>OU862920.1:34693018-39693018 GCA_917880885.1 Limnephilus marmoratus | reverse complement strand
GTTTAAAAGAGGAATTCAAAACTCATTGGAGCGTTTTGAAGATCTGGGCAAATAACTTAAAAGAAAAAGGAAACAAAGCTACTTAGCAAATATTTTTCAAGTTGTTAATGTTACCCAGTTCTTAACTAAATTGAAACATAAAAAATAAACTATGGGTTCGCTTTTCGCAGTTTACCTATTCGCAGTTACATATGTTATGTGTTATGCCATATTACAGGATCCTACCGCTGCAAACATTGATGGATTACTGTACAATTATAGATCATATTGTAAAAAGTAGAAGAAAAAATCATGCTGCCATTGTAATATACATTAAAATAATCACGTATTGTGAAGATTTCTTCAGTTTCCCGCTTGTAATGCGAGTTTTTGGACACCACGCATAAATTAAAAAAATTCGCTACCGTAAACAAAGTAATATGTATTTATCCACAATCTTAACGCTTGTCATAATCAGAGAAAGCAGGAAAATCTTTATCCGCTTACTTCAATTCAGATGAAATGAAGTTTTTGAAACTAGTATTTAGTTAAATACTTTTTCATTCGCACTAATCGCCTAGGATTATAGAAGTTATTCTGTCAATTAAAGAAGAATCGCACATATTGACAATATTACTGAGATTCACTTTTACAGAAAAGCTGAGTTCATACAAACATAATATAACTGACGCATCAATCGGTTTATTTTAATAATAGGAAATATAAAATTGATCTTTTTACATATATTTTAGGTGTATTGCAATTATATACGCACACACATATTTTATTCAAATAATTAGGCAGAAAAGAATAAATAACAATAGAAAAATTTCAGCGCTAAATCAGATTACTCTATCGCAAATACTAAATTCCAATCACATGTAACAGATGCAAAAAAATCCCCCACACAACATGATTAATTTATAATTTTATTTTTATAATCAGTATCAGTTCGTACTCACATTAATGTTATGATAGATGCTAAGGGAACGTACCCATACTACGTGACACTTTTAGGGGGGGGAGGGGGTCTTCAAAATGTCACGCTCCATACAAATAAGCGGCGGGTTGCTTAGGATTTTGGTCACCGAGGGGGGGGTTAAAAATTGCAAAAAGTTGGTCACGTAGTATGGGTACGTTCCCTAACAGATAAGATAAAGCGATCAAATACTTCACATGTTTAAACATAGTTCACTTTATCATTATAAAGATAAGCAAAATTCTTAAGAGTCATCATTTTGATAAAAAGTATAAAATAGAGGTCAACTTCAAGATCAATTAAAAACGCTCTCAAGCTTCAATAATACAAAATGTAATAATTTTAAACCGCCAAATGAGACAATCTGAGAAAAATAACATCAATTTAACTTAATCGCTATTAGCAAAATAAACAAGACAGGAGTGTGAATACAATGAGAAAATAAACGTAAATAAAGTAACGCTGACATGTCGTAGACGTAGTTATGTCCATAGAACAGAGTTCCACAAGGATGTGAATAACAGAACTAGAAAACAACAATAACATTATGGTATTACTAGATCTTCTGTAGTCATAACCACAAATGTCTACAAAATGCAGTTCCACGAGGATGTTGAAAACAAAGGTACATAATACAAACATACCTATTGTGGTTATATGAATAGAATGCAAGTATCACAAGAATGTGGAAAATAAGTGAGTAAAAGTTAACATAATGCAGTTATGTCTGACGCAGTTCCACGTTCCACAAGAATGTGAAATATACCGCATAGAAATCAAGCATTATTTATTTATTTAATTCATCACCACACCTAAAATGGTGTACCATTTTAGGGGCTTTTACATAACGTATAGTTTATCCCCTCCGAATTTTCGAGAATATTGGCTTTTGGTGTCTCTAACAAAATGACATTTTACGAAAACTTTTTGTTATTACCGCTTCATAATTAAAGCTCTATAAATGAAACATTTCTGAACGTAGCCGAATAGTAAAAACTTTTTTAGAAAGGTTACAAAATAGCCTTTCAAATTATTATATTACAAATAAATATTAGCATTTGTAAATATTAAAATTTAGAACGCAAACATTAAAAATAGGTAAAAATGACTCACGTGATGTTTTTATGTGAAAACGGTACTAAAATCATAGATTATGTAAACAACAATACTTATTCTATTGTATATATGTGTAATAAACACTTTGGTCACCTCACTTTTTTATCATTTCATATAAAAATATTTAATAAAAATTTAAAATGTGGAGCGCTGTGGAGCTGCCGGTAGCAAATTTGGGCGGGTAAATATTTTGGTCAACTACATGACTGACAGCTGATTCCTGTTATGTATTTCCATAGACAACTTGCTAGGGATGTGCAGCTTGATCTACTATCGACCTTTTACTTTTTGTTTTAGGGATGTAACTAAAACAATAACGGAGTTAGAACGATTTCTATGGAACCACTCGCGCTGACGTATAAACACGCTTATTGTACTTGACTGCTGTCCTATTTTTAACGCTTACATCTGCTTACGTTGCGGAGGGGTTATTCTTACTTTTCATGCATAACTGAACTGCCCCAGTAACAATCTTTTGTATTTATTTTGTGGTAAATTGAAGATGTCCACCGACTCTTCATAATTATATCCGGAGGCATCTACTAATATCTACAGGAATTCCAAAAACTGAACAAATCAGACTAATATCTATTAGAACCAATGTGAGGACGAATATCTACAGCTCAAACTGCTGACTAATATCTATGAGAACCAAGTGTGGACGAATATCTACAGCACTGGCAGAGGTTGGATTTGCAATTATGTATATCATATTGGAATAACGTAATATTGTGTATGCAGTTTAAAAAACTTAATTTATGTATATATGTATGTAAAAATCCCTAATATCGGACTATTGGACACATTTAGCTGATTTCGGTTTTTGTTTTAAGAGCTTTCTTTATTTTGAGTGCTTCTAAATTATTTAGTCTGTTACCATGACCATTTCTATGTCAGTTAGGTTAGGTTAGGTTTTCCGTACAACCTCTTGCTCAGCTGCCCTCTGTAGATATTAGTCCAACCTATGCTCCATGGATATTAGTCACCACTGGGACCGTCATAGATATTCGTCCGACCTTAGCTCTGTAGATATTAGTCCTCACTCTGAAGTTCATAGATATTAGTCCAACATATGAGCTGTAGATATTCGTAGAACATATGAGCTGTAGATATTCGTCCGACATACAGGCTGTAGATATTAGTATCTTATATCCATGCATTAGAGTTTGGGCAATGAGAAGTACATATGGTAGATAATGAAGACATTGACTATGAGGCTAAAGAACGCAGCTCCGCAAAGAAGTAGAATACGAGGGTATTCATCGTAAATAATGCTATCGTAACAACTAACCCAATTAAATAAAGATAAGTGAACATAGTGCAAGTATTCATGAGCAGTTGATTTCTAATATAATTCGAATGGAGCGTAAAATAGGCCTTGACCTACCGTTAGTTGAGTCAAATGAATGAATGCAAATTACAAGAGGCACCATTTGGAATTGCTGTCAGGTCTTCCTTCAACAAGTGGCGCCGAATATTGCAACTTACATTACAATAAATTACTTAATGGTGGTGTGTGCTTTGCATTTCCTATTACAAGACCAGGTTCTCAGTTTCTAAATTTCTTATATAAATACTTATCACTCAAGATGCTTGATGTGATGTAGTACTTATACGATTGTGATGCAAATGTAATACTTAGGATGGGTTTTTTCACAAAATTTGATGAATTCATCAAATATTTTAAGTTAATTTTCATGGGGAGGAATGCAGATCCCGCCAATGTGGGGGATTTTAATAAAAATGCACTTTCTAGATGAGAAAAGTGTGGAAAAGTTGAATAAAAAAGAAATTAAGGTGCGCTTGGCAAAATTGAGGGAGATACAGCCGTTTAAAGAATGAATAAAATGACACTTCGTGAACTTATACTACGCCATTTTGTTACTATTATGTTGGTATCTCAGACTTGCTATAAATGAAGGTTGATACGATTGTAGCCGACTTCATGTGATAGATGAGGCGCGTAATTATGAAATTTGTCTAGCGGACTTTTTTTCAACGATTTTTTAAACTGTTTATCACCTTCCAAATTAAAGTAACCTAACCTAAGACTACGCTAAACATGGTTTGTGCCCCTTTATAACGCCTACTCGCGTCAACTCAAGAAAAACATCCCAGTTTTCAAATAGTTTAGCGGCTACGCCAGGTTTGTGTAACATGGTTTGTGACCATTATTAATTCTGTTTTTCATAATTACGTGTATATCACACGAAGTTAGGCTATAAAATAGGCTATGCTAGGTTTGTGTAACATGGTTTGTGCCCCTTTATAACGCCTACTCGCGTCAACGCAAGAAAAACATCCCAGTTTTCAAGTAGTTTAGCGGCTACGCCAGGTTTGTGTAACATGGTTTGTGACCATTATTAATTCTGTTTTTCATAATTACGTGTATATCACACGAAGTTAGCTACAATCGTATCAACCTTCGTTTATAGCAAGTCTGAGATACCAACATAATAGTAACAAAATGGCGTAAGGTGAGTTGGGGTAAGACGGTGCGCTTTTTCGATGAGATGAATTTTTTTGATCATTGGTCCACTTTGGAATTTTTTATTGAAGAATTCATGCTGTTTCCGCAAAGTTTTTAATTTTTTTATGTTACCTTTAGCTCTTAACTATGTGAGTAAATTTTTATTTATCGAGTTATCCACTGTAAAACACTCAAAAACTGCCAATCAAAAAATCATGTAAATTATTTTTCAATGAGGGGTTAAATCGGAAATTTTTGGGGCAAGACCGGCATTCATACTAAAATTGCAAATTAGCATATTAGCCGTAAGATTTACTAAAAACGGCACTTCATCTTACCTTTTGTTACCAAATTAGCATTTATAACACGTAAATTGTTTACCTATACAAAAAAAATAGGCTATTTATAATTTTGGTATACCGGTCTTCCCCCTTAAGGGGTAAGATCGGCAAAGAGTTCTCAAAGTGTTTTGAAAGTTAGGTTAGAAGAATATATTTTAAGTGCCGAAAATTATGAATCACTCCATCAAATTTCTTTGGATTGTGTTAAAATAATAATGCTAACCAAAAACTGCACTTGTGGTTTTTTTTATATATGTGGTGTTTATGCTTATAAAGTACTAGCTGGTACCCGACATGCGTTGCTATGCCATTTAAAAAAAAAAATTCTCTCCCTGCGTGTCCTTTCCCATTCGTCCCGTTCCCCTTCTGCCTCCCCTTCCTCTCCCGCGTCCCCTTTCCCTCTCGCGTACCCACTCCAACTCCTCCTTCCCTCTTCCCTCTTCCCTCTCCCCACTCCACTGACCCCCTTACCCCGTAGAGGAACCCCTAACCCAGGTCCCCTCTCCCACCCCAGATTTCCCTTCCCCCGCCCTAGTTCCCCTCCCTCCCTCCCATAAACCCCCTAACCGACTTCTCCTCTCCCCTCCCGCATTCCATACATTCAGTCCCGGTACATTCAGTTTTCAAACAGCTCGCGTGCCACCTATTGCAATTTTTTTATACAAATTTCATGATGCCAGTGCTCACCAGTAGTTTTATACAAACCTTGTCCTGACTATAACAAACACAAAAAAAAAATTATGCAATTTGATGCAGTCGTTCGGAAGTTATGCGCGTACATACTTTTTGGCGATTCATTTTTATTCGTGCAACTTGTTGGGACAGTGTTTTTTCAATGACTGAAGACAATATTAGCGACTCTCAATCGAAAATTTGAAACAGAAAAATCAAAAATAAATAAAAATATATGGTCACATCTAGGAAATGAACCCAGGACCAAAGAAAATGAACCCATTTTTCTATTAGAACAGAATAAATAATGAAAATGTAGCTTAGTAATGAAGGAGTAAAGCAATAAAACATAACTGTGCTTTTTATTATTTATTTCAAGAAGATAATACAAAAAAAAAATGCAGTTTGTACATTTTTACTATCTGCGTTTAAAACAAAAAGAAACAAAGGATATTAAGGTAATATTAATTATCAAGCTTGTAAATGGAAATCAGGATTCTGGAACAATGACTCTTGCGAAGCAGCGGTAAACATAGTGATTGATACCATGAAGAAAGAAACAGGCAAAAAAATCACCATTGCAGCATCCTTAGATTTCAAAAGAGCATTTAAAACGATAGAATGAAAAACAAAAACTATTGGAAAAATTAGAAAACATAGTAAACTGACGTAGCTCTGAATTTATTCAAAGAATATCTCTAAGAACGAAAACAGGTAACAAAAGATGAATGTTTAGAATCAGAACCGATAGAAAACAACCTTAGTGCTCTGCAAGGGTCGGTATAAGGTCCAATGCCATTCATAATTGACATAAAAGATACCTACAATTAAAACCATAAAACATTGCAAAATTAGACTATGTATTTGCAAATCATACAAAATAAATGAAAATCTACAAAATATAGCAAAATGGCTCATATTAAACAAGTTGAAACTGAACGTAAACAAAAAACAAAATATATGGAAATAGGCAATATAACACTTAACACAGGGTTAAATATGACAATTGATGATGAAAAAATTGAAAAAGTAAATGAAATCAAATACCTGGGTGTAATACTCGATCCAAAACTAACTTTCACAACAGAATTTGAATGTGCTAAAGAAAGTATCAGAAAAGTAAATTTTCTTAGAATACTAAGAAATAAATTCAAAATAAACACTTCAGAGGTCATTTATAAAATTATAGTTGCTCCACATTTAGATTACTGCTATATGATGTTATATTTGGTCAATGAAGGAAATAAAAGTTATAAACAGTACGTGGGCAAATAGTAACAGCAAGCTAAAACTTATACAGAACAGAGGTATGAGGTGTATAACAATAAAACTCCATCTCCAGGTAACTTTATCATTGGAGACCTTTTTGAATTGAGTTAATTTAACCGTGTCCTATGTATCTCTATACTTTATGTAGGCGCTGTTTATTGCTTACAAGTAAATAATCAAATGAGAGAGAAGTTAAGTTGGATTCCAATAAAAAATATCCTGTTTATTTAATGTGTTAATTTTTGTGCATAAAGTTATGAAAAACCAAATGCGAAAATACTAGGGTGAAATTATTTTTAATAGAGATATACACGATTATGAAACCAGAAACATAAATGGTGTTAGATCGCCACATATGAAAAAAATCAAACTTTCAGAACTGCCTGATGACAGGGGACTACAGATGTATAATGAAATGAAGGAAGAATGTATTTAAAAAGAAATGTTAAAAAATTAACAAAAAATGGCAATAGCAAAATAATTGCATTAATAAAAATTATATTTTTCAAGACCAATATTGAATTTAAATGTATTTCCACGTCGACCTTCTGTAGGATTTTCCAAAACAGATATAATATTTTCAAGGGATATTGTGTCCATATCTTCCTTTTCAGGCCAGTAAAAGTCTTTGCGAACTCTGCTAAATTTTAAGAATTTTACGACAAAGTCATCATTTGGTTCTATTTTCTCTTTTACAATTCCGATGAAGTGTTTTTCAATTTTTCTGGGACAATATTTAACTAATATCCAATCTCCCACTTTCACACATATGTTTGGAGAAACTAAAATATTGTTTAAATTTATATCATTTTCTGCGTCAGAATCTGTACAACTGTTATTGCCGAGAATTAAAGTTTGTTGATCGTAACATTTGTCAGATTCTGCGTATATTAAGTCTTCGTCGGATGTTTCGCTACTGTTGGTGGATCGATTATAGCCGGTGTTCTTTTTTGTCATCGTTGGCTTTAACTTAGTTATTTTTTCGTTTTGAATGTTTCTTAGAATAATTTGACCTTCCAATTCTGTGATGACTTCTGCACCCATCGCAACACGATGTTTTTGAATTTTTATGTTTGGGTTATTCTTATTCTGTTTTACTTTTTGGAGCAACAGTTCTTCAAACGTCACATGGTGACTTGCCTGTTCATCATTGGGAGGTCTCAAAATAATGTTTGAAATAATTTGTATTTTCTTTGAATTTGAAGTACTAGCTTTTTTAACCCCCAAATGTTGTGTTTGTGTTGTGCCGGGTTGGGAGTACTGTTTGTTGGTGTCAACAGTCGAAGATTTTTTCTCAAAGTCGTCTTTTAGTAGAGTTTCCTGGCACATTTCGTTTTCGCACATTTCACATTTCCCTGCTAAGTCACCAAACGTATCGAATCACTCGGGGTGACCAGTGGCAGGGGTGTTGATTATCCAAAAAAATGTTCAGGGGGCGGCGGTACCCATATCCGCCTCCCAAATTTTACAATAAATCATTTATAGAAATAGTCTAAAAAGATTGTACTTACACTGCACTTCTTGTCCTTTTAGCTCAACTGCTTGGTCTTCTAACCGATACTCGCGTTATCGCATTCGGAAATAGCAGTGTCCACCCTTATAGCTTGTTCCACCACCACTACCACCGCTACCGAAAATGCGCCCGTTCGTGTCTAAAAGTTTGAGAATACGTGGCTTTTTGTATGGAAATCGGAAAAGGGGTAAGATCGAAAGGATCATATTCCGATCTTCCCCCGGGGAAAATGTCAAGGGGGAAGATCGTAAAGAAGACTACAGCCGAAACCAAAGCATATTAGGCAATGGAGTCTTCTTAAACTACTTTTTTTATAAATATAATACATAATTAATTTGAAATCAGTTCAATAGCTTACCTGGATCGGTAGATATTTACGACGGGGGTAAGATCGATTATCTCACAATTTCACGAGAAATTTGGACTGTTCGAAAAACGCGCTACACAACCGTTCACTTTGGCTTTCTCGAGCTGACTGAAGGGGGGGCGGAGCGCAATGAAATAGTTCTCCTCTAGAGATATTTGCACATGTTATAAGTTGCCAGGGTGCCGCAAAAATCACGTTTTTCGGACTTCCCCCAAATCCGGATTTACCCCAACTCACCTTAGTATAAGTTCACGAAGTGTCATTTTATTCATTCTTTAAACGGCTGTATCTCCCTCAATTTTGCCAAGCGCACCTTAATTTCTTTTTTATTCAACTTTTCCACACTTTTCTCATCTAGAAAGTGCATTTTTATTAAAATCCCCCACATTGGCGGGATCTGCATTTCACCCTTTTCATGTTCTGTGGAGGTTCTATTCAAGTTCTGTTATTATATCATTATAGGCCAATTGCTGCATTAAACTGAAATAATTGCAGAACGTGAATAGAACTTACACAGAATGTGAAAATTAACTTAAAATATTTGATGAATTCATCAATTTTATTGAAACAACCTGTCCTTAGTGTTTGACGGTTTGTGTTATTCATTTTTAAGAGTCATGAACCGATGATTGATGAGCATTCTATTCATAGCTGCTACAAAAACAATTAGCACAACAAATAGTTTTGACATGACATGACAGTAAGTTTTTTATAGAAATAGTGTCGCAATGTTCAATTAATACATTTATAGGTATTACTTTAAAAGAATATTTGAATAAATTCTAGCTTGACATGGAACAGTGGTATCACCTACTTTCAAAAAGGCATTTTCTTTCTTCGATACTGTTACACTTGTAGGTAGTAATCACAGACATCCAAATTTAATAGACCAGAAGATACAGATGAGGAGTAAAACCAACCTATGGGGGCGAAGAGGGGAAAGGTGACTGCGATTCGTTAAAAAAATCAATCTGACAGTATATAGGCATCTCGCATTATAATATCACCATTTAGTTCTTAAAAGCAAAATCTGCTTTGGAATGAATAGACCTTTTTACATGGGAGCGCGAATTGCTCGCCATGTTATTAACATATTTGTGAAGTCCAAATGCGGAAAAGTAAAGTTCGCCGATTTTCACAGAGGAATATTTTGTTGCCGTATTTAGTTAAGACACTTTTACAAATGTTTCATAATTTACTTACCCCTGTAACCAGCGACGAGCTCACGGAGAACCGCCCACATTCGCTATGTTCACATATTTTAGGGTATAGCATGTATAGCACAAGCTCTCATTTTTGACGTGTTATTTCATAAAATGTACGATGTGAGCTCGGCGCTGGTCAGGACAAGAATGATGACGACACATTTTTTAGATTCAAGCGAGGCTCTCGTAAGCCCAGCCGGCTCCATGGAACCGGTATGGGGAGGGGGAAATAATACGCTTTTATCACTTAGGGCAGGTCCAGATATATTCATACGTCCATGATAATAATTTAGTACTGAAATTTCGAATGTCCGTTTACAAAAAGCATTTAAAAATAAAAATTTATCAGTCGTGTTAAATAAAACTATCTAAAATTTTATTTGAGTAATAAACAAACAAAAAAATAGCCAGCTTCTTTCACAATAATCTAATGTTACTTTATTCTTAGCATTCAGAGTTTTGCTGTGAGTTTTGTTGAGTAGAGGATGGTACCACACAATGTTGGCAGTCTGCCTATTATACTTCCGTAGGTACATTATCTAAAATTGGGCTAACAGATGGGGGCCTAAATTAACTGTTCATCACAATATTTTTTAATGTGTTTATCAATGTTTTTTTAAATTTATTTATGAAACTATCAATTAACAACACACCATTAAAACCTGGCTCGTATATAAATCATCCGGTTGATTAGTCAGATATCTCTTTATATATAGTTATATGTAAAAGTGGATCCTCTATCTCAGGGGTCACCAATTACTTTCATTAGGGGTCAGTTTTTTTAAAATAACATTACTGTCGCTGTCCGGAAGGGAAAAAGCCTAACCTCCTCCCCCCCCCCCCCCCCCCCCCCCCCCCCCTCCGATTAGTATCTACAAACTTATTAGTACAAACAAATTTTATCCAAAACTCTTGACAAGAACTTCCTGTTTTTGGTGTTTTACTCCCGAAAATAGTTGCAGCTTCATTGTTCCATTCATCACCAGGATGCAGAGAGTAAATGTTACTGAGGATGTCGACGACAATCTCAATTTTCTTAAAATCTGTGAACCTGTTTTCAAATTCCAATTTAAGTTCCTTAATGAACGTCTTGTATTGGTCGACGTCAAGCTCGGTGTCATTGCTGATTTTTTTTTTAAATTAGGTAAGTGTTAGTTAGTTAGTTCGTTATCAATATCGATGTTGAAAAGATCGAGTTTTCGCAAAAAGATTTTTCTTCTGTCAGTAGCTCCCATACAAGCTTTCCTTTACCTTGAAGTTTAAGGTTCAGATCATTGATGTGTTTAAAAACATCTGATAAAAAAGCAAAAGTTACATTTTTTATCGCTAAGACGGCAGCAAAGGCAAAGAAAAATGATCAAATTACGTACTGAAGTTACATGTGTAAAATATTTTGTTTGAACACAAGGTCCGCACAAAATACCATTTGGTGATCCCTGCTCTAACTGGTACCAAATCAATTATAATGCAGAAAAACTTGTAGAGGATTAAAAAAGTGTTAATGTTTTCTGGGTCACCAGTATGATATTTCACAATGTCATACTAATGTACCGGACCGTTACGCCTCCCAGTGTTATTTTATTGCATATTATATTATGTGTAAATAATATTTGATTTATGGTTACTAGCAGTTATGCCTGGATTCATGGGGTGAAATTTGTCTAGGTTTTGGCGGAGGAAGTGTCTGCCCACTTACAGCGTGGCGGACCGAATCGGGTGAGACTGGCTGAGGGATACCTTTTCACTTCTCCAATCAGACTTTCTCGATCCATCGCCTTGCACCGCAGTGGGAAAAATGGATTCATATGTCCATCACATCACTCCTGGACACATTGACCCCCAGATTCCTACCCACCCATCATGCCTTTATCTTTCCTAGAACTTCCTCTCCTTCGTTTTCTTATAAAGGTTCTCCACACACCATCCCCAAAGATAACACAGGCCCTAAGGAAATTATTTTTCTCAGGGCCTCCTGTGCAGTGGCGGCCAGCCCTAAGGTGCGGCGGTGCAACGCACTCCCAAAATTTCTGCCAATCTAAAAATTCCCGAGCACCGAAAAACATACTATATTTCCGACACGCCTCATCACAAATCATAATACACACTTTGGTTCTAATGCATACATAATATAGGTGTCTATGTATACCCGCTCGCGTAACAGAGGTACTGAGATAACAGAAGCAGAACGTTTTGTTCCTATATTCAGGCCGGGAGTGCGTTTGCCAAAGCGATCACAGAATCGAGGAGAATCCTTACACAATTCTCCATGAGCTATAATCGTGGGTAGGTATATCTGGTATAATCCTTTGCAAATTTAAATAACCCGTGATCGCCGATCCGGGAATTTCCACCATGTCAAAAGGACCGTTTGTTCAGTAGCATCTTAATTGGGGACGCGGTCGTGTCATTTTATTATTGATATTGTGTGTTTAAATTAAGATCTACTCTTTTTTAGTCAATGTTCCGCTCAGCGTCGACCATTTCTTATCTCTACAGCATACCAACCAACATAAACAATGAGACCCGTTGTGACAGGTCGCAGGTCAATACGCCATTGTTATTAGCTTTTTGGATGAGTCGGGAAGAGTAAAAAATGAGTTCCATTATTAATGTTCATTTTATAAAAAACAATGCGCTGAACTTAGAAAAACGATTAGAAATTAAAAATAGTGGCCCACCACGGCCCATTTTAAATAGTAAACAAGAGTGCAAGTTAAAAACAAAAGAGACAACGGAGAATCGACCTAACCTGCAAATAGGTAAGATTTTTTTCATAATTAAATTCATTTTAATTAGGGTAGGTATATGTACAAGATTTTTAGCGCACTACCGATATTTGTGAGCATCAGCCGCCACTGCTCCTGTGTGGAATTTACGTTAAAAAAAAATGCACATATTTTTAAATCATTATTATAAAACTTTAATACATTATTATTATCCGCATTAGACCAGACCCAACTAAAGAAGAATTGCAAAGTTATAAAATGTTTGAATCTTTTATATTTCAATGGAATTATAATGCAAATAAAATGCTTCAAAAACATAAATGTTTACATTTTAATTTGTTGATGGGTATCATGACTAACAGCAAAAATAAGAATGTATGTCACAAAATGTTATCATGACGAGTATTGTTTAAAGCAAAATGATCTTTTTACACAAATGTTTAGATTTCCTTGTAACAAAACATAACAACACAACAAAGCGAAGTTTCGAAGCTAAACACGAAAACAACAACCTAATCAACTTAATGGAGCTATTTATAGCTAGGTACTTACCTAGACGTGTACAAATTAGGTTCTCATTAAAATGACGCGATCTTTCGATCTCGACAGGGAAAACGAAAAATACAAGAATACTTCGGTCTCGAGTGTGAGCAATCGAGATAAACCACATTTGTCTATTTTTATACATTGGTCTGTAAAATTATTATCGATTGCCTGCGCATATTTTTACATGGGCCTCTTGAAGCAGCATAACATAAACACGAAACTATTTAACAATTAGTGCGCAGAGCAACCCAGTAATACATATATTAAAATATGTTCGTCTCTGTACGGGCGATTGATGCGTAAACATGTTGAAACAACCATTTTTCCTGATTATTTTATTCCTGAAGCGATAATATGTTACGCTTGAGTTATGTCTATTTATATAACAGAACACCGCCTTTACAGCGTATTAATGTACATGTCCCAATTTATTTCGCTATACACGAGGAAAAAATCAATAATGCGAACATACATATTTAACGCACACAAACAAGACGCGCCCAAAAACAGCAAAGTTGTCAGTGGACAGTATTTTGAATAAGTTCGAGCGGTCTTACCTGAAACTACAAGGGCTTCGTTAGGTCCACAAGTAACAAATCCCCAGGTCATAATAAAATACTATTTAGAATAAAGTTGTTAAATATAAAACCGAAAACACTGCCGAACGCACAGCCAACTCCCACTCTAGCACTCTAGACAAGACCACGGACCATAGATTAACACGATTTACCACTCACCCACAGGCATAGACAAAGATGCGTTTTTTAGTGACACAGTCAATGATGCCATGTCCCAAAAGTAATAAAAAACATGTTTAAGGGGTAAAAAAAAAAATAACATGCAAAAAACCAAATTTTTGAAAAGCTTTTTATTGAAAAAAAAACAATAGTTCTGCAATTTTGATTTGAATAGTAGGAAAAAAACACCACCAAAAAATAATTGTTCTTATATTAAGTTTAACTAACTAACCAACTATCACATCGTTTCTTCGCAGGGGTAGGCAGAGAGGACAGACCGCCAAACAACTCGGTCTTAGCAGACACTCCTTGCCTCGTTCACATTCATATATCGTCTCATACGCTCTTTTATTATTCTGACTCTTGACATGGCCCGACTCAAGTATCTGATTCACTCGGTCGTGCCATGCCTTTAACTATGTAAGTTTAATTTTATTTTTAGTTTAACTCCTGTTTAAATTAAGAATGTAATAATATCAAATTTTTTTTTTTCAAATTGAAGAGAAGAGGGATATTGAAAATCTCAAATAATTTATTTTTTCAACATTTTGCAGTGTTAAGTTAATTTAACACTAACTAAATTTACGTGATTTGGTGTTCAATTCATTATATTAATTAATTTATTCATATTATAATTAGGAGAATTTGTGAACCCTTACTGAAGTTCAAAAATTACATTCCTCACTCAAAAGTACTTAAATATTTTTGGTGACCGATAAAAAAACTACATCTTGCTGGATATATTTTTTTTTCATAAAACAAAATAGGTGTTACTGATTTCTGATCTCACTAGTTACTGATTTTGTCACTGCGAAGCATTGTTTCCATATTCTAAAAATAATAAAAAACATTCTTCAGGGATAAAAAAACTCTTTTTAATTTAAAAAAAAAACGAGTGTGCTTTAGACCACACGACTGAAGTAAAACTTCACTAACTTATGTATATCCCTCTCAACTTCCGTTCGCCTTGCCTGACCGTTCACCTTGCCCGATCACATTTTTCATAACGCTCTCGTCACGCATTCACCAGCTTACTCCCCAAGTCAAGCGTAAAGGCCCGACCGTTCGCCTCGCCCGATCAAACTTTTCGTAACGCTCTCGTCACGCATTCACCGGCTTACTCCCCAAGTCAAGCATGTGTAAAGAAGTTTTACTTCAAAAACCCCGTTCCCAAAGTAAATAAAAGCACATGAAATAGCATTTTTTACGTAATCTTCTTAATTATAATTTAAGTAAGAAAACAACGGTCCTTATTATTTTATCTACAATGCCTTTATTAAAAATAATTTTATAATTTTTCCTTTTTTCCAAAAAAATTTTTTCTAAAATAAAAGTTCCTACAAATAAGAATATTTAAAACTGTATGTTCAGTTTCTTTGACTTTTTACCGAACGATCTACGAGATGAGAAAGAAGTTCTCCCATAAGTAAAAAAAAATAATCAAATTTTTCAACACATTTTACAATAATTATTAATATGTAGTTTACGTACTCTACCATATTCGTTATATGATATGGTTATTAAATTAAAATACATAGTATTATTTATTGATGAAGATACAGATAATGAAGTTCGAATGTATTTTGTGCCTTTAGTGTTATTATTTGTGAAGTAAAACGAACGACAAGATCTGAAAGTTCTTAGCGTAAGATAAACCAAAAAGTATTCATTTTCCGAAATTATAGGCTTTTTTATTATTCTGACAACATTTAGTGTGAGTGTTGCTATCGCCAAAATACTTTTACAAAGGCTTTTAAGGTAGGGGTCTGTTGTTCATATTTACCCAAAAACATTATTGTTGTTTGCTTATGGAAAAGCTGCTGCATGTGCTGTTCCGATCTATTTCTTACTTGCTGATTACTTGTTTTCCACAATTAAGATTTTAATAAAAATTGATTCGCACATATACATTATGCATTTAAATTAAAATTAAAATACTAATGGTGGGGTATCATGTAGATACTTTATTTATATTGAAATATTTTGGAGATTTTAATATAAATGTTAAAGCAAATGCAGACATATACACAAAAAAACTGAAATCTATTATACAAGCTACAGGGATGAAACAATTTGTTAAAGATTTTACACGAATTACAAGTATCGCAAAAACGACGATTGATCTGGTAATCTCAAATAAATTCAACTTAAATATTAATGTACTAGATAATCCTAAAATTACCGACCATAACATCATTCAAATTCTAATAAATGACAGAGAAAAATGCAACTCCAGTAAGGAAACACAAATAACAACATTTAAAAATTACAAAAAATACAATAAGGAAATTTTCATTCAATCCTTAGAGACTATTAATTGGAATGAAATAAATCAAATGGAATATAACCAAAAAGCTGACCAGATGATATTAAACTTTAAAAAATCTATTGATGAAGTTGTTCCAGAACAGAAGATACATAAAAGAAACAATAATAAATGGTACACAAGCGAACTATGTACAATGCAGCACGATAGAGATGCATTTTACAAAAGAGCATGCCTTACTAATAGTATTACGGATTGGGATAACTACAAAAAAGCGAGAAACAAATACTCCAAAGACATAAAAAGAACGCATAATGAGTACATAAAAAATAAAATAAACTCAGAAGAAGGGGATCCCAAAAAAATTTGGAAAATCATAAAAGAATTAGTACATGGCGAAAACAAAGATGACATAAAAATTGTAAACTTTCCAAAAGAGATAAACGAAGAAAACATGGCTAATAACTTTAATAAATATTTTATTGAAAGTATCATTCAAATTAATAAATTAATACCCAACATTGCTGTTAACCCCACAGATGATAATATCGACCCAAACAAAGAATCATTGGTCTTCAGAAAAATAAATGCAGAATATTTATTTAACATATTAAACAAAATAAAATCAAAGAATAGTTCAGATGGATTAACTATTACTAAAATAAGAGATGCTTTTCCAGTAATTGGATCTACTCTATTAAATATTATCAATGAGACGATTGAAGAAGGAAAATTTCCACAGTCATGGAAACTATCTACTATATTATACCGGTTCCAAAGGTAAAAAATACCAGAAAATTTGAAGAATTTCGACCAATCAACACCTTACCAAAATATGAGCAGATTCTTGAAGTTATAATAAAAGAACAAATTTTGCAATATCTAGATAAACACGATATTTTATACCAAGAGCAATCAGGGTTCAGATCTAATAACTAATGTGAAACAGCATTAAACGTAATTGTCGAAGAATGGAAGGAAGGAATGAATAATAATAAATTTATCTTAGCAATATTTTTGGATTTTCAAAGGGCATTCGAAACTATAGACCGAGACATACTAATAAGAAAGCTTAAAGAAATTGGTTTCTCATCTGTAGCCATTAAATTAATACAAGAGTATTTGAGAGACAGAAAGCAGGTAACAAAAATAAATAATCAATTTTCAAAACCAATGGAAAATAAGTTAGGAGTACCACAGGGATCGGTCCTTGGACCTCTATTGTTCATACTCTATATTAACGACATGGTGAAAATATTTTCAAAATGCAAAGTACGACTTTTTGCCGATGATACACTAATATACTTAATTGGAGATAACTATGAAGAACTAATGCACATTTTAAATAATGAACTAAATGATGTATCAAGATGGCTAAAAATAAATAAGCTTAAATTAAATACAAAAAAAAAACAAAATGTATGGCGATCGGATACAAGAGTACATCCAGTGAAAGCAAAATTAAAATTGATGGTGAAATTATTGAAAATGTTACTGAAATGAAATACTTAGGAGTTATATTAGATTCCAAACTAAACTTCAATAGACATGCTGAATACACCCAAAAGAAAATTGGCAAAAAGATATCTTTTTTTGGAAGGATTCGGCCAAAAATTTCTAGAAAAACTGCAATCACCATATACAATTCAATTATTGCTCCACACTTCAACTACTGCTCAAGTATACTTTTCTATGTAACGAAAGAGAACAAAATAAGTTACAAATTCTACAAAACAGGGCTATGAGAATAATTCTTCGACGAAACAGATTTTCAAAAATAATTAAAATGTTAAAGGAACTAAATTGGTTGACCGTGAAACAGATGCTGACCTTGAACACGATGGCATTTATCCACAAAATATTGAACAACACGTTACCAAAATACTTCTCAAATAAAATTATGTACAATAAAGACATTCACAGATATAACACAAGGACGTGCAAGGAAATTAGGCTACAAAAAAATGACAAAGCGAATACGCAGAACAGTCTACTGTACAAGGGAATGAAGTTGTATAACACACTACCAGAAACTTTAAAGTCCACACCAGCGCCGGATCTGCCATACGTTCAAAAACGTGCAAAAACCTGGCGCCAACTCCAAAGGGGCGCCGTGATAAAATAAATTTTGTATTAAAATTTTGTTATAATATTCCCTGAATCGTGTAAAAATTACCCATAGTACGAAATAATTATTACGCTCTAGCAACACTTTCCAAAGAAACAGAATGCGCACGCATCAGGTTGGTATCAACGGCTTACGAATTTATAGTCAGTTACAGAATTTTTTTACAAATTCCATATATTTAGTTTAAACGTAAGATCTATTTTTCCATATATCTTTTACCGTCTTTTACGACGAATGGGTGCGATCCAAATTCAATAACCAATCACAGCGCCGTACTTTTGTTCTAGATAATCAAACAAAAACTGACAATTTTAGTTAGCGTACGCTCGCTATTGTTTTATTTTGTACGATTTAAGTCTCTAGGAGAAGGTAGTTAAAGACCATTTTCTTATGAAATCTTCAATAAATTCCATTAACAAAAACATCGCACGGTTTGCAGGATTTGCAGGTTGCAACGTGTTACGTGTTGACAGTTTCATGTTTCATCATTGATTTGACATATTATTTGAAGTTCGTTAAATGTATAATTAATATCTATTAGATTTGTTGGATTTGTTATTTTACGGTGTCAATGTAAGCGTCTTTCGTAAGCCGTTGATACCATACGTCAGTGTTTAGTGTTTGTATGGTGTTTGTTCGCTCAATATGGTGTTTGTTCGCTCAACACAGGGGAAATGCAAGGTACAAATTTGAGGTTATATTCTTATTAGTCAGAAACTGTAGATGCTATTCTTGTGTTGTACGTTGCCATGAGAACGTATTTGTATTTCCTTTTTCTATTTATTCGCGTTGGGTATATACATAAACGCAGTAAATCTCAAGAATGTCTAATGGACCTAGTTCAGCGAAACCACCCGCATTGTCTCGTAACCTATATTTTAAATCATGGTACGGGCACAAACAAACAATTCGTTGTATTATTTTAAAGCATAACTTGCAAAAAGAGTTTTTCCTAAAATAATTAAAATAGCACCATAATTTTATGTTTACCCAATAGATTCAGAGAGTATAGGGCTCCTGGCGATTCTCTCTTTAAAAAAAACTAGTGTGAGAGCTACCGCCAGGTCACTTGGAAAAGTTACACCCTTTATATGTCTTGATTTTATTTGATAAATTAGTGTAAAAAAAAAATTAAATAAAAAAAATTGGGGTGAACGAATTTTTAATAAAAACAAAAATGTAGGGGGGGGGGGCGCCATCGGTACCTACTGCACAGGGCGCCAGATTTCGTAGATCCGGCCCTGGTCCACACCAATTGGAAAGTTCAAGATGGATTGTAGGAGCTACATAAAACTTGAAAAAATATAGTGAATATGAAATATTTTAATCAATTAGAAATTTGTAAACTTAAATGTACAAATTACTAAAATAAAAAATTATTATTATTATTATTATTATTTAAATCTGAACCAAGATAAAATTTCGCCTGCGGCGCGTTTCCACTTTCTGCGGGTAAGTCTTTATATTCTTTAGGGCAGAGGTGAGAATTATTATTGACATCAAAAAGGATAGTACGGCAAAAGTCATATTTTTAAATGATTTATTTTAATTGAGTGGGCAAATAAGTACCATGGGCGTATACATGGGCATATACAATAGTGTGGGCCGAATTTTTTTTCTTCCGAATTCCTTATGGCGCTAGTAATAAAAAGTTGTCTAGGTACCTAAAACATAAAAAAAAAATAGTTTAAAAAAAAAACAAAAAATATCCTAAGGCTCCGGGGGTCCTTTGAAGTTTGAGAAAATATCGAAATATTACCATTTTTTCAGCCCCTGCACAAAATATTCTGAAATAGTTTAAAGATATTCATTTATGAGATCTTGTTAAATAAAGTCCCTAGCTTCGATGTATATAACTATCATCTATTATTTTTATAGTAATATGGCACTAAAACACCTCCGCCCGCAGTCTCCAAACCCGCCCGCGCTTGAGCGGCGCGCCGTATTGCCCGTTCCTTGGTCGACCAAGGACCCCCCATTTCGTGATATTGTTGTGTAGGTAACTAAAAATATTTTGAAAATAAGGGAAGAAGATCATTTGCCAACCATTTTGAAAGAAAGAATTACAAACATTATTAAGGCATATCAACATATATACTTGTTGAAGTCAGAAAAATGTGGAAGAAATACAGTTTCCTTCCAAAGAAGAGTCTCTCCATTTAAAATCACAAGCTCCCTACTGTTTGATATTAGTTATTGTAAATGTAAAGTCAATAAATGCAATTTATTATTACAAATTATAGACAATATGAAAGTTTCCCTTAAAGAAAAAAACCAAAGAGGTGAGAGAAAAATGTTTATCGGCAGTGTTGGTATACCGACTACGAAAAAATTCGAAAAGCCCATGAAAATAAAATGAAAACATCTTACCAAATCAACTGAACAGGTGTCAGAAAAAAAAGCTTTAAAATTTGAAGACATTTTGTATCATTGTCCATCATTGCGTCATTATCTTCCACGTTAACATCAAAATCATCTTCTCCTGATGCAAAATCAAGTCGGCTACTTAAGACTAATAACACAGCCTTCCGACAACAAGCAACTCTCCGTCTTTTACAGTTCTCTCCAAGATCTGTAAAGGTTCAGGATATTGGATTGAGCTGGAGCAGCAATCGCTGCTGCCGTCTTAAATGATTTCAACATAATCACGCAGGATAATAATAATAAAGTAATAGACAAAAATACACAGCGTCGCGAACGTCTGTGTGCCAGATCTGTACTCATAAAAGCTAAGTGCATAGACTAAGTAGATTATTTTTTGATGGTCGAAAGAACAAGACCTTAGCTAACATAAAAAGATACAAATACTATAAAAGCACAGTACTTGAAGAACACGTATCGATTATCGTGGAATCAGGATCTCATTTCTTGAAGCATTTTACGCCTAGGCCAGGCACAGCTGTAAACATAGTCAAACCAATAATGGAATATTTTGCTCGTCAAAACATTTCACTCTACCATTTAAAAGCAATTGCGTGTGATGGCACAAATTTTAATACGGTAACAACAACTGGTGCTGCGATTCGAACGATGAAGAAACATTTGAATGGACTGGTACATTTGCTGATTTTCTTTTTTCATTGCAACGAGCTGCTTTTCAGCAGAGTTGTTTTTCCGGTCCCGTAGGTTCGACTTTTCATAATTGTTATAATTTACCGGTACAACCTTTTTTCAAATTGATGTTGAGTATTCAACATCAAAATTTAAGCACCAATCAAAAAAACTTGCTTGATATTTTCAAAGCAGTTTTCAGCAGACGTTGTCCTCCTGAAATTGCCAAAAGAACCCAGGAGTGATTACTACAGTGAGTCGAATCTAACGATTATATATTGGAAGCGCAACGCCATCAGAAAATTTTGGTTATGTTAGCCACGTTTTTCATGAGGGCATACTTTCCTATGTGGTTTGATATAAAACTGCATGGGTCGTGCAAAAAGGTGCAAGGCGTGTTTTTAGCATGATTAAATATTCGCGCTATCTTCCGGATGAATTAAAAGCAATAACTAATCCGGCGATGCAGCGAAACGCTTACTTAACTCATCCTGAAAATTTACTCTTGTCAATGATAACCGATGAATCACCTACCATCTAAGAACTTGGAATAATGCATTTATTGAAAGCCAGAGAGTTATCCGGACTGAAAACTGAACATTTAAAGTACCCACATTGAATTTTGATGCACAATCCTACTTTGATATAATATTTTGGCAAGATACGCCAATCACGTTTCCTCCCATTTTGGAAGATGTAACGGAAAAAGAATTAGAAGAACTAAACCTAACTTCAGAAGTCATCTCCATTTTCATCAACTTTGACAGGTTACTACAGATTACAGGTCACTCTTACACAATCTGTAGAATCTGTAGAACAATCTGTAGAACGTTGTGAATAGGTTGTGACTGAAATATCGTCGAAAGTGTGTGGCAAGAAAAACAGGAAAGGCTTTATAACTACAACAATAAACTCCAGGAAAAATATGCCAAAAATTGTAAAAAACGTGATTTTCAACGGGAATAATTGATCACATTTGATTTTTCATAATTATTGTAATAATTATGATTGTAATTTTTAATGTTGTGACTGCTTTAATAGTAATTGAATTGATATCGAGAATTTTGTAATTGTAACTCTTTCATTTCCTTACTACTTGGGAATAATTCACAAAAATATATTTTTTAATCATTTTTCGAACGCTTCGGGGAACCTCGAAACGATTATATAAATTTTTTATTTTTATTTTTTATTCACACCAAAGACCTAAGACAACTTTTTATCACTAGCGCTCAAGGAAATAAGACAAAAAAAAATTCGCCATACAGTTGCGGCCCACATTAATATACAACTGCTTAACGATTCTGCATTGAGCCTGTAGAGAGTTATTGTTCAATGTTACCTATAGAGAGTTCTGTAACTATCTTTTTACATACGTCACAACATAGTGAAACTACCCCTATGGACTTTTTTTCTGCTTTTAAATTTGGAATTCCTGAAAATCTTCGTACAAAAAACCGATTTAAGAAAAAATATTTTTTTTTTACAACATCAATAATGCCATTTTTTAAGATTAGCACTCTAGCACACTCAAAGTCACGAGCCGCCATTGCACTGAAACATTGTTGATCGAAATATAAAAATCGAAAGCATTTTTTGGTTTACCTTTCGACCTAGAAAATTTTCGCCTGCGACGCTTTTTCCTTGTTTTGTAAATGTAATAATTCATATTCCACTCTCTTCACTCATACTACATACATAGGTTCTCTAATTGGGGATACCATGGAAAAATTTCGCATGCGGGGCTTTTCTGTATCTTTATTTTTAATGTTAGTTATTTTAATCATAATTAATTAATTTTCCAATCCTTATGCGTTTACGTCACTTATGCATTTGGGGATGCCACATTTTCCGAGATTATTGAGAAATTGGGACTAAAGTGCTGTATTCGCAATCTTAAATTATTTTTCATAACTACAATTAAATAAGTAATTAGCTACACATCATTTAAATACATTATATTTTTATTTTCAAACTTACATTGTGTAATTCACATGATAATTTGAGTTATTTTGAGTTTTTATAATTATTTTAAACTTTTAAATGCTCTTAATATAATATCTTCAAATCACCACTATTACGTGGCATGGGGCTGTCTTGCACGAACTCTTTCAATACTATTATTTAATCATTTTTGTGTTGTTTGTTTGGCTTCTTCACAGCTTAAGACGGCCCTGCGCATCCATCGTCAAGACCTGAACAAACCTCATCAACCCGCATACCCCTGCTAAGTCACCTAACGCAGCGAACAACTTGGGAGACCTATGAGAGAGGTGTTGATTATCCAATAAATGGTTATTACGTCATCTTTGCGGATTCTACGTGGAGTCTTTTTTGGGAAAGGAAAGTGAAAACGTTCTAAGAAGGAAAAAGGTTCAATACGTCCAGGAGAGACGGACAAATGAATTCATCCCTCCCATTGCGGTACAGGGCAATGGGTCGTGAGAGTCCGGCTAGAGATGTCAAAAGGTCTCCCTCAACTAGTCTCTCCCGATCTGGTCTCCACAGGGCAAACGCATCGGCCGCCAAGATTTTGACACACCTTACCCCATGTACCCCTTGCTCTCCTGTTAAGTCACCAAATACAGCGAACCACTTGCGGTGACTTACGAGTAAGATTAGTAAGAGGTTCTGTAAACTTTCTAAAAATGTCCCTCCCCCCCCACCTCCCCCCTACCCGAGGGAGGAAATCCCCCCCCCCACTTATGAGTGCACTAGCTATGTCCTTGATAGTGCAGTCGGGTCGTTACTACTATACTGTATTTGATCGGTCAGTGGTTGAGTGGGCATAGCGCTTGGGTCCCACCTGGGCGTCGCGTGTTCGATTCCTCGGCTGGCTAAGTCCTCCATCACAACACAAGCAAAATTTTCGGCTTTCTGTGGTGGTAGGAGATTTTCAAACATTGTTGGGTTATTCGTAACCCGGGAATATTTGTCTTTCTTAAAAAAAAGTACTACTCTCCACAGAAATAAGTTCGTTGAGTTACTCTTTTTATTGTCTCGTTCGAGCGTTAGTTTCTCTTTTAGCCACCAGGTCAGTATGATGGATATAAGTTTGATAAATCTGTCCATGAAGTGATTATAGAGAAGTGGAATATCTTAGACAATTAGTAGGTAGGAAAGGACTTCAATAAATTCAAAACATTTTATTATTATTTGTTTAATTCTTGCTTCAAGCAACTACACTTTAACTTAATCGTGTACATTTTAGTACTTCGCAATTTTTTTACAGTACGAGAGAAGAAATATTTATAAAGATATTGCTTATTCTACTTTCTACCACCTACCTTATAATTTATGAACTGATGAATATTTTCATTGACTGAATATCCATTTCTAATTAATTAAGTAGGTAATATGGCAGGTAAAATATATCTACCGGATAGTGGCAATAACTGAAGAAACCATCTGTAAGACTGATCTTATTAATTTCAAAGAAACAATGTCTTAAAACAATGCTAGTGATTCTTAGAGATAAGTAGTTTCAGGCGCTAGTAAAGAATTGGATGATACATTTTTGAGAGACTTCACATTCACAGGGCGTATTGGCAGGTTGAAATGGATGAAATTAGTCTAAATAGAATCGAATGAGCATTATATAAGTTGAGTACCTTGCATGATATTCTGCCCTGAAAATGCCTTTAGATAGGTACATAATTATCAAAGATGGCATTTAAAATTAAGTTTAAATAGAGGTTATACTTTAATATAATAATATCGTAATCTTAAATAATATCTTTGATACTGAATCATTTTCAAAGATTTGGTTTAAACATTAATTAATCAATCTTTGGTAAAATAACTGGTAAATAATAATATGTCTTCTTACAGCTAGGAATAATGTTGTATTTGGTATGTCGAATATAATAGAGTAATAATTTAGTTGGTGCATTCGTCCTTGGTGCGCAGGGTGATGCGGCTAGCGGCGATGGCAATCCATTCGTTGTGGTCGCCGTCGAACCAACTCAGGCCCAGCACGTACTTGCCGTTCAGATTGGCATGCTGGCAGTGTGAGAACCACCATCCGCCCTCGTAGTCGGCCGCGCAGTTGGAGATAGAGATGTCGCGGTCACGGTCGATGGCGGAGAACTCCATGTTGTTCTGGTAGGACAACGCGTCACTGGCGTTGCCCGTGAACCCTTGCACCACCAGGCGGTACCCACTGCTGGCGGGGCCCACGCGAAAGTCCTCGTAGTTGGCTTCCCAAGCGTTTCCGTAGATGTCCACCATTTGGATGCGAGCGGAGGAGCAGTTTTCACGGGTGAGTCGGTACAGGGCTTCGTTCCCGATCCAGAACTCTCCATCGGGGTTTCCAAATCCATCAATGTAGGTTTGGTAGTTTTGATTGAAGTCCACCGATCCATTGTAACGGCTCTGCACGAGGGTCCATCCGGCGTCGCAGTAGGTCTCCACGGCTTTTCCGGGTCCAGGGGCGATAAGGGCATTTCCAGTAGAGGTTTTGATTGCTCCACAGCTTTCAGGTAGGCGGTCGACGATATTCTGATAAGTTTCTTCGACTCCCTTCAATTCCTTCAGCTCCCCGATAAGTTCCGGCATATCATCAATGTCCATGGTTTCGTTTACTGCCTGTTGAGCTTCCGTCTGAAATAATATTGTTTTATTAATAAAGATCAACACATTTTCTTTATAATATTGTGTTTGTGTAGGTAGGTAGGCCAACTGTTAATAACGCAATGAGAATTATTTTTAATTTATTTGGTGTCAGAAAAATGTAGCATTGAGTTTGAAATGAATGAATTATAAATGAAAATAAATAAAGTAATTAATATTCAGTTTTGTACCTTCGATATGTGATCAGCGAGTCGAGTGAAGTGCATCTTAGACTGGTGCTGCAGGTGGTTGATGGTTTGGTTGTGCTCTTGCAGGAGAGCGTGGTCAGCGTCGACTTTGTCCATGAGGTTTGACACGCTGACGGCGATGGCCTTCACCGACTGGCGTATATTGTCCTGATTATTTTTTATGTAACTGTGATGCGAGTTAAGTTGCGCCATATCGACGTCGAGCTTCGATATCTCTTTTTGGAATTCTGGGAGAGTGGTGTCAACAGTTTGCTCCAAGCTCTCCATGTTTTCAAGAAGTTCCAGCATTGAGGTGTGGAGTTTGTTGAAGTTGCCAACATCGGTGGTGATGTTTTGGATCATCTGCTTTTGGATGCTTTGATTTTTCTCGAGTAGTTCGACTTGAGGGCTAGGGCCGGACTCGGAGTTTTCTCCGGACATGGATTCTAACTTTGCCTGTAAGTGGATCAGCTGGTCCGTCATGTTGTCGTGCATGGAGTTTAGCTTCCAGTGAGAGCGCTTGAGCTCGTGTATCTGTTTTCTCAGAAGACGGAGGTGCCGGAATTTGTGGGATGCGACGCTTTGAGAGGGGTCGCGGTCGGCGGAAACCATGTTCCTGTTGACCCAGTTCCTGGATAGGGCGTTAAACGACTTGAAGCTCAGGCGCAGCTCTATCTGAATCACTCGAATCTGAAACAAATAAATAACTAATTAGATAAGTTTTCAAACATTATCAAATTTAAAGTTGACAATAATTGTGTAGAATCCTCTTGCATGGTCTCTTTCTTTGTTATATATGTTTGGTGCCTCCACCGTTCTTTGGGACAGGGTCTCGAAAGTAAATACCCAACGTACCTACATAGCGTATTATTCAAATCGCACTATATATATAATGTGTAGTAGCCATGAATATATTTTTAATTTAATTTTTATTTGAGAAGGTACCGCACAAGAGTACTGCTCCCAACCATGAAGATAGTGAGACTGTGGCATCGCCAATTAGGATATGTTGTAATGCTGAAGGTAGTGGAGTGAAGGATATGGGTAAGAGAAGCGTGGGGAAGTACCTATCTAACACGGCTGAAGCTGTAATTGATTTTAGATTATAATCTTTCACCAGGGCGAGACTGAAAGTATCTTCCACTACGAAACATGCAAAAAATATATCAATATTATTTTTAATGAATAATTTTCGAAATTATTATTTAAATAAAATTTACTTGCGCAAACCTGGAATACCTGCGCACGCGATCTCCGGATTCGTAGCCGATAATCGTTACCCTTCAACCACGAAGGCCGTCATCAACAAAGTGGTACAAAAACAGTAGGTGATTTTGGCGGTAGTTAGTATTTTTGGTGTAGGTGTCTATACTCTATTTATGAAAATATTTTAAGTCCACTCTCAGACTGTTGGATTATAGACGATTTGAAAGCATTAATATTTTTTAAACCTCCCAACGTCAGTATCTACGCTGAAAGTACAGCTAAAAGTAAAAAAAAATGCACGTCCCTCTATTTTAACAACGTTAGCTTCATGCCTTTTTTCACCGGTATCCGCCTATTTGTTTTACCTCATGCTTCGTGTTTTTTTCGTTGAACCATTTATGAATTCTGATACTCGGGAGCAAATTCCATGAAATAATGAACTAACTCAATCAGGCCGGAATCAGCAGGGCATGTCGTAGGCTGTACACCAACAACTCTGCTGTGAATGTATGCGTTTTAAACGAGTAGGTACATAACTAGATAAAAATAATTTAACCCGTCTGCTTGTTTATACTTTCATAAGACCAAAAACGTCCCGAGCGACCTTAAATTTTAAAAGCTCTATATCTCTCTTCCTCTCATGCAAAAATACGTATTTTTCTTTTAACCAGAAAGAAAACGAAATAATGCTTCTTATTGTCTTTGAAATATGAAAGCTATCTTGCATAGATATTTTACAATCTGTAAAATAAATCAAAGTGGCGGTTTCAGAATTTACGCGCGAAACTGAGACTTCCGGATTGTGAGGTGCGAATATATTGAACCAAGCAGACGGGTTAAAACACGATAACAGGCAAACTTTCAGCAGCTAGGCACTTAGGTGAAAACATTATTTTTTTTTTATTAATGACTTAAAATACATAGTATAGTAGTTTGTTGATTTTCTCATATTTAGGTATGTTAGTTGACTGTAGGTTATTTTGGTGATAATTCATAATTTTTATGGTTTCATATTCTTCACGTTTTCTTCGTGTTGTTTTTTAACTTGTTCATCCACCTGGTATTTTTTAATTCCATTTGGAAAGGCATTATATAATTTTGTAGCACGGAATTAATGTTTTTTCGGGCTCTTATTACTTTTTTAAGTTCTGATTGGTCCGGTTACCATACTTATCGATCGTCCAATCAGACATCTCCAAAAAATCGAAATTTGAGTTGAGTATGCAGTTATGTAAAAGTTTACCTACCCTTTATCTGGTACAATACTCAGATTACTCATTAACACCACCAAATCAATTATAATGCGAAAAAACTTATAGTGATAGTGGAAGATACTCTCAGTATCGCCTGGTGTAAGACCACCATTCAGAATTGAAACGTTGCTTGAAATGGCTTTAGCCGTGTTTAGTGACCAGATCTGAATACTTCCCCACCTTCCTCTTCCCCATCTCCTTCCCTTCCCTACTCCCTTCAGCCTCACAGCATACTTCAATTGGGAATGCCATAGTCTCACTAGCTCCAGATGGGAGCAGTTGGTGACTTTTGTGCAGTACCTACTCATATAAAAACAACCAATATTTAAGTGAGGTCATGATCAAAGCGACCAATGAGCGCAGACCAGCATAATTTCCGTTTCATATCTCAACCAATAGGAGCCTTTAAAAGTGACATCATAATCAAAGTGGTCAATAAGCGCAGTTGATGCCTCGCAGGTGCAGTAATCGTCATTTCCTTTTCATCCGAAATCCAAATCATAGCGGGGCTATAGAAGTTTCACTTCAAAAATGATGTTTTCTAGGTCGGTAGTAGGACTTGAATGCGATAAAATGCGATACTAATGTAGCAGACGGTTGTGCCTCCCGATATTATTTTAGGGCATATTTAATATGTAAAACACAGACACGTGTAAATAATATTTGATTAATGGTGAGCATTCGAATTTTGCTTTCCTCAGTATCTCAAAACTTAGTATTTGGAGATGTCTGACTAATCAATTGGACGATCGATGTATATGTAGGATCTGGAGGTCTAATTAACTGGATACTTATTCAAATTTCGTCGTCCTAAAACGCATAGTATTAAATAACGGTTTTTCGGCGACCGCGTTGATTTAATCGGCCCGAAATAATATATTCACCTTGCGAGTATTCTCAAGTGTGGCAATTAAAGCTGGGAGCTTCGGGAATTTTTTTTACATGTTATCGTTTGATTCATCGCCGAATTGGTCGAAAAAAAGATAGAGCCGCGGTTGTCGACCGGGTGCGACAGGTGCACTCGTGAAGCCGGTCGCCCCTCGCAGAATGTAATTAATAAAGCAGGTAAACACCTCTCCGACCAGCCAGCGGCAGGGTCCGCTGCCGTCCTGTTCCGTGCACTGTCGGATAATAACGGCCGCACGAATGTGCGCACTCCACCCGGTCAACCTCCGAATCTATCGTATTACTTTATAACCTGCACGAGGAGCGTAATAGAAATAAAACTGTCTAGTTATACATATAAAAGGACTATATATGATCCGATT
Source organism: Limnephilus marmoratus (assembly GCA_917880885.1). Lineage (NCBI taxonomy): Eukaryota > Metazoa > Arthropoda > Insecta > Trichoptera > Limnephilidae > Limnephilus > Limnephilus marmoratus. The sequence continues at coordinate 39,663,127 of OU862920.1, read as the reverse complement.
TGCAGAACCCAAAAGCTGGGGATCGTGAGTAAAAGTGATGTATACAAAGTAAGTAACTAAACTAACCATCACGTCGTTTCCCCGCAGGGATAGGCAGAGAGGACGGACCGCCAAACAACTCGGTCTTGGCAAACACCCTTTGCCTCATTCACATTCATACATCGTCTCATACATTATCTTCTATTATTCTGACTCAAGTATCTTATTGACTTGAGCGTGCCATGTCTTCCTCGGGCGTTTTCCCCGATTTCTTCTACCATTCACATTTGCGTCGTATTCTTTCACTACTTTCTTCGTTCGTTCGCTCTAATACATGCCAAAACCATCAGAGGGTCCCTTTCTTAATCTTACTCATTACGCACAGCATCAGCACCAGCCTTACGTTATTTGCGGATATCCACATTTCTCACACGATCATACATTGTTTTAGCACACATACGCCTCAGAGATCTCCTTTCAACAGCATTCAGTTTACTTTCACCCTTCTCTGCCAGTTTTTACGCCTCACTGTCATACATCAGGGTAGGTACCAGAACTCCATTGTGGACTGCTAGCTTCGCTTCTTTTGACAGTTCTTTATTAGCGTCAACGGCATTCAGTCCTCCATTAATGGAGTTACCGGCATTCACCCTTCTTTCCATATCTCTATCAGCCATCCGTAATATCTCTATCTCTATCAGTGTGTACAATGTGATTTATTTTAACTTAATTAAGGAATAATAATAATTAATAAAATGGCGGTTCATCTTCACTTCATGTTGTCTTGCTAGTTGTTCTGCAAATCGGATCGTTACCTAGCCTATATGACCTAGCCTTACCCACGGGAATAGTAGCGCTCAGTTTTAAACTTAACCCACCCTAATCTAACCTAAAGTACACAACTTTAATAACAACTCTAGACTTCTAGACGACTCTAAAAATGAAAAAAAAGTTTTGATAGATTTAAAAAAAAAAGTAGAATGGGGACGCTACGAAACACCGCTCAAGGAGGAGACCGATTATACTACCTTATTCTCTCGCAGGCTAAATTCTAAAGATGTATGTATTTAAGTGTCGCTATTTTTCGTTTTATTAAGTTTCAAATCACAACAATGCTAAATAAGTTTTCAATTCAATAAATAAGAAGTTGGTTTTGTAGTAATGGAGACCATCGTTTGAGAGATTTTATTATCCTTCATAAGGACAATTTTTTCGAAATGAAACTGATGGACTGCCATGTTACTTTATGCCTATGAAAGTTAATACCATCGGAACCGAACGAACCCGTTAAAAACATAAAATATTATTACTGAAATTGTGAAATTCAATATCTGAAATGATTTTGAGTGAACCAGTTCTACGTACCTAAATGTATGTTTTTATTAATTGAATTTGTGAAAACTTCACGACTCGCATAAAAACAATCCATTGAAGGATAAAATTGTTTCGATGTCAACATATTTTATGTATCGTTTCCACGCCTTTATTGTGATCGCGAAGTGAAGTGCGGCATGAAAAATAAGCACGAGTTAAATTTAAGTTTGGCTGAATAAGTTTTACTTTGCACGCTCGACTGTCAGAAACACTGCAATAAAATACATAGTCCGAAACTCAACTTTGAATCGAATTTTACTGTTCAGTTTGACACATTTAACTTTACAGCCGGCCAAAATAAATAAATTCAAACACTGCTGCCAAAAAAACCAAAAATTATATCAACTTACAGATCAACCAATTTTATTCTGAAGGCAGCAAATGAAAATTACACACATTCAAAATAGTAAAATATCATTGTGGTCAAATTTTAGTACTTGTATGTAAAGGGTGTTAAGAGAAGTACTTTTACTTTAACCTGTGATTTCTGACATTATTTGCGTAAAAAAGGTAACTGAAATTTTTTGTGTCGGGTGACATTTTTGATGTGTAATACTTTTGATTTTAATAAACTTTTTATTTTTAAAAACAAAAAGTTAGTTTACACGTCGTCACTGTTAACTCCGAGTCTAACGAGTGTGCTTTAGACCACACGACTGAAGTAAAACTTTATTAACTTATATCTCCTTCTCAACATCCGTTTGTCTCGCCCAATCGACTTTTCATAACGCTCCCGTCACACATTCACCAGCTTCCTCCCCGGGTCAAGCGTGCTTAAAGGCCCGACCGTTGGCCTCGCCCGATCGCACTTTTCGTAACGATCTCGTCACGCATTCACCAGCTTACTCCCCAAGTCAAGCGTTTTACTTCAAAAAGTAATGTCAGGAATCACTTGTTAAAATAAGTCTATTGTGTACTGTGTACGTCCCATGCATATTATATTCTACAGGCACTATAATACTACATAAGTTTTTCAAACAGATGCATAGTCTTTTTTTTTGTTATTAGTTTTTGGGGTATTATGCCGTGTTACGCTACCTCCTTCTTTAGCCAACGTTTCGGACAGCGTTGCAGTGTCCATTATCAGGGCAGATGTGAAAAATGATGGACACTGCGGATGGACAAAATGATGGACACTGCAACGCTGTCCGAAACGTTGGCTAAAGAAGGAGGTAGCGTAACACGGCATAATACCCCAAAAACTAATAACAAAATAATTTTTGGCCGTGAAAATCTAAAATCGTATCAGATGCATAGTCAATAATTTGAAAAGCAGGGTACTCACCTAACCGTGTAACCTGTAGCGTATCTGATACTGTATCAAGTGAGTACGTAGGCACGAGTCTACTGCGAGCCGCTCGCGCGTGGAGCGCAGTGTGCTCGCAGTGACCCGCCGACTGCGGTTTCACTGCGAGCACGAAGGCGGATACGCGGTTACCGTGGACGAGCCGTACCCACTTGCAGATTGATTCAGTATCAGATACGTTACATGCTACACTCTAGGTGAGTACCCTGCTTTAGGTTACGGTTGGTCAGATTTCGCATTTAGCGATCCAATAAAGGTCTGTTTGAGGAGGTACAATTTAACAATAAGCGATCAGTTAAACAAACCTTTATTTACCGAAAATTATGTAGCAATTTTTTAGAAGGGTATTTGTGATAACATTTATTAAATTTTTTTTCTTAGATTTTTATGAATAATCACCCCCTGGAGTTTCGCGGTTCCACCCTGAAACTCGAGGTATATTAATATTATGTACCTATACGAAGATCACCTAACACACGAGCGGTGGTTTTGGTGCCTATAATACCTACGTTAACACATCGATCATTATCCGAACATTGTAGAATATCCCTTTACATTGAAAGTTCAACGTCTACGTCTACAGTTTGTTGTTGAAACTACAAACTATGAAAACGCCTCTCATATCATTTGGGTGAGGTATTTGCTAGTGAATAAACGCTAGTGGTTATTAAATATTAAAATTAAAATTTAGTAAATTTTTTTCTGAATTCGCTAATGGAATTTCATCGTTGCGAAAATATATTCAACAATTCATGTTGAAAATTTGAAAATTATGAACATTTTGCACAAATGAAATCTAGCAAGTTTCGTAACATGTTCGTAATTATGTTATTAAATTCATAGAGCCAAAGTGCGGTTTTCATGAAAGTTTATTTTTACTATTTGCATATACGTATTAAATAAAGGCACAATTTTCAGGATACGAATAACCTAACGAAACCTACTGGTTAGGCATTATAATAGGTTTTTTGTTTGTTTTTGTTTGTTTGAAAAAATAATTAATATATTTATATTGCAAGAAGAGACAGTGAAATGTATTGTTCGAAAAAACTGCTAAATCATCATAATCGGCCACAATGGTTCATAGATGGCGCACACTTGTTCATTTGGAGAAATAATTTAAAAATATTATTGTGACATGTGGGAATAACTGTCACATCATCTTGTGATTTCTTCTTTAGTTGTGTAAAGTTGACAACTGACTTGTGCATATTTCAAAATTACAAAAATTGTACTGATCTTAATTTAAGTTGAATAAAATTACTGGCAAGCCTACCAAGTTGCAGAGATCAACACACTATCAACATACAAGGTTAGTGTTTCTTTCGCTTGAGATTTGTCAGATTGCAATTTTTTGTGGTATATTGTTCGCGCAAGGTAAATTCATAAACATATTTTTTAGTATTATGCTAAGAGAGTTCTGGGGTTATTTACATGCCCCAGGCTCGCATATTATGTACTATTATCATTATATGTCAGTTGAAACTATTTGCACATAAGTGTCCAACAAAGGCACAATTTCAAAGGTACGAATAACCTAACAAATTTGAAAACCTACTATTATCATTATATAGAAAGGGTACAGCACAAATTTCTAAGATTTATTAACTTTAAGCTGAGTATTCCAATTCAAAATGTTAACTATGTCCATTTGATGAAACAACTCAACTTTTACGCTGTCAGATAGGTGGATCATCTCCAGTGTTGCCAACTCTCAAAAATATTTATCCCTAAACTAAACTCAAAATCCCCTAGAAACCGGCATATTACTTGAAAATACCACAATTTTTTTTTTTTGTAAAAATATTGAATAATAACTATGCTGTAATGTTTCTGTAATGATACGCTTTAATGTTTTTTAATAATCTTTATTTATAAATTATTTAAAACATCAAATATTGCATCATTTTCTTGAGCAGAATCAGATTTTTTTAAATCATACATGTTAACATTGAATAAGCTTAACATTTCAGGAGATGGATTAAATGTAGTGCAAGATCTACCGTTTCGATTTAATGTGAACCGAACCATTATCATGCTTTGAAGCATTTCAATGGAGAGTCTATTCCGCAGCTTATTTTAGTAGTCAACAAATAAAATTGTGAAGTGTGTGAGTGCTCCGTGTATACGATGTAATAAATTTTTTTTTAAATATATGGAATCACAAAACCCCCAAAAATACCCCTAAACATATTAAACCCCTAAAAAATCCCATCCCACTTATTTTCCCCCTAAATCTGGGGGGAAAACCCCTAAGTTGGCAACCCTGATCATCTCTGACATGACATCATTATGACTACTATTAAATAAAATCATTAATAATTGCATTAAAGACAATTTTAAAACAAACTATGAGGCTCATACACCTATTAATAGATTACATCCTTTTGGCAATAAATTTGGGAATATTGTAGACATGTTTGCAGATTCCGTATTAGTTATAAAACGAAGTCTTTATAATTACTTTAATGAAATGTATGATTTTGATTTTAATTAATTTTATTTTTTACTTTTAATTTAATCATTATAATTGTGTACTACGTACATTTCTAACTATTATTATCTATCTTTGTAAAAGCCCACTAGGGCGTAAATAAATAAATAAATAATTATACGTAGTGTTGCTTGACGGAGAACTTGGCTAGCAAAAGATCGAACCAACGACGCCAGGGTGGAAAATGGGAACTCGACGCATTTGTGCACTTAAATACGTACATATATTTATACGATGATATCCGTAATGCAGTGGTGGGAGCGATATCTAACTAGAGATCTCTACGTAATTCATTTCAGATTGCAATAGTCTTTTATCATCGCATTTTTTCTATTATTTATCAAAAGTTGTTTAAATCGCTAATGTATTGTAGCAATACCTGAATGGCTAGATATTACCCATCCCCTGTTCCCCCTCTTCTTCCTCTAATTGCAGCGCTAATTTGAATGATGATTTTTCGGCTGATGTGAAACCACTGAAATAAGAAATTCCCACCAGAAATTCGGAGGGTTCCCGTGCGAAACCTTTGTTCGGAGCAGATCGCGATCCTTGAGAACTGTAGTAAAAATCTTATTATACTCGTATGTGAGAACGGAGATAAATCAATTCCGGTTAGTTGATTCCAGCGTTTTTATAAAGGAATTTCAGTTAATAATAGTAGTTCTTTAATATTGAAACAATAAATGAAAACCAAACAATAAAAATTAGAAAAACAAAGAGAAAAGCAGAACTCAGCCTTCAACTTACCCAGTTGTGTTACCAAATATGCTACCGAACTGATTTTCAATCATTATTTCAGTTTTACTGATGTGTTCAAATTGGGGTACGTTGTGAGGATGAAGAAAGTAGGGGGGAGAAGTTTAAGAGAATATGAAATAAAAGTAAATCCTGCCTATCAAATTTGTTCACCAAACATGGCTAAAGCAATTTCAAGCGGCGAATTTTAAGCAATTCGGTTCTGAATGGTGGTCTTTCTCCGGGGCTGTTTTGAGAATGTCTACCAACCTGGAAGTAAATAAAAAAAATCACAGTGTGCAATTCACACGCGGTAGAAGTGAAACCTTCAAAAAACTAAAAGAGACAAGAGTGGGGAGGCTACGAAGCACCGCACAAAGAGGAGACCGATTATTCTATCTCATTCTCTCGCAGGCTAAATCTAACTAACTAACCAAGACGCCGTTTCCCCGCAGGGGTAGGCAGAGAGGACGGACCGCTAAACAACTCGTTCTTGGCACACACTCTTTGCCTCACTCACATTCATACATCGTCTCATACATACTCTTCTATTATTCTGGCATGGCCCGTCTCAAGTATCTGATTCACTTGATCTTGCCATGTCTTTCTCGGACGTCCCCGACTTCTTCTGCCATTCACATTTGCGTCATATATTCTTTTTACACTACTTTCTTCGTTCATTCGCTCTACATGCCCAAACCATCTGAGGGTCTCTTTCTAAATCTTATTCATTATGCTAACGTCAGCCTTACATTATTTGCGGATTTCCACATTTCGCACACACGATCATACATGGTTTTACCGCACATACGCCTCAGGGATCTCATTTCAACAGCATTCAGTTTACTTTCATCCTTCCTCTGCCAGTTCCATGCCTCACTGCAATATATCAAGGTAGGTATCAGGACTCCATTGTGGACTGCTAGCTTCGCTTCTTTTGACAGTTTTTTATCAGCGCCAACGCCAACGCCAGTCCTCCATTAATGGAGTTACCGGCATTTACCCTTCTTTAAATATCTCTATCAGCCTTCCCGTCTCTCGTAAAAGCTAAATCCGTAGATCCTATAGATGTATGTGTCGCTATTTTTTGTACCATCGAGTGCTAAAGAAATTTTCACATCAAAAGTAAGTCATAATTACGTATTACTAAACTCCACGAAATTAGTGAAAACCTCCTGACTTGAACATTGTCAATTCTGTTATAACGTATATTGTGTCTTGTGCAGGTTGCACTTATTGAACCGAACCGTCCTATTAGTGTGGTGAATTCGGATCTCGCTGACCGGCAGTTTCCAAACCCTACTAATTGAGTTTCAAAGTAAAGGGCTGTTGCGCAACTGCTTTTAATTGGCCGTCACACAATAGCTTGAGATAACACTGGGAACAGCCCGATCCACCGTAGGTGCGGATGAAATGTGTACCCACATCTCGTCTGACTAAGCTTTGCAAGCGGCGGCGAAAGGATGAATCTACGAAGATTTAACGAGCGAACTATTAATTTGTTTCCATAGATTTTTGTCAAAGATTCAAAGTTTTCTATTACCCACAAAATCTACACTAGTGACGCCACCATCTTCAAAGATCAGGTTGTTAATTTATTATTATTAGGCCGGAGAGTGTAATGTAAATGCGCTTGGGATTAATTATATTTCCAAAATTTGCATTAAATCACTTCCCTTACGATTGCTATCTGCCAACTAAAGGCACCATACCTAAGGGAACGTACCCATACTACGTGACCAACTTTTTGCCATTTTTAACCCCCCCCGGTGTCCAAAAACCTAAGCCCGCCGCCGCTCATTTGTGCCAAGCGTGACATTTTGAAGACCCTCCCCCCTAAACGTGTCACGTAGTATGGGTACGTTCCATAAGACATTGGCTTTAATTATTGCACCCTAAAGATCAATTATACAGGGTGTTAATAGTACCTGACTAACTAGACAAAAAAAATAATGTACATGGAATTTTGGTCTCTGGCGACTTTTGAAAACATTTTTAAATTACGAATTTAAAAAAAAAATAAACAAAATACCGAAATACATGACTACCTATTTGATCGTACCTATTAGAACCTTTATAAATACCTATTTGATGGTAAACATGATATTGGCAAATTTCTGTTTCAAATTTTCGACATGTGATCCTGTGGCTAACCGGTAGAAATAAACCAATTTGTGATTTCCACAAAATTATAAGAGTCTAATTCTGAAGCGTTCAAAAAGAAAAACAAAATTACTGAAGATGTTTTGAAACGGAGTATTATGTAAATACGAATGTTAAAGGGAGTGCGCTTATATTTAAAACAATTATAAAATAGGCGTTAGCGAAAATATTTATTATATGACTTATTTTTTAAAAGAGAACAAAAACTCTAGACATCTGAGTTAAGATGAATATATACGTGAAATCCTATTTAGATACTATTTTGATTAATCTTTACGACGAATCGGCTTACAGTATAAACATCAAAAAATATGCTACGTATGAATCGAAGCTTTTACTAGCTTTTCTATGTATTGGAATTACAATAAAATTATTATTTACGTAACAAAAAATATAAGCGTAAACCACTAAAAAAATATTTTTCCATGACTTAACTATGAAGTAATACTAGAAACAATTTAAAAAAAATACCCCTTTATGGCTAAGACTATTTTTGAGGTTTTCCATGTTCTAACTTTTTTCGTTCTTACAAAATTATGCACAAAATAAATAAAAACCACTTTTTCGCTTACTAGCCTCGTGCAAAAAGACGCTCGATTTTAAAATTTTGCAGGCATGAGATTCGAAATATTTCTAGCGTTTATATTCCTCTTAAGTAGCGTTTATCGAAACGCTATGAATTTTTGTCATTCATATAACAAAATCAGATGTGTTTTTCATAATTTTCGGAGCATACTTTACGATTTTTTCCAATTAATTTTTTTTCAACTCCGCATTTGTATAGAGATTATATCCAACACTAACAAATATTTACAGCCCCCTTGAGGTGATTTTTCAGGAAAACGGCGCTACACAAATTATTCAATTATTATTATTATATTTTTTAAGTGCTTAAAACTTACAAAGTACCTACGTCATATGTCGGTAGAAACTAAGAATGCGGGGTCTCAACGTGTTAGTTTTAGAGCACGAAATATGTATTTAACAAGAATGATTTGAGATTTTTACGGCCAAGAGTATTAAGGTCGTGATTTTTTTGGGGTATTGTGCCGTGTTGCTCTATCTCCTTTAATAAGGTTTCGGAAAGCGTTATAGTGTCCATCAGGGTATGTGTGTAATTTCGTCTAAAAAGGAGGTAGCGCAACACAGTATAATACCTCAAAAATAAATCACAGTAAACTACAATGCCAAGGACTATCACACTTATGGTTGATATTTTGAATACAATCCGGTTACAAAGAACATACGGGGCTTATATAACTATCAATTAAAGTGTAAGATAGAGCAGGGATTTCAGCAGGCTGCTGAAAACTATTTCCATACAAATCCAGGATATGTTACTGACTTTGATACTTAGTCGATGGTTACCGGTCCGATGGTAGACCGGTCAGTGGGTGAGTGGGCATGGCGCTTGGGTCCCACCCGAGCGTCGCGTGTTCGATTCCTCGGCTGGCTAAGTCCTCCATCACAACACAAGCAACATTTTCGGCTTTCTGTGGTGGTAGTAGGAGATTTTCAAACATTGTTGGGTTATTCGTAACCCGGGAATGTTTGTCTTTCTTTTAAAAAAAAAAAAAAAACTACAATGAACAATCAGATCCGCGCTACTAAGTAAATAAGTAAAATGTTCGGTTCCCACCGACATGAATATCCAGTCAAATTAGCGTGCAATGCAGTATGCTATACTTGTGCAGTGCATCTGCCGGGTGAAAGCTTTTCGTATTTGCGAACCAACAAGCTGGTATACGGTGAAAAGTTCTCATTAACGTCACCTACTTTACTCATAATAAATAATTTAAAAAAAAATCAGAGTGAATACATCTTTAGGATTCATCCATACGTAGGTACATCTTTAGGATAATATGTTTAGGAAGGTACATCTTTAGGATTCATCCATCGAATGAGATAGTAAAATAGATCTCTTTGTGCGGTGCTTCGTAGCCTCTCCACTCTTGTGTACTTTAGTTTACTGAAGGTTTCATTTCTACCACGTGTGAAGTGCAAACTGGTATTTTTTTGTATGTTTTAATTTTTCCTGATTTTTCACGGGTCTACGCAATTGTTAAAATAAAATGAGGTTGAACCACAGGATCACATATTGAAAATTTGAAACTGCAATTTTCCAAAATCATGTTTATGATCAAATTAACTTTTTATGAAGGTCCCAACAGATTAGATTAGATACATGATATATTTTGGTAGTTTGTTAATTTTATATAATGTTTTTGTGTGAATAAAAAAATTAGAGTGTGCAATTCACATGGGGCAGAAGTGATACCTTCAGAAAACTAAATTAGAAAAGAGTGGGGAGGCTATGAAGCACCGCACAAAGAGGAGACCGGTTATACTATCTCATTATCTTGCAGGCTAAATCCTATAGATGTAGTTGTTTGTCCATTTTTAGTGTGGCTATTTTTCGGTTTATCAAGTTTCAAATCAAAACGGTTCTAAAGATGTTTTTACTCCAAATTTTTTTGTTAAGGTTAGTTTATGGGCGATTTTAAAATTTATTTTTTTACAGCTTTTAATGCCTTTTCAAAGAAGTGTTGAATTGACCTTATTCAGAGTTGGCATGGAACCTGAAATGGATCTAGAAAGCAAAAGTTGTGGAAGCCTACCTGCTTCTTCATGTTGTCGATCTCCTCGGCGTTGTACTTGGCGGCGTCCTTGGTGTTCTCGATCTGGTGCAGCGCCTCGGCCAGTTGAGCCTCGAGCTCCGCGGCCTTGGATGCGTTCTGCGCGGCGCGCGCCACGCCCAGCTCCACGCGCACCTCTGCCATCTCGCTGCGCAGGGAGCCGAGCTCGGCGCGGATCGAGTCCATGGAGTCGTGCGCCCACTCCAGCGAACTCATGTCCAGCGGGGAGGAGTCGTCCTTGTCAGTGGGCAACTTGTTGGGGCGCAGTGCGAAGCGAATCTCCTGCCTGCAACAAGGAAGATATTTTTGAGATCGTGCGGCTCAACCCGCTAAGTTTTATGCGCTACGGGTGTAAACGAATCTGAACTGGTGAACCTTTACTTTAATGTATTTTTGATATGATTGCAAAATTGGTAATTTACCAAAAAAAATAAAATATGGAGAAATGTGAACTTCAAGGCATGATGAAATATTCTTTTTTGAGAGATTTCTATTTAATAAAACACAACATTGAAAGGTTTTTGCAATCAGTCCGTAGACGAAGGCTCTTGACTCGCAATTCGAAGGTCGCGGAATCGAATTCCAGTTTGCAGATATCAATTTTATTTGATTAATTTGTGTTATTTCACAATTAATTAATTCAAAATAATGTATATTATATTTGCAGCACGTTCCAGAGTGGAAGACACTTTCGGTATCGCCCTGGTGTAAGACCACCATTTAGAATAGAAACGTTGCTTGAAATGGATTTAGTGACTGTTTTTGAATTTATCTTTGGTGATCAGATTTGAATAGACAGGTACTTCCCCACCTTCCTCTTCCCCATCTCCTTCCTCTCCCCACTACCTTCAGCCTCACAACATACCTCAATTGAAGATGCCATAGTCTCACTGGCTTCAGACGGGAGCAGCTGGGATTCTTGTGAATTAATCTTGTACATTTAAAATAAATAAAAAAATCACTAACTGCAATTTATATTTTTGAGGGTATAATCACTTTTCCTAAAGATTTTGTTTTGCCATACTAAAAAAATGTCAGATTAATGCGCTTCATTTACAAATTCCCTTCAAACTTCATTGTTCATTCTATGCTTTCTTGAGTACCTAAGGTTCATCAATGAGAAACTAATAAAAAATGAATTCGTACCAAGTTGACTGCCAAAAAACAATAATTTTAAAATGACAGATCTTGGTGAAAGAGCCTCATGAATTTTACGGTTCGAATGCTAATAAAACATAATGTAATTAGTACCTGCTTCAATGTTTCTGATAAATTTTAATTAAATTTCTGTTCAAATCACTTGAATCTAGCGCTTGGTAGTGGAAAGCTTGCATCGTTATTTAAAATTATTTATCGTCTGTGATAGACTCTAGCGTCAGTGATTAGAAGGAAAATGCATTATTTTGCATAATTCTGGATTAATTAAACGCCACCGTCAACATCATTTTGACTGGTGACACGTAATTATAAAAAGAGTCACTGAAGAAATACATAAAACCAAGTTAATAAATATATTTAACCAAGAAGCTATACTAGCGTTATTCGATGGCATGCTGAGAAGCAAGCTGGAGTACGCGAGCGATGTTTGGGCACCGTACCACCAGAAGAAATTCCTCAGGTATATTTATATGCGTAAGCATGGAACACCTATCCAAGGTTCGTGCACCATATTGACTTACGTGAGGAAACTGATTCTGTGAGTCTAGAAACAAGACGGAAAGCAAGTCTTGCTATTCTATCTTTAAAAATTTGGAACAATTTCATCGATAACCCATTTCTCTTGGGATGCCTATGATTTATATGTACCAGACCACTACAGCCGAAGTCGACATCATGACTTATTTAAAGTACCGAACGGCAGAACAGACGTCTTGGAAAAGCATAGCATGACGAGGGGAGTGGTGCTGTTAAAGGAAATTGCAAACCATTTGAATATTTTTTATATGCCTTAAAAATATTATTGAAGAGTCACTTACCTAAATGGTGATAGGTTAACTAAATTGTACTGTAATTGGAATTATTCTGTTGTACAATAATAATAAAAATAAAATAACATAAATACGTTGACAAAGTAATTCTTGCAACGTAAGTACGATAAGCACTTGACTAGGTAGGTACTTATCAAGTCAGCTATAGTCTGTCAAAATAGAGTAGAAAATAACAATAAAAAAAAACTTTGTTGATAAAAATATATTATACTGTATATACAACGCATTAGCAGAATCAATTATAGGATACGGAATAAATAGTTACGGATTAACGTACAAAACGTACTTAAATAAAATAGAACAATTACAAATCCGTTTCCTAAAATTGATATCAGGCAAAAAAAAGTTCAATTATGTGAAGGCGATTATAAAAAAATTTTCTCCTTGTGTAATGTCCTCTCTATACACAGTAAGGTAGATTATCAATTAACGCTAGATGAATTCTGGAATACAGAATTCAAAAAACCTGTAAACCACAACTACCCTACTAGGCATAGAGAAGCACAAATGCTTATTATTAATAAATCTCAAAATGTATACGGTGATAGAACAAAGAGGCATAGAATTCCGAAAATATTTAACGCATTACCTGAAAATATTAAAAATGAGACATCTTATTCAAATATCAAAAAAAATGTTAAATCATTCTATCTCCGTAGAACATGAAAGCAAATAATATTGTATACAAATACCCAAATCGAATATTGATCAAATACCTGGAAATTACTATCACCCACTGTATTCGTAATTAGTAGTTTATAATAATTAGTATTGTAAATTTTACACAGTTATTACAATGTAAAACATAATAGTACAATAATATTAATTAAATAGGAAAAATGAGAGATTTCTTACAATCAAACTGATTGATCAGTTTTGTAAGATTTTTAAGATAAATATTGTAAAATTAAAAAAACTGAATAAACATACTTAAAAAAAATATATATATATAAAAACTGGAACTACTAAATTTGTAGACTGGCAACACCAATTTAACTGTCAAATATTTCTTTGAAGTGCAATGACACTGAATGTATAGAACACAGTAAACCACATTTTAAGAAACATTTTTTCTTCATTACATAAATTTTATTAAAAGGTGATTAATAAGGCGATTTGCTTTAATTTAATTTAACATAACTTTGAATTTAACAATAGATAGAAAGGAAGAAACACTAATGGTGAGTTTAGTTAGACTACTTTTAGATCTGAATGAGTTAAATATATTCAGATCTAAAATTAGAGACATGATCTAAAGCCCAGGCAACGCTAAGTACTTTATCTAGTATTAAATAAATGTGAGCAATTTCTAACCTGTGCTTTATATTTTATTACATTATAGTTATTCTTCATTATGTTAACACAAAATTGCAAAGGTATAATAATAATAAACCTATATTCAATTCTAATTTTGAGATCGGCGGGTATCTATACTGCAATGAAAAAATATTTTTTCCACTATTATGCCTTTTTAATTTTTTATGAAAATGTAGGTTACACAGCTTTACTTTAACACCATGAGTTATGTGTTTAGTATTGCCATTTGATCAACAGTGGCGCCCTCATATATTTTCTACTCTTTTTTGACAGACTATAGATGTAGAGAGAAGAGATGGGCAATACAAAGTTCACAGGGCGGCAGTACCCACATCCTCCTCCCAAAATAAAATCAAATCGATTGTGGCTATTGCATTTAACTAAAATTGATGTGCCTAATGAATTTAATCAACTGCACGTAAAAGCTTATTATATTCTAACACAGTTTGCATTTATAATCAAATTAACACCTGTTTCAATTGAACTACTCGTAATTGCATTCGATTACTCTTATGTACTCATGTACATGAGAAAGATATACAATAATGTAACAGAAATAATATTACCCACAGCTTGGCATAATATTCTAGAAATGTATTCAATTGGTACTAAGTTTTCATTAGGATGACGACGTCCAGCTCACTTTAAATTTTTTCACCTTCGAGTATGACCGTTCGTTTTAAACCAACAAGGGAAAATAAAATTCGATTTTATATCGATTTTTTTTCATCTATAAAATTTTGTTGCGTGAATTAGTTTGTTTAATTTTGATTTAACATTAGATAAATGGATTTCGATATATAATATACATGTCGGAAATTCAACAAAAGTTTTAGCATGAAATTGTCATAGAATGTGATGTAGATTCGTCTCCTTTCGGAGAGTAGCACTAACTTCTGAAAACCGTTTGGTTAAAGTAAAAAAGACTGCACGTTTTAAACTTACATGCATTTTCCTACGTGCCTTCACGGTGCAGCCATTTAAAACCTTTTTAACGGTCGCAGCGCCATACATTTTTAACTACTATTTTATGTTCCTGAAAAATAAAAGATTTATTATGAACTTAATTTTTTACAGAATATTTTGTATTAGATACCAAAATATGTAAGCATGTTTTATTTTTAAGTAAAATAAATTTTAAAACGGGAACTTTAGCAGGGGTTAATGTTTGAAAATACTTAATATT
Organism: Limnephilus marmoratus; assembly: GCA_917880885.1. Classification (NCBI taxonomy): domain Eukaryota; kingdom Metazoa; phylum Arthropoda; class Insecta; order Trichoptera; family Limnephilidae; genus Limnephilus; species Limnephilus marmoratus. The sequence goes on along the minus strand of OU862920.1, from coordinate 39,647,949 downwards.
ATTGTCAATAAAAGTCAATTAAAAAACCAGGGTGTGCAATTCTCACGTGGTAAAAGTGAAACCTTCAGAAAACTAAAGTAGAGAAGAGTGGGGAGAATACGAATATATTTTTCTCGTCGAATTGCAGTGCACCTTTTCCTATACATTTGGTCATCTTGTTAGCATTTATGTTTTCTTCTTCTTCTTCGGAGTCGCTTTCTTTTGGAGTGGTTTGAAGATTGGAAATTGAAATTTAGTTTAGATTGGCCCGTGGTCCGCTGAATGTCCGCAGAGGTTCGTCGTGCGGTTTATACCACCACACCAAAGGATACTTGCATGAGAATGTGGATTTAACGAACTATATTGGAGCCGAATAGGTACCTGTGAATTTAATAAATAATTTATTGCTAACTTCTTCTTTTGCAAGCTAAATCCCATAGATATCTATGCATGCTTGTCTCTTTTTAGTGTGGCTCGTTTCCGTTTCATCGCGTTTCAAATCACAACGGCGCTAAAGAAGTTTTCTCTTCAAAAAGTAAAGTAATGTGTAAGTGGTTTATTTATTTATTAATTCTTTCAAACATATTGTGTTTTAAAATGTTAAGACTCGTACTTTACGTTCAGAACGCATCTCTTAAATCGGAACGATTGTGCAGTTTCTCGGATCTTCTTGGCAATGAAATAATTCTGCGAATACATTCACGGTTCCAAAAGGACACACTTTTAAGTTCGAGAAAGTATCAGATACACGCGCATGAAAAAAAGTGATGCCTTAACAAGGCCCCTATTATGGCTTGGCGTGCGGAAGGGGCTATGCGCGGCCCGGTGCCCCAGTGCTAGTTTAGTGCCCGCCCGCTATTGTACCCCGCACAGTAGGTACGTTACATCGGTTAGTCGTTGATGTATGAAGGTTTTTTGTTGTGTATCTACCTATGTTATATCGTTCTTTCAGGGGTATCAAAGGTTGCGTAAGAGTACAACTCTTTTTTTCTATTTCTTCGGCATTCTATAATATATGCAATATATTTTATCTTAGGACATTCCTTACCTACATTATAAGAAGGAAGTATATATGTACGAAAAAAATACAGTGGGTAATTCAGAAGCGGTGGAAATGAAACTAGAAAGTCGCTAGATGTCGCTTACTTTTCTTTGACCTGTTTATTTTAAAGTGGTTTGAAAATTGGATATTGATTTACAAAAATAAAAAAATTTTTTTTTTGGATTTCGTAGGATTCGAAACTCCGTTCGCTGTATTTCTCTGGCCGCTGAGATTCGCGACGCTCTATACTCTAGTTTTTCGACGCTCTCTACCGCTGCGCTACCGGACGCTCGCGATTAGTACGATTCATAGTACTTTTAATAATGATATTTGATAATTTGTATATCGATGTTTTTTTGAAAAATCACCTCATGGGTGTCGAATCACCTCAAGGTTTTGATCCTGTACCGAGGCTTTTGTACACAAGCTTATGTACATACATATAGGATGATTAAATTATAATAAATTTAATGTATTTACAATATTCACGTTTTAGCAATAGATTTAAAGTAGTCAAAAAATGGGGATAGAATTAGTAAAGTTTCAATATGTGCTGACAGCTGGTTGTGATTTTTTTTAAACTTAAAAAATTAACAAACAAAACTAATACATCTTTATTAAAAGGTTAAAGTACCAATTAATTACTTTTTAAATAGAAGTTTGTCAATGGGTTCTTTTTACCGAAAAACTTATATAATATCGAGTGTTTTGGAAAAACTCTTCAAGCCACATTTTTGGGTACGTCTCATTTCAGTAGTTTTAAAGTACAACGCGGAAAATAATTTTTGCTGATTATGGTTATTTTTTAACTTTTGATGTAAAATTTTGCAATTGGAAAAACTTGAAAATAGTTTTACAAATCCGTAAATATTCGTTTCTATCGTCTCCTGTAAACATTTAATTTTGTGGCTTGATGGGTTTTAAAAAACCACAGTTGACATATAAACATAATTTACACTTATTATTGCATATATTCACAGATTCAAACAAATATTTAAATGCGTGCACTGTACATACATATTACAATATAAATTTTGGTGTGTTGCCATAATACCAATTGAATACGTTTCTAGTAAATTAAGCCAAGCTCTACGTGTGCCTGTAGTGTTGGTACCTACTTACCTGGTTCAGGTAAGCAGCTGAAACCGCACCGTGCACCCTAATGGTGGCCTACAAGCTGGCATAACCAATCTGTCAAACTTTCGGTCAGCCGTATTGATTATTATAGGTTGATTTTTTAAACTTAACAGTGTTGCAGCTGTTGCTCGTTGTAAGGCAGCGTCTCTCGCAGTAGTTTCTGAGTCCGTTCTGATTTGATGAGGAAAACTCATCGCTTCAATTTGGATTCGGTCGAGCGTTGCTACCATTCTAATTCTCTCGACCTGTTTCTAGGAATCATCTAAGAATAATTCACTTGTTCCTGCTTTAGCAAATTAATTCAATTCCAAGAGCCTCGCGCCGTAATTATCACGCAGGAATTAATTTCATGAAAGTTTCGGATGGAGAAACGTGTTTTTTTAAATTCTATTGAAATCTTAACTGTGAAGAATCTTTTTGTGTGATATCTGAAGAAATAAAAACTCACAAACGGTGAGCTCTGAAATTTGTACAAAATTTAAATTTGAAATTCCATCATTTTTTTACATTAGCTCCACACAGGCGGCCCTGAGGTAAATAATTTCCCTCAGGGCCTATGTCATCTTGGGGGATACGGTGGGGAGGGTATTTTTAAGGAAGGGAAGTATATAGGAAGTTCTGGGAAGGAAAAGGGTATGAGGGGTGGGTAGGAATCTGGGGGGCAGTGTGTCCAGGAGTGACGGACGTATGAATCCATTCCTCCAACTGCGGTGCAAGGTGATGGGTCGAGAGAGCCCGGCTGGAAAGGTCAAAGGGCTTCCCTCAACCAGTCTCTCTCGATCTGGCCCGCCACGCGGCAGGTGGGCAGACGCATCCGATGAACTCGGGCACCCCTGCTAGGTCACCAAATATAGCAAACCACTTGGGGTGGCTTACGGCAGGGGTATATCCAATCAATGGTTCCCGGGGCGGCGGAACCCATATCCGCCTCCCAAATCGAAATTTGCAAATCATGAAATTTGGACAACAATTTTTTTTTCTAGCTTAATGCTGCAACTATTTTGAGATCTATGTATTGTATACTCTGCAATGCAAAATTCAACAACAACTGTTGGAAAAAACACAAAGCATTGTATTGTTTTTTTTTCTTATTTTCTTTTAATAAAGGAAGGATTCTACGCCTAGAGAACTCTCAAAACGTTAGTTTGCTATTGTATTATCGTACAAAATTAATACTTTTTACGCGGTATAATTTAATAATATTACTTTAATGATGGATGTTTGGAAACTGCGGGGACTAATGATTTCAAAAAAACGAGGGTGAAGCAAAACCAATGTTAATTTACAGCGCCAAAGAAACAATGCCGCGAGAAGAAAGAGGGGAACCGCTCGGAAGGTGCGTTTCCCCGACAGCCGTCTAAGCTGAATAGCTAAGCAACAGCCTGGACTTGTCAACAATGTGGTTGGGTTTAGAAGCAGATTGTGTTGTGCTGCAGACGAGTGGTAAGCGGCAGATGTGGGAGCAGATGTTTTCGGATCGTGCCTGAAGGAGGGCTATCCACGCTATACAAATGTTACCTCCTAATACAGGTATCGCCAACAGGTAAATTACTTAGTAATTTTAGGACGATCAGGACCAAATAAAAGAATATTGTTTTATCCCGGAAATTCAACCTCGGAGAAACTTATACTAAAATTATTATGATTCTTAAAAATTTGAAATAATATTACAACTCCCAATGAAAATACGAAAATAAAATTATAAATTAAAAGATAACCTTTGCAAACTGAGACTCGAGACCAAAAATATTGAAATATAATTGATAAGCTATCTGCAGTTTTTACTAGGTGATACTGCTATTCCGGGTGTCGAAGATATTGTTTACCAATTAACAAATAAACTAAATAAACGAATAAACCAAACGAATGTTAAACTAAATGAATGAATTCTTTCCGTATTCAAACTATATTCAATACTAATGCCCACCTTAAAAAATAAACGAAATAAACAAATTCTTTTAGTATGCAAACTACTCTAATTAGGTCGTAGTCCGCCGACAGTTGCGCGGACACCATAGCATATCTCTTTTGTATTTGAATATCTTTGCTCGAGACACTTCTAGACTCACCGGAACCTACACTCATCATGATTTCAAATTTTCTTTGAGAGTTGTAATGTTATTTTCAAAGATCAAATATTTGTCAATTTCAATTTCAATTTCGAACCTTTATTGGATAACCAATACCTCTGCCATAGGTCACCCCAGGTGGTTCGCTACGTTTGATGATTTAGCAGGGAGCCCGGGTTCATGGGGTAAGGTTTGTCTAGGTCTTGGAGGCGGATGACCAGGACATACTGAACCCCATATTCCTACCCACCCCTTAAACATTTTTCCTTCCCAGAACTCTCCTCTCCTTCCTTTCCTTAAAAAAATCCTCCACACAGCATCCCCAAAGATGACATAGGCCCTGAGGGAAATTATTTTTAATTACTATATAATTCGTACTGCTTACAAATAATTGTTGACCCAGAAATATGAATTCTTGCACTGTACTGCACAATGTGTCAACTGTCGCTGACCTCTCTCGTCACCACACCTTTCAGTTCTTCTCTTGATACACTATAACAAACTGTCTTCAAAAATATTCTGATGGCAGGTGGTTTTAATTTTGATATTATACCTAATGACCACCTCCAAATTTTTGAATGTCAAATGCTGGTGTTGCAACGTGATGTTATCATTACCATCAAATATCCGACCCTACCGACACATTCGTGTATAGACCACGACTGGTTAAAAAATAATAAAACCATATTGTCTGATTTCACCATAGTCGACCACTATGTTAAACTTCATTTAACCAACTCCTAACTTAATTGTACAAAAACTCTTCTCAACGTGTAAAGTATCTACATTGTAAATGATAATTTAAAATGTGCTTCGATAAACTATTGTGGAAACTCCAACAGAGAGTATAAATACAACGAGTGATGCTTGGCATCTTAAAATCGTTTATTTACAAACACTCATATCACAAAATACTAAAATTTCTAAATACTAATTGTAATGAATGCATCCGTAAAAGACTCAAATTACACAAAAATAACATTATCCTAATGACTTGACTCATACGTTTTATATAACGTAGACACAGAAATATCTGGATTCAAACTGTACGAAAAACTATATAAATAAATCGAGAACATCTATTTATGAACCTCTAAGAAGATGGACAATATAAGGATAATATTAACATTACTAGTAACACGCAAAAGTCCAAAGAAGAAAATATAATCATCAATTAAATTATGAAAGGAGCCAGTGAGACTATGGTGTCCCCAGTTGGGGTAGGTATGTTGTGAGGCTGGAGGTAGTGGGGAGAGGAAGGAGATGGGGACGAGGAAGGTGGGGAAGTATCTGGCTATTCAGATCTGGTCACCAAACACGGCTAAAATCCATTTAAAGCCACGTTTCAATACTGAATGGTGGTCTTACACCAGGGCGATACTGAGAGTATCTTCCACTCTGGAACGTGCCGCAAATATAATATACATTATTTTAAATTCAAATCAAATTAATCAAATACGCCGGGATTCGATCCCGCGACCTTCGGATTGCGAGTCAAGAGCCTTGCCGCTAGACCACGCCAATACCAAATAATACCACGTAATACCAAACAATTAATTTCAACACTAAAGATAAACGAGTTAACGGCATAGATGCTGTAAGGGGGGATACATTAATTACGTTAGCAGTTTTTCTTCCAATCTGGACCCCTCCCCCCCTTTGGTGAGATAATTTTGGTCCACTTCGTATATTCTTTTCAAGTAATGTGAAATTTTGCTGGACCCCCCCCCCCCCCCCCCTTTTGAGCTCACGTAATTAATGTATGCCCCCTAACATTTCAATTTGTAAATGTCCAATTCCATCAACCACTTACACTTGATAAAACAACGCCTCATAGCAAGCGTTTTTTCCAGTTGTCTAAAAAGTATGTCTGAAATTCTAGAAACAGCTTCACAATAGAACAACTTCAACTTTATCTAGAAAATAATCATTTACTATCTAACAAGCAGCACGGCTTCAGAAATAAGAGAAACACTGAACAATAAACATGCTGTAAATCCAGTAATAATTACTAACTTAGACTCAAATGACAAAGTTGCAAAACTTTCGATGCAACATCACATCAAATGCTTTAATAAACTTATGAATTTCAAAATTTCTGGAAACGAACTTAAATTGTTTAAAGTTTTATGACAGATAAAGCCGAACAGGTTATTATATATTATTAGGTTATATTAATATATAATGAAAATCAAATGACTTTAGATCAAAGATGAAGCACAAAATTAAATAAAGTTATTCTATAGACTACACTTGTGATGTAGATTTACCAAATTTTTCAATTTTTACCACTACTTTAGGGAAACTGTGCGTAATGAAATATTGTTCAAATTAAAATTAAATTTAACTGCAAAGTAAATTAGAGATTGGTCTTGGAAGTGTGTGGTAGAAGTCGTAGAAAATCGAGGATGATATGGAACGACCAAGTGAATCAAATACTTGAGTCGGGCCATGTCGAGGGTCATATTGTAGAAGAAGATTATTCTCGCACCTCTTCATCTTGCCCCTACAGTAATATACGAAACTTAACTCTCTCTCTCTTTCTATCTTCATTAACTTATATCTCCCTGTCAACTACCGTTCGCTTCGCTTTTCGTAACGCTCTGGTTACGCATTCACCAGCTCACTCCCCAAGTCAAGCGTGCGTAAAGAAGTTTTACTTCAAAAAACTTATTGTTTTTCTTTCGGTTTTCAACACAATATTAACACCATTAACGATATAAGTATGGCACAATCAATAGTAGTATAATATTATGAATTATTTATTTAATTAAGTCTTCAGTTTAAATGCGTCTTTTGCTTGCGACCATTTTGAAGTAAAAAGTTTATCCCAACAATGTTATCAAGATGGCTACCCTTTTCAGAATACATAGTTTCAAGCCAAACAAATGCCCTCAAGGTGTAGCACATTTTCCACCTTGATTCCCGATTATGTAACAGAATGTCGAAAATTTACAAAAAAAACTTCAACCCAAAGCAAAAAGCTAATTGCATCAATAGCGCCAATCCATTAAACGCGCCGAGGGAGAAGGAGCTATCGAGTTTCACGTTTGTTAAAAAAATGGTGCTGCAATTTTGAGAGTTAATGAAAATATTCTGATTACAGTCGAACCCGTAAAATAGCACAGAACCAATATGGAAATGGATATTTACGACTCGATGCCAATACAATATGCTTTTATCATAAAAATTCAAAAAATGACCTAATGAAGAGTGGGAAAGCTTACTAGAACCGATATCCTTTTAGGGAGATTGATTTCAGAGTAGCATAAAAAAAAACAAAGGTAATAAAAAACAAACTATTTTTAAAGAAGGTACACACACATGCATTATTTTTTTGAAACGCTGAATGCTTTTTAATGTTATATTATTCCTCATAGTTGCTAAACATACAGATTGCTGGCAAATTTATATGAATTGTAAAAAAATTGGGTTTTTTATATAATATATATTAACGAGCCCCGTCTGAAAAAATGTAACGGTTCCAAAATCCGAAGTGCAGAAAAATATTCCTATAGGGAGCCCACTTACACAGCGTGGGTGTAAACTGTGCCCCCTGGGCCCCTGGAGTTTAAGTTTTCATTTCGTATGAAACATAGACATATAAATATTAATAGACCTGCCCTAAGCGATAAAAGCGTATTATTTCCCCCTCCCCATACCGGTTCCATTGGAACCGGCTGGGATCGAGTATGGCTTCGCGTTAATTAATCTAAAAAATTAGACGTCATCATTCTTCTGCGAGCCAGCGTCGAGCACTCATCGGTGCATTTTACGAAATAACACGGCAAAAATAGTGGCTTGTGTTTTGAAAACGTGTAAAAATAGAAGTGAAAAAGAGAATAAATCCAATTGTCGTATTACATTTCATAGGAAAGCATTATTTTACTTTATTATAAGCTTATTCAGATCACATAATATGGTCGTTTTTGTAACACACACTATCACTCGAGACACATGGCGTGTGCTCGTCGCTGTTTTGTGGGGTAAGTAAATTATGAAACATTTGTAAAAGTGCCTTAACTAAATACGTCAACATAATATTGGACTATGAAAATAGGCGAACTTTACTTTGCTGTATTTGGAATTTGTAAATTTGTTCATTTCGCGGCGAGCAATTCGCGCTCCCATGTAAAAAGGTCTATTCATTAAAGAGCAGAGTTTACTTTTAAGAACTAAATGGTGATATTATAATGCGAGATGCCCATATACTCTCAGATTGAGTTATTGACGAATCACATATCACCGAATTCATCTTCCCGCTCTGCGCCCCGCTGTAGTTGGTTTCTTCCCCTCACCTTTATGTTCTGGTCTATTAATATTCATATGTCTATGGTATGAAAGCAATTTGAAACAATCTAAATAAGTGCGTTTAATAACCAGATTTTGATGGAAACTTCTATAGCCCCGCTATGATTTGGATTTCGGATGAAACGGAAATGACGATTACTGCACCTGCGACGCATCAACTGCGCTCGTTGACCGCTTTAATTATGATGTCGCTTTTAAAGGCTCCTACTGGTTAAGACATGAAATGGAAATTATTCTAAATCTGCGCTCATTGGTCGCTTTGATTATGACCTCACTTTTCAAGGATTGGTTGAATTTGTTTTGGTAAAGTTTCGCTTCTACCCCGTGTAAACTGCACTCGAATTTTTTACACGATTTTGCGCTGCATTGAAAATCAAACTCGCATCTTCACAACTCTAAGTGTAATAAATATACCTTTGTGCTACGGAGCCCATCATGTTTATTGTGTATATTTTACGCTTGAAGCCATAATACGACGTGCTAATAATAATATTATCCCAATATTGGCTGGGCTGGATATCTGATGCACTGGGGCGTCAGGGAGTAGAGCGTTAAATACAAACCCGACGAAGCAGAAAATTGTCAATAAGCCATCAAATCTGAATTAAATTTTACGGAAATCTAATATGCTTTAGAATCCCTTTAGCGATATTTTAAAATCAATTTATAGGACAGATTAATACATTTTCCACAAGTTTCAAATCATTTGATTTTGCCACGCTATTCGAAAAGAATTGCTAATTTATGCGTTTGACAATAATTTGTCATTTTAGCGTTCAAGCACATTTTATTTACTATCGCGGGCTATTTTTTTTTTACTTATAACTCGAGCGAGGAATATTATTAGTATATGCACTGGGATCTTTCAGACTCACTTCAATATGGTATCCGATTAGACTGGTGCCTTTTGTGATGATTTTCTAGAGATTCAATATCGCGGAACAAGAGCGTTTAACCAGCCAGCGGACGAAAATCCACATTTCGTCGAAAGTTGTTCTTACGATCGTGCAGGGCGGTTACAATGAGAAAGATTAATTATTCTCCGTAGCAGCTTTTTAAATTTGTAACTCATAATCGAATTTATTTCAATTCAAATTAGCTTTAATTTATACCTTCATTCAAAAATGCTGAAAGGCGTGATGATAAAACTATTAAAATAATGTACTTTTTTTTAGTTATTTTTTGATTATAAGTATTTATCATTTTTCAATAATGTCTAAATTTAATAAGAATGTTAAAAAAATCTGAAATATATTAGTTTGTAAGTGCGCAAATAAATACACAAATGGACCAATTTTCGTCAAGAAACACATTTACGTACATATTTTTTAATGATTTTATTGAAACTAAAATTAAAATTCTAAAACATGCGTTTTCTAGATAATGTATTTATTTATTTTACTGCATGATTATATTATTTGAAATGGGTGTGGTGTAATACAAAATCTTTTTTGAAAATGTAACAAATCTGCCAACGACCTATGGAATAACCTTATTATACTAAAAATTAAAAATTTTCTCAAAATTTATTACATGCGAATGCTAGATAAAAGAACAATCTTTCGAAATCCATTTATATTTTTTTGTGGAAAAGAGTCAATACGTCTAAAATCTGATTTGAAAATGACATATTTCTGGTTTTCTCTGGTAATGCCCTCTTAACATTTGCAGTTTTCTAAGTGGATTTTTGTTATTTATTCCCGGGATTCGAATTTAATTATATTATAGGCAAACTCGAAATGATATTCAGTATTTTTTTTTTAAATATTATCCACGATTGGTAATGTGATGAGGGGAATATTACATATTTTACTCGAAATGTTGCTTAAAAAATATTTCCCGATCCTGGAGAAAAGTGCATAATATTGATTCACTCCAATAATGCTCCCGAATCTATTAATTGAGAATAGTTATTATGTGTAATAGGTAATTTGAAAATGAATTGTCTAAAATTAATTAGTTCTAAGAGAACACAGGAAAGGAAGAAAGGTGCAACTAGAAAAGTGGATGTTCACCTCTCCTATATAATTTGTTAGCGTTTGTAATTTTTACGTTAAATACCAAATATTATGCATGCCGCTAAAAGGAGGTTAGTAAAAGAGTTGGTTTTTTCAATGTAACGGATGCTTTAAACTTGCGTGACATGGTTTTGCGTGACAGTTCTTTGTTGTAAAATAATAATCTACATTTTTATTACGCATATCAATAAAAATACATATTTTGTATCAGCGAGTAATAACCAAAGTAATCACTTCTGTTCTTACATCTTATGTCGGTTGACATTTTTTTAAAGTGAAAACTTCTTTAGCACTTTTATGATTTTAAACCCGATAAAACGAAAAAGCGACACTAAAAGAGACAAACACATACATCTGTAGGATTTAGCCTGCGAGAGAATGAGATGGAATAATCGGTCTTCTATTTGTGTGGTGCTTCGTAGCCTCCCCATTCTTGTCTACTTTAGTTTTCTGAAGTTTTCAATTCTACCGCGTGTGAATTGCACACTTGTAATTTTTTTTTAGAAAATACAGGAATTTTGTAAAACATGTAGGCAGTTTTACCATAACCATCTGGTTGAAAATAATATATTTTGCAAAACATTACGCAGAAGAATACCATTGTAGTTTGTAGTATATGGTTCATTTATGTAAAAGTAACAGCAAACACCATCCCAATTAAAAACTTATGTTAAAACGAGGATTTGTTAAAACTTTCACATGTTTTAAGAATGAAAAATAAAGATTTTTACAACATATACAGGAATTCAAGTTCAACAAGTTTTCCGTATAAACAAGGTTGGTTTGCATTTAAAGTGGGTTACGCAGGAATCCTTGAATTTTAAGAAAAAATTTCTTCAACAGAAAGCTTTTGCACGTGAAGTATGAATGTTGGTTGATAATTAAATTGGTTTACATTGGAATTCTTGAACGTTGTAATTTTAATAATGTCAAGAAATACAATGTGGAACCTTCTTTCGAAACTTACAAAGAAACTTTGTTGTATGTTGTTTTGCCTTAAAAAAAGGAAAATTTGGAAATTCTTGTGTATTGCAAGTTTAAGAAAGACAAAAAAATGCATTTCCGTGTTTAGCCGCGACATTCCGAATTTCTAATGTTTTATAACATATGTTTGAAGTAAAACTTCTTTACACACGCTTGACTTGGGGAGTAAGCTGGTGAATGCGTGACGAACGGTAGTTGAGAGGGAGATATAAGTTAGTGAAGAAAGAAAGAGAAAGAGTTACGTTTCGTATATTATTACTGTAGGGGCAAGAGAGAGAGGTGCGAGCACACATTTTCTTTCTCCCTTTCTCTCATAGCATAGTATCGCACTGTAAGAGAGAACATATAGATGGAGCTAAGTAAGTTTTAGTGTGGTCTAAAGCACACTCTTTTTTATAACACGTAAAGTTTTTAAGTTTCTTAAAAACTATATACAATTTATTTTTGATATATAATTTTTACTACTATATTATATCTATAAATTTTCCACGCGCGTAGACACGGTAATTATGTGAAATTCCATCTATAGAAAAAAAATCGCATACTATGCTTCGAAAATTTTTATAGGCACTTTTCTGTTATTTTACAAGTTATGTGTATGAAAAAAAATCATTTCCTACAAGACTTTTGCTCTATTTTAAACTAGTAGTGTTTTATTAAACATTTCACTATTTTCGCTTAAATATTATCGCTTTTTTAATAATAGCGCGCTCCATCTAACATTCGTATTTACATATCTCCTCTTCTTCTATTTGAGCGCTTACTACCGGACCTTAAGTAAGATATGTTTAGTAAGATTATAAGTGACTCCTTCAATTGAATATTATATATTTTAAAAACCGTCATTTAAAATGATATTCTTCGTGTTAAATAGGTTTGAAGGTATTTTAAGTAGTACTTTGGAATCCTTGAATTTTGGAATCCTTGAATCCTTGAAGAAACACTATTTATTCCAAAGGATACGAACAAGTTAGTGAGGTGGCGTTTTCCCTGCGTGACTGAGCGTCCTGAGCGTATTCCAGTAATACTGGAGCGGCACGGGCGCAGGATAACCCTCTGAGAGCAACCGGTGGCCCATTGACCGTGTCGGCTAACCGTCTTCTGCATAACATAGTAAGTGTGGGAACATGTACTTAATAAGCTGGGAACTTGAGCTTTTCCACCTTTTACGTGTCATTTTACATAACGGCTTTTGACTTTTGACTTTTAACTTTGAACTTTCAAGTTTTTCTTTTGAATTTTTTTTTTTAATTTATGTAGAAATTAAAAGCAGGAGATCTTTAAAAGGTTATCCAATGATGTCGTAATACATGTAACACATTTGGGTGCTCCTTGGTAGTCTAAATTGATCGATTCATCGATTTTACGTATCGCGTCTTTTATAAATTAAAAATAACTAACTAACTAACTAACCATCACGCCGTTTTTTTTTTTTTTTTTTTTTCCCCGCAGGGGTAGGCAGGGAAGACGGACCGCCAAACAACTCGATCTTGGCACACACTCCTTGCCTCGTTCACATTCATACATCGTCTCATACATGCTCTTCTATTATTCCGACTTTTCACATGGCCCGCCTCAAGTGTCTGATTCACTTGGTCGTGCCATGTCTTCCTCAGACTTATTCTACTATTCACATTTGCGTCATATTATATTCTCGTTACACTCCTTTCCTCGTTCATTCTCTCTACATGCCCAAACCATCTTAGCGTCCCTTTCTTAATCTTACTCATTACGCTTACATCAGCCTTGCATTCTTCGCGGATCTCAGCATTTCTCACACGATCGTACATGGTTTTACCACATATACGCCTCAGGGATCTCATCTCTATAGCATTCAGTCTACTTTCATCCTACCTCTGCCAGTTCCATGCCTCACTGCCATACATCAGGGTAGGTACCAGCACTCCATTATGGACGGCCAACTTCGCTTCTTTGGACAGTTTTCTGTTGGCGCCAACGGCGTTCTGTCCTCCATTAATAGAGTTACCTGCATTTATCCTTATTTCGATATCTCTGTCAGCTCTCCCATCTCTCGTAAACACACTTCCCAAACACACAAGTACACAAACTCATCCACCTGTTCCAAATACTCACATTCTCAACTATGTTGAACAGCCCTCCCATCTCTCGTAAACACACTTCCCAAACACACAAGTACACAAACTCATCCACCTGCTCCAAATACTCACATTCACAACTATGTTGCACATTGTTTTCATACTCTCTCTTTCAAATACCATGACTTTAGACTTACTTAAATTAAAAATACTTATTAAAAATAATGTTACGTAATATTTTGAGCTCTAAATAACTGTGCACCATGACAGTTTATCGAATTAGACCAATTTTTCCAGTTTCACATATTTTGACTTATATGGCAGTACCTACGAAGTTGAGGGAGGGCTGTATAATATAATAATTAGTCCAAAGGAAAGGAGGATCAGAACCCTTACTTAGGTTCCCCTTACGTAACCCTTGAGTTCCGGCCACCGGTCATAACCGCTTTTAAATATAGATCTTGAATTTTTATTTGACCAAGTAATGCTTTCGACAAAAGTTTCAAACTAGTTGCCCTGGAGATTATTGAGGCTTCGAGGGGGTTTGTTCCTTTTGCTTCGGGTCGGCCACCGGTAGGTTAAAAAGCCGGTGTCTAATAATATCAACAACAATGGCCGCCGTGCAATCGCTCTGAATGGAAATGAGCATGTTTGTGAGTTATCCGGTGAACCGATTCTGAATGGTGGCCACGGCCACCCCGCAGGAAGCGCGCGCCCGCGGCGGAAGCGACCGGAGGCGGACGGAACGGAACAGCAAACACCAGGTCCGACGCGACGCGACGGTCAACTGAAATGAACAATCGCTCTGCTCGCCAATCGTCCTGCCGAATTATACGCGGCAGACTCCAACCCGTCAATGCTGTTTGACGCGTCATAGACAATGCCAAATGAGAAATGCCCGAGTCGATTGTGCATACAGAAATGGCGAATTCCCCACATTCATCGCCGTTACTGAGCAAGAGAGCCGCTAGCCCATAATTGATCTGTACGTTCGGAAAATTAATTAATTCCCTGCATTCAGATGACAATATACCCTAAAATATATTCAGAATCTTAACGACGTAAGTAAAGAAACCGTGTATACAAATTGCGACTCGCGACCCGTGCTCTGGACGAACCTACTGTCGAATTTGCCGTATCAAAGAAAAGAGGAAGAAGATAAATAATGTGGGAATCTTAACGACGTAAGTGAAGAAAGCGTGTAAACAAATATACGCCGCGGCACGGCGTATTGCACGAACGTACGGTCGAATTCACCCTAGCAGGCCTGGAGATTCGACATTTCTGCAGCGTTGATTTTAATTAATTCTGAAGAACGTGCTACAAATATTAAAAATGTAAACACATGTTGTCCTCCCGAAATTATTAATTCATCGTCTAGAAAAATAAAATTTGATGCTTACCGCTAACTTTATAGTTGAAAAACGGGTTATATAGTTTTCAAATCGTTGTACGTAAAATATATTAATGGAAAGGTACTGTTTTTATTAATCTAGTATATAAATAATTCGCATTTCTTGTGCGGCATGGAAATAAAAAAGTTATTTTAGTTACGGATTCGCCGGAAATGATTAAAATGTAAGTTTTGAGCGTACAAAAATTATTAGGATTGTGTACCGCCTTCACGAGAAATTACACTAAATTCATTGACAGTATGGGTTTTTAACCTAACTGTTATATAGGCGTGTTAATCAAGTGAATGAAAAATGCACAGTTATTGAGAGGATTGATAGTAAAATGAAATAATTGCATTGTCTTAGCGTAGTTCTTGTTGTTTTCAGTGCACACTTCAAAGTTCAAAGGAACATCAAACTCAGAAAAAAAAATTGAAAGCTAAAAACGATTGCATTGACCTATAAAATCAGTATAGTGAATTTTAATTCAGACTAAAAAAAACTCTTATAAATGTCGTGCCAACCTTGTCTATTTTATGTCTGCGTATTATAATTATTTCATCAAATTAAAACACCTTTTCTGATGTCGAATTAGGATGCAAATTTTATGACGGTTCTAATATTCAATTGTAATTGTACATTAAACCCACATATTAAACCAACACAAAATTCATAATCTGCCTTTTTAGCTGACCGTGGTATTTTATATCGATCACGGAAATTTCGCGAAACGATCGCGAACAAAAAGTTTATCATTTTTTCTAAAAATCATTTCTCCTATTTTTGTAGTCCTGTGATTATTAATTTTTATTGTAAAGTAATATTGAACAGACCTTTAAGAACACTATGTTTTTTTAATTTTTTTTTAAATTGTCAGAAAAAATCCTCTTATTAAATATTTAACCCATCACAGGAGACCTTATTTGTCCCAGCTCACATAGGTCTCATGAAAATCGGTGTGTCTCCCTTACTATCATTCCGAGAAGTATGATATAAAGGTATTGAAAAGAAAAAAAAACAACACGCTTTATATTAAAATCTAAAAGTTAACCACAAAATAATTAAAATGTACCTACACCTTTATGAAACTAAAGTTCCCGACCACAATTTGAAAAAAAATTTAAACTATTTGAATTTTTTTAAATGAAACGACCAAAAAGTGAGGTGACCATAACGTTTACAATTCCTTTGTCTAATAAAATAGGTGTGTATTTTTTTTTTCGTTTTCAGTAATTTTAGTTAGAAAAAACGTAAGATTTTAAGAAAACCGTTTTTAGTTTTCGGATACGTTCATAAATATTCCATTTATGCGGATTTTATTGCAAAGCGGAAATATTTTTACTTACTGCCAAAATACGCCCGAATTTTGAAGGGTTAACTCTTTTTTGAAGTGAAAATTTTTTAACACCGTTGTGATTCGAAAATCGATAAAACGAAAAATAGTGACACTAAAAAGAGACAAACAAATACATCTGACTTAGCCTGCGAGATAATACAATATTGATCTTCTCTATAAGCGATCTCCTTTTCATAGCCTTCCCACTTTTGTCTACTTTATTTTTCTGAGATTTCACATCTACCGCGTGTGAACTGCACATAATTTTGGATTTATTGATAAGAATTAGTCCGAGTACTTACCGCTTATGCAAGCAGAGAGTCTGCGAATAAAATAACCCCGTCGCTTATTTCGTCTAGATTTTAGATTATCTCGTTCATTAAACATGAGGCCATTGGCATTCTCGGCGTCTGACGGAAACGCGCACCTGGCCGTACGAATTGATTTCGGTTTGTAGCAGAGCAGCCCTCCTTTCTGTGAAATATTGAATAGCCATTGAAATATCCCTCAGGCCGCTGCACAATGCCTCGCGCACTTGCCGCTTGCCGCGCGCCGCCCGCCGCCCGCCGAAGGCTCCCACAAAAGAAAACAACAAAATGGGAACGGGAATTCCACGGAGAACCAACCACGCACGTTAAATGCCACGCCGTAATAATGGCGATACACTTTTACAGGTAAAAGAATAATACACTCTGCGATATGTAATGCAGATTACACTTTCTTTTAAAGGGAGTAAACAGAGCTCCTCTGATAAGGTATACACGTATACATGACCAATGATGACCTTAAATATAATATTTTGTAAAATGTATATGTATAAATAATGATTATATATATAATAAGATAACATTCCCGGGTTACGGAATGAATAACCTTACCATAATAATTTAATTCCTACCGTTGATGGCCTCCCTGGTCGAGGGATGATCCGGAGAACAAATCCGGAGAACAAATCCGGGTTCAAATCCTAGCGTGCGTAATTATATTTTATTTTATTAAATTGTGTAATTTATTTTTATTTTTTTTATTTTAAATAATAAATAATATATTTGCGTCACGTTTAATGGTGGAAGATACTCTCAGTTTCACCTTAGTGTTAGACCACCATTCATTGCATTGAAACGTTGCTTGAAATGGTTTAAGCCGTGTTTGGTGATCTGAACAGCCTGGTACTTCCCCACCTTCCTCTTCCTCGTCACCAGCTCCTTCCTTTCCCCACTACCTTCGGCCTCACAACGCACCCCAATTGAGAATGCCATTGTATCATTGGCTCCAGACTGGAGTTCCAGTTTGGACTTTGGTAAAAGTATTCACATAAAAAATATTAAGTAAACATAATTTTTATTTATTAAAAAGAAATATGAAGATTTCCGAATTAAAAAATCGCAGAAGTGAAGGGTAGAAGAAACCGGGGACGCCCGAGGAAGACAGGGCACGATTAAGTGAATTAACTAGGGCATGTCAAAAGTATATAAGAGAATAACAGAAAACAGAGTGAGAATAGTTAAATAGTTAATAGTTAAAGAGATTATAAAAAAACTACATGTTTGCAGTTCACACGTGGTAGAAGTGAAACCTTCAGAAAACTAAAGTAGACAAGGGTGGGGAGGCTACGAAGCACCCCACAAAGAGAAGACCGATTGTTCTATTTCATTTGTTTCATTTTAGTGCAGTTTTTTCGTTTTATCGAGCGTCAAATCACAACGTGGCTAAAGAAGTTTTCACTTCAATATATTAGAGACAGATTAAATTTTTCGATTACTCTTGATTATAAAATAATACGTTGACGTTAGAATCATCAATCAGCAAAAGTAAAAAATATTAAAATTAAATTCGGCATCTTGCATGGTTTTTGTCAGTGAAATAGATATTTAAAATCTCCATAGCTCATAATGGAAATAATTTCACTCATTTCAATAAATGTTTTGATTCTGAATGTTTGAAGTGAAAAACTTCTTTAGCACCGTTGTGATTTGAAACTTGTTGAAACGAAAAATAGCGACACTAAAAAGAGACAAACATGTGTATCTATTGGATTTAGCCTGCCAGATAATGGGATAGTATAATCAGTCTCCTCTGTGTGCGGTGCTTTGTAGCCTCCTCACTCTTGTCTACTTTAGATTTCTGAATGTTTCACTTCTAACGTGTGAGAATTGTACACTCTGTTCTTTTTCTTAATACGACATTAAGATTATTTTAGATAGATAATAATATTAATGTAAGTATTACGTTAGGCTTAAGTTGGATAAGACTAGGTTTCATTTGATTAGGTTGGGTTGCATACCATGGCTTTACAGCTGCGGTGAGGACAATGGTACGTAATTAAATCTAAATGCAATAGGTTCGAATGACCAGGTAACCTAATGCACCTGCCACTAAATAATGTAATCACTTACTCGGAGCCATCTCACCGCCACCGGCAGGTGCTGCTATTCTGGTCGCGCAAGACAAGTTGACCAAACAGATTCCCGGAGCACTTAAGTCTTGCCGGGTGAACCTTATACGTATGCAAATTGAATGCCTTTGTAGCTATAAAAAAAAACTTTAAATCAGGCATGCCTAAATGGCGATTCTTTGCGGCCGAAAATTATGTTTTCAGTTTTCCATGTTTTGGTTTTTGGTATTCATACAAACAAAAGAAAAACATGAGAGTGTGCTGTTCACACGCGGAAGAAATGAAACTAAAAAGTCGCTAGATGTCGCTTTCTTTTCTTTTTCCTGTTTATTTTAAAGTGGTTTGAAGATTGATTATTAATTTTACAAAAATAAAAATGTTCGCTGCTGGATGTCTCTCTGGCCGCTGAGATTAGTCAGGCGCTTTACGGCGGCACGCTATCGGAGGCTCATTATATTAGAACCGAGGACCCGTCAAATAATAAATTTTAGTGACGCATTCCGTTTCATCCGAATTTCAAATCACAACACTGCTGAAGAAGTTTCACTTAAAAAATTACAAGTGTGCAGTTCACACGCGCTAGAAATGAAACCTTAAAAAAAACCTTAAAAAAACTAAGGTAGACAAGAGTGGAAAGTCTACGAAGCAACGTACAAAGAGGATACCGATAATTCTATCTCATTCTCTCGCATACTAAATCCTACAGAAGTAGGTGTTATGGCCGTTATACACGACATCTTTTTTCAGCCCGATTCCAATTAGACACAAAAGTCAACATTTTTTGATCTATGTACGCGATCGCTAATTTCATATCTACGGTTTCAGTTGGCATCATAGCAAACAGCATGGTTTATGTGTTGTTTGCAGTGATGAAAATTGAAATCGTAGATATGAAAATAGAGATGAAAATAGCGATCGCGTAGGGCGAAAAATGTTGACTTTTGTGTCTAATTGGAATCGGGCTGAAAAAAGATGTCGTGTATAAAGGCCATAAGTCTCTTTTTAGTGTCGCTTTTTGGTTTCAACGAGTTTCAAATCACACGGTGCTACAGAAGTTTTCACTTCGAAAACCGTTCTTGTGTTTATATTATATTTTGTGATATTAAAACTTTCTTGTTATTAGACCTCGGATTCTTAATGGGATTTTGTGACAAGTACCAGGCGCATGGCCGCAATAGAAATTTATTTTCGCAATCAATTCCATCCAGAATATTTTTTTCGCAAATTTCTCAGAAGATTGATGCAATTGACCTGATATTAATAAGTGGAGGGTGAGTGCAAAGTACACCCATATGCGCATGTATAATCAATTTATGTTTTTCAACAAGGAAGATCGCTGAACCCAAAAATAGCATTCTTGATCCCCCCCCCCCCCCCCTAACCCTCTGAGTAGCCAACCAGCTCTGTAGTATTTTTTTGGCATACAAAATGAATTAGGTTAGGCACCCCTGCTTTAGATAATATATTATTTAGTGACTAGATCTGAATCTCTTTGCCTTCATAAAAGAAAATCAGAGGTACCTACAAACAAATTCACTATACTACGTGGCGCTAAAAATTACTTCCCAACTGATACAATGCGTTTTATTAAAAATTTATCGTAAAACAGCGAAATAAATGTTTGTAAATGAAATAAGTACTTGTAAGAAAGAAGATTTTTTTCACAATAGTTAGTTATATTTAAAAAAGGATTGTTTTCTTATGAAAAATGATGCAGATCAAAATAAATCGGTCATATTTTTTTAAACTTTAAGTACTCAGAAGAAGTACTGAGGAGAGGCGAGATACAATAACAGGTAAATGCTACCCCGTCTTCCGCAGATGAAAATAATCGCTCCATTTATTTAATTCACCTTCGAAATGTCCTCGCATTTTACAAATGGGAAACACAAACGTAAAATATTATTACCCTGCTCGCATACTTTAGGACCTCAGAACAGGCAGAGTATCCATTGAGGATCACATTATCATAATAATGTCTGAAAATACTTAATATTAATGTTTTTAATATAAAAAAAACACAAAGTCATGAATAAAAAGAAATTAAAAAATAATTGTTTTTTTTTGTGATTAATGGGGCATTTTTTAAAGAGATAAAACTTACTAAAAATGTGTCATTCTTCGTAATTACAGTAATTCCATACAATATAATAGATACATCCATACCGTAGAACATTTCTACCTTCCACACGTACTTTCAAACGAATTGCAATCGAACAAAGCACGTCTGTCACTAAATCACTGTTATGGTTTGTTTTGTATGGAACATAAATATATAGGTATCGATAAGTTAAAAAGGGTCTTGTGAGAAACCACGTCCATTTCTTTAAAATGTCGAACACAGAAAATCTTTTATGCAAAATCTTTCATATACAATTTTGATGCTTCCTGAATTTTCCATTCAATCGATAAACTAGCAAAGAACCACGTCTTTTAGCTCAAAAAATGCAACCTGAATGCCTTGATGGTAAAAAGGAATGAATGAAAGCAAAATATTCAAATAATTCCTGAAAATGTATGCTTCTTCCATTCGCAATGGTTCTGAAAATGCATATGTACATGTTTTGGTAGTTTCAGAAGATTTCACAATTCTAGGACGCAGGTGGAAATGTTTCTCAGATTACGATGAATACATTTCAGCTACATAACCAACTTGTCGCAAAATTGTGCACATGCCTGGAACGTAATAATTGACATTCAATGTAATAATAATATGTTACAAAAATATACATTATTACATAGGCCAGGATTGCATTCAGAGTTTTAACCCTGCTCGGGATTTTATTTGAAATTTGAGACAGAACGCATACAGAAATCGCTTGCAAATATCCTACGCATTGAATAACAAATAAGGTTTTTTGAAGTATTATTATTATACATTCGAGTCATCTTCAGGAATTTATCAGCAAAACGTGTTAATAAAACAGTCGCAATTGCAATCCTCCTTAATCACAAACCTTTCTTTTGAAAACAACCCGCCAGCCAGCCAAATCTGGAATTCCCCGAAAATTTTAAATGTGATAAATCGACAGGAACCGAATAAAAAGCTCTGGAATATATTTTTCATGAATTGAAAAATGAGCGTATCGAAATATTTTAAAATGAAGCAAAAAGGCATTACTTTTAAAATAATCACTCTCCATTAAAGTTGAAGGATTCGAACTCTTCAAATTACACAAATTTATACTAAAGTAACAGCAAACATTTTGAATCAATACATATTCCGCTTGCATAAAGTGGTAAAGTAATCGCTTCCTAGAAATTAATGAACGCAAACATTAAAATAACATCCTTTTGCAGTTTTCATTAACGTTTCGAACTTCCGAATAAATTAAAAGTTGTACATTTACGTGGAAGCTGCTGAAACCAAGCGAAAAGTTGCAATTAAATCTAAAATCAAATAGTTGATTGTCTTTCTCCTACCTTAGCAGTTCGATGTCTTTCTTCACAGCGGTCATCTCCAGAACATGCCGAGCTGACAGCGCGTTCTGCTTGATGGATAGTAGTTTCATGGTCTCCTCCATGGCCGCGGCATCGCTGTCCCGAATGCCAGCTGCCACCACAAACACAATTAGTCCTAAACTTAATAAGAGCACCGCGAAGATATCCATTGTAACACTTCGAATTCAAATATCACGGAAAGAAAGGCTGAGGGAACCGGGCTCCGACAGTTGATGCTCCGCCGGGAGTTCGGAAACTAATAATGTTGCGGGGTAGGTGTCGGCCCTTATATAGGCGGCCAGGTGGTGCGGGTGGCGGGTGTACTACCGAGCGCTCGACCAATTGTAGTGCGGGACGACAAATCAACGCATTAAAGTGCATTTTGCACCGGGTGAATTTTCCTGCGCAAAATTGATTTGCCCGTTGAATGTTCGCAGAATTTTGCAATTTTTCACCTTCTTTATGCGATTGCGGCAATTAAAATTCAATCGGATGAACTAAATCAAGAGGAACGGCAGCGCGGCTTTTCCAGACCAAATTTAATTTTGGATTTGAGGCCAAAATACAAAACCAAACCGAATAATGTTTTTTCGAGTGAAAACTTCTTTAGCACCGTTGGTATTTAAAACTCGATGAAACGAAAAATAGCCACACTAAAAACAGTCAAACACATACATCTATAGGATTTAGCCAGCGAGAGAAAGAAATAATATGATCGGTCTCCTTTTTGTGCGGTGATTCGTAGCATCCCCACTCTTGTCTACTTTAGTTTTCTGAAGGTTTCACTTCTTCCGCATGTGAATTGCACACTTTTTTTTAATCATGACATTCATGAAATAAAAAATTCAATTTTGCTTCATTTTGGAGATAGCTTTGGAATTTTTTTGTGAGTTAATTATAATTATTAAAAAATATATCTTGCCTTATTTGCTGTGCTAATACAGTGAGAAATAAAATAAAACATTATGTTATAAATAAACACAAACGTTAGAAATTTTATGTGTTCCTACATAAATAAGAAATTTAAAACTTAAATTTACCCCCATTAAAATGCTTATTTTAAACATTTTTATTTTTGAAACTGAATTGAGTGTGTCGTTACAATATTGTAGGTAGAAGTTATCTGTCCGCAGTAATATCTTTCATGTAGTGTGAATTTTGTGTTTCAGATTAACATTTTTTGTCAGGTAAATGTGTTCTCGGAGGCTCGAAATCGGGGCTAAATTATCTTTGTACATACTACAAAAATCCTTTGATAGCAGAATTTTCAGTAGAGTTCGAATGAAAAGCAATTAGGTATATATTTTTTTTTGTAAAAGTGTTGTAAAATACCAAAAGTACCGAAAATACCTATTTGAATTTATTTTAAATCTATCTATCTATCTATATAAATAAAAATGAATCACCGAAATGTATGTACGCGCATAACTTCCGAACGAATGCACCAAATTGGATAATTCTTTTTTTCGATATTCTTTATTGTCAGGACAAGGTTTGTATAAAACTACTGGTGAGCTCTGGTATTATGAAATTTGTATGAAAAATTGCAATAGGTGGCACGCGAGCTGTTTGAAAACTGACTGTACCGGGAAGAAAGGAATGGAATTCGGAAGGGGGGGATGATGGAGGGGAACTTGGGTAGGGGGTTCGCGGGAGGGGGGAGGGAACCCGGGAGTGGGGAGGGGAACCTGGGAGGGGGAGGGGAACTCGGGAGGTAGGTTCGCGGGACAAGGGAAGGGGGGGGGAGTGGAGTTGGGAGAGGAAAGGTGGTGGAGGCGGAGGGGGAACGCGAAAGGGGAGGGAGATGCGGGAAAGGAAGAGGAGGCGGAAGGAAAACGGGTTGAATGGGAAAGGTCACGCATTTATTAAATGGCATAGCGACGCATGCCGGGTATCAGCTAGTAATATTAATAGTTAACGGGATATGTAAATTACAAAACACATGCAATGAATGACGGATTAAAGTAAAGTAAGAAGTGCTTCTTTAGAAAATAATAAATATTAAATAATAAAGTAATTTAATGTTTTTATAAGCAGAGTAAAGCTCGTATGAATCAGTTGTATGAAATCTGTCAATAAAATGCATTTAGCAAATGAATTTATGATATTTGAAAACTACTACTTGAATTTCGCTTTTGTTCGACGCAGAATCTTGGAAGTGGAAATTAACCCACTTGCCGACAGTCGATCGAGCTGGAACCCGGCAGATAGACTCGTTGTCGATAACAATGGATTATGTCATTGGTGACAATCACGCATAATTTTTAAATTTGATGAAATTAATGCACTTAAAACACCAAATAAACGTCGGTTTTAAAAATGGGAATATGGCTTTAGTTCGTAGTGGGTTAGTAGTAGCGCGCTTGTTTCCGACCTCTGGGAAGGAAGTTTCAAATCTAAATCAAACCATTTTTTATGTTTAAAAAAACATTTAAAAATAAATGTATTATTTATTTATTTATTGTAAGAAACAATTAGCAATTTATATACAGGATGAGTTATACAAGAGGTTAAACATGAGGTAAGCCAAAACAGTTTCTTATGCTAATGTTGGTTTTTACGATATAATATACAATTGTAATTAGTAATAACCATTAAATTAAAATGAAAATAACAAAAAAAAAAAAATAAGTATATTAGAAGGAAGAAGGAATAGGAAAGGGCAAGAGGCAGAGGAAGGTGGGATGGGGACAGGAGATATACTAAAAACACTCTTGACGGCTCATTTTTTAAAAACATCTCTTTGAATTTCGATTTTGTTGGAAGTGTAAGTGTAATATACTGCTATAATATATTTTACTAACGCTTTTCTTACAATAGAATTATCCGGAATCTTGTTAATTAATTAATTAATTAATCAAATCCGAGCGCCCGTCTATTAAGGAGGTAGCTACCAGTAGGTACCAGTAGCTACCACAGTAAGTAACCAACCCATATCTTGGAAGTGTAAGTAACCCACTTCCTGTCATCCGATCTAGCAGAAACTCGGCAGACAGAATCTTTTACTATCAACTTTTGGTGGCACTCATGCGCACGCGCACAAACACGCATTTCTTTGAAATTGAATTCGATGCATAGGACCGTGGCAGAAAGTCGAAACTCTTTCATTACATAATAAAAACTTCTTTTTATTTCCTCAATTTTCTTTCTTTTTTTATACAAATCATGTTCCATATTTTCGTTATTTGTTTTTGGTTTGTTCCATATGTTTATACTCATAATAATTTGACTGTCCTTGTTTCATAATAATTTGACTGTTCCATATGTTCATACTCATAAAAATTTGACTGTCCTTGTCGCATAATAATTACACTGTTCCATATGTTCATACTCATAATAATTTGACTGTCCTTTCTCATAATAATTTGACTGTTCCATATGTTCATACTCATAATAATTTGACTGTCCTCCTAGTTGGGCAGTCAAAAAATTTAATAAATTATGTATATAATATAAATGATCTTGTACCTACTAAATAAATAAATAAAAATATAAAATAAAACAAATAAAAAATTGTTGTACGGGTTGATTTTTTCAAATTTCCTGCCAAATGAAAAAAGTGAAGCGAAATGAACATTTCCTCTCCATTCTGCATTTAGGTATTACACAATTTCTAATTTATAATTTCAGAATTCCTGTTTTGTAAAAAACAACCAAAACGCATCTATCGCTATAAATATGGTTTATTTTCATCTTCATTATTATGGGATGCTTAAAAATAGATTCTCTGGATAGAAAAAAAGTAGCGGGGAGAGGAAATGGCAGGCCATGTTTCAAAATTTTATAATAATGTATGACCCCGGAAGCAATCGGAGAGTCCTCTAACCAGAAATGGCATACTTGTAAATAAGAAGAAGATCTGATTATCTGGTCAAAGTGTTGTATAATGTCCTTATTACAATAATAATTGTGATTCATACACATCACGCCACAAAGTACACAAGCCACAAGAACACTAATTATTGAAAATTTAATGTATAAACCTGGAGTGTCCTCTAACCAGAAATGGCAGACTTGTAAATAAGAAGAAGATTCCAACTATCTCGACGAAGAGTTGTATAATGATGTTATAGAGTCAGGTGGGGTAACCGTACGCGGAGTGTAAGTGTTCGCAGTGATGTTTCCGACAATATCATGCCTGTTTCGCGCCCGCGCGTTCCTTAATTCAGCAGCGTTTTGGGTCGCATTGAAGCAGAGCATGTGTAAAGTGAATCCTAATTTGAAAATAAAAATTGGTAGGTAAATTACTTTTTTCGTGCTTTTTCTTAAATTTTGTCATAGATACCGACATGTTTGCTTACCTATGTGTGCTATTGTGTAACCAACTGAGTCAGAGCGATGTGGTCTACGATAACTTTTGGTGAAATATTGTTAGGGAACGTACCCATACTACGTGACCTCTTCGGGGGGGGGGGGTCTTCAAAATGTCATGCTTGGTACAAATGAGCGGCGGTTTGCGTAGGATTTTGGTCACCGGGGGGGGGGGGGTTAAAAATTGCAAAAAAATGGTCACGTAGTATGGGTACGTTCCCTTAGTTATACGGGTGCAAAGTGGTAATTCTAATAACCACTAATCTGATTTTAACACTTATCTACGGTATGCGGGGGTAAGTGTACGCACTCGACATGCTTGTAAACATTTGTATATACAACGTTTATACAATGTTTGATTTATGAACAACATGAGGTTTTTATGTTGGTTTGAGATGCCTTAATGATCAATCATATCAATAAACAAAAAAACTTGAGTAAAATACCTAAAGCGTTTTAATACAAAAATCCCAACGTAAAAACTGCGTACGGTTACCCCACGTGACTCTAATATCATTTTACAATAATAATTGTGGTTCATACAGATCATGCATTAGTACTTAATTGTGCTACAAAGTACTCGCGCACACTAATTTTTAAAATTTGATGGATAACCCCGGAAGCAACTGGAGAGTCCTCTAACCAGATATGGCAGACTAGTAAATAAGAAGAAGATTCTGATTATCTGGTCAAAGTGTTGTATAATGTCCTTATTACAATAATAGTTGTGGTTCACACACATCATGCATTAATACTTAACTGTGCCACAAAGTACACAAGCCACAAGAACACTAATTATGAAAATTTATTGTTAATTCCTGGAAGCAACTGGAGATTCCTCTAACCAGAAATGGCAGACTTGTAAAAAAGAAGAAGATTCCAACTTTCTGGACGAAGTGTTTGATAATGTCCTTTAACAATAATATTCTGGTTCATGCACAACATTCTTACTCACAAAGTACTCGCGCACACTAATTATTAAAATTTGTTAAATAACCGCGGAAGCAACTGGAGAGTACTCTAACCAGAAATGCAGACTTGTAAATAAAAGAATATTCTAATTATCTGGACGAAGTTTTGTATAATGTCCTTATTACAATAATAATTGTGGTTCATACACATCGTGCACTAATTCTTAACTATGCCACAAAGTACTCGCACACACATTAATTTTTAAAATTTGATGGATAACCCCGGAAGCAACTGGAGAGTACTCTAACCAGAATAAATCTAACGTGAATAAATGAAGATTCTAATTATCTGGACAAAGTTTTGTATAATGTCCTTATTACAATAATAATTGTGGTTCATACACATCATGCATTAGTATTTAATTGTGCCAACAAGTACCTTCGCACACCAATTATTAAAATTTTCGCCAAACTGTAAGTTAAGGAGGCACCTATTAAGTACAGTGTCCCGCATTCCTTTGACAGATTTGCGGGTCCGGTTTTTTGCAACCTGCCGTAAGCCGTGGAGGAGGAGTCTGTACGGCGGTGGAGGGGAGGGGTGAGGGGTACCTCGCGGAGCACCCCACTACAGGTGGTCCACCAGGTGAATCGTGCAATAAAAAATCCTGCTCTCCTTTGGTTCTGGAGATTGTTACTGGGTCTAAAGGCGGTGTGTTGCGTTAATTAATCCAATAATAATAATTATTTTTACAAATACTATTTTATAAATACTTGGGCAATACCTCTACTAACGTAAATACTTGGGCAATACCTCTACTAACGTAAATAATTGGGCAATACCTCTACTAACGTACTCATTTGGCATAATTAAATGGTCCAATACAGATTTAGATAGTTTAGAACGATTGATTAGAACTACGTTAACAAAATTTAATTGCCATCATCCAAATTCAGCTATAGAACGAATTAATTTACCTAGAAATTTAGGAGGTAGAGGTGTAGTCAAAATAACATCTTTGAAACACAATCAGGTAGAAATGCTTAGAAATTTTTTCCATAGGAAAGCTAATAGCTCAGAAATGCACAAAATAATTTGCAAGGCAGATAGAAATATTACACCTTTAAATTTATATGACGAGAATGCCAACATTCTTATAAATACTAACCAGGAATTATTAGATTCCTGGTCAAATAAAATTATTCACGCAAAACACTTCAATTATCTCAACCAAACGTATGTTGACAAACTTTCGTCAAACAAATGGTTGAGTATTGGAGAGTTGAGCGCAGAAATAGAAGGATTTATGCTTGCCATTCAAGATAGAGTCATTAATACTAAAAATTATAGAAAGCATATAATCAAAGATATAAATCAAATTGATGATTTATGTAGAAAATGTTTGGCTTTTCCCGAAACTATAGAACATATTATATCGGGATGTTCTATATTAACGCCTTCCGAGTATACATTTAGGCACAATCAGGTTTTAAAAATAATTCACCAAAGTTTGGTAATTAAACATAACTTGATTGACTGCCGTAATATAGTACCATATTATGAATATGAACCAAATTCATTTTTAGAAAATGAATTTTATAAAATATATTATGATAAAACTATACTAACAGACAGAACAATTAGTCATAATAGACCTGATATAGTTTTACATGACAAAATTAAAAAAATAACTTATATCATTGATGTAGCTATTCCAAATTCCTGTAATATTCAAAAAACTATTTCTGAAAAAATAAGAAAATACACAGATTTAGGAAATGAGATTAAAAGAATTTGGCATTCTGGGACTATAAAAATATTGCCATTTGTTATTTCGGCCACTGGCATAATACCTAGGAATCTGATTAAAAATTTAAGCATATTAGATTTGTCAAAGAATTTGTATAAACTAAACTACATTGTATACTACTACTACTACTACTATATATATAATACTACTATATACTAATACTACTACTACTTTGTATAAACTAAACTAAATAAATTAATGTTCTCCAAAACGAGCTTGAAAAATCATTTTTCATATATTTGGATTATAATTGTGTAATTTCTACTATTCAAGAAATTCTAAAAATTTAGTACTTTATCAAAATTAAATAGTCATAAATACATTGGGAATTTATCTGTCAAATATTGGTTTAATAATGTGCAAATTCTGATCATGCAATTGTAAATACTCCCTAAAATGGCCTGGAAAGAATCTCCTACTTGTGATCTCACGAAAGAAAACACTCATAATAAATGCATTCACTCTGAATGCATTTATTAATGTTCTCCAAATTGATCTTAAAAAAAATCACATCTTTGCGATTCTTTTATAAATGTAAAGAATCCATCCCTTAATTATATACAATTCTTAATGTTCTCAAAAGTTGTCTTGACAGAAGCAAATTCCCGTGATATCTTGAACGAAACCATTCCTTTGTTGAGAATATTATGAACTAAATATACAATTTGGCTGTCCTGAAACGGGTATTTTTCCCAGTTGGACAGACAAAGGATCACATTGTTATGTTTTGTAATATTTATGCATATGTAATTAAATAAATAAAAAAAAAAAATAAATAAAAAATGCAAAAATCAGTCATTTTAAATACATGTAGGATTACAAAGGATTTTTTAAATATTTATATTGAGGGATCGGTAGGATTTATAGGTTCAATTAGAAATGCCACAGAGCCGAACCCTCTGATATGAAAATATCTGGAGTCGGTGAATTATATTCCCATTTGGTCTCTAGTAGGTTGACATGTTGTTCTTGTATTGTTTTGTATTTATAATACTTATATAGTGCAATTGCACAGCGTGGGTTGACTAGATGATCATTTGGGGAAGTGTGTGAAAGGGTTTAGTTTTTCCTTTTTTTTTTTTTTTTAGGGGAAAATTTAACCCGGACATTTAAATCTGGTACATAAAACTTCGGTAATGTTCCCCACTTTTATTAAGATTTTATACGCAAGTTTATCGTCAAAAGAGCAGTTCAACAAAAAAATACCGACGCTTTGTGTTTAAGTTGCTTAAAATTCTATTTTTGTTGTTATTGTTTGTCGGTACCGATGGACGTTTGATAGTTGATGACGTATTGATGAAAACCTGTAACAGACCGAGAATCAGCCTGTAACGGGGACTATCTATATGTTCTTATGTTCTGGGTTACATAAAAAAAAACAGAAAAATAAAATACATGTTTACCACGCTCATAATGATATTTCACAAAAACGGCGCTCTACAAATTATCAAATTATTACTATAAAACATAACATTTAACTAGTAACCATCTATTCACCTGGTTATCACCCCGGTTTCAACTTCCCTTTTTAGAATAGTGAAATTAAACAAATAAAAAAACGGAGTGTGCAATTCACAAGCGGTAGACGCGAAACCTCCAGAAAATTAAAGTAGACAAGAATGGGGAGGCTAAGAAGCACCGCACAAAGAGGAGATTCTACTATCTCATTCTCTTGCAAACTAAATCATAGTGTTTGTGTATTTTTAGTGTCGATATTTTTCGTTTCATCGAGATTCAAATCACAAAGGTGCTAAAGAAGTTTTCACCTTAAAATATGGAACCAATATTAATTTAAAGGTCTTAATTTATTTTTTTTCGAAAATGTGGTGATTTCAAAATTTCAGAGTTCATTACTAGATGAAAAAATGTTTCTATTTCATAATCTCAGGACATACCGTTCAAATATTTAAATTTAAGTTTGGAAATTTAAGAATTGTAAGTTTCTGACTAAAAAATATAAATGGTTAAAATTAGCAAGAAGATTTTAATAAAATACATTTAATAGGTAATCCGAAATGCACGATCAATTAATTTTCAGGTGCCCCCTTTTTCGAAAACTTAATCACATAATTGGTTAAATCGGTAACCAATTTTATACATCGGTAGTTCGGGGCCCCTAGCATGGTCGATCGATATAGGTTTTATCGAAAATGTCGGTGACTTGTCATCGCTTCTGAGCACGACTGCAGGCCGCTAACGAACAAACAACGTCAAATAAATTAGACACCCTTAGTCATTGTGAACTGTTGTTTGTTCATTAGCGGCCTGCAATCGCGCTAAGGAACGATGACAAGTTACCGACATTTTCGATAAAACCTATATCGATCGACCATGCTAGGGGGCCTGAAATAGGATTTGGAATATGTGATGCGATATTAGTGCCGCAGTCGCGAGGCGCACTTTTCATAATCTTTCTTTGCAAAATCACCCCTTTACTATGTGCAAAAGGTAAGCTGCCGGATATTTTATAAAGGGGTCTGGAGTTTCATAAAGCCTGGAGTTCCTTCGATGTTTTCTTTTCTTTTCTGCTGATTTAACTTATTAGAATCTTGTTAAAATTGTACGTAATGGATTGATACATGTTATGTTTGCAGTGCTAGACTAGTACGTTTCCGCTGAAGCGGAAAACAGCGGGGTTATATGTTACACAAAGGCTTTGTAGATTTTTTAATAATATTAATGCTGCAAGAAAGAACACAGCAAATTCGTACAACTAGAGTTGGCTCTGGTCTGAACTTTGTAGCAATTTAAAAAAAATCTACTTTTGGTCAAAGAAATTATTTTTATCAGGCTCCACTCATATTTAGCACCCTCCCAGAACATATTAAGTTATCTAATTACTTTAGCAACTTTAAAAAGATTGTTATATTATTTGTTTTAGCCGAGGTTTGCCAATAGGCCACTTGCATGGACTTCATAACGACTTGGAAAAAATCGTGTGGATAGAGTTTTTTTACTAAGATTACGAAAATGTTAGTAAAAAGTTTTAGAAACGTACAGTTTTTTTTATTTTTAAATAAATAAATCCATTATTTGGGCTCGTGACGTCACTACATGAAAATGTCCCGTCGCCGAAAATGTTCCTATTAATTTTATAAAATTCCACACTGATTTATTTTTTTATATGGCATCACTTTGATTTCAGGCGAATTTTTGAATTCGTTCACAAGATTTATTGTTTGTTCTCTGCGAACTTATCATTTGGTTTGATTTTTTGACAGATGTTCTGAAGAGAACCCCGTACAATTAATGGGTACGGGGTTCTCTTCAGAACATGAAGAGGATGTCGGTACATGTTTTAGAGGTATAATGATTATGGTGCTGATTTTAACAAAATAAAATTTTATAATATTCTTATTATTATTACAATTTACAAGTTCAAGTATATTACATTGAATTTAGTAATATAAACGCTGTACATTATAATGATTTATGATCAATAAGATGGATCAAGGAAAAAAATATTTATGAGATGTAATATTTTTGGTATGCCTCGTTATTCTCCTGTGCCATTCGTGTGGAAAACGTTCTTTTTTTAAAAATGATTTTCGGCTATGTAATTATCGTTTTTTCACACCTATAAAATTATGTCCCGTCTTTCCGGTTTATAAAAAATGGTCTGATTTTTCGTATTGAAATTTTCAAAAAATCCCCAGGGTTTCAAAAATACGATTAAAAAAAAAAAATACAGAATGTCTTAGAATATTTGCCTAAACCGGAAAAAAATTTAAAAAAATCTGATGCAAGTGGCCTATTGATTTTCTCTACTTTGTCCTTTCGAAATTAATTGCTAAATGATTGCAATAATAAGCTAAATTAATATTATTTTGTCTAAACCGTTTTTTCATCTTTCTCTTGCCAAATTTATAACATATTGTATATAATGTATATACATATATTTTCGTTATTTGTTTTTGAGATGTTACATATATTTATTATTTACAACTTAAGCCTTTTAAAAAATATATAAGAGTGTGCAATTCACGCGCGGTTTATTTTAAAGTGGTTTGAAGATAGGACATTGATTTTATAAAAATAAAAGCGTTTATTTTTTTGGATTTGGTAGGATCAGAACCTCCTAGATGTTTCTCTGTTCGCTAGATGTTTTTCTGGGCGTCAGAGAGGGCGTGGAGAGTCAGGCGCATTTACTCGGAGACTCGCGCGTAGCTCTGAATTTACCGTATTATATTAGAACCAAGGAGGGCAAGGACTATTAGACCGGCCGCGGTACCTAGATTTTTGAAACTCTTTTATTTTGTTTGTCCGTTTTTTTTTTTTTATCTAAACCAGCTACAGCGTAGATCGATGTAAGTAAAAATATTTAGTGCGGTTCACACGCGGTAGAAGCGAAACTTTACCAAAAACAATCTCAATCAATAGGAGCGTTTAAAAGTTTGGTCATAATCAAGCGGCCAATGAGCGCAGACCTGGCGTCATTTCCGTTTCATATCTCAACCAATAGAGTCAAAGCGGTCAATGAGCGCAGTTTGATGCTTCGCAATTGGTGTGATGCGTCATTTCCGTTTCATCCGAATTCTAAATTACAACGAGGCTAAAGAAGTTTCACTTAAAAAATCTGGCGTTTAAAGTTTTTCTACTTTTTAAAATTATATCCACATTTGAAAAAACACCCAGCAAAAACTCCAGATCTAAATGATTTTCTTTCTTTAAATATTAACACCGCCGCTCCCAATCAACCGCCAGAGCCATTAAGGCTACGATATCCCTGATTGGGGTATGTGAGGGGTTGAAGTTGAAGGTATTGGGAAATGGAAAGGAGATGAGGTATAGGAAAGTGGGGAAGTTCCTGGCAATTCAGATCTGGTCACCAAATCCGTTTCAAGCCGTTTCAATTCTGCTTGATGGTCTTAGGGCAATGCTGAGGGTATGGAACTCTGGAACGTGCCGCAAATATACCTTGTATTGCTCAAACGCGGAACGTGCCGAACGTGCCGTGTAGTTGTCACCAAAGGGAAATCATGGGATAATGAGTAAAGCAAGTATCAATATAAACATACTCAAAACATGGTTTGACCTAAATTGCTGTCATCAATTATTGTCTCTCACTTAGTACCGAGAAAACATATTTTATCCCATTCTCTATGAAAGAAAAAATGTCGAGAACAATATTACCGTCAAAAACCTTTCATCACAGTGTAAAAATAAAAAGGAATGCAACGATGCCAATTGTTTACCAATAACATGCAAAAATATTATAAAGTAACTGGGGGTCATAGTAGACACACCCTTAAAATGGAACGAACAAATCCAAAATACGGTAACCAGAGTAAGAAAACTTATTCACATATTCATTAGGGGAAACATCCTGTCATCTAGTGTTACTAAAATTGTTTATTTCTCTCTTGCCCAATCTATTCTTAAATATGGTATATTCGGTTGGGGAGGGACTTTCAAAACTAACCTCCTACCTGTAGAAAGGGTACATAGGTTGACTCTACGATCCTACGAAAACCATCTGGATTTCAAACATTTTTTTAGGCATTTAACAAACTATTTATTTCTTTCAGGGTAGTGAGTCTAAATAAAATCTTCAAAAATAACTCATTGTTGCAAACTCACAAATATCAATTCAATACAACACTAACATCAACAAACATTGGTAACCGATCAAGATCACGTGGCAATTTAGAAATCCCTAAATTTAAAACGAGCGCTTCTCAACACCATTACGCTTATCAAGGTATAAAAAGTTTTAATGCACTCATATATAAAATCATATCTGATTAAAATTATTAAGATTTTAAATTATTATCCCACCTAAATTATTTAATAGAAATATGGGGTAACACATGCATTACGTACTTAAACGACTTACAAATAATACAGAACAAAGTTATTAAAAACTCTTCAATTATAACCTATACACTCCCACAAAAAAAAACTATACCAGGAAATGAACCTTCTGAAAATAAGAACATTGCACGAATATAACATATGCCTTTTAATCTACAAAATACAAAATGGACTTATACACACAAACACATTTATAAAAAAGTCACAAGTACACGAACATTATACTAGACAACATAATTAATTGTATACAAATACTGTCAAGACTAAAAATGGCCAGAGAAGCATTGGCCACGAGGGCGTACACATATATAATCTCCTCCCAAATAACCTAAAAATGGAGAAGAATATAAATACCTTTAAAAAAAACTATTTTAAATTATTACAAAATAAAAAATATTACTACCATACTTACACTACTTTATATATATACACTACTATACTCGGTACGTTAAGAAAGCGAAATATTATATTTCTTTGTACTTAATAAAAAAAATTAAAAATCTCAAATCAAACAACTACTAGACCAACCCAATACTAATTAAAAGTTTTAATTCCACGGAATGATTTTTATATATCTTATGGTTGCATGTATCTATTAATACAAATTGATGAAGGTAAATTATAATATGTAATATTTAATTTCATCAATAATTAATAATAATAAAAATAATAAAAAAATAATATTAATATTCAAAAAACTGTTTCTGAAAAAATTAGAAAATACACAGATTTAGGAAATGAGATTAAAAGAATTTGGCATTCTCGGACTATAAAAATATTACCATTTGTTATTTCGGCCACTGGCATAATACCTAGGAATCTGATTCAAAATTTAAGCATATTAGATTTGTCAAAGAATTTGTATATAAAAATGCAAAAACCAGTAATTTTAAATACATGTAGGATTACAAAAGATTTTTTAAATATTTATATTGAGGGATCAGTAGGATTTATAGGTTCAATTAGAAATGCCACAGAGCCGAACCCTCTGATATGAAAATATCTGGAGTCGGTGAATTATATTCCCATTTGGTCTCTAGTAGGTTGACATGTTGTTCTTGTATTGTTTTGTATTTATAATACTTATATAGTGCAATTGCATAGCGTGGGTTGACTAGATGATCATTTGGGGAAGTGTATGAAAGGGTTTAGTTTTTCCTTCTTTTTTTTTTTTTTTTTTGGGGGGAAAATTTAACCCGGACATTTAAATCTGGTGCGTAAAAAATTATTGAATAATTATAATTATAATAATTAATACTAAAAATTATAGAAAGCATATAATCAAAGATATAAATCAAATTGATGATTTATGTAGAAAATGTTTGGCTTTTCCCGAAACTATAGAACATATTATATCGGGATGTTCTATATTAGCGCCTTCCGAGTATACATTTAGGCACAATCAGGTTTTAAAAATAATTCACCAAAGTTTGGTAATTAAACATAACTTGATTGACTGCCGTAATATAGTACCATATTATGAATATGAACCAAATTCATTTTTAGAAAATGAATTTTATAAAATATATTATGATAAAACTATACTAACAGACAGAACAATTAGTCATAATAGACGTGATATAGTTTTAAATTAAAAAAATAACTTACATCATTGATGTAGCTATTCCAAATTCCTGTAATATTCAAAAAACTATATCTGAAAAAATAAGAAAATACACAGATTTAGGAAATGAGATTAAAAGAATTTGGCATTCTCGGACTATAAAAATATTGTCATTTGTTATTTCGGCCACTGGCATAATACCTAGGAATCTGATTCAAAATTTAAGCATATTAGATTTGTCAAAGAATTTGTATATAAAAATGCAAAAATCAGTCATTTTAAATACATGTAGGATTACAAAGGATTTTTTAAATATTTATATTGAGGGATCGGTATGATTTATAGGTTCAATTAGAAATGCCACAGAGCCGAACCCTCTGATATGAAAATATCTGGAGTCGGTGAATTATATTCCCATTTGGTCTCTAGTAGGTTGACATGTTGTTCTTGTATTGTTTTGTATTTATAATACTTATATAGTGCAATTGCATAGCGTGGGTTGGCTAGATGATCATTTCTGGAAGTGTGTGAAAGGGTTTAGTTTTTCCTTCTTTTTTTCCTTTTTTTTTTTTTTTTTTGGGGGTAAATTTAACCCGGACATTTAAATCTGGTGAGGGGCAATAAAATAAAGCGCCGTTTTTGTGAAAAATCACCTCAAGGGCGCTGAATCACCTCAAGGGCGCTGATATAATAAATAAAAAAATATCAATATTTCTTGACAATATTTATCCTTCAGAAATATCATATCAGCTTTCGAACTCAACTTGTGCACTTTTTGGCATCTTTATTATTAAGTACATACTCTAACAATAGCTCTCCCATTCCAAATATCAATGTTTGAACCAACTCTATGTACTTACCACCCTACCTATTAAGTTAAGTAAATGTAATAATATTATTTTTATTTCTATCCATTTCTTCCCATCTATTTCTTGAATTGATTTATCTATATTGCATATCTAATTTTAATAACTCTTATGTTATTCAAGTTTCATTATGTAGACTTGTTATCATGCTAATAGGTTTATTTATTTCTTACTTCAAAAAATATAATTTCTGTGTCTATTTTATGATAGCACTACTCCAAAATTCAAACACGAGAAATGTTTTCTTTATTGAGTTGGTTAGATTCATTAACAAGAAATTAATTTATTGTATTTAGTTTTAAGAACTATGTTTTCTTTTTTAAAACCTGTTATATGTACGTACCTATTTTAAATAATAATTGATAATATATTTGACGATTAACTTGTGAAATAACACCAATCTATGAAATAAAAAATTTCTCGCGCACGCCGAAATTTGACCTGTGACCTTCGGATTGCTTGTCGAGAGCGTTACCACTTAACCATGGAGGTGGTCGATGTCTTGATTCATGTTTACATATTCATTGGTGCGTGGAATTTACATTTTTGTAGTATTTACCTATTTCTAGGCAGACCTTTGTTTTAAAATTATTTTTTCTCCCTTTTCCATATTTTTTCCTAGAAAAAAAGGCTTTATGTAACATCTAATTTTTCGCCACAATTTTAAATTTTGGAAAATAGTACGGGATGTTTTTGCTCTAACTTATGTTTGCTTATATTTTTGTTTTTTTTTTTCACTTTATACTAGTGAGTTCCCGGCATGCGTTGCCACTTAAATATTTCTCCTGCGTGCCATTTCCCATTCACCTTTTTCATCTTCATTCTTCCCCGCGCCCGCGTACCTCTTCCACCATCCCTGTCTTTCCCCTACCTGCTCCCTTCAATGAAATACACAAATTTTTAAACAACTCAAAACAACACTTTCTACCGAAACCGAATCTTCGGTATCTGTCCCAGTTTCGGCCGAAACCGAAACGGAAACGTTTTTAGTCACGTTAAAAATCTATGGTTAAATTATATATGATTAAATTTGGCTTATTTTTTACACTTATACAGACAGTTAATACTGGTTAAATTAAATTAAAAACAATAATTGAAGTAAGTACTTATGTTAAAAAATAATATATGTTTTTTTTATATTACTGCTAAAAATAAACAAAAATTATAAAAAATGTTAAAAATAGTTTTAATAAATAAATAGGTGAGTACCTGTATCTAATTTGAAAGCGATTTTGTTTTAAATTATCGATCCATTAAATGATATTTTTCGCTTAGAATGCTAATGCAACAACCGTACAAGTCATCAAACGTCAGGAAAAGTGTCAGGAAATGAGTCTCTGATAGATGGGAAATTACTTCCAAAGAAAATAACGAATACTTGTTAAGTACCGAGGGGCAACTAAAAAGAATTTTATATGTTATTTTATTGTTTTTAGTCGTCACATTGTTATGAATTTTTTTGTTTCTAAACACTAATTACTGTGTCAAGTACAGTACAAAAATCAGAGTGTGTAATTCACACGCGGTAGAAATGAAACCAGAAAGTCTCTAGACGTCCTTTCTTTTCTTTTGCCTTTTTTTTAAAAGTGGTTTGAAGATATGATATTGATTTCACAAAATAAAAATGTTTTTTTTTGGATTTCGTAAGATTCGAACCTCAGTTCGCTTGATGTCTGCCTCTCTGGCCGCTGATACTTGTCAGGCACCTTGCCCACCGTGCTATCGAATTTACCGCATTATATAATATTAGAACCGAGTATTTGTGTAGAACTGAGTTGTGACGCATTTCCGATTCAACAGAATTTCAAATCACTAACGGCGCTAAAGCAATAACAATGATTGTTTTAATTTTTTTTTTAAAATTATTATTGTAGATACATTTATATATTTTTTACACAATTTGAGGATTTTTCGACCACTATACTAGACACATACCCGTGTGTACAATGTAATGGATGTATAACGATTACTTTTCAGTGCAGTAGCTTTTTTTTGTGTTTTTTGAAAAATGTAATTAGTAGTCTGTAATTAGCAGTAGCATTGATTGAAAAATTCACGAAAATGAAGAAAATTCTTTTCCTCATACATTTTGCATGGAACGAATTCTCATCTTTTGAAAGACCTAAAGCAATATTGTGATAAATATAATATTGAATAGTGAGTGAGATTTGCTTTTGTTCTTAAATACATAAACGACCAATAGTCGAAACGGTGAACGCAACCCTCCAAAGGAAAAATACATAATTATAATACCTAAATCTCCCTCAGACATATCAGACATATAAAGAAAATGAAACGCAATTGCCATTAGTAAATGGAAAAGTAAGAAAATCACAAAAAATATAAATCCATACACAATGCAATCTCTGATACTGACAAAAAAACAAGGACAGTTGCGCATCGATAATTGCTTCATTGTGTTATTATTAACATAACAAAAGAACTGAATGTAATTCAGCTGATAAGTTAACACAACAGTTATTGATTCTGAGGCCGTATGATGTTCTCCGGGTCAGCTAGTTTTAAATAAAAAAATTAAATTATTTTTACGACGTATCAACTTTAAAGACGTAATCATTATTAACGGCATAACAATTATCATAATAGTGAAAATCGCATATTTATCTTTAATTTTAATGGGACAAATAAATGTGCATGACAATGTGTCTCTCTTAAAAATCAGGTTGGCGATTCAAACAATCTCAACCCTGGGAATACGCGTGCCACTAATTGGGAACCATTGAGCTAAAGGAAGGAAAAAGAGATGGGAAATGGAAAAGAGAATAGGTTCTTGTCTATTCAGATCGTTGTCAATCTGTCCGTGACGTCGCGTCGGAGCCGAGTCGAAGCGTTTGAATCTGTTGTTTTTGAAGTGAAAATTTCTTTAGCACCGTTGTGATTTGAAACTCGAAGAAACGAGAGCGAGGGAAACTAAAAGGAGACAAACACATACATACATCTACAGGATTTAGCCTGTGAGAGAATGAGATAGCAATAAAATATTTATTTATATCACGGGTACTCTGTTCCAATATAAAACGATAAATCCACAGTCCCACGTATGTCTCCTAGGGCTAGTGTTGTAAAGCCTGACGAATTTTAGCAGCCAGACATTTAGCGGAATAAGAATCGTATCCTACGAAACGAAAAAAATATAAAATAAATGTATGTTTTTTTTTGTAAAAACTTCAATCCACTACAAAATGAACAATCAAAGAAAACACAAAAGAAAACGACATATAGCGAGTCCGACGAAAAAAACGCAAAATTAAAAGATAATCAAATACATAGGAAAAGGTGCACTGGAATTCGACGAAAAAAGTATGTAAAAAATCATTATTCACATTGATAAAAAAGTTCTTCGTAGTCTCCCCACTATTGTCTACGTTAGTTTTCTGGAGGTTTCACTTCTACCGCATGTGAATTGCACATATGTATTTTTTCCAACAAAAATTTTGAAATCAAGGATGGTGGAACGAGACGATTTTTACTTCTACCGCGTGTGAATTGCGCAATCTGATTTTTAAAAATTATTTTTCATATTTACGAAAAACTATGAACAAATCGACCCGCAAAAACCTTGTTTTTACTATAATACATCTACGGTCGTACATGTCGAGCCATTCTACTAGAATGGCTCGACATCAAATTTTATTTTCACTTTGTGCCAGCGTGTGTATCCGTGAATGCCTCCAAAAGTTGATGGAATGCATTGTTATCAATAAAGACCGGATTACATGCAACTAAAACAGCCCAAAATATGCATGCAAATATGCAATAAAAATAGCAAAAATATGCACGAAAATTCATAAAAAGGGCCAAAATATGCAACATGAAATAATACAGAAAGTCGTATTTTTAAGTTTTTTTTTATTTTAGTAATCTATTAGTTCTCGAGGATAACAATCATATTTTCTTAAATATCAATTACAAAATGTATTTTATCAATGAAATTTAACATATACCTTTAAAAACGTAGACCACTAAGTACTGTTCTAAATATTCTGTAATTGGGTCTCGATCGCTTAATATATTTTTGTAAGCGGAAAAGGAGCGTTCTACGTTCACCGATGTGATTGGACAGAATTTAAATTTGGGTGCGATTTTTGAACTTATTGTGCCGGGCAAAATTTCACCTGCCCTGTTGATGAAGCTATTAATTTGGCACAAGGGTTCAAACCCTGGGTTATTGTTCAGTAAGTTTTCAAACGTTTCTTTCAGTTTATTCGGGAATAGTTTTGGCAACGAGGAATTCGTAAGGCGAATTTTCTTCATAACCTGAATAGATTCATTCAACGCCAATCCATGATTTCCAAGCGTTTTTATACTTGCTGGTATTTAGACAAAATAAGTGTTAATCAAAACTAGGTTTTTTTTAATACTAGCATCGTCAAACGCTTCTTTGCACTGGAAAACTGCCAAAGCCTCTGCACTTTCGAAGTCAATGATAACACCCTTGATGGCCTCAAAATGTCCATGGTAAAACATCGCAGCTTCGATTCACGTACCCCAACGTGTTATTACTGGCTCGGGAGGTAAATGGACATTTGGCAGTTTTTTTTGTAGGCGTTTATACGAGTGGACGTCTAAAGGAACACTTTCTTTGCTGATGAAATCAGTTTATTTATTATAATTATATTATAATTTCATTCGCAAACGTGGATCTCGCTTAACTATCTGACGTTTATAGTGTCACTATGTGAGGCATCTGAACGATGAACGAGATCGAGCGTAAATATGCAAGATCTCAATTTTTTGCTAAAATATGCAACTACAGCTGAAAAGGGTCTAAATAATTCGGTCTTTAGTTATCAACAACAGTCAATTCGCCGACTTTCAGCTCGGTTGTTTCAAGTGGGTTAATTTCTACTTCCAAGGTTTGGATTAATTGATCCACGAAAACAAAATAGAAATTCAAATATATAAATTTATAAAATCAACCCGTAAAAGTTTTTTTATACTATAATATCTGTTTTCAATTTTCGACCTCTTTACGCCATATCTTAGGCCGACTAGTAGCAAATTTCAATGAAAATATATTTACTTTTTTGGTTTGACTGGATTGAACCTTTCTCCCCAGGAACCGGCTTGTACGTCTTATAGGTCTTTTTGGTTTGACTGTTAATTGAACCTTCCTCCCAATGACTGACTAAAATGAGTTAACATCTAAGCCAAATCCTAATTGGACGATATCCAACTGCTGTACATTTTAAAATATATTGTCATCCAAATTCAGTTGTGCGTAAGTACCACCAAGTGAACAGAATTCTTGTCTACGACAACGAGTCTAACTGCCGAGTGTAAGCTCCATCGGATGTCGGGAGGTGGTTTTTTTTTACATTAACTCCACACAGGAGGCCCTGAGGAAAATAATTTCCCTCAGTGTCTATGTCATCTGGGATGCTATGTGGAGGGTCTTTTTGAGGAGAGGAAAGAATAAACATTGGTCTTGAAGAGACCCATGTTGTAGGAAGGAGGAAACACAGAGGCCGGCAAATCATTCCACAGCCGAGCTGTTGAACACAAGAACGAGTCAATAAAAATAAAATAAAAATTAATAATTAATTTATACTTAATTTATAATTATTACTTAATAATAATGATTAATTTATACTTCTAAGATTTGCGTTAATTTATTCACGGACACAAATTCGCAATTCACATAGATGCATTTAACATTTTTAGATACCTACTAGCTGATCCGGCGAACTTCGTACCGCCTCAGAATCAAAAACTGTTGTCAACTTATTAGCTGATTTGATCTAAATTGTTTCTCCCTGCGTATCCTTTCCCCTCTCGCGTTCCCTCTCCCTCTCCCTCTCCCTCTCCCTCTCCCTCTCCCTCTCCCTCTCCCTCTCCCTCTCCCTCTCCCTCTCCCTCTCCCTCTCCCTCTCCCTCTCCCTCTCCCTCTCCCTCTCCCTCTCCCTCTCCCTCTCCCTCTCCCTCTCCCTCTCCCTCTCCCTCTCCCTCTCCCTCTCCCTCTCCCTCTCCCTCTCCCTCTCCCTCTCCCTCTCCCTCTCCCTCTCCCTCTCCCTCTCCCTCTCCCTCTCCCTCTCCCTCTCCCTCTCCCTCTCCCTCTCCCTCTCCCTCTCCCTCTCCCTCTCCCTCTCCCTCTCCCTCTCCCTCTCCCTCTCCCTCTCCCTCTCCCTCTCCCTCTCCCTCTCCCTCTCCCTCTCCCTCTCCCTCTCCCTCTCCCTCTCCCTCTCCCTCTCCCTCTCCCTCTCCCTCTCCCTCTCCCTCTCCCTCTCCCTCTCCCTCTCCCTCTCCCTCTCCCTCTCCCCACTCCACTTCTCCCCTTCCACCGTCCCGCTAACCCCCCTTCCTGAGTTCCTTTCCCCCCTCCCCCCTCCCC
Organism: Limnephilus marmoratus; assembly: GCA_917880885.1. Taxonomy (NCBI): domain Eukaryota; kingdom Metazoa; phylum Arthropoda; class Insecta; order Trichoptera; family Limnephilidae; genus Limnephilus; species Limnephilus marmoratus. The sequence continues at coordinate 39,604,160 of OU862920.1, read as the reverse complement.
CGGTTCACAGTTCAATATTATACCCCTTACAATATTGCTGCAGTTCTTTCAAAATAGGAGAATTCGTTCCATACAAAATGTATGGGGAAAATAATTTTCTTCGGAGTGGAACACCCTTTACTTTTAGGGGTATGAAAAATAGATGTTGGTCGATTCTCAGACCTACCAGATAAGCACACAAAATTTCATCAAAGTTGGTCCAGCCGTTTCGGAGGAGTATGGCAACAAACACCGTGACACGAGAATTTTATATATTAGAAGATTAGATAGATTATATTGGATTTAGAATCAAAGCAATGGTTTTCGAACATATTATTTTCGAATCGTAGAAGAAAAATGCTTTTACTCGTATTTACACAAAAAATAGTACTTCTTATATTTTTTTAATTGTTGTTGGTGAAACCTCTCATAGAGGTTTTAATAAATACGAACGTTGTTGGGACACTTCCAGGAAGTATGAAGTGGACTTGTCGTTTCTAAATGTGTTTCTGATCATTACTTAAACGTCTGCGGGAAATTCCTGGCAGACTCGATGATACGTGACATGCTGTTAGGTTGAAGGGGGTTGGCAGTGGGTGGAAATGAGGAGAGGAAGTTGGGGAAGTTGGGTTCTACTTAGAAGAGAGAATTCGTCCTAATTATCTGGAACACCGAAATATTTGATGTCATTATTCTCTTGCTGTACATTTGATATCATTATTTGAAATGTGAGCTTTAGTTTTTCAAACATGTCAGCTTTTATGAAGCCTCAACATTGCCGGGCGAAGTCGGATGTGTATTTTAAGGTAAGAGATCCACGATCTTTGTTAGAAAGGACAAGAAGAAACAATAACGGCGACATTACTATACTCGTATTTCTCAAAGAGGCCAACGCGGAGACCGGGTGTCGGAAAATGTACGCCATTAGTTCAACTGTTACGCTTTAAAATAAAATAAAATTGTAATTTTTTTTATATTATTTATTTTATGTGAATACCGCACAAAAGTTCCAACTGTTCCCGTTTGAAGCCAGTGAGACTATGGCTTCCCCAATTGAGGTATGTTGTGAGCCTAAGTGTGTTGCGGAGGGGAAGGAGTGGGGAAGACGAAGGTGGGGAAGTACCTGTCTATTCAGGCGCGGTATACCCGCTCAAAAAGAAGAATATGGAGAGATAAGTAAATACGAATGTTAGAGAGAGCGCACTAATGTTAAAATCGATAATATTTAAGCGAAAATTGTGAAAATGTTTAAAATACACCACACGTTTAAAATAGAGCAAAAATCTCGCGGGGTTTGTCTAAAACAGCATATAAAGAAACACTGTGAATTTTTTCATACATAAAACTAGTAAAATAACTGAAACCCAACATATTTATAATAATTTTCGGGGCATACTTTACGATTTTTTTCTGTCGAGGGAATTTCATATAATTTGCGTTTCGGCGCGGGGAATGTATAGATATTATCTTCAAGAAAAACATATATTTTTTTAAGAGCTTCAAAACTTAAAGTGTTTAAGGTACCTACATATGTAATAAATCGGTAGAAATTGATATGCCGCGGGATCTAGTCACCAAACACATCTAAAGCGGTTACACCAGGGCGATACTGACAGTATCTTTCACTCTGGAACGTACCGCAAATATGCTACGTATTATTTTAAATGAATAAATTGAGAAATTTCTTGACAATGTGTAAAAATAATTTTACATTGTTTACATTTATGGATTTAATGTGATAAAGAGAAGCCCGAATAATCTTATATATAAAAGTCTCGTGTCACAATCTGGTGGTCGCACTCCTCCGAAACGGCTTGACCGATTTTTATGATTTTTTTTATTTATATTTGGTAGGTATGAGAATAGGTTTTAAAGTGTATTTCATATCGCTAGGTGATTAGGGTGTCCCTTTCCAGAAAAAAATTCTATTTTTTTCGTATTTTTTTATTATTTGGCATCAAAAAATACCAATAACCCCAAATTTTAACCCTCCTACACCCACCCTCCCATTTTTCCCCCATCCTCCGATTATAGTATTTATGTACGAACAAATTTAACCGTCTTTCGTATTTCAAACAGAACGAAATTATTTATGTTGTTGAATGACAGACGGCGTTATGTCCGCCTCATCGAACTTTCATCCACACACGCGCAAGACATTCATTCGGCATCATGTTCTCGCGTGGGTAAACCATCGAGCTTTTTTGTGTTGGCTAAAGACGGACTGACAAAAACTATCGTACACTCAATTGCTCTTCAAAATTCATATTGATTTTCTTCATTTCATTTTCCCACTTAAGTTGGTGTTTTTTGTTTTTATCGGCGGTCATCATCTACAGCGCTCCTTTCCTCTTTCTGTCTTAGATCCCATCCCCGCACACTTACAATACATTCGTTATTTTTTATTTAACCACCAAAATATTCACTGAAAATAATTTATATGGCAGAACAACGTTTGTCGGGTCAGCTTGTAGACTATATATTGTAGAAAATCAATACAGTAACATTTTTAGTTAAATTTTTTTAATAAATGCTGTTATGCTGTTGAACATGTTTGGTGAATTTTTTCGCCCACCGTGTATGCGATGTTCCTTTATTATTGCGAACTAAAATGTACAATACGTACTGTGACGCAATTAGTTTTAATGCTAACTGAAGCCTTTAGCAAACTGTTACACGTGTACTCAAGAAACCCGTGTACAGATTGAACCATTTCTCGTTTTCAATTAATATGAGCTACTGATTTTAAATCTATTTAAAGTCTTTCAAGTAGATTTTTCTGCGCGTGTTCGGAGATGCTATATATTATTAATTTATATATTTGTAAAGGAAATGTATTCCCTTCAACATTGAATCCTATAGTGTCAGTTAGAATTCAAATATCAATTGTCACTGGTTTTATTATTCTATTATTTGATTGTAAAATATCAGTTTGTTAGAAAAAAACCATTCAAAGGAAAGTGAAATAAATAAACATAAATGTTGTTTCTTTGTTGAAAAAATGAAACCTCGCGCCATATTGTATATTATTATCAAGTTTAATTATAAATAATATATAAAGTACTTTTTAATGTAGCTATAACTTTGTGGTTATCCATTATAAATAAATGAAACAATGTTACTTTGTTTGAACCACTTATATATTTGAGGAAAGCCGACCGGTTTCGGAACGACCGTTCCTTATTCAGGGCAAACATATACTGATTTGACAGTTACAAAATAGTGGATGGGAACAATGTATTATTATGGTAGGGGTGGAGCCGTTGCTAGGTATTAATGAAGAGTGGGTGGGTAGGGGAACATATCATTATCTCTGCACTGGAATGAGATACGGAGAAGAAATTAAAATCGAAGTAATGTAATTTTTTAATACTAATAACGTGGAATACAGTAATGAATGGTAGAAAAAGTCGGGGACGCCCGAGAAAGACTTAACTTATTATATATAACTGTGCACTGTAATAAGATACTGAGTCATATTAAAGTCGATACAACGCCGTTTTGCTGTAGTGAATGGAAGAAAGAGTCGAGGGCGTCCGACCCTGGACTTTAATGAGATGTTGGGACGATTAAAGTGGATGTAATGTAAAACTTCTCAATAACAACATACCAATGAGACTTTTTTCATTGAATTTACCCTCAATTAGACTCCTCAAAAGCAGTATTATACAAGGAATAGTATTGATTGGGCCACTTTATACAAAACAACATTATATCGGGCGTTAATGGAGTTACCTTGACCACTGATTCCTGTCAATATTTGTAGTAAAAAAAGTAAATGATATTTTGGTCACCGGTGACTTTTGAATGTTTTTTTTTTCAACTTAATCATAACAAATCAGAATGTATTGGACAGTTGAATCTGGGGTTGTGCGGCTACTCTACTCGGCGGAGTGGCCAGTGAAGACAAGTGGAACATTTTTTTTCTTTAATGTTGAAGAAAAAGAATTTGAAAAAAATATATAATCGAGGACTAAATTTCATATAGATTTTTTACTCAGAAAAAATGTCAGTAATCACTGGTTAAAGTAAGTCATGTACGTCTACATCTATACGTGCCAATGTAGATATAGACGTACTTGTTTTAGTAAGGCATCTGTAAAATAATCCAAAGTATAAAAAAGTATAAAAAACTGATTTCGTTAGTTTACATAGGACATTTTAAATACTGGGGTTACAAACAGTTCACTGAAATTGACTACTACTACAATTGCAATAACGAACATGCTGACAGCAGCATCATATTTATTACTGGATGCACCGCTGAATCTCTGCAGCTATTAACTTTGAATAGATCAGAAAGTTTGATCCGAAAGCAACGTTGTTTATAAATTGGGTATCCGATTATACGAATTGGAGTATTCCGATATTCGAAGAAGTATCCATCCACAGTAACTAGAAACTGTAATTAACAACATCAATACAAATAACGCCTACATAAACATATAATGTGTTCATAACACAAACTGTGAAATGATTAATTGCCAATCATTGCACCAATGCACCGTTTTATACTAGATGGGTTTGAAATGAGAGCTAAACGTACCTTTTTTCTAACATTTTTGAAGTGAAGACTTCTTTAGCACCGTTGTGATTTGAAACTGGATGAAACGGAAACGAGTGACACTAAAAAGAACAAACACATACATTTATAGGATTTAGTATGCGAGAGACTGAGACAACAAGAAAATATTTATTATTTCACGGGTAGGGGGAGGCGGGGTACGTTGTTACGAGGGCACGTCGTTCCATGGTCGATAAATCACACAGAATGTTTGCCTGCATGTCTATGGTGGACATGCGTGAATTTGCCGACCACAAAACATAAACATTAACGAAAACGGATGTCCTAAAGAAATCTAATAAATAAAATTGAAATAAACTTTCGTTGAAAAAATTTGAAGTCGTATTGTCACCTTACCATAATAGGTAAGTTAATTTAGATTATGTTTTTCATATTTTAAAAACCCTTCTGCTTAATTTCTCTACATTTATCTTAACCGTTTTAAATTTCGAGTAAATGATATTATGCCTTTGATGTGAAATTCTTCAAAAGGGGCAAGTTGTTACAATGACTAGGGGGCAAGTTGTTAGATATAACAATGTAACCCATATGGATGCTTAATACAAATATGGCTGATTATTCTTCTTTGGACTCAAAAAACGCAAAGTGTCTATGTCTGGTGTGTTTTGGCCTGCTTCAAACCTGGAGAGGAATGGATCCGATGCACTAAGTGCTAGCATTGAGCTCATGTTTGTTACCGGTGATAAAGTTTATTTTTTTGTCAAAATTGTGACTATGACGGAAATTTAAGTAGCGACTGAAATAATAAAAATGTTAATCGGAATTAATAAACCAATTTATTAGGGTATATAATGTGCCACGTTGTTAAATTTTTTGAAGTAAAACTTCTTTACGCACGCTTGACTTGGGTAGCAGGCGCAGGCCTATTGTCTGTATCACACTGTAGGAGCAAGAGAGAGCAAGCGCGCGACATTTTCTTTCTCTCCCTATCATATAGATGGATTAGAAGTTTTACTTCAGTTGTGTGGTCTACAGCACACTCGTTTATGTTTAATTTTATATGTTTTGTGACCTTTATTTTTAATGCAAAAAAATGTTATGTTGTTAATAAAAGTGTGTAAAAATTATTATGAATAGAGAGTCGTCCAATAAAAAATATTTTTCTTTTTTGTAACAACCAGCCCCGACCCCCCCTACTCGGTTCCAATATAGTACGATAAACCCAAGGCTCGCTTAAGTCTCCTGTAGTCTTACGGTATAAGGCGCATGACGAACCTTTGCAGGCATTCAGCCGACCAGGGATCAAATCTTACGACATCCAAAAAAAAAATTGTAAAGTCAATATCCAATTCTAGTGCAATGAAATTGCACTAGAATTCCATGACAAACATTTTGAAAAAAATATCCTTTCACATTGATTAAAAAAATTTGCTTCGTAGTCTCCCCATTTTTGTCTACTTTAGTTTTCTGAAAGTTTCACTTCTACCGCGTGTGAACCGCACATATGTAGTTTTTTCTTCTTCTGGTATAACCTTCTCCTGTCGGAGGTTGGCTATCTTCGTGATAATAACGTTCTAATTACCTACGAAAATTTTGAGATCAACGAGACGACGTTTATTCGAAACACGCGGCTTTGCAAATCCGTAAGACAAAAACGTGATTTTGGATGCTAGCGAATTAATACGTGAGAATATGTTTAGTTACGAACATCGTGTGGTATTGTTTGTTGTTTATCCTTTATACAATTTTATTGTAAAACAGTTGCATTTGGAATATGCTGGGGGTGTCTGATGGAAAATGAGCCTAGGGTAATAAACGCAAACCGATTCTTAATGAAGTGGTTGATTTAAACCAATTATTATCGAGAGGGAAAACCAGAACATATAATTTGAACCTTTGAGGTTTGCAGAATTATATTTTACTTTGATTCGGGAATATCAAAGTGCAATCAAAATTATCGTGACGTTTTGCAATCATCGAACTAATTTCAGATGGTTCTCGCGTTTCCCATTGGATAATTTTATACAAACATGTCAATTATTTGCTGCAGGCTATTTGTTCCTGTTAGTGAAATTTCGGATGGGATAAATTTTAATATCGAATATTCGTTTTTGAACCCCAACTTGAGTGAATAAAATAATTGCATAAAAAAGTAATAAATCACATCGCAATGTAAGAGGCGTACCTTGCTTGATTTGGCTTTGTATTAAACATTAAAAATCAGTTTGTGTAATTCACACGCGGTAGAAGTGAAACTATAAAGTCGCTAGATGTCGCTTTCTTTTCTTTTGTCTGTTTATTTTAAAATGGTTTGGAGATTGGATATTGATTTCACAAAAATAATATATTTTTATTTTTGAAGTAAAACTTCTTTACGCACGATTGACTTGTCGAGTAAGCTGGTGAATGCGTGACGAGAGCGTTATGAAAAGTGTGATCGGGCGAGGCGAACGGTCGGGTGAGGCGAACGGAAGTTGGGAGGGAGATATAAGTTAGTGAAGTTTTACTTCAGTTGTGTGGTCTAAAGCACACTCGTTTTTTTGGATTTCGTAGGATACGAAACTCCGATTCGTCGCTCTGACCACTAAGACTTGTGGGCGTCTTGCTCACTGCGCTATCGAAGGAACTCGCCAAAGCGCGAATTTTCCGCATTTTATTAGGTCCTTACATATGAAATTGGCGTTTTGTATGGGAGGAACATAAAGTCGATTTTTTTAAATGTAATATTATTTAATCAAAGTATGTACCATTGCTATCTATGCACTTTTGCCATCTCATCGGTAGTTCATCGATCTCTTTACTAAAAAAACCATTCGGACGGGAATAAATAAAATCTTTGAAGGCGGTTTGGACTGGCCCATCGGAGTTGAATTTTTTCCCTTGCAAGAAGTTATCCAAATTTCGAAAAAATGGTAATCTGTTGGGGCAAGGTCCGGAGAGTACGGTGGATGTCTTAGACATTCCAATTGAAGCTCCTCTAATTTAGTAGCCGTCTGTTGTGCAGTGTGTGGTCTAGCGTTCTAACGCGCGTTTATTGATTTGCTTCACTCAATTCGTGAGGTACTCACCTTTCAAGCTTTTTACCTTCCCAATTTGCTTCAAGTGGATTAAAACAGTTTTATCACTAACACCGCAGCCTGCAGCTAACTCGGACGTGGTTTGCGATGGATCCGCTTCCACAATAGCCTTCAATTCTTTATTATCAACTTTGGTCTCCGGCCGTCCACTGGGCTTGTTCTGCAGGTCGAAATTTTCAGAACGAAAACGTTGGAACCAAAAACGCACTGTGTTTTCTTTTGCGGCACCGTCGCCTTACACATCATTAATCCTTCGAGCCGTTTCTGCAGCACTGGTGCCACGGTGGAACTCGTACTCGTAAATAACGCGATATTTCGAATTTTCCATTTTGTAAACTAAGTGACGCAAATAAAAAAAAAAACAATCAAGGAAAAAACAAATGAAACATAATTTTCGAAACACAAATATATGAGTAAATAGCTGTATAAATTTGAATTTGGAACTCCTAACCAAAGAGAAGATATTTGAGATCAAAATTGCCAGTATGTCAAAACGCCAATTACATATGTAAGGACCTAATATTAGAACCAAGGATACGTCATATAATAAACTTGTGACACATTTCCGTTTCATCCGTATTTCAAATCACTAACGGCGCTAAAGAAGTTTCACTTCAACAAATGGTTATATTTCAAATAAATGAAAAACGGTTAAATTTCGAATGCGTCATAGCTAACCCGTTGAGTATGGCGAACCTATTACGTCCCCCCTTATGCCCGATTGAAAGCTCATAAATATTGACCGTTGAGTTTGAAAACGTTGGAACAAGTGGTTTACATTAGCGATGGGCGAGTCGAGGTACCCATTTCGAATGGTATACTATTTACACTGTTGAAACAATCCCATTCAAACGAAAATTGCGCCCAGATTATTCCGCACATGGATATTTTTGGATACAAATTTTCGCATGCGTTTAGAACTCCGTAAACAAGATTTTAAAACAGAATCTACTCAAAATTTGATTTTTGAAGTGAAAACTTCTTTAGTACCGTGGTGATTTGAAACTCGATGAAACGAAAAATAGACACTAAAAAGAGACGAAAACATGCATAGGATTTAGCCTGCGAGAGAATGAATTAGACTAATCGGCCTCCCCACTCTTGTAAACTTTAGTTTTCTGATGGTGCCACTTCTACCGCGTGTAAACTGCACTATTTTTGAAGTAAAGCTTCTTTACGCACGCTTGACTTGGGGAGTAAGCTGGTGAATGCTTGACGAGAGCCTTACGAAAAGTGTGGTCGGGCGAGGCGAACGGTTGGGCCTTTAAGCACGCTTGACTTGGGGAGTAAGCTGGTGAATGCGTGATGAGTGCATTATGAAAAGTGTGAACGGGCGAGGCGAACGGTCGGGCGAGGCGAACGGAAGTTGAGAAGGAGATATAAGTTGGTGAAGTTTACTTAAGTCGGGTGTCTAAAGCTCACTCGTTTTTTTAAAGAGAAACTTCTTTAGCACCGTTGTGATTTGAAAATCGATGAAACGGAAACGACACTTTTCAATATCTCCTATTGGTTGAGATTGTGTAGGTGGGTTAAGTTTCACTTCTACCGCGTGTGAACTGCACTCTTCTTTTTGTTTATTTATTATTATTTTTCAAAGTGGTTAATTATATGACTTTATCTAAAAATTAATACATGAAATGAACCAATTGTTAATTAACCAAGTGTTAATTTCAAGCGACCTCCCAGGTAAGTATGGTCCTGTTTTCATATATTTTCGTATCGGTGATCAATGAACCGGTGTATGCAATTTTTAGCGATAAGTTGTTTTTAATTGTTTGTCTAGCTTGTAGTTTTTTTTAGCTTTTAGAAATGTATAGTTAGTTTGTACAGAGCCCTTGAGGTGATTTTTCCCAAAAACGGCGCTATATAAATCATGCAAGTATTATTAATTAATACGCTGTATTTTTAACCAGCGATTCGCTTAGTAGAAAATTCAAGAACTAGGTTTGCATGTTTCTAGCAATTTCTTCCAGGAAGTCACCTTTGTAGAGGAAAATCAGAGTGAAGCGAGCGTTTTTAATATTCTCGCAATCGTATTAATTTGCTCTGCTTCAATTGCAAATGTTTTAATTCTAAATTTACATTCATTAAAAGGATGCCTAAGAAATCTTGAATGGGCGACATTCGCATAATTATAACTGCAATGCTGAATGTCGAATAAAGTCGGACATCTATATTTGTTCTGAAGAAGAAATTTGTTCATGAAATTTGTTTTTGAAGTAAAACTTCTTTACGCACGCTTGACTTGGGGAGTAAGCTGGTGAATGCGTTTTGAGAGCGTTACGAAAAGTGTGATCGGGCGAGGCGAACGGTAGTTGAGAGGGAGATATAAGTTAGTGAAGATAGAAAGAGAGATAGTTACGTTTCGTATATTACTGAAGGGGCAAGAGAGTGAGGTACGAGCACACATTTTCTTTCTCTCTTTGTCTCGTAGCCAGTTACGTTTCGTATATCTAAGACACAGTGCAGGCCTATTGTCTGTATCACACTGTAGGAGCAAGAGAGAGCAGTGCGCGCGCGCATTTTCTTTCTCTCTTACTATCATATAGATGGAGCTAAAGAAATTTTTCTTCAGTCGTATGGTCTAGAGCACACTCGTTTATTGCTTAGATGTTACTAAATTCCGCTCAAATCGTAATGAATGTGTCTTTTTATTTTTTATTGGTCAGAAAAAAAAATTGAATACGGAATTGTTTTATTTTTTTATGCTAGCACCTCACAAGATTCCTCCCGTATGGAGCCAGTAAGACCAATTGGGGTATGTTGTTAGGCTAAAGGTAGTGCTGAGGGAAGGAGGTTGGGAAGAGAAAGGTGGAGAAGTACCTGACTATTCAGATCTGGTCACCAAACGCGGATAAAACCATTTCAAGCAACGTTTCAATTCTGGACGGTGATCGTACGCCAAGGCGATACTAAGAGTATCTTTCACTGTGGAATGTTCCGAATAAACTATATACTCGTATTATTTTAAATGAATTAATTGTGAAAGAACACAATTTTTTGTTGTTGATGCAACCAAAAGTTGGCTCTAGGAGAGTAGCTAAATAAAAAAAATATGGTTCAATGGTAAAACGTTGTAACTTTAAAAAGTTCAGGTGCATATTTTTCACAGTATGTATCACGGTGTTCATAAATTAAAAATACATTTTAAAAGGGCATTACCAGAGAAAACCGGAAATACGTCATTTTCAAAAAAGATTTTAGACGTATTGACTCTTTTCCACAAAAAATTATAAATGGATTTCGAAAGATTGTTCTTTTATCTAGCATTCGTATGTAATAAATTTTGAGATTTTTCTTTAATTTTTAGTATTATAAGATTATTCCATAGGTCGTTGGCAGATTTGTTAAATTTTCAAAAAAGTTTTTGTATTATTCCACACCCATTTTAAATAATATAATCATGCAGTAAAATAAATCAATACATTATCTAGCAAACGTATGTTTTAGAATTTTAATTTTAGTTTCAATAAAATCATTAAAAAATATGTACGTACATGTGTTTCTTGACGAAAATTGGTCCATTTGTGTATTTATTTGCGCACTTACAAACTAATATATTTCAAAAATTTTTAACATTCTTATTAAATTTAGACATTATTGAAAAATGATAAATACTTATAATCAAAAAATAACCACAAAAAGTACACTATTTTAATAGTTTTATCATCACGCCTTTCAGCATTTTTGGATGAAGGTATAAATTAAAGCTAATTTAGATTGAAATAAATTCGATATTGAGTTATAATTTTAAAAAGCTGGTACGGAGAATAATTAATCTTTCTCATTGTAACCGCCCTGCACGATCGGAAGAACAACTTTCGACGAAATGTGGATTTTCGTCCGCTGGCTGGTTAAACGCTCTTAAGTAAGTAAAGATGTTCTTCATCTCATTCTATTGTTCGAACTTGATATTTTTAACTCTTTATAAGCGAGACATTTACCAGGAATAGTGTTTTTTTAAGTTAGGAATCCCGAGGAAAATCAATTCCCCCAGGGCCTAAGTCATCTTTGGGATGCTGTGTGGATGGTTTTTTTTAAGGAAAGGAAGGTAAGGAGAGTTCTGGGAAAGAAAAGCGTTTGAGGGGTGGGTAGGAATCTGGGGCTCAGTCTGCCCTGGTTATCAGCCACCAAGACCTAGACAAACCTCATCCCATGATCCCAGGCACCCCTGCTAAATCACCAAACGTAGAGAACCACTCAGGGTGACCTTTGGCAGGGGTGTTGGTTATGCAATAAATGGTTCTCGGTGGGGCGGTACCCGTTCCCCCCACCCAAATTATACTATTTTTACTGACAAATTCAGAAATTAAGCATAATCTCATTAGAATGTAGGAAAGTAGTATAGTTGTTAAAAAAAATCGACATTGCTATAAATACAAATTTCATCCACTTTGTAAATTTGTTCACTTTATTATCAAATTGTCAATTAATTGAGATTTCTAAGAGACCGCTACAAAATGAAACCCCCTCAAAGCAGCAAGTTTCGTGCAAATTTCAGGAATAGTTTATTAGCTCCGTCCTGACTTACTGAGGCGTGCGACGCATAACAGGAATAACAGGAATTATCGATCTTAATACCTTAGAAGCCCACCGAAAAATATTTTTAGGCACACATTTTAAGTTAATCTCCGGTACAATACTAAATCCGCCTATGCTAAAAGAGATTAACATACTCGGATATGTCTCTAACGCATGTACTCATGGGAGATGCCACTCGCTTTTTTATGCTTTGAAAGCGAGAAATTATCAAAATGCGCCATTAAACAGAGCGACTCAACTGCTTCTACGATTCCGCATTGGGCATCGACATCTTCAATGTCACCTACATAGAGTTCAGTAAATATCTTTTGACATACGTCACAACATAATAAAACTGTCCCCATACACTTTTTTTCTTAAATGAATGAGATTATGATTGTGTAGAGAGTGGATTGATATGTTTGTGTAAAGAATGACTGGCGAAGGACCTTTATTTTGTGTTACTATCACCGCTTGAAACGATAAAAACACATGTTACATAGAAAGGAAAGGACCCACCGAAAAGGATAAAAGAACTTGTATGCTGACAAATGCACTTGTCTGCCAACAGGCACAAACAGCAATGGGCGTGAGTTTCGTTTATTTGATAGTACACGACGGAGTTATTTTTAATGGCGGTTCACCGATAGCGGAAGCACAATGGCTGACTATAGGTAAGATTGACGGGTAAGAATAGGGATAGGTAGGAAAGGAATTTGCAACATTATTAATACCAATCCCAAGCAGTGACAGTATGTATGCGTGCTATGTAGGTATGTGTATGGGCGTAACCAATCTTCTCCATAATATTTTTGTATATAACTGTTTTACGGAGAACCTGTGTAAAAATAAATAAATAACATACTCGTAGATTAGTGCGAGCGAGTATCAATCAAATTATTGAACATTATTGCAATGGTACTCAGTACAATTAAGGTCACAATTTATTACTTCGTTTGTTGGTAGGGAGCCAACCAAGGGCTAATGCTTCATCCAGACAATCTACAAAGCACGACGCATATTCCCAATTATCAAATAAATAATGAAAGTGTCAAAAGAGCAAAATCAAGTGTATGAAATCATCTCTCTTCAATGAACTTCCTTTTATATTCGCTTTCTTGTGGAATTAAAAAAAAATAATTGTGTAATGATGTCCTTCCCGAAATGAGTAAAAATTAATGTTTCTTTGTTAGTCCTTTAGCGCCCCTAAATCATTGATTCAATGGCGATAAAACTTTGGTGATTTGATGTGCCCATGCCCGCGATGGTTTCTATATATAATAGTGAGCTCTGGTGTTAATTCTAAAATTAATTCCTATTGTGTGCACGTCATTTGAGCTCTGCCGTTACGAAATTTGTATTATAATAATTTAAAAATTTACGACGGGTCGGGCAAAAGTTGTTTGAAAAATGTGTGTTTCATAGAGTTTAGCAGCAGAGAGGGAAAGCGGGAAGGAGAGGAGAATCGAACGAACGAAGGAGGGGAGGGGTTCACGGGAGGGGGGTGAAGGTGAAGGGGGAACGCGGGAGGGGGAAGGAGAGGCGGTAGGGGAAAATGGGAAAGGGCACGCAGGGAGACACAATTTCTTTATTGAAATGGCATTACAACGCATGCCGGGAACTCGATAGTGTATTTGTAGGCACACACTCTTGCTTCAAACTTCTAATAGCTAAGTATTTTAACCAATTAGTTGCCTGCAACGGGCAAATGCTAGTAAATGTTATTGTTATGATTTTTTTTTAAATATTTTATCACAAAATAAATAAAATTTATTTGTGACTATAATAACATTTTCGAACGTTTCTATTAGTTTTCAACTATTGCTTGATACTTGATCGCACTTGCTGGGAAATGTCTGAGATACGCGTCGCACGCCTCGCGGAATCAGTACGAACAGGGAGCACGCAAGCAGTTGGAGCTGGGAACGCGAGCGTCTGTCGCGGGTGCAAAGTGTAAGAGTAATCTGTACGAGGAATGTACCAAGGTACAGCTTTAAAACTATGCACTCGTAAGTTAAACTGTAAGTTAGTGATCGTAAACGTTGTCCAAATACAAAACAACAATTAATTATTTGTTCCTTTTTTGCACGATCAAGAATAACCCTTAAAAAATTGCATTTCAAAATCGGTTGGACTGTCGCATCCAAGTGTTGGTAAAGGTTGAAAATTTTCAAACGGTCGATTTAGAAACAATGATGACATAATAATGCAGTCGTAATATAAATAAATACATTCATAATTAGGGGCGTCCAATATCTCTCGTTTAATAAAACCTAATTTAGCCAATATGACGTATCGACCCGTGGGTGACCCAACAGTTGACACAGGTCACCCCAGGTGGTTCGCTACGTTTGGTGATTTAGCAGGGGTGCCCGGGTTCATGGGGTGAGGTTTGTCTAGGTCTTGGATGCGAATAACCAGGACACACTGAACCCCAGATTCCTACCCACTCCTTAAACCCTCTTCCTTCCCAGAACTCTCTCTCCGAAATTCTGTATTTTTTTTAATCGTATTTTTGAAACCGTGGCAATTTTTTGAAAATGTGAATCCGAAAAATCCGACAATTTTTTTTAAACCGGAAAGACGGGACATAATTTTATAGGTGCGAAAAAACGATAATTAAAGCCGAAAATCATTTAAAAAAAGAACGTTTTCCACAAGAAAGGGCACAGGAGAATAACGCGGCATACCAAAAATATTACATCATATAAATATATTTTTCCTTGATCCATCTTATTGATCATAAATCGTTATAATGTTCAACGTCTATATTACTAAATCCAATGTAATATGCTTGTACTTGTAAATTATAATAATAATAAGAATATTATAAAATCTGATTGTGTTAAAATCAGCACCACTACCAGGCTGGCAAGCGGGCGGTGTGGATTTGATATGTATGCAAATTAACAGATGGTGTTGGTTATAGAGGTTGGGTAATGGCGTTGTCAGTAGATGGCGTTGTGTTTCGTGGCCAGGTCTGCTAGTAATTAATATAATTGGGGAAGCCAAATCCGTAATTACATATTATCCATATTTCGCGTTGTGCGAAGTGTGAGGGGAATAGTTCGCATCCCCTGCACGTGCACAGCCCATCATCGAAGCACTACGATTCGAACCCGATCTAGAATGTTCCCGAAGTATGTATGCGAGAGATGGGCCGGTGGGGTTACGGGTGGTACAGGTTGGGAGGTGGCAGGCACACACCGTGTGGCGTTGGCGGGTGCAGGATAATCAGCGCCACGCCGCCCGGCCAGCGGGCTTTGAAACTTGCTTTGACGGGAGTGCTAGGTCCAGTCGAGAGGTAACGGACCGGAGTGTGTCGGCAAATAGCAATGTGTTCACCAAACTCGGAATTGATTCATCCGTTGCACATGCTCGTTCTCATTTCAATTTGAAAAAAAAAATTAACTTGCATCTAACATTCGTGATATAATATTGGTAGAGTCTGCACCACCCTGACATTCTTCACATAACCTAATCAAACCAAACTCCACCTATCCTAACTTAACTTTACCTATCCTGGACCAATTAAACCCAGCTACAAACGATTCATCAATACATTGTTAGTATCGCAATGAACAATATTGGATAGGTTTGCATATTTTGCCATATTACATTTTTCCCATCACAACACTTAATCTAACCTACGATAGGTTTGCATATTTTGCCATATTACATTTTTCCCAACACAACACTTAATCTAACCTACGATAGGTTTGCATATTTTGCCATATTACATTTTTCCCAACACAACACTTAATCTAACTCACGATGGACCGTTATGACATTTCGACTCTCCCAATGAACATTGTCAGATGTGCGAATTTTTGTGTTAGAGCTTTTTAATGTTGCAATGAAATATTTTTTCAATGAAGAAGTAATACAAAATAGAGTGTGCAATTAATACGCGGTAGAAGTGAAACCTTCAGAAAACTAAAGTAGACAAGAGTGGGGGGGGCTACGAAACACCGCACAAAGAGGAGACCGATAGGCTACGAAGCACCGCAGAAATAAGATACCGATTGTACTATCACATTCTCTCGCAGGCTTAATCCTATGGATCATAGGTTCTCAACGTGGACGATAACTTCAGACCTTCAGGGGGCGGTAGAAGACCTAGAGAAAATTGGAGGGCGTTTCAGATTTTCAGGGGGGGGGGGGCGGTAGGAGAAACCCATTCCACCCCCTCCTATCTTGCCCCATCCCATCCCATAGGGGCCATCCATAAAATGCATCACACCTTAAAATATTTTCCCTATCCCATTATGCCCCCTCGGTTGTGCCAATATAACCCCATCGCAGTTTCCCGTTACGCCCCTTCTGTTGTGGCAAATGTAACCCTGTCGTGGTATCCCATTACGCCCCTCCCCCAGTTGTGGTCAATTGATATTTCGGATTCACGAGTTAGGGGGCGCTACAAATAAAAACATTCTCAAAGTGGGCGGTGGGCAAAAAAGGTTGAGAATCTATGCTATAGATGTATGACTTTTTAGTGTCGCTATTTTTCGTATCAACGAGTTTCAAATCACAAAGGTGCTAAAGACGTTTTCACTTCAAAAACTTTTCGCACGATATCAAAGAACCTTATAATATTTTTGCTATCATAATCAGTGAAAATGTAGATATTAAACATGACGCCACGACAAAGTCTTTTACCAATAACTTTACTAATTTTTCAGTCCACGAGAACTACGTATTACAGAAAGAATCATTAAAAACCGACGGATGTTTTGCTCCACCCCTCCAATAAGAATTCCCCCCCGGATATCATAACGCATCCCGCCGCGGCTGAACCCATTTATCTACCTCTATTACAGTCAGTTGCACATTGAACAGGATACCGTAATAATAAAGTGAACTTGGATATTTGCCTCAACGAACACTTCTAGATCTATTCTTTACTAATTTCTCTCAATTTTCTAGGATTCCTTTTAGTTTCTTTTCCACCTCACATTTTATTATATCTACCCACTAGCTGGGTTACCCGGCTTCGCTCAGGACAACATTCGATAGTCTTCTGGAATGTTTCACATTGATGTTCCCGATTCCGTATTCCTGTACATTTCACAGTTTTCCGGAATGTTCCTGGATGTTCTGGAACGTAATAGCATGCTCTCAAATACTCTAACTGGGGTGTCAGGCTTCGCTCAGGGAGTTGACGTGAGATTGAATTGACGTTCGAATCCACGACGGATCTTGCTTTATATACCCTATATGGGTAGCTCCATACAAAAAAAGACTTTAAATGTTCCAGAAAAATATTCCAGATTATTCCACAACATTCAGCAGTGTTCTGGAATGTTCCACAATGATCGGGGATATTCCGGAATGTTTGTGAACGTTCCATCCTATTCCCGAACATTTTACAACATTCCAGAATTTTCCGGAATGTTCTGGAATGGTGGTGGAATGCTCAAGAATACTCTGGAATGTTTGGAACTGTTCTAGAAATTTTAAGTGGGCGAAACTTCCAGCCCTTATATCTTTAAAAGCACGCCCTTCAGGTAAAAACAGGAACTTTCTTCATAGATGGGGAGGGCTACCACATAATATAACCCCCGTTATCGTACCGGGACTCGTCTTTGAGATTTTCGGCATGCACATTGTACACTTTTTTATAATTTATATTGAAGATTAAGATTATCTAAACATCTAGAACTTTTCAGAGCCTTCAGACTCACCGACACTCTCCGCCACTCATTTCTGAAAGCTTCTAGAACTTTCTCCTTCCATAACATCCTAGAACATACAGGGAACCTTCCAGATCTGTCTAGAACCTTTTAGTCTCACCGACATACTCCATCGCTCCTTCCAGAACTTTCTAGAGCTTAATCAAGTCTTCTAGAACTTTTCGAAACCTTCTAGACTCACCGACATACTCCGCCACTACCAGAACTTTCTACAGCTTTATCGAACCTTATAGAACTTTCCGGAATCATCTAAACTCACCGACATACTTTCTTTCTAGAGCTTAATCAACCCTTCTAGAACTTTTCTGAACCTTCTAGACTCACCGACATACATCCGTTACGCCTTTCAGAATATTTTACAGCTTTATCAAACCTTATAGAACTTTCCGGAACCTTCTTGGAACTCACAGTTGAACTCCGCCACTCCTTCCAGAACTTTCTACAGCTTTACCAAAACTTCTAGAACTTTTCGGAACCTTCTAGACTCACTGACATAATTTTCTTCACTTCATCGATCCTTATAGAACTTACCGGAACCTTCTAGACTCGCTGATATAGTCCTCCACTCCTTCCAAAACTATCTACAGCTTTATAGAATCTTATAGAACTTTCAGGAAACTTCTAGACTCACCTACGTACTCCGCCACTCCTTCCAGAATTTTAAACTACTTTATCGAACCTTCTGGAAGTTTTCGGTTACATCTGGACTCACGGATGAACTCTTACACTCCTTCAAGAACTTTCTACAGCTTTATCGAACCTTATAGAACTTTCCGTAATTTTCTAGACTCGCTGACTTACTCCTCCACTCCTTCCAGAACTTTCTACAGCTTTATCGAACCTTATAGAACTTTCCGGAACCTTACAGACTCGCTGACGTACTCCTCTACTCCTTCCAGAACTTTCTACAACTTTATCGTACCTTCTAGACTTTTTCGGACATTCTAGACTCACCGACATGCTCCTCCATTCCTTCCAGAACATTATACAGCTTTATCGAACCATCTAGAAGTTTCCGGAACCTTCTAGACTCACTGACATACTCCGCCACTCCTTCCAGAACTTTGTACAGCCCTATCGAACCTTCTAGAACTCCCTACAGCTTTATGGAACCTTCTAGAATTTTCCGGGACCTTCTAGACACACCGAAACACTCCTCTTCTCCTTTCAGAACTTTCTACAGCTTTATCGAACCTTCTTGAACTTTCAGGAACCTTCTAGACTCGCTTGACATACTCCTCCACTTCTTCCAGAAATTCCAGATTTTTTTCGAATTTTCTAGAAGTTTCCCTAATCTTCTAGACTCTTCTTGAAATATCTAGAGTCTTCTAAGAACTTTTAGCCCTTATATCTTCAAAAGCAAGCCCTTTAGGTAAAAACGAATACCCTTATTCCCTAGGGGGGATAGAGATCGACCATACCATATAACTCTATCGTACCGGCACTCGTTTCTGAGTTTTTGCGTTCCGCACGTTTTTTTGGACTTTCTTTTATAATATATATTGATTATCATAAGGGAAGGTACCTAGCCCCGGTCGGCACATAGCCCCGGACAAGCTAATATCTGAGAACTGCCGATTATCGGCAGTTCTCAGATACCAGTACCTACTGCTACTACCATCGATATATTAACTATAGATTAGCCCTCCCGTACCCAATTCCAATCCCAAAGTGACACCACCTACGATAAATTTCATAATAAAACTACCCATCGAATTCCGTTGCATCTCTTGCGTGACGTAGTTGTTTTACTAGGAAGAAATTAAACATTTTTTTATCAAATGTTACTTTTCTCGATACGCTGCCTCGAATTCATATGTTATGTACATATTTTTTTAGATATTCATATAACTGATTAACTTGTTAATGATAAAGTCTGTGATAGCCCACACTTAAATTATTTCTAACTGCCCGAAATTTGTGTTTTAAAATTAATCTTCACAAAGCTAGTAATTCCGTTACCGCGAACTTGCTGGAAAACAAATTAGCTCCACGCAGATCAACTAAAGGTACAAACCAATGCTTCTTGCGATCTTTTGACTGCGAGATAATGAAATTGATAAATGTTTTCGTAAACCAATATTTTTGGTTCCGGTGTCATTTTTAAGACCTACAAGCCCTGTCTAGGTATACTTGGTCGAAGGCTACTACCAATGACATTGCGCCCAGCACGTCTTGCAAAAATGTTTTACTGGTGTAATAATATTCAATTAGTAATCGTATTAACTTATCGCTCCGAGAACCACAACAAAACAAATACGTTTTCACATTTTAAAGTATTTTTTGAAAAAGTGAACTAATGGAGCTGTGATTGACTATGTGTCCGGATACTTGGTCGAAGGTCCGGAACTACCTGCCACTTTTTCAAAGCCAACTAGAATTGTACTAGTTTAAATACCACTTTCGGTATATAAAACTTGTTTATTTTCTTGCGTTGCCCATCAACATATAAAAAGTTTTTCTCTTTAGATATATATATTTTTTTTTAAATGCTTCAAATACGTGTATGTTTTTTGGGGTTTGGCAAAATGTCCGGGGCTAGGTCCATCTCCCCCGTATTAAAACCTTACCTCTTACACGATGTCCAGAAACCCGTAGTAGAAGCGATAAATTGGCGATTCTTCTTCACATTTGGATTCGATTTTGCGGTTCAAATTTTTGAAGTGAAACTTCTATATGATTTGGATTTCGGATGAAACGGAAATGACGATTACTGCTACTGCGACGCATCAACTGCGCTCATTGACCGCTTTGATTACGATGTCACTTTTAAAGGCTCCTATTGGATGAGATATGAAACGAAAATAACGATGGTCTGCGCTCATTGGTCGCTTTGATTATGACCTCACTTTTCAAGAATTGGTTGAGTTTTTTTGCTAAAGTTTCGCTTCTATCGCGTGTAAACTGCACTCGGATTTTTTTTGGAAGAGTTTTTTTTTCGAGTGAATCGAGTTTTAGGTAAGTTGAATTTTTGAGGTTTATAAATCTGTTAGGGGTTAATATCAATTGTTTAACCCGTCTGCTTGTCTATGAATAAATACATTCCAAAACACGTAATCGCATTATACTTTCAAAAGATTAAAAACGTCCCGAGCGACCTTACATTTTAAAAGCTATATATCTCTCTTCCTCTCATGCAAACATATGTATTTTTCTTTTAAACAGTAAGAGAATGAAATAATTCTTATTGTCTTTGAAATATGAAATCTTGCGTAGATATTTTACAATCTCGATCCAAAGTGACAGTTTCAGAATTTACGCTCGAAACCGAGGCTTCCGGATTGTGAGTTGCGAATATATTGAACCAAGAAGTCGGGTTTATATCTTAAAAAATGCGTAGACCCGGCTCTATGTGAAGTAGTATCACCAGTATCCAGTTGTACTTCGAGTTTCCAGACACAGTACATAATGAAACTATTAGTCAGAAAAATGAACTGCCGCTTACCATTATTTAAATTATTATGCATAATCAAGCTAACTTTTTCAAACGACAAACTTATTTTTTATACATATACATACAGCTATACATATGCACACTTCACACATCTACACATATTTGGAGAATCCAATTTTTGTTACCAGAATCCAATCTTCTTTTAAAGTTATGTACCCAAATTATTTTATTATCTCACTTTGTATTCATGTAGTTAGTCGTATTGCATATAAACATATTTTACATATAATTTGTTACATTTTTAGAATCAATATCGTCTTACACTGTTTAGAATAAAATTTTATGTACATCCACTGCCTTTCTTATTGTTGTTATTGTTGGTCGGTAATGCAAACCACCAATATTAGCTTAACTTAACAGAGGCATTTAAAATTGAAATGTTAACACTATCATCAAAAAGAAACAATAAACAATTATAAACAATGTATCTATGAGTTCGATTATGTACACGTATGCGAATACCTATGTGTATGTATGTGCGCATATGCGTGTATGTACTTATATGTGTGTATGTATGTACATATATGTAAATGTATGTGTGTGTAAGTTTATGTATATATTAATTTGTACCCGCCTCGGAACAGACTTAGTCTAGTGAGGCGGGCTACTAACTTGTTTGTATAAGATATTATTATTACAATAAACGCCCGGTTTGCCGGCATTAAAAAAAATAAAATAAATTAAAACACTTCATTACCCACCAACTGAAATACAATTTACCGAACATCCAATCGCGATTCATTTCGACAATCTAATGTTTATGTCTTTTTGTTTCATTCTTCAGCTTCCTTCATTTAGTATACCGCTATACAAACAAGAGTATCTTTAAAGTGTTGCAACCATCTGAATAATGCTATGTAACAGGTTGCATTAATAAATTTAAAAGAATAAAAAAATGAAATTAACAGTTTATTATGCTCACATTTAATACCTTTATATGAATAAAAAATATAAATTTTTCTATTCGATAGGCGAAAGGGTTCATTTTGATGAATGTTCCCATGTTCCAAAGTAAGTTATACAAAAAATAATTATAATTATTATCAAAAAAATTCTTACGATATCCATTCGTACCAGACCTTACCTGATATTTATTGTTATAACTGTAAAAAGTGTAGGTATACACAAACCTGCTTTTAACACTTTAGGAAAACACACAATATTTCTAACTAACTGATAACTAACCATCATGCCGTTTCCTCGCAGAGGTAGGCAGAGAGGACGGACCGCCAAAAAACTCGATCTTGGCACA
The DNA here is from genome assembly GCA_917880885.1 of Limnephilus marmoratus. Lineage (NCBI taxonomy): Eukaryota > Metazoa > Arthropoda > Insecta > Trichoptera > Limnephilidae > Limnephilus > Limnephilus marmoratus. The sequence continues at coordinate 39,581,659 of OU862920.1, read as the reverse complement.
CACTCCTTGCCCCGTTCACATTCATACATCGTCTCATACATGCTTTTCTATTATTCCGACTCTTCACATGGCCCGACTCAACTATCTGAATCACTTGGTCGTGCCATGTCTTCCTCGGGCGTCCCTGACCTCTTCTACCATTCACATTTGCGTCGTATATTCTCCTTACACTCCTTTCCTTGTTAATTCGCTCTACATGCCATCCATCCATACCATCGGAACATTCCTTTTCATTACGCTTAGATCAGCCTTGCATTCTTTGCGGATCTCCACGTTTCTCACACGATCATACATGGTTTTAGCACACATACGCCTCAGGGATCTCATTTCTACAGCATTCAGTCTACTTTCATCCTTCCTCTGCCAGTTCCATGGCTCACTGCCATACATCAGGGTAGGTACCAGTACTCCATTATGGACGGCTAGCTTCGCTTCCTTGGACAGTTTTTTGTTGATGCCAACAGCGTTCAGTTCTGCATTAATAGAGTTACCTCTATTTCTACATACACTTATTTGGGACAAGTTAGCTCCTTTATTATTTATTATTTATTATTTCTACAAACACTTATTTGGGACAAGTTAACTCCTTTATTATTTATTATTTCTACATACACTTATTTGGGACAAGTTAGCTCCTTTATTATTTATAATTTTTATATACACTTATTTGGGACAAGTTAGCTCCTTTATTATTTATTATTTCTCTCTCTCTCTGGTTTCAATCCTGGGATTGGTTTGCAGCAATTTCATCTATTCGTTTCTTCCACTCTTCCCTGTCTTGTGCGGCTCTTTTGAAGTCTGCATATGATAAGCAGCGCACGTCCACCAGCAGGTCCTCCAGGTACTCTCGGCGTGGGCGTCCCCTAGCATTTGTCCCCTCGGTCATACCCTCCATTATGGCATGCAAGAGGCCTTCTTGTCTTATTGCATGGCCGATCCATCTTGCGCGCCTTTCGGACAAGGTCCTGAGCAGGTGCCTTCCTCCTTCGATTCTTTGAAGAACCTCCTCATTTGTGATGTGGTCTCTCCAGGAAATTCCTAGTAGTCTTCTATAGGACCACATCTCAAAAGCCTCTAGTCTCCGTTTATCTCTTTCGGATAGGCACCATGTTTCGCAGCCGTACATCAAGATACTCCATACATAGGTCTTGATGAGGAGTTTTCTCAGTGTCAGGTCTATATTATTCGATTCTATTATTTTCGACCTTTTATTGAATGCAAGCCTAGCCTGGTGTATACGGCTGTCGACCTCGCTCTTAGATCGACCGTCCCATGTTATTTTGCTCCCGAGGTAGACAAACTCCTTGGTGTTCTTTAGTGGAACTCCTGACATCTCTACTCTCATCTGATGTTGCGTTCGGCCTACAGTCAGTCAGTTATTTCTACATACACTTATTTGGGACAAGTTAACTCCTTTATTATTTATTATTTCTACATACACTTATTTGGGACAAGTTAGCTCCTTTATTATTTATTATTTCTACATACAGTTATTTGGGACAAGTTAGCTCCTTTATTATTTATTATTTCTACATACACTTATTTTGGACCAGTTAGATCCTTTATTATGTAGTTTAACAATAATTTTTTGTAAAGTTATTGAATTTTCAAAATGTGTACAACTTCAGAAAGAATTGGTTCATTTACTAGTATTTCAAAGCCAATATCCGTAATATGAGTAACATTATAATGGTTTTGTAAAAGGAGCATAATTAAAAAGCGTTAGTACCTTTATTAATTTCCGAAAGCCAATTTCTTTTACTTTGGGTAACATTAAATTTAATGCTTTTGCAAAAGGTGCAAAAATTACAAAGACAAAAAATGAACCCTGCCACATGCTGCCCGATACTTCGCTCCACGCCTCTGCAGCCCACAGCCCTCAGCCTACAGGTGTTGTTCAGCGTGCACAATAAGGTATTATCCTTCAAATGTGTGTCTATGCTATATCTCTATTTTCTGAATCTCCTTATAAGCAGACAGATGCTAGACGGGAACAGCCCATTGAAACACAGTTGCCAACTGCCTTTATCGCTATAAATAAATTAATATCAACACAAAAACGACACTACTTCTCGAATGTCATAGATTGTCTCGATTAGTGTGTGCCTAAATCTTTATGTTTTAGGAATATTTATTATAGACAAGTTGTCACAAAAATTAAAACAAAGAATTAAGGCCCGGTATATTAATGTTTGGGTGATTTGATGATGATTTTCAAGAGAAAATCGCCTCAAGGACGCTTTAAAAGTAAGTAATTTTTTTTTCATTAACCCACATGGAGGGCAAGAAGAAAAAAAATCCCTCAGGGCCTGTGTCATTTTTGGGGATGCTGTGTGGAGGGTCTTTTTATGAAAAGGAAATAGACCTACAAATCTCACCCTATGAACCCGGGCGCCCCTGCTAAGTCACCAAACGTAGCGAACCACTTGAGGTGACCTATAGCAGAGATATTGGTTATCCAATAAATGGTTCCCGGGGTGGCGATACCCGTACCCGCCTCCCAAATTGAAGAATATGGGGAGTGAAAATACTAATATTAGAGAGATAGCGAAAATAAGCGAAAATTGTGAAAATGTTTAATAAAACCATTAATATATTTGTTTAAAATGGAGCAAAAATATATCGACAAATGCTTATGTTTCTTTTAAAGATAGGCTGTCAATTTTTTTATACCCATAACGTGTTAAATAACAGAACAAAATGTGTTTTTAATAAATTTTAAGCATACTTTGCGATTTTTTTCTAACGAGGGAATTTCATATTATTACCGTTTCACTACTATAAATGTATAAATGTTAACTTCCAAAATAAAATATTAGGTAAATTTTTGAGATCGCTGGCAATGGTTAATACGCACTTTTTTTTTGAAAAAATCTTTTGATTCACCTTAATTACATTAAAAGACAACTATTTGCATTGGGGGAAGTGGAAAATATTTCATTCTAAATTTCGATTACGTAAAATTAAAATTAGTTTTCATTCTGTGAAACGAGACCGTCCATTTTCAAACATTATTTTCAAATGTCATTTTGTTATGTTGGTATTCTTGTTACTGTACGAAAAGATGCTAGAGCAAAGCGTAGCAGACTTCATGGGAATTCCAGGTTTGTGTAACATGGTTTTTGATACAAAAGAAAGTGCCCCTTTATAACGCCTACTCGCGTCAAGGCAAGAAAAACATCCCAGTTTTCAAGTAGTTTAGCGGCTACGCTAGGTTTGTGTAACATGGTTTGTGATTCAAAAGAAAGTGCCCCGTACCTTTAAAATTTTCGAGCCGTTCGTTATACATTCAAGTGTATCAGGAATACCAACATACCAAAGTGACAGCGAATGAGCTAATAGCTAATGGCGTACAATCTCACAAGACGAAAGCTAATTTTAATTTTACGTAATCGAAATTTAGAATGAAATATTTTCCACTTCCCCCAATGCAAATAGTTGCCTTTTAATGTAATTAAGGTGAATCAAAAGGTTTTTTTTAAGTGCATATTAACCGTTGCCAGCGATCTCCAAAAATTAATAAAATATTTTTTTAGAACATTAATATTTAAGAAATTTAGGCATGAATACACTAGAATTTGACACTGTTATTTATTGCATATTTACTTTATATTACAAACTTGCTTACATATTTATTACGCATGTAGTATAATATTATTTGACATCTGAATTAAACCGACATATTATAAGTAACCCGTGAGCGTGTCCGTTTGCCCGAAGTTAGCCCAGTCTTTTTTATTCTGGTGAATTTGATTCAATATTAAAATAAACTAAATTTTATCTTAAAAATGATGCGTCACGTTTTAATGAGCTTACCTTACCTAGGAGTCTAAAAACTTTATGTAAATTTGCATCAGTTATTTAAAAAAAATACGATATTAATTCAATGTTGCGTAGACATTTTTATGAAGCTTTGAATATAAACTGTGTAACATTATGGAATATATATCTGTTGAGCAATTATGGAATATGTATGTCCGTATAATGGATGCTATATCCGTGTAGCATTTTAGCACGGCAACAATTTCCTGTTTACATCTGCCCACAGTCCCAGCTGTCGAAAATCAAAATAAACTTGTTTAGTGTTGAGAAAAAAAATTATACATTTACATTTTTTTTTTTTTACATTCGTAGTTCAAAATTGATTTCTTATATAGGAACTTGCCTATGCCTTGCAGAAATATTGTTGCCAAAATATAAGTCCCCTCAAAATCTTATTCTAAATTCTTTGAAAATATATGGGTATTTTCACAGTTTTTTTTTGTGGAAAAAAATTGGGATGGTGTTGAAATTTTAATTTTATTTTTATGACGACGAATAAATTTTCTATAACGATTTAAAATACGCCTTGTTAAAATGTATCTTTAATATATCTTCGCGCTAAATACCTCTGTGACGTCATCGCCGCCTAACCTCTTGCGATCACCGCCGAAGGTGACTGGTCTGTTCGTAAGGTGTAGATGATGTTTTTTATCCATTTCCAGTTTGCTCGATTTATGTCGTTATAATTTTCTTCGTTATATGTCTGATGTTTGATTTATGTCATCCCACTTGCGAACTCTGGACTAGCAATCCGGAGGTCACTGGTTCCAATCCCGGCGTGCACTAGTAATTTTTTTTATTATTTTGTGTTATTTCATGATTTATCCTACTATAATATTATAAAGGCAAAAATTTGTATGGATGTATGTTTGTTACTCTTTCACTCAAAACCTACTGAATGGATTCTAAAAACTCTATCACTAATAGAAAGCTACATTATTTGCGAGATCTATGGGCTATATATATTGGTAAACTCTGGCGTTATGAATAATCTCTGGCGTTATGAAATTATTTATCATACGTTTTCTGTCCCTAACAAAATCGATATTTTGCAAACGTCAGAAAAAAGCAAAGCAAGCAGGGGTCGGTGGAGAGAGAGGGGGGGGGGGAGAGAGGAGTTGATGTATGAGTGGAGTGGGGAGAGGGAAGGTGGAGGGGGGGGGGTGGAGGGGAAGAGGGGGAGGGGTGTTGATGGGAGAGTGGAGTGGGGGAAGGAGTGGGTGTAGGGGGTGGGGGGAGGGGGGTTGATGGGGGGAGTGGTGTAGGGAGAGAAAAGGTGGAGGAGGCGGAGTGGGAAACCCCTAATACCATGCGAGCGAAGCCGCGGGAAAAAGCTAGTAAATAAATAAATTTTTAAATTCAATTCAAATTTTTGCAATTTGTCAAAAAATAAAGATGGATATTATTTATATATCATTGTTCATTCTTTACTTATCTACGGAATTATAGGTTGGGAAACAAATCCCATATTGGTGCCAACCACCATAGATCTTACAAAAACAATCTAAACTCAGTAAAAGTTTCACCAAGAATAATCATTAAAGTAATGTTAAAAAAAATCTATCATCTCAACAGAATAACTTTTTACATTGTTTCAAGTACCAAATGTCGATGACTTATTCAAGTAAGCTTCCATTACAAAAATGTGTAAAGAATAAAATAACAAAGAACATCAAGAATTTTACTAACTAATGATAAATGGAAACCAATTTATTACACCTAATTTTAAAACAACTCAAATGCAAAACCTTTATATTTTCCAAGCCATAAAAAACTATAATAACCTCCCGTCTGAATTAAACTGTATCATCAACCAATCAGAACAAATAATTAAAATTAAACAATTTTTCTAAAAAAATTACAGTATAAAGTAAATATTTTATACAAAACACATTATAACTTATAACCTAAGTAAAAATCGTAAGCTCCCTTATCAGGCACAAGAGCTATTATTTTATGATAAGGTATACATGACCAAAAACGACCATTAGTATAATATTTTGTAATATATATATATATGTAACAACATAAAGTTGAAATTAAACATAGGTCGCATATATATGTGTATACATAAATACTGAAATTTCTTTAGATACTTACTAGAGTTACTAGTATCAACCAGTTTTAATATGGGGATATCACAGCGGATGTGGTGATCTTTATGGTGCCCGCCAGGTCAGGGGGAGAGGGGGTTGAATTGACGACGACAGGTGCTATCGCGATCAACACAATCGAAATATCCCCAGGCAAAGGAAAGTACCTAACTATACTACTCTTAGCGAGAGCTTTTACGCACGTTATCGACGGTCGTCCTCTTTCATCTCCCGCGCCGCGTATCAAAACGAAAGAGACAGAATATACTAGAAGATTGGAGAACGATTATACAATACACACAAATATATTTTATAAATGTTTGAAATATGAACAAATATCTACGAAGAAATTTTAAGCTTAGCCAAGTCGCGTCGTCTTTATTTCATGGGAATTAATGGATTTTTATTGCCTCCATAAAAAGTCGTGCTCGATGCGATTTGGGTCTACGACATACCTAGATAGTGTACTATTTCCTTGTAACTAAAATATTCGCATTACTATATTACATCGAACTCCAAATTAAATTACTCGAATGAATCATTTCTAACATGGTCTTCTTCTTCTTTGTGTGCCCTATCAGGTCCCCCCGACGTTGGCGATCACTCTTGAAAATATATCTCTGTCTTGCGCTGCCCGGAATAGCTCCTCCACACTTCTAATGCCGGTCCACTCTTGTACATTTCGCAGCCAAGACATTTGTCTCCTACCATGCGCTCGGCGACTCTTTATCTTGCCTTTCAATATTAAATGGAGCAAGTGATACTTCTCTCCTCGAAGTACATGACCCAGATCTGAAATTTTCCTGATTTTTATTAATGAAAGCTGTTCTCTATCGGCCCTAGCCCACCTGAGAATTTCTGTGTTGGTGATCATGTCGGTCCATGGGACCTTGAGCTTTCTCCGGTGAAGCCACATTTCAAAAGCCTCTAACCCGTTCATGGTATTTAATTTCAAGGTCCATGTTTCAAATCCATATAGCAAAACCGACCAAACATAACATTCTCTGCCGTAGTTTTAAACTGATATTGTCATTGCAGAAGAGGGATTCTATTTTAATGAACGCAGTTCTTGCTGCTTCAATTCTGCACCTAACCTCTACATCTGGGTCAAGAGTCTCCGTGAGAATACTGCCGAGGTATCTAAATCTTTCCACCTTTTCGACATTGCAACCATTTAACTATATCACTGATTCAGAGTGATCTAGTCGTCCAAATCATCCATTTAGTTTTATTGACGTTGATTTTTAGGCCCTGTTGCTCACCAGCATTATTAACAAGATATAATAGGTAATGTTATACTAAGCGTAAAATCTAAATTAAACACAGTGACGCCTCATACGTGTTACATTGTTGTGTAAACAAGTTATGGGTCCGAGTGGTTAAGTGAAGAAGAAGTTTTATTTCGATTAGGTAGGATTATCTATTCACTAATCACTACCCTTTTAAAGCTTGTTGTTAGTATTATTCGCATTCAAAATGATAATATTATGAGTCTTATTCCGTTTTCTCCATCCCAACTTCCTAATTAAAATTATAAAAGCGATACTGTGTGTGTTTGTTTGTGTTTTAATTTTTCACGACGCAACGGAGCGATTGATCGAAGTGATATTTTGCATAGGGATGGTTGGAGGACTGGGAACTGACATAGTTTATTTTTCATCCCGGAAAAAACATTTCATTCCTGTGGGAAATTATTTGTACAGTAACTTCTCTCTAACATGCGGGCGAAGTCATGGTAATATGCTAATAGTAAATATTTTTAGAAGCGTTGCATTGAACTGTTGTAAAATGGAAGCTTTCCAGATGATCTGACGAATTACGGAAATATGGCAATATATAATACGGAAATATACTAGTATAATATATAAAGTGATTTTTATTCATTTAATTAAGAATGACGACAGATGAAAACCAATCCCCTTTAAGACATCACTTTTTTATCACAAAAGTTTCTTCGTCAGGATAAGATTAATGAAAATAATAAAAATCCAACAAGTATAGACAAATATGAACTGTAGTCAAACATATTATAGGGAGAGGTGATTAAATACTTAAAAGATCATAAATTGCAATTATGTAAAGTGAAATACAAAAATTATTTTGATTAAGTTAAAATTTCATTTATACAATAAACACTTTAAAACAATCAATAATAATCTAAATAACAAAATGGAATTATTATAAATGTAAGTAAAACAAAATATGATTTACAAATATACACATATATATATTATAAAATATTATAATAAAGGTCGTTTTGGTCATGTATACCTTATCAGAAAAGAGGAGCTCTTGTGCCTGATAAGTTATAATATGTTTTGTACAAAATATTTACTTCTTACTCTAAGTTTTTTTTTTGAAAAAATGTTTATTTTTATTTATTCGTTCTGATTGGTTGATGATACAGCGTAATTCCGAAAGGTGGTTATTTTAGTATTGAATGGCTTGGAAAATATAATGATTTTGCACTTGAGTTGTTTGAAAATTAGGTGTAATAAATTGGTTTCCATTTCTTGTCCCGTGACCGTATGTATTATCTATAGGTTCACACTTCAAACACATAACCTAACATAACTTCATATCTTTATAATATTGTTTATAATAACAATAACTCTTTATATTGTAAATCTTTATGTAATTCCTCCAAATTGTTATCAGGTACCTGGTTTATTCTTCTCAATACTTACAACTAACTTACCTGCTTATCTCACTGTAAATCCGAATATATTATGCATTACCAGGTTAATTCGGTAAATCCGAGTATAATAATATATGCTACCAGGTTACTTTTTCTATTTTTTTTTTGTTTGTTATGTAATTATGTACATTTCTTGGAATAATATGAACTAAACCTGTCAATTTGTTTGTCCTGGAATGGGAAACTTTCCTAGTTGGACAGACAAAGCTGCCTAATATGTTATTTGTAGTTTCTTTTGTATTAAAAATAAATAAAATAAATAAATTTCACATTAGTTTGTAAAATTCTTGATTTTTTTGTTATTTTTTTCTTTGTACATATTCATATGAAAATAAATTTAAGAGATGGCTTTTTAAAATATGTATATATCAAAAGTCAATTAAATATATACTCAAACATATACATACGTATATATATATATATATATATATATATGGCTTCCACAATTATTTATATATATATATTTTGCTTCCACACGTACAACAAAAAAAATTCACCAGCTTCGATATTATATGAAAATACCCCTCATTTCTGACTCCTTCAGCAGTGGCCTTTGGGTGTTTCTTTTTTCAAAATCTAGATTGCACCTTCCCTGATTTATTATTATGTAAAGTGCCCTTATTCGGTGAATATTTTCATCGCGGCGGGAAGGCTGCTCCGCGGTGCAAAGGTGCGCGCGCACCTGGGGCAGATGGGTAGCGCATGCGCCCCGCTACGACCACTCTAAGATTATTTAATTACACATACCGCTTACCGTCTGAGCTGCTGAGTTTATTTGCGGAAAAGTATTTTGTCTCCATAGGACTTCCTTTAGGACTCTCTATAGGACTTTATTTCTTGCTCTTTTATCGAATCGTGGAAAGTGAAAAGACTAAGTGTCATAAACTGTGTACTTATTCTGGAATTTGTAAAAATATAGTCTTATTGTGGAAACTGAGGGTAGGGGAAGGAGAAGCGGCATTTAATGGTTGAAAAGTACCTACTTGCCTATTTAGATTTAGTTCTAGTCACTCAACTTAGTTGAAGCCATTTCGAACCACGATGAATAATTATAGCCTATCTTCGGACGATGGTAATGGTTTAATTTTTAAACAAGGATGGAAATTTGAAATTTTTTATTTGTTTATAATATACTAGCTGGTCCGCGGCATGCGTTGCAATGCCAAATGCATTGTTTCTCCCTGAATCACCTTTCCCGTGCGTCCCCGTTCCCCTCCCGCATACCCTTTCCAGCTAGCTTTATAAATTATAGCCTATGTCACCAGGGGATAGTGTAGCTTTCCAACAGAGAAAGAATTTTTCAAATTGGTTCAGTAGTTTCGGAGCCTATTCAATGCAAACAAACAAACAATCAAATCTTTCCTCTTTATAATATTAGTATAGATTATATTTTTTTAGGTCTATGCCTGTAATAGCACAATTGTAAATCGACATAATAATATGCATAACTATTCATAAATACATATGTATGTAAGTACGAATCAGTCGAATAAAAAGTACCCACATTTTCCTTCACGTTTGTTGTGTTATACTCACTAATGTATCAAACCATGAGGTTAGGTGCGAGCTTTCAATCTTCAGACTTTATACATTTTACTCAAGAGATTTATTAAAGAAGACTCCTGTAGCTTATTCTGCCAAGTTTGAGGTACGAACATTAGCAAGTTGTAGTCATTTTCCGGCATAAAATAATACATACTTACACAATCCTCAAAGTGTACAGAAAAATCGATGATTTTTCAATCGCACATGATGTGCCACTTTTCACAGAATATTAACCGTCCCTTAATTGGTGGCTAAACAGAAAATAATATGAACATGTCAAAGGATTACAGCGATAAACGATCTATGTATCAAATCATTTCCACACATAATATAAAACATCGACAAAAAAACAATAACGCGCGCGCTGCAGTAGTCGTGCATTATTACGAACTCGCTCAAATTCGTAAATAATTTCATGCCCAGCTTATTTTTTTTTACTTACGGCAAGTTATTTATTGTATACTTAAATACAATCCATTTATACAACAACAGTGAGAGAGCTTCTTGTGAAAGAAAGATACATTAGATTCTGTGGAAAAACTTAGAGCAATAATTTTGGTTGTTTTCGTCAAGCTTTAGTATTAAAAAAAACTCCAATGTTATCCATACGTGTAAACATATATGTATAATAATAATGATAGGAACACTATATTTTCAATCATCGTGTGATCAATTTAGCTAAAACATCGCTTGGGCCTGTACGAATGGACTGACGAGGTCTTGGCGGCGGATGAGAGATACCTTTCCAGCCGGTCTCTCTCGACTCATTGCCTTGCACTGCAATGGGTGATGTGAATTCACGCGTCCGTCACTCCTGAACACAAAGATTTCTGCACACCCTTATACCCTTTTCCTTACCAGAACTTCCTCTCCTCCTTTTCCCTATAAAAAATTCCTTCCACACAGCATCCCCAAAGATGACATAAGCCCTGAGGGAAAAAATCATCAGGGTCTCATATGTGGAGATAATGTAATAAAATAAGGACACTGTGCAGTTATTAAAGAAATACCTGTATTAATATCCTGTTGCATATTTAAATAAATTACAATTATAACAAACCAATTCAGACCTATAGGTATTTAAATAAAACCAGATAATTAACATATCAAATAGAATATGTAATTCAATTCTATGTAATTTACTTAATTGGTGGAATTGATTTATTTGGTGAAACTGTTTTTCTCTGGATGAACAAAAGAACGCTGGTTCGATTGCTGAAGGTGTCAAATTGTATTGATAATTTTATATAGCTTCCTACCATGTAACAATAAAGTTATTATTTTTTAATATTTAAATAAATGAAGACAATATAAGCGAAACTCAATCGAAAAACTGGAAACAGAAAAATCAGAAAAACATATTGACACCTCTGGGACTCGAACCCAGGACATCTTGCTTTCCGGGCAAACGCGCTAACCACTGCGCCACGGTGTCGAAATGAAATTCGGTCATATTTAACTGTACCATACTTCGACTAAGAACCAACTATATTATCTTCATTTTCTTTAACGCATATATTATTGGCAACTATCTTTATGTATGATTGCAAGATTCAAACCCGAACTAAATGCTCTCTAGATAGTGACTGGATAAATCTTTATCCATTTAATACGCGACATCTATTGACTTTTCTGCAAGTCTAGGATGAATATATTTTATTTTTTTTATTTTGACTTTATGAGTAAAACCTCAAATTGTAATATTTAAATAAATGAAGACAATATAAGCGAAACTCATTCGAAAATCTGAAAACAGAAAAATCAGAAAAACATATTGACACCTCTGGGACTCTGTATTTTCTGGGACCTATTATCTTTTACTTACACAATTTTTTTTAATATGTTTTTTTCGGGCATAGGTGCTTCAATGATTATGAGTGTATTGTTCAAACTATGTAAAAGTCTTTTTAACGGGCGGAAGTAAATATATAAAACAATTTAGTAAACTAATCTGATATTCTAGGCAATTGAGTCACCTGTGTAAGGTGAGAAAGTCAAGTGTTATACCACCAGAAGCATACCAAATCAAGTCACTGAGAGTAAGCTCATGTTTGGGCTGTGATAAAGCCCGATTCACATCAGATATTCCTGGAATGTTAAAGGTGAATGCAGTTAACGTCATGTGGTGACACTTTTCATGCACGAATTCATGTGCCAAATTTTTGTAAAAAAATAATACATGTTAACTTTTGAGGTTTCCTCACAAATGAACTGAATCCCTTGTTTTTTTTGTGAATACCGCACAAGTATCTCAACCGCCCGAAGCTATTACGACTATGGCATCCCAAATTGGATCGTGAGGTTGAAGGGGGGGATGTAGAACAAGCAGAAGTGCCTGGTTTTTCAGGTACGGTCACCTAAAACATTCATTTGAGATAAGTGCCAAAATAAAATAGTAGATAGGTAATTTCAATATCGCCTTGCCAAATATCATTAACAGTTGCTTGAAATTGCTTTATTGATTTATTACGTTGTTTTTAAATTATTGAGGAGAAAACACCGAAATATGGATACAGATTAATCAATAAAAAAAAATATTAAAAAACTATAGAATAGGGTGTGTCAATTATTTCAACTTTTAAATTATGAAACGCCCGGGGTTTCTAAAGTTACGTCTTATAAATAAAATGAGAACTGCATTTAAATTTTTTCTTTTTAAATAGTTATTAGCCCGCTAAAATGCATTTAAAATCAGAAAACAAACCAAAAACCGTTTTTTTTTTAATTTTTAATAAATTTTTTTTCAATAATTTAACCTTTTAACGTTTGTTTATTATTAAAAAATGCGTATAACTGACAAAAATGAAAAAAAGTTCAAGTTTATGAATTCAAGTAAGTCAACAAGAATTCTGATTTTATCCAGAAAAAGTGTTATTTTCCCCTTTTATATTTTTAACCAACACATCACATATGTTTTAAAAAAAAAAAAGGGTTCTTTGTACTGCAGTTGTGGAATGAAAAATAAGTTTGGTACAACATATAAAATATGAACCCTTTGTTTATTTTTTTTCCAAATCACGAAATCTATTTTTTTTCAAAATTTCCGGCCATTTTAGCGGGCTAATAGTGAACAATAATTTCATTTATTTTTACATTTTCGAATAGCTACAGATCACACGAAACTTTTGAGACCCCGGGCGTTTAAATATAAGGTCATTTTTTTTCTCTCTATGGAGAGCGACACAAGCTACTATAGAATGCATATTTACATTGCTTAGTAGGAACCCATTAACTAAGAGAAAAATTAATGTGAAGATATTGTTTAATTAAATGAAGACAATATTAGCGAAACTCAATCGAAAATCTGGAAACAGAAAACTTAAAAAGAAGATATTTGCCTCTGGGACACGAACCCAGGACCTTTCGCAAATACCTATATTTTACTGTTTCCAGATTTTCAATTGAGTTTCGCTAATATTTTATTCATTTTGAGGTTTAAATTATTACATTACATTTCATATTACAATTTGAGGTTTTACACCTAAAGTTAAACATTAAAATCAAAATTAAGATATTGTTCTTTCAATGGCTTTGTTATTTTGTATTATTTTATTGATTATTTATAAAATTATTAACCTCAACACAGGCCAATCCATGTGAAGTTAAAAATTGAATTTAAAATCTTTTTTTTTTCTTAGGTCGGCTTCTCGTTGCTGAGGGTCGTGACCGCTACTCCAATTTCCATGGTGGTGGGCAAGAATCCTCCACACCTCGCGGTCCTGCGCTGCGTGGAGAGCCAAGAACACCGACGCACCGGACGCCAGTGAATTTTCTTAGATATTACACTTGGTGGATAATATATTAAAGTTTTTTTGGTAGATACAAGTAGTTGCTTATGAACGTAATTAACATATTTTAAAATAATATAAAAGTGGAGAAGAGAAAATTAAAAAAAAAAAAAATACAAAAAATTTATAAACATCTGTGCTCTTCAACCATTCCATGAAATTTTAGTTTGGTTTTTGTTGAATTAATGAACTAGAAACTAGAGATTAAAAAAAAATAGACAAAGAAAAGAAAATAGATAGAAACGATAAATGCAATGAAAAATTTATGATAATTTATTTCAAATGTTTGTCTCTTTTTAGCGTAACTATTTTTCGTTTAATTGAGTTTCAAATCACAACAGTCAACGGTGCAAAATAAGTCTTCACTTCAATAATCTTCAATCATATAACGCAAAACTTGATTCTATTACTTGATTATGTATATTACACCATTTCTACCATAAGAATAGATGAATGGCCCTTTTATTGATATCATGACACATAAATAAATTTGGATTCTTTCAACAATGTCTTTATCGAAAGCAAGTGGATTCCACATTATTGGGGTGCAGTATTCAAGTGGAAAATGTACCAGCGTACGCCGTAAAGTAAAGGAGAAGTTAGGTTTCAGGTTTTTGAAATACACGGTTGTTTTTTATAACAAAGCCGAGCGGGCAATAAGGCTATATAACAATATCCTCAGTGAAGTTTGAAATCGAAGAGTACGCCTAGTTCTCTTATTATAATATGCTCGAGTGAGTACCAAAGACTAAACAATAATACTAATTTCGGTTATGCGTCTGTCCGTGTGACTATGTTTATTTTTTTATTGTTCATTTACTCTGGTTCAATGAACTGAAATTTGCTTTGAATTCTTCATGAATTCTATCTAGAATAAGTCTATCCCATGATTTTTCACGAGTCTGCAATAGTGTGATAACAAATAGTTATTTTTTTTTACATTTTCACACAGGAGGCCCAGAAGAAAATAATTTCCCTCATTGCCTGTGTCATCTAAGCTGCTTCCCTCAGGGCCTGTGTCATTTAAGCTGCTTCCCTCAGGGCCTGTGTCATCTAAGCTGCTTCCCTCAGGGCCTGTGTCATTTAAGCTGCTTCCCCCAGGGCCTGTGTCATCTAAGCTGCTTCCCCCAGGGCCTGTGTCATCTAAGCAGCTTCCCTCATTGCCTGTGTCAATTAAGCTGCTTCCCTCAGGGCCTGTGTCATCTAAGCTGCTTCCCTCAGGGCCTGTGTCATCTAAGCTGCTTCCCTCAGGGCCTGTGTCATTTAAGCTGCTTCCCCCAGGGCCTGTGTCATCGCTGCTTCCCCCAGGGCCTGTGTCATCTAAGCAGCTTCCCTCATTGCCTGTGTCAATTAAGCTGCTTCCCTCAGGGCCTGTGTCATCTAAGCTGCTTCCCTCAGGGCCTGTGTCATCTAAGCTGCTTCCCTCAGGGCCTGTGTCATTTAAGCTGCTTCCCTCAGGGCCTGTGTCATCTAAGCTGCTTCCCTCAGGGCCTGTGTCATTTAAGCTGCTTCCCCCAGGGCCTGTGTCATCTAAGCTGCTTCCCCCAGGGCCTGTGTCATCTAAGCAGCTTCCCTCATTGCCTGTGTCAATTAAGCTGCTTCCCTCAGGGCCTGTGTCATCTAAGCTGCTTCCCTCAGGGCCTGTGTCATCTAAGCTGCTTCCCTCAGGGCCTGTGTCATTTAAGCTGCTTCCCTCAGGGCCTGTGTCATCTAAGCTGCTTCCCTCAGGGCCTGTGTCATTTAAGCTGCTTCCCCCAGGGCCTGTGTCATCTAAGCTGCTTCCCCCAGGGCCTGTGTCATCTAAGCAGCTTCCCTCATTGCCTGTGTCATTTAAGCTGCTTCCCTCAGGGCCTGTGTCATCTAAGCTGCTTCCCTCAGGGCCTGTGTCATCTAAGCTGCTTCCCTTAGGGCCTGTGTCATTTAAGCTGCTTCCCCCAGGGCCTGTGTCATCTAAGCAGCTTCCCTCATTGCCTGTGTCATTTAAGCTGCTTCCCTCAGGGCCTGTGTCATTTAAGCTGCTTCCCTCAGGGCCTGTGTCATCTAAGCTAAGAAGGTCTTTTTAAGGAGAGGAAGTAATGAAGTCTTAAAGAGACCCATCTTGTAGGAAGGAGGAAACACAAGGCCGGCAATCGTACTGGTGTCGAAGGGATCAATGACGCTAGTTCCTCGGAGCATCTTCCTTTGAAATACAGGTAAAACAAGGATAGCATTCCAAATTCCAACCCGACGCATATGCTCTAAAGATTGCAATCCGTTTGTTAAATTAGGAGACCCTATCAGGGTATTGCCCATTTCTGCACAGAGTCGAGGGTTATTTCAGGTATTTTGGGACTCCAGGCCAGAGGTGGCTGTCAAATTCAATCGTGGGGCGCACTTGATTTATACAGGGTTAGCTGTTGTGTACTAATAACGTGTCTGCGGGCTCTGTACAGTACGCCCTTTACAATTTAACTCTGGCTTCGATGGAGCCCCCCATGTCAGAGCTGGTCACTTAGAGTTAGATCAAGCATATTGATAGAGGGCCTGTTCGGAAGATTGCTTCCGTTGAAAGAGACTTAGATATATTTTCATTTCGATCCTTTTAGACGCATTCAGACATGATTGGGTCTTTGAAACATTAAATTCAACGAGATTATTTTTACCCCAAGAGAAAACACTCTCGAGGTAACCGTCCATTCTTTGCTTCAAAGCCCGCCGAGCCGCTGAAATTTGTGAGCCCTTTGGGGGCTTGTCAAACAAAAAGCTATCATGTACTGTACGGTCATCGACGTAACGATGAATTGGTGCACATGTCAAAAGGTCATTGATGTGCAACAAAAACAAAGTCGGAGACAGAATCGATCCCTGTGGGATGCCAGCATTTATTGAGTACTAGGAAGAGGTGAAACCGTCACCAACCGTCTGAATCGGCCTTTCCCTCAAAAAGTCGACAATCCACGTACACAAGGATGCGGGAAGTCCGTAAGAAGGCAGTTTGTTGACAAGTCCTCGGTGCCAAACCCGGTCAAAAGCCCTGGTTACGTTGTGATTTTTGGTAAACGTTATGGTTTCACATTTATCTACTTTTATGTACGAGTACATAATATACAGTAAGCCTCGAAAATCCATAACCAGGCTAGTCCGAACGTCGTTGTAATCCGAACTGCCGAATTACCCTTCTCTCCTCATAGCGATATCAATGTTTTTCTGTAGTTAGAACTCTTGCTCCGCGCCGCGCCGCGCCGTGTGCGTACCTGTCCTGAAAGCGTGTCACATTTTTTGTTGCGTGAGCTGGGGGATCTGTTTCTAAGTAAATGTGGTTTTGTAATTTAGAATAATTTTCTAATTAAACAGCCTTTTTAATTTCATTTTTCTATCTAACATTTTAAAATCTTCGTTAATCCGTTGTTTTTAACAGATTCAGATTTTCAAGGCTCTGTTATGGTTTATTTAAAGGCATTTAAAAATAAATATAATAAAATTATACCCTTGTTGAACTCCTTTCCGCGATAACGTAAAGTGAGAAGTATTTATTATTCCCACTGATATTTATTATATGTACTGATATATATTATATTTCTGCATGTAACCCGACATTTGAACCGTCGGCAATCGGCCCCCCGAAATGATATTTACCAATTTCAAACGTAAAATCGACTTCAAAAATACTTCTAATAAGTTGGTATGAATATCAAACGAATTTATATACACTGTCGACTTTTTGAACTTGTGACAGACATTTTTCTCTAAAAAAATTGTAAAACAAAGAAAAATAAATAAAAATAAATAAATTACATTAAAAAAAGTTGTTTTGACTTTCATGCAATTGAATGAAAATATATTTTGTACTTTTGTTATTCGGCTGTACATCTTTAGAGTACTGGCGTCGGGTGGGAATGCTATCCTTGTTCTACCGGTATTTCAATGGAAGATGATCCGAGGAACTAGCGCCATTGATTCCTTCGGCACCGGTGCATAGTCGGAAGACATGTCAAACGCGGGCCTAACAGGGTTGATATTTGTCACATGAGAACGGGACGCTTCTTCGACTCGTTCTTGAGCTCAACAGCTCGGCCATGGAACGATTTGCCGGCCTCTGTGTTTCCTCCTTCCTACAACATGGGTCTCTTCAAGACTAATGTTCATTCATTCCTCTTCTCAAAAAGACCCTCCACACAGTATCTCAGATGACATAGGCCCTGAGGGAAATATTTTCCTACCTATGGGCTTCCTTTGTGGAATGTAAAAAAAATCGAGTGCAGTTAACACGCGGTAGAAGCGAAACTTTACCAAAACAATCTCAACCAATGAAGAACCAAGGAGCCTTGAAGTGAGATCATATTTAAAGCGGCCAATGAGCGCAGACCAGCGACATTTCCGTTTTATATTTCAACCATTAGGAGCCTTAATAGAAGTTTGATGCTTCTCAGGGGCTGTGTGCCTAATATCCGTTTCATCCTAATTTCAAATCACAACGGGGCTACAGAAGATTCACTTCAAAATCATTCTCTCTGCTAACCCCGTTGGGGTCACTTAATTATACTTTATGAAAATGGGTATACCTATTTTCCCTAAACTGACTCTATATTGTATGTAAGTATGCCAGGGGGGGGGGGGGGGCAACTGTCGGCGGTTCAACTCTCGTAGAACCATTTTGCGTTATGTAAAATTTTGACATGTGTCATGCTGGTAAGGGCCATACGGTCGTTAAATAAATAAACAAATAAATAATATAATATATCCGCCGCACGCCGCCGCCGTCGAATTGTCCTGCATACCTCAACACACGTCCAAAAATAAATTGCTGCTATTATTAAAACTGTACCTAATTACGATAACCTAACATTATGCAACTGCGAAAAATATGCAGCATTGACGCCATTATTATAGGACTGGAGAATGGGTGTCACACAAAAAGATGTAATATGTACCTACGGTTGTGGTAAAATTACCGGATGCCATTGTGATGGAAAAATGCGAAGGTAATTATTCAATCACTAGTGCACAATGCACCGTAACTACTCGTTCGCCGGACCTCCTCGTTGTTATTCGTGGACAAATAAGCGAATATTAACAACTGCTGATGAATGGAGTTATGCCTGGGTACTTGTATGGTAGTATCCACACAAAATCTAATAAAATAAACATTATTATACCTAGGTACGAGTAGAAAGATTTACACAAAAACCTCCTAATGTTCAAAGCTAACCAAAAATGGTATCAAAACGTAAAAAACATGAATCACTCAATCAACATAATAATAGTTGCAATTGGATTATTTATTGAGTATTTTGACAAGGATATTGTTTAGTATAAAAAAATTATATATGTTCTTCAAACTTCGCAAAATTACTTTGTGGCATCATTTTTCATATAATGAATAACTGATTACTTTGTATAAAACCACTATTTTTAAAACAATATCAACATGTTTCGACAACAATGTTGTCTTCATCAGGATATGTTACTATAATAAATGACAAACAAGTATAGACAAATTAGAATAAATTATAACATAGAAAAAATATTAAAAAGTAGAGGTGATTTATTACTTACTAATCACCTCTACTTTTTAATATTTTGTCTATGTTATAATTTATTCTAATTTGTCTATACTTGTCTGTCATTTATTATAGTAACATATCCTGATGAAGACAACATTGTTGTCGAAACATATTGATATTGTTTTAAAAATAGTGGTTTTATACAAAGTAATCAGTTATTCATTATATGAAAAATTATATTGTTTAGAAAAATAATTAGTTGAAGATAATATTGTTAATTCTAAAAATTTGAAATATGACGGTTTGACATAAGGTGGCAATAGCGAAATTGATTAACGTGCATGTCCCGGTTAGACGAGAGGTCTGGGTTCGAGTCCCAGTTGCGACCATTACCTTTTTTATGTTTTTCTGTGTATTATTATTATTGTTATCTTCTTCTTCAATGATACATATATTACATTGATGGGAATAACCTTCAAAAGTTATAAAAAGAGAGTTTTCTTATAAAAATTGAATATTGTTTATTTTCATTTTAGTAGTTTTTAACATGAGGATGTCTATAGTCTTTCATGTCTGAGTTTTGGACGCAATACCAAGCAACTTAATGGGACTAGTTGAAGGCAGGTGACAACTGACAACACCGCCTGCGGGCAACTCCTGCGACCTCCGAAATTGCGTCGTGCCTCTATCATATTAACCGGAACTCTGATTCTACCTATCTTATTTTGTATTAGAGAAAACACAGATACGGGCAGCATTATACGAGACAATAAAAAAACATTAACTTGAGCATTCGCCTGCCACCTAACTATTTCTCACAGATTAACACTTCAACACAGATTTTTTTTTTATTTTTTTTTTATTTTTATCTATTTATTACATAAGATACATTTATACAGCAAATATAACATAATAATAATATTTCAAAATGACTGTAAATATTAAAATGTATACAAGTGTTATTATGTCTTGTTTGTCTATATTAGTTCCTAGCTAGGCAGATTGCCCGTTCTAAGGAACCAAATGCATGTTTTAATGTTTAATACTGGGGGGATTTTATTGTATAATTTCGGTCCCAGGTATGTATATGTCATTTGGAACTTCGACGTATTGCTCCCTGGGACCACAAGATCCTTTCTGGTGTGACTTCTTGTGATGTATTTATGATCAATTTTATTAAGTTTTTCTAGATTTTTGTGTACGTGGATAATAACCTTTTTTATGTAGTTTTGACGAACATCAAGTACATTAAATTTTTTGTAGAGCTGATCGCTAGAAAACCTATAGGGTTTACGCATAATGACTCTAATTATGGATTTCTGGGCCTTCACTAGAGGATCTAAAATTGTTCTACCTGACGCTCCCCAACCAATACAACCATACGTTAAGATGGGGTTGCATAATCCGAAATATATTTTTCTTAGGTCTTGCTGTTTGATTATATTTCGTAATACAAAGAATATGTGAATCAATTTTCTCACCCTTATTGTGAGGTTGTTTTGTTTTCCACTTAAGGTGATTGTCTATAATAACGCCTAGATATTTGATGTTTTTCACACTTTCCAAAACTTCACAATTGCAGATAGAATCAGTATTATCGGAATCACAGTTACGCTTATGTGTTTTTATTGTGTGTGATGTACTAGGTTGTCATTTTATAGTTGAGCTGAATCTTATGTATTTAGTTTTTGCTATATTTAGTGTAAGTAGATTTTTGTCAAGCCATTGTTTTATTGCTTTGATTCCACTTTCAGCATGTTTATGTGTTTGAGTCCAGTCGTCTCCTTCAAATATAGCTACTGTATCGTCAGCGAACGTAATAATTTTTCCGCCTACTTTTAGCTCGCATAACTCATTTATGTAGATTATAAATAGAAGAGGTCCCAATTCAAACAATTCTTCAAATTTTAAAGATAATTTTCTGTGAGGATTCTTTTCAAGTTCTGTTATTACATCATAATTGGCCAATTGTTTCACACAACAGTGAAGAACGAAATAATAACAGAACTTGAATAGATATTTAATATTAATTATGAAATTTGATGAATTTTACAAATTCCGCGAAACAACCAACTTCGCCGCAGACTAACAAACTCCTGGCCAAGAGAACCAACAAAACCGTGAACGTAGCGGCATATCAAGGACTCCCTTCTTAAGAGGAAATACTAGCTGCGCTTTTCTATACAAACGTATTCCCCGTTTATCTCTCTGGATTTTGACCCTAGAGCAAAATTTTTTTTTACATAATATAGATATTGACCACTAGCGTGTCGGTACGTTTTGTTTTTTTTGATAATTTACTTCTCATAGAAGTTACGACCTTCCAAAAATGAATAAAATTGCCTAATTTAAACGCCGTCAAAAAACGTTCAGTATACAAACTAAACAATGTATTTTGAAAAAAAGCAAAACGTACCGACATAGAATATTTTCTTTTAATACAGTTAGTGAAAAAAAATTTTTAAATCCGTCCAGTTTTGGAGAAGAAAAATGGGGAATACAAAACATCGATTTCGAAGATTTTATTTAGGTATTTTCGGCCCGACGTGCAGGTGTCCCTTTCGCTCATTTCTCCTGAGGGGGGCCGGGGAACGTGGGTTTTGACAAATACATACATATAATGCTAAGTAGTGATGTAAAGAATTTTATCGGTAGACTAGTGTTGTCCTTGCCCGAGTAATCGATATTTTTTATTCGTTTTTTTTCTGTTTAGTGACTCATCGCGGTATACCAATACTGACCGAGCTTTCATACTAAAATTGTGCAAAATTAAATTTTTTTATGTCAAGTATCATAATAAATTTTCAATTTGGGAGGCGTTTTAGGTACCATCGCCCCGGGAACCATTTATTGGATAACCAACACCCCCGCCACTTGGTCACCGCAAGTGGTCCTCTATGTTTGGTGACAGAGCCTGGGTTCCCGGGTTCACGGATGAGGTCTGCATGGGTTTTGGTGGCGGATAATTTTGTCCACTTACTGCGTGGCGGGCCGGATTGGGAGAAACTGGAAGAGGAAGATCTTTTGATCTCTACAGCTGGACTCTCCACCATCATTTCATACTTTTACCTACCTTTTCCCTACCCAAAACTTCCTTTCCTTCCTTATCCTAAAAATACCCTCCACACAGCTTCTCCAATGATGTCCAACAACTTCTCCAACAAAGTCCCTGAGCGATTATTTTTCCTCGGTGCCTCCAATGTGAGGTTTATGTTTTTAAAAAAAATCTGTTTCAAATTTTTAGTTGAGAGTCGCTTACATTGCCTTCAGTGATTAATTGAAATTTTTTGTTTGTAAACACTTTATTGTACAAAATTTTTTACCACTATACAATGAATTTTAAACAATTTATGATTTAGATCTTTCTCTCGCCGGTAAATTTCTTGATATGCGACCGTCAATTGTTTCTGGTAAAAGGCATTGGTGGTAGAAGTTTTTCTAACAGTGGTTCAATTTTTTGCCAGATTGAATCGTCCCTTTCAATTTTTTCATACGGCAAACCTTTAGGACTCCACACGACAAAATAACAGTATTTACGACGAGTAATGTGTAACTGGCCTTGTACTTGGTAGAAGTAATTGTGATTCCGTTTTAATGTTGAAGCATTGTCTTCAATTTTACAGTTATCAATTTTTTTTGTTCAAATCCTTCTTCTGGTGACATATTTACTATACTATATGGGCATTTCACTTCAATTATAGAATCCTTGCCAAAAAGGCCATCCGGACTTGCCGCTAAAAAGTTTTTGTTTTCATCGATAAATAGTCCACAGGCGAATACCTCTAATTTTGTTTCTTTTGTAAATTGCTCAATTGCTTGGTTTTCATTTTCTTTCCCATAATTTGTGGCCATATTTCCTTTAAATGGCGAGTACAGTAGCGAGTTTAATACTCTCGCAACTGAAGTTTTTGGCCGTAGCTTACATATTTTTGTCCAAAGTTAGAAGCTGTAAGCCGCTTACGCCTTTCAATTGTCCACAAATTATTATTGCTTTGGCCCACCGTATTCCTTTCGAGTTCATCCTTATTCGATGGAGATAATTCTTTGAAAAATTCCTCTTTATCGTTTCAAATAATTCAGCTGGCATATCTGGATCTAATTCCAATTGACCATAATTTTCATCAGGCCCTGTAACTTTTTTTCTCTTTTCTGTCGTGTTTTCGTAATACCTTAGTTTTATTTTTCGACACCTCTGTATTGTCTCCTTCGAACGTCGTTTTCTTTCAATAAAATGCTTCGTGTAGTTGCCAGGACTGTGGCCTTGGATTTTTTTTGTATTCGTGAATGGGTTGTCATTTCACTATTCCACGAAGTTACTGCTCAAGAAGCTCAACTGCTGAAGTTATCCCATTTTTGTAAAATTTGCTCTTTTTCCGCCTATAAATTTGGCTATAACGTTGTTGAATTGCTCCACAGTGTTATTTGTCACGTTAATAATAAGACTTTCTGCATTTGCTATTAGAGACGACAATAATTGTTGAATATCAGTCCTGTTCCACAATCTTGAAGATCGCTTACTAAATTTGGATCATTAGTATACTTCTCCGACTTGCAATAGTATGACGAACATTTTGTATGATCACCAAAAACATGGTTTGCGGCATTTTTTTGTCCATTTTCAGATTTTTTACTTTATCACTTTGTGCCGTGTTTTCTTGCTCTTTTCTGTAATTTACTGCTCAAACTATAGCTTTTCTCATACGTAAAACGTTTGCTTCAACCTTTTTCCTTATGTGAACTGGTACAAAGCCTTTAGCGTTGTTGGTTTTTTTTCTAAGTGCTTTTATTTTATTGCAAAAATTGCGAAGTAAGTGATTTTTGCACTTTTTTTTGTACTATGAAGTTGGGCCTGAAGCCTTGGGTTGAAGTTTCGCTAATATTGTCTTCATGTAATTAAATATTACAATTTAAGGTTTTATAAAGTTGAAAATAAAAATAAAAAGTTTTGAAGTTTAAAAAAAATATATATTTGTTTCCTTTATTTCAAACTGACTGTAATAAATATTTTAAAAAAATGTGTAGGTAAATCTATCTATAGGTAAAAGACCAACATTTTTTATTGAATTTTGAACGAACTAACACATCCTTTTTTGTATTTACTGCTTAAAGAAACTCAAAAATACAGGAGTACAAATCAAACCTCAGCAAGCGATATATCTAACATTTTAAACATTATTATTTACAAACATGTCAACTCACACGTATGATACACACAACACAATAAATCCATTTAGATTTAATTGTCTAATAAAATATGTAAGTGCTTTTATCTTTTTCGTTATCGTAATTTTAATTAGAAAAAAACTTAAGGTGGGCTATTTTTAAACCTTTTTTATCTCTACATATTATAAAGTAAAGTCCCCCGCGCCGTCTTTCTGTCTGTCTGTCTGTCTGTCTGTCTGTTCGCGATAAACTCGAAAACTACTGAACGGATTTTCATGCGGTTTTCACCAATAGATAGAGTGTTTCGTGAGGAAGGTTTACGTATGTAATTTGTCAAGGATTTGTGTAAATTGGTTGAAACATAACGATAATTGTTAGAAGTGTCGGAAAAATTCCAGCCGCCTGGTAGCTTTCATCGAAAACGCTGCCTAATCCTTTTGGGATATAACAAAACAACGCTTGGTG
Source organism: Limnephilus marmoratus (assembly GCA_917880885.1). Lineage (NCBI taxonomy): Eukaryota > Metazoa > Arthropoda > Insecta > Trichoptera > Limnephilidae > Limnephilus > Limnephilus marmoratus. The sequence goes on along the minus strand of OU862920.1, from coordinate 39,556,602 downwards.
GGATATTCCTCTTTTATAGATCTACAAAAAAGTCCGCGATGGCATATATCTATCTTTTACTATACGCATTCTATCTTCTTATCTTATTATTCTTATCAATTGCATTTTAGATATAATGTGTATAGTAAGCTATCCGTAAAAGATAGATATATATATTTTTTTTTTTTTTAAGGTGCCGGTAACCCGGGCGTTTATTAATATCAAGAGTTTTACATTTACATATTTGTGCGCTACCCGACTCACTAGACAATATCTGTTCTGAGCCGGGTAGCAGTATCTATAATTACATATATCAATAAAGAATATAGCAAAAAAATACAAAGATAATAAATAAAAATACAAAGTACAAAAGCATAACTTAAATAATAATAATACAAAGTACAAAAGAAAAACTTAAATAAAAATACAAAAGATAACCTACATATAATAATCTAGATATAAAAAAATTTACAGACATATATAAAGTAAATGAACATTTTCAGTATGAAAGTTCTTTTTTTTTTTTTAATTTTAATATATGTTTAAATAATAATATACAAAGTATAAAAAATTAACACGTTCAGTTTGCAAGAAGCTTGTTAATGCAATTCCTTTTTTTGTTCAGTAACCACGTATTGAAGTTTTTATATGTATGTTTTCTATTGGTTTGAGTTATGTGTTGTGTTTCTTTTAAGAAAATGTTGAATATGGAAGGTGCGAGGTAAGTTTCATGTTTTTTTGCAAGAGTGGATTTAATTTTTGGCACTTGTAAATGTTTGTTAAATTTAGCTCTAGTGTTCTGGGAGTGAGATATGTGGGAAGGTGACGATTTTATGCAATTTATATGGATAATTTTCTTTATGAATAGCTTCCTGATATCAAGTATTTTATTTTGAATTAAAAGATTTTCAGTGGGATGAAGATATGGTTTTTTGTACATAGTTCTAATAAGAGATTTATGAGCTGTATTAAGCAGCTTAATGTATGTGTCTGCGGCTCCACCCCATGCCGATATACCATAAATTAAAATGCTTTGGCAAAGGGAAAAGTATACATCTTTTAATAGTTTAGGTGACATAATGTTTCTAATCGTTTTAAAAATATATATTTGTTTCCGGATTCTCATTACAAGTGAATTTATGTGAAGTTCCCATTTTAGTTTGCAATCCACTGTTAAACCAAGATACTTAATACTATCCGAATGCTCAATTTTTTCACAGTCGCAGTTTGTGGTTTGTAATGTAGTACATGGAGACAGATGTAAAAGCGGGACGGATTTAGGTTGCCCAGTTTTGGTTTTACTGAATGTTAAAAATTTGGTTTTCGAGGTGTTTAGGGTAAGAAGATTTTTGTCTAGCCATTTTTTTATCTCCTTCATACCAAATTCTGCGCTTTTAAAGACCTTTTCCCACGATTGCTCTTTAAAAAGAAGTACAGTATCATCTGCGTAGCTGATCACATTATAGCAGAGAGTTGGAATTTTAATATTATATGCCTTCGCGGACTTTTTTGTAGATCTATAAAAGAGGAATATCCCACCATTAATTGTTTTGTTATATCCCAAAAGGATTGTGCAGCGTTTTCGATGAAAGCTACCAGGCGGCTGAACTTATTTCCGACACTTCTAACAATTATCGTTATGTTTCAACCAATTTACACAAATCATTGACAAATTGCATACTTAAACCTTCCTCACGAAATACTCTGTATATTGGTGAAAACCGCAGGAAAATCCGTTCAGTAGTTTTCGAGTTTATCGCGAATAGACAGACAGACGGCGCGGGGGACTTTATAATATGTAGAGATAGAGATAATCGGTCAAAAATACATTTTTGTTGCATATGCATTTTTGAGTTTTTTTTTTTAATAAGATAGGTAAGTGCCAAATTATATGAGTAGAAATTTAAGTTTTGTGGTATCATCATCATTACATAGTATAAAATGAAGTCGCTCAAAATGTATGTGCGCATAAATCTTTTAAACTACGCAACAGATTTTCATGCGGTTTTCACCAATAGATAGAGTGATTTAAGAGGAAGGTTTATGTGTATAATAAATGCTTATTATAGTAGAGAAAAGCCAAGAAATTCAAATATTCAATTTAGGCAAAGGGCAGCGCGCAGCGGGCAGCTGGCGAGCGGATGGTGTGGATTTTATAAAGGTTGGGTAAATGGCGTTGTGTTTCGTTAGCCACAGCAACGTGTGGCCGGGTCTGCTAGTTATTAATAAAATAAAAACAAAATTATATGTTTATTTCGAATTATAAAATTTGAAAGCGTATTTCATCATCTTTCAAAAACAGTTTTTAGTTTTCTGATGCGTTCACAAATATTAAAGTTATTTGGAATTTATTGGAAAGCGGAAATATTTTGACTTTTCGAAAAACAGGCCCGAGGCCTGAGAGGTTAATACTAATTTTCAATAATAACTAATGTATCATAGAGAATAATCATATGTATGTATATAATAATTCGATGTAGTTGGTTTGACTGCATATTTATAAACGCAAATACAGTGAAAACTTTAAAACTACTAACCTACATAGAGTTCTAGTAAAATAATTCGTAATTTGTCGGTAATAAGCGTGAACAGAAGACATTGTTACAATACCTATCGACGATATTTATAAATAACCGACAATAGCAGACCTCGTGCGTTTAAAAATAATGGGCCCTTTTTCTGTCACACCGCAAGGCCGATTCAAAAACTTCATTAGCGACGAAATAAGTCGAAACATGCTTTATCTAAACAGAATATTGGATATGGCGGTATGAGGCGAAAGACGGTAGGCATGAGACGCAGAGGGGGCGAGAGGGTGTACAAGCCAAACACTCACGTGGTCTCACCAACACATCGATAGCTAGTTCTTTTTTGAGCGCGGTGCGATAGCGAGAATTTTTTAAAATACCTACCGTCGAGATTTCTCACCGGTGCTATTACCTCTTAAGTTATTCCTACTTTAGTAGTTAAATAGGAAGAAACTTCTTGCATCATTTTTGAAGTGAAACTTCTATAGCCTAGTTGTGATTTGGATTTAGAATGAAACGGAAATGACGCACTACAGCACCTGCTAAGCATCAAACTCCTATGAAGGTTCCCATTGGTTGAGATATAAAACGGAAATGACGCTAGGTCTGCGCTCATTGACCGCTTTGATTATGACCTCATTTTTCAAAACTTCTTGGTTCTTCATTAGTTGGGATTGTTTTGGGAAAGTTTCGCTTCTACCGCGTGTTAACTGCACTCGATTTTTTTTGAAAAGTGCATGGGTCACTTATGTATTATATTTTTCTAATATATATACGCTTTACACTGTAATTCATATATATTAGAATTGACCCAAGAAACACAAACTTATCATAGAATTGTGTGTTAAGGCTCGATGACACACGGCGAGTTTACAAGCTACTATCTACTAAGTTTAAAAGCGGGTAAATCGGCGAGTGAGATTGTCATGATGACACACAAAACTGTCCACTCGCTCAGAAGCGTAGGAAACTGAGGCCGCTGCTAGCACCAGTAACAAGAATAACGACGCCTGCGTGAACTAATTCTTCAGATGTTTGACAGTCGAAATCAGCTGTTTATCGGAAGCCATGTTGGAAACATAAATAAACCAATCACGAGCAAGCGTGTAGGCGAGTAAAGTTGACGACCTTTTAACTTTTTTTCGTAGATTGTCAACAATCTGCTAGTCGCTGCTAGTTAGCACGTAACACGATGACACTGGGCGAGTTTACTAAAAGATAGTGAATTTCCCAAATAGTAGCTTGTAAACTCGCCGTGTGTCATCGACGCTTTAGTGCAATAATTGCATTCACTTCCGATTGCGGTGTCCTTGCAGAACGTCTCTAAGAAAACTTTTTGCCTTGTTTACGCCTGCTTATTGTTTGTACCGGAAAGGAATAACAGGTGTATTAGTTATTAATATTCGAAAAAATGACTTTTCGGTTTCACTGGAATAAAAATGGTTCGCCTTCGTTATGCTGACAACGCAATCTCAAGAAGCTTCCCCCTTCCATAGCCCTTTCACAATCAAAGCTTTCCTTCAGACCTCGATGGAAACATCTGCTAGCCGTGGCCTTTCAATGGAAAAAAAAACCTTCTGAAGACCGACTTCATAGCAAACCGGTTACGTATACCTAATAAGACTCATTATGAAATTATGCGTTAAAAATGTACAACATTTCCTTGTATTTATATACAGGACCTCTATATCATACTGCTCGACTTGAGGGATTAGCATTCACATTAAAATATCACGTAAGTTCTCAAAATTAAGTGATTTTACCACGAACACGGAAATTCATAAATTGTGCAATTTTAACACAACGGTTTATATTTGTTGGTTATTTATTTTTGGGTTATTATGTCGTGTTGTGCTACTTCCTTCTTTAGATAACGTTGCGGAGTGTCGATCATCAGGGCAGGTGTGTAATCGAAGATTATGGCGAAATGTGTGCTTGTGTATATAGATGCGATTTTGTGTTTTGTGAGCTCCAACCTTCTAAGACGTAGTATTACAGAATAGTTTTCTGCATTTAGTTTTGGTGCAGCCGACGGTTATCAGATACCATCAATTTGGCATTTACAGTTTTAAAACTTCACTTAAAAGAGATAAACACGTACATCTTTAGGATTTAGCCTGCGAGCGAAAGAGATAGTAATAAAATATTTATTCAGTTCACGGGTACTTTTTTAAATTTTTTTTATTTATTTATTTAATGAAAAGAACATGATTTAATGAATTTCTACGCCAATGAAGAGTACTAGCTCTTGAGCTTGGCGTAGGAGTTATTTTACAACTATTTCATTTTTATAGCATATCTACATTTTACTTACAGTATACAATAAATATAAACTATATATAAATCTAATATATAAACTACTATTGTTTCATTTTTGTAACATACATTTTACTTAGTGTATACAATAAATGTTAACTATGTTGTGATGTTAATTTTGATATGACATGAATTGAAGTTATAACATTTTGATTGGTGATGTAATGGTTGTTAATTTTTTTTAAAGATTAATTTGACCTTTTTCTTGAATGATACGAAATCTTTTATTTTTTTTTTATTTATTCGGGAAGACTATTAAAATATTTTATGCCTCGGTAAATATAATTATTGTGCATTTGTTGTGTTGAAAATAGAGGGGTTTGGATGATAAATTTATGCCTTAATGATGAGTTGAGTATAAATTTTTTAGTTACATTTTCTTTGAATATTTTTGTAGTATTGAATCTTTTTTATAGAAGTCTTCAATTTTTGGTACTTGGAAAATTTTGAACAATGATGCTGAAGGGAATGTTGGTTGTTTTTTTTTAATATTACTTTATTAATTAGTTTTTGTACCACTTTTACAGGACTTACTAACTCTGTTCGCAAGCCTCCTTTGGTCCAGTGGTATGTAGCGCCTGACGAACCTTACGGGCCAGACATTTAGGCCAAGGATCGATCAAGAACATCGAAAAGGACATCAGCGACTCCGAAGAGGAAACACAAATACTAATAATATGAAAAAATGTACAGGAAAAGGTGCACTGAAATTCGACTACAAAATAATTGAAAAATCATCCTTCACATTGAAAAAAAAAGTGTTTCGTAGTCTCCCCACTTTTGTCCACTTTAGTTTTCTGATTTTTTTAAATGTATTTTTTAATAATTATAAGCAAATACAGTGTAGGTTCATATTAAATTGTAATCCCTTAAAGTGATCGGTACTTACGGAGAGAGTTCAACACAATTTAAAAGCATGTATATTTTAAAACCAAAAAAAAACACAACAATAAGATTATTGCATAATATCATTACGTACAGGGAGTGACGCCAAATAAAAAAAAACTTTGCATGTATTAATGTATTCAAGAGAGTATGTACCAACTCGTATCTGTTTGTAAGTACATAAATATTATCCGCCCCTTGAACAGGTGTAAATCAGAAAGCAGGTGAAAAGAACCGGAGATTGGTAAAGCGTCCCGATACTTCTGTGATAAGTATCGGCCAATACATCTAGCTACTTTGTAAAGCCTCAATAACGGTTAAATTTTTTAAAAAAGAAGCATGTAATATGTCATTTTTAAATCAGATTTTAGACTTTTTGATTCTTTTCCACAAAAAGTTATAAATGGATTTCGAAAGATTGTTCTTTTATCTAGCATTGTTTTAAATTTTGAGAAAAAATGTTAATTTTCAGTATAATAAGGTTATACCGTAGGTCGTTGGCAGATTTATTAAATTTTCAAAAAAGATTTTGTATTATACCACACCCATATCAAATCATATAATCATGCAGTAAAATAAATCAATACATTATCTGGCAAACGAATGTTTTAGAATTTTAATTTTAGTTTAAATAAAATCATTAAAAACTATATACCTACATGTGTTTTTTGACGAAAATTGCTCCTTTTTGTGTATTTATTTGCGCACTGACAAACTGATATATTTCAGTTTTTTTTTACATTCTTATTTAACTTAGACTTTATTGAAAAATTATAAATACTTATAATCAAAAAATAATTACTAAAAGTACAAATTTTTAATAGTTTTATCATCACGCCTTTCAGCATTTTTGGATGTAGGTATAAATTAGAGCTAATTTGGAATGTAATAAAATCGATATTGAGTTACAATTTTAAAAAGCTGGTACGGAGAATAATATTTTTTTCTCATTGGAACCGACCTGTACGATCGTAAGAACAACTTTCAACGAAATGTGGATTTTCGGCCACTGGCTGGTTAAACGCTCTTAAAACAATGTTTTTTGTAAATTCTAAATTCAGGCATTTTTGCTGTTGGAACTAATTTCGACAAAGTGATGAACGCAATGCATAGTAAATATTTTAGGTATTTATAGATTTCATTGATTTATGCTTCGTCGGGAAAGGGCTAATATTTTACAAACGCTGTTATTTTTAAACTTTAAATGCACACAATTAGATACAGTTTACTTCGTAAAGAGTCTGTAAAAACGTAAATTAAGCTTTCGTGCATTTTTTTTGACGTGAAACTTCTATTGCCCCGCTATGATTTGGATTTCAGATGAAACGGAAATGACGATTACTGCACCTGCGACGCATCGACTGCGCTCATTGGCCGCTTTAATTATAATGTTACTTTTTAAGGCTCCTATCGTTTGAGATATGAAACGGAAATTACGCTGGTCTGCGCTCATTGGTCGCTTTGATTATGACCTCACTTTCCAAGTATTGATTGAGATTGTTTTGGTAAAGTTTCGCTTCTACCGCGTGTAAACTGCACTCGAATATTTTTTTCTTTCTTTTTCAATATAAAACTTATGTGCGTAGTGGACAAGTAACTTTGCTTTAACTCATCAGGTCGGAAGGACAAAATATTTCCGCGTTGCAATAAAATCTAAATAGTAAATAAATTGAATATTTCTGAACGAATTTGAAAACTAAAAACTGTTTTTGAAAAGTGAGAAAATATGCTTTCAAATTGTATGATTCGAAATAAAAATAAAATTATTAAAATATTAAAATTTTAATGCTAACTTAAAAAGTTTTAATAATGGCTCGCCTTACATTTTTCTTACTCAAAATACTGATAATGAAAAAAATGTATACACACATACATATTTTATTAGGCAAATGTATTATAAATGTTATTGTCTACACAGTATTTTGTCGTTTCATGAAAAAATTTGTAATTAAGTGAAAACTTCTTAAGCGCCGCTGTGATTTGTAACTCGGTGAAACGAAAAAGCGACACTAAAAAGAGACAAACACAACAAACATCTAAAGGATTTACTCTGCGAGAGAATGAGAGTGACTATATGGTCTCCTCTTTGTGCGGTGCTTCGTAGCCTTCCTACTGTCGTCTAGTTAGGTTTCATTTCTACCGCGTGTGAAATGCACAATTTTTTTACCAAATTGCGGTCGGAAATTTGGTTTCATAAAGATATAAATTTTAATTTATTTGCGGGTAACTTTTAGATTTGAATATAAAGCGTGGTGTTTTCGCTTTCTAACACCGTTTATATCACATTTCTAACCATGATAGTAAGGGATTTGTAGTAAATGTTGTTTAATGCGGTGTAATTATTATTGGCAAATAATATTGGCTGGATTTCTTAACATTGCTTTGCCAATGCTTTTTTATGGATCGGATGGATGTGACCGGGATAACAGCTTACGGTTCAGGTGTATACAGCCGCCATTGTGAACCTCGCACGTGAGATCGGATAAAACTTCCAAAACATCAGATTCACACTCGATCTTGGCATGATAACATCATTCTCCTCAGTGCGGTCGAATATTTACAAGTAAAGAATTGTAGATGATAATAATAATTCTTTTATTCCGTGATCAAAGCAGGGGTTGTGGAATGCAATGTTATCCATACTGGCAGAGCAATCAGTTAAGAATGATTTTTTGAAGTGAAAACTTCTTTAGCACCGTTGTAATTTGAAACTCGATGAAACAAAAAATAGCGACACTGAAACGAGACAAACACGTACATCTACAGAATTTAGCCTGCGAGAGAATCAGATAGACTAATCGGTCTCGTCTTTTCTACTTCAGTTTTCTGAAGATTTCACTTCTACTGCGTGTGAATTGCTCACTTTACTTTTTTTAGTTTAACTCCACATAGAAGATCCTGGGAAAAATACTTTCCCTCAGGGTCTATAACATTTTTGGAGATTAAATGTGGAGGGTCTTTTTGAAGATAGGAAGGAGCAAACATGGGTCTTGAAGAGACCGAAAGATGTTGTAGGAGGGAGGAAACAAGGAGGCCGGCAAAAAATTCCACAGCCGAGCTCAAGAAGGTGCAAGGCGATAGATCGAGAGAGTCTGGCTGGAGATGTCTACGTGGACAAAATCATCAGCCGCCAAGATCTCTAGACAAACCTCACCCCGTGAACCCGGGTACCCAATAGACATAGCAAATCACTTGGGGCGACCATAATATTAATTACATTTCGTAATTAAATGAAGACAATATTAGCGAAACTCAATCGAAAATCTGGAGACAGAAAAATTCAGAAAAAAAAAGATATTGGCACCTCTGGGATACCAATCCAGGACCAGGCTTTCATGGCCACAGCTCTACCAACTGAGCTAGTGTCTATATCCAATTTTGAGATTTTACTCATAAAGTTAAAAATAAAAATAAATAATTATATTTCGTTTATTGTATTATTCTACGTGAACACATTTTTTGCTTAAGATGAATATATATGTGAAATCCTATTTAGATACCATTTTGATTAATCTTTACGACGAATTGGCTTACAGAATGAACATCAAAAAATATGCTACGGATAAATCGAAGCTTTTACTAGCTTTTCTGTGTATTGGAATTACAATAAAATTATTATTTACGTAACAAAAAATATAAGCGTAAACCACCAAAAAAAATGTTTTTTCATGACTTAACTATGAAGTAATACAAAAAACAATTTTTAAAAAATATTCCTTTATGGCTAAGACTATTTTTGAGGTTTTCGATGTTCTAACTTTTTTTAGTTCTTATAAAATTATGCAAAAAATAAATAAAAACCACTTTTTCGCTTACTAGCCTCGTGCGAAAAGACGCTCGATTTTAAAATTTTGCAGGCATGAGATTCGAAATATTTTTAGCGTTTATATTCCTCTTAAAGTACCCACTTCCTATTTATTACCGCGGTTCCAATAGTCATATTTTCTGTAAGTTACCCGGCTTCAATGTATATTTGTATGATCCAATATTAATTCAATAAATTAACTTGTAGATATGGATTCTGAATTCGCGGTGTGTCTGCGAAACAGTTCTTGCAACTTTCTTATAGAATTCATCAATATTTTACTTGCAGATAAGTTAATATTGTACAAGTAAATATTGTCACTTGTTGGCGTTCACGTCAGAGATAGTTCGCTTGCATTCGGAATAATAATGAGATCACGGTTTAGATTCGATTTAACTCATGTTTACTTTAGTCTGTACTGCATACAGGAATATGAATACGTAATGTGTGTATTATGTAATGTATGCGTCATCATTTTCATTACGCGTGAATGTTTGGTAAACATGGGAGAAAAAACTTTCAAGCTTAAAATAATACGCTCCCTAAATACCTCAGGGAGTTGATATAAGATTGGACTGACGCACGTTCGAACCCACGACGGACCGACGGACCAACGGGTAGCCCCACCCATACAAAAAAGGCTTTGAATGGTCCACAATGTTCCTGAACATTCTGCAGAACTCGATAGTGTTCTGGAATGTTCCACAATGATGTTTCCGATTCCCTGTTCCCAATCATTCCACAATATTTCAGAATGTTTTGGGATGTTCTGGAATGTTGTGGAATTCTTTCGAATACTCTTAAATGTTGCGGACTGTTCTAGAAATTTATATAGGGCGAAATTTCCAGCCCTTGTATCTTTGAGAGCTTGCCCTTTAGGTAAAAATGGGAACTTTCTTCGTGGATGGGGGATAGAGTGCTGCCACGCCTTATAACTAGTCCTGGGTCGATCGATCGTTTTACACGACCCGGGTCGCTCACGACATACTGGCGTCATGAGCGAGTCGCTAAGACCCGCTCTTTTCGCGACACAAAATATGAAACTCGATTACGCTTCACCCAGCTACTTTCTACTACCTGAGTCGAGGGAGCGGGTGGCGAAACCCGGGTGTTGACAACCCGTTCGCTCTCTCATACATCTATCTATCGTCGCTCGCCCCGCCACATCCGCACCCTAAATGCCAGGTTGTAGTAGTAGAGCGGTTGCGAGAAGTGGATCGCGAGACCCGGGTGCTGACAAAAAAATGACCCGCTCGCTCTTTGGTGGTCCGTGAGCGGGTTTCAATGAGCGGGTTATTCACGACCGACCTAGGACTGCTTATCTCCCTTTATCGTGCGGGTCCTAGCACACTGAAATCGTTATCTTTACAATATCGAATCGGCATGGCATAACAACCGACGATTTTGTACCGAACCGATATTGATAGCAATGTAAGGTTTTCAAAAAGAAATTGTTGTACGCTGGCAACACTTGAGGTACTTTCTATGTAGCTGTCACAATTTCTATGGTATCGGAGTTATAGACCGGGAGCCGGTACACAAACCTTAATGCCGGGTACCCATCCCCATCCCCATCCCCATTCCCATCCCCATCCCCATCCCCATCCCCATCCCCATCCCCATCCCCATCCCCATCCCCATCCCCATCCCCATCCCCATCCCCATCCCCATCCCCATCCCCATCCCCATCCCCATCCCCATCCCCATCCCCATCCCCATCCCCATCCCCATCCCCATCCCCATCCCCATCCCCATCCCCATCCCCATCCCCATCCCCATCCCCATCCCCATCCCCATCCCCATCCCCATCCCCATCCCCATCCCCATCCCCATCCCCATCCCCATCCCCATCCCCATCCCCATCCCCATCCCCATCCCCATCCCCATCCCCATCCCCATCCCCATCCCCATCCCCATCCCCATCCCCATCCCCATCCCCATCCCCATCCCCATCCCCATCCCCATCCCCATCCCCATCCCCATCCCCATCCCCATCCCCATCCCCATCCCCATCCCCATCCCCATCCCCATCCCCATCCCCATCCCCATCCCCATCCCCATCCCCATCCCCATCCCCATCCCCATCCCCATCCCCATCCCCATCCCCATCCCCATCCCCATCCCCATCCCCATCCCCATCCCCATCCCCATCCCCATCCCCATCCCCATCCCCATCCCCATCCCCATCCCCATCCCCATCCCCATCCCCATCCCCATCCCCATCCCCATCCCCATCCCCATCCCCATCCCCATCCCCATCCCCATCCCCATCCCCATCCCCATCCCCATCCCCATCCCCATCCCCATCCCCATCCCCATCCCCATCCCCATCCCCATCCCCATCCCCATCCCCATCCCCAAAAAAAGGCCCGCCCGACCGACCGACCCGGCCTCACCCGATCACCGTTCGCATAAAATGTGTATAATATCCTTTTTCGTAACGCATTCACCAGCTTACCCCCATGTCGAGCGTGCGTAAAGAAGTTTTACTTCAAAAATCGCTCACTATTTTCATGACTGCGTGGAACCTGCCAAGAGGTGCACCGGCAGGCTTACTAAATGTCCATTATCACTACAAAGTTGTTTCATCTGTGTACTCGATGACGTGAGTTTGTGTAGCCAGGCTCCCGGTCTATAATAACTGTCAAAATCATCGTAATCCGTTAATGTAATAATATGACAACTAACTAATAATCTTCTCTTTTGAACATTTAAAGATCCATTTACATCGAGATTTTGCTGAGATATCATAATAATATTAAATACACACACTTTAATATACGTTGGAAGTCCGCATGTATTTTTTGACAATAAAAAATGAGTTAATTGGACAATGAGATCATTAGCCATAATACGAGATATATTCGTAAGTACGAAACTGTGAAAGAAAACGTCTGAATTCCGATTTAATTCAATCCTGCAATCTTTGATAATCTGCCTTCGTTCGTTAATAAACCAGTAATTATGCAGAAAGAATGTCATTATTAATAAAGTTGTGCATATATATCGCCATTTAAACAAAGGACAGGGTGATTTACAATCTCGTATCGATAACGAACCGATTGCCCTAGCACGCTTGTACCGTCGATAGGCAGACCGACGTCGAAGGGACATAAATAAGGAATCGACATACGATCTCACACGATGGCAACACTGGGGATCTGTGAATGAATTTTCGTTTCTTAATTTGAAATGTGCTACGTAAAAATGAAAAATACCAATAAATTGAAAATTTCGAATTGAAATTCGAACTCAAATAAATATTGGCGTTTTGCATGTAGATACTGATTGAGACTAAACGACATTTTAACAAATTTCGTTTCTCGAAACTGAAAGCAATTAATTGATCGCCTTTTAAATGAATTAACTGAGTCTATGGGTCTCGTATACGATTTCTTTAAATTCTTAGAGTTTTTTAGTTCACCTCTACTCATTAATTAGCCAGTTATTTTGCGTAACAAACGACATTATTTTAAAAAATCTGAACATTGACAGCTTATCTGTCACTCCGGAAGCCACGGTAAAAACGGCGTCTTTGTCAACCGACTGTCGGAATCGTATGTTCACTGTGCTCGCAAATATCGCTAACTGACCATAGACAATGGATTTATTACATTTCGTATTAATATTGGGGTTTTATCAATCGACTGTGCTACGGTCGCAGCCAAGAATGCATACGAATTGGCGGGGTTTTGTCAATCGTCGGTCGGAATATCCCTTATCGATTTTTGAGCGTGCTAGCACATATTGATACGTGACCATAAATGACGGATTATAACGATATCGTATTGATATAGGATTATATCGATCGACCATGCTAGCACCCAGACTCGTTTCGGAATTTTTGTGGAACGCACGCTTCTGTACACTTTTACACAACGTACCAAAAACCTTAAACGAAACCCCTCGTAGTCTCGTCACCTTTCGTAGGTTGTGTGCCATATAAATGTGAAAAAAAAAGATTTATTCGCAAATATTATAATTGACTTATTTATACATCAATTTAACTGTACTTTCATATTTTGTATTTTATGTGTTTTTCCTACCATATGCATGAAAAAAAAATCTTGTGATCACATCTAGAAAAAAAATTAAAACACAAAAAACAAGTTTTCATAAGCTTTATTGCTTTACCTACATTAATCTTATTTAGACAATTATTTCCACCACGCGAAAATAAGTTAAGAAGGGAGGTGAAAATCAAAGAATAAAAGTTTTTACTAAAATTATTTTATAATATTTTTTTAACGTTCACATTCAAGAAACATTATAATATTTGGATCATGTACAGTAAATACATCATTCCTAATTTAACAATATTAATAAATAGAAATAAATAAATTAAATTAAATAAAAAAACTACTTTAATCAAAATGTCTGCGTCTGCACTTTACGCTTGGTGAAAACCTCGCTTTTTACAGGAATTATCTCATTTTAATCCAGTTACTTAAAAGAGTTCCTCGAGGCAGGGTACCCTTTGATCATTTTTTCGTTTTAACGACACTATACCCTAAAATATTTTCTGTATAAGACAGGGGAGCAATGTTGCTTCTTACCAACCGATTGGACAGCGTTGTGAGGTTGGTTAAGATAGGGGCGGCAGGAAGGGATTTATTAATGCGGGTCTTGAAGTGCCCAGGTTTATATGAAAGAGGAAAAACAGATCCTGTAGCTCCACGACTTAACAAAAACGGTCACGGTCAAAGAAACGATCTGTTTTCGCGAAGTCAACATCAACATATACAACACAACAGACTCAGAATTCAGAATGCCCACATTGCGTCTGTGAATTAGAGATGATAATCAGTCTGTTAACAACGGATCGTCAGTAACCTATTATTTGATCCCGGCCTGCAGGACTAACTTTCCAAAGGTCATGCCGGTGGGGAGGATAATCTTGCTGTTGAACAGAATCAATTCGGATATCGATATGTTGACCATCAGCGAGGCTGCTTTAAGCCTAGCTGCTGCTAGAATCATACGTCAATGGTAGGTACCATTAGAAGCTTTAATTATTTTATAGATACCTTCTTGTACTTCTGCCCAAACTATGTACCTTATTTGTATGTTTTATAATATGTTATTTAAAAATACATTAAAACTTAAATTTTGTAATGTTTTAAAAATAGTAATTGAATCTGTTTTACCTGTTCGATTTTGTCTGGTTATGTACCGTATTTAAGACGTTGATTTCCAAAATAATAGCTTCGATAAGCTCCCACCTGCCCGGAAAGTTTTGGTTGTACCCGAGTTTTTATACATACACAGTCTGGTATTGAGAAGGCATCGTCCAATCAATTGATCAATACTTGTTTAATTACCAGGTGAGCGGGCGAGCAGGTGACCGGCGGAGGTGATCGGAGTCCCCGCGAGAGAAAGTCACGGTCCGCACCTAATTGGCCGACCGACGATTCGTACACATTGACGAGCGCCTTGCATTATATTACATCGTAAGGAGCCTGTTATACTGACCACCACTTGTCATTGATCCTTAGTAATTATACATCGATGTTACCGTTGACGGTATCAATACACAAGGCTAATCCTTATTTAATTAAATGAAGACAGTATTAGCGAAACTCAATCGAAAATCTTAAAACAGAAAACCAGAAAATGATATTGGCACTTCTGGGTTCGAGTCCAGAGGTGCCAATATCTTTTTCTGATTTTCTGTTTCCAGATTTTCGATAGAGTTTCGCTAATACTGTCTTCATTTAATTACATATTACAATTTGAGGTTTTACTCATAAAGTTAAAAATTTATTTTTTATTGATTAACGCCCTTTTTCGGGGCTTTTACGTATGAATGGTTAGAAATATACAGTATTTATTGTACATATCTGATCTGCCTCAGTAGCAATATTTTATATTTGTTTAAAGATAAATTGAAGATGTCCACTGACTTATAATTTTTTCCCTTAATTAGTATTCTGGACAAAGGGAAATAAATCCTGACTTTTAGTATTACGTAGTGGTATCCGGAAGCTTATCAATTCAAGCAATACCGGACTGTCAACTGTCAACTCTAACAAATCTCAAAACGATATATTGAAATCCTATTTTTTCAAATGTTATTTGGAAAACGAGTTATAAGGAGGTAAAAACTCTGTTCTGATAACTGTCCTGGTTATCTGCAAGTACCAAACTTTGTACATCCAGATATGATGGGCGCAGTTTATATCTTTTTTTAAATCTTATCATGTATTTTGTATGTAAACATCTGAGGTCTGTATATTTTTGAGCCCGTACCTTTTATTGTATTTTCCTGATTTTGTTTTTATGCATTTATTTAGTCCATCATAAAGGATACTTTATTTTAACTTTTTGACACCAACAGTACATAAATCAAATAAGTGGTTATAATAATTCATAAAATCTTATAAGACATGCTTCTGTGAAATATTTGTGAAGTGATTCTTCATATGTTGTGTCTGTATGTTGCTTCTGTGAAATGTTTTGTAAAATTTTTCTACATATATTGTGTCTGCATATTGGGTTGGGTAGGGTTTAACTTTTCAAAAGCACCAATTGGCAATCCCTTAATTAGTTTTGATAACTCATGAACAAAAATAAACTAAATCATTTAGAATTTTATATACCAATACCAAGTCAGTGAAAATTCTTTTGTCTAACAATTTGAGCATATTCATGCATATTTAACAGTGTTGTAGTTTAACCTAATTGGTGGAATACCCTTTTTCAAATTTATAAAACGTAAGAATTTGTTTTGCCTTCTTTCAACGGCTTGTACATGTAGGTATATTATAATGTGGGTTCCAGACGGGAGAATTGTACTCAAGTTATCTTCTTACATGGGCAAAATATAATAGTTTAATACACTTTTTTTGTTAAAATTTCTCGTTAGCCTAGTTATAAATCCACTGACATCTTGCTTGTTATCTACTAGTCCGATAAGTGGTGAACATTGATGAGCGCCTTACATTACATTACATTGTAAGGATCCTGTAAAGATTAACCAACTATACTTGTCATTGAGCCTTAGTGGTCATAAATCGATGTTACCGTTGAAGGTATCAATACACAAGGCTAATCCTTGTTCATTGATACCTTCCTTGATATCTACTTGTTCAACAACTCGTACACATTAACAAGCGCCTTAAAATATATTACATCGTAATAAGCCTTTAAAGTCTGACTACCTATCCTTGTCATTGAGCCTTGGTGGTCATACATGGATATTACCGTTAAGGCGAGACATAACCGCGTTTATCGGGGGTTTGCCCGAGGCTCACAATTTAATTTATTTCGGTGAATTCGTAATAGAATTATAATTTTTATTTCCATGCCTCGTAAGAGATGCGAGTTATTTATATTTTAGATTAATAAAAACAATAAGTTGCCATTATTTTTTTTACGTACAATGCCTTTAAAAAATTGTTATACGTTGTACAACTAAAGTTAGCGGTGAGCACCAGAATTTAATTTTCTAGACGATGAATCGGGAAGTATTCATTTAGAAACATCTTAAATATTAGTAACATGTTATTCAGAATTAATTAAAATGAACCCGGCGGAAAGGTCGAATCTCCAGGTCTGCTAGGGTAAATTCGACCGTACGTCCTTTCAATACGCCGAGTTGCGGGCTTGTTTGTTTACACGCCTTCTCCACTTATGTCGTTAAGATTCCCACATTATTTTTCCTTTTCTTATTTTCTTTGATAGGGCAAATTCGACAGTAGGTCCGTCCAATACACGGGTCGCGAGTCGCAATTTGTATACACGGCTTGTTTACTTAGGCGTATTAATTATGTGAGCTCAAAAGGGGGATGGGGGTCCAGCAAAATCTTACGTTACTTTAAAAGAATATACGAAGTGGCCCAAATTTATCTCACCAAGGGGGGTGGGGGTCTAGATTAGAAGAAAAACTGCTCACGTAATTAATGTGTGCCCTCTATTTTAAGATTCTGAATATATTTTAAGGTATAATTGTATATTTATTTTAAGGTCTTAAAGTAAATATACAATTCACAAGGCGAATTCTTGTTATCTACTTGTCCAATTGCACACATTGACGAGTGCCTTGCATTATATTATATCGTAAGGAGCCTGTAAAGGTGTAAAGACTGACTACCTACACTTGTCATTGAGCCCTATTGATCATACATCGATGTTACCTTTGGAGATATCAATACACAAGACAAATCCTTGTTCATTGATTCCTTACTTGTTATCTACTGGTCGAATTTCTGATTGACGAGCGCTTTGCATATTATAATTATACATTGTATGCAGACTGAGACTGCTAAGACACTCCCTACCTCCATAACTATCATTGAGCCTGAGTGTGCGTATTATGCTCATGGCGAATCGATGTTAGGCCCTCCGTTCGTGGAGATACTTACAATCTACGTAATTGTGACGAAACCACAAGTACCCTGCTGATATCCTACTTTTTAATGCTGGTCTCCACTCTCCGTACACAGCGCTATCCGAAATATACTGAACTTGATCATTTTTCACGTGCAGCCGTGGAGTGAACACGCTCCATGCGATGTCATATGACTTTTTTTCCAACATCAATCCATGCCTTCTCCAATCGTTTCTTACGTATTCTGGTAAAGAATAGTTATGTAAACATGCATTTTCTCCACTTCCAGAACAAATCTAACATTACTTTCATGTTCCGACGCCACTTCTGTCAAACGTCAAACGAATAAGTATCAGACACAAATGATTCGCCGCGTCGCGTGCGATCAGCACTGTCGGTATCGTGATACTGATTGGAAACCGATGGCCACCGCGTAGCGCCGTGAACGGGCACCAGCTAAATCGTACGGGGGGTACTTACGATCGGCGCGTATGATACGCGTACGAGGATCGAGTAGCTTGTAAGTATCCGTGAACGGAGGCACTTACGATTAAAGGTTTTAACGAACCTTCCTCGCCTATTTATTAAACAACTCGCTCATGTCGAGCGCCTTGTGTACAGAGTGTTGTGGGACGTACTTGACTTACTGTAACCAGTGATTTTTGACATTATTTGGATTAAAAAATATAAATGAAACTTTAGCCTTCTGTAATTCTTTATTAATTTTTTTGAAGTGAAACTTCCATAGCTTCGCTATGATTTCGAATTCGGATGAATCGGAAATGACGGTTACTGCACCAGCCAACTGCGCTCATTGGCCGCTTTGATTACGATGTCACTTTTAAATTGGTTGAGATATGAAAGGGAAATTATGCTAGGTCTGCGTTCATTGGTCGCTTTGATTATAACCTCACTTTTCAAGTACAGGTTGAGATTGTTTTGGTAAATTTTCGCTTCTACCGCGTGTATACTGCACTCGATTTTTTTCTCCAAAATTAAACAAAAAAAAACTTCCACTTATCGTCACTGGTCACTCATCCGAGTAATCGCCCAACTCCTCACCCCTCTCCTAACCGTCCATTACCTAGTAATTATTTATGTTTATAGTTGATAAAAAAACATTGAAAATATCACCGGAGACTAAAATTTCATTTCACAGGTCAGTCAAGTACATCCTTAACACCCTTTATATACTGCAATGAGCCTACCAAGAATTAATAACACTCTTGTGATTGAGCTTGAGTGCCCACCTTAATGACACGGTGTTTATAATAAATGTATGATAATGTAAGGATTAGAGACAGTGTTTTGCATTTATCACCCACGGCATACCGAAGCTCTTCCCAAATTTTCGCAGCACACCAAAAAACGTTTAATATACCAGAAAACACAATTTTAACGTTTGCTGAATTTAATTTTAATATATCTAAAAAAGAACTACGCCTTATTTTTGGCTTGCTTTTAGCCACCTGGCTTATTTTTTCCCCCAAAAACTGTAACATTTTCTGAAAAATTCCATCAGTCTGACTCGACACAGAAACCTCTTAGATTTCTACACAGCAAAAACCATGTTATTATTTGTTTTATGATTAATAATACAAATTTAAATCAATATTTTTTAAATAAACGTTTAAAAAATCCCTTAAATAAACTTTGTCTTTTTCGTTCATCACCAAAAAAGGTACTTATTGCAGCTATTCTTGAACCATTTGCAATTTGGGGGGGTGGTTTTATTATCGCCGCATCGGGAATGCCATAGGACACCCCAAGTGGTTCGCTACGTTTGGTGATTTAGCAAGGGTACCGGGTTCATGAAGTGCATTTGTCTAGGACTTAACAGCGAAAAAGTTTGTTCACCTACTGCATAGCGGTTTGGATTGGTTGAGGGAGACATTTTGACCTCTTCAGCACGACTCTATCGACCTATCAGGACATCGACACACAGACCCCCCGATTGCTATCCACCCCTTATACATGGGATTTATTCCTTAGGACCTCCTGAACAACACAAAAGTCATATTTTGACAACTGGTTCCGACTCACACTGGAAAACCATTTTCGCGTTCTGACTGCAGTTATCCATGTTCTTAATAGTCGTATTTGCAAAAGCCTATTCGGAACCACAGCAGAAAAAACTATTACAATGATCTTATTGAAGCTATTCGTATACACAAAAGTCATATTTATACCAACACGTGCTGACTCTCATTAAAAAAAACACTAGCATTCCAAATGGAACTAATTGTGTTTGTAAATATTAAGATTCAACAAACTTTGCTAAAACTTTGCCTCGGGATAAGCAAAGTAATTAACTATAAGTGATATGATGATTGATGAGTGTGTGGCAACTTTTAGTTTATAATTTATAATACCCCAGCATTTATTTACACGTTAAAAAATATAATGGTACCAGCTTATTAAGAACTACAGTTATTAGATCTCAATAGGTCCCAATAACCGAGTTGGGCGTTGTGTCTCGTTAAGAAAAGAGATCCTGGATTCGATTCCTACGTGCTACCGTCACCTTTTTATTTTTCTGTATCCTGTTCTGTTTAATTTTTCGTTTACTAATATTGTTTTATTTTAATGATATCATTAATGGGTGTAATCTTCAAAAGTTGTAAACAAATAATTCCAATAAAATTGAAAAATAAATACTAATTTAATGATATATTGTTAAAAAACGTTTTATGTTTTGGTTAAACATGTTATATTATGGAACCTTTATCGAAATAATGAGTTAAAAAACTAGCTTACCGACCTGTAAGTCTAGTACCAAAATATTGGTAATTATTGCAAACCAGTTATGATAGTTATCGACAGAGACGTAACTAACGCAGGAGCAAGCGGAGAAGTGCCCTGGAGCTCCCGAGCATAGGGGGTTCCCGAAATTTTGAGGAGGAAAAACATTGAATGAAGGTGGACCAAAATTTTTAACTAAAACATTATTCTAACAGCATTGCCGAAAACACCTCTTGTTATTTCCTTTGCGAATTCATTAAAACTTTCACTCTTAGAAAAGTGGTTAATAAGTGAACGCAGATGATGTTATCCTGATGTGTGCACAGGAGTTAATGCCCCGAATGCCTTTTCGTGCGGCGTAAATAGTTAAAATAATAAAAAAGTTTTCGATATTAACGAGTTCAATTCCTCTGTTGGCTAAATCCTCCATCACGACACAAGTAAGATTTTCTACATACTGTGGTGGTAATAGGAGCTTTTCAAATAATTGACAGAATTGTCTTTCTTTTTAAAAAGATTAAGAAAATAAAAATTTAAAATGACAAAGATATACCAAAGAGATTTGAACCTCATTGCTTAATATTTTAATGTCTGCTTGCTTATTATCATTAATTTTAATGCAAAAAATTATTATTGTTAATGTTAAATCATTGAAATATCACTGCCTCTGCGGTCGAGTGGTAAGGCCCTCGACTAGCAATCCGGAGGTTGCCGATTGAAATTCCTGTGTGAGCAAATAAAATAATGCGAGATGCAACGATCGTCAACTTCGTAAAAAAACTTTTCAAACTTTTTCCATGGGTCCAATTACGTAACAAATTTTTTCAACAAAAAAGGTACCTAGGTTTTTTTTTAAAGTTGATCTCGGCTGTACCAAAAATTTGTAATTTTAAGAGAGATTAGAAGCTTTATATTTTTAAATTGTTTAAAGTCAAAGTTATGTTTTTTTTGTAGATGGTAATTATTATAATAAAGTATTTCAATATTTTTGATAATGCATACATCGTTTTATTTATTTCTTCCACTTCATTTTAATTTATTTAGTGACTATTTTAGTGACCCCTACGCGACTGATTGTGTGATTTTCTTAATGCGCCTAATTTAGGGTTAAGAAAACAAAGTCATACTACACAGGATAAAAACAACCAATAAACACTTAATATAAAATTAATTAATTTACATAAAATGTAACAGAGGTAGGAATGAGTAAAAAATGACCCTTTTAGTAATATTACCCCAAGCTTCTGGTTAAGGCCCTGGTCATCGAAGACCGCAGCCGCCGCGGTAAGATAACAAATTTGACAATAGCATATCAAAGATCTTGCATGGTGTCCACGGTGACCACTTAAACTTGAGCTCTCACTCTGTCCACCTAAAATTAAAATGTGGAAAATGATGAAGGGTTTCAAATAAACCTGGACCACTAAAAGAATATAATAATTTTGGTTAAATAATTTCCTTACTTTGTCAAATCATTCTTCCAGGGCAAATTCAACTTAAGATGATACTTAAAAGAATGTTATAATGTAATCGTATTTTTGTTTCATATCATAGTGTTTCCATACAAACGAAGTATTGAAAATCTGTAAGGCGCAGATGCCAATCAAATACTTCATCTCACCTCCGCTCACCCCAAATCAACTTTGATTCGAATGGAACCTTGGACGCCAATCTTCGACTATACAGTCGAAGAATGTCAATCTGCGGCAAGCATGAGACTCACCCTTCACGGCGTGGGCATTCCTAATGTATCATCCCTGGAAAGGAGTGGGGTGTTGGGCTATTGCCATTAAAACCCACTTTTAAATGAGCATAAGCATAGTATATTGTTTAAAGGAATAACGGTTAATAAATGACATATAAAAAGGACTCACCCGGGACCTTGAATCAACCTAATTCTAACTATCTACCAATTTACCCCCCCCCCCGGACTGCAGCTGCGAGTTGGAGGCCCTTGTGGCCTCACCCGGAGACGCCTGGTGTGAATTTCTACCGATTGGGAGGCCCAAACTCTCTCCATCAATCGGTAAAACTCCGCTCGACTGTGGCAGGCGGAATCCTATGACCCTCCGCGGGATGCCGATCCTCCTGCTTCCTCTCCTGGCCTCGGCTCTGGAGCCGAACGATCACCGATGGTGGGGACCCATGAACCTCTCCTGACTATCGGTCCTATTGCAAATGGTGGCGACACTCTTACTCCTTTACGGCGCGAGTTCTCCAAAAATGGCGAGCACCACGGGATTGTCGGCCGCGGGAAAATGATTATTGCCAGCGTACACTACTTGTTACCGACAGGATGGCTCTGCTCACTCCCGATTACTCTTTGTGAGCCCCGGCCACAATAACATGCCGCCGAATTATTCCCGACTCGATTAAACACGATCTCACTCGCGATTTTTGAGGGTTTTCTTTGAAAACCATTAATAAGATTTCACTAAAAATCCATTGTCGCCCGCGTATACTTTCTTAAATTCTTTTTCGTACAATTAGCACATTTTACTCGCAATCTGTGACTCGTCGATTCCAAAGCGGGCCGCTCTTCTCGCTTCGAAATCAAAGTGTGCGGAACCGGAACAACGCCCTCTCGCGCCTCGCCTAGACACCAAAAATCCTGAGAGTTTCGCCAACATTATCATTTTTTTAAAGTACTTGACGGAATAATACATTTTTAAGAATTGCTTCATAACAAGAAATCATAACCCGCTCTTTCGGGGATGGCATGAGTTTACTTATTTTAGGGTAAAACACGTTTTACAGGTTATATTTTAAAATATAAGATTAATTATTTATTTGTGTCCATACATATGTAATATGGACATGAATAAATAGTTTTGACCATAAACAAACTCAAATAATTTAAGATAGGCTAACAAATACAATACAGGATTACATTCATATTACGTAAGTACGGACCCAAACAATTAATTTTATCTTAAAGCATAGCTTGTCAAAAATGATTTTCCTGAAAACAATTAAACTCGCGCCATCTGTAAAATAGTAGATTACGAATTGTTTTAAGTTTCACTAATAAACTAATAACCAAGACAAAGACACCACTATCGTCCAATATTTTTTGCACAGGATATTTTTAACACTTTTTTTAACATTAGCTCCGCACAGGAAAATAATTTTCAGGGCCTACGTCATCTTAGGGGATAAAATGTGGAGGTTTTTTTTAAGGAAGGGAAGGATAAGAGTTCTCGGAAGGAAAAAGGTATGAGAAGTGGGTAGGAATCTGGGGATCAGTGTGTCCAACAGTGACGGACTTATGAATCCATCTCTCCAAGTGCGGTGCAAGGCGAGTCGACAGAGTTGGAAGACTGGAAAAGTCAAAAGGCCTCCCTCAACCAGTCTCTCCCGATGCAGCACTTAGGCAGACACATCCGCCGCCAAGACCTGGACAAACTTCACCCCATGGACCGTATGCATGTTTGTAGCGGACCACTTGGGGTGAGCTATGGCAGAGGTGTATCATATCGTATCATTAATCATATCGAAACTCAAGTAGGTATTTTTTTATTTTTATTTTTTTTTTATTTGTTAACATTTAAAACCTGCTAAACTACTTATGTAGTTTGTCAGCAGGTACATGATGACAACTTTTTTTGCAATAACATGGTACAATAGTAAACAGTATCTAGGTATGTATAATGTTGATAAGTTAAACAATAAAGATAAGTTGGTTAAGTTACAGAAAAGTATGAATATAAATAAGTAAAAAGTAGCATAAGCCTTATATAACACACGAGTACAAATTAATTTATTTTGAACAAATGAATATACTCAACAAGTACTTCTATAGTTTAATATAGGTACATAAGGTAATACAAATGGTGAATGTGAATTTCAATTAGGAAAATTCTTCGATAGGGCATCAATATAAATCATCAGCATCTAATAGCCATTTCCTTAGATCATATTTGACTTTAGCTGTAAAAACATTTATATTTTTAATTGTCATTGGTAGTTTATTAAATATACTGGGTACGATATAGTTTAGGGTTCTTTCACCGTATTTATTGGTACATTTAGGAACCACCAATCCTTCATTTTGAGTGAATCTTGTATTATGATGTAAAACTCTTTCCCTATACAAGGAATCAGACAATATAAGATGCTGACTTACAATATTGTAAAACAATAATCCTCTGACAGGTAAAACATTCAGAGACTTGTATATTAATTTAGTATTGCTTCTGTGTGCATTGGTATATTTATGGATTAACAATTTTGTAAGGGAGTTTTGTAATGTTTGGATATAACTTATATTAGTTTTACAAGAATGTCCCCAAGAAGTGATTCCATAACGGATTGTGGATTCAGCCAGAGAAAGGTAGATTAATTTTAAAGTACTTATAGGCACGAAATATTTTATTTTATAAATTCTACCCACAATAGACCGTAGACGTTTACAAACATTAGTAATGTGTACATCCCATTTCATGTAGCAGTCAATGGTAACACCCAAATATACATAATTTTTGACAAAATCAATGGTTTACATGAACAGGGCTGTGGAACATTTTTGTGTATGCAGTCAAATGTATGTGTATATAATGAAGGGATTACATTATATCTCGCGTGTGGATATCTTATGTGCATAATTTTAGTTTTTTTGGCATTTATTATGAGACCTGCATCATGAGGCCATTTTAGGAGGGCAATAAAATCATGCTGCATAAGGTTCATTGCAGTAATCAGGTCTTCGTGTGATATTACGAGTACCGTATCGTCTGCGTACACAAAATGTTTAACGAATGAAAACAATTTACTCATAATTGAGACGTTTATAATATACAGGGTTGGCCCTAAAATTGACCCCTGTGCAACACCAGTTGAAATGTATTTTCTTTTGCTAAATTTGTTTAGAATTTTTACTGTTATTTGTCGATCCGATAATAAATTTTTTAACAAAACTAGTAGCTTTCCTCGAATTCCTATTGCCTCTAATGTTTCTAAAGTTTATTTGTATCAATGGTATCAAACGCCTTCGAGTTATCAATGAATAAAACCAACACATGTTTTTTTAAATTTAATTCATGATTTACGTGATTTGAAAATTCCTGAAGCAACATTTCCGTACTTTTTTTCTTTTGAAAACCATACTGGTTGGGATCTAGCAAGGAGAAGGATTCTAAATATTTATTAAGTTTTATTGAAATGTATTTTTCAAGTATTTTTTCTAGGGCTGGCAAAATGCTAATCGGCCTATAATTTTGTACATCTGTGTGTTTGCCGCTTTTGTAAATTGGTCTAATGATGCTACTTTTAAGTTCATCTGGAATCACTGCTTGTGCTAATATTATATTGATAAAATGAGTTATAACAGGCCCTAAAATATTAATATATTTCTTAATGTCAAACATTCGAATGTTGTCAATCCCTGGTGACTTTGAATTGCTTAGTTTGCTAACAATAATATTGATTTCTTCGCAGGTAGCTCTTGGTAGGTACATACTATGTTGCACTTCTGTCGGTCTGACGGTCGATGCTTTATAATCGCATTTATGTATCATAGAACTAACACTGCTCGTAAAATATTCAACAAAATTATTTGCTATAGTTTCTTCATTATGCGTTTTTAACATATATTTTGAGATTATTTCGTCACAACTACTTTTAGACTTGCGTCCTAATAATTTATTTACTTCATCCCAAGTTTTTTTGGTATCTCCGAAATAATTTTTAAATTTTTTGTTAAAAAAGGTAGACTTACATTTAATGATTTCTTTTGTAACCTTATTCCTGAAAGTTTTATATTCTAATTCAAAGAATTTATTTGCAGGAGAATTTTTCCACCTTCTGTACAGTGAGTCTTTTTTTTTATATTTTCTAACATATCAGAAGTTATCCAAGATTTTGCGAGGGGTCTTTTTTTGGGTTTATAATACATAACGATTTTACTTTGTTCATGCAAATCCTGAAAATTATCCTTAATTTTAGTGTATAACATATTGCAATCTTGTTCCTCAAGCAAGTTATACCACTTGTCGATTTTGTTTTGAGATAAAAACGAAATTCTTTCCCCGCGTTCTACGACTTTTTTCCTTGCAATATATTTAATATTAACTGCAGTTAAAAAATGATCCGCTATGGTAATATTATTACATACACATGAAGAAAGAGTATCGTTTTGTTGAGACCCGCTATTAAAACGGACAAAAATGTGGTCTAAACAGGAACGAGTAACTTTTTCTGCTAGAACTGCTTCCCTAGTTACGTCACAAATGCATTTCATTAAATAATTATCAGACATTATATTTTCATATGACATAATAAGTGGGTTTTGATAATTTAATAAGTCCAGATTAATATCTCCTACAAGTACAACATTTTCTTTGGGGCTTATATTAGACAGAATGGAAGATATTTCATTGAGAAATTGGGGTTTATTGGAGTTTGGAGGGCGGTATATTGCTACGATATTTAAAATATTCTTGTTTGGAAGTGTCATAGAGCCAAGCACACATTCAAAATAATTTGTTTCTATTGATTTCTGTTGAAACGTGAGTTCATCTCGAATATACAACAATATACCTCCACCCGATTTTTTAGTTCGACAATAATTGTAGCATTTAAATCCAGGAATATTATACAGACAGACAAGCTCTGGTGCTATAGCCGTTTCACATAACATTAACACATGAATATGTTTCCAACAAGAATTTAAGTAGACATTCAGAGTATCCCAGTATTTATAAATCGATCTTATATTCAACTGAACAATATTAATA
Source organism: Limnephilus marmoratus (assembly GCA_917880885.1). Taxonomy (NCBI): domain Eukaryota; kingdom Metazoa; phylum Arthropoda; class Insecta; order Trichoptera; family Limnephilidae; genus Limnephilus; species Limnephilus marmoratus. The sequence continues at coordinate 39,529,284 of OU862920.1, read as the reverse complement.
TTTTCCATACTACAGTTACTACGAACATTTAGCCAATCTTGGAGATTATTAGTATTTTCGAAATCTACCTCGTCATCTTCTTCAACATAATTAGACGCCATAATCAATAGTGGCAAAGTCCTTGGAGAGGGCAGCTTTGTAGGCCGGGCATGAGTCCTTGTCTCCAGTCGGATGTGCAGCGGGCTTCTCAAACCTGGTACATGTAGCACAAACTGGCTCGGCGGCAGCTTTGGGGCAGTTTATCCGGGCGTGACCTTCTCCTGCACAGTGTCCACATCTTTGCTGATCCTTGCAAAACTTGAAAGATTGTCCGATCATTTGGCATTTGGAGCATACTGTAAGGCCAATAAAATCACGGACACGGCACACATTCCAGTCCACAAAAACCTTCCCTTGCTCCACCAACATATGTCGTATGCGGGCAGGAACCTCGTAGATCCGGTGGCAAGCTGTTCCTGTTCGAGCGCCAGCTAGGTGACTAAGCTTGTATGCCGTTTTGTAGGTAATCGGGCGCTCAGAGTGACCGAGTTACTTAGGCATGGGGTTTTCAAAATTTTTTCTTGATCCTCTTTGGTGGCCGTGTGGATCACAACTCCTTTATTTCGGATATTCCTCATACCCGTAACGCGTATCCCGAGATCTGATGGTCGCAACACGTCCTTCAGAAGTTGCTTTGTATCTTCGCTGTCTTTTACAGAGTCCAACTTTGGGAAGATGCATACAGCTGGTTTGGGGGTCCCAACGTTAGGTCCTGAGCGGTTAATTGGTGGTGCCGTCTTCTGAGGACCATTTTTGACCATGTCAGCAAATGAAAGGCTTGCCTCCGTGGCATTAGCTACTCTTCGCATCACCGGTCCAAGATCCGACTCCAACTGCATAATTTTTTGAAGCCTATGTTGGTTTTCGGCTTTTTCAATGGTAATTTCTCCTTTTGCCATTATTAATTTGGCATTGGCTGTTGCCAGGTCAGCTTTGAAGACTTCTCTTTCTAACAGCAGCTGTGATACTGATCGGAAAACTTCAGATATGTATCCGCTTATCCGTAGTTGTTGGTCCTTTGACACTCGAGATTGCTTTTCCGCAAGGACATCTTGAAGTGCTCTTAGACTTGCTTGAGCGTCATTAAGAATCTGCACTGAGGACACTGGGATACTATGGGTCTCCTTTTCAGATACGTCTGAGTAATCAGATTCACCGTCAGATTCCTCGTTTTCAAGCACCGGAGAAATCAGTTCCGAGGCTGTTTTGTGTGATGAGGACGTTGAGGACATCATCATTCGCTTTTTACGCCGATGGCTACATTCATCAGGCAAGGGTTGCACTGGTGGGGAGGACATTTCATAGAACACAAGAACACGATCCTAGGTTAAGTTTCAAACTGGCGTTAACTCTTCAATTCCCATGTCAAAGTTAATAAAGATTTTTCTTTTCTCTATAAATAAAATAGCTTACATATATATGATTAAGACAAAAAAATATTAAAAATTAAAATAAATTACCCCCCCCCCTTATTTATGGGTGTGTCACCTACAGGTGACACTGGGCATTGTGCTTGAAGGCTCTGAATAGGAAACAGCATTTTACTTATTCTTACGGTAGGAATAAAATAACAGGTTTATAATAATATTTGTTTATATAAAGTTTTATAATAATATTTTTTATATAAACAAAAACAGAGCACTTATTTATTGTGAAAGCTGTACCAATACTTTAGATGCAAACCGATATTGCACTTGGCACACATTTTTCTGGTGCGTTGGTAACAATATCCACATTTTCGTCGAGAGCAGACGATTTGCGAGTGATCGTCAACACTTCCTGCACTCCTATCTCGGTAGGCACTCTTATCTGCAGAGGTATGCCACAATCGGATTTGAGGATCGGAGGCTTTCCACATTTATAGTATTTGGTTGTGACATTTCGCCAGAAATCGCAGTAGTTCCAGTTGTTTTCTGACTGTCTTTTGAGCAGCCATGCATTTTGGCAAGCTGCATGTAAACAAAAAGCAAACAGAGGAAACCACCACTATTTTCCGCGAAGAGTTACCCTCATGGAGTGAACGCTTTCGTCAAAACGGTCTACCCCACCCATGTAGGTACTTATTGTACATCTTGATAATTGCTGGGCAATCTACTTGAATTTTTGCCCGTTTTTTGTCCACAAATCTAATTCGTTCCACTTTCGAGATAGGATTCAATCCATGGCAGTTAGATGCAATGGTGATAATACTATTTTCATGCCATTTAGCTGCAATGATTTTCTTAGAAACTTTATGACACGACACTTTCTTACCTCTTGGCTCTTTTTTCATGTCATTTGAGTGTGGCAAATTGCAGTTCTCCAGACGGTTTTCCCGAATGGTTGCTGTACCCCCAGCATTCAGCTCTCGCAATTATTTAGAGTTAGAAAATACTTCTTCATCACAGTCTCCCTTACCACCAGAAATAAAAGTATTACTGAGACCGTTGTACCATTTTTTATAGTACTGTCTTTTCTTTTTTTTTCTTCGGGGCAGGAACGTCGATTTCATCTCCTTCTTCCAAGTCATGTACACAATTTTCTCTAGAGATGGAAGGTCTATTTTGGAGTTCTACAAGAGATCGAAACATGCGACTGGGAAGATGAAAAATATTAGTCCCTTTTTCATCTCCACTATCTTCGTCCATCACACACCATCCATCAGGATGAAATAATATAATATCGCTAGGGTCCGCCCCGGACTGCAATTCCTCCACAATCTCATCTAACGTCAACCTGTAATATGTAAACAAATTCTAAAACACCACCACAACATAGCGATGAGGCCAAAATGTAAACAACGGTCTAGTTATTTATTACTTAGAATGAATTTCGAACAATAGAGTCATTATACCAATTCAATAGTTACAATGCCCAGTGGCACCCACAGGTGACACGGCATATTTCCAACACTGTATCAAACATTGTATAAATAATTTTTGTCATAAAATACATTAGTACTTTAGCATATTTATTTATTTATTATATACAATAAGAAAAAAAATAATACTTACGGCTTAGGCATTTTTATTTCACTTTATGTCGCAAGAGATCATACAAACTCAGACTGCTCCAATTCCGCGTGAAACACGAGAATGAATTTGATAAATGGCATGTGGCTAGTGTTGCCAGAAAAAAATAACGAATAGAGTAACTATTTGCCTTTACTATGGTAGTAGTAGAATTTAAAAATAAAATTTCCATGTGGTAGAAAAAAAATATTAAACTTCTGTCACCTACAGGTGACACTGGGAATTGAAGAGTTAAAAAGGTTTAAAATCCAGGGAAATAGATATTTTTTTTACTGTTAATATTAAAGAAACCCTTTGGCACTTATATCATCCATACAAACACAACTTTCACACGAATTATTCAGTTTTTTTAATGATTTTTTGCGAGAGCAAAGTGTAAACGAAATAATCTACTTTTTTATGTGAATGCCGCTCAAGAGTACCAATTGCTCCAAATCGCCTGAGACTATGGCTTCCCCAACTAGAGTGTGTTGTGAGGCTGAAGGCAGTGGGGAGGGGAAGGAAATGGGGAAGAGGAAGGTAGGGAGTTCCTGGCTATTCAAATCTGGTCGTGGTTTTAATTCTGAAGGGTGGTTTTACACCAGAACGATACTGAGAGTATCTTCCACACTGGAACTTGCCGCAAATTCATCTAATATCATTTAAAATGATTAATGATCGTATTAATTGATTAGTGAATGAATAAATTTTATTTGATTGATTTGTGAAATACCATAATTCAATCAAATAAAATTCTGATTGGTGTTACTTCAGATTGCTAGTTGAGAGTCTTACCCTTCGACCACGGAGGCCAGCAATACTTATACCTTTGTAATAAAACTGATCAATTGACATCAGACCTTTCAACCACTTTGCTCCAGATAGGATAGACCAACGTAGTCGATTAGCCAAAGAAAGGATTTCAATATTCTATCAATTTAAGGAAATATTGACCTTATTCGAGCTCAAAGACATGCCCACAACACACTCCTCTCGGTTTATATCTTCATTGCATTGGCCACCTGGGACAAATAATAAATCTTTATTAATCAGGTATAGAATCTAAAGATCCCATAACAATTTCTCTGATCGAACTTATCGTTGCACAAAAAAATTGTAATAACATTGTGCTCATCTATAATTGGAATCATTGCTCTAAGCATGTCGAATTTTTTTTTATTACTGTAATAATGATGTGATGTATTCTGTTAGCGAGACACTAAAAAAATAATAATAACATTTTGATTTCATCCACTGCGTAATAATGTTTTGAAATCCCTTAAAATAAAGCAAAAGCAATGTAAAATGCTTTAACCCAGAAGAAACTGTGTTTTCTAAAGGCGTTTCATTCAATCGTAATTCAAAGAGACGACTGGGTAAAATAAACAAGTTAGTCCAGGTAACTCTGGGGTAATTGGATGCTCTCAAATGCACTTCATCGGATATAATTTTCTAGGAAAAGCCTTTTCCAGATTTATGCAGAATTTGCTTCAGATTTTATTTCATTTATTAAAACTGGCGGGTGCATTTTGGCATTTCAACAAACCAATTGAATTTAATTGGATTTGTGGGTAAACGAGAATAAAACAGGATAACAGATGGTCTTTTAAAAATATTTTATTACCGCACTCCAGAGCCAGTATTTGAATTATCTCTACCGATTTTATTATTTTATTATCGATTTTGTTTATTTACTTATACAGAGCTGTCCAAATTTTATAGGATCGAGAGGTTTTGCTGCTTCAGATAAACTAAACTAGTATTATAAGTCCTCCCCCGCGTCTGTCTATCTGTTCGCGATAAAATCAAAAATTTCCAAATGGATTTTCATGCGGTTTTCAGCAATATTTTAGTAATTCATGAGGAAGGTTTAGGTATATAATTTGTTAAGGTTTTCTGAAAATTGGTTGAAATATGATGCAAATTAACAGATAGCGGTGTGAGTTAATTTATCGTGGTTATAAAGGTTGGTTAATCATTTATTTATTTATTTATTTTTTCATGTTCTCCGTAAAACGGTTATTCACCAATACATTATGGAGAAGATTACAAATTAGACAAAAAGTATAGCAAAACACATAAAAAGGTCAGTTTCACTACTTTGTGACATACGTCAAAAGATAATTGTTAAACTGCCTGTAGGTTACGTTAAAAATGTCAATGGTCAATGCAGACTCGTTGAGCAGTTCAGTCGCTCTGTTGACTGGCGCGTTCTGATAGGCAGAAGTCCTCGCTTTTGGAGCATAAAAAAGGGTATGGGACCTTCCACGAGTATACTTGTCTCGGACATATAAGTTAATTTCTTTCAAAATAGGTGGATTGTGTATAGTTCCAGAGATTATCTTAAAAAAATGTTTTCCTAAAAATATTTTTCGGCGGGCTTCTAATGTATTAAGATCGAGCATTCCTGCTAAGAATAAGGATGGATACAGGAAAGGGTAGTACATATATTCCCTCATATATAGGTAACGCATGAATCTCTTTTGTACTTTTTTTATTTCGAGAATATGGTTTTGCTCAGAAGGGACCCAAATAATGGAGCTATATTCCAAGATACTGCGAACAAGTGCTTCATACATTCTTCAGATTGCGATTCCGTTGGTAAATGATCTTGAATTACGAAGAACAAATCCAAGCATTTTGTTGGCACGGGAGACAATATCAGATATATGGGATCATCTAGTAGATGGCGTTGTTTCATTAGCCACAGCAACGCGTAACCGGGTCAGCTAGTGTAATAATAATTGCATGATTTTTAGAGCACCGTTTTTGTGAGAAATCATGTCAAAATCTTCTCTTTTACAGATGACGCGAGTTTAATTATTTTAGGTTAAACACTTTACGCAAGTTATGCTGTAAAATATTAAGATGCATTATTCTTTTTTTGCGCCCGTAAATACGCAGTTTGAACATGAATAAATAGTTTAGTCCCTATGAAAATCTTGTATTTGCAGGCCTTTCTTGGAAGAATTAAGTTACCATACGGAATTTTATTCATCCAACCTTGCATTCATATCATAGTGTTTCCATACAAACGAAGTTTTGAAATCCGTAAGTCTAAGCTTTAACTTTAAATTAAATCATTAATTGGGGTAGTTATAATTTTTTGGTACGTTGACAAAGGACCGAGGAATGAAACAATTCTTTTTTCATCCTCGCCAGACCTAATCTGAAAACAAGATATGTATTGTAATCCTTCTGTTATTTAATTTAATTAAGAATTTATGTTCGCAGATAAATGTGAAAATTTTATACATGTTCATTTAGTCTGCATCTGATGATGCTCTAAATGAAATTGCAGTATCTAATACAAAATAAAAAACATTTGTTAATTTGTGTACTTTAATCATCAATGTATATATTATGTCATCCATAAGATTCATCTTTTTCACATTTGTGGGGGTAGGTATAACTTTTTTATATTATGATAGAAGTATTATTATTTGAAAGTGTTTGATTAATTTTCACGAACCCTCATTTCTTTATTTCTATTTTCGTACACAATATCCTTTAAAGATGTTTGCAGTTTATGTAGATAATAAGTACCAGTAATACATTTTTGAAGTGAAAAATTCTTTAGAACCGTTGTGATCTGAAACTCGATGAAACGAAAAAAGCGACACTAAAAACAGACAAACACATACATCTGTAGGATTTATCCTAAGAGAGAATGAGATAGACTAATCGGTCTCCTCTTTGTATGGTGCTTCTTAGCCTTTCCGCTCTTGTCCACTTTCTGAAGGCTTTACTTTTACCGCGTGTGAACTGTGCTTTTTTTAATAATCGAGTAGTAAATTATTTTATTTATTTTTATTTATAACATTACATTTGATACATTTGTATGGCAAAAATAACATAATAATAACATTGAAAAATAACTATAAAATGTTTACAAGTGTTATTATGTCTTGTGGGTCGATATTAGTTCCTAGCTAGGCAGATTGCCCGTTCTATGGAACCAAATGCTGGTGAGAATGCAAAAAAAAAAAAAAATAACAAAATGTTCATTTTAATTTTTTAAATTAAATATTCATCAATAAAAATGCCTGATAATTTATTCTGTAACAAAAAAAGAAAAAGAAAAGAAAAATGTTTTTTATTTTTTATTTAAATAATATACGTACTGAATTTTTACTAAATGTGCCGTTAATAGGCCATGTAAAATTTTAAGTGACATAATTTAATAGTTCTTCAGATTCCACCCTACCTAAGCCAATCAACCATTTTGTTATTATTGAACTGACGTGGGACATTTTGCAAGTTGGTAGTTATGTTTTGTGAACATCTCACTAGAAGAACCTGTGCTGAGGTGTTCGCACGTTTTAGTCATCCTTGAGACGTTCAAGTAGTTGGGGGCATTTGAATAGTTTATTCATTTTGTTGTAGGTTAGTAGCACTAAAAATATATCATGATATTATATAGGTAAAATGTAATGGAAAAAAGGATACTATGTGAAGTTTTTTTAAAGAAAGATTGGTTAATAAAAAATAACCTGTCAATATTTGAAAATCTGCTATTACCACCACGGTAAGAAAATGTCAGTGTGAAAATTAAGAAATTGAATACACGACGCCTGGGAACTTGAACCTGGAGAATTTCATCGTCACTGACAAAGTGAAAGTGGAAGACAGAAGAAGCAGGGGAAGATCTATGTCCGGAAAGTCGGAATCTGCGGTAATCTGTGCGGCGCTGACCCGTGTGGAGTGGAGGACTGAGATGCCTGATTCATTGGGACGATCCTCACGAAGATGACTATACAATTGGGTGGGTATATAAATGTGTGGGTTGATTGCATGAATTACAGCTGTTCTGATAAAGGGTTTAAAATTATACTCATTATGAGTACGTACATATTAAATTCGCTATACATTTTACCTTTGTTCAATTGCGGAACCCTTCATCCGGTTTGATTTCTACAATGGTATGTAGATATATTATATATATTACATCCTTTTTGTTCATTCTTTTCTTAGAATGAGTTTCTAGATGTTATTGTTCCCTGCTTTGTCACGTTGGACTAAATATTTAAGAATGACACTAAAAAAAACTGTTGTGTGGTATTTATATTTTAGGATAATATTGACAATTTACGTGAAAGTTACATTTTCAATTGGGCGACGGATATGGGGACTGTCGCCCCGGGAACCCTTTATTGGATGTCCATCCCTTAGATCACCCTAAGTGGTGTTGTAGCAGGGATTACCGGGTTCTTGGGGTGATAGCGTTCTAGGTCTTGATAGCGAATGCATTACCTCACCTATTGTGTGGCGGACCGGATCAGGAGAGATCGCTTTAGGCAGACATAATCACCTCACCAGCTGGACTCTCGACCCATCACCTTGCACCGCAGTGGTAAGGATGGATTCATACGTCTCTCACACCTGGACACATTAACCCCCAGATTCCTACCCACCCCTCATACCTTTTTCCTTCCCAGAACTTTATCTCCTTCCTTTCTCTAAAAAGTCCCTCCATCCACAAAGATGACATATGCAGAAGTGAAACCACGTGCGCTGCCTGATCCTCAAATCCAGAGTTTCCACCAAGGTCGGCAGGTCTTCTCTTAAAAATTCCACATAATTCTGCGAATTTAATCTATTAGGCAGTGCAAACGGTCAATTAATCGTATTGTTGATAATTCCTGCCACAAGTTTTGACCTCACTTTTACGTTTTCGAAGTGAAACTTCTTTAGCGTCGTTGTGAGTTGGAATTCGGGTGAAACGGAAATGACGCATCACAGCACCAAACTGCGCTCATTGACCGCTTTGATTATATTGGTTGAGATATGAAACGGTAATGACGCTAGTTCTGCACTCATTGGCCGCTTGATTATGCCACACTTTTTAAGGCTGCTATTGGTTGAGATTATTTTTGGTAAAGTTTCGCTTCTACCGCGTGTGAACCGCACTCGATATTTTTTATTGATGCAGCCATTCGTGTAATTGGTGCTGTAAACATGTCTTCTTATGTAAATAAGGATCGTTCAGATGCTATTCCATCAGTCTGAATCATACTTGAAAAATATCGAGATACAAAAAGACACTCACACGTGGTATTTATAGACTTGGAAAAAGCAGGGTACCCCGAAGCCTGATGTGGGCGGCATTGAGATCTCATAACGTACCAGAAGGATATGTGCTATTCATTCAAGATATGTATACTAACGTAGAAAAACAAGTAAGATGTACATCAAGGACATCACCAAAAATTCCAATTATAGTGGGGTACACCAAGGATCTGGTCCTCAGCCCACTGCTATTCATAATGGTCAGGAATTATCCAAAGAATCGAGAAAAGAAGACTCTCAAGACTACGCTTTTTGCAGATAATATGGTACTGATATGAGATAATCATTGTGACCCACAGAATAGCCTGGGAAGGTGGAGAAAGGTCCTGGAGGATAATTGCCTAAAAATTTGCTGGAAAAAGACTACATATTTGTACTTTCCATTTGAAGACACAAATGCCGTAACTCCTTCGATGCAACTAGATGGAGTAACATTAGCCAACTGTGACTCATTTAAGTATCTGGGCTCACTCATTCACAGGGACGATGGATGTGCAGTGGATGTCCATCATAGAACAGGTGTGGGATGGATGAAGTTTAGATCCCTGACAGGAATCTTATGTGACCTGAAAATGCCTGTAACACTTAAGGGAAAAACTAAAAATGAAATTATGACGGATTATTGTTAGACCCGCGATAACGTATGGCTCCGAATGCTGGACTAATCCGACTCTAGGCAACTCGAAATAGCAGAAATACGAATGCTTAGATGGTCGGCAGGAGTATCACTATACGATAGGATTAAAAGATCACGCATTCGTGGTAGCCTAGGTGTCACGGACATAAACAGTAAGCTGGAGGAACGACCGTTGATTTGGCATAGGCATATAAGACAAAAATGAACAGACCACATGGTGGAGCCATAGAGATATAAATTTTTTTCACTTTATGTCTAATTTAGATATAATATATAAATGAGTGAAACAGGCAATATCTACGGAGCTTCATCGACAGTCATCCAGAGGAAGACCAAAGAACTCCTGGATGACTCAATGCTCCAAAATATTACAGAGAAACGACCTGGATGAAAGCGATACCCAGAACCGAAAAAGATATTGCCTGAGAATGAGAAGAGCCGACCCCAACAGCCCACCTAGGAAATGAGTTGGGACAGTGCAAGGAAGAAGAAGAAGATTTATACATATATATAAGTCGTGAGCCTGGAACACTGGAAAGCCAGGAAGACTGCCCGGGAAGAAGGCCCCAGCCCGGATAAGATAGCCCGTACAGTGTACAGCCCAGATGGGGCGCGGGCGCGCGGCGCAACAGATGCCGCGGTCGTAGCGCTCGCAGCTGCCGTGCGGCAGGTGGCGTGGCCGGTCACGCTTAGGGCCGCTCAGGTAAAATAAAGGTGACGGCACTGAATCGAAACGTGCCTTCTCTTAATGTGACACTTAAAAATAAACCCAGCTAAGAGCGGTGGCACCTTGTAAAAAGGTTTTTCTCCCCTTTTTCGTAATATTATCTACGTTGCTCCTAAAAACCTAATAAATAATTTGAACTTTTTTTTAAGAGTCGAAAAAAACCACCAGGACGAACTAGATACTAACAAAATAAATATTTTCAACAAAAGTATGACCAAATACATATGCTTAATTTATTTATTTATGCGGTGTTTTTTTTCTCTCGTACGTGAGAACAATCGGATCATTTATATGTTTATTAAATAATGGGCATAAAAAGTGAAGTGACATTTTTCTTACTAATTCTCCACACAACAGTTACTTTTTTTTCCAGGGGCGGTTCTAGACTTTTCGTGAGCTAGAGTGGTAAGATCGAAAAATACTACATCATTGATGTTGTAAGAAAATGATTTTTATTTTTTTACTGAAATCATTCTTTACTGACTGTAATTATTCGTTCGAGATATGTAATAAATCATATCAGATTTGCAACATGACTTTCGAGCAGGTCATTTGACATCACTGTTGTGTTTTATAATAATAAAGCACTTGCGAAAGATTTTATGAAGATTTATTTATACTTTATAGTATTTATAAAATAATTCCCGACTTTTATTATTACGGACTGGAATGATGATTCTTTATAGGAATCCAAATGCAGAAAGAGAGTGAATATACATGGGCCAGTGAATTTATAATAATTTCAAATTGGTCTGCTTGGAGGTGGTAAATTAAACAATGTAATTATTCATTCTCTTTATGAAAATTAACTAAACGAACTAAAACTGAAAATAGGAACCGACCAACTAATAATAATTAAATATATTCTTTTACAATCACATTAACTTCTTCGCGTGGTCGGTAACGGCTTCAATATCAATAAGTAATCGATAAGTAATCCCTTTGCAGTAAGCAAAGCTTTGCAGAGCATGGTACAATGGCCTTAACTTTATAAGATGTTCCTTCTGGGCTTTCCCATAATATTTATCCAAATCGTTTATGGCTATTACAGAGATTTTACCTTTAAAGAAAAAATGAGACGATTATTTTTCCTCAGAAAAGTCGGTGGCCCTCAAGTTGTACCAATATCACCTAAACTTTTTAAGGTATTCTAGCCCCGAACTTGAAACTCGAAAAACTTAAACCGCATCGTAAAAAAATCTCAATTTGCCGATGATACCAATATCATTTCAAGTTTGACTCTCGTCCACTGCTACACAGCCATGTCGCGTACAGATCCAAGCCACTCCCGTCGAATTCCATCCTTGGACTCCATTTACTCGAAAATGAAAGCTCATATGTGATCTAGAAGCTAATCATTAAAGTAATCCTAAAGAAACCCTCCACTTATCCAACAGAATTTCAATTTGGGAGGCGGGAATGGGTACCGCCGCCCCGGGAACCTTTATTGGATAACCAACACCTCTGCCATAGGTCACCCCAAGTGGTTCGCTACGTTTGGTGATTTAGCAGGGGTGCCCGGGTTCATGGGATGAGGTTTGTCTAGGTCTTGGAGGCGGATGACCAGGACATACTGAACCCCAGATTCCTACCCACCCCTTAAACCCTTTTCCTTCCCAGAACTCTCCTCTCCTTCCTTTCCTTAAAAAACCCTCCAAACCGGATCCCCAAAGATGACAGGCCCTGAGGGAAATTATTTTCCTCAGGGCCTCCTGTGTGGAGCTCATTAAAAAAAAAAAAAAACGCTTTTCGCAGATTTCACGGTGCCTCGAGTAGAGAATATCTTCAAGAAAAATGCAATTATCCAAATTTACAAAGATAATATCATCAAAAAATTTGAAACTCACCAATCAAAAAGGTATGAAGACAACATCAAAATACCAAAATTTAATACCAAACTAATGCAAAACAATTATATCTATTTAGGAATAAAGTTATTCAACAACCTTCCCATTGAAATAAAAAAAACCAAAGACATCAATAAACAGAAACTCAAACTGAAGCTACACTTCATCAGGAATAATTAACTAAATAATTACCTGTTTTTCTCTTTCTTTCTGTTTATTATTAATTTATATTCATCTCTATTTTATTGATTTTTAGAATTTCTCCTAAGTGCACAATATTTTAGTATGTAACCGAATCCTATGCATGTACACCTACACATATAGATGATCCAGTCTCAATTGATCCTATTATATACTTACCTATAGCATAATGTTATTCTATTTCAGTTAAAATTAGGGTAACTCGCTCATCAAGCACAAGAATTAGCTTCTTCTTTGGTGAGATTGCAATTTTTAAATAATTTATGTACCAATATGTAATTTACATAACTCCACTGTACACTTATATGTATATCTATATTAAATAAAAAAATAAAATTTCATAAAAACTTAGACCACGAAATCGACTCCTAATATGATGTCGATTCACCTTTTTCCGCATGTACTGTGAGTTTCCGGACACCATGTATTGTGATTATTGTGTTTTGACATTTTCTCCGATTCACTGCCTAATTTTAAAAAGTTCATCATGTCAATAATATAATTTGTTCAAAGGACGTACAAACATTCATACTCTCACACACACACACACACACACCCTCACCCTCTCACACACACACACACCCTCGCACTACGCACATCACCCGGTAATTACTTAATATACACTAAATAAGACACTACAAAGAAACACATCATTGGTACCCACTTAATTGTAAATTGTTTTCACCACTGTAAATAATGTAGGTACTGTTTGTTTCTGTTTATAAATAAAATAAAATAAATATATTTTTAATTTATTTGAAAAAATGCTAATAAATTATCATTTCATCTCTTATTATAAGTGTAAGTATATCGGTTAATTGAAAACCAATGATAATTTTTTTTTTTTTTGTCAATGTAGATCGAAAAATAATAATTTTTTTATTCAAATATTTTAAGAGGGCATTACCAGAGAAAACCAGAAATATGTCATTTTCAAAATTAGATTTGAGACGTATTGACTCTTTTCCACAAAATTATTATTCTTTTATCTAGCAGTCGCATGTAATAAATTTTGAGAAAATTTGTTAAGTAGGTATAATAAGGTTATTCCATATGTCGTTGGCAGATTTGTTAAATTTTCAAAAAAGATTTTGTATTATACCACGCCCATTTTAAATAATATAATCATGCAGTAAAATAAATCAATACATTATCTAGCAAACGCATGTTTTAGAATTTTAATTTTAGTTTCAATAAAATCATTAAAAAATATGTACGTACATGTGTTTCTTGACGAAAATTGGTCCATTTGTGTATTTATTTGCGCACTTACAAACTAATATATTTCATTGAAATTGATAGATTACTTCGTTTTTACCACTTTTATTGTTTATAAAACCGACATGTTTCGTCAGCAAAGCTGACTTCTTCAGGGTTTTGACAGAACTAATTTTAAAAATAGACATATATATAGGTAATAGAGATCATAATGGTGCCACAAAATAAGTTTGCTGTGTTAAAAGAAGTAATATATTTCAGATTATTTTAACATTCTTATTAAATTTAGACATTATTGAAAAATGATAAATACTTATAATCAAAAAATAATTACAAAAAGTACATTATTTTAATAGTTTTATCATCACGCCATTCAGCATGTTTGGATTAAGGTATAAATTAAAGCTAATTTGGATTCAAATAAATTCGATATTGAGTTATAATTTTAAAAAGCTGGTACGGAGAATAATTAATCTTTCTCATTGTAACCGCCCTGCACGATCGTAAGAACAACTTTCGACGAAATGTGGATTTTCGTTCGCTGGCTGGTTAAACGCTCTACACATACACTTTAACAGTATTTTATAAATAACTAGCTGACCCGGCCACGCGTTGCTGTGGCTAACGAAATACAACTATTGGATGGTTACCCAACCTTTATAACCACGATAAATTAATTCACACCGCCATCTGTTAATTTGCACAAAAATCAAATACACACCGCCCGCTTGCCAGCCCGCTCGTTTGTTCTGGTTAGGGACACCCTAATCACCTAGCGGTATGAAATATAGGCAGGGCCGGATCTGCCATACGTTCAAAAACGTGCAAAAAACCTGGCGCCAACTCCGAAGGGGCGCCGTGAGAAAATAAATATTGTATTAAAAATTTGTTATAATATTCCCTGAAGCGTTTAAAAATTACCCATAGTACGAAATAATTATTACGCTCTAGCAACACTTTCCAAAGATACAGACTGCGCACGCATCAGGTTTTAATTCAACGAAATTCAACGATTTACGAATTTATAGTCAGTTACAGAATTTTTTTACAAATTCCATTTATTTAGTTTAAACGTAAGATCTATTTTTCCATATATCTTTTACTGTCTTTTAAGACGAATGAGTGCGATCCAAATTCATTAACCAATCACAGCGCCGTACTTTTATTCAACAGAACAAACAAACCGACGGCGCCTTTCAAAGTGCTTTTGCACGATTTAAGTCTCTAGGAGAATGTGATTAAAAACCATTTTCTTATGAAATCTTCAGTAAATTCAAAATTCCATTAGCATAACACATCGCACGGTTTGCAAGGTTGCAACTTGTTAACAGTTTCATCATTGTTTTGACAGTTGAAGTTCCTTAAATGTACCTATAATTAATTTCTATTAGATTTGTTATTTTACAGTCAGTAATAATCAGTGTAAGCGTCTTTCGTAAGCCGTTGATACCATAGATACGTTCGTGTTTGTTCGCTCAACACAGAACACAGGGGAAATGGAAATGCAAGGTACAAATTTGAGGTTATATTATTAGATTTTTTAATTTATAACTACATTTCTATTGGTTGTTAGAGGTTGTGGATTGTGGATTACAATGAATAGAACAATAATTAAAAAAAACTTTCAGGCTCGCAGAATCTAAAACTTAGAATTAAAGAGCATAATGACATAAAAAACTCGTTTCCATTGGGAATTTTTTAATTCCAATTTCTCCAGCACCGATAAAAAATGATGTCCCGCGCAATGACGTTACAATGGTCCCGAGCACATCTAAACAGATATCTATCGCACAAATTCCTCCGGTCGAATTATTAGAAGATAAAAATAACGTTACTGATAGCAGTTTAAATTTAATTCTGTTTTCAGAGCTTGAATTGAAAGATCCCGGATGCTGGCCAAAGTTATCTCAAAATTCCATTAGTTTATTAGTTCAGGAAGGTCCTGTACAATTGAAAGGTTTTGATTTTCCTATTACGAACAAGCGTAAATTTAATACTAAGTATTATTACAAGAAACTGCCTAATGGAGAAGAATTACATAGATCGTGGCTTATTTTTTCGGAAACTTTAGATAGGGTTACACCCTTTATATGTTTTGATTTTATTTGATAAATTAGTGTAAAAAAAAAAAATTGGGGTAAACTAATTTTTAATCAAAATAAAAATGTAGGGGGGGGGCGCCATCGGTACCTACTGCACAGGGCGCTAGATTTCGTAGATCCGGCCCTGAATATAGGTACTTTACGAGGTATTCTCATACCTACCAAATATACATATAAAAAATTCGTAAAAATCGGTCGAGCCGTTTCGGAGGAGTGCGACCACAAACACCGTGACACTATATTTTTATATATAGATTATAATTTTCATAAAAAAAAATATTTTTTTGGCACAATAAACTGCTGCATCTTTGAGAATAGAAGATTTTGCATAGAAAAAAATACACGTAAGTTTCATGGTGAAGTCAACGCTCTAGAACTTGACGGGAGGAATCAGATTAGAAGTAGCGTATTTACCTAATTATTGAATATATTTCGCACAGTATTATTCGTCAGGATTCTCCAGTAAATCGACACGGGCAACATTACGACAATAATTTAGGAAACTAATACGATCGAACAGGAAAAAATATTGCTAGCCGGCTATTCTCATAATCAGTGACATCTATGGAATTTTACAAGAAATATATTGAATCGAAGAAATACACCATACGATAATTATGAGAGACATCTATGGGAGAGAAATATAGATATTTTCAAGTTACGAAAAATGTTGTACAAAAAAGAAAGCAATGTCGCCAATAGATGTCTCTCCACCATTGGTGAACTTATTAAAAAAGGCTTTTCCGCGGAAATTAGAGAGAAGAAGAGATTGATTGTCGTATTTTTGCAAGAGCATTAATTTAATGAAAAACTACATAAATAATATACATACCTAGACTTGGAGCAGGTGGATGAGTTTGTATATCTGGGTAGTGTGTTTACGAGAGATGGGAAGGCTGATAGGGACATTGAAAGAAGGGTAAATGCAGGTAATGGCGCTAATAACAAAAAAACTGTAAAAGGAAGCGAAGCTAGCAGTCCACAATGGAATCCCGGTGCCTAACCTGATGAACTGGCAGAGGAAGGATGAAAGTAGACTGAGGCGTAGGTACGTGGAAAACCATGTATGATCGCGTGAAAAATGCGGAGATCTGCAAAGAATGCAAGGCGTAAGCGTAATAAATAAGATTAAGAAAGGGACCCTCAGGTGGTTCGGGCATGTAGAGCGAATGAACAGAGACAGTAGGGTAAGAAGAATATATGACGGAAATATTAATTAATGGTCGAAGAAGTCGGGGACGCCCGAGGAAGACATGGCACGATCAAGTGAATCAGATACTTGAGTCAGGCCATAATAGTCAAAAGTCAGTCAGAATAATAGAAGAGGGTGTATGAGACGATGTATGAATGTAAATGAGGCAAAGACTATGTGCCAAGACCGAGTTATTTGGCGGTCCGTCCATCCTGCCTTCCCCTGCGGAGAAACGACGGCGCGTGAGGGTTACTCAGTAAATCATAATAGGTATGTATTTTCAGAAGGAATATAAGTTCACCAGTGGTGGAGAGACATCTATTGACGACATTGTTTTCTATTTTCTAGAACATTTTTCGTAACTTGAAAGTATCTGTACTTCTCCCTCATAGATGTCTCCCATGACTATATAACAATAATAAAAAAAATTACGTCACATTATTAATATTATTATAGATAAATTAGTGGGTAGGTGGCCATCGTCAAACACCACCATTCAGAAAGGAAACGATGTATATACATTATGAAATAAAACATACACGCGGGGATTTGAACCCGCCATCTACTGTTTGCTGGTCGAGGGCCTTACCCCTCGACAACGACGGCCGCCAGTGAAATGGATTTAGCGATGTTAAGTGGCCCCGATCTGAATAGCAAGGTTCAACCCCATCTTCCCCTCCCCCATCTTCTTACGCTCTCTTCTACCTTCACTCAGGGGCATAGCTGTAGCACTCATATGGGGGTAACCATTCGAGGACGAGAGCGATGTAGGGTGGGGGGGGGGGGGGGGGGGAACATTTTTGAGAAAGATTTTTTGGACCACAACCATTTATTATTTACATCATCAATTTGTGAGGCTGGTATGGATACTGCCACCCCAGGAACTATTCATTTGAACCAAAACGTCTACCATAGATCGCCTCAAGTGTTTGATGAATTAGCAAGTCTTTGCCTAGGTCTTGGCGGCGGATGCGTTTTCCCAAATCCTGCGTACCGGGCCAGATTGGGGGAGACTGGTTGAGGGAGAGCTTTTGACCTTTCCAGCCGATTTCTCTCGTCCTCACCGACTTGGTGGGATAGATTCAGTGGCGTAGCTAGCGTGGGTGACACCCGGGCGGATAACGGGGTGTCCCCCCATTAAAGTTGACTTTGAGAAATTCAAAACGCAAATTTCATAAAAAATAAAAACATTACTACCTAGTCAAATGTTTAAAAAATTGATCTGGGGGGTGGCTAGAGAATTTCAGGGATAAAAATTTCCCAACTTTTTAACCCCCCCCCCCAAAAATCGAAATGTGTTGTGATAGCTTGTGTTGATTCGATACTAAATTTATGAAACCGTTACCATTCTTACGCGACACATCATGCAAGTACAAATCCGCCTTTACGGACCCGAGCGGGTATTCTGTCACACTTGCAGGCTGACTTTGTCGACATTCAACTGATTCAAGATGCGGAAAATCTCCTTGTTCCGAATCATCCGAATCGAGCGGATGAGTGAGTCTCTCCGTTATCTAGTTAACCAACCGACCATCATGTTTGATCAGAGGTGGAAAAGTATTTCTTCAGAAATTTCTCCCGATTGAACCAGCGTGCAACCAGAAAGAACGGCTACTAGGGAGGCAGTCTGCCAACTTTTTGGCACTTTGGTCGAGCGATTGTATTTAGAATTCTCTCGCAATCCTCTGCCATAGGTCACCCCAAGTGGTTCGCTACATTTGGTGATTTAGCAGGGGTGCCCGGGTTTAGGGGTTGAGGTTTGTCTAGGTCTTAGAGACGGATGACCAGGACATACTGAACCCCAGATTCCTACACACCCCTTAAACTCTTTTCCTTCCCAGAACTCTCCCCTCCTTAAAAAACCCTCCACACAGCATCCCCAAAAATGACATAGGCCCTAAGGGAAATTATTTTCCTCAGTGCCTCCTGTGTGGAGCTCATGTAAAAAAAAAAACAACTTTCTCTGTACTCCGAAAGAGCCAATTTCCGGGAGTATTTTTTGGTTTGACTGATCAGTAAAGCGATGTTCAAACCAAGGGTTTGTGCCCGCTCCAAAGGGTTTGACGGAGAAGGGAATTTAACAATTCATCGCTGATGTGAATACCTCTCCCACTTCGTGTTTGTATATTATTGGGTGCCCTAGCTAAAGCACACCGACTCACTTTCTTAATTCCTTTTTAATTTTTTTAACATATTTTCAATTTCAATCATCAATTAGGGGGCATACATTAATTACGTGTGCTCAAAAGGGGGGAGGGGGTCAGCAAAATCTCTAGTTACTTTAAAAGAATATAGGAAGTGACCCAAATTTATCTCACCAAGGGGGTGAGGGGTCTAGATTGGATGAAAAACTGCTCACGTAATTAATGTATGCCACCTTGTTGCCTTTCCACAAAAATCAAATTTGCTTTACATTTCTCGTCTCGCGTCCATGTTTCTCGTGATTATAAATTATTTTTCTTATCAGGAACTATAGACACCATTCCTCTGTTAATTTTATGAATAAAGCATCTACATATATACTATATTATCTCCTCAATGTGTATGTTTGGCACTTAACTGTGGCCCACTCCGACTTTCTTGATTTCAGGCCATACGGAAAATTAGATGTGTTATTTTCCGAGTCCTATGTCCTCAACGTGTTCCTTTTTCACATGTGCAGTATATTACAGGCACGTCCCAGAGTGGAAGATACCCTCAGTATCACCCTGGTGAAAGACTACCATTCAGAATTGAATCGTTGCTTGAAATGGCTTAAGCCGTGTTGGTGACCAGATCTGAGTAGCCAAGTTTTTCCCCAGCCTACTCTTCCCCGTCTCCTTCCCTTTCCCACTAACTTCATTCTCACAACATACCCCATTTGGGGATACCATAGTCTCACTGGCTCTAGATGAGAGCAGCTGTGTTATTCACATAAAAAAACTAAAAGTGTGCAGTTCATACGCGGTAGAAGTGAAATATTCTGAAAACTAAAGTAGACAAGTGTGGGGAGGCTACGAAGCACCGCACAAAGAGGAGACCGATTATTCTATTTCATTCTCTCGCCAACTCCTATAGATGACGTGTTTGTCTCTTTTTATTGTCGATTTTTCGTTTCATCGAGTTTCAACCCACAAGGGTGCTAAAGAAGTTTTCACTTTTCACTCAGTTTTCAAAAATTTCACAGCCACTCCTAAGATGACATATTTTGCGTCAATATCCCATTGAGGCCTCCTGTGTGGAGTTAATGTTAAAATACGAGTAAAATGAAAATAATATGTTTGCTCGATGATTCATCAAATAGGTACACTAGTTCCAGAGTGCAACAAATCCGAACATTAATACTCGTAAGTTTTAATATCTAATAATATCTTTATTTGGAAAACAAACAGCTTTACAAAGGTTCATAAAAAAAGAGTGCTAAAATAAAACAGTACCTAAGCTTAAAAACATGTTTTCGCCGATAAAATATAAACAAGTATTATTATAAAACTACATTAAGTAAATATATATATGTAAGTATTAAATTAAGTATGAGAAGTATTCATAATGCATACATTTTTATTAGTTCCAAAGAGCACCAAGACGTAAATGCAGGTTACACAAAATATATTTATGGAACAAAAAAAATTGCTTTCTCCACACTGCAACAAATCTAGTTGACGCACTTTACATTTAGTGTACATAAGAGAATAAAATGGTTCAATAAATTACCCCTTGATATACGAACAGAATTAATTATAAATAAGGTAAAACACCACATTTCTGACCCTGCTCCAATTTCTGACATATGTAGCACAAATTACGATTTTACCAACTGAAGTAGCGCATCGAGAAATTTGTTCCCCTCTCCCTCTAACTAACGTTTAGTCTAAGGACTATTTGACACCCATTTCTACCAAAATACTATTTAGTATATGATTTTGGTGATTTTGTGATATTGCACATTTTTTCACCTTTTTCGAAGAGTAAACCAAATTTTACAAAATGTGAAGACACAGTTCACCAATGTTTTATGAATTGTTTTTGTATGTTTTTCAATAGAGTATTGACCATATTTGTACATTTAAAACGGAAAATAATGTATTTCAATAGATTTGTGACAGTTTTTGATCAGTCTGAAATAGGTACCTGTTTTAATAGGGTGACCATATTTCTGACATGTATGTCAGAAAATGTTATACCTTCAAAAAATCATTTTCATATTTCTGACCGGTATGTCAGAAAATGATAGTTATCATAATTTGGGGGGGTTTTAATCCTGACATAAGAAGAACGGCTGCGCGACCTCTCTTATAATTAACTATATTTTGGATTTGATGCCAAAATACCCAACCAAATCGAATAATTAAAAAAATGTTTCAGAAATATCTATTGCCGATAGCGTAATTTAATTTATTTGGTATTTTTTAATATAAAATTCAGGCCATTTAAAAAATAGTTTTCTAATGATTTTAGAGGCAAATTTGGCAATGTTTTGCAAGTTTGTGAGTAACAATTTGATCAAATAAATAATGTTACCGAACTAATGTTTTAATGAAATGAAATATAACTTCTGTCATTCTTTTCGTAGACGGGCATAATCTCACCTTATACTGAATATTAGTGAGTTTTGCAAAGCAAATCAAATTATTTCGGTGGCTTTGTACCCAAACGCTACACACATCTTGTAACCGCTGGATGTTGCTGTGTTTAGGCCATTAAAAGTGTCCAAAAAATCTATCCAGGAATGGTGACTGCAAAATAAGGAAGCAAAAGTAAATAGGGAAAATTTTGCAATTATTTTAAAAAGTGCGCTAGATAACACGGATATGAAATCCCACCTCAAAAATGGCTTTCGAGTGTGTGGTCTTTTTCATTTTGATAAAAATGCCGTACCATACGAAAAATTATGAAAAACATCATTATTCAATGAAAGTGTAAAATTAGTGACTCTAGAGAGCATTGCAGCGGAAGAAACAACACATTTGGTAGAAAATAATGTATCACCGGTTATATCCCCGCATTCCTTTCCATTACCTTATTATTCTGCTGTTTTGAAAGAATTTCGTGAATTGCATGAGGTTGGATTGCAAGTGCGGAGTGCAAGGCATTATTTGATATTTGGGAAATTATGACCGTAACTGTAGACAATTTTTCGTGGAATTTAGATATTTCGAATATATCATCGGAAATGAATTCTGTTATTATTAAGGGTATAGACCCTCAGTAGCATGCCGACATGAATGACGAAACTATTTTGAATATCCCTTTGAAAACAGTGAAAATAATATGGAAATACTATATGAGAAACCAAAAAAACATCGAAAATGAATCTTGTCAGCAGGAATACCCTTACTCCATTTAAAAATAGTTTTTTTTAATGAGGCCTGTTATCAATCAACCTTCTACTTCTTTCAATGAATGTGCAGGGACTAAAACACCTATTTTAATTATAATGCTTATACTATTTTAATTTAGATGTAATGCCTTAAGAAGGCAAGACACGGTTAAGTTTCTTGTTGGCGTAAAACAAAGAAAATTAATGTAAGCGCTGTTTTATACCAAAAAACAGTGTTTTAATTAATTTTCATCTTTGTATAAAAAAGGTTTTTTTTTTTATGTTTAATAATTAATAAAGTTTCTCCAAAATACCGATTTTTACTTTAAATGTTGTCCACCTGGATTTGCATTTTATTTGCATCAACGAATCGAAATATCAACATTCAACATGTATGTCGGATACTGGATTCACATTGATTTTGGTATGTCAGAAATACGAACAGCCATGTCAATCAATAGGAACATATTGATTTTTATGTCAGAAATATGTGTTTTGTTGGCATGTTACATTTTAAATGATTTTAAATATTTAACGGTAATAAATATATCAAAAAGTGAGATTTCATTATATGAAATTGAACAATGTTTCCTAAAATTTAAAATTTCGTTTCAGTAATACAAGGTTGATTTTACAAAAAAATATTGAAATTCATGAAAAAAAAGTGATAGCTTAACGTGTCAGAAATAGGGTGTTTTACCTTATATAAAGGGTGTTAAGTGACGTATTTGACTTACAACCCGTGATTCCTGACAATATTTGGAGTAAAAAATTGAAATGAAATTTTGGTCTCCCGTGACTTTTTTTTTTCTTCAAAATCAAACAAAAAATAATAAACAAAAAATAATTTCGTCCACATGTCATGATTTGTAGAATAAAAAATAAAAATAAAAAAAACATTAAAAAACATCAAGTATACATTTGATCCTGATGATGTGAACATCGTTCGCGAAACATGTTGCTTGTGTATAAATAAAAGTGATGTAAACAAAGTTTTTTTGTTATTAGTTTTTGGGGTATTATGCCGTGTTGCGCTACCCCCTTCTTTAGCCAACGTTTCGGACAGCGTTGCAGTGTCCATCATCAGGGCAGATGTGTAACTATTACAAAACTATTATTAAACCTGATGATGGACACTGCAACGCTGTCCGAAACGTTGGCTAAAGAAGGAGGTAGCTCAACACGGCGTAATACCCCAAAAACTAATAACAAAAGTACTTTTGGCCGTGAAAATCTAAAATCGTAAACAAAGTTGTTTGTCTTTTCATTAAAATAAAAAATTTCACCGGAGACCAAAATTCTATTTACATTTTTGATTCCAAATAATGTCAGGAATCACTGGTTAATGTTATTCAAGTACGTCCCTTAACCAGTGCCGGATCTGCCATACGTTGAAAAACGTGCAAAAAACCTGGCGCCAACTCCGAAGGGGCGCCGTGAGAAAATAAATATTGTATTAAAATTTTGTTATAATATTCCTTGAATCGTTTCAAAATTACCCATGGTACGAAATAATTATTACGCTCTAGCAACACTTTCCAAAGAAACAGAATGCGCACACATAAATAAACCAGTCATGCGCACGCATCAGGTTGGTTTAGGGCTTACGAATTTATAGTCAGTTACAGAATTTTTTTACAAATTCCATATATTTAGTTTAAATGTAAGATCTATTTTTCTATATATCTTTTACCGTCTTTTACGACGAATGGGTGCGATCCAAATTCAATAACCAATCACAGCGCGATGTTTTTGTTCAAGAGAACAAACAAACCGATCGCCTTTCAAAATGCTGACAATTGTAGTTAGCGTACGCTCGCTATTGTTTTATTTTGTACGATTTTAGTCTCTAGGAGAAAGTAGTTAAAGACCATTTTCTTATGAAATCTTCACTAAATTCCATTAACAAAAACATCGCACGGTTCGATTCACATCATCGATTTGACATATTATTTAAAGTTCGTTAAATTTATAATTAATATCTATTAGATTTGTTGGATAATTCTGTTATTTTGCGGTGTCAGTGTAAGCTTCTTTCGTAAGCCGTTGATACCATACGTCAGTGTTTAGTGTTTGTTCGCTCAATTTGGTGTTTGTTCGCTCAACACGGGAAATGCAAGGTACAAATTTGAGGTAATATTCTTATTAGTCAGAAGCTGTAGATGCTATTCTTGTGTTGTACGTTGCCATGAGAACGTATTTGTATTTGCTTTTTCTATTAATATTCGCGTTGGGTATATACATAAACGCAGTAAATCTCAAGAATGTCTAATGGATCTAGTTCAGCTAAACCACCCGCATTGTCTCGTAACCTATATTTTAAATCATGGTACGGGCACAAACAAACAATTCGTTGTATTATTTTAAAGCATAACTTGCAAAAAGAGTTTTTCCTAAAATAATTAAAATAGCACCATAATTTTATCTTTACCCAATAGATTCAGAGAGTATAGGGCTCCTGGCGATTCTCTCTTTAAAAAAAAAGGAGTGTGAGAGCTACCGCCAGGTCACTTGGAAAAGTTACACCCTTTATATGTCTTGATTTTATTTGATAAATTAGTGTAAAAAAAATAAAATTAAATAAAAAAAATTAAAAATTGGGGTGAACGAATTTTTAATCAAAATAAAAATGTAGGGGGGGGGGGGGCGCCATCGGTACCTACTGCACAGGGCGCCCGATTTCGTAGATCCGGCCCTGCCCTTAACACCCTGTATTATTATAAAAATATAAAAAATAAAAAAATAAAAAAATTTGTTGTACCTACCACCTTGGTCGAAGGGTACCACCATATAATTTTTACTTTTTCTTCGATATGTTGCGTTTATCATTTGTAATGTATTATGCATATTTTGTGTAGAATGTTTAATATTTTTATATATTACTAGCTGGTTCCCGGCATGCGTTACAATGCCATATTCAATGAAATAAATTGTTTCTCCCTGCATGTCCTTTCCCGTGCGTCCCCGTTCCCCACCCACATCCCATACCCTCCAGCATCCTTCCACCTTCCCGGCTCACCCTCTCCCCTCTCCCCCCCCCCCCCCCCCTCCGCTTCACCGTCCCACAAACTACTCTCCCGCGTTCCATATATTCAGTCCAGTTTTCAAGCAGCTCGCGTGCCACCTATTACAATTTTTTTTATTCTATTTTTATTCTTCATTTTTTACAAATATTCATTTTTGTATACTATAAGAACAATCAATCAAATTTGGTACCTAACGTAGGTTCCTATTAAAAATATCTATAATTTAAAAAATCCATAGACAATTCGTTTAGTACGAAAAAAACTACTGCCAGTTAAATTCAATTACATCAAACGCGCGAATTTTCAAACGTCCGAAGTTAAAATAGTCGTTAAGTTTTCTGAAATTATTAATTTTCTGCGCAATTTTCTTAATTTTTCTTACCGTAGTAACCTTCTACAAAGTATTAGAAAACTTTTTAAAAAATGATTGAAATAGGTAAAGTCGTTCTGAAGTTATGGCGTGACTAAGGGAAACAGGTATTCATTTTTATATATATAGATATTATCTTATGTAAATGTTATCTTCTTTATTGTCATCTAATGCTGTTAAATAATCATTCTAATTGTCTAATTTATTTTAGACTAGCAATTCACATTATACTAGTTGTAATATGTAACTGCTTTTCGTATAGGTAGTATGTGAACTAAAGTTATTATGTTATGAAAAAAAATATGGAGAAAATAAAGAATAAATACATATTTAAGTTTTGTATTTTATTAGCAGAATATTATACGATTTTACTAACGAAACGCAACGCCATGCCATTACCCAACCATTATAACCAACGGTTTCTGTTAAATCAAATCCACACCGCCCGCTTGCCAACCCGCTGCTTTTAAATATATTTTAACCAATTTACACAAAACCTTGACAAATTATATACCTAAAAACGTCAGGAATCAGTCTATTTATTGGTGAAAACCACAAGAAAATCCGTTGCGTAGTTTAAAAGATCTAAGCGTACAGACAGCGGGAGCGACCTCATTTTATACCATGTAAAGATTTGATATAAGTAATAAGTTTATATTTAATGCTTAATTTGTGATCACGATTTCCAGAACTTTCCACCAAAAAATACAAGGGTAAATAGTAAAGAGTTCCAGCTACTTCCATCTGAAGCCAGTGAGACTATGGTGTCCCCAGTTGGGGTAGGTATGTTGTGAGGCTGAAGGTAGTAGGATGTGGAGAAGAGGAAGGTTGGGAAGTACCTGGCTATTCAGATCTGATCACCAAACATGGGTAAAGCCATTTCAAGCAACGCTTCAATTCTGAATTGTGGTCTTACACCATGGCAATACTGAGAGTATCTTCCACTCTGGAACGTGCCGCAAATTTACTGTATATTATTTCAAATGAATTAATTGTGAAATAACACAAATTAATCAAATAAAATTTATTTGCAACTCCGGGATTCGATCCAGCGACCTTCGTTTGCAAGTCAAGAGTCTTATCGTTCGACCAAGCCAAGTCCAGAATGCGACTAGCCACAAGCGAAAACACAGTTGCAAGTTGTGATTGCCGTAGTGAACTTCACCTGCAGTAAATCCTCTATTTATAAGCAATTCTTTATGTCTTGTATTACCAATTTTATTTTATTTTTTACTTCTCTAACAGTTAATGTTTTTTTACATTTATTTTATTTTGATATCTTCCTTGTATTTTACTACGGAACTCGCACCGTACTCGACTGCACCACCCTCTACGAGATCTGGAAAAAGTAATGATATACTCTTGAATTAATAATTAACCCCTCGAAATAATAGTCCCATCATAACCAAACACCCAATATAATTGATTTTGGAACCCAAAAAAAAGTGGTGCGACTTTTGTAAATGACAATAATAAATGATTAATAGGTTAGGTACGAGTACCTACACCTACACAAGGTAGATACTTAAGAACGATGATATTTTGGGTTAGGAAGTAAAAATGTTTTTTATTACAATTTAATTATTTGGAAACATCATTTTTTATTTTAAAAACATCCAATTGAAAGAAAATTTTATACACTTCTAAAGAAGTATTGGTTTTCACGATAAGTAAATTATGATACATTTAAAATACATCGTTGCAAACCAAGCAAAAAAAATTAAGCCTGAGGTGTTAAGTTTATGCCTTTAAATGTAAACACCTTAAATTGCTCCTAAAAATTTCAAATGAGAGGAAATATTTATAAGAACTAAAAACAAAAACGGTTCTATGACAACTCGACAAAGTGGCATCTCAATACCCTCATCTCAATACCATCTGAAAAGTATTTTTTTTTAAATAACACGCAACCCAACCTAACATATCCTATTTAACCAAGTGAAAAAAATATATATTCATCACTTTTAATGAATTTTCAGAGAGGTGATGAAGTTGTACATTGTGGAGTTATCCGGTCATCATCAAAAAAATAACAAAAAAACATTAAAAGGGCTCCGTACTTTGATGGACTGTTCATCTGCCGAATTACATGCGTTTATACATAAAAAATAAAATGCAGAAAAAACTAATTACGTAAAAACACAAATAAAATTCTTCCCCGCCTTCCTCTTTCCCATCTCCTCCCCACACCCAAAACTTTCAGCCTCACAACACACCCCCATGGGGACGCCATGGTCTAAGTCTCACTGGTTCTAGATGGTTGAGAGCAGCTGGGACTCTTGTGCGGTATTCACATTAAAAAATATTAAGCATTTTAACTTCTACTGTTTAATCCTTTCTACTTTCTTCCTTTCAAACCACTGTCAATCTTGTTCTACTCCTTTCTACTCTTGTATATTATTTTTTAAATAACATTCACGCTCATCCTTCGATTCATCATTTTCGATTGTTTTCTACTCCTATCTACTTTTTCTAGTATTTTCAACTCCTTTATAGACTGATTTATTTATTTATAGTATTTTCCGCGCACATTCCAATAGTAACAATAAAATAGAAGTGTGAAGTTAAGACGCGGTAGTCAAACCTTCAGAAAATTAAAGTAGGCGAGAGTATCTCATTCTCTAGCAGGCTAAATCCTATATTTAATGTCGCTTTATACATTTAATTAATTAATTTCAATATAATTATTTATTATATAATATAGAATTAATCCTATATTATCCTTTATATATCTAATATTTAATGTTTGTCTATTTATAATATCGCTTTTACTCATCGAGTTTAAAATCACAACGGTATTAAATAAGTTTTCACTAAAAAAATCAGAATATGCAGATCACACGCTGTAGAAGTGAATCTTTCAGAAAACTAAAGTAGGTGAGAGTTCGGAAGCTACGAAAAATCACACAGAGAGGAGACTGATAAGAGTGATAAAGAGGAGACAGATTGGTCTATTTCATTCCCTCCCCTAAATCTTATGGATGCACGTGTTTATCTCTTTGTGGTGTCGCTATTTTTCGTTTCATCGAGTTTCAAATCCCAACGGCGCTAAAGAAGTTTTCACTTCAAAAATGGATGTCACTAGTTGATGCTCGCTACTATTTTTTTCTTCTTTTTGAAGTGAAAACTTCTTTAGCACCGTTGTGATTTGAAACTCGATGAAACATTGTGATTTGAAACTCACACTAAAAAGAGACAAACACATACATAGAATTTAGCCTGCAAGAGAATGAGATAGCAAAAAAATATTTATTTACTTCTCCACTACCTATGTGAATACGATAAATCCACTTATGTGAATTGGACACTCTGTTTTTTTGTTGTTGTTTTATTAGACCATTTTTTTTACCTGCCCACGCCCTCAATGTGCCATCTCAACGCCATTTAATTTTCTCTGGGACTGGTCTGGGTTTCTACTGCCCCCTTGAAAGTCTCAAATGTCTACTAGGGGCGTTATCGCCCACGTTTGAGAACTTATATGGTCTAGTGGTATAAAACGCGTGACGAACCTTAGCGACCAGACAGAAAAAAAACATTTATTTATAAAATCAATACCCCCTTCAAACCATCCCAAAATGAACAGGCAAAGAAAACACAAAACAAAGCGACATCTAGCTACTCCGAAGAAGAAAACACAAATACGATTAAGATGACCAAATGCTTAGGAAAAAATCATCCTTCACATAAAAAAGTAATTCTTAGTCTTCCCACTCTTGTTTACTTTAGTTTTCTGAGGGTTTCACTTCTACCGAGTGTGAAATGCACACTCTTATTTTTGAATTTAACAATATTCCCTAGGAAAATGTCGATATGAGGCGTTCATTTTTAAAAGTAGGTAGGTATATAAGTTGTTTCTTGGAACGAGGACATATTTGTTCAAGCGCGCGCTTTTAAAATTGCCGAGGACATAAATTACATTTTGTATTTTTGCCTACTCTTATCTACTTTAGTTTTCTGAAGGTTTCACTTCTAAAGCAAAATTTTTTATCTAAAATCTCTGGATTTGCTGAATTGGCAGTTCAAGTAGCTTTCAGGGCAAGGCTATTTATTTATTTATTTATTTATTATTTAAACGCCCGTACACAGGGCTATTACATACATAATACAGGTGTATCGAACATTTACAAACATTATATATATATAGAATAACATACAGTACATACATACGATGCATATTAGTACAACAAATATTTATCATTTTACAAACATATCAGTTACATAAATAACTAGTTATTTTTGCTTTGATGCAAGACGGTGAGGTTTTGAAAATATCGAAAAGGTCTGTATACGTATTGGCAGTTCGGTGAAAACGCACTAGCGGTGAATGATAGGAATAGTTAGTGCTATGATTGTCACTGTGGAAAAGGTGGTGGAGTCGAGTTGGTTTAACAGGGACACGAATATTTATAACACTTAACATTTGAGGGCAGTCTATGAGATTGTTCAGTAATTTAAAAAGTATAAGAATGTCATTAATAGTACGCCGGGTAGAAAGTAGTGGTAGGTTTAGATCAGACATTAATGCATTGTAGCGGATTTCAATTACAGGCTGTCTCAATTTGAATTGAACGTATCGAAGAAATTTTCTTTGTACTCTCTCCAAACGGTGTAAGTTACAGGTATAAATCGGAGACCATACAGGAGATGCATATTCCAGCTGCGATCTTACAAGAGAGCAGTAAAGTAGCTTAATTGACTCAATGTTTTGAAAAGTCCTTGTGTTACGTATTACAAAACCTAGAATTTGCATGGCCTTATTGGAAATTGTTTCACAGTGACGATCAAATGTAAGTTTCCGGTCAAAAATAACACCAAGGTCTTTGATAAATGGTACTAATGCAATTTCATTATTGTTAATTAAATACGATGTAGATATTGGAATCCGTGAACGGTAAAAACACATGTGGAAACATTTTTTTACGTTTAGGAATAATTTATTTATTTCACACCAGCTAGCAAGTCTATCTAAATTTTGCTGAAGGATAAGTGCATCATTTAAACATTTTATAATCTTAAAAAGCTTTAGGTCATCTGCGAATAGAATGAATTTGACATTATCGAAACATAAAGATAGATCATTTATAAATAAAATGAAAAGAAGTGGGCCCAGATGAGAGCCTTGAGGAACTCCCGAAGTTACTTTATATTTATACGAAAATTTATTATTTAATTTTACCATGAGTTCACGGTTACAGAGGTAACTATTCAACCATTTTAGGAATGATTCATGTATACCAAGGGCTTGCAGTTTCGCGAGAAGGATATTAATATTTACTTTAACAAAGGCTTTTGAAAAGTCAGTATATATTGAATCTACTTGTGCACGAGACGTGAAAGCTTCACAGATATAGTGTTCATATAATAGAAGATTGGTTGTGGTTGACCGACCGGTTACAAAACCATGCTGTTCTGGAGTAGGTAATAATATGCCTAAACTTATCAGCAATCTTATCTAAGACAATACTTTCAAACACTTTCGGGATAGTAGACAGTATGCAAATTGGTCTATAATTTGAAACACAATTTTTATCACCTGATTTAAATACAGGTGTCAAGTGATTAAGTTTCCAAGGACCAGGAAATATTCCAGTTCGGAGTGACAGATTAAATACCAGCATTACAAATAAGAAGGCTAGCGGATGGTTCTGGGATAGTAAGTTTCGAAAGTATAGATATCAACCATAGAAACTTATTTTACGCTTCTTATACTATTTTCTACACCTTTCTACTCGGTTCCTACTTTGTTCTACGTCATTCTACTTTTCCTACTCTTATATAACTTCTTTTGTACCCCTTTTCTACGCGTTTGTATATTATAGGTTCTCCTATTGTTATTGTCTTCTCTACACTTTTTACTGGGGTTATATTCTTTTCTACTATATTTTCTACACGGTTCCTACTTTTTTCTACGTCATTCTACTTTTCCTACTCATATATAACTTCTTTTGTACCCCTGTTCTACGCGTTTATATATTATAGGTTCTCCTATTGTTATTGTCTTCTCTACACTTTTTACTGGGGTTATATTCTTTTCTACTATATTTACGATATACAGACTCTAAGAAGCGTATACTTTGCCCTTTTCCAATCCATAGCAACACACGGTATAGTGGTATGGGGTGGTTGTGCTGAATCCATTTTTAGACCAATTATTTTAGTTCAAAAACTAATTATGAGAATTATATTTAAATTTCAACCTACCCATCCCTCAAATGAACTCTTTGCCAAAATCAGGGTCTTAGATATTCGACAGCTATTTACTAAAACAAGCATTTGTTATATTCGAAAAAATAATCTACTAATCGCTCGACAACATCAAGCACACACCCGCTTTTCATCAAACCTGGGTTGCGTCGTCCCATAAACTAATACCTCATTCGCTCAACGACAATTCTGGTTCATCGCTCCTAAAATATATAACGCTCTGAGAACTGACATAAAGTCAAGTAATTCTAATTCTCTTTTTATAGCACATGTAAAACATTGGATTTAGGAAAGGGAACGAGCGTATTTCAAAGAGAACATGAGTTCTTAACACTACATTTTAATTATTAATTTTTGCATTTCAAAATTTTTATTTCCATTTTTATTTCTATTTTTCTTTAAAATGTTATTATTTTTTTTCTTTTAGTTTTTCACTTAATTTTATTTATGTTTTAATTTTAATTTATATACCTATATGTTTTAATATATATATTCGTATAGAACACTTGAGTTC
This sequence comes from Limnephilus marmoratus, assembly GCA_917880885.1. Taxonomy (NCBI): domain Eukaryota; kingdom Metazoa; phylum Arthropoda; class Insecta; order Trichoptera; family Limnephilidae; genus Limnephilus; species Limnephilus marmoratus. The sequence continues at coordinate 39,496,849 of OU862920.1, read as the reverse complement.
TTAAAGTATTTCTTAATTTTTATTTAGTATGTTTAATCATCTGTTTTAATAAAATAGTATTTATTAAATACTATTTAAAATATTAAATGTACGACTACCACAACACGGGCATTAGCCTAGTGTGGTAGCCAAAAAAAAAACAAATATCTGTAACCAATAAATATTTTATGAAATAATTAAATAAAACACAAATATAGATTGCGCTTTAAGATGGTCGATACATCTCATAGGTCACCAAATTATCATTCAATAAAAATGTCAAGAAGGTTTGAGGAATAAATATTTTTTAATTTAAAAGTAAGACTTTATACATACTGTATAATTATAAACCTCACCCCTTGAACCCGAGAACCCCTGCCAAGTCACCAATGGCAAGTGTTGATTATCCAATGAATGGTTCCCTGGGCGGCGGTACACAAACCTGCCTCCCAAATTGTAAAAACATGTCGAGAAAGTATTCTTTTGTTTTATAAAGACGGCATCTTCATCATTAAAAAATTGAGGTACGTTTTTACCAAAAGGAATATCTTACCTAAACAACTTTTTTCTGTTCTCTGTATTGGTAACTTTACGAATTGGCTTATTCGAATATCAAAAAGTATATTAGAAAGATAAAGCGTGATACATTTATTTTTATTTAAAAAAAAAAAAAAAACAATAATTTTCTTCTTCAGATTTAATTCTAATTTTATGTAAGAATTATTTCGCTTTGCGAACACTTTGATTTTCATTTATGGAGACATTTCTCTTTTACAAAAATTTTCAAATTTCAACTTCTTATGAAATGAAGATGGCTTTTTACAAATCAATAACCTTTTTTATTACTTAACATGTCTTAACAATTTATTGAATGTGCATAAAATATTGACCCGGTGTGATAATTCACTTCTATCCCAAGAAAAACAATTTTTTTAAAAGATATTCCTCTTCGTAAAAAGGTTCCCCAGCTCTACTTATACCCTTTTCAGTTTTAGTCTAAAGTTTAGGTGACAATCAGAACAATGACAAAAAAATTTGAAATGGGATAAAGTCGTTAAAAGCGATTAAAAAAATCTTTAAAGCCTTACCTAACTCTTCTGAAAACTGCTAAAAAATCATGAAAAACGATGAAAAAAATCCTTAAAACCTTACCTAACTCTTCTGAAAACTGCTAAAAAATCATGAAAAACGATGAAAAAAGCAATATACGAATATGTTACCTAATTAGCTTAGTGCGTGATTACCTTTTTTCATGACTTTTCAAGATTTTTACATGACTTGGTTTAGTTAAGCAACATATTCGTAGATTGCTTTTTTTCATCGCTTTTCATGATTTTATATCAGTTTTCAAAAAATTTCCGATTTTTCCGGTTGCTGTTATCTTATCACCTGGTAAAAATTCAGTTTCTTATTGCAAAATTTTCTCCGATATCATAAGATTTGTAAGTAAATATCTTTTTCAAACTTTCTTCAGGCAGGTAGGTAGCAACCATAGTATTGAAAAAATGCGAATTAGAAGGTCGAAATAAACGCGCCGATCTCACATTTAAAAAAATAACCTTTAAACATTAAAACGGCCACCATTAAAACGTAACGTACACTAAAATTTCAGACAGAAGTAATGCAAAACGGTCGAGTTAAAAAGGGTTTCACTTGAAACCAATCAAAATAAGTAACAAATCTCTATCTATGTATCTGAAAATCTGGAATATTTAATTCTGACAATTTTTTATTTTATTTTTAACAATTTTAAAAATATAATCATGTTAACAGTTAACACAATAAGTATTTGAAAACAATAAAACTAATAATGTGTGAATCTTGTTAAAATCCTCAAATAAGAGGTAAACAGTAGGTGCCTAAATGTAGATGTTGATGGAGTAAGTTTTCAAGCCGAGTCTAGTTCTTGTGCTCTAGCAAGGCTCTACCTCCAACCGATGAACCGATGCGATACCGCGCGGCCTGTGCTGAGCGGGCACCGGGCAGAAAGGCTTCATCGCGTCGGGGCGCGCGCCTGGCCGTGCCTCCGTTTTGTTCGGCGGAGGATGCGAGTTAGTCCGGTGGTGACCGCCGCGCAATAAGCACGCATCGTGCGCACTCTGTCACTTGCGATCACCATTGACAACACGAGCGACTCTTCGAGTGTTCTACCCTCAAACACAAATGCTATCAAACAAATCCTTACAACGCTGTTCCCTGCGAACCATATTAAAACAGTCAAAGATACTTTACGCGTAAAAACTTTTGACAACGGAATTTTTCGCTGTCAGTGCGAAATTAATTTTGCAAATCAATAAAAAAAAACTATTTCGAAGAAGTGTAAAAATTCAATTAGCATACAGATATATATCAGAGAAAATATGTGAAAAACGAATGATTAAAATAGTGCGTTAAAATATTTGAGATAAACAAATTGAGGTCCTGAAAAGTGTCTGAAAATAAGAATCCTCGTGAATGGCTCGGTAACGCACCTAGCAGGACACTGACACTGCCGAGGGCCCCCCGCCTCGCATCTGCCTGCCCGAGACCGGGACGGAGCCCGGGCCCCCGTCCGGGGGCATGGAGGTGGCTTGCTGCGTGCGAGGACCCTCCGGAGACGTGCTGGGGGACCAGGTAATACCAATCCCCTGAACCCATTCAACCATCCTCACCCTGCTCTCCACTGTTCCCACATTTCCCAGCGAGCTTATTGCAACTCAATTTATTGATTGGTAAATAATATTGTATAGGTATGTCCTTCGCGAAAAACACACCATTTTCCAAAGTTAAATAGCATAATAACAAATTTATTCCAGAGATAATAAATGTAATAACAAATGTCTGGTACCTATTCGTCTTTATCTCATATACCTACGCTTGTTTATAGACAACTTAAATACATTTGGTAAAGTCTTTAGATATTTTATGTTAACGACCGATTCTGATGATTTTCTTGTTAGAATCTTATCTGAATCAATTTATTACACGAAATTGTGGCATTAATAAATGTACATATGATGTAAATGTGCTGTTGTGGTTTATATTTATTTATTTATTTTAAACTAAATATGACAATGCGAATACCTACTAAGCAGAATTATTTATTATTTCTAAATCACTATAATTTCCACCGATATTACACGATACTAATGGTGAAAAATATAATGCAATTTGTTCCCAGCTAAAAAATAAGAGTCTTCAGCGCAGTGTCTTGAAAACATATATAGAAAAATGGCCACGGTTTCAATTAAAAAATATTATTGTTTAGTGCGAATTTACAACAAATATTTATCTATCATGCATCGATTATAAATATACCTACGTTATAATTACCTAGTAAGAATGTTGACAGAATTATTTTATAAATAAATCATTTTAGAAATGCAATTAATAACATGTATAGTATACCTATATCACATGCCTTGTATACATAATACTAACATCATTTCAAAAAATTATTTTATATATTAAACTTATATTCGACCTCATCATGTTGTACTTATACTGAAATCTTAATAAGAAAGCTTTGGAAAACTGATTTTTCTAATACTCATTTTTTTAATTTGGATATTATAGTAGGTTTTCTGATAACTTTAAAAATATAATAATGCTTTCAATTCTTTATCAGAAAAAAACTAAAAACTCTCCGGAAATATGCTTAATAACAGCCCAAGAAATTTATTGCACAAGCAAAATTTAATGCTCAAATATATGGAAAGTGGTTCCCATTACAGAAAGATTCAAATATTGCTAGATTTTGGGCAAGATAAATTTAAAAAAATATATAATTTTAATTTTGAAAATCTATCTTTGAAAAGTTTATCAATCTTTAACAAATTAGATAGTTTGGTAGGTACGAATGTTAAAAATTAAAAGAAATATAATAAATATAATAAATAATATTATTTATACCAACATAAAATACCCATCTACTTTTAACAAAATGATACCTAGTCTAATTGATACGTAGCGGTTACCAAGATCTTTGCCTGTTCTTTGTGTTAATTTGGCAAGGGTTGTTGCAAGTTGCTATTTGTACCCTCAGCATTACCGAAATTAATAATTTCGTAAAAATATCACGTTTTCTAAGATAACAAAGGATGGGCGTGAATATCTACAGTTAAAAGGCAGCGATACGTTATAAAGCTTTTGTCTAATTAAAATTGTAGATAGCTTTCTCCATTAATTTTTTGTTATTCCAGTCGATGTAAAAGCTTTTCAGTAAGGTTTATCTTTTCATAAACTATTGAAAATTGGTATATTTTTCCGCCAATTTATTGATTTCTTTCCAGCAATTTTAATTTCCTCTCAACACTTTGCCGGTCGATTATATTTTCTGTCATATCATACATTTAATGCTTCAACTACATTTCTTTCTATTGCGTACACATTACATATTCATATATATTGTGACGTGAAAATTTTCTTCATATGCTTATTGCTTTTTCACGTGAAATCATGAATACCACACAATCGAAAATAAAGGTTATTTTGAATTTTAGTTTAACTTTAACCCTACTTATAAATATAACTGTGTAGTATATAACATTAAAAACTTATGATTGATCCTTTTACATACACAGGTAGCGCCTTAGTAGGTTCCCATTACTTGACTACGTGTGACATAAAAATATATATGTTTTTGTTCTTCATTAAAAATAAAATCATCGACCAGCAAAATGGTATCGGTCTTTCGGGTATGTGCTGACAAGTATGTAAGTTCTTACCTAAATATTTAGACCTTCTAAATTTCGCTCAGAATACTGTCCACTTTGTGCCCTCCCATCAACAAAACTTTGCAGGATAATGTACCTACATACTATATTTTCTCCATGTATATATATATATATTTTTTTTTAATAATATCTACCAACTTGCTTATTTAACCGAAAGTGTTTTTGGACATCTAATCTAAAGCATATTGGCTCATTCTTCGCGCAAGTGATCAAAACAGCGCGGATCCATCTTGGAAAATGCTCCCCTCAAATACAAGCTTTTGAGTTTTCTAACGAGAGGCACTTTGTGTAAAAAAATTCGATAACTTTTCTGTCATTCCGCTTTTACCAGATATTACTAAAAAGCCGTCAATGCAACAATATTTATCTTCAACACGTCTTCAGGTTGAATTTTTTAGTTAAATGAATAAACAAATCCTTTTGTGAAACAGAACTTATTTAAAAAAAAATATTTAAATGGTTTAAAAACCAAAAGGTTTCTTCTTCAGGATAAGATTAACATAATCCTAATTGTTAATCTTATCCTTTTAAGAAGAAACCTTTCATTTTGAAATGCTGACATAATTTTGATTAAATAAATGGTGTTTAAAGAAACGATTTGTTTTCATTTAATTAAAATGACGCCACAAAGTGATTTTGCAAAGATTTTTTTTATCTTTATAGTGCGCGGTTTAACTAGTAGGAGTATAAGACAAGATTTACAATAATAATTATCAGTAGATATCACGGAAGTAAGGGAACGTACCCATACTACGTGACCAACTTTTTGCAATTTTTATCCCCCAAAAACCTAAGGCCGCCGCGCGCCGCTCATTTGAACCAAGCGTGACATTTTGAAGACCCCCCCCCCCCCTAAACGTGTCACGTAGTATGGGTACGTTCCCTAACCTAATATGAAAATACAGGCCGGTACCTATACATATCTAAAACTTTACAAATTATACCTAGGCATCAGGGAAACACGAATAGGTTATTGACGCTACCAGAACTCTCAAAAATTGTAAAATTATATACCTAGTACATTTTTCATAAAAATATATTTTTTTAAATATGTATTATAAATTAGACTAAAAAATAGAAATTCAATTGTTCAAATTCAATTCACCCACACTATCTTGTAGAATTTTCACACCAAGATGTTAGTTTTCGGTAAATAAATGTCCGCTTTTACCGGGAACTTTAAACAGTAATAACATAAACAATGGAATTTTTAATATAATTTTATTAATTAATTATTATAATTATTAATTATAAACAATGGAATTTTGAATATTTAATTATTTAATATAATATAATATAAATTATTGGTTAAACAAAGCGAGTTTGTATGATATCTCGGTGGTTTAAAGAATTCGTCAACTTGCGAAAGGTCACGCTGATCAAATCCCCGTCGCGTCGATAAACTTACAACTCCTGTATTTCTATTGCATATAATATTATATTTTTCTTCAGTTTTTTTTTTTATTGTGACTATATTTTAAAAACTGATCTAAGTAAAACGGAAGAGGACTTGCCCGCCCAGTTGTTTCGTAGAAATTAAAAATTCAAAAGCTTTAGAATTGGCGTTTAATCAAGATCAATCGGCTTTCAACTGTCAAAAAAACTAAATATCCTTTTAATGACTTTGTCACATATTAATTTTTACTAAACAACTTGACCTTAATGTAGCACTAGTAGGTATTTACTTACCTACAGTAGCACTTTTCTAAAGCAGTTTATACATTCGGTGAAAAAACAATATTTTGATGAAATTTAGGAACAAACCATTATGTACAGGTACCTAGCGAATCTAGCAATCCACATAAGTGATGGTAGAAGAATGAAAAACGGATAGAAGCGTAAAGGATTACAAGGAGAAGGAGTATAAGGAGAAGTCGGGAACTGCCGAGGAAGATATGGCACGATCAAGTTGTGATCAGATAATTGAGTCGGGCCATGTCAAGACCGATTTGTTTGTCGGTCCGTTCTCTCTGGTTTCCCCTGCGGGGAAACATTACCATCATTTAAAATCATTATTATATAAATTTCAACACTAGATAAGCTATAGATATTTAATCTAGTGTATTCTGTGCATGCATGTTGAATCTGCCTAACCAATCAATATAGGAGTTAATAAATCTAAGTGAATAAAAACGTTTTGACTTAATATTTTTAATTAATTTATTTTTTTACGACAATTGCTGGTAGGTACATACGTCTATTAAAACTGACTTTAATTCAGTTTGTTCGTAAGGACTCTCATTTTTACATGTTTTTTGTTTACTATATGGGTAATATCAGTAAGATTTATTTCCAACGTAATCGTTAAAATTTTTACGTAGTACGTTTTGCAGTAAGTTTATTTCTGACAAATTCATATAATAATACGCATACTTGTACGATGAATTGAATATGTGTGTATTTGTTTTCATGTTCTATGGAAAATGTACCAAACCATTATGTTTTGATCGCGACCTGCCTCTATGTAAAATGTAATCATAATATTATATTATACGAGTACCAACCTTCAGATTAATTTTAATTTTCCTATTGGTTATTGTTATTGATTTCAAATTTCCTATTAGTTAGGCCAGTTTAAAAACAGTAGACTCCAATGTTGTCAGATGAATGGTTTTTGCGTAGTTTGCATGGTTTTATGTTCAATTATTTATAATTTATACCCCCACGGTTTTTTAAAAAATATCGAACAAGACATGTTTTTTTTTGCTGGTCCCCAAAAATATGTACTTTCATCATGTCTCTTTATCTAATTATTATGTGTCAATAAATAAAAATATATGAAATAATAATATAATAATATAGTAAAATATCATATAATATAATAATATTATTTAATAATAATATTTATTCTCTCATTCAAAATTTAGGCATATTAGATTTGTCAAAGAATTTATGTATAAAAATGCAAAAATCAGTCATTTTAAATACGTGTAGGATTACAAAAGATTTTTTAAATATTTATATTGAGGGATCAGTAGGGTTTATAGGTTCAATTAGGAATTCCACAGAGCCGAACCCTCTGATATGAAAATATCTGGGAGTCGGTGAATTATATTCCCATTTGGTCTCTGGTAGGTTGACATGTTGTTCTTGTATTGTTTTGTATTTATAATACTTATATAGTGCAATTGCTTAGCGTGGATTGACTAGATGATCATTTGGGAAGTGTGTGAAAGGGTTTAGTTTTTCCTGTGGGGAAAATTTAACCCGGACATTTAAATCTGGTGCATAAAATATTAATATAATCTAATGAATGTCGTAGCTTGTAACTTTAATTAGGTACCTACACTAACTACCGTAAAATGTAGAATAAATAAATTTTCGGAATTGTGGGAGAATTTATTTTCCCTTTTCTCATTTGTATTTGAAACACAAACAAAAATTTATATTTTATTATAATTACATATTTAACACCGAGTTCTAGATATAAATTAACCTTGATTACAGTAAAAACCACTTCTTACTTCTTACATCCACAAATTTACTCACACATACATACACACCTACCCACTACGCACATAATTACTAAATATACGTATCACAAATAAGACACTTCAAAGTAAAATATCATATCATTCAAAGAAACATATCATAGGAACCCACCATCAAATATTATTAATATCTCTACATTTTATAACCACTATTATCAATGCACTGTTTGTTTCTATATAAATAAATAAAAAACACAGTCTTTTGTGTTCCGGGTATTATTTGTATATTATTTTTGCTTTTTTCCTGTTATTCAAAGGACAATGAGTAATGTTGTTTTTAAAGTGAAAACTTCTTTAGAACCGTTGTGATTTGAAACTCGATAAAACGAAATATAGGGACACTAAAAAGAGGCAAACACATATGTACATCTATATGATTTAGCCTGCAAGAGAATGAGATTGACTAATCGGTCTCCTCTTTGTGCGGTGCTTCATAACCTACCCACTCTTGTCTACTTTAGTTTTCTGAAGATTTCACTTCTACAGCCTATGAACTGCACGCTCTGATTTTTAAATTTAATTTCTCAATAAAAAGCTTTTGAAAAACTTAGTTTTTTACGTGTTTTTTTTTTATTATTCAAAACTTGTTAAAACAATTTTGATTGCATTCTTATTTTTTTGGACATAGACTGGTAGGTTCCAAAATATTTTCGTATTTATTCACCTCATTTTAGCACGAGTTTCCAAATACCTCTTGAAATTCTCACAAAAAACAATTTAATATGAATTAAGTTTATCACCCAAAAGAATCTTACCTGTAATCTTCGGCGTTTTAGATAGCACAGGGTGTAATAATAATATCATATATGACCGTGTTAAAAATTTGGAGATCTGTAAAATTGCATTGCTGATATATGGGTAACGATAAGATTAATAAATGAAAATGAATATAAAGTATGGGCATGTAAAGCGGATAAACGAATAAACGAGTGTAATGAGAAAATATGACGCAGAAGTGAATGGAAGAAGAAATCGGGGACGCCGGAGGAAGACATGGGACGGTGAAGTTCAACTAGAACCTCCATATTTTGTTATTTATTTCTCTTAAACGAACTGTAACATTGCGGAAAAAAATTTCGCATTAAATTAGGTTCCAAATAAATTTACTGTTTTTAAAGACTTTTCAAAATAAATCACTGTGCTTTGAAAGCAGGGGAAGGACTTTTACAGATTTTAGTACCTACTTGTTACAAAACGATGGTTCTTATAGTTCAAACTTTCGGTAACTACCACTTTATATGAAGTTGAAAAACAAGTTGAATTTACAAAGGTCTTATAAAAGATATTTTCATAAAAATATTTATTGAAAAATTTTCAACCCTTGGTAAATATTATATTTTTCTAAGGCTAAATGTTGTTTCATAAAATGATTTTAAAATATTCAGGAACGTCTGTAGTTAATTAATTTTAAAGTTTAAATTTAAAGCGTGTTATTTTCTTCTTCTAACACTTTTTAATTAATTTATCTCATCGTAATAAAATATAGAAAGCAAAACTTTTACGAGTCCGTGTCAGAATGGGAGAAATATCTCCCTAAAAGACTCTAAGGGTTAACCATAATTTTTTAACCTGCCTGCTATTTTCACCCAACCAGATTCTAAAAACTTTACGAAACTTAAACAGCTTTCTCTTTTTAGATCGTACCGGGAGCTTCGGAAAATTGGTCTGGGTCCCACCCACCTTATCAAAGTAACAGTCCATTTGCCGACGCTTGGATTCAGATGCAGGTAAGTTTGTAACAATAAATAAATACCCTTTACAATAATTACATAAAACAATAAAATATACTGGCGCACAGTGTCAATCAAAGTGAACATTGCTAAAATGTAGCCAATAGTGTCCCGGGAAGTCACACGTAGTGTCGATCTTCAGTACTGTTCGGTATTTATCAAAAATTCACAAAAACATGAAATTTCGCTGCAGGACGTGACGACTACGTTACTTTGATTATGTATTTGAATTGTGCTTATAGGTAAATCGTTTTAAGCCTGTGTCCCATTGGGTCGGTAAGGGTGAAGAATCGACATAAATCAAAGACCCCGCGCAGAAAAATAGATCGCTACGGTTTTCAGCGTAGCCGTCGTGGAAGTTTTCTAAGCAGAGTCTACGGATCATTTCGATTTCTCACTCTTACCGACCCAATGGGACGAATGGCTAAGATAAGATACCTTTGCTTGTAGTGGTGTAGGTACCTACTGAATGGATAAAAAAATCAGACTGTGCAATTCATACGCGGTAGAATTAAAACCTTCAGAAAACCAAAGTAGATAAGAGTGGGGAGGCTACGAAGCACTGCACAAAGAGGAGAGCTCAGGCATGCTATATCCTGTAGATATACGTAATTGTCTCTTTTTAGTATCGCAATTTTTCGTTTCATCGAGTTTTAAATCACAACGGTGCTTAAATAGATTTAAAAAAAATACATTGTGTAAACAAGAGGTATCACAAATTCACGACACGATCTCAACCAATAGGGGCCTTAAAAAGTGAATTCATAATCAAAGCGGCCAATGCGTGCACTTGGACCGTTGTACACAACACCTCGGTTAGGGAAACAGTTAAATTAATAGTTTGTAATATTAAAAAAAACAATGCCAAAATGTTTAAAACTATCACCGGTGAACACTACCACATGCAAAACTTTCGTTGCTTTTTACGACAATTATATTATGACTTTCGGCGGAATTATTAACGTTGTTTTATCTGTCTAAAAGATACTTTGATTGATATGCTTCGTAGGTACTGTAAGTAAATAAAGTTTCATTTTATCTCATTCCCTCGCAGGCTAAATCCAATAGATGTATGTGTTTGTTTCTTTTTAGTGTCGCTCGTTTCCGTTTCATCGAGTTTCAAATCACAATGGTGCTAAAAAAGTTTTCACTTCAATAAAATAATATATTTAAAGTATAGAATAAACTTCGACGTCGTTTAGCTTCCAATATCTTTGCGTTCAATTCCAGCACTTTCGGGATAAGAAGGAGACTACGGACGGATGTAGCTTGTTAGAAAAACTTTTTCAGACAAACAAATTCAAACGATTCCTCTTTAAAATGATTTGCTAGTAAATAACTACATAGGTATGGCTTACTTTTTCAGACCATTTTATAGTATTTTTAAGTCATCCTTAGTTTAGACCAGGGGTTCCCAAAGTGTGCGCCGCGGGGCCCTGGTGCGCCATAGAAAGTAAAGAGGGGCGCCGTGCCCGCACAAATATTCGCGGGTACCTATAAAGCAACAATTCCTATTTTGAGTGCTCGCATCTTTAAAGAACATAGGTACATACTCGTCGCCGTTGCTCTGTGCATAGATATGGGAGTTGAACATACGGCCCTGCTGTATTACTGCAATTCACGATGGTTTTTACGTGGAAATGTCTTATTTCGTGTGTTCGAATTACATGAAGAAATTCGCACTTTTTTACATGAAGAACATCGTAAAAACGCCAAATACGTTACTAAACCGATTTTTTGTTAAAACTAGCGTACTTGTGCGATATATTTGAGAAACTAAATAATTTGAATCTTTCTTGGCAACAACACGCACATTCTGAAACTATCGGAGAGAATTACGGCGTTTAGGAAGAAACAACAGTTTGGTGGAGTTATGGTTATCGATTCAAAATGAATATCCAAATTTAACTTCGAAAGCTTTAAAAATTTGCATTCCGTTTGCCACATCATATTTATGTGAAGCTGGATTCTCAATCAAGAACAAATATCGCTCAAATATCAATGTGGAGCAAGAAATAAGAGTAGCAATCTCAAGTCTTATTCCCCGCTTTGAAAAATTGTGCGGAAATCATCAAGCTCACCCGTCACATTGATTTGACTGAGTAACTATCGTATTTTATTTTTTTATTAGGTCTTTTTTGTTGTTCTCTGTTCCAATTCTGAAATCTTATAACTATGATAAAACTCAATTTCATATAGTGGATTTTTTTTATTTTTGTACCTATCTACCTAACTACCTATTTCTTTCTACTATAATATTTATATATATAGTCACTATATCTATTCCAAATAGCTTACTACAGTTGGGCGCCGTGACAAAATACTAAACTTGTAAGTGCGCCGCTGGCTGAAAAAGATTGGGAACCCCTGGTTTAGACTACCTAGGTGCCTTGCTTTCCTAAAGTAACAACCATTAAGTTTTACCGCGATAAACATTAACTCCACGTATTATTTGTAACTGACGAAGGAATTGCTTACATTTTACATATGAGATGGCAAACAGTTTATTGGCGTCACAAAGGCTGACAACTTATTGGGGGAGTCACTCGAGCGATAAAGTGTTTAACCGATTTAAAATATTTAAATACCTATGCTCGCATTGTATGCACCAATGGGTTATTATTTACCCGGGCCGTGGGAAACGGATGTAACGTTTATCATACCGAAATGGTCAATAATGGTTATTGAAAATTACTTAATAGATCAATAATGAATTATTTTAAACTATAAAAGAAAAATCAGAGTTTGCAATTCACGCGCGGTAGAAGTGAAACTTTCAGAAAACTAAAGTAGATAAGAGTGTGAAGACAACGAAGCACTTTTTTATCAATTTTTTTCCAAATTTTGATCGTCGAATTCCAGTGCACTTTTTTCTATACATTTGGTCATCTTATTAATATTTGTGATTTCTTCTTTGGAGTCGCTATATTATGTCGCTTTCTTTTGAATTTTCTTTGCCTGCTCATTTTGGAGTGGTTTGAAGATTGGATATTGATTGTGGGATCCGATCCTTGGTTCCGCTGAATGTTAGGCCGTTAAGGTTATTTAGGCGCCTAGACCAAAGGAGACTTGTGTAGGGCCGTGGATTTATCGTAATAAGTTGGAACCGAGTACCTACCCTTGAAATAAATAAATATTTGATAGTTATCTCATTCTCTCGCAGGCTAAATCCTGTAGATGTACGAGTTTGTCTCCTATAGATGAACTGTTTGTCTCTTTTAGTGTCGCTCGTTTCTGTTTCATCGAGTTTCAAATCACAACGGTGCTAAAGAAGTTTTCAAAAAAAAAAAATTGTGATTTGATCATCACCATAGTATTACGATACATCATGCTCATAGTTGGTGATTCTAAAATCTGTATATACGTAACTAGGTACAGTCAAATCATTTAAAAGGGGAAACATTTGAATGTGTTTGTGTACACCGATTATATCGCAATTCCCCAAAATTGTGAGTGCTTGGCGACGTTTATCAATTTCGTTTAAATTTATGGCGAGTTATTTCACAGAATTTAAATAATTTATCAAATTTTATAGTTAATTTTCAAGTTCAATAAAGATTATATTCAAGTTCTGTTATTATATGTCATTAGTAACCAGTTGTTTCACACAACTGAGGGATGAATCTGTAAATTTTCACCTATGCTTGTCAAGTGTAAAATGAATAAATTATCCTCTTAAGAAACACGAATTACAATTTATTCGTTATTAAAATTTTATATAAACCTAACAGACGTTCGTAAATGACGATTATTTTGATGTTTGTGGGCGACGACATTCGATTCGATTCGTAATACGCGTTTTGAAATTTCCTACTAGTACCTAAGTAATCTGAGTACAAATATAGGGCAAACTTTACATATAACTTGCATACTCGACTCAAATTTCCATTTTTCGGAGATAACAGACTAATCAACAGGACGATCGATAAATATGGTAGGTAGGTAATTGAATGCTTTTCACTGCAGCTTTAAGTATCTTTAGGTACGCACGATTATATAATACGTTTTTTTTTTGTATTTTTGTACAACTTGTGTGAGTACTATTTAAGCCCAAAAATAAATAGTAAAAAAGTGATATCTACTTAATTTACTATCTAATTGTGGTTATGAAATTATATGTAAAATATAATTCACCGTCAAAAAGAGAAAAAAAGATTTGTTTAATTAAATTATCGTTGGTACCTACAAACTATCGAATTAATTAGTTTGACAAATACTCCAAAATAGGGTCATTAGTGGAACAGAGCCTAAACTATTTAACTCTTAATTTGACAGAACGAACAACGGGTTAAACGTTGTTTTCAATCTTCCTCCTCCACTTCTCCTTTTCCTAAAATCTCCCTTCGGCCTTACAATCCGCTTAGGTACCCTCTCACCCCAATTTGGGCGTCGGTTTTTTTTATACCATTTTTTTATATTTGACATTTCTAATGTCGGAGTTTTATATCTACCTACATTTTTTTCACATTAGCTCTGCACAGGGGCCCTGAGAAAAATAATTTCCCTCGGGGCCTATTTCATCATTGGGGATGATTTGTTGAGGGTCTTTTTAATGAAAGGAAAGAGAGGAAGTTCTGGGAAGCAACAGGTAAGAGGGGTGGGTAGGAATCTAGGGTTCAGTTTATCCAGATCATCCGCCGTTAGTTCCAGACAATCCTCACCCCATGAAGCCGGGCACTTCTGCTAAGTCACGAAACGCAGGGAACCACTTATTGGATAAGTTCCTGGGGCGGCGGTACCCATTCCCGCCTCTCAAATTTATACAGGTAGGTAGGTACCGTAAAATTTTTACCAATGATCTCTTAAAAAGAACAAAAGTTAAAATACTGTTTTCGTTTAATTGTTAAAAATAATATCTTAAGCTGCGTGTACACAAGCGAGCCAAACCTGCGAGCCGAATCACGAATTGTAGTAAAGCAGCGATACAGCTTGCGGTTGCTTCGTTCGTTTTTCATGATTCGTGTTTCGGCTCGCGTCTCGGTTCGCAAATGTGTACGTAGCATAAAGTAAACAACAATACTACTTTACAAAGTCGTTTTCTAAATTGGCGTAGAATTATGTGTATTTAGAGCGATTCCACTGGCTGTTTGTTCAACGTAATTCGCAATAATAATAATAGATATCTAACAGATTGACGGTAGGGGAGAAGGTAAGTTAAAAATACGTCGGAATTTAGTGTCAAGGAGATTTGTAATGATCGGGAATGGTAAACAGTTACAAACCGTAAAGGTATTCACTCTTACAATTAATAATTGCTCATAAACTACTAATGCATACGGCCCATGTTATGCCGAGTGCTTATTGTTATTCTTGTATGAACCGTGATTCCGGCCACTTTATTGCCTTTGAATTATACGCAGGCGCAGTGTTCCTCGATTTTACATATTTTAAATATTTTACTTCTACGTATTTTAGTTCAACGTCGATTTATGAATTGATACATGTTTATACCTCGCTGCACAGTGATCACGAAATCATTGTACTTACCTACTAAATTTCAGTAAACCGAATACATTTTAACAACATTTTGTCAAATAAGATTTTATCATATTACTTATAACAAAATTTTTGCGAAAGGCACCATGTTTTGAAAGATTATATTAAAGCGAATTCCAATTGTAAAACCCTGAAAGATTGATTATTCTCCATAGCAGCACTTTTATTGTCATTCAAAATTTGCTTTAATGAAAACCTACATTCAAGTTAGCACTAAAATGCTCAAACCGCGTGTTGATAAAATTATGTACTTTTAGATATTATGTTTTGATCATAAGTTTTTATAATTATTAAATAATGTCTAATATAATTTTTAAATAATAAGCGTGCAAAAAAATCCGAAATCTGTTCTTTTTTTAGACAGTAAATAAATAGACAAACTCGTTTATTTTTATCGCAAAACACGTGCGTGGATTTTTTTTTATGATTTTATTTGAATTAAAATTAAAATTCTGCAAATTCCTAATCAATCTATTGAATTATTTTACCGGATGATCATATGATTTGAAATGTGTTTTGTATTAAAAAACATTTTGTTTTAAAATGTAACAAATCTATATTAAAGGCGTAACCTTATTATAATAAAAATAAGCATATTTCTTCAAAATTTAAAACTTTTTAAGTTAAAATAACAGTCTTTCGAAATCCATAAATATTTTTTTGTACAAAGGAGTCGATACATCTAGAATTTGATTAAAAAATGAAGTTGTGTCTGTTTATTTCCTCCTAAGAGGAACTGCGCTAAACATTATTGGATTTGAAGCTAATAACCCGAACCAAACTGAACAAATTTAATCCAAAGGCATAACAAATATCTAGTAGGTACGTATATGTGCTGCTTAATTAATTTATGGTATTAATTGTAAAATGTAGGTAATTACAGAGTAAGAATTTGAAGTAGCAACTTAGGCCTTTATTTTTGATTTAATGATAATTATTTTAAAAATATATATATTTTGCTCTACTAACTGTATAAATATCTATTTATTTACCATTTTATACACCCATGGGGCTTCAACATTGGATATATAATGCTTACATTTTTTTACACGAGGATTAATAATAAAATGATGATACAAAATATAAAAATTAGTAACAAGACCACTTTGAAGGGAATAAATTTAAAACACTGATGAAATACGACGTAGGTATATGAATTAAAATTTCTACCCAAAAACATTTTTTTGCGATATTTTATTTTAATTTTATGGGTAGGTTCTTAAATCAGGAAAATTTGAATTCTTTAATAGTTTTATTTTAAAATTAAGCACAAATAAATAAATTTGCACACATCCGTACTAGCTGTACCTTTTGATTAAAAATATAATTTTTCCGTTTGGTTGAGTATTATATTGGCCTCAAATCCAAATTTAAGTTTTTTAAACGGCCGCGCAGCCGTTCTCCAACCATGTGTTTCACAATAAATTTATTGTCTATTGCAAATATTTATTTTTACAATTATTACTGTAATTTTCATAATAATTTCTAAATTAAAATAGGTATTTAGTTTAGACCATTCCAATGTAAACATGTACCCCTTCATAAAGTAACTTTGTAAAGATAAAGCACTTAGATTCATTTGCTAAGTCCCCGCTTTTGAATCCAGTGTAATTTTCATAATAATTTAATATTAAAATACGTAATTAGTTTAGACCATTCCAACTCCAATGTAAACATGTATCCCTTCAAAAAGCAATAAAAAATACCATACCCCATAAATATAATACCGATTTGATAATAAAATTAGGTCACTAGTAACTCATATTACTTGTAAGGTTTTTCCCTAATCATCATTGAAGTAAGCTGCAAACCCAATGTAATTAGCTTACTGGAATTACCAAAATATTTATAAATTCGATAGTCTAAAATGACTTAGCAACAAATATAATTTTTGTAATTGATTAAAATCCTTGTAGACCACCCCTCTCCTCCTCCCCAATGTGTTGTGTATATAAACCGTAGACAAGGAAATATTTGTACCAGTCTGAAGATGGCTTTGACGAGCTGAAACCGGTTACGGTCGAATAAAATTAAGTGGAATAAAGTTTTATATTCGTTTTATTATAATGGAATTCCACCATGAATTATCACTCTCAAAAATAGAAATATCGCAAAATGTATTTGAAAATGTATTTTGAAGCCATAAGTATTTGAAATACTAATTACAAAATACATTTTTGGGAAGTAATTGAAATACAAACACAAAATACGTATTTGTATTTCAAATACTGCCCAGCCCTGCCGTGTTGTCACAAGCTTTTCAGCCGGCCGCAATTGTCGATTATATCTTATATCTTCCGTACCAAGCAGTATTTAAAAATCAAATGTGTTGTTCTCAGCATGCTCTAATTAATATGATACATTTGTAAAAAAAATATTACATTATTTTAATTCCCATACAAAAAGACGTACCTACTAAAAATCCTTAGTGTGAGGTACGATCTTACTTGTTGAGAGCCGGCCAGGCACGATTGTTGCAACATTGCATGTTTGTGATTGGCCCGCATCATAACAGCGGAAAATAATAAAGCTGACTGCACACGCCCGTTTAATTTCAATTTTTTACCACAAAACTTTCCCTAAAAGTTGGAATTTCGAAAATCGTTATTTATCTTTTATACTTTTAATATCGTGTAGAATCACCTCCCGAAGATAATGCTCTTTACCCCCGGACATCCTGTATAATGAAATGTGTATTTTGTATATATGTTTTATTCTTTTGCGTTATAAAATTATTGCCTTTTTTGTTCTTTAATCCACCGTTCAATTTTTATATCTGAAATATTATTGTTTCCCTCGTTTTTATTTTTTTAAGTTTTTTTTGCTACTATAAAATTATACATTTTCAAACGTATTATAATACTAATGATTCTTCATTATTACTAACTTAAACATGATAATAATATAATAACACATTTAATAAAATAACAACACGTGTGCCAAAGTGCTTTTTTATAACATGAATCTAGTCATAGCTAGGGCTAATATTGGGTAGGAAAAAAAGAATAGTACTCATAGATTTCCATTTCTGGATAATAACACAATATTTGGACCACATCTTTATCAATGTGATGTAAATGATAAGTTGTGGTAAATTGAGGTCCGAAAAAACTTTCTAATAAGTTTTCCACCCCTCCATTCTTCCTTGCCACAGCAAGTTTCACGGACATCACGTTTACTTATACAGAGTGTTAAGAAACTTTCTTGGCTTACTCTAATCAGTGATTCCTGACATTATTCGGATTGAAAAATGTAGACATTTTATTCAAACAATACAAAATTCTTCCATGAGTCATCCCTAATCACTCAGCCGAGTAACCGAACAATCCCTGACCCTGCCCCTAACTGTTCAATAACTACTGATTTTTTAAATGAAAACGTCTATAGCACCGTTGTAACTTGGAACTCGATGAAACGACTCCACCCTAAAAAGAGACAAACACATATATCTATAGAAATTAGCCTGCGAGAGAATGAGATAGCAATAAAATATTTAATTATTTCACGGATACTGGGTTCGAATATAATACGATAAAACCACGGACCCACGCAAGCCTCCCTTAATATAGTGGTATGAACCGCTTGACGAACCTTAGCGGCCAGACATTCAGCGGACTAAGGCTCGAATCTTACGAAATTAAAAAAAACATATGTATAAAATATTTTTGTAAAATCGATATCCAGTCTTCAAAACACTCCAAAATGAAAGGGAAAAAGAAAACACAAAAGAAAGCGACATCTAGCGACTCCGAAGAAGAAAACGCAAATACTAATAAGATGGTGCACTGGAATTCGACGACAAAAATACGGAAAAAATCATCCTTCACATTGATAAAAAAGTGCTTCGCAGTCTGCCCACTCGTGTCTATTTTAGTTTTCTGAAGGTTTCATTTCTTCCAATTGCACACTCTAAAATTTTTTTCTTCGAAAAAAACATCAAAAATGTCGCCAGAGACCAAAATTTCATTTACATTTTTTATTCCAAATAATGCCAGGAATCACTGGTTAATAAAAGTCATGTACGTCCCTTAACACCCGGAATAATAAATTTACTTTAATAAACCATAAATACCTACTTAACGTTATTTCCTTAATTATATTGTGTTGTCTAAAAATTAAAAATATTTTTGTGTCTCTCTATCGTACACTAAATCGTGTAAAATCCCATAAGGGCGTTAATAATCAATCAATAAAATAGTAAATAAGTACACAAGTACGGCAAAAAAGCTTTTTTTTAAGACGCTAAAGTATTTCGCAAATATATGTAAAAACATAATATTTCCTGTTGAAAATTAGCCACAGTGTGGCCTGGCGGCCGCGCATTACGCCGATTTAGAAAAGAATCGCCGCTTTAACGCCGGCAATTAACCCCCGTGAATTATCGATCTAGAGCGGGTCCTACTACCGCGACCGTATCAATCTACCTACCCACCTACCTAACTGGCTAATGAAGAATCGTCCGGATGTCGATTCATAGGAACCGCTGAAGTGTGGAGAACTAAATGGCCCATTCAGTGCTTTAATATCTCAGGACGTTCCGCCTCCCAAGAGCCGAACTGATCGTTATTATAATACATTTATATGCACGTAATTACATCATAATAAATGAATGTTGATTCCGTGAGAACTGGATTATTATTTATGTGTTATGAATCTTGTAAGAAGCTGTTATGGCAGTTGTCTCGTCAACGAGCTCGAATAAATAAGCATCTAAATATTTATCAGCTAAAACTTCTTTACGCACGGGGAATAAGCTGGTGAATGCGTGACGAGAGCGTTACGAAAAGCAAGGCGAACGGTAGTTGAGAGGGAGATATAAGTTAGTGAAGATAGAAAGAGAGAGAGAGTTACGTTTCGTATATTACTGTAAGGGCAAGAGAGAAAGGTGCGAGCACACATTTTCTTTCTCTCTTTCTCTCTTAGCTAGTTATGTTTCGTATATCTAAGACACAGTGCAGGCCTATTGTCTGTATTACACTGTAGGAGCAAGAGAGAGCAGTGCTAGCGCACATTTTCTTTCTCTCTTTCTATCATATAGATCATAGGTTCTCAACGTGGACGATAACGCCCCCTTGGGGGCGTTTCAGAATGTCAGGGGGGCGGTGGAAGACCAAGATAAAATTGGGGGGCGTCTTAGACTTTCAGGGGGGCCGGTAGGAGACCCAGAGAAACACACCCTATTCCATTTTGCCCCATCCCAGTTTGTCTCATATCATAACATTACGCCCCCTCCGTTGTGGAAAATATAATTGTAACGACAATTGCGGTTTCAGATTTTCAGACTTTGGGGGCGCTAGAAAAAAAAATATTCTCGAAGTGGGCGGTAGGCAAAAAAAGGTTGAGAATCTATGATATAGATGGAGCTAAAGAGGTTTTACTTCAATCGTGTGGTCTAAAGCACACTCGTTTTTTTTTGTGGCATTATTCCTGTTGCACCACATTCAGCCAACTTTTCGGACAGTTTTACAGTGTAGATGTCCGGCATCAGGGTAGACGTGTAATTATAATGATGATGGGCACCGTAACGCTCTCTGCAACGATGGCTAAAGAATGAGATAGCGCAACAAGGTATAATATCCCAAAAATAAATCACGCCGTGAAAATCTCAAATCATATCTGATCTTAAAATTTGCTCTAGTTCCACAAACATTCAAAAAAGTAAGTAGTTAAAAAAAATTACAAGTGTGCAGTTCACACGCGGTAGAATTGAAAGCTAAAATAGACAAGAGTGGGGAGGCTATGAAGCGCCGCACAAAGAGCAGACCGATTTTTCTATATCATTCGCTCGCAGGCTAAATCCTATAGATGTCGTGTTTGTCTCTTTTTAGTGTCGCTATTTTTCGTTTCATCATATTAAAATCACAACGGTGCTGAAGAAGTTGTCACTTCAAAAAATATTATATGAACTAACATACAAATTAAACAATTATTATTATTATACCTTAAATTAAAATAACTATATTGAAATTTATTCTATCCACCTGGTTATTATTACGATGAAATGTTTTACCTGTTTTATGACATAATAAATAAAAGGGAAGTAATAAATACAAGTAAGCTTAAGTCACGTATTTACACCAGAAGATGTCATTAAAATTCAATTGTTATCTTTAATATTCACAATGGAAACAACCAAAACACCTGATTGGCACCTTCGAAAGACTCCAGATTCCAGATACTAATATCTACAGCCTGTATGTCTGACGAATATCTACAGCTCATATGTTGAACTAATATCTACGAACTTCAGAGTGTTGACTAATATCTACAGAGCGTAGGTTGAACTAATATCTACAGAGCGTAGGTTGGACTAATCAGCTAAATGTGTCCAATAGTCCGATATTACGAATTTTTACATACACACTTACATAAATTAAGTTTTTTAAAC
This sequence comes from Limnephilus marmoratus, assembly GCA_917880885.1. NCBI lineage: Eukaryota > Metazoa > Arthropoda > Insecta > Trichoptera > Limnephilidae > Limnephilus > Limnephilus marmoratus. The sequence continues at coordinate 39,475,050 of OU862920.1, read as the reverse complement.
TGCATACGCAATATTACATTATTCTAATATGCTACACATAATTGCAAATCCAACCTCTGCCAGTGCTGTAGATATTCGTCAACACTTTGATTCTCATAGATATTAGTCAACAGTTTGTGCTGTAGATATTCGTCAACACTTTGGTTTTCATAGATATTAGTTCGATTTTTTCAGTTTTTGGAATTCCTGTAGATATTAGTAGACGCCTCCCCTTCGAAATATCCCCACATCATTTGTTAATCTGGAATAAACGCATTTTTATCGGTTTAGTAAAATGGTGCTAATGCCAAATTTTTTTTCCCCTTTAGTTTGTCAAATCAAAGCATTTTATATTACAAAATAATCGAAAATGACTCTAAACATGTAGGTAATGTTTGTGACATACGTAGGTCACATCGAGAGAATGATGTCACATATTGACAAATCGAGAGCACGATGTCAAAACACATATTGTCAAATCGAGAGAACGATGTTAATACACATGTTGTAAAATCGAGAGAACGAACTCAATACACACATTGTCAAATCGAGAGAACGATGTCAATACACATATTGTCAAATCGAGAGCACGATGTGCCATAATTTTTTCTCCTTTAGTTTGTCAAATCAAGGCATTATATATTATATAACGATCGAAAATGACTCTAAACATGTAGATAATGTTTGTGACATACGTATGTCACATACAAATATTGTCAAATTGAGAGAACGATGTCAATACATATATTGTCAAAACGAGAGCACGATGTCACATACACATATTGTCAAGTCGAGAGCACAATTCGATCTGTTACTTCACAATATCTTAATAATATTAATAATAAAAACGTAGGCACTTACAATAAATTTTATTACGCAATATACCTACATAATTGCGAAGGAGAGCTGTATTATTATGCCCATTGAATAGTCTAATGCGCTTTGTGGAGAAGACAAAACACACAAAACCAGTCCGCCTTATCGATAAATGAACTTTCCCCTATATAAGAGATGGAATTCACGAGATCGGTGCCTCAGTTTCACAACAAAACGGCCAGTTACTGTTTGGTAATGGCAATTCGTATTACATTCAACTCTGTAATAATACTTGGCTCTAATAAAATACAAGATAGAGCTTTATAACATTTGAAGGGACCACCTTTGACTGATGATGAATTATTATGGATTAACGCTTGAACGGTTATTCGATCGAGGACAAAGTTATGTTTATTCTCCAAATAATGTGTTAAGCGTACGTTGACGAAGAATAACATTTCAATTAATAGAGGTTTGAAGAAATAGTACATTATGAAATCGTTATCTGAAATCAAGATAATCTAGAAGTGGAAAAAATGCATATTTATGGTTTTCCTAATTTTCTTTTTTGTATCAACGAATTTTAAAATAGGATATGGGACAGTGATGTCTAAGGTCGTGAAATCATGGTTTAATGTCATAATTATTGTCAATAATAGTGAATAATATTTTTTTTATTCTTCATTTCACTCGTTCATGTTCGAATCCAAAATTTGGGAAAAGTATACACCGATGTTGTTGGTGTAATTAGTTCAACATATTGCAATATGAGCTGGCTAATATATGTGGATTTTCATCGAATTGGGCTGATTTTTTACGAAATTGTTTAATTCTGGATGTGCATTGACTTAGAACTTTGGTTCAATGACTGATACATATATTTTTTTCTTGTTTAAATTTATGAATATACATTGTCGAAGTCTATTTAACGGGCGTAAATAAATGCAAACATTATTTTAAACACTTATTGTACACCTTTAAACAAATTTCTAGGAAAATGTGCTTTAATTATACCTAGTTATGTCTCTCATACTTTTTGCGTGCGCGAAAACTTTTCGGTACCGTTGTGATTTGAACCTCGATGAAACAAAAATCACATAGAATAAGATAGTATAGAATGAGATAGTATAATCGGTCTTTTCTTTGTGCGGTGCTTTGTAGCCTCACCACTCTTGCCTACCTTAGCTTTCTGAAGGTTTCACTTCTACCGCGTGTGAATTGCACACTATGTTTTTTTATTGTGTTGGTTTTACATATGTTATAAGAACATAATACACCTGGGTACCTATCATGGTCGATCGATATAGATTTTATCGAAAATGTCAGTAACTTGTCATGGCTCCCAAGCACGATTGCAGGACACTAACGAACAAATAACAGTTCAAAAAGCCTAAGGGTTCCTACTTTATTTGACGTGAACTGTTATTTGTTCGTTAGCGGCCTGCAGTCTTGTTCGGGAGCCATGACAAGTTACCGACATTTTCGATAAAAATTATATCGATCGACCATGCTAGATACCCTGGAGAGCAGTCGTAAATTATATAAAAAAATTTAAAGACTGAAGTGTAAAACTAATAAATTAGTTAAAAATGTAATGTATATAAACTAAAACAATTGGTACTATAGTACGTATAACTTTTATCATTGTATTAATTTAGCTCTGTTCCGTAAAACACCCAATTGGATGTAACGAAGGTTCGCTAATTATAATCGTGCTTAACAACAAACTGTTCATGCTTAATTTTATTATAACAACAACAAATTTACTACCCATTGCGCTGTAACTACTTTCAAAGAACCTTAAGTACTTCTTATTATTATATACTTTTTTAATTATACACCCTTATTAAACTCCTTTGTACATCTTTCTGTTATAATATATATACACATGGTTTATACTTGTACATATGGTACCAACTCATATTTTATACTTAGTCTGTTATGTTATGTACTGATCTGTTTTTGGAAATTTTGCGAAATTTACAAATTTTGCTTATGATTCGATTTTTTATGCTTTTATATTTATTATAAAATTGTTGTATTATTTACTAATGGCTTTTAGCAGGAAAAAAAGCATTCGACCAGAATTTTATATAAACTTTGCTGATATTTCGAAAACTTCTCCAATCGAAACATTTTTTCTGTTATTTAAGATTAATAAATAGTTTATTTCCCACAAATGGTACTTTATAATTTCATAATAAGTGGGCAACATCTTAAATTTAAACATTTTTGGTCTACCAAACTCAGGACAAGACGCAAGCATTTTTAGTGGCATCAAGGAAGCGATGCGCGGGCGTGATTTTGAGTTTCACGGGTTTGCATCCAATAGAAAAAATTGCAAGAGTTGGAATAATCGAATTAATTTTGGAATAAATGATTTTTACTATTAATAAACACTGTTAAATCAAACTCTTGCGACCAGGAATAATACAAATTGCGCTTTTTAGTTAAATGTAAATGTACTTTTTCTAAAAAGCTGCAAAAAACCTTCAGCACTATGTGAAGCATTATGTGAGTGTGTGATATGAGAGATTATGTGGAAGTTCTGGCTTTAATACAACAAAAACTGTAAATTAACCCTTTACTTCTATAATGCATTATTTTAATGCGTGGTGGTTGAGATTATTATTGTCATTTGTAGGTATTCAGAGGCAAGCATTCCATACAGGCACACGAGCATTGGATACCCTACCGTACTCAAATTTAAATATTAATAATACTAAAATTTATAAAATTATTGCAAGCATTCGATATCTTCACCAAAAAATGAGCGCGATACTTCAGCTACGAATAGCAGCGCCGCGCTCACCCAACCGACCGCCCTACTATAACGTGTCAAAAGCAGGAACTACAATAGTATCCAAATTTGATGCGTGTGGTTATATTCAAATGTTGACAGTATTGTATTTAAAAAAAATGTTCTCGTTTGCGCATTGAACATTCGTGAGAAGACTCGTTTGTGTTAGTGCCGAAAAAAGCAGTGCCTTTCAATACAAATCACAAATGTAGCAATCAGCATCCCGTAAGATCATTATTTTCCTCAGGGCCTTTTCTCCTGTGTGGAGCTAACGTAAAAAAAGCTAATAATCAGTAACAACTTTAATAACGAAATAAAAATCATGCAAAGTTGGCTTTTTTTCATACGACCAAAATATGTGCGTATTTTAAAAATGTTTCCAGTAATTGGCTTGTGATATGCATAAATGAAGGGGTTAATTGGATATTTGACGGTTAATCTCAAATAACTTCGACTAAAGCAGCCTACCATTCTTGTGCATCTATTAATTCGTAGTCTTTCCTACGGCTAATAGACCCTATCCCGAATAAAAACTCTGTGATCGCCGCTGATAGGTATGGTACGTCCTGGTGATATGGTATGTGTTGCTTGTAGTTTTATGTAATCGTAATAGCCGTCTGATTCTGCATTCCAGTTCCAGTATTAAAGATCCGCCGTCTCGGGCTCGGGATCGCAGAACTTTCTCTCGCGCACCTGTGCTGCGGCTGTCTGCGGCAGCCGCCTTCTCTCCTTTGCCAAAATTACATTCATATCGGTAGGCCGCTTTCCAGGGAGGGATTTTGTTCTGATTTGGTTAAACAGATATATTTTTTCAGGTTCCATGACAAAATCTAACCTAACTTTGAATTCTGTTTTATCCGGTTACCGTTTTATCATGATAATATTATTATGATAATTGTATGTACATAAATGTTAATATTCTATGGGTTACTTTTATCTTTTGAATCTTCCGAATTCTGATGTAGGTACCTTAATCATTACTGGCAAAAAAGTATCACTCTTCCGCCATTTTTCTTCGCCAAAACTCCATTCACATCGGTAGATTACACCGGTACTGTTTTATCCTGATAATATTATTATAATATGTGGACGTACATAAATGTTAACATTCTATGGGCTAAACATTTTTCAGGTATATTTTATCAGGTCCCATGACAAAACCTAACCTCACTTTGTCAAATTACATTTCCTAACCTTTTCTTTTATCCTAACATTTTCTGTTTTATCCGGCTACCGTTTTATCATGATAATGAATATCTTTGTGATAATGTCATTACAATATGTAGACATTGTAGACGTACATAAATTTTAACATTCTATGGGATACTTTTATCTATCGAATTTTCCAAATTTAGATGTGGGTACTTACCTAATTTATTATTGGCAAACAATGTCACTCTTCCGCAATTTTTCTTTGCTAAAATTCCATTCATATCGGTAGGCCGCCCTCCAGGGAGGAATCCTGTTCTGATTTCATTGATTTTTCACTTAAAGTTAGAGTTTATTACATATTACAGATATGTTTTATCAGGTTTCATGACAAAACGGATCAGTGACAAAACATTGTCAAAACAAAACAGGGCCAAAACAGATGAGTAACAAAATAGAACCTATACACTAAAGGACGGTAACAACACAGAACCGTGGCACAGAAAAATGAACAGTTCCAAAACCTAACATAATATCTTAAACTATTTTTTGTTTATCATATTTAATCACTTTTCTGGTTAATCCGGTTACCGTTTCATCATGATCATTTGTGTATACGTACATAAATGTAAAAAAGTTTACAGGTAATTTATCGTTTCAATCTTCCGACTTTTAATGTACATGGGTACCTTATAGTATAGTACCTACCTAGTCTAGCAACCAATTGCCCTTCTTAATGTAAACTTTTCATCGATACTTAAAAAAACTTACATACGTATTACTTTGGTTGATGTACTCGTATCTGTAGTCTTTCTAAAAGTCCACTGGACTTAAACTTGTAGGAACCCACCTGTAGTTGTAGGTACGCATTCGCAGAGAATATACCGTCGGCCTGTGGTATACGTGCATGTTGGCACAACATACATTGTCGTTATATTTTTAGCAATTTACAATTAAACCAAAATGCAACTATTTAAAAAGTAACTATTTTTGTTATCACAATTCTGCTCTGTCTTCCTCAAATACCAAAGGCATTCGTGGCTCGAAATTTTCAATGATAATTTACCGTTTTATAATTAGTTATACAATTCGTAGTTATTGATAGTTGCAGAGTGGATGTTATCTGTCAAAGTGATCTGAAATATTTTGATATCTTGTGGCCAATCTCTTATTGATTGAGTCACACAAACAAACTAGTACATCGGTAGGTACCCAATGGTTGATATTCAATAGTAACACCATTATATATAATTTTTGTATGGATTCTAAGTGAGTGGATTGATTAGTGGGTACGTATTGTAGATGGTAGAACTGTATACTGTTATACCTGGGGCCTGTATTCCTAACTAAAGATCTACTAGAGGTAAATCTGGGATTTTACGACTGAACTCTTGTGAAAGACTGGTATCTACACTGGTAATGGTGCTGGCTGTCAAAATCAGCGGGGTACACTAGCGATTTGTTCGTGGTCAGGTCAAAAGTACAATTAAAGTATCTGCGGGCCCCGTTCAGTACGTCCAGCTTCTGAGTGGCAAACCTATCTCTGGAATCGATGGAGTTCCCTTTCTTGAGCTGGTAACTTGCGGTTACACCAAGCATTTAAGTAGAAGACTTTTTGTGAAGATTGCTTCCGAAGCAGATTAGTTTTTCATTTAGATCTCTTTTAGTGTAATCAGACCTTATTCGGTCTGGGAAACATAAATTTTGGAGGCGCGTACGGATACCGCCGCCCTGGGAAACATTTATTGGATAACCAACAATCCTTCCGTACGACTTAGCAGGGATGCCCGGGCTCATGGGTTTAGGTCTGTCTAGGTCTTGTCGGCGGATGCGTTTGCCCACCTACCGCGTGGCTAGTCGGATCGGGAAAGACTGGTTGCGAGACTTTTGATCTCTGATCTCTCCTGCCGGACTCTCTCGACCCATTATAGCCTTACACCCCTCATGCCTTTTTCCTACCCAGAACTTCCTCGCTCTAAAAAGCCCCTCTGTACAGCATATCCAAAGATGACATAAACCCTGAGGGAATACCCTCTCTCTCTATCCATTCACCGATGGCCCCCGTCTCAGTAACTTCCTACGAGACATCTATGAGAGTACGAGTACAATGTCTATTTATGAAAGAACTAATATTATAGTTCTGTCCTCTTTTTGCAACGCCAATTAAGGGCTAAATTCGGCAATCCTTAAGTAAATATTTAATTATTTTTAACCCGTCTGCTTGGTTCAATATATTCGCACCTCACAATCCGGAAGCCTCGGTTTCGCGCGTAAATTCTGAAACCGTCACTTTGGATCGAGATTGTAAAATATCTATGCAAGATAGCTTTCATATTTCAAAGACAATATACCGTTCTCTTTTTGGTTAAAAGAAAAATACACATGTTTGCATGAGAGGAAGAGAGATATATAGCTTTTAAAATGTAAGATTTCTCGGGACGTTTTTGGTCTTATGAAAGTATAACGCGATTACGTGTTTTGGGATGTATTTCTTCCTAAACAAGCAGACGGGTTGTCCAAAGTAATTAATTTAAAAAACTCAATGTAATTTGTTTAAGATTTAACACGGTAACATATTGCCGCAAGTAGCTCTATAACGCCGCAAACAATGGCCACTTAATTACCTTCGGTGGCACTCGATCACGGCAGTTATGATTTACCTTGAATACTGGACAGATTGTTTGCAGTAGCACGTTCAAACAATTGCAAATGCATTTTTATATTTTCACCGCATTCCGATGTATCTCTGCTACATGCAGGAATAACCAATCGATAATCATTGATTACATTACATCTCTATAAAACACTTTAGTTGGGGTATCTACAGTAATTAAAATGTAAAAATGTGATCAAACGGCCAATCAGTGCAATTTTTTACATTTTAAAGGTCTCAAATTGTTATAAGTTGACAAACATAACAACACGACAACTTGTGTTTTTCTGCTAAACACAATTTGAATGATAAGAGAGCTGAAACGGACTCACTATTCAAATGTAAAAAAATGAAATGACGTTGATTGGCCATTTGACGGGAATGTTACATTTGAATTTTGGTAAAAAACGGTAAATGACGGTGATTAGCCATTTGACGGGAATGTTAATTAACGATTGAATTTTTGTAAAAAGAATTTAACATGCTTTAGAGCCTTTAACACAATTTCCTTTCGGAGTGTGTCCGTCCGTCCGTAGTTTTGTCCTAGTTTTGTCCCTCCGTTGCTCAATAATTCTTGATGAAAATTAGGACCCAAAACATTTGTCTTATTGACATGATATAACTTTTTTCAGAAAGGGTTTAAATTCAATCTTTCCATTTAAAAAAAAACACTCTGTAGGTCTATCACTCTATCATTTTCATAGCCTTTTACCATTTGGTATTTTGGAAGAAGAAATACACATAAGTTACGTATTTTATTTCTTTTTTTTTCACAAAATTAGATATCGATCGACGATTTGATGAAGGAACTTGAATTTTTGGCAAACAATATTTTAAGATCCCTGCAAATTCGCACACAATGTCACGGACATTCGTATTCTTAAGAGAACATTCAGAGCCATGATCGGTACGAGGCATAATAAAGTGTGGAGGCGCGATGTGCATACCTTATTAAGCCTTTATACCCCAGTGGCGCGCACTAATTTAATCTTTGACCAAAACATTTCTTTACTGGGTAACACCTTTCAAAAGACGACGAATAAGACAATACTACAATCTCTGTAGTGAAATTCCGAGATTATATTGTAGTTGATCAATAAATACAAGGATTTTTTTCCTTCACGGAGAATAAAAAATAGAGTCTTTAATAACAAATTTTAAGATTACAGTTGTCGCCAATTTATGAATATGAATTTTCGACACCTAGGCTGGAGAGGCTTGAAATTGATTATCTATAAAAGAAAGACTTTTGAAATTTGAAAAATTTGTATTTCTTCAGAAATAAAGAAAAGATTAAGCTGCTTCCGGCAATATCTTTTGGGGTATCTGTGGTGTATCTGTGATGTATCTTTTGGTGTATAGTGCATATCTTTTGGTGTATCTGTGAAGAGTGGTATCTAAATAGACGTTATATGCTGAAGTTTTTCGTAGAATTTTCAAAATCGGATGTAGGCAGTATAATAATTCTTATTTTGAACACGAAGTACCTTATGCAAAATTTCATTAAGAATATATCAAAGTTCTGCTTTGAGGAGGTTGAAGGGAATGAAAAACGGTATGGGTTTTTTACGTTATCTCGAGAAGACGGTCCTCTTCCTCTTCTTTTTAGGGTCAAGTTTGCAAAATATAATCAATTTCGGAATAAAGCGGAAGAAAAACCACACCTCCACAGATGCCCTTCTGTACATAATATGTATACTTATTTTTTTTGTATAAATATTATGTACCTATCTATAATATAATACAATATAATTATGGTAGAAAACACTACTTTTCATACTTCAAGCAAAAGCTTCTATTCATTCATTTTAAGGTTTAACATAATGTGACCGGACAACTCAGAATGAAGTCAACTCAGAACCTCCTTTGAAAAGTCGTTAAAAGTGAAGTAAAAATATGTAAAAAAATTGATTAAATAGTTTACGTTAGGTTATTACGGGCTATTTTTAATTTTTTTTTCGTGGCTTTTATTGTCTTTTCAAAGAGGTGCTGAGTTGAGTTGATTCTGAATTGGCATGGAACCGTAACTTATATCTTTAGAATGGGTTTTTTAAGGTTTTAGAGATTTTTTTTGAAATAGGCAATTCATCCTAAAATTATTATTTGCATAGATAATTCACTGAGAAAACCATGTAATTATATTTTCTAAGATGATCTGATATTTGCAAATCTGCTTTCAAATATACATATATAAATATACAAGGGGTACGGATTCAAACTTATCGATCTTTTTTACATCTACCATCATGTCTACCTACTATCATCCTCCCGAAGCTAGTGCACTTTATCCTCGAACACTCTGTATAATTTTTTTTGGGATATGAAAATCGTAATAAATTTGTGATTCCGTACCGGAAAATGTTACAATAATATTAGCCACAGCACGCCCCTGGCAAACTGCGTGGTGGCTGATAACAATTTGAATAAAAGTTCAAATCGTGTTGACGTTGGTTCAAGAGGTGATCAGAACTTTGCGTGCTGCGGAATTGAGTCACCGTTCACTACAACTTGAGGAGGAGAGATCGACATAATCCAGATGACGATATTCTTTTGGAAATGAACTATAATTTCATTAACTCCTCAGGCTAATTTCATGAAAATCGCTGTGTCTCCCCTACTATCATGGTTAAAAAAGAAAGCACCACGCTTTATAATCAAATCTATAAGTTAACCGCAAAATAATTCAAAACTACACCTTTTTGAAAACAACGAAACCGACCACAATTTGAAAAAAAATCAGAGTGTGCAATACACATGCGGTAGAAGTGAAACCTTCAGAAAACTAAATTAGACAAGAGTGGGGAGAAATTGACACTAAAAATAGACCAACATACATGTGTAGGATTTAGCCTGTGAGAGAATGTGATGGATTAATCGGTCTCCTCTTTGTGGTGATACGTAGCTTCCCCAATCTTGTCTACTTTAGTTTTCTGAAGGTTTTACTTTTACCGCGTGTGAATTGCACACTTTTTTTTCGATATTAGTAAAATTTTGTTAGATAAATTCAATATTCATTATACACCTATGTTGATTTCGAATTATAAAATTTAAAGGCGTATTTCATCACCTTTCAAAAACATTTTTTAGTTTTTGGATAGTTCAGAAATTTTCCATTTATTTGGATTTTATTGCAAAACGGAAATATGTTGACTTTCCGACAAAATAGGCCCGAGAAAGTGAATATAAATAACGAAACACGCCTAAACTTACCCTAGCATTGCTCAATATAGCTTACTTTTTTACATAAGGGAACGTACCCATACTACGTAACCAACTTTTTGCAATTTTTAACCCCCCCCCCCCAAGCCCCCCGCCGCTCATTTGTAACAAGCTTGGTATTTTGAAGACCCCCCCCCCGCTGAACGGGTCATGTAGTATGGGAACGTTCCCTAATATGTTGTCACTGTTCTTTAATATTCGGTTTCCACCAGGCACATAATGTTCAGTTACAATTAATTCAAAACTAATAAATTGTTTCGATTACTTATGCATATTCTCAGGGAAAATGAAGGGCGCTGGATTAAAGTAAATATATAAGTTTTCTTATTTATTTAATATCATCAGTATAAATAAACTACAAAACAGTAATTGGATGTCACTGTTAAATCAACCTCCGTAGTCCAGTGGGTAAGACTCTTGACTCACAATCCGGAGGTCGCGGGTTCGAACCCGGCATGCGCAAATAAATTTTATTTGATTAATTTGTGTTATTTCACAATTAATTCATTTAAAATAATATATAGTATATTTGCGGCATGTTCCAGAGTGGAAGATACTATCAGTATCGCCCTGGTGTAAGACCACCATTCAGAATTGAAACGTTGCTTGAAAATGGCTTTAGCCGTGTTTAGTGACCAGATCTGAATAGCCAGGAACTTCCCAACCTTTCTCTTCCCCACCTCCTTCCCCTCCCCACTACCTTCAGCCTCACAACATACCCCAATTGGGGATGCCATAGTCTCACTGGCTCCAGACGGGAGCAGTTGAGATTCTTGTGAGGTATTCACTGTAAAAAAAAAAAAAAAAAAAAATACAAGCATAAGAAAATACTAGATAAAAATAATAATTAAGAGTGGCAGTTAATCGTTCAATGACATCAGAAATGAATACAAGCTCTAGGAGGATATAAAAATATGAGTTCATACAAAACATATAAGTTGACTTAAATTAATATTGATTAATTAATTAAATTAATTTTCCTTAATTAAAGTAAAATTCGTATTGAATGAAAAGATATTATGGTACAGCCTTTTTATAACTGTGGTCTATTTAACTATGCAATTAAATAGTTAAATTGTAAATCCGCACATCTGCGTATCTTTTACTAACTTCATGCAAACTTGATAGGTAGGTTTGAAGTGCTCAGTCCTGGTATTGTTATATTTATATTGGATTTTGAAATGAATAGCTCTTGTAAAATTAACCTACCTACATAAAATTCATTGAGATTAAGTAAATCAGAGTTATCTTTGCTACGATATAATTCTTTGATTTGGGAGGCACTACGGGATGGGAAAGGTACTTCCGCCCCGGGAACCATTTACTGGATAACCAACACCTCTGCCATAGGTCACCCCAAGTTCGCTACGTTTGGTGACTTAGCAGAGGTGCTTGGGTTCATCATGGGGGGTCAGGTTTGTCCGGATCTTGGCGGCGTACGCGTCTGCTCACCAACTGCGTGGTAGGCCGGATCGAAAGAGACTGTTCGAGGGAGATCTTTTGAACTCTCCAGCAGGATTCTCAGCAGGATTTGGACCGCAGCTGCGAACTGACCCCCAGATTCCTACGCACCCCTCATACCTTTTTCCTTCACAGAACTTCCTCTCCTCCTTTCCCTAAAAAGACCCTCCACGCAGCATCCCCAAAGATGACATAGGCCCTGGAGTGTCTACATTCATCAGCGCCTCCTGTGTGGAGCTAATGTAAAAAAAAATATTTTGACAATTTTAACAAATTTATTTTTTTAGTCATTTTATGAACATATGGTTGCATGTTTTTTAATATATCAATAAAGAAATTTGATTTTTTAGATATATTTGAATTTAGTTTTAATGAATTGATGATTACGTTTTTATCAATAAATTTTGCTAAAGATGATTTAATTAATGTTTTTTTTTAATTTTGTTGAAATCGTCTCGTTTTTTGGCTCACCTGTTAATTTGAATAACAATAAATAAAATACTTATTTATTCCAAAATTATTAATAACATTACGTTGCAATATTCGGGTTGTTTCAATAAAAACTCATTTTTTATCGCTAAACATCATCAACACACGAAAATAGCTAATATATGAGAAATTATACACTAGTTCCTTAAATACAGTCATAATCTTATCACTCATGTGTTTGTTTACATTTGATATCTTGTTAAAGCGAATCCTCGTGTCTGAGACATCGTTTGGATTATTTTCATATATGGCTTATGGAAAGATTTGAATGTTAAAAATATGTTGATGTTGATCAATAAATAACAATGATGTGTGATGAATTGTGAGATTTAAAATGATTCATTAATAACTTGGTCCACGTGTTTAAGCATTTGGAAGAAAAACATTCTAAATCATAGTGTTGGAGAAAATAAGAGAATCTTTTCAAATCTCAACAAGCTATGAAGTGCTTAGGTAGATACCTATAATATTTAAATAATTATATTGGTAATAATAAATTTTATAAGATTTTCATCCTGGCAAGTCAAGTTATATTCCGTGATTTTTCACGAATGACGTTTAGATAGGTATTAATTTTAATTTTAAACTGGCCGAGATCCGTGAAAACTTTAGGTGTAGGTATTATAATTCTAATTTCAAGACAATAAAATTAATATTTTCTGTTAAAATGTTTATTTGCATGTTTAATGCATCATTGATCCCTTCGGCACCGGTGCATAGTCGGGAAACACGCCAAACGCGTGCCCAACATTTGTACACGGTTGACATTTGTCACATGAGAACGGGTCGTTTCTTCGACTCGTTCTTGTGTTCAACAGCTCGGCTGTGGAATGATTTGCCGGCCTCTGTGTTTCCTCCTTCCTACAACATGGGTCTCTTCAAGACCAACGTTCATTCCTTCCTCTCCTCAAAAAGACCCTCCACACAGCATCCCAGATGACATAGGCCCTGAGGAAAATTATTTTCCTCAGGGCCTCCTGTGTGGAGTTAATGTAAAAAAAAAAAAAAAAAAAAATTTTAAGAACGTACCTAATTTATCGCTGGTTTCAATTATTCTTCACATGAGCCGTACCATTTTTCAAAATGACTTCAAATTTGAAGGCGCCGTATCCTCGCTAAAAAAGAAGATGATGGAGAGATATGTAATTGTAATTACGAATGTTCGAGAGAGTACGTTAATATTTAAAACGATAAAATTGTAGCAAAAATTGTGAAAATGTTTAATAAAACACGACTCGTTTAAAATAGAGCAAAAATCTCTGGGGGGCTGTCTAAAACAGCATTTATAGAAACTCTGCGAATTTTTTCATACATATAACTTGTAAAATAACTGAAACAGACCTGAAAATAATAATTTGCAGAGCACACTTTGGGATTTTTGAAGTAAAACTAATTTACGCACGCTTGACTTGGAGAGTAAGTTAGTGAATGCGTGACGAGAGCGTTACGAAAAGCGAGGCGAACGGTAGTTGAGAGGGAGATATAAGTTAGTGAAGATAGAAAGGTACGTTTCGTATATTACTGTAAGGGCAAGAGAGAGAGGTGCGAGCACACATTTTCTTTCTCTCTTTCTCTCAAAGCCAATTACGTTTCGTATATCTAAGACACAGTGCAGGCCTATTGTCTGTATCACACTGTAGGAGCAAGAGAGAGCAGTGCGCGCGCACATTTTCTTTCTCTTTTCATATCATATAGATGGAGCTAAAGAAGTTTTACTTCGGTCGTGTGGTCTAAAGCACACTCGTTATTTTTTTTTGGTTATAATTACATTTCCCTAATGCTATTCCAAGTCAGGGCCACGTCCTATTATAATAAACTAAAATACTTTTGAAAATTCGTCTTTGGAAAATCTTAGTTAGAACCCTACCCAAGTGAAGTGACGAACCATAATGCGCCTCGTGTTTTTAAACTGTCAGATACAAAGTGGAGAGTGTAAGTGTTAGAACCTTGTAAAATGAATTATTATTGAAAATGATTGATGTTAGAACTTTGTCATACATATATTTACGAAAGTACAACACAGATGGTGCTGAAAATTAATTTGGATATAGAAATGAGCAAAAGAAGTGAAGAAATCGCATCCCTAAATGACCCATTACAACTTTCAAATAATTATAATTTATATATTCTGCACTTTGCAATTCCCTATAAAATCGCATTCCAGTTACAAAAATTATTTCGCAATTCTCACAATACCTATGTGATTCTTTTTCAAAGACCAAACCGTATCCTTAGAGGTTAAAGCAAATGATAAGAAAGCGATTAGCCGTTTCCACGGAGATATCGATAATTTATCTTTAAAACGTTTGAGTAAATAAAAAAATTGCGACAATCTTATTTGCCGAATGCTTGAGAAAATATTTAAATAAACACGCGAAGGTATTTATGAATTTAAAAGATAGATTTTATATTGTAATCTGGCAACACCTTATGTGCGGGGCTCGAACGTAAATAAATTTACCTATTCCAAGGTCCATAGAAAAACCTGTTGGACTGACTTTGTTTTCTTTTTAAAACTCCCCAATAATTTTATTTCTATATAACGCATGAATTTTTATTTGCAAAAAATTAGCGACGGTTATGCCATTTCGTGTTTTATTAATGGTACTTGAATCTTAGATTATGTAGGACTGGTGTTTTATGATCTAAATTCTAAATGATCAAATTATAAAGTCAATAATTAAGTTCTGTGAGGGTCCTATTCAAGTTCTCTTATTATCCAAGTACTGTGAAATACTGGACTGGTGCCATGGTGAAATAATAACGGAACTTTAACTTTGATTTCATGAATTGTTAAAATTTTGTGAAACACCAGTTAGGCACGTAGAATGTAATAAATATTGGGAGGCTGTTATGTGTCCTGCCTTCCCGGGAACCAATTATTGGATAACCGACACCTCTGCTATGGTCACCCTATGGTAGGTCGCTATGTTTTGGCTGGATCGGGAGAGACTGATTGAAGGAGACTTTTTGACTTCTCCGGCCGGATCCTCTCGACAAATCGCTTTGCTCCGCAATAGGAAGGATCGATTTACAGATTCCTACGCACCCCTCGTACCTTTTTGAAGTGAACCCTTCTTTAACACCGTTGTGATTTGAAACTCGATGAAACGAAAAATAGCGACACTAAAATGGACAAACACAAACATCTATGGGATTCAGCCTGCGAGATAATGAGATAGTATAATCGGTCCCCTCTTTGCGCGGTGCTTCGTAGCCTCCCCACTTTTGTCTACTTTAGTTTTCTGAAGATTACACTTCTTCCCTTTGAATTTTAACATTTAAAAGAATGAGTTTTTTTAGTAGAGAAACACATATTATAAATATCATGGGAGAAAAGAGATACATTAATAAAATTTTACATTAAATGTGATTCCAGTTCTCTCGGATGACAGCACATTTGTCCAATTAACAATTTTTTCGTTAACTACAATTTCAGTACTATGAATATCAAAGGTGTTTTAGGGTTAGGTAAGAACAATTCCTTATACTTAAGTAGAACCGGAATAACTTCGAATTCTAAATTGTAGGTTTTACGGAAAATCGCATTAAAAAATTAAGACCCTTTTTGTAATTAGTTAAAGCTTTGTTTTCAAGGAGTTACCTTGTATCTTCTTACAATATTCTTATTGGAAACTGCTTGTCGATTGACACTCCATTAAGTTAACGTGTGACGTGATAACGTTTGACAAGGCGATTATTGGTGTTTTTACATGCAATTTTTAATAGGATCTTATTGTAACTGCTATAAAACATGTTGCCTATTTAACAACTAGACTCCAGTGTTGCAAGCGTCGTAAGCTTCGGTACCGAGCGTGTTGATACACTAAACACTAAATAATATAGGTACTTCGTAGTAGTCGATAATGATACCTGAGCATTAAATTCTTCAGGTACGCTGTCGGTGTTATCTCCATAACGTAATGTTTGTGTAATGACACATATCTTTAAGGTTTAACTAAAATTGTCTGGTAAATATTGATTCGTATGCCAACACCGGAAAGTGAACCATTTCTATGTCGGTGCCGGTTCGTTATAATAATCATTCAAAATTAACGACACTTCCTTAGACTATAAGTATGTATTAGGTGATAAGTTTTCCGATGTAGTACCTAAAAAGTGTACCTCAATATCAGAATTATTTGTATGTTTAAACAATGAATTTAAATATTAGTTTAAATATGCAATTGAATGACATCATACAATGCGAGGAAATACGTTCACCTAAAATTCCTACTATTATTGTTTATCAATTGAATAATATAAACAAAAGTAGATAAGTGACATGTTAAAAATAAAAAAATATTTGGATGATTTCAGAGCGCCGTTTTAAAGACAGTGTAAAATCTTATCATATGCTTCTTACATAAAATTATTCAATTTCCTATTAGTAGTCGACGGACTCATCAAGTCCATCAATCTATTTTTAAAAGTTCTAAAAGAAAGTGTAAAATTTGAAAAAAAACTTATTCTTAATCGAAATTGATTGCATTCTTACAAATATATTTTTTCTTTAATCTATCTTAACGTATCTCATTGATAAAGTTAAGAGAATTTGCCTAAAATATTGCATTCGTAAAACTAAGTAAGAAATTAACTCTATTTAATTCTGTAATGAAGCCTACTCTAAGTATAAGTGTTATATCTAAATCAAAACGTATAATAAAACAAAATCGCCGTTTCGTGGTACTTAATAGGTATATAGTTACAAGGATGCTTTGCGCGCATACAGCACGTTTCACACTTTTTACCTGCCTGTAAACCTGTGCACCAATATACAAAATCCTACCTTCATGTTGTTGACGTACCCACCACAATTTTTCAAATTGATGTTTTGCAACTGAGGTAGAACATTTAGATTTATAAAAAAAACCTTATCTTTTACCGAGGCACCCGCTTTGTCGTATTGTCCAGTATATTCATATTACTTGTACATGAATATTATTTCAGTTTTTATTTTTTATTTTTTTTATTTAACGAAAATGAGCGTTTTACCGATTTCCATCATTGATTACACCAAATTTATCTCTGTATTTATTTTATATGGGAGTTTTTCAGAAATTCGTTACGCAACGTTCTCCATAAAGATGAAGAGCTTCAGATAGGTGACTTTTCTAGTTTAACCTGACAGTATCGTTTTTTATCATAAACGAGAGTTTTGTTTCCGTTTTTCCATTTCTCTTATTTTTGTGTTTTCGGTAATTCGTCACTTGTCTTTCACTCAAAATCTATAGATAACATTTCAAGTTGATTGCAAATATGCAATTTAAGGCGATGGTGATATTTATATTGATGACATTAACATGAAATCATTTTAGCTTGAAGTAATAGGTGATAACGCGGAATTGAACTAAGTAGGTACTTCGAAGGTACGTGAATTCTTACCTACTTAAGATGCGTCTACACATTTTAAAATGGGATGGATTAAAAATACTATTTTTTTGCTTTACGCATATGCGTCCAGTATGCACAGTATTATTTTTTGAAGTAAAACTTACGCTTACGCACGCTTAACTTGGGGAGTAAGCTGGCGAATGCGTGACGAGAGCGTTATGAAAAGCGAGGCGAACGCTTCGTATATTACTGTAGGGGCAAGAGAGAGAGGTGCGAGCACACATTTTCTTTCTCTCTTTCTCGCATAGCCAGTTACGTTACACAGTGCAGGCCTATTGTTTTTATCACACTGTAGGAGCAAGAGAGAGCAGCTCTCTTCATATCGTATAGATGGAGCAGAAGTTTTACTTCAGTTGTGGGGTCTAAAGCACACTTGTTTTTTTTTTATATATATACTTGCTTTTAATAAATTAACGTGGCTGAGAACAACCCAATTATAAGAACTCTGTTAAATTTACATTATTGACCAAAGGATTCGAGAGATTAATTTATTTTTGGAGGCAGTTATTCGTATCAAGCCGCCCCGTGAACCATATACTGTGCCGTAAGTGCCGTATGTCACTCATACCTGTGCCAAAAGTCACCCCAAGTGGTTTGCTACGTTTGGTGACATAGCAGAAGTACAAGGTTTCATGGAGTTTGACCAGATCCTGTCAGCGGATTGCGCGGTCGAGGTTGAGGGAGACTCTTTGACCTCTCCTGCCGGACTCCCTCGGCCCGCCGCGCCGCCTTGAACCGCAGTAGGAGGGATGAATTCATAGATTCGTCACTCCTGAAAACACCCAGATTCCTATCTACTCACCTATCTTCTTCCTTCCCAGATTTTCTTCTTCTTCCTTTCTTCAATCTTAAAGAAGGCAGTGGCTCTGAGGGAAATCATTTTTCCAGTGTGGAGTTAATGTAAAAATATACCCTGTAAATATATCTAATGGAACTTAATAATAACAACAAGAGAAATAATTGTTATTTGATATTATTTCACATTTATTTAATTAAACATAATTAATAGTATTTTTGCGGCACGTTCCAGAGTGGAAGGTACTCTCAGTATCGCCCTGTAGTAAGCCCACCATTCAGAATTGAAACGTTGCTTCAAATGGCTCTAGTCATGATCTCAACAGCCGGGTTCTTTTCCACCTTCCTCTTTCACATCTCCTTTCCCTCCCATATGCCATAGTCTCACTGGCTCCAGACGGGAACAGTTGAAACTCTTGAGCGGTATTCACATAAAAAATTATTCAAAATAAGAAATATAAGACGCTAATAAATATTCATCGTAAATATCAATCTATTAACTTCATATAAAATACTATTATTGGGACTAATAGACAAATCAAACGCGTCGTATCCAACATTTTATTTGATATTCATTGAAATATTTTGGCTTTTTCGCGGAAATGTATCATGCTATTATATACCTATCTACAAGTTAAATCCGTTTGAGGTTAATCGATGTATTTATAATACATTTACCTGCTGTATTGTATCCGTCAAACATAGCGATGACCTATATTATCAACATTTGGGTCAAACAGCGAATTATAGCAAAGGAGGTCAACTGAGGTAAGTAATAGTACTCGTACCAACTTTTGTTGTACATAAACCAAGGTATTTTTATAGCTGTAACCTTTTTTCAATCATTTAAGTTTCGTGTTTTTTTAAACTCTCTTAATATTATTTAGCCATTTTATCAGGTATTTAAAATAAAATAAAGTTAAAATTATTGAACTTTCGTAAGAAGCACTCACTTTGTGGTTAGACATTATCATAGTTTACAAATGTAAAAACGGATTTTGGCAAGGAAAAATATAAACTTGTAATTTTTATAAACAAATTTAAAAAAAATCATGATGTTTTTTCAGTTTCAGTTTCAGTGCCGGCAACCCGGGCGTTTATTTAGTTTCATGGTTATTTACATTGTTTTCTTTTCTTTTACCCGCCTCACTAGACAAAGTCTGTTCCGAGGCGAGTAAATCACATATTATGTTTGTTCCAAAAGAAATGTGTGTATTTAAACAAATATATATATGTATGTAAAAAGATAAAAAAGATAAATTATATATTGGTATATTAAATATTTACATACATACTTTGTTTTTTAGATAAAAGTAAATTAAAATTTTGTGACAGTTGAATATAGCGGTTACATAATAGAAGTAATAATTAATAATTAATCATAATAATTAATATTGCAAAATTGCAGTTTCTCGTATTTGTTTTATTTGAATATTATATAATTTCGTGAGAACTTGTATGAAATGTTATTTATTTAGAATATTTTGAATGTCTGTTCTTTCCTTTTCATTCAACCATATTACAAATCTTTTGAAAAGCCAATTCAAATTATTTGGGGTGACGTAAGTTTTTGTTTGTGTTAGGAAGGTATTGAAAATGTGTGGTGCTAGGTAAGATTCGTGTTTTTTTGCAAAAGTTGATTTGATATGGGGAACTTGAAAGTGCTTATTAATTTTTGCTCTTGTGTTTTGCGAGTGAGGTATGTGGAGATGTGAAGTTTTGATACAGTTTTTGTAAATGATCTTCCTTATGAATAGTTTATTTACGTCTAGTAATTTGTTTTTGATCATTAGCTGTTCCGTCGGATGTTGGTAAGGTTTATAAAACATAATTCTAATTATTGTTTTGTGATTTATTTTAAGAGAATTGAGGTAAGTATCTGCTGCTCCTCCCCAAACTGAAATTCCATATGTTAAAATACTTTGACAGAGTGCGAAATATATATTTTTTAGTTGATTTAATGACATGATGTTTCGTATTGTTTTGAAGATGTATGATAATTTTCGTATTTTTTTTGATAATATATTAATATGGAGATCCCATTTTAGTTTATGGTCAACAGTTAAACCTAGATATTTAATATTGTCTGCATAAACAATTTTGTCACAAGTACAGCATGTGTTATTTGACGAAATATTGGTGCAGGGGTTAAGATGTAGTTGTGGTTGGCTATGTGGTTGACCAGCCTTTGTTTTGCTAAAAGTTAAATATTTTGTTTTTGAAATGTTCAGTGTTAGTAGATTATTTTGTAGCCATTTATTTACTACAGTCATCCCTGTTTCTGTGTTTTTGAATACCTTTTCCCATGATTGTGCCTTGAACAAAATTGCAGTGTCGTCTGCATAACTGATTACTTTGTACTCAATTTTTCCTAGGTTTATCTCAGTTAGACTATTTATATAAATGAGGAATAGTATGGGACCCAAGACGCTGCCTTGCGGTACTCCATACCTGATATCTGCTTTGTCACTGCTGTATTTATTTATTTTTACTATTTGTTGTCTCTTTTCAATGTAGCTGACAAACCATTTTAGCGGTTGACCAGTTATACCGATATTTTTGAGTTTTTGTAGTAGTAAGTTATGCGAAATAGTGTCGAAAGCTTTTGCTAGGTCTAAGAATACCCCTATCACCTTTGATCCGCCATCTATGCTTTTCACTATGTAGTTGGTTAATTCTGATAAAGCATCTTCTGTACCCATTTTGGCACGAAATCCAAATTGGCGGCTTGAGAGCAGGTTGTGTTTTTCAAGGTACGCAAGTAATCTTTTTTTCATGGCTTTTTCTAGAAGTTTAGATAGTGAGTTTAGCAGAGTGATTGGTCTGTAGTTTAATATCAGAGTTTTGTCTCCCGATTTATGTATTGGAGTGATACATCCTATTTTTAAATGATCAGGGACAATTCCGAGCCTAAAACTTTGGTTGAAAATGTGTTGAAGCGGTATAAGTATGTATTCTCGTAGATTTATCAGTATTTGATTGGAAATGTTATCCGGTCCCATCGCGCAATTTGGTTTGAGAGATTTAATAAGATCCGAGATTTCCTTTGTATTTACTTGATAAGCATTGAACGAGTGATTTGGTCGTATGGAAGAGCAAAGTTTGTATAAAGAGTCTTCTGATGTACAGTTTTTTTGAAGAATTTTTTCCGCTAGGGTAGAGCCAACTTTTGCGAATTCAGTGTTAATAAAATTAGCTATTTTATTAGGTTCATTGTTTGTTAAGACTTTGTCTCCGTTTATTAATAGTTCTTTGATATGTGAATCTTTCTTCGGAGTGGAATAAGTAATATTTCTTACAATTTCCCAAATTTTTTTAGGATCATTTTTGGCGATTTTTATTTCTTTTTTGTAATATTTGTATTTGGCTTGTTTAATTAACTTATTACACAGGTTTCTATACAGTAAGTAATCTTGCTTTAGTTTGTTATCATTCGGGTTTTTGTGGACTCGCATATGCATTGCATCTCTTTTATGAATACTGTTGACTATTCCTTTCGTGATCCATGGTGTTATTTTTTTTTCTTTATGTGTGTAGTTCTTTTGTGGATTTTTTGTGGTGTGTTTGGTTATGTAGGTTTCAACCGTATTTATAAATGTGTCCAGCGCTGTGTTTGGGTCTATTTCATTTAGTACATTAGTCCAAGGTTCATCGTGAATATCCGATTTTAGGGACTTAAAGTTTATTTTGTCTTTCATGTTGTCATTTTTGTTTTTACTTTGTTCTTTGTTAAGAAGTATGTTTAATGTAGTTGTGAAATGGTCAGTGACAGTTGAGCGAATAATGGATGAAAAAGTTTTTTTTCTGGTTTTAGCAAATATATGATCGATGCAGGATTCGGAGTGTGATGTAGTTCTTGTTGGCGAGTTTATTGTAGATTTAAGTCCGTAGTGAGTAAAAACATTTAAGAATTCCGTAGTTTTTGGTTGGCAGTTTAATATGTTAATATTCATGTCACCAGCAATAATTATTTGTCGAGTTTTTTTATATTTTTCAAGAAGTTTATTTAAGGAATTTAAGAAAGGGGCGAGATTGTTGTAGCATGGTGGTCTGTATATAGCAAATATAGAAAGACATGGGCCAAGTGATATTTGAATGCAGTTCGCTTCAGTTATGTTAATTTCTGATATGGAAGATTTTATTGAATCTTTGACAAAGATTACTATACCATCATTTTGATTTAAGTGTCTTGTGGTCTGGAATGTGGTATAGTCATTTAAGTTTAAGTTGGTGTAAGAATCACCTAACCAGCATTCACTTAGGATAATGATATCGAAACTTATATCTATTTCATTTAGTAGTTTAATACTTAGTTTAAATAGATATTTGATTAACTTGAATTTTGCACACGGTAGAAGCGAAACTTTACCAAAACAATCTCAATCAATACTTGAAAAGTGAGGTCATAATCAAAGCGACCAATGAGCGCAGACCTAGCGTAATTTTTGTTTCATATCTCAACCAATAAGAGCCTTTCAAAGTGAATCGTCATTTCCGTTTCAACCGAAATCCAAATCACAGCGGGGCTATAAAAGTTTCACTTCAATAATTAGAATTGTTAAAAAAAAAGTACCTACCAAATATTGCTGACAATGGGCTGTTTTTACGCGTCCTGTCACGAATTTGTCTGTGTTATCTATGGAATATGGACCGTCATTTCGATTCGTTTTTTGCCGCCTAGAGGCCTTTTTTGATTGATTGTTTTTCTGCTTCAAAAGTAAAATGAACAAGAATAAAAATAATACAGAACATTCTGAAATAATTATTCATACATATTTTGCTGTTATTCTGACTCCGGAAATGGCCCTCCACGATCAAGTCAGTAAAAAAGTATTTCTGATCGAGCTCCGTCTTCCTACAGTTTCCCGATTTCTACCAGTACTAAACGAAGAGCAAATACACATTATAAAAAAATTAACACGAAAAACGTGTAAAAGCTTTCATTATCTTCACGTTTTCATTTACCCTTGTGACCTTTCATCTCAGATCTTAAGGCTCCGCATTAAACGTTCAAAAGGAATAAGAAGACAGTTTGAAAGGGAGATATGTAAATATGAATGTTAGAGGGAGCGCGCTAATTAAAAAAAAAAGAAGATAATAATTAAGCGACAATTGTGATATAATTTAATAAAACGTACTTTTATAAATGAAAAATACTTTTATAAAAGAGAGCAAAAATCGTTAGGCAAATGTCTTGAGTAGCCCTTAAAGAATCAATGTGATTTTTTTCAAACCTTTAACATGTTAAATAACAGAACAAAATGTATTTTTATTTGTTTTTGGAGTTTTATTAGTTTTTCCAAATTTTTCAGGCTTTTCTTAATGGCTCAGCAAATGTATAGATATTATCTTCAAAAATAACATACAATTTTATAGAAATTAAAAACATAAAGTTTTCAGGGAAAATATTATATTGTAAATCGGAAGAAATTCGGAGTGTCGGGTCTTAAGCGCATAAATAAATGTATCGCAGAGTACGCCAAAATGCTTATATTATATTGTACAAATTGAATAATAATTTAATATAATAGAAAAATAAGAGTTCCGAGAATCTATTGAGCACAGTCGAACCACCTTAGACCGGTATGGTAAGGTTTTCAGCTTCTTGGGAATTATAACAAACCTCTTCTAATGCTCCAGGGCCGAACCAGCACATCGGTAAAACATAATATTAAACTTTTTTTATCAAATACAGTTTCATTACATATTTAAATCAGTGGATCAGGATGTCACGCGTTCTGAGGTGTAACGAAGATAGTAAATTATTATTTACAATCCATGGTGGAATCACTTTTTAATATTACTTTTTTATCATAAAAAAACATTTACAATTTATAATAAAACAAAGTTGTGTTTTTAGTATTTTTTTTTCTTTTGCGAGATAGTATTTTTTTATTATTTATTATTTTATTTCTTGCTGCAGAACAATCCCGATGAGTTATACAACACATTTTGGGGACCAGAAGCATTTACAAAACACAAGTTGAAGGTAGTACAATAATTTAATTTATGTATTTCACAAACATTGCACAGTACAAATATAAAGAAATATATATAAAAATATGTAAAGAATAGTTAATAGAAATAAAACAAAACAAAAAATACAATAAACAAAGATCAACAAAACCAAAGTAGGAATTAACAAAAAAAAAAATTGGCTTCACCCGTATTGCTCAGCTGTGGATGTGAATTTTTCAGATTTGCCGGCCTCTGTGTTTACTCCCTCCCACAACATGGGTTTTTTCAAGATCCAGGTTCTATCCTTCCTTTCCACAAAAAAACCTCCACACAGCATCCCCAAAGATGATATAGGCCTCCCGTGTGTAGTTAATAATCATCTCGAAATCACACAAAATTTTCTTCCGACATTGTTTGCCATTTGGTTGCTATCTTTTTATTGTTCAGCTAAATTATTATATTATCAGTTGGTTCCCGGCAAGCGTTGCAATGCCATATTCAAAGCTAGCTTTATAAATTATAGCGTATATATTATTCTGATGTATGAGCTACATTATTGTAAAGTTTCATTTAAATCCATTCAGTAGTTTTTTCATGAAAGAGTAACAAACACACTTACATCCATACAAACTTTCGCGTTTATAATATGAAATTAAAAGAATTGAATATCGGTTAAGTGTAAGTAAAACTCTAAATTCAAAAATACATAATTATTATATTTTCAGTAAAATGAATTAAAATAGTTGGAAAATGGTCAACATTGTCGCGTTACAAACAATTGATTGGGGGTTCGATTCTCGGCCGTGGATTTTCTTTTTAATATTGAAATGAATTTTTTGTTTTTATGCTAGTAATATTATTACCTAACAATTTCCAAAGAATCTCTATGTAATTGATAATAAGGACAAATATAATGGTTTCAATCAGCAGATTATTCCCGGATAGAGTAGGTTCATAGTAAGTCTCGGTCGCGACCTATTGTTTTATTCTTTCCACCTTTGGACAAAAACACTTTAAATACATAGCTTGCAAACTACACAATACACTTCCAGCCACGATTAGACAAACTGAATCAATGACCAAATACAAACAAGATATAAAGAAATGGATTATAAGTATTGGACGTCACACTACTGCTAACATCTGTAAAATAGAGTACAAATAGACAGAATTACCATCTCACGTATGTCCTTACCCTTATTAAAGAACTTAAAATAGTAAAATCCTATATGTATAATATAACTACCTATATAGATTCGAAAGGATTTACTACTTTATTCATCTCTTCCTTCACCTATATAATGCTCTCTTTATGATATTAACCCTCAATCTTAATCATCTTTCTGTTTGAATTGTATAAATCAGTATGTATCTTTATTACCTTAAATGTTCTTATGTTGTAATTAAATATTCTTTTGTATGATACTCATTTATGTACCTCTACGCCTGTCTCAACACAGGTATACCCTAGTGAGACAGGCATCGAATAATGTAATACAAACATTCTTTTTATAGATAAATAAATAAATAAATAAATAAATAAATTCTCTGCTCTTCTGCTATTTAATATTTCGTTTAAAATTATTAATATTGTGTCCGAAAAATTAATAATTTAAAACGTATTTTTCCATTTTTGACCAATGCTCCCCTGCCGCAGTCAGTATAAGGAGGTAGCGAGTTAATCTCACAAGTGTAGCTTATGAATGGTCGCTACCAATATTGACTGCTACCGTGTAATCCTATTATGTCCGAGATAAGCATCGCTCCTCTGTATGGCCATTGTGCCTCTGTCCATCCGCAACCACGAGATGGTTTCGAGATCGTCTTCTTCTTCGCCTGTACCCCTCGGAATGAGTCGTCAAAATAAATAAACTAGCCGTGACAATAATTTTAATACCATCGTGAATGAAACATTTTAAATCGTTTGTTTATCTTCGCGAGCTATCTGCTCGTATATTATCTTATATAAACCTGACAACAATGGAAATTAATGTTCAAGCTTCTGAAAATAAATAAAAAGCTTCAATATTTAAAAAAAAAAAGATCAGGGTAATTTACTTTTTTTATGTAGAAAAGTTCATTTACCAATTGCTCCCTACTGTCCGTGGCCAGTGAGTATGACGTCCCCGATTGCACTGAGTTATGAGGCTGATGGGAATGGACAAGGAAAGGAGATGGGGAAGAGGAAATTTGGGATTATTTGGGACTGACTATTCAGATCTGGTAACCAAATACGGCTAAATCCATTTAAAGCAATGGAGGTCTTTCACCTGGGTTTACTTAAGTATCTTGAACTTGCGTTTCTTTAGAGCCTAAGTTATTTATATTTTGAATAAATCTATGTTTCGTAGGTTAAGTGTAAGTAAGTTTTCACACATTGAAATGGTAAATAAAGTGTTCTTCTTATACCTATAAACTGATTTCAAAGATTTTTCACATTAAAAAAGTGATTACCTACCATTCCTCCGAGTAACAACATGGTTTTTTTTTTTATCTAAGAATAGGTGTCACAGGTTGAGAGGTGACCATCAATCAAACAGACTGCTTGCTGCTACCTCCCGAAAGGTTTGAGTTGTTTGAACAAAATAACCGTCCATTTGTCAGAATGTTATTAGTTAAAATTCCTCGCTTCTTAGAACAATTTAGTATCAACGGAAGCTCAGTTCGACATTTAAGTGTCTGCATAATTTCCACATTAGGTACAGCAACGAGCGAACCTTAGGAGGTAAGTGGATTCTTCATCTGATAGTCCTCATCACCTGTGCCTTTGGTAGTCGCTGTAGGCTATAGCCATCCAAACAATTGAGACCCCTGCTGAGACCCTGAGGGTACTTGCCTTGCTTATTGGCTTATTTTCTCGGCAGTAACACAATGACGTGTCATTTTTTTTCAATGCTCGTTCTCCCCGAGATGGGACCCTTGTATCACAGATAATTGAAGTGTGCTCGTTTTTTGTCGCACACGCTTGGAACATCTCGGACGCGAATCGTTCACGATGACAAGACTCTTTTTTTAACGTGCACCATTCAAAAGGTCAATGGTTACAAGGTAAATCGTGTTTTCATTTCGCCTAACTGATATCTTATTTAAGTTTATAATTGGATTAGCTGCATGGCTTGATGCTAAGTTTCACTTTCCATTTTGGTAAATAATAACTTGAATAGAACAAGCAGCTATCGATGAACAATTTGAGAATAATTATATTAATAAAACTCGGTCTACCTGTAGATAAATTAAATACAATAAAATAAAATCACTCGATGAAAGAATTAATATTATTAAAACTCTCAAATGGAAGACTTATTTCGGACACAACTTTTATTTTAAAATTGTTAGTGGTAATGTAAACAGCCATGATTTATTAAGCTTAAATTACCTTGCATGTACCAAAAATAACTACTCGATCTTAAATTGTTTTTAATTTTAATAACAATATCAGAACTGAGTCATTTATATACTCGCTTGTACCTAGATTGCATGCAGTTGGCAAGAGTTTCTCAGAGGTGGTAGATGTGTTCAACTGCACGGAATATAGTTACAAACAGGCTAAAATAACATAATTCAATAATGATAATCAATTTTAGCGCAATACCAACCTTCTGCATATATGTTCTATATAATTTACTTCATGATTTCTGTTCCACAAAATTATTGCGTATGTCACATGTTTGTAAGAGCCCGTACTGGCGTAGGTATATTAATATTAAAAATCGTAACATGGTTTTTTTTAATATTTCTATTCTGTTGATTTTTTTTTAAATTGTATTTTATATAGGTCTTACAAAACTGGGTAATATTTAGTTTGATTATAGGAAAATTTTCATTTTTACACATTTATTTTTTTATACAAGAGGTATGATTGATTCCTCGATATACACTCGTAGTAGCCCCCGGCGTACTTATATACAATATTCAGTCGGTTTAGGGAGGCAAATCTACGTACACAAAATATATATAGGTGCAGAGAGGTTAAATCGTAGAATAAAATAAGTATAAAATATATTTTCATTCAAATGCATCAAGGATAAAACTACTTGTCTATGTAATGCGTATAATTCGAATGATATCCATACCAACTTATTATTATTTTCGAGAGACAATTTTAGTTTTGAAATTGATAAATAATTCACAAATTATAAGTTTGTAATAAATATAATTTCGAGGGGGAGAAGGGGCAACTGTCGGGGGATCAACTGTTGGGTCATCGTAGTAGGTAGGTATATTAAAATTATATTTCTAAAAGTTGTTTTCTATGGTGTGTGAATATGCATATTTCATAATATTATACATTCTTAGATACGAGTACATAGGTATTTGTTTTCATGTTCTACGGAAGTAATAAGAAGACCTGACCTTTGTTTATATTTTCGAAATAAATGTCTCTTTTGTATCTTCAGGACCCCTAGTACGGTCGATCGATAAGGACTGTATCGAAAACTTTCAGTAATTTCTCACCGTTCCATAGGACAACTGCAGATCGCTAACGCATAAACAACAGCTGGCATCGAATATATTAAGAAAACTCAGTCATTATGAAGTGTTATTTATTCGTTGGCGATCTGTAGTCATGCTAGGGAACGATGAGAAGTTACCGAAAGTTATCGATACAATTCTTTTTTTGTATTTCTTGGGCACTAACTATGTAACAATTTCTAGACATTTTTGTTTTGGAAAGTTTTAATTTTCGTTACTTTAATTAAAGTAACAAATGTACATCGAAAATTAAAACTTTTCAAAACAAAAAAGATACAATTCTTATCCATCGACCGTGCTAGGGGTCCAGGAATTGCGTTAAACATTTCAGGAATTTTATGTCTCTTTTAATACTTTAATACTTTGTAACTTAATTCATGTGATGTTTATTAGAAACATTTCTGCTTCTCTATGCCTAGTAGGATAGTTGTGGTTCACGGTTTTTTTTATTCTGTGTTCTAATTCATCCAGGGTTATTGGCAATCTATCCTACTACGCATGAGGAGCACGTTACATGATGAAAACATTTTTTTTACAATCGCCTTCACAATAATTATTTATTTATTTATTCTCTTTTACGCCCATGGGGCTTTTACATTTTTTTTTTACATTAGCTCCATACATAAGGCACCGAGGAAAACAATTTCCTATGTCATCTTTGAGGATACTGTGTGGAGGGTTTTTGGTACATATGTCAACATTTTTTCATAAGGATTAGCAATAAAAATAATTTCTTACATTGAAGTGATTTAGAGTTGGAAAAATTTTAAGAAAATAAAATGATAAAAATAATAAGCAGAAATTATCACAAATATTACGTTAACATACTATTATTAATCGAATTTTTGTTTTCTGTGTTTTCATGTTGTGATGTCACGTTTAGATTTATTAGTAGTATCTTCTTCGTCAATGTTTAATATTAAGTAGGTACTTTGTTGGGTGTATTCTTCAAAAGTTATTAAAAAAACGTGTGTGCTTTAGACCACACGATTGAAGTAAAACTTCACCAACTTGTAAAAGAAGAGAGAAAGAAAATGTGCGCGCGCACTGCTCTCTCTTGCTCCAACAGTATGATGCAGACAATAGGCCTGCACTATGTCTTAGATATACGAAACGTAACTGGCTATGAGAGAGAAAGAAAATGTGTGCTCGCACCTCTCTCTCTTCCCCTACAGTAATGTGCGAAACGTAACTCTCTCTCTTTCTATCTTCACTAACTTATATCTATCTCCCCACTTTCGTTCACATCGCCCGATCACAATTTTCGTAACGCTCTCGTCACGCATTCACCAGCTTACTCACCAAGTCTAGCGTGCGTAAAGAAGTTTTACTTAAAAAATATTCCAAAATTATAAACAAGTATTATGTGGTTTCACCAATTAAAGTTGATTATACTGTAAGACCTAGGAATGTACATATATTGGTACACTTTTTCTATGTTAGGGCATTTACATTGCAAATATTGGTTTTTTGTACGCCAACAGTCGTATACTGACTTTTTATATGTTTCAGATTTCATATACATTTCCTTATTCTGCCAACTTGCTTGTGGTGAGTGTAAACGCATATATTTAGCATTTTTTGCTTTATTAATAATTCTGCTGTCGTGGGACCACTTTATATTTAGTTATGTTTGCAAAAATTCCTCAATTTTTTGCGGATCTCTGTCAACGCATATATTGCATATAGAGTCCGCAAAAATGTAACATGTTTTATAACATTTGGCGGTCTATTAACTTGCATTATATAACATGTTGGCCCCCAGATCGATCCTGCCGCTTCTCCAGCATTTGCAAACATTTGCTCAATTTTAATTTTTCAATTTGAAAGATAATCTTTAAACCATGTTCTTCTCAAGTACACCTTTTATCATTAATTAATTCACTCGTTTATTACACTTCGGGGGAGTGTCATCTATTTTTTTTTTGGATTATCTGTTTCGAGTATTCAAGAAAATGATAGAAGATACAAGAAGAAACATGAAGGGCCAAGAACGGTCAAGAAGAACTAAGACGCAGCAAAAATAGACACAAAGAGTAAGAAAAACCAAGAAATCAGGAAGAGGCTAAAAGAAGCAAGAAGAGGCAAGAACAGAGTAGAAGAAACACGAAGATACAAGGAAATGGAGGCAAAACCGAGACGAGCCGACAATAGGTGAGAATTTGAAAGAAGGTGCAGTAAAAACAAAAATGAGTGAAGAAAACCTGAGAAGAAGCAAATATTAGACGATATAAGAAATAGCAAGCAGTACCGAAAATATCCAAGAGACAAGAGAAAAGGGCCGAGAAGATCCAAGAAGAAGCAAGAAGAGCTAAAAAGAGGCAAAAAGAGACAAGAACATCCAAGAAGGAGCAAGAAAATGCGAGAACATTCAAGAAGAGATAAGAAGAGATAAGAAGAGATGATAAGAGACAAGAAGAAGCAAGAAGAGACAAGAAGAAGACCATTAGAGGCAAGGTGAGCCGAGAGGAGACGAGTAGATTCCAAAAGAGACAAGAAGAAACAAGAAAAGCGAGAAGAGACGAGAAGAGCCAAGCAGAGCCAAGAAGAGTTCAGAAGACCCAAGAAGATAGCAGAGGCAAGAAGAGACGCAAATTTCAAGAAGAAGCAAGAAGAAACAATCCGAGAAGAGACGAGGAAATCCCAAAAGAGACAAGAAGAAATAAGAAAAAGTAAGAAGAGACAAAAAGCTAAAAAGAGGCAAGCAGAGCCAAAAAAAAGAGGCAAGCAGAGCCAAAGTCAATTAGATCCAAGAAGATACAAGAAGAAACAAGAAGATCTAAGAGCCGAGAAGAAGCAAGAAGAATATATATAACGCTCAATCCATTCCTTTATTCCTGCCCTTCCTAAATTCCAATATTGGCTTATTAGGTTGCCAAGTATACCGGTCGATTAAACTCCAACCTCCTTCCTATCCTCAGAGCACGTGTTCCAAGTCCTAACAAACTAGTGCCCCCTGGTGTACCGGTCTCACCGGGACAGGAGTGCTCCTGGCTGGGGTGGTACAATCGTATCGTATCGTATCGTATCGTATTATTAATTTTTGTATTTCAAAATTTTAATTTGAATTTTCATTTTTATTTCTTTTCTTTAAAATATGATCTTTTTTTCTCTTTAGTTTTAAGTATTTCCTAATATTTTTTGGAATGTTAAAATATTAAATGTACGACTACCACAACAAGGGCATTAGCCTAGTGTGGTAGCAAAAAAAAAAACAAATATCTGTAACCAATAAAAAATTTATGAAATAAAAAAAATAAAAAAAAATATCGGTGGAAATTGGGAACGCGAGGGTTTAAATGACTATTTATATGGCCTGTGAATTTAGAAAGTGTAGTACTTTTGAAATCCATATTGTATGGGGTATACCTAAGGTTTTTTTTCTATAAAATTCAGAATTTGGTTAATGATGGGTCTTTCAATAATTTTATCAATATACGAGAGAATTGCAATTAATCGATTATTATGAACCCTTTGTGATTTCCTGATTTATGTACAGGTCTGATGATTGAACTTTTATTGGTCTGATGAGACCATTATTTACAAAATTAAAATTAATTTTAGTCTTTTAAGAAATTAATTTTACTTGGTTATTGCCTTCTAACTTTTTAATATTCATATCATTAAGTATCATTAACATGTTTTCGTGATACAGGTCTGAATCTCATTGACATATTAGCAGGAGTTGTATATGTGGCACGATTTTTCCTAGACTTCGTATACGTTGAAGAATTGTTTTACCTAAAATTTGTTTTCTTAATATTTTTTTATTTCGTTCCAGAGTTTCTTAGGGTTACCGTAAGGGAACGTACCCAAACTACGTGACCAACTTTTTGCAATTTTTAACCCCCCCCCCCCCCCCCCCCCCCCGGTGACCAAAATCCTAAGGAACCCGCCGCTCATTTGTATGGAGCGTGACCTTTTGAAGACCCCCCCCCCCCTAAAAGTGTCACATAGTATGGGTACGTTCCCTAAGCTATTCATAGCATTTTTAGAGAAAGTTTTTTTTGATGGCTTTAATACATTTGTTTGTTTTGTTTCTATATCGCGTATTTAAATATATATCGAAGCGAATTACCGCATTATTAGGGCTGTTCTTGCATTTACGGTAAACATAATGGCGTTTTTTAATCATGTTCTTAATTTATTCTGTAACCCATGACCTAAAACAGCGACTCTCAACAATTTGTTTTCGTCACTTAACTTATTATTTTGCCTCAAACTCTCTTAGCGTAACGACTCTGTTGAAATTGAGAACTGAAAAGGATTTCGAATGAATTTTATCAATTATTTTAAAAATTCAATGATTCCGACAAATTTTTTTTTTCTACAATCGCTCTCCCAAATGTCACTTTACCGATCACTGTAGAATAAAATTTATGATACTCTTTTCGTTTTCGTTCGAATATACGTAAGTCTTCTTGCGGTTGCTCCGTTCCTTACCCGTAATTCGTGGCTTAGCTTGAGCGTTTGTGTGTGTACATTCTTACAAACGATGTTCTGGTAAGTACGTAATCTATGGTTTTCTTAGCATTAATAGGCTAAGAATTTGTCTTTTAATTACATAATAATATTTTCATATGCGTAAATTTCGGGAAATGGAATAAGGATCCTCAATATTCATATACAAAACTGTCATGTGAATTCGGTTGAAAGACTTTTGTGATGATCTGTTTTTGGGGAGGAAACCGTTGATTTGAAGCGTTAGCAACAAAGTGACAAGTTAAAGAAAGCCTTTCGGAACGGCTAATGCCAACGCAAACACGGTGCCAAATGCAAAGTGCACGATCCTTCGTTAGCACAGTAAAGGCTGTGGCGTTCCCTTTATTGACATTTATGAAATACCGAAGAAACACTGTTGCCGTTGCTTAACATTATTTCTCCAGCGGTAGATACAGATTACGCTGCAACATTCTCCGACTGGATTAGTCTTAATGTTACGACACCCTGCAACCTGCTGTACGCGTCACTCTGCGCACGTACCGCGTGCTATCGTATTGTTACCGTCGACAACCGCGGTAAGCCCCCTGTCTCCTGACCAAAGGTCGCGGGTCGATTCCTGAAGTGGACAAATAAAAGGAACTTCTTTAGGGACCAGATCTAACCACCCCTCTACCCTACTCACCCCTACTCAAACCCAAGCAAAATATGCCCAAATTAGGGAACCGTAGTTACACCGACTTTTGTTCGTTTCTATAATTTAAGTTTATGTTTCTATAAGGTTCACCTGTACTTCAGTAGTTTCTTAACAATGCTGCAGTTAATTAATCACTCCACCCTGATTAATGTTAGATAATTGAAGCTTGTTGGTTTTTAAATTTGGTAAAATCCCGATTTAAGGTTCTTTGATATAATCGGTGACGCAAATATTGTAATATATTTATACAAAAGTAGGTAAGGGATGATCAATCTGTTTAGCCGAAGAGCCAATTTATCCATCTTCAATTTGTTCACGGTCCGCAGCGCGAAGGAGGTAGGTAGCAATATCTTGACATTGTTATATTTATCTTTTCTAAAATGGTAATTTTTGGAAAAAAACAATTGCAGAATGAAAAAATCATACCCTCACATGAAAATTTTCTATCTCCAGGGCCAAACCAATAAAAACTATCAATTGTTATCATTCTGAAATAAAGAACATATAAAAAAATACCTATTTGCGCTTTTGGGCAACTATTGACTTTTTCGTTCGGAAAATCAAACGAAATTTAGTCAATAGCATTTTAATGCATTAAAAGCATTTAAATGATTTTAACAAGAAAAGCGTTGCGCTGCGAAGGTGGTTTTTCGGTCAAACCAGGAAATTTGTCTAAGAATTTACAAGAAAAAATATTATTTTGAGCGGTTGATTCCAAACTTTGAAGAAAGACTGAAGTTTTCCGCTCAACAATTTTTAAAACAAAGAAACCGATGAATACTATTTTTGTTCACAACCTTTTGAAAATTTGATGTAGACGCCCAAGTACCGACTTCATTAATTTTACCGATGAAATACAATAAAAGCACTACAGAAAGTAATATAATTCTTTGCATTTTTGCAGGGGGTCAGAATACTCAAGACGACGTTATTCGGCTGTCAAAATATTTGTAAATAGTTTTCTTCAAACTTGGGTTGTGATCATTATTAATGTTGTTATTTTATGACATAATATTATGAAAGCTGTACTTATACCAAATACCAAGTACATTATAAGCAGTTCTGTGGACAGTAGATCTCGAACGATGTTATTTATTCA
Organism: Limnephilus marmoratus; assembly: GCA_917880885.1. Classification (NCBI taxonomy): domain Eukaryota; kingdom Metazoa; phylum Arthropoda; class Insecta; order Trichoptera; family Limnephilidae; genus Limnephilus; species Limnephilus marmoratus. The sequence continues at coordinate 39,439,628 of OU862920.1, read as the reverse complement.
TATTTGACTATCTAACACGGCTACCATCTTGACAAGATTATTAAAAACACAAAATAATTTACAGACAGTCGAAATGCAAAGCGATCGAGTTAAAACAGGGCTTCGCTACGCTCACTCATTCAAACATTATTCTGAATGCTTTCGCCTTAACGGAAATCTGTGAAAAGTCCCGAAATGTCTAATATAAGGCTACTTTAAATTTCCATTTCATTGTAAGATTTCGAAAGGTTAAATATATCAAAATAAATAGAGAAAAACAGACATTTAATTCATCTTCTCGTTTGGATTAGGTATTTACATTTTCCTTCAAGAGAAAATAATTTGATAAGGAAAGATGTAACTTGCAATCATCAGTATTTAAGAATTTTAGTAAGACTTCATCAAATTTAACATACAACGTATTTCGTTTTAAATTTTAGTAAGGTCCTTCTGCAGGATCTTCGATCCGCCCACGCTGCCGACCTTCATTATTATTTTGGATGGAAAATTAGCCCCTTGCTTGCAATAAGCGGCGCCGCGCAATGGTTACCATATTTTAAAAGGTAGGTATATAGCTTTACTACATCGCGGTGATTTTAATAAAACTGGAACGGGACAGTTTATAAAAGCAGTTCCGTGCGACCATCACTCGTAATGGAATGTCAGGGCATTAAAATGTTTACCGAACCAGAGCTTTGTCGGCAAACGTGCAATCAAGAAGACTTAATATAAAATATCGGAGAGATTACTCCGCAAAAAGAATGGACGATTTGGTACGGTAACTGTTAACGGAGAGAAGAGAGAGTGCAGCTCCTCGTGTTGTGCCACCCCGTTTGGTAGAATGTATCGGTCGGAGTGCTCAAGGATAATCGATGTGAGAGCCGCTAGCCGCTACCAGAGGTACAGGCACAGGGTACAGAGCACAGAGCATTGGTTACTATCATACACTATGACGGGTACTGGGGACTGGGCTGGGTACAGTGGATAAATGCCACGGAATCTGTTGGCAGCGCGAGCTCGTGTTGCTATTTCGTCAGCATTGAGAAAACTAGATCGGCCGGTGACTTTCAGTATCGCGCGCGAAATGGTGTTCTGTTTATCTCACATGCCTTGAATTCAATGACTTTTTATCGATTTGCTAAGTGTTTAATTGCTTTAATTTATGTACAGTCGTTGGCTTCCAACGATTCGTCGTTTTTTATGCAAACTTGCCATTGATGTTAACAAATAAAAAATGAAAATGATTTAATTTTTATAAAACATGTTTCGTAATTTTTACTGAATGTACTTGGAATATTGTTAGCTACTGATAATAATGTGCTGAATTTCATTGTGCACAAAATAAATTAAGAGGTATTATGTATGTAGGACATGTAAGTGTTTGAAATATAACATTCATTTTCCTCCATGAGTAAGTTGGCATAGACTAACCGGTAAATCTACCATTTCAGTCCATTCCATTCGGCTGACACAATAAAGGATTAATGTCACGCTGGTCTATGTAATCGTGATAAATCTATTTTGGTCAACCCTTTTATTTTACCAGAATACGCATTGATTTATGGGAGAAATCTTTCGTTTTAAATAGATTTGTGTGGCACTATTTTAATAACTTTAGCTTAGAAATTTCAGAAACATGCGAAAAATCATTGCCCAATGTCGAGTCCTGACGGGAAAAGAAATCTTTTAAACTGAGAATAAACAACATTTGGGCATGTTGTATGGTGGTAAATGATTGCCTGAAACCTGCTGAGAAATAGAAAATGTTGCAGTGGGCATCAATAAATACAAAATTTCTCTGACTCGAAATAATATTCGACTTGCGCCTTGTTCACAAAACGTAATTTAGCAGGTGTTAGAATTTAATTCTAGAATGCGATTCGAAAATACCGGAATCATTAGATCTGAGATACCCGTTTAAACAACATAGGCGATCGTAAAATATTCCCAACTAATAGTAGGTACTGTGGCATCAGAACGCAGAACACAGAGCGCAGAACACAGAACTGCAGGTTCCTTGGACGGTGCGTGCGTGGACGCCGTGAACGTTTTCACAAACTTTTATTTGTTCAAAATATTTCTCCGACAACTTTCCAGAAACAAAATTCCATTACGTAGTATTTATAGCAAAGGGAGTTGTTTATAAAGAAGTGCATTATGTGATATTTGATATTGTTGACATCATTTCTGAGAGGCCGGTCTTCGACCAGCTGTTCGTAGCGGAGTCTTGCGTGAGATCTGTTATGCGATAAATATCTCAAATATGAACAATTTTGGAATTTATTCGTAAGTTATTTCCGCGTCTTATTTCTGCGCGCCGTTGTACAAATTATGAATATAAATATGTACAATTCTTTACATTTACTAAATCATTTTCTTTTTCTTTTATAATAACTTTTGAAGATTGTTCCTATTAATAATTATAATCAATGTAGATAATAGTACATTGAAGAGGAAGATAACAAGACACAGAAAAGTAAAAAGCTAACGTTTAGAATTATTACATATCTTCTTCTTCAATGAAATATTACATTGATGGGATTAATCTTTAAAAGTTATTGTAAAAGGAGTTATTAGGAGTTTTTTCCGACGCACTATCTAAGATATGAACAAGTTCTTCGAACATTTTTTAGCATTTAAAGAAAGGTAGTTTCCGAAAATTTTGGAAAAAGATTAGTGGAAGATAATATTGATAATTCTGAATTTGAAATATGAGATTGACAAAAATGACTTAAAAATAAGAGCTCTCAGTGGCCGAGTTGGTTAAGGGCCCGCAACCCGAATTTCTACCGATTTTTTACATATCTCCCTTAAACATTTGAAGTTTTTAAGCTATTTTTGAAGATAATGTCTAGATGCTGATGAAAAAAATCGCGAAGTATGCTTCAAAAATTATTAAAAACAAGACTGTTTCTATTATCTTATGAATTATATTTGTGAAAAAATTCACAATCTTTCTTTAAATGATATTTAAGATGCTATTTTAAACGAGTCGTGTTTTGTTAAACATTTTCGCAATTTTCGCATCGGTTTTGTCGTTGTAGATGTTAGCGCTCTCCTGTAACATTCGTAATTTCGTTTCTCTCCATCTCCTTCTTTTCGAGCCTTTCTTGCGGAGCCTTAACGCGCTTGTCCCGATAAGACAAGAGATCCTGGGTTCGAGCATCAGTTATGACTGTCAGCTTTTTACCTTTCTGTGTCTTGATGTTTTTCATATTTTTGCTTAGTACCTACAATATTTTTTTAAATGATTTTTTCTTTCTTTCATTTCATTCATTTAGCCATATGTTTCTTTAAGAATGTTGAAATATTAACTAAAGAAAGAGATTACTATGTGTGTAAGAGTTAATAATCAGAAACTTTAATTGCCAAAGTAAATGTGCATTATGGAAGTATGTCTAACACTAAAACTAATCGATGGAACTGACCGTTAAACAAAGCTATTAAATATGGGCTAATGGCTTTACAAATTGCGCAATTTGCGAAGGTTAGGTAAACTTATGTAGAGGTATGTCAATTATGCGAAAGCACTCCACAAATGCGCACACAATCCTAATGAACCTTTTTATTCCGAGGCACCTTTCTCGCAGTGGCGGGAAGGGACTATTTCTTTTTTCACGATTTTGCACAACAAAGAGGAAATAAAAGGACATTTAAAAATGTTTTGCGTGTTTTGTCGTCGAATTCCAGTGCACCTTTTCCTATACATTTGGTAATCTCATTAGTACTTTCTTCTTCGGCGTAGCTAGATGTTGCTTTCTTTTGTGTTGTCTTCGACTGTTCATTTTGGAGTGGTTAGAAGATAGGATAAGTATTGATTTTACAATTTTTTTTATTTTTAGATTTCGTAGGATTCGACCCTTGGTCCACTGAATGCCTTGCCGCTAAGGTTCATCAGGCGCTTTACACCCCTAGACTAAAGGAGCCTTGGGTGGGAACGTGATTTATTATATTCTATTGGAACTGAGTACCCGTGAAATATATAAATATTTTATTGCTATCTCATTGTGTTGCAGGCTAAATCCTATAGATGTATGTGTTTGTCTCTTTTTAGTGTCGCTCGCTTCAAAAAGTTTCAAATCAGAACGGTGCTAAAGAAAAACTTTAAAAAAATACGTAATTCATTCTGAATCCTGCATTGGGTCGCCACTTTGCATTTCATCTGTCTGTAAATTTGTGTGATTACTTCGTTTCCGGTCAATTCTGTCAAGATGGTAGCCGTGTATGATAGTACCTTTTTATACTGCCAGGGCGCATGAGAGTTGCGACTGTTTTGAGCGTCCAGCAAAGTCCAGAACTGCTAGTGTATAACAAAGTAGAAGAATCTTTTATTATAATTAGCAGGCTAACCTTATGCCGTTTTCTGGCTTGGATTGGGGTGGTTTTGACCCAAATTCTGAATGTCTTTCACCACGGTGACACTGAGAGTATTGTCAGCCACTTTTTTGCTTATAATCATGTTATATTTTCTTTGTTCGGACATGCCAGCAATATTTCTGTCTATTTGTTAATTCGCACGGGTATTTTGACGTCACAGGCTGTAGGCTGCAGGCGACAGGTAGCAGTAGCAGATCACGACAGGCGATTAGTCAGATATACATTCCAATCTTCAACTTTCATTTAACTTCTACCTCAAATTGTACTGATCTTGATACCCGGCCGGGCCAGATTTACCTAAGTGATACGAATACATGCAAACGGGGATCTGAGAACGAGAGTGGACGCAATCAACCAACAAATGTTTTTCAATTATAATTATTATTACATTTTAATTACCTTTAAGTTCATGAAGATTTTACATGTTTTAAGATAGTTAGGTTTATTACAGTAATTACTTAGGTTGATAATTATTACAACGCAAAATCTATATTATTAGTTTTTTAGTCTTTTAAACATTGATTTTCCTGAATTGAAAATGTCAATATCATGTTTGTATTTGTTTATGTTTATTTGGTACATACTTTGATTAAATAAATAATATATTTATTTAATCAAAGTATGTACCATTGCTTTCTTATGTATGGTTCGGAATGCTGGACAATCAGTAAGGGTGATGAAGGAGCCCTAGAAAGTTTTGAAAGGAAGGTGCTGCGAAGGATTTACGGCCCAGTCTGTGATAATGGAGAATGGCGTATCAGATACAACCAGGAGCTATACGATCTTTACGAGGACCCTAATATCTCCAAGGAAATCAAAACTGAAAGACTCAGGTGGGCTGGACATATCCAGAGAATGAGCGAAGGAGATATCCCAAAGCGAATTATGGATGGTGCACCTGGGGGTCGGAGAAGAGTTGGAAGACCAAAGCTTCGATGGCTGGATGGAGTGGTGAAGGATGCAAGCACCATCGGCATCCGAAACTAGCGCAACGCAGCACAACACCGACAGCCATGGAGGCAGGCTCTGCTGGAGGCCAAGACCCGACCTGGGTTGTAGAGCCACAGATGATGATGATGATGATGCACCATTGCTATCTATGCACTTTTGCCATCTCATAGGTAGTTCATCGATCCCTTTACTAAAAAAACCATTCGGACCGGAATCAATAAAATCTTTGAAGGCGGTTTAGACGCCCCATCGGAGTTGAATTTTTTCCCTTGCAAGAAGTTATCCAAATTTCGAAAAAAATGGTAATCTGTTGGGGCAAAGTCCGGAGAGTACGGTGGATGTCTTAGACATTCCAATTGAAGCTCCTCTAATTTAGTAGCCGTCTGTTGTGCAGTGTGTGGTCTAGCGTTCTAACGCGCGTTTGTTGATTTGCTTCACTCAATTCGTGAGGTACCCACCTTTCAAGCTTTTTTACCTTCCCAATTAGCTTCAAGTGGATTAAAACAGTTTTATCACTAACACCGCAGTCTGCAGCTAACTCAGACGTAGTTTGCGATGGATCCGCTTCCACAATAGCCTTAAATTCTTCATTATCAACTTTGGTCTCCGGCCGTCCACTGGGCTTGTTCTGCAGGTCGAAGTTTTCAGAACGAAAACGTTGGAACCATAAACGCACTGTGTTTTCTTTACGGCACCGACGCCATACAGCTCGTTTCTGCTCTGCTCTGGTGCTCTGGTGCCACGGTGGAACTCGTACTCGTAAATAACGCGATATTTCAAGTTTTCCATTTTGCAAACTAAGTGACGCAAAGAAAAAAAACAATTATGGAAAAAACAAATGAATTATAATTTTCGAAACACAAATACATGAGTAAATGCTGTATAAATTTGAATTTGGAATTCCTATCCAAAGAGAAGATATTTGAGATCAAAGTTGACAGTACGGCAAAACGCCAATTTCATATGTAAGGACCTAATATATTACATTGATGGGAATAACGTTCAAAACTTATTATAAAACGAAGTTGTTCTAAAAAAAATTATATTCATTAAACTTTTAGACAACAGGTGTCTCTCATAGATAAAATCTGTTGATCCGAGACACTTTTTGGTTACCTCACTATTAAACATTTGTGACCATTTAAAAAGGTAGCTGCCAAAAATATGTGAAAACTTTATGGAAGATAATATTGTTAATTCTGAATTTGAAATATGAGGTCGGAAAAAAATGACTTGAAAAAATAAGAGATATCAATGGGTAAGACGAGATATCCTGGGTTCGTGTTTCGAGTCCCAGTTGCGACCGTGACATTTTTTATTTTTCTGTGTCTTGTTCTTCTTTCATATTTTTGTCCAGATTAGTATTGTCTTCTACTTCAATGATGTATTATATTGATGGGAATAATCTTCAAAAGTAATCATAATAGATTATTTGTTATATAGAAAAAAAAACGAGTGTGCTTTAGACCACACGACTGAAGTAAAACTTCACTAACTTATACCTCACTCTCAACTTGCGTTCGCCACGCCCGATCACACTTTTCATAACGTTCTCGTCATTCACCTTACTCCCCAAGTCAAGCGTGCGTAATTGCCCGATAGTTCGCCTCGCCTGATCACACTTTCACGCCTGATCACGACTGAAGTAAAACTTCACTAACTTATATCTCCCTCTCAACTTCCGTTCGCCTCGCCCGACCGTTCGCCTCGCACGATCACACCTTTCATAACGTTCTCGTCACGAATTCACCAGCTTACTCCCCAAGTCAAACGTGCGTAAAGAAGTTTTACTTCACAAACATTACACGGAAACGTGATTGACATACTCGTAGACATTTTCGTCCCTGGCGTTGCTTGAGCTTTACACATAGTTTTTTGAAATCGGGATGTAAACAGTTGACGAGACCTTTTATTTAGAACGTCAAATGTGCAAAAATTTCATCAAAAGTGTGAAAAGTAGTGGAAAAGTGAGAAGAGGGTGGTAAAACGTAATCTCCTGTTTTGACGGTCAAGTGTGCAAAATTTCACCAAAAGTATGAAAAGTAGTGGAAAAGTGAGAAGAGGGTGGTTTTACGCAATCTCCTGTTTTGACGGTCAAGTGTGCAAAATTTCATCAAAAGTATGAAAAGTAGTGGAAAAGTGAGAAGAGGGGGGTTTTACGTGATCTCCTGTTTTGACGGTCAAGTATGCAAAATTTTATCGATTTCAGAATAAGACTGCATATTTTTATTAAAAAAAACAAAGCCTCGCCACCATGTTTAATCCCACATTCAACCTTTAACCTATGAAGAAATTATAATTTGTCTTCTTCTTCTTCTTCTGGGGCACTCTCCAATCGAAGAATAGCTATCATCAACTGAGCAATCGTCACCTTAAAATTAATAGAAATGGCAGCAGATAAATAGAAAATTGGATATCCACGATGTCGTGGCCCGTTGATATATATACGTGCGTCCACGATAATAATTATTATACCGTCACGTTGTGTTCATCGCAAACGGTGGCCAATTAAATATTAAAGTGAAGGGGGGGGGAGGTGAGGGTGGGGAGATGAAACCTGCCGTCCGAATATATTCCACCAAACAAGTTACCCAATATCATCTAGTTCTCTTTTTATAGCTTAACTATGTTTCCAAAAAAAACCGCGTTGATACATCGGCGGCTGTGATTCGGCGCTGTTTCGTAAATATATGCCGGTTAGCATATTTTATTGAAAATAACAACGGAAGGCGACGTATGAATGTGATTGAAGCAAGAAATGTGAGCCAAGACTGAGTTATATGGTGGTCTATTTTTTATGCTTCGTGATGGTGAGTTAACATATTTTCAAAATGATATTAAAATTACAAGTGTGCAGTTCACACGCGGTAGAAGTGAAACCTTCAGAAAACTAAAGGACCGATTATTCTATCTCACTCTTTCGCAGATTAAATCTTAAAATGTAGGTATGTGTACGTGTTTGTCACTTTTTAGTGTCGCTTTTTCGTTTCATCGAGATTCAAATCACAACGGTGCTAAAGAAGTTTTCACTAAAAAAAAACCAGATAAAACTCACATTTCTTTGTATCTGTATCAATAACTAATCATTCTCATATAACTTTTTTTACATTAACTCCAAACAGAGGAAAAAATCCCCAGGGCCAACGTCATCTTTGAGGATGCCAATGTAGTGGGTCTTTTTAAGGAAAGAAAATAGAGAAAATTCTGGGAAGGAAAAGGTATGAGGGGAGGGTAGGAATCTGGGGGTCAATGTATGCATCCATCCCTTCCACTGCGGTGCAAGGCGATGGGTCAAGAGATTCCAACTACGGAGGTATAAGTTAGGACTCCCTCAACCAGTTACTCCCTATACGTGCCGCCACGCAGTCCTAGACAAAGCTCACCCCATGAACCCGGGCACCACTGCTAAGACACCAAAGTGCAAACCACTTAGGGTGACCTATGTTGGTTATCCAATTTTGAGTTTCCAGGGCGGCGGTACCCATACCCGCCTCCCAAATTTAGAATATATATAACTAAACATCAGGTTACTTTTCTCTTTCTGTTTCCTTTTTTTAACAAAGAAAGACACACATTCCAGGGATAAGGACAACTTGATACTATTATTTTAATTTCTCTTGCAGCCATCATTAAGCGCCCTTGGGGCGATTTTATCACAACACTGTACAACATTGACAAATTTATGTGCAAAAATATTAATTTATTGTTGTGAGCAGTAAATAGCTAGATATTTTTTTGACTATATTTTGAGAAATTGAAAATTCAAAAATTCTTGTCGACGAAGATTTTAGAGAATTGATGTTGTGCGGTAAACGTGCAACTTCGCAGAAATGCACCAATAGCAAAACTTAAAAGTTTAATGGGTAAAGCTCAATAAAAGCCAGAAAAAAATTAGCAAGAAAGTTCTCTTTGTCTTCTGTTGAAAGTTCTGATCTGTCTCTAATGTTATAGCGTGATGTTGTGGGTTCTAGGCCAATTCTTTAATGTGTTCCTTTGTCAGATAACATTATTGATTTTATTCGAAAGCAATAATGTTTAAAGCACGCGAGTTTGAAAATGCCCACGCATATGAGATACCTACTGCCTACTATAGACACGTCGGGCGGTAGGTACACCTGCACATGTCCGTAGGCAAACGAATGACGATTTATCACTTTGGGAATGGAATACGCTTGTATATTTTGCTCAAGTGTCACGGGTTTCTTTTAACTTATTAAACAACTTTCATGTCGGCGAGTAGGCACGTAGACATTGCCGAATGCACGTATGTAGCAAAGATTCCCGCCAAGAATGTGTGTACAAGCTGGTTGAAAGATTATGGGCATTTGGAGAAAAGCCTTTAAAAAATTAGAACTTTGGATTTTTAGCGCTCCAGATATAGGTACTTGTATACAGATATCTTCTCTCTTTCTTTGGGCTAGTTTGACTTAGACCTACATTGGCTTTTACTATCAAAGCCGTAGCCGGATGGGTTGTTGGCCAGTAACGGCCATCCTCGGTGCGTGTAAAAGTAATGTAATAAATATCAGCAGTAGGTGCCCCTCGGTACTCGATGGATGCAGTGATGACCGATCTTGCCACTTTTCTTTTCCGGCATGATGGCACAGTGAGCCCCATTCAAGTTCCAGCCTCATTGTTTATTTTTTCACGCGATGCGAGTTTCGTACCGGTCGGTCGTCGGCGCGCGTAGAGATTCCCTCGTGTCCGGCCGCTAACGGCCAGAACGGTATCCTCTAACTGTACAGCGCTGATTTACAGACTATTCTCATCAATGTACCCAGCTTCATTCATGATCCGGCGCGGGAGCCTCCTTCTCTCTCTAGTCGGCCACCGTCCCGCTCGTCTACAAACCAGTTTTACTATAAAACCTCTTTGGGACTCCACCGCTCGCGAAGCCGCGTAAAGACAGCCACCTTGCGCAAAGTATCTAGCCAAAAGCACCGCGCACTTTCATGGGGGCTGCGATAAAGATGCGTTTTATTGTTTTATTCACACGCTAGATTCAGATCTCGGCGCTTCCGAGATGAGGTGCCTAAGAGAAAGGGACATGCGGTCATGTTATGTGACACATTGCACTACAGACAGCGGAATCTCAGAATGTCTGCAGTAGTGATATTTCCTTTTCTGCTTTATTGAGAGATGAGCATGAGGCTGTGGTGTGAGTGGACTCACTGACAGCCGCAAAATGAGAATCCTATCCAATGTAGGTCTCCGACCCAGGCACTGTTTATGTAAAGCGCGCTTTTGTACATTTTTACTTCCTCCGTTGTATCGACTCACTTTAAAAGTAATAATTGTAAGCACAAAAGTTGAATGTGAAATTAAACCGGTTTCTCATATTATAGTATAATGGAAGAACCACTATTTGGTATGGTTTTAAAACAAGAATCTTAGGTGTCCACTAGGAATATGAAAATCATAAAGTTTGATCAATTTCAACATTCAGTTATTTGGTGTTTCCATTCTTATATTTTGGTTATTTTATTTTAATATATATCATCAGTGCAGCGTTGACAGGTATGCGCTATTTGTTGGCATTCTCTGATACTAAGCATACAAAAAAACACTCGAGTGTTAGTTCCTTCTATTATGTATATTAAATTAACGTGTATCTGAAGGTACATGCCAACACCAAAACATAAGGAAGATGTTCATATGAGTGTGCCTAAAATTAACATATATTTGTAAATAGGTATACGTAGGTACACATAATCCATTAGCGGGGATATATCGGTAATATATTTACAAAATTTTCCATTTTACGGAACGGAAAGTTTGATCTTTTTAATTTTGAATGGGCCTCTCGCACGATGATGTTTTTCTTTTTCGAAGGCGTTCCGTTTTTTTATTCTTTTGAATCATATTTTCAAATGCCGCAACAATTTTGACAAAATGTTTATTAACTTTTATTTATTTATTATTTCTTTACAGGGTAGGTTTTATTATTTACATTTCAAGTTTTAACCTTACTAGGACAAGCCTGTGTAGAGATTAATAATTTTATAACGTAATAAATATAAAATAGGTATTGAAAGAACAATATTGTTAAATTAATGTTTCTTTGAGATAATGGGTACTTACTAAGCTATTGGATCCTATTACAGTAAACATGTGGAGTGACCATATGTTGAAATTTGCCTTGAAATAATATAAAGCTATTAATTTATAAGGGCTAAGACGAAAATAAAAAAATATATAATACGTTTATAATATATTATGCTTTTAATTTAAAAGGACAAGAATGAAAAGGTATTGACAATCCTCGGCTAACACAAATAATCTTTAAAAGTACAAAAAATGATAAAATGATTTGAAGTGTTCCCCAAGGCTGTAATATGAAGAGCGTTCTTTATTAACGTTGGATAAGCCCTTATTTTATAAAATTTCTGTTCCTCTCAAATTACGAAACTGAAAATGAGTTATATTTGTAGATTTTCAAATATTTTTTTTTTAAATAAAATTTGTTTAACATTATACAGTTAACTAAAATGGAGCTCAGCAAAGTTAAAAAAAAATCAAATGGGGAATTTAAAAAAGCAATCGTTTTTAGAAAAATGTGGAATAACTTCACGAGACACCACTGTAAACTAGTGAGTTGTATCTACCATACCAGCTAAATGTATAATTTAAAATGTATCTCGGATGTATTGTGTTGTGAAAATTATACAAAAAAAACTTGTCCATTGTCTGGGTTCACGGTAAGAGCGGGTAAAGTGGGGGCGAGCGGTGTGGAGAGAAGACCACACGGCCTCGTCATTTCCTGCTCGCGAGATGACAAATGGTAATTTTTTTATTTAATATTTAGATGAATGGATTGAGAAAAGTTTCATTTTCGGTAAATAATAGCACCCAATTATTTAAACGTCTTACTATTACGAGTTTCGTGAACAGAGGAACAGAAAACTATTGAGGAGAATATTTATTTTTATTTATTTTATTTTATTTTAATTATTATTGTACAACAGAATAATTCCAATTACAGTACAATTTAGTTACCCTATCAGCATTTAGGCAAGTGACTCTTCAATAGTGTTTTTAAGGCATATAAAGAACAGTCACTTACATCCAAATGGTTTGCAATTTCATTTAACAGCACCACTCCCCTCGTCATGCTATGCTTTGCCAAGACGTCTGTTCTGCCGTTGATATATATATATATATCAACGGCAGAACAATTCAATATTCCTTCAATATTGAAGGAATGTCTAGTTAGTTTGTTTTTATATCAGTTTTTTTTATTTTTTTTTATTATAGCGACTATATAAAATATTGTGCATATAAAATATAACAAAATATAATGGTGAAACTAAGTATAAGTAAGGTATTTCTTAGTTCTCCTCACAAGGGGATCCTGTGCCGAGGCGGATCAGTTATAATCAGAGTTGATTTGTCTTCCACGTGGTTATCAGTGCCTTTTTTTATGTTTTTTTTCATTGACCATTTTCAGCTACTATAGTGATGTGACTATTTTTAATTAATCGTATCAAATACTCGTACTTACTTCAGAACAGGAGAATATTTATTATTTGTCACATTGAAAGATAAATAACTTCGATTAAAAAAAAAATAATGTTAGTAGGTATATCACATTACGATTTGTGAAGGTACCAACTCGTTAATGTCTTTTGGCCATGCTGAAAGATTACCACAATTATAGATGGAAAATAGGAAATTGACGATATTTATGCAGGCACACTTTTATGTTTATTTAATAAAAATCTACATATTATCATTGGGTACCTAATATGCATTTCATATTATCTTTTCATTGAATGGCCTTAGCACGGACAAATCACCCAGTGAGGCCCACATTGTCATATAATGTTTGAAAGCAAATAGTGTTATCGTATCAATAAAGAAAATGATACTAAAAAATATTCTTCTGAAAATGATATGCTGACACTTAATTTCCAGTTGTTTAAGATACCAAAAATGCACTTAAATATGAGCTCGTGTCAATAGATAACATAAACATTTAACAATGGCATGCCGATTCAAGTTGTTGTCTGCACGTATTACTATGAATACTGTGATGCATAGAATTATAAAAAAAGTCAAAGATCCGACAAAACGGCAGTCCAAAGGAAGGAAAAACTGAACAAGTCTAAGAAGATAATTATTACTAAAGCAAGTGAATGTTTTATTATCAGCTGTAATTAAATTGAATTCGACCGATAAATTGACAAGACACCTGATTACCGCGTTTATCCCTAAGCAAGGTAATTCTTACGACCTCGCTAAGAACTTTTTATAATCTTTATAATCAGTAAACAAACAAACAAAAAATAAACACATTGAGTAAACTGAAAATTCCTAAAAGGAATTTAGCAACACCGATTTCAAAGACAAGCAATGTTGCCAGTTTACTTTTCGATTTCTATGCTGCAGACGTAATTGATTGTGGGTTTGAAATAATTTCGATATTTAAAAAAATATATTCAAATTCACCCAAAGTAAGTGATAATCGACCATACTTCGCTAACATCAGACAACACACTTCTGTCGGTTTATCACTTCGGCGTCTATCGAGCTCAGTAAAAAGAAATAATAAAAAAATGTATAAAACGAGTGTGCTTTAGACCACACCACTGAAGGAAAACTTCTTTAGCTCCACCTATATGATAGGAAGAGACAAAGAAAATGTGCCCGCGCACTGCTCTCTCTTGCTCCTACAGTGTGATACAGACAATAGACCTGCACTGTGTATTAGATATACGAAACGTAACTGGCTATGAGAGAAAGAGAGAAGGAAAATGTGTGCTCGCACCTTTTTCTTGCCCCTACAGTAATATACGAAACGTAACTATCTCTCTTTTCATCTTATATCTCCCTCTCAATTACCGTTCGCCTGGCTTTTCGTAAAGCTCTCGTCACGCTTTCACCAGCTTACTCCCCAAGTCAAGCGTGCGTAAAGAAGTTTTACTTCAAAAATATATCATTAGTATCTACCTATTGTATGTTGAATTGCTAAACGTTGAAAAATCTACATGTTACAGCACCTAAGTGCAATTTGGTTTCGCAAGTGTAAATATATATAAATACATACATATGTCCAATAAACTTAATAAGAGAAATGAAGAGAAAATTTACATTTGACTAGAATTGAATCTTATTATAATAAGTTAATTTAATGCATTAGAAATCTGAAAATTCCTAAGTAATGGGTGTAACTTGCATAATCAATAAAAATAATTAAATTTAATTGAGTAAAATTTAACCTTTATTATTTTTACATGCATCGTTAATGAGAAAGAGGGAGAGGTTGCAATTGATCTTTCAGCGGTATGTCTTTGATCCCATTCAGCACGCACGCGAAAAACTGCTCGGTTTAATTAGTACACACTTGACCAAAAGAAAATTATGCGTTTGGTGTCCTGATAGAAAAAAAATGTGTGCATTTCACACGCTGTAGAAGTTAAACTTTCAGAAAATTAAATTTGATAAGAATGGGGAGACTACGAAGCACCGCACAAAGAGGAGACCGATAGGCCACGAAGCGCCGCATAAATAGGAGACCGATTATTCGCAGGTTAAATCCTGAAGATATATATGTTTGTCTCTTTATAGTGTAACTTTTTCGTTTCATCGAATTTCAAATCACAACGGTGCTAAAGACGTTTTCACTTTTAAAAAATGTGTGCAGTTAACACGCGGTAGAAGTGAAACCTTCAGATAACTAAATTAGACAAGAGTGGGGAGTCTACGAAGCATCGCAAAAGAGGAGACCGATTAGTCTATCTCATTCTCTCGCAGGCTAAATCCTATAGATGTACGTGTTTGTCTCTTTTTAGTGTCGCTTTTTCGTTTCATCGAGTTTCAAATCACAACGGTACTAAAGAAGTTTTCACTTCAAAAAGGTTTTATGAACTATCTTAGTGGTAATTAATTGTATGTGCTCTGTTTCATACTAATAATCCTTTAAGACCCATCTTCCTTGTTCCTGTTAAGTTGGGCCCTTTGTTAGTTATTAAGTACAGCCTATTTAATTTTAGTATTGTTAGTTATTAAGTACAGCCTATTTTATTTTCGTTATAGGTAGTTATTAAGTACAGCCTATTTAATTTCGTTATAGTTAGTTATTAAGTACAGCCCATTTAATTTTCGTTATTGTTAGCTATTAAGTACAGCCTATTTAATTTCCTTATTGTTAGCTATTAAGTACAGCTTCTATTGCCAATGAGTTTCCCTATAATATCCTCGGACCAACATCAAATTGAATCTGCCATATCGTGTTTCCTCCCTTGTTCCTACTTTCACCTCTCCTGAGTCGCGGCGAGGCCGTGCGTGGGCGCTGTGAGACGTCCATCCAAGCCATTGAAGCTACGCTATTTTTTACAACATTAGATAAAATTCAAAGGATTACGCCATCGGTATGATATCGGCAATAAACGCCATTAAACTTCGAATCAAGAAGTTTTCAATTCGACCGTCGCGCCGTGTATCCGATCACGTTTGCATCTACATCTTTAGGTGTAAAGTTCGGCGAATACTACCTTCAACTTCGGCGATCTTCGCAAAGCATTGCCTTTTGGCACATATTAAAATATGTTAACGGCTCATTAGGCGGATATTTCCAAGCCTAATTCTCCATCCGCTGGGTAGTTACATTTCTGGCGAAAACTTTCATTAAACTTTATTGTTTTTTTTTAACTTTAAAATATTTGCATAATTGTTAACAGTTGTTTAAGACTTCTCATTATTAGTATTATACTCACTATACAATATATACAGGATGTCGCAAAGGACAACGTTATATCTCGGAGAGCTTGTGGTCCTACGCACGACAAATCAGACTATCATAAAATGAATTTGTGATAGTTTTTGAAATGGTCCAATGTGTTTACGTTTTACTTCAGAAAAAAATTATTGCTAGGTATTCAAAGATTGCTGTAGAAAAGGCAAAAAAAATATTTGTGTTTTGATTAGTTCTAAATGTACCTGTCACAAAAAGTTGGCAAGTGTTTTCATTCGAATTCCTAAGTGATATAATTTCACAGCAAAATATGGGCTCTATTTGCAGTAAAACTGCAATATCTTTTTTTCCAAAGTAAAACAAAGTAAATATTGTAACATTTAAAACAACACTAGATAAGCAACTTTTTTTAATAACTTGTCAGGCCTAAGCCCAGGCATTGCCTGGTACATTTTTTGTCAGTGTCAGGAGTTGAAGTTTAATATATATTTTTAAAATGAGCGCATTAATCGGGAAACCCTATTTTGGACGGTAATCCAATAGCAGGGCTAAATAATCGAATCTTAGAATATGTAACTGTGGCACTCGAAAAAATGATCCAACCTGTCGATTTTCAAGAAAATGTTCCGATATCTCTATTTTTCTGAGGTTTTATTATAATATTCTGGTCCGCCATGATTTGGTACATCATCCATCCAAGGGCTAAGTTTACTTTTGAGACGCTGTACACTTGGTGTTAAGGGATATACTTGACTTACTTTAACCAGTGATTCCTGACAATATTTGGAGTAAAAAATGAAAATCGAATTTTGATCTCCGATGGCTTTTATGACGTTTTATTTTTCTTCAAAACTAAAAACAAATAAAATTCTTCCACATGTCAACAAAAAAATGGATCTGGTCACTCAGCCGAGCATCCTACCAAACCCTCACCCGACTCTAATACTTGCTAATTTATTGTGTTTTAAGTTGGATCGTGTTAATCCATAGTGAACCAACTCACTTTTTGTAGTTTCTGAGTTAGAGCTTGAAATGAGGGCTCCAAATCATAATCTACCTCTGCCAGAGAGAACCAATCAGAGAAATATTGTCGTGACCAATCTTAGACTATATTTCTCTGATTGGTTCTGCTCTCTGGCAGAGCTAGATTATGATTTGGAGCCCTTATTTCAAGCTCTGACTCAAAAATTGCAAAGTGAGTTAGTTCACTATGGTTTAAGATGATCCAGTTGTAAAAACATCAAAAATGTGACCGGAGACCTAAATTTCATGTGCTTTTTTTAACTACAATTGTCAGGAGTCACTGGTTAAAGTAAGTCAAGTAAGAAGCTTAACACCCTGTGCAGTTAGGCTACTTTAACAGCTTATGAGGTGTTGTCTTCGCAGTCTAATTATCTAACCATAACCAACGCGATAGGTAGTTCTGAAAACTTTTACGCACAAAAATATGTTTATAAAATAGGTGAATATTAGATGTATAAAGTTTACCTGTCATGTCATTTCTGAAAAACCAGCCCCGACCAAATATTGTACCAGAAATAAATTTATGTTGCTTTTTTCCCATCGACTGTTATTATACATGTATCGATATTTTTTTCCGCATGGTGTTTAATCTTGGGACATGTCAATAACGCAATGTACAACTTTGGCGAAAATGCCCAGGTAATCAATAATCTCCTTTAATAATAATATTTAATTCTTTATCTAGCACGCGGGCACATAAGCATTACACACTAGACAAATGGTCTGCCGTCTGTAATATACTCGTTGCTTTTTCAAAACGATAACAATTAATGAATAATTGAAACAATTAATTGATATCGAACCAATTAATCGAAGCATGTAGGAAGGAACTTTAGATTAGGTGCCTTAAATCTGTTTCATTCGCTGGAATTCTAAACACTAAACGATATCTTTACAAATAAGAATTAATCAATTAAACGTAAAGGCCAAGGTCCTCAAGAAACTTTTTAATATAGGCTATTATTTTTTTACAACTGATTATAAAACATTCTTGAACCGTTTATTGTTCCGATATCGTTCGTAGCTTGTTTGTAAGGCTTACGCCGACGTAATTTTCCATAGATCAGTAGAAAAATTGCTTTTTAATATAAGATTATCACAAACCCCGGAAAAAAGTCTTTATTAACTACGATGTGTGGTTTAGGTAGGTTAATTTCGAATTAATTAATACTAGCAGACCCGGCGATACGTTGCTGTGGCTAACGAAACACAACGCCATTACCCAACCTTTATAAAATCCGTACCACCCGCTTGCCAGCTGCCCGCTGCCTGAATTGAATATTTGAATTTCTCGGCTTTTCTCTACTATAATAAGCACGTATGATATATATAAACCTTCCTCTTGATAGACTCTATCTATTGGTGAAAACCGCATGAAAATCTGTTGCGTAGTTTAAAAGATCTATGCGCACATAAATTTTGAGCGACTTCATTTTATACTATGTAATGATTGCTTTCAAAATAGGAATGCGAGTAGAAACTTCCGTAGCAGAGTGAAAAAATCTTCGACTTTGGTTTTCAATAATTTTGACCCGGCGAAATATTTTTTTTCCATTTCATTTTTGGAAAGAGTATTTTTTTCAAAACAAACCTATGGCTTTTGAGGGACAAATAAATGCCGCTTACAATAGCTTCTGCTGTTGCTTTGTTTAGTAACTATACGTTTTTTTTTTTAGTTGGGTTGAGGAAATTGTGTGACAATATTGAAGAGTAATTATTCTGATGTAATAAATATATAATTCTGTTAACAATATAACTCGCGTTCAAAAAAATGGTTTTAATTTTCTCTCACTTAATAAACCAAAACCAAAATTTCCTCTAAAGTCTAAGTAATATATAAGTACTTAAATACAAACATTAAAAACCATGTACGTATAATATGTAACATTTTTTATTTCATGCACTTGGAATTATGAATTTGTCAAAAGAAATCTCAATGACTTTTTAAAAATCAGGTAGGTAGGTACCGTATTATTGAATACAAATACGACGATTTCACAATTGAAAAATAATCCTTACAGAACCATTAAAACGGCCACCATCTTGAAATGGAACGTACAAACAATTAACATACAGAAGAAATATAAAACGGTCGAGTTCGCTAGACTAGGTCACTTAAGGCTAGGAATAAGGTGATAGGTTAGAAAAAAAGGTGCAACTTTATTGTGTTGACTTTCAAAAACCACTCTTAATTAGTCAGATACGCCTCATATGTCATACATATGTCTGGTAGTGTTTAATTATCGTGAAAACAAGCTTATGGGTCCGAGTGGTTAATATAAATCGGAGCAACACCTTTAAAATTATTGCTAGTTCCTAAGTTTGTCCACGCACGCAAAATCTGGTTGGCATCTACTTCCTCCGAAGGCATAAAAAGGATCACATTGCGAACAATGACAGGAATAATTTCATAGTGGCTAGTTACCGAGATTCTGCCTTTTGTAATAAACGAGTTTACGATAAAAATTCAGCGAGCGCCTCTGACATTTCAGCATACCGAGAATTCCTATTCCAAACTGGAAATTGATTTAGAACCGACTAGCCGAGCTCGTGCGGAGCTGTGACTACGCGCATTGATTGTTTCCACCTATCTCGTATTAGTTCTGTGGACACACATTACTGGGATATATAGCATATTATTAGCTCTGTGAACGCAATGTGATACCGGAATATATGGCTTATTATTAGCTCTGTGATACTGGAAAATATAGCATTTTATTAGCAGTGTGAACGCAATGTGGTAGTGGAACACCTGTATGGCGTATTGTTAGACCTGTGAATGCTATATGATACTAGAATGTATGGCAAATTATTATCTCTGTGATGCTGGAATATATGGAATTTTATTTATCTATCTGTGAACGCAGTGTGGTACTGGAATGTACGGCATATTATTAGCTCTTTGATACTGGAATTTATGGAATTTTATTAGCTCTGTGAACGCAATATGATATTGGAATATATGGCATAATATTAACTCTGTGAACGCAATGTGATACTAGAATATTTGGCATATTATTAGCTCTATGGACGCAACGTGGTATTGGAATATATGGCATATTATTAGCTCTGTGATCGCAATGTGGTACTAGAATATATGGCCTATTATTAGCTCTGTGAACGCGATGTGATACTGAGATATATTAGCTCTTTGAAATCAAAATGATGATATTAGCTCTTAAGAGGATATAACCAGACCCAACCAGAAATATATTATATTTAAATCAAATTCTAGACGTATCGACTATTTTATACAAAAAATATAAATTTTCGAAAGATTGTTATTTTATCTATAGTATAGTTATAGATATGTTTTAAATTTTGATTTTTTTAAACAACATGTTGTATTACACAACACACATTTCAAATCATATAATCACACAGTAAAATAAATTATCTAAATTTTAATTTCGGGTCTAATACATTCACTGAAAATAATCTTACAAAAACTAATAAATTGTAGATTTTTTTACACATTTTCTTCGCTTGGACGTTTTCAAAAATTATAAATACTTTCAAAAAATTATTACCAAAGGTATATAATTTAAAAAAAAATTATCATCACGCGTTTGAGCATTTTTATTGCTAATTTGAATGCAGGTATGTATGCATTAAAGCAAATTTTGATGACAGAAATTAAATCGATATTGAATTATTAGTTAAAATACTGGTACGGATAATAATCAATCTTTCTCATCCGAACCGCCTGTACAAATGCAAGGGTACCATTGCAAGACCATCTTTCGACGGTTTGGTAATCTCTGCCGCCTAAAATCCCTGGGATATCTCACACTTTAGGGAACGTACCCATACTACGTGACCAACTTTTTGCAATTTTTAACCCCCCCCCCCCCCCCCCTCCCGGTGACCAAAATCCTAAGCAACCCGCCGCTCATTTGTATGGAGCGTGACATTTTGAAGACCCCCCCCCCCCCCTAAACGTGTCACGTAGTATGGGTACGTTCCCTTAGCTCTTAGAACGCAACGGAGTCGGTCACTGCGTTAATTTTTTTAGACGCATTGGAGACATATCGTAACTATGATATTGCGACACCCAGACCACGAAACTAACGGAAAAATAGTTTTAAAAGGTAGAACAGGTGGAAAAATAATTACAAAAAAGTTTGTTTGCTCAGTCGAAGTGAGAAAACGACGGTAACGTATGCAAGATAATAATTTTACAGCACAACTTCCCTCGAGTTTTAACAGTCTTTCTCCGAAATTATCTTCTTTTTTTTTTAATACCTCACAAGAGTCCCAGTTGCTCCCGTGAGTGTGCCAGTCAGACTATCCTCAATTGGTTATGTAATGAGGCTGAAGGTAGTGGGGAGGGGAAGGAGATGAAGAACAAGAATGTGGGGAAGTACCTGGCTATTCAGATCTAGTCACCAAAAAAGGCTAAAATCATTTCAAGCAACATTTCAATTCTGAATGAAGGTCTTACATCAGGGCGATACTTAAAGTATCTTCCACTCTGGAACGTGCCGCAATTATATTATACCTTATTTTTAATGAATTAATTGTGAAATATTAAGGGCCTTACCCCTCAACCACGGAGGCCATCATTATTGAACACAAATAAGATGTTTTAAACGTAGATGTCCACATTGTCTACCTGAATCTTTTTTTTCAAAATTGAAATTAATGTTTTACAGTTTGTTACTTTACGATGGAAATGACAGTGAGAACTGATAATAAAAGCGTTTTCCATAGTTTTCCCAACAGAAAAATTTCATGACGTCAGAATTCACAGTATTTTATTTTCTTGAGGAACAAATAAGCAACAGATTGTAAGCTTTATGGTTACGATATTTGTGTTTAGTGAGCGACTCGTCATCCATTCATGTATTTTAGGATATTGTAGATAGGTACCTACGCTTACATATATATAAAACAACACTTTTTTGTATATTTGTATTGTTATTTATCAGTAAAGATGATAATGAAGCAAATCTAACAGGAAATAGTGAAATAAAATTTATGATTCCTTTTAAATTTGTAGATACATCTCAATAAAAAATCACCACATTACAATAAATCTAATATACCATTAAAATCCAGCATTCCATTTGGCATAAAAAATATTTTTTTTAAATAATTATTAAATTAAGTAGGTTTTTACGACTTTATAAGATGGCATAACTTGATTTATTGTGATATTAAATAAATAAAATAGCATATATCTAATGCGTTTGTAACAGAGAAAGCATTATGTATTAAACGAAAAAATATACACTGTATTCCACGCTCATACCGCGAAACTTTTAAGGGCTCCCAGAAAAGCTTTTTAAGCAGTGCA
The DNA here is from genome assembly GCA_917880885.1 of Limnephilus marmoratus. NCBI lineage: Eukaryota > Metazoa > Arthropoda > Insecta > Trichoptera > Limnephilidae > Limnephilus > Limnephilus marmoratus. The sequence continues at coordinate 39,417,306 of OU862920.1, read as the reverse complement.
ATTATAACTACCAAAAGAAATTGTACAGTGTAAATGTAGCTTTACTTTTGCGAATAATGCACGTATTTAGATAACAAAAAGGCCTTCAGATTTCAAAAATAGAACAGCTGACCAGACGGGAAGAAATACTAATTATACAGGGTGTTAAGGGACGTACTTGACTTACTTCCAGTGATTCCTGACATTATTTAAGCGCCCTTGAGGTGATTTTTCACAAAAACGGCGCTATACAAATTATCCAATTATTATTATTATTATTATTATTTGGAGTAAAAAATGTAAATGAAATTTTGCTCTCCGGTGACTTTTTTTGACGACTTTTTTTTTTTCAAAAAAATTTCTTCCGCATGTCGTCACTGGTCACTCAGCCGGGTGTCCGACGAACCCCTTACCCCGCCTCCAACTGTTCAACAACTACCATTTTTTTATGTTTTTGTAGAAAAAAAAAAAAAACATGAAAAATGTCGCCGGAGACCAAAAATTCATTTACTTTTTTTACTCCAAATAATGTCAGGAATCATTGGTTAAAGTAAGTCAAGTACGTCCCTTAACACCCTGTATAGGTATGTTTATACGAACGCTTTGTAAATTAGACAAAAATAATTAATTTACCATAACTTTTTTGTTTGGGCATAAATTAATAAACTTTTTATGAATTTTTCACTCTGTTTCACAGTGTGAGTGTGTACACGGTGTAAATACAATATTGTTTTCAATGTTTCGCATATCTCTACATATTATAAATTAAAGTCTGTCTGTTCGCGATAAACTTAAAAACTCTTGAACGGATTTTCATGCGGTTTTCACCAATAGATAAAGTGATTCACGAGGAAGGTTTAGGTATATAATTTGTCAAGGTTTTGTGTAAATTGGTTGAAATAATATATAATACTAGAGTATTTTCGTTATATGTTTTTGGGGTGTTGTGCCGTGTTGCGCTACCTCCTTCTTTAGCCAACGTTTCGGACATCGTTGCAGTGGACATCTGCCGGATCTGCCCTGATGATGGACACTGCAACGATGTCCGAAACGTTGGCTAAAGAAGGAGGTAGCGCAACACGGCACAACACCCCAAAAACATGTAACGAAAATGCTTCTGGCCGTGAAAATCTTAAAACTTATCTAATACTAGAGTAGCTTTGCGTGAAATTCCACGTACACAGATGTTATTGGTGGCGCGGCGCGCATGGCGTGGCGTTCGACTTGCACTCGTAGCTGGGTTCTGAAATGGTTCTGAAAATCAACCACGCAGATGCTACGGTGTTAATTAAATATGCTGGTTGAACTTTTTTGTTAACACTTTACTTATCGAATACTCATACCTACTTGTGTTGTATCAACTTATGTCTGTCATGCTCTGTTTATTATTTTATGTACTATATACTTGTTATGATTCTACATACTTGTTATAATGCTCCTGTACTATTTATCTTACATGTAAAAGCCATCAAGGCGTAAACAAACAACTAAATAAATTAATATGTTCGATATAAAGGGAGCCGACTGGCAAGCGGGGTATGCAAATTGATGGCGTTGGTTATAAAGGTTGGGTAATGGCGTTGTCAGTAGATGGCGTTGTGTTTCATTATCCACAGCGAAGCGTGTTCGTGTCAGCTAGTTAAAATAATTGTTTCCAACTTTACGCTGATACTATTTTTGCCCTTCCTACTTCTGTCAATATAGGCCGTGTCTCTCACATTAAAGTATAAAGACGGAGTTAGTTAGATGAAGTAAGTTAGTTTCTCTATTTGACTTTCCTGTTATGGACGGTGCATAAAATGATAAGTGGAATTTCAATTTCCATAATGATTAAAAGTAGCCAGAAGTCACGTACACTTTTTGTAAACGAAAGAACCTGCTAAATACAGTTGTTTAACCTTAAAATAAATATTTGCTCTTACTACGGCTTAATACTCTGCGAGTGACTTGAAACTTGTGCTATGCTACATAACTTAGCTCCGAAAGGATGGAATTAGCGATGTTTGTGTGCGATTCTGACACATCAAATATTCTAATAGACAGGTGCACATAAATATAGTTTAATTATAAAATAAAAGCTGTCGCCGTTCAGTAGGGTTCAACAAGGGTTCAGAGAAGAAGAAGGGTTCAACAAAGAAATTCGGGAACTACGGACTATATATATAACTACGACAATTTCTCTCATCTCAGATACCAATAAGTTAACGTCTCGGGAGATATTTAAAATGGCAAATATCACGTGTACAGGCAGGGTTTATCAAAGGTACAGGAACTCGACCAATTATTAAGAAATATCATATTTCAACTTGCCCGCAACAGTGGAACCATCTGAGGGAAGTCTTAAAGTGATGGGAAACCTGTACACCGAAAGTCAAGCATGCATTGATTGACACCCAAAAATTGGACTTATTTAAAGCGAAAAAGAGGTATGCTACATTATTTCTGAAAAAAATAGGTCATTTACGAAATACGAAATTTTACAATTAAATGGTTTTGTGCTCCGCGCCGCTGAACTTGGATGCGATTTATGTAAGCGCGTGTTTTCAATCTAAGCATAACTGGTTCATACTTCGCTTTATCCTTCTTTCCATCATCTACGTTTAAATTAATGTCATAAATCGATTATTATTAAGACGAATAATATTTTGTTTATGTGTTGGAACGAATCAATTGTGTTTGATGTAAAACGTAATCAATCGGGAAGGAGTTGATCTGGCGAAACCTGAAAGCACAATAAAACGTGTTGTAATCCGCTAATTTTAAAAACGCAAAGAGAAATTTCATCACCCGCACCACGTTGGAAGAAATACCGTTACTCTAAATCGCGGCCATAATACGTAGGTAATGCGTATATCCAGAAAAGGGGCGTAGGGTTTTCTCTCAAAACCACCCAACCCAGACCATGACACTAAATCAGGACTTGCCTCTTTTTTATGTAATATAGATGTAGGTAAAGGTGTAATACATAGAAACGGTACAAAAGTACAAAGAATAATAAACTAGAAGCACTTGAAATAAGAAAATAAAAATCTTTAAAAATAAATAAAACCAATTTAACCAATAAACAATTAGATTTGTCAAATAGCCCCGTTTAAAACATGTTTCCCTTCCCCACACCAACTTTTAACCCCTTCCTCTTAGGTACCTTCCCCTCGCCCCCCTCTCCCTCACCAAAGTTGATGTTCTCTCTTCATCTTCTATTTAACTTTTAAATTCTGAGTAATTTATTTAATGTGTTTTATACACCCCTGACGAAGCTTCAGGTTGAACCGCAACCGGTTGGTTAAAGATATATTGTAAAGTGGTTCAAACAAAGTTATTTTATTGTAATTATTATAATAACATAATGCCTAGGCAAACTGGATACGGTTTCTGACCTGGTTTTATTTAAAAAATATTCCCTAATCTGACTTCGTATCGAATCGTATTCATAAATACCTAATTCATGGTTCTATGAAAAACAGAACAGCGAAAAAACAGAATATATATGATAAAAGTGAAGAAAACTTAAACCTAACCTTAACTAACCCAATCTAATCTAAACAAAACTTATTTAACCTTATCCAACCTAACCTATCCTAACATATTATTTTATCTGATTAGTCATTTTAACGCCACGGAAATTTTTTTGATAACAACAAGATTTCCTAACATGCTATGCTAAAATTTTAAACTTTATTTAGGTCCTTTTAAAAAGTTCCACTCTCTAATAATAGGTAATTCTTCCTGGAATCCTTGATCTTATGAAATTTTGAGAGCAAGCAGTAAATGTCAAGAAAGCGGCTTCTTTATCAAAATGATAATCTTATTTTGTTTTTTAAAGAGTTTTATTAAATGTACATTTGTTACTTAAATTTAATTTTTCCGCGACCGGTTTCGATACAACCGTATCATTCACGAGCAGAATTAAAACTAACTTAAAAATTAAATGCAAGTACCAAAGATTAATTAGGTGCCCTCCCACTACTCCCACCTAATTAATCTTTGGTACTTGCATTTAATTTTTAAGTTAGTTTTAATTCTGCTCGTGAATGATACGGTTGTATCGAAACCGGTCGCGGAAAAATTAAATTTAAGTAACAAATGTACATTTAATAAAACTCTTTAAAAAACAAAATGTCTAGAAATTGTTACATAGTTAATGCCCAAGAAATACAAAAAAATGATAATCTTAAACTAACTTTCAAATTACGGACGCCAAAATTATTGAAAAATTTACGACTTTTTTATAGTTAACTATCGTATCATGGACTCAAAGAAGTATAAAAAAACGTAATATATAATTTTAATTACCAGACATAATGTTCCTAGTTTTCCCCAGCGCCTCTGTGAAATGGGGTAAGTTTCACCTTAGTTCCTTGGTGGATCAGATAAACACAACAAAATCGAGGCGCTTAGATGCACGAACAAGACTGCATAAGCCACTACACTTATGAAATAAGTAACTTTATAAATACCTAAAACATTAACACATACGCTTTGATTAGTTTTCAACAAAAGATTCAACATTTAAAATACTCGCAAATTACTGGTGTTTCTGATAAAAAATTAAGTGCGCTTGGTATTACGTCATGTCAAATGGAAACTTCAGTCATGTCAAATGTCAAACTTCAAACAATTTCAAAACGCGAATCGAAAAACTGAAAAAGAATTTTGTTTTAGGACAGTGGTTTTTCGTTTGTTTGCGATAAATAATATGGAATTAAAATGGCATACGAAAGTTTGCACAAGCATTTTCTTTGCACAATGATGTCGAAACGGCTTCTGTCTGAACGAGACGCTGAAAAACTTCTTCACAACAGCGAAGGTTAGAAAGTGTTTTATAAATTTAGATTGCTCCAACGCGTTATTAATTTTTTAGTAAATACGAAGATAATTGAAGTACATATCGATACAGAAAAAACACTGATTATGCGTGTATTTGGTGAACTCGAGACCGTAAAATAAAACAAAAACATAGTTTATCAAAACACATCGAAAAGCATATTTTGAAATTCGATAAATTTATTAAGAGGAAGCCGTAAGCCAAAAATGTGAATATTCTTGGTGTTTTTTATGTGAATACCTCAGAAGAGTCCCAGTGGTTCCCGTATTAGACTATTGCATTGCCAATTGGAGTACGTTGTGAGGCTTAAGGTAGTGGAAGAGGAGAGGAAGTAGATAGGGAGGAGGAAGAATGGGAAATATCTAGCTATTCTCTTCTGGTCACCAAACACGGCATTTCAAGCAACTTTTCAATTCTGAATGGTGGTCTTACACTAGGGCGATACTGACAAATGTACTATAAATTATTTTTAAATGAATTAGTTGTGAAATAACACAAATTAATCAAATAAAATTTATTGCGACCTTCGGATTGTGAGTCAAGCACCCCTAGACCATAGCGGCCGTCAATGAGCCTTATGATACGCCATGAATATTGATAATAGACGTAAAAACCGCTTGGCAAACGGAGTCTAAAGGTAACGATAGCGAAAAATTCATTTGTATTTGTTTTGTGAATAATTTTATAAGAAAAATAAAGTTAATCAAATGAAACCATTACAGATAATTTTAGCCATACGTTTATACATTTCTACGGAAAAACCGAAACCTGGTTGGCTGTCATTAATTAATTCAAATAAAAAGTGGTGTAGGTAGGTACTACAAAACTTATTTTTTCATTTAAAATTACAATGTCACTCCCCGATGTATTGGCTTAATTCGAAAATATGTAGGTATATTTATATTAATTAATTAAGAGCATATTAAGTGTAGGTACTGATGGGGGCAGCGCCGGATCTGCCATACGTTCAAAAACGTGCAAAAAACCTGGCGACAACTCCGAAGGGGCGCCGTGAGAAAATAAATATTGTATTAAAATTTTGTTATAATATTCTCTGAATCTTTTAAAAATTACCCATAGTACGAAATATTATTACGCTCTAGCAACACTTTCCAAAGAAACAGAATGCGCACGCATCAGGTTGGTATCAACGGTTTACGAATTTATAGTCAGTTACAGAATTTTTTTACAAATTCCATATATTTAGTTTAAACGTAAGATCTATTTTTCCATATATCTTTTATCGTCTTTTACGACGAATGGGTGCGATCCAAATTCAATAACCAATCACAGCGCCGTATTTTTGTTCTAGTGAATCAAACAAACCGATATTCGCCTTTCAAAATGCTGACAATTTTAGTTAGTGTGTCGTCCGTACGCTCGCTATTGTTTTATTTTGTACGATTTAAGTCTCTAGGAGAAGGTAGTAAAAGAACATTTTCTTATGAAATCTTCAGTAAATTCCATTAACAAAAACATCGCACGGTTTGCAGGATTTGCAGGTTGCAACGTGTTTGACAGTTTCATCACTGATTTGACATATTATTTGAAGTTCGTTAAATGTGTAATTAATTTCTATTAGATTTGTTATTTTACGGTGTCAGTGTAAGCGTCTTTCGTAAGCCGTTGATACCATACGTCAGTGTTTATTGTTTGTATGGTGTTTGTTTGCTCAACACAGGGGAAATGCAAGGTACAAATTTGAGGTTATATTCTTATTAGATTTTTTAATTTATAACTAAATTTCTATTGGTTGTTAGAGGTTATAAAAGTACTGTGGATTACAATGAATAGAATCACCATAATTTTATGTTTACCCAATAGATTCAGAGAGTATAGGGCTCCTGGCGATTCTCTCTTCAAAAAAAACGAGTGTGAGAGCTACCACCAGGTCACTTGGAAAAGTTACACTCTTTATATGTCTTGATTTTATTTGATAAATTAGTGTAAAAAAAAAAATTTAATAAAAAATTAGGGTGAACGAATTTTTAATCAAAATAAAAATGTAGGGGGGGGGGCGCCATCGGTAACTACTGCACAGGGCGCCAGATTTCGTAGATCCGGCCCTGGATGGGGGAGTTAATTACATAGAAAGTCAGTGATTATTATTTGGTTTTCTAACCCACTGCGAAATTGTAATACTTCACTATAAATTTAGGCAAATCACCGAAAACATGGTTATTCCAGTTTATCGAAAATTACGGCGTTTTACTTCATAAAGAAATTTTTTTCTTCTTTTTTGATATTAGTTTGTTTTTAGTCGAATATGGATTCCTCGATATTTTTGACATCCCTGAGAACATTTTCTGATTTATTTTTTGAAGTATTAAAAAAAGTAATAAATGTTTTTAGGTAATCTTATCATCCTCCACAAATCGCAGCACCTGACATTATGAATAGAAATGTAACCAAAGTTATCAGGCGATCTTCTAGGAGTTTGTCGGAATTTAAAATTTTACTGATCTACATGTGCGATAAGTAACTGACTTAAACATTTGCAGGCTACGGGCGATTTTTACGTTCTTATTTGCATTGATAAAACTAACACCATAATAAAATCAAATGTTTAACATATCGATAAACTTAGTCAACAAACAGCCCCGTTATCAGCACCATTAATGATGGCTAAGCGATAGATTTCAATTTTCGTCGGTTAGATGGATATATGAGTATCTTCCGTCATTGTTGTTTTTAATATTTTGAATGAACATTTTTACACTGGAAACAATTACCGTCTAATGTCTCCGTAACCTAAGTTTCAATCAATTTTTAGTATATATATATATATTTTTTTTTTACAGTGAATACCGCACAAGAATCTCAACTGCTCCCGTCTGGAGCCAGTGAGACTATGGCATCCCCAAATGGGGTATGTTGTGAGGCTGAAGGTAGTGGGAAGGGGAAGGAGGTGGGGAAGAGGAAGGTTGGAAAGTACCTGACTATTCAGATCTGGTCACCAAACACGGCTAAAGCCATTTTCAAGCAACGTTTCAATTCTGAATGGTGGTCTCCAGGTCACCAGGGCGATACTGATAGTATCTTCCACTCTGGAACATGCCGCAAATATACTATATATTATTTTTTAAATGAATTAATTGTGAAATAACACAAATTAATCAAATAAAATTTATTTGCGCATGCCGGGTTCGAACCCGCGACCTCCGGATTGTGAGTCAAGTGTCTTACCCACTGGACTACGGAGGTCGTATATGTGTTATTGTTATTTCTTCTTCTAAAGTAAAACAATTTGTGAGGTGTGAATGGGTACCGCCGCCCCGGGAAACATTTATTGGATAACCAACACCTCTGCCGTTGGTCACCCCAAGTGGTCTGCTACCTTAGCAGTTTGTTTAGCTTAGTTTGGTAACTTAGCATGGGGTGAGGTTTGTCCGGGTCTTGGCGGCGGATGCGTCTGCCCACCAGCTGATGAATGGTTGAGGGAGTCACTTTGACTTCTCCAGTTGTACTCTCTTCTCTCGTCACTCCAGGACACACTGACTCCCATATTCCTACCCACCCCTGACACCCCTTTTCCATCTCAGAACTTCCTCTCCTTCCTTTCCTAAAAAAAACCCTCCACACAGCATCACCAAAGATGAGGTAGGCCCTGCGGGGAATTATTGTCCTCAGGGCCTGCTGTGAAGCTGATGTAAAAAAAAAACATTTTGGAACCGTGAAGTGACCATCATTTTGTATTTTTTTTTTTTGTATTTTTTATTATTATTGTACAACAGAATAATTCCAATTACAGTACAATTTAGTTACCCTATCAGCATTTAGGCAAGTGACTCTTCAATAATGATTTTAAGGCATATTTATAAAGAACAGTCACTTACATCCAAATGATTTGCAATTTCATTTAACAGCACCACTCCCCTCGTCATGCTATGTTTTGCCAAGACGTCTGTTCTGCCGTTCGGTATTTTAAATAAGTCATGATGTCGACTTCGGCTGTAGTGGTCTGGTACATATAAATCATAGCATCCCAAGAGAAATGGGCTATTGATGAAATTGTTCCAAATTTTGAAAGACGGGATAGCAAGACTTGCTTTCCTTCTATTTTCTAGGCTCACAAAACCAATTTCCTCAAGTAAGTCAATATGGTGCATGAACCTTGGATAGGTTCCTTGCTTCCGCATATAAACATACCTGAGGAATTTCTTCTGGATTTGCTCTAACTGGTGGTACGGTGTCCAAACATCGCTCGCGTACTCCAGTTTACTTCTCAGTAAAAGTTTACTGAGAAAGTACAGTTTACTTTATCATCAAGGAGATTAGATGGTAGACGAAGATGGATTCGTAAAAATCGAATTTTGCGCCGTGCTGCAATTAGAGGTGGGTAAGTTCTGCATTTTTCCGGAAGCCTCCGAGACTTGCTTCCTTTTAAAAGTACACGAGTTCTAGGAGCAGGTCCCGGGTCCGAGTTCTTGGGTGCGGACTGGGCACTGGGTATTGTTGCGGCGCACCGAAACGGGACGCACGGGTTCAAAGAACTCGGAACCAGGACCTACTCGTAGAACCCACACGAGAACTCAGAACCCCGGAGTCGGACAAGACCCGTACGAAGACAAGGACCCGTCACCCGTGCAATGTAGGTACATTCAATGTATCTACATTGCACGCTCTTTTATTGAGAATTTAAATAAGTAAAATTAATAAGCTGTAATGCTTTACTATAAACTATTATTTTATAATGCACGTCACCCGTTGATTAACGATACCAGATAAGACGCTCTAATTAAAAACTACTCCGTGTCTAGCCGAAGCGGTAACGCACGTGTGTGTCGATCAACGAACAGCGATCGAATGAACGCCGGAACGGTTCACGCAGTTCCGGGAACTCACCGAGACCCGCGACTCATGAGTGGAATGGTGAGTGACGCCGGACGGTGGATCGCGGAGCAAGCCGGCGGCCACGGGGTGAGTCAGGAATGTATAGTTCGCGCGAGTCCGGGAGTGGGCGGAATGAATGGATTGTGTCGCGATTCACGTAGCTTGGAACAAGGCGCTTGGGTTTAAAGGAACCCGGGACTTGTATTCGAGTGCGGTTTTCGCGCTTCGGCGTTGAGTTGCTCGGACCGCCGGATTACCGCCGGATTTATTTGGATGCGGAGAGTACTGGGACTGGGCCGGGTTCTCTGGGAGTAGTCGATTTGAAAAAGGAGTGGGAGTAGGAACCGCTTCCCGCAAAGGAGCGGATCACATGAGCCCATTCCAGCTGAACTGACACATCGCAAGCTGCAATATTCTGCTTCCTTGCCACGTCTTGATGATGAATATAGCAAGGTATTATTCAGAATAAATGAACCGTGAGAATCCTTAGTCATACAAAACACATTAACATCTCACGAACAGCGAACAAAACAGGCGCCTAGCCGCCCAGCCTGCCCGTGTTTATCTATCTACAAGGAAGAAATTAATTCATGTTTTTATCCATTGCCTGCATTCGAAAACAAAACTGTTGAGTGTTGGTAATCCCAAGTCATACTTATTAGATCATTACATCTTTATCACATACACCTCAGTTTTCCTTATTTTCTAGATACATCAAATATAGTTTTGGCTACTGCGCAGCAACGAAAAATTATTTTAATTAATATTCAATGTTTATGTTAAGTTTATAAGTTTCATTATTTTAAAACGTTGAATTTTCCTTGAAATCGGGTATCTAAATAGCATTATCGCTGTCAAAACGACTAAAATTTGTGTAAACAAATAAAAATATTCGTCCAATATTTATAATGCATCGTAAAAAACGATGCGTTTGTTCTAGCCGCGTGGCTATGTACATACATATTACCGTGTGAGCCGGAATATGTAGCAATACTTGGAATTATTATTATTATCGTCGCGGGGACAGATAAGCCACCAATTCAATCAACCAACGACGACTTGCTTGGGCTAAGGTTTCTTAAGGTATAACCTACAATAGGTATTTTGTAGATACTGACATTGTTGCTGTCACTGTCAGCGTTACTCCCTCAAATATGGAGCAAAAGGGACAACTGCACCTCACGCTGATAATACCTAAATATAATCATCAAAATCGGGGATTAGTTTTCCCTGTTTTTCTCCTCCAATAATGGGCAGAATTTAATATTATTAAACTGTATTAGAAAAAACGTTTGGCTTTTTTAATTATATTTTCTGGTTTGTATACTGAACGTTGATGGCGTTCGTGCCAGGCGCTTTTATCGACTTTTGGAGGGTCTAACCTGAATCCTATAAGAAGTAAATTATCAAAAAAAAAATTGGAGTATGTGTTCAGACGCGATAGAAGTGAAACTTGAAAGTCGCTAGATGTCGCTTTCTTTTGCCTGTTTATTTTAAAGTGGTTTGAAGATTGGATATTGATTTGCAAAAATAAAAATGTTTATTTTTTTGAATTTCGTAGGATTCGAACCTAATTCGAACCTATCATCGTTTCCGTTTTATATATCAAGCAATAGGAGCCGTAGTGCCTCATTTCCGTTTCATACGAATTTCAAATCACTCTAACGGGGCTAAAGAAGTTTCACTTCAAAAAGCAAAATGTAACGACATGCTGGTGGTCGATTTCTATATTATGTATATTAAAAGATATTTGCAGCAATGTCAAAATCAAGAGAGGTAATAGGGAAATAAATACGTTTGTATGATTATATATGATAGGTTTGATAGGAATTTCTATAGACATGTAGAGCATAGGAATTGCGTTTTCTGCTCCAGTTTCATTCGGCGTTTCGGATAGCCTTGCATTATTAAGTACATTGCAACATGGGACACCCCTACGTAATATTATGATTTTTTAATTTTTTATTCTAAAACTATTAGCATAGTACTTCTTCTCTTAAACATCTTTCAATTCCAAGTTTCGTTCAGCATTAAGCTTGATTGACCCATCAGGCGATGTTTCATGGAAACAGCCATCTACATGTTATCCAATTATTATTATTATTAATTTTAGAAGTAATCTGCAAAGCTATAAGGCTCAATATGTTAATTTTTCAAAAAGTTTGTAAAACTATAATAACATCGTTAATGTTTGTTTTTAAGAAGGATAAATGCACGAAACAATATTAACAGTGCCTTGAACATCAGTCCCTAATAAATACCTGTCTAAAGAAGGAAAACCATCAGTACACAAAGGATTTATAGTACCCACCCTGACGAAAGCCACCTCAAGCTATTCGAATGCTGAATCAAATTGGCATTTTAATTTTTCTAAGATTCACCTACTTGTATTGTTTTGTACCTACTTGCTTGTTTTTAGATAGTTTTGGACGTAAGTAATTATGTATACGACAGTAAAGAAAATTAGTATAAAAATGAAAGCCAGCTAGATGTCTGAAGGAGTTGTTAAAAGGAAAATCGATGTGAATACATTTTCAAACAAAATTAATGTTTAAATTGATAAAAAAAGATTTGGGTACAATTAAAACAAAACGTTTTAAAATTATTAAGAAAATATTCATTCGTATTTATCTTTAATTTATGCAAAATTTAAGTTAATGTTAATTATGATGATCCAATTATAATTATAAGTCTTTTTCTCACGTCTGTAAACTGCGGAACGATATAATAATAACATTGATCACCGCTCACTGCCTTCTGATATTAGAGGGGTAACCGCTCCATGCATGGTTTATTCTATGAAAAAAAAAACACCCATTACACTTAGGCCGATGAACGGTTGATTTCACACCACGTGACCCCTCGGGGGGTAAAATGATACAAGGGGAGAGTTTGCCCACCACCCCGTTGGGGTTAACCCGGGACAAAGTCACCCCTGTTGTTTAGATTACCCCCGTAATTAGGATCAAATTGATATTTTGTTCCGTTTACGAGTCCGAAAGCATTACCAGGCCGGTGACCCATCCGCCCAGGGGAGGGGGAGGGTGTTATACTCTGAACTTAATGCACCTTTAATTTTAACAGTCAACCTTACTTTATTTTAATACCGGCTCTAATAGATTATCCCATTATTTTTATTTACTTATTACTCATTGCACCGTACAGCTATCAGAGAAACTTTAGAATTTTTTTTTAAATAGACCTACAACGAACACTCTTAAGCATATTTTTTTAAATATTAAATTTTATTTCTAAAGCACAACATAAGATAACAGTTACTGCACTCAATGTAATAATGATTCAAGTGTTGTCATTGAGCTCACATTTTGGATGTTGTTCGTTTGTAATACCAAGTAAAGAAGGTATATTATAAAGTAGTAGTTAGTGATAAACATTTGAGGCTTATACATGGGTGGTTCAAGTTAAAATATAGATTCCTCTAATATCCTAATAGGGGTCGACGTGATTTTGGAAGTCGTTCCTCTGTAACTCCAAATAAAGTAGGTATTAGTAAAGTAGGTATGTTGAAAATGCCAGAATCCCAGAGTTGATGTGGATCGTACATAGTTAGTGTTAAACGTTTGACGCATTTACACGGGTGATTCAAGTTAAAATATACTCATATCCTAATAGAAGTAGACGTGATTTTGGATGTCGTTTTTTTTGTAACGCCAAGTAAAGTAGGTATATTATAAAGTAGGTATGTTTAAAATGCCAGAATCCCACAGTAGATGGTGTTCGTACATAGTTAGTGATGAACATATGAGGCATTTAACTTAAAATATAGATTCCTCTCATATTCTAATAGGAGTAGTCGTGATTTTAGATGTTGTTCCTTTGTAATGCCAAGTAAAATAGGTAAATATATTGAATATGCCAGAATCCCAGTGTAGATGGGTGTTGTACGTAGTACATAAACATAAGTTAAAATATAGATTCCTCTCATATTCATGCTTCATACCCATCGGTTTACCAAAAAATTTACACTATATTAAATGTGCTAGCAATTTTTTTTTTTTAATTTAAGTTGTAATGTATTTGATAATTACCACTACTACGTGCCTTGCCGCGGACAAAGTGTGTGTATTCAAAATGGTATCGGTACCAAAATTATTATTTCAAAAATATGAAATGAAAACGTAATTTTTATAAATAACGGAAAAAAGGCAACTGCAGGCCGACTATGCTCATTTTTTGGTCTTACCGTGCTCTCTTGGAGCAGGTGGATGAGTTTGTTTATCTGGGTAGTATGTTTACGAGAGATGGGAAGGCTGATAGAGATATTGAAAGAAGGGTAAATGCCGGTAACTCCATTAATGGAGGACTGAATGCCGTTGGCGCTAATAGAAAAACTGTCAAAAAAAGCGAAGCTAGCAGTCCAAAATGGAGTCCTGGTACCTACCCTGATGTATGGCAGTGAGGCATGGAACTGGCAGAGGATGAAAGTAAACTGAATGATGTTGAAATGAGATCCCTGAGACGTAAATGTGGTAAAACCATGTATGATCGTGTTAGAAATGTGGATATCCGCAAAGAATGTAAGGCTGATGTAAGTATAATGAGCAAAATTAAGAAAGGGACCCTCAGATGGTTTGGGCACGTAGAGCGAATGAGCGAAGAAAGTAGTGTAAAAAGAATATATGATGCAAATGTGAATGGTAGAAGAAGTCGGGGACGCCCGAGGAAGACATGGCACGATCAAGTGAATCAGATACTTGAGACGGGCCATGTCAAAAGTCAGAATAATAGAAGAGTATGTATGAGACGATGTATGAATGTGAGTGAGGCAAAGAGTGTGTGCCAAGACCGAGTTGTTTGGCGGTCTGTCCTCTCTGCCTACCCCTGCGGGGAAACGGCGTGATGGTCAGTTAGTTAGTTAGTTAGTTAGTTAGTTAGTTAGTTAGTACCGTGCTCTCAAAAACCATCTAAATGCATTGTCATTGTAAAAATAGGTTTACCATTATCTTTCTCATAAATGCAGTCGTTCGAAGATATGAGTTTTTAGTAGGATTTATCTTTCAAAGTCCCCGAGGGGAAAACATGGTTTTGACATAATAAAGTGACCATCATCCAAGTTCTCGTGATTTTCAAAAAAAAAAGTTTTAATTGTGCTTATACACCTAATTATTTTTTAAAGAAAAAACCTTTTGGGAAATAATCTAATGTAAGTACTTTATAATTCGTTATATTATTGGAAATATCAATATCTCTAGTTTAATTAGAGGCCTAAGACGATTTTTTTGCGTCATCATTTTTGGAAGAAAGAAACATTTTCCTTAAGATAAATAAATTCTTAAATATTCTAATCAAATTCAATTAAAACTATTTTTAACAAAGTTTTTCTGATGCCTTATGATGTGCCCCAAAAAATTACAAGTGTGCCGTTCAAACGCGGTAGAAATGAAACCTTCAGAAAACTAAAGTAGACAAAAGTGGGAAGGCTAAAATTGAAGAATCTCGCATTAATTAAATTTCTCAGCATAACGAAAAAAAACTTTAGTTTTATTTTATTTTTATTTTAGTCATCTCTGGCACGAAAAATGTCACCAGTCGCCACTGACATGGAGCACATTCTTTATCTTTATATCGTGTTCAACATACATATATACATCAGCTGAACAACGCAACGGGTATGCAAATCGTACGAATGTTCTTGTGTATTAATTTATCAGTGATTATTAGTATTAATATTTTGAATTAATTTTAAAACTCGTCATCTTAACAAGTGGTTTTTTTCTGACACAAGACCGTCCTGAGATGTTGAGGTCCGGGGAAAGTAAAAAAAGAGTTATTTTTCTCAGTGTCTTATTGAACCTTGTTTTTATTACGAGATTAAAAATAAAATTATTAAATGATTTTATCTCAAAAGAACAAAGTTTTATATGAGCCTCGACCACCTCTTAATTGAATGTGCTCTAGCGACAGCTGCGTGTTATTTTTCTCGATGTCATATAATGAAACTTCTTCTTTTAAGATATCTACCTAACGAACTCCATAAGCGTTTGTCCTGTACTGTAGTTTCACAACTGTTTACTTTTGTTTGTATTGTTTCAGGTAAGGAATTGCACTGCTTCACAATTGCCAAAACATCTGCAAAATGATTCATCATTACAATAATATCAAGGTAGGATATTTTACGCATTGTATTTTATATAGATGTTTCAAAATATGTAGAGCTCCAATCATTTAGAGTTCCAATGTTATTATCTTTATAAATAAGAGAGGTTATAACTAAGATTTCTGCGGTATGCCTTTATAAATAAGGGAGGTTATAACTAAGATCCCTGTGGTATGCCTTTATAAATAAGAGAGGTTATAACTAAGATCCCTGCAGTATGCCTTTCCTAAAAATTCTTCGTGTATTTATGCGTAATTGTTTTATAGGTATGTACTTATACATATATCTCCATTATAGCTTGTTTATTACATGCGAGGTGGCTTGTTTATAATATGCGAGGATAAGTTCGAGCATTGTTTATAATGCAAAGATTATGCTAACAAGTAAAATCATTACATTTCAAGTTTGTAACGTTACAAAGCGTAACATCACTTTTAAATGTATTATTTCAAGTTTTACTGGAATTTCAGTTTTGACAGCAGAATGTTTTAAAGACAATTTATCTTACGTCCTGGTAATTTTGTTATATTATGTGCATACGTTGTGCAAGCCAATATCATAAATCATCGTCGTGCGTTTAAAATCATGTAAAATTATACATAGGGCAGTTTTCAGTTCTTACGAAACATGGGTCAGTAAGACAAATCCAAATGTTTATGACTCGGTAGGCAGAAAATATTTTATGCTGTGGAATTTGTTTCCAAAATATTGCATCCGTGGCATAGGAATATAAAACTGCGATGTCGTCGTAGAACAGTCGCAATAATGTAGTAGGTAGGGTCTTGTAATAATTTATTGTACTGCCAGGAATATGAAAAGAAATTAAATATCTACTGAAATTCAGAGGTATAAAACATGGAGATATCAATTTTGAAAAACCAAATTAAATCACATATAAAACGACGTTCAGATAATTTACTTTAATTAATGTAGTACTTAACTTGCAACATGGACATCACTTTTACAATAACAATACAATGACAATAACAATATAATGCGTTGTCAATATTTTTGCGTATAAATGTAGATCCACCAATGTTGATATTAATTCTTGTAAAGTATGATATTATACCGTATGAAATTATCTTCACAAAGCAGGTACCTAACTGTTTATTGGTTAATTTCAAAAATATTGTTTATTTCAAAAAATTTATTAGGATTGGATGTTTTGAACCCCGTCTCATTTGAATGACGATCAAAATCAACGATTTTTACCTTTGGCGTTAGATCTTCGCCCGTTCACCGCCAATTGTGATTTATTTGGAATTTTTTATTCTCTTCAATTTATTTATTATTTTGTTTACATAATTTTTTACAAAAGTTGAAAAGAATGAACATGATTTTGTACATGAATTATAAATAAGTTTTAAACATTACGGTAGGTAAATTATAAAGCAATTTCTAGAAGAAAACTTATCACAAGCGTAAATTATAATTTATTTATTTGGAAGACTAGATGTACCGACAGATTTTTTTTTGAAACATATGAATTGTTTTTAAAAAACCGTTAACCAACTGCTATTTAATTGCGGCTATGTAATACTCAAAACATAATTTGTTCCAGATAAAGGTTTCCTCGCAGGTACATCAGCCGTCAAGTGTACAGAGTGACCGCTTTGCTTGACGGCTGATGAAAATTTGATCAAACGCAGAAATGGGCCATTGTGGGGAATCATTAAATTGTCATGAATTTAAAATAGTGCGTTTGAAGCAACTCTTGCTTAGAAAGTAATTCGGAAAAAGGTTTTTAATACTTTGATTTCATACCTATTAATCAATGGAGTGCAGTTCATAAAGGCTGAAAATCTGTGCCTATCCTTAGAAAAACGAACCATTATAATTAAAAAAATGTATTATATGTAGATCAAAATAGTTAAGGAAATTCTACGCTCATTTATTCAGTTGGTTACAACAATCAGCGAAATATGATAATATAATGACCATTTTAAATATTCAATGCACGGTTCTTAACCGAACTTGATAAATTACGCTCTGTATACCTTTGGTCGTAGAGCAATGCACGCCACTGCTACTTATATAAGAAAGCCCATTTTATCAAAATAGGTGATCAATTTTTGCTGAAGCCCTGATAATTCTATCTCCGGTGAACAAAATATTTCTTTAAAATTACCTAAAACTTTGTATCTAAATTTGTGTTGTAAAACATTCGACCAAGGTCTATCCGAGAGTGTATAATACATGAACAATATGTTAGCGAAATAGTTGAAACTAGTTGTTGACTGCTTCGATAATGGTTCTGAATTCTGGTATTCAACCATCATCTTTGCTGCAGTATGGCTGTCGAATATTTATCCGTCCCGTCCGCCCACAAGACGGGTTTGGCCTCACTACCATCCGAGCCTCCGCAACGGTCGTAAATCCTCTGCCGCTCGCAAGCAATACTGGGTCTTATGTCTCAATGCTTAGCGAGCACATTGCTGGTAAGCCTGTAATGAGCTTGTTCAGTCGTAGAAGCGTGTTCAACACTCGGGCTGACTTGTCCATTTGCTAGCACACGGAACGATTGGAAAATTTTTGATAACTGCTGGTTTTAACAATAATCGGGGGCAAGCAGTCGCAGACAATTGCGAATTTCAATCTGAAATTAATTTCAAGGTTAAAACGCACTACTCGTCCTATTGCACTAATCGATAGACGCTACCGTAGCTTCAGCGGTCTTTGTAGGGAAATGGTCACCACGTTTGACTTACAGTTGTGAAAGTTCACGGGTTCATATTTAAGTCAAATGCTGTTCTCTACCTAATATTAAATTGAAGGTTAGCATTGCCTATCGGTTGTTTTACATTAATCCAAATAAACAATTATGGTTTTGACCGTTTTTAGTGGTCACCGTAGTTGACTTAGAATCGAGAGTCTGCGGGTTCTATTCTAAATAAAATTCTGTTCAGTTTGGTAAATACTGTAGTAACATATTCTTTTCTGAGATTTTTTGTGGAGCGGATGAACGGAGAAAGGTTCGCCAGGAGAATATGTAAAACGAAATATAATAATGGATGTGCCACGATAAAGTGTATCAAATTTCGAAGTCAGACTAACTGGAACATATTTGTTTTACATTAGCTCCACGCAGGAGGCCCAGAGGAAAATAATTTCCGTCAGGGCATATGTCATCTTAGGGGATGCTGTGTGGATGTTTTTTTTTTAAGGAAAGGAAGGAGAGGAAGTTCTGGGAATGAAATAGGTATAAAGGGTGGGTAGGAATCTGAGGCGAAACGGACGTATGAATCCATTCCTCCAAACGCGGTGTAAGGTGTTTGGTCGAGAGATTTCGGCTGGAGTGGAGAAAAACCTCCCTCAACCAGTCTCTCGATCCTGCCCACCACGCAGAAGGCAGGCAGACATATCGGCCGCCAAGACCTGGACCAACTTCACCCCCCATGAACCCGAGAGATAAATTAAAAAGATAAAGTAAAACTTCTGCTCCATCTAAATGATAGGAGGAGAGAAAGAAAATGTGCGCGCGCACTGCTCTCTCTCGCTCCTACAGTGTGATACAGACAATAGGCCTGCACTGTGTCTTAGATATTTGAAACGTAACTGGCAAGAGAGAAAGAGAGAAAGAAAATGTGTGCTCGCACTTCTCTCTCTTTTCCCTGCAGTAATATACGAAACGTAACTCTCTCTCATTCTATCTTCACTAACTTATATCTCCCTCTCAACTACTTTTTTTTTATGTCATGTATATTATCGAGGCTTCTGACTCACACAATGTTGTCATTTTTGCCTCATCTATTTTTAAATTATAATATTATCATTATAATCTCTAATGATCTTTAAAAGGTACTTAGAGTCCTTTTATATTCATTTCATATAAAAAAATCACTTTAAAATATTTTCCAGTTTACATGATGTAATAAATTTTATTATTCTCGATATGGCATGAAACTCAGTTGAGGCTATTAAATTCTGAACTTCCGATGACTTCGAGGTCATTAGTATTGTAGCTCTCTGTCGTTCATATTTAATGCACTTCGATAGTGCTCGACATCTTCAATTTCCTCTCAACTACCGTTCGCCTCGTTTTTCGTAACGCTCTCGTCACGCATTTACTTCAAAAGTGTATTGTATGTATATATACGTAGAGTATGTGTATTGCTCGAGTCGATGTATTATTGGGAATAAAGTTAAATGGTTCAATGTTAAATTAGTTATCCATAAATCAACATTGTTTGTAGTCGTGTTGATTTTCATTGATTGTCCACACAAAATGACTTTACAGCCATGAAAAAAAAAGTATAAATAAATAAAAGTATTTTTAAAAGAATTTAACCATCAATCCTACCACACACTCCACAATGTCTAATTATTTGTGTTGTCCTTACATCTACTTAATTTACCTGCAAGCTGTAAAAAATAAAACACATTTATAAAGGCATTTTTTCTCACTGCGAGATCGGAATCCAGTTATGACGCAAGCTTTGCCCTATAGTTTTATGATACGTTCTTTGCGACCACCCTTCTGGGAATACAACGCAGAGCTGTAAACACCATTTAGATAATTAATTTAGGGGAAACAATGCCGCTGTGTAACGACTCTACATCATTTCACTGATGAAACATGGTCATAATTATGTCCTCCAGTTAAAACAACTCTGTTAAATATATTGTATTACTAGCTGGTTCCCGGCATGCGTTGCAATACCACATTCGAAGAAATACATTGTTTCTCCCTGAATCACCTTTCCCGTGCGTCCCCGTTCCCCTCCCGCGTCCCCTTCCTAGCTAGCTTTATAAATTATAGCCAATATGTTATTCCAATGTATGAGCTATACTGTTGTATTGTTTCATTAAAATCCATTCAGTAATTTTTGCGTGAAATGGAATAGAAACACACATACAAACTTACAAACTTTATAATATTACTAGCTGGTTCCCGGCATGCTTTGCTATGCCATTTAATAAAGAAATTTCTCTCTCGCGTTCTTACTCCGATTCCTCCACCTTCCCTCTCCCCACTCCACTCCCCCCTTCCCCTGTCCCGCAAACCTCCCCCCTCCCGCATTCCATACATTCCTTCCCGGTAAATTCAGTTTTCAAACAGCTCGCGTGCCACCTAGTGCATTTTTTTAAACAAATTTCATAATGCCAGAGCTCATATATGTTATTCTGACGTATGAGCTATATTATTATAAAGTTTCATTAAAATCCGTTTTTCATGAAAGAGTAACAAACATACATCCATACAAACGGAGTAATTATACACAACACACTAATGGAGTAATTTTATATATTATTTATTTTAATTTATTTAAACACTCATAGGGCGTTTTATGCGTAACTGGCTAACCCGGCCACGCGTTCTACACAACGCCATCTACTGGATGGTTTCGCAACATTTTAACCCACGCCGCCCACTCGTCCACCACATACAGACATTCTCCTCTAATTATATACTTCTCTTTTCATTATATATTTCATAGACAAAACCACCTACCCTACAACCTAAACCTTCTTCATGAATCACTCTAACTATTAGTGAAAACCGCATGAAAATCCGTTCAGTAGTTTTTGAGTTTATCGCGAACAGGCAGACAGACGCGACGGAGGGCTTTAATTTATAATATGTAGAGATGAAGTATAGGTACATTAAAAAAAATTACAATGAAAATGAGTTTACATGTATAATAAAATACAAAAAGATGAAGAAGAAGAAAGAAGGACGGGAGGGGTGGGGGGCAAATATGCGAGCGAAGCCGGGGGCAAAAGCTAGTTGTTACATATTATTATGTCATTTATTGTCGTTGATATATTATTAAAATTCGTATTATGTTACCACCTTAATACGGGCATTTGCCTAGTTTGGAGTATTTAATAATCAATAAAAAGAATTTGTAGCTTACTAAAATAAATCATATTAAATTGATTTCAAAATAATAATACGTCAGATTGTCGACATTCTTAACAATAACGTTCAGAAATCTCATAAAATAATTCGCGGGTACGGAATGTATCGGGAGAATGTCTTATCCTTATCCTATATTCCGCTTCCTCTCCCCCTAACATAAAATTAGTTTTAACACACAATAAATGCAACTTTAGCATAAGAAATATTTTTGGTTCTTAAAAATAAAAATAAATAAACATTTCATGAAGAGAAGTACAGGTTGGCGCAAAATTAATCATCCAATTTTGTTTTTGAATAACTTTTTTTTCTAAATAAAAAAAATGATTTTATGCAACAGAAATCTTTATTTTGACCTTCACAATTTTTTCTGTTAAGTGGAAAAGATGATATCCGTCAAGTGGCTGCCGCCAGTGTTGATTGTGCCCGTTTTATCGCATTTTCCATTAATTTCCGCAAGATTTCCGGTGATAACTGTTCGCATTCCTGTCGAATATTCTCCTTAAGGGCTGCGATTGTCTGAGGCTTGAAGCCCCAAAGAAAGAAGTCTGGGATGGTTAAATCGGGTGATCTTGCTGGCCATACCAAATCGCCAAAACGAGAGATTACGCGACCAGGAAACGCTTCCTTCACAATATCCATTGTGGCTCGTGCTGTGTGCGCGGTTGCACCGTCTTGTTGAAACCACGTGTTCAACAAGCCCCGCTCATCCAATTCCGGAAGTAAGAAGTCGTTTATCATGGCCCTGTTGCATTTGCCAGTAACAGTGACAGTAATGCCAATGGCGTCCTCAAAAAATACGGCCCAATCACTCCTCCTGCGTGAACGCTGCACCATACAGTGGCTTTGAGTGGATGAAATGGCTTTTCGTACATCACGCGGATTTTCAGTGCCCCAGAAATGAATATTTTGCTTATTGGCATAACCGTTTAAGTGGAAATGCGCCTCGTCGCTCATGATGACTTTCGACACAAAATCGCTAAAAGCGTTTAAGCTTAAATCGACACAATAATTCCACGCTCTTGCGGAGTATAGCGCTCCATTGCTTGTTTGTTTGTATTCTGCAGCTGTCTAGTTCACAAATGTCAAATATGATTGACAAAACTTAATTTGGATTGTAAAACAAATTCAATATCTCTACATATTATAAATTAAAGTCCTTCGCCGCGTTTGTCTGTCTGTCTATTCGCGATAAACTCAAAAACTACCGAACGTATTTTCATGCGATTTTCACCAATAGATTAGCTAGTTACACATAAAACGCCCTATGAGTGTTTAAATAAATTAAAATAAATATATAAAATTACCCCATTAGTGTCTTTGATAAAATTTAATTTAACATACAGTATTACCCCAAGTCTTCTGAAAAATTCTACTTTACTAATGTAATGTGTACCGTTTAAGATACTAAAGGAAATTTTATTTTTGTTTCGTGTAAATGATTATAAGTTTATTGCGTAATGAATTTTATTGACAGTTATGTAATAATAAGGAACATTTGTAATTATGTTTAATAGTAATATACACAAATTACAGTAAACGTGGTATGGAGAGACATTTATTGCTATTTACCATTTTGCGCTTGTAATAAATTGGGAACGGGAATTGAAATTTATCCAATGCTATTATATTACTAGATTATAATACACAGCCAAAATGGCCGCCAATCTTGTTTAAAAATTGTTTCTTACGCGGTGGTTATTTATTTATTTTGCAGATTTTCTGACCCCTAAAAACGAAGCCGAAAAAAATGGATTATGATAAAATATGTTAATTAAATAACGGAACTAAATCCTTATCGACAAAATGTCTGCAAAATATTCTTGAATCTGTCATCGGAGGCAATTTCAGTGTCTAGGCGTTAATAAATTTGAAAAGATATTATTAATCAGGCTTTTAAACCAAAATGAATTAGGTACATAATCACTAATTATCTGCATTCTAAAAACGGTTCATCACACAATAGACGCTTTTATAATTACCTTGATGATTCACGGTAACGGTGCCGTGTCGACATAAAAACGGCAATAAACAAACCTTTCTGAACACAATAATGCTGCAGCTCTTTCAAAAGATGAGATGCACAATGTACGTAGGTCTATTTCCTCCAAAGGAAATAAAATCATAATTTTCTTGCATCTCTGTCACACACTTTGCCGTGACGTCTCCGTAGACCCTACAATAGGTACTGCTTGCCGTAACGAAAGCTTTTAAAGTATTGAATATACTTACAACGATAATATTGAAGTTAATTAAAAAAAATCAAAAATGTCAAATATCAATGCGCTGATGGTTTTGCTTTTGTTCTTAAACATATAATGTTGAAACTCTTTCTTACACTCTGAATAACAGCATTCTAAAATGAGACACACGGTGAACTTATGTGCTGCACCCCCCCAAAGGAAACATACAATCAATACATACACCTCCTTCACATGTATAAAGAAAATTAAATGCAATTTCTGTCGCCATGGCCAAGTCACAATAAGATATGACTGTTTCCTCCAAAGGAAAAAAGTTGTAATTTGGAAGAAACAGACACACGAATTTTGTGAATCTCACCTTTTGTCTCACCATTATTTAATGTGTAAGAAAGAACGGCAGCATTATAACCATAAGGAATGTATTTTTGACGTCACGGTACCGTAACCGTGAATATTCACGGTAATTATTAAAGCATCTAATCGCATTATAAACGATAATTCGATTATTATTTGTGACTGGAGGAGCATTTTGAAGGTTTGTAAAATGATCAAGAAAAAAAGTTACTGATTTGGCATCGCCTCCGGATCTCACCCAGGCGTTTGGGTTCAATTACTCAGCTGGCTAAGTCCTTCATCACGAACAACATTTTTCACATATTGTGGTGGTAGTAGGAGACTTCAAAGATTGTCAGATTGTTTTTCTTTCAATTATTTCTGGCCTTCACCCTTCAATGGTGTTCTAGGCCATCATTTAAAATTACAGAGAAAGGAAAGGTGAAATTATATATTAATTTTATTTAATTGACCAAATTTCAGAATTAAATGGAGTCGAGTTCAGACTTAGAAGCAATTTTATCAAACGCTTGATAGAAGAGAGGATATTTATTTAGAGAGGGACAACCAAAAATATGTGATCTTAAGTTCCACAGAATGTGTACAATCTGGGGAGTCAAGGATGTGAATTTTAAAAGGGTGAGAAGGAACGGAACAATGTCCGATTCTCATTCAAATAAGTGAGGAAATTTCTTTTTTGGAAAAATGGGGGAATTTTTGAAACCACGGTTTTGATGGGATAGTCCTTAGTATTGAGGCGTAGCGGGCACCCTTGGATTTACTAGCAATGTTTCAATGTCCAAGCATTGCGGGATCTATCTTTGGTGATAGAAAAAATATGGGATGGGAGAATATGGTTTACGAGGGTAACAATAGGGTTGGATGCTCCTTGTTTTGCCAAGGAATCCGAACATTAATAAAAAAGAAATACTCACAAGCTTGTTAAAGATATAATCGGATTTTTTTTTTGTGTTTTAAACAAAAGTGGCATCGACCACCACGAAGTTGGGCTTTATAATATTCGCATTGATTGTATCTGTACAGCTGAAGAAAGCAAAAACCAAACGTATACCTACTCTTCGTATCTACCCATCCACCTGTAGACTATTATTTACCAATAGTAGAGTTATAAAAATATTATAAATCACTGACTCATTCTTATTAACATCGGGCTCGAGGAAGTCAAACAGGTTTGGATTAATAATAAGAGGTATTGATGGTGACTTACCAAACAAAAAACCCGAGTTTATGAATGAAAGCAGAAATAAAAACAACGATTGTCCTCAGTGATCGTATAGGCCGTTTGGGTCAACCTGTTTAGTAATTATTTTACTTTTGGAGTTGGTATGCTAAACGGTAAAATGCAAATCCAAGCTAGAATTGGGTAGTAACTTATGCTTGGTCAAAGGCTTAGCATAATGGCATCGTCAGGCGGAGCTTAAGTAATGAGATACCTACTAACGTTTTAATTTAATGAATGCTAGAATTTTATTGAGTTTTAATTAATAATGGCCAATATAAACAGTCTTCGTGATTAGCGTATAGGAAACATTATTTAAGCATTTAGATAGGTACCTACATTAAGTCAAATTATTGACTCATAATTTTATACTTTGTAGAAAGTCAGGTACTCCCAATAACGTCATGGAGAAAGACCATATATTATCATATCTTCTTCCCCTCACGCTATTCGGGTCGGGGACACATTGAATCGACAAGGTGCCTCCATTCGCCTCTGTCTTACGCTGATTTTCGGCCTCCGTCCATTCAAACGTTTGTCACTCCTGGACAAACAGATTCCTAAATACCCATCCCCATCATACCTTTTTCCCTTCCAGAATTTCCTTTTCTTCTTTTCATAAAAAGACCCGCCATACAGCATCCCCAATGATGACGTAGTGTACTAAGAGGAATTATTTTCCTCCGGACCTCCTGCGTGGAGCTTGTGTAAAAAGTGAAACTTTTCGAAAACTAAAGTAGACAAGAGGAGGCTACGAAACACCACACAAGGAGGAGACGTATTATTCTAACTCATTCTCTCAACCTAAATCCTAAGGTGTATGTGTTTGTCTCCTTTTAGTGTCGCTTTTTCATTTCATCGAGTTTAAAATCACAACGGTGCTAAAGAAGTTTTCACTTCAATAAAAATAATCATTAAATAACTGTGAATAGTAATGATTTCTGGTGGGTTCCATTAGTTTATCGAATGAGTTTATTTCATTTGTCGTAGTGTAAAATCTGTAAACAATCTAATCCATTAGTAAAAATAATAATAATAGTAAATTACAAGTAGATAAACAAGCGATTAAGTAGATACGCGTGCAGAACGTAAAGTTGTGTGATAGAACAATAAATAATAGTCGTTGATCCTTCGCCATTCCGGCAGTCGTGTTCGGCCGATTGCGGGTCTAAGTTACCCGCGGAGCGTGAACCCCTGACCTATCGGCGGTCGGGTAACCGACGGAGATGAAAACTTTAACATTAATGACTTCCCATTTTCTGGCCGCGCCGACCGCAAATAAGGTGTTGCCGCTAGGAGAAGTCAACATTTAACAGAACCTCACTGGGATTAATATTGTTACGACACTTCGTTACAATGCGGAATGCTGACCCTTTGAGATGAACTTATTAAACATCCTGTTTAACCTCAACGCGGTGTAAATACTACACGGCGCGTACGATTGAAATAGTTAAAAATATACTTTTTACCACGGCGTGTGTAGATTTAGTTAAACAGCCTTAAACATGGCTTAAGGCCGGCTTAAAGGTACTGACGCTGGACCGGTGATTTTTTATTATTGAAGTGAAAATTTATTTAATAGAGCGTGACATTTTGAAGACCCCCCCCCCCCTAAACGTGTCACGTAGTATGGGTACGTTCCCTAATATGTATGCTACATGTTTATATTTTCATCTACATTTATGGATGATTATACTTAATATTCCATACTTAATATAACATCTTATGAATCTCGACTACCATAATACAAGCATTTTGCCTAGCTTGGTAGTCAAAAAACCATGTAAAACAAACCTGTAATAAACAAAATGAATAATGAAAAAAAAATATTTCAATTATTTTTAGCACTTATGTTATTTTTATTTAGTAACGCTTGACTTGGGGAGTAAGCTGGTAAATGCGTGACGAGAGCGTTACGAAAAGCGAGGTGAACGGTAGTTGAGAGGGAGATATAAGTTAGTGAAGATAGAAAGAGAGAGAGAGAGAGAGTTACGTTTCGTATATTACTGCAGGGGCAAGAGAGAGAGAGAGAGGTGCAAGCACACATTTTCTTTCTCTCTTTCTCTCTTTCTCTCTTAGCCAGTTACGATTTGTATATCTAAGACACAGTGCAGGCCTATTGTCTGCATCACACTGTAGGAGCAAGAGAGAGCAGTGCGCACGCAAATTTTCTTTCCCTCTTCCTTTCCTATGATGGAGCTAAAGAAGTTTAACTAGGTAATATGTAATAGTATGTGGTCTAAAGCCCACTCGTTTTTTTTGTTAGTAACCCTTCCTTTTAAAAATACTTGTTTGGGTAATGTGTAGTTTTAGAGTGAGACAGCAATAGACAAAAGTATATATACAGTAGTGTCTACTCGCTCGCCCTCCTTCGAATCGAGAATTCCTATAGCATGTTACTGCAAAATCCATTCTGCAGTTAATTAAATAAAGAAGATGGTGTTCGGAATACTATTCCTACAAATATCCTTCAAATAACGGGAAAAACAAGCAAAAGTCACCCAATTACACAAGTATGAGATGGGCTTTTAACAGCTTGAAAGGATAATATTAAGTAAGCATTACTTCGAACTGTTTTTTACTTCCTATTTGAAAAGCTAAGCATTTGAAATGAAAAGATGCTTCTTTGGAGGACTTGAATATATTTTCCGCAAGCGAACTTTCGAGCAGTTCCATGGGAAGCTTTCTGACATTGGGGAACATTTACAATGGTGGATCTACGTATTATTTATGTTTAGTTTGTTTGATTTACCAGATAGTTAGTTATTCTTATCATTTATTTAAAAGTATATCTTTAAGATGTCTCAAATAACTTTAAGAGGGAATAAAAAAGTATATCTTTAAGATGTCTCAAATAACTTTAGAGAAAACCAGAAATATGTCATTTTTAAATCAGATTTTAGACGTATTGACTCTTTTCCACAAAAAAAAATATAAATTGATTTCGAAAGATTGTTCTTTTATCATGTAGAATCACCTCCCGAAGTTAATGCACTTTACCCCCGGACAGGGCCGGATCTACGAAATCTGGCGCCCTGTGCAGTAGGAACCGATGGCGCCCCCCCCCCCCTACATTTTTATTTTGATTAAAAATTCGTTCACCCCATTTTTTTATTTTTTTTTATTATTTTTTTTTTACACTAATTTATCAAATAAAATCAAGACATATAAAGGGTGTAACTTTTCCAAGTGACCTGGCGGTAGCTCTCACACTCGTTTTTTTTAAAGAGAGGATCGCCAGGAGCCCTATACTCTCTGAATCTATTGGGTAAACATAAATTATGGTGCTATTTTAATTATTTTAGGAAAAACTCTTTGCAAGTTATGCTTTAAAATAATACAACGAATTGTTTGCTTGTGCCCGTACCATGATTTAAAATATAGGTTACGAGACAATGCGGGTGGTTTCGCTGAACTAGGTCCATGACATTCTTGAGATTTACTGCGTTTATGTACCTATATACCCAACGCGAATATTAGAAAAAGCAAATACAAATACGTTCTCATGGCAACGTAAAACACAAGAATAGCATCTACAGCTTCTGACTAGCAACAGGCAGTCCCGACAAGAGACAGTGAGCAGTGATAATAAGAATATAACCTCAAATTGGTACCTTGCATTTCCCCTGTGTTGAGCGAACAAACACTAAACACTGACGTATGGTATCAACGGCTTACGAACAAAAATACCGCGCTGTGATTGGTTATTGAATTTGGATCGCACCTATTCGTCGTAAAAGACGGTAAAAGATATATGGAAAAATAGATCTTACGTTTAAACTAAATATATGGAATTTGTAAAAAAATTCTGTAACTGACTATAAATTCGTAAGCCGTTGATACCAACCTGATGCGTGCGCATTCTGTTTCTTTGAAAAGTGTTGCTAGAGCGTAATAATTATTTCGTACTATGGGTAATTTTTAAACGATTCAGGGAATATTATAACTAAATTTTAATACAATATTTATGTTCTCACGGCGCCCCTTCGGAGTTGGCGCCAGGTTTTTGCACGTTTTTGAAGTATGGTAGATCCGGCGCTGCCTCCGGACACCCTGTATATCTAGGAAACGCATGTTTTAAAATTTAAAATTTAGTTTTAATAAAATCATTAAAAAATATATGCGTACGTGACGAAAATTGGTCCGTTTGTGTATTTGCGCACTTACAAACCAATATATTTCAGATTTTTTCTTACATTCTTATTTAACTTAGACATCATTGAAAAATGATAAATAATTATAATAAAAAAATAATTATTAAAAGTACATAATTTTAATAGTTTTATCATCATGCCTTTCAGCATTTTTGGATGTAGGTATAAATTAAAACAAATCTGGAATGAAATAAAATCGATATTAAGGTATAATTTTAAAAAGCTAATGATTAATAATTAATCATTAGCTTTTTAAAATTGGATCCGCCCTGTACGATCGTAAGGACAACTTTCGACGAAATGTGGATTTTCGGCCGCTGGCTGGTTAAACGCTCTTAAGACTGAAAGTTATTTGAGACATCTTATACTTAGTATTACGTTGGTCTTTTATGTAGTAAAAACTTTTGTGGTTTATAAGTAATTACCTTTTAACTAGTAGGTACATTTTAAAAATCGAAGTAATGAATAGCAACTATCCTTATGTATCGTTATTTACTTATTATTATCATTTCAAACTGTTGCAGGCTGAAGAATTGAAGAAAATTGCTGGCTTCGAATTTCGGCGGGGAGCCACCAAGAATTAGGAAAATTAGGAAAATTTGAGGGAATATATATATATATAGTTATCGGATGGCTTATGAAGATAAAACATAAGAAGAACATAATATATGTGTATTATGTAAATACGCAACTTAAATTGACTTCTCTCTTACAAATGATCAACAGTGATAATTAACTATGTACCTACCTACTATCGTCCGTCTGAGGTTATAATCACTGGCTGTAGCGTTTCATCAAACAATTAAATACCCGCTGTAATTATCATTGATTATAGTAGAAATATTTGTTAACTGTCAGGCGCACACTTCATCGCGCACCTGTCAAATTAAACAGGATCCACTCCGATAAATCCCATCCCCGTGATGGGCGAGTTAGACGAGCCGTCCCCGGTCAAAGATCACAGCAGTGGTTAACGCGATCCCAGCGGTACACACCCGTCCGAATCGCTACTTTTGCTAACCAAAAAATTGAGAAAAATTTTTTTTTGCTGTGTTACAAAGAAAAATATTTTAATGGGTACGGTTTCTTCTTCCATAAGAAATATACCTAGGTGGGGGGGGGGGGGATTGGGAGAATCAATCATTCGAAATAAGAAGAAAAACCATCGTTCAGAATACAAATTAAATGGGCATCCAGATATATCCGATTTGGGCAATGATTTGAAGAAAATATTAAATCGGAACGAAAAATTACTCAGGAAATGACGGTCGGACTGCTTTGGAAGTGCGGATACAATCGAAGTTTCTGTAGTCAGCCTGCAGATTTCATAGAAAATAGATTTAACAACTTTGAAAGTGAAAACTTCTTCATTGTTTTAATTTGAAACTCGATGAAATGGAAATTTGACATTAAAAAGAGACAAACACATACATCTATAGGATTTAGGCTGCGAGAAAATGAGATGGACTTATCGGTGTCCTCTTTGTGCGGTGCTTCTTAGAATAAAATGTAAAATATTTTTTAAACTTGGTGACAATATTATAATAAATAAACCCTATAATTATCCTATTCCTCATATTCTGCATTCGTGTCATTCTTTCGAAGTTTATTTTTCTGAAGGTTTTTCTTCTACCGCGTGTGAACTGCGAACCTTGGAAAAATAGCGCGCAGATCAGACTGGAAGAATTCGTGTATTGAATATAAGTGTAAGCAAAAAAAGGAATTCTAGGTAAGGCGTGATAGAAGATAAATTGACAGGTTATTTGTTCAGAAGGGGACAACCAATAAATATCAAGGTACTTACTCTAAATCAAACTACCTACTTAAATCAAGCAAAATACGCGAGCAAACCTTTCCGATGCACAATAAATCATTGTGATTGACGAACGGGTCGTAGCTACATATATATATGTTCATAGTAAAAATTACATTACTTGCATGTTTGAGGTTTTTTTTAATATAGTTGTTAGATCTTCCAGTTGATTAGTCAGACATCTTCGAAAAAACGAAATTTGAGTTGAATAAATATGCAGTTACATGTAAAAGTGCACCCTCTATCTGGAACTACTCATAAACACCACCAAGTTGATGTTTTCTGGGTCACTAGAAGGATATTTCAAATTGTCATACTAATTTACTAGACCGTTACGCCTCCCAATGTTATTTTATAGCACATTTAATGTGTAAAATACAGACACGTTCAAATAAAAAATACACTTTAGAGTGTGCAATTCACACGCGGTAGAAATGAAATCTTCATAAAACTAAAGTAGACAAGAGTGGGGAGGCTACGAAACACCGCACAAAGAGGATACCGATAGGCTACGAAGCACCGCATAAAGAAGAGACCGATAATTCTATCTCATTCTATCGCAGGCTTAATCCCATAGATGTCTGTGTTCGTTTCTTTTTAGTGTCGCTATTTTTCGTTTCACCGAGTTTTAAATCATAACGGTGCTAAAGAAGTTTTCACTTCAATAATATTTTATTTATGTTGAACATTCGCACATTGCTTTCATCATTTCAAAACTTATATAAGATGTCATTTCATAACTTATATCAAGTGAACGATCGATATGTACATTTTTGAGATATTATGTATCTATTTTTCTATCAAAATATAATGACTTTTAAAGATTGTAAATTTTTGGCCACCTAAAAATTCGATTCGGACGCTTGTGCAGCGGCAGCTCAACTTTTCCAACCGAAACAGGTTGCCAAGTGGGTGATGGTAGGTACTGCTGCTAGGTGCGCTCTCACCTAGTACCTACCCGTGGCCTATTAGGTGCCCATTACCAATAAGGAGAATCATGCTTTGTTATGCAAAACAAACAAACCAACAAACAAACAAACACCCGTTCAATTAAATCTACAGGGGCTCCGGCCGTTTAAATTAATGCCTTTTTAAGACATGGCGCACACATCTTGCTAGCATGATTTTTGATCGTGTCAAGTCGGTAGCTGAAATCGTGTGTGTATTTTTTTCTTCTGAAGATGGATAAATGCAGCGGCGTGACTTTTATTTATTCATTATAGGTATTGCTTGTTAACCTATTGACCGATGCCCACACTTTAAACTACATATTTTTTATTCAAGATCACAAATATCTGTTTATATTTAGAAGAGTGTGTGTGCTTTTATGGCACGTGGGCGGACACTGGTCAGGCTAGGATATATTTAGTTTTATTCCGGTATTGATGAAATTTAGCACACTTAACTTTCAAGACGAAGGTCTGCCTACATCAAATTTCAAAAACATTTTTTGCGAAGGCAACGCCGGAGACTATATCTAATTTTAAAAGTCATCCAGTTAGCCCTAGAGTCCCAAAACTTAATTCTAAAATTCGGATTCCTTCTATGGGTCAATCCCCACGAAAACCCATCACAATCCCCCGTGAAAACGCATCAATTAACTCTCCCGCAGCCAACTGGGGCAGAAGGATTACCCCAAAATAACCATCCTTCTTATATCTACTTAAATAATCAAATATATTTTTAGTATTTTAGGTATTCCTGCACAAAGAATTAATACATAATGTGCCGTTTAAAAAAAATGTTTATCGCAGGAAAAAATATTTTGTCAAATAAAGGTACCCAATAGGTATTCCCTGCCCAATAAATGGACAAATAACAAAAAAAAGATTAAAAAGAAAAAGGGATTTCTATGGTTGATTGATATGATTGATACTCTAATGCCAATAAAACAGAAGAATGCATAGGGTCGTCGGCCGACCCACATGGTTACGTACGTTATGTTTGGCATCTTTTTACCTACGTATCTAAAATCTGGGTGCACTGTTTAATTTCGATCGTGAATGTACGTAATACTTCAAATTCAAACAAATATCTATGCACCCACTATAATATCAATACTATACTACAATTTTAAACGAAGAAAACCTTCGGAAATTAATATTTTGGTTTTAAGCTAAACATTTTCAAAGAAATAAAAGTTTATAACTGTCTAACTTTTTAACTTCCATCTATTTTGAACGATTTAAAAATTATTACAATAGTACACTCCAAATTATCATTACTGTGCACGGTGCACATGCATTGCGATATGTAATATTAATGAAAAGATTTTAATGACTAGGAAAGCAGCAAACCTGGGCTCGTATTATTTTTGTGACATTATTTTTTTTCTTTTAATTTTAAAATAGTTGTGTTTTTCCTTATTCCATTGGAAACTACCACGATACTAAAATGTATAATAATATATCAGTTTCGCTTATAATTAAGTTTTTTTTAAACAAGAAAGCACCCTGAACGAATTAGTTAAATAGTTAATCAACATAATATTATGACATAGTATAACGCCAGTTGGGAAAGATGATATTTATTTATTTTTGAAAATCATAAGATTTTTAACGTTTTTATATAATAAACTTGCAAAAAAAACAAATAACAGATGTTTGCTTAAACATAAAATTATAACAAAAAACTAAGGGTGTGGTACGTGGGGGCTAAAATATATAAAAAAATTTGCAAATATTATTTTCATTTAAATCGAGTGCGATGACACGCGGTTGAAGCGAAACCGTCACTTACACAATCTCAACCAACAGGAGCCTTGAAAAGTGAGTTCATAATCAAATCAGCTTGACAGAGCGCGACGCTTCATAGGTAGGTACTGTACATAAGAAAGGTTTCATTCAACACATCCTCTCGCGGACTAAATCCTATAGATGTATATATGTGCTAAATGTGTTTGTCTCTTTTTAGTGTCGTTTAGTTTTCCGTTTCATCGAGTTTCAAATCACAACGGTGCTAAAGAAGTTTTCACTTCAATAAAACATAAGAACACAAATTAATGACAATAGCTTAAGCATGAAAATAATAAAACATGATATACCAATAATCACTTACCTACAACTAAACTGAAAACTTATTCTAATGCAGCTAAACAGCGTGATATAAAATAAAGAATTGTTTCATTTTGAAACGAAGATGATTTTCGTGGAAAAACAGTCCCTACATAAAGAGAATTCTTATAAATATTTATGCATTTTTAAAAGATTTAATTCCTAGCAAAATTCGAGTTGCTTACAAATATTACATAACTATAATAATTTTCATAATAATATGTACGCACACAATCCAATGCATAACTCGATGCCAGTCTTGGTTGAAATAGTTTAGTAATATAAGTTACATAAATATTGGAAAATAGAATCAGCATGTACGGAAAATATTTTTCATTTCCAATTTATAACACGCTTTACTTTGCAATCTAAACAGTGTGATAATGCCATCTCGGCTGCAAAACTCCTCCCCACCGGCTCTTCAATGGGCAAACGTGGAAAGGTTACTTTGGTAACATTCACCTGTAGAGCATTTCCTTCTCGGTTAATGGGTCAGGCCCGCCATGCCCGATGGTCCTGCGCTTGCACAACTGCCTTCAGTGCACACGGAAGTCGTGGGCTCAATCTGTTCGTGGATCAAAATTATTCCTCGGCCGAACTGCTCTCGTCACTGCAGATAAGTCCGTAGATTTACCCACCATCTTTACCTATCTCATAGAATTAGTTGATAGATATTTTTGAATTGTGATTTGAAACTCGAAGAAATGAAAAAGCGACACTAAAAAGACACCAACACATACTACATATATAGGTTTTAGACTGCGGGAGAATGAGACAGAATAATCAGTCTCCTCTTTGTGCGGTGCTTCGCAGCCTCCCCACTCTTGTCTACTTGAGTTTTCGGATGGTTTCACTGCTACCGAGTATGAATTGCACGCTGTTTTTTTTTTTTTTTTTTTTTATATTTTATGTATCGAACATGCATATTTTTACGTTAACAAAATATAAAATATGTTTTTTTTTTACATTAACTCCACAGGCCCTGAGAATAATAATTTCCCTCAGGGCCTATGTCATCTGGGATGCTGTGTGGAGGGTTTTTTTGAGGAGAAAGGAATGAACATTGGTCTTGAAGAGACCCATGTTGTAAGAAGGGGGAAACACAGAGGCCGGCAAATCATTCATCAATCACAGTCGAGCTCTTGAACACAAGAACGAGTCGAAGAAACGACCTGTTCTCATGTGACAAATGTCAACTGTGTACAAATGTTGGGCACGCGTTTGGCGTGTTTCCCGACTATGCACCGGTGCCGAAGGGATCAATGGTGCTAGTTCCTCGGAGGATCTTCCATTGTAATACCGGTAGAAAAAGGATAGCATTCCCACCCGACGCCTGTACTCTAAAGATTGCAATCCGTCTGTTAAGATGGGAGAATCTATCAAACGGACCGCCCGTTTCTGCACAGAGTCGAGGGTATTTTTCAGGTATGTGTTATTCTGAAAACTAGTACTAGTAAAAAATCCCGCTTTAAAATTATGTTAGTAAATTTTAGAAACCGTTGAAAGTTGTTATTTTTAGATACATATATTTTATACTTTTGAATGTAGCTATAACTTTATTGTTATTCATTATAGATAAATGAAACAATGTTACTTTGTTTGAACCACTTGTATATTTGAGTAAAGCCGACCGGTTTCGGAACGACCGTTCCTTCTTCAGGGCAAACGTATACTGATTTGACAGTTACAAAATAGTAATAATAATAATAAATTAACAATTAATTCATTCACAATCCTTAGTAATAATACATTGTTCCCATCCACTATTTTGTAACTGTCAAATCAGTATATGTTTGCCCTGAAGAAGGAACGGTCGTTCCGAAACCGGTCGGCTTTACTCAAATATACAAGACGTGGAATCTTGGAAAAGGAATTTAAAACACCTCCATAAATCCGGTCAAGCTGAAACTCGGCAGATGAGAGATGTTGTTGATGACAATGCATTCTATCGAGTCTTGGTACCAATCACACTCATGTACGCGAACCAATAGATACGCATTGTTCTGAAATCAAAAGAAATGAATGCACATAATAGTAGCGCAGTTGATTTCAATCACTGGGTAGCAAATTTCAAATCTCAATCAAACCAAAAATACTCACTTGAAAATAGATGTAGGTATTACAATAAAAAAAAAACAAAGAAATTAATTGCTGGTCTTAGCTAAATGAGTAAATTACCAAATGTCCATTCTCTTGTGAGGACAAATTATCATACCCCCCCCCCCCCCCCCGAAAAGTTAAATATCAACATCAATAATATTAAAATAAGGAGATTTAACAGAATGTTATTTTTTAACACTGACATCACAAAATATATTATGTATCTGTAAATGGGGACCTCTGAAAGAAAAAAATAATTTAACTTGCAAGTTCCGTTTTTTCGGTGATTGCGGTTGATTTTTATTTTGCAAAGTGATTTTTATTTGGAATTCCGTTTCTAATTTCCGTTTCTAATCAGTGGTAAGTGTATACGTACTTTGAAATTATTATTTCACTTAGCAAAAAGTGTTCAATAAACATATAACAGGATTAGTGTCACAGTCAGGTGAATACGAGACTTGCATAAATGTGATTATTTGAATAATTTGACTGCTTAAAATGTTTTAATACATAGAAAATAAAAGTTTTCAACACCAATACAAAGTGTGACAATACCTCCCCCCTCCCCCCGACATGAATTTTGACTTTCTTGAACCCCCTCCGAAACTAAAACCTGGCTACGCCCGTGCACTATCGTCAACTTCATTATAGAACAAGCTCACATGGGATAGTTGTAACGAACCTTAACTTTTTAAAATAAAACCCTTTCTTTTAGTTGATATTGACGTACATTTTCACCACTATTAAATTCCATACAGAAAACGACTAGAAGCACAAGAAAAAAATGTAACTTTTTCCGAAAAAATGCGACACCATCCATCAGACACACTCACTAACCAATAGGCGTAAATAAATAAATAAATTATATAGAACGCGTGATAACGGCCACAAATTTGGGGGCAGGTACTGTTGATATATTTACTGACTCCATTTATAGAATTAAGCGTAATCACACACCGTATGAGCGTAGAGTTTTATTAACGTGTGTTATGATATTTTTATCGATTCTATTTTGTTTTATGATATTTTCACGTCATCAATCAATATATATTATAAAAGTAAGTCTAAAAAAACGTGTGGACCGCAAAAACTCACAAACGATTCCCGGTACGATTAAGAGAGTTATATGGTGCGGTAGAACTCTTTCCCGCCTCCAGGATGGCGGTTCCCGTTTTTACCTAAAGGGCGTACTTTTGAAGATAAAAGGGCTGGAAGTTTCACCCTCTTGAAATTTCTAGAACACTCTCCCGGAAAGTTCTAGAAGGTTCTATAGAGCTCTACAAAAGTTCTGGAAGGTGTGGCGGATTATGTCGTGGAATGTTCGGGAATAGGGGATCGGGAACATCATTGTGGAACATTCCAGAACACTCTCGAATGTTGTTCTGAGCGAAGCCCGGTAACCCAGCTAGTATATATTATAAAAGAAAGTGTGCGGCTTGCAAAAACTCAGAAACGAGTCCCGGTACGGTCAAGGGAGTTATATGGTGTGGTAGAACTCTTTCCCGCCTCCACGATGGCGGTTCCCGTTTTTACCTAAAGGGCGTGCTTTTGAAGATATAAGGGCTGGAAGTTTCGCACTCTTGAAATTTCTAGAACATTCTTCCGGAAAGTTTTAGAAGGTTCTATAGAGCTCTACAAAAGTTCTGAAAGGAGTGGTAGAGTATGTCGTGGAATGTTCGGGAATAGGGAATCGGGAACTTTCCAGAACACTCTCGAATGTTGTCCTGGGCGAAGCCGGGTGACCCAGCTGGTGTTGTAAGAATTTTTTTTTAAGTTTATCAGTTTTACATTACCTACTGTAATTATTTTAAATTTTCGTGTAAAATTTACGAAAGCTCGTCAATGCTCATTAGGTTCTTTAATTAGTCAGGTACGCCTCATATGTCATCCATATATCTGGTAATGTTATATATTAAGCTTATTGGTCCGAGTGGTTAAATCTACGTTAAAGTCAATTGGGCGTAAAATCAAATAGATATATAACTATTTTGTTACGTGAAGACTATTGTAAACCTTGAAAATATAATTTTATTATGTAGATAGCTGCTTAATTTGTGTAAGAAAAACCCAATCACCGTCTATGTATCTGCCTACCGCTCGAGCAATCATTGAAAAAAAGTAGTTCACACATTACTTCATTGTTGGAAAGGTCAATTACGTCGCATTTAATAAATACTGACTGGATAACCTTAAGCACTTTACCTCCACCGCCCGACCAACTGCATCGTATAATATAAATCAACAACAAACGGTGCTAAGTTCTTATCAAACCAATGATAATGTGAATTATATAATATTTATTTGTGCACAAGCTGCATGTAACTTTTGTCAATACGATATTCAGGAATGTACATGTATTATTGCGAAAGATATACATGAATTGTCTAGATGGCAAGACTTGTGTATAAATCAGGGTAATGTAATATATAAAAGGGTAATATTTCTTAAGAGGCGACATGGATAATGTATAAACAGTTAGTTTTTGGGATAGTTAAACTAAGCTATTATATTTGTTATTACTTCTAAATATGGAGGTACATACTATAAATACCACCAGAATCTATAGTAATTGAACTGAAAACAAACCATAATAAGTATGTTGATATTTTCTGTATCTATCACCTTTTTTCAAGCTTCACAATTAAATTCAGGAACTAGGCAAAGATTTAAAAACTAAATCTAACATTAAGAAGAAGGTGATACTGCTAATAAATCTAAACGAAAATATGAAAAAGAACAAGACACAAAATAAAAAATACAAAATTTTCTATGTCTCATCTGTTCTTCATTAATATACGAGGCTTATCCAGAAAGGTACCCGGCTTTGCTCAGGGAGTTGATATGAGATTGAACTGACGATCAAACCCACGACGGATCTTGCTTTATATACCTCTACCCATGGATAGTCCTACCCATACAAAAAATGCTTCGAATGGTCCACAATGTTCCAAAACATTCCACAACATTCGGTAGTTTTCTGGAGTGTTCCCTATTCCCGAACATTCTACAGTATTCCAGAATGTTCCAAGATGTTCTGGAATGTTGTGGAATGCTCCCGAATACTGTCGAAGATTCTATGGACTGTTAAAGAAATTTCTAGACGAAACTTCCAGCTCTTATACCTTCAAAAGCACGCCCTTTAGGTAAAACTGGAGCCTTTTTCATGAATGGGGGATAGAAGGCTACCACACCATATAACTCCCGAGTTTTAGCGGGATGCACACTTATAATAATACCTATACTAGCTTTTTCCTGCGGCTTCGCTCGCATGGTGTAGAGGATTCCCACTCCGCCTCCTCCACTTTCCCTCCTTTCCCTCCACCATCAAATCACCAAAGTTTCGTCGCAATCGGATGAACGGTTTAGCAATGCGTAACTTCATGATGCCAGAGCTCACTATTGTATACAGAAACCATCGCGGGCATGTGCACATCAAATCACCAAACTTTCATCGCAACTTTGATGAATGGTTTAGCAACGCATAGGCCCCATACGTACAAACCCAGAAACAAACATATTTTCATTTTTATATATATAGATATTGATTAATATTCTATTATAAACTATAATTATTGTGATTTATTTTGGGGTATGAAGCCCTTCTTTAGCCGAAGTTTCAAAGGCGATACTAGCGTTGCGAGTGTTCATCATTGAAGCAGATGTGTAATAAAGAAACTGTAAAATAAATCACGATAATACTGCAACTGCCGCAGGGAGTATAATTGAAAACTATATAAATCAATTTCATCGAAATCGAGTGTAAATCATATCGAAAGGTGATGATGAATGCCCCGTCATCACCTTTTACCCTCCAAGGACATATCGTGATACCAAAACTTGGATACACGTTGAACTCTTCATTAAAATTCTTTCAAGTGCTAAAATAATCTACCATGAAATTAATTCAAATTATTTTTCACATTAATAAAATCAGACTCTCAAAAGGTCAGGCAAGTAGAACGTTATTGTTTTTCATGCTATAATACTAGGGACAACCAATACCAATAAAAGTAATACATATTATAAAAGGCCTCGTGTAGGTAAATACTCGTACATGAAAATTTATCGTATATTGTTAAAAGGCAATGAAGCGAAAAACATTCGTTTACATTCACGAAATTTTATAAACTCTGCTTAATTTTTCGTTGAATTAGCGAATACTTTGTTCAGCTA
Source organism: Limnephilus marmoratus (assembly GCA_917880885.1). Lineage (NCBI taxonomy): Eukaryota > Metazoa > Arthropoda > Insecta > Trichoptera > Limnephilidae > Limnephilus > Limnephilus marmoratus. The sequence goes on along the minus strand of OU862920.1, from coordinate 39,376,618 downwards.
TGTTGTATCTGTCAAACAAAAAATTTCATCGACCGGAAATTAATTTCCTCAATCAACAACATTGTCAAGGGATCAGGCAATCAGTATTGTGTGACCGTTCTAATGCGTCCCCGGCTGGCGTTGTGTGCTCAATCGACTATGTTTTTTTAATCAAAGTTGTTTGATTGAATCGTGTAGATAGGTACGCTTCTGACGTATCTGAATGTACGCTGTGATACGCATCGTCAATCTAAGGTTCCTTATTCTCGATGGTTAGGGGATGATACGGAAGGTTTATTTTTCTTAAAGAGAGCTGCCAACATCCTCGTATACATATGTTAGATTGGATTGGCTTCAGCTACACTAAGTATGCCTATCTAACTAAATTTGACTAGTGCTTCATCTTCTCACCACTCATCATAATTCTTCATCCCGCCTTCTCCGTATGCTCCTTCACAATGTCACTCTGTTCAATTTAACTTTGGTTATTTTAAAGTTTATATTCACATTCTAAAAACATACCTGTCTTCGTGCAGTAAATGTTAAGGTGATGCACTATACTATGTAATGCAAAATCGCGTAAATTTTTTTTAGATGCTTTAATTAAATACTGCAAGTACAAAAAAAAATATAAATAATGCTTTGTAATATAAAAATCTTTTACTTATGAACGCCTTTTCGGTTATGGTTTTATTGTGTGATGTGGAAAATTAAATTCTTTAGAAAATTATAATAAAGTATTTAAATGTTTGTGCCTGAATTTCGCAAAATAATAAAACACGCTTTTTAGCGAAGTTTTTTCGTGAATAAATCAAATTCGGCGGCTGGTGTTAAACGGGAATTTAACCCCTATCGCCATCTACATAAGGAGTGTTATCATTAGCGGCCTGATTCTCAACTTTTCACAACGTGATGCAACTACAAGCTATATGAATAACCATGAAGCAGATTTTTTCAGCAAGAACTAACGGTGGGCTTTGGCCTTATGAAATTTCCAGAGCTATTCTGTTAAGAATTTCATTATCAACGCATGCATTCAATTCGTTAGTTTATTTTCACCCCGACCCAAGAATCTTTAAAATAGCTATTTAACTGTCTGAAAAACTTATTACCTCTAAATAAACACAATTTTTACTTTTCGCTATTTGTTTTTGGGGTGTTATGCCGTGTTGCGCTACGTCCTTCTTTAGCCAACGTTTCGGACAGCGTTACAGTGTCCATCATCAAGGCAGATCCGGTAGATGTGTAATTTTTATTGTAGGTACTTGCACTTGTTTTGTTTTACTGATTTATTCTACAATGGATATATTAGTATTTTTATTTTTAACTTTATGAGTAAAACCTGAAATTGTAATATTTAATTAAATGAAGACAATATTAGCGAAACTCAATCAAAAATCTGAAAACAGAATCATAAAAAGATATTGGCACCTCTGGAACTCGAACCCAGGACCAGGGTACGAGTCCTAGAGGTGGCAATATATTTTTCTGATTTTTCATTTTCCAGATTTTCGATTGAGTTTCGCTAATATTTTCTTCATTTAATTATATATCCATTGCTTAAATTTGACGATTTTACTACCACCAAATTTTGCAAGTACGCAACATGTTTATTTGTTTTGAAATATTATAGATAGAAACAATGGAAAACAGGCAACACAGAAACCACACAACACTATTAAAACGCTGCAAAATAATATACCTAATACGTATAATTATAAATGACTGCAACCGTGTTCACAAATACAATATTCCGTGCTAAATTATATGTGGCGTCGTGTGTCATGCATATGTTATTTTATTTTAAAGGGAAATTTACAATAAGGATAATTGCATTGATTAAGTAAGTACAAATTTGTTGGATATCCGACGGGCTTAGTTACTTGGTGACCCTTTTCTTCGGCGTCATATAATTCGAAGGGCGATTGTGATGGCACTCACAATCAATCACTTCATTAAATACCTACCAGTAATGGTTATAAGAAAATTAACATTATTTCTCCATAAAAGCTATCTTGCGATCTTTGAATACTTTTAGCTGATTAACAATGCTTAATTACTACCCATGTTAAACCGATGAAGATACTCCTATAAATACCAAAAGGACAATCACTACCTTGGCATTAGTTTTTCATTCATTCAATCATCATTCTATGACAAATTTAAAAAGCTTAATAAATTGAATAGGTACTAACACCTTCCACGGTACACTAACGAAGAGATACATTGATAGGAGTGTGTTGATGGGCGTATCCGTGTGGCCGAGGCGAGCTCATTTTTCCTTACTTCTGGTAAAATCAGTCAAACATTTTCCAACTCGGCTGAGTTGGCATCACGTTTTGGTCCCACCTAGACGTCGCGTGTTCGATTCCTCGACTGACTCCTCCATCACGACATAAGCAACATTTTCCGCTTACTGTGGTGGTAGTAGAAGATTTTCAAATATTGGCAGATTATTCGTAATCTGGGAATGTTTGTCTTTATTTTTAAAAGAGAAAAAACAGAGTGTGCAATTCTTACGCGGAAGAAGTGAAACCTCAGAAAACTGAAATAGAAATGAGTGGGGAGGATACGATGCACCGCACAAAGAGGAGACCTTTTAACTATCTCATTCTCTCGTAGGCTAAATCTTGCAGATGAATGTGTTTGTCTCTTTTTTGCGTCGCTATTTTTCGTTTCATCGAGTTTCAAATCACAACGGTGCTGAAGAAGTTTTCACGTTAAAAAATATATATATACCTATAATGTATAATCTCCTAATATCCTAGCTTTTAAAATGGCGACATCATATTTTAGTAGTTACAAGGAATTAATACTAGGCAAACACCCATTTATTTGAATCATTCTGCTGAATGCTACAGACTCCCCATAAAAAATTCCTTTTGTAAAATTAAATCTAAACACGCAGTATCTTAAAAATAAATATAATAAACAAATAAATATTTTCACTCCCGCAATTTGGGTATATTAATAAATCTTTAAAAAATTACTTGCGAACACAATGTGACTTGACGTCTCTAAAACATCATTGTGTCATCAGTGTAGTGCTTTATTACAGTTTTGGTCGGTTTATCAAAAGAGATTTAATAAGTGCTTGTTGAGATATTTCATTGGTAAGTATTTTTAAATTTTCAGAATGACGTGTTATGGATAAAAATGTCCAGTAGACTTTAAAACGGGTTGGGTACTTCGGCTGGGAATGATATCGGTTTAGAAGAAAGCGAATGGACGGGAAGGTGTGTCATAAGTGGTACACATCATTGTGCGTAAGTTAATGGAAGAAGAAGTAGGGGACGTAGCACAGGCAGTCAAAAAAGTCGGGTCATGTCATGTAACAACGACACTGTACAATATATATGTGGATTTTGATAGTAATATTACGAACAAAAATCGGTTTTCAAAGTTAAAATTTTCCTTCTCTTCTTCATTTCTGGCTGAATACAATGACACCCTGGTCTCTCACAGAAATTGTAACGGTTCACAGAATTAGTAGTTCGACCTTATGAAATTTTAATTTATTTATATTATTTAATGCATGTCGAACGACAATAATAACGTAAAAATTTTAGTAAACATTACAAAAATAATAGACGGAAATTTAAAAAATGCATATCAGTAACTATTTTTGCCGGACGGAGAGGTTTTGAAAACGTCTAAAAGTTTTGTATTTAGGTATTGGCTGTTTGGTGAACTTATTTATTGTATCTACCTTATTTATATGGGCCTAAGGCAACTCATCTTATATCTTCTTATCTTCTTATATAAATAAAAATGAATCGCCGAAATGTATGTACGCGCATAAACTTCCGAACGACTGCACCAAATTGGATAATTCTTTTTTTGTTGTGTTCGTTATGGTCAGGACAAGGTTTGTATAAAACTATTGGTTAGCTCTGGCATTACGAAATTTGTATAAAAAAAAGCAATAGGTGGCACACGAGCTGTTTGAAAACTGAATGTACCGGGACTGAATGAATGGAATGCGGGAGGGTGGAACTCGGGAGGAGGGTTCGCGGGACGGGGGAAGCAGGCGAGGGGAGTGGGGAGAGGGGAGGCGGTGTGGGATCGCGAGAGGGGGAATGGGATGCGGGAGAGGAAAGGGAGGCGGAAGGGGAACGGGACGAATGGGAAAGGACACGCAGGGAGAAACAATTTCTTTATTAAATGGCATAGCAACGCATGCCGGGAGCCAGCTAGTAAAAAATAAAACGTTTTTCCCCAATTCTAGAGTGGCACGTGCCACGTTTATAATAGTCTTCATGTAACAAAAAGAAACGGAGTGTGCAGTTCATATGCGGTAGTAAAGTGAAACCTTCATAAATCTATAGTAGACCAGAATAAGGAGGCTACGATGCACCCTACAATGTACCGATTATTTTATCCCATTCTATCGCAGGCTAAATCCTATAGATGTACCTATGTGTTTGTCTCTTTTTATACCACAACATTTTTAAATCACAACGGTGCTAAAGAGAAACTTTGAAAACTTCACTTATGTATTACAACGGCGGAGGTATAGTTAAACCGGCCTTAAAGCTACTCTGAACCAGTGAATAAGGATCTAATAAGTAAGAAGGCTGTGTGGAGATATATAATGGCTGTTTAGACTCTTGTCGCCAAACCGGCCCGCTAAGGCCTCAGTATGAATCAAAGATCCCCGCCCCTCCGAGCGGAGTAATGCCTATTTTCGTTGCCGGGCCGAGCTGAATGGGGACCCATTATTACGTTATGCCACACAGGTTGATCGTACCGATTTTTATTTGTTACTAGCGGAACCCGAGAAGAAATTTATATTTCATCCGATCGCGCGTGGGCGGATTTGTCGGGCACAGACCTGCATACCTCGAACACTGAGGAATCGAACAGCGATTATTGGCGGCGTGGAGCGGTACGGAGGAATTTCTGCACGGATTGGAGCGTAGGCATCGTGGAGCAAAAAATGAGATGGCTCGTTTGAAAATTAGGCGATTCGTGTTAATCACTATCAATTTTGCGACACGGTTAGGGATGTTAACCATAACCAAAAAGTGAAAGTAGTTAGTTTTGCTTTTAGCACAATTTTGAAGGGGTACTGCCGTCCCGGGAACCATTTTTTGGATAACCAACGTCCCTGCTACAAGTCACCCCAAGTAGTTCGCTACGTTTGGTCACTTTGCAAGGGTGATTGGGTTCATGGGGTGAGGTTGGTCTAGGTCTTGGAGGTGGATGCATTGCCCACCTATTGCGTTGCGGGCCGGATCGGAAAAGGCTGTTTATGTTTGATTGGCAGACCTTTTGACCTCTCCAGCTGGACTCTCGCGACTGCACTGCAGTGGAAGAGATGGATTCATATGTCCGTCACTTTTGGACACATTGATCCCCCAGATTCTTACCAACCCCTCATACATTTTTCCTCTAAGAACTTCCTCTCCTTACATTCCCTAAAATGACCCTCCACACAGCATCCTTAATTAATGAAGACGTCGGTCCTGAAGATTTTTTCCCCTCGGGGGTCACAAAAATACATAAAATAGTAATTGTATCACGTTCTTTCATTATAATTTGAAAAGATTTTACCAAAAACATATTTTATGTTATTTATGTCTGCATTACACGGATTTAAGACTTTAAAAGTTGCACGCATATATATATATATATATATATATTTTTTTAATGTGAAAAGTAAATTGTGCATGCCTAAATGAAAACTAATTTGAAGGTTAACATTTGAATACAGCCTTGTTTTTAATATTGTTTTCCACTGGCATCACCCAAAATGTAGGAACGAATTATTGTTTTTTTATGGTCTGCCTAGAGTTTAATACGGAAAATTTATTACAATGAGTAATGGTCATTTGCAACTTACCATAATTCATCTTGAGACTTTGAATAAATTTGTGAGAATTCTGTTATCGCCTGGGGCGGCAATATTTGGTGCTTATTGCACACGCCTCACTAGCGGAGCCAGCAACCAGCAAGTCAAGGCATCCACAGATGTGTACCTTACAGTCCCAGTCCTAGCTACCTCCCCACTCAATAACAATAGGTGTTGAAACCCAACAACCTCCGGTCATAGTGTGCTGGAACCAGTTTAACTCTGCATTGTACGGGGACTCTAATTTTATTAAATATATTATTCATAACCTTTAGACGGAGCCTTTCTATTTCAATTCACGGCCAATAAAAGTTTTATTACAAATGAATTGAAAAAAAGTACATATATATATTATCTTTAAAGAATATCAGCAAAGAACTTATAAATGCAGGTATTTGTGAGTAATGTATCAAGCTGGATACCAAGCCTCTGTAGAGTTAAATCTATTGTCCTTTACTGTGACCTTTTCCTCGTGGTTCCATTTAGCTATTGGTATCTTCGAGCTACGCGTTAGCGATTCCTATCTCTAATAACGTCATGGAACTTATGCAAATGTTTCCAGAATAATGTCAATCGAGTACCTGCAAATAGGTTCTTTGCTGTCTAATTAACAATCTTGTATTTAACAGACATCTCACTCGTCGTGATTCAGCGCCGACAATTGATAAATAATAGATTTTTATTTTCATTCAACGTAATTTCATAAAACCAAATGAATAGCAAATGCCTGAGATATAAATTAAAGTTGATCTGGATGTATGCACGGCTATGATGAAGTTACTGATCATGTCTCGAAAGATGACCGTCGGTAACATATTTAAACTCATCAACTGACTGCAGTGGGGTCAAAAGAGCAATAGAACGAAACCTCAAACATAATTATAACTACCCATTCCTGTATCCATCGTTGTTCTTAACAGGAATGCTCGATCTTAATACCTGAGAAGCCCGCCGAAAAATATTTTTGGGGAAACATTTTTTTAAGCTGATCTCCGGTACTCTACTGAATCCACCTATGTTGAAGGAGATTAACCTATACGACCCTAACGCGTATACTCGTGGGAGATACAACACACTTTTTTATGCTACGAAAGCGAGAACTTCTTCCTTTCAGAATGCCCCATTAAATAGAGCAATTCAACTGCTTAACGATTCTGCATTAAGCATTGACATCTTCAATGTTACCTATAGAGAGTTCAGTAACTTTCTTTTGACATGTCTCAACATAGTGAAACTGCCCCCTTGGCCTTTTTTTTCTCTTACATTTTGTAATCTTCTCCGTAATAATGTGGTGTATAACTGTTTTATGGAGAACCTGAAAAAATAAATAAATAAATAAATAATGGTGTAATGACTCCATCAGAATCAGTCCTTTAGAGACACGGCAGAGCGGAAGCTCTCTGGAGGAGGCTTATATTCTCCAATCCCTGTGTAGGTACGTAGGCATCAACATGTAGGGAGTGAGGGCATATGAACCAAGTACTAAGTAGGTAAAGTAGGCACTTCGCGTTAATTATTACCCTACTCGTTACGTTTGGCTTCGTGCGACTGCAGAAGAGTTTAAGCATCCGAGTTCAAATGTCGGTCCCCGTGAAATAATTTATGGCGCATGAATAATGAAATGTGAATTTTACTATGGCCAGGACAGATAATTTCTCAGCGACGCGCGGCGTCGGGGAATTGGCATAACATTTAGTATGACTTGCGCATGCGTGGAGGAGCCCCGCCCCTCGGAGCCGCTCAATACCCCCACGACAGGCATGCGTGGAGCGTGGAGCTCTATGTAATAAACCATAATCGTTACATTCCTCGGCATATAATAATCGTATATACGGCCTGAAAATTCATTCCTTTACATTGTACATAAATATTGCACGTCTTTCTATTTTCCAACCCTTCCAAAAAGACTTATTGATTTCTTATTTAATACAGATATGTATACCTACATATCTATATATCCATCAAAAGAGAGCCGTAAAACAAGAATTTTACTCTAACACGGTTAGTTAAAGATACTGCATTTTTTATTAAATCTATTCATAACCTGACACATCCGGCAGATGAATGAGAAGCCAATAGGCCATTTAAAAAAATAAAATTAAAGCCATTACCTACACTCTGTACCTGTACATATGCACGAATTCATGCAACCCTTCGTGAAAATGCTTCTCTGAGGCATTTTACTGGATCCGTTCAAATCTATTCTAGTATTTTCTGCATATTTGCGTTGTTACGAGTATATAACACAGTACGTATTCCTTCCTACTTAACTGTCGTCCAACGTTCTATTTTTTTTAATATCTAACTAGGTAAAACTTGGTAGGTAGAAGCACAAATAGCATCTATTACCGTTAATAGATAAATAACAATGAGTGTTTTTAATCTCAATTTATGTTACTTTTTAATTTTGTATTTGGTTTACTTGCTCGAGAAATGTATTTATTTATTTTATTTTAGGGATATCAAGTTGTAGGTAAGTACTTATGAAATCTTTAAATTCTGGAAAGAAGTTGAAATTTCTTTTGTACAAAATGAACGTTTCAGAAAACTTGAAAAAATCATGAAAAGCTAAAATTAGAATTCTGTGAAAATCTATTCAAATACTATTTGAACTAACAGAACTTGAACATTAACTTTGAAATTTGATGAATTGTTCACGTCGTGTACAACAACTGACACTAAAGCTATTAAGTAATCACAGATAACTAAAATGTCTTTTGAAATGATATTATATACTTATGTAAATGATTGTTACCTTCAAGACGTTTCTACTTATATCTGTGATTTTCCTTGAGCTTTTTGGCCAAGAGGTTTCACCGTGTAGTCCCAAGTAGCTACCTACCGCTGTACGATCATATTTCTTATTATTCTCAATATCACAACGACAGCACTCCCAACAAAGACTTTCCATCAGCAAAGAATGGCTCGAGACGAAGGTTACACTTGCGTAATCTTTAATAGACCGTTATAAATAATTGATAGGTTAAAAAGAAACATCATTTTATCTCTGACTTCAATTTTAACAAATCCAACCCACCACCCACGCTTTTCGTTCTTCTAACCTCCAAATTTTCGCCTATTTCCTTTCTAAATTTCACAAATCTTTAAGTAATGGTTCATTCGGTAGTTGATACTAACAGAAAATATGTAATTTATCTCTGAACATAGTAATTTAACGGTACAATTTTAGTTAGGTATCGTATTTCTTTCTAATTGAAGAACATGTTTTCATTTTTATAGCTGTCTGCGAATAATGTTTAAAAGATGGTGGAACAATAGTTATTCTCTTTAATGACTGCAAATTGTGTAAGGCGATAGTACATTCGTTTATATTGTTTCCCTCACAAAGAAATACCTACCGCCCAAAATAGAGATACAATTTTTCCAATTTTTAAATACAGTGTTTCTCTATGACCAAACTAAGGTCACGGTTTGGAGAAGTTATAAAAATACCCACCATAGCTATGTTAGATTTTTTTTTAGTTTTTTGCATGGTCTGATTTCTACGTAAGTATTTTACAAATAGTTATTTCTTATGGACAAAAAAATAAAGTTCTGATGCGAATCAGAAAGTATTTAAGGGTATTAATAAATAAATTAATATGTACCAATATTTTAAAACCAACTCTCTTTCTTATCGTCACTTTGGTTGGTCGAGATTCTAAGTTTACTTTACTTTGTTCTAAGATATGAGTCGTTAAAGTTTGCAAAGACGATTTCTCATATCCATTCACCCATTTCTAATTGTTAGGTTAAATCTTGTGTAAAGTATTTGTTTTACATAATTTAAAGGAATGTATTTAAAAAGGACGTACTCTTACCATTTTAAACCATACCTAAACGTGCAGATGGAATATATGCTACCAGCTAGGGCATAATTTATTGCATAACGTTCCTTTGAAATAAGTTAAACTAAAATACTATAAACAAAATCAGAAACTGTTAAATACATTACGAGAATTCGTCTTTGCACCTCAAAAACATGGTAAAGAGAAGTTAGAACACTATCGCAACAGATATCTGTCAGATACAAACAAAATGGCAATTGCAAAAGGTTCAATGTGATATTTCTATTTTTTTATACTGACAATTCGTGGTGGAATTCCATTAAAATAATATAATTAAAAAAATATAAAACTTCTTTCTACCTAGTGTATTTGTGACCATAACCGGTTTCAGCCTGTTAAGGTCATCTTCAGAATGGTGCAACAGTTTCTTAATCTATTTCTTGTTCATGTATAGGAAAGGGAGGGGGGTTGTCCACAAGGATTTGATTGAATTTATACAGGTTTCCCAAATTTGTTGACGTTGCTGATTGGATTTCTAGTTATTTGGTTATTAGTAGTAGACATAATTACCTCGGGTTTGTAGTTTATAAATTACTTTAATATTGTTTGGGGAATCTTTAGACTAAGAAACAATTGTTCCAGCCTAAAGATGGCCTTAATAGACTGAAACCGGTTACGGTATTCAAAGTGATATTGGAACATTGTGAAAAAAATGAAATCTTTAAAAGTTTGTTGTTCGTCGACCAAGTACCTACCGAAATAGATGACAATAAAATATTTAGTTTATAGAAATGAGAAAAATAAACATTTAAAGTTTTAATTATTATTTTTAATTGTAAAACTAACGTTTTTAAGACAAGATTTTTTTTTTTATGCATAGCATCTTTTCTCGGAAGATTTTTCAATGTGGATGAGTGTTTCAGGCTGATAATTATTGCTTATAATAATTGTTACCCTTTGTGCTATGCATAAAAAAAAAATCTTGTCTTAAAAACGTTAGTTTTACAATTAAAAATAATAATTAATATTTGACAAGTTTAAGTATTTCCCCAATAAAATGAAGACATAATTTGTCTCGACGCCACCTAGCGAGGGAGTTAACACTTACAATGTTTCTCTCGCAAAAATAAAGTTGGTTGTTTTCAGGTGGAAAAAATATAATAAGCAGTAATTGTTGAATGAAACACTAGCATATATTGAATCATTTGGCGGGTATGAGATAAGCCGCCATAGCTCAGTGGTCAAGAGCAATCGACCGGCAATCGAGAGGACACGGGTTCAAGTCCCGTTGGCGTCATGTATCTTTTCTCGGAAGATTTTTCAATGTGGATGAGTGTTTCAGGCTGATAATTATTGCTTATAATAATTTAAAGTTTTTTTTACTGTCAGTCCAAACAAAGTGACGATATAATAAAGTGTGCAATTCACACGCGGTAGAAGTGAAAGATCCAGAAAACCAAAGTAGACAAGAGTGGGGAGGCTACGAAGCACCGCACAAAGAATGAATTAAAGAGGAGACCGATTTTTCCTTCTCATTCTCTTGCAGGCTAATAGATATAATATGCGTTTGTCTCTTTTTAGTGTCGCTTTATCGTTTCTTTGAGTTTCAAACGGTGCTAAAGAAGTTTTCACTTCAAAATTGAAATTCTCGTTATCGATAAGAAAAAAATTGAAGGCTCCGCAAATTATTTTGGTTGTAGAAATGAGAGAAAAAATTGTTTCTAAATTTCAGTTAGAACCTTATCCAAATAAGGTGACGATATAATAAAAATGGAAGTTATCTAGCTTTGTTGCGTGATTGTACTCTTGTTGACTGGCTTTCACCTAGTGTATTAATAACTTATTTGATGTGCGAGTGTGCCGTTTTTATTACGTACGAAGAATCATGTTCGTGGAAAGTAATAAAGCACGAAAGTGCAATAAATATTAGTTATATCTTAATGCCCATTTCCACATGGCGTGGTAGAATTTCCACTTAAAATTTTAGAACGGAGTGGAATATAACCATTTGCGAAAATAATTCATTTTAAATTATCGTGGAAGCTTCGCTCGGAAAGTGGGCTAACGATGACTCATGTGTTTCAACTGTCAGCCACTATAAATTAGCATACGCGGGGCGAGTAAAATGGAAAATAATATTTTTAATTAGACAGTGACATGGAAACGTCAAATAATATATCCCCAAAGAGCAAACATTAAATTAAACACAAAGCCTTAATGCGGCACGGCGAGCGAAGCGGGCGATAGAGCTAACTGAATACGGTGTCACCCACGCTCGCGCTGGTGGCGTATCTACGTCTACGTGCGTTGCGGGGGTGGAGGCGAGCGGTAGCCCACTGGAAGCTTTTCGGGGAACTAGTATCGCTGTCCGGGGTGAAATATGTATGATAAATAGATTTAACCTGTACGCCAAAATTAAGTGAAATAGTGATAAATTATAATGGCACTATGGTACCACTATTATTATGGTGTTATTAATTTAGTAAACCCTCAGACCTCTACCATAATTTGTAAGAGGGTTAAAATATAAAATTAAAATGCAAAAACCAAATAAATTGAATATTTCTGAGCCTATCCGAAAATTAAAGACTGTTTTTCAAAGGTGATAAAATACGTTTTCAAATTTAATAAATTGAAATAAATACAAAAAATTTTGAAGTGTAAAAATTTTCAATGCGAGCTGGAGTTTGAAAACGGCTTACCTTCCGTTTTTTTCAAATTAAAATTACTGAAAACGAAAAAAAAAAACATAAATATTTTATTAAACAAATGTATTATATAAACGTTATTGTCATCTAACTTTTATGGCGTTCCGTGTAAAAATAATTAATAAAGAATTCTAAAATTTTTATACTTTTTTTCAAATTGCAATATGAAACTTTGGTTTCGAAAAGGTGTACTTTTCACTTCTTTGTGGTTAACTATTAGATTTGAATATAAAGTGTGGTAGGTACTTTAACTTTCTAACACCGTTTATATCACATTTCCCACTTATGATTGGTTCCGAAAACCGAACAAATTAGGTTAGGTTTTCGGAAATCTAATCGTTAAAAAGTACTCTTAACTTAAGAGCAGAATTTGCTTTTTTACGATTAGATTTCAAATAAGTGTTTTTCGTTGAAAAAAAATATGGTAAATTTGCAAAATTCATGTTCATTCTTAACATCTAAATATGGTACTTTGAAATAACACTATCGGACTAATCTATATAATAACTACACAACCGATCAAAAACGACTATTTACTATGGAGTGACAAAAAACTTGTAATAGCGTAATTTTCTATTTACGATTGTCGTCATGTTGAATTTCTATACGTATTTAATTCCTAGACCAGACTATCGTGCCAATGGTATAAAAAAGTAGTTTGGTAGGTACCTAATAGTTAAAATACATAGTTTTTTCTTTTTAAAATTAATATATTTTTTAAACTAGGCTTATCTAATTTTTAAACTAGCTGGTCCTGGCATGCGTTGCTATGCCATACAATAAAGAAATTGTTTCTCCCTGCGTGTCCTTTCCCATTCGTCCCGTTCCCCTTCCTCTCCCGTATCCCCTTCCCCTTACGCGTTCCTACTCCGCCTTCCCTCTCTCCACTCCTCTGTCCCGCTTCCCCCGCCCCACAAACCCCTCTCTAGAGTTCCCTTCCCCCCTCCCGAGTTTCCGTCCCCCCTCCCCCTCCCGCATTCCATACATTCAGTCCCAGTACATTCAGTTTTCAAACAGCTCGCGTACCACCTTTTGCAATTTTTTTATACAAATTTCATTATGCCACAGCTCACCGCTTCTTTTATACAAACCTTCTCCTGACAATAACGAACACAACAAAAAAAGAATTATCCAATTTGGTGCAGTCGTTCGTAAGTTATGGGCGTACATACATTTCGGCGATTCATTTTTATTAATATAGATAGATAGATAGATAGATAGATATAGATTAGGATAATATTTTTTTAAATGACAAACATACGACTCGGTAAAAAAAACTACCCCTAATTTTTTGCATTTTGGATTATGGATTTTGGATTGGATTGGATAACGGATTTTAGGCATTTAAAAAAATATATATATATACTTGGTTATAAAAAAGGGAAAATAGGTTTGAAAGATAATTATTGAATATTATTATATTAATTACACAATGGAAAAAATATGCATTTTAATTACAATTAATTTTTATATACCTCATACAATTGTAAAAAATAAATAATAAACAAATATTGCTTTATTTAGCTAGATAATATGCACATATTATTGCGTAATATACTACAATCCATTTTATACGGTTGGTACCTACTACCACCAAATGTCACATCGGGAGAGTGCTTTCGGCATGGCGTCACTGTTACAGGAAACTTACATTAATCTATGTTTTTACAAATTTGGTAATTAGGCAATTTTTCATCTTCACTGGCATAAATGTTTTTTCTTATACCTAGTAATTAAATTGAAATCAAGGTTAATCTAAATAGTGAGATACCTACTGCATTTTTACAAAAAAATTTGAAGTGAAAATACTTTAGCACCGATGTGATTTGAAACTCAATGAAACGGAAACGAGCAACACTAAAAAGACACAAACGCATACGTATGTAGGATTTCGCCTGCGAGAGGAGATAGCATAAAATATTTATTTGTTTCCAGGGTACTCGGTTCCAATATAATTCGATAAATCCACGTTTCACGCAAGTCTTCTTTGGTTTAGTGGTATACAGCGCCTGACGAATCTCAACGGCCAGACGAATCCAAAATAATCTAAAAAATATATTCATTTTTGTAAAATCAATTCCCAATCTTCAAACCACTCCAAAATGAACAAGCAAAATAAAACGATATATATAGGAAAAGTTTCCCTGAAATCCGACAACAAAAATATGGAAAAAAATCACCATTGATAAAAAAAAGAGCTTCGTAGTCTTCCCACTCTTGTCTTTCTTAGTTTACTGGAGGTTTCGCTTCTACCGCGTGTGAATCGCACATTCTGATTTTTCATCAGCCATATTTAAAATCACAAATGTGCCTATATGTTGGTTCACATAATTCTGCCGTCATATCGCATTAAAATTTTCGTTTTTGCTGTAATGCAAGGATGATTTCATATTTTCTTTATTGTTACCAAAATGACGTCACCTGTGTCCGGCGAGTAAAATATTTAAATTCTTTCCTTATCGTTTAAATTAATTACGAGAGCCATTAGGCAGTTTGGAGATATAATTTTCAAGGAACTTTATTTTAAAACGTCTGCTTAATGTGCTTAATAACGTCCTAACATATTTCGAAGTGCCATTAACTGCTATACACATAGACAGCCAAGGGGTCCCGATCACGCTATCCAACCACCTTCTCTTTCTCCCCGTGGAAAGTCAACCCTCCCCCAATATATCATCAATAAGAGGATTTAGAGACGGAAAAATACTTCTCATTTTTTTGTTTAATTGATAATTACCTAAACATACATGATTACCTAAACATAATACACACAGGAATAAAGAAGATATCTAGTCTTTCATATAAAATTGAATGGAAATAAAAAGCTCCATTCAGTCCAACCGTACATGATTGCCTAAACATAATACACACAGAAATAAAGAAGATATCTAGTCTTTCATATAAAATTGGATGGAAACAAAAAGCTCCGTTCAGTCCAACCATACATGATTGCCTAAACATAATACACACAGAAATAAAGAAGATATCTAGTCTTTCATATAAAATTGGATGGAAACAAAAAGCTCCGTTCAGTCCAACCATACATGATTGCCTATACATAATACACACAGAAATAAAGAAGATATCTAGTCTTTCATATAAAATTGAATGGAAACAAAAAGCTCCGTTCAGTCCAACCATACATGATTGCCTAAACATAATACACACAGAAATAAAGAAGATATCTAGTCTTTCATATAAAATTGGATGGAAACAAAAAGCTCCGTTCAGTCCAACCATACATGATTGCCTATACATAATACACACAGAAATAAAGAAGATATCTAGTCTTTCATATAAAATTGAATGGAAACAAAAAGCTCCGTTCAGTCCAACCATACATGATTGCCTAAACATAATACACACAGAAATAAAGAAGATATCTAGTCTTTCATATAAAATTGGATGGAAACAAAAAGCTCCGTTCAGTCCAACCATACATGATTGCCTATACATAATACACACAGAAATAAAGAAGATATCTAGTCTTTCATATAAAATTGAATGGAAACAAAAAGCTCCGTTCAGTCCAACCATACATGATTGCCTAAACATAATACACACAGAAATAAAGAAGATATCTAGTCTTTCATATAAAATTGGATGGAAACAAAAAGCTCCGTTCAGTCCAACCATACATGATTGCCTATACATAATACACACAGAAATAAAGAAGATATCTAGTCTTTCATATAAAATTGAATGGAAACAAAAAGCTCCGTTCAGTCCAACCATACATGATTGCCTAAACATAATACACACAGAAATAAAGAAGATATCTAGTCTTTCATATAAAATTGGATGGAAACAAAAAGCTCCGTTCAGTCCAACCATACATGATTGCCTATACATAATACACACAGAAATAAAGAAGATATCTAGTCTTTCATATAAAATTGAATGGAAACAAAAAGCTCCGTTCAGTCCAACCATACATGATTGCCTAAACATAATACACACAGAAATAAAGAAGATATCCAGTCTTTCATATAAAATTGAATGGAAACAAAAAGCTCCATTCGTCCTACCGCTCAGCACTCCATCCCATTTGAATTGCGTAAACGAAGATTTTTTATTGTAAATTTAAGCCCCGATGGGACCAATTTTTAGATCATGATTCACGTCCACATGGCATTTCTTGTATTATTTTTTTGAATTGAAAACTTTTGAAGTGAAAGATTTGAAACTCGACGAAACGAAAAACAGTCACTCTAAAAAGAGAGAAACACATACATCTATAGTCTATAGGATTTATCCTGCGAGAGAATGAGATAGTATAATCGGTCTCCTCTTTGTGCGGTGCTTCGTAGCCTCCACACTCTTGCCTACTTTAGTTTTCTGAAGGTTTTTACGTCTACAGCGTGTGAATTATACACTTTGATTTTTTTTGTTTTATGTTTTCGTTCAAATAAGTACAAGGGTGAGGTTTGTGTAGGTATTGGAGACGGACGACCAGGACACACTGAACCACAGATTCCTTACCTTCCCCACCCCTTAAACCCTTTTCCTTCCCAGAACTCTCCTCTCCTTCCTTTCCCCAAAGAGACCCTCCACACAGCATCCCCAACGATGCCATTTTTTTTTTCATAGGCCCTGAGGAAAATAATTTCCCTCAGGGCCTATGAAAAAAAAAAATGTATTTTACAGCATTTGTACAATGTGCATACTATGCAAAAGACTTAACTGCTCACAACCGTCTGAAATTTGGTATTCATTTCGTTAATATAACTATACCTATATCTATCTAATATATAAAATTCTCGTGTCACGGTGTTTGTTACCATACTCCTCCGAAACGGCTGGACCAAATTTGATGAAATTTTGTGTGCTTATCTGGTAGGTCTGAGAATCGACCAACATCTATTTTTCATACCCCTAAAAGTAAAGGGTGTTCCACTCCGAAGAAAATTATTTTCCCCATACATTTTGATGAACGAATTCTTCTATTTTGAAAGAACTGCAGTAATATTGTAAGGGGTATAATATTGAACTGTGAACCGGGGTAGGGGGGAGGGGGGAGGGGAGGGGGGAGGGGGGGTGGGGAGGGGGGAGGGGGGAAAGGAACTCAGGAAGGGGGGTTAGCGGGACGGGGGAAGGGGAGAAGTGGAGTGGGGAGAACGCGAGAGGGGAAAGGATACGCAGGGAGAAACAATTTAGATCAATTCAGCTAATAAGTTGACAACAGTTTTTGATTCTGAGGCGGTACGAAGTTCGCCGGATCAGCTAGTAATACTATATAATCCAATTTGGGAGGAGGGAATGGGTACCGCTGCCCCGGGAACCTTTATTAGATAACCAACACCTCTGCCACAGGTCACCCCAAGTGGTTCGCTACGTTTGGTGATTTAGCAGGGGTGCCCGGGTCCATGGGGTGAGGTTTGTCACATATTGTTTGCTTTCACATATTGGAGGCGGATGACCTGGACACACTGAACCCCATATTCCTACCCACCCCTTAAACCCTTTTCCTTCCCAGAACTCTCCTCTCCTTCCTTTCCTTTAAAAAAAACCCTCCACACAGCATCCCCAAAGATGACATAGGCCCTGAGGGAAATTATTTTCTTCTGGGCCTCCTGTGTGGAGCTCATGTAAAAAAAATATATACATATATATTCAATTTTAAAATTATTCATTATAGTGTGCTTTTTAAATAGATACATTTGTGAAGGAGAATTTCATAAACATAAAAGTGGACTATCAGTTAAACAGAGCTCGCCTTTTAAAAGCAGCTTCATTTATGCCAATTATGTCGATATCCGAATCGATTGTTTTCAACAGCAAAGCACATCTCTCGATCGGTATGGAATTCCCATTTGGGGTTTGTTGCTAGACTTATGGGGAAGAAAGAAGATAAAACGGAAAAAACACGATTAAAGCCATTTCATTTTACATTACATTTGTTTCTTAATGATGGTCTTTCACCATAGCAATATTAAGCGTAGTATCTTCCACTATGGAACTTTTTATGTGAATACAACTTAGAATAAGAGGTCTAGTTCTAAAGGCCAGTGGGATCATGGCAATACTAATGAGACTCAAAAGGATGATATTTTCCAGACTGAACATCGTTACCAAGTCATCACCTCATTTGGATAGGGTTCTAACTAACATTTTTTTCAAAAATGACCTCAAAATGCCAAAACATTTCTTTTGCTCATTTCTATACCCAAAATAATTTTCAGAACCATCTGTGATGTATTTTCGTAGATATATGTTTGACAACGTTCTAACCTCAAACATTTTCAATAATAATTCATTTTATAAGGTTCTAACATCACTTTCACTCTATTTTGTTTGTATCTGACAGTTGATCTTAAATACGAGGCGCATTATGGTTCGTCAATTCATTTGGATAGGGTTCTAACAACCATTTTCTAAGGTTTCCCAGTTTCCAAAGACAAATTTTCGAAATCTATTTAACAATTTTACTTTAAAAGTATTTTTGTTTAAATTTTTGTTAAAATGTTTAAATGGTATTAAAAAAACGATTTTTTAATAACAATTTCGTGAAGATTTCACCGTATTTACAGCGATACAATTGTTAAGGGCTCGCAACCGGGCTCAAAAAGAAGAAGTTGGAGAGATATGAAATTACGAATGTTAGAGGAGAGCGCCAACATTTAAAGCGTCAAAATCGATGCGAAAATTGCAATAAAACATGACTCGTTTAAAATAGAGCAAAAATCTCGTGGAACGTATCTTAAGTATCATTTAAAGAAACATTGTGAATTTTTTCATAACTATAACTTGTGAAATAACTGAAACAAACATGTTTATTGCAATTTTTTTCTACCGAGAGAATTTCATATAATTTGCTATTCGGCGCGGGCAGCATCAAAAATAACATATATTTTTTTAAGAGCTTAAAAACTTCAAATGTTTAAGGGAGATATGTAAGAAATGGGTAGAAATGCGTGTAGCAGCGCCTTAAGAGAAAGAAAATGATTGAGCGTAAAAATCAATTCAAGATATAAAGATAAGGAGAATGTTTAAATTGAAGGATATAGAAGACCTTATATTCATATCTAGTTTCTAAACATCAGTATACTAACAAAGGTTTGAATTCTGTACGTTCGTACCTACTCATTGCAGGTTTGTTCTTACGTAACCATAAATTATTGGATTTTACTGACTGATTGAGGTCTTTGATATGAGGATATACAGGCTCATTCTCAAAACCTAAACAGACAGGTTAACCAATTTATTAGAAGAAAACTTCAATATCTTGGTCGTAATATTATGAAAATGGCCAATAAGATTAATCACTTTTTGGATAATCCAAATTCAAGGAAAAGGTAGAGAGAAGTACGAGTACAGATCCGCAGACTTGTTGCAGCCTGCAGTTTGAAGTTTATTCTTATAATAACAAACCTCTGATACGAGCGGCTGTTAGACGAAGGAGAATATTGATTTTAAACTTCTTTCAAGTGTCTCATTAAGATGTTTCCATCAGATTTCTTTCTTCCTCTCTCAATATCTCCTTTTTCAGATAAAATATAAGAGACCTGCGTCCGTGGCATCTCTCGAACACAATAATTGTTGTACCGTTTTTAGCAGTCCGCTTTTCCCTTTGCTCATAAAACTTTCATTAAAAAAGAATTGCGTGTCTGTGCGAGCATCGAATTAATTTGTGAGCAATGATTGTTCTGCTACCCCATACCTGCGGGCACCGGAGAGTGACCGACAAACGAGTGCCACGTGTCGCCGTTTAGCACGTGTTAGGGACCCCCGGTCACCCCTACCCCCTCCCGCACCTCTCCACCAATCTGACTGTTCCCCGGGGATCGAAGGTCGCGCGGTTTACCTTTCGGTAGCGCTGGAATGTTGGCAATTACTCTATCTTAGGATAAGAATTATAGTTATTAATAATAACTTATTATAATCTATACACATAAAAAAAATCTCTTGTCACGGTGTTTGTGATCGCACTCCTCCAAAACGGCTCGACCGATATTTATGAAATTTTTTATCTACATTTGGTAGGTACGAAAGTAGGTCGTAAAGTATATTTCATAGCGCTAGGTGGTTAGGGTGTCCCTATCTAGATTTTTTTTCCATTTTTTTGACAAAAATTATTTTTGTATTTAGTTTTTTGACATCAAAAAATACCTATAACTCCGAATGTTCACCCTCCCATTTTTGAATCGCGATCGTAGTATTTTTGTATGAACAAATTTAACCGTCGTCGTTTGTATTTCAAAGAGAACGAAATTATTTATGTTGTTGAATGACAGATGGCGCTACGTCTGCCTCATCCTCACATGCATTTACTACAAGCGTCGCGTCATTTTGACATTTCATTCGGCATTTGTTATGTATCACTATGTTATCGGTATGTATTCGTATGGTGGTGTTTTTTGTTTTTATCGGCGGTCATCTTCCACAGCGCTTCATTCTTCTTTCTGTCATAGATCCCATCCCCATACACTTACAATACATTCGTTATTTTTATTTAACAACCAAAATATTCACTAGAAATACTTTATATGGCAGAACAACGTTCGCCGGGTCAGCTAGTAATATATATTATGTACATTTATTTTATTCCAATGACAATATGATGGTATGTAATGTGTCATACGACGCATTTGTAGCAATTATTTTTTTCGAATTGCTATGGAAAATAACACAGAAAATAACAATGCAATGACAAATAAATAAATCAAAAATTACAATAAACCTAACCTCTTATAATTTAAAACTAACAATTTCGGTGGTTTCTTCGTCTCTCCGTAACTCCGGTTGAATGAACTCTATCCGTGATTTTCACGGGACTGCGCTAATATTTAATAGTGCATTTTAATTGCAACGTCTTTCGTATAGCTTCATCATTATTAGTGAGCATGTCCTATTAACCAAACGAATTTCCAACTTTCGGCTTTCTTTTCTTCATCGTATTTCCAACATCTTCATATTATTCCCCAAAAAATGTGGAAGTTACTGTTTTATTAGCTCTGGCATTTGGAACAATTGGAAAAAATAAATAAAAGATAGGTAATAAAAAAAATATCAGAGTGTGCAATTCTTATGTGGTAGAAATTAAACCTTCACTAAAGTAGACAAAGGGAGACCGATTGTACAATCTCATTCTCTTGCAGGCTAAATCCAATAGATGTATGTGTTTGTCTCTTTTTACTGACGCTATTTTTCGTTTCATCGAGTTTCAAATCACAACGGCGATAAAAAAGTTTTCACTTTAGTAAATGAACATTTGGAACCATCGGAAAAGGGAAATAAAAGGTAGATCATCCGGGAATTGACGCGGGCTGATGATGATAAAACTGAAAACGGATCTGTTTTCAGGAAAAACACATTAAATGATATTAA
This sequence comes from Limnephilus marmoratus, assembly GCA_917880885.1. Taxonomy (NCBI): domain Eukaryota; kingdom Metazoa; phylum Arthropoda; class Insecta; order Trichoptera; family Limnephilidae; genus Limnephilus; species Limnephilus marmoratus. The sequence goes on along the minus strand of OU862920.1, from coordinate 39,354,962 downwards.
ATCACCATTTAAAACTTTATAAGGTGTTCAAAGTACTTACCTGTCATTCTCATAACACCCATTGAATAGTGGCTGTTAATTTACATTATGATAATGAAATGTTTTACAAGAATCTATCACCATCTGTCTGCGTTCACCCTTAAAGAATCCGAACCTCCCCTTCCTAAAAGCCATTACGACCACCGCTGCGGGGAGCCCCCCCCCCTGAACCCCCACTAGTCCCCAACCCCACCACCCACCTCCGTCGGCCGCCGAACATAATGGAATAAACATTAATTCATTCTCTCAAAGAGGAGGACCCGTCGCTTTGACGTTTAGTAGAGAATCGAATCATTCTTGAGTCACGCTCCCAATTTAAATAAAAAAAGTCATACATGATAATTTGAATGGTAATGCACCAGTATAAGGTTCCGGTTTTTATGTCATCGATATTTACCAAACATGCCCGCCACATGGACATGTTAACTTTAAACACAAAAGTATCCCATTCAATTCACATTATGAATAAAAATTAACAGACACTCTTGAATTAATTAGAATATTTAATCGGACTTCGCCGATATGATGTTCTGTTGACAATAAAGTGAGATCATTGACCACGTGCATACATCATAAGCGTATTTTATTCATTTATAAAAACATTAATTTTGTATCAAAAGAGAGATAAATTTTCAAAAAAATGTTTTCGTATATTTATGTACGTTATAACATTTCGTATATTATTTATGTAATGTTGTAACCCATCCACTTCCTACCTACCTATCACTTCTTATTTCGTAAGTGAAAGCGTTTAAGTTTGAAAATTACAATAGTTTTCAATGTTAACTCAATAAGACTCTGTTCCAAAAATTCTACAGAAAATATAATTAGATTTAAACCAGCTTTTTCCAAACTTATTTTCTTTATCAAGATTTTTCAAAAAAAATTTTCTTCATTCCTCCGCCGCCCCCACTGTAGTCCTTCACCGCCTCCCGAAAATCTTCTGCATCCACTTAATTTTCAAGCAACTTAGTCTATATGGCACACTTTGTGATAAGCTTTGCTAGATAGTTGACTGATTTGCGTTTTCGAAAATCTGCTCCATCTGCTTATTATTTAAGCAAATCTTTATTTGACTAGATGACTTTCTTCGATGCAGTTAATACGGTACCCTGAAGAATGTTTTTAAAAAATTGTTATTGAGATAGTGACGTTTTTTGGACAAATCCTGTATATCTATCTATTTATATAAAGAAGATTGTCAGTTCCGTCTGGCGGGCGAGCGGACACCGGGCGGGCCGTGTTTGATTTTTATATATCTACATTTTTATTCTAAGATTGATGAAATTTTGTTCACATGACCTTCAACAAAAGGAAGGTTACTGTCCATTTCTGCTTTCGAAAACTCTGTGTAAAGCCCGGGTAACGCCGAGGACTTCAGCTTGTTTGAAATAAAATCTTACGTAAAAAATTGGTATATAATTAAATTTCAAATCTAATGATTTCAGTAGATTTTTCTTTTTTGATTTATTATAAGAGAAAATTAGAAACATACTTTTTTGGACACAAGGTACTCCATTCACAGAGCTCCTGGTTTAAAATTGCTCAATCACAAATTAACAAAACATTTTTAAAATAAGCTATCATTCCGGTTAGTAACTGAGTTGACAAAAAGTCGGGTTCCTATCCAGAGTGGGTTACTCTTCAAGCTAAGCTGCTACCCCATCATTTCACAAGCAACATTTTTCGCTTCAAAATATGGTAGGAGTTTTAAAAATATTTTCAGGTTTTTCGCAACAATGAATGGGAAACAAGGAATGTTTGCCTTTCTTAAAAAAAACAAATAATCAATTTCTCGGCGAATCTTTCTTCTAGAGAACTCTTCTGTGTTGCTTTACAAAAATAGTTGAATGTAGCAATATTTTGCGCACTAAACAGCGGGTAGCAAAGAGCAATTTTACCACTTGCTCCCGTTGGTGTTGATAGCGCGGACGTCAACACATATTAATTTGTCGCTGGTGTTATCGACCACCATTCATTACTATTGACGTAAAGTGCGAAACACGGAAACTGGGAACATAGCTGCTTCAAGAATAAAAGAACTCCATAATAAAGGATTGTTTACATTACATTACCTACAGTGCAATGCTGGTTATGAACTTGAGCATTAGAACGCAAAGAACAAATCTTTTGTTGTAAATATCATTGCGCAAGAGTAATAACATCCCGATAGGTTTACTTAGTCATCGCAATTTTTAAAAATTACGCGGAATTCAACCCAAAGAGAGAACTTAATGTTTTTCTTATTTTTCAAAAAATTGTATTTTATGTATTAATTTACGTATTTATTCTTGATGCATTCAAATGAAAATATGTTTTATACTTTTGTTATTCAGCGGTACTTCCTCTGTGCACACTATTTCAGGGACGCTTAGTAATATTTTATGTAACTGGGTAGGTACATAGTATTTTCCCTAAACCGACTGCATATTTTATAGAAGTCGCGGGATCAACTATCACGGAATCACTTTAGAAGTGAAAATTAAGTTAGGTACTTTCTAACATATTGTTCTGTCCGGGGTGTGCACAATTTTGCGTTTTTCTATCCTACTTACTCCTCAAGTCAAGCGTGCGTAAAGAAGTTTTACTTCAAATATAAATAAATTATAACAATTATTATAAGCAATAATTGTCAGCCTGAAACACTCATTTACATTGAAAAATCTTCCGAGAAAAGATACTTGCCGCCAACGGGACTTGAACCCGTGTCCTTCTGATTGCCGGTCGGATGCTCTGACCACTGAGCTATGGCGGCTTATCAAATACCCGCCAAATAATTCAATATATACTAGTGTTTCATTCAACAATTACTGCTTATTATATTTTTTACACGGTTCAAGTCCCGTTGGCGGCAAGTATCATTTCTCGGTAGATTTTTCAATGTAAATGAGTGTTTCAGGCTGACAATTATTGCTTATAATAATTGTTACCCTTTGCGCTATGCATAAAAATCTTGTCTAAACGTTAGTTTATAAATTAAAAAATAATAATTAAATAAATTATACCTATATATTTTTAAAAACCTTTAACTCGTCTTTCACTCTGGGTGACGAAATGTGTAATTTTCATTATTAAGCTCGTGCCTTACTCAATTTCCTTTCCGGCTGTCATAAGGAATATGACGTATTATCATCTTCCCTTAAGGTATCATCTCCTAAATTTAAAAAAAAATATAGGAGTTCAACTTTATAATAGGTTTAGAGTAGATTGATTTTTTTTAATTAGGCAATTCACCCTAATTACGGTATTTCATAATAATATAAATAATTAATGTTACCTAATGTATGTATTCATAATATCTACTCATGTGGTACGTACTTCGTGACCGATGTGCATACGAATTTGCCTTTGAGTTTGGGGGTTAGGGGTTTGTTTCCTACCATAGGGCATTTAAAAAATATATATATATGTACATTTGACACAATAAAATTGTGTATTTATAACAATATTTGATAATGTGGGCCTCACTGGGTGCTTTATCTGTGCTCCCCATTTTACATTTGGATAAAATAAAAAAAATACATTGTGATAAATTAACATAAACCTGAGATGAAACAAAATAAAAATTCATTAGTAAAAGCAGTATTGCAAAAAATATATAAAATTAGATCAAACGGCAAATTTTGAGAGGTACGGTTGAATAAAATGAGATGTACATTGTAATGCTATTGTGTATTACGTAGCTACGTATGTTTTATTCTTTTACGTTATCATTTTTTTCTAATGTAGCCTTTTTTGTTTTTAAGCCATATTTTAATATTGTTTCTGAAATGTTTTTAAATTAATAAATAAACATTAACTTATTGGTCTTTTCGAGTAGCGTTGTGTAATTGTTTAATTTTCTTGACCTAAATATCACTACGCTAAGGAAAATCTTTATATAAAAAAGCAAAACCAAAGAAGTGAAAAATGTACAAAGAAAACATTTTTAACATAGCACTATTAGTCAGAATGACCGGTGTTTTATCTTATCGTGAACGGCGGTCACTCCCCCCCCCTTTCACCCCCCACCGCCAGGTGAGAGCTCCCCCTCCCCCTAATCAACTAATGGACGTCGGCGCCGGACGGCGTCACGCCACGCGCCGGACGCAACTTAACCCCATCCCAAACATACCAACTCCATTCATAGCACCAAGCAAATTTAGGTCTTATTCCACGAGTGTTTTAGGGACACTTCGACAAATCAACAATCGTGCATTTAAATTAATTGAAGCAAAGCAACCCCGTCACCTAACAACCGAACTCCACTCAAATTGCCAAGCAATTTTGCGTTTTATTTCACCAGTGTTTTAAGTGATTTTTTCCGATTCAACACTGGCGTATTTTTTAATGGTTTGACGTCGGGATGACGATGTTCGGCGGTGTGATCGCACACCGGCAGATGAACTAATGTACACGCACACGCTGAGGTGTAAATATGCACACGTGAACGGTGAATCTTTACGTGTTATAATTTGGGCATGTAAGGGCACGAAAAGCATAAAGCACGTTCAATTAAGTTAAGCGATAAAAGTGTGCGTACGAACCCATTAAACAGAAAATATTGTTTTTATAAACTATGCATTTGTTAGTGAAATATTATCAATGTAGTAACTTCCTTCCTGTGAAGTTCACGTCATACCCTGATCTACAAAACATGAACACAAAGACAACCTGCATACAAATCAAACTAATTTAGGTGTTATTTTGTTTCCGTAGAAAGCAATCACAATGTCGTTTGACATATTATTAATTGAAACTTTTGTTTTGTTATTAACAAGTGATTGACTATTTATTCACTAACCGGTTTCGCTTGGCTACGTTCACATGGTTCAGTTAAAATTTTACTCTGATGAAATTTAAAGATAAAGTTTTATTTAATAAGATAGTTTATCTTGAAGTTCCATAAATATTTAAATCATCTACGGGAAAGGTTTATTTGCTTTTTTCTTCACTTTTCTGTAATTTAATGAGATTTCCGCAAATGTATTGTAATTTGAGATATTTATCAACGAATTCATTCTCTCTCTCCACTCTGTCTGTTCTCATAACAAAGCTTTTTTAAAGCCTACATAAGTTTCTGTATAGAATTAGTAAAAATACAGTTACCTACAATTTAGACAACATTAAAAAAAACCTTCTGAGGAGTCTATATATTTACGTAAATTTTAAATTAAATAAAGACGGCCAAGTTGTGTTTAGAAAGGGTAAGAAAGAAAAATTAAAAAAAAAACAGCAGCATTAATGAGGTAGATAGGTATAATAAACTATAAAATGACACTAATTTATAACTTGCATTAGTGAGGTCATGTACGAAGGTGAAGTGAAGAATATAAAGTTTTATAGTTCAGCATAGGATAACGTTTCTACGGCTGCGTAAAGTTAACGCGAATTCGGAATGGCTCGTTTCTCAGCATAAAATTTCCCTTTTTAGAATTTCTAATAAGGTTCAGCGATATTGTCCAACCGACAATGAAATATCCATGATTATTGTCCCTCGTTTAGCGTGATTTCACCTGAATGCTAAGCGAATGGCGGATAACATCTTGTCCATAATAGTTAGCTTTGATAGCAGATAGCAGCAATGTTTTGCACGCCGTGAACCTACTTTAAAAAGATGATTTTCCCCGGGAGACATTAATGAGTCTCCGCGGAGAATGTGAGAAAGTCGGACTTCTCAAATAATCATTGGCGGATTTCAAGCCATTTGTGTAGGTAGCAATTAAATGACTTTATTGTTACCTACAGAATTGAGCGTATGTGTAAATGAGGGAAACATAAATTATAACTGTTATGAGTGTAATGCACTTAGTGGAGAGCCGTAGAAATATATGTTAATTAGAATTTTAACGCTCAAAGCCTTTTTAAGATAAAAATAGTTATAGTGCAATTTATTCTGGCCCGGTTTTGAGAATAGTCTTGGGCTGAGAGAAGGTTAAGTCTGTTCTTTGGAAAGGAATACAGAAAGTTTTGGACATTCTTAATAGACTGTGATTGATATAGATTTTGATTGAAGATGCTAAGTACAAGGTTATTTATAATTTTGATAAAAAATTTGATGACATTTTTGTCACAATGCTCAATTTATTAGGATCGTTGGTAAGATGTACATTCACATTTGACGTATATAGTACCTACCTACGCTATTTACAAAATTTTTGCCTCTGCATATTTCAAAAATATATTTTTTTTAAATTGTGCCTTTGTCCAGGTATTATGAATATTCTTCCAATTTGAAGATGCTGTAGCGGAGCGAACCGCTTTGACGTACATGAAGGAAAATAAAACTTATTATCGTGATGTATGGCTGTGCACCTACATAAGCTATTCTTTGATTTAGACTATTAGGTAACTGATCGCTTTTGCCATGTTAACTCATAACAACCAAAACACGTAACTACAACGACAAAACACAATATTACAAGGAAATTAAAACTATAAATTATTTTTCTGTAATTGTTTTGAAATCATAAATGATAATATCGAAATTTTACATTCACCTTAAAAATATTGTGAATGTTTGTTAAATTAATGATTTAGTGGACGATAGGGTTTGAGTAATCTATTTAATCATAGAATTGTGAGAATGTGGTCCTTCAGCGAATAAAGGGTGTTGTTTCTGTTTCTGTGGTAGAGCTGGATGCTCCAAGGCCATGGCGAGGGTTGCGTCTCTCCGATGGACGCCCTGCAAGGACTATTCCCGCCCTCCTACCACCACCAGGTAATGTGTCCAACCAACCAACCTACCGCACCTTGAACCGTCTACCGCCTTGATACACCCTGCACACAACTCACTCCCACATCCAAAACATTGTCGCACAAGCAAGCCACATTGAACCAATAACATCATATTACGATGCCCTAAAAATTCTACACCACCTTGAAACAATCTCTTCCCCCAACAAAAACAATACCAGACAGCAACATTTATCTCATTGATTTCAGGGTAAAATAAAACTATATGTATAAGCTATCCCTGACGAAGGAACGTTTGTTCCGAAACCGGTCGGATTTGCACATCAAATAAGTGGTTTATACAAAGTAAAATTATTTCATTATTCTAAAATAAAACTACCCACAACTTGGGCCATCTTGAAACTCATACCACACTCATTTTCACCACAATTCAAACACAGGATTAATTATGTATCTATTATCACTGAATAACTTAACTATGGTCTTGCCGCTGAGACCTCCGTTGAAACCTCTATCTCAAGAAAATAGAAAAGATTGCAACGGAGCTACGAGCGGTATGCTAACACAAACATTTTGCAAAAGCTGAACCAGTATAATATTATTCACAACCAAATAACATCAAACAAACAACACTGAAACTATTCACGTGACTTGGCAGGGTAACTGACCACCCAAATCCTTCACAACCTAATCAAAATCGTACGCATCTTGCCATCATCCACTCCTTGCACTATTCCTAGTACCATTCACCACCCCCATTTGCACCGCAGCACCGTAGGTAACTACCCGATTTAGTGCCACAACCCAAAGCAGCACCAAACTTTATCACCTCACCCACACCCAGCATGCCTGATTTTTGTATTTTGTACAAAGTAGAAATTAGCAGTATGTAAAGGAAAATTTTTGAACCTTATTAGATAAAAAGAAAGCTTGACCGAAAGTTTTATATTGTGAAATACCTTGGTACTCATTGTGTAAAGATATGGTTATGTTAAATACTATTACTTAGGTACTGTGTTTTGTTTTGATTTTTTAAGTTATTTTTATCATTGTCTTTGTAATACCATTATTAATATAGGCATGGGCAGCGCGGCGCCCTGGAGGATTTGCGATTTAGATTCGTACGCGTCAAACTTTCCGAAAATGTGGTGTTTTAAGACTATAACATTCTGATGAAAAAAACAGCAAAAGGTTTACACAACAAGGGAAGTGATCTTTAAAATCGTTGGTTGACTAAAATATTTATGAAAGAACCCACTTTTAATGTTATTTTTTTTTTACTCTTATGATTGGAATTTCGATTTCATGATTGATTTTCAGGAATTACGAAGCGTTTTATACCAAGGTTTTATTTATTTTTTTGATCTTAGTCGTAGAAAGTGTAAGCTTCGTCCAAACTTGATTGTCTACGTAAAATTTTAAAAAAGGAATAATTTTTTTAGTTGTTAGTCACGTAACATTATCAAGGCTTTTTTACAAGAAGGAAGTTCTGTTGTATCGGACGGACTAGCGCGCTCTTTATATTCGAACAATATGCGTGTAAATAATACTGACTGATATTCATTCCATCATGAGTCTCTATGGAATCATGTGACATTATATAAAATGAAACATTACTTTTCCTTACGAGTAGGTACTACGGTTTTAATGTTTGTACTGCAGTTACTGGTGTAGAATTTTTCCGATATTCTAACAATGTAAAAAGTATTTGTTTAATTAAACATTATTTACATACGTATTTGAAAAACATTTTGTGATATTTTAATGAATTATATAAAACGTAAATAACATAAGTAGGTACTAGGTGATTAATCATCTATTGAATATTAAGGCCCAGAAATTCAAACGTAACATTGTCATAAATGGCCATTTAGCGCCATTTTTTTGTTTGTTTACGCATGAAAGATCCCCATTAAACGCTATATGCGTTTCAACTATCTATCAAATTATATCAAACTGACACGCTTAACAACATGACACTTATAGTCTTCTACTGATCACAATTTGTTCTTAAGCTGAAACGGACTTAAAATCGGCTTCGGCAACCTTTCAACTGTCAAAAAAAAAAACCAAATGGTGATGAATGGCCGTTTGGTCACCTTGTCCCCCGTGAATTTCTGCGAAACAGCTGGATATAAGAATAGTTCAGAAAAATTAAGCATTAAATTTTGAATTATCTGTAACCAAATCTCAATCTAAGGACAGGTGACAGATCCACTTAAGTAAGTTTCGCTGTACAAAACTAAGAAGAAGATAAGAACGAAAATACCAAAACGGAAATAATATCATTTTGTCGTAGCATGATGATTAATTTGTTTTATATCGCCTATTTGTAATGCCTCCATGAAAGCTTTTCCGAAATAAGTGTTTTGCTACATATGACACGACACGTTTAGATAAACTAATTACTTATGTAATTGAAAAATGATAGAATGTCTTGTAAGTGGTTTTAACATTAGCGGCGTCCACAGATCGCGATGGCCGCTGACCTTAATTAATTACCGAGGAATAAGTCAGCGGAACATTTGAATGCGGAGTGCGAGTGTATTGAGGAATAGTTAGTTTCACGCTGGCTTCCAGCAAATTGATATTTATGCGAATGCATTAATAGCTTAATATGTCTGCGTCCAGCGCTGAGCGTTCGACCTCAGTACAAAAAGCCATTCGCGGGTCTGGACGTTCGTGCAAACAGGCGAATAATAAATAACGGCGAGCTCAAAAGTTCACATTACGCGGTCCAAAGCTCCGCTGCTTTAAGCCATACCTGCACGCGAGGGAACTAAAAGCTAATCCGCACGCAATTCACTAATAAGTTCCCTTGATTAGCATTCATTTAAAGGCATGATTTTCGACAATAAGCATACTCGTATATACGGTCGTAGTGTCCATTCCTTGACCCTGTGAACAACGTGTCTGCTGTCCATTATAATATATTAGATTGAATTAATAAATGCGGTGTTTAACCCCTCAGAAATCGGGCGTATTTTTCAGAAGATCAAAATGTTTCCGCTTTATAATAAAATCCAAATACATGGAATATTTCTGAACAAATTCGAAAAGTAAAAACTGTTTTTGAAAGGTGATGAAATCTTTTACAAATTTCATTATCTTATATATAAAAATGTAATAGTATTTATCACATTATCAAAAAAAAATAATGAATAAAAAATTCTCGAAATTTTATACATTTTTCTCAAATTGCTATTGTTTCATTGAGATGCACAATTGTTTTTTCTATAAATTTTTGATTTGAATATTATAAAGCGGGGAGTTTTTTTTCTTTCTAACAGTGTTTAGATCATATATCTCACCGTGAAAGTAAGAAAGGAGCTATAAAAGATGTGACTGGGCCTATTTCAGCATATCGCTCGCCATATATTCCCATTGGGAATGTACGGCGAGCGAAATGCCGAAATACGCCAAGCCATATCTTTTATATCTGCGTGTGGCACAGGTCTAAGGGAAATACCTACAATGATTTATCTTTTACCTTTTTTATTTCATCTTTGTGAACTGGTACAAATTTGGTTTCCTGTGATTAAATGGTTATTATTAATTTTAACTTTTACTTTTCATTATTTCATTTTACTTTTAAACTTTTTGAAGTGAAACTTCTATAGCCCCGCTGTAATTTGGATTTCGGATGAAACGGAAATGACGATTACTGCACCTGCGACGCATCAAATGCGCTCATTGGCAGCTATGATTATGACGTCACTTTTAAAGGCTCCTATTGGTAGATTTCAGATATTTAACAGAATTTACGCTTGGTCTACGCTAATTGGTCTCTTTGATTATGACCTCTCTTTTCAAGATTGGTTCAAAATGTTTTGGTAAAGTTTCGCTCCAACCGCGTGTAAACTGCACAAGATTTTTTTTATTATTATTACATACCTTTTTACTTATATTTTTTTTATTTTTAGTATTACTTTTTTCCACACCGGACCGGTTTAATATAACAAAATTTATCTTACTTGCATTACAATGATTGCAGTTGGAAAATAATAATTTAATAGCACTTGTATATTATTTTGCCCACCTACTGCGTGGCGGACGGATCGGGGGTTATTGGTTAAGGAAGACCTTACCCAGACATCTCCAGCCGGACTCTATCGACCCATCGCCTCGCACCGAAATGGGGGGAATGGATTCGTACGTCCATCACTCCTGGACACATTGACGCCCAGATTCCTAACCATACTTTTTTTCCTTCCTTTCCCTAAAAAGATACCCCAAACAACATGCATAGATGACATAGACTCAAAGATGACATAGGCCCTGAGATAATTTTTTCCTCAGGCCCTCCTGTGAGGAACTCAGTAAATACTTACCTATCGCATAACGGCATCCGTGGTCGAGGGGCTAGGCTCTCTCTAGCAATTCGGAAGACGCGAGTTCAAATCGCGTGGTGCGCAAGTAAATTTTATTTTATTAATTTGGAGATTGGAGATTTTGGAGAGACACCCAGATTCCTAATCATTAATTCCTTTTTCCTTCTCAGAACTTTCTTTCCTTCCTTTTACCTATAAAGACCCTCCACACAGCATCCCCAAAGATAATTATTTTATTTTATTATTATTATTGTACAACAGAATAATTCCAATTACAGTACAATTTAGATACGCTATCAGCATTTAGGCAAGTGACTCTTCAATAATATTTTTAAGGCATATAAAGAACAGTCACTTACATCCAAATGGTTTGCAATTTCATTTAACAGCACCACTCCCCTCGTCATGCTATGCTTTGCTAAGACGTCTGTTCTGCCGTTCGGTACTTTAAATAAGTCATGATGTCGACTTCGGCTGTAGTGGTCTGGTAGGTACATATAAATCATAGCATCCCAAGAGAAATGGGCTATCGATGAAATTGTTCCAAATTTTGAAAGACAAAATAGCAAGACTTGCTTTCCGTCTAGTTTCTAGACTCACAGAATCAGTTTCCTCAAGTAAGTCAATGTGGTGCATGAACCTTGGATAGGTTCCATGCTTCCGCATATAAACATACCTGAGGAATTTCTTCTGGATTTGCTCTAACATATCAATGTACTTCTGGTGGTACGGTGTCCAAACATCGCTCGCGTACTCCAGTTTGCTTCTCAGTATGCCATCGAATAACGCTAGCATAGCTTCTTGGTTATCAAATTGCTTACAAGTCCTGATGATGAATCCAAGAAGTTTGTAGCAAGACTGAGTGAGCTGCGATATATGGCAAGAGAATGTCAGTTCGGGATCAAAGACGACACCGAGATCCTTCACGGATTTTACACGTGATAACGTTTCGCCTTTTATTTTATAATATAACATTGGCCCCGAGAGATTTTTTTTCCTCAGGCCCTCCTGTGAGGAGCTAATGTAAAAAAAATAATATTAATATCACCCCCAATAAATACTTACCTATCACATAATCCGTGGTCGAGGTGCGGGGCTCTCTACTAGCAATCCGGAGGACGCGAGTTCAAATCGCGGGGGTGCAAGTAAATTTTATTTGATTCATTTGTGTTACTTCACAATTTTATTAATTTAAAATAGTTTATAACATATTTGCGGCACGTTCCAGAGTGGAAGCTACTCTCAGTGTCGCCCTGTTATGAGATCACCATTCAAAATTGCTTGAAATGGCGTTGGCCGTGACCAGATCTGAATAGCCAGTAAACTTTCCCACCTTTCTCTTCCTCTTCCCCACCTTCCTCTTCCTCTTCCCCATCTTCTTCCTCTTCCCTCTACCTTCAGCCTCGCAACATACTCCAATTGGGGATGCCATAGTCTCACTGGCTTTAGGCGGGATCAGTTGGGACTCTTGGAAGGTAATTACATAAAAAAATTAAAAAACTGTGATACAAACATTTAATTTATTTTATTTTCATGTTTACAATATTTGTTAATAATAATTAAAAGTACATAAATAAAAATAAACATACCCACGTCCTTAATAATTGATGTCGAAAACAGTTGTTGTACAAAGATATTATTAAAAATTGTTAAATACTTAGGTCGTACAACTTACTTAAGAGGTGAACATTTACAAAGCTTTTAATTCAGTGTTCAATACGGTGACCGGACAACTCAGAATGAAACCAACTCAGAAGCACCTCAGAAAGTTGTTAAGAGTGATGATAAAAAATATTAAAACATGGTTAAATAGGTTAAGTTAGATTAGGGTTACTGGCTATTTTAAAATTATTTTTTCATAGCTTTTAATGGCCCTTTTGAGTTGGTTTCATTCTGAATTCGCAGGGAACCGTTCAATACATAGTATCAGAAGTCAAACAGGGTACAAATGCATTTTCGCTTCGCAATAAAACTGAGTAGAAGGCAAAATCAAAATCTTTATTATGTGTGAGGTTACTCCTTGACATAAATAGTCATTTAAAAGTTATTACAAATTATTGCAATATCTCAATAGTATCAGAAGTCAAACAGGGAACAAATACATTTTCGCTTCGCTTTAAAACTGAATAGAAGGCAAAATCAAAATCTTTATTATGTGTGAGGTTACTCGTTGACACAAATAGTCATTTAAAAGTTATTACAAATTATTGCAATATCTCAATAGTATCAGAAGTCAAACAGGGAACAAATACATTTTCGCTTCGCTTTAAAACTGAATAGAAGGCAAAATCAAAATCTTTATTATGTGTGAGGTTACTCGTTGACATAAATAGTCATTTAAAAGTTATTACAAATTATTGCAATATCTCAATAGTACCTATCAGAAGTCAAACAGGGAACAAATACATTTTCGCTTCGCTTTAAAACTGAATAGAAGGCAAAATCAAAATCATTATTATGTGTGAGGTTACTCGTTGACATAAATAGTCATTTAAAAGTTATTACAAATTATTGCAATATCTCAATAGTATCAGAAGTCAAACAGGGAACAAATACATTTTCGCTTCGCTTTAAAACTGAATAGAAGGCAAAATCAAAATCATTATTATGTGTGAGGTTACTCGTTGACATAAATAGTCATTTAAAAGTTATTACAAATTATTGCAATATCTCAATAGTATCAGAAGTCAAACAGGGAACAAATACATTTTCGCTTCGCTTTAAAACTGAATAGAAGGCAAAATCAAAATCTTTATTATGTGTGAGGTTACTCGTTGACACAAATAGTCTTTTAAAAGTTATTACAAATTATTGCAATATCTCAATAGTATCAGAAGTCAAACAGGGAACAAATACATTTTCGCTTCGCTTTAAAACTGAATAGAAGGCAAAATCAAAATCTTTATTATGTGTGAGGTTACTCGTTGACACAAATAGTCATTTAAAAGTTATTACAAATTATTGCAATATCTCAATAGTATCAGAAGTCAAACAGGGAACAAATACATTTTCGCTTCGCTTTAAAACTGAATAGAAGGCAAAATCAAAATCTTTATTATGTGTGAGGTTACTCGTTGACATAAATAGTCATTTAAAAGTTATTACAAATTATTGCAATATCTCAATAGTACCTATCAGAAGTCAAACAGGGAACAAATACATTTTCGCTTCGCTTTTAAACTGAATAGAAGGCAAAATCAAAATCATTATTATGTGTGAGGTTACTCGTTGACATAAATAGTCATTTAAAAGTTATTACAAATTATTGCAATATCTCAATAGTATCAGAAGTCAAACAGGGAACAAATACATTTTCGCTTCGCTTTAAAACTGAATAGAAGGCAAAATCAAAATCATTATTATGTGTGAGGTTACTCGTTGACATAAATAGTCATTTAAAAGTTATTACAAATTATTGCAATATCTCAATAGTATCAGAAGTCAAACAGGGAACAAATACATTTTCGCTTCGCTTTAAAACTGAATAGAAGGCAAAATCAAAATCTTTATTATGTGTGAGGTTACTCGTTGACACAAATAGTCTTTTAAAAGTTATTACAAATTATTGCAATATCTCAATAGTATCAGAAGTCAAACAGGGAACAAATACATTTTCGCTTCGCTTTAAAACTGAATAGAAGGCAAAATCAAAATCTTTATTATATGTGAGGTTACTCGTTGACATAAATAGTCATTTAAAAGTTATTACAAATTATTGCAATATCTCAATAGTATCAGAAGTCAAACAGGGAACAAATACATTTTCGCTTCGCATTAAAACTGAATAGAAGGCAAAATCAAAATCTTTATAATGTGTGAGGTTACTCGTTGACATAAATAGTCATTTAAACGTTATTAAAAATTATTGCAATATCTCAATAGTATCAGAAGTCAAACAGGGAACAAATGCATTTTCGCTTCGCTTTAAAACTGAATAGAAGGCAACATCAACATCTTTCGTATTATGTGTTAGGTTACTCGTTCACATAAATAGTCATTTAAAAGTTATTACTAACTATTGCAATATCTCAATGAGTTACATCAATTAAAATTCAGATAGTACAGCGTATATTAATTGGTTATAATTACTCGCAAGGTAGCAATAAGTATTACAATAATAAACATAAAAATCAAAATAATTGTAGAACTAAGTTATTAAGGATCGTATTACATTCGTCCACTTTATAATTAAAACAATAAAATATGCAATACTACTGCGGTAATATTATGATACATTTACAATCTATTGTTTGTCTGATCTGATAGTTATTGTATTTACTTTGAAAAACAAAGTAATACATTTTAAAATTCTAATTAAACATGTTTTACGTAGCTTAATGCTAAATCACTATTTTCTATTAATCTTTACCACCATTAGGTTTACTTTATAAATGCAAAAAATCCTTTTTTTTGATAATTTGAAATTAAATTCAATAAAAATAATATTAAATCGCTTTTCCTACCGTTTCCAATAAGTAGTATTAAATTTAAATTATTAATTACTAAAAAAATTAAGCGTAAACAACAAAAAAAATGTATTTTTTCATTAGAAATGTATAAACATATAAATGCACCGACTTTTTAAAAATAAAATTTAATGGCTAGAATTATCTCCGACAGTTTCCAATGATTCATTTTTTAAAACTTTATTATTCATCAAATAAATAAATCCATTTGTGGGTCTCTAGACTCCGTTTGCAAAGCGATTTTCATGCTTTTTACCTATATTCGTGGCGATTTAAGGTTCATTGAGAATACATAAATGTTTACTTGTTACATAAAATTATCATTTGACAGTGTTCCATTGATTAACATTTTTCTTTTTCATAAAATTATTCACAAAATAAATAAAGTCACTTTGGCGCTTGAAATCGTGATCTCTAGAATCTGTTTGCCAAGCGATTTTTATGCTTATTATCTATATTCGTGGCGATTTAAGGTACACTGAGAATATATACATGTTTGACTTGTTGCATAAAACTATCCTGTGACAGTTTCCATTTATTAACTTTCTTAGTTTAAAACTGTTAATAAAGTCACTTTTGTGCTTGAAATCGTGACCTCTAGACTCTGTTTAGCAAGCGATTTTTATGCCTAATCGTTAGTATATAAGGTACTCTAAAATACGTACATGATTGAATTGTTACATAAAATTATCCTGTGACAGTTTCCATTTATTAACTTTTTTAGTTTAAAACTGTTAATAAAGTCACTTTTGTGCTTGAAATCGTGACCTCTGGACTCTGTTTAGCAAGCGATTTTTATGCCTAATCGTTACTATATAAGGTACTCTAAAATACGTACATGATTGAATTGTTACATAAAATTATCCTGTGACAGTTTCCATTTATTAACTTTTTTAGTTTAAAACTGTTAATAAAGTCACTTTTGTGCTTGAAATCGTGACCTCTAGAATCTGTTTAGCAAGCGATTTTTATGCCTAATCGTTACTATATAAGGTACTCTAAAATACGTACATGATTGAATTGTTACATAAAATTATCCTGTGACAGTTTCCATTTATTAACTTTTTTTACATTAAAACTGTTAAGAGGGCATTACCAGAGAAAGCCGGAAATACGTCATTTTCAAAAAAGTTTTTAGACGTATTGACTCTTTTCCACAAAAAATTATAAATGGATTTCGAAAGATTGTTCTTTTATCTAGTGAAGTTATGTATTAAATTTTTAGATTTTTTTTTAATTTTTAGTATAATAAGGTTATTCTATAGGTCGTTGGCAGATTTGTTAAATTTTCAAAAAAGTTTTTGTATTATACCACACCCATTTCAAATAATGTAATCATGCAGTAAAATAAATCAATACATTATCTAGCAGATTTATGTATTAGAATTTTAATTTTAGTTTAAATAAAATCATTAAAAAATATGTACGTACATGTGTTTCTTGACGAAAATTGGTCCATTTGTGTATTTATTTGCGCACTTACAAACTAATATATTTCAGATTTTTTTAACATTCTTATTAAATTTAGACATTATTGAAAAATGATAAATACTTATAATCAAAAAATAACTACAAAAAGTACACTATTTTAATAGTTTTATCATCACGACTTTCAGCATTTTTGGATGAAGGTATAAATTAAAACTAATTTGGATTGAAATAAATTCGATATTGAGTTATAATTTAAAAAAGCTGGTACGGAGAATAATTAATCTTTCTCATTGTAACCGCCCTGCACGATCGGAAGAACAACTTTCGACGAAATGTGGATTTTCGTCCGCTGGCTGGTTAAACGCTCTTAATGTCACTTTTGCGCTTGAAATCGTGACCTCTAGACTCTGTTTGCCAAGCGATTTTTATGCCTAATACCTATTATCGTGGCTGCATAAGGCACACTAAAATACGTACATGATTGACTTGATACATAAAATTATCCTGTGACATTTTTCCATTTGATTAATTTTTCACAAAATAAATAATCTTTGGAAAAAAAATCATCTAAACTTCCGAAAACATTTATTAATACAAAGTTTTACATAGAATAAAACATAAACTTAAGTAAAAACTGAAATTTCGTTTTTAATGTGGTGTATATATAAATTTATAATAATAATAATATAAATGTTTGCGTGCCTATATTTACAGAACATAGGCAAAGCAAACATTTTCTTTATTTTCGATTTCTGATGGATTTTATATTATCTATTTAGAAAAGCTTAATTTAGGGTATTAATATTCGAAAACAATACATATTTTAATACATATATTTTTTTCTATTGTTTATTAAAAGCAATTAAGCGTTATGGGTATTTACATCACGCTCTACGTAAATAAATGTTATTTAGAATTATTATAAAAGACGTTCTTAACATCATAATTATACAAATGACTTATGTATGAGTCAGAAAGCCATGATATATCAATAAACTTAGCATCTAAAATAGCTCTTTGTTAAGATATATGCCCCATCATTTGCGTTTTATTATGTAAAAAATACTTGCCATTATTATTTTGGCGTGGGTGTTTAAAAGGTAAAAACAATAGATTTGGCGATACAAAAGAAACTCCGTTGGTTTTCGACATTAGAATTGTTTAAAGTATGATGATATTCGACAGAAAGAAAAGTTGTGTAAACAACCAAACCTTGTGTTCCTTTTTTTCCTCAATGCAACACAATCGATTGTTACATTATGACTACATGTTTTAAAGTCTTGTAATAAAGGTATCTACAATCAACATTTAATATCAATAGAAAGTTAATATTTTATTTGTTTTAATTTTTTATTGTAGACTAGCTGAAGTCCCGGCGTTGCCCGGGCTTTATTCAGAGTTTTTCGAAATGTATGGCGGACAGTGACCTTTTTCTTGTTTTAAAAATCAAGTGTGCAAAATTTCATCATCCTCGGAATCAAACTGCATATTTATATACTAAGCCTGCCACCAGTCCGCTTTATATATTATATCTATTTGGGCAATCTTTATTGATTAGGATCTGAAGAATGCTTGGAGTTATTGATGAAGCATGTTATATTGTTTTAATGCCGTTTGGGCTACTGCAGCACTTCAGCGATGTTTGTGGAACACAGTTTCGCCTCCCTCGTGAGCCACTACTACCACTCCAACTCCAGCATCTTTTATTACTAGCAGCGCTACCAGTATCTCCAAATCGCAGGAAAATGGACTTGTTTTTGAAATTGATGAGGCTTTCTCGCAATAAGTTATTTTGCTGTTATTACGGTCTACTCGACCCTGATACCGGGACTATTTACTGCGCTTCTTGTCACCTTACTTGGCGATAATATGAGTACTTATTGTTTTAGGGCCGATTTACAATTTAAAATTTTGATAGGTCGGGCATTTTAAGTAGATATAGGCAAGCATTAAATTGTTTGCTTATCAATCGTCGATGGAAGATGGGTAACCATGTCCACTTGAGTCTAACTAAAAGGTATAATTCAGAAACAAGAACTGATTGCGTCAGGATTATTTGATTATCCACATTATACGAGAGTTTTTATTAGTGGTACTAAATGTCGTGTTGGTCAAACACGAGTAGTGATTTGCATTATAATCATATTACAGGTATCCTACTCGTCCTATTCACTATTTAATTTTAATTATAACCCAAGTCGGTGACAACATAACTCGGGTCTTCCGCGTAACATAGGACTATAGTATGTCATTAACAATTACACACGCCAGTGTCGTAATCAAATGCGACACGATCTATTCGCGGGTACCATTAAAACACTGTTCCATCCGTAGTCAGCTGCATAATCAGGACCGTATTTAGGCCTAAGGAGTCTAGGCAGCTGCCCATGTCAGCTAAATTTAGGGCGGCCGAAGCTATCGAGACTGTGTAGTTTCCATATTTTGTAATAAATTATGATAATTAAAAGAAGTAGAGCAATCAAGTTGCCATCACTGTGTTCTAATTTATTTTAGTACATACGTTTTGTACGTTAGTCCATAACCATTTACTTCGTATTCTATAATTGATTCCTCTAAAGAATTATATACATATAGTAATACACTATTGTTAATACATTGTTTTTAAATGGTCTTGAACTTTCAGTCCAAAATAGTCAGCGTGTCTCCTTTTCAAACCGTCATAAAAATCCCACTGTTCAAATTTTATTTAAAAACTCTCCAATCCCTAACGCCTCTGAAGTAAAATTTTTTGGGAGAAACATAATATAGTTACTAAATGTGAAAAAAATTTAAATATCATCAGATCATTGACTGGCGTTTGGTGGGGTGCACACCCTACTTGCATTAAGTTGCTTTACAATCCACTTATTCGAAGCCATCTCGACTATTCTTGCCCACTTTTTAGTACTGCATCCATAATTTCCCGAATATGGATCTTAATGTACTATATGTATTTTCAATGTGGTTTGACCAGTTAAAGTTTAACTAGTTAAACTACTGTTGCGTCGTAGTGGAACCATTTAAATATATTATTGAGATGTGTTTATAAAAAATTCTCATATTTTGTGGATGCAAGAATAGTCAGCAAAATGGTAGCTTTAGTAATGTTTTATGACATTTTGTAGACTATTCATTTGCTTTATTTAGAGGCCCCTAGACCGATCCTGTCGCTACTCCAATATGTATTTTCTCAGATATTCATTTTCTCACTTAAATTCCCGTCGATATTAACAATTAACATTTTAAAAATAACTTTCAATCCATCTATTTACTGGACCTCCAAAACTTCAACCCCCTATAGAAAAACAAAAACCGTGGCTTTTGGAGGTGCAATGTGTAAAAAGCATTTTTAAAGCTATAAAAATTATCCCGGTGTAATATTTATATGGTCTGTGGATTTAGAAAGTATCTAATTGTGTAGTACTTATTTCTTTTTTTAATTGTGAGATTTAAGATTTTATTGTTTCTATAAAATTCTGAATTTGATTAATGATGTCTCTTTGAATAATTTTATCAATACACGAGAGAATCGCAATCGGTCGATATAATAAACAGAAATAAGAATATAAAAAATACAAGTGTGCAGTTCACACGCCGTAGAAGTGAAACCTTCAGAAAACTAAAGTAGACAAGAGTGGGGAGGCTACGAAACACCGCGCAAAGAGGAGACCGATTATTTACGAAGCACCGCACAAAGAGGAGACAGATTATTCTATTTCTTTCTTTATCAGGCTAAATCATATAGATATGTGTGATTATCTCTTTTTAGTGTCGCTTTTACATTTTTCGAGTTTGAAATTACAACGATGCTAAAGAATTTTTCACTTCAATAATCACATTTTAGACTCCACAAATGAATGTCGTGGGTAGATATATAATAATGCAAGCAATATAACGGGGAAGTATTTTTCAGGTATTCAATAAATAAATACTCTTGTCCCTTGTCGAACATGTTGCATGTTCGGCCCACTCGGCAAACCTTATCAGTTTATGTGCTGCCGAATGTTGCACCCTCAGTCAAATTCCATTTCCGCATTTTTCAGGAATTTATAGATTTTCCTCGAATTCTACTAATAGATTTAGAAATATTAATTTAGGAGGATTTAGGAGGTAGACAAAAATGAGTTGACTAGAGTGGCTCGACATCCAAAAACGACCCCAGGCAGGCCCTTATGGGTACTAAATGAAAAGCTGACTCACTGAAAATATTTTTACGGCACGATGAAAACCATCTCCAACCAAACTTGTTTCACATTTCTAAGAGATCAAAAGGAATCCTTCCTACTCTCGCAATCCAATTGGGAATATGTCGATAAACGCGTTCAGATGACGGTCGAAGGAATTTTAATGACTTTTCCGTCGAAAAAAATCCATTCAATATTAAGTTTCATCTTTAAAAAATAACCGATTCATGTAAGTGCTAGGTTCTCACAAAGTTACATTCAGACAGATCTTCATGACTTTCCAGCAACAAGCTTGAAAAAGTTTGCCATAAAATTCCGCCGTCAACTACGGCAATCGTCTACCACTCTATTTTTTAAAGTTAAACTCTGCCGTTAAAATTGCAAAAGTTTACCACCCTATTTTAAAAAGATAGCCATTGAACTCTGCCGTCAACTACGGTAAACGTTTACCACACTATTTTACCATTGAACTCTTCCGTCAAGTAATGCAAACGTTTACCATCCTATTTTAAAAAAGTGGCCATTGAACTCGGCCGTCAACCACGGTAAACGTTTATCACACAATTTTACCATTGAACTCTGCCGTCAAGTAAGGCAAACGTTTACCATCCTATTTTAAAAGCCTTGCCATTAAACTCTGCCCTCAAGCATGGCAAACGTTTACCATCCTATTTTAAAAACTTTAGTCATTAAACTCTGCCGTCAGGTTCGGCAAACGTTATCATCCTATTTTAGAAAACTTTGCCATTAAATTCTGCCGTCAAATATGGCTAACGTTTACCACCCTGTTTTAAACACTTTGCCTTTTTACTGCGCCGTTAACTATGGCAAACGTTAACCACCCTATTTTAAGAAGTTTACCATATAACTCTGCCGTCAACTATGACAAACGTTTACCACCCTGTTTTCAACGCCATAGTTTAATAACAAAAGTACTTTCATATAAAGGGTTTGGTTCTTTATTTTGGGATAAAAATTGGTTTATATTCAAGCTGATTCTGCGGCACTATTGAAAAATTGAAAAACTCTGCGGCACTATTCAATTCAGCGTAGACCTATTTGTATTATACTATTTTTTTTGTTTGTAGGTTTGAAAAAATACTGAAAATGGAATCAAAGCAGATATTTTCCATTTAAGATTGATATCGGATGTTTAGAACGCTCACACACTAACAGTTAAACAGTTATATTTACACATCTTGTGGTACAACTAACTTACAGTGAATTGTAGGGGTTTGATTAGGTCAATTATTCCGCCGTCTGTTTTACGTCCTTCTCCTGGATATTTACAGCCTTCCTTACTGCCTACGTATAACTGCAATTCTTGGATTAATGATACTTGAAGTGATTTCACATATAATTACTGGTTCTGATTTGACTTTCGCACAAAGCGGTGTCTTTTGTAATTTACCTGGATACCATATAATATTTATTACTTACGTTACGCAATACTCGCCAAATCAACCCCGTTATTATTACGTTTTGCGTGAGATTTGACCTGCAATAGAAGCGTTTTTAATTTTATAAGTATATTCACAAAGTTAGCATACTTGTCCTACGTGGTCTAATAATTCACACGTCTGATATTGTAGTATCGTACTAACATTAAGGTATTGTAATGTAGAATCGATTGATTAATATGTATGATGTTGATAATTTTCACGTATTTTCAAAAATGGCTAAGAATTATCGTGCGTAACATTTAATTATGTTCAGAAAATAGATACACGCTAAGGTGGCTTAACTTCGAAAGTGTTTAGGCTTGCCATACGTTTCTATCGCCCAGGTAAATATGGTCTTGTATTTTTCTACATTTTAACGCAACTTCACGTTCATTGGTCAAATGCATTGTACATATATGTACACATAACTAACTGATCGACGAACCGGAGGATGCAATCTGTTGGACATCATTTGTAGAAATAGTTTTGTTCTTAGAAGTAAGATAGATCATTGTAGAAATGTATCATAAATTTGTACAGCGCCCTTGAGGTGATTTTTTACAAAAACAGCGCTACACAAATAATCTAAAAATTATAATTATTATTATGTTTTTCTCCGTGGTACAGAGTTATAGTTCATTAGCTCTGGACTCAGAATTTTTTAAAGATATTCTCACCATCTTGATAACTGACCACCAATGACATTTGCTGTGTATAATTAACAGATCTGAATAGTGAGGTTCCAACTAACCGGTCAGTCGCTGAGTTGGCATCGCGTTTGGATCCCATCCAGGCGTCGCGTGTTCAATTCCTCGACTACGTCATTCATCATAACACATACATTAAGCACATTTTCCGCTTGCTATAGTGGTAATAGGAGATTTTCAAATATTGTCAGATTATCCGTAACTCGTAAATGTTTGTCTTTCTTTAAAAATAAAATAATATAAATATTTTTTTAAACTTTTAACCTTCTATAGGTTTTACAAAAAATGTATTATAAGAATACCACAGACTCATAAACGTTATCACATAATCACTTAAATAAACCTACATTCTGTTTACGGTTCTTCACATTACAAATACTAACACTATTTTGCAAACCTTACTGTCCCCGATTCGTGCGATAGCTGCACCACCATTTAAAGGCGACATAAATAAACTAAAAAGCTGCCCATATTACCTGAGGTATTTCATGTAATGTCTGTACATAGAATCATATTACGTATTGTGATCTATTACATATAACTTAATTAAGGCATGTAAGTTACCGATAATGGGCATAATACCTAAGGTATTTCATATGCTGACACGACTGCTGGTCCCCCGACATTTGGTTCCCCGAAATAATAATTATTATAAAATTATGATTTATGTGTGTCATTTATCATTTTCAAACATAAAAATACTTTAATAATAAGTTATATACTAATAATATATTAATAAATACTTTAATAATATATTATTAATAATAAGATAACTAATAATAATATAATTTTATTAAAAACACATAATTATGTGTTTTTAATAAAAATGTGTTTTTTTGAAGACAACATTAAAATTAATAAAAACACGTTGTTTTCTGTTTTATCGTGTTATATGCATGAAAAAATTCACTGTGTATCTGCAAATGCAACTTATGCGTTTATTGAGAGATTTTTGCTCTATTTTAAACGAGTCATATTTTAATAAATATTTTAACTATTTTCGCTAATTCTTATCGTTTTTTTTTAAGTGAAACTTCTATAGCACCGCTGTGATTCGGATTTCGGGTGAAACTGAATTGACGATTACTGCACCTGCGACACATCAACTGCGCTCATTGATCGCTTTGATATAATATCACTTTGAGAGATATGAAACGGAAATTACGATACAAGTAATGGTTGAGATTGTTTTGGTAAAATATCGCCTCTACCATGTGTAAAACTGCAATCGATTTTTTTAAATTTTATTAACGTGTTCCCTCTTCGTTTACATATCTCCCTTTCATCTTCTTCTTTTTGAAGCTTCCTACGGAGCCTTAAGGCTTTCAAACAAATTTATTTAAAGGGGACATAAGGCAAGTAGTTGGTTTTGAATTAAAATATGTTTTACTCTCTCTCGCTGCGCATTACTTCGGAAACACTTATTTGTATTTAGTAATTATGGCGTATTTTCCCAAAACCAACAGCATTTTGTGTATAAGAATGCCGGGGGATCAACTGTCATGAAACATAATATGTGTAGATAGATCTATCTATATAATTATTACATAATGTGATCTTTTATTTACATCTAAATGAAGATGAGACTAGTGGCAAAGCCTCCGGGTCACATCTAGGTCTGTCACGTCTGCTTTATGATACAATCTTTCCATGAAGAGAAGCATCATCTAATAGAACTGTGCTGCCGCCGCGCAACTCATTTTGACCTGTCGCGTGTTCGTGGTCTACATGTGTTCCGGGTATACAGGGTGTTAAGGGACGTACTTGACTCACTTTAATCAGTGATTCCTGATATTATTTGAAGTTAAAAAAATCTAAATAAAACTTTTAGTGTCCGGTGAATTTTTAGTGTTTTTTTTTTTTTTAAATATTTTTCTAAAAAGCCAAACTTTCTTCCACGTCACGTCGCGTCAGGACACTCAATCGAGTAACCGCCCAACCCATCACTTCGACTCTACCTGTCTAATACCTATGATTGATTTGACTGATTTTTGTGTTTTAAGTTGGAAAAATAAATTTAAAAATTTCATATAATTTTTTTTTAATTCAAATAATGTCAGGGATTACTGGTTAAAGCAAGTCAAGAACGTCCCTTATCACCCTGTATATTCAGTATAATTTTAAAAAAATGTTACGCTTCCTAACGTTTAACACCCGCCTTACTGCCTCTACAAACAGTGTCAAAAGAAGCGAGAAAAATTATAAATTAACATTTTGGAGTATATGCCAAGTGTAAATGAGATTAAAATTTTTAATTTAAATAATGTCACCTAAATGGCATTTCAATGGAATTTTATTTCAAAATTATTTGATAATTACTCATTTTAATATTGTTTGTTAACATGGTTTATAAATCTTTATTATGTTATTTTTTTTATTTATATTTTTATAAACCATAAGGATATACAAATAAAATTTTTTCCTTCTGCAAATTTCCTATTTTTTTCATTGTCATTTTAATTTTTTTTTAATTTTATTGTTTTCCTTGTACTTAACAGTTTGGTAATGACTGATATTTTTTAAGTAAAACTTCTTAACGCACGCTGGACTTGGGGAGTAAGCTGATGAATGGGTGACGAGACCGTTACGAAATATGTGATCGGGCGAGGCGAACGGTCGGGCCTTTACGGACGCTTGACTTGGGGAGTAAGCTGGTGAATGCGTGAAGAGAGCGTTATGAAAAGTGTGATCGGGCGAGGCGAACGGTCAGGCGAGGCGAACGGAAGTTGAGAGGGAAATATAAGTTAGTGAAGTTTTACTTCAGTCGTGTGGTCTAAAGCACACTCGTTTTTTTTTACGTGATATTTTTTAATAAATTATGAAATTATTAACCCCGATCCGAGCGAACCCTAGTGAGGTTAATAATTACATGCAAATAATGTATTTAAACAGTGAAGAAGCAATAAATAAATAAATATGCATTTTTTTTCTTTGTGTTTTCATTAAAAATGTAATTTTTTATTATTCCCAACATTAAAAATGTCTGTTTTCATTAAAAATGTAATTTTTATTTTGGAAGGCGGAAATGGGTACCGCCGCCCCGGGAACCTTAATTGGATAACCAACACCTCTGCCACAGGACACCCCAAGTGGTTCGCTACGTTTGGTGATTTTGCAGGGTTGCCCAGGTTCATGGGGTGAGGTTTGTCTAGGTCTTGGAGGCGGATGAATAGAACACACTGAACCCCAGATCCCTACCCACCCCTTAAACCATTTTCCTTCCCAGAACTCTCCTCTCCTTCCTTTCCTTAAAAAACCCTCCACACAGCATCCCCAAAGATGACATAGGCCCCGAGGGAAATTATTTTCCTCAGGGCCTCCTGTGTGGAGCTCATGTAAAAAAAAAAAACCGCCTAGAGTCAGTGAGACTATGTCACCCCCAAGTGCTGTATTTTAAGAGGCTGAAGGAAATGAGTGGTGCGGGGCAAGAGGAAAGTGGGGAGGACCTGGCTATACAAATTTGGTCATCAAACACGATTAAGCCATTTCAAGCAGTTTTACGCTATTTCAATTCTGAATGATGATTTTGGATCTAGGCGATACTGAGAGTATCTTCCACTCTGCCGCAAATAAATCTTATATTATTTTAAATGATTAAATTGTTAAAACTGTGAAACCACACAAATCAATCAAATAAAGTTTACTTACGCACGCCGGGGTTTGAACCCGCGACATTCGGATTGATAGTCATCGATATCTCTCGACCACGGAGGTGGAGGTAATCGACCAAGGTCTAATGGTCGAATAAAAAAACACTACGAAAAGGATTGAAATATAACATAAATCTATAATTTGTCTGATAATATAAAATCACATTTCTTTGTAGAAGCTATGAAGAACGTGGGTGTGGCTTTAGACACATGTAATTAAACATAGGCACTAACTTCAACTATCTGTGCAAGATTGTTTGTCCCTGTAAAATCTGGTTCAATTAACTCAAATTTGCTTTGAATTTAAATGTCCTTTTCAAAATTGGAATCAGTCGTGTGAAGAATTCAAACAAGCAATAAAGTTGGAACTGGAACTGGAACTGATTTGTCAAGAATCGATAATTCAAACAAAACTATAATCAATGTTTTTAATGGGAATTGCTTGAAAATAGTTTTGGTGCCATAGTCCTGCCAGCTCTCTATTATTGTAAGATAATACTGTTATGTTGAACTGGCAAGAATTCCGACACAAGTATCTCTCTGAATAATGAATTCTGGAAAAGTGCCAACAATGCCTTTTATTTCAATGAAGGACAAACTACCAAATCAATACTATGGTCGCCTTTGAGTAACTATGTGTTATTTTCTGTGAATTTTTTCACAATTTTTCCCTAAATAATACGCTAATCATTAAAAAAGAACTTTATAATTTTTTGTGATACCTACATATTTCGTACGTACAAAATTTCTACGTACCTAAATTTATTTTCAAGAATCTAATTTATCTGAATATGAATGCAGCATGTATTGTTTTACTTTTCTTAAGCGCAGCTATATTTTTTTCCAACGAGTACGAATATAACGTATCTTGTATTTTTGTTACGTCATTGGAAAAGTGATGTACAGGTATTTATCCGAGACGCTATCTAGGTTACAAACCAGTTCTTAGAACGATTGTTAAAGGTAGTTGTCCAAGATATGGAAAAATAGTCGAAGATACGAGTAATATTGTAAATTCTAAAATTTGAAAATATTAGATTGACAATTATTACGACGGTTTTCTGGAAGGTGGCAATGGCTGAATTGGTAAAAGCGCACGTCCCGGTTAGACGAGAGGTTCTGGGTTCAAGTTCCATTTGCGACCGTCATTTCATATTTTCGTTTAGATTGTTTATGTTATCTTCTTCTTCAATTATATATTACAATGTATTACAATTACGGGAATAACCTTCAAAGGTAAATAAAATATATAAATAGTAAAATGAAAAAGATGAATTTTCAAAATTATAAGCAACCCCCGACTCAAAAAAGAACTGCTAACCTTGAAAAGCCTGAACAGTTTTTCATGAATTCTAGCTATCTCGATCACGTCAGCATTCAAACGAAAAAAAACATAATCGGTCCATTCGTTTAGGAACTACGATGCCAGAGACAGACAGACACACACACACACACAGACAGAAACACAGAAAGTCAAACTTATAACACCGCTCCTTGCATCAGGGGTTAAAAAGAGAGTTGTTCTTATTAAAAATTCTATCCAGTGATTTTAAATTAATTAGTGAAGATATATACTGAGAGACAACACAAGTGGTGTCACTGAACTAGGTCTAGTGGACAAACTATAGCATACACATATTCTTTGAACGGCTATTCTTTTCATAAGCGGAGCAACACTTTTTGATCGATTAGTATGAATATAACGTGTCTTGTATTTGGTATTAATGTCATTGGATCTGCTCAGAAGCTTAAATGAATTAAAACAGTGAAGGTAGGTCCAACGCACGTGATTTCACCTAACTAGGTCTAGTGGACAAACTTTAAAGGGCTATTCATGTAGCTATAAGATTCGCATACACAAATTCTTTGAATGGCTATTCTTCTCATAAGTGGAGCAACATTTATTGTTCGAATAATATAAATATATAGTGTCTTGTATTTTATATTAACGTCATTGGATCTGCTCAGATTAAATAAAAAAAATAGAGTAAAGGTAAACTAGGTAAAATTAACCAGGTCTAGTGGACAAACTTTAGCGGGCCGTTCATGTAGGTAGCTATGACATTCGCATACACAAATTCTTTGAATGGCTATCCTTTTCATAAGCGAAGCAACATTTTTTTTTCGATTAGTATGAATAAAACGTGCCTTGTATTATGTATTAACGTAATTCGATCTGCTCAGATTATATAAAGTAATAGAGTAAAGGTAGATACAACGCATGTTGTTTCACTGAACTATGTCTAGTGGACAAACTTTAACGGGCCGTTCACGTAGCTATAAGATTCGCATACACAAATTCTTTGAATGGTAACTCTTTTCATAAGCGGAGCAACATTTTTTGTTCGATTAGTATGAATATAACGTGTCTAGTATTTTGTATTAACGTAATTGGATCTGCCCAGAAGCTTAAATAAATTAATACAGTGAAGGCAGTTCCAACGCACGTGATTTCACTGAACTACGACTAATGGACAAACTTAATGTAGCTATAACATGTAGTTATAACATGTAGCTATAACGTTCATGTAGCTATAACGTTCATGTAGCTATAACGTTCATGTAGCTATAACATTCGCATACACGAATTCTTTGAATGGCTATTCTTTTCATAAGCGGAGCAACATTTTTTTATCGATTAGTATGAATATAACGTGCCTTGTATTATGTATTAACGTAATTGGATCTGCTCAGATTATATAAAATAATAGAGTAAAGGTAGATACAACGCATGTTGTTTCACTGAACAATGTCTAGTGGACAAACTTTAACGGGCCGTTCACGTAGCCATAAGATTCGCATACACAAATTCTTTGAATGGCAATTCTTTTCATAAGCGGAGCAACATTTTTTGTTCGATTAGTATGAATATAACGTGCCTTGTATTATGTATTAACGTAATTGGATCTGCTCAGATTATATAAAATAATAGAGTAAAGGTAGATACAACGCATGTTGTTTCACTGAACTATGTCTAGTGGACAAACTTTAACGGGCCGTTCACGTAGCTATAAGATTCGCATACACAAATTCTTTGAATGGCAATTCTTTTCATAAGCGGAGCAACATTTTTTGTTCGATTAGTATGAATACAACGTGTCTACATTTACAAGTGATAAATAAACAAAATATTGTGTTCATAAATCGTTGTACTGACCAGATTCATATTAAAATTTGTTATAACTTACGTTAATTAAAACCTATTTTTTAGATAAATATGTAAAAAAATAAAGTGGACAAACTTTAGCGGGCCGTTCATGTAGCTATAACATTCGAATATACGAATTCTTTGAATGGCTATTCTTTCATAAATGGAGCAACATTTTTTGTTCGATTAGTATGAACATAACGTGCCTTGTATTATGTATTAACGTAATTGGATCTGCTCAGATTATATAAAATAATAGAGTAAAGGTAGATACAACGCATGTTGTTTCACTGAACTATGTCTAGTGGACAAACTTTAACGGGCCGTTCACGTAGCTATAAGATTCGCATACACAAATTCTTTGAATGGTAACTCTTTTCATAAGCGGAGCAACATTTTTTGTTCGATTAGTATGAATATAACGTGTCTAGTATTTTGTATTAACGTAATTGGATCTGCTCAGAAGCTTAAATAAATTAATACAGTGAAGGCAGTTCCAACGCACGTGATTTCACTGAACTACGACTAATGGACAAACTTTATGTAGCTATAACATGTAGTTATAACATGTAGCTATAACGTTCATGTAGCTATAACGTTCATGTAGCTATAACATTCGCATACACGAATTCTTTGAATGGCTATTCTTTTCATAAGCGGAGCAACATTTTTTGTTCGATTAGTATGAATATAACGTGCCTTGTATTATGTATTAACGTAATTGGATCTGCTCAGATTATATAAAATAATAGAGTAAAGGTAGATACAACGCATGTTGTTTCACTGAACTATGTCTAGTGGACAAACTTTAACGGGCCGTTCACGTAGCCATAAGATTCGCATACACAAATTCTTTGAATGGCAATTCTTTTCATAAGCGGAGCAACATTTTTTGTTCGATTAGTATGAATACAA
Source organism: Limnephilus marmoratus (assembly GCA_917880885.1). Lineage (NCBI taxonomy): Eukaryota > Metazoa > Arthropoda > Insecta > Trichoptera > Limnephilidae > Limnephilus > Limnephilus marmoratus. The sequence goes on along the minus strand of OU862920.1, from coordinate 39,323,974 downwards.
CGTGTCTACATTTACAAGTGATAAATAAACAAAATATTGTGTTCATAAATCGTTGTACTGACCAGATTCATATTAAAATTTGTTATAAGTTACGTTAATTAAAACCTATTTTTTAGATAAATATGTAAAAAAATAAAGTTGACAAACTTTAGCGGGCCGTTCATGTAGCTATAACATTCGAATATACAAATTCTTTGAATGGCTATTCTTTTCATAAATGGAGCAACATTTTTTGTTCGATTAGTATGAATATAACGTGCCTTGTATTATGTATTAACGTAATTGGATCTGCTCAGATTATATAAAATAATAGAGTAAATGTAGATACAACGCATGTTGTTTCACTGAACTATGTCTAGTGGACAAACTTTAACGGGCCGTTCACGTAGCTATAAGATTCGCATACACAAATTCTTTGAATGGCAATTCTTTTCATAAGCGGAGCAACATTTTTTGTTCGATTAGTATGAATACAACGTGTCTACATTTACAAGTGATAAATAAACAAAATATTGTGTTCATAAATCGTTGTACTGACCAGATTCATATTAAAATTTGTTATAACTTACGTTAATTAAAACCTATTTTTTAGATAAATATGTAAAAAAATAAAGTGGACAAACTTTAGCGGGCCGTTCATGTAGCTATAACATTCGAATATACGAATTCTTTGAATGGCTATTCTTTCATAAATGGAGCAACATTTTTTGTTCGATTAGTATGAACATAACGTGCCTTGTATTATGTATTAACGTAATTGGATCTGCTCAGATTATATAAAATAATAGAGTAAAGGTAGATACAACGCATGTTGTTTCACTGAACTATGTCTAGTGGACAAACTTTAACGGGCCGTTCACGTAGCTATAAGATTCGCATACACAAATTCTTTGAATGGTAACTCTTTTCATAAGCGGAGCAACATTTTTTGTTCGATTAGTATGAATATAACGTGTCTAGTATTTTGTATTAACGTAATTGGATCTGCTCAGAAGCTTAAATAAATTAATACAGTGAAGGCAGTTCCAACGCACGTGATTTCACTGAACTACGACTAATGGACAAACTTTATGTAGCTATAACATGTAGTTATAACATGTAGCTATAACGTTCATGTAGCTATAACGTTCATGTAGCTATAACATTCGCATACACGAATTCTTTGAATGGCTATTCTTTTCATAAGCGGAGCAACATTTTTTGTTCGATTAGTATGAATATAACGTGCCTTGTATTATGTATTAACGTAATTGGATCTGCTCAGATTATATAAAATAATAGAGTAAAGGTAGATACAACGCATGTTGTTTCACTGAACTATGTCTAGTGGACAAACTTTAACGGGCCGTTCACGTAGCTATAAGATTCGCATACACAAATTCTTTGAATGGCAATTCTTTTCATAAGCGGAGCAACATTTTTTGTTCGATTAGTATGAATACAACGTGTCTACATTTACAAGTGATAAATAAACAAAATATTGTGTTCATAAATCGTTGTACTGACCAGATTCATATTAAAATTTGTTATAAGTTACGTTAATTAAAACCTATTTTTTAGATAAATATGTAAAAAAATAAAGTGGACAAACTTTAGCGGGCCGTTCATGTAGCTATAACATTCGAATATACAAATTCTTTCAATGGCTATTCTTTTCATAAATGGAGCAACATTTTTTGTTCGATTAGTATGAATATAATGTGCCTTGTATAATGTATTAACGTAATTGGATCTGCTCAGATTATATAAAATAATAGAGTAAAGGTAGATACAACGCATGTTGTTTCACTGAACTATGTCTAGTGGACAAACTTTAACGGGCCGTTCACGTAGCCATAAGATTCGCATACACAAATTCTTTGAATGGCAATTCTTTTCATAAGCGGAGCAACATTTTTTGTTCGATTAGTATGAATACAACGTGTCTACATTTACAAGTGATAAATAAACAAAATATTGTGTTCATAAATCGTTGTACTGACCAGATTCATATTAAAATTTGTTATAAGTTACGTTAATTAAAACCTATTTTTTAGATAAATATGTAAAAAAATAAAGTTGACAAACTTTAGCGGGCCGTTCATGTAGCTATAACATTCGAATATACAAATTCTTTGAATGGCTATTCTTTTCATAAATGGAGCAACATTTTTTGTTCGATTAGTATGAATATAACGTGCCTTGTATTATGTATTAACGTAATTGGATCTGCTCAGATTATATAAAATAATAGAGTAAATGTAGATACAACGCATGTTGTTTCACTGAACTATGTCTAGTGGACAAACTTTAACGGGCCGTTCACGTAGCTATAAGATTCGCATACACAAATTCTTTGAATGGCAATTCTTTTCATAAGCGGAGCAACATTTTTTGTTCGATTAGTATGAATACAACGTGTCTACATTTACAAGTGATAAATAAACAAAATATTGTGTTCATAAATCGTTGTACTGACCAGATTCATATTAAAATTTGTTATAAGTTACGTTAATTAAAACCTATTTTTTAGATAAATATGTAAAAAAATAAAGTGGACAAACTTTAGCGGGCCGTTCATGTAGCTATAACATTCGAATATACGAATTCTTTGAATGGCTATTCTTTTCATAAATGGAGCAACATTTTTTGTTCGATTAGTATGAATATAACGTGCCTTGTATTATGTATTAACGTAATTGGATCTGCTCAGATTATATAAAATAATAGAGTAAAGGTAGATACAACGCATGTTGTTTCACTGAACAATGTCTAGTGGACAAACTTTAACGGGCCGTTCACGTAGCCATAAGATTCGCATACACAAATTCTTTGAATGGCAATTCTTTTCATAAGCGGAGCAACATTTTTTGTTCGATTAGTATGAATACAACGTGTCTACATTTACAAGTGATAAATAAACAAAATATTGTGTTCATAAATCGTTGTACTGACCAGATTCATATTAAAATTTGTTATAAGGTACGTTAATTAAAACCTATTTTTTAGATAAATATGTAAAAAAATAAAGTGGACAAACTTTAGCGGGCCGTTCATGTAGCTATAACATTCGAATATACAAATTCTTTGAATGGCTAATCTTTTCATAAATGGAGCAACATTTTTTGTTCGATTAGTATGAATATAACGTGCCTTGTATTATGTATTAACGTAATTGGATCTGCTCAGATTATATAAAATAATAGAGTAAAGGTAGATACAACGCATGTTGTTTCACTGAACTATGTCTAGTGGACAAACTTTAACGGTCCGTTCACGTAGCTATAAGATTCGCATACACAAATTCTTTGAATGGCAATTCTTTTCATAAGCGGAGCAACATTTTTCTTCGATTAGTATGAATACAACGTGTCTACATTTACAAGTGATAAATAAACAAAATATTGTGTTCATAAATCGTTGTACTGACCAGATTCATATTAAAATTTGTTATAAGTTACGTTAATTAAAACCTATTTTTTAGATAAATATGTAAAAAAATAAAGTGGACAAACTTTAGCGGGCCGTTCATGTAGCTATAACATTCGAATATACGAATTCTTTGAATGGCTATTCTTTTCATAAATGGAGCAACATTTTTTGTTCGATTAGTATGAATATAACGTGCCTTGTATTATGTATTAACGTAATTGGATCTGCTCAGATTATATAAAATAATAGAGTAAAGGTAGATACAACGCATGTTGTTTCACTGAACTATGTCTAGTGGACAAACTTTAGCGGGCCGTTCATGTAGCTATAACATTCGAATATACGAATTCTTTGAATGGCTATTCTTTTCATAAATGGAGCAACATTTTTTGTTCGATTAGTATGAATATAACGTGCCTTGTATTATGTATTAACGTAATTGGATCTGCTCAGATTATATAAAATAATAGAGTAAAGGTAGATACAACGCATGTTGTTTCACTGAACTATGTCTAGTGGACAAACTTTAACGGGCCATTCACGTAGCCATAAGATTCGCATACACAAATTCTTTGAATGGCAATTCTTTTCATAAGCGGAGCAACATTTTTTGTTCGATTAGTATGAATACAACGTGTCTACATTTACAAGTGATAAATAAACAAAATATTGTGTTCATAAATCGTTGTACTGACCAGATTCATATTAAAATTTGTTATAAGTTACGTAAATTAAAATCTATTTTTTAGATAAATATGTAAAAAAATAAAGTGGACAATCTTTAGCGGGCCGTTCATGTAGCTATAACATTCGAATATACAAATTCTTTGAATGGCTAATCTTTTCATAAATGGAGCAACATTTTTTGTTCGATTAGTATGAATATAACGTGCCTTGTATTATGTATTAACGTAATTGGATCTGCTCAGATTATATAAAATAATAGAGTAAAGGTAGATACAACGCATGTTGTTTCACTGAACTATGTCTAGTGGACAAACTTTAACGGGCCGTTCACGTAGCTATAAGATTCGCATACACAAATTCTTTGAATGGCAATTCTTTTCATAAGCGGAGCAACATTTTTTGTTCGATTTGTATGAATACAACGTGTCTACATTTACAAGTGATAAATAAACAAAATATTGTGTTCATAAATCGTTGTACTGACCAGATTCATATTAAAATTTGTTGTAAGTTACGTTAATTAAAACCTATTTTTTAGATAAATATGTAAAAAAAAATAAAGTGGACAAACTTTAGCGGGCCGTTCATGTAGCTATAACATTCGAATATACAAATTCTTTGAATGGCTATTCTTTTCATAAATGGAGCAACATTTTTTGTTCGATTAGTATGAATATAACGTGCCTTGTATTATGTATTAACGTAATTGGATCTGCTCAGATTATATAAAATAATAGAGTAAAGGTAGATACAACGCATGTTGTTTCACTGAACTATGTCTAGTGGACAAACTTTAACGGGCCGTTCACGTAGCTATAAGATTCGCATACACAAATTCTTTGAATGGCAATTCTTTTCATAAGCGGAGCAACATTTTTTGTTCGATTAGTATGAATACAACGTGTCTACATTTACAAGTGATAAATAAACAAAATATTGTGTTCATAAATCGTTGTACTGACCAGATTCATATTAAAATTTGTTATAAGTTACGTTAATTAAAACCTATTTTTTAGATAAATATGTAAAAAAATAAAGTGGACAAACTTTAGCGGGCCGTTCATGTAGCTATAACATTCGAATATACAAATTCTTTGAATGGCTATTCTTTTCATAAATGGAGCAACATTTTTTGTTCGATTAGTATGAATATAACGTGCCTTGTATTATGTATTAACGTAATTGGATCTGCTCAGATTATATAAAATAATAGAGTAAAGGTAGATACAACGCATGTTGTTTCACTGAACTATGTCTAGTGGACAAACTTTAACGGGCCGTTCACGTAGCTATAAGATTCGCATACACAAATTCTTTGAATGGCAATTCTTTTCATAAGCGGAGCAACATTTTTTGTTCGATTAGTATGAATACAACCTGTCTACATTTACAAGTGATAAATAAACAAAATATTGTGTTCATAAATCGTTGTACTGACCAGATTCATATTAAAATTTGTTATAAGTTACGTTAATTAAAACCTATTTTTTAGATAAATATGTAAAAAAATAAAGTGGACAAACTTTAGCGGGCCGTTCATGTAGCTATAACATTCGAATATACAAATTCTTTGAATGGCTATTCTTTTCATAAATGGAGCAACATTTTTTGTTCGATTAGTATGAATATAACGTGCCTTGTATTATGTATTAACGTAATTGGATCTGCTCAGATTATATAAAATAATAGAGTAAAGGTAGATACAACGCATGTTGTTTCACTGAACTATGTCTAGTGGACAAACTTTAACGGGCCGTTCACGTAGCTATAAGATTCGCATACACAAATTCTTTGAATGGCAATTCTTTTCATAAGCGGAGCAACATTTTTTGTTCGATTTGTATGAATACAACGTGTCTACATTTACAAGTGATAAATAAACAAAATATTGTGTTCATAAATCGTTGTACTGACCAGATTCATATTAAAATTTGTTGTAAGTTACGTTAATTAAAACCTATTTTTTAGATAAATATGTAAAAAAATAAAGTGGACAAACTTTAGCGGGCCGTTCATGTAGCTATAACATTCGAATATACAAATTCTTTGAATGGCTATTCTTTTCATAAATGGAGCAACATTTTTTGTTCGATTAGTATGAATATAACGTGCCTTGTATTATGTATTAACGTAATTGGATCTGCTCAGATTATATAAAATAATAGAGTAAAGGTAGATACAACGCATGTTGTTTCACTGAACTATGTCTAGTGGACAAACTTTAACGGGCCGTTCACGTAGCTATAAGATTCGCATACACAAATTCTTTGAATGGCAATTCTTTTCATAAGCGGAGCAACATTTTTTGTTCGATTTGTATGAATACAACGTGTCTACATTTACAAGTGATAAATAAACAAAATATTGTGTTCATAAATCGTTGTACTGACCAGATTCATATTAAAATTTGTTGTAAGTTACGTTAATTAAAACCTATTTTTAAGATAAATATGTAAAAAAATAAAGTGGACAAACTTTAGCGGGCCGTTCATGTAGCTATAACATTCGAATATACAAATTCTTTGAATGGCTATTCTTTTCATAAATGGAGCAACATTTTTTGTTCGATTAGTATGAATATAACGTGCCTTGTATAATGTATTAACGTAATTGGATCTGCTCAGATTATATAAAATAATAGAGTAAAGGTAGATACAACGCATGTTGTTTCACTGAACTATGTCTAGTGGACAAACTTTAACGGGCCGTTCACGTAGCTATAAGATTTGCATACACAAATTCTTTGAATGGCAATTCTTTTCATAAGCGGAGCAACATTTTTTGTTCGATTAGTATGAATACAACGTGTCTACATTTACAAGTGATAAATAAACAAAATATTGTGTTCATAAATCGTTGTACTGACCAGATTCATATTAAAATTTGTTATAAGTTACGTTAATTAAAACCTATTTTTTAGATAAATATGTAAAAAAATAAAGTGGACAAACTTTAGCGGGCCGTTCATGTAGCTATAACATTCGAATATACAAATTCTTTGAATGGCTATTCTTTTCATAAATGGAGCAACATTTTTTGTTCGATTAGTATGAATATAACGTGCCTTGTATTATGTATTAACGTAATTGGATCTGCTCAGATTATATAAAATAATAGAGTAAAGGTAGATACAACGCATGTTGTTTCACTGAACTATGTCTAGTGGACAAACTTTAACGGGCCGTTCACGTAGCTATAAGATTCGCATACACAAATTCTTTGAATGGCAATTCTTTTCATAAGCGGAGCAACATTTTTTGTTCGATTTGTATGAATACAACGTGTCTACATTTACAAGTGATAAATAAACAAAATATTGTGTTCATAAATCGTTGTACTGACCAGATTCATATTAAAATTTGTTGTAAGTTACGTTAATTAAAACCTATTTTTTAGATAAATATGTAAAAAAATAAAGTGGACAAACTTTAGCGGGCCGTTCATGTAGCTATAACATTCGAATATACAAATTCTTTGAATGGCTATTCTTTTCATAAATGGAGCAACATTTTTTGTTCGATTAGTATGAATATAACGTGCCTTGTATTATGTATTAACGTAATTGGATCTGCTCAGATTATATAAAATAATAGAGTAAAGGTAGATACAACGCATGTTGTTTCACTGAACTATGTCTAGTGGACAAACTTTAACGGGCCGTTCACGTAGCTATAAGATTCGCATACACAAATTCTTTGAATGGCAATTCTTTTCATAAGCGGAGCAACATTTTTTGTTCGATTAGTATGAATACAACGTGTCTACATTTACAAGTGATAAATAAACAAAATATTGTGTTCATAAATCGTTGTACTGACCAGATTCATATTAAAATTTGTTATAAGTTACGTTAATTAAAACCTATTTTTTAGATAAATATGTAAAAAAATAAAGTGGACAAACTTTAGCGGGCCGTTCATGTAGCTATAACATTCGAATATACAAATTCTTTGAATGGCTATTCTTTTCATAAATGGAGCAACATTTTTTGTTCGATTAGTATGAATATAACGTGCCTTGTATTATGTATTAACGTAATTGGATCTGCTCAGATTATATAAAATAATAGAGTAAAGGTAGATACAACGCATGTTGTTTCACTGAACTATGTCTAGTGGACAAACTTTAACGGGCCGTTCACGTAGCTATAAGATTCGCATACACAAATTCTTTGAATGGCAATTCTTTTCATAAGCGGAGCAACATTTTTTGTTCGATTTGTATGAATACAACGTGTCTACATTTACAAGTGATAAATAAACAAAATATTGTGTTCATAAATCGTTGTACTGACCAGATTCATATTAAAATTTGTTGTAAGTTACGTTAATTAAAACCTATTTTTAAGATAAATATGTAAAAAAATAAAGTGGACAAACTTTAGCGGGCCGTTCATGTAGCTATAACATTCGAATATACAAATTCTTTGAATGGCTATTCTTTTCATAAATGGAGCAACATTTTTTGTTCGATTAGTATGAATATAACGTGCCTTGTATAATGTATTAACGTAATTGGATCTGCTCAGATTATATAAAATAATAGAGTAAAGGTAGATACAACGCATGTTGTTTCACTGAACTATGTCTAGTGGACAAACTTTAACGGGCCGTTCACGTAGCTATAAGATTTGCATACACAAATTCTTTGAATGGCAATTCTTTTCATAAGCGGAGCAACATTTTTTGTTCGATTAGTATGAATACAACGTGTCTACATTTACAAGTGATAAATAAACAAAATATTGTGTTCATAAATCGTTGTACTGACCAGATTCATATTAAAATTTGTTATAAGTTACGTTAATTAAAACCTATTTTTTAGATAAATATGTAAAAAAATAAAGTGGACAAACTTTAGCGGGCCGTTCATGTAGCTATAACATTCGAATATACAAATTCTTTGAATGGCTATTCTTTTCATAAATGGAGCAACATTTTTTGTTCGATTAGTATGAATATAACGTGCCTTGTATTATGTATTAACGTAATTGGATCTGCTCAGATTATATAAAATAATAGAGTAAAGGTAGATACAACGCATGTTGTTTCACTGAACTATGTCTAGTGGACAAACTTTAACGGGCCGTTCACGTAGCTATAAGATTCGCATACACAAATTCTTTGAATGGCAATTCTTTTCATAAGCGGAGCAACATTTTTTGTTCGATTTGTATGAATACAACGTGTCTACATTTACAAGTGATAAATAAACAAAATATTGTGTTCATAAATCGTTGTACTGACCAGATTCATATTAAAATTTGTTGTAAGTTACGTTAATTAAAACCTATTTTTTAGATAAATATGTAAAAAAATAAAGTGGACAAACTTTAGCGGGCCGTTCATGTAGCTATAACATTCGAATATACGAATTCTTTGAATGGCTATTCTTTTCATAAATGGAGCAACATTTTTTGTTCGATTAGTATGAATATAACGTGCCTTGTATTATGTATTAACGTAATTGGATCTGCTCAGATTATATAAAATAATAGAGTAAAGGTAGATACAACGCATGTTGTTTCACTGAACTATGTCTAGTGGACAAACTTTAACGGGCCGTTCACGTAGCTATAAGATTCGCATACACAAATTCTTTGAATGGCAATTCTTTTCATAAGCGGAGCAACATTTTTTGTTCGATTAGTATGAATACAACGTGTCTACATTTACAAGTGATAAATAAACAAAATATTGTGTTCATAAATCGTTGTACTGACCAGATTCATATTAAAATTAGTTATAACTTACGTTAATTAAAACCTATTTTTTAGATAAATATGTAAAAAAATAAAGTGGACAAACTTTAGCGGGCCGTTCATGTAGCTATAACATTCGAATATACGAATTCTTTGAATGGCTATTCTTTCATAAATGGAGCAACATTTTTTGTTCGATTAGTATGAACATAACGTGCCTTGTATTATGTATTAACGTAATTGGATCTGCTCAGATTATATAAAATAATAGAGTAAAGGTAGATACAACGCATGTTGTTTCACTGAACTATGTCTAGTGGACAAACTTTAACGGGCCGTTCACGTAGCTATAAGATTCGCATACACAAATTCTTTGAATGGTAACTCTTTTCATAAGCGGAGCAACATTTTTTGTTCGATTAGTATGAATATAACGTGTCTAGTATTTTGTATTAACGTAATTGGATCTGCTCAGAAGCTTAAATAAATTAATACAGTGAAGGCAGTTCCAACGCACGTGATTTCACTGAACTACGACTAATGGACAAACTTTATGTAGCTATAACATGTAGTTATAACATGTAGCTATAACGTTCATGTAGCTATAACGTTCATGTAGCTATAACATTCGCATACACGAATTCTTTGAATGGCTATTCTTTTCATAAGCGGAGCAACATTTTTTGTTCGATTAGTATGAATATAACGTGCCTTGTATTATGTATTAACGTAATTGGATCTGCTCAGATTATATAAAATAATAGAGTAAAGGTAGATACAACGCATGTTGTTTCACTGAACTATGTCTAGTGGACAAACTTTAACGGGCCGTTCACGTAGCCATAAGATTCGCATACACAAATTCTTTGAATGGCAATTCTTTTCATAAGCGGAGCAACATTTTTTGTTCGATTAGTATGAATACAACGTGTCTACATTTACAAGTGATAAATAAACAAAATATTGTGTTCATAAATCGTTGTACTGACCAGATTCATATTAAAATTTGTTATAAGTTACGTTAATTAAAACCTATTTTTTAGATAAATATGTAAAAAAATAAAGTTGACAAACTTTAGCGGGCCGTTCATGTAGCTATAACATTCGAATATACAAATTCTTTGAATGGCTATTCTTTTCATAAATGGAGCAACATTTTTTGTTCGATTAGTATGAATATAACGTGCCTTGTATTATGTATTAACGTAATTGGATCTGCTCAGATTATATAAAATAATAGAGTAAATGTAGATACAACGCATGTTGTTTCACTGAACTATGTCTAGTGGACAAACTTTAACGGGCCGTTCACGTAGCTATAAGATTCGCATACACAAATTCTTTGAATGGCAATTCTTTTCATAAGCGGAGCAACATTTTTTGTTCGATTAGTATGAATACAACGTGTCTACATTTACAAGTGATAAATAAACAAAATATTGTGTTCATAAATCGTTGTACTGACCAGATTCATATTAAAATTTGTTATAACTTACGTTAATTAAAACCTATTTTTTAGATAAATATGTAAAAAAATAAAGTGGACAAACTTTAGCGGGCCGTTCATGTAGCTATAACATTCGAATATACGAATTCTTTGAATGGCTATTCTTTCATAAATGGAGCAACATTTTTTGTTCGATTAGTATGAACATAACGTGCCTTGTATTATGTATTAACGTAATTGGATCTGCTCAGATTATATAAAATAATAGAGTAAAGGTAGATACAACGCATGTTGTTTCACTGAACTATGTCTAGTGGACAAACTTTAACGGGCCGTTCACGTAGCTATAAGATTCGCATACACAAATTCTTTGAATGGTAACTCTTTTCATAAGCGGAGCAACATTTTTTGTTCGATTAGTATGAATATAACGTGTCTAGTATTTTGTATTAACGTAATTGGATCTGCTCAGAAGCTTAAATAAATTAATACAGTGAAGGCAGTTCCAACGCACGTGATTTCACTGAACTACGACTAATGGACAAACTTTATGTAGCTATAACATGTAGTTATAACATGTAGCTATAACGTTCATGTAGCTATAACGTTCATGTAGCTATAACATTCGCATACACGAATTCTTTGAATGGCTATTCTTTTCATAAGCGGAGCAACATTTTTTGTTCGATTAGTATGAATATAACGTGCCTTGTATTATGTATTAACGTAATTGGATCTGCTCAGATTATATAAAATAATAGAGTAAAGGTAGATACAACGCATGTTGTTTCACTGAACTATGTCTAGTGGACAAACTTTAACGGGCCGTTCACGTAGCTATAAGATTCGCATACACAAATTCTTTGAATGGCAATTCTTTTCATAAGCGGAGCAACATTTTTTGTTCGATTAGTATGAATACAACGTGTCTACATTTACAAGTGATAAATAAACAAAATATTGTGTTCATAAATCGTTGTACTGACCAGATTCATATTAAAATTTGTTATAAGTTACGTTAATTAAAACCTATTTTTTAGATAAATATGTAAAAAAATAAAGTGGACAAACTTTAGCGGGCCGTTCATGTAGCTATAACATTCGAATATACAAATTCTTTCAATGGCTATTCTTTTCATAAATGGAGCAACATTTTTTGTTCGATTAGTATGAATATAATGTGCCTTGTATAATGTATTAACGTAATTGGATCTGCTCAGATTATATAAAATAATAGAGTAAAGGTAGATACAACGCATGTTGTTTCACTGAACTATGTCTAGTGGACAAACTTTAACGGGCCGTTCACGTAGCCATAAGATTCGCATACACAAATTCTTTGAATGGCAATTCTTTTCATAAGCGGAGCAACATTTTTTGTTCGATTAGTATGAATACAACGTGTCTACATTTACAAGTGATAAATAAACAAAATATTGTGTTCATAAATCGTTGTACTGACCAGATTCATATTAAAATTTGTTATAAGTTACGTTAATTAAAACCTATTTTTTAGATAAATATGTAAAAAAATAAAGTTGACAAACTTTAGCGGGCCGTTCATGTAGCTATAACATTCGAATATACAAATTCTTTGAATGGCTATTCTTTTCATAAATGGAGCAACATTTTTTGTTCGATTAGTATGAATATAACGTGCCTTGTATTATGTATTAACGTAATTGGATCTGCTCAGATTATATAAAATAATAGAGTAAATGTAGATACAACGCATGTTGTTTCACTGAACTATGTCTAGTGGACAAACTTTAACGGGCCGTTCACGTAGCTATAAGATTCGCATACACAAATTCTTTGAATGGCAATTCTTTTCATAAGCGGAGCAACATTTTTTGTTCGATTAGTATGAATACAACGTGTCTACATTTACAAGTGATAAATAAACAAAATATTGTGTTCATAAATCGTTGTACTGACCAGATTCATATTAAAATTTGTTATAAGTTACGTTAATTAAAACCTATTTTTTAGATAAATATGTAAAAAAATAAAGTGGACAAACTTTAGCGGGCCGTTCATGTAGCTATAACATTCGAATATACGAATTCTTTGAATGGCTATTCTTTTCATAAATGGAGCAACATTTTTTGTTCGATTAGTATGAATATAACGTGCCTTGTATTATGTATTAACGTAATTGGATCTGCTCAGATTATATAAAATAATAGAGTAAAGGTAGATACAACGCATGTTGTTTCACTGAACAATGTCTAGTGGACAAACTTTAACGGGCCGTTCACGTAGCCATAAGATTCGCATACACAAATTCTTTGAATGGCAATTCTTTTCATAAGCGGAGCAACATTTTTTGTTCGATTAGTATGAATACAACGTGTCTACATTTACAAGTGATAAATAAACAAAATATTGTGTTCATAAATCGTTGTACTGACCAGATTCATAATAAAATTTGTTATAAGTTACGTTAATTAAAACCTATTTTTTAGATAAATATGTAAAAAAATAAAGTGGACAAACTTTAGCGGGCCGTTCATGTAGCTATAACATTCGAATATACAAATTCTTTGAATGGCTATTCTTTTCACAAATGGAGCAACATTTTTTGTTCGATTAGTATGAATATAACGTGCCTTGTATTATGTATTAACGTAATTGGATCTGCTCAGATTATATAAAATAATAGAGTAAAGGTAGATACAACGCATGTTGTTTCACTGAACAATGTCTAGTGGACAAACTTTAACGGGCCGTTCACGTAGCCATAAGATTCGCATACACAAATTCTTTGAATGGCAATTCTTTTCATAAGCGGAGCAACATTTTTTGTTCGATTAGTATGAATACAACGTGTCTACATTTACAAGTGATAAATAAACAAAATATTGTGTTCATAAATCGTTGTACTGACCAGATTCATATTAAAATTTGTTATAAGGTACGTTAATTAAAACCTATTTTTTAGATAAATATGTAAAAAAATAAAGTGGACAAACTTTAGCGGGCCGTTCATGTAGCTATAACATTCGAATATACAAATTCTTTGAATGGCTAATCTTTTCATAAATGGAGCAACATTTTTTGTTCGATTAGTATGAATATAACGTGCCTTGTATTATGTATTAACGTAATTGGATCTGCTCAGATTATATAAAATAATAGAGTAAAGGTAGATACAACGCATGTTGTTTCACTGAACTATGTCTAGTGGACAAACTTTAACGGTCCGTTCACGTAGCTATAAGATTCGCATACACAAATTCTTTGAATGGCAATTCTTTTCATAAGCGGAGCAACATTTTTCTTCGATTAGTATGAATACAACGTGTCTACATTTACAAGTGATAAATAAACAAAATATTGTGTTCATAAATCGTTGTACTGACCAGATTCATATTAAAATTTGTTATAAGTTACGTTAATTAAAACCTATTTTTTAGATAAATATGTAAAAAAATAAAGTGGACAAACTTTAGCGGGCCGTTCATGTAGCTATAACATTCGAATATACGAATTCTTTGAATGGCTATTCTTTTCATAAATGGAGCAACATTTTTTGTTCGATTAGTATGAATATAACGTGCCTTGTATTATGTATTAACGTAATTGGATCTGCTCAGATTATATAAAATAATAGAGTAAAGGTAGATACAACGCATGTTGTTTCACTGAACTATGTCTAGTGGACAAACTTTAGCGGGCCGTTCATGTAGCTATAACATTCGAATATACGAATTCTTTGAATGGCTATTCTTTTCATAAATGGAGCAACATTTTTTGTTCGATTAGTATGAATATAACGTGCCTTGTATTATGTATTAACGTAATTGGATCTGCTCAGATTATATAAAATAATAGAGTAAAGGTAGATACAACGCATGTTGTTTCACTGAACTATGTCTAGTGGACAAACTTTAACGGGCCATTCACGTAGCCATAAGATTCGCATACACAAATTCTTTGAATGGCAATTCTTTTCATAAGCGGAGCAACATTTTTTGTTCGATTAGTATGAATACAACGTGTCTACATTTACAAGTGATAAATAAACAAA
The DNA here is from genome assembly GCA_917880885.1 of Limnephilus marmoratus. Lineage (NCBI taxonomy): Eukaryota > Metazoa > Arthropoda > Insecta > Trichoptera > Limnephilidae > Limnephilus > Limnephilus marmoratus. Next base: position 39,308,695 of record OU862920.1, on the reverse strand, counting down.
ATATTGTGTTCATAAATCGTTGTACTGACCAGATTCATATTAAAATTTGTTATAAGTTACGTAAATTAAAATCTATTTTTTAGATAAATATGTAAAAAAATAAAGTGGACAATCTTTAGCGGGCCGTTCATGTAGCTATAACATTCGAATATACAAATTCTTTGAATGGCTAATCTTTTCATAAATGGAGCAACATTTTTTGTTCGATTAGTATGAATATAACGTGCCTTGTATTATGTATTAACGTAATTGGATCTGCTCAGATTATATAAAATAATAGAGTAAAGGTAGATACAACGCATGTTGTTTCACTGAACTATGTCTAGTGGACAAACTTTAACGGTCCGTTCACGTAGCTATAAGATTCGCATACACAAATTCTTTGAATGGCAATTCTTTTCATAAGCGGAGCAACATTTTTTGTTCGATTAGTATGAATACAACGTGTCTACATTTACAAGTGATAAATAAACAAAATATTGTGTTCATAAATCGTTGTACTGACCAGATTCATATTAAAATTTGTTATAAGTTACGTTAATTAAAACCTATTTTTTAGATAAATATGTAAAAAAATAAAGTGGACAAACTTTAGCGGGCCGTTCATGTAGCATTCGAATTCGAATATACAAATTCTTTGAATGGCTATTCTTTTCATAAATGGAGCAACATTTTTTGTTCGATTAGTATGAATATAACGTGCCTTGTATAATGTATTAACGTAATTGGATCTGCTCAGATTATATAAAATAATAGAGTAAAGGTAGATACAACGCATGTTGTTTCACTGAACTATGTCTAGTGGACAAACTTTAACGGGCCGTTCACGTAGCTATAAGATTTGCATACACAAATTCTTTGAATGGCAATTCTTTTCATAAGCGGAGCAACATTTTTTTGTTCGATTAGTATGAATACAACGTGTCTACATTTACAAGTGATAAATAAACAAAATATTGTGTTCATAAATCGTTGTACTGACCAGATTCATATTAAAATTTGTTATAAGTTACGTTAATTAAAACCTATTTTTTAGATAAATATGTAAAAAAATAAAGTGGACAAACTTTAGCGGGCCGTTCATGTAGCTATAACATTCGAATATACAAATTCTTTGAATGGCTATTCTTTTCATAAATGGAGCAACATTTTTTGTTCGATTAGTATGAATATAACGTGCCTTGTATTATGTATTAACGTAATTGGATCTGCTCAGATTATATAAAATAATAGAGTAAAGGTAGATACAACGCATGTTGTTTCACTGAACTATGTCTAGTGGACAAACTTTAACGGGCCGTTCACGTAGCTATAAGATTCGCATACACAAATTCTTTGAATGGCAATTCTTTTCATAAGCGGAGCAACATTTTTTGTTCGATTTGTATGAATACAACGTGTCTACATTTACAAGTGATAAATAAACAAAATATTGTGTTCATAAATCGTTGTACTGACCAGATTCATATTAAAATTTGTTGTAAGTTACGTTAATTAAAACCTATTTTTTAGATAAATATGTAAAAAAAAATAAAGTGGACAAACTTTAGCGGGCCGTTCATGTAGCTATAACATTCGAATATACAAATTCTTTGAATGGCTATTCTTTTCATAAATGGAGCAACATTTTTTGTTCGATTAGTATGAATATAACGTGCCTTGTATTATGTATTAACGTAATTGGATCTGCTCAGATTATATAAAATAATAGAGTAAAGGTAGATACAACGCATGTTGTTTCACTGAACTATGTCTAGTGGACAAACTTTAACGGGCCGTTCACGTAGCTATAAGATTCGCATACACAAATTCTTTGAATGGCAATTCTTTTCATAAGCGGAGCAACATTTTTTGTTCGATTAGTATGAATACAACGTGTCTACATTTACAAGTGATAAATAAACAAAATATTGTGTTCATAAATCGTTGTACTGACCAGATTCATATTAAAATTTGTTATAAGTTACGTTAATTAAAACCTATTTTTTAGATAAATATGTAAAAAAATAAAGTGGACAAACTTTAGCGGGCCGTTCATGTAGCTATAACATTCGAATATACAAATTCTTTGAATGGCTATTCTTTTCATAAATGGAGCAACATTTTTTGTTCGATTAGTATGAATATAACGTGCCTTGTATTATGTATTAACGTAATTGGATCTGCTCAGATTATATAAAATAATAGAGTAAAGGTAGATACAACGCATGTTGTTTCACTGAACTATGTCTAGTGGACAAACTTTAACGGGCCGTTCACGTAGCTATAAGATTCGCATACACAAATTCTTTGAATGGCAATTCTTTTCATAAGCGGAGCAACATTTTTTGTTCGATTTGTATGAATACAACGGGTCTACATTTACAAGTGATAAATAAACAAAATATTGTGTTCATAAATCGTTGTACTGACCAGATTCACATTAAAATTTGTTGTAAGTTACGTTAATTAAAACCTATTTTTTAGATAAATATGTAAAAAAATAAAGTGGACAAACTTTAGCGGGCCGTTCATGTAGCTATAACATTCGAATATACAAATTCTTTGAATGGCTATTCTTTTCATAAATGGAGCAACATTTTTTGTTCGAGTAGTATGAATATAACGTGCCTTGTATTATGTATTAACGTAATTGGATCTGCTCAGATTATATAAAATAATAGAGTAAAGGTAGATATAACGCATGTTGTTTCACTGAACTATGTCTAGTGGACAAACTTTAACGGGCCGTTCACGTAGCTATAAGATTCGCATACACAAATTCTTTGAATGGCAATTCTTTTCATAAGCGGAGCAACATTTTTTGTTCGATTAGTATGAATACAACGTGTCTACATTTACAAGTGATAAATAAACAAAATATTGTGTTCATAAATCGTTGTACTGACCAGATTCATATTAAAATTTGTTATAAGTTACGTTAATTAAAACCTATTTTTTAGATAAATATGTAAAAAAATAAAGTGGACAAACTTTAGCGGGCCGTTCATGTAGCTATAACATTCGAATATACAAATTCTTTGAATGGCTATTCTTTTCATAAATGGAGCAACATTTTTTGTTCGATTAGTATGAATATAACGTGCCTTGTATTATGTATTAACGTAATTGGATCTGCTCAGATTATATAAAATAATAGAGTAAAGGTAGATACAACGCATGTTGTTTCACTGAACTATGTCTAGTGGACAAACTTTAACGGGCCGTTCACGTAGCTATAAGATTCGCATACACAAATTCTTTGAATGGCAATTCTTTTCATAAGCGGAGCAACATTTTTTGTTCGATTAGTATGAATACAACCTGTCTACATTTACAAGTGATAAATAAACAAAATATTGTGTTCATAAATCGTTGTACTGACCAGATTCATATTAAAATTTGTTATAAGTTACGTTAATTAAAACCTATTTTTTAGATAAATATGTAAAAAAATAAAGTGGACAAACTTTAGCGGGCCGTTCATGTAGCTATAACATTCGAATATACAAATTCTTTGAATGGCTATTCTTTTCATAAATGGAGCAACATTTTTTGTTCGATTAGTATGAATATAACGTGCCTTGTATTATGTATTAACGTAATTGGATCTGCTCAGATTATATAAAATAATAGAGTAAAGGTAGATACAACGCATGTTGTTTCACTGAACTATGTCTAGTGGACAAACTTTAACGGGCCGTTCACGTAGCTATAAGATTCGCATACACAAATTCTTTGAATGGCAATTCTTTTCATAAGCGGAGCAACATTTTTTGTTCGATTTGTATGAATACAACGTGTCTACATTTACAAGTGATAAATAAACAAAATATTGTGTTCATAAATCGTTGTACTGACCAGATTCATATTAAAATTTGTTGTAAGTTACGTTAATTAAAACCTATTTTTTAGATAAATATGTAAAAAAATAAAGTGGACAAACTTTAGCGGGCCGTTCATGTAGCTATAACATTCGAATATACAAATTCTTTGAATGGCTATTCTTTTCATAAATGGAGCAACATTTTTTGTTCGATTAGTATGAATATAACGTGCCTTGTATTATGTATTAACGTAATTGGATCTGCTCAGATTATATAAAATAATAGAGTAAAGGTAGATACAACGCATGTTGTTTCACTGAACTATGTCTAGTGGACAAACTTTAACGGGCCGTTCACGTAGCTATAAGATTCGCATACACAAATTCTTTGAATGGCAATTCTTTTCATAAGCGGAGCAACATTTTTTGTTCGATTTGTATGAATACAACGTGTCTACATTTACAAGTGATAAATAAACAAAATATTGTGTTCATAAATCGTTGTACTGACCAGATTCATATTAAAATTTGTTGTAAGTTACGTTAATTAAAACCTATTTTTAAGATAAATATGTAAAAAAATAAAGTGGACAAACTTTAGCGGGCCGTTCATGTAGCTATAACATTCGAATATACAAATTCTTTGAATGGCTATTCTTTTCATAAATGGAGCAACATTTTTTGTTCGATTAGTATGAATATAACGTGCCTTGTATAATGTATTAACGTAATTGGATCTGCTCAGATTATATAAAATAATAGAGTAAAGGTAGATACAACGCATGTTGTTTCACTGAACTATGTCTAGTGGACAAACTTTAACGGGCCGTTCACGTAGCTATAAGATTTGCATACACAAATTCTTTGAATGGCAATTCTTTTCATAAGCGGAGCAACATTTTTTGTTCGATTAGTATGAATACAACGTGTCTACATTTACAAGTGATAAATAAACAAAATATTGTGTTCATAAATCGTTGTACTGACCAGATTCATATTAAAATTTGTTATAAGTTACGTTAATTAAAACCTATTTTTTAGATAAATATGTAAAAAAATAAAGTGGACAAACTTTAGCGGGCCGTTCATGTAGCTATAACATTCGAATATACAAATTCTTTGAATGGCTATTCTTTTCATAAATGGAGCAACATTTTTTGTTCGATTAGTATGAATATAACGTGCCTTGTATTATGTATTAACGTAATTGGATCTGCTCAGATTATATAAAATAATAGAGTAAAGGTAGATACAACGCATGTTGTTTCACTGAACTATGTCTAGTGGACAAACTTTAACGGGCCGTTCACGTAGCTATAAGATTCGCATACACAAATTCTTTGAATGGCAATTCTTTTCATAAGCGGAGCAACATTTTTTGTTCGATTTGTATGAATACAACGTGTCTACATTTACAAGTGATAAATAAACAAAATATTGTGTTCATAAATCGTTGTACTGACCAGATTCATATTAAAATTTGTTGTAAGTTACGTTAATTAAAACCTATTTTTTAGATAAATATGTAAAAAAATAAAGTGGACAAACTTTAGCGGGCCGTTCATGTAGCTATAACATTCGAATATACAAATTCTTTGAATGGCTATTCTTTTCATAAATGGAGCAACATTTTTTGTTCGATTAGTATGAATATAACGTGCCTTGTATTATGTATTAACGTAATTGGATCTGCTCAGATTATATAAAATAATAGAGTAAAGGTAGATACAACGCATGTTGTTTCACTGAACTATGTCTAGTGGACAAACTTTAACGGGCCGTTCACGTAGCTATAAGATTCGCATACACAAATTCTTTGAATGGCAATTCTTTTCATAAGCGGAGCAACATTTTTTGTTCGATTAGTATGAATACAACGTGTCTACATTTACAAGTGATAAATAAACAAAATATTGTGTTCATAAATCGTTGTACTGACCAGATTCATATTAAAATTTGTTATAAGTTACGTTAATTAAAACCTATTTTTTAGATAAATATGTAAAAAAATAAAGTTGACAAACTTTAGCGGGCCGTTCATGTAGCTATAACATTCGAATATACAAATTCTTTGAATGGCTATTCTTTTCATAAATGGAGCAACATTTTTTGTTCGATTAGTATGAATATAACGTGCCTTGTATTATGTATTAACGTAATTGGATCTGCTCAGATTATATAAAATAATAGAGTAAAGGTAGATACAACGCATGTTGTTTCACTGAACTATGTCTAGTGGACAAACTTTAACGGGCCGTTCACGTAGCTATAAGATTCGCATACACAAATTCTTTGAATGGCAATTCTTTTCATAAGCGGAGCAACATTTTTTGTTCGATTTGTATGAATACAACGTGTCTACATTTACAAGTGATAAATAAACAAAATATTGTGTTCATAAATCGTTGTACTGACCAGATTCATATTAAAATTTGTTGTAAGTTACGTTAATTAAAACCTATTTTTAAGATAAATATGTAAAAAAATAAAGTGGACAAACTTTAGCGGGCCGTTCATGTAGCTATAACATTCGAATATACAAATTCTTTGAATGGCTATTCTTTTCATAAATGGAGCAACATTTTTTGTTCGATTAGTATGAATATAACGTGCCTTGTATAATGTATTAACGTAATTGGATCTGCTCAGATTATATAAAATAATAGAGTAAAGGTAGATACAACGCATGTTGTTTCACTGAACTATGTCTAGTGGACAAACTTTAACGGGCCGTTCACGTAGCTATAAGATTTGCATACACAAATTCTTTGAATGGCAATTCTTTTCATAAGCGGAGCAACATTTTTTGTTCGATTAGTATGAATACAACGTGTCTACATTTACAAGTGATAAATAAACAAAATATTGTGTTCATAAATCGTTGTACTGACCAGATTCATATTAAAATTTGTTATAAGTTACGTTAATTAAAACCTATTTTTTAGATAAATATGTAAAAAAATAAAGTGGACAAACTTTAGCGGGCCGTTCATGTAGCTATAACATTCGAATATACAAATTCTTTGAATGGCTATTCTTTTCATAAATGGAGCAACATTTTTTGTTCGATTAGTATGAATATAACGTGCCTTGTATTATGTATTAACGTAATTGGATCTGCTCAGATTATATAAAATAATAGAGTAAAGGTAGATACAACGCATGTTGTTTCACTGAACTATGTCTAGTGGACAAACTTTAACGGGCCGTTCACGTAGCTATAAGATTCGCATACACAAATTCTTTGAATGGCAATTCTTTTCATAAGCGGAGCAACATTTTTTGTTCGATTTGTATGAATACAACGTGTCTACATTTACAAGTGATAAATAAACAAAATATTGTGTTCATAAATCGTTGTACTGACCAGATTCATATTAAAATTTGTTGTAAGTTACGTTAATTAAAACCTATTTTTTAGATAAATATGTAAAAAAATAAAGTGGACAAACTTTAGCGGGCCGTTCATGTAGCTATAACATTCGAATATACAAATTCTTTGAATGGCTATTCTTTTCATAAATGGAGCAACATTTTTTGTTCGATTAGTATGAATATAACGTGCCTTGTATTATGTATTAACGTAATTGGATCTGCTCAGATTATATAAAATAATAGAGTAAAGGTAGATACAACGCATGTTGTTTCACTGAACTATGTCTAGTGGACAAACTTTAACGGGCCGTTCACGTAGCTATAAGATTCGCATACACAAATTCTTTGAATGGCAATTCTTTTCATAAGCGGAGCAACATTTTTTGTTCGATTTGTATGAATACAACGTGTCTACATTTACAAGTGATAAATAAACAAAATATTGTGTTCATAAATCGTTGTACTGACCAGATTCATATTAAAATTTGTTGTAAGTTACGTTAATTAAAACCTATTTTTAAGATAAATATGTAAAAAAATAAAGTGGACAAACTTTAGCGGGCCGTTCATGTAGCTATAACATTCGAATATACAAATTCTTTGAATGGCTATTCTTTTCATAAATGGAGCAACATTTTTTGTTCGATTAGTATGAATATAACGTGCCTTGTATAATGTATTAACGTAATTGGATCTGCTCAGATTATATAAAATAATAGAGTAAAGGTAGATACAACGCATGTTGTTTCACTGAACTATGTCTAGTGGACAAACTTTAACGGGCCGTTCACGTAGCTATAAGATTTGCATACACAAATTCTTTGAATGGCAATTCTTTTCATAAGCGGAGCAACATTTTTTGTTCGATTAGTATGAATACAACGTGTCTACATTTACAAGTGATAAATAAACAAAATATTGTGTTCATAAATCGTTGTACTGACCAGATTCATATTAAAATTTGTTATAAGTTACGTTAATTAAAACCTATTTTTTAGATAAATATGTAAAAAAATAAAGTGGACAAACTTTAGCGGGCCGTTCATGTAGCTATAACATTCGAATATACAAATTCTTTGAATGGCTATTCTTTTCATAAATGGAGCAACATTTTTTGTTCGATTAGTATGAATATAACGTGCCTTGTATTATGTATTAACGTAATTGGATCTGCTCAGATTATATAAAATAATAGAGTAAAGGTAGATACAACGCATGTTGTTTCACTGAACTATGTCTAGTGGACAAACTTTAACGGGCCGTTCACGTAGCTATAAGATTCGCATACACAAATTCTTTGAATGGCAATTCTTTTCATAAGCGGAGCAACATTTTTTGTTCGATTTGTATGAATACAACGTGTCTACATTTACAAGTGATAAATAAACAAAATATTGTGTTCATAAATCGTTGTACTGACCAGATTCATATTAAAATTTGTTGTAAGTTACGTTAATTAAAACCTATTTTTTAGATAAATATGTAAAAAAATAAAGTGGACAAACTTTAGCGGGCCGTTCATGTAGCTATAACATTCGAATATACAAATTCTTTGAATGGCTATTCTTTTCATAAATGGAGCAACATTTTTTGTTCGATTAGTATGAATATAACGTGCCTTGTATTATGTATTAACGTAATTGGATCTGCTCAGATTATATAAAATAATAGAGTAAAGGTAGATACAACGCATGTTGTTTCACTGAACTATGTCTAGTGGACAAACTTTAACGGGCCGTTCACGTAGCTATAAGATTCGCATACACAAATTCTTTGAATGGCAATTCTTTTCATAAGCGGAGCAACATTTTTTGTTCGATTAGTATGAATACAACGTGTCTACATTTACAAGTGATAAATAAACAAAATATTGTGTTCATAAATCGTTGTACTGACCAGATTCATATTAAAATTTGTTATAAGTTACGTTAATTAAAACCTATTTTTTAGATAAATATGTAAAAAAATAAAGTGGACAAACTTTAGCGGGCCGTTCATGTAGCTATAACATTCGAATATACAAATTCTTTGAATGGCTATTCTTTTCATAAATGGAGCAACATTTTTTGTTCGATTAGTATGAATATAACGTGCCTTGTATTATGTATTAACGTAATTGGATCTGCTCAGATTATATAAAATAATAGAGTAAAGGTAGATACAACGCATGTTGTTTCACTGAACTATGTCTAGTGGACAAACTTTAACGGGCCGTTCACGTAGCTATAAGATTCGCATACACAAATTCTTTGAATGGCAATTCTTTTCATAAGCGGAGCAACATTTTTTGTTCGATTTGTATGAATACAACGGGTCTACATTTACAAGTGATAAATAAACAAAATATTGTGTTCATAAATCGTTGTACTGACCAGATTCACATTAAAATTTGTTGTAAGTTACGTTAATTAAAACCTATTTTTTTAGATAAATATGTAAAAAAATAAAGTGGACAAACTTTAGCGGGCCGTTCATGTAGCTATAACATTCGAATATACAAATTCTTTGAATGGCTATTCTTTTCATAAATGGAGCAACATTTTTTGTTCGAGTAGTATGAATATAACGTGCCTTGTATTATGTATTAACGTAATTGGATCTGCTCAGATTATATAAAATAATAGAGTAAAGGTAGATATAACGCATGTTGTTTCACTGAACTATGTCTAGTGGACAAACTTTAACGGGCCGTTCACGTAGCTATAAGATTCGCATACACAAATTCTTTGAATGGCAATTCTTTTCATAAGCGGAGCAACATTTTTTGTTCGATTAGTATGAATACAACGTGTCTACATTTACAAGTGATAAATAAACAAAATATTGTGTTCATAAATCGTTGTACTGACCAGATTCATATTAAAATTTGTTATAAGTTACGTTAATTAAAACCTATTTTTTAGATAAATATGTAAAAAAATAAAGTGGACAAACTTTAGCGGGCCGTTCATGTAGCTATAACATTCGAATATACAAATTCTTTGAATGGCTATTCTTTTCATAAATGGAGCAACATTTTTTGTTCGATTAGTATGAATATAACGTGCCTTGTATTATGTATTAACGTAATTGGATCTGCTCAGATTATATAAAATAATAGAGTAAAGATAGATACAACGCATGTTGTTTCACTGAACTATGTCTAGTGGACAAACTTTAACGGGCCGTTCACGTAGCTATAAGATTCGCATACACAAATTCTTTGAATGGCAATTCTTTTCATAAGCGGAGCAACATTTTTTGTTCGATTTGTATGAATACAACGTGTCTACATTTACAAGTGATAAATAAACAAAATATTGTGTTCATAAATCGTTGTACTGACCAGATTCATATTAAAATTTGTTGTAAGTTACGTTAATTAAAACCTATTTTTTTAGATAAATATGTAAAAAAATAAAGTGGACAAACTTTAGCGGGCCGTTCATGTAGCTATAACATTCGAATATACAAATTCTTTGAATGGCTATTCTTTTCATAAATGGAGCAACATTTTTTGTTCGATTAGTATGAATATAACGTGCCTTGTATTATGTATTAACGTAATTGGATCTGCTCAGATTATATAAAATAATAGAGTAAAGGTAGATACAACGCATGTTGTTTCACTGAACTATGTCTAGTGGACAAACTTTAACGGGCCGTTCACGTAGCTATAAGATTCGCATACACAAATTCTTTGAATGGCAATTCTTTTCATAAGCGGAGCAACATTTTTTGTTCGATTAGTATGAATACAACGTGTCTACATTTACAAGTGATAAATAAACAAAATATTGTGTTCATAAATCGTTGTACTGACCAGATTCATATTAAAATTTGTTATAAGTTACGTTAATTAAAACCTATTTTTTAGATAAATATGTAAAAAAATAAAGTGGACAAACTTTAGCGGGCCGTTCATGTAGCTATAACATTCGAATATACAAATTCTTTGAATGGCTATTCTTTTCATAAATGGAGCAACATTTTTTGTTCGATTAGTATGAATATAACGTGCCTTGTATTATGTATTAACGTAATTGGATCTGCTCAGATTATATAAAATAATAGAGTAAAGGTAGATACAACGCATGTTGTTTCACTGAACTATGTCTAGTGGACAAACTTTAACGGGCCGTTCACGTAGCTATAAGATTCGCATACACAAATTCTTTGAATGGCAATTCTTTTCATAAGCGGAGCAACATTTTTTGTTCGATTTGTATGAATACAACGGGTCTACATTTACAAGTGATAAATAAACAAAATATTGTGTTCATAAATCGTTGTACTGACCAGATTCACATTAAAATTTGTTGTAAGTTACGTTAATTAAAACCTATTTTTTAGATAAATATGTAAAAAAATAAAGTGGACAAACTTTAGCGGGCCGTTCATGTAGCTATAACATTCGAATATACAAATTCTTTGAATGGCTATTCTTTTCATAAATGGAGCAACATTTTTTGTTCGAGTAGTATGAATATAACGTGCCTTGTATTATGTATTAACGTAATTGGATCTGCTCAGATTATATAAAATAATAGAGTAAAGGTAGATATAACGCATGTTGTTTCACTGAACTATGTCTAGTGGACAAACTTTAACGGGCCGTTCACGTAGCTATAAGATTCGCATACACAAATTCTTTGAATGGCAATTCTTTTCATAAGCGGAGCAACATTTTTTGTTCGATTAGTATGAATACAACGTGTCTACATTTACAAGTGATAAATAAACAAAATATTGTGTTCATAAATCGTTGTACTGACCAGATTCATATTAAAATTTGTTATAAGTTACGTTAATTAAAACCTATTTTTTAGATAAATATGTAAAAAAATAAAGTGGACAAACTTTAGCGGGCCGTTCATGTAGCTATAACATTCGAATATACAAATTCTTTGAATGGCTATTCTTTTCATAAATGGAGCAACATTTTTTGTTCGATTAGTATGAATATAACGTGCCTTGTATTATGTATTAACGTAATTGGATCTGCTCAGATTATATAAAATAATAGAGTAAAGGTAGATACAACGCATGTTGTTTCACTGAACTATGTCTAGTGGACAAACTTTAACGGGCCGTTCACGTAGCTATAAGATTCGCATACACAAATTCTTTGAATGGCAATTCTTTTCATAAGCGGAGCAACATTTTTTGTTCGATTAGTATGAATACAACCTGTCTACATTTACAAGTGATAAATAAACAAAATATTGTGTTCATAAATCGTTGTACTGACCAGATTCATATTAAAATTTGTTATAAGTTACGTTAATTAAAACCTATTTTTTAGATAAATATGTAAAAAAATAAAGTGGTCAAACTTTAGCGGGCCGTTCATGTAGCTATAACATTCGAATATACGAATTCTTTGAATGGCTATTCTTTTCATAAATGGAGCAACATTTTTTGTTCGATTAGTATGAATATAACGTGCCTTGTATTATGTATTAACGTAATTGGATCTGCTCAGATTATATAAAATAATAGAGTAAAGATAGATACAACGCATGTTGTTTCACTGAACTATGTCTAGTGGACAAACTTTAACGGGCCGTTCACGAAGCTATAAGATTCGCATACACAAATTCTTTGAATGGCAATTCTTTTCATAAGCGGAGCAACATTTTTTGTTCGATTAGTATGAATACAACGTGTCTACATTTACAAGTGATAAATAAACAAAATATTGTGTTCATAAATCGTTGTACTGACCAGATTCATATTAAAATTTGTTATAAGTTACGTTAATTAAAACCTATTTTTTAGATAAATATGTAAAAAAATAAAGTGGACAAACTTTAGCGGGCCGTTCATGTAGCTATAACATTCGAATATACAAATTCTTTGAATGGCTATTCTTTTCATAAATGGAGCAACATTTTTTGTTCGATTAGTATGAATATAACGTGCCTTGTATTATGTATTAACGTAATTGGATCTGCTCAGATTATATAAAATAATAGAGTAAAGGTAGATACAACGCATGTTGTTTCACTGAACTATGTCTAGTGGACAAACTTTAACGGGCCGTTCACGTAGCTATAAGATTCGCATACACAAATTCTTTGAATGGCAATTCTTTTCATAAGCGGAGCAACATTTTTTGTTCGATTAGTATGAATACAACGTGTCTACATTTACAAGTGATAAATAAACAAAATATTGTGTTCATAAATCGTTGTACTGACCAGATTCATATTAAAATTTGTTATAAGTTACGTTAATTAAAACCTATTTTTTAGATAAATATGTAAAAAAATAAAGTGGACAAACTTTAGCGGGCCGTTCATGTAGCTATAACATTCGAATATACAAATTCTTTGAATGGCTATTCTTTTCATAAATGGAGCAACATTTTTTGTTCGATTAGTATGAATATAACGTGCCTTGTATTATGTATTAACGTAATTGGATCTGCTCAGATTATATAAAATAATAGAGTAAAGGTAGATACAACGCATGTTGTTTCACTGAACTATGTCTAGTGGACAAACTTTAACGGGCCGTTCACGTAGCTATAAGATTCGCATACACAAATTCTTTGAATGGCAATTCTTTTCATAAGCGGAGCAACATTTTTTGTTCGATTAGTATGAATACAACGTGTCTACATTTACAAGTGATAAATAAACAAAATATTGTGTTCATAAATCGTTGTACTGACCAGATTCATATTAAAATTTGTTATAAGTTACGTTAATTAAAACCTATTTTTTAGATAAATATGTAAAAAAATAAAGTGGACAAACTTTAGCGGGCCGTTCATGTAGCTATAACATTCGAATATACAAATTCTTTGAATGGCTATTCTTTTCATAAATGGAGCAACATTTTTTGTTCGATTAGTATGAATATAACGTGCCTTGTATTATGTATTAACGTAATTGGATCTGCTCAGATTATATAAAATAATAGAGTAAAGGTAGATACAACGCATGTTGTTTCACTGAACTATGTCTAGTGGACAAACTTTAACGGGCCGTTCACGTAGCTATAAGATTCGCATACACAAATTCTTTGAATGGCAATTCTTTTCATAAGCGGAGCAACATTTTTTGTTCGATTAGTATGAATACAACGTGTCTACATTTACAAGTGATAAATAAACAAAATATTGTGTTCATAAATCGTTGTACTGACCAGATTCATATTAAAATTTGTTATAAGTTACGTTAATTAAAACCTATTTTTTAGATAAATATGTAAAAAAATAAAGTGGACAAACTTTAGCGGGCCGTTCATGTAGCTATAACATTCGAATATACAAATTCTTTGAATGGCTATTCTTTTCATAAATGGAGCAACATTTTTTGTTCGATTAGTATGAATATAACGTGCCTTGTATTATGTATATACGTAATTGGATCTGCTCAGATTATATAAAATAATAGAGTAAAGGTAGATACAACGCATGTTGTTTCACTGAACTATGTCTAGTGGACAAACTTTAACGGGCCGTTCACCTAGCTATAAGATTCGCATACACAAATTCTTTGAATGGCAATTCTTATCATAAGCGGAGCAACATTTTTTGTTCGATTAGTATGAATACAACGTGTCTACATTTACAAGTGATAAATAAACAAAATATTGTGTTCATAAATCGTTGTACTGACCAGATTCATATTAAAATTTGTTATAAGTTACGTTAATTAAAACCTATTTTTTAGATAAATATGTAAAAAAATAAAGTTGACAAACTTTAGCGGGCCGTTCATGTAGCTATAACATTCGAATATACAAATTCTTTGAATGGCTATTCTTTTCATAAATGGAGCAACATTTTTTGTTCGATTAGTATGAATATAACGTGCCTTGTATTATGTATTAACGTAATTGGATCTGCTCAGATTATATAAAATAATAGAGTAAAGGTAGATACAACGCATGTTGTTTCACTGAACTATGTCTAGTGGACAAACTTTAACGGGCCGTTCACGTAGCCATAAGATTCGCATACACAAATTCTTTGAATGGCAATTCTTTTCATAAGCGGAGCAACATTTTTTGTTCGATTAGTATGAATACAACGTGTCTACATTTACAAGTGATAAATAAACAAAATATTGTGTTCATAAATCGTTGTACTGACCAGATTCATATTAAAATTTGTTATAAGTTACGTTAATTAAAACCTATTTTTTAGATAAATATGTAAAAAAATAAAGTTGACAAACTTTAGCGGGCCGTTCATGTAGCTATAACATTCGAATATACAAATTCTTTGAATGGCTATTCTTTTCATAAATGGAGCAACATTTTTTGTTCGATTAGTATGAATATAACGTGCCTTGTATTATGTATTAACGTAATTGGATCTGCTCAGATTATATAAAATAATAGAGTAAATGTAGATACAACGCATGTTGTTTCACTGAACTATGTCTAGTGGACAAACTTTAACGGGCCGTTCACGTAGCTATAAGATTCGCATACACAAATTCTTTGAATGGCAATTCTTTTCATAAGCGGAGCAACATTTTTTGTTCGATTTGTATGAATACAACGTGTCTACATTTACAAGTGATAAATAAACAAAATATTGTGTTCATAAATCGTTGTACTGACCAGATTCACATTAAAATTTGTTGTAAGTTACGTTAATTAAAACCTATTTTTTAGATAAATATGTAAAAAAATAAAGTGGACAAACTTTAGCGGGCCGTTCATGTAGCTATAACATTCGAATATACGAATTCTTTGAATGGCTATTTTTTTCATAAATGGAGCAACATTTTTGTTCGATTAGTATGAATATAACGTGCCTTGTATTATGTATTAACGTAATTGGATCTGCTCAGATTATATAAAATAATAGAGTAAAGGTAGATACAACGCATGTTGTTTCACTGAACTATGTCTAGTGGACAAACTATAACGGGCCGTTCACGTAGCCATAAGATTCGCATACACAAATTCTTTGAATGGCAATTCTTTTCATAAGCGGAGCAACATTTTTTGTTCGATTAGTATGAATACAACGTGTCTACATTTACAAGTGATAAATAAACAAAATATTGTGTTCATAAATCGTTGTACTGACCAGATTCACATTAAAATTTGTTGTAAGTTACGTTAATTAAAACCTATTTTTTAGATAAATATGTAAAAAAATAAAGTGAACAAACTTTAGCGGGCCGTTCATGTAGCTATAACATTCGAATATACAAATTCTTTGAATGGCTATTCTTTTCATAAATGGAGCAACATTTTTTGTTCGATTAGTATGAATATAACGTGCCTTGTATTATGTATTAACGTAATTGGATCTGCTCAGATTATATAAAATAATAGAGTAAAGGTAGATACAACGCATGTTGTTTCACTGAACTATGTCTAGTGGACAAACTTTAACGGGCCGTTCACGTAGCTATAAGATTTGCATACACAAATTCTTTGAATGGCAATTCTTTTCATAAGCGGAGCAACATTTTTTGTTCGATTAGTATGAATACAACCTGTCTACATTTACAAGTGATAAATAAACAAAATATTGTGTTCATAAATCGTTGTACTGACCAGATTCATATTAAAATTTGTTATAAGTTACGTTAATTAAAACCTATTTTTTAGATAAATATGTAAAAAAATAAAGTGGACAAACTTTAGCGGGCCGTTCATGTAGCTATAACATTCGAATATACAAATTCTTTGAATGGCTATTCTTTTCATAAATGGAGCAACATTTTTTGTTCGATTAGTATGAATATAACGTGCCTTGTATTATGTATTAACGTAATTGGATCTGCTCAGATTATATAAAATAATAGAGTAAAGATAGATACAACGCATGTTGTTTCACTGAACTATGTCTAGTGGACAAAC
Organism: Limnephilus marmoratus; assembly: GCA_917880885.1. Lineage (NCBI taxonomy): Eukaryota > Metazoa > Arthropoda > Insecta > Trichoptera > Limnephilidae > Limnephilus > Limnephilus marmoratus. The sequence goes on along the minus strand of OU862920.1, from coordinate 39,291,696 downwards.
TTTAACGGGCCGTTCACGTAGCTATAATATTCGCATACACAAATTCTTTGAATGGCAATTCTTTTCATAAGCGGAGCAACATTTTTTGTTCGATTAGTATGAATACAACGTGTCTACATTTACAAGTGATAAATAAACAAAATATTGTGTTCATAAATCGTTGTACTGACCAGATTCATATTAAAATTTGTTATAAGTTACGTTAATTAAAACCTATTTTTTAGATAAATATGTAAAAAAATAAAGTGGACAAACTTTAGCGGGCCGTTCATGTAGCTATAACATTCGAATATACAAATTCTTTGAATGGCTATTCTTTTCATAAATGGAGCAACATTTTTTGTTCGATTAGTATGAATATAACGTGCCTTGTATTATGTATTAACGTAATTGGATCTGCTCAGATTATATAAAATAATAGAGTAAAGATAGATACAACGCATGTTGTTTCACTGAACTATGTCTAGTGGACAAACTTTAACGGGCCGTTCACGTAGCTATAATATTCGCATACACAAATTCTTTGAATGGCAATTCTTTTCATAAGCGGAGCAACATTTTTTGTTCGATTAGTATGAATACAACGTGTCTACATTTACAAGTGATAAATAAACAAAATATTGTGTTCATAAATCGTTGTACTGACCAGATTCATATTAAAATTTGTTATAAGTTACGTTAATTAAAACCTATTTTTTAGATAAATATGTAAAAAAATAAAGTGGACAAACTTTAGCGGGCCGTTCATGTAGCTATAACATTCGAATATACAAATTCTTTGAATGGCTATTCTTTTCATAAATGGAGCAACATTTTTTGTTCGATTAGTATGAATATAACGTGCCTTGTATTATGTATTAACGTAATTGGATCTGCTCAGATTATATAAAATAATAGAGTAAAGGTAGATACAACGCATGTTGTTTCACTGAACTATGTCTAGTGGACAAACTTTAACGGGCCGTTCACGTAGCTATAAGATTCGCATACACAAATTCTTTGAATGGCAATTCTTTTCATAAGCGGAGCAACATTTTTTGTTCGATTAGTATGAATACAACGTGTCTACATTTACAAGTGATAAATAAACAAAATATTGTGTTCATAAATCGTTGTACTGACCAGATTCATATTAAAATTTGTTATAAGTTACGTTAATTAAAACCTATTTTTTAGATAAATATGTAAAAAAATAAAGTGGACAAACTTTAGCGGGCCGTTCATGTAGCTATAACATTCGAATATACGAATTCTTTGAATGGCTATTTTTTTCATAAATGGAGCAACATTTTTGTTCGATTAGTATGAATATAACGTGCCTTGTATTATGTATTAACGTAATTGGATCTGCTCAGATTATATAAAATAATAGAGTAAAGGTAGATACAACGCATGTTGTTTCACTGAACTATGTCTAGTGGACAAACTATAACGGGCCGTTCACGTTGCCATAAGATTCGCATACACAAATTCTTTGAATGGCAATTCTTTTCATAAGCGGAGCAACATTTTTTTTCGATTAGTATGAATACAACGTGTCTACATTTACAAGTGATAAATAAACAAAATATTGTGTTCATAAATCGTTGTACTGACCAGATTCATATTAAAATTTGTTATAAGTTACGTTAATTAAAACCTATTTTTTAGATAAATATGTAAAAAAATAAAGTGGACAAACTTTAGCGGGCCGTTCATGTAGCTATAACATTCGAATATACAAATTCTTTGAATGGCTATTCTTTTCATAAATGGAGCAACATTTTTTGTTCGATTAGTATGAATATAACGTGCCTTGTATTATGTATTAACGTAATTGGATCTGCTCAGATTATATAAAATAATAGAGTAAAGATAGATACAACGCATGTTGTTTCACTGAACTATGTCTAGTGGACAAACTTTAACGGGCCGTTCACGTAGCTATAAGATTCGCATACACAAATTCTTTGAATGGCAATTCTTTTCATAAGCGGAGCAACATTTTTTGTTCGATTAGTATGAATACAACGTGTCTACATTTACAAGTGATAAATAAACAAAATATTGTGTTCATAAATCGTTGTACTGACCAGATTCATATTAAAATTTGTTATAAGTTACGTTAATTAAAACCTATTTTTTAGATAAATATGTAAAAAAATAAAGTGGACAAACTTTAGCGGGCCGCTCATGTAGCTATAACATTCGAATATACAAATTCTTTGAATGGCTATTCTTTTCATAAATGGAGCAACATTTTTTGTTCGATTAGTATGAATATAACGTGCCTTGTATTATGTATTAACGTAATTGGATCTGCTCAGATTATATAAAATAATAGAGTAAAGATAGATACAACGCATGTTGTTTCACTGAACTATGTCTAGTGGACAAACTTTAACGGGCCGTTCACGTAGCTATAATATTCGCATACACAAATTCTTTGAATGGCAATTCTTTTCATAAGCGGAGCAACATTTTTTGTTCGATTAGTATGAATACAACGTGTCTACATTTACAAGTGATAAATAAACAAAATATTGTGTTCATAAATCGTTGTACTGACCAGATTCATATTAAAATTTGTTATAAGTTACGTTAATTAAAACCTATTTTTTAGATAAATATGTAAAAAAATAAAGTGGACAAACTTTAGCGGGCCGTTCATGTAGCTATAACATTCGAATATACAAATTCTTTGAATGGCTATTCTTTTCATAAATGGAGCAACATTTTTTGTTCGATTAGTATGAATATAACGTGCCTTGTATTATGTATTAACGTAATTGGATCTGCTCAGATTATATAAAATAATAGAGTAAAGGTAGATACAACGCATGTTGTTTCACTGAACTATGTCTAGTGGACAAACTTTAACGGGCCGTTCACGTAGCTATAAGATTCGAATACACAAATTCTTTGAATGGCAATTCTTTTCATAAGCGGAGCAACATTTTTTGTTCGATTAGTATGAATACAACCTGTCTACATTTACAAGTGATAAATAAACAAAATATTGTGTTCATAAATCGTTGTACTGACCAGATTCATATTAAAATTTGTTATAAGTTACGTTAATTAAAACCTATTTTTTAGATAAATATGTAAAAAAATAAAGTGGACAAACTTTAGCGGGCCGTTCATGTAGCTATAACATTCGAATATACAAATTCTTTGAATGGCTATTCTTTTCATAAATGGAGCAACATTTTTTGTTCGATTAGTATGAATATAACGTGCCTTGTATTATGTATTAACGTAATTGGATCTGCTCAGATTATATAAAATAATAGAGTAAAGGTAGATACAACGCATGTTGTTTCACTGAACTATGTCTAGTGGACAAACTTTAACGGGCCGTTCACGTAGCTATAAGATTCGCATACACAAATTCTTTGAATGGCAATTCTTTTCACAAGCGGAGCAACATTTTTTGTTCGATTAGTATGAATACAACGTGTCTACATTTACAAGTGATAAATAAACAAAATATTGTGTTCATAAATCGTTGTACTGACCAGATTCATATTAAAATTTGTTATAAGTTACGTTAATTAAAACCTATTTTTTAGATAAATATGTAAAAAAATAAAGTGGACATACTTTAGCGGGCCGTTCATGTAGCTATAACATTCGAATATACAAATTCTTTGAATGGCTATTCTTTTCATAAATGGAGCAACATTTTTTGTTCGATTAGTATGAATATAACGTGCCTTGTATTATGTATTAACGTAATTGGATCTGCTCAGATTATATAAAATAATAAAGTAAAGGTAGATACAACGCATGTTGTTTCACTGAACTATGTCTAGTGGACAAACTTTAACGCGACGTTTATGTAGCCATAAGATTCGCATACACAAATTCTTTTCATAAGCGGAGCAACATTTTTTGTTCGATTGGTATGAATATAATGTGTCTTGTATTTTGGGGAAGGATTAACGGGAAGTTTATGTAGCTATAATATTCGCTTTCATATATTTTTTGAATGGCTATTCTTTTCATAAACGGAGCATTATTTTTTGTTCGATCGGTACTAATATAACGTGTCTAGTAATTTTATAATGTCATTGAAAAAATGTCGTAATTTCAAGTTCCATCCAGTAATTCTTCATGGATCTGCTCTAGTTAATAATGAACATTATAGCTTCCTGTAGCTAAATATTCACGTTAAGATACATCCATATCATATTAGTCGTTTACGGAGAACCTTTTATAATTTTTTTTTTTTTTTTAAAAAGAAAGACAAACATTCCCGGGTTACGAATAACCCAACAATGTTTGAAAATCTCCTACTACCATCACAGAAAGCCGAAAATGTTGCTTGTGTTGTGATGGAGGACTTAGCCAGCCGAGGAATCGAACACGCGACGCTCGGGTGAGATCTAAACGCTATGCCCACTCAACCACCGACCAGTGTTTTTAATCCTATTTATTTAATGCCATCAAACTTAACACAGAAATCGAACCCGAAGCCAATTCAATCACGTAGACGATTATTAGGTACGTACGCTTCGGAGGCCGGTTTTGCATAAAAGAGAAAATGAAGCAACAAAATATAAATTGTACGACAGATAGCTATAATTTTGAGATTAACCAATGTGTCTGTAGGGCACAATGTGGCCAGGTACTGAGGTATACGCAGTGTATTATATTTCGTTAATGACGAATTTCCCTTTAGGCATCACTGTTTAGTCATTCTGTTTACGAGATGAGTTCTGGTGAACGTGGAAATGAAAATCCAATTTCTCAATGCAATCTTGGTACCTACGTAATATGTTTTAAGATCTAAAAATCTAACCTGAAAATGGAACTTTCGTAGTAATACACTCCCTAATCCAGGACCATCGCTAGGTATCATCCACGATACCCACTGAAGTGATAATTCGGTGAAAGCGTGTTATTGTACATTGCGTGCCCAAAGTAAAGTAATTTTTATCTAACTCCGAGTGAAACTGATCTAGAGAAATAGTAACTTATTCTAGAGAATCCTTTACTTTCAATTTGATGTCGCGAGTGGCACGCTTTCCGAAAACTGGGAAATTTTCGACGCTTTCCTTTAGGACAACGCGACAGGTAAGAATGGGATGGTCTCACTCAAAACGGGACGTTTGTGTCATACAACATATATGGAACAGGAGGAGTATGTAGGTACATTATTTCGTAAGTATTATTTTCTGAAACAGAGTCACCGGTGTATTTTATTTATTATACTTATTTTTGCAGTGTGTATGGTTAGGTTACCCACTGCAAAACCTCATGGTACATAATCCCTGGCCAGAACGCTGAATAAAGTGGACCTCTTTTTATAATATAGGTACATACATACAAAATTTATACATAGAGACCTCTGTATATACTTTTTTAAATTTTTTGATGAAATAGTCGGTGTGTAAATGAATGGCATATAACAAAGAATGGGGTAAAACAATATTCCGTGGGAGTTCTTAAACAAATAAGAGACCAATTTAATTCAGGATTCAAATTGAAGGCGGGCATGGGTACCGCCGCCCCCGGAACTATTCTTCGGATAACCAACACGTATGTCGTAGGTCACCCCAAGTGGTTCACTACGTTTGGTGACGTTGCAGGGGTGCCAGGGTTAATGGGGTAAGGTTTGACTAGGTCTTGCCTGATCGAGAGACTGATTGAGGGAGGCCTTTGGCCTCTCCAGCCGGACTCTTTCAACCCATCCCCTGCACCACAATTGGATTGATGGATTCATACGTCTGTCAATCCAGGATTTCTATCAACTCCTCATATTTTTTTACTTCCGATAACTTCCCCTCCTCTCTCTCAATATAAAGACCCTCTACACAGCATCCCCTAAGATGATAAAATAATTTCCTTCAGGGCCACCTGTGTGGAGTTAATGTAAAAAAATTAAAAAACCATGTTTGTATTTAATGAAAAATTTAATTTCTCGAATAACAAAATTTTCTCCGACAGGTCACAAACCGAAGAGACTCCAAATAGTATTGGTGTATCGAAGCCTACGCTATTTGTTGGTACGGGGGTAAAATATTGAGATATCTAGTATGTAGTACGTAGACGGTACCTAACTACTTCAATTCACGTTAATCCTTTATGTAACATTTTTTTTAACGAGTCATTATCGATCGTATTCATCTGTAAATGAAATAGTGTTGTGAATATGGTTGTCTAACCCGCCATCGGGCCAGCTAGCAGAAAGCAGATAGAGAATGAGCCATCGCGGCATGACATAAGCTAGCCCTGGGCCAGGTGTAATAACCATAATTAACAGATGTATCGACTCCCTCCGCGTCGGGCTCCGTTCCTGTGCCATTCAGCGCGGCTACACCCATCAACATCAACCGCGATCAACAGCCAACAGCCATTGGGTTCCATCGCCGCGGTTATGACTGATGCCAATTAAGCTATTATTCACGCTTCTGAATTCTTATAAAACGGGATGACGACGTATTTAGGTCATGCTAAATGTCAATCGATACTTATGTAAGTGGCAGTAAAGGTGATCCAATCCATTTCTAATTCTCCAACTGTACTATTCTAACAGGTTCCGTGGAAAAGCAGAAAGGTGACAAAAAAGACTATTGAATAAACAGACCAGTGACGTAACAGAATATTGATGAAAACTGAAGAAGCAAAATATATATTTAACCTAACCTAACCTAACACTGTTAGTTTCGTCACTGTTATATTCATCGCCACGTCAATGTTCGTCTACTAACTGGTAGGTAGGAACTTCTGGAGTGCGTAGGAGATTCAAATGATTTAAAAAATCATAGTGTGTGATTCACACGCGGTAGAAGAACCTTAGGAAAACCAAAGTAGACAAGAGTGAGGAGGCTACGAAGCACCGCACAAAGAGGATACCGATAGACTAAGAAGCACCGCAAAAAAGTCACCGATAGGCTCCTAAGCGCCGCGCAAAGAGGAGACCGATTTTTCTATCTCATTCTCCCGCAGGCTAAATCCTATAGATTTATGTATTTGTCTCTTTTTAATGTACCTATTTTTCGTTCTATCAAGTTTCAAATCACAACAGTGCTAAAGAAGTTTTCATTTAAAAAATATGCTTATCTAATGAACCACAGTTTACACACTTTTAGGAACATGCACCGCATAAGAGTCCCCAACTGCTTCCAACTGCCTGGCGCCAGTTAGACTATGGTTGATGAGGTATGTTGTGAGGCTAAAGGCAATGGGGAGGAGAAGGAAATGAGGAAGATAAAGGTGGGAATGTAGCTAGCTATTCGGATCTGGTCACCGACATGTTCCATGAACTCAGTGCCCAGTGCCACCAGCTGAGAAAAGTACTGTAACAATAAAAATAAACCATCAGATACCATAAGACGTCAAAGACTAAACTGTGATGACGAGGCTCATAAACTTGAACTGGATTCTCTCCACGGCAATATTGTAAATATACTAATAAACTCCGCAATAAATGCATTCTGGGACCGAAAAAAAATAAGACATTGTTCCTGGGTCCTTTAACATTGCTCTCCGAAAATGCCAACACTCGGAAAACAAAACACGAATGTAGCGTAGCTACTTCTATCCATAACAAATATTTCAGAAAGTTTTGGCAAAAAACTTCAACTGTGGTGAAAAAAAGGAACAAAGTTTCACTATGCGTCAATAACATTATGGGGGATGAAAAAATAGCTAACGAATTTAGAGTATTTTTTTCTTTAAACGAGGATACAGAAGAAATCACGAAACCTTCGATAATATCATGTCCACCTGCAGCCAATGATGACCTGGTCATGAATGTTACTCATGAAATGATTGAAAGCGCTATTAAGCAAACCGCCCACGGTAAAAATCCTGGGAACGACGCCATTGGTACTGAGCATTTAAGATACGCAGGAGATCAACTTAATGCTAATCTAACCGCCCTGTACTGAAGCTTCCTAAGACACACCATATGCCGATGGACATGAGCCAAACTATTATCGTACCAAACCTGAAATCTATAGAATCCACACCGTATAGAAAACCGACTAACACAACACGGGTCTGTGCCTAGCAAGGTGGTCCTCAATTCATGTAACTCAAAATCTTCAATTCATGAAACAAACAAATCAATGAATAAAGAAAATTTAAAAAAAAATGTGCGACAGCATTTTAACAAACCTCAAATTATTTATTAACAAACGTTGCCTTAAAAAATGTTTCCCATCGAAAAGGGAAGCCTTCACAGATATTGACCTTGAACACGATGGTATTTATCCACAAAATATTGAACAACATGTTACCAAAATACTTCTCAAATAAAATTGTATACAATAAGGACATTCACAGATATAACACAAGGACGTGCAAGGAAATTAGGCTGCAAAAAAGGACAAAGCGAATACGCAGAACAGTTTACTGTACAAGGGAATGAAGTTATATAACACACTACCAGAAACTTTAAAATCCACACCAATTGGAAAGTTCAAGATGCATTGTAGGAGCTACATAGAACTCGAAAAAATATAGTGAATATGAAATATTATAATTAATTAGCGGCAATATGAAATATTATAAATAATTAGAAATTTGTAAACTTAAATGTACAAATTACTAAAATAAATTATTATTATTATTATGCGTCAGGTTTTTACAAACGTCAAATTATTTATTAACAAACGTTGCCTTAAAAAATGCTTCGCATCGTAAAGAGAAGTTTTGCAGCCACATGAAAACTAGTGAGAAATCTTTTAACATTGCTCTCCGAAAATGCCAACACTCGGAAAACGCAGCGCGAATAGCATAGCAACGTCTACGCTATGTGCGATAGCATTTTAACAAGCCTCAAATTATTTATTGACAAACGTTGCCTTAAAAAATGCATCCCATCGAAAAGAGAAGTCTTTACAGATAATGTGCGTCAGGTTTTTAGCAAACCTCAAATTATTTATTAACAAACGTTGCCTTTAAAATGCTTCAAATTGAAAAGAGAAGTTTTTGTAGATATTTTAGTATTTATAGTCAATTTCCAAGAGTATCTGAAGCTGTAATTCGTAAGCAGTTTTCGGATGCAAAAGGTTACTAGTAATAAAAGTGATTATTCTACTGTCTAATTGCATCGCTTCAACTGCACTTATTACTTACCACCTATCAGTGGATGGGCAACAAGATTTGTTTAAATTTTGTATACTCATAGCCGACACGATACATGAACTAAGTGCCCGGTGCCACCAGCTGAGAAAAGTACTGTAACAATAAAAATAAAACCACCAGATACCATTAGACGTCAAACACTAAACTGTGATGACGAGGCTCATAAACTTGAACTGAATTCTCTCCGCGGCAATATTGTAAATATACTAAGAAACTCCGCAATAAATGCATTCAGAACTAAAGGAGAAAAAAATATGACATTGTTCCTGGGTGGAATAATGAAGTCTCCACTTTGTACCGTCAATCAAGGCATGCATTCCTCTGCTGGGTTCAAGTCGGAAAGCACACGGAAGGCTGTTTTGCAGACACAAGAAAACTAGTAAGAAATCTTTTAACATTGCTCTCCGAAAATGCCAACACTCGGAAAACAGAGCGCGAATGGATAGCATAGCTACGTCTACGCTATGTGCGACAGCATTTTAACAAGCCTCAAATTGGATATGATTTTAGATTTTCGCGGCCAAAAGTATTTTTGTTATTTTTTTTCGGAATATCGGAACAAATTTGTTATCGGAACACTTTCGAGCATGTAAACTTGGCCGCCCTGACAAATCGGCAATCGCCGAGCATTTAACTGAAACCGGCCATTACTTTGGATTTGTTCCTGAAGTTCTGGGAAGACCCAAGATAGAGCACACCTAATTACAGAGGCAATTGAAATTCATAAAAATCCTATTAACATTAATAGAAACGACGGAGCTAAGCTCAATAGTTCTTGGTATCCGGTAATTGACGGCTACACCAAAGCTAAATGCAGAAAACCATCTTCAAGTATATTGTAATGCCAGCTCGCAGTGGAATGGAGCTGGCAACACGGTATTGCTTCGAAGTACTTAAGCACACATTTCACCACTAACATTTACACATCTGCCCTGATAATGGACACTGTAACGCTGTCCGAAACGTTGGCTAAAGGAGGAGGTAGCGCAACACGGCATAACACCCCAAAAACAAATGCCAAAAAAAGCCTCAAATTATTTATTGACAAATGTTGCCTTAAAAAATGCATCCCATCGAAAAGAGAAGTCTTTACAGATAATGTGGGTCAGGTTTTTAGCAAACCTCAAATTATTTATTAACAAACGTTGCCTTAAAAATGCTTCAAATTGAAAAGAGAAGTTTTTGTAGATATTTTAGTATTTATAGTCAATTTCCAAGAGTATCTGAAGCTGTAATTCGTAAGCAGTTTTCGGATGCAAAAGGTTAATAGTAATAAGCTTCTGAAACATATTATTTTCTTTTAGCGAAATTCCGCACAACTATATAATATGAAATGGGCAATATATAGTCAATAATGATTTTTCACTTCTGGCGAATTCAGTAATAATGAATGAAATGGTAATAATGCATAAATGACGTAAGCATTACGTAATAAACCCAAAATAAATGCCGATTATCATTATAAGAAAACCAGGTAAACCCAAACCGCCGCAAAGAAAAAGAGAGAACGGTTGTTTTCTCCTTCATTTTCCTTATCTCAGAAGGGAGGTTTGACCTTTGGTTTTCGTCTCCGGCAAACGTCATTGAAGCGCTGCAAAAGCTCGTTTTTACTGATCGTTTTTAGATGTCTTTTGAATTTTGTTTTGAATGTTTGTTTCTCGGTAAAAGATTAGTACATCGATGATACTGGAAAGATACCCTTGAATACGAAGGCTTTATTTGTTTCACCGATTGCTCCGTTTCAGTGAGTTTTCGCACAGTATACCGCGCCATTTTGCGGGCATTTACTTTAATTTGTGCAAATCGATTCACGTTCCTTCACGGCAGATGCCTCGTGCATTGTGTCACTTGAAGTGCGGCTGTGTGTATGTCCGCGTGCGGATGCTTTATGTGCATATGTGCGGGAACACTACATTTAAGCCGATTTAAAATGTATTCATGTGCATTCCGATTGTACTGGGTGATTTGTGTTTGATGAGAATTATTGACGGATGCAGAAGAGTAAAAAAAAACCTTCGAAAATTGACGATTTTTCCGACAAGTTCCACATTCCGACATTCCTGAAGACTTTCACCCCCAGATTACTCATACCTTTTTCTTCCCAGAACTTCTCCTTCCTTTCCCTAATAATCACTTCACACAGTAATCACTTCCAAAGATGACATATGCCCTGTGTGAATTTTTTCCTCAGGACCTCCTGTACATAGCTATTGTAAAAACAAATCATCAAGTCACTAGTTATAATTGTAAATCTAAGTTGTAAGCTAGTAATATTAATTCATTTATATATTTATTTGTACAGCGCCCTTGAGGTGATTTTCCACAAAAACGGCGCTATATAAATATTATTATTATTGTAAATCGCTTGATTAATACATACTTTTTTTACTTTGGTCATGTTGAAACCAGTTTTAATATAAAATGTGATGTACTTTGAATTATCAGTTTCTGAAAGTGCATGGATGAATACAAACTGCAAACCCTTTTTTTAAATATTATTATTATTATAAATCGCTTGATTAATACATTCTTTTTTTACTTTGGTCATGTTGAAACCAGTTTTAATATAAAATGTGATGTACTTTGAATTATCAGTTACAATACAAACTGCAAACCCTTTTTTTAAGGCCTAAATAATGCGTATATTATTCATGAGAATAGAATGGAGGTTCTAATTTAAAATCATGGAATAGTGTAGGAAACGGAAATTCGGCGGGGTTAAATAACAACTAAGTAATTAAAAAGTAAGTTAAACTAAGTGAATTTATATATTTTTAACGTTAGTGTTGATAGTCTCCCTGTGTATCTAAAGCTGGGTCCACACATGTTCTTTTGTCCGTTCCGTTCCTCCGTTCCGTACCTCCGTTCCGTATCAAAAACTCTGGACGCAAGTAAAAATAGCCCGTACCTCCGTAACGTCGCTGCGATCATCGGCATCCGCGTGTTCATTCCAGCGACAGAGAGAACGACCTGCGCATGCCGCGACTCGCGTCCAGACTGGCGCATACCCGTATCGTATCGCCTTTGAACGGGCCGAATAAACCGACTCCCGATGGATCGGGGCGTACCTCTACCCGTAACGTACCTCCGTAACACCGTACCGTTCCGAACGGGCGTCCAAACTAGCGTTCTTGATCGCGACGCTGATACGGAACGGAGGAACGGAACGGACAAAAGAACATGTGTGGACCCAGCTTTAATAGATATAAATTAAATGGATTTTTAAAGAAATTGACAGAAATATATGCAAACGCGGATTAATACACACCTTTATGCCGTGACCGAAAGGGAGGACAGAGAGGACAGTGACATACAACCTTGCTAAACAGTTTATTATAATATAAACAAATATATTTTTGCTTTACTTTTAAGATAACATATTACTTTACCTCAAAAGTGAGAGCAAACACCGCTTTCCCAACGGCGCTATAAGGAAACATAAGGTTTCCTCCTTCACCGCATACGTCAAGACTCTATTTTATTGAACGAAACTACATTTTTTTGAACGACTCTAGACCATCCAATGTCCATGCATACGGGGTTAGAAAGCAGTATGCAAGTACTTAGATTAACATAATACACAAGAATAATAAATGTGGCAGCCCGTGGAATAATTCTTCTAAAATCTATAGAAAAAATATATACAGATAAAAATATGAAAAGTGAGAACAATACTAAAGCATTTACTATCTCTCCCTTCATAATTTACATATCAAGTTTAATTTATTATTAGTTTATTTAATTACCCTTTTATGTACCCATGGGGCCATTAACATTCTTTTATACAGAAGTTAATAATAAAGAATAGGTTACAAAAATAATTTCTAACATTACGGTGGTTTCCAATTGGATATTTTTTTTTAAATAAACGTATGTGCAGTACAAACGCGGTAGAAAATAAACCTTCAGAAAACTAAAGTAGACAAGGGTAGGGAGGCTACGACGGACCGCTCAGAAAGGAGACCGATCATTCTATCTCATTCTCTCGCAGGCTAAATCCTACAGAAGTATGTATTTGTCTCTTTTTAGTGTCACTCGTTTCCGTTTCATCGAGTTTCAAATCACAACAGTGCTTAAGAAGTTTTCACTTCGAAAAAAACAAAATATGCAATTTACACGCGGTGGATGGGAAACCTTCGGAAAACTAAAATAGACAAGAGTGGGGAGGCTACGAAGCACCACACAAAGAGAAGACATTCTCACGCAGGCTAAGTCTACAACGGTGCTAAAGAAGTTTTCACTTTAAAAGTAATAATAATAAAAATTATCTGAAATAATCAGAAATAACATTAATAACATTTTTAAAAATCTTTAAATATCGAAAATGTTACCTTAAAAATGTCGATATCATTTGACTTCATAATTTGTTTGTAAACGGTGACTTGAAATAGGTCCTCATACGTAACTCCTTTTTTGATGTGGGTGTTGTGATAGTTATAAATAACGGTCTCCTTGCAATCCGCAACCCCGCAATGGGAGGGTTGCGGGTTCGATACCTATAAGAGCGCAAAAGCGTTTTCATATTGATTGATCTGGCTGATGGCGTTATAGCTTTAGCAAAATGACCATTTTCATAAAACATCAAAGTTGAGTCGGTTAAATGCACTATGGTAATAATAAGCATCGCTAGTGACCCGATTAGAAGTGTCGGGGTGTATAGGTACTTAACTAAGCGAAGCTCTAAGAGACTTCCGATTGAATGAGTAATAAGTAGTGTGTTTATGGTCGGTTGGTACACATGCAATTATTAAGCATTTGCGTTGACGCTTTTGAGCTGAAAAAAAAAGAATACAATTGCAGCAATTTAGTTCAGAAACATATTTTTTAAATTCAGTTTACACATTTGAACCCACCAACCTGTAGCTTATACAACATACTCGTGGATAATTGGTTAAAACTTAGTTTATTAAAAATTAAGAATAATGACATGAAATAATATATTTTAAACCAAACCAAATATACAATTTCAATTTTTTTTAAGCTAGGATTTTAGTTGTATCGCATTGGCTTATTGCGTTTATTGTTTTTATTTTTTAAGCGCCTTATCAGTAGACAGCCTCCGTGGTCGAGGGATAAGGCTCTCGACTAGCGATCCGGAGGTCACGGGTTCAAATCCCGGCGTGCGTAAGTAAATTTTATTTGATTTATATGTGTTACTTCACAATTTAATAATTAAAAAATAATACGCGGTATATTTGCAGCACGTTCCTTATTGGAAGATAATCTCATTATCGCAATGGTGTAAGACCTAAGACCTCCATTCAGAATGTAAATGGTTTAGACGTGTTTGGGGACTAGATCTGAATAGGCAGGTATTTTCCCCGCCTCTTTACCTCCCCACTACCGTCAGCGTCACAACATACCCCGATTGGGGATGCCATGCCCTTGAGCGGTATTCACATAAAAAAATACATTAAACCGGGTCAGAGATATAGCTTGGTTTACTGCTTTCGCTTGCTTATTCCTCTGCCCTTGTTTGAAGAGTTTTTTTTTGCTTCGACTCCAAGACATAAGATGAGTGGCTCTTTTTACCGTAACGAAATCATTCAATCAACAGCACACTTTGTGCTACACTGCGGTAGGTGAAGGATAAAATCATCTATTTCAATGTCATGTCTTGTAAGAAAGCCAAAGATTGACAAATCTCGCTTATAGGTGGGAAGATGCCCTAACGTAGCTTAGGAATTTGACATCAATTATTTCATTATTCACTTTTTCCACAATATTTGAGATAAGAATAATCATCATCTCTTGAAGATTGGACGATCGTACAAGCCTGATAATTCCGGTGGAATTTAGAAACAAAATAAAGGTTAGAACGGAGCTTTCAGCGGCATGGACCTTTAGGGTGCTTCAGAACTGGACTCCAATTCAGATTCCAATGCCATGTGTCTAAGTTCCGTGTTTATCTGTACCATTCGAAAAAATAAAACAAGAATTTATCATATATCTCTAGTTTTCATTTCATTTTTATGTGAATGCATGGGGAAGGGGAGGGGGAGGTGAAGAAGTACCTGGCTATTCAGATCTGGTCATCAAACACAGCAAAAGCCATTTTAAGCAACGTTTCAACTCTGAACGGTGGTCTTACGTCAGGTAGATGCTGAGAGTATCTTCCACTCTGGAACATGCCGCAAATATACCCTATATGATTTTAAATTAATCAAATAAAATTTATGGGATGTAAAGCTGAAGAATTACATTCACGGGGCCCAACCAGAGTTTGACAAAGTCTTTGAACGCCCATTCGGTTGACTTTCGATATCCTACCTGTCCCGAATTGTTCCATACCGTGAAATTTATCATGAAATCTCCATGTAGGTAGGTACTAACCACGCAAGGACACTAGAGAACAGATCACCATTCTTTCGGTGACCTTCGATCCTTCGAGGGAAACCTTAACAGGATTGCAGTGCAAATATTTCAATAGTTTAATATTGAATTGTTCTAGATTATTTTCGAAAAAAAAAATCATTTGGACTTGCACTTCGTATCTGGACTCCGATGAGTGCCAATTTTTCGCCAGTCTATTGTATTATAGATACCGTTCGAGAAAAAAGAAGAGTAAGATTTAATCGTAAAATCTCAACGCGTGTACTTAGGTATCCAAATAAAAAAGAGTCAACATTCTTCTGGACGAGCATCGACCCTGAAGCAATATCCCAATTACTATTGCATACACGTAACTTCATTTAGGTAATACAGTCGGCTCACGCAGTCACCAGCGTTACCTATGTTTAATCCATTTCGAATTGTTATTATTCAATCATGGCAAACGTGTGAACCGACAGAAATAAATATTATCTGATTTTAAAATTTATATTTTCAATTGAAATGTGTTCTTTTCATTCCACGAAAATGAAATTATCATTTCCAAAAATAGCTCTTTTTACTTATGTTTTTCATGGTAATTTTAAAAGTTTATCATTTATTTATTTATCTCTCTTAAAATAACATAGTTTATCATTTTATGGATATTACCCGATTTTAAAATTAATCTTTTCAATTGAAATGTGTTCTTTTCATTCAACGAAAAAGAAATTATCATTTCCAAAAATAGCTCAGTTACGGATTTTTTTTTTCTTAATTTTTCGTGGTAATTTTAGAAGTTTATCATTTTTTATTTGTAAAAATTAAAGTGTAGTAAATTTTAGCTCTTTTATTTTAGACCATATTAATGATTATTTTTTAAAAGTTTTGTCTTTATAAAATCTGGAAGATGTCAATGTCAAGTACTTGATTGTTTAGATACTCGCTTGTAACTAAATTGCGTGCTGTTGGCTTACTATACCCCCTCCAGGATAGCGGTTCCGGTTTTTAACTAAAGGGCGTGCTTTTGAAAATATAAGATGGAAGTTTCGCCCTCTTGAAATTTCTAAAACAGTCTTCCGGAAAGTTCTAGAAGGTTCCATAGAGCTTTAGAAAGTTCTGGAAGGAACGGCGGAGTATGTCATGAAAGATTCGGGAATAGAGAGTCGGAAACATCTTTGTGGAACATTCCAGAACACTCTCGAATGTTGTCCTGAGCGAAACCGGGTACCCCAGCTAGTCTTCTATAATTTGATTGGAGGAATCAAAATAATATCTTGTGCGATTTAATTGGAAATAGGTTTTCAAATTGCAGATTAATTACTACACAAACTAAGTATTTAAAAATCTGTGCACGCCACTGACGGATTAAGTCTTTGTGTATAGTGAGTAACTGGGTACTTGATTAGAGTGGCAACTAATCTTGTAAACAATATAATAACATTGTGTAAATTTGTATCTTTGCTTCATAAGAATCAACAATGAAAATGTTCATTAATATCTGACACGTGTAACTAACATCCATCTGTTGTTAATGAATTACTCAAACAGTTATCACCTCTTTCCGATGTATTTCTAAAATAATAGGTCAGTGGGTTATCTTTGAAGAATTTAGCTATCAGTGGGACGTTCTAGGTAGGTCATTCAATCCATTTAATATTATTGAGACATGCTTATAATCTTCAGTATTACCATGTTTAAAAAATTACAAGGGTGCAGTTCACACGTGACGCGGTAGAAGTGAAACCTTGAGAAAACTAAAGTAGGCAAGAGTGGGGAGGCTACGAAGCACAAAGAGGATACCGATAGGCTACGAAGGACCACACAAAGAGGAGACCGATCATTATATATCATTCTCTCACAATCTAAATCTTATAGATGTATGTGTTTGTCTCTTTTTAGTAATAATCAAAAATCCTGTTTTTTTGAAAAATTGTAGTTAATGCACCAATTTCACTATATCGTTACCAAAGTAGCACTTAATCAGGTACTATTTATTTATATTCATAGTTTTTATTTATATTTCTATCTATATTTATATTGTTTTCATATTATATAGCGCGGTGTATTCGTATTGTCGTATAATATAATTTGTACTGAAAACATGTTTTAAATCAGTGAAAATAATCATGTTTGTACATAATTTAATTAATTTAATTAAAAAAACAAATATATTATTACACAGATTATATCTGATTTTGTAAATTTTAATATAGTTTCTCTTATAAGTGTACTATGTACCTATTATAAGTTCACACTTTAAACACATAACCTAACATAACTTCATATCTTTATAATATTGTTTATAATAGCATTAACTCTTTATGTTTATGTTGTAAATCTTTATGTAATTCCTCCAACTTGTTATCAGGTACCTGGTTTATACTATTCGGTAAATGCGAGTATAATAATATATGCTACCAGGTACATTTCTTGGAATAACATGAACTAAACCTGTCAATTTGTCTGTCCTGGAACGGGAAACTTTCCTAGTTGGACAGGCAAAGCTTCCTAATATGTTATTAGTACTTTCTTTTGTATTTATCTATAATAAATAAATAAATAAAATAATAGTACAAGACTAAAGTATTTTCGAAAGGAGTGAAAGAGTGCCTGTTTTGTTGAGTTGTAATTTTATTTAAGTGAATACCGCACAAGAGTCCTAACTGCTCCCAATCGCCTTGTGCCAGAGACCGTGGCATCCCCAATTATAGGGTATGTTGTGGGGTTGAAGGTAGTAGGGATGAAAAGGAGATAAGAAAGAGGAAGGTGGGAAGTAACTGGCTTTTCAGATTTGGTCACTAAACACTGCTAAATTCTTTTCAAGCATCGTTTCAATTCTGGATAGTGGCCTTTGACCAGAGCTATATTTGGAGTATCTTTTACTCTGCATCGTGACGCAAATATACTACGAATTATTTTAAATAAATAAATTGTAAAATAACACAAATTAATCAAATAAAATTTACTTGCGCACGCAATGCTAATACAGAGCATTATCCCTTGACCACAAATAATGGGCTAAGATTTAGCGTTACACTCGTACACTGTCATATTATATAGTTCTTCGTACTTGATCATCTATTGGTAGTACGCAGTGTGTATTATTTATAACGTGTTTGATGTATGTGTACGAGAAGAAGAGAAAGATGTTCTTTTTAAAACAATTAACCTGTGGCGTCTTAAGTCTCAACACACAACAACAAAACGATAAGTTACGAACAAAAAAGGCCAATCTCTCAATTCTTCAAAGATAATATTGCTGTTAACTGTCAACTCTTCCCAGTAACACTTAGATACGATCTCGCGCACAGAGAATAATAATATCATGTATGCAACCTGGATCTTAAACTTTAATCTGTTATAATCTGTGTAGCTGTGTATGTAATGTACAAATTACACAATTAAATGTATATTTACAACAGAAACTTACCTAAACATCACTTTTGTAAAATGGGAATAAACAGAAGTAAAATAATTGAGAACAAGATTACACGATTTCGTAATACGTCTATATACGATTAGCGGATTATTTATAAAACTACTTAGGAATGTTTGATAATATATTATCTCTTATGATTATGTTTATAAAGTTCGAGTTTATATCATGTTTACCCCACTTAGTGACTTGTTTTCACTCGATAGTGCCGTCGCGTCGGTACGGTAGGTTAGTTCCTTCAATGGATCAAGCAGACCAGAGGTGCCGAACCCAAATCAGGGGGGAGGCCATCACCATTTCGTGAAATGCTGACGGTTAGATCCGTCCTTGAACACAGGTAAATGGCGGATAATACCGTTAATTTTTACCGGTAATTCTGTGTACAAAAATGCTATTATTGTAAAAAAAAAACCGCGATCTTCAATAACAGAAGGCATAAACTGACAATATGCATGCGCCTATTTGCACTCACCCTCCACTTATTAAAATCAAGTCAGTTACATTTAATTGGATTACAATCAAATACACTTTGAATGTTTACATTCTTCGTCAATATTTACTTCTGGAATTTTTAAATTTATTTTTATTACGTTCTACTTTATGTGGTAATTTTTTTTAGTTCAAAATATCTTGTCTACATTGTGTATGAGGTATTATTTTTCTTCATATTTGTATTTATAATAGCTATTTGTACTTTATGCTGTCTCTTCAATTTGTATGTTTTAATTTTTTGTCATGTGAATATTTTTTTCTTATCTTTGTATATTCTGTATCCATTTCAAATTATTGTAATTCCTGTGTAAAAGCCATTCATCGGCGTTAATTCAGAATAAATAAATTCAATCTTCCGAGAAACGTGCGGAAAAAGTATTCTGGTTAGAATTGAAAAATAAATACTTAGTGCGGCTATGCGCCTGATAGTTTGCAATAAATCAAAACCCCCATCGAGAGTCCTAGGTCTAATAATAAGAAAGTTCTAATTTCATAAAATATAATAGAAATGTGATAGGAATTTACAAGAACGATTTTTTTCTTTTTTTTGTGTGAATACCAAAATCCAAAACATAGAAAGCTGAAAACTTCATATTGGGCCGAAAAAATCTTCAATTGGACCGCCGGTTGGGCATGCCTGAAGTAGATCATTAATCTCCAAAGATGAAAGCATTCTTCAGGAGCCTGATTGCAATGATTTTATCCGACTCTGAGTAAACTATGTGGAACATTTCTGCAATCTCGCCAAGATAAATATATTGTATAATACGAAATATATATATTAATAATGGACTGAAATTTTGCGTGTTATCAACATTTATTCAAACTAGGTGAAGTTCTAGATTTACACATAGTTGTAAATGTCCAGTGTGCGAAATTAGGGGTGGTTTTTAGAAATCTCGTGTAGAAAGTGACCTTCCGACTAATTTGAAGGTCACGTTTGCAATTTTTCACCAATCTGGGAAAATATCTGTAGACTTTTTAAAAAACAAACCTACACTCTTCATGTAGAGAGATGTTATATTAAGATTAAAAATATTTAAACCTTTGCATTTTATAAATTGAAATTATGAAGTTATAATGTTAACTAGTGTTTAAAAACCTAAATCACTATGAGTGTATAGGTAGGTACTATGACGATAGGTAGGTACAGCTGATTACAAATTTAAAATAAAACTAAATACTTGATAAAACCAAATATTATTTTTTCAATAAGCTGTATGTTTTTCGGTAATAAGATGTGTGTTTTGCGTTCTCTCCTTCATCTTGAGCCAACTTTTAGGACAGCATTGCAATGTTCACCATCAGGGCAAACGTTGGTTCAAGAGGGAGAGGGAAGCGACTCAATCAATCTTGGCCGTAAGAACCTTAAGTCAAAGTAACCAAAAATACTATACAACGTCGCCCTTTCTATAAAATGTTGACTCCAAAATGTGACTTATGAGTGTACTACATTGGCTCCGAGGACCACAGCGGTAAGCCCCAAAATACTATAAGTCAGTGTGAATTCAAGGAAAATACTAAAGCAGTTAGAATAATATTAAAAAGTAATATGTATACAAATTATAAAAAACCCCACCTAAGTACTAGTAAATCCAAAACATTTTGAACTTGGAGCAGTCGATATTGTGTTTGTTTATTGCAGTATGTTCGAGTTGCGACTCATTTACTGCGTTTTTTATCTTAGGTACTACAACCAAATGTGATGCTTAATTCAAAACATAATACAGGTATATCTATCAAAAATAAATATATGATTGTGGTATTGTCCTGTTTATTCGGTAGGTATGTGGATATAAATGGTAATGACGCGATGATAAGGATCCTTAGTGAATTGTCCGGTTAGTGGGAGAATACTAAGCAATGATGCAAATAAAACAGATAAATGGTACATGTATGGAAGAATGTGTAGCAAAAACATCGATTGCCAAGAAAATATTGCTCAGTTGAGGAGTGAAGAGTTCAACGGCACCGCAGCGAAGGTTCCGTACGGAATAATATATTAAGTAATGCGCCGCGCTCGTCCTTGCTCCTTGCTCCGGGACAAACTCTAATAAATACGCAGGTAGATATCTACTCACAAATTATTGTATCCTTGTCAGGAACGCAGTTGAGAATGTTTTACATATTTATATTCCTGGACCTTTGGTAATTGTTATTGTATAATATATGATTACAAATCCTGTAAACATAGTATTTGATATGTGTGTTTAACCGGACAAAGACGATCAGGGACAAAATGTAACACGATAAGAGAATAGGTTAGGTTGGGTGAGGTTTTTTCTTCTATGTTCTGATTTGTCTTGGAACCGTGGGTGTATCTTGTAAATAAGCGAAATTCCTACTTTGACCCGAAAATCTGGCAAAATGTATCGTGAAACACCTGCTGGTAGCGTAGCGTCAAAAGTTCATTTGTAAATTATGTCGCAATGAAAACTACCAAGAGAGTAGGTTTGACAACAAAAAATAAATTATTGTACTACGTAGGTACATTTACTGTACAGGATTTATTATTTTAACATTCTTAAAATTTGGGAAAAAAGGTACGTAAATATTTTTATGCTTATTTAAAGAGTAATAATTACATAATAAAATCACTGTTTTAGAAATTTTATTTAGTATAAAAATTCCTCCTATCACTTTGCTGTGCGAAAATATCCGTTCTGATGTGTGGTATCTTGAACAAGTCATCATTGACCACTACGGCTGAAGTATCCAGCCACATTTATAAGACTTGGCATTCCAAGATGAATGGGATTAGAATCATGAACCATATTAAAACTAAGTACCTATCACAAGATTTGCATAACATTTATATATATATATGTGCATTAATATATAATATATTATATGGAACGCATGGAAATTTTTGCGAGGTTCATGAACTGATACACTGCTAGCACACACCAATTTGCTTCTTTTTTATGCCATCGAAGAAGTTCATCATGTTCATCGGTATCACTAATCTGTTAAGATATTCTGATCATAAAACCCAGGATCAATGACGAAACCGTGATCTTTAATGCTAATTACTCACTAATGTTTGCCATTTTACTCAATACTCAATAACTATGGGCTCGGGCGGTGATTATTACATATTTTTTAAATATTAAAATCTTAAGTAATTTTCTATGATCTCTGCTACAGCACCAAGGTCAGATTGCATTTGCAAGCAGTCTTGGTAAGAGGTTATTTCCAACAGAAGTTTGAGGTCATCCGCGAATAAAAGACACCTGCGGTACTTTACACAGACCTGGACGTCGTCTGTAAGTATGAGGAATAACAGTAAAATGTCAAGATCAACTCGATCAAATGCCTTAGCGAAATCAGTACACACTACGTTTGTTTGGTGTCTTGAATTCAATCCGACGCGACAGCCACCAGTCGCGAAAATGTCTACAAATTAGTTAGCGCGGATTATTTCGTCGTGATAACATGTTGGTTTTCTCCTAAAAGAGGTGTAATTTCAAATATTTTTGGAATATTTGACAGTATGGCTCAAGATCTGCGCTTCCTTATGTACCTATATCAACCTTGTCTTCAGTTTTGAAAACTGGGCTTGCACGCGAACGGAAACAAGCGGTCGATATACTAAGATTAAATACGGGTAGATAGGTCAGTGGTTGACTAATTTCACAAATAAGTATTATGTTAGAGTTAGAGGGTTCTTCGTCTAAACCTGCAGCCTTGACAGGATTTAGAGTTCGAATAGAGATATCCACGTAATGCACTTCCTCTGAACAGTTTAGCCTGCAATAAGATCGATTTTGCCGATGTTCCACGGCTCGTAGGTTCCGGTAAAAATCTACATCTGGTTAAGAGGGCTGTCTGCCTATAACACTGGTTGGAAGTAATTTGCAAATTTTGCATTTGCTTTTTGGAAATTTTAATAACGTCTCAAAAAGCATTTGCCATTGACTTTGATGGCAAGCTGAATTATTTCTAAATATTAACGTTTAGGTTACGGAAATACCCGATGATAGACGTGATTGAAAGCGGTGCTCTGGCAGCGTTGGGTTCAACAACAGATGTAGAGAACCATGCTGGATAATTTATATTTTTACAAAAATATTTTGTGGTGGGGAGACGTATTTTAAAGGCATTGAATAAAATATCATTTAAATTATGTGACCGCATTATCTATGTCTGCTGTCGTGTATACGAAGTTCCAGTAGAATTCGAACAGTATTGCGTGTTTGCTCGCTTGTGATGTAGCTGGTGGTTGTAGGTAGGTAGATGGTAGCGTTACGTCGCGCGTGAGGCCGTTTGGATGTCATCCTGGATAATGTCGTATGAATAATTGCTAACGTTGGATGGAGTTTATCTTCGAGGACCAAAAGTTCGTCATATAGACTGACTCGTGTTTCTTAATCCTAAACCAAACATATTGCCAAAATTATTTTTATTACTTTCTTTTGTGATCATTGGAATTAACAAAAGTATGAAATAGTGCAGGCGCTGATGGAGTTGTATATCACTCTATGGTAGGAACCAACAAAAAAATAATAATTAATTTTTTATTTTAAAAAATTCCGAAAGGTTAAAAAATAACTGATAAAAAAAATTTTTTTTTTAGCAGTCGCCGTTTAGCAAGATTTTTTTTCATTATTCTTGGTTCCTACGATAAGACATTTGTACTGATAAAGAATCTACCTTTTTTTAATATGGACACGTTTTTTCCCCCCTCTACTTAAACAGCGTGTAACTTCGTGAAACATACAAATTTTTAATTTTTATTTTTTTGTATTCTTAAAATACAAATAAATTAATTATAAAAAAACGTGTACTTAAAATATTAATTTTTTTTTCGATTGTCAAAAAACGCCCGAAATTCGGGCTTCTAGACTAGAATACCCCCTTAAATAATTTTTATATCAACAATTTTTTTTTTCAATTGACTAGCTAAAAGTATCTTTAATCATAAGAAACAATTGGATATTGTCACTAAAACAATCATTAAAATAGTTCCAAAGCATTTTTTCAGTCCATAGCTAAGTGGGGTGTAAAAAAAAATTGGACCAATGAACCTCCAGGCAACATCCAGAAACATAATCAGAAGCTTTTCTGAGTTCAAAATTATGTTCAGAAAGCGCCACTCATATTTTGCACACTCAATTCCTTCCAGCGCCCGGTCTAAAAGCTCAATATAACTGTAATTTAATATTTTTTAATGAGATTCGGAGAATTTGGTGCAATTCTGTCAATCATAAGTGCAATAAGAGTGCACAAGACATAGTATGAACGCTGTGAATTTAATGTATGCATATAGAGCGAATGAACAAATAAAGGAGTGTGAGGAGAATATATGACGTGAAAGTGAATGGTAGAAGAAGTTGGGGACGCCGGAGCAAATAAAGTGATTATAATAGCATAGATAGTGAAATAAACAAAGTGATTAATCAAATGAAATAATGAACAAACCTGTTGTATTCAAATATGACCTCACAGAGTTGATGTTTGCACTACTGGACACACATGATAGTGGTATTATTGCGGAAATGGTAATGAGGCAGTGCGCAGGACCTCAGCTCAAAATTTTCCTAATATAATAGGTTTTGAAAATATCAATACTAATTGCTTTTTCAAAACTTTAACTGTTGTTTTATATATGCAATGAAATATCGATGTGTGAAATTAGAGTGGTTCGGTGTGTGTGCCAGGCAAGAGTTTTTGACGTACCTATCGACCTCTCTAAAATGTTGTGATGTTTCACTACCTTTTTAGTTTGTCGGTAGATACAAATTGACAACATTTTATTATATATCGTGATGTTTTTAAAAGTACTTGCAAACTATAGGTGTATATATACACATATATAAATGATGTTGGCAAATTAATAGATTTACATTGAAGACGACCAAAATTAACAGGTTACAAAGAACGGCGTAAATATGTTTTTTTACACTAGATCCACAAGGGAGCCCCTGAAGAAAATAATTAGTCTGAGGGCCAACGTCATCTATGGAGATGTTGTGTAGAGGGTATTTTTAAGGACAGGAATGAAAAAGGCGTGAGGGGGAATGGAAAAGGCGTGAGAGGTGGGTAGGAATCTTGGGGTCAGTGTATCAAAGAGAGGCGTACGTTTGAATCTTTCCCTCCCACTACGATGCAAGGCGATATATAGAGAGAGTCCGGCTTCAAAAGAAAGGGTTTCTCTCATCCGATCTCTCCCAATCCGTCCCGTCACGCAGTAGGTTGATCCACCCCTTCTTCCAAAATGGCAAAATGGTTATAATAAATGTAATACTTTACATACACCTACCTTTAAGTAGATACAGACGAGTGGAATTATGAAAGAGCAATTACAATTATATTTGTGTATTATTGTGACACAATATATTCATAGAGGTAGATAAAATTAAAAATCACTCTAATATCGCTATGAAGAACACCTGGGGACCAGTTTTGATTTTTACAATCATTATAATAATCACCGTGCAGTAAGATAATAAGAATCATTATTTGGTGTAGTTATTAGGATATATATTATATTTTTTTCCATCTCCTGTGATTCAAACAATAAATTGCTATATTATATTTAATATGCAAATTATCCTGCTCCCAATGCCGTAGAAAGGCACGTCTATGTATAAAAATGTCAATGTCTCGTCACGTTGTTATTCATCCGCCTAAAGAGAAATAAACTACTCCATCGCCCCGTTTCTTTACAACATTAAAACTCTTTCGTACGACGGAGGCGATAGGAAACTGTCTTCTGTTGAGAGAGAAGCAAATGGCAGCACTGACACAAAGGCTGGAACCAGTAGGCAGCAATAATAAATCGAAACAATGAATCTATCTGAAATGCTGATAGTCTGGCCATTTTTTTAAGGTGTTGTAAAGACTGTCAAAGAACTGTTAGATAGTGCAAGGCGAAATTTAAGACGGAATAAATTGGTAAATTCTCGTTGAATAGTTGCTTGAAATGACATTTGCGGTGACCAGATCTGATCGAATGAGCAAGGTTCTTCCCGAATTTTACATTTTCCCATCACTTTTCCATCCATCTAATTCTATTAACGTCACAAAATATCTTAAATTGGATATGCCAATAACGGCACAAAAAGCCACCTTTAATCCGAGCATTTGAATTTTTTGCGCTGTGAGAAAATAGGTAAAATGCAGGCAATAATTTACTGGCTCTTTTCCGATTTTGAGTGTCAATGGTTTAAATGGCAATTGAATTATATGATCCTACCTCGCCAGTTCTAGTGAGACTGCGGAACGCCAATTGGGATATGTTGTGAGGCTGAAGATAGTGAGGGGAAGAGGAAATTGATAGGGAAGGGGAAGGTGGAAAGGTACTTGGCTATTCAGATATGGTCAACAAATACGGCTAAAGCCATTTCAAGCAACGATTAATTTCTGAATGGTGGTCTTACATCTGGGTCACACTGAGAGTATCTACACCTACGGAACAGGCCGCAAATGTACTACTTATTATTTTTAATTCATGAAATGTGATATAATACAATTTAATCAAATAAAATTTATTTGTGCACGCCGGGATTTGTGCACCCGCAACTTTCGGATAGCCTTACCCCTTTTTTTTTTTTTTTTTTTTTTTTTTTTTTTTTTTTTTTTTTTTTTTCATAAGAAGCAATTACTTTGTGGTTAGACATTATATTATAAAAATAAATAAAACACTTTGTATTTTAACCACGAATTTTAAT
Organism: Limnephilus marmoratus; assembly: GCA_917880885.1. Lineage (NCBI taxonomy): Eukaryota > Metazoa > Arthropoda > Insecta > Trichoptera > Limnephilidae > Limnephilus > Limnephilus marmoratus. Next base: position 39,264,702 of record OU862920.1, on the reverse strand, counting down.
TCGTGGTTAAAATACAAAGTGTTTTATTTATTTTTATAATAAATAATATTGTATCGTCAATTCTCATAGCAAAATGACTGAAATGCGCTAAATTGAGATACCGGAAATATTTCTAGTTTTTTTATTATTTTTGAAGTAAGACTTGGGGAGTAAGCTGCCGAGAGCGTTATGAGAGCATTACGAAAAGTGAGGCGAACGCTTCGTATATTACTATAGGAGCAAGAGAGGCGAGCACAAATTTTCTTTCTCTTTTTCTCTCAAAGCCAGTTACGTTACACAGTGCATGTCTATCGTCTGTATCACACTGTAGGAGCAAGAGAGAGCAGTGCGCGCGCACATATTCTTTCTCTATTCCTATCACATAGATGGAGCAGATGTTTTACTGCAGTTGTGAAAAAAGCACACTAGTTTTTTTCTATTCATAAAATAATTTTTATACACACATTTTTATATTCTTTTCGACTGCCACACCGTGCACACGCCCGTACTAAGTTAGTAGAAATTTGTATATGTAGTTATATGCCTAAATGTAATATTTGTTAATTTTTAAAATTTACGAAATTTTAATTTAATAAGGTGTTACGATCATTTGTAAATGCAAACTGGATGAATGGATAAAGCGGGATAATATAGGTGACCGTATCCACTTTAAGCGACACAAGCAATGGACGGCAGGCGAAATACAAACCACATTATAAATTAATAAATCTCCACGACAATAACCCGAAACAATGAACCTACCACAGCAGGCCCGACAGGCAGCCATTGGCCATTTTTCCAAGGTGATGTAATGACTGTCAGGCGAGTGACCATTAATATTTTGAAAATACGTAGCTTAATCCGTGACGGTGTACAACTCATTAACGATACATCGCTAATAAATTAAGACAGAACGCTGGTCAGATAATCGCGTGACTCAATGTTTTCTATTTTTTATAAAACATTTTATGTTAATGTTAATAATGGTGGCACAGGTATATTCTCTCGTGAGTCATGACTCATGACCCTTATATCTTATTACTGTTCGGTTCATCACACGCTGGATTTCGTTAATTCACTATGCATAAATCAAAAATCAAAGTGTTTATGATTTTACCTACGCTTTTTAAGCAAAACAGCGTTTTACTCGTTTGAATTATCTAAGCTTTTCTCTGGCACTGAGTAATGGATATTCCATAAAAATAAACTAGTATTTAAAATAATCAGCACACGTTTTTAGAGAGTTGGAATCTAATATATAAAGTTCACTGTCTGTGGCAGGCGGCGTGGATTTGATTTGTATACAAAACTACAGTTTTATTCTGAGGTTGATGAAATTTTGCATTAACCTACAAAACAATGGGAAGGTCACTGTTTACATGACATTTGGCGAAGCCAACCGCATCCCCATTTCCTACCCCTTTAAAGCAGTATTTTGATACTTTTGGATGATATTTTGCACACTTGACGTTGGAGGAAAATTACTATTTTCATCCCGAAATATCCCCGAGCAACGTCGGGGACATCAGCCATATATTAACTATTCATATCCATAAAAATATACACAAAGAAGTGTCCGGTATTTTGTTTTTGATAGAAACCGTAATTTTATTCGGAGAATGATGAAATTTTGCACACTTAACCTTTAAAACATGAGAAAGATCGTTGTCCATATTATGACTTTCCAAAAACCATGCCATCCTTTTTTCCCATTCTTTAGAGCAAAATGAAGCCTGGGCAACGCCGGGTGGTAATATAATTGTTTTAATTGTGGTAGAAATAAAAATAAGACCTAATGTATAATTATTCTAATAAGGAGATCGATCATATTATTATGACTCAAATAATAAATTGCTCATAGGAGATGCGCTAATTCTTGGGGTCGCTAGGAAAAAAACAAATTACACTATAAATGACATAAATTATTATAGAGTATGTATTCACTTGTACACTGAACACTTTGTTTTGAATTTATAAAATATTAAATATCACGCTGGTGTTTTATGACGTTTGTGATTAATCGAGTCAGTTCGCTGATTCATCGACAGGAATTATGATATAAGTAGCTATTATTGTAGTAATCATAAGTATCTAACATTTGAATATTAAACACATTGATATTAAACATACTACGGTTGTCTACGATGTGAAATATTTCTGGGTAATGAACTCAATATATTGCAATGCAAATTATTTAATTTTTATTTAATTCTGTATTTATTTAGTTTAAATTTTCGATAGATGATTTTTCAACTTCACTCACTTTTCCGGTCGATTAAACTCCAACCTCCTTCCCATCTTTAGAGCACAAGTTTTAATAAATCAGTTCCCCCATGGTGTACCGATCTCATCGGGACTGGAGTCTCCTGGATAGGGTGGTACAATCGTATCTATTCGTGAAAGGCAATTTTAATATTTTTTGTGTACTTACTTACTTTTTAATTAATGGGGGTATAAAATAAGTTGACATCCGATTCCTAATTATCTTACAAAAACACTATAAAATACGCGCACCGCTTTTCAGAAGCTATTGACAGTAAAGCAAACAGACGAGGCTAATGAAATGGGGTCAAGCGTTTTGTTTCACCGTTTTATAGGGCGGATTTTATTAAGATCTACCTACGAGTAACTATTTTCGTGCAATCGGGTAAAATAAAATAACTGTTTGTTACCATATAGAAATTCTTTTGAGAATTTTTAAGAATGGACTGCATTACTTGAAACATAACTATTAGAAATATATCAGGAGAAGTGCTTATCTCAATGTGTTACATTAAAATACTGTGTTACATTAAAACCTCCCAAATCACAAGGCCGGGACACTGAATGCAATCGGCCTTCTAAGTTGTAAGAAAACCTCAAAAAAATGTTTATTTTATTTAATGGTTTATTTTTTAAAACTAAAATATTTTAATAAATAGAAAAAATAATGTTAAATGTAAATTTTTGTGGGATCCCATACAAGTTAGGAGGCTGATTTGAATGAGTGTAAATCCCATGAATAAATTACAAATAGTGTTTCCTCTAACATATTATGACAGGAAAAATTAAGGGAAAATTTAATTTGATATCGTAGCGGTTCAGAAAATCAAAATTAATTCAACGGATGCCACTTCCTTCGTCAGTTTTTTTAAAACTTTTTTTTATTGTAAATATAATAAACATATATACCTATATGTAACTCAAATTTACAAAATATTATATTACAAGTCGTTCCTGGTAATGTATACAGGGTGTTAAGGGACGTACTTGACTTACTTTAACCAGTGATTTCTGACCTTATTTGGAGTAAAAAATGTAAATGAAATTTTGGTCTCCGGTGACTTTTTTTGACGACTTTTTTTTTTTCAAAATTTTTTTCTTCAAAATCAAACAAAAAAAATTTTCTTCCGCACGTCGTCACTGGTCACTCAGCCGGATGTCTGACGAACCCCTTACCCCGCCTCCAACTGTTCAACAACTACCATTTTTTTATGTTTTTGTAGAAAAAAAAAAAAAAAAAAAACATCAAAAATGTCACCGGAGACCAAAATTTCATTTACATTTTTTACTCCAAATAATGTCAGGAATCACTGGTTAAAGTAAGTCAAGTACGTCCCTTAACACCCTGTATATATATATATATATCACAAAAGAGGAGCTCTTGTGTCTGATAATTATTCTTACTTAGGTTACACGATTCTTACTTAGGTTGTAAGTTATATGTTTTGTACAAAATGTTTACTTTTTACTGTAAGTTTTTTTGAAAAATTGTTTAATTTTATTTGTTTGTTCTAATTGGTTGATGGTACAGCATAATTCAGAAGGGAAGTTTTTATAATTTTTTATGGCTTGAAAAATATAATGATTTTGCATTTGAGTTGTTTTAAAATTAGGTGTAATAAATTGGTTTCCATTTCTCATTAGTTCGTAAAATTCTTGATATTCTTTTTTTCTTTACACATTTTTAAAATGGAAGCTTGCTTAAATATGTAATAAATTGACATTTGGTACTGGAAACAATTTAAAAAGTGATTCTGTTAGAGAAGATAGATTTTTTTTTTAATAAACTTTTACTGAGTTTAGATTGTTTTTGTAAGATCTTCCCCAACCTACAATTTCGTAGATAAGTAAAGAATTACACATTTTTCATAGTACATAGTACACATGGTTCTGCAGAAAAAAATCAGAGTGCGCAATTCACACGCGATATAATTGAAACGTTCAGAAAACTAAAGTGGACAAGAGTGGGCAGGGGAGAAAAAGCACTTTTTTATCAATATGAAAGAAGATTTTTTCCATATTTTGGTTGTCGAATTCCAATGCACCTTTTCCTATACATTTGATCATCTTATTAGTTTATTTATTTATTACATAAGATACATTTATACAGCAAAAATAACAGAATAATTTCAAAATAACTGTAAATATTAAAAATGTGTATAAGTGTTATTATGTCTTGTTTGTCTATATTAGTTCCTGACTGCCCATTCAAAGGAACCAAACGCTGATGAAAAATGCCAAAAATGTAGATTGGCTTGAAGATTGGATATTAACTTGACAAAAATATATAAAAAATTTTGGATTTCAAAGGATTTGATCCTTGGTCTGCTAAATGTCCGCAGAGGTTCGTCAGGTGGTTTATACCACTACACCAAAGGATTCTTGCGTGTCCTATGGATAAATGGAGTTCCCGTGAAGTAAATATTTTTATTGCTATCTCATTCTCTCGCAGGCTAAATCCTATAGTTGTACTTATGTGTTTATCTCTTTTTAGTTTACGCTTTATTCGCTCGTTTCTGTTTCATAGAGTTTCAAATCACAACGGGGCTAAAGATGTTTTCACTTCAAAAATAATATTAATGCTAGACACTCCAAGCACATAACTAAGTTAGTAGATTCTTGCACTTGAGGCATCTACGAGGAATAATTCAAAAATTCTTAAATATCTCGTCGTTTACGAACCCACAAATTATTATTGTTGTTGGCACTTGAGAATGTGTTCCCCACTTAACAAAGCCCACCCACTTACACACTTTAATACGGCACCGATGTCTATTCTGTTAGAAATGTGTCAGATACATATTCGGCGGCAGTATGTCTTCCCAATTCCCAAGGCGAGAACTCAACCAAATTCACACTAGTAATACTAAAATGAACCCGTCACGAAAAAGAATATTTGGAAATTCTAAAACATAAGTTATTACTAATGATTGGAGATAGTGAAAAAGCAATTTATAAAAAATATATGAGTAGAACCGTTTGACACAAACAAATGGCTGGCTCAGACAGACAGTGTGCTAACACCCAACACTAGTAGGCGTGAGAACTCAAATATTGGGAAACCACTACATTCTAGATTCCTTCACCGTTATCGAGATGTAACACCCATTTGTTTATACGTTGATGCATCACCACTTCATCATTTTATTATTTCTCCTATAATAATTAACGTGTTTGCCAAATATCTTCCTCCTTATGACACACATTTGGTGTTGCTGTCTGTTTTTATAAGTACAATTAAATATAATAATATTATGTACTGTATAATATATATCATGTTTATATTTTGGAAGTCATCGATGCGAAAGTAACGAAGTGGGTCACACAGATAATTGGATAAACATATAACATTATTATTTTCTGGGAGTCGTGCGTTTTCGAATATCATATTAATTCTGTGGTAGAAATCAAACAAATACACCGACTGAGGAAAGTCAGATTTATCGCAGTATGTCTTACTTCTAACGTTCTAACTACTTCTAACTGTTAACTATTAGGTGCCTATCTAATTAAATTAATGACATTTTTCAAGTGAAAGATATCCACTTTCAGTATCGCACTGGTGAACTTTGGTTCTACCGACGACATTGTCTGTTCTTTCTTTTTCAACATTAGCTCCACACAGGAGACCCAGAGGAAAATAATTCCATTCAGGGATACTGGGAGAAGGGTCTTTCTTAGGGAGATGAAGAAAAGGAAGTTCTGAGAAGGAAAAAGATTTAAGGAGTGGGTAAGAATCGGGGTGTCAGTGTGTCCGGGAACGACGCACGTGTGAATCCATCCCTCCAATTGCGGAGTAAGGTGACTTTCCGAGAGAGTCCTGCTGGGTCAAAAGTCCTTCAACCAGTCGCTTCCTATCAGGCCTGATTTGCAATTGATTGGCAGATGCATCTGCCGCTAAGTCCCGGTCAAACCCCACCCCGTAAACCCGGGCTGAATCAACAAACGTAGCGAACCACTCGGGGTGACCAATAGCAAAGGTGTTGGTTATCCAATAAATAAGAACCTTACTCCTCGACCACGGAGACCTAAATTTGTAATGTTCCGTCATATTTCAAGGGTATACACTAGTATAATTAAAATAAAATATGTGAGTTGGTACCTACCTACTAACAACCAACGTTTCATCAATAAATAAGATATATCTATTTTTAACCATGGGTAACCCTTTTCTAATCGAGTTAATCGATTGCGCTATCAATACGTATTATTTCACCTTCTCTTTGTAAGTTTTGGAGACGGAGTGGCGCGGCGTAGGTGTACCCCTCCAGCAGAACTGATGACTTGAATATTATTGAAATTCAGACAATGCCTCGGGTGTTCGGTATTCTCTCTCTACCACTGACTATACACTCTGAACGGATCACTTTACGTGAACTTTAAAAGCAAAACTGTACAAAATAATAATAGTAAAGCGAATGTGTCGACACCGTTCAGTTTTGGTTTCTCAACGACACTTAGTTGTTAAATTCTCACTGAGACGTATGGTATGTCTCTATGTGCACAAAGTACCTAATAGATACTCTCGGAAACGGATTTAGCTGAATTTGGTGACCAGATCTAAAAAGCCAGGTATCACCCAGCCTTCCTCTTTTCTATCTCCATCTCTTTCCCATTCCGTAATGGTTGTACAGTATAGTCTCTGTTAGTCTTTAATTTGGTTTTTTGAGACTTTTTTGGAATGATTTCAAACTAATTCGACATACTATGACTATGTCTACATAATTATAATGTACAACTCTTTTAAATCTCTTTCCGTTGAACAGAACCTATACTTGCGTTTTTTACTGTGGAAATGTCATTATTGCATTCGTGACAAAACTTTATTAACTATATCAAATTAATACGTGCACATTTGTATCATATATTTACGACGCTATAAACAGATAAAAATAAGAAATAGGCTTTGAGGTCCTCGGGTGTAGGTTTTTGCGATGTATCAATTGCTATTTATCCTCGCTAAGTACGACAATCCTCTCTCAAAAATTGTACGGGCTAAATCGGCCACTTTTTCCTTGATAAGCAAAGGAGCTTCTTTTTTTAGACGCCGAGGCGTTAGCAGTGACAATTAATGTATTATTTTCTCTCACCGAAATTCACGTGTATGGCCTACTTTCATCAATATGGATTTCGATGATTCATCGCGCGATGAGGAATGTTGATGATATTAATTGATATGTTATAGTATCATACTAAATCTAAAACACTCTGGTAAGGATAAGAGGGATTTTAAAAGTCCCAATGGAACATTGTAATACATGGAACTGTCGGAGCAAGGATGAAAGTAGACGGAACTTAATGCCGTAGAAATCAGATCCCCGTGGATTTGTGGTAAAACCGTATACCTATGACCGTGTTAAAAACGTGGACCAGAAAAAAAATGAGTGTGCTTTAGACCACACGACTGAAGTAAAACTTCTTTAGCTCCAACTATATGACAGGAAGAGATAAAGAAAATGTGCGCACGCACTGCTCTCTCTTGCTCCTACAGTTTGATACAGATAGGGAATGCAATCCCGGTATACCGGGATCCCGAAATACCGAGATCCCGCAGACATTTTGCGGGACTAATCTCGGTCGAAAATTTTGCGGGATCCCGCTGGACTGGCGGGATTACAGAGAAGCATAGTTCATACGTGTTAGCAGCACCAATGTCACTTCAAGACGAACTCGAACTTACATTGATTGGTATGAAGAGTTCGAGATCAACAGGCCAACAACCTAGATCTGGCAATATGAGCAACCTTGAGGTTTTGATAAAGAAGGAAATGAATTACTTCGAGTCCGGTGGATTAAAAGGCACATACCTTCAATTCACTTACAATGCGCTAATGACTATTGTGCCAACCAGCGTGGAAGCTGAACGAGCTTTTTCAGCCGCTGGCTACCTTGTGTCCAATATCAGAAACCGTTTATCAGACGACACAATTAACACTTCAACTTTTTAACGAAGCTATTTCCAAAATAATGTTTAAACTTATTATGCTTATTGTACAAGAATATTGTTTATCGTGTGAACGTTATTATTTAAATTCAAGTTGTTCTGTAAATTTATGTCTTATCTTTTTCTTTGCCAATTTATGACTTAAACTTTACCTATGTCTAACTAAAGGTAAATTATTAAAACATTTAAAATGTCCCAAAGAACTTGTTTGATTAGGTATAAATTTAAAACTCTAAAAACAAGGTTGGTGGATTGAGGTATTAGGTCTTTATTATAAGATTGATTAAATACCCTGCTGGATCCCGCAAATACCTGGATCCAGCGGGACTAAGATTGTTCATTCCCGCAAATACCTGGATTGACATGGTCTTGCGGGATTGCATTCCCTAGATACAGACAATAGGCCTGCACTCTGTCTTAGATATACGAAACGTAACTGAGTATGAGAGAAAGAAAATGTGTGCTCACAGATCTTTATCTCTTGCCCCCTGCAGTAAGATACGAAACGTAACTCTCTCTCTTTCTATCTTCACTAACTTATATCTTCCTCTTAGCTACCGTTCGCCTCGCTTTTAGTAACGCTCTCGTCACGCATTCACCAGCTTACTACCCAAGTCAAGCGTGCGTAAAGAAGTTTTACTTCAAAAATGCAAGGCTTGGTGCTTTGGTTGTCTTTCATGGTTTTACCGCAAATATGCAAACGGGATCTCATTTCTAATGCATCCAGTTAATTCTACTTCCCCTGTGTATCCATTGCCTTACTGCCAAACAACATCAAGGTTGGTGTCAGTATTCCATTGGATTGCTGGCTACGCTTATTTGGATATTTTTCAATGCCAGCCATTTTCAGTCCTACATTAATGAAGTTTCCTGAATTTGTCCTTCTTTCAAAATCATTTCAGCCTTTCCATCTCTCGTGAACATACTTCCAATGTAAACAAACTCATCCGCTTGCTTAAGTATTTATCAATTTCCAATAGCCTCAGTGCGCTTACATCCATTGAGTACATTTTGCATAAGTATAGTCGTAAGTCGGACGATAATAAAGTTTGTCGTTTGACTGTCTGTTGGTAACACGTGCACACGTGCGCCCACTCTTGTCTGTTCTCGGAAAACAACCACCGTATAGATAATAATATGCACGATACACGACGTTAAAACATGTTATACATAATACGTATTATATAATGAGACAAATTATATCGATTCATTCATTCCAGAATAATGTACAATGGGTAATATAAGTCTGGTGACAGCAGAGTCTCGTCATAGTCTATATCAGAGGTTCCCAAACTTATTTTTCTCATAGACCCCTTTCAAAAATTTACTGATTTCGGTGGACCCCCTGATGCTACATTTCTACCATATTCCCAAAACTGATCGAAAATGGGAAGATTAGATCTAACGATGGAAATTTGTGTCGCGGTTGAGTTCCAACCCTATATTCGGAGTGGTGTAAATAAAAAGAAAAGTAGTGTATTTTCTTGTTTTCTATTTATTAATATAATATATTACAGAATTAGGGGAGAAATACATGTAGATGACTCAAATTTTTTATTTTATTTTATAAATTGTTAGAATAACTATTTAAGAATATGTTCCAAAAGTTTTAAATAAAAAATTCAATTCGTTCCGGTATTACGAGGGTGTTTGTGCCGAACCGAGTGGCAAACTTGAAACTCATTTTTCTCGAAATGACTTTTTTGGAATTTGTGTGCACTCTAGCTCAGAAAGTTTTTAATCAAGCATTTTAAAAATGTGCAGATACCTTATTTAAATAATTACGCTCTATGTGAACTGAAATAATTCATAGTTATTGTCAAAAGTATTTTTTAATTGCAAAAAAAGTGTTTAAAAAAATGGCAAAAAATCAAGGTTTCCTGTTTACACACCTGTAAAAAAATTAATTTCCGGAAAAGTTAGGTTTACATAGAAGAGGCACATGTTCATAAATTAAATTCAAAATCCTATTGATTTAAGATAAAAACTGTGGCCTCCAAAATGCACACAAAAACTACAACTACAATCGATGACGTTCGATGTATTGTTCGATGATTTTCATATTTTCCGAGGATATGCTTCGAAAAATTCACAATATTTTCTGAAATAGATGTGTAAAATGACCTCATAGTTTTAATAAATAAAATAAAACTAGTCCTGCATTTCAGACCTCAATAGAAATAAATATCGAATATGCAAGTTTTTACAAGTAACAGTCGCTGACCTTCTAAAAATACACTACTCAAATTAAGGGAGGTTTTTTAAAAAAAAGGAAAGTATTGCTAAATATTAAGGCTATCTGATTCATAAGCCTACCTAACCGAAAAAAAATTTCAAGCCCGTGTGCCAAAAAATAGGAAAAAATTAGGATTGCTTGAGAACCGTAGCTCTTAAAAAAAATGCCAAAAATATGAAAAGTATAATCGTAAAGCTTCAAATTATTTTTTTTAAGTCTCAATGCGACCATTTTTCACCGAAATACAGCCTGTCAAAAATCACCGAAAAAATTTGATTTTTTTTGCTCCCTTAATTTTTTTGAGTAGTGTATTATCTGCCTACATTGATAGGTAAAGCCAAGCAAACATTTTTGTTCTTTACTATCGAAACCAGATAAATTTTCGTGGACCCCCACATACAACTTGTGGACCCCCATTTCTTTACCACGCCAACGTAGACCCTTGTTGAGTCTCCCATGGACCCCTGGGGGTCCACCTGGACCACTTTGGGAATCACTGGTCTATATGCTCCAAACACTCTCACTCGCCCCTTCTCACGCGCGCTCTCTACACGGGGGAGAAGGGGCTTTTTGTTAATAAATTTACTTTTATACCTACCATCTTTATGTTTTAAAACAATCTATAGAGGCATTGATCATTGTGAGTTTTCTAATATTTTTAGAGAACTTGAAGGAGGTTATTTATTGGAGTGATGTAAGATGACTGAGTAGAGAGTAAAGTATCTTTGCTCAAACGTTTTTATGATTTACTTAGTGAAATAAAAATATATATATATATTTGTCTGAGAAATACGACACCATTGATGTATTAAGCGATGCATAGATGAAGGTGTGATTTATTGTTTCTCTGCGATATTTGAATTGCCTCAACAAAGTGTTGTAAAGGAAAACAATCTGATTTGTTTTATTACTTTAATTCTTTCAAAATGAATTTTCGGCTATGAAGACAGAGATGGAAATAAAAAAAACTTTTCAAACTTTCTACGGCTTATACCTATCCAATTTAATATGATTAGGTAGTTTAAAAAATCCAAAGAACCGGCAAAATAAATCTTTAGTAAAGCTCCGTACATGGAAACGAATTCACCTCAAGTATTGACAACTTTATTGGCAGAATGGTGAAATCCGTTTTAACTCGAACCTTTTGCGATTCTTTGCAACTCTAAATTTTCTTTAAGTGTTCCTTATTCGTATTAAAAAATCTGCTGCATCCACTTTATTTAACAACGGAGGGTCTAGTCGTTTTAAGCTAATTTAGCTTTGTTTTATTAAAAAAATTAGAGTCTTGTCATGTTCGACGAAGGAAATAAACAATCAGTTTCCTTACACCGTCGCCGTTGGGAAGGAGGGACCCGTCCAATGTATCTACTTTATAATTCAAGCATAATATGATTGATAGATTGCTTTGATATGATGGCTAACTATGTATACATAGGTGGATAATTTTGACTGTGGTTCTGCAAATCATTATAATTTTTTTTAAATATTTAAGAACTCGTACTTACCTTATTACCACACCTTAGTTTAAGAAAAATTTATTTATTCTAAAAAATCTATTTTTATTATGCAGGGAAACAGATTCGACTATCAGCCTTCTACGCATCGAACGGCACGTCTTATGTAGTTGCCCATCACTACAACCAAATTCAGAGAAATGCGTATGTGCCACCAAAAGTTGACAAAATGCATTTTCATTATCAAAGAGTCTATCTACCAAGTTTCAGCTCGTCTGGAAGTGGATTAGTTACCATTTTTAAGAATTGCGTTCACTCATTCACGGAAACAACATAGAAGTACAAATAGATAATTCAAAAAAGAATTGTCTTTGAGGTAGAAAGGTTTCATTGGACAAATTGCATATTCCTTTACGTAATTTAAGTTAAAATGTATAGCTATAAATTAAGTGGGTGGGTATTAAAGTAACTGTGTTGGCCACCATTTCATCCAAATTCAGAGAAATGCATGTGTGCGCCAATAGTTTTAAAAAAAGCATTGTCATCGACATCCATCTACTTGTCTATCTATAATTATTTATTATTTTATTATTATTTCTATCTACCAAGTTTCGGCTCGTTCGGAAGTCGGGAAGTGCATTGCATTCATTCATTCACGGAAACAAGATCGACGGTCAAATAGATAATTAAAAAAGATTTGTCTTGGGGGTAGGAACGTTTCATTAATTAAATTAAGTAACGGAACGACCCAGTTGGCCACCATTTCATCAAAATCAGATAAATGGGAGGGTGTCACCAAAAATTGATAAAATGCGTCGTCATTGATATCCAACTACTTGTCTATCTACCTAGTTTATGCATGTCTGGAAGTCGGGAAGTGGATTAATTACCATTTCCAAGATTTGCATTCACTAATTCACGGAAACGACATAGGAGTTCAAATCTTGAACTTATTATATATTGCCCACACATCCGTGGTCGACTTTCAGCTTAATGCCACAATCAGCATAACTTTCGTCTCATCTCCGAGATTCTCCTCCGGAAGTCTAAAATCGATGAGATTGCGAACACTGAGGGAATACAAGGCGATGCAAAAAAGCGCAATACCTTTAGAAGCTTGAGTGGCAATAGGCCAACGAGAAAAATGCCCATCTCGTTCAAGACCCCACTGAGAGGCAGCCTGGGTTCACATAGCCCCCTTTCAATGTAGTTTGCGCCCGTCTAGTAAAGTTTGTTTACTCAGATTGTAAATATGTAAACTGAACATATTTCTTAAATTCTAGTAAAGTTTTCTGGAGAAGGTCGAGAATCTACGAAAAGAAGTTCAAGATGTGATGGATGACATGGGAAACCTAAGAGACTGTAAATAAATAATCTACAGATATACATTCATTCCCGGAAAATTGTAAATTCATTACTTCACGGAAACAACATCGAAATTCAATTAGATAATTTAAAAAAGAATTGTCTTAGAGTTAGTAACGTTTCCTTGAGAAATAAGTATAATTCCTTACTTGAATTTTTTTATTGTACATGCAATATTTGGCTTTAAATTAAGTAGGTGGGAATTAAAGTAGCGGCACGACCGACAAGGCTATCATTACATCAAATCATCATTTCATCAGAGAAATGCGTGTGTGCACCAAAAGTTAATAAAATGCATTGTCATCGACATCCTAAAATGCCCATCTCGTTCAAGACCCCACTGAGAGACCGCCTGGGTTCTCAGTGCCTCCTTTTAATGCAGTTTGAGCCCTACTAGTTAAGTTTGTTTACTCAGATTGTAAATATGTAAACTGAACATATTTCTAAAATTCTACTCAAGTTTTCTGGAGAAGGTCGAGAATCTACGAAAAGAAGTTCAAGATGTGATGGATGATATGGGAATCCTAATAGACGGTAAATAAATAATCTACAGATATAATTCATTCCCGGAAAATTGTAAATTCATTACTTCACGGAAACAACATCGAAGTTCAAATAGTTTAAAAAAGAAATGTCTTCGAGGTAGTAACGTTTCATTGAAAAAATTGAATATTCCTTATTAGTAATTTAAAAAAAAATTACTTTAAATATAAAGCTACAATCAAGTAGGTGGGTATAAAAGAAACGGCACGACCGAGTTGGCCACCATCTCATACAGATTCAGAGAAATGCGTGTGTGCACCAAAAGTTACTAAAACGTATTGTCATCGACATCCTAAAATGCCCATCTCGTTCAAGACCCCACTGAGAGACAGCCTGGGTTCTCAGTGCCTCCTTTTAATGCAGTTTGAGCCCTACTAGTTAAGTTTGTTTACTCAGATTGTAAATATGTAAACTGAACATATTTCTACAATTCTACTCAAGTTTTCTGGAAAAGGTCGAGAATCTACGAAAAGGAGTTCAAGATGTGATGGATGACATGGGAATCCTAAGAGACGGTAAATAATCTACAGATATACATTCATTCCCGAAAAATTGTAAATTCATTACTTCACGGAAACAACATCGAAATTCAATTAGATAATTCAAAAAAGAATTGTCTTAGAGTTAGTAACGTTTCCTCGAGAAATAAGTATAATTCCTTACTTGAATTTTTTTACTGTACATGCAATATATGGCTTTAAATTAAGTAGGTGGGAATTAAAGTAGCGGCAAGACCGACAAGGCTATCATTACATCAAATCATCATTTCATCAGAGAAATGCGTGTGTGCACCAAAAGTTAATAAAATGCATTGTCATCGACATCCTAAAATGCCCATCTCGTTCAAGACCCCACTGAGAGACAGCCTGGGTTCTCAGTGCCTCCTTTTAATGCAGTTTGAGCCCTACTAGTTAAGTTTGTTTACTCAGATTGTAAATATGTAAACTGAACATATTTCTAAAATTCTACTCAAGTTTTCTGGAGAAGGTCGAGAATCTACGAAAAGAAGTTCAAGATGTGATGGATGATATGGGAATCCTAATAGACGGTAAATAAATAATCTACAGATATACATTCATTCCCGGAAAATTGTAAATTCATTACTTCACGGAAACAACATCGAAGTTCAAATAGTTTAAAAAAGAAATGTCTTCGAGGTAGTAACGTTTCATTGAAAAAATTGAATATTCCTTATTAGTAATTTAAAAAAAAATTACTTTAAATATAAAGCTTTCAATCAAGTAGGTGGGTATAAAAGAAACGGCACGACCGAGTTGGCCACCATTTCATACAGATTCAGAGAAATGCGTGTGTGCACCAAAAGTTACTAAAACGTATTGTCATCGACATCCTAAAATGCCCATCTCGTTCAAGACCCCACTGAGAGACAGCCTGGGTTCTCAGTGCCTCCTTTTAATGCAGTTTGAGCCCTACTAGTTAAGTTTGTTTACTCGGATTGTAAATATGTAAACTGAACATATTTCTTAAATTCTAGTAAAGTTTTCTGGAGAAGGTCGAGAATCTACGAAAAGAAGTTCAAGATGTGATGGATGACATGGGAATCCTAAGAGACGGTAAATAATCTACAGATATACATTCATTCCCGGAAAATTGTAAATTCATTACTTCACGGAAACAACATCGAAGTTCAAATAGTTTAAAAAAGAAATGTCTTCGAGGTAGTAACGTTTCATTGAAAAAATTGAATATTCCTTATTAGTAATTTAAAAAAAAATACTTTAAATATAAAGCTTTCAATCAAGTAGGTGGGTATAATAGAAACGGCACGACCGAGTTGGCCACCATCTCATACAAATTCAGAGAAATGCGTGTGTGCACCAAAAGTTACTAAAACGTATTGTCATCGACATCCTAAAATGCCCAACTCGTTCAAGACCCCACTGAGAGACAGGCTGGGTTCTCAGTGCCTCCTTTTAATGCAGTTTGAGCCCTACTAGTTAAGTTTGTTTACCCAGATTGTAAATATGTAAACTGAACATATTTCTAAAATTCTAGTAAAGTTTTCTGGAGAAGGTCGAGAATCTACGAAAAGAAGTTCAAGATGTGATGGATGACATGGGAATCCTAAGAGACGGTAAATAATCTACAGATATACATTCATTTCCGGAAAATTGTAAATTCATTACTTCACGGAAACAACATCGAAATTCAATTAGATAATTTAAAAAAGAATTGTCTTAGAGTTAGTAACGTTTCCTCGAGAAATAAGTATAATTCCTTACTTGAATTTTTTTATTGTACATGCAATATATGGCTTTAAATTAAGTAGGTGGGAATTAAAGTAGCGGCACGACCGACAAGGCTATCATTACATCCAATCATCATTTCATTAGAGAAATGCGTGTGTGCACCAAAAGTTAATAAAATGCATTGTCATCGACATTCATCAACTAGTCAACCTACCAAGTTTCAGCTCGCCCGGAAGTCAGGAAGTGGATTATATACCATGTCCAAGACTTGCGTTCACGCATTCACGGAAACAACATCGAAGTTCAAATAGTTTAAAAAAGAAATGTCTTCGAGGTAGTAACGTTTCATTGAAAAAATTGAATATTCCTTATTAGTAATTTAAAAAAAAATACTTTAAATATAAAGCTTTCAATCAAGTAGGTGGGTATAATAGAAACGGCACGACCGAGTTGGCCACCATCTCATACAAATTCAGAGAAACCAAAAGTTACAAAAACGTATTGTCATCGACATCCTAAAATGCCCATCTCGTTCAAGACCCCACTGAGAGACAGCCTGGGTTCTCAGTGCCTCCTTTTAATGCAGTTTGAGCCCTACTAGTTAAGTTTGTTTACTCGGATTGTAAATATGTAAACTGAACACATTTCTAAAATTCTAGTAAAGTTTTCTGGAGAAGGTCGAGAATCTACGAAAAGAAGTTCAAGATGTGATGGATGACATGGGAATCCTAAGAGACGGTAAATAATCTACAGATATACATTCATTCCCGGAAAATTGTAAATTCATTACTTCACGGAAACAACATCGAAGTTCAAATAGTTTAAAAAAGAAATGTCTTCGAGGTAGTAACGTTTCATTGAAAAAATTGAATATTCCTTATTAGTAATTTTAAAAAAATTACTTTAAATATAAAGCTTTCAATCAAGTAGGTGGGTATAAAAGAAACGGCACGACCGAGTTGGCCACCATCTCATACAAATTCAGAGAAATGCGTGTGTGCACCAAAAGTTACAAAAACGTATTGTCATCGACATCCTAAAATGCCCATCTCGTTCAAGACCCCACTGAGAGACAGCCTGGGTTCTCAGTGCCTCCTTTTAATGCAGTTTGAGCCCTACTAGTTAAGTTTGTTTACTCGGATTGTAAATATGTAAACTGAACATATTTCTACAATTCTACTCAAGTTTTCTGGAAAAGGTCGAGAATCTACGAAAAGAAGTTCAAGATGTGATGGATGACATGGTAATCCTAAGAGACGGTAAATAATCTACAGATATACATTCATTCCCGGAAAATTGTAAATTCATTACTTCACGGAAACAACATCGAAGTTCAAATAGTTTAAAAAAGAAATGTCTTCGAGGTAGTAACGTTTCATTGAAAAAATTGAATATTCCTTATTAGTAATTTAAAAAAAAATACTTTAAATATAAAGCTTTCAATCAAGTAGGTGGGTATAATAGAAACGGCACGACCGAGTTGGCCACCATCTCATACAAATTCAGAGAAATGCGTGTGTGCACCAAAAGTTACTAAAACGTATTGTCATCGACATCCTAAAATGCCCAACTCGTTCAAGACCCCACTGAGAGACAGCCTGGGTTCTCAGTGCCTCCTTTTAATGCAGTTTGAGCCCTACTAGTTAAGTTTGTTTACCCAGATTGTAAATATGTAAACTGAACATATTTCTAAAATTCTAGTAAAGTTTTCTGGAGAAGGTCGAGAATCTACGAAAAGAAGTTCAAGATGTGATGGATGACATGGGAATCCTAAGAGACGGTAAATAAATAATCTACAGATATACATTCATTCCCGGAAAATTGTAAATTCATTACTTCACGGAAACAACATCGAAGTTCAAATAGTTTAAAAAAGAAATGTCTTCGAGGTAGTAACGTTTCATTGAAAAAATTGAATATTCCTTATTAGTAATTTAAAAAAAAATTACTTTAAATATAAATCTTTCAATCAAGTAGGTGGGTATAAAAGAAACGGCACGACCGAGTTGGCCACCATCTCATACAAATTCAGAGAAATGCGTGTGTGCACCAAAAGTTACTAAAACGTATTGTCATCGACATCCTAACGTGCCCATCTCGTTCAAGACCCCACTGAGAGACAGCCTGGGTTCTCAGTGCCTCCTTTTAATGCAGTTTGAGCCCTACTAGTTAAGTTTGTTTACCCAGATTGTAAATATGTAAACTGAACATATTTCTAAAATTCTAGTAAAGTTTTCTGGAGAAGGTCGAGAATCTACGAAAAGAAGTTCAAGATGTGATGGATGACATGGGAATCCTAAGAGACGGTAAATAATCTACAGATATACATTCATTTCCGGAAAATTGTAAATTCATTACTTCACGGAAACAACATCGAAATTCAATTAGATAATTTAAAAAAGAATTGTCTTAGAGTTAGTAACGTTTCCTCGAGAAATAAGTATAATTCCTTACTTGAATTTTTTTATTGTACAGGCAATATATGGCTTTAAATTAAGTAGGTGGGAATTAAAGTAGCGGCACGACCGACAAGGCTATCATTACATCCAATCATCATTTCATTAGAGAAATGCGTGTGTGCACCAAAAGTTAATAAAATGCATTGTCATCGACATTCATCAACTAGTCAACCTACCAAGTTTCAGCTCGCCCGGAAGTCAGGAAGTGGATTATATACCATGTCCAAGACTTGCGTTCACGCATTCACGGAAACAACATCGAAGTTCAAATAGTTTAAAAAAGAAATGTCTTCGAGGTAGTAACGTTTCATTGAAAAAATTGAATATTCCTTATTAGTAATTTAAAAAAAAATACTTTAAATATAAAGCTTTCAATCAAGTAGGTGGGTATAATAGAAACGGCACGACCGAGTTGGCCACCATCTCATACAAATTCAGAGAAACCAAAAGTTACAAAAACGTATTGTCATCGACATCCTAAAATGCCCATCTCGTTCAAGACCCCACTGAGAGACAGCCTGGGTTCTCAGTGCCTCCTTTTAATGCAGTTTGAGCCCTACTAGTTAAGTTTGTTTACTCGGATTGTAAATATGTAAACTGAACATATTTCTAAAATTCTAGTAAAGTTTTCTGGAGAAGGTCGAGAATCTACGAAAAGAAGTTCAAGATGTGATGGATGACATGGGAATCCTAAGAGACGGTAAATAATCTACAGATATACATTCATTCCCGGAAAATTGTAAATTCATTACTTCACGGAAACAACATCGAAGTTCAAATAGTTTAAAAAAGAAATGTCTTCGAGGTAGTAACGTTTCATTGAAAAAATTGAATATTCCTTATTAGTAATTTTAAAAAAATTACTTTAAATATAAAGCTTTCAATCAAGTAGGTGGGTATAAAAGAAACGGCACGACCGAGTTGGCCACCATCTCATACAAATTCAGAGAAATGCGTGTGTGCACCAAAAGTTACAAAAACGTATTGTCATCGACATCCTAAAATGCCCATCTCGTTCAAGACCCCACTGAGAGACAGCCTGGGTTCTCAGTGCCTCCTTTTAATGCAGTTTGAGCCCTACTAGTTAAGTTTGTTTACTCGGATTGTAAATATGTAAACTGAACATATTTCTAAAATTCTAGTAAAGTTTTCTGGAGAAGGTCGAGAATCTACGAAAAGAAGTTCAAGATGTGATGGATGACATGGGAATCCTAAGAGACGGTAAATAATCTACAGATATACATTCATTCCCGGAAAATTGTAAATTCATTACTTCACGGAAACAACATCGAAGTTCAAATAGTTTAAAAAAGAAATGTCTTCGAGTTAGTAACGTTTCATTGAAAAAATTGAATATTCCTTATTAGTAATTTAAAAAAAAATTACTTTAAATATAAATCTTTCAATCAAGTAGGTGGGTATAAAAGAAACGGCACGACCGAGTTGGCCACCATCTCATACAAATTCAGAGAAATGCGTGTGTGCACCAAAAGTTACTAAAACGTATTGTCATCGACATCCTAACGTGCCCATCTCGTTCAAGACCCCACTGAGAGACAGCCTGGGTTCTCAGTGCCTCCTTTTAATGCAGTTTGAGCCCTACTAGTTAAGTTTGTTTACCCAGATTGTAAATATGTAAACTGAACATATTTCTAAAATTCTAGTAAAGTTTTCTGGAGAAGGTCGAGAATCTACGAAAAGAAGTTCAAGATGTGATGGATGACATGGGAATCCTAAGAGATGGTAAATAATCTACAGATATACATTCATTTCCGGAAAATTGTAAATTCATTACTTCACGGAAACAACATCGAAATTCAATTAGATAATTTAAAAAAGAATTGTCTTAGAGTTAGTAACGTTTCCTCGGGAAATAAGTATAATTCCTTACTTGAATTTTTTTATTGTACATGCAATATATGGCTTTAAATTAAGTAGGTGGGAATTAAAGTAGCGGCACGACCGACAAGGCTATCATTACATCCAATCATCATTTCATTAGAGAAATGCGTGTGTGCACCAAAAGTTAATAAAATGCATTGTCATCGACATTCATCAACTAGTCAACCTACCAAGTTTCAGCTCGCCCGGAAGTCAGGAAGTGGATTATATACCATGTCCAAGACTTGCGTTCACGCATTCACGGAAACAACATCGAAGTTCAAATAGTTTAAAAAAGAAATGTCTTCGAGGTAGTAACGTTTCATTGAAAAAATTGAATATTCCTTATTAGTAATTTTAAAAAAAATACTTTAAATATAAAGCTTTCAATCAAGTAGGTGGGTATAATAGAAACGGCACGACCGAGTTGGCCACCATCTCATACAAATTCAGAGAAACCAAAAGTTACAAAAACGTATTGTCATCGACATCCTAAAATGCCCATCTCGTTCAAGACCCCACTGAGAGACAGCCTGGGTTCTCAGTGCCTCCTTTTAATGCAGTTTGAGCCCTACTAGTTAAGTTTGTTTACTCGGATTGTAAATATGTAAACTGAACATATTTCTAAAATTCTAGTAAAGTTTTCTGGAGAAGGTCGAGAATCTACGAAAAGAAGTTCAAGATGTGATGGATGACATGGGAATCCTAAGAGACGGTAAATAATCTACAGATATACATTCATTCCCGGAAAATTGTAAATTCATTACTTCACGGAAACAACATCGAAGTTCAAATAGTTTAAAAAAGAAATGTCTTCGAGGTAGTAACGTTTCATTGAAAAAATTGAATATTCCTTATTAGTAATTTTAAAAAAATTACTTTAAATATAAATCTTTCAATCAAGTAGGTGGGTATAAAAGAAACGGCACGACCGAGTTGGCCACCATCTCATACAAATTCAGAGAAATGCGTGTGTGCACCAAAAGTTACAAAAACGTATTGTCATCGACATCCTAAAATGCCCATCTCGTTCAAGACCCCACTGAGAGACAGCCTGGGTTCTCAGTGCCTCCTTTTAATGCAGTTTGAGCCCTACTAGTTAAGTTTGTTTACTCGGATTGTAAATATGTAAACTGAACATATTTCTTAAATTCTAGTAAAGTTTTCTGGAGAAGGTCGAGAATCTACGAAAAGAAGTTCAAGATGTGATGGATGACATGGGAATCCTAAGAGACGGTAAATAATCTACAGATATACATTCATTCCCGGAAAATTGTAAATTCATTACTTCACGGAAACAACATCGAAGTTCAAATAGTTTAAAAAAGAAATGTCTTCGAGGGAGTAACGTTTCATTGAAAAAATTGAATATTCCTTATTAGTAATTTTTAAAAAAATACTTTAAATGTAAAGCTTTCAATCAAGTAGGTGGGTATAAAAGAAACGGCACGACCGAGTTGGCCACCATCTCATACAAATTCAGAGAAATGCGTGTGTGCACCAAAAGTTACTAAAACGTATTGTCATCGACATCCTAAAATGCCCATCTCGTTCAAGACCCCACTGAGAGACAGCCTGGGTTCTCAGTGCCTCCTTTTAATGCAGTTTGAGCCCTACTAGTTAAGTTTGTTTACTCGGATTGTAAATATGTAAACTGAACATATTTCTTAAATTCTAGTAAAGTTTTCTGGAGAAGGTCGAGAATCTACGAAAAGAAGTTCAAGATGTGATGGATGACATGGGAATCCTAAGAGACGGTAAATAATCTACAGATATACATTCATTCCCGGAAAATTGTAAATTCATTACTTCACGGAAACAACATCGAAGTTCAAATAGTTTAAAAAAGAAATGTCTTCGAGGGAGTAACGTTTCATTGAAAAAATTGAATATTCCTTATTAGTAATTTTTAAAAAAATACTTTAAATGTAAAGCTTTCAATCAAGTAGGTGGGTATAAAAGAAACGGCACGACCGAGTTGGCCACCATCTCATACAAATTCAGAGAAATGCGTGTGTGCACCAAAAGTTACTAAAACGTATTGTCATCGACATCCTAAAATGCCCATCTCGTTCAAGACCCCACTGAGAGACAGCCTGGGTTCTCAGTGCCTCCTTTTAATGCAGTTTGAGCCCTACTAGTTAAGTTTGTTTACTCAGATTGTAAATATGTAAACTGAACATATTTCTAAAATTCTAGTAAAGTTTTCTGGAGAAGGTCGAGAATCTACGAAAAGAAGTTCAAGATGTGATGGATGACATGGGAATCCTAAGAGACGGTAAATAATCTACAGATATACATTCATTCCCGGAAAATTGTAAATTCATTACTTCACGGAAACAACATCGAAGTTCAAATAGTTTAAAAAAGAAATGTCTTCGAGTTAGTAACGTTTCATTGAAAAAATTGAATATTCCTTATTAGTAATTTAAAAAAAAATTACTTTAAATATAAATCTTTCAATCAAGTAGGTGGGTATAAAAGAAACGGCACGACCGAGTTGGCCACCATCTCATACAAATTCAGAGAAATGCGTGTGTGCACCAAAAGTTACTAAAACGTATTGTCATCGACATCCTAACGTGCCCATCTCGTTCAAGACCCCACTGAGAGACAGCCTGGGTTCTCAGTGCCTCCTTTTAATGCAGTTTGAGCCCTACTAGTTAAGTTTGTTTACTCGGATTGTAAATATGTAAACTGAACATATTTCTTAAATTCTAGTAAAGTTTTCTGGAGAAGGTCGAGAATCTACGAAAAGAAGTTCAAGATGTGATGGATGACATGGGAATCCTAAGAGACGGTAAATAATCTACAGATATACATTCATTCCCGGAAAATTGTAAATTCATTACTTCACGGAAACAACATCGAAGTTCAAATAGTTTAAAAAAGAAATGTCTTCGAGGGAGTAACGTTTCATTGAAAAAATTGAATATTCCTTATTAGTAATTTTTAAAAAAATACTTTAAATGTAAAGCTTTCAATCAAGTAGGTGGGTATAAAAGAAACGGCACGACCGAGTTGGCCACCATCTCATACAAATTCAGAGAAATGCGTGTGTGCACCAAAAGTTACTAAAACGTATTGTCATCGACATCCTAAAATGCCCATCTCGTTCAAGACCCCACTGAGAGACAGCCTGGGTTCTCAGTGCCTCCTTTTAATGCAGTTTGAGCCCTACTAGTTAAGTTTGTTTACTCGGATTGTAAATATGTAAACTGAACATATTTCTTAAATTCTAGTAAAGTTTTCTGGAGAAGGTCGAGAATCTACGAAAAGAAGTTCAAGATGTGATGGATGACATGGGAATCCTAAGAGACGGTAAATAATCTACAGATATACATTCATTCCCGGAAAATTGTAAATTCATTACTTCACGGAAACAACATCGAAGTTCAAATAGTTTAAAAAAGAAATGTCTTCGAGGGAGTAACGTTTCATTGAAAAAATTGAATATTCCTTATTAGTAATTTTTAAAAAAATACTTTAAATGTAAAGCTTTCAATCAAGTAGGTGGGTATAAAAGAAACGGCACGACCGAGTTGGCCACCATCTCATACAAATTCAGAGAAATGCGTGTGTGCACCAAAAGTTACTAAAACGTATTGTCATCGACATCCTAAAATGCCCATCTCGTTCAAGACCCCACTGAGAGACAGCCTGGGTTCTCAGTGCCTCCTTTTAATGCAGTTTGAGCCCTACTAGTTAAGTTTGTTTACTCAGATTGTAAATATGTAAACTGAACATATTTCTAAAATTCTAGTAAAGTTTTCTGGAGAAGGTCGAGAATCTACGAAAAGAAGTTCAAGATGTGATGGATGACATGGGAATCCTAAGAGACAGTAAATAAATAATCTACAGATATACATTCATTCCCGGAAAATTGTAAATTCATTACTTCACGGAAACAACATCGAAGTTCAAATAGTTTAAAAAAGAAATGTCTTCGAGGTAGTAACGTTTCATTGAAAAAATTGAATATTCCTTATTAGTAATTTTAAAAAAATTACTTTAAATATAAAGCTTTCAATCAAGTAGGTGGGTATAAAAGAAACGGCACGACCGAGTTGGCCACCATCTCATACAAATTCAGAGAAATGCGTGTGTGCACCAAAAAATACAAAAACGTATTGTCATCGACATCCTAAAATGCCCATCTCGTTCAAGACCCCACTGAGAGACAGCCTGGGTTCTCAGTGCCTCCTTTTAATGCAGTTTGAGCCCTACTAGTTAAGTTTGTTTACTCGGATTGTAAATATGTAAACTGAACATATTTCTAAAATTCTAGTAAAGTTTTCTGGAGAAGGTCGAGAATCTACGAAAAGAAGTTCAAGATGTGATGGATGACATGGGAATCCTAAGAGACGGTAAATAAATAATCTACAGATATACATTCATTCCCGGAAAATTGTAAATTCATTACTTCACGGAAACAACATCGAAGTTCAAATAGTTTAAAAAAGAAATGTCTTCGAGGTAGTAACGTTTCATTGAAAAAATTGAATATTCCTTATTAGTAATTTTTAAAAAAAAATACTTTAAATGTAAAGCTTTCAATCAAGTAGGTGGGTATAAAAGAAACGGCACGACCGAGTTGGCCACCATCTCATACAAATTCAGAGAAATGCGTGTGTGCACCAAAAGTTACTAAAACGTATTGTCATCGACATCCTAAAATGCCCATCTCGTTCAAGACCCCACTGAGAGACAGCCTGGGTTCTCAGTGCCTCCTTTTAATGCAGTTTGAGCCCTACTAGTTAAGTTTGTTTACTCAGATTGTAAATATGTAAACTGAACATATTTCTAAAATTCTACTCAAGTTTTCTGGAGAAGGTCGAGAATCTACGAAAAGAAGTTCAAGATGTGATGGATGACATGGGAATCCTAAGAGACAGTAAATAAATAATCTACAGATATACATTCATTCCCGGAAAATTGTAAATTCATTACTTCACGGAAACAACATCGAAGTTCAAATAGTTTAAAAAAGAAATGTCTTCGAGGTAGTAACGTTTCATTGAAAAAATTGAATATTCCTTATTAGTAATTTTAAAAAAATTACTTTAAATATAAAGCTTTCAATCAAGTAGGTGGGTATAAAAGAAACGGCACGACCGAGTTGGCCACCATCTCATACAAATTCAGAGAAATGCGTGTGTGCACCAAAAGTTACTAAAACGTATTGTCATCGACATCCTAAAATGCCCATCTCGTTCAAGACCCCACTGAGAGACAGCCTGGGTTCTCAGTGCCTCCTTTTAATGCAGTTTGAGCCCTACTAGTTAAGTTTGTTTACTCAGATTGTAAATATGTAAACTGAACATATTTCTAAAATTCTACTCAAGTTTTCTGGAGAAGGTCGAGAATCTACGAAAAGAAGTTCAAGATGTGATGGATGACATGGGAATCCTAAGAGACAGTAAATAAATAATCTACAGATATACATTCATTCCCGGAAAATTGTAAATTCATTACTTCACGGAAACAACATCGAAGTTCAAATAGTTTAAAAAAGAAATGTCTTCGAGGTAGTAACGTTTCATTGAAAAAATTGAATATTCCTTATTAGTAATTTTAAAAAAATTACTTTAAATATAAAGCTTTCAATCAAGTAGGTGGGTATAAAAGAAACGGCACGACCGAGTTGGCCACCATCTCATACAAATTCAGAGAAATGCGTGTGTGCACCAAAAGTTACAAAAACGTATTGTCATCGACATCCTAAAATGCCCATCTCGTTCATGACCCCACTGAGAGACAGCCTGGGTTCTCAGTGCCTCCTTTTAATGCAGTTTGAGCCCTACTAGTTAAGTTTGTTTACTCGGATTGTAAATATGTAAACTGAACATATTTCTAAAATTCTAGTAAAGTTTTCTGGAGAAGGTCGAGAATCTACGAAAAGAAGTTCAAGATGTGATGGATGACATGGGAATCCTAAGAGACGGTAAATAATCTACAGATATACATTCATTCCCGGAAAATTGTAAATTCATTACTTCACGGAAACAACATCGAAGTTCAAATAGTTTAAAAAAGAAATGTCTTCGAGGTAGTAACGTTTCATTGAAAAAATTGAATATTCCTTATTAGTAATTTTAAAAAAATTACTTTAAATATAAAGCTTTCAATCAAGTAGGTGGGTATAAAAGAAACGGCACGACCGAGTTGGCCACCATCTCATACAAATTCAGAGAAATGCGTGTGTGCACCAAAAGTTACAAAAACGTATTGTCATCGACATCCTAAAATGCCCATCTCGTTCAAGACCCCACTGAGAGACAGCCTGGGTTCTCAGTGCCTCCTTTTAATGCAGTTTGAGCCCTACTAGTTAAGTTTGTTTACTCGGATTGTAAATATGTAAACTGAACATATTTCTAAAATTCTAGTAAAGTTTTCTGGAGAAGGTCGAGAATCTACGAAAAGAAGTTCAAGATGTAATTGATGATATGGGAATCCTAGGAGACGGTTAAGAAATAATCTACAAAAATGCACCATTATCATAACTACTATTACCATTGGAGAACCATAACCTTGTACTGACAAGCTCTAAAGTGCCTTCTTTGGTATTGTATTATTATATTTTAACAAAGAAACAGCTGGTTTATTCCATTACACTTATCTAATATGTATTAACAGAGGTATGATACTCCATTTTTATTCTTAAATGAATAATGGGAAAACGTATTTAGTAGAAATATCTGAACAACACTTTGTTTCAATATTTGAGCAATTATTAGCTCATGCAGCAAAATATTCTAAAAATTCACACACTAAAATACTTGACTCTAAATTTGACTGTTGCGAACTCCTGCAACTCATACAACTTACATTTACAAGCGGAACTATGTACATTGCCCACTCCCCGCTACAACGATTTCACACTATGGGAAATCAGTACTTAGGTGATGTTGACAAAGTTAACATCAACTTGTATGATTCCTTATATTTCATTTTTTTTAAGTTACTTCAATTATACGGTTTATAATTAATTAGGTAGGTATATAAGTACCTACTTACTAATCGCCCGATTTCAGTGGAAAATTTGTTGGTGGAAAAATAATCCATGAGAAATCGAAATTCAAGCCCCTTTATGGGAGAAGTTTAAAAATACTTGAGGAAAAGCTTTTGGAAAGCTTGGAAAAGGCTTTTGAGATTTTTTTTACAGGGTAATTTAGTAAAGGCCTTAAAAAAACATTAACCCATTTTTTACACATTGTTTATTGTAATAACAACGAAATTGATTTTACGGAACCAAGCGACGCGGAACCACACGTCAGCTCCCCGCTCCGGCCGGGGCGTAACTGATTCAAAATGGGTGTGCCAAGTGCATGGTTCTTGTGCCCATGGAATAAGGGTCACTTTTAGAATTCAAATCCAAATAGAGTGAGGGCCTTATTGATTGATTTCCAAAATAACAAGGAGAAAATGCATATATGATTTTATTTTGTGAAGTTCGGATGTAAATATTTTTTTTGCGATTATTATAAAAGAAACTGAATTTGCCACATTAAACAATAAAACCATATCCGAAAAGGTAGGAGAGTTTTCACTTGAAAGTGAATTTTATAGACCTAATACTTTATTTTTTTCTAGGCTTGAAGACTTATAAAAAAAAATACTGATGTTTTTAAGGGCCAAGGTATGTTCTTCACGCAGTAATTAATTGAAGCATCTATAATACTTCTCTAAGCGATCAAATTTTCATAACAAAAACATATGATTTTGCATTATTTAGTATTTCTTCATCTTATAAAAGAAACAAAATCACGTGCTTTTTTGGAAGCGGGGTATATTGTTCTCAGAATTACTCTTTTATGTCATAACAAAGATTGCATGGGAGAAGTTTTATTGTTCATTTTTTTGGTATCTAGAATTCAAAACTTGTTATTTTTTTCTCCATGTCTCTATCTATTTAAAAATTATTACATATTAACTCCCAAAAGGCGTCGATCATCAAGAGAATTATGTATTATAAAAATAAGAAAAGTACCAATTTAAATTATGTAATATTGATGTATTCATCAATCGCTTATTGGCACATCGAACAAATCACGTTGCTTTTAATTACAAGGTTCGCTTAGCGGCCAATTGGTATTCAGCAGAGGGCCGGGGACAGGACGCCCTTAGCCGCGGTTGGGGGAGGCACCTTGCTCGTGCCACAGCGGCCGAATTTATTGCTTCAAATTACAGCCTCAGTCAGTCGCAGGACTCTCTTGGCAGGACAATGGACTCAATCCTTCATTTTCTCTAAATCTCACTCTTGAATATTTATACTTTATTTTGTTTTTGGTTTAAAGGAATTATATATTTACTAGCGCAGATTGTATAATTACAATTAAAATGGGAATAAAAATTATTGTGAATTCTTGAAAATCAGTTAGAATTTGGAAAATGACATTTAACATCATTTTCTGTTAAGAATGTTATACTACAGGTAGGTATTGTTACATTTATTCTTAACTATGCAAACAAACAGAACAAATTTAAAAAATACAATAAATTCAAAGTAAATCCGACTTCCAGAATTCATTAACCCAGAGTTACGTCAAACGGACACACTATCGAAAATACTTTAATAATAATATCAAGCCACAAAGTGTTTGCTTTATTCGATAATTTAATATCAGTGAGTGAGTACGACTGAAAAGCAAAATTGAGGTCCACCGAAACCGGTCGACAAATATTAATAAAAATAAAGTGGTTTTCAAACAAAGTACTTGTTTCATTCTATATAATGTCACGCCACAAAGTGTTTGCTTTCTACGATAATTTAATGTCAGTGAGTATGACTGAAAAAGCAAAATTGAGGTCATCCGAAGCCGGTCGACAAATATAAATAAAAATAAAGTGGTTTTTAAACAAAGTACTTGTTTCATTCTATATAATGTCACGCCACAAAGTGTTTGCTTTCTGCGATAATTTAATATCAGTGAG
Source organism: Limnephilus marmoratus (assembly GCA_917880885.1). NCBI lineage: Eukaryota > Metazoa > Arthropoda > Insecta > Trichoptera > Limnephilidae > Limnephilus > Limnephilus marmoratus. The sequence goes on along the minus strand of OU862920.1, from coordinate 39,235,435 downwards.
TACGACTGAAAAAGCAAAATTGAGGTCAACCGAAACCGGTCGACAAATATTAATACAAATAAAGTGGTTTTTGAACAATGTACTTGTTTGATTCTATGTAATTTCAAGCCACAAAGCGTTTGCTTTCAACGATAATTTAATATCAGTGAGTACGACTGAAAAGGCAAAATTGAGGTCAACCGAAACCGGTCGACAAATATAAATAAAAATAAAGTGGTTTTTAAACAAAGTACTTGTTTCATTCTATATGTATATTGTCAAGCCACAAAGTGTTTGTTTTCTACGATAATTTAATATCAGTGAGTAGTAGTGAACCGAAACTGGTCGACAAATACAAATAAAAATAAAGTGGTTTTTAAACACAGTAATTGTTTCATTCTATATAATGTCAAGCCACAAAGTGTTTGTTTTCTACGATAATTTAATATCAGTGAGTACGACCGGAAAAGCAAAATTGAGGTTAACCGAAACCGGTCGACAAATATAAATAAAAATAAAGTTGTTTTTAAACAAAGTACTTGTTTCTATGTTTCACGCCACAAAGCAAAATTGAGAAGCAAAATAAATAAAAAATAAAGCGGTTTTTAAACAAAGTACTTGTTTCATTCTAGATAATGTCACGCCACAAAGTGTTTGCTTTCTACTATAATTTAATATCAGTGAGTAGTAGTGAACCGAAACCGGTCGACAAATACAAATAAAGTGGTTTTTAAACACAGTAATTGTTTCATTCTATATAATGTCAAGCCACAGAGTGTTGGCGTTCTACGGTAATTTAATATCAGTGAGTACCTACTACTGAAAAAGCAAAATTGAGGTCAACCGAAACCGGTCGACAAATATAAATAAAAATAAAGTGGGTTTTAAACAAAGTACGTGTTTCATTCTATATAATGTCAAGCCACAAAGTGTTCGTTCTACGATAATTTAATTTCAGTGAGTATGACTGAAAAAGCAAAATTGAGGTCAACCGAAACCGGTCGACAAATATAAATAAAAATAAAGTGGTTTTTAAACAAAGTACATATTTCATTCTATATAATGTCAAGCCACAAAGTGTTTGCTTTCTACGATAATAAGAAAATACTTTTAGTATTTTCGATAGGTAGGTACCCTACTAAACTTTCTCGCTTGTCTGAATTGTTCTTCACACAAGCAGTTCCAATTTTAAAAATGACACTCTCAATCAAATATGAGTTCATTGAACGCGGTATATTTCCATTTTAAGTCCGTATCAGCGAAATTAGTATGTTAATGATTTAGTGATAATTTTAACGCATAGCTTTTTTCTTTCCGTTTTTTGGCCCGGCCGCGGCGTCGGTCGGCACGTTTGCATGTCATATCTTCCCTTGTTTCTATTATACATATATGGCCCTGACGTATGGCATTGTGTATATATACAGTAAATACAAATGGTATCACTTAGACGCATGTATGGCAAAACCATGTATGCGTAATATGGAGGATTATGAATGGAATGCTTAGATGGGTCATTTTGAGCTGATGAATGATGGGAGAATTATCAGGAGTGTATATTATATTGGTTGACACGAAAGTAACGCCTGGTGACGACAAGGCAAGATAGATAATTTAATTAGCAATTAACAATTAACAATACCAGAAACATAAATAGATAAAGGGAGAAAGGGACAGAAACGAGGAGGTTTATGTACCTGGAAATTTATTTATTTTCGAAATATACCTATGTGGGATTTCTCAATTACAGGTGCTTCCAGAAAATTGGTAATTAAAAAGATGTGCTTCGATTATAGCAAATTCAGAGAAAGTATTTATATTTGATTGTGTTATCGAAATTCAGAGGTACTTTGTCAATATAGAACGACGGGAATTCAGTAAATTTAAATTTGTTTTCCAAAAATTGTTAAAGGTATTAATTTTATCTATCGCACAAAAAGGTATATAATGTATTTACGAGAATACATTGTATTCAAATAGTTAACTAGATTTGTGTTTCAGTACGGAAATGACTTATCATTTTTAAGTAGAGTATTTTCAAGATTTTCATTTTCTACAAGAGACTTGAAGGACCCAAACGGAGAGGATGTAACACAAATAAATACGCAATTAGAATAAATACTTTTGTACATAAAAACCCAATTCTGCATTGTTGCATAAAAACCCAATTCTTTAAAGAAAGGCAAACAACTAATACTATACTCAGTAGGTAGGAGTGAATTCTTTTTTTTCACTGGACGGTAATGTAAGAGTCAAAATTTGGTGCCTTTTAGGTTTAATTTAAGCCATGTAAAATATTATTAAATTTTTTTTAGGGTAACTGCCTCCGCAATGGCATTGAATTTACGAAAATAGTCGGTTTTTCACTCTAATTGGAAGTCATGTTTATGTACGATATTTTTGAATAAACGTACTAATTTTTATCAAGGAAGTTTGCTTGGTATAAATATAAATTCGACACAAAATAAAAAGAAGTTCGAATTTGTGTTTTATAATTTAAATAAAGGGGAGAGAGGAAGCGCGGGAGGTGATACTTAGCTTGCTTGCTCTATTTGTTCGAATCTCGGATCAGTCGCACGCTCGTTTATCGTTAAAATTACGTTCAATCTTTTTTTTTTTTAAGTTTCTTTATTCTTTAAATGGTTCGTTACATAAATTGGGGATTTTTCGACCACCATACTAGGCACATGCCCGTGTTGTGGTGGTCGATTTTCATATTTAGTATATTAACAGAAGCAAATATAAAGAAATGTGCGAGAATGTAAAAAATAAAATAAAAATATACATATTTTATAAAATAATATTAAAGAAATTTAAAGAATACAAATGAATATAAAAGAATGTAAATGACTAAAGAGTATGGAAACAATAAATGACTATAGAGTATAAAAGAGTATGGAGGAATATAGTTGAATATAAAAATAATATAAAAAGTATAGAACATAGAAAGCAATACATGAAAGAATATAAAAATGAAATAATTATAAAATATATAAAGTCTAAGTAAGTACTTTATAGAGTATGTAAATAAGAAAGGATAACGATTATAATGAAAATCTGTGTGTACGTGGTTATATTGGTAGGTACATTATTACAAACCAATTTTTGAACAAATAAATTTTGGAATAAATTTATGTTTCGAGTCCGGCGAATTACACTGGTCACTAGAGTAAATTATTATTCTTACATGGCAACTATGCAAAGAACTCGGAGTGTATTCAAATGTCCTCTATTTGGTGATGTTTGTGAGATGAAAGAGAACTTTCTACCTACTTACGAAGATGCAGTAAAATACTATTATGAGTGGACGAGACATCAACTGAAATTGCAATCAGAAACTGCAAAAGAACCAATTTTTGGTGAGGTAGCAGATATAGTAATGTCGAAATTGAAAATATATGGCACACTGCATCTATTCCTACATTGACGCGAACAAGGATCGTTCAAATGTTGAAAGTATATCATTTAAAGTGCAAAAATCTACTCAAGTCTACCAAGAGGCTCTCCCTGGACAAGTTAAATAGTTTTCAGAAAAGCAGTAAGATACTTTTTGATATTTCAGTATGCAAGTACAAAGCATTCGCTCAATGTATATATCCTAAGGATAAAAAGGTTCCCAAACAAGAGCAAACTTTTTTGACCGATCAAAGAACGTCTCGGGTAATGGTAATCAGCGGAAAAAATGAACCTATCTCACTGATTCAAGAGCCGGGATCCATTTACATGGGATATGTGGTACCTGATGTTGGTACAGCAAAAGGAATAGATACCGTGATAACGGGGTTTCTGTTACATAAAGAAGTTTCCCAAGATAGATTTTATGGCAATTGATTGTGATGGTACGAATGTTAATACTGGAAAGTATGCTGGAATTATAAGACTGCTTGAGAAAAGGCTACAAAAACCACTTCAGTGGATAATTTTTTTACTCCACATTAACGAACTGCCTTTGAGACATATGTTTTTTCATCTCGATGGGTGTACTTCGGGACCTAAATCTTATATTGGTCCACTGGGAAAATCACTGGAAACCTGTTAAAAGCTGCCTGTTAAAAATTTTGAACGCATTGGAGGTCAAATGCTACCAGAAATGGCCAAAGATCTGAGTCCAGACCAACAGTACTTGTATAAAATTGTCTCGGCTGTAGTTTCAGATGAATTTCCAGAAGACCTAGGCAATAAATCTCCAGAAAAACTATCATAAGCCCGTTGGATCACCAAAGACTACGTTTGTATGTATCTACTAAAGAACCATCTGAAAATTTGAAAACTCTGGCTACTTTTGTGGTCAAAGTTTACGCACCGTTTTGGTTCTCAATTAAAAGTAAACCATCATGCAAAGATGGCACGTGTTACCTGTTCAATATTATTAAGGCCTCCAGTTACCTGCCAGAAACTCTAAAAAAAATTATAGATCCTTTTATCCAAAGGAACGGCTACTTTGCCATCCTGAAGGGATTCTTCTTGCGATGATAACAGATGATAAAAAAACATGTTAGAGAGCTGGCAGCCCTACTAAAGGCACGCAGTACTACTCAACCTCCAACACCTAGACTGTTTCAAGTGCCATCAATAGATTGTAATGCTTCCATATATAGCGATGTAATAAATTGGCAGGAAAACTTAACCGAACCACCGATTTTGAAAAATTTATTGGACTAGGAAATTCAGAATGTCGTGGAATCTGGTGGTGAAAACGAACTATTGTTTATAAGGCTTCCCTGCCATACCCAAGCTGTTGAAAGAGCTTTAAAGAATACAATGGAGGTTTCCATTTCTCAGTGGATAAGAAAGGTGCAATAAATGCCAAGCTGGAATCGCGAAATCAAATGCCTAAATTTGAAACTAAAAAGGATTTTAAACCTAAATAATAAATGTATAATTTTTCGAGTTTGTTTCAAATTTCTTTATTTTTTACAGCGATGCCTTAATAAATATCTTAATTATATGTTGTTTATCATTTAACACTTACTTACCACTAAATTAATCACAATGTATCGCCTTATAAACTTTAAACTTTTTTACCCTAATTTTCAATTTTTGAAGTCACTGCGGAGACAGAAGATCTTAATCAAATGAAATGAAAAATCCCATGTATTTTTACTTTAACATAAGGCACAAATCCCCCCCTCTTAGAACTCTGAATCTTAAAAAAAAAAAAAGTTCATACATCCGCGCTCCACCCTAATACTCAGTCTACTCACTACACTGTATCGGTGATTCAATCCAATGTTGTATTTGTATATCTTTCTTGAAAGAATTGGGTTGGGAATTGCGAACAAAACTATTTATTCATATTTATATGTTGCGTATTTACGGACGCAAAAACAAATCAGCTTAATATTTTACAGCGCAACTCCCAAAATTGTTTTTTTTTCTAAAATTATTAAGTAACCGCCATCTATGAACGAACAGATTTTGAATTATTTTAAGTTTACCCTTAAACAAATTTGTTATTTTATTTTACTTTAAAATACTAATAATAAAAAATTAAACCTTTTTTAGTCACCATAAGGTAATATTTATATAACTGTCAGAGTGGTTTCGACGAGACGCTATGTCACACTTTATTTTATAGGGAAAATGTCCAAACGGAAAATGGGTGAAATGTTTTATGGCGTTATTGATTGAAAGAAGCCTAGCCACTGTTTCTAAATAGATGGATATGTAATAGACCGACTTTAATATCAATCAGAAAAGTGCAAAGCGCATCACAAAGTGTAATCATTCCATCATCAATTTTGTGGGCTTCCAAGAACCAGTCAATCATTTAGAATTTAGAACAATGCACTCGGGAAATTAACTTAATTGCGCCGGTCTAATCACCAATTCCACGTCATTTCAATGCCACCAATCGCAATAGTCGCCCAAGCGGACGAATCCGTAATCTCCGCTATATTTAAGCCATAATTATGTGTGTCCTTTCAGAATCGCCGTTAATGGCTATTCTTCTTTCAGGCTGCGCCAGTGTGAGTGTGGGGTATACCGGGGCACTTCCGCCCGGGACCAATCGTTACTTGTGCGCGCATGCTCTGTTCCACTCGGCTAAGCTGAAACAATGCCCGAAGACCGTCGCATTACATGCTTCGTTATATTCACTGAATGCGACGTCATTTTAGTATGCAATTACTTTTGTTTTGTATTTATATAATTTATTATTGGTTATTGTAGTACTTATTTTTTTCAATTATGATGTTTGTGTTTTTTCAAAGATCCTACTCAACACGCGTATACATAAGTAGTATAACTTACTAGTACCAGTACCTGCTAAAACATATTTGTAATATGTGATGTGTTTTTGTCAGGTTTTGAAGTCACGATACCTCATTTCCGAGAAAAGTGGCTTACAGGACTGCCACTGATGTCGTCAAATTTATACATAAACAATGAATGCTTACTAAGGGTTTCACGACAGTAGGCCCCCCTGGCATATTTATGTACAATATGCAGTCGATTTAGGGAAAATACGGCCTACCCACTTACACAAAATATAAAAGTGTCCCCAAAGTAGTGCGCAGAAAGGGTGTACCGCCGAATAACAAAAGTATAAAACGTATTTTCATTGAAATGTATCAATGATAAAAGCACATGTATATACTCGTACCAGCGTAGAAGTATAAAAAATTGATACTGTAAATAAATTCGTTGGACATGGAAAAAGAACACAAGAAATGACTTGTTGACGTGTTTCGTGACCCAAATATTTGGCCAATCGGGCACTCACAATACGAAACTGTGTTTGACCATGATTACGAAATTCAATTAGGTTGAAGATCCACGATGTCAGGTGAGTGTAAGTAAGACAGAGCGTGTATTAAATGGGCTAAATGGAACATTTGTTTCCATTCAAATTTATATGGAACGCACTCCTAGATATCTTTCTTTTTTCTACGGCGAATACCATATTATTTAAAATCGACTTCTTCGAATGACTTTTTTTGATTTGTTCTTTCGTTTTCGAGAAAATCTAGTCTGAAGTTGGAATTTCTTGGAGAAGTTGGTTTACCTCGTTCGATCTGCTTCGTTGAAATATTGAATATTGCTTGTTGAAGATGATTTTTATTTTGAAAAATTAAAAGTAAATTAAATACTGTTATCAAAGAAATGTACAAACATTTGTTAGTCATTCTAAAATATCCATTCAATGTTATTTTATAATATAAACTCATAAGGTCTACAAAAAGAGAAGATACGATTTTTTGAGAAAATATAAAAGAACTATTTAAATTTTGTTCTTTTCAGTATTTCAAATTTCCTTGATTTTAGTATATTATTGCGTTGACCTGGCTGCAATAGTTTCTCAGCCCTTAAGTTTCCGGGAAAACAGGAAATAAACAGAAGAAAAAAAATTGGTTTCCCTTGTGATACTTACAGATTCATCAATTCCGTTTCAGACAAACATCAGTTTCCGGACACCGCGCAAAATTGAAGAAAACTTCGATGATTCTATAATAAATCAAATAACATGCCATGAAAGCCATAAATAATTGTATGTATTGAAAGTTGTATTGAATGTTGTCGGATTAAATTAATATCAGTCTAGACGTCATGAAATTTTATTTCTGTCCAAATGTCTCGTTAATATTTCCGTGGGGTCTTCTTCAGACGTTGCACTCAGTATATCAATAAAGTTAATAGTTCTTGAGCCACGTTTATCTATCGTCCCTTCTTACGACTTGAGATGCGGGTATGCGTATCGCCGCCCTGGGAACCATTTATTGGATAACCGTACGTCACCCAGGTGGTTCGCTACATTTGGATGATTTTTTGCATTGACCCTCAAATGTTACTGTTTACATTACATTTTAAAAAGCTGCCCCATCCCATTTTCCCATTCCGAAATTCATCCGATTTTCGACACCCGAGACTTATATTAACAACCGTGAGACTTATATTAACAACCATGATACTTATATCTACAATTACTTAAATACAAGAGATATATTGTTTACGCAGATAAGTATACTTTTATGTATATTAGAGATATATTATATATTATATCCCACAGAGAAGAAAAAACTGATAAAAAATATTTAATTCCTTCTGTCTCCTTTCCATGCTGCAAAATCGGCAGCGTCTGTCAGCCGCGACATGTAGGAGTAAAATGTATTTAATGTCCGCACATTAGCCTACTCGAAGCCATTACATTTGATAGATAAAGAGAACAACGACATGTCCCACGGAGCGCATTATTCCACTGCCGCTATAATCACATTATCTCCAACCGCCCCGCCATTGGACGAATACCATGAAGCACTGAGCCTTCGATACGCATGGCATATACAGTAATATACATTGACGTATGTATTTGTGGAGTAGGGGACGCCCGCCGCCGCGACGCATGCGCCCAGCAATGGCCGCGATCGGTCGGCGCCGGAATTGCGCGCTGCCATTGGACCGCCGGCCTGCGCGCGCATCTCATAGCTTTTCGCATCTCGTAGAAAAACCGCCTCCCACCTGATTACACTCCGGCATTATTTGCGGAAATACACGATTGATCATTATCTCTCATTTACTTACAGATTGAGATACATATAAAACAACTTATAATATGAAATAATCAACTGATCAAATTTTATGTGCATACGATTTTGATTAAAATTTCCAAGTTGTTATTACTTATTAAGATGCATTTTGCCATCAATACCTTGCTGGTGCTTACAATAATTGCAAATAAATACGAGTGATATACTTAATTACAGCTGGTAGGTAGGCTGTTAATTACCATGTCTAATACAGACTGATATCACATCAAATGTTTAACTGACGACATTTAAGATGGATACGAATTTGATTGACTTTCCAAGGATTTATTACTTAATACGATTCATTTTACCATCCATACCTCGTTGGCGCTTGCAATTTACAAAAAAATCTCGCGGTGTAGTCATTTCCAGCAGGATACTAATGAACATATCTGATACAGACTATTATCGAATAATTATAATCGCAACATGCATTTATAAGGTGCATTATCCCTTGACTTTGCAAGGCACTTTGCTATCATTTTATTAATTGTTTCTTCTTGGCTAACATCGTTTATGAGCTACATGTATATTGTATACGGTTATATTACATTATTTGTAACGTCTTATTTAGCTAACGCTAAGAAATATTATACCGAACCATTACACACTTTTCGCGTGGGATGTGAAGTTATGGGTAATAATATAACGAATGACCCATTTTTATAGTTTAATGACTACTTTCAATAGATTGTTGTTTCTTAATTTATGCTTCGTCTATCTTGTAAATCAGTTGAAAGTATTATTATCTGGTTGCGCGTGTTGGTTATGTATATGGTACCTACCGATGGTTTGAACGACGGTACTTGAATGGCCTAATATAATGCATTCCTTTATTCCCTCTATTATCTATACTCTTTGACCTAGGACCACTCATCTTTCATGATCATCTTTATTATTATTTTTTCACCCGCTATGCTAGGGATGTCCTTGTGTTATGGTGGGTGAAGTTTACAAATTGGAAATATACACACGATGTGCTTGATAATAATAGTAATTAGATTATACAATTCAGATTAAGTTGTAAATATTTTATATCGTAATTAAATTAGGAAAATTGGATAGGGAATGTGGGAAAAGTACGAGGGGAGATAAGGTAGTTAGAGTGTAAAATGTATGGGTATTGCGATTGAAATGTATTGCAGATATAAGGATCCATAGCGTTATTTATGTTTTGAAAGTAGATAAGAAGTTTTTGGTATCAGGAAGAAAGTTGAAGATTTTAGGAGCTAGTAGTCCAGTCAAGTTAAACATGAAAAGGGGGTTGTGCTTGCAAAAGGTCCGGTCATTCTGATTTTTTTATATGTTGTTAGGACCTAAACCAACATCAAAAAAACAGATTTGCAATTTCCAAAGAGCTGTGCGAGCGGCGGTGGACCGAAAAAACTATCAAATTTTCGGACTTTTTTCAGTTTTTACTCAATATCTCGGTGGTAAGGAAGGGTCTGACCAGTATAGTTAGTACACAAATTTTTAAAGTAGACTAAATTTGCTACAATTTGAGACTAAAGCGATCTATATACGGCCATTGGTTTCTAAGATACAATTCTTCGAAAATAGACCATTTTTTCCAAAAAGTGAAATTTTTTCGAAATGGTCACTTATTTTGTGAAATATTTTCTAAAATACGCATAAATATTAAAATAAAAAATTCAGAATGACTGGACCTTTTGCAAGCACGAATGTACATCTTGACTGGACTACTAGGTAAATGAATTGTCTTTGTGCTATCGTAGTTAAGGTATTGTAGTGTCGGTTGGTTATATTTCTGGTGATGTGCTTACGCTGTAAGAGTGTCTTTTGTCGTATTTTATAAGAAATGTTTTAGCTTGAATTTTAAATGGAGTTAACGTACGAGTAAGCACATTTAAGACATTACACTCGATAAAGAGACGAATGGAGGAGTACATTGTCGGTCGCTTGTTGATCACAATAGTATTTCCATTTATTACTATTTTGTTGAACTGTTTGACTTTAATAAGAGACAGTTTTAACTTATGCGTCGTCCAGTGTCCGGCAGTGTCCAGAAGCAATTAGGAATAGTCCGTGTTTCTTTCCAACCCCTTTCCATCATTGATCCGCATTATAAGGAGTTAGATTAATTATTATTTATTTTACCGCAATCTGAAGCGAACTAAGGTTTTAAATGGACCAGCACAATCAATATCATTATATATTCAACAAATTAAGAAGGGTAACATTATATTTAGAATTGAAATATATTAAATACAATGCCCATTTCTACATCTGCAGTCTTGCAACATGAATAATCTGTTTAATGTCAGCCACAACTCAAGTAAAGTGGGCATAGGAAAAATGAATTCACATGTCAAGAGCGTTTATTATAGTAATCCATAATACCATCGATATATTAACTATAGATAAGCCCTCTCATACCCAATTCCAATGTCAAAGTGACACCACCTTTACGAAAAATTTCATAATAGGTACAACTACCGAATTCCGTTGCATCTCTTGCGTGACGTAGTTGTTTTACTAGTAAGAAATTAAACATTTTTTATCAATTGTTACTTTTCTCGATACGCTGCCTCGAATTATACATATTTTTTTAGATGTTCATATAACTGATTAAATTGTTAATAATAAAGTCCGCGATTGCTCATATCTAAAATATTTCTAACTGCCTGAAATTTGTGTTTTAAAAATGATCTTCACAAAGTAATTCCTTTACCGCGAACTTGACGGAAAACAAATTAGCTCCACGCAGACCAACTAAAGGTATAAACCAAAGCTTCTTGCGATCTTTTGACTGTGAGATAATGGACTTTCTTTTTGATAAATGTTTTCGTAAACCAATATTTTTGGTTCCGGTGTCATTTTTAAGACCTACACGCCCTGTCTAGATATACTTGGTCGAAGCATAATACTAAATAAATCGTAATAAATTATCGTATAATGCGGACTTTTAGCATTATTCCCGCATTTCTTGCCGGTGAGTGGGGTCTCCCGCCCTGTTCCCATCGACAACCGACAGCCATTTATTTATGTGCGTAATATTTGTAAATTATGCATCGGTATCATGGAATTCAAATACTTAATGCTTACTTATTAAGCAAATTGACAATTTACCATTACGCTCGACCTACTTCGGGAATTTACGTCTTCAGCATATTATTGTGTAAGTCCCGTGAACTTTGCGAGGTATTGCAACTATTCGAAAGGCGAAGCGGCCGAGGAAATAAGGCAGGTGAAATGAGAAGGGTTCCAAATCATTTTCCGATAACGCCGACGCGCGATTATCTTAGGAACGCTTCGAATTCGAAAATGTAAATGTTCGGTTCACAAAATGTAAATTTAATATTATGTACTCTGATCACAAATAAAAACTTAACTACCATGTTTTAATGAACTAGTGGTTTTTGATTTTTTTCATGTGAATTTTTTCATCAAATTCTAAGCGAATTCATGTTCAGGGTTTCTCATAAAGCATTAAAAATAAAAAATTTTTGGTCAATAAAGTACCTACCTAAATTAAAAATAAAAACTTTTTGGTCAATAAAGTAGGTACCTACCAAAAATAAAAACTTTTTGTTCAATAAAGTACCTACCCAAATTAAAAATACAAACTTTTTGTTCAATAAAGTACCTACCTAAATTAAAAAAAAAAAAAAATTGTCAATAAAGTACCTACCTACTCGTAGGTACATTAAAAGCATAAACCAAAGCATATGTTTTTTTTTAATTAAATTTTGATTTATAATTACACTAACTAAATTTTTCGGCGTTGCCCGAGCTTTATTTGTTTTTATTTATTTATTTAAATCTATTTTTGAACATACAATAAAAATGTTAACATTCAGTAACTGTATGTAAAAAGATTGAATAGTTAGTAAACACCTCACTGGGAGAACCTGTGATGAGGTGTTCGCATGTTTCGGATTAGGTGCTATTATATGGACATAAGTAACACAGAGTTTTTTGAAAGCAGACTTAAACGAGTAATTTTCCTCTTATTTTGAACGTCCATGTACGTAGTAGTAACCTAAATTTAAGCAGAAGTAACATCTAATCTCAATTCAAATTATAGATTGGAAAAATGTATAAATTCGTATAATTTAACTGCTTGTTAATATTCACCGCATAAACAATGTTAACAAATTAATATGAAAGGGTAACAACGCTTCAAATTCAACACTCAACATTATTCATATTGAAACAAAAAGATAACATTTCGATTTAAACAAAATACAAGTTCCCGCCATGACTCGCACAAACCTAATTGTGTCTATTACATGTAATCTGGACAAGCTACACTCAAATAGAAAATGTTGCTCGGTTTCCAATCGGACAGCACTGGGGCCCAATTCTCTAATCGATACTGCTCGCAATTGCTGCTGAAAGTATATACGTTGCCAGATGTCGAATTTGATATTCTCGGGTCTCGTCAAAGGTATATTTAGATGCCAAACTCTTAAAAGTCATTCCGAAGAACGAGGGTCAAACGGTCGAGGGCCAGTCGATACTGGCAAAACTCTCTATATTATAACTAATCTAATATATTGTATCCTAACCTAGGATCGTTTCCCGCTCGCTCTTCGAAGAACAGGCATCGTATATTAAGTTGTTTTAAAGTTTCATATTACGAGTATATTACAACGGCTGATTTACCGGCGATATTGGCTGCAATACATAATGCGGTTAAATTTATTATTATAATTTTTCTTAAGCAGCTTTTTTTTGGTTTTGAGTGATATACACACAGCCAGTTCGAAGAAAGTGCGGTCGTAATTTCAAATTTACACCATAGAGATGTCAATGACATCAGAAACATAGACAATATTAATAGAGCTGCCAACATAATCATCTCTTCAACCCTTCGACATTTAAGAATACCTATAAATGAAACATTCGACAAAGTTCGCCGAGAAGACGGGTAATTTTTCGTTCGCAGATGGCGCATAATGAATAACTCCTGATCGCTATTAGAGAATTGAGCCCCAAGAGTCTTGTAAGTTTTGGAGGTTTAGTAAGTTTTGTTCGTAAGAATGGGTCGAGTTGGAGTAATCTTTTGACAGGTGAAGTGGTATCGAATTAACGGTGCTGAGATGCAAAATGAGTTGAGCTCCGCCAGGTGTGGTGTTGGTTCGCTGGTAGGCTGGATGGTTCGGTGTTCTGCTCAGCGTGGGGCCGGTCGACCCGACTGTTTTGTTACTCGACAGTACTCGAACCGGCCGGCCTGGCCATTGTTTGGGCATTAGCACCAGCCATCAGCCAGCAGTGTGAGCAGTGACGCACGCCAGATTTACTTTATGCTTTTCTATTAATATTATTGTGTCGCCGTCACAATATGAGTTATCAAGCCGTGAATCTATTCAGCATAATATATTATACCATCATATTTTACAGTCAAACAGGTTAGAAATGCTACTCGGTTAAGTAAAGTTCGTTAGTGTAGATTTTTGGACATGAAAACATGTTTGTTGTTACGTGTTATTGTTTCTTTACTTGATATTATTGTTTATACATCATTTTTATCCCCACTAGGACAAGCTGTATTAGGAAAAATAATTTTATAAAATGATAAAAATAACAGAAAATAATATCTATATGGAATGAAAAATATTGTTACATTAAAGTTTCTCAAAATTAATGGGTAACTACAAAACTGAAGGAATCTAATACTGAAGGAAGCTAATTGTAGTAAACATGTAGGGTGACCAAGAATTAATATTTGATTTGAAATAATATATTTCGCTATTAATTTAGAAAGGAAAAGAATGTGAATATTTAATTTTCCTAGCAGCTTAAACTGTCAGGGAAGATTTAAAGTTTATAATATTCTACGAAGGATTGTATTGGAATTGTGAGCATATATATATAAATTGGCCTAAATACTCGTATAAATGAATGCCTTGAATTGAGACCAATATGAGATTTTCCTTTGTATGATAACTTATATGTATCAATTTTAAATTTCCTTTTTCATATTTTTTTCTTTTAAACTAACAAATTTCAATTTGGGAGTCTGGAATTGGTACCGCAAGTACCGGGAATCTTAATTGGATAACCAACACCTCTGCCATAGGTCACCCCAAATGGTTCGCTACGTTTGGTGATTTAGCAGGGGTGTCCGGGTTCATGGGGTGAGGTTTGTCTAGGTCTTGGAGGCGGATGTCCAGGACACACTGAAACCCAGATTCCTATCCACCCCTAAAACCCTTTTCCTTCCCAGAACTCTCCTCTCCTTCCTTTCCTTAAAAAAATTATCCACAGAGCATCCCAAAACATGACATAGGCCCTGAGGGAAATTATTTTTAACTTGATGGAAATTACTTTCCTCAGGGCCTCCTGTGTGGAGCTCATGTAAAATATATACCTATATATAAATATATTGGTGAACTTTCCTTGTATTTTGATTTAAGGCTCCGTTGGGACAAGAGTCCCAACTGCTCCCAAACGTCTGAAGCCAGTGGGACTATAATTGGGGTATGTTGGATTGTGGGATTGAAGGTTGTAGGGACGAGAAGGAGTTTATTTTTTTTAAGTGAAAATTTCTTTAGCACCGTTGTGATTTGAACCTCAATGAAACGAAAAGTGACACTTAAAAGAGACAAGCACATACACCCATAATATTTTGCCTGCGAGAGAATGAGATAGAATAATTGGTCTCTTCTTTGTACGGTGCTTCGTAGCCTCCCCACTCCTGTATACTTTAGATTTCTGACGTTTTCATTTCTACCGCGTGTGAAATGCCCACTTGTATTTTTTTATTGTAATGTAATATTTTACGAAATAATATATTTAAAGTCATCATTGGTCATGTATACCTAATCAGAAAAGAGGAACTTGATCTTGTGCCTGATTAGGGAGCCACGATTCTTGCTTAGGTTGTGTGTATGTACGTATATATTATTTATAACTCCTTTCGAAGGTGGAGAAGAATCTGGCTATTCAGATCTAGTCACCAAACACAGATAAATCCATTTCATAGAATGCTGCAATGTTTCGATTGTGTATGTTGGTATTTTATAAGGACTATAATGAAAGTTTCCACCCCTGTGGAATTTATTGTCTAGATAGGGTTTCTCGTTGAGAAATACAAAAAAACTTGTCTCTCTCTAAAGAAACTCATCTCCTTCTCTGGAAGACTGAGAGTGAAAGATCGCCGTGAATTCTGACAGAAATATTCCGTAATAATTTCGTGCAGTGGGGCGCATTAGCAGCGCGCACTCTCGACACCATTAGCATACAATGCTTCGTGGCGTGGGCGGCACCGGCCGATTGTCGTTTCGGGACAAGCAGGCGCATGTGCAGACGTCTTCTATTGATTGTTTATTTATACGCTCAAATCTCGATTGTCAAAACATAACCATAATACCCATATGTAACCTGTCTCTCTCAGCTTCGGGCTTGATTTTCTTGTACGATTTTATTTGGATCATTGAAAAGTACAATGGTTTAATCTTTTCAGCATTCACTGAAAGCATATTTCAAAATACACAGGTGCTTTTTTAAGTATGTTGAAACTTCTTTATGCATCGGTTAATGAATTATTCATATAAAATATAATGTATGTTTATTACATAGAGTTCGTTTGTAAAGCAGCATCTTTGCTTGGTGGAAATGCAAATAAGTGATTATTCCAAATTGCTTACATGTTTTCTTAGCCCTCGTGATTCTCTTAGATTTAATAAGTTTTTCGTTTACTTAATAAGTTTAATTTTATTGTACCATACAGGATTTGAACCATTACTACACTTGTGCACACGATAAGCAAACATAAATCTTTATAACTTTATTTTTTTTGCTTGTAAATACTCCGACCATAAACGCGAGCTCTTAGAGCTCAACTTATGGAGTAGTAGAATAATAATGAATTATTGTATAACTATGCGTAATCATTTGTAATAATAAAAAAATTCTTGTAAATAAATAAATATTTTTTTAAATATAAGTATCTATATATATTTAAGACCGTTTTAACTATGCAAACGCTGTGGTAATAAATCAAGTGGTTCACTGATCCGACCTTACGCATCGCGATATTTTTACATCGCTTTTATAAGTAAGGAATTAGTCCCAAACGAATAAATTGATTGAATTTTATTTTTCAAGATGATGGGATGTTACAGGGGCATGACTAAATAAAGTTTCGTTGCTTAACAAGAAGTTTCCATTGTGTTTTCAGACGAGCGAGCTGGATAACCTGCTATGCAAGCAGGAGGGCGGGCCGCCCTCGCTGGAGGCGGAGCTGTTCGAGGCCGGGCGGGAAGACGCCTACCTGCGACCCGCGCTCTGGGAGGACATCGCATCGTCCATCCGCAGCATCGACCCGGAGAACGCGTGCATGCTAGCGCCACTAGGGCCTCTGGGCTCTCTGGGGCCCGCGCACGTGAAGCTCGAGGCCGCCGAGCTGGTCGCGCCGCCCCCGCACGAAGCCAAGCCGCAGCCCTTCGCGCAGGGCAACTTCGCGCCGCCCTTCCCGCCCTCGGCGCGCCCGCTCTACATGTCCCCGCTGACACCGCCCACGTCGGACCCGGGCTCTCCGGGACCTATGCAGGTAAAGTGTCGCCTATTCCTATTTCCATTCATCCAGACCTGGATATCTACAATGGAACAAACCGATGCTGACAGTCCTAGTGCAAATAAGTTCCTACGCTAAGCCGATAAAACCTGTAATTAGGATTACGGTAAAGACTATGATAAACATTAGACCAATGTGTGGTCTTCTTCAAATTAATTTTTCTACTAATGTAATTTCTAATTTCCTTTACTTGAGATAACTTTTTTGTAATCCGAAACAATTTTTCATCTTCTGAGTCATTGTTTTCATAATTCCTCCCGCAGTGGCGGACTAAGGGGGGGGGCGGGGGGGGCGGTCCGCCCCGGGCCCCCAGTCTTGGGGGGCCCCCAAACGCCTCCATGTTCCCTTGATCAATCCCTAAGCAAGGCATTAAGACACCACTGTGTAAATTTTTTAAAAATTTTTATTTCATTTTTTGATAGATGCACTTGTTAAGAATGCTCTCATCATTTTTTAAAAGAAAATTCGAAAAATTGACGGATAGACAGCATTTTATGTGAAACCGTTTGGAACAGTGTTGAATGTTGAATTATTCTTCAGCAAATTTTTAATGCGTTTTATTTTTGAAATAATTTTATTTTCTTTTTTTATGGTAAATTTTCTTCGTCTGGTATCATAGTCAGGGTCGAATTAAACGTGTCGGGACCCCTATTCAATGCACGTCTCGGGGCCCCTTTACCATAGGGCCCCCTAGCTGATGCGTGGCCCCTAGGAAGTGGCCTACAATGCCTTGTGGACAATACGGCCCTGCCAGGGCTTGCTTAAACATTTCGGGGCCCCTAGACAATGCACGTCTCGGGGCCGTTTACCCTAGGGGCCCCTACCCCATACGGGGCCCTTACCCTAAACGGGGCCCTAGGGAGGTGCCTACACAACTTATGGACTGGCTATAGTGACTGGATTTTCGAAAGCGGTGGCCTACACTGCCTTATGGACAATATGGCCCTGCCAGGGCCGGCTTAAACATGTCGGGGCCCCCAAGAAAGAAATAAATCTCGGGGCCCTTTTACCCTAAGGGCCCCTACCCGATGCGGGGTCCCTAAGCAGTGGCCTTCACTGCCCTTATGGACAAAAGGAGCCTTCCAGGGCCGGCTTAAACATGCCGGGGCCCCTAGGCAATGAACGTCTCGGGGCCCTTTACCCTAGAGGCCCCTACCCAATGCGGGGCCCCTAGGCAGTTGCCTACACGTCTTATGGATAATACTGTAATGGCGATAGTGATTGAATCATTGAACAGTTTAAGACTTGGTGCATAGTGCATGCAAATAAGATGAATAGTTTTTTTCTAATATGTTGTCATCCAGGTTGAAAAACATAGTTTTGAGAAAAACGCGTTCAAGTTTTGCTGAAGGATAATTTAACATACAGACTGTTTAAAACGGTTTCATATAAGATGCTGTATCTCCGTCAATTATACGAATTTGGTGAAAGCATTATTATTATTAATAAATGCACACACACACACCCTCTCTTATTACACACATACAAACACTCTCCCACACCCCTCTCCTTCAATAAGTTACTAACTGAATTTAGGTATAATGTATTATTTATCACACAAAAATATAAGTATATAACAGCGACATGTCATTGGTACCAATTATTGTATTAATTCTATGACTTTGTAAATATTTCCCATCATGTAATAATGTACTGTTTGTTTCTGCAAAATAAAAATAAAATAAATAAATAAAAAATGCATCGTTTAAAAAACGAATTTTTTTACAGCATTTTATGTGAAACCGTTTGAAACAGTGTGTATGTTGAATTATCCTTCAGCAAAACTTTGAATTCGTTTTTTCCGAAACTATTTTAACTCGTTTTTCAACCTAGTTGACAACATATTAAAAAAAAACTATATATCCGCATGTATTTTATTGCATTTGCATTTACTTTTGCATCTACCAAGTCTGAAACTGTTCGAAAATCCAGTGTCTATTAGTTCCGCGTAGAGGAATTTTGATATATCTATAAAAAAAATTGCGGACCAGCGAATTTTATATTCCATTTTTTATGGAAAATTTTCAGCGTTCTTAAAAAATAAAGAAGGGAGGCCCTTTATAAAAAAATCCCTAAGTGGTGCCATTGTGACTGGATTTTAGGACTTTTTAAGACTTTTTGCATTCAAATCGGATGTATAGTTTTTCTAATATGTTGTCAACAAGGTTGAAAAATGTAGTTTCGAGAAAAACGCGTTGAAAGTTTTGCTGAAGGATAATTCATCACACAAACTGTTTAACACTTTCTTTAAATTTTCTTAGAATTTCCTTGAAACTTTAGGTGATAGCATTATTAATAAATGCATCTTTTAGAAAATGGGCACTGCAAAACAAATTACACTTTTAGAAAATGGGCACTGTAAAAAAAATACTTTTTTTACAGTGCCCTGGTGCCTTTAAACCTTGTTTAGGATTTGATCAAGGGAACATGGAGGCGTTTGGAAGTCCCCCAGGATCAGAGGCCCGTGAGAACTGAATAAAAATCTTGTAAAATTATATCAACTTTTTAAATCATGGGGGGGGGGGGCCTCATTCAGCTTTGCCGCCCCGGGCCTCTGACGGGCTTAGTCCGCCACTGTCCTCCCGCTCTCCCGGTTCAAACGTTTAACAAGTTTTATTGCGAAACATCTATATATGTACTAATACAGTATTTTTCAGTAATTAAAGAATTAAAAATAACATTTAGAGTCAGTTTATGCTTTGACTCTGTTATAACATTAATGGCCCATGCTCTGAGATTTGAGTATCGTGTCCTCCGCATTTTGACATACTCTGACATGTAGTCTGAGTTTGGCGTCCAAGATTTTCAGTGAAGGAAATCAAAGTTAACTTGCGGTTCACCCGTGCCTGACAATGGCACACAATTACATGATGACTTAGTTATGGCCTCTTGTAACATACACTGTAACTGACAAGTGTAGTTCCATCATTTACAATACCTTTTAATTACCTGTCACTAAGGGACATTCTATATATAACAACTCATTTTAAAGACTATTAAACCCCTACTGATAGTATTTTTCAAATTCTACCAACAATTTCAATTTTGGGCTCTATTTACTCAAAAATGAAAGCTCAAATCAAAGCAGTTATATCACTACATCTACTCTAAATATGTTATTAGTTTTAATTAGTAGATCCGCTTGTACTACGAGTTTCCGTATACATTTAGCTGTTCGAAATAGTAATAATACTAACTACATTTAAAACAATAAATCTAAAAACAATGGCATAAGAATAAGAAAGGGGTATTATTGCCGTAAGTACATATCGATGCAAAGCATCGTATAATATAAACTTGGTCGATGATGCCAAGGCAAATAATATTGAAACTCCCACGACTGTTAAATAATAATAATATATTATGTTGGAATGGAGGCCAATAAAGAGTCTTAAATCTTATTCCTTTTCACGTTGAGCGATGAAATGAGATGCACACTTAACCAATAACTCAATATATCTGCCATAAAGCTAAATCGACTTAAAGCTAATAAAAATATATGCAAAATCATTGATTTATTTCATTGTTACCTCTCTCCGAATGGATATATTTATTATTTGATGCCATAGGCAGGTAGGTTTATTATCTATTTCAGTAATAAAGTGAGGCGTGGGTGATACTACAATGACTTGCATACGATCTACTCTGGCTGAATAGGATCTAACTAGGCAGAACACCGGAGAAACTAGCCAACAGTGCCGGGATCCGTGCTTTCCAGATGGAATCAAAACGAAAACATATAGGTAACGCAGCGAGAGTTGCAAGCAATAAAAAAAGCTTATCATCGAATGTTTTTGTGCGTCGGTATACGCTTCCATCGGCGAGGAATGGCCCTTTTGTATTGCGAACGCCTACTTATTGTCACTAGCGGAAGAGGGACAACGTGTGTATACGATGCGTAAAATAATAATTAATCGAAACAGAGTTAAATCACAGAAACACGACCGAAATTAGTACTTTTGATGTGAAAAATTCTTTAGCACCGTTGTGATTTGAATCTCGATGAAACGAAATATAGCGACACTGAAAAGAGACAAACACATACATCTATAACATAGGTTCTCAACGTGGGCGATAACGCCCCCTTGGGGGCTTTTCAGACCTTCAGGGGGGGCGGTGGAAGGCCAAGAGAAAATTGGGGGGCGTTTCTGGCTTTCAGGGGGGTGGTAGGCGACCCAGAGAAACTCATCCCATTTCGCCCTCATCCTATATCCCCTGCAACGGAGGTGGCGTAATGGGATAGGATGGGGCAGTTGGGGGACGCGAAAAAAGAAAACATTCTGAAAAAAAAGGTTGGAACTATGATCTATAGGATTTAGCCTGCGATAATGAGTATAATCGGTATCCTCTTTGTGCGGTGCTTCGTAGACTCCCAACTCTTGTCTATTATGGTTTACTGAAGGCTCACTTCTACCGCGTGTGAAATGCACACTCTGATTTTTATTATGATTGAGAACATTAGAGGTATTCAACAAATGTAAATAATTACAATTATATTAGTGAAGTTTTTTTTTTTTTTACAGTGAATACCGCACAAGAATCTCAACTGCTCCCGTCTGGAGCCAGTGAGACTATGGCATCCCCAATTGGGGTATGTTGTGAGGCTGAAGGTAGTGGGGAGGGGAAGGAGGTGGGGAAGAGGAAGGTTGGGAAGTACCTGGCTATTCAGATCTGGTCACTAAACACGGCTAAAGCCATTTTTAAGCAACGTTTCAATTCTGAATGGTGGTCTTACACCAGGGCGATACTAATAGTATCTTCCACTCTGGAACATGCCGCAAATATACTATTTATTATTTTAAATGAATTAATTGTGAAATAATACAAATTAATCAAATAATATTTATTTGCGCATGCCGGGTTCGAACCCGCGACCTCCGGAATGTGAGTCCAGAGTCTTTGCCACTGGACTACGGAGGTTGTCAAGAGTTGTAAGAATACATTCCTAAATTACAGAAAAGGTTTTTTTTAACATTGACCCCGCATAGGAGGCCCTGAGGAAAATAATTTTCCTCATGCCTATCTCATCTTTGGGTGGATTTTTCTATCACTGTTTGGAGGGTATTTTTGTGGAAAGGAAGTTAGTTTGTTTATCAAGGTAGATGATATGTTGTATCTATACATTTTATAAATGAGCTTTCAAGGAATTACCTTCTCTAACTTTAGGTATTTGTATTACATAATCCTCATTCACATGGAAACAAGCTGGCTTCTTTAATAACATCGCAAGAATATTATTTCTCTTTAGTTCATCAAGAAGGTAATTAGTGTATATTATATTGTGTTTTCGTGCATTTAATTCAAGCATTATTTGCATTCCCCGCTGACGCACCGCATAACTAATCCAACATTTAACGTCAAATTACTTGGTTAAATAGCTCTGCAACTGGCTGTGCTTCCTCTGACAGACACTAATGGAACCCATTCTCGCGTTAGGACAAAAATTCATCCTCGCATTTTCGCAATGAGCCGCTTGCATGATGTATTTTTCAAAATATCAGTTTTATTTTATTTTGTATAGTATTTTCAAACATGAAGCTAAAAAGCCCCTATCATTAAAGCCAAATCTAGGGTGAGGGGAAATCGCCTGGCTCCCATCTTGTATAAACTTTTAAGAAGACTTGAATGCTAAGTGGTATAAAACGATTTTTTTTAATTAATTTTTATATTGTTAATACTATAGTGGCTTTTAGGTGTATGATGAGACAGGGAAAGGCTTATGTCATTAAAAAAATTAAGAAGGAAAAGGCATATTTTTTTACATCTACCCTCTCAATTCACGGCTTCAAATTGTTGTAGAATGGCTGTGTCAGGTGTGCTTTTAAATCCGCAACAATATTTAAAAAAAAAAACTTTTTAAAGGTTAAATCTATACATACTCGTATAAAAATGAATCCCTGTTTCCCTTGGTCACTCCATAACTGCAGAATGACTCTACCTATTTCAATCATCTTTTTTTCAAAGTTTTCCAATACTTTTCTAATAATTTCAGAAAACTTAACCACTATTTTGACTTCGCACGTTTGACAGTTAGCGCGTTTTATGAAATTGAATTTAGCGGGCACCTGTTTTTTTTGTATTAAACGAATTGTCTATGGATTTTTTAAAATTATAGATATTTTAAATAGGTACCTATGTTAGGTACCAAATTTGATTAATTGTTCTTATAATACACAAAAAAAGAATATTTGTAATATCCGAAAAATGAAAATTTGAATAAAAAAATTGTAATAAGTGGCACGCGAGCTGTTTTTGAAAACTGTATGTGAATATATGTAACGCGGGAGGGGGGTTTGCGGGACGGTGGAGCGGGAGAGGGTGGGCGGGGAAGGTGGAAGGGGACGCTGGAAGGGGAACGCGGGAGGGTAGGGGTTACGGGAGGGGAACGAGGACGCAAGGGAAAGGACTTGCAGGGAGAAAAAAATATTTCTTTGAATATGGCATTGCAACGCATGCCGTTAACCAGCTTTTTCTTAATAAACTTCGGAAAGTGTTCCTTTTCGTTGTTTGATCGACTATAATAATAATAAAAAAAAATCAAAAATAGAGACAGCTCTCAGTTAAATGTCAAATTTTACAAACAAAATCGATTTATATGGTGGCGCTTGTAAAACCCACACCTACATTTACTCTCTACATTGCTCAAAAACAATTAAAAAATTAAATACAATAGTAGTAGTAGTTGGTACTTATTTGTCTATACTTTATTTATTTTTATTTATTTATTGTTTGTTTATAAATATTACATAATACAATATAATGAACTTAAAATGTCCAACTAGGCATATTCCCGTTTTAGGACATTCCAATATGATAATGTTTTTACATGTAAGTTATAGTAAATTATAGTAAGTTATAGTGTTGACTATTCTGTTGGTAAAATAATATATATGTATATTCATATTCTAGAATACTTTCAGTTTTACCACGACATTTTTTCTATTGTTTAGCTGACATAATAAACTAAAGAAATATTAATAGATAACTTGTTTGTCTTTTGTTAATATTATTTTACCCTGACGAAGAAATCGTTGGTTTTGAAACATGTTGATAATTTTAATTAAATAAGTAGTGTTTTGCAGAGTGATTTTTTTTAAAATTAATTCAAACGACGTCACAAAGTGAAGTTGAAGTGTTAGGATTTTTTTTCTTCACCGTTTTTTTAAGGAACCTTTGAAAATGCATGCAAGAGTCTCATTTACGCTGATGTTGCGATACGTTGAAGTATGACGGCGCGTATCAGTCCTGTCTTCTGACTTATGATATTATGCTAATTTACATTTAGACATAGCCGAGTAGTACTCGTAGTGTAAATAAATTTTACATGATTACCTATCTAAGATACGGCGTGCTCCTTATCGCGATTGAATTGACAAATCGTGATACATAAAGTTTTCTTGGGAAATATGGCAGGACGTGATACACTGCGATTAATAAATCAAGAAAATATACCGATTACTGATTTGCACTTTATTCACTGTTTATTGTTATTAAACCACGGAAAATTATACTACAAAGAATAAATAGCTGATATATGCGTAGACCATGAAAAAGGCTCAATTAGACCCAAATATGCATTATAGGTACATAAATACACCATAGTTTAACCTTCATGGTACCTAACCTACATCCTTCATATGAAAATAATATCATGGTATAATTATGTACACAAAGTTGTGCTACCTCCTTCTTTAGCCAACATTTTGGACAGCGTTAGAACTTTTGTGTACTCAATGAAAAAAAAACTTACACATCTTCCCCGACAGTAATGAAATGTTGGCTAAATAAGCAGGTAGCTCAACACGGCGTACCTAATACCCCAAAAATAAATCACGAAAATACTTTTGGCCGTGAAAATCTCAAATCATAACCATATAATTATAATATTTTGAAGAACAATAATATTTTTGTGGTAATCCAACACGACAAAAGCCAATTCAAGCAACCAACGTTTCAATTTCTAAGTAGTAGTCTTTCACCAGGGCGATGCTGACAGTTTCCCTATTGTTTTTGTTTACAGTGCGGCTCCCGCAGGACTCCCCCGCCGCCCTACCCCGCGCCGCGCCACCTGCCGCCCTCGCTGCCGCCCGCACCACACCCGCACCCGCAACCGCAATCGCACCCGCACTCACACCCGCACGGGCTCAAGTTCAACCGCAGGAACAACCCCGAGCTGGAAAAGCGACGGGTGCATCACTGCGACTTCATAGGTATGAATATTACACGTTATCCTTTGGAATTATAGTAATAACTAATAACATTAGGTACCCATTAAAGTTGTTTTAATTTAAAGTTTAATTATAGGCTTAAATGGAACGAGCATCGGCGATAAATTAACGAATCTGCCCAAGAAAGGATATTTCCCCTGTTCATGAGAACATGTTAAAGAAAATGTCCTTACTCAGGTTCATGTTGGCAATGTTAACAGGTCTATTTGCCTGTTTGTTGTTGTATTCGTATATATTATTTAATTCATATTTTTCTCGTTTCTAGGGTGTGCGAAGGTCTATACAAAGAGCTCGCACCTGAAAGCTCACCAGAGAATCCACACAGGTAAGAAGTGAAGTCGATTCTCAGCAATCGTAATAATGTGACTTAAATTTTTAATTATACATTAAACTGCTGATATTACATACAATTTGATGTTTCCAATCATATGAGATAATTTATTGTTTGATTCTAATATTTGCATGGGATATCTTGTTTGTATTCTTGTTCTGCGAATAGCTATTTGAACTGCGAATAATTTTATCTATAAATAAATGCGAATGTGCATGTTTTATTTTGTATTTAAGTTTTCTTATGTGGATTCACGAAAACTTAACTATTTCACGAAGACAATGAGCGAGCGTTAAAAATAATATGTATTTTGTCATAATGTTTGCGAGAATCTCATAGAGCGAGTGACGTGGGAGTTGCAAACGCAAATTGCGTTGAGATGCCCACGTGTCTCGCTGGATGGGTTTCGTGGTTTTAAGCGACTGTTTCTATGAAAGCATATTGCATCGAGAGAAGTCTGGTGATGGTGTGTGTTCATTGCTGTTGCTGCAGACGCTGTTAGGTGCTACTTTTTGCAGGGGAAAAGCCGTACAGCTGCCAGTGGCCGCAGTGCGAGTGGCGATTCGCGCGCTCGGACGAGCTGACCCGCCACTACCGCAAGCACACGGGCGCCAAGCCCTTCAAGTGCGCCGTGTGCGAGCGCTCCTTCGCGCGCAGCGACCACCTCGCGCTGCACATGAAGCGCCACCTGCCCAAGGCGAGCAAATGACCCGCGCGAAGGGCCGCCGCCGCCGCCCGACCGCCCCGCCCGGCCGCGCACCAGCCGCACCAACCGCACCAGCCGCACGACCAGCAGCTCCAGTGCGCCCTTCATCTCTAACTTGGTCCAGACCAGTCACGTCAGTGTTATCATTTGCGAAACGCGATCCGCGTGCATTGCGTAGAACGATTCGTTGGAGAAAAATAAACATCGATTAAGTGATTGATCATTGATCAAGTTGTTGGTGAATAATTCAATTATTTCTGATAAGCTGCCATTAGCTGTAAGAAAGCTCTACTCGGAGTATGGTTGCCCAGAAAGAAATCGCTCAGCGTGCACTCGACTGGATTACCTACCTACTTCTAGTAAAGTTTATTTCCCAGTCATATTTTTTCAGATACCGAAGAGTCATAGATAATATTATTTAAAGCAATATGTGATCAGTAAAAATATAAATTATTAATAATCCCGAAAAATTATCACAAAAGATTTTCTGTCGTGAGTCGTGATAATGGGAATGAAAAAATCACGTACATTTTCGCTTTGTTCTGCTAACCATGATAATAAATATATTATTATTATTTTAATATTTAGTAACACGGAAAGTTTTGTTAATATGGCCTATTGTGTCTCATTGCATTCAATATATTCTTATTTATTATTTAAGTGTCATGAAAAATTTATAATAATAATATTAAACGGGCTTAGATTTAAAATTAATTAAACTGCCCTAAATGTGTAATTTCAATATAATATTGCACTGGGTGCGGAAATGTAATATTGTGCCCGTACTTTTATAAAATATTACATACATGTAGATGATAAATACGCTTCTCTGAATATCGTTATAGTTATGTTCACTTATTTTCTGAATAATTTATCAGCTCTCTTTAATATTTCATAAAAAATTATATAAAATATTTTAGTTTTTAGCATAACACATTAGGTATTTATTTCGGGGTTTTGAGTGATTCGAATATTCTTTAGTACAAATTTTAATGTAGTAATTTATTCATAATTGTTGTATCAAGGTTATATCAGATTTTGTAATAAATTCTAAATTTCACAATTTATTCAAAAATAAAATGTTTATTATTTGATCTTGGAAGCAAAAGTTCCTATTTCATTGAAATTTCAATTTTCAACCAATGAGCGCTTTTATTATTTTATTACGGCACCGTGACGGCATAAAAAGGCAATAAACATACGTTCTTTATCACAATAATGCTGCAGCTCTTTCAAAGTAATCATTTTCTTGCATCTCTCTCACTCGCCGCACCGTGACGTCTCCGTAGACCACTACAATACTACTTAGCCATGATGATAATTTTGAAAATATGAAATATTGTTACAAGGATAATATTAACAATTCAAAAACGTCAAACGTCAAAGCGCTTTTGGTTTTGCTTTTGTTCTCTCCAAGGTGCTGCGGTCGCGAGGAACAATTTTACCGGCAGCACTGGCGTGTAGCCTGTGCCAAATCTCCACCACGCTGCACTCTCTGCGCTACTTAGTCTCGGCGTGGCGGCCGTTCGCGATAAAGCTTCCGCTCGTCGCACCCGCCAGGTGTGAATGACGCTCTATAATTCATTCTCAGCTACTCGAAGTGAACGGAAAACAGTGTATGAGTGCGAAAATGTGCGCATATGGTGCAGAGAATTTAAAAGCGTGCCGGACGGCCATAGGTTTCAGACGAAAAAGTTACCAAAGTGGAAAAAACAATGATTGCAGATCGACGGGTGACGGTTCGGAAGCTCTATGATATGATTCCTGATGTCAGTAATACCACTTTTGACAGAACATTTGGGAGACCACAAAGTCTGCCCAAGGTGGGTCCCAAAATGCTCAACGAAGATCACAAACCAAAAAAAGGGTTGAAGCAGCCCGCGAATTCCTTGCGTGCTACGACATCGATGGAGAAGAATTCTTGGACTCAATTGTGGCTGGGGACGAGACACGAGACCCCGATACAAAGGAACATTGGAGGACCCACCACTTACCCGCCTTGGTATAGGTAGCAGATGGTTACCCCTGCAAGGCTCTTGCAAGAACTCTAATTTTTTGGTAAAAACGACTCTACATTTGATAACGAAACTAGACCTCCAATGTCCCTGCATACGTTGTTAGTAAGCAGTATGCAAGTGCTTAGCGGGAAATACAGATACAATATGTGTTAGTATAACAACATATAGACAAGACAATGGAACAGGTTGGTGAAAGTCCACGAGGTGGCAAGCGCTGAGTGATTGTATCCAGCGTATCCTACAAGCACCTGTTTGGGAGGAAGACACAGTAGATAAGTAATAGGGGCATGAAAAACGGTTGGGAGTCCTATCCAATCGATTGGCAGTCCCAGTAAGAATGCGCATGACGTTCGGTCTAGTCGTGAACCACACTCAGCTTCCGCGCCCCTTAGCCGGTTCCTCGGTGATGCCTCAAAGAAAAGTAAGACAAAGGAACAATCCCAGTGGCGTCATTCAGATTCGCCGAAGAAAAATTTAAAAACGAATTACAGAGCATAATTCACACCTGGCGGGTGTGGTGAGCGGAAGCTCCATCGTAAACGGCTGCCACACGAGACCACGCCGAGACCGTGCTGACCACCGAGGAGATGTGGAAGAAATGTGGTGGGGTTTTGGCAAGGGGAAACCAGGCTGCACACCAGTGTTGCAGGATTGCGCATAAAATCGTTCCTCCCTACCACAGCACCTTGGAGACCTTACTTTACGGACAGCCCTCATACGATGCTGCAACTCTTTCTCACAAACTAAATAACAAAAGAAAAAAATTAGACAAACGGTGAACGTACGTCTGCACCCCCCAAATAAAATCATTCTCATACATCTCCCTCACAAGTATAAATAAAATGAAACGCAATTCCCGTCGCCGTGGCTGAGCCGTAATAAGATACATCTGTATCCTCGAAAGGAAAAAAAAAAGTAGTATTTTGGTGGAAATAGTCACACGTGTTTTTTGTGCCTCAACTTGTGTCTCACCATTTTTTAAAGTGTAAAAAAGAGCTGCAGCATTATAACGATAAGGAAAGCATGTTTATTGCCCTTTTTTTGCCGTCACGGTACTGTAACCGTGAATCGTTACGATAGCGCTCATTCCATTAAAATTTTAATTTTGAACCATTGGAAAATAAAAAAAATTCGTTGAGTCTCTTTAATAAATATGTTATAAGTCTATTCTAAAGCAAACTTTTTCACAATTATCAAAACCTAAAGCCACTAAATGCATTTCTTTAAAACAATATGTTATTTTACTTAACCTGGTATACGTACAAATAAAAATACATAGATTATTGATGTAATTATGCATCTTCATGGTTATCAAATCGACTTACCTACTTATTATTACGTTGTCGGATCAGTCAATTTAGGAAAGTGCCTTCAAAAATGTACCTCGATAAATTGAAAGTCTCAAAATATTTTTCAAAGTTTTGCAATATCAACGTAACGTAAAAACATATTGCTTATAATATCAATTGACGTATAATATGGAACAGCTGATCATCATAAATTGAAAATATGGCACGTGTTGATGATACATAATATATTTCAAATAAATGTAAACTACAGCTGTAATTTGTATTATATAATAGCAATATAATATACAAGATTATAATTTTTTCTGCATTGAAGTTAAGTGAGGTCGATATAAACCAATCTTAGTTACGTACGTTTGCGATTCGTAATACGTTAATCTTGGGTTCAAACATATTATCTACAAAACAGTAAATAATTTATTTTTTGCCAAAGATCTCTTCACTAAACCTTGTATAAACAGATTATGGTTAAAAATATATATTTGTGTCGTAAAATTTATAAAAACTAATTTTATAAAATGAAACTTATGTGAAAAAAAATCGTATTAACGCCGTTCCGTTTAATCACTTATTTTCCTTTAGTCAGTCATTTATTTCTCGCTATATAAATAAGTGATTAAACGGATTGCTATTAAATATCGTTCAAAATATTATTAATAGCAGAAACATATTTGCGTGTCACAGAAAATTAAATGCATACATACAGTTTGTCAAATGAGAGTAGAAAGCATAGGAGGACGCTACTGTTGTTCAAACGGCAATACTAAAATATAACATGGTGTAAATGTAAAGCTGTGTAACCTACAATTTTGTAAAAAATTAAAATGGCATAATAGTGAAAAAAAAAAATTTCACTGAAATATAGATACCCACTGATCTATTAGAATAGGCCACTTGCATCACATTTTTTTTTAATTTTTTTCCGGTTTAGGAAAATATTCTAAGACATTCTGCATTATTATTATTTTTTTTATCATATTTTTGAAACCCTGGGGATTTTTTGAAAATTTCAATCCGAAAAATCAGACCATTTTTTATAAACCGGAAAGACGGGACATAATTTTATAGGTGAGAAAAAACAATAATTACATAGCCGAAAATCATTTTAAAAAAAAAGAACGTTTTCCACACGAATGGCACAGGAGAATAACGAGGCATACCAAAAATATTACATCTCATAAATATTTGTTTCCTTGATCCATCTTATTGATCATAAATCTTTATTATGTACAACGTCTATATTAATAAATCCAATGTAATATACTTGTACTTGTAAATTATAATAATAATAAGAATATTATAAAATTTGATTTTGATAAAATCAGCACCATAACCATTATACCTCTAAAACTCGCACCGACATCTAAATTGTACAGGGTTCTCTTCACAACATCTGTCAAAAATTCAAACCAAATGATAAGTTCGCAGAGAACAAACAATAAATCTAGTGAACGAAATCAAAAATTCACCTGAAATCAAAGTGATGCCATATAAAAAAAATATAACAGTGTGGAATTTTACAAAATTAATAGGAACATTTTCGGAGACGGGACATTTTCATGTAGTGACGTCACGAGCCCAAATAATGGATTTATTTATTTAAAAATAAAAAAAACTGTACATTTCTACAAAATTTTAATAACATTTTCGTAATCTTAGTAAAAAGATCTATCCACACGATTTTTTCCGAGTCGTTCTGAAATCCATGCAAGTGGCCTATTGCTTGTAGGTATATTATTCTTTTGAAATTTTGTGATAACATAATGAAGAATTGTAATAAAATATAAAGCACAGTTTAAAAATTGCTCACATTTA
The DNA here is from genome assembly GCA_917880885.1 of Limnephilus marmoratus. Lineage (NCBI taxonomy): Eukaryota > Metazoa > Arthropoda > Insecta > Trichoptera > Limnephilidae > Limnephilus > Limnephilus marmoratus. The sequence continues at coordinate 39,203,984 of OU862920.1, read as the reverse complement.
ATTAATACTAGCTTAAGTACCTAGGCCCTTAGATCAAGTATCTAATTTTAGATCTGAATATATTTAACTCATTCAGATCTAATAGTAGTGTAACTAAACTCACCATTAGTGATTCTTCCTTTCTACCTACTGTTAAATTCAAATTTATGTTAAATTGAATGAAACAATTCACTTAAAACACCAATTACCTTAACAACAGTGCTTCTTCGATTTTATTTTATTTTTCTTTGAGAACAAAAATTGTTTTTTAAAATGTGATTACAGTGTTCTCCATATTCAGAGTCATTGCACTTTAAAATAATATTTGACAGTCAAATTGGTGTTGCCAACCTACAAATTTTGTAGTTCCATTTTTTATATTTTCTACTCTTATTTGACAGACTATAGTTTTATTTGTGCATTGCATTAGCCAGTAATGGTTCGTGCAATTAGGCAGGAGAGGCTGCGCCTCCTCTAAAAAATTAAGTAGAAAAGGGGAAAAATAAACACACATCTGTACTTCCAAAATTAATAAGCCTAGTTACTTCATTTAAAATAATACCAGTTTATAAATTGTGTAAGCCTTGTAGTTACTTCAATTTAAATATGAAAATAATAATTTATACATTGTGTAAGCCGTACGCCTTAAAGTTACTTCAATTTAAATATGAAAATAATAAGTTATAAATTGGATAAGCTGTAAGCCTTAAAGTTACTTCTATTTAAAGATTACAAATTTATAAATTGCGTAAGCCCCAAAGTTACTTAAATTTAAATATTATCAATTTATAAATTATCAAATCCTTAAACTTACTTCAATTCAAATATTACCCAATTATATTTTACTATTTCAATAGGCTTGGTTGTCCTTATAATGTCATATTACTGTATAACCAGCCGTACTCTCTCGGAACATCGCCTTGCAATAGTGGGAGGGGCGAATTCATACGTTTGTCACTCCTGGACACACTGACCCCAGATTCCTACCCATCCACCATATCCTTTTCCTTCCCAGAATTTTCTCTCCTTTCTTTCCTAAAAAACCCTCCACACAGCATCCCCAAAGATGATATAGGCCCTGGGGGGAATTATTTTCCTCAGGGCCTCCTGTGTGGAGCTAATGTTAAAAAAAATGAACTCAACGTCCCGGCAGGCCAAAGTGAATTTCCGTTGGCCGAGCTGTCCAATTCAGTATAGAATATACAGGGGAGGAAAAATGTACAGCCTGCCTCAGGGAATCACTAATTCCATGAAGGCGGAGGCGGGTGGGGAAGTCTTGTAGAATCGAAATGAACAGTTTTAACCGACATGGTCACGCGTTAACGGTTAGAGGCGTGCCTCGCAACACTACCCAAGAAGGCCCGATCATTTACGATTTGATAGTTTAAAAGTTTATTACATTGTTTTGGATTTCTTGACCCCATACTAGACAAATGCCCGTGTTGTGGCGGTCGGATTTCTTTGCCGATTATTTAGATCACCAATTATATAGCTGCCATGAAAGATCATCGCGCTGATTTGATCTTCCTCCAAGATAGTATGTTCGTATGTATTTTACTAATTATGTTTTTGCTTCCCCACTTTTCAACCCCACAAACTTCAATTGGCTTTAGCAAACCACAGCAAATAAGAGATGATAATAAGACAAAAAAAGGCACATTAAATTGTAATGTACTAGAGAACATTTTTTTAAATTAAGAAATATTTTTTAAAATAACATAATATGTAAAGTCCAAGAAGTATTCAAAATCAATTTGCACTTTTATATATATTTATATTAGGTATTCACATGAAAACGTTTGATCCCATTGCATAATGAAAAAGATCTTTGTTGCCTAAAATATTTTTATTCTGATCTAAATGTGTGTCATTATTTAAAAAACATTGCTCAGTATTATGCGTTAAACTTCAATTTTTATTTCTTTAAACGAAGAACGCCCGTTTCTCACTTAGATATGTGACTTCATCATTATTTGTTTGAAAAAGTATAGTGAAAATATTTAATTTGTTGTATTACGTTGGTTGTAACTTATTTAATTTTTTTATAAGTGAGGTCGTAATAGTCGTATATGTGACTTTTAAGATAATAATGTATTATACAAACATTTTCCATATCGTCAGAACTTATTAGTTTTCCTGTTAAATAAACAATGGATAATATTAAAATTGTACATAATAAACAATCGAATTATCAACAACTTGTACAGGATTCATTATATTACATTAATTAACATATTATATTTCAGTCAAAAGCATTTACTTTGGGTATTAATAAGATTAAAATTCGAATATTAACTCTAATCTTAATTAGGTAAGACGTTTTTAAGTTTTGAATATTACCAATGAGTAATTTATTCAAGATCAAACGTAATATTATATCATTTAAATGTGATTTGAGATGTGAAATATATTGTACAAATTTGTTTATATTTTTTGTTAAAACCATTTTAATTATAAATATATGGTGTTAGCTTTCGCGGCTGTTGCATGCACGATGAATAGATGCGTGTAGAGACGTGCAGACGAGTACATTTATTATGTATTTTTATGAAATATTTGGTGAACACAATATCATTATTATAATATATTATAATCTTCTAATTATTGCTAAAATCGCACAAAACCAAATGTCGGTGTTGCCATAAAGTGCCATTAAAGTAATAAAGCTAGATTAATGTTATTGAACCAATCGCATTTATACATTCACCAGCACTACCTTTTTATATTATATCGTAATATCCAACATGTAACTAGCGTATGAATGTATTGTTTACAGGTGAACATTTCTTTAGCAACGTTGTGATTTGAAACTCAGACAAACACGTTCATCTATAAACACGGTTTAGCCTGCGAGACGCTGAGTTAGAATAATCCGTCTCCTCTTTGTGCGGTACATCTTAGCCTCCCCAACTTCTCGGTCTACTTTAGTTTTCTGAAAGTTTCACTTCTACTGCAAGCTTTTTTTAAATCTAAAACCCTATTTGAAACGACGTTATTTAATTTAAAAAGAAAAAAAGTTAGTGCAAATGTTTTGACGAAAGAGAAAATTGTTTAAAATTTAACTTTTCGTATTTAAAAATACATGAAAACAAAAGATTTACTCCATTTAACTAATTAAGAGCATAAAAAAATCTCTAATAAAATGAATTTCATATATTCTAATAATTCTTATGTATGTATTATTAATAATATATTCAATATTATTAAAAAAAATACAAAGGCTTCAAGTATTGCTTTGATGCATTTTGATTCAAATAATGTTTCATATAGGCCCACTCCCTCACGGGTCGGTAAGGAATCAATATAAACCAGATGCAGTAAGAAAGAGTGATACCGAGAGGACTTCTTTCCATTTAATATTCAACTGATGCATCGGTGCGGTGCGAGAGTGGTGTTGCTTACTTCCTTACATACGAGTACCTGTAAGAAAGTGGACTAAATCTCTAAATAATGTACAAGGAAAAACATTTTGCCATATGGACTTTAATTAGGTGGTATTCTTTAAAAAATGTTTTTGTTCTAATTTTTTACGGCTTGTAATTTTTAAATATAAATAGATTCTAGACATTTATATAATCCAAACCAAACTTTTTCCCATTGTGAGAATACCAATTTAAATTATTTTTAATGTGAATTAAAAGTAAAAAATTAAGAAATTATAGTTTTTTTTAAAATCCTTCTGCTCAAGTTTCTTATAAAAACACTAAATTTGATTTTTGCAGGAACTTCGAATGTTTTGCCTTGGTTCAATTTAATTTAAGCTGGTAGATGTTTTGTGTAATTACGTATTAATTAGTTACCATTGTACATTTAAAGAATGAAATTTAATTATAAAATATTATATGTAATTGAAACGTTTTACAATAAATACATTAAAAAATCGATTTGTTCCTACCTTTTTTTACAGCTTGATATTCTAGAAAATTTTTTGGTATTGAACTGAAAATTTTCATTACTACGGCAAAACCAAGTCACCCACTCATTGAAATTTGTTCATCGCACTTCATATTGGAGTTTGACAGTTCATTTTTTTTAAACAAACATCAACGACCAAAGGAAAAACAATGTGGTATGATTTTTTAATTTTCTAAATTCATTATTGTTTTTAAGAGTTTTAATTTCCAATGCACTTTTGTTACTTTAATTTAAAAAAGTTTTGCGACCGGTTTTGACACGTCGCACAGTGGATTATTTAACGATTCTAGCGAGAAACAATTAAAAAAAGTCAGGTTAAAATAATTATATTTGCATAGTCTTATATTGTAACTAAATAACACTGCACGTTAAAATTGGCCGAATTTCATGTTGAAACACTGAACGGACGCGTGGACACGCTTTCAAACTCGGTATTGTCAGTATTCAGTCGACCACCGTCACGGAAGGACGCGCGTTACGCCCTAATCAGATAGCTGCAGTGTGTTTGTTTAAAAGTTTTGTTATAAGTTTCGCCATGGAAAATAGAGCTGGAGGTATGTACATAAATATATAAAATTTTCAGATTTATATATTATTAGTGTGTATTGTTTTTAAGGGTCGCAAAATGGTGTTTTATTTTATTTATTTTTTAACAATCTTTGACTTTTACGAGAGTGCATCTTTTTTCGTGCAAATTGGTGCATCGTCTCACGCACATTTTATTGATTGGGTGTTAGTTTTGAACTATAAAAACACTGTTTCGGCGTCAACTCTTGTCAACTCTTTAAAAAAACTCTCTTTTTTTAGGAAGCCATCTACGAATTGTTCACAGAGAGCTGTTCAACTTTTTACGAGCAGAAAGAATTTCGTCTCCGAATTCACTTAGATCCCGAAGAATATTACAGGACTACGTCATCCGGAAGTTTGCTTTAGAAAATTGTTCATCGAATATGAATTCAGCGGTCGCACATGCTATAACTTCATTTACACTTACACTCACCAGGCAATGGAAGAGTTGTAAATCTGTAGAGAAATATTTTCTGCGCAAACATAGCTTATGGCTACAAGATGAAATTATCATCAAAAATATCGACCTACCCAGCCTTAGTAACCTTTCGGAGCCATGCAAGTCGGCCGGGCGACCGGCAAAAGCTTTTAAACAAAGTAGCCAAAAATCTAAACGACAAAAAATTGATTCGTTGATTAAAGATCGTTCTTTAGAGGAAATTTCTTTTGCAACTGAAATGAAATTGCGATCATCGGGAAAAAGAGATGCAGCAAATGTATTGAAAGCCATTACATATTCTCCAACACGAGCTACAAGAATGAAAAGGATCTTTAACGTTTCATCCCAAAAAAATATTTCATCTTATTCTCCGGAAGAGGCATTAGCCATGATTGTGTCTGCAAAACTTACCAAATATCAATATCTAATGCTCCAACAAGGCGCCAAAGAAAAAGGTTGTAATTTGTACCCATCTTACAACAAAATTATTGAACAAAAGCAAGCTTTTTATCCTCACGAAGATTCTGTCATAATAACCGATAGATCAGCGGAGATAAAACTTCAGGCTTTGGTTGATTTAACAGCTGCGCGACTATGCCGAGTTCAATCGGAGGTTTTAACAGCGTTCAACAATTCTGGTGATTCCATCCTTCAGATGATTTATAAGTGGGGAAGCGATGGGAGTGGCGGACAAAGTCGGTATAAGCAGAGAGCTTCTGATTCTAGCTCAGAAATTGAAATAGATGACTCCAATGTACTGGCTACATCTTTGGTTCCACTTAAGTTGTACGGAGAGAGTACAGAAAATAAACAAGTTGTAATTTGGCAAAATCCGCGAACAGCATCAACTCGGTTTTGCAGACCTATACGATTTCGTTATATTAAAGAAACTAATCAAGTTACAATTGATGAATTTCAATATATACAAAACCAGATTGATACCATTAATCCAACTTCTGTACGTATCGGTAATAGGCACATGCTTGTCTATCACAAATTTTTGAAGACCATGGTGGACGGAAAAGTTTGCAATGCGCTTTCTCTAAATAATTATACACAGCAATGCTATATTTGTAAAGCAAAGCCTAAAGATATGAATAATTTAGAATTGTTAAAAGAGAGACAATGTATCACTGAAACTTTTTCGCTAGGTTTATCGACCCTACACGCCTACATAAGGTTCTTTGAATGTCTCCTTCATATCGCGTATAGGTTAGATATTAAAGAATGGCAAGTACGAGGTACCGATAAAAAGGAAGCAGTTGCCGCAAGGAAAAACATGATCATTACGAGATTTCGAAAAGAAACTGGCCTTCTAGTGGATCTTCCGAAACAGGGCACTGGAAACACAAACGATGGAAATACTGCCCGAAGATTTTTTAATAATCCCGCACAATCTGCTTGCATAACAGGCATTGATGAGCAGTTGATAAAACGTTATGCAATTATTTTACAAGTGTTATCCTGTGGGTATGATGTAAACACTGAAAAATTTGAACTATTTTGTGAAGAGACTGCTCAACTGTACGTTCAATTATATAAATGGTTCCCAATGCCTGTAACTGTGCACAAAATACTGACCCATGGGACTGCAATTATATCTACATTTTTACTTCCCATTGGTCAATTATCGGAAGAGGTACAGGAGTCACGGCACAAAGAATTTAAAAAATTCAGAGAATGTTATTCTCGTAAATCATCAAGGTGCAACACAAATGAAGATGTTTTGCACAATTTGTTGATTTCTTCGGATCCGGTCATCTCAAATGTGAGACCCTTACCTCGCAAAAATATGTCACCACTAAATAAAGAGGTATTAGATTTACTGAAAGATCCCGAGTGAGGAAAATTAATAATTATGACCCAAACTACTCCTTTGATACCGAAAACCAGCTCATCATATTTTATTTTTTACACCGCATACTTATATTATGTAGTTCCAATGCGAACGTCAATAAAAATAATATTCCTACAAATATTTGAAAATATGTATTACGAGTATTATTATCCAATTATAGTATTGTCACATATTTCATAAATCCATCATTAAATATGCACTTACCATATTGCCAAGGTATCGTATTTAATGCTAAATAAAATGTGTTTCATAAAAAATTCAAAAACTTTTATTTAAAACCATGAAATAATTGTTTCCCGCTAGAATCGTTAAATAGACCACTGTGCGTCGGTATCATTAACGAGCAAACTTAAAACTAACTTAAAAATTCTATACAAGCACAAAAACGAATCTCCCATCGGGAGACCATTATGCTGTTTGTATAATTTATCATTAAAGGTAAAATAGTTTTGATTAATGCAAATTTCTAATAATGTGGACATTTCCTTCACAATAGTTCGATCTAAATGGGAATTATTTAAAATATTTAAAATTAAGTTTTAACATTCAATAGTGGGAATGCTGGGAAACAGATAAACAACGTCAAATGAAACTAATTTACTGTTGCTAGGTATATCTAAATCTTTGATTTTATCGAACTCCAAACTGTTTTGGAGTTAATCGATAAAATGTGTTAATAAAATAATAGCACCATGTAAATCCCCTCTACTTATGATGTTTCCATGTAATTTTGACTCCTCCCACCGTTCTCCCCCTCCACCAAATTCCTCCCTACCACTACCCCCGCCTAATTTAGTTTTGGCGCTTGTATAGAATTTTTAAGTTAGTTTTAAGTTTGCTCGTTAATGGTACGGATGTGTCGAAACCGGTCGCAAAACAATTTAAAATTAAAGTAACAAATGTACATTGGAAATAACAACTCTTAAAACAAAAATGTCTACAAATTGTTACATAGTCAGTGCCCAAGAAATACAAAAAATTCTAAATTCATAATTTTGATCTGTGAATTAGATTTTGTTTTGTTTTTATTTAAAATCTAATAAATGGTTATTTTGATCTATACACTTAAGACAAAAATAAATTGCATACTTCAATTGTCTACTTTGCACAAAGCCTTAAATAAAAAAATAAAAACAAAAGATTGTATTAGAGTATGATGTAGAATCATCTCCTTTCAAAGTACCCACCACTAATTTCTGAAGACCGTTTAGTTTCAGTCAAAATATGCACTTGTAGGCCCATTGTTCGTTTTCATATTTACACTCATATTCGTACTCATATTTGTATTTTAAATTTTCATTCATATACGTACACCTTGGTGTTGCCATTTACAACCTTATTAAACGATTGCAGCACTTTCAACTATCGCCGCGACACAATTCACACACCCAAGCAAAATTATAAAAGTACCTTCGATACCTACATCCTAAAAACGAAGTAATCAAATTATGTAGTGGTTTTCACAGGTTTGGTGATTGCCTTTGCTTGGATAGGTAAGATACCTGCCCTCCTAGTTTTGAAAGTAGAAATTTTGTGTACAACAATCGTTCCAAAAAATAAATATATTTCAGGTCTAAGAACATGTAATACAAAAAAAACGAATAAATATTTTGTTGATATGCCACCATATGGTTTGACTGCGTCAATTTTGCTGGATCAAGCGTAACATGTAAAGCATATAATTTTATCGTGAAAACGTAAATTTCTAGAATTACGATGAAGAAATTGTTACTTTCGTGCAAAAAATGGATTTTGATGCATCGACGTATCAACGACGTAGCTCCTCAACTAAATCTAGACTTTACTCGAACCGAGAGGCCCTGGAATATTGGCAAAATCGGTCTTGAGCTAACCTGTCCAGAGGAAGTAGACTCCTGTACTCGAACTTTAAAGCTCGACAAGGCTGCAGGCCCTGACGGAATACCCCCTAATATAATTGCTCATATGTCAAAAACCATTTGTAAACCGCTGAGCTATATATTTAATCTTAGCATATCGACTGGTTGTTTCCCTCATTCTTGGAAACTCACGCGTGTAAGCCCAATTTTCAAATCTGGAGACAAGTCTGATATAAGGAATTACAGACCAGTAGCTGTACTGTCAACTATACCAAAAATATTTGAAATGATTATTTACAAGAAATTGCATTACCAAATTATGCCATTTCTAGGAGAAAACCAACACGGTTTCATGCCAAGAAAATCCACGGTTTCAAATTTGTTAACATTTTCGCGATTGGTGGCCGTCGGACTGGACTCGAGACACCAAACAGATGTAGTGTATACGGATTTTGCCAAGGCTTTTGATCGAGTTGATCATGATATTTTACTACTTAAAATGTACAAACTTGGTTTCGATCAACAAACGCTTATATTCTTCGCGTCCTATTTAAAAGCCAGAAGACAATACGTAATAATAAATGGACATGAATCTAAACAATTCCCGGCGTTATCAGGTATTCCCCAAGGTTCAAACCTTGGTCCTTTGCTGTTCCTTATACTTATAGATGACATCCAGGTTTGTGTAAAATATTGCAAATTTCTTCTATTTGCAGATGACCTCAAACTTTTGATGGAAATAATCTGTTACTATGACTGCTTAAAAATGCAATCTGACCTTGATGCTATTGCAGAATGGTCAGTAAAAAACAAATTAGAATTCAATATAAAAAAATGTGTAACTATGACATATACCCGCTCCCAGAAGCCCATAGTTTTTTAATACAATATTAAAGGGAAAACATTGTGCCGAGTCAATAGCTTTAAAGATCTCGGTATCGTCTTTGATCCCAAACTGACATTCTCGGATCATATATCACGGCTCACTCCAGCATGCTACAAACTCCTGGGTTTCATCATCAGAATATGTAAGCAATTTGATGACCCAGATGCAATGATAGCCATGTTTGATGGAGTCATAAGAAGTAAGCTGGAGTATGCCAGTGGTGTGTGGACTCCGCACCAAGCGAAGTATATTAATATGCTAGAACAAATACAGAAAAAGTTCCTTAGGTATGTCTATATGCGGATGCATGGAACGTACCCGAGATTCATGCACCATATGGAATTACTTGAGGCAACAAATAGATTTAGCTTGGAAACTAGACGTTATGCAAATCTTGCAATTCTTAGTTTTAACATAATCCATAATCGTATTGACAGCCCATTCCTCTTGGAATGTTATGGCTTATACGTGCCTGAAAATTTCAGCCGTAGTCGTCGACACGACTTGTTCAAAATACCATACGGCAGAACAGATGTTCTAGCACAGCATAGCATGACAAGAGGAATGGTGCTGTTGAACGAAATATCGGAAACACTAGATATATATATAACTCTTCGTTAGATAGCCTTAAGATTTTTTTGTATTCATAGCTACACTTACCTACATACATCTACACATTATAACATAGACTCTGTGCTCGTATAATTGCTCATATGTCAAAAATCATTCACTAGGTGTTAAGACTGTCAAAATGAGAAAATTGTACAGTAATTGGATAAAAATCTTTGTACAATATTAAAAAAAAAAAAAAAAAAAAAAAACATTTGCCCACAATTAAAATTGTTCATGTGCACTTGGAGTTAGATTCTGTTTACATATTTTAATTTGACATTTTTTGTTCTGGATTCTTCTTCCATGCCATCAATCAATAAAACCAAAAGAGGGCTTTTAAAAAAATTAAAGAAAATATACGTCTGCAAACAACCACTCCCATTTTTTGGTTTTGAAGTGATAATATGCATAGTTCCTACCGGAATGTCATTTATCCATCATACATTCCCCCAACCAATGTCACCTTGCTGAAGAAAGCAGGGAACAATAAACAACCAATGCATTGTGACATTTGTAGCAACTAGTTGTATGTGTTCGCCTTCGAATTTGGTAAGTGCCTTAGTTTTCCTCACTTCCTTGCATTCCATAATTTTACCAGACATATATTCATCCAACTTCAATCAATCATACAGTCCATTTTCGCCAGTTGCATTTTTTTATTTATATATGCATAATATATTACAATACATTACAATATGATACTTTGTCCAACTGGGAAGAATACCCGTTTCAGGACAGCCAAATTGTATATTTAGTTCATAATATTCATAACAAAGGAATGGTTTCGTTCAAGGTATCACGGGAATTTGCTTCTGTCAAGTCAACTTTTGAGAGCATTAAGAATTGTATTCTGAACGAAGGGATGGTTTCTTTATGTCTTTAAAAGAATCGCGAAATGTGATTTTTTTCAAGGCCATTTTGGAGATTATTAATAATTGCATTAAGAGTGAATGAGTGGTTTCTTTAGTGAGATGGCAATATAGGGCAATGTATTTGAGGCTGTAATTTCGAAACAGTCTCGGATGCAACACCCATTCCCTTTTCCAACCCATTAAAACAGTATTTTGATACTTTAAGAAATTTTGCACACTTGACATTCAAATTACCATCTATATTTATCTAATTTCGAAAAACTCTAGATAAAGCCCGGGCAACTTCAGCTATGTATCTATCTATACGTGACGTAACTTTAACCAGTGATTCCTAACATTATTTGGAGTAAAATATGTAAATGAAATTTTGGTCTCCCATGACTTTTTGGTTGGACCAGTAAATTACAGGAAAATAGAAAGAAAACACAACCCATTGATAAAGTAAAAAAACCTGAAGATGGACTTGCCGCAAATGCCGCAAACCATGTATTTTGTAATCAATCAATCAAGAAGAAAGCAATCAAGCCGGAGATAATCCAAATTTAGTAAGCTATCTTTAATATTGTGGACTGATATCCAACAATTATTCTTCTTGTCCCTAATGGAGAAGTTTTATCATTGAAGACACAAATCATCACGCCGTTATCACATCAATCTTGAATTTCAATCAAACTGGATGCAGATACTAGGAAATTACCGACCAATTTCCTTGGCGACAATGATTTCAGGACTATTTGAAAAAAATCTTATTCACGCTCGCAAGACAAACTATTTACCTTGGATAACCAATTCGGCTCCAAAAGCGCCTCATCAACCGATATGGCCATTTATGGCGTTAAACAAACAATAGACTAAATAAGGCGCTGCATCCGCGTTAAAAAAAAAAAGAAGATGGAGAGATATGAAATTACGAATGTTAGAGGAGAGCGACAATATTTAAAGCTATAAAATCATTCCAAAAATTGTGAAAATGTTTAAAAAAAACACCACTCGTTTAAAATGAGCAAAAATCTCATAGAAGGCATTAAGTATCATTTAATGAAACATTTTGAATATTTTCACAACTATAACTTGTAAAATAACTGAAACAAACGTGTTTATAATAATTTTCGGAGCATAAAAATAATTTAGATCAAGTGTATGTTGAGTTTAGCAGTCGTTTACCGGTATGGAGATACTTCAAGAAAGCAGTTAATAATTTGACTGCTCAATGCAAGTTATATAAAGCTGTTCTCCAAACCACATCAGGGTCTACAAAAGGTTTACATGTCCATATGATGTCAATCCATAAAATTGACACAAAATCATTGAATGGGGGAGTCGGAAGATCGGAAGTACATCAAGTACTACTGAGCCGGGTGTTGTCGATAATTTATCAGCACCTTCAACGTTGTCAGCGTCTACGAGAGCTTCGTCGTCAGTGGCGTGGTCACCTATTGATACTGAGGTTCAATTTACACCAGAAGGTCCAGAAGATCGTGAAAATTACCAAACACCACAGAAGAAAAAGAAAATAATTGATTATTTTCCATCCGATTCTAACGTAACAAATGATTTCCCGAATGGTAGCCAAAGATGGTTTGCCATTCCGAGTATTCTGTACTTCCGAGGATATGAAGAGTCTTTTTGCTGCGAAAGGTAACAATTACAAATTACCCTCTTCACCAAATACAATTTAACTAATTGTGATGAATTACGGAACGACACTCGAAATGAAAGCGAAGGAAGATCTTCTAAAGTTGAAATTACATATAAATTAAATTACATATTATATATCTTTATTGAAGAATGAAGACTATAGGTTTACAGTCTCTTTGATGGAAAAAATCCGAATAATTATCAAAAGGACTTGGAGCTATGGGAAGGCAATGAAACTTTCCAATTGCCTAGCAAATATCTCGTACGGAAAGAAATTAAAAATATATAATCAAACGATTACATCGTAAACAACCAGACTCAACTTCTGGTACCGCGATTAATATCACAGTAGCAAACACAGAAAACGAAGATGAGTGACCTCTTTCTATGACTAATACGTCACAAACTAATACGTCACTTCAAGAGGAATTAGAAGAGACTCTGAGAGTATCTAAAATTCCTTTTTCGCGTGTATCCACGAGTTTAGATAAATTAGAGTCAGTCATAAAAAAAAGAAATGGATCTATTGAGTGTGGAGGAACAAGGGGGAGATTTTCGCAGTTTGCATATAATTGCTTAGTCACGCTGCTGCCAACCAGTGTTGAGTCAGAGAGGGCATTTTCAGCAGCTGGGTACATTGCAACGGATATTAGATGCCGTTTAGCAGATAGCACCCATAATACACTATGTTTTTTTAAGAAGTTACTTTCAAAATCACCCGTAATTACTTTCTAATCTCCTTAAGCTATATTTTTTATTTTGATTATTTTAATTTAAAAAAAAAACTGTGAATCATTTAGTAACAAATATTAAAGAATAAAGGTTTTTGTTTTCTTTCAAAGAATATTTTCTTTTAATTAACGAGATCCCGAAAATTCCGAGATCTCGCGAGATTGTAATTTCTAATCTTGCGAGATCTCGAATTTGCGATCTCGAGTCGAGATTGCATTCCCTAGACAGGATATTGCTTTTTAAAACATACTATTACAGTGCACATCTGAGCTGTGTACACAATACCCGGCATCGCAATGGGACAAGCTGAGGATGAGCTACAACAATCCATAAAGGCAACCACCGTGGTTCCGATATGCCTCCACGATGTTCACCGTAGGGAGGATGCATTCCTTCCCGTCTTACTTCGCTACCGACTAGCCAGCGTCTGGGGTAGAACAAGGAAGTAAACGAACAACATTGTCATGGCTGCACTAAGGGTGGCTCGGGTCTTCACTAAATGAGCAAGTGGAACAGATTCAATTTTCAATCAAGGGGATCATACTAAGCAAGCTGTTTTGGAGCAGTAACTTCATGTAATAGTGAAATGGCAATCCATTCATAAATACAAAAAGAAAACAAAAGTCACTGCACCCGCGTCAATTATGCTGACTACTCTGCCCTCTCCATCAGCGGCGAGAGTGATAGCAAAAACTGTGTCGTGTCAAATTCTAACGAGAGATCTAATTTTATGAAGAACCTAGAAATAAGAATAATGGCGCATCAGCAGCTGACAAGGGCCAGCCTGTGAAGAGAAGAGTCCCTCTGTTGGTGTCTGCTCGAGCCTGAAATACTGCAGGATCCACCTCGTCCATCAGCTGGGACTGCGGTCTCCGGAGGAATTGGCATCCTGCCCCGACCACTGGTTAATGTGCGATAACGAAACTAAGAAACCAATATTGAACGACGAATTTGACAAATTGCTATCATTTTTAACCTAAAATTAGGGCAGCTTTTACTCCATATCTTCTATTTTATGTAAGAACAGACAACGAACACTAATTGAATACACGGTGTGTACATAAAATAGTCACCAGAAAAGGGAACTGAAAAAAAAGAATATTGATTTCCGAAAAGTTAAAGACAATACTTGAAAATCAATGCGGGGTCGCAATTACTTCCACCAAGTACAAGGCCAGTTGCATATTGCTAAGTAAAATTGAGAGGGACGAATCAATATGGAAAAAATCGAACCACTGCTAGAAAACATCTACCAATGTCTTTTACCAGAAATAGTTGACTGTCGTATACCAAGAACTTTATTGGTGAGAAAGGCCCATAGCACAAATTGTTTAAATTTCATCGTGTAGGTATTAAACAGGTAAAATTTTGCACAATAAAGCGTTTACAAAAAAATAATATCAGAGCATTAAAAAAGATTATATAGTTTTAATACTTTATAAGGTCACGGTTTACGAATTCCGTTTCTAATTCAGTGGGAAGTGAATTATTATTTCACTTAGCAAAAAGGGTTTTATTTTGAAAAGCTCAGTATTATAAGTGGATCAACTAAGTCCCGATATCTTTCCAATTAAGAAACATATAAAGGATTAGAAATAAGCTCAGCTACTAAGTTCCAAAATTTTATAAGCTACTTTCCATTATATTCACTGTTGAACACAACTATTATGTGACTGTCCGACAGAAATGTATTTCTTGTAATCTTGAATGATTGAAATAATTTTAATTTTATTGGTGGAAAATAATATAGCACCATGTGACATGTAGTGCCACAAACCAAAATCTCAGAAAAACACAGCAAGCAATCGGACGCTTGTAAAATATTGATCTCTTATTATTATCTATTATTCTGTGTGCATACATTTGAAACTGTGACAGATCTGTCAGATTAATTGTGCAAGTGTTGACATTGAGAATTAAGATCAAAAGACCAAGAATTGCCATCAGCAGAATTAAGAATTGCCATGTACGAGAACGATAATGAAAACGGTGACTAAGTTCTTGCGTAAATGTGACGTTTGTTAAAATGTCTTATTAACTTATTAACTCCCGTTTATTTCAAAAAAGTATATGCGAAGCGCCAATATATACATTAAAGTTAGTAATTCATTTCGAAATTGTAAATTTATTAGTATTTTTAATATTTACGAAGTACGTTTGACATTTAGAAATGTAAATTCATAAAAAGTTCTGCTAGGATCGCCATCGTATATCGATTTCTTATTTATTATTCCATTTCGACATCGGTGTGGGTAACAACGATGCGACTGTGCTAGGGGAATCGATGATCGATCCGACATTGTAAAGTTAATATTTCACTCTGAGCTCTAACTTTATGAATAATGCCGTTCTTTCTTCAAAATAATGTAAAAACCAAGGTCACTGCACCCGCGTCAACTACGCTGACTACTCTGCCCTCTACATCTGCGGCGAGAGAGACAGTAAAAACAGCGTCGTCTCAAACTCCAACGAGAAATCTAATTTTATGAAGAACCTGTTTGCTAGGAATAAGAATAATGGCGCGTCAGGCGCTGACAAAGGCCAACCTGCGAAGAGAAGTTGGTGTCTGCTCAAGCCTGGAATGTTGCAGGATCCACCTCGATCATCAGATGGGAGTGTGGTCTCTGGAGGAACTGGCATCCTGCCCCGACCAGAGTGTCTGGTTAATGTGCGATGGCAAAACTATGAAATCAATATCACATGTTGAATTTGTCGAATTGCTTTCATTTAAACCTAAAATGAGGTCCGCACAAAATCCGATCATCTATTTGACGTAAGACAGACAACGAACACTAGTTGAGTACACGGTGTGTATATAAAATATTCACCAGAAAAGGGAATTGAAAAAAAGAATATTTATTTCCGTAAAGTTGGAGACAATACTTTAAAATCAATGCGGAGTCGCAATTACTTCCGCCAAGTACAAGGCCAGTTGCATATTGCCCGTCGTAATTACTGTTATTTTGTTGTGCAGAGTCCTAAAGGTTTGCTGCTAAAAAAAATTGAGAGGGACGAATCAATATGGAAAAAATCGAACCACTGCTAGAAAACTTCTATCAATGTCTTTTAACAGAAATAGTTGACTGTCGCAAAAGTTATTAAAAAATAAATTATATCATATAGTTTTAATACATTATAGGGTCACATCGATCCGACATTGTAAAGTTAATATTTCACTCCGAGCTCTAACTTTATGAATAATGCCGTTCTTTCTTCAAAATAATGTAAAAACCAAGGTCACTGCACCCGCGTCAACTACGCTGACTACTCTGCCCTCTACATCTGCGGCGAGAGAGACAGTAAAAACAGCGTCGTATCAAACTCCAACGAGAAATGTAATTTTATGAAGAACCTGTTTGCTAGGAATAAGAATAATGGCGCGTCAGGCGCTGACAAAGGCCAACCTGCGAAGAGAAGTTGGTGTCTGCTCGAACCTGGAATGTTGCAGGATCCACCTCGATCATCAGATGGGGGTGTGGTCTCTGGAGGAACTGGCATCCTGCCCCGACCAGAGTGTCTGGTTAATGTGCGATGGCAAAACTATGAAATCAATATCACATGTTGAATTTGTCGAATTGCTTTCATTTAAACCTAAAATGAGGTCCGCATAAAATCCGATCTTCTATTTGATGTAAGACAGACAACGAACACTACTTGAGTACACGATGTGTATATAAAATATTCACCAGAAAAGGGAATTGAAAAAAAGAATATTTATTTCCGTAAAGTTGGAGACAATACTTTAAAATCAATGCGGAGTCGCAATTACTTCCGCCAAGTACAAGGCCAGTTGCATATTGCTCGTCGTAATTACTGTTATTTTGTTGTGCAGAGTCCTAGAGGTTTACTGCTAAAAAAAATTGAGAGGGACGAATCAATATGGAAAAAATCGAACCACTGCTAGAAAACTTCTACCAACATCTTTTACCAGAAATAGTTGACTGTCGCAAAAGTTATTAAAAAATAAATTATATCATATAGTTTTAATACTTTATAAGGTCACAATCGATCCGACATTGTAAAGTTAATATTTCACTCCGAGCTCCAACTTTATGAATAATGCCGTTCTTTCTTCAAAATAATGTAAAAACCAAGGTCACTGCACCCGCGCCAACTACGCTGACTACTCTGCCCTCTACATCTGCGGCGAGAGAGACAGTAAAAACTGCGTCGTATCAAACTCCAACGAGAAATCTAATTTTATGAAGAACCTGTTTGCTAGGAATAAGAATAATGGCGCGTCAGGTGCTGACAAAGGCCAACCTGCGAAGAGAAGTTGGTGTCTGCTCGAGCCTGGAATGTTGCAGGATCCACCCCGATCATCAGATGGGAGTGTGGTCTCTGGAGGAACTGGCATTCTGCCCCGACCAGAGTGTCTGGTTAATGTGCGATGGCAAAACTATGAAATCAATATCAAATGTTGAATTTGTCGAATTGCTTTCATTTAAACCTAAAATGAGGTCCGCATAAAATCCTATCTTCTATTTGATGTAAGACAGACAACGAACACTAGTTGAGTACACGGTGTGTATATAAAATATTCACCAGAAAAGGGAATTGAAAAAAAGAATATTTATTTCCGTAAAGTTGGAGACAATACTTTAAAATCGATGCGGAGTCGCAATTACTTCCGCCAAGTACAAGGCCAGTTGCATATTGCTCGTCGTAATTACTGTTATTTTGTTGTGCAGAGTCCTAGAGGTTTACTGCTAAAAAAAATTGAGAGGGACGAATCAATATGGAAAAAATCGAACCACTGCTAGAAAACTTCTACCAACATCTTTTACCAGAAATAGTTGACTGTCGCAAAAGTTATTAAAAAATAAATTATATCATATAGTTTTAATACTTTATAAGGTCACAATCGATCCGACATTGTAAAGTTAATATTTCACTCCGAGCTCTAACTTTATGAATAATGCCGTTCTTTCTTCAAAATAATGTAAAAACCAAGGTCACTGCACCCGCGCCAACTACGCCGACTACTCTGCCCTCTACATCTGCGGCGAGAGAGACAGTAAAAACTGCGTCGTATCAAACTCCAACGAGAAATCTAATTTTATGAAGAACCTGTTTGCTAGGAATAAGAATAATGGCGCGTCAGGCGCTGACAAAGGCCAACCTGCGAAGAGAAGTTGGTGTCTGCTCGAGCCTGGAATGTTGCAGGATCCACCTCGATCATCAGATGGGAGTGTGGTCTCTGGAGGAACTGGCATCCTGCCCCGACCAGAGTGTCTGTTTAATGTGCGATGGCAAAACTATGAAATCAACATCACATGATGAATTTGTCGAATTGCTTTCATTTAAACCTAAAATGAGGTCCGCATAAAATCCGATATTCTATTTGATGTAAGACAGACAACGAACACTAGTTGAGTACACAATGTGTATATAAAATATTCACCAGAATAGGGAATTGAAAAAAAGAATATTTATTTCCGTAAAGTTGGAGACAATACTTTAAAATCAATGCGGGGTCGCAATTACTTCCGCCAAGTACAAGGCCAGTTGCATATTGCTCGTCGTAATTACTGTGATTTTGTTGTGCAGAGTCCTAGAGGTTTACTGCTAAAAAAAATTGAGAGGGACGAATCAATATGGAAAAAATCGAACCACTGCTAGAAAACTTTTACCAACATCTTTTACCAGAAATAGTTGACTGTCGCAAAAGTTATTAAAAAATAAATTATATCATATAGTTTTAATACTTTATAAGGTCACAATCGATCCGACATTGTAAAGTTAATATTTCACTCCGAGCTCTAACTTTATGAATAATGCCGTTCTTTCTTCAAAATAATGTAAAAACCAAGGTCACTGCACCCGCGCCAACTACGCCGACTACTCTGCCCTCTACATCTGCGGCGAGAGAGACAGTAAAAACTGCGTCGTATCAAACTCCAACGAGAAATCTAATTTTATGAAGAACCTGTTTGCTAGGAATAAGAATAATGGCGCGTCAGGCGCTGACAAAGGCCAACCTGCGAAGAGAAGTTGGTGTCTGCTCGAGCCTGGAATGTTGCAGGATCCACCTCGATCATCAGATGGGAGTGTGGTCTCTGGAGGAACTGGCATCCTGCCCCGACCAGAGTGTCTGTTTAATGTGCGATGGCAAAACTATGAAATCAACATCACATGATGAATTTGTCGAATTGCTTTCATTTAAACCTAAAATGAGGTCCGCATAAAATCCGATATTCTATTTGATGTAAGACAGACAACGAACACTAGTTGAGTACACAATGTGTATATAAAATATTCACCAGAATAGGGAATTGAAAAAAAGAATATTTATTTCCGTAAAGTTGGAGACAATACTTTAAAATCAATGCGGGGTCGCAATTACTTCCGCCAAGTACAAGGCCAGTTGCATATTGCTCGTCGTAATTACTGTTATTATGTTGTGCAGAGTCCTAGAGGTTTACTGCTAAAAAAAATTGAGAGGGACGAATCAATATGGAAAAAATCGAACCACTGCTAGAAAACTTCTACCAACATCTTTTACCAGAAATAGTTGGATGTTCGCAATAGTTATTAAAAAATAAATTATATCATATAGTTTTAATACTTTATAAGGTCACCATCGATCCGACATTGTAAAGTTAATATTTCACTCCGAGCTCTAACTTTATGAATAATGCCGTTCTTTCTTCAAAATAATGTAAAAACCAAGGTCACTGCACCCGCGCCAACTACGCCGACTACTCTGCCCTCTACATCTGCGGCGAGAGAGACAGTAAAAACTGCGTCGTATCAAACTCCAACGAGAAATCTAATTTTATGAAGAACCTGTTTGCTAGGAATAAGAATAATGGCGCGTCAGGCGCTGACAAAGGCCAACCTGCGAAGAGAAGTTGGTGTCTGCTCGAGCCTGGAATGTTGCAGGATCCACCTCGATCATCAGATGGGAATGTGGTCTCTGGAGGAACTGGCATTCTGCCCCGACCAGAGTGTCTGGTTAATGTGCGATGGCAAAACTATGAAATCAATATCACATGTTGAATTTGTCGAATTGCTTTCATTTAAACCTAAAATGAGGTCCGCACAAAATCCGATCATCTATTTGACGTAAGACAGACAACGAACACTAGTTGAGTACACGGTGTGTATATAAAATATTCACCAGAAAAGGGAATTGAAAAAAAGAATATTTATTTCCGTAAAGTTGGAGACAATACTTTAAAATCAATGCGGAGTCGCAATTACTTCCGCCAAGTACAAGGCCAGTTGCATATTGCCCGTCGTAATTACTGTTATTTTGTTGTGCAGAGTCCTAAAGGTTTGCTGCTAAAAAAAATTGAGAGGGACGAATCAATATGGAAAAAATCGAACCACTGCTGGAAAACTTCTACCAATGTCTTTTAACAGAAATAGTTGACTGTCGCAAAAGTTATTAAAAAATAAATTATATCATATAGTTTTAATACTTTATAAGGTCACAATCGATCCGACATTGTAAAGTTAATATTTCACTCCGAGCTCTAACTTTATGAATAATGCCGTTCTTTCTTCAAAATAATGTAAAAACCAAGGTCACTGCACCCGCGCCAACTCCGCTGACTACTCTGCCCTCTACATCTGCGGCGAGAGAGACAGTAAAAACTGCGTCGTATCAAACTCCAACGAGAAATCTAATTTTATGAAGAACCTGTTTGCTAGGAATAAGAATAATGGCGCGTCAGGCGCTGACAAAGGCCAACCTGCGAAGAGAAGTTGGTGTCTGCTCGAGCCTGGAATGTTGCAGGATCCACCTCGATCATCAGATGGGAGTGTGGTCTCTGGAGGAACTGGCATCCTGCCCCGACCAGAGTGTCTGTTTAATGTGCGATGGCAAAACTATGAAATCAACATCACATGATGAATTTGTCGAATTGCTTTCATTTAAACCTAAAATGAGGTCCGCATAAAATCCGATATTCTATTTGATGTAAGACAGACAACGAACACTAGTTGAGTACACAATGTGTATATAAAATATTCACCAGAAAAGGGAATTGAAAAAAAGAATATTTATTTCCGTAAAGTTGGAGACAATACTTTAAAATCAATGCGGGGTCGCAATTACTTCCGCCAAGTACAAGGCCAGTTGCATATTGCTCGTCGTAATTACTGTTATTTTGTTGTGCAGAGTCCTAGAGGTTTACTGCTAAAAAAAATTGAGAGGGACGAATCAATATGGAAAAAATCGAACCACTGCTAGAAAACTTCTACCAACATCTTTTACCAGAAATAGTTGGATGTTCGCAATAGTTATTAAAAAATAAATTATATCATATAGTTTTAATACTTTATAAGGTCACAATCGATCCGACATTGTAAAGTTAATATTTCACTACGAGCTCTAACTTTATGAATAATGCCGTTCTTTCTTCAAAATAATGTAAAAACCAAGGTCACTGCACCCGCGCCAACTACGCCGACTACTCTGCCCTCTACATCTGCGGCGAGAGAGACAGTAAAAACTGCGTCGTCTCAAACTCCAACGAGAAATCTAATTTTATGAAGAACCTGTTTGCTAGGAATAAGAATAATGGCGCGTCAGGCGCTGACAAAGGCCAACCTGCGAAGAGAAGTTGGTGTCTGCTCAAGCCTGGAATGTTGCAGGATCCACCTCGATCATCAGATGGGAGTGTGGTCTCTGGAGGAACTGGCATCCTGCCCCGACCAGAGTGTCTGGTTAATGTGCGATGGCAAAACTATGAAATCAATATCACATGTTGAATTTGTCGAATTGCTTTCATTTAAACCTAAAATGAGGTCCGCACAAAATCCGATCATCTATTTGACGTAAGACAGACAACGAACACTAGTTGAGTACACGGTGTGTATATAAAATATTCACCAGAAAAGGGAATTGAAAAAAAGAATATTTATTTCCGTAAAGTTGGAGACAATACTTTAAAATCAATGCGGAGTCGCAATTACTTCCGCCAAGTACAAGGCCAGTTGCATATTGCCCGTCGTAATTACTGTTATTTTGTTGTGCAGAGTCCTAAAGGTTTGCTGCTAAAAAAAATTGAGAGGGACGAATCAATATGGAAAAAATCGAACCACTGCTAGAAAACTTCTACCAACATCTTTTACCAGAAATAGTTGGATGTTCGCAATAGTTATTAAAAAATAAATTATATCATATAGTTTTAATACTTTATAAGGTCACAATCGATCCGACATTGTAAAGTTAATATTTCACTCCGAGCTCTAACTTTATGAATAATGCCGTTCTTTCTTCAAAATAATGTAAAAACCAAGGTCACTGCACCCGCGCCAACTACGCCGACTACTCTGCCCTCTACATCTGCGGCGAGAGAGACAGTAAAAACTGCGTCGTATCAAACTCCAACGAGAAATCTAATTTTATGAAGAACCTGTTTGCTAGGAATAAGAATAATGGCGCGTCAGGCGCTGACAAAGGCCAACCTGCGAAGAGAAGTTGGTGTCTGCTCGAGCCTGGAAAGTTGCAGGATCCACCTCGATCATCAGATGGGGGTGTGGTCTCTGGAGGAACTGGCATCCTGCCCCGACCAGAGTGTCTGGTTAATGTGCGATGGAAAAACTATGAAATCAATATCACATGTTGAATTTGTCGAAATGCTTTCATTTAAACCTAAAATGAGGTCCGCATAAAATCCGATCTTCAATTTGATGTAAGACAGACAACGAACACTACTTGAGTACACGATGTGTATATAAAATATTCACCAGAAAAGGAATTGAAAAAAAGAATATTTATTTCCGTAAAGGGGGAGACAATACTTTAAAATCAATGCGGGGTCGCAATTACTTCCGCCAAGTACAAGGCCAGTTGCATATTGCTCGTCGTAATTACTGTGATTTTGTTGTGCAGAGTCCTAGAGGTTTACTGCTAAAAAAAATTGAGAGGGACAAATCAATATGGAAAAAATCGAACCACTGCTAGAAAACTTCTACCAACATCTTTTACCAGAAATAGTTGACTGTCGCAAAAGTTATTAAAAAATAAATTATATCATATAGTTTTAATACTTTATAAGGTCACAATCGATCCGACATTGTAAAGTTAATATTTCACTCCGAGCTCTAACTTTATGAATAATGCCGTTCTTTCTTCAAAATAATGTAAAAACCAAGGTCACTGCACCCGCGTCAACTACGCTGACTACTCTGCCCTCTACATCTGCGGCGAGAGAGACAGTAAAAACTGCGTCGTCTCAAACTCCAACGAGAAATCTAATATTATGAAGAACCTGTTTGCTAGGAATAAGAATAATGGCGCGTCAGGCGCTGACAAAGGCCAACCTGTGAAGAGAAGTTGGTGTCTGCTCGAGCCTGGAATGTTGCAGGATCCACCTCGATCATCAGATGGGAGTGTGGTCTCTGGAGGAACTGGCATCCTGCCCCGACTAGAGTGTCTGGTTAATGTGCGATGGCAAAACTATGAAATCAATATCACATGATGAATTTGTCGAATTGCTTTCATTTAAACCTAAAATGAGGTCCGCATAAAATCCGATCTTCTATTTGATGTAAGACAGACAACGAAGACTAGTTGAGTACACAATGTGTATATAAAATATTGACCAGAAAAGGGAATTGAAGAAAAGAATATTTATTTCCGTAAGTTGGAGACAATACTTTAAAATCAATGCGGGGTCGCAATTACTTCCGCCAAGTACAAGGCCAGTTGCATATTGCTCGTCGTAATTACTGTTATTTTGTTGTGCAGAGTCCTAGAGGTTTACTGCTAAAAAAAATTGAGAGGGACGAATCAATATGGAAAAAATCGAACCACTGCTAGAAAACTTCTACCAACATCTTTTACCAGAAATAGTTGACTGTCGCAAAAGTTATTAAAAAATAAATTATATCATATAGTTTTAATACTTTATAAGGTCACAATCGATTCGACATTGTAAAGTTAATATTTCACTCCGAGCTCTAACTTTATGAATAATGCCGTTCTTTCTTCAAAATAATGTAAAAACCAAGGTCACTGCACCCGCGCCAACTACGCTGACTACTCTGCCCTCTACATCTGCGGCGAGAGAGACAGTAAAAACTGCGTCGTATCAAACTCCAACGAGAAATCTAATTTTATGAAGAACCTGTTTGCTAGGAATAAGAATAATGGCGCGTCAGGCGCTGACAAAGGCCAACCTGCGAAGAGAAGTTGGTGTCTGCTCGAGCCTGGAATGTTGCAGGATCCACCTCGATCATCAGATGGGAGTGTGGTCTCTGGAGGAACTGGCATCCTGCCCCGACCAGAGGGTCTGTTTAATGTGCGATGGCAAAACTATGAAATCAACATCACATGATGAATTTGTCGAATTGCTTTCATTTAAACCTAAAATGAGGTCCGCATAAAATCCGATATTCTATTTGATGTAAGACAGACAACGAACACTAGTTGAGTACACAATGTGTATATAAAATATTCACCAGAAAACGGAATTGAAAAAAAGAATATTTATTTCCGTAAAGTTGGAGACAATACTTTAAAATCAATGCGGGGTCGCAATTACTTCCGCCAAGTACAAGGCCAGTTGCATATTGCTCGTCGTAATTACTGTTATTTTGTTGTGCAGAGTCCTAAAGGTTTGCTGCTAAAAAAAATTGAGAGGGACGAATCAATATGGAAAAAATCGAACCACTGCTGGAAAACTTCTACCAATGTCTTTTAACAGAAATAGTTGACTGTCGCAAAAGTTATTAAAAAATAAATTATATCATATAGTTTTAATACTTTATAAGGTCACAATCGATCCGACATTGTAAAGTTAATATTTCACTCCGAGCTCTAACTTTATGAATAATGCCGTTCTTTCTTCAAAATAATGTAAAAACCAAGGTCACTGCACCCGCGCCAACTCCGCTGACTACTCTGCCCTCTACATCTGCGGCGAGAGAGACAGTAAAAACTGCGTCGTATCAAACTCCAACGAGAAATCTAATTTTATGAAGAACCTGTTTGCTAGGAATAAGAATAATGGCGCGTCAGGCGCTGACAAAGGCCAACCTGCGAAGAGAAGTTGGTGTCTGCTCGAGCCTGGAATGTTGCAGGATCCACCTCGATCATCAGATGGGAGTGTGGTCTCTGGAGGAACTGGCATCCTGCCCCGACCAGAGTGTCTGTTTAATGTGCGATGGCAAAACTATGAAATCAACATCACATGATGAATTTGTCGAATTGCTTTCATTTAAACCTAAAATGAGGTCCGCATAAAATCCGATATTCTATTTGATGTAAGACAGACAACGAACACTAGTTGAGTACACAATGTGTATATAAAATATTCACCAGAAAAGGGAATTGAAAAAAAGAATATTTATTTCCGTAAAGTTGGAGACAATACTTTAAAATCAATGCGGGGTCGCAATTACTTCCGCCAAGTACAAGGCCAGTTGCATATTGCTCGTCGTAATTACTGTTATTTTGTTGTGCAGAGTCCTAGAGGTTTACTGCTAAAAAAAATTGAGAGGGACGAATCAATATGGAAAAAATCGAACCACTGCTAGAAAACTTCTACCAACATCTTTTACCAGAAATAGTTGGATGTTCGCAATAGTTATTAAAAAATAAATTATATCATATAGTTTTAATACTTTATAAGGTCACAATCGATCCGACATTGTAAAGTTAATATTTCACTCCGAGCTCTAACTTTATGAATAATGCCGTTCTTTCTTCAAAATAATGTAAAAACCAAGGTCACTGCACCCGCGCCAACTACGCCGACTACTCTGCCCTCTACATCTGCGGCGAGAGAGACAGTAAAAACTGCGTCGTATCAAACTCCAACGAGAAATCTAATTTTATGAAGAACCTGTTTGCTAGGAATAAGAATGATGGCGCGTCAGGTGCTGACAAAGGCCAACCTGCGAAGAGAAGTTGGTGTCTGCTCGAGCCTGGAATGTTGCAGGATCCACCTCGATCATCAGATGGGAGTGTGGTCTCTGGAGGAACTGGCATCCTGCCCCGACCAGAGTGTCTGGTTAATGTGCGATGGCAAAACTATGAAATCAATATCACATGTTGAATTTGTCGAATTGCTTTCATTTAAACCTAAAATGAGGTCCGCACAAAATCCGATCATCTATTTGACGTAAGACAGACAACGAACACTAGTTGAGTACACGGTGTGTATATAAAATATTCACCAGAAAAGGGAATTGAAAAAAAGAATATTTATTTCCGTAAAGTTGGAGACAATACTTTAAAATCAATGCGGAGTCGCAATTACTTCCGCCAAGTACAAGGCCAGTTGCATATTGCCCGTCGTAATTACTGTTATTTTGTTGTGCAGAGTCCTAAAGGTTTGCTGCTAAAAAAAATTGAGAGGGACGAATCAATATGGAAAAAATCGAACCACTGCTAGAAAACTTCTATCAATGTCTTTTAACAGAAATAGTTGACTGTCGCAAAAGTTATTAAAAAATAAATTATATCATATAGTTTTAATACATTATAGGGTCACATCGATCCGACATTGTAAAGTTAATATTTCACTCCGAGCTCTAACTTTATGAATAATGCCGTTCTTTCTTCAAAATAATGTAAAAACCAAGGTCACTGCACCCGCGTCAACTACGCTGACTACTCTGCCCTCTACATCTGCGGCGAGAGAGACAGTAAAAACAGCGTCGTATCAAACTCCAACGAGAAATGTAATTTTATGAAGAACCTGTTTGCTAGGAATAAGAATAATGGCGCGTCAGGCGCTGACAAAGGCCAACCTGCGAAGAGAAGTTGGTGTCTGCTCGAGCCTGGAATGTTGCAGGATCCACCTCGATCATCAGATGGGGGTGTGGTCTCTGGAGGAACTGGCATCCTGCCCCGACCAGAGTGTCTGGTTAATGTGCGATGGCAAAACTATGAAATCAATATCACATGTTGAATTTGTCGAATTGCTTTCATTTAAACCTAAAATGAGGTCCGCATAAAATCCGATCTTCTATTTGATGTAAGACAGACAACGAACACTACTTGAGTACACGATGTGTATATAAAATATTCACCAGAAAAGGGAATTGAAAAAAAGAATATTTATTTCCGTAAAGTTGGAGACAATACTTTAAAATCAATGCGGAGTCGCAATTACTTCCGCCAAGTACAAGGCCAGTTGCATATTGCTCGTCGTAATTACTGTTATTTTGTTGTGCAGAGTCCTAGAGGTTTACTGCTAAAAAAAATTGAGAGGGACGAATCAATATGGAAAAAATCGAACCACTGCTAGAAAACTTCTACCAACATCTTTTACCAGAAATAGTTGACTGTCGCAAAAGTTATTAAAAAATAAATTATATCATATAGTTTTAATACTTTATAAGGTCACAATCGATCCGACATTGTAAAGTTAATATTTCACTCCGAGCTCCAACTTTATGAATAATGCCGTTCTTTCTTCAAAATAATGTAAAAACCAAGGTCACTGCACCCGCGCCAACTACGCTGACTACTCTGCCCTCTACATCTGCGGCGAGAGAGACAGTAAAAACTGCGTCGTATCAAACTCCAACGAGAAATCTAATTTTATGAAGAACCTGTTTGCTAGGAATAAGAATAATGGCGCGTCAGGTGCTGACAAAGGCCAACCTGCGAAGAGAAGTTGGTGTCTGCTCGAGCCTGGAATGTTGCAGGATCCACCCCGATCATCAGATGGGAGTGTGGTCTCTGGAGGAACTGGCATTCTGCCCCGACCAGAGTGTCTGGTTAATGTGCGATGGCAAAACTATGAAATCAATATCAAATGTTGAATTTGTCGAATTGCTTTCATTTAAACCTAAAATGAGGTCCGCATAAAATCCTATCTTCTATTTGATGTAAGACAGACAACGAACACTAGTTGAGTACACGGTGTGTATATAAAATATTCACCAGAAAAGGGAATTGAAAAAAAGAATATTTATTTCCGTAAAGTTGGAGACAATACTTTAAAATCGATGCGGAGTCGCAATTACTTCCGCCAAGTACAAGGCCAGTTGCATATTGCTCGTCGTAATTACTGTTATTTTGTTGTGCAGAGTCCTAGAGGTTTACTGCTAAAAAAATTGAGAGGGACGAATCAATATGGAAAAAATCGAACCACTGCTAGAAAACTTCTACCAACATCTTTTACCAGAAATAGTTGACTGTCGCAAAAGTTATTAAAAAATAAATTATATCATATAGTTTTAATACTTTATAAGGTCACAATCGATCCGACATTGTAAAGTTAATATTTCACTCCGAGCTCCAACTTTATGAATAATGCCGTTCTTTCTTCAAAATAATGTAAAAACCAAGGTCACTGCACCCGCGCCAACTACGCTGACTACTCTGCCCTCTACATCTGCGGCGAGAGAGACAGTAAAAACTGCGTCGTCTCAAACTCCAACGAGAAATCTAATTTTATGAAGAACCTGTTTGCTAGGAATAAGAATAATGGCGCGTCAGGTGCTGACAAAGGCCAACCTGCGAAGAGAAGTTGGTGTCTGCTCGAGCCTGGAATGTTGCAGGATCCACCCCGATCATCAGATGGGAGTGTGGTCTCTGGAGGAACTGGCATTCTGCCCCGACCAGAGTGTCTGGTTAATGTGCGATGGCAAAACTATGAAATCAATATCAAATGTTGAATTTGTCGAATTGCTTTCATTTAAACCTAAAATGAGGTCCGCATAAAATCCGATCTTCTATTTGATGTAAGACAGACAACGAACACTAGTTGAGTACACAATGTGTATATAAAATATTCACCAGAAAAGGGAATTGAAAACAAGAATATTTATTTCCGTAAAGTTGGAGACAATACTTTAAAATCAATGCGGGGTCGCAATTACTTCCGCCAAGTACAAGGCCAGTTGCATATTGCTCGTCGTAATTACTGTGATTTTGTTGTGCAGAGTCCTAGAGGTTTACTGCTAAAAAAAATTGAGAGGGACGAATCAATATGGAAAAAATCGAACCACTGCTAGAAAACTTTTACCAACATCTTTTACCAGAAATAGTTGACTGTCGCAAAAGTTATTAAAAAATAAATTATATCATATAGTTTTAATACTTTATAAGGTCACAATCGATCCGACATTGTAAAGTTAATATTTCACTCCGAGCTCTAACTTTATGAATAATGCCGTTCTTTCTTCAAAATAATGTAAAAACCAAGGTCACTGCACCCGCGCCAACTACGCCGACTACTCTGCCCTCTACATCTGCGGCGAGAGAGACAGTAAAAACTGCGTCGTATCAAACTCCAACGAGAAATCTAATTTTATGAAGAACCTGTTTGCTAGGAATAAGAATAATGGCGCGTCAGGCGCTGACAAAGGCCAACCTGCGAAGAGAAGTTGGTGTCTGCTCGAGCCTGGAATGTTGCAGGATCCACCTCGATCATCAGATGGGAGTGTGGTCTCTGGAGGAACTGGCATCCTGCCCCGACCAGAGTGTCTGTTTAATGTGCGATGGCAAAACTATGAAATCAACATCACATGATGAATTTGTCGAATTGCTTTCATTTAAACCTAAAATGAGGTCCGCATAAAATCCGATATTCTATTTGATGTAAGACAGACAACGAACACTAGTTGAGTACACAATGTGTATATAAAATATTCACCAGAATAGGGAATTGAAAAAAAGAATATTTATTTCCGTAAAGTTGGAGACAATACTTTAAAATCAATGCGGGGTCGCAATTACTTCCGCCAAGTACAAGGCCAGTTGCATATTGCTCGTCGTAATTACTGTTATTATGTTGTGCAGAGTCCTAGAGGTTTACTGCTAAAAAAAATTGAGAGGGACGAATCAATATGGAAAAAATCGAACCACTGCTAGAAAACTTCTACCAACATCTTTTACCAGAAATAGTTGGATGTTCGCAATAGTTATTAAAAAATAAATTATATCATATAGTTTTAATACTTTATAAGGTCACCATCGATCCGACATTGTAAAGTTAATATTTCACTCCGAGCTCTAACTTTATGAATAATGCCGTTCTTTCTTCAAAATAATGTAAAAACCAAGGTCACTGCACCCGCGCCAACTACGCCGACTACTCTGCCCTCTACATCTGCGGCGAGAGAGACAGTAAAAACTGCGTCGTATCAAACTCCAACGAGAAATCTAATTTTATGAAGAACCTGTTTGCTAGGAATAAGAATAATGGCGCGTCAGGCGCTGACAAAGGCCAACCTGCGAAGAGAAGTTGGTGTCTGCTCGAGCCTGGAATGTTGCAGGATCCACCTCGATCATCAGATGGGAATGTGGTCTCTGGAGGAACTGGCATTCTGCCCCGACCAGAGTGTCTGGTTAATGTGCGATGGCAAAACTATGAAATCAATATCACATGTTGAATTTGTCGAATTGCTTTCATTTAAACCTAAAATGAGGTCCGCACAAAATCCGATCATCTATTTGACGTAAGACAGACAACGAACACTAGTTGAGTACACGGTGTGTATATAAAATATTCACCAGAAAAGGGAATTGAAAAAAAGAATATTTATTTCCGTAAAGTTGGAGACAATACTTTAAAATCAATGCGGAGTCGCAATTACTTCCGCCAAGTACAAGGCCAGTTGCATATTGCCCGTCGTAATTACTGTTATTTTGTTGTGCAGAGTCCTAAAGGTTTGCTGCTAAAAAAAATTGAGAGGGACGAATCAATATGGAAAAAATCGAACCACTGCTGGAAAACTTCTACCAATGTCTTTTAACAGAAATAGTTGACTGTCGCAAAAGTTATTAAAAAATAAATTATATCATATAGTTTTAATACTTTATAAGGTCACAATCGATCCGACATTGTAAAGTTAATATTTCACTCCGAGCTCTAACTTTATGAATAATGCCGTTCTTTCTTCAAAATAATGTAAAAACCAAGGTCACTGCACCCGCGCCAACTCCGCTGACTACTCTGCCCTCTACATCTGCGGCGAGAGAGACAGTAAAAACTGCGTCGTATCAAACTCCAACGAGAAATCTAATTTTATGAAGAACCTGTTTGCTAGGAATAAGAATAATGGCGCGTCAGGCGCTGACAAAGGCCAACCTGCGAAGAGAAGTTGGTGTCTGCTCGAGCCTGGAATGTTGCAGGATCCACCTCGATCATCAGATGGGAGTGTGGTCTCTGGAGGAACTGGCATCCTGCCCCGACCAGAGTGTCTGTTTAATGTGCGATGGCAAAACTATGAAATCAACATCACATGATGAATTTGTCGAATTGCTTTCATTTAAACCTAAAATGAGGTCCGCATAAAATCCGATATTCTATTTGATGTAAGACAGACAACGAACACTAGTTGAGTACACAATGTGTATATAAAATATTCACCAGAAAAGGGAATTGAAAAAAAGAATATTTATTTCCGTAAAGTTGGAGACAATACTTTAAAATCAATGCGGGGTCGCAATTACTTCCGCCAAGTACAAGGCCAGTTGCATATTGCTCGTCGTAATTACTGTTATTTTGTTGTGCAGAGTCCTAGAGGTTTACTGCTAAAAAAAATTGAGAGGGACGAATCAATATGGAAAAAATCGAACCACTGCTAGAAAACTTCTACCAACATCTTTTACCAGAAATAGTTGGATGTTCGCAATAGTTATTAAAAAATAAATTATATCATATAGTTTTAATACTTTATAAGGTCACAATCGATCCGACATTGTAAAGTTAATATTTCACTACGAGCTCTAACTTTATGAATAATGCCGTTCTTTCTTCAAAATAATGTAAAAACCAAGGTCACTGCACCCGCGCCAACTACGCCGACTACTCTGCCCTCTACATCTGCGGCGAGAGAGACAGTAAAAACTGCGTCGTCTCAAACTCCAACGAGAAATCTAATTTTATGAAGAACCTGTTTGCTAGGAATAAGAATAATGGCGCGTCAGGCGCTGACAAAGGCCAACCTGCGAAGAGAAGTTGGTGTCTGCTCAAGCCTGGAATGTTGCAGGATCCACCTCGATCATCAGATGGGAGTGTGGTCTCTGGAGGAACTGGCATCCTGCCCCGACCAGAGTGTCTGGTTAATGTGCGATGGCAAAACTATGAAATCAATATCACATGTTGAATTTGTCGAATTGCTTTCATTTAAACCTAAAATGAGGTCCGCACAAAATCCGATCATCTATTTGACGTAAGACAGACAACGAACACTAGTTGAGTACACGGTGTGTATATAAAATATTCACCAGAAAAGGGAATTGAAAAAAAGAATATTTATTTCCGTAAAGTTGGAGACAATACTTTAAAATCAATGCGGAGTCGCAATTACTTCCGCCAAGTACAAGGCCAGTTGCATATTGCCCGTCGTAATTACTGTTATTTTGTTGTGCAGAGTCCTAAAGGTTTGCTGCTAAAAAAAATTGAGAGGGACGAATCAATATGGAAAAAATCGAACCACTGCTAGAAAACTTCTACCAACATCTTTTACCAGAAATAGTTGGATGTTCGCAATAGTTATTAAAAAATAAATTATATCATATAGTTTTAATACTTTATAAGGTCACAATCGATCCGACATTGTAAAGTTAATATTTCACTCCGAGCTCTAACTTTATGAATAATGCCGTTCTTTCTTCAAAATAATGTAAAAACCAAGGTCACTGCACCCGCGCCAACTACGCCGACTACTCTGCCCTCTACATCTGCGGCGAGAGAGACAGTAAAAACTGCGTCGTATCAAACTCCAACGAGAAATCTAATTTTATGAAGAACCTGTTTGCTAGGAATAAGAATAATGGCGCGTCAGGCGCTGACAAAGGCCAACCTGCGAAGAGAAGTTGGTGTCTGCTCGAGCCTGGAAAGTTGCAGGATCCACCTCGATCATCAGATGGGGGTGTGGTCTCTGGAGGAACTGGCATCCTGCCCCGACCAGAGTGTCTGGTTAATGTGCGATGGAAAAACTATGAAATCAATATCACATGTTGAATTTGTCGAAATGCTTTCATTTAAACCTAAAATGAGGTCCGCATAAAATCCGATCTTCAATTTGATGTAAGACAGACAACGAACACTACTTGAGTACACGATGTGTATATAAAATATTCACCAGAAAAGGAATTGAAAAAAAGAATATTTATTTCCGTAAAGGGGGAGACAATACTTTAAAATCAATGCGGGGTCGCAATTACTTCCGCCAAGTACAAGGCCAGTTGCATATTGCTCGTCGTAATTACTGTGATTTTGTTGTGCAGAGTCCTAGAGGTTTACTGCTAAAAAAAATTGAGAGGGACAAATCAATATGGAAAAAATCGAACCACTGCTAGAAAACTTCTACCAACATCTTTTACCAGAAATAGTTGACTGTCGCAAAAGTTATTAAAAAATAAATTATATCATATAGTTTTAATACTTTATAAGGTCACAATCGATCCGACATTGTAAAGTTAATATTTCACTCCGAGCTCTAACTTTATGAATAATGCCGTTCTTTCTTCAAAATAATGTAAAAACCAAGGTCACTGCACCCGCGTCAACTACGCTGACTACTCTGCCCTCTACATCTGCGGCGAGAGAGACAGTAAAAACTGCGTCGTCTCAAACTCCAACGAGAAATCTAATATTATGAAGAACCTGTTTGCTAGGAATAAGAATAATGGCGCGTCAGGCGCTGACAAAGGCCAACCTGTGAAGAGAAGTTGGTGTCTGCTCGAGCCTGGAATGTTGCAGGATCCACCTCGATCATCAGATGGGAGTGTGGTCTCTGGAGGAACTGGCATCCTGCCCCGACTAGAGTGTCTGGTTAATGTGCGATGGCAAAACTATGAAATCAATATCACATGATGAATTTGTCGAATTGCTTTCATTTAAACCTAAAATGAGGTCCGCATAAAATCCGATCTTCTATTTGATGTAAGACAGACAACGAAGACTAGTTGAGTACACAATGTGTATATAAAATATTGACCAGAAAAGGGAATTGAAGAAAAGAATATTTATTTCCGTAAGTTGGAGACAATACTTTAAAATCAATGCGGGGTCGCAATTACTTCCGCCAAGTACAAGGCCAGTTGCATATTGCTCGTCGTAATTACTGTTATTTTGTTGTGCAGAGTCCTAGAGGTTTACTGCTAAAAAAAATTGAGAGGGACGAATCAATATGGAAAAAATCGAACCACT
The DNA here is from genome assembly GCA_917880885.1 of Limnephilus marmoratus. Classification (NCBI taxonomy): domain Eukaryota; kingdom Metazoa; phylum Arthropoda; class Insecta; order Trichoptera; family Limnephilidae; genus Limnephilus; species Limnephilus marmoratus. The sequence continues at coordinate 39,169,568 of OU862920.1, read as the reverse complement.
GCTAGAAAACTTCTACCAACATCTTTTACCAGAAATAGTTGACTGTCGCAAAAGTTATTAAAAAATAAATTATATCATATAGTTTTAATACTTTATAGGGTCACATCGATCCGACATTGTAAAGTTAATATTTCACTCCGAGCTCTAACTTTATGAATAATGCCGTTCTTTCTTCAAAATAATGTAAAAACCAAGGTCACTGCACCCGCGTCAACTACGCTGACTACTCTGCCCTCTACATCTGCGGCGAGAGAGACAGTAAAAACTGCGTCGTCTCAAACTCCAACGAGAAATCTAATATTATGAAGAACCTGTTTGCTAGGAATAAGAATAATGGCGCGTCAGGCGCTGACAAAGGCCAACCTGTGAAGAGAAGTTGGTGTCTGCTCGAGCCTGGAATGTTGCAGGATCCACCTCGATCATCAGATGGGAGTGTGGTCTCTGGAGGAACTGGCATCCTGCCCCGACTAGAGTGTCTGGTTAATGTGCGATGGCAAAACTATGAAATCAATATCACATGATGAATTTGTCGAATTGCTTTCATTTAAACCTAAAATGAGGTCCGCATAAAATCCGATCTTCTATTTGATGTAAGACAGACAACGAAGACTAGTTGAGTACACAATGTGTATATAAAATATTGACCAGAAAAGGGAATTGAAGAAAAGAATATTTATTTCCGTAAGTTGGAGACAATACTTTAAAATCAATGCGGGGTCGCAATTACTTCCGCCAAGTACAAGGCCAGTTGCATATTGCTCGTCGTAATTACTGTTATTTTGTTGTGCAGAGTCCTAGAGGTTTACTGCTAAAAAAAATTGAGAGGGACGAATCAATATGGAAAAAATCGAACCACTGCTAGAAAACTTCTACCAACATCTTTTACCAGAAATAGTTGACTGTCGCAAAAGTTATTAAAAAATAAATTATATCATATAGTTTTAATACTTTATAAGGTCACAATCGATTCGACATTGTAAAGTTAATATTTCACTCCGAGCTCTAACTTTATGAATAATGCCGTTCTTTCTTCAAAATAATGTAAAAACCAAGGTCACTGCACCCGCGCCAACTACGCTGACTACTCTGCCCTCTACATCTGCGGCGAGAGAGACAGTAAAAACTGCGTCGTATCAAACTCCAACGAGAAATCTAATTTTATGAAGAACCTGTTTGCTAGGAATAAGAATAATGGCGCGTCAGGCGCTGACAAAGGCCAACCTGCGAAGAGAAGTTGGTGTCTGCTCGAGCCTGGAATGTTGCAGGATCCACCTCGATCATCAGATGGGAGTGTGGTCTCTGGAGGAACTGGCATCCTGCCCCGACCAGAGGGTCTGTTTAATGTGCGATGGCAAAACTATGAAATCAACATCACATGATGAATTTGTCGAATTGCTTTCATTTAAACCTAAAATGAGGTCCGCATAAAATCCGATATTCTATTTGATGTAAGACAGACAACGAACACTAGTTGAGTACACAATGTGTATATAAAATATTCACCAGAAAACGGAATTGAAAAAAAGAATATTTATTTCCGTAAAGTTGGAGACAATACTTTAAAATCAATGCGGGGTCGCAATTACTTCCGCCAAGTACAAGGCCAGTTGCATATTGCTCGTCGTAATTACTGTTATTTTGTTGTGCAGAGTCCTAAAGGTTTGCTGCTAAAAAAAATTGAGAGGGACGAATCAATATGGAAAAAATCGAACCACTGCTGGAAAACTTCTACCAATGTCTTTTAACAGAAATAGTTGACTGTCGCAAAAGTTATTAAAAAATAAATTATATCATATAGTTTTAATACTTTATAAGGTCACAATCGATCCGACATTGTAAAGTTAATATTTCACTCCGAGCTCTAACTTTATGAATAATGCCGTTCTTTCTTCAAAATAATGTAAAAACCAAGGTCACTGCACCCGCGCCAACTCCGCTGACTACTCTGCCCTCTACATCTGCGGCGAGAGAGACAGTAAAAACTGCGTCGTATCAAACTCCAACGAGAAATCTAATTTTATGAAGAACCTGTTTGCTAGGAATAAGAATAATGGCGCGTCAGGCGCTGACAAAGGCCAACCTGCGAAGAGAAGTTGGTGTCTGCTCGAGCCTGGAATGTTGCAGGATCCACCTCGATCATCAGATGGGAGTGTGGTCTCTGGAGGAACTGGCATCCTGCCCCGACCAGAGTGTCTGTTTAATGTGCGATGGCAAAACTATGAAATCAACATCACATGATGAATTTGTCGAATTGCTTTCATTTAAACCTAAAATGAGGTCCGCATAAAATCCGATATTCTATTTGATGTAAGACAGACAACGAACACTAGTTGAGTACACAATGTGTATATAAAATATTCACCAGAAAAGGGAATTGAAAAAAAGAATATTTATTTCCGTAAAGTTGGAGACAATACTTTAAAATCAATGCGGGGTCGCAATTACTTCCGCCAAGTACAAGGCCAGTTGCATATTGCTCGTCGTAATTACTGTTATTTTGTTGTGCAGAGTCCTAGAGGTTTACTGCTAAAAAAAATTGAGAGGGACGAATCAATATGGAAAAAATCGAACCACTGCTAGAAAACTTCTACCAACATCTTTTACCAGAAATAGTTGGATGTTCGCAATAGTTATTAAAAAATAAATTATATCATATAGTTTTAATACTTTATAAGGTCACAATCGATCCGACATTGTAAAGTTAATATTTCACTCCGAGCTCTAACTTTATGAATAATGCCGTTCTTTCTTCAAAATAATGTAAAAACCAAGGTCACTGCACCCGCGCCAACTACGCCGACTACTCTGCCCTCTACATCTGCGGCGAGAGAGACAGTAAAAACTGCGTCGTATCAAACTCCAACGAGAAATCTAATTTTATGAAGAACCTGTTTGCTAGGAATAAGAATGATGGCGCGTCAGGTGCTGACAAAGGCCAACCTGCGAAGAGAAGTTGGTGTCTGCTCGAGCCTGGAATGTTGCAGGATCCACCTCGATCATCAGATGGGAGTGTGGTCTCTGGAGGAACTGGCATCCTGCCCCGACCAGAGTGTCTGGTTAATGTGCGTGGCAAAACTATGAAATCAATATCACATGTTGAATTTGTCGAATTGCTTTCATTTAAACCTAAAATGAGGTCCGCATAAAATCCGATCTTCTATTTGATGTAAGACAGACAACGAAGACTAGTTGAGTACACAATGTGTATATAAAATATTCACCAGAAAAGGGAATTGAAAAAAAGAATATGTATTTCCGTAAAGTTGGAGACAATACTTTAAAATCAATGCGGGGTCGCAATTACTTCCGCCAAGTACAAGGCCAGTTGCATATTGCTCGTCGTAATTACTGTTATTTTGTTGTGCAGAGTCCTAGAGGTTTACTGCTAAAAAAAATTGAGAGGGACGAATCAATATGGAAAAAATCGAACCACTGCTAGAAAACTTCTACCAACATCTTTTACCAGAAATAGTTGGATGTTCGCAATAGTTATTAAAAAATAAATTATATCATATAGTTTTAATACTTTATAAGGTCACAATCGATCCGACATTGTAAAGTTAATATTTCACTCCGAGCTCTAACTTTATGAATAATGCAGTTCTTTCTTCAAAATAATGTAAAAACCAAGGTCACTGCACCCGCGCCAACTACGCCGACTACTCTGCCCTCTAAATCTGCGGCGAGAGAGACAGTAAAAACTGCGTCGTATCAAACTCCAACGAGAAATCTAATTTTATGAAGAACCTGTTTGCTAGGAATAAGAATAATGGCGCGTCAGGCGCTGACAAAGGCCAACCTGCGAAGAGAAGTTGGTGTCTGCTCGAGCCTGGAATGTTGCAGGATCCACCCCGATCATCAGATGGGAGTGTGGTCTCTGGAGGAACTGGCATTCTGCCCCGACCAGAGTGTCTGGTTAATGTGCGATGGCAAAACTATGAAATCAATATCAAATGTTGAATTTGTCGAATTGCTTTCATTTAAACCTAAAATGAGGTCCGCATAAAATCCGATCTTCTATTTGATGTAAGACAGACAACGAACACTAGTTGAGTACACAATGTGTATATAAAATATTCACCAGAAAAGGGAATTGAAAAAAAGAATATTTATTTCCGTAAAGGGGGAGACAATACTTTAAAATCAATGCGGGGTCGCAATTACTTCCGCCAAGTACAAGGCCAGTTGCATATTGCTCGTCGTAATTACTGTGATTTTGTTGTGCAGAGTCCCAGAGGTTTACTGCTAAAAAAAATTGAGAGGGACGAATCAATATGGAAAAAATCGAACCACTGCTAGAAAACTTCTACCAACATCTTTTACCAGAAATAGTTGGATGTTCGCAATAGTTATTAAAAAATAAATTATATCATATAGTTTTAATACTTTATAAGGTCACAATCGATCCGACATTGTAAAGTTAATATTTCACTCCGAGCTCTAACTTTATGAATAATGCCGTTCTTTCTTCAAAATAATGTAAAAACCAAGGTCACTGCACCCGCGCCAACTACGCCGACTACTCTGCCCTCTACATCTGCGGCGAGAGAGACAGTAAAAACTGCGTCGTATCAAACTCCAACGAGAAATCTAATTTTATGAAGAACCTGTTTGCTAGGAATAAGAATGATGGCGCGTCAGGTGCTGACAAAGGCCAACCTGCGAAGAGAAGTTGGTGTCTGCTCGAGCCTGGAATGTTGCAGGATCCACCTCGATCATCAGATGGGAGTGTGGTCTCTGGAGGAACTGGCATCCTGCCCCGACCAGAGTGTCTGGTTAATGTGCGATGGCAAAACTATGAAATCAATATCACATGTTGAATTTGTCGAATTGCTTTCATTTAAACCTAAAATGAGGTCCGCATAAAATCCGATCTTCTATTTGATGTAAGACAGACAACGAAGACTAGTTGAGTACACAATGTGTATATAAAATATTCACCAGAAAAGGGAATTGAAAAAAAGAATATGTATTTCCGTAAAGTTGGAGACAATACTTTAAAATCAATGCGGGGTCGCAATTACTTCCGCCAAGTACAAGGCCAGTTGCATATTGCTCGTCGTAATTACTGTTATTTTGTTGTGCAGAGTCCTAGAGGTTTACTGCTAAAAAAAATTGAGAGGGACGAATCAATATGGAAAAAATCGAACCACTGCTAGAAAACTTCTACCAACATCTTTTACCAGAAATAGTTGGATGTTCGCAATAGTTATTAAAAAATAAATTATATCATATAGTTTTAATACTTTATAAGGTCACAATCGATCCGACATTGTAAAGTTAATATTTCACTCCGAGCTCTAACTTTATGAATAATGCAGTTCTTTCTTCAAAATAATGTAAAAACCAAGGTCACTGCACCCGCGCCAACTACGCCGACTACTCTGCCCTCTACATCTGCGGCGAGAGAGACAGTAAAAACAGCGTCGTATCAAACTCCAACGAGAAATCTAATTTTATGAAGAACCTGTTTGCTAGGAATAAGAATAATGGCGCGTCAGGCGCTGACAAAGGCCAACCTGCGAAGAGAAGTTGGTGTCTGCTCGAGCCTGGAATGTTGCAGGATCCACCCCGATCATCAGATGGGAGTGTGGTCTCTGGAGGAACTGGCATTCTGCCCCGACCAGAGTGTCTGGTTAATGTGCGATGGCAAAACTATGAAATCAATATCACATGATGAATTTATCGAATTGCTTTCATTTAAACCTAAAATGAGGTCCGCATAAAATCCGATCTTCTATTTGATGTAAGACAGACAACGAACACTAGTTGAGTACACAATGTGTATATAAAATATTCACCGGAAAAGGGAATTGAAAAAAAGAATATTTATTTCCGTAAAGGGGGAGACAATACTTTAAAATCAATGCGGGGTCGCAATTACTTCCGCCAAGTACAAGGCCAGTTGCATATTGCTCGTCGTAATTACTGTGATTTTGTTGTGCAGAGTCCCAGAGGTTTACTGCTAAAAAAAATTGAGAGGGACGAATCAATATGGAAAAAATCGAACCACTGCTAGAAAACTTCTACCAACATCTTTTACCAGAAATAGTTGGATGTTCGCAAAAGTTATAAAAAAATAAATTATATCATATAGTTTTAATACTTTATAAGGTCACAATCGATCCGACATTGTAAAGTTAATATTTCACTCTGAGATCTAACTTTATGAATAATGCCGTTCTTTCTTCAAAATAATGTAAAAACTAAGGTCACTGCACCTGCGCCAACTACGCTGACTACTCTGCCCTCTACATCTGCGGCGAGAGAGACAGTAAAAACTGCGTCGTCTCAAACTCCAACGAGAAATCTAATATTATGAAGAACCTGTTTGCTAGGAATAAGAATAATGGCGCGTCAGGCGCTGACAAAGGCCAACCTGCGAAGAGAAGTTGGTGTCTGCTCGAGCCTGGAATGTTGCAAGATCCACCTCGATCATCAGATGGGAGTGTGGTCTCTGGAGGAACTGGCATCCTGCCCCGACCAGAGTGTCTGGTTAATGTGCGATGGCAAAACTATGAAATCAATATCACATGATGAATTTATCGAATTGCTTTCATTTAAACCTAAAATGAGGTCCGCATAAAATCCGATCTTCTATTTGATGTAAGACAGACAACGAACACTAGTTGAGTACACAATGTGTATATAAAATATTCACCAGAAAAGGGAATTGAAAAAAAGAATATTTATTTCCGTAAAGTTGGAGACAATACTTTAAAATCAATGCGGGGTCGCAATTACTTCCTCCAAGTACAAGGCCAGTTGCATATTGCTCGTCGCAAAAGTTATTAAAAAATAAATTATATCATATAGTTTTAATACTTTATAAGGTCACAATCGATCCAACATTGTAAAGTTAATATTTCACTCCGAGCTCTAACTTTATGAATAATGCCGTTCTTTCTTCAAAATAATGTAAAAACCAAGGTCACTGCACCCGCGCCAACTACGCCGACTACTCTGCCCTCTACATCTGTGGCGAGAGAGACAGTAAAAACTGCGTCGTCTCAAACTCCAACGAGAAATCTAATTTTATGAAGAACCTGTTTGCTAGGAATAAGAATAATGGCGCGTCAGGCGCTGACAAAGGCCAACCTGCGAAGAGAAGTTGGTGTCTGCTCGAGCCTGGAATGTTGCAGGATCCACCTCGATCATCAGATGGGAGTGTGGTCTTTGGAGGAACTGGCATTCTGCCCCGACCAGAGTGTCTGGTTAACCTGTCAAAGGCCAGGGTTTTTTACCTTACCTTTTTTAAATTACCTTAAGAACAAGAATGGAGGAAGCTATTTTAAGCTTTATTTTATGTTATATATTATGGAATAAAATTTAAAATCTCATCCAAATTATTTGAATTAATATTCATTTTTGAAATTCGATTCTCGCGCGCCGGCGCGTTCCTGGCAAATGACAGGTTAATGTGCGATGGCAAAACTATGAAATCAATAAGTTGAATTTGTCGAATTGCTTTCATTTAAACCTAAAATGAGGTCTGCATAAAATCCGATCTTCTATTTGATGTAAGACAGACAACGAACACTAGTTGAGTACACAATGTGTATATAAAATATTCACCAGAAAAGGGAATTGAAAAAAAGAATATTTATTTCCGTAAAGTTGGAGACAATACTTTAAAATCAATGCGGGGTCGCAATTACTTCCGCCAAGTACAAGGCCAGTTGCACATTGCTCGTCGTAATTACTGTTATTTTGTTGTGCAGAGTCCTAAAGGTTTGCTGCTAAAAAAAATTGAGAGGGACGAATCAATATGGAAAAAATCGAACCACTGCTAGAAAACTTCTACCAACATCTTTTACCAGAAATAGTTGACTGTCGCAAAAGTTATTAAAAAATAAATTATATCATATAGTTTTAATACTTTATAAGGTCACAATCGATCCGACATTGTAAAGTTAATATTTCACTCCGAGCTCTAACTTTATGAATAATGCCGTTCTTTCTTCAAAATAATGTAAAAACCAAGGTCACTGCACCCGCGGTAACCAACTGCACCCGCGCCAACTACGCCGACTACTCTGCCCTCTACATCTGCGGCGAGAGACAGCAAAAACTGAGTCGTCTCAAACTCCAACGAGAAATCTAATTTTATGAAGAACCTGTTTGCTAGGAATAAGAATAATGGCGCGTCAGGCGCTGACAAAGGCCAACCTGCGAATAGAAGTTGGTGTCTGCTCGAGCCTGGAATGTTGCAGGATCCACCTCGATCATCAGATGGGAGTGTAGTCTCTGGAGGAACTGGCATTCGGCCCCGACCAGAGTGTCTGGTTAATGTGCGATGGCAAAACTATGAAATCAATATCACATGTTGAATTTGTCGAATTGCTTTCATTTAAACCTAAAATGAGGTCTGCATAAAATCCGATCTTCTATTTGATGTAAGACAGACAACGAACACTAGTTGAGTACACACTGTGTATATAAAATATTGACCTGAAAAGGGAATTGAAAAAAAGAATATTTATTTCCGTAAAGTTGGAGGCAATACTTTAAAATCAATGCGGGGTCTCAATTACTTCCGCCAAGTACAAGGCCAGTTGCATATTGCTCGTCGTAATTACTGTTATTTTGTTGTGCAGAGTCCTAAAGGTTTGCTGCTAAAAAAAATTGAGAGGGACGAATCAATATGGAAAAAATCGAACCACTGCTAGAAAACTTCTACCAACATCTTTTACCAGAAATAGTTGACTGTCGCAAAAGTTATTAAAAAATAAATTATATCATATAGTTTTAATACTTTATAAGGTCACAATCGATCCGACATTGTAAAGTTAATATTTCACTCCGAGCTCTAACTTTATGAATAATGCCGTTCTTTCTTCAAAATAATGTAAAAACCAAGGTCACTGCACCCGCGGCAACCAACTGCACCCGCGCCAACTACGCCGACTACTCTGCCCTCTACATCTGCGGCGAGAGACAGAAAAAACTGAGTCGTCTCAAACTCCAACGAGAAATCTAATTTTATGAAGAACCTGTTTGCTAGGAATAAGAATAATGGCGCGTCAGGCGCTGGCAAAGGCCAACCTGCCAAGAAAAGTTGGTGTCTGCTCGAGCCTGGAATGTTGCAGGATCCACCTCGATCATCAGATGGGAATGTGGTCTCTGGAGGAACTGGCATTCTGCCCCGACCAGAGTGTCTGGTTAATGTGCGATGGCAAAACTATGAAATCAATATCACATGTTGAATTGCTTTCATTTAAACCTAAAATGAGGTCTGCATAAAATCCGATCTTCTATTTGATGTAAGACAGACAACGAACACTAGTTGAGTACACAATGTGTATATAAAATATTCACCAGAAAAGGGAATTGAAAAAAAGAATATTTATTTCCGTAAAGATGGAGACAATACTTTAAAATCAATGCGGGGTCGCAATTACTTTCGCCAAGTACAAGGCCAGTTGCATATTGCTCGTCGTAATTACTGTTATTTTGTTGTGCAGAGTCCAAGAGGTTTACTGCTAGAAAAAATTGAGAGGGACGAATCAATATGTAAAAAATCGAACCACTGCTAGAAAACTTCTACCAACATCTTTACCAGAAATAGTTGACTGTCGCAAAAGTTATTAAAAAATAAATTATATCATATAGTTTTAATACTTTATAAGGTCACAATCGATCCGACATTGTAAAGTTAATATTTCACTCCGAGCTCTAACTTTATGAATAATGCCGTTCTTTCTTCAAAATAATGTAAACACCAAGGTCACTGCACCCGCGGCAACCAACTGCACCCGCGCCAACTACGCCGACTACTCTGCCCTCTACATCTGCGGCGAGAGACAGCAAAAAATGAGTCGTCTCAAACTCCAACGAGAAATCAAATTTTATGAAGAACCTGTTTGCTAGGAATAAGAATAATGGCGCGTCAGGCGCTGACAAAGGCCAACCTGCGAAAAGAAGTTGGTGTCTGCTCGAGCCTGGAATGTTGCAGGATCCACCTCGATCATCAGATGGGAGTGTGGTCTCTGGAGGAACTGGCATTCGGCCCCGACCAGAGTGTCTGGTTAATGTGCGATGGCAAAACTATGAAATCAATATCACATGTTGAATTTGTCGAATTGCTTTCATTTAAACCTAAAATGAGGTCAGCATAAAATCCTTATCTTCTATTTGATGTAAGACAGACAACGAACACTAGTTGAGGACAGGATGTGTATATAAAATATTCACCAGAAAAGGGAATTGAAAAAAAGAAATATTTATTTCCGTAAAGTTGGAGACAATACTTTAAAATCAATGCGGAGTCGCAATTACTTCCGCCAAGTACAAGGCCAGTTGCATATTGCTCGTCGTAATTACTGTTATTTTGTTGTGCAGAGTCCTAGAGGATGACTGCTAAAAAAAATTGAGAGGGACGAATCAATATGGAAAAAATCGAACCACTGCTAGAAAACTTCTACCAACATCTTTTACCAGAAATAGTTGACTGTCGCAAAAGTTATTAAAAAATAAATTATATCATATAGTTTTAATACTTTATAAGGTCACAATCGATCCGACATTGTAAAGTTAATATTTCACTCCGAGCTCTAACTTTATGAATAATGCCGTTCTTTCTTCAAAATAATGTAAAAACCAAGGTCACTGCACCCGCGGCAACCAACTGCACCCGCGCTAACTACGCCGACTACTCTGCCCTCTACATCTGCGGCGAGAGACAGCAAAAACTGAGTCGTCTCAAACTCCAACGAGACATCTAATTTTATGAAGAACCTGTTTGCTGGGAATAAGAATAATGGCGCGTCAGGCACCGACAACGGGCCAACCTGTGAAGAGAAGTTGGTGTCTGCTCGAGCCTGGAATGTTGCAGGATCCACCTCGATCATCAGATGGGAGTGTGGTCTCTGGAGGAACTGGCATCCTGCCCCGACTAGAGTGTCTGGTTAATGTGCGATGGCAAAACTCTACATCTGCGGCGAGAGAGACAGTAAAAACTGCGTTGTCTCAAACTCCAATGAGAAATCTAATTTTATGAAGAACCTGTTTGCTAGGAATAAGAATAATGGCGCGTCAGGCACCGACAAGGGCCAACCTGTGAAGAGAAGTTGGTGTCTGCTCGAGCCTGGAATGTTGCAGGATCCACCTCGATCATCAGATGGGAGTGTGGTCTCTGGAGGAACTGGCATCCTGCCCCGACCAGAGTGTCTGGTTAATGTGCGATGGCAAAACTATGAAATCAATATCACATGTTGAATTTGTCGAATTGCTTTCATTTAAACCTAAAATGAGGTCAGCATAAAATCCTTATCTTCTAATTGATGTAAGACAGACAACGAACACTAGTTGAGGACAGGATGTGTATATAAAATATTCACCAGAAAAGGGAATTGAAAAAAAGAAATATTTATTTCCGTAAAGTTGGAGACAATACTTTAAAATCAATGCGGAGTCGCAATTACTTCCGCCAAGTACAAGGCCAGTTGCATATTGCTCGTCGTAATTACTGTTATTTTGTTGTGCAGAGTCCTAGAGGTTTACTGCTAAAAAAAATTGAGAGGGACGAATCAATATGGAAAAAATCGAACCACTGCTAGAAAACTTCTACCAACATCTTTTACCAGAAATAGTTGACTGTCGCAAAAGTTATTAAAAAATAAATTATACCCTATAGTTTTAATACTTTTTAAGGTCATAATCGATCCGACATTGTAAAGTTAATATTTCACTCCGAGCTCTAACTGTATGAATAATGCCGTTCTTTCTTCAAAATAATGTAAAAACCAAGGTCACTGCACCCGCGCCAACTACGCTGACTACTCTGCCCTCTACATCTGCGGCGAGAGAGACAGTAAAAACTGCGTTGTTTCAAACTCCAACGAGAAATCTAATTTTATGAAGAACCTGTTTGCTAGGAATAAGAATAATGGCGCGTCAGGCGCTGACAAAGGCCAACCTGCGAAAAGAAGTTGGTGTCTGCTCGAGCCTGGAATGTTGCAGGATCCACCTCGATCATCAGATGGGAGTGTGGTCTCTGGAGGAACTGGAATCCTGCCCCGATCAGAGTGTCTGGTTAATGTGCGATGGCAAAACTATGAAATCAATATCACATGTTGAATTTGTCGAATTGCTTTCATTTAAACCTAAAATCAGGTCAGCATAAAATCCGTATCTTCTATTTGATGTAAGACAGACAACGAACACTAGTTGAGTACACAATGTGTATATAAAATATTCACCAGAAAAGGAAATTGAAAAAAAGAATATTAATTTCCGTAAAGTTGAAGACAATACTTTAAAATCAATGCGGGGTCGCAATTACTTCCACCAAGTACAAGGCCAGTTGCATATTGCTCGTCGTAATTACTGTTATTTTGTTGTGCAGAGTCCTAAAGGTTTGCTGCTAAAAAAAATTGAGAGGGACGAATCAATATGGAAAAAATCGAACCACTGCCAGAAAACTTCTACTAATGTCTTTTACCAGAAATAGTTGACTGTCGCATACCAAGAACTTTACTGGTGAGAGAAAGGCCTATAGCACAAATTGTTTTAATTTCATTGTGTAGGTATTAAATAGGTAAAATTTTGCACAATAAAGTGTTTACAAATAAATAATAACGGAGCATAAAAAAAGATTATACTACAGTGGGTAAAACCTTCAAAAGTTATTAAAAAATAAATTATATCATATAGTTTTAATACTTTATAAGGTCACGGTTTACGAATTCCGTTTCTAATTCAGTGGGAAGTGAATTATTATTTCACTTAGCAAAAAGTGTTTTATTTGGAAAAGCTCAGTAATAAGGGCGCCTTCCATTGCGAGCGGAAAAGAGTAGAGTAGAGCGGAGTGGGAGCTGAGCGAAATAGTTTTGACCTTCCATCAAAAAAGAGTCACTTAGAAGATAGGTGTTTGCCTTCCACTGCCTGTGCGAGAGAAATGAGCGGGGCGAGCGTAGCGAGGTCAATGAAAAATGAGAAATAGTTTTGCCCTTCCATTGAAAACGAGTCAGTATCGCTTTGTTTCGAAGTCAACGGAGTGATTTTTGTGATGTCAAGTACTGATTCTAGTGAATATGATTCTGACAGCATGTATGCAATGAAAAAAAATGTTACGTATGAATTAAATGTACATTTATAAAAAGAATCTCATCTCAAATATGTAAAAACTTTAAAAAAATAATTTACTTTCTTATTTCCGCCAATATCATCTCAATAATGGTTTTCTAAGCCGAATCCTTTATGTTGACAATCTTTGCTAGTCGTATCCTATAAACGAAATTGGCAAACGGCTTCAATAAACACCTCCATCTCGACAAAAACGCAGCGAGGCAATTGAATTGGCTACAGTTCTTGAGCGGAGTCCGCTAGAAACTAGTCGGCGATGGTGTGCGCGAGCGGTCTCTTTCGGACCTATTTTAACAAGTTCGGTCCGCTCCGCTTTCCTCGTTCCTGATGGAAGCACTTGTATGCAGTTAACGTGTGCGAGTCGAGCGGAGATCGTACGGACGTTCGACACTATTCAACTCGTTTAGTACGCTTCGCTGGCCTCGTTCTTGATGGAAGCACTTGTATGCAGTTAACGTTTGCTAGTCGAGCGGATTCCGTAATGAGTCCGCTCCGCTCGCAGTGGAAGGCGCGCTTTATAAGTAGATCAACTAAGTTCCGATATCTTTCCAATTAAGAAACATATAACAGGATTAGAAATAAGCTCAGCTACTAAGTTCCAAAATTTTATAAGCTACTTTCCATTATATTCGCTGTTTAACACAACTATTATGTGACTGTCCGACTGAAATCTGTATTTCTTGTAATCTTGCATGATTGAAATAATTTTAATTTTATTAGTGGATAATAATATAGCACCATGTGACATGTAGTGCCACAAACCAAAATCTCAGAAAAATACAGCAAGCAATCGGATGCTTGTAAAATTATGATCTCATTATTCTGTATGCATACATTTGAAACTGTGACACAGGGGGGTATAACTCTGCTGGCAACGCCGCCTAGCGGATTCTTGTGGGACTGCCAGGTGACATTGGCGGGAGTTTTAACTGAGAATTTCACACGAATATTGGTAAGAAACGTCGATTTGGCTGCAAAAATGGTAATGTTTATCTCACTATATAGGTTTTAAATAAAGCTAAGTACATAATATAAGTTTTATTGTAAGGTAAAACTTTTTCATTATGTGACTGTCCGACTGAAATCTGTATTTCTTGTAATCTTGCATGATTGAAATAATTTTAATTTTATTAGTGGATAATAATATAGCACCATGTGACATGTAGTGCCACAAACCAAAATCTCAGAAAAATACAGCAAGCAATCGGATGCTTGTAAAATTATGATCTCATTATTCTGTATGCATACATTTGAAACTGTGACACAGGGGGGTATAACTCCGATCAATATCTTCAACCGAGTTCAAAAATGGTATCCGTGTGTCGTCACACCGCCCACAATGGAAAGCTTTGTTATAAACCAATCAGAATTTTTGTTTATTTACGAATTCAACTGTTGACAGCTGGCCGTAAATTCTAACCTAACAAAATTAACGGTCTTATCTCCGACTCAACGTAAATATTCAGTTCGTTTTTGTGAAATGCCTTCTAAATATCAGTGTTGTGTGAAAGAAAAAAAGAAGAATTATATCGCCTGATAAAGAAATTTCCCTTAGATAAAAAAATATTTACATTCTACAAAAAATATAGGAATAAATTAACCTCTTTACTAAAAATAACTAAAGAAAACTATTACAAAAACGAAATTGACCTGGCTAAACAAAATGTAAAACACGTTTGGAAAACAATAAATGAAATAAATAGTAGAAAAAACAAAAAACTCTAATTAAAAAAATTTATATTGGAAAAACACTCTGTTGACGCCATAAGGGAACCAACAAAATGTGCTAATGCGTTTAATAAATATTTTGCTAACGTCGGACAAAATTTAGCTACACGGATCGATGAAAATTATAAAGTAGATAATTTCGAGAAGGATTGTCTTAAACTAAATAACCTGTCAGCTTTCCAGCCAGTAACAACAAATGACATAAAAAATATTATTAATGAATTAAAAGGTGGATCTGCACCAGGATGGAGTTACAGTAGAAATATTGAAAAAATACAACAATTTTTTAAGCATTCCAATTGCACACATTATAAATATTAGTTTAAATAGTGGAATATTTCCTTCCATTTATAAAAAATCTATCGTAACACATGTTTTCAAATCAGGCAGCCCTGAAGAAATATCAAATTATCGACCCATATCTCTTGTCTCAAACATTGCAAAAAATTTTGAAAAGATCGTAAAAAAGCAACTCATGTACTACATTGATAATAAAATATTCTTAGTCCTAGCCAATTTGGATTTAGAGAGAAACTAAGTACTCATGATGCTATTGCTGAACTTACCTCAACTATACAAGGTGTCCGGAAACTCGTAGTACAAGCGGGAAACTGGAGAATCCACATCACATTTGGAGTCGATTTTGTGGTTTAACTTTTTTTGATTTGAGCTTTCGTTTTCGAGTAAATCGGGTCCGAAGTTGGAATTTTTTTGGTTAAATTTGAAATAATTTTTCACTAGGGGGTTGATTTCAGCTGTGTAATGTCTTATAAAATGCAACGAAGGGTAAACCGGGCTCAAAAAATTTTTTAACCCTTTAGTTGCCGAAAAAATGGAAAAATAGAAAAAAAATAATATTAAAATCGAAATGCTTAGATCGAAAAAAATAAGTTTTTGGGGTTCTCTACGTGATGTAGATTCACCAGTTTCCCGCTTGTACTACAAGTTTCCGGACACGTTGTATACAACGCATTAGATAAAAAAAACAAATGCCTTGGCATTTTCATTGATTTACGCAAGGCTTTTGACAGTATCTCCCACACAAAACTAATTAATAAATTAAATGATATCGGTATTATTGGTAAGGTTAAGTATTGGCTGAAAAATTATCTAACTCAAAGAAATCAAAAAGTAAAATTAAATAACTCACTAAGTGTAGATGAAACTTTAGAATTTGGAATTCCCCATTGGACTGTTATTGGACCAATTTTATTTATAATATACGTAAACCAAATGTTTAAATTATCACTTAATGGTAAACTTATATCCTTTGCTGACGACACTGCAATAATTATCGAAAAAAAGACGTGGAACGATATTACCAATGCAGCCAATCAAGACATGAAAGTTTTAAAAAATTGGTTCGATAACAATTTACTATCACTCAACACAGAAAAAACTTATTACATTCCATTCTCTCTACAAGAAGATGTGCCAAATAATTTAATTAACATAACAATTCATTCCAAAAATTGTGCAAAAAACGGTACATGTAATACGGACTGCGCTAAGCTGAATCATAAATCTAATGTAAAATATCTTGGAATCTTAATAGATAAAAATGTTAAGAATAAGAAAACTTATCTATGTTTTCTATAACATACGAAATATTTTAAACAAGAAAACTATCAAAATTGTCTATTATGCATTAATTCAGTCTTTATTACAGTACGGCATTATTGGGTGGGGAGGGGCCTTTAAGGCTTCCTTACAGCCCATAATTAATAGTCATTTTAAATACATGTAGGATTACAAAGGATTTTTTAAATATTTATATTGAGGGATCGGTAGGATTTATAGGTTCAATTAGAAATGCCACAGAGCCGAACCCTCTGATATGAAAATATCTGGAGTCGGTGAATTATATTCCCATTTGGTCTCTAGTAGGTTGACATGTTGTTCTTGTATTGTTTTGTATTTATAATACTTATATAGTGCAATTGCATAGCGTGGGTTGACTAGATGATCATTTGGGGAAGTGTGTGAAAGGGTTTAGTTTTTCCTTCTTTTTTTCTTTTTTTCCTTTTTTTTTTTTTGGGGAAAATTTAACCCGGACATTTAAATCTGGTGCGTAAAAATTATAAAAACCATTCTTAGGAAACCATACGACTTCCCTACTATACAGGTATATCGGGAATTTAATGTACCATATATTATAGAATTGTATAAGAGAAACGCCTTATGCCAAATTTATAAAGAATATTTTATTCAAAAAATTCACCCCTCAGATAGCATAAGCAATAGATTTAAAACTAATGGCTTAATAGCCATCCCTATGCTTAGAACGACCACGGCTCAGCACCACTATTTGTATTTAGGTGTAAGATGGTACAATATATTATTATCCAATAACAAAATTAATATAACAGATACACTGAATTATGAATTATTCAAAAAACAAATTAAGTCCCTTAAATTGGATAATGACATATTGTACCCTTAATGTTTACCCTTTATGTAATTAATTAATTTACCCTTACTTAAACAGCAATATTTAATATAAAAAAAAAATTGTATTGATATTGTCCTTATATAACAATTTTTGTCTAAATTGTGTACCTACCTAAGATATTTATTTCAATAGTTTTTTTTTTGAAAATTGTTTACATAATAAACATTATTATTATTTTTTTGCATGTAAAATACTCCTCCCATAAACACGAGCTCCTAGAGCTCAACTTATAGAGTAGTAGAATAAAGCATGAATTATTTTGTAATCTTGCATATATTATCATTGTAGTTTCCGGACACCGTGTATATCTCTTTTATATTTCGTGAAAAGAAATAATATTCTGTTTGGTTCGTGAACATTGGATAATGAGATGAATATATTTATTTCAGAAGTATCCCCTGGGCCCACCTTTGAAGCCATTGATTCCAGCTGGATGCAAGAGGTTTAAGAAGCTTGCGAAGGTATACATCTCTTTTATATTTCGTGAAAAGAATTAATATTCTGTTTGGTTCGTGAATGTTGGATAATGTGATAAATATATTTATTTCAGAAGTCTCCCCTGGGCCCACCTTTGAACCCATTGATTCCAGCTGGATGCAAGGGGTTGAAGAAGCTTGCGAAGGTATATATCTCTTTTATATTTCGTGAAAGGAAATAATATTCTGTTTGGTTCGTGAACGTAGGATAATGTGATGAATATATTTATTTCAGAAGTTTCCCCTGGGCCCACCTCTGAAGCCATTGATTTCAGCTGAATGCAAGAGGTTGAAGAAGCTTGCGAAGGTATACAACGTGTCCGGAAACTCGTAGTACAAGCGGGAAACTAGTGAATCTACATCACGTAGAGAACCCAAAAAACTTATTTTTTTCGGTCTGAGCATTTCGATTTTAATATAATTTTTTAAAGGGTTAAAAAAACTTTTGAGCCCGGTTTACCCTTCGATGCATTTTAAAAGACATTACACAGCTGAAATCAACCCCCTAGTGACCAATTTTTCCAAATTTAACCAAAAAAATTCCAACTTCGGACCCGATTTACTCGAAAACGAAAGCTCAAATCAAAAAAGTTATATCACAAATCGACTCCTAATGTGATGTAGATTTACTAGTTTCCCGCTTGTACTACGAGTTTCCGGACACCGTGTATATCTCTTTTATATTTCGTGAAAAGAAATAATATTCTGTTTGGTTCGTGAACGTTGGATAATGTGATGAATATATTTATTTCAGACGTCTCCCCTGGGCCCAGCAGTATCCCTGTTGCTGCAGTGGCCACACGGACAAAAGATGGTTTCTCATGTGAGCATATTTTAGCTTTTTTTATCATCATTGTTTTATATCTGTTGTTTTAAATAATTTAATCATTGTCCTGAAAATTGTGTTCTTCTAGGTAAGAGGATTTCATGCTATGGGCCAATTTCAAAACTCACCCCAACAAAAAAAAAATGAAATTGAAGATATTGGGGACCAGGCGACGGTTGCAATATGCCCAAAAGAAAAATGTCTCTTTAAAACAACGCTTGCGTTTAGAAACTCGGTACAGAAATAGAACCTTCTTGGAAGATTCTCCTTCAAATCTAAATCCTGTGCTCTGTAAATTCATGAAGTCACAAAAAAAGCTTAGACCGCGTAATAAGAAAGATCGCAGATATAGTCTCGCCGACAAATCTTTGGCACTGGCTGTCTACAAGAGTGGGCCGAAATGCTACAGATTTTTATCAAAGATTTTTGCTTTACCTTCTCCTTTAACCCTAAAAAACGAACTAGCTTCGATATCTCTTAAACCGGGGATTAATCAAAACATTTTTGACCATTTGAAAATAAAAGCAGATTCTATGAAGATAAACAAAAATTCTGCATTTTAATGTTTGATGAGATGAGTATTTTTCCTCACATTAGCTTTAATATGCGGAGTGGAAATATTGAAGGGTTAGAGGATAAAGGTGATGCAAGAAGAAAAAAATTTGCTGATCATGCTCTAGTCTTTATGATTAAAGGCTTTACCGTTCCTTATAAGAGCCAGTTTTTTATTCGTTTTCAGAAAGTGGAACTAATTTCTTTAAAATATTGACCTATGTATACCAAGATATTTTTTCCTGTTTCTGTGTATTATATTACACACCTTCTAAATGATGTTTGTGCTACAAACCATATGAGTTTTCCATTTAAAATATTGACCTATATTTATTTATTTTTTTTTTTTTCAGGTTCTCCATAAAACAGTTATACACCAAATTATTACGGAGAAGATTACAAAATATAAGAGAAAAAAAGGCCAAGGGGGCAGTTTCACTATGTTGAGACATATGTCAAAAGATAGTTACTGAACTCTCTATAGGTAACATTGAAGATGTCAATGCTCAATGCAGAATCGTTAAGCAGTTGAATTGCTCTATTTAATGCGGCATTCTGAAAGGAAGAAGTTCTCGCTTTCGGAGCATAAAAAAGTGTGTGGGATCTCCCACGAGTATACGCGTTAGGGACATATAGGTTAATCTCCTTCAACATAGGTGGATTCAGTTATACATACATATATATATACCAAGTTTTTTTTTTTTGTTTCTGTGTATTGTATTACACACCTTCTAAATGATGTTTGTGCTACAAACCATAAGGGTTTTCCATTTAAAATGTTGACCTATATGTATATACCAAGATATTTTTTCCTGTTTCTGTATTATATATTATGTGTATGCTTATATTATATTGTATATCCTGTTTGTGTCTTATCTGCATACACACATGAATAAAAAAGCTAAAACATGTAATTCAGAGTTTTTCATTTTTCTGTTGTTACACCAGAGAAATGTCAAAATTCGATATTGTCGTAGGAGAAAGCTGAATCTTATTTGTAGTTCTTCCCGTTTTGAAGGGATTGAAATTTCAAGTTATTTTTTACGACAGTTGATTTCTTAGAGCAACGGGTTTCCATCTGATAAAGGTCTGTCTAGAGAAAATGAGCTAATTTTCTCAGGGCAGCACTCTGTCAGGTGTAGCTCTAATTAGGCGTGGGCGTTATTTAACGTAACTAGTTACAATAACTAGTTACACGGTATGAAACGGAAATAACTAGTTTCGATAAAATTACAAGTAGTTATTTTTGCAAATGCGTTATTGTTGGTGTTGGATGTGATGTGAGTAACTGAGTACTGAGTAGTTTCGCCACGTTTCGCATAGTTGCGCATACCGGCCGGCCGAGCATGCGAGATTTTAGATCGAAAATTTCCGAATAAGTGGGAGTGGGTTCCGTTTCTGGGAAGCGAGAGACCACTTTTTGAATTTAAAGTAAAATAATTTAGTTTGTTTTAGATCGTTGTTGTACTTGTGTATAATTTTGAATACTTTCTTCTAAATATTAACGTTTATATATTATTTTTGTGTTTTATGTACATTTAATGTAACGTGTAATGTTTCTTTGTTATTATGTCAATATAATTAGTGTGGATCGTAATAAGTCTAAATAAAGTGTAAATATAGTGAAGTATAAAAAAAAATTATAAAAATAATTAATCATAAATACATTTAATCCAGTCAGTCCTAGGCCTGAATAAAGTATGAAGGGAAGTTAATTTAATATATATTGATTTCACTGTATAGCTACAATAGAATAGAAACTAGACAGTGATTTAATTTATTTTCGTTTCGTGTGTAACTGTATAGTCGGTGGAGGTATACAGTTTCGTGTGTAACTGTAGCCGAATGAAAATAACTAGTTACAAAAATAACCTGTTTTGAAACAGGTTACGCCGACCAAGAAACTAGTTTCGTTACGTTTCTTGAAAACGACGTAACGCCCCACGTCTAGCTCTAATGCTCCTGGGTAACATTTTGACATTTTATTTTTAAAATAATATTTTAGGCTATCGAATTGGGTAGGTACCGAAAGATAATTATATTGTCTATGGTCGATCCTTTTTTATTGTTTCCTCTATCCTTGTCGATGGTATGTGTGACGTAATTTCACTCACTAAAAAAAAAAGTGGTAAATTATTGGCGTGTTTATGGTCATGATTGGTTTATTTATGGTCAAATAGCGTTGACACTTCGTCAGTACAAAAAGCACAAAGTTTTCAATGTAATGATTGGTTTATTTATCTTCTTCTACTTTGTGTGCCGTATCAGGTCCCCCCGACGTTGGCGATCACTCTTGAAAATGTCTCTCTGTCTTGCGCTACCCGGAATAGCTATTTATGCTGTGACAGATCTGTCAGATTAGTTGTGCCAGTGTTGACATTGAGAACTAAGATCAAAAGACCAAGAATTTGCCATCAGCAGAATTAAGAATTGCCATGTACGAGAACGATAATGAAAACGGTGACTACGTTCTTACGTAAATGTGATGTTTGTTAAAATATCTTATGAACTAATTAACTCTCGTTTATTCTCAAAAAGTATATGCGAAGCGCCAATTGTCACGTAAATAATTATCAATTTGTGATATAATTATTTACCTGACCACTAACCTGATAATTTGAACAGCACGGAATGGATTGGCAACACTTTTTTTTTCTCTCTGGTTTTTACTTTTTGAATTCGCACCGTACGGGAAGCCGGTGTTGATTCGACTTGTCACTTTAGTGATAGTTTTGGATTTAAAAAATGGGATAATCTCTTCGTTACAAATTGTTTTAAACGATTTTAATCGCGAGCCGGGCGATGTACATTTTGCAAACGCTTCTTTCTGATGTGATCGGAACGCTGTTTCTAATGTGATTGGTCGCCGCCATTGGGACCGATATTTATCCGCGAAATAACGGTATTGTAAATTACCTACATAATCGCGACTGGCATATTGAAAAGCTTTGCGAGGGAGAGTCCTTATGACCTGGTACGGTTATTGCTGCTCATATTTGTGACGGATGGTCACTCGGCGTTCATTTCCTGATGAGGTGTGCTGACGGAAATCGTGTTTCATCCGGTGGGCTCAACCGGAGCGCTGGTGCTGATCTTGGATGCTGCTCCCTGGCGGGGAGTCCTCATTCTCTGGCCTTCCTGGGGGTCTTTCCTGGTTCCCATCCTGGAGATTGCGAGAGAATGTGGCCCGCGGTTCATCGACGCGCTATATTCAAGTGAATTGGGAGTTCGTGTCAGTGTAGAATTAGATAAAGATCCATGGTCCGCAGGTACGATATTTCTTTCTGCTTAATTATATTCCTGTCAAATCTGTTATGAATCTGTTATGTTTCAGAATCTGTTATGTTTTTGGGGATGTGAAACCCGGCCCCTCAAAAGGGCAACATTGTTATGTTCTTTATAAAATTATACTGGGCTTTGGTTGTTTTGGAAATGAACTCTTTTATTACTGAAACCAATTTAACCTCACAAGTAGAAACCTGTTTTCGTTTATTCCCAAACATTCTTGTTCTTTTTTTATTCTGGAACAAAAAAAGCAGAACCTTCCTACATTACGGATCGCTAGGACCCACATAACCTGAGAGAGAGAGAGAGATAACCTTATATTTGGCGCTCCC
This sequence comes from Limnephilus marmoratus, assembly GCA_917880885.1. Taxonomy (NCBI): domain Eukaryota; kingdom Metazoa; phylum Arthropoda; class Insecta; order Trichoptera; family Limnephilidae; genus Limnephilus; species Limnephilus marmoratus. Next base: position 39,146,831 of record OU862920.1, on the reverse strand, counting down.
AACGTTTTAAGTTGAATATTCTGCTTTTGGTGCCCGTATATTCTAACGGTCTGTTATGTTTTAAGTTTCTGCTTCTTTTTCCGAATTTTCAAGGTTGGATATGTATTATTCATTAATATCTTCATACTGTTATAATGGTACCAGTGTGTGTGTGTAGATGCGTTATAATGGATTATATGAAATATTTCGCGGTAGTTTGAAATTTTGTGCATATTATTATGTCATTTTTTTGCTTTGCTTTAAATTGTATTGGTTTCCGGTTGAGCTTCGTTCGCTCTCAAATTTTGTGTAACGTAAACATAAATATACCTACTAGAACAGCTTCGTTCTTTTTTTCGGATAATATTTTTGGGACATTTTTGTAGGCTGGCAAGTTTGTCTATGGTTATGTCAGTTGTTATTACAGATCAGCTGATAGCGATTTTTGTTGACATGTGTCAGATGTCAAACGATCATTATTATACTTCGATTATGTTATCGTAATAACTTTATAAACAATTTTCCAGACTTAATATAGTGTTATTCGGTTTATCTCATAAATATTAACTATTTTATATGGAATCATTTGGAATTTTTTCTTCGTTTTTTTTACATAAATAAATTCCATTTGACAAAATGTCGTTGTCTAACATCAACGGGGCCTCAAAAGAGGAAATGATTCAGATGCTTTCTGACGTTAATATTACTCCAGAACCCACTTTGTCCGCCATGAGAGAGCAAGCGCGAATTTACAACAGGAACCTTAAACAATCTAGTGGTACTTCTTCTCAACAAGAAACAAGCAGTGATGAAAGTCCTAATACAAATACCATCATAACTAATAATTATTATCAGAATATAACTACAAATCCTTCCGTACATAGCTGGGGTGTTAAGTTTAACGGATCTTCAGACATCCGTGACTTTATACAACGTGTGGAGGAGTTATCTAGGTGTCGTCGTATTGAGTTGCCGCTTGTTGTCACTTCGTTTGCTGACCTTTTGGAGGGAAGAGCATTGCTATGGTATCGTACCATTTATAAAGATAATTTAACTTGGCTAGAACTGAAAAAACTAATTTTATCTCGTTTTGATCCAATCGCTAACCAAACCGAAGCTTTAAAAGCTCTCTTCTCTATGAAACAGAAGTATAATCAAAGCGTAGTTGATTATGTTGAAGACGTGCAATTAGCTAATTTAAGATTAAACGTTCAACTTCCGGAAGAACAAATTGTGGATTTAGTGTGCAATAGCCTATTGCCGAAATATGCTCTTGTTATTGCTTATTTTGAGGATAAAAATTTAAATTCCTTAATTAGTGTTTGTAAGCGATTTGAAAAAAGTTTAGCTATTTCCGACGATGAAGCAAATTCGGTCAAAGACAAGAATAAACCGTCATCCGTTCCGTTGAATAATAATGCTGCACCTTCTTCCTCTTCTTCTTCACCTTCTGCACAATTTTATAGAAATAAATTACTTTGCGCTTATTGTAATATAAAAGGTCATTCCAAGCCGTTTTGTAGAAAATGGAAGTTTGATTCTCAGAAGAATCATACCAAGCGACAAGCTAATCCTGAACGACATAATTCAAAAAACTAGACGGGGGTCCCCCACATTCTGCTAGCGAGGATGCTAGGAGACCACCGATAGTTTCAAACTCGAGTACCAGTCCCATCGACCATGACATGGACGCATTCATGCCGATGATGACCAGCGGTCAAGATATTAGACCTCATGTTAATATTGCAATTAACAATTTAGTTTTTTCAGCTCTTTTGGATAGCGGAGCTAGTGTGAGTTGTTTTGGTGGTTCACTGTATAGGTTTTTCTTAAGTTTAGGTTTTAAGTTAGATAAGCTTGATTCTTACGTTACCACCGCGGATGGTAAACATCAAGATGTAATTGGTACTATGCGGGTACTAGTTACTTTTAATAGTATTAAGAAATATATAATTTTTTTTGTAATTCCGTCTCTTTCTCCCGTGATTGTTTTGGGAGTCGACTTTTGGAAACAATTTGACATCGCTCCTCAATTGTTTTCAAAGGCCAACAGTGGACGTGATGTTGAGAATACTTTAAGTGAAATTCGCAAGATCACATCAGCTTCCCTACTGTCCCCTCAAGACAATCATAGGCTAAATAATGTAATTGATAAATTTAAGTCAATTTCGTTTGAAAAATGTGGACTGGGTCGTACTCATTTAGTGCAGCATAAAATTAATACAACAGGAGATCCCATTAAGCAACGGTATTACCCTTTGTCTCAAACTCGTCAGCAACAACTTGAATCACAACTTAAGGAAATGTTAGATTTAGGTGTTGTTCGCCGTTCGCGTTCGGCTTGGTCGAATCCGGTTTTGATCGTGCCTAAGAAGGATGGTTCTGCAAGGTTCTGCTTGGACTCTAGGAAACTTAACAGCGTCACGACAAGGGATTCGTACCCCTTGCCGTATATTTCGCGCATTTTAGACAAGCTACGTGGTGCACGCTTTATAACCTCTATTGATTTATCGAAAAGTTTTTGGCAGATACCTTTACATAAGGACTCTTGTTCTAAAACGGCTTTTGTTGTACCAGGTCATGGACTTTTTGAATTTGTTAGGATGCCATTTGGTCTGAAAAATGCACCTAGTGAATTACAGCGTCTTGTTGATGCTCTTTTTGGTCCAGAGTTCGATGAAAACGTTTTCTGCTACCTGGATGATTTAATTATTATTTCAGAAGATTTTGAGTCACATTTAGAATTGTTAAATAAAGTTTTCACACGTATTAAAGAAGCAGGTTTAACAATTAATCTCAAAAAATGTGAGTTTTGTAAGGACGAGTTGAAGTATCTGGGTTATATTGTTGATGCAAAGGGTCTTCGCACAGATCCAGTCAAGCTAGAGTCTATTCGAACTTACCCCACTCCTAAGAATTCTAAACAGTTAAAAGCATTTATTGGACTTTGTGGATATTATAGACGTTTCATCAAGAATTTTTCCACAATAGCGGCCCCTTTAACAAGACTCACTGGCTCAAGAAAGGGGGTGAGTAATTTTTCTTGGTCTTCAGAGGCTGAAGACTCTTTTAAAAAATTAAAAAAGGCATTAACTTCCGCGCCGGTTATCAATTGTCCTGATTTTTCACTTCCATTTACCATACACTGTGACGCGAGCAACGTTGGGATAGGCGGCGTGCTCACACAGGTCTTTGAAGGAGAAGAACACCCGGTTTCTTTTTTTTCTAGGTGTCTGAACATTCACGAGCGAAACTACGGCGTGACGGAGCGCGAACTCTTAGCGGTGTTAGATTCGGTGAATCACTTCAGGCCCTACATAGAGGGAGTTCACTTCACAGTAGTAACTGACCACTCCAGTTTGCAATGGCTAGTGTCTTTATCAAATCCGACAGGCAGACTTGCACGTTGGTCTACCCGCCTTTCTCAATTTTCTTTTGACGTAGTCCACAGGAAGGGTAAATTTAACACTGTACCCGACGCTCTTTCGCGTAAAGACGATTTAACTATTGGAGCCATTGACAACCTTCCTACTAGCACGGATAATTGGTACAATAACTTATTTACTAATTGTAAAAATAATCCTCAACGTTTTAATAATTTTCAAATTAAGGATAATTGTTTATTTCGTCACTCTAAGTCCCGTTTCGCTCTACAGGAGGATACAGCTTGGAAGCTGGTAGTTCCTTTTAAGGACCGTAACGCTATTTTAAGTAAAGAACACGAGTCTATTAGCTCTTGCCACCCAGGTGTATTCAGAACGTATAAGAAAGTTCAACTCCGTTATTTTTGGCCGGGTATGTATAATGATGTCAAAAAGTTTGTTAATAAATGTAAAACGTGCAAGGCACATAAAATAAATACATCTGCGCCGGCTGGCATTTCTACGAATCCAAAATTAGTCAACAGACCGATGCAAATGTTGTCTATCGACCTTGTTGGTCCTCTTCCACGTAGTTACGCGGGATTTATGTACATTTTATCGGTTGTTGACGTTTTTTCGAAATATACTTGGATTTTTCCGCTCAGAAATGCTACTGCTAAAAGCATTGTTAAAAATGTAGAACAATATATTTTCTTGGTACACGGTGTTCCGCAAACTTTTATATGTGATAACGGGAAACAATTTGTCTCAAAAGAATTTAAACAATTGTTATCAGATTATAATGTTCCCATGCCTTTTTATAACGCTTATTACACCCCGCAAAACAATGTAGTTGAGCGGTATAACCAAACTATCGGGACTGCCTTGTCTATCTTGACCGAGTCTGACCATCGTAATTGGTCCAGATTTCTGCCTCAGATTCAGTCAGCCTTGAATAATACGGTTAATTTCGCAACAGGTTTCACGCCTTTTTTCCTCATGCACGGAAGAGAACAAATCATTGACGGAAAATTTCATGAAATAAATATTTCTTCTGGTGTCGCAGACACTACCCTAGAACAATCTAGAAGTGAATTTGCTAAAAAATTGGAAGAGTTAGCTCCAATTTATGAGCAAGTTTCTAATGCATTACTGCAAGCTTTTAAAAAGAATGCCCAACACTACAACTTGCGTCGTAAGTCGGTTATTTATGATGTTGGAGACGTCATTTGGAGGAAAAATTTTGTTCAATCCAGTGGACCAGATTATTTCTCTCATAAATTGGCACCTAGATTTGTTCGCAATGTCATAAAGGGTAAAGTCTCTGATTTAATTTATACTTTGGCAGATATGAAAGGAAAAATAGTAGGAAATTTTCACGTCAAGGATATCGTTCGTTTAGACTAATTATTACTTTAAGTACATTATAGGAAGCCAATGTCGTGGTGTGTAAGACTACCAACCTTCCACTCCATTTCATTTGTTTCTTTATGTGTTTGTTCAGGTTATGTGTCTTGGAGTTTGGTACCTCCAAAGCATGTGGTCGGAGTAAACGCAATATTCTAGTTTATTGATGATAAACGGTTATTTACCCTCGTTCAACTAGAATCTGATCTGATGATCAGTGGCGCCCAAACCTTAAGTCATTTTTTTTTTTTTCTCTCTCCTTCACATGACTTATTTTTTTTTTCAAGTGATATATATAATTAGATTGGATATGAGTATTTCTCGTTTTTTTTAGTAGACACCCTGTCTATATTATTTCTGTCAGTATTATCACTGCAATGCACACACGCACACACATTGGTATCGCATCTCTACTCCGTCAGTTAACGGATATTTTGTAATGTTCCCTACTTTTAAATCTAAATCCATTTTTTCTCTAGTTCAGTGGAGCTTTCTTTCCATTTTGTCGTCCCTCCGACATGCCTTATAACCAAAGATCCTCCAAGGAACTAGAGAACAAAATATATTCTTAAGTGTAGTTCTTTGTGTAGCAGAGATTTGAGCAACTTTCTGGTATACAAAATGTGTATATTTTCATAAATAGATTATATTATATAATAAATAGATTATATTTAGCTAGTATTTGTTACAATTAAGTTTGGTTTAGCTTTCCTTAAAGTGAATAATATTAAGTCATAGTTTATTAAAAACATTATTATGTCTTTCTAACAAAGGTAGTACTGCTTCGGCATACTTTCCTATTAAGTAATTCCAGCATGGAATATATAATACTCTACCTCTAGCACAGGAGAGCGTATTTTTGTATAGCTTATAGTCATAAGTAAAATATTTATATTAGTCTCACTGCTGAAACACCAGTGTTTCTCTACACAATTTTGTACCTAGTGTCATTCAAATGTTTTGATTGATCACCAATTTAGATAGTGTCGATTATCACAATATATTCGATCACCAATACATATTGTCTGTTCAAGAAATTTTGCCTTTTGCTTACTTTTGAAGTAATATTTTGAAGGATCTCCGTCTACGGTGTGATCTCAGTCTTTTTCTTGTGCAAACTATGTACACTGTTTTAGTTATTAAAATGGCTTGTACTCTATATATTTTTTCATAGTGGTTCACTACTATTAGCTAGGTTTTTTTTGTTAAATTGTAATCCCTATGCATTCAGCTAAACATTCTAGATTCTGTTTCGCTTGTCTTTGTGTTCCTACTGATACTCATTGTTACCACTTGTAGACAGGTATATCTTTGGTATTGTAAAACCTGATCTAATTTTTTAATTTTGAAACATAGGTATTTCTTATTATGTAAACCCTATTGTAACCACCTGTACGGATAGGTATTTCTAAAAAATGTAAACCCTAATCTAACCACTTTTAGTAGACAAGTTTTGCAATCTTGGTCTAACTAATTCATTAATACACAAGTACTACTCATATACTTATGGTTCTACATTGTTATAAATCTTTTTTTTAAACTTAATTAAACTAAGTTAAATATCTGTGAAAGATATTCCTCATTCTAGGTTTAATGTCTGTTCTGTATTTTGTTGAATAAAATTCTATGTTAACCTATTAGACCTGTTGGACCTAGGTAGATAGAATAGTTACCTTTTCGCTATTAATAAATAGCCTAAATTCAGTGAAGTGAGGGATGGTTGACCACCCTAAAGTGAAGCCTCTTTTTTAATGGCAAAATTTCCTGCTGAAGGAAAAGTGATGCTTTGTGCATAATTTTTTTTCTTTTCATTGATTGTGTTCTTTATTTTTAAGATGTTCCCGATGTTAGGATGTCATGAGAATAACAGGTCTGGACTTCAGCCAGTAATGCCAGCACCCAGCTCCATCGTTGCTGAAGGTGTTGTAGACTCCTTATTCTCGTACCATCCTATTCTCATTGTTCTTTCAATCTATCTAGATTTATATGATTTATTGTTTATGATTGCTAATGGTTACTTGTTGTAAAATTTCTAGATACCTGATGGACCTATCTTCTAGTTAGTTAGTTAGTTAGTGTACCTTTATTTTTTTATTTGTTTATTTTTTTTTTACATCGGAACCGTGGATTTCATGTTTGGGGCCAAACATTTTCGTGAGAAGGGGGGAATTGTCACGTAAATAATTATCAATTTGTGATATAATTATTTACCTGACCACTAACCTGATAATTTGAACAGCACGGAATGGATTGGCAACACTTTTTTTTTCTCTCTGGTTTTTACTTTTTGAATTCGCACCGTACGGGAAGCCGGTGTTGATTCGACTTGTCACTTTAGTGATAGTTTTGGATTTAAAAAATGGGATAATCTCTTCGTTACAAATTGTTTTAAACGATTTTAATCGCGAGCCGGGCGATGTACATTTTGCAAACGCTTCTTTCTGATGTGATCGGAACGCTGTTTCTAATGTGATTGGTCGCCGCCATTGGGACCGATATTTATCCGCGAAATAACGGTATTGTAAATTACCTACATAATCGCGACTGGCATATTGAAAAGCTTTGCGAGGGAGAGTCCTTATGACCTGGTACGGTTATTGCTGCTCATATTTGTGACGGATGGTCACTCGGCGTTCATTTCCTGATGAGGTGTGCTGACGGAAATCGTGTTTCATCCGGTGGGCTCAACCGGAGCGCTGGTGCTGATCTTGGATGCTGCTCCCTGGCGGGGAGTCCTCATTCTCTGGCCTTCCTGGGGGTCTTTCCTGGTTCCCATCCTGGAGATTGCGAGAGAATGTGGCCCGCGGTTCATCGACGCGCTATATTCAAGTGAATTGGGAGTTCGTGTCAGTGTAGAATTAGATAAAGATCCATGGTCCGCAGGTACGATATTTCTTTCTGCTTAATTATATTCCTGTCAAATCTGTTATGAATCTGTTATGTTTCAGAATCTGTTATGTTTTTGGGGATGTGAAACCCGGCCCCTCAAAAGGGCAACATTGTTATGTTCTTTATAAAATTATACTGGGCTTTGGTTGTTTTGGAAATGAACTCTTTTATTACTGAAACCAATTTAACCTCACAAGTAGAAACCTGTTTTCGTTTATTCCCAAACATTCTTGTTCTTTTTTTATTCTGGAACAAAAAAAGCAGAACCTTCCTACATTACGGATCGCTAGGACCCACATAACCTGAGAGAGAGAGAGAGATAACCTTATATACATTAAAGTTAGTATTTCATCAAATAGAGTTATACCCTAATTCAAGATACTTGACAACTTTTATAACATCTAATAGCCGGTTCACACGGTTCAACTTTAGTTGATCAACTCGACACTTGAAAGCATATTGACAGGTGTGAACCTTCTTTCAACAAAGTTGAACAAGTTTTTTGTTGACTAGCTAAAGTTGATAGCCCGTCTACTTTTGACCTTCAAGTATGATCGCGCCATCTTGGTTACCATAGTTACTCGCGTGCACAACTAGACGTCAAACATTTATGTCCATATTCGTTAGACATTCCTAGTTCTATCGTCATGGAATCCGTTTCAACGAAAAAATATTTGAAATGGTCGATGATTTGATATTCAGATTTATGCATCCCTGTCTTTGGGATCAAAAGCAAGAAGTGTACACAAATAGAAATGCCCGTGATACTGCAATAAATAATATATGTTTCATTTACACTACCTACCCAATATATTATGATAATGACAAAAAAATAACGGCAAATATTCAGAGCATGCGTCACCATTAATACGCATAAATTAAAAGAAAAAAAACTTTGGATAAGTAAAAAAAAAAAAAAAAAAAAAAAAAAAAAAAAAAAAAAAAAAAAAAAAAAAAAAAAAAAAAAAAAAAAAAAAAAAAACTTTGTACAAATCTAATAACAATAACTACCTATATCAAAGTATGACGTTTGGCGTTGTTGTTTTTAGGTTATGGTAAAGCTAATTTTAACGAAATATGGATTATTTCCTTGCTTTTCCGGTTATTGTAGTTAGTAGTAATTATTATTAATTTAAACATCTCTGAAAAATTTTATCGCCAATTTTGGAAAGCAGCTCATCAAATTGTTTTTCTGTCATCCATATCCTTCGGAATCTTCTAGTTCCATCTCTTTCAAAATTGTGTTGGATGCGCCGAATTCATGATCCATTTTCTCGCCCAAATACGACGTTTTTTATGCTTTTTCATAATCTCGAGCTCATCTCGCAAAACATCAAAAGTTAGAGAGACGCACGCACTGACAATTTCAGTTGACGCTATCTTGAATGTCAAATTCGGTTCTACTTAAATTGAAACGTGTGAACATAATCTCGTTCAACTTTTTACGTTAAATAAAAGTGGATCAACAAAAATTGAAACGTCTGAACGCGCCATAACGGTCTTTATAGATACAAAAGACTTATGTTCGGAATGACATGCGCCCCAGAATTATTTTAAAAAATCTTGAAAAATATGTTAAATAAGTGCGAAGGGACAACCAATTTTATGGATGACATATTGGTATGGGGAAGTAACGATTTTCAAAGTGATGGAAGTATTGAAGTTCAATAATGTTTTGTTAAATAAACAAAAATGCATTTATGAAGTACAGACAATATACTTTTCGGGTCATGAATTAAAACCGGAAGGGGCAAAACCGTTGCCTAAATATATGAAAAGTATAACTGAGTTTAGAGTACCATACACAATAGAAGAATTACAAAGTTTTTTAGGGTTAGTAAATTACATAAACAAATAGATCCCACATCTGGCTACAACTACAGAACCGCTAAAACAAATATTAAGACTGAAACTAGGAAAGAAAGCAAGTATAGAAGAATACTGGAAGGAGGCACACACTGAGACATTTAAAAAGTTAAAATCGGAAATAAAAACGTTGGGATATTATGACATCAAAGATAAGACACAGGTAATAATAGATGCCAGCCCCGTAAGACTTGGAGCAGTCTTGGTACAGATTGATCGTAAGGGACCAAGAATTATTGCATATGGCAATAGAACTCTCAGTGAATGTGAAAGACGATATAGCCAAACAGAAAAAGAGGCCCTTGCTTTAGTACGGGCAATCGAACATTTTAACACGTTTCTTTTTGGAAAAACATTTGATTTGATAACGGATCATAAGCCATTGGAATTTCTGTTCAGTCCGAAATCAAAACCATGTGCCCGTGTTGAAAGATGGGTTTTGAGACTTCAGGCGTATCGCTATAATATTCAATATAAACCTGGTAAGACCAATATTGCGGATCCATTATCGAGGCTGTGTAAATACTCGAATCTGCCAACTCATCTATCAGAAGAGAATTACGTTCATCAGATAGTTGAACTTGCAAGACCTTGTGCTACATCCATGCATGAAATAATAAAGCATTCAGAAGGCGACCAGGAAATCTCTAATGTTAAGAAAGCAATTTTCAATAACCAATGAGATGACTCTGTGAAAACATATATGATATTTTCGGATGAATTATGTTTTTATGAGAACATCCTCTTGAGAGGGAACAGAATAGTTATACCAACGAATCTCAGGAAGCAGGTATTATTAGCAGCTCATTAGGGACACCCAGGTGTTGTGGCTATGAAGAGTCGCCTTCGTTCTAAGGTTTGGTGGCCAAGAATGGACAAAGTAGTAGAATTGGTAGTAAAAAGTTGCAAAAGAAGCACTCTTGTTAGCTTACCAAATCCTCCACAACCAATGAAACGTCTCGAACTTCCATCTGAAGCATGGGTGAATATTGCAATGGATATATTGGGTCCGTTACCGAATAATGACTATATACTTGTTATTATTGACTACTACAGTCGCTATAAGGAGATAAAGATTATCAGAACCATCACAAGCTTGCAGATTATAAAATTTTTGAAAGAACTCTATAGTCGTTTGGGCTATCTATAATCCCCTACTATGGATAACGGCCGGAAATTTGTAAGTGAAGATTTTAAGATTTTTGCCATACTTGTAATATGAAACTTTTTAATACTGTACCATATTGGCCTCAAATGAACGAAGAAGTGGAACGTCAAAAGAGATATATTAAAAAGACTCAAAATCAGCTTTAGTGAAAAACGTGATATGAAAGACACACTATATGAATACCTCATCACGTATAATTCCACTCCTCATTCAGTTACTGGAAAAACTCCATCAGAACTTTTTTTCAAAAGAACGAACAGGGATAAAATTTCTACGTTGAAAGACATAAATGAAACGGAAAATGACACTGAAGTTAGAGACAGAGACAAAGTTCAAAAAGAAAAGGGAAAGGAGTATGGAGACCATAACAGGAGAGCGAAAAATCCAGAATCGAAGGAAGGGGAGAAGGTGTACCTTAAAGAAATGGAAAAGACTAATAAGTTATCAACTAATTTCAATCCTACACTACACGTAGTAGAACAATCAGTATGAGGGGACGTTACGTGAATCGATCATTTAAAACGAAAAATATCTTCAAAAACATAAAATTAACTGCAAGTAAAATTCAACATGTCAAACATTGTTTTACCGCAAATTCTATAAAACAAGATGGCCGTGGCACCTGCGCAGATCTATGTGAGATTCAAGGGAACCAACATAAAAATCATAAAATACGTGATATTGTTATTAGTTAAGATGTAAAAACGCAGATCACCGCGCAAGCAACAAATATGCAGTTGAACGATCGTTAAGGCGTTTTGTTATTAGTAAGGCTGTTAGACTTTAAATCGTTCCGAACACCAGAACATCTAAAAGACTCATTAACACTAGCAGTTACAAATCCGCTGCGCAGGTTTTTGGCAGGATTTGGCTTCGCCCAGTTTGAGTGTTGGTGACCAATTTATACATCCGTTAGGAACTGGTTCCAAAAATGGCCAGTTTTGTGATCCACTGACAGCGGACAAAGTAAGTGCGACAGGCAATGACGTCATAGTAATTTATAGCCGCGTGATACTATTATTCACAACTCTAAGTATTACTGTCAATCTTTCCATATCCGGAAAGATACACCAATTCTACAAATCCATAGTAGATATTCAAGGGCACATCGAAACCGAATTACACAAGTAGCTTTTTTAGCGTATTAATAATATAGATGGCAGCACTTCCGTTTGTATCTATTTGTGAATCGAGTGTGTACCACAGTAACAAGGCTATTAAAACTTAGGCTTAGCGGCCAGACCAAAGATATTCAAATACAAAAGGATATGCTATGGTGTCCACGCAACTGTCGGCGGACTACGCCCTAATTAGAGTAGTTTGCTTACAAAAATAATTTGTTCATTTCGTTGATTTTTTGAAGATTTGCATTAGTATTGGTTAACAATATTGTTTGAATACAGAAAGATTTCGTTAATTTGGTTTAACGTTCGTTTGGTTTATTCGTTCATTTAGTTTATTTGTTAAGAGGGCATTACCAGAGAAAACCAGAAATATGTGATTTTCAAATCAGATTTTAGACGTATTGACTCTTTTCCACAAAAAATTATAAATGGATTTCGAAAGACTGTTCTTTTATCTAGCATTTGCATGTAACAAATTTTGAGAAATTTTTTGAATTTTTAGTATAATAAGGTTATTCCATAGGTCGTTGGCAGATTTGTTAAATTTTCAAAAAAGATTTTGTATTATACCCACCCATTTCAAATAATATAATCATGCAGTAAAATAAATCAGTACATTATCTAGCAAACGCATGTTTTAGAATTTTAATTTTAGTTTCAACAAAATCATTAAAAAATATATTCGTACGTGTGTTTCTTGACGAAAATTGGTCCATTTATGTATTTATTTGCGCACTTACAAACTAATATATTTCAGATTTTTTTAACATTCTTATTAAATTTAGACATTATTGAAAAATGATAAATACTTATAATCAAAAAATAATTACAAAAAGTACATTATTTTAATAGTTTTATCTTCACGCCTTTCAGAATTTTTGGATGAAGGTATAAACTAAAGCTAATTATAATTTAAAAAAGCTGGTACGGAGAATAATTAATCATTCTCATTGTAACCGCCCTGCACGATCGTAAGAACAACTTTCGACGAAATGTGGATTTTCGTCCGCTGGCTGGTTAAACGCTCTTAATTGGTAAACAATATCGGCGACAACCGGAAGCGCAGTCCCACATAGTAAAAACTGCAGATAGCACATCTACCTATATTTCAACATCTTTGGGCCAGACTTTCAGCGGACCAAGGATCGAATCCTATGAAATTGAAAAAAAATTTATATGTGTTTTTGTAAAATCAATATCCAATCTTCAAACCACTCCAAAATGAGCAGGCAAAAAAACACAATAGAAAGCGACTCCGAAGAGGAAAAAGTGCACTGGAATTCGACGACAAAAATGTGGAAAAAAACATCATTCATATTGATAAAAAAGTGCTTATCCCCACTCTTGTCTACTTTAGTTTCCACTTCTTCCGCGAGTGAATTGCATACTCTAATTTTTTTTTTCAATTGTGTTGTTTTTTAATGTTGAATTTTTTTCAATAATATTTTTTGTCGCTGCAATAACTTAACCTTAGATAGAGCGACCTTGTTAAAATTATTTAACTCTTCTTTCAAGCGTACCTTAATCGGTGAATCTAATCCTAATTCAATTAAAGCTCCAGTGTCCAGTGTCTTCAATGTTGGCTGCAATTCTGAACGATTGAAGCGATTCTTGCGGCTGCTGGAAGGCTCTTCTGGTGCTCCAACATTGGGATTTCAGGATACGCAGGAATTGAATCCGCTACTAGATAAGCCTGAAAGAAAGAGACATTATTAATCGTTACTGACTAATGCTTATTTTTTTATCGAGTTTAAGTTCTCACACACAAAACGTAAAACAAAATAATCACCGAAAATCATTGTTACCTGCTTTTATTTAAAAGATTGCTTTCTTCAAAGTGGTCTAGGTAAATACAGTTAGTATTTGATGTTCTCAGGTTATCTTCTGTCCAATTTTTCCCTTTTTTCCAGGTTCTGAGGAATCCTGCACCAAAGAAAAATTGTAAAAATAACCAATTTACATTAATTATATTGAAATACTTTTAAACTAGTTTAAAATTTACACAGCTGATGAACCATTAACCCGGCGGTACTCGCTAGGTATTTACGAACATGAACACTCGCTATCGGGTAATCTCAAAAAAGCCTTTGATACGGTCAATCATGAAATTCTCTTAAAGAAATTGGAATATTTGGGAATTGTTGGGAAGCCCCTAAATCTCCTCCGAAGCTACTTAGATGATAGATTTTGTCTTGTTGAAGTCAAAGGAGTCTCGAGTGGCTTAGGTAGAATCACATGTGGAGTGCCACAGGGATCAATTCTTGGCCCTCTGCTTTTCTTGCTATATGTCAATGACATAACTAAATGTGGTATCTCTGGAAAACTCCAACTTTATGCGGATGATACTGTAATCTACTATCACAGTACAAGCCTGAGTGACCTTGAGTCTCTAATGAATGTAGGTGTCTCAATTCTAGCTAATTGGCTGCGTATTAATAAATTGAGCCTCAATATAAAAAAAACGCACTACCTAACTTTCGGTAATAAGGATTATGCGTCCATGAATATTTCACTTGGAACTGATAAACTCCAAAATATAGAAGTTATGAAATATTTAGGGCTCTTAATAGACTCTAAACTTTCGTGGAACTCCCATGTTGAGCATGTGAAATCGAAAATTTCCCCAATAACCGGTGTACTGTATCGACTCCAAGGTCTTCTCTCTACATCTCTACTACGGGCCACTTACTATGCGATGATTCACTCTCATCTGAGTTATTTAGTTAGTATCTGGGGAACTATTACTAAAAAACAAATATCAGAAATACAGGTGATTCAAAATCGAGCTATAAGGAATATCTACCGTCTGCCGTGGGATACACATATCAAGCATATATATTCAAAGACAAACATACTTCCTTTTACAGTCCTACCTAAATACAATATCACTAGTGCAATATTACAAATCATACATAGATCCTCACACACTACCATCAGACCAGCCTTTAATTCAGACATACACCAGCACAAAACACGATCTCAAAATCAAATACACCTAGCATCATCTACCCACACAACTAAATTTGGTATTAACTCATTACAATATACTGCATATAAACAATACAATGCATTACCTCATGAAATAAAGCAACCAGTACCTAACAAAAAAATATTAATTAAAACGCTTAAAGAATATTTTCTGAAAATGTTTTTAAATGATTCGCTTTAAATGTTTTTTAAATGATTCGCTCGCTTTCATACGTTTATTTTTATTTTATTTTTTTCTATTTTTATGGTTTATGTGTATGAATGTCTCTCAGTATTTCAAAAATCTCTATTCTTGACAATGCATCTTTTATTATTATTATTTTTTTTTTTTAACTTGTAATATCTATGTAATATCCATGTAACATGTACTTATATGTGTCTGTCCTTCCCGTAATGAGTTTGTTTCTTAACTCATTGGGAATAATGTGTTACCATGTTTTTTTTTGTAATACATTATAATTAATAAAATAAATAAAAAAAATAAAAAAATACCACAGAGTTTAATTGCCGTTATTTTCAAAAAGATGCTTGAGTTTCAATGTTTGACAATGTATTTGTGTTATTGGTACTATTGTTCATAAATAAAACTAAAAATGCAGGTTTTATGTTTATTTATTTGTATTAGAGTTTATCCTAAAAAAAAATAAAAAAATAAATTTTTTCTTAGTAATCTTACGAAAATCAACAATAATTTTTTTTTTCTTACAAATTTGGTAAAATTGAGATCGGCATCGAAAAACTAGGTACACTCCTAAAATACTAAAAAATAATGATACCTTTATACTGAGTGAACATTGAGATAATCAACACTAAACAAACTGTTTCAAATATTTTGCTAAAAACGAAACTACTTCACTCTATCATAGCAATCCTCACATATTGGGGTTATATGCTGGCGGCATATCTTTTGGAGCACAATTCGCAAAACAACTTCTGAATCTGAAGGTAGACGGTCAAAAACATTTTCTGAATTTGAGGACGCGCCTGAACTATCAGCTTCCTGTTCAGTTTCACTTTCGTGTTCACTATTCTCCTCAAAATCTTCTATTTCTGACACATTCTCCTCCGCTGTCTTCTTCTTGAAGCAGCTCTTCTATTGTACTATTACTTTGAGGAATACTCAGTTTATTACAGCTCTAAATCAAAAACATAGTCATAAACATATCGAAAAATAACAGAACAAGGATTGTCGCTACCGGATATTTTTTACCCATACTCACTTTACACGTCTATCATTAACAAGTGCCGTGCGAGAACTGACAACCCCGCGGGGTAAGGGCGTGTGAACTATTGGTTTGAAGGTACTTAGAATCTTGGGTTGCCAGAATGCGTAGAAAAAAAAATACTGATCTCGATAACTGAAGGCATTAAAGTAATTGTAATATATTTCTAACAACCAAAGAGTATTAATCATAGTTAACCAAATTCGTTGGAATCAATTAAGAAAAATATTTTTAAAAAAAAGGTTATCTGTATAAATTACTAATTGGTTAATTCTTACGCTGTTCTGCCAATTATTACAGCGAAGCACCGCACCATTCGAGAGTTTATGGGTGTACATTATTTTACAATAAGATTTGCATGTTATTCCATTGAAATTTGAAAACCTATTAAAAATTGCGTATACTTACAATTGAAAATACTGCCATTACTCCTCGGTTTGTTAATCGGTTACAGACACATTTCGGCATTTTTAAAAGAATAGATACAGATAATCCAGAAGCAGGAGTGTTCAAACTGCACCTCGTGCACTCACACTAAGATGCACATGACAGGTCTCCAGTCCATAGTAGGTTCGATTAGGTACAGGGATTTTAAAGGTCTTAAGTTAAGGCGTATTTTGGTACTGCATATCGATGATTCATGCACTCAACCCTCTTGTCATGCTCTAGGTAGAGTTTTTTTGTCTCTTCAAATATGTTTCCCTTAAATTCAACAACAATAGACTTGGCTTCCTGAAAAAAAGAATTTACCGTGAGAAATTTATTACCAATGTAAAACTTTCATAATTTCTTAAAATACTTAGTAATCACAGAGGTTTAACTTACTTACACGTTTGAGCTAACAACAGAATAAACGGCATTATGTCAATAACACCCTTGTTGCACCCAATGTTTCAATTATCAACAAAAAATTTAAAAAAGGAGAAAAATATATTACTCACCACTTTTATTTTTTTGTTCTTCAGATAATCTCTCCTAGATATGTGGAAATAGTATTTCACATTCATACTTCCCCCCACAAAGTTATAAAGTTCACATCAGAGTATTCCATCAGATTTTTTTTGTTCAATGAAGCTCGTCCTCATACTTCTTTGTCTATGTCTTTGTCTTGGGGCATTTTTACATCCTGCAACACTGATGTCATTGTTACGTCCTCACGCTGTGGAGTCGATGGTTGAACTAATTAAATCTAGCTCCAAATGGCTTTTATCGCCCGTGTGCGAACTCCCATAATGATACAGATGCAGAGATAGTTTCATCACTCGTATGTTGCCTGCAGGCTCAACTAAAAAGTCTCCCTGATATCGCGTCGCCTCATGTGTGCACCTCGTTGCAATCTGTGGTGGTGGTAGAACTCTTCCTGAATAACCTGAAAAGTTCACCCATATAATAATATATATTATTAGTATCAATATTCTTTAAGGATTTCCAAATAATAATACAGTGAAACCCTCTTGAGAAGTTTTCCAAGGGACCAGAAAAAACAAACTTCTTAAGCAGGAAAATCTTATTTGTGAGAAAAATTAGGCCAATTTTGGGTCGAGGGACCGAAAAAACTAAACTTCTTTAAGGCACGAAATGTTTTATAAGAGAGAACTTCTTAAGAGGGTTTCACATATATTATTAGTATCAATTCTTTGTGGAATTTTTTTGTTCATACATTTATTGTATTAAGCTTTTTTATATACTTTTAATTATTTTATTTTATTTTATATGTTTTGTATCAAAAATTTTCCATAAAAAAAAAGTTAAAAAAAAAAAATCTTCCGCTTCTTCATTGTACGAATGAGATTTTTGATATTATTCCTCCAACAAAATTTTTTATGAAAATGTCTGACGATTATTTTTAAATTCCTGAACCTATAAGCGCTCCTTCTTCTGATACCAAACCAATACTATTTCAATTTAGTTTTTAGCTCGTTACTTCTTGAAAATATTGTCAAAGAAACCAATTGTGCACAATTTTTTAAAACAGGAAATTTGAAAATTTGGAACAAAAAAGTGGACATCAACTGCTGTGAATGAAATAAAAGCATTCATTGCTGTCTTACGGAAATGGAGATAACAAGATGGGCCACATTTTTCTTATTGGAAAAGGGATTCCCCTTTTGCAATAAGCAAAAATTGACTTGAGAAAAACTTGACAAAAATTTGAACTTGAAAAAAATTGACGTGGGAAAAAACAATTGTGAAGAGACATAATTTAATATTTTTTTAATATCTGTAGTTGTAAATATGTATTTTTTAATGGAAGCATAAAATATCATTCTTTACTTGTATAATTGCAAAAAGACAATAAAATTGGTTAATTTTTGTCCAAGATATTGCATTTTTATTGAATACCGTACTGTTTTTCAAAAACATAAATTTTTTTGCAAATTTTGTACATACTTGCAAAATAAGCATAGCACTAAAACAGTTAAGGGACAATAAAAAAAATCGAAACATGGAAGAATACAAACGAATCCATACAGAAATTCGAAGTAAAATTAGGCAAGCAAAAGCTGATTGGCATATTCAAAAGTGTGCTATAATTGAAACCCTCAATGATAAACATGATATTTTCCAAGTGCACAAGAAAATCAAAGAATTGACTGGAATCAGTCGTAAAATCAACATAGGGCTACTGGAGGACCGAGATGGAAAACTTCTAATCGATATTATCGAAAAACTAAAAAGATGGAAAGACTTCATCTCAGAACTCTTCAATGATAATAGAAGCGCAGATTATGACGTGGAAAATATTACAACAGACCCACCAATCACAATAAATGAGGTAGAACATGCAATTCGTCTCTCTAAACCTGGGAAAGTATCGGCCCAGATGGAATACAGGTTGAAATCCTTAAAATTATAGGAAATAAAGGCATCCTAGTATTGACAAGTCTCTTTAGCTCAATATATAATACAGGAATTATTCCAATATGTTGGCTTCGATCCACTTTTGTTACCCTCTCAAAGAAAGCAAAAGCAAGAAAATGTAGCGACCACCGCACAATTAGTTTGATGAGCCACTTATTAAAGATATTTTTGGGAATTATACATGGAAGCATATATCGCAAAGTGGAAGAAAAGATAGGTGTAACACAATTTGGTTTTCGAAATGGGTTGGGTACTCGGGAAGCGTTATTTAGTATTCAAGTACTAATCCAAAGATGTAGAGATGTGAATACAAATGTACATGCATGCTTCACTGACTTCCAGCGTTTGATAAAGTTAGACATGACAAAATTATTCAAATTCTGAAAACCTCTGGGATAGATGATAAAGATATAAGGATAATAGGTAATCTTTATTAAACCAGAAAGCAGCAGTAAAGCGCGAAAGGGTTGAATTCTTTTACCTATGCTGTTCAACTTAATTTCAGAAGAAATATTCAAAGAAGCTCTGCAAGAATCTACTCAAGGACTTGTTATAAATGGGAAGATTTTGAACAACCTGCGTTATGCAGATGATAAGGTACTTCTAACAAATAATATTGAGGATCTACAACTTTTGCTGAATCAAGTAGTGAAGAATTGTAAGAATATTGGGTTAGAACTGAATATGAATAAAATACATGCTCCTAAGCAAATGAACGAATCTAGAGAAGGTACAGAGTGTTGTATACTTGGGCTGCAATTTAAATGATAGAAGGGATCCTTCGGTTGAAATCAAATGCCGCAGTCATGACCTCAACCTTGGATTACGATTGCAAATGGTCAAATGCTACGTGTTTTCAAGCATGGACGCTTACTGAAGAACTAATTAGGCGACTTGAGGCATTCGAGATGTGGATATACAGAAGAATACTTAAAATAAGCTGGAAGGACAGGGTTACGAATGAAGATGTTATGGTTCGGATGAATAAAGAAAAAGAAGTTATTAAAAATCCAAAAACTTCAATATGTTGGAATTGTGATGAGACATCCAGAGAAGTACGAGATCTTGCATCTCATAATGCAGGGAAAGATTGCCGGAAGACAGGGCCCAGGAAGAAGGAGAACCTCATGGCTGAAAAACCTGAGACAGTGGTTTGGCCAGTCTACCGTGGAGCTGTTCCGGGCCGCAGTAAACAAAGTCCGCATAGACAACATGATAGCCAACATCCGTTGAACGGACAGGGCACAAGAAGAAGAAGAAGACAATAAAGCTAACATACCTCAGTGCGAAACTTCTGCTTAAATGAATGGGTCAGGGATCGGACCATCTAAAATATCATATAAGCTGCATGATGATTTTGTATTCTGAAAATATAAATAAAAAATTATGTCCAACTTAAACCTGAAATAATGCAAATAATTTGCCCTCAAAATAATTTTTATTTAAGGTTTAATTAGGTTTATTACCTCAAAAGATAATTCCATATTTGGACCATTGGAGTATCGCAATTGATTTGGAGGATGTGTGAATTAATCTGTAATAATACAATACAATAGGCCACTTGCATGGATTTCATAACGACTTGGAAAAAATCGTGTGGATAGACTAAGATTACGAAAATGTTATTAAAATTTTTTACAAATGTAATTTTTTTTTATTTTTAAATAAATAAATCCATTATTGGGCTCGTGACGTCACTACATGAAAATGTTCCTATTAATTTTATAAAATTCCACATTGATTTATTTTTTTTATATAGCATCACTTTGATTTCAGGCAATATTTTGAATTTGACATTTAACGTACACTAGATTTATTGTTTGTGCTCCACGAACTTATTATTTGGTTTGACTTTTTGACAGATGTCATGAAGAGAACACCATACATTTTACGCTGACGGAACATGTTTTAGAGGTATAATGATAATGGTACGGATATTAACAAAATCAAATTTTATAATATTCTTATTATTATTATAATTTACAAGTACAAGTATATTACATTGGATTTATTAATAAAGACATTGAACATTATAATGATTTATGATCAAAAAGATGGATCAAGGAAAAAAATATTTATGAAATGTAATATTTTTGGTATGCCTCGTTATTCTCCTGTGCCGTTTGTGTGGAAAATGTTCTTTTTTTTAAAATGATTTTCGGCTACGTAATTATCGTTTTATCGCACCCATAAAATTATGTCCCGTCTTTCTGGTTTATAAAAAATGGTCTGATTTTTCGGATTGAAATTTTCAAAAAATTGCCAGGGTTTCAAAAATACGATTAAAAAAAATAATAACACGGAATGTCTTAGAATATTTGCCTGAACCGGAAAAAAAAATGTGTTGCAAGTGGCCTATTACAACCATTACCAATAAGCAAGTCCACTTAAAGAAAGCTGTTATTCAATCTTAATAGGGCAGTACAAAGAATAAACGAACTATGCAAAAGAAATCTAGAAAGTGGTAAAAATCATATCATTTGCTGTTTAAAAGAGAGGGTAGGAGATTACATCAAAATTTGAACCAAGACTAGTAAAAACGTTAGAAGTGGCTACAATGCAACCTCTCGACATTAAATGCAAAAAAAAAAAACAAATTCAATGATTTTTCTTATGAACAAAAAAGGTAAACCTGACTGGAAAAAAATATACGAGTGTGCAGTTCACAAGTGATAGAAGTGAAACCTTCACAAAACTAAAGTAGACAAGAGTGGGGAGGCTACGAATCACCGCCAAAGAGGAGACTGATTTTTCTATACAGCACAAAGAGGAAACCGATTAGTCTATCTCATTCTCTCGCAGACTAAATCCTATAAATATATACGTTTTTGTCTCTTTTTAGACACTAATTTGAAACTCGATGAAACGAAAAAGCGACACTAAAAAGAGACAAACGCATACATCTATAGGATTTAGCCTGATAGACCATGAGATAGACTAATCGGTGCTTCGTAGTCTCCCCACTCTTGTCTACTTTAGTTTTCGGAAGGTTTCACAAATATGTTATTTCCATTATTTTATTTTTATTTAAGTTTTTAATCCAGCAGGACTAGGAGAATAGTTCCCAGAATAATCCCAGTTTTCCATATAAGGGTGCATACATTAATTATGTGAGCTCAAAAACGGAGGGAGGGGTCCAGCAAAATCTCACGTTACTTGTAACAAATTTATCTCATCAAGGGGAGGGGGAGGGGTCTAGATTGGAAGAAAACTCACATAATTAATGTATTCCCCTAAAATGAGAATCTTTTATGTAAAACTATTACATTTAGATAAAATGAAAATTATAAAAAAAAAATATTAAATCAAACACAAAATAAATAATAAGTTGGGTACCCAATGTTACCATAAAACAGAAAAAAAATATTAATAAGAGAAGTTAAAAAAGTAAGTGAAATTAAAATTTAGGGATCGTCCATCAAGGAAGTCGCTCATTTAGTGGAAAGATGATAATGCGGGCGAAGTGGAGAAGTCCGCTCCGAGTGAGGAATTGCCACTTTGAATTGAATAATACCTAACACTTAACACATCGCACTTGAGATTATTTTTCATAAAACGGCGATACAAAAACATACAAATTGTTAAGATATAATTGATAACAGTAACTGTTGTTAACTTTTGTATTTATGTAACTTATAAACCATTGTAACATGTACTTTTTTTAGTTATATATCTTACAAATCTCGTTCAATAAAGACATATATTATTATTATTATTAATGATCACCAACTAATATTGGTTTTAACAAGGGGTGCCAAAATTTTACTCGCACCAGGCGTTGTTCGGGCCAGACTAGGCTAAGCCTCTCTGATACAGCCCCGACTCTGACGTTTGTTGACTTTTGTGTCCTGACCCAGAAGCTGTCTTAGTCGGTGGCTAAGTAAGGCGGGAAATGAGTGCATCCTCCTTTCAGAGCTTTTGGTAGTTGCCCGTATGTATTGTTGTAGCAAACTGCAAATTTTTTCCACAGCCCAGATGTGTACAGGACAATGCGGAATGCCTTAACCACTCGAGCGACAGCGCAATTTAAAACTTTTTCCTCCAATTGATCGTGATTTTTTGGAGATCATTTTGAATATTTTCCACCCACATTAAAAAAAAACCTACCTACGAATTTTAATATGGAGACATACAAACTGATTATAGTTCTATTCTATGAATTCACCTATCTTTTGTCGATTATCACATATTCGTAGGATATATTAAAAAATATTATAAAATCATAAACTTTAGTCAAAATACTTTGGTAAAAAAATGCAGTCCCATTTTGGACCGCTGTCAATCACAGAAAAATAAAAGCAGTTCATATTTTGACCTTAGACGCTCCAGTGGAGAGTAATTTTCTAGAACTCCTGCTACGGTGGTAAAATCCCATTGAGAGCATTATGGCCTGGATAACACACTTTAGGCGGGAAGAGAAGTTCTACCTTTTACCACAGTCCTACTCAAGGGCGGATTCAGGATTTTTTTCTGGGAGTGGCACAAGAGGCGGACGGACAAAAAATCAGTAAGGGGGCGTTCAAGTATTACGTAAAGCAATTTTTCAAGATTTTTGACCCCCCCTCCCCCCCATGTAACGCGCCAAAACGTTTTTCCGTTTCACCCCCCCCCCCCCCCCCCCCCCCTAAACGTTTACGTAACGCCCAAGTGACAATTTTTACCTGAAAGTCACAATTAAGTTGCGCAAAGTACTGGAGTCACTTAAATACCTTTTTTCTTGTTTTAATCGCGTTTGCGGTAATAAATAATACAAGAGATTTCGAGAACGAAAAGGATTGCAAACTTGGAAGATTTTAATTCCCTAGTTTTTTTATCTAAATAAAGAAAAACATGTTACGTAACGTGTCGTTCGAGCCCTCCAACCCCCCCCCCTCGTAACGCACAGTAACGTTTCACAAGACCCCCCCCCCAAGTGCTTTAGGGGCCGTTCAAGTATTACGTATCGCACTTGGGGGGGGAAGGGGGGTCTTGTGAAACGTTACTGTGCGTTACGGGGGAGGGGGGGGGTTCGAACAACGCGTTACGTAACATGTTTTTATTTATTTAGATAAAAAACTAGGGAATTAAAATCTTCCAAGTTGGCATTCCTTTTCGTTCTCCAAATCTCTTGTTTTATTTATTACCGCAAACGTGATTAAAACAAGAAAAAATGTATTTAAGTGACTTTCCAGTACTTTGCGCAACTTAATTGTGACTTTCAGGTAAAAAATGTCACTTGGGCGTAACGTAAACGTTTAGGGGGGGGGGGGGGGGAAACGGAAAAACGTTACGGCGCGTTACATGGGGGGGAGGGGGGTTCAAAAATCTTCAAAAATTGCGTTACATAATACTTGAACGCCCCCTTACGTAATACTTGAACGGCCCCTAAATAAGCAAGTATCATACTTCAAGTTTATTTCTACAAGTTCAAGTATGTATAGGAAGGTTTATGAAAGTTTCAAAACAATATGTAGAAAAATGAAATGTTTAAAGACAGTTTTCTGTACTATGATGGAATCTCCACAGTACACAAAAATACCTTGGGCACGTGCCCCCTAAATCTGCCCCCTACCCCTCCTAAATCCGCCCTTGGTCCTACTTGAATGCCTGGAAAGGAATTGCTATCAAATATTTTTAAATGAATATGTATACCAATCTCTTTATGAGGGCTTCCACCATGTGGGGAAATCTTCCTATCTTCTTGCGTGTTAAAAAGTGCGCTTCTTTGCCGTTCCTATCACAATTCGTGGTGGGAGGTAATAGTAACTATTTATCTAGATACTTTGTAACGAAAATATAAGTTTCACAAACCATCAGGTTCGGGGAACCCGTAAAGAGATATTACAGGGCCGGATTTAAAATGGCGGAACATGAAATATCTGATGCCCACACTAACTAATGGATAATACGTCCTTTCATACAATATAACAAATAAATAAGACTGGTTAATTACTTAGGTCAAACATTATTTACCTTATTATCGCAAATTGATGACAGCAATCACATTATAAAAGAAAATTAAATAATTTTGCGCAAACCCAAAATTGCGCCAAGCCGTTAGTTAGCGAATCAGTGATGCCATGTCCCAAAAATAAAATTACGTAACTTAGTAAAAAAAAAAAAAACTATGTTAAATAGCTTACGGTACCTACTTTATTAAAATAATTATTTATTTTCATTTGAACAATAGGAAAAAATAAGTTTTTAAAAATAAAAACATCGTGCATACAAAAAAGGAATTTTTTACTGTTATCCAGCAATTAGTGGAACAAAATTTTAAATTAAAAATAAAATTTAAAAAAAAATAAAAATAAATCTATATTTTACAGTATGGTTCATTCTAAATAAGTTTTAGCGTCGTAATTTAAACAATTTCTATTCATTCAGATTGCACAAAATTGTGCAATCAGTTACGGTTTATATTTCAAATCTATCAGGTTGGTACCTACAACCTAAATCCTAAATGTCATTGATCAAGGTTTGTAAAAAATGTATCAATCAACAAACGGATCGGTTTATTTATGCAATAAACCGTGATTGGTTTATTTGTGAACGAACCTGTGTTGTGGATAAGATTTTATTTTTTAAATTAATTTTAAGTTAATTTGAACCTACCGACTAAGCTACTGTAGTTTTTAAGCGGAATGTTATTTAAACAGAATTATAAAAATATCGATAATTAAATACTAGCAGATAAAACTAGAAGCAGAAAACCCACTGTCTGCAGGCAGCTCTTGTGCTTCGCTTAATTTGGTAAAGTTCACTTATAGTAGAGTTTTGCCCCTTCGAATCTTCTATAGCAATTGTTAGAACGGGTGCAAAAATTAACTTCGAGTTCGGATTTTACATTCGTAGTTTGTAGTCGTGTTGCCCGCAGTGCTCGTGTACCTTACTGTCTGCGTTCAGATGAAGTCATAGTAAATAATGCAAAATCATATGTTTTTGTTTGAAAATTTGATCGCTTAGAAGTATTGTAGATGCTTCAATTAAATACTGCGTGTAGAACATACCTTGGCCCTTAAAAATATCGGTAATTTTTTTTAAAGTTTTTTAATAAGCCTATAAAAAAATAAAGTATGAGGTCTAAAAAACACACTTTCAAGTCCAAACTCTCCTATTTATAAACCCCTTTTCGGATATGGTTTTATTGTGTAATGTGGCAAATTCAGTTTAATTTATAATAATCGCAAAAAAAGTTGATATTTACACCCAATCTTCCCAAAATAAAATAAAATATGCATTTTCGCGTTGATATTTTACAATACGGCCGCTAGTCGACGAATTCGGTTATTCAAAGTGATCCCTATGGCGTCCACCGAAGAACTTCTGTCCACGGCACAGTAGTGAACTAGTGGATCGCCTTCAGATAAGAATTTATTGTCACATTTATTTTTTCATTATAATTTGATTTGTAATATTACGGTAATCCGTGAACAGTCAATCGAATAGATTGACTATTATTATTTTATTTTATTTTTTCGTTAAGAGCGTTTAACCAGCCAGCGGACGAAAATCCACATTTCGTCGAAAGTTGTTCTTACGATCGTGCAGAGCGGTTACAATGAGAAAGATTAATTATTCTCCGTACCAGCTTTTTTAAATTATAACTCAATATCGAATTTATTTCAATCCAAATTAGCTTTAATTTATACCTTCATCCAAAAATGCTGAAAGGCGTGATGATAAAACTATTAAAGTAATGTACTTTTTGTAATTATTTTTTGATTATAAGTATTTATCATTTTTCAATAATGTCTATATTTAATAAGAATGTTAAAAAAATCTGAATTATATTAGTTTGTAAGTGCGCAAATAAATACACAATTGGACCAATTTTCGTCAAGAAACACATGTACGTACATATTTTTTAATGATTTTATTGAAACTAAAATTAAAATTCTAAAACATGCGTTTGCTAGATTATGTACTGATTTATTTTACTGCATGATTATATTATTTGAAATGGGTGTGGTATAATACAAATTTTTTTTTGAAAATTTTCTGCCAACGACCTATGGAATAACCTCATTATACTAAAAAAAAAAAAAATCTCAAAATTTATTACATGCGAATGCTAGATAAAAGAACAATCTTTCGAAATCCATTTATAATTTTTTGTGGAAACTATAATAAATATTTCTCAATCTCTTAATTCTTGCACATTGGCCACATTTTTTGATCTTTCGTCAGCTTACGATGATGTATTAATTAGTATTTTGAAAGAAAAATTAATAAAAATCCCCATTAAATTAGTTCAATTTATCATCAATTTGCTAACAGACAGATCCATTATTATCCACTCGCCCTCAAAATCGTTGAAATGCAAACTATGGAAAGGATTACCTCAGGGGTCTGTTATCAGTCCATTATTATTTAGTATTTATATAAGTGATTTAGACATTGCTATCCCTTCAATTATCAAGCGACTTTATTTTGCGGACGATTTTCTTATATATTTATCGCACAAAAATTTATCCCATGCTGCAAAGGAATTAAATTTGGCTTTGCGTAACATTAAATTGTGGTTGTTGTCAAATGGAATGAATTTAGCACATCTAAAACTGAGAGTGGTTTTCACTCGCAAAAGAAAATTGCCCCCCTTTTCTGTCTCCTTTGATAATGTCTCTCTCCAAATCGTTAAGCAAATAAAATTTCTTGGTCTACTTTTGGACCTTGCTTTCCTGGCTCCCGCAAATTCAGAATATTTCTGCGAAGTGTGAAAATGATGCGAGCTGTTTCCAGAGTATGGTGGGGATCTCATCCTACTACTCTTAAATTAATGTATAATTCCCTAGTTCGAAGCCACTTGGATTATGGTACATTTCTTTTCTACCCACTTCCTAAATATTTGGATAAAAAACTTGAAAGAATTCAATCCAAAGCGCTTAGATTGATTATTGGAGCGATGAAATCTTCTCCAATTAATTCCCTCCAGGTAGAATGTGTAGATCCACCTTTATTTTTGAGAAGACAATTCCTTGCTGATAAATATATTTTCAAAACTTTATCTTTATCTGGTCATCCTTTACGACAAAGTCTCGATCATTTGTATAATAATTTAAATGTCAATAAAAGATTGACAGTTAAAAATCGATTCTCTCTCCTAGTAAAAAGTTTTCTTTCATAGAGATCTCTGTCTTCTTCCCTCCAAAATCTACAAGAAGATCCAATCCTTCCCATTTTCAGTATCCCATTTGACACTATCAATTTTATCCCCAAAGTTATAACTTCTCACTTTCGGGCGAACATTTTGACCTCATCTAATACGTTTCAAAATGTTGAAGAACATTTTAAAAATATTACATCTAGTCCAGTAAATGAATGCTCCAAAAGGACGGAACGGCTCATAGTCCAGTCAAGTTAAACATGAAAAGGGGGTTATGCTTGTAAAAGGTCCGGTCATTCTGAATTTTTTTATATGTTAATAGGACCTAAACCAGTAATAAAAAAAAAATTTTGCAACTTCGAAAGTGCTGTGCGAGCGGCGGTGGTCCCAAAAAACCAAGAAATTTTCGGATTTTTTCAGTTTTTGCTCAATATCTCAGTGAAGGAAGGGTCTGACCGGTACAGTTAGTATAAATAGTTTTAAAGTAGACTAAATTTGCTACAATTTGAGACCAAAGCAAGCTATATACAGTCATTGGTTTTCAAGATACAGTTCTTCGAAAATAGGACATTTTTTCCAAAAAGTGACATTTTTTCGAAATGTTCACTTATTTTGTAAAATATTTTCTAAAACACGTATCCCACGTCAAATATTATATGAAACAAAATTGTAGTAAATTTAATTAGCTTTCATTTAAAACTAGATTGATATCTATAGACTTAACGGTTCTCTCAAGAACGCCAGATAACCAAAAACAGTCATAGGCGGGTTTTGGGGGGAAATGCAAATAAACTGTTTTCACGTCTTTTTATGGTTTTATTTATCAAACAGTTACAATTGTTTTTTGTTATTGTTAATACATTTTTGATGAAAAAAAGAAAAGATAATACATCTATCGGGAATTACGTCATCTTCAAACATTGTTTTATATACCTACATACTAAAATGCTTGTACAAACATCATGGTACCTACTGTAAGGACAAGTTATATGTACACAAAAAATAAAACTAAAATAAATCATGTAGGTATTGTGTCTTGGTTGCCAAATCATGCCTTTCTTTTTATCTTAGATGGCCCGGGCTTAGGCTCGCACGAAGAAGGTGTCTCGATATCTGCATCCATCGTGGTGGGGATGGGGGTGAGTCCTTGAGAAGACAGCTTCCACCCCCATTCAGTAGGATTCAAGTTGATTCCTCGCCATTTCTGTACTTGGAGGTAGCACCTTGCTGCATGGTGGCCTGCGGCATCTTCCGTCGGTGGCAAACGGGCGAGGTTTATGCTTGTTGAAGTGACAAACGTCTTATACCTCAGGAAATCCAAAGTATCCCTCGCGATGTCACCCCCATATAGAGCCACAAAGCACTTGATGCCTGCTTCACTTTTGGCTTGTGGGGTGGAGTCTGGCCGAAGGAAGACCTCCACTTGCTCAGCAAGTGGTTCACTCTTGCTCAGAAGTGTGGTGATTTTGGTCTTTCCTTGGCCAAACGGTGCTGAGGTGGTATCGCACCCGGTAAACGCGTGGGTGAATAGTACCGTTCCTGGTAATCGCCGGGAGCCCTGGTGATTGTAGGAGGTCGTAGAGTAGTGACAGCAACCAGCTTCACCCTTGGTGCTCTTCTGAAGATAGACGTTTGTCTCTTCAGCACCTAAACCATTGAGAAGAACGAGCAGGTCGACGTCTTCTCCCACTATGACGACCCGATCGACTACTGCTCTTTTTGAAAGCACCCTTCATCATGACGATCTCTCGATCCGCATCTTCTTCGGCAACAGCCACTTCTACTCCATCCTTCTGAAAGGTGTCACAGAGAAGAGTTATAAGGCGTCTCTTATTGTTCTCATTGCCCAATACATGCGCTTGAGCAATTTGAATTACTGTGGATTCATCGAACGTCAATTCGTAGCTGGAATGAGCTGCGTAGCGCCGGAGTCTTTCCGCTGTTTTAGTGTTTTTTTTTTGGTAGCATCTTCGGGGTAGCCGTCAAAAACGATGGAGACGTTCTTCCCAAAGTGGTTTCGGACGTAGGTGGTATAACGCCTCAAAAGTGCTCGAACCGTACTCTTCCGCTGCCACACGACCTTGTGCAAGAGGTAGCCACCATCCAAAATGACGTGAGTGCTGGCATCTATCGGCGTGTGGTTGGAAAGAGGAGTGAAGGCAGAGTACAGAGTAGATTTTGTGCCCTTGCGCATCCCTTGTTCATTGAACAGAGACATCGGGAACGGGGCCAACTCATACTTGAAGTCATCCTGTAAATTCTGTTCAGATTGCTTTGTAATACACACTCGCTGGAAAATTGTGAGCGGATCCACAGCCACTCTTCTGTTTTTGTCCGGCAATTTAACGGTTGAGGTGATCGATGCCAGCGTGGTAACTTTATTTTTCCGCTTTACTACTACCTTGTCGTACATTTGCCCCACAATCTTCATCACTCCCTCCGTTCCAATTCTCTGGGCTGTGTGGCAATTAATTTCAGGACTTGCCAGTAAACCGCTACTGATAGAAATCAAACTGTCAGTTTTGGGAAATGGAGGGTGGAGAGCAAACCAGTTTTTTAGTTTTTCCACATCACTATTATCTCGGATGATTCTAAAAGGTCTCATGGCTACATGCTGCTCTCCAGTAGGACACGAGATGCTGCAAAAACTTTCCAGTTCTTCACAAATGTTCAACATAAACACCATTCCTGTTGTCCACCTTGCCAGAACACTATCGGAGATTCCCTTTCCTTGGGTCAACCCACCGTAGGTTTTCATGGATCGCATCAGCTTCTGCTCAATTGTTAGATCACAGCACATTAAAACCATAAAAAGACGTGAGAACAGTTTATTTGCATTTCCCCCCAAAACCCACCTATGACTGTTTTTGGTTATCTGGCGTTCTTTAGAGAACCGTTAGGTCTACAGATATCAATCTAGTTTTAAATGAAAGCTAATTAAATTTACTACAATTTTATTTGATATATTATTTGACGTGGGATACGTGTTTTAGAAAATATTTTACAAAATAAGTGACCATTTCGAAAAAATTTCACTTTTTGGAAAAAATGGCCTATTTTCGAAGAACTGTATCTTGGAAACCAATGGCTGCATATAGCTTGCTTTGATCTCAAATTGTAGAAAATTTAGTCTACTTTAAAAGTATGTATACTAACTATATCGGCCAGACTCTTCCTTCACTGAGATATTGAGCAATAACTGAAAAAAATCCAAAAATTTCTTGGTTTTTTGAGTCCACCGCCGCTCGCACAGCATTTTCGAAGTTGCAAATTTTTTTTTTTATTACTGGTTTAGGTCCTAACATTATATAAAAAATTTAGAATGACCGGACTTTTTGCAAGCACGGATGTACATCTTGACTGGGCTATCAGGGGTGGAGCCGTTGCTAGTTAATAATGTACCATAATAAAACATTGTCCACCCCTACCATAATAAAACATTGTTCGAAACTGTCAAATTAGTATAAGCTTTCCCTGACGAAGGAACGTTTGTTCCGAAACCGGTCGGATTTGCGCATCATATAAGTGGTTGATACAAAGTTGAATTATTTCATTTTTCTAAATATATAATAATTTTCCCAGTGTCGAAAATTCCCAAACTTCGTATGAAATCAAAAAGATAAATGTCTTTAAAAAAATCCCGACCAATTTTACGATTTTTCCAGAAGAATGCTTTTCAGAAAAATAAAATTTTCCAGGATCAAAAAATGCCAACATGAAAAGTTTCCAAAATAAATATCTAAATGTTTTTACAAAAAATTCCTGACTCATTTTCCGAACAATTTTCCGAGATACAAAATTTTCCCGTCTTCCAATTTTCCCGTAAGATTTTTCAGAAAAATATTAATTTTACAACATGGAAAATGCCTAAACACCACATGCTAACGAAAATATATATCTTTAAATAAATTTCGCTACCGATTTTTCGATTTTCCTCAAAGAAATTTTCCCAACACAAAATGAAAAAAGATGAATGTCTAACAAAACACAACTTTTTTCTATATTATTTTTCCAAGGAAACGGCTATTTTTTTAAATAGTTTTCTTTTCATCATGAAATTTTAGAGCTCTCAAACCGACTTTGGGGGAGAAGCTCCAATTTTATGTCAAAATAGACTGTTTCGGCGGAGTTCTGCTTGGCCATACATTTCTTAGCTAATGGGATTTGGTTACTCCCACCTAAGAAATTTGTTAGGAGAGACTAGTTTTCATTCGTCCAGTTAATTTCACGTTGTACGTTTGCATTTACGAATGGTTTTTGTTTGGATAGAAAAAATAGGTACTTTTGTGACAAGTTAATTTTTTTTTTGAATTAGGCAATTCACCCTAATAAGAGTGCTTTGTGCCGAAAAAATTAGGACGATAGTTATAATTTTGAGGATAATCTGTAAGAGAATAGGACAAATCAAATATTGAAATCATTCAAGTCTATGAACTTAAATAAAACTTAAAATACGCGAGAATTGTTGAGAGACAGCAAATAAGGAATACTGATGGGAGAATGGTGGGTGATTTTAATGAGCAAACGATATATGTTTTTTAAAGCAGAATGTTTTTTACAATTAAAAAAGACATGGTCAAGAGTCTCCTCTTCCACACCGCACTGGCAGAGTGGAATATCGAGGACTCGAATTTTATACAAATGAGCTGCAATAGAGCAGTGACCAATTCTCATTCTCGAAATGCAGGAAATAAATCTTTTGGATTTTTTTTTGCCGTGGAACCAAGGTTTACTTGGAATGTGATTTTGAATTCCAGCACAGAAAGATCCAGTTAGGGTTTTCGTATTTGACCAATTTTCTTCCCAAGAACGAGACATGTTGGATTTAAGAATAGATTGGAATTTTAAAATCTAAAGGAATAAAACCAGAGATTGTTCCAAGTTTAGCGAGAGAATCGGCTATCTCGTTACCCTCAATTCCTAGATGACCAGGGACCCAAACCAGTTTCTCTCAAACTTTGATTCGTTTGAGAATTAGAATTGAGGATGTTTATAATATTACAAATAAGGTAGTCTTCTGGACATCGAACGATATTTGAGGATATTTTTAATACTGCACTAAGAGAGTCAGTGCACAGTAAGGCTCGACGAATATTGAAAAGCTGGATTTGAATTAAAGCTTGTTCAATAGCGAAACATTCTGCCGTAAATATAGAAATTTCTTTAGGCAGTTTATAAGACAGATTTAAATTGAATTCAGGGATATATACCGACGCGCCACAATCTTTGAGATCGGATTTGGATCCATCTTTATAAATAATGGAAAACCCAGGAAACTTTAATGATTAGTCCAGTCAAGGAAGGAGGTGTAGAGTGCGTGAGCAGGGACCTAAGCGATTCTTTCAGGACTTGTTAAGGGTGCTTAGGGTGTCAACATGCTAAAAGTCCTGACGTCTAGTTGGTGAGCTAGGAGGGGGAGGGGGGGGGGGGAAGGTCCCAATTTTCAGGTTTCCGCTTGTATCTCAAAAACAGTGGTTCGCAGAGGATAATTTTCTAAGAATAAGTAAAAGCTAATAAAATTATCTACAACTTTTATTCTATATGTAATTTTCTAAATCCCAGCCGTTTTTGAATTACACGCTCCAGAAATGTAGATATTTTCGAAAAAAATCATTTTACCTCATATTTTTCATCAAACATTCCTTCATATCGTATAAAATATTCATCACACAAAGAAGTTTATTTGAAAGAAGTTGTAAATAATTTAATTCCCTTTTAGAATATATGTATACATATACAAATAAATATCCAACCAGTAAATATTTACAGCAATTTAAAGTTTTTTCGTAAAATGTTGCCATTTTCAGAAAATGTTGTTTTGTCTTATTACTGACACACCGACGCGCAACGACGATTATGCGATGCTCTGATCGCTTTTAGTCAGACGTATGGTCAGATATGTCCATTGAAACCACTTTGATGCGATCATTCAATAGCCGAGGAGGCATAACAGGAGCCAGAGATGTTTCGCACAATGTAGTCAGCAATTGGTTAGTTGGTATGAGCGCAACTCATGAGATCTGCACTTCCCCTGAAGAGTTTTGTGGAATCTTCTTCATGTCAAGTGAACAGCACAAGGACCTCGGACAAGCCTTCCGAAGTAGAGATACAGCAGACATTTCCAAACTCGGTCAGTGGTTTGATAGACATCCTCCCTTCCCACAAACCAGTGAAATAATGTCAATTCCCAATGTCTTCTGTCAGCTCGTCGATAAAAATTCACGATAAAAAGGTTGCAGTTGACCCAACATTGCTGTTTCAGCGGATAAGCAAACGATCAAGCAAACTGATAAGCAGACGATCATGTTTTATTATTGTTCAGATGACAATGTTTTATTATGGTTCATTAAACTAGCAACGGCTCCACCCCTACCATAATAAAACATTGTTCGAAACTGTCAAATTAGTATAAGTTTTCCCTGACGAAGGAACGTTTGTTCCGAAACCGGTCGGATTTGCGCATCATATAAGTGGTTTATACAAAGTTGAATTATTTCATTTTTCTATAATGGATAACCACAAAGTAATAGCTACATTCAAAAATATTATATATTTTTTATTTAAGTTTTTATTCCAGCAGGGCTGGGAGGGTAGTGCAATCCCAGTCTGCCATAATACATAAACTATAGTATAATATATTTTACAGAGCAAATAAAAATCTAAAAGAAATAAAATATGATAGCGTATTAGGTTAAGTACCTAACGAAAATAAAATTCGAACATAAATAATAATAATAATAATTAATCACAAAATTAAAAACAAAATAAAATTAAAAAAAGAAATATTAGTTTTTTTATCGTTCATCAGGGAGGTCGCCTCATCATTTGCATCCATCGCTCATTTAGTGGGGAACTGAGCCACTCGGATGCAGCCATGACAATGATGTTGTTTGATTTCCGTGTCCTGCTCCAGAAGCTGGCTAGCCGGTGGCGAAGTAATGCTAGGAATGAGTGCACCCTCCCTTCGGTGAACATCGTTGAGGCGCTGCAGAACCTCGGTAGTTGCATAAGTTGCCTGTATACATTGTTGTAGCACACCCTCAGTTTGTCCCATTGCACTGCTGGGTATCGCGTCCACAGTTCAGACATGTGTACAGGGCAGTGCAGTATGTCTTGAAGATTAATTTTCTGACGTCGTCGCTACAGTGGTAGAACCGCCTTGAGAGCATTCTCGCCCGTATATTAATTGCTCTTCTTTGTCGTTCCGTATCTTCTATATCCTGCATGTCTTCGATTAGGATATGTCCCAGATACTTAACCTGTGAGGCCACAAGTAGTTCGTTTCGTTCTAGATATATTGGAGGAATATTTATTGTGTGTTTGAAAGCGACGATGACTGACTTTTTAGAATTGTACAAAAAGTTATGAGAGCTTGTCGCCTCATCGCTTTAATCGAAGGTGCAAGCGGCACCATGTCATCCGCGTAATTAATGTTATTACTGCCTTGTCCGCAGACATGACAACCGATTCGTGTATCGTTCAACTCTTGTAAGGGGTCGTAAATGTACGCATGAAATAGAGTTGGAGACATATTTCCCCCTTGCCTGACTCCGCTTTTAAGAAATAAAGGTCTTGAAGAAGCTCCTGCCCATTGTATGTGATTTTCCTGTTGTCCGTACCAAATAGCCAGCATATTGATTACACTGCTGCTGGAACATCTCGTTTTATGAGTTTTTCTCATAATAATTGATGGGAAACACGATCAAAGGCCTTGCTTAGGTCCAGAAAACACCCATAAACGGTGGTTTTTCTTTTTTTGTAGTAGTCTATTGTTTGTTTTACCCCATAAATGGCCATATCGGTTGATGAGGCGCTCTTGAAGCCGAATTGGTTGTCCAGGGTAAATAGTTTTTCTTTGACTAGCGCGAATAAGATGTTTTCAAATAGTCTTGAAAGCATTGTCGCCAAGGAAATCGGTCGGTAGTTTCCTAATATCGAATCATCCAGCTGATTGGATTTCAGGATTGGTACGATAATAGTTTGGCTCATATCCATCGGCATATGTGTGTATCTTAAGAGGTTTGAGTACAGGGCGGCTAGAATAACATGAAGTTGATTTCCTGCGTATCTTACGTGCTCAATACCAATGGCGTCGGGCCATGGACTTTTACCGTGGGCGGTTTGCTTAATTGCGCTTTCAATCATTTCCGGAGTAACATTCATGACCAGGTCATCATTGGCCGCAGGTGGACATGACATGTCATGGACATGATATCACGAAACCTTCGATAATGACATTGTCATTATCGAAGGTTTCGTGATATCAATTCGTTAGCTATGTTTTCATCCCCCGTGATATTGTTGACGCACAGTGGAACTTTGCTCTTGGCTTTCAGCACAGTTGAAGTTTTTTGCCAAAACTTTCTGAAATCTTTGTTATGCATAGATGTGGCTATTCTATCCATTCGTGCTTTGTTTTCCGAGTGTTCGCATTTTCGGAGAGCAATTTTAAAAGATTTCTTACTTGTTTTTCTTTAGTCTGCGAAACGGCCTTCCGGCTTCAACCCAGCATAGGAATGAATGTCTTGATTTGCGGTACAAAGTGGAGATTTCATTATTCCACCCAGAAACAATGTCATACTTTTTTTTGGGTCCTTTACTTCAGAATGTTTGTATGGCGGAGTTTCTTAGTATATGCACAATATTACCGTAGAGAGAATCTTGCTCAAGTTTATTATCACAGTTATGTCTTTGACATTTTACGGCATCTGGGAATTTTATTTTTAACAGTAGTTTATTGGCCAGGGTTGTAAGTTTTAAGAGTTTTGTAAGACTTTGCCGTCCATTTTCCAAAATCCCTTGGTCGATCCTGACCCAAGGTTGAAAACTCAGATTTAACGTCAGGAGATGAGTATGTAAAACATATAAAAAAAATTGGGACTACCGGAATAATTCCGATCGCGACCCACTTTTTGGCGCTAATTGCACTGGCCTATACATGTTGATTATTAAAAATAGGTAATAATTGTTTTTGTGTTTAATTTTATGAACTACATCGATTTTTTTAAATTATGTGAAGCATTTTTACGACTTTATGTCCGGGTTAAATCTTCCCCACAGGAAAAACTAAACCTTTCCACACACTTTTCCACAAATGATCATCTAGTCAATCCACGCTGTGCAAGTGCACCATATAAGTATAATAAATACAAAATAATACATTAACAACATGTCAACCTACCAGAGACCAATTGGGAAAATAATTCACCAACTCCAGATACAAAATAATTCACCAACTTCATATAAGAGGGTTCGGCTTGGTAGTTAGTTGGACGTACACGCCTCAAAATATTCCTACTTCTATTTCCATTTGTATATTCTATTACTCTAGCTATGTACGTTACTTCTTAAAAATACTACATAATTTTCTAATCTAATCTGCCATTCTGGTTTACTGTAACTATATAATCCTATCATCAGAGGACTTTAATTTAATTCCTAGCTTATTACATATAGTGATAGCACTGGTGTACCGCACAGGGTGAGGCACACAAGACTGTAGAAACAGGGGGTGGTTCCGATCCACGAAGGCGTTAAGAAGTCGGGAGAGCGTCTCAGGGCTGTCCGCTTGGAGAGCTTGTCTGAAGGTGATCCAAGGGCTCGTAGTTCCTTTTAACTAGCCGGGTCTGGTCCGTAGAGCGTAGAGTGTCCGAGGTCCAGGGGTAAGGCGATGGTCAGAAAAGAAAAGAGGCGAATGGAAGCAGGTCAGAGCAAGGGTGGGCAGGCAGAGAGAGATGTTGACGCAAAGGTGGTTAGTTGATTACTGACTGGTTTGGAAAGGCTTCTAGACCCTATTTATTAGGCCAAGGTAGAATGCTAGAGCACTCTGCCGTTGCTATGTCATTGTTGGGCCGTTATGCTTAGGGAGGATTCGAAGAACCCATTAAAGACGTTGGCCATCGGGTCGGATTCCGAGAATCCAGTGAAAGTGCCCGATGGCAACAAAATTCCCTCTGCTCGCTCACCTCACCCTGACAATTTATTTATTAAACACAATATTTTACATAGCCAAATACATAATACAAAATATGCCAAATACGTCCGACACAACTAGCATATATTTTATTTTATGAATATCTAAAACTAGAAGCTCTACATCTATGTATGTACCCATGCATCTATTTATATTATTGTAATGCTAGTTAGCTAATTCTATAACATTATCATTTTCAGAGCTTAATAATGTTATTATTAAGCTTTGAGAGTATATTTTAGTTTTTTTTTTTTAATTATTATATCAGCTGTTTCGGCGTTCGAGGCCATTTACAAACTGTGGTTAGGGGTTAGGGGGCATACCCCCCCCCCCTAGGTGAGATAATTTTTTTCCACTTCGTATATTCAAGTAACGTGAGATTTTTCTGAATCCCTCCCCCCTTTGTATTTATATGATTCCATTTACCCCGCCCAATTTCAATTAAGATTTGCTGGGAAAATAATTGTAATAATTGATTCTCTATTCCTATTCTGTGGGGTACTTTGAAATCTGTTTTCTCCACATTAAATTATTGTTACCTTTTCTTAATTTTTAAAAAATGACGTTTTTGCTATTGACTTATTTAAATGTTTAACTCATGTGAATATACTGAGAAGTAGGGAATAAATAATTTTCCTTATTTTATTAATTAATGTTATATTTTTATATTCATTTTAACATTTATTGTTACTTAATATCAACGGAAATATTTCATGAGAATGTGGGAATGCCCGAAGCAAAGAAGGAGTATTAGCGGTTTGAGCACAGATGATAACATACACCAAAATTACGTGCTTGCCGTCAAGCCGCTTGATCGTCTCCGAATCCTCTTATGCTACGTCCAGACTGAGGCCAACCTTCCAACTCCGAACTTGTTCAGAGTTGGAAGGTTGGCCGAACGTGTGGTCGCTGCGGCCAACCCTCCAACCCCGAATTCCGTACTCCAAAACGGCGGACATGAAACAGCTGTAGCTACGCTGTATCTTTTTCAGTTGCCTACAATTATTACGTACGTATAATCATATACTCAGGGCTGGGCAAAATACATGCTTTGCTGTAATTGAAATACAAATTACAAAATACTTTTTCGCATGTATTTAAAATACGAAATACAAAATACTTTCAAGTCGTGTATTTGAAATACAAAATACAAAATACAGTATTTTAACCATTTTTTTCTTTCCAATACAAAATACAAAATACATTTGGTTTTGGTAGAACCTTTGGTTGCAATAAATTGTCGTAAATGCCTTTATCTAAGGGTGCGTTTCCATAGAAGCAATGTTGAGCAGAGTGAAACAGAGACGTGCAAAAATTGACCAATCATATTGCTCAAAAGACACATCTCATCTCAGCTTCACATGTAAAATTTGTGATAAAGGACTCTGGTGTTAGCGGTATACACGGTATAGCGCAGTTTTGTGTTATTTCTAGTGACCGACCGAAGGTTCGGTTTCGGTTTCGGCAAGGTTCGGTAAAAAAATCTAGTTTCGGCATCAGTTTCAGTTTCGGCAGAAAATCTGACGAACCTTCGGCCGCACCGAAACTCTGCATTCGTGAATTATCGAGTGCCGTTTGACGGACTTCGGGTGAGTTTGTGGCTCGTGTGTCATCCACCATCATCAACTGAGTTCGCCGGCCGGTCCGGCGTGCTTGTATTGTGAGTTTATATGATCACAAACTTCAATTATTTTTATTTATTTCATTTAACAAGTGTAAATAAAAATTAAAATCTAGTCTCCTTCAATGGAGGCAATCTTCCGAACAGTCCCTCCTTTGATGTGCTTGGTTTAAGGCCCTCCGTTCATGGAGATACTTACAATCTACATAATTGTGACGAAACCACAAGTACCCTGCTGCTATACTACTTTTTAATGCTAGTCTCCGTACACGGCGCTATCCGAAATATACTGAACTTGATCATTTTTCACGTGCAGCCGTGGAGTTAATACGCTGTCAAGCGATGTCATATGACTTTTTTTCCAATATCAATCCATGCCATCTCCACTAAATCCTTTCTTACGTATTCTGGTAAAGAATAGTTACATAAACATGCATTTTTTCCACTTCCAGAACAAATCTAACATTTCTTTCATGTTCCGACGTCATTTCTGTCAAACGTCAAATGAATAAGTATCAGACACAAATGATGCGACGCGTCGTGTGCGATCAGCACTGTCGATATCGTGATACTGATTGGAAACCGACAGCCACCGCGTAGCGCCGTGAACGGGCACCAGAAAAATCGTAAGGGGGGTACTTACGATCGGCGCAAATGATACGCGCACGAAGATCAAGTATCTTGTAAGTATCTACGTGAACGGAGGCAGTAACTCTAAGTGACCAGCTCAGGTATGGGGGCTCAATCGAAGCCAGAATTTTAGACTCTCAGAAACTGGGCGTACTATACAGGACCCGCAGGTACTTTAATAGTACACAACTGCTAACACTGTACAAATCGCAACTGCGCCCCACTATTGAATTTGGAAGCCACCTCCTCTGGTCTGGAGCCCCAAAATACCTTAAAAAAACCCTCGACTCTGTGCAAAAACCGGTGGTCCAATTGATAGATTTTCCTAACACAAACGGATTGCGATCTTTAGAGCATAGGCGTCAGGTGGGAATCTATCCTTGTTCTACCGGTAATACAACGGAAGATACTCTGAGGAAATAGCGCCATTGATCCCCTCGGCACCAGTGCGTAGTCGGGGAACATGCCAAACATGCGCCCAACATGTGTACACGGTTGACATTAGTCACATGAGAACGGGTCGTTTCTATGACTCATTCTTGAGTTCAACAGCTCGGCTGTGGAACGTTTTGCCGGCCTCTATGTTTCCTCCCTCCTACAACATGGGTCTCTTCAAGACTATTTACTCCTTCCTCTCCCCAAAAGACCCTCCATACAGCATCTTCAAAGATGACATACGCCCTGAGGGAAATTATTTTTCTCGGGGCCTCTCATGTGGAGTTAATGTAAAAAAATGTTGTGATTGTAAACGCAATTAAAATTATAATACTCAATTTATGAGGTCCTTACTTTATAGTGAATACAATTGTAAAAAATAAGCCGAATTTCAGTAAACAATAGATTTTTAACATGTCTAAAAAAGTTTCGGTTTCGGTTTCGGCCGAAACTGAGACAGATATCAAATATTCGGTTTCGTTTTCGGTAGAAAATCCTGTTTCGGTCGGACACTAGTTATTTCACTTCAAGTGCGCTCTACTGTAATTAACTTAAAAATAATCTAGTATTCAGTCAAATTATTCCTATAGTGCTTGATCTAATACTAAGACACAAAAAAGTACAATACAAAGCAATGACAAGTATTATATAATATGATACAAATATGATAGAAAATGTACAATAACAGTGCTGTTATAGCACAGGACATGTTGCCAACTCTAAATATTAACATACATAACATATAGCTCTGGATTCTAGCGTTTTTAGTCTACGTATTATGTATGTCAGTTTATTTTTCATTATCATTATTAAGATCGCTAAATGTATTTGAAAATGTATTTTGGAGCCATAAGTATTTGAAATACAAATTACAAAATACCTCAGCCCCAGGTAATTGAAATATCAATTACAAAATATATTTTTAGGAAGTAATTGAAATACAAATACAAAATACGTATTTGTATTTCAAATTTGTATTTCAAATTCGTATTTCAATTACATGTATTTCAAATACTGCCCAGCCCTGCATATACTTATATATACGACATGTTTTCAAACAATTGTTATACCACTCTCCGTAATAACATAGTCATTTTAATAGTACGCGGCACGGTGTGGACGGAGGCGTCTACTAATATCTACAGGAATTCCAAAAACTGAAAAAATCTAACTAATATCTATGAGAATCAAAGTGTTGATGAATATCTACAGCTCAAACTGTTGATTAATATCTATGAGAACCAAAGTGTTGACGAATATCTACAGCACTGGCAGAGGTTGGATTTGCAATTGTGTACAGCATATTGGAATAACGTAATATTGCGTATGCAGTTTAAAAAACTTAATTTATGTAAGTATGTATGTAAAAATCCCTAATATCGGACTATTGGACACATTTAGCTGATTAGTCCCTATGCTCTGTAGATATTAGTTCAACCTAAGCTCTGTAGATATAAATCAACACTCTGAAGTTCGTAGATATTAGTTCAACATATGAGCTGTAGATATTCGTCAGACATACAGGCTGTAGATATTAGTATCTGGAGTCGTGTGGACAGCTACGGCAGGCTGGTTGGTGGGAGTTGGCCGTCGGGATCGCCTCGAAGGGCCAACGCGAACTCCAACCTTCCAACTCGAACTTCCAACGCACGAACACCCCTCCACACGATCGTCCAAACGTTTGAAGTTGGAACGTTGGCCGCAGTGTGGGCTTACCATTAAGTTCTCCCTGTAACTTGCCAAAATACCAATAGACACTAATAACAATGAGTGTCATAGCTAGGGGGGGGGGCGGTAGGGGCGGCCCGCCCTGGGAGCCACCCGATGAGGGGTGACACCCGACCGTGGAAAAAAATTACGAAAAATATTGTCATAAAAATATCTTATACTTGAACACGGTCTAATATTTAAATGTTCGTACCTAGCTCTTACCGTTGCTCGGTTGGGGATTCCCCTGAAATATTCCTTGCTTGTCACCTGTGACTAGGGATGCAAGGTTTTTAAAAATATCGATATCTATCGAATTAAGTCGATATTGATATATCGGTCTAGTAGGCCATCCAATGATCCAGAAATCCAATGTAGTTTTAGTTATATCAAACGTTTATCGATTATGTATGTATATAATTATTTTTTATACTTACCAATGTGAATAATCATAAAATTTGGATGGGTATATAAAATGTGTTTTTTTTTCATAAATTTATTTAAAATACCTATATATTTCCAGTTATCGAACTTAAAAATAGTAACTTTGTCAGTCTGCTTTCGTATAGCCGATTTCTGCTTTGAATTGTAGTGGCTCCTGCCTTTGAAAAAAGACGTTCAGAAGGAACGCATGTTGCCACAATTGGTAGATGACTCATTGCCACTTTAAAAATATTGGGATAAACACCTTGCATCTCTTGCCATGTTTCAAGAATGTTTACTTTTAGAGTATTTACAGTAGCAAAAAGATATTACGTAAGTTTTAGTGGTCACCGTAATTTTTTTTTTCTTTTTATTTGCGTGTGAGCCAAAGATTTATAGTGCGGGTTTTTCGATATTTCGATATTATATAATGAGTTTTTCGATAGTGATATATCGATATCGGCGAATATTCGATATCGATGAATATCGATATTTTTAGGGGTCGATATATCGATATTTATCGGTTTTTCGATATATCGTTGCATCCCTACCTGTGACTAGTTTCTTTCGTACATTGTGATTGAGGTGAACTCGTGAAGGAAATTATTACCTATTGGCTGTTGAAAAAGTTGTTATTCTGAGTGTTCAAAAAACGATGTAAGTGGATTGGATAGTTAATTTGAAAATCATGAAAAAAAACGGTAAGGACAGTTTTGCTGCAACGAGAAAAGACTTTAATAATTACAAAGCCATCAGCACTTATCACACACTGAAAGAAAGGGCAAGTAAAGTATTATGTAAATACATAGATGTACACAATTTTATTATTAGAAATAACCAGTTGGAAAGTACTGGTACTAAGTATTGGTTTGAAACATAAAACTTAGCTTATATTATGTAAATATAGATGTCGTGTAATGTATCAATTTGAAATTGGTGGATCACAGATCACATTCCGTGTAATAGTGTAATGTTGCTAGTAAAGAAATCATTGCCATTCTCAGTAACGAAAAAATATTGGTTTGTAGTACCTACCAAAATGATTCCAAAGCGATGTACCTACCATATTTTGCCTACGTCCCGACAACCTCCTCCCCTATCTAAATAGCACCTCCCGGTGACCTCCCACACGGACACATGGAAGTGGTTGTGCTAGGCGCCATTTCAGGCCACGGAGAAAAATCTCACACTGAACTACGCTGTAAACAGTGTAAACCGTTATCTTACTTTCGGTCTTTAGCTCTAAAGTGTCACAAACTTCTCTTTCAGACGTTTCAATTTTAGTGGATCAACTTTTGAAAGACAAAAATTGAACAAGATTTCATTCATTCGTTTCAATTTAAACCAAAACTATCTTATTAATCAAGATGGTGTCAACTGAAATTATTAATGCACGTGTCTCTATAATTTCTGATATTTTGCGGAACGAATTTGAGAATATGTTGTTAAAAAGGCACAAAAACGTTGTAGTAGAAATAGATTTTAAGAAGAATTGACTTAGGTGCATCATACTATTTTGAGATAGATTGTATTAAAATAGTAGAAGATACTGAAGGGTATCTAAATCATTTAAGAATTTCAAACTTTTGCCTTGATAAACTTTTACCTTTCTAAATTTAAGATAAATTTAAAAACAGCAGCGTTAAAAAAC
This sequence comes from Limnephilus marmoratus, assembly GCA_917880885.1. Lineage (NCBI taxonomy): Eukaryota > Metazoa > Arthropoda > Insecta > Trichoptera > Limnephilidae > Limnephilus > Limnephilus marmoratus. Next base: position 39,102,438 of record OU862920.1, on the reverse strand, counting down.
AATGTAAAAACAAAATTATAAATAAATTGTATCTCAATTTATTTAGCAATGGGGGATTCATTTTCAAGTCTCCACTCGTTTTGCTTTCATTACTAATCCCAATTTCTTCTGGTCCATGGTTCTGAATGTCTTATTTTTTATGTCTTCTGGAGTCAATTCCGCAACACCCATTTCGAAAATGATGTTATCTATTGTGTATTTTTGATGGGAATTTTATTTTTATACAAATCTTGCTTTTGATCTCAATGTCAGGGATTGCTTTGGTACAGATCGATAAATCTAAACATCATACAATGACAAACCACGGAGAGCAATATTTACGTGTTTTATTTCATTCCGGTTCAAACGTTATTTATTACATTGTAATACAATAAAATATTGTTCTTCTGATTATTTATTGGTTAATTAGTTTGATTTTCGAAAAGAATGAGTGAAAGGAAAAGAGATTATCCCAGTGGAGCTATGAAAAGAAATGTAAATGTAATATGTAAACAGAAAAGGGAGGAGGTTATAAAAAAATGTCCAAAATTTCTTCATTTTTTCAGCAATCAGCTTCTGTGAGTGATTTAGATTGCAATTGTAAGTATTACCTATTTATATACCAGTGGCGAAGGATGAATTTTGTTTTTTGAAAGAACAATGGCAACCTTCAATACACGAAAATACCTGATCACGTATTGTACCGAGCAATAATAAGAATTTTGTTTTGATATTCTTCATTAGTGGTTGATTATTAATCTCAAAGACATTTTTCTCATAATGCTGGGAGAATAGATAATTTAGCACAAGATTTTTAGGTTATGTCACCTACAAAAAAATATAAATTCCGAATTTTCGACCAAATACTCGTAACCTACCATTCTTTTGGGCCCCTCAACTAATTTTGATACAGGGCCCCTTCAAGGCACGCTACGCCACTGGTTGACAGAGGCTCCAGATACTAATATCTACAGCCTGTTTGTCGGACGAATATCTACAGCTCATATGTTGAACTAATATCTACGAACTTCAGAGTGTTGACTAATATCTACAGAGCGTAGGTTGAACTATATCTACAGAGCGTAGGTTGGACTAATCAGCTAAATGTGTCCAATAGTCCGATATTAGGGATTTTTACATACATACTTACATAAATTAAGTTTTTTAAACTGCATACGAAATATTACGTTATTCCAATATGCTATACATAATTGCAAATCCAACCTCTGCCAGTGCTGTAGATATTCGTCAACACTTTGGTTCTCATAGATATTAATCAACAGTTTGAGCTGTAGATATTCGTCAACACTTTGATTCTCATAGATATTAGTTCGATTTTTTCAGTTTTTGGAATTCCTGTAGATATTAGTAGACGCCTCCGTTGACAGATAGTTGATCAACTGAAATTAAAACATCTGAATGGGATATAGCAGCGGGTTGACACCAGATTGTTGACACCCGACAATCGAAGGCATATTGACACGTGTGAACCTTTTTTCAACAAAGTTGAACCAGTTTTTTTTTAAATGCCGTTAAAAAAAGTTGACTCATTGAATGACTTTCAATTTTAGGGTTCAAACGATTCGATTTTAGTTGATGAACTTTGAGCGTAAAAAAATGTTTGAAAAAACTTATTCAACCTTGTTGAAAGAAGGTTCATACGTATCAATGCGCTTTCAAGCATCGAGACGATCAACTAAAATTGAAGGGTCTGAACCGCTATTACTAAAATTGAAGGGTCTGTACCGTTATAACTAAAATGCGGCCCACAGTACAAATCCATAGAAAAACAAAAACGTCGTAATTTTAATTTTTTTCACCTGACGACCTGACGTTAGTTACGAAACCTATCGAACCGTGTTTATTTTCTCTGTGGTTGACACTGATGACTTGATGACGTCAGATTAAAAGTGTATTGCCCAGGAAAATGGCTGTCCGTCCGTTTGACGTGATGTTTTTAATTGTATTAACTATTAGTGCATTTTGGGTCCAACCCTCGCTGCAAGGTAATTATATTTTTAATCTGTCTGTGATAATTCTCGTGAAATTTTTGAATATCTTGACTCTGAAGTGGTATCGTTTGGACTTGATCCATTGTTCGTTTTCTGATCTGCTGAAATTCTTGCATTAGAATTACTGCATCATAAAAACGAGTTTCATGAATTAGGATAGGTTACGTCAGGTCGCATAAGTTGTAAATAACTTGACTTAGAAATTTGCATCATTGGAAAGATGTGTATTGCAAACTGTAGGTGTACTTGTTTGTGTGCATTTTCACCTATTGCGATGTACTGTTTTTCTAGGAAAAAATGGTTTTTCTTACCTATTATGCATGCTTAAACAAAGCTGTATCGATCTTGTGATGTTATTTGTGGTGGTTTTGTGTTTTGGTAATGAGTTGACTCAATAAGATATTATTAGTTACCTTCGGTGGCGTATCAATATCATTACTTAGGTGTTCACTCATCTGCAAAGGTTTCGTCATTCGATCTTCGATCTCGGATATGATTGCGATACGATGTCGGTACATTCGTGAGCTAATTACCTCAAGGAGCGCCACTTAAGAAGGCTTACAGTCGACAGATAAATCATCATACTTAAATCAATAACATGTTTTTTTGTGACCAGCCATGTTTGTTCTCTCTGCTTAAATTACAGACAGATATTTTTATTTCACACTTAATTTTATGTTTCCTTCATTTGAACCCGTGGTTTTCAGTAGCCGTCTCAAAAATATACATCATGTGTATATAAGCTAATTGAGTCGCCCATGGCTAATGTCGATGTCTGGATGTAAATGGGATTTATAAACACAATAAGTACTAAGCATTTATAAAATTGCAATAACTATTTTGCCAAGTATTATAGCTTATTGACTTTAAAGTTAAGTGCATTAACCAATCAATTTAGTAACTGGACCAACTAAGTGAAAAAGGAGAATTTAAAAATACCTGTTTTTGAAGTAAAACTTGAGTAACGCTTGACTTGGGGAGTAAGCTGGCGAATACGTGACGAGAGCTTTACGTAAAGCGAGGCGAACGGTAGTTGTGAGGGAGTATGCTTCATATATTACTGTAGGGGCAAGAGAGAGAGGTGCGAGCACACATTTTCTTTCTCTCTTTCTAATAGCCAGTTACGTTACATAGTGCAGGCCTATTGTCTGTATCACACTGTAGGAGCAAGAGAGAGCAGTGCGCGTGCACATTTTCTTTCTCTCTTCCTATCATACAGATGGAGCAGAAGTTTTACTTCAGTTGTGTGGTCTTGTATCTCGACCAATTATAATTTAGAAAGAAATTCCTCTTTCAACAAATCAATGAAATCCAAAAGAACTTACCTAGGACCCGAATTCAAGTGGGTGCACATGACGGAGCAAATTATAACGACTCAAAACCACTGCGCAAAACATGGGTTAAAGATTTTGAAATGAAATCTTTACCTAAGCCAGAACTGGCAAACTCTCACTGGCATGTCATTGGATAGGTAGCAAACCTATCATATTAAAATCTACCTACATGTTAAGTCTAGTCTGTAGTCTAGTGGTCACTGGCTGAGTTGGCATCGTGTTTGGATCCCACCCGTGTTCGATTCCTCGGCTGGCTAAATCCTCCATCACAACACAAGCAACATTTTCCACTTACTGTGATGGTAGTAAGAGATTTTCAATTATTGTCGGGTTATTCGTGACCCAGGAATGTTTGTCTTTCTTTAAGTCTTTTTAAGATTGTGTGCAGTTCACCCGCGGAAGAAGTGAAACCTTCAGAAAACTAAAGTAGACAAGAGTGGGGATGCTACGAAGCACCTCACAAAGAGGAGACCGATTAGTCGATCTCATTCTCTCGCAGGCTAAATCGCTTTTTAGTGTTGCTTTTTATTTTATGTTTATTTTTCATTTATCGAGTTTCAAATCACAACGGTGATAAAGAAGTATTCGTTAAAAAAAGAAAATAATAAGTTTTATAGTAAAACAAGTTAACCAGATACTTTATCAACTTGTAGAGAAATCAACTTTAGTTTCTTGTAGACAGAAAATGTTTATTTGTATAATGCATTACTTATTTTTCTAAGTGTTATAGATTATTGGTAAAATAATGCATTACACAATTACATGCTATCAATTTCTTAAAAATTCAATTTGCCTTGATAGTGTTATGTTTTCTTTTTCCAACTAGTTTGCGTGTCATACGTTTTCTCGACAGCGATCCATACCATCTTAGCGTTCCTTTCTTAACTCTTGACAGGCCAAGATGCCAAACAGGACGTCCGTAACCGTGGGGGTCGGCTGATGACCCCATTTTTTTTTTTTTTTTTTAAACCAAAGAAAACACTTTTTCTTTTTTTGATTTTTTGTTTTTTTTTTGTTTTTTATGTTTTTGCATGGAATATTACCTACCTATATTTGACAAAATATTTTTTCCTGCAATCAACGATTTTTTCACATTTTTTTTTAAATGGCATATTATGTATTAATCCTTTGCGCAGGAATACCTAAAATACTAAAAATATATTTCATGTATTTAAGTAGATATAAGAAGGATAGTTATTTTGGGGTCTACCTTCGGCCCCAGTTGGCTGCGGAAGGGTTAATCGTGTTAACTTTGCTTACCGATGAGATCATTGCATTCTTTTTGTTTCTCAACATTGGTAGTAATAATAATTCTGTTGTTTTGACCACAGATAAGTCTCAGGGGTTGCTTTCCTCCTTCCTCTGCCAGATCCACCATGGAGTGGATCCACATTATGGACATGATAATATCAGAGCTGTAGCAACGGTAGCAAGTTGTCTGCCAGTCTCGCTTCCTTTTTAATTTTGGATTTAGCAATTATAGTATCACAAATTATGTGCATTATGATTAAGTGTAAACAGCCCAAATGTGTTTGCGCAGGTAGTTCTATTTACCCGAGCAGTGATAAAAGCATTATGGTTATGAGAATGAAACAGCTCTGTTAAAGAAGTATTTTGTTTGTACCTCATTATCATAACCAAGCTTGTTTTGAATTCTTTCGAAGGGCAGAAATAATCATAATAAATCAGATTATTTGGCATAGATTACAATGAATTTTATTATTAAGGTCACTGAAAGTTTCACATAATATATTCTTAGCTTACATCGATACTAAGTTCTTATCGTTTAATATTGAAGACACAAAAATATTTTTTTCTGGGCCAAAGATAATCCCACATGCAAACCAGACTCAAACCAGTTCAGCTTATGCAATTAACCTTAGTTTTTGATAGAAGAAGTGGTCAAAAAACTGAGATTTTTATACCTCAAATTTCCAATTTTTTTAAAGCATAGTATGTATTATAAAATATCAAACTTTGTTCAAAAAATACAAACATAATATGAAAATATATAACAAAATATAATAAAAAAATATATAATACCGATGTACGGTGTATGTCGATATTCTTTACTATGTGATAATACCTTTGTCAACAAATCACCAAGTGAAATCTATTTTCCACATTGTTCTGGTTTGTGAATTCAGACAGCTAAGAAGAAACTGATTCAAACCTTTAACTGGAACATTGGCTTCTGTTCAGAAAATGTATTTTAGCCGAGCAATGAAAGGAGACATTCCTTTACTAAGTTTGTGAAAAAATAGATGGAGTTTAATATTTTTATAGTTTTATTCATGGATTGTTTTTTTTATTGGTAGATTTGAACATGATCTCTTACAATCATATTGCACTCAAAAGTCACTTCAAAATCCCAAAAATTTCTAAACAGTGCGGGTGCTGGTCTAACGTCATATTTGAGATTCTCGCACAGATGTAGGAGCTTTGTTTATTCATCAATCCTGATTGTATGCTTGTGCCAAAATAGTGTACCATCTTCAATTCATACCATATTGCCATCACAGTACGGACATGCTACAACCATTTGTGTTTTTTATCTCAGATGGCTGTGTGGTGGCGCCCTATTGGGCTGATTCCCATGACAGTGAGGTGTCACTTGCCGACATCGAGGTGTTGACGTGTGCGCATCTGAGACTGCCCCGCGACGTCACCAACCCAACGTCTGTCATCACCACCACAACTCTGGCCAAGACCCCTCCTCCTGCGGTGGCTGTGAATCAAACCGGCCCCGAGGTCAATATTCCAAAAATTACACCCAAAAATGGAACTGTCCCAAGTGAGTACAATACAAATACAACTAAATATTATTTCTACTAGGTGGCTTTTTAGCTAGGCAATAAGTCCATATCGACCACGTAAATTTGAAATGCTGTAAAAGACAAAATGTTAAATGTTGAGGAGAGTGAAAATAAAGTTTTTTATTTTTACAAAAATGATTTCTCCTGTTTTTGTAGAAATGTTTCAATGATGCACATCGAAAAAGAAAAAAAAATTAGAAAAAAGACATATTTAACTCACTTTTGGTTTTATTGTCTTTTACTGCATTTAAAATTTCCGCTTTCGATATGTAGGTACATGTAAAAGGTTCCATGAAAAAAAAAAATTGAGGAAAAGAACAAACCAACAACAAACCTAAGGGGTCGTCCATTAATCACGTGAGGCTCGAAAGGGGGGGGGGGGGAAATCACGAAATATCATAAGGAGGGGGGGATATAATGAGATATCACACGTATTTATTATACCCATATTTAAAGATAATATTCTGAAAATTTCAAAATACTTTGTACTAAAAAAATACATGGCTCGAAAGGGGGGGGGGGGGGGGGAAATCACGAAATATCATAAGGAGGGGGGGATATAATGAGATATCACACGTATTTATTATACCCATATTTAAAGATAATATTCTGAAAATTTCAAAATACTTTGTACTAAAAAAATACATGTGATTTTGGGTATGGGGGGGAGGGGTAATCTAAAACCTCACCACATATCATCACCAAGGGGGGGGAGAGGGGGTTAAAAAGTTGCTAAAAAACATCACGTGATTAATGGACGACCCCTAACCTATTATTTTATCATTTTTCGTTACTCGTGGAAAGTATTGAATGCGTTTAGTACTGACTCTCTTAGTCTGATCCTTTTAAAATTTATTTTATATTTGTATAATTCATTGTGGATTCCATTTCATTCCATAACAGTGCGTTGAAACAATTTTTAACTTTTTTACATTTCTGACCGTTACCGGTTTCAGCCCATCACGGCCGTGACAGGTTGAAACCGGTAACGTTTTAAATTGTTTCGATAAACTTATTATTGTTGTTAAAACTGTATTTTGTTTTCGTAAAAATCAATTTGTGGTTTGACGTATTATTAAATGAAACGAACACTTTGTTTTTAACCATTAATTTATCAAAATTTCTTTACCAACCGGTTTCACTTGGCTCTGTTGAAGCTCGAGCCAAGCGAAACTGGGTAGTGTATAATTTTTTTAAATTAGTCGTTAAAAACAGAGTATCCATTTCATTTAATATAATTATTTTATAGTCTAAGCTACAGATATAAATATGTTTTGGTTCACTCTTCTTTAGGCTTGACCAGGTGTATTTTATTATAGCCTACAATGTAATCCAGTTGCCAATAGATTGACCATAGCTGATTCAGGAACTACAATTCATTTGGTACTCAATATATATGTTTACTAGCTTATTCCCGCGGCTTCGCTCGAATGGTATTAGGGGGTTCCCACTCCGCCTCCTCCACCTTCCCTCTCCCCACTCCACTTCCCCCCTCCCCACTCCACTTCCCCCCACCCCCTCAACCTTCCCCCCACCCTTTCCCCTGCCCCTCCACCCTACCCCTCCGCATTCCACACATTCATTCCCAGAATATTCACCTTTCAAATTGCTCGCTTGCCACCTATTGCAATTTTTTTATACAAATTTCATAATACCAGAGCTCACCAGCAGAGGCGGCCCGTGACAAAATTTGCGAGCAGTGCATTTCCCAAAAAAAGGTAACATTAACATGGGAAAATAAAGTGATTTAAAGGGAGTGACATACCTAGTACAAAGTTCACTTCTAGAGAAAATCCATTCGTCGCTGTTTCATTTGTGAAAATACTTCAATGACACGATTGTTAAAGTCTGGTATAGAAGATATCAAACCTTTTTCGATGCTCATCATTGACAAACCATTAAGCCGATCTTGGGACATAGTGTTCCTCAGAAATGTTTTTACACGTTTTAATGTAGAAAAACACTGTTCGCACTCAACAGTTGTCATTGTATAAATTGGAATAGTACAACTTATTTTGAAAAGTTTAACCGTTTCACTAAAACACTCCACTAAGTTACAATTGATAAAATATACGTTAATCGCAATGTTTTCAGTAGCACTCATTTTTAAATATTTTTTTTACAGAATAAAACTTGCGAAAACCGTTAAAATGCTTTAAAAACCGAAACGATACTGAGGTCGATGCGCCGCGCCGGCGACTGATGGCGTTAAAACATAACATTGTTAATTAGTCTTAAATTCGTTGAACATAACTATTTCATTCCAAAGGTTCGGGACCACTTTACGCAAGTTTAATGTTATGTCATTTGCTCCGCTAGTGCACCCAGGCACCATATGTCTTCTCTGCTTTCACACGTCAATCGTCCTTATGGGTCTATACCTGCCTTGCTCATTTCACGGGCACGAGCACTCCAGCATCTGGAGATGATCCCAGTAGAAATATAACTTCATGTGACGTCACGCCTGGGCATAACAAAATGTGCACGAATTCCTTTCTCTCATGCTAGGGAGCTTAGTCAATTGGTAAAGATTTTGTAACGAATTGGCGGGAATACTTCGTGAGAGGATGAACTAATTTAGGTACACTTCTGACGTATATCGGTGTTCGGCAGCGCAGTGCACAAATGCACTAAGGAAGCGGCCGCCTCTGCTCACCAGTAGTTTTATGTAAAATAATGAACACCAAAAAAAAAAGAATTATCCAATTTGGTGCAGTCGTTCGGAAGTTATGCGCGTACATACATTTCGGGGATTCGTTTGTAGAGATAGATATTAACGTCATTTCCACAACGACGATTTGTTTTCCTTTTCTTTTGATGTTTGCAATAAATCGATTTTGTTAGGGACGGAAATCGTATGATAAATAATTTCTTATATACAGCCTATTTTACTCGCGTATAATGTAGTTTTCTATTAGTGAAAGAATTTTAAAAATATTTTTTGTGAAAGCATGAAAGCTTAACAATCAAACACCCACAGTTTCGCATTTATAATATTAGTATAGATAGATGTACATTAACCTCTATAGTTCCTGATTCCACCGTCACCATTCCATTCACATTTAGCTTTCCTCTCGTTCGTGCCAATATAGGAAAAATAATACATTTACAAAAAAATCTATAGAGATATTATACTGCATTCTGGAATATTAATTAATAATGTAGCATGCTTGTTATCCGGTGTTGTCGTAATCAATGCAAGATATTGCTTTAAGTGTACACAGACTTAGTAACAAAATCTGAATAGTTAGTTAATTTAAGTAGTATTCTAGATTATCCATTTAACATATAAAGTATCTCGCGCTGTAAATGCCATATCAAACTTCACATGATGTGCACCGAGCCTTAAACAATTTTTTTGACCTAGTACTGTAGATGTTAATTGTTTGTTCTACGAAACAATTTGCAATAAATAGTATTGATGCACGCTTAAGGTCGACTGGATAAGTGGTCGTTTTATTGATTACCACAACCAATACATCTCTGAAGCAATTCACCACGAACAGTTGTTAAGTTTAAATTAATTTTATTGATAATAAATTATAATATAAGTCTGCTGCAAAAATATGTTAAATGAGGTAACTTAGTATTGCTAAGGTAATGAGATCTGTCCTGAGATATTCCCCAAGGATCTGTTTTGGGACTGCTCCTTTTTTATATACATTAATGATATAGTGAAGTGCTTAAAGTACTGTTCCATCAAACTTTTTGCATTTGTAACACTTTTATACATTGTAGCAAATAATTGTTTGTTGAAGGTGCAATGTCAAAAATACAAAATGAACTACATGAAATATCTAAATGTTTAAATATAAATAAATTGAAATTAAATGTAACTAAAATTAAATTCATAGTGTTGGTGAAAAACTAAACAAACTTGTTACCCTAAATACATACATTAAAAATATTGAAGAACTGGAAGAAATTAAATACTTGGGAATTATAATCGATAGCAAATTAAAAATTAATACTATGAAATGTCAACTAAAAAAAATTACAAAAAAGTTAACTTCTTATGTACGATAAAGGGAAAATTAGACCTTACAACAAGTATAGTGGTCTACAACACCACTCCAACATCCCACCAGAATTACTGTATAATGTTATTTTTTTGAGCAATAAAACACAAGTTGAAGAAAGTTGCAACGATTTCAGGCTTCCTAAGACAAATTTATAGGGAACACAAAACAATATTTATTATAAAGGTTTTAAAATGTTAAAGAAGCTAAAAGTCTTACAGTTTTTAATGGGTTATGTCATAATGTTGTGAAGTCCAAATTTTAGAATGTAGGAATATAAAATTTCAAAATTTTATAGCTAAATAAAATATACAAAAAAAATACAATACATTTTTTATTGCGGGTGTTAATGAGGAATGGGCCATGTACCAGACATTATTGATTTATCAATGCAATAATTTTTAATAGGTTACAAATATAATTAAATTGGTCTGTCACTGGATATCTGGTGCACTTCTTGTCCAGATATTGTTGGCCTTGAATTTGGCAATATTACTTCACATTCGCAAAACTTTTTGGCACTGATTCAACGAAATGTAGGAAATCGAAATATACAATCCTGTTAACAGAATGCAAGCTTTTCTTATATATTTAGTATTGCTGACTCAAGGATTAAAGCTCATTATTGTTTTATTATCTCGTTAACAGAAAGCAACCTCATTGTTTTTAAATGGTTTTGTAATCGCAGGAATCCAACTTTTGGAACCGAAGAATATCCAAACGGAACATTGTCATTGAAGCTCCAATCAACTCCATTATGTTTTGTAATAGTCTGGTTCTTGTTCATGAAATGCGCTGTAGTTTGAAACCCTCAACCTTAGTTTCCTAATGTTTTGCATTATTGTTAACAGGAATCGAGTTGCATATACCACACCGCAACTTGGGGGAGAATGGTACCGGCATACACTTATACAAAGAGTGTAACACTACTGCTCCCACCAACACCTCTGGACCCACACCCATCTGTGTGAGTGACCCTATTGTTCCTGATGAAGGTAAACCATTTATTGTGTCACTTCTGTGTACATAATATATCATTGAGTTATATAAATAGAATCTACATTCCTTGCAAAATCAAGGTAAAATATTATTCCCGCGTTAAGTAGGAAGGGGGTGTAAGTAGGAAGGCTGACGATGTCGGCCGAATCCTTCTGACCGCAAACCAATTCAACGAACGGAGTCGTTTTCTTAAAATGACTGCAATAGGAAACAACGAAAGTCAAATTTTCAGAAGGCCATTTTGTAGTTCATTTATTTGAGTTGTTCTATAATCTTCTACGCGTTTAATTATGTGTAGAGACACTGATTCATAGCTTTAATTATTAAGAAATGTAGCATTAATTATTGAAAAAAATAGAATTTATAGCTTTAATTTTGCGTTTTCATAGCGTTACTAGCTAAATAAGATAACGTCAAGGACAAGGGAGTCGGCAAGAGAGGAAAAACAATTAAATTAGCAAAATCACTTGAAACATGTTTATTGTATTATTGATTGAAACTCAACATGGCACATGTTTCTACTGTAGAGTGTGTCATGTTCGTTCTACGATCTGTCATTACAAGATTATAGCGACTAAAAAATCTTTCTGCAACAACACTATTCACAGGGGCCCGCAGAGTCATCAGAGCTGCCTCAGCAACTGTGAACAATTTTTACAGTTAAGAGTACCGGAATTATGTCTACAATGATTCCATCCCTCACTTGCTCTACAAGCTGTCTTTGAAAATAGCTGTTACCTTCCAGGAATTTACTGTCATCAACAGATTTGAATGTTGGTGCAAGCCTTTTACTTGCTAAAAGAATAGCGTCTGATCGCTGGACATTCTGACCTACAATCGCAGGATTGAACATTTCGCTGCCGCTTGATTTAAAAACCCAAAATTTTGTACTTTTGCTTGCGTTACTGAAAAGTTCGCATATTGTTGAGTTTTGTCATGAAAATCGCTGCTAATTCGCATTTTAACATATTTATCGCTAAAAACACCATTTATTGCTTTAATTCGCGAAAATATCATTAATGCTATGAATCAGTGTCTCTAATTATGTGTTATCCTTTCTTCATTAATAACTTTATGAAACCACAAAATTCTTTTTAAAAATGTGTAATATTTATGTTACAAATAATGTAATCACACTGATAAAGAGTCACTTCTTTAAAATATTTCCTTAAGGAGTTCGCATGACCACAATACCTACACTAATGACATTTCAATGTTTTATTATAAACGTCATTTTCTGCTCTCTCTCTCTCTGGTTTCAATCGTGGGATTGGTTTGCAGCAATTTCATCTATTCGTTTCTTCCACTCTTCCCTGTCTTGTGCGGCTCTTTTGAAGTCTGCATATGATGAGCAGCGCACGTCCACCAGCAGGTCCTCCAGGTACTCTCGGCGTGGGCGTCCCCTAGCGTTTGTCCCCTCGGTCATACCCTCCATTATGGCATGCAAGAGGCCTTCTTGTCTTATTACATGGCCGATCCATCTTGCGCGCCTTTCGGAAAAGGTCCTGAGCAGGCGCCTTCCTCCTTCGATTCTTTGGAGAACCTCCTCATTTTGTGGTCTCTCCAGGAAATTCCTAATAGTCTTCTATAGGACCACATCTCAAAAGCCTCTAGTCTCCGTTTATCTCTTTCGGATAGGCACCATACATCAAGATACTCAATACATAGGTCTTGATGACGAGTATTCTCAGTTTTAGGTCTATATTATTCGATTCTATTATTTTCGACCTTTTATTGAATGCAACCCTAGCCTGGTGTATACGGCTGTCGACCTCGCTCTTAGAACGACCGTCCCATGTTATTTTGCTCCCGAGGTAGACAAACTCCTTGCTGTTCTCTATAATTGGTATCTGCTATAATTCAGGTATTTTAAAAATTATGGTGATGCGATATTAATATTTAATTAAAGAGTTTTTTTGAAGATTTCTTAGTCCCATTGGCTCTAGGCAATTACTCTTGTTCAGTATAACATAAAAATACATTGTTTAATACTAAACCTCAAATCCTAAACCATTTGTAGTTTTATATCCTACTTTTCTTCATGATAGGGACTTGGTATCTTTCTGTCACCGATAAACTTGATAATTTACTTCAATTCTGCATCAAAAACTCATTTCTTCAAATTTTGGACTTGCATCTGTATGCTTCTCAGGTACAGAATTGTGTATTTAAAGGTTTATAAATAACCTTGTAGTTTGATTGCACATTAAATTAAAAGTAATGTGTCAATTGTACCCGCAAGCATCAACTGTTAACTATGTATAAGGAAGAACTACAACACTCTCCAATCACATTTTCCTTTTACAGAATTTATCAATGAATTTCAATTGGTAAAAGTGTTGTCGATATCAACGTTATCAAATGATTACCTAGTAGCCTGTGTCTCGAATCATCTCTCTATATATGATCAATACATATTATATATAGATTTATTTATATTTCTATATTTCATAGCGATATATCTAGATTTAGCTAAAGCCTTTGATTCAATCTGCCACAATACGCTTTTTAAAAAATTAGAAAACATGGGTTTCAAAGTCAAGGACTCCAACTACTAAAAAATTATATGAGTAATAGAACACAACAAGTCAAAATTAAAATCCATATTAGCAATCCACTTCCGTTTACATACGAAGTTCCACAAGGAAGCATACTAGGGCCCGTTCTTTTCACTATTTACATAAATGAACTTTGCGGCATGGAAATAAACGGTGAAATAGTAAGTTATGCAGACGACACAGTTTTACTCTTTAAATCTAAGGATTGGAATAAGGGAACGTACCCATACTACGTGACACATTTAGAGGGGGGGGGGGGTCTTCAAAATATCACGCTTGGTACAAATGAGCGGCGGGGTGCTTAGGTTTTTGGTCACCGGGTGGGTGGTTAAAAATTGCAAAAAGTTGGTCACGTAGTATGGGTACGTTCCCTAATGTATTTAACAAAGCAAATTTAGAAATCACGCGAGTGAAAACATGGCTAGACTCAAACATACTTACACTAAACATATCGAAAACAAAATTTACAATGTACAGTATAAACAGCACGGGACAACCAAAAAACAACACAAACACCATAAAAATACACGAATGTTTAAATAACAACATCTGCAATTGCCCTTCTCTAGAAAAAACAGAACAAATAAAGTATCTAGGAATCGTAATTCACCATAACCTAAGATGGACACATATCAAACAAATCACAAATCCTCAAAACAATACACATTTTCCTAAACATAAGGAACATTTATAAAATAAAACAAATGAAAACAATATATTTTGCACTTTGTCAATCAATAGTAGAATATGGAATAATTGTCTGGGGAGGAGCAACAAACTCAGCCATCGATCACTTAGAAATCGCGCAGAAAACGTAATACTTAATAAAAAGATAATACTTAAGTTAGTTAATTAGAAAAGAAAATAATAGAAAATAATCTTAATTAGAAAAGGTAATACTTAAAAAACATAGACTAACTGATACAGACCAAATATTCAACAGTTGTGACGTACTAGATATACGCCAATTATACGTTAAAACTCTACTAAACTACATTTTCGACCAAAAAAACAAATTTCAACAATCTCAAAATATCACTAACAGACCAGTAAGACAATCATACAAAAATAACATAAAAACTCCGACAGTGAATACAAGCTTTGGACAAAGGCACTATAAATATCATGCTATGAAAGCATTCAACAGTCTTACCCTTGAAAATGAAATAGAAAAAAACAAAAATAAATTCATACTCAAACTTACAAAATGGATTAAAGACAATATTACCAAAATCTCATTTCATAATAAAAATAAAACACATACACGTAACACACAAAACTAATATAAAACACATCATAAAAACATACATTTTACCTATAATTTTACCTTAATTATAAATTTTTATTTTTAGTTTAATTTTTTTTTATATTATTTTTAATTGAATAAATTTTTGTTTTATAAAATGGAGGCCTCAGCACAGGTGAGCTACCCATTGAGGCCGACATTGCAAAATTGTATTTAAAAATGTTAGATATTATATCAAATAAATAAATAAATTAAAAAGAAAGTCCATAAAAACATACGTCCCGCAAAAATTCAGAAACTAGTCCCGGTACGATCAAGGGAGTTACATGGAATGGTAGATCTCTATCCCCCCTCCAGGATGATGGTTTCCATTTTTACCTAAAGGGCGTGCTTTTGAAGATATGAGGGCTGGAAATTTCGCCCTCTGGAAATTTCAAGAACAATCTTCCGGAAAGTTCTAGAAGGTTCGATAAAGCTGTAGATTCTGGAAGGAGTGGCGGAGTATTTCAGTGAGTTCAGAAGGTTCCAGAACGTTCGCGTGTGCTCTAGGAGGTTATGGAAGGAGAAAGTTCTAGAATATTTCAGAGTGGCGGAGTGTGTCGGTGAATCTAGAAGGTCCCAGAAAGTTCTAGAAGGTTGTCCTGAGCGAAGCCGGGTACCTCAGCTAGTTATTAAAATAATTACACTAATCATTATAATACATACATTAAAATGATAGCTGTAAGGCAGCTTGTGTTTTACACAATAATTTCCCTTTAATTTTCCTTTGCATTGCTGCAAATCTCAAATTTGCAGCCTTCTACTTATTTATTAACGCTGTAAACAGGAGGTTACAGGACGAACTTGACTTACTTCAAGTCTATTTGTTCGGTTATCATAGAAATCATTGTATCTCCCTTACTAAGGTAAGGTGGTGAGAAATATGATATAATCGTTCAATTTGAAATAAATTCATGAAACTTTGGGATTTTTTTATTAATTATTTTTACATGGAATGACAAAAAAGTGAGGTGACAGTAACGTTAACCCGTCTGCTTGTTTAGGAATGTGAAAACACGTAATCGCGTTATACTTTCATAAGACCAAAAACGTCCCGAGCGACCTTACATTTTAAAAGCGATATATCTCTCTTCCTATCATGCAAACAAAAGTATTTTTCTTTTAACCAGAAAGAGAACAAAATCATGCTTCTTATTGTTTTTGAAATATGAAATATATATACTATCTTGCATAGATAATTTACTATCTCGATCCAAAGTGACGGTTTCAGAATTTATTCTCGAAACTGATTCTTCTGGATTGTGAGTTACGAATATATTGAACCAAGCAGACGGGTTAATAATACACTACCGAGTTCCCGCCTTGCATTGCAATGCCACTTAACAAAGAAATTGTTTCTCCCTGCGTGTCCTTTCCCATTCGTTCCGTTCCCCTTCTGCCTCCCCTTCCTCTCCCACGTCCTCTTCCCCCCATGTGTTCCCACTCCATCTTCCCTCTCCCTGCTCCCCTCTTCCACTTCCCCTCTCCCACTTCCCCCTGCCCGCGAACCCCCCTCCGTTCTCCGCCCACCTCTCCGTTCCCCTCCCGCATTCCATACATTCAGTCCAAGTACATTCAGTTTTCAAACAGCTCGCGTGCCACCTATTGCAATTTTTTATACAAATTTCATAATACCGGAGCTCAACAGTTTATATAGAAACCTTCGCGGGCCTGCTCACAACTCACGAAAGATTCATTGCAATCGGATGAATAGTTTAGGAAATAATTTCAAAAAGCTAGAGCTCACCACTATATATAAAAATCATTGTGGGCGTGCGCACAACAACTCATTAAAGTTTCATTGCAATCGAATGAATGATGTAGGAAATAATTTCATGATGCCAGAACTCACTATTATATATAGAAACCATCGCGGGCAAGTGCACATTAAATCCCCAAAATTTCATCACAGTTGGATGAATGGTTTAGCAATGCATAATTTCATGACGCTAGAGCTCACTGTTATATATAGAACCCAACACTGGCATGCGCACATCATATCCACAAAGTTTCATTGCAATCTTTAACACGCATATGGAACAAACATACATACATATAAGCAAGCAAGCAAATATAACATGTATATGTATATAGATTAATTTAATAAAATATGCATGTGTTTTTTTTTGCTTTTTCATTATCCGAGATTTTAGTTAGAAAAAACTATTATTATAACTTCTTCAATCACAGCAAATTTATTTTGTGGCGCCATTTTAATTAAAAATTAATAGATTTCTTTGTTTTAGCCACTTTTATTATTTATAAAAAACTGACATGTTTCGAGGTGATGCTCACTTTCTCAGGGTTTACTTAAAACTTATTCCTCCAGTTTTACTATTATTATAATAGGCCACTTGCATGGATTTCATAACGACTTGGAAAAAATCATGTGGATAGATCTTTTTACTAAGATTAAGAAAATGTTGGTAAAATTGTTTAGAAATGTACAGTTTTTGTTAATTTTAAATAAATAAATCCATTATTTAGGCTCGTGACGTCACTACATGAAAATGTCCCGTCGCCGAAAATGTTCCTATTATTTTTTTAAAATTCCACACTGATTTATTTTTTTTATATGGCATCACTTTGATTTCAGGCGAATTTTTGAATTCGTTCACTAGATTTATTGTGTGTTCTCTGCGAACTTATCATTTGGTTTCACTTTTTGACAGATGCTCTGAAGAGAACCCCGTACTTTTAATGATCTACGGGGTTCTCTTCAGAACGTGCAGATGATGTCGGTACGTGTTTTAGAGGTATAATGATTATGGTGCTGATTTTAACAAAATTAAATTTTATAATATTCTTATTATTATTATAATTTACAAGTACAAGTATATTACATTGAATTTAGTAATATAGACGCTGTTCATTATAATGATTTATGGTCAATAAGATGGATCAAAGAAAAAAAATATTTATGAGATGTAATATTTTTGGTATGCCTCGTTATTCTCTTGTGCCATTCGTGTGGAAAACGTTATTTTTTTTTTCAAATGATTTTCGGCTATGTAATTATCGTTTTTTCACACCTATAAAATTATGTCCCGTCTTTCCGGTTTATAAAAAATGGTCTGATTTATCGGATTGAAATTTTCAAAAAATCCCCAGGGTTTCAAAAATACGATTAAAAAAAAAAAAAAATACAGAATGTCTTAGAATATTTGCCTAAACCGGAAAAAAATTTAAAAAAATTTGATGCAAGTGGCCTATTATATTTCAAAAATTATATATTTATTTCAATGTATAAAATTTGAAAGCGTTTCACCTTTCAGAAACAGTTTTTAGTTTAGGGAACATTTAGAAATATTCCATTTATTTGGATTTTTTGTAAAGCGGAAATATTTTGACCCTCTGACATAACACGCTCGAGGCCTGAGGGGATCTATTGATTCCTGACATTATTTGGAGTAAAATATATACATGAAAATTTTGGTCGTTGGTGGGGTTGTGCGATTACTCGGCTGAGGGACGAGTGATGACGTGTGGAAGAATGTTTTTTTTTGTTTTTGAAGACACATACTTCATGTAATACCCCGTCAGGCGCTGTTCCTCCATACATACTGTGGATGTGGCGCTTCCCTTCCTTTTGAGGCATATAATAAAAATAATAATAATTGTAATTTATTTATTCAGCATTAAAAAAAGCTTTGATCTTTTTTTGTGTAGCCGTAAACGGCAATAAATAATGCAATTCAAAGACACCATCCCAACCTCCTCGGCCAAAAACAACAAAACGAGATACGCGGACCTAGTGCTAGTGTGTCGAATGTGGTTGAATGTTGCGTAAACGCACCTATACCAGCAACAGTAGATTCTCTGCTCCATTCCGCATCCACAATGTTAGAAAAAGTTTGATATTTATGCATGTGCGTTTAATTCTGCCTGCCAAGTTTTGCCTGAAGCAGTATACACATTCGATGGGAGCACAGAAAACGACTTTGATGGCGCGTAGGCGTAATGCACAGAATAGCATAACAAAGTGCTTGGATTAATTTGGTACGTTTTAGAGAATTTGCTTGCGCAACCATTTTGACAATTTGGCTTGAATAACGGATGCCGATTGATACGTTAAATATCTTTCGATTATCTTTTTAATTAATTTAATTTTAGAACTGTAATAATTGATGTGAACCATAAAGCATTTATAGAGCTAATTGACATACTATTTTTGTCAGTAATCGCGTCTTGTTCGCGGGCTAGTTTGTAGGTATTTATATTTGATATTAGGTAGGTATATGCTTCAGCATCCCTTTCACAAAAAGTTACCGACCGCCACTGCACCCCGTGTACATTTTACATTACTGATTAGTAGGAGGCGGCAAAGTGGTGGCTTTTACAGAGCCGAACTCTAGGGAAGACAACTTAATTTTTAAACACGCAAAAAACGCGTAGGTACCTATTAAATAGTTGTTTTTAAATTACTTCACAGTTTTAGCAAGTTGAGTTGTCGGAAATAAAAGTTTATTGACTTATAGACATGACACATGACGTGCAAAGTTTTCTCGGAACGGTTTGTTTTGGAGATATACTTTAACTGCTGACCCTGTATAAAACACAAGGGCGGCCAACTGTTTAATTTGGTAGCCACCTCTGGTCTGGAGTCCCAAAATAATTTAAAAAAAAACCATTCTGACTCTGCGCAAAAACGGGCGGTCCGTTTGATAGCTTCCCCGATTACAACTGGATCGCAATCTTTAGAGCACTGGCATCAGTTAGGAATGCTGTCCGTGTTCTACCGGTATTTCAATGGAAGGTGCTCGAAGGAACTAGCGTCTGTGATCCCTTCGGCACCGTTGCATAATTGGGAAACACCAATCGGGCACCCAACATTTGTGCATGGTTGACTTTTATATCGCATGAGAATAGGTCATTTCTACGGCTTGTTCAAGTTCTCGAGTTCTTGAGCTCAGCTGTCGAATGATTGCTGGCTTCTGTGTTTCCTACCTAATTCAACATAGATCTCTTCAAGACCCCTCTTCTCCCTAAAAAAAACCATCCACACCACATCTCCATAGATAACATAGACTCTGAAGAAAAATTATTTTCCTCGGGGCCTTCTGTGTGGAGTGAAAGTACAACAATAAAAACTTAAAAACATTTTTTATGTGAATACCGCACCAGAATCCCAATTGCTGGGGCTGGAAGTTGGAAGAGGAAGGTTGGGAATTACATGGCCATTCAGATCAGGTCACCAAACACGGCCAAAGTCATTTCAAGCAATGCTTGAATTCTGAATGGTTGTCTCACACCAGGGTGATGCTGAGAGTCTCTTCCACTCTGAAACGCGCCGCAAATATGTCATATATATTATTTAAAATAATTTTAAAATTTACGCGCCCGACATTTGTCGAGTGAGAACGAGTTATGAGAACGAGTCGAGTCACATGAGAACGGTTCGTTCCTACGACTCGTTCTTGAGTTCAACAGCTCGGCTATGGAATGATTTGCTGGCCTCTTTGTATCCTCCCCCTTTGTTTCCATGGGTCTCTTTAAAAAAAAAAACCTCCACACAGCAACCCCAAAGACTTAGTGTTGGGTAGGACACGACATCAGGATAAGTTTGTAGTTGAGGTGTTACAAAATATTTTCGCTTACGGGGGGGGGTGCGGGGGGACGTGGGGGGGGGGGGGTTGGCTAGATAATTTCAGCTCTACACAGGGGGCCCTGAGGAAAATTCCCCTCAGACCCTATGTCATCAGCTGTGGACGTATAAGTCAAAAGGACTCCCTCAACCACTCTCTCCGGATCCGGCCTGGACAAACTTCACCCCATGAGCCCAGGTACCCCTGCTAAGTCACCAAACGTAGCGAACCACTTGGGGTGACCTATGGCAGATGTGTTGGTTATCTAATAATGGTTCCTGGGGCGGCGGTACCCATACCCGCCTCCCGTGTTTGTTAGTTTTGTAATACGAAAAATGGATATGAAAAAAGCCTACCCTCCCACCCTCCCCCTCTCACCCCCCTTTCACCTCCTCCCCCCACCCTCTGATCCCCCCCATCAGCAACCCCCTCCACCTCATCTCAACACTCCCTCAACCTCCCTCCCTTGGGAGCTGTTGGGACTCTTGTGCTGTATTCACATAATAATAATTTACAATAAAAATATATATTTTTTTAAATTTTAAAAACATTTTGGAGCAGTTGGGACGCTTGTGCGGTAATTTACAATAAATTAAAAAAAAAATTTTTTTTTGGAGCAGCTGGTACTCTTGTGCGGTATTTACTTAACAATACATAATTTACAATAAAAAATATTTAGAAAAAAAATTTTGAGCAATTGGGACTCTTGTGCGGTATTCACATAACAATAATTTACAATAAAAAATATTAAAAAAAAAAAAAAAAATTGGAGCAGTTGGTACTCTTGTGCGGTATTATTATATGAATGGCTCACCCCAACACCACCTCCTGGTTCTTGTACAAAAATCTCATTCAAACTCCTCACGCCTCACCACCTCATGGATTTGACCCATACGATACGTGACATGACATGTAGCCCAATACACCAACCACCTCACACCTCACCGACAAACCTCATCCCATGACCCCGAGCACCTCTGCTAAGTCACCAAACGTAGCGAACCACTTGGGGTGACCTATGGCAGTGTTATCCAATAAATGGTTCCCGGGGCTGCGGTACCCATACCCGCCTCCCAAATTGACTATACCTAAATAAAAACAAATCTGTTCACATCTTATTTCAAGTGGATTTCTAAAAAATACTGTCGAAATATTACAATAGTAAAATTATATTGTCAATACTGTTTCGTAATATTCAAAGTATTAAAAACATTTCACGTCCTGCTGTAGATTAGGAAAGATTGTTTTCTTAGAAAACAAGCCGATAATATATCTCTTTTCTTTTCCTTATATTTTCTATTGAAAAGAAAGAGACGAAAATAATATTATATACATATGTTTATAATATTCCAAATAAAGGTATCATATTTCATTTTGCCCGACTCGCTGCTGAGGGGAACCGCAGCTAGCAAGTCAAGTAAAGTGATTTTTATCACAAAAAGGACAAAGAGAAGTATAAGATGTAATGTTATTTTATTGAAATCAATTTATCCCTTTCCATTTAAACTCAACCTTTTGCATGTCGTAATATTTTGTCGGCTATATCACAGTAGTTCGCTCTGCACCTGCATGCTAATGCCAGCGACAAAACTGGAATATCATTATTATTAAATTTTCTATTTATTTCCTACAAACTTGGTATAATATTTCATTAAAATAACACAATTGATATCACACAACCTCCAAACTGAAAATCCAATATATTTGTATGTGCAAAAGTGTTGTTTGTACGAATTCACTGTTTGAAAATCTATTTCGTAAAAAATAATACAAAATTGAGAATTTGTTCACACCAAACCTCTCGTGGTATCCGCTAGCCACGTGCATAAGCTACACTCTGTTTAAAACAAATTTGACCGGTTAAATAACAATAATTTAATTGTTTTGCCTTTAATAATGAGCGGCTCTGGAATTTTACGTTTTGCCACCACTATCCGCCTCATACTGATTAGCATAAAGGCGGACTTATTGCGAGGTGGTAACTATGTCTGCCAATGGTGACTGCCATGGTTCCAACCGATGTCTGCAGTGCCGAAATTCAGAATGTAAAAGTATTTTAATTGTACATACATGCATAGTAAAATAAGTAATACTATATTTTTTTTTACAGGGAACTCAACTGCATCTGGAGAAATAAATATGGAAGACTTCTCTGAACCACAAGATAAACTTTTATCTGATAACAACAGCACAAATGTTACAAATGTGAATATAATTGTTTAAATAATTTTACCTTAAGTTGTTTATTTATTTACGCTCTTTTTCGGGGCTTTTACATAAGTAGACATGTATTATAATTTATTACATTATTTACAATGCTATTATGACAATACTTTGTTTAATTGCAGGACACCCACCAATATTACAACAGCACATTCATTTTTGACGATGCAGTCTTTCAGTCACATTGGACAAATCTTATGAAAAGCGGAGAAATTAAAGTGAATGAACTACTTAGTCATTCCCACAGGAGAGCCACTGTAAGTTTAAATATTTCAAAATGCTAAATGTGAACGAGGTCGGTATGTTTAGCAGATTTATTTGCTATGTAATGTAACATTGTATTGATTTTGGCAGTTCCTCGGCATACCAGGGAGACCAAAATAATATCTGACTCAATAAGAAACATATATTTACTTTATCATAGAGACTCATTCTAAGAAGTCTGTTGGAAAATATTAAGAATAACAATTATAATGGATTAGATGATATATTATATTTATGATACATAGTGTGAAAATATCAAGTTGATGTTGATAACATTTCTGGTCACATTAACGGCCTTCGTGGTTGAGGGGTTAGGTTCTCTACTAGCAATCCAAAGGTCGCAGGTTCAAATCCCGATGTGCGCAAGTTAATTTTATTTGATTGAATTAACTTTTTAACAATTTAATAATTTTAAATAATATAAGGTACATTTGCGGCACGTTCCAGAGTGGATAGATGCTCTCAGTGTCGCCCTGGTGTAAGACTGCCATTCAGAATTGAAACATTGTTTGAAATGACTTTAACCGTGTTTAGTGACCAGATCTAAATAGCCAGGTATTTTCCCACCTTCGTCTTCCCCATCTCTTCTCCACCCCGCTGCATTCAACCTCACAACATACCTCAATAGGGGAAGCCATTGTCTCATTGGCTCCAGGTAGTTAAGAGTGGTGGGGACTATTGTTGAATTTTTATAAAAATCTGAAGGAGGTCCTGACTTTCATCAGTGCATTTGGTCTCACCGACCACAGGTACACGCTATGCTCGGTCACAATCTCTACAAGTTGCAACTATAAAAGATCTTGGAATTGCGGATAAAAATAAGATGACTTTTCGTGTCTGGAATCCTCTTTAGGTAAGTGCTCCCTCATGTTGGAACGGGTTCAGAAAAAGTTTGAGATTTCTACGTGAGGCAGTGCGGCCACTATACATGCCTCTACCCAACGAACTTTCTTCTGGGTGTGCTCGGACTTCACTTTTGCAGCTCAGAAGAGAGGGATATGCTATCATCCACTTATTCAGATTGCTGCGAGGCTACATCGAGATATTTGGAGTGCATGAGTCTCTATGTTCCTACCTACTACTTTAGACTTAGAGTTTGTTGACTTACCAGGGGTGTTCGGGTTCATGGGGTGAGGTTTATCTGGGTCTTGACGGCGGGTGCATCTGCTGACATACTGCGTGGCGGGCCGGATCGAGAGGCTGGTTGAGGGAGGCCTTTTGACCTCTCCAGCCGGACTCTCTCGACTCATCGCCTTGCTTTGCATTTGGAGGATTTATACATCTGTCACTTCTGGATACACTGACCCCCAGATTCCTACCCACCCCTCATAACCTTTTCTTTCCCAGAACGTCCTCTCCTTCCTTTCCATAAAAAGATCCTCCACACACGACATAGACCCTGGGGGATATTATTTTTCTTAGAGTCTCCAGTGTGGAGCTAATGTAAAAAATAGACAGCAATGGTTAGTGAATAAAGTATTAAATACAAATTTTATAGGTGAAATTGATGCAACGATCCTTGTGTGTGAAAATACATTAATTACACGGTCGATAAGGTAGAAAGTTAAAATTATCGTTTGTAGGCAACTTTACTTCATTCTTTGAAATATATCCTTTTTACAGACACTCCGGCTGCAGTTTGAGTTCCCCTTCTATGGCCAGTTTGTCAGGAATGTGACCATAGCAACGGGGGGCTTCATCTACACTGGTGACTACATTCACAGCTGGCTGGCGGCCACGCAGTACATAGCGCCCCTGATGGGCAACTTTGATCCCAGCCAATCTAATGACAGCTACGTGAAGTATATAGACAATGGTTAGTAAGATGTCAATCCCGCCTGACGTCTTCTTTATATTATCATTCCGGCATTCCGCTGAAAGATCCGTTGTCATTTCTCCCTCCTTCTCATAAATGATGCATTTACCAGAATGGGAGGTAACAACGGAGCTCTCAGTGACAAGAACTTATTATATACTCTGACGATAAGTGTCCTACAAGTAGCGAACTGCGGTTTTGATCCAATACAGTGTGTCTTCCACTTCTTATATTATCATTTCAGCATTCCGCTGAAAGATCCGTTGTCATTTCTCCCTCTTTCTCATAAACGTGCATTTACCAGAATGAGAGGTAACAACGGAGCTCTCAGTGACAGGAACTTATTATATATTCAGGCGATAAGTGCCCTTAAAGTAGCGAACTGCAGTTTTGATCCTATATAGTGTGTCTTCCACTTCTTCAGAGAGCAACCATCGATATGTATCTACACATACTTTTAACAGAATGAGATGATAAATAAGTTTGCTGGTTTTTTCAGATTAACGACTTGCGATAGAAATATCAATTTTCAGACTATTTTCTGAGCTAAAATGTTGTAAAGTGAGGTTAACTCAAGTTTTGAAATGGTGCATATTTATATTACTGTTAAAATAGTTTTTTTGCTCAAATTAGACTATACTTGCGATTATAACTGATTGCGGAGGCATCACATAGCCTGATAAAATAAAATGTTGTGAATATGAGAATTTTTTGTTGGTTTAAATTTTACAGGGTACAATCAACTTTTTTCTTAACTGTTTACAACCTAAAAACCTATGTCCAGATGTTCTTGAGTAGAAATGCGCAATACAACATTGAGACATTTTTATTACTATTATTATTAAACTTTTGCGAAAAAACATTGGCCATTGCATAAGGATAATAGCTGGCATGATATCCACTACACCAGCGCCAACTGCTGATTCAAAATTTCAGATTACGTGCCATTGTTGTATACCTTACATATTTTGATCACAATTCTTTCCCGATCTCCTTGGACTACCACACCAACACAGTTTCGTAGGCAAAAGAGATATTTTTTTATTTACAAACTGCACTAATTTGCTCAATATGAGAATTTCAACATTAAACACATTGTGCATCAGCTATTCCCAAATATGTCCCATTATTACAAACTGACATACGTCCGTATTTTAAAATTAATTATTTGCGTAATAAACTCATTTAATCTTTTAATTTCCACTGTTGCGATTAATATCCATTATGATTTTGCGTTAAACAATTATACTTATTATTTATGTATGCGATGAGGTTTTGTTTATCACAAAAATATGTTGGTGAAGGATATTTTTCTGCTGCGATTCTTAGGCTGGATGTGCGTATGTATTTGGAATTTTACACTGTTATATTGAAGGAAGTTTATTTGACTTTTTAAACTAATACTAATTTAAAAAGCGCAACTATAGAACAATAGCGGAGATATTATGTTTTTGTATTTATTTAACTCAGTGTTTCATTATTGTAACTTTGCTGCGCATTATTAGTGTGTTATCTGTCTGACAACTAAAATGAAGTACCTGTAAAAAACATTATAGCTGTTTGTCATACGAATAAGTTTTATGGAAAATTATTATTGCCATTTGTCTAGGAGTACAAATCTGAAGGTAGCGGGTTCAAATCCCAGCTTAACAATTAATTCTTTTTAAATTTGGTATATTTGCAGCAAAATTCCCGAGAGGAAGTTACTCTCATTATCGCCCTGGTGAAAACTCCATTCAAACTGTCTGACAACTAAAATGACATAATTTTTGTCTAGGTATTCTAGGTATCTCTTGATTACAAATTCGAAAGTAGCGGGTTAAAATCCCGGCGTGCGCTTGTAATTTTTATTTATATGATTTGTATTGTTGCGATATTCACATTAAAATCAACATTTTGTCAATTGTAAAAGGCGATAATAACAACAACATTGGTTTAACATAGATACCACTATCAGTGACAGTGTAAATCAAGTGTGTATTATTTGACATTTTGTATTTATGTTTGTTCCCACAAATCAAATATGGACCTGCTGGCGTTTTTTATTTATTTATTGTTGTAATTTTTCTGTTTAAAGGAACGGCTTTGACCGTGATTTGGGAAAATGTAGTGCTTCAAGATAGGCTGATGGACGGCAAGTTTACCTTTGCCGCTACTCTGTACGACACGGGCGATTTGGCTTTCACGTATAAAGATATACCCATCCCTATTGAGAACATCCAAGATGTTCAACACCCTGTGAAAGTTGGACTTAGTGACGCCTTCATCATTGATCACGTGTCACTGTGTAAGAATTCATTTTTAATTAATCCTGAAATATTTTATTTTATATTGTCAATTTGGGAGACGGGTATGGGTACCTCTGTACAGAGAACCAACCCATGCCATAGGTCACCCCAAGTGGTTCGCTATGTTAGGTGACTTAGCAGGAGTGGCTGGGTTCAGGTCTTGGCAGTGAATGCGTTTGCCTACCTATGCATGGCGGATCGGTTCGGGTGAGACTGGTTGAAGGAGACCTAGCCTAGGCCTCTTCAACTGGATTCTCTCGACCCCTCACCTTGCACTGTATTGGGAGGGATGGATTTATTCGTCCGTTATTCCTGGAGACTTTGACTTTTTTTTACATTAACTCCACACAAAGAGGTTTGGAGGAAAATATTTCCCCTCAGAGCCTATTCGTGGCAGATTATCCATTTCACCTTGTAGTGATATTTTGTTCTTGATAGGAGGAATTACAAACAAGCTGAAAAGTGAAAATGACTAAAACGCCATACAGCTGTACGGCCCTTCAAGAACTCTTCCTTTCTTTCGTTTCCTTTCCAGTTGCATGGTGCTTTAGCCATTTTTCCTTTCCAGCGTCAATATTATGTCAAATCAATTAAATTGGTATTATATCCATTCTTAATAAAAAACGCAAGAATAAATTCCTTAAATTATATATTTATCCTGTACAAAGGATCGGGAAGAAAAAAATGGAGGAAAATTATGTATTTTAAAAATAAAATTTCTAACTCCTTAACCGGTCAAAGGCCGCCAAATTCAAATTCTCCGGCCGATTACTGGTTAACAAAGAATGTAATTCTTCCTGTATTTTATGCAAGTAACAGACTTAAAAATTACATTATAAATAATAAGGATGAGAGATTCAAAAATGAAAAGAACTGGAATCTATAAATTGAAGTGTAATAATGATAGTGGTTTCTTTTATATAGGTAAAACTACGAAAAACTTTGAAACAAGAATAAAAGAACATAAGAAATCTTTAAACAATAACAGTTTCTCGGAGTTTGCCAATCATTTGTTGGAGACTAGTCAACCTTTGACATCAATAGTGGAATCGAATTATTAAATTGTAATTTTAATGGCATTCAGTTGGATAAATTGAAAATATCAGAAATTAGAAAGAGCATTGATTCAAATCTAAATATTTTATAAATAATCAAAAAATTTTTTTAAATGACCCACTATTGAACCTGTTCCCTTTGTAAATTGTGCCTTCAATTACCCCCCTTCCCCTTCCCACACCTACCTTTCCATTGACACCGTCAAGTTTATTTGTGATTAGTTTATAGTAAACACTGAGGAAGAGAGCATCGCTCTCGAAACATGTCGCTTTTATAGACATTAAAAAGTGGTTAATACAAAGAAATCCTTTAACCTCTAATCGACCAGAGATGTGAATCCACGCGCAGTTTGTGCGCATGCATGCGGAAAGAATTTCGAAAAAAATATGTTTGTCTGTGATTTTGACCCTTCTATGTACAGAATTTGTATGAAGGACAAGGTCAGAATCGCTTGCGCCAACATTTACCCATAAGATGGGAAAAAATTTCATTCACCTTGCAACCCCAGAATATTTTTAAATGATTTTATCTGTGGCATCGAAATGTCAAATTTGTCGCGATTCTTTCTGTCAAAGTCGATGCGTGTTACTTGACGAAAACATTGTAAAACCTATCAATTTACATAATTAACGCAAGTAATGTTGTTTTGGTACCTAGTTTATTGTTCTAGGAATGTGTTTCGGTCAATAAAATATACGATAACTCAAAATTAAAACACAAAACATTCAATTCAAAATTCAAAGTCGTGCTTTGTTAGGGAATTTCCGTGTTTTTCTTGGCTTGTGACAGGTTAATTTTGAGTTAAAATGGTGCCATAAAATAAATTTGCTGTATTTGAAGAAATTATGTATTATCTTGTTTCGAAGCTTGCTTATATGCCAATTGACGGACCATTTTATCCCAGCAGTTCTCCGGCGCAAGACAATCTACGAGTACCACCGAGTGGATTTCAGAAACCAGAAACACATCACCAACAACACCATTGTGAAGCTGACTGCTTTGCCCTCCTGCCCTCAGTACAAAACCTGCTCTACATGTCTGCAACACAATACGGCCTTTGAGGTAAAGATAAATGTTCAGACAAATTTCCCATGAAAATAAACTAATTTACTCATGGGATAGTTAATAATAATGTTGTTGAATGTTTTAGTGTACCTGGTGCCCCAAGGCAAGACTGTGTTCTATTGGCAATGATAGACAGCGGCAGGAATGGATGTACTTGCGTAAGTGTTTCTTTTTTACCCTGCTGCAATTGTTCCTCAGTAAAACACCTTTGCTTATATAGTATAATTTGTAGAACTCCATTTGTATTTTTTTATATATTCGATAATATTATTTAATTTATAAAAACAGTTTATTCATAAACAAATTCTGCTATGTAATTATTATTACGCATGACAGATGTTTCGCCTTCCGAAAGCATTATCAAACTGTTTTATAATGCAATAGGGCCAAACGTTACAATTACCTATTGAGGTGTATCTGGTAGACTAATGTGTGTTTCATATTTCAGAGTGTTTTGATGGAAACATAACAGATGTGGCCCTATGTGAAGACACTAAAGTTTTCAATACGGACGTTGGGGACCACGCCTCTCCCCCATACACCACCACCAAGAATGTCTCTGTACTTAATGCTGAACATGCAGGTAATTAATTATCCCTTATGATTTATTAATAGGTACTCGTCGTCCGTGTTCAAGCAAAAGTCATCAAACTAAAACACACTTAAATTCTTTCTATGGGGTAAACATCCAATCTGCACACCATGTTCCATGCTTACACTAGCAAATTTTGCAGTTTCGTAATAATCTAAGAAAAAAATTGTAAAAAAGTTTTTTAAACAAAGCAGTTCTAATTTTAAAAAAAAATGTATTAGAAATTGGATCGTGTTAAACCATAGTGAACCAACTCACTTTTAAATTTTTGAGTTAGAGCTTGAAATACGGGCTCCAAATCATAATCTAGCTCTGTCAGAAAGAAGAAATAATTAGAGAAAAGTTGGCTACGATCGGTCTAGTCAGTATTTCTCTGATTGTTTTTTTCAGGAAGAGCTAGATTATGATTTGTAGACCTCATTTCAAGTACTAACTCAGAAATTTCAAAAATTGAGTTAGTTCACTATGGTTTAAGACGATCCAATTGTCTAGTGTAAATGCGTGACGAGAGCTTTATGAAAAGTGTGATCGGGCGAGGCGAGCGGTCGGGCGAGGTGAACAGAAGTTGAGAGGGAGATATAAGATAGTGAAGTTTTACTTCAGTCGTGTGGTCTAAAGCACTCTCGTTTTTTAATTGTATTTTTTTTACTGTGGTTGTTTATTTCCGTTATTATAACATTGTTACCAAGTTTAAAAATTATTTTTAATTTTATTCTACAAAGCACGGCACAAAGAGGAGGCCAATAGGCTACGAAGCACCACACAAAAAGAGGACACTGATTAGTCTATCTCATTCTCTCGCAGGCTAAATCCTATAGATCTATATGTGTTTGTCTCTTTTTAGTATCGCTCGTTTCCGTTTCATTGAGTTTCAAATCACAACGGTGCTAAAGAAGTTTTCACTTCAAAAACTTTACTAAAAAGGATTGCCTATTTTACCACAAAACCACTGCTATAAGTGTGGTAACGATGTTTTATAAAATAAAGAAAACGTGAGTCGTGGAGTTCCAAAACCTCTCTGAAAATGATTTTTTTTTCTAGAAAAACATTATGGAAAACCTTGAATATAACTCTTTTATATAACTTTTTTATGCCAAATGCCTCAATAAAAATACCCACATTATTTTGATATTTAGCAACAAATATTATTATTTATGTACTTTAATTTAATGAAATTTAGCCAAACAAGTTGGGTTTTGCAACTCCACGACTCATCTGTTGTATTTTTCAAGGTTTGTGGATATTTCAAACTTCTGAAATATCGTCAATATTCCGATGATGATGTGTTTACGATTTGTTTCGAACGGTTAATCCCAACCAACAATAAAGAAAGACATAAAATTACTTTAATTATCATTTGTGCCATTTTAAAACGTTGTTTTTATGTCTTTTTAGCGAGTATTGAATTATCAAGAAAGAAGGCTGAGGTAGAAGGAGACGGAGGATCCGCTGGCGCCATCGTGGCCGGACTCATCGCCGTCATCATCGCAGGCGGGATTATGGCTTGGTTTCTCTATGCCTATCGCAACCCCCACACCAACAGTGGACAATTCCTTGTCAAAGTAACTCCATCTTACATTATCCAACTAACTACATATCTCAAATACGTTATGTGTGTCATATTATTATCCTGACACTCCTACATCCAGAAACCTTCACTGGAGCGACCACGCGAAATAAACAAATTTGCCTCGATTGCTCGAGATTTCCAGAAGATCAACATGGAGACATAAAAACTTATTATAGTGCTATATAGCCGATGTATTTTATTGTTTATCTCATATTTGTAGGATTTTATAAAAAAAAATATTAAAAAATCGTTAAGTTTATAACAGCGCGAATCCTGCAAGTTTGTTACTTTGAAACTCCGTGAGAAGTACTTATTCGGGTCAACAGAATATTTTCGATTTCTGTGTATGTCAATGTGCATATCTATAAATATCTATGGAAAAAGGACTTGATTTAACCGTATATACAGATCTGATCAGATATACAGAGCCATCGATATATTAACTATAGATTATCCCTCCCATACTCAATACCAATCCCAAAGTGACACCACCTATGAGAAATTTCATAATACAACTAACTACCCATCGAATTCCGTTGCATCTCTTGCGTGACGTAGTTGTTTTACTAGGAAGAAATTAAACATTTTTTATCAAATGTTACTTTTCTCGGTATGCTGCCTCGAATTCATATGTTATGTACATATTTTTTTAGATATTCATATAACTGATTAAATTGTTAATAATAAAGTCCGCGATAGCCCATATCTAAAATGTTTCTAACTGCCTGAAATTTGTGTTTTAAAAATGATCTTCACAAAGTAATTCCTTTACCGCGAACTTGACGGAAAACAAATTAGCTCCACGCAGACCAACTAAAGGTACAAACCAATGCTTCTTGCGATCTTTTGACTGTGAGATAATAGACTTTCTTTTTGATAAATGTTTTCGTAAACCAATATTTTTGGTTCCGGTGTCATTTTTAAGACCTACATGCCCTGTCTAGATATACTTGGTCGAAGGACAGAGCTGATCAGAAATTCTGCTTGAAAAAAATATTTAAAAAATTTATTTTTAACATCATTCTAAAATAATCTATGTAGTTCGGATTTGCAACATCTACGGTCATAATAGATAAAGCATTTCAATAGCTTCGTTTTAAAATAAATGGTTGGCCATGGAAATGTTTTAAATAATTACAATAAAAGTTTTATGAATGGTAGGAAAATGTGGTCCAAAATGGTCCATTTTTTACCATAATTGCTCCAGTGGTTAAAAAAACTTTCATCCAGGCATGTAGTGCTGAAAGCGAAACTCTAATGTGTGACTTACATTAATTTAATTGCTGGCAAAGAGGGCTTTTATTGAAATAACATTATCATAAACAAACAA
The DNA here is from genome assembly GCA_917880885.1 of Limnephilus marmoratus. NCBI lineage: Eukaryota > Metazoa > Arthropoda > Insecta > Trichoptera > Limnephilidae > Limnephilus > Limnephilus marmoratus. Next base: position 39,069,647 of record OU862920.1, on the reverse strand, counting down.
GTAAGTAACCCGCCTCACTAGACGATGTCTGTTCTGAGACGGGTACATATAAATGCATACATATACACATACATACACACACACACATATGTATATGCATGCATGCACATAATCATAAAAACATAAGTATTCAATCATTATCTTCTTTTCATGCGTACTAAAGGCAGGGAGAGGTGTCAGTGTAAGTATATAACCTTTTGAATCAATAAAAAGAAGAGAAAATACCATAATATTGGAATTCAGGACCATATACGTGACCCTGGAGTTGAAGTCCGGTATAGATTGAATAAGGCGTTTTTCAATGCTTAGCACTGGCAATGCATTGAGTCTATTTTGACTAATTGTATTTCCTAGGAAAGATTTAATTAAGATAAAGGTTGAAAAACACCGTTCACTCTCCTTCTTGATTTTTAACAATTTAACACACTCTGAAAAAGCATCCGATAATCCATTATTACTATTTTTAATTTCTAACCGTTTTTCAAAGTTTTTTATAAAATCAACATTAAAAATGGCATTTTTTACTCTTCCCGACTCATCCAGAAAAATGAATAACAATGGCGTACCTGTCGCAACAGGTCTCATTGTTTATGTTGGTATGCTGTATATATGCATACGGTCGATGCTGAGCAGAACATTGGCTGAAAAAGAGTAGATCTTAATTTAAACACACAATATCAATAATAAAAAGACACGAAAGTGTCCCCGATTAAGATGCTACTGAACAAACTGGTCCTTTTGACATGGTGGAAATTTTTGGATCGCCATCCGCTATTTATTTAAATTTGCAAAGATTATACCTACCTATGATTTTGGCGCATGGAGAATTGTGTAAGGATTCTATGAATATATGAACAAAACGTTCTGCTTCTGCTATCTGTTACGCGAGCGGGTATACATAGACACCTATGTTGATATATTATGTACACATTATAACCGGAGTGTGATTTGTTATGAGGCATGTCGGAAATATAGTATGTTATTTGGTGCTCGGGAATTTTTGGATTGGCAGAAATTTTGGGAGTGCACCGCCGCCGCACCTTAGGGCTGGCCGCAACTGCTTAGAGACCCTTCATTCTCATTGTTGTTATTTAGAGGATGCTTTTTACACTGAAAGTAAACAGTCACGGATCAGGATGAAGTCAGTTATTAGCCGCAAATTGTATTTTAATGCAAACTTTTTTAAAATATTAACTCGCATAATAAATTGGATCAAAATAGCTGTTCAAGTTTAGTAAAAATACCTAAAACCAGTGTTTAATCCATTTCGCCTGTTTTTATTTTGCATTAGCTCCACACAGGAGGCCCCGAGGAAAATAATTCTCCTGGAGGGCCTGTCATCTTTGGGGTGCTGTGTGGAGGGTCTTTTTAGGAAAGGAAGGAGAGGAAGTACTGTGAAGGAAAAGGGTGAGGGGGGAAACGTAGTGAATCGGGGTGACCAAAGGCAGAGGTGTTGCTAATCCAATTAATCCCGGGGCTGTGGTACCCATAACCTTTTCCCAAATTGAAAAGTCCGGGGCACAATCTTGCTAATGTAACGTACTTGTAATATTACTAATATAATGTACTTGTTGCAGTATCGCCCCTCGCAGTGGAGCTGGCGCCGCGGAGAGGCCCGCTACACGGCCGCCACCATCCACATGTGAACCAAATATGAATCTCCGTACAAATCTTATCTATTAGCGCTATTCATCATGTTCAGAAGGAAATTATTTTATCAAATGCCCTAGTCATGAATGTTTCACCTAAAACTAGTAGAATCTTATGAATCTTATTTTAAAATACATATGTTATGTGTATTTATCTTATGAATCGTTCAGAGGAATATTTCTTACAATAATAATCTGTTTACATATCGTTACATATTACTTCTTACAACAATAATCCCTGTAATCTGTGTAATACCGTTACGTAACGTCGGGTAATTACTACAACTAGGTAACTCTAAGTCATTCCATTTTTGTAAATAAATACGTAAAATGATCAGCAATTTTCTCATTTCCCAAAATATAATTGTTACGGTTCCCAAGACATCAATTTACGATTTAGCAATACTTATCAGTATAAATGTACAACAACCAATTTATCAGATAATCTTATAATGCAATTTCCCAACAAAGCTGATTTCAGAGTTACCTAGCTGTAGTGATTATCCTACTATGTAAACTACTTACAACAATTATCATTGCAATCTGTGTAATATTTTTTACATATTACTTCTTACAACAATATTCCTTGTAATCTGTGTAATATCTTTACTTAATACTTCTTACAACAATTATCCTATTGTTACATATTACCTCTAACGACAATAATCCTTGTAATCTGTGTAATATCGTTACTTATTACTTTTTACAACAAATATCCTATTGTTACATATTACTTCTTATGACAATAATCCTTGCAATCTGTGTAATATCGTTACATATTACTTCTTCCAACAATAATCCTTCTAATCTGTAATATCGTTACTTGTTACTACTTACAACAATTATCCTTGCAATCTGTGTAATATCGTTACACATTACTACTTACAACAATAATCCTTGTAATCTGTGTAATATCATTACTTACAACAATTATCCTTGCAATCTGTGTAATATTGTTGTATATTGCTTCTTACAGCAGTAATCCTTGTAATCTGTGAAATATTTTTACATATCCGTTATTAATATTTACCAATGTGTAATACATGCTTTTATTAAATTTTTATCTTTTTTAACTTCTCACACTTTGTACATTGTTTGTCATTATTTCTGACTTCCCAGAGATGAATCTCTTATTTATCCTTCTTCATGCATTCTTCTTTTTTTTTTTAAATTGCAATGGAGTTATTTCAAATAAGTTCTGTATAATGTAAAACCAATCTTACAATGTTGCTTTTTGTTTTAATCATTGACTGATTCTATTAGTTGTTACTACACTGAAAACAAACTTTGAGTTAACAGTGCCTCTAGAGCAGGGTTTCCCAACCAGTGGTCCGTGTTCCGCAAGAGGCTAGAAGATGGTTTGCGATGGTTCACCGGTCAATAAATGAGCCAGCGCGCTGGCGGTCCATGGTCGAGAAGTGTGAATAAAAAAAATCGTGACAATATTCAGTTTATCATTATTGTACCTTATGGTCAGTGGCCATTATGTTATTCCGTTTCGCCCCACCCCATCCTACCCCGTTCCACCCCATAACCCATTCCGCCCCCTCCTTTGTGGTAAATATTCTGCTAGAACACGTTCCACCCTATCCCATTACGCCTCTCCCGTTGTGCTATCCGCCCCTGGTACCACCCATGCTAGCCTATGCCACTGCTTGTGGTCCCTGTCAAAAAAATAAACGTACAAGTGGTCCCGGGTCAGAAAAAGGTTGGCAACCACTGCTCTAGAGGGATATTTTTAAAAAATGTTGTGTGAGAGGCAGAACATCGGACAAAACCGATAACAATATAATATAATATTGAAAATGAATCTCATTCCATGATCTACCTTTATAAATCATTCCCTAATTATTATATTGTAAGGTGAAAGTTTGCATAACGTTCCAAACAAAATTTGTGATAAAGAAAGAGTCGATTAAGCCTTAATTTTTTTTGTCAAATGTTTACAAGTTGATTGGACAAGACTTGATTTAAATAATTGAGAATTCGACAAAATCTAAAAAATTTGAAATATTTTATACAAGTATAATGAGTTTACTTAAGTTTATTTGTTTCATGAATAAATTATGCTAAATGTATTATATTTTATATTGAAAACTGGTGAAAACCATCAAAGTATTCTTTGTTAGACTTTTATGCAATATTTATATAAATAATTTTTCATGGTTTTAATTCTATGTATTTTAAAATATTGGTTTCCCAAAATATTAATTTTTGTAGAATTCTTCAAGGCTTGTGTAATTTTATTAACTGTTGTTCCAAGACTTGGTTGTAATATCACTGTCATCATAACCTTCACATTGTCCCTCGCACTTAGTTCAATCCCACAGGGAATATGAGTGCATTTTTACTACAATACAGTAGACCCGCGGTAACCTGACAAATGTTTTGTAAGGCAGTGTCGGATGATTTGATGGAATTTGTCAGAATATAGAGCACTTCCACCGACCCAAGCCATTGCAACGCGTGTAGATCAGGCGCGATCTTTCGATACTGTGGATGTGGCGCTTCCCTTCCGTTTGAAGCGTATAATAAATATAATAATAATTGTTATTTATTTATTCAGCATTAAAAAAAGTATTGAGCTATTTTTTTCTAGCCGTAAACAGTAATAAATACTGCAATTTAACGACACCGTCCCAATCTCAGCGGCCAAAAACAACAAAACACGATGCGCGGACCGGATCGAAATACATAATAACAACACCATTCTCGAAAATCTCGATGCTACTGTGTCGAATGTCGTGTAAATGCACCAATACCAACAACGGTGGATTCTCTGCTACATTCCGCATCCATGACGTTAGAAAAAGTTTGATATTTGCGCTTGCGCGTTTAGTTCTGCCTGCCAAGTTTTGACCGAAGCAGTATACGCATTCGATGGCAGCATCCAACGCGCAAAAAATGTCTTTAATGTACGTAGGCATAGTGCACAGAATAGCATAACACAGCGTGTGGATTAATTCGGTACGTTTTAGAGATTTTGTTTGCGTGACCATTTTGACAATTTGGCTTGAATAACGGATGCAATCTATTTGATTAATTTAATTTTAGAACTGTAATAATTGATGTGAAGCGTAAACGATTTATAGAGCTAATTTGACATACTATTTTTGTCAGTAATAGGTATTTAAATTTGATACAAGGTAGTATATACTTCAGCATCCCTTATGCAAAAAGTCACCGACCGCCACTGATGTAGATATGCATTGTATGATGCGACAGCAATATATGAATGCCCACGATCACATTCGCAATCAAAATGAGACAATACGCGTCAATCAAAAGTCACGGTGCCGCGAACAAGTCACAACATGTTTAACAGATGCGAGATGAAGATTTGCCGTGATAAATACGCTCTGTATGTACGTGCTATTGGCATGTCAGATTATAGGAGGAGCCGGATTAGACAGGGGCTGGCTTATCGCGGGTCAACTGTATTAACAATTGCATCCAAGGGAAACTTCTTATTTTTGTTTTCAAAATAGCTCACATGTATGTACTCACTTTAAAGGTCAGCAAAACTACCAACAATTTATTATCCTTGAAATGGTTATTTTATTCAGTTAGTATATATTTTAAACATCAATGTAGACTAGTTTGGCGGTCCTATACAAGTTAATGTATAATTTTTGTAACACAGTTAGTGGTTGTTGCGAGCTGACTGTATGAAGTAAGTACTGGTTTAGGAAGCATCTTTGTATTCTATTTGATTATCTTAAGTGATGCATTTCACAATAATAATGTATATTATTTTTGTACATTTACTATATATATATTTTTTTTTTCAGAATTGACTTCTGCAGGCACTTAATTTTTTTTATATACATCAGTAAATTTATGTTTATTATGCTTTTAGATACTTAATCTCATTTGTTAAATGAAATATCAGTTCGTCCGTCTACTTAAAATAATTTATAAATATTAAATCAAAATTTTGGTGCATGTAAAATGGCATGTTTCTGTCAATATATTCTTCTAAAACTACATACCCTGTCATCTCTTTTCAGGTTTATTATGTAGAGTAATTACAATATATTTTTATCATGTAGATAATATTATATTGGCAGAAGGCATGTTGCCTTTTAGTTAATATTTGCAATAATAATAGTTTATTCCAAAATATCTTAGCAATATCTTCCATAATGTTGGTTTGTGTTCAATAAGTTTTGCACCCAAATATGCAACAAATAATTTGGACAATGCGTTTAGTGCATATTTTTTATCTAGATACCCAAAGGTATCAATTATGATATTTTTAATAGTTTAACATTGTTTTCATTTATTTGTTTTAAATGTAATTTGAATACCTAAATACGAATAAGCTGGTCGCTTTTGAGAATATGAACCCAGCTCCAAATGTCAATCTGCTGTTAAAAATACATATTACGTCCTTGTTAACTTATCACTTAACGAAATTTGTTGAATAGTATTCGACTCAGTGTGAAACATTCTGAATCTGAAGTTGAATCAATAAAAATACAGCGCTTGAAACTTCTCAGCTCATAGTAAATATACAGGGTGTCCGGGGGTAAAGTGCATTAACTTCGGGAGGTGATTCTACATTATGGTAGGAGTAAAAAAGATAAATAACTTTTTCTGAAATTCCAACTTTTTTTTCCCATACAAAAAGAGATACCTAATAAAAATCCTTAGTGTAAGGTAGCACTTACCCGAGCTTGCCGGGCGCATTTGTTGCAACGTTGCTTAGTGTGATTTGACCTGTATCCATGGAAACCGTTTGTAAACATAACAAGACCGAGAATTTGACGTTTATACAGATCGTATGTTTTAAACCAAATGTAAAAAGATAACTGCACAATAACAATTGAAGACACGCTTTTAACGATTAAATTGTTATAAACTAATTGAACACTTAACTAATGTCATCGCTTTTAACTAGTTTAACAAATTTTCAAAATGTCCACCTTCAGCTTGTAAGCAAGCATGTAAACGTAAAGTAATATTATTATCAATTCGTCCGTTATGGCGTATTTCATTAATGGATGTCTGCCCATTCTTTGTTGGTAAAGTAAGGCATTTACCTAATAATTCAATAACAAAATTACGCGGTATTGGCACAATAATTCAATGATAAAATTACGCACAAATAAACACCATTTTTACAGCTAGGCAGGTTAGGCACGTCTACAACTAAGTAAACAAAAGTAAGTCTGAAAAAAACACGCACTGAAAGAAGTTGTTCCTCAGTAAGTCAGTCTTAATAAATACACACTAGATAAAGACACATTAAATCGACAAGTTTTGACTAACAACAATAAAGTTTTTGAAGTGAAACACTTCTACGCAAATAAAATTGTTACATTCGAATTCAACACTGACACTGAGCGCTTGGAGCGGGGATTCAACAGTGTAAAGTAATAAAGCCGCCCGCACAAGCCGGTCTAATTTTATCTTTTTACCAGAAAACTACCCCTAAAAGTTGGAATGTCGAAAAAGTTATTTATCTTTTTTACTTGTACTATCATGTAGGATCACCTCCCGAAGTTAATGCACTTTACCCCCGGACACCCTGAATATACACCAAACACAAACAACACTGGTAAAGTAAAGTAAAAACTTATGTATGTATGTCGTAACATAAATTAATGAACAATTCTAATGTTTTCCCATCTAGCTTTGGTCCTGAACAAACATAAGTTTTGCATTTGTATGGTTAACAATATCAGAAAATAGTTTATTATTGTTGAATTTAACTGAGTTACTGGGGCTTAATTGGTTGCGCAGTTATAAAATTTCGCAACTTTTTCGGATTTTTGGTATCAATTGTCAAGGTGCGTAATTTGTTACAATAATTACTAAGAACTTGATTTCTGCACTCTGCCATCTCAACGATATATAAAAGTCGAGAGGGAAGAATTTTAGAGTAAGTATCGTAAGACACACTTATTTTGACTGGTTTCGTCTATCATAGTAAAAATCTTATTATTATCACGACTGAATTGATTTTTGGGTCACTTTTGTAACAGAATTAACACATTAACATTTTTAAGATTTCAAAAATTTCAATACGTCTGTACTAAGTATTTAAGGGTAGTCGAAGTTACACCCCACTTATTCTAACTTTGACCGACAAATAAATTTTCCGACATTTTGTATGAATAGGAAGTAAAAGTACATTTTTAAGATATCTTCAAAATGTCTTTGTTGTGCAGCGTTTTACATTGCTAAATTAGTGTTTCACAGTGAAATTTTACGGTGCTGCTTAAAAATTAAAATTTATTGCTATCCTTTTTACAAAAATATAAATTATTTAAAAAAAAAATAATAATTTAAAGTTTCTATTTAGTAATCAAAACAGACTGGACAACTCATTTTTACTGAAAAATAAAAACCAAATTCATTGGAAATAGGCATGCCCGGAACATTTTTTCTGGTTTGTTACTCCAAAATCCAGTTTTCTTTTACCAAGTAAATTTAATCCTATTTCTTTCCATGGATTTTGCAAAATATTGCTGATTGATTTGACTTTACTACTAGAGAAAACCCTACTTGCAATAATAGATGCCCAAGTACCTAGCTAAAGTTGACCGTGCTGGTCAATGTTAGCATAAAAATTGCAACATCACATGCAACCAACTTTTTAAATCTTAAAAATAATAATAATAAAATGTTTCCAATTAATAATAAATAAAATAATAATTATAGTAGCCTACACATCTCAGGCAAGTACGTAATACGCTTTATATAACTCCCACTCGCAGACATGACTGGATTATTGCAAAGTATTTTATTGCACAAAATACCAATGGTTACTTCTTTACTACCTCTTGCAAACCAATCAATGCAGGAGAGTTTAGTTTATAGCAACCGACGCACCATTGAATAGCAGATATTGGGGCATGAGTTCCTAGATTTGGGAGAAATGTCGAAGTTAGAATGCTGGTCAAAACACACGTGTCTTATGGTATTCGAATCATCGTCTAATATTATTCTAGCGAACAACAGCTTGCACCTACAAATTGAACTCTTGAATCCTTTGAGTATAGTTTCAGTTTTCAAGCTTGAAGAAAACCAAAGTCAAAGATAGTTTTTTCTTTCTACATCGAACAAATTGAGAAAAATGTATTACGAACTGCCATAAACGGACTTTACCCATTTTCCTGCCAATAATTTCAGAAGCATCAGTTAACGATGAATAGTTATTCCTATATAACCATTTTCCCCAACATCTGCCTGCATTAACCGATCGTTGGAATAATAAAAATGAAAAAGGAAGCTAAAAGCCTTGCAATTTTTCGAGGGTTATATCTCAATTTTGTGAAGTCCAAATTTTAGTACTTGGGTAATATGTATATTGTTGAAGCAGATTTAGAAAAATTTAAATACTAGATATGACCAAAAAAAAGTACACTTTCGATCCAAACGTCCTTCCTCTAATTTTACATCTACAGAAGTTCCATTATTACATCTACAGAAGTATCTTCCCAGAGCTTTAAAACATTTTCCTACAATTATAGATAATTAGACTGTGACATTACAGGAACATACAAAGCGCTTAAAAGGTTTTGTAATTGAGAGAAACCTCCTTTTGTGGTCATAATTCCCGCAACTGTAGAATTATTACATGACACGATCCATATTATTATGATTTATCGCAATTGGGAAACTTTTATTACGGATCAAAAATTACACTCAAATATATTTTTTGCCACGACTTTTAAGTTTTAATTGCACTTGAGTCGGTTTTTTTTGCATTACTTCATAGTGCCTTAACCCTTTCCACTTCAATGTCGAGTATCACTCGACATTCAATTGTCTTTCAATTGTGAATCAAATTTTTGAATCACAATTGAAAGACACATTCTAGAATCGCGCAATACTTAAGTACTATGGTCAAGGGATGGATGCGTTTTGTTTAGGGCTGCGCCTCACTGCAGGTAGAGGCTCAGGCATCGGTGTTACAAAAGTAATTATCGCACCGTGCATCAACATCTTATAAACTGTGCATTATCGTGTTTGTTTTCGTGCAAATACTCGTTGAATGGATTATTGTTGATTTCTATTTTCTGTAGCTTGATTGTGTATTAGTAAAATAATCCTCAATCCCGTCATGTCCAAAAAAAGGAAAAGCGAGAAAAGAAAATATATCTAAATGAAAACGAATAATCATTTTGGACAACGCCTCTTAAATTTTTTCAATTATTTTAAATTGTCATTTTTATTTACAAAAAAAAAAATGCAATTTTGGCGTGGAGCTGGTGGAATAAAAACAAAAAAGGCTTGGAGTGGAAAGGGTTAAGATCTAAAACCCTATTTGGGAGAATTTAAAATTTGGATCCAAGCAATTGTATTAACACACTATTTTTAATATTGTAATAATTTCACAAAAATAGGGTTGGATAAATTGGATTGGTTCAATAAATTGAATTTAATCTGTGACTAAATCACAGAGCCATCACCTGGTAATCGTTATGTGAATACAGACCCAGTTCCATCAAGGTTTTCTCATACTCCTACCCCTAAATATCAACCTGAAATTAGTCATTTTAGATCAGTATTTTTTAACCTAGCAAAAGAATCGCCACCCCCCCCCCCCCCTCCCCTCCTCCCCCGCCACAATAGGTTATGTATATTCGCACGAGATAAATGATTATTATGCGGCGATTGGGATTTGATCAGCTTTCAGTTAATGGGAATGCTGTTCTAAGCTATTTAGGCGACCCGTCATGAATTATCAACATAAAATTTGTAAATTTACTTATTAATATGTTTTAGATTTTAATTATTATCGTAAATGTACACAATATGTTGTATTCAAATTAATTTTTAAAATCCCTTGATTAGTGAAAATTATTTGAAGCTTTACCAATGGGCGGATTATTATCATACACATTATATACCCTTCCCTACCCCTTCTTTTTTGCCATGGTGAATTGATTTCAATTTTCAAAAAATGGAATTATCTCTTTTAAAAGATTTTTAAAGTATGTATTTTTTATTTTTAACATTTAGATTTTTTACATCAGTATTATTAATATGTGTTTATATATATATTCTAATATATTATTTAATCATTTATGTTTATATAAAGTACAGTGGACCCTTGCATAATGAGCATAATTCGTTCCAGAGTCTTACTTGTAATGTGAAACATTTGCTAAATGAAACAATTTTTCTCTAAAATAAGATAATGCATTGCTAAAGGCACGACCAAACCGGCGCGTTCAGTTTGCATCCGCGGTGGCGTGCGCGGTGGCGATCAGTTGTTGTGTACGAACTTGTAGCGACGTGTTCAAACCGCGGCGGCTGCGGCCAGATCGCGGCGTCCTGTGCAGCGTCTGCACGCGGCGGTGGCGATCAGATCGCGCATGTTGCGTTCGGACGCTGCACGCAGCTATTATCTACGTGTAAAAACTGTGTTGTTAAATATAAAGTATGGGGGAAACGGAACAAATTTTAAATGAGGTTCACAAATACCCGTTGCTGTATGATACGTCTCATTTGATAGGTTAGGTACGCGATTAAAATATACTTTAATGATAAAACTATATTTTAACTAACTATATTCGTTTCCTACATGAAGTAACACAATATTCAATACCTTTATGAGTTTCTATACAAAGGCTTATAGATTGAAATATCTTACATATTGTTCACGAATATTGAAAGCATAATTACTACTTCTATGATTTATATTTTGAAATGCCGTAAAGGCATTTGGCCCTTCAGTTGGTGTCAAAAGAGTGTTGTCATAGTGCACGCATCGCTAGTTTGGTGTGAACGGTTTCTGCACGCATATAGGACGCCACCGTGCACGCCACCGCGGATGCAAAATGAACGCGCCGGTTTGGTCATGCCTTTATTGCTAATAATTGATTTTTTATGTCTTACCAAAAGTGACCCGTCTCGTCACAATTAAAAACGTGCTGCGGCAGGTAACCCTCAGAATCTACAAGCTTCTTGAAATCGCCGATGAAGATCTCTGCTGTGTTTGTGCCGGAGCTTGCTGCTTCACCGTGTGGATGCCTGCTCTTCTCTTAAACTTCTCGAACCATCCATGACTTCCCTTAAATATTTTTTCTTTGATTGTTGATGATTCTGTTATTGATGAATTATTTTTGTCTTTTCACAAATAATGTTTTCATTAATAGTTTTGCTCTGAATTACTTTTCACTTATCCAACCGAGAGGCAACCTTTCAACATCATCGAGAATACGAAACCGTTGCGTCAATATTCTTGTCACTCTCTTTGAAGCATCTGTCTCCTTAATCTTGTCCTTGTTCTTGCAAATTGTTGTAGACCGATTGCGTGTGACTTATGTGTGTGATTACAAGCGACATCAATATGCTAGTGAAGTGGGGACTTCCCTTTCCACGTCACTCGTTATGCGAAATGTCCCTCGTTAAGAGAGCCATTTTTTATGCAAATTATTTCACTTGTAATGCGAATTACTCATTATGAGAGGTGCTCAAAGCAAGGTTCCCATATATTATAGAAACATATTTAATTAATATCAAAAGGTACACACCCATTTTTTTTCATTTGAAATAATGTTTAAAAAAAATTTTATTAGATCAGTTTTTATTGCTATATTCCAACCTACTTGGATTTCTCACTTGTTTTGGTGTTATTTGATGTTCTAATTTTTTAAATTATATTTTTATATAATTTTTTTTACATTATGAAAAATAAATACAGCGGTACCTCGAGATATGAGTGCCCTAACATACGAGATATTTGAGATACGAGTCGTCAGCGAGCAAAGTTTTGTTTTGGTATATGAGCAACATTTGAGATACGAGGAACGGCCGGCTGACCCCTAGGGTAAAAAACCTTTGCTTTTATGTCTGTACATATTCATCTTGATTCGAGAGATATTTCTCACAGTGGAGAAAAACCGTTTTCATGTTCCATCTTCAAAAAATCATTTATTCGAAAGGGAGCTTTGACGAACCACAGAGAAAACCCAGTTTTCATATTCCGAATGTAAAAAATCGTTTAATCAAAAAAGTTCTCTCACGAACCACATGTTGACTTATAGCGTAAAAAAAGCTTTTGCTTGTTATTACTGTACGTATTCATCTTCTCATAAGGGTGATTTGAATAAGGGAGATTTTGGGAGCTGGAATGGATTAATGGCATTATTATTTCAATGGGGAAAATTGCTTTGACGTATGAGCAAGGTTAATGGAATTAAAGAAATTAAACTCGTATCTCGAGGTATCACTATACTCATTTGGCTGTCATACAGTCCTTTGAAGTTTCTTGTTTAACACTGTAAGCTTAATACGTGCTTGTGTTAATTAAACCCTTATAAAAATAATGTTATGCCGTCCTCGAGAGTCCTTGATTTTATTCTACGCCCTCTATACTATTTATTTTTTATCCTTATTGTTTAACTCTATATTATGTGCCTATCATGCATGTACAATTATAAAACTCCAAATGGGGCACGCATAAATAAATAAAAGCTTGTTGTGCAGTTGATTATCGAATAATAAATGTTACCTTAACCTGAACGCCGCTGATAAACATGTAATACAATTTTATTGTTATTTCCTAATGGCTCATGTTCTGCTTAAAACTATTTTGCTAATTTTTTAAAAGTGAAAGTGACTTTATTCTCACAATAATTCAGTTGCAATAGCCAAAATAATGATAAAAAAATGAATTTCTGAATCATATTTTAAAATGTAATAACAGTACGTGATCATTGTAGTTTTTTAAAATAACTGATAATATCATCAGTATTCTTCGAAAAACAGTATCCAAATTTGAAGTTTTGAGAAGAATATGAAAAGCAGTAAAAAGGACAAGTTGTTTAACAGTTCATCAAATTTAGAAGTTCATTTTAAGTTCTGTGAAAGTTGTGTTCAAGTTCTGTTCTTATATCATTATGGGCCAGTTACTTCAGAACTGAAATAATTTCAGAACTTTTGAAAATCAAAAAAAAAATTGTGTTTAAAAAAATACTGATGATGTTTAATAAATTGTATGTTTTTTTCAAATAATGTGTTTTACAACATATCAAAGAATTATCTAACCATAATTATATTCCACTAATTATGTATGAGATAATGGGAATTCAAGGCCTCCGGCACACAGTAGGCCGATATTTCGGCTGTGTCAAAATGAACCACATTTTGGGTCTTAGTCTGAGTCCCATATATTATGTACATATCCTCACACATTATGATATATACATATATTAGAAGCCTTGCATGGTGTATTTTTGATAAAATTCAGTTACCCTGTCCTAGACTGTAAAATGTTTAAAGTATGCGTAATGATGAACTTTTAATGTTTTACAGATCAATGTGCCTTAAAAATATTTGTCCAATCGTAACAAAATTCTAATGCATTTAACACCATTGTATCTGAAATTAGTATTGCATTTATTACTTTGTAACAATTTTCATACATTGTAACATGATTTATGACAAGATTCATAAATTGCAACTTTGTAGTAATATTATGAATAGAAAACAAGCACCTAATATTTCTATTAATTTGAAAGAAGCACTTAAATATATATAAATTCAAAACAAGGTCTTGTTAATGTCTATAAATGCAAAACAAGAACTTATTTATGTCTATAAATGCAAAACAAGCACTTATACTTAATGAATATTTTTAATGAGTCTCATGCAACATTTAGACGATAATTTTGATTTGTATTTTGTCATTGGGCTATTAAAACCCCCCTACAGACGAAACTAGTTGCGTTATATACTAGTTGGAGATATTTCTCTAGAAAATAATGCATGTAGAAATTGGAGATTTACAAGGCTATGAGGTACCATGTGAAATAATAATTATTTTTGCAAAATTGTCACGTAGATAGTTTTAACAGTTCAACGATCACACCCTTCATATATATATATATATATATATATATATATATATATTATATATAATTTGAACACCTTTTTATATAAATGTGCTGTCAATTATCTTACTACTATGCTTTTTAATATTTATTTTTATGATATTTTCAATACATGCTAGAATGTGCTTTGTATATAGGGCTTTTGTCAGTTTGTGACAAGAAATGACTTAAAAACCTTCATTAAAAACACCGAAGAAATATTATCACCATTAGATCAATTAATTCAATCCATGGGTAAAGTAACAACTTTATATATTTAGCAACTTTTTTATGTAGGTGAATTGTTTAATAGACTAGTTGGATGGGCAGGGTAAGGCAAATGGTGCATGACTTTTTGATTTCATATTTTCAAATAAATGCTCTATACAATTGTTATTTTATCCATGGTCTACATCTATACATTTTAGCTTTATATCTATTCATTTGTTTCCCCAAGCCTTGCACCATTGTGGTGACCCATATTTTTTTTATTTATGTAAACCAAATTAGATTATATTAATAAGAATTCTTGTATAATGAAGATCATATCAGGAAAAACCGCTTTGTAGAGCAATGAATTTCGGTGATTTAACATATTACTGTGGTGATGAAAATTTTGATCTTATGAAGACATACTTACAATAAAATATGTATATGTAGTAGTTAAAATAAACAATCAAATTATCTTATTATAGTAATATTAAAAATGTACTTTATTCTTCTTAGTGTCAATATGACAGCCTAAAATAAACTGATATTGATAACATGAAACTGATTTATAAATTCTTCCAGCAAAGTGTTCAAATTGAATTGTTTGACTTTAACTCTGATTATTATCAACTTGTTTTTACATACCTTATTATCATAAACGGCATTGGCTCTTTGGAAAATAATCTAAATAATATAACTTTGTATTCATCTTCTTAAATTTTTTAATTCTAAAATCCACATTAAAAACACTATTTATGTATTAAAAAATATCATTAATTTATGGATACTAATTATTAATTTGTGGAAATGAATGTTACAAATATTTTTACCTTTTATACAACTCTGTATCAATGTTTTTTTCTGTGAAACTCACTCTTTTAACTTCTTTATATGTACATAAATAATGTAAATCGAAATAATGTTATCATTTATGGAAACGGTCTTAACTTTGTGAAAATTAATGTTAAAAATTATTATATCTTTCAATAAAACTTGAACAATGTACGCAAAGTTTTATATTGTGATGTAATAATTTATATATTGGTCCACCTTTCTCAAAAATATGATTTCAAAACCTTGCCCTTACTCTATATAACCCCTGGAATGCCAAGAAACAAATACGTGAAGAAGTCATGCTTTTTTGATAATGAACTAAGATAATTAGTCAATGGGTAACTTTTAAAAAAGGAATAAAATAATTTTTCGACACCCATTTGATTATTATCATCAATCTGCAAACAGCTTTTTTTCATGATTTAGATATTTATTATATTTCCGTCACTTCAGCAAATATAAAACGGAATCTAACAGAACTAACTTCCTTTGATTTAAAATTGTATTCTAACAATAATGTTCATCTACTACACATTATGTATAGATTTTCAATTTAATGATGTTTCCCCTATTAATTTGACCGATAGAACGGGAGAATAGAACTTCATTCGCAGACCGTCTTACCTCCTTCACTCTTGCCATATTTTTACACCAGCCCTTGACTTGTACATATAATTTTTTTGGAGATGTGTAATAAATATTATTATTTTGTTGCATTAGGCGCTTTTAATATTCCCACTTGCACGGAATGGCGACAGTGCTAAAAGGCAATAAACAGGTTCCTTATCACAATAATGCTGCAGCTCTTTCTTACACAATAAACAATGGTGAGACAAAAACGAGACACCCAATGCATTTATGCCTGTTTTCTCCAAAGAAAAAAAATAGTACTTTGGAGGAAACAGACATGCATTACTGTGTGTCTCATCTTTTGTCTCACCATTATTTAATGTGTAAGTAAGAGCTGCAGCATTATTGTGATAAGGAACATATGTTTATTGCCTTTTTTGTACCGTCGCCGTTCCTGGGGATATTAAAAGCGCCTATTGTTAATGGTACAATTTCAGTTTGACACACCTACCAACTAACATAGTAGATTGATGTAACACGTGAATCAGTTTTTTAGGGTTGTGTACCAATCCTCGCTACATTGTCTTTCTTCTAATTACTTGGTGTGCTACCCTTCTGTCAGTCTCCTGCATTATTGGGATAGGGGTGAGGTAGGTGTTGGGTTAGAGATGGTAGTTGATCTAAAATTTTAACTGTACAGTGTTCAACAACTTTTTCCACTAGACAAAGATAATGTACATAAATTATTTTCTGGCATATATTTCCACAAAAACTCGGCATCCGAAGGGTTAGGTAACAATGAAATAATAATAATTATTTGTTTTAACTAATTTTTTAAGTTAGTAAAATGAAACAGGTATTCGGAAGCTTAATGTTTTAGATATTTTATGTTTAAACTTACTAAGTTAAATAATCATGTATAAAATACATTGAATAAATATTTTTATTTTATTTTTATTGTTTTTATTTTATATAACCCCACAATTTTATTTTAACTGCAGTGAAATTACTGGTAGACGATCTAATAATGAACCCGTTCAGTTTGGATTTTGGCCCTTTTCAATTATTAAATAAACAGTGATATGTATAGGTAAAGCAGCTTAAGTTGGAAGCAATGAAAATGTTTAGAATTGATGTATTGGTCTATCTGTGTGAACATCAAGCGACGCCCACTAACCCGATAAGGCTCTCTGTTTTTCTTACGCCCACTTATTGTAACTAGTTAGAAGAGAGGCAAGTTTTTACGCCCCTTAATGCTGCACTTACGGGGTGTCCTATTCATTCAGTTCGTAATTTGATTTAAACATGTGCACCTACATATTGCAAGTGAAATCATTTTTAAATTTGAATTAATAAATAGTTTTCATTATTTTTAATTTGAATCTTTATTAGTAGATTTACAGAGTGTTTTTAAAAGTGTGCAAGTGTAATATTTATTACGACATCATGGAATCCTGTTACAAAACGGGACGTGGCAAATCACTGAATGGACAAAGTCGTGAAATTTTATTACGCATGTTTAATTATTTTATGCATAATATAAAAAACGGTGGTCAATTTGCATGCTTAGGTATAATTTCCAATTGCCATAATTTCCGTGAATTAGGATCATTATCAATGGAAGTTTGTTATTTACAGCATTCTTAAATAAATGGCTAATTATTAGCAATACCCTAGTCTTTTTTATGAATATCCATTTTAATTCAATCCTGAGATTATCACATTTAGTTTTTTTTTTTAAATTGATAACCTTCAGTATTTCAATAACGATTTGTAAAACAAAATAAGTTTTATGTGAACGACTTCCACACGCTTCGGCTTCAAATCCTCAATTGTGAAATAATATACATTTTTTTAAAGCCTAAAATGAAATACAGTGTATGAGAGTTTTGCATCTGTGTGAGTACTGTGATGACGTCAACTTAACTTGCGAGACCTATACCTACTTCTTTCGGCAACCATAGCTTTAACCAGTGGTGACTTTCGCAAACTGTGTGATTGTAAACTGAACCTTCTTCAAATACAATGAAGCATTATTCTAATAATCTATAGTGCTATGCCATCGATAGTGCTGTTGCTGGTACAGGCATGGCCACTTCAGCTTATTGGTCTACATTTGACTTTAGGTCAGGAGGACAAAGCACGGTAAAATATAATTATTGACATGGATTCCATTCATCTCCACCATGGACGGGCTGCTCCAATTGCATTCGTAATAGGCCAGGCCTGACTGCCAGGCAGTTCAAATTGTCGGTTCAAGGTATAAGTGTAATTAATCATATGATTCCATAAATACGCCTGTCACCCAGTCTTACTATTGTGTGAATGTACAGTAAGCAAGCGCAACACAGATATGGGATTTTCACGACCAAAGTACTATCGTGATTTATTTGTGGGGTATTATGCCTTGTTGCGCTACCTCCTCTTTTAATTTCTCTCCTCTTAATGTTTCGGACACTGTAACGCTGTCCGAAATGTTGGCTAAAAGGATACCCCAAAAATAAATCACTAAGGGTGGGTTTCTTCATTTACCGAGAATGCTAAATGCAATGCTAATTGTAAAAGTAAACGATCGAAATTTAAAAACCCGCGTTATTTTTCCGCGCTCAGTCAGCTGTTCCATAAATTACGTACATACACCTTAAAAGATCAACCACATAAGTCCACTTTTGTTTAGGAAAGTGATTTTCTTATTAACTGAAAGTGTAAAAATCTATAACTTTTTTATTTACTTGTAATAATTAAGGTCTGTGAATGGAAAATTTCATACTTTAACCCATTGGCCACAAAGCTCCGGCAGCCTGCCAGGTGTGCAAATCAGGTACTTAACCACAAACCAAAATTATTAATGTTTGATTTATGAATAGTATGTTTTTTTGTAACTTTATGAATAAAATGTGAAAAAAGAGAAGGTTATATTTGTATCCTTATTTATATATATATTTTTAAATTTTAATTTTTATGTTTTTCCTTACCTTAATCGAATATGTAAACAAATTTAAAGAAATTAATTCATTTGAATATATGGTTCAAAAGCTACAATAGATTAACCAATGCAGGTTTTCAATTTTTGTTTCAAAATTAATTCGGTGGTGAAAGTCAATTTTTTAGCTCATTAATTCTGTGGCCAATGGGTTAATTAATTTTTTACCATAGTTAAGACAATTCATGAATATTAAAGAAATAATTGGACTCCCATGTTTTATGCGGCCAACACATTAACGTGGAAGAACCCAAAGCAAAACTTTCTACTTGTTAATTTTTTTGTACTGATGTAATCTACATTGAATATGTACTTTTTTAATTGTAATGTTGCTAATTCGTTGAATAAAGATATATATTATTATATAAAAAAAATATATATATATACATATATCCTGCAGATAAAACACGGTAATTCTTTTAAGCATTTTTCATAAAACAGCATATTATTATGAAATCACAAAATATTTAATTAAATGAACCAAATCCTGCCTACAAGGGATAAGCGGATAATAAATAAACAAAAATTTTAACAAAACAAAAAAACGACTTCAAAAATGCACTAAAAAGTAAAAAAATAATTTCGTATTCTTCTTACAACTTCATAATCGACTTACTTTTTCTACTCATCAATATGTAGGTACGATTGTCATTTTTGGAATCGGTGTCAGTCATGGTAGGTTTGTAACTGCATACATAGTTATAGATGACATGTGCTTGTGTCGCACAAGCGACTTGACGAGACGAGAGCGGGGCTGCGGCGTGAGGGGAGCTGTCAAGTAAACACGCCGCGCCGGGCCGGGTACCTTTGCTGACACCGACTCCAAAAATAACAATCGTACCTACATATTGATGAGTAGAAAAAGTAAGTCGATTATGAAGTTGTAGAAGAATACCAAATTATTTTTTTACTTTTTAGTGCATTTTTGAAGTCGTTTTTTTGTTTTGTTAAAATTTTTGTTTATTTTTTGATTTTTAGTGAATCTGAAGTACACTAATTTGTCTGAATATGGGTAGATCTACTAAACGTGCTGCTCATATGAGACAGACACAATTTGACCATAACGACATTAGGGTCAAATTAAGAGATTCGGCCGAGTTTCGTTAATTTGCTCCTAAGAATTGAAGAGTTCCGTTACTTTGTAATGGATCCGATAATCAGAACCTAACCAAACTCTCATCAATCTATCCTTGAAATACATCCTTTCCAATAAAAAAAGAATCATTGAAATCGGTTAGCGTGATATTGAGTTATTCGTCCATTTGTCGCGCACATACTTTATGCAAATTTAAGACTTATATGGTTTTCTCATGGATGCCATTGTCAGAACTAGACATAAAAAAAAAAAAAAAAAAAATACAGTCGAATTGAGAACCTCCTCCTTTTTGAAGCCGTTTAAAAAACAGGAAGAATCATTATTATTTTCATAATAACATCATTTTTTTATTATAGCTACAGAGCTGTATAAAAACAATTAAACATTAGAATAATTACTCTTGAGCGTCGTGTGATGAGGAATAATGTGGAATCAGATCATTAAATTGAAGAAATTCCAGAGGTATTGTCAAGAAAAACATGAATAATACATAATTAGGATAGACCATACGGGACGCCAAATTGTTACATGATCCCGGAGTGGGTCAAAATGTTACGCAATATGTAATGTTTAATAAATAATGATGTTAAAAGGGTAGAATAAAAGATCTGCCAGCTTTATTTTTATAGAGGCGCCACTGGTTGATTAACCAGGCTAGCAGATAGTAAAGCAATGAAACACTCTCAGGGCCTTTGATATGTAAACTATACGATTAAATTAGAAGGATTATTTTAATATAAATTAAACAGTATTGTTAAGATATATTAAATTAAAGATTTTATTAACACATAAGGGAGGAATGCAGATCCGGGCACAGTTTGGAAATGTAATAAAAAGGCACTTTCTAGATGAGAAAAGTGTGGAAAAGCAGAATAAAACAAAAATTAAGGCGCGCTCGGCAAAATTGAGTGAGGGAGATACAACCGTTCAAAGTATTTAAAATTTCACTTTACAAACTGATATTGACAGTTCGCCCGCGTCAGCCCGCCATTTTTTTTATAACCTAATACGCTAAACATGGTTTGTGATAGAAAAGAAAGTGCCCCCTTCGTAGCGCCTGCTCGCGTCACGGCAAAAAAACATCCCAGTTTTCAAGTGGTTTAGCGGCTACGCTAGGTTTGTGTAATATGGTTTGTGATTTTGGCGTACTATTAATTCTGTATTAGGTCTGGGATCCAACATAAGCAATGAAAACATGGCGAACGAACTGTCAATATCAGTTCGCGAAGTGAATTTTTAAATACTTTGAACGGTTGTATCTCCCTCAATTTTGCCGAGCGCGCCTTAATTTATTTTTTATTCATCTTCTCCACACTTTTCTCATCTAGAAAGTGCCTTTTTATTAAATTTCCAAACTGTGCCCGGATCTGCATTTCACCCATACAAGATTCTATCTATCTATCTAAATTACGATCTTGAGCTTCTGGTTTTTCTCCTGTAGTATAGACAGACAAAATACCTGGTACTGTATTCAGCCGAAATGTTTATTTGCTCCCAAAATCAAATCCAGCCATAAATATCTTGTATATCAAGGCGAGAATAATATATCTTCGTTATTTATCAGATTGATTTCCTTTAGGATATTTTACTTCCATGTGTTTACATAAAATGCCTGTTACTTGGCAATTAAGATTTGAAATTATCCATCGGTTATTTTCGTGTAAATTACGACGTTAGAAATGTGTTATTAAATACACTTATGGGCATCACGATAACGATGATCGCAGCCTAGTTAATTATGTTCCAGTTTCGGACAATAACCTTCGTATTTCTTAATTAAATTATACGAAATAATATCAAATGAAATCACGACCGACTCGTCAGTTAAACCCTCTACCACCTTGAAAGATAACTAAGAAGTGGGCACTAAACAAAATATTCCATTTTTATACCCTTTTCAAAAAAGAAAAAATGAATGATGTTACTTCCAAAATTTAAAAAAAATAAATCTATGTTGAAGTTTATTATTTTTTTTAAATATTATTTAATCACCTCTTGAAATTAGGTACCTGCTTGCCTAAATCTATGATAAAATATACTGCGAGAAATATTAACAAATATTTTATCATAACAGTATCCATTGTTTCAAAGTCAACGAGAAATAAAATATTTTGCAATCTTGATTTCTACGAAGGTTTGCAGTTTTGAAATTTTCATTGTTATAGTCGGTTTTATAAAGTAGAAAGAAGTTGCAGCCATACAGCATTAGAAATGAGAAAAGCTGTGCCTTCACCTTTCGTTTTGTACCTTTTTGTTTAGCAAGTTAAACAAGCAATTATTTTGTATTTAAGTACCGGGTTGCTACTTCCTGCCTTCTTGTGTTCATGGTATAGTATCCATTCTTAATAATAATAGTACACGTAAATTCATAATATTATATTTAAAAAAAAATTCTGTGTGTATCTGTAATGGAATCTTCCAGTTCAATTTTCATCCACTTCCCGAACTATCGAAATGTGAGAATTTTCGCACACGTGATAAAAATGATTACAATACATACAATAACAAAAATTAACCAATATTAAAGTTTATTTTGGTTTAGTACTACGTAATAAGCGTGTTTTTTTTATCTTTTTTAGACCATTTTTTTTATCTACCTACACCCTCACTGCTCCATCTCTACGCCCTCTAATTTTCTCTGGGTCTTCTACCGCCCCTGAAAGTCTCAAACGACAATATAATTAATTGTAAAAAAAACGGATAATATAATTAATTGTACATGAAAAAAAATGTATTTAAAAAGAAAACGGCAGATATTTGTGCGGGCCGCAAAAAATGGATAATATAATTAATTACCCATGAAAAAAATATATTTAAAATTAATTACCCATAAAAAAAATATATTTAAAAAGAAAACGGCAGATATTATAATGATAATTAATTACCCATGAAAAAAATATATTTAAAAAGAAAACGGCATATATTTGTGCTGGCTGCAAAAAAAAACTGACAGGATAATTATTGTACATGAAAAAAAAAATATTTAGAAAGAAAACGCCAGATATTTGTGCGGGCCGCACAAATATCTGGCCCGCGGGCCGCAGTTTGACGACCACGGTCCTAGAGTCTAGAGCAGGGTTTGCCAACCAGTGGTCCGCGAGAGGCTAGAAGATGGTCCGCGAGTTAATAATCGCTGGCTCGCGCGGGCGGTCCCTAGTCGAGAAGTGTGAATAAAAAAAATCGGAACAATGTTCAGTTTATCATTATTGTACCTTGTGGTCAGTGACCATTACGGTATTCCGTTTCACCCCACCCCATCCTACCCCGTTCTACCCTCTCCGTGTTGTGGTAAATATTTTGCTAGAACCCGTCCCATCCTATCCCATTACGCCCCTTCTGTTGTGCCATCCGTTCCGGGTGCCACCCAAGCTAGCCTACGCCCATGCTAGGCTAGCCAACGTGGTTTCACCCCCCTCCCCAACAATAAAGTTGACAAACTCAAAAGGGGGGGGGGGGGGGTTGCTAGAGAATTGTGCATGCTCTTGGAAGGTGAAACTGTGTCGGGTGGCACCCGCCGGCGCCGCCCCCCTCGCTGTGCCACTGCTTGTGGTCCGTATTGAAAAAATAAACGTACAAGTGGTCCCGGGTCAGAAAAAGGTTGGGAACCACTGGTCTAGTGAAAAAGTTTGATCTATGGTCGTCCAGTGTTGCCAACTTAGCAACTTTATAGCTAGATCTAGCTATTATTTGATGTCAGACAGCTACATTTTAATGAAACTTGTAGCAAAATTTTTTAGCTACTTTTTATAGCAACTTTTCGTCATTGTTTTATAGCAATTCTTCCGGTGACAACACATACCAAGATATAAGTACTCTTGCTTTAACTTGTCTTTCACTGCCACATTCTAATGCAGAGGTAGAGAGGTTATTCTCTCGATGAATTTAGTTAAAAATAAGCAAAGAAACCGTACAGATGAATTTAGTTAAAAATAAGCAAAGAAACCGAATAAGTTTGACAACTCGAAAAGCTAAATATTATATTTCTTTTAACTTTATAATAAAAAAAACTCTTAACTCAATCCTCTGCATTAGAGACTCTCAGGAAAAGTGGTAAATGCTGCTATAACTGTGTTTTGCCTAAAGATGTTCTGCATAAAATGGGTACCGCTGAAAAATATTCAAAATCACTGAAAGACACTGAACCCCAGCCATCGACATCTTCTGATCTTCCTCTTTAATATTAATGTTTAATTTATTTTTTATTCAATAACATGTATAAGATATATTTTTCTCTTTTGTTGGATTTAATGGAAATAAAAACGATTGTTAGAATTTGTCATTTTATTGTAACTTATCTACCTACTGTAACGTTTAGCTACTTCTAGCAACTCTTTGGGGTGAAAAAAACTGGCGATCTAGCAACATTTTGTAAGATGTCTAGCAATTTGGCATAGCGGGGTTAGTATATTTATGGGCATAGCTAACAGTTGGCAACACTGTGGTCGTCCTGTCATAAAGGTACTGACACACATGCTCACAGAAACCGGCTTATGAGCATGCTCATTAATGAGTACGCTCCTGTCAAAAATGGTCAACTGTACACATTTGCTCAATAATGAGCAGGCTTGGTTTGAGCTTTCTCGTGAATGAGCGTGCTCAAAGCCAACATTTGAACACACATGCTATTTAATGAGCATGCTCATGTCAAATCTACCTGTCAAATAAATAAATGCAGGGATGTTCTGCCCAAAAAAAAATATTTCCCTAGATTTCGAGGTGAAATTTCCCTAGATTGCACTAGACTAGGGGTACACTTGGAAAATCAAAACTCGAGTCGGCGGGGGGTTGTCGGACTTTGAAATAAAGGACTTGGAAAGTGATATTCCTTTCATATATGTATAATAAACTTTTTTTATATTTCTTGGGCATTAACTGTAAAAACTTGTAGACATTTTGGTTTAAAAGTTTTATTTTATTTTATTATTTTATTTAAGTTACTTACTGAATTTTTTTTATTAAAAAAAGTTAATAAAATTTAAGTAACAAATGTACATAGAAAATAAAACTTTTCAAAACAAAATACATAATAATCATATCGAAGGAAGCAAACACTTTGTGGTGTGACATTATATATTAAATGAAAGAACACACTTTGTAAAACACCACTTTTTATGTAAAAGTGGTGTTTTACAAAGTGTGTTCTTTCATTTAATACATAATAATCACATTTACGCAATTACCTACGTAGCTACCTGATTGTGTAACACTAATCCTGTTATATGTTAATTAATATGATTAATTAATTGGAAAGATTTCAAACTTGCTCGATGTTCTTATAATACTGTGCTATTCCAAATAAAAACACTTTTTGTTAAGGGAAATAATAATTTTAAAGTATGTAACTAACCAACTAACCATCACGCCGTTTCCCCGCAGGGGTAGGCAGAGAGGACGGACCGTCAAACAACTCGGTCTTGGCACACACTTCTTGCCTCGTTCACATTCATACATCGTCTCGTACATGCTCTTCTATTATTCTCTTGACATATCCCGACTCAAGTATCTGATTCACTTGGTCGTGCCATGTCTTTCTCGGGCGTCCCCGATTTCTTTTACCATTCACATCTGCGTCATATATTCTCCTTACAGTCCTTTCCTCGTTCATTCGCTCTACATGCCCAAACCATTGGAGCGTTCCTTTCTTGATCTTACTCATTACGCTTACATCAGCCTTGCATTCTTTGCGTATTTCCACATTTCTCACACGATCATACATGGTTTTCACACATACGCCTCAGAGAACTCATTTCTATAGCATTCAGTCAACTTTCATCCTTCCTCTGCCAGTTCCATGCCTCACCAGGGTAGGTACCAGTACTCTATTATGGACGGCTAGTTTCGCGTCTTTGGACACTTTTTTGTTGTTGCCAACGCCGTTCAGTCCTCCATTAATAGAGTTACCAGCGTTCACCCTTCTTTCAATGTCTCTATCAGCCTTCCCATCTCTCGTAAACATACTTCCCAAATAAAAAAACTCTTCCACCTGCTCCAAGTATTCATCGTTCACAACTATATTGCATACTGTTTTCGTATTCTCTCTTTCAAACACCATGACTTTAGACTTACTTACATTCATCATTAACTCATTCTTCATACATACTTCTTTCATCCTTGACACGAAAGACTGTAGATCTTCCATACTGTTAGATATCAGCACCGCATCATCAGCATACAACAGGCAACATACTTTCAGATTACTCAATTTCGCGCCGGAACACTCAATTTCAAACGGAATTCCAAATAAAAAAAAAAAACACTTTGCAAAATAAAAATCAACCGCAATCACCGAAAAAACGGAACTTAAAACTTAAATTTAATTTTTTTTTTCAGAAGTCTCCATTTATCTTTTTAGATACATAATTTAATTTTGAATTGTCAGTGTTAAAAATAACATTGCTTGATAACATTGCATGTACTTACATCAACAATATTTAAGATTCATGGGAATCCCAAAAATATATATATAATACTAGTAATATTGTCATTTGTAATAAAAAATTTGCCAGAGTTCGAAATTTCTCTAGATTATGTGCTGATTTCCCTTTTCCCTAAAAAACATTTTTCTCCCCTAAATCTAGGGAAATTTCCCTAGACATACCATCACTGAATAAATGTCAAATAGAGTCGGTTTCATTCGCTCAGAACTCAGAACTAAACAAAATAATATTACTGATTGTAATGCAATTATTTAAGAATCTTCTGACTTAAAAAAATAAGACTTTGATTGGCTTCCAAATTGTCAACAAATCCGAAAATGACTAAATATTAAAAAATGAATGCTAATTTCAATAGAATGTGGTTTCATTTTGGAGGTAAAGGAGCTTTTGGGGAATTTGGAAATCTATTGTGGGTATTTTAGTGACCTTGTGTTCCAAATATATTCGTGATCACTAGGTCAATGCGTAATTCCCATAATAAATCACGGAAAACGAGGTTTTTCGTCTCCCCAGCGGGTTATTTTGACACATTTTGACATTTTAGCTAAGAATGCGCAGGCGCAAACTGAGATCGGATTGACGTGAGCATGCTCATAAGCTAGCCTGTTCACACATGCTTAGAGGCTTCCCCTTCCACCCGATAATCCAATGAGCATGCTCATTAATCAAATGGCTGTTGATTTGTGAGCATGCTCATTCGGCTTGAAATGAGCATGCTCATTACTAGCAATGTCACTGACACACATGCTACAAGGTAGCAATTGCTACTAGGTAGCATGCTCTTTGGCTTCAAATGAGCATGTGTGCCCGTAGCATTAATGACACTTCGATTGTTTTGAGTCGTTTCGCGCGTATTTAATAATGTCACTTTAAAAAGTTATCGTGATAAAGGTTGAAATATCAAAGAACATGTTTCACAGTCAGACAATTTTTGGCTAAAGTTTACTGGTCCGCCTGCAGACTTTAAACCTCAATTTTGGCGGATTTTGTTCATATTTTAAAGTTTGAACACGTCACATTGCACGTGCAGGATGTTTAAGGTACCTGCAAAGTAATGTTTCGTAGATCTGACATTCTAAAGTAAAATAAAATAATAATTTTAATATATTTATTATGCATAAATAATCTTAGTTTATCAAAGAATAAAATTTTAAACATCAATTTTGGCGGATTATATTCATATTTTAAAGTTTGAACACGTCACATTGCACGTGCATGGTGCAAGATGTGGTACCTGCAAAGTAATGTTTCGTAGATCTGACATTCTAAAGTAAAATAAAATAATAATTTTAATATTTATTATAAATAAATAATCTTAGTTTATCTTAGAATATAATTATAAAAATATTTTATGCAATGCAGGTAAATATGTATTGTTCGTAATATCTACCTTACTGGGTAAAACGACAACTTCTGTTCATCTAGATTTTATTGTTTACTTATTTATTCAAATAGATTTAGCATACAAAAACAGAAATAAAATCTGATTGCTTAGGTACTTTTATAAATAGTGATGTAGTGTTGATGTATGTAATGTTGCTAATATTGTCTTCATTAATTAACGTATTACAATTTGAGGTGTTACTCATTAAGTTAAAAAAAAAATTAGAGTGTGCAATTCACACACAGTAGAATTGAAACTAGAAAGTCGCTAGATGTCGCTTTCTTTTCTTTTGCCTGTTTATTTTAATGTTTCTGTTTTAGATTGAGCGTCGCTAAAATTGTCTTCATTAATTAAAATAATGTTTCTTTTAAAATAAATTAATGAAGGACAAGGTTAAAAAACAAGTTTGAAAATAATCACATTAATTTATCGAAGTAACATTGATTTTGTAATGCTTACCAAAACTGGAAGACTTCTAGACCATCCCAAAAATATAAATTTAGCATATTCTTTTGTATGCATTACTTTAGTATTTTAATAACACAAAGACTATTCCCTGGTGTCATCCGGAATAAAGCTTGGTGCTGAAAGGCGTCTGTACACCATCTTTTGTTTGCGGTTGAGCTATATTACCCAAATAAATATTTTTATATGTAGCGTTTGATTTATTTTGCCGGATTCCAGGGCCTAGTGGGTCTGGTGACGGGGGGCGCCTCAGGGCTTGGCCGGGCCACCGTGGAGAAGTTAATCAAGGAGGGGGCCAAGGTCGTCATCTGCGACCTGCCCACTTCCAAGGGACATGAACTCAGCAAGGAGATCGGCCATGATACACTCTTTGTTCCAGTTGATGTAAGAATGTTTATTTAGACATATATTTTAAATTAAATTGTCAGATGTGTCACTGTAACGCTGATGATGGACAATGTAACACTGTCCGAAACATTGGCTAAAGGAGGAGGTAGCGCAACACGGTATAACACCCCAAAAATAAATAACAAAAATACTTTTGGCCGTGAAAATCTAAAATCATATATTTGAAAATATAGTTTTTCAGACAACTAATATTGTTTCATTTAAAAGTAAATCTTAAAACCTATCTAAACCTACAGACCCGCTATTACAGTTACAGTTGGCACATCATACATGCAATACATATTGTTTTTTTAAGGTTTGCTCAGAAGTTGATGTCCAGACTGCTGTTGCCCAAACAAAAGAGAAATTTGGTAAATTAGATGTGACAGTGAACTGTGCTGGTATTTTCGGTGCTGCTCGAGTGTACAACTTCAAGAAAAAGCAACCATATCCTCTGGATGATTTCACTAGGGTTATAAGGGTAAGTTATAATGTAGAAGCTATTTTCGTCTTTGAAGTTTAATCACAATACACTTTAACATTTTTAAAAATGATTATTCTTTGAGCAATACACCTTTTCTACATAAATGCCTTTGCTAGGGAAATATCAACCATCTCTACCAATGATCTGTTTTAGGAGAAACGTTATAGTAATCCAAACCTCCCATTATATTGATTAAATATCCAACTCCAGTAACATATTGGCTGAAGTGTTGACCGCTAGAGGGGCTAGTGTAGCATATCGACGTTGATATTTGTTTCAATGGCGGCAAATTGAATTTATTTAGTTCTTGCCGGCGGTGTTTTGAACTTTCTAATTTCGATCAATATTGATAAAAAATATATATAAAAATGTCCCAAAAAGAAATTCTGTTTGTTAAATTGGTGTAGACGTAGATGTAGATTGCAGATCTACAAAAACACTCCAAGTCGTTTTTAGGTTGCCAGAAAAATTGTTAGGTTAGTTGGTGAAATATAATATGTGTTTGTTAAATCCCAGAAAATACAAGGGCTGTCTGTAAAATAAGGTTTCCAAGGTGCTGCGGTCGCGAGAAACGATTTCACGCACAATCCGGCAACAGTAGCGTATAGCCTGGTTCCCCCATGCCAAATCACCACCATGCTGCACTCTCTGCGACACCTAGTCTTGGCTTTGCCGCTGTTCGCGGTGGAGCTTTCACTAGTGTGAATTACGCTCTGTAAATCTGTTTTGCATGCAAAGAACAAAACCCCAGTAGACATTCATTCTCAGCTATGTAAACATTGTATAAGTGTGAAAAACATGCGCAAATGCTGCAGAGAATTTAAAAACAGACATACCCAGATCTCATCCCCAGGTTGAATCCAAGAATTCCTCGCCATCGACGTCATACCACTCAAGGAATTCGCGGGCTGCTTCAATCCGTTGTTACAGCCCCGTTTGTGATATTTCATATCATAGTGCTTTCAAACAAACAAAGTATTGAAATCTGTAAGTCCAAATTTTAACTTCAGGGTGCACAGTTTACACCCGCGTAGTGCAAGTGGGTTCCCTACAGAGCATCAGACCATCCCATGATATTCAATGTGATTCGGGTTGTGTCGTTTCCAGATTACATAACCAGAATTAAACTTTCAATTTTGTCCACATGTCTTGATTTAGTTGTGTAAATAAATAAGATATAAATCTGATTCGATCAAATGACCTCTATTTGTTCATTTCCAGATAATACAATAAGACACCTGTATTAAAATGGTTACTAAATAAAACAGAACATGACATGTTTTTTGTTCTTTTTCTTCTAGGGTGGGGCAGGAAAACTTGCTTATTTGAATTTGGAGTCCTGAAGCGATGGTTGCTGTGAGGAGGGTGGGGTAGACACATTCGAGAGGGTAGGGTGTAAAGTTGTAGCCCCACTTGGTTTAATTAGCATCATGGAGTGTACGAAGGTAGAGCGCGTCTAACGGTTGCTCAGCCACACAACGTGCATTCCGTACCCTTTTCAATATTGCGCCCTGTGGTCGTGTCCCTGGCCGGCAGTCGATTATTTCATGGGTAAACAACTTCAGGGAAACTGGTGATGTGAAGAAAAAAAACCTAGGCTTCCATGAATAGCAAGATCATCCCAAAACTTTGACGTGGTATGGCTTTCTGTTTTGTAATCCTATCAAACTAAAATTTCATCCCCACAAATTGACTGTGGTGCACGAACAAATGTGCGATTTTGTTGCTCAAGAAAATGCATGTGAGGGGCTTCTTGACACATGCCTCATGACACACTTGTAATTCGGTGATCCAAGCGGAGCTACACCTTTACGCCCATCCCTCTCGAATGTTTACATCAGCACCCTCCCTGCAACAACCAGAGCTTCAGGGCGCAAAAATTAAAATAAGCAAATTGCACTGTCCGACCCTGCATTATATCTGACGGTAACTATCAATAAACATATTCCACCTGGTGTTTTTTCCAGATTAATCTAATTGGAACGTACAACGTGATACGCTTAACGGCAAGCCTGATGGGAGAGAATGCACCAAATGCTGATGGCCAGAGGGGAGTGATCATCAACACGGCCAGTGTGGCAGCATACGATGGCCATGCCGGCCTGGCTGCCTACTCAGCCTCCAAAGCTGGGGTGGTCGGAATGACGCTACCCATCGCTAGGGACCTGGCCGGACAAGGAATCAGAGTGGTTACCATCGCACCAGGTTTGTTGGACTGCCCATAACTCTATCTTCATTTGTGCATCATTCTCTTCTGAAAGTGCCCTGTTTCCCTTGGACACCTTGGTGGGTGAGCCGCTCTACTGGTTACCAATACCATTGGTATGCTTCGATGTTGGTGTCGGCCACTAAACCGTGGTGACACCAAGTGGCCACTTGCTGAGGAACCCTTCAAAGAGACCTAAACATTTTTTAGTTTCCCAACTGGATGTACCACTGTGGTGTACCGGTGAAATATGGCCCTTATTGCGAGACTTGGTTGAGTTTTTTCTTTACAGATTGTATTTTGTTTTTCCTCTTATTCAGAGAATCAGTTTACAACTCCCCCTCCGCCTCACCCATAAAATCGTGACCTCTAATATATGGTTCTTGATGGCGGTCTCAGTTATTAATTAATGCCTGATTGGAAATCATTCATTGACCTCTTTATTCACCATAAACTGATAGAAATGTGTTGTGGGCATTTCTCTGTGCTTGAAGTAAGATTCATTTTGTCTCATTCCGGGTGAAATTGATCAAACTTTATAAATTTTCGAAATTCTTTCTTGAACTTAAGACAATTTCATTGAACCTAGGAATCTAAAGGCCTGCGTAAATTGGCAAGTTTAAAATTATTATTAAATCTGTTTTTTAAACGACTTCGAAAAGGAGGAGGTTCTCAATTCGACTCTATTTTTTTTTATTTTTTTTTTTTTTATGTTTGTTACCTCAGAACTTTCGACTGGGTGAACCGATATTGATGATTCTTTTTTTATTTGAAAGCTGGTGCTTCCCGTGTGGTCCCATTTTAATTTGGTCCAGTTCTAACAATGGCATCCATGAGAAAATCATATAAGTCTTAAATTTGCATCAAGTATGTGTGCGACAAATGGACGAATTACTCAATATCACGCCAACCGATTTCGATGATTCTTTTTTTATTGGAAAGGATGTACTTCAAGGGTAGTTTATTGAGAGTTTGGTTAGGTTCTGATTATGGGATCCATGACAAAGTAACGGAACTCTCCAATTCTGAAGAACAAATTTACGATACTCGGCCGAATCTTAATCGAATTAGTTAGTGTAGGTACTTCAGATTCACTAAAAATCAAAAAATAAACAAAAATTTTAACAAAACAAAAAAACGACTTCAAAAAATGCACTAAAAAGTTAAAAAATAATTTCGTATTCTTCTACAACTTTATAATCAACTTACCTTTTCTACTCATCAATATGTAGGTACGATTGTTATTTTTGGAGTCGGTGTCAACCAAGGTACCCGCGGCCCGGCGTGTTCACTTGACAGCTCCTCTCCCGCCGACACCGACTCCAAAAATAACTATCGTACGTACATATTGATGAGTAGAAAAGGTAAGTTGAGTATAAAGTTGTAGAAGAATACGAAATTATTTTTTTACTTTTTAGTGCATTTTTTGAAGTCGTTTTTTTGTTTTGTTAAATTTTTTTTTTTATCAGTATTAACACTTCCATGGATTTTCTGTTCAATGGTAGTGGAGATCAGTTTTAATACAAACTCTAAACCTTTGAAAAAAATAATAAAATTTAATTTTCAGGACTTTTTCTAACACCAATGGCGGGCAAGCTTACCGACAAAGCTCTAGCTGAACTAGCCAGCAGTATCCCATTTCCCCAGAGACTGGGAAACCCATCTGAGTTCGCTATGCTTGTGGCGAACATCATTGAGAATCCCATGTTGAATGCGGAAACCATTCGGATAGACGGGGCCGTCAGAATGAAGCATTAACTTGGAAACTAGCATACTTTTGTGTACATAACATATTTTTCGATGTAGCATAGCTATTGGTTGTGACATATAACATAATTTTGTAATAGTTTTATGTACATATGTATATAGAATAGTTTTGTGTATGCAGCATAGGTTTGTGTACATAGCATAACTTTGTATATTGTACAGATCATAGTTTTGTATAGTGTACAGCAGTGGCAGCTCAAGCACAATTTCGGTGGTGGGGACCGATATTTTTTATGTACATATATAAATATATACTTATATGATAAACCTTACCTTAAACTCATTATAATTGAGAACAATCAAAATACCTACTCTTTTATATACATGTACCTATATGAGTAGGTTTCTTTTTATGTTCTCAATTCTAATGTATAAAGTCTAAGGAAAATAATTCATAATTTTTTTTGAATAAATATTTATTTTTGATTTATTATTGAAGGCTTTTACAGTAACACGTTGTTCAGGATGAGTTACGCACCTTACCAGTAATACCAAATAGGTACATATATGAATATGAAGCTTAATAAAAAATAACAAATATAATCCAACCAACTTTGGTTTAGAGCACCTTTGAAGTAAATTTTCCACGAGAATGGCGCTATAGAAATAATCCGATCTATATTAACTAAAATTTGTAGGCTGGCAACACCAATTTACCTGTCAAATATTCCTTTTAGTGCAATGACACTGAAAATACAGAACACCGTATATACATTTGAAAAAACATTTTATTGTTCATAAAAAAAAAATTTAAATATGCAGTTAGTCCTCACGGATAATACGGAACATTCAATTTGTCGAAGTTTGATGCATGGATAATACGGAATATTCCTTTTTTAACAAATAGATAGAAAGTACCAACCTCATAACAGATATTCTTGATTCAAGTGGTTATTTACCTAGCCAGGAATTAACGACGTACAGTACCTATCTACTTACTGGTTGAGCTATTTAATACAATATAATCAATAAAACTAAACACTTGTAACCTAACCTATATTTTGATGATTTCCTAACAAAATAATAACTTTTGAGAGGTTCTTTAAACAGGATATACATCCCAGGTTTTGAATGGTTCGTATGGCAAGCATGGTTTGTGTAATTATTTGAATACTTAGAACGAAAATAAATATAAGAATGCGCACGCGTTTTTCTTTTAAACAAGATATATATCCCAGGTTTTGAATGGTTTGAATGGCAAGCAGGGTTTAATGTACTTTTTATTCATTTTTTTAGGTTCCTTCAAACTCCAGAAGGGTGGTAATGTAACAAGTTTTTGTAAAGAATAATAATATTTTTAAGTTTGAAAAATTTGTTTTTTTTAAGATATCTTTCTTGTAGTGTCAGGAATTCAATTCCTATTCCTAAAATGCAAGGCATAATGTGAATGTGAATGCACTGGCGTCAGATGGGAATAATTTTAAACGATAATTGGACATGTATCCAAATGATTAACCGCTCTTATTATGCGCGAATACAGAAGGCCCTAACCCTTTCCGACCGGCAAAAAATGACAGAATTTTGATGGGCCTCACCAGTAAAGCTCTTAATTATGATTTCTTGGGGCTGGGCGACTTACTGGTGTAGCGACACGTCATTATTTTTTCGCTACTGAAAGAACTCACGAGATTTATCCTCATAGCCGGCTAACTGCTCAGGTACCTATCTACTTGCCTCTGCAGTGCGAGCCGTCGTCACCGGTACCTACACAGAGTACATAGTCCATTTGGCCGCCTACTGTATTGCCACTTACTGGAAAGTTCCAGCGCTAAAACCCGTAGCTCACTGTATAGCGCCGAAGGTTCGTGAACCATCGAGTGGCACGTTTTGCCTAACTACCAGTGTTTTGGCTGCTACCTGAGAGGTCGCCTATTTAAGCGAGAGCGGGCCCGCTGTCCGGCAGTAATTAATTAACCTGCAAACGTACATCTATTCAGTGCATACCACTCGCCGTGTCGCTTTACGTTTGACGTAATGTACTCACTATCGTTTACATCGCTCTTGTTTGTTTAAATAAATAAACCAGTGGTAAATAAATAAATAGTGTATTTATTATTGAACATGCAAGGTATGATTACCACTAAATACCACTAAACTGGTTTTACCACGTGCGCGTGATGGCACCCTGCATATGCAGCTCCCGCACGATCGATCGATACCGGTGTCGTTCCCAAAAACAGATTTATTTGCTGAAAAGATTTTTTAAAAGACAAAGTCACGCTCATATGAAGCCGGTCGGAAAGGGATATAGAAAATAATTTCCCTCAGGGCCTATGTCATCTTTGGAGATGCTGTGTGAAGGGTCCTTTTGAGGAGAGGAAGAAGTAAACATGGGTCTTAGAGGAATCTTATAAGATCTCTTAGGTTTCTTATGGGAAGAGACCATGTTGTAGGAGGGAGAATACAGAGCGATCGGCAAATCATTCCACAGCCGAGCTGTTGAACTCAAGTGCGAGTCTTAGAAGCGACCCGTTCTCATGTGACAAATGTCCACCATTGATGCGCACGTTTGATGTGTTTCCTGACTATGCACCGGTGCCGGAGGGGTCAATGCTGTTAGTTCCTCGGAGTATCTTCGGTGGAACAAGGACAGTGCACCTACCTGACGCCTGTTATCTTAAGATTGCAATGCTTGTTAAGATGGGGAATCATCAAACGGGCCGCCCGTTTCAAGAGTTTTGCTCCACACCAGAGATGACTGCCAAATTCAACAGTGGAGGGGCACTTGTGATTTGTACAGGGTAAGAAGATGTGTACTAATAAATTATCTGGTAATAGGCCACTTGCATCACATTTTAAAAAAAAAAATTCCGGTTTAAGCAAATATTCTAAGACATTCCGTATTTTTTTAAATTTTTTAATCGTATTTTTGAAACCCTGGCGATTTTTTGAAAATTTCAATCCGAAAAATCAGACCATTTTTTATAAACCGGAAAGACGGGACATAATTTTACGGGTGCGAAAAAACGATAATTACATGGCCGAAAATCATTTAAAAAAAAAAGAACGTTTTCCTCACGAATGGCACAGGAGAATAACGAGGCATACCAAAAATATTACAGCTCATAAATAATTTTTTCCTTGATCCATCTTATTGATCATAAATCATTAAAATGTTCAATATCTATATTACTAAATCCAATGTAATATACTTGTACTTGTAAATTATAACAATAATAAGGATATTATAAAATTTGATTTTGTTAAAATCAGCACCATCACCATTATAACTCTAAAACACATGCAGACATCATAAAATGTACGGGGTTCTCTTCATGACATCTGTCAAAAAATCAAACCAAATGATAAGTTCGCAGAGAACAAACAATAAATCTAGTGAACGAATTAAAAAATTCGTCTGTAATCAAAGTGTTTCCATATGAAAAAAATAAATCAGTGTGGAATTTTACAAAATTAATAGGAACATTTTCGGAGTCGGGACATTTTCATGTAGTGACGTCACAAGCCCAAATAATGGATTTATTTTATTTATTTAAAAAAAAGCTGTACATTACTAAAAAATTTTACTAAAATTTTCGTAATCTTAGTAAAAAAAATCTATACACACGATTCAAGTCGTTATGAAATCTGTGCAAGTGGCCTATTAGAGCTGCTTTGTTTAAAAAACTTAACAAGAATTTGTTCATTAGATTATCATGAAATATCAATAATGCTCTCCTAAGTTTCGCAGTGTGAGCGTGGAACAGTGTAGCGGCCACTGAAGCTTCTGAAGGTGCCTTGTCAAGGTGATGGGTCCCGGAAGAGTACAAGGGAAAGAAGATAACAGAGATGAGAATATCATGAAAATGCAATGACAATTTAAATATTTTATTCAAACATAAGTAGGTATACATTTATGAAAATAATCACATTTATTTCACAATAAAATGTACTAAGCATCAAATCAACGAAATTTTAAAACTCGACATCCCACTGCGCTCAATTTAATAAAATACTGACTGAGTCAACAGGCAACTAACAACCTTCCCTCTAATACAACTCCTGGCCAGGGCAGGCAGAGACATTAAAAAGAAATAATATTATTATAGTCTGTACATATATATATATATATTTATATACAAAATTAGAGACGTAATTAATTTGCTCTAGTATATTGATCTCTTAACCCCTCATGCCTCTACCGTAATCTGTCAGCAGGCCAAAATATTTCTGCTTTTTTTTTTTTTTACCTGAATACCGCACAAGAGTCCCAACTGCTCCCGTCTGGAGCCAGCGAGACTATGGCATCCCCAATTGGGGTATGTTGTGAGGCTGAAGGTAGTGGGGAGGGAAGGAGATAGGGAAGAGGAAGGTGGGGGAAGTACCTGGCTATTCAGATCTGGTCACCAAACACGGCTAAAGCCATTTCAGGCAACGTTTCAATTCTGAATGGTGGTCTTACACCAGGGCGATACTGAGAGTATCTTCCACTCTGGAACGTGCCGCAAATATACTATATATTATTTTAAATGAATAAATTGTGAAATACACAAATTAATCAAATAAAATTTATTTGCCACGCCGGGATTTGATCCCGCGACCTTCGGAATGCGAGTCAAGCGCCTTACCGCTGCACTACGCCGGTCGTCAGATTTTTTTAATAAATAACTTGTAATAAAATCAAAATAAATGAAATATTTGTGAATATATCTAAAAATTTAAAATTGTTTTTGAAAGGTGATAAAATATGCCTTAAAATTTTATTATTATAATAAAAATAATTGGACAATTTATAGAGCGCCGTTTTTGTGAAAAATCACCTCAAGGGCGCTTAAAATAAAATAATAGTTAATTGTATTAATTAATTGTAATTTCTTGAATATAACATTTTTTAATGCAAACTTTAAAAATTATTAAAAACGGCTCACTTAACATTTTTTTAACTGGTAATGAAGAAAAATAAAAATACATAATTTTTTGTCATTTCTTGTTAAAAATAATTACATAATAAAAAATTCACAAAGTTTTATATTTTTCAAATTGCAGTTGGAAACTTTGGTTTCATAAAAGTGTACATTTTAATTCTTTTGTGGTTACTTTTAGATTCGAATATATAATGCTTGGTGTTTTCTCTCTCGGATACCATTTAGATCATATTTCTCACTATGATAGTAAGGGAGACACGATTTCTATGAGGCCTTTATGAGAGTTGTTCTGAAGTGAACAAATTAGCCTGAGGGGTTAAGAAGATTTAGAATAGTTTTCGTTTTTATCAATAACAATTATTTATACAAAAACAAACACCTGGTGGTTAACAAAAGTCTGTAAAGAGTTAAGATGCCGAGTTTTATTTATATTCAGTTGAATTGGTACATTTTACAATCGTTTACAAATCTCATCTCATTTATACACAGTCTTATCGAATAAGTAGTGTTGGTAAATTTTACAGGTAACCCAAACATTATTCTTAAGAAAAACTTAAATTTCGACAACCATCGGTAGTCGATAGGCCGCTTGTCTGGCAATTGGGTAAAGTTCGAAACCCGCAGTTGGTACCGACTTGAACCTTTGCACCAAAAGCTGAGCTTATTCAACAGGATTTACAAGTAAATAATAACAATAAATTATTCCATCACGGATGGTGTGCTTAAAAATTATGGAAGTGCAATGAAATGTTAAATTTAAAAAAATATATATTATGTATTAAAAAAATTACATCTTCGTTCAATCCAAAACATGTTTAATAATATATATAATGTATGTACTGTAGTGGCGTGCAGTCCATAAGGGCTGAAAAGCTTTATAAATATAATATTACAACGAGGGTTTAGAGCCAGAATGATATAACATGAAAATTCAAATTTTACAAAAGATGCAAATTTCGAAAGAAATCTTGTCAATTTTGTTTTTCTAGGGACTTAATTAAGAACTGTTATATTTATTCCAATCATACATTTGTTTTATGGTAGTTTGATCATTTCACTGAGGTAACTATGTACGTCAATATTTCTATTGAAATTTGCCTCTCTTGTAAAATTAGAATTTTCACATTATGTCATTCTGGCTCTAAGCCCTCAACATGAAAAATCTTTTTTCATACTTACATACAAATAAGCAAGGAATTTGAGATGTCATTTATTTAGTTGGCCACAACAATCAGCGGAAGATGATAATGTATTGACCATTTTCAAATATTCAACGCACAATGTTTACCCGTACTTGAAAAACTACACACAGCCTACCTTTGGTCATAGAGCAATGCTTGCCTCTAATGTACAGTAGTTATATTTTTAGTATGTTATTCATAGATCAAATGACCTGACCAGAAAGCTTTTTTCGAAAAAAAAATGAGTTAAATACTAGCGTCAAAGAGATTCTCACAAATTCCCATAAAATAAGCCACAATATTCGTTGGCATTCGTTCAGGAGTTCAGGTATCGCCATTAAGTTAATGAATTCCTACCTTTGATGTCTTTTACTAAACTATCTTCTAATGTCATCAAATTATTATTATGTAGATCATATTGTCCAATGCATTGTTATTTGAATAGCATAATAAAATACACATTTTAAAATAATTTTTTTCTAATTTCAATAATGAAAATAATATATACATATGTGTTGCATTCTGTGAGAATTTTATTAATCAAATATTGGAATGAATAAGAAATGGAAAACCTTCACAGGATTATGAAACTATGAGCGGGAAATTACGGGAAAGGTAAGTAAGTACCCACTGATAAAAAATTGTAAAGTTTAATCAGTGCCCACTGATTGAACTTTACAAAGTTTACTATAAAAATATATCAAAGTATTTTGAGAGGTAGTAATTATAACTAAATGTAAATTTATCTTTGGCATGATTTAATAATAAATTTTCATTTAAATAGGATGTTTTTTAAACCATATTGGCAATTAATACTGGCGCTGCATGGTATGTATATACATAAATAGGTAGATTAAATCAGCAGTCAGATAAACAGAAATAACAAAATAGTGCTGTTTGATTTGCAATAAAACACATGTTTAAGTAAAAAGGTTGGCCATGATTAAAATTTGTGATTATTGGTACATGTAAGAATAAATATTAATAGTTATGGTGTCGTTCAGTTAATAACTATAAAAAAAAGATTGACAAAGCTGTTCTTATCGAGTGATTGATTCATTCAATCAGGTTTTATGCAAAATCAAACAAAAGAGAAAAACAATATATTTTTCACTTAACTATTTAACTATAGCAAAATTAACCTTTGATAAATAATACGTACTTTAAATAAGTATCTGTGTAATTAATGAAAATCTTGTTTTACAGGTTTGAGTGTTTAAAATTGAATAAATATCATGTTACGTGCCACTCTACAGCAGTGCCCCCGCCCGGGACACGCGGCAATCATTTTACATCAAGATTTCCATCATTTTGAATTTTGGATGTACGGAAAAAAAATAAAGAGCGAACATTTGAATGTATCTGTACACAGTGATAGTGGTTCAAATAGATTTGAAATAGTTTGGAACACTTGCCCACAGTCCCCTCTTATCCCGCAGTAGATCTGTAATACAGTCCACCACTACATAAGCAAAAGTCTCTTTAAAATGGTTTTATTATTAGATTATTTAAAATTTTTGCTTTGCTCAATATAATGAATTGATCGAAAAATAATCACAATTTATTTGTTTATTTATTTCCCACAACCTTATTGAAAATCTGAGGCATACCATCAAACACAGCGTAGTAAAACTAAACTTATTATAATAACATTGACAGATGTTGTATAACAATAAAAGCATTTTGTTTCTAAACATCAATCACTTTTATAATAATGTGAGTCTACATAATTAATTATACTATATTATGTTTTTATCACTCATGAAAATAGTTAATTTAAGGATTATTTTTAAATAATGCAAATCTTTTAATGCAAAAGTATAAAAACCGCTAGCTATGTAAAATATATAAATATAAAAGCCATTTTTATTATAATTTCAATCTCTACTATTGTGCTACAAAGTCAAACTAACCAGTGCAAAAAAACTTATGATTTATTACCAAACAACTAGGAATCTCTAACTCTTGTGTTTATAACGTTGTATATTATATTATCTGGGAAAACAACACTTATAAATACTTTTTTTTTCGATAGCTAATTAACATTATTACACAAATATATAGAAGAAAAATAGTACATTTGAATGCTTCATTAGATGAACTCTAAATCGTCATTAGGCCTGTTTCATTGCCCAGGTAAGAATGACAGTTTGTTAGTTCCCTCCCCTGGCACTGTGATGGGATTGTTTGGCTGACTTCTAGTTTGAGATGAGGTGTTAAGAAGTACGTAGCGGAACAACCATAAAACTTAGAATCGATGATAAAGGAGTGTGTTCATCCCTTCAGGTGGGTCAGAGCGGTATGTATTCTGAAGTGCAGGCGGGACTCCAGAGAATAGCCAGAATAGTTTTTGCTGCAAAGGAAAGAAAAACAACATTAATAAATTATATAGGTACAATTTTGTTGGTATATTAATTGAGTGACATAGGATAGAGATACACTTTCTGAGTCTCTCAGAATATATTATATTAAATAAGAAAGGAGTGTTCCTACACACAATCACTCCAGCGATGTCTACCTTATTTTAGGTGGGTGATTTTTATTAATTAAAATGAATTGTAGATTTAACAATTTTTGTATGTAACATATAACCGCACATAAACTATGAAATTTGTATAAATGGTGAAATCTATTGGCTTTAATCTGCAATAAGCATTGCATATATTTCCATATTAATATTAGATGTATGTATGATATTAATTAAATCGAATGGCCAAATTGAAAACCGAACACCCCTCCATCGCTGGAGTGGATAATTATGTACATATTATTTAGGCATGACCTGTCAATAACGATAACCATAGATTCTCATAGTAAATAGTCCAGGAATAAGGCCAATTCCGAGGAAGATAACAGGAAGAAATGTATAAAAATTAGGTAAGTAATAAACCCTCTGAAGAAGAAATTCTAAACTTGCTCAAAAATACGAGCAGTGACACAAACACAAGAAATACTTAACCCTACGAACAAAACAAGAGATAAATGGAATTTTTTAGAGGAGGCCTTCACCTTCGCCTGAGAGAGGGGTTTTTGCTTATGAATAATTTAAGATACCTATAATTACATTTTTCGTAAATAGCATTAATTATACTTTTTATAACTTGGTAAAATACCTATTTGCAAGAAATAAAAGGCTTTTTATTTTATTTATTATAATAATTGCCGTAATTACCGAGCATCCTCCAATGAACCTATGGCCTTATTCTTCTGTCCCATGTTGTTGAACAGGAGACCAATCTCCACAATTGCATATGGAATTAGGAAGGTGTCCTCTTTGATTTGCTTCTTCAAGCTGAAAACAGAATATAGTGTTTCATTACGGGAATAGTCAATAATAATCTACTAATATTTAATTTATGTATGAT
Organism: Limnephilus marmoratus; assembly: GCA_917880885.1. Classification (NCBI taxonomy): domain Eukaryota; kingdom Metazoa; phylum Arthropoda; class Insecta; order Trichoptera; family Limnephilidae; genus Limnephilus; species Limnephilus marmoratus. Next base: position 39,026,931 of record OU862920.1, on the reverse strand, counting down.
GTGTATGTTACCCAATAACTGTGTCCAGACATTTGTGAGCTTGCAGGTGCGCTCCGAGGTGACGGAGGGCAGAACCTTTCAACAGCAGAAGAAGAGCTTTCTCATCAACACCACTAACCCCAGCGGCCTCTGTATTTTCAAGCAACTAAAAAAAACAATAATCATTTTTTAATTTCCCATTCCACCTTAAACTCTTTCTACTTTGGCACTCTGTCTGCAACATTTTATATTTTGTCTTAATCTTTAATCAATATACATTATAAAAGAAAGTCCAAAAAAAAGTGCGGAAAATTGATCCTCACAGAGGAAACTGGTCAGATCCTTTTCCAGATTTAAGTGGCATGATGTTAATGACAAGTGATCCGGTCAACACAAGTTATACATAAACAAAATACCACTTTATTTCTCAAATTGAATGCTTTCACAGTATTTACCTTGAGTACTTTATCCCCAACTGAGAAGTTACTGCTAAAAACACGGAACATATTCCAGAGATACATCATCTCAATTGCAGGCAGCAGGAGTCTTTCTCCCTTCTCAATGAACTTCAGGCAACGCTTGATAACAAACTTCTCCATCGGCAGAGATTTGCCAGCAATCCTCTGCTTGTAGGACGGAGCTTCTCTGGAAATAAATTAAACAAGATTTAATAAATCTGGGATGATTTCCAGATGCGGGGCGGCTCTGAGCCAAAGGTGTCTGAGAACCAAAAGAGCCAAAGGAGTAAAAACCTCAAGGGTACTGTATTAGGTGTTAGGTATTATCAGCGCAAGTTGGACTGCTCCAATTGCGTCAGCACCGGGCCTACCATATCAAAAACTGTGTAAAGGTTTGTTAACAATTTGATGGTAGAAAAGACATTGAATGAGAATCATTTTAGGGGTAAATACTGACAATTTTGGACTTATATGATATTAGTCCAGTAAGTATGATATTATATGATATTAGTCCAGTAAGATGGATCGGCCATGCAATAAGACAAGAAGGCCTCTTGCATGCCATAATGGAGGGTACGACCGAGGGGACAAATGCTAGGGGACGCCCACGCCGAGAGTACCTGGAGGACCTGCTGGTGGACGTGCGCTGCTTATCATATGCAGACTTCAAAAGAGCCGCACAAGACAGGGAAGAGTGGAAGAAACGAATAGATGAAATTGCTGCAAACCAATCCCAGGATTGAAACCAGAGAGAGAGTCCAGTAAGTGGGTCATCAGAAAGGGGGATTATCTAGCAAAAAGTTATGTAGTAATGGGTGTTTGGTAAGTTGCATGTACCAAGTTTGTACCTAAAAATCCAAGTTTACTGACAAATTGTGCATGCGCACGAGTCAGTATAACGAGATGTGCATCACTATTTCAGATTTAAAAAAAAATATTGTTTGCTTCATCGTAGAGTGCAAATTTTCAACAATATAGATTGACAACTTTTTTTGTATACCTAATACTTTCTGAAATACAGAGCTTCAAAGAAAAGAAAAAAAATTAAGTACTTAGAACTTATTACACACGAAAAAAAGGTTACATACAACAAAATGTACCATTCAAAATACCAAAATTTTGTAAAAATTTAAAATGTATTAAATTTAATAATGACAGTAAAATAAGTTTTTCGATATCTTCAAAAATTACGAAGTAATTATGTTTCAAAATGTACGTAATTGTATCTCGTGACTTCACAAGCAGTACAATTCATAATTCGAATGGCACTACTGCCGAGCGTGTACCGTGATACTGCACGCTTTTCATTGGTATTTTCCAAAAATTCTAAAAGTTCTGTCCTCAGCATTCCCCACATAATTTGATATATTTTAAAAAAACATGAAATTTCACTGTAGGATTTAACCTCATAAATAGGATTGTTGGTTTTACTTCATTAGATTAGTGCATGTCTTCTTCTCAGTAGCGGACAGATCATCCCAGGCCATGATCATGATGGCAGCCTTCTGGTAGGAGTAGATGGTGCGTGACCATCGGCTTGCTTCCAACAAGTAGTCACAGTACAGCATTGCCTCACGCCAATCAAGGGAGGTGCTGGAAAAGATTACATTCAATTTGTGATTTAAAGGGCTAAAATAATGAACCTATGTACGTTATAAAAATGGTTAGAAAATAGGGATGAAGCTAGTTTATCCCAAGTTACTGCTAGTGCACAAAGCTTCTTGAACAATGTATTTTTACAATATGTTTTTTTATATATATGTTATGGTTAAGGTTTTCACGGGTGTAAGGTATAAAACAATTTTCTCAGTTTACCTGCGTAATGTAGTTCTGAAATAAGGCCTCTGAAGATGGACAGTGAGATCTGTCCGAAACGTCAGGAGTTAAAAAGTCGTCTTTTTCAGGACTCGTTACGCGGGTAAACTGAGAAAATTGTTTTAAAATAAAGGGACATACTTGACTTACTTTAACCAGTGATTTCTGACATTATTTGGTATAAAAAATAATATTTTTGATGTTTTTTTTTTAATTGAAAACTTCTTTAGTGAATTTTTTTTTCTAAAAACATAAAAAAATGGTAGATGTTGGACAGTTGGAGGAGGTAAGGGGATGGTCGGTTACTCAGCTGAGTGACCAGTGATGACATGTGGAAGAATTTTTTTTTGTTTGATTTTGAAGAAAAAAATTACGTAAGTCCATAGAACGTCCTTTGGTTGTTTCACCTGAGATATGTACGGGTCTTAAAACTTAATTAGTGAATGAATGAGTAATAATAATAAAAAGGGGGGAGGGGGATTAGATAAAGAGACATTATGCTTGAACATACCAATGCACCCATAAGAGCTCCCAGAAGCACAAATGGTGGAACTGGGGCCAGATGTCCTGGCTCTTCCAGGATCTCTTGTACCACATTACGGCATCGTCCAAATTGCCTTTCATGTACTCCAACCGTCCCTTGAAGAATTGGAACCACACGCCTGATGGATAAGCCTGCAAACATTTATTTTTACATGTATCTATGAAATTATAATATAACAATTAATGAGAACAAAAGGTGGGGCACGGATGAATGTCATTGGGTAAACTGTGTACATATGTAACCAGTATCGTGGCTAGCACGGGTGGTACCTGGGGCGGATAACGTGGAGTCACCAAATTACAAGATGTTCATAGTGAAACCAGTAATGAGAACAAAAGGTAGGGCATGGATGAATGTCATGATCAATATCAAACAGTACTACCTGCTCAAAGTTACCATAAAAGACCGTTAGACACAAAACTCTCCCGTTTCGGGGCACTCCACGGGGAGCCATAGAGCTACAGACTGTGCTCTTGTCGGTCACTTGGTCGGGTTTCACCCCCCATCGGGTGGCATCCAGGGCGGCCCCTTCCCCCCCCCCCCCCAGCTACGCCACTGTATGTACCACATATTATGTAAGTGATACGTTTGAAGGGAGCTGGAGATGCCAGAATGGAGTCCAATTAAAGCAAGTTGATCAATTTCAATATACTTTTATCTATTCCGTTCCTTTTCACGGTCTCCATGGTCGAGGGATAAGGCTCTCGACTAGCAATCCAAAGGTTGCGGGTTCAAATCCCGGCATGTACAAATAAATTATATTGATTATCATGTGTTATTTCACAATTAAAAAATTATATATAGAATATTTGCGGCATGTTCCAGAGTGGAAGATACTGTCAGTATTGCCCTGAGATACGACCACCATTTAGAATTGAAACGTCGCTTGAAATGGCTTTAGCCGTGTTTGGTGACCAGATCTGAATAGCCAGTTACTTCCCCACCTTCCTCTTCCTCTTGACCATCCCCACTGCCTTCAGCCTCACAATATGCCACAATTGGGGATGCCACAGTCTCGCTGGCTGAAACGCAATGCGAAAGCAGAAATGGAATAACAAGAAATTACCTCCAGCTGCTTTTTGATGATTTCATCACACAAGGCCAGGTCTCCAGGCTGGTCGGTGATGATGTAACAGATGATGAGATGATAACCTAGAATGGTCATCACACACAGCACCTGTCTGATACCACCTTCCCCGTTCAACCCCTTCAGCAGCTCACTGATTCCTTGATTCTGTTAAATATCAAATTAAATAACACACTGCCATAAGGTTACATAACGTTTCACAAATATAAATGTCGCCGCCGCAAAAATGTTGTAGGTATAAGATATTAAAGATTCTCATACTTAACATGTTAAATTTTTATCAGAGAAAAATAATATATTTTCGCTTTTACGCTCAAAATAAAGACGCATTTCATTGGAAGCCATAAACTAGGAAACATTTTAAAACTAGCATATTGTATAACACTTATGCAAGTAAAAGTTTCGCTGTGGCAACACTTCATAAGCAATACAGTCATTCCACACAGTCATTATAAAGCAGTATAAAACAAGCTTTGAATAAGTTTGCATTCACTCGGAAAAGCTTTTACCAGTTATAGGAAAACTTTCAATAGGTAACCTATTTTCATTGTTGACATTGTCAATATTAAACTGTTGGAATGCATAAGGAAAATTGAATGGCTATTTTGAATTTTTCTTAAAGCCAGTGAAACCACTGAATTCATTGCATTACAAAATAATTATTTTATTATTGTGTGTTTAAAAGCAGTGAAGCACCAAGCACAAAGAAATTTTAATAGATTTTTATTTATTGTTATTAACCTATCGAATGTTGGATGGTATTTTGAAAAGTCACCCGCAAATTTCATAGAATATTTTCGTTATTTGTTTTTGGGGTGTTATGCCGTGTTGAGCTACCTCCTTCTTTAGCCAACGTTTCGGACATCGTTGCAGTGTCCATCATCAGGGCAGATCCGGCAGATCCGGTAGATGTATTATTACACAGGGCAGATCCGGCAGATCTGGTAGATGGGTTATTACACATCTACCGGATCTGCCCTGATGATGGACACTGCAACGATGTCCGAAACGTTGGCTAAAGAAGGAGGTAGCCGAACACGGCATAACACCCCAAAAACAAATAACGAAAATGCTTTTGGCCGTGAAAATCTTAAAACTTATCTTCATCGAATATTATTTAAAAATAATTCAGAGTAGCCACAATAATCAAATAGTACCTAGGTCCTAAAATAATATTGGCGCAAGCGATTCTGACCTTGTTCTTCATACATTTTCTTTATACATTAGGGTTAAAATCGCATTTGAAAAAAAGCTAAGATTTATAAGAAGATACGGCCATGACCTTTTTTCCCGACAAAATAATAATACATATTATAATAGTGGGAAATCGCCACTCAGCAAAAAACATGTGTATAATGTTTATAAATGTTTTACGAGAATGCCAACATTCTTATAAATACTAACCACAAATAAATTTTATTTCATTAATGAAGAAGATAGAGATTTTAAGGTGATAATCCAAAAGAATTCGTAAGCTACACTTTCATAGATGGTATGAATATAATTATTTTAGGGAAAAACTCTTTTTACAGGTTACGCTTTAAAATATTAAGTTGAATTAATTGATTGCGCCCATACATATGCAATATGAATAAATAATTATTCCATAAACAAACTCAAATCTTTCAACAGAGACTAACAAATACAATATTGGATTGAATAACCGATACAATATTGTATTTTTTGTAAGAGCCTTACTCGGAAGATTTGAGTTTGTTTATGGACAAAACTATATATTCACATTCATACTGCGTACAAATGGGCGCAAACAATTAATTCATCGTAATATTTTAAAGCATTTCCTATAAAAAACGTTTTTCCCAAAAATAATTATACTCGCTCCATCTATGAAAAAGTAGATTATGAAATCGTTTGAGATTTTTTGGTGATCACTTTGAATATTTTCCGCCCACATTAAAAAAATCACACCTCGAAATTTTAATATGGAGACATACAAACTGATTATAGTTCTATATAGCCAATGAATTCACCTATCTTTTGTTGATTATAATTATCGCATTTTTGTAGGATTTATAAAAAAAATATTATAAAATCGTAAACTTTAAAACTGCGAAATTGCCGTAAGTGATACTTTTTCTGTCAACATTAGATATTTTCGACTTCTACACATTGTTTATGGTCTATTTGATAACCGCAGAAGCAATTTATACATTAAAAACCTCATTACTGACCTTTCAGAAAATATTGATAAATCTTCGCCATTTTCATACTCACAAAAATTCATTGTGACAGCTGGTTAAATTGTCATTTACTGGGTTAAAAGTTTAACCTACTAATGGAAATTTACATGTATATCTTTGTTATGAATCCTTCTAATTGAAAAACTAGAGTTCAAATGCCAACATCTAGTGATTAGATCGATAATTGTAAAAATAAACAAATGAACGAAAGAAATTTGAAATTCACATTCCACTCACATAAAACATAAAGTAACAAATTTTTAATTGAAATGACTTGAAAATACGTTAAACAGATGGATAATTGAACACGTAATAAAAATCAATTAAAACAAACACTTTCATGACAATCTAAGCAAACACACAGCTGACATTTCAAATGAGAATTTTTTATCAACGACGCGAATAAACATTCTAGTAAATCACAGAAGCAAAAGAATTGAGACATCTATGAAAAATGCTTTAAAAGATTTTATCAGCTGCATTATTATGTTAGTCTCAGATCGCAGGAATATTTGAAAATATTACATAAAAAAATTTAATGCATCTAAGAAAAATTTGTCTAAAACAGGAAGCCAATCAATCTGAGGTATTTTAAATGGCGCTATATTGTGGCAAAAAGCGCTCCAGTGGATTAACTCCATTTTATTTTTATTTCCTTCACATATTCAATATATTATTATTTAATTTATAAAAACACTTTATTTATAATCAAGTTCTGTTGTGTAATTTATTATTACACATGACAGCTGTTCGCCTTCTGAAGGCATTATCAACACAGTTTTTATAAATTAAATAATAATATTATTGAATATATAAAAGAAATAAAAATTTTCATAGTTTTACAGACAAATCAGAATAAAGAGATTCTTTTTTCGTTATTTGTTTTTGGGGTGTTATGCCGTGTTGCGCTACCTCCTTCTTTAGCCAACGTTTCGGACAGCGTTGCAGTGTCCATCATCAGGGCAGATAACGAAACAAATAACGAAAATACTTTTGACCGTGAAAATCTTAAAATGTATCAAAGAGATTCTTGTTTCTGTAGGGCCACTGCGGGGAAAGAGAAGACTGTTCGGTGGGTGTTCTAAACTAGTTCAAACCAGTTTAACGCGTGTTCGTGATACTATTGGTGTGCACAAATACATACATTCATAAGTACACTCTTTGAAACGATTTGCCTGTACATCATTTTAATTACAATCATAATCACTAAGGAAGATTTTTCTAGTGATTCCACTGATTTAATAATATAACAGAATAACTATTGTATGTTGAAATCAGTGAAGTCACTATAAAGAACAAAGACAACAATAGAATTAATTTGTACAGCAACATTGAATTTAATTCAGCGCAATAAACGATTAAGTACCTACTTCAGCTATTGTTTACCTTGTCTCCGCTGAACCCAACAAACTCTAGCAAGCGAATGATCCGGCCTGGCAGAAGGGAGATCATCAGGTTGAAGGAGCCAATGCCCATTCGTACACCGCTCTCAAAGTGAATCTTGGAGGTCTCATTCTCCCAGTTTCTGACCTTCAGAATGGTTGCGCATGCCCTGCAAAACATCAATCATCACTTTCCAACGCATTACCCCTCAGGAATCGGGCATATTTTGTCGGAAGGTTAAAATATTTCAGTTTTGCAATAAAATCCAAATAAATGAAATATTTCTGAACATATCCGAAAACTTAAAACTGTTTTAGAAAGGGGATGAAATACGCACCAGATTTAAATGTCCGGGTTAAATTTTCACAACAGGAAAAACTAAACCCTTTCACACACTTCCCAAATGATCATCTAGTCAATCCACGCTATACAATTGCACTATATAAGTATTATAAATACAAAACAATGCAAGAACAACATGTCAATTTACCAGAGACCAAACGGGAAAAAAATTCACTGACTCCAGATATTTTCATATCAGAGGGTTCGGCTCTGTGGAACTCCTAATTTTTTTTTTTTTTTTTTTTTATTAATTTCAATAACAAGGTTTGTACATGTATGTATGATGTATATAATAAGTATAGATTCATTTTTTTTTCACAGACCTCCTCACTAGGATTTCCTGTTCTGAGGTGGCCTGTAGATTGAACCTATAAATCCTACTGATCACTCAATATAAATATTTAAAAAATCTTTTGTAATCCTACATGTACTTAAAATGACTAATTTTATAAATGTTATTATTAGAACTAAAAATATAATTTTTGAAATATTAAAATTTTTAATACCAACGTCAAAAGTTTAAAAAATGGCGCATCTTACGATTTTTCTATCTAAAATTACTGATAATGACAAAAAAGGGAAACATGCACATATTTTATTAAGCAAATGTAATATAAACATTATTATCACTTCACATTTTTGTTGTTGCATAAAATAAATAAATAAAAAATTGCTATCGGACACTTTGGTTTCATAGATGCACACAATAAAATTTTTCTATGGTTAAATTTTAGATTTGAATATAAAGCGTGGAGTTTTCTCTTTCTAACACCCTTAAGATCATATTTCTCACCATTACAGTAGGGGAGATACAACGGCTTATATGAGACCTATTTGAGGTGGGATAAATTTGATCCCCTATAAACGGGTTAATGGTTAACATTTATATAAATGTACCTAACCAATTTCAACCAACCTCAACACTGTTTTTTCTAATCGAACAATTGTAAATTACAGAAAGATCTTCGCTGTTCAGGCAAAAGAAAACCATTTGAATACAAAAATATTTTTAAGTTATATATAACGGAAGTTTTATCTATCCACAAAAAAATACAATGGAATTTCATCCCATCTCGGCACGAGAACGATTTCCCAAGTGAGTTGGATAGTACTGTTAACCCCTCAGAAAATCGCCAATATGCACTTTTAATGTCTTCAACGAAATGACATTTTACGAAAACTTTGTATTATTACCGCTTCACAAATAAAGCTCTATAAATGAAACATTTCTGAACGTAGCCAAATAGTAAAAACTGTTTTAGACAGGTTACAAAAAAAAATTTCGAATTATTATATTACAAATAATTATTAATATTTGTAAATATTAAAATTTAGAATGCAAACATTAAAAAAATGTGAAAATGACTCACGTGATGTTTTTATGTGAAAACGGTACTAAAATCACAGATTATGTAAACAACAATACTTATTCTATTGTATAAAGGTGTAATAAACACTTTTGTCACCTCACTTTTTTATCATTTCATATAAAAATATTTAATAAAAGTTAACAATGTCGGGCGCCCGTAGGAAATTTGGCGGGATAAATTATGTGTCAGATTGCGCGTCTGACAGAATGTTATTTTTATGTATTTTTATGGACAACTTGAATAGAGATGTGTAGCATAATTCACTATCGACCTTTCACTTTTTATTTTATGGATGTAACTAAAACAATAACGGAGTTTAACGGACGTGTAAACACACTTATTGTACTTGACTGCTGTCATATTTTTAACGCATATATCTGCTTACGTTGCGGAGGGGTTAAAGAAAACAAGTAGCTTGTAAATAGTATTGAACCATTGTATCCTTATTTGTAAAATCAATTGCTAATAAATAAATAAAAATAATAAAAAAATAATAGAAAAACATTTGAGCATTCAAATAAAATTATTTTTCTAATACTCAAATATATTTGTATATCTCAAAACTTTTGCATGTGGGTTGACGACTTTTGGCTGAACGACGACGATATATGAAAAAAAAAAGATGGAAAGGAAACTTTGAGCTGAAAATAGAAATGTTGACACATGATCTGATCCGACGTATGGGGTCGGATCGTGTGTACAACCTATTAGAACAGTCTGTGTGCAATAGAACTTGTATTACTTGTAGCTGTTGTAGCACGACTTGATCTTCAGACTTCCCTTCACCAGAGACAAGAGCTCCTCATCCTCCATGAAGGTCAGGATGGCCTTCAGTAGCAGCACCTCAGCGTAGCACAGTTCGGCGTGGGCCTCCACGTCAGTTATGGTATCGTAGTTTACCTGCAAAATTATACAAATTCATTACATCAACACGTACTTAAAGGATTTTAACCAGTGATTCCTGAGCATTGGTAAAACTGATTTGGAGTAACAAATCCAGATGTCATTTTGCTGTTCGATGATAATTTTTTTCAATTGAAAACAAATAAAATATTTTCTATTATGTAGTCATCACATGTTAAAAAAAAGTAAGCTACTAAAGCAACGTAAATTTAAAGTGTCTACTTAATAAATGTAATAATTACATATTGTGAACGTGATAAAAAAAATGCATGCAGGGTGTAACAGCAGTACCCGCAGGATTTAACCAGCGACTCCAGGGCATATTTGGAGTAAAAAATGTATATGTCATTTTGCTGTCTGATATGTTTTTTTTTAATTAAAAACAATAAAAATATTTTTCAATCAAACGTCGCAATTAGGTAGTTGGGTATAGCCCAGCAACGGGTCACATGACAAGCACTCCGTCTCGTTCCAGCAGTACGGTAACACATGGAACAGCGCATGTATCACGTGATCCCTTTGTGACGTGAAGGAGTGGGTTCAGTGGCGATGTGTGATTGAAAAGTATTTTTTTGTTTTTAATAGAAAAAAATTCATCGGACACCAAAACGACATCTACTTCCAAATATGCTCAGGAATAGCTGGTTAAAATCCTTACATACATAAATACACCGCGTATACGTACACAAAAACATATTTTTTAAATTTCACCTTCTTTATAATTCCTCCCGTCAAGGTCTCTGTGATGGTTTTCTTCTTCCGCTGGGAGTAGCAGAGGTTGATGCAGTGCTTTATCTTGGTGTTCGCGTCGGCAATCAGCTCCCTGTCAAAAGTCAGCGTAGCGGAGAGGAAGGCAAACACACACTCCCCGGTGGCGTGGTACGTCGAGGTCTTCGCCCTGAAAAACATCCATACCATATTTGACAAAATTCCACAAAAGACAAAAATAATAAATAAAAAATCAAACTAAACTAAATCACTCTAACCTAAAATAAACAAAATTAAATCTAATCTTCTACCATCGCACCGGGAACCATTTATCAGATAACCAACACCTCTGCCATAGGCTACCCCAAGTGGTTCACTACGTTTGTTGACTTAGCAAAGGTGTTTGAGTTCATTGGGTGAGGTTTGTTCGGATCTTGGCGGTGGTTGCATTTGCCCATCAGCTGCGTGGCTGCATTGAAGAGACTGGTTGAGAAAGACCTTTTTAACTTCTTCAGCTACTCTGTCGGAAAATCGCCTTGCACCGTGGTGGGCGGGATGGATTATATGTCCATCACTCTTGGAGTCATTGACCCCCAGATTCCTACACACCCCTTATACCTCTCCCCTTCCCAGAACTTCATCTCTTTCCTTTTGTTTAAAAGCACCTCCACACAGCATCGCCAAAGATGACACAAGCCCTGAGAGAAATTATTTTCCTCAGGGCCTCCTATTATTATTCCTATTCCTTTATTATGTTCTGGTTGGGCACAGGTTTTATCAGGTTATCTGAACTTTATCTTGACATACAAAAATTAATGTTTTTTATTTGTCCCTTATGCGTTCCTAAACCATTCATCCAATAGCGACGAAACTTTGGGGATTTGAAATGCGCATGCCCGCGATGGATTCTATATATAATAGTGAACTCTGAGCGAGCACTAAGAAATATAATGAAAAATTTTGAAATCTTTCTAATACTATAAAGAGGAAAGATTTGATTGTTTGTTTGCATTGAATAGGCTCCGAAACTACTGAACCGATTTGAAAAATTCTTTCTCCAATATAAAGCTACATTATCAGCGAGTAACATGGGATATATATATAATAGTAAGCTCTGTCGTTATGAAATTTGTACAAATGAAAATATGTATATTTCATATATTCTGGCGGCAGGGAGGAAAGGCAGGGGGAAGGTGGGTTTGCGGAGAGGGAAGACACGAGGGAGGGGGAAGGTGGAAGGGAACGTGGATGCATGGGAAAGGACACGCAGGGAAAATCAATTTATTTCTTTGAATGGCATAGCTACGCATGCCGGGTACCAGCTATATATAATAATCGTATAAAAAAATGCAATAGGTGGCGCGCGAGTTGTTTGAAAATGAGTGTATTTAATATAGATTAGCGGCAGGGAGGGAAGGAGGGTGGGGGAGGGGAATCCGGGATGAGTGGAGGAGAACGAAGGGGGGGGGAGTTCGCGGAAGGGGTACGGCGGGGAGTGAACGGGGACGAATGGGAAATGACAAGCAGGGTGAAACAATTTCTTTATTTATGTGGCAGTGCAACACTTGCCGGGAACTCGCTAGTTCTATATATGTAAATACATAAAAATGTTTTTTTAGAAAACGATCCGAAAACTTTGCATAAAGCTAGGAAAGGACGGTACTGGTAAAAAAAACCCTTCTACAAAGGTGTAATTATGCGGAACGAAAATATAGCTTGCTTTTATTTAAGGGGAAGTGAAGGGGAAAGGAGGAACACGTAGCGTAAGGATATCCAGGTTCGAAAACCTACGAAAATAGCGGTAAAAAGGAACCCGATATATTCAAATATATTTCAAGAAGCTAAACTTAACAAATCTTCTCGACCCAACCTTCTGATTGGGTAAGCACTATTTGAAACATTTTGGTAAAAATGGATAGTGGCGTAGCTTGGCATTCACAAGGGAAGGGGGGGGGGGATTCCGCGCAGGGAGGGGGGCAAGCTGGGGTAGGTAACTAAAAATCTAAAAAAATAAAGAAGTTCCCAAGAAATACAATGAGATATTCGTCAATAAGAAGTATGATGGCCGGCGTAGTCCAGCGGGAAGGCTCTTGACTCGCAATCCGAAGGTCGCGGGATCGAATCCCGGCGTGTCAAATAAATTTCATTTGATTAATTTGTGTTATTTCACAATTTATTCATTAAAAATAATATTTGGTATATTTGCGGCACGTCCAGAGTGGAAGATACCCTCAGTATCGCCCTGGTGTAAGACCACCATTCAGAATTGAAACGTTGCTTGAAATGGCTTTAGCCGTGTTTGGTGACCAGATCTGAATAGCCAGGTGTTTCCCCACCTTCCTCTTCCTTATCTCCTTCCTCTCCCCACTATCTTCAGTCTCACAACATACCCCAATTGGGGATACCATAATCTCACTGGCTCCAGACGGGAGCAGTTGGGACTCTTGTCTTGTGCGGTATTCATATTTTTTTTTTATAAGACGGCCTCCGTGGTCGAGGAGTAAGGCCCTAGACTAGCATTCCGGAGAACGCGGGTTCAAAACCCGGCGTGCGTAAATAAATCTTAATTGATTAATTTGTGTCATTTCACAATGTGAAAGAGTATCATTTGGCTTTAGCTGTGTTTGGTGACTACATCGGAATGGCCAGGTACTTCCCCACATTCGCCTTCCCCTCCCTAATGTCCTCAGCCTCACAACATATCTCAATTAGGAATGCCAGAGTCTCACTAGCTCCAGACGGGAGTAGTTGGGATTCTTGTGCGGAATGCGTTCAATAAAATCCAGATGCTCCGAAACAAAAAACATATTTTCTAAAACAGTCAAACTTCATCAGCACAACTTTGATGTGCTCACAAATGTGGACTATAATTCAAGTCATAAATTTTCAAGAAATTGCTTTAAAAAGCCGACGTCATCGTCGTTCGATGTCTTCCTTCTCAGGCGTCTTATTTGAAAACGAAAAAGATAATAGAACAATGACGTAACGTACGATCTCTCGCTGGGACTAATATATTGCTAGTGCATTTAAGTTTGCATGGTGTACAAACTTCTTACAGATTTGCACCGCGCGGTGTCCTGAGGCACTGAAATGCCGTATAATATCACCTCCTCGGTTTCTTAGCAGAGAGCTTTCAGCGAAGATTCACAAACACGAGCGGAAAATTCCTTTTAATTATGCCGATGCACACATTTCAGGGAGCAAATGGAACGAATTGCAAAGCAAACGTTTGCGCTCGCGGAAGGGGGCCGTTTCGCCACCCCAACTTGAGTGCTATGGCATTATTATGCACACGAGACTCAATGATCGTGTGAGTGCTTCTATCGTTCCGTCGGCGAAAGCTCGGACACGTGTAACATAAAGTTTAGTGAGATCACCCAAAATGTTCTGTATTTCCGTTACAGAACCTTAAAGCTCGGCAGTAAGCGTTCAAAAAGAACATGGTTTTGAAAGGGGGGGTATGAAAATACTAACGTTAGAGGGAGCGCGCTAACATTGAAAAAAATCGAGTGCAGTTCACAGGGGTAGAAGTGAAACCTTCAGAAAACCAAGAGTAGAGAATATTGAAAAGGCTACGAAGCACCGCTCAAAGAAGAGACCGATTATTATATCTCATTCTCTCGCAGGCTAAATCCTATACATGTATGTGTTGGTCTCTTTTTAGTGTCGCTTTTTAGTTTCATCGAGTTTCAAGTTACAACGGTGCTAAAGAAGTTTTCACTTAAAAAAATTACAATGTGCAGTTCACAAGTGGTAGAAGTGAAACCTTCAGAAAACTAAAGTAGACAAGAGTGGGAAGGCTACGAAGCACCGCAGAAAGAGGATACCAATTATTTACGAAGACACTGCACGAGACTATACATTCATGTGTTATATGCACGTTATAGATGCACTGCTATAGATGCATGTGTTCATCTCTTTTTAGTTTCGTTTCATCGAGTTTCAAATCACAACGTCGATAAAGAAGTTTTCACTTCAAAAACGATAGATAATAATTAAGCGAAAATTGTGTATATGCTTAATAAAACAAGACTCGTTAAAAAATACAATAAAAATTTCTCGACAAATGGGCCACTTGCATCACATTTTTAAAAAAAATCCGGTTTAGGCAAATATTTTAAGACATTCTGTATTTTTTTTAATCGTATTTTTAAAACCCTGGCGATTTTTTGAAAATTTCAACCCGATAAATCAGACCATTTTTTATAGGTGCAAAAAAACGATAATTACATAGCCGAAAATCATTTTTAAAAAAAGAACGTTTTCCACAAGAAAGGGAACAGGAGAATAACGAGGCATACCAAAAATATTACATCTCATAAATATTTTTTTCCTTGATCCATCTTATTGATCATAAATCATTATAATGTTTATATTACAATTAACATAAATATTTACAATTAACATAAATCATTATAATGTTTATATTAACAGCGTCTATATTACTAAATCCAATGTAATATATTGTACTTGTAAATTATAAAAATAATAAGAATATTATAAAATTATTGTTTATTTTTATTTTGTTAAAATCAGCACCACTACAATTATACCTCTAAAACACGTACAGACATCGTAAAATGTACGGGGTTCTCTTCATAACAGTTATCAAAAAGTCAAACCAAATGATAAGTTCGCAGAGAACAAACAAATCTAGTGAACGTTAAATGTCAAATTCAAAAATTCGCCTGAAATCAAAGTGTTGCCATATAAAAAAAATAAATCAGTGTGGAATTTTACAAAATTAAAAGGAGCATTTTTGGAGACGGGACATTTTCATGTGTGACGTCGCGAGCCCAAATAACGGATTTATTTATTTTAAAATAAATAAAAAATGTACATTTCTAAAAATTTTTACTAACATTTTCGTAATCTTAGTAAAAAAAATCTATCCACACGATTTTTTCCAAGTCGTTATGAAATCTATGTCAGTGGCCTATTCCAAAATTACATTTAAAAATACACTGTGATTTTATTCATACCTACAACATGTTAAATAACAGAAAAATTGTGTTTTAATAATTTTTGAGATTTTTTTTATTTATTTACGGAATTTCACATAACTACAGTTTCGGCTCTACATATGTATAGATATTAAAAATAACATATTTTGTTAGGAACTTAAAACTTAAAGATTCCAAGAGAAATATGTTATAAATCGGAAGGAATTCGGAATGCGGGGGCTAATTAAGTCATACTGTCATATACGAGAAATTTGCAGATGTAACGGAATATCATGTAAGAGACTGTATTACGAATGTGGCGTTTAGAAAATAATCAAGTCTTTTTTCAAACTTTTACTTTGCAAAACACAACCCGCCATATCAAGTAAATATTGTGATTACGAGAGTAGAGAATATAATATATAATATAATATATAGAATAGAATAGAATATAATATATAGAATAGAATATAATACAAAAGAATCTCACATTACAGTGCAAAACTGACGTCAGCGAACTACTCTAAACTACATATATAGCAGTATATGAGTAAAGAAAGGACACAGAAGATTTCAAAGCGAAGAAAGGTAGACGGAGAGAGAGATTTCAGGAGAATATTATATAATACTAGCTGACCCGACAAACGTTGTTATGGCGTACAAATTATTTGTAGTGAATATTTGGTTGTTAAATAAAAAAATAAGGAATGAATTGTAAGCGTGAGGGGATGGGATCTATGACAGAAAGAGTAATGGAGCACTGTAGACGATGACCGCCGATAAAAACAAAAAAAACAACTAAAGTAGGAAAATGAAATAAAGAAAATCAATATGAATTTCGAAGAGAAATTGAGTGAACGATATTTTTTGTCAGTCCGACTTTAGCCAATACAAATAAGCTCTATGGTTTTCCAACGTGAGAACGTGATGCCGAATGAAATATCAAAATGACGCGACGCTTCTCGTGAATGTCTTGCACAAGTGTGGATAAAAGTTCGATGAGACGGACGTAGCGCCATTTGTCATTCAACAACATAAATAATTTCGTTCTGTTTGAAATACGAAAGACGGTTAAATTTGTTCATACAAAATACTAATATCGCGATTAAAAAAATGGGAGGGTGGGGGTAGGAGGGTTAAAACTTGAGGTTGTAGGTATTTGTTATGCCAAATAAAAAAAATTGTCAAAAAAATGGATTTTTTTTTCTTGGTAGGAACAAGCGGTATGAAATATACTTTGAAACCTATTCTCATACCTACCAAATATTTCGGAGTTTCGGAGGAGTGCGAGCACAAACACCGTGACACGAGATCTTTATATATAAGATTATTTTGATGCGAAAGTGAATGGTGAACGGAATACCTGCCAGAGTCTCTAATATGAACAAATTTCTCGTCTCGGGAGAACAACAAATTTACCGCTTGTGAGTCGTCCCAAAATTTTTTTATCGTTTATGAGTTTAATCACTTAACTTTCTAGTGACTATGCCTAAATTTTACAAATTGTACCATTATGACGGCCAGAAAGGCGTGGAAGTGGTAATAAACTGTTCTATTAAATGCCCCGTGTGTAGCGTTTTGCAAGGCATAAAAAGTTACATTGTTTAAACTTTATTTAACTTGATTTACACTAATCAAAGTGGTTTCAAATGGATTTAGTCGTTTTCGTTATATGTTTTTGGGGTGTTGTGCCGTGTTGCGCTACCTCCTTCTTTAGCCAACGTTTCGGACATCGTTGCAGTGTCCATCATCAGGGCAGATCCGGCAGATCCGGTAGATGTGTAATTTTTAGTCGTGAAGTGTGTGCTTATTTACTTCGAAGCGATACCGTGTCGCCAGCAGCACTAGCTTTCACCAGTACAAAATACTCGTGACAAGCAGTGGCGTCATCGCCGCGGAACGGAATAGAAAGTTCATTAAAACGTGGTATTTATGCTAGCCAGGGGCAAGTCCGTTTGCGAGATGCCCTAAAAGAATTGCGCGCCAATGAGGACATCTTAGTTCTGCCTGCCGACAAAGGTAATGCCACTGTGGTGATTAATACGGTTGACTACATTAAGAAGATGGAAGACCTCCTGTGCGATGCCGGCACTTACAAGAAAATAAAGAACAACCCCACCAATAAGATTGACCTGAAGACTAGAGAGCTAGTTAAAGCTTCCAGTATTAGGAAAGAGGATCGATCTGGGCTTTTCGTAAAAGCCTCCAGAACTCCTGCCCTATACGGTCTTCCGAAAATACACAAAAAGGATATCCCAATGAGACCGATTGTCAGTGCTATTGGTGCACCTACTTACAAACTGTCCCAATACCTCTCCAGACTACTACAGATGCAAACTGGTAAAACTGAATCTTGGATCAAGGACTCCACAGATCTGATCAGTAAGCTAAAAAAGGTCAAGACTGAGGAAGGCGATATCCTGGTCAGTTTTGATGTAGTGTCCCTTTTTACAAATGTGCCTCTAGAAGACTCCATGACAATGCTCAGGGAGATCTATGAGGACGACATTTGCAAACTTTTTGAACACTGTCTCAAAACGGGATATTTTGCATTCCAGGGTGAACTTTTTGAGCAAGTGGAAGGAGTTGCGATGGGCAGTCCATTGTCGCCAGTACTTGCCAACTTTTTTATGGAGAAGTTTGAAGAAGTGGCACTCGACACAGCTTCAGCTGTTCCCAAGGTATGGTGGCGTTATGTTGACGATGTCTTCGCCATCTGGCCTCATGGAACAGAGAAACTGAATGAATTTCTGAATCATCTTAATTCACTCCACAGTAAAATCAAGTTCACAATGGAAGTAGAAAACGATGCGAAAGTCCTGCCTTTTCTAGATGTGGAGGTGATGCGAAAAGAAGATGGTAATCTAGGACACACTGTATATAGAAAACCAACGCACACAAATCGGTATCTACATGCCGATTCGCATCACCACCCAGCGCAGAAGAGAGGACTTATCCATACGTTGGTGACGCGAGCGACCAGAATATGTGAAGAAACTAAAATTGGAGCAGAACTTACAAAGCTGACCGATGCACTGGAACGCAACGGTTACCCAGCTAGTCAGACAAGGCAAATCATAAGAGCCAAATCTACACCAAATGAAGACAGAGCTAAACAAGAGTTAAAAGGCTGCGCTTTCCTGCCTTACGTTCACAATGTGACAGACAGAATCGCCAGGCTGTTGAGAAAAGATAGCATCAAGACTGTCTTCGGTGCCACAACTAAAATTCAAGACCTACTGAGGTCTGCCAAGACTAAGTTTCCTCTGGAAGCAGATGGAGTGTATAAACTCAGCTGTTCCGGATGTGACAAGGTTTATGTAGGCCAAACAGAGAGGACGATCTCCAAAAGGATAGCAGAACACTTTCGTGCTTGCAAACTCGGCCACCCTGATAAATCGGCAATCGCTGAGCACTTAATCGAAACCGGCCATTACTTTGGATTTGTTCCTGAGGTCTTGGGAAGACCTAAAACTTATAGAGCACGCCTAATTACGGAGGCAATTGAAATCTACAAAAATCCTTTCAATATTAATAGAGACGACGGAGCTAAGCTCAATACCTCTTGGTATCCGGTGATTGACGGCTACACCAAAGCTAAACGCAAAAAACATGTCTAAGTATACAGTAAGGCCAGCTCGTGGTAAACCATTTTTTTTGTGTTATAACTTTATATTGACTAAATTCGCTTTAACCAGTGTAATTCTAATTCTAGTAAAATTCATTTATTATTAATAGAGCTAAAAAACCATGTCTAAGTATATAGTAATGCGAGCTCGTGGTAAACCATTTTGATTTATATTGACTAAATTCGCTTTAACCATTGTAATTCTATTTCTTAAATTCTTACCATCATGATTTCTAATTTTAGAATTCATTAAGAGATGGAGCCACTTCGGTCGGCATCTCGCAAACGGACTTGCCCCTGACTAGCATAAATACCACGTTTTAATGAACTTTCTATTCCGTTCCGCGGCGACGACGCCACTGCTTGTCACGATTATTTTGTACTGGTGAAAGTTAACAATTGTAATTTTTTTTTTTTTTTTTTTTTTTTTTTTTTTTTTTCTTTTCCTAAATTCTTACCACTGTGATTTCTAATTTTAGATTTCATTAAGAGATGGAGCCACTTCCGTCGGCATCTCGCAAACGGACTTGCCCCTGGCTAGCATAAATACCACGTTTTAATGAACTTTCTATTCCGTTCCGCGGCGATGACGCCACTGCTTGTCACGAGTATTTTGTACTGGTGAAAGCTAGTGCTGCTGGCGACACGGTATCGCTTCGAAGTAAATAAGCACACACTTCACGACTAAAAATTACACATCTACCGGATCTGCCGGATCTGCCCTGATGATGGACACTGCAACGATGTCCGAAACGTTGGCTAAAGAAGGAGGTAGCGCAACACGGCACAACACCCCAAAAACATATAACGAAAATGCTTCTGGCCGTGAAAATCTTAAAACTTATCGGATTTAGTCGTGTTTGGTGATCAGATTTGAAAGGTACTTCCCGACCTTCCTCTTCCATCCCTAATTTTTTCCTTTCCTCATTTTGTTCAGCCTCTTCAGTGGGGAGAAATTGCGACTCTTTTGCGGTATTAATCTATATACATTCCTAGGAATGTGTTATCAATTAATTTAAAAAAAAAACTATTTTATTCAGTTATTTTTTGCATTACAGATAATCATCCATTTACAGGTCAAGCTTCATCATTTTAACATTTGGACAGACAGATAAAAAAAACCAGTGTGCTTTATTTTCGTTATTTGTTTTTGGGGTGTTATGCCGTGTTGCGCTACCTCCTTCTTGTGTTTTAGACTGAAGTAAAACTTCACTAACTTATATCTCCCTCTCTACTTCCGTTCTCCTCGCCCGATCACACTTTTCGTAACGCTCTCGTCACGCATTCACCAGCTTACTCCCCAAGTCAAGCGTGCGTAAAGAAGTTTTACTTCAAAAAGAGTAATAAAATCTATCTATACGCTATGCTGTGCTAGATTATCTGTTCTGCCGTGTGGTATCTTGAACAGTCAACAAGTTGTGGCGACAACTATGGTTGAAAGTTTTAAGTACATATAAGCCATAACATTCCAATAGAAATTCGGATTGGCTATCAATGGAGTAATGCATCGTATTATTATTATTAGCGAACGCCGCTGATGCTCCCCATCTTCCTCAAACTTTGCCTTCTACTAACTTCTGAAGGCGTGTCAATTCCAAATGCTAAGTTCGTGGTCGGGGCCTTTCTGTTGGCGCCTTGTTTGTTACTCCGAAATATTGGAATTGCATTTTAATCATACGTCCTTTTCACATACTGAAAAAAATATACGAAAAATCTGGAACTAAAGAATGTAATATCTTACCATGCTTCGGTTATCTCGCGAGCTTCGATGAATTTATTGTTGAAGAAGTAGTCGATGGCCAACTGAGACTGCTCCATGGCCTTGTCCAAGTCCATCGCGGACGCCCTGTTCAAAAAGCATAATTTCTGAATAGCAATAACACACAAAAGGGTAATACTTGTGTGCATGTGGTAGTTCAAATGACGCAAATTTTTGTGGCAACTCTAAGGACCAGTTGTTTCATAGAACTTAAACGATCACGATCGATTAGATTTATCAGGCATATTCAAGCGTAACTTCGTATTCACGTTTTCGTCGTATATGCAATGTTTGAAGTTAGCCTAGCGATTCCGTATTTTTTGTGAGATCGTTATTGGATAACGGACGTAATCTCCTGTCAGATTTGTGTGATTTGTATGGCTGTTGTTTGCGTTTTCTGTGTACAACGTACATTAAATGAGTAAATGATCATGCGTACTTGCAGGAATTCATGTTTAAATCGATCCAAACTAAAATATGTGACGTAAAAATCATACAAATCTGACAGAAGATAACATCCGTTATCCAATAACGATCTCACTAAAACTACGGAATCGCTAGGCAGATCACCTCTCCGTTACATTTGAATTTCTGTGAAACAACTGAATCTAAATCGGACTATTCAAAAGATAATCTACTTATCAGACATTCTAATTTTTGTTGTAAAACATACAATAAAAAACTTCCAAGGGATTCCAATATTTAAATTAAGGTTTCTAATAAAAATGGTTAATGGGCATATACTGTAATCGTAAGTACTTGGTCGTTATTTTATAAATAGATATGGAAATTCCTAGTTCTTCAAGAGATTCGTGTTGCTGTAAATTGATTTTAAAACAGGTAATAACTTACTGTAACTTCATTTACGAATAGATTTACATGTTAATATGTTTTTGCTAAATTATAATTAAGTATGTAGGCACTTACATGACATCAATGTCGTAAGCATCCTCGAACTGCAAAAAACAAAAGAAACATATAAATTCAATGATTAAAGCGCAGTTCAATTTTCCTTATAAAAAACAGTCGCCATAAAAACTGTTAAGATGAAGCCATACTAAATAATGCAAAATCATACAAAATCATATATTTTTGTTTTGAAAATTTTATGGCTTAGAAGTATTATAGATGCTTCAATTAAATACTGCGTGTACAACACACCTTGGCCCTTAAAAATATCGGTCATTTTTTTTATAAGAATTTTAATAAGCCTATAAAAAAATAAAGTATAAGGTCTATAAAAAACACTTTCAAGTCCAAAGTCTCCTATTTATAAACCCCCTTTCGGATTTGGTTTTATTGTATAATGTGGCAAATTTAGTTTCTTTTATAATAATCGCAAAAAAATGATATTTACGCTCGAACTTCACAAAATAAAATAAAATATGCATTTTCTCGTTGTTATTTTTGACATCATTCAATACGGCCCGCACTCTACGAATTTGGATTCTTGAAGTGACCCTTATGGCATGGGCACAAGAATCATGCACTGGGCACAACCCATTTGTATCAGTCACACCCCGGCCTTAGCGGGAGATGCACGCGTTACTCCGCGTCGCTTAGTTTCGTGAAATTAATTTTAAATTTCCTTTTTCTTACAATAAACAATGCGTAAAAAAGGAAATAATATTTTTTACAGACCTTTACGAAATTAACCTGTTAAAATCTCAAATACCTTTTCCAACCTTTCCAAAATCTTTTTCTCAAGTATTTTTAAACTCCTCCCATAAAGGGCGTGAATTTCGATTTAGATTTTTTCCTGAACTATTGGATCGCCTTAAACGTGTTTTGCGAGAAGAAACCAAACATCGGTCGTTGAGAATTTTCATAACCCATTAAGTATTTTTGCGCCTTTCAATACCCGATACATCAACAGCAGTAGAGTATTTTTTGTTTTCTTTACGGCACCAACCGAGACAGGTTTATAAAACTCGTACTATCTCATTTTGTATTACTGTCAGATATATGATTTAAGCAGTGTTAGAAAGTAGCAACAACGACTCGTATTTGCATTTAAAAGTTTAGCATCAACACTTCCAAATAATTGTGATATATTCGAAAAAGACATCGATGGCGATTGCTTGCATGTTTGCATAAGATTTGTCAAAATTTGTGATTTTTTAAAAAATATTTTGGACAAGTGAAATGAAGTGACAATAAATAACCTTTCCTTTATAATATGTTTAAATAAAGTGGTATTTTTACAGCTCACGTTTACAAGAAAAAAAAAACAATCTGTAAGCCACGGAGCAATCGGAATAAAATTCTTCGAAATTTTTAATTGCATTCAAATCTGAAAGAGTCTTTCATCTGCTTTCAAAAAAAATCTATTGTAAAATCAATGTCATCCCAGAATAGATTTTAAAAAGGTTAACATAGTTGGTATACATATTTTATTTTGTTAACCCCTAGGGCAGGGGTCGGCAGTTTGACAAGTGAGAAGAGCCAAATTGTCGTGGAAACGGGATAACAAAAGTAGCAGAGAGCCGCATATATGTAATATACATGTACATAGGATATGGACAACATCTATGCAAAGAGCCGTATGCGGCTCGCGAACCGCTTATTCCTGCCCGGGGGTATTCTGAGACTTTGTCATCAAGTTACTTGAAATGATCCGTCAGATTAATGATTTATTTAAAAATATTCTGGGTTGACATTTATTATCATTTCACTTTTTTCCATTTTATATAAAAAATTTGCAAACTTTGACAAATATTTTTCAAATGTTGTTTCCTGTCAGTATTTTCATAGTAAATGTTTTGATGGAAACTGAAAACGCGAAATTCTCTCTTTCTAACAATGTTTAAATCATATTTCTCACCGTAATACAAAATGAGAGGGCATAACTTTTATGAGACTGTGTCTGGCTGGGATGTATATATATATATGTATATCTCCCAAAAAGATTATGCTGGTGTTTGTTGTATATGAAGAATATCTCCTAAAATTGCCCCAGGATTAATGTGTGCGATCATTTCAACTGGGTTTGATCACAATTTTTTAAAGTACCTAATCTATCACTTATTACTCCAATGAAAAAAAAACTGGCTCTTTAGGTTGGCGTAGGAGTTAAATGTATCAAGTATGAGAATAAGGTAAAATGAATAAATATAAACACATAAAATAAAAGTATAAAAAAATAAACATGTTAAAAAATGAAGTGATAAACATAAATAATTTTGTCATTCTCAGATGTTTAATTGTTTTATACAGGGTGTCCAGGGGTAAAGTGCTCAAACTTCGAGAGGGTATTCTACATGATGGTAGAAGTAAAAACCGATCTTTTTTACATGAACACCGCTCAAGAGTCCCAACTGCTCCCGTCTGGACACAGTGAGACTATGGCATTCCCAATTGTGAGGCTGAAGGTCGTGGGGGGGGGGGGGGGGGGGGGACGAGTTGGGGAAAAGGAAGGTGGGGAGGTATCTGGCTATTCAGATCTGGTCACCAAACATGGCTAAAGCCATTGACACGTTTCAATTCTGAATGGTGGTCTTACACCAAGGCGATAATGAGAGTATCTTCCACTCTGGAACGTGCCGCAAATATACTATACAGGGTGTTAAGGGACGTACTTGACTTACTTTAACCAGTGATTCCTGACATTATTTGGAGTAAAAAATGTAAATAAAATTTTGGTCTCCGGTGACATTTTTGATGTATTTTTTTTTGTTTTCTACAAAAACATAAAAAAATGGTATATGTTGGACAGTTGGAGGCGGGGTTAGGGGTTGGTCGGTTACTAGGCTGAGTGACCATAATGACAAGCGGAAGAATTTTTTTTTGTTTGATTTTGAAGAAAAAAAAAAGTCACCGGAGACCAAAATTTCATTTACATTTTTTACTCCAAATAATGTCAGGAATCACTTGTTGACTCGTCCCTTAACACCCTGTATATTATTTTAAATTGTGAAATAACATAAATTAATCAAATAAAATTTATTTGCCCACGCCAGGATTCGATCTCGCGACCTTTGGTCAAAAGCCTTACGCTGGACCAAGCCGGCCGATAAATAACTTTTTCGAAATTACAATTTTTTTTTCCGAATAAAAACATTTTTCCATAGAAGAATATCATTTTTTCCAAACAATTCAACTTTTTTACCCGAAAACTACCAATGTTGAAATTTCGAAAAAAGTTCATTATCTTTTTTACTTGTACATCATTTAGAATCACCTACGGAGTTTGTATACTTTACCCCTGGACACTCCGTATATCTAATTATTGTAATTTTATGTTTATTTTTATTATAATCAATATCTCGTATTATATTTACGTATCCATTGACTGTTGTTTGCATATTTACCGGTGATTAGTTATATTATATTATTGACTCCCCCCCACTTTTCTCTTTCAAATATTTTGTCTCTATCTGGTAAATGTTCTTCCTCCCTTGTCTCTCCATATACTCGTATATAACCGATAACTCTGTCTTAGTATTTACTTATTACATTCTGCGCTACCTCCTTATTTAGCCAGCGTTTCGGATAGCATTGCACTGCCCATCATCAGATATGCGGTTGCGCAACACGCTAATCATGATAATATATTTACTTGTTCTAACTTATAATACAACTTAACTCACAACTTTAAGCACATATCGTAAAAAGATTACGATATCGTAGTCATTCTGCCAATTTCAAAGTACCTATCTAAATGGGTATTATATCACTATCCTCAAGGTTATATATATATATATTTTTTTTAATGTCATGTATATTATCGCGGCTTCTGACTCACACAATGTTGTCATTTTTTGCCTCATCTGTTTTTAAATTATAATATTATCATTATAATCTCTAATGATCTTTAAAAGGTACTTAGAGTCCTTTTATAGTTATTTCATAAAAAATCACTTTCAAATACTTTCCAGTTTACATGATCTAATAAATTTCATTATTCTCGATATGGCATGAAACTCAGTTGAGGCTATTAAATGTGTGATCGATATCTTAAGCACTTGCATACTGCTTACTAACAACGTATGCAAGGACACTGGAGGTCTAGATTCGTTCAAAAGAAATACATGTAGCTTCGTTTAACAAAAAAAATTAGAATCTTGCGAGAGCCTTGAAGGAGTAACCATCAGTTACTTATACCAGGGCGGGTAAGAGGTGGATTACCTCCACTGCTCGATATCTTCAATTTGTTCACATATCGAGCACATTGGAGAATCAGAGAGGCCTATCAAACACAATATTCTTCCCATTAGTGCATGTCCGGATCTTAATCTAAAAATGATTCTCATTTCCGATCTTTTCAGATTAACCTCAGTGAACCATGGTCTTTCAAACGGTTCGTTTTGGAGCTTTCTGCACCATATTCCTTTATTGGTAGACAACGTTTCAAAATGATTATTCCTCAAGGTTATTATCATTATAGAATCACAAGTTTATGACCATGACATTTCGCGTGTCTTTACAACATTCAGTTGCTATTTATAGAACAGATGCACAAGGTTTTTGATTGCCCATCACACATCCTCCCATATAACCAAGCTAACTTTTCAAATCTTATTCGTAAGTAGCTGGTTCCCGGCATGCGTTGCTATGCCAATTAATAAAGAAATTGTTACTCCTTGCCTGTCCTTTCCCAATTGTCCCGTTCCCCTTTCACCTCCCCTTCCCCCCTCGCGTTCCCACTCCGCCCCCTCCACTTTCCCTCTCCCCACTCCTCTCTCCCCCTTCCCCCCTCCCGCGAACCCCTTCATGAGTTCCCCCCCTCCCGCACTCCATACATTCAGTCCCGGTATATTCAGTTTTCAAACGCGTGCCACCTATTGCAATATTTTTATACAAATTTCATAATGTCAGAGCTCACCGGTAGTTTTATACAAACCTTGTCCTGGCAATAACGAACACAGATAAAAAAATATATGGCAAATAAGTTTCTGTTTGACTATGCAGAATGATATTATTATTGCAAGTATAATGATGCACGATGATTGCACGTATACTGCAGTGTTGATAGATAATAATATTTATAAAGGGAGATTTGGCATCGAAGCATGCCGACTGTCGCCGAGATACTACCAAACGGCACGGACCATGAAACCCGATATCCACAATGCAATGTATATGTACTTTTGATAGATGCGATTTGCAATAACATTGGTGAACGATGTTAGCGACACGTGCTGTTCGCCCGGTTTTATTGCTCCGGTCGACGGTCATGAGTCATGACTCATCTCCATTGTTTCTATTGTCTATTGTAGGTATATTCTGCACATTGTAACATGTAACAATAACAAATTCTACTGTGTAATTATTTCAAGGTGACCTTGGGAGTGGAAAAAGAAGTAAACTAAAGGAGTGGATACCTGAATTTTCAGACATAGTCTCTAAAAAGTGTTATTTACTTTTAGTATCAGCCGGGCGGCGTGGTCTAGGGGTAAGGCTCTTGACTCGCAATCCGAAGGTGGCGGAATCGAATCCCGGCGTGCGCAAATAAATTTTATATTAATAATTTGTGTTTTTCATAATTAATTAATTTAAAATAATATTTAGTAGATATATTTGCGGCCGTTCCAGAGTGGAAGATACTCTTAGAATCGTCCTGGTGTAAGACCACCATTCAGAATTGAAACGTTGCTTGAATTGCTTAACCGTGTTTGGTGACCAGTTCTGAACAGCCAGGTACTTCCCCCACCTTCCTCTACCCCATCTCCTTCCCCTATCTGCCCTATTCTGCACTATCTGCCTCACAACATACCCCAATTGGGCTCCAGACGGGAGCAGCTGGGACTCTTGAAAGACCACCATTCAGAATCGAAAATTTGCTTGAAATGGCTTCAGTCGTATTTAGTAATCACATCGAAATAGTCAGTTACTTCTCAAACCTTTACTTTTCCAACTTCTTTCTCTCCCCACGTCCTCCAACTTAACAGCATACCCAAAAATTTGGGGCTGTTGGAACAATTGTGCGATAATCACATCATCTTCTCTTCATATCTCTACATATTTTAAATATGCGCGCCGCCTGTCTGTCTGTCTGTTCGCGATAAACTCGAAAACTACTGAACGAATTTTCATGCGGTTTTCACCAATAGATAGAG
This sequence comes from Limnephilus marmoratus, assembly GCA_917880885.1. Lineage (NCBI taxonomy): Eukaryota > Metazoa > Arthropoda > Insecta > Trichoptera > Limnephilidae > Limnephilus > Limnephilus marmoratus. Next base: position 38,998,753 of record OU862920.1, on the reverse strand, counting down.
TGTTTCGTGAGGAAGGTTTAGGTATGTAATTTGTCAAGGATTTGTGTAAATTGGTTGAAACATAACGATAATTGTTAGAAGTGTCGGAAAAAGTCAAGCCGCCTGCTAGCTTTCATCGAAAACGCTGCCTAATCATTTTGGGATATAACAAAACAATGCATGATGGGATATTCCTCTTTTACAGATCTATAAAAAAGTCCGCGAAGGCGTACGTCTATCTTTTACGGATAGCTTACTATACCCATTATATCTTCAAAAAGAATGGTCACGTACATTGCGGTAATTGAAAAGTTATTTAGACGGATATAGTATTTAAGTTACCCTAAGAATTTCATGTACATTATTATAATCTTTCACACCATCTCTACGTCTTTTCGCGATAAACTCAAAGACGGCGGTGGTTATAAAGGTTGGATAACCACCCAGTAGATGACGTTGTGTTTTATTAGCCACAGCAACGCGTGGCCGGGTCAGCTAGTAAACAATAATTCCAAGCAATATATCAATTTCAAATGGTGGTATTTCACCAAGGCGATACTGATAGTCACATGAAATAAAATAATTTTTATTTAATTAATTTTTTAAATCACCTTCCGAGGGAAAGATAAACGTTAAATTTTTGGCAACATTACTCTGGAATAAACCATAATAAATCATCCAATCTACATTAAAGATACAAAAGATAAAATTTAAAAATAGATATTATATCCCTTATCTTAAAATCTGAATGACTGTCTAAAAAAAACATAATGGCATCAAATGATAGCAAAACACAATTATCTAGATACGAGCCAGGTTCAATAACTTGCCATGGGATTATAGCCTTACATTACAAACGGGTAGAGGCTAGTTTGGCGTGACTATAACGATACAACATTACCGTAGGTACTCAGCTCAAATAACAACATTGTTCTGTCAAAATTGCCCAAAATCTAGTCATGCTCAGTTAAGCGAGAAATCTTTCCTATCACATATTAAAAACCGATTAGGTATTGTATCTGACGTTGTATTGTTTTTATTTTATTTATTTACACACACCAAACAGGTACACCCCAACAGCATACATAAAAATAAAATAAAAACAGAGTGTGCACTTCACACGCGGTAGAAATGAAACCTTCAGAAAACTAAAGTAGACAAGAGTGGGAAGACCACGAAGCACTTTTTTTCATCAATGTGAAGAATGATTTTTTTTCCATATTTTTGTCATCCAGTGCACTTTTTCCTATACATTTGGTCATCTTATTAGTATTTGTGTTTTGTTCTTCGGAGTCGATAGATGTCACTTTCTTTTGTGTTTTCTTTTCCCTATTTATTTTAAAGCGGTTTGAAGATTAGATATTGATTTTACAAAAAAATTTTTTTTTTGGATTTCGTAATGTTCGATCCAAAGATATTCAAATACAGAAGATATATGCTATGGTGTCCGCGCAACTGTCGCCGGACTACGCGCTAATTAGCGTAGTTTTCATACAAAAAGAATTTGTTCATTTCGTTGATTTTTTGAAAATGTGCATTAATATTGGTTAACAATATATTTTGAATAAGGAAAGAATTCGTTCATTTAGTTTAACGTTCGTTTGGCTTATTCGTTAATTATTTGTTCTTTTAGTTTATTTGTTAATTGGTAAACAATATCGGCGACACCCGGAAGCGCAGACCCACATATTAAAAACAGCAGATAGCACATCTACTTATATTTCAATATCTTTGGTTCGATCCTTGGTCGGCTAAATGTCTGCACAGGTTCGTCGGTCTTATACCACTACACCAAAGGAGACTTGCTTGCGTGGGGCTGTGGATTTATCGTGTTATATTGGAACCGAGTACATAGTCAACTTAAGTTTTCTGAAGGTTTTACTTCTTGCGCATTGCACGCTCTGATTTTTTTTTTAAATATGTAACTCTTCTGAAATTTATACAAGTATATTATTTTCTTTTAATGGGGTTATCAATAACTATACAAATACAGGGTGGCGCAAAATTAATCATCCAATTTTTTTTTTAATAACTTTTTTACTAAATAAAAAAAAATGATTTTGAGTAATAGAAATCTTTATTTTGACTTTAACAATTTTTCTGTTAAGTGGAAAAGATGATATCCGTCAAGTGGCTGCCGCCAGTGTTGATACACATTTGTGCCCGTTTTATCGCATTTTCCATGACTTTCCGCAAGATTTCCGGTGATAACTGTTCGCATTCCTGTCGAATATTCTCCTTAAGGGCTGCGATTGTCTGAGGCTTGTTGGCATAAACCCGCGACTTCAAATAGTCCCAAAGAAAGAAGTCTGGAATGGTTAAATCGGGCGATCTTGCTGGCCGTACCAAATCGCCAAAACTAGAGATTACGCGACCAGGAAACGCTTCCTTTACAATATCCATTATGGCTCGTGCTGTGTGTGCGGTATCACCGTCTTGTTGAAATCACATGTTCACCCAACCCCCGCTCATCCAATTCCGGTAGTAAGAAGTCGCTTATCGTGGCCGAGTGGATGTAATGGCTTTTCGTGTATCACACGCGGATTTTCAGTGCCTCAGAAACGAATATTATGCTTATTGGCGCAACCGTTTAAGTGGAAATGCGCCTCGTCGCTCATGGTGACTTTCGACACAAAATCGCTAAAAGCGTTAAAGCTTAAATCAACACAATTATTCCACGCTCTTGCGGAGTATAGCGCTCCATTGCTTGTCTGTTTGTATTCTGCAGCTGTCTAGTTCACAAATGTCAAATATGATTGACGTACGACGCCATTTGCAAAAATTATAACATCTTCTGATAGGGTGATTAATTTTGCACCACCTTGTACAAAGAAATGGCTACGTTAAAATAGACACGTTTTGAAAACAGTAGATTTAGATGCAATATGTTTCATGTCGACGGTTTCCCTGATAACATCAAATAATAACAAGTACGCACATACCTGCGTACACTATTAGGATACATTCGCGTGTGTATATCAATGAGTATTAAAAGAGGCACAAAGCAATGTTATATAAATCGTTCATAAATAGCCTTCCACCCACATAGCAATTTGAAATGTGTGCCTACTGATAAAGAAAACAATCATTAATATTGCATCCGTTTGTCCACAGATAGCCAATAAACACTGAACCATGAGCCGCTCGCGTTGGTTTTATTTTCCTTTGAGAAAGGATTTCTATAATTTTTAATCGTATTTTCAAAACGGCCGCAATGTGTAAAATATAAAAAATATGCCTTCGAAATAAAAGCATTTTTCATGAACAGGAAAGTGTTTAATATTTCTATTTTTGAAACTGACAATTCATTGTGGAATTTCATTATGATGTATTAGCTGTTCCCCGGCATGCGTTGCAATGCCATTCAAAGAAATACATTGATTGTCCCTGCATGTCCTTTCCCGTGCGTCCCCGTTCCCTTCCACCTTCCCCTCCCTCGACTCTTTCCTCTCCGCGAACCCCACCTCCCCCGTTCCCCTTCCCCCTGCCTCTTTTCCTTGCCGTTAAAATATACGAAATACACACATTTTCATTTATACAAATTTCATAACGCCAGAGCTTACCATTATATATAGCCTTATGTTATTCTGATGTATGAGCTATATTATTGTAAATTTTCATTAAAATCGTGACGTAAAAATCATTTTATGTAATAATATTACACCTGTGTTAATTCTTCTTTCTGAACGTTTTAAAAGGGTTATTTAATCCAGCAGGTAATTTGTAATCAATATTTTGTACAGGAATATGCAATTTATAGTTTATAAACCCCAGGAACTTAGGTTGAATCCTTTCAATGCTGTCGGAATGAACACTGTCGAATGGAGACCATAACGTAGAGTTATACTCTAGTTGGCATCTGACAAGGGTTTTACATAATATGATAAATGTGCCTAAATTATTGAAGTCTTTTGCAGCTCTCAAAACAAATCCAAGAGTTTTATGGGCCTTATTGATAATATTATTAATTTGGCAAACAAAGGTTAGTTTGCTGTCAAACATTATAACCAGATCAATATTTTCACTAACGCCATTTATTTTTTTTATCATTTAATGCAATTATGTATGTAAACCGTAGGTTAAGAAATATTTGTACCAGTCAAGATGGCTTTAACGAGCTGAAACCGGTTACGGTCAATAAAATTACAGTGGAAAAAAGTTTTATATTTATTTTATTATAATATATAAGAAAAGTGTTATTATTGACGTTTGAACAGCCATATTTTTTAAAAACTTAACGCGGTTTTTTTCCTGTCAAATTAAGCCGGGATCCAACATGATCTATTGAGAGAACATTATATCTAAACGAGAATAGGCTATTGGAACTGTGTACCCGGCGGTTATGAATGGTTTGGAGTAAAGTTTTGATATTGTGAATTCTGGTACTGTGCGTTTTAATCACGCGAAAAAATATCCCCGACAAAATATCCTATGGACAAAACAACCCCCAAAATATCTACTAAAACTTAATATGACCTTACCCAACAAAAAAATGGGACAAAATAATACAGATATCCTGTAAATTATAATTACCACAATAAATTGTTTATTATTCAAAAATAGTAAAGTGAGATAAAAATAATACAGATATCAATAATTTATTGTCTTTACGGGATGTTTCGTCCCATTTTTTGGTTAGAATAGGTTTGGTTTTAGTAGATATTTTGTTGGGGGATGTTTTTTCCGTAGGATAATTTTGTCGGGGGATATTTTGTCGGGGTTATTTGGTCGCGGGATGAAAAGTCGCGGAACCGTGAATTCTAATGTAGTTAATAATTTAAGGAAAAAATAAAAAATTTAACAGGATGCATTTTTTAAGGCAATCATTAACTAATTATTTGATTCCTGTCTTCCTCGGGCGGCCATGACTTTCTTTACCGTTCATTTCGTGTTACTAGGCGAAATGTTACAGTTAAAAAACTACATTATATCGACTATCACTCGACTCCGTACCTCGTTTCAGTGCAGAAATATTTCGTTATATTTATATATATATGTATATAAAAATCTCGTGTCACGGTGTTTGGGGTCGCACACCTCCGAAACGGTTCGACCGATTTTTATGATTTTTTTTTATTTATATTTGGTAGGTATGAGAATAGGTCGTAAAGTATATTTCATACCGCTAGGTGATTAGGGTGTCCCTATCAAAATTGATTGATAATTGACTCAAAAATTTTACAGGACATTGCATTTTAGCAGAAGAGTGTTTCTATAAATAATGATAAGCTCTAGCGCTAAGAAATTTGTATAAAAATTAAATTAGATGTATGCAAGATGAAAATTAACGTTTTATACACGTACATACAGACAGAACAAATGATAACTAATAACAATTTATTAGATAGTGTGGTTAATCGTAGTTAGTTATTTCAAAAGAAATACATAATTATTATTGTAATTATTAACTATTACCTACCTACGTCAGTTGTTAAATGATATTAAAATATTGCGGCACATGTATAGCCTTGTTGAATAAGTCATTGTTCAGCAAATAATATATACTATTACCTTGATATATTATGACATATCATAAAGAGTTTCTCAAACATTTTTTTTTTTCGCTCTCTATATTTTATAAAGTAGGTAGGTATGAAGTTTGCTTTGCGAGATAGCCAATCTCCGTCGCCAGTACATCATAATCAGTATTTTTACTTCTTAGAGCTTGATTTGATGTCAATTTTTGAGTCATTATGCCATGGTGCGATTCCTTTTTCTTAAGCTACGTTACGGACATTGTCCATCATCAGAGCAGATTTTTAGAGCTAGTTGATTGAACATCCGTAATATTGGAAATTGACATTGCCAATTAAAAGACATTTTGATATTTCACTTGCCGTTCATTTGACAATTTATTAACTGTCATTTTTTTTAATTTGCTCCACACAGGAAGCCCTGAGGATTATAATTTACCTCAGGGCCTATGTCATCTTAGGAGATTGTGTGAAGGGTCTTTTTAAGGAAGGGAAGGATAGGAAGTTCTAGGAAAGAAAAAGGTATTAGGGTTGGCTCGGAATCCGGGGGTCAGTGTGACGGACTAGGAGTGACAGATGTATGAATCCATCCCTCCCAACTGCGGTGCAAAGCCATGGATCGAGAGAGTCCGGCTGGAATGGTCAAAGGCCTCCCTCAATCAGTCTCTCTCATGCATACGCCGCCAAGACTTGGACAAACTTACTACATGTACCCGGGCACCTCTGCTAAGTCACCAAGGGTAGCGAACCACTAGTGGTGACCTATGGCGGAGGTGTTGGTTATAGCTGGCTCTATATTCACAATTCGGGAGGCGGGTATGGGAACCGCTGCCCCGCGAACATTTTATTGGTTAACCAACACCTCTGCCAAGTGGTTCATCGGGCGAGGTGTGTTCAGGTCTTGGCGGCGGACGCGCCTGCCTACCTACTGCCTGGCCGGCCTGGTCGGGAGAGGCCGATTTGCGGAGTCCCTTTGATCTCTACGGGTGATTTCTCTTGACCCAACTTGCACCGCAATGGGAGGGATGGATTTCTACGCCCGTCACTCCTGGACATACTGACCCCTAGATTCCTACTCACCCCTTATACCCGTTTCTTCCACAGAACTTGCTCTTCTTCCTTTTCTTAAAAAGACCCTCCACACAGCATCCCCCAAATACGACATAGAATCTGAAGGAAACCATTTTCCTCATATGTGGGGTTAATGAAAAAAATATACATTTTTATATCACCGAATTAACTACCTACCGAAACTAAATAACACACAGTAAAAGTGATCCGTAAGAAACATCGCATAATTGTGTATAATTAGTAAACAATACAATCCGAAACACTGCGAGATTCACCCAAGTGTCCACTACATTCATGGTGATATAAATTTTGTACATTACAATTAGATTATTCAAGTGAATTTCGAATAATTAATTTCGGAAAATAGTGACAGTGGAATTGAAATATATTTTGACAGTTGGTGGAGCTCTTGTGATTGGCCAAAACCGTCGCCATCTTTCCCACACTGTCCATACAGCTTGCTCGCTTTACTGCTCAGTCAGTACTTACGCATTGTACTAGTTCTGCTAATATACAATACAAACTACTGCTAGTGTGACCATGAGTTCAAGCAAAAAAACCGGCTCCCTACAACAAGAAAATTTATACACAACCACAAGATCCAAAAACAAAATGAATACACTACCTGAAGACATTAGCACAGAAGAAGATGGCTTTTCAAAATTTGCGTCTTACATAGATGTAAAATTAGAGAAAATAAAAACCCAAATTCTTGAAAACATTGACAAAAAATTGTTAGAATTTCAAAAAACAACCGAATTTATTTGTCAAAAATATGACGACATCATTACCCGATTAGACTCCATGAATGAGGTTAAAGGAGAAGTTGAACGACTAAAAAATGATTTGGCAATTAAAAGTAAAAATATTAAGAATCTGGAAACCAGAGTGGTTTACTTAGAACAGTCAAACCTTGATGACTGTATTGAAATTACAGGCGTTGAGGATAAGACTGAAGAACATCCCAAAATAACCGCTCTAAAAATAATAGAAAGTGCTAATATCAAAATAAATTCAGAGGATATTGCGTCGGCAATTAGACAATATGACAGAAGACCAGGACATCCAAAAAAAATTATCCTAAAAATGAGAAACCCGGAAACCAGACTAAAATTATTAGCAAATAAGAAGGTAATTTCTAATCGTGAAAACATGATATTCCTAGGAGAGTCATTATCTCCTTACTACAAGGAACTACTTTGGAAAGCCAAAACTAAAGGAAAAGAATTAAAATATAAATATATTTGGTACAAAAATGGAGCAATTCTAATGAAAGAAGAAGAAGGCAAGAAAATCAGGGAAATCAAACACGAAGATGACCTCAATAGATTATAATAGAAGTTTAATAGTGAAAGGCACCGAAAAATATTTTCATCATTAAAAAATGGATATCGATTTTGGAAAATACATTGACTTGATTGATAATACAGAATCTAATTTAACTATTGAAGATTCCTTAACTTGCAAAAACTTTTTAAAACACTCCAAATTTTCTTTGCTTTGTTTGAACGTTAGAAGTATAAAGAAAAACTTTGATGAAACCATAACCATGCTGGATAGTATTGAGCATCGTCCTGAGGTACTTGTTTTTACAGAAGCTTGGCTGAAAAATTTTACCAATATACCTAACATCCCCGGATACGCAGTTTACAACACAAATAATAACTATTTGCAAAATGATGGTGTAGTTGCCTATGTAAAACAAAATGTTCACGTGATTGTTGAGGAAGTTGTTTTCCCTGGAGCAAACTGCTTAAAAATGCAGATATCGAGTACCTTGTGTGTAATAGCTGTTTATAGATCTCCGTCCCTGGCTCATATAGATAATTTCCTTGAATCGCTGAGTGCACTGCTTGAATCTACATCTATACAAAATAAGGAGATCATTTTATGTGGCGACATAAATATTAATACTTTGGATTTGAGCGATATGAAAACTCAAAAATACCTCTCTCTTTTGGCTTTTCATGGCTTGAAGCCAATCATAATTTCACCTACCAGAGTTTCTTCTACCATTTCAAGCTGCATCGATCATATTATGGTAAAATCTAAATTTGAACCACAGGGAGCTGTCTTCACTACTGACATAACAGATCATGATGTGATATTGCTGAGATTTATGAGCTTTACACTAAATAAAATAGCAAAAGATAATGAAAACTTGAAAACCGTCATCGATAACAATCTTTTGAAAGTCAAATTAAAGAAAGAATCATGGCAGTCAGTACTGTCATCGCAAGATGTTAATTTAGCTACTGAAAATTTCATAAAATGTTTAAAAATGCATGTGGAAAGTTGTTCGTCTGTACAAAGTGTAAAGCATAACATGAAATATTTAAAACCTTGGATAAATAATGGAATTATTAAATGTCTCAGAACCCGAGACAAATTACACAACAAATGTCGAGCAGATTCAAATAATATTCAACTGCTGGATTATTACAAAAGATATAAAAACTGGTGTACAAAAATTATAAAATATATAAAGCAAGCATATTACAAAAGGAAACTGGATAACGTCAATGGAAATACCAAGCAACAGTGGAAGATTATAAAAGAGGCTGTAAATATATACAAAAGGAACAAGTGTCTATGAAAAAATTAAAAATCAATAACAATATCATCTCAATGGAAGAGAATCCAAATATAATCACTAATCACGTAAATAGCTTCTTCAGTGATATTGGTCCTAGATTCGCAAAACAATTGTGCAGTGAAAATAAAACTACCGAAATGTGTCTTGTTAACAATTTTATACCTTGTACTCAATTTTCAGGAGAGAGCTTTGAATTTAAAACTACTAGCATTTATGAAGTTTCAAAAGTGATAAATGAATTAAAAATGTCTTTTTCCTGTGGTATTGATGGCCTAAGTATCATGGTATACAAGCAGCATGTTTCTGTATTGGCTGGTCCCATATCTCACATTGTTAACCTTAGTTTTAAGAGTGGCATATTTCCTACTCATTTTAAGAATGCTAAGGTTGTACCTCTTTTCAACGGTGGGGATCACCTAGAGGTTAACAATTACAGACCCATATCTTTGCTCAATACTCTTTCAAAATTGATAGAAAGATTGGCCAAGTCAAGATTAGTTTCATTCTTAGAAAAATACAAATTACTCTCTGACAATCAATTCGGTTTCAGAGCAAATAAAGGTACGAGTGATGCTGTTTTAAAGGTATTGACCAAAGTTACAAGAGCGCTGGACTATGGCAACAAAGCCATAGCGGTGTTCTTGGATTTATCAAAAGCATTTGACACTGTTTCCCACGAATTGCTACTTAAAAAATTATCATCTTTAGGCATTAATAATACAGCAATGGGCTGGTTCAGATCTTATCTTAGTGACAGAACACAACAAGTGGAAATAAATAAGATAATAAGCGAGGGTAAATCAATCTCCTTTGGAGTCCCGCAAGGTAGTGTGCTTGGGCCAATATTGTTTCTTATTTATATAAATGATTTATGTAGTCTGAATATTCCTGGTAACATTGTTAGTTTTGCAGATGACACTGCCTTAATATTTGAAGGTAAAACTTGGAATGAAACTTTCAACAAAAGTAATATAGGTTTAAGAGTGGTAAATAGTTGGTTAAACAATAATATATTAACTTTGAATGCACAAAAAACCAAATTTATCACTTTTAGCATTTCAAGTAAAAGTCAGCCTTCCGAAACTCACAACTTGATTATTCACAATTGTTTTCAAACATGTAACTGCAACCCTTTAGAAAATGTAGTCAGCATCAAATACCTTGGTGTAAAAATAGATAAATTCTTGAGATGGAATGATCATGTTAATATGTTAGTAAATAATATTAGGAGACTTACCTATATCTTTAAAGAACTGAGACATATACTAGACAAAGAAAAATTAAAAACTGTTTATTTTGCAATAATCCAGTCTCTGCTTTCTTATAATATAGTGTGCTGGGGATCCTGCGCAAAGACTTATATAGAACCACTTAATATTGCCCAAAAAATGATTCTTAAAGTTATGTTCAAGAAAAAAATTAAATATCCAACTCATTTACTTTTTAAGGAATGTAATGTAATGAACGTAAAACAGTTATATATTACACAAACGCTTTGTAGATTTTTTAATAATATTAATATAGCAGAAAGAACACAGCAAATTCGCACTACGAGAATTGGCTCTGGTCTGAATTTTATGGCAATTCAAACTAAATCTTCTTTTTGTCAAAGAAATTATTTTTATCAAGCTCCACTCATATTTAATAGCCTTCCAGAACATATAAAGTCATCTAATTCCTTGTACACTTTTAAAAAGAATCTTAAATTATTTGTGTTAGTAGAGGATTGCCAATTAATTTTCTCTACTTTGTCCTTTCTAAATTATTAGCTAAATGAGTATGTTTATAAAATAAGCTAAAATAATTTTTATTTTTGTTTAAACTGTTTTTTTTTTCATGTTCCTCCTGCCAAATCTATAGCATGTTAAATTATATACATATATTTATTATTTACAACTTAATCTTAAAAACAAAACAAAAAAATACTTTATTTTATTTTGAATCAGATCTCAAAACTATGGTCACCCTAAAAGTCTACATTAATGTACTACCTAGCGCCATCAGTTTAGTGGGTACTGGGTACCCATAATCTCAATCTGTAAGAAATACAACAATATTGTTCTTTCAAAATCTGTATAATTTTGTGTTATTTTGTTAACTTCTATAATTATTGTTAACCTCAACACAGGCTTGTCCTAGTGAGGTAACAAATTGTATTGTAAACATTTTTACCTACAGTGTAAAGAAACAATAAATAAATAAAAATATATATCTTATAAGTAGACATCGGATTATGTGCATTTGCATATTTGCATATGCAAATGCATATAACTCTCTAATTACGACGTTAATGCATATTTCAGCCTTTTTTCCCAAATTGTGCATATTTTGTTTAATAGCGGGAGGTATCATCTAGGTATAGGGAGCTAGGTGACGATGACGCGTAGGGCACCAGCGCGGTGGCTGACGTGAAAGCTGGCCAAGCCTTGCAAACTTTTTATCCAAATTTACTACACATTACCTGCTTAGCTCACGGGTTTCATCGCCTTGCAGAAGAGATACGGCAAGAGTATGGGAATGTTAATAAATTGATTTCCTCTACAAAAAAAGTGTTTTTAAAAGCACCGTCGCGTGTGCAGTCTTATAAAGAGCAATTGCCAAATCTAGCATTGCCGCCAGAACCCATAATTACTCGATGGGGTACTTGGCTAAAGGCAGTATTATTCTGGGCTGAAAATTTTGAGGCCGTAAAACAAGTAGTTGGGCAATTTGACAGTTCTGAGGCCATTGCAATTCATTCAAGCAAGCTAGCATTTGAAGACGCATCCATTAAACAGAATATCGCCCTCATCTCAACACACATGATTTCCATTTTTGGAAACAAAAAACCTTCCTCTATTTAAAGCAATAGAAATACTGGAAACAATGATCGAACTCGCCAACGCCCTTCCTAATTCAATATCAGAAAAGATTCGTAAAAAGTTAGACTATATTTTGCTTAAAAACCCGAGTCTTGAAGACACGAAGAACATTAATGCCTACATCAACGGCACAGGTACCGGCACGGCACGGCAACGGCACGGCATACCCTGCCTAAACAGGTATCTCCAGAAATGGCGCCAAATTTTAAATTTTGTCCAATGACGTCAGTTGACGTAGAGGGGTCGTTTTCGGCGTACAAATTAATACTGGGTGACAAACGTCCCAAATTTGAGCTCGAAAATTTGGAAAAATACTTAGTTGTATGTTATCACAAAAACTATGCATAATTTTAAGAATATTTCGCTGTTTTTGTACGGTCTTTAATTAAAATATAAATGGATTTTTGTTTTTGCATTGTGCATATTTTGGGCAAATCAAGAGTTTTTAGTGCATATTTCGGCCTTTTTTAGTGCATATTTGCATGCATATTTTGGCACTTTGTTAGTGCATATAATCCGATGTCTACTTATAAGACAAAAGAATACTAAACATGTTTATAAAAAAAATCCTTCAATTCAAAGGTATCATATTTTCAAAAAAATTGCAGTGGATACAAAATAAACGATTAAAAGTTTTAAAAAAAACGAGTGTGCTTTAAGACCACACGACTGAAGTAAAACTTCACTAACTTATATCTACCTCTCAACTTCCGTTCGCCTCGCCCGATCACACTTTTCATAACGCTCTCGTCGTGAATTAACCAGCTTACTCCCCAAGTCAAGCGTGCGTAAAGGCCCGACCGTTCGCCTCGCCCGATCACACTTTTCGTAACGCTCTCGTCACGCATTCACCAGCATGCAAGTCACTCAATACATTGACAATGACGCCATTAATTACGTTTTTTTTTCTGGCTTTAACCCGTCAAGGGTGTATTTTAGGCCATCATTTCAAATTATATTATTAACCTTACACGTTCATTGCCAATTAATAATTAATACTTTTTGATAAATCGGAAAGCGGTGAGCAAATCCCATGCATTACCGTGAAGAAACAAGTAAATATATAATGAAGCGGCTCACCTCGTCAGCGCCATCCTCGGCGTCGGAAGAGGAAATAGAGTCGCGGTCGGCCGACATGCTCGCCACTACGCCGTCCGATCGCAGTTCCTTATCTCCCTTATCCTTGTCCATAGTGGACTCCTATTCATGGAAAAAAAAACAACTTTAATTGGTAAGTACAGTCTGACAATAGGCCACTTGCAACCCTGGCGATTTTTTGAAAATTTCAATCCGAAAAATCAAACCATTTTTTATAAACCTGAAAGACGGGACATAATTTTATGGTGCGAAAAACTATAATTACCTAGCCGAAAACCATTTAAAAAAAAGAACGTTTTCCACAAGAAAGGGCACAGGTGAATGACGAGGCATACCAAAAATATTACATCTCATAAATATTTTTTTCCTTGATTTTTTTTTTTTTTTTTTTTTTTATTTATTAAATTTCAGAATACATTTTGTACAAAAATTTGAGTAGACCCACAAAGCTGTCATATGGCAGCTTGTCTGCAGGTTCTAACAATTTAAACATTCTTAATATAATATCTAAGAAAATATTTGTAAATACATTTATATTTTTAAGGAAACATTGGAATAGATCACATAGTAATATTTGATAGTTTAACTTACAGCTATAAATATATAAGATATTTCAATATACCTGCCTAATAACAAGATATGTAGGCAGCTATATTAAGATATTCAAAGATACATGGAGTTTTCGTTCATTAACCATAGTTTTATCATTTTAGGACATAGTCTCTCATTTTTTTCAAATTTTATGTTTTTATTAATTTTATTGAAAATCACTGGTATTATATATTCAAGAGTACGGCTTCCATATTTATTTAATATTCGAGGAGTTTTTAGGCCCTTTCCTTCTCTGAATCTTGTGGTATGTTTGTGTACAAGTAGGTGTTTGTAAGGGCTTTCCCCCATATTGTCCATAATAGTAGTGAACCAGTGAAGACCTTTTATTGTAAGTAGGCTCTCTGAGCCATACAGTAATTTTAAGTTATGTCTCTGTTTGTAAATATTTGTTGTGACAATTTTTTTAATTATGGCAGTTTGTAAATTTTCAATATATTTAATGTAAGTAGTGCTTGCATGTCCCCAAGTTCGAATACCATATCTAAGGATAGATTCGACCATAGAAAAATATATGAGTTTAAGAGTACAATGAGGCAAAATAAATTTTAATTTGTAAAAGTTACTAGCTAAGGATCTGAGCTGGTTACAAATTTTAGCCACTTGTTTATCCCACTTAAAATTGTTATCAACAATTATTCCCAGATAAGTATATTCATTTGTGAAATCTATTTTTTCACAGTCACAATCATTAACAATTCCTCTATGTATACAGTCAAAGCTATGAGCGGTTATTTTAGGAACATTCCACATTTTCAAACTTGGTGATTTTATGTACATGCATTTGGTTTTTTTCACATTAATAATTAATCCTACATCATGAGCCCATTTGAGAAGCTCGTTAAAATCTCTTTGTAATTCTTGTATAGCTATTTCAGGATTTTCATTTGATACAACAAGAGCAGTATCATCAGCAAAAATGAATCGACGAGCTTTTTTGAAAATCTTACACATAGCAATTACATATATAATATATAATTTTGGACCTAGAATTGACCCTTGCGGTACTCCCGATTTGATGTATCTTGATTTACTAATTATATTTAAAATCTTCACACTCATTTTTCTATTTGTCAGATAGTTTTTGAAGAATAAGAGGAGTTTACCCCGGATACCTATAAATTCAAGTACTTTAATTATTTGTATATGGCTAAGTGTGTCGAAAGCTTTCGAGAAATCAATAAATAGAACCAATACATGTTGTTTACAGTTTAGTTGTGAATTTATATGATTAGAAAATTTTTCGAGCAATTTATCGCAACTTTTATTTTTTTGAAAGCCATACTGGCATTCATCAATAATACTCAGACTATTTAAGTATTTATCTAAATTTATTGATATATATTTTTCTAAAATTTTTTCTAATGCAGGAAGTAAGGAAATCGGCCTGTAATTGTTTATTAAAGAGTGATTTCCATTTTTAAAGATAGGCCTTACAATGCTATATTTTAGTTCATCGGGAATATGGCCCGTATCAATTATTCTGTTAATTAAGTGGGCGATTATAGGACTAAGTAATTTAACATGTGTTTTCAAATCATACATACGAATTAAATCTATGCCTGGTGTCTTGGAATTTTTCATTCCTCCGATAATTAATTCGATTTGCTTTGTATTTGCTCGTGGTAAATACATTGTGTGATTTAAATATTCCGGCGTGTATTCTGACGCTCGGATATCACATACATGTAATAACTTATTTACTCCCTCATCAAAAAAGTCTGCAAAATTTTCTGCCACTGCATCTTTCGATTTGGATTTTAAGAAATATTTTGATATAATTTCATCACAACCGGATTTATCTTTCCTACCTAAAGTTTTATTAATTTCATTCCATGTTTTTTTAATATCTTTGAAACAGTGTTTAAATTTATAATTATAGTATAATTTTTTTGTGTTTATTATTTGTTTATTTAATTTATTTCTGTATTTTTTGAAATCGATTTCATATTTTTTGTTGTTAGGTGAGTTTTTCCATTTCCTCCAAAGAGTATCTCGTGTTTGTATATTTTCAATGAGGCGATCATTCATCCAAGTTTTTTGATAATTGCGATATTTTTTATTAATTTTTATGATGTTACTTAGTTCATAAATATTTTTAAATTTCGATTTCATTTCTTCGTACAATACATTTGGTTCAGATAATTTTAGCATTTCATTCCAATCAGTGATTGAGATAAATAGATTAACTTTTTTTTCAGAGAGTGCAGTATAGTACTCAGCGTGCGATTTGTTTGAAGTGAGTTTGTCGTAGGTAGAGAAATAAATCGTCGTTGCAATTAGGTAGTGGTCAGCTATTATTGTTTCACATACGCACGAACTGATTTCTATGGTCTCCCTCTCTCTTATATAGATATGGTCTAGACAAGTAGCCGTTATATGGTTTGACAATACTGCTTCTCGTGTCACATCGTTAATAGTTTTGACCAATCCGAAGTTGGCCATTAGGTTTTCGTATTGGATTACAATCGGTTCGAGTTCACTTAAAATGTTAACGTTCGAATCGCCAAGTAATAAAATGGATTCTTTAATGTCAATATTACCCAATATAGTTTCCAGTTCATGGAGAAATAATTTTTTATTTGTGTTTGGAGGTCTATACATTGCCAATAGATGTATACGTTTATGTTTGTAAATAGAAATAGTACCGTAAACGCATTCAAAATTTCTTGTTACTATATTTATTTTTTCGAATGTAAGATGATCCTTCACGTATACAATAATTCCGCCACCCGATCTTTTTGTGCGACAAAAATAGTAAGAGTTGAAACCCGATATTTTGTATAGATTTATATTATTTTCATTTATCGACGTTTCACATAGCGTTATTATGTCAATATTTCGCAAGGAACTAGAAATAGTTAGGAGGAAAGTATCAAAATGTTTTGATAAGGATCGAATGTTAAGGTTAATGGCAGTTATATTATTAATTCCTAATACATGTTTATTTGACCAATTTTCAAAATTGTGAGTACGTTCATAATCAATTTCTGATATATCAAAATCTCCGTTTAAATCACCCATACTGAATAATATTTAAATATGCGGGAATAGTATGTAAACATGTGTGAAGATTTATGAAGGCAAATTATAAAAATCAATGTTTTGATAGCAGTAAGCATTAACAATATATTCATAGTTAGATTTTGGTTTTGATCAGAACATATTTGGTTTAATAATTGACAACAATAAATATTTTTTCTGCATGTACAAGTAGGCAAAGGATAGACTAACATCAACATACATTTCAATACCAGCGTGTTAACACTGTGGTTACCGGACAATAATTCAGAATATAATATAGTTAGAGAAGAAAAGAATTGTAAGGATATGAGATACTCATATTTCGTAAGTAGAAGACATATATTGTTGAGCTTAACAGTAAAAGAGGTTAAGTATTTAAATAGTGTTTTGGTTAAAAGCATTGAATTTTGTTTTTTAGAATAAAAATACATACAAAACATACCTAATCATAATCGATGCGACTTTGCGCGATATACATCATCTTTTTAAAGTAAGTGCAGTTTGTGTCGTTTGCTTTATGATTAGTGTTAAGGGTCATCTTGAAAGTAGTGTTTTGATATATACAGTTGCTACATTTTTCTTCCGAGTTTTTGTTTGGGCATTCCTTCCATTCGTGATCCTTAGCACAATGTAAGCAGGTTGCGCTTTTATCTTTACTCAAACATTTCAGTGCAGTGTGTCCAAATTTCAAGCAATGGTAGCACTGCATCAAGGGGTTGGCGTCTACCACTCGTACTCTGCTGAATCCTATATTTATTTTTTCCTTTTCAATGAGGTAAGACCTCAGTGCTCCGCTGGTTTCCAGTATATAGTTAGTTAGTCCATTTTGTGATTTAGGTTTAAACATTTTTATTAGTTTTATAGTGTTTTTTGTATCATAATCCATAATATCTTTGACACCATCATTTTGGGTTTTTAACGCCTCGATTATATCTTCTTCTGACAGATCTGCCTGTACATTTCTTACGAAAATTTTAGGGTTTTTCTTTTTTAATTCTTCGGCAACCATATTTTTTTTGAGCAGTTTATTTATTTCATCCGTCAATTTTTCTGCGTGGACTTTAGTAGGGCAAGATATTATCAGTTTATTTTGAGCGGCTTTGCGAACTCCATTTACTGCAATACCTAAATTTGCTATTTTTATTTTTTTGACGATTTGATCTTTTATCGCGTCTGATGTCATATTCGTGTTTTCACTTTTAATAATCAATGAATATTTCGATTCCGGTATTTCTTTTAGTCGACTTGCATAGGTTTTTTTTTCCATATAACTCACATTTTCAATTTTTTTTTCTAATTTTTCTATTAGTTTGTTTTGCAGAGAAGCGATCTCGTTTTGAAATGAAATTTTTTCGAGCATCCATTTTTCTTCTAGAAGTTTTATGTTAGTTTCTAGATTAGTTTTGGCCTTGGAGTCTTGTTTGGTCGATATATTTGAGATTTCAATTTTTATATTCTCTATTAGTTGCAGCACGTCCATAATGGGTTGAGTTTTAGTGACCGCGGTCACCTCACTCGCGGCAAATGCTAGTAGCGGTGTAACAATAAAACCTCTAATATTGTAAAGACGAAAAAATTTTAGACACGTCCACACACAACCGAAGTGGGCGGGCGAATCGTTATTCATATTATTGATCATAAATCATTGTAATTTTCAACGTCTATATTACTAAATCCAATGTAATATACTTGTACTTGTAAATTATAATAATAATAAGAATATTATAAAATTTGAATTTGTTAAAACGCGCATAGACAGCGTAAAATGTATGGGGTTCTCTACATAACATCTGTCAAAAAGTCAAACCAAATGATAAGTTCGCAGAGAACAAACAATAAATCTAGAGAACGTTAAATGTCAAATTCAAAAATTCGCCTGAAATCAATGTGTTGCCATATAAAAAAAAAAATCAGTGTGGAATTTTACAAAATTAATAGGAACATTTTCGGAGACGGGACATTTTCATGTAGTAACGTCACGGGCCCAAATAATGGATTTATTTATTTAAAAATAAAAAAAACTGTACATATCTAAAAAAATTCACTAACATTTTCGTAATCTTAGTAAAAAAAGTCTATCCACACGATTTTTTCCAAGTCGTTATGAAATCCATGCAATTGGCCTATTGAGGAGCGTTTTCACAAAGATAAATAAATATTTATTCGATTGTTTATTGTCTTTTTTTAAATTGGTTCCACAGTCCACACAAGATGCCATGAGAAAAATAATTAGCCCAAGGGAGGTCTTCTTTGGGGATGCCGTATGGAGATTTTTCAGGAAAGGAAGGAGAGGAAGTTCTGGGAAGGAAAAGGGAACGAAGGGTGGGTAGGATCTGGGTAACAGTGCATCCAGGAGTGACGGACGTATGAATCCATCCACTGTGGTGCAAGGCGATGTTCCAAGAGAATACGGCTGGAGTAGTCAAAGTAACTCCCTCAACCATTCTCTCCCCACCCGGACTGCCATGCAGCTGGTGGGCAGACGCATCCGCCGCCAATACCCGGACAAACCTCACCCCATGAACCCAGGCATCCCGGCTAAGTCACCAAACGTAGCGAACCACTTGGGGTGACTTACGGCAGAGGTGTTGGTTATCCAATAAATGGTTCCCGGGGCGGTGGTACCCATACCCGCCTTGGGCAGTATTCTTATTTAAAAAAGAATAAAAAATGAATTGTTCTTACCCGTTGAATTTGTTGAATTAAAGTTCTAATTAGATTAACATTCGCCGTTTTTCACCGCGGATGCTTTGAGGAGCCCGCACTCTGAAACAAGCCAAAGAAAATAACATTATAAAACATTTTAGGTACATAATATATTATTTTCATGAAAGTAAAATACTTTGTATACACCACAATTAATTAGTACGATTATCTTGTCAAAGAAATTGTTATTTTTTTCTCTTAGTTTTTCACTAAATTTATATATGTTTTTAATTTTGATTTATATAATTATATGTTTTAATTTATACAGAACACTTGAGTTCTTAACATTTAATTTTTATTATTAATTTTTGTATTTCAAAATTTGAATTTGAATTTTCATTTTTACTTTTCTTTAAAATATGGTCTTTTTTTTTTCTCTTTAGTTTTAAGTATTTCTTAATATTTTTTGAAATGTTAAAATATTAAATGTACGACTACCACAACACGGGCTTAGCCTAGTGTGGTAGCCAAAAAAAAACCAAATATCTGTTACTAATAAAAAATATATGAAATAAAAAAATAAAAAAAAATAAAAAAATAAAAAATAAAAAAAAATAAAAAAAAACCATTGGTTTCGAAACATGGCGATTTTTTAAATTAAATAAAATCGTGTACGCGAATTATTTTATTTTCAGTTTTTAATTAAATGAAGACAATATTAGCAAAACTCAATCGAAAATCAGGAGAGAGAAAAATCAGAAAAAGATATTGTCACTTGTCACCTCTGGGACACGAACCCAGGACCTTCTGCCTACATGGCAACAGCTCTACCAACTGAGCTCAGGTGTCTATATTCAATTCGGTCACTTTTAACTGTATCATACATCGTCTAAGAACTACCGACATTATCTTCATTTTCTTAACGCACATATTATTGGCTGCTATCTTTATATTTGATTTCAAGATTCAAAACGGAACTAAATGCTATCTAGATAATGTCTGGATAAATTTTAATCCATTTTATTTTTAATATGCGACATCTATTGACTTTTCTGCAAGTCTAGGAAAAATATTTATTTAAATTTTTAACTTTATGAGCAAATCCTCAAATTGTTATATTTAATTAAATGTTTCGCTAACACAAGTTAAAAATAAAAAGAAATATTTTATTTACATTAAATTAAAATGATGACACAAAATAAATTTGCAATTATTGAAGAAATGATATTATTTTCTGATGTCCTCCGTGGTCGAGTTTTCGCGGCGTAAAGTAGCGAATTCAAATCCCGGCGTGCGGAAGTAAATTTTATTAAATAAATTTGTATTTTTTTACAATTAATTCACATTAAAAAAATAAAATAATTCATTAAAAATAAAATATACGAGTATGTACATTATATTCAACGCACGTTCCAGAGTGAAGATAAACTCATTATCGCCGTAGTGAAAGAAAACTATTCAAAATCGAAACGTTGCTTGAAATGGCTTTAGTCGTGTTTGGTGACTAAATATGAATATCCACCTCACATACAATACCACCTCCCTCTTCCCCATCTCCTTTCCCACTTACTCACCTTTAGCCTCACACATACCCCGATTAGGGATTCCATAAACTCACTGGCTTATTAGTAAATAATAATTTGCGGAAAAGAGCATTTATCAATATTATGGTTATTTTATCACACCAATGATTTTAATCTTTGGTTTCATCAATACACAGTGAAGTAGATATTTGCCTACTGCATAATACTTTTTACCGGATTAAAGTCTTATAAAATTACCATAATCTTAAGTTGTTTTTTAAATCTCAAAATCATAAAACGGTACGTTTTTTAATGTTTTTTTTACTGCGAATTTCTAGGTCAAGGTAACTATGAAAATCAATTTTTCTGTATAAATAATACAAGATCTAATATTGAAGTGAAAACTTCTTTAGCACCATTGTGATTTGAAACTCGATAAAACCGTCACTGAAAAGAGACAAACACATACATCTATAGGATGATAGGCCTGCGAGAGAATGAGATAGAATAATCGGTCGCCTCTTGTGCGGTGCTTCGTAGCCTCTCCACTCTTGTCTACTTTTTCAATTTTTGTGTTTGAAGTAAAACTTCTTTACGCACGCTTGACTTGGAGAGTAAGCTGGTGAATGCGTGACGAGAGAGTTACGAAAAGTGTGACCGGGCGAAGCGAACGGTCGGGCCTTTACGCTAGCTTGACTTGGGGAGTAAGCTGGGGAATGCGTGACGAAAGCGTTATGAAAAGTGTGATCGGGCGAGGCGAACGGAAGTAGATAGGGAGATATAAGTTAGTGAAGTTTTACTTCAGTCATGTGGTCTAAACGCGCACTCATTTTTTTTTTAAAAGGTTATCACTTCTACCGCGTGTGAACTGCACATTTGTATTTTCTATTTGTTTTGAATTTTAATATTATTATAGGGGTCGTCCATTAATCATGTGATGTTTTTTTTAGCAACTTTTTAATCCCCCCCCCCTGGTGATATGTGGTGAGGTTTTAGACTAACCCCCCCCCCCCAAAATCACGTGTATTTTTTTTTGTACAAAGTATTTTGAAATTTTCAGTCTATTATCACGAAAAATAAATACACGTGATATCTCATTTTACCCCCCCCCCCCTCGTGATATTACGTGATTTTTTCCGAACTCCCCCCCCCCCCCTTTCAAGCCTCACGTGATTAATGGACGACCCCATATGTGCTTGTATATGAACCTATATTAATATTGTTTCGCTTTGCTCCTGCCAACAAGCAACCTACTATTTAGCAGAATTATTCTGTAGTAAAAAAAACATTTTCCTCAAAAAATAAAAGTTACAATAAAGTTTATTTGAAGTGAATAGGTAGGATGTAAAGAAAATGGACAATGAAAATGTAGGACTGATTGACCTAAATATTCAACGGCAGTCTCTTAAAATTGGAGAACAAGTTTCTCGGAAGAAGTTTGCAAATGCTCCTTCAAAGTTTGTAAGTAAGGAGCATTTGACAAATATAAATATATAACCAAAAAGGTTTATTTTATTTATCTGCATTATGTGTATGTATATGTATGAAATATCTGCTTTGTAGAAATTTTAACAAAGCGAAATAATTGGATAGGTACAAATTTTTGTAATCTATATTAGGATTGGTGTTCAGACTTACTTTCTTGAGAAAAGCAAAGATAACACTATTGTCCAATAACCCCTAGCACGCCGAGAACGCCACCGTGAGCTAGTACGTCACCGCACCGTACTCTGTTATGTTATTTTAAACACTAAAAAAAACTTAAAGCATACTAAAACATGTTAAAATCGCTTGCAATGAAAACAATATTACTCTAGCTTGTTTCGCCACGCAAAATTCCATTTGAAAAAATTATAGTGTGTAACACACGCGATAGAAATGAAACTATAAAGTCGCTAGATGTCGCTTTCTTTTCTTTTGCCTGTTTATTTTAAAGTGGTTTGAAGAATGGATTTTGATTTACTAAAACTTTTTTTTTTTGATTTCGTAGGATTCGAACCTCCGTCCTCTGGATTTCTCTGGCCGCTGAGATTTGCGACGCACTATACCGCTGCGCTATGGGACGCGCTCAGCGAGGCGCGAATTTGCGCATTATATTCCGACGACCCGTTAAAAAAACACAGCGGCCAATGAGCGCAGACCTATCGTTGTTTCCGTTTTATATCTCAACCAACCAATTTTATATAAACCAATTTATAGCGAAATCAATGCGCAGTTTGATGCTTCGCAGGTGCCGTAGTGCGTCATTTTCGTTTCATTCTAATTTCAAATCACTCTAACGGGGCTAAGAAAGTTTCACTTCAAAAGTCGTAATTCCAGTTTTCAAGGGTCGTATTTTTTTTGCGATTTGAGTTTTGCAGCTTTGATCCTCAAGATATCCCAATAACACAAGATACGATAAGTTTGTACACAAGATATCTTTTCCACTCTCACAAAGACGAGAATTTTTTATTTACAAACATTCAATGGAAGATGATATCCTGCTTTTATAACGTGATATTTTTCCTTTTCTTCAAGGGTATGGAATCGCATTAAAACAGTTACTACTTCAGTTTTATTTTCAATCGCTGAGCACAGCTTCCGGGCTTAGGTCGAACTATTACCAACTTGCCGTGGATATTCAATAAATTACTACTTGCGACCTTTTATTTCGTACCTACCGTTTATAATTGCATTTGCGTCTACCAACTCCTTGGAGAAGTTACGGGTATACAAACAGCGCGCAACAAGAAGGAAGAGCGAATGTGCAAACTTTATTTATAAATCGGGGTCAAACAATTTATTTTACAAGACTATACGGAGATTCAACGAAAAAATTAAAATATTTTTTGTAATTTTCTCTATTTTGAGTGTTGCAATTGCAATTGCAAATGGTGTTTTACATACTTATTTCATAGATAAATTAACTAAAGCAAAACTCACTAATAATCTTTTTGCAGTAGAAATACACACGATTCATCATAGTTACATAATAATTGTGGCGTGGTGATGGAAGTGTCAGAAATATAATCCAACAATATCTATCGACAGGCGATGGTAATTTTCATATTACAATAAAAACATTCATTTAATAAGTATGATACAGTGCACATCCACGTACTTCTTAAGTTCTTTAATAATCTGCTTCCGGATATGCAAAAAGTTTAAAGATAATCATGTTATCCATCAACTTGTCTACCCTTTTATATATACAACGTGTCCGGAAACTCGCAGTACAAGCGGGAAACTGGTGAATCTACATCACGTAGAGAACCCAAAAAACTTATTTTTTTCGATCTGAGCATTTAGATTTTAATATTATTTTTTTCTATTTTTCCATTTTTTCGGCAACTAAAGGGTTAAAAGACCCGGTTTACCCTTCGATGCATTTTATAAGACATTACACAGCTGAAAACAACCCCCTAGTGAAATTTTTTTTTCAAATTTAACCAAAATAATTCCAACTTCGGACCCGATTTACTCGAAAACGAAAGCTCAAATCAAAAAAGTTATATCACAAATCGACTCCGAATGTGATGTAGATTTACCAGTTTCCCGCTTGTACTACGAGATTCCGGACACCGTGTATAAAGCCATTATGGCTTTAAGGCTTATAAAATAAAATATCTTTTTATTGAGAAGGTTTGAGACGAACGCACTTACGCAATTATATATTATACCGTTAACTGGTTTTAGATTTCCCATCGAAACAAAAAGTTGAAAGATATAAAATAAAGTAATGAGTCAAATTCCAAATATCTCATTCATGGCGACCCGAAGATCAAAAGTTAAAAATAAAAAGGTTCAAATAATATTCAAATATAGATAGGTATTAAATGACATTAGTTGTTATTTACCCGCCGTCCGGAAATTAGTGGTGCAAGCGGAATTCTGGTGAATCTACATTATAAAAAATATAAATAAAAATTTTCAGCAACTAAATATATAATGGTTTAAAATGGTTTAAAATAATGGTTATATTATTATATATTATATAATGGTTTAAAAGCTCTTGGAGATGGATTTACGCTGCAATAAATACTACTGAAATAAAAAATAAATAAATTTAAATATGAAATATAAAAATACTCAAAAATACAGCTAAAAGTAACCCCGCGGTTCCTGGCGAAAGAATTTTTGTTTCCAATTTATTCGAAAACGAAAGCTCAATTTAAAAAGTTATACAAAATCTTAAAATGTGGTGTAGATTTACTATTTCTCGCTTGTACCACTGTTTTCAGACACCTTATATGAATATTTGTGCATTTATATGACCACCCGATCGGTGATGTGAGCTAACTGAAGTATATAATGAAAATAAAGTATTTATTATAGGTACCTACTAATATTTATTACATGTACAGTTATATATTATATTTCTGCAATATGTAAAATTTCGATTTGCATTGTGTTTGCAAAAACCATAAGGGCGTTTAAAAAAAAATATATTATATTATATAGATACATATCATAATATAGGTATTAATTAAGGATTGCTGTCTAAGTGTTATAAGAAAAACTAACGTTAAGCGTTTATTAAACACTAGCTGGTACCCGGCATGCGTTGCTATGCCATTTAATAAATAAATTGTTTCTACCTGCGTGTCCTTTCCCATTCATCCCGTTCTCCTTCCGCCTCCCCTACCTCTCCCGCGTCCCCTTCCCCCCTCGCGTTCCCACTCCGCCTCCTCCACCTTCCCTCTTCCCACTCCATTCCACCCCTTCCCCCGTCCCGTGAACCCCCTCCCGAGTTCCCCTCCCCCCTCCCTGGTTCCCCTCCCCCCTCTCCCGCAAACCCCCTACTTGAGTTCCCTTCCCCCTTTCCCCTCCCACATTCCATACACTCAGTCTCGGTGCATTCAGTTTTCCTACCTATTGCAAATTTCATAAAGCCAGAGCTCACCAGTAATTTCACACAAACCTTATCCTGACAATAACGAACACAAATAAAAAAGAATTATCCAATTTGGTGCAGTCGTTCGGAAGTTATGCGCGTACATACATTTCGGGGATTCATTTTTATTTATATAGAAGAAGAAGATAGAAGATAGAAGAAGAAGATAGAAGATAGAAGAAGAAGATAGAAGATAGATAGATAGATAGATTTTCAGAGACATCGAACATAGAAGTAACTTCAAACGACATTAGGCGCTACAAATACAACTGAATATCTTCTTTAAAATCTATTTTAAAAAAACTCGAGGAAAAAATTTACTTCCAACGTCCTAAATAAATATTTTTGCCATTTTTCGGATATAAAAAGAAGTAAAAATAGTTGAAATTAATAGATAACTTTGAATTAACCACTTAATTATTTACAAAAACCGACATGTTTCGTCAGCAAAGCTGAATTCTTCAGGGTTTTGACAGAACTAATTTAAAAAATAGACATACATAGGTAATAGAGAAAAATAATAGACATAAACAAAAACAAAATTTGAAAGAAAATAATGTGTAGGAGACGAGGAGCAATATAGAACAATTAAAAATTTAAAAGGGGAATAGATTTAATAATGGGTCATTTAAAAATTGTTATCTCAATTACAGAAATTGTATTTAAAAAACCCTCAAGCGAAAAATTCTATATCTTACGGTTTATTGAAAGAATTTATATCTGCCGTATTTCGGATTTAAAAAAAGATTATCTGTTATCATTCAAACCGCAGAAATACATACAATTAAATATTTATTGCATGCTTTTGTGTTCGCGACGCAAAGAATAACAATAATGATGATAATAAATATGTTATCTTAAGTAGTGGTTATTCTTTCAATAAAGACTTTAATTATTGCAAATTCGCGTTAATAGCATCATAGCACGGCAGACATGATAACAATAGTAAATATCCGGTTAGTCCAGTGTAACATGCAAAACTCACTTGTTCCGACTACAAGTGCAACTCGGGCGAAGTAGACTGCGAAGTCGTGAAGTCGGCGAATTCAAAGGAGTTGTAGAGAGAGTGGAGAGCTTTGAGGGAGGCTGCGATCTGCTCGAGGAGAGAAATGCAACTGCGAACCCTACAACAGGTGGTGCGCCGAGGGAAACTCCGCTACCGGACGGGCGCACGAGCGAATCATCCACAGCTGCCCCTGCACTTATCCCTTATCCCCGCCGCGCGCGTGTACCACTTTGAACTTGACATTTCCTTCGCTCATTGTTGCATTAGACGAGTGCACCGTAAAGATCATAATGGACAAAAAAGTAATTTTACAGGAGACGATTTTTTTGAAGTGAAAACTTCTTTAGCACCGCTGTGATTTGAAACTCGATGAAACGAAAAATAACAATACTAAAATAGACAAACACATACATATATAGCATTTAGCCTGCGAGAAAATGAGATAGTATAATCGGTCTCCTCTTTTGCGGTACTTCATAGCCTACCGGTCACCTCTTTATGCGGTGTTCGTAGCCTACCGGTCTCCTCTTCGTGCGGTGCTTCGTAACCTCCCCACTCTTATCGACTTAAGTTTTCTGAAGGTTTCACTTCTACCGCGTGTAAATTGCACACTCTGTTTTTGTTTCACGCTTTGAAATATATTAATGATTATCAATTTGGGACCAAAACTCCTAATATAGGTCACACCAGATACTACGTTTGGTTACTTAGCAGGAGTGCCCGAGTTCACGCGGCGAGGTTTGTCTAAGCCTTGGCGGCGGATCTAAAATCGGAATATAAAAAAAACGTGTGTGCTTTAGACCACCCGACTGAAGTAAAACTTCACTAACTTATATCTCCCTCCCAACTTCCGTTCGCCTCGCCCGACCGTTCTCCTCGCCCGATCACACTTTTCGTAACGCTCTCATCACGCATTTACCAGCTTACTCCCCAAGTCAAGCGTGCGTAAAGAAGTTTTACTTCAAAAATTGAACACCATCAACTTACGAAAATCATTAAATTTACGCGTCTTTGGGGGTAGGGTTTTGACGGGCTATTTAGCGAAACATTCGTTAATCTTTATCGCAAACGACGTTTTGCAAAAAAATATTATTATTTTAAGTACGTTTTATCCAAATCATATGTTTGGTACCTATTCATAGTGTAAAAAGATAAAGAAAAGAGTGATTTCACTGATAGATTCGCTTTGTCAATTTGTTGAATTCGTTTAATCACGCAGTGGCGCACTTATTTCAGTAGCTGAGCAGGGCAGTGACGGGTTATACATTTAAATTATTTGTTTGTCTAACATAGTAAAGGTACATCTTTGAAATTTATATTTATTTACTTCTTCCAACTTAGCAAATACACTTTGTATGGCGAAATTTATAATTAAATGAAAACAAATTACTTTGGTAAGTATGAGAACAGGTCGTAAGTATATTTCATACCGCTAGTTGATTAAGTTGTCTCAATCCAGATTTTTTTTGTCTATTTTTTTGACAATTTTTTTTTTTGTTGTATTTTTTTTTGGCATCAAAAAATACATATAACCCGAAATTTTCACCCTTCTACCCCCACTCTCCCATTTTTTAATCGCAATTTTAGTATTTTTGTATGAACAAATTAAACCGTCGTTCGTATTTCAAACAGAACGAAATTATTTACTCGTATGTTGTTTTCATTTTCCTACTTCAGGATAAAAATATATAACTTTTTTCTCGATCTTTTTAACTTTTATGAGATCAAACACTGAATATGTCCGTTACTTTAATGAAATACATTGAATTGAGAAAATTAATGGTTGGTGTTTTTTTTTGTTTTATCGGCGGTCATCGTCAACAGCAGTCCATTCCTCTTTCTGTCATAGATCCCATCCCCACGCACTTACAGTACATTCGTTATTTTTTATTTAACAACCTAAATATTCACTAGAAATAATTAACATGGCAGAACAACGTTTTCCGGGTCAGCTAGTATTAATATATTGTTGTATGGTTTTTACAAATGTTCTAACTCATGTGAGAACAATCCAGTCGTGAAAATCAGTTAACAGACAAATAGTTATAAAACAAACTATTACATAAACCAAAAGACAAAGAGATACCAGAGGCACAATTAGAGACACAAATATTTTAGCAATCGCAGAACTCTGAATCTGTATAGATTATCAACGAAAATATTCCTTCAGTACACTCTATCTTACGATATGATGTCATTATTTTATGTGGTAGAATAAAATTAATAATTACACTAAAGTTCATTGCTATGACACAACAGACATGAACAAATAATGCAAAATGCAGATAAGCCGGATCGCGTTATTAGATGCATCGCGGTCAAAGTATTCTTGCTCACAATGCTTACTGCACATCATAAAGACGTCAAGTCATCTTAATTATGATTTACCTCATTAGCTCGTACTACTCATTAGAACATCATTTATAGATACATATGTACCTTTGCATTAACGAGTATCTATAATAATAATACGCGAATCATTTTTAGAATACATGTTTGAGATAGAAATCGGTTTTTAACTTATTCATATTTTAGCGTAGGGCAGCAGTAAGTTCCACGACTCTTGATTTTAATGTAATCTGTGTTGTTTGTGATATGTTTATTAAATAGATCTTAATAACCAGGCACTTCTCAAATATTTCTTTTCATATTCTTCCAATCTGATAAACCCGTACTTCCTCCAGCCCCACAATATTTCACAAAGGGGATGCCATCATTGATATAAGTTGATCGATGGATGCCATAGTTCCAAGGAGCTGTTGTAACTCTTTGGCAAAATCAAAATAATTTTTTAAAAAACGCCTTCTGGCGTCCACATTTGGACATTTCGTATCCAAATTCGTGACATTTTTGACAAACACAACCCAAAATTTTCAATTTTTATTTTTATCACTCTTACTACGTAAAAAACGAAGTTTTTTTTATCATAATACATATCTGTTTATTATGTAGTGAAACAGTTTCGCCTTTCCACCATGGTCCTACGCATCGAACGGGACGATCTATTAGACTGCGTACAAAGCCGGCGCCAGACCGGAATTCAAAGAAGTGATCAAATAAGTGTTCACATGTGTGGCACGGGCATTTGATACTGTTGTCACATAAGTGATTATGATCACTAAGTGCGCTTTGCCGTTCCGTATCGGTTTTTTAGCGCACATCAAAGGGATCAAAGTTCAAATGTTTGCGTGCCTGCCACACTGCGCGAGGCGAAGCTCAGTTGCGCTTGCGCGAGCGTCGCCGTGGAGAGATGTCGTTTGTGCGTAAACAACCAAACGAACTAACGATGGAGTGGAATAATGAGAGCCTTTTCGAGTTTATAGAGTTGATGCAAGGAGAGACAGATATATGGGATCCGAAATGTAAAGGGCATAAAAATCGAAACAACAAACTGTGTCGACCAAATCGTCGTCCATGTTATGTGAAGTCTATTTGAAAACTGTGAGCTCAAAGAAGTGATCAAATCTTTGAACACATATCTGGCAGATACAACAATATGTGACCAAATGTGTGAGCAAAGTCTTCAAAGAAGTGATCACTTCTTTGAACTTCTGTTTGGCGCCTGCATAATGTTACAAAACGCGAAACGAACCACGAATTATGGGAAAGGAACGAAGTAACTGAAAGTGGTAGATCGCGGCGTTTGGTTGCTAATTCGTGGTTCGTTTCGCGTTTTGTTACATACGCAGCCTTATAGTTGCGCCATCATTTAATTCAATGTCAGAGAAACGCGTGTGGGCGCGTGAGTGCCACTAAAACTTGATAAATTATGCATTACCATCTACAACGAGTCTATCTGCAGAGTTTCAGATCGATCGGATGGGTTAATTTCCTCTTCCAACTTGGCATTCATTTAAGAAAGCTAAATCAAAATTCAAATACATGTATTTAAAAATGATTACCAATTAGACACTAGACTTAATAGCCATCAACCGAAGGTTCCAGGAAATATGTTGTTGGTTCTAGAATTATTGCGACTGGTTGGATCTTTTGTCTCTGGTTGGATATTTCCCTCACTATTCCCCGTTGATAATGAACATTGTAGGAAGAACAATAGTTTATAAAGATTGACAAATATTTACCAATGCGCTTTCTGGTACTCAGCGAGGAAAAGTTAAAACGCTAATATATTGTACACATTTTGCTCATCATCATTATACGTAATATTCGTACAAATATGTATAATGTGGCATTCAGGGAAATTTTCAATAATCTTAATGACAAGATATTATCGTGTAACCTTGATTTATACCATAGGTATTATGGGCTATTTTACTTTTATCATAACTTTTAATGACTTTTCTAAGGGGTATTGAAATGCCTCTTTGTTAAGTTGTCATGGAACCGAAAATATGTAGGCACTAATGAATAGCCATATAAAAAGGAAGGCATATAAACTTCTGAACGGTACACCATCGATTCCTAATATCGATTAGATTATATAACCCATAAATTTCACGCGAGGCCGCCAACACAGGTTTTTGATACTTTTTTTACATTAACCGCCGCACTGAAAGTAATTTCCGCCAGGACCTAGACCTAGACCATAGACGCCATACCTAGACGCCAGACCTGTCATCTTTGGTATGCTGGGGTGGGGGGGTATTTTTGAGGAAAGAAATTAGTGAATGGAGACCCACGTCGTAGAAGGGAGGAAACATAGAGATCGGGAACACGAGTCTTAAAAACGTTCTCAAGTGACAAGTGTTAACAGTGTACAAATGTTGGGCGCGCGCTTGGCATTTCCCGACTGTGCACCGGTGCCGAAGGGATCAATAACGCTAGAAATATCGGTAGAACAAGGATAGTATTCACAACCGAATTTTTTTGAATTTTTTATTGTGAAATCTTAAAACATAAATAAATGAGTGATAAAAAAATTACAATCAAAATATAATTTTTTTTTTATTGACCGTCAAAAAACCACCGAAATTCGGGCTTCTAGACTAGAACAGCCCCTTATACGGGAGAATTTATCAAACGGACCGCCTGTTTCTGCACAGTGTCAATTGTTTTTTCAGATATTTTGGAGCTCCAGACCAGAGGTGGCTGCCAAATTCAACAGTGGGCGCACTTACGATAGGGGTCGTCCATTAAAGGAAGGCTTGAAAGGAAGGGGGGGTTCGAAAAAAAATCCCAAAATATCACAAGGAGGAAGGAGGGGGGGGGGGGATATAATGAGATATCACGTGTATTTATTTTAACGCACGATTTCTAAACCCAAGTGTGATGACCACGGTTGCTGTGGAGTTATGCTGAGTTCTCTTTGATGTATTCTTCCAAAACGCTTCGTGATACCTCATACCCTACCGATTTTGCAGTCGTCCAGTACCCTATGTATTCCGAAGCCTCAAGAGCATGATGGCAAGACAAGAAAATCCGTGGTTCGAGGACAGTGTCCATTAAATATATTCGTATAAAAATGTATGTTTTTTTTTACACCTTCCTTTGTTCTTTGAATCATCTTCAAAGCTCATTATATTTCCATTGATAGGAAGATTCATAAGGTCATTTATATAAATCAGAAATAGTATAAGTCCTAATACGCTTCCCTGGGGGCCCTGAATTTAATTGATAGAGTTTGCTATTTCTTTTAACAATTTGTTCTCTTCCAGTTAAGTAACTTCCAAGTAGAGTTGTTTCGGTTATTCTATTTTTTTTTAGTTTTAAGTACGGTACTTCGTGATCAATTGTACCGAAAGTAAAATTGTAACTTGCTTTATTATTTTTATGCCAGTCAAATACAACCTGTAACCTTAATGTCTGTACATTTTAATCACGATGCTTAATTTTCCAAAATTTGATCAGATTATACCTGTATATAAAGATAATATCCTGAAATTTTCAATATACTTTGTACTAAAAAAATACACGTGATTTTGGGTATGTAAGGGGGGGGGTAGTCTACAACCTCACCACATATCATCAGGGAGGGGGGGGGGGTTAAAAAGTTGCTAAAAAAACATCACGTGATTAGTGGACGACTCCATAGCAGATGTGTTAGAAATTGTGTACTATTAAAGTATCTGCGGGCCTAGTACAGTTCGCCCAGCTTCTGAGCGGTCTACATGACTCTGGCTTTGATGGAGCCCCCGTACCCGAGCTGGCCACTTATAGTTACATCAAGCATATCAATGGAAGGCCAGTTCGGAAGATTGCTTCCGTTGAAGGAGACTACATTGGGTATCTATTATATTATGCATTGCTTATATATTAACTGTTTTGTAACATAAAACTTTGAGATTGATAACGCAGAACTGAGGTGGTTTTATGGCCGTCCATCTTTTTATCTAGCTACGGAAAAATGGCGAGATTGTTAGTTAGTTAGAAACATTCGCTTGTTACGAGTTTATTAAATGGCACCACAGTTGTCGAAATAAACAAACTCGAGAGTATTAAAACTTTCTGTATTCTCTCGGTGGCGCCCCTCTGACTTCGGAATCTCCCCTAAGCCCACCCCCTGCCCTTCCCCAATCATCCACCATTAATCAACATTCAAAAGCGCAGTTATTCTGTAAAGTTATAAAAATAATCTATTAGTAGGAACTTAGTGTGCCCGTGGCTACAAATTATTGCAAACTTCAGTAAACAAAAGGTGGTTTTCAATTACTTTAGCTTACAGTGCAAGGATTCTCAACCGGTCGATCCCAATAAAATACCATTGTTTTTTTAAGTGAAACTTCTACAGCCCCATTATGATTACGAATTCGGATGAAACAGAAACGACGCATACAGCACCTGCGAAGCATTACACTCCTATCAAGGCTCCTATTGGTTGAGATATAAAACTGAAATGGCACTTTGATTATGATTACCCCACTTTTCAAGGCTCCTTGGTTCTTCATTGGTTGAGACTGTTTTGGTGAAGTTCCTTCTACCGCGTGTTAACTGCACTCGATTTTTTTTACATTTTCTGCACACAGCAGGCCCTGAGGAAAATAATTCTCCTCAGAGCCTATGTCATCTTGGGGATGCTGTGTGGAAGGTCTTTTTAGGAAAGTAAGAAGACGAAGTTCTGGGTAGGAAAAGGGTATGAGGGGACAGTGTATCCAGGAATGACCGGTGCGAGGCGATGTTCCGAGAGAAACCAAACATAGATAACCACTTGGGGTAAACTATGGTAGAGGTATTAGTTATCTAATAAATGGTTGCCGGGGCGGCGGTACCAATACCCGCCTCCCAAATTGAGAATTAAAACTAAACAACATCAAAAATTCTTAAACCGGTCCCAGCGATAGTCCTCTTTCTTCTCACGCGTCTTGTATGAAAACGAAAAAGAGATATAATAAAAAGAGAAGAGACTAGAACAACTATGTTCGATTTTCTTCCCCTTGTAAATTTTGATAAAAAGTAGCGCCTAGCTTAAAAAACGTTGAGAAGCCTTGGTTTACACAAAGTCAGCCGCCTGGAGGTATAAAGTGACGCGCGAGAGCTATTCAATTATTATAATACATATTTATACGAGTAGGTATATATTACGTATTACACGTGTCCAAAAACTAGTAGTGCACAAGTGAAGCTGGTGAATCTACATCACGTAGAGAACCCAAATCACCATTTCTTCATCTGAGCGTTTTGATTTTTTGAAGTGACAAACTTTTTTAGCACCGTTGTGATTTGAAACTCGATGAAACGAAAAAGCGACACTAAAAAGAGACAGACACGTACAATTGTAGGATATAGCCTGCGAGAATGAGATAGAATAATCAGTCTCCTCTTTGTGCAGTGCTTCGTAGCCCCACTCTTGTCCACTTTAGTTTTCTGAAGGTTTCACTTCTATCGCGTGTGAACCGCACACTCTGATTTTTTTAAGTGAAAACTTCTTTAGCACCGTTGTGATTTGAAATTCGATGAAACGAAAAAGCGACACTAAAAATAGAAAAACATATACATTTATAGAATTTAAGAGAAAATGAGACAGAATAATCGGTCCCCTCTTTCTGCGGTGCTTTGTAAATAATCGTTCTCCTCTTTGTGAGGTGCTTCGTAGCCTCCCCACTCTTGCTAACATTAATTTTTTGAAGGTTTCACTTCTACCGCGTGTGAATTGTACTCCGATTTTTTTAAGTTAAAACTTCTTTAGCACCGTTGTGATTTGAAATTCGATGAATCGAAAAAGCGACACTAAAAATAGACAAACATACATCTACAGAATTTAAGAGAAAATGAGACAGAATAATCGGTCCCCTCTTTGTGTAGTGCATCGTAGCCTCCCCACTCTATTTTAGTTTTCTGAGGTTTTGACTTCTACCGCGTGTGAACTGCACGCTATATTATTTCAATCTTTTTCGGCAAAGAAAGGGTTAAATAAAGCTTTTGAAGCTGGGTCTACAGTACGACGTATTTTAAAAGATATTAAACAACTGATGCAGACCCCTCGCGACCGATTTTTTAATCAAATAATTGCAAACTCAGACTCGATTTGCTAGCAAACGAAACCTCAAATCAAAAAGTAGTATACCGCAAAATTGACTCCAAAATGTGATGTAGGTTCACCATTACTGCGAGTTTCCGGAGTCCGTGTAGACATTATACATTATAGTGTTATTCTTATTACCAACGACCCCTTTGTCCACAATGTAATGCAAGTTCTCTATCATTATAACATAAACCAAACCCGTGCAAGCACACTACCCCACCGTGGCACAGTGAAAAATTAATAATTAATATTACATTCGAAAATATGACATGAGACAATGTTAACACGAAAAAAAAACATGGGCGAAAATGGCACATGCAAGAGGGGTTTACGGGTTTTTCTCAACATTACAAAAGAACGAACTAAGCATTCGTACATATTTGTTTTAGAACTTCGGCGGTTGTTACCTACCAAATAATGGTGCGCCTACCTTCAGGTCATATTGCATTCAGAAATGCTGAATCAACGTAGGAATATCTCATCATCTATAAATGATGATATGGATATGATATGACATCATGGATATGGATATGCGATGCCAGGTAGATGCCATCTATACTGATTATTCCAAAGCATTCGACCGTGTTAATCACTATATTCTTTTACAGAAGTTATTTAGTCTAGGAATTCACGGTGATCTCTATAGATGGATCGCATCATACGTCAGTAATCGGCACCAAATCACGGTTGTCAACGGTTTCGCATCCTGTTTAATGGAAATCGTCTCGGGTGTGCCCCAGGGGTCGCATCTCGGACCACTCTTATTTAATATTTACATAAATGACATCTATGTATGCTTTCAAAATAGTTACTTTGTGTTATATGCGGATGATATGAAAATTTTTAAACCAATACAGTCTTTATCTGATTGTACAGAATTACAAAGCGATCTTGATCATTTGTGCGCGTATTGTGAATCAAATTTACTGTCCTTAAACATTTCTAAGTGTCAATCAATTACATTTACTAGAAATAAAAATAAAATCATTTATTCTTACAACTTGAATAATAAACCTTTACAATCTACGTCTACATGTAAAGATCTAGGTGTTTATTTAGACAAAAAATTAATTTTTGATAAGCATATCGAACACATAATATCAAAATCCTACAAGATGCTAGGTTTCTTATTAAGAATATGTAAAGTTTTCAAAAGTGCTAAGACTCTTGAAATGTTGTTTTGTTCATTGGTCAGAAGTCCACTGGAGTATGCATCCCCGGTATGGAATCCTCAATATAAGGTGTACATAGATATAGTAGAAAGTATACAGAATAAATTCTCTAAATATTTATTCAAGAAATACAACAAAACTACAAATAACATGTTAAGTTTACAAAAAAGACGCACATTATCAGATCTGCTGTTTCTGTATAACCTGCTAAATAATAAAATAGATAGTCCTGAATTGCTATCCACTATTGGTTTAAATGTCCCAATGAGGCGTACCAGGCACACTTCTCTTTTTCATATAGAATCCAATAACACTATTGCAGCGAGTAACTCACCAATTACTCGCGCAATCATAACTTATACCCACTATGAAAAATTACTACACTTAGACATTTTCATGATTCCTTGCAAACATACAAAACTAATTTATTAAATTTCTTGGCGTGATATAATTGTTTTAAAATTATTTACACTTAACTTTTCATTAAACTTTAATCAGTCAATTACAATTAGTGAGCATATAATTCTTGATTTTAAAATTTCTCCTTATCTCCCCCCCCCCCTTTTTTTTCTTCCTTATTATTATTACTCATTTATTCAATAATTAAGTTCTAAGACCGGTTCATATCTCAGGCGTAATTACCAAATGATATTCTATGGACTTACGTAATAGGTACATAACCATGTAATATTTAATTTAACATACCTTATAATCTGTATTATATGTACTGTGTATGTCTTAATAAATAAATAAATAAAAATAAATAAATAAAAACAGATATCTGAAGGTAAACCAGCGAAATCTGTTAGCTATGACATCAGGATGAATTTTTTTTTACTAGTTTCAATGGCAAAGTTTATAGATGATGTAGATAAGATAATATAAAGGAAATCTGTTAGCTATGACGTCAGGATGAAATTTTTTTTACTAGTTTCAATGGCAAAGTTTATAGATGATGTAGATAAGATAATATAAAGGAAATCTGTTAGCTATGACGTCAGGATGAAATTTTTTTTACTAGTTTCAATGGCAAAGTTTATAGATGATGTAGATAAGATAATATAAAGGAAATCTGTTAGCTATGACATCAGGATGAAATTTTTTTTACTAGTTTCAATGGCAAAGTTTATAGATGATGTAGATAAGATAATATAAAGATAATATAAGTATACATTCAAATTTTTTCACAGTCCTCCTCACTTGGGTTTCCTGTTCCGAGGCGACCCGTAGTTTCTTTTTTCAATCTTTGTATTTAGTTTCAGGATCGCTTTACATCTTCTTCACAATGTTTCGAAGTTGATTATCATTTTTTTCTCTCAGCAATTTTTTTTTGTTCTTTTTTTTATTGATTTGGTAGAGCATTGTATAGTTTCATAGCATAGAATTTTTTCTCTCTGTCTAAAAGATGTGTTAAAACCTGTATATTTTGGCTTATTGCTCTGTATGATATTTATGTTGGACAGTGGAATATTCAGATATGTTTTTTTTGTTTAAAAAAAAAAATTTTGATGTGAAAACTTTTTTAGCACCGTTGTCATTTAAAACTCGGTGAAACGGAAACGAGCGACACTAAAAAGAGACAAACACGTACATCTACATTTAGAATTTAGCCTGCGATTTATAATTTATAATTTAGCCTGAGATTAGCGATTAAATTATAAATTTAGGCTAGATTTCAGAGCATCTCAAAAATCTACACTGGCTTAAATGTCCTGAAAGGATCCAGTTTAAGCTCTGCTGGATGGTATTTAAGTCCCTTAATGGAATGGCTCCGGCTTACTTATCGGAATTGTGTATTCCAGAAATTTCCAATCATCGACAGTCAACCCTGAGGTCAGCAGCGTCATCAGCTATCGGAAGGTTAAAGGAACCAAAGCGCACACCAGATACTAAGTTCGGTGAGCGCGCTTTCGGAGTGTCAGGACCTAAAGCCTGGAACGGACTGCCACATGACTTAAGAATGATCACAGACGCGGCGGAATTTAGAGCTAGACTTAAAACTCACCTTTTCAGACAGTCGTATCCATAAACTCAAAATCTTTCACCTTCACTTTCAATGCCCGCGACACCGTAAATAACTAACCTATAAAAACATGGAAAAAAAAAAAAAAAAAAAAAAAAATATATATATATGTAAGCGTTTGTGAAGGTCATTTCATGAACATTCTCCAGCCCTAAAGATTCCGAAATTCCTCAGTATTTTAAAATAAATACCAACTATACTTTTGCCACTAATCTCCAATAGTCCTAAATTCTCCAGTATTTTAAAATAAATACCTCTACTTTTCTATTCACAAATGTAATAGGTACTAACAGCGATGAGGGTAGCAAATAATGTAAAATCACGCAATGTCCAGTGTGTTAACGGTAATGTCCTCCGCGTGCAAGGCCGTATCTTCTCCAAGCATAAACTTATAATTAAAGTGTGTTTACCGGAAGTGACCTGCCAGGTAAGTATATTTCTGTATCCATTTGTAAATAGTAAAATCAGTTAGAAATTAAGCATTCTTAATAAATTGTACAGCGCCCTTGAGGTGATTTTTCACAAAAACGGCGCTTTATAAATTATCCAATTATTATTATTATTATTATTGCGAGAGAATGAGATGGACTAATCGGTGTCCTCTTTGTGCGGTGTTCTGAAGCCAATCGGTTTCCTCTTTGTGCGATGCTTCGTAGAATAAAATGTAAAATAACTTTTAAACTTGGTAACAATATTATAATAAATAAATCCTACAATTATCCTACTCCTGATACTCGGCATTCGTCTCATTCTCTCGAAGTTTAGTTTTCTTAAGGTTTCACTTCTACCGCGTGTAAACTGCACACATTATTTTTGCAGTGAAATTTCTTTGGCGCCGTTAGTGACTTGAAATTCATGTGAAGCGGAAATGCGTTACAACACAGTTCTACACAAATCCTCTTTATAATATAATGCTGTAAAATTCGCACCTCGGCGCGTGCCTTCCATAGCGTAGTTGGCAAGGTGCCTGACAAGTCTCAGCGGCCAAAGAGACAGACATCTAGCAAACGGGGGTTCGAATCCTACGAAATCCAAAAAAAAAGATTATTTTGCGAAATCAATATCCGATCTTCAAACCACTTTAAAAAAACAAGCAAAAGAAAAGAAAGCAACATCTAGCGACTTTCTAGTTTCTCTTCTACCGCGTGTGAACTGTACACATTATTTTTTTATAAACTTTCTGTAAATTGCAGACTTGAATTTTTTTTTAAATATTTCTTCTGTTGGAGTTCTAACAGAACTTTCAGTATTGTCTTTCAAATAAAGTAGCACAGCTTTTTTCTCTCTTGAATTTTTAGGTCCATCATTATCAGCTCGCTACGTCATTTACATCAAGATCCATAGAGCTTGGAAATATTCATTCCACAAACATATGAATACTTACCTGAAATAAAAATGACATGGAGAAAAATGTAACGAAAAACCAGGGCGAAGTTGGATACTGATTAATAATAATAAAATATTCATAAAGTGAACACGTGTAAATGATTTAATACAAAATGTTAGTGAGTTTCACAAAACGTAACAAAATTGCGAATCAAACAACCCGTACAAATTCATAATTAATTTTTCGTTAACCATTTTACAATGTTAATTGCTCTGATTTTGCAGCGCGTGTTGTTAATTTATTCATATTTGAGAACGGGAATGTCAAAGCCATATTTTAGAAAAAAAATCAATTAATAATAATAAATGCACTGCAGTTCAGTGATAATGAACTTCCGACAATGAAGCGCTGTTCCGAGAAAGAATTCGTTCGTTTTAAAAGAAATACAATAACACAGAAGCAGTGGTGTTTTTTTCTAAGGTACGTTTGTGCAGCGAGCTCTCATAAAAAAGATAATTTAATTCACACGTGAAATAAATTAATACGCTTTTTAAATTCCGCGCTTAAAAATCTACCCGTCCCTATTAATACTGCTCGAGAGGCGAGTCCGAGATGAATTCCACGTGTGCATTATGAATTCAGCGACTAAGGGACTTTCTGTTCTGAGAAATAATGAATGCACTTCGTGGCGCTTCACAGCGTGCAAAACGTGGGAATCTGTTAGCTGCCCGGGTGCGCAGCGACTCAGATTTGTACGGAAAAGTATTTTCCAATAATCAAAAGATTTTTTAGACATTACATATATTCAGTTAGCAACAGACACGTTTCAATTTGGGAGGCGGGTAAGGGTACCGCCGCCCAGGTAACCGTTTATTGGATAACCAACATCCCTGCCACAAGTCACCCCAAGTGGTTCGGTACGTCTTAATGGGTTGAGGTTTGTCTAGACTTTGGCGACCGAATCTGGAGAGATAGGATGAAGGAGACCTAACCTAGACCCCTCCAGCTGGGCTCTCTCGACCTGTCGCCTTGCACCGCAGTGGGAGGGATGGATTCATACGTTCGTCACTCGTGAACACAATGACCCCAGATACCTACCCACCCTTCATATATTTTACCTTTCCAAAACTTCCTCTCCTTACTTTCCTGACATCGTCCGATACGTACGGACTGAACTGTTATTTCTCACGAGAAACACAAAGCCCTGTGAAATTAAAGATCTCCTTCACAGCATCCCCAAAGATGACCTAGGCCCTGAGGGATAATTTTTCCTAAGGGCCTCTATGTGGAGATAATGAAAAAAGACTAGTGAATCGCCAAATTGTATCTTGGTGCTAGGTGCTAATCTTTCGTGAAGTGATCCTACGATCTCCATAGATATCTCCACTAAGTGAACCTACGATAAAATTTCTGCAAATGTAGTCTACGTATATAAATGTTATTATGGAAAAGACGTAGAATTTATAGACGAAGGAATTTCCTTCCCTTTTTTTAATCTCCGATTGAACTCCCAAAGATACAGACTTCTAACCGCCACTGCATCGTAGTAGTACTATAAGTTGGTCGTATGCAATAAAACACTACACAAGGGGTGGTGGTAGGCTACCACCCCTTCAGATTGAAATTATCACTATATGTATTTTAGAAATTAAAGGGCCAATGTTGTGATCCCAGCACCGGACAAATTTTAAAAATCTGTAGTTTTGCAGGTAAATCTGTAAGGTAGTACACATAACATACACCTTATTCTTGTAATCCAATATAACTACATAAACTCTCTTATTGTAGGAGAATTTGTGTGGATAGTATCAATTAGTGAAAAAATTTCAACCTATACTAATGAATGTATATCCGCAAACTGTAAACTTCACCCGCCATAACACAGGGTCATCCCTAGCATGGAGGGTGAAATATCACAAAAAACTATATGTACTTTCGATAATTCATGTATTAAATAAATAAATAAATAAATAAATAATAATGTTACATTTTGAGTATTGATATTGTGGTATGTAGTAGGAGTGATGGGTGCTGTCAATAGTTATATTATGAGTGTTTCGTGACCAGGAGACATTGTGTTTTTTTTCTCCCAGCATATCCTTTCCCGTGTATCCCCGTTCCCCTCCCGCGTTTCCTTTCCACCTTTCCTCTCCCGCTCCCCCGTCCCGCCAACCCCCCTCCCGCGTTCCATATATTCACTCCCAATTACAATTTTTTTAAATTCAAATTTTCATTTTTCACATATCACAAATATTCATTTTTGTATATTACACGAACAATCAATCAAATTTGGTATCTAACATAGGTAACTACTTAAAATATCTATAATTCTTGATTCCATTCAAAGTATCTACGAGTATTAGGCGAGTATTTCAAATAAATTCATTAATTTAAAGACTTTCGAAAATTGAATTTTGATTTGACAATCATTGTTTTGCCAAATGTCATTCTCAAATTTTGATATTTTTCACAGTTTCGCAAGACTTTTTGTAATGATTAAAAAAACTTTTCAGATATATTGTCATGTAGTTGTAATAATCCAGAAACCTTCGCGGGGATTTAAAGAAGGTATTTTGAAAGTTTCAAACATTTCCTATGTATCATCCTAGACATCTCGTATACTCATATACTACTCACGTAAATACATGTACCCAAAAGCAAGCATATTTTGATTTTTATACGTATGCAGGGTGTAACAGCACGTACGATTTTAACCAGCGATTACTGAGCATATTTAAAGTAAAACTCTACATGTAATTTTGTTGTCCGATAATATTTTCTTCTATTAAAAACAAAAAGAAAATATTTTTCAATCACACGTCGCTACTGATCCCACCTCTTTCCGTCGTGATGCCGTGCTGCTAGAACGAGACGGAGAACTTATCGTGTGACCCGCCGCTATGCTACACGCGACTTCTCAGTTACGACGTGTGATGGAATAATATTATTGTTTTTATTTGAAAAAAAATAATCGGACAGCAAAATAACATGTAAAATTAACATTTTTTACTCCAAAATATTATCAGGAATCGCTGTTTAAAATCCTTTGAGTACGTGCTGTTACACCCTGAATATTTATTTTTGAGGTAAAACTTCTTTACGCACGCTTTACTTGGGGAGTAAGCTGGCGAATGCGAGACGAAAAGCGAGGCGAGCGGTAGTTGAGAGGGAGATATAAGCTAATGAAGGTAGAAAGAGAGAGAGTTACGTTTCTTATATTTCTGTAGGGGCAAGAGAGAGAGGTGCGAGCACACATTTTATTTGTCACTTTCTCTCATAGCCAGTTACGTTACACAGTGCAGGCCTATTCTCTGTATCACACTGTAGGAGCAAGAGAGAGCAGTGCGCGCGCACATTTTCTTTCTCTCTTCCTGTTATCTGGCCTCCTACATAGTTAAGTAAATTGAAATACGTACATATAAAAAGATATTTTATTTAATTTATTGGGGGGCTAGAATTCCAATAATCCATGCGCTTGATAGCTGCAAGACGAGTGGTTATCTGGCCTCCTACATAGTTAAGTAAATTGAAATACGTACATATAAAAAGATATTTTATTTAATTTATTTAGATGAGTGGCCTCCTACATAGTTAAGTAAATTCTAAAGTAAAATCCATGCTAATTTGTACAGCGCTCTTGAGGCGATTTTTCGCAAAAACAGCGCTATATAAGTTGTCCAAATTTATTATTATTATTATTATCATATAGATGGAGCAGAAGTTTTACTTCAGTTATGTGATCTAAAGCACACTCGTTTTTTTTAAATAATATTTCTTATTTGTCGAAGAAAACGGTCAGAAGATTACTCTTTTCAGTTTGTTTTCCATAAACAAAAAATACCGATCATTACTTTTTTAAATTCCGAAAAATTGCGAAAATCGAAAAACCATTCATGCACGCCCCTGATTCCACTTTACCACGAAGAAAGCATTTCACGAGCTTTATCAATATATCTAAAGTAATCGGGCTTTTTTCTGTAGCTCTTCATACAATGTAACCGTTATGTATTTGGTCGTACAAACAAATTGCTTCAAAAGATTGCTCTTTATTTTTTTGGATTGAAAAATCATCGCATACAGGAAGCCATTACAGTGACATTTGCAAAACCTCGCCGAGAGTAATGATGAAATCTCTACTGGTCACTTATTAATGGCAGGGGCAACTCCACACATGAGGCCCTGGAAAATAATTTCACTCAGGGCCTATGTCATCTCTGAAGACGCTATGTGGAGGGCTTTTTTGAGGAAAGGAAGGAGTAAACATGGGTCTTGAAGAGACCTATGTTGTGCGAGGGAGGAAACAAAGGGACCGGAAAATCATTCCCCAAGCGAGCTGTTGAACTCAAGAACAAGTTGTAGAAGCGATCCGTCCTCATGTGACAAATGTCAACCGTGTACATATTATGTTGGGCGCGTTTGGCGTGTTTCCGACTATGCATACGTGCTGAAGGGATCAATGACGCTAGTTCCTTAGAGCATCTCCCATTATAATACCGGTAGAACAAGGAGAACATACCTACTTGACACCTGTACTATAAAGATTGCAATCCGCTTGTTGAGGTAGGGAATCTATTAAACGGACCGCACGTTTCTGCGGAGTCCAAGGGCTTTGTCAGGCATTTTGGGACTCCAGACCAGAGCTGGCTGCCAAATTCAACAGTGGGGCGCATTTGCGATTTGTACTGGATTAGCAGTTGTGTACTATTATTTTGCGGGCGCTGTACAGTGTGTACAGTTCGCCCAGATTCCGAGAGGCCAACATAACTCTGGCTACCTGAGGAGCCAAAATATCAACGGAAGGCCTGTTCGAAAGATGGCTTCCCTTTTGATCCCTTTTAGACGTTATCAGACATGATTGGGTCTTTGAAACATTAAATTCGACGAGGTTATTCTTACCCCAAAAGGAAACACCATCGAGGTAACCGTCCGTTCTCTCTTTCAAAGACTTCCGAGCCATTGATCTTTGGAGGCTTGTCAAACAAAAATCCACCATGAAATGTTCTGTCATCCGCGTAACAATGAATTGGTTCACATGACAAAAG
This sequence comes from Limnephilus marmoratus, assembly GCA_917880885.1. Taxonomy (NCBI): domain Eukaryota; kingdom Metazoa; phylum Arthropoda; class Insecta; order Trichoptera; family Limnephilidae; genus Limnephilus; species Limnephilus marmoratus. The sequence continues at coordinate 38,954,010 of OU862920.1, read as the reverse complement.
GTCATAGATGTGCAACAATATCGGAAAAAAAAACCGATCCTGTGGGACGCCAGCATTTATTGAATGTGAAGAAGAGGTGAAACCATCAGCAAACGTCTGGATCGACCTCTACATCAAAAAGTCTGCAATCCACGTACACAAGGATGCGGCAGTAAGTCCGTAAGAAGTTTGTTGCTAAGACGGCTTTAGAAGACTAAATCATCCATCTTATTTTTTATGTGAATAACAACCAAGAGTCCCAACTGCTACCAACCTGAGCCAGTGAGATTATGGCATCCCCAATTGGGATATATGGGTTGTGAGGCTGACGGTAGTGGAGCGGGAAGGTTATGGGGAAGAGGAATGTAGGGAAGAACCGTAAGGGTTTAAAATATTTAGGTCTGGTCACCAAATACTACAGCTATAGCCATTTCAAGCAATGTTTCAATGCTGAATGGCGAACTTATACCAGGGCGATGAGAGTATCTTCCACTTTGGAAAACTACTTTCCAGCACCTCCGCATAGGCCGCCAAATTGAAATAAAAAGTCTATGTAACATTACCGACCCGTTCAAGACCTTGCGTGTTTAAATTCTTAATACTTATGTTGGGATGATTCATATAAATTCAATTGTAACATTGTCATCAAATAATCAATCATCGCCATTTTTTACGTCGATTTCAACGCCGATTCTGGTCCGTTTCAACTTTCTATCAAACTGTGATCAGCTGATCAACATAACAAACATGAAATTGTGTTTTTCTGCCAATCACAAGAAAGCTGGAATGAAAGGAGTTTAGCAGAGAACTTTCAAATGTGAAAAAAATGGCGCTGATTGGCCGTTGATGACAACGGAGACGATCAATATCAATTGACAATAGTTACGTAGATTTATGTCATTACATTTATGCGACTGACGATTGCTAATTGATCGTTTACTGAGTCAATTAATGCGATTGACAATCGCTTCCCATTGATGGAGGAAAGACGTGAATTTGGATAGAGCGCATAGATGCCATAAACAAGCGGCATTGACGTAGCGGAATGATTTTTTCGCTATGCGATTGACAATCGTTCGATCAATTGCTCAATATACAGAATGTAATATACCCGAACTAAATGCTATCTAACTATATAACATAGTGTCTGGATAAAAATTGGATAAGAATGTTTGAAACTAGCAATCATATATAAAGATAGCAACCAATAATGTGTGCGTTAAGAGAATGAAGATAATATTGGTAGTTCTTAGTCGAAGTGTGATACAGTTAAAAGTGACCCAATTGGATATAGACACCTAAGCTCAGTTGGTAGAGCATTTGCCATGTAAGCAGAAGGTTCTGGGTTCGAGTCCCAGAGGTGCCAATATCTTTTTCTGATTTTTTTGTCTCCAGATTTTCGATTGAGTTTCGCTAATATTGTCTTCAATTCATTTAATTAAATCTCTACTTCTATTTGCATATTTACATACTTTTATATTTTGGACACTACTTACTTTTAATTGGGTTACCTATAAGAAATGTGATGTGCCTGTAAACTACTTCCTTTGTACTTTCTGTTTATTTTGTAAAATAAACGTTTTCTAATTATAATTTCAATTTTTAACATAATGAATTTACTTGTAAATGAGCTCTTCAAAAGAAGAGAACTTGTAAAATTTTCCCCACTTCTGCTGAAATTGATCGAATATTTTCAAATGCCATAAATCGGTCATCAGTCTAACTTCAGTCATCAGTCCATATCGGTACAGATAGAGATCACACTGTACCTCTGTCTCAACCCGCGGACCAATGAGAGGAACGCTACCAAAAACCGGTCAAAATATGAACAAGAAACCGGATAATGTAATAATACACTATTAAGACTTAACTAGAGCACAACAGAAGATACAATGATACCAATTACCAATGGCACAAACACGCGAAACACTCAGCTTGCGCGCACCAGCTCTTCTTCTTAACTCTGAGTTATGCTATGGCCGACAGCTTCCTGCCTGCTCCACCCTGGAACTTTGTTTGACTCTGCTACGTTAGGACCATCCTCTCTTCTCGCCCATGGACACCCGACCTAGCAGCGAACTTTCAAACCCAATAATCGTTCAGCCAAGATATATTTCCTCCTCGCCCTTAATATCGGTAGTAACATCAGTAATAATCGCGAATCACAGTGACTGACTGACCTTGCGCTATGTATGGCTGAGCGCTCCGCACTTTTAGCGCTCTATATTAAAAATGGTTAGGCGAATAAAAAAATATTTGAAATAAAATTTGTAGATAAGTTTATACCACAACTTTTATAACGAATGCAAATGCGATTTGAGGCAGAGAAAGTGAGATATTTCCAAAAAAAACTGATTTTCGCGACCTTTGACCTTGAATATCTAAGGACGCTCACACGTGACTTTACTAGACTTTTGAGACAACGTTTAGAATGCCAAAATGAAGGGTTACACAAATTTTCAACTTATTCCTTTTCATTTCGAAGTGAAACCTTATATTGACTGGACTATCAGAGATACATATTATATTCTAGTGCAGTGGTTATTAACCTTGTTTGAGGTACCTACTTACCCGTACCAGTTTCATATGCGCATTCACCGAACCCTTCTTAAATGGAAATCGAACCGACTCATAGGAGTCGGGAGTGTGTCTTGAGTCTTGACCTCCGCCGAACCCGCGAGACTGACTCACCGAACCCAGGCTAAGAACTACTGTTCTAGCGGCTTCAGGACCAGACTCCTACAAGCACGGACGCAAAGATCAGACCTGCTACATACACCCACCTACACTCCTATAAAGCAAAACAATGACTTTCAAGATGTAAAACAGGTACCACATTGTATTAATTTCCCATGATCTTGGTGGTTGACCTTAAATATTCAAGTATGTTGTTTGTGCTAGGTTTGGTTGGGTCGTCGGGTAACGTCACACTGGCATGTCAATTATTATCGTCTCAACTGAGCTACGCGGGGTCCCCCAAGCGTGAAAGAAATTTAAATAACTCCCAACACAGAGAATAATACAAGTTGCAAATCGTACAGATTTGGCAAAACCTACTCATTTAGGTAACTACAAGTTTGTATTCGGTTTAGAAAGATAACAGACATCCTATAACGGTATCCGGAAAAATCACAGCACAAGAGGGAAACTTGTGATCAAATCTCATTAGAGGTGGGTAAGTTCTGCATTTTTCCGGAAGCCTCCGAGACTTGCTTCCTTTTAAAAGTACACGAGTTCTAGGAGCAGGTCCCGGGTCCGAGTTCTTAGGTGCGGACTGGGCACTGGGTATTGTTGCGGCGCACCGAAACGGGACGCACGGGTTCAAAGAACTCGGAACCAGGACCTACTCGTAGAACCCACACGAGAACTCAGAACCCCGGAGTCGGACAAGACCCGTACGAGGACAAGAACCCGTCACCCGTGCAATGTAGGTACATTCAATGTATCTACACTGCACGGTCTTTTATTGAGAATTTAAATAAGTAAATTAATAAGCTGTAATGCTTTACTATAAACTATTATTTTATAATGCACGTCACCCGTTGATTAACGATACCAGATAAGACGCTCTAATTGTCACGTCACGTCACGCACGTGTGTGTCGATCAACGAACAGCGATCGAATGAACGCCCAGCGCATAGTTGGCCGGCCGCGGGTAGCGGTGAGTGTCGGGAACTCACCGAGACCCGCGACTCATGAGTGGAATGGTGAGTGACGCCGGACTGTGGATCGCGGAGCAAGCCGGCGGCCACGGGGGTATCGTGTTCGCGCGAGTCCGGGAGTGGGCGGAATGAATGGATTGTGTCGCGATTCACGTAGCTTGGAACAAGGCGAATGTATCGTGTTCGCGCGAGTCCGGGAGTGGGCGGAATGAATGGATTGTGTCGCGATTCACGTAGCTTGGAACAAGGCGCTTGGGTTTAAAGGAACCCGGGACTTGTATTCGAGTGCGGTTTTGGCGCTTCGGCGTTGAGTTGCTCGGACCGCCGGATTACCGCCGGATTTATTTGGATGCGGAGAGTACTGGACTGGGCCGGGTTCTCTGGGAGTAGTCGATTTGAAAAAGGAGTGGGAGTAGGAACCGCTTCCCGCAAAGGAGCGGATCACATGAGCCCATTCCAGCTGAACTGACACATCGCTAGATCTCATACACAGAACTGAAAATATATTTTTTTTCGATCGGAGCCATTTCGATTTTTTTTCTGCAACTAAAGGGTTAAAATCTTAAGTATCCGGATTTGTGTACTTCGACGTATTTTAAAAGAATTTAAAAAGCTGACTTTACTAAAGACCGATTATTTTCAAATTCGACCTAAAACTTCTAATTTCGAACTCGATTTAGGTACTCGAAAAAAAAGCTCAAATAAAAAAGGTAAAAACCACAATCGAATACAAATGTGATGTAGATTCAGATGTGTATTTATACATAATAATACTCGTATATGTGGGAATGATGGGCCAGTACTGTGCAGTGGCGTGTGAAGATACTTTCTAATTTTTAATCTAATCTAATAATTTTCTAATACTTTTTTCTATGAAATTGGTAAGGAACTTGTAGGTTCATTTATTAAGTTGGCCACAGCAATTTTAATCCGCGGAAGATTTTTTTTTTATAATTGTGTATTACAGACTCTGTGTCCATTTACAATACACATGTGACACAAACAACACCTTTATGGGTAAATAAGAAAAACTTTAAATAGTAACATGAGACACCTACATAATATTATAGCGGTAGTGAGTAGCACTTAAATGCTTCTTGAATTCTTCAAGGTTACTGTTAAAGATGTCAACATTTTTGGAAGCGTTATTTAACATCATCATAAACGAGTAGGTATGTTATTAAAATGGATATTTTCAAACATTCAAAGCAATACTACGCATACCCGAACTACATACAGACTACTTTTGGTCACACAGCAATTTACGCCACGACTTCTACTGCCCAACTTTCCCTCTCATATTTTGTCCATTCGCTCCAGGCAGAACAACTCAGTATTTTTAAGTGAAAATTTATTTAGCTAAGTTGTGATTTGAAACTTGATGAAACGGAAGCGAGCGACACTAAACAGAGACAAACACATACTTCTACAGGATTTAGTCTGCGAAAGAATGAGATAGTAATAAAATATTTATTTGTTCCAATACAATACGATAAATCCACGGTCTCACGCAAGTCTCCTTTGGTCTAGCGGTCGCTTACGAAACGCAGCGGCCGGACATTCAGTGGACCAAGGGTCGAATCCTAGGAAATCCAAAAAAAGATAAATATTTTTATTTTTGTAAAATTAATATCCAATCTTCAAACCACTTCAAAATCAAGAGGCAAAGAAAACACAAAAGAAAGCGACAACTAGCGACTCCGAAGAAGAAAACACAAATACTAATAAGATGATCAAACGTACAGGAAAAGGTGCCCTGGAATTCGAAACAAAAATATGGAAAAAATCATCCTTCACATTGATAAAAAAAAGTGCTTCGTAGTCTCCCCACTTTGGTTTTTTTTCTACCTTTTCTTATCTCTGAAAACATATTCGTATTTTTAAAGTCGATTTTTTCCTTATGGGAAATGCAATTGGGCAAAGGGAGCGCCGTGCACTGTGCAGTAATGTTCCCCGTGATACAGAAATTTCTTTGGCCAGTTGTGACACTGGGATGGGGAACGGAGAGAGGTGTGTTCTCATTCAAAGGGTCCTCCACAAAGAGATTGGGCATGAATATGGCATGTAATATTCAATTCCCTCCTTTTGTCTCCGAATAAAAGACTGACGGGTTTGAATGTAGAGTTTTCACGTAGCATCTGATATAGTCAGATCGCATTGATTTTGTATGGAGTTATTCAATTTTATTTTTCTCTATCGCAGTAATAAGATCTACAGTATTATGTATTAGCGATATCTTTTTGAAGTAAAACTTCTTTACGCACGCTTGACTTGGGGAGTAAGCTGGCGAATGCTTGACGAGAGCGTTACGAAAAGCGAGGCGAACGCTTCGTATATTACTGTAGGGGCAATTTGGGAGGCGGGAATGGGTACCGCCGCCCCGGGAACCTTTATTGGATAACCAACACCTCTGCCACAGATCACCCCAAGTGGTTCGCTACGTTTGGTGATTTAGCAGGGGTGCCCGGGTTCATGGGGTGAGGTTTGTCTAGGTCTTGGAGGCGGATGACCAGGACATACTGAACCCCAGATTCCTACCCACCCCTTAAACCCTTTTCCTTCCCAGAACTCTCCTCTCCTTCCTTTCCTTAAAAAAACCCTACACACAGCATCCCCAAAGATGACATAGGCCCTGAGGAAAATTATTTTCCTCAGGGCCTCCTGTGTGGAGCTCATGTAAAAAAAAAAAAAAAAAGAGAGAGAGGTGCGAGCACACATTTTCTTTCTCTCATAGCCAGTTACATTACACAGTGCAGGCCTGTTGTCTGTATCACACTGTAGGAGCAAGAGAGAGCAGTGCGCGCGCACATTTTCTTTCTCTCTTCCTATCATATAGATGGAGCAGAAGTTTTACTTCAGTTGTGTGGTCTAAAGCACACTCGTTTTTTTTAAAGTAAAACTTCGTTAGAGCGTTACGGAAAAGTGTGATCGGGCGAGGCGAACGGTCGGGTCTTTACGCATTCTTGACTTGGGGAATAAGCTGGTGAATGCGTGACGAGAGCGTTATGAAAAGTGTGATCGGGCGAGGGGAACGGTCGGGCGAGGCGAACGGAAGTTGAGAGGGAGATATAAATTAGTGAAGTTTTACTTCAGTCGTGTGGTCTAAAGCACACTCGTTTTTTTTACAGAACACATCGCAAAACGACAAACCTAACCTAACCTACTATTTAATCATTAAATTTGGACGCCAGATTCGGAAGCATTTATAATCCCTGCCATAAGTCACCCCAATGGTTCGCTGCGTTTGGTAACTTAGCAGGGGTGAGGTTTATCTGGGTCTTGGCGGCGGATGATTTAGCCCACCTACTGCGTGGATAGGGAGAGACTGATTGATCGTGGATTGACCTCTCCAGCCGGACTCTCATATACATCGAATTGCACCGCAACGGGAGGGATGGATTCCTACGTTCGTCACTCCTGAACACATTGACACCCAGATTCCGGTCTATCCCTCACATCGTTTTTCTTTCAAGAACTTCCTCTCATTCCTTTCCCTAAAAAGACCCTCCATACAGCATCCCCAAAGATGACATAGGTCCAGAGGGATTTTTTTCATTAGGGTTTCCAGTATGGAGATAATGTAAAAAATACAAGTTCACATGCCGAAAACTAAATTAGAAAAGAGTTGGGAGGCTACGAAGCACCACACAAAGAGGAGACCGATTTTATCTTACTCATTCTCTCGTAGGCTAAATCCTATTGATGTATGTGTTTGTCTCTTTTTAGTGTCGCTATTTTTTGTTTCATCGAGTTTCAAATCACAACGATGCTAAAGTTTTCACTTCAAAAAATGTTCTATTTTGTCACCGTTCCGGTTAAGTAGAGATATTTAACTTACCTTAATGGAAAAATTTTAAGTATTCAAATAAATGGATTTTTAGTGGTGATCTTTCACCAAGGCGAATGAGAGTGTCTTTCACTTGGTTTGTTTCGGATGATAGGTTAATGGCCGGCGTTGATACCCCTTAAAATATTCAGCAACAAATAAGCCGCAAATAAAGAACACATAACGTCTAATGTTGTTATTGTGATTTTAAAATAATATATTTGTTTGCACACTAATAAATTAATTCGATTCTTACTATTTTACATTCACCAGACTCACGCTCAATTGCCGAATTGAACAAGTTTATACCGTTTCTAGTTGTTGTTGGATTGTTTTCTCTTTTCCAAAAACCATAAAAACGCGAAAGCGGAACAGGTATCTGGTATAAAGATATGTTTTTTTTAACATTGCTCTGTGTGATGTGAAACGATTACATGTAATCTGGGTTTCCATGATAACTCAGCAAAGCGGCAGTTCGCAGTTCAACAACCCTTTGAAATGTCATTAAAAGGGATGAAAAAAATAGTGCAATTTACACGCGATAGAAGTAAAACCTTCAAAAAAACTAAAATAGACAAGAAATGGGAGACTACGAAGCACCACACAAAGACGAGACCGATATGCTACGAAGCACCACATTAAGAGGAGACCGATTATACTATCCCATGCTCTCGCAGGCGAAATCCTATATATGTGTGTTTGTGCCTTTTTAGTTTCGCTATTTTTCGATTTATCGAGTTTCAAATCAGGGGCCATCCATATATTACGTCGGGGTATGGGGGGGGTCATCAGCTCCGTGACGTCACATGTAAAATACTAAATTATTTGTATATATAAAAGTGGTAAAAACGAAGTAATTTATTAATTTAAAACTAAATTATTTAAATAAAATATTGTTAAATTGAAAACTATGTGACGTCATACTAGGGGGAGGCCCCTCACAACGGTGTTAAGAAGTTTTCACTTCAAAAATAACCCAGAACGTAACCTGATTTTTTTCATCACTTTTAGTGACTTTTCTAGTAATGAAATGCCACTTTGTTTAGTTGTTCGTTCACCGTAATCTGGTGACCATGAATTGGCAGAGGTCCCTTTTCACAAAATGATTACTTCCGTGGCAAAGCATTAAGAGCCTTTTTATACCATCTCTTTTTCCAGCCCCATTCCCGTGTATAGACCAAAGATCGCTATTTTCATTTCTACGATTTCAAACATGGTGAAACAACATGGTGGCTACTGTCTCAGAGGTCATGAGAATGAGAAAATAACATATTCCTTAATTTTGGTACAAACGCAAGTCACATACAAAAGTTTACTTTATACTTTTGTGCTTCGTTCCGAAAAGTTGATGAAATTACTTTAGCCAAGTTTGGTAACCATATCTGAAGCGTTACTACTATTCCTGCCTCCATCAGGCTCACAACTTTTTGTACATACATATATGCAAATATATAATATAGTGTAATATGATAATTTTTTTGTTATTTTCAAATTGAAAACATTTTTTTGTTTTTGTATCATGTGAAATGAGGTACTTGAGAGGAGTGGCAGGGGTTACGAAATGAGATCATTTAAGAAACTCGACGATCCGAGATTAAACCACTGCTACTCTTCATAGAAAAATCGCAACTGAGGTGGCTTGGGCGTGTACTAAGAATGTCTGATGACCGAATTCCGAAGAAGATACTAAGTGCGATCCCAGAGGGTAGATGCCCCAGACACACTTGGACGAGGCAACTTCAGAAACTGTGTGAGGAGAGGATGGGACTGCCATGGACGGAGGCCGAACAAACAGGGACAAGAGACAGGGACGTACGGAGGAGCCTTGTTGATGCAATGGGTCCCCGACCCGAATTGGACAAGGGGAAGAAGAAGATGATGATGATGTATCATGCACTTAATCGTATTGTTAAGAATTGTGACATCTATGAGATAAATACTGTAGTTAATCACATTGATTTAATCTTGATTAGCTTATTAAGAGAGTATGAATGCTAGAGACCTCTGGATGAATTTTATGGAAGCTAGTGTTACCGACTAACTAAAATAGACCACGTGACCCAGTAGGTGTCTAGTACCAGTGTTATTGTTATTCTCGTATTTTAAATAGTCTGAAAGACGGTATTTTTACAGTTTTTAGCAGTATAAAAGGGATGCTATTCAAAATATTTCCCTCTCTCACATTAATCGATACTTAGAGTACAGTCCCTGTACTGCCCAGGCGGGTTCTGGGCCAAAATTAGTTACAAAAAGTGTTGATTTCATTGTTACTCAAAAGTGATTGTAAATAAAACGACTCAGCATTAAAAAAGTGTTTTACAATAAAAAAAAGTCCACCACCCCAGATGAAATGAAGTGACTTGACACGTATAAAAAGTAAAAATTATTTCAAATCCCATCAGAGCTTCTTCTTCCTTTCATTGTCCAGACTCATTGCCGGGGTAAAATGTTTTTAGTGTCGGCTCTTCTCGTTCTCAGGTTATAACGTCTTCGGTTCTGGGTATCGCTTTCATCCAGGCTGTATCTCTGTAGTATTTTAAAGCATTGAGTCATTTAGGAGTTCTTTGGCCTTCTTCAGGATGACTGTCGATGAAGCTCCATAGACATTGTCTGCTTCACTGTGTGGTCTGGTGGTCTCCATCTTACGTGCCCATACCATCTCAACTGTCGTTCCTCCAACTTATGTCCGTGACAGCCAGGCTACAACGAATGCGTGAACTTTTAATCCCATCTTTTAGTGATACTCCTGCGAACCATCTAAGATCTTAGCATTCGCATTTCTGATATTTCGTTGCGTGGAGCAGGAGTTGCACATAGTCCAGCATTCGGAGCCATACATTATTGCGGGTATTATAGTAGTCTAATGGTCTGGTATATCTTTTCTCTAAGTTTTATAGGCATTCTCGCATTTTACAGGATTCCGGTTACTGATTTAAATTTAATCCATCCCAGACCTATTCTATGATTGACATCTGCTGCACATCCTCCGTTTCTGTGAGTGAGTAAGCCCAGATACTTAAGTTGGCTAATGTTACTCCATCCAGTGGCATCGAAGGATTACAGCATTGTGTCTTCAAATGGTAAGTAATATTCAGACTTTTTCCATTCCATCAGAGCGTTGATAATAATAAAATAATTTTTGACAACTTAGACTTCCTGTGTATCACATAAAAATTTCCAGGCAAATAACCCGTTATGCATTTTATCTGCAAATGTCCAGTCCACCTTGAGACTTGAGATAGAGAAAGAGAATTGAATTTTTTATTCATATTCTAATAATTGTTGGCACTGAATGGTAAGTACAAATATTCATTATTTTTCCATCCCATCAGAGCGATGATAATAAATAAATAATTTATTATAATACTGCTGGTGTAACGAAACTGCGACTCCACTGTAAATTGGCGTTAAGTGCTGCAGAGCATGCCTATGCAACCCTCGAAGGACCAGTCCCGAAACTACGTGATCGCTTAGTTATTCGGACGATTAAATAGCATACCTACACTCGCAAAACCTGATGGATAGTCATTGAAGTACCCACCACTGTCCCGCCCCGGTATAGGCGACTTATGGTCGCCCCTTCGGAGCTCTCGCAAGAATCTAATTTTTTTTTTGAACGACTCTACATTTATTAAAACGAATCTAGACCTTCAATGTCCCTACATGCTTTGTTAGGTGGCGGAAATGTAGGATCGCCTACAGTCTAAGCTGTAATAGTCAAAAAGAAAAACTAATACTACTGGTGTTAGTAAACATGAAAATATAATATAGAGAAAAAAAAAACAGAATATATATGAAAAATAAACAGAGGGAGACCACACACTCTGAGACTGCAGGCATCTGCGTGTGAAGAGAAAAAAAAGTGTAGTAAATAAAACATATAACATTTGAAAAAGGAAAAAAAAATAGAGGATAACCGTCATGAGCGTCGTTTGCCCGGCAGTCCCCCAGATAATGTATAAGGTTATTAGTCTAACGTCACGGACCTAGTGGAGTCGTCCTTTAGCCAGCTAGCCGGTTGTGCTTAGAAGAAGTAATTGGACTACAATTGAAAGACCCTAGAGAGAAAAGCGTCGGGAAGTTGGAGGAGGGACGGACAAACCTCTAGATGCCATTCAATCTTTCCGCCAACCTTATCATGTCAGGGGGGGTGGCGCAGGCAGAAGAAGGAGATAACAATAGTACATCACAAAAAGGTAGACCTATATGTAAGTTAATAGGGACAAGGCCCAAAGTCCAACCCCTTTGATGGGGAAAAGGACATTACAAAATAAACAAAGGAGTTTCTATCCAACCTCCAAATAAAATAAAAAAAAGTAACAATATAATAAATGAAACAAAATAACAATATTACAGTATAACAATATAGTACAATAACAATATAAAATAACAAATAACATAATTAACACAAATAAAGTTAGAATAAATATGTATATCCAAGCAATAGTGTAAGAGAAAGATTAGATCGTAGTCCGTGAAATTACAGGAACAAGTATACCTGGTGATCTAAATTCAGCAAAACACATTAAAAAAAAACAAAAGAAACAAAATAACAATATCACAGTATAACAATATAGTACAATAACGAAATAATATAACAAATAACATAATTAACATAAAAAAGGTAGAAAAAATATGTACATCCAAGCAATAGTGTAGAGAAAGATCAGATCGTAGTCCGTGGAAATTACAGGAACAAGTAATAATACTTGATGGATAGTCAGTCGATAGTTCAGATCTGTGCTTTTGGAAAATTAGATAAGCCCAGCTTGGAAAAAGGAAAATAGGACTCACCGTTGCAGATGGGGCCTCACTGAACTCCAGTTTGTGGTGTACACTTCACAATGTTTAAATTGAAAAGTCGTAATATTCTTATAGCAAGAGGTTACGATACATGCGCCCTATCTGAGATGTTAATTAACACTGAGCAGCAAAGCACACTGTCACCTCTCCAAAGTTGAGTACTTTTTCTTGCAACAATTTTTCATGGTGACATTTAGGATGGAAAGATTAGGTAGGTGGGATAACTTTAGGATTTTGACATATGCTAACTTACCAAGTCTGCGAACGCAATACCCAATCAATCCCATATAATAATGCGCGAACAACTGCCATTCCACCGGCTTGGAATTGGACCACTTGGACTTGGACAACTTGGACTTCCTGTATATAAAAAAATTCTAGTCAAATAACCCGTTATGCATTTTATCTGCAAATTTCCACTCAACCTTGAGATAGAGAAAGAGAATTGAATTTTTTATTCATATTCTAATAATTGTTGGCACCGAATGGAATTCACAAAAATAATACGAGGTTTCTCTTTTTGTGGCTCTGCACGAACGCGGTAAGAAGACTTACGTGCCCGTTGCTTTCGAACTCAACTCCCAACACCCAACATGACACAGCGCGTATCAAATTTCAACGATAAAATAAAATGGATTGTAATCCAAATGTGACCTACATAAGATAATGGCTAAGCTGACATAAAATTAAAACACACCCTTTTATTCCCCCTTATTACAGCTGGAACATCACTGCATATTCACGGGTTCATTAGCATTCGTAAAACATCACTACGATTCATTTACATGAAAAGCGCAACGCCACGCGCCGTCCCTCCATTTAAGACGCATCAAGTGTATTTTACGGACGGTTTCCTTCAGCGCTTCGTTCACGGTACATTTCCACTTTTTCACTCGTCAAATCTTCAGGAGAACTTCTCTCACTACCGATTCACTAAAAGTTTCCATTGCTTCTCCAATTAAAAAAGTCTCCTTAGTGATTAAATAATATTAAAACGATTGTTGCATTATTCTGGAAAGAGCTTCCCTTTCAACCGCTTAACTAAAGAGACGGATAAGTTTGTGAAATAAAAAAAAACTGCTTTGCAAACTATATTTATTTTTACCACCAATGTAAAATAAAATCATCGTGAAAAAAAATGGCAACAGAATTAATGTGCGGATTTGTTAGAAGATTAATATTACTAGATGTTCCCCATCAATTTAGGAGGCGGGAATGGGTACCGTCGCCTCGGGAACCATTTATTGTATAACCAACACCCCAGCCATAGGTCACCCCAAGTGGTTCGCTACGTGGGAAGGGATTTGTTTGTCTTGGTCTTGGCAGCGAATGTTCGCTCACCTACCGCGTGGCGGGCCGGATCGGGGGAGACTGTTTGAGGAGACCGAAGCTAGACCTCTCCAACCCGACTCTGTCGATCCATCGCCTTATACCGCACTGGGAGGAGTGGATTCATACATCCGACACTCTTGTACATATTGACCTCCAGATTTCGACCCACCCCTCACACCTTTTTTCCTGCTCAGAACATCCACTCCTTTCTTTCCCTGAAAAGACCCTCTACACAGCATCCACAAAGACGACCTCAAGGAATTTTTTTGCCTCAGGACCTCCTATGTGGAAAATTAAAAAATATATACCTATACATAATCGCCAGCCCCGGTTTGATTTTGTTGTTATTACAAAACAGAAGAAAAGTGAAGAAATTTAACAAAAAACAATAAACCTAACCCAATATTTTGAAGTGTTTTGTTTTATCCGATTACCACAAAAAGATTTCAGAAAACAAACAGCGAGCAACAGGGAGCGATTAAACAAAAATAACCATTAAGGCATTGCCAATTAAAAGCGAAATTGCACTTTGAGAAGTTACTCGAAATGTACATACGCCGCCTTATTTGATCCCGCTGGCAATGGTTGAAGAGGTCATCAAGGTGGCAAATATTGGTTTAGTGTTTTCAGCGAAAAGCAATCCATTGTTGTGCGTCATAGCCACTTAGACTGGTTCTTCATTAATCATTACTTTAGCAAGATGTCATGATGTGTGGACTTTGCCACCTGGTCAACACGTGAATGTACCTACTTATGCCAATGTCCAGAATTTTTACAATTAAAATACAATACAATCAATAACATCAACATAATTTCTGTTTTAAAAGTAATTAAAAAAATCAATTATTTATCTATGCAAAAATATTGACAACTTCTTGCGATTTATCTCTATTATTTTCTATCCAGCTTCGCCTCTTACATTTTTTTTTTCACATTCAAAATTTTAAAAACATAGAGCAAAAAATATGTTTAATAGATAATATTGAAAATTGGAAAAATTTTCGACATCTGAACTCTTGACCGAACATTTATGTTTTTCACTGAGACAAAGAAATAGATTTTCTACTAATCTGTTATGGTTTATGATAAATACGAATTATTTTGACCAAACGACAAATTGTGTGTAAACAAAAATATTTATGCAATTTAACGAGATAATCCTAATGATTAAACAAAAATTATAAACACAATAATTTATGCAAAAATAAAAACATAATCTTCAGCTCACGAGATGAGGATAAACCAGGCTTTTAATTTATTTATATTGCTTGATAAATAAATTAAAAATTTATATACCGTATTGTGTGTTTTAAACACTCTCATCAATCTGTGTGGTTATGGTAAAAGTTGGTACGTCTGATTTAAGCCTCGATTACATTGAGCGAGTTTACAAGCTTAGCCGGCAAATTCACTATCTGCTGGTGAACTCGCTCTGTGTAATCAAATTACTAGCCAAATAGCAGATTTTACACTGAAGGAGTTTACTAGCAGATAGTGAATTCGCCGGCTAGTAGCTTGTAAACTCGCTCAATGTAATCGAGGCTTTACCAAACTTTACAGGAGAGGAAATATTAAACTTTAGGCGAAGCACTACGAAGTAATGCAAAAGCTTGTTTTTATGGTTTGAAAATTTGATCACTAAGAAATAGTTTAGATACCTGCTTTTGAAATAAGTTAAATAAAGTATCAGGCCTATATTAAGCGCTTTAAACCTGAAAATCTCCCCCTTACCAATCCCTTTCGGTTATGGGTTACATTGAATAATGTGACAAATTAGAAAATGATGCTAAAACATTTAAATATGTGTGACAATTGGTTTACATCTTATAATTTGAAGCAAAAATAAATATCATATCCCTACTAGATATTTGATATACCTTTTGATCAAAAAAATAATTTTTCAGTTTGGTTGGGTATTTTGATCTCAAAACCAAAATTAAAATATGTATGAAACAGGCCGAAACGGGCGGCGCAAACGTACCTCATAACTGAATGAGTAAAACCTTCAATTGTAATATTTGACTAATGAAGACAATTAGGCGACTCAATAGAAAATTTAAAACAGAAAAATCAGAAAAAGATAGGTCAAATCTAGGAACCGCACCCAGCACCTTACTTAGCCTTGCTGCGGTGCTCTACCATTGAGCTAATGGGATCCTATCCCCCTCGGTCAATTTTAACCGTATCACACTTCATTAAGAACTACCAACATTGTCTTCATTAGGAATCTGACGCTTTGGACCTCTCGGCCACTAACGGTCTAATTATTGAAGTGAAAAGTTCTTTAGCACCGTTGTGATTTGAAACTCAATGAAACGGAAGCGACACTAAAAAGAAACAAACACATACATCTTTAGGATTTAGCCTGCGAGAGAATATTTATTTATTTCACGGGTACTCGGTTATAATTTAATACTAAAATCTACGGTCCCACGCAGGTTCCCTTTAGTGTAGTGTTACAAAGCGCCTGATGAACCTTTGCAGACAAGGGAACGAATGTACCTATCCTACGAAAATCCTACGAAATCCAAAAAAAAAGAATTTTTATTTTTGCAAAATCAATATCCAATCTTCAAACCACTCCAAAATGAACAGGCAAAAGAAAACATAAAATAAAGCGACGTTTAACGACTCCGAAGAATCACAAATACCAATAAGATGACCAAATGTAGACGAAAAGGTGCACTGGAATTCGACGACAAAAATATGGAAAAAAATCATACTTCGTAGTCTCATTACTCTTGTCTACTTTAGTTTTCTGAAGGTTTCACTTCTACCGCATGTGAATTCCAAACTTGATTTTTTTACATGGTTAATTAAAATAGTAAAGTAATCACCAAAATACGTAGTAGTTGTTACTTTCGTTTCATCCCATTTACATATTCCACACAGTAAACCGATTAGCACGGCCATGACCGAGGCACCTAAGCGTAAAAGTGGATGGTTTGTTTTAATAATTCCATGGTATGATGGCGCTTGCAGTGATTTCGCGCTCGCTCCGCTCCGCAGTCGGCCATGTCCACTAAATCAGTGGTCCCCATCAAATGGTACCGGTCCGCCCAAGGCCCTGCTTAAATTCAAAAGACCCACGAACCGGTAAGGAATGGATCCTCGATCCACCAACAAACCAGGTGAATCTAGCAAGTCTGTGCAAAAACAACTGCAAATGACGGCGGCCTTAAAACTAAGTTCGAGACAACAATTCTACCGGTGTTCTGGATTAAAGTCATGGCGGAAAACCCCGCGATTGCCACCACAGCACTTAAATCCCTATTGCCATTTCCTACATTTTATCCATGTGCAGCAGGCTTTTCTGCACCGACAGCAACTAGAACAAAACAACGGAATAAACAGGACATAGGCAAGACATTTCGGGTATTGTCTCCCTATTACCCCCAGATGGAATCGTTTCGATGCAAAGAAACAAGCTCAGAGTTCTCATTGATTTAGCTTTCTAGTGAGTTAAAATGTTAAATTCTTGAAGAAGATAACAATAATAATCTAAACGAAAATATGAAAGGGAACAAGACATAGAAAAACAGAAAAATAATCGCAACTGGGGCTCGAACCCAGAACCTATCGTCTAACCGGGACGTGCGCTTTTACCAATTCAGCCATTGCCACCTTCCACCAAACTGTCGTCATTGTCAATCTGATATTTTCAAATTTTAGAATTAACAATATTTTTCGACTAACTTTTCCATATTATAGATTTTTTTTGTCCAAACTTTAAAATAATAAATCTTGTACTGTGAATAGATCTGTAAAGCAATAAATCTCTACATATTATAAATAAGCACGATCCTCCGCCGCGTCTGTCTGTCTGTCTGTTCGCGATCAACTCAAAAACTACGGATTTTCATGCGGTTTTCACCAATAGATAGAATGACCGGGACGTGCGCGTTTACGTTTACGTTTTAATTTCCGCCATTGTCACCTACTGTCAAACCGTCATATTAGTTAATCTCACTTTATATTCATTTTTTGGTGTGATTGTATTTTATTTTGAAGGGATGTTTAAATACAATTAAATTAAAATCATTAAATCAAAACAATCTAAAATATAAACAATCAACACGACCGCGGCGAAAAAAGGTTTGGGACCACTGCACTAAATGTAATATGGCGGCCGAGAACGTTTCGGGAGAAAGCCCCACACTGAAATCTGCCCGATGGGCGCAGATCGCTGTGACGTCACTACTCACTACTTTACTTTCTCCCACTTCATCAGATTTAAAGGAATCAATTCTTCGTCGCTTAGAATCATGCTAGAAAGTGACCGCGATTCCGAATAATTCGTGTTTTCTAACAACCAACAATGTGTGATTCAGTTACCTTATTATATTATGCTGCTTATGAATATGAAAAGTGTCTAATGATTAATTAGTAACAGCCGCGTTTCTAATTAGAAAATTGTAATTTCGACGTTTTCAATGGGTTTTGGGACACACAAACCGTGTAGTGCCAACACCACCTAGGTTCAACCGGTTGTAATGCAACGTACAACATTTAAAGCAATGTGTAGCATGTGCTACACGGTGCAACATTGACGTGAGTCTTTACTGAAAAATCTTCTTATTTCACAATCAAGAACGTCTTTCATATTGTTCTAAATAATGAAACATAAATAGTAGTACAACGGGCTACGTGTAATTCAACGCGCAAATGTAAAGCGAAATAAAAAGCAACGTGCGAATTAAATGCAAGCTGCAAAAATAAACTTATTGAAAACTTTGACTCTATTCTAAAGACTTCCAAAAAAGGGTTTACAGTGTTGAAATGAATGATGGCGATGGCTACCAAGTAAATACTTTAAATCTTACTAATAAAAACTCTTCCCAACCGTTAAACGGTGTTTTAGCTGGACATTGAATAAAGATTGCGTACAATTTATGTTTCGAACTTTTATTAATAAAAAAATTCTTTAATTGGCTGCGAAAGACCTGGCAACGTCACATTTTGACAGAGTGACACGCGGTTCAAATCCTGAAAAAGTTTTGTTGTTTTTTTCGGACAAATAATTTTTAATTGACTGTTACCTGAAATTAATAAGAATTCGATGCCTTACGCATGTGTAGGTAATTATAAATCCAAAATGTTTTTTTTGGATTTATAATTACTCTTTTCTTTGATAGTCTAGATTTTAGAATATAGATCTACATCACAATAAAAATAAAATTTAAAAAACGATCGTGCTATCGCGTTCATATTCGGTTGTCTCTTTCATGCACTTGGACATCTGATTCATAAGAATAGCTGTATACATTATCGTCCGAAAAAAAGAAAATTTTTGGTGGCTTTTCTCTTTATCCCAAACTAGCTGACCCGGCCACGCGTTGCTGTGGATAAATTACCCAACCTTTTAACACACACCGCCATCTGTTAATTTGCGTACAAATCAAATCCACACCGTCCGCTTGCACAGCCGCTTTTCCACCACCCACAGACACTCCTTTAATTATATTTTTCAATCAATTTAAAACCTTAACAAATTATATACTTAAACCTCCCTCATGAATCACTCTATCTATTGTGAAAACCGCATGAAAATCTGTTCAGTAGTTTTTGAGTGTATCGCGAACAGACAGGCAGATGCGGCGGAGAACTTTAATTTATAATATGTAGAGATACAAATATTGGGTTAGACAACAAGACAACTATTCCCGTAATTATTGCAGTTATCGGCCTAAATGGCTCGAATACCGTTCTCAGAAGCAATTTCTTTTGTCATTTAACATATTTGTACATAGTATTTATGTTACATGACCACGAAGGAATGTAATTTATTGAATAATGTCGTTCCTACCTACTCGTGCCACGATTTTGAAAGCATTCATGGATACAATTCAAATCGATACTACCCATACTTCTCCCAAATTATAGTTACCTACATTCTTCTTTCTTGTACGTTCGTGAGAACACATTCATTGTCTTCTGGGATTTCTTCGTAAAATGAAATGATTATTTTTACAAAAAAAAGCTATTTAATTCATCATAATATAATTACTTTACTGCGATGTGGAATATTATTAAAATCGTCACTAACTTACAAAGATTTATTACAGCGAATTATTTAAAAATTCACCCTTTGAGGTAGAATATACGCAAAATTATGTGCTTCTCATGTAACCAAAGTTTTTTCATTAAATTGTGAAAGAGAAAAAAAACAAGAATTTTTTTTTAATAAAAATTAGGAATTTAAGCAGTCTATTATTTTTAGGCTAGGACCAGAGATAAGATATTTTCAGTAAACTCCCTGCTGAAACAACCAATTAGAAATGTTATTAGCCGTGTTTAGTGACCAGATATTATGTACGATTTAGCTAGGTGGGTATTTTACAAACTTCATTTTTTCTGTATCCGTCCTATCTCCTCTTCCTCTAGCTTCACAATATATCCCGAATCGGGTATGCTATAGTCCCACTGACTTTGGGGAGTTTCGGTAATCACGTAAAAACAAAGAAAATAAGCCTAAAGCTGTGCGTTTACCCTTTTTCTCTTAAACGACGCATGTAACAGAAATAGAAGTTACAACGGATCTATCGGTGTTAGAAAGATGCGTACCGTCGTATCTGCACAAAGCTAATTCAGCACCTCAAAACCGGCCCAAAGGTTATCAGAAATCGTCGCAATACGGAAATTTAAGGACAGAAAAGTGGGATGCCCCCGCGCACATCTTTCTCTTTCGCTTACGTAACTGCGCAAGAATGCATCGTACCATGTTCAACCCGGCCTAAAAATTTGGCGTGTACACATTTTGGATGACGAAATAAAAATAATAAAAAAAATGGTATTACGGTGGTCAAAATAGAAATCTTTATTTAGACGCGTCTAATAATAAAATCTGACAATCTTTTTTGCGGATATATTTACATGTGTTAGTACAAGCATATCTACCACCATAATAATATTACATTATACAGACTGACCTTTCCTCAGAAGGCGAGAATACTATTATAGGCATATCTCAAAGCTGATGTCACAGAGGTCGGCAAAGGAACACATTTATCGAAATGGGAACACACTCGCAATGGGTGGGTTACTATTGAAATATCCGATCACGAAACAATTTTGTATATAGGCAGTGTAGGCACCCGTTGAAATTTCTGTGGAAAAAGGAATATATGGTAAAAGGGACACCCGAGGAAAGCGTTGCACGAGCAAGAGAAGAGTCGATATATATATCGACTCGGTTATCACACATGTTACCAAAATTTTTTTTTTTAAATTAGAGTGCAATTCACATGCGGTAGAATGTAGACAAGAGTGGGGAGGTTACGAAGCATTGTACGAAGAGGTGACCGATTATTCTATCTCTAAATTCTAGAGATGTGTTTTTCTCTTTTTAGTGTCGCTTTTTCGTTTCATCGAGTTTCAAATCGCAACGGTGCTAAAGAAGTTTTCACTTCAAAGGTTTTTATTACAGTCTCGTACATTCACATTTAAATAAATTACTTGATTGAAAATTGTGGAAGAGCATTTGAAACATACGTAAATGAATTACAGGTACAACAAAAGAAGATAATAAGTAATAAGGGGTCGTCCATTAATCACGTGATGTTTTTTAGCAACTTTTTAAACCCCCCCCCCCCCCCTCCCGTGGTGATATGTGGTGAGGTTTTAGACTAACCCCCCTCCCCCAAAATCACGTGTATTTTTTTAGAACAATATATTTTGAAATTTTCAGAATATTATCACAATATTATATAAATAAATACACGTGATATCTCATTACCCCCCCCCTGGTGATATTTCGTGATTTTTTCCGAACCCCCCCCCCCCCTTTTCGATCCTCACGTGATTAATGGACGACCCCTAAATAATAACAATTAAAAAAGTTTTTCTTTTTTTTTCATTTATCGTATATAATTGTAAAAAATAACGCTGCTCAGCTGTACCTACATTCAGTATTTCTCTTATGGCTTTCAGCTGTTCCTTTAATATAATGCATAAAAAAATATATAATTAGAATAATTAAATTAAATTATATTATAAAAAAAAAGAGTGCAGCTTACGTGCGGTAGAAGCGAAACTTTACCAAAACAATCTAAACCAATACATGAAAAGTGAGGTCATAATCAAAGCGACCAATGAGCGCAGACCTCGCGTATTTCCGTTTCATATCTCAACCAATAGGATGCTTTAAAAGTGACATCATAATCAAAGCGGCTAATGAGCGCAGTTGATGCGTCGCAGGTGCAGTAATCGTCATTTCCGTTTCATCCGAAATCCAAATCATAGCGGGGCTATAGAAGTTTCACTTCAAAAACTAATGATTAAATCAAATCTCCAATTCAATAAACAAATATAAAAAAAAAAACTATTTTGCTACAAATTCATGTACAGCAACGTACATCTAAACTTTGGGGGCCTATGTGTATTATTATCGAACGGCCAGGAACACTATGATAATAGGCCACTTGCATAACATTTAAAAAAAAAAAATCCGGTTCAGGCAAATATTCTAAGACATTCTGTTTTTTTTTATCGTATTTTTGAAACCCTGGGGATTTTTGGAAAATTTCAATCCGAAAAATCAGACCATTTTTTATAAACCGGAAAGACGGAACATAATTTTTTATGTGTGAAAAAACGATAATTACATAGCCGAAAACCATTTTTAAAAAAAAGAACGTTTTCCACACGAATGGCACATGAGAATAACGAGGCATACCAAAAATATTACATCTCATAAATATTTTTTTCCTTGATCCATCTTATTGATCATAAATCATTATAATGTATAGGATCTATATTACTACATTGAATGTAATATAATTGTACTTGTAAATTATAATAATAACAAGAATATTATAAAATTTTATTTTGTTAAAATCAGCACCATATATTATACCTCTAAAACACGACCCGACATCATCTTCACGTTCTGAAGAGAACCCCGTACATCATTTAATGTACGGGGTTCTCTTCAGAACATCTGTCAAAAAGTCGAACCAAATGATAAGTTCGCAGAGAACAAACAATAAATCTAGTGATCGAATTCAAAAATTCGCCTGAAATCAAAGTGATGCCGTATAAAAAAATAAATCAGTGTGGAATTTTACAAAATTAACAGGAACATTTTCGGAGACGGGACATTTTCATGTAGTGACGTCACGAGCCCAAATAATAGATTTATTTATTTAAAAATAAAAAATAAACTGTACATATCTAACAATTTTTGCTACCATTTTCGTAATCTTTGTAAAAAGATCTATCCACATGATTTTTTCCAAGTCGTTATGAAATCCATGCAAGAGGCCTATTTATTGCCACCTTTGTTGTCCATTTTGTCTTGTTAAATATCTGGACACAATCTTGAGAATGAAGAGTAGTGGTAGTAAGAGAACAAGTGTATGAAGCTAAAACGCCCGGGTTGACGGCAATGACGTGAAATGAAAAAGCCCTAATACGTTCCGGATCAAGCTAATGGTACAAAATCCCAGTGGTGCTAATAGTACAAGAGCCAGTTGTTGGTAGAGTCCGACCACAAATTGCATCTCATCACCGCATCAAACCCGATAGCGTGACTCGATTAGGTTACCATTCAATTAATCGGACATTTATTAGGGATGAGCCATCGATTTCCAAATATATTCGGTTGATGGGATCAGCCGATTAAAGCACACGCGGGAATTCTAAAGGAACATAAAAATATTATGGTAATCAACAAAAATGGATATCGTGTAGTTATTATGTTGAAGACCTCGGTGGTTTCAGCTCCAAAGTTTTCTATTCGAAACCCGTCGTGCGAAAATAAAATGCATGTTTAATTTGATTAATTAATTTCGTAAATAATAAAAATAAAATAATAAGCAGTTTGTTTCCTTAAAAGCCTTCGTTGAAGTGAAACTTCTTTATCCCGTTCGTGACTTGAAATTCGGGTGAAACGGAAATGCGTCACAACTCAGTTCCACACAGATACTCGGTTGTAATATAATGCGGTATGGTCGTGCCTTCCATAGCGTAATGGGCAATGGCCTGACAAGTCTCAGCGGCCAGAGAGACAGACATCAAGCGAAGGGGGGTTCGAATCCTACGAAATCCAAAAAAAAATACATATTTTGTTTTGTGAAATCAATATCCAATCTGCGAACTATTTTTTAAAAACAAGCAAAAGAAAAGAAAGCGACATCTAGCGACTTTCTCGTTTCACTTCTACCGCGTGTGAATTACACACTCTGATTTTTACTTAAAAGCATCGCCCTGATGAATGACCACCAAATCTGAATAGCAAGGTGCTTTCTCTTCTCTCCTCCTTCCACTCCGGATTACCTATTACCTATTACCAATGGCTGTGGACACGTTCATATATTGCTTGGTAAAGCAATTATTTAGTGATATACTAATATACTTATATTACACTCAAAAGCATCGCCCCGATGAAAGACCACCATTCGAAATCGAAACTTTGCTTGAAATGGGTTTAGCCGTGTTTAGTAACCAAATCTGAATTATCAGGAGCTTTCTCTTCCCTCCACCTTCCACTCCGGGTTACGTAGTTACATTGGTAAATGGCTATGGGCACGTTCATATATATTGCTTAGTAATGTAATTACTTAGCAGACTAAATAATGTGCCTCCAGTCGAGTCAGAAACGGAAGGTTGCTAAATTACAAGCACAGGTTAAACTTCAAAGAAATTGTAAAGTTCACCCGACAAACACAAAGAATGTTTTTTGTTCGTCTTGGATTTTTAAGGTTAAGGTTAAGAGAGCATTCTATGAACACTGATAAGGTTAAATAATATGTGCGGGCGAATCCATTACAACATACAATAGATATTGGTAGGGTAACAAACGAATAAATATTTTGGTAGGGTGTATTTAAGATTTGAATTATTTATATTAAATAGGATTTATTGGAATTAATTGGACTAATAATTTTAACTCGTCTATAGATAATTAACTACATTACATTAGATACATTTATATAGCAAAATTAACACAGTAATAATATTGCAAAATAGCTGAAAATATTAAAAGTGTTTTTATGCCTTGTACGTCGATTTTAGTTCCGAGCTTGGCAGATTGCCCGTTATAAGGAACGGAAAGCTGGTGCAAATATCAAAAAAATAATCTGTAAAAAAATGTCGTTTTATTTTTTGACTAAATACGTATATAAGTAAGTTTTTACAAATATGCCAGGTAAAATTTTAAGTGAAATTATTTATGGCGGTACACAACCCTAATCATTTTTGTTTGCTCAAAACTCACATTTTAATCATTTCAGGCGAATTCGAAACTATAATAACTATTTTATTCTAACAGAACACTGGGGATGTAGGATCTTTGTATTTAAGTTAATAAAAACAATATTTTACCATTAATATATTTTACGTACAACGATTTTAAAACTTTATAACCCGTTTTTCAACTATAAAGTTAGCGGTAATCACCAGATTTTATTTTTCTAGACGATGAATTAATAACTTCGGGATGGAGACATGGAGACACATTTTAAATATTAGTAACACGTTTTCAGAATTAATTCAAATGAACGCGGCGGAAAGGTCGAATCTCAAGGCCTGCTAGCGTAAATTCGACCGTACGTTCGTCCAATACGCCGTGCCGCGGGCGTATATTTGTTTACACGCTTTTTTCACTAACGTCGTTAAGATTCCCACATTATTTGTCTTCTTCTTCTTTTCTTTGATAGGGCAAATTCGACCGTAGGTCAGTCCAATACACGGATCGCGAGTCGCAATTTGTATACACGGCTTCTTTACTTACGTCGCGCGTCGTTAAGATTCTGAATATATTTTAGGGTATATTGTCATCTTAATAGTTTTTCGGACTCCACCCTAGCTAAAATCACGTTCTTCTTAAAAGGTAAAAAATCTTCTCACGTCTTTCTCAATTCATAATCATGTAAAATGGTGGACTGTCTTGGGGAAATCCAACTAATATTTGTACAGACCCACTAGTAAAAGCACATAAACATATTTTACATTTTCAAGCGTTTAGAAGTCGTGAAAATTAGAAAACTGTACGCTAAATCCGCAATCCAATCCAGACTTTCATCCAATCTTCAAAAATAACCAAATCTTCAACAAACCATACCTTTTAATAGCGCAATAAAATGTACCTCCCACGGGCAAAGATATTTCAATTACTAGATACGTAATATTCAATTACTACGTACTATAATCACGTCCTATATCATTGCCCACAGAAACAATATAACAACGTATGATATTATGAAACGTAAAGTCTCGGTCTGGATAAAAACAAAAGGTACAGATGTTGCTAATACAATGATGCCAATGTCAAGTTCTTGATCACAACATTGTCGAATAAACCACAAGCCGATTCCGTCATGTCGAGGCGGCTCAAATACTAATTTCGTAGCTTTTCTGCCGGTGTATTATTTCTAGTCATAATTTGTCTATCATTTCGCCCACAGAATTGAGTAGGCGGCTACATACGAATCATTGACCAGAAATTTCGCATTTACATATTTTGGCATGGTTGGATTTGAGAATGGGATTGTCTCAACGACGTGTACGAGCACAATATTTACAAACATTCCACGTGCCTCATATTGCATGAGTGACGAAATACCGAAGGATATAATAATAAATAAACATAGGTAATTCAAATTTAATCTTGTTGAATGATTTGGAATCCGAGAAATGTGCATTTCGTGCAAGCGAGCTCTTCGGCTTACTTCCTGAAGTAGAAAACGGCCTTGGACAGAATCTACAGAACTTTGCTTTTGGACTTTCCTCCTCTTTAAAATTTTTTAGTTGGAAATATGACCATCAAACAGTATTAATACGCTTGCATCTGCGTGGTTGAATTCCAGAACCTTCCTCTGCATGTCCGACAACACGCCTTATGCGCCGCGCCACAAATAACATCCGTGTTCGTGAAATTTCGAGCACAGCTACAGTTGTAATTCGGTTTTTAATTCAAGAATCTCCCAAAAGATGTTGCTACTTCCGTCAGCAGCTCGCATATGGATTCCCTAGGTATAAGTACTAGAATTTAAAGGCGGCTATATGTAATATATATTACACATGGCGTCATTGCATGTCTCGGTGACTAGCTGTCACTGGATCACAGTGGATCTCAGGAACTGGCTATTTTTGGAACCAGTTCCTATCGGATTTATAAAATGGTCACCAACACTCAAACTGGGCGAAGCCGAACTAAAAGCCGCCCGCAGGGCCTAGCAGCAAAACCTGCGGAGCGGGTTTTTAACTGCTAGTATTATTGTAATACTGGATGCATATGGCACTCGTTTATTGTCTTTTTGTAGCAGGCGGGCGGGCGGCATGGATTTCTGCAGTTTTATTCCGAGGTTGATGAAATTTTGCACACTTGACCTATAAACAAGATTAAGGTCACATGAGATTTCTAAAAACCACTCCATCCCCTTTTCCAACTCTCTTAAAGCAGTATTTCCATACTTTTTGATGAAATTTCACACAAGAAAATCGTTTTACACACGTCAATAAAACTGTATAATTATAAAGGTTAATATTAAAATATGATATTTTAAAAAGTATCAACGATTAAAAAAGCATAAAAAATACAATAATGTCTCCTTGGGCCCCAGACTTACTAATTCCTGAACCGAGAAACATGCAAGGGGCTCACTCAATAACCGAGTAGTCATTAAAAAGGGTGAAAATAGTATGAAATCACCCTTCACTCATTCCACCACTCGCATGATTACAGGGGAACAAGGAGGTGTGCCGGACGGGTTGACCAGTGACTAACACCAGATGTGTATGTGTAGTCTCATGCCTCCTAATATTACCATATGATTTAAGCCGTGGAGGGTTGATGTTACGTTACTTCCGCAACTACTTTAATTACATTTTTTTTTATTTTAAATGAAAGATAAGCTTCAATTAAATTACCGGGTTATGAATAACCTGACAACATTTGAAAATCTTCTACTACCACTACAGTAAGGGGAAAATGTTGCTTATGTCGGGATGGAGGACTGAGCCAGCCGAGGAATTGAACACATGATGCCACACGGGACTCAAAAGCGATGTTAACTCGGCGACTGACCGGATATTTAGATACAAATGATGACACGCCGGACGTACGAGTATATATTTGCACACTAGTTGGACTCATAAGTAAATAAGAACCTAAACTCTCTGAAAGTCAAGAATGACGTCACTTTATGTGGAAGTCGGTTTATACATCTATGAGATGCATGGCCCCAGGGTGCATTTTAATTTCCATTTATTTGATAACAAACGCCACTGCTACCCAGAGTGGTTCGCTACATTTGGTGATTTAGAGGGGTGACCGGGTTCATGGATTGAGGTTTGTCCAGGTGTTGGCGGCGAAAGCGTTTGCCCACCTACTGAGTGGAGGGCCGGTTCGAGATAGACTAGTTGAGGGAGACCTAACCTAGACCTCTCCAGCCGGACTCTCTCGACCCATCGCCTTGTACCGCAGTGGGAGGGATGGAACCATACGTTTATCACTCCTGCACACATTGACCCCAAATACTAACGACCTTTTTAACGAACTTTTCCTTCCCAGTACTTCTTCTCCTTTCTGTAAAAAGACCCTCCACAGCTTCACCAAAGATGATATACAAGTATGCAGGGCTGGGCAAAATACATGCTTCACTGTAATTAAAATACAAATTACAAAATACTTTTTCGCATGTATTTAAAATACGAAATACAAAATACTTTCAAGTCGTGTATTTGAAATACAAAATACAAAAAACAATATTTTAACCATTTTTTAATTTCAAATACAAAATACAAATTACAAAATACATTTGGTTTTGGTAGAACCTTTGTTTGCAATAAATTGTCTTAAGTGCCCTTATCTAATGGTGCGTTTCCACAGAAGCAAAGCTGAGCAGACTGGAACAGAGAGTGCAAAAATTGACCAATCATATTGCTCAGAAGACATATCTCGTCTCCGCTCCACTTGCAAAGTTTTGTGGTATAGGACTTAGGGAACGTACCCATACTACGTGACACGTTTAGGGGGGGGGGTCTTCAAAATGTCACGCTCCATACAAATGAGCGGCGGGTTGCTTAGGATTTTGGTCACCGGCGGGGGGGGGGGGGGGGGGGTTAAAATTTGCAAAAAGTTGGTCACGTAGTACGGGTACGTTCCCTTAGGTGTTAGGTTATAATAATTATTATTATAATAAACTAGCTGGTTCCCGGCATGAGTTGCGATGCCATATTCAAAGAAATAAATTGTTTCTCCCTGCAAGTCCTTTCCCCCTGCGTCCCCGTTCCCCTCCCGCATCCCCTTCCCCTCCAGCGTTCCCCTTCCACCTTCCATGCCTACCCTCTACCCTCTCCCGCTCCCCCGTCCCGCCAACACCCCTCCCGCGTTCCATATATTCAGTTTTCAAACAACTCGCGTGCCAGCTATTACAATTTTTTTATTCAAATTTTAATTTTTCACATATTACAAATATTCATTTTTTGTATATTATAAGAACAGTCAATCAAATCTGGTACCAAACAAAGGTACCTATTTAAAATATCTATAAATTATAAAATCCAATTGTTACAAAAAAAACAACTGCCTTCTAAATTCAATATCAAACGCGCGAACTGTCAAACGTGCGAAGTTAAAATAGTCGTTAAGTTTTCTGAATTTATACAATTTTATGCGTAATTTTTCTTTCCATAAGAACCTTCTACAAAGTATCAGAAAACTTTAAAAAAAATTAATGAAATATGTAAAGTCGTTCTGAAGTTATGGCGTGACCAAGGGAAACAAGGATTCATTTTTTTATATACGTAGATGACATTTGTATAGCGCAGTTTTGTGTTATTCCATTTCAAGTGCTCTACAGTAATTAACTTAAAAATAATCTAGTTATCAGTCAAATTATTCTTATAGTGCTTGATCCAAAGATATTGAAATATAAGCTTGATCTAACACTATGATACAAAAATGTACAATACAAAGCAATGACAAGTATAATATTATAATATGAAACAAAATGTACAATAACGGTGCTATTATAGCATAGGAAAATAATAATAACTAGCATGACATAAAAAAAAAATGTTCAGTACATTATAAAGCAATGATAAGAGAACTACAAATTACCATTAGTAAGAGTGTTATAGCTTATAGCACAGGACAATAGTACAGGATTCTAGCGTTTTTAGTCTATGTATTTTTAGTTATGTATTATCTATGTCAGTTTATTTTTCGTTAAATGTATTTGAAAATGTATTTTAAAGCCATAAGTATTTGAAATACAAATTACAAAATACCCTAGCAGCAGGTAATTGAAATACCAATTACAAAATTTACCGCCAAATAAGAAAAGTATAAAACATATTTTCATTCAATTGCATCAACTATAAAACTACTTGTCTTTATACTGTATATAGCAGGGTATAAATACGAAAAACCGACATTGTATACAAATTCGTTTTATATTCATATCAATTTATTATTAAAAAAATTTTTGTCGATTATGTTTAATGTTTCAAAGACCCAATCTTGTCTGATTACGTCTAAAAGGGATCGAAATGAAAATCTAGTATCTTTCAACGGTAGCAATCTTCCGAACAGGCCCTCCATTGATATGCTTGTTGTTACCCCAAGTGACCAGCTCAGGTATGGGGGCTCCATCGAAGCCAGAGTAAAGTTAGCCTCCCAAAAACTGGGCGTACAGGGTCCGCAGATACTAATGTACCTGTACAAATCACAAGTGCGCCCCACGGTTGAATTTGGCAGCCACCTCTGGTCTGGAGCTCCAAAATACCCTCGACTCTGTGCAGAAACGGGCGGTCCGCTTAATAGATTCTCCCATCTTAACAGACGGATTGAAATATTTAGAGCACAGGTGTCGGGTGGGAATGCTATCCTTGTTCTACCGGTATTACAATGGAAGATGTTCCGAGGAGCTAGCGTCATTGATTCCTTCGGTACCGGTGCATAGTCGGGAAACACGCCAAACGCGTGCCCAACATTTGTACACGGTTGACATTTGTCACATGAGAACGGGTCGTTTCTTCGACTCGTTCTTGTGTTCAACAGCTCGGCTGTGGAAAGATTTGCCGGCCTCTGTGTTTCCTCCTTCCTACAATATGGGTCTCTTCAAGACCAATGTTCATTCCTTCCTCTCCTCAAAAAGACCCTCCACACAACATCCCAGATGACATAGGCCCTGAGGGAAATTATTTTCCTCGGGGCCTCCTGT
The DNA here is from genome assembly GCA_917880885.1 of Limnephilus marmoratus. Lineage (NCBI taxonomy): Eukaryota > Metazoa > Arthropoda > Insecta > Trichoptera > Limnephilidae > Limnephilus > Limnephilus marmoratus. The sequence goes on along the minus strand of OU862920.1, from coordinate 38,923,239 downwards.
GTGGAGTTAAAAAAAACGTTTGAAATAGGTAAATAATGCGCAAAAAATTATATTATAATTTTATAGTAAATATCATTTCGGGGGGGCAATTGTCGGTGGACCCTTCTATCTACGGTCACCGTTCTATCACCCCAACTCCCGCATCGACCTCTAGCACGGTCGATCGATAAGGATTGTATCGAAAACTTTCGGTAACTTTCGTTCCCTAGCATGCCTGCAAATCGCCAACGAATAAATAACAATGAAGTCGAAACCATGTTGGCATGAAACATTGAAGTCATAAAACATGTTATCTGGGTTTGAGATTTTTGACTTTTTGAAATATTGGCATACAGAGCTCTGGACCAAAAAGGCCTCTTTCTCTTTCATGGTGAATTTATAATAATAATAATGGTTGTTGAAAATTTTGTTTGTTTGGTTGTTTGTGAAAAATTATTTGCATGGGGGACATGGCTTATGAGATATCCCAGCTGACTTTATAAAAAGTCGGATGCAGAGAATTAAGACTCGATCTCAATAGTATGATTAAAAATAATGGATGTCAATCACGGAATAGTACAAAGTACGAGTAGGTAGCATTAGATTGCGAAATGTGAACATGATACTTACATAATATATTACATACACCTTACTAACTAACTAACCATCCATCACGTCGTTTCACTACACAGGGGTAGGTAGAGAGGATGGACCGCCACACAATTATGTCATACACTTCTATTATTTAGTTAGACTCTTGACACTTTTGACATGACTCAAATGACCCGACTCAAGTATTTGAATCATATGATCGTGCAATATTAATACAGTTATGGATTACCTACGATAACGACATATTATTTAGGAAAAGCTACGTATTTTTTGCTACACAATTTGTATTTTATTTACATTAGGGAACGTACCCATACTACGTGACCAACTTTTTGCAATTTTTAACCCCCCCCCCCCCCCCCAGCGACCAAAAACCTAAGCCCGCCGCCGCTCATTTGTACCAAGCGTGACATTTTGAAGACCCCCCCCCCCTAAATGTGTCACGTAGAATGGGTACGTTCCCTTAGCTCCATACAGGTAGGGTTGCCATCCGTCCGGGTTTCCCCGGATTTGTCCTAGTTTAGAGGGCGTCCGGGCGGGGTTTCATTTGATGTCCGGGTTTAAAAGAAAATTTAAAGTCAAACGTATACGTTTGCCCTGAGGAAGGAACGATCGTTCTGAAACCGGTCGGTTTTAAACATATACAAAAGTGGTTCGAACAAAGTTACATTGTTTCATTTATTTTTAATTAAAATTAAATTCAATTTCCAAGAATACAGTTGCATTATTTTTACAAATTCAAAAGGGAAGATATTCTGAAAGCTATCCATCTTTTTATCTTATAAAATGATGATAAAAGATGACTAAATTTAATTTGAAAACAAATAAATAAATAGATGATTTATGACATTTTCAACTGTTTTTTATGACTGACTATGTTTAAAAAAACCTGTTGACATGTCCGGGTTCTGGGCCCTAAAATCCGGGGTTTTCACGCATCTTGTACTGGTTGCCAAATTTAAGAGATGGCAACCCTACATACAGGAGGCCGTGTGGAGTTAATGTAAATAAGGAAAATCGTTTCCATTTTCCATCAGAGCCTGTGTCATCTTGGGGGATGCTGTGTTGAGGATCTTTTTAAGGAAAGGAAGAAGGAAAATAAAAAGGTACGAGGGGTAGTTAGGAATCTGGGGATCAGTATGTAAATTAGTGATGGACAAATGAATCGATACCTTCAAATGCGGTGCAAGGCGATGGGTTGAAAGAGTCCGGCTGGAGAGGTCAAAAGGCCTCCCTCAACCAGTCTCTCTCGATCCGGCCCGCCACTCAGCTCGTGAAACGTATCCACCGCCAAGATTCGGACAAACCTCACCCGATGAACCCGGGCACCCCTGCTAAATCACCAAACGTAGCGGCCACGGGGACCTATGGCAGAGCTGCTAGTTATCGAATAAATGGTTCCGGGGCGACGGTACCCACACCCGCCGCCCAAAATTGGAATAAATAAAAGAAATGTATTGACAGCTGATCCACATGGTATTGGTAAATAAACATTATTTAAAACTGTCAAAAAAAGAAACACATAACACATAACTTTCTTCAAAAGAGACTTGTGAAGCTAGTTATGAGATCCAAGATAAATTTAAATCAATGAACTCTGCATAGACCGCAATAGGTTATCATTGTTATCAATCAATCGAAAAATACAAAAGAAGTAGGGAGCAAATCAAAATCACGACCGTCAACATAACAAACTTGAAGTGGGTGAAATGTTATCGTGTTCGTAATCAATTCATGGGTTATTTTTGTAGTAACACATTTGCACAACTTAACCTGCATTCGCAAAATAACCTAGTATTAGTTGAGTATAAAAATCAGTTACGCTTTCATTTAAATAAATAGTCAAACATGTAGGCAATGTGATTCAAAAATTCACTTTTAAAAAATGTACTCACTAAATAAAAGAAGTCTTGAAGAAGTTGTGTCGGTAAAGCGAGTAGAACTTTGGAACAAAGCACTGATTCACAAATATTATTGTCAGAAAATCGGTCGGTCAATAAACGAGAGACACGAATTATAAAAACAAAACTGTAAATTATCACAATCACTGAGAATGATCTGCGAGCGATAGAGAACGAAATCTTCGCCGATTACTACCACGGATTTACCGGAATCACAACTGTCAGAAATTGTAAAGCGTACGGTATTGCCATGATACATTGCTAAAATTTTCCCGATAAAATTATAATATTACGAAAAGCCTTGTAGGGTATCTCTAACATTTTACCGAGAAAATTATAATATTACGGGAATACTGAAACATTATGTGAAATATAATATATTCCATGATATTATCAAGTGTATTTTTTTAATGCCCATTAATATTATCGTAATAATTATTATCAGAACAAAACTAGCAATTGGAAATAACAGCTAGATGCCGTTACGCTTTTTCTATTTCCCACCCCTTTATACCCCTTGCTAAAATTTTGCACACTTGACGTTAAAAAAGAGGAGAATAATTACCGTCTACATCTGATTTTTAAAAACTTTGTATAAAAAAGTCCGAGCAACGTCGACGACTTCAGCTGTAAATATATTTTAGATTACAGATATATATATAGGAGTACCTAAAGTTTTGAGGATGTAAGTTCTAGTGTACCTGAAAATTGAGTACATTTTTAAGGTTGAAATAATATTTTTGTAAAGAATTGAAAAATAATTTTTTTCTTGATCATGCCATATCTTCCTCGGGTGTGTGTGATGAATGTATAAAGGGATTGAGAATGGATGAGGTAGAAGTAAATGGTATACGATGTCGGGGACACCCAAGGAAGATATGGCACAATCAAATTAAACGAATACATGCAGGGTAAAATTAGAATATGTAATGAACGAAGAAAAGGGCAAAGGGAGAAAGTGGTACGTAGAAGTGAAAGGTTAAAAAGGTCAGGGACGTCCGAGGAAGGCATGGCGGTCAAATGAATCAAATACTTTTGTGTGGTAAAGCATGACGTATGAAATACGTAAAACGAACGAAGAAACGGGTTTAAGGAGAATGTATGACGAGGAAGTTAATGTTAAAAGAAGTCAGGATGTGGTAAAGTGAGGCGTTCGTATAAGGCCTGATGTAAATGAAATGGATAAGATTAAGAAAGGGAGGCTTAGATTGTGTGGACAAAGAGAGCGGATGAAAGAAGAAAGGAGTATTATTATATGAAGTGGTACTGAATAATAAAAGAACTCGGGACGCTCGAGGAAAACATGGTATGATGAAGTGAATCAATTATCGATTGACCGGTCAGTGGCCGAGATATCAACGCGTTTGGGTCCCACCCAGGTGTCGTGTGTTCACTTCCTCGGCTAGATCCTCCATCACACAAGTAATATTGTCCGCTTACTGTGCTGGTGGTAGTAGGAGTTTTCAAGATTTTAAAGTTATTCGTTACCCGGGAATGATTTTCTTTCTTTAAAAAAAATACCTAAAAAACTTTTTCAATTATTATAATACTGTTCTTTCAACCTTAAAACGACTCCCAGTTTACAAGAATTCGCTACCTCAAAACTTTACTCAAAACCATTTATAAACCCGAGCAACGGCGGGTTCTCTTCAGATAGTTTTTTAATAAAAATATTACATTAACGAGGCAAAAAAAACTTTTGTAACGTTTACCCATCATCACGGTTTCCCTACCAATGGGTAATTTTTATCGTTCTGGCAACATATTTTACGAGCGGCTAGAAAATGTACCAAGACTTAAGTTTGCGAAGAAATTAATAATTTTTTTTTTTAAATATAATAATGTGTGAAAACTAACAAGAAATATTATTGTAAGTATGTATAACGTATTCCTGTTCGTATTACATATTAAAAAAATAATTTTTTTTTACTATGTAATAAGCATGTTTGACGTTTTTGGTTCAATAAAACCTCAAAGTCTGATTATAACATTTTCAGGGTCCCACGATAACTCCACAAAGTGGTATTTCAACACCCTTTTGAAAAGTCGTTTAAACTTTTTTTTTAAATAACCCATAAACTAACCTAACGTAACCTATTAAACAATTAAATTTTTTTTTTCATTACTTTTAATGACTTATCAAAGGAGGTGTTGAAGTTGTATAATGTTGACTTTCCGTCGCCATTTTCGATACTTATGTTATTGAAATAATAATATTATAAATATATATGCATTTATAATATCGTTTACAAAACATATAAAATCATAAACATTGTACGCATGATGATATACCTAATGGTAATGTTAGGCAATTTCAATATGGGAGGTGGGTATAGGTACCATCGCCCTGGGAACCATTTATTGGGTAACCATTACCTCTGCCGTAGGTCAGCCCAAGTTTTCTCTACAATTGAGTTTGTGAGGTTTGTCCGAGTCTTGGCGGTGGATGTCTGCCCACCAGCTGCGTGACAAGCCGGATCGTGTTGAGGGAGATCTTTTGACTTCTCGAGCAGATCTCTCTCGGAACATCGCCTTGCACCGCAGTGGGAGGGATGGATTCAAACGATAATCACTCCTGGAGACATCCCTTACCAGAACTTCCTCTTCTTCCTTTCCTTAAACTACCCTCCATGTAGCATCCCCAAAGACTATACAGGCCCTGAGGGCAATTATTTTCCTCAGATCCTCCTGTGTGGGGCAAATGGACGAGGGTCAGTCAAAAAGTAATGCCTCCTATTTTTTTTCTCCTGTAATTATCAAAAAATAAAAATTGAAATTACGTAGGTCGAAAACCACACTATTGAAGATTAATTTATCACTTTTCAATATAATCTCCGTCCATTTCCAAAGTTAAGTCCATATTTTAACAAGGCCATGTTTCCCAGAGTGGTATAAAGCACGGTCATGCTTCCTAAAGCCATCTGCCATAACTTTGTTGGGTGAAAGACATGCTTTAAACTTTTTAAGGGTTGTGACATATTGGACAGAATTTATTGTGCATCCAAAAAATCATCCATAACAAACCCTCTGCATCCCTGAACACTGTCGCCGTATCTGCTGATCGCACATTGTATTTTTTCATCCTCGGTGAGTTGGTGTGATGCCATTCCATTGACTGCCTCTTTGATTCAAGTTCCATGTTCCATGTTTTCAGTCTTTTATGATTGTGAACAGGCATTTCACCTTCTGCATTCAAGAATTCAATCACAGAACGCTGACTAATACGAACATTGATATCGGCCATTTTACAATCGACTACAGTGCTGCCACCTGTTGAGGCAGAAAGTTTCTCTAGCAGTAGATTGTAGACGAACATTTGAGGAAAGCGGCAAATAATTTTTTTTCAATCAACTAACTTTATTTAATTAGAAAAACATAGGAGGCATTAGTTTTTGACTGATCCTAGTAAAAAAGGCGTAGAGTAAAAATGGGCTATTATAATAGACATTGTTTAAATGCAAATTAATAAGCTCCAATTATCTATGTAGCTGCGCCATCTCTTGAGCCGACTAGTAGCCAATTTAAAAAAAAAATTGTGGTTTGACCGAGGATTGAACCTTCCTTCCCAGGGACTGACTAAAATGAGTGAAAACCGCTAACACTTAAGCCAAATCCTAATTGGATGGTACCGAGATTTATTTCATATAATTAACTGCTCTAAAGCTTAAAATATTCTATTTGTTAAAGGCTAATTTGCTAATGCTGCAGAAATGAGATCCCCGTGGCGTATGTGTGGTAAAACCATGTACGACTGTCTTAAAAATGCAAGGCTGATACAAAAATAATAAACAAGATTATGAAAGGAATGCTTAGATGGTTTGGGCGTGAAGAGTAAATGAACGAAAAAAGGCGTGTGCGGAAAATATAATGCCAAGAAAGTCAATGGTAGACTATGTCATAGACGCCCAAGTACTTGAGTCGGGCCATGTCAAGAGTCAGAAGAGTTTGTGCCAAGACAGGTTGTATGGCGGTCCGTCCTCTCTGCCTGATCCTGCGGAGAATCGGAGTGATGGTTAGTCGGAAATTGATTTAGAAATGTTGTGCATAATATATTTTACCTAACCCACGCAGCTGTCACATATGTATACACGTACATATTGGCAGCTATCTCGGTATTCGGATGTTGCATCTGTGATCCATATACTCTTATAATAAAAAAAACTAAAACCCATAATGATGTGATATTTGTGAGGGAAAATTTAAGTAAAAAAATTATTTGTAAAACCATAATTTGTAATGATATTGGCGCACTGTTCAGTGTTTTCGTATTTCCTAACTTCTATCAGATTGCATCAACATCTTCAAAAATGCCTTCCGACTCCAAGAAACCTGAGCAGCAAACGATGAAGGCCAGGAGCAGTGAGAAGGTGGTTGGAAAATCTTCTCATGTCTTCACGTTCACACAAGGTCACAACAAAGAGATGACAGAAGAAGATAAACAATAGTTTAATTCAAAATATATATATATATATATATAAATTTTTTAATCAAATTTATTTACAGTCGAAGACCGATAATCCGGCACGTTTGGGACCGGCTCGGTGCCGGATTATCGAAAATTCCGGCCTATCAAATGTCAATGTATGTACACGTACTGTAAAACATATATCACTTAGATTTAAAAAAGTCACGAATGGCTTTTTGTTTTCTTGACTTTTGGCATTTAGTATGAAATTTATTTCTAATGATATAGAAATCAATAATTTCTGAAGCACTGTAGCTAGTACTAGCCTCAGCAAAAGAGATAAACTCGATAATTTGAAAAGTTACGTTTACTGCGATGCGAACAAAACAACAATGCACAAAAAAATGGCGAAGACGCTTCGAATTTGTTGTGACAGCTGAGACTAGCTGACCGCGTATTGTTTCCGAACTATACCGAGCGCTTCCGGATGATTCCGAACTATCCCGAAAACTTCCGAATAGCTCCGAGGCCGGACTATCGGGCATTCTTGACTGTTGGATGCCGGACTAATGGACTTCTACTGTATTAACCATGTGGAATCCAAATTCCCTGAGGAATATCGATTCGAATAGAACTCTTTCCCCAATGGCCACTCCATAAAAAATATGCCTTTTTTTACTCTTATTATTTTTTTGTATCTTTCCACCTGACTATTAGCCAAACTTCCTATCCTCCGGGCTAATCACCACCTCTTTATTTTGTTTCTTAATTTTACCCAATTTTTTTTTGCTGGTCTTCCTAACTTCTTCGGGCACTGAAAATAGGCCTCCGTCAAAATTTTTTCAGGTTTCTGGCCGGCTCTCATTCTTTCGAAGCCTGCAGTCCTCTCAGTTAGTTAGCCCATCTCATATGTGAACAACTTCTGCTCCTCTTTCCCAAAGAATGTTGCCGTCCGATGATATTAGTACCTCCCACGCGCACACTTCGGGGCGACCGAGTCCCTTGTCCGTGTCCCGAGTCCCTTCAGGCCGCCGCGCAGAAAAGTCTCATGGTGAACTGCGCTAAACCTATCGGTCTTTACTTTTCTGCCCGGTGGCCTGAAGTTGTGCGGGACTCGGTCACTCCGAAGTGTGTGTGTGTACTATTGTGGTTCCTATGGTCGTCTGATCATTGTAGTACATGCCTAGTAAAATTCCACTTGAGATTATGATTGTAATTTTGGGCACCTTAGGATGGGTTGTTTAAAAAAAATTGAACAATTCATCAAATATTCGAAGATAATTTTAACATTGTGCGTAAGTTCTATTGAAGTTCTGTTATTATTTCAGTTATATGTAGCAAATTTTTTTAAACAACCCGTCCTTATATATACTTGCCCCTTGTCCATTCATCTATCTTTCTGTCTTGCTTGGAGATACCTAGGATGGCTTTTTGTGCCATGGCTATTTTCATTAAAACATTCGGGTTGAGTTCGTAGTTGGACTCTGATTTGGAAGAAGAGAGGGTCAATACCTGAAATCGTTGTCACTGCGGTTTCAATTACCATAGAGGAGCGGGAGGGTTGAAAAATTCAGAGAAAAAAGAAACGATCTCCAAAAATTTTAATACATTTCTCCACTTTTCTGTTAAGCTGTACATGACCAATGATGATCTCAATCATAATACTTTGTAACATATATATATTCTTTATACCTGTATTACAGTAAAAAAAAATACATAGGAAAATAATTTTATTTCGCAATTTAACTATAGTATTTAATAGCGCTATTGTGGCTGGCGGTTCCGTCAGATATGGCTAAGTTTGCTAAAGGCAGTCCATCCAAAACTTCTTCTCCTCAATCTTATCTGGTTTTCTTTACCCAGTTTCAGAACCCAAGACCGTAACCCAAACAATGCTAGGAACTGAGGCTCTCTAACCTCACGCTAGCCAGGCTGCGCAGTCATGTTATTATTATTATTATTATAGATAGATACAAATATTCAACGCACTAGGCAGCCAAATATCGCAGGCCAGCCGAATTCATGATATTGGCTGCTGCTCTCAAGCACTGGCTCATTGGCTGCTTAATGCGTTCCTAGCCAAAGTGTACTGATCTACATTTTATAAAGTTGTTACTAAAATATTGTTTATTATTTTCAGAGGAATTATACTTCAAGTTAGAGGCCAAATGGAGGCAGAATGAAGGCTGAAGCCAATTCCTGCACCGGCAGACTTGCACTCCACCCATGATAGAGGGACATAAGCCCCCCTTCTCAATCATCTTCTATGGCTGTGAGCTGCTGCAAGACAGACTGCTGGAGCTCAATCGCAGGTGGTGCCATGACCTTTGGGCCTCAATGAAAATGGTAATTATTACATGTCTGACAAACATATGTTCATGCATTCAGCACACATCCACTGTACACTTAAAACAAAAGACTATTCCCTGGTATGGTTCGGAATGAAGGGCGGTGTGGACGGCAGCGGTGTAGCAAGTCACCAACGAGCATCAGAGAGCTATAAACCACCGTTTATTCGTGCTATATGTGAACGTGTAGCCTCGTAGCAGTGTATAGGTTAATTGCGATTGGTAAGATTAAGCTTGTCCCATTTTATTTTTATTTTAAATACATAAACGGCTATACTGCCTTTTATTAATAAACATATAATAGAGTACAAAAGTAAGAAAAATAATATCATTACATAATAGTAGTTTTAAACTTAAAAATAACATACAATTATTTTGTGTATCACAACAAAAAATAACAAGAAATAAAAATGAGAAATATCATTTCATTTCAACATGTCCATATTGCGTATATAAAGTTACATTATGGAAAAAATAAAAAACTTAAAAACTGAAACCTAAAAATAACATACAATTATGTATCACAACAAAAAATAACAAAAAAGAAGATTTGGTGTTCAATGTCCTGGTGCTTTTAGCTTTCCCAAAATTTCCTGAACAGATTGTGTACCAACCTTGGCAAAATCGAATGAATGAATTAAATGATAAATTGGGTCTTGTGACATGTTTGGTCAAAGATTCTTTTTTCCTTACGTTAGGTCTTTGAATAAATTAGAGCGCTCATATTATAGGAGGTATTGTGCATCAGGAATAGTATCCTTTATCATAATCCCTAAAAACCTACAGATCATTGTCAGTCCCCTGCGGCAAACTGCCTTAAGTCATCCAGTAGTTCTGAGCAGCACATACATATTCACTTGCGCAGTCAGTATTCCCTATTAAAGAAATTAATAAATGTACCCTATATTCAGTTGCGATGTTTCTGCGCAGGGTCATTGGCATACATATGTCAATTGCTTACCAATACCGAACCGGTGGGGTGATGACTCTACACTGAAAGCCGAGATTTGGTGCTGATCTTGTTTTTTAATTAATTAATTTAATTTACCCATTTTTTATTCATAATTAATTAATAGCAGCCTTGTATGAAAAATTTGTAGAATGTATCATTGAAAAAATTAAGAAATACGCAAAAAGTAAAATTTGAACAAGAATTATTTTTTATATATTAGTGCCCACAAACCCCGTTGTTAATTTCAATGTGAAACAGAAGTAATTATATATTTTAGCCTCCACCATTGCATTTCTTCAAACCATCCCAACTCATCTATGTGTACGTTATGTAATGATTACGCATCTGCCGTAGGTGGGTCCAATTCGCCAGCTCTCCGATGGCTTATGCTGCCGAGTTGTGTTCGCCCAGCTGACGTGGCAGGTGTCCCGACTGCTGTTGCAGGACAAACCCACCAACCCCTCGACACGGAGCCTTGTTGGCCGATGCCATCTACAACTTTAATGGTGGCATGATTCTAGTTAACAGGAAAATACAAGAGAAGTAAAAATCTCTTTCAGATCCATTTCTTCTTCTAGATTAACAAACGTAGGTATAGGTACACATTTTTAAATATGAAAAGGTACAGATTTATTTATTTCAGGTTCTCCATAAAACAGTTATACACCAAATTATTACGGAGAAGATTACAAAATTTAAAAGAAGAAAAAGAAGTCCGTGGGGGCAGTTTCACCATGTTGTGACGTATGTCAGAAGATAGTTACTGAACTCTCTATAGGTAACATTGAAGATGTCGATGCTCAATGCAGAATCGTTAAGCAGTTGAATTGCTCTGTTTAATGGCGCAATCTGAAAGGAAGAAGTTCTCGTTTCGGAGCATAGAAAAGTGCATGGGATCTCCCATGAGTATACATATAGGTTAATCTCCTTTAACGCAGGTGGGTTCAGTACAGTCCGGAGATCAGCTTAAAAAAATGTTTCCCCAAAAATACTTTACGGCGGGCTTCTAAGGTATTAACATCGAGCATTCCCGTTAACATACAGGAATGGGTAGTATGTATATTCCCTCGTATACAGGTAACGCTTAAATCTTTTTTGTACTCTTTCTATTTCTAAGATATGGTTTTGTTCAGAGGGGGCCCAAATAATGGAGCTGTATTCAAGGATGCTGCAAACAAGTGCTTCATATGAAAACATAATTTAGAATATGGGATGTTCCATGAGTGAAAGTCAGCGCATGAATTAGATTTTCTCATTGTGCACGGTCACAGAGAAGTTTCTGGTAAAAAAAAAACAGAAACTTTTCTGTGCTTTTGTGGATCTCCAAAAAGCACAATATGACCAGATGGAGAACAACACATTAACGTTACAGTCCTACCACAGTGGCAAAGGGTCGAAAGAGAGTATTATTGTGTTGTTTCGTGTCAACAGAGATGGAACTGACATCACCGCTGTGTTTGAGCCCCACACTCATTGGCAAATCACTGAAGCCTATGTAGGTGATTTAACTCTCCCGCAGCCAACTGGGGTCGAAGGTAGTCCCCAAAATTACTATCCTTCTTAAATCTACTTAAATACTAGAAATATATTTTTGTATTTTACGTATTCCTTCACAAAGGATTAACTCGTTGTTTGCCGGGGTATGCCAGCAAAAAGCACCACCAATTAAAAAGCGGCATTTATGACACCAATGACATTTCATGTCTCGCGATTCTGACACTGTCCTTGAGAAATTTTGTACATAGAAAGGTCAAAACCGCAGACAAAGAATTTTTCCCGCGCAGAACTGCGCACGTTCCCGCGCTCCGGTAAATCATTAATATAAATTATATGGAGTGACCAGGCGCATTGCGGTTTTCTCTATGGTAAAGGGCGATAATAGAGCAAGCGATTCTGACCGTGTTCTTCATACACTTTCTTTATACATAAGGGTCAAAATCGCGTGTAAAGTCTCACGACACGCCGGCGCACAAGCGGCAAACAAGGGGTTAATACATAATGTGCCATTTAAAAGAAAATTAGAACAAATCGTTAATCGCAGGAATTTTTTTTTTCTTAAATTTAGGTTATATTCCCTGGCCAAATGAAAATTACTTACGTGGCGGAAACACAAACCATATGTATAATATAGAGTAAGTAGGTATATGCAGCGCATCATACCAGCCACTGACCGACACAGCATGGCATGAGGGCGGACTCTACACAATGAGTATTATACATTAAACCATCGCTAGAGCTGGCCGCACCTTAATTTAGTGAACGAGGGGTATTTCTAAAAAGCTTCAAAATAATGATTATAAATTATTTGAAACTAGTCTGTAAGGTTAATATGAATAAATAATTGGGATTTCTATGGTTTAAATTCCCACAAAACAGAAAAATGCATAGGGTCATCGGTCAACCCACATGGTTACGGACGTTATGTTTGGCATCATGGCCTGTCGTGAGTTAAGTTACTCGCAAAATATTAGGCAAACATAAAGGCATGCATGACTACAAACATATTGAATTAAAATTTTTTTAAGGGACCTTCTCGCAGCTATGGGTGTAAAACAATGAAATAGTTTATTATTTGTAGACAACTGAAATAGAATTACTCATGTAATAGTAAAATAATGGGCTAGATTAGTAAGAGATGTATTAGTAGATTAGTAACGGAATATCTACAGTCTCGCGTGTCTAAAATGAACGAAGTATGTAAGCAGAAAGAGTTAATGATGAATGTAAATAAGTTCAAAGTCTTAGTGTTTGAAAGAGCAAGAATTAATAAATGTCCAAAGAGGTGAAATTACCAGTCCACAATGGAGTGCTATGAATACCACCCCTGATGTATGGCGAGGCATAGTGAGGCATGAAATTGGCAGAGGAAGTAGACTGAATGCAGCATAAATGAAATCTCTGAGACGTATGTTTTGTAAAACTTTGAGTCTTAAAAATGTGGAGATTTGGAATGAATGTGAGATTGATGTAAGTGTAATGGTAATGATTAAAAAAGGGACGCTTAGATGGTTTGGCCAAGTAGAGTGAATGAACAAAGGCGGGAGTGTGAGAAAAATATATGACACAAAAGTGGTGTAGAAGAAGTCGGGGATACCTGAGAAAGACATGACATCATTAAGTGAATCAAATACTTGAGTTGGGTCACATGAAGAGCAGAATAACAGAAGAGTATGAATGAAGTTTTATGTGGCAGTCTATGTTCTCTGCATACCCTGTTAGAATATGTGCAATATATCAAACAAATGAGGCAATATATCAAACAATATGCAATATATCAAACAAATGCAATACATCAAACATTTCTGTATTTTTTTTTTGGTAACGGTAATGCATGTTATAAGATAGAGACATATATTTAGACACTATTCGTCTTTTTCACTCCAATTTCACCTAACCCGTTCGTATTATTGTGGAATTATCTTATTCTGCGATTATGAGTGAAGCAGTATATTATTAAAGAACTCAGAAATATACCAGCCAAGGAAAAATTAAAAACTGTATTTTGCAATAATCCAGTCTCTACTTCCTTATAATATAGTGTTTAGGGATCCAGCCTAAAGAGTAACATAGAACCAGTTAATATTACAGAAAAACTGATTCATTTACTTAATAAGGATTGCACTATATTATATATAAAACAGCTATATATAAGACAAACGCAGATGATATTGCAGAAAGAACATACCAAATTCACGAAGAACTTAGCAGATAATATTGCAGAAAGAACATAGCAAATTCATACCACTAGAATTGACTCTGGTCTGAACTTTGTGGAAATTCAAAATAAATTTTACTTTCATCTAAGAAATTATTTATAATGGGCTCCATTATATTTCATAGCCTTCCAGAACATAAAAGTCATCTAACCCCTGTGTACTTTTAAAAAAATTTGTTAAAATTTTTCAACAAGCGGTCACCCTACATATTTTCTACATTATAATGAGTTAGCTTCCTTCAGCTTAGTAGGTATCCATAATTTGTAAGAAACATTAATGTAACAATATTGTTATTTCAATATATATATTATTTTGTGATTTTTTTTTATCTATATATCTATATATAAAAATCTCGAGTCATGGTGTTTGTGGTCACACTCCTCCGAAACGATTTTTATGAAATTTTTTATGTATATTTGGTAGGTATGAGAAATGGTCGTAAAGTATATTTCATACCGCTAGGTGATTAGTGTGTCCCTATCCAGAACAGACGAGCAAGCTGGCAAGCGGGCGGTGCGGATTTGATTTTTATGCAAATTAACAAATGGCGGTGTTAGTTAATTTATCGTGGTTATAAAGGTTGGGCAACCATCCATTAGATGGGGTTGTGTTTTTCGTTAGCCACAGCAACGCGTGGCCGGGTATAATAATATTTTATAAAATTACTAGCTGCTTAGTTCGGAATTATGAATTAGGAGTTTCAAAAATTTCTACTAATACTTCACTTGATTGTGCCATGTCTTCCTCGGGCATCCTCGAGTTCTTCAACCATTTATTTAAAGTCACATCCTATCTTTAACTGTTTCTTCATTCATCACATACTTCTTATTTTACCATACATAAGTATTCATTACGTGATAGTCCCCTCCCCTTAGACTTCATGTACCGTTAACCATGTTAAACATTCTCCTTACATCCCTTTCTACTTTCTACGTCACCGTTTTACCACACAAAAGTATTTGTTACACTTGATCATGCCTTATCTTTCTTGGGCGTCCTAGACTTCATGTACCATTCATTCAGTTCATAAATGACATCTATGTATGCTTTCAAAATAGTTACTTTGTGTTATATGCGGATGATATGAAAATTTTTAAACCTGTACAGTCTTTATCTGATTGTATAGAATTACAAAGCGATCTTGATCATTTGTGCGCATATTGTGAATCAAATTTACTGTCCTTAAACATTTCTAAGTGTCACTCAACTACATTTACTAGAAATAAAAATAAAATCATCTATTCTTACAACTTGAATAATAAACCTTTACAATCTACGTCTACATGTAAAGATCTAGGTGTTTATTTAGACAACAAATTAATTTTTGATAAGCACATCGAACACATAATATCAAAATCCTACAAGATGCTAGGTTTCCTAAGTTTTCAAAAGTGCTAAGACTCTTGAAATGTTGTTTTGTTCATTGGTCAGAAGTCCACTGGAGTATGCGTCCCCGGTATGGAATCCTCAATATAAGGTGTACATATAGATATAGTAGAAAGTATACAGAATAAATTCTCTAAATATTTATTCAAGAAATACAACAAAACTACAAAATAACATGTTAAGTTTACAAAAAAGACGCACATTATCAGATCTGCTGTTTCTGTAAAACCTGCTAAATAATAAAATAGATAGTCCTGAATTGCTATCCACTATTGGTTTAATTTCCCAATGAGGCGTACCAGGCACACTTCTCTTTTTCATATAGAATCCAATAACACTATTGCAGCGAGTAACTACTCACCAATTACTCGCGCAATCATAACTTATACCCACTATGAAAAATTACTACACTTAGACATTTTTCATGATTCCTTGCAAACATACAAAACTAATTTATTAAATTTCTTGGCGTGATATAATTGTTTTAAAATTATTTACACTTAACTTTTCATTAAACTTTAATCAGTCAATTACAATTAGTGAGCATATAATTCTTGATTTTAAAATGTCTCCTTATCCCCCCCCCCCCCCCTTTTTTCTTCCTTTTTATTATTATTACTCATTCATTCAATAATTAAGTTACTAGACCGGTTCATATCTCCGGCATAATTACCAAATGACATTCTATGGACTTACGTAATAGGTACATAACCATGTAATAATTTAATTTAACATACTTTTAATCTGTATTATAATGTACTGTGTATGTCTTAATAAACAAATAAATAAATAAAATCACATATGCCTCATTTTACCAAACATAAGTATTTTTTTCACTTCAATGTGCCATGTCTTCCTCGGGCGTCCCTGACTTCTTCTACCATACTCCTCCTCTTCGTACATTCTCTAGTTTCTTCTTTCATCACCTATACCCATTTTATTATACATAAGTAATTTATTCACTTGGTCGTACCACGTCTTTCTCGGACATCCCCAGCTTTTGTTACCATTTACTTCCAAGTCATTCATTCTCCTTATACCTTTTTGTTAGTTCATCACCTGCATCTTATTTTACCACAAATAATTCTTTGATTCATGTCTTCCCTGGGCTTCCTCGACTTCTTCTACCTTTTTAAAGAACTCCTTAAATGCTCATGGCATTATTAAGAACAAACTTGGAAAGTTTCATCGAAATCGATCCAGTAGCTTTTGAGTCTGAAGGGCACCCGCATAAGGTAATTTTCTTCAATTACTACCATGAGATATTTTATGCTTTGTGATTTTCTACAACTGGGCAGTTAAGTTAAAGAATATTTCTTTAATATTTGTTTAATTTTAGTTCTAGTGATTGGCTCCTTGAGTTCATCGAAACTGTTATGTACATATTTAGTTTTGCTTATAGTGATTTGATTTTCAGCAAGTTTTGAAGTGTACTAAGCCCTTGTTCACCTACATGAAATGTTTCCATCCAGTTTTCTTCTTGTAATAATAATGTCAGTCAACCAGCAAAACTGATTGCTTCCTTTTTTTTGAAATAGGCAATTCATTCTAAAAATAATGGTTAGGGGTATCATTTATACAGACAATAAATAGAATCAGTAGTTTTAGAACACTTCCTTGTAGTCGAGTCAAGTTAAACATGAATAGGGGATCGTGCTTGCGAAAGATCCAGTTGTTCTTAATTTTTTATATGTTGTTAGGATTTAAACCAATATTAAAACCCGTCTGCTTGGTTCAATATATTCGCACCTCACAATCCGGAAGACTCAGTTTCGCAGGAAAAATCTAAGGAGATTGTAAAATATCTAAACAAGATAGCTTTCATATTTCAAAGACAATAAGAAGCATTATTTCGTTCTCTTTCTGGTTTAAAGAAAAATACATATGTTTGCATGAGAGGAAAAGAGATATATTGCTTTTAAAATGTAAGGTTGCTCGGGACGTTTTTGGTCTTATGAAAGTATAACACGATTACGTGTTTTGGGATGTATTTATTCCTTAACAAGCAGACGGGTTAAAGAAAACAGATTTGCAATTTCCAAAGTGCTGTGCGAGCGGCGCTCAAGAGAACCTATTGGGCAATGCGAACAACAAGAGACACCTAATAACTCTTCTTTGCGACGCCTTTCAGAAGGAGGGAGTAGAAGTGGCTGTTGCCGAAGAAGATGCAGAGATCGATGTCGATCGAGAGATCGAGAGCTTTCAAAAAGAGCAGTAACCGATCGGGTCTTCATAGTGGGAGAAGACGTCGCGTCGACCTGCTCGTTCTTCTGGTTAATGGTTTAGGCGCTGAAGAGACAAATGAAGATATTTCACAAAATAAGTGACCATTTCGAAAAATAATCACTTTTTGGAAAAAATGGCCTATTTTTGAAGAACTGTATCTTGGGAACCAATGTCTGTAAAGAGCTCGTCTTGGTTTCAAATTGTAGCAAATTTAGTCTACTTTAAAAGTATGTAGAATGACTATATCAGTCAGACCCTTCCTTCACTGAGACATTGAGCAAAAATTGAAAAAGTCAGAAAATTTCATGGTTTTTGGGTCCACCGCCGCTCGCACAGAACTTTGGAAATTGCAAATCTGTTTTCTTTAATATTGGTTTAGGTCCTAACAACATATAAAAAATTCAGAACGACTGGACCTTTTGCAAGCACGGAAGAACATCTTGACTGTGCTATTTGGGGAAGCCGTAGTTGGTAATAGCTCTTTTATTTACCAATATTACTTGTTGTTCTAATATCGTATCACAATGTGTGTTAAGTAAAATTGTAATAATAAGTTTTAGAAAATAATAAGTAGGTATTTAATGTTAAGTTATAACAAAGAAAGTAATATTATTTCTATGTATTTGTATTATAAACACATAAATATGATAATTCAATTCTTTGTTTATATAGTCTTGCAAACAAATATACAAATGACATTGACATGTTTAATGTAACAATTTCGATGTTTAAAACATACTTAGGTAAACACATACAAGCGCCCATGAGGTGATTTTACACAAAAACGGCGCTCTACAAATTATCCAATTATTATTATTATTAAACATTTTTTTGTATTATTTCTGAAAATTTCAGTTTATTTATATTATTATTATTGAAGTAAAACTTCTTTACACACGCTTGACTTGGGGAGTAAGCTGGTGAATGCGTGACGAGAGCGTTACGTTGTTGAGAGGGAGATATAAATTAGTGTAGTTAGAAAGCGCCCTTGAGGTGATTTTTCACAAAAACGGCGCTATATAAATCATCCAAATATTATTATTATTATTAAAGAGAGAGAGAGAGAGTTACGTTTCGTATATTACTGTAGGGGCAAGAGAGAGAGGTGCGAGCACACATTTTCTTTCTCTCTTTCTCTCATAGCCAGTTACTTTTCGTATATCTAAGACACAGTGCAGGCTTATTATTTGTATCACACTGTAGGAGCAAGAGAGAGCAGTGCGCGCGCACATTTTATTTCTCTCTTCCTATCATATAGATGGAGCTAAAGAAGTTTTATTTCAGTCGTGTGGTCGAAAGCACACTCGTTTTTTTATTTCTTTTAAATTTTATCCAATTGTTAACCATTGCAACGTAAGAGATTATTTTTGCAACTGACATATTATTTATTTTTATTACTAACTCCAATATAATTTTTTTTAAATATCATAATATATATTGAATTTTTTATTTCTCCATAATTTGCTTTGCTTACAACATAATATTGTATGACATAGAATTTCACACAATTTCCTAATATAGCACAATATGTTGTGCTTTAGGAGATTACTTATATATTATTACAATTACATATTTGAAAAGTTAACAGAGTGAAGTAAAATAATAATTATTAATTTCCAATGTGGATTTCTAATCTAAAAGTACATTTTACATGGCAATAAAGAAGACAACATTTTCATAAGAAGAGATATGGTAATTTAGTTAGATAATATATAAAAGTAATACCTAATCAATATAGATAAGTTGTTCATAATATATAAAACAGAATATATATCCAATGTAAAAGCCCCATGGGCGTATAAAAGAATAAATACATAAATAATAAATAAATAAATAAATAAATTAGAGATTTCTTATAATTGATGGCCGGCGTAGTCCAGTGGTGAGGCTCTTGACTCCATTCCAAAGGTCGCGGGATCGAATCCCGGCGTGGCAAATAAATTTTATTTGATTAATTGTGTTATTTCACAATATATGTTTGGGGGCGATGCCTGGAACGTTTCGGTGAGACCCAAACGGTTGCACTGGACATCTCCAAGGCCTTTGACCGGGTTTGGCACCGAGGACTTGTCAACAAACTGCATTCTTACGGACTTCCCGCATCCTTGTGTACGTGGATTGCCGACTTCTTGAGGGAGAGGTCGATTCAGACGGTAGTCGATGGTTTCACCTCTTCCTCACACTCGATAAATGCTGGCGTCCCGCAGGGATCCGTTCTGTCTCCGACTTTGTTTTTGTTGCACATCAACGACCTTTTGTCATGTGCACCAATTCACTGTTACGCGGATGACAGTACAGTTCATGATAGCTTTTTGTTTGACAAGCCCCCAAAGGGCTCACAAAATCCAACAGCTCGTAGGGCTTTGAAGCAAAGACTGGACGGTTACCTCGAGAGTGTTTTCTCTTGTAAAAATAATCTCGTTGAATTTAATGTATCAAAGACCCAATCTTGTCTGATTACGTCTAAAAGGGATCGAAATGAAAATCTAGTCTCTTTCAACGGAAGCAATCTTCCGAACAGGCCCTCCATCGAAATGCTTGGTGTAACCCTAAGTGACCAGCTCAGGTATGGGGGCTCCATCAAAGCCAGAGTAAAGTTAGCCTCACAGAAACTGGGCGTACTGTACAGGGCCCGCAGATACTTTAATAGTACACAACTGCTAACCCTGTACAAATCACAAGTGCGCCCCATGGTTGAATTTGGCAGCCACCTCTGGTCTGGAGCTCCAAAATACCTGAAAAATACCCTCGACTCTGTGCAGAAACGGGCGGTCCGTTTGATAGATTCTCCCATCTTAACAGACGAATTGCAATCTTTAGAGCACAGGCGTCGGGTGGGAATGCTATCCTTGCTCTACCGGTATTACAATGGAAGATGCTCCGAGGAACTAGCATCATTGATCCCTTCGGCACCGGTGCATAGTCGGGAAACACGCCAAACGCGTGCCCAACATTTGTACACGGTTGACATTTGCCACATGAGAACGGGTCGTTTCTTCGACTCGTTCTTGTGTTCAACAGCTCGGCTGTGGAATGATTGTCACATGGGTCTCTTCAAGACCAATGTTCATTCCTTCCTCTCCTCAAAAAGACCCTCCACACAGCATCCCAGATGACATAGGCCCTGAGGGAAATTATTTTCCTCAGGGCCTCCTGCGTGGAGTTAACGTAAAAAAAAAAATATATGTATATTTATATATATATATATACTATATTTGCGGCATGTTCCAGAGTGGAAGATACTCTCAGTATCGCCCTGGTGTAAGACCACCTTTCAGAATTGAAACGTTGCTTGAAATGGCTTTAGCCGTGTTAAGTGACCAGATCTGAATAGCCAGGTATTTCCCACCTTCCTCTTTCCCATCTCCTTCCCCTCTTCACTACCTTCAGCCTCACAACATACCCCAATTAGGGATGCCATGGTGTCACCGGCTCCAGATGGGAGCAGTTGGGACTCTTGTGCGGTATTCATATAAAAAAAAGAAAAAATCAAACTGATATGCCTACTCTACTAGTTTTGTAAGATTTTTTAAATATGATTTACAAAAATAACATCTGAATAAACATACTAATTTTAAAAAAACCAAAATGTAGAAATATTTTCATTTTAATATATGTCTGGGGGCAAAGAAACCCAGGGCTTACGTCATGTTTGGGGATGCTATATGGAGGGTCTTTTTAAGGAAAGGAAGGAAAAAGGGGTGAATAGTAGTGATGGGCAAGTTCTGCATTTTGCCGGAGGCCTCCGAGGCCTGCTTCCTTATTAAAGTAGGTACTCGAATTCTAGGAGCAGGTCCCGGTTCCGAGTTCTTTGGCACTGGGAAGCGGGACGCACGAATCACGGATTCGGCCGGGCCCGACCTCGGAGCCGGAACCTGCACAAGAACTCAAACCCGTACAAGACCCCAGGTGTTGCGAGTGGCTCGGACCCCGAACACGGGGACGCCGCACAGTGATTCGTTTCATACATGCTGGACGCTAAAAACTCTTACACATGATTAAATTATTTTTAACCCTCTATTGAGGTGTAGTCAACACAAATTTTCTGTAAAATTAGTGTTAAATTTTTTTTTTTCCGTTTTTTTTATTATTATTATTTTTTTATAGTTTTTAAATAATGTGTTAATAGGGTATTTGAGGTTTATAATAAATCAATTATATGTAAAAAGTAAAAAAAAGTGTATTTTGAGTGTAATAAATTGCTAAAATTACGCTCAAACTAAGGCTTATTTTCAAAGATATAAGCCTTATTTGGTTTTTTAACTTTTTTTCACCGCTTGCACTGTGCTTATCAAGTTCAAATGTACTTAAAATTTTTTTAAACATTCCCTCAAGCCTTTTTTTCTTCGGCAAGCTCTTCCATATCACGAACAATTCCAGCCTGGAAATCTCGTATGTGGTTCCTGTAAAATTAAAAAATAGTAATAATATGGATTGGTGTGGGTTAATATCGAAACTGATATGAATAGAATATTAGTTGCACTATTTAAAAAAAGGATTTTTTTTTGCGATTTTGATGTACTCTCTGAGATAAACTCTCGAGGAGTTAGAAATTTTACATTTTTTAGGCCAAAAAAAACACAAAACTTATTTATTATTTAAAAAAGAACTAAAATTATTTTCACTAAAGTATTAAGAAAAAACTTTAAAACATACCTTCCAAAGTAGTCTCCATTTTACAGAACCGAAAAAAAAACACTTTTCAAACGAAGTACACAATTTTGAACGTCGAGCTGCAACTAGGGAATAAATGCAAATGATAATTTCAAAACACATTATACGGCTTTAGGCCTCTGGTATGAGTAAATGCGTGCACTAATCACCCCAATTAAGCATGCATTTATTATCCTGTCTATCTGGTAATGTCGCCATGACGTCATTGTTTGGGAATTCAAAAGTGACTTATTAGCGTCTAGCTTGTATGAAACGAATCACTGTGCGCCGGTGGAGGCATTCGTCTTCCAGCTCTGAATCCGGCTGCGAGTATGGGTTTGGGTCCAAGCCCTGGACCGGGTTCTCTGGGAGTAGTCGATTTGAAAAAGGATTTCCCGCGAAGAACCCGAGTGAAGAGCTCTTTCCAGCTGATCTGACATATCGCTAGTGAGTAGAAATCTGAGAGTCAATGCGTCCAGGAGTGAAGGACATGTGAGTCCATCTCTCCCTTTGCGGTGCAAGGCGATGGGTCGAGAGAGTCCGGCAAAAGGTCTCCCTCAAACAGTCTTTCCCGTTCCGGCCTAGATAAACGTCACCCTATGAACCTTGCAACCCCTGCTAAGTCACACAACGCAGCGAAACACTTGGGGCGACATATTTGCAGGGGGTTTGGTTATCCAATGAATGGTTCCCGGGGTAGCGGTACCCAAACCCGCCTCCCAAATTGGAGTTCTTGCTTGTTGCAGCCTTACTAAAAAAGGTCGTGAATATTTTATGCAATTGATAAACGACCATATATCTACGTGAAAACATTACTTTTTTTAAAATTTTTTTTTTTATTAGAAAGAAAAAGTTATACAATATTACAGGAAATCAAATAAAATAAAATATTACAGAAAACAGAAAAGTCCCAATAAACTACTTTTAAGTAGTTTGTCAATGGGTGCTTTTACTTTGAAGTTTTTAAAAAATAAAACTTATTATGCAGTTAGACATTTTTTTGTGTTACTACAAAAAGTGTTAATACAAACTATGTCTTTCGGCGAGCCAATTTTTCAATATAATATTTGTTTTTACATTATTTGTACATTTTTTAATTTTAGCAGGTAACATATTTAAGCAAGTAGGTGTCATGTAGTCCAGCGTTCTTTGTCCATATTTGTTTAAGTGCTTAGGTATGATTAGTCCTTCATTTAACGTAAATCGAGTATTGTAAGTGTGGTCCAGTCTATTTATGTAAATAGGGCTATTCATATGCTGAAAAATAATTTTATGCCACAGAATTGCTCTTACTGTGAGAATTTTAAGATTCTGGTAAAAGTACGGAACATTGTGCCTTTGTTCGTTTAAACTTTTATGAGATAATAATTTAACTAATGAATTTTGAACTGATTGAACATGATTTACATTTGTCTTGCAGGAAAGTCCCCATGCTGTAATTCCGTACCTTATAATAGACTCAGCTAATGATAAATAAATTATTCGAAGTGTGCATATTGGAACATAGAATTTAAGTTTATATAATCTACTAACAATAGATCTTAGACGTTCACAGACTTTATTTATTTGTAAATCCCATTTGAAAAAGCAGTCAATAATTACACCTAAATAAACATATTCTTTAACCACTTCAATATTTTCACATGTACACAATGCAGGGATACCAACATGTAAACAATCTGAACCGTTTTTTTATTTATTTCTGGTGTAATAATATTTGCCTTGGCATTGGGTGATCTAATGTGTATCAATTTGTTTTTTTTTTTGCATTTATGATTAAACCAGAGTCATGAGACCATTTCAAAAGCTCAATGTAATCATTTTGTAAGAGTTCAATACATAATTTTAAATCACTGCGAGAAATCACTAGTGCAGTATCATCCGCATACACGAAGTATTTTACATGTTTAAAAATGTACTTAATAAAAGATACATAAATGATATATAAAATTGGACCTAATATGGAACCTTGAGGAACGCCAGCTAAAATTTTTCTTTTTTTACTTAAAGTGTTCATTAGCTTTATTTTCATGCAACGGTTGTTCAAATAATTTTCAAAGAGCTTTAGGAGTTTTCCTCTTATTCCTATGATTTCTAGTATCTGCAATAATTTTCTATGATTAATGGTGTCAAATGCTTTAGAATAATCTATAAATAAAACTAAGACATGATTTTTACTATTTAATTCATTATTTATGAAACTGGCAAATTTTTGAAGTAGCATTTCAGTACCCTTTTTTTTGAAATCCATATTGATTTGTATCAATAATAGAAAAATCTTCTAAATATTTTATTAGTTTCAACTGAATGTATTTTTAATAATTATTTATAAACTGGCAAAAAATAGTTCATGGAAATGTATAATAGGTACATTGCTTATCCAAAGAGGTTTATTTCTCTCGTGTACACTGTTATTAATTTATTGTTTTCAAGTTTTTTTATTTCTTTTATATCCCATCCTACTAATATTATAAAGGCGAAAGTTAGTATGGATGTGTGCATGGATGTACGGATGTATGTATGTTTGTTACTCTTTGTGGAGGAGGCCCTGTCGGAACCCCCCTAATAATATACGAGCGAAGCCGGGGGAAAAGCTTCATTAAATAAAATTGAAAGTCGTACTCGTCAAAAACATATATTTTCAATACAAAAATGTAATATCTCATTTGCACAACATCATTACACATATCTAGGCAAAAAATACTTAACAGCCTACTCGAAAAGATAAGAATAATCGAAGACGATAAATGACTACTAAAAGCAATTAAAGAGCAATTCAATGAAAAAATAACAAAATGATGAAATTATCTTTATAACTTTTAAATTTGTGAAAATAATTTCCCTCAGGGCCTATGTCATCTGAGATCATGACTATAAAAAAATATTCCCTGAGAATAACCAATTTAAACATTGATTTCTCAAATTTGTATTTATTTACGCATGCACAACGCATTTATGTTAAAAATCTTCACTTTCATGGAAGTTTTATTAATTTCATGCGGTAAAAGTCAATTTAAAAAAATGTGTGTGCTGTTCACACGCGGTAAAAGTGAAACATTCAGAAAACTAAAATAGACATGAGTTTTTTTAAATTTATGTGAATACCTGAGAGCAGTGGCGGCTCGTGACTTTTGGGTGTGCTAGAATGCTGATATTAAAAAAATGGCATTATTGATGTTGTTGGAGCCGAAAAAATATTTTTTTGTTTTTTTTTGAAAATCAGTTTTTTTGTATGAAAAATTTCAGAAAGTTGCAGTTTGGCGGTGTGCCGCACCGATTTCCTGAAAAATCTTCATACAAAACACTGATTTTTGAAAAAAAAAATATAGTTTTCGAATACGACAACATCCATGTTGCCATTTTTTTTTAATATAAGCACCCCAGCACACCCAAAAGTCACGAGCCGCCACTGCCTGAGAGTATCTTCCACTCTGGAACGGGCCGCAAATATACCATCCATTATTTTTTAAATGAATTAATTGTAAAATAACGCAAGCTACATAGGAGAGGCTACAAAGCATCGCACAAAGAGAAGACCGATTATTTCAATCTCTTTCTCTCACAGGCTTAAATCCTGTCGATGTATGTGTTTTTTTCTTTTTAGTGTCGCTTTTTCATTTCGTCGAGTTTCAAATCACAACGTAGCTATGAAACTCGATGATAACAATTTTTAACCAAATTCGTTTTAGATTAGAAATTTTTTATTGTTCACAGGCTGTGCTCAAATTTTCGAATTTTGTAAAAGTCAAAAAGAACCGATTCCGAAAATAGGCGGTTCCTCGGAAAAATTATTTCGAGAAAAATTAAATCGTGGCAGTAACACCGTCGTATTTGAAATTTGGTTGATACGTTATATTTTTTTGTTTTCAATTTTTATAATTGAATTTGGAAATTTGTTTGGAAAGACGTTTATCTTTTTGATTTTGTTATTTGAAGTTTGGAAATTTTTCATATTGAATTTGTCACGGGAAATTTTTGATCCCGAAAATTTTATTTCCCTGAAATTTTTTTTTTTGGAAAATCGTTTAGTCGGTCGGAAACTTCGACCAAGTATTACGTCAATGGCTGGAAAGTATGTCGAGATTTTTTTTAAGACATTTGTCTCTTTTACATTGTGTGAATTTTATTTTTCTGAAAAAAAATCTTCTAGAAAATTTGTAAATGTAATTTTTGTTCCCGGAAAAAAACTCCAGGAAATTTTAAAACTTAATTAAAAAATTTAAATATATGAAAATTACCTTGTAGTCGAATTGCATAGAAAAAAACGAGAATAGAAGGTAGTGGCGTAGCTAGCGAGGGTGGACCCGGGGCGCCCCCCCCCCCCCCCCCCCCCCCCCCTAGCTACGCCACTGATAGTAGGTACTCGTAGATTACTTCCTGGAAAATACAACAATATTATTTGCACAATCTGTTTTATCAATGTGATTTAAATAATAAGTTGTGGTAAGTACCTACCAGAGGCGGCTTCTTCCTTAGTGCATCGGTGCACTGCACTTCCAAAAATCTATACACGTCAGAAGTGTAAAATAGTACATCCTCTCATGAAGAATTCCCGCCAATTCGTTTTAAAATCCTACACAGTTGACTAGACTCCCTCCCATGAGAGAAAGGAATTCGTGCACATTTTGTTGTGCCGCGGCGTGACGTCACATGAAGTAATATTTCTACTGGGATCATTGAAGATACTTGGTCGAAGATTGGGATCGTTTCCAGATGTTGGACGCGTGAAATGAGCAAGGCAGGTATAGACCCATAACGAAGATTGACGTGTGAGAGCAGAGAAGACATATGGTGCATGCGTGCATTAGCGGAGAGCAAAGGACAAAACATTTAACTTGCGTAATGTGGTCCAGAACCTTTGAAATGCAATAATTTTGTTTAACGAATTTAGAACTAATTAACAATGTTATGTTTTAACGCTATCGGTCGTTGGGGCAGTGCATCAACTTCAGTACTGTTTCGGTATTGACAGCATTTTAACGGTTTTAGCAAGTTTTATTCTGTAAAAAAACTTATTTAAAAATGAGTGCTACTGAAAAGATTGCGATTAACGTCGATTTTATCAAAAATAACCGAAGTTCATTTGAGAATAAATTGTTTTTGAAAAATAATGGACCTCCAAAACCATGGATGAATATAAAACAAGTTTGTAAAGTTAAAGAAAAAACTGTGAATAGAGTGTTTAAAAAAGAACTATATTTGAAAGCATCTTGGCTTTGTGGATGTGAACTTCTAAACACATTTCATTGTTTTCCCTGTACAATTTACGGAGGTGATAAACCGTGGACTGAAAGTGGTATAAATGATATTGCTCATTTTACTGAAAAAGTAAATAAACATTCATTGTCCCAAGTACACATAAATAACGTGTTACAATTTAGTTTGTTAGGTCGAATGGATATACGATTACAACTTGATGTTGGTTTTCGCGAATCTGTGAAACAATTCAATGAAAAAGTTCGCCAAAACAGATTAATTTTGTCCAGAATTATAGACTGTATTAGATTTTGTGGTGCATTCGAACTGGCTTTAAGAGGGCACAATGAGGCTGAAGATTCCACGAATAGGGGAGTGTTTCGTGGTCTAATAGATTTTGTAGCTGAAATTGATTCGTCTATGAAGGATCATCTTGAAAAAGCAACCGTCTTTAAAGGAGTTTCGAAGACCATTCAAAATGATTTATTGGATGCAATATTACACGTTTGTCACGAGAAAATTTTGCAAGAAATTTCTGAAACCGATTTTTTTTCGATCCAAGCTGATGAAACCACTGACGTTTCCATATCAACCCAGATGGTTTTAATTGTACGATACGAAATTAAAGGAGTGATACACGAACGTTTCTGGAAATACCTATCGCCCAGTGACCAAAGTGCTTCGGGATTGAGCCAAGTCATTTTGTCTGAAATAAAGCATTTTAATAAGGAAAACATTAAACATAAATTTATTGCACAAAGCTATGACGGGGCGAGTGTCATGAGTGGACATATAAATGGAGTTCAGGCTAAAGTAAGAGAGGTCTACCCATATGCACATTTTACGCATTGCTATGCACACCAACTCAACTTGATTCTTGAGAAAGCTGTTTCGAAAAATATTCATGTAAAGAACTTTTTCGCTCATTTACACAGCTTTCCAAATTTTTTTTCGCGCTCAGCAAAACGAACGGCTATTTTGAATGAAATCGTATCCAAAAAAATAG
Organism: Limnephilus marmoratus; assembly: GCA_917880885.1. Taxonomy (NCBI): domain Eukaryota; kingdom Metazoa; phylum Arthropoda; class Insecta; order Trichoptera; family Limnephilidae; genus Limnephilus; species Limnephilus marmoratus. The sequence continues at coordinate 38,894,859 of OU862920.1, read as the reverse complement.
AATCTGTCCCCCAAACACGATGGAGCTATAATATTCGAACTGTTTCTACTATATTCGGTCACAGACTTTCATTAATACAATGCATGGAAAATATAACGAATTCATTGGCAACAGATAGTAATACTGTAAATCAAGCTGAAATGCTATTACATTATCTTAACGATGAAGAGTTCAATTTTTGGCTGTCTTTTTTTAATGATGTTCTACCCCACTGTGAAGTACTTTTTAAGCAATTGCAGGGGCGGTCAATTGATACAATACAAGTAAAGTCGTTCATTGAAAACTTTGAAAAGTGCATTCAAAACGTTAGGAATTCCTTAGATAATAGAGTTGAGCCACCAGCAAAAAGGAAACGACTAGATAGGCCTTTTTCTGCATTGTGTGCTGAAGTTTGCGATCTAATAACAGCCGGAATTATTGATCGTTTCAAATTCACACAGCATTTGCTAGCCGCAAAATTATTTTTCACCGAAATGTTTCCTGTATACAAAAACAATTTTCCGGAGGAAGAGTTTACCGTGACTACGAGTGTGTACGATTTTTTGGATAAAGTGAAACTTCGAAATGAATTACGTGTGCTTTACTCCAGAGATGATTTTGCGAATGCTGACGGAGCAATATCAATTTTACAATTATTTTATAAATGTAACTTAGTGGAGTGTTTTAGTGAAATGGTTAAACTTTTAAAAATAATTTGTACTATTCCAATGACAACTGTTGAGTGCGAACGGTGTTTTTCTACGTTAAAACGTGTAAAAACATTTCTGAGGAACACTATGGCCCAAGATCGGCTTAATGCTTTATCAATGATGAGCGTCGAAAAAAGTTTGATATCTTCGATACCAGACTTTAATAATCGTGTCATTGAAGTGTTTTCACAAATGAAAGAGCGACGAATGGATTTTCTCTACAAGTGAACGTTTGTACTGGGTATGTCACTATTGTCACTCCCTTTGAATCACTTTATTTTCCCATGTTAATGTTATCATTTTTTTTGTGAAATGCACTGCCCGCAAATTTTGTCACCGGCCGCCTCTGGTACCTACCTAGGTAGAGGTTCTAAAAAATCTTTCTAATAAAATTTTCACCCTTCCCACCATTCCTTTCCTTATACTTCTTTTCACTTACGATCATTTATTATTTTATATATATTATTTTTAACGTCCTGTCCCCGAAAATGAATTCTAGAACAAAAGTATAGGTACATAATTTTTGACCTCGTAGGTACCTATATATTTTTACTGACAAGATTTTAAAGTCATAATACCTAAATATTTCTTCTTATGCTATACTTAACATAATTTTAAAATATCGAACGTAAAGTAAAATTATGTTAAATTATTATTATAATTAAATCAGCGATAGTTAATATTATCTGGGCGTCAATCAGTGGCGGACTAAGGGAGGGGGGGGGGGGGGGCGGCAAAACGCCTCCATGTTCCCTTGATCAAATTCTAAACAACGCTTTAAGGCACCACTGTAAAAAAACTGTAATTTTTTAGGTAATTTTTTGATGCATGCATTTGACATTTGACCGGAGACCCGTGTGAACTGAATAAAAATCTTGTAAAATTACAACTTTTAAACTAAGGGGGGGGGGGGGGGGGGCTCATTCAGTTTTGCCGCCCCGGGCCTCTGACGGGCTTAGTCCGCACTGGTGTCAATTTTCTACGTTATGTAGGTAGGTCACTAGCTCACAGTATGGCACTTCGAATATTCATTCCTAGTAGCTACTAGATCCTATACAGGGTGTTAAGGGACGTACTTGACTTACTTTAACCAGTGATTCTTTTTTTTTCAAATTTTTTTTCTTCAAAATCAAACAAAGAAAAATTTCTTCCGCACGTCGTCACTGGTCACTCAGCCGGGTATCTGACGAACCCCTTACCCCGCCTCCAACTGTTCAACAACTACAATTTTTTTATGTTTTTGTAAAAAAAACAAAAAAAAAAAAACATAAAAAATGTCACCGGAGACCAAAATTTCATTTACATTTTTTACTCCAAATAATGTCAGGAATCACTGGTTAAAGTAAGTCAAGTACGTCCCTTAACACCCTGTATAAACGTAAAGAATTACGTGGAATATTAATAATTTATTTACAACCAAGTATCGGCACACTGGGCTTTGATTTATAAGTACGAAAGTCACGTTTTATTCAGTCAGTCAAGTCACATGAAAGTATGACGGGGGAATTGTTGGGTGGGTGGAGGGGAGGAGGTTCTTCCCTTTGTGACCCACATCGAAGGATTTGTGAATGGAGGATTGCCCGCTCATCCTTCCCGCGGTCGACTCCTCCCATACCCATTGGAAAGGGGATGAGTTAACCAATCAAGGGGCCAGAATCACCGCTGAAAGTGATTCCCGAAACGTCACGAATCTTCAATATTATCAAGTTTTAGGACTAATGAAAATTCAATCCTGTAAAACTATCATTTTCCAGTATAGGCTCGTGTGAGACTTGCATTAAATACAACACCAATCATATTAAAACCACTCAAATAAAAGTGTATATACCTATAGGAAAAAATACTCCTATTTTATAGCAGATACATTTTTTTCAACCCCGTGCCAGCAGTTAACAGTTATAATATATTTATCTACGAGTAAGTTAAATTTTTTTTTCATATATATCAAACCCTTCGTGGTCACACATAATTATAATAATTCCAATAAAATAACTTTGTTTGAATACCACTTTATTATATTTCTTTAGCTAACCGGTTTCGATTTAACCTGAACCGTCATCAGGGGTATATAGAAGGTGGTAGGACTTGTAAGAATTTTTGAGATATACCTGTTAGCAAACTTAGAGTAATTTTTTTTTAATTTTACGAGAAATATGTCGTTACTTTTGTAGCATAATTTCCGTGAATTTAATCGGGAAATAAAATTATTGTGTAATCGGGAATAAACTTTAGTACAATCGTTTATTGTTATCACCAGATTCGCGCTATTAAGTTATTATGTAAAAAGTAGATTAATTGATTTTTTATTTTTGTGAAATTTAAATGTTGTCGAGTTCACTGCCAGTATGTTAGGTGTTTGGCTCTGTCCTGGGAAGACAAGAGATTCTGGGTTCGATTCCAAGTTGCGACCGTTACCCTTTTATTTTTCTGTCTCTTAATCTGTTTTATATTTCATTTACATTTATTAGTATAATGTTCTTCGTCAATTAGATTTTTATTGCAATGTTTTTCTGAAATTCTGAATGCTAAAAAATCTCAATGCAAAAAAATTAAATAGTGAAATAAAAATAAAAAAATTTAAAAAAAATCAGATAAAACTTTAGCACTTTAGCTCACTGATAAGTCGAGAGCTGCCACTGTATTCTTGAGCTAGCTATTTTTGTAAATTTTTAATCCCAATTTTAAAATAGTTTTTTATTATTTATTTATTCATCACAAAATTATTTATTTATTCATATTGGAACACAAAAATACAAAGTTACTGTTAAGTTCTGGAATTTGTATTTTATTATTGTGACAACTTGTTTGGCGTTTTGATAATGGCCTTGAACAAATAACATCATTAGAATAGATAAAACACGTACATTAAAATAGATAATACTACTTATGTGAAATTATTTAAAGAAAAATTAGATTTTCAAGTATTGGAACCCATAAATAAAAGTTTTAAAAATAATTATTTATGAACCCGTATTGTGTCAATTGTGTGTAAAGTTTAAAGTACCAGCGAGAAACTGAACAATTTACAGCACGTAGGGAACACAAAGAAACTAAAAAAAGATCTGAGAATTTAATTATAAAAGTTACTAAACTCTACAAGTCGAAATTAAGAAGACATTAACCAGGTGATATTAATCCTTCAGCAACCGATTTAAAAAAAATATAACCAATAAATTTTTACTTCGGACTCGATTTATTCTAAAACGAAAGCTCATAATCAAAAAAGTTTTATCATAAAATGGACTTCAAATCTGAATTTGATTTAGGTACCTGCCAGTTTTCAGCTTGCATTATGATTTTCCGGACACCATTTATTCATAGGATATCCGAGGGAAAGGTGCATTAACTTCTGGAGATACATAGGTACCTACTTCTACATGATAGGTAAGTAAAATAAGATATAAACCTTTTATCACAATTACATAGTTAAAATAGTTGTTTGTAGATATGATAAAAAAAAAAACCTATAAAAAAAGTTTTTTTTTCTATACTGCTTATATCTATTTTCAATTTTCGACATAGTTAAGCCATTTCTTGTGCCGGTTAGTAGCCAATATCCAAGTTTTTTTTATTATTATTTTAGCTGAAGGTTGAACCTTTCTCTCCAGGGACTGACAACAGTGAGTAAACACCGCTAATACCTAAGCCAAATCCTAATTGCATGGTACCGATATTGATTTCTTAAATTAACTGCTGTAAATTTTAAAATTTATTAACATTCGATTTCAGAAAAATACGCACGTGTATGTATGTGAGTACCATAAAAAGAATGCATTGTCATCGACAACGAGCCTATCTGCCGAGTTTCAGTTCAATCGGATATCGGAATTATTTTCGATGAAAAACTAAGTTTCGCCGATCAAATCCTCCAAATTGTGAACAAAGGTATGAAAACACTAGGCTTCGTATTAAGGGCCCGCAACCCGAATTTCTACCGATTTCTTACATATCTCCCAAACACGGTAAGTTTTAAAGCTCTTAAAAAATATATGTTATTCTTGAAGATAATATCTAGACATTGCCCGCGCCGGAAGATAATTCTCTCGGAAGATAAATCTAGAAATTCCCTCGTTAGAAAAATATCGCAAAGTATGCTCCAAAAATTATTATAAACACGTTTGTTTCAGTTATTTTGTACGAAAAAAATCACAATGTTTCTTTAAATGCTGTTTAAGACAATGCCTACGAGATTTTTGCTCTATTTTAATCGAGTCGTGTTTTATTAAACATTTTCGCTTTTTTCGCATCGATTTCGTAAATGTTAGCGCTCTCCTCTAACAATAAAAATTTCGTATCTCTCCATCTTCTTCTTTTTGAGTCCGGTTGCAGAGTCTTTAAGAGCGTTTAACCAGCCAGCGGACGAAAATCCACATTTCGTCGAAAGTTGTTCTTCCGATCGTGCAGGGCGGTTACAATGAGAAAGATTGATTATTCTCCGTAGCAGCTTTTTTTAAATTATAACTCAATATCGAATTTATTTCAATCCAAATTAGCTTTAATTTATACCTTCATCCAAAAATGCTGAAAGGCGTGATGATAAAACTATTAAAATAATGTACTTTTTGTAATTATTTTTTGATTATAAGTATTTATCATTTTTCAATAATGTCTAAATTTAATAATAATGTTAAAAAAATCTGAAATATATTAGTTTGTAAGTGCGCAAATAAATACACAAATGGACCAATTTTCGTCAAGAAACACATGAACGTACATATTTTTTAATGATTTTATTGAAACTAAAATTAAAATTCTAATACACAACTTTGCTAGATAATGTATTGATTTATTTTACTGCATGATTACATTATTTGAAATGGGTGTGGTATAATACAAAAACTTTTTTGAAAATTTAACAAATCTGCCAACGACCTATGGAATAACCTTATTATACTAAAAATTAAAAAAAATCTAAACATTTATTACATAACTATGCTAGATAAAAGAACAATCTTTCGAAATCCATTTATAATTTTTTGTGGAAAAGAGTCAATACGTCTAAAAACTTTTTTGAAAATGACGTATTTCCGGCTTTCTCTGGTAATGCCCTCTTAAGAACAACCAATAACTTTAATTCCTTACAAGCCATTAAACTATTGTACGTCTCTCTAGTCTATTTAATAGTTAGAAACCTAATTGAATATGACTAAGTAGTTTGGTCTCCAACTTACAAAATTCATATTAATAACATTGAGCGAATACAAAAAACTCTGCGTTTTATAAACTGTAAATTAAATATCCCACTATAGAAGACTTAAAATATAATTTCTTAGTAAATATTCTAAAAATAGGTACATACATTAGATGACAGACGTAAAATAAACGATTTAATCTTTTTATTAAAAATACTAAACTCTAAATTCGACTGTTCAACAAGCAAAATACACTATTCTACTGCAGCATTCATAATCGTAATACAATGCCCACTCTCCGAAACAACGATTTCACACTACGGGAAATCAGTAGGAACCTACTCGAGTGATGTTGACGTATTTAATATCAAACTGGGCGAGTTTTATAGATAATGTAAAACATTTATTCAAACACTATTCCTAAACACATCTAGTATTTTTGTAAACCTCTCAAATCACTGTATTTTTCAGTTTCTGCTTTTTGCATTTGTATGACTTGTATGCATTTTTTATCATATGTAATTTTATTTTTATCTTCTTTCTTAAGTTTAAAAATTATCTGTCACTAGGTGGCCATAACGCCATATTCAAAGAAATAAATTGTTTCCCCCTGCATGTCCTTTCCGTTCCCCTCCCGCATCCCTTTCCCCTCCCGCGTTCCCCTTCCACCTTCCCCGCCCACCCTCTCCCGCTCCATATATTCAGTCCCAGGACATTCAGTTTTCAAACAGCTCGCGTGCAACATATTACAATTTTTGTATTAAAACTTTAATTTTTCGTATATTATAAATATTCATTTTTGTATATCATAAGAACAATCAATCAAATTTGGTACCTAACATAGGTAGGTACCTATTTAAAATATCTATAATTTAAAAACTCCAGATAATTCTTTTAATTAAAAAAAAACTATCCAATTTTCTGAGCAAATTTTCTTAATTTTTCTTTCCGTCAAAACTTTCTACAAAGTATTAGAAAACTTAAAATAAAAGATGAATGAAATAGGTAAAGTCATTCTGAAGTTATGGCGTGACCAAGGGAAACAGGGATTCATTTTTATGTATATATATTAGCTGGTTACCAGCATGCGTTGCAAAGCCATATTCAAAGAAATAATATAAATAGAAATTAAAAATGTACTTACTACCTCCAATCATGTTAAAGCCTTCTCGGCGTTAAGTAAATAAATAAAAATAAAAATATCGGTAGGTGGGTTTATTTCTTCTCCAAGATTTGCATTCATTCACGAAAACAAATTAAAAATTCAAATATAAGTGATTTATTTTTTTACTTCTACAGTTATGTAGAATTCCCTTCCGAAATTAGTGCACTTTACCCCCGGAATTTATTTTTAAAGAGTGGCTAATTGAATGGTGTCTTTTTTCCAATGATTGGGGAGGTTCCTCCAGCGGACTGCCGACCCACCACGAGGGGAGGGGGTTGACTGTGTGGGGATGCACCCATTACCGCCACGTTACCTCATTTCCCGCTGACATAACACGCTAGTAACAGAACACACCCAGCAGGGTTGAAAACTCTAACGACTGTTAAAAAAGTTTAAGTTACCGCCGAAAAAGTTTAATGAATCGATTTTTTTATATGTAAAAATATTTAATTTAAGTTTTGTTGTGCAAATACTTTTATTTCAAGTGCTGTATTGAGTGAAAGTTATTTTTCTTCTATTTTATAGCAGTGTAATTTTGTGGTAAGTTATTTAATATTATTCTTTATGATTTAACAGAATGGTAAATGAAATTAAAAATAACTTTGTTTTTAAGCACTTATTTGGATTCTCGCGTAAAGCGAAACATTGATTTAGTTTAAAGCTATAAAATTAGAATTATTTATCGTGATTTATTTTTGGGGTATTATGTAATGTTGCACTACCTCCTTCTGTAGGTAACGTTTCGGACAGAGTCACTGTGTTCATCATCAGATCTCATGATGCTTTTGGCCGTAAAAATCTCAAATTACATCAGCAAAATCAGTGATTAAAAATTAGAATTGTTTCATTTTATATTATTTCTCTTGTTATTACTGAATACCAACTGTCAATGTGAAACATCAAGGTATTTTTTTAAAAATCAGTAGCAATGGTAGTACAACCAGCAAAGGTTCCATGATTTTGTTTTTCACAAGATGCAGGTAATGTAATATTTTTAATGTTGAATTTAGACAAATAATAATATTTTTGTAGTTGCACGTATGTTTGAAATATTATGACTTTAAAACATTGGCGAAATTGATTCATAAACACCACTTTACTTTTACAACCCTACAACCCTGTGCGATTTACATCCTATTCCTCACGATTCCTTTGATGACATATAACATTGTACAAATAGTACCTACAGATTAATTAATTAAGTTAAGTGATAAAAATAATTTTGTGATAAAAATTGTATGAATCACTTCGTTCTATTTTAGCACTACATCATTGTCACTTGTACCTACTTCTAAACTGAATATGTGAATCTGTCCCTGTTATTATAAATTTTATTTATTGTCATTTGTTTTGTAACCAAATATATATATATATAACGAATAGTTATACGATTTTTTTATTTATTTTACGAGTAGAGAGAGACACTCTTTTAGTTTTAGGTTTATGGTGTTAATAGGTATATAAATTATTTGATTATCGACACAGTAAATAATTTTTCATCAGTCATTGTTAATTTCCTTTCAAATATTATCTTACACAAACCACTACGCAAATATAATGAAATATAAAATAATGGATAGCGTGTTTTTCAATTCGGTCCTGTGTAATTTAAATTTAAGCCTATCAAAATGCTTTCTTAATATTTTGTTTTTTATTATTAAAAATGTTTTTTTTCTATTATATTAAAATATATAAATTTATTATCGTTAACTCACAAATGTTTACCAAAGTTAACTTTAAAACCGTGAAAAATCGTTTTCTTTAATGGTCTATTTAATTCAAACATTTAAATTATTAACATTTTTGTCATTCAGGAACCTAATTGGACTATTGTGTACTAATTCGAATTAAGCACGAAACTATAGATATGGTGTATAGATATCTAAATAGCAAAGATCTTCCATGTGTTACATATAGGTACAGTAAGCGCCAAACTTTAATGCCAACCTGATACGTTGTTTGACAGGAATCTTCGCAATAGGCGAGTTTAAGGTCCGAAAAGCGGCATGCCTCCCCGGCCTTTCTCTGTCGCACGTATGTTTTCCCCGTCTTTCTCTTTCGCTTACCGTCATTGTAAAGGCAGTAATGTGACTGTATACTTGCGCGAGAATTGATCGTATCAAGTTCAGGTCGGCATTTGAATTTTGCGCATACTGTATTTAACTACATATTATTATTATTACTTACCTTGTACCTACAAGTATGTACCTACTTCAGACAGAGTAGATGATGAACCTGTAAGATTTGCACCTACACCAATTCTTTACTTTTTAAAATTAAAATAACCCGCATTATGTACCTAAGGGAACGTACCCATACTACGTGACACGTTTAGGGGGGGGGGGGTCTTCAAAATGTCACGCTCCATACAAATGAGCGGCGGGTTGCTTAGGATTTTGGTCACCGGGGGGGGGGGGGGGGGGGGGGGGGTTAAAAATTGCAAAAAGTTGGTCACGTAGTATGGGTACGTTCCCTAAGTAGGTTTCATTTACAAAAGATAATCTCAAGACAGTGTTTTTCTTCCAAAATGTTTGGACATGTGATGTGGGCATATAAATGCGTATTATGTTCTTAAACAATTTGGTGCTTTTTTTATTCTTCATTTTAAGCAACCACTAAACTGCCAAAGCAGTTCGTCAGCAGGACAATTTAACAATATAAATATAACACTAAAGCACACATACTCCTAGATATACATACAAATACAGGTAGGTGAATAACATTTCAAGAAAGGGAACGTACCCATACTACGTGACCAATTTTTTTTTGCAATTTTTAACCCCCCCCCCCCCCCCCCGGTGACCAAAATCCTAAGCAAACCGCCGCTCATTTGTACCAAGCGTGACATTTTGAAGACACCCCCCCCCGAAGAGGTCACGTAGTATGGGTACGTTCCCTAACTACGATACAAAGGTATAAAATACATAGACAGACCAATATAACATACCCATTTTTATGCATAAGATTACAAACAATAACAATATCAAAAATCTTAATCTATTAACATTTTTTTTAAATCGCTTTTTATTTGCATTGGAAAATCAGGAATACCAAAATAAATTTATTGAACTGCCTTTTCAATATTTAAACATTCTGCCGATAAAGAAAAGGTAGAGAAGGAACAAAATTAAATAAAATTTAAAAAAGCTGATCATCAGATATCCTACGTCTACTAGTAGAGGTATAAGAATTGTATTATGATAATAATGGTTTGGGGTAAACACCTATAATCTATTCCCATTTTTTTTTCTAAAAATGTAATAGGAGGCAGTAGTAAACCAAAATAAAATGGCCCATCTCTATCCCCCCAAAAGCTAACTCGGTATCTGATTCAGTAGCTCACAAACAATGGTTTAACATTTGAAAGGATATTTTAAGATATTGGACAAATGCATTCTTAAAATTTGCGTTTTTTCTTACATTTTTCCCTTTAATATTCCCGCGCCGGCAGAAAAAAAACTAGGAGCTACGACATGCTTGACCGATATTTTCGCTTGTTCTTAAGCCAGATTAAATCCTGAGATTAGGTCCATTCCTTGTTTAGCTTGCCGACTTGTTTTCTGAACTGTGAAGTATTCAAAGATGTAGACAGGCGCAGAAGATTAAAAATTTTATGAAAAAAATGAAAGTAGGTATGAACAGAAATTGGAAATTGCAAACAAATTGAAAGTGGGACATCTTTTAAACCAAAAGTAGGCAATTGCTAACTTATATTTTTACCTATCTACGTAGATATCGGCGATCGCTTTGGTAATTAGTAATTGCGAATACCAAGTGTTTTAAAATGATTATTTTGCTTTTAATAAAATCACGAATGTAAAGCATTTCTTCCTTGCAAATTTGTTGCGTACATTAACTATATTTTTCAATAATGAATTCCGCGCACACATCGCTCACAAAGGGGTGTTCTAAATGAAAATTATCGAATTGCATTCAACAACCACTGAGGGTCTCCATTTAACAAAATGAATTTAAACAAAGCGATCTGTTAATTTAGAGTGCCCTTTGCCACTCGAAGCAATTCTAAATTTTCCACAATACATGTTACACTTTCGATGACTCTTGAAATTGCGTATAAAATGTTTCATTTTCAATGAAATTTTACCTATAACAAATGCGTAAGAGACGTTATTCCATTGGGGGTAAACAGGCGATTGTTTTCGTATTGTCCTTCCCATGTTACTGGTTGCAGACTTAACATTTGCAATAATATGTCTTTGTTTTATTAACAGGTAAAATTGCGAGTAGCTGCTTCGTGTGAACGAAATTCTTTTGTGCACACATTTGTTATGTGTTTTGAAGAGAGGAGTTGAATCAGGACCAAGAAGAAAGTAAAAACGTTGAATATCAACAATAAAACCAAACGTCACCTACCCTTATTGCGAGTTCAGCCATGGAATGCTATTGGAAATTAGAATTTATAGATTATTGAAGTACAATTGATTTGCAAAAATTGTTGACGTCGTTGACAGTTCACGTTCGCCAGCAGCATGATGAAGAGCGCGAGCAGTTCCTGGACCGTGGAGTCGGATATGCGGCCGGCGACATCTTCAAGTAAGAACTTTTATATATTCATTTAGTAGACATTTATTTATTATCATTGTTGTTGGCGATAGAATTGTAAAATGTATATTTTTACTCATGCGAAAGTATTGTATGAAATGTTGCTAAAAAGTAATTAGTAAGATAGGTATAAACTGAATTGGTACCATACACAGGTGTTAATGGACATTCTTGACTAACTTTAACCAGTGATTCCTGACATTATTTAGAGTAAAAAAAGAAAATGAAATTTTGGTCTCCGGTGACTTTTTCGATGACTTTTTTTTTTCAAATTTTTTTTCTTCAAAATCAAACAATTTTTTTTTCCGCATACTGGTCACTCAGCCGAGTAACCGACCAACCCCTAATCCCGCCTCCAACTATCCAACACCTACCATTTTTAATGTTTTTGTAGAAAAAAATAAATAAAAAAACATCAAAAATGTCACCGGAGACCAAAATTTAATTTTAATTTTTTATTCCAAATAATGCCAGGAATCACTGGTTAAAGTAAGTCAAGTACCTCCCTAAACACCCTGTATATAATATCTATTGATTTATGGTCATTTATATCAATGTTCATTTTCGTAAATCAATAATATTAAACGCTTTTAGCATAGGTATTATAAAAATAATAAAAACATTTATTTGTCAATTGCTTATTGGATTATTACATATATATTATTTGTCTTTATAATGTTTCTATCATAATATTAAAATAATATATCATAAATATAAAAAATATGTATTTATAAACATGATAAACAATGCAAAAATGAAATACCTAAACAATAATTGTGTTATGTTTAAATCTCGTAATTATGAATACTTATACAGGTAGGTATATTCGTAATATTTGTGTTTCTATTTTTGGCATATTTAGCACATTGCGTAGGCATTGTTATAAGTAGTTGCTTAATTATTGCGACTATAGGTATCTGATTTAAATTGTATGATGTATGTACATTTGCAAATTGCCTATACTTATATCTAATTTGAATTTTATATAAAACTAGCAGACCCGGCCACACGTTTCTATGGCTAACGAAACACAACGCCATTACCCAAACTTTATAAAATCCACACCACCCGCTTGCCACTGCCCGCTGCCAGCTGCCTGAATTATGAATATTTGAATTTCTCGGGTTTTCTCTACTATAATAATCATGTATTATACATATAAACCTTCCTCTTGAATCACTCTATCTATTGGTGAAAACCGCATGAAAATCCGTGGCGTAGTTTAAAAGATCTATGCGCACATACATTTTGAGCGACTTCATTTTATAGGTACTATGTAATGATGTTATGTCTTCCGTTAAAATAATGCGATAGATATTTTGAATGTTCATATTATCGTCCCCAAAAGTTCACTAAATAAGTAAACGTTAAAAGTTCATAAAAACTCATTAAGTGCGTTCTAGCTATGACAATTATGTAGTTTTCCTCACACTGGCTTATTATTTGCCATTATAGCGATTTGTCCCATTAACCCACTTATAAAAATCGGACTATTTTATATTCATCGGATCTGAAAGATATAAAATACGTGTTAAACAAATATTTATATCATATTACTTTACTACTTACTTACAATGTTGAAATAGAGGTGAATTAAAATATTGTCCGGTTATTTGTAACCCAGGTAATGTTGTACCTACCACTTAAAAAAAACAGAAAAAGAGATGTTCGTTACCGTTCAACATGCGTCGAAATTAAACTAGGTGAAATAAAACTGTAAAAAAATCATTACACATCATAAACTTCAAGTTTTACATTCAATCAAATTCTCAAAGATACCTAAGAAAACGAGTAAGTATCTTAAAGTTTGATTATCTGAACAGTTTTCGGTATTTATCATAGACATATGAATATTAATAGACCTGCCCTAAGCGATAAAAGCGTATTATTCCCCCTCCCCATACCGGTTCCATTGGAACCGGCTGGGATCGAGTATGGCTTCGCGTGAATCTAAAAAATGTGATATCATCATTCTTCTGCGACCCAGCGTCGAGCACTCATCGGCGCATTTTACATAATAACACGGCAAAAATAGTGGCTTGTGTTTAGAAAACGTGCAAAAATAGAAGTGCAAAAGAGAATAAACCCAATTTTCGTATTACATTCCATAGGAAAGCATTATTTTACTTTATTATAAGCTTATTCAGATCACATAATATGGTCGTTTTTGTAACACACACTATCACTCGAGACACATGGTGTGTGCTCGTCGCTGTTTTGTGGGGTAAGTAAATTATGAAACATTTGTAAAAGTGTCTTCACTAAATACGTCAACAAAATATTGGACTATGAAAATAGGCGATGTTTACTTTGCTGTATTTGGAATTTGTAAATTTGTTCATTTCGCGGCGAGCAATTCGCGCTCCCATGTAAAAATGTCTATTCATTAAAGGCAGAATTTACTTTTAAGAACTAAATGGTGATATTATAATGCGAGATGCCCATATACTCCCAGATTGAGTTATTGACGAATCACATATCACCGAATTCATCTTCCCGCTCTGCGCCCCGCTGTAGTTGGTTTCTTCCCCTCACCTTTATGTTCTGGTCTATTAATATTCATATGTCTATGGTATTTATAAATAAAATATGGTTTACGATTTACGCCGTCTGGTGGAGTATTAGTCGGAAGTGCTACGCGTGACATTACTGCTCTACGCCAAGTCGCGCTCTATAGGTGCGGTAGGCTGTTACTATGGGAGCTTTTGGTTTTCCCACAACATATTCGGCACGGTAACGGCACAAAAGCGTTAATAAGCGTTCCTTGTCACAAATAATCTTCTTTCACACTTAATAATGTTAAGACAAATTTCATGATGTGCGTATTTCTGCTTCCTTCAAAGGAAAAGGTAGTAATTTTCTTATCCCTCACTCGTTTTAATAAAGTGACACGCAGCGTGCGTTTGGCGTTACCGTCGCCATGCCGTTACCGTGGAAAATTTAAAAGCAGCCAATGTATCGACCTTTTTGTTTTTTTTTTTTAATATTTTTTTTATTACGTAGATACTTTTAAAGATATTGTTGATAATACGAGTATGAACACGGTAAGAAAAAAATGCAAGTATGCAGTTCACACGCGGTAGAAGTGAAACCTTCAGAAAACTAAAGTAGACAAGAGTGAGGATGCTACGAAGCAGCGTACAAAGAGGAGACCGATTATTCTATCTCATTATCTTGCAGGCTAAAAATCCTATAGATGTATGTATTGTATAGATGTTGGTCTCTTTTTAGTGTCGCTTTTTTCGTTTCATCGAGTTTCAAATCACAACGGTGCTAAAGAAGTTTTCACTTCGAAAGAAAAAATGAAAGTTTGCGTTTCACCAAACACGATACATTGTTATATTTAATTCCAACTGATGGAATTTAGTTGATAATTTTTCATAGATTCCAAGAACATAAAACAATTTATAGAATATTGAAGAAGGGTGAAGCAAAAAAAAACAAACAAAAACTTAACAAACCCAAAGTATAACTTTATCGTATGATATAACGTGCTTTAATCGGTTGCGTAATATTGTAGAGATAAATGTTTCCCTCGAGTCATCAATATGTGACGTTAATATATAAAATAAAAAAAATTGTGAATTTTGTTTTCGGGAACAAAGTTCATATTTTTTTGGTTTATGTACAACATTAAAATTTCTTAAAATATAATTAACAGTTTCAAAAAATTATTGATGCCTAATTATTAGCTTCAGTTTTACAGAGTAGGTACCTACCTACCTATTATAGAAAAATAATGTATCTAATACATTTGATGATTTGTTCTTTTTATTTGTCATAATTTATTTAAAACGTGTAAAAACATTACAATTTTTTTTTAAACTTCCACCGGCCTTCATGGATTGGCACCCAAACATGTTGGTAAACGCGAAGCGGACATCGCGTATTAGGGGTGGCAGTAACAATATTACAGCGGGTCCCCCTATTAGGGGAAACAATGGGGGGCGACCTGTGCATGATTAGTGAATTCACCAACAAAAGGACCGGAGCGTTTCGTCACTTTGGATTTCATGTAATCGTTCAGCAATCACACTTTTTACTAATGGCTTTCTCGATTAAGAGTTTAATTGAATTTTTGATAGAAAGGTGCAATTTATGATGGTAATTCAGGGTTGTGATTAAAAATTGAACCATGTTGAGTTTTTCAAAATTTTACAAGCCATGTTTTTTGTTGCTCAATTATTTAATAAATTATTAACAAAATTAGACAGTACCCACCTACACACTTTCTACCGTATATTACATAAAACCCTTCAACATTTTACATCTTAAACATCTAACATGTCTTAAACATTTGAAATTTTTAAGTTATTAAAAAATATGTGTTATTTTGGAAGATATCTAGACGCGTTCCACGCCAAAACGCAAATTACAAGAAATTCCCTCGATAGAAAAAAATCGCAAAGTATGCTCCGAAAATTATTATAAACACCTCTGATTAAGTTATTTTACAAGTTATAGTTGTGAAAAATTCACAATGTTTCTTTAAATGATACTTAAGAAGCCCTCCACATGATTTTTGCTCTGTTTTAAGCGAGTCGTGATTTATTAAACATTTTAACAATTTTCGCATCGATTTTATCGCTTTAAATATTAGCGCACTCCTCTAACATTCGTTATTACTAAAGACCGGATTATATGCAAATGCATATTTGCATATGCAATTGCATATTTAGACCCTTTTCAGCGGTATTTGCATATTTTAGCAAAAAAATTGAGATCTTGCATATTTACGCCCGATCTCGTTCATCGTTCAGATGCCTCACATAGTGACACTATAAAAGTCATATAGCTAAGCGGGCGGCTAGCAAACTGATCGCTCCGGCCGCCCTTCGCCTTAGTATAAAAACGCTTGAAACTCATGGATTGGCGTTGAATAAATCTACTTAGGTTATGAAGAAAATTCGCCTTATGAATTCCTCGTTGCCAAACCTATGCCCGAGTTAACTCAAAGAAAAGTTTAAAAACTTTCTGAACAATAACCCAGGGTTTAAACCCTTGTGCCAAATTGATAGCTTCATCAACGGGGCAGGTGAAATTTTGCCCGGCACAAAAAGTTCAAAAATCACTCCTAAATTTAAATTTTGTCAAGTCACATCAGTAGACATAGATCGCACCTTTTCCGCTTACAAAAATATATCAAGCGATCGTAGATACAATTTGTCTACAGAACACTTAGAACAGTAGGCACTTAGTCGTATACATTTTTAAAGGTAAATTGTAAATTTCATTGTTAAATACATTTTGTAATTGATATTTTCGAAAATACGATTGTTATTACTTACTAAAATAAAAAAAAAGTATATAAAAATACGACTCCCTGGGTTATTTTATATTGCATATTTTGGCCCTTTTTATGGATTTTCGTGCATATTTTAGCTATTTTTATTGCATATTTTGGGCTGTTTTTGTTGAATATTACATATCTTTCCATCTTCTTCTTTTTGAGTGCGGATGCGGCGCCTTAAGTGCTACACCTATTTCCCGTACGACAAGTACTTAGTGAATTTCAGAGCCTTTGTGTTAATTTTTCATAAAAACGGCGCTTCTTTAGGTACATGAAATTATATTTATCTCAAAACCGTTAACTCGTCAGGCCTGTAATCGGTTGGAATATTTCCGCTTTGCATTAAATTCTAAATAAATGGAAAATTTATTTTGAATTTAGCCGAAAACTAAAAACCTTTTTTGAAAAGTGATGAAACACGCTTTCGAATTTTATTATTAGAAATTACCACGTATTTTTTTAAAAATAATTTTTTTTTAATGCACACTTTAAATTTTTTTAAATGGCTCACTTTACGCTTTTTCTGGATAAATGTTATGTTCACCTCACTTTTTAGTTTATTTATTAATTAATGATTTTTCTAATTGCGGCCGGACACTTTTGTCTAATTTCGTATTTTCTCTTTCCAATTCCGTTTTGATCATATTTCTCACTATGCGATAGTAACGGAGACAACGATTTCTTTGAGTCGTCCTCGACCACGGAGGCCGTCATTATGTGTTGTCCCGAAAAGCGCACAAATTAACCTGAGGTGTTAAGGGCCCTCAACCCGAATTTATAACGATTTCTTACATTAATTTTTAATGCTCTTAAAAATATATGTTATTCTTAAAGATGATATCTAGACATTCCCCGCGCCGAAATAAAATTCCCTCGATAGAAAAAAATCGCAAAGTATGCTCCAAAAATTATTATAAACACGTTTGTTTCAGTTATTTTACGAGTTATAGGTATGTATGAAAAAATTCAAAGTGTTTCTTTAAATGCTGTTTAAGAAAATGCCCGCGAGATTTTGGCTCTATTTTAAACAAGTCGTATTTTATTAAACATTTTCGCAATTTGCGCATCGATTTTGTCGCGAGCGCTCTCCTCTAGCATTCGTAATTTCGTATCTCTCCATCTTCTTCTTTTCCAGCCCGGTTGCGGAGCCTTAATGGTTATATCATATCCCTTTATATATTACTAGGATTTCACATACAATAGCTAATAGGTACATGACATTATGTTAGAGGTACGACATATCTCCTGTAGCATGTATTCAAATATAAATAAGTTGAACTGCGTATCCCAGTGTGATTAGATTCAATTCATCGGTTTTAATGATCAAATTGTTAGATGTTTTTGACACCATTTGGTCATCGAATTGGCCATCTCGTATCGCGGCGGAAAACAAGGGGAATCTGCTTCCCACGATCATTGTTCGATGATATGTTAACGAGTGGCGAATCATCGTTGGGGGAGCTAATTGGCCATCTTGTCGGATGAACACCGATACACCTACTCCGGGAAATACCAGCCACCACCTGGGTCACTTTTTCTCTATTCTAATTTAGATACAATTCAGGGGTCACGTGATTATCAAAATTACAATTTTACATTAGGGACATGATATTATGGCATCTGTAGAAATTTCTCAAATATTTTACGTAGAATTTAGAAGGATCGTTAATTATAACACTAGTTTTCGAAAACTTTCGCACACAACAGATTAATTCGTCATGTAAGTAGAAAAAAAATTTCTTTGTGTATAAAACATATTTATACCTCTTTACCGATTTTTTGTAGTAAACTTACACTGTGTAGTAAAATTACATTTAGTAATAATTTTTTTTTTGTTTTTAGTAAATTACATTTTGTAGAAAATTTATAGGTACCTATCAAAATTATATTTCGTATTAGTAAAATTTCATATTGTAGGTAATAAAGTTCCAATCTCTGGTAAAATAACTTTTGTGATAAAATTTTAGTTTTTGAAGTAAAACTTCTTTATGCACGCTTCACTTGGGGAGTAAGCTGGTGAATGCGTCAGGCGAGGCGAACGGTCGGGCGAGGCGAACGGAAGTTGAGAGGGAGATATAAGTTAGTGAAGTTTTACTTCAGTCGTGTGATCTAAAGCACACTCGTTTTTTTTATTAAAATTACGATAGGTAGTTACACAGTTTTTTAAATGCCTATTTTTTTATTTTTTTTATTTTATGTATGTAAATTCACGAAGGCTTTCACATTTTGTAAAATTATCGGTAGGTTTCTTGTAGGTAATTAACATTTTCAAAATTATTTAGATTCCTAGTTTAGTTTTGTTGGTAGCAGGGCCGGATCCACGAAATCTGGCGCCCTGTGCAGTAGTTATCGATGGCGCCCCCCCCCCCCCTACATTTTTATTTTGATTAAAAATTCGTTCACCCTAATTTTTTATTAAAATTTTTTTTACACTAATTTATCAAATAAAATCAAGACATATAAAGAGTGTAAGTTTTCCAAGTGACCTGGTGGTAGCTCTCACACTCGTTTTTTTTAAAGAGAGAATCGCCAGGAGCCCTATACTCTCTGAATCTATTGGGTAAACATAAAATTATGGTGATTCTATTCATTGTAATCCACAGTACTTTTATAACCTCTAACAACCAATAGAAATTTAGTTATAAATTTAAAAATCTAATAAGAATATAACCTCAAATTTGTACCTTGCATTTCCCCTGTGTTGAGCGAACAAACACCATACAAACACTAAACACTGACGTATGGTATCAACGGCTTACGAAAGACGCTTACACTGACACCGTAAAATAACAAATCTAATAGAAATTAATTACACATTTGACGAACTTCAAATAATATGTCAAATCAGTGATGAAACTGTCAAACACGTTGCAACCTGCAAATCCTGCAAACCGTGCGATGTTTTTGTTAATGGAATTTACTGAAGATTTCATAAGAAAATGTTCTTTAACTACCTTCTCCTAGAGACTTAAATCGTACAAAATAAAACAATAGCGAGCGTACGGACGACACACTAACTAAAATTGTCAGCATTTTGAAAGGCGAAAGTCGGTTTGTTTGATTCACTAGAACAAAAATACGGCGCTGTGATTGGTTATTGAATTTGGATCGCACCCATTCGTCGTAAAAGACGATAAAAGATATATGGAAAAATAGATCTTACGTTTAAACTAAATATATGGAATTTGTAAAAAAATTCTGTAACTGACTATAAATTCGTAAGCCGTTGATCCAACCTGATGCGTGCGCATTCTGTTTCTTTGGAAAGTGTTGCTAGAGCGTAATAATATTTCGTACTATGGGTAATTTTTAAAAGATTCAGGGAATATTATAACAAAATTTTAATACAATATTTATTTTCTCACGGCGCCCCTTCGGAGTTGGCGCCAGGTTTTTTGCACGTTTTTGAACGTATGGCAGATCCGGCGCTGGTTGGTAGGTAGATGGATAGTAGTTATCTAAATTACATTTTGTATATGTGTATATTTTCGAATAACATTTTACAAGTAAATTAAAATTTTGTCAGATAATTACATCTCGTGGGAAAATTATATATGTCACTGTAAAAGCCCGAACTACGGTAAATCCTAAGATTTTCCGGTAAATCCTAAGATTTATCAACTCTTAATATAATATTTAAATAAGAAACGACTTTTTAGGGCTTTTACCATTAGAATTTAGTACATGTTAGGTTAGGTTAAGTTATGTTAGGTTAGGTTAGGTTAACTTAGGTTAGGTTGGTAAACGATGATTATAGAACGGTTCGGACTTTTACCATTAAGAGTTGGTAAATCTTAGGATTTACCAATATTCGGGCTTTTACGGTAACATATACACATCAATTAACATAATACGCCCAACTTGTTAGTGGTACCTCATTATCGTGGGTGGTATTTGAAAATCAAACAACATATTATTCACTACCTAATCTGTTGAAAATAAATAACAAAAAACTCTTAAAAATTCATTTGAAATTCCCCCAATGCGTTAAGCTTGATTGAGCAAAACTACCCATCTAATCGTGTAGTAACTAACTACCCGCGCAGTTTAAAATACCAACAGTTTTCAGTTGCCTATAATATATCTCCCATTAATGTAAACAGTAAATTGGCATAACGAGACCAAAACTTTCCCAGGATGACGAGGACATATTGCCTGTGTACCCCCTGCTATGGGAATTCCGCGTGCGCCTCTCGCGTGATGATACATCCAGATGTAACAGAATGTCTGTGGCCCATAACGCATAATGTGTTATGTGGTTTGGCAGGTGCCCCATTAAAACTACTCAGTAAACTAGTATCTAACGAAGTAGGTATTGGAGTACCTATCTATCTTCCCACGATGTGCAGCTTCCCCTGTCATATGATGTCACGCGATGTGATATCACCCACCCCAATTATCCAATGACCCCATCTATTAGATAGAATTTGCTTGTTTGATCGTCCGTTACATTTTTTCATATTGATGTAGGATTCAAGCTTACAAGCTCTTTTTAGTTGTCATGGAACCATTTCTGATATACCTACCAAAATCTATTTGCATCTGGTATTTGAGAAAGTAGTTGAGTTGGCATTTCTGACAAACCTACAAATAAAATGCCCTCAAAACAATAATATTAAATTGATATGGGAAACAATATAATTAAATTAATAATTTTAAAATTTAATGGCACCTACCTGAAGAGTACCTACAAGCGATTTTTTTTAAAATTTTTTTAAATTGTTTATTTGGCTTTTACCCATTCTTTTTATCTTGGCCATTTATTAAAGTAAGTTACATATTTTTAAAATTATTTACATTCCCGGTTTTTTTTTTAATTAGTTAAATTAAAATGTTGGAATTTCGAATAATTTATTAATCTTTTTCCTTGTTGGCAGGTCCATGTTGTAGAACACTTCACGCGAATTTTTTGTACTTTACCCCGGACATATTGTATACCTTTAAGATGAAGCCATTTCAAATAATGGAAAAATCATACAAAATCATATGTTTTTATTTTGAAAATTGGATTGCTTAGAAGAATTATAGAAGCTTCTTTTAACATATCTTGGCCCTTAAAAATATCGGTCAGTTTTTTTAAAAGCCTTTTATTAATAAGTCTATAAAAAAATAAAATATAAAGTCTGTAAAAAACACTTAAGGCAAACTCTCCTATTTATAAACCCCTTTTCGGATATGGTTTTATTGTTTAATGTAGCAAATTCAGTTTCTTTTGTAATAATCGCAAAAAAAAATATATTTTTACTCTCGAAGTTCACAAAATAAAATAAAATATGCATTTTCGCGTTGTTATTTTACAATACGGCCGGCAGTAGACGAATTTGGATTTTCCAAGTGAACTCTACGCCATCCACCGAAGGGCTACATAACTTGTTCTTGTTACGTCCGTTTTTTTATCAGTTCGCTCCCGAACGGAGCGGGAAACGGACGTTAGGCTCCGCGTCGCTTTGTTCCGTGAAATCAATTTTAAAATTCTGTTTTATTTAAATTAACAATGCGTAAAAAATGAGTTAATGTTTTTTACAGGCCTTTACGAAATCAACCTGCAAAAAAATTTCTCAAATACCTTTTCCAACCTTTCCAAAAGCTTTTTCTCAAATATTTTTTAACTCCTCCCATAAAAGGGCGTGATTAATGATTATTGTAATTTACCCCGGACACCTTGTATACCTATACTGATTATTTTACTTTACCCTGGACACCTTGTACACCTGTAATGATTATTTTCGCGCTCACCAAAGAACCGTATTGTTTTTTATTGACTTCAGAAGTTAGTAATAAAATTTGGATCAGGGTTCGTAGGCACTGCGTTTCACGTCTTCATAACACCCTTTTTTGTTGATTGTGCGTTAGTCAATCAGTTTTAATGATCTTAAATTTACTTTAAATTTATGTGTAATTTTCAAAATCGGAACTGATTTTTTGAAGAATTCAGACAAGCTATACAGTAGGTACGTACCTATAATACAATAGATGAAAACATGGGCGTAGCCAGGTTTTGATTTAGGGTGGGACAAAAAATAAAAATCTACGGTAGGTAGGTACCGAAAAAAGTAGACTCTTACAACATATTCATGCTTAAAGCTCAATTAATACAAAGAATATGAACGGAAGAAGGAAAAACTATCCAACGAAGTGCTATTAATTTGAAAACGCCACTCGGTCGACGATCCCAGAGTTCATGCTTCGGCCAGCAAGGGTGCCACAAATGCCTTGCCCCACCGTGCCTACGCCCATGGAAGGAAAACTGATTTGCTGATAACAGTATGTAATCTTCTGAACGGTAATTCCCGATATACAAAAAATTGAGTTAATTTTCTCGACAACTTCACAAGAGCGCGCATGCAAAGGACTTTTGTTGTTCCGAAATGTAAAATAATAATAATAATAATTGGATAATTTATAGAGCGCCGTTTTTGTGAAAAATCACCCCAAGGGCGCTTAAACTAACCTACCATTGGTAATGCCGCTCGGAAAAGTAATAGATTAGGTACTTGTACCCTGACATAGATATTTTTCAATTGAACGTTCAAAATTTTAAAAATATTATATTCCTTAACTAACTATGATGTATGCTTGTTATTGGTTATGTTAACTATAAATTTGCGTTAAAAAAAAGAAGTAATATTTTTTTCAGAAAATTATTTTAATTACTATTTTGAAAATTGGAATTAATGTGTTGAGAATTCAGACTATCCCGTGATTTTTCAATGGTTGCACTAATAAGACAGCATTATGTACCGCGTACCTATAAATATGTTTATTTATTATTTTTGTGTGTTCAGAAATGTTAGTTTAGCTTTAAGGGTATTGTTTGCAGTAGGCAGTGGGTAATTGCGATCGCCTGAATGGAGAAGAATGAACGATTAGGATTGATGCTTTGGGATTTGCTCACCGGTTTGTATTGTTTTCAAGATATGTACTCCTATCCTGCTTTATTATTATTTGTGAAGCAGTGTTATCTGGTCACTACCTGTTTATTTCTTCATTTTCACTTTTGCACGAATTTTCCCGCCATCTTTAGGTTGACTTGATTATCGAACATTATTATTACCGTATCGTCTGTGTGGTTGAAATTAAGAATCCGGCTTCCAACGCATGTCTGTCGCCGCGCTTTACCCGTCGTACCATATAAAAATCCATGTACGTGGATTTTCAGACAAAGCTACCGTTGTAATTGGGTTTCTAATTCAAGAATTCGTCACAAGATGTCGCCACTTTCGTCAGCAAGACGCAAAGGGATGTGCCCTTCGTTTGTTCTACGAATTTGTGAACCTGGAGTATCCCCCGGATTTCGAAAGATTTACGGTAATACTCAGTTGTATCAAGCGGCTATACGTATATTACATATGACGTCATCGCCCGTCCCGGTTACTTTTTCGCGGTGACTAGCCATCACTGGTTGACAAGGTGACAGTGGATATGAGGAACGGGCTAATTTTGCAACCAGTTCCTATTGGATTTACAAAATGAAGCAAAAGCCGCCCCCAGGGCCTAACACTAAATACCCGCGGAGCAGGTTTTTAACTGCTAGTTATCATTAATTTGACTACTGACGCACCCATTCGTTGTCGAACACGACCATCAGGTGGGCATTCTTGAATGCAGCGTATTTATTTACAAGGCCGTCAAAAGGAAAAGATCGTTATGTGAATGAAGAGTAGTTTGGCTCTGAAGGCAATGGCGATGCGATGGCAGGCCCATTGTGATGGCTCACGGCGGCAACCGAACACATCTTCAGCAGTCCCTTCGCGTCCCACTTGTCTTCAGTCGAAAAGGCACAAAGGCAGATTCTTTTCATTAAAATCATTTTAAATACTCTCGCATGAATGGAGTAGGTACACTTACGCGGGCAGGAAATGCGGTGTCTTGTTCAGTTTTTAGAAATACACGTTTTTATATGCTGATATAACAAAGCAGGGCTCCCTCATTCCCTTTCACGGTGTCTTTCAGCGTCGCGTCGTCTCCGCTGGATTATCGGGGAATTGTATACGGGCTCGGCAGTTTATTATATTGTTGTTACTTCCATTAGACGCGAGTTAAGTAAGCTAAACACTTGCACCGCACCGTCTTTACTGGGAACCTTCATACACTGGTGTTTATTGAATAGCTCCAGGAAACGACAGACGATGGAATCAAAAGGAACGATTCCATCTCTTTGTGTATTCTATCAAAGAGTCAGTCGTGTTTATCAATAGGACATCTAAAATCATTATTAAACATTTCACAAGATATCTATTTACACTTTGTCTATCAAGCTTGGGCAAAAGAACAAGGAAATTTCAAAATAATCAGTTATTAAAAAAACGGCCTTATATTATTTGTGCTACATCGATGGTTCCTATCATCACCACTTTTGTCAGTTGTCTTATGAGCATTGGAAAAAAATATTTAAGCCCCGCATTCCTAATTTCTACCGCTTTATAACATATTTCTTTATTTTATTTCGCTTTTAAGTTTTTACAAAAATATACTTATGTTATTTTTGAAGATAATATCTACGCATTTGTCATGCCGAAACGCTCATTATATAAAATTCCCTCGGTGGAAAAAAATAGAATGCTCCGAAAATTATTATAAACACATTTTTTCTATTATTTTTCAAGTTTGAAAATGTATGTTTCTGCTATTGGAGACATTGCCCACGAGATTTTTGCTCTATTTTAAATGAGTCGTGTTTTATTAAACATTTTCATAATTTTAGCGCGCTCCCTTTAACATTACATATCTCCCTCTCTTTTTTTTAGCGTTAAGCTTCCGCCGCTACCCGAATTTCTATAGATTTCTTACACATTTCCCTTAAACACGTTAAGTTTTAAAGCTCTTAAAAAATATATGTCATTCTTGAAGATAATATCTAGACATTCCCCGTGCCGAAACGCAAATTATATAAAATTCCCTCGATAGAAAAAAATCGCAAAGTATGCTTCAAAAATTATTATAAACACGTTTGTTTCAGTTATTTTACAAGTTATATGCATGAAAAAAATCACACTGTTTCTTTAAATGCTATTTAAGACAACCCCCACGAGATTTTTGCTGTAATTTTAAACGAGTCGTGTTTTATTAAACATTTTCACAATTTTCGCATCGATTTTGCCAACACAGCCACTAACCGGTCATTAGACAGTTATTTGTTGATGAATACTTTTATTACCATATAATAGTTATAAATAAAAGGTACCTACCTACAATGGTTATGTTCGTTGCAACACATTGCTTGGTTTTTTTTTTAGTAATTCGCTAAACATAATTTAAAATTTCTCGATCGTATCAATTAGATACTTAGTTACACATATTTTACTCAATTCTACTCTTGAATAGCTAAATAAGTTCGCATTGAGAGTAGAATTTACACATATCCCTCCCCCCTTTGAACTGTTCAACAACTGTGCCACAGGGTAATTGCAACCCGCGTCATCCGCCCCTCGCAACAACATTAATTCAAGGGGGTTCCATCCAAAACAGACGTCTCGTCGAAAGGAGCAATCATTAATTCAAACCCGCGGCGATTTAGCATTGTATCCTATCGCTTTTCAACTAAATGGTGCTGATTGCTGCAAATCAGAATTGACGTCAACAACATCATCATTCAAAGGGGTTTCTTCTAAAACGGGCGTCTCGTCAAAAGGAGCAATTTAGCAGTGACTCTTGTCGCTTTTCAACCAAATGGCGCTGATTGCAGTAAATCAGAATTGATGTCAAGAACATCATCATTCAAAGGGGAATCAGGCGTCTCGTCGAAAGGAGCCACCCCGCGGCGATTTAGCAGTGACTCCTGTCGGTTTACAACCAAATGGCGCTGATGTCAACAATATATCATTTAAAGGGGTTTCTTCTAAAACAGGCATCTCGTCGAAACGAGCAATCCCGCAGCTATTTAGCAGTGACTCCTGTCGCCTTTGAACCAAATTCGCTGATCGTAGCAAATCATGACGTCAAAATAAATCCGAACGCTGAAATAATACGGACACGCGGAGAGTTGCTCGTTTTCTGCCGTCCATTATTTGTATTGTATGTGCACAAAGCAATGCTACGAATAATAATAATAATAATATTATATGTGCAAATGTCTACCTACCTATGGTTTTGGCGTAAAGGTTTGAGATTGTGAAATATGGTAAAATTTCTTTATACCGTTGTGATTTAAAACTCGACAAAACAAAAAAGCGACACTAAAAAGAGACAAACACATACAAATATAGGATTTAGCCTGCGAGAGAATGAGATAAAATAAACGGTCTCCTCTTTGTGCGGTGCTTTGCAGCCTCCCCACTCTTGTGTACTTTAGTT
The DNA here is from genome assembly GCA_917880885.1 of Limnephilus marmoratus. Lineage (NCBI taxonomy): Eukaryota > Metazoa > Arthropoda > Insecta > Trichoptera > Limnephilidae > Limnephilus > Limnephilus marmoratus. Next base: position 38,867,727 of record OU862920.1, on the reverse strand, counting down.
TCTAAAGGTTCCACTTCTACCGCGTGTGAACTACAACATGTTTTTATTTTATTTTAATGTCTTCCTTGGACTATTTCGAGTGGGGCTATGTAATTTAAACTGATTGCGTCATGCGTCACGCGTACATTTATTTAAAAAAAAAACGAAATGATTTTTGTTAGTTTAACACTATATTTATACGGAAAATTCTTCTTCATTGGACTGAATGCACTTAACCATTATTTCATAGTCATAAATAACCAACTGTTCTTTAAACTGAAAGAATGCACCGAACACAATATCTCTCCCCCAAATATTCCCATCCAAAATCAATAGCGCAGAATTGAAAAAAGATGTAGTGAAGTGATATTTTACTTCTTCAAATTTTTGCAAAAATACCTTATGGCATCATTTTTGATATTATGAAAAACAAATACAAAAAGATGATTAAAAAATAACATAAAAAGTTATTTGTTTTTCATTATAAGGGGTGTTTTACGTATTTTAATATTGGACTCCGGAACGTCATTCCACTCATAAATTCCACCTGTCACAGATATTGTACAATTCAGATCACCACATGTAATTAAAATATTGCATCATACATTAGATTTTGGATCAGTGGTTAGAGTCAACAATAAAATATGTAGAAATAAAAAAAGAACAAAGTAGGGTTCTGAAAACATAGATTATAAGTATTTCTGAACACTCGAATAACAAAAAGACTCACTAGCATTCTATAAGTTATCAGTTATCATCACTAGAATGTAGAAGAAATACATTAGAATAGAATAGAATGTGAGTAGAAAAAAAAAAACAAAAGATCTACGCCAGCCAATAGTAGATGCCATCCTACTTGTCGTGTCTCTCCACCCCGCGAGGATCTCATGAATTACAACGGAAAGACCCGGTCCAACCTCCTCCGTGATTTATGACTCTACGGGACCAATAGCGCGCGAAAGGGGGTTATGTCAACCAACCTCTCTCTCTATACAAATCTGTTGAAACACGGTAGGAGTCATTGTAGGACAAAAAATTGGGATACTATGTAGGTACCTATCACACAGTACCTATACAATGTTTCTGCTTACACAATTAAAATAAGTACATTTTTATTAAGAGCGGTGTTTACTTTTCCAAGTAGAAAAAAATTGCATTGTAAAATTTTTATTAGATTCCTTCAAATGTACCTTTTTTTTAATACATCAAATCCTCTTTTTATAACTAATTTTACTATACGGATATATTACCTGTGAATTTTTATAATTGCTGTATTTCAAAAAATGTTTTTTTTTTCAATTATTGTAGATAATAATTCTTACAAAGTTTCATAAAACAAAACACATTTATTATTACATCATGTTATTTTTTTCGATACATCATCCTTTACAATACACTACTTTTTAACTATAACCCAAACACCCCCGCCAAAAAAGTACACCGAGAAACGAACTTACTGAAAATCAGAAAACTGTGCGAATATAACAAATGCCTATTAATCTACAAAATCCAAAAAGAATTATACCTACACATTACACAAAATTCATCAAAAGTAGGTATCTACTCGTACTTGAACACAAATCAGTTAGAAATTAAGCATTCCTAATAAATTGTACAGCGCCCTTGAGGTGATTTTTCACAAAAACGGCGCTTTATAAATTATCCAATTATTATTATTATTATTATTACACAATACAACATAATAAATTATGCACTAAGTAAATATTGAAAGAGACAAAAAAGCATATGGGCCATAAGGATACACACAGATACACAATCTCTAGGACACATGGGTCAGTGGCAGATACCAGTTCCATATCAAATTTTAATCAGCGATACAACATGTTTAAATAACCCAAAAGAAAGACATTCGTCGAATGCGGCTAGCGACTTCTTAGATTTTAGGAGAAACACAAATACTAGTAAGATGACCAAATGCATAAGGAAAGGTGCATTGGAATTAGACTAAAATATGGAAAAAATCATCCTTCACATTGATAAAAAAAGTGCTTCGTAGTCTCTTGTCTACTTTAGTTTTCTGAAGGTTTCACGTCTTCCGCGGGTGAATTGCACTCTCTGATTTTTGATAAGTTACATACTTATTATAGGACCCTCAAAAATTCGTTAAAATTGCCTTGTTTGATCGCCATGAACCGACAAACTTGATAATGAATTAAAAAAAGGAAAACGTACTGACATAGAGTGTTTTCTTCTACCACAGTTAGTAAAAAAAATCGTAAAAAAATGGGGAAAACAAAACCTCTATTTTGATGATTTTATTAAGACATTTTTAGACTGAGGGGCAATGTCCTTTTCGCCCAGTGTTTGGGGGAGAAAGAGCGACAGCTACAGCAATAGTTTGGTAATATACCTACCTATTGTTCTAATTTTTCGGCTACCGGGTTTCCTCTTAAAATGACGCACCACGTCGTGTAAAATTCGGGATCAGTGCACGAATATGGCAGGCATGAATATTTAAATGTTTTATAAAAATTTTCCACATTGTACAATAAAAATATATCCAAAAATAGTTCGTAGTAGGAGATTTTGAACTTGAAAGCAGTTATTATGGGATACTTTATTTTTTTCTTGGATTATGACACGTCTAATCAAAAAAGTACTCAATAATTTCAAAGACACACATGTGTTCTATTCTCAGTATTAAAGCATCTAAAATATTTCTATGCGATTTAATTTTTTAATAATTATTTTATTTTATTTATTACATTACATTTTTATTAAAAATGAACGAAGAAAACGGTAAACTTAACGTAGCTTAAGTAAGAAAATTAGCGTAGGTAAGAAAACGGTAGCTTTGCTAAACCTGAATAATGCAATGACAAATTGCACAAAAACTTATACCCGTAATATTATGGTTTCTGAACGTTGTTTTGTCATTATTGGAACGTTTTTTTGTGTATTTATTTTTGTGGATATATCGAATTATTGTAATGTTTTGGGAGATAACTTTGGCTTTAAGCTAAGACCTCGAATTAAACCATAATAATTGGTTACAGGTCGCATACTCTACGACGTCCCATGTGCCGTCTGCCGCGACCATTCCTCGGGCAAGCACTACGGCATCTTCGCTTGTGACGGCTGCGCGGGCTTCTTCAAGCGCTCGGTGCGGCGCGCGCGGCAATACGCGTGCAAAGCGCGCCGCGGGGGCTGTCTCGTCGACAAGGCGCACCGCAACCAATGTCGCTCCTGCCGCCTGGCCAAGTGTCTGGACGTCGGCATGAATAAGGATGGTGAGTAGTCATAATCTGATATCATTCTTGCGTGGTCTCGCTACCACCAATTAACTAGGTGTTTATTGTTTATTATTATCATCATCAGTTGTACCACTCGTGCGTGACAGGCTTTCGATTCTTGGGTGTCTGAGAACCCCATTATTATCTAAAATATGTACACCCTAGATTACCTAAAAAATAGACAATCAGGATTTCCTCAGGGATCTGTTTTGGGACCGCTCCTATGTATAAAATATATTAATAATATAGTGAAGGCCTGAAGTATTGTTCCATCAAACTTCTGCAGATGACACACTTTTATACATTAGAGATTAGAGCAAATAATATTGAAGATGCAAAAATACAAAGTTAAACTCATAAATATCTAAATGGTTAAATACAAATAAACTGTTATTAAATGTAACTAACAGTATGGTATCAGGTAAAAAAACAAAACTAACTTATTACTTATTACCCTAAATACAGACACTAAAAACATTGAGGAATTAGAAGGATACTTGGAAATTATAATCGATAACAAATTAAAACTTAACACTAACTTTGAAATGCTAAAAAAAATGCAAAAAAGCTTGATAATGGAACAATCAAACCTAATAAGCAAATTGGTCTACCGCACCACTGTATCACAGCATCCCATCGTAATTACTGCACAAGTGAAATTTTTATAATCACTAATAATTAAGAAATATTGTTGAAAACCTATTATTCGTTCAATTATTATACATGTTTTACCATACCAAAATATTGTAAACTACCTACGCACACCCATAGTAAAATGATTTTGAATCTGGCTTGAATTATGCCTGTTCCTACCCAGAAAAACACCAATACCTGAATGTATTTTTTTTTATATCAAATATTTTTTTATGTAGCTGTACAACATGAACGTGGCCCCCGCAATTCCACCCTCCGCCGGCAGATGGCGCTCTTCCTGAAGGAGCCCATGGAGCCCCCGAGCCAGCCCGCCCTGCCCAGCCCCGGCGAAGCTGCGTGTGAGGCTGCTGCCCGCCTGCTATTCCTCAATGTGCGATGGGCGCGCCAGGTGGGCGCCTTCTCTTCGCTGCCGCTGCCCGACCGCACACTTCTGCTCGAAGAGTCGTGGCGCGAGCTGTTCGCGCTGGGCGCCGCGCATCTCTTGGTACCGCTCGCCGGCTGCGCCGAGGCGAGGGCCTTTTGTGCAGTTGTGGAAGGTGTTGCCAGACTGCAGCTCGACGTGCATGAACTGGCATGCTTGAGGGCCATCGTGCTGTTCCAACCTGCTGTGCGCGCTCCCGCAGCTTACGAAGACGCGCGCGCGGTAGCGGCACTGCACGACCACGCACACCTCGTTCTCAGCAAAGTTAGTTAAAAAACATGGTTTTTGTTTGTCTTCTTGTTCTGTTTCGCATCATAATAACTTTTCATACATAATGTGAAATAATGTACCTATTCGTAGTATTACAATTTTTATATTGTGAAAGTTTTGTGCTAGTCTCACACAATCGCCATACCGTAATGCTGTGTTTGGGCGTGGTCTATATAGATTATTAGTCTCGTATAGAAGCTATATAATTATCCTCTCCTCCTATCTGATGAGAGGGGTGTGGGGGGAGTGATGGTGGGAGCACAGAATAACATTTACTTTTACGGGATCTGTCACCATTGACAGCTGACAGCCGCGTGACCACGGCATCTCCTTATTTTGTCTGGCTACCAGTGGCTCCGACGTTTCAATTTTTTTTTGATAATCAACTCTCTGTTCGTATTGACTCATATTTATCTGACATTTGAAACATATTGATTTAAGTTTTCCTTCGTTCAACGAAGTTGAACCAGTTTTTTCAAACAATTTTTGTCAATGAAGGTTGATCGACTAAACGCGACATTAGGTAGGAGAGCGGGTACCTAACTTTTCATTTCAACTACCGAGTGCATTGCATTGCATTGCAATAATTGAATCTCTCAAATATATAATCAAATATAATTGTGAACATTCCCTTGTTCTCTCTGACTCTCTCAGTTCCCTCCAAAAACTTAAATCCTGTCCTCTTCTTCATCCTGATGATCTCTTTGTATGCCTTATTAGAGTGTTGATAGCCTCCATTCAAAGCTTTGGAAAAACTGTAACTCTTGTTTGGATTCCTGGACATGTTGCCACAAAAACGTCGCTCTAAAAATTATCCAATTATTATTATTATTTTTATTATGGGCCGTACCGAAATACCGTATGAGAACATAACGCCCGTGTGATAGCAGCATTAGAGAGGGAGCGTGTTCACACACAGCTATAATATGCGTGGGATGGCTTATTTCGGCATATCGCTCGCCGTACATTCCTAATTGCAATATATGGCGAGCGATATGCTGAAACACGCCATCCCACGCGTATTACAGCTGTGTGTGAACACGCTCCGAACGAAAAGTTAATTGTGGGTTGAATGAATTTACCCTCGGAAAAATTAGCGAAGGCCTACCTCTCAAATCCATTTCATCAATAGCTTTATTTATGTAGGCACATAATATTACACTATCACTTTTAAATTATTTGATGACGCTCAGTCGGGATAATCCACCTTTTTGATAATAAATGTGTTTTTTTTATGATTTCAGTATATCACCATGGCATACCCTTCAAAACCACTCCGCTTCAGCAGCCTATTGATGCTGATTCCCACCCTGCAGCTGGTGTCCGCCGCCACCATAGAGTCCCTCTTCTTCAGGAAAACCATAGGGAACATCCCCATTGAGCGAATCATCAGCGATATGTACAGAAGCAGCGACTGCGAACCGTGATCGGCGGTGAACACGTCAACATCATTCTTGAAAATGAAGATGCCATGATCGGATCAACAGAAGTTAATAGATATTAGAGGTTTGACCTACACGATTCGTTTGTCAATGTATCCACTGAACAGGTAAACTCTAGCTCTAGAAGTATATCTTCACCGATCTGAAAGAAAAGCGTCTATCCCTAAACTTACAAAAAGAGAAAGCAACGGAGCCCTCTGTGGCGGGTCAATATGCCTTATCGTGGATTCAGAGCCATCACTTTTTTGTGAAACCATATATTATGAATATGTATATAGGTAGGTACCTACTTCAGAATTCAAATGTCAGAGTCACTTTTTAATGGTTAAGAAAAACGAAGTTGTTGTTACTCATTCTATATTGGTTCTCACTGAGTGATATAGAGGCATAGAGATATACCAATGTATAGAGGGTAGTTATTATTTTGCGGTAAGTTGCTCCAAGAGTACGCGGTTCATAAAAGTACTCAGCGGCCGTATTATCGACAATCGTGTTACACAAGTTAGCTGAAAGATTTCCTGATACCAAATACCATTTTGATAGATCTAGTAACAGTACATATTGCTACAGAAAAGTTTTGGTAACATTGACAAGATTCTAGTTTTGAGATAATGTTTTACATGTTTGCATCATGTTCCATGCGACAAACTACGCAACTGAATTCAAAAGCATTTTTTTGACGCCACATATCCTACTACATTAAGACGTCACTTAAAAATATCTGGGTGTATCGCAAGAGACGTATGAATTTCCAAAAGTATACTTGTACTTTACCTACTTAGGATTTTTCATTTATTGTGACTTCGTGGTTCGAAAAAAAAAGTTTAAAAAAAAAAAATTACCTGTATTATTAATTCTTAAACGATCCAAGGCTTCGTTTTTTATTTAATACAGAAAATATCCTGGCTCCCAGGAACTATGCAAAAAGAGTAGAGAAGTGAACTCAATCTATTAGATGGCTTAAATGGAGCTAGATAAATGCACGAAATACCAATTACCATCTACATCTTATGTGTACTCTTACAACATGGATTTTCGCTAAACTATTGATTTCGTATTTTGTTTATTAATTTTTTAATGAAAATTGAAATAATTTAACTTTGTATAAACCACTTATTTGATGCGCAAATCCGACCGGTTTCGGAACAAACGTTCCTTCGTCAGGGAAAGCTTATACTAATTTGACAGTTTCGAACAATGTTTTATTATGGTAGGGGTGGAGCTGTTGCTAGATAATAATGTAGACTGGGTAGGTAGGTCTACATTATTATCTAGCAACAGCTCCACCCCTACCATAATAAAACATTGTTCGAAACTGTCAAATTAGTATAAGCTTTCCCTGACGAAGGAACGTTTGTTCCGAAACCGGTCGGATTTGCGCATCAAATAAGTGGTTTATACAAAGTTAAATTATTTCATTTTTCTATAATGGATAACCACAAAGTAATAGCTACATTCAAAAATATAATTTTTTAATGGTTTATTTAACAATATTAGCTATTTAGTACCCATAAATAAGTTTGAATAACGGTTCTGTATTAATAATAAAAATTAATTAACCTATCAATTATCAATACATCGCATCTGCATATACAGGTAGAAATTCAAAACCTGCAAACTCTCAGAGCAGCTAACCCTACAAGTATCGGTAATTCACAGTTAAAAAAACATTTGATATTGCAAGAAAAAATATGGCAAGTATCCAGGCATTTTTTTTTATTGTTTTTCTTTGTCGTAGGCCGTAGGGCTTTGGCATTTATTCCACTGTAGATAGATAGAAGGTACTATAAAAACAAAATTCGTAACTTACATATTTCATTGATGTAAAATATTACAACTCACTTTTGATTTCTGAGGTAGATACCTACAGAACACTGATTTATAGATGTTGTACAAAAATACCTCTAGGTACCAGGTACCTATATTTAATGTAAAGGAGTGAAATTCATTTTTAGCAAATTACCCAACCTTCGAGGTTAATAATTAGAAAAGCAAGCATTACTAGTTTTATGTCTAAGATTTTTAGTTATTTAAAGATTCGCACATTTGCCTTATTGTACCTACATGATATTTTTATATTTATTATTAATAACTAAATTAGGATATAATATACCAGTGATTTACAGCTATTGCAAAGTGATTTTATAAAATATTAATATCTAATAGTAGGTAGGAATGGAAACAAATTAGTTAGGTTTATATTATATAATAAAGAAATGAGAATACATTAGTTCTTACATTGTTACGATGACAATAAATAAATCATAAGATGTTTCGTGATAAATCATTTTTATGCCTCTGCAGAACTATTTTTGATATATCTTTAAATTAATATGCATTTATTGTTAAATATGTATGTGTAAACGAGCCTTCATTATTCCAGTGTGAAAAAAATATAAATAAATTAACTATTTAAAAATGCATACTTTTGTTATGATTTACATACTTTTTGTACATTCCAACATATATATACCTACTTAATTTATTGTTCTTACCATAAAAACGACATCAAATAAAGATCACTGAAAAAGAAGAATTCGCTGAGTGACTGCCGTACGCGACAGTCGCTTCTGGAGACGACAGCTTTTTCGCCCCCGAACCGCTCTGTCTGGCTCGTGCTTGCACGGCCAGACACCTGCTATCTTGTTAGCCGGCCGGACCCCGACCGGCCCTTGTCTAGGCCACCGCGCCGCCAACTGCCTTTCTCAAGGCAACCAAGAAGAAGGACGACCTGGCCCAACCAAGAAGAAGGCAACCAAGAAGAAGGAACTGCCTTTTTCAAGGCAACCAAGAAGAAGGACGACCTGGCCCCACCGAGAGTAGAAGCCCCCAAGATCACCCCCGCAATCCACAAGAGGAAGAACAAGACACCTGCCGTGCGGATGATTCCCTTTCCCGCGCGGCTCCTTGACGACACGACAACTTACCGAAGCAAGACGGGGACCATCAAGGTCCCCAACTCCCAGCCACTGTACCTTCACCCCGCTGACCCGAGGACGACGAAGCCGGCAGCCATCCCCCTACCGCCCCCCAAGATGACCGAGACTGCCGCCGCAGCCGGACCCAGCCGCCCCCCAGTAGGCCCTGCTTCGGGCTACGTTGCGCCCCCCAGATTCCAGTCCCCCGCCCAGGAGATGGAGACGACCCGCCAGGATGAAGGTTGGATCAAGCCGACCAACACCGTTAAACGCCCCCTGTCCCCGCAAGGACCCCGAGCGGTTGTTATCGGCAACCGCTTCGGCAATTTGGGTGAGGTATCCGAAGGCGGTGGAGCATCGCAAGCAAAGCGACCCAATAATAATTCTGCTTTCTCTCCCACAGGTACCACGAGCGCCCCCAGGAAAGATCGCGTACCCCCAGTAGTGATGACCCTAGGAAACCTCACACACATGCAGGTGACCGCAGCGGTGCAGGGCCATATCGGGAACCCGAATTTCAGAGTAGAGTACAGATCAGGCGGCAAAGTCAACATCCTCCTGCGGAGCATGGCGGACCACCGCGCCCTCACCAACGGGCTGCGAGCGGAGGCACGCGGCTTTCACACATACACGGCAGAGGCGGATAAGCTAAAAAAGGCGGTCATCAAGGGCCTGCCCAACATCGAGACGGAGGAGATAGCGGCGGATCTCTCAGAACAAGGTTTCCCCACAGTGAAGGTCGTCAGGATGACGACAAACGCAGCCGAATACCCGATGTACCTGGCCACCTTCAATAAGGAAGTGAACATGGGCCAGCTGAGGGCGGCAGTCAAATACCTCTGCCACTGCAGGATCCGCCTGCAGAAACACCGCAGTAACCACTTGCAGCACGGGACGCAGTGCTACCGCTGCCAGAACTTCGGGCACGGGTCCCGCAACTGCTCACACACCGCGAGGTGTGTGAAATGCCTAGTGGAGCACGCCTCTGCCGAGTGCCCCAAGACCACCAGGGACGAGCCCGCCGCGTGCTGCAACTGCGGAGGCCCCCATCCCGCCAACTACAGAGGCTGCCCGAAGCGGATGGCATACGTTGCCTCACTGCAACAACACCAGCGGCAAACCCGACGAGAGGCACCAGGAAGCAGGCCACATGCGCATCAGACGAGGAATGATGGACGCACCTGGGCCAATGTAGTCGGAGGAAACTCGGGCCCCCAGCAGCACGAGGAGCAGCATGAGGAAAATCCCCGCTCGCAGCACCGCACGAAACCGCCCGCAAGAGAGGGACCCGCCGTAGATGATGACGCCGCCCTGATGATGGCCCTGCTCCAGGGACTGATCCGCGTGAGACCCCAGCTAGCCGTTTGCAACAACGAGCTCGAGAAGGCGGTGATTCTTATGAATCTGATCACGTCCACCATCAATGTCTGATCCCCAGATGGTGAACGTGCTCCTGTGGAATGCCCACAGCATCCGATACAAAATAGACGAACTGCTCGCTCTGGCCAACAATACTAACATTGACATTTTTCTCATTACAGAAACCTATCTCAAACCCGACATTCCCCTGAGAGTGCCCGGCTTCGAAGTACACCGAGACGACCGACCGGAGGGCGCAGGCGGAGGCACCGCCATATTCGTTCGTCAAACCATCACATCTACAAGAATCCCCACTCCGAAGTTGAAGCATACTGAAGCCACGATTATCGAAGTCACCATAGAGGATAGAGCGCATACCATCATCGCCGCCTACTGCCACCATCCCAATCTATTGGTAAGAGAAGATCTCGATAAATTACTTAATCTGAGCCCTATTGTTATCTTAGGAGGAGATCTGAACGCCAAGCACAATTATTGGAACAACTACAGAGGCAACGCGAATGGAAAAACGCTCTTTTCACATATGCAGACTCACAACTACACGATAATGGCGCCGGACAAACCGACTTTCCACTCAGCACGCGCAATATACCCAAGTACTCTAGATATCGTACTTGAGAAGAACGCCAAGACCATCTCGCCATTGCGCACGCTAGACGAACTGTCGTCGGACCACCTGCCCGTGAGCTTCAGTATAGGAGGAACGACTTCAAGGAGCCCCAGAAAGCGGCGAAACTTCAAAGACGCCGACTGGGAAGGATTCAAGAAAGAGATTAACGAACGAATACATCTCACGTCGGCAACCCTGCGCTCAAAGGAAGAGATCGACGAAGCCGCAAGCACTCTGACCGAAATCATCCAACTTGCACAAGACATCTTCATCCCCCTCAAAGACGAACAGACCTACACGATCAAGCTTCCCGAGTACGTCTTGTCACTCATCAAGGAGAAAAACCGTCTTCGCCGCCTTCACCATCAAACGCGCGACGGCTACTTCAAAACGGCTTACAACACGCTACAGCGGGAAATCAAGCAAGAGATCACCGACCTCAGACGCGAACTTTGGACGAAGAAAGTCACGTCACTCACGCCAAAGGACAACAGCCTATGGAAAATGGCAAAAGCGCTGAGACACGAGGATCACACGATTCCCCCGCTAGAGAAGCTAGACGGATCAGGGCTGGCACTTTCGCTCGAAGAAAAAGCAAACGCGCTCGCCGACGGATTTGAGAGAGCCTACGTAGCCACGGATGGCCTATCTGATCCGGAGACGGATCAACTAGTAGAAGAATCTCTACAAAATCTCGAGCAAGCCGAGCAGACAAGCGCAGCCGATATCCACTTCAGCACGCCGAGCGAAGTAGCCGTCATTATCAGGCGATTGAAGACAAACAAGGCGCCGGGAAGCGATCAAATACATAATATCCTACTGAAGCACCTACCTCAGAAAGCCATCATCTTCATCACCAAGCTGTTCAATGCCTGCCTCACCATCGGACATTTCCCAGAGATCTGGAAAACGGCGACCGTGCTGCCCTTTTCCAAGCCAAACAAGGATAAGAAGCAGCCGACAAACTACCGGCCGATCAGCCTACTATCCACGCTGAGCAAGGTATTTGAACAGGTCATCCTCAACAGACTTTTACCTCATCACGAAGACACACTGCCAGACGAACAGTTCGGATTCAGGAAAAGGCATTCCACCACCCATCAGCTCTCCAGAGTAGCGGAATTCATCGCGAAGAGATTCAATGAAAATCGCTACACCGCCGCCGCACTGCTAGACTTGGAAAAGGCATTTGACACCGTTTGGATCAAAGGGCTTCTGCACAAACTTCACAGATTAAATACGCCCATATACCTGACGAGAGTGATACAAGAATACCTCAAGAACAGATCCTTCCAAGTCTTCATCAGGAACGCGCTGTCGACAATACGTGAGATTCCAAAAGGCGTGCCTCAAGGAAGTCTACTGGGACCTCACCTCTTCAACATCTTCACGCACGATATCCCCCATGACGAGAGATGCAATCTATCAATTTATGCAGACGACGTCAAACTCTACGTTTCCTCATCACAAGCAGACATGGCAGCCATATACCTACAGAGAGCGCTCGACGCTCTAGTAGAGTTCTACAAAAAATGGCGACTCAAACTAAATGAGGCGAAGACCGAAGTCATCATGTACTCGAGGAAAAATAAAGTTAGAACACCAGACGTCAACATCGAAATGGGAGGACACGTCCTAGAATGGAAAGATGAAGTCGTCTACCTGGGCCTAACAATGGACTCACGCCTCAACTGGAAATCTCACGTAACCAAGATGCACGTGAAAGCCAGAAAGGCAGTCGGCGCGATGAAGCCAATCTTCAACAGAAGAAGTCCGCTTCTTCCCAGAACCAAACTCCTGATCTACTACTCGCTCATTCGACCGGTACTGACTTATGCTATACCCGTGTGGGGCAGCATCTCCTACTCTGACCATACCAAACTACAGACTTTACAAAATCTCTGCATTAAAATCACTTACAACACAAGACTCAGAACAAACTTGAAAAAACTACATGCAAGAGAAGAAATACCTACCTTATTTGAATACACTCACAGACTGACCGACCGATTTTACAAGTCACTTCAACATAGTAAAAATAAACTCATCAAAGAAATCGGTCAATACAATGCACCTAGCGATCTTCCTTTCAGGTACAAACACAGACTACCTAAACATATCCTGATGGACCTTAATCACATTTGGCACAACCCTGAATCAGACGCGGATGACTGAGCGATCGGTAGGTATTCCCAATTACCAGACCCCCCCCCCCCCCACATTACCAGACCCCCCCCCCACAACTTATGTCTATATATCTATGTATATATTTATATAATAATATTTATTTTATCTATTTATATGTAAGTTTATCCTAAAAATTCCCATAAAGTATCTATCACATAAAAACAGACACCCACACCCCACACCACACAATGCAGGATTTCATTCACTGAAATCACTGAAGGCCGCACAGTTTCATGTTGACTGTCGGCCGACTCCTCCCGGATAAGGTTTTTCATGGTTTCCTTATTCCCAAAGGCAAATGCGGAGGAGCTCCAAATAAAAGGACATGACCGACTCCTTCCCACTCCCAACATAACACAAACACACACGTATGTATATATTTTCCCTTGTTTGATGCCGGTTGCTTTGTTTGGCCTAGCGAAACATGCAATTTTCGTAGGGTTTTTACTTAACAATTTTTCCCTACCGACAAAACACATGACCTCTAAGTCTATAATAGCCAGGTACTATTTTCAAATACCCACATGAGGTAAAAATTGCAAGGCGCATATGACGCCGTTCTATTTGATAAAGAACATTAACTTTAAATTCAGTAAATTTAAATGATTCATCTCTTCAAGATACATAAGAATCTAGTAAATGAAAAAAAAAAAAAGACATCAAATAAAGTTACCAATGATATTAAATTTAGTTAGGCATATTTGAATGTACCTAAATAAATACATCCCTGCTTGAAGTAAGGAAATAAATACAAAAGGCACGTAATAAATAAATAAATGTGCAAATAAATCCAAATGCAAAATTTATATTGTAAATATCGCAATTCTGTAATATTTCCATTTTTGATACTAACAATTCGCGGTGGAATTTCATTATAGCAATATATTAAATCAAATATAAATCTTTATTTATTTAATACATAATTTATTTGTGATCGGTTTCAGCCTGTTAAAGCCTTCTCCAGACTGTTACAATTGTTTTTTAATCTACGGTTTATACACACAATATGGGAGCTGGAGAGCAGCGCCGGATCTGCCATACGTTCAAAAACGTGCAAAAAACCTGGCGCCAACTCCGAAGGGGCGCCGTGAGAAAATAAATATTGTATTAAAAATTTGTTATAATATTCCCTGAATCGTTTAAAAATTACCTATTATTAATTAGTTTAATAATTATTACTTATTACGCTCTAGCAACACTTTCCAAAGATACAGACTGCGCACGCATCTGGTTTGTATTCAACGGTTTACGAATTTATAGTCAGTTACAGAATTTTTTTACAAATTCCATATATTTAGTTTAAACGTAAGATCTATTTTTCCATATATCTTTTACCGTCTTTTACGACGAATGGGTGCGATCCAAATTCATTAACCAATCACAGCGCCGTACTTTTATTCAAGAGAACAAACAAACCGACTGCGCCTTTCAAAATGCTTTTGTACGATTTAAGTCTCTAGGAGAAGGTAGTTAAAGACCATTTTCTAATGAAATCTTCAGTAAATTCCATTAGCATAAACATCGCACGGTTTGCAACAGTTAACAGTTTCATCATTGATTTGACAGTTGAAGTTTGTAAAATGTACCTATAATTCATTTCTATTAGATTTGTTATTTTACAGTCAGTAATAATCAGTGTAAGCGTCTTTCGTAAGCCGTTGATACCATAGATACGTCAGTGTTTAGTGTTTTGTATGGTGTTTGTTCAACACAGAACACAGGGGAAATGGAAATGCAAAGTACAAATTTGAGGTTATATTATTAGATTTTTTAATTTATAACTAAATCTATTGGTTGTTAGAGGTTGTGGATTGTGGATTACAATGAATAGAAAAATAATTAAAAAAAACTTTCAGGCTCACAGAATCTAAAACGTAGAATTAAAGAGCATAATGACATAAAAAACTCGTTTCCATTGGGAATTTTTTTATTCCAATTTCTCCAGCACCGATAAAAAATGATGTCCCGCGCAATGACGTTACAATGGTCCCGAGAACATCTAAACAGATATCTATCGCACAAATTCCTCCGGTCGAATTATTAGAAGATAAAAATAACGTTACTGATTGCAGTTTAAATTTAATTCTGTTTTCAGAGCTTGAATTGAAAGATCCCGGATGCTGGCCAAAGTTATCTCAAAATTCCATTAGTTTATTAGTTCAGGAAGGTCCTGTACAATTGAAAGGTTTTGATTTTCCTATTACGAACAAGCGTAAATTTAATACTAAGTATTCTTACAAGAAACTGCCTAATGGAGAAGAATTACATAGATCGTGGCTTATTTATTCGAAAACTTTAGATAGGGTTACACCCTTTAAATGTCTTGATTTTATTTGATAAATTAGTGTAAAAAAAAAATTAATTTAAAAAAAAAATATTGGGGTGAACGAATTTTTAATCAAAATAAAAATGTAGGGGGGGGGGCGCCATCGGTACCTACTGCATAGGGCGCTAGATTTCGTAGATCCGGCCCTGCTGGAGAGGAGTGTTCTACAAGTATTTTAATGAATTAAATGTTTTTTCCCACAAAATACGTTAATAATAGTTAAAGACAATTTACCGTGAAATATAGGAAATATAAATTGTAATAAAATCATTGTAGACCACCCCTCTCCTCCTCCCACATGTGTTTATGTGTATAAACCATAGACTAAGAAACAATTGTACCAGTCTAAAGATGGCCTTAACAGGCTGAAACCGGTTAAGGTCATAAATAAATTAAGTGGAAATAAGTTTTATACATATTTTAAAATAGTATTATAATTTTATACTTAGTAACATACTATTTTAGCCTACAACAATAAGGTGGCCGTACAATATTTTTGTGTCACAATTAAATAAAATACTAAATAAAAAAAAAAATTAAAAAAAATGGCACATCCGCACCTAGGTAGGTAGGCACATAGTATTATATAACTTTAAATTAATGCCTTTTTCTGATCATTCACGGTAATTAAATCAATTTATGATTTAAATGTAAATAAATAAATAAATTAAAAAATATATAAATTTATCTCTCTTCATTCATTTAAATTATGTAAATAAACAACTTTGTATAAACCATTATTTAAATAAATTTATTTTGTGTATTCTTATACATATTTGTTAATATTCATTACACCTACGTTTATCCTGACTAAGCAATCATTGGTTTTGAAACATGTTTTTGATTAAATAGTGGCCCATGCAACATTATTTATTTTTATTAATTTAAAATGACGCCATAAAGTGAATTTGCGATTGATGATGAATTAAAGCCTTCTACCATTAAGAGCATAGCAGGCCTAGCGATTTTTTCCAGATTGGATAAAATAGTTATAGTTTTTGTCGCTTGCGTCGCTCTCGGCACATTTTGAAGACAATTCCGCCAAAAATCGTTGCTTTAAACTGATTTGTATCCTTTCATCCGCTCGGAAATCCGAAGTTCAAACGAACACT
This sequence comes from Limnephilus marmoratus, assembly GCA_917880885.1. Taxonomy (NCBI): domain Eukaryota; kingdom Metazoa; phylum Arthropoda; class Insecta; order Trichoptera; family Limnephilidae; genus Limnephilus; species Limnephilus marmoratus. The sequence continues at coordinate 38,851,174 of OU862920.1, read as the reverse complement.
CCCGAACAAATAAAAAATGGTATATTAAAAATATCGTTGACAGTTTTGGCGGATTGCTAATTCAGTCGAATGTCCATGTTCCCTATATGTTGGGGAATTTTTCCCCAAAATTCCCTATTTTGTTAAAAAAAAAATCAAAATATGTGAAAATTTTTAGAATCGACGAATTAATTCAACGCCGCATTTATGTTGTTCAGCTTTTAAGATAAATGTGTGATTTTTGCGATGTTAATACTAGAAATCTCTGTGTTTGTAAATTTAACTCCGCACATTGATTAAAACTTAACAAACATCTAAAATAAATCAGTTTCTCCTCATCGCGACATTCATATTAGACGTTTATTGCTTCAATTTATGTAATATATAATGTGTTCAAAAATATAATATTCACGACAAAAAATATAAATACCAATAAATATGGGATATTTTTTATTAGATTACAACACTGGAAACCGCCACACACGATGTCGTCATTTTTTGTATTTTGCTGGACTGTTGCTGGACTAACGTTCTAGGGCTGCCACAAAATTTGAATAAAAAAACAATCTTGGAAACTACATTTATTAAAATCAAAGCCAAAACCTTTTTTACAGTAACTATTCAATTTGGAGGCGGATATGGGTACCACCGCCTCGGGAACCATTTATTGGATAACCAACACCTCTGCCATAGGTCTCCCCAAATGGTTCGCTAAGTTTGGTGACTTGAGTGAGCAAGGGTGCCAGGGTTCATGTGGTGAGGTTTTTACAGGTCTTGGCGGCGGATGCGCCTGCTCACCTGCTGCGTGGCGGGTCGGATCGCGAGAGACTGGGTGAGGGAGGACTTTTGATATTTCTAGCCAGACTCTGTCAACCCATTTCCTTGCACCGCAGTTGGAGGGATGGATTATACGTCCGTCACTCCTGGACACACTAACCCCTTAGATTCCTACCCACCCCTCATAGCTTTTTCCTTCCCAAAACTTACTATCCTTCCCTTCCTCAAAAACACCCTCTACATAGGAATCCCCTAAGATGACTTATACCCTGAGGAAAATTATTTTCCTCAGGGACTCCTGTGTGGAGTTAATGTAAAAAAAATAGGTACTTATAATGAAACATTGTGAAATTTAGATATTTTATTGATGACTTCCATATAGTTATTGGAGATGGATTCCGGAACGCCTCTTATTTCAATATTACATATTTGTTGCATGTATTCAAGTCTGTCTATCCTGTCATCTTGTTTTGATACTGTACTTGATAAAATGGTATTTTGGTTTTTTAGATCAAATCACACTATCATCATCACTATGTCATCTTAAGGAATGCTGTGTTGAGGTTATTTTAAGGAAAAGAAGGAGATGAAGTTCCGGAAACGAAATAGATATTAGGGATGGGTAGGAATCTGGGTTTCAGTGTATCCAATAACGATTCATCCCTTCTACGGTGGAGTAAGGCGATGGGTCGAGAGATTCAAAGTATAAAAGATCTACAGTCTCTCGTATCTAGGATGAACGAAGTATGTATGAATAATAATAATAATAATAATTGGATAATTTGTATAGCGCCGTTTTTGTGAAAAATCACCTCAAGGGCTCTGGAGTGAATGATGAATGTAAGTAAGTCTAAAGTCATATGCTTGAATGAGAGAATACGAAAACAATGTGCAACATAGTTGTGAATGATGAATACTTGGAGAAGGTGGATGAGTTTGTGTATTTGGGAAATATGTTTACGAGAGATGGGAAGGCTGATAGAGATATTGAAAGAGGGGTGAATGCAGGTAACTCTATTAATGGATATATGGCAGTGAGTTATGGAACTGGCAGAGAAATGATGAAAGTAGACTGAATGCTGTAAAATGAGATCCCTTAGGCGTATGTGTGGTAAAACCATGTACGATCGTGTGAGAAACGTAGAGATCCGCATAGAATGCAAAGCTGATATAAGCCTAATGAGTAAGATTGAGAAAGGAATGCTCTGATGGTTTGGGCATGTAGAGCAAATGAACGAGGGAAGGAGTGTAAGGATAATATATAACGCAAATGGTAGAATAAGTCGGGGACGCCCAAGAAAGACATGGCACGACCAAGTGAATCAGATACTTGAGTGGGATGATGTCAAGAGTCAGAATAATAGAAAAGCATATATGAGACGATGTATGAATGTGAACGAGGCAAGAAGTGTGTGCCAAGACCGAGTTGTTTGGCGGTCCGTCCTCTCTGCCTACCCCTGCGGAGAAACGGCGTGATGGTTAGTTAGTTAAATTATGAATAATAATAATTAACCATTTATTTGGACAGCCCTATTTCGTGTGTAACTTGACACTCGCTTTTGAAAAATAAAATAATATTATGACGGATAATATACATGCCTTCTTCGAAAAAGTAAGACAACACGGAAATTTTTATATTGTAAAAGCACTGATGGGCTTTTACACATGTTTAATTTTTACATGGTTTTACTGCCAGATACAGAGATATCGAAAAATATTATACAGTTAGGTACAGTTCTGAATCTCAACCATTTAATAATAATAATTGGATGATTTGTATAATGCCGTATTGGTGAAAAATCACCCCTAGGGCGCTGGTTCACTTGATCGTGCCATTCTCCCCCCGACTTCTTCTACCATACACATTCACCTCGTTCCTTCTCCTTATACTCTTTTCTTCATTCATCTGCTCCATAATGTATTCATAATTAAATAAACTAAGTAAAAATGGTCAAAAGGAATAAAACTTCCGAATAATAAAAGCTAATTGAAAATAATTAAAGTTTCATTTATTATTGTTTACAAGTAATGGGAGTTTTGCCTACCAAAGTCATCGCCAAATCAACAATTTTTGCCGGTACGCATATAATTAAAATCATTAAAAATATCAAGCAGAACTTAATAATTAGTAATTGATTTCAATGATAACATTAAAAATATTTTTCGAAAGCCCACGTATAAAAATAAACATAAAAGCAGTTAAAAATTGATTCGTAAAACCGAGTGATCACTGTGTTCATATTTGGGTCCACGGATATTATTTTTTGCACACAAACAAGGCAAAACGTAGGAAGGTACAAGTATATGGCAGTCCGTGTCCTGGCCACTATCGTTTTAAAATATATCTTTTTGACAAGATTCATTCACTTTCCCCGTCCAAATTCAGTGGTCGAATTTCTTTTCTGCAGAGTATACGTATTCTATACAAAAACCAACACATGCATGTATTCTTAATACTACTTTACAGAACAGAGCGTCACGAAAGAACCTCTTGTGGCGACTGACTTTCGCGTAATGAAGAGCAGTTGGAAATGGAATCGCTTTTATCTGTTTTGGGTACAGATAAAAATGGAATATTATACAATAAATCACAAAATTATTTTTATTTAATTATCAGTTTGTATAGTTTAAATATTGTTTTAATACACATTATTTTTATTTTTTTCAAATACTTATTTTTTAATACATAAAATCGATTTCAAAGTACATCGATTTACGTAGTTTTTAAAAATTATTTTACCTCATTATTTGCGCATTTTATAAAAAAATATAAATGTGGGGGTATAGGTTGATATGTGTCCTATAACAAAATATTTTTAAATATTTTTTTTATTTTCGTATATGACGACAGATGGAAAAAAATCAGTGGTACATTGACGATTTTTTGAAAACTGATCTTTTATAAACAGTTATAAAGTAAGAAAAAATATTTTTTTGAATATTTAATTTACACTTGTGGCATTGACAATGCATGTATCTAAAAAAGCAGAGTTATAAACTTTTTTTTTGAGGTGCTATTATCGACACAGATGACTTCGAAAATAGGCAAAAATCTGCAAAAATACAAAAAAAAAATTAAATATTGAAAAATCCCTCGCGGGCTCTTAAAAAAGCGATGTGTTTTGAAAATAAACCATAATGAATGACGCCGAAGATAAACGCATATTTAAACGATGTCATTATTGAAGGTTTAAATTCCAACCGTGAAAATATTATGGTCAATATAGACTAGATGCCTATTTGCTATTTATACATGAGATGCGACGGTGATGCAAAAAAAACAAACATTGTTCGTCCCGACATCAATTTGTCGACGAAATCAGAAAGCCCACAATGGAATGGTTTTATACTTTGTACAATCGACAAAGCGAAAAGGAAACCGAAGGGTATTACCAAAAGTTAACAATAAATGCTTAAAAGTTGAGGATTATAGGAGATTCAATAATAATAATTATTGGCAAGACCCTCAGATTGCTCAAATGTGGAGGATGCAGAATGCACAACATAAATTTGTAAACTTTCTACGGAAATATTGAGATGACCTATGTTATAAAAATGTATAGTCCTGTCCGGAGCCAGTCGGATTACGCATCTTCAGTTTGGGGTAAGTTGTGAGACTGGAGAAATTTGGAAGGGGAAGGAGATGGGACAGAGAAATATCATCATCAGGCTGTCTGATCTAATCATCATTTTTTCGGTATCAGTTTCATATATTTTTTTATATTTATAAAAATCACCCGGAATTTAATAATTTTATTTTTGAAGTGAAAATTCTTTAGCACCGTTGAGATTTGAAACTCGAACTGAAATTGGAATTGATTGTGAGAACGATTCAGACAAGCAATAAAGGAGGATTTTTTTTTAAAGTAATTAATTTTTCTTAATTAATTATTTTGAAATCAATTTTTATTTTCTTTAAATTTTTGGCAGGTGTCGTAATTTTTCAATTTTACTGAAGGTGTTCATTCGAAACATTTCGAAAGTGAAATTTCTTGAAATGAAAATATCCTGAGGCATTTTTTAAGAATAAATACTTTCAGCTTCACAAAACCTATAATTATAATATCCCGCAATTTTTCACGGCTCTCATAAAGAATGTTTCATAATTTTATTAATCTCAAAATTTAAGTTATAAATGGATTAATCAAATCAATTAATTAACTTCTTCTAACACAGCAAACTTATTTTGTGGCACCATTTTGATTTAAATTAATAAATTACTTCAACTTTTTTTTTACCTCAACTTAAAATATTAATTTATTGACTTCAGTCCTTCAGAGTCAATGTGACATATCTTCCTATGTGAATCATTTTAACAGATACGTATGTATTTGCAAGGGCAGGGACGAGATTGGGATTACCGCCGCCAGGTGGTGCCTGGTACATACCACTCTCATCCCAACTAACTGCTCTAACAAAGGACATGACTAAATTTGGGCTCCCTTTATGATTTTGTTTAAACGGGCACTGACGGCGCGTGAGGGTATTTTGTGAAAAAATAAAACATCAATATATCTAGGGGCCACTCATTTATTACGTAAGACGAATTTTGCTAGTTTTCGACCCCCCCCCCTATTATAAGAATAAATAAAAAAAGGCCCACCCTCCCCCTTTTTAATATTTATTACGTAAGAATCTAAAGGAATAAATGAATACACGTTTGGTTTGTTTTAATGTTTATTTTTCAAAGTAACATTTTTTAGAAATGTTTATTTGTACTTACAAAGGTACTAATAATTTTAACTTTGCGCATTTTTGTTATCTTACGTAAGAACTATCGAGACTCCCTCCCGCCCCTTATAAGAAAAAATAAGACATGGTCGACCCCCCTCCCCCCTAAATCGTCTTACGTAATAAATGAATGGACCCTTACTTGGACAGTCATTGACAGTTGTTACTGTAGTAATAATCTTGCAGTTTATGAATTGTATATGCAAACAATAGTGTTAACTAAAATAAAGTTTTTGCTGTATGGAAACCTACTTTACACATTTATAGAAAAACCATAGATAAAATTGCGAGAAACAATTTACAAAAATTCTGCCTCAATACAGGTTCACCTAGTGAGGCAGGCTATGCACGACTAAAAATATTGTATAACTATACTACTCCTGTGTAACCTTTCTTACATTACTTTCCATTTGTTATTTTTTTGTACTGATTGATGTAATCTATTTGTAAACTACATTGAGCATGTAATTTTTTTAGTTATAATTTTCAATTTTCAAATAATTTCCAATTTTATTATTATTATTATTACTTACTTTCTATACGTTGGCTTTAATACTAATAATAATTGGGTGATTTACAGAGCGCCGTTTTCGTAATCAACGAACACATTACCAATCTAACTTAATGTTACTCAATAGTTGTAGAGCTTTTATCGGAATATTTTGGGACTATTTGTTGCTGAATATGGATTGCAAATGTTTAAGTAGGTATAAGTAAAAACTTATCACCTATTACATGTATGGATGCGTTGATAAGGGGGCGTTCAAGTACTACGTAACGCAATTTTTGAAGATTTTTGACCCCCCCCCCTCCCCCCATGTAACGCGCCGTATCACCCCCCCCCCCCCTAAACGTTACGTAACGCCCAGGTGACAATTTTTACCTGAAAGTCACAATTCAGTTGCGCAAATTAATACCCTTTTTCTTGTTTTAATCGCGTTTGCGGTAATAAATTAAACAAGAGATTTCGAGAACGAAAAGGATTACCAACTTGGAAGATTTCAATTCCCGAGTTTTTTTTATCTAAATAAAGAAAAACATGTTACGTAACGCATTGTTCGAACCCACCCCCTGGTAACGCACAGTAACGTTTCACAAGACCCCCCCCCCCCAAGTGCGTTACGTAATACTTGAACGGCCCCTAACAAGGGATATCTAAGATAATATGGCAACACGAACAGACTCAACCCAAATAAAATAACTTTATGTTAAAGGGTCTGTAAGTTTAAATAAAAAAATACTTATTTATATAATAAAAAATACATAAATAAAAACGGTTTGATCTCATATTTGAAAAGGAGAGCGGTGGATCCATTTGGGAGTGGAAATCCATATTTTAAAATGAAGGCAACCCAACACTAGACAGGCTTTCTGTGCGCTTCTGAGCACCTTCCATTGAAATAACGGTTAAACAGACACAGCATTCGTACACGGCGCTGCGTCAAGGTGCCTTCCGAGTCCTAGGTTTTTTGTTCTTATTTAAACAGTTTATGGATTAAAATAGTAAATTATTAATATTTTTAATAATAGACTAAAATAAATCTCTTTCATGTAAAGTTAAACCTTTCTGATAAAATGTTGTCCTCAGCGTAAGTATACTAACAATATATTCCTAACTCTATGGTTTGAATGAATATTGTCAAAACGGTGACCGGATAACTCAGAATAAAATCAACTCAACACCTCCATTGAAAAGTCATTAAAAGTGATGTTTTTTTTGGTTTTTTATTTTGTTTTGAATTTTGAAGCGAAAACTTCTTTACTGAAACGAAAAATAGCGACAGTAAAAAGAGACAAACCCATCCATCTGTAGGATTTAACTTGCGACAGAATGAGATAGTATAATCGGTCACCTCTTCGTGCGGTCCTCCTTGGCCTATCTGTCTCCTCTTTGTGCAATGCTAGCCTCCCTATTCTTGTCTACTTGTCTACTATAGTTTTCTGAAGGTTTCACTTTTACCGCGAGTGAATTGCACACTGAGATTTTTTCATAGCTTTTAACCGGTCTGCTGAAAGAGAACGAAATTATGCTTCTTATTGTCTTTGAAATATGAAAGCTATCTTGCATAGATATTTTGCAATCTCGATCCAAAGTGACGGTTTCAGAATTTACGCGCGGAACTGGGGCTTCCGGATTGTGAGGTGCGAATATATTGAACCAAGCAGACGGGTTAATGACTTTTCAAAGAGGTATTGAATTCATGAGTTGACTTGATTCTGAGTTGGCATTGAACTGGCAAAACAGACTTTGATAAAATAACGAGTTGGGCCATTTTTTGTTGGGTTAGGTTATAAAAGGATATGTTAGGTTAGGTTAGTTGACCGAGTGTAGCGAAGTCCTGTTTTATCTTGACCGTTTAGCATTTCGTATGTCTGTAATTTTTTATGTTCCATTTCCGTTTTCGAAAATCTACTACATTCATTTTAATATTTATTTAATTCGTACTTGGACTATGTGGCTAAATTTGACCATGGTTCAGTAAATGTTTTTTTTTCAAATGTAAGATCGTAGTGTTTATTTGGACTTTCTTCTCCGCACTTTTAAAAAAAATATTATGGTATCTACCTGCCTGAAGAAAGTTTGAAAAAGAATTGGTATTGAGTTGTGACATTTCTTTAAACAATTTGTGTAATATAAAAAAAGTTATTTAAATAAAAAGTTTGGTTTATAATTAAGCAGGTAGGTACAAGTACATATTATGATTTCAGAAGAAATTTTGTTTTTGATTTATTAAATAAGAGAAAATTAGAAACACAATTTCTTTGAAGCTTGATTTACCGTTCACAAAGCTACTAGTTTAACATATTTGTGAAAAGCATTAACTTTGTGGCTCGAAATAATTTACAATAAACACACATATAAATTTGTTGTAGACCACTTTTATCATTCTACTAGTTTAAGTTTGGTTAAGTGTGTTTTTGAAGTAAAACTTCTTTACGCACGCTTGACTTGGGGAGTAAGCTGGTGAATGTGTGACGTTACGAAAAGTGTGATCGGGCGAAGCGAACGGTCAGGCAAGGCGAACGGAAGTTGAGGGGGAGATATAAGTTAGGGAGTTTTACTTCAGTCGTGTGGTCTAAAGCACTCGTTTTTTTTCCTCTCTTTTCATTCATTTCCTTCAATGTTTTATTTTTTCTTTAAACATATAAAAAAAACAGAGTGTGCAATTTACAAGCAGTAGAAGTGAAACCTTCAGAAAACTAAAGCAGGCAAGAGTGGGGAGGCTGCGAAGCACCGCACAAAGAGGAGACCGATAGGCTACGCACGCGGTTGAAGTGAAACCTTCAGAAAACTAAAGTAGACATGAGTGGGGAGGCTACGAAACACCGCACACAGAGGAGACTGATTATATTATCTCATTCTTTAGCAGGCTCAATCCTATAGATGTAGATATGTGTTTGTCTCTTTTTAACGACGCTATTTTTCGTTTCATCGAGTTTCAATTACAGCGGTTCTAAAGAAGTTTTCACTTTAAAAAGCATTTTTTGTATTTATTGGGCGTTAACTATGTAAAAATTTGTAGACATTTTGTTTTGAAGAATTTAATTTTTCATAATTTTTTATTTATCTGCTAACGGTGTCGACACATCCGTGTCATTCACTAGTAATTTTTTTTTAACTTTAATAGTAAATGACACGGATTTGTTGAAACTGGTAGCAGATGAACAAAAATTTAAGTAACAAACGTGCATGGAAAATTAAATACTTCAAAACAAAACGAAAAAAAAAACCAGTGTGCTTTAGACCACACGAGTGAAGTAAAACTTCTTTAACTCCATCTATGATTGGAAGAGAGAAAGAAAATGTGCGCGCGCACTGCTCTCTCTTGCTACTACAGACACTTGTACAGACACTTGGCGTACAGGCATACAGACTTGCACGGTGTCTTAGATATACGAAACGTAACTGGCTATGAGAGAAAGAGAGAAGGAAAATGTGTGCTCGCACCTCTCTCTCTTGCCACTACAGTAATATACGAAACGTAACTCTCTCTCTTTCTTTCACTAACTTATATCTCCCTCTCAACTACCGTTCGCCTCGCTTTTCGTAACGCTCTCGTCACGCATTCGCCAGCTTACTCCCCAAGTCAAGCGTGCGTTAAGAAGTTTTTTACTTCACTATTACTATACTACTTCAGTATTCCTACTAGGAATGTTGTGGTGTACGCCACTGCATTAATCTCTCTTCAGTTATGTATTAACGTCAACATTATTATCTGTTAGGGGTATTCAGCATCGGGCGTAAGCCGCCCGGCCCCTCGCATTATCTCCATTTTATTATCATTCCAGCCCTTTGTGCACTATTTTAATGGAGTGCATTCGCAGTATATAGAGTCAACAATGGGTCTGGAGGCAAAAGTTGGAATTTACTTACTTGTGCGTGATGGTTCCGACTCCGACGGGGTCGCCCGTGTGCACAGCCTATACCCGCCTTTATTGTGCCGAACCGCGGGATGGGCGCATTAACATATTTATATTATTATTGTGATGAAAGTCAATAAGTTTATTTCGCTCACTAAATGTTCAAATCACTGAATCAAATGTTCAAACCTAGAAATCGTAAACTGATGATCTTTATAACATTAGTGTTCTAAATTGGTTATTATTTTTAAATAAAAAAGGACTATTTAAAACAGTGACTTATATCGTTAAAATATTAGATACATATTCTCGACGATCCGAGATGATCTAAACATTGAATCACTGCTACTCTTCATAGAAAAATCGCAACTGAGGTGGCTTGGGCATGTACTAAGAATGTCTGATGACCGAATTCCGAGGAAGATACTGAGTGCGATTCCAGAGGGTAGACGTCCAGTGGGCTGCCCCAGACACAGTTGGGCGAGGCAACTCCAGAAACTGTGTGAGGAGAGGATGGGGCTACCATGGACAGAGGCCGAACAATCAGCACAAAACAGGGACGCATGGAGGAGCCTTGTCGATGCAATGGTTCCCCGACCCCAATAGTTTAAGGGGAAGAAGATTATGATGATGAGATGATGACATATTCTTATAATATTTTTTTTATTTCATTTAAAAATATTTTTTTGAATAAAACTTCCTTACGCACGCTTGATTTGGGGAGTAAGCTGGTGAATGCGTGATGATAGCGTTATGACGGTCGGAAATATAAGTTTGTGAAGTTTTACTTCAGTCGTGTGGTCTAAAGCTAGGGTTGCCATCCGTCCGGGTTTCCCCGGATTTGTCCTAGTTTAGAGGGCGTCCGGGGAGCGTCCGGGCGGGGTTTCATTTGAAGTCCGGGTTTAAAAAAAATCATTTAAAATCAAACGTTTGCCCTGAGGAAGGAACGGTCGTTCTGAAACCGGTCGGCTTTAAACAAACATAAAAGTGGTTCAAACGAAGTAACATTGTTTCATTTATCTGTAATTAAAATTAAATTCAATTTCCAAGAATACAGCTGCACTGATTTTTACAAATTCCTTTTAAAAGGGGAAGATATTCTAAAAGCTACCGGAAAGATAAATAAATACAAAAAAAACTGAAAAGTAAAAAAGGCGAGAGGCTGAGGAAAAAGCTTTAGTTGCTAGATAATCAAATGATGTAGGTACTACTGAGTGCAATAATTTCTTTTAATTTTTGTAGAGTTGTGATTATTTTTATTACGTAAAAGAAATTTTCAATATAGCTGTTGATTAAAACTTAAAGGTGATATAAATGAGTATAATTTTGGTTATTTTGTGCTTAAAAAAATGATAATGTAACTTACATTACAGTAAGTCTAAACTTTAAAAAATTTCAGTTTTGTTATATATTTAAGAAGACTGAATTTAGATCATATTATGTTAAGAGGTATTTTGTAGTTTAAATGGCTGCTGATAAAAATTTAAAGATATAATTATTATTGACTTAAAAGAGATACCTAAAAATTGTAAGACTGAATACTAAAATGGTCTCAGAACTTTTAAGTTTTTTGTTTAAAAATTTAATTGAATTCTGTTAGGCTTAATATTTTAATAAAGTTATGTTTTCATAACAGAGTACATTTATAATTTATGTTTTATTTTAAGAATAAAAAAAATTCTAACCGATTATTAAAACAATTTGTAACAAACTGTAATAAGATTCTGTTTTGTTAGATACATTTAAAATGATGATAAAAGATCACTAAATTTAATTTTAAAATAAAAAAGGTGATTTATGACATTTTTAACTGTTTTTTATTACGCTGACTGTGTTTAAAAAAACCTGTTGACATGTCCGGGTTCTGGGCCCTAAAATCCGGGGTTTTCAAGCGTCTTGTCCTGATTGCCAAATTTAAGAGATGGCAACCCTATCTAAAGCACACTCGTTTTTTTTTTCAACGAGTAGTTTCATATTTTTTTCGTGCTCTTATTTTAATTTATTTAATTCTTGATTCTCGGGTAAGGTTCTAGAGTAGCATTCTGGTTTGATACTTACCAGTAAATTTTATTTAATTTACGTATTATTTCACCGATAATCCGTGGCGGAGCCTTACCCTCGATGGCCTCCGTGGTAAGGTTCTCTACTAGCAATCTGAAGATCGCTGGTTCAAATCCCGTAAAATAATCGACCACCGTAACACGGGCATGTGCCATGGTGGTCGAAAAATCCATGAAAGCAATGCAAAAATAAAATTTTAAAAAATATATATTAATTTGGGTTAGTTACTTCAAAAATATTTAACGTAAAAAAATATATTTTTTTAATAAAGCCAAACATTCCCGGGTTACGAATAACCCAACAATGTTTGAAAATCTCCTACTACCACCACAGAAAGCCGAAAATGTTGCTTGTGTTGTGATGGAGGACTTAGCCAGCCGAGGAATCGAACATGCGACGCTCGGGTGGGACCCAAGCGCTATGCCCACTCAACCACTGACCGGTCAGTGGTTGAGTGGGCATAGCGCTTGGGTCAGTATATTGTAGATACATTGCTTAGAAGTATGTATTATAGCTGCTTCAATTAAATACTGTGTGTAGAACATACCTTGGCCCTTAAAAATATCGGTAATTTTTTTATAAATCTTTTAATAAGCCTATAAAATAATAAAGTATAAGGTCTATAAAAAACACTTTCAAGTCCAAACTCTCCTATTTATAAACCCCTTTTCGGATTTGGTTTTATTGTATAATGTGGCAAATTTAGTTTCTTTTGTAATAATCGCTAAAAAAAATGATATTTACGCCCGAACTTCACAAAATAAAATAAAATATGCATTTTCTCGTTATTATTTTTGACATGAATCAATACGGCCCGCACTCTACGAATTTGGATTCTTGAAGTGACCCTTATGGCATGGGCACAAGAACCATGCACTGGGCACAACCCATTTCGTATCAGTCACGCCCCAACCGGCGCGGCACGGGAGACGGTCGGTCGTGTGACTCCACGTCGCTTAGTTTGGTGAAATCAATTTTAAATTTCAGTTTTCTTACAATAAAAAATGAGTAAAACAGGAATGAATATTTTTTACAGGCCTTTACGAAATCAACCTGTAAAAAAAAAATTCTCAAATACCTTTTCCAACCTTCCCAAAAGCTTTTTCTCAAGTATTTTTAAACTCCTCCCATAAAGGGCGTGAATTCCGACTTCGATTTTTTCCTGAACTATTGGATCGCCTTAATCATTTTGTTCATCACTGTTAATTACTTTTCAAATGAGGGGTTGAGTTGAATGCATTCTGAGTTGTCCGGTCACCATTATTTGTTTATTTCTTTAGTTCACATATTAATAAGTCTTTATCCTGATATTCAGCAGACCTAAATAAAAAATAAAAAATTAATAATAATTACAAACCCGCATATAGGTATCTACGGAGACCCTTGCTTGCATAGTGATGTAGGTAACGTATGAATAAAAAATATTTATTTTTATTTTTGGGCATTGTGGTCAACTTAGTGACATCTATATATTTAAACTAAAAGTTTCAAAAGGGCTCTGTATTTTGTATGCACACGGAACGTGAATTACGAACTACCCTCTAGCGGCGTAGGGGTAAATTAAAGTCTGGAAATAAGTTACCAGGTTTGACGATAGGTTTCCACCTCCTGTTTTTTGGAGGGAGCCGTTACTTTTTTTTTTTTTTTACATTAACTCCACACAGGAGGCCCTGAGGAAAATAATTTCCCTCAGGGCCTATGTCATCTGGGATGCTGTGTGGAGAGTCTTTTTGAGGAGAGGAAGGAATGAACATTGGTCTTGAAGAGACCCATGTTGTAGGAAGGAGGAAACACAGAGGCCGGCAAATCATTCCACAGCCGAGCTGTTGAACACAAGAACGAGTCGAAGAAACGACCCGTTCTCATGTGACAAATGTCAACCGTGTACAAATGTTGGGCACGCGTTTGGCGTGTTTCCCGACTATGCACCGGTGCCGAAGGGATCAATGATGCTAGTTCTTCAGAGCATCTTCCATTGTAATACCGGTAGAACAAGGATAGCATTCCCACCCGACGCCTGTGCTCTAAAGATTGCAATCCGTCTGTTAAGATGGGAGAATCTATCAAACGGACCGCCCGTTTCTGCACAGAGTCGAGGGTATTTTTCAGGTATTTTGGAGCTGCAGACCAGAGATGGCTGCCAAATTCAACCGTGGGGCGTACTTGTGATTTGTACAAGGTTAGCAGTTGTGTACTATTAAAGTATCTGCGGGCCCTGTACAGTACTTGCAATTAATTAAATTAAATGCAATGATTATAATGGTGTTTTTTTTCTAATGCAACTTAATAATTTGAATTATTGTTACGATGGCAGAAAATGTGCATAGCAGAGTAATGATATTGGTTTCAAAATATCAGGCATTAATCATTTTAGTCTAAATGTCGATTTTTGACAATGTCCGTAACAATTTCATAACGTATCGGGAATACATTTTACGCCGGTCCTATTGGGGAGAGGAAGGTGGGGAAGTGCCTGGCCGTACAGAAATGTTTGCCAACCATGGCTTCGATCCACACCTACCTCGTCTCCATCTGTTTCCTCTGCCCACTACCTTCAGCCTTACAACACTCCCCAATTGGGATTGACGTAGCATCACTGGAAGCAGTTGAAACTCTTGTGTGGTATTCGTATAAAAATATTATTTATGAATAATGGTATAATAACTATCTTATTTGGATGACTGCTTACTATTACTTGTATATATTTATTTTCGAGGTTGGAAGAAAAACTGCTCACTTAATTAAAATATGCCCCCTGTGATGTTTGTTTTTTTTTTATTTTTATTTAAGGAGGAAACACAGATACAGACAATAAACAACAAAACAGTATTATGGACAATATAACTTGAGAATTCGCCTGCACCCCAACTATTTTTCACTGATTGACTTGATAAATAAAGATTTTCAAATACATTTTTTATACATGTTTAAAAATTAGTCATAATTAATAATGAATCGAAAATTGTTTAAAAAGAAGCACATAAAGAGTAGGTATAGTGAATGATATATGAGTTTTCTTTTTTTATAGGAAAACAGCCTTCAATGACTCCAGATACTAATATCTACAGCCTGTATGTCGGACGAATATCTACAGCTCACATGTTGAACTAATATCTACGAACTTCAGAGTGTTGATTAATATCTACAGAGCGTAGGTTGAACTAATATCTACAGAGCGTAGGTTGGACTAATCAGCTAAATGTGTCCAATAGTCCGATATTAGGGATTTTTAAATACATAGTTACATAAATTAAGTTTTTTAAACTGCATACGCAATATTACGTTATTCCAATATGCTATACATAATTGCAAATCCAACCTCTGCCAGTGCTGTAAATATTCGTCAACAATTTGGTTCTCATAGATATTAATCAACAGTTTGAGTTGTAGATATTCGTCAACACTTTGATTCTCATTGATATTCGTTCGATTTTTTCAGTTTTTGGAATTCCTGTAGATATTAGTAGACGCCTCCATATCTACAGCCTGTATGTCGGACGAATATCTATAGCTCATATGTTGAACTAATATCTACGAACTTCAGAGTGTTGACTAATATCTACAGAGCTAAAGTCGGACGAATATCTATGACGGTCCCAGTGTTGACTAATATCTACAGAGCGTAGGTTGGATTAATCAGCTAAATGTGTCCAATAGTCCGATATTAGGGATTTTTACATACATACTTACATAAATTAAGTTTTTTAAACTGCATACGCAATATTACGTTATTCCAATTTGCTATCCATAATTGCAAATCCAACCTCTGCCAGTGCTGTAGATATTCGTCAACACTTTGGTTCTCATAGATATTAGTCAACAGTTTGAGCTGTAGATATTCGTCAACACTTTGGTTCTCATAGATATTAGTTCGATTTTTTCAGTTTTTGGAATTCCTGTAGATATTAGTAGACGCCTCCCCTTCAATTTTGTTTACAAACAAAACATGACATTAACGCCATCTGTGCGTCTACGATGACATTTCTTTTGTGCTTTGAAAGCAGTTTAGTTTCTAATCAAACTTGTCACTAGATGAAGTCAACAGAGTCTACGAACAATTTGTGTTGATTTAAAAAAAAACTTTTAATTTCGGTTAATTGTTTTAAAACTTATAATTATTTCTGTTGAATATTTTTTAATTAATAAAACTGTGTATAAATATATAAATTTTTTTTTAAATTTGATAAATTTGGGGGAAAATCGATTATTATAACAAATTTTCAAGAATAATCGCTTATTTATAAATCGATTTTCACGCTAAGTAAAAGAATCGATAATTTATATAAAAATCACATCCCTAGTTCAGACCGGTCTAAAAGATTGGCGAGTACCATAACCTCATGGCTCTTTCCCTAAATTTAATTTAACGCGCATCCCATAGATTATATTTTACGTTTTACCACTGAAAAGTAAAGTAAAACTGTGATTATCTATACCCCACGAAAACCGTATTTATGCTAGATCACTCCATCTCCGCAAGATGTCGCTAGTATCTCTTTTCGATGGGACCGCTTGTTCATCATTCATCGATTTTCCTTTCCCGTAAAATTAACTTTTTTCTAATTACGACACTTTTCTGTGGGATGTGGCATATATAATTTTAAAATATTGTATATATGCCTTGATCGGTGGTTCAGTTGGCATCGTGTCTAGGTTCCACCCAGGCGTCGTGAGTACAATTCCTCGGTTGGCTAGGTCTTCCATCACAATATAAGCTTTTCCGGTTCCCATGGAGGCAGGAGTTTTACAAAGTTTTGTCGGGGTATTCGTAATCCGGGAATGTTTGTCTTTATTTTTAAAGAAGAAAAAACTGTGTATATTGTATATTTGCATATTACCTCTTGATTTTCATACACAATGTAACTATCTACATCAATTTATTAGATGCATATAAAATCGAAAAAATCCCTAATTTATGTAACGAACCATTTAAAGAATAAAGAAACTTAAAAAAAAATAAAAAAAATAAAAAAAAACATAAATTTTCGATTACCCTTATAAAATGGGCATTTGCTTAGCTTGGTGGTCGATAATTGAGTAAAAAAAGAATTGTATGAAAATATTAACTGCATAAATAAAGAAAATTAAAAAAGAAAAAACACGAAAACATTAAAAAATTCAGTCAAAATCAAACCTAACCTTATCTATTATTTATCAAGTTCTGTTTTATTCATTGTTCTGTTTCATCCGGTTAACATTATTTCTAGGTTTTGGTTGTTAGTTTATAGGTATTTATATTGAGATCACCGATAATTGGTGAGGAGCCTTACCCCTCGATGGCCTCCGTGGTCGAGGAGTTAGGTTCTCAACTAGAAATCCGAAGATCGCTGGAAATTCGGAAAAATAAATTTTATTTGATTAATTTGCGTTATTTCATAAATATCTATACGTAAAATTATATCTTTATGCCTAAAAATCACGCATCACGATGTTTGTTCGAGATAAATTCCGAAACTACTTAACCGATTTTGATCAAATTTGGCTTACTGTGTGTAATTTGGTCCAACTTAAAAAATATGATAGTTTTTATTTCGATTGTTGACCTCAAGATTTATTATAGCGAATCAAATGTTTGTTACAGGACAATGTTTTGTAATAATTTGTAAGTTCCTAACAGATGGCGGTGTGTGTTAATTTTTCGACACAACACTTTTGAGTATCTAGGTTGGGTAACCATCCAGTGGCGTAGCGAGGGGGGGGGGGGGGGCGGGCGGCGGTCCGCCCCGGGTTCCACCCGATAGGGGGGTGACACTCAACCGTGGAAAAAATTAACGAAGGTTATTGTCACCAAAGTATTGTATACATGAACACGGTTTGTTATTTTCTGTCTTATGTTCCCAGTAGAGTGCCCCGAATTTTGTGTCTAGTCTAACCATCTAGTACTTGCACAACTCCTGGCTATACCTGGTAACCTCTGGTGACGCGTTCTAGCAGAATATTTACCACAACGGAGGGGGTAGAACGGGGTAGGATGGGGTGGGGCGAAACGGAATACCATAATGGCCACTGACCACAAGGTACAATAATGATAAACTGAATATTCTACCGATTTTTTTATTCAGACTTCTCGTCGACCAGGGACCGCCCGCGTGCTGCCGCGTTTATTGACCGGCGGACCAACGCGGACCACCTTTTAGCCCAACGATACTCAACCTTTTTTCTCTTCGGGCCACATACATGTGTTTGTAAAGTTACGCGGGCCGCAACACTATACTAGTATGACGAAAAAAATCATCACCCCCCCCCCCCCCAACAAAGAAATATTCTACTTCCCATTTGTCTTGAAGCACTCTCTTTTCGTCGGACATTTTTCGATTGCATTTTGAAGACACTCCCGCCATTAATAATTGGATAATTTGTAGAGCGCCGTTTTTGTGAAAAATCACCTAATTATGCGTATTTAAATTATAACAAAACAGTACTTTATACGACAGAAAGAAATGCTGTATAAATTAGTAGGTACCTGACTAACCAGTGACGTTAACCAGATTTTACGTATTATAATTGACGCGGTTGTTTCTAGAAGTGGCACTTTTATTTATAAATTATTCGCGCGCATTCTTGTGTGGCAAATATTTGTTTTTTGGGAATAAATCTAGCGTGTGTAAATAGCAACACTCTTACACATCTGCCCTGATGTTGGACTCTGTAACGCTATCCGAAACGTTGGCTAAAGAGGGAGGTAGCGCAACACGGCATAACACCCAAAAAAAATATCAAAAACCTTTTGGCCGTGAAAATCTAAGCAACGTTTCTTACACATCTAAGATCTAAGATCATGTGGACTAATGAAAATTCTTTTCGGGTGCGCTATTCGACTTTGACGCACTATCTGTGCGTCAAAGACGAAACGAATCTCAAGATATACGAAATTTAGAATGATAGCTTTTTTATTCAAGTTCCTGGTGGTAAAGTGTTTAGGGCCGCACAAAAAAGCTTGGCGGGCCGCAGGTTGAGTATCGTTGTTCTAGCCTCTTGCGGACCACTAGTTGGGAAACCATGATTTAGACTAATGAGACCTTTACCTATACGGAAATAGCTTTATCTTAAACACCTATCATTATATTTAATTGAAATAATGAAAGAAAACCTTCTCTTCCTATAAAATTTTCTAATGCTCTGTTGGACAAATACGAACTAAGGCGACAAGTACAGTCCACGATAGCTTTTTGTCTGACAAGCCCCCAAAAGGCTCACAAACTCCAACGGCTCGGAGGGCTTTGAAGCAAAGAATGGACGGTTAACTCGAGAGTGTTTTCTCTTGGGGTAAAAATAATCTCGGTGAATTTAATTTTTCAAAGACCCAATCTTGTCTGATTACGTCTAAAAGGGATCGCAAGTTTATATTGTTATGGCAACAAAACACGGAGGAGTGCATCCTATAGTGTATGCTCTGTTACCTAACAAGCAGCGTGTTACATACACACGTATGTTCGAACTAATTAAAACACTAGTGCCAAATTTAAGTCCAGGATCTATCATTTGTGATTATGAATATGCAGCTTTTAGTGCCATGAAAGATTGCTTTCCTGAAGTAAATGTAAAAGGTTGCTTCTTCCATTTAGCACAAAATATGAGGAAGCATTTAGCTCAGATTGGTGTTATTAGTCAATACAACAATGATGCTGAATTTGCATTGAGAGCTAAAATGGTCATTGCATTAGCATTTGTGCCAATAGCTGATTTAGATGAATACATTGATGCTTTAGCAAATGATTTGCCAGTAGAACTTCAGCCGCTTCTAAATTGGTTTGAAGACAGCTATGTTGGCCGTTTAAATCGACGCGGGAATGGTAGGCGCCCGCCTATGTTTCATCCAACAATGTGGAATTTATACCAGAGAACAATCGATGGAGAAGATCGCACCAATAATCATGCAGAGGCAGCCAATCGTCGATTGCGTTCTGAATTATGTATGCATCACCCAACTATTTGGAAATTTATAGATGGATTGCGAAAAGTACAAAAAGGACGAGACGCTTATTTTGAGCAACTTATCGCCGGACATTTACCACCGATGAAGCTGAAAAAATACCGTGACGCTGATGAACGTATTCGAAGAATTGTCTTAGACTATGAAAACAGGGAACCTCTAGATTAT
Source organism: Limnephilus marmoratus (assembly GCA_917880885.1). Lineage (NCBI taxonomy): Eukaryota > Metazoa > Arthropoda > Insecta > Trichoptera > Limnephilidae > Limnephilus > Limnephilus marmoratus. The sequence goes on along the minus strand of OU862920.1, from coordinate 38,831,163 downwards.
TTACGTGGCCTAGCACACAATTACCAAATGACGCAAATTTCTTATTTTTCCTATTTATTCTTTTAATTTAAAATAAATGTTAATGCTACTTTTTAAATGATTCGATAGTTTTTGTATTTTCTATTTTATTTTCTATGACTGTATGTATGTGTTAAAACAATAAAGTTTAATTGTAATTGTTAATTTAATTTGAATGCGGCGTAGAATCGGCCGGTGTAGAAACGGCCGGTGTAGAACCGTCTCGGCGTAGAAACGGCGGCGATGAACTGGCGGCGAAGAACCGGCGGCGTAGAAACGTCCTAGACCCATCTAGCTCGATCTTAAGTCGTTCAATCATGCGCTGGAACGTCCCGGGCGCATTGCGAAGTCCAAATGGCATCTTCAAGAAGCGGTAGAGTCCGAATGGGGTTATAAAGGCCGTCTTGTCACGGTCTTTCTCCAGTATCTTGATCTGCCAGTAGCCAGATCGTAGGTCTACTGTAGAAGTTTGACTGCTTTGCCGAGTGTAGCAGGTCATCCATTCTGGGCAGGGGGTACACGTCTGGTTCCGTTATCGCATTGAGAAGGCGAAAATCAATGCAGATGCGCTTGTTTCCGTCTTTTTTGGGCACCATAACCACAGGTGCGGCCCACGGTGAATCTGCTTCTTCTATAATCCCTTGGGTTAACATACTGTTAATCTCGGCGCGGAGTTCTGCTTGGCGGGCTGGCGAGAGCCTGTAAGGGGCTACTGAAATCGGCGGGTGTTGTCCGGTCTCGATTCGGTGCTCAATTTTTGTCGTAGATGACAGGGTGGCTGAGAAGACAGCGGCGTCGTCGCACAGCAGGCGGTCCAGCTGGTCCCTCTGGGTAGGTATAAGGTGGGTGGCTTCATCTGGTCGGAGGCTTAGTATTTCGGCGTCCAAGGCACAGAGCTCCACTTCATTTCTGGGTTTTCTTGGGGAGTCATCGAAGAGCCGATAGGAGCGTATCATTACCTCCCTTAGGGCGTCTTCCTCCATCGCGTCCTCGGGAAACAGCTCATTCAGGGCTATCATTTTAGCCCAAATGTTAGTGCGAGGCGGTGTCTGTGAGAGAGGGCTCATGAACGGTGGCACGTAGATCTCACATTCATTGTCCTGTACTGGTGGGGCGGGCAGACGAACCTTAGGCGGTGTCTGTGGGAGAGGACTCATGAACGGCGGCACGTAGATCTCTCATTCATTGTCCTGTACTGGTGGGGCGGGTAGGCAAACCTTAGGGAGTTTGTGTGCTCTCACTTCTTCTATCTCGCCAGTCTTTTGACGTTGTCGAATACCTCGGTTTGGTGGTATGGCGTCATTTTCCATATGCAGCATATACCGTACTTCGGGGCTGTCCGTGAATGCCCATGCGCGCTGGGGAATGTTTATATCGATCCCCGCGTCTTCGATAAAATCGACGCCTAGGAGTGTTCGATTCTCGTGTCCTCCTGGGAGCACGATGAAGCTGGTGGGTATCTGTCGGCCTCTTAGTGTCAAGGTGGCGGCTATTGTCTCGACCTCCTGACGTTTAGGGACACCATCTGCCAATACGATGTCCATGATGGTTCGCTGGGTTTTGAAATTTTGAGCGATTAGCCGCCGGTGTAGCTCAGCTGACGCTACGCTCAATTTTGCTCCGGTGTCTACGTGAGCAGTGCCCAGGAAGTTTCCAATCCCGATGTGTAGTATAGGTCTCGCTCGGGGAAGGCCTATTTCATGTATCGAGCAAAAATCGGCTTGTGGGTGAGGGGTGTCTATTCTCCCTTGGCTGCATTGCGGGCACTTGCTTCTTACCACGCCTGGTTTACCTCAACCGTAGCATGCGAACTTCGCATCACTGGGTGTCTCCAGCTTCTTGACTGGAGGAGTGTACTTTACGTGCGCTCCTGTATCGTAGCGGGAACGGCACTCCTCGGAACGGTGCCCAAATCTGCGGCAGTTAGTGCAGCGTAGGCGGCCGTCTGTTCGGTTTTCCATCGCGCGTAGTGGGACGGTCTTCGTGCTCTCGTACAGGCTTTCTTCCGCTGCACGGGCTTTTTGTAGTAGTTCGGCGAAGGTATTGATCGCTTCGCGCGGCACTCTGTCTCGTATCCGGATATTCAGTTGTCCGAATATTAGGTCTATCTGGACCTTCTCTGGATGGCTGGGCGGTGGTAGCTCCGCGAGTAACATCCGCTGCTTAGCAATGAACACATCGGTTGACGTTAATGCGTCTTGCTTGCATAAAAATATCTCTGTGTACACTTTGTACGCTGGCTTCTTAGGGGCGAAAGCATGCCTGAGGAGGTTCGTTGCGCTCTCCCAGTCTCGTACTTCTCCTTTTATGCCGAGCCACCAAGCGGCGGCGTCTTTCGTAAGCAGCAGTGGTAATCCTTCCAGAGCGCTTGCGTCTTCGATGTTCTCGGCGCACTTGAAGATGGATGCGGCGGCAATAAAACTTTCGACCGCACTCCTGTCTCTGGTACCATCGAAGCGTGCCGTACAGGTGGTGAATGTACCCGTACGTGTTGGTTCCGACTGCATCCGCTTCATGGAGTTCATTAGTTCCGCGAACTGCTCCTGCGTGAAGCAGATGCCAGCACTTTCCTTGGCCTGCATTGTGAAACGAGGACTTCGACGTGGTAGCGACGAAATTTTGTAGATGCACTGATTTTAATTTTACTTTATGTGTCTGGCCACTAAGTTGGGCGCCAGTTTTATAATACAATTGTTGGTAAAAGGTTATTTATTTAAGAAAGTAAGTTCACAATGTTATGTCTAATTCATATTAATTTCTTATGATTAAATTATAATATATAAATGAAATCCTCAGCACGGGAGATCCCAGTGAGGATATCATTATCTCTACTTGTTACTAAGAAATTAATGAAGACAATAAATTATTGATATTATTATTACAATGGAAGATGCTCCGAGGAATTAGCGTCATTGATCCCTTCGGCCCCGGTGCATAGTCGGGAAACACGCCAACATTTATACACATTGTTGACATTTGTCACATGAGAACAGGTCGCTTCTTCGACTTCTTCGAAAAAAACTCAAAGCATTATATATTTTAGGAGCGATGAACCAGAATTGTCGTTGAGTGAATGAGGTTTTATAACACAATTGTTGGTAAAAGGTTATTTATTTAAGAAAGTAAGTTCACAGATCACATAATATGGTAAAAAATAGTCACAATGTATCAATTCACTAATTAACTGAGCAAGGGATCGGAGGGAACCTTGCCGTTAGGCTTTGGGAACAGCAAAAGCTGACTGTGGTTCTGCTTAGAGGGTCGTACCATAGGACGAAGCGCAACTAAGGCAGCAGTCGGGGGTCTGGTTGGTGCTTTACTTATGGTAGTAGAATAATCCTTAGAGGGTCGTGCCAGAGGACGAAGCGCAACTAAGAGAGCGTACTAGCCAAGAGCGAGCTGCAGACGAACTGACTGATTTAGGGCGCGCAGCCTGTTATATAGCCCATTCCATGTTGCGGGGTGTGGTTTATGTAGCGGCTCGAGGGTGGGAGATGCGCAGAAGGCGTCGGCGCATCCTGGTTTGCTTAGGGGTGGGTGAGCAGGATGGCGCTGTACGGGGGAAAGAGATGGTGTAGTGGCAAGCGTAAAAACGGCGCGCTACAGTTTTAGTTTTAGGGACCACGCAACCCAGGATTGATGAAAAGCGGGTGTGTGTATATAGTGATTCTCAAAGATTTCATAATTTTCTCCTTCATCGATGGCGCAAGTATAGTTATTTTAGGGAAAAATGCTATTTACAAGTTATGCTTTAAAATATTAATGTGAATTATTAATCGTTTGCGCCCATACCTTTATTTTAAAGCATAACGTGTAAAAAGCGTTTTTCCCTAAAATAACTACCTATACTTGCGCCATATATGAAAGAGGAGATTATGAATTCTTTTCAAGCTTAGGTTTTCTTCATTGACCCTGCTTCTTCTTGGGAATCATTAGTTTCACTTGACAAACTTGTGGTACGTTTAACGAATTTATCCATGATATACACGTTTGTGGGCTATTTATTAGTAACTAGCTGGGTTGCCCGGCTTCGCTCAGGACAACATTCGAGAGTGTTCTGAAATGTTTCACATTGATGTTCTCGAATCCCTATTCCCGAACTTTCCACAATTTTCCAGAATGTTCCGGGATGTTCTGGAACGTTGTGGAATGCTCTCAAATACTCTGACTGGGTTTCCGGCTTCGCTCAGGGAGTTGATGTGATATTAAATTGACGTTCGAATCCACGACGGATCTTGCTTTATATACCTTTAAAACACACCCTTCAGGTAAAACCTATAACTTTCTTCATGTATGTGGGATAGAGGGCTATCGCACAATATAACTCCTGTTATCATACCAGGACTCGTCTTTGAGTTCAACATTCCGGAAACTTCCAAACCCACCGACATATTCCACCATTCCTTCCAGAATTTTGTACAACTTTATCGAACCTTCTAGAACTTTCCGGAACATTCTAGACTCACTGACTTACTCCGCCACTCCTTCCAGAACTTTGTACATTGAAGTACCCACCACTGTCCCACCCCGGTATAGGCGACTTATGGTCGCCCCTTCGGAGTTCTCGCAAGAATCTAATTTTTTTGAATAAACGACTCTACATTTAATAAAACGAATCTAGACCTTCAATGCCCCTACATACTTTGTTAGGTGGCGGAAATATAGGATCGCCTACAGTCTGTACTGTAATGGTCAAAAAGGACTAATCTACAGGTGTTAGTGAGCATAAAAAATGTAATAAAGAAAAAAAAAACCAAAAAGTAGTTATTATATAATAATCAGAGGGAGACCACACACTCCAGGACTGCAGGCAACTGCGTATAAATAAGAAAAGGATAAGTTGTAAACAAAGCAATAACATTTAGTAAAGGCGAAAGAAAATAGTGATGACCGTCATGACCATCCTGTGCCCGGCAGTCCCCCAGAGAATGTGTAAGGTTATTAGTCCGACGTCATGGCACCCAGTGGAGTCATCCTTTAGCCAGCTATCCGGTGGTGCCTAGAAGAAGTAAATGGACTACGATACGAAGACCCTAGGGAAAAAGAGCGTCGGGTAGCTGGAGGAGGGACGGACAAACCTCCGGATGCCACTCTATCTTTCCTCTAACCTTATCATGTCAGGGGGGGTGGCGCGGGCACTGGAAGGAGATAACAGAGGTAAGTTACAAAAAAATGGTAGACCTATAAAAAATATGATAGGGACAAGGCCCAAAGTCCAACCCCTTTAATGGGGAAGTGGACAAGACATAACAAACAACGGAGTTCTGTTCTAGTTGTTATCAGGAACTGAAAAGAACATGGAAATCAAAATAAACAAACTAAAAAAATGCAAAAACAAGAGAGAGTAGAGGAAAAAAAAAAAAAATATATATATAAAATCATGATGCACGCAGGCGTGTCAATTCACGCATTATGTTACACTGTAAATGAAAAAGAAAAACACAAAGCCGTGTAAAAGTCTAAATAACAAGTAAGTGTAAATAAACAACAGAAAATGATAAGAAAAAGAAAGAAACAGAAAATGTTAAAAAAACCAGGCAGATAGGGTTGAAAGAGTAAATGTGGGGTAATCCGTGGATATCAGGAGACAAGTACACCTGGTCACTAAATCTTTTAATCAGCGACTCTAAGATCAGGCCATCTCTCCACCCAGATTCTTGTAAACTTCTTCAAGCACTCGAAATTCGTCTTATTCGAAACCAGATCAGTGTTCCACACTGGTCTGATGGGTACGTCCAAACCATCTAGCATTTGACCTCTGGCATCCGTCATTATTTCACACTGCCACAGGATATGCTCAGCCTACTGGTTCGTGCTCCCACAGGCACAATTGGGGTGAGGGGACAGGGAGAGGGTGTGAAGTCTCCCCCTGAATTCTCCATGGCCAGATAATAATTGAGTGATGTGGTGGTCTAACTTGAGGAAGACCGCTTCCATTCTGAGTTTAACTGATGGGAAGAAGGAGAAAGTCCATCTTCCCAAATTCGATCTATCCCACCGGGCCTGCCACTCTTGGAGTGACAGGTCTCTCATTTGTCGAAGCAGCCCAGGGAGAGTCCCCGGCCCGCCCGGAGTTAGAGTGACTCCTAGGTGAGTGGCAGGGGTTCCTCTGGTTAACCTCTGCTTAGTAAGCACTTCCCTGATTTCCAGATCGATTGGCAAAATGCCAGCCAAAACAGGCAAAGCGTCCGAAGCCACGGTTCTATACGCCCCGGATAGTGCCAACAAGGGAGTTCGTTGGCCCCGCTTGAGAGCCAAGAGTATAAGCGAGTTACCCAAGCGATGCTCCCAGACAGACGCAGCATACGAAACTTGCGCCACGTATACGCATCTGTACAGAGTGCGCATGGCTGGGCTACGCAAACCCCACTCAGTTGTGGAGAGTCTTCTAAGCTTCAAGAAGAGGGCCTGAGCCTTGCCGGATACATCCTTGACGTGAGCCAGAAAAGAGGACGATCGATCTAGTGTGACGCCTAAGTATTTCACCGTTTCACGAAATTTGACACTAGAGTCCCCCATTTTGATGACGGGATTTCTTTCTCTACTGAGAAAGCCCTTCATCAGGAGGCCCTGAGTCTTGTGGGGAGCGAAAGTCATCTTGTTTCTCTTACCCCAATCGAGGAACATGTTCAAACCTTCACTGCCTTTGCTCTCAACTTCCTTTCTACTGTCCCCAGCGACCAAATACGTCTTGTCATCAGCGTAGTCGACAGAGATGCATCCTTCAGGCAAGGGTAACCTGGAGGAGTCGTCAAAGTTGATGTTCCACAGGTCAGGTCCGAGAATGGAGCCCTGCGGGCATCCAATGTCAGCTTCCCTCTCGATCAAAAAATCTCCAAAGCTGATCGTGATCGTGCGATCAGAAAGGTAGTCGTCGATTGACTGGAACAGAAGTTTGGAGCACTGCCTGGTTTTCACCTTTGTACGCATCATTGCCCACCACGCGTGATCGAAGGCACCAGTTATGTCGAGGAAGATCGCTACTACATACCTCTTAGGACAAGCCTTCACCCAATCAAGCACATACGACAGGGCATGCACCGTAGATCTACCGGGGACGAAGCCGAACTGCAGGTCACTGGCCGGTGACAGGGTTTGCCGAAGTCGCTCTCGTAGCAGTTTCTCCAAGATTTTGCCAAGTACAGGGAGGAGGGTAATTGGCCGATACGCCTTAATGTCGGTCAGTGGTTTTCCGTTCCCCTTTGGTATGATTCGGAGCACGCCACGCTTCCACTCGGAGGGGAAGACTCCCCTCCTCAGGCACGTGTCCATCACCTGGAAGAGCTCTTCCTTGGCGTGGACCCAGACTTGCTTCGCAATCACGCCATTGAGCCTATCATGCCCTGGTGCCTTCTTAGGACCCAATCCCTTTATTATAACATCAATTTCCGCTTTAGTGACTCTAATGAAGTTATCCTCTTGGGCAAGGTCCCTAGGTGGTAGCCGTGACAGATTTCTAATCTGTTTGTGGTGGTCATTCTCCCCAATTACTGATTCTAAAGGAACTAACTCGCCCAGAAGTGTCTTGAGAGTGGAGGCCACGTCCACAGTCTCAGCGTTCCTCCCATCTGATTTCCCAATTACTGTAGACAAATACCGGTCAGATCCTTTCCCGGATTTTTCAATAGCGCTGTGGATTTCCCACGGGTTGGCGTTACCCACATCTTTGACCCAATTATGCCAAGCAGCTCGTTTCGCTCGAAGAACGGCCCGTTTGAAGGCCGACCTGGCGGACCTCAAGCTCACCTGAAGCGCAGCTGTCTCCTCCTCCGTACAGCTGCCACTCCTAGACAACCCAAGCGCCCTGTAGGCCCTCTTGAAGGCCCCCTTGAGCGAAGTCAGCTCAGGTGACCACCACGGCGTTCTAATACTCGTCTTCGGGTTTGATCTTCCCAAAGACGAGTTGGCAGCAGATACAACCGCCCTATTGAAAAAATTCCCCAAATTATCCGGATCAGTAGCAGCTACGTGGTGAAAATCCCTTAACGTATCTCGTAGCGATTCCCCAAAGTGATCCCAATTCGCCCTAGAGGTGTTGAAGTTCCAGGAGGATTTTGGAGCTTCTGTTTTCCTAACACCCACCGTATAAGTAATCAATCTATGATCCGAATTTATTGCGCACTCATGGACTACCCACTTTGAAATCCTGGTCGCAACAGATCCAGAGCAGAGAGTTAGATCAATGTTGCTCTCACCATGTATGTTCGAGAAAGTACAAAATGAACTCTGTTCGTTAATGATACTAAGACCCTGCGTAGCAATCAGGTCCTCAACGGCGTCTGATCGCTCCGTTCTACAATCACTAGTGTCGAACCATAATGGTGAGCGTGCATTAAAGTCACCTCCGATAATTATATTACGGCCTTTAAGCGCGTTGAGCGCGCGCGTCAGACTCAGGATGTGGGGTCCTACCGGGTTCCCAAATTTAAAATAAACTGAGATCAAAAAGATCTCAGTATCGCCAAATCTAATACATACACAGGTTTGGTACTCATCAGAAAGACCTGCCAGAAGGAGGGGACTGATCAATGACGTATTGACCAGGACTCCCGCCCCCGGTGAGCGGCCAACTTCGAGTACCGCACCCGGAAAATTAATGGGGGTCTTACCTTCCCAGGTGTACTGCTCCTGAATAAGCAAGATGTCAATATTGAGGTCAGACATGACCTTCAGAACTTCCAGTGTGGCCATCCGGGATCGCTGAAGGTTGACCTGACCTAGGGAAAGGGGATTAGGACGAGCCATAATCCGTCATTCGGAAAGCTGCCTCCACAGCAGCTTTTTGGGCCGGACAGTCCCTGTCACCTGTCGGATGGTCCGCCGGCTTCTTGAAGCGCGAACAGGTGGCGCAGACAGCGGGCTGTGCTCTCTTGGGGCAATCTTCGTAGCCATGACCCACATCGGCGCAGTGGCGGCAAGTTTCATTGGCTTGCGAGCAGCTCTTTGAGATGTGTCCATACAAATGACATTTATAACACCTGGTGGCACCAGTGTAATCGCGGGTCCGACACGCATGCCACCCAGCTTTGTACAGCCAGAACTTTGTACAGCCTTATGGAACCTTAGAACTTTCTACAGCTTTATCAAACCTTCTAGAACTTTCCGAAACCTTCTAGACTCACCGACATACTCCGCCACACCTTCCAGAACTTCCTACAGCTTTATGGAACCCTCTAAAATTTTTCGGACTCTTCTAGACACACCGTACCTTCTAGACACACTCTTCCATTCTTATCAGAACTTTCTACAGCTTTACGGAACCTTCTAGAACTTCTACATTTTATCGAACCTTCTAGAACATTCCGAAAACTTCCAAACCCACCGACATATTCCATCATTCCTTTCAGAACTTTGTACATTTTTATCGCTTACTCCGCCACACCTTCCAGAACTTCCTACAGCTTTATGGAACCTTCTGGAATTTTCTGGAACCTTCTAAACTCACCGACACACTCCTCCTTTCCTTTCAGAACTTTGTATAGCTCTATCAAACCTTCTAGAACTTTCTCCATACACAATTTTCTAAGCATTTGTGAACCATCAGATCCTTCTAGACTCACAGACTTACTCCGCCACTCCTTCCAGAACTTTGCACGGCTTTATTGAACCTTCTAGAACTTCTTACAGCTTTGTGGAATCTTCTAGAATTTTCCGGAACCTTCTAGACACACCGAAACACTCCTCCACTCCTTTCAGAACTTTCTACAGCTTTATCGAACCTTCTTGAACCTTCCAGAACCTTCTAGATTCGCTGACATACTCCTCCATTTCTTCTTCCAGAACATTCCAGAGTCTTATCGAATTTTCTAGAAGTTTCCGGAATCTTCTTGAAGTTTATAGAGTCTTCTTAGAACTTTCAGCCCTTATATCTTCAAAAGCAAGCAATTTAGGTAAAAACGAATACCCTTATTCCCTAGGGGTGATAGAGATCTACCATACCATATAACTATCTTGATCGTACCGGCACTCGTTTCGGAGTTTTTGCGTTCCGCACGTTTTTTTGGACTTTCTTTTATAATATATATTGATTAAGAAAGTCAATTATGTTTGCGGCGATCAACTCTGGTGTAGATAAAAGATGAATAAAAAATATTTTATTTTTTTGAGAATTGTGGTCACTTTAGTGACATCTATATATTCAAACCAAAAACTTCAAGCGTGTGGTTTAAGGGCTCTGTATTTTATATGCATACAGAAAGTGCATTGGCGCGTGCGCATCTTAACAAAATTACGAACTACCCTCTAGCGGAGTAGGGGTAAATTAAAGTCTGGAAATAAGTTACCAGGTTTGACGACAGGTTTCCATCTCCTGCTTTTTTCATGGAGCGTTGCTTGCAGTCTGTCTAAGCCAGCGGTTTTCAACCTATGGTACGCGTATCCCTTGTATCACGTGTTAAAAAAAATCATCCTCTCAATACACTTTGTGAGTTTAGAGTTGTGTACGGAGAACTTGATTTTTTTTCGTCGAAATAGAAAGAGATCGGAACAACATTCGTCCGATTTCGCGTGAAGAATCACTGGTTAAAATGCGCGAAGTCATGTTATACTTTGTTTAAATTGCATTCATTGTTCCTAATTGTGTGACTTGATTGTTAAATTCACGAATAATAATGAGGGTATTAAAAAAACGAGTGTGCTTTAGACCACACAACTGAAGTAAAACTTCTTAAGCTCCATCTATATGATAGGAAGAGAGAAAGAAAATGTGGGCGCGCACTACTCTCTCTTGCTCCTACAGTAATAAGAAAAATGACTCTCTCTCATTCTATCTTCATTAACTTACATCTCCCTCTCAGCTACCGTTCGCCTCGCTTTTCGTAACGCTCTCGTCACGCATTCACCAGCTTACTCCCCAAGTCAAGGGTGCGTAAAGAAGTTTTACTTCAAAGATACAAATGAAAGGTTCAAAAAGGTTGACATAAAGGATTGTGAATGTTTTTTTTAAACATAAATTAATCATTAGCAATTATTGTTGCGTTAATTATCGACAGCAGAAATTGTGCATAACTTAGTATTAAGAGATTAATCTGAGACGATGAGCCGTGACCAGGTCGACAACGGAGGCGTCTACTAATATCTACAGGAATTCCAAAAACTGAAAAAATCGAACTAATATCTATGGGAACCAAAGTGATGACGAATATCTACAGCTCAAACTGTTGACTAATATCTATAAGAACCAAAGTGTTGACGAATATCTACAGCACTGACAGAGGTTGGATTTGCAATTATGTATAGCATATTGCAGGGTTTCCCAAACTGTGTTCCGCGGAACCCTAGGGTTCCGCGGAACCTGAACAGGGGTTCCGCGACGATTTGTCGGCAGAATTTATTTTAGTTAATATACACATATTCATATTTCAACACTACTGAAATGATTCACAAGAAATTAGTTCTTAAGTTAGGCACTAGAACTAGACCCTTCCAGGTACAGAGACTAAGCTTTATGGAAGTTTAAAGAGCCGTTTATGCTGTTATTGGAGTAAATCTTCATTTTACAAACATAACAAAATCTCTGAAATTTATAACTGTGCTGTGTAATAAATACTTTGATGAGAGTCAATAATAAGAACATCTGTGCGATGTGGAAACAATAACTACGGTATAACGGATCCGCATGTGTTTCACGAAATTTCAATTCCCAAGGAACCCAAACATATTTTTTTCGAAATCGACTTTACCTGAAAGTACAGAAATGTAAAAACCAATCAGTCTTACTACATCCTCGTTAGCAATTAGTCGAAATATAAACGCGCAAGGTGCCGTAAATTTTGGTGAAAATTAAAAAAAAAATACATTTTTGGATTTCATCAGTTCATTCCAATCATTTTGGTTTGTCTTTTTTATTTTGTCTTTTCTATTTTTTTATGTGAATACCTCTCAAGAGTCCCAACTGCTACCGTTTGGAGCCAGTGAGACTACGGCATCCCCAATTGGGGTAAGTTAAGAGGCTGACGGTAGTAGGTAGGGAAAGGAGATGGAGACGATGAAGATTGGGAAGTACCTGGCTATTCAGATCTGGTCACCAAACACGGCTAAAGCCATTTCAAGTAACGTTTCAATTCTTGGTCATTCAATGGTCTTCCGCCAGGGCGATTCTGAGAATATCTTCCACTCTGGAACGTGCTGCAAATATACTAAATATTATTTTTATGTGAATTAATTTGTGAAATAACACAAATTAATCAAATAAAATTTATTTTCGCAGTCCGGGATTCGATCTCGCGACCTTCGGAATGTGAGTCGAGAGCCTTACCCCTAGACTAGGCATGTTTTTTCGAAAACTGGTAAGGACGATTCCTGGGTTTGGAATCCATTTTCTGTGACAGCTAAATTACGCCTTAGCGCAAGTGAGTATGAAAATCTAATTGATTTAATTGGTGACTCTTACTTCAAACAAAAATACAAAGATCAGCCTTTCAATGTTTTCTGGGTGAGTTTGTCAGAAGAATAGGTACCCCAATTTATCAAAACATATTTTCATACATAAGCTATTATTGTTTTACTTCCGTTTTTACAACCTATTTATGAGAAGTGGGATTTTCTAATAATGCTGCAACCAAGCCAAAGTGCATGAACAGGCTGGACGCCACTTTAGATATTAGAATCCGACTTACCAATATTTTGTCTGATATCAAGAAAATATGCAGTTCACGGACTAAAAGTAGTCAAAGTCATTAGGTGCTTTATTTATTGCATTTTGTTTTGTTTACATTCCATTTTTTATATACTAAATAAATAATATTTTTAATAACATTTTTTTAATTTTTACGTTTAGAAATTACACAACCTAAAAATAACCTAAGTGTTCCGTTAAAATTTACGGGTTTGCAAAGTGTTCCATTGCAGAAAAAGTTTGGGAAACCCTGGCATATTGGAATAACGTAATATTGCGTATGCAGTTTAAAAAACTTAATTTATGTAAGTATGTATGTAAAAATCCCTAATATCGGACTATTGGACACATTTAGTTGATTAGTCCAACCTATGCTCTGTAGATATTAGTTCAACCTACGCTCTGTAGATATTAGTCAACACTCTGAAGTTCGTAGATATTAGTTCAACATAGGAGCTGTAGATATTCGTCCGACATACAGGCTGTAGATATTAGTATCTGGAGTCGTCGACAACTACTGAAAGCTTACAATTCCGGAACTTGCCGCAAATTTAATACATGTACAATTTTAGGTATTTTAAATAAATAAAAATAATTCCTAAAAATTAATGAAAAACAAGTCAAATAAAATTTACTTGCGCACGTCGATATTTGAAACCGCAACCTCAGGATTCGTAGCCAAGAATCGTAACCTCTCAACAACGTAGGTCGTCAAATATCAAATTAATTACATTATAATATCCCCCTTAATAATAATATGGTTAAAATTTCATACAACTGACAAACTGTTTTCCCTACGTTTGTTAATCAGTTTATTAGTAAGGATCTAAGTAGGTAGGTTACTATGCAAATATTTGACTGTCATATCAATGGCGGACTAAGCCCGTCAGAGGCCCGGGGCGGAAAAGCTGGATGAGCCCCCCCCGAAAAAAATACCCAGTTAGGTAGCTAAAAAATTAATAAGTCATTAGTACTTAAGTAGATAAATTTTATTAATGAAGACAATATTAGCGAAACTCAATCGAAAATCTGAATCAGAAAGATGAAAAATATACGGTCATATTATATTGTTACTCTGAGGGGATCTGGGTCCCAGATGTGACCGTATCTTTTTTGTGATTTTTCTGTTTCAGATTTTCGATTGGTTTCGCTAATATTGTCTTCATTAATTAAATATTAAGTTTTACTCATTAAGTTAAAAATAAAAATAAATGAGTAGATAAATTGACGACGATTAGTTTACTTTCCTTTGAACTCTCCTTGAAATTATACTTTTTCTAGCTTTCCACCATTTTCCATTTTCTCACAACAATCCTCGACTGACTCCAGGCGAATTCATACCATATTTATCTTTTCCACAGAAATAATTTCAATTAAAACTATAGGTACATATTGTTGGTAAAATACTTCTTCTTTGTGTGCCCTATCAGGTCTCCCCGACGTTGGCGATCACTCTTGAAATATCTCTCTGTCTTGTACTGCCCGGAATAGCTCCTCCGCACTTCTAATGCCGGTGTCCACTCACGTATTTTTCGCAGCCAAGACATTTGTCTCCAACCAGGCCCTGGACGACCCTCTATCTTTCAATATTAAATGGAATACTAGTGTTAAGGCGCTGCAAGCGGGCCCGAAAAGAAGAAGATGGAGAGATACGAAATTACGAATGTTAGAGGACAGCGCTAACATTTACAGCGACAAAATCGATGCGAAAATTGCGAAAATGTTTAATAAAACACGACTCGTTTAAAATAGAGCAAAAATCTCGCTGGCATTATCCTAAACAGCATTTAAAGAAACACTGTGAATTTTTTCATACATATAACTTGTAAAATAACTGAAACAAACTTTATTATAATAATTTTTGGAGCGTACTTTGCGATTTTTTCTATCGAGGGAATTTTATATAATTTGCGTTTCGGCGCGGGCAAAGTCTAGATATTATCTTCAAGAATAACATATATTTTTTAAGAGCTTTAAAACTTACCGTGTTTAAGGGAAATATGTAATAAATCGGTACAAATCCGGGTTGCGGGCTTTTAAAGTATTGTCCAGGGTCAGACACAATCATGTGCCGCGGGACCCACAAATCTCTCGCCTTGTCTCTGACTCAGGTAATACAGAGGATTAACTCCATTCCTTTCCATGGGCTGCACAATGGTCAAGTCATATATTTCTATCCTAAAGACCATAAAATTAAATCGTATTCGGATTTTCTGTCAGGGAAGAAAGGCACAGGTCAATTTACCTCAAACCCCCGTTAGGCCTGCTGTAAAGTTAACAATAGTTTAATTTCTCATTTGAGTGTTCCTGGTAAATGAAGAAAGTTCACAAGAAAGAGGCTGTGCGACTGTGCACTCACTAACTTGATGACAAATTTAATGGCAAGGTAATTTTTGTAAGCCTTTTGAAGACAAATTTATTTAACATTATTGTCGTTAAGTTATAAGTTATAAGTTATAAGGTATCTCCGAAATGATAGGCAGAGCATCTGGGCAGTAATCGTGTGCATAAAACATACATACATATTACACTAATTAATTTTTAACTGTTAGGCTAATTTGTTCACTTTTCTCGTATACCTAGGTCTAATAGAAATCGTTGTGATTCCCTTGCTATCTTGGTTACATACCTGGTTAGAAGCAATCTAAACGGCGTTAGAAAGAGAAAACAACAAGCTTTTATTAAAATCCGAAAGTTAACCACAAAATGATTAAAATGAACCCTTTATGAACCAAATTTTCCGACCGCAATTTGTAAAAAAAAAAGAATTTTGGGTATTTTTTATTGATCATTTTTATATGAAATGTTCCTTTGTTTCTATTATCTGTGGAAATGTTAAAAATATAAATAATCGTTATTGTTATCCATTAGTCATAACACCATTGGTAACACAAGATAGGGTATCTTGAAAAATCAGTGTTCGCAATTCATACGCCGTAGAAGGGAAACCTTCAGAAGACTAAAGTAGACGAGAGTGCGTAGGCTACGAATCACCGCACACAGAAGAGATCGATTATATCACCTCATTCTCTCGCAAGCTAAATCATATAAATGTATGTGTTTGCCTCTCTTCAGAATCGCAATTTTTCGTTTAAATCGGGTTTTAAATCACAACGGGGCTAAAGAAGTTTTCACTTCAAAAATTGACTGCCTGCTTCTCTGTTTCTAACCATACCAAAATACCGCACGACCGATTTTATAAAAAAAATTCCGGCTGACTTAGGATTACTACGAACTCTTACAATTTTTCTTAGATGTACCTACACAACAATCCGACTACATATTCGCTAAATAAAGTGCGATGGAGGCTATAAATAGGTGCACATTTCAAACCCAAGCGAGATAACTGAGCAGAATTGTGAATTTTCATTGAATTCGGGGAATACATATTAGTTTTAGATCTGACAAATAAGAAGCTTTACGATTTCGTTGTGCGCCAGTCTCGAATCGCTGCTTTGTCCACTGTGATTGTGCACTCAAATTTGCAAGTTTATTTTTTGATACGGCTGAAAAATTTGCGAGCAATCTCTATCATTGGTAAACAAACTATTAGGGAACGTACCCATACTACGTGACCTGTTCGGGAGGGGGGGTCTTCAAAATGTCACGCTTGGTACAAATGAGCAGCGAGTTGCTTAGGTTTTTGGTCACCGGGGGGGGGGGGGGGGGAGGGGTTAAAAAGTGCAAAAAATTGGTCACGTAGTATGGGTACGTTCCCTAACTAACTAACCATCACATCGTTTCTCCGCAGGGGCAGGTAGGGAGGATGGACCGCCACACACACATTCTCTACATTTGCACACACTCCTTGCTTCATTTACATTTATATAGCATACTCTCTGGTCCCGGCATGCGTTGCTATGCCATTTAATAAAGAAATTGTTTATCCCTGAGTGTTCTTTCCCATTCATTCCGTTCCCCTTCCGCCTCCCCTGCTTCTCCTGCGTCCTCTTCCCCTCTCGCATTCCCACACCGTCACCTCCACCTTCCTTCTCCCAACTCCACTCCCTCACCCCCCCCTTCCCTCGTCCCGCGAACCCCCCTCCCGAGTTCCCCTCCCCCCTCCCTTTCCCCTCCCCCTCCCAGGTTCCCCTCCCCCTCCCAGGTTCTCTACCCCTCTCTGGTTCCCCTTCCACATCTCTCCCTCCCTCCCGCTTTCCACCAATAGCAATTTTTTTATACACATTTCATAATGCCAGAGCTCACCTGAAGTTGTATAAAAACCTTGTCCTGACAATAACGAACACACAAAAAAAGAATTATCTAATTTGGTGCAGTCGTTCGAAAGTTATGCGCTTAGCAACACATTCAGCGATTCATTTTTATATTATAGATTCTTTGATTATATAAATAGATTACACTGTGAACGTTATAAAGAAATCATTAAAATAAACAGAGTGTGCAATTAACACGCGATAGAAGCGAAACCTTCAGAAAACTAAAGTAGACAAGAGACCGGTTATACTATCTCATCCTCTCGCAGGCTAAATCCTGTAGATAATAATAATAATAAATTTGGACAACTTATATAGCGCTGTTTTTGCGAAAAATCGCCTCAAGAGCGCTGTAAAGCGATGTATGTGTTAGTCTCTTTTTAGGGTCGCTATTTTTCGTTTCATCGATTTTCAAATCACAACATTGAAGAAAGAAGTTATCACTTCTAAAAACTCAGAGTGTGCAATGCACACGCGGTGGTAGTAAAAACTCGAATAAAAATAAAATCTTTGGTTTCTTAAAGGAGTACATTTTAATTATTTTGTGGTTAACTTTTATATTTAAATGTAAAGTGTGTTGTTTCTTCTTTCTGACAAGACATAAACTATTTACAAGACCTAGATGATTTGTTCCGTAAAACCGAACAAATGACTGTTCGGTGGTTGAGTTGGCATAGCGCTTGGATCCCATCCGGGCGTCGCGTGTTCAATTCCTCGGCTGGCTAAGTCCTCCATCACAACACAAGCAACATTTTCGGCGCTCTGTGGTGGTAGTAGGAGACGTAGGAGATTTTCAAACATTGTTGGGTTATTCGTAACCAGGCGCGGCTGGCGCTAACGTGCAATGGTGCGCTGAACCGCCAAAAAAATTGAACATCATTTTATAACTCATCGTATTTCTACGTAATGTGTTTATTTATAAAATTGATAAAATTGAGCACAATCTTTAAATTTAATTATAATTATTTTTCAATCTAACAATTAACAATGTATTACGGCCAAATAAACGCATTGTTCTCACCCGCCCGCGCCAGTTTTACGGCGTCTACCCGCTACCCGCTAGGACCGAGGAATCGAGGTAGGTACAATGCCTAAACCGTGCGCCAGAGCTAGGCGCCCCATAATTCGAATGATGCTCGTAGTAAAAAATCCCAAAACGTCAGATACATGTCACACTAAAAATCGGCTGATCGCGCGGCGCGGGCGCCCGGCCGACCCGAAGAGCTTCGGCATTCTTCCGAAATATTCCGAAGATTTGCTTCCAGCGATAGTAAGGTTTGAACAAGATAATATTAAGTAATAATACTTCTCTTCTAAAATGTAACCATTAGTCAAAGGGTCAGCTATGCGTCTCGTGTGACAATCTTGTTCGAGCCCTTGGGGTGTACCTTTTTGACATGATTATTTTTTTGTCACCCATTGCGAACTTCACAGGTCAGTAACGACAGTTAAATGACGATATTGGCGATCCCCGCCGCAGAGTGAAACGTTTCTTGTGTCTTAATTATTATTGGATTATTGCGTTATTATGGTTATCTTTGGAAGGTTGAGTATTTTTAAATGGATATCACACCCACCACCCGCCCTTTCCACTAATCTTCTAATAGATGTAATATCAATAGTAATGGAGTGTAAAATGCTTCTAAAAATATTGATACCAGAATAATTCTATAATAATTGGATAATTACTAGAGCGCCGTTTTAGTTATGTTGCGTTGTACAATTTATTATGAGTTCCTAGGCTATACGTATTTTTATTATATAAATTTACAAACAGATACATAAAACATACCTACTTACCTGGCAGGTCAATTCCCATATACGCATTTTTATTCAGAATTTTTATGATTGGAGAAATTGTATATCTCTATGGAGAAAACACGACTTTGCAAGCATAGGATACTTTATTAAACTCTAGACATCAAGTATGTAATGTCTTTGTAGACATCAGCATGTTTTTACATCGCACGATATTTTTACTATTAGAGTTACATGATATTTTTAGATAGTAAATAATGTAAAATTATGCAAGATGTCTAGATTTTTTTGAAAATATAATATCAACCTTCCGTTTTTGATGAATGGCTTGGTGAACCACCTACAATTTGAGGCACCGGCCGCGCCTGTTCGTAACCCGGGAATGTTTGTCTTTCTTTAAAAAAAAAAAAATTAGACTGAGAGGTTGAGAGCAAAGGAAACAATTCAATATCAAGGCAAAAATATGTTTGTTTCTCTTTTACATGTCATAACTTAGGGGGCATACATTAGTTACGTGAGCTGTTTTTCTTCCAATCTAGACCCCCCCCCCCTTGGTGGGATAAATTTGGGCCACTTCGTTTATTCTTTTCAAGAAACGTGAGATTTTGCTGGACCCCCCCCCCCACTTTTGAGCTCGTGTAATTAGTGTATGCCCCCTTAGGAACATTTTCTCGTTGATCCATTCAAAGGTCAAATATGTAATAGTCAATCGGTTCCATTTTCCTTTTGCTTAATTACCTCCACTTTACACATTACCATTGGGACGTCATTTGCAGACGATCCATTTATGTATATGTATTTACAATGAAAATCTTTCGCAAAATGGCTTAGATTTTGTGTTAACATTACCCTTATTAATTTCCTAATAATATGTCGGCAATTATTAATGGTTATTAAAATTGTAACCCTGTAAAACTACGACAGGTTGAATTTTGGATTTTAGGTCAAATTACCCGACAAAATTGATTTTCTTTTAATCAAAAGCTATAGCTAATAAGCATAATAAATTAAGTATAAAAAATAGGCCATAAGAGGCGTTGGCATTAATTTGTAAGTTAATGATAATTATAAAGAAATATAGGTACATTTTGACCCATTCTATAGGTAAAAATAATGAAATAAACAGTGATTAGACGAAGCTTTTGTAGGGTTTATATTTAAATTACAAACGATCGATTTACTTGGAATACATACCTATTTAACGTGGTTCCATGCCAACTCAGACTGAAACCAACTCAGAAACACCTCAGCTAAAAAAAAAAGCTAAGCTCAGTTAAAAGCTATAAAAAAATAATTTTAAAATAGTCGGTAACCCTAAACTAACAACCTATTTAATCAAATTTTTTATCATCACTCTTAATGACCTTTCTGAGGTGCTTCTAAGTTGGTTTCTTTCTGAGTTGTCCGGTCACCATTCATCGTATTTAAATTAATATTTCGACCCATTTTTTTTTTTATCGGCGTGTTATTTTAAAAAATTATATTTCATTATATTAATGCAGCAGCTAAATTAATAGGACAAAATACATTTTTTACTGATTAGTAACCCTTTTTCTCAAGGGAATAATATTTATAAATAATACAAAAAAATATATTATACCTATATGTAAAAATAAATTAAACTCGATAACAACAAATAAATTAGGTAATGGTATATAAACTCTAATATTTTAAACTTGTAATTGTGTACCTGAATAAAACAAAAAAATAGAATATCTTTATTTTTTTTTAAATGAACCAACTAAGAAGCTAACCAAAGTTTGCTAAAGGCAACGCGTTGAACGTTGAAATAGCTCTCACTCTAATAAAAACCAATAATCTTGCAGAACTTAATAAATAACATTATTAAATTTGATTTATTTAATTAAAAACATTAATAAATGGTGTTATACGAATTTTACCATAACCTCCTAATAGGCGGTTTTGATTAAGAGAGCATTACCAGAGAAAACATATGTCATTTTCAAATCAGATTTTAGACGTATTGACTCTTTTCCACAAAAAAATATAAATGGATTTCGAAAGATTGTTCTTTTATCTAGCATTCGCTTGTAATAAATTTTGAGAAATTTTTTAAATTTTTAGTATAATAAGGTTATTCCATAGGTCGTTGGCAGATTTGTTAAATTTTCAAAAAAGATTTTGTATTATACCACACCCATTTCAAATAATATAATCATACAGTAAAATAAACCAATACATTATCTAGCAAACGCATGTTTTAGAATTTTAATTTTAGTTTCAATAAAATCATTAAAAAATGTGTACTTACAAAATATGTGTGTTTCTTGACGAAAATTGGTCCATTTGTGTATTTATTTGCGCACTTACAAACTAATATATTTCAGATTTTTTTAACATTCTTATTAAATTTAGACATTATTGAAAAATGATAAATACTTGTAATCAAAAAATAATTACAAAAAGTATATTATTTTAATAGTTTTATCATCACGCCTTTCAGCATTTTGGGTGAAGGTATAAATTAAAGCTAATTTGGATTGAAATAAATTCGATATTGAGTTATAATTTTAAAAAGCTGGTACGGAGAATAATTAATCTTTCTCATAGTAACCGCCCTGCACGATCGTAAGAACAACTTTCGACGAAATGTGGATTTTCGTTCGCTGGCTGGTTAAACGCTCTTAAACAGTACCCATTGATATTTTGGTAGAAAGCAGTCACTTTGTGGTTTGACATATTAATTGAAATAAAACAATAACTTTGTAACCACGATTTAAATATTTAATTTTTTCAATATCGACCGGTTTCGCTTAACATAAGCATCTTCGGGGTATAAAATTAAACTGAAGTACTCAGTACCTATTGAGTACTTCAGTTTCTCATTGTAACGGCCCTGCACGATCGTAAGAACAACTTTCGACGAAATGTGGATTTTCGTCCGCTGGCTGGTTAAACGCTCTTAAACACAGTAAACAATAAATTTTAAATATCAAATGATAGAGAATACACAGCGTAAATATAAAATAGCTAGGCACCAATTTATAAAAAAATGTCATTTCGGCACTCTTCATAATATTACGATCTAAACTGGAGAAAAAGTACGAAACGCCGCTTGCGGTTGCTACGTTTCTTTCCCTTAGTTAGTGGTTCGGCTCAAGCATTTTTTCTCCTGTTTATACGCAGCATAAGTTAATTTGCCAAAAATACACTGGAATGACCACGGGTTCAATGGCAGTCTGTGCATCCTCGATTTTAAAAGTAAAATATTTTTAAAATTCCAGGAATTTCATAACACATAATTCGGACACACAAAACATTACAAAACGGAAAATTCCCAATTTTTAGTAGGGAGTTCATTTTCTAGATAAATTAATAAAATATTTTTATTTCTTTTTACGAATAAGAAATATATGAACTAGCCAGTTACGCTAAAGGACTTGAAACGTTTTATAGAGTTGCGTATCTTTTTTATATGTGAAACTGCACAAGAGTCCCAACTGTGCTCCCAACCGTCTGAAGCCAGTGAGACTATGGCATCCCCAGTTGAAGTAAGATATGAGGCTGAAGGTAGTGAGAGGGGAAGGAGATGGGAAAGAGAAATGATGGTCTCACAGCAGGGCAGTTCTGATAGTATCTTCAACTCTGGAGCGTGCCGCAAATATACTTTATATTATTATAAATAAAATTAAATTGTGAATTAACACAAATTAATAAAATAAAATTTACTTGCGGACGTCGGGATTTGACCCTTCGACCATCAAAGCATATCAGGTAGAAAACTTTACATAGATTTTAAATATTTAGAAAGTAGCGTAGATTCCATTATCTCGGTATGTTTATGTAACAAATCGTTCGTTGTTAGCCAAATTACAGTCTTTTCCAATTCTTAGAATTTCCCCTATTGTTCGATAGTGAGTAATGCATAGATAGGTAGTTACTGCCAATAATTATGGACAACAGCTGATTGGAAATGCCAAATAAGCCAAATGACATCTTCCATTGCTACTTTCTAGGAAATACCGAATTATGGAAATGGTGAGCCCTTCGTTAATTGCTCGGTTCGTTGGAACGGATTACGAATTCTCCATTATCAGACAATAGCAACGGGTAAAACCTTGGTATTTGAAAAGTGTAGAGGATGTCAATAAAAGATGAAAAACTAATTAACTAATTATTATTAAAAAACTTACTTTTCAATAAAAAATAATCTCAGAACGTTTGTCGTAAAAATAAACTGGACAGCACAGTAGAAATTTATCCGATTTATCAAGTTATTTATTTTCACAAGGAAATTGAAAATAAGTAAAGCAAACGAAATAATACAATAAAAATCATAAACTTATAAATTTTCGAAGACTACAAGCGATCCAGTAGATTTATTGGACCTTATAGGTCATGGGTTCAAGTTCCTGCAAATATATATTTTTAATTAGCATGTGTGCTATATCACATCAATTTAATTCATTCAAAATAATACACGTTTATTCAGTATTTACGAGGCACAGTGGGGGTACTTTGAGTATCAACTCGGTGAAAGGTCTGATACCGGGTTTGGTGACCAGAATTGAATAGCCAGTTGTTTCCCAACCTCCCATCTCCTTCCTTACACAGATAGGTAGTAAAACTACTATTAGACAACATATCTACCCCAATTGGGGATGACATAGTCAAACTGGCTCTGGACATTCGGGTGCAGTGGATATTCTTACGCAATCTTCGCATAAAAATGAGTTTTTCAAAATACAACATCTGTACGTATATATAATATAATTATTCTACTACTAGTTACCTTTGTACATTTTTTTAAACTTTTTGGGCATTAACTACGTAACAATTTCTAGACATTTTGTTTGAAGAATTTTATTTCACATGTACATTTGTAACTTAAATAAAAGTTAAGTAATGTACATTTGAAATAAAACTAAGAAAAAAACCTGTGTAATAGTTGGCGGTGAGAGATACGAGAAGGATTTTTGTATAACTATAATAGTAATCGCGAAATATTTAGGCCGTGAAAATCTCAAACCATAATATGATTATAAAACAATATTTACCACTGGAGCAATTATGGTCGAAAAATGGACCACTTTTATTTTTCTGCGATTGATGGCGGTCCAAAATTGGACCGCATTTTCCTACCATTCGTAAAACATTTATTGTAATTATTTGAAACATTTTCATTTATTTTAAAATGAAGCTATTGAAATGATTTATCTATTATGACTATAGATGTCGCAAATCCGAACTTCGTAGACTATTTTAAAACAATGTTAAAAATAATTTTTTTTAATATTTTTTTCCCGCCGAATTTTTGATCAGCTGTTTACCATAGATACGTACCTTTCATTACAAGTATACCATGGACAACACGCAGAGATCGAAAATATTCTATGATGAATATGTACCCCTCACGGCACTTTCAAAATACTTTTTTAATATTTATTTTATAAATCCTACAAATATGAGATAAACAGTAAAAACAGTGTAATTCATTGGCTATATCCTTCGATTTTTTTAATGTTGGCGAAAAATTTTAAAAATTATCTTCTGGGAAAACTCGAGCAATCGATGCAAATTTATTTATTTCGCGTGGTCGCTCCAGTGGTTTTAACCTTGTTTAAAATAGCCTAAAAAATCGTAATATTCTTTGATAAAAAGAATAATGACTGACATTATACACGTCCCAAATATGCAGTAAATCTTACGTCACTGTTATCGCATTCCTTATTTTATTATCGCCTAATCACTTGCCGATTTAGCTTTGTTTACCCAAGTCAAGAGAAAACCAGTTACTTTCTGACGGGGAATAATAAGTCTTTCTAAATCTGGCCCTGGGCTAAGAATTGCGAAACAACCCGCGGCAGAATTATCGCACACTAAATTTACACTGAGTTTTCCACAATAATAAATGCTTTCTTGTAGCAGATTCTTGGACTGCTTTCAAGTCGGTCTAGGAATATTTTGATGGGTCTCAGAACCGTTGTTTACGAATAAGTGCTCGTTATCTTACCTTGTCGTATACATAATTAAAGTAGATAAGACATTATCAATGTCTGTGGTCATGACCCGCCTAAGAGTAGACATCGCCTAAAGAGCCGTCACAAGAAAAAAGGCAGTTGTACTTTATTATAGTTATATTGTTATGTACATACCTACGACAAAATCAGAAATCAAACTAAATTTATGGAAAAGTTGTAGCTAACGAAAAAAAACGTTCATATATATTTTTTTACATTAGTTTAAAAAAAGTATTACTTTTTAAATTTATTGCTTCCAAAAACGGAAGTAATACTAAGCAAACTTAAAATAAACAAATCTCTGAATAATGTAAATCATAACATCCAAATTAGTTTATCTCAAAAAATGCATGTCGGGGTTTGGTGATGCATGTGTATATATTATAAATTATAAACAATAGGTAATAATAATAATAATAACATAGTATTTACATAGCGCAGTTTTGTGATATTTCACTTCAAGTGCGCTTAATTATAATAAACTTAAAATTAACCTACAGTGTTCCTTACGAGTCCTTAAAAAATTAATTAAATAATGTGAAATAACGAATATACAAAAAGATACAAAGCAATTCCTAAAGAACAATATTAACAACAATAGTGAGTGCTGTTTTGGCACAGGACAATATATAATGATAAACCATCACGGTGCCATTCAACAAGAATCATTTACACTAAATTATATAGAACAGGAGGCAGTTAACATTTAGAAATAATACAAATTCAGAGTGCACATAAAACTATAGCAAGGAGGTAATCGAAATAGTACCTACATAGGCCAGTTGCCAAAATTTGAACAATTCCAATCTCATTTTCAAGTTCTGTGGAAATTGTATTAAAGTTATGTTATTATTTCAGACCTATGTAAGTGAAACAACTAGTCAATAATGACATAAAAAGACTTGATCAGAATTCTTACAGAATTTTAAAACTAACTTTGAAATTTGATAAATTCTTCAAAATGAAAACTGGATTCTTAGATTTTAGGTTTTACCTTTATTTTACACATATTACTATGTACCTATTTTTATATTAATGGTGTACGGTATATACATACTTATGTAAATATATTTTACTAAGCAAATAAATCAGGTGCATTCCTACTAGATTATATGTATAATAAAAGAAACTTTATACATATATTATGGAAGATTTTTTTACTGTCGTGACTGCTTATCAAAAATTTTAAACAAAATTAAATTACTTTTAATTTTAATAAAGAGAAATGATTCTATTAGGTTTGTTAAATGGTGAAAATATTTTAACCCCTTATATAAATTTTAATTTCTTTCGATTTTTAACATATTTTCCATGAACACTTTACTTTTTTAGTTCTTAAAAAATTACATGTTATTTTTTTATGATAATATCTGTACATTTGCTGAGCCGAAACGGTAATTTTATGACATTCCCTCGTTACAAAAAAATCGCAAAGTGAGCTACGAAAATTAATAAAAACATAATGGTAAAAACACGAAAAAAATCACATCGTATCTTTAAATGCTACTTTAGACATTTGACGAGAAGTTTTTGCTCTATTTTAATTAAATATTTTCACAATTTTTTTGTTTTATTATTGTAGTGTTTTAATATTAGCGCGCTCCCTCTAACATTCGTATTTACATATCTCCATTTAAACCACTTTCTTCTTCCTTTTGAACGCTTACTACGGAGCCTCACAAGGTGAGAACGTCATGAAAATATTAAAAGTATAAAATCGGAGGCGTCTTCTAATATCTACAGGAATGCCAAAAACTGAAAAAATCGAACTAATATCTATGAGAACCAAAGTGTTGACGAATATCTACAACTCAAACTGCTGACTAATATCTATGAGAACCAAAGTGTTGAGGAATATCTACAGCACTGGCAGAGGTTGGATTTGCAATTATGTATTGCGTATTGGAATAACGTAATATTGCGTATGCAGTTTAAAAAACTTAATTTATGTAAGTATGTATGTAAAAATCCCTAATATCGGACTATTGGACACATTTAGCTGATTAGTCCAACCTACGCTCTGTAAATATTAGTTCAACCTACGCTCTGTAGATATTAGTCAACACTCTGAAGTTCGTAGATATTAGTTCAACATATGAGCTGTAGATATTCGTCCAACATACAGGCTGTAGATATTAGTATCTGGAGTCATAAAATCTTATGCACGGAGTTTTCAAATTCGGACTATTTTCAGCTAACCTACTCATTTCCATAATGTACTACGAGCTTTGCGATATTAATTTATTTTAAGAAATAATATAATTGATTGTTGTAATTTTCATATTTTAAATTTTAAATTTGCAAATTTTATATTTTAAATTTACAAATTTTATATACCTACATACAATCTACCTACGAACGATATTTTTCTAAAATACGAAGTTTGATTGAAAATTTAAACCCAGGAGAAGCTGAGAAGGTAGTAACTGAGATGTTTATATACATATATGTAAGTATAACCCCGCTTCTAAGGGATCTTCATTGGCTTCGATGCCCTGAAAGAATAGAGTTCAAGATCGGCTTAATGACCTTCAAAGCATTGCAAGGAATGGCGCCAGCCTATATATCGGAACTATGTGTCCGACAAAACTTAAGGCAGCTTACTCTAAGGTCAGCAGATCTAGATGTTACTAATCGTTTAATCGAACTTTCTAGGTCAAATCGAGCCGTTTACTATGATCGATCTTTTCCTGTAACTGGCCCGCTCATTTGGAACAAACTTCCCTCAGCACTTACTAATATCCAGAACTTGGCTGAATTCAAAAGAGCTTTAAAAACAAACTTATTTAAAAAATCATACCTTTTATGAATTTTAACTCTTTTTCAATCTACCATAATAAGCCATGTTCCTCAAGTTTCTGGTAATTGTTTGGTTTCGATTACCTCCTTGCTATAGTTTTATGTGCACTCTGAATTTGTATTATTTCTAAATGTTAACTGCCTCCTGTTCTATATAATTTAGTTTAAATGATTCTCGTTGAATGGCACCGTGATGGTTTATCATTATATATTGTCCTGTGCCAAAACAGCACTCACTATTGTTGTTAATATTGTTCTTTAGGAATTGCTTTGTATATTTTTGTATATTCGTTATTTCACATTATTTAATTAATTTTTTAAGGACTCGTAAGGAACACTGTAGGTTAATTTTAAGTTTATTATAATTAAGCGCACTTGAAGTGAAATATCACAAAACTGCGCTATATAAATACTATGTTATTATTATTATTATAAGTGTGAACTTGTGAACATTTGAAAGTCATTGTTTGAGCTTTGCGCTCAGCTGTAATATTATAAACAAAGCATTGGCGTAGGTAGGTACCTACGAACAATGACTTTTTTAAATAATGAAGAAAGTACGAACAATATGTCCAACACAATCGAGATTCGAGTAACTTTTTGGTGTCTGCTACCTGCCTGAAATCATGCCCTTGGGACAAAGGAGTCGATCTGGCAAGGCAATTTTAAGCGTTATTGAACTCTAAAGTAGTACTCTCTAGGGCCTAATATCGCATAATATTTCTGGGTCAGATAAAACCTTGTCGTTCCAAGGGCACGAAATATTTGGGCCAGAAAAAGGTTCATTTCTTTCTCAGACTGCCCATACGGTGAAATTGGTTACTTGTTGAAGAAATAATTTAAAATCTGGATAATTGAAAAAGTTTCATTTTGGTAAGGAAAAATTATTGAGCTTTCTTCGGGCACACGGATACGCCCACGACACACTTACATTGATTTATCTCTTCAGTGGTTGAGTGGCTGAAGAGATTCGATTGGGGAAGGAAATGTTTATTCAGATATGGTCAATAAATATGGCTAAAGCTATTTCAAAATCTATGTTCAAAATGGTGGTTTTCATGACTCAAATTAACATTCATCAGTCTCGTGAGCTAGGTTGACGACGAAATAAGTTATTTTTTTATTTAATTAATGAAAAAAAAGTGTTTTACAAAGCTGGTAGTTATTCGAGTTAAGAATCTACTAGTGTAAACATATTATTTTCTAAATATTGAAACATTTGAAATAAACTTAATTTAACATTGATTGTGCTTTACCGACCACAGGAAGTCATACGTAGGAGGCGTCTACTAATATCTACAGGAATTCCAAAAACTGAAAAAATCGAACTAATATCTATGAGAATCAAAGTGTTGACAAATATCTACAGCTCAAACTGTTGACTATTAATATCTATGAGAACCAAAGTGTTGACGATTATCTACAGCTCAAACTGCTGACTAATATCTATGAGAACCATAGTGTTGACGAATATCTACAGCACTGGCAGAGGTTGGATTTGCAATTATGTATAGCATATTGGAATAACGTAATATTGCGGATGCAGTTTAAAAAACATAATTTATGTAAGTATGTATGTAAAAATCCCTAATATCGGACTATTGGACACATTTAGCTGATTAGTCCAACCTACGCTCTGTAGATATTAGTCAACACTGGGACCGTCATAGGTATTCGTCCGACCTTAGCTCTGTAGATATTATTAGTCAACACTCTGAAGTTGGTAGATATTAGTTCAACATATGAGCTGTAGATATTCGTCCGACATACAGGCTGTAGATATGGAGGCGTCTACTCATATCTACAGGAATTCCAAAAACTGAAAAAATCGAACTAATATCTATGAGAATCAAAGTGTTGACGAATATCTACAGCACTGGCAGAGGTTGGATTTGCAATTATGTATAGCATATTGGAATAACGTAACATTGCGTATGCAGTTTAAAAAACTTAATTTATGTAAGTATGTATGTAAAAATCACTTATAACGGACTATTGGACACATTTAGCTGATTATTCTAACCTACGCTCTGTAGATATTAGTTCAACCTACGCTCTGTAGATATTAGTCAACACTCTGAAGTTCGTAGATATTAGTTCAACATATGAGCTGTAGATATTCGTCCGACATACAGGCTGTAGATATTAGTATCTGAAGTCGTATATCTCTATGCAGGCAGTGTCCAATGGGTTCCCATGTTCCCAATGTGGGTTCCCAATGCTTTATGTCTATAATTTGAACTTTTATTTTTATTATGCAAGAAAGTATTAGTATAGTTTATGCAGGCAGGTATACATATATATTATACATTTACACATTGTATAACTAATTACAATCACGCCGTTTCCCCGCAGGAGACATAAGAGATATGGTACGGCAGAAGACAGGCAGGGTCGGCAGGGAGTACGTACCGCCAAATAATGGCGCGTTCAGACGTTTCAATTTTTGTTGATCCACTTTTATTTAACGTAAAAAGTTGAACGAGATTATGTTCACACGTTTCAATTTAAGTAGAACCGAATTTGACATTCAAGATGGCGTCAACTGAAATTGTCAGTGCGTGCGTCTCTCTAACTTCTGATGTTTTTCTTGATGATAAAATAACTTTTTGATGATAAAATTTAACTTTTTGATGATAAAATTTTTCAGAGACGTTTAAATTAATAATAATTACTACTAACTACAATAACCGGAGAAGCAAGGAAATAATCCATATTTCGTAAAAATTAGCTTTACCATAACCTAAAAACAACAACGCCAAACGTCATACTTTGACATAGGTAGTTATTGTTATTAGATTTGTACAAAGTTTTTTTTCTTTTAATTTATGCGTATTAATGGTGACGCATGCTCTGAATATTTACCGTTATTTTTTTGTCATTATCATAATATATTGGGTAGGTAGTGTAAATGAAACACATATTATTTATTGCAGTTCACGGGCATTTCTATTTGTGTACACTTCTTGCTTTTGATCCCAAAGACAGGGATGCATAAATCTGAACATCAAATCATCCGACCATTTCAAATATTTTTTCGTTGAAACGGATTCCATGACGGTAGAACTAGGAATGTCTAACGAATATGGACATAAATGTTTGACGTCTAGTTGTGCACGCGAGTAACTATGGTAACCAAGATGGCGCGATCATACTTGAACGTCAAAAGTAGACGGGCTATCAACTTTAGCTAGTCAACAAAAAACTTGTTCAACTTTGTTGAAAGAAGGTTCACACCTGTCAATATGCTTTCAAGTGTCGAGTTGATCAACTAAAGTTGAACCGTGTGAACCGGCTATAACTTCACACATACTTTTTTATTATTCTGACTCTTGACATGGCCCGACTCAAGCATCTGGTTATCGTGCCATGTCGTCCTCGGGCGTCCTCGACTTCTTCTTTCATTCACATTCACGTCACAATATTCTCCGAACACTATTTTTTCGTTCCTTCGCATCTAGGTACATTCCCAAACCATCTGAGCGTCCCTTTCTTAATCTTACTCATCAGGCTTACATCAATCAGCTTTAATAATAATAATAATATTTGGCTAATTTATATAGCGCCGTTTTTGTGAAAAATCACCTCAAGGGCGCTGTACAAATAAGTATTTAAAGGAATTAATATTACTGGCTTACAACTAAAATTTACAATTATAACTAGTGACTTACATCTAAGACTTATATAGCTAGTGACTTATGACTAAGACATATAAAAGCAAACCTATATAAAGCAAGTGACTTAATAACATACATATTTACAATTAGATTAAGATTAGCGCCAGAAGAAGTTAGAAGAAAGAATAATACTAGATAATAATACATAATATGTTTTGTAATGAGCACACTTTGAAAACAAAGGTAAAATTTTATGATACTCTCAGATACATAGGTATTTTTGTTTAAGGGTATGAGAGCCCAAAAAGGTAGGTTTTTAATTTGGACCTAAATTCTGTTGGGCTTGTTATGCATCTAAGTTTCGGAGGGAGTTTATTCCAAGCCTTCGGCCCAGACACTCCGAAAGCGCGATCTCCAAATTTAGTATTTGGCTTGCGTTTAGGTTCCATTAGTTTGCCTATAGCTGATGAGGTTGCTGATCTAAGTGTTGACTGCCTCGGACCAGTATTTTGCATTCTTTGCGGATCTAATTCTGGTTGTGCCTAGTTTAGTATTCGTTAAATTCAACAAAATAAAAATCATTATTTAAACATTGTACATACTCGATATTATAATTAGTATAAATATTAGTCGTAGTCATAAAATATTTCCTCCATAATTACATATAGTTTTATTACATACCCTAGGTATAGGTAAACTATACATTGATTAGTCAAATATGCTACGTATACCTAACTGCCTAATATAATTGTCCTAAATATGATCTATAATACTAATGTGCTAATCTTATACACAGATAAGTTTGGACTCATTGAACATGATAATTGTAATTAAGAACCCTTACCTATTTTTAAATTCTAAAGCTGATAGGGTTGATAGATTCATTGAAGCCATTACGAAATTCGCAGGTACAAAGTGCGAAACTATTATAGTTAGGTACTTTGTATCCTTGAATTTCGTATCCATGAATAATCGTACGATAAAGAATAAAATTATTACATGGTGTCCGAAAATTAGTGGGACAGTACCTACGCGCCAAATTTAAATGCCAACCAGAAGAGTTATTGTCTATCTTTTGTGGGATCGTTATCGAGATATCGAGATCGTTATCGAGATAACGGACGTGATCTCCTGTCACATTTGTGTGATTTATTTGCTTTTTCTATGTACAACGTACATTAAATGAATAAATAATCATGCGTTCTTGCAGGAATTCGTGTTTAAAACGATCTCAATTAAATATGTGACAGTAAATATGTAAAAATCACACAAACCTGACAGGAGATCTCGTCCGTTATCTCGATAACGATCCCACAAAAGATTTACTGAACTTGGTGCGATATGTATATCTCTATGAATGCGATCCATTCTCGCGAAGATACAGTAACTTTATTGATTCTACAATAAACACATGCAAAATAGAAAGATGCGTGAAACATGCGTGCGATAGAGAAAGGTGTGGGCAGGTATGCCGCTTTTCGGACCTCAAACTCTCCCATTGGGACGATTTCTATTTTCTATATGAAGTTTGGTGTTTACGTGTGTTTTGGTGTATACGCGGGAAACTGGTGAATCGAAACCACATTTGGATCGTGGTCGATTTAGTTTGATATGAGTTTTAAATCGAGTCCGAAGTTGGAATTTGAAGGTAAAATTTGAAAAAAAAACTTACATTAATTCAGCGTAAAAGCGTTGAAGCCTAAGGGTACGATCAGGTACAAAGCGGGTTTCGGTTTTCAGATTAACGGCGTTCAGTGCCCTGTTCCACCGGCGGCAGTTGACGCCGAGATGTGGACAAACAGAACGCGGATAAAACTTGCGCTACCTGCGCGGTAGCCTGACAGCAGCTGTCAGTTTTTACGAAATGTCGAGTTCGTAGACGACGATTATTTACTCTTGGAGAATCCTTTCTTAAAATTAAGGAATAAAACAATGGTATTTGGTAATTGGTATCTTTAAATATGAAAAAAAACCTCAAGAGAACATGATAATATGTTAAGTACGTGCCTGAAAGAAATTCACTTGTGACATTTGAGGTTATTTCATAATTTTATCTTTTTGATTTCATTCCATCACTTGTCAACAACATTTCTGGTGGTATGGAAAGTATTTCTTTTATCCCAGATTGGCGATTGATTGAAAATAGCGGCAATTAACAGGTCGCTCATTTTGATATCAGATTCTGACCGGCGTCACCGGCGAGCAGGAATTAAGAATTCATTCCGGTAAAGCTTATCGGCGCCGCCTCGCGCGGACATAAATCTGAACCTGCCTTCACTATGTTCGGCCTGATACGTTGACATACAAACATTCTTGTCAGCACGCCTGCGCCAGTCGGCCGCCCATGCGCCGACTAATCAGAAAACCGAAACCCGCTTTGTACCTGATCGTACCCTAACTCTGGCTGTAATGTTTTTTTAAGTTTCTTTTAAACTTTAAAAAATAGTTGATTTAAAAAATAATTCTATTTATTTATTAGGTATATAAAAAAACAGAGTGTGCAATTCAGACGCGGTAGAAGTGAAACCATCATAAAATTAAAGTACTTAGACAAAAGTGGGGAGCCTACGGAGCACCGCGCAAAGAGGAGACCGATAGGCTACGAAGCACCGCACAAAGAGGAGACCGTTTATACCATCTTATTTTCTCGCAGACTTAATCCTATAGATGTATGGGTAGTCTCGTTTTAGTGTCGTTTTATCGTTTCATCTAGTTTCAAATCACAACGGTGCCAAAGAAGTTTTCATTTCAAAAACCATTCTTAAATAATATTGTTGCTGCACGCAAAGTGTTTTATTTTCGTAGATTCTCCCGAGTTCATGTACAATTAGTTTCTGGACACCATATACAGGAATGACGGTTAAAAGATAATATAATTATTGATATAATAATTACCAATGGTGAGTCACGAATTTCTCTACAATCGATCCCTTAAATAAATATACCATTCATTCTAATTACGTGGGGTATTTGGTATGTGCCGAACAACACTTCGGTAGGTAGGTACATATTTATTATTCTTGTAGATAAGAGATTTCCAAGAAAAGTTCACAATGATTTACGAGGGTACGGGCTTAAAGCTGCAAATGGAATACTTGGAGAAATAATAATACAAATAATAGGATATAGGAACCTTCTATGTTTCAGAAAAACATTATTTACGATCAATGTAAAAATGAAACATTGTATTTTGGTAGGATAAGTATGGAGATGAATTTCTACATAATATTTTATCGTTTTATTGCGAATTTTGACGAAGAATAATAGTTCTTAACCTTTTTAAAAAAATACCTTCCACGATGCTTGTATTTGGTCTAACAATGAAATTGAAATATAATTTCCACTGAGAACATTTGAGTCTTATAATTTCAATACCCGCTATATCTGATTTTTTGACAAAATGATCTGAGTATGACATCTTGTTCACTTTTTTGCGAGGAACAAGACTAATCTAAAATTGAGTTTCTAAACCTCCCTTATCACGACCAAAAACCATGTTAAAATTGCAAGTGAGAAACAAAACCCGCTGTATCATTCAAGAAGTTACCATTGAAACCCGCTATATCGGAATTCAACCAATCACGAGCAGTTATTTTGCCAAGATGGCGTCTGTAGAAACACGCCCCTCAGGTCAGTTGAGTTTCAAAAGCCTCTATATTCCATATAAATCACGAAGTGAGTATCAAAATCCGCTGGATCCATTTTATTTATTCAAATTATTTAAATATTTCTAGATATACTTACATTGAGAAATGAACGTTTTTCGAATGTATATTACTCCAATTCATTATTTAAAAAAAGAATTTGCATTTTTTTATTTACTGGAAAAAGATGTGATAGTTTTTTGCTGTTTTCTCGGAATCAGTGAAAGTTGATATTGCAGATATAGAAATTGAACGACTCATTTATCATTTATCACTAAGTATGTCTGCATTTAAAAATAAATGTCGGTCAGCGGGACTATGGCATCCCCAATTAGGGTTTGTTGTGAGGCTGAAAGGACTGGGGAGGAGAAGGATATAGGGAAGTGGAAGGAAATAGCGAAGAAAAATTTTCAATCTCGAAAGAGAGCGTTTTCAAATTATCGGAAAATTTTACTTGTGCTATGATGGAGAATAAAACTCGCAACGTCTGGGTGGGAATCCGACGCATTTTCCACTCGGCTACTAGTCGAATGGCACGATCAAGTGAATCAGATACAAGTCAGATGTTAAGAGTCAGAATAATATAAGAGCATGTATGAGACGATGTATGAATGTGAACGAGGCAAGGAGTGTGTGCTAAGACCGAGTTCATCCGTCCGTTCCGACCATCCTCTCTGCCTACCCCTGCGGAGAAACGGGGTGATGGTTAGTTAGTTAGTCCACTTTCTTCGTCCGCCCCACATTGGTAACTACCCCAAAATGGGAAACCATGGAAAAAATTTCGCCTTCGGCGCTTTTCCGTGTATTTAAAAAAAAAAATTTATATGAATAACGCACAATAATCCCAATTATTCCCGTCTGGAGCCAGTGGGACTACGGCATCTTCAAATGGTGTATGTTGTGAGGCTGAAGGTAGTGAGGAGGGGAAGGAGACAGGGAAGAGGAAGGTGGGGAAGTACCTGACTATTCAGATCTGGTCACCAAACACGGCTAAAGCCATTTCAAGCAACGTTTCAATTCAGAATGGTGGTCTTACACCAGGGCGATACTGAGAGTATCTTCCACTCTGGAACACGCCAAAAATATACTACATATTATTTTTAATGAATAAATTGTGAAATAACACAAATTAATCAAATAAAATTTATTTGCCATGCCGGGATTCGATCCCACGACCTTCGGAGTGCGAGTCAAGAGCCTTAAGTAGGTTATAAGCTTCACATTATTTAAAAAGAAAAAAAAAATTCTAAATTGTAACATGACTTTTTCAAACACAAAGGAATATTTTCATTAATAAATAATTGTGTAATATATAATGTCCCCCTCACCACTGACTCCCTCAACGGGGGGGGGGAGGCACCGAGGCACCGACTGAATAAGTGCCTAGGGCCCCTAGAAGTCCGGGATGGTCAGAAGGTTCACGAAGAAGAATAGGTTTGAACCGGGTACCTGGCAAGGAGGGATCTACTTATTAAATACAATGCTAAAGAGATAACTTAGGTATTGGAAAAACACCATCACCATTTGCATACTCCGGTGAAATACGATACCTGCACCAGGATGTTATGAGAAATGTTATCTGCGTTTATTGTGTGTCTACCATTGTTAAAGCCGTTGAAATTCCTAAGTATCTAACTACTAACAAATTACATGTAGGTACTTACATATAAATCGGAATAAATAGATTTTTCCTTATGTAGTGGTGTACTGAATCGCAGGACTACTGCGGGGAAAGAGGGGTGTTCCTGGCGGGTGTTCCAAACGACTCCAGATACTAATATCTACAGCCTGTATGTCGGACGAAGTTACAGCTCATATTATGTTGGATTAATATCTATGAACTTCAGAGAGAGGACTAACATCTACAGAGCTAAGGTCGGACGAATATCTATGACAGTCCCAGTAATATCTATGGAGCGTAGGTGGGACTAATATCTACATAAGGCAGCTGAGCAAGAGGTTGTACGGAAAACCTAACCTAACCTAACCTATGCAATATTACGTTATTCCAATTTGCTATAATAATTGCAAATCCAACCTCAGCCGGTGCTAAAGATATTCATATTCGTCCTCACTTTGGTTCTCATAGATATTAGTCCGATTTGTTCAGTTTTTTGAATTCCTGTAGATATTAGTAGACGCCTCCGTTCCAAACTAGTGTGAACCAGTTTGAACCACTGTTGGTGTGCGCAAACACATTCAAAGGTGCGCTCTTAAAAACGATTTGCCTTGATTGGAATGGACCTATCAGGGAAATCGACAAATATCATTACAGCATATTGTTTGAGAATCTCTACATTTAATATGCATAATTTCATTAGCCAATCCAATATTAATCAGATTTCTGCCGCTAACAACACAGTTATAAATCTTCATAATGTAAATAATTAGATATGTCACACATAATATAATGTTATCACTAAAGACCGGATTATATGCAACAAAAACAGCCCAAAATATGCATGCAAATATGCAATAAAAATAGCTAAAATATGCACAAAAATCCATAAAAAGGGCCAAAATATGCAACATGAAATAATACAGGAAGCCATATTTTTAAATATTTTTTTTATTTGTTAAGCTATTAGTTCTCAAGAAGGATAACAATCGTATTTTAGAAAATATCAATTACAAAATGTATTTAACGAGAAATTTACAATTTTTCTTCAAAAATGAATATGACTAAGTACTGTTCTACATTTTCTGTAGACAAATTGTGTCTACGATCTCTTAATATATGTTTGTAAGAGGAAAAGGAGCGTTCTACATCTACTGATGTGACTGGACAGAATTTAAATTTGGGTGCGATATTTGAACTTATTGTGCCGGGCAAAATTTCACCTGCCCCGTTGATGAAGCTATCAATTTGGCATAAGGGTTCAAACCCTGGGTTATTGTTCAGTAAATTTTCAAACTTTTCTTTGAGTTTACTCGGCAAATTTTCTTCATAACCTGAGTAGATTCATTCAACGCCAATCCATGAGTTTCAAGCGTTTTCACTAGCCGCGGAGCGATCAGTTCACTAGCCGCGCACTTAGCTATTTGACGTTTATAGTGTCACTATGTGAACGATGAACAAGATCGAACGTAAATATGCAAGATCTCAAATTTTTTGCTAAAATATGCAAGTACCGCTGAAAAGGGTCTAAATATGCAAATGCATATGCAAATATGCATTTGCATATAATCCGGTCTTTAGTTATCACTCTTTCTCACAAATTAAGCGTTAAGCCTCCAATGAATGTTATATACATAATTGACATTAGTAAATACGATTACAGTGAGCGAAGTTTACTTGCAGATAGTGAATTCGCTGACTAGTAGCTTTTAAACTCGCTCAATTTAATCGAGACTTTAACAAATAATACAGAGATACAACGGAGTTCTCAGCGGTAGCGGTATAATGTAAAAAAAAAGAAAAATACAAAGTAATATGTAATCAATTATCCTTCTATATTCTAAGGTAATCAAGAATCTCAGAATTAAAATCAATTTACGTAAAAAAATTATAGCTGATAACATTAATGATTAAATTTAACAATTTAATATAAAAAAGTGTTACTCATCACAACCATTTAACAGAACGCCACTGAAAACTGAATATTCCTACCTGCTGTTCACACATGTGCCAAAATCAGAAGGTAGGCACCTACGCGTGTTTGCAGTCGTGACGTAATATATCTAGACTTACCTACGCTTATGTATTACAATATAGTATGTGCACATCTGTTTCGGTCAAGGTTGACGTAACACAAGTCAGCTGAAGTGCGCGCGATATTGAGCAGGCAGGTAATCTGCTCTTATCAGTACCTCAACTAAATTGTTCGGTTTAAGCCGGTTACAACACATTCAAAATCATTTCCCCTTTTTAATGGAAATTTATTTTTGATCAGTCAGGGATTCATTCCCGCGACCTTCGGAATGCGAGTCAAGAACCTTACCGCTGCACTAAGCCGGCCGTCAAAGTGTTTGTTTCGGTCGTGTTGTTTCTCTTGGGCATCCCCGATTACTCTTCCATTCACTTATCCATCATAATATAATCTCCTGGTACTCCTTTTTTCATACAACTTGAAAAAATATCGACAAGTGTATATTTTTATCTTCAATACCTATAATAATATTTTTAATTTCTCTTATTTTCATATACAATTTATTTCCCTACAATCTTCCTGCAATCATGATTTGGAATTTTTTTTTTTTAACATTATCTCCATACAGGAGGCCCTGAGGAAAATAATTTCTCTCAGGGCCTATGTGATCTTAGGGGATGCCGTGAGGAGGTTTTTTTTTGGAAGGGAAGGAGAGGAAGTTCTGGGAAGGAAATAGGTATGAGATGTGAGTAGGAATTTGGAATACATCCCTCCAACCGCGGAAACCGGGCACCCCTACTAAGTCACCAAACGTAGCGAACCGCTTGGTCTGACCTATTGCAGAGGTGTTGGTTATCCAAAAAATGGTTCCCGGTGATACCCATAACCGCCTCCCAAATTGTAATTATTCTTGCAAGTAATGTAGAAGGCTTTCCAAAGAAAGTTGTTTTGCATTACAATAATACCTTGAGAATACCACAAGGGTCTGTTATCGGACCTATTATTTTTATAATGTGCCTTTGATATGGTAAAAGTATTGTGGAGCAATTCAGATATTTGGCGAATTACCAAAGGAATTAAAATTAGAAAAAAATAAACAAATTTAAAAGTAAATTAAGAAAATATGTGATTTATTCATTCTAGAAGATGTTTTTTTTTTATTAGTGTAATATATGTACATATAAGGGTTGTCAGGAAATAGATAACTATGAACATATTTAAAACAACACAAATATATTAATAATATCATTTCATTACTCATGATACCAATACTAAACCCGTGAGAAAGAAAAATATGCTTTGTTCCCATAACACTATCTTATTATAAGAATAGATAAGGAGTCCAGTATCAAGTGTCTAAAATAAATTCATTCCTTTTGTTTATTAAAAGTGACTCCCACATATTAATAAATATGAAATACACGAGCACAAAACTGAAATTTTTTTTATGTGATTATCGAACATAAGCCATTACGACCATTATTTACCCAACCACTTTTCCTATGGCTGAAGCTGAAGGAAGTGAAGAGAGGAAGGAGATGGTAAAGATGAAGGTTGGGTAGGGCTTGGCTATTCAGATACCGATCATGCAAATTTAAAATGCTGTAAAGGACAAAATGGTAATTGTTCGGGAGAGCGAAAAAATTTTTTTCTCAAAAAATCATGTGTCCTGTTTTTGAAGACCTATATTTATGATTTTTTTAATAGCATCGAATAGATCTTTCAGAATACTTAACATTTTTTGTAAATTTATTTAAGAGGGCATTACCAGAGAAAACCGTAAATACGTCATTTTCAAAAAAGTTTTTTAGACGTATTGACTCTTTTCCACAAAAAAATATAAATGGATTTCGAAAGATTGTTCTTTTATCTAGCATTCGTATATAATAAATTTTGAGAATTTTTTTAAATTTTTAGTATAATAAGGTTATTCCATAGGTCGTTGGCAAATTTGTTCAATTTTCAAAAAAGTTTTTGTATTATACCACACCCATTTCAAATAATAAAATCATGCAGTAAAATAAATCAATACATAATAATATCATAATAATCAAATCAATACTTTTGGAATACAGATTTGCTAGTTAATTTAAAAGGTAAGAAAATAGTAGTACCGGGCATTTCAATAAAAAGAGGGATTTTTCAAGGAGACTCATTGAGCCCTCTTTGGTTTTGCTTAGCATTGAATCCCCTTTCTAAAATGTTAATTAAAAGCAAGTTTGGAATAAAAATTAAGGGTAATACAAGAGAGAGTAGTATAGTTTCACATCTATTATATATGGATGATATAAAATTATTTTCAAATTCTGAATCAAATTTAGAGAAAATGATTAAGGTAGTTAAAATTTTTTCAGATGATATTAAAATGACTTTTGGTTTAGATAAATGTAAAACTATCCATATAGAGAAAGGCAAAATTGTAGATGGAGACGAGGGTATATTTAGAAATTTCAAAATTCAAAGTATGAAAGGGGATGAGGTTTATAAATATTTAGGATACCCGCAATCGAATAGATTAGATCACACCAGTATTAAAAATGATATTAGGATTAAATTTCAAACTAGGATCAGAAAAATTTTAAAATGCAATCTATCTGCTAAAAATTTAGTAAAAGCAATAAATACTTGGGCAATACCTCTACTAACGTACTCATTTGGCATAATTAAATGGTCCAATACAGATTTAGATAGTTTAGAACGATTAATTAGAACTACGTTAACAAAATTTAATTGCCATCATCCAAATTCAGCTATAGAACGAATTAATTTACCTAGAAATTTAGGAGGTAGAGGTGTAGTCAAAATAACATCTTTGAAACACAATCAGGTAGAAATGCTTAGAAATTTTTTCCATAGGAAAGCTAATAGCTCAGAAATGCACAAAATAATTTGCAAGGTAGATAGAAATATTACACCTTTAAATTTATATGACGAGAATGCCAACATTCTTATAAATACTAACCAGGAATTATTAGATTCCTGGTCAAATAAAATTATTCACGCAAAACACTTCAATTATCTCAACCAAACGTATGTTGACAAACTTTCGTCAAACAAATGGTTGAGTATTGGAGAGTTGAGCGCAGAAATAGAAGGATTTATGCTTGCCATTCAAGATAGAGTCATTAATACTAAAAATTATAGAAAGCATATAATCAAAGATATAAATCAAATTGATGATTTATGTAGAAAATGTTTGGCTTTTCCCGAAACTATAGAACATATTATATCGGGATGTTCTATATTAGCGCCTTCCGAGTATACATTTAGGCACAATCAGGTTTTAAAAATAATTCACCAAAGTTTGGTAATTAAACATAACTTGATTGATTGCCGTAATGTAGTACCTTATTATGAATATGAACCAAATTCATTTATAGAAAATGAATTTTATAAAATATATTATGATAAAACTATACTAACAGACAGAACAATTAGTCATAATAGACCTGATATAGTTTTACATGACAAAATTAAAAAAATAACTTATATCATTGATGTAGCTATTCCAAATTCCTGTAATATTCAAAAAACTGTTTCTGAAAAAATTAGAAAATACACAGATTTAGGAAATGAGATTAAAAGAATTTGGCATTCTCGGACTATAAAAATATTACCATTTGTTATTTCGGCCACTGGCATAATACCTAGGAATCTGATTCAAAATTTAAGCATATTAGATTTGTCAAAGAATTTGTATATAAAAATGCAAAAAGCAGTAATTTTAAATACATGTAGGATTACAAAAGATTTTTTAAATATTTATATTGAGGGATCAGTAGGATTTATAGGTTCAATTAGAAATGCCACAGAGCCGAACCCTCTGATATGAAAATATCTGGAGTCGGTGAATTATATTCCCATTTGGTCTCTAGTAGGTTGACATGTTGTTCTTGTATTGTTTTGTATTTATAATACTTATATAGTGCAATTGCATAACGTGGATTCACTAGATGATCATTTGGGGAAGTGTATGAAAGGGTTTAGTTTTTCCTTCTTTTTTTTTTTTTTTTTTTTTTTTTTTTTTTTTTTTTTTTTTTTTTTTTTTTTTTTTTTTTTTTTTTTTTTTTTTTTTTTTTTTTTTTTTTTTGGGGGGAAAATTTAACCCGGACATTTAAATCTGGTGCGTAAAATCTAGCAAACGTATGTTTTAGAATTTTAATTTTAGTTTCAATAAAATCATTAAAAATATGTACATACATGTGTTTCTTGGCGAAAATTGGTCCGTTTCTGTATTTATTTGCGCACTTACAAACTAATATATTTCAGATTTTTTTAACATTCTTATTAAATTTAGACATTATTGAAAAATGAAAAATACTTATAATCAAAAAATAACTACAAAAAGTACATTATTTTAATAGTTTTATCATCATGCCTTTCAGCATTTTTGGATGAAGGTATAAATTAAAGCTAATTTGAATTGAAATAAATTCGATATTGAGTTATAATTTAAAAAAGCTGGTACGGAAAATAATTAATCTTTCTCATTGTAACCGCCCTGCACAATCGTTAGAATAACTTTCGACGAAATGTGGATTTTCGTTCGCTGGCTGGTTAAACGCTCTTAAACAGTACCCATTGATATTTTGGTAGAAAGCAGTCACTTTGTGGTTTGACATATTAATTGAAATAAAACAATAACTTTGTAACCACGATTTAAATATTTAAATTTTTCCATACCGACCGGTTTCGCTTAACATAAGCATCTTCGGGGTATAAAATTAAACTGAAGTACTCAGTATCTATTGAATTTATTTTTAAGTTATCAGAAAAAAATAATTTTAAAATGCACGTCATAAAAGACGAACTAATTTTCATTTACATTTTGATGACGCGTATTGAAAGAGAAAAAAAACGAAGAAAAATTGAATATTTAACTAATTTTTGGATTTACTGTCCTTTGCAGCATTTCAAATTTCCGCTCTCGATAGGGTCTGTTATTATTTGGTTCTATTACTTTATAGTGATTTTTGTAACGGTGTCACAATGTAAACCTGCACAAGTTAAAATTTATAAGATCAATTTTGAACAGAAGCCTTCACATCTTTACTGAGGGATGTCAGATTAATTAAGTAATTTAAAAAAATACGAAATTTCTCAAACATTTGAACAAAAGAAATACGTTTTTCAAATCTGGATAATAAAAATAAAGTAATTTTCGGTTATAGGTAGACTTCAAAACCAGAGTTACGGACAACCGAAATTAGTCAATACATATTTTAAATACTTCTTCATTTTGTGTATATCGATTATATGTAACGAGTGACATATTAGTGAGGAGGGTGGAAGCAATAATCAGAACGCCATTTATACTAATTAATCAATAAAGTGAAGAGAAACCGCAAGGTTAGGGTTAGGTATATTACGGGCGATGCTAGCACGAAGTAACGTAAAATTTTCCTTACTTCGGGTTAAATTGATATTTCATTCATCAACATCAATTAAATTGGCCGGTCAGGTGATCAGGGGTAAAAAGATTTTTCATAATTAATAATTATGTAAATTGGCACTATTTGTTTTTTTCTTCAAATAATCGGTATCGACCATAGTACTTCCTTCCAGGGTTTTTTTTGTTTAGTTTACGCAGAACTCGGTAGGTTCAAAATCTCCTACTATTATAACAACCCTTTTTCGGTTATAGTTTTATTGTAGGTATAATCTGTAAAATAAAATTCTTTAGAAAATTATCGTAAAACATTTAAATATTTGTGCCTGTCTTTCGCAAAAAATTTTTCTTGAATAAATCAAAGCAGGCGGCTGGTGTTAAACAGTAATTTGAAACTTACCGCCCTCTACATGAGGAGTGATATTGTTAGCGGCCA
Source organism: Limnephilus marmoratus (assembly GCA_917880885.1). Taxonomy (NCBI): domain Eukaryota; kingdom Metazoa; phylum Arthropoda; class Insecta; order Trichoptera; family Limnephilidae; genus Limnephilus; species Limnephilus marmoratus. The sequence continues at coordinate 38,787,101 of OU862920.1, read as the reverse complement.
GATGCCGAATTTCTCTTTTCTCTGATCTTTTTTTATTTATAACATAATTCAAATATCTACCACTATCTATGAACATAACAATCGTTGTCGTAGCAAATAACCTAATTCTGATAGGTATACATGTATAAACACGAACGCAAGCCGAGCCAAGAATTATGAGAACGAAGCAACTGTAAGCGGCGTTTCGCGCTGCGGATAGGTACATTTTTTTTATCAGGAAGGGGCAAATATATATTTTTTAAATATGTGTTTTTTAAATATGTGAAAATATATGTTTTTCAATTTTTTACCCAAAAGTGCACAGCTTTTAATAAATTAATAATGGAATACACGTGATGATACCATTACGAAAAAAAACAACCATGCTCAGTGACGCTAAAAGCTTCCTTCTAACCCCTCTTTCGGTTCCATTCGTTTATAGGAAATAATGAATAGTTAAAACAGAGCTATAAGCGGAAACAGAATGATATTATTTTGTGTAAAATAACATAAAGAAGGAGAAAAAGTAATTTGTTATAAATACAGTTAAAATAATGATTATTCCCGCATTGCCAGTTTTTCGAAAATAATCTATTTTCCCGCCATTTTAATTATTAATAAATCTATATTGTTGCTACCGGTGCGCATTTTTGGATTTTGTATGAAATACCTATCCCAGGTTAAGATAACATATTTTTTTTAAGGATTAAAAACTGCATATTGCTTTTTAAAGCATGGTATTTAAGGGAGCAAAATACATTCTTAGCTTTTTGTTCTAATTTTATGATGGTAAACTTTAACGAAATGAAAAAAAGTTAACTTTTTAGTCCTTGATTTTTCTTCAAAATATGTTTGTTGGGTTGTTGCCATGTTACCTGCTTTATTCCGATCTACAAGATTCAAAAAGTCGGTCCAGCTAGCGCAAGTAGGCAGTTTGGTCGCTTGAGAATTGGCTGGTAGAAAAGGCACGCTCGGTACAACGGTAAAAGCGGTATCTGATTCCGGGAAAGAGCGAGCGCACTATATCGCCCCCTTCGTCTCGCGGCGCCCCCGAGGTATTGTGTAAGGCACCTGAAGTCAGCTAGAGTAGTATCCCCAAGTTTGCAAGCGTGCGCAGTCGCAAGTTAGTGCTCCGCCGTTCTGCTCATTCCGTGCTGTGATTTGGAATTTGGTCGATCTTTGGCCCGAGGCTAGGCTAAAACTCGAGTGATAGCAACTTCAAGTGAAATATGTCGCCTGATCCGTGTCAGTGACTTAAAAAGGTGACAACTGGACACATATCGATTCAACTAACTCTTAATAGCATAAGTGTAAACAAGTGACTTAAGTTGGGTGAGTGATCGTATTCCACGCTTTCATTGTATAATGATATCGTATTTTTATTTTATTTTTCTCAGTTGATTCATCTAGTATTGTATTTCTTTTAGACAGTTTCTTGGCGAACGTCGACTCTTTGCTACTAACTGTCATTGACTACCATTTAAATCCTTGCACGTTAGTTTTAGCTGACCGACACCCACGTGGGCCAATTTCTCACATCTATTTTTAGCCGTTAACTTTTTTGCTATCCCTGCATATAGTGCATATTTCGTGCCGAAAATTAACAGCTGTATCTTGCTACGCCCTCATTTACTTCTATTTTATTCAAGACCTGTTAAATACACACAATTGGCTTAGGTAATGTACACAGTGCAAGTGTTGTCCATGTACCCCCGAGCTGCGCGCATATGGGACGCTAGGACGAATAAATGTCGCGCCAGGAGAAAGTACATTCCTCCAATCTGCGCTCATATCGGTTCATAATTAATCCAATCTTCTTTTTCGGCAATGTTGATGGAGAATAGTTCACATTATTCCCGGTTTATATCGTCAATTAATGAACGCTATTCGGGAACTTTAGTCATGTACTATTTGTAGGTTAGAAATTTTAAATCCACCTCAAAATAAAGCAATATGTTATCCTATTATAATTTTATTTTTTATATTCAGTCTCCAAACTTTTAACATATCATATTACCCAATCGCGCAGATGTCAAAATAATTCGTTTTATATGTTTCCTTTCAGAGAAAAACTCTTTAGATTATGAATGATAAAGATTAAGAATAATGATAATTTGATAATAGGTTATGGAATTCATTTTTTTTGAAAACTTTCTTGCATAGAATGTCATTTTAAAAATCAGTTGAACGTGCCAAAATAAGTGACCATGACCTAGAAAAACTAACTCCTCAATTTTCACGGTCAATGTACCTAATATTTTACCATTTTGATAAAGAACTTCCACTAGGTGAAGTAAGCAAGATACCTGAGGAGACCTTGTATCTTAATCTAAGTGGTTAGGTTCTGGTTTTGTCTGCAAGAAAATTAGGAATTTTTTTGGGATTGGTGTCCATGGCTATTACGAATTATTTTTAGAAAAAAACTTTAGATTCGCCTTAATCACTATAAAAGGAAACTTATGCATCACGGCTGGCGGAAAATAATGCATTTTAATTTTCAATGTCGTTAAATAAAATTTCACTTCGCGAACCTATCTACGACAGCCCGCCCGCTGCCGCCCGCCATTCTGCCACTGTTATGTTGGTATCCCTGACCTCACACAAACGAGAACTAGATACGATTGTAGCCGACTTCGTGGGATACATGATGGGCGCGTAATTATGAAAAACAGACTAACTAACTAACTAACTAACCATCACGCCGTTTCCCCGCAGGGGTAGGCAGAGAGGACGGACCGCCAAACATCCCGGTCTTGGCACACATTCCTTGCCTCGTTTACATTCATACAACGTCTCATACATTCTCTTCTATTATTCTGACTCTTGACATGGCCCGACTCAAGTATCTGATTCACTTGGTCGTGCCATGTCTTTCTTGGGCGTCCTCGACTTCTTCTACCATTCATATTTGCTTCATATATTCTCCTTACACTCCTTTCCTCGTTCATTCGCTCTACATGCCCAAACCATCGGAGCGTTCCTTTCTTGATCTTACTCATCACGCTTACATCAGCCTTGCATTCTTTGCGGATTTCCACATTTCTCACACGATCATACATGGTTTTACCACACATACGCCTCAGGGATCTCATTTCTACAGCGTTCAGTCTACTTTCATCCTTCCTCTGCCAGTTCCATGCCTCACTGCCATACATCAGGGTAGGTACCAGTACTCCATTATGGACGGCTAGTTTCGCGTCTTTGGACAGTTTTTTGTTGCTGCCAACGGCGTTCAGTCCTCCATTAATAGAGTTACCTGCATTCACCCTTCTTTCAATATCTCTATCAGCCTTCCCATCTCTCGTAAACATACTTCCCAAATAAACAAACTCATCCACCTGCTCCAAGTATTCATCATTCACAACTATATTGCATACTGTTTTCGTACTCTCTCTTTCAAACACCATGACTTTAGACTTACTTACATTCATCATTAACTCATTCTTCATGCATACTTCGTTCATTCTTGACACGAGAGACTGTAGATCTTCCATACTGTTAGATATCAGCACCGCATCATCAGCATACAACAGGCAACATACTTCTAGATTACTCAATTTCGCACCCAATCCCATCTCTTTCAATTCTTGCATACAATTATCCATATATAGATTGAATAACCGAAATAATATGAAAAACAGAATTAATAATATCTGGAATGGAGACAGACCATTCAATTCCTGGGATGTTTTTTAAAATAAAGATAATATACACAAGCCCGCTACACAAACCCTTCGTAGCCAAACAAACCATTCAAAAACGTAGGCTGTTTTTAAAGTAAAGATAACATACACAAGCCCGCTACATTTACATTATATTATTAATTCTGTTTTTCATAATTACGCGCCCATCATGTATTATGGGTGCGTAATTATCATTTTTTTCATTTAACATTAGACTAATGATATTATCTTTTGTTCCATTTTCAGAAAAAAAAAAACAAACATATTTATTATTTTTAACGAGCTGCCAAAAAGAGATTGCTCAAAGAACAAGACTGGCTGTGGTTTTCTATAAAGTTAGTGAACTCAAGAATGAAAGACTAATAACTAAAACAATCCTATAAGTAACAAGACTGAAGAAACAAGAAGCACAAAACAAATAAAGAAGCAAACTATACAAATAATATAAATACTACTACATAAAGAGAGAAAAATTACAATCATGGATCTTCTACCCCAAACAAAAGGTAAAAGCAGCAAGTTTTAATTACTTTATTTGTACCATTAACGTCTTTTACACATTATGATTTATATTGTAATAAGACGAACTATAAGAATTGGGTAAGAAGTAATAAGGAACTCTTACATGTAAAACAATGAAGGATAGTAATTTGAAGTTAAGAACGTGACTGTAAATAAAGCAAATATTTATATAAAGTTGCTTGTCTCTTTCAATAATCCACAAAATTAATATCACTTGCAGATCATGTTATACTAACTTTTTTTATAATTACGTTATCAGTATCTTAATAAATATATTTTACTGTTTTCATGATTGGGCTATAACATTTTATCAAGAACTTTAATTGTAAAATGAATATTACTAAAACTTAATAATGAATCAATATAGTTAAAATGTTATAATGCAATATATTTTTTAAAGTTATGTACACTTGAGAAATGGATAGCCTTTGCTAATAAAGATATTACCCTTCATAATCTGAACTTCCCGGTAATGATTTTTTGATGGTTTGCAGATTGCGAAAAGATCGAAGAGATTGCTAGCAGCGTTGGTCAAATTGACCTCAATTCAAATGAGAAGACGGAGATCATCTCAAACGGCAATGGAGAAAAGCAAGAGTCGGCCGATGCGCCCACTGAGAATGATAAACCTAAGGAAGAAGAAGACAAGCCTGTACGAAAATACTCTTATTCCAATGGTAAGGTTGATCTTTTTCTTTGCCAGGTATAATTTTTCACAGGTTAAACAAATATTGTTAAACAAATGTTGCTGGATTTGTAAATTTGTAAATTTCCAAAATATTCCAAAATACTATTCCTGAGTCGATCACAATTGATTCAATTACTTTGATATGATCACCAACATCCTAAGATTGATTGAGTCCCTATAAAAAAAATATTCAGTCAATCGATCTCTCAGCTCAGGCTTGGTGATCGGCGTGGAGAGTGATGACCAGAGATCTGTAATGTCAGTGAAGCTGAAACTCGCAATCTTCTTGCTGCCTGCGTTTAGATTTTTAGTTGCCTGCGTTTAGACAAACTAATGGTCTCGATCCTCAAGATTGACAAAAAATTGGAGATTGTTGATATCTGAAAAAGGCAGCCAATTCCAGTTACCGAAGACCGATATAGAACTGCTTCTTTTTCTAGTTACTTTTGGGACCGATCCCAATGGCGGGCAGGTGATCGATCCGGGTCGTGTAAGATGAATGATTGACAAAGAACTAATCATACTTAATTAAGTTAAAAGCGATACGATTGGAATTAATACAATCTATTACCCAAATCACCGTATTCAGCTCCATGTTTTGAGTGTTGCAAGTTTAGTATCCACATTTCACAGAAGATTAAGTAAGATTCTTAATATAAACATTTTTATGATTCCAGATCAATGGTCGCCACAAAATATTGATGGAAAGAAATGTTACGACATATCTTTCCTAATGCAATTTAGGGACGATCCCAATGCCTTAAAAAAGCCAGAAAACATAAAAATGCCAGAGTTGTTTGCCGACATCCCCCACAAGGTAAGTCATAATGTTTATAAATATGAAAATAAGTTGGTTGTCATCTGTTGAATTTGTAATAATATCTGATTGGATTATATTGTGTCTTCAGGTGCAGCAAGGATCTGATGGGTCCCGATCGCTTCCAGGAATGATGAAGCAAAACGATTTACTCCCTGGATTTGCCCGCGGCTCTCGTGGTCCCCCACCAAACAGACGTTCACAACAAGGTAAAACTGTTAACCAAAACATACGCCTATGTAGCATTGTCACTGTACCTTATGTTTATTATCTATATTGTAGCTTAGACTTAAATTCTACATTGACCGATTCAACTGATCCTGACCTCACCCCGATAATAACCATCTTTGGATGTCACATTTTCCCTCAAATTCTCTTTTCATAATGAGATTTTGAATCTGTACATGAAGCATTAATTAGTTTATGGTGTTTTGCCAGGCTTAGGAAGAAATAACAATAATTCTTCCATAGGGAACAACAGAGGCGTGATTCACGTCAGCCTCTCCCTGAAGTCGGATGTCAAGCTCAACGAGACGCAGAACGCTTGGAAGCCGCATCGCTCTGTGAAGACGGCTAATAGTGAAGAGCAACAGGAAATAGACTCCCAGGTACATTGCAATATTTAATTCTATTATTATTTAGCGTTTGTCGAGATATCACCCAAAATATCAAGGCATGGTTACATACCCAACCAGGTAACTCTGAAATCAGCTATACCCACAAAACCATAACTTTATTCCCTTACACACATACGTCACAAACAAACATTAGGGCATATGTGCATGACATTGTGTGCCACTCGAAAATGCCGACTTCGGACTTACCTCGTTGTAATAAGTACCCCCGCGATATACATCTGAAAGTTTTACTGGTTTGCTCTCTGAAAGCATTGTTTAACATTTTACAATGATTTTTATTATAAAATAGGCGTTGTACAGGTTTTACGCAAAGTTTAACGAAATCTGATGTGGACAGTGACCTTCCCCTTGCTTTGAACATCAAGTGTGCAAAATTTCATCTACATAGAAATAAACACTCCCGCCCGCTATAGACACTCATCTTTATATAAATAGATATTCTGTTTTAATATGTTCATTTTTTATTTGTTCCAGGATCTGTACAAGAAATTCAGGGGAGTTTTGAATAAAATGACCCCACAAAACTTTGATAAACTCATATCTCAAGTCAGATTAATGAACATCAATAGTTCCGAAAGGTTATCCGGTGTGATTGACTTGGTGTTCGAGAAAGCTCTGGATGAACCTAATTTCTCTACCACATATGCACTTATGTGTAAAGAGTTGGAACAGATTAAGGTAATTATTATTTTATACTCTCATCACAAGGGTTAACAAAGTAACTCCAATTTGTTTCAAAATTTTTCTGCTAAATGCTAATCCTTAACATTTAACTCATAACTTGGGGAACATTTAAATTTATCTTATCCTCTGTTAACCCTCGTAGCCCCAAAGTGCCCGGCTAATGCTGTACCAGTGTGAAGACTGGTTTACACACTAGGACTTATCGTACGTTTTATCGGTCATGTAAAACTGAAGACAATACATACTTTATTTGAAGTATTAACATGATAACGTCTTTTCCTCTGTTTTCAGTAACTTCTGTGATATGGTGTTGTATTCATTTGACTATTTTATTTTACAATATTTAGTGTCCAACATTATTGTTAGTTTTACAATATTATTGTTTCCCTCTTAACCCTTAGCGGAATTGTGGTATCCCAGTGATAACACATATAAATAATTATAACCTAATGTAGCAGTGAGCTTTTTAAAATAACACATATGCCAAATATTTGCCGTTGTCAAAATCTTCATTAAAAAAATTGAATTATCATATTTATGGACTGTGTCATTCAGTTCAAAATGAATTAAGCGCGTGCAACAACTTCAGGGACGGGGAAAGGTAAATGTAAAGATGGTCAAGGTAGCGCTTATGAAAAGAAGTCATTATTACCTCTGTGATTACTATTACCGAGAGAATTGAGAGGGGAACTAGATGACTAATGCAATTATTGGTGGTTGCACCCCCAGTTGAGTTTGATGCAATCCAATAAATAGTCCGGTAGTCCTAGGGTATAAACCAGCCTTTAATGTCTGAAAAGGGCCATTCTGTTGCTGATTTTATAAGACACAAATACTTGAAACATTGTGATTCAAGGAAAGTTCATAAGTGTCTTTGTTACAAACAATATTATGAGAGAATTTTTAAAACTTGAACAATGGCTTACTCCAAAAGAGTTAATTATGAATTGAATGCTATGTTAATTATTAATTTTGTATTCATCTTGAAAATGTTATCACTTGTAGGTGAAAGCGCCACCCACCGGGGATTCTACTGAGGAGACTTTTGTCGTGTTCCGGAAACTAATTGTGACAAAGTGTCAAAAAGAGTTTGAAAAGGCGGATACTATTGATGCGGAAAAGCAAAAGGAATTCAATGAGTGCACTGATCCTGTAAGTAACTAATATATTACAATTTTAATATGTATTATCCTCTTAGGGCCAGTTGTTTCTCAGTATTTGAACAATTCATCAAATTTAAAAGATCATTTTTAAGATCTGTCTAGTTCAGTTGTTGCCCATAATGATAAACTGAACATGAAAATTTGATGAATTGTTCAAATTCTGCGAAACAGCTGGCCCTTAATCTGCGTTTGAATTGATATGTAATTTTTATGTGCATTTGTCCATTGAACAATACTTCTTATCACATCAAGAAAGATAAATACATTCAGTCAAATCAGTTGCTTATAATGGTAGAAAAAATTCCCCTGTCTTTGGTTTTCTCTATTTGAGAAACGTTTACAATACGTACAATTAATTTAACTCAATTTTATTTTGGATATCAATATAATTATTTTAATTTCACATATATTTGAATTGTAATTTTTTAGTTCAAAACATTTCACTACAGCACCCGAACTCTAGTGATTATTGAAATATTTAAATGCTTCATTTTTGAAAAAGATAATGCATTTTGACATATTGTGTTACCGAATCACTCTTTATCGATATTATTATTTTATCCATTCTCTGAAACCATATTTTATGTCCATTCCTTGATGAGGGCAGCGGCCCAAATTATTATTGCTGTGATTTTGTTTATTGATCCTATAAAAGTACGACAATATTGCATTTATTGCATATTTGAATAAATTGCAAAACATCAGCTTGTTTGACACAACCTTAAATTGTTTTACCGTCACATGACTCATAACTCCAACAATTCTTATTTATAGAGTAGGGGACCTGAAAATTTAGTGATATTTGCGTCATTTTTGGTGAAATTCGCGATATTTTTGTTACTTTTATTTTTTGTGGAATTTTGTAACGTGAAGTTTTTTTTTTTCAAAAATGTGTGATTTTCTTTTCTTATTTTAAAATACCAGAAAATTGCATGAAAAATTCAACAATTCTATTTATTATGCCTAAAGTTTGTTGTTTTTTGCGTACTATTCCCATGAAAATGGCAAAATTTGCAATTTTCTCATACATTTGTATTATTAACCCTTTCCACTCCAATGTCGAGTGTCACTCAACATTGATTTTGTTCCACCAGCTCCAATGTTAAGTGACACTCGACGTGGTGTAATACTTTTGCGAACAATTTTAAAATGGGAGGGATTCTTTTTTACTAAAATTTTGAATCACGATTAAAAGAATATTCTAGAATCCTTCGCCTCTTCATCAATTATTTTTACAAATGAATTTATAACAATTTTATTTATTAAAAAAAGTTAAACTTGAAAAAAACGCAATTTCGGCGTGTAGCTGGTGGAATAAAAACAAAAAAGCTTAGAGAGTGGAAATTTTGGACTTTAAAATTTACTCTATTTGGTTTTTATTGATTCACACTTCTACTGTGATAAACCTGGAGACCAATGATCTTATGCATATATAAATCTTTTGAGCACAGATAAGAAAGCTGCTAATAAATGCTCTTGGTATGTAGATTGTTGTTGCCACATGTTACTATTATCCTTCCTCAAGAGAGCAACAATAACAGAACAAAAACAACCAGCGTAAAGTGTTTATTACATTGCGGGTTTTTCAATTGCATTGTGTTAAAGAATAATATGGCGCAGGGTTTAACTAACACATGCATTTATGTACTAGCCTCCATTTGGATGTTCATTTGTTTACTGTAATCAATATTTTTTAAATAATTTCATTAATTCTGCAAATCATTTAATGTTGTTAAATTACATATAGAAATCATAACTCATACTCTATAAGATGTAGCAAAATGTTTTTACAACTACATTCAAAAGTTATCTACTTTGTTGTTCATAAATAATATTGTTTTGGTCTAATGTCGCTTTATAGTTTTCTGAAGGTTTAGTTCAGATAGCGGAAAATAGGAATAATCAAATCTGATTCCAGCATTACATCATTTCTCACAGTATATATATATTTTATCAGATTATTCAAGACTATGGTTAGGGATTTAATTGTAATTTTTTTTAGCTATGTTCTAAAAAGTGTTTAACTATGTATTAATAATATAATATGTATGAACAACTTGTATATTGAAAGGTTCTGTTACAATGTCTAAGAATATGGCCCCTACTTATAAGCTATCTAATTTTAGACAACTGATAAACGACATTAATATAGGGTAAATAGTTATTTATCAGTTGTGTAATATTAAAACCAAGTTTATTAGTAAAGGTGTGCATGTTTTTCAATAAATCTGGAATGGTATTATGTATACAGAAATATTATTATTATTTCTTAGCCTCTTTGGTTTATAGAAAAATGATTGCGTTTTTTTTTCATAAGCTTGCTGTGTATATTTATTGTCATAAATAGTTTGTTTATTTATCTTATTATATTAATAACTCTTTTGAGGAACCAGAAAACTTCTCACACGAGAAAACCTATATAATGTAAATAAGCCATATTTCTTATGTTTGTTTTCACTATATTTATGAAGTTTTGAAGTGACCTTATTGGTGGGTGTTCCGTAGTAATAAATACCTCTTAAAATTCGCAAAACATTATCTATTCATTATAGTGGTTTCCTATAAAATCTTATTTTTTTTTTTCTAGGATAAGAAAAAGGAACTGCTAATGAATCTCGCTGAGGAAGAACGTAAAGTTAGGATGCGTTCTGTGGGCAATGTGCGTTTCATAGGCAAGTACATGTTGCATTTTTCTAGCTTAAGAAATTCTATTAAAATATTGTAATTCACGTAACTCGTGTTTATTATTGCGTACTTAAACTGTAATGCGTAATAAAACATTTTCTTGCAGCTTGATTCCAATTTGTGTTACTTTTTGATATAAAAAATGATGCGATTGTCTAAGTGAGAGATGGATATCTCTTGAAATGCGAATTTTGCTGTACATTTACTTAAATTTTTGTGGCATTTGACTCAAAATTGATTGTCGTCATTTTTTTGCAGGAGAGCTATTCAAACAGAATCTGATAACAGCGAAGATCATGGTGTACTGCATCACTCACTTGCTATCGAAGGTAGAAGAAGAGACCCTCGAATGCCTCTGCAAACTCCTCACCACTATTGGAAAAAATCTTGAGAAAGTCTGCAACATAAATCTAGATCCGTATTTCGCAACAATGCAAAAGATTGTTGACATTAAGGATGGAAAGAAAGTGAGCAGTCGAGTCAGGTATGTTAAGGCCTTTATATTTTACACTTGAGGAATATAATATCGACATTATATAAGCATAGACTACAAGCGCCATACATCTAAATCCATTGTTCGTGCCAACTTATATGTGCACATCAACATATTATGTTTGACTTCTATTACCTTTATTCAATAGTTTATATTTTTTGTACATACATTTTTTCTCAATTTATAAAATTAGCATATTGTGCCCTCTCGTGCATTTGAAAGTAGCCTAAGATCTTCATTATTCATTTGAAAGTAGCCCATTTCCTGCAATAATGTACATCTGGGTTCTCAAGCGTGTGTTTGGTGATGTCTCGTGTCTTCTACAACACGGCTTTAGATATCTGAACCTTTTACTAGTCCTGGGTCGATCGATCGTTTTACATGACCCGGGTCGCTCACGACACACTGGCGTCACGAGCGGGTCACGAAGACCCGCTCTTTTCGCGACACAAAATATGAAACTCGATTACGCTTCACCCAGCTACTTTCTACTACTACCTGAGTCGAGAGAGCGGGTGGCGAAACCCGGGTGTTGACAAACCGTTCGCTCTCTCATACATCTATCTATCGTCGCTCGCCCCGCCACATCCGCACCCGAAACCCAGGTTGCAGTAGTAGAGCGGTTGCGAGAAGTGGGTTGCGAGACCCGGGTGCTGACGAAAAAGTGACCTGCTCGCTCTTTGGTGGTCCGTGAGCGGGTTTCAATGAGCGGGTTATTCACGACCGACCCAGGACTACCTTCTACCCATGAAGGCAAAATCTTTAATAGCAAAGTCAACATAACTATCTTCATAGTCGGTAGCTGAGTTGGCATCGCGTTTGGGTCCTTCCCAGGCGTCCCTTGTTCGATTCCTCGGCTGGCTAAGTCCTTTATCACAACAAAAGCAACATTTTCCGCTTTCTATGATGGTAGTAGAAGATTTTCAAATATTGTTAGGTTATTCGTAATCCTTTTTTTTTTTCTTTCTTTCTAAAGAAAAAAGAAAAAAGTCATTTTTCGCTTTCTGTGATGGTAGTAGGAGATTTTTAAATATTGTTAGGTTATTCGTAATCCTTTTTTTTTCTTTTTAAAGAAAAAAGAAAAAAGTCGTCACTGAACCAATTATCAAAATAATGTAAAATTTAAATACCTGGACACCATCTGAGATTTGCAATGTTCCTCTGCAGTGATCAAACTTTTTGTGGAACATTTGTAGTTCGACCTGAAGAAGATCTAATGTTCATTCAATGACTATTGGTTGAAAATAGCTGACATTCTTTATATTTATGTTTTTAGATTCATGCTGCAGGATGTTATTGAACTCAGAATGAAGAACTGGGTGCCCCGAGCCATCGTGGGGCAGTCAAATCCCAAGACAATGGATCAAATTCAAAATGAGATGGAATTGGAGCAGGTAATATTTTTTTGTTTAACAATATCCTCAATGCATTTACATTTGAAGTAAAATTCAGTTTTTTCCATCTTCAATTTGATAGCCGTCACACATGTTTAACTCGTTTCATGAAATTGTCAGTTTTATTTTTACTATTTGTTGAAAACGTAATCCGAGAGGAGAATAAACAGCCATATATGATTAACAAAGTGGTAGTTATTTATAATAATATGGTAGTTATATATAATAGTTTGTAAGCCTTCATTTTAAAGTGAAAGTAACTAGATATATGCCTCTCTAATGATATGGATAATAAAAAAACGATCTTTGGCTTGACTGCATCTAAAATGATACATATCAATACTTGCCACAGGACCTGCATAATGTAATTGCATAATAAGATAATACGCAACTCTTACGACCTAGTTATCTTTGATATCTATTTATGCTATAAATTTAATATTCTACTTTTATTACTGCTATTTAAAAAAGCAGTAATTTTATTTTGAATGTGTATTGAAAAATGTACACATATACATATGATTGATAATAATAATGTTAATTATAATGTTTCTTCACAAATTGTTGCCTTTTTTTTAAATATTTTTTTTTATGTGAATACCATACAAGAGTCCCAACTGCTCCCTTCTGGAGCCAGTGAGTTTATAGCATTCCCAATTGGGAATGTTGTGAGGTTAAAAGGTAGTGGGCAGGGGAAGCACGGTGGTACGATGCTGCTCGTCTCCTGCGGCCCTAGTTGCATTTTCGATTGCATTTTGAATGCAATTCGTATTTGGATAGAATCTTAGAATTCTTCATACTTTAAATGAATACAGTCCAATATTTAACAATAAGACTATTTATTATACCAAAAAGAAATAAATTATTGCATTAATTTATTATTTACTTGAAGTTGTTGTAAGTGTTATCTCAAAACTTTATAATTTTTTCAAACAAGTGAAGTTTGTTAAAGTTTTTCTTTACTTCTGTAGTTGTCAAAATGGACTTCGGCATTTACTAATTAAAGACTTGTGATATCGAAGCCACAAACCACAGTGCGGTGTCTTGCCCTACCACTTCTTTTTCCCAGATTGGGTAAAATAGGCAATGAACTGGAAAAAGTTTTAGTGTCTTGCCCTACCACTTCTTTTTCCCAGATTGGGTAAAATGGGCTATGAAGTAGAAAAAGTTTTAGTGTCTTGTAAAATAGGCTATGAACTGGAAAAAGTTTTAGTGTCTTGCCCTACTTCCCAGATTGGGTAAAATAGGCTATGAACTAGAAAAAGTTTTAGTGTCTTGCCCAAAGATATTCAAATACAGAAAGATATGCTGTGGTGTCCGCGCAACTGTCGCCGGACTACGCGCTAATTAGCGTAGTTTTCATACAAAAAGAATTTGTTCATTTCGTTGATTTTTTGAAAATGTGCATTAATATTGGTTAACAATATATTTTGAATAAGGAAAGAATTCGTTCATTTAGTTTAACGTTCGTTTGGTTTATTCGTTAATTATTTGTTCTTTTAGTTTATTTGTTAATTGGTAAACAATATCGGCGACACCCGGAAGCGCAGACCCACATAGTAAAAACAGCAGATAGCGCATCTACTTATATTTCAATATCTTTGGTCTTGCCCTACCACTCCTTTTTCCCAGATTGGGTAAAATAGGCTATGAACTAGAAAAAGTAAAAATTATTTTTAATACATTAATATAATGAATTTCCTCCCAATATTATTTATTATTATTATTATTATTCTCATTATATGACCAAGATACTGATTTCTCCCTTTAAATATATCTATTTGAATTTAACTTTTGTTTAAAGTGGAATCTTTGAAGGGGAAATTAAACCAAGTCCTGACATCCGATCGAGCTGAAACTCGGCAGATAGACTCGTTGTCAATGACAATGCATTCTCTCATTCATAAATACGTGACAACTCATTCCAAGGCTTCTATCTCCCATCTTATTTGGTATAGTGTTTGTGTTTTCTTGTCCTACATAAATATAGAATTTTACTAACTGATGTTTATTTTTTTCCAGTTGTCAAACTATGGTTCTCAGTCAAACGCTCCTCGCAGGGATGACCGGCGGGATGACAGACGCGATGATAGGCGCGATGACCGCCCCAACAACATGAACAAGAGGGGAGGATCCAAGAGCGCCATCGAAGAAGGCTGGTCGCATACCCCCTCCAGAAACGCAAGAGTCAAGCCAGTGCCCTACTCAGTGGATTCTGGCAAGCTCAGCAAGTTGAACACTTCTGTAAGTTTTACTGTTCTTATTAAATGGCAACACATTCAATCCAACTTGAAAATGATAATAACAAATTTATAAAATCTAACTGGAGATGAAAATAAAGAGAGGATAAAAAACCTCCCTCAACCAGTCTCTCTCGATCTTGCCCACCACACGACAGGTGGGCAGATGCATCGGCCGCCAGTCGGACAAACCTCACACCATGAACCCTGGCACCCCTGCTAAGTCACCAAAAGTAGCTAACCGCTGTGTCCCTACCTTAAAATTTTTTGCAACTTAACTACTATCCGTATTTTAATGAAATCATCATAAAGTTTTATCATTTTAATAAATAGGCTTAATCCATTTTCAAGGAAGATTACTTTGCCACGGATAATATGCAAAGATAAAATGGTTATTGCTACATATTATTTAATACAACGAATGGGATATTTATTTATCACTGAATATATTTCCTACACTTGCAAAATGTTTAAAAAAACACCTGTAGATAGATAGAAACCGGCATTTTTTGATAAGATCAAGATTTTTGATAAGGTGGCTTTATGATTCATATTTTGTTGTTTATTTAATAAGTCAGGTACGCCTTATACTTCATACATATGTCTGGTAATGTTATAATATTGTGGAAACGAGCTTAACCTCTTATAGGCCGGAGACGCGCGGGCGTGCGCGTGTTGTGCGCATGCGCGAGAATAATTCGAAAAAAATTTGAACGAAAAATGTTTGTCTGCGATTTTGGCCCTTCTATTTACAGAATTTGTATGAAGAACAGGGTCAGAATCGCTTGCGCCAACATTACCCCATAAGTTGGGTAAAAATTTCATTCATCTTGCAACCCCAGAATATTTTTTAAACGATTTTATCTGTGACATAGAAATGTAATTTTTGCCGCAAATTTTAGCTGTCAAAATTGATGCATGTTCCTCGACTAAAACATCGTAAAACCTATTAATTTATGTAATTAACGCAAGTAATGTTGTTTTGGTACATAGTTGATTGTTCTAGGAACGTGTTTCAGTAAATAAAATATATACAAAGTGTGTTCTTTCATTTAACTCGTTGTGGGCCGTTCGGACACCGGTGTCCGCGAGGTGGCGCGGCATTTTGAAATGCAATTTTGACCCTTATGTATACAGAAAGTGTATGAAGAACAATGTCAGAAACGCTTGCTCTATTATCGTACTTTACCATAGAGAAACCCGCAATGAGACAAGTCACTTCGAATAATTTATATTAAATTTTCCGTAGTCCGGGATGTAAAAAGATTCTGCGCATGCGCGAAAAAAAAATATCTCCTTTCTACTATTTTGACCCTTCTATGTACAAAATCGGTAAAGGAAGTGTCAGAATCACTGCCGCCAACATTCCCTATGGTATGGGTAAAGATTTCATTCATTTAGTAGCCACACAATATTTAAAAATAATTTTTGTCTGTGGGCATCTCCAACTGTCATTTTGGCGGCCGCGTCACATTGCCGATGCGTGACATGCGTGTACCTCGAATAAAACATCATAAAACCTATCAATTTACGTAATTACGCAAGTAATGTTATTTTGGTAAATAGTTTATTGTTCTAGGAATGTGTTTCAGTCAATAAAATATACGATAGGTTAAATTTAATCCACAAAACATTCAATTGAAGATCGTGAAATTTCCGTGTTTTTCTGGAAAAAGCCAGGACCTCAACAGGTTAATAAATAAAATATATGATAGCTCAAAATTAATCCACAAAACATTCAATTCAAAATTCAAAGTGGTGCTTTTTTAGTGAATTTTCGTGAAATGGCCTGGCCTCTCAGATGTTAACCGCTTCTTGGCCGGAGACTCATCTTTTATCCGTGGCATCAAAATGTCAAATTTGCCGCGATTCTTTCTGTCAAAGTCCGAGTGTTACTTGATGAAAACATCGTAAAACCTATCAATTTACGTAATTAACACAAGTAATGTTGTTTTGTACATAGTTTATTCATCGATAGCTCAAAATTAATCCACAAAATGTTCAATTCAAAATTTAAAGTGATGCTTTGTTTTGGAATTTTCGGAAATTTCCTGGCCTTTAAGAGGTTAAGGGTCCGAGGATGCCAATAATTCTTGATATCAAAATACTATTTGAGTTAATTTCTTCAGCTCACGAAATCTCATTTAATATTTACAAGTTTTTTGTCTTTTTCTCAAGTGAGAGATTGCTGCCTTTGCTTTTACATACCTCAAATATATATTAGATGAGTCATAAAGGATTGGGTTCTAGTGGCACTTAAAAAAAAATTGTATAGATACATATTTTTTGTTTTTCATTGTTGATATTGTAAATAATTCAATAACTTGATGATTGCAGACCCCGATCACCCTGACTTCCCTGCAGCCCTCCACCTATATGTCCTCCTGGGGCAGAGGAGCGGCCACAGCCAAGGGCCCGTCCAGCACCAACTCCAACAATTCTCCGGCTCGCAAGAACACTGCTGAGTCCTTCAACATGTACAATGCCCTCAGGGACGCCACTGGCGATGAGGCTCCTTCACAAAACGGACCTGGTAAGAAAATATCTGATAATTTTGAATTATTGAACCCAAAGATATTGAAACATAAGACATGCGCTATGTTTGTACTGTGTTTCCTGGCATCGCCGATATTGTTAACCAATTCTACTGCACACCTTCAAAAAATCAACTAAATGAAAACCGCGCAACCACAATTTGATCAGAAGCTGACACTGACCAGAATAAGCATTTAATAGGGGTCGAAATGTAATGTAAAAAAATCACATGAGAATGATCGTTTGAAACAGTCCAACCGTAATTTTAATGTTTGATTGTAGTACATATATAGAGTATGTAATTTGAACAAATTGTCTCTTTATTTTCTTGTTGCATCTTGGTTTTATTTTCTGATAATTGAAATAAAGTTTTCTTTTATTAGGCACATTATGTAAGGAGTTGTACAAATTTCTCTTGAATAATTGAAATATTTGTTTTCTTTCAGGTACTTATCGATCAAAGGGAGCATCAATTGAAAGGTCCACTTTCAAGAACAACTTCGAACGTAAGTACTTGAGCATTGCTATATTTTTTCTTTATTGAACTCAATTTACTCATTCTAGTGTTATGAAGATGGTATTTTTTTACAATGTTTGAAATAATGCTATCCGAATCCAACCCACGCGATTCTATATCTTTTGTGGATACGGAATCATTTCCATATGTAATTGCCTGTCAGATACGTATGTGTGATTGTTTGGCTTTCAATTTTAGAGCATAGGATTGCAATCTTTAGAGCACAGGCGTCGGGTGGGATTGCTATCCTTATTCTACAGGTATTACAATGGAGGAACTAGCGTCATTGATCCCTTCGGCACCGGTGCATAGTCGGGAAACACGCCTAACGCATGCCCAACATTTGTACACGGTTGACATTTTTCACATGAGAACGGGTCGTTTCTTCGACTCGTTCTTGTGTTCAACAGCTCAGCTGTGGAATGATTTGCCAGCCTCTGTGTTTCCTCCTTCCTACAACATGGGTCTCTTCAAGACCAACGTTCTTTCCTTCCTCTCCTCAAAAAGACCCTCCACACAGCATCTCAGATGACATAAGCATTGTATACCATGGATTTGACATTTGCGAAGTCGGCGGTTCCCAAAATTGTGGGAATTTGTTATTTTGTTCTCGCCAATTTGGGGAATTTGAAAATTTTTTGTGGGTATTTTAGAACATAGATATTGGCAACCCTCCAGCTTACACATTAGCCCATAAAAAAAGCAATTGCAAGCCATAGACAATAGCGTCGTTTACACGCACACTTCGGAGCGACCGAGTTCCACGCCACTTCAGGCCGCCGCGCAGGCGGCCATTCACAGTGAACTGCGCTGTAAACCTGTCGGTCTTTACTTTTCTGTGCGGCGGCCTGAAGTGGTGTGGGACTCGGTCGCTCCGAAGTGTGCGTGTAAACGGCGCTAATCACCCAATCCGACAGGGGATTACGTATGGAATCGATTCCTTATCCACAAAAGATACAGAATCGCTCTTCTGAGATGTAATCATTTTTTTTTGAAAAATTTATTTGGCCTTAACTTTAAATTAATTATATTATTACAATAATTTCACAGAAGACAACAATAAGAATGCTACTCTGGCCAGTACATTGGAGGCATTCGGAGATGATATCCCAAGGAAGGTCCAGGCTATGATGGACCAGTCTCAGAACGACAAGGCTTATGGAATCCTAGATAAGATTCAACGCAACTTCTTGAAGGATAATGTGTCCATTGTCACTGTTGTGAAAGAAGTTACCCTGTGGGGACTGCAATTGTGAGTATTTCATTCTGTTTACTAAAATTGTTAGTTTCCTTAAAAAATAAATTAACTGTTCAGAGTTATAGTCAAGTTGCTAAATTAACGTTATTTTTATCGTTGTTACAGCAACAAAGTCAAGAACATGCAGACCATTGGAGAGGTAACTGGCAGACTCGTGGATGACTCAGCTTTGACAACTGAACAGTTCTTGGATGCCTTCAAGCAAGTCATGGACACGTCCATTGATCTATTTTTGGATGGGGATGAAACCACATGGGAAATGCTGGCCAATTTCGTATGGGCCCATATGATGAAGAATGTAAGTGTTACACAATCTCTACATACATATTATAAATTACAGTCCCCCGCGCCGTCTGTCTGTTCGCGATAAACTCGAAAACTACTGAACGGATTTTCATGCTGTTTTCACCATTAGATAGAGTGTTTCGTGAGGAAGGTTTAAGAAGGATTGTAATAGGTACTATTTTTTACACAAAACTTCATCGATGGCCTCTAGCGGACGTGATGGTCCTTTTGAGAAATTTGGAATATTTTTGGTTTCAAAAAGTTTGGTTTGTTTTCGAAAGATGTCGCTAAAAAACAAGTTAAATGAATTATTTCACCGTTGTCATTATATATATAGTGCGTGTGGTGTGTAGATACTGTTTTAATTACATCTATTTTTATTTATTGAAATAAAAGTAGAAGAAAACATTAAAAAAGTGTTTAATTTAAGTCACGAAAATATTCACACGTATTTAAGGTTCGCGAACTAATATTATATAGTAATAAAATAAAATATCATTATAACAAATTATTATTATCAGAATTATTATAATAAAAAAATATATTTTTCAAAAAATTTTTACGAATATCGTTTTAGAAAAAAACCTACATTGAATTTACAAGGATTTTCATCATTTATTTGAAAAAAAAATCTGATTTTTTTTTTGATAAAAGCTAAGCCCTTGTAACTTTAAAATATTTTTTTTCCCGTTAAAAATATTGTTTTTATCGTATTGCGAAATAATATTATCGTTATTTCTTATTAATTAATCATTACACTGCACCTAATGTCTTTCATGCTCTTTATTATTTACTAGCCGTAATCCCCGGCAATGCCCGGGCTTTACAAAGAGTTTTCGAAATAAAATGTAGACATTGACTTTCCTCTTGTTTTATAGGTCACATATGCAAAATTTTATCAACCTCGGCATAAATAGTTTTGCATACAAATCAAATCCTCGCCACCCGCTTGCCAGCCCGCTCGTGTACAGACTTTCTCCTTAATAGATATATTATATGTTTAAAACTTTACACAAAACCTTCAAATTATATACCTAAACCTTCCTCGTGAATCTTATTGATGGAAACCGCATGAAAATGCGTTCAGTAGTTTTTGAGTTTATCGCGAACATACAGACAGACAGACGCGGCGGAGGACTTTGTTTTATAATATACTTGTTATTGTTATTGTTATGATGCTACTGTACAACTTACCGATGTTACATGTAAAAGCCTTCAAGGCGTAAATAAATAAATTACATTTCAAGAAACTTTATAAAATAAGTCCACAATTTTTTTTTCTTATAATCTTAAAACCTCCAAAAAACCGTCAAAAAAGGTTTTTACCATCTACTTTAAAAAAACGTTTAAAAACTTGGAAAAGAAATTGGATGATCTGGGATTTGAACGGCAGTCGACACTTCTACTAACAGATAACTAAAATAAAAAGGACCATAAAAACATTTGATGTTTCCATTGAGACGTGCATTGTATACATGTCTACACGTGGCAGCTTCAACTGCAACTTCACGAATAATAATAATCCTAGAACATTTGAAAGCGTATCGATATTCCAGACCTCGGTGGTTGAACGGTTACGATCCTTGACTACGAATCCGGAGATCGCGAGTTCGAATTGCGGCGTGCGCAAGTACCCACAAAGGGATATTAGGTCATTTAAGGAGAGATTTTGATTAGGTATTAATAATATTCAAATTCGCATTAACACTCTTTCGGATATCTAAAATTTCTAGTTTATCCAACTGAATGCCATTGACGGTATTAGTTCATTTATGCCATTGATATTACAATGCATTAATTCTATTCCACTATTGAAGTCAAAGGTGTGACTGTTTTCCACCAAATGGTTGGCAAACTCCGAGAAACTGTTATTGTTTAAAGATTTCATAAGTTATTAAAAATTTATTTTTAAAAAATCGGAACGTTGCGCGAAATGGCTTTAGCCGTATTGGGTGACCGGATCTGAATAGCCAGGTACTTACCCACCTTCCTCTTCCCCATCTCCTTCCTTTTATTTTTTGACAAACGCAGTCTTTGACCCACAAACGCATGCATAATACCTACCTACCTATCCATATGGCCGTTTCGTGATGACGCCGCGCTGGCTCGCCATGCACAAAACATGACACATGGCAGTCGCATGTTTTGTATTGTGCTTGGTATTGCAAATGACCCTACTGAAAGACATTGAAAGACCACATTTCAGAATTCAGATTGTAATATGTACGGACACAGAGGTATAATAATGTGTCGATGTATGTAGACTTCAAAAAAAGGTATAAATACCTACTGAGAGATATATATTTTTATTATGTGTTGAATACCTTACAAGAGTCCCAGCTGCTCCCAATTGGAGCCAGTGAGACTACGGCATACCGGGCATACCCCAATGCGGGGTATGTTGTGAGGCTGAAGGTAGTGGAGAGGGGAAGGAGACGAATCCGGAGGTCGCGAGTTAAAATGCCGGCGTGCGCAAGTACCTATCAACATTTTATGCGATTAATTTGTGTTATCCCACAATTACATTATTTTTAAATAATTTCGTTTAGATTTTAGTGCTATCTTCTTTTTCAATGATATATTACATTGTTGGGAACAACCTTCAAAAGTTATAAAAAGAATGTTGTTCTTGTGAAAAATTGAAAATAACTATTTTTCAAAGAAATGTATTTAAAAAAAGAATCGTAACATTGCGTTGCCTGAAATAGCTTCAGCCGTGTTGGGTGACCGGATCTGAATAGCCAAGTACTTACCCACCGGGCATCACTGAGTTCTTCTACCACTCACTTCCGTGTTATTTTATTGTATTTACGTAGGTATTATTTTAATCATATAATAATCATTTAAAATTTGACACGACTGCACTCTACTAGCTTGACGTCGATATAAAATAGTAGGCAGGTTATTATATTAAAACGTATAGGTACCTACATGTATAGGTAGATAGATGATAATATATCATCGTTTCCAAAAATAAATATAATAATATCTTTCTCACCGTGATTGATTACTGCCATCTTTTGAAATATTTACAAAAAAGGTTTTAGTTCAAAATTGTACCGTATAGAGAAAGATAAATGGGCGCCACACGACAGAGGACTTTTGCTAGTAATTAAAAATCCAGTATTTCATTCTTAATTTGAAGATTAAAATAATAAAATTGTCTTTAAAAAACGGAGAAATATAATACCAACAATTCCTCGTAACGTTTTGGTAAATAAACGAATCCAAAGTTTTGTATTCAGCGTTTAAAAAAACACGAAAATTGGTGTTTATGAAAAAATTTAACTAAAAACTTATTTATCTATTTATTTTAAATTTCTTTTCGTGGTTTTAAAGAAAACCCCTAAAGGTATACTTTGAGCATATTCAGCAGTTAAAAATATTTTGTAAAATTTACGAAAAACCGGTCCGAATTAGGTCGTATTTCTGATTTGGTTTTGATAAATGCTAAGCCTATGTAAATTTTAAAAATTTATAAAAAATATTTTTCATACTAAAAACTTTATGTTTATCGATTTGCGTAATAATATTATCATTATTTAAAATTAATAAATGATTACACTTGGCCTTAAGTATGTAATTTGTCAAGGATTGGTGTAAATTGGTTGAAACATATCGATAATTGTTAGAAGTGTCGGAAAAAGTCAAGCCGCCTGGGAGATTTCATCAAAAACACTGCCTAATCCCTTTGAGATATAACAAAACAATGCATGCTGGGATATTCCTCTTTTATAGATCTACAAAAAAGTCCGCGAAGGCATATATCTATCTTTTACGGATAGCTTACTATACCCATTCTATCTTCTAAAAAAATGGTCACGTACATTGCGGTAATTGAAAAGTTATAGATGGATACAGTATTAATCCTTATTAACTTAAATACGTTAGTTACCCCAAGCATTTCATGCACATTATTATAATCTTTCACATCATCTCTACGTATTATAAATTAAAGTCCTCCGCGGCATTTGTCGGTCTCTTTGCGATAAACTCAAAGACGGCGGTGGTTATAAAGGTTGGATAACCATCCAGTAGATGTTTTAGTGTTTTATTAGCCACAGTAACGCGTGGCCGGGTCAGCTAGTATTACATACAATAACATCCTTGTATTTTCAAAAACTTAATATTAGTATTATTATTACTGCACGATAAGCTTTATGTGAATAAATGTATGTTGAGGAATACATAATATTATACTTAACAGGTATATTTTATACTGTTTATTGGCTATGATGTAATAATTTAAAAATTAATAGCATAATATATTAAGTTTGTCTAAATATGGTGCTTGAAAGATAGCGTACGAAAACATTATGCAATGTAGTTGTGAATGATGAATACTTGAATATGAATATGAATATATGAGCGGGTAAATGAATATGTTTGAGATGGGAAGGCTGAAAGAAATATTAAAAGAAGGATAAATGCAATTAACTTGAGGGAATAACCAGATAAAACCGGAAATATGTCAATTTTAAATCAAATTTTAGACTATTGACTCTTTTCCACAAAAAATTATAAATTGATTTAGAAAGTTTGTTCTTTTATCTAGGAAAGCTATGTTTTAACCACTCGAGCGATGGGTGTTCGGTTTTCGATTCAGCAATTCGATTTAATGATTATCATTCCTCCCAAATATTAATACAGAAATATATTTGTGAACTGCTCATTGCGGTTTAAAGCCAATGAGGACCTAGATTTCACCATTTATCCCATATTTTAAGGTTTTATAATTTATTTATTTTTAAATCTTAAAATTATAACTCATTTTAATTTTTTTAAATAACCTTAAAATTGGGTAGCCATCGCTCGAGTGGTTAATGTAATAATATTGTTATTTTGATAAGCATAACAAAAAATATTACAGTAGAACCCCGCTAATTCGAAATCCACGGGACATCAAAAATCAAATTTCGAATTAACGAATTCCCACGTAATTCGAAATTTTGGTGAAAAAAATGGCGGATGTAATTTTAATCTTCTCTGATTTGTCAGACGCTGTCAAAACCGGAAAGTCGAACTTTTCATGTGTTTGTTCCTTTTCCAAATGCATATAAAGATATTTATATATTAGCAATCACCTTTGAAATGTGTTTTTTCAAGTAGGATTTCTATTCGGGTTTGTGTAGAAATAACGCAAAAGTCAGGAAGGTAATTTTCGCGCGTTTTTTTTAAATCTGACGGCCCTCAACCTACCTACCTACCTACACCTACCTAGTTAATTTTTATTTTTCCTATCGAGTTTTACTTGGGGAACGAATAAAAATATTGGTTTACGCCTTCTTGATAATAAATTGTAACATTAAAACCAATTTTAATAAAAAAATTGTCTTATCTAACTTTCCGCTGCTATCCAACCATATTCCCTTAGAACCTACACGACTCTTTCAAGTATTATTGAAGACGCAATGGCTGCGAAATTATCTCCTAATACCTATGTATGTAATTAATTACTAATAACATTCGAAACCGATATACCTACAAGCACTACACACACACACAAGTAAACAAATTAGTCGCACTGTATAACAATCGCGGATTCGAAATGTTTACACTCACGATATTCATCATTTTCACCAATGAAGATCGTTTTTCAGAATTCATAAATAATGTTTACTGTTGCTTGCTGTCACAAGCAGAAACCAAAATGAATAAAAACAATAATAAACAAAATCTAACATTGCAATTCCAGCTAGTGTTGTATCTCTATCTCTCGTACAGGAAACATAGTAGAGTGAACAATACAACACTATCCTTCCAGAAGATATTCCGAGCTTGAATTATCAAATAAAGCTAGCTCGTACATCTCAAAATTAGAACCGTTGCCTTTGCCTACGCTTGAAATTACAGCCAGTGGAAATAACCTTTTTACATAATACGAAAATATTATCAGAAAGTTTTGAATAACTTATTGTCAAATAAAGCTGTGTGAGCAGACACTCATAAGCGGGGTAAACCGTTGTCTTTGTCTACGCTTGAAATTACAGCCGGTGGAAATAACCTTTTTACATAATATGAAAATATTATCAGCAAGCTTTGTCAAGTAAAGCTGTGTAAGTAGACACTCATTCACAAGCGGGGTTAACCGTTTTCTTTGTCTACACTTGAAATTCGGCTGGTGGAAACACTACCTTTTTAATGTGAAAATAATGACAGCATTGAATATAATAATGTATTATCAAGTGAAGATACGTTTATTTTTGTAACACGACCCTTTTGGAAATCTGACTAAAACATAAAAATGTATATAAGTATGTACCTACAGTATGTATTATGTAATGTACGTTATTTTGAAGATGAATATGTATGTCTTACATCTAGCCATCTCGGAGGCAAGCAGCAACGTACCTATGTGAATTAGTGTCATTTCCGTAGACAATGAATAGGATATCATTTCAAACGAAATATGTATTAGGTACCTAGGTATTCTAGGTACATTTAGCAATCTTTTGTAAAAATAACAATGATCATTTTCGTCATCAAAATACATAATTAATCCAAATTACTTTATTATTCATAGAATTGAAAGTAACCCAAAATATAAAATTCGTGTCTAAATTATTTCGTTTGTAAAATTTATGTAATCCAAATACATAGGACATCGACGTCACCGTGCTTCAAACGACCTTCTTCAGAAGCTGCCTACTACGAACTAAATTGTCTCGCCTACTCAAGCTCTCTAGTAAGCCGGCCCACCCACTGGACACGTGCTCCCTGCTCCCCACTCCCCACCCACTACGATCGTATTAGCAGAGAGCGCTTCTCAACTTTAATTATTTAAATACGCGTTTAAATGACAAAAGTAATTTTAACTTGTATTATTTCGCATTTCCTTAAAAAAAACTATTTTTACAGTTAGGTTAATTACCTGTATGATCGTGATACAGATTTATATCATATAATACATGATGAATTCTATTGTTTACTTTCAATATTGAAAGTAAATATGCATTTAAACTTTAAGATAGTTACTAAGGGACATCGCTACACAGATTCTATGAAATAAATACAAACATATTTAAATAAAAGAAGTAAATATTAAAATGATTTTGATATTTATTTACACGTTACACGGGAGAGGAAAACCTTTTTTGATTTTCAATAACTACAACAACCAAAAACATAAAATTAAATCAATAGTAAAAAAAGACATTACATACACTAATCGCCCTTCTTAAAATAATCATTTATTTTTCCTTGTTTGGTTTTAATTGTAGTATCATTATGGCGAATAAAAATGTTCATCAAGGCATTTATGTGGTTAAATGCGGCCGACGGCATCTGTGGGCTCCCTAATACGCTCCGCTGGAGAACATCCAGGGCCTGGAAAACCTCTGAAGGTTGGGGTAAAATTGTAGTGTCTTCATCCTCACTGCCTTCTTCATCGCTGACTTCGGTTTCTTCGCTGGTGGGCACGGGGATGTGCATCTCAGACGTTGCTAGTTGTTCATCGAAATTCACGAAATCGATGAAATTAGCTTCCCCAAGCAGAAGAGTTTCACTAGCTGTTTCGATGTCTTCAGCTTCTTCCACGGGGCCGGTATTTTCTTCCACGGAGATGCTACTTTCTTCTGTGGGCTGGGCGCAAATCCCACTTTTACGGAAGCAATTTGCAATAGTAAAAGGCGTCACCGACTTCCACGCCATGCACATTGCTCTACAAGCATCTAACACCGACCATTTTCTGAGGTTCTCAGACGTTGATCCATTATTAATCTGAACTATACAGGAATGCAGCAGACTCTTTCTAAAATGGCACTTAAAGTTTTGGATAATGCCCTGGTCGAGGGGCTGGAGAATACTGGTGGTGTTTGGCGGCAGAAAAAGAATTTCCACATTTGGAATATTTATGTCAGGAGTATAGTGAGCCGAACAGTTATCTAGGATCATCAATATTTTTCTGTTGTGTGCTGCCATTTTCCTCTGCACAGCGATCAAAAATTTACAAAAAATCTCCCGCGTCATCCACGCCTTTTTATTATTTTCATATGTCATAGCAGGGTACGTCAAATGCGTAAGGCCCCTAAAACACCTTGGCTTTTTGAATTTTCCCACTATGACAAGCTTCATCTTGTCGGTGCCATCCATATTGGTGCAGAGGGCGGCGGTTAATCTCTCCTTGCTTCTTTTCCCTCCGTGGCATTTTTCGCCACGGAGGGCTAGTGTTCTGTCCGGCATCATATTATAAAATACTCCCGTCTCATCCATATTATACACATCCTTTGGAAGGAATTTTTCCCAAATATGTTTGTTTTCTGCCAGCCAACTTGTCACCTCCCCTTCGTCGACTTTTTGGGCTTCGCCGCAAACGGCAAGGCACACAATATTATAGCGTCGCTTAAAGCGGTCAAACCACCCATTGGAAGCTTTAAAATCTTCAATTCCCATCTCATTTGCCATGGATTTCGCTTTCTCTATAAGCATCGGCCCAGAAGTGGGAATTTTTGCAGCCCGAATTTGGGAAAAATATTCAAAAAGTTTTTCTTCCATTTCTTCATGCTTCGGAGGCCGCACGCGCTGTTGGGAACCGCTGGCTTTACACTTATCGAAAGCGGCTTCGATCTTCTGCCGGTTTTTTAAAATAGTGGACAATGAGGAATTGGGGATTCCGTATTTGATGGCTAATTTGCCTTTACTGTCCACCTTATTATCGACGTCTCTAATAAGTTGCACTTTTTGCAAAATTGTCAAACTTTTATATGCTTTACGCACAATAGGCGGGGCCATATTAATTAGGTACAAATTTATTAGTTTAAACTTTCACAGTAAAATACACTTTAAATTAGAAAACGTTAATGAACACAAATATTGTCAATAAATTTACGTAAATATAAAATTAAAACACGAAAAGTTTGTGTGCAAACGCCGATTAACACTTAAATACGAGTTATACTTCTTTAGGAAAACTTTAGTAAACACTAGGTAGGTATATTTTGAATTCAAGTAAATATAAAAATTCGAAGTGGGAAAGTTTGAAATTAGCTTGAAGCGCACTCGACCGCTGTAGGAAAGAAACTGATTTAAGGGTATTTAGGTACATACTGGTAATATAAGTAGATTCGATGACAGGCGGGAATTTCCGTAAATTTACGGCTACGTTCAAAATTGTGGTTGCGTTTTCAAAGTTTTTTTTTTCTTTTTTGAATTACAGAAGTAGATTCAAACTGAGCGGCCAAAAAAAAATTTCGAATTACGAATTAACGAAATTTTCGAATTAAAAATCGATTTTGTATGAAGATTTAATTCATGGGACATTTTTTCGAGGAAAATTTCGAATTACGCGTTTTTTCGAATTAACGGGGTTCGAATTAACGGGGTTCTACTGTATTTTTATTAATTTACAAAATTATTACCTTCAAGACAGGCTAGGCTAGTTCCTGTGAGATGAGTGAGATTAAAAATTGAAATGAGAACAATCACATACCCTTTGAAGAAACAATTACTAAATAAGCTTGTTGGTTTAGTTTTCTTTTAACTTAAACTGTTAATATTTTTCCAGGCGCTAACCTTGAACCAAATACACACCGCTGTAGCCAAAGTGATTGAAGTAGGAAAGGGATACGACTTCTTGCTGGCTTTCTTCCAACTGAAGGCAAAGGAGCAAGAAAACAAAGTGAACACTTTGTGGGTAAACGGGAAAATGAAGCTCACTGACTGGTTCCCTGAAAGTAGGGTAAGTGATTTATTATTTCTTCTTGCACAACCTTTTTACCGTAATATTATCTCGGGAGGGTCGGCCATGGCCTAACTTGACTGTATTCTCGCCAGGAATCATCGGGTTGGTTCAATAACGACCCAGAGGAACATTTAAGTACAGTTTATTGCAGATTGGTACACAGAAACATAATTTATTCTAACTAAAAAAAGCTATTCTCTCTCTGTCTCTGCTCAGTATAGATCGGGAAATTAATATTCAATGATAATACCATCACTCTGAAGTAACACGGATTTGCGGTCACTTTATAACTATAACGGTTAAATAAAAAAAAACATTTTGAGTAAACATTAACCTCATACTGAAATGCGCGCGGAACAAATTTTCAAAAAAAGATAATTTTTAAATGCGATTTTAATCCTTATGCATTTAACCCTACTGCATGAAGGATAAGGTCAGAATCGCTTGCGTCAATATTATTCCTGATGTAACCAAAAGTTTCATTCACCTAGCAACACCAGAATATTTCTAAATTAATAAATCTATGGAATCTGGGTGTCAGATTTTGCTGCGATTTGAACTGTCAAAAAGTCCGAGCGCGATAGATCACAAAAACATCAAAAAACCTATAAATTTATCGAATAAACGCAAGAAATGTTGTTTTTATAGATAGTTTATTGTTCAAGGAATGTGTTTCGGTAAATAAAATACACTAGAGCTCAAAATAAATCCACAAAATATTATTTCAAAGTGATGCATTCCGTAATTTCCAGTATGCAATTAAAGAAAAAGAAGAAGTTTCAGGCATGGTTCTGACTGGTTAAATGGTATTAATATTCTGTTCTTTTCAGGTGGAAGAATTCATGACTGTCCTGCCTCTGGATTGCTTTGGACATCAACTGATCACAAATCCTGAAGCTGTTGTGACTCAACTGTTAGCTCAAATGAAGAACAAAACGCCATTGGCGACTGTAGAAACATGGATTAAGGTAAATTAATCATTTGAATCAGGTTTCATTTCAAATACTGACACTGGTATGAGCACTGAAACCTATTATTACTGAGATGATAACAAGAAATCCATCTTTTGTCAATTTTGTCTTCCAAATGAGGGGTATATAAGCAAAACTGTCACTTTCCACCAATGCAAAATGTTCAGCATAAAAAAAATCGTAAAAAAAAGAGTGTGCAATTCACATGCGGTAGAAGTGAAACCGGGAGGAATGCAAATCCTGCCACAGTTTGTTTTTTTGCAAAAAACCATGTTCTCACCGCATTTTAAGTTGAAAACTTTAAACTGGAAGATGAAAAAAGTGCGGAAAGATATAGAAAAAAAATTTGAATAAGTAATTAATTTTCAATTGCGTTAAATAAAATTTCACTTCGCGAATCGACACTATGACAGCCCGGCGGGTGCCGGCGGGCATTTCGTCACTGTTGGTATCCCTGATACAAAGACGAGCTAAATACGATTGTAGCCGACTTCGTGGGATAACTGATGAGGCGCGTAATTATGAAATTTGTCTAGCGGGCTTGTGTATGTTATCTTTACTTAAAAAAACAGCCTACATTTTTGAATGGTTTGTTTGGCTACGCAGGGTTTGTGTAGCGGGCTTGTGTATGTTATCTTTACTTTAAAAAACAGCCTACGTTTTTGAATGGTTTGTTTGGCTACGCAGGGTTTGTGTAGCGGGCTTGTGTATATTATCTTTATTTTAAAAAACATCCCAGGATTTGAATCTCCATTCCAGTACCTGATTAGAGGTTCGTTTAGGTACATTATATTATTAATTCTGTTTTTCATAATTACGCGCCTTATTATTTATCCCACGAAGTCGACTACAATCGTATCTGGCTCTTGTTTGTAGGTCTGGGATACCAACATAACAGTGACAAAATGGCGGGCGGAGTGTCGTAGTATCGGTTCACGAAGTGAAATTTTATTTATACTTTAAACGGCTGTGTCTCCCTCAATTTTGCCGAGCGCGCCTTAATTTTTTTTTATTCAGCTTCTCCACACTTTTCTCATCTAGAAAGTGCCAAGAGTGGGGAGACTACGAAGCACCGCACAAATCCGATCCGACAAGACCGATTATTCTTTTTCATTCTCTCGCAGGCCAAATCCTATATGGATCTATTGTTGCTATTTTTCATTTCATCGAGTTTCAAATCACAACGGTGCTAAAGAATTTTTCAATAAAAAAAAAAACGATTTATAATTCTTTCAAACTTTTTTTTGAGGTGAAACTTCTTTAGCACTGTTGGGATTTGAAACTTGATGAAACGGAAATGACGCTAAAAAGAAACAAACACATGCATCAATAGGATTTAGCCTGTGATAATATAGAATGCAACCTTACCGCATTTTCGTTGGTTGAAATTATGTGGTGAAGGTTGCACTTCTACCGCGTGTGAACTGCATTCGATTTTTTAAAAAAAATTTTCAAGCTTAACATGTTTTTGTAGATTTCAATTTTCAAATCAATCGTTTTTATATTTGTTTCTGCTCTAAAAAACACAAACAAAAACAAAGTGGAGGTTTTGCACTTCTCATGTGGTGGCTTTATCTAGGCTTAACCTATCGGTGACTTAACTTTTTCAGAACCGAAAGAAGAAAAGGTTTTATTTATTTTTTATTTGTGTTTGATTTATTTTTTAATATATAAATCTTAAAATAAATCAATGAAAATAATAGTGATTTAAATTATAATGTGAGAAAAAAGTAAAAATGGTTATAACCAACAGGCCACTTGCATGGATTTCATAACACCTTGGAAAAAATTGTGTGGATAGATTTTTTTTACTAAGATTGCGAAAATGTTGGTAAATTTTTTTAGAAATGTACTATTATTTGGGCTTGTGACGTCACTACACGAAAATGTCCCGTCTCCGAAAATGTTCCTATTAATTTTGTAAAATTCCACACTGATTTTTTTTTTTTATATGGCATCACTTTGATTTCATACGAATTTTTGAATATGACATTTAACGTTCACTAGGTTTATTGTTTGTTCTCTGCGAACTTATTATTTGGTTTTACTTTTTGACAGATGTTGTGAAGAGAACCACGTACATTTATGTTGTCTGCGTGTGTTTTAGAGGTATAATGGTAATTGTGTTGATTTTAACAAAATCAAATTTTATAATATTCTTGTTATTATTATAATACGTACAAGTATATTACATTTGATTTAGTAATATAGACGTTGAACATTATAATGATTTATGATCAATAAGATGAAAAAATATTTATGAGATGTAATATTTTTGGTATGTCTTGTTATTCTCCTGCATCATTCGTGCCGAAAACGTTCTTTTTTTTTTAAATGATTTTCGGCTATGTAATTATCGTTTTTTCGCACCCATAAATCAAACTCAAAGATTTAAAAAAAATGATGTCCAGCCAAATTTCTCCTCTTTTTGACATTTTAAAATAATGTTGTATTAAGATGAAGTCATAGTAAATAATGCAAAATCATATGTTTTTGTTTTGAAAATTTGATGGCTTAGAAGTATTGTAGATGCTTCAATTAAATACTGCGTGTAGAACATACCTTGGCCCTTAAAAATATCAGTCATTTTTTTAATAAGTTTTTTAATAAGCCTATAAAAAAATAAAGTATAAGGTCTAAAAAACACACTTTCAAGTCCAAACTCTCCTATTTATAAACCCCTTTTCGGATATGGTTTTATTGTGTAATGTGGCAAATTCAGTTTATTTTATAATAATCGCAAAAAAAGTTGATATTTACACCCAATCTTCCCAAAATAAAATAAAATATGCATTTTCGCGTTGATATTTTACAATACGGCCGCTAGTCGACGAATTCGGTTATTCAAAGTGACCCCTATGGCGTCCACCGAAGAACTACTGTCCACGGCACAGTAGTGAACTAGTGGATCGCCTTAATGACGAATATTACAATGTGTATTTTTTTTTTTCAACAGAATAAGATTGGAGAAGCAGTGAAGAGTGGATGGTTCGTTAGGGCTCTGACAGAAGCCGTCTACACATACACTCTGTGTCCTTTGGAGGATGTTAAGCCTAGATTTGATAACGAAGCTCAGCTGCGCCTCAACGCTTACTACCCACTATTAATTAGCACCATTGGAAACAAGGATGTGGCTTTGGAAGTGGAGTGTCTCTTTGCCATTCAGCGTCTTATGATTAAGTTTGAGCACCCATTAGGTAAGTTTTTTGTTATTTTGTAGTACTTCTTTTAGAAATTTAATTTTTGGTTTTGGGCTGTTGGTTGGCGGCAGTCATTCTTGCCAGTTCTAAACCCAGCTTTCTTACTGTTTCTGGCAAACATCAATGTAGCCAGTTTAAAATTTTTAGCTGGAGCACCTGTCTTCGCTCAGGGAGTTGATATGAGATTGAACTGACGTTCGAACCCACTATGGGTCTTGTTTTATGTACCCCACCAATGGGCAGCCCCACCCATACAACAAAAAGCCTTTAATGGTCCACAATGTTTCAGAACTTTCCACAACATTTTAGAGTGTTCTGGAATGTTCCACAATGACCAGAGATGTTCCGGGATTTTCCCGAATGTTTCAGACTATTCCCGAACATTTTACAACATTTCAGAATGTTCCGGCATGTTCTGGAATACTCTCGAATGTTCTGGACTGTTCTAGAAATTTCTAGAGGGCGAAACTTCCAAAAACCTTATAAAAGCATGGTAAAAACGGGAACCTCCTTCATGAATGGAGGATAGATGGCTACCACACCAGTTAACTCCCTCGATGATCATACCGGGACTTGTTTCTGAGTTTTAGCGGCACACACATTGTAGTACACTTTCTTTTATAAACAATATATATTGATGATGTCACATTTTTACCGTCACAATAAAATTTGTCATTGTAATCTTTTCAATTAATAATTTTGTAATTTTTATTAATTTTCAGGATTGACAGTTCAATTGTTTGAACATCTTTGGGACTCTGCAGAAGTAATTTCAATTGAGGGATTCTTCAAATGGGAAACAAACAACGATGTTGCTGAACAAGAAGGAAAAGGTTTGTTTGTTTTTCTTTCAATCTTTCCTTTTAGTACTAACTCCTCAGGCCTCGGGCCTGATATCCAAATAAACAGAATATTTCTGAATGCATTCAAAAACTAAAAACTGTTTTTGAAAGGTGATAAAATAAGCTTTAAAATTTTATAATTTGAAATAAACATTATTTTTTAAATATAAAACTTTTTATGTAAACATAAGAAAATTAAAAAAATGGCTTACCTTACACTAAAATTACTAAAAACGAAAAGAAAAAAAACGTATTATGATTAAGACCTATAGCTATAAAAGATAAAAGATCATTTGGCTTGGCGTATTTCGGCATATCGCTTGCTGGAAATTCCCAATCGGAATATATGGCGAGCGTTATGCTGAAATAGGCCAAGCCTAATTATCTTTTATCTTTTATAGATGTGTGTGACACAAGCATAACTCTTTTTTTTTGTTGTTTCATGTAAAAATAATTCATAAAAAATTCCCTAGCTTTCATAATTTTTTTCAAATTGCGATGAAATGAAATTTTTACCTGTGTCATGGGTAAATGTTGGAGCAAGCGATTCTGACCTTGTCCTTCATACAAATTCTGTACATAGAAGGGTCAAAATTGCAGACAAACATATTTTTTCTGCGCGCATGCGCCACAAACAGCGCGTGGATTCACATCTCCGGCCTATAAGACGTTAATGGTGATCTTCACAGAGACAGGAACTAAGAACTAACAATATTTTTTTCTTTTTTCTAGGTGTTATGCTGATGAGTTTAACTTCTTTCTACACTGCTCTGAAATCATACGATGAAACTTCCGACGATGAAGCTTCCATAGCAGACGACTCCACATAAATTTTATGAAAAAAAACAGACTATAAGGTACATATTCGTGAAACACCTTGGTGCATTATTTGATGAAGTGTGAATGAATGTAAAAGTGTTTTTGGTATATAATTATACAACATATAATTATTTTATTATTTTCACAATGTATTGACAGAATCTATCCTTTACAACAGTAATGTTTTATTTTCCATAAATAGGTAAATTGACGGTGCATAATATTTCAAATGTTTTTGTACCAGTGCAATATTTTTGTATTTGATGGCAATAATATGTGAAAATTTAATGTTTTATGTTAATTGTTATGAGCTTCAGTGTTGCCTTAATATTAAATTAGTTGTCCTCTTTCCATGGGCATGTGTTGCCTTTTTTAATAGTGGCATTACTGAGTTTTCATATTTTTTACCCATGAACTAATTTCTTTAAAATCATTGCTCTGTTGACTTAAATAAACGTAATATTATGTTATGTTAAGAATATTATATTACGTTGTACAATGAATAAATAAGTCGACCCCTGGATTCACTTTGAAGTCTTCAACAGATTTTTCACTTTGAGTTTAACATAGATAATAGAAACTAAGCGAGATATGGCATGCAAATGTGCCGAATGTCACCGAGCTACGATCAAACAGCATGGACTATCAAAGCAGCGGAGCTAATGAAGTTATGTGTTTGGTGTGTAGGTAGAAACAATGGCGGGACACCGCCACGTGAAGATGCAATTTGCAATAGTATGGGTGAAAGATGTTTCAGTATGTTTCATACATTATTGCTTTATGGCCCATCTCCCTTGTTTCTATCATCTATGATTATTTATATTTATATGATTAGTTATAATGATAATTATATTATTACATAATGATGCATAATTTTTAAATATAATACTTTAATATGATAGTTTTAAGATGTATGATATGATTTATTTTTTAATTTTGAGGTGTTATTTCTTAAAAACATTATAAGCCTTCAGAAATATAACTTTACATCAGTAATAGTACAGTTTAGTCTATGTAATTTGAACATTTAAAAATTTTATGAATTTTCGGATTACTGGAATCATTAAGCCGCCGCTACCTGAATTTCTACCGATTTCTTAAATATCTAACATTTGAAGTTTTAAGCTTTTGAAAAAATATATGTTATTTTTGAAGATAATATCTAGACGCCTTCCACGCCGAACGCAAATTAAATGAAATTCCCTTGATAGAAAAAATTTGCAAAGTGTGCTCCGAAAATTATTATAAACACGTTGGTTTCAGTTATTTTACAAGTTATAGTTGTGAAAAAATTCACAATGTTTCTTTAAATGATTCTTAACCCGTTTAATCACAGGAGACCCAAGTTGTCCCAAAACATCATATGCCGTTATAATAACAGGAGACCCAGATTGTCCCAGAGCGACCGTGCATTATTAAAAGTTAGATATCTGTCTTTCTGTAATGCGAATATTTGTGATTTATTTTGTTAGAAACGGAAAGAAATAATGCTTCTCATTGTCTTAGAATTATATGAGCTAGATTGTTCAGATATTTTACAAACCTGATCAAAAGTGACGGTTTGATTTTGCGCCTATTTGTGACGTAACCCACATTTAATTTTAAAATAAAATTGTATGAAAGTGATAAAAAGTGAGTTGAAAGTTTTATTACAAATTTTGTTTAGAAAAGGAATCTGAATTTAAAATTTGAAGTTTATTCCATTTTAATTACTTTAATTCAAATATTCGCAGGTATGCATTTTTTAGCCAATTTACATTTCCAATATTAAAATTTTAATATTTATAAACAAAAATATTGATTTCTAATAAACATGGGAAAGATTATTTTATCTTAATTTTAGAACAATTTTTATTTTTGCAAAAGCGTTTAAAAAAACTAATAAATAGGAACATTTAAAATGCATGGGAAGAACCAGGAATTTTGCGCGCAAACTTTGACAGGCAAAAGTTGATAGAAAATTATTTTCTTATTATTCGAAGGGTTAAGACGCCTTCCATGAGATATTTTGCTCTATTTTAAACGAGTCGTGTTTTATTAAACATTTTCACAATTTTTGCATAGATTTTATCCCTTTAAATATTAGCGCGCTCCTCTAACATCTTCTTCTTTTTGAGCGCGGATGCGAGAGACAGCCGAATTTTGGGAATTTGACATTTTCCGGGACCATAATTGTATTGTTAACATAGATGTTGCATTTTCGAAAAATTTATTATTTTTTAACCCTTTAAATTGAATACTGTGGATTTACAAATGTTATATTCCCTCACTAACATCGTAGAACTCTTTCCACTTGTAAGTATCTTTAAAATTTTCTTTTAAAATATTAAAATAAAATAAAAATTCTTTAAAATAAACTTTTTTCTTCAATGGTTAACATCTTGTGTTTTCCTTCAAGTCACCCTTTCCCCATCACCCAAAGCTTAGAATTGAGTTTGAATGGAGGTTTTGTTTATAGTGGATTCGGATTACAGAGACTATACTGTACATGCATGTATATTATTTTCTTACGTATATGTTATATTTGTTAATGTTTATATAACAATATTGTCATGTAGTTCTAAGTGCCTGTTGTATTATTATATTGTCTTGTGGAGTGATTTATTTTTATACCATTCAACTTTCTGAATGTAAGTAATGGTAGGACCCAGATTTACTATTGCAGAATCGGGACTGAGCTGTAAGGTAAAGTTAATTATTTATAAATCTAAAAAAGGATACATGAAACATTTATTTTTTAGTACACTAGCGAGTAACTGGTATGCATTGCCACTTAAAGAAAGAAAGTCCCTGCGAGTCCCCTCCCATCCTTCCCCTTCTGCGAACCCAATTCTGCGAACCCCCTTCCACCTTCCCCCCTCCACAAATTTCATAATGCCAAAACTCACTTGGTTCTACGACAGCTCGACAAAGTGGCATTTTAACATCCGTTTGACAAGAGTATTGTGTTATTAAAGAATGAATTAACATTGATGAAAGAAAAAATAGCCCAAATCTAACCTAATGTTACCTACTTAACCTATTTTTTTTCATCGCTTTTAATGACTTCAAAAGAGTGCGACTTTTTTAAGTTGTTTCGTCGACAACACACTATGTACAATAATCAAAAATTTCATGTAACCTTTTTCATATTTAAAAATTGATTATTTTACTACCATTATTCTCACTGAATTAAAGCAATAATTCACGAATAAAATCTACAAAATTATTATGATTAAAATCAATGGTATATATAATGAAGAGTTAATGTAATCCTGTCCTTAGTAATTGATAATGTTAAGTCCTTAATATATTATAAAATTGTTGATACTACATAATATTTAATTGAATAATTGACCTAAAATGCGAAGAGTGAAATTGTTTAACTGCAGATGTATACAAAGTTGAATATTGTAATATAATGTATTTGGGTTACTTAATTTATTAAATATCACGAGGAATTAGATAATTATTTCTCTAAAGTTTACTGAATCCTGAATAACATCCTCTTGAACAGTAATATTTTCACACAATATATATAATTTAACTATGTTAAATATATTGATATACTTTATGGCAGGGTTAAGAATTGATATCTTATTATTGTGGTGAAACCCATTAATGTTTTCATACTTTCGAAGTTCTGCTTTCTCAGTCCCTTGAAGACAGAAATTTAAAATGGCCCAACTTATTCCACAATTAATGTCTTTTTTTAGTCCTAACCTTGTAAGAGTTTCACTGTAAATATTACAAGGAATTTATGAATATTAAATATTATTTCTCTTAATGCTGGTTAATTTCCTTGTAAATTTAAGATTTTCT
Source organism: Limnephilus marmoratus (assembly GCA_917880885.1). Classification (NCBI taxonomy): domain Eukaryota; kingdom Metazoa; phylum Arthropoda; class Insecta; order Trichoptera; family Limnephilidae; genus Limnephilus; species Limnephilus marmoratus. Next base: position 38,748,208 of record OU862920.1, on the reverse strand, counting down.
TACTTATACCCTTAGATAATAAAATACAAACATATAGGATATGACAGTGGTTTACAATCTAGCGTGTTGAAATATTATGTTTCTATCAATGATTTTTATTTTGAAATGCAACATGGAGATTGACCACCTGAAGAAAGAAAAAAAGATATGCTTTGGTCAGGTTACCAGTCATGTTTTTTTTTTTAACGTTATAGTATATTTTTTCAAATTCTATTGTATTAATAATTCTCTTTATTATGAGGTAGATATTCTTTTAAAAATATTACAATATAGTTCAGCATAGTCTCTGTAATCAGAACAAGCAAAAATCAGGCCTATTATTCGGTTTAACGAATTTACAGATTAACATGTTTTTTTTTCTTTGCAAAACCAAAATACTGTCACCGCAGTTTATTTGTTAGGAGGGCTTAATTTACGAGTTGATTTTTGATAAAATTCCCACATGGTGCTCCATGCGAGTTACTGATTGTAAATAGGCTGGAGTCAGTGCATTATTTGTGAAATTATGCCGGAACGATGGTTCGGATTCTCATTCGGAATATAGAGACTATGCTTGTGGTTGAGAATTTAAATAATATATTGCGGTATCCCATTATCACAAAATTCTTTGAATCTTTGATTTATCTAGTTTTATGTCCTGTATACAATTACTTTACTATTATCTAAATTGAATAATTAATTAGTTTTACTTGGCTTCATTGGTAAAGATAATATATAAGTAGCGTTCATTTTACAATTCTATATTTCCTTCTACATATCTAGTTTTCACCATTTAGTGTCTCTTAGCTGGCGTAAATCTTCTTAATTTTATTTATTTCTTGTAGATTGAGCAAATAATATCTTATGTTAATGATAAAAAAAACATTTTACTCGGTATGTTTTTACTTATGTATTACGATATAAATTTATTTGCTAGTCATTTTTAATTTTGTCGATTTACATGCCCCCTTAATTTTTCCTGAATCTAATTATATTCACACTGACAAAATGATATTTACAATGTTAACTAAATGCATAATAGGTCACGCTTTTGACCCAGAAGTAAATTGGTAAATGCTCATTAATATTTAAAGAACTTTATTATTTTAGTAATAGAAGGAAAAATATTTTATTACTTAATATGTAGCAGCTGATGCGAAATTCTGCACTGTATGTGGGTTATCTTTGTGAACATTGTATAGCCATTATGATGTTACGTATGCGTATTGGAAGAATTCAGTGAATCCTGCATTCTCCCGAGTGGAGTGCTTTCCAATGGCTGAAAGCAAAAGTTATGTTAACTTAGGCTTTTGTTCTGCCATACTTATAATAATATCTCCAGTTTTCTTACTTGGTATACTTAGTTTCTCATTAAAAGTCTGAAACAGTCGGATTATACAAAAACACATTGAGTCACAAGTTAACGATTTAATGTTATAATATGTATTGTGTATAAAAATTAAAAGCAATGTTCCTACGAAATATTTGTATCGTTGTTTTGATTTGAAAATAAATTATAATTGTACTTTTATGTACCTACACGTATTTAGATATTTTAAGTTTTTAAGGAATTTTTTTTTTAATTTGTGGCCCAATTTTACAAAAGATGTAGTTCTGGTTTTTTCTATTCTTTTTTTTTTAGATGTTACATGTCATTTTTATAAGCTCTTGAGTTATTTGGAAATATTCACAAAATTGATATTTGATTTTTAAATGAATGATTTGATTGGTAGGTTTGGATCAATTTAGAATCTGTAGTTAATCCTGCCAACTAGCATATTTGCAAATTCACATGTATAATACTTTCAGATTCCATTTACAAGAACTATTGAAGATTTGAAAATAAGTTACCATGTGCGAAAATGATAGCTAGTGCTTTTGTTGAGAACTAATTTCTTAAACATTGTTCATTTAATTTATAATTTTATACTCATAATTATTATCTAAAATATACAATAAAAAAAAAAACAAATTTGGTTTATTTTTAAATCTAACCTTTTCCCAATTAATTGTGCATGACCTTCATGTTATCTTCGTGACGGTGACTACTAGTGGTCAGTGATAAAGGATAGAGGCGAGTATAGACAACAAGTATGTACGTCCAAGTCTAAAAGTCAGGCTGGTGTGGAGCAGGCATTTGATTCAGCAGTATAGCTTAATCAGATGTTTCAATAATCGTTTTTGATGTTTACTTTTTCTCAGTGACTTTTCTTAAATGCAATGCTCTTTGAAGCATGTAAGAACACACAATTCATTCTAAGTATGTGTTGTTGTCATCAATTCTAATTGCGCGACCTATAATTTCACTATCATAAAGCTTGGTATTTCAGTTTCTTTTTAAGCTCAGTTTAAGAGATATTTTACAAGGTGTTCGGGGGTAATGTGCATAAACTTCGGAAGGTGATTCTACAAGATAGGACAAGTAAAACAGATAAATAACTTTTTTCGAAATTCGAATGTTTTAACCGTTGAGAGTGCGGCAAACTTGTAGTTATGAAAAGTGCGGCACTGTGGTTTTCAGTGGGCGTTTGTATTGAAAGGCAATACGCCTACGCCAGGGTTTCCCAAACTGTTCCGCGGAACCCTAGGGTTCCCCCGAACCTGTACAGGGGTTCCGCGACAATTTGTCGGAAGAATTTAATTTAATATATTGTACACATATTCAAATTTCAACACTGCTGATATTATTCTCATTTAAATAATTTCTGAACGAGTTTGTCAGAAGAGTACCCCAATTTATCGAAACAAGCTATTGTTGTTATACTTCCATTTTCTACGAACTATTTATTCGAAGCGGGATTTTATAATTATGCTGCAACCAAGACAAAGTGCAGGAACAGGCTCGAGACGCCACACCAGATATTAGAATTCAACTTACCAATATTGTGCCTGATATCAAGAAGGTATGCAATTCAAGGACTCAAAATCATCAAAGTCATTAATTAGGTGTTTTATTTATTCCATTTTTTGTTGTTGTTTATAATAATTTTTTGTTTATGTTCCAACTTTTGGTTGCTTATATTCAATTTTTTGTTGTTTATATTCCATTTTTTATTTTTTATATTCCATTTTTGTTATTGTTTATATTCCATTTTTTGTTTAAATTTATGTATAGATATTGTTTGTATACTTAATAAATAATGTGTAATAACATTTTTTAAAACTTTATTATTAGGAATTACCCAATCTAATAAATGAGCAAAGTGTTCCGTTAAAATTTACGGGTTTGCAAAGTGTTCCATTGCAGAAAAAGTTTGGGAAACCCTGGCCTACGCGAATCAAAGATAAGTTGGACTCTGTGTACGGGGACTCTGCATCATCATTTACCACAGTGAAATTTTGGGCAGCTGAATTTAAACTTGGCTGTAAGAGCTTGGGAGACGATGAACGTTCGGGACATCCAAAAACTGCAACTACTGACGATAACATTGCTAAACTTCACCAAATAGTGTTAGAAGACCGCTGAATTAAAGTGAGAGAGATAGCAGAGGTTATGAACATGTCCAAAGAACGTGTCTGTCACATATTAAATTAAGATTTAGACATGAGAAAGCTGTCCGCGTTGGGTGCCACCTTTGCTAACGTTAGACCAAAAATCCTGTTTCACCAAGACAACGCGCCGTCTTTAACCTCAGCGGTTGCCATGGCAAAAATCCACGAATTACGGTTTGAACTGCTTGACCATCCGCCTTACTCACCAGATCTAGCCCCAAGTGTTTTTTTTTTCCCTTATCTAAAAACTGCGCAAAAAACAAAAAACAAAATTTAATAACAGCTCGATACTCAATTTTTTCCACTGTCACAAAAACACACACATCAATTCACTCAAACGACTGTCAACTAAAAACTGCACGTCCAAAATGGCCGAAACTTTGGCGAGTAACTGACCCCTTAAACCCTTTTCCTTCCCAGAACTCTCCTTTCCTTCCTTTCCGTAAAAAACCCCCCTCCACACACCATCCCCAAAGATGACATAGGCCCTGAAGGAAATTATTTTCCTAAGGTCCTCCTGTGTGGAGCTCATGTAAAAAAAAAATCTAATATTGTCAAAGCAAGTTATTCTGTCGCACTGTTAATTGCAAAAAAAATTAAGCCATTTTCAGACGGGGAATTAGTTAAATACTGTGTTCAAGCCATTGTGAAGAATATTCTGCCCGATAAAAGTAAATTATTTTCAAGCTTTAGTTTGTCAAACAACTCGTCGCATTAATTGTTATTTAGTTATCAAAGTACCTACCACTAATGCCATCTTTGTCTATGTTTCTAAGCTTAATAAATATTAGTTCTCGCTGTCTCCTGAATAAAACAACGTGTTTCATTTAATAGGTTATGGGCCCAGAAGATTCCCAAGCGTTTTTTTAAATAATCAATCACGATAATTTAAATGGTATTTGTGTTAAAAATTCATTTCTTATTGTCGCGGATGTATTTGTTCGTATTGAGAATAGGGCAAGGAGTTATTGCGAATGCAAACTCGTAATTAGTGTCGGGACATTTTTAACAAAAATGGCGGCGGCATCATATCTCACAAGTATACCCAAGTTGGTTGGACGACAAAACTACGACGTATGGGCGTATGCCGTTGAAAACCTACTTATATTGGAAGGCATGGAGAAGTGTATCAAGGCCGAAGAAATTGTTGCAGTTGGAGATGATGCAAAAATAAAAGCGAAGATAATCCTCACTATAGATCCGTCACTGTATGTACACATCAAGCAAGCTACATCTACTGCAGACTTGTGGAAAAGGCTAAAGCAAATGTTCGATGATAATGGTTTTTCAAGACGCATTTCCTTATTAAGGAGTTTGATATCGATTCGTCTTGAAACTTGTGACTCGATGCAGAGTTACGTCACGCAAATTATTGAAACTGGCCAGAAATTATCCGGAACCGGATTTAATGTGAACAATGAATGGATAGGCTGTTAATTGCTTGCTGGTCTACCAGAAAAATTCTACCCCATGATTTTAGCAATCGAGCATAGTGGAATAATAATTACTGCAGATGCAATAAAAACAAAATTGCTTGATATGGCAGGAAATGACACGGAGTCAGTTGGGGCATTTTCCGCCAGAGTGCGCCCGCGCCGCAATGTTGACGGAAATACATCGAAGGTCAAAACCGTAATGAAATCTATCAGATGTTATAGATGTAAAAAAGAAGGGCATTCTAAAAATCAATGTCCTGTTGGGCAATCAGAGCGAAAGAAGACGTCAAATGCATTTTCTGTTGTGTTTTTGAACGGGAATTACAACAAAATGGATTGGTTTATAGACTCGGGCTCTTGTTTTCACATGTCACCAGATGTAAACATTATGTGTAATACGTCGAATCGGACGAGTGTGAAGGAAATAATTGCAGCTAATAGAAGTGCTATGCCTGTTTTATGCTCGGGAGAAGCTAAAATTATTACTTTAACCCCGAAAAGTAAATATGAAGTTATATTAAAAGATATTTTATATGTGCCAAAACTTACGACAAACTTGATATCTGTCAGTCAGTTAATCAAAAATGGAAATAAAGTGGACTTCAAAAGAAAATGCTGCTATGTTTATAGTAAACAGAACGAGTTAGTTGCTATAGCAGATTTGACAGATGGTGTTTATAAACTAAGGATGGAATACAAGTTAAAAGTTCCTGAAAGAATAATGTCTAATTTAGCGGTTTCAGGCAACACTTGGCACCGCAGATTGGGTCATGTCAATAGTAATTATCTGAATAAAATGACCAGTGCTGTAGAAGGAATGAATCTTCGAGAAAAAGTTGATCTTGGCAAGACATCGTGTACAGTTTGTTGCGAGGGAAAGCAGTGTCGTCTTCCATTCTCAAAAACTGGTACACGAAGCAAAGAATTACTTCATTTAGTTCATACTGACGTTTGCGGACCTATGGAGAAAGGATCGCTTGCAGGTTCAAGATTCTTCATACTCTTCGTTGATGACTATAGTCGTATGACATTTGTATATTTTATCAAACACAAAAATGAAGCACTTAGATGTTTTGCAGAATTTAAAGCAAAAGTTGAAAAACAAACAAATAAGAAAATAAAGATATTGAGAAGCGATAATGGTGGTGAATACTGCAACAAAGAGTTTGATTCATATCTCAAGAAGGAAGGTATCGCGCACCAAAAAAGTAACCCATATACCCCAGAGCAAAATGGCTTGTCAGAACGTAATAATCGAACGATTGTCGAGAAGGCTAGATGCTTATTATTTGATGCGCATTTGGGTAAAGAATTCTGGGCTGAGGCGACCAATACAGCAGTTTATTTACAAAATCGTACTGTACTTCCTAGTTTAAATGAAAAAACTCCATATGAGATCTGGACTGGATGTAAACCAGACATAAGTCATTTAAGAATATTTGGTAGCAAGGTTATGGCTCATGTTGCTAAAGAGAAGCGTCAGAAATGGGACAAAAAGTCTGAACAGCACATACCTGTGGGCTATCCAGATGACATCAAAGGTTACCGAATATACAACCCTAGAACTAAATATATCACAACTAGTAGAGATGTCATTATCATGGAAGATGAAAACAACCCAGAGGTTAATATACCTATCTCTGAGAGTGGAGAAAACTCATGTCCAGTGGGGGACACTAGTTGCAAAGATACGTCACGTTCAGAAGATATAACGTTAGATGAGGATACATTAGTCGAAGATGCATCAGATGATACTTACACTCCTGATACTTACTCTTCTGATACTTACACTAGTGATTTTGAAGATGTTGATGATTCACCTGAGCAGCGTGTTAGATCCAGCAGAATCATTAGGAAGCCAGAGCGGTATAGGATGACGAATATTTGCATTCCTGAGGGTGTGTTTGATGATGCTAATGGACTGTCTTTAGAAGAAGCATTACAGGGAAATGAAAAAAAGCAGTGGTTAAGTGCAGTAAAAGAAGAACTTCAGTGTTTTAAAGAAAATAATGCATGGGAGTTCGTTGATATGCCAAAGGATGGTAAAACCATAGTGAAATGCAAATGGGTGTTACGAAAAAAAATTGATAATAGTAATAATGTTCGATACCGTGCACGTTTAGTAGCCAAGGGCTACATGCAGAAGAAAAATGTGGACTATTCAGACACTTTCTCGCCGGTTGTTAGGCACTCAACTTTGAGATTGTTATTCGCATTATCTGTAAAACTTGAATTAGATGTTACACATCTAGATGTTACTACTGCATTCTTGAACGGGGACCTTGAGGAAACAATTTATATGGAATTACCAGAATGTTTATTAGATTCTCAAAAAGACAATAATAAAGTACTTACATTGAATCGAGCTATTTACGGTCTTAAGCAATCCTCAAGGGCCTGGTACAAAAAGGTCGATGAATGTCTTGTTGGTATTGGTTATAAACGTAGTACGTTAGAACCATGTTTATACACAAAAAATAAGAATGATAAAAAGACAATAGTTACTTTGTATGTGGATGATTTTTTTATATTTTCTAATGATAATGTAGAATGTAATAATTTGAAAAAGGAATTGGCTTCACAATTTAAGTTAAAAGATTTGGGTCAGGTCAAAAATTGTTTAGGGATGAGTGTTAATATTGATAAGGTTAATGGTACAGTTACTCTAAGCCAGGAGAGTTATGTTGATCAGTTGCTAAATAGATTTAACATGGCAGATTGTAAAGTAGCAGATACACCTTTAGAGGCTAAATTGAATATTAACAAAGAAAATAAAAATCCTGACAGTCAAATTCCTTATCAACAGCTTATTGGTGGACTTATGTATTTAGCAGTATTAACCAGACCTGATATAGCCTTTACAGTAAGTTTTCTGAGTCAATTTAATAATTGCTATAACCAGGAAACCTGGTTATACGCTAAACGTATTTTAAGATATCTCAAGAAAACAAAGCATTTTGGACTAAAATATAGTCAATGTGGTAATTCAAAATTAGAGGGTTTTGTTGATTCAGTTTGGGGAAGTAACATCATTGATCGCAAGTCCTATACAGGTTTGTGTTATATTTTAGCTGGATGTGTTATTTCTTGGGAGGCTAAGAAACAAAAAACAGTTGCTCTTTCGAGCACTGAGGCTGAATACATTGGTGTAGCCGAAGCTTGTAGGGAAGCTATTTATTTAAGTAATTTGTTAAAAGAAATAAACAATGAGTCATACACCATATCCTTATTTAATGATAATCAGGGTGCACTTAAGTTGTCTTCAAATAATAGCTATAATAAAAGAACTAAGCATATTGACATACGACACCACTTTTGTAAAGAATGTATTAATGATAAAATTGTAGAACTGAAATACTTGGAAACAGCTGAAATGCCAGCAGATCTATTTACAAAGGGTTTGGCTAGTACCAAGCATTATTATTTTATGCAATTGTTGGGTATGCAGGATGTAAAGAATTAACATGTTTATATTATATACCTTTGTTGTAATATGGGTATTATGTACGTTATTTTGATAAGTGGGGGTGTTATTTAGTTATCAAAGTACCTACCACTAATGCCATCTTTGTCTATGTTTCTAAGCTTAATAAATATTAGTTCTCGCTGTCTCCTGAATAAAACAACGTGTTTCATTTAATATTAATGATATTTCAGAAGAAATCAAAATTTTTAAATCGTATTCTTTAGCTTTCGACGAAAGCACAGAATTTTCAGATACTTCACAGCTTGCAGTATTTATTCGTGGTGGTAATGAATTGTTCCAGGTTACACAAGAATTATTAAATCTCTTAAGCTTGAAAGATACTACGAAGGGTGAAGATATTTTCCAAGCCATAAAAAAATGTTTGTCAGCTAACGGCTTACATTTAGAGATGCTTTCCGGATTAACAACAGATGGAGTGCCGGCTATCATTGGAAAAAATAAAGGTGATGTAAAGTTGATTATAAATGAGTCGGAGGCAAAAATTAACAAAACCAGTGATATATATGTGATACATTGATACATCAACAAAATTTATGCACTCAAGTATTATCTATGAGCCAAGTCATGCATATTGTTACAAAAACAGTGAACATCCGTTCGCACGCACTTTAGCATCGCCAATTTAAGACATATCTCGCTGAATTAGATTCTGAGTACGGCGACATTGTTTATTTTACCAATGTTAGGTGGTTGAGTTGGGGAAAATGTTTTCGACAATTATTTGAGTTATGGGAAGAAATCAATTATTTTATGACCGAGGAGAATATGCCTATTCCCGAATTAAGAAATGAAGAGTGGTTGCAAGACGTATGTTTCTTGGTAGACATGACGGAAAATAGATGTAGTTAAATATAAAGTTGTAGAATCAGAATAATTTAATTACCGATGCTTGCAATTTGATTAAAGCGTTCTAGAAGAAATTATTAATGTTGGAGAGCCAACTTAAAAATAATAATGCACACCACTTTCCATTGTTGAAAGAATGCCAAAACTTATAGTAGCCTTTAATTGTCGTTTTAAAGAACTAGTAAATTATGAGTTGGTTAGTTCATTTGGTGTCGATGTTTCCACTGTTTCAGAAACGTTACAAATTGAATTAATCGACCTTTGGATCACAGTGGCGTAGTGTGGGTGTCAGCCGCCCGGGACGGAGGAAAAATTCGCCGCCTCCTTATTTGGGTAGCTCCAGCGGTCAGAGGGGGGTGTATGTGGAAATACAATTTTTTTTTTATCAAGACCTATTTATTTAATTTATTTTTTATTTGTGCCGATTTTTTTAATAATTTCATTTGACAAGTATTCTTCCAATGAAAATCATGTTTATAAATTCTACTACAAAGTTTATAACTGCTGTCTGAAATCAAGAATGGCATCCATGTAAAAGGATTTTGCAACTCAAACTTTTACACCGTGTTTAGAACGCAAGGCAGGTTTTAACTTACGACTGTCTCTTCACACAGAATCAATTGTATCAATCAAAGTCCCTAAATAATAGTTATACGCGGAACAATCAATTTCTCAGAATTTTGCACCATTTGGTTTGAAACTCAAATGTAAAGCTTCACTCGGTACACGATGAATCTGCAACTCGTTGCTTAATTTATCGTTGTATTCTGAACACAAAACCAGTTTGTATGCGGTGAATTAAAACTACACTCAGAACGTGAAAATGGTTCACATGCAATTTTAGTAGGGTTTTTACATAACAATTTTTCCCTACCGACAAAACACAAGACCTTTAAGACTATAATAGCCAGGTAACATTTTTAAATACCCACATGAGGTAAAAATTGCAAGGCGCATATGACGCCGTTCTATTTGTATAAGGAACATTAACTTTAAATTCAGTAAATTTAAATGATTCATCTCTTCAAGATATATAAGAATCTAGTAAATGAAAAAAAAAAGTGAAAATGGTTTTTCTATGATTTTGGCATTAAATAAATAGTCTGCAACTAGAATTTTATAACTGCACATCGAATAAGAGAATGTTTTCCTTCGAAATGTGTCAGCAGATGAATTCAACTGGAATTTTACATTCTGAATACAAAACTGGTTTAAATTAAATCTGTACCTGGCGAATTAAAACTACACTCAGAACATGAAAATGGTTTTTCTTTGATTCTGGCAGCACATACAAAGTCTGCAACTAGAATATTATATCTGCACTTCGAATAAGATAATGTTTTCTTTCGAAATGTGTCAGCAGATGAATCCACAACTGGAAATTTACATTTTCAACACAAAATTGGTTTAAATTAAGTCTGAATGCGGCGAATTAAAAGTACATTCAGAACATTAAAATCTTTGATTCTGGCAGCACATAAGTCAGGCAAGAGTCTGCAACTAGAATTTTATAACTGCACTTCAAATAAGATAATGTGTTCCTTCGAATTGTGTCAGCAGATGAATCTACAATTGGAATTTTACATTTTGAAAACTGGTTTAACCCTTCGAATAATAAGAAAAAAATATCTATAAACTTTGTCTGCCAAGGTTTGCGCACAAAATTCCCGGTTCTTCCCATGAATTTTAAGTGTTCCTTATTATTGGATATTTTTTTTACCCTTTTGCAAAAAACAAAGTTGTTCTAAAATAGTTCTAAAAGAATTAATTTGCTCTTTAGAACATTTTTGTTTCTAAATATTATTTATTTTTTTATTTTATTTTTATTTATTTTTTTATAATTTATTTTTTAATATGTTTTTTTTTAATAATATGTTTTACATGGTAATTACATGATAATTTTACATCTCAGTTTTTTTACTTCCCTTCCATTGAAAGCATTTGCTTGTGTATGGAAGGGGAGTGTACATAAATGTTATTAGTTAGTACTTAAATAATTCATTGTACATAAATACATTATGTCCAATAAGAGTAGAAAACATAGGAGGGCGCCACTGTTGAACAATTGGCATTACTAAAAATATATCATGGTTATAATCTAAAGCTGTGTAACCAACGTTTTTATTAAAAATTAAAAAGGCTTAAAAATGAAAAAAAAAAAAATTATTCCACTGATCTCAAAATTAAAATTGCATATTGTTATTATATCTTTGCACTTGTGTGTTAACACGATGAAGAATAACGATTTTGCAATAAAATATAAAGCAGACTTTAGAAATTGTTCACTGCTCACATTTATTTAATATAATAATAATAATAATCTTTATTCAATGAAATAACAACAATATAACTAAAAAAAATTACATGCTCAAAGTAGTTTACAAATAGATTACATCAATCAGTACAGAAAAATTAACAAATAGGAAGTAACGTAAGAAAGGTTACACAGGAGTAGTATAATTATACAGTATTTTTAGTTGTGCATAGCCTGCCTCACTAGGTGAACCTGTATTGAGGCAGAATTTTTGTTAATTGTTTCTCGCAATTTTATCTATGGTTTTTTATAAATGTGTAAAGTAGGTTTCCATACAGCAAAAACTTTATTTTAGTGAACATTATTGTTTGCATATACCTACACAATTCATAAACTGCAAGGGTATTACTACAATAACAACTGTCAATGACTGGGCGTTTGGGTGAGGGCACCAGTTTAGGCTCGATCATTAGAATGTATCCATATTTTAACATATTTTTTAAACTCTCTCTGTGTTTGACTCAGTTTGATGTTTTCTGGGAGAATGTTGAATATTTTTGTGGCAAAGTATCTAAAGCTACGTTGACCAAAGGTGGAAGAGAGTGCTGGAACTTGCAATATGCCTTTGTTGGAGTTACGTGTAAATCTTAATATTAGCTTAAGTACTTACTAGCGTTGTCCAGGCTTCAGATCATGTCAAAGATAGCATGACGAGGGGAGTAGTGCTGTTAAATGAAATTGCAAACCATTTTTTTTTTTTTTTACATTAACTCCACACAGGAGGCCCTGAGGAAAATAATTTCCCTCAGGGCCTATGTCATCTGGGATGCTGTGTGGAGGGTCTTTTTAAGGAGAGGAAGGAATGAACATTGGTCTTGAAGAGACCCATGTTGTAGGAAGGAGGAAACACAGAGGCCGGCAAATCATTCCTCAGCCGAGCTGTTGAACACAAGAACGAGTCGAAGAAACGACCTGTTCTCGTGTGACAAATGTCAACTGTGTACAAATGTCGGGCACGCGTTTGGCGTGTTTCCCGACTATGCACCGGTGCCGAAGGGATCAATGATGCTAGTTCCTCGGAGCATCTTCCATTGTAATACCGGTAGAACAAGGATAGCATTCCCACCCGACGCCTGTGCTCTAAAGATTGCAATCCGTCTGTTAAGATGGGAGAATCTATCAAACGGACCGCCCGTTTCGGCACAGAGTCGAGGGTATTTTTCAGGTTTTTTGGAGCTCCAGACCAGAGGTGGCTGCCAAATTCAACCGTGGGGCGCACTTGTGATTTGTACAGGATTAGCAGTTGTGTACTATTAAAGTATGTGCTGGCCCTGTACAGTACGCCCAGTTTTTGGGAGGCTAACTTTACTCTGGCTTCGATGGAGCCCCCATACCTGAGCTGGTCACTTAGGGTTACACCAAGCATATCAATGGAGGGCCTGTTCGGAAGATTGCTTCCGTTGAAAGAGACTAGATTTTCATTTCGATATAAGTGATATATTTGGATATAAGTGACTGTTCTTTATATGCCTTAAAAATATTATTGAAGAGTCACTTTCCTAATCACATCACATCGTCGACGGACCTCTCTCAATCATTCTCACTGTAAATTAGTCATAAGCAATCCAAGCGCAAAACAAAATAGGGGAATTCTTGCAATTCACTACATACGGTGTCGTCAGTCACTACAGAGATCAAGATGACATTATTATGTATTCGTTTAAAGAAATGGCATTCCTCGGTTTCGTCGCAGAATAAGTAATGAAAAATTCCGTGCTCATTTCAATCGGCCCGAATCGTAGGTGCGGCAAAAATATGAAACGAAATGGTTTAAATTTTTACAAGATAATATTAATATTTATTGTGAAAATTTGCCGCCCCCTTAAAAGTGCCGCCCCCCAACGCTACGCCACTGGATACGTTTGTGAAGTTTGTTTTTCCATGTTTTCCGTGAAGTTCTTTTTCCCAAAATGAAATATAATAAAAATAAAAATAGGGTGTCAATAACAGACGTAAATCTGGAAAACCAGTTAAGGGAACGTACCCATACTACGTGACCAACTTTTTGCAATTTTTAACCCCCCCCCCCCCCCCGGTGACCAAAATCCTAAGCAACCCGCCGCTCATTTGTATGGAGCGTGACATTTTGAAGACCCCCCCCCCCCTAAACGTGTCACGTAGTATGGGAACGTTCCCTAAGATGATAAAACCAGTTAAGTTCAAATATTGATTAAGACATTCACATAGAGTAGATACAGTAGGAAATTCGTTTGAATAAAAAATGTTATTATTTTTGTATAATGTCTGTACGTGCGGCCCTTGGGAAAATTTTAGGTTGCGGGGTGTAATTTGGGTTAGCCAGGGGTGATCTAAACGTTATTGGAAAGATAAAACAACATGCTATTTATATTCTAATCTAAAAGTTAATCACAAATAATTAAAATGAAAAACTTAATTCAACAAAAATTTCCGACCGCAATTTGAAAAGAAATTACGAAACTTTAATTTTTTTAAGAATTATTTTTACATGAAAACTAAAAATGTGACGATAACGTTTATAATTTTTTGTCTAATAAAATATGTTTTTTCGTAATTTTTAGTTAGAAAAATGGTAAGGGCTCACCTTACCATTTTTCATACTAAAATGTGTTTTTATTTTTTTCCTTATCTTTAATTTTAGTTATAGAAAAAATGGTGAGCTATTTTTAAAACTTTTTAAAATTTAATTATTAAAATTATATTTTAAAAATTACATGGTTATTTCTAATAATAAAATTTGAAAGCGTATTTTATCACCTTTCAAAACAGTTTTTAGTTATCGGATGCGTTCACAAATATTAAATTTATTTTGATTTTATTGCAAAGCGAAAATATTTTTAGCTTCTGACAAAATACGCCCAATTGTTGAAGGGTTGGCTTGCCGTTCTTGAAAGCGGTCTAGGCATGTTGCAGTTGAATTCTGCAGAGATGCGGTCCCTGACCTCAAGCTTTTGTTTGTTGGTGTCCAAATCAGTTTTATTATTAAAAAATACAGCGGAGTACTTTATAACAATCGTTCAATTTCCAAATTTCTTTCGACGAGAAACCGCCGAAATAGGCCACTTACATGGATTTCATAACGACTTGGAAAAAATCAAGTGGATAGATCTTTTTACTAAGATTAAGAAAATGTTAGTAAAATTGTTTAGAAATGTACAGTTGTTTTTATTTTTAAATAAATAAATCCATTATTTGGGCTCATGACGTCACTACATGAAAATGTCCCGTCTCCGAAAATGTTCCTATTAATTTTAAAAAATTCCACACTGATTTATTTTTTTATATGGCATCACTTTGATTTCAGGCGAATTTTTGAATTCGTTCACTAGATTTATTGTTTGTTCTCTGCGAACTTTTCATTTGGTTTCACTTTTTGACAGATGCTCTGAAGAGAACCCCGTACTTTTAATGATCTACGGGGTTCTCTTCAGAACGTGCAGATGATGTCGGTACGTGTTTTAGAGGTATAATGATTATGGTGCTGATTTTAACAAAATTAAATTTTATAATATTCTTATTATTATTATAATTTACAAGTACAAGTATATTACATTGAAAGTAGTAATATAGACGCTGTTCATTATAATGATTTATGATCAATAAGATGGATCAACGAAAAAAATATTTATGACATGTAATATTTTTGGCATGCCTCGTTATTCTCCTGTGCCATTCGTATGGAAAACGTTCTTTTTTTAAATGATTTTCGGCTATGTAATTATCGTTTTTTCACACCTATAAAATTATGTCCCGTATTTCCGGTTTATAAAAAATGGTCTGATTTTTCGGATTGAAATTTTCAAAAAATCCCCAGGGTTTCAAAAATACGATTAAAAAATAAATAAAAAATACAGAATGTCTTAGAATATTTGCCTGAACCGGAAAAAAAATTTAAAAAATGTGATGCAAGTGGCCTATTGTTCTGATTGTAATATAATATATTGATATTATCATGTAGATGTAGAATGAGGCCATGTCAATTAATAAGTTGACAACATATTTGTGCTTACTTCTTGACATATTCAGTAATACTTGAGAATATATTAAACTTATTCGGCCTCACGGTTAACACGGAATATTTCTTATTTTAACAATTAAATTTAGTTTTATTTTTATGAAAAGTGAGTATTTATGCCTGGGAAGACAAAAAATGGGAATTTTAAATTTTAAATTTGGGCCAAATTAATAGACTATGGTAATAAATTTAATTTACACGCGACGTATGAAGTATTCTACGCCATTATTTATATTACATATCACAGACAATCAATGATGCCAATCAAAGAAAAAATACTATTTCCATTTAAAATAAGTATTAAGTGAACGCATTATTTATTAAAAAAAAAAACATGTGTGCAGTTCATACGCGGTATAGTAGAAGTGAAACCTTCAGAAAACTAAACTTCAGGAGAATGAGACGAATGCAGAGTATCAGGAGTAGGATAATTGTAGAGTTTATTTATTATAATATTGTTACCAAGTTTAAAACATATTTTACGTTTTATTCTACGAAGCAGGAGGCCGATAGGCTACGAAGCACCACACAATGAGGACACCGATTAGGCTATCTCATTCTCTCGCAGACTAAATCCTGTAGATGTATATGTTTGTCTCTTTTTAGTGTCACTTGTTTCCGTTTCACCGAGTTTCAAATCACAACGATGCTAAAGAATTTTCACTTCAAAAACAGTGTATTTGAAAGTTTTACCCGAATTTCATTGAAGTTCCCAATGGCGCTAATTTTTGTTTAAATATTTTTGGCCGTAACATATTTTTATGAAATTATATCTTAATCTTCTTAATAAATAAAAATGAATCGCGAAATGTATGTACGCGCATAACTTCCGAACTACTGCACCAAATTGGATAATTATTTTTTTTGTACTTGTTATTCTCAGGACAATGTTTGTATAAAACTACTGGTGAACTCTGGCATTATGAAATTTGTATAAATGAATCGCAATAGGTGGCACGCGAGCTGTTTAAAAACTGAATGTACCGGGGCTGAATCTATGGAATGCGAATGAGGAGAGGGGAGGGGGGAGGGGAACCTGGGAAGAGGGAGGGGAACTCTGGAGGGGGGTTCGCGGGACGGGGGAAGGGGGGAGTGGAGTAGGGAGAGGGAAGGTGCAAGAAGCAGAGTGGGAACACGAGAGGGGAAGGGGATGCGGGAGAGGAAGGGAAAGGCGGAAGGAGAATGGGATGAATGGGAAAGGACACGCAAGGAGAAACAATTTCCTTATTAAATGGCGTAGCA
Source organism: Limnephilus marmoratus (assembly GCA_917880885.1). Taxonomy (NCBI): domain Eukaryota; kingdom Metazoa; phylum Arthropoda; class Insecta; order Trichoptera; family Limnephilidae; genus Limnephilus; species Limnephilus marmoratus. Next base: position 38,731,418 of record OU862920.1, on the reverse strand, counting down.
ACGCATGCCGGGAACCAGCTAGTTTCCAATATTTTTTTTAGATAAAGTAAGTATGTCAACAATTTGTTAAAAAAATCTTATTATATACATATATGTAGCTATTTACTCGAAAATATTTAACTAGCCTTCAACATATTTTACAAACATATTAATAATATATCCGGTAAAGCTATGCAAATGTTGGGATTTATCTTACGAATTTCGAAGGATTTTAAAAATCTTAAAACTGTCAAACTACTATATACTTCTCTTGTTAGAAGCCAACTAGAATTTAATTCCACCATTTGGAATCCATATTACAGTACACATGAATATTCCCTTGAGCGTGTCCAACATAAATTCTTACGTCACATTAATTTTAAATTGGGAATATCAATTGAAAATATTAATTACTTCTCCCTGTTGCAACTACTGGGACTTGATACATTAAAAGAAAGAAGAATTTGTTCTGATTTATTTTATTTATTTAAAATTGTTAATAACTTGTTGAACTCTCCTGAACTTCTTTCGTTAATATGTTTTCATGTACCGAGTAGATCAGTTCGTCACAAATTACCTTACCATTGTAGTAATACAGGATCTAATGCTGAATTATATGCCATAATAAATCGCCTGCATATACTTGGTAACAAATATGTTGTTGATGATATGATAAATATTGAAAGATTATCAACATACAAACATTATTTAATTAAAGCTGTTTGTCAGCGCTTTTCTGTTAGATTATAATCTAATATACTTTGTATGTTTATATTCTTCATCAATGTTTATTTCTGGAATTTTTAAATTAATTGCTACGTACTTTACGTAGTAATTTTTTAATTCATAATATCTTGTACACATTATTGTATTTGAGATTTTCTTTTTCTTCATGTTTGTTTTATAATAGCTTACTATTTTTGCTATATACTGGCACTTCAATATGTGCTCTTTAATTTTTTGTTATATTATTTTTTTTCTTCTCAACTATGTATATTGTTTCAAATTATTGTAATTCCCATGTAAAAGCCGTTAATCGGCGTTAATTCATAATAAATAAATAAATAAATAATGATTTTATTTATTGACTCACGATAATGAATCATGAACCTCATGAAAATTGATTAAATTAAAAAAACTTATAAAACAGAAATATATTTTTTCATTCTCGGAACATGAAAGTTTAGTTGTTACAGCCATATATACCATTTGGGCTTTATAAAAATAATATACCTACATGACTATTCCAACCACAATAAAAAAACATATTTAATAAAGTACTGCGGTTATAAACAAAATAAGTTTTAAAAACGGCTCATTACATCACATGTGTCGTCTAGAGGTGCTAAGTTATACATGTAGGAGATTTTATAATTTTTTACTTACTTTCAAATTCAAATTCAGGGTTCAACTCTCCCCAGGGCCGTAGCCAGAGTTGAATTTAAGATAGGGCAGCGGTAATTACAGGTAGGGCGCAAGCAAAAGTGAAACTTGGTCTGATCTGCTGAATCGATTTTCGTCGTACGTGTGAGGCAATACTTAATTGGATGATCAAAAAAATTTAGTTATTTGACAATTATAAAGGATTACCTTGTGTTCTTTCACCAGGTACTGATTAAGTATTTGTACACAAGGTAATTCTTGATCATTGCTAACAATGAACTTCAGCCTTGAACTTCCTTTAAAAAATTTCAGGACGTTTTTCGTGGTTAAGTTAATGATACTGATGACAAACCGTTTAAGGGCCCGCAACCGGGCTCAAAAAGAAGAAGATGGAGAGATATGAAATTACGAATGTTAGAGGAGAGTAGTGTCCGACCGAAACTAGTTTTTACGGCCAAAACCGAAACCGAAACTTAGTTTCGGCCTCGGTCTCAGGTTCGGCCGAAACCGAAACTTCCATATAAGGTCAGGTTTTTGTGGAAAAAAATAGTTAATTTTAATCAATTTCAATTTAATTTTAAATCATATATTAATCATTCAGTGTCTGATATTTGAACTAAAAATAAACATAACATAATTATCACTCCTTATTTCAAATAAATTATTTATGCTTTTTGAAATCGTAATGGTAAATCACTTCGTAAATAATATTAAAAAAAAAATAATTAGTAGGTATTTCCTATTTGAACATTATTAACAAATAACAAAATAAAAGATAGAAAACAAAATACACTTTCATCTTAAGAACAAAATAATTTGGGAGGCGGGAATGGGTACCGCCGCCCCGGGCAAATTTATTGGATAACCAACACCTCTGCCATAGATCACCCAAAGTGGTTCGCTACGTTTGGTGATTAAGCAGGGGTACCCGGGTTCATGGGATGAGGTTTGTCTAGGTCTTGAAGGTGGATGACCAAGACACACTGAACCCCAGATTCCTACCCACCCCTCTTCCTTCCCAGAACTCTCCTCTCCTTCCTTTCCCTAAAAAAACCTTCCACACAGTATCCCCAAAGATGATATAGGCTCACAAGGTAATTATTTTCCTCAGGGCCTATCATGAACTAAATCATTTATAAAATAAAACTTACCTATTTCGAAATAATGTTAAGTTTAAACACCTCCAATTTCACAACAAATAAATCAAACTACCGCAGAGTTCGCGGAGCGAATACAAACAAGTGAATCAAGTCCTGACACGACTAAGAGCGCAGACGCAGCAAAATGACACTTCGTGGCTGGTAGTTCAGTCCGATCGTACAGAACGAAACCTCCCAAATTCAGTTTCGGTTTCGGCCTTAGTTTCGGCTGAAACCGAAACTCGTTTTTTGGCCGAAACCGAAACCGAAAGTTCGGTCGGACACTAGAGGAGAGCGCTAACATTTAAAGCGTCAAAATCGATGCGAAAATTGCGAAAATGTTTAATAAAACACGACTCATTTAAAATAGAGCAAAAATCTCGTGGAACGTATCTTAAGTATTATTTAAAGAAACATTGTGAATTTTTCACAACTATAACTTGTAAAATAATTGAAACAAACGTGTTTATAATAATTTTCTGAGCATATTTTTTGCGATTTTTTTCTATCGAGGGAATTTCAAATAATTTGCGTTTCGGCGGGGCAGCATCTAGACATTATCTTAAAAAATAACATATATATATTTTTAAGAGCTTAAAAACTTCAAATGTTTATGGGATATATGTAAGAAATCGGTAGAAATGCGGGTAGCGGCGCCTTAATATGGAGAAGGCCTGAAGATATCGATCTAGGAATTGTTTTGTTTATGAGTTATGACAAACTGTTTGGGAATTCCCCGTAAGCAGTGCTTGCGCCCAGCCTCCCACTACTTATTTTAATGCCATCTATAGGCAGAATAAAGAATTAGTATGATATGATTCCTTGGTTAATTCGAAGCTGTTTAGTTAGATGTCACTAATAGGTAGTATTTTTTTTCAATCATATCAAACCATGAACAAACAGTTTACTAGTATATTATCATAGTCGATGGTATTTCTTAAGGTAGGGCACAGGTATTTTAAGGTAGGGCATTGCCCCATACTGCCCCCTCCCCTAGCTACGGCCCTGACTGCCCCCCCCCAATTCAAAATATGATATTAATATTTTGAATTCGTAACGAATTACGTAACTGAAAAGCGATGCGATTGTAGATGTATTTAAAAATGTAATGGACAACACAGATGAGGGACAATATTAATATGTAAAGAATAATAAATAAATACTTCTAAAATACAACACAACAAAACATAATATGTAATTCAATTCAACATCACATTTGTATTTCAATCAACAATACATACGCAATTCACAATACCATTACAAAACATGCGTCATTATATTCAACCAACCGTACCTCAAGATATTTGCCTATTTAATTATTGTATGTATATATATTTTTTATTTTATTTTTTATTATTGTATTTTATTTTATTTCATCTCAGTTTTATTTTCATTTATTTCGGTGTTTTATCTCATTTTATCTATTAATTGAATTTTATTCATTTGTAAATTTGGAAGCCAGTGTGGCCGACATTATCAAATAATGTTATAAATGTGTAAATTTTATTAATATATCAAATAAAAAAAATGCGTGTTGGATTAATTTGTTGATGGTTATTTATCTAACTCTAAACTGACGTGGTAAAAACCGGCGTCCAGGACTCATTGGATTAAGGGCGGATCTGACTCAAAACACAATCAACAAACATAACCAAAGGGTACTGCGAGGGGGAGTGGAGGGGGGGGGGGAGGAGACTGTAATGTAAAAAAAAATCAAATAGAGGTAGCGTGGTCTTTTTCATACAAAACTTAATTTAATATTTGAGGCCGAAATGCACATGGGCACATTTTGAAAGTCGTAAAGTCTGCAGCAAAATGTTTTGTTTAAATTTAGTTTTATTGAAAGGGTTCGTGCAAGGCAGTGCTTTGACACCTAATCGTGATTTAGAAATATATATGAGCCATGAAAAGTTAATTATTTATATATGTGCCTGTATATATATATTTTATTGTAGCACTATAAAGAGATAATAATAATAATAAATTATTTGTCAATAGATTTTTATAAATCTTTGCAGGATTTTATTTTCATAACATTGATTGTATTGACAAATGGGTCACTGCTCAGCTACACATTCAGGATTTCTTCGGGAACTGCAACTGGTTTTCAGCAGTGCCTCTAATATATTATACCCTCTAATATTCAAAACTTTTTCACACATGTTAACTCTCTTAGAAAAAACAAACAAGGTTTTCCCATCTCAATGCATTTCAAAGAAAAGAGTAGAACTGATATGAAAGTAATCATATCAACGATATTATTGTGATGACATGTTATATGTTTCGAGTAACGTTTTAATTTATTGTATCTATGTACCTCACGTACCCCGATTATACTTAATAACGATTTAATAATTTGTATAGCGCCGTTTTCTTGACAAAATCTAATCAAGGGAGCTTTAAATATTTATTTAATATCAATGGTGTAAATAAGCTACAAAGAATGCCATGACATGTCGTGTCAATGTGTCATTTAGTGACAATGTCACTAAATCAAAGTCAAAATCAAATGTCTAAAAATCCTAGGAAAAAATTTGAAATATTAAAAAAAGAATAACAATTAATTGTGACATTTGATTGGGACATGACATCAAGTTCGTACAAAATTCTATAATATAAATTAATATTGATTGAATAAAAATAAATTTAAAGTATAAATTAATAAACCCGCCTCTCGGGCCCCCTCAGACCGTCTTTACAGGGGGTTTTCGTGGCACAAGTCTCGTTTGCGGCCTCTGTGTGGGAGCACTGCTTGGAGAATGCAGTCCCTTTGCTGGTTCCTCCTCCAATAATAATAATAATAATCACTATATGTAATAAGTTAGGAGTTAAATTAATGTCGTCTGATGATAGATCATATAGTTATAGTAAACCAGAATGGCAGATTAGATTAGAAAATGATGTAGTATTTTTAAGAAGTAGTATAGCTAGAGTAATTGAATATAAAAATGGAAATAGAAGTAGGAATATTTTGAGATATGTAGATGAAATTGGGAGAAAATTTGGTTATAGCATTGGTAGTAATAATAATGAAAATATAATCAATGATTTATTAGATTTATTAAAACAAAAATTAGGTGTAAAAGCTAGTAGATTAAAAAGATATAATTATACGTATAATAAAAGAAATAATAATAGATTATTTCAGAAAAATGAGAAAATATTTTATTCCAAACTTGACGATAAACAGAATATTATTTCGAATAATAATATTCCGTTGCCATCTGAATCAGATATGCGCGATTTTTGGACAAACATTTGGAGTAAAGATATAAAACATAATGAGGCAGGTAACTGGATAGAAAATGAAGAACTCAATTGTTCAGACATTGAACAAATGAGTTTTTCTGATATATCGGTTGAATTGTTAGCCAAAATTATAAAAAATACTCATAATTGGAAAGCCACGGGTTGCGATTGGATACATAATTTTTGGTACAAACGTCTAACTACTTTACATCCTCTTTTTGCAAAAAATCTTTCAAAACTTGTCAGAGAACCTCAAAATTTTCCTAATTTTCTAACTAAGGGCATTACTTATATGTTGCCTAAAAGCGAACATATTAATAATCCCTCTCAATATAGACCCATTACATGTCTACCGACAATATACAAAATTTTAACCTCTTGCTTGACATATTTAATATATACTCATTTGGATGAAAAAAATATTTTATCTGAACAACAAAAAGGTTGTCGCAGAAAACATATGGGATGTAAAGAACAGTTAGTTATTGATTCTGTAATTTTAAAACAAATTCAAAATCAAAAGCGTAATTTACATACTTGTTATATAGATTATCAAAAAGCTTTTGATAGTGTCCCGCACTCGTGGCTAATCAAAATATTAAAAATATATAAAGTTAACCCAATTATAATTAGCTTTTTGAAAAATATTATGTCCTTTTGGAATACAGATTTGCTAGTTAATTTAAAAGGTAAGAAAATAGTAGTACCGGGCATTTCAATAAAAAGAGGGATTTTTCAAGGAGACTCATTGAGCCCTCTTTGGTTTTGCTTAGCATTGAATCCCCTTTCTAAAATGTTAATTAAAAGCAAGTTTGGAATAAAAATTAAGGGTAATACAAGAGAGAGTAGTATAGTTTCACATCTATTATATATGGATGATATAAAATTATTTTCAAATTCTGAATCAAATTTAGAGAAAATGATTAAGGTAGTTAAAATTTTTTCAGATGATATTAAAATGACTTTTGGTTTAGATAAATGTAAAACTATCCATATAGAGAAAGGCAAAATTGTAGATGGAGACGAGGGTATATTTAGAAATTTCAAAATTCAAAGTATGAAAGGGGATGAGGTTTATAAATATTTAGGATACCCGCAATCGAATATATTAGATCACACTAGTATTAAAAATGATATAAGGATTAAATTTCAAGCTAGGATCAGAAAAATTTTAAAATGCAATCTATCTGCTAAAAATTTAGTAAAAGCAATAAATACTTGGGCAATACCTCTACTAACGTACTCATTTGGCATAATTAAATGGTCCAATACAGATTTAGATAGTTTAGAACGATTAATTAGAACTACGTTAACAAAATTTTATTGCCATCATCCAAATTCAGCTATAGAACGAATTAATTTACCTAGAAATTTAGGAGGTAGAGGTGTAGTCAAAATAACATCTTTGAAACACAATCAGGTAGAAATGCTTAGAAATTTTTTCCATAGGAAAGCTAATAGCTCAGAAATGCACAAAATAATTTGCAAGGCAGATAGAAATATTACACCTTTAAATTTATATGACGAGAATGCCAACATTCTTATAAATACTAACCAGGAATTATTAGATTCCTGGTCAAATAAAATTATTCACGCAAAACACTTCAATTATCTCAACCAAACGTATGTTGACAAACTTTCGTCAAACAAATGGTTGAGTATTGGAGAGTTGAGCGCAGAAATAGAAGGATTTATGCTTGCCATTCAAGATAGAGTCATTAATACTAAAAATTATAGAAAGCATATAATCAAAGATATAAATCAAATTGATGATTTATGTAGAAAATGTTTCGCTTTTCCCGAAACTATAGAACATATTATATCGGGATGTTCTATATTAGCGCCTTCCGAGTATACATTTAGGCACAATCAGGTTTTAAAAATAATTCACCAAAGTTTGGTAATTAAACATAACTTGATTGACTGCCGTAATATAGTACCATATTATGAATATGAACCAAATTCATTTTTAGAAAATGAATTTTATAAAATATATTATGATAAAACTATACTAACAGACAGAACAATTAGTCATAATAGACCTGATATAGTTTTACATGACAAAATTAAAAAAATAACTTATATCATTGATGTAGCTATTCCAAATTCCTGTAATATTCAAAAAACTATTTCTGAAAAAATAAGAAAATACACAGATTTAGGAAATGAGATTAAAAGAATTTGGCATTCTCGGACTATAAAAATATTGCCATTTGTTATTTCGGCCACTGGCATAATACCTAGGAATCTGATTCAAAATTTAAGCATATTAGATTTGTCAAAGAATTTGTATATAAAAATGCAAAAATCAGTCATTTTAAATACATGTAGGATTACGAAAGATTTTTTAAATATTTATATTGAGGGATCAGTAGGATTTATAGGTTCAATTAGAAATGCCACAGAGCCGAACCCTCTGATATGAAAATATCTGGAGTCGGTGAATTATATTCCCATTTGGTCTCTAGTAGGTTGACATGTTGTTCTTGTATTATTTTGTATTTATAATACTTATATAGTGCAATTGCATAACGTGGGTTGACTAGATGATCATTTGGGGAAGTGTGTGAAAGGGTTTAGTTTTTCCTTCTTTTTTTCCTTTTTTTTTTTTTTGGGGAAAATTTAACCCGGACATTTAAATCTGGTGCATAAAATCATTGTATATCAAAAATATCATTCAAAAAACTGTTTCTGAAAAAATAAGTAAATACACAGATTTAGGAAATGAGATTAAAAGAATTTGGCATTCTCAGACTATCAAAATATTACCATTTGTTATTTCGGCTACTGGCATTATACCTAGGTCTCTCATTCAAAATCTAGGCATATTAGATTTGTCAAAGAATTTATATATAAAAATGCAAAAATCAGTCATTTTAAATACATGTAGGATTACAAAAGATTTTTTAAATATTTATATTGAGGGATCAGTAGGATTTATAGGTTCAATTAGGAATTCCACAGAGCCGAACCCTCTGATATGAAAATATCTGGAGTTGGTGAATTTTTTTCCCATTTGGTCTCTAGTAGGTTGACATGTTGTTATTGTATTGTTTTGTATTTATAATACTTATATAGTGCAATTGCATAGCGTGGATTGACTAGATGATCATTTGGGAAGTGTGTGAAAGGGTTTAGTTTTTCCTGTGGGGAAAATTTAACCCGGACATTTAAAATTGGATAATTTGTAGAGCGCCGTTTTTGTGAAAAATCAGCCTAGTCTTCGTCTTCATATGGTGGAAGAGAGTTGGTGGAGTTCAAAGTGGTTTGCTGAGGTTATCCATTCAATCGACGGCACGCGGGGTCACTTGGTCACTAGTAGAGATAAGTAAGTTCTGCATTTTTCCGGAGGCCTCCGAGACGTGCTTCCTTTTAAAAGTACTTGAGTTCTTGGGGCAGGTCCTGGGAGCCACTTCCGACTCGCGAATGGCCCGAGCGCGCAAAAGAATTCGAACGCGCAACCTGCTTCCGACTCGCAAATGGCTCGATTCGAGACGCTCGGGTTTCACTTGGAGCCGGAGCTCGCAAAAGAACTCGAACGCCCGACCTACTCCGCCTGCTCCCGAATGACTCGAATCGAGACGCTCGGGTTCCACCCTAGCCGGACTTCGGAGCCGGAGCCCGCACGCAAAAGAACTCGAACGCGCCACCTACTCCCGAGTCCCACATGTGGCTCGAACCGTGACCCACGGGTTTGATGAGTGCGAACTGCCACCGTGCAGCGCCGCGCCGCCACCCGACTCTGGCTCGGCCCGCCGAGTTCTGGATGCAAGTACTGTACCGGGTTCTTTGGGAGTAGTGGATTTGAAAAGGGAGTAGGAGTAGGAGCCGCTTCGCGCGAAGGACCCGAGTTTAAGAGCCCACTCCAGCTGAACCTACACATCGCCAGTCACTAGCACAGAAATTCCAAAAGGAAGAAACTACGGAAGAGGAATGTTCTGTTCTCGCACCTCTCATTTTCAACATCTTCCTGAAAGAAACCACTTTTTTCATTACTCAAAAAACCTAAAATGGTTGAATTGTGAAATTTTGAAGTGGGAAAAACTAATCAAAATATGCAACCCTTTCATCTGGACTACCCCAGGGGTCTGTTACGGGCCCACTTCTCTTCATCGTCTTCACAAATGATGTCGCTAAAATAATCGAATCATCTGGCCTTCTATCTCACTGCTACGCTGATGACCAACAAGTTTACTTTTACGGCTTACCAGAGGACGTAGACAGTCTAAAAACTCGCATAATTGAGTGTCTAGAAGCAATCACCCGCTGTATGACCTCAAATAGAATGAAACTGAATCCGTCAAAGAATGAGTTTCTCTGGACCAGACGTCAGCATAACATTGATAACTCCCCAATAAACATTTCAGGAAGCGACAACACTCCAAATACATGTACAAAACTCAAGTGAACAGAACCGTAAGCACGCGGTTCTTTCAATTAAGACAAATTAAAGCAGTAAGGAGAAACCTGCCAACTAAACAGAGGCGACTAAATTACTAGTCAATTCATATGTTGTTTCACATCTAGATTAGTGCAACGGAATATATACAAGTCTTCCCGAATATCAAATCAATAAATTATAATCCGTTTTCAACGCTGCGGCAAGACTTACCACCGGCGTATTTCATATATTTTAGAATCTCAAAAATCTTCTCTGACACAAATATCCTGAAAGAATCCAGTTCAAGGTCTGCTGGATGGTATTTAAGTCCCTTTGGAATGGATCCGGCTTACTTATCGGAATTGCGTGTTCCAGAAAATTCCAATTCTCGACAGTCAATCCTGAGGTCAGCAGCGTCATCGGCTGTCGGAAGGTTAAAGGAACCAAAGCGCACACCAGATACTAAGTTCGGTGAGAACTCAAAAACCTTTCACCTTTACCTTCGATGCCCGCGACATTGTAAATAATTAAAAAAAGTAAAAAAATTAAAAAAAAAAATCTTATTTATAAGCGTGGTAAATTCATTTCATGAACATTCTCCTGCCCTAAAGAGTCTCAAATTCTCCAATCTCTCAAAATAAATACCAACTCTACTTTTGCCACTAATCTTTAAATACATGTAATACTAATATTAATGGAGGTAGCAAATAATGTAAAATCATGCAATGTCCAGTGTTTTAAATATAATGTCCTTTGCGTACAAAGCCGTATCTTCTCCAAGCATAAACTTTCTAATTAAAGTGCGTTTATCGGAAGTGACCTGCCAGGTAAGTATGATTGTGTACCTATTTGTAAATAGTAAAATTAGATAGAACCCAAGAAATCTTAATAAATTGTACAGCGCCCTTGAGGTGATTTTTCACAAAATCGGCGCTCTACACGCTTCAGATTTTATGTCCGGGTTAAATCTTTTCAATTATTATATAAGCAATAATTATCAGCCCGAAACACTCAACTACATTGAAAAAAGAAACATGCCGCCGAGAAAAGATACATTCCGAGAAAAGATACATGCCGCCAACGGGACTTGAACCCATGTCCTTCTGATTGACGGTTAGGTGCTCTACCACTGAGCTATTTCGGCTTATCTAATACCCGCTATGTAATTCAAAATATACTAGTGTTTCATTCAACAATTACTGCTTATTACATTTTTTCACCTGAAAACAACCAACTTTATTTTTGTGAGAGAGGCATTGTTAGTGCTAAATCTCACGCTAGGTGGCGTCGAGACAAATTATGTCTACATTTTTTTACAGTTTAGCACTAACAATGCCTCTCTCACAAAAATAAAGTTGATTGTTTTCAGGTGGAAAAATGTAATAAGCAGTAATTGTTGAATAAAACATTAGTATATATTGAATTATTTGGCGGGTATTAGATAAGCCGACGGAGCTCAGTGGTAGAACACCTGACCGGCAATCAGAAGGACACGGGTTCAAGTCCCGTTGGCGGCATGTATCTTTTCTCAGAAGATTTTTTCAATGTAGATGAGTGTTTCAGGCTGATAATTATAATAATTGTTACCCTTTTTGCTGTGCATAAAAATCTTGTCTTAAACGTTAGTTTATAAATTAAAAAAAATAATTAAATCTTTCCCACAGGAAAAACTTAATCCTTTCACACACTTTTCCACAAATAATCATCTAGTCTCTAGTCAATCCACGCTATGCAATTACACTATATAAGTATAATAAATACAAAATAATACAAGAACAACATGTCAACCTACCAGAGACCAAATGGGAAAATAATTCACCGACTCCAGAAATTTTCATATCAGAGGGTTCGGCTCGGTGAAACTCCTAATTGGACCTATAAATCCTACTGATCCCTCAATATAAATATTTAAAAAATCTTTTGTAATCGTATATGTGTTGAAAATGACTGATTTTTGCATTTTTATGTATAAATTCGTTGACAAATCTAATATGCCTAAATTTTTAATGAGGTTTTTAATAGGTGTAATGCCAGTAGCCGAAATAACAAATGGTAATATTTTTATAGTCTGAGAATGCCAAATTCTTTTAATCTCATTTCCTAAATCTGTATATTTTCTTATTTTTTCTTAGAAACTGATTTTTGGAAATTACAGGAATTTGGAATATCGACGTCAATGATATAAGTTATTTTTTAAATTTTGTCATGTAAAACTATATTGACCTATTATGGCTATTGGTCTATTTTGAATAATTGTTCTGTCTGTTAGTATAGTTTTATCATAATATCTAATATATAAAATTCTCGTGTCACGGTGTTTGTTACCATACTCCTCCGAAGCGGCTGGATCAATTTTGATGAAATTTTGTGTGCTTATCTGGTGGGTCTGAGAATCGACCAACATCTATTTTTCATACCCCTAAAAGTAAAGGGTGTTCCACTCCGAAGAAAATTATTTTCCCCATACATTTTGTATGGAACGAATTCTCCTATTTTGAAAGAACTGCAGCAATATTGTAAGGGGTATAATATTGAACTGTGAACCGGGGGATAGGGGAGGGGGGTGGGGGGAGGGGGGAGGGGTGAGGGGGAGGGGGGGAGGGGGAAGGGGGGGGAGGGGGGAGGGGGGAGGGGGGAAAGGAACTCAGGAAGGGGGGTTAGCGGGACGGGGGAAGGGGAGAAGTGGAGTGGGGAGAGGGAGAAGGAACGCAAGAGGTGAAAGGATACGCAGGGAGAAACAATTTAGATCAAGGTATGGTATACGCAGGGAGAAACAATTTAGATCAATTCAGCTAATAAGTTGACAACAGTTTTTGATTCTGAGGCGGTACGAAGTTCGCCGGATCAGCTAGTATTTTATAAAATTCATTTTCTAAAAATGAATTTAGTTCATATTCATTTTTATAAAATTCATTTTCTAAAAATGAATTTAGTTCATATTCATAACATGTTACTTACTATATTAAGACAGTCAATAAAGTTATGTTTAATTACCAAACTTTGGTGAATTATTTTTAAAATCTGATTGTGCTTAAGAGCGTTTAACCAGCCAGCGGACGAAAATCCACATTTGTCGAAAGTTGTTCTTCCGATCGTGTAGGGCGGTTACAATGAGAAAGATTGATTATTCTCCGTACCAGCTTTTTTAAATCATAACTCAATATCGAATTTATTTCAATCCAAATTAGCTTTAATTTATACCTTCATCCAAAAATGCTGAAAAGCGTGATGATAAAACTATTAAAATAGTGTACTTTTTGTAGTTATTTTTTGATTATAAGTATTTATCATTTTTCAGTAATGTCTAAATTTAATAAGAATGTTAAAAAAATCTTAAATATATTAGTTTGTAAGTGCGCAAATAAATACACAAATGGACCAATTTTCGTCAAGAAACACATGTACGTACATATTTTTTAATGATTTTATTGAAACTAAAATTAAAATTCTAATACATAACTTTGCTAGATAATGTATTGATTTATTTTACTGCATGATTACATTATTTGAAATGGGTGTGGTATAACACAAAAACTTTTTTGAAAATTTAACAAATCTGCCAATGACCTATGGAATAACCTTATTATACTAAAAACTAAAAAAAATTCTAAAAATTTATTACATAACTATGCTAGATAAAAGAACAATCTTTCGAAATCCATTTATAATTTTTTGTGGAAAAGAGTCAATACGTCTAAAAACTTTTTTGAAAATGACGTATTTCCGGCTTTCTCTGGTAATGCCCTCTTAAATGTATACTCGGACGGCGCCATACAGAACATCCCGATATAATATGTTCTATAGTTTTCGGAAAAGCCAAACATTTTCTACATAAATCATCAATTTTATTTATATCTTTGATTATATGCTTCCTATAATTTTTAGTATTAATGACTCTATCTTGAATGGCAAGCATAAATCCTTCATAATTAAAATTATTATTATTTGGTATTTTTAAAGTACTTAACAAAATTTCGTTTTTATGAAATTGTGTAATCACCACAATATTTTGTATCTTTTTTTAACCTTTTAACACTTTCTAATTTTTAAATTATATCTCATACATTTTTTTTTTTCATTAACTCCACACAGGAGGCCCTGAGGAAAATAGTCCCCCTCAGGGCCTGTGTCATCTTTGGGGATGCTGTGTGGAGTGTTTTTTAGGAAAGGAATGAGAGGAAGTTCTGAGAAGAAAAAGGTTATGAGTGGGTAGGAATCTTGGGGTCAGTGTGTCCAGGAGTGACGGATGTATGAATCCATCCCTCCTGCTGCGGTGCAAGCCGGGATTCCGAGAGAGTATGGCTGGATAATTCAAAGGTACTCCCTCAACCACTCTCTCTCGATCCGGCCTGCCATGCGGCTGGTGGGCAGACGCATCCGCCACTAAGACCCCGACAAACCTCCCCCCATGAACACGGGCACCAGTCCACAAACGTAGTTAACCACTTGGGGTGACCTGTGGCAGAGGTGTTGGTCGTCCAATAAATGGTTCCAGGGGCGGAAAATTGAAATCTATCTTTAAGGCTTATACAGGTAGTTTATCTATTTTTTGCTCTTCATTCACATAATTTGTATTTTTATGTTCATTTTGTGTAAATTATATTTACTCGTTTTTTTTATTTAATAATATTTTTAATTTTTTGTTTTAATACCCGTCTCGGAACAGACGTCGCGCGTCGTCTAGTCAGGCGGGTGACTTATTAGCATTATCAGAATATTTTATCCAATAAACGCCAGGATTGCTGGAAATTTAATATGAAAAATCTTTTAAATAACATGTTCTATGAATTTGTCCAAAATTCAAAAAATAATTCGGAATCCTGCTCCATTTGTGCATTACAAAAGCAAGTGACTGTGACTGCAGCGGATGTGGTTGCACTGGTGAAGGACCACAGTTACGAATCGACACTTTGCTCGAAATGGCTGTTGACGTGGTAAGTGACCGGATTTTAATATCCAGGTAATTCCCGACCTTTCTCTGTACTTCCCCTTCCTCTCCCATCAGCTCTTCATCATACTCCAATTATAACTGGCTCCGGGCAGTTTGGACTCTTGTACGATATTCTAAAAATCTAGGATACCCACACCAACAATTGGTTGATACTTATAGAACATGAGATCTATGATAAATAATAATTATAATAAAAACGTTTATTCATCAATAGATTTTTTTTTACAATACGCTTTTTTTTATTTTATCATTGATTCTATTGATGAAACGGTTAATGCTCAGCTACAATTCAGGATTTTCAGCAGTACCTCCAATATAAAACAGAAAATATATAATAAAATAAAAATGAGTTAAAAAATTAATTAAATTATATATAAAATAAATACAATTAAAGAAAATTAGAAAAAAAAATGAAAACAAATCTCTAATTTAACGCACACAATATAAAACAAAATAAATAATGGAAATTAAAATAAATAACAAAATAAATATTTAATTAAAAAATTAAAATGAATTAATAATGTAAATCGGAAATTAAATTAAAGATAATAATCTTAATATTAAAACTCCAACACAAAATAAAATCTATTCAAACAAAATAAAATCAAATCAAGTATAAAATATAATCATAAATCTAATAAAAATAAATTATGTAATCAATTCGTAAATAAATAAAAATAAAATAAATCGTAGTATTATTTGAGACTAGTTTTGGCCCCGGCTTCGCTCGCATAGTTTTAGGGGGTTTCCACTCCGCCTACTCCACCTTCCCTATCCCCCCTCCCCACCTTCCCATCCCCCTCCGCCCCTCTCCAGACCCCCTCCCCCCCTCACCCCCATCTCTACCCCTACTCATCCCCCTATCCCCCCCTCCCCCCTCCTCCTCCCCTCCCCCCCCTCCCCTCCCCACCACCCTCCACCCCCTTTCCAACCCCATCCATCCCCATCCATACCCGTTACATTCATTTTTAAAACAGCTCGCGTGCCACCTATTGCAATTTTTTTTATACAAATTTCATAATGCCAGAGCTCCGAGCTATAGTCTGTATGTTATTTAATTATTTCAAGAATTTTGTTTTTACATTACAATGATTACATACGCAAAGTTATATAATAATTAATATTGTTACTCCATAAGTTGAGCTCAAGGAGCTCGTGTTTATGGGAGGAGTATTTACATGCAAAAAAAAAATAATGTAATGAAATGTGTAAACAATGATCAAAGAACTTATGAAATAAGGGGCCGTTCAAGTATTACGTAACGCACTTGGGGGGGGGGGAGGTCTTGTGAAACGTTACTATGCGTTACGAAGGGGGGGAGGGGGGGTTCGAACAACGCGTTACGTAACATGTTTTTCTTTATTTAGATAAAAAAAAACTAGGGAATTAAAATCTTCCAACTTGGCAATCCTTTTCGTTCTCGAAATCTCTTGTTTTATTTATTACCGAAAACGCGATTAAAACAAGAAAATAGGTTATTTAAGCGACTTTTCAGTACTTTGCGCAACTTAATTGTGACTTTCAGGTTAAAATTGTCACTTGGGCGTTATGTAACGTTTAGGAGGGGGGGGGGGGGGGGGTGGTACGGAAAAACGTTACGGTGCGTTACATGGGGGGGTCAAAAATCTTCAAAAATTGCGTTACGTAATACTTGAACGCCCCCTAAATACAAGCATCATATGACATAGGTACACAATTTAAAAAAAAATAGTTACAGATGGACAGTAACAAAATATATTTTTTTAAATATTAAATATTACATTTTAAGTAAGGGTAAATTAAATTAAGGGTACAATATGTCATTATCCAATTTCAGGGACTTAATTTGCTTTTTGAATTGTTCATATTTCAATGTTTCAGTTGCACTAATTTTGTTTTGGACAACAATAATATTATAATCAAAAGTCACAATCACAATGTTTCTTTTAATGCTGTTTTAGACAACCCCCGCGAGATTTTTGCTCTATTTTAAACGAGTCGTGTTTTATTAAACATTTTCACAATTTTCGCTTAAATATTAACGATTTTAACAGTAGAGTACTCTCTCTAACATTCGTACCTACATATCTCTCCATCTTCTTCTTTTTGAGCGGTATACCGCGCCACAAAAATCTATGGTGGTTAGCCTTACCGGAATCCATTTTTTTTTTTAAATGGAACCGATCGCTCATTGGTTGTTCGTGATCATGTTACAATGGTTGGGTGGTTCACGATCGACCCAGAACTAACATAAATACATAACAATATTATGCACTTTAATTAGTTCGTTAATTTTATTTGAGAATGATTTAAAAAAATATATATACCTGCCAAGATTTTTCTGCCACTTTTATTTTTTGTCTGAAATTGAAAATGTGTTTTAGGTATATATTACTTTATTATTTTTTTTTAAAATTGGAAACATATTGTTATGAGAATATTTGCGTTGGACGCCAAAATGTTATGAAAATATTTCTTTCACATTGGAAGCTAAAATGTTAGGAATATAAGATGGAGAGCAAGAGACAAGTGAGATTATTTCTGGAGAATTTGTATCTCAGGCGTGGACCTTAAGCAGGCGGCTGTGTATACTTTGTATGAGGATAGGTTATTTAATAAAAGAGATTATTGCTTTGAGACAGTTAAATTAATTTATTAACAATTACAAATAAAAATCAGGGCTAGACTATGTAAATCTGATTGGGCATATTCTGGAGCGTTAGTACCGTTTAGTCTTGAGGAGTTGATGAATGGGTGATGCCATACGTAGGCGATCCATGATGCTGCTTGCTGCCTTCGGAGATGTGCGGTCAGCTCCCTCCGCTGCTGACATGTGCTGAACGGCAGGCTGGAGCGACGAATCAGGCCTCCAGTCTCGCGGTTTCCCAGCGACGTCCCGTCCCAGGGCGGTTGCCAGCCAGCCGACTATGTTGATGACGGCCAAGGTGGCCGATCTTCGGCCGCATCTCTGCGAGCACCTCTGGCTCCAGGTGTAGTCGGAACTTCTGATGACATGACAAGACCTTCCGACTCGGAAGGTCTTGTCATGTCTGCGTCTGCAGATGCTGGATGTGGTTTTAATCCAGCAGAAATGATGGGCTCCCATGGTACTCTGCTGCTGATCCACGATTTTAATGATTGTCCTGATGGTCTTCAATAATAGATGCCGCTGATGGGCGCGGATTTATCAATTTTCACATGTTGTTAAAATAATGGCGAACTATAACTATTTGATTACGTCGACCCGCCACAGGGACGGTGGCCGTGGTCACCTGTGGCTGCTCAAAGAATGAAGAGCTCAAGGCCAGCCCTGCCTAGTGAACCCCTCTGTGCAGATCCTCAGTATCACCAACTGAGCAAAGGTAAACATTTCAATGCTACCAATATAAAGATGTTGAATGTTAAGAAACTTCACACCAAAAGTACCCATACACAGATAATTCACTTGTTACATATTTTTTATGTAACAATATATTGTATTCACGCGGAGCATAAAATTGTTGAAGTGAAACTTCCTTGGCCCTGTTATAGTGATTTGAAATTCGGATGAAACGGAAATGACGCACTACGGCACTGCGCTCAAGGCTCCTATTGGTAGAAATATAAAACGGATAGGAAACGACGATAGGTTAAACGCTCATTGGCCGCTTTGTTTTTTACGGGTCGTCGGAATATAATGCGTAAATTCGTCCCATAGCGCAGCGGTATAGTTCGTCGCAGATCTCAGCGGCCTGAGAAATCCAGCGGACGGAGGTTCGAATCCTACAAAATAAATATTTTGGATTTTGTAAATCAATATCTAATCTTCAAACTACTTTAAAATAAACAGGAAAAAGAAAGCGACATCTAGCGACTTTCTAGTTTCACTTCTATCGCGTTTGAATTACAATTTTTTTACGATAATATAGTTTGACATTCTAGTGCAGATTTTGTGGGTACAAAATATTAACGGATTAAAAAAAAACATTCGTTCGTCCGTTAGTTCCTTTTTTGTCCCCGCGCAAAGATAACTTTGGAAAGCAATAAATTAATTAAGCTACGCACAATTGAATGGTGAATGCGAATGATAATAAAGCTTAATTTCGTATATTAATGTTTTCTATTTTCAAATCATAAAAGCATACAACATAGCTCCATTGAAATGAATCAATTCTGTGTACCTATTACTATCTCGCGCGCTCGAACTCCGGACTCCGGAAAATCAATTATTTTACGCTTTTAATAGGTCCTCCATATGTATCGAAACTTTATAGCGTTCTAGGAATTCTGGTTTTAAGTTTCAGCTATTACCCGTGGACATACTGCGTACGTATACACACGTTCACTTCAATAAGTTCTGATATATACATATAGATGTACATTATATATTGTTTCTAAGCTCCGTAAGCACGTAATCTTATGTACAAGCATGTAATCTTATGTATAAATATACCTATGAGTGTAATTCACAAGCGGTAGAAGTTAAACTGGAAAGTCGCTAGATGTTGCTTTCTTTTCTTTTGCCCGTTTTTTAAGTGGTTTGAAGATTGGATTTTGATTTCACAAAATATAAATGTTTTTATTTTTTTATTTTGTGGCATTCTAATCTCCGTTCGCTTGATGTCTGTCTCTCTGGCCGCTGAGACTTGTCAGGCACCTTGCCCACTGCGCTATTGAAGGCAAAACGCGAATTTAACGCATTATATTTATAAGCGAGTACTTGTGTAGAACTGAGTTGTGACATTTCCATTTCATCCGAATTTCAAATCACTAATGGCGCTAAAGAGGGTTCACTTAAAAAAAATGCTTATACACTATACTATTTAATATGGAGATCCGAAAAGAATGCAAGGCTGATTAAAGATTAGTGAACAAGTTCAAGAAAGGGACGTTTCAATAGGAGGAGTACCAGAAGAATATATAACATCAAAGATAATAGTAGAATAAGTGGTGGACGCCCGAGGAAAACACGTCATGACCGAGTGAACCAAATAGTCTGGTCTTGTCAAGAATCTGAATTACCGAAGAGTATGAAATGCATGAATGTTAATGAAGCAAGGAGACTCTTCGTCGAAACGGCGTGATGGTTAGGGAGTTGTTGGTTTTATTTCGGATTAGAAAAATAAATTTTACACACGCTTAAAACTAGACATATGCATCAAGATAGATAGTACTTCAAAAATAGAAATTTAAGTTAAAATACGATTATAGGTTTATACTAGTCCCAGCTAGATGTCGTAATTGACGTCGTTATTTTAGTATCTACGGTCTTTTTCGTTTTCAAACAAGAAGCGTAAGAAAGAAGAGGAAGAACGTCGATGACATCCTTATGAGCTATCGCTGGGACAAGTTTACGCAGCGGCGTGCATTGCTCCTTTGCCAGGGGTGGTCTGAAGCTTTTCAAATATTTATAGTTATACTTATTAATCACGCCATAATGCATGAAGTATAATAAGCAGGCTGCAAATAAAAACTACAAATGTGTCAAGCAGAAACAATTTCTTATGACAAGAAATTTCTAGGATATATATTTATTTTTATGTCCAGAAATCTATTCAAAGGAAAACATAGCTTTTCAGTCTTTATGAACTGCGCGTCACCTCTATGTACATAAATATATATAACATATTTCGATAAAAAGGGTTAAAGTAGGTATTTTTAACCGAAAAGTTTTTTAGAGCACTGCCAATTTTAACTACCTCAATCATTTTCTCTAAATTTGATGCAGAATTTGAAAATAATTTAATATCATCCATATATAATAGATGTGAAACTATACTACTCTCTCTTATATTACCCTTAATTTTTATTCCAAACTTGCTTTTAATTAACATTTTAGATAGAGGATTCAATGTTTAGCAAAACCAAAGAGGACTCAATGAGTCTCCTTGAAAAATCCCTCTTTTTATTGAAATGCCCGGTACCTACTACTATTTTCTTACCTTTCAGTCAGTATTCAGTATTCCAAAAGGACATAATATTTTTCAAAAAGCTAATTATGATTAGGTTAACTTTATACATTTTTATAATTATTTTATTACTAATTAATTATTATAATATTTTTGAATGTAACTATTACTTTGTGGTTATCCATTATAGAAAAATGAAATAATTAAACTTTGTATAAACTACTTATATGATGCGCAAATCCGAATTTGGATTTGCGCATCATATAAGTGGTTTATACAAAGTTTAATTATTTCATTTTTCAATTATTATTATTATAAAATTTTGCAAAAAATTTTTTTTTGTTAAAAATAAAAATACAACATTCATCTTAAGCTTACAGAAAATTCAATAGATGTCGCACATTAGATAAAGATGGATAAATTTATCCAAGTATCCTAGAGATATATAAATTTATCCAATACACACTTGCCACTACAGATCGTAAGACAGTGGATACTCAAGATAGCATTTAATTCGGGTTTGAATTTTGAAATCGTACATAAAGATAGCAGCCAATAAAAATATGCGTTAAGAAAATGAAGATAATGTTGGTAGTTCTCAGTCGAAGTACGATACAGTTAAATATGTCCGAATTGGTTAGGGACACATTAGCTCAGATGGTATAGCACCTCCCCGGCAAGGCGTAGGTCTTGGGTTCGAGTGTTTTCTGATTTATCTGTTTCATATTTTCGATTGTACTAACATAACTAACTAACCATCACGCCGTTTTCCCGCGGGGGTACGCAAAGAGGACGGACATACACTTTGCCTCTCTCACATTCATACATCGTCTCATCATACTTTTCTATTATTTTGTGTTTTGACATGGCCCGAATCAAGTATCTGATTCCCTTGATCGTGCCATGTCTTCCTCGGGCTTCCCCGACTTCTTCTTCTTCTGTTATTCACATTTGCGTCATATATTCTTATACTACATTCTTCGTTCTTCGCTAAGATTGTCTACATTAATTAAAATATTACAATTTTTGGTTTAAAAATAAACATAATATAAACATTTCATCTTCCCAATTTCGTAGGCATATATATTTTTTTAAAGATGTGCTCCTAATAAAAAGCAATGCTTGTGTGTATGGGAGGAAGGTGTTATTTATTTAGTTACGAGTATTGAACATGTTTCTAATTTAACAATTTTAACAATTTTCAATAATTTTATCTAGATTTTACATACTTTTGTTTTTTATGATTATGTGCACGCATGCGTTGTACGTATGTAAACCTAAGTAGGTCTGTATGTGTATATGTTTGCATATATATGTACCCGTCTCAGAACAGACTTCGTCTAGTGAGGCGGGTTACTTACTTGTTCGTATATGATAATGTTAATAATGTTATTTTAATGTTATTAAAAAAACAAAAACAAATGCTGTCGTTGTTTTCATTACGTTTTAAATTTTAATAAGAGTTTTAAATTTTTTAGTGAAAACTTCTTTAGCACCGTCGTGATTTGAAATTCGATGAAAAGGAAGCAAGCACACACTAAAAAAGAGATAAACACATACGTCAAACATAAACACATAGAATGCGATAGCAATAAAATACTTATTTATTTCACGGGTACTCGGTTCCAGTATAATACGATAAATCCATAGTCCCAAGCAAGTCCCTCTTTTTGCCCACCGCCCAGTTTGAAAATATTTTTATTTTTAGCGCTCCTAAACTCGTGAATCGTGAATCTGAAACAGCAAACGGAGGGGGCGTAATGGGATACCACGATGATGTTTTTTTAAGATGTGACGTAATTTGTGGATGGCCCCTAATGGGATGGTATGGCTAGGATGGGGTAAGATAGGATGGGGTGGGATGGGTTTCTCTGGGTCTCTGAAATTCTGAAACGCCCCCCAATTTTCTCTTGGTCTTCTACCGCCCCCAAAGGAATGAAACGCCCCCAAGGGGGCGTTATCGCCAACGTTCGAACCTTAGCGTCCAAAAATAAATAAATATCTTTATTTTTCTAAAACCAATATCCAATATTCACACCATTTCAAAACGAACCGGCAAAGAAAACTTAAAAGAAAGCTACTTCTAGCGACTCCGAAGAAGAAAACTCAAATACTAATAAGATGACCAAATAGGAAAAAGTGCACTGAAATTTGACGACAAAAATTTGGAAAAAATCACCCTTCTCATTGATAAAAATAGTGCTTTGTAGTCTCCCCACTTTTGTCTAATTAAGTTTTCTGAAGGTTGCACTTCTACCGCGTGTGATTGCAATATTTTTTTAGATTTCAAAATATTTTTTTATTGTGTTTTGAATTTTTTTAAGCTATTTTTATTTAATTTTTTTAATTTTTTTATTATTTGTGCAATAATTTTTGTGCAAAGGAAGTGTTTAATTTTGGGCATGAGAAAATATATTTATGTCTAGTACGGTTTTCAGTTATAAATTGATATTTTTCTTTTTCTTTTATAGTTTGAATCAATGCATTTCTATTGTATAGATCTTTGAAAGATGGTACTTGGAATTCCTTAAATAATTGATCCGTTGGGTAGTCAAAAGGTTTTTTCAATATGATTTTAATTATTAGCCTCTGCACAACTTCAATTGGGGAAAGATTAGTTTTGTATGCGGATCCCCAGCTAATGATAGCATATTGTAAAGTTGATTGAACCAAAGCGTAATATATTAGATATAAGTTTTTTACAGATAAAAAATTTCTGATTCTTAAAAATATATAAATCAATTTTCTAATTTTTTTTACAACTTGACAAATTTGTTCCTTCCATTTCAAATTTTTATCGATAATGACTCCTAAATATTTGATTGTGTTTGTTGTTTTTAATATTGTGCAGTTTTGGATACAATAATTTTTACTATGTGTTTTGGAATTATCATGGATGATGATGTCAATGTTTTTAGGGGTATCATTTTTGTGTATTGCAAATGGAATTACAAATGTTTTATCACCATTTAGTGATAGTAAATTTACGTCGAAGAAATTCTTTAAAATATTTATGTCTTCGGTGGCTTTAAATGTTACTTTTTCCCAAGTTTTATCGCTAATTATTAATACCGTATCATCGGCATATGAAGTAATTTGGCCATGTAGTGGTTGAAAAAAAAAGTCATTAACATATATGGTGAAAAGGATTGGTCCTATTACTGTACCTTGAGGGATTCCAAAGTCTGATATTTCTTTATCGCTATTAATCTGATTTATTTTTACGACTTGCGGTCGATTTTTTAGGTAGTTCGAAATCCATTTAATTGCATTGTCTTTTATACCTATATTGTTTAGTTTTTTTAGTAGAATCTCATGGGATATACTATCAAAAGCTTTTCTGAGATCAATAAATATACCGGCACATTTTTCACCTTTATCCAATGATTCGTTGATGTATGAGGTTACATTAGCAATAGCATCTTGTGTGCTGAGTGACTTTATAAAACCAAACTGGTTTTTGTGAAGAATTTTATTACTTTCTAGGAAACTGATTAATTGATTTTTCACAATTTTTTCAAAAATCTTTCCAATGTTTGAGATTAGACAAATTGGGCGATAGTTAGTTACTTGTTGAGGATCTCCAGATTTATAAATAGGTGAAATAATTGTATTTTTATAGTTTGTCGGAAATATTCCCTCTGTTAAACTTAAGTTTATCAAATGAGTAATTGGTTTCACCAAATGAATTTTCATGGATTTTAGAAAATGTACTGTAATAAGGTCAAATCCGGGAGACGAACCTCCTTTCATGCCTTCTATTATTTTTAAAACTTCACTTTCTGAGGTTTTTTCAAATTTTGATAAATTACTATGATTTTGTACATTTTCAATCGTTTGTGTTTTCGGGTTAAAAGATTTATTGATATTTTTCGCAAGATTTTTTCCTACATTAGCAAAAAAAGAATTAAAGATGTTTGCACATTGTTTAGGTTGATTATTAGCATCTATGACTTTATTTTCATGTTCAATGTATTATATTTTTTGTGTTTTTTTAGTGTTATCCATGGCTAAGTTAACTGTTTTCCATATTTGTTTATTGTTATTGTCTGTAGAAAGTATTTTATTTTTGAAATAGTCTTCTTTATTTTGTTTGATACAGTTTGTTAATTTATTTTTAATTTTTTTGTAAAAAGTGTATGCTTTTTCATTTAGAGGATTTTTCAATGTTGTTTTGTAAAGTTTTTCTTTGTTTCTAATTGATATTATAAGTCCAACAAAAACATAGTTTACATAAATATATAATTTAAACAATTTATCGGTAGTCCCGCGAAGCTGCCACATGGCTGCTTGTCTGCAAGTTCTACCTCAATATACACTCGTTAATATTAGAAGTAAAAAAAATAATATGTGTAATTTCAAAAATGTAAAGGAAATTCAAGACCTCTGTAAAAAGATTTAATATTACATAATATTTAAAGAAAATGTAATAAAAAAATAACATAACAACCAAATTTCTACCTACCTACACAATAATTATATTTACAATGGGATACATTATTTTAATAATCTTCCCGAAGATTTTAATAAAAAAAAACAGATTTGATTGATAATGAATTTAGCACAATCCCCCGTCCCATAATACCATATGTTGTTACAGATTGGAAAAGGGCAAACAGATGCTTCGAAGAATCTGTAAGTCTAAGATGGACTATTGTTGGAAAACCCATTTCGTAAAGCTTATTTATAAATCTGCTCGAATGTGAGCCTCTATAAAAACAGGCTAAAAATTTAGTTAACACAGTTATAAAAATGTTACGAACAGGTGGTGCGGGAAAAGCAGTTGTAAGGAATAATGGAGATTTGACGATCATCATTGAGCGAATTGGCTCTAGGCGACCTCTAGCAAGGTTGATCAATAAGGATTGTATCGATAACTTTAGGTAACTTCTCATCGTTCCCTAGCATAACTACAGATCGCTAACAAATAAATAATAGTTCACAATGACCAAGTGTTCTTAATATGTTCGACGTCAACTGTTGTTTGTACGATAGCGATCTGCAGTTGTCCTAGGGAACGATGAGTAGTTACCGAAAGTTATCGATCGACTGTGATAGGGGTCCTAGAGATCGCGGGTTACAATCTCAGTAAGGAATTAAAAAAAAATATATATTTATATATGTATATATATATATCGATCATTATTTATAGTGTTCGTTTAATTTGTAGAACTTCAATTAATGTATTAAATTTTTTTAATCCAATTTAATAATCAAATATAATAATGTTTTTATTCAATTCTGCAAGTAATTTAGTTTATTATTATTGTGACAGCTGTTTCGGATTACAAGGCCTTTTCAAAATGTTACTAGGTCACTTTTTATTTATTTATTTACCCCCGCCAAATTTCGCCACAGTTTGAAAATGGCCTTGAAACAGTTTGAAAAAAATAAGCCGAAACAGTTGTCACAATAATAAAAAACTAAGCACTTGCATAACTTAGTAAAAACATTATTAAATTTTATTTGCATTAAATGTAAAAAATACATCGTTCATTTTTTCTTTAACACGCCCTCTCTGTATACGCACGTCTGCAAACCATCCTCCACACAATTTACTTCCCCTTCCAACTTCCTTCCGAAGTCTCACAACTTTCCCCAAAACTAGGAAGATCCGGTCAATCGAAAACATACGCTCATGTACTTATTTATTTAAATCATTATGATTAACTTTAAATCTCATCGTAATATTCATTAATTTTATATTATGTCCTTACATATGAAGTTGGCGTTTTGCCGTACTGGCAACTTTGATCTCAAACATCTTCTCTTTGGTTAGGAATTCCGAATTCAAATTTATACAGCTATTTACTCATGTATTTGTGTTTCAAAAATTATAATTCATTTGTTTTTTCCTTAATTGTTTTTTTTCTTTGCGTCACTTAGTTTACAAAATGGAAAACTTGAAATATCGCGGTATTTACGAGTATGAGTTCCAGTATGAGTTGAGTATGAGTTATATAGTATGAGTTCCAGTATGAGTTCTGTGGCACCAGTGCTGCAGAAACGGCTCTAAGGATTAATGATGTGTATGGCGACGGTGCAGCAGAAGAAAACACAGTGCGTTTTTGGTTCCAACGTTTTCGTTCTGGAAATTTCAACCTGCAGAACAAGCCCCGTGGACGGCCGAAGACCAAAGTTGACAAGGAAGAATTGAAGGCTATTGTGGAAGTGGATCCATCGCAAACCACGTCCGAGTTAGCTGCAGGCTGCGGTGTTAGTGATAAGACTGTTTTAATCCACTTGAAGCAAATTGGGAAGTTGAAAAAGCTTGAAAGGTGGGTACCTCACGAATTGAGTGAAGCAAAGCAAATAGACCACACACACTGCACAACAGACGGCTACCAAATTAGAGGAGCTGCAATTGGAATGTCTAAGACATCCACCGTACTCTCCGGACCTTGCCCCAACAGATTAAGATTTTTTTCGAAATATGGATAACTTCTTGCAAGGGAAAATAATCAACTCCGATGGGGCAGTCCAAACCGCCCTCAAAGATTTTATTGATTCCCGTCCGAATGGTTTTTTTAGTAAAGGGATCGATGAACTACCTATGAGATGGCAAAAGTGCATAGCAATGGTACATACTTTGAGTAAATTAATAAATATATTATATTAAAAAAAATCGACTTTATGTTCCTCCCATACAAAACGCTAATTTCATATGTAAGGACCTTATATGATATAACTAAATAAGAAAATAATATAAAAAAATTAATCGGAATACGGTAAAAAAAATAAAAGAGGTTGCAAATATATTTTAGCAAGAACTTTGCAATTCTAAAAATGAAAAAGAAAATTGGGATAATTTTAGCAGTTGACTATTGGTCCCGGTAAGGGTAGAAGATCTGAGTTCAAGTCCGAATTTCGAATTCTATGTGTACTTGATTTCATTAATCGTTGTTAGTGCATATTATTTTTAATGAATATTACTCTTTTAATGTTTAAGTTGGTGGAGGTTATGGTGTTTAAAACAACAAAAAAATTAACAGAAAATTTGTCATTTTTTTTATTTTCTTCAGGCGTGGAGGTACCTATTATACCGATTTGAAAGCTCGTAGAGGGATCCACGCTCACACGAACTCTAGCGGGATGGAAAAGCAGTATAAACAGAGTATGTGGAGTTAATACAGAACTTTAATTATACCATCAAGAACTTTAAATATAAAATCTATTTGTAGTGATAATAATACACCTTCATTTCAATTTCAGAAATTTTGATTCGTAATCATTTTATTGCAAGGCGAAAATCGAAAATCAAAAATTTTCAACTTTTGAAAGCTCTTTAAAATTGAAACAGTGTTGGGCCTATTCCAAATCCAAATCTAGAATATTGTTATTTACCTTGTACCTCTAAATACCTTCAAAGTCTTAACTGCGAGAAAGAAGACTTAAAAAAATATCTAGTGTAGTGTAGAGTGTAGAAAACTTTTCCGAAACAATCTCAACCATTAGGAGCTTTGAAAATGTGGTCATAACCAAAGCGGCCATTGAGTGCAGACCTAGCGTTATTTCCGTTTCATATCTCAATCAATAGGAGCCTTGAAAAGTGACATCATAATCAAAGCCGCCAATGAGCGCAGTTTGATTCTTCGCAGGTGCTGTAATGCGCCATTTCCGTTTCATCCCAATTTCAAATAACAAAGGGGCTAAAGAAGTTTCACTTTTAAAAAAACTCCCCACTCGGCCAGAGAGGGATGGCAAATTATTTACAATCCACATGTTATTCGTAATATTTTCGTTTTCTTTGGTGAATTGTTTATCTTGTTTCCTGCAATCGAGTCTTAAAAGTTGGCCATCGTGTAAATTGTTCATCCCCAAATTAAAGTCATCGTGTTTGGAATTTAAATTATTTGTGTTGTGAGATGTACTCATAAAGCCTAAGAATTTAAACAATGATACATGCAGCGCATAAAGGTAAGACTATACATCTCTCATCTTTTCCCATTTTTAACCCGATCGAATGAGCTTTTATTTAATTTACAGACCATTTAATTATACTTTTCTTTAACCGCCATTCGGGTAAACCAAAGCATTAATTTGTATTATCAGTCAGGTACATTTTCTGAAAGAAATTTTATACCGTCAGGCGAAACTTTTTTCAGCAGAGGTACAAATATTTGCAATCGTAGTTTCTTTCTAACCAATTAGTTTTTTTTTATTAAAAAACCCAGGTTTATAACGGGAGATGCAACAGCTGTTAAATGAAACTAAATATAATATTTATGAAACACCTCGGAAGTCATGGCAGGCTCAAGTGAATCACATTCTTGGTCATGCAAAGTGTCAGAATAACAAAAGAGTTCTGCGGAAAACGGCGTGGTGGTCAATTTGTTGGTTACATTTTCGGTGGAAAATTCATAAAAGTTTTTTCGAACAAACCCTTTTATTCGAAAGTTCCTGTTTTACCGACTCGCCCCGCGGTCCACGGAGGCTGCGCGGCAGGATGCGGTAGGGAGGGGGGAGGGGGCACCCGCGCTGCGTTCGAAAAGTTCCGAAAAGTTCCGCCGAAGCCGGCCGCCGATTGCCGGCTGCTGCTGAGTGCTAGGTGCCGTGCTAGTGCGTTGCGCGATCTCGTCCGGGCTACTCGCGCCAGCGGAAACGCAACCGAATACGCATACCTTCTCGCAGCAATCATGATGGGGGCAAGGCTCCTTTTACTGTTGCTTTTAGCGGCTGCCGCCACGACCGTGAGTAATTTTCACAAATATTATTGCAAAAAAAAAAATTTTTTTTTTCATTAAAAATGTCAAATTTTTGACACATTTCTGCCTTTTTTACGGTGGTGCTTTTTTAAAATGATTAAAATATGTTTCAGCGCACTCACAAATTATCAGTATGATTTAATAAAAGCTCCGAAATAAGTTTTCAGAAATAGTATGTTTTTATTGTAATATTGCTAAAAACGGTTTAAACAAAAATATATATTTTTCAAAAATATACCTACCTATAAATTGCAAAGCCGAATAATCCTCTTCTATATATATAAAAAAGAATTAACAGAGAGAATTAAGAAATAAGCAGAGTTTGCAAAATATTTCATTTCTTTCTATTTGTTTTAAAACATACAAGTATCTATCGTTCTTAGAATCGTGTTCGGTGTTAATAGTATTTACCATCTCTAATGACACTTCGGAAAATGAGTAGGAATGACAGAACCCTAGAAGGTGGTATTAAAAAAATATTCATACATCATAAATGCCAGCACACATTATTTTGATCATTTGGAAAAGTTACACAGAAAAAGGCAGTTTTTTAACTACTTATTTAAAATGCGACTTTATGTTTTCATAATATTTAGTAGGTATCATTATACCTATCAAATTTATGATTTTTTCCATTATTTATTTACACATGTTTTGTTGTTCTGGACTGTAGTGAAAATTGTGTTGTCTCAGAAATTTAATGGCGTGTTTCAGTATTTTACTGAAACCGATGCGATATATTATAAGTTAATACTTTCATCACTTGAATATTATGTCCCAGTAATGAAAAATATAAATAAATATCTTGCTGGTGTTAAAATAATCATTATTGATTCTATCACAAACGTTTTCACCTAACTCATTGTAATGCTTCACCAATAAACCATCCAAGTTTTAAAAACGCAGTAAATGAATTTTAACCGTAATAAAAATAATTAAAAAAATTCAAAGTATTTGTTCTTTATCAGCAATTTTATAAACATTTAAAAATTGTACATTTATGATATTTTAAGTACCGTGTTATAATTCTTAAAAAATCTATTTTATTTGATACAGCTAACGCTGTTTTAATTTATTGCAATTAAAATATTATGTAAAATCAATCATAAATATCAATTGGTGGAGAGTTAAGGTTTTACTAAAACCACATTCAATTTAATTTTATTACACTTGAAACCGCAAGACTTATTCATTGAAGAACAACATTAAATCACCAATGGTCAGCCGTGGCGCGAATTATGCTAAAATAGTAATAAAATATATTTTGAAAATCACGTCAAAAAAGTTAAATATACTTTAAGGCTCACAAAAACAAAGTTATGTGTACTTTGAGGATCACAAAAACTTAGTTTTATGTTTTATTATAATAAAACAAATATAAAACTTATTTCCACTTTAAGTTATCTGACCGTATATTTTAATGTACTTTAAGGCTCACTTCTCTATTGTAAGGTTACATATTTTCAATGCGCTCTATAATGACTTGATGCTCAGTTCTGAAAAGCCCACGAGAAATTTGATATTTGGTTAATTAAATTAATTGCTCTTGCCAGCAGACGAAAAGAGAATCCCAAATGTAGAAATTACACAGCCACATATTATTTTCAACACAAGTTTCAAACCCAAAAAGAAATAATTATTTAAAATTCCGTTTGCATTGGAAAGTGCGTAAATTAATTTTAAATCGAAAACTTAACACGATTTTTACAAATTAAAAAAATGGTTTCATGATTGAAGCTCTCAGAAATTGTTGTGCTCCACTTATCTACAAGCAAGCCACAATAAAATATGTATTAACTTATGGTTTACGAAATATGTGATATAATTTGGACATAATATATATGAAATATGTATATTTTTCGTGCAATCTTCTCGCCGGCCATGACTGTTATCTGCTTGAATTGTGACATTTGCTGACTTTTGATACAACATTAAAGTTTATCGTCCATATTTTTTTTGCAGATAATGTATTTTTAAAATTTTAATTACATCTGAAATTATAGGTTTTAGGAACAGAAAAAAATATATTCTGATAACATTTATTCTTTACGTAAGAAGCATAGAAACATATTCCATTATTATCGTTTAATTTCATTTCGCGTCACTCATAATAATAATTATTTGTGAAAAACTTCCTGAGAACCCATACGATATATAATATCACAAAAATTATTTTATTTCGTAGGCTGCAAAGTTTATAAGGCAAAGGGCAGATAGGAAGAATTTGGACAGATTTATAAGTTGCTGGTGCAACTCGGATTATCACCGTCGCCATATTTGTTATACTGTTCCTTTCGAAGGTTTTATAGGATCCAATAAGTTATTCTTTTAATGGGAACCTGTGTACAAAAGGACGTTTTTTTTTATTTTCCGAGCGCATTTATTCCAAACAAAGAAAGCTTTACCGTAATTTTGCATCAAAGAGGTTCCGTGATAGCGGGTTAATTATTATGCCTTGCCAGAAGGTATTATTATTATTATTATATTGGTTACCTTCGATAGCTCCGGTTTTAAAAACTGCTTTTAAACTTTCGCTCCGTTCAAACAAATAATCATTAGGTTTCCACCACTTATTATAAATACAATGAATTTATAAGAAACAAAATAAAATAATAATATATAATCAAACGTTTAACGATCCTTTGGCCGCATCTGATGCCGAGTTCCCTAATAAATGCATATTGTACTAAAAGAAAACCGCGGACTTAAATGGAGACGCGTGCTTCGCTTCAACTTGTGTATTTATCGTTTAATGACTATATTTGTTGGTTTTGCCGAAAAGAAAAATGATATGCAAAATTAATGATTTCATAAAGGCTGTGAGTCAAATTAAAAATAGCTGAAGTGTGTTAAATATATTTGGCATAATCTCGTTAATTTGGGAGCGATTCGCAGGGTTCGGGAGGAGGTCAACATTGTAGCATGATGTTATGTAAAGTCCAACATGTTCTTATACAATGGCCAGATGAAAGTAATACAACGCTTTACTTAGCTGTTTGTATGATAAAAATAAATACAGCATGATAAAACACAGTCCTTTATGGGTGTTGTTTTAAACGTGTTGTGAAAATGTATGAAAGTAACAAGTTTTATAATGAAAGAAAGAAATATGTGTTGTTTGTTTGTAGGTATATAACCATACCCACATGATATAACCCCTTTATAGGCGTTGTTGAAACCGTGTTGTATGAAAAAATGTTGTCTCCAAATATCTGGGAGAGATGCGCATGCGCGAGCACGCCCACACCTGTTGCGACACTTACAGTAATTTCTCACACGTCTAGACAACAATTATTTACTTCTCTTAAAAGTGTTCTAGGAATTTTGGCTGCAAATTGTGGCACTGATTTGCATAACTTTTCATACTTCAACATAAATAACTTCAAACGATGCATCGGACGGAATTCATTCGCTTGCACATTATATATATTTCGGCGTTGTTAACAATTATTAATATTATTACGAATCACAATGTATTAATATTATTATCTATACGAATCACCTTGCATTAATTATTAATATTATTATAAACACGAATCACCATGTTTTAAAATTATTATCTATTCGAATCACCATGTAATATTAGGTATTATCTATAAGAATCGTGAAAATGTTTACTATTTGACAAATAAATTGTATGGCGTAAAATTGGTAGACGAAATATTTCAATTTTGCGTGGGTCTATGAATGAATTCTTTCCAATTATTACATGAGCTATGAATAAAGTTGCAACCCATTACATTAAATTAGTTGAAAATGTTATTTAAAAGCACACAATTTAATAATTATAAAATATTTTTCTTTTGTTTCTTTATTAAACCTACCGTCATCGAATCCGCAAATTTGCGGTTTTAACTGTGTTAAGTTTTTTTTAAACTTACAAATTATATATTTTAATATAATATTTTCGCAATTCCCTGTCAGCCGGAAAAATGTTATTCGTGTTATTTCTTTTTTTGATACTGTTAATTCATAATATAACGGTAGGTATTTTAAAACAGTTTTAAACATTTTCAGTCTAAAGATGGCTTTAACAAGCTGAAACCGGTCAAAGAAAAAAGAGTTTAAAACTTTTTAATATACAGGGTGTTAGGGGTTTCACTTGACGTACTTTAACCAGTGATTCCTGTCATTATTTGGTATAAAATATGTAAGTGTCATTTTGGTCTCCGGTGACAATTTCGATTTTTTTTTCGTAATTTTTTTTTCTTCAAAACCAAATAAAAAGTTTGCATGCCGTTACTGGTCACTCAGCCGAGTAACCACCCAACCCCCTCACCTCGACCCTAATTGTCCAATACTTACCTTTTTCATCTCTGGCTTGCCATTGAAGTAAAATCATGTATGGTTTCGTAGTGTTTTAACACAAAGGATTTAATTCCGTAAGCCTAAACTTAAACTTTAGGTCGCACAGTTACACCCGCGCTTTTCAACCGGGTTCCCTACAGAGCGACGGACCGTCCCATTACCATCCCAAATTAAGTTTAAAAAAACATAAAAAATGTCACCGGAGACCAAATTTCATCTTCATTTTTTACTCCCAAATTAAGTCAGAAATCACTGGTTAAAGTAAGTCAAGTACGTCCCTTATCATTGTGTATATATTTTTAATGTGTTTGAAACCTAGTATAAATTACTGCAACGCTTTCGTTAATACAAAAATTCAAAATTTCATGATGTGGTTCCCTTCATTTTATTCATACGCAATTATCGAAGCATGTCCTATTCAATAATGATTGCATTCCAATACGAAAGCATTTACGTACAACATACAATAACAGAATATAACAAGAAGTGCCTTCAATGCATGTACTCATACGAACCGAACCCAGTAACAATGAAGTTCAATGTTTTGCTTCGGTGGGTACGAACTCCGGTCGCCATCGAGGGTTCAATTCAAGTTTCAGAACAATAAAAATTGATCTCATATTTGACCTCAGATTTTTAATCTTTGCAATTTAAAGAATCATTCGTATATCAAGTCATCGAATGGCCACATTCTTAACTAACCGTAACGCGTTTTCGCCGCAGTTTGCAGAGAGAATAGACCGCCACACAACATTGTCTCAGACTCCTTGCTTCACTCATGTGCATGCATCGTCTGGTTCATACTATTCTCGCCCGACTTAAGTATTTGATTCCCGCAATCTTGATTGCCCAGAGCGCCCTTGAGTGGATTTTTCACCAAGATAGAGCTATTCAAATTATCCACTAACTATTATTACTTATCAGTTTTATTAAGCATTTATCTTTTGCTCAGTAACATTCTGTTAGCACGTTTATGCAAGGGGACTGTTGAAAATATTTTTTGGTTTATTTTGTAGAACTCTTTATTTGCTATTCGAGATTTAAATACATTTTTCTCATCCTACATGGATCACACAAACGGTATCACGACTTATTTTTAAAAGCTGTAAACAAACATGGAGTTCAAAATTTTATGGCATGATACAAAAAACGGTGCATTTGAAAACAGTTTCGTTGCTAGAACTCAATTTCCACAAGTGTTCAAAAAGTTTAAAGTCTAATAAAAGAATAACGCTTTGCAGAACAAGTAACAATAATAATATATATGTAGGTACCTACCCATAAATGTACTATATTTTTTTACATTAGTCCTGGTACCTACCCTGATGTATGGCAGTGAGGCATGGAACTGGCAGAGGAAGGATGAAAGTAGACTGAATGCTGTTGAAATGAGATCCTGAGGCGTATGTGTGGTAAAACCATGTACGATCGTGTCAGAAATGTGGAGATCCGCGAAGAATGCAAGGCTGATGTATGCGTAATGAGTAAGATTAAGAAAGGGACGCTCAGATGGTTTGGGCATGTAGAGCGAATGAACGAGGAGAGGAGTGTAAGGTGAATATATGACGCAAATGTGAATGGAAGAAGAAGGCACGACCAAGTGAATCAGATACTTGAGTCGTGCCTTGTGAAGAGTCGGAATAATAGAAGAACATGTATGAGACAATGTATGAATGTGAACGAAGCAAGGAGTGGGTGCCAAGATTGAGTTGTTTGGCGGTCCGTCCTCTCTGCCTACCCCTGCGGGGAAACGGCGTGATGGTTAGTTAGTTAGTTAGTTCCACACGGAGGCCCTGAGGGAAATTATTTTTATGTGCAAATTATTTTAGAGGATGAACTTATGACAGACGTGTTGATTATCCAATAAATGGTTTCCGGGGCGTTGGTACCCATATCCGCCTTCCAAATTAAAATTTAATACAAATATATATATATTGCTTGGCATTAGCCATGTTTGGTGACCAGATCTGAATAGACGTGTACTTCCCCATCTTCCTTTTCTGCATCTCTTTCCTCTACCTTCAGCCTCTCAACATACCCCAATTAAGAGTGTCATAATCTTACTGACACCAAATGATTGGTGGTAGTTGGGACTTTCACATTTTTTAACCGTTCAGTGACTGAGTGGTATCGCGTTTGGGTCTCCATCACGACAAAAGCAACATTTTCTGCTTACCGTGGTGGTAGTACAAGATTTTCAAATTATTCAAACAAGTTTTTCTTTCTTTTTTCTGTTAATAATAATAAAGGACAATAATAAATGTAATTTTATCCACATTTGAATACAAATTCTTATAGCATCACAATACTACCTCTCTTTTGCTGAGTGGCTAAATGTAACTAAGGACGACTTGTTTGAAAGAATTTAAACAATTGATCAAATATAGTATTTAAGTTCTGTTATTATAAAAGTATTGTAAAACAACTGCCTCATGAAGAAATAATAACAGAACTTGAATGGAAACAATAACAGAACTTGAATAGATGCCTAAAACTTTTTCATTCTTCGTACCTAGAAGTAAACTAAGAGGTATAAAATTAATTGTTTTTTATTGTTTTTTGCGACGTCATGATTTTCCTTACTATCTATAAATATATGATGTACCATGTCCCACATTAACCTACCTACCTACAAAATAAAACAAACGTTAAGATAATGACATGTCACTTGAATTATATAAATTATAGTGCGTGCGTTAATTTAAGTGGATCAAATTTAATTGCCAATCATATGTGATAAAAATAATGTTACACGAATCATTGATTGAATAATGAGGGTACACGGATATACATGGTCTGGTCACCGTACTTGTTTACATGTTGTGTATTAGCCTCCTTCAGCTTAGTATCTAAAAGAAACATTAATGTACCAATATAGTTCGTTCATTTTTTCTATACTAATTTTTAAGTGACAACTTCTTTAGTACCGGTGTGATTTGAAACTCGATGAAACGAAAACCAGCGAAACTAAAAAGAGACAAACACATAGAACTATAGGATTTAATTTAACCTTCATTTTTTTCTATACTAATTTTTAAGAGACAACTTCTTTAGCATCGGTGTGATATAAAATTCGATGAAACGAAAACTAGCGAAACTAAAAAGAGACAAACACATAGAATTATAGGATTTAACCTGCGAGAGAATGAGAAAGAATAATCGGTTTCCTATTTGGGTGGTAGTTCGTAACCTCCGCACTCTTGTCTATTTTAGTTTTCTGAAGGTTTCAATTCCGCCGCGTGTGAACTAATTTGTATTTTTGAAGTGAAAACTTCTTTAGTTCCGTCGTGATTTGAAACTAAAAATAGCGACACTAAAAAGAGACAGACACACATATCTGTAGGATAGTATGGGCTGCTCTTTATGTGATGCTTCGTAGCCTATCGGCCTCCTTTGTGTACGGTGCCTTCCCACTCTCGTCTACTTTGGTTTTTTGTAGGTTTCACTTCTACCGCGCGTGCATTGCACGTACTGTGTTTTTTTGTTATTTTTATTTCTTTATAAACATATTACCTTCAACGCAGGCTTGTTCTATTAAGGTTAAAGATTGAATTAAAAATAATAATACATACTATCTAAAGAAACAATAAATAAATACTGCAATAATTTGAAAATAAAAATAATTTCTCTTGGTTTCGGAAACACCGTTCCTTCAGAAAACAACTTGCAGATTTGGTACAAAGAACGAGTGAGATGCTTAAACAATAATAACTTTTCTGAATTTGCTAATCAAATACATAATTTCAAAGAACCACAGTTTCGGTAAAGATACAGATATCAATATTCTTCATACTAACAGTAAAGGAATTGATTAGACAACTTAGAGGCCTTCAAAATGGTGAAATCTGTAAATAGTAATGAAAACGTAATTAATAATCACAAAAATCATTCATTTAGTCCTATTTTTAATATGTTCCTCCACACTATCTATCTCTCTTTCTCACCTCCACTCTTTACTTACTCCACCCCCAGTCACACCGAATCACAGCAAAAAATGTGATATTGCACTAAGTGAAATCATTTTATTTTATTCATACATTACAAGCTGAATACAATAGTGACCACCTGTGTAATAATTTGTATCGGAAGTAAAAACGAGAATAGAACAAAAAAATATACCAGTGGAAAATAAGAAAAATCGCAAAAAATATCAGAAGCGCTTTGGTAATAGTGTAAATTAATGTTTTAAATCTTCTCACACTAAGCACAAAAAACCCAAAAGGAATTGCCCAATAAATTCAGTATAAAATGTGCTTGTTTGGTAGAGGCATCAAAAACTCGCAACCGGTCAACATCGTCCTTCCATTAATTTCCAAAGCTTTTCTTCACGAAATATCAAAAGTTTAAAAATGTTGTAACGGTTACAACGGAGCTTTGAAATATATATTTATCATTCAAAATAACGCAAGACGCCTAATTGTTCGATTATTGAATACTAGCTGGTTCCCGGTATGCGTTGCAATCAGTGGCGGCTCGTGACTTTTGGGTGTGCTAGTATGCTAATATTAAAAAAATGGCATCATGGATGTTGTCGTATGCGAAAAATATTTTTTTTTTTTTTTTTCAAAAATTGGTGTTTTGTATGAAGATTTTTCAGGAAATCAGTGCGGCACACCGCCAAACTGAAACTTTCTGAAATTTTTCATACAAAAAACTGATTTTCAAAAAAAAAAAAAAATTTTTTTTCGGCTACAACAACATCAATAATGCCATTTTTTTCAGCACTCTAGCACACCAAAAAGTCACGAGCCGCCACTGGTTGCAATGCCATGTTCAAAGAAATACATTATTTCTCCCTGAATCACCTTTCCTGTGCGTCCCCTTTCCCCGTCCCCTTTCCTGTGCACCCCCTTCCTAGCTAGCTTTATAAATTATAGCCTATATGTTATTGTGATGTATGAGCTATATTATTGTAAAGTTTCATTAAAATCCAGTCAGTGGTTTTTGCGTGAAAGAGTAACCAACACACATACGAGTACATTCATACAAACTTTCGCGTTTATAACCAACACCTCTGCCGTAGGTCTCCTCAAGTGGTTCGCTACGTTTGGTGACTTACGGGTTCACGGGGCTAGGTTTGTCCGGATTTTGGCGGTGGATGTTTCTGTCTACCAACTGCGTGGCAGGCGAAACTGGTTGAGGGAAAACTTTTGACCTCTCCTACAGGACTCTCTCGGAACATCGCCTTGTACCTACCACTGTGGGAGGGACAGATTGGACCCGCTGACCCCCATAATCCTTACCCTGCCCCTGTTTCCCTTTCAGAACTTTCTCTCCTTCCTTTCCTAAAAAGACATTCCACACGTCATTCCCAAAGATGCCACAACCCCTGAAAGGTTTTATTTTGTAAGGGAGCTAATGTAAAAAAAATCCTCTTACAGTGGCATTTAATTCCGAACTTAAAAAACTTTAAAACGTATTTTTAAACAGTTTAGCGATAAAAAAAAGTAATGTTGAGCCAAAAAAATCACAAAAGCTCTCGACGACGCGACGACTCGACTGCAAAGTTTGCAATGCATGTTCACAATGCCAGCCAACAGTATTCCGCGGCCAACAATTCGACCTATAATCCCGTCTAAGCGTTCTTCCGACCGGAGACGGTCTAAGTATTAGTATAATTATTATATAGGTATTATTTACATGTACTGCCCGTTCCTGTATGACAAATAAATATATACAGTATATATTATATCGTGTTCGTTGCCGGAAATATCGTGATAAGTGCGATAAATTTCACTCGCTGAAAAGAAGCCAATTTAAAAAAAGTCTGTTAAAAAAATATTACTCATAATATTCCCGCATTATTTTTTTCTTTTTTTTATGTTAGTTCGTATTTTGGAAACGACAAATCGCAGTCCACAATAGAGTGTTGGTACCTATCCTGATGTACGGCAGTGAAGCATGGAAGGTGATGCAGTAGAAGTGAGATCAGAAAGAAGCAGAAATTCAAACGTAACTTTGTCATCAAATGGCAATTCATCCCCATTTTGTTTTGTTTTGGCAAATAATGTCCCGTTAAATGCCGATTCTACGTTTTTCAGTTTTTGAACAAATTGTGATCAGCGAAAGAGGACAACTATCATGTTGTTAAGCTTGTCAGCATATAACAATTTGATAAAAAGCTAAAATGCTCCTAGACCTTACAAATGAAAAAAAACCAAATTGCGCTGAATGGCTATTTGATGACTTTGTCACAGTAAATTTCTGCTAAACAAGTGGGTCTAAGAATGGGCATGTAAAGTGAACGAACAAAGAAAGGGATTCAGGAGAATAACATATAACACGAATTTGAATGGTAGAAGAAATTGGGGATACCGAGAAAAACATATAACACGAATTTGAATGGTAGAAGAAATTGGGGGCACCGAGAAAAACACATAACACGAATTTGAATGGTAGAAGAAATTGGGGGCACCGAGAAAAACACATAACACGAATTTGAATGGTAGAAGAAATTGGGGACACCGAGAAAAACATATAACACGAATTTGAATGGTAGAAGAAATTGGGGACACCGAGAAAAACATATAACACGAATTTGAATGGTAGAAGAAATTGGGGACACCGAGAAAAACATGACAGCAAGTAAATCAAATACTTGAGACGGGCCTGGTCAAGAGTCAGAATAACCCAATGGTATGTATGAGACGACATATGAATGTAAATAAAGCAAGCAGTCTGAATGAGTAAGATGGGGCGTTATTCAGCGGTTCATCCTCTATGCCTACCCTTACCGAGAATCAGTGTGATGGGTCTTTATTGAGTTAATTGCATGTAAAAAGGATTCTCTTTTTGATACCTTCATAAAATGGGTTAAAATCTTCCTAGAATAGTTTTAAAACAGATATTATGTTTCATTGCAACTTACAGACGCTCCTACTAAAAACTTAGTTCGCAACATGATCGGAATGAAGATATTAACAAATGAGGT
Source organism: Limnephilus marmoratus (assembly GCA_917880885.1). NCBI lineage: Eukaryota > Metazoa > Arthropoda > Insecta > Trichoptera > Limnephilidae > Limnephilus > Limnephilus marmoratus. Next base: position 38,690,525 of record OU862920.1, on the reverse strand, counting down.
GTAAAGTGCAGAAGAAAAGCGCTCTAGTGTCCTATTTCCATAATATGTATGAGGGCGTAATGAACATGAGAGCGGTATTTTGTTACATACATATTTACTTCACAAATTTTCCCTTTACGTGGAAAGCTATAAGTTGAACTCGCTAATTAGTATTGTACTACTTTATTCATATCCATCACGTATTCCCTTTAGACCGTAGGATCATCCTTGATGAAATTAAAAAAAAATCACATATTTTTAAATGTACATTAAGTGCACGTATTTCCGAGGATGCATCATGTCAACCCTATTTGAGTCTCAAAAATTTATTTAAAAAAGTTTAATCATAGTTTGTCACTCATTTTTATTAGTACGAATTAATTATAATCTGAATAATATAAACTTTTATTAGAACAACTCTCTTTTTATAACTTTTGAAGGGTATTCCCATCAATGTTATATCTTTGTTGATGTTGATGAAAAATGACATTTACATAAGAGGTTTTAGTAGCCAAATAGATTGAGACGTTTTCCCGAATAAGATGATTTTGAATAATATCAATTTTTATTAGAACAACTCTCTTTTTAAAACTTTTGAATGTTATTTCCATCAATGTAACATATCATTGAAGAAGATAACACAAATAATCTAAATAAAAATATGAAAAAGAACAAGGCACATTTTTTTTTATGAAAAAGATAGCTGCCAATAATAAACAAAAAAAATCGTCGACAATTTTGTTAATCTGAAATTTGTATTAGTAGCCCAATTGGTAGAGGCATTGTCCCGTAAGACGTGAGGTTCTGGGTTCGAGTCCCAGTTGCGACCGTCATCTTTTTATTTTTCTGTGTCTTGTACTTTCTCACATTTTCGTTTAGAGTATTAGTGTTAGAAAAACAGAATTCCAATCAACAAAAAACAGAATATTTTACAATGGAGTCCTGGTATATACCCTGATGTATGACAGTGAGGCATGGAACTGGCAGAGGAAGGATGAAAGTAAACTGAATGCTGTTGATATGGGATCCCTGTGATGTAGGTGTGGTAAAACAATGTATGATCGTGTGAGAAATGTAGATATCCGCAAAGAATGTAAGGTTGATGTAAGCATAATGAGTAAGATTAAGAAAGGGATGATGGTTTGGGCATGTAGAGCGAATGAACGAAGAAAGTAGCGTAAGAAGAATATACGACGCGAATGTGAATGGTAAAAGAAGTCGGGGACGCCCGAGGAAGACATTGCACGATCAAGTGAATCAGATACTTGAGTCGGGCCATGTCAAAAGTCAGAATAATAGAAGAGTATGTATGAGACGATGTATGAATGCGAGTGAGGCAAAGAGTGTGTGCCAAGACCGAGCTGTTTGGCGGTACGTCCTCTCTGCCTACCCCTGCGGGGAAACGGCGTAATGGTTTGTTAGTTAGTTAGTTAGTATTTGACATAATTCACGAAAAAGTATACAAATTATAAGTAGTACTTTTTTCAACAATTTTTTTAAAGATGGCAAATTTCTTAAAATTATTTTAATTTTTGTAGAAAAATATTAAAAATAAATTATCTTTATGAAAGCGAGATGAATCGCGATAGTTTGTGGTTCGAAAAAGTAGGTCGCACAGCTACTAAATTTGGAAAACACGGTGGAAACAATCTGTGATTGTCCACGAGACGATAAGTTAGTAAACTCGTATATTGTATGTTAATAGGTATAATATTTAATATTAAGAAAACCTAAACCACAACATTGTACATTTAAATTAGCCCATGTTTACGTGATTTTTGTAGTGCCAAAAAGATTGGCTTCTGATGCAGAAGGTCAGTAGGATAAGAATGCTAAATTTCAGTTTTTTCGTGTGATCTCATTCATTATCTGCGGTTTCGGTTAATTTACACGATAACCCCAGGCGGAAGGAGTGGGCAACTGTCATGTCCAAATATTTCTGTTGCTCTTATCTATCCTCACAACACGACCATATTTTCGTCTTGGCAGTAAAACTTGCTCGTGTTATTTAGGACGACTTAATCTTTAGTACCTAACCTGTAAAAATACAACAGTTTAAATCTGTGTTTTGCTAAACCAAGTTTTAATTACTGCAGACAAATAATTATTATGCCTGAGACTTATTTACAATGATCACTCCGCTTTTAGAGCAACTATGTTACGATAATTATTGCTTCTTATAGATCTCTTCGGGTAAGTCGGTGGCCCCCCTAGCGCAGTAGATTGAAAGGGATTGTTTCGATAACTTTTGGTAATTTATCATCGTTCCCTAGGACAGCTGCAGATCACTAACGTACAACAGTTGACGTCGAATATATTAAGAATACTTAGTCATTGTGAGATGTTATTTATTCGTTGGAAATCTGCAGTCGTGCTAGGCAAAAATGAGAAGTTACCGAATGTTATCCATACAATCCTTATTGATCGACCATGCTAGAGGTCCCAGCCACCTAGAACTAGAAGCACTGTCTTGATCTCTCTAATGGCCTGGGTACTTAGCACGTCGGTCGATAAAGCGTTTATCGATAATGTCGGTAACTCGACTGCAGATCTGTAACGAACAAACAACAGGTCAAATATACATAATTTATTTGACGTGTATTGTTGTTTTTACTTTATGTATCTATGCCCCGGCATCAGCTGGCTTGGCTTCGTACGCTGTATAGATATTGTCTGTTTCCTGTAACAAAGAAAATTGGGTTAAAATAATTTTCTAGATTACTCATCTATTTACACAAATAGTTCAGTCAGCTCATTACATATCATATTGTGACGTAGTAATTCGTAAACATATATGAAGAAACCGTAGCTGATTGGATTGTTTCAGTCATATTCTGAAATAATGACCTACATATTTAATTAGAGTTGCTTTAGAAATAGACCTACGATAACACAAACTATGAGCAGCAAATGTAAAAAAAACATTTTAACTTGGAGATGATTCAAGAAAGATTAAAAAGAAAACATATTGCTTGATTTAATTAATGGACAGAGATCAACAAATGTTGGACGGAGAATCCAAAGTGCATAATATTGAAGATTTTATAAAACCCTGAACTCTGCGAGTGTGTGACTTGTCTCAACTCTCGTACTCTGAAGGTTCAAATACAGGCATGAATTTATTTATTTGGTCATACATACCACTTAGTACATTGCCTTAATATTGTCCGATAAGAAGGCTTCATTTCTATTAATGATTTATTATTATTATTAAGTGTAAATAAAAGTAATGAGAAAGAGTGGAGAGAAGAGAGAAGATGTAAAAAAGTTTTTGAATTGAAGTGAAGAAGAATCAGTAAATGTTTAATAAAACAAACCTAAAATTTAGGTATCTAGGTACCTAAAGAAAACTTGCATTATTTTGTTACATTTACTCTTGCAAAATGCTAAAGTTCAGTTGCTTCGCAGATATTCGCATGTGACAAAGTCATCAAACAGTCATTCAGCGCCGTAATTTTTTTTGACGTTTTCTTTCTATCTCAACAACATTGGAGCGTCTGCACTTACTCTACACTCTACGGTAAATTGATGAAAATTCGTGGAAAACAATCCGTGAAATAATGATTTTATACAGTAATTATTTTCCGCTATGTTAAAAGCCTCAATAAAAACATTATTATTTTATATTAGTTTATTTTACCTAACAAACGATCAGTATCTGTTTAACCATTACGCTTCGAGTAAGCAATGGTACTTTTTGTAACGGGCGGCGGTGACGTAATAAAGGTTGCAGTTTCGATCACCACCGCAGCGCGACGAACTGAGTGACACTTTATTAATTAGTTAACCAGGTAATTATTTTTCTATGACGTAATATACAGTTTTTTTCAAGAATGCCCACATTGTAATTTTTTTGAAGTCAAAACTTATTAAGCACCGTTGTGATTTGTAAATCGGTGAAACGAAAAATAGCGACATGAAAAAGAGACTAACACATACATCTACGGGATTTAGCCTGCGAGAGAATGAGATAGTATTATCGGTCTCCTCTTTACGCAGTGCTTCATAGCCTCCCCACTTTCTGAAGGTTTCACTTTTACCGGCACGCTCTGTTTTTTTTTAAGTACGATACGAACCAATTTCCATCATGCGGTATCACACACACCTTGATATTTTTTCATAATTTTTCTTTTTTTCTAAGCAATATGCTTCTATAATTTGTATTGATTAATTTTGTCGCTTGAACATTTAAAAAAATGGCACAACAGCTGTCATAAAAAAAACATTCGTGTCTTCAACATCTATGATTTCACGACGGTTGCAGTAAACAATAAATTGTTGTGATTTAAACGTAACTTGTAAATCTGTTTTTTACTTCTGCCCGGAAAAGCTTCGTGAGGTAAGTCGCTAATCGCAAGTTCATGAAGCTTTCATTTCTGATATTTTAACCGCCAAAGAACTTAAAGACCACCGCTCTCCTACCGGTGTTAGTTTTCAGCAGTTAGTTGTTGAATTCGCCATTTAAATAATATGGTAATACGAAGTCTGGTCATTAGAATTAGAAACCGTGCAATGCACAAGTCATTAAAAAGTACCTACTCGGAGTGAGATGCAAATTTTAAAATGCACCTGCCATCATTAAAATAAAAGATAAATATTTAAGTCTAGAAAATTTGGTTATGTATGTTTACAATTATTGCCAATTTAACATAAAAGGTATCTGAAATCGCAGACATGGGCGCGTACTCAGATTATTTCTAAACAGCGAACAATGAAACTTTTTTTCGTTAAAATTTAATTACCCATTTTTTAAATTGAAAATTTGAATGTGTTTATGCCGTGTTTTTCAGTTAGTAATCCCCCTACAACTGCTTGTTATTATGAACCATTCGCCCTGCTTTCGAAGCTTGCACACCGGATTGTTCTATGCCCATTCCATCAATATTGACCTTTTCCCAAAAAATCTGAACCAATTTTCACGGTATTGTAATTTGCTTCGTCTGTAGATAAATACGTAAATACACTATTCGTTTACTGCACAGTGTATTGTCTGTACAGTTGTTTTCAACAATGCAGCACCTACAATTAGACTTATTTTGCTGTGTTTCTTTCTTTCCAAATGTGCCATCGATGGCAATAAAAATATGTATACAATATCATTAACCACATCGTCTTGTTTAGGTTTACGTTGATGTATTTGATACAAAATCTTAATTACTAACACAAATGGCACTTATTTAAAATGGTAGATTATTTTTTTAAATACTAAAATCATCTTACAAAGTTTTTGAGCATAAAACTAAACCGACAAGTAAGTGCAGACGCTCAAATGAACTTCCTCGTGCCACACTCTGCAAGTCCTAGCGCTATGCACTTCTATGCTATGGTAGATACTACTAAGTGTAAGTAAGTACCAACTACCTATTTAAGTTCATTCACCCGCAGTGTTTGGCGTAGAACAATCTTCTTGCTCTGAGCCATATAAGTCAAATGGCAGTAAAATTAAAATCATGTTTGCCAACAGAGACGATAAGTACCTACGTAATATGGCACGGAATACGTAATGTCAAATAAGTGAAAGACCAATTGAATAAACGATAATAATTTTGGGGCAAAGCGCCACTTTTAACAACTAATAAAATGAAGATTATGAAGATTTTACAAAATTTATTATGTTTAGACTTTTATTGCATTTTTAAAAGAATATTCTTGTTTTGCTTTTTGGCGGCGCATCCATTTGAAGCGCTTAAATGATACATTTACCTAACATTTAATATTCCGTATTACATAATCTTAAATGTGAGATTTCAATGCCAGATATTCGGATAGTGTCGTTATGTTTTATGGCGTGACAAGGGAACAACAGGTGTCAAATATGAATATGAATTCTTACAAAATTAATTCTCAGATCTTACACCGATATGCGATACAAAAAAAAATCACAACAATTTTCTCCGCAGCAAAATTTTGTTGACAACTGTTAGTCTTTCACATTATATTCTTTCATGTGGCCAAAGTATATGTTAAAATAGTGGCGCACAGTTTTCATCAGCGCTGTGATTGTGGTTTTCACGCAGTGCATCGGACCAAGCGTTATCACTTATCACGGTAGTCGAACAAGGTCGGAATGACTTTCATCCTGCGGTAAACAGAACCTAATGCAGATAAAACTAGAGGTTCCTTGAGGAATGCAGGTTATTAAAATGTAAACGATGAATCGTTGTGTAAGCAAGATAAAGATTTTGAAGTTTCCGCATTACTTCATATTACTGGCAAGTGATACGATTTTTAAACAAACGTCTTTTTAGCGACAACAGCGACAGTCATTTTACTAATACCTACCTACATTGTACGTAACATTTGATATGTATTTTAAGGAAACAGATAATGTTAAAAACAGTCCTCTTTTGTACGCTTTAATTAAAAATCGAATTACATAACAGTTGATCCATCGACAATTGCCCCCCCCCCCCGAAATTATAATTCGATTAATAGTATAATTTTTTGTGCATTATTTATCAATTTCACCAAAATCGACTAAAATAACTGTAATAATGAGTTACATAGTTTGGATATCAAACGAATTTATTTACAGTGTGGATGTTTTGTACTTAAACGCTGTTAAATAAGTTCATATAAGAGTAGTTTTATCCTTGATGCATTTGAATGAAAATATGTTTTATTCTTTTGTTTATTCGGCGATACATCCTCTCTACAAAATATAACTAAGTGACCTCGAAGGGTTCTATGAGTCTATGTATTTTGTGTAATTAGGTATACCGTATTTTCTCTAAACCGACTGCATTTTGTATATATGGGCAACTGTCGGGGCATCAACTCTAAAGGAATCAAACAGTATGGACCTTGGTATTTCAGTAAAAGACATCATTTTTTGCCACATGTCTAACTAACTAACTAACCATCACGCCGTTTCCCCGCAGGGGTAGGCAGAGAGGACGGACCGCCAAACAACTCGATCTTGGCACACACTCCTTGCCTCGTTCACATTCATACATCGTCTCATATTCTCTTCTATTATTCCGACTTTTCACATGGCCCGACTCAAGTATCTGATTCACTTGGTCGTGCCATGTCATCTTCGGGCGTCCCCGACTTTTTCTACCATTCACATTTGCGTCATATATTCTCCTTACACTCCTTTCCTCCTTCATTCTCTCTACATGCTCAAACCATCTTAGCGTCCCTTTCTTAATCTTACTCATTACGCTTACATCAGCCTTGCATTCTTCGCGGATCTCCACATTTCTCACACGATTGTACATGGTTTTACCACACATACGCCTCAGGGATCTCATCTCTACAGCAGGCAGTCTACTTTCATCCTCTGCCAGTTCCACGCCTCACTGCCATACATCATACCAGCACTCCATTATGGACGGCTAACTTCGCTTCTTTGGACAGTTTTTTGTTGGCGCCAACGGATTTCAGTCCTCCATTAATAGAGTTACCTGCATGTCAAGGATTTTAAATAAATAATTTTTAAAAATGTTTAAAAATATAATTTTTTTAATGCTTTTCCTGCGAAAGGGGGATGGTGTGCAACTAGTAATGTGGCTAGTAAACCCGTTGTTAAAAATCTCAGAAATAAACCGACAATGCATTATATCGTAATCAGTAATTTAATTTCATCACCTTCGAAGCACAAGATTTTCTTTTTGATCTTCCTACCTAACTTTTTGATGGGGGAGAATTGAGGAGACTGAGATAAAAATCAAGATGGCCGGAATTAACCTAAGTCAGTATTATGCAATACAGTCTTGTTTATCGAAACTGTAATCCGGATATAAAGTAGTATGCTAAAAATCCAACGGATGGTGAGAGTCACAAATATTTTTTGTACCTGTATAGAATTTTTAAGTTAGTTTTAAGTTTGCTCATGAATGACACAAATGTCGCAAAAAATTTAAAATTAAAGTAACAAATGTACAATGAAAATTAAAACTCTTCAAAACAAAAATGTCATCAATGGAAGTAGTACTAGGTTTAGACTAGTACAACTCATCATATTGATTGATCTAAAGATGAAAAATGACATTTGAAGAAAGGAATTAAATACCATGCTAAAATATAATCGCGTGGCAAGTCACATTTCATTAATATAAGAACTGACTATAAAATATTGAAAGTAAGCAGGAAAACGCAAATATATTGAACCAATAAAACAATCTCTCATAAACTTAATTTCTTAGGGCAGCTTTTCCATGTGAATACCGCACAAGAGTCCCAGCTGCTCTCAATTATACGGACCGGGAATCAGAAGGACTGTATCATTCCAAATTTGGGTATGTTATGAGGCTGAAGTGAGTGGAGAGGAGAGGGGATGAAGGAAGAGTGATGTAGAGTACCTGAAACAAAATATTATAGTTTTAAGTCACGTTTTGAATTGGTTATGGTGATCTTTCACCACCAAATTAAGAAAAAGCCATATTGGTGTCCGGACCTCGGTGTAGGACCTCGAGAAGAAAGAAACAAACTGTATCACGGTAAAGGTAAAGAAATTTTCGTTCGTGGAGCCACTGTAAGCTATTTATTGCTTAGAAAATTATGATCACCGTCATTCATAAGCAAAGCATGCTGGCACACATTCAGTTTCTTATCTCGCATTATCAAATAAAACACACACCTACGTTTGTTCGCCGATGAACAAATTCACTGTGGGAATATGAAAACGATAAGTAGCTGCCTTTGTCTCGGATATATTCACGACTCTGGAAAAATAAGTCTAAGCTCTGCAAGTCGGGTATCGAGCGCCTTTGATATTATTATTTATTTATTATCGTTAAACGCCCTTGTAGGCAAAAAGATCTAATTCAAAGAAAATAACTAATTCTGATCATTTGAATACTTATTTTTTTTATTAGTCGTCAAAAGATACATAAATTACATAACAGATGTATTTGATGTACCTACCCCCATAAATAGGCAGAGCTTGTGTGTATGGGGGGATGGGGTGTTATTATATTGGTTTTATTTGAAATAATTCAGTTCAAGTTTAAATTTTTTTTTTTTAAGGTGAGTTTTAAATTCTTTTATATTAGATAGTATTCACGTCTCCAATTTTTTTCTGGTAATGAATTAAAAAAAATAACTCCGAGACATTTATGATTTAACTGTCCTACTGTTTTTGGAGTAGTAAGTATTGACGACGTTTGTCTAAGATTTCTGTTATTTTTAAAGGGTGCAACTTTATTTTGAATATTATCTTTATAAATTTCTGTCTTGAATAAAAGTTCTAACGAAAATGAAGAGAGGTTTTTAAACGACTTCGAAAAGGAGGAGGTTCTCAATTCGACTGTATTTTTTTTTTTTTTAATGTTTGTTACCTCAGAACTTTCGACTGGGTGAACCGATATTGATGATTCTTTTTTATTTGAAAGCTGGTGCTTCCCGTGTGGTCCCATTTTAATTTGGTTCAGTTCTGATAATGGCATCCATGAGAAAATCATATAAGTCTTAAATTTGCATCAAGTATGTGCGCGACAAATGGACGAATAACTCCATATCACGCCAACCGATTTCGATGATTCTTTTTTTATTGGAAAGGATGTACTTCAAGGGTAGTTTGATGAGAGTTTGGTTAGGTTCTGATTATGGAATCCATGACAAAGTAACGGAACTCTCCAATTCTGAAGAACAAATTTACGATACTCGGCCGAATCTTAATCGAATTAGTTAGTGTACTTCAGATTCACTAAAAATCAAAAAATAAACAAAAATTTTAACAAAACAAAAAAACGACTTCCAAAAATGCACTAAAAAGTAAAAAAATAATTTCGTATTCTTCTACAACTTTATAATCAACTTACCTTTTCTACTCATCAATATGTAGGTACGATTGTTATTTTTGGAGTCCTACCTGTTGGGAGAAGAAGAAAACAATAATAATTTAAACGAAAATATGAAAGAGTACAAGACACAGAAAAATAGAAAAAGGTAATGGTCGCAACTGGGACTCGAACTCAGAACTTCTGATATATCCCCTAGGTGACTGTTCAAAAGGACTCTACGCGACTACCCGGACGGTAAAAAATAATTAAATATGTTTTTTTTTTTTATTGTAAGTCATCATAAATATACTAATTTCGCGTTGTGACTCCATCTGTCTGTAACTCTGTCTGTAAGGATAGCGAATTATATCAATAAATATAAAACATTTACCGCCTCTTTACTATATCCACATGCTTGGATCTGGCTTAATGATAGATTTCAATTATTGACTGGGCGTATCGAAGTCCTGTTTTAACTTGACCATTTAACATTTCATCTGTCCGTAAATTTGTTAGGTTCCGTTTAATAATTTAGGTTGCGCTCCGCACCGCCCGTCAATAATATAATTAAACATGCCAAATATCTTACCAAAGACATTACTTAGTACTTACTTTACCCTGTCCTGTTTATAAATAATCGATTTCATAATTTATTGTCATAACTCTTAACAAATGGCAACATTTGCAACAAGTAGTTCGCACAATCATTGCACTTTATAAATATTCAACGCGTGATTTCGTTACAGATGGAGTCGTTATTCCTCTTAGAAAACTACCGCAAATTTATTCTATTCGTCCATTGGCCGAAGAAATTATAGGTATGCAAATTTGTCAGTTTGTGAGAAGAATTCATCCTCGCGTCCTTTTATTCCGCATGTTAGTGAAAACCTGTTTCAGCGAACCTTTCATCGCCGGTAAGGTCAACAGTGTCCCTTCCCGCCAGTCTTTGGATGGTGTCAAAGAATGCCACGAAAATAATATTATTACTTCATTATTACTTTGTTAAAACGTACATATATTTTTTACGTATAATAAATTGTAATAAATTATTCACTGTAATGATATTTACTTTTTATCCTTAAGTTCAATAAGTTAACAAAAGTTTAAACGTAAGTGTTTTAAAAAGTAAAAAACAAAATTGTTAGTTTTATCCTTCTCAGCTGATCGTCGATTTAATGTTCACTTAATGTGATTGTGTTTGAAACACCAAAAATTAAAATCTCAAACTTTTTACATTTTACCTTGGGATGTATTAGACTTCATTTTTTTATTATTTTTATCGATGGTTTTAATCAGAAAGAGAAAATTAAATTCCCTAAACTTATATTTTCTTCTTTTTTTTTTTTACATGAGCTCTCCACATAGGAGGCCCTGAGGAAAATAATTTCCCTCAGGGCCTATGTCATCTTTGGGGATGCTGTGTGGAGGGTTTTTTAAGGAAAGGAAGGAGAGGAGAGTTCTGGGAAGGAAAAGGGTTTAAGGGGTGGGTAGGAATCTGGGGTTCAGTGTGTCCTAGTCACCCACCTCCAAGACCTAGACAAACCTCACCCCATGAACCCGGGCACCCCTGCTAAATCACCAAACGTAGCGAACCACTTGGGGTGACCTATGGCAGAGGTGTTGGTTATCCAATAAAGGTTCCCGGGCCGGCGGTACCCATTCCGGCCTCCCAAATTATAATCTTCTTGCTTTAAATTAAACGCAAATCCGTCTTCTAGAACCCGAGTTACAGACAGATGGAGTCACAACACGAAATTAGTATATTTATGATGACTTACAATAAAAAAAACATATTTAATTATTTTTTACCGTCCGGGTAGTCGCGTAGAGTCCTTTTGAACAGTCACCTAGGGGATATATCAGAAGTTCTGAGTTCGAGTCCCAGTTGCGACCATTACCTTTTTCTATTTTTCTGTGTCTTGTACTCTTTCATATTTTCGTTTAAATTATTATTGTTATCTTCTTCTTCTCCCAACAGGTAAAATACTCTGCTAACTTATCCTATATATGGCCACTATTCATAGGTTCAAGTACCGAATACTAAACTCAGACTTTTTAAATAAATAAATCGAGTATCGTTTGGATAATCTATGAGGAGGATAGTGAAATTATTAATAAAATAAGATGTGCCTGATGCACATACACCACCTACATTCATTTTCGGATTTGTTTACGAATCCAGTTGAATAGAGGAATCTATTGGGAATGCCAACAGAGATCGCATTGAACCAACAATAAAACATTGCACATTGTTCCTTGAATGTTTAGACTAGTATGCCAGAAAATTTACTATTCGGACTATTACGTGTACATTGCACTAATGTTTAAACAATAGACTATTTTTTATAAAAAAGGGTGTTTCTTTTGAATAGCATCACGGTTTTTCTTTAAATTTTTTCGATTATAAATAGTTAACAAATTAGTTTATATAAGCTAGGGTACTTAGTTTCGCACTGGGAGTTGATATGAGATTGAACTGACGTTCGAACCCACGACCGACCGATCTTGCTTTATTTACCCCTACCAAAGGGTAGCTCCATCCATACAAAAAAGTTTTCGAATGGTCCACAAAGTTCCAGAACATTCAATAACATTCGGGAGTGCTCTGGAATGTTACACAATGATGTTTCCGATTCCCTATTCCCGAACATTCCACAAAATGTTCCGGGATGTTCTGGAATGTTTTGAAATGCTCTCGAATAATCTCGAACGTTCTGGACTGTTCTAGAAATTTCTAGAGTGCGAAAATTCAAGCTCTTATATCTTTAAAAGCACGCCCTTCAGTTAAAAACGGAAACCTTCTTCATGGATGGGGGTTAAAGGGCTACCACATCACATAACTCCCTTGAACGTATCGGGACTCGTTTCTGAGTTTTAACTCGTTTCTGGACCTACATTTTTTACACTTTCTTTTATATTATAATATGTTGATTAAGCACTAGACTGAGTTGTTTCCTTAGCCTACAATGTTCGCCCAATTATTTAGACCAGCATGAACGAAAATTAAATGTTCTACCTATTAAAGTACGCGTTGCAAGAACACTAAAACAATATCAAGTTTATTTTGAAAAGCACGTGTTTTACGATGTACCTACTGGCATACCGGAAAATTTGCATTTTCAATGCAATAACATTTATTTTAGAAAGGATCAAGTGTTAATTTAGTCTTGCCAGCCAGAAATTTAGCATCTTAGCTATTAATAATTGTGTTTAATAAACAGTTAATCAACTAGGTTCTTATGTAATACTCGCACACCAAGATTTTATCGACTAATTTTGAAGTGAAAACTTATTTAGCACCGTAGTGATTTGAAATTCGATAAAACGGAAGCGAGCGACACTAAAAAGATATAAACACTCGGAACTCGGTTCCAATATAATACGTTAAATCCACGGTCCCACGTAAGCCTCCTTTGATCTAGTGTTATGAAGCGCTTGACGAACCTCAGCGGACCAAGGATCGAACCTTACGAAAAGCAAAAAAAAATGTATTTTTGTCAAATCAATTTTCAATATTTCGCCTGTCTCATGTATATCCTAGTGAGACAGGCATCGAATAATCCTTAAAATCACTCAAAAATGAACAGGCAAAGAAAACACAAAAGAAAGCGACGATGAAGAAAACACAAATACTAATAAGACGACCAAATGTGCAGGAAAATGTACGCAGGAATTCGATGACAAAAATATGGAAAAAATCAAACTTCACATTGATAAAAAAAAAGTGCTTCGCAGTCTCCCCACTCTTGTCTATTTTAGTTTTCTGAAGGTTTCGCTTCTACCGAGTGTGAATTGCACAATTGAGAAACTATATCAGTCAGACTATTAAAGTTTGCATTGCACAAACGATAAAATATAATTAACACTTTGTTCCTTTTGTAAAGCAATTGCGTAACCGAATATTTTTACTTGTTTGCCGGAAAATCATTCGTGCTTCAACTTCTATTATTTGCGTGCGTATGATTCCGAAGTACAGCGATTGTGTGGACTGTAGTTACCAATAATTCAAAGTACGCGTTTCCATCATTATTATTATACTTCTGTAGAGCGTTTACGAGGAGGCAACTTCAGTGCTCGATATTACATCGGGAATTTATTACTTCGCGATGGTTATTAATACCCCATGTCTGCACAAGAGACCGAAATGCAAAATGACTTTTTATTGGTGCTAATGTGCGGGCAAGCGTTGTTATTTATCACGGTTGTTTTTAAATTTCAACATACGTTGAGATTGTGAAATTATCTGGACTAATTATACTAAAATGGTTTCCCCTCTATTTGCTAATTCAATGTGTTAATTGGGGCTTTGTTTTTTTTTTTAATAACCCAAATCATTTTATACCGAAGCGAAACAATAACAAACAAATTTTTTAAAAGAGTAGCTCTCTCTGATGTTCTTTCATTACAAAGATTGGATATACCTACGTATGTATTTATTTTAGGACCTACGATATTAAATTAAAAATTAATTTGTCGTTTGTTAATTTCTCTCATAATTTGATCAATTTAATATAATGTGCGTTAAGAGGTTAATTGTTCTCTTTACCGAAGTCAATTTGTAGAAAAAGTATAAATTTATTTATAATAAGAAGATCAAATAGGTCAGAAGATAAAAAAGTTTCTCGTTCTGATGCAAATTTTTCTCAAAATCTGGACCGCGAAATTAAAAGGTACTAAATTTTAATCTCTGGATATATCAAGGTAATCTTCTTCTACACGGACATTACATTGAAATATGTTTCAAAACTGAAGTGTGAAAGTGAAATAGTAATAACAAAAATGCTACGTGGTTTGCAAATTATGCACAAAAATCATCTTAAGGGATACAGATATCGCTTTGGATATATTGTAAAATATAGTTTTTTTATTGATCTAACGCGAATTCTCGCCAGCGCAATCCCATAAAATCGACTGGAAATTATAGAACTAGTTGTTTTTATAGTTATTGCAGATATCACGCTCAGATTAACAAAAATAATTGCACAGTGAAAACAAAACTGTGGAAACATATATTACCTATATATCAAGGTTTGGGTCGTGTTAGGAAATCAAAGTGCCCCCTAACATACCGCCCACATCCTCAAATGCACTTTCCCCGCCAACAACGCTCGATTTCAGCTTCAGCAGAGTGAACTTAATAATATTCCATCAAAGTTGGGTTCGCAAAGTTTGGTGCACGCGCCGGGACAAAGGACAAAGAGTTCGGGTGAGACGGTACATAAATAAGAGATGTACGGAGTGGGATGCCACATGTCGGCCGGCAGCGGCACATGTTTGACATATTTTCCGGTTTGACCGATCTGCAGGCCGGCCTATGTGTATGTGCAGGGCTAACCCGAACCGCAGGAAATTAGCTGCACCGTAAATTGCAAATAACATTTCTTGTTATTTTTTTCGCAAGCAGAAAACCCTGCGATGCGCTGAAAGTTGAAGGCTGCTCGATCGTAAACAATCCAATTGGCCACCTGAAATAATTGGAGCGAAGGCTTACGATTTAAAGGTCGAAGAGTTTGCTGGGAATTAAACCGTTATGTTGCAGATATGAAAACTGCCATCGATGCAAAACAGTACTTAAATAAGGTCATTATTAATTTATGTTATTGAAAAGCCCAGAGGTGTTTTGCATACAATGCGGAACATCTTTTTTTTTTAATTTACATAAAGAAAACATTGTTAAAATTACAAAAGAGTTAACGAAATATAGGAAACAGAACAAAGTAAAAAACAAAAATTAAAAACTTTCTACTACAACACATAAATACTTGTCACACTTAATCACAAACACGTAAACACCTCAGCACAGGTTCTCCTAGTGAGGTGTTCACGAAACATACAAAATTACCCATCCACAGTTTCACCTTCTCAAACCTACCTTACACCCAACATAATTAAATTTCAAAATATATTATGTAAAAATGTTTTCAAAATATATTATGTAAAAATTATAATAAATAAGTAAATACTGTAATATATAGAAAAAAAAAAAAAAAAAAAAAAAAAAAAAAAAAAAAAAAAAAAAAAAAAAAAAAAGAACATATAAATATAATATATCAAAATCCCCCAAATCGACAATACTTTTAATAAAAATGTTAAAAAGTTGTTAACAATAATTTATAAACTAGGTAAAAATAGTTTGAAATTTGCTAAGTTTTCTAAAGTTTGTCAAATAATCCACATCATTTCAATACTTTTTTTTTAATAAACAGATTAATTGCTGGATGTTTCTTAAATTGAACTCTACCACGGCGGTCACTGTAGTTGAAATTAGGTCGAAAGTTTGCGGGACCGATTCCCACCAAGTTCCCACCGCAGCGCAAAGGTATACATGATTATTTTTCTTTCCAAAAATGGGCGATGCCAGTTCGGGTGTTGTGATTGCCGATTGAAGTCTGGACTTTACAAAAATGGCGTTGTAGCGGACAAAGGAACAAAGATTTAAAAAAGACTGATGGTTCTCACCTGAAATAAACATCTTTGCATTATCATCATGCACCTAGATTCCAACTTTATACGTTCATGATTAATAGTGTAGATACATTTGCCAAATACTTATAATTTTTTATAGAATGTAATATGTAATCGGAGCTTGTTCAATGAATGGATAAGCGAGAAATTACTGTAAAAATAACTTTCTAATGTGAATGAAACGTTTTTCCGGGATGAAAAGTAGCCTGTGTCACTTCCCAGTCCTCCAACTATCCCTATGCAAAAAATCACGTTGATCGGTTGCTCTTTCGCATTTATAATATTAGTTAGGATTACTGACGCTGATTCATCTCCTAGCCGTATCTGATTAGAATTTCACAAATTAAACCATATTGGAATACACACAAAGTTGAGCAGTTTTAGCATTTTGTTTAAAAATCTAAGAACAGTAGCAGATTTCTTACTGTTATTCATATTTTGCAAGCTACCATAGAAGAAGGTAAAAACTAAAATCAATAAAATACTTGGTTTTAACAACTTTTACTGTTTAAAAAACCAACAAGTAATAATTAATAGCAATTATCTGCAATTAATAGCAATGCAATTCATCAGGGTTTACTTAAGTTTTGTTTTAAGGCGCCGCTACCCGCATTTCTACCAATTTCTTAAATATCTTCCTTAAACATTTGAAGTTTTTAAGCTCTTAAAAAAATGTATGTTATTTTTGAAATAATGTCTAGATGCTGCCCACGCCGAAACTCAAATTATATGAAATTCCCTCGATAGAAAAAAATCGCAAAGTATGCTCCAAAAATTATTAAAAACAAGTCTGTTTCTATTATCTTATAAATTATAATTTAATTTGTGAAAAAAATCACTATGTTTCTTTAAATGATGCTTAAGAAGCCCCCCACGAGATTTATTCTCTTTTTTAAACGAGTGGTTTTTTATTAAACATTTTCGCAATTTTTGCCTCGATTTTGACGCTTTAAATGTTAGCGCTCTCCTCAAACATTCGTAATTTCATATCTCTCCATCTTCTTCTTTTTAAGCCCGGTTGCGGGCCCTTAAGTAAACACTGATGAAGTGAGCATTGCTTCCGAAAAATGTTGGTTTTTTCAACAATAAAAGTGGTTAAAACTAAGAATGGGTAGTTCAAAAATTTTTAACAATTCATCAAATATTTGAAGTTAATTTTAATGTTCTGTAAATTCTATTCAAGTTCTTTGATTATTTCAGTTTTATGAACCAACTGGCTCAAATGAGATAGTAATAGAACATGATTAGAACTTACACAGAACGTGAAAATTAACTTAAAATATATGACGAATTGTTCAAACTTTTTGAAAAAAGTATTTTATTAATTATTAGTATTTTATTAACTCTTTTGAATTATAACGTTGCCACAAAATAAGTTTGCTGTGTTTGAGAAAGGAAAAATTTTCTAGATATCTTCGAGAATTACGTTGTTATTAAACCCAATAACTATATTGGCGACTGACATTTACTTTATTATTATTATAGACAAACCGGAGAACTGTTCGAATGTTGCACATAATTTTAGATTCCCTTCATTCATTTACTATTAACATTACTCATACCGCACATGAACAGATATGATTCAATCTGATAGGTTGCAGATGTTGAACAATGGAAATAACCTATGATCATATAATCCGATAGAAGCGTATTGTGGGCATGTCCGGTGTGCCCCGAATTAAGAGAAATTTCCATTACATCGAACGAAAAAGTTTCTGGGATCCAGGAGATCATCGATTCCGGGATTGAAAGATCTCATGCGAATTGAAGACTTCAGTTTTCTTTAAAATCGTTGTTGAACACACTTCTAAGAATTTTCTGTTCAGTTCAAGGATGATCTAACACAATAGCAAAGATGTCCGTATGATAGGTGATGCCGTGTTTAGACTAGCAAGTCATAATTGCACAGCTAAACAGACCAAAGCAATCGTGACAATACTATTTTTAAATATTGATAAATGTTATTTCATGCCATTATTTATAAACATGTCTCATGTCAATCAACACATCAGTGAGGTTCAATCAGGGCTTACGTCATCTTTGGGGATGCTGGAATAAAAATTGATAGGAATTTGGGGACAATGTGTTCAGGAGTGACGAATGTATGGATCCATCCCTCCCACCGCGGGACAAGGCGATTCATCGAAAACCAACTACATATTATGTCATTAATTCCCCTGTCCAAATACTTCAAGGGCTTGCATTAAAAGCAAAGATAAGATATTATCTTACAAGGATGATATTTACAAAATAATACGAAAAACAAATGCTAAAAAAAGGGAACGTTTTATTAATGAAATTGATAGTATATATATTTATATGATATATCTACGTAACTGCACTTTTAGGTATGTTAGGGAACGTACCCATACTATGTGACCAACTTTTTGGAATTTTTAACCCCCCCCCCCCCTGGTGACCAAAAACCTAAGCAACTCGCCGCTCATTTGCACCAAGCGTGGTATTTTGAAGACCCCCCCCTGAACAGGTCACGTAATATGGGTACGTTCCCTTAGGTATCTACAATCATTTTTGTTCTCAGGGTTACTCTAAGTTTTTACTCCCAGTTGCGACCATTATCTTTTTCTGTTTTTCTGTGTCCTTTTCTCTTTCGTATTTTCGTTTAGATTATTAATGTTATTTTCTTCTTCAATGATATATTACATCTACAATAATTTTTACAAATAAAATCGTATTATAATTCTTTATTTTGGGGCTTAAAAATATATATGCTTTTCACGGTGATACCAGAGGAGATTTTACCAATCAACTAATGTTAGACGCAGTACTTATAATTTTTTCTTTACAAATTGAATAAAAATTAGGGGTGTTCAATGCAATTTATGTTTTCATATTTTTATGAACATTTTAATTTGGTCGCATTTGTTTCATAAAACAAAAAAATAAATGTTTACATTAGTTTAAAACGTTTATTCTGTTTTCATTTTATGGAACTGAATTGTTTCGTTTTTCTAAAAATAAAATACAAGGAGTTTTCTCAAATACGTCATTTTAATTAAGTACATGATTTTAATAGCTTAAAATTAGTTTTGCAAATAACAAATGGGCGGGTACCTATATTCTTTTTTAAAAACCAACAATTCTCTTGAAATTCTCTTGAAACCTTCAGAAAACTAAAGTAGAGTAAGTAGTTTTCGAATCACCGTACAAGGAGGAGACCGATTATTTTATCTCATTCTCTCGCAGGCCTATCATCCTGTAGATATGATGTGTATTTGTCTTTTTTAGTGTCGCTTTTTTGTTTCAACAACTTTCAATTCACAACGGTGCTAAACATCTATAGGATTAAGCCTGCGAGAGAATGTGATAGTACAGTCGGTCTCCTCTTTGTGCGGTGATTCGTGGCCTCCCCACTCTCGTCTACTTTGAAGGTATACTTCTACCGCGTGTGAATTCCACACTTTGATTATTAATGTTGTCAGGTTATTCGTAATCATATAATGAAGAATTATTCCATGTTCATAACCTTTTGAAATACCTATGTAAGAATTTTTTATTCTTTATTAACCTAATAAAGAAAATTTGAAAACACTGTCTGAACTTTAAACCAAGAGAATACCCACGATTGCAAAATCAGGCGGGAAGAGTGTTTTCGTCAAAATATCAATAATTTCTAAGATGAAATTTTCATTAATTTAATAAAGTTGTTAACCAATTAATTATTTTCAGTGAAGCCGGATCCGTTCAACTCTTCGGTAAAATTGATGTATAGTAATTATGGAGGTATAAGGTTCGCTAAACTGCCTGATGTTTTTGAAACTGCGGAATTTAATGTGGTACAAGTCCGCACCGTGATTAAACCATTTTTTGGAATTTTAAAATCTTAGTAAATCTAATTTTTAATATTCTATTATCGATACATAATATTATTGTCTAAGGTTTGGGGTATTTGGCAGAAATTTAAAGTAGTCCTGTAATGTCCTATAGCTATTTTAGCTATTAGCTATTATTAGGTATTTTGTTCAGTAGCTCCCGCTCAAAAAGAAGAAGAAGGAGAGATATGTAAATACGAATGTTAGAGGGAGCGCGCAAATATTAAATACGATAATATTTAAGCGAAATTGTTTAAAATAGAGCAAAAATCTCACGGGGAATGTCGAAAATAGCATTTCAAGAAACACTGTGAATTTTTTCAAAAATATAACTTATAAGATAACAGAAAAAAACGTGTTTATAATAATTTTCGAAGCATAATTTGCGATTTTTTTTCTATCGATGGAATTTCATATAATTGCCTTTAAGGCTCAGAAAATGTAAATATATTATCTTTAAGAATAACATATATTTTTTTAGAGCTTTAAAACTTAAAGTGTTGGAAAATATTTTAAACATCGGCAGAAATGCGAGAAACCGGGCCTTTAACGATGATTCCGTCCGTCAAATGTGTCACATTTGAATTTCTGCTAAACACCCCTACCTTTGCAAGTATCTAATAATAAGAATAATTTTAGAATTGATTTTAATATTTCCATTCTTACGTTATATAACATTTGAAACAAAAACAAAAAAAAAACTATGAAGATTAAATTTTGACCTTTTTTTATTTTTTTTTACTATTTTTTGCTTATAGTTGTAAAACCGTGATGATTTTCTCTTTTATTTTCAATTTCTTAAATGGATAAAAGTTGGGAAGCTCTCTTCGAAAAAACAAGCACTTTTCGATTTTGTTATATTATTATATCTTTGGTTTAGTGTTTTATTCCTAGTGTAGCTGAAAGATGCTGGGGAGAAGGGAGACAATGGCTCTATTCGTGTCTCACCACTAACAACGAGCCTAGTTAAAATTTTCTGGTAGGTGCGTACGAGGCCGCGCCCAACAATAAAAGTATTCTTACTTCGCGAATGCGTTAGCTAACGTCCGACGATTTTAATGGCCCAACAGTAAACTTCAACAATCCGCAAAACCAAACATAATTCACCAATAAAAAACTATTTTCAAAATTCATATTTCTAACAAGCGTGAACTGCACGAAACATTAAATTTTCAATAATGTACCTACAAACACAGATCAAAGTTATTTGATTATTTCGGTTTCCTAGGCGTCGAGCAGTTTCATAGGAGCGATTCAGATTTCGCCTGTAATGTGTATTTTGACATTTCGCAGTCTGAAGAATGAATAAAACATGTACGAACGGACAGAGGGTCCGTATTGAGAGGAAAGTTCGCATATCATTTCATCACGTAGGCCATTTCTCTTGTGTTGTTAATACTTCACCCGAATATCTTCAACAATGAAAAATTAAAGACCGGACTGAAGCGTAAAATAACTAAGCGGATAATTTATTTAATTTTTTATAAGAAAAACCCTATTTTATAACTTTTGAAGGTTATTCCCATCAACGTAATACATCATTGAAGAAGATAACTATAATAGTCTAAACGAAAATATGAAAGAGAACAAGACACAGAAAACAGAAAAAAGACAATGGTCACGAATGAACACGACCCAGACCTCTCGTCTAACCTTGACATGCGCGTTAACCAATTTCGCTATTGCTCTCTTCTGTTAAGC
Organism: Limnephilus marmoratus; assembly: GCA_917880885.1. Lineage (NCBI taxonomy): Eukaryota > Metazoa > Arthropoda > Insecta > Trichoptera > Limnephilidae > Limnephilus > Limnephilus marmoratus. The sequence continues at coordinate 38,668,819 of OU862920.1, read as the reverse complement.
CGTCATAATAGTCAATCTCATTTTTCAAATTTTAGAATTAACAATATTATCTTCAACTAATTATAATAATTAAGTTAAAAATGAAAACAATATCAGTAGGCAGGTACTTTGTAATCAAAGAAGCAAAAATTAAAAAAGTATATAAAACATAATAAAAAATAAACATATCAAATTAACAGTGATTTTAATCTAAATTAAAATTATTAGTGTTTTTCGGATACAAAAATCATGGAAATGTCTCTTAAAAAAACCATCTCGCCCAGCCATCTCGCCCAGCCATCTCGTCCGCCGCGACACCGCTTACATAGAATATGTAGTAAATATACGAAAATGAAAAATGTCAGTTTTTTCATTGAAGAAAGCAAAAATTTAAAAAATATATACGTACATATTAAAATCTGACAAAAATAACAGAGTTCTTAATGTAAATTAAATTTATTACTGTTTTTCGGGTACGCATCTTGGAGATATCTCTTGAAACAAGCTAAGCATTAAAAAAATATCTACAGCAGAATGCGTTTTAGCAAGATCTTGTGAGATCGAGATACTGAAAAAAAAAACGTACCATAAATGCAGCATAAGGTCGGAAGAATACAAAATTGACCTATTACAACATATAGTGTTTTCGTATTAAACTTAGATGTTCACATCTTTATAATGCTTCTCAATAGTACAACAGACGTAGCTGGATTCAAATTGGAACCGAAAAACCGCAACAACGGCAATGCAATGAATAATATGTTATGCCATTATTTCGAGACATAATGCAGCATTGACAGCAAGGTATACAACAAGATATTGTCTAAAACCCAATTTATTCGGCCCAACCTTTGACTGATCATTTCAAACATGAACATTCAGAATTGAAACGTTGCTTGAAATAGCTTTGAACATGTTTGTTGACCAGATCAGAATAGCCAGGTACATCCCCGCCTTTCTTTTCCTCATCTCCTTCCCCTCTCCACGTTAGAGAGGAGGAAGGATGCAATCTTAAGTTAGGAAGTCCCTTGCATGGAATATCTGTTTACTGAAGCTTAGATTTTAAAAGTTGTCTCTCGCCAGGACAGATTTTTTCAGAAAGGCAAAAATGGAGAGTATATAACTGATTTATCACCACAAGCGGATAAAGAGTATAGCACACCTGTCGAATATGTTTTGAAGCAAATTTTGATGATTGTCGGGTTATTGCTTAGTGAGTGTTTCCCAAACCCACCACTTAAACAATTTGAAAATGGCCTTGTAAGCCGAAATCATTGCACATTACACAAATGCACCTGTACAAATGTAATGTATTTTACCAGAGTTTTCCCCACGAGAAGTTAAAAATTGGGAATGTATAACAGCTATCCGAACCCTTGATAAACACGATATTAAGAATAATTCAAACTATGCGAAACCAAAATCCGATTTTACAAAGCAATAAAAACTATCGATCAAACTATCGACGCCAGATATTAAGAAATTTTTTCAGTTCGTACATTAACATCTAATCATTATGAATAATGAGCTATGTTCATTTTGAAAGACATTTGTAGTGAAACCGGTAAGTAAATTCTAATACACATCATATAGATTGAGGAACGCTGACTGAAAGGGTAGGTTATGGATTAAGGGCGCGATGTATCCCGTTGTTTTATGGATATGAATATTGATAATGTTGAAATTATCAATAATAATTTTCAGTTTTCGAAATGGAATTTAAGTTATTTACGGGTCATTACTAACATTTGATTATTGTGACGGTCAGGTTCGGTATTTGATAGCTGGTAACGCAGGAATCCAGATTTGGGAATAATAGGCAATTGTGCTCTAGAATAATCACTGAACAACCAACAATGCATACGATCATATTATTAGACCAGGTTAAAGTACTCAGCTGGTAGGGGAGGTATGAATGGAAAGCTTTTAAAAGAGTGGGTAATGATTTTCATTAATACTGTTTCTCCCATATTATTTATCATACATGATACGTAGTAAACATCAGTGCAAATATTACGATTGTGTTCGTTTTCCCATGAAATAAAATCATTGTGTAAGTAGGTTTTTTTAAATTTTATTTTTATTTAATATAGATATATAAGTGTACAGTGGAGTTATATAAATTACATATCGGTACAGAAATTATTTAAAAATTGCAATCTCACCAAAGAAGAAGCTAGTTCTTGTGCTTGATGAGCAATTTAAACACATATTATAACTGGAATAGAATAACATTATGCAATAGGTTAGGTAAGTATATAATAGGATCAATTGAGACTCTGGATCATCTATATGTGGTTGAATGTTGAATGTAATATTACAAAAAAACGTTAATACTTTAAGTTTTCGAAGTAAAAATTTCTTTAGCACTGTTGTGTTTTAAAACTCGATGAAACGAAAAAGCCGCACTAAAAAGAGACAAACACATACGTGTACAGGATTTAGGCGGCAAGAGAATGAAATAGAATAATCGGTCTCCTCTTTGTGCGGTGCTTCGTTGTCTCTTCACTCTTGTCTACTTTAGTTTTATGCAGGTTTCACTTCTACCGCGGGTGAATTGCAGATGTTATACATCAACCCCATGAGCAGTGTTATTGGTTGTTATAAAAAACCATAGTTCCTTAAAATAGCTTAATTCGTATTTGGATACCAGTTCTTCTTTCTCTTCCACATTTATTTCCTTTCCCCGCTCAATCCAGGCTCACAGCATACGCCAATTGGTATGCCTTAATCCAATAGGCTCCGGATTGTCGGGAGCAGTCGCATCTCTTGGGCGGTATACGAAAAACTATGTCTCTATTGACGGGGAAGCCTACAAAAAGCCTTCAAAAATCTTCTTGTGGTGTGTATTTGGTATGGACCATTTAAAATAATTATGACATTATAGTGTGGTAGTGTACAGTACATATCGTAGAACAGGTGTCAATGCATACGTACACCTTGTGGACGTAATGGAGCTCAGTTTTTACAAAAAGAAGGAGTTTTATTGGTTTTCCAATAGATTTAATTAATAAAGCTTCCCAAGGGGAGGCTGATTCTGTATTAAATAACATCGAGATATTCAGATTTCATATCAGCAAAACAAATCAAGCAGAAAGCAATCGCATACTAATGTTGATTAGTCTTTAGTAAGAAGTTATTAAATAGTTGATTGCACAAATGCGTCGACTTCCTACTCAGTAGATAAGTATTTAATCTGAAGATTTTCTGCTTTTGTTTATAGAAGAAAAAAAGACTTTCATGTTAATTTATGTCCTACAATGTCCTTCATTCCTTTCTCTCTCATTTTTTGATACTTATGAGCAAACCTATCTTACAACATGTATAGTTATGAATGGAGTATCTTGGTATAAACTGTGAACAATACATTTTTCGGCAGGGAGCCACCTGGAAATAATTATAACTCCGGCAGGTAACATCAAAAACGATTAAGGCCGCAGTGTCTTTGTGGAAATCAGCCGGTGCATATCGCATAACCGGGTGTTGTCCCCGAACGCTCGTTATCGTGTCACGGACGTGTTTTGGATCGTTCCATGACAAAAAAGTACAGTGCCAAAATAGAACAGTGACAAAACACAAAATAAATAATACATAACTTGACAATAATACAAAACGGAATACGGTCTTAACACTGATATCAGCGACAAAACTGATAAGTGACAAAATAGAGCAGTAACAAAACACAAAAGTGAAAAAACGGAAGGGTCACAATATAGAAATGTGAAAAAAAAACTGAACCTAGACAAAACAAAACGGTAACAAAACAGAACAGTGGCAAAACAGGACTTTGACAAAAAGGAACAGCGACAAAAATAGAATAAGGACAAAACGAAACAGTGACAAAACGGAACACCGACAAAACACAAAAGTGGAAAAACTGAACAATGACAAAACGGAACAGTGACAAAACACAAAATAAATAATACATAACTTGACAAAACAGAATAATAGTAATAAAACAGAACAGTGACAAAAACAGAATACGGACTTAACACTGACATCAGTGACAAAACTGATAAGTGACAAAATAGAGCAGTAACAAAACACAAAAGTGAAAAAACGGAAGGGTAACAATATAGAAATGTGAAAAAAAAACTGAACCTAGATAAAACAAAACGGTAACAAAACAGAACAGTGGCAAAACAGGACTTTGACAAAAAGGAACAGCGATAAAAATAGAATAAGGACAAAAAGAAACAGTGACAAAACGGAACACCGACAAAACACAAAAGTGGAAAAACTGAACAATGACAAAACGGAACAGTGACAAAACACAAAAATGGAAAAACTGAACATTGAAAAACCAGAAGAGTGACAAAAAAGGAAAAGTGAATAAAAAAACACTCATCTAACCTAACGTACCCTAATATTTTATCGAATTCTGTTTTGTCAGGTTACGGTTTTGAAGTATCTACCGCCGCGACATAAGTTCGGGATGACTCACTTGGGGCCGTATTACAAAACCGTTTAGGCCCGGCGCGACCTTTGCAATGTGTAAGTGTAAACTCAACCATGTCAGAAGTGAAAGCCGAAAAGGGTTCCGCGGATTATGGCGATGCATTCCGTCATCAGAAGTTCTTTAGTGTGATTCTTTTACCACAACAATTTTATGCCGAAAATGGTTTTGGATATTTTTATCATTAAAAATCTTTCTTATGCATAGGTATAAATAATTTCATAAAACAGTTGACTAAAATAAATAAAGACCTTGTTTTTGATGAAAGAGTGACACAAAATGAGGTTCCATGACAACTCAACAAAGTGGCATTTCAACAACCCCTTTAAAAGGACAATAACCGCTTTTAATGAAATTTGACGAAAAATAGCCCATAATCTAACCTAACATAATCATTATATTCAACGCTTTTAACTGCTTTTCAAAAGAGTGACGATATTGCACATTTTTGAGTTGTCTGGTCACCGAAAATGATTTGCTGTTGTAATAAACATCATTTGGTTCAAATACCAACCGAAAAACTTTTACCTCACAAATTTAATATTCTACGAAAGCAATGATTTTATCAAAATACTAGCTGCCCAGCAAACGTTGTTCTGTCATATAAATGAAAGTTCGTAGGACGTAGCGCCATCTGTCATTCAACAACATAAATATTTTCGTTCTGTCAAAAATACAAAAAAATGGGAGGGTTGCGATTAAAAAATTGGGAGGGTACGAGGGTAAAAATTTGGGGTTATAGGTATTTGATGCCAAAAAAATTTTGGTCAAAAAAATAGAAAAAAAATTCTAAATAGGGACACCTAATCATCTAACGGTATGAAATATACTTTACGACCTATTCTCTTACCTACCAAATATACATAAAAATTTCATAAACATCGGTCGAGCCACAAACACCGTGACTCGAGATTTTTTATATATATATAGATGTATTCGAGGTTATGTTCGATTTTAGAATTTTAAAATTCATGTAAATTCGTTCGTACTTAATAGCAGATTTAAATTAACAATAAGATTTCTATAATCCTTCAAAGTTTACATTTTGTTCAGACGTTCGACGCTTGATTTTGACATGACGTCTATGTAATGGACTGACAGATTTTCTAAATTATAGCGTTTAATAATGATAATTGCATTGTGCAAATAATTAATGGGTAGTGTAATTTAATAGCTATATCATGATATATTAAAAACATGGCGGCTATCTTAACTTGAATTTATTGTAACTCGTAAGTCAAGTAATTTTCCATCTCAAATCTCTCACCTGACGGATTCGTACTCTCCAGATTCGTGTGAAAATTAATTTTAACAGCAGTGGCGTGTTTTTTTATTCTCCAGAACAAATTATTACGTATGTGTATTATGTATCGCGGTCGATGTTTAATACTTATTGTTTTTTTAATAATAAACCGAAATGTTTTATATTTGTGATGTAAATGACCACCCATGCACTAATATATTTTTTAACTACCACAACACCGTAATGTTTATTTTGCCCTGAGGAATTTATGTAAATATAACCGGTGCGTGATAAATATACAAATGATTTTGTTATCTTAATTATAAAGTACAACATCTGTTTAATTGGTCTGAAGTAGCCACATTTCTCGATCGGAGAGTCCAGTCAAATTTGCACTGCGAATCTCTCTGGAATTGTCAAGTACATTTTCTGATACAATTTTGTTGTCATTTCGACCATGATCTTTGAGCTTTGAAACATCAATTTAACCTTTAAAAAAACAGTAACAGTGCAATTCACATGCGGTAGAAGTGAAATCTTCAGAAAACTAAAGTAGGCAACAGTGGGGAGGCTACGAAGCACCGCACAAAAAGGAGATAAAAGGCTACGAAGTATCGTACAAAGAGGAGACCAATAATTACACTATCTCATTCTCTAACTAAGTAACTAACACGACGGTTCCCCGCATGGATAGGCAGAGAGGACGGACCGCCATACAACTCGGTCTTGGCACATCCCTTGTCCCGTTTACATTCATATATGCTCTTCTATTATTCTGACTCTTGGCATGGCCCGACTCAAGTATCTGATTCACTTGGTCGTGACATGTCTTTCTTGGGCGTCCTCGACTTCTTCTACCATTCACATTTACGTCATATATTCTCCTTACACTCCGTTCATTCGCTCTATATTTCTCTCGCAGGCTAAATCCGTTAAATGTATATGTTTGACTCTTTTTAGTGTCGCAATTTTTCGTTTCTTCGAGTTTCAAATTACAAAGTGGCAAGATGTACTTTTGATAAATTCGTTAGGAGTTTGTGACAAAGCCGGGTGATAAAAGCTGCATTTATTGGATATTTCCAAATGTGAATATTGAATGCATTTTTTGGAATGAGCAAATTGATAGGCACAGTGTTCCAAAAGATGACTACTCCCTGAAGCTCTTCTGTACGGAGTAAATATTTTAAGAATATATGTTTTTATGTTTTGGAAAATCTCGAAGAACTATAAAATGTTTACTCGCACGCCATTGCTATCATTACTTCGTGACATGCAGATTACAGATGAGCTAAATGATCAGTGTTACAGGTTACCGGTTGCCGGTTGTCGGTTACCGGTTACAGTTCCTCCCCCTCCCCCTTGGCGGGCTATCCGACCTGTGGATTGCACGCCAACTCTCTTTCGCAACTGCGGCTCAAAAAAACGACTGAGTCTTGGCTAATTTTATTTGCATTTCTATAAATAACCCCACTATATTCCGTACATCCACATGAATACGTAATATAATATGATCAATTTGTCTAATAATGGTTTAACGACTCGAACCAACACTGTAATTTAGGAGAGAAAAGTTATGTACGATGGCGGCTGATGTATTCAAAACAAGTTAAATGTTTTACTACGAGAAATTACCAATTTGTATTTAAAAAAATATATTTACGTCATTTTTTTACGTAAGCGTACCTACCGTGAAAATGGTAGGTGATAAATCTTAAATATGATGCAGAAAATGTATTTTCTGGAGCAGCAAAAAAAATCATGATTAGAGAGATCCGACATCACGAAAAATAAGGCGGTACACAATCCTAATAATTTTTGTATGCTCAAAACTCACATTTTAATCATTTCCGACGAATCCGTAACTATAAAAAAAAAATTATTTCCATGCCGCACCGCATAAAAAGAGTACCTTACCATTAATATATTTTACATACAACGATTTCAAAACTATATAACCCGTTTTTCAACTATAAAGTTAGCGGTAAGCACCAGATTTTATTTTTCTAGACGATGAATTAATAATTTCGGGAGGACAACATGGAGACACATTTTAAATATTTGTAGCACGTTCTTCAGAATTAATTAAAATGAACGCGGCAGAAAAGTCGAATCTCCAGGCCTGCTAGGGTGAATTCGACCGTACGTTCGTGAAATACGCCGTGCCGCGGCGTATATTTGTTTACACGCTTTCTTCACTTACGTCGTTAAGATCTCACATTATTCATCTTCTTCTTCTTTTTTTGATACGGCAAATTCGACAGTAGTTCCGTCCAATACACGGGTCGCGTGTCGCAATTTGTTTACACGGCTTCTTTACTTACGTCGTTAAGATTCTGAATATATTTTGGGGTATATTGTCATCTTCTAGGGCGTTTGCATCATGATCTAAAGTGCTGTGAAACGTAGATCCGGCATTTTATTTCGTTGCAAGCGATACATTTTTTTAGTCACTGTATTAGTGAAATATAACAGAATTAGGAATATTGCTTAGTCCTCAGCAAAGAAATGCCAAAAAGAGTTAAAAGGATTAATTATAAAATAATATTTTTAATATCTACAATAAGTTCTCCATGAATGCAGAATTAGTAGTCGTATGAAAGAAAAAATAATTATAAAAAGCCTGGTAGGTAATATTTTTTTATTAAAATCAGAAGCATCTTCTGTTTTAATGATCTGAAATAAGCTTATTTATATTTACTCTTGCAGACGATATTAAAAATGCAAATTGCATTGCAGATCTGAAATAATTGCATCGCCAGCTGCAATAATTTATTGATGAGCATTTGACGCTTCTTAAATTAAAAATTAAAATTCTGTTATGAATTCTAGGGGGTACTTGGAATAAATAGATGAGTAGATTATCGGAAACGTTAGACACAAACAGAACCATAAAAATTAATCGTCGTGTTCAATTTGATATAATGTTTTTTTTAAGTGAAAATTCTTTAGCACCGTTGTGATTTGAAACTCGATGAAACGGAAGCGAGCAACACTATAAAGAGACAAAAAACATCTATGAGATTTATTTTTTGTATTTCTTGGGCATTAACAATGTAACAATTTCTAGACATTTTGTTTTTGAAGAGTTTTATTAAATGTACATTTGTTACTTAAATTTAATTTTTCCGCGACCGGTTTCGATACAACCGTATCATTCACGAGCAGAATTAAAACTAACTTAAAAATTAAATGCAAGTACCAAAGATTAATTAGGTGGGAGTAGTGGGAGGGATGATTTTGGGGGGAGGGGGAAAGCGGTGGGAGGAGTCAATATTATACGGAAACATGGTTAGTAAAGGAGATTTGCAAGGCGCTATTATTTTATTCACTAAATTAATTTTAGATTTAATTTTTTGTTTATTTCGAGCGTTTCTAAAGCGCAAAGATTAAAGTATGAATTTATATTGCAATGTTTAAATTTTGTTTTTTCTTTATTGAAGCTATGGCCTGACTCTATTAAATGATTCGCAAATTCGGAGTAATTATTATTAAAACCGGTCGCGGAAAAATTAAATTTAAGTAACAAATGTACATTTAATAAAACTCTTCAAAAAACAAAATGTCTATGAGATTTAGCCTGCGAGAGAATGAGATAGCAATAAAATATTTATTTTATTCACGGGTACTCGGTTCCAATACAATACGTTAAATCCGTGGTTTCACACAAGTCAGACATTCAGCCGATTAGGGGTCAAATCCTATGCAATCAAAAATAAAACGTATTTTTGTAAAATCAATATCCAATTTCTAAATCACTCCAAAATGAACAGGCAAAAGAAAACGACATCTAGCGACTACGAAGAAGAAACCACAAATACTAATAAGATGACCAAATGTATAGGAAAAGGTGCACTGGAATTCTACGATAAAAATATGGAAAAAAATCATCCTGCACATTGATAAAAAAAAGTACCTCGAATCCTCCCCACTCTTGTCTACTTTTCGTTTTTGAATGTTTCACTTCCACCGCGTGTGAATTGGACACTATGATTTGAGTGAATCAAATAAATCAACTGGATTAATGTTCTAACTATTGCAATTATTTTTTTTCATTCGCCAGTCACATTACTCTCTCAACGCTGGCAACATTCGCGACCAGCCTCACGAAGCAATGCGAGGATGCTAGCGGACATCTGCTAGTGGTATTTCTCCATCGACCAGGCTCCGATTACATGGCACTCTTCCGCTCTCTTAAAATCTTATATTTCTGTAATTACATGAGATATTAACGGTGTAGTGATTTAATGGACGAACTTATAATTTTCCTTTTTAGTTTATATTTTATTTAATTTATAAGGAAATGGGTACTCGCAACAATTCTTTCAATATGATGCACTACAATCCACTTCAGTTTTCATCTGGTATGTCGATTCTGATTGCGCCTTGGGCAGAAATTTAGTTTCCAATAATATTATCCAATTTGGACAAGCGATGCCACAGCGACGATGTTGGCTAAAATAGACACAGCAAATTATTCACTACTGTTCTACGCAACAAGGACAAGTGGTCAAACTCTCTCACTCTCTCTCTGTCTGTATACTCTGAGAGATCTCGTGATCTCAACAATAACACAATCTACTCCAATCCATATGATTCGATTTGCATAGTTAAACTCTAAAATTTCCTTTCGACCTCAAGATAAAATCGCAGAGATATTTAGACATTTCCACGAGGAAAAGTTTTTAATTTTTAAAAATTAATTAATGAATGTTGTGCCTGCATAATAAATTGAAAATGATATAAGAATCAAAATAAAGATTTTTTTCCCTTTCGCCAATGCTTCAACGCGTTTCTCATGGTTCCGTCTGGAGCCTCCAGGCGTCCCTATCTTGCCCTACTTCGGTGGCCTCGGTCGATATGCGTGTCTCTCAGTAGCATCTGCTTCTGTTTCCTCCAGCTATGTCTGCGGCTGCCAACTGGATGACCTTCCTCTGGATATGTGCGAATTGTGCATCGGTCGTGTTTTTTTCGTTGTTTTCTATCAGTTATTCCGTTTGATGTAAACTTTTGACATAAGATCCAATACATAATTAATTACCACTCTTTTTGGCTTTTTTGGTTTACCAATAGAATTAATAACATGAGGCATTCTGTTTATAAGTCAATTTGCGTAGTTTTCCAACACCTTTGACATTTGCCCTTAACGTCTGAATTCAGCTGTCGCTTTAGTGCAGTCAAATTATCTTGTATGTCATTTACACTTCATTTCAACAATTCTTTCGACCTTATCTAATTCCTCCGATCTATCAGCCTTTTTAGCCATTAATTATTGTTCTTCTGATTTCAAAGCTTATGGCAACAGTCCACCTTCACATGGCATTTTATTTTCATTTCACTTGTTGTCGTGATCGATGACACGGATATTAAATAGCATTTGAACTCTCACGTAACTCAAAAACTATTTTTTTGCCAGAACGCCCAATCAATGTTCTTCTTTCGGCGTAGGGACAAAGTACACTTTAAAATGCAATCAGATCTGCACCGTTCTGAGCTTATGGATGAATGGATTTCTTATAAATTTTTAAAGTGGAAAAATTTTTTGAAGTTAAAAATATTTTAGCACCGTTGTGATTTGAAAAACTCGATGAAATGAATAATAGCGACACTAAAAATAGACAAACAAATTAAAAGACAGTCGGATTTAGATCTTCTTTTTGAACGGTGATTCGTAGCCTATGTGTCCACTCTTCGTGTGGTGATTTGCCGATTGGTTTCCTCTTTTGTGTGGTGCTTCGTAGCCTCCCCAATATTGTCTACTTTAGTCTTCTGAAGGTTCTACTTCTCTACCGCGTGTGAATTGCACACTCTGTTTTTGTTAGCTTGAAACTGTGTAGAAAAGAACGAGTTCTAAATCTCAATCTGTAGCACCGTTGACTCACTGTTCCTCCAGACTGAAAAACGTACTAACACTGAATGCGTCTGGCAAAATTACTCATGTTCTCCTTACATCCTATTCAATATAACATATATTCTAGGAGGATTTGTATTTGCCCGTATAAATGCGACATTCTTCACAACGGGAGGTCAACCGCGTTTCTATAGCACAGTGATATATGATGACTTAGGCTTACAGGAGATTACAGGTCGGGCATATTGTTATATTTTACACTTACAACTTACAACATGAGTTATTTTCGAGCCATACCTTTCTGAATGTTATTTCAATGTTTTGAAAATATTCAACAATATTCTTAGCGATCTGAACCGAAATAAAAATATTTGGAAGAATGTACAGGGGTCATTGTTTCAAATTGAGATTCAAATGGATGTGTCTGACAGTTTTTCCAATTCTGTAAGTAGGCGTAGGGACAAAAGAACGTTATTTGACCTGCGCTGTGAAAACCCAGATATTGTATCGGTATAATATAAAGAGCTCCTGTTTTACATGCATCATATTACATATAAAAACAAAGCCTGTAGCATAAAACGTGGATTTAAATTGTCCCTACAGGTTTTAATGATCGTTTAAAATGATAGTAAAATAATTTCGTTAAATGAGTTTTAGTGAAATTTCATCACAAATGTGTTTACATGGATGTTGAGTTTTTTTTCTGAATACCGCACAAGGGTCCCTATTGCTCCCGTCCGTAGCCAGTGGACCATAGCATTCCTAACTAAGGTATGTTGTGAGGCTGAAGGGAGAGGGAGGGGGTAAGTGCCTGGCTATTCAGATCTAATCACTAAACACAACAAAAGCCATTTCAAGCAACGTTTCAATTCTGGATGGTGGTCTTACTTATTGGAGTATCTTTCACCACGGAAGTGCCGCAAATATTACGTAGGTATATAATTTTAAATTAATATATTGTGAAATAGCATAAATCAATCAAATAAAATTTACACGCTCACCCCGGGATTCGAACCTTTCGACGACGGAGACGATCTTCGGTTTGCTAGTTTTTACATTACCCCACGCCCACGGAGACATTTAATTATCTGTTCGGAAAGAATAACTCTTTATTAATTCTGCCCTAAGAGGTTAGTTTCTTTAAATATCTTTATTTTACGAACCTAATGATTACCATTTTCAATTAGCTACAATCCTTTAATCATTATGATTTTGGAGTGTGTGGCAATCATAATACCTACACCAAAACTGTACAGAACAATTTACATTTGTTTAAAACTTTTTTTGGAAGTTATTATGATTCCGAATAAAGTCAACTCGATTTCACACGATAACGGCGCTTTAAAGTGTGCAACAATTTATAATTAGCAAATTGTGCATTTAACACCCATCTACTTATAATGAACCCACGATGACTTATTTTCCATCAGTTCATAATGTATACTTAATGCAACACTGGCAAAACGCCGGTTTTCGAGAAACAGCCTATGAAGTCTATGTGCTGCTTGCGTTTGGCACACTAATTTCTCAATTTGCATCATTCACGTATGAAATTCTGCATCTCCGAACACCGTACAACCTTGTCGCGTTCATCAACTTTACATATAAGGGACTATTTTATTTATTACTCCTACATATGTTCAGTCATACACCGCCATAACTCAGAGCATATTATGAATACGTCAGACACGTCTTCTATTGCAGTTATGCCCGTATCTGATCATGGCCGAGTTTAATGGAATCAGCATACATAAAAGAAAAGGGGGTTAAGTTATGTTTTCCGAAAATTAAGACCCTGAGTCAAATCGAATTCTGGATAGGGAATTTCACTTCACCTACCGATAGAGATGAAAATAAAATATTATGTGCAATATTTGCTCGTTGTTCCGATGTGAAAGATGCTCTCGGAGTAGTCCTGGTGAGAGATCACTTGTCGGAATTCTTTTTATGTTTAAATGATTGGATTTACTTCATGTAAGAAGGGAAGGGTCCATGGGGTTAGGTTCGTCTAGGTCTTGGAGGCGGATGACCTGGACACACTGAACCCCATATTCCTTCCACCGCTTAAACTCTCCTCTCCTTCCTTTCCCTAAAAAAAACCCTCCACACAGCATCCCCAAAGATGACATAGGCCCTGAAGGAAATTATTTTCCTCTGAGCCTCCTGTGTGGAGCTCATGTAAAAAAAAAAATATATATATATATATTTTCCAAAAAATATGTGTACATGAAGAGTATTGAAAATATAATAAAGACTTTGATTTTACTTCTTCAAACTTCGCAAATTTATTTTGTGGCATCATTTTTCATATAATGAATAACTTATTACTTTGTATAAAACCACTATATTTAAAACAATATCAACATGTTTCGACAACAATGTTGTCTTCATCAGGATATGTTACTATGATACAATAAATGAAAAACAAGTATTAATATTGTTTTAAATATAGTGGTTTTATACAAAGTAATAAGTTATTCATTACTTTGATTTTACTTTGTTTCGTTAGTTTTGCGAAGATAGCTAGTAATAGTATAAGGCTTTTGTAACGAACGTGAATGCAGTAGGCACAATTGGTAGTTTTATTCTTGGGTAAGACGTATTGACTACAGAATCTATGTAATACGTACTGCGCTTTCAAAACCTCACTGAATAGAGGTCTGATGAGAGAGGCTCTCGGGGCTTGAGTGCAGCGGACACCCACGCACTTCAAACTATATTCGGCTAATTCACGGAAAAAGCTTGCTCCGTCGTAAAAAAAACCCTTACGAAGCTTAATTCAACAGCCGGCAGTCCCTTAAAAAGCTTATGCCCTTTTTACACAAATGTAAGTTTTACCTGATTGATAATTGTTGGAATATAAATCAGGCTTTGCAGCACAATGCACACACGAAAACATTATCGTCTCATACAAAATATAAACATACGTTGGTAAAGAGAACCTACACAAGAAGCTTTCCAAGAAGGAATACTTATAAAATAACACGTAGTTTGCAAGTTTGTAACTAAGTGACTAAATTACATAATATTACTTTGCGTGTATTATATATTGTAATATTACACTAATCTTTCAGTTTATATTATATTTTAAAACATGTTCTGTAGAGTCATACAAATTAATATAAACACATGTAAGTTCATATAGGAGAAAGAAGCAATACTAAATAACACGCGTTGGTAAATATTTGTTCATATTATTTGTATATGTAGGTATTATATTTATAAGTAATATTATACTTGGTGCAGTTTATTTTCATAACATATTTAACAGCAGAAGTATGTATATATGTTGGAGTGGTGCAATTTTTGACAACCCAAACAACAACTGTAAATGTATTTTAAAAGAGAGATATTTTAATATTTTTAAATAGATTTCTTTCAATTGCTGCTAGATCACCAAGGCCAAGTGAAATTGTGGAAAAAACATTTGGTGCATTTAGCTTGAACAAACATTGGCACAATCATTAAAGTATGAAATGTGGTAAGTGGAAAAGTAACAACGTTTTGCTAATTCCACGGCTCTCAGCGATCATGTGATTTATTGAGTAAAAAATACTGAAAAATAATTTAATGAAATATTTTTAAATCAATCAACTAAAAAAAATTTTTTTTTACATTTACTCCACACAGAAGGGTCTCAGGATAATAATAATTTCATTCATGGCCCATGTCATCTATGGGGATACTGTTAGGGGTTTTTTGTGGAAATGAAGGAGTGAACCTTGGTATTGAAGGGCCCGCAACCCGAATTTCTACGGATTTCTTACATATTTCCCTTAAACACGGTTAGTTTTAAAGCTCTTAAAAAATATTTGTTATTTTTGAAGATAATATCTAGACATTGCCCGCGCCGAAATGCAAATTATATAAAATTCCCTGGATAGAAAAAAATCGCAAAGTAGGCTCCAAAAATTATTATAAACACGTTTGTTTCAGTTATTTTACAAGTTATATGTATGAAAAAAATTCACAGTGTTTCTTTAAATGCTGTTTAAGATAATTCCCGCGAGATTTTTGCTCTATTTGAAACGAGTCGTGTTTTATTAAACATTTTCGCAATTTTCGCATGGATTTTGTCGCTGTAATTGTTAGCGCTCTCCTCTAACATTCGTAATTTCGTATCTCTCCATCTTCTTCTTTTCCAGCCTGGTTGCAGAGCCTTAAGAGACCCATGTTATAGGAGGGAGGAAACACAGAAGCCGGCAAATCGTTCCGCAATCGTATATTGAGTTCAAGAACGATTTGTAGAAACGAGCCGTTCTCATGTGATAAATGTTAAATATGTTCAATTGTTGGCGCGCGTTTTGCATGTTTCCTGACTAGGCACCGGTGTCGAAGGAATCAATGGCGCCAGTTCTTCGGAGTTTCTTCCATTGAAACATCGGTAGAATGGGGACGGCATTCCCACTCGACGCCTGTGCTCTAAAGATTGAAACCAGTTTGTTAAGATATGAGAATCCATCAAACGAACCGATGAGTTCTGCATAGAGTCGAGGGTTTTTTTAAGGCATTTTGGGGCTCCAGAGCAGAGGTGGCTGCCAAATTCAACCGATGGACACACTTGCGATTTGCACAGGGTTACCAGTTGTACTATTAAAATATCTGAGGGCCCTGTAGAGTAAATCCATATTTTGTTAAGAAAGGTGACAAAAGTCTAAGTTTTCTGTTCATAGAAAGAACACTTATTTTGTTGTTGTGAGTTGTATTAATAAATATAAAGATAAAGACCCTGCATCTTATAATGCAGGGAAAGATTGCCGGAAGACGGAGCCCTGCAAGAAGGAGAACCTCATGGCTGAAATACCTGAGACAATGGTTTGGACAGTCTACTGCAAAACTGTTCCGGGCTGCAGTAAACAAAGTTCGCATAGCCAACATGATAGTCAACGTCTGTTGAACGGACGGGGCACAAGAAGAGTATTGATGGAACTTCAATTCAAAGTTTTAATATCTGACTTATTTACCTTTTCATCCAGACGAAAGAAAGGCATTAGCATAAAAAAAAATCATTTTAATGTTTATTTCGTGGAAACCATTTTACCTGCAATTCTTCATATCATTTAGGGCAGTTTTTCGTCTTCCAAAAATTAATTCTCGTGTATTCCGAATAAGCTCGGAAAATAAATGTTAGAATTATTAAATTATTTACAATAAAATCATGCCATAAAAGTGTATCTTACAAAAGCGCATATCGGAATCAAATCATGAAAGCTAGGAGCTTTCGCAAAGTGCAAAGGTGAACATACAGACAGACAACATCAATATATTATATACATTTACATCGTTTCCTCGTGAATACAAAGATGAACAATGCATATCATCATTCTGGTTTTATGGTGTTATATAAAAAAGTAGTGATTATGATGAAAAAATCAATGATTAGCTATATATTATGCATACGGCCTTTGACGGCCGGCGTAGTCCAGCGGTAAAGCTCTTGACTCGCACACCGAAGGTCGCGGGATCGAATCCCGGCATGGCAAATAAATTTTATTTGATTAATTTGTGTTATTTCACAATTTATTCATTTAAAATAATATATAGTATATTTGCGGCACGTCCCAGAGTGGAAGATACTCTCAGTATCGCCCTGGTGTAAGACCACCATTCAGAATTGAAACGTTGCTTGAAGTGGCTTTAGCCGTGTTTGGTGACCAGATCTGAATAGCCAGGTACTTCCTTACCTTCCTCTCCCCTATCTCCTTCTCCTCCCCATTACTCTCAGCCTCACAACATACCCCAATTGGGGATGCCATAGTCTCCACTGGCTTCAAGACGGGAGCAGTTGGGACTCTTGTGCGGTATTCACGTAAAAAATCTTATTTTTATTTTTTATAACATGTTTATCAATCTTTAGATTTTTAGTTTGCTGTGAGTATTGAACTCAATTCGTCTGACTGCTAGCCAAACGGTTTACCCACCATGCTACCTACCTCATGCCTTATCACTTTTTCATCTTTTTATTCCTCTTCTCAACAATTAAATATTTAAATTTGTTTCGGTTGATTGATTTGATATTAACGATAAATACCAGGTTGGAATCACAAGAGAGTAGGTATTCTTGGTAAGATGTATGAACGTGGATGTATTGTGTGCATCGGCCAATCAGTCAGTTTACTACTTTTAAAGCAATATTTTCTTGAGAATTTAGAAACCTCTGGCCAAAATTCTAACTGGAAAATCAAAAAGCCATTAAAAATCTGTTTTAATTTATTGACTCGGCTGGTTCCACGACTCGAGGTCACGGTATCGCCAAAGCGCTTATTGCTTCTTGTCAAATGATTTTAGCCTTATAGCTAATGTACCACCAATAACACTATTCTTGTAACAAATTTTTCACACAAAAAGCCAAAACAATTCATTTTCAACGAAATGAATATCTGAAACAGTTGGACCATTCGTCAGTATTATTATGGTTTGTTCAATGTACAGTGTACATGCATAGAAATGGGGATAAATCATTTGGTTCCATAACAAAACAGAACAGTAAAGAACACAAACAAACAATAAACTTAACATAACCTAACTAAACGTATTATTTTATCGTGTTAAGATTTGTTAATCGGGTTACCAATATTTCATACCGAGCCTCCTCCAAGATTTTACACACTTTTTGTTTATTGAACATTAAAAATTTTCTTACGAAATTTTAATTTTTGCCCTAGGCGGTTCAGTAAAATAGTCAACCAACAACTTTTAATATCTAAAAAGTTAAATGCCTTCACTATTACGCTACTAAGGTCGTCTTGTTTCGTAAAAGCATGGTGTCCGATGACAAACTAATAAATTCCGAACGTCCTGAAAGAGAATTCATGTATTTGAATGTTCCCAAACGGATTTCGTTCCGTCAGAGCAGTGTTGAAGTTTTGACCATCTTTCGGAAAGATTGAGTCAGGATTTATTTACAAAATATTATGGACTTAGTTGTCGGAAATGATATGATAATTCATTAAAAATCATGTAGGTTGTTAGTCTGTGATTTCTTCCGAACGTCCGTGGAGACATAATAAATAACCACTTATATGGGAATACAACCGACAAATAAGCACGTAATCGCCATTAAGATATAATGTTAATAAAATAATCAATAAAAAATCATATTCGGTATAAATTATGAATAGACTTGATTATTTTCTAATAAAAACATAACTCGCTACCAGTTAATGTGCTGCTGTTCAAAAGAGTTACTCACACGAGTCAAGTGTTATTATTTTTTATTATGATAAAATTAGTCTGGGGTTAGTCGGAGACAGAAGGGCGAGCATGCAAAAATAATTACAGCAATAAAAGCAGTAACATTATTCGCGTCTTGAAATAATTTATCGCTTTCGGTCTTCGGAGTCAGCGATGAAAAAAACCGAGAGTTAAATGTCTGTTGAATGTAAATCAATGGTAAATATAACGCATATGGTAAGTTATGAACTGAATTCGTCCAGACTATCCTACTTTGCAGTAAAACAATTACAATTATTTCATATTCGTAACGCGACAATGTATATTTTATATTCGGATATTTTTATATTATATAACTAGCTGGTTCCCGGCATGCTATTTAATTCTCCCTGCGTGTCCTTTCCCATTCGTCTTCCGCTTCGTTCCCCTTTTTCTTCCGCGTCCTCTTCCCCTCTCGCGTTCCCACTCCGCCTCCTCCACCTTCCCTCTCCCCACTCCATTCCTCTTTCCTCCGTCCTTCGAACCCCCTCCCGAGTTCCCCTCCCCCCTCCCGGGTTCCTCTACTCCTCCCCCCTCCCGCATTCCATACATTCAGTCCCGGTAAATTCAGTTTTCAAACAGCTCGCGTGCCACATTTTGACATTTTTTTTTACAAATTTCATAATGCCAGAGCTCACCAGTAGTTTTTTTACAAACCTTGTCCAGACAATAACGAACACAAAAAAAGCCCCCCCAGGTGACCAAAATCCTAAGCAACCCGCCGCTCATTTGTATGGAGCGTGACATTTTGAAGACCCCCCCCCCCCCTAAACGTGTCACGTAGTATGGGTACGTTCCCTTATATAGCTAGATAGATAGATTAGTCTTTCTCTTTCCGTTTTTTCCTGTCCATTGTTATCTTCTCCCGCCACACAATTTCGTCAATGTTTCATTTTCTTTCCCGATTGAAGAACATTGTGAGGTTTGAGGAATTGAGTAGGGATTGAGATTTTGATCATATTTTTGCATTCCCAATTTACAAGGTTGCGATTTTTAGGCACAATTACACTCACCCTTCAAAGGCAGACAGCTAAGAGCATTATATATTTTTAAGTAATGTGTTTAGTCGGGGTGGGAGATTGGAAGATATTGTGTATGAGGAATCATACACAATATCTTGGATTTATAAACCATTCTCTGGTTTCTACGTACTATAATCTTCAAAAGAATACGTACAGTTACTTGAATCTCCTTGTAAAGCTTAAAATAATACTGTCGCCGATAAATACTTCAAACGCCTCCCACTGGTGTGATTTTTTTGTTGAAAGTAATCGGATTAGAATGGATCTTTTTATGAAAAAAGATAACATAATTTATAAAAGGTTTTTTTTGTGTGGTAAAACAAATGTATCTCCTTCTATGTACGTGAACGTCAAACGTCTGAAACATTTCAAAAATAAATGCCGCGATCTAAACTTGTGACCTCTACTTTTTACCGTAAAAAATTATTTACTGACCACAAAGTAAAAGCTGAAGGTAAATAATAAAAAAAACATACCCCAAATATTTAAAGATTAAAATGTATTTTATGTATCAATTTGCATGCATTTACCAAATCGATAAACAAAGAAATCCATATTTAATAATTAATTCGTGGTCAGGTAAAATTTCGTCATATTTAGTGTAAATTTCCTTTTATATAACGTTATTCAAATTTCTTTCTATTTTACTAGTTTTAAAACTAAACATATTTATATTTCGTCTGTCTGTAAACTTGATTGTGTTTGATCCTAATCCTATAAAGTTGGGCACGAGGTGTCAAATTTGAATGATCAATATTAAGCGAAGTTTACTGTTCACGGAAAGTTCTGTTCTACCAGTATCTATAAAGTTTTATTTAGTCTAGGTTCGCTTTTTCTGGCTCAACTAGTATTAGAGAAATCAAAATGAACTTAAGTACCTAGATTTAGTGTTGCAAATTGTAAAAAAAAGATTTATCTTTACATGTGTATCCGCCAACGTTTCATTTGTGTTTTTATTACTGTTGTTTTTCTGAAATACAAAAAAAATAAAATCTTCTGAATATTAGTTATTCAGATAAAAGCAAAAGGGTGCTCAGTTTTAAGGCGTAACATTGTCATTAATGCTGCACTTTGATATTATATTTGTTTTAATCAATAATCATTTGAATTAAAATATATTCTCAGTTCATTGTGTTCAGGTAGGTAGCATCAAATTATCAGTAAAATATTTTATTCTTTAGGAGATATTTTATTGTTTAATCAGTGGTCCAAATCATGAACCTAAAACGTCATTTCAAACAAAAAATGGTTTGAAATGTAAATAAGTTGAATTTATCATCGCGAAAAGTTTTTTTCAATCAATTTAGATTCATAGTAGATACTTTATAGAGTAAACATATGTACCTGAAATAAACTGAATACTGTTATAAGATACAGCAGTCGTAAAGTTATTACTCGGTTTCCGTTAACTTTTAAAGTTCAAAGGCGATGAATACTGTATAACGTAGTTTCCAAAAGCGTGCAGAGATTTTTCCCTATTTATCAAAAACAATCAGGTATAATTATACCTTGTACCTACCTATCAATTCGAGTATTAGTAACGTCACCCTGCAAACCATTTATTGCATAACCAACACCCCAGATCACCCCAAGTGGTTCGCTACTTTTGGTTACTTGGCAGTGGTCCCCGGATTCATGGGGTGAGGTTTGTCTAGGTATTGACGGCGGATGCGTTTGCCCACTTACTGTGGTGGGCCGGATCGGGATAAACTGGTGAAGGGAGACCTTTTGATCCCTGTTAGCGGGAGGGATGAATTCTCTCCACACACCGCCTTGCACCGCAGTGGGAGGGATGGATTCATACGTCCGTCACTCCAGGACACATTGCACTCAGATTCCTACCCACCCCTCTTACCTTTTTTCTTACGAGAACTTTCTATACTTCCTTTCCTTAAAAAAGGCCCTCCGCACAGCATCCCTATAGATGACAAAGGCCCTGACGGAATCTTCATCAAAGCTTCGTGTGTGGGAGCCATCGACGCTACGCAGTATCTTTTTCTATACTACAACTTATTATTTCCATGAATAAAGTGGCAACCTTAAGTTTTTTCTTTTTTGTACAAAAGCTATTGTCATTTTAATTATTGAAACAAAATTAATAAAATTATACAACCGAAAGAAAAATACAGATTTAAGTTGCCACCTGGACTTACACCCGAAACTACCGCTTACCGGGCGGTCGTGTTCACCATTACACCTTTTCCAGTAAGAAAATATTTACCTATCGCCTTCGTGGTGTATCCCCTGGAGGTATTGGACCGGTGTTACAGACACAGCTCAGTTTTAAGTTTTATTATTTTGGAATTAAGAATGTAGGTAGGTACAAGGTTTTACATAGATTTGTTTTATTTATGTCATACCTCTGCCGTAGGAATGAGTCTTCAATTCGTTCTAAACATATATAGTTAAGTAAATTAGAATACGTACGTATAATAAGATATTTTATTTAATTTATTGGGGGGCTAGAATTCCAACAATCCATGCGCTTGATAGCTGCAAGATGAATTGTTACCTAGCCTCCTAAATAGTTAAGTAAATTAGATTACGTACGTATAAAAATATATTTTATTTAATTTATTGGGGGGCTAGAATTCCAACAATCCATGCGCTTGATAGCTGCAAGACGAGTTGTTATCTAGCCTCCTAAGTTAAGTAAATTCTAATGTAAAATCCATGTTAATTTGTACAGCGCTCTTGAGGCGATTTTTCGCAAAAACAGCGCTATATAAGTTGTCCAAATTTATTATTATTATTATATTAAACACACATATGCACAATTCAACTTAGTTATACATACACCAGCAACCAGCAACAAAAAACTCCAACTGAGATAAAAGCACCTCTGTCTAAAGATTGAGTGAAAAATGCATTCTGAAGAAAACCGCCAATACAAAAACTCTTACTGTATTTTTTTTTTGTGCATTACAGATTGATTTAATCCTATTACAATACACATAACATATACATGAGAAAAGAAATTACAAAATTACATATTTTAGAGTCCTTGCCTAAAATTATTCTTGAAACCTTCAAGACTAATGTTGAAAATGTCAAGAGACCTAGAAATATCATTTAGCAGCACCATACCTCTTGTCATGCTATGTTGGGCCACAACGTCTGTTCTGCCATGAGGGATATAGAGCAAGTCATGGTGGCGACCCTGGCAGTAGTTGTTCGGTACGAACAATTTATAGCATTCTAAGAGGTATGGGCTGTCAATGTAATAGTTTATAATTTTGAAAGCTGTGACTGTTAGGGTCTCATTCCTTCTAGAATGGAGACTTTCGAAGCGCGTTTCAGATAGCAAATCTAGATGATGCATAAATCGCGGGTATTCTCACCATGCATTCTCATATAAAGATACCTTAGAAACTTTTTTTACTTATTTATGTAACTGTGCTGTATTATTTAACATTTAATAGGTAGCTGTACATAGATATTAGTTAATAATTTTATATTCCAATTGGATTTTTTTTATCACCATGTAAAAATACATATATAGGTAAATGTCCTTGTTCAAATGTTCGGTATACTGCTGAAATCGAATAGTACATTGAGAAAAGTCACATTTAAATAATGTTGAGTGCCGTGGGCGCTCTCTGCACATTTTTAAATGGAACTATCGCATTCGACAAGAATAAAATAAAACAAAAAATAGCGACACTAAAACGAGACAAACACATACATCTATAGGATTTAGCCTGCGAGAGAATGAGGTAGTATTGGTCTTCTATTTGTGCGGTGCTTCGAAGCCATCCCATTCTTGTCTACTTTAGTTTTCTGAAGGTTTGACTTCTACCGCGTGTGAATTGCACACTCTGATCTTTTATGAAAGCTAACCGGCTGGTTTTAGTAGAACATATAATTGACCTTACAACCGTCGTACGACAACAATATTTTATTTTGCCAACATTTAGACTGACTGCGTTTTGCATAAATACATTCAATTTTTCCCCGTTGCTTTTCCTACGAGGGTCGGGATTCCCCGCTGTGCCCGCTTGGGCCGCCTCCTGTGTAACAGTGTAAGCAGAACCAGAACTAAACTACCTTGTCTAAATTGAAAGCGTGCTCAATACATCCAGAGAAATGGACATATTTATGAATAATATCTAGATTTACGTACGTAATATCTACTTTGTAAAACAATACCCAACAGATTGCCGACAGATGTGTTTGGAGCCCACTCTCTCCAGCTTTCCAAGGCTGTATTGTTGCCTTTGGTCTATGTGACGTAACAATTAGCGCCCCATTGATATGGTGATCAGAGATATGCATTGCGCGCAAAGATGTTGCCTCGTCTCGTGACGTTGAAGTATTATTATTGTCTGAACATCATTTAGTGAGATATTCTAATAATATCGATTTCCGTGCCCGAACTGCGGGCTGTCCGCTCAGCAATATCGCGACACTGCGCTCGGTCAACCGGAACGGGTAAGGGGAGCAGAACTATAAACATTTTTATTAAGAAAATAAGTTAATAAATAACCCAACTATACGCCTAAATAATTACAAGTGTGCAGTACACACGCGGTACAAGTGAAACCTTCAGAAAACTAAAGACAAGATTGGAGAGGCTTGTAGGCATCGAACAAAGAGGAGACTGATTTTTATCTCATTCTCTCGCAGGCTAATTTCCATATACGTGTTTGTCTCTTTTTAATATCGCTATTTTTCGTTTCATCGAGTTACAAAACCATCCAAATCCCACTTCAAGTTTTCACTTCAAAAACCTATTCATTGATTTATTATATTTTTTTTGATCCGTCCTCATTCGTCTAATGTTAACCGTATATAAATTTTGTAAGACTTTCATGGAAATTCTGGTAAAACACACACACTGAAACACCTGATCGAAAACACATTATAAATAATAGACTATCCACTCCTTTGCCATTCAAAAATAAGTGTACAACAGCTGTTGTTACAAGAGAAAAAAATACTTCCAAATATGGCTGCATAGAATATCGCAATTCGTGAACACATGGAAAACCAATTATTGAATCGTTTATTGTAAGAGATTAGAGAGATAGTTGCAATCTTTCATTCTTCCTCTCAAACTATGCACGTAACAAAAAGAGACATTACAGCGGGGTTCTCGGTGGCAGGACCGTAGTAGAAATACAGCCTGACTTGTGGTATCGGATGTGGGATGACGAAATCCGACCATCGACCAAGATGATTTATGTAAATAGCCGTCCAGCACGACTGCGTGACCGCGACTTGGTCGGCGCCTTTGAGGGTACCTATCCTCCTAAATAAATAACCTTATTATTTACGCGGAGTCGAAAATTAATCCGGGACGGATCGGCTGCGAGCCAAAACGTATGCAACAAGTCCTGAACTTGAGCGCAACTATGTTGATTTATGATACATATACAAAACACGTACCATTAAAACATACACAATATTATGTAAATGTAAAAAATACGGTGGGAATGTAAATGTACGTAAATATAAATAGGAAAAAAATTAACAAAGTTAAACATTTTTTTTGTTTAAAATAGATAGACGTGTCGTGGATATTTTTCATATAAATAATTTTTGAAGGGAAACTCTTTAGCACCGCTGTAATTTTGAAACTCGATGAAACGGAAAAGATACTAAAAAGAGACAAACCCGTATATCTATATCTATGGGATTTAGCCTGCGTTAGAATGGAATGAAACCTTACCGCATTGACCGCTTTGATTATGAGTCCACTTTTCAATGCTCTTATTGGTTGAGCTTGTGTGATTAAGATTTATTTTCTACCGCGTGTGAACTGCACTAGATTTTTTTTTTATAAATGTGAGCACAAGAGCCCCAACAGCTCCAGCCAGTGAGACTACATTGTCCTCAAATGTAATGTAAGAGGTGTGTTATGAGATGGGGAAGAGGAAACTTTGGGAAATATCTGGCTATTCGGATCAGATCTGAAAGCTAAAGCCATTAGCTAAAGAAATAATTTTCTTAAGAGCCTTTTCTTAAGTAAAAGAAAATAAATAAAATCTGAATGGTGGTCTTTCACCGGGGTGATACTGAGAGAATCTCCCACTCCAGAGTACCAAATATTCTGCAAGAACAAGCAAGATTTAAATTTAACATTGACCTTCTATAATAAACAAAGTTTAGCAATTCCTATATTTGGCGCAGAGGGCAGTAGAAGCGGAACGTTGGATGTTAATATTTAAAACTTATCTTATATTGCTTTATAAGTTAAACATAATTTAATATTGTAAATAATGTTAGAAACTATAGAAAACATTTATAACTTTCACAAATTAAAATTAAAAATAATATTTGGTATCTCATTTACGACTAAAAATAACTAATGTTTCTGCTCTCTCAATCAAAGTGAGTTTATCATTTAAACATGCATACTTGCAATTTGATCCAGCCCGTGTACAAAGCTGTGAACATGACGTTGAAACACATTTACTTTGTTGTTTAACTGTGCGGTAAGAGTGTAAATAGGAAGTAAGATTGCGTATAAAGTGCTAAATTATAAATAAATACTATTTTTAGATATAATTAACTTCTTTGAAGAATATATTTGACGGCCTCCGTGGTCGAGGATAAGGCTCTTGACTTGCAATCCGCAGGTCGCGGGATCTTGTGTGTTATTTCTCAATTAATTCCTTAAAAATAATATATAGTATATTTGCGCCACGTTCCAGAGCGGAAGACACTGCCGACCATGATGTCCTAGCGTAAGGCCACAATTCAGAATTTAAACGTTGATCTAAATAGCTTTAGCTGTGATTTTAGATTTTCACGGCCAAAAATATTTTTGTTATTATTTTTTGGGGTATTATGCCGTGTTGCGCTACCTCCTTCTTTAGCCAACGTTTCGGACAGCGTTGCAGTGTCCATCATCAGAGAGACACATCTGCCCTGTTGATGAACACTGCAACGCTGTCCGAAACGTTGGCCAAAGAAGGAGGTAGCGCAACACGGCATAATACCCCAAAAAATAATAACAAAAAAAAAGCTTTAGCTGTGTTTGGTGACCAGATCTGAATAGCCCGGAACTATCCCATCTTCCACTAGCCAACTCCTTCCCCTCACCACTACCTTCAGCCTCACAACATAACCCGTAGTCTCACTGGCTTCAGACGGGCGCAGATGGGACTCTTGTTCACATTAAAAAATAAATAAATAGCGTTAGGTTAACTACATTTTTCTACATATTTGAAAAAAAATTATTCATGAAAGTTAGATATTTCAAAACTCCATAGATCATGTACTGACGTTAATGTTTTAAATGAAAATTTTATGCACATTTCAGAATGGCAGAGCTCACTGTTTAGATGTTTTCTTCTTTATTTCATATTTTGTCGTTCCTTACCAAACATTGTTGCAATTTTAATAAATAAGTACACATTTTATTGTGTTTGCCTCTCCATAATTTCGCACCAAACTGTTTTGTTTGCACAAGCTTCTATAAAAAAAAATCATAGGACGATCATCTGTCTAACTTTTCGCCGTGCTAACGACATGTTGTATCATTTACACGTTAAATATTATACAACTGTAGAAAAACAAACGTGAAATTGTTTTGTCGGGTATTGACTGATTCTGTAATCCGTTATTGCGTCGCTCATACGGTGATATTATCAGCTTCGGTCAAACTGTTTCCCGGAGCCCGTCAATAAACTGATGACTAAATATTTGAATATCCCAGGCTGTCTTAGGTCGACAAGGCTCGTAATTATTTATAAATAAATCGAAGGTTAGAACGGCCGTTAAAAGGGTATTTAAATAGAAGTTGAGTAAAAAAAATGCCGTCACATTTACTTCATCATCAGTGAACATAATAACGATGTCCTAACTCAACACTGATTGGCATGATTTATGAATAAAACTATCAAGAAACTAATTAAAATCGGTAAATGGTAAATAGTCGCTAATAACGTAAATTTCATTTAGTAATTTACTAAAAAATTTCACACTTTATTTTTTATTACTTTGTAGATGCAAAATTATGAATTAGAAATTAAAAATAATTGATTTTTGGGGCTTGTGATGCAATCGCGATGTACGTACGTTTTAGCAACATTGTAAACAATCGAGTCAAGTTTAAGTAGATTTAAATAGGTTTTAATGATGTGAAATCAAAAACTTTCCAAATTGTCGCTAATTAAATTGTCAATAATTTCATTTTGTTCAATTTTTGCTAAGAATCTTTTTTTTGCCGAATCTGGCATGCATATTATCTCAATTTTGGAGGCGGTGTGGGTACCGCCGTCCCGGAAACCATTTATTGGATCATTTGGATTGGATTTGATTTTGGATCAACACCTCTGCTAAAGGTCACCCCAACTGGTTCGCTATGTTTGGTGACTTAGCAGGGGTGCCCGGGTTCATGGGGTGAGGTTTGCCCGAGTCTTGGCGGCGAGTGCGTCTGCCCACCAGCTGCATGGCAGATCGGATCAGGAGAGCATGATTGACTTCTCCAGCTCTGCTCTTGCACCGCAGTGGGAGGGTTGGATTCAAACGTCCGTCACTCCTGGGCACATTGACCCCTAGATTCCTACCCACCCCTCATACCCTTTTCCTTCCCAGAACTTCCTTTTCTTCCTTTCCTAAAAAGATCCTCACAGCATCCTCAAAGATGACACAGACCCTGAGGAAAATAATTTCGATCCACACAGGGCCTCCTGTGTGGATCTAATGTAAAAAATCAATGTGTGTAATTCACACGCGGTAGAAGTGAAACTAGAAAATCGCTTGATGTCGCTTTCTTTTCTTTTGCCTGTTTATTTTAAAGGGGTTTGAAGATTGGATATTGATTTCAAAAAAATAAAAATGTTAATTTTTTTGGATTTCTTAAGATTCGAACATCCGTTCGCTGGATGTCTGACTCTCTGGCCGCTGAGACTTGTCGAGCGTCTCGCCGAAGCGCGAATTTATCGCATTATATTAGAACAGAGGACCCGCTAAATAACACATTTCAGTGACGCATTTCCGTTTAATCCGAATTTCAAATCACTAACGGAGCTAAAGAAGTTTCATAAAAAAAAAAAGTTGCAATGATGGTGAGAGAAGATGTGAGAATAGTGTTCTTGGACCGTTTGTTCAACATCCCCATAAAAGTCTTATCTTTTGCATAAATGGCCCGATCTTATGTAAACCTTTCGCCTTTATTCCGGGATCGGCCGGCAAGGGAGCCAATTCTAAGAATTGTGTTTTTACAGAGAATAAGTTATGAATTCCTTTCGGGGGGCGATCACCAGCGGCCCGGGGCGGCACTATATCCAAACCGTGTCACCGCACGAGAGATGTCCCGACCTAATGGTGAATAATGTGCCCCCTTTTTGTTTTGCATAAGAATAGCCATCGACTTTAACAACACTCTACGTGTCCGATTTTATATCCCCGGGAACAAGGTTTGAGGAAAATACATAACTTAATTACATATTCCAGTAAAAATATATAATTCAATTTTATTGGAATAACTTGATATAACCACTGGAGCGCTTTTTGCCACAATATGGCAGTGTTTAAAATACCTAGGATTGCTTTGCTGCCAATTTTGGCAAATTCTCCCTATTTGTAAGAAATTAAGTAGAATTTTACGATTTTTTTTATAAATATATTTTTTAATAAATCCTACGAATATGTAATAATCGACAAAAAAATAGGTGAATTCATTGTCTATGTAGAACTATATTCAGTTTGTATGTCTCCAAAATAAAATTCGGAGGTACGTTTTTTTAATGTGGGCTGAAAATATTCAAAATATATTTTTGTATACCAATATATTTTGAGCAATCTGAGAAAAAAGTTTGAAATTGCGCTCGCTCCAGTGGATATGGATCTTTTGAAGGTTAATGCATCATGTAATGCATCATTAAAGAAGAAGACAATATTAATAAATCTAAACGAAATATGAAACAGAACAAGACACAAAAAAACAAATAGGTAACTGCAAATGGGAATCGAACTCAGGATCTCTTCTCCCACCGGGATAAACGCCTTAACCAACTCGGTCATTAGAACCAATTAATTTTAAGTCTTTTTTGTCGATTTCATACTTTAAATTCAGAATTAACAATATAATTATTGATGTGTATTACTTTCAAAGATGTGTAGCTTCCGTGGTCTAGGGGTAAGACTCTTGACTTATGTACATTCCAAAGGTCGCAGGTTCAAACCCGGCGTGCGCAAATAAATTTTATTTGTATAATTTGTGGTATTTCACAATTAATTGGTTAAAAATAATATGTAGTATATTTGCGGTACGTTCCAGAGTGGAAGATACTCTAAGTATCGCCCTGGTGTAAGACCACCATTCAGAATTGAAAATTGCTTAAAATATCTTTAGCCGTGTTTCGTTACCAGATCTGAATAGCAAGGTACTTCCCCACCTTCCAGCGCCCTTGAGGTGATTTTTCACAAAAACGGCGCTATATAAATTAGTCCAATATTATTATTTATTATTATTCCTCTTTCCCATCTCCTTCCCCTCCCCCTTCAGTCTCACAACATACCCCGATCGAGGATGCCATAGTCCCACTGGCTCCAGACGGGAGCAGTTGGGACTCTTGTGCGGTATTCGTAAAAAAAAACGGGTGTGCTTTAGACACTTATATCTCCCTCTCAACTTTCGTTCGCCTCGCCCGTTCACACTTTTCATAACGCTCTCGTCACGCATTCACCAGCTTACTCCCCAAGTCAAGTGTGCGTAAAGAAGTTTTACTTCAAAAAAATAATCTTTTAAAGTTGTTCAATAAAATAGAAAATTCATTAAGATTTTTTAGAAAAAGTCAATTGGTGTCCCATATAAATTAAGTCGGATACATTTATCTACTAATTCGTTAGAGATTTTTTTTTTTTTTACATGAGCTCCCTCCACACAGGAGGCCTTGAGGAAAACAATTTCCCTCAGGGCCTATGTCATCTTTGGGGATGCTGTGTGGAGGGTTTTTTTAAGGAAAGGAAGGAGAGGAGAGTTCTGGGAAGGAAAAGGGTTTAAGGGTTGGGTAGGAATCTGGGGTTCAGTGTGTCTTGGTCATCCGCCTCCCAGACCTACACAAACCTCACCCCATGAACCCGGGCACCCCTGCTAAATCACCAAACGTAGCGAACCACTTGGGGTGACCTATGGCAGAGGTGTTGGTTATCCAATAAAGGTTCCCGGGGTGGCGGTACCCATTCCCGCCTCCCAAATTGTTATTGACAAATGGACAAAGCTGACTTAAAATAAATAGGTCCAATTGGCCAAGTTGGGTAAGGCGTTAATTCCGGTAAGACAAGAGAGTTCCATTCTCAGTTGTGAGTTGTGACCGTTATCTTTTTATTTTTCTTATTTTTTTCATTTATTAGTATTATCTTCTTTATGAAGATTTTCTATCTTGTTTATACGTATTATATTTCACGGGGAGCATGTAGGTTGCAGATTGCAGGTAGTGGGTGTAAAGTGCCGGCGCTATAAATAGATCGGCGCGTCAGCCAGGCAATGCTTCTGTCCGTGAGCTTTTGTTTGCCGGAATGTTCTGCTCAATCTGTATCGCCATACTTGTTAAAGATATTGTTTTATAATCATCCACCATTCGCGGTGGCCAATATTAGTTGACGATGTTGATATTGTTATCACCAAACCTATTTTATTATGAATTACCCACAAAGGTACACGGAATGAATAAATGTTTATTATATTTCACGGGGAGCGTGAACACTTTCAATTGCAGTTCCCGATACTGCCGTTAAGCCAACAGATCAGTTTCATGAAAGAATTTCATAGTTAATTCACGATAATAATTCGCAATTTGGGAGGCGGGGGTAGGTACCGTCACTCTGGGAATATATAACTACTTATTGGATAACCAATACCTTTGGCTTTTGGTGACATAGCAGGGGTTCCGAGTTCATGTGGTGAGGTTTTTCTAGGTCTGGCGGATGAGTCTGCACACTTATCGGGATCGATAAAAACTGGTTGAGATAGCACTCTCGACCCACAGCCTTACAACCGCAAATCGCAAGTGCGCCCCACGGTTGAATTTGGCAGCCACCTCTGGTCTGGACCTCCAAAATACCTGAAAAATACCCTCGACTCTGTGCAGAAACGGGCGGTCCGTTTGATAGATTCTCCCATCTTAACAGACGGATTGCAATCTTTAGAGCACAGGCGTCGGGTGGGAATGCTCTCCTTGTTCTACCGGTATTACAATGGAAGATGCTCCGAGGAACTAGCATCATTGATCCCTTCGGCACCGGTGCATAATCGGGAAACACGCCAAACGCGTGCCCAACATTTGTACACGCTTGACATTTGTCACATGAGAACGGGTCGTTTCTTCGACTCGTTCTTATGTTCAACAGCTCGGCTATGGAATGATTTGCCGGCCTCTGTGTTTCCTCCTTCCTACAACATGGGTCTCTTCAAGACCAATGTTCATTCCTTCCTCTCCTCAAAAAGAACCTCCACACAGCATCCCAGATGACATAGGCCCTGAGGGAAATTATTTTCCTCAAGGCCTCCTGTGTGGAGTTAATATAAAAAAAGGAGGGAATATAGTAGGATTTTAGCTAGATTATAGTCGGATTATAGTTGGATTATAGTTGAAATATAGTTGGATTATAGTTGGATTGTAATGGATACGTCCGCCACTAGTCTACATGACTCGTCTACACGACACCCTCTGCACACATTTTTTCCTTCCTTGAACTTCCTCTATTTCCTTTCCTTAAAAAAAATCCTCCACACAGCATCCCCAAAGATGGTTCTGAAGGGAAATATTTTCATTATTATTTTTAATTGATAAACTAACGTTTTTAAGACAAGATTTTTATGCATAGCACAAATAGTAACAATTATTGTAAGCAATAATTATCAACAGCCTGAAACACTCATCTTCATTGAAAAATCTTCCGAGAAAAGATATATGCCGCCAACGGGACTTGAACCCGTGTCCTTCTGATTGCCGGTCAGGTGCTCTACCACTGAGCTATATCGGCTTATCTAATACCCGCCAAATAATTCAATATATACTAGTGTTTCATTCTACAATTACTGCTTATTACATTTTTCCACCTGAAAACAACCAAATTTATTTTTGTGAGAGAGGCATTGTTAGTGCCTTAAATCTCTCGCTAGGTGGCGTCGAGACAAATTATGACTACATTTTTTGGTGAAATACTTTAACTTGTCAAATATTAATTATTATTTTTAATTGATAAACTAACGTTTTTCAGGCAAGATTTTTATGCAAAGCACAGAAGACGTTATCACTTCAAAAAAACCTATCCAAAAATAATCAATTTATTATATTTAAAGTCTTCGTAGATACAACTTTTAAATTATGTGGTAAATTATAAATAATGGTTTATTTAGTTTGTTCGGTTAGGTGCCCATTCTTTGCACACCACTACTACTAAATGTTCCAATGTGAGAAGAACCCATCCCTAAACTATCCCAAGATCTTATAGTTCTATTCCAATCAGGAAGAAACCATTTGTTTCCTATAAATACAGAGCGTATCCCCGCGCCTTGAAATAATGGCTCGACAGTAGTAGATTAGACTTATTTTATTTTCACTTCAGGTATTTCGTCGGGCATTAAAATACCATTTAGATTCTTCAAACAAAAATGGGCAACCGAGATAAGTATAGGCGTAGCGTCTATAAATTACCCGTGTGTAGTTTTTAATTCCCGTCTTCCTCGTATGAGTGTAAGTCACGGAGGAAAGAAGGTAGGTGTAAGTCGATAATTGAACCAGTGTTTATCTACGGGCCAGTTGTTTGAACAACCGTCACATTTGACATTGTCACAATTCGACAACCAGCGCTAATTTGAATAATATGCTGAAATTGTTAACATTTTAACCCGTTTAATCACAAGAGACCATGTTTGTCCCACATAGGTCTCATGGAAATCGGTGTTTCCCTTACTATCATAGTGATAAGTATGATCTAAACGGTATTGGAAAGAAAAAAAATAGTTAAAATGTACAGCTTTAAGAAACCAAAGTTTCCAACCGCAATTTGAAAAAAAATTATGAAATTTAATGAATTTTATAAAGATTTTTTTTTACGTAAACGACCAAAAAGTGAGGTGACAATAGCGTTTATAATTCATTTGTCTGATGAAATATTTGTGTTTTTATTTTTTTCGTTATCAGTTATCTTTGTTAAAACGTAAGGTGAGCCATTTTTAAAACTTTATAGGGTTGGCATTCAAAATTTTCATATTTAATATATATATATTTTTTTACATGAATACCGCACAAGAGTCCCAGCTGCTCCCGTCTGGAGCCAGCGAGCAATTGGGGTATGTTGTGAGGCTGAAGGTAGTGGGGAGGGAAGGAGATAGGGAAGAGGAAGGTGGGGAAGTACCTGGCTATTCAGATCTGATCACCAAACACGGCTAAGGTCATTTCAGGCAACTTTTCAATTCTGAATGGTGATCTTACACCAGGGCGATACTGAGAGTATCTTCCACTCTGGAACGTGCCGCAAATATACTATTTATTATTTTAAATGAATAAATTGTGAAATGCACAAATTAGCGAATACAATTTATTTGCCACGCCGGGATTCGATCCCGCGACCTTCGGAATGCGAGTCAAGCGCCTTACCGCTGCACTACGCCGGCCGTCGAAAATAAAATTAATATATTAATACTAATAAAAAAATTAAAGTATCTATTTAAAGAAAACAGTTTTTAGTTTTCGGATATGTTCGCAAATATTTCAATTATTTGGATTTTATTGCAAAGCGGAAATATTTTTATTAGTATAGTATATTTGCGGCATGTTCCAGAGTGGAAGATACTATCAGTATCGCCCTGGTGTAAGACCACCATTCAGAATTGAAACGTTGCTTGAAAATGGCTTTAGCCGTGATCTGAATAGCCAGGTACTTCCCAACCTTCCTCTTCCCCACCTCCTTGCCCTCCCCACCACCTTCAGCCTCACAACATACCCCAATTGGGGATGCCATAGTCTCACTGGCTCCAGACGGGAGCAGTTGAGATTCTTGTGCGGTATTTACTGTAAAAAAAAAAAAAATATATAAAAAAAAAAATAAATAAATAAATAAATAAATAAAATAAAACAAAATAAAATAAAATAAATTTTTTACAGACATATAATCAAACGTTAAAATGGACCGTGTTGATATCAATATGACAAAATTTGTGCTTTTCCGATTAGTGACGTTGTCAAATGTGACGGTCGCTGAAACAACCGGCCCTAAGTCTGTTGTACGTTGACTGGGTGGTGTCAGCGACGCGGTATTGTCCGGTTTTTACAGCTAACCGGTACTTTACATCAAACTTCGGGAATTCGAGATCGTATCGCATACCTCCGACGCGCCGCGCCGGTCCGGGATCTGAGACCCGCTCGCGCAATCTATTCAACGAACCCTTAGCGAAGTTGTAGTAATTCTCACTGCAAATCTGGCAGTATTTTAACATGCTTTCAAAATTGCAAATGCTAATAAATATTTTATGAAAAAAATTAAAACATTCTTTGAGTAGGTGTAGATAGTTACACGTAGGAACTTTTAAAATGAGTATCATGCTTTGGGAACCCTTTTTGTGCACATTGATGGACTTCTAATTAAACTATTATTTGAAGAGCTGTTATCTATCTATCTATCTTCTATCTTCTATCTTCTATCTATCTTCTATCTATCTATCTACCTATATAAATAAAAATGAATCGCCGAAATGTATGTACGCGCATAACTTCCGAACGACTGCACCAAATTGGATAATTCTTTTTTTGTTATGTTCGTTATGGTCAGGACAAGGTTTGTATAAAACTACTGGTGAGCTCTGGCATTATGAAATTTGTATAAAAAAATTGCAATAGGTGGCACGCGAGCTGTTTGAAAACTGAATGTAGCGGGACTGAATGTATAGGTGGAACTTGGGTAGGGGGTTCGTGGGAGAGTAAACAGGGAGGGGAACCTGGGAGGGGGGAGGGGGGAGGAGAACTCGGGAAGGGGGTTCGCGGGACGGGGGAAGGGGGAATGATGTGGGTAGAGGGAAGGTGGAGAAAGAACGCGAGAGGGGAAGAAGGGGGAGAACGGGACGAATGGGAAAGGACACGCAGGGAGAAACGATTTTTTTATTAAATGGCATAGCGACGCATGCCGGGTACCAGCTAGTTTAAAATATATTTATAAAAAAGAAGTAACAAGTGGAGGTGCACTGTAAAATGTATAAAGAAAAGTGTCTTTGTTTTTATACAAATCTTTAGGTTTTTTCCGAGATGATGATATTTTCGACACCTGATTTTCAAAACTACAGAAGGTAAACTATACGTATGAGATTTCGAAGAACTAACTAAACTAACGCCTTTTTACAATCATTTTAAGCAAAATGTGGATACTTCATTTGAAATATGAATGAAATTTTGCACAAGTGACGTTAAAAAGAAAAGGAAAATTACTGTCTATATCAGTATTCAGTTAGTCATAAAACAAAACTCTATTTAGAGTACACGACGTGAACGTACAATTTTTCCTATAGTTTTTTTACTAACAGTTTCGAATAAAAATA
Source organism: Limnephilus marmoratus (assembly GCA_917880885.1). Taxonomy (NCBI): domain Eukaryota; kingdom Metazoa; phylum Arthropoda; class Insecta; order Trichoptera; family Limnephilidae; genus Limnephilus; species Limnephilus marmoratus. The sequence goes on along the minus strand of OU862920.1, from coordinate 38,632,570 downwards.
ATAAATTTTGCTTCGATGAAAATTCATTATTTTATTTCCTATTTGGAAGTTTTATTATCCATAATGGTCAGTTATTAAATCATGTAAATTTCACTCTGAAAATCATAATCATGCCGCGTTTTAGATTACCGCAGAACGCAGCTATAAAATTTAGGAGGTGCCAATAAAAAGGATCAGGTACAGCCTATAATATACTAATATATGCTTTTTGAAGATGCTGTGTGGAGGGTCTTTTAAGGGAAAGGAAGGAGATGATGTCCTGGGAAAGAAAAATATTTGAGGGGTAGGTAGGAATGTGGGGATCAATCGATCGAAAGTTCAAAAGGGCTCCCTCAACCAGTCTCTTCCGATCTGGCCTGCCACGCAGTTGGTGGGCAGACGCGTCCGCTGCCAAGACCCGGACAAACCTAACCCCATGAACCCGGGCATCCCTGCTAAGTTACCAAACATAGCGAACAAATTAAGGCGACCTATGGCAGAGGTGTTGGTTGTCCGATAAAACGTTCCCGGTGCGGCGGTACACATACAATAACAAAATTACAATAACAAACATTTCGAACTGCGTTGCAGAATCCATTTTCGGGGCAGCTGGGTAACACAGATAGATTTGAAACTCACATCTGATGATGGGCACTGTAACGCTGTCTGAAATGTTGACTGAAGAAGGTAGCGCAAGGTGCCATTACACCATAAAATAAAACACGACAATAGTTTTAGGAAAATCAAAAATAACGGTCCTAACGAACCCTGCAAAAGTCATTGTTTTTGCCATATATAATGTCGTAACGCAAAAAGCTCCATAACTGCAGTACGATTATAGAAGTACATTTTAAAGCCCGCCCGCTTTAACACGGGCTTGTACCTAGTTTTGTGCAAAATTCAAAACGCCTGTGATAAACTCTATAATATACTAATAAAGAAAATAATGAGTCTAGAGGCAGACGGTCTGTAGTCAGGTCGGTACCGTGCCCGCTGTAGCTACCAAATGTAGACCGTGTCAGATAGTTTCGTAATGAAGCTATCGATTGCAGCGGCCGATGATCTACTACCGAAGCGCGAGGAAAACAACAGAAATTAGAGCATACCTTTGCATCTATACTTTGCATCAATCTGGCTTTCGATATAAATGAACTACCTTTAAATATCCATAACTGCTACCCTTAACAAGTAGCTCTGATAATATAACTTTGACGAAGAATAAAAAAATAAGAAAAAAACATTCGCGTTAGGCGGCGTACATTTACGTGTGCAGTTTTTCTTCCAATCTAGACCCCCGCCCTTTGGTGAGATAAATTTGGGCCACTTCGTATATTCTTTTCAAGTAACGTGAGATTTTGTTGGACCCCCCCCTTTAATTAATGTACGCCTCTTAAGTACATATATCGTGCACAATGTACATTTAACGTGCTCAATTCCCTTACAGCCTTTTTGAATTGAAATGTTTTTTGTACCGTTGTGATTTGAAACTCAATGAAACGAAAAACAGCGACACTGAAAAGTGACAAATACATGCATCAGAGTATAGCCGGCGAGAGAATGAGATAGACTATTCGGTGTCGTCTTTGTGCGGTGTTTCATAGCTTATCGGCCTCTCCCTTGTGCGGTCCTTTGTAGAATAAAGTGTAAAATGATTTTTAAACTTGGCAACAACATTATAATAAATAAACCCTCTACTCCTGATACATTCGTCTCATTTTCACGTTTTTTCGTCTCACAAGTTTAGTTATCGGAAGGTTTCACTTCTACCGCGTGTGAACTGCACAGATATATTTTTTAATATCTCCACAAGGTAATCATGTAATATTTTATTTTATTTTATTTCTTTTTATGGTCGCACGGGAGATTATTAAAACAACCTTAATATATGTTTCTCCGAAAACACACATCCGATGAAATAAACAAAAGAAGGTTTCATATTTTGAAATGAATACCGTAAATCAATGAAGAAAATTTTTTCTTAATAAATATGATTTATTTTGACTGCTTTTCAATCCTGTCCTGGTTTATCACAATCATTTGGCATTTCACTTGTCTAAAAATTTGTTTGTGACGTTCCGGTTCCAGTTCAAGATGGTACCCTTTTTGAAATCCAACTTTTTATCCCGTTAGAGTTCTCATGATCACCTACTACTACTAGCTGTCAAATCGGAAGAATAAATATTATGGTAACTACTGAATTCTTCACGCCATCAGTTCCAATTTTTAACATGACGCTTAAATTCAAAGCTAATTTGGGATCATTGAACCGGAGTTTCGCAGGAAATTAGTATTTTTGATGATGTAGATACCTACATCTCATGGTATGAGCAACTCTGGGTCGTTTTAGGTAGAAGTAGAAAAGGAAATGCAATGAGATGGGGAAGAGGAAGTTTGGGAAGTAACTGGGGATTGAGATCTAGTCACCGAACACGGCGAAAACCGTTTAAAGTAACGTTTCTATTCGGAATGGTAGTCTGTCATCAGGGCGGTAATGAGAGTATCAATTTATAAAAAATAAATCCAAGATTTGAGTAAGTCTAGACATGTGAGAAAATGTGAAATTGCCCGACATTGGCGATGTTATTCATTCTTCAACCATACGGAAGTATGTTTTCATTGTCATTACTTTGCGAACTGTTTAAATTACTGTCGTGTTCAACCAGATGTCCAAAAATTAACACTATGTAATTTTAAATTCTAAAATTCAAGAACACATTTGCAATAATCGTTGGCAGCGCCAGATCCAGTAATTTTAATTATAATTGAAATATGATCTACTGAAAATGATAGTGAAATTTTGTGCTACCATCTCATTAAAAATATGAGGCAACATTTTGAATTAAATCTGAACAATGATATGGGCATTGGAGGGTGTTGATGACAGCTTGCGCATAAACACGAACATTTAAACATTGTATTTTAATACGCTATTATTAACTAACAAAAAAATTATGGCTGTTTTGATAGCTTTGCACCCATCAAGTATGACACCTACGGCTCGGTTTTTAGGTTGAAATTTAGTTAATTGTTATAAAAATAATTCATTTATATTTTTCATCATCACGATAATGGCGTGTGTCAGTGTAGTGATGTTAAGCTTGCGCTTGATCTAAATTCATGTCACTGAAAAGAAATGTAAAAAAAAATCAAAGGATGGCATTTATTTTGTGCTAGAAATCCATACGGTGTCTATAAATATCTGTCTTTCTTTTTTTACATTAGCTCCACACAGCCACTGAAGCTCTGAGGAAAATAATTCCCTTCAGAACCTGTCATCTTTGGGGATGTTGTGTGGAGGATCTTATTAGTAAAGGAAAGAAAGGAAGTTCTGGGAAGAAAAAGGGTATTAGGGGTGGGTAGGAATCTGGGGTTCAGCATGACTAGGAGCGACGAACGTATGAAACCATCCCTCACACTGCGGTGCAAGGCGATGTTCCGAGAAGTCAAAGAGACTCCTTAGACTATTCTCCCCCGATCCGGCCTGACATCCAGCTGGTGAGCAGACGCATCAGTCGCCAACACCCGGACAAACCTCACCTAATGAACCCAGGCACTCTTGCTAAGTCAACAAACCCCTGCTAAGTAGTGAACCGCTTTGGGTGATGTATGGCAGAGGTTATCCAATAAATAGTTCCCGGGACAGAGGTACCCATACCGGCCTCCCAAATTGAGAAACTTAGTGCAAGATCCAAAATCTTGTTAGATAAATTAGGATCTAGAAGGATCACTGATGCGTTTACATAACATGTTTGTCCTCAAGTTGAGGCTAGGTGTATTTACGCCAAAACAGATTATGGCAAAAGGGTCTCTGAACATCTGAACTGAAATTCGTGTTTCTGTAAATTTGAATATTATGCACTGGGATGGTGTGAAATCCACAACACGAGGAGGCGATTGAAATTTTTAGCACCCGATTAACATCAACAGACAGGCTTACATTCCACGGTGGTAAAATGCCTTGAAGGGCATTATTTCCAAGAAGCGTTCAGAGGAATTCACTTTAACGAGGCTCAGCGATACACGAACAAACTTACATAGTATCGATACAAAACACATCTGCCCTGATGATGGACACTAGATATTTGTATGAAACGTTGACTCTAGAACAACATGCAGACCGCCATCCGAATCCGCATTGTGAAGGGTTTTGTAACTGGAACGCCAAAATATTATCTTAACATTATAAGATTTTTGAATTCGTTTCACAGCCTGCCGGTTAAATAGATTTAAGTTTGTTTTGATAATCAGATCAGAAAACCGATAGTATTTATGTTATGTGCTGCTGAAATAAACAGAGTACGGGTCAAGCAACGCATTGCAAATCAAATTGCTTAATCGGCGTTCTTCCCCGAATCTGAATCAGCGATCGGAAGGTGTGATGCCATTGGATATTTTAAACTGGATTTGTGGAAGTGTAAAGATTCTTGAATCGATATTCCCGAGTGCACGGATCGACTGCTTGTCCTCTTGGCGAGGCGCCCAATATATACCTATTCTTATTCTGGGATAACAAAACTTTTATCTTATCTTAAGTTTTATTGTTAAAAGAAAAAACACACACTTTGTGACACGGCTTTTATTGAATTTATAAATAATAGCCAACCAGGTTTCACTTATCTCAAAATTTAACTATTTAACTAATCATAAATACATCTAGACACATATAGAATACAATACAATGAGAGAAAGAGATAAAAATACGAAAGGGGGAGTGTACGGGACGTGATTTGACCATTACTTAATTGTATTTAAAATTGTAGTTGATTGATTCTATCAATAAATCAGCTCCCGGGGTCAAGTAATTCCAAAGGGATAAAAAACAAAACTTGACCCCTCCACTCCCTTTTTCCTCCCTCTTGAGTACATACCTACACATTCTTTTGTTAATTTGCATAAATTTGTGATTTGTGCAAAGCCTTCTTGGTCTGTTGTACATACCTACAACCCTTTGACCTTTGCGCAAATTCAAATTTATGCAAAGCCATTCCTATTTCTCTCCATGTACCCAATTTGTGCTAAACTATGTGTTTTTATCCTGCACAAATTGGCTCTATGGAAACTACACCTATTTTATGCAAAACCTTTCTTTATCATTTTGCATAAAATCTTAGCTGTTCAATCCTGTATCTTTCTTACATGTAATTGTGCAAACTCACAAAATAAATATCAAGGAAGCGTAGAGAGTTGGACAGATGTTGCGAGATGGCAAGAACGCTCGGTGACCGCCGACGCGTTCGAAACCTTTGCCCGGTCCCATTCCGAGATCCCAATTCTCGGAATTAAGGGGAGACAAAGGCTAAGACCGGCTGTTTCCCCTTTAAATACTGCCCAAAAATCGCTGGACCGATAGAGTTCCTGCATCCGTCATCTCGCACACATCGGTACCTGCCCTGCGCTCCCCGACCCAACTGCAACCTCGACTTTCTCTTCTTGCCTGGCCGACTTGTTCACCCTTGAAGCATAATACAATTCGAACGCCTTTATCAAGGCGAAGGTACCCCTCTACCCTGCTCCACCTCCCTTCTTCCCCTCGCCTTCACCCGTTTCTCCCTTTACCTACTGCAAGTTGCACTTCTTCTCTCCTCTGGCCGCACCGCCCACCAAGAAGACCCTGCATACAATTGTCGAAACGTCTTTTTCAAGGCGAAGGTACCGCTGCGCTCCACCTACCTCCCTTCCCCGTGCCACCGATCCATTTATCCCTTTCCCCACATTTCTCCCCATTTTTCCCTCACTTTTTCCCCACTTTTCCATCTCCCTACCATTTTTCTCCCTTTCTCCCTAGGCGTCGAAACGGCCAGCCGGCAACTTCCCACTTCATCGTCTGTGCGGCGGGCGACTACAGTGCCTGTACCGTACATGGTCCTTCGAGCCGGATCACCGTCTTCACGCCTTCACGCCTTCACCTCCCGAGATGACGTCTCTCGCTGCCAGCCCTGCCGGCCCTTACACTGCCGGCCCCAAAGCTGTCAGCCCTGCCGGCCCTTACACTGCCGGCCCCTACGTTGCCAGCCCTGCCGGCCCTTACACTACCGGCCCTGGCAACACACCGTCCTGTGATGCCAAGGACTTCACCACGGAGGCCATGGTCAGGCAACTCCGGAGGGAGAACCGAGCGATGAGCAGGCAGCTTGCTGCGTTGCTCTCGCTCATCCCCACCGCGACGCAGTACCTCCCTGGCGCTCCTCCTGGTGCACACCCTGGCGCTCCTCCTGGTGCACACCCTGGCGCGCCCCCTGGTGCCTACCCCGGTGCGCCCCCTGGTGCACACCCTGGCGCGCCCCCTGGTGCCTACCCCGGTGCGCCTCCTGGTGCACACCCTGGCGCGCCCCCTGGTGCATACCCTGGCGCTCCTCCTGGTGCACACCCTGGCGCTCCTCCTGGTGCACACCCTGGCGCGCCCCCTGGTGCCTACCCCGGTGCGCCCCCTGGTGCACACCCTGGCGCGCCCCCTGGTGCCTACCCCGGTGCGCCTCCTGGTGCACACCCTGGCGCGCCCCCTGGTGCATACCCTGGCGCTCCTCCTGGTGCACACCCTGGCGCTCCTCCTGGTGCACACCCTGGCGCGCCCCCTGGTGCCTACCCCGGTGCGCCTCCTGGTGCACACCCTGGCGCGCCCCCTGGTGCATACCCTGGCGCTCCTCCTGGTGCACACCCTGGCGCTCCTCCTGGTGCACACCCTGGCGCGCCCCCTGGTGCATACCCTGGCGCTCCTCCTGGTGCACACCCTGGCGCTCCTCCTGGTGCACACCCTGGCGCGCCCCCTGGTGCATACCCTGGCGCTCCTCCTGGTGCACACCCTGGCGCGCCCCCTGGTGCATACCCTGGCGCTCCTCCTGGTGCACACCCTGGCGCGCCCCCTGGTGCCTACCCTGGTGCGCCTTCCGGTGCACACCCTGGCGCGCCCCCTGGCACGCTCCCTGGTTCCTGGTCTGGCGTGCCCCTTGCTGCATACCCTGGCGCGCTCCCTGGTACCTACCCTGGCGCGCCCCCTGCTGCATACCCTGGCGTGCTCCCCGGTTCCTGGCCTGGCGCGCCCCCTGCTGCATACCCTGGCGTGCTCCCCGGTTCCTGGCCTGGCGCGCCCCTTGCTGCATACCCTGGCACGCTCCCTGGTTCCTGGTCTGGCGTGCCCCTTGCTGCATACCCTGGCGCGCTCCCTGGTACCTACCCTGGCGCGCCCCCTGCTGCATACCCTGGCGCGCCCCCGTGTGCCAGCCCTGGTACGCCCCCTGGTACCTACCCTGGCGTGCACACTCGCGCCCCTCCTGGTACCTACCCTGGCGCGCCCCCTGCTGCATACCCTGGCGCGCTTCCTGGTGCCCGGCCTGGCGTACACACTTACGCCCCTGGTGCCTCTCCTGGCGCGCATCCTGGCGCGCATCCTGGCGCGCATTCTGGCGCGCAACCTCGTGCGCACCCTGGCGCGCTCTCTGGTGCCCTTCTTGACGTGCACCCAGGCGCGCCCTCTGATGCCTTCCCTCGTGCGCATCCCGGCGCGCTCTCTGGTGCCCTTCTTGACGCGCACCCAGGCGCGCCTCCTGCTGCCCATCCTCGTGCGCCCCCGGATGCGTACCCTGGCGCGTTTTCTGGTGCCCTTCTTGACGCGCACCCAGACGCGCCACCTGATGCCCATTCTCGTGCGCCCCCGAATGCGTACCCTGGCGCGTTTTCTGGTGCCCTTCTTGACGCGCACCCAGACGCGCCACTTGATGCCCATCCTCGTGCGCCCCCGGATGCGTACCCTGGCGCGTTTTCTGGTGCCCTTCTTGACGCGCACCCAGACGCGCCGCTTGATGCCCATCCTCGTGCGCCCCCGGATGCGTACCCTGGCGCGTTTTCTGGTGCCCTTCTTGACGCGCACCCAGACGCGCCGCCTGATGCCCATCCTCGTGCGCCCCCTGAGGCGCGCCCTGGCGCGTTTTCTGGTGCCCTTCTTGATGCGCACCCAGACGCGCCACCTGATGCCTTCCCTCGTGCGCATCCCGGCGCGCTCTCTGGTGCCCTTCTTGACGCGCACCCAGGCGCGCCTCCTGCTGCCCATCCTCGTGCGCCCCCGGATGCGCGCCCTGGCGCGTTTTCTGGTGCCCTTCTTGATGCGCACCCAGACGCGCCACCTGATGCCTTCCCTCGTGCGCATCCCGGCGCGCTCTCTGGTGCCCTTCTTGACGCGCACCCAGGCGCGCCTCCTGCTGCCCATCCTCGTGCGCCCCGGATGCGTACCCTGGCGCGTTTTCTGGTGCCCTTCTTGACGCGCACCCAGACGCGCCACCTGATGCCCATTCTCGTGCGCCCCCGAATGCGCATCCTGGCGCGCTCTCTGGTGCCCTTCTTGACGCGCACCCAGGCGCGCCCTCTGATGTCTTGCCTCGTGCGCCCCCTGATGCGCATCCCGGCGCGCTCTCTGGTGCCCTTCTTGACGCGCACCCAGGCGCGCCCCCTGATGTCTTCCCTGATGCGCAGCCTGACGCGCATCCCGGCGCGCTCTCTGGTGCCCTTCTTGACGCGCACCCAGGCGCGCCCTCTGATGTCTTGCCCCGTGCGCCCCCTGACGCGCACCCCAGCACGCTCTCTGGTGCCCTTCTTGACGCGCACCCAGGCGCGCCCTCTGATGTCTTGCCTCGTGCGCACCCTGGCGCGTTCTCTGGTGCCCTTCTTGACGCGCACCCAGACGCGCCACCTGATGTCTTCCCTCGTGCGCCACCTGATGTCTTCCCTGATGCACACCCTGGCGCGCTCTCTGGTGCCCTTCTTGACGCGCACCCAGGCGCGCACTCTGATGTTTTCCCTCGTGCGCATCCTGGCGTGCTCTCTGGTGCTCTTCCTGATGCGCACCCAGGCGCATCCCCTGACGTCTACCCTCGTGCGCCCCCTGATGCGCATCCTGGCGCGCTCTCTGGTGCCCTTCTTGACGCGCACCCAGGCGCGCCCTCTGATGTCTTGCCTCGTGCGCCCCCTGATGCGCATCCCGGCGCGCTCTCTGGTGCCCTTCTTGACGCGCACCCAGGCGCGCCCCCTGATGTCTTCCCTGATGCGCAGCCTGACGCGCATCCCGGCGCGCTCTCTGGTGCCCTTCTTGACGCGCACCCAGGCGCGCCCTCTGATGTCTTGCCCCGTGCGCCCCCTGACGCGCACCCCAGCACGCTCTCTGGTGCCCTTCTTGACGCGCACCCAGGCGCGCCCTCTGATGTCTTGCCTCGTGCGCCCCCTGACGCGCACCCCGGCGCGCTCTTTGGTGCCCTTCTTGACGTGCACCCAGGCGCGCCCCCTGATGTCTTCCCTCGTGCGCCCCCTGACGCGCACCATGGCGCGCTTTCTGGTGCCCTTCTTGACGTGCACCCAAGCGCGCTCCCTGCTACCCTTCCTGAAGCGCAGCCTGTGGCGCCAACTAGCGCCAATCATGCGGCACAGCCTGTCGTATCGCCTGGCGCCAGACTGCCCGGCCGAAATGACGGAGGGAGCCTTGCCCGAACGCCCGGCCGAAATGACGGGGGGAGCCTTGCCCACGTGCCCGACCGAAATGACATCGGCCGCCGGGCGGTGGTGCGTGGCCCTTCACCCCTCGTACCCCCCGCATTCTCTGGCAACATTCCCGCCTGTTCGGCGGCACATGGAACCAAACAAAAGGACATCGGCCGCTACCTGATACAGCGCGGCCCGACCTCCACCGCTGCGGATGAGCAGTTTTCCGTGCTGATATGGCCTCCCTCAGACAACGGAGACCACACGGAGACGATAAGTCACAACCAGAGTGCAGACGCAGCGCTACATGCAGCCGCTCTGCCACCCTTCGGCAAAATTCTTCAAATACACGTCCTGACAGCTAGGTGCAGCCGTGACTGCACCGGAGGGAGAATGTACGGGACGTGATTTGACCATTACTTAATTGTATTTAAAATTGTAGTTGATTGATTCTATCAATAAATCAGCTCCCGGGGTCAAGTAATTCCAAAGGGATAAAAAACAAAACTTGACCCCTCCACTCCCTTTTTCCTCCCTCTTGAGTACATACCTACACATTCTTTTGTTAATTTGCATAAATTTGTGATTTGTGCAAAGCCTTCTTGGTCTGTTGTACATACCTACAACCCTTTGACCTTTGCGCAAATTCAAATTTATGCAAAGCCATTCCTATTTCTCTCCATGTACCCAATTTGTGCTAAACTATGTGTTTTTATCCTGCACAAATTGGCTCTATGGAAACTACACCTATTTTATGCAAAACCTTTCTTTATCATTTTGCATAAAATCTTAGCTGTTCAATCCTGTATCTTTCTTACATGTAATTGTGCAAACTCACAAAATAAATATCAAGGAAGCGTAGAGAGTTGGACAGATGTTGCGAGATGGCAAGAACGCTCGGTGACCGCCGACGCGTTCGAAACCTTTGCCCGGTCCCATTCCGAGATCCCAATTCTCGGAATTAAGGGGAGACAAAGGCTAAGACCGGCTGTTTCCCCTTTAAATACTGCCCAAAAATCGCTGGACCGATAGAGTTCCTGCATCCGTCATCTCGCACACATCGGTACCTGCCCTGCGCTCCCCGACCCAACTGCAACCTCGACTTTCTCTTCTTGCCTGGCCGACTTGTTCACCCTTGAAGCATAATACAATTCGAACGCCTTTATCAAGGCGAAGGTACCCCTCTACCCTGCTCCACCTCCCTTCTTCCCCTCGCCTTCACCCGTTTCTCCCTTTACCTACTGCAAGTTGCACTTCTTCTCTCCTCTGGCCGCACCGCCCACCAAGAAGACCCTGCATACAATTGTCGAAACGTCTTTTTCAAGGCGAAGGTACCGCTGCGCTCCACCTACCTCCCTTCCCCGTGCCACCGATCCATTTATCCCTTTCCCCACATTTCTCCCCATTTTTCCCTCACTTTTTCCCCACTTTTCCATCTCCCTACCATTTTTCTCCCTTTCTCCCTAGGCGTCGAAACGGCCAGCCGGCAACTTCCCACTTCATCGTCTGTGCGGCGGGCGACTACAGTGCCTGTACCGTACAGGGGAGGCAAATTATTATAGCAGTGGTAGGTAACGATAAGAGGAAACTGTTTTGGCGGACGTTAACGGAACATATTAAATTTGGGACTGTCAGTTAAATTTATTTGATCATTAATCAAACTTGAATTATTATTGACAGCTTTCTTAATTTAAAGGACATCTAAAGTCTCTCTTCTTTAGTTTTATTGCCCAATGCGTCCAGCAAATGACTTAGCAGCGTCATTATTCAAAATGTCGTATTAATTTATGTATCCCTCACCAGAAGTGACCACACTAACTTTTTAAAATTTTTGGCAAAGGAATTTTATTCATAAGCTAGAAGTGACTCATAGAGATTCCTCGGATTTCCACGAAATGACGTTGATATTTTATGAATACAATAACTTCTAACACAACACCTAACTAGAAGTTTCCCTAAGAAAATTTTTCGATTTTGACAAAAGCGATTTTTCTGGTTTAAAAACATTATATAAGCTTTCTGTTATGGAAATTAATCGAAAAACTCTCATTACCCTTTCAAACGAAAGACAAAAACCATGAACGTTACATGTTTACGGAACTATAATCCCCGATGCAGTACAGTCCGAATGCGTCCGTGCTTTCACGAACACACGCCTAATTCCAACCAATGGCCGAAAAACTGACGTTTGAGCAAAAAGCTTTTTTGCATAAAATACTGCAATATTTTGGCATGTTATTAGAACTTAAGGCTTGAATATATTTTGAATATTTACAAACTGTGGTTTCTTTGCAACAAATACATACAAAAATATCTTGTAAGCAGAGCGTTATTATCTGACTATTGTAATCCCGGAAAGAGGTCGTTCGTCACGTTATCGTTCTAGTTGCTTTTGTCTTTTAGCGTTTTTATACAATACCTGCGAGAAGGAAGAGGATGGTCGTCGATGACGTACGACCTACCTCTAGGACTTTTTTAACTCACTCGTTTTGTGCACCTTCGTAAAAGTTTTTTTATGCATTAATAAGATTTTGAAAAATTTAATTACAAATAAACACGTTTGTGTTGAAATGCATTTTGGATAATGCTAACATTTATTGATACAAAATAAAACTCAAGCGCTTAAGAATACGTACGTCATAATACGTTTGGTCTCACCTTTGAGAAATACCACCGTAGAGCATAGCACCATTTTTGGCTGATTTTTTTCCGTGTAGTTTCCTGTTTAGTAGGTATAAGATCTGATTACGCAGATAATTTTATAATTTTATAAATTTTCACTATTTTCTTTCTAGTTACTTCTACGAAGACTTTGTGTTTATCAAAACCAAAAAGTTTTAAGCGTACATGACAATGTAAAGGTCGGTTGCTTTCATGAAAAGTCAACCAATGAACTCACCTACATACCAACGCCTGATTACATGTTATTTATCATTATCACTGTCAGCCAATGTAAATAAAACATTGTTGTACATAGTTATTATCTAGGCAGACATACCAGGCACGTATACGTGACAATTTTAAGAAGAGTTGGAAGAAGTACATCACTTGAACAATGTAAGAATTTCTTTACCAGAAACATATTATTAAAATGTTTCTTAACTTATAAGTTTGGTAATTAAACATAACTTGATTGATTGCCGTAATGTAGTACCTTATTATGAATATGAACCAAATTCATTTATAGAAAATGAATTTTATAAAATATATTATGATAAAACTATACTAACAGACAGAACAATTAGTCATAATAGACCTGATATAGTTTTACATGACAAAATTAAAAAAATAACTTATATCATTGATGTAGCTATTCCAAATTCCTGTAATATTCAAAAAACTGTTTCTGAAAAAATTAGAAAATACACAGATTTAGGAAATGAGATTAAAAGAATTTGGCATTCTCGGACTATAAAAATATTACCATTTGTTATTTCGGCCACTGGCATAATACCTAGGAATCTGATTCAAAATTTAAGCATATTAGATTTGTCAAAGAATTTGTATATAAAAATGCAAAAAGCAGTAATTTTAAATACATGTAGGATTACAAAAGATTTTTTAAATATTTATATTGAGGGATCAGTAGGATTTATAGGTTCAATTAGAAATGCCACAGAGCCGAACCCTCTGATATGAAAATATCTGGAGTCGGTGAATTATATTCCCATTTGGTCTCTAGTAGGTTGACATGTTGTTCTTGTATTGTTTTGTATTTATAATACTTATATAGTGCAATTGCATAACGTGGATTCACTAGATGATCATTTGGGGAAGTGTATGAAAGGGTTTAGTTTTTCCTTCTTTTTTTTTTTTTTTTTTTTTTTTTTTTTTTTTTTTTTTTTTTTTTTTTTTTTTTTTTTTTTTTTTGGGGGGAAAATTTAACCCGGACATTTAAATCTGGTGCGTTAAAAATAACAAGACCGTTTGATCCTTGCTTAATCAATCCGCCATGCTATTTAAGGATGTCACGGGTGTTGAAAATAAGAAGAATTAAAGTTTCACTGAATTTAAATATTTAAATTTCACATTGTCTTACAGCAATACGCGACAATTAATGTACCTGAAGGGTCAAGCATGTGGACAGTTAAACTACGCAACGCAATCAGCCAGGACCAGCGTGCGATCAAGAATATTCGATTCCCTGCGTTTCTATTAGCAGCCGGTAGAAAGTACTTGAGTCCGAGTGTTGTCATGCTAACAGTAATGTTTTTTTTTTGGCTGTTGCGTGTTGTGCGTAGTCACTGTCTACATACTTCCCCTCCAGTTGGTAAACGATATAAAGAAGAAGAAAAAAATAAAAAAATATATTCTAGGACATGGGGAGGTTGGTGCAATCTCAAAGATCCTACATAGTTATACGAAATATTAACATATGGTATATAATCAAAATATAATTAAATTTTTAAAAAAATACACAGGGTGCGCGTGGTGCTGGTTGGCTGCGGTCACCACCGTATTGTCGAAGGTCATTAACCGCACCCTGGCTCCAGTGACTCGGTGTTTCGTCAGGCCGGCGAATCCATTCATTCGTTGTCCTGTGAACTTTGCCAATGCGTTGCTGTATTTCCTATACCCAAATATAATTTTGCAGGCGTTACTACACCGGATTCGAAGTCGTTCCATTGTGCTGTTTTAAAGAAATGAAATAAATCGCGAAAAATCAGAAAATTATAAAATACTTCTTCAATTTTTGCAAAATTACTTTGTCGTGACCCATTAAGTTGATTGGAAATAGTCAAAATTTGTTTAGGGTGTAAACTTATACCACTATTTTTAAGAAGATTATCAAAACCTTAGGTTTTTAGATATTTTTAATTAAAAATAGTTATGTACTCAAAGTGGTTTTTGAAGTAAAACCTTTTTTAGCACCGTCGTGATTTGAAACTCGATGAAACGAAAAATAGCGACAATAAAAAGAGACAAACACATACATCTGTAGGATTTAGCCTGCGAGAGAATGAGACAGTATAATCGGTCCCTTCTTCGTGCGGTGCTTCGTAGCTTATCGGTCTCCTCTTTATGCGGTGCTTCGAAGCCTATCGGTCTCCTCTTTTTGCGGTGCTTCGTAGCCTTCCCACTCTTGTTTACTTTAGTTTTCTGAAGCTTGCACTTCCACCGCGTGTGAATTGCACATTCTGTTTATTTTTTAAATTAGTTATAGATTTTTGTTAAAATGGGCAGTAGCTAAAATCGACAAATTTGAAATGTCAATAGTAAAAATATTATTAATTTGATCATACGTAGGTAATAAAAGTCTTCATGAAGTGGAGTCACAAGTAAAAATATAGGTATTTCATTAATTTTTCTAGGATGAAAATCTATTCCATGAGTTGCCAGTTGGAATCTATGAAAATCATTATGATCTTCGAAAGATTTTAAAATTACACATTTGTGGGAAACCATATATATATGAATTCGCAGAGAACGGACCGTTACCTGGTGGTGACTGTAAATAATCAAGAGAACAGCGCGCGTCCAGCTTGCTGCTGGGCTAAGTAGACTATAATTATGTGAACCGCGAGTGCAACGCTGGGAATGACAGAAGAACTATTATTAGGAAGACTTTTATAAAACATTTCAGTTGAAAGTAGGTATACGCAGAATACGGCGACCGGACAACTCAAAATTGAAATCAACTTAACACCTTCCCTGAAGATGAAGTTATACGTGAAATCCTATTTAGATACTATTTAGATTAATCTTTACGACGAATCGGCTTACAGTATGAACATCAAAAAATGTGCTACGGATAAATTGAAGCTTTTACTAGCTTTTCTATGTATCGGAATTACAATAAAATTATTATTTACATAAAAAAAATATAAGCGCAAACCACTAAAAAAAAAAGTTTTTTCATTACTTAACTAAGAAGCAATACAAGAAACAATTAAAAAAAAACCCTCTACCCCTAAGGCTATTTTTGAGGTTTTCTATGTTCTAACTTTTTTCATTTTTAAAAAATTATGCACAAAATAAATAAAAACCACTTTTCCGCTTACTTGCCACGTGCAAATATAACGCTTGATTTTAAAATTTGCAGACATGAGAATCAAAATATTTCTAGCGTTTATATTCCTCTGAAATGTCATTAAAAGTGATGAAAAAAGTATTAAAAATTAATTCAATAGGTTACGTTAGATTAGGTTACGAGCAATTGTTGATTTTTTTTTTATGGCTTTTAATGATTTTTCAAAGAGGTGTTGAGTTGACTTGATTCTGAGTTGGCACGGAATCGCAGAATACAATTGAAAATTACAACTGAATCTTTTTTAAATAATCCCATTCTTAACATTGCCTAATCTAACCAAACAGATGAGGAATCGGCCAAATTTCCTAAAGGTCCTACATCATCTTTGGGGATGCTGTGTGGAGGGTAGTTTAAGGGAAAGGAAAGAGAGGAATTCTTGGAAAGAAATAGGTATGTGAGGTGGGTAGGAATCTGGGGGACAATGTGTTCAGGAGCGACGGACGTGTGAATTCATCCACTGCAGCACATTCAGCGTCCGGCTAGAGAGTTCTAGGTTGGGTGTCAACCAATCTCTACCGATCCGGCCCGTCAAGAAGTACATATGAACCCCATGAACCCGGTCACCCCTGCTAAGTCACCAATCGTGGCGAACCAATTGGGTGACTTGTGGCAGGGGTTTTATCGGGACGGTCTTACCTACACTAGCCTCCCGAATTGAAAAAAAATTACCACAATTTGGAAATCTTTTAAAGAAATCGATATCCTTATGTAATTTGAAGTAAATAAAATTAGTGTACCTTTGTATTTAATTGTTTAACAAATTGACGCGCTATTAATCTGAAATTTAAATAAAAAAAAATGATGTTATAAAAATCCGTCAGCAATTTTCATTATTAAATAATATTAGTTCAAGTTTTCCATGATTCAGCGAGTTCAGATTTTTTGTGCATCCATTTTAAATTATTTGTGAATTTTCTATTGACGACATTGTTAATATTTACAACGTTTCAAATAGATAATATGTAACAAACTTTTGCATATAATACGGCCTCGCTTTAAGAACAATACGAAGAACATAATACGTTATTCCTCTATCTATGCCACAATCTCTGTGGCGGTATGTAAGGGTTAACATCGGTGTCGGGTGTAACGTGTTTGTATAACATTCGCTCATTAATCGGGAAAACTGGTAAACATAATTCAGAGATCATTACCTCAATTAGACGGCGATACGTTGTCTAATTGTGACCCACAATCAAATGCCGAACCACCCTCGGGAGGCGGGGTGTCTGGCATTTGATACCGGGTAGGTACCATTATACGCTATTGACGAAACTGTTGCACGGTTTACTCGTGTAATACTCGTTTCACCATCTCTAAGTAAACTGTCGCTTAGCGTGGTGAGTGGCATATGTTTTCTGTTTCACCACCGCGCTCCGTGAAATAATAATAAATGCCTTTTTATACAGACAAGTTAATCATATTATGATTAAAGTAACTCGACAAATAGTTACTCAACGGTTTACTAAGAGGGCGGCCTCCATGGTCGAAATGCAAGGCTTTAAATTAGATCGAGAGTTCAAATCCCGGCTTGAGCATATACGTTTTTATTTAATTAAATTGTGTTATTTCACAATTAATTAATTAAAAACATGTAATATTTGCGGGACGTCCCAGAGTGGAAGATGCTCACATTATCGTCCTGGTGTAAGACCACGTTGCCTGAAATGGCTATAGCCGTATTTGGTGACCAATCTAAATAGCCATCTTCCGCTTCCCCGGTTCTTCACCTCACCACTATCTTCAGCCTCACAACATAATCCAATTGAGGATGCCGTAGTCTCACTGATTCTTGTAAGGTATTCACATAAAAAATAGGAATTTAAATTTTCCCTTGTTTTGCTGACAGGTATTTATTTAACATTTAAAATATAATAAAACTGGGAGAAGAATTGGTGAAGCACACGCCGGGCAAAAGGGAGATTCAGGATAGAAGAATTGAAAAAAGTGCCTACTGACAGTTAAGTCAGAATTATTGGGGCAAATGATTCATAATATTCATAAATTTTCTAAAATATATTTGAATTAAAATAATAAATCATTGAAAGATAATATATTATTAATATAAAAAAAAGGTAACGGTCACAACTGGTGAGCCGCGACCCAGGATCTTTTGCCTTACCCAAACAAACGTCTTAACCAACTCGGCCATTTTACTTTTAAGTCATTTTGTCGGTCTCGTATTTCCAATTCCGAATTAACAATATTGTCTTCGACTAATTTTTACCAATATTTTTGCCTACTACTTTTTAAATGATCACAAAGTTCTAAAGATTTGGTTTGTAACCGGATAAACATGTCCAATATTGTTTACATTGACAACCTTCAAAAGTTATTACAATTGTTATTCCAATAAAAATTAACAAAAATTAATAATTTTGCTTGTAATTGTGCAAAAAGTTCGTTGATAAACTCCAGGAATAATATTCATCTCGCGAAATCCTCTGAATATTTTTACTTTATCGAAAAGAGAAGCAGTGTAATTACGTGCGTGGTTTACTGCATACAGGAAGCAAAACAGACTCCCTATCGATGTACAATCACTAGATAGGACGTCAAAAAAAATGTAACTGGTTGAGATATCGCAAGTGCTCGCGGGATGACAATGCCACACTGGTAACCTCTCGCTACCGAAGCGCATTACTATAGTGGTAGGAATACTGGATAAATTGTGAAATATTGCAAAAGCGATTCTTAACGCTCTCGTACTGATGCAAAGCTCAGGGATTAAAGTGGTAAGCTTGTGGTTCTTGAGAATGTATCTTATCGTGCAATACAAATAATGTAGAAATAGAAGACTCAGTGTATGCTTCCCTTTTGCAAAATTTAATCAATTTTAATGAAAATCTAGTCCTCTTCACTTCCATTGGTATGCTTGGTGTAACTCTAAGTGACCAGCAAAGGCGTGGCAGCTCCATCGAATCCAGAGTTAAGTTAGCCTCTCAGAAAATGGGCGTACTGTATAGGGCTCGCAGATACCTTAATAGTACTAATTCTGTATAAATCGCGATTGGACTTGGTAACCACTTCTTTCCTGGAGCCCCAAAATACTTGCACCTGAAAAAAAACCATCGATTCTGTGCAGAAACGGGTGGTCCGTTTGATAGATCCCTGTCTTGTTCTATCGGTATTTTGAGATGGTGAGCCGGCGAGGAACTAGCATCAATGATCCCTTCGGTACCGGTGCATAGTCGGGAAACACGTCAAACACGCGCCCAACATTTCAACAACTCGGCTGTGAAAAGATTTGCCTCTTCCCATCCCAAAGCTGACATAGGCCCGAAAGGCAATTGTCTTCCTCAATGCCTCCTGTAGTAATAAAGTAAATGTAAAAAAAGCTCTTTAGCCCACACCAAGTAAAACATTTTGCTTTACATTATGGTACAATAGAATTCTTTTGTATTTCTTGGGCATTAAACAATTTCTACACATTTAGTTTTAGTTTTAAGATTGGTAATGAATGACAAACGATGTGTCGAAATGGGTAGAATATAAATAAAAAACAAGTAACAAATGTACACATTAAATAAAACTCTTCAAAACAAAACAAGAGAATTATTTTTTTAAATAATAAAATGAAATACTAAATTAAGAAACTAAACAAACTTGGTGGGAAATTGTATTATTCATTTTATTATCAATTTCTTAACCCCAGGCGACTGGACTGCCCAGGCTGCCCAATTCGTCGCTACGTCCCTCATTTTAAAGCTCGCCATCAATTAACAATAATTGCTATTGAGTGAATACGAAATAATTAATTCGATGGCCTGTAGATACTAAATGAAGTGTAAAAATGTCGTTGATCAATTGATTTAATTGGCATACCGTATTTTTCTTTTGATCCGAAAAACAAGACAATAAATTATTTGGACAGTAAGTTTCACTAAATATTTTTTTTTAATTTAACCGAAAAATCAATTTCAAGGGTTGGCCGCGTCCTATTTCAGAAAGGTCGCGGAGGTATTTAAGTCATAAATTATTGCATTTGTTTGGCGGTTTTTAGAAAATGTCTGAGGCATTATATTCGGGTATATAATAATAGAAAAAAATATAAAATATGATTTAGAGCAAAATTTTATGGGCCAGAGGGGAGATAAGACGTAAAAGGATCTTCTAAAAAATATTGAATCATTTTCAAACCATACGCACAGCTGCTAACAACATAATATTACATTTCATAATTTGGGAGACTCAACACTTCTGCCACAGGTCTTCCCAAGTGGTTCGCTATGTTTGGTGACTTAGCAAGGTTTTCCGGGTTTATCGGTTAAGGTGTGTTCAGGTCCCCATATCTTCATCCAACTGCGTGCCTGGATGAAGATATGGGGATCTCTCCAGCTGGTCTCTCTCTATCAACCCTAGATTCCGATTTACCCTCTATGTCTTCTTTCTTCTCCACACAATATCCCCAAAGGTGAAATAGGCTAATAATAATAATAATAATAATAATAAAAACATTTTTCTGACAATAGATTGTTACATATTTATAAGTCATGTTTTTTTATTACATTGATTCTATTGATTTCACATAAGAAAAATCACTTGAAAATATATTAAGAATAACAAGTAATAATAAAAAATGCTGTGTGCAATATAGGATACAGCAGAAAAAGTTATTGTATTATTTATTAAAACATTCGTAAACTAGTTCATCGTTCGTCCTTTAACGTTCGTGCTCTCCCTTCTAACATTCTAAAGTTACAGTTCTATCAGTCCGTCTATAACTGATGATGTTGATGATCTAAGGGTTGACTGCCTCTGACCAGGTTTTCCGGAACACGAAGTTCAGAGTAGCAAGGCGGGGCCATTTCATCGATGGATTTGAACACCATCCAACAAAATTTGTACTGGATTCTATTAAGCCAATGAAGGTTACGAAGGTGTTCTGAAATGTGCGAAAATTTAAAGACGCCGCTTATGAGCCATGCCGCTGCATTAAACACGGATTGAAGTTTGTCCTTTTGAAGTTTTGGAAGGCTAGCATAAATTTACAGTAATCGAGACATACTACGTAACGGTTGATTAATACTAACATGCTAATTTATACTCCAGGCAATTCACCATTCAAATTCATTGATTAGTAAATGGGACCTCACTTCAATAAAACATTATTTCTCCATCTTATTTGCATCAAATAATGCGATTATTAGTAGGTTATCGCTGTCTTTAGAAGCGCCTCAAATGTGCGCGCATCTCCCTAGAAAAAGTTTCCGCAGGAACGGTTCGACGTTTAAAAAGCTGTTAATTTGGAGACAGCGAAACGATAATTTTCTCTCTATAGGTAAAGAGTTAAATTAAAAGAGAAAAACAATTAATTACTAAAAATTTCACGGCACTCCCTTGCACAGGCATATCGCAGATGTCCTACAACACATAGTAATATTTTATCGCATTTTGTAACTTAAAATGGTTGATTAGTATTAGTCAAAGTAGAGATCAGAAGAAAGTGATAATTTTATAAAATTATTTATAAAAAAATTAAATATCTCTCAGTATCTTTGTTATGAAGAAAAGACAAGGAATATTTATGGTCCACCAAAACATAAGAACAATTTATTGGATGTCTATTTTTAGTAGTCTTCATATTACGTAAAAACAGCTTTTACGAAATAGTTTTGCCTTTCAAAAGGACGGCGTTTAGAAGAAGTTTTGGTAGTAACTTGTCGAACGTTTTCACGAATTATGGTCTCACATTTCTTGTGAACAAGCGGCAATACCAATTATTATTAATTATTACCGAATATGTAAAACTCGTTTTTACTCGGTTTTCTTCACGTAACCAGTTTTAAAGGTTCCCTGTGTACTTATTATGTTTAGATTGATTTATTTCCCATTAGTGGGTCAGTAACAGAGTTATTTGATGAAATTATCAAAAAAGAAAATTAAAAAAATATTTATATTACTTTTTTGATTACTCGCCGCACGCTTGCTCGTGATTGGTTTATTTATGTTTTTCAAGATGGCTGCCAATAAACAGCTGATTTCGACTGTCAAACATCACAGAATTAGTTCACGCAGGCGTCGCTATTCTTGTTACTGGCGCTAGCAGCGACTTCAGTTTCCTACGCTACTGAGCGAGTGGACAGTTTTGTGTGTCATCATGACAATCTCACTCGCCGATTTACCCGCCTTTAAACTTAGTAGATAGTAGCTTGTAAACTCGCTTAGTGTCATCGAGCCTTTAGAGAAACTATGGACATAAATATTACATAGTGTCTTGAACATGAAATTTCCATAAAATGAAAAAATAACATGGATAACATTACTTAATTAGCTTGTTGTATAGGAATATAATTTAAAATATTGCATATTTTCACGTATTGGTTAACCGAAGTATAAGTAAGACATGAGATAAAAAAACATTTTTTCTACCTCATGAGAACCAATATCATGTTCAAATTGCCGATCCAGGGCTTCTTTGTGCAGAAGTTGTACAAAATTTGTAAAATATTGAACAGCTAGAAAGCAATCAAGTAATTAATTTAAGCTATATTATTTATCAGGATTTAAAGATCATCTGAAGAAAAAGTGTTGAATGAAATAGTTCAAGCTCAAATTTTTAGCGATTAGTTTAATTTTTACATTTTTTGACTTCCGTTATAAAAATTCTGCAACGTATCTTCGGCGAAAGTTACGACATATATTTTTCAGAAATTGTTTACCTATTTTTATTACCCAACGATTTAATTTTAATTTTTGTGTAGATATACTTTCTCTTTTCTTTAAAAGAATGAGTTTTGTTTATGATAATGGATTTTTCTGACCATCACAAACTGTGTAAATGATAGAATTATTATACTTTTGAATGTAGCTACGACTTTGTGGTTATCCATTATAGATAAATGAAACAATGTTACTTTGTTTGAACCACTTGTATGTTTGAGTAAAGCCGACCGGTTTCGGAACGACCGTTTCTTCTTCAGTATACGTTTGCCCTGAAGAAGAAACGGTCGTTTCGAAACCGGTCGGCTTTACTCAAATATACAAGTGGTTCAAACAAAGTAACATTGTTTCATTTATCTATAATGGATAACCACAAAGTCACAGCTACATTCAAAAGCCGACCGGTTTCGGAACGACCGTTCCTTCCTCAGTATACGTTTTCCCTCAAGAAGGATAAAATTATTACTTATATTATTTTAATAGAATTTCTTCTTAAAGGTTCATTTAGCAGAACGAATAAAGTACATGTATGCATAACACTAGATCGAATAAAAATGATATAAAAAATATTCCAAGTTATAAAACCACATTTGGACAAATAAACTATACATACTTTGCAACAACTCTCCATAACATCCTTCTCCAAGACATAAAACTAATTAAAAATCCAATTGAATACAAATCAAGAATAAAAATATGGCTTAAAGAGGTCAATGAGAAAACCCTAGCGAAGACGCTAAAAACGACATAGAAGACAAATGAACTATATTTAAATAACATAAGCCCGCCTCGGCACAGGACCCCCTAGTGAGTAGGACTAAGAAATACAATACTTTATACTTAATTTCACCATTACATTTTGTATGTAAAATTTTTTTATGTAGTCGCTAAAAAAAAAAACATATTTTATCAACCGCCTTACAGTTCAGTACAGTTTGTTAACCTTATTAGTGCTGGCCCTGAAGTTTGCTAGTTTAACAACAGCCCAGTCCGGTACAATTGTTGTAATATCAATGAAAATACCAATTTTTCAATATAACTTCTAACTTTACGATGCGAAACCATTTTCATTGTGAAAATGGTTTGTACGTTGTGTTCGTGTACATCAGGAACAGATTGTTTAAAAAATGCGTATGATTCGAAATGGACAGATTAATGGACTGGGATTTTATTGCCCAGCAATTATAAGAGTTAATTTTGTTCACATCTCTTCATGTCAGTTGTCAATGGGTCTTAACACTTAATATGTAATTGTATTCATCGCCTTTATTAAAACACGACAAGGAGTTGTTCTGTCGTGTTTTAATAAGGGAGTACCTACTCATGAGTTATAGTAGACCACAGTTAAAAATATACATACTTCTAATGTGTTGTATATTTATTGGATTCATTCAAGTCTGTTCTAATTTCATTCATATAAATATGATTAAATTATATAATAATTCTCTCAACCAATTACTAATGGCATGTACTTACAGTATGTGTATATTCATTTTAAATGTGTGTCACTTGTGTCCTTGTGTGTCTAGTCAATTACGTTTTATATAATATGTATTGTGCAAAAAGAAAATGATTGTGGTTTCTTCTCCAACAATCGCAAATTCACTTTATAGAGTCATTTTAATTTAATAAAAATAAATCACTTTACAAATATATCACCACTATTTAATCAAAATAATCTATATGTCTCGAAACAAATGGTTTCTTCGTCAGAATAAATGTATAATACGTTTTTGATTTCGAAACGTGTCGATAATTTTGATTAAATAGTGATGCATACAAAGTGACTTATTTTTTATTTTCCGAAGATTATGGTTTCATTTCCTTTTCACGGTAGTTTAAGTATTTAAAGTACTTAAAGTATAGACACAATAAAATGTATGTATTATTAATTTGAAGATCGTGAGAAAATCTTCTTACCCATTGCGGTGCACTTATATCAGAAGTCTTGATGGCAACTTAATCAGAACAATCTGGCAACACATGCTGGCAAGTCGCAACGTCCCATTAAACCAGAATAATAATGATCTTACACGCATCACGCGATTTGATACGCACATAAATATTAAAATTAATAACAATAACGGTTGTGCGTGGAGCGTGGTGCGCCGAGCTGAGGCGTCGGCCGGCTTGGGTGGTTGGGCCGTAGCGATTTATCAAGTGGTGTATTGGTGGCGGCAACCGGCAACAAGTGGCACACTAGACACTATCCCTCAGTCTCAGTCCCAGTCCCGGTCCCCGGCTGCGCGACAGCAGTGCTGGCTGTGTGTAGCGGCGTAGGGCCGGTGCCGGGTCGGGCCGGGCGATAGGGCAAGACCGGTGCTAACCCTAGACACACCACCCACTAATCGCCGTTCACGTGACTGCAAAATTCCGCGGGGTTGAGCGGAGATTGTGGAATTTACAATAATTTGAGTAATTCAACAATTGAAATGCGACGCCTCTAATATCACTTTTTTGTTAAACGAACAACATGGTTAAATAAAGGAAATGGCATGAATGATAAATCTTTTTTTTTATTAGCTTTCATCGCACTTAAAAGATCATGGTGGCAATACGGTATGGGCACTTCATTTGTTGGTAAGCTCTAAATTGGTTTTGACAGAAGTTTTTTTGTGCTGGTGCTGGAATCAGGATATCTTATTTATTTTATTGAAAAGACTTTCCTCTTGTTTCATGATATTTTGAATTTACAATAATTTGAATTTACAATAATTTGAGTAATTCAACAATTGAAATGCGACGCCTCTAATATCACTTTTTTTAACGAACAACATGGTTAAATAAAGGAAATGGCATGAATGATAAATATTTTTTTTTAGCTTTCATCGCACTTAAAAGATCATGGTGGCAATACGGTATAGACACTTCATTTGCTGGTAAGCTCTAAATTGGTTTTGACGGAAGTTTTTTTGTGCTGGTGCTGGAATCAGGATATCTTATTTATTTTAATGAAAAGACTTTCCTCTTGTTTCATGATATTTTGCTATTTATTCTAGTTTTACTTCTTTGTTTTCAAAAAGAAGTATAAAAGCCGAGTCCAAAAGGATAACATAACAAGGGTTTTGGATAACATACCATCAACGCCGAATTCCCACGGCCGGTTTTCGAACCTTTTGTTTATAGCCGCGAAGAAATTCACACATAGATGCTACATAAAAGTGTATATCCCAATATGGAGCTCAGAAACTGAACGCCTTTTAGCTGAATTCGCGAGGACGGACGACCCGTACGCTGTTTTAATCTTCTCCAGTGAAAGGAAGAAATAAGTTTCGAAAACTCGAGCAGAAAAGTAAGTCAAACCCTCCGACGACTCGGAGCCAACTAAAACAACGCACAAAGTGTCACCAAATGCTGTTGCTTACCAACTACTCCGCGGTTCAAAAAATGGACGGTGAACCCCAACGCCGTTACAGTTACGTTGTAGATATCGCCCTTACTCCAACGAAAGCTGAGAAAGCACCTGGATGTGACGGAGTTCTCCCAGAGTTTCTGAAACATGCTAAGCCACGGACAAAACTATGTATTGTAAAACTATTTACCGAAAAATTTGATAAAAATAGTTGGGACAGCATCCCATCTTAGTAATACTAGCATAGTACATACTAGATACTGTTAGGAAGTTTCTACAGATCATCATTTTTATAGGTCTGACAATATTAGTGAATCCAAAAATTAAATTAACGATCTTTTTCATAGCATTTTTCCGTAGAGGTTTTGGCAACACATTATTTTAAAATAGAGAAAAGTAAAATACACATGTTTGCTAGGTGTTTGTTTATATAATGATTATTATTCGTCCATCATCCTACGCTACCTCTTTGTTACTTCTTGTAGAGAAACTAAGATAAAAAACAATGTCATCTGCGAACTTGTTTACAACTTTTAATCAGTTGCAGTCGACTGAGAATTTAATCGTAACATGAACAGCTTCCATTCAAAGATTAAAATCCAGTCGGCATTTCAGCAAGTGATATAATTCGATCAGGAGTGTCGTAATTCCATTGAATTTATCTTAATAAACTGGTTAATTAGTGTGTCAACAACTTTATTAAGAGCTCCTGATTCCTGTCACATTCTCATCAGGGAATTGAATGATTGCGCGATTATTTTCATTACTTTATATTAGAAACGGCTGTGACTGTCCCATTGTTTTGTTGTGGTGAAAAATATGGTTGATTGTGGGTTTTTTGTGGCTTGTCGCTTATAATTTATAAAAAAATACACAATCAGAACAGTTGGAACTTGAATGATGAGGTCAAATATTCAGAGCAGACAAGCAAAGTTTTAAGATGGGTTGTTTGACAGAATTTGAAGAATTCATCAAATTTCAAAGTAAAAAAAAAACAAGTTCTGTTAATGTTCTCTTATCAATTATGTTTTTTTTTAATGTCGTCAAAAATTTACTAATAAATTTATAAAATTTTTACGTCATTTTTTTTTTTGTTTTACATTTGAAAGATTCCCTGATTAACTGCTTTTTCTCGGCCTGTCAGCGTTTCGTCAAATTTTAGGTTGGATTGTTTCATGTCGATTTCATAAAAAAGTAGTGTGGGCTGATACGACTAAGTATTAATAGGGATTTTCTTTTTTTATTTACAAACAGGAAGGATTAGCCAGGAACTTCCTGCTCCTTATCTTTTCTATGAGTGTGCATTTTGAGTACAAATGATACGCACGCATCGCATATGAGAGTACATAAATGGTACTCGTATATACAGATTGCATACAGGTACAGTACGTTCCTATGTAAACAGGGTGTTAAGGGACGTACTTACTTTAACCAGTGAATTCTGACATTATTTGGATTAAAAAATGTACATGAAATTTTGGTTTGCGGTGACTTTTTGATGTCTTTTTATTAATTTTTTCTTCGTAATCAATCAAAAAAAATCTCACTGGTTACTCGACTGAGGAACCACCCAACTCCTCAATACGCCCCTCAGTGTTTAATACCTACTGATTTTTTTAATATTTTTAGTTAAAAAAAGGAAAAGGAAACATTAAAAATGTCTTTTCGTTATTTGTTTTGGGGTGTTATGCCGTGTTGCGCTACCTCCTTCTTTAGCCAACGTTTAGGACAGCATTGAAGTGTCCATCATCAGGGCAGATCCGGTAGATGTGTGATCTACCGGATCTGCCGGATCTGCCCTGATGATGGACACTGCAACGCTGTCCGAAACGTTGGCTAAAGAATGAGATAGCGCAACACGGCATAACATCCCAAAAACAAATAACGAAAATACTTTTGGCCGTGAAAATCTTAAAACGTATCATTAAAAATGTCTGACCAAAAATGATTAAAAATGACCAAAACCATCTTTTACTCCAAATAAAGGTTAAAGTTTAATTTAATAAAACCATGTATATATTGTTAGATGATTAAAGTGAAAAAAAATCACCCAAGTCTGAACATGCCAATCAATGATCGGCTATGTCAAGCAAATCATATCCAAAAGTAAAACAATTTAACCTCAAATTACAGCTCCAAGGCCATCGTCTCTCCAAAGCACACCGACAATATTACTAATATTAGCATACCATCATCATCACATATCACACGACCGGTTTCGCATGAAATTATCATAAACAGGACAAAACATAAGCATTATACTCGTAGACTTATTCAAAATTACTCCTAAGTATAGTTCTAGTGTCTAATTAGATGCATAATGGTGATATAATATATATATATATGTATTGCCAGATGGACAAAAATTACACGCAAAATAATGTTTTAATAATCTGGTCACATTGCATTATTTATTGTTTGTGCGAAGCGTTGACTGAAAAAAGAGCTTCAATAGATATTTTAATTTCATTTGTCTGGTCGTAGTTGATGACCCATTTCAATACTTGGCTCTACTAAAGGTATCGTAATAATACTAATAATATACAGGTGTTAAGGGACGTACTTGACTTACTTTAACCAGACAGTTATCATTATCCTGATATTAATTGGAGTAAAAAATGTAAATGAAATTTTTGTTTGCGGTTACGTTTTTGATTTTTTTTTCAAATAATAACTTTTAAAAAATTACTAGATATTGGGCAGTTATCGGCGAAGTGAGGGGTTCTGAGGATAATACTAGTGACGGCATGTGGAATTATTTTATTTGTTAGGTTTTATAGAAAAAAAAAACAAATTGTCACCGTACACCAAAATTATAATGTACATTTTTACTCCAAATAATGTCAGAAAGTAAGTTTTTTAAAGCGTACTGTACACAGGTCTTCTAATATATTTTGGTTTTTAAATTTTATTGTGCTCGATACTTTTCATGGTAGCAATGTCTTGCATATAGCCGATGTAGCCACTGACTTGGTTCTAGCTCATTTAGCACGCGCTATGTCTTTCTTACATTGCCTGATATCGTATATCGCCATTATACTTGATCGAATGAAAAATTCAGAATTATGAAACATACTCGTAGTTCTGCATTTAAAATTTACGTCCAATCGGTCTGACTTTTGGATCCCTTTTCTTGCGTTCTTTATTCTATGCGATCGATGCACAAAGTATGGTGAATAAGATCGTTGAAAATGATTTTGCTTAATTAAATTTGAAATTTGATATAGTTTAAGCTAATTTACTTAAATTATTTCACTAATTTGGTTGTCTGAAAAGTATAACATTTCCCGTTCGCTTAACAATACATTTTTTAAATATTTCACCATAAAAATATTTTAGTGTGAATTTATTTATGGCATATCAGAGAAAACGAATAAATTCGTTATTAACTTTGTATTGTAGTGAGGAGTATAGGACATTGGACTTCAAAATGTGTTTATTTCCAATATTGACACGGCCGTGCAATGTGCTTTAATGAAGTTTGAACTTACGTTCCAAGCCAATGCTACAACTTACTGTGCTAATTAAGGTTTCAATCAAGCTTACCTGATGACCTTTTCATTATAAAGATTAGAGGATCGTCATATTAAATGGTTGATTAAAAATGTAAGTGAAAAATATAACTATGAAGCAGAAATTCTGTTTGTTGGTGTTTCTGATATTTCAGCTCTGACACGATCACATTCGCCAAGTGAAACTTATTTAGCCCTGTTATTGATTTGAAATTCGTAACGTACGGAAATGCGTCACTAAAATTTATTATTTGACGGGTCGTCGGTTCTAATATAAGGCGAGCCAGACATCCTGCGAACGGAGGTTCAAATTCTACGAAATGCAAAAAAAAAAAACATTTTTTATTTTTGCGAAATAAATATCCAATCTTCAAACCACTTTAAAATAAACAGGCAAAAGAAAATAAAGCGACATCTAGCGACTTTCTAGTATCATTTCTACCGCGTGTGAGTTGCGCACACTGTTTTTTTCTATGTTACACACACGTACGGAAATATTTTGTTACCACTTGAAGAAAATTATCAAACATATTTTGTTCTATATTATGAGGTTCTTAGACAATATCTAAGTACCTACGTAACACCATATTGAAAAAACTGATAAATTTGTTTGTTTTGGTGGTTTGAACCGGTAAAATATTTTTATTTGGCTAAGATTGGTTATAATTCTGATTTATTTGAGCCGTGATAGTATGAAGAAAATCTAAATTTCGAAATGTTTTAAAAATAATAATAATTTTAAATTTTGTTTCTCGGATTTCTGATTAATAATATAACGAGTACAACTTAACTTATTTAGGGCCGGTTTTATAAACGTCCGTTCGTTACGCTTGATACCATTTTTGGTTTACCGCCACAAATATTTGGTCTACCGCCGGATTTTGCCGTTTTATAAACGTTGGTTAGGTTATCGGTAGGTTAAGTTTCGGTTAATGCTTAACTGACTGATTTTGACCAGTTAAACGGGTAACGATCCGTTTTGTTGCTTGTTGGCGCGCTTTTGACAGCTGTCAGTAGTAGTTGGTTGTTGTCCGACGATTCCTTATTTTAAAGGGACAGTATTATACTATTTGCATTTGTGATATGGATTATTCATCGAGCAGTGAAAGTGAGGATGGCAATGCTTGAAGATGACACGTCATTGTCGTCATCTAATGGCAGTAGTAGCAGTGAACACGAAGCTGTGGGAGGACGGAGACGTCCACGTGTTTTTATTCATAGATCGGATTATTTTAATTATTATGTGGACTTTTAATTACTATCGATTTTAAAATGAGATTTCGGTTGTCAAAGAGAATGAAGAGAAAGAGAGAAGAAGAGAACCGTGGCTCAAATTTTAAATATAATTGAAGCTCAATTAGTGCCGGCGACACATCGAAACCAGCCAGTTACACGTTACACCCGCACAGCAGTTTTACTGACACTACGATTCTACGCTTTGGGATCAATGCTGCAAGCTGCTGGCGAACATAAACTTACATAGTTTGAGGTATATTTTAGAATTGCGTTGATAATCGTGTTAATAATCGCGTCAGCAAACACTCCAAGCATTTAAAATAACAATCAACTTTGACAGCTAAAGTAATACCCATAGATAAAACAATATCAGAGACAATAATTTGCCAAAAACATTGCCAGTAAAAAAAACTTTCGGACCAAACGTAACCGATGACCGCTAGTAATGCAAAATTGTTTATAGTACGTAAAATAAAATAACGAACAGATAGCGGTCCGTTAACGAAAAACGGGTCGTTACGTAACAGAAATTTGGTACTTCGTTTATAAAACCGGCCCTTAGAAGACGACTAATTCCTAAGAAATTGCTTGATTTTACCAGAATGCATTTTATTGTGGTTTTACTAACATGATAATGATTATGTTAAATCTATTAAGTAATCAAAACACTGTTTATAATCAACATTAGTAAATACTACTCGAATTTGAACCAGAGTATAATGCGAGCATATACATACAGCAGGACTTCTTCATTTGACAATCCATAAAAATTCTACTTTTCTGTCTTTTGTACATCTTGTTCTTAATCCTTACAATGTGATTAAAAACTGTAAGAACTTTTATGAAGTTGTATTTATAACATCTTAGTAATTTAAAATATAATCCTGATTGGTTCTCCGTGTAAGTGATCTTAAATTACAAACTGACGTGTAGCATAATAAGATTCCGCAAGTCTTAGTGTGGAGCACGCACTCTCCGTCCCAAGTCCCAGCTTATGACAAAGCGCAGTTTATTTTCTCTGTCAGTCCAGCGGCAGATTTATTTATAAGCGGTTATTCTCCAGTACTTGTTATTCGTGGCATCATCGGTTGTTCTTCGAACCGAAAACCACACCGATGCGATGCCAGTGCAAGTGGATCAATGCAAAGCAATATTTACATCGCAAACTGTGGATTCCGCGGAACACGCTGCATTATCACAGATGTCTAATTTGCTTTCGGGCGGTAACTGGCAACATACTCGATTGGTCAAATAATTTCCTAATGATTCCGAGAATGTAAACAACTAATATAGTGTCCCATACCATGAATTATAATATAACTAGCTGGTTCCCGGCAAGCGTTGCCATGCCATTAAATAAAGAAATTGTATCTCCCTGCGTGTCCTTTCCCATTCCCTTCTGCCTCCCCTTCTTCTCCCGCGTCCCCTTCCCCTTTTCCCCTTCCCCTCCGCCGCCTCCACCTTCCATCTCCCCACTCCACTCCCTCCCCTTCCCCCGTCCCGCGAACTCCCCTCCCCCCTCCAGCATTCCATACTTTCAGTCCCGGTATATTCAATTTTCAAACAGCTCGCGTGCCACCTATTGCAATTTTTTATAGAAATTTCATAATGCCAGAGCTCACCAGTAGTTTTATACAAACCTTGTCCTGACAATAACGAACACACAAAAAAAAGAATTATCCAATTTGGTGCAGTCGTTCGGAAGTTATGCGCGTACATACATTTCGGCGATTCATTTTTATTTATATAGATAGATAGAAGAAGAAGATAGATAGATAGAAGATAGATAGATAGATAGATAGATAGAGATGTAGTGCATAATATTTTTTACCAGTAGACCAAACGTACGCACATTTAATAACGTTACCATATACTTATCATGCAGAGGTATTACTGTAGTCATACAGAGGTACATATACCTTCCCTGCATAGGGTACTTACATAATATGCAGAATTTGAAAATTCCATTGTCCATTTGCTCTTATTTCCAGAATGCCTTATGGTTTCAGCATTATCGTCATTTTATTATCGTCCTGGTAAAGACCACTATTCAAAATCGCAGAGTTTCTGAAGAGCTTTAAGCGTGTTTGATGCACAGAACTGAATAGCCAGGTACCTCACCACCGCCTTTTCCCTCACATCCTTCCTCTCCCCATTGTCTACAGCATTCACAATACAATTTGCTTACAACATACCACAATCCGGGATGCCGTAGTCACACTGGCTGCAGACGGCGATATTATATACTAGGACCTCTCGGTATTTGGTATTGGTAATTAAAACTTGGCTTTGCATGGCTTTAGAATAGTTTTGAAAGCAAATCTGAGGTACTTCTCAACATCTTCCATTTCTCAGTTTTTTCCCCTGCTAAGGGCACTCTTATGGTAGGTATTTGATCTTTTTTTAATATTTGTCTTGTCCTTCCTTACTCTACCACAGACTCATAAGTAATGCTGCAGGAAAAAAATAATACTAACCTAATATATAAAGTTGATTGTCTATTTGTGACAGGCAGGCGGGTTGGGTGGCGGCGTGCATTTGATTTGTGTACAAATTTACAGTTTTATATATTATTTGTAGAAGCGGAAGTAGTTAAGGGAACGTACCCATACTACGTGACCTCTTCGGGGGGGGGGGGGGGGTTCAAAAGGTCACGCTTGGTACAAATGAGCGGCGGTTTGCTTAGGATTTTGGTCACCAGGGGGGGGGGGGGTTTAAAAATTGCAAAAAAATTGGTCACGTAATATGGGTACGTTCCCTAAGATATATGAATACGATACAGGGATGCTTAGGTTGTTTGGAATTATAGAGCGGATGAACGAAGAATAACCTAATAATTTAACATATAATTCATAACCTCACAATTTTACTCCAAATCATTATGAACCTCATGACAGCGCCGGGGACTTATTAGTTTTATCCATAAAATAAGATGGTAAGCGAGTCATCGACCAAGTAATTTCAATTTAAGAGGCGGGTATGGGTACCGCCGCGCCGGGAACCATTTATTGGATAACCAACACTTTCTGACATAGATCACCGTTTGGCGACTTAACAGGGGTGCCCGGGTTCATGGGGTCATGTTTATCCGGATTTTGGCGGTGGATGTGTCTGCCAACAACAGCGTAACAATCTGCGTCGCGAGAGACTGGCGAGGGAGATCTTCTGACCTCTCCAGCAGGACTCTCTCAGAACATTGCCTTGCATCGCAGTGGAAAGGATGGATTTATTCGTCCGTCCTTGACACACTGACCCCCAAATTCCTACCCACCCCTCATATATTTTTCTGTCCCAGAATTTCCTCTCCTTCCTTCTCTTAAAAAGACCCTCCATACAGCATCCCCAAAGATGAAATAGGCGCCGAGTGGAATTATTTTTCTTGAGGCCTCCTGTATAAATGTAAAAAAAAGTAATATCGATCAGGCGAACGAATCGATCAATCTGACTTATTGGTAAGCTGATTTATTGGTCCAAGGCAGGAACCTACATACTCCATTAAAACGTGCAATGTCCTCAATGTTCCGATTCATCGAATAAGCTATGCGTCGCTCTCAATTGGCATCCAATAACATCATTGTGCCAAAAGTTTCCAATATCCAATAACAACTGACAGAGCCACTTACGACCAGCGAGCCTATTGGATGCATTAACACGATAAATCATTATCAAATTCGGTCAAACATGACTTTTTGAAATGCATGACGATAAACTAACAAAGAACTTCCTACGCAAGTTATTTATTATTTCGGATTATTTGGCAGTATCTACGAAGAAAAATATTGCATTTTGTACGTTCGTAAAGTAATTTAATAGTTTACTTACATCTTTGAGAGAGTCCCAACCGAAAATAAAAGTGTAAATGCCCTGTTATCATATTATCGCAAAGTTTTTTCTCTTGGTGGCGGTAAACATTGTTTGAACCATAATTATTAGCAGAATTAAAAATCAGACTATTAATAAGAATTTTCATAATTTTCTAATACCGGTTGTAAAAATAAAGGGTGGTACACAAAATTAACACTTGCTTAGAATGATGCATCACAAAGTTAGTATTAATTTTAAAAAAAAACGAGTGTTCTTTAGACCACACGACTGGCGTAAAACTTCTTTAGCTCCATCTATATGATAGGAAGAGAGAATGAAAATGTGCTCCTACAGTGTGATACAGAATATTTATTTATTTTATTATTAATTTTTATTTTATAAAATCTTATTAGTGACAGATTTTTTGTTTTTTTTTGGCTGCCACACTAGGCTAATGCCCGCGTGTGGTAGTCATACATTTAATATTTTAAATAGGAATTAATAAATACTATTTTATTGAAAAAGATAATTATACATTATAAATAAAAATTAAGAAATACTTAAAATAAGTGAAAAATAAAGAGAAAAATCATATTTTAAAGAAAAATAGAAATAAAAATTCAAATTTTGAAATTTATAAACTAATAATAAATATTAGGCCAATAGGCCTGCACTATGTCTTAGATATACGAAACGTAACTGGCTATGGGAGAAAGAGATAAAGAAAATGTGTGCTCTCACTTCTCTCTCTTGCCCCTACAGTAATATACGAAACGTAACTCTCTCTCTTTCTGTCACGCATTCACCAGCTTACTCCCCAAGTCAAGCGTGGGTAAAGAAGTTTTACTTCAAAAATCAAATGAAGTGATACATTTTTCATTTTCAGTATAATTAAAAATACTAATATTTTAGTAGAAAACAGCTTATAAAAAAATCTATGGTTTTATTTCATAAAAATACTACTATCGGGGATGACTTTGTCTA
This sequence comes from Limnephilus marmoratus, assembly GCA_917880885.1. Taxonomy (NCBI): domain Eukaryota; kingdom Metazoa; phylum Arthropoda; class Insecta; order Trichoptera; family Limnephilidae; genus Limnephilus; species Limnephilus marmoratus. The sequence goes on along the minus strand of OU862920.1, from coordinate 38,597,547 downwards.
TGACTCCGATTTAATAAACTCTAGAACTTTTGCTTTGAATTTGAGTGTGATTTTAAAAATTTGTAAATGTTTCTTTGGAGAATTCAGATGAGCGATAAAGTACCTACCTACTTATGATATAATATTTTTAACAGAAAATAATTGCAAAAATTCATATTTTCTATCCGTTATTTCCCACGAGTTTGCGCTGGGTATAAATAAAATACGTTAACCTGTCGACAGTAACCAAATTCCAGGAACGCATACGTGTCATAGGTTGATTTGTGTTAATTTCCGTATTTGCATTAATTTTTTTTTTTTTTTTTTTACATTAACACCACACAGGAGGCCCTGAGGAAAATAATTTCCCTCCGGGCCTATGTCATCTTTGTAGATGCTGTGTGGAGGGTCTCTTTGAGGAAAGGAAGGAGTGAACATGGGTCTTGAAGAGACCCATGTTGTAGGAGGGAGGAAACACAGAGGCCGGCAAATCGTTCCACAGCCGAGCCGTTGAACTCAAGAACGAGTCATAGAAACGACCCGTTCTCATGTGAGTAATGTCAACCGTGTACAAATGTTGGGCGCGTGTTTGGCGTGTTTCCCGACTATGCACCGGAGCCGAGGGGATCAATGATGCTAGTTCCTCGGAGCATCTTCCATTGTAATACCGGTAGAACAAGGACAGCATTCCCACCTGACGCCTATGCTCTAAAGATTGCAGTCCGTCTGTTAGGATGGGAGAATCTATCAAACGGACCGCCCGTTTCTGCACAGAGTCAAGGGTTTTTTTTAGGTATTTTGGAGCTCCAGACCAGAGGTGGCTGCCAAATTCAACCGTGGGGCGCACTTGCGATTTGTACAGGGTTAGCAGTTGGGTACTATTAAAGTATCTGCGGGCCCTGTACAGTACACCCAGTTTCTGAGAGGCTAACTTAACTCTGGTTTCGATGGAGCCCCCGTACCTGAGCTGGTCACTTAGAGTTACACCAAGCATATCAATGTTACAACAAAACGTTATGTATTTAAATATAAGAAATGTCAAAACGTAAACCTGCCGACAAGAACAAAATACCAGGAGCAAAGAAATATGATTGGGTATTTCCATGTGGTTTTTATAATAATCATTATAAACATTTATTGCTCGGTGAAAATTTCATTAAAGGTCCCGAGTGTGCGAGGGTATCATACACAAGTTCCAAAGCCGTTAGATAGTACCTAGGCAACAACTATTGCAATCTAGAAAATAAATAAATAAATGTCATAACGTAGTAGTAAGACAGTACGATAAATATCTCGAATGACGATAGGCATGGTGCATGTTTTGAAATCACAGTGAATGTGCTGGAACCTGGAACTCACCCATGCTAATATCGTTAACGAACATCGAAGTGTTTTCAAAGCGAAATTGAGGTCGATTTGTAGAATGCATAATATCATTTTTAGATGACCCTTCATTTTAATGGGATTGCATTATGCCATTTGAACTATCGGCCAGAGTAAATGTTAAATAATGGAGAACTACACATAACTTTGCTGTGCATAAAATGAGTGCGGAATACTGACAGTCGTACACTAATTTTGTCGAGTTTGTGGCGTCAGCGACGATCAATGGGTCATCATTCCAAATAGGCCTTTCTCAGTCTAGGCACCACTCTTTAAATAGGCTGCGATTAATATTATTTTATGCATCTAAAACATTCCTAAATAACGTCACTCATGAATTAAATTAATAGGCGCCGTTTTCCGAATGCGGAAGGGAGTGATGTCATTATCTGTATTGGATCACTCGTTAGAATTTTATTTCTTCATTTGCATTGTGTGACAAAGCTGCATAAAGCCAATTTTGAATAACGTTCTTTAAAATGCACCAATTATTTTTAATTTAAATAATTTTTTGTCACTAAAATTAGTATTTACCCGATTTTTTATAGCGGAACAACTTATTGAGCAAAACTTTAAACTGTGATATTTAATCATTGACGACAATGGTATCATTCTTATCTTTTACAAAGTGATTTTTTTTTCATTTAATTAAACAATAGTAACCACTTTTGAACGAAAAATGTGAAACAGAAAAGACACAAAAAGGTTTGGTAACTTCTGCGAAATGACATTAGCTCAGTAGTCAGAGCAATACACTGACAATGCAGAGTTCCTAGGTAAAATTCAAGATTGCGATCGAAACTTTCCAGTATTTTCTGTTTTACGTTTTTCGTTTCACAATATGGGTAGTTAATGTAGTCTTCAATGAGTAAATAGTATTTTTCAAATTAATACATTTATTCGCAGTCGACTTATTTCCGGGGTACAGTAGAGACACTTCCTCATTCAACGCTGGTGTCATATGAACTAAAACACAATAAATCGCTGTTCGGAAATCGTGGACTTATCAACCACAAGGCCACAGAGCTATCAACCATTCTGTCAAAGCCTTGCGGTCAGATTTGCTTAAGAGGACATAGGTAGAGAAACCCAGAAATATGTCATTTTCAAAAAAGTTTTTAGACGTATTGACTCTTTTCCACAAAAAAATATAAATGGATTTCGAAAGATTGTTCTTTTATCTAGCATAGTTATGTAATAAATTTTTAGAATTTTTTTTAATTTTTAGGATAATAAGGTTATTCCATAGGTCGTTGGCAGATTTGTTAAATTTTCAAAAAAGTTTTTGTATTATACCACACCCATTTCAAATAATGTAATCATGCAGTGAAATAAATCAATACATTATCTAGCAAAGTTATGTATTAGAATTTTAATTTTAGTTTCAATAAAATCATTAAAAAATATGTACGTACATGTGTTTCTTGACGAAAATTGGTCCATTTGTGTATTTATTTGCGCACTTATAAACTAATATATTTCATATTTTTTTACATACTTATTGTGCTAAGACATTATTGACAAATCATAAATAAGTTTGACCGAAAAATAATTTTGGGAAGCATTTAATTTTAATTAATTAACAGCTTCGCATTTGACGATTTTATCATAGCGCCGAAACACAAAATTTCGCAGTTCATTACGGTCCGAAACGTGGCCAGACGAGGACGTGTCCGCGTCGCTCTGAATTACAACAGTTTGAAATAATATTTTGGAAACGAAATGTAAATACATACGAATTCCTTGTTTCACGTTCGTAAAATCTACAGGGTTGACCGAATTTCATTTTCATTGAATATTTTTATGCAAAAAGTTTTATATTTAAAAATAAATGTTTTTATTTGTCCCTTATTATACGATACAAAAAACAAGAGTCCCAAATGCCCCATTTTTTTAAAGTAAAACTTCTTTACGCATGCTCGACACATGGGGTTAACTGGTGAATCGTTACGAAAAGTGGTGATTGTTACGAAAAGTGGTGCTGGTTACAAAAAATGACATGCGAACGGTAATCGATGCGAACAGTGATCAATTGCTAGGCGGGTCGGGCCTTTAGGCTCGCTTGTTATTCGTGTTATTGTTATATTGTTAATGGACTATTTGTCCGTAAATAAATAAATAAATAAATTATATACAGCGGGTACCCGGCATGCATGGGTTCGGAAGTTATGCGCGTACATACATTTCGGCGATTCATTTTCATTTATATACTAGCTGGTGCCCGGCATGCGTTGCTATGCCGTTCAACAAAAAATTGTTTCTCCCTGCGTGTCCTTTCCCATTCGTCCCGTTCACCTTCCGCTTCCCCTTCCTCTCCCGCGTCCCCTTCCCCTCAAACGTTCCCACTCCGCCTCCTCCACCTTCCGACTCCCCACTCCACTCCTCTTCCCCCGTCCCGCCAACTCCCCTCACGAATTCCCTTCCCCCCTCCCAGGTTCCCCTCCCCCTCCCTGGTTCCCGTCCCTTTCCACCCGCGGCACCAATACCCAAGTTCCTATCCCCCCTCCCGCATTCCATACATTCAGTTCTGGTACATTTAGTTTTCAAACAGCTCACGTGCCACCCATTGAATTTTTAGTATACACATTTTATAATGCCAGAGCTCACCAGTAGTTATATACAAACCTTGTCCTGGCAATAACAAACACAACAAAAAAAGAATTATCCAATTTGGTGTAGTCGTTCGGAAGTTATGCGCGTACATACATTTCGGCGATTCATTTTCATTTATTAGCATTTATATATATGCCGGGTACCAACCTTTGCCATTTAATAACGAAATTGTTTCTCCCTGCGCGTCCTTTCCCATTCGTCCCGTTCACCTTCCACCTCCCCTTCCTCTCCCGCGTCCCCTTCCCCTTTCGCGTTCCCACTCCTCCTCCACCTTCCTTCTCCTCACTCTACTCCCCCCCTTTTCCGTCCCGCGATCCCCCCTCCCGAGTTCCCCTCCCCCCTCCCATAATCACCTCCTCCCTCCCGCGGATCCCCCTCTCGAATTCCCCTCTCCCCTCCCGAGTTCCCCTCCACCCTCCCGGGTTCCCCTCCCCCCTCCTGCATTCCATACATTCATTCCCGATACATTCAGTTCTCATACAGCTCGTGTGCCACTTATTGCAATTTTATTATACAAATTTCATGATGCCAGAGCTCGTGTCCTTTCCCATTCGTCCCGTTCCCCTTCTGCCTCCCCTTCCTCTCCAACGTCCCCTTCCCCTCTCCTCACTCCCCTCGCCCGCTTCCCCTATCCCTTAAACCCCCACCCGTTTTCCTCTCCCCCCTCCCGAGTTCCCCTCCCACCTCCCGGGTTCCCCTCCCCAACCCATCCCGCGGGCCCCCTCTCCCGAGTTCCCCTCCCTTGTCCCCCTCCCCTTCCCTCCCTCATCCTTCACCCCTCTCCCATCCGCCACCTCCTCCCGCATTCCATACATTCACTCCCGGTACATTCAGTTTTCAAACAGTTTGCGTGGCACCAATTGCAATTTTATATACAAATTTCATAATGCCAGAGCTCACCAGTATATACAGAAACCTTTAGTCCAGTCAAGGAAGGGGGTGTAGAGTGCGTGAGCAGGGACCTAAGCGATTCCTTCAGAAACTTGTTTAGGGTGCTTAGGATGTGAACATACTAAAAATCCTGACGTCTAGGTGGTGCGCTAGGGGGGGGAGGGGGAGGGGGAGGTCCCAATTTTCGGGTTTCCGCTTATATCTCAAAAACGGTGCGCCGCAGAGGAAATTTTTTTAATAATAAGTAAAAGCTGATAAAATTATCTACAACTTTTATTCTATACGTAATTTTCGAAATCCCAGCCATTTTCGAGTTATTCGCTCCACAAATGTAGATATTTTCGAAAAAAATCATTTTACCTCACATTTTTCATCAAACATTCCTTCATATCGTCTAAAATATTCATCAAAGAAAAAAATTTATTCGAAAGAAGTTGTAAAGAATTTAATTTTCTTTTAGAATATATAGACATATGTAAATTTATCTTCAACCGTTCAACATTTACAGCAATTTGAAGGTTTTTCGTAAAATGTTGTCATTTTCAGAAAGAGCTGTTTTTATCTTATTACTGACACACAACACTTGTTCGTTCGCCTAATAATATGTGTGACCACACTTTAAAACCAGTTATTAAATAAAATAGGTAAAAATCATATTACTTGAAAAATACATAATTGTATTTTATAATCATAATGTTTATTCTATTTCGTTACATTAAGCACATAAAATTATAGATCTCATTGTTATCACTGTTCTCAATAACATCATGTTACATTCTCATCCTCCTTGGACGTGGGGGTCCTCGCAAGCGTTGTTCATCCATGGCATCTTCATCCTCAGTATTGGATGGTTCTTGCTGAATGGGCTCTATGTCGTCGTCATCGTCGTCCTCGGCAACAGGCACGCTATTGAGGCATCTCCCTTGGCAGGAGACTCGGAGACACGCTGCAGAACAGGTCAGCATTGCTTTTCGGCATCCACATTTGCCAATTGCACAATCCCTGGTGCAGCGGCAAAATATCATATTTAGAAGGACCTCCGGCGCTGGTGGATCTTTTGTTGTATTTGGCATCAGGGTCTCTCCTTCATGTTTCCACCCCCATTATTCAGGGGGCAGCTCAATCGGTGCACTGGGAATGGTGTTTAACTGCGTTCTCTGTTGGAGGGAGGGAGCTGATGTCAGGCTTCATATTTGCCACCAACCCTGTGAACGACTAAAAGCGGTACTGGTTAAGGAAGGTCTGTCTTTTTGGCGCCGCATACCATTTCAGGAAACATTTATTTCCAGCCTCTTCAACCTCGCCGTGAGTAGAGGAGGGGTTATAAAGATCATTGCCGCTTGCTTGATGAATTCTGACTCCAAGTACAATTTTGAGAAGCCCACCTTGCTTCTCCTGAAAGTTGCAGATGTTGTGTCGCAGCCGGTAAATGAATGTAAGAACAGGATGTGTTCAAATGCACGGTGCTGCATCTTTTGGATGGACAGTGGCATTGTTTTGGTTTTCCCTCGTCCGTTGTCAGCAGCAGAATATCTTGGGTGGGAGGAGTGGAAGCAATCAAAAGGAAGTGAAAGCTTCTCACAAAACTGTGAGAGGAATGTTCCACAGCAATCTTCACAACAAGGAAGTCAGTATCATGTCCTGAAGAGTCTGTATCCCATTCTCCCGAAGCTTCGTCTGTAGTAAAGAGATGAAGTTACTTTTGTTGGTAGGATTGGATAACAAATCTTCCTTTTTAACGGGTATTGAAGTGTTCCAAGTCAAATTGATGTCAGCTGACCTTCTCAGTCTGTATCATCGCATCTGTTATTGTGATTTTGTACCGTTGGCTGGGTTTGGATACCAATCAAATACCACAGTGTGAGTCATCCAGCATAGTGGTGGTTGACGTAGTTGATGTAACGATCACAAATTGTGACAAGGAAGGCATCTTTTTGCCAAATTACTCTGTGTAGTAGAAATTTTCCGTCCACAACTATGTTCACCTGAGACAGTAGACCAGTTTTTTGGTAGGCTCGAATAAGCTGTACAGGACAGATTTAGTTGTCTTCCACATCCCACCTTCATTGAACAGTGCCAAGGGAAATGGGGCCAACTCATACTCAAAGAATTTCTTCAAATCCTCATCTGATCGTTTGCTTATACACATCCGGTGAAACAGAAATGTTGGGTCAACTGCAACCTTTTCATCGTGATTTTTTATCGACGAGCTGACAGAAGACATTGGGAATTGACATTATTTCATTGGCTTGTGGGAAGGGAGGATGTGCATCAAACCACTGACTGAGTTTGAAAATGTCTGCTGCATCTTTACTTCGGTGGGCTTGTCTGAGGTCCTTGTGTTGTTACTGGACGTGAAGACTCCACAATACTCTTCAAGGGAAGTGCAGATCTCATGAGTTGCGCTCATACCAACTAACCACTTCTAGTGCATTGTGCAAAATACCTCTGCCTCCTGTTATGCCTTCTCGGCTTTTGAATGATAGCATCAATGTGGTTTCCATGGTCATATCTGATCATACGCCTTACTAAAAGAGCGTCGCATAATCGTCGTTGCACGTCGGTGTGTCAGTAATAAGATAAAAACAGCTTTTTCTGAAAATGACGACATTTTACGCAAAACCTTAAAATTGCTGTAAATATTTACTGGTTGGAGACTTATTTGCATATGTATATATATTCTAAAAGGGAATTAAATTTATTACAACTTCTTATAAATAAATTTCTTTCTTTGATGAATATTTTAGACGATATGAAGGAATGTTTGATGAAAAATGTGAGGTAAAATAATTTTTTTCAAAAATATCTACATTTGTGGAGCGTGTAAGTCAAAAATGGACGTGATTTCGAAAATTACGTAAAGAATAAAAGTTGTAGATAATTTTATGAGCTTTTTTTACTTATCCTTAGGAAATTTTCATGTGTGGCGCACCGTTTTTGAGATATAAGCGGAAACCCGAAAATTGGGACCTCCCCCTCCCCCCCTTCCCCCTAGCTCACAACCAAGACGTCAGGACTTCTAGTATGTTCACACCCTAAGCACCCTAAACAAGTTTCTGGAGGAATCGCTTAGGTCCCTGCTCACGCACTCTACACCTCCTTTTGGAGCATTTATTGACTGGACTACTTTGCGGGCGTGCTCACAACAACTCACCAAAGTTTCATCGCAATCGGATGAACGGTTAGCAATTCACAGGAAAGTATGTAGAACAGTTTATATGGGAGAATTAAATTGTTGATTTTACTATCTTCCTCGCAACTTTTCCATATTTTCTCAACGTTTAAACCTTTCCTGGACTACGACAAACATTTCAAAACCAAAATCAGCTAAATCGGCCCAGCCGTTCTCGAGTTTTAGTGAAACTAACAAACAGCAATTGATTTTTATATAGGGGGGGGGGGGGGTAAAAGAGGCGGGGGGGTGGAGGGTGGTTAGAGGTTGTGGGGTGAGAGGGGGAGGGGGTTGAGAGGGATGGGGGGTAGGCTTTTTTATATCCATTTTTCGTATTACAAAAATAACAAACATGAGAATCGGGTATGGGTACCACCGCCCCGGGAACCATTTTTTTGATAACCAACACGTCTGCCGTAGGTCATCCTTAGTGGTTCGCAACGTTTGGTGACTAGCAGGGGTGCCTGGGTTCATGGGGTGAGGTTTTTTCAGGTCTTGGCGGCGGATGCGTCTGCGCACCAGCTGAATGGCAGGTTGGATCTAGAGAAAGTGGTTGAGGGAGTCCCTTTGACTTCTCCAGCCTTACTCTCTCGGAACATCGCTTTGCACCGCAGTGGGAGGGATGGATTCATACATCCGCTCTCCTGGACACGCTGACCCCCACATTTCTACCCACCCCTAATACCCTTTCCTTCTCAGAAGATCCTCTCCTCCCTTTCCCTGAAACAAACCTTCACACAGCATCCCCAAAGAAGAGATAGGCAATGTGTCGAGCGATTGTAAAAAAAGGTCTCTCCCGATCCGGCCTTCTACGTAGTTGGTGGGGCAGATTCCACCGCCGCCGAGATCCTGACAAACCTCGCCCCATGAACCCGGGCTACCCGTACGGTGTTGATAATCCAATACATGGTTCCCGGGACGGCGGTACCCATACCCGCCTTCCAAATTACTGATACTATTTATTGACGGCCGGCGTGGTCAAGAGGTAAGGCTCTTGACTCGCAATCCGAAGGTCGTGGGATCGAATCCCGGCGTGGGCAAATAAATTTTGTTTGACTAATTTGGGTTATTTCATATAAAAATAATATATTTGCGTCACGTTCCAGAGTGGAAGATACTTTAGTATCGCCCTGGTGTAAGACCACCATTCAGAATTGAAACGTTGCTAAAAATTACTTTGGCCGTGTTTGGTGACCAGATCTGAATAGCCAAGTAATTCTTCGCTTCCTCTTCCCCATCTCCTGCCCTTCCCCACCACCTTCTGCCTCATACTATACCCCATAGTCATGTCATAGTCTCACTGGCTCCAGACGGGAGCATTTGGGTCTCTTGTGCGGTATTCACATAAATATAAAATTAAAAATTATGCACACGAATAAATATTTCAAAATGAGATATTTTTTACAATCCAACTGAATATTAGGTACTCTTTTTTTCATGAATACCGCATAAGAGTCCCAACTGCTCCCGTCTGAAGCCAGTGGGACTATCACCCCCAATTGGGGTATGTTGTGAGGCTGAAGGTAGTGGGGGAGGGGAAGGAGTTAGGGAAGATGGAGGTGGGGAAGTACCTGACTTTTCAGATCTGGTCACTAAACACGGCTAAAGCCATTTCAAGTAACGTTTCAATTCTTCCACTCTAATGGCCGTAAAATAAAATGAAAAAACAAAAACCAAAATATTAAAAAATATATAACAAATTGTTTTTTTGTGTAGGTATCTACTTTATACCTACTGTGTTTATGTATCTATTTATGTCTACGCACTTCAATACACAAATTACAAATAACTACTACTTATTAAAATTCTGGAAGCGAGAATTCAACATCTTTATCTGAACCATACTGTAGGTCCAGCTTCGCGTGAACTATAGGTACGTGAAACCCGGCTTCTAGCGGAACGAAATCTAGTTCCAAAAACGTCCGCTTGCAACGGCTGATGTGTGAGCGGTGCAGTCGGAATCGAAATTATGATTTGCTGGTATGACAGCCTTAAGCCATAATGCGGCCAACAAAATAAAACACTGATTTATTTCCTGAATATTGCAGGCTGAAATCATCCGGCTAGTGTAACCAATGTTGTGGCTCATCGCTGCATCGGTATCGAATGCTTGTGATCGAATTCACACGTGACAAAACATTTACTTTTGGACTGGATGGAAATTAGTCGAGAAAAGCAAAAGTGACGTCATTTGGGCTGGGTTTGCAGGATTCTGCGAACGATGACACACTTCATAAAATAGGCTCTGACTGCTCAAGTCAAAGTGGTATATTGCATGCAATTGACTTTAATGAAAGTTATTAACAATATTTATTACAGATCGATAAATCATTTCTGACGATGATCACATAATATCGCACCAATCTAGAATAAGAATGAGACGGTCGCTGATTGCTACCTTAAAAATAATTAAATGCATTAATAAAATAGTTGCATTACTCACTTTTTCAACCCAGCGTTTATCAGTTTTAAATGAAGAGTGTGTGATTTAAAAAATGAATGCGTTCTCATTTCCTCTCATTAATGGGTAATGCACTTATATGTAAATGGGAGAAGTTAACATGATTTTAAGCCAATTCGGTTGCGGGGTCCTTGTGCTTTCATTTACATATGAGTATTCAGTATTGTCATGAAATGCTTTGAGATAAATGATTATGTTTAATGTGAACAACATCCGCTGTCGGTGAACTGCACTTTGTAGATTCCAATATTATTTTTGAATTAAGCATTCATGATATAAATTCATTTAAACTATGCCAAATAATTACATGTTGTATACCTATAAGTACTAGGTTCACAGTATTTGGTTTCGGTGGATTCCCCACAACATAGTTTTTTGCTGGTATCTTTAACCTCAATTAATAGATTAACCACACGAAAGCATTCATTTGTCAATGTCCGTCGAATTAAAATGTTTTGCGCTCGTTTTCTACGATTAATTTACGGATGAAATACAAAAAAGTCATATAGCTGAAAGCAATAACATTATAGTATCTTTGACGATGTGCTAACGTAAAAAAACCAGAAGTTTGAGGCAGAGAGGTGCAGAATAATATAATAAATATCGCACATCCCATAGAAAAGTGTTGTAAGTCAAAATTTTCCATTAAAGTTTTATCTTTGAAAAGTAAAGTGATTGTGATTATCTACGAAAACCGTATTTAAGTTATATCACTCTATGATGTTGCTAATATTTCTTTTTGATGGAACCACTTGTTCGTCATTTACTCATTTGTTTTCCTTCTCATATAAATTTTTTTTTTTTGACTTACGACTCTTTTCTATGGGATGTGAGAATTATGTATCTAATCATCTCCCAACCGGATAACCTAACCGAAAGCGAACAATTATTACATAATATCTCGCATTACTTGTGCAACTTCTCGTGCATCTTATTTGCTTTGTAATGATGAGAAATGTCAGCGGGTTGTTTATCTTTCAGTTGCAGATGCACAAGGTCAGTTTTACTACAGTAGTAAAATATTCAAGGAACTGTTTTATCAATACACGATGCCACGACCCCCTATCTCATTCACTTATGACCTCAATCAATAACAACAGTGTTTGCAGTAAAATCAAAGCGTTCCCGCTGCAGAAGACGCTCTTGGTTCCATTTAAAATTACACAACTCCAGATTGTGCAATATGTGGATTTCTTGTTTTTTTATCGTTAATATTTTGTAATGTCTTTTGGACCTTGAATAATTACGTATTTTTATGTTTGAATTACTCAATAAATTAAGTAGAGAAATAAGATGTATCGGCCGTCCGGGCAGAAGAATGCATGGGCAATGATAAGGGGCCGTACATAAATTACGTCACACGAATTTTATGATTTTTTGACCCCCCCCCCTGTCATCATCAAATTTGTGAGACCCCCTCCGTGACGTCACACGTCACACATTTTGGAACTTTACATCTAAAAATAATCAAGACAGTAGTTAAAATTTATTTTACATCTGACGTCACACAGCTGATGACAGTGATGACCCCACCCATACCCCTTGTCACACAATGTCACACTACTCTCCTCCCCCCCTTAAGGTGTGACGTAATTTATGGATGACCCCTAAGGAATCTAAAATAGTACTTTCATTTTTTATAAGAAAAACTCTCAAAAAAATAATTAGTTGAAGATAACATTGATAATTCTGAAATTTTAAATATGAGCTTGGCAATTATGTCGGTTTGACAGAAGGTGGCAATAGCGAAATTAGTTAACGCGCACGTCCCGGTTAGACGAGAGATCTGGGTTCGAGTCCCAGTTGCGACCATTGTCTTTTTTCTGTTTTTCTGTATCTCGTTCTCTTTCATATTTTCATTTAGATTATTATTGTTATCTTCTTCTTCGATGATATAGTAATTTAATTTCCAACTTTTAACGGTTTGTTTCTGTTTTTATATTTGCTGGAAAATTATTTGAAAAGTGTTTTTCAGTATTATCGTACGTTATGTTTTTATCGCAACAACACCTCTAAATCTGTGAAATCGATAAAAAGTTTCTGGACACCAGTAAAATATATTTTTTTTACTGTACAAGGTTTTTGTTTTTATTTATGACTCTGTACAGAGTGATAAACTAGAAATAACCAATGATTTGTTGTGGCACTCAAGGTGTTCCCGCATTCAAGTTACGATTAACCGCGCAGTGTTATATCTGAAAAGCTAATTTTGAATATCCTGCAAGATTATTTTATTGCGCTATTATGGGTATTGAACGCGGGAGTAATGTCCCCCTGTCGATAGCAACACACGGAGTACCAACATACCACCGGGTACAGTTAGTAGGTGATTTTGATACAGTAAGCACATCGGAGTATTCGGCCAATGGACGCGTTCCTTAATTCCCGCATTTCCTGTCCGAGTTTAGCTCAGGATTCAGTCGCCTACTTCGGATTCTTTGACTCTGGCCTGGATTGAACGAATTTCTGATGCCATTCTGCCGATTAATCTCGAATACATTCCACATCACTACCATTATTGTGTTTCTTTTATTTTTAGAGACTTTTTAAAAGTTGGCTAAACTGGAGAGAGACGAAAATTCAGGAACTGATGAAATATTAAAGTTCTTCCATAAATTAACCCAATCTTCGGCAAAGAGAAGACTGGACCATTTTGTTATTTAATTATATTATCTACATTTTAAATAATAACCAAAAACACAAGTTTTTAGATGATGACAATGTAATCCACAGTAATATATATTTTTTTAAATTATGATAATTTATAAAATTAAAACTCGACGTAGATCCCTTTAAAATTAATTATAAACCCCTTTTAATATTTCAGGATTCTTGTTATTTTGAAAAAAATACACAAGTTTTTTTAAGAAAGTTTGTAATCTTAAAATATATACCGCTAAAAAAAATTAAACCTTAATCAATGAACGATGTAAGTTTTAATACATTATTGTTGTCGGTGTATTTAATATCGGGACAAATGAAAGCGACCTATCCATAAAGAGGGCACAAAACATTGTCACTCTAAAAATATTTCGTCAGCTTTATTACCTTCTTATTTGAATCACCAGATTTAAATGTCCGGGTTAAATTTTCTCCACAGGAAAAACTAAACCCTTTCACACTCTTCCCCAAATGATCATCTAGTCAATCCACGCTATGCAATTGCACTATATAAGTATTATAAATACAAAACAATACAAGAACAACATGTCAACCTACCAGAGACCAAATGGGAAAATAATTCACCGACTCCAGATATTTTCATATCAAAGGGTTCGGCTCTGTGGAATTCCTAATTTGACCTATCAATCCTACTGATTCCTCAATATAAATATTTAAAAAAATCTTTTGTAATCCTACATGTATTTAAAATGACTGATGTTTGCATTTTTATATATAAATTCTTTGACAAACCTAATATGCCTAAATTTTGAATGAGAGTAATTATTATTATTATTTATAAAGATTGTCAAAAAAAGTTTTTAAACGTTGTGATGTAGCGGTTACCTAACTATTGACGGAAAATTATACTCTTCAATAAAATATCTATAAAGCGATTGACAGGAAAGTATACGAGTACAAACATATTAATATAAAGGTGTAACACAATTCTTATATTTTTACGTCGAGCTGAAGTGCTAGATTTTAAGAACAGAGTTATCGAAATTTGGATTATGCTTTATTTAGTAAATGGAGTTAGTAATATATCAAAACATCCCAGGCATCTTATTGTTTAGTTAGTGTGTTTGATAGTTGGTTGTATAACGCGTTGAAGAAAATTTTCACATTTTATCTTAGGTTCCTCGTTTTTAAAAGTGGCGACGCGACTGGACATTGGCACGACTGTTAATTAAGTTATTATGACTCCATGCGAAATAATTCTTCTGTCAGACAGTAGTTAATAGATGCAAATGATTCATCAAACTTACATTATAATTAATGTTTTTAAATGGAAATTTCATTAAAAAACTGTGTATTTGAAGATGACTAAAGGGAAGTGGGGAAAGATATTGGTACAAACAATGCTATCACACATTTCTATTTATCGCATTTACGTTTAAAAATCGCGCAAATTCTAAAAGGCGCGATACATAGAGTCGCAAATAAACTAGACGCTCAAAGAAAACTTATTAAAATAAGGGTTAAACTTGAAAAGCCCACAATGCCGCAAAGTGGGTGTTAGTTTACCCCATGGCTATATCAACACACGGTTAGCCCCGCATTTAACTGACACTGGGGTTAGACTACAGCGCCGGGGCGGACTGGAATAAACACTTTTTCAGCTTTGTTAATTTTACAATTTTAATCTATTTCTATTACTAATACTATTTACAATATACTACTTAGAATTCAACAGTAATCTTTTTGTAAAGTTGTTGTTGGTAATGCACTGAATCGATTGGCATTTTTTTAGTACCATTTATAAACTACGTTAATTTATATATACATATATCTAATTATTTAATTAAAACACAAAATATTTACTCGTAATGGCAAACATAAATTTTTTTAACACTTTGCTTAAAAAATATTCGCGCCTGCTTGAAATTTGTTAATTATATTTATAGCCACTCTTTTTCAATATCAAAGATACAAAAACTTTTGAAGTGAAAACTTCTTTGACACTAAAAAGTAGCGATTTAGCCTGCGAGAGAATGAAATAGACTAATCGGTCTCCTCTTTATGCGGTGCATCGTAGCCTCCCCACTCTTGTCTTCTTTAGTTTTCTGAAGATTTCACTTCTACCGCGTGTGAACTGTTCACTCCGATTTTTTAAAATATAATATTGATTATTACAAAGAGTGGAGTTGATCCAAAAATTTCAGACTGAAAAATATTTAAAAAATTTCGGAAGCCAATTCTCATCATTAAAGATTTTTTTCATACTATCAAAACAATTTTTTTTTAAACTCTTATGATAATTTTTCATTACAAAATATAATGGAAATGACATTGAAAAATAAATTTAATAATGTAATTAATAGGTATTAGATAATAATTTATTATCAGTGCCGAAAGTGTAATGGGGGTTCTATTGGGATTGGTGGCACCAATTGGTTAGAAAATGTATGAATAATTCACTTTAATTTTAAATTAATTTAATTTGATTATTAAATAATGTCACTAGCGATAGTTTAGCAAATATCGTTTAACCCAAGTCACAAACTAGATGTAAACCTGTCCCAATCACCTTTGATTCTTTTGCTTTGTTGAATTCTTCTTAGTATTTATTATTG
This sequence comes from Limnephilus marmoratus, assembly GCA_917880885.1. Classification (NCBI taxonomy): domain Eukaryota; kingdom Metazoa; phylum Arthropoda; class Insecta; order Trichoptera; family Limnephilidae; genus Limnephilus; species Limnephilus marmoratus. The sequence continues at coordinate 38,581,811 of OU862920.1, read as the reverse complement.
CTTCTAGCTACTATTTTATTTAACGGTTTCTAACAATTTATTAACTTTTATTGCACAATGTTCGGAGAAAACATATTGTGGTTAATATTTCGTATTAAATGTTTACGGCGATTAAGTGCGTGGACGCTCATGCTTTTAACTACCATTCTTAGTAAAATCGGTCGATAACTTTGCTGTGTTTGTGTGCTGACAATTTTTCAGAGATACTTGCTAACCATACTGCAACCATGCTGCAGAATTATACATCATAAGTCATAAGTGACATAAATATGACAATTAATTTAGAAAAATGATTCAGCGAACTAAGTGAAAACTTTGAATAATTGCGCGATTGTACTGATTTTTTGCATCGTGGTTGTGGGTGGTGAAGTAGTTCCCTAAGCCTCACAATAACACAGCCATGCGTTCGATTATGTGGTTTCACATAAAATAAAACAAACAGTTTAATTATTATATAAATATTAAAGCATTGTTATTAAAGCATATAAATACAAAAGTTCATTGACATCAACTTTCCCACAAGTAATTCACCGTGATGCAACGGTCAATCGACAATGTATTGGTGCATGTTAAATGTGTATATCTATCCATAAATGGAGATTTATTTTCTGATGGACTCTATAACGCTGCCAGAACGTTGGCTAAAGAAGAAGGTACCACCCCAAGAAAGAACAACACCCCAAAAATAAAACATGAAAATAATTAGCCCTAAAGCAGATTCTTTTTTTTTAACAAAGTCGCAAAATCTCTGAACGGATGAGATGAAAGATTTTCCATTTAGTTCTTTGACTCCATTCTATTTTTGTTTTGCAACAGTATTTTCATAATGAGAGCTACGGAACTTTGACAGTCAATAACTATATTCTGTACTTTACTGATAAACGCCAATTTCTCCTTCATATTTTTTAAGTTCAACAAGAAACAATATTTCGAATATTAGAGTTTACTCTAGTTTATTGTAAAGTTTCAAACTTATGTGAGAGAATAGTGAAAAAGTACTAGAAATGAACCAGAACAAGTTTTTCAGAAACGGGAAAAATAATTTATTGCATCAAACGTGAAAATGGAAAAAAATACATAGTTTAATGACATAAAACATGGGAAATGGAAAACAAAATGGTTTGAAGAATGAAACACATAAAAACACGGATAAAACCTTGTCATTATGATTTGGCACGACTATCGGTGAACAACAATGGTGACTTACGAATGTCATTGAACATTGGCGCTGGGTCCTCCGTCTCCAGACCCAAACAGGGACCCGGACCGTGTGATCCGGAGCGACTTGACTTGAGTTATGGTAGATTTATGACCGGCATATGGCGTTTGACCTATGCCTGAGTCATGCGCGCGAATAGCCGGCGCTATGTTTATTGTTCCGACAGCGATAGTCGCGCGTTAATTGGAGTACGTTATTCTGGACGCACTGTAAAACGGCGTTTTGGAACAAACACTCATTCAGATGGATACTTTCATAGGACCAGTACTGTTGTTTCACAGAATTTGAACAATTCATCAAATTTCGAAGTTCAGTTTTAAGCTGTATCCCAGTTCAGTTTTTATTCCGTTTATGATATAATATTAAAGGGGTATTCCAGTCTAGAAGCATGAATTGTAGGTATTTTTTCAGGTGCAATAAAAAAACAATAATTATTTAAGTTGCCATTATTTTACCAAATATTTATGAAACATTAAAGAATACAAAAAAAAATTCTAACGAAATTTTTTTTAATTCAAAACTTACAGGGTGTTGATGTGGGAGGTCTAAAAAAAATGGCGCGCCCTGGTTGACACGATTTCAACCCTCCTAGGAATCAGAAAAAAAAAACAAATTAATTCTTAATTCAAACAAATGTTGCTATGGCCAGTACCTCAGAAAATTCTTTTTTTTGCAAAATGGCAGCTGCCTAACATAAAAAGACATTTTTTTAACCAGTTTTTTTGACTTTTCCGAAATAAAAAAAAAATTAAGAAATTGAAATTGAAATTGTGTTGTAGTTCTAGAAAGGCGATAGCACGATGTAGAGAAAATTTCAAGTAAATTGGTTCAGTAAAACTTGAGACATCGTGTCAACCGCCCCGAAAAAAGTAGTTTTGAGAAAAATGCGTTTAAAGTTTTGTTCTATTTAGATTCTAGTTAGATTCCGTCTAAACCGCGACACTAACTTTTAAAATAGTTTGAATTTCAAAAAAGTACGGAAATATAAAATAAAACTTTTTCTGTACTAGAATACCACCTTAAGACATCTTGAATGCAATTTGAAAATTAACTTTGAAATTGTAGGAATTATGCCAATTCTATGAAACAACTGGTCCTTACAGGGGGTAGATTTAATTTCTTTAACATATTGAGCAATAAAAATAAACGGTGTTTATATAAATTAACTGCCTTAGTAACAACATTTTGTAATTGTTTAGTGATAAATTGAATATGTCCGCCGACTTGGTATAATTATTTCCCTTCATATTATAATAAAATCAAATGCTCTTACTTTCATGGCTTCAATTTAGATAGGCGTGCATACATATATGTTCGTTGACCGGACTACTCAACGAAGTTCAACTTCATCAGTAATATGACTGTAGTGTCTCGTGTTCATTCAGGGTCACTGTAGTCTAGCTGCTGAGAACTACGTTGTCTACACATTTTATGCATGGAGAGGTTACAACGGAGCTACATCATTTCATGGACCCTATTTTAGCTGCATTGGAAAATGGATAGAGATAGGCCACATTATGCGTAATCTCAAATGTAACTTGTTACAACATTGTGTAAACAAGACGGTCTAACGACATTGAAGCAACAGCCGGTTTCAGTAGGCAAACTTATGCTAAATATCTGGGGCACAATTAGGGAGGCTTATTGTTTCAGATTAACAATGGACAGATAAGAGCTAAAGAAAAGTAATACAATACCTACATATCTTACACATGCATTACTATCGTTGTGTGTCTTAGGTTAGATGTCATTTATGATGTCTGTTATATTTGTAGTACGTGTCGTGTGCGAACATGATGCTTAACTGGAACATAAAAAAAATGTTTTGATGTATTTTATTTCTCATGTATATTAATTAATTTGTTACTAAATTTTAATTCACCTGCTATTTTTCCTTGTTATGTTGACTCCTACCACCGTTCTCCCCCCCCCTAAACTTAACTAACTATTACGCCGTTTTCCTGCAGGGGTAAAGAGGACGAACGTCTTCTATTATTCTGACTTTTGATATGGCCCGACTCAAGTATCTGATTCACTTGGTCGTGCCATGTCTTCCTCGGGCGTCACCTACTTCTTCCGCCATTCACATTTGCGTCATATATTCTCCTTATACTTCCCTCAAAATTACCACTCCCACTACCATACCTAATAAAATCTAATAATTTTTGTGCTTGTATAATTTTAAAGTTAGTTTTACGATCGCTAATGAATGAAACTGGTGTGTCGAAATATAAAAATGAAGTAACAAATTGTACATGAGAAATAAACTCTTCAAAAACAAAATTGTTACATAGTTAATGCCCAAGAAATACAAAAATTTGAACTTAAATAACTGTGAATTGTGTTGGATAAATGCAAACAACACAACACATCGAAGAATTAAGAACTGCATCGACTGGCAGTATAACCTAAACATGCCAATTTGACCTCTACCAAATTTCCTCCACCATACGAAGAGGAAAAAGAAGAAAAATAAGAATAATAATGAATAGTTTCGCATATATCGTTACACGCCGCGCCGCGCCGCCCGGTTCGGTTCTGGATAATGTGTGGAGAGCCATCAGTCACGGCACTACCCTCTCAGGTTTCCAGTGACAACCACCACTTCTGCTTGGCTTTGCAACAGTGTTTTTTCATAACACCACTCGAAAATATACCATTCGTTCATCTGCAATGATTCGGAAAGTAAAATTTTCCAGTAAAAAAAAAAACAACATTTTTATTGTTGGTCGGCTTTTGACAGTTAGAAAAACATCAACGAAACTTCAATCATTGGAAAAACATTTTCAGAAAAAATTCAAAAACATAAAAAAATTCGGAATTCATCCAACAATTCATTCAACCCATCTGTCCGGTAAAGTGCACCAATTTTCAAAATAAAAAGTTAACAAGAACCTATGCAATTCAATATTCCATTGTTACGCCTGCAACAAGCAGATTATTGGATAATAAATATTAATTGAGAATTGTTCATTTAACGCCTTTTTATTGAATCGACAAAAATCAACCCGTTAAAAAATCAACATCTATTTTGAAAAGTTTTTTAAAACATATATATTTTTTTAATGTGACCTTTCTACCCAGGAATTGGAGTGAACAACGCTAACAACTGAGCAAAATCCTAATTGTTTTGGGCCGACTTTTATTTCGTATACTGCTATAATGGCACCCAATTTCATGGCATGCGTGATTGCAAAATTGATATTGTCATCAAAAATATTGTGTATCTGCCGAGTTTCAGCTCGATCGGATGTCGTTGAGTGGGTTAATTTTCACTTCCAATATTCTATTTCATTAATTTATTTATTCAGTCCGTCAAGAAAATAATAACGAAATTCAAAAAGCAAAGGTTTTTCTACTATTATTATTGAATACATCAAAACAATAAACATTACCAACTTTACAAAATCTAATTATTATTTTTTTAATTTATAAACTAACGTTTAGACAAGATTTTTATGCATAGCACAAAGGGTGACAATTATTATAAGCAATAATTGTCAGCCTGAAACACTCATTTACATTGAAAAATCTTCCGAGAAAAGATACTTGCCGCCAACGGGACTGCAAAAAAAAAAAAAGTTGGTTGTTTTCAGATGGAAAAAATGTAATAAGCAGTAATTGTTGAATGACACACTAGTATATATATAGTATATATATTTGGCGGGTATTTGATAAGCAGCCATAGCTCAGTGGTCAGAGCATCCGACCGGCAATCAGAAGGACACGGGTTCAAATCCCGTTGGCGGCAAGTATCTTTTCTCGAAAGATGTTTCAATGTAAATGAGTGTTTCAGGCTGACAATTATTGCTTATAATAATTGTTTACAAAATCTAATTATCTCTGAAGAAATTCTGTATTTATAATATTTTTTCAGTTTGCATGATTTTTAAATTCTGTTTAGTGATTTATTTCTTTCTGGGAAATTAATCCCACAAACATAAAGCATTAAAAATTAAAATTACCAACTAAATGGAATGCGTTTTAACGGCAGAGTGCATTTTGTATTTTAAAATAACTCGTTGAAAATTTACTAAATTCTGAAAAATAATTATCAACTCTTTTTTTAATTATGTACGCAGAAAGTGTTTCTGTTATTACACGTGAAATGAATTTGGGAATTTATGTAGAAAATAGTAAAATTACTTGAATCTAGTAATGGCCTGTATTAGGTAGTTCAAATTGAATGGGAGTTATTACAAAATTTTCGCAGGATGAGAAAAATGTTTTTTTTTTTTAATTTTTAATTATGCTATTCGTAATCGAGCGATTTATTCGTAATGAGATAATGATATACACGTTCAGTTATTTAAATATTATTTAAAGGACATTTCATCCATGAAAATACGAACTTACATTTTGTAACTTTTTAGAAGTACATATGAATATTTATAGTTTATTAGATTTTCTGGTTCGTAGTTGCAGCTGGCATCCGGGGGTAAAGTGCATTAACTTCGGGAGGTGATTCTACACGATAGTATAAGTAAAAAAGATCTATAACTTTTTTCGATATTCCAACTTTTAGGGGTAGTTTTGTGCTAAAAAGATAAACTTAGGCCGGCGTGCGCGGCCAGCTTTATTATTTTCCGCTGTTACGATACCGGCTAATCACCACCATATAATGTTGCCACGATCGTGCCCGGAAGGCTCCCGGCAAGTAAGATCGTACCTCACACTAAGGATTTTTAGTAGGTATATTTAGATTTTTGTATGGGAAAAAAAATGTTGGAATTTCGAAAAAAGTTGTTAATATTTTTTACTCCTACCATCGCATCCTGTAATATTTATTAGCTAGAAGACCCGAGCTACTTAATATAATTATTTAAGTATTGTAAATACTGAATTTATATTCGTGCTGTGTTAGTTGGAAACTTCGCGGTGATAATTCGCATGATTGAAAATATTCGGGTGTCGCTTTGTCTATCGTAGGTCAATTGACTCTAAATGATGGATCTGCGTTCGAATGTCTAAAACTCATATATATGTCATTTAAAATCATGATCGTTTTAACAAACGAATACAAAAAGCTATGTCATGTTTAAATCAGCGCCCAACCCTGCTTCCTACGCCAACCTGGTTTAATTATCGCAATAAAACAGTAGCTGGAACAGTTTATTTAAAACCGCTGTTTGTATGATTAAAGAAGCAATGAAGCGTTTGTTTTTCTTTGCGGTTATACATCTGCGCCGATGGGCGATGACTCACCCCATAAATATAGTCCACCAAAAGAGTTGTGACATCAACCGGGATGTACATCGTGCGGCTTTCCTTTTATTATGACTTTCTTATTTACGTTTAATTTTAAACCGCGAACCAATGTTTTTCTTCAATTTACTGCATTTTCGGCGCCTGTCCGCATCACGTCACAAAAACGCAAGAAAATAGTTTATTGCTTGGAGCCAGATTAAAATTTGATGTTAACACCGTAAACACGCCATCACTCAAGCGAGTTCTAAAGGCTGATAGATGTTATACGATGTCGGTTTCATCGCTTTTATATCTTCAAAAAATACTGCCTTATTGTTTTGCCATAAAGTAAATACATTCATAATGACATTGAGAAAGCAGCAGAACAATGATTAAGCTTTAGTCGTGTTCCTACGAGAGTGCGTAAGTATTGTTATTATATTGAATGAGGTACCAGCCGCTGCGGTAGGGCTTGTGCAGTGTTGAAAAACAGATAAGGAAACCAGATATTAAGATCTTGTCAAGCAGAATGTCGCGATGACGTTTTGATATTGATCGATGAATAATACTTGGATCGGGGTTAAGTAATCTCACTCTCTCGCCACCAATAATATCCGAGAGTAATCATTAATCAGATAAATACACATTTATTCCTACGTATATAACACACAAACCTGTTGTTCTCATAACGGACATCGTTACACAAGCGTTGGATTATTTTCGGAACGACCGTCTTTAATATAAAGAGGAACAGCGTTTTGGTGAGGCAACTACAACCTTCCTCCCAACCTCCGACATTCCCGACCGGGGGAAATATTTGATAGAATCTCGTCCCTGAGTGGACTTTTTAATCCCCCTCGCCATGTGCGGCCGCCCAATTTTTCGCCACATCGAGTAAACATCTATTAGATGCGTCCATTTCGCAGGCGGAACACATGTCTGGACTATTTTCTGATGAAAGGATCATTCGGGCCACGCGCCTAGGTCAAGTCTAACGCGATGTGTTTAGATTACAGACGCTAGGATAAACTGTGAAATCAGGAAAAGTGACTTTTCAAAAGCTATAACATAGGAAGCTGTTGGTAACTGAAACTGTTGGTTATCGAAAACATCTGTTTGATTTATCTCTTTCGGCTATTGTAAACAAACGAGTTCAGTCTTACAACATTTTGAGCGATGTTTATGTTATATTTTCGCGTTTACAATTTTTTTAAACAGATTTTCGAATTAATTTGATGTGAGGATGGATAATGTCGGTTTATGAATTTTTATTTGCTCTTCTAAAAAGCAATAACATAAACCAGTTTGTTTATTGTTTGGCGAAAGTATGAACTTATTATTAAATATTTTAATGGACCGATTCATCCCGCGATTTGATTGCCATTGCGGACCAGAGACCGACGCTGATTTGCGGAAACATGCGAAAAACATTTTAGATATTTCATTGGAGTTTAGAAAACGCCTACACATAAGTTTGACGAACTTTGATGCAGTTAAACTTGTGTTGAGTATTGTCAGTTTGGAAACAACAACACGCGCATTCATCTATATCAATTCGAAGCGTTTGGGGCTTAGTCACCTTGATAGGGCGAAGAAATCTTTCATGAAGCCTTTATTTGGTCAATTTCATTTTACATATAAAGTACTGCGAAAGTTTGGCAGTTTAACCACACGGCTCGACTTGTGGAGGTGACTCAGAGAAGGGCGGGCGGGAGGGAGGAGGACGCGAGGAGTCCGCCGACCTTATGGACCGACGTTCTCGATAACGAGCTGGGAGAAGAGAAACCTTCTCAATATCATTTTTTATGTAATTCTATTCAGCGATGGGCATAATGTTGAGATTACTGAATTAATCGCTCGGATGCGATACAATCAGGATGTTTTTGTGATGTCTTAAAAAAGACGATTCTTCGAACGCGTTCATTCTAAAACGTGTCTTTTTGCAGGACTTGCTTGACGGTATCGTGTTTTAAATTACCATCTCGACGTTATCCGTATCAGGGCAACTAAAAAAATAACTATATTGCAGAACTTCTTTTTAATAACACAATGTGATCGATTATGAAAAATAACGTTGGATTTATCAACATCAATCATTGCTTCAATTGCATTAAGTGGTAATTCATTTTGAAAAAATAAATTCGTAACATCGTGCATTATTTTTTTTGCACCTTTAAAATCTGGGCGAATAATTATAATAGCACACGTCAGATTGGAATTTTTGAATCGTTGACTGCGAACAACCAGTTGGAACTGACCATCGGAATGCCAGAATGGTTCCAATCATTCACGTGCGTTGCACTGTGTGGTCATCAATACTCTAAAATGGAAGTTGAACATTATACAACACACTGTATGTCCAAAACTCATATTTCTAATAAAAAAAATGTTTTTTACGAAGTATCCTGCGAACACCGTAGACTTTCAGAAGCTTCATTATGAAGCATTAAAATATATACCAAATGTAGATTAATGTTCCTTCTCTTTCGTTTAAATGTGCATTTGTAGAGGAAGCGGTGAAGAAAAACTTTACATTATAAATAATCTCTAGTCTCTTACACTATTTATTTCCTTTATAATTAACCTGCCAACCAATTAAAAAATCATTAAAATTTTATTTTTTCTTTGGGGTGTGCTCATTAGACATAAACTTATTTCAACATTAGTAAATAAAACAATAAAAATAATAACGATGCTATGTGAAAGTTATGCGATATATGTAAATTACGTCAAAATATTAAATTTGATTTTTTACGTATTGTATTTAGTTCTGATATAAGGCAAAAGTAAGTACGTATTATATGTAGTTCTGATACAACGCAACAGTAAATACGCATTATTCTGATTCTGAAAAAACGTAAAAGTAAGTACTTATTATATTTAGATCTGGCACAATTTAAAAGTATGTGCACTAAGTACGTATTATATTTAGTTCTGGCAAAACGTAAATGTCAGTAATTATTATATGTAGTTCTGCAACGCAACAGTAAGTACGTATTTTAAAAAGAAAGTACCTACTTATTATATTTATTTCTGATACAACGTAAAAGTATTATATTTATATTATATTTAGTTCTGACACAATGCAAGCTTAAAAAAATAGAAAATACATAAAAGTTTTGCCGGGATAGATACCAAACTGTATTGCATTATTCTAGTATTAAAATATTTTTAGAGCAAAAAATATAGATATATAATACTAAAAAAACAGGTCTTTTTAGTAGATTAAATCAAGCATCTTTACCATATGTGCAGTTGTACAGTAGAAGCAATGAGCGCCACAATAATTATTATCATTAAAGAATTGGATTAATTATTTGCAAGTTTAATATTTTATTGGTGTGGCATAAACAGTTCATTAAAACATCGTTCTTCATCGCTTGTTATTAAATCTGTTGTTTTAAAGCGGTCGCCCCGACCCGACGACGGAGAGAGAGAACATAGGTTAATAGGCTTAGTTCACTAACGGGTGGTGGTGGCGGTCTGGAGGGGTGGAGGGGGGGGGGGGAGGCTCAAGTGAAGACATTTAGAGCCCCGGGGCAGAAAGGGTGGGTGTTAAAAAGGACGTTTTTAAAAATATGAGATTCACGTCTTCTACATTAGCGGGCATAGAAACTTTGAGGCGGGAGGGATGATTAAAGAAACGAAGCACTCAGTTCCCGTACCTGACCGTGGGGCGGGGAAGTGGGTGGGGAAGCGGGTGGGGGCGGGGGGAGGGGGGGCGCTTATATTGACAAGATCGGGTTTTGATCACATCAACGGCACCCTCCCGGCTCGCCACATACAATCGGAGGATATCGCATTTTATAAATAGTATTCGGGTTCGTAAAAAATCAACCTTATCAAACACAAAAAATAATTGAAGATTGGCAGAAAATGAAATGAAACAGAAATAATCTGAGCAAACAGTGAGTTGTGGAGTCATGAATTTTACACATATTCCGTAACTTTAAGGTAGACGCAACACTTTTCAGCTCGCTTATACTTCATTTCCGTCGTGAGCTGTGAATCATTAAAATGTTCACTTAAATGCTGTAAACTACTGCTGATTATTTTCTCATAAACCCATGTTTAGTAGGATCCAAAAACATGCCTTTAAAACTTTAAAATACATGTTCAAAACAATAATTCAATGCTGAGAAATCTAGTCAGTGTTTTATCCTGTGCATAAAGATAATTAAACATTCAGTCAAGGATTATAATGTGGTAAAATAATGCATTTCAGTATTGTGACAAATATAAGCCTATATAAAAGAGTGTGACAGAACAAGAGTAGGTAAGTTCTAGAGTCAACGTCCTTTGATTGATACATTATCTGGGTTGATATGGAGCTAATCTGTTTGCTGGACGCAGATAAGAGAAGCTAACTAGCCCTGTACGGAAAGTTCTTAAACACATAGAACAGCGATAATAAGCGAAGGGCACTTGTTTTTTAAACTCTGTGTATGCACTTTTTAGGTGCACTTACGGTAATATTTAGAAGTGAAAACTTTTTTAGCACCGTTGTGATTTGAAATTCGATGAAATAAAAAAGCGACTCTAAAATAGACAAACACATACATCTGTAGGATTTAGCCTACAGATGCGAGAGAATGAGTTGAAATCGGTCTCCTATGTGCGGTGCGTCGTAACCTCCCCGCTCTTGTCTACTTTAGTTTTCTGAAGGTTTCACTTCTACCGCGTGTGAACTGCACACTTATTTTAGTTCTTTTCGGACTTATGGGGAGGTTGAGGACTTATGAGAGTGACATCCTTTACACCGCAAAGTATGGAAATAATAATAATAATAATTGGCCAATTTATATAGCGCCGTTTTCGTGGAAAATCACCTCAAGGGCGCTGTACAAATAAATATATAAAATAATTAATATTACTGGCTTATAACTAAGATTTATAATTACAACTAGTGACTTACATCTAAGACTTATAGCTACTTATATTACTGGCTTACAACTGAGATTTACATTTATAACCTAGTGACTTACATCTAAGACTTATAGCTAGTGACTTATGACTAAGACATATAGATTCTAACCTAAAACTGGTGACTTATGAACACACATATTTACAATTAAGATTAGCGCCAGAAGAAGTAGGAAGTTTTTACATAATATTACAATTAATACACGTAAGAGCAAAAAAAAAATGAGTGTGCTATTTAGACCACACGAATGAAGTAAAACTTCACTAACTTATATCTCCCTCTCAACTTTCGTTCGCCTCGCCCGACCGTTCGCATCGCCCGATCACACTTTTCATAACGCTCTCGTCACGCATTCACCAGCAAGCGTGCGTTAAGAAGTTTTACTTCAAAAATAAAAAATTATGATTAAAACATGAAAATTATAAGATTAGAAGATGCTAACAAAAAAGGTAGGTACCTATTACTAAAGCGTTTGAATAAGCCAATAAATAACAATAATAACTAACTGCAAAATATTCGAAGAACGACTTTAATATTTTTGATTTTACAATCATGAAATATTATTAATTCAACTTACATGAAATACTTTCAGTATCGCCCTCAGCATCATAAGATCATAAAGATCATACGATCATAAAGATCATAGGATCATAAAGATCATAAGATCATAAAGATCACAATTCAAAAATATTGATATTATGTTGCTTGAAATAGATACAACTTTGTTACGTATCGATCTTAATATGAGCGCAGAATATATCAAACTATTCTTTTCAGTCACCTCCTCCCCCCCCCCCCCCCCTAGTTTAATTTCATCAATTATTGATATAGCTGCAATCGTTCTTTATCAATAGTATTTCAGTTCCTTATTTCCCGCCCAAACTTCCTTCCGTTATACAAATTTGACCATGTGAGGGTGCCGTAGTAAACCCCAACTCCAGCCGGTGGAACTCATGGAAAATATGTTAAAAAGAAAACAAAAAGAAAAGAAATAAACGTAAAAAAGTTGTGATAAGTGTCCAGTTTAATTCAGACAACGTAAAATTTGTGTAAAATTACTCTCGGCAAGAAATATGTGCGGCTTATTAGCGCGCCCGAGAAATGGCAGAAGAAGCAGAAGATGAAGTGAAAGAAGATAGATGTTGGCGGCGGCGCCCTCCGCTTGTAGCGAGGAGCTTCGCCTCGGTGGCTTTGTCCCGCGAGCCGCGCGTATCACATCCCGGCAATAACTTGTAATATTTGGCCTATAAGAGGGCCATCTAGCGAGGACGAGCCGTACATACAAACTTGCAGGGGCCGCACTGGAACAAGGAAAGTCGTAAATATAACATGACATTAAAGTAAACAAACTTTATATTAATTGTATCCGCGAAAAAAGCACATTAAACAGTTGGATTTTGAAGGAAGCGTGGAAAGGAAGGAAATTGAAACTATGTGCTGGTGTGGTTGAAGTTCATCTGGCACAAGTTTCCCATGTGCCCAAAGGGAGTGGAAGTTGAGAGGAATGAGATTAAGAATATAAAGTTTGGAAAGCTGTTATACTACATAAGAGTCAATCTGTTCAGATATTATGTGACTGTGGTACCTTGTTTTTAGGGCATGTTGTGAGGTTGACGAAAATAAAAGTGAAGAAAAAGCCTGAAAGTACCAGGCTATTCAGATGTGTTTGCTAAAATACATTGTATTTGTTTTCGTTATTTATTTGTGGTGTTTGGCCGTGTTGCGCTACCTCCTTCTTTAGCCAACATTTCGGACAGCATTCGGACACTGTAACGCTCTCCGGAACATTGGATAAAGAAGGAGGTAGCGCAACATGGCATAACACCCCAAAAATAAATAATGAAAATACTCGTACTTTCGACCCTGAAAATCTTAAATAATGATTTAAGATCATTGTAAGTGTTGTACATTATGATCATAAATAATATCCATGGAACCTCTATTTTTGAAGTAAAACTTCTTTACGCACGCTTGACTTGGGGAGTAAGCTGGCGAATGCGTGACGAGAACGTTACGAAAAGCGAGGCGAATGGTAGTTGAGAGAGAGATATAAGTTAGTGAAGATAGAAAGAGAGAGTGTTACGTTTCGTATTACTATAGGGGCAAGAGAGAGAGGTGCGAGCATACATGTTCTTTCTCTCTTTCTCTCATAGTCAGTTACGTTACACAGTGCAGGCCTATTGTCTGTATCACACTGTAGGAGCAAGAGAGAGCAGTGCGCGCGCACATTTTCTTTCTCTCTTCCTATCATATAAATGGAGCCAAAGAAGTTTTACTTCAGTTGTGTGGTCTAAAGCACACTCGTTTTTTTAGTACTTTGAGGCTGGTGAAATTTGGGAACGAAAATGAAAAGAGGGTGGTTCGAAAGTACCCAGCTATTCAGAACTAGTTATTAAACTTTGTCAGCAGGTATCGGCTCTACCACGGAGATCGTCGTTATTATTTGTTGACTTTGGGTTGATGTTTTTTTTAATGTCCGACACCTCCTTTTACATGTCCTCAATTTTCACGAATTGTCAGCGCGTATGTCACTATTTATTAGTGCGGCACCGAATGACCTTATTCGACGCATAATAAAACATAATAATGAAGGGTCCTATTTTTTAAACTTTTATTGTCATTTGTCACGATCAGTCATTAAAATTAGATCGCCTCTCAAGGATGTGATATTAAAACATTGGGCAGTCAATTTAAATTATGCGCCATTTGGAGTATAAGTATATGGCCAACTATACTGCAGCTATAATAATGATTAATGAGCAGTGGCCGGTCCGTATGTCTAATTGATTTTGCCCATAAAATAAATTGTCATCGCATATTATGATGAAATCGTTTCCCACTCGGCCGCTTTTAAAAGTGACGTTTATAATAATCATTTTTTAATGTTGACAATCAGCCATCGCGTTGTAAGTCTCAATTATTGCTTTCGTGGTTAAATTCGGTAGGTCATTGTTTATATTCCAGACCACGTCTTTATGGTTTTAAATCTATATTTGGTTGCTTCGTTATATGCCAGCCGATGACCCTTTATATCAACGACTCAACCATTATAAGTTTCAATCACTGTTCGCATGGTGAATTTCGGGAAGTCAGTGTTCCCAACATATTCTGATTGTCTGGCAATATTCGGCTCCTTCATTGTACGGCATCTGATAATGCGGAAAATTCTTGAAATCTTTAATTGATATCGACAAGCGACAATTCTAGCTTTCTTTTCTGTTTTCGTGTATAGATAAATTTGTGAGGTTACTATTCTGTACCCTAAAGGATAAACCACGTAAGTCCATAGCTAAATCTATAGATATTTGTTATTTATCCTTTAAGGTACACAATTGTGATCGTGTTCATTTATTTCGGTAATTCTGATAGTAAATTGGTTTGTTACTTCGTGTTCATGAAAAAAAAACCCAATCTAATTTTCAAGCATTGCGTTCGTGATTCAGGAGATCTCTGTCCATGTTCATAATCTTTCTGTCATTCTAGTTGTAAACAAATATTTATTGAAGTAAAACTTCTTTACGCACGCTTGACTTGGGGAGTAAGCTGGCGAATGCGTGACGATAGCGTTACGAAAAGCGAGGCGAACGCTTCGCATATTACTGTAGGGGCAAGAGAGAGAGGTGCGAACACACATTTTCTTTCTCTCTTTCTCTCATAGCCAGTTACGTTACACAGTGCAGGCCTATGTCTGTATCACACTGTAGGAGCAACAGAGAGCAGCGCGCGCGTACATTTTCTTTCTCTCTTCACATCATATAGATGGAGCAGAAGTTTTACTTCAGTTGTGTGATCTAAAGCATACTCGTTTTTTTTATTATTTCTATTCTTAAACATTCATTTTACAAATGATTCCAATGGTTTACATGGATAAAAAGTTCCAGTATCGGATTTGGTTGTCACTGTGAATGAATCAGATGGTCAACGAATTGTCATTGTAAACAAATACGAACGATTCCAATGAGGATAAGACGGAACGGATAGCCATACTCCATATACAAAGGTTAATCTTAAAATAAACAGGAAGAAAATTTTCACGATAGGAAAGACCTTATTGTGACAGGAAATGATTAGATGTTAAATTAAACGGCATGGAAGTTTGATGCAAACTGTTTAATAATAATTACACGAAATTATGACCGTTATTGTGTAAATACTTTTAAACAACAAAGTGCGAATAATTTGCAAATACAATTAAGTACAAAATTCGTGTAGGTACAATCACTCATTTGCAAATAAGTTAAATATAAAAAAAGCAAACGATAAGATAAACCGCGGTTTAAATACCGCAATGAGTTGCTTCTATACTCTAAAATATGCAAATATTACACAATGCGAATAATTCTCGGTTGCAAAACACTGTTCAAGTTTATAAATAACAAAATGTCACAAATTCAATTACAGTTGTATGTAATAAATGCATTAGAAAGCTAAAAGCGCGTGGTTCAAAAACATGCAACTTTGTGATGTTACTGTAGAAGTACCTACATAAGAAAAGAAAGTACATAAGAAAAAAAGAAAAACAATTATCATGATTAATTAAAATCCTTGTAGACCACCCCTCTCCCCCTCCTCAATATGTTGTGTATATAAACCGTAGACTAAGAATTATTTGTACCAGTCTGAAGATGGCTCTAACGAGCTGAAACCGGTTACGGTCATATACAATTAAGTGGAATAAAGTTTTATAATCGTTTTATTATAATATAAGAAAAGAAAGATCGTGTAATGATTTTAATACCCAATAAGAATTGATAACTCCAGGCAATAAATAAGCAATGTGCAAGCAACGTATGCATACATGCTTGAACATGTATGCATGCACGTACGCATATGCGTATGTTATATATTATAAATACATAGGTAAATAGGTGCTTAATATAACAGGGCGGTATTTCACCATCCTCTTGATATCTTAAACTTCTTGATAGCTCTATCTTGATAGCTCCATCCTCTTAAAACTCAGCTAACTTATACTGTGTACATGGCTACTATTCACAGGTTCAAGTAACGAATAGCAAACTCGGACTTAATAATTAAATATAAATCGTTAATGAAAAATACACGTTAACCCAGGGATAAGCCAGAAAGATAACGGTGAAAACCCCTATACATTCAGGTTGTCCGGGGTTAAAAGGGAGATAGATGATTCTGCATGACAATACAATCAAAACAAAATACTTTTTCGAAATTCTAAGGTTTAAAGTAAGTTTTCGGGTAAAAAAGTTGAATTATTGTTTGTTTGGATAAATAACTTTTTTATAATAATTTTTTTAGAAAATAATGGAATTTAAAAGCAAAAAACCAACTCCCAAATTTAATGCATTTTCTCCCGGCTAGCCCTGTAGGTATGAGTATGTAGTGCAGGAATGGCGGGGTGTTTAACTGCACATAGTTAAGTTGAAGTTGTACTGTTTATCGTGCATTGTTTATTGTCCATTGTCTATTGTCTTTTGTCATAGACTTTCCAGAAGAGCATGATACGGAAATGTTTTTTTTGCGGTTAAACCTGTAGTAAAGGCACCGTATTGCGAGGGTTAATGAGTGAGAAAACACGGTTATCTAATTGTACAGTTGTACAATAATATTATTTGTTTGTGATAATACTTTTACGAATATTAGCTAAACGCATATTATGTCGGTTAATACTGTTATTTTTATAAAATATCGTTATTTTTATGACACATATACAGCGCGACGTACATCTTTTTGCAGGATATTTTTCCTGTTTTCTCCTGCAGAAAATTTATTTATTTTTAAAAAAATACGCTGTTTTATGACATTGCTGTAAAATGATCGTTGCATTGGTACCTACCTACTGCAGTACAAATTCCTATCGTACGTATTATTTAATACATGAATACAAAATTCCATATATTTTACAAGTGTATTTTCATAAAATATAACTTCACTACCGGTTTGGACCGATCGATATGTGGATTGAACGGTTACCGAACAACTCAGAATGAAATCGATGAAAGTCCTTAAAAGACATTAAAAATGATGGAAAAAAAATTGGTTAAATAGGTTAAGTTAAGTTATGGTTACGGGAAATCAATGAACACCCTTTCAAGTGTCATTAAAAGTGATGAAAAAATTGGTCAATTAGGATAGGTTAAGTTATGGGATATTTTAAAATATATTTTTCGTAGCTTTTAATGACTTTTCAAAGATGGTTGAGTTGCCTTAATTCTGAGTTGGCATGGAACCGGATTGAACAAAATACAAAAAATGCCATAATGTATTTTTATGACCAATTTAAAAAAAATCATTATAGCTCATGGTGAAATGGCATTGTAACAAAAAAACGTAAAAAAGCTTTGTTAATTTTATTTATTTATTTGTTTGTTTATTTAGTACAAGATTATACATGTATATACATAATACATTAATTTTTTTGTATCGCCAGATCCCACAATTCGAGTTTTTTTTTTATTTAGACAAAAACATTACCTTTGTAACATGTAGGTACTTATTACCGTAATTTAGTTTTAAGTTAGATTCATATTTGATTACTTAAAAAGTAAAGTAAATGGCAAAATTGCGAATATTCCAGTTGGAATCGTCAATGGGCCAGTGGCGGCCCTGCCTGGGTGTTTTTTGGTTCGCTAATACCCGTGGAGGCGTTTAGTATTCCGCCGGGAGCGCCGCGGTATCCTTCGGGAACTATCGCCCGCCCCAGAGGGCCGCCCCTCGGTCGCCCGCGCCCGGTTCCCGGACAGACGGCTTGCTCCACTCACTGTTCGGTGGTATGGACTGATGGACTGATGGCCTAATGGGGTGCTACCTTTGAATTATTGCGATTTGGGCCAGTTACAATGAGTACAGATCTCAATGCTCAAGGAAGGGGTCCTATTGCACCAGTCACCAATATTGGGGATGGACTGTTGATAAATCGGTCGCTATGGAATGCGGCGATGATGCGATGGATTGCACCGGGCGCGTCATTTAAATATAGGCTAGCTTTATGCACCAGCACGTATCTCAATGAAAAAAGGCAGAGGTTTTATTGCCACAGGAAACAATTTTGCCGTTATAGATGTCCAAAACAAAAACATGCAAAAACTACGCAAAAACTATTCACGTGTGTACAATGGAAGGGAGACAAGGCAGTCAGACGCCGGCTATTTAGAAGCAGCTGTTGAAGTAATTGGCGGGAAGCCCTTTTAATGCACTCGCACAAGTCCCGCGAACTAAATCCCACCTTAACAGCATCTAAACTCCCGCCCCCCGAGCTCGAAGCGCCCGCACCCCGCCTCCTCCCACGCCCCCCGCACCCAGCCCCGTGAAAAACAAGCCCGCAATCATGTAATGGGGATTTGTTGTCCATACTTGCAGGGACGTGCCGACTTAACGCGAAGTGTGATATCTCCGCCGTCTCGTAGCGGGGTTGTTTAAAATTTTTATTGGATCAATGCATTTCATATCACATCATCCCTTTCTCTTTATAGTCGGGACTTGCCTCTTTCACTGAATCATGCCTTGTATTCGGAATGAGCTACTGTTCAAACTGAAAGTGTCTTGGGAAATAAAAATAATATTATTCATCAGTTTATCTCCACGAAGCGATTCGTCAAGTGTGTAGAATAACTCATTTTAATTAACACATTTTCATGAGATTTTCCAATTTTCAATTCAATTTAAATATTATAACATAATGGTTTTTTTTAATGTTCCAGAAACTGTAGAAAACATATATTCTTACGCTAATTAATTTATAATATGTCTTGTAAAAAAGAAAACTTCTTTTAATTGATTTTTATTATGTTATATTTTTAAACTAATTTATATGCAAATGAAACATTAAATAGTTTTTTTTATGAAAACATTAAAAAGTAAATACAAACTAATTCATTCAAAAAGAAATTCCACATTAAAATTTTATTATGTTGTACAAATAACGTTGAATTTTGAAGTAAGTGCAAGCGTCTACATGAGAAGAAAATTCGAGTGCAGTTTACACGCGGTAGAAGCGAAACTTTACCAAAACAACCTCAACCAATACTTGAAAAGTGAGGTCATAATAAAAACGAACAATGAGCGCAGACCTCGCGCAATTTCCATTTCATATCTCAACCAATAGGAGCCTTAAGTGACATAATTATTAAAGTCAATGAGCGCAGTTGATGCATCGCAGGTGAAGTAATCGTCATTTCCGTTTCATCCGAAATCCGAATCACAGCAGGGCTATAGAAGTTTCACTTCAAAAAATTCAAATACCTGCATAACATTATGCATCGAATAGCGGATTAACGAAATATAGTCAAATTGTAGTATCGTTATGTAAATTGAAATGACTTCAATTTTATGTTTTAATTAAACTGATACCGTATTATTTGATTAAGAACATGTAACATAAACCATTATTAGAAATTTGGTTGTAGAAAATAAACCCAAGTTTCGCAAGTATAAAAGAAAATCGGAACACGTGTAAATTCACTGTAACATCCTCCACGGCTCTACGGAGACACATCGTGTGTTTAAAAATTCTACGGTAAAATATTACATGGGTAGATTCGAATTTCGAAGCCGGCAAAATATGTTTACGTTCATAAATAGGAATGATACAGTAAGGTATTATTAACACACTAATAACCTTATAACGCAAATCATAAATTATTGATACATGTCAGTGGTTGAGTGGGCATAGCGCTTGGGTCCCACCCGAGCATCGCGTGTTCGATTCCTCGGCTGGCTAAGTCCTCCATCACAACACAAGCAACATTTTCGGCTTTGTGTGGTGGTAGTAGGAGATTTTCAAACATTGTTGAGTTATTCGTAACCCAATAATGTTTGTCTTTCTTTAAAAAAAAAAAAAAAATGTCGTATACTTGGGAGGCGTTCAAATGGAGAGTAAAAAACAAAAATCTTTGTTGAGCTGAGAATCTGTCTAAGCTATGGTTACATATATTTATAAAAAAAAAGTTTTTACGAACCAAATTTTATTTATAAAAAAAAAGTGTTGTCAGATATACGCAGGTGTTTTATTCACTATCAAAATTACGACTCTAGCACAGGTCATCAATCATAAAGCAATATAATAATGTTTGCTGATAATAATAATGGTTCCATAATTTTCTTCACCGGTTTTCCTGTTGCAACTGCTACTCTTGTTCCAGTGTCTAAACTCTGGTAGTGACAATAATTAGCTATTATTCTCCATGTTTAAACTATTTGTTTAAAAATCTATCATTTTTGAAAATATCTAGTCTGAAAAAATAATGTTTATCATGACATGGTTACTTACTATAAAATCAAGTCAATTGCTCTATACTCTTTAAAGATTTATTTATTTGAAGCCAGTGTAACCAATAAATTAGCTGCAGATGCATTCGTAACACCAGTTTTAAGTTATAAGCCTTTATGTGATGAACAAACCTCATGCACCCAGAACTTTCATGATCATCTTTTTTCATATAATTTCTACTGGAAAACTAACGATTTGTTTTTTTTTTGTTCACAGGGCGAAGACTCAGACCTTGTTTTCGAAAATGAGGATCCTAGAAGATTATTAGATAACGAATTAGAATATATCTCTGAAGAAGAACCGGGATTGGGAGGAAGGCTGCAGAGGTTCAAAAGCCAAATCTTCGGGAGCCTGTTAGACTGTAAGTATTCAAATTACTGTATTTCGTATAATCCACAGTTTTGTGTAAGAAAACTGAAAGCATTTTAAAAACTTGTTAAAATATTATATTAAAACAAATGTAAAACTTAATTATCTGTGACCTTGTCCGGTTTCAGCCTCTTAAGGCCATCTTCAGACTGGTAAAACCGGTTACGGTTTTAGCCTAAAAGTTCTGTAAGTGTAAAAAAATTCATATATGTTTTAATGTATTATTATAAATTATAATGGAATTTCACCACGAATAATTGTCAGTATTAAAAATAAAAAAACTTAAGTTTTAGCTTATTTGAAAGTATGATAATACCAGAACTAACAACTTACTTTTGATGAGTCTAGTTTTTGCACTGATAATTCGTGGTGGAATTCCATTGTATAAGAATTTGAAATTAAAACACTTTTGTACTTCGCAGTGCATCAATATTTGTCAATTAAGCCCTAAGCAACAAGGAAGGAATAACCCAACATTATCAAAA
Organism: Limnephilus marmoratus; assembly: GCA_917880885.1. Classification (NCBI taxonomy): domain Eukaryota; kingdom Metazoa; phylum Arthropoda; class Insecta; order Trichoptera; family Limnephilidae; genus Limnephilus; species Limnephilus marmoratus. Next base: position 38,560,383 of record OU862920.1, on the reverse strand, counting down.
TAAAATATCAGTAATCACAAACCTTTTAATCATATAAATTCATGTATATTCATTTGAAGTAAAAATATCTATTTAATATGTAACATCATTCATAATTTTAATAATAAACTTTATAATTACCTGTGTGTATCTAAAAATAACAAAATAACTTATAATGTCTTAAAATTAACAAATTAGAAACATTCATTATATAGAGACAATGTTGTGTACCCCTGCCTAAGTGTGTATAAATACCGTAGCATAAGAATTTCAACTACCAGTCTGAAAATGTCCGTAATAGGACGAAACCGGTCCTGGTAAAATATAAATTAGTGGAAGAAAGTACAAAAGTGTTAATTTCAAATTCTAACTTACTTTTCCTTGAGAGGATCATTTCACATTGGAATTTGCAAAAGTTCAATTGACAAAATATAATAAAAAAATGACTCCAAATGTTTTTGACATTTGATTGATTCGAATGTTTGACATTTTTCAATGTCCTGTGCAGATCGCCTGTTGAAAAGGAAAACGTAGAATATATTACCTTATGTTTAATTTATTAATTTTCGTGAAATCGACAGATTATATTTTATCAGTTTATAACTTCCTCCTAGTAAATTCACATATTTTCTGGTGTAATTAAAGTTGTGTTGTTAAAATCATTTTATATTTTGACGTTTTCTCGAAAACACATGAAAAATATTGTTTTAATTTTTCACAATATTAGGTGCACATACATATTACATTCTAAAACCTAAAACCAAGTAGGTAGGCATATATTTAAATTCCACTAAACCAGAAGTGTTTCATTAAAACGTACCTATTTAAAACACAAAAAAAAAACAAAGTAATTTTTGGGCAGCTGATTAAAAATACAATTTTCGCACTGGTTGGTGGCGGATCTAAGACTCAAAAGGCGGTCAGCAAACTTAACCACAGGGCCCTTGGGTGGGAGGAGGAGGGGTCTATTTTCAACGTTATTTTTATGCAAAAAATTCACATAAGAGGAACGGTAGCACGGCCTTTTTCATGCTAAACTTAATTTTGGATTTTAGGCCAAAATACCTACGAGCACGGTGAGTTTGTGGGCATATTTAGAATGCCATATACCTACAAGAAAACAGTAAACCTCAAAAAATGTTTATCAATCATTCAAGACAGTTCTCTGACTCGTAATCGTGATTTGGAGTAAAAGTAAAAAAGACTTTTAAAAGTAAAAAATAATTTTAAAAAAATCAAAGTACTATTATTATTTTGAATTGTGACAGAAAATATATTTAACATTTAAAAATTAAATTTAAATTTGTGAAATGCGAATACCGCACAATAGTCCCAGTTCCTCAATAAACTGTGCCTATGGAACTGAGGTATCCACATTTATTTTTTTATTTTTACAATAGCTCTGCACAGAACATTGATCCTTCACGGCTTATGTCATTTTTGGGGATGCTGTTTGGAGGGAAAGGAAGGAAGTTTAGGGAATGGAAGGAGAGAAATTTCTGGAAAGGAAAAAGGTATAAGGTTTGGGTAGGAATCTGGGTTACCTGGAGTGATGGACGTTTGAATCCATCACCACCTCTGTTCGTCGGATCGGTCGGAAGAATCTGGCTGGATTGTTCTAGGTTAGGTCTCCATAAATGAGATTTTTCCGATGCGGCCCGTCACGCAGTTGGTGGGCAGATATATCCACCGCCAAGACCAAGACAAACCTCACGAACCGGGGCATCTTTCAGCCAAAGTCACCAAACGTAGGTAACTACTCGGGATGACCAATGGCAAGGATTGGGGTGACTAGGAATGGTTCCCTAGGTAGCGGTACCCATACCTGCTTTGTATAATGATCTAATATCCATTGGAACTTGGATTGTTATTGAAATCAGCAGGGGAAATGCTAACCGTTAGGTTCGCCCCTGGCAGTGATATTCTAATATATAAAAATCAATATTGGTTTGTTTGTTTGTTCGTATTTTATGCACTGCCATACCGTTTATCCGATTGCGATGAAACTTTGAAAGGTTATAGGCTGTATATAATGGTAAGGTCTGGCGTTATGAAATTTACCAAAAACGAAAATGTGTGTATTTCATATATTTTAGCGACAGGGAGGAAAGGCAGTAGGGTAGGTGGGATTCGCGGGAGAAGGAGGGAAGGTGGAAGGGTAACACGGGAAGGGAAGGGGATACGGAAAGTGAACGGGGACGCACGGGAAAGGACATGCAGGGAGAATCAATTTATTTCTTTGAATGGCATTGCAACGCATGCCGGGTACCAGCTAGTACGAAAGAAGTAATCGAATGTATTTTGTCTAGTCTAGAGTCTAGAAACTGGAACAAAAACTGTCGGAAGCAGAAGTTGCAATTGCAGATAATCACGGAAACATTATTATTAATTAAATGAAACAATATAACTTTTTTAGAACCTCTTAATTTTATTATAATTGTATACTTGTTTAAATCCTAATATATTTGAGCGTGACACAAATTACTTATTGCCAACTATAAGTGAATCATAGCTTTATGATTGATGATGACCTGTGCTAGAGTCACAATTTTGATAAGAATAAAACACCTATATACATCTAACATTTTTTTTCGATAATTTTTTTAAGGTTTGTACAAATGTTTTTTTTATAAATAAGCAAATTCATGCTCCGCAATTTGTTTTTCTCCATCTGAACCCGACCCTCATGATATGTGATAAGACAGTTTATAACTTCAGTCATCACGATCCACTTTTTTCCGTTCATCTGTTCTACGTGTCTAATGATGTAAATGTTACTGGAGACCAAAATGCCAACTTACTGCAATTAATGAGCTAAGAAATAACTGATTTATGGAATCGTTATGATTAAACTGATTAAACAATATGTGAACCAAATAACTAAATTAATGGAATATAATTTTGAATGTATTTTATTTATGTTTTCAGTCAACGTCTTCTCTTCTTCATCTCCACCATCAGTAACAACAGAATCATCAGCATCCGTAAGAAGAAAAGCCGAAGATCTCTTCTATGGAAATCGCGAGGTTTGTTAATGTTATTCAAGTAAAAGATAATATAAAAGATAGGAAATTTTCGAAAATATTTTATCTTTACGTCTTAACCCTTCAAAAATCGTGCGTATTTTATCAGAAGGTAAACATACTACTGTTTTGCAACAAAATCAAAAATGTATGGAATATTTGTAAACGCATCCAAAATAAAAAAAAAAATGCTTTCAAATTGTATTATTAGAAATAACCATGTAATTTTTTATATACATTTTTTTTATGCAAACTTTAAGAAGTTTTAAAAAATGGCTCACCTTACGTTTTTTATAACAAAAAATACTAGTAATACAAAAAAAAAACACACACACAGATATTTTATTAGAAAACTGAATTACAAACGTTACCTCACTTTTTTGTCGTTTTACGTAAAAATAATTCTTAAAAAAATCACAACGTTTCAGTTTTTTTTGCAAATTGCGGTCGGAAACTTTAGTTTTAGAAAGATGTACATTTTAATTATTGTGTGGTTAACTTTTAGATTTGTATACACAGCGTGTTGTTTTTTCTTTCCGATACCGTTTTAGATCACATTTCTCACTGTAATATTAAGGGAGATACAACGATGAGACCTACGTGTGCACAAATATGGTATCTTGTGATTAGACGGGTTAAACGACATATTTATGAAGTAGACCTGCGATCTCATTTGCTGTGGAAACCCGGATATGCACAATTACTAAATTTAAAATCATTAACATTTTCTATTCACACATCGTATCATATTGTAATACGCAGGTTTACACCTCGATCCAGAGTATTAGGTATTCTCAGTATCGCCCTGGTAAAAAACCACCATTCAGAATCAAAACGTTCTAACCACTAGCCGTGTTTAGTGATCAGATCTGAACAGCCAGGTACTTACCGATCGTTGCCTTTCCTATCTCTTTTCTCTCCTCACTGTCTTCATCCTCACACCATTGGCTCCGAGTCGTTGGGACTCTTGTGAGATTAGCGCATATATATATATATAAAAATATAGTAAAAATATAACCTAAATGTAGTTTTATATTAACCTATGATAATATAATATGGGAAAAATATAGGCGTGTAGGTACCTACTTATTTTTAAATATATCGTATATACGAGTTTTGTACAATATTTTTGGGGGTTCCCCTCCAACTCAATAAAATGGGTACTTCAACACCACTTGAAAATTCATTAATAGTTATGAATACTGTGTGCAGTTAATACACGCGGTAGAAGAAAACCTTTATAAAACTAAAGTAGCTACGAAGAACCGCACAAAGAGAAGAAGTATTTAAGTATTGGTGTCGCTTTTTCGTTTCATCGTGTTTCAAATCGCAACGGTGCTAAAGAAGTTTTCACTTCAAAAAATTGAGAAAAAGCCCATAACCTAACCTAAGGTCATTATACTATTTAACCATTTTTTATCACTTTTAATGACTTTCCAAAGGAGGTGTTGAAGTAGCATGATTCAGAGTTTTCCTGTAACCATTTTTGGGAGACTCCAGATACTAATATCTACAGCCGGTATGTCGGACGAATATCTACAGCTCATATGTTGAACTAATATCTACGAACTTCAGAGTGTTGACTAATATCTACAGAGCTAAGGTCGGACGAATATCTATGGCGGTGCCAGTGTTGACTAATATCTACAGAGCGCAGGTTGAACTAATATCTACAGAGGGTAGGTTGGACTAATCAGCTAAATGTGTCCAATAGTCCGATATTAGGGATTTTTACATACATACTTACATAAATTAATGTTTTTAAACTGCATACGTAATATTACGTCATTCCAATATGCTATACATAATTGCAAATCCAACCTCTGCCAGTGCTGTAGATATTCGTCAACACTTTGGTTTTCATAGATATTAGTCAGCAGTTTGAGCTGTAGATATTCGTCTACACTTTGGTTCTCATAGATATTAGTTCGATTTTTTCAGTTTTTGGAATTCCTGTAGATATTAGTAGACGCCTCCATTTTGGGATAACAAACTGATTCTGTTCTTATATGTAGACATTGTAGGCTAACCTCTAGTTATGCATGACATACACAATGTTATACACAAAATACAAGACAAACTAAAATTTATTGTCTCTTTGGGAGGGATTCTAGACATTCCACTTAACTTCTTATTTCCTACGCAACTTATTGTAAATACAGTGTTGACCGATTGCATCACGGAGTGCTTGCAGAATAGGTGATATTGTTTCCTAGAATAACAGTATATCAGTTTACGACCTAGTGTGCAATTCAAAAGCTTTAACCAGACACTGCACACAAGCGCGTGAGCCGTGCTCAACTATAAAAATAAACAATTAAGCAGTGAATAGGGCAAATTAAAGTATATGTAATCAATTGTGACCATAAAGTATTTAGGCCTTCCCGTCAATGTTCAAGTATTTATTAATTTACTTGCTGGATGGGAACGGCTCACGTGCGTTGTGTGGAGAGTCTGGACGACGCTAATAACTATAGCCAGAGCCGGAACAAGGGAGCATTGGCCGCAAGCGCAATTAAAAACATTCCTTCACACACACTGAAAGGATAAATCGGTATAAGTGTGGTGGGCATGTTTTGATGTCAAGTAAGGTAAGTTTTATCTTACTTGGTGTGAAATTGTTAAAAAAATGTCAAATATCGAAATTATTTCTTGAACTGTCTCCAACAATTGGCTTATCTAATACGGGAGTCGTACGTAGAGCGAATATTTCCTCTTACTTATAAACGCTGTATAAATATTACGCGGCGCGTAAAGTTGAAATATTGATAAACTTGACTCGATACCACAACGTGAGCGTAGGTATAGGTTAACCGGCCTCAAGGCCCGGTAGTACCCGCTCAAAAAGGAGAAGAAAGCGAGATACGTAAATACGAATGTTAGAGGGAGCGCGCTATTTTAATAACGATGATGTTTAAGCGAAAATTGTGAAGATGTTTAATAAAACACGATTCGTTTAAAATAAAGCAAAAATCTTATGGGGAATGACTGCTGGGGAATGACTAAAATAGCATTTAAAGATACACTGTGAATTTTTTCTTGTATATAACTTGTAAATTAACCGAAAGAAACGTGTTTATAATAATTTTCTGAGCATGCTCTGCGGTTTTTTTTCTATCGAGGGAGTGTCATATAATTGCTGTTTCGGCGTGGGAGTTAATTCAAGAATAACATATTTTTAACCCCGACGGAAAAACGACGGGTGTTATAAGTTTGACGTGTCTGTGTGTCTATGATTCTGTCTGTGGCATCATTGCTCCTAAACGAATGAACCGACTATGATGCGGTTTTTTGTTTGAAAGTTGATGTGATCGAGATGGTTCTTAGCTACAATTCATGAAAATCTTAAGATAATATAAAGAGCTTTAAAACTGAAAGTGCTTAAGTAAAATATGTAATAAATAGATAGAAGATGCGGGAAGCCGTGCCAAAGCGGGATCAATTCAAAGTGACAAGACCAATTTCGTAGAAAACGTATTTAGTTCTCCGGCTACGATATAACTGCATAATTTCAAAAAGGCAAAAAAGTTGTTCTCTAAAATCTTATTGTATTTTGTTTTGAAGAGTTGTATACTTAGGTATTAATTAATAGCTGGTTCTGATTATGCAAAAAATATTTAGCAGAATGCGGGTGGCTGTAATTGATCTTTTCTTCGGAAAAGCGATTTCTTTTAAACTTAAATTACTATAACGCCATCGGTGGGGAACATACTACCTTCAAAAATAAAAAAAATTGTAATGTGATGTTATATGATTTTAAATTTAGTTGTGCATTACTGGATGAATGTGCTGTTATGTTGAATATACTCTTTCTCATATTTGGAATAAATAATAACACCATAAAAAGTGTACTTAATGATATTTCTTTTTTATTTGCTTAGCTTATCCCGTTTATTATCAGATCTCTGTCAAACAAACATTTAACCCCCGTACATACATCTTTCGGTTCCACTTTGCTACTTTGAATTGTTGTCGGTTACTCTGTCAGTAATGTAAATTGATAGTAATTTGACTGTCCTAAACCAAGAAAAAGTTCGTTGTTGGAAAGTCAAAAATATATTGTAGGTAATAGTTGCCATACCTGAATTGTTTTTGTACTAAATAAACTATAAATAGAAAAAAAATATTTGTATATATTTACACAAATCTTCATTTTTGTGGTAAATGCACGGTAAATAACGTTTAAAAAAAAATTTGATCATTTATTTTTTCCCATTATATCGTAATACATTTTAAAAGTATTTTTTTACATAGTTTCCAAATATATATAACATAACAAAAGATAAAAATAATGTAAGAGTTAGAAAAAAGAAAAAAATATATAATAAGAGAAAAGCAGATAATGGGAACCCACTAAGGCAGCGTTTCCTAACCTTTTTCAGCCACGGATCCTTAGCAAATCAAGCAAAATTTTCAAGGACCCCTTAATAAAAAAAAAACAGCAATAATTTTCGGCTCATTTATTTTAGTACTGTAGACACAAAAAATCCTTTTTTTTATAAAAAAAACACAATAATAATTAATGTAGGTACAACAGCAACTCCAACATTCACATTAAAAAACGTTAAAGGTTGGTGGTGCTTAAATTGGTGATATTCCGTTTGATGTTACTACTAAGTTGTAATCTCAAATCGGATTCCACGTGTAATCTGTTTGTTTTCGATGATTCAGTGCTTCTTTTGATATTTCCTTATAACCTTTTGTTACATTCACCCCCCAACAACTTGATAAAGAGGATCCTTTGAAATGACGTTTCAAAGCTGAATCACAAGTAATAATAATAATTTATAAGTTTTTCCTGTGCCGTTGTCAAGTCAGTAATATGAGTAACATCTGCGTTGAAAGGGTATAATATCCCATTTTTATTTTTGTTGGGTACTAGAAAATAATCCTGAAATAAGACGCGTAGCGAGTACGAGACTTTTGGTGGCATTTATTTATTATTGTTAAATGGTTCAGAGAAGAGACCGCGGACCCCCATACATATATTCGCGGGTCCGCGAACCACAGGTTAAGAAACACTGCACTAAGGGACTAAGGCACTGCCTGTAACTTTTAAAGTGAAAGTTTAAAAATATAGGAATCTTTGAGAATATTGTAGTAAAAAAGTGACACATAAGAGTTAGTTGATTTTTTGTTATATGTAGTTATGTGCTCAAATCATAGGTAACACCATCTTCAAACTTATCATATAAACATATCTTCAAAAGATTTATAACAGTTAATAGTTTATGAAAAACTGATTTTTTAAACATTCAATACAACGCCGGCTTTCATAATTCCCGCGGTTAAGGCACGACGACGGCACAAAAAGGTTCCTTGTCACAAAAATGCTGCAGCTCTTTCTTTCACAATAGATATTGAAGAGACAAACGATGAGGCGCAAAACGTACGTGTGCTTGCTTTCTCCAAAAGGAAAAAAAAAACATGTGTGCAGTTCACACGCGGTAGAAGTGAAACATCCAGAAAACTAAAATAGATAAGAATGGGGAGGATACGAAGCACCGCACAAAAGAAGACCTTCTTTCTCAATCTCTCGCAGGATAAATCCTACAGATGTATGTTCGACTCATTTTAGTGTCGCTTTTTCGTTTCATCGAGTTTCAAATCACAACTGTGCTAAAGAAGTTTTCAAAAAATTGTGTGCAGTTCACACGCGGTAGAAGTGAAACCTTCAGAAAACTAAAGCAGACAAGAGTTGGGAGGCTACGAAGCACCGCACAAAGAGGAGACCGATTATTCTTTCTCATTCTCTGGCAGGCTAAATCCTGTAGATGTTATGTGTTAGTCTCCTTTTTAGTGTCGCTTTTTCGTTTCATCGAGTTTCAAATCGCAACGGTTCTAAAGAATTTTTACTTCAAAAAGCAATTGGCATCTCATTACTTTCAAACGCACAACTTTTGAAAGAAATGGGTTGCCGCGATGAGTTGCCGTCGCCGCGTCGTGCGTTGCTGCGGGAATTATAAAAGCAGACATTGGAAGAGATTTTTCCTTCCTTGGGCATGAAATTCTGCAAGTATTAATAATGTCGATATTGTATCAACAACTAATTATTCTTGTGAACAATTCCGTTCATAATTGGTCTCCCCAATCTCTTATCGGAGGTGAATGTCTTCTGGAAGTTGGCTAATCCTGATAAGATAATACTATGACTTCAGTAAATAAATAATACTGTCGCGCATGCCCCAAAAACCAGACTGCAGCTTTGTTATACATAAAACACAAGGCCACTTTCTTTATAAGTAAGTATCTTTCCGTGGATTCGAAAACATACTTATGTACATAGCGATAATACAAAAAAAGCATTTTTCTTTAATTAATTTAAAAAATCTTCTTTTAAATTTATCAAGAGAAAGGAAACGATTGAGGTGATAAGTAATAACGTAGTTAGTGATTATTTTTATAGATACAAACATAACACAAAAGAACAACTTATTAAATGATTTTGTAAGTAAGGGGCCATTCATTTATTATGTAAGACGGATTTTGCTAGTTTTCGACCCCCTCCCCCCTATTATAAGAAAAAATAAGAATAGGCCGACCCCCTCCCCACCTGTTTAATATTTATTACGTAATAATCTAAAGGAAAAAATGAATTCAAGTTTGGTTTGTTTTAATGTTTATTTTTCAAAGTAACAATTTTTAGAAATGTTTATAATATATGTACTTACGAAGGTACTAATAATTTTGACTTCGCGCATTTTAGTGATCTTGCGTAAGGGGCCGTTCAAGTATTACGTTACGCACTTGGGGAGGGGGGGTCTTGTGAAACGTTACTGTGCGTTACGAGGGGGGGGGGGGGGGGTAGGGAAGGTTCGAATCGAACAACGCGTTACATAACATGTTTTTCTTTATTTAGATAAAAAAAACTAGGGAATTAAAATCTTCCAAATTGGCAATCCTTTTCGTTTTCTAAATCTCTTGTTTTATTTATTACCGCAAACGCGATTAAAACAAGAAAAAATGTATTTAAGCCACTTTAAGTACTTTGCGCAACTTAATTGTGATTTTCAGGTAAAAATTGTCACTTGGGCGTTACATAACGTTTAGGGGGGTGGGGGGGGGGGAGGGTATGGAAAAAGGTTACGTCGCGTTACACGGAGGGGAGGGGGGTCAAAAATCTTCAAAAATTGTGTTACGTAATACTTGAACGCCCCCTAAGAACTATCGAAAATCCCTCCCATTCCTTGTAAGAAAAAATAAAACATGGTCGATCCCCCTTCCCCCCTAAATCAATCGTCTTACGTAATAAATGAATGGCCCCTAAAAGGAAATAGAAGGATATAGTTTTTAATTTTTTCACCATTTTTTAGATTCTATATCTGTAACTTTGTTGATAAACATAATTAATTAATAAGGCAACGTTATTATAAGTCATTCATACCTATAAGGGAACGTACCCTAACTACGTGACTAACTTTTTACAATTTTTAACCCCCCCCCCCCCCCCCCCCGGTGACAAAAAACCTAAGCAACCCGCCGCTCATTTGTACCTACCAAGCGTGGTATTTTGAAGACCCCCCCCTGAACAGGTCACGTTGAAGAATGCCTTTATCGAACCGTTAAAAGTTTGATTATTATTAATTCATTTTTTTAAATTGAAAACTTCTTTAGCACCGCTGTTATTTGAAACTCGATAAACGGAAAATAGCGACACCAAAAAGAGACAAATACATACATTTATAGGATTTAGCCTCCGAGAGAATGGTGTGGTGTAATCGTTTTCCTCTTTGTGCGGTGCTTCGTAGACTATTGTCTATTTTAATTTTCTTAAGGTTTCTACCGCGTGTGAATTGCACATTCAGATTTTTTTGCATATTTTGCTTTACAATAAACCAAAGCTTTCAGAGGCTCTTGAAACTGCTGAGATAGATCCGTTGTAACTTGTCCATCTTTCCCAGAAACAGCGTACGTAACATAAAAAATAAAATATTATAACGAAGAACTGAATGGCAACCCCAAAAACTCAAGAATCAACAACTTGAGTAAAATTTTAAAAACCTCTTTGAATCGAAGCAATCCGAGTTTTAGAAAACAGGCATTTCGTTTATATAAAATCAATAATTAAAAATAACCAACCATAACTTCCTTTAGGCGGAGAGGATAGACCGCATCTTGAATCTTGACATAACCGGACTAGCACCTACTGATTCACTTGATCGTGACATGACTTTCTCATATTATGTTAAATAAATAAATGATTATGGGTATACATACGCTTTATCTACTTTGACTACAGGTGTTAAGAGTGTATGTTCTTAATGTGGAGTTCGTTATCAGGAGCTCGGTTGGTCTGCATGAGTCACTAAGTTAACGTTCGAGTTCTTGGTGACGGGAACCGTAAGGTCACGAGGAAATACAGGCCCGTGGTTTAACACTTAACAGCGGATAAATTATGGCTTTCATTTCGCTTTACACAACGTTAGGTTATTTACGTAAAATTATTTTCTTTATCATTGAAGAAGAAGATAACAATAATAATCTAAATGAAAATATGAAAGAGAACAAGATACCTACAGAAAAACAGAAAAGACAATGGTCGCAACTGGGACTCGAACCCAGACCTCTCGTCTAACCGGGACGCGTATTTACAAAACCTATACCGATTCAGTCGCGGTAACGACAATTTACATTTTAAATATACCTCTATATTGGTTATTTTTTATCACATTGCAAAAACAAAAATTGTTCTAAAATCTAGATAAAATAATCTTTCTGATATGTATATTAGAAATTAATAATTTTATTTCTGAATATTTAAATTTTAATATTATTCCCATATATTGTAAATACACCTCTACACTGATAATTTTTTATCGCTTTGCAAAAACAAAAATTGTTCTAAAATCTAGATAAAATAATCTTTCTAATGGGTATATTAGAAATTAATAAGTTTATTTCTAAATATTTAAATTTTGACATTGAAAATTTAAAGCGACTGAAACGCGGTAGGGATTGTAAATACGCAACCGGGACGTGCGCGTTAACCAATTTCGCTATTGCTCTGTCAAGCCGTCATAATAGTCAATTTAAAATTTTAGAATTAACAATATTATCTTCAACTAATTATTTTTCCATATTATTTTCTTTAACTTTCATAATTTTTCTTTATTCAAATGTAAAATAATTTTCTTATTAATTTCTTTATCACTAAATAGATACACTTAGGGTTGCCAGCTCCCGTGTTTTGTATTAGAGGATTTGATACGATTAAATAAATAATAAAAAATATAGGATGAAAATAAAGGACATCAATATTTTTTTTTATAAAATGCTGTTATGGTATCAGTAGCGACATTTATTAACAAAAAACAATGTTAATATGCAATGTAACGTAGTTTGTCGTTCATCGATGCTAAGTAAGTAGTTCGACCTTAATTAGTCTTTTAGCTTTTAAAAGTATACTTGGTATTACTTTGGCTGCTTTAAGAGCTTCTTCGTTTTCTATTTTTTTTCAAATTAAATGACAAAGTATTGTCCTCTATTGAAGATTTCAAATTAGGGGACAAGATCAATTTTTGGGTCTGAAATACAGGACGTCCTTTAAAATAATGGGCGTCTGGCAACCCTAGAAACACTGGTGGTAATATTTATATTTCTTTATCACTAAAGAGATACACTGGTGGTTGTTGTCGGGGTCACCATGTGCCCGAAGTAGCTCAATTATATTGTTCCTTAATTTTGGTAAAATTGTTGAAACGTTTTCAAAAGCCAAAACTCTTTCTTTATAATCAAAGTCATTGATAGGCGTGGGGCGTATGAGTCGACAATCTAATGTAAACTGGCGACAACAGTTTTCTTTCTATTCGGTTTAAATCAAACTTCTTGGTCAGTGTTACTTTTTACCAATATTCATAACGGTATCTGAATAGGTATACATAGTAAATACATTTGTGAGTGTTTTTTTTAAGCACGTACCGAAAGATTTTCACCAGCGAATCCATAGCATATTTGGAGAAGAAATGTACCTAGATGTTTTTTTTTCAATATGTTTTTGATGTAAAACTTCTTTACGCACGCTTGACTTAGCGTTACGAAAAGCGAGGCGCACGGTAGTTGAGAGGGAGATATAAGTTAATAAAGATAGAGAGAGAGAGAGAGTTACGTTTCGTATATTACTGTAGGGGCAAGAGAGAGAGGTGCGAGCGCACATTTTCTTTCTTTCTCTCATAGCCAGTTACGTTTCGTACGAGTATATCTAAGACACCGTGCAGGCCTATTGTCTGTATAGATGGAGCTAAATAAGTTTTATTTCAGTTGTGTGGTCTAAAGCACACTCGTTTTTTTTATTGTTTGATCTCACGTTATACGCGCTCTGCCTCATACGCACGGTGATCCTGGAATGAGACAGAGTGTGTTTCATAAGACCCGCTAGAATGGACCCAGTGGTGAAGTAAGATGAAAAAAAAATATTATTTTTATTTTTATGTTACAACAATATGACAACTATTTAAACTAAAAATAATATGCTCACAATCTGTGGTTATAATCTTTCGGGTGCGAGCTGATACACTCAGTATAATCTTCTTGATGTATCTAACCGTGGTTACCTTTCTATTTTGTTAAAATCCATAAGAAAAAAAACTTATTTTTACCCGGATACTCGAATTTGTCTCTGAAAAACTGCATTTTCTTCAGCTTAGTCCATCGAATTAGAAAAATTAGATTATTATTGAAGTTGATTAACAACGTAACATTTAATATGCTGAGTGCAAGCAATGCATCTTACCGAGTACTGTGTTTGACCAACTCTTGTTGCAATACCTGTGCTTAGAGAAATCGCTACAATTATGCCCACTATTAACCCGACAGATAATCATACGTAAAATTTAACTAGCTGTAATATTATATTTTGTTAATTGATTTGAATAAACCAATCGGTATTATATTTTTACAAACAAATGACATAAGACAGACAACAATTTGTAAATAAATAATTATTTATTGTATGAAAAAACTTCTTCAATTATCTTTCAAAACTTAGGAATATTTTTATATTTTCAAATCACTTATTTCTTACTGAAAATCAGCCATTTTGAGTAATGTAAGATATATTATATGTAATAATAACACATAGTTAAATAAAAATCAATCGAAACAGTTTCGGAACTTATCAATGTTATGCTTTTTGACTCATGCGGTTGTTATATCTCAAAATTGGTGACACCTACCTCAGCGACGCGCGCGCGCCACGGAAGGTTCAAGCAGCGAGTGAGATAACTAAAAAGCACAGCGACGGATTCGCACTAATTAGATCGGGAGAGCAATAATTCTAACACGCATGCGTAAATTTATGCGCAGATTACCTTTCCAGGGTTAAAACTAGTTGAATTTTCCAGTTTTTTATTTATTTATTTGTAAGAAACAAACAGCGTTTATATAATATACAGTGATAATAGATATACAAGTGAGCTGAAGTCAAGCCACAGAAATTTCTTATGCTAAAGTACATTGGAAATGAAGTTTTAATATCTTATAATTAATTTAGGGTTATAGAAAGGAGAGAGAAGAGGAATATAGGAAAAGGATTGAAGATGCTCATACGTATAAGTATATGAAATAATAATGTTATTTAATTTATAAAAAACAGTTTATTTACAAACAAGTTCTGCTGTTCTACCATTATTACGCATGACAGAGGTTTCGCCTTCTGATGTCATAATCAAGCTGCGGTTAGACCATTTACAAATGATATATTTATAATATTTCTATATACGTACTCGTATTACTCGTAAAATTGCTTGGATTTATTTTTATTGCCTAAGTCCTTATTAATTTCCCTAAATTCGCTTCTGCCCAAAGGAATGCATAAGGTAACATATATTTGTTTAATCTTATCATTCGCAATTCAACACACATAATTACATAATGCATAACGCACCTACCCACGCAAAAAGATAATTATTTAATATTATCTCTCTCGTACTCTTACAAATTACAAGTCGAGCTGATGTGACACACGGATTTTCTCAGCGGATCTGTCTTTTTAGGGAAAGGAAAAGAAGTACAAAAATCTAGGGAAATTCTAAAATATAAAATATAAACATAATAATGCAATTCTGGTGAAATTTTGAAATATTCTAATATTCTGGGAAAATTTATGACCGAAATTCCCCTCCTTCAATCTCCTCCCCAGAACACTTTTATTTATTTTTTATGTGAATATCGCACAAGAATCCCTACTACTCCCGTCTGGAGTCTCTGAGACTAAGGTATCACCAGTTGAGGTATGTTGTTAGGCTGAAGGTAGTGGGAGTCAAGAGGAAGGTGGGGAAGAGAAAGGTGTGGAAGAGGAAGGTAAGGAAATACCTGGCTAGTTCAGATCAGAAATACCGGTCACCACGGACGTAGCTATAGCTTTGACAAGGGGGGGGGGGTCACCAAAGTAAAAAAAAGAGCTCTAATGCCATTTAAATCTATCATTTACAAATTAAACTTTGCCTGCGACTATAACACGCAAGTATAGTCGCGGGTAATCTAAAATATATATAATATAATATATAACTTAAATTACTTACTCTAAGTAGGCGCCTTTAAATAAAAATTTATATGTAATGTATGTATTGCAATATTTATTCAAAAGTAACAACGTTGAAACTTTAAAGTAATAAATTAGTCTTTTACGTTTTATTGCTAACTGATTAATAATTTCTTCGGAATCAAGTGGCACCGCCAGATCTCGGTGTACTCATTAAAGCCAGACCAGTAAGTCTTTCATCGCTCATTTTATTTCTTAGGTAAATTTTCAACCTCTTTAAGGTAGAGAAAGATCTTTCAGGGGTTGTAGTGGACACTGGAAGTGTGGCTAAAATAATGAGAAGCTTTTTTATTAAAGGGAAAAACTGATCATCGCAGTTATCGATAGTGTCGATCACAGTTGCAGGTTTTTGTGCTACAGATTTCCAGTAATTGTGCCATATCTCATATTCACTCAGAAATATTGTGCCTTCATTTTCCCCACCCAGAAATGTTAGTGAAATCTTTTTAAGATTTTCTTTTATCCTGGAGTCATTACTGGTTTTTTCAGGTAGCAGCATTTGAATTCCTTCGGTCGTCGATTCATGTGGTTTAAAACAAGCGTCGAGTTCTGTAATAACATGATCAACGAAAGGGTAAAAGCTAAGCAACTATGGTTTTCTACAATCGGCATGTAATTTTTTTCTGTTGGACAAGTAAGATGGATATGAATGGGGGGGGTCCGGACCCCCAAAACCCCCCCCTTATATACGCCCGTGCGGGTCACCAAACACGGCTAAAGTCATTTCAAGCAACGTATCAATTCTGAATGGTGGTCCTTATACAAGGACGATACTGAGAGTATTTTCCACTCTGGAACGGGCCGAAATTATAATATTATAATATATTAAATACGAAATTATTTTAGGTACAATTAATAAAATTTGTAGGTACCTCACGAAAACTCGTTTTAAAAATCTAGGGAAATGTTGGGAAATTTTGATCTGATATGTTACCACTGTATGAGATGCTCGCCGCTGAAATGTTCGAATCGTGATGGTATGGTCAAATTTTTTAATTTAAGTGATTATTCAAAATGTTGGCCATAACATCATGATTCAAGCATTCCAGCGGCGAGCATCGGTTACAGTAGTTGTATGTATAGGAAAATTTCCCTAGATCTAGGGACAATTTTTTGTTTGGGAATAGGGTAAAAGCACAAAATCTAGGAAAATTTTTAATTTTTGGTTTTGTAGACAAAATTCACGAACCGATCAGGGGAATTTTCCAATTGGGGATATTTCTGGAAACATTGATATTCTCGAGAACCTAAAACTAAGTTGCTATTCCCCTTCGTGACGGACAGACGGACAAATCTGTCCGCCGCAGGAATATGATTTCGTTCACGAAATTCATGAATTTTCTCGCCCTTTCAGCGAAAATCCTTTGGCAGCGTTTTTTCGCTTCGATTTTATTTTCAGTAGGAAAAACGACTTGGGCGACATCTATCGGTTATTAAGTTAACCAACCGAAAGCAGCGCGGGGAATCCTAGTATTTTTATTAATAGTTTTGAAGCTAATCGAGTATATTCGCTTTCTTTGGAGGTCTCATTAATTTATTAAATATTGTTTTTTTTTTAATATATAATATTTTAAAGCTGTATTAAAGAAAGAGTTGTTCTAAAATTTGACATTTGTTAGCGAGCGCCCAAACCTTTTTCGGGAAGATTTTTCACCATTATTCCTCGATTATAAAATTTTGCAGAAGAATTCGATTTTTACAAAAGCGAAAGAACGGTTTCTAAAATTATTTTTTCGTAATAAGATATTTGAAGTTTTAAATTTCATATTATTTGCTTATAAAGAAAAATGTTTATTTTTTAGATTGATTTGGAGCCGAGAAATGATCATCGCAGATTAAGAAGGTACACCTTACATTTTTATAATTTTATAACCTAAAATGTGATATTTCTTAGAGATAGCTGTCAATTATATATAAATTGAAAATATAAAAGATGTTTTTTTTTCTCCCTCTTATATGAAAATCATGTTACAGAGCCTCTCCGGGAGACGATGAGGATGAGGGTTCATCTGGATCTTCATTTGGATCTGGAGCAGAAGATAATAATAGCAATCCAATCTACCCCCCAGGAAAAGAATGTAAGTACATATTACGAATATATATTATTTTAATGATTTGGAATGCAAAGTACCATAAGGCAGTGCTTGAAACTACTAATCAACCAATTTTTTTTTGTTGATTCCTCACCGTTTCCCTAGTAACTATTTCCCTAGTAAATATTTAAACATGTGCAATAGTGTTGTTGGTACTGTACTTATTTAAATAAAGATTTGCAAATAAAATCATGTTACATTATTAACAAAAGCTTTTGTAAATGTTTCAGTAACGATTCGGGTATCATTCGTGGTCCGCGAGCCGTACCAGGTGCAGTTCGACAACCGGGACTCCGTGCCCTTCCAGAACCTCTCCAGGAACCTGGCTGATGGCGTCAACGAACTCTTCGACACTTTCCCCGGAGAGCAGAGGGCGCGACTCGTCAGGATTCAGTGAGTTGATTCCAAATAAATGTTTCGTGATATAAATGTCTCAATGAAAAGAAAGCTGAGTAGTATTAAGTGTGGGTTCGTGTTGCAAATCCTTAACAAAACACACAAATGGACTTTGGCGGACTTCAAGATACATTCTAGAGAACTGTGGGAGCCAAGCAAAATTTTCTCCTATTAAATATATATAATATACCATGTATCCAGGGGTAGGTAAAATAAAGTAACTTCAGTGGTAAGTAAAAAGAAGATCACTTTTTCAAAATTTTGTTGTTTTAGTTTTCAGTTGAGCTATTCTCTATTTTTTGTGGGAACGAGATGGATATTGTGCTCCGCAGGTAAAAATGTTTGATTGTTTGAATGAAAAAAAAAATGTAATTTTGAAAAAAGTTTTTTCGTTAACTTGTACTTTCATGTAGAATCACCTCCCAATGGTACTATACTTTATCACCTGATCCCCTGCATAATTCATAATGTATATGTAAAAATCTTGATTATGAAGTATACATAATTACTAAATTAAAACATTATCTAATCTGCTGTTTTCTTCATACAACAGATCGAGACCTGAAGATAACTTCACTTGCAAAGTGACTCTTGAACTCCAGACAATCAACGAATATGACACAAAGAAGATCATGGACTTCCTGAAGAGGCACATCTCCGAGACCGGGCGACTGGGGAAGGTTACTGTTTCAGCTGACGAGTTCAGCTACAAACAGTTTGGCGGTAAGCCGCATGCACAATCATAACCCACAACACAATGCACTTATTTAGATGTTAATTATTTTATTTGATTTTCAAAGTAGCTCATGCTTAATTGATATTAGTCATTATAAAAATTGTGTTAGTTATTTTATTTTATTAGAAAATCATTTTTTAAAATTAAAATTCTAGATTTTGTCAGTATTTTTTAAACATCTTGTTTATTTAAGATTTTTTTTGTTTTATAATTTCATCCACGAAACACTCCCGTTGGTCCTGTAATCTTCGATCCATTCTGACAAAAATCTCTTACTTAACACAACCTCTGCATTGCATCAACTTGGTTTAATTTGCCAATTGCTGGAATCGTCGGCACTGTATTGAAAATGGATTCTCTGGACTGGCTGGATATGATCTTGATTGTATTATGCAGAGGTGGTAACGCCCACGAATGACTGTGCTTTGGGAGAGCAGCAGTGCCGTAATGGAGAGTGCGTGGATGCCAGCAAGCGCTGCAATGGATTCCCCGACTGCTCTGACGCCTCTGATGAAATTGGCTGTGATATTGGTACTTATAAATACTTCACCATAATATATTATTAAACATAGTTATAAAATTATATTGCACTGACTTATAGATATACACGGTGTCAAGAAACTCCCAGACTAAATCTCTTAAAGAACCAAAAAAACATTTGGAGCTGAAACACTTTGACTGAAATCACGAACAAATATAGATATGAAAATATTCAGAAATCATGTTATTCATGTTCAGTAATAAAAAAAATGCTGAAAAGTTTTTGGTTTTATCGCCGGCAAGCTTAATGTTCTTTGAAAGTTCACGAGATTGGTTTGCGCCTCGGCTATAACATGCCTTGTTGAAATGCCGACAGGTTGTCTAAAGGACGAGTTGGTTTGCGACGAAACTCGCTGCGTGCCCATCAGCCAGCGCTGTGACGGAATCGGCCACTGCATAGATGGCGCCGATGAGCGTAATTGCGGTGGTGAGTGTTCTTTTTAAATTTCAAAATCAAAAAAAGTTATACCACAAAATTGACTCCAAGTAGATTCACAAGTTTCTCCCTATACTACGAGTTTCTGGTCACCGTGTTTACCTTCAAATAAGATATTGAAATAAAATTTTGGAAAGTAAAAATATTATTAACGGGATGTAATCACTATATGCGTGTGTACACATTCTTATAAAATTAGTATATAATATTTAGTTATTTTTTTAAATCTTTGACTTCTACCTAATCAACAAAGTACGGGGATAAATAATATAATGTTTGTAAATATATAAATAGTATAAATGGTTATATATTAATACTGAAATATTAGTCGAGTTATAGGTAGGAAACAATGAATTTCATAATAAATTGTGCATATTTCCAATGAAAGATCGACTTGATATCAACGAGATTGACACTGCAGAGCTGGGAACCGATCCACCAACCACGGACGTCACGGACTCAACGCCTCAATCCCCTAACCGCGGCGACCAGGAGATCACAACTGAAGATGACTATGAAGACTATTCCACAGTAAAATATATAACTGAAACAACCGAATCAGCCGAAACTACCGACACTCCCGAATCTCCTGAATATTATCCGACAGACGAGACGCCGAAAGAACCCATCACTGAAGATTCAAGGGGAGAAACATCGGCTCCTGAAAGACCAACTTCATACCCTGATACTGAAGCGCCTCGGTGCAGTCCTGAAGACCAGATAACCTGCTATGATAGCTCCGAGTTCATTTGCAGGAGCCAATGGTGTGATGGAATTCCAGACTGTCCCGATGGAGATGACGAGAGCGATTGTAGAGAAACAGAACCAGGTGGAGAAACAGTCTTGATGAGTTTGGGGCTTCTAACCACTGGATGTTCTTTCCATTTGCACTAAACTTGACTAATCAATAACGCCGAATCTCAAACATTTTCTCTTTCTTCTTCATGCACCGTTCAATCAAATAGATTATCACATTTTTTATTTTGTATCACTCAGCACGATATCATTATTGGTGAAGTTACAATACACACATATTATGTTACTTCTTTCATCACAACGTTACCTGCATAAATATGTATGTAAGGTCATTACTTACTTTGGCTTTGCACTTTTTTTTCAGCATGGTATTTCAATTTCATTTATGTTTCATCCATAAGTTTGTCTCTTACTTATTATCTTAGTGCTTGGTGTGATAACATTTGTGAAATGAATACTCATTGTGTTTTTTTAGTTGTTCTTATATACTTACTAATTTAAAAAAAAAAATATGTTTCTGGGTCCAACAATGTACTGCATTGTGTCTTTGCTACTTTTTGCTTTCACATCTTCATTGTATGCTAAAAGATAATAATTGCCATACAAAAATATGTATCAAACCTTCATATGTATTAAAATCTATCTGCACTGGGTATGCATAAGGAGGCGTCTACTAATATCTACAGGAATTCCAAAAACTGAAAAAATCGAACTAATATCTATGAGAATCAAAGTGTTGACGAATATCTACAGCTCAAACTGTTGATTAATATCTATGAGAACCAAAGTGTTGACGAATATCTACAGCACTGGCAGAGGTTGGATTTGCAATTATGTATAGCATATTGGAATAACGTAATATTGCGTATGCAGTTTAAAAAACTTAATTTATGTAAGTATGTATGTAAAAATCCCTAATATCGGACTATTGGACACATTTAGCTGATTAGTCCAACCTACGCTCTGTGGAATTAGTTCAACCTAAGCTCTGTAGATATTAGTCAACACTCTGAAGTTCGTAGATATTAGTTCAACATATGAGCTGTAGATATTCGTCCGACATACAGGCTGTAGATATTAGTATCTGGAGTCATGCATAATATATGGTTGCTTGTCAAGTTTTGAATCTATTACTTATAACAAAAAAAAATACACTCAGAAATTCGATACGAACCATTTGCTATCGTTTTCAATCGTGAATTCAGAAAGAATTAACCTATAACTTATAACATTGAGAGAAGATTGCTTGCACTGAAATCACGAACAAATAATACAGAGATAAAATAAATACGTTCAGAAATCGTGTTCAGTAATTAAAAAAATGCAGAAAAGTTTTTGGTTTTATCGCCGGCAAGCTTTAAAATATTCTTTCAAAGTTGACGAGATTGGTTTGCGCCTCGGCTATAACATGCTTTGTTGAAATGCCAACAGATTGCCAAAATGACGAGTTGGTTTGCGACGTGACTCGCTGCGTGCCCAGCAGCCAGCGCTGTGACGGAATCCGCCACTGCATAGATGGCGCCGATGAGCGAGATTGCGGTGGTGAGTATTCTTTTAAAATTTCAGATATATTATTTCTTTACAAAAGTTTATTATATAATACGTACAACTTTATTCTCGAGAATTAGAAGATTTTAATCGCAAATGTACAATGGAGTGTTGTACAAAAAATACCACATGGAGACATACGAGATTCATTTATCTAGACGAGAATGTGTCTAATTTGGCGTGTACGATATAAAGAAATAATTTGAAATTTTTCATAATCGCTTCCAATATGAGGACGGAGTAAATCTTCAGAAACAAGGTTCGTGGTATTAATAATCTTTAGGAAACCGACAAACAAGAAATGATCGCAAACCGAACCGATCTGCAGGGAGATAGCACTGATAGCAGTCCCGTCCAATGCCGGGATTTCCTCCCCGGTTAACTGCAAATATGAAAACGTGTTCGGAAAAACGAGAAAATTGTATAAAATATTCAATAACTAACGCTCCGGAACATGGAATTCTGGTAACCGCATCCGAAATGCGCGAAACGCGAACATTTGTGCAGCATTATTCGGGTGATATATTTTGGTGGCGAAATAATAACACAAATAATACGGATTTGATTATCGGAATCGTTGTAAAATCACGTTTTTACGTGGATTGTGGGAAAGCGATCAGTCTCATCTCACCGCTGAAACCCACGTTCCATAGATTTGCAAACACAATATTTCATTAAATTTATGTAATACTTTACTGCTGCAAGACGCAAGATGCAATGAATTATTTCATTTTACGGGCGAAGCGTGCTATTCTTCCGAAAACATAACGTTATAATACGTTGTAGGTAATATTTATCAATGTTTGACATTTACATGACGACCTTCATTGTCCAGAAAAAACGTAATTTTTCGGATAAATAATTAAGAGAGTATTTCACCATCCTCCTCATAGATTATCCACACCATAACGTACATTTTCGATTAATTATTATTAAAAAAGTCTTTAGTTTACCATTCGGTACTTGAACCTATATATAAAGGATAAGTTAACCGAGTTTTTAAAGTGAAACTTCTATAGCCCCGTTGTGATTTGAAATTCAGATGCAACGGAAATGACGCATTACTTCACCTGCGAAGCATCCAACTGCGCTCATTGGTCGCTAGTATGATGTTTATTTTCAAGACTCCTGTTGGTATGAATTGAGATATGAAACGGAAACGACGCTAGGTCTGACCTACCTTTTCAAGGCTCGGTTAATTTTTTTTTGTAAAGTTTCGCTTCTACCGCATGTGGGCTACACTTGATTTTTTTTTACATATTGCGAGTATAAGCTATCAGGAGGATGGTGAAATACTCCCTAAAATAAATTAGAAAAAACGGACTTTTATCTCGTTCTATAGTGAAAAATAACCACACTTACGACGGGTTGTTTCACAGAATTTGAACAAATCATCAAAGTTAATATTCAAGTTTTAGTTTGTGAAAGTCCTATTCAAGTTCCATTATCAAATTAAGCACTGCGAAACAACCGGCCCACGACGAAATAATAACAAAACTTAAATAGAACTTTCACAGACCTAGAATTTCAACGTTGAAATTTGACGAATCGTTGAAATCTGTGAAACAACCCGTCCTAGTAGCAATGCTTGGCAATGAGCATTATATCTATTGCATCCAATACTGGACAATTCGACAGGTTTGTTGCACATTTTTTTATCCAAATATCAGTCGAAGCCGAGTGGTTTTAATCATTGCTGGTCTTTATTTATAAAATATATTGTTAAATCTACTGTAGATGAGTGTAGATAGAAAATCAGGAATAAGGTACCTACAATCGACCCACATGGTACCTACATTATAATGCAGTTATTTTTAACCGAATATCGTCGGGAACATACCGATTTATCTAACGCCGATTCAGTTGACCGCAATACGAGCATTCCTCATCGTTAAAATTACACTACTCTCGTAGTGAGTGATATACCCACCAATGCATTTAAATAAGTACCTAAATAGGAACACGTAAATGGATTCACATTATCCCGTACATGTATATTGAAAAAAAAAGAGTACCTACAATTCTTTTGTAGGTATTTACTACTTACTACCAAGCTTCTGGTTAAATTTCAAAATTTATTTTCTTGTTAAATTATTAAAACAAACAACATGACATCTTATTTGTTAATTTTACAATAAAATCTATACATACTTTATTGTTCCGTTGCTAATAATGGAAATGATGATGACCACTGGATTTGACTAAAGATTTGTTCATTTTCAACACATAAAAATAAGAATGGCATATTTATTTATTCATTTTCGGGAAATCGACAGTTTACATTTTTTCAGTTTGTACATTAGTAATACAGACAAAATAAAATAATTATGGTTATTATTCATCCTTAGGTTACATTCTCTAATAAGACAGCATAATAAGAAATAAGATATAATTAAATTTGTAAGAAAGGAATATGAAACCAAAACTTATATGAAACAAAAAATTATCAATACATTGGTAACCATAAAAAGACAGTTTGTACACACAAATCATATCATAACAGAATTATAAATGTAAACAATTGAAACATTACATTATTCACGAAACGTTAGAGAAATACTCTTTTACGGACTTTTTTATATTTGGTAAGTTCGCAATTGAAAATGTCCACCTTGGATAATACGTTATTGTAATATAATTATTGCATAGTCTGTTCAGGCAAGAATTTTGTTTACAGTTCGTTTTGCGTCGATCTATTTTGAACAGGAGAGAAGAACGAATTGAACGCGCGGGTACATTAAATTGAATCTTATTTACGGTCTAGGCATTGAATATTATTGTTAATTAATTTTTATTAATTTAAACTAAGCAATTGTCGGATAATCGAGCGGCTGATTAGAGAGTGCGTATACCTACTGTAGGTGTTTTTACTAGAGATGCCACGAATAGTGATTTTGCCGAATACCGAATATTCGGCTAGGCTCTCGGCCGATGCGCAAAATATTCTGTGGCCGAATATGTCGCGGGTCACAGTTTCAGACCTGCATCATTGAAGTGCATGTGGTAATTACGCCGTGGACGTATTTGTTTCATTTGCGAGTAGGTCTTGTCACAACACGCATTATTTGTTGATTGTTACGTCAAATTGTGTTACGTATAGTGCATATTAAAATATTACTATTTGTTCGCGAAAAGCTTTACGAAATGGCACAATTTAATGAAAAATCACCTATTCGGCTAAATACCGAATAGAAAATAAATGCCCAATAGGCCGAATATTCGTGGCATCTCTAGCTTTGACCTAGCAATTCCTAAACCGAAAACGCTGTGCGAACAATTTCACATTGAGACTGCGTCATATATTGATATATTTTTTTTATTAAAACCTGCAACATTTAAACATCGATAAATCAAATGTAAATATAATCTGCGCCTTCACAATGATTGATGGATCACCGGTAATGCGTTAATTGGCCTTTTATTGAATAAAAAATATTATTATATTACTAATGTTAGTTTCCTCAACAAGGTCAGGTCAGCTCTTGATTACCTCCTTTTTTAT
The DNA here is from genome assembly GCA_917880885.1 of Limnephilus marmoratus. Taxonomy (NCBI): domain Eukaryota; kingdom Metazoa; phylum Arthropoda; class Insecta; order Trichoptera; family Limnephilidae; genus Limnephilus; species Limnephilus marmoratus. The sequence continues at coordinate 38,534,836 of OU862920.1, read as the reverse complement.
GCTAATCAAATATGTGTTTATATTTTATTTTGTCATTTACCTATCTATTAGCTGTTTATTCCAAATGAAATAGATATAGTCAGAAAAGTAAGGTATACGTAGGTACTAATAATAGTATAAACACATTTTTTAAAAGAAAAGCAGACCTTTCCGATTACGAATAACCTGACAATGTTTGAAAATCTCCTACTTGAAGGAGGACTGGATGAGATCCAGACGCGATGCCAACTCAGCCACTGACCGGTCATTTATATTCTTCTTCTTAAGTCGGTCCCTCATTATAGCCCATTCACACCATTCATTTATCGTTCATTTCGTGATTTCATTCAGCCTCTTTCCCTCGAAATGAACCGTGTGAACACGAAAGTGAATAGAGACAGTTCCGAATGAAGCATTCCAACAATGTTGGAATGCTTCCTTCGGCACTGTTCACTCGCAACCGGAATTTAACATCACGCGACGCGAATGATGTGTGTGAACACTCAAGTGAACAGTCTTTCACTCGCAAATTAGTCGGCCGAAATGTTCTGGCGTGAGGACGAGTAGCCGGAGCGGCTTAAACGTCAAAATGCTCCGTTTAGTTCGCTTTTCGAAATAACTCCTACACGTCTCATAGAAATCGTTGTTTCTCCCTTACTATCATAGTGAAAAATATGATCTAAACGGCACTGGAAAGAGAAAATAATGCTCTATATATTCAATATAACAATTAACCACAAAATAATACGAATGTACACTTCTATGGAACCAAAGTCTCTGATCGAATTTGAAAAAATAATTATGAAACATTGTGAATTTTTTATAAATTATTTTTATATGAAACGACAAAAAAGTGAGGTGATAGAAACGTTTATAATTTACTTGTCTAACAAAATAAGTGTGTGTTTTTATATATTTTTTGTTACCAGTAATTTTAGTTAGAATAAAAGCAAGTAGAGCCATTTTTTAAACTTTTAAAAGTTTACATTAAAAATTATTCTATTTAAAAAAATTACGTGGTTATTTCTAATAACAAATTTTAAAAGCATATTTCATCACCTTTCCAAAACAGTTTTTAGTTTTTGGATACGTTAATAAATATTCCATTTATATGGATTTTATTGCAAGCCGAGGCCTATTTTGGAATAAAAATATTTTCATGGTGCAAAAATACTGGTAGATATCAGTTTTCAGGTTATTATTTAACCATATGTTCATTTTATGGTGCAGAAATTTATTTACTGTTTACAAGAATCGCCAATTTCTCGTAATTTAGTTCGACGTTATCGGAAATGTCAATTGAAATCGTAAATATTCCCGAACTTAGCCGTCAGCGCCGGACGAATTCCAATGCGGCCGCAACTACTCTCGACGACTTCGTAGCGAGAATGTCGAGTGAACTCTTCCTTCGAAGGAAGCGTGTGAACACTCGGTGAAACGAGAATGGAACATTTCATCGAGTAAACCTTCATCCGAGTGAATGGTGTGAATGGGCTTACCGAGGATCGTGAACCATACTCCAATTTGTATAATGGACAAGTCTTCTACACTCCAGCGCAAAATGGGCAAAACGGTGAGTAACTCACTAAACACTAACTTTGGTGTACCACAAGGAAGCACATTGGGACCTCTTCTATTTATAATTTATGTCAATGAGTTATACGAGCTAACGGTAGGCGGAAAATTATTACCTTCGCAGACCATTCGGTAGCTGTTTTTGAAGGAGATGATTGGATTCAAACCCATAAACATGCTGGAAGTGGAATCAATGCGATAAACAGTGGCTTGACAAAAATCTAAAAATCTACTCAATCTATTACACTATAACAATTCGGATTCTTTGTAGAGGATGTTAAGGCTCCGTAGTAAGCGTTAAAAAAGAAGAAGAAGATCCGGTCCTAAAACATTCTAATAGTCAACACTTTCAAATCACGTAATTACAGTCGACAATAATCGACAGAAATTTTGTGTTTTCGATCTCCTTCGTACCCCTATGTAACATTCCTGTAGGAGCAGTTATTTCGTGGCATCATTCGATTTGTAAAGCATTTCGATTATTCCAACTGCTAAGTTCGTTAGAATGATTCTCGTCAATTTCTTTACTAATTCATTCGATTAAATTTAAATCAATTATATTGACACGGTATGACGATACTCAAACCCCCGTATTACAATACATCGTGAAATCCAGCATGAAGCACTGATTTAAACAAATACCAATGCTATTATTAAATGAGGGCGGATTATATAGAAATGCGTACTTATTGGAATTATGCAAATGGAATGATGACGGTAGAAATATTTTGGATACATTGACTTACTACACATTCCTCGTACGGTTACTGCAAATATCAGTAGAAAGCATTAATTAAAGACTAACAACATACTCGCGCAGACCCGTGAAAAATTACGGTAGTATTTATTATTAAAAAATTGCAATTGTAGGATTTGAGAAGCTGAAAGCTCAAGAGTATTCGATTTTAAAAACAAGAATGTATCGTAAATTTTCTTTATCAGAAATTTACCTTTCCAATAGGCCACTTGCATGGATTTCATAACGACTTGGAAAAAATCATGTGGATAGATCTTTTTACTAAGATTAAGAAAATGTTAGTAAAATTGTTTAGAAATGTACAGTTTTTGTTATTTTTAAATAAATAAATCCATTATTTAAGCTCGTGACGTCACTACATGAAAATGTCCCGTCTCCGAAAATCTTCCTATTATTTTTTTAAAATTCCACACTGATTTATTTTTTTATATGGCATCACTTTGATTACAGGCGAATTTTTGAATTCGTTCACTAGATTTATTTTTTGTTCTCTGCGAACTTATCATTTGGTTTCACTTTTTGACAGATGCTCTGAAGAGAACCCCGTACTTTTAATGATCTACGGGGTTCTCTTCAGAACGTGCAGATGATGTCGGTACATGTTTTAGAGGTATAATGATTATGGTGCTGATTTTAACAAAATAAAATTTTATAATATTCTTATTATTATTACAATTTACAAGTTCAAGTATATTACATTGAATTTAGTAATATAGACGTTGTACATTATAATGATTTATGATCAATAAGATGGATCAAGGAAAAAAATATTTATGAGATGTAATATTTTTGGTATGCCTCGTTATTCTCCTGTGCCATTCGTGTGGAAAACGTTATTTTTTTTTAAATGATTTTCGGCTATGTAATTATCGTTTTTTCACACCTGTAAAATTATGTCCCGTCTTTCCGGTTTATAAAAAATGGTCTGATTTATCGGATTGAAATTTTCAAAAAATCCCCAGGGTTTCAAAAATACGATTAAAAAAAAAATAAAAATACAGAATGTCTTAGAATATTTGCCTAAACCGGAAAAAATTTTTAAAAAATTTGATGCAAGTGGCCTATTGTAATAGTAATAGTAAAACTATTCAGTTAGTTAGATTGATAATATTAAAAAAAAATATATATAAAAATAAATATACAAGGGGTCGTCCATTAATCATTAATCACGTGATGCTTGAAAGGGGGGGGGGGGGTTCGGAAAAAATCACGAAATATCACGACGGGGGGGGGGGGGTATAATGAGATATCACGTGTATTTATTTTTCGTGATAATATTCTGAAAATTTCAAAATTCTTTGCACTAAAAAAATATACGTGATTTCGGGGGGGGGGGGGGGGTTAGTCTTAAACCTCACCACATATCACCGGGGGGGGGGGGAGGGGTTAAAAAGTTGCTAAAAAAAACATCACGTGATTAATGGACGACCCCCAAGTTCTCATTTTGAACGTTTCAAAGCATCCATTTAACCACTACCGAAATAAGTATTTTTGCTTTTTTTACATTAGCTCCACACATGAGGCCTTGAGAAAAATAATTTCTTTGGGGATGCTGTGTGGAGGGTCTTTTTAAGGAAAGGAAGAAGAGGAAGTTTTGGGAAGGAAAAAGATAAGAGGGGGTGGGTATGAATCTTGGGTTCGGTATATCCAGGTCATCCGCCGCCAGATTCAGCCAAACCTCCCCCCTTGAACCCGGGCACGCCTGCTAAGTCACCAAACGTAGCGAACCACTTCGGGTGACCTACGGCAGAGATGTTGGTTATTCAATAACTGTTACACATTCTCGCCTCGCAAATTGTAAAAATTGTAAATTATATACATACAGTAGGTAGATACTCTGGCTTTTACATTGATCCTTCGATAGCACGCCAGTATGACTTCAGAAATAAATAATATCGCCACCCATTCACTGAATTGACGCCATTGAGCGTGGGATATATATTTTTTTAATCGAAGATATCAATGGATTGAATTTAGAGTTTTTGGTTCAATCTTAATGTCTTTATTATAATAGGTTATACTACACGACAAGACAAATGACAAAAACGTATATATTTTACATTTGTTTGTGTTTGACGCAATAAATTTTTAATATTTATATCGGTGACCGGACAACTCAGAATCATGCAAGTTCAACACCTCCTCAGAAATGAAAAAATTAAAAGTCATTAAAATTGACCAAAAAATGTTTTAAAAAAATGGTTAAATAGATTAAAAATGAACATTGAGCACAGTGCGGTGGCTTGATTACGTGAATCTTGTAAATTGACTTTACGAAAGCCAACCACTGATGTGAGAGGACACAAGGCGATGAATAAGATTGTAGAATGAAAATAAAATTCCTCGAGAAAGTCACAAAAAAAACGTAGAAAGCAATGTTTGATTTCGCATATCGAATGCCCTTTCTTGTTCCCGGGCGGTAGGTGCCGCTGCAGGACGCTGTCTTGCTCCCTGGCCGGGCAGATCGTCGTTGGTCGGGACTATTATATAGTCTAGTGGCGGCTCGAGTGGGTGTAAATACGCCACTGATTCCATCTTCAGCCATTTACATCCCCTGCTCTCCGAACGCGAGTACAGATCAGGGTTTCAGGGGGTGCGGTTGGCCGCCCCCCCCTCCCTCCCACACCACCTCTTTACCACCCCGCCTGATACACTCCGCGACAACAAGGATGGATAATCAGTTTTGCGGTTGTGCATTTATGTGGAGCGAACGAGAAACATTTTTACGTAATAGCTTCTTAACGATAGCTTTTAATAGAGAAATATAATATGCTTTAATATTGTAGTTTGTACTCGTATGTAGGTGATATTATGAAACAAATTATGTATATTGGCTTGTTCGGGAGATTTTGTGGTTTTAATTTTTGACGTACGACAGAAAGGAAATTATGCAGTGCTCATTTTATGCAGAAAAGCTTATTGGTAATTCATATTCAAAGCTATTCGGTAGATGTTAAAAAAATGTGTTACGAGTTCTTAAAATTATATTTTCAATCTCTCAGAATATTACACATGTAATTCTGTGAACAGTAGATAAATCAAATCAAAATTTCCTCTGAAATCAAAAGATTTGTATGTGGCTACTTAAACACCTGTGTACCATTTTTTTAAATTTCATATAAGAAATTATACAATTTGTACAAAGAACTGTCATCATCTAAATTACAATACATTTTTAAATTTTCTTCCGGACAGCTCATTTGATAACTCGTTGTAAGAATCACGAATGGCCAACATCTTGAATCGGAACATATCAAAGAAGTTCATACAGATTTTGACGACCTCCGTAGTCCAGTGGCTAAGACTCTTGACTCACATTCCGGAGGTCGCGGGTTCGAACCCGGCATGCGCAAATAAATTTTATTTGATTAATTTGTGTTATTTCACAATTAATTCATTAAAAATAATTTATAGTATATTTGCGGCATGTTCCAGAGTGGAAAATACTATCAGTATCGCCCTGGTGTAAGACCACCATTCAGAATTGAAACGTTGCTTGAAAATGGCTTTAGCCGTGTTTAGTGACCAGATCTGAATAGCCAGGTACTTCCCAACCTTTCTCTTCCCCACCTCCTTCCCCTCCCCACTACCTTCAGCCTCACAACATACCCCAATTGGGGATGCCATAGTCTCACTGGCTCCAGACGGGAGCAGTTGAGATTCTTGTGCGGTATTATTCACTGTAAAAAAAAAAAAAAAGATGAATTGCCAAATGAGTTCGCTACGCTCAGTTAATTATGTCTCTATGTACATATATATATTATGCTCTGGAAACAACCTCGTTAAGTCTCGCCTCAGTCCATCATCCAGCATTGATGCACACTGGAGAAAAATACTGGCTTTCAATCTGCTAATAGAAGCCTAAAAGCTTAATATATTATTTTTCTTATTAGTACCTAATTATCTCTTTTGTTTCATGTACAATTATAACCACCTTCTTTTCTTTTTTCATTCAAATATTTGTGTATGTATTATAAGTACCCTTAGGGAATGTGTGGGATTGCACTAGCCTCCCCACATACTGGAGTAAACACTTATTATTAAGGGTCGACCGAGACATGTTTTTCGTTCTCGGCCGAGACCGAGAATAAATTAAAATCTCGGCCGAGACCGAGAGCCGAGACCGAGAATAGATAAACTGAGAAAAAAAATGAAAATGCGCTATTTTGGCATAATATAGTATATTTAAGAATGTAATAATAATTTGTTTTAAGACGCCGCATCCGCGCTCAAAAAGAAGAAGATGGAGAAATATGTAATTAGGAATGTTAGAGGAGCGCGCTAATATTTAAAGCGATAAAATCGAAAATATTTAATAAAACACGACATCATTTAAAGAAACATGTGAATTTTTTTCACAATTATAACTTGTAAAATAACTGAAGCAAACGTTTTTAAAATAATTTTTGGAGCATACTTTGCGATTTTTTTTCTATCGAGGGAATTGCAAATAATTTGCGTTTCGGCGTGGAAGGCGTCTAGATATTATCATTATGGTTATAAGTAAAACCCGCCTCGCTGCCAGCCGACCAATCACAATCGACAGCTCTCTCACGCACTGACACCAAGTGACAAATGTGAACGCGTGCGGTAGATTTGAATCCCATTATCCTATACCGTACCTACTTACAACGGTCTCGGTTATGGCCGAGAATCTCGGCGATTTTTCGCCGAGAACCGAGACAGAGTTCTCGGTAGAATTTGTAGCCGAGAATGCCGAGACCGAGATCTCGGTCGACCCTTACTTATTATAATTATTATATAATTATATATTATGTATACACATGCACGCAATGACGGAGTTTTATAGAATGACAGATATTCAACAAAATAGTGTAAAACAATATAAGTATGACGAAACGATATTACTTCATCACTGTTAATAAAATCCGGTTCTTATTCGCAGCAAACAAACAATCATCCGTTTAGTTTTCTTTGCGCTCTTTGGTTCTACACGGCTTCCACTTCCATTAAAACAAAAAGGAAACGGATGAGAATCGCAGCCTCCCCGCCCCCGTCCCCGCCCCACCCTGCCCCGAGGGAGTCACCTTTGAGCCCTAATCGAGTGACAAAGCGCTTGCCACCCCTGACGGCAAACACTTCATATCTTTAAGGGCGATGAAGCCACCATTCCAAGCGCCTCGCGACTCTCGCTGCGGCCACTGTGTCATTTCACTTTTTCATATTATTCGGTAACATTTTAGATACTCGCGTTTTATCGGCGGGCATTTAAGGGTTACTTTGCGTAATTTTTAACATGCTTTGAGAATGCTTCTGACGCAGTAATGCGAAATCTTGTTGCCTCCGGAGTAGTGGGCAAAAGCTAACAGAAACCAAGTAGATATAATAATGATTAATTATTTTTAAAAATGTATGGTTTATTGAAGTGAAAACTTCTTTAGCACCGTTGTGATTTGAAAGTTAATGGAATGGAAACGAGCGACACTAAAAAGAGACAAACACAGGGATTTAGCCTGCGAGATAATGAGATAGTATAATCAATCTCCAATTTGTGCGGTGCTTCTTAGCCTTCCCACTCTTGTCTATTTTAGTTTTCTGAAGGTTTCTTTTCTACTGCGTGTGAATTGCACTCTGATTTTAGTAATACACATATTAAATAATAAGTCTTGGTAACAATTTTTTATTTAAATACAAGACCTTTTCATACATGTGTATTGTGTATGCTTTTTTCGTTATTTGTTTTTGGGGTGTTATACCGCGCTATCTCCTTCTTTAGCCATCGTTTCGGATAGCGTTGCAGTGTCCATCATCTACCGGATCTGCCCTGAAGAGGGACACTGCAACGCTGTCCGAAGCGATGGCTAAAGAAGGAGATAGCGCAACACGGCATAACACCCCAAAAACAAAGAACGAAAATACTTTTGGCCGTGAAAATCTAAAAACGTATCTATATATATGCTTGTATATAAGATAAAGTAAAAGCAATAATTATTTTTCTGTTTTCTAACATCTACCTCTACCTAAGTAGACGTGTGATTATTATTAAGCAAAATAATGTGATGTTAATACTTTATTTTTATACTCTGTTACATGTGTTTGACTCTTTTTAGTGTCGGTATTTTTCATTTCTTCAAGTTTCAAATCACAACGCTGCTAAAGAAGTTTTCACTTTAAAAAATTAACTATATTTGTAGAAAGTGTGTGCTGAAGCCGCCCAATTTTATCCGGAATGCCCTGGCATTCAACGGTTTTTATGTTTTCATTTATGTATTTTTTGCAAATTATTTTTTCGACTCATTCGCATTTGCAAAGACAAGTTTACTCTTCTTGATACTACAGACTTCCCTGAGAGCGTTACTTGTCAATTAAATCAATTTTGGTTAATTTCTTTAGCAATATATCTAAATTTTTATAAATTCTTAGAAATTAAGGAATATACCTACAATTGCAACAAAGAATCATAACGTATGAATAATGAGATAATATTCTATAACAGGATGCTAGGTAAAGAATTGGGGTGTATATAAATAAACATTACTCAATTGGCGAGTACTCCTGGTATTTGGTTCAGGGGCGCCGGCCTGGAGCTCGTGCCGCATTCCGATCGACCAATAAATCTCAGCAAATCAACAATAAGGTCTTGCCATTAACACGGCGTCAACTCGCGCCCCTGAAGGCGGCAGCGCTCTTTGGTCAAGTGGCCACCGGCTGAAAGAAACAAAACCACACAGTTATTTTAAACACATTAAACTGGATGCAAAATTTTGCATCTGGGCGCAGACAAAACCCAGTGTCCGGATCTTGTTTGGTTTAGAAATATTTGTTGTTACTTAGATGTTTTGTAATAGTGCTTGGTATTAGTGCGGCATGCCGTGATTATCTCGGTTTGCGTGCAAACTTGAAGATTTAGTATAAATATAGGCAGTAATTAGGTACTTGCGTTATTTTGACCAGTAAATTTACATCGGTTAAGTCAGGATAGTCAGGTGCGACCATGAGGCGGTCCACCTCAAGCTGCTGCACGAGAGACTGAAATATAAAGAGCAGTGTTACAATAATTATTGAAAATCCTTTATGATAGTAAAAACGCATGATTTCTGATAAAGAACGCCCAAATCACATCGTGGCCAATAATAACATTATAAAATTATATCATTGAAGAAGATAAAAATAACAAAATCTAAACGACATATGTAAAAGAACCAGACACAGAAAAATAAACAGTCGCCACTGGAACTGAACCCAGGATGTCTCGTCTTGCCGGGTCGAACGCCTTAACCAATTCGACCACTGAGGCCTCTTTTTTAAAGTTATTTTTGTCAATCTCAAATTTCAAATTCAAAATTTAAAAAAATATCTTCGACTAAAAGACGTGGTATGCAAAATAATGTAACCCATTGTGAAACGAGAGTTTTATATACCTGTTTTAAGTCATGAATGAAGAAATTTGTCATGAATCAGGTGAAAAGAAGCAACCACTCAAAAGGCTTACCCGCGAAATCGAGCGGCAGTTTGTCGTCAGTCGAGTAGAAAAAGCTGAAATTCAATAATGAAAGCCGCGACCAAATTCCACAAGTGTCATTATTTGACACACTCAGAAGAATTTATAAATAGACTTTCGGCGTTACAATTAGACACTTTAAATTAATTGGAGAAGAAATCAAAAGCAATTGTGCTCTTAATGGAAATGTAACAATTCGTGAGCTTTGACCGAGCACTTGTTGGGAGAGCATTTACATTTACATGTCAGGCGCCTAGCGCTGCGAGTGCCCATCGTCTAAGTTATGTGTTATGATTCGCACTTGACTGCTCGACTCAGGACTCGCTGTCGGCTTGCCAGAGCAAATCATTAGATATCTCCATAATTAGCGCTAAAAATAACCATAGCATCACTGTGATACTTCTCCACCGCAAAACTGTTTACTCGTTGAATAACATACTTCGAAACATTCAATAGAACACAGCTTATTCATTTATAAGACAGCTTCAAGCACTAATAACATGGGTATGCCGTCTTGAGAGACAGTAGAGCCGTGCGTGCATTCTCCAAGAAAAGTGTAAACATATTTAATTTTTTGTAATGCACATTGTACGTGTTTTATACAACTCTTCAGCCTTTAAACAGGATATGCCCACGGTACTAGTGCATGGAGCATAGGGACTAAGTGCGTTTATCCCTAAAACAAGATATTTCTTAATAAATTAATGTTCCGAACCATGTAATGTCGATTGAAAACTTTACCAAGAAAAGTAACATTTCAGGGAAAATTGTATATAAAAAATGCGTGATATTTTTTATTTATTTATTTTTTTTTTATTAGTAATAGAAGGTACATAAATTACAAATAAATTTTATACAGTAATTAATTACATAGTAGAATATTTGATGTACCCCCATAATTAAGCAAGGCTTGTGTGTATTTATTTTACCTAGGTTTGATACATTATATTACGTACTATGAAGTTGCCTGTTACATGGTGACCAATAGAACACTGTTAGATTGCCTTTACACGTGTAAGTTTTTACCCTCAGTCGCTTACGTGAGCGACTTATTGCCAAATTACCAATGCAAATGACACCGAAAGTCACTTACCGTAATTTATAGCAAGTTACAGAAGTTCTTCTTATAAGATATTTTGACAGGTCTAATCGCGTCCGCGCGAACTTTCAGCCTTCTCACAACTTATCAAATCAGTTTGACAAGTTGAGAAGCTTACCGTAAAAAATAGTACCAAAATGTTTTCGTAAGATTTTTTCCCTATAAAAACTAGTGGATAATTATCTACCTTATAATCTCCCTAAAACATTATGAAAATAACGCTAGATAAAACTTCCCACGAAAACAAGCGTACCTAAATGGAAAGAAACTTTTCTGATAAAAATTGAATTTATTGTTCAGGTGAAAAAAAGCTTTCTGCAAATGTTAATATTAACTTCTAATTAAATACATCGGCTCAATCCTTTTTGGTCTCAATGTTTACGTCTATAAAATTACAAACATGAATTCGAAGAAGGTTGCTGTCATCCACCTGTCATTCGGATAAAATTAAAGAACTCCATCAATTTCCGCCGATAACGGAACAAAAGCGCATGGAGAATCGTTTCTCTCAAGCCAACTACTATTCCATTCAACACTTTATTTGGGCCCTTTCGTCTTTAATGACAAAATCGAGTAAATTTGACAGCAGCAAATTGTTGTTTATTGGAAGCCATCTTCCCGATAATAAAATTGCGTGTAGCGTTCGGTGTGAGAACTTGCGTAAGTTAAACTTCCGAACAACTTCCGTGAGTATTAATTACGATAAGTTGAAGGCATATGTAAACGCTCTTATGAGTAACTTATCGAAATTTCACGTAAGTCGTAAATTTTACTTGTGAGTGTAAAGGCAGTATTATATTCTTCACAAGTAGTTAGGTAAGAGCATATTAACAACTAGAACATTTTTTTTCTTATGCACCTGAACATATTTCTATTTGAGTGTAAGAAATGGTTTACTAAAAATATCACATTCATTTATAAAAAAAAATCTAGAAATATTTTTAATCTGTGGTATTTGGCTATTGAATACTTTAGGAGCAAGAAATTTACGCTGTGACTGAGTCATTGAGTTTTGTTATCCTTCTTATTCGCCATACGAACTGCATGCCCCTGACTTAATACTTATTTATAGGATTCTTTACTCGAGGGTAAAATTAACACACGTAAATTTTCGGTCTTTGATGCTGAATCATAATGGGGGAAGTGGCAATAAAATTATTGGTCTCTTTTATTCAGTCTAAAGAAAGCATTCTGCTGAGATAAGTAATAAGTCTTTTAACCATTTTTAGATGTTCAATTGATTTATGAAAAGCTCTACGGTCCCATTTTAATAAATAAATTAAACATAACACATTGAACATCGAGCTGTTCTGGTAGCAGGAAGGTACTTGTATGGGTCAATGATGCATCATGTCAATTACATACACATTTATCAAATATGCTTGAAATATTTGTTTACGTTGTGGGAAATAGTCCGATATACGTACGCACCCATGCTGAGCGTAATTTGCCCAACGAGTCAAGGACCTGTTCAGAACTGTGGAATGTTGATCTTGACATGTGGGAGTAGTATTGATGGTTTATTTATAAGTATGCCGTATACATACAAATTATATATCGGACTTCACTTTAATTGCCTTTTAGAACATTAATCGCCCAATGTTGTCGATGAACAACTTATTAGAATATGATCATCATCGCTTGCAAGTTTGATGATTATAGCGTGCTTAAAACAGAGATGATCGAACGTAAGCCGGTTGGTATTAATTGTTGTCTAGGACCTAATTTTTGATATCACTTTTAGAAATTAATAATTTAAACAATTTTCACGTGTTTTTATTTTATCTTAAACATATTCTCGTACGAGAAAATAACTGGGCGCAGAAAACACTCACTATCCTCGATGGCAAACAGTCTCTGGAAGTTGTGGGTATCTACCTGAAAACCAAATATATTGTTAATCTTTATGAATTTCGTGATCGTTGGTAGTACATTCGACCATAGTATAGGCATTTTTTTAACAAAACGGGATCTCTTTTTAATTTTTTTTCCTTTCTTTACACAAAATTATAATGCTGTCTACCGAATTCTGGTGAACAGTTTATTGAACATACATATTTATATAGTTACAAATCAGAGCTCAATCGGTAAACTTTGGTTGCCAAAACATTGTTTTTAGAAGACTAATTTTAAAGTTTTTATGGATTTAATAAGGTATAAATGAAATTATTGATACGTAGCGATTTACCAACTAAGGCCATAAATAGCCTTTCTCTCGTTTAAAATTAATTTTGGTCACAAATTACTTCTCTCCTTTAGTCCTTGATATTTATTGCTTTAAGTATTGCCTTCTCACTACTTCTCGGCTTTATTTAGGAAATACACAGCTATTTATAAAATCATTGTACATTAAATAGTGAATATAACTAATATTATAAACGCGAAAGTTTGCATAGATGTATGTGGGTTTGTTTCTCTTTCACACAAAAACTACTAAATGGATTTTAATGAAACTTTACAATAATATAGCTCATACATCCGAATAACATACAGGCTATAATTTATAAAGTTAGTTAGGAAGGGGACGCAATGTATTTCTTTGAATATGGCTTTGCAACGCATGCCGGAATCAGCTGGTATAATATAAAAACAGTCAAGTTTCATTTATAATATCCTCTTATGGTCATAGATTAGGAATCAAGTATTTATTAAAGTTTATTAAAGTACATAGCAAGAAAAAAAAATTAAATAATAAACAATATAGAAATAGTAGTTTTGATTTAAGTACGTTGAAAAGTTAGTTTAATTTTAAACGATTTAACAGAGACGATTTTAACGATTTGTACATAAATGATTTGTAGAAAATGTCAATATTTTTAGGGTATTATAAAATTTGCAGATACGCCCGAGCAAGGAGATTTGTGCGTATTTAGATTTGAAATATTGTATATGAAATTAATAAGGTTTTCGATCCGAAACACCTTCTAGGTTATAAGTATATCAAGTAAAACTTAGCAATCACACCAAAAAGATGGCAATCAAAACATGGGAATTTTTTTTTTCTTTAAAAGAAAGACAAACATTCCCGGGTTACGAATAATCCAACAATGTTTAAAAATCTCCTACTACCACCACAGAAAGCCGAAAATGTTGCTTGTGTTGTGATGGAGGACTTAGCCAGCAGAGGAATCGAACAAGCAACGCCCGGGTGGGACCCAAGCGCTATGCCCAATCCACCACTGACCGGTCAATGAACAGTCTGTTAGAAATCCAAAAATGAAGAAATAGGTTTATAAAAATGACGAACGAGGTGTCAATAGCTTAATGCTGGAGGATCTGTGTTCGTGGCCACTTGCGACCATTTACCTCTTTTATTTTCTGTCTCTCTGATTACATACTTTCATTGGGAGTTGTTGATTTTATTGTTATCAATGTAGGTATTGGCTTCTGTAGTGTGAGTCATCAAAGCAAATTCCCACTCCAATGTACAAATACAGATTATTATATTTTATATAAGCAGTGCAGAAAAATTTCAGTTGTTTAGATTTCCGTGAAGTGAACCACGTTTCCAGACGACGAAAGGAAAATAATAGCGACTTGGCGGGTGTTCTACATGCATTTAGGTTTCATTTTTCTCTCTGGCAACTTGATGCAACTTCTATTGATAAAGCAGTTCCAAGAAATCAAATTACACAAATGTCAACGATCCGCTTTGCCTGCTGTCGAGTACTGAGAACGTGAAGCTAAAAAGATAAAGATTTTATGACTCTAAAAAGACGCAAAGTATCCTTTAAAATGCACTCATCAGTAGAAGATATAATTCTACTGTTAATTGTATAGCTCGTGGAGGAAGCGAATGAATCGCCCTTTTAATAATGTAGTTTCTTAGATTGATTTTTTGTAGTTATTTCAACTCTTCTCAAATAATATTACGCGTTTTAGAGTTTTAAAGAAAACACAATACATTGTGCTAGTTGGTTGGGTGCTATCAAATGGTGAAGTGACTTACGCCGATTATCTTTTATGAAAAAAATATAAATAGAAAGCTGCTAATTAGTGGGGTTTCTAATTCTATAAAGTTGTGATTGTAAACGTTTTGAATGAACGAGTAGGTCTTTTAATGCAACCGTTCAAATTTATTTTAATTTATTAATTAATTTTTATTTATTTATTCAATTTTATCAAATTGTAAAATGAGGGGTTTTATCACGGGAAAATCACCCCGTGAGGCCCACATTGTCAAATAATGTTATAAATCGTTTCATGACAACTTCATGCAATTTCAAAACACCTTTGATAAATCATTAAAAGTTATGAAAAAAAATTAGCCCATAATCTTAATAAACGTAATCTACTTGACCAATTTTTTATACATTTTTTTTGATCAATTTTAATGACTTTTCATTTTTTCATTTCTGAGGAGGTGTTGAAGTTGCATGCTTCTGAGTTGTCCGGTAACCTATATAAATATTTAATATTATCGCGTCAAACCAAAACAAATGTAAAATATACAAGTTTTTGTCATTTATCTTGTCGTATAGTGTAACCTATTATAAGAACTTAAAATTGTACCATAAGCTCTAAATTCAATCCATTGACATCTTCGATTAAAAAAATATATATCCAACGGTCAATGGCGTCAATTCAGTGAATGGGTGGCGATATTATTAAATGAGATCCCTGAGACGTATGTGTGGTAAAACTATGTACGATCGTGTTAGAAATGTGGATATCCGCAAAGAATTTAAGGCTGATGTAAGTATAATGAGCAAAATTAAGAAAGGGACCCTCAGATGGTTTGGGCACGTAGAGCGAATGAACGAAGAAAGTAGTGTAAAAAGAATATATGATGCAAATGTGAATGGTAGAAGAAGTCTGGGACGCCTGAGGAAGACATGGCACGATCAAGTGAAT
This sequence comes from Limnephilus marmoratus, assembly GCA_917880885.1. Lineage (NCBI taxonomy): Eukaryota > Metazoa > Arthropoda > Insecta > Trichoptera > Limnephilidae > Limnephilus > Limnephilus marmoratus. Next base: position 38,519,110 of record OU862920.1, on the reverse strand, counting down.
CAGATACTTGAGACGGGCCATGTCAAAAGTCAGAATAATAGAAGAGTATGTATGAATGTGAGTGAGGCAAAGAGTGTGTGCCAAGACCGAGTTGTTTGGCGGTCCGTCCTCTCTGCCTACCCCTGCGGAGAAACGGCGTGATGGTTAGTTAGTTAGTTAGTTAGAAAGTCATGACTGGTGTGCTATCGAAGGATCGATGTAAAAGCCATAAAAAGACACAAAATATTGACGTTTTTAGATTAATTACAAATTGTTAAAAAAACTGGAACGGTCCGAAAATTGTCAAATGTTGTGAGATAGAAGGAAATCGCAGTACTTATCTGGTTATATAGATCTAATCCCTAACGTTCTCAAAGCTAAAGTTCGAATTCTGAATGGTGGTCTGCCCACAGATGTATAGAATAGATAGATACATATATTCCACTCCACTGAAAATTAAAGCATAAAATAAATGTTAGAGTGTATGTAAGACTAGCAATATTACAAAAACCCTAACAATAATGTTAAAGCTTTCTGCAAAAAAATAATGAAAAAGAATCGTTGAAGAGTGAGTGCGAACTTGTTGAGATTTATATTCTAATGTGAGGAATCCTCCCCTTGCACCCCCACACCCCCTCCACCGGCCCCCCGCGGAGTGTAATCGTCCACTCCCACAACCCTGATGTACCGCCATTGACAAACTAGGAGATTCACTGCACATTTTGCTGACAAAAATAATGTTAAATTTATTTAACCAACCAAAAAATGTATGGTATATTTCAAATTGTATAAATAAAACAAATTATCTGTTCTTATGTAGATGGGTGAAATGACTAATGAGAAAAAGACAAATTTATGAAAAAAAGATAGGTACTCTTTTTATTATACTATTATAATATTATACACTTACTTATCGAACTCATATGTGCAACTTTCCGTAACAATGTAACTACTTAGTCGTATTGTACCTATTATACCTTTTATACTTTTTTAATTGAAAACTTCTTTATTAGTAGTAATTTGAAACTCGATGAATAGAAAAAACATCACTAAATAGAGACAAACTTTTTTTTATATTCATTCAACTTTATTAATTACATTGTTCTCACTAAGAGCAGGCGCAGTTTATGACATAAGAAATTAAAAAAAAAAATTTAATATCACATTATTATTATTATTTTTTATGATAAAACTGCACAAGTCCCAACGCTCTCGTCTGGAGCCAATGAGACACTGACTTTCCCAATTGTGGTATGTTGTGGCTAGGTTAGGTTAGGGAACATACCCATACTACGTGATCAACTTTTTGCAATTTTTAACCCCCCCCCCCCCCCTTCCCGGTGAATATTTTGAAGACCCCCACCCCCGAATAAGTCACGTAGTATGGGTACGTTCCCTTAGGTGTGAAGGAGATAGGGGAAGAAGAAGATGGAGAATGGTGATCTTACACCAGGTCGATATTGAAAGTATCTTCCATTCTGGAACGCGCAGCTAATATACTATGAATTATTTTAAATTAATAAAATACAATAAAAAATCAAATAAAATTTACTTGCGCACACACGGATTTGAACCGGCGACCTTCGGATTGAGGCCATCAACGTTTATAAAATAAAAAAATTATCGTCTAAAAATGAAGATTATATATTGTGTTACTAGCTGGCCCGACAAATGTTGTTCTGCCTTATAAATTATTTCTAGTGAATATTTTGGTTGTTAAATAAAAAATAACGAATGTATTGTAAGTGTGTGGGGATGGGATCTATGACAGAAAGAGGAATGGAGCGCTGTAGACGATGACCACCGATAAAAACAAAAAAAAACCAACTAAAGTAGGAAAATGAAATAAAGAAAATCAATATGAATTTCGAAGAGCAATTGAGTGTGCGATATTTTTTGCCAGTCCGTATTTAGCCAACACAAATAAGCTTGATGGTTTGACCACGCGAGAACATGATGCCGAACGAAATATAATATTTCGCGACGCTTCTCGTGGATGTCTTGCGCATGTGTGGATGAAAGTTCGATGAGGCGGACGTAGCACCATCTGTCATTCAACAACATAAATAATTTCGTTCTGTTTGAAATACGAAAGACGGTTAACTTTTAAACCTATTCTCGTACCTACCAAATATACATAAAAAACTTAATAAAAATCAGTCAAGCCGTTTCGGAGGAATGCGATCACAAACACCGTGACACGAGATTTTTATTTATATGATGAAGAAGAAAGATAATATATTGTATTATAAAATTACACGAAATATTATAGACCATTTAAAACAAAGTATCAGCGCAACTCCAGTGTAACCCCCTCGCCTGGCAAAAAGTGCGGACCCAATCTGGCACTCGCTTTCCGAATATAACCTATATTAATGTGTCATCCTTTCCGTGGCCGCCTCATACCAACTACCAACAAAGCAACAAACACAAGCCACAAGGCGAAGCAATGTGAGAAATTGAATACAAAATATAAAATATAAAAGAGTTCCTAAAAAACAAACGAGGCTTAATGAAGATTTATACAAATTTGCCTCGTATTGTTTTCATTTGCGAGCTTTTGCCCTTTGCGCCCGACAAATAATGGTCCGATTGTGGATTGTGATGACTGCCTTGCTGTTTTATTAATATTACCTATGGAGATATCAACTTTCCCAACAAGACGTTAATATTTTTAAATTGGGTATTTTTTAAATTGAAAACTTAATGTAACTCTAGCCTCCTTCAATGAAAGCAATCTTCCCAACTTGCCTTCCGTTGATATTCTTGGTGTAACTGTAAGTGACCAGCTCAGGCACGGGGGCCCCATCGAAGCTAGAATTAAGTTTGCCTCTCAGAAGTTGGGCGTACCGCACAGGGCCCGCAGATACTTTAATAGTATCTAATGCTGATCCTGAACAAATCACAAGTGCGCTACACTGTTGAATTTGGCAGTCACCTCTGGCCTAGAGTCCCAAAATACCCGAAAAAGTTGTTCTATCTTAACAAGCGGATTGCAATCTTTAGAGCACAGGCGACAGGTAGGTATGCTATCACTGTTCTCCCAACATAATACGTAGACCGTTGACATTTGTCACGTGAGAATGGGTCGCTTGTACGTCTCATTCTTGAGTTCAAAAGCTCAGCTTTGGAATGATTTGAAGTGTTATATTATTTATTGTATGTTACCAGCTTGTATTAGAGTGGCCTTATTAATTAAAAATGCATGCAATGATGAGTGCATACTTGTTGCAGACCACTTCCTGGTTGAAAACTCTGTCATCTGTTTTTAAATTGCAATTACACTGGAGTCTTTTTCCAGCATCTGATCTCATTTGATCAAACAAACAATGGGCAAAACGCCTAAGGTCATAACTCATAACAATTACGTCAAACCTATAAATGAATAACTTAACCATAATATTAGTGATGAAAATGATTAGCAAACCACAGTCTGTTGTGATGAAAATGATGGTTGAATGATGGCTGTAAATTATTAAAAATATCACATTCGGTTGTGTGTCTCTTTGTAACTCCGGTTTAATGAACTCAAGAACCTTTGTTTTGAAATTTGTCGTCGTTTTCAATATATGAAGTGTAGCAATAAAGTTGGTACTTACCTACAACATAATATTTTTAACTAAAATTTATTTTAATTGCCATGATTTGTCGGGAATTCAGACTATCCCCATTGATGTTGTTATTATATTTAGATGAGAAACGAAGTTAAAAAATTGGTTCCACTTTTTTCCTCCAATTTGTCCATCTTGACCTTCAAAAATACTGAATCCGGTCCCCGCAATGTTACTATTGGAATTGGACTTGACTATCCCGTGATTTTTCGCGGGTCTGCGCTTGTGCAAACATAAATACTATTGGGGATATGATTTTAGATTTTCACGGCCAAAAGTATTTTTGTTATTTATTTTTGGGGTGTTATGCCGTGTTGCGCTACCTCCTCCTCTAGCCAACGTTTCGAACAGCGTTACAGCGTCCCTCATGAGGGACGCATCGCAAAAATAAATAAAAATAAATACTATTTGCCGTAGAGATATGTTAAAACCAATAATAAGCACAGATTAACCAGTCTAATAAACGTAATTTATTTGATTTCATTCAATAACCTTACTAGTCTTATTAGATTCTCATGCGCTGGTTCAGCGATGGTATAGGATTCCGACACCGCTAAACCGCCGTTCTTGTTATGCGGAATCTTAACCGGCGCGCTGAACCGTCTTATTAGACTCTCATGGGCCGGTTCATCAATGGCGTAGGATTCCGACGCCGCTGAATCGTCTTACTGATTAGATTCTCATGCGTCCGTTCAACGATGGTATAGGATTCCGACGCCGCTGAACTGTCTTACTGATTAGATTCTCATGCGCCGGTTCAGTGATGGCATAGGATTCCGACGCCGCTGAATCGTGTAACTTATTAGATTATCATGCGTCGGTTCAGTGATGGTATAGAATTCCGACATCGCTGAACCGTCTTACTTATTAGATTCTCATTCGTCGGTTCAGTGATGGTACAGAATTCCGACACCGCTGAACCGTCTTACTTATTAGATTCTCATGCGCCAGTTTCAGCGATGTTATAGGATTCCGACGCAGCTGGCCATGCGAAAGTTAAGTTTTTCACTATTCCAATTTTACGCGCCGCGTATTTGCACCGCGCTTAAAAGTAAGAGGGGCAGAGAACATCTGCGACTACCTACGTGGATTCTGTGACGGTGGATACACGGAAGGGAGCTTAACGGGCAACACATGGAACACATAATATTATGCCGGTTATTGAGTGTAAAGTACAATAAACCTCAATCTCTTCGCGTTTCCAGGACGCGATCAAACGCACTGTTCCGTCAGACATTTGGTTGCGATTTGAAATGTTATTAAGTCGCGGAAAATACATTACGACTGCAACGCCGTTTTCACAAAGCGAACAAAATTACGCGCGCCAGCTCCGCATCCAATGGGCTGAACGAAATAACATCCTGACACACTAAACTTGTTGCAAACCCAACGGCATCACTTTCATAAAGGTAACACATCTTGTAAAGCATCATCAAATCGAGGATTTCGTACATATTTTTATCGATCTTTTGGGGAAGAGTGCCAGTGTAACGGACACTCTGTTTCTCAGCGCCATAAATTTCAACATGCTAGCTATCATCACAATTGAAATGAATACTACATTAAATAGGATGTTGATGGTTGTGCCTGACAAACTTTAACCAGCTATTTCTGACCACATTCGGAATAAAAAATGTGAATAGAATTGTGTGCTCCGGTAAAATTATTGTTATTGCTTTTTTTTTGAAGTGAAAACGTCTTATCACCGTTGTGATTTGAAACTTGATGAAACGAAAAATAGCTACACTAAAAAGAGACCATCACATACATCTGTAGGATTTAGCCTGCGACAGCATGAGATTTGAGAATGAGTCTCCTCTTTATGCGGTGCTTTTTCAATAAGCTTTCCCACTCTTGTTTACTTTAGTTTTCTGAAGGTTTCACTTCGACCGCGTGCGAATTTCGTACATTTTTTTTCTATTTTACAAAATACAACGAAAATATTTACAATCGTCGTTACTGATCACTGATCACTCAGCCGGGAAACCACAAGAAATAAGTCACCGGAGACAAAAATATTAATTTTTTATTACAAATATGCTTAAGGCTCTGTAACCGGGCTCGAAAAGAAGAAGATGGAGAGATACGAAATTACGAATGTTAAAGGAGAGCGCTAAAATTTACAGCGACAAAATCGATGCGAAAATTGCGAAAATGTTTAATAAAACACGAATCGTTTAAAATAGAGCAAAAATCTCGCGGGCATTATCTTAAACAGCATTTAAAGAAAAACTGTGAATTTTTTTATACATATAACTTGTAAAATAACTGAAACAAACGTGTTTATAATAATTTTTGGAGCATACTTTGCGATTTTTTTTTCTATCGAGGGAATTTTATATTAATTTGCGTTTCGGCGCGGGCAAAGTCTAGATATTATCTTCAAGAATAACATATATTTTTTAAGAACTTTAAAACTTACCGTGTTTAAGGGAAATATGTAATAAATTGGTAGAAATCCGGGTTGCGGGCTCTTAAGAATAGCTGGTTCAAATAAGTAGCGCATATACCTACCTTTTATTATGTTTTTCGTTATCGTCTGATGTGTGCACTTACATTATTTAGGGTTAGGTCAAGGACGGGAAGGGATGAAAAACAAAAGCCGGTAATTCATATTGCAGCCGAAGTGTCAATCGAATCAAAGGGAAGTAGAAAAACAACCGTATCTTATGCGGGAAGTTTAAACTGTTCACATATACACGGAGTATATCCCATCTGTTTGTGGAAAACACAGCATTCGCATCCCATTTCGCGTCATTGCAATCCGTCCTTTAAGATAGGGCATCATTATATCAAACAAATATTTTAGAATCGCGATGTGTGTAAGTTGTCCTAACTGCCTACCTCATCTCCGACCCCACTTGCCCGTACGTATGAATGAGCAACAAAAAGAAAAGCTCGTCCACTTGTGTCTTTATCTATTTAGAGAGCAACTTAGGGTAAGACATAATGTATTCATATTGCGGCATATTGTGAAAAAGGTTCCGCGGCATTTAACATTTGCTCGGAAGCCGGAGGGGTGTGGGGAAGGGGGTGGCGAGCACCCGTCCCGTCGCCCACCACCCGCCGCCGTATGAATATTCAATTCCGAGAAGGTATCTTTGGACAGCCTTGGTGCATACCAGCCTCGCTTCATAAGAATCTGCTGCTTTTATCACCCGCTTTACTTAGACCAGATTTATATCTGCTTCACCGTTTAGTGCTCTTTTTAAGACCACTTTTTCTCCCATTCTTAATGGTCTTCAAAAAATAATTACTGTTTTTCGTTTGGTGCTTATTTTATAATTCTTTGGAAAGATCTGTGACAACTTATATGGTACATAAACTCACTACAAGAAAAAGCAAAAGTGCTATCTGATATGGGTAACTAGTACCTACGTCTCTATTTTGCGTAGATTATTTATGTTCATCCATCATGGTTTCTGAAATGCTACGAATAGCCTACCACAGAAATTAGCGGTCTAAAATAATCTTCTACACATTGCAACAAAACAATTTAACGCAAATAGCATACCATTATACGGTACGAGCGTAATGTTATATTTCTCAATTCACAATTCCAACATTCGCTTTGAGATGATATCAGTAGCGGATTTAGGGGGGGGGGGGGGGGGGGCACGGGGGCACGTGGGGGCACAGTACATAGTTAGAAGCTAAAACAGTCTTTATTAAACATTAATTTAATTTTTCGATTGTTTTGACACTTTCATAAACCTTCCTATAGATACATACTTGAACTTGTAGAAATAAACTTGAAGTATGATACTTCAAGTTTATTTCTAACAGTAATTGTTGATTTTTTTGCCCGTCCGCCCCTTGTGCCCGCCCAGAAAAATCCTAACAGTAATTGTTGATTGTTTTGCGCGTCCGCCCCTTGTGCCCCCCCTGAAAAAATCCTAAGAGCAATTGTTGATTTTTTGCCCGTCCACCCCTTGTGCCCCCCCCTCAGGAAAAAAATCCTAACTGTAATTGTTGATTTTTTTGCCCGTCCGCCCCTTTTGCCCCCCCCCCCCCTCCCCCAGAAACAAATTCTAACAGTAATAGTTGATTTATTCGCCCATCCACCCCCTGTGCCCCCCCCAGAAAAAAATCCTGGATCCGCCCTTGGATGATATCGTTTTCATTTTAATTTTTTATTCGTTAAAAATCATAGCAAGTTTTACATTTATATGCCTTATTTGTATTCAATAGAAAATTGTCAGTGAACTTTGTGCAATATTTTCAATTTCCTTACTAAAAGACGTTCTTTCATAAAAAAAAACAGACAAACAAACTACATTAATACAAAATATTTTTAGCGATATTATAAAAAAATCATTATAGTCGAACAAACTGAAATGCTTTGTATTTAATTTGAAAATGAAATACCGTGAATACTTCCGATTGTTGCAGAATCTCAAGAGTTCTCCTCAAACTGCAAGATAGTATTTTCAAAGACTACAATTGTTATTTATCATCAATTCCGAGCATTGCTTATTAGTTAAAAAGCACAATAAAGTTAGGATGAAAGCGCAAAAAGAATCCTTTAGATCCAAATGGTTGGAATATTTTTTAGATAAAATGTGACTCGCTCTTGGGTTCGCTGAAAAGATAGATTCAAAATAGGGACAAACAAGCATCCTTGAACAGCTCCGAAATTTACGACTAAATCAGTTTTCTGTTGCTCTTTCAATCAAAATTCCTCGGCAAAGGTCACGCTTGGCGCAACAATGTCCCCTCAATTAATAATCATTTGATGCTTTAAACATATGCCTCATCAGCGATGTGTTTCAGATGTTTATTGATGGTACATTAAGGTTATGTAATGCGTATAACGTGTAAGCGTCTTGTAACTTAATGTACCAATGAATCTGTTCTTAGTACTATTCTCACACTGTAGCTACGCTCTCATAATATAATATATGTGGGCTTGGCCCGTAAGGTGAATTGACAAGCCCACATATATTATGAGAGTATAGCGCTCGAGTGAGACCAGCTTAACCTGTTGATTGATCAATGATCAACGCAATCACAGCTGATCAATTGATATTATGCTGATCAGCATAATGGTGGGCGGAAAGTAAACAATTCATATTTAGGGAATCTAAATATCATATAATATGTACAACCGGATGAAAAATACAGATAATCGCGCGAATAGAGATGACGCCGACATGTGTCTAAAATATATCGATGGGAATTCTTTAGCCTAATCATTATTAGTCCAGTAAAGGAAGGAGTTGTAGAGTGCGTGAGCAGGGACCTAAGCGATTCTTTCAGGACTTGTTTAGGATGCTTGGGGTGTGAACATATTAAAAGTCCTGACGTCTAGGTGGTGAGCTAGGGGGGGGGGGGGGGGGGGGGGGAAGGTCCCGATTTTCGGGTTTCCGTTTATATATCAAAAACGGTGCGTCGCAGAGGAAAACTTTTTTAGAATAAGTAAAAGCTCATAAGATTATCAACAACTTTTATTCTATACATAATTTTGAAAATCCCGTGCCGTTTTTGAGTTATACGCTCCACAAATGTCAATATTTTCTAAAAAAATCATTTTTCCTCACATTTTTTATCAAACATTCCTTCATATCGTCTAAAATATTCATCCAAGAAAGAAATTTATTCAAAAGAAGTTGTAAATAATTTAATTACCTTTTAGAATATATATACATGTCTAAATAAATCTCCAACCAGTAAATATTTACAGCAATTTTAAGTTTTTTCGTTAAATGTCGTCATTTTCAGAAAAGCTGTTTTTTCTTACCAAAATGTTAAGATGGGTTTTTTTCTTCATGGGAAATTCCTTATTAATTTTTGCACACAAGAAAGCAGGTAAGTTGTTCTCGAACAGATGATTAGTGAAATCCATTTTATAATCATTATTATTGTGATGGGTAATTAGGTTAGTCGTCGGAGATGCTACAATAACGTGCTACGATGCTGTTCGAGTTGGTGAAAAGGCAATGAATGCGATAGTGGGCTTGACATTCTCAGACATCAAGTTGTCCCGCAAAGATCGGGCATTCCCAATGTCTTCTGTCAGCTCGTCGATAAAAATTCACTATGAAAAGGTTGCAGTTGACCCAACATTGCTGTTTCAGCGGATGTGTATAAACAAACGATCAGATGAGGATTTGATGAAATTCTTTGAGTATGAGTTGGCCCCATTTCCTTTGGCACTGTTCAATGAAAGTGGGATGCGAAAGACAAATAAGTCTGTTCTGTATAGCTTATTCGAGCCTTTCAAAAAAACTGTTCTACTGTCTCAGATGAACATAGTTGAGAACGGAGGATTTCTATCATATTATACATATTATCTATATTATACAGAGTAATTTGACAAAAAGATGCCTCCGTTGCCGCAATTTGTGATCGTTATATCACCTATGTCAACCACCACTATCCTGGAATGACTCGCATTGTGGTATTTGCTGGGTACGCAAATCCAGTCAAAAGTACGAAATCACAAGAACAGATGCGACGATACAGACTGAGAAGGTCTGCCGATAAACAGGAAGATTTTTTATCCTATCCTACCAACAAAAGTAATTTAATCTCCTTACTACAGACTAAGTTTCGGGAGAATGGGATACAGACTCATCAGGCCACCGATGATGCTGACGTCCTTATCGTGAAGACTGCTGTAGAACTATCCTTTCACAACTCTGTGGCTGTCTTTGGTGAGGATGTAGACCTCACTTTTGATTGCTTCCACTCCTCCCACCTAAGATATTCTGTTGCTGAAACCCGGACGAGGGAAAACCAAAACATTGGCACTGTCCACCCAAGAGATGCAGCATCGTGGATTTGAACACATCATATTTTTACATTCATTTACCAGATGCGATACAACGTCTGCAAATTTCAGGAGAAGCAAGGTGGGCTTTCCAAAATTGTACTTGGAGTCAGAAATGATCAAGCAAGCGGCAATGATCTTTGACAACCCCTCCTCTACTCACGACGAGGTTGAAGAAGCTGGAAATAAATGCTTCCTGAAATGGTATGCTGCGCCAAAAAGACAGACCTCCCTTAACCAGTACCACTTCCAGTCGTTCACAAGGTCCGTGGCAAATATGACATAGGACATAGGATATGAAATAGGACATTCCACCAAGTTCAACAGTGGCTCGGAATTGAGCTGTCCCCTGAAGAATGGGGTTAGAAACACGAAGGAGACACCCTGGCGCCAATTACAACAGAAGATCCTCCAGCACCGGAGGTCCTTCTGAAATGATATTTTGCCGCTACACCAAGGATTGTGCAATTGGCAAATGCGGATGCCGAAAAGCAATGCTGACCTGTTCTGCAGCGTGCCTTCATTGCCAAGGGAGATGCCTCAATAGCTTGCCTGTTGCCGAGGACGACGATGAAGATGACGTAGAGCCCTTTCAGCAAGAACATCCACCACTGAGAATGACGATGCCATGGATGAACGACGCTTGCCAGGACCCTCACGTCCAAAGAGGATTTGAAAACTTTAATCCATAAAAAGTTGAGAGTGTAACATGATGTTATTAAGAACAGTGCCAAGGGAAATGGGGCCAACTCATACTCAAAGAATTTCATCAAATCCTCATCTGATCGTTTGTTTATACACATCCGCTGAAACAGCAATGTTGGGTCAACTGCAACCTTTTCATAGTGAATTTTTATCGACGAGCTGACAGAAGACATTGGGAATGCCCGATCTTTGCGGGACAACTTGATGTCTGAGAATGTCAAGCCCACTATCGCATTCATTGCCTTTTCACCAACTCGAACAGCATCGTAGCACGTTATTGTAGCATCTCCGACGACTAACCTAATTACCCATCACAATAATAATGATTATAAAATGAATTTCACTAATCATCTGTTCGAGAACAACTTACCTGCTTTCTTGTGTGCAAAAATTAATAAGGAATTTCCCATGAAGAAAAAAACCCATCTGACATTTTGGTAAGAAAAAACAGCTTTTCTGAAAATGACGACATTTTACGAAAAAACTTAAAATTGCTGTAAATATTTACTGGTTGGAGATTTATTTAGACATGTATATATATATTCTAAAAGGTAATTAAATTATTTACAACTTCTCTTGAACAAATTTCTTTCTTGGATGAATATTTTAGACGATATGAAGGAATGTTTGATGAAAAATGTGAGGAAAAATGATTTTTTTAGAAAATATTGACATTTGTGGAGCGTATAACTAAAAAACGGCTGGGATTTTCAAAATTATGTATAGAATAAAAGTTGTTGATAATCTTATGAGGTTTTACTTATTCTTAAAAAAGTTTTCCTCTGCGACGCACCGTTTTTGAGATATAAACGGAAACCCGAAAATCGGGACCTTCCCCCCCCCCCTCCCCCCCTAGCTCACCACCTAGACGTCAGGACTTTTAGTATGTTCACACCCTAAGCATCCTAAACAAGTCCTGAAAGAATCGCTTAGGTCCCTGCTCACGCACTCTACACCTCCTTTTGGACCATTCGTTTACTGGACAAACAGTGAAATTATGTCGCATCTGAATAGTTTGGAGACTTATGTCGCCGCTACCCGAATATCCACCGATTTCTTACACACATACCCCCTTAAACATTTTAAATTTTTAAGCTCTTAAAAAAATATATGTTATTTTTGAAGATAATATCAATGCATTCCCCACGCCGAAACACAAATTACATGAAATTCCTTCGGTAGAAAAAAGACTGCAAAGTGTGCTCCGAAAATTATTATTTTCACGTCTGTTTCAGTTATTTTACAAGTTATATGTATGAAAAAAATCACAGTGTTACTTTAAATGCCTTTTAGATGGCCCCCAAGAGATTTTTGCTCTATTTTAAACGAGTCGTTTTTAAACATTTTCACAATTTTCGCTACAATTTTACCGTTTTAAATATTAGCGCACTCTCTCCAACATTCGTAATTACATAATATATCTCTCCATCGTCTTTTTGTACGGGTATATGACGCCTTAAACACAATATTGTATCGGTCGTAATGTAATTAAGTGATTATTGGAAAGTTTAGATGCGTTCGAAATTATGTGGATATTTTAAACCTTCACTCTCTTCTCATAGAATTTTAAACCTCCACTCTCTTATCTCTAAATCAGTGAACAGTGTATATTTTATAAGCTGTAAGTAATAAACTGATTCTCTGAACGATGGTGGGGAAGTAACGAATTACTTCATCGATACTTCAATAGTTTACCTTGACACTCAGTGAATGATTCACAAGTATATAAAACTGACACAATATGTATTTAAATGCCACCATAATTTTATTATTTGTTATTTCAATGGAATAGTTAATTTTGTAACAAACCGAGTTAGCGCGCATGCGTCATCGAACCCGCAACTCGAATGTGCCATGTCGGAAGTAGAAAAGGTAATAAGCCACCTACAACATGATGTCAGTAAAATAGTTTTAAGGTAGTTATTTTCCAATGTTTTATAGACTTATTAGGCAACACAAATTAAATTTTATTTTGCCTAGGACTTTGATGACTGCAATGTAAAAACAAATAAAATATTTTTAAAACCTTGTTTTGATTGGTACCGATAATTATTTGCTCATAAAATAATAAAGTATTCATTTTTACTAACTTTTATCGGCGACGACGCCGCAACGTATCGGCGAATCCCGAATCGGTATAGTATAAAATCACTAGTTTTGTTATTAACTTGATAATCGTAGATATTAATAACCAACTATAAATGATTTTTGTTCATATGAAGCAGAAAATGTATGATGTGATGTCATGATTTAAAATAAAACAATTACTTAGTAAACACCACTTTTATTTTTATACATATACTTAATACCGAACGGGTTTCGCTACAACCGTAGCTTCTCCAGGGCTGAATATGGGGCAGTATTAGGGGCAGTATTATATTGCCCTGCAGAAGCTATGGTTGTAGCGAAACCAGATCGGCATTAATTATATAAAAAAATGAAAGAGGTGTTTATTAAGTTCTTCTTTTATTTTAAATTATAAATGATTATTTAAAGAATGAATTTGTTATTTAAAGTTTTCAATATAGGCAATGTACCTAACATCCGTGAAAACTATTCTTCGACATGTCAAGATGTAAAATAAAAACTTATGCTACCGTGCAGGTTCACTGAATTACCACATGCATTTTAAGAATATTCTGTTTTAAATTATTTAATATACACGTATATAATGTAGATTAAAAAATAAAGTTCTAAAGAGTAAAAAATGTAAATAAAATTTTGGTCTCACGTCTCTTTTTATTTTATTTGTAAGAGACAAACAGCTTATATACGAAGTATAATAGACAGATAAATATACACGTGAACTGCAGTGAAGCCAAAAGTGTTTCTCATGCTAATATTGTTTGGAGATGGAGTTTTAATTTAGGCTTAGGAAGGGCGAGGAAGGGGCGAGGAGGGGGAGGGGAGGGAGAATATAGGATAAGGATATGAGATGCTCTCGATACCTTCCACACCCCCGTATCAATCGAATATCGTACGCGTTACATTTTTGGTGTTATGTCAGGAATAAAATACTTCCTTGAACACCATGTATATTTTTAACAAAACAGTTTTACATGTGATATGTTTAAGATGAAGTCATAGTAAATAATGCAAAATCATATGTTTTTGTTTTGAAAATTTGATCGCTTAGAAGTATTATAGATGCTTCAATTAAATACTGCGTGTAGAACATACCTTGGCCCTTAAAAATGACAGTCATTTTTTTTATAAGTTTTTTAATAAGCCTATAAAAAAATAAAGTATAAGGTCTAAAAAACACACTTTCAATTTCAAACTCTCCTATTTATAAACCCCTTTTCGGATATGGTTTTATTGTGTAATGTGGCAAATTCAGTTTAATTTATAATAATCGCAAAAAAAGTTGATATTTACACCCAATCTTCCCAAAATAAAATAAAATATGCATTTTCGCGTTGATATTTTACAATACGGCCGCTAGTCGTCGACGAATTCGGTTATTCAAAGTGACCCCTATGGCGTCCACCGAAGGACTACTGTCCACGGCACAGTAGTGAACTAGTGGATCGCCTTAAATAGACTTTGTAGGAATACAAACATACCAAAACAATTAATTCATTATTTCAACTAGGATGGAAGTAATTTCAGGGATTTTGATTACCCCATTGGCAACGAGAAGAAAGAAATCTATTTATTTAAAACTTGGATCAATGAGCTATTAAACTGACTAACCAAGTGCACTAACTAGCAAAGAACTTGGGGAAAATATAATATATTTCCAGAAGTTAGCGTTGCATGTTGTTTCTTACATCAACATGATTTATCATCGTTAGTCGTAAAAGCAGTTTATGCCCCATTAAATACTCTAATTGGTAGTGATTTTTCAGAAACTGAAATTGTCATGCCAGACTTGCAATGCATTTCTAAAGAAAGCCGCGACAGTTCATTTGATTACAGTTAAACTAACGATTTGATTAAAGTCATAAAGTTAAATTTCCCTTTGCCACGTGACGACTTACCAATCCGGATTAAATATCACGGGTTATATCTAAAATCTCCGCTGAATTATAATAACACGCTTTTCCTCCGTTTTTGCATTATTTCATAGAACAACATATTTTTAAACGCGATAGTTCAATAACAAACAGAATATTCATTATACCTTACGAATTGGGTCAGCAAAACTATGAAGCAGATTTTTTTTATATTTGCACGAGTTCGATCTTAGTTTATAAAAATCACGGGTTATTCTAATTATAGGATTTGTGAAACAGAAAGTATTTAAAAAAAGATTCATTTCACGGGATCATTACCTTTTAAAATAATAAATTTACCCTTTGAAAGTTAGTAATTTTAAAATTTTACTACATCTGTGTGCCGTTCACATACGATAGACGTGAATCCTCCAGAAACTGAAGTAGACAAGAGTGGGGAGGCTACGAAGCACCTCACAAAGACGAGACCGATTATAATATCTCACTCTCGTAGGCTATAGGTATCCTATCGATGTTTTGTCTTTTTAGTGTCGCTTTATCGTTTCATAAATCATTATTATCGTTTCATTTTTTAAAAAAATTTGAGTGCAGTTTACACGCGGTAGAAGCGAAACTTTACCAAAACATTTTCAACGAATACTTGAAATTGAGGTCATAATCAAAGCGCAGACTAGTGTAATTTCCGTTTCATATCTCAACCAATAGGAGCCTTTAAATATAAAATTATTATCAAAGCAGCCGATGAGCGTAGTTGATGCGTCGCCGGTGCACTAATCGTCATTTCCGTTTCATCCGAAATCCAAATCACAGCCATAGTATAGAAGTTTCACTTCAATATGTTTATACAAAATTTTGTGGTGTAAATTTCAAAATACACCAATCGAACAAACTTAATATAATTATACTAGCTGACCCATAAAACGTTCTGCCATATACATTATTTCTAGTGAATATTTTGTTTGTTAAATAAAAAATAACAAATGTATTGTAGGTTTGTGGGGATGGGATCTAGGACAGAAAGAGGAATGGAGCGCTGTAGACGATGACCGCCGATACAAACAAAAAAAAAACACCAACTAAAGATATTTAACACAAATAAGCTCGATGGTTTGCCCCCGCGAAAACACGTTGCCGAACGAAATATCGAAATGACGCGTCGCTTCTCGTTTATGTCTTGCGCATGTGTAGATGTAAGTTCGATGAGGCAAAGGTAGCGCCATCTGTCATTCAACAACATAAATAATTTCGTTATAATAATTTGTTCATATAAAAATACTAAAATCACGATTAAAAATGGGAGGGTGGGGGTAGGAGAGTTTAAACTTGGGGTTATAGTTATTTTTGATGCCAAATAAAAAAAATGTCAAAAAATTGGTTTTTCTTTTCTGAGTAGGGACACCCTAATCACCTAGCGGTTTGAATTATACTTTAAAACCTAATCTCATACCTACCAAATATACATAAAAAATTTCGTAAAATCGATCAAACCGTTTCAGAGAAGTGCGACCACAAACACCGTGACACGAGATTTTTATATATAAGATAGATAGATAGGACGGAAATGCAACGGTAACGTCAATAGTAACATGTACGAGGCCGGGTTGCGTATTTATAAAACCTATACCGATTCAGTCGCGGTAACGACAATTTACATTTTAAATAAATATACCTCTATATTGGTTATTGTTTATCACATTGCAAAAATAAAAATTGTTCTAAAATCTAGATAAAATAATCTTTCGGATGTGTATATTAGAAATTAATAATTTTATTTCTAAATATTAAAATTTTAATATTATTCCCATATATTGTAAATACACCTCTATATTGATAATTTTTTATCACTTTGCAAAAACAAAAATTGTTCTAAAATCTAGATAAAATAATCTTTCCAATGTGTATATTAGAAATTAACAATTTTATTTCTAAATATTTAAATTTTGATATTGAACATTTAAAGCGACTGAAACGGTATAGGTTTTGTAAATACTCGGCCGGGTTGGTTGCCAGGACTAGGACTGGCCAGATAATGAGACGGTTGGTGGAAAACATCTATTTCCGTCTCCACCATTTACGCAATACCAATACGTTTCCAATATAAACCGTCAATTACGCAATTTCTTAAAAACAATCTATTTTGGTCTTCATCCATATCTACGAGTACACTGCCTGTAACTAAAAAAGATTCATGTTTGTTTTAAGACATCTTATACTGCCCAATAATTATAATAACACGTTTAGCGAAAACAAGAATTTCTACATGCTTACAAAAAGTTTTTCTTTTTCATGATATGTTTTTAATAATAATAAGTAACGATAATAATACTTAGATGAATATATTTTTTTAATTATCCACACATGAGGCCTTGAGAATTAATTAATCTAAATTGTTGAAGAAATGATTACAAAATAAAACTTTTTTTCTCTCTCTTTTATTCACTCTCTTTAGGGTGAATTGCATGGACATATGAATATATCTGGACCTGCCCTAAGTGATAAAAGCGTATTATTTCCCCCTCCCCATAACGGTTCCATGGAGCCAGCTCGGCTTACGAGAACCTCGCTTGAATCTAAAAAATGTGACCTCATCATTCTGGTCGTGACCAGCGCGGAGTTCGTATCGTACATTTTACGAACAAATATGAGAGCTTGTGCTATACATTATACCCTAGTATATGTGTATATAGCGAATGTGGGCGTTTCTCCAGTGAGCTCGTCGCTGGTTACAGGGGTAAGTAAATTATGAAACATTTGTAAAAGTGTCTTAACTAAATACGGCAACAAAATATTCCTTTGTGAAAAAGGTCGAAGTTTACTTTGCGCATTTGGACTACGCAAATATGTTAATAACGTGGCGGGCAATTCGCGCTCCCATGTAAAAAGTTCTATTCATTCAAAAGCAGATTTTGCTTTTAAGAACTAAATGGTGATATTATAATGCGAGATGCCTATATACTGTCAGATTGATTTTTTAACGAATCACTGTCATCTTTCCCCCCTTCACCCTTCATAGTTTGGTTTTACCCCTCATCTGTATCTTCTCGTCTATCCATTTGGATGTCTATGGTGAATTGCCTATTTGAAAAAAAATTTCTCTAAAATCACGAAATACTACATAAAATGTTACTTCACTTTTGCTATAAACGTCATATACGGAATAGTCGTATGGACCGAATTCGAATCCCACATAGTATCGACTTGTTCTATTTCAAAAAGGCTTACTGAAAGTGAAAATGTTTGCACTATAAACCCGAGGATTAACTGATTGGCATTTACAGGCACCTATTTATTTACTTAAATTTTTTCAACATCTGCGGTTGGAATTAAATCACAGACCTAAATGTTTGATGACGCGATATATCTTAGTTATGTAATAGCCAACTTAACCGCCTACTCTTACTAATTATGTCAATAATTGTAGTCAGATAAGCGTGGGGCAATTGCAAGTGGCATTTAAATGCTTTTAGCATTATTATTTTAAAAAGCTTTGTTTTCAACATATTTTCCCAAACACGCTATTGTAATACGTTTAGTTTATTTTGAAGTGTAAAGTAATTCCAATATTAATATGTTAAATGCCAACAACAATAAATTAAATAATATAATGGTAGTACGTGACGAATTACTACTTTTTAATCAGGAAACAACGATATTCGTGTAGTTGTTAGTTCCATGATAACTCAGCTCAGTGACAAATCAACACACGTTGGAAAAGTTATATAGGGTGTTAAGGGACGTACTTGACTTACTTTAACTAGTTATTCTTGACATTATTTGGAGTTAAAATTGTTAATGAAATTTTTCTCTAAGGTTACATTTTTGATTTTTTTTTCTACAAAAATATAAAAAAATAGTACAGGTTGTTACTCGACTAAGTGACCAGTGAAGTTTTATTTTGAAGAATTTTTTTTTTTTTTTAAGTATCGAAAAACTTACCGGAGACCGAAATTTCAGTAACATTTTTTACTCCAAATATGAATCACTCGTTAAAGTACGTCCCTTAACACCCTCTATACGGTCACTAAGTCTTTTCATCACCTTTCACGACTTTGTATCAATATTCAAAAGTGTGTTGATTTGTCACTGTTCTGAGTCGTCCGGATATATTATTGAATCCTTTAATTTTAATCTTTACAGAGTTTAAAGCAAAATCGCTCCCGGTGTCTGTACGCTTTAAACTTCGCAAAGGATTTTCATGCAGTTTTCACCAATAGATAGAGTGATTCACGAGGAAGGTTTAAATATATAATTTGTCAAGGTTTTGTGTAAATTGTTTGAAATATATAATATATAAAGGAAGCGGGCTGGCAAGCGGCGGTGTGGATTTGATATTTGATATGTATGCAAATTAACAGATGGCGTTGGTTATTAAGGTTGGGTATTGGCGTTGTTAGTAGATGGAGTTGTGTTTCGCTAGCCACAGCAACGTGTGGCCGGGTCTGCTATTTAATTAATAAATAAAATCTATATTTGAAATGTGTACTTCGTTTGTTTAAAATTTTGACAGATTTCGTAATATTTCAAGTTTACTATCGGTGATAATTCGAAATATACATAAATTCTGATCGTCCCTAAAATTGACAATGTTTGTCTTTTGAAGGGCAATGATGTTTATTTACCGCTCTACGCCGGTATTACATAATAGTAATTGTGAAGCAACATTATTCTTATTTATATTACTTCGTTCACAGACTAATTAAATACACCTCCGCAAAATCCGTTAACAATAACAATTATTATTATGTTGGTATTGTTTTATATAAATATACTGTTATTGTGGTTTAAGAAGTATAAAATATTTTTATTACTCATTCTTGTTTACTGAGATTGTGTAAACGAATTAAAAGTCACCACACATCGAACATTATGAATTTATTCACGTATTTTTTTTTAAGAATAAGAAGTTAAGGCAAAATGTTTATGGACTTCAATCGCCATGGGTGGATTTTATTACTAAATTCATATAATTTGCTCGGTGAATTGAACGGAATGAAACCAATAAAAAGCCCTTTAGTTGCTGCGGAAAGTTGGGAACGATAATGTTGTCGAGGACTTGCAGCGGGAGTTCCTTTCATCATTCCGACTGGATTGTGGGCACAAAAGAAAACATTTTGTTTTTAGTTATTGTTTCCGTACATTCATCAAGTTGCAATTGTCGCAATGATGACGTATTTTAGGAGGAAAAAATCTATAGAAGTACGCTTTGTTCGAAGTAAATTATAATGATTCAATTACGTAACGATAGTTTTCACTGAAGTAAAAATTAATTGGGAAACAAAGATCCATTCACGTAGCCTTGGTAAACGTGTTGCGGCATGTGGCGGCTTGTGGATTATTTACTTTATAAAATATTATATAAGTATGCAT
This sequence comes from Limnephilus marmoratus, assembly GCA_917880885.1. NCBI lineage: Eukaryota > Metazoa > Arthropoda > Insecta > Trichoptera > Limnephilidae > Limnephilus > Limnephilus marmoratus. Next base: position 38,498,717 of record OU862920.1, on the reverse strand, counting down.
ATAATAATAAATTAATCTTTTTAAATAACACAATACTTTTTTGAACTTTTCGTTATTTATGCATACCCATTTGAATTCAATGCTGAAGATTATCACATTTAGTTAATAAACTTTATTTTTCTTCCTAAACTTTCAGTATTTCTATAAAATTGTTGTAAAACATCATTAGTTTTATGTTACCGATTTCAACACGCTTTGGATTCGAATACTCAATTATGAAATAATTATTAATTGTTTTTTTGTTAAAAGCCTAAAACGAAACACGCTGTATGAAAATTTTGCATCTGTGTGATTACTGTGATGAAGTCAACTTAACTTGCAGTACAAAAGTATCATTTCGTAGAAACATTAGATATTACAATTTATAAAAAAAAAAAGTTTATAAACAAATTCTGTAGTGTAATTATTATTATGCGTGACAACTATTTATATATATATATACATACAGGGCCTATTGTTGCTTTTGGGATGCTGTGCGAGGGGCCTTGCAAAGAAGGAGAGGAAGTTCTGGCAAGGAAAAATATAAGACGGATTGGTAGGGATCTGGGTTTAGTGTGTCCAGATCAACCGTCGCCAAGACGTGGACAAACCTCACCCCATGAACACGGGCACACCTGCAAAGTTACCAAAGTAGCGAATCACTTCAGGTGACCTATGGCTGAGGGTAGCGGTACCCTTTTCCGCCTCCCAAATTGAATTTTAATTGAAAATTTAAATCTTTAAACGCATTTGGGGGTCGAATATTAAAATTTATAATAATATAGTATAAATCAATGACTACGTAACGTAAGGGGAGCGGCATGATCTATATATATAAAAATTTAGGTTCCGTATGTTTGCGTTCGCTAATCTCGGAAAGTAATTGATGGATTGACTCAATTTTTTTACAGAACATTGCATTTTAGCAGAAGAGCGTTTATACATACTTTTTATTTGAAAGTTCCAAAGGAAAAGGATAATTTTATGCGTTTTAATTTGACTCATAATTTGTCATTGTAAAAAACGGAATGACAGTTCTAGACAGTGTTGCCATTTTATTAATTTTATTAAAAGTTTCATAAATTAATGAGATAATTAATAAGGTCTGAATAAATAAATAATTTTAAAAAATTTACGAATGATTTTTTTTCTTCCCTTATATTCTACACTACAGCATAGTCACAGCAGATATTCAATTAAGCAATGTGTCTTCTTGGAAAATGCACAGTTGCTAGAAAATTTTTGTTAACTTCTCTAATAATTAAAATCAGACAAAGCCACAGCGAAGCGTGGTCGGGTTCAGCTAGTAAGGAAATAAAGGAATTGACCCTGGAATTGCGCTATAGATTATATTTTGTGGCGATTGTAGTATTTCGCTGGACGTCAGTCGAAACGACTGAGACTGTTAACAATCGGACTTATATTTGGTTCGTCCGATCCGATATTTTGATCAGACAATCGGAAAGCAAAACCGGACATGTGTTTCCGGCCTAAGTGCAAGGCACCTACTCTTGGAATGGGACGCGGCCTATTTAGGTCTCTGCTGTCATCGATTCAGTCAGATCTGTGCCCTTTGGCTGTGCTGGCTGATATCGGTCTGTCGTGATGTCTGTCCCTGTGCCCCTATTGGCTTATCGGCTGCGGCTCCCTGACTGTGCTGAACGCCGCTATCGGCCGCGGCTCGCGCTGGGAGCAACCGCCCTCCGCACGCGATCCGTGTCCGCGGGTCGCCAAAACGATGACACTAAACAAATGAGTCGGGGAAATTGCGCAAACGTGTATAACCAAGTTATGCCAGACATTAAATTCTTAGCAAACAAAGATGCACGATCGCTACTGGCACGGGCACGATACCATCCAAGGTAGTGCGTAATTTATTGCCAAAACTTTTAATTTTTGACAACATTCGTTTAAACTGCTTACGATTTTTCATAAAATGAGTTTTAATCAGATCTAACATGTTTTGTTCACAGTTCTGCAAAGCGCTTTTCTTGTCATTTATTTTAAACTTAAAGTTGTATTTTAACTGGGATTGTTGGATAATCTGACAATGAATTTCAAAGCTACTGCTTGTGTGCATACTAACACAAAACACAAATTAATGGTACAATTAAAAAAAAAAGTTTGCAATTCGCACGTGCTAAAAGTGAAACCTTCGGAAAACTGAAGAAGGCAAGATTGGGGAGGCTACAAAGAGAACACCGATTAGTCTATCTCATTCTCTCGCAGTCTAAATCCTATAGATGTCTGCGTTTGTCTCTTTTTAGTGTCGCTCGTTTCCGTTTCATGGAGTTGCAAATCACGACGGTGCTAAAGAGATTTTCAATTCAAAAACCCCATCACTCCTTCGTGAAATCAGATGTTTGATTATGGATCTATTAAACTTAGTGAATCTTCTGGCGCCCTGTTTTAGAGATCGGTCTTCCACAGATTAGTCGAATTTCGCAGATTATTGGCGACTCTCCCCCATCCAAAGCCGGCAGTCCTCTTTTGGTCATCGATCCATTTCGTCTCTAGGCGACCTCCGTTTCTTGTTACAAACCGCGTAGGCCATCCAATATTGCTTTAATTTCAACAGTCATTTGTAAATCGAGCTACTTGCCTAGCATAGTCCACTTATTTGTGGGGGATTAAATTGATAATATTCACAAGCGTTTCTTTATCGTATTTCAATTTCTACCTCAGGAAAAAATATAAATATCTTGCTTTTTCCATTTTTATCACCGCTGGTAAAAAAAGCAGTAGGTGAATCAATTGTAATGAACTACACTTCACTGGTATTTCCGTTCCAGATTCATTTACTTTGAAAAACTATTTCATAATGAAGTAACGAGCGAATAACCTAACAAAATATTATATTTTTCGTGCTTGACTTATCGTTATGAAACAAAGTTAATTTAATTACAAAAATATCTGTATTTCTGAAGATGCAAGGATGCGCGTGCAACAGTGAGAACTTGTTACAAAGGAATTTCAAGAAACGGAGGTACAAGTAAAGAAGTAGGCAAGATGATGAGCGGTGGGGGAGGATGGAGAAGGGAGCCGCTTTTCTATTGGCACCCCACGCCGAGGAAAGTCAATAGTAAAAACAGCGCTGCATTTCTGGAAAGAGCGCCCAGCACCAGCGTCCAGTTTAATTTCAGTTGGGCATTTTCTGCCAGGACCTACAATAGTGAACTTAATTACCACAGCCTCTAGCTCAGGAGCCGACAAAGAACATGCAAAGAAAAGTTTTCTAAGGCTGCGTCGCCAATTATTAATAAGTTTGTAGGGAACTGAATCGGTCCTTTCCTAAGCGCAGTCGCGTTAAAAACTTTTTTGTGCTAACACCTCGTGACGTAAATTTGTAGGTGTGTAAAGCTTTTGCACTTCGGGAAAAGTCTGAACTAGAAGTTTGGCATTCAAAGGGTTTATATATTTAGATGAAAATAAAATAAAATATATCTTTGTGCAAAACACTTTCTTACAGTCAATTATTCATTCACAGACTTACACTCACTAATGCTTTCTTGAGTGTAACAACTAATTACGAAGACAAGCTAAAAAGCACTTTATTAGTTGCATCGACCATATAGTATTAAAGCATATATTATAGATATTTGATCGGTCTTTAGAAGCATATTAAATATCTATAATTATTTAGCGCCGTTTTGGTGAAACTTTCAGGATGCATTACAAGTAATAAAACATGGGCTGATCATGTTATATTCTTTCACGCCAACGCCATTTTATCGATACGTTGTTAAAATATGGATGCATTTATCACTTGCCGTTGTAAATTATTGATTAATTTAATGATGTGTGCGTTTCTTTTGAATTTGTGAAAGGGATATCATGATTTAGTATCGAGCAGAGTATCGGTGTTCCGTGACGTTGCAGTAGACCGTCGTTGGTAATGCAATGAATATGTAACTGAAGAAATTTCATATCGACAACATGTCCTTAAAACTATTGTGTATTTATTAAATGCTGTAGAATTTTGATATACAAACATGTTCCTCACAGTAATTTGCTGTCCATGGACGCAACAGGTTTGCTTCTTTTTATTAATGTAATCTTTTAATTCATCGGATGTTCGATTTTGTAGTTTCGAAGTAGGTAGCGCTGTTTAAAGTTTCGTTTTTGTATTTTTACTTATTTATTGTTATTAAGTTTATTTTGTAAAACTCCACTTTAATTTTCTATTTCTCTTATAAAATCTTCTGACTTTATGTCCGTGTTAAATCTTCCCCACGGGAAAAACTAAACCCTTTCACACACTTTTCTACAAATGATCATCTTGTCAATTCACGCAATTGCACTATATAAGTATAATAAATACAAAACAATTCTTGAACAATATGTCAACCTATCAGAGACCAAATGGGAAAATAATTCACTGACTCCAGATATTTTCATATCAGAAGGTTCGGCTCGGTGGAACTCCTAATTGTGTACTCCTATAAATCCAACTGATCCCTCACTATAAATATTTAATAAATTTCTTGTAATTCTACATGTATTTAAGATGACAGATTTTTGCATTTTTATATATAAATTCTTTGACAAATCTAATTTGCCTAAATTTTGAATGAGAGAGCTAGTATAATGCCAGTAGCCGAAATAACAAATGGTAATATTTTTATATTCTGAGAATGCCAAATTCTCTTAATCTCAATAATACTATTATTTAATGTGGGTATAAAAACAATTAATTATAATCAAGTTCTGTTTTGTAATTATTATTATGCATTACAGCTGTTTCGCCCCCTGATGGCATTTTCAAACTGTATTTTTACTAATTTAAAATAAAACAATAACTTTGTAAACACCACTTTTATTTTTATACTTAATGCCGACCGGGTTTCGCTACAACCGTAGCTTCATCAGGGAAGTATAATACTCTACTAACATTAGGTTACATGTGCGTTATAATATATAACTAGGTTTTGCCCGTTGCAGAAGCAACTAACGGGTTAAAACACTATGCGATTTGACGTGTGAACGTGGATGAAGCGAGGAGGAGTGTGTGTTAAATTAAATATATGAAGAAACCTGAGGTTACAGTGACCTTGCAACGCATGCCGGGTACCCGTTGTGTGCGTTATAATATATAATTTACCAAAAATGGGCTGGACTCGTCAAGTGGAGGAGGAGGAAGGAGTCATAGATGGAGAATTGGGAAGGGAACGGACGTGTTTTTTATCAATAGGGAACAATCTTAGTATGGGACTTTTATTTAAATTTAGTTGGTTATTAACTACCTTACTATTAGTGTTTATGGCTTTCCTAAGTTCAAGTGCCTCTAAATTATCCAACCTTATACCGATATTGTTTTTATGAATAAGTTTGGCGCCGGCGTTTTTGTCAAATTTATGGTCTTTTTCGATCAAGTGGTTTGCAAATTCTGAAAATCCAGAGATTGAAGTGTATTTTTTTTGGAAATTTAATACCAGAAGTGTCACACGAGATACCAACATATCTGCGTTCAGAATATGACGACATTTCCTTTTCCTCGATAGTTTTTGCGCTGTATAGATTAATGCCCTAGCGTGATCGTCCACCACGTGACCTTATCTCTAATATCAAATTATTATTTACCGTATTCTACAATAATACCGCATTTGTCACAAGAGCGGCCGTCGATAACGCCACTTGTAAAGAATAACGAAGCAAGTGGTCACTTTTATGTTACAATATACATCTAAAAAAACATCCTACAATTTTTATTACATAACATATTGGTTCAGCTTGAAAATAATCAACGTTTTTTTATGACAATTTTTTGTTGGTATTTAGTAATAGTCATATCGCAAAAGAGTCCCAACAGCTCCCAACCGTCTGGAGCCAGTGAGACTATGATATTCCCAATTGGGGTATGTCGTGAGGTAGTGGGGAGGGAAAAGAGATGGGTTAGAAAAAGCTGGGAAAGTACCTGGCTATTCCAAGCTGGTCTCAAAACATGTCAAAAACCATGGAAGCAACGTTTCAATTCCAAAATTTTTGGTTTTACACCAGGGCTATACTGAGAGTATCTTCTAATCTGGAAGGTACCGCAAATATTCTATACATTATTTTATAATAAGTTGTGAAATAACACAAAATAATCAGATAAACTTATTATAGTATTATTTCATGAAAAAAAAAAAGAAAAACCAAAAAGAAAACAAATCGAGTGCAGTTCACACGCGGTAGAAGTGAAACATTCAGCCATTCCACACAATCTCAACCTTGAAAAGTGTACTCATAATCAAAGCGGCCAAGATTTCATTCTATCTCATTCTTTCGCAGGATAAATCCTAAAGATGTATGTGTTTGCTCTTTTTAGTGTCGTTTCCATTTCATCGAGTTTCAAATAACAACGTATTTCAATCACGTCGGTATATTTTTATGGTAATTTTTTTAATTGTTCAAAAACCCCAATCGATCACACAAATAATGCAATCAAGCAGGTAAGGTATATGTATATTGAAAGGTTATGTAACACAAAACATTTAGTTTTTCAGCACAAAGTATTTCTAGTAAAACTTAACTTAACTTGCACAATGCACAATATTGAAATATTGAATAAAATTGCACGAATATTATTTTTTGTTTGTATGTGTAGTTTGTAACAGTAGTAGCACAATGCACAATGGTTGAAGTTCTAATCTTCGCAAGTTTAGTTGGCGGCGGAAACACTATGCCTCTTTCCTTGCATACCGAAGTGAAAGCTGCTTGTAAATTGCCCATATATTCTTAGGTCAATTTAACAAATGAGTATTAGGAAAAATTAGATCCTTAAATTAGCAATTATGAAATCCCTACCTCTGCTATGTACCTAACATTATATTATAATTCTAGAGTTAATTTATTTATTTTTCTAATTTTCATTCTCATTGTGTTTCTTTTTGAATTGTTGAAGTGAAAACACCGTTGTCATTTGCAACTAGATGAAACGAAAAATAGCGACACCAAAAATACACAACATATACATCTATAAGATTTAGCCAGCGAGAGAATGAGATAATCGGTCTCTCTTTGTTCGGTGCTTCATAGCCTACTCACTCTTGTTTACTTTAGTTTTCTGAAGGTTTCACATCTACCGCGTGTGAACTGCACACATGCATTTTTTTTAAAGTGAAAACTTCTTTATCATCGTTGTGATTTGAAACTCGACAAAACGGAAACGAGAATAAAAAGAGACCATCACATACATCTACAGGATTTAGCCTGCGAGAGAATGAGATAGAATGGAAATACCTTACCGCATTGGCTGCTTTGGTTGTGAGCTCCCTTTTCAGGCTCCTATTGGTTGAGATTGTTTGTGTGAAGGTTTCACTTGTACCGCGTGTGAACTGCACTCGATTTTTTTCTTAATTTCATTCTCATTGTGTTATTATTTAATTTTGTTAAAATTTATCACTTTCTTTAAATTATTTTATGACATATTAGTTTCGTCGTAGTACCTATTTCTTAAACTTAGAAAGTAACTTAATCATTAAATAAAAAAATAATATATATTTTTTTTATTATATTGTTTTAACTTTTCCCTTTTCCATATTTTTGTATAAAACTTCGCTGGTTGATCAGATTTAAAACTTCACTGGTTGTACTAAGTAAATGTTGAAAACGTCAAAAATTAAATGCAACTGCATATTTTACCAAATAAAAAATAAAAGTAAAGAAAGCAGTTTTTTCTAACAAGTTCAGTGTTTACAACAGTTTAGTTAACATAATTCTGTTGATAAGACTAGATGTCGTAAACACCGTGCGGAAATCAGGGCTTGTCAACCGTGTCACCCTTAAAAAATAAAAATAATAGGCCACTTGCATGGACTTCATAACGACTTGGAAAAAATCGTGTGGATAGAGTTTTTTACTAAGATTACGAAAATGTTAGTAAAAATTTTTAGAAATGTACAGTTTTTTTTTATTTTTAAATAAATAAATCCATTATTTGGGCTCGTGACGTCACTACATGAAAATGTCCCGTCGCCGAAAATGTTCCTATTAATTTTATAAAATTCCACACTGATTTATTTTTTTATATGGCATCACTTTGATTTCAGGCGAATTTTTGAATTCGTTCACTAGATTTATTGTTTGTTCTCTGCGAACTTATCATTTGGTTTCACTTTTTGACAGATGTTCTGAAGAGAACCCCGTACAAATAATGGGTACGGGGTTCTCTTCAGAACGTGAAGAGGATGTCGGTACATGTTTTAGAGGTATAATGATTATGGTGCTGATTTTAACAAAATAAAATTTTATAATATTCTTATTATTATTACAATTTACAAGTTCAAGTATATTACATTGAATTTAGTAATATAGACTCTGTACATTATAATGATTTATGATCAATAAGATGGATCAAGGAAAAAAATATTTATGAGATGTAATATTTTTGGTATGCCTCGTTATTCTCCTGTGCCATTCGTGTGGAAAACGTTCTTTTTTTTTTAAATGATTTTCGGCTATGTAATTATCGTTTTTTCACACCTATAAAATTATGTCCCGTCTTTCCGGTTTATAAAAAATGGTCTGATTTTTCGTATTGAAATTTTCAATAAATCCCCAGGGTTTCAAAAATACGATTAAAAAAAAAAAAAATACAGAATGTCTTAGAATATTTGCCTAAACCGGAAAAAAATTTAAAAAAATGTGATGCAAGTGGCCTATTGCGAAATAGCACAAAAGATTTAGCATCAATTTAGATCACAGAAAATGAAATGGTTCCCCTATATTCATAGTTTAGAGAAGTTGATAATTTTGCTTTTGGTTCTGACCTCTGCATAAAAAAAATCGGAGTGTACAATTCACACGCGGTAAAAGTCAAAACCTTCAAAAAACTAAAGTGGACAAGAATGGGGAGACTACGAAGCACTTTTTTTAATCAATGTGAGGGATGATTTTTTTTCTTTATTTTTGTCTTCGAATTCCAGTGCATCTTTTCTTATACATTTGGTCATCTTATTAGTATTTTTGTTTTTTCTTTGCCTGTTCATTTTGGAGTGGTTTGAAGATTGATTTATATCGTAACCTAATTAGTCACGCATCTATCGAATCGTTTCATCACTTAAAATGATGTCATGGTACAAAAATAGGACAGAAGACATTTATGGTCGTAGTATCTTTTGACCACATTTTGCTCTGCGGTGCGGCGATCGGTTTTAGAAATAAGATCTGCGTTTCCACAGGCGGCGCCCCACAATCGGTATTTGCGGCGATTTCATCAACGCGATGGTAAACCGAAGTTAACTTAGAAGCACGTTAAGATATTATTGCATTGACTTAGAAGTGTTTAATGGTAAAGCGTAAATTAATTATTTTGTGAATGTAAAAAAAGTTTTGGATTTCGCTGAGATTTGGATTTCGGATGAAACGGAAATGACGATTACTGCACTTGCGACGCATCAACTGCGCTCATTGGCCGCTTTGATTATGATGTCACTTTTAAAGGCTCCTATTGGATGAAATATGAAACGGAAATTACGCTCGATCTTATTGTACTTTTTTTTTAATCTATCTATAGGAAATAAACAATAAAAATAAAATTTGCGCTCGATTGAGATTGTTTTGGTAAAGTTTTGCTTCTACCGCGTGTAAATTGCACTCGTTTTTTTATGTGAATACCTCACAAGAGTCCCAACTGCTCCCGTGTGGAGCTAGTGAGACTATGACATCCCCAATTGGGGCATGTTGTGAGGCTGAAGGTAGTGGGGAGGGGAAAGAGACGGAGAAGAGGAAGATAGGTAAGTACCTGGCTATTCAGATCTGGTCACCAAACACGACTAAAGTAATTTCAAGGTTTCAATTCTGAATGGTGGTCATACACCTGTGTATTATTCTGTGTAATTAGTAGTATGTATTTGTAAATGTTATTTATTAATTTTAGGTATGAAAATGTTAGGTACCTACTGTGAATGAGTCGAATTCAAGGTATGAAATGAAATTTTATATAAATCCGATACTTCGATTTTTTTTTTTTAATTTTCATTCTATTTAAAAGAAAGACAAACATTCCTGGGTTACGAATAACCCGACAATATTTGAAAATCTCTTACTACCACCACAGTAAGCGGAAAATGTCGCTTCCAACTCAGCCACTGACTGAATATTAAAGGCAATCCTCTGTTCTCGTAAAAGTCAGGAGAGATAATCTGTTTTTCTTTGAAGCACCGATGGTCTTTGACCACTGCCGTGGCGTGTACTTAAGTTTGAATGCTCATGGTTGCAATCTCAACGTATTAGCATTATCCAGTGCTGATAAACCTTTCCCAAAGAATCTCTAATATTTTATCGTCGCGCCCACCGGTTCCATTTTCTTAAATGTGGTTTCATTACGAATTTTTGGTTGACAATTTTCCGTAAATCATCATGAATGAGAAGTATCGTTAAAATTGCCTGGTAGTTTTTTATAAGACCTCGGATAAAGATAATTGTCGTCGTCCTATAATGTTATACAAAGATCGCGACATTTTGTACCAAACAGTTACAGGCTAATTTAAACGACCATATTCTTCAAAAAATCCCTCTTAAAAATAATAAAAAGGACTAACACAGTGCAGTTTTTATTTTATTTTAGTTTGTTTTTTCCCCTAAAATATTACAGAATTTCTGACTGCAATTTTTGGTCAGCTTACGACATTGATTTCCATCACGAGCTATGGAACTTTGAAACATCTGTAAAAAAAGTAAAATTATAAGATTTCTAACAAACATGTTAAAACTCGAGTAAAAGCCCTTTAAAAGCATGCATCACATTTTTCATATAAATATGTACGCTTTTTTATACGACTCCACAAAAGTATCCGTAAGTTGGTTACACGGAAGATTACCGAAGATAATCGCACGTGAATACACAACGCCCGGAAGGTAAAAGGGGGAAAGCCGTAAGTAGGCGCACGTATTCAGGAGCCCTTTGAGGGCGGCCACTATTAGACGGGGAAGACACCGGGAAGCGGCGCAGAGGGGGAGGGGGAGGCTAACGGGGCGAAGGCAAAACGGGACAACCCGCGAACAGCAATCAAATCATAATACTTTCTAGGCAAATTATTGAGCACATGTGGAGCTTGCAATTTTTACAAGTTAAAGGGGAGATTGATATTTTTTAAACAATTTCTGGTTATTCATCTGTTAATAAATCACTAATGACGATTTTAAAAAGCGTTTAACTCTTCAGAAATCAGGCGTATTTTGTCAGAAGTTCAAACTATTTCCGCTTTGCAAAAAAAATCTAAATATACGGAATATTTCTGAACACATCCGAAAAATAAAACCTGTTTTTAAAAGGTAATGAAATACATTTACAAATGTCATTAGGTATGATTACATAGTATAAAATGAAGCCGCTCAAAATGTAAGTGCGCATCACCAATAGATAGAGTGATTCAAGAGGAAGGTTTATGTGTATAATATATGCTGATTATGGTAGAGAAAAGCCGAGAAATTCAAATATTCAATTCAAACAGCGGGCAGCTGGCAAGCGGGTGGTGTTGATTTTATAAAGGTTGGGTAATGGCGTTGTGCTTCGTTAGTCACAGCAACGTGTGGTCGGGTCTGCTAGTTAGAGATAAAAATATAATGTTTGAAATATTAAAATATTTAACCCGAGTACAAACATAAAAAAGTTTTTAAATGGCTCATCGCACGTTTTTTTCTATCTAAAATTACTGATAACGAAAAAAGAAAAACACTCAGATGTTTTTTAGGCAAACATACGAGTATTATAAACGTTATTATCATCCCATGTTTTTGTCTTTTCGTAAAAATAATGAATTTAAAAAAAAATCTCAAAATTTTATTCATTCACAGAATTTCTTTTTTTATTGTTAAATTCTTTGAACACAAGGCGTGGAGCTTTCTCCTTTTAACACTATTTAGACCATATTTCTCACCATGACAGTAACGATTTATGTGAGAACTATGTGAGCTGGGACAAATTTGGTCTCCTGCGAATAACGCCTTACGCTGAATAGATTTTTAATATCTAAAAGTCTGACCCGTGTTAATTTTGAAGATAACGGAATATGTCACCATTTTTTGTAAGACTTTTTGTTTCCTAGGCCCTAAAAAGGACAATGCAAATAGTTGTCTGATTTACAGATTTCTTCAGAAGTAAGGAAAAAGTTATCTTACTTCAACCACACAGACACGCCCACAGAATACAAAGGTTTATCTCCTTAGAGTGCTAAGTGTTTTAATTATGTTAATCTTAATAATGAAGCAGAAAACTTTATCTGTATTCAGCAAAAGCTCTGTAATGGAGTTCTGGACTTACGGCCAAGTAGTGGTGAGCATTGTTGTATGTTGTATTACCGTAGGCTGTGTGTAGTTTTCATGTTAGAATATGAATAAATTATTATATTTATCGGTCTCCTCTTTGTGCGGTGCTTTTTAGCCTCTCCACCCTTGTCTACTTTAGTTTTATGAAGTTTTGACTTCCACCGCATGTGAATTGCGCACTCTGATTTTTTTTAATATATAACCTAACCCTGATTGTTGTGGTCATCTGAATAAATTAGCGTAAATCAGATCCTTATCGAATTAATGAAAAAAAAATCATTAGGTGAAAATTTTTGTTATTATTAGTTTTTCTTAGCGTCGCGTCGGGAGAGCTTTTCAGCCTTTATGGCCTGCACGCCGCTGTGGACAAGGTAACGCCGTTCATCAAGTTAACAAGTTTTCCCCGCTTGCAAAAAATATATATTGGGTCTACGAAACATGATTTGGTAATTAATGCATTTTTCTGAAAAACTGTGTATAACTTAATTTTGGTACCGTTTTCCGTGAATTTTGACCAGTTTTTACTTGAAAATGTGCCGTCCGCCGAAAAGCAGTAGACGTAGAAGTGACACTCGCAGGTATTAGAATGGCATGATTTTTAAACTTGTGACAAAATTATAACGCAAGTTTGTCTTATTTTTTTGTAAGAGTTTACTGCATAAACGCACTTTAGAGAAAACCGCCACTGCGTCTGTCTCTAAATGCCCTCGACAGTGCCTGCACAAGAGTCCCAACTGCTAACAAACATCTGGAGCCAGTAAGACTATGGCATCCCCAATTGGGGTACGTTGTGAGTGTACCGGTAGTGGGGAGGAAAAGGCGATGGGGAATAGAAAGGTGGGAGAAGTACCTGTCACTAAACACCGCTAAAGCCATTTCAATCAACGCTTCAAATCTGAATGGTGTTCTTACACCAGGGCGATACTGAGAGTATCTTCCACACTGGTACGTGCCGGAAAAAACTCTGTATTATTTTTAAATGTTTAAATTAAATTGCGAAATGACACAAACCAATTAAAAACATGCTCATCAAAAAGAATGTTTTTATTTTTTGTTCTTGGTTCTTGAGGTTAGGTTAGGTTAGGTCCTCCACTTAGCATCGCCGAATATGACATAGGCCGTGAGGGAAATTATTTTTGTCTTATAAAAAAAAACATAGATTCCAGGGTAGCGATGAAGAAGGTATTCGGTATCTGGACCACGTCGAAGGACTGTGAAGAACCGCATCGCATAGCCCGCTCCGTACCGCCTAGTCCCTGCCCCCGACTATCGACCTCCGCCAAATTAATTACCCATCTCTAATCTCTACGCTGTTTACTTTAGAATAACTGCAATTGTTTTTGTAGCAATTGAAAACTAGGTCGCTGGTAATCTGATGATGTACTCGCAAACGCACACATCGATCATGTAGTACAGAAATCATTCAAAATTCATTCAAATGCATCAATGAAAAAACTACTCGTCTGTGTATAAGAACAAAAAATCGCTTTGAAAAACTTTTGAAAAATAAATATGCTTAAGGCGATCCACTAGTTCACTACTGTGCCGTGGACAGTAGTTCTTCGGTGGACGCCATAGGGGTCACTTTGAATAACCGAATTCGTCGACTAGCGGCCGTATTGTAAAACATCAACGCGAAAATGCATATTTTATTTTATTTTGGGAAGATTGGGTGTAAATATCAACTTTTTATGCGATTATTATAAAATAAACTGAATTTGCCACATTACACAATAAAACCATATCCGAAAAGGGGTTTATAAATAGGAGAGTTTGGACTTGAAAGCGTTTTTTTTAGACTTTATACTTTATTTTTTTTATAGGCTTATTAAAAAACTTGACCGATATTTTTAAGGGCCAAGGTATGTTCTACACGCAGTATTTAATTGAAGCATCTACAATACTTCTAAGCGATCAAATTTTCAAAACAAAAACATATGATTTTGCAAAATTTACTATGACTTCATCTTAATAATAAATAGTTTTTGGTAAATAATGCACAACAAAAATTATGAATTGATAATAATATCATTTCGGAAGGGCAACTGTCGGAGGTTCAACTGTCAGGTCACCGCCTTGATCAAATGGCTGGGAGTACAAAAAAGCGGTGTACAAAAATATATGCTGTATCTATTTTTTCGGTAGCATTTATGTTAATTAATTATTATCAATAGGTATAAAGGTATAATTCTTGATCACAAAATAAAACTCGATCACAATAAAATTGCATTGATTTTACTTATTAAAAACCATTACCAATTAAAAAGAAGCTCGTTCATACGTATTTAAAACTCGAATATTTTAATACAATCATATGTGAACTTCTTGTTCTATTGCATTACACGATGGACGTAATGTGCTTGCATACAATTTGTTATATATTAAAAAGCACATCATTCCAGAGACAAATTATCAATGTTTATAAATAGGATAACGTTCCAGTTAATTCTGTAATGACGTTTGTCTCTTATCTCTACAGAAGCGATGCAAGTTCCAGTAGTACACTTGGTATATTTATGTGGCCTCTGAATTTCGCAGAATTCATGTCAATAACAAGAAAGCAAAACTTTATTTTATTTCAATTACGTACCTACATTGTTTTTTGTGGTTCAAAGGTACAATTCATGTTTTAAACTGCAAATTTTCTGTATCTAATGAAAACATTTGTGCAAAGTTCAATTAGATTATTGTTTGATTGCACTCTAGAGCTTTACAGTAGTTGTCGGTACTAATTATTACAGTTATTGCACTCATCCTCTAAATGCTAAATACTACATTGCACAAGCAATGATTTCAGATTTTTTTATGGAAAAAGAATTAAGAGGGCATTACCAGAGAAAACCGGAAATACGTCATTTTCAAAAAAGTTTTTAGACGTATTGACTCTTTTTCACAAAAAATTATAAATGGATTTCGAAAGATTGTTCTTTTATCTAGCATTCGTATGTAATAAATTTTGAGATTTTTTTTTAATTTTTAGTATAATAAGGTTATTCCATAGGTCGTTGGCAGATTTGTTCAATTTTCAAAAAAGTTTTTGTATTATACCACACCCATTTCAAATAATAAAATCATGCAGTAAAATAAATCAATACATTATCAAGCAAACGTATGTTTTAGAATTTTAATTTTAGTTTCAATAAAATTAGTTTCAATAAAATCATTAAAAAATATGTACGTACATGTGTTTCTTGACGAAAATTGGTCCATTTGTGTATTTATTTGCGCACTTACAAACTAATATATTTCAGATTTTTTTAACATTCTTATTACATTTAGACATTATTGAAAAGTGATAAATACTTATAATCAAAAAATAACTACAAAAAGTACATTATTTTAATAGTTTTATCATCACGCCTTTCAGCATTTTTGGATGAAGGTATAAATTAAAGCTAATTTGAATTGAAATAAATTCGATATTGAGTTATAATTTTAAAAAGCTGGTACGGAGAATCATTAATCTTTCTCATTGTAACCGCCCTGCACGATCGTAAGAACAACTTTCGACGAAATATGGATTTTCGTCCGCTGGCTGGTTAAACGCTCTTAATAACACAGTGGTTACTTTGTTGGTCTTTTGGCTCATGGACCCCTTTCCTAAACTGTTTTGACCCACGAGGGGGCGAAATGGGATATGAGGTGGAACGGGATAGGGGGTCCACGGCACGTCGTACGAACCACTGCTCTAACAGAATTCATCACATAATTACTACAGTAAAAAAAAACAGGTTTTAATTGTGTGTGGTTTATAAGTGAGTCCAAAATTAATATATATTTTTTTACATTAACAACGGGAAGGAAAATAATTTCCCTTCGGGCATGTGTCATATTTGGGGATGCTGTGTGGAAGGTTTTTTATAGTAAGGAAGGAGAGGAAGTTCTGGGAAGTGAAAGGTATGAGTGTAGGAATCTGGGGGGTCAATGTGTCCAGGAGTGACGGATGTATGAATTCATCCCTCCTACTGCGGTGCAATGCGATGGGTCGAGAGAAGTCTACGTCAAGTATCCCTCCAACCAGATCCGGCCTGCCACAAAGAAAGTAGGCCAACGCATTTGCAGCCAAGACCTAGATAAGCCTCATCCCATGAACCCGGGAACTCGTACTAAGGCCCAAAATGTAGGGGTTACATTCACTTACGGTGACCTATGGCAAGGTGTTGGTAATCCGATAAATGGTTCACTGGGCGGCGGTACCCATACCCAATAATTTAATGATATTTTTGCATCACGCCATAAATTTTAAGATCATTACAATAAACAAATATAAATTTATCAAATTAAATTTACGGAGAATCTGTCTTGTCTCAAGAAAACTGAATTAGTGAATGATTACATAGGCCGCAATATCATCAAACATTTAATTTGTTCGTGTGACCAATAAATTTGTTGTTTCGTGTGACCAAGTCAGTTATTTATCACAAAGTTTTTTTCTTATTATTTTACGGACGATTTATATATATACACACACACGCACACATACACACACAAATTTACTAATTTTCGAGACACTTTAAAATCAGTATCTAAAAATAGTTTTCATTGTTAACGTACACTCTGTCATTACGAAAATATTCGGTAATTTCAAATGATAAAAAAAATGTTTATGTTAATTTATCTCATCGTGGAATTAAATAACAGTTTTAAAATGTATTTGTTCGTTTTACATAATAAAACAGAGTATCTAAATCTCACTGGGTCAGTGCCCAGTTCTAAGGTGAATAATATTACGTGTAATCTTAACTTTGTATGCAATGCCACCGTATCACAGTGATATTTTCATTTTAAAATGTGATTTTTTTCCAAACCCATTTGCCAAAAACTTATTAATTTATTCTTAGTTTTTTTGTGATGCAGCATTTATCTTTATCATCCCAAACCCTTCCTGTTTAGTTTATAGAGAACCTGAGTAAGTAACTGCACTTGTCAATTTAAGTGACTGAAAAACTTTAGGTAGCAATTCTCAACATTAAAATTAAATGTAAGTTTTTTATCAGATCCGCACATTACGGTGTGTTGCCCTGTAAAAGCAGCTTGAACAAACATTCTGATAAAATTTCTAACTTCTGGTGTAGGGCGGTATAACTCTTACCAGCAAGATAGGTACTTGTTAAAATAGAATTCCTGGCGAGATAGATCTTCTGATATGAAACTTTATCGTATTTGTGTAAATGGGTCTCTAAACTGCTTGTTAATGAGCTCAATTTGTTCACTTTTAGTTCTTCTGAACCAACAATGGCTTAACCTTCCATGACTCATTACTTCTTATTAATTATATTATTATTCTGTAAGTAGCTACGAAATATAAATATTTTACGATTACATTATATTAGTTGATCATGAATTGAAAACAAAAGATATTGGAAAGTTTAACGGAAGTCTTAAAACTAAATATTTAAATTTTTTTTTAATATAAATGGGTATGTAAATTATTTTAATATGAAACCCCGATGTTAGTTTTACACTATCGTAGAAGAGCAAACTACGACAGTAAAGATTTTTATATACACATTGCAGCGTGTTACTTTAAATTATTGTTAAAAGAGGAATATAAACGCTAGAAATATTTCGAATCTGCAAAATTTTAAAATCGAGCGTCTTTTTGCACGAGGCAAGTAAGCGAAAAAGTGGTTTTTATTTATTTTGTGCATAATTTTATAAGAACGAAAAAAGTTAGAACATGGAAAACCTCAAAAATAGTCTTAGCCATAAAGGGGTATTTTTAAAAAATTCTTGTATTACTTCATAGTTAAGTCATGAAAAAACGTTTTTTTTGGTGGTTTACGCTTATATTTTTTGTTACGTAAATAATAATTTTATTGTAATTCCAATACACAGTAAAAGCTAGTAAAAGTTTCGATTTATCCGTAGCATATTTTTTGATGTTCATACTGTAAGCCGATTCGTCGTAAAGATTAGTCAAAATAGTATCTAAATAGGATTTCACGTGTATATTCATCTATAAAAAATACGGAAATGCTCGGCGGATATGCTCGCCCGTTTGTATCTGCGCCGAATTCTTATGATATCAAACAGTATTAATAGGCGTGCGTCTGCGATGTTGATTTTAAGAACCCGGCTTCGAGTGCATGTCTGCCGCCGCGCCGTACGCGCCGCACCATATGTATATCTATGTACGCGAAAATTCAAACAAAACTACCATTGTAATTCGGTTTCGAATTCAAGAATTCCTCAAAGGATGGCGTTACTTCCGTTCGCAGGTTGCATGAGAATGCCCCCTAGGTATAAGTACGATATTGAAAGATTGACGGTAATAGGTAGGTACTTAGTTGTGAATAATAGTATCACAAGACTATATATTAATTATGACGTAATTGCCTGTCCCGGTGACTAGCTATCACTGGATCACAGTGGATCCGAGGAACAGGCTATTTTTGGAACCAGTTCTTATCGGATTTATAAAATGGTCACCAACACTAACTTTGCGAAGGCCAACCAAAAAAGCTACCAGAAAAAACCTGCGGAGCGGGTTTTTAACTGCTAGTTTGGTAATTAATGAAATTAAGAGATTTTCGAGATCGGCTTTAATTTTCAGCAATTTGATTTTTTAACAACTTCTTGAAAAATCTTGGAATCTTGTAAAATCAAACTTACTTAAAGTTTTTTCAGAAACTTACAATAACAACATTCGAGATATTATGATACGGGCACATTATGAACCCAAGTGTCGTCAATCCATGGTAATCATGCTATGTTAAAAAACAGTTATATCGGTAGGTATTGACCATATCACGGTAGATAACTATGCTAAGTTTCAAAAGAGCAATCAAAATTATTGAGGTCTGCTACTCGCCCATCAAAAGTCGATAAAAGCTGTTTAGTGTGCTTTAAGATTCTCGGGATTCGTATAAAAGCTGCCGCCTGTTTGAGCAGGATGAGTGACGGTAACATTAGATTATCGTGTTGGAGCCGGAGTCGCTTTGATACTGAGCAGCAGGAAGCGGTGTCCAGCGGCAGCGGTGGGTTCCGTTTCGGCGGGCGTGCCCAATCGCCTAACCGACCGGTCCCAGTAACACCCGACCTTTAGTCTCGGGAAACTCTGCAGTCGACCACGGTACGGTTGCATCCTCACTGGATTGAGTCAAAAAACCATTTAAGCATTTAACACTACCACCTAACGTTTTTAATCGCACAGAGGTAGAATTGTCACGATCGAGTTAATCAGCAGATAAATTTCAAAGTTCTCAGAACAGTCACGAATAAACGCATCTTGAAAAGTGTTTTAAATCGTTAAAACAGATTTTAAAAAATCTACTCCATAAACCTAATATATAACCTGTTGTAACTTATTTCGATGAAACGGAAACGAGCGACACTAAAAAGAGACATACATCTATAGGATGTAGCCTGCGAGAGAATGAGATAGACTATAATTGAGATAGAATAAAATTTAAAATAAATTTGAAACTTGTTAAAAGTATTATAATAAACAAACCCGACAATAATTATTTTACTCCTGATACTCTGCATACGTCTCATTCTCTCGAAGTTTAGTTTTCTGAAGGTATCACTTCTACCGCATGTGAACTGCACACACTTTTTTTGAAGTGTAACTTCTATAGCCCCGTTGTGATTTGGAATTCGGATGAAACAGAAATGATATATACAGCACCCCTGAAGCATCAAACACCTATCAATGCTCCTAGAGGTTGAGATATAAAACGGAAATGACGCTAGTTCGGCGCTCATTGACCACTTTGATTATGACCTCACTTTTCAAGGCTCCTTGGTTCTTCATTGGTTGAGATTGTTTTGGTAAAGCTTCTACCGCGTGTTAACTGCACTCGATTTTTTTTGTCACTTTTCACCACTCAACGGTGACTTTTCATTTTTCAAGAGTATGTTGAATTTACACCGTTCGGTTACCTTTATTCCATCCTTTATTCCAATCCCCGGTTCGCCGACTTCTGCTTTATTATTACAATGATAACTTTACTTACACACAAACGCCAGTCTTTCTTATTGATGAGTTTGGTACCTTCTGGAAAACTCCACCAACTTTACTGCATCGATGGTCCTAGCATGATTTCAATAATTCAGTGTCGGAAAGAGAATCGGATGAAGATGTCGACGTTGAAATATTCTTGAAAAGATCCTTTGAGATCTATCGATTGGCTGCTACATTGTTTATTGTCGTAATTATTTTTCGCTTCTTCGAGCACGGTCACGAGGAAGTCGCTCCGTTCCAATTAGTTCCATTAATTTCAGTAATAAAGGACTGCAGTGAAAAATAGCGGGACTTGAAAATATATTTTCTGATAAAACAACAAGGGTCTATTTAATATGCAGGGCATCCGTGGGTAAAATGCATTAACTTCGAGGTTGATTCTACACGATGGAACTTTTAGTAAAAAAAGATTCATAACTTTTTAAGAAATTTTTTTAAAACAAAGATATTTTTTCTGTAGGCACAATTGAACCTTTTTATAACTTAAATTTCGTGAGGACGGGAAGTGTGATAATACTGGGTAGTAATTGTAATTTTAATGGCAACTCAAAGATGGCGTTGTAATCTATCACCAATGAAAGTCGATGATTCTGTTGACCCCGGAGTATTTGAAGTGAAAACTTCTTTAGCGCCGTTGTGATTTGAAACTCGATGAAACGGAAACCAAAAAGAGACACATACATCTATAGGTTTTAGCCTGCCAGAGAATGAATTAGGTAATATAAACGGTCTCCTATTTGTGTGGTGTTTCGTAGCCTCCCCACTCTTGTCTACTTTAGTTTTCTTAAGGTTTTACTTCTACAGCGTGTGAATTGCACGTTCTGTTTTTGTAGTAAAACTTCTTTAGCCTCGTTAGTGATTTGAAATTCGGATGAAACGGAAATGTGTCACAACTCAG
The DNA here is from genome assembly GCA_917880885.1 of Limnephilus marmoratus. Lineage (NCBI taxonomy): Eukaryota > Metazoa > Arthropoda > Insecta > Trichoptera > Limnephilidae > Limnephilus > Limnephilus marmoratus. The sequence goes on along the minus strand of OU862920.1, from coordinate 38,477,622 downwards.
TTCTACACAAATACTCGGTTCTAACATAATGCGTTAAATTTGCGCAAAATTTTCGTTAAAGTCTCAGCGGCCAGAGAGTCAAACATCAAACGAACGGAGGTTCGAATCCTACGAAATCCAAAAAAAAAAAACATTAAAATTTTTATGGAATCAATATCCAATCTTCAAACCACTTAAAAATAAACAGGTAAAAGAAAAGAAAGTGACATCTAGCGACTTTCTAGTTTCACTTCTACAGCGTGCGAATTACACACACTGATTTCTTTTAAAATTATTTTATTTAAAGAGTTTGTGAGACAAACTCGAAGCTACAACAGGAAGGAGGTTGGAGCATTTATAATCAGCCGGCAATCTATCTAAATTAAAAATTCTGTTCAAACGTGTAATCCTTAGTATGAATTATACATTCATGTGATTTATTTATTATCTTGTAATAAGTTTCGTGTATCTGGTTTCGGGATCCATGTGCAACTGTTTACATTTGCATACGGCTGGAGTGCAGGGGTGCAGGGAGGCAGGCTGCCAGCGCGGTTCAAGCCTACGATGACACAGTCACGACTCGCGGTCGCGGGTCGCGGGGTCACGGGCCGGTCGTGACAAGAACCAAACGGTTCGGTCCGCGCCCGCCACCCACCCATCTCCCACCACCCACCTGCAGAGTACGGACCTACCCACTAGCAGCAAGTTCAAGTCGTTTATAGATTCAACTAGCCGAGATAGTGTCGGAATTTTAACTAGTTCCTTTGACGGATGATATTAAGCAGACACATTTATGAATATAAAACTTTTACATTTACGTTTGTATTTAAAGTAGGTATATATGTGCATAAATTGTATTTAGGTCTCAAATACCAAGAGCCATATTTTGAAAGCTATTTATTCGATTCAGAATATGTGTCTGAACATCCAGAAATAGATGAGAAGATTCCACAAGAGAGAAGAAGCAAGAAAAGGCAAAAACTGGCAAGAAGAGACAAGAAAAGCCACGAAGAGGCAAGACGAAGCATCGAGAAGAGAATAGAATATCCAAGGAGAGACGAGAAGATCCAAGAAGAAGCAATGGAGTGAAGAAAGCTCAAGAAGAGCCGAGAAGATCAAGAAGAAGGAACACTTAAAGAAAGAAAAAAATGCTCAATCTATTCCTTCATTCCTGCCCATCCTTGATTCCAATATTTTGGCTTATTTGGTTGCCATGTATACCGGTCGATTGAACTCTAACCTCCTCCCTTTCCTCAGAACACTTGTTCCAAGTCCTAACAAATCGTGCACCCCGGTCTCACCGGGACAGGAGTGCTCCTGTGGGATAGTACAATCGTATCGTATCGTTCCTTTTTAAGATGATATTTATCGTTTGCTCGAGTTTCAAATCACAACGGTGCTAAAGAAGTTCTCACTTAAAAAAACAGAGTGCAATTCACACGCAGTAGAAGTGAAACCTTCAGAAAAGTAAAGTAGACAACAGTGGGGAGGCTACAAAGCACTGCACAAAGAGTAGACCGATCTCTCGCAGGCTGAATACTATAGAAGTACATGTTTGTCTCTTTTTAGTGTGGTTTTTTCGTTGCATCGAGTTTCAAATCGCAACGGTGCTAAAGAAGTTTTCACTTCATAAACTTAGTTTGTTTACGGGTTGATTTAATTTTTATTCAGTGCGTTTATTTCGTTGATAAGAGTTGAAACTTTGGTTGGGTTGACATTAATGTCATGCAGCCATCAATCTTTTATACAACTTCAATCTGTTGACGGATAATAGCAAAAATATCACATTGACAACGTATTTACTTTGAAATTGATCCAAACTCCACCATTGTTCCTTTGTTCGATATGTTATCAGTTATCATCAAGTAACCCATACTCGAAAAGATGTTTAGTTGTTATAGAAGACGACGACGATGTGTTGTATTTAGTGCTTAGCTCATCTCAAACCCTCTTGTACATCCTATAAAACAATGTTTCTAAATACATATCTGCTCATGTAGGTATACATGTACGGAAGTTATTTGTTTATCTGGCCAACTATATTCTACCTGCCTGTTTGGATTTTAATCCATTTAACCAGTTTAAAAATTGAATATCCTCGATATACGGTTGAAAGGCATCCGGGTTTCAGTTATGCAATAAATATGTTCTCACATTTAACAGATATTTGGTTAATAGGTTTATTTTAAAAGTATATAATTTATAAAAGCATAAAATTAGACCTTGACCTGTAATTACTGTATTTTAATTGAAGAATAAGGTAGTATTAATAAATCGAAAAAGAACAGAAAATAAAAATCTGAGTGTGCAATTCGATTGAAATGAAATAAGAAAGTCGCTAGATGTGCTTTCTTTTCTTTTGCCTGTTTATTGTAGAGTGGTTTGAAGATTAGATATTGATTTCATAAAAATAAAAATGTTTATTTTTTGGATTTCGTAGGATTCGTACATCCGTTCGTTGAATGTCTGTCTCTCTGACCGCTGAGACCTGTCAAGCGCCTTACCGCTGCGCTATCGGATTCTCGCGCGAATTTTCCGCATTATATTAGAACCGAGGACCCACCAAATATTTTTTTTTAGTGACGCATTTCCGTTTCATCCGAATTTCAAATCACTAACGGGGCTAAAGAAGTTTCATTTAAAAAAAGGTGACGGTCACAACTGGGAATCGAACCCAGTCTTAGCGGGACAACGCATAAAGTACTCGGCCATTCAGACTTGATTATATTGTCATTCTTACATCTCAATTTCAAAATTATCAATTTTATCCTTAACTTATTTTCCCAGGTTTTTGCTGATATCTTTTTGTATGATTGCAAAGTTCTAATCATATTCACGTGTAAGCCAGATAGTATTTCCTATCGGATTTATATTTAATAAGTAATATTACGAAAAAAAAAACACAACAACAAATACTTACCTAAATTAAACAAGAAGTGCAGAACAAAATAACTAAATCCCCGTACAATCGCATCTCACTAAAATAAAAAAAGTCGAACTGGAAATGTCTAAGAGGCCTACGAATTGCGTTATTTTCACGTAAACTACACCAGAATTCCTCCGATCTGGTGTGGTAGTTCGACTGTACACCAAATATTTATTTATTTATTTAATTTTAACGGTATACATATACCATAAGAACTGATTACATGTCACAAAATGAAAAATAGTAATATAGAAATAATAAAAAAAAAATTGTTTAACAAATGATTGTGGCATTTGAATTAGAAATGACACCAGAGAGACAATTACGTACAAAAATATATAGTACAAATAGAATTAATAATGACTAAAAAGATTTGATAGCATAGCCCTCTTGTACCTACTTTCCGTGCAGTTAAATAGATCTGCAATATCTGCATATCTATTAGTAACATAATGTAACCTAGGTAAAAGGGAGTGTTTAGTATACTCAGTCTTATTATTGTTACATTTAAACAGGATTTTAGATCGAGTAGTTCTCGTGGGAATATGAAATTCAATGAGCTTAGTTAAATCAGGACTGTCTATGCTACCATTTACAATTTTGAACATAAATATTAAGTCGGATATAATTCTTCGATCTGAGAGTTTTAATAAATTTAATTCTATCAGCAAGTAATTGTAGTTAATGTTTTCAATGGGAATACCGAGTTTAAAATTAATATGTCTTAGAAATTTATGTTGAATTTTTTCGATTGAATCTGAATGAATTTTAAAATGGGGGGACCAGATCGAGGAGTTATATTCGACTTGACTACGTACTAAGGATGTATACAAAATTTTTAGTGTTGAAATATTCCTAAAACCTCTGGAATTTCGAAGAATGAAGCCAAGCATTTTCATTCCTTTATTACCGATTGTGTTTATATGGGATATAAAGTTTAATTTAGAGTCAAAAATTATATTGGGGGATGTCGTGTAACAGAGAGATTAAGGAAGGACAAGGACCTGTGGCAGGGAGGCTAACCACTGCTCCCTCCTCTCCTAAACCCTCCAAGCCTGTTGCCGAGCTACATCATCTAACAATACTTATATTATTAAAGGTGCAAAATGGCACTGGTGCCAAATAATAATGTGTAGATTTCCATAGCTTAATTATGATACAGGGTAAAACTGGGTTAGTGCGTTACTAAGCTTTTTGTTACAAAAGTACTTAATGAAAAAATGTTGATGGGAAATAGATAACTAGCAACTAAGGGTTAATAATAAAATGCTCAAGTACATCTACAACATAAAACATTTATTGTCAACTAGCTGGTCCCGGCATGCGTTGCTTTGCCATTTAATAAAGAAATTGTTTCTCCCTGAGTGTCCTTTCCCATTCGTCCCGTTCCCCTTCCGCCGCCCCTTTTTTTCTCCTGTTCCCACTCCGTCACCTCCACCTTCCCTCTCCTCACTCCACTCCCCCCCCTCTGAACCCCCCTCCCGAGTTCCCCTACCCCCTCCCAGGTACCCCTCCCCCTCCCCGGTTCCCCTCCCCCATCTCTCCCTTCCTCCCGCTTTCCATAGCAAAGCCGCTTCCTCGCGTGCCACCAATAGCAATTTTTTTATACAAATTTCATAATGCCAGAGCTCACCGATAGTATTATAAAAACCTTGTCCTGACTATAACTAACACACAAAAAAAAGAATTATCCAATTTGGTGCAGTCGTTAGAAAGTTATGCGCATAGCAACATATTCAGCGATTCATTTTTATATTATACATATGTTGAATACGCTTGTGATATCATCGAGGTTGCTTTGTGATAGTTTAAGCAATCCCGTAATATTTTTTAACGTAGGTAAAAAACAATAATACTTCATTTACCCCGAGCAACGCCGGGTACACGTCTAATTGTCTCTAATAAACCTGAAATTGTAATTAGCACAACGTAAACTTTATGCAAGATATTTCGTAATGATATTTCGATAGAAGATGGGATGTTCATTAAGGGAGGTAGACATGAAGCGCAACTGAGCTTTCTTGCACTACTGGCAAGAAAACAATTTTAAAGGAAATGGCAACCCAGATTTTCCGACCAACTCACCGAACAAGCTTCAACCGACCCATCAACATAATATTTCCGATGAATATCGGCAAGTGTTTGATTTTCTCATAATGAACCGTGCTTCTTAGTGTCGCGAGCAGTCCTGTCCCCAATTCACCTGGCACGTATGAAGTAATCAACCCGAAGTGATGTCGCGTTTCATCTAAATAAAACACTGACGCCCACAACGGCCATTGTAACACGTTGTAGCATCTCAAATCTCTGACATACATTTCTTCGCGTTTACCTATAAGAACGCGGCTCCAATTTCAGTTGCAGTCGCCGGCTCTGAACCACTTTTCTTAAAATTCCCTGAATTTTTGCTAATTACTTGCTCGGAATGATTTGCATCTTTTAAGGCGGGTTCTGATTTTACTAGGTTTTTCTTCATTTTTGATTCGCTTGTATTCCTTGTAAAAATCTTTTGCACGGTTAGCAACATCTTTTTGCGAGTCTGCAACCTTGAATTTAACAATAAACAATTTTATTATTTACTTTTTAAATGATTGAAAAGCCATCGATACTAACCACTGTTGTGCTAAAGGGTACCTAACCAATTTGTGTGTAATCATTGATTTACTGTTGTTTTGGTAAAATATTTTTGGGAAATTCGCTGAATGATGCCGGTTCAAAAGTTTTTGTTACAGAGCGGAAGCGATGTTCAGTGAAAAGCAAATACATTGCGTGGGGAGGAAGAGGGGGTGGGAGTTGCATGAATCCGAGTAGTTAATAAAGTTGAATTGTTATGGAATACGTATTATATGAAAAATTGTGATTTTTAAAATGTAAGCTTACCTGGAAGCCCATATACATTGCAGGAATGTTTCGCAGGAATCTCTCAAAGGCCATACTGTACTAAACAGACAGTTCAAATTTTCTAATATGGAATACTTGTAATCCAAACCCATTGAATTTGATACTCTGTCAACGAGTGTGAAAACTTTAATTAATCTTGCTTTAAGAGTTTTGTTATTTTAGACGTTTTCTTAATTAATAATGGTGGATTACAAAACTTGAAGAAATAAAGAAGACGTGACTCACAAAAAATAAGTAATTCTTTCGTATTCACACAACTCGGAACTCTTTACAATCATCCGAAAAGATTTCTTTAAATCTCACATTCGACCGTTTTTGATTTTGGATTTTGTAAGATTTTATGATTTCAATCAACGTTTTGTTTTTGAATAGTGGTGTCTCATTAGATATCAATAGAATGTTCCACTCTGGATTTAAGGGCCCGCCACCCGAATTTCTACCGATTTCCTAAATATCTCCCTTAAACATTTGAAGTTTTCAAGCTCTTAAAAATATATTTTTTTTTGAAGATAATGTCTAGATGCTGCCCGCGCCGAAACGCAAATTTTATGAAATTCCCTCGGTAGAAAAAAATCGCAAAGTATGCTAAAAAATTATTAAAAACAAGTCTGTTTCTATTATTTTACAAATTATATTTGTGAAAAAATTCACAATGTTTCTTTATGATACTTAAGATGCTCCCCGCGAGATTTTTGCTCTATTTTAAACGAGTCGTGTTTTATTAAACATTTTCGCAATTTTCTCATCGATTTTCTCGCTGTAAATGTTAGCGCGCTTCTCTAACATTCGTAATTTCGTATCTCTCCATCTTCTTCTTTTCGAGCCCGGTTGCGGAGCCTTAAGGTGCAATAAATAAGGAAACAAGTCACGGGCGTAGCCAGGTTTTAGTTTCGGGGAGGGTTCAAGAAAATAAAACTACTTAAAGTGCAAAACTCGTGTCAGGGGGGGGGGGGGGTAGATTTTTTTTTATTTTCTATGTAACTACTTAATTTTAATTTGAAAAAAAAAATTTTAACTTCTTAAGTTTCTTATTTTGGGAAACGGGTAGGGCTACCGCCGCTCCGGGAACCATTTATTGAATAACCAACACCTCTCCCATCACCCCAAGCGGTTCACTATGTGCGGTGACTAAGCAGGGGTGTCAGGGTTTATTAGGTGAGGTATGTTTTTGGTCTTGGCTGCGGATGCGACCGCCCACCAGCTGCTTGTGCCAGATCGGGAGTGTTCAGTTAGCTTAGATAGGTAACCAACACTTCTGCCATAAGTCACATAAGTGGTTTGCTACATTTTGTTACTTACCAGATGTGCTAGGTTTTAAGGGGTTCGACCAGGTCTTGGCAGCAGAGGCGCCTGCCCTCCAATAGCGCGGTCGAGGTTGAGGGAGACCTTTTTACATCTGCAACTGGTCTTTCTCGATCCATCGTCTTGCAGCGGGAAGGATGGATTCTTATGTCCTGGACACACTGATCTCTAAATTCCCCCGAAGATGACATAAGCCCCGAGAAAAAATATTTTCCTCAGGGCTTCCTGTTTGTGGTTAATGGAAAAAAGCAATCAAAATTGGCCCTTAACATCTCTAGAATGTGCCTGTAACAGGTGCAGTTTGAAAACCAGCGAAGGAATTTTTAAAAATTTTATTAAAATACCAGTGTGTACTATTTCACACAGAACTTAAAAGCTTATGGCCTAAGAACTTTTTTCAATAGAAACCCTATACATTTTCCTAACGACCCGTATTGAATTTACAGATAAATCATTCGTGGGATTTTTTGCGTTAGCAGACTACAAAGAAATGTGTATTTTTGGGTGTATGTTGATTTCGAATTGTCTTTTTTAAATCGATAATTCAGAAATGAATTTGTGTCGACTAAAGGCCTCCTCACACTTGTGAAACTGAGAATTATGCTCCCTGACAAACGTTGTTCAGCACTTTAAATTTAAACGTAATGCGCACCTAAATAACATACTTCCTAGGAAAGACATCAAAAAAGTAATTTATGCTTTATGTCATTCCCGTCTTGAGTACGGAATTCTAGTATGGGGATCTGCTACAGCAAATCATATTAACCACTTAGATATTGCTCAGAAGAGCACCTTACTAAAATTACCCAAATATATGCCAAGAATGTTCTTATACATCATTTTAAAAACAAAAAATCTCCTAATGAAACTCGGATACATGACACAAGAGCCTCAAAAAAGGATATACGAGATGTTCCAAAATTCAAGACAAGTTTTGGCCAAAGAAACCACATATATCTGGCAACCAAACTTTACAACGACCTTCCTCCAAGTTTGAAAAAGATAGAAAAGATAAATAAGTTTAAGGAAAAAATCAAAACATGGGTGAAAGAAATTAATGCAGACATACTAGAGAATATATTAAAAACATCATAGAAACTAAATAACGGAAAATCAAAGAAATCTACCAGTCCGCCTCAGCACAGGACCACCTGGTGAGGAGGACTAAGAACAAACAGATGTAATATTTATATACATTATCATATCTTGTAATTCTCATCAAACCTGTAATTAAATAGTCACTAATAAAAAAAATGTAGGGCGCCCTTAAAAAAAAACTGTTCATTTCTGGTCTGAACCACCCTCGTAAATAGACACACTTTCATATCGGAATAATACCGTACGAACATTATTTGCTGTCCTGTGTTCTGTTTAATCATCGTTTTGCAGGGAAAAATTTAAACAAGACGGATTATAAATAACACGGAAATAGGATTAAAGTGAACAATAGAGACGGTTCTTTCAGAGTCGTGATCAGCTTTGTTTGCATTCATAACATGCGTTCCTATGAAAATAATACCATTGCTTTGTATTAGGTATTTTTAAGCAAAATTGCCATCATCCGACAATTTTTACACCTGAAAATGAAACATAAAACAATATTTTAGGCTTCATATGCACCGAAAAGGGCTTCGTTATTAATTGATCGGAATCTAATATTACGGTTAATGCATTTTCCGAAGGAATTTACCATGATAAATATTTTGCTCTCATCTTGTCCTACGAAACAAGTGGTCACACAAGTTTTTTAAATGAAAACTTCTTTAGCAGCGTTGTGATTTGAAGATCAATGAAACGAAAAATAGCGACAATAAAAAAAAACACATACATCTACAGGATTTAGCCTGCGACAGAATGAGATAGTAAAATCGGTCTCTTTTATGTGCGATGCTTCGTAGCCTCCCCACTCTTGTCTACTTTAGTTTTCTGAAGGTTTTACTTCTACCGCGTGTGAATTGCACACTGTAATTTTGTATAATTTTTAAATGTGAATACCGCACAAGAGTCCCAACTGCCTGGAGCCAATGAGATTATGGCAACCCCAATTGGCGTATTTTTTGAGGCTGAAGTGCAGAGAGCAATGAGATGGGGAAGAGGAAGGTGGGGAAGCTTCTGGCTTTTCATATCTGATCACCAAACATGGCTAAAGCCATTTAAAGTAACTGTTCAATTCTGAACGGTGGTCTTACACCAGGGCGATACTGAGAATATTTTCCACCACAAATATATCTTATGTCATTTTAATTGGTTTAATTGTGAAATAACACAGAAATAAAGTTTTCTTGCGCACTCCGGGATTTGAACTCCCAACTTTCGGGTTGCTAGTCGAAAGTCTTACCCCTCCACCACGGAGGCGTCAAACTTATAACGCAATATTTTCGTAGAAGACAATCATTTTGTGGTTTGACATAATACATGTAATTAAACAATAGCACAATTCTTCGCCACAGACTTATTGTTAATTAACGTTAAATTTCAAATTAATTTATTAATATAATGTTTATTACCTAGTACTATTTATGTTAATACTTACTTAAATAATATCACCGAGAAATTGCGTGAGTTGGGCCATAATATGTTTTAAATTAAAGCGCGGTGACTTAATAATATTGAAGCCCCATGAGGCGTAAAAGTGCGTTCTTCGTTGCACAGGGCAGAAACGGGGTTCCCCGCAAGCTTTGAACCGAGAAAAGCAGTCGCGCCGGGTGCAGTCGAAGGAACTTGTTAAAAAAGTGCATTTTATAGCGCCCTCTAATGAGATTGCAGCAAGGATGCAAGATCACTTTCGTTTTTATGGTTGACCGTTACCTGGTGCATGGACATGCACTTTTTATCTAGGATCCCGAGCCAGAGCAGTTGTGAATAAGCAAGGTGGTCGTTAAAAGGGTTACAGCATTGGTTAGGTGTATGTTGGAATTGGGCGGGGTGCGCGGGTTTGTTAGTTCGGGGGCGCGGTTTGTCCGCCGGCTGCAGGCTTGCATGTCGCGGCGCTGCGCCGCTACCACCGCTTGCTGCCATCAGTGACCGATCAGTGCTACGCCGGGCGTCGCGGTGGTAGAACGTATCAAAAAGGAAGACACCCGCCTCCGCTCGTCCCAGCATTATTCTCTACTGGTACGGAAAAGTTAATGTTGAATTTCATTGTTTGAAATATAAATCTTTAAAGTTTCGTTGTGTTTTACGTGAAGTTTTTGGGAGTTCTTGGTATGTTTTTACTTTTATATTTTGAGACCACTTTTTCAAAAATCATCCTTTACGATTTTCGATTTCCTTTTTTTACGAAAGCCTGTTTTTTGACTTTCAGGAATGACTTATCAATCAACAATATTATAAATGTTTCATAGGTTATTAAAAAAAATTATCTTCATATTTTAAAGGCTAGTTTTATTTCAAAGTTTTAATAACACTAGAAATTAATGCTGATTCAAATTTAGAAGGAAAGTTAAAATTTATTTATTAATTAAATTAAAATGATTGCACAAAAATGTGACACAACTAATAATGATATAATATAACTTTCACAGAACTCGAAAATTAAATTGGGAAAGTTATAAAGTGTTGAAATTCTCTAAAACACGACTTAAGAAAAATTTCTTATGTTTTCATTAATAATAATATGACTTGTATAGCGTCGTTTTTGTGAAAAATCACCTCAAGGGCGCTGTACCTTAAGTTTAAAATGAGTCAGTATAAACTTAAAATCTTATTGGCTAAATACGCCCATGATGGTGGAAGTCAAAACACTGTTAAATACATATTGAATATCTACTATTAAAATATTCGTCGATGGGTTAAAAATCATAATATTGTTTCAAATTAATTCAATGCAGTTTTCAAAGAAAATTAATAATTGTGTAACTGTAAATTTCTTAAAATTTTACCAATTTGCGCAATTCTGAAATTTTATATAAAAAGGTTTTTTTTTGTTAGATTTTCCTTTACTTCCGTCGGTAGTGATACATAAAAACGTTCTATAAACTAGAAATAACGAACACTGTAGCGTTAAACGAGCTTTACGCTGTTATTCGCATTGTATTAAATTTCATGTATTTTTATACCTCACCTTTTCCCATTGCTTGTTAAAAACGTTAGTTTTGTTATCATTTTTCTGAAATAGAGTTCAACGCGTGTAAAATCATTGTTTGGTTTAGATTAATGACTTTATCTAACTTCAATCACTTATTTTTTTTATCTAGTAGGAAGATCTTCAAAATTGTTACAACACATTTGTTTGTCAAAGATACTAAATACACTGTTGTATAAAGCGACCGTTTCGATGATATAACGTAGCTTAGTCGGTATAGTCGGTAGGTGGGTCACACCAAGGTATTGTTTCAATTTTAAGAAATGAGCGACCCAGGAAAATCTCCGCTGTACTTTTTTTAAAGAAAAGCTTTTGATTTAGAATACAACCAATGTTAAAATTATACCTGTAGTAATATTTGTTGATATGCCTACCTAGCTACCTCTTCATAATTATCTAGCTATTTTGTAATGCTGGTTTTTTTTCCTGGGCAAGAATAGCGGCTTTCCAGTTGGCGGAATCTTAGATGCAGATTTGTGATTGGGGTCGAAAATTCAGTTTGCCGCCGCCGGATAAAATTTCGCCCGCAAATCCCCAATAAAATGGGATGATCATGGCTACCATCTTGCCACCTATGAACAGTTCCGCTTAACTTGGTTTTCCATTTTATAATATTATTCTGTACCAAAGATTACCACGTCAGATTCATAATATTCAAATTAATTTCGTTTTCTTATTGCAATTTTGCACAACCTACAGCCAAAACAATATTTCGTTTCAAAAGTACGTTCCTTCCCAAAAATCCATTCGTCAATAGAATTTTTCTCACACTTGCATCGGTATTTCTAGGAATCATTGAAATAAAACCCGCTGGTCCAATAAATACTAGCAGAAGTCGGTTTACGATTCAAATTTGTATGTTAATGTTGGTCAGATTATTTGACGTCAAACTTTCATCAACTGAAATAGTTTTAAACTGTTTTGTCACGCTAGATTCCTATTTTCGATGCTCCGGATTTCGACTTTCAATTTACCTTTCTAAATTGTTAAAGTTCTGGAATCAGAGACAAATGTAAAGTTGTACCTATTCTTTATCTGGAGTCCGTGACAAATAAAAGTAACAGTAACTGTTTTTGTAAGTCTTTATCTGTAATGCCAGCTCCTAGAAATGATATCACAGCCACCCAGTACGAAGTCACTCAGGAAGAGTTGATAAGTGTATGACTAACAATAGAAGTATTATCTGAGACTGCGGCTGCAGCCTTGAAACCTTTGCGCGGTGTAACTTTCATCTGCGATACCCACTTGCTCTTGCCTCTGGAACTTGTCACCGAGTTGATACAGCGCGAGCGGATCCACGCCCGTTTACAAAGGTAGCATCAACTTGTGCGTGTTAATTAAACAAATGATCCACCGCGGAAACCCTCGACGAACTTTTTTCTTATCAAATATTTGTTCAATTAAAACGTCTAATTAACGACGTGAAATTCGTCTCCGTGAAAACATTACTTCTAATTTAAAGGTTTTACCTCACCGATGCCTGTTGTTTTAATGAAATAGGATAAAAAAATATTTTATACAGATGAATTATATGCGGATAATATTATATCTTGTCAAAATTGATGTTGTTGAAACCTATGAAACACTTGTGTAACATGATTGATAAGCTGTAAATGGCACTAATTAAAAAAAATCTTTTTTTTTCATACCAAAAGGTCTCATTAACTGAGTGTAACACGGTCCAGTGAAAATCGAATATCCGTTAAAATTATTAAGTGATCGATTGTTATTTTTAGCTGGTCGTCGAGAAATTATTAAGGAATTGCAGCCAAGACAATACACCCATGATCGTTGTTTGAGTGTTAAGATTAGGTACCTACATCACAAAACATGGGGCCTTCGAAAGCAGTTCTCGCCGTGTTGTTGGTGACGTTCATCAGTACAACCTCTGGACGCTGGGATGGTGGTAAAGTATTCAATCATTTAAGTTCTAATAATGGCAATTCTGACGATTACACTGTCTATAATTTGTTGAGGGATTCCTTGTGGTTATAACGTGTTAAAGAGAAGAGAAATTTATTACAGTAAATATAAGATGGCTACAATTTATTTTTGACAAATCAATTTCTGTCAACAATCAACTTCTGTCTAATTTAATTGAAAACTAGAGTAGGCACTACGTTTTTAATTACTATGTAGTAAGCAGAATCACTCGATCGATGGTTTGAAAGTATTTATGAATCATTGTTTGTGTATTATTACCTACCGTGGAGTTGTATAAACATTGTCACACTAGTAAATTGTGGAATGATGTAAAGTAGTAATTTTTCCATAAAAAATTTTTATTTCAAGATAAATAAAAATTTCTGTATCTTGTTCTCTTTCATATTTTCGTTTAGATTGTTAGTGTTATTTTCTTCTTTAATGATACATTACATTGATGGAAATGACCTTCTAAAGTTAAAAAAAAGAGTCGTTGTGTCTGAAATGCAATTTCATGGGCCAAACTTATTTTTAGGGACTCGATGTTCGTCCAATAAGTTAATATCCGGAGTTTAATGGTAGAAGTGCCTTTGTCAAATTTCTGAATCGCCCAGGGGTGGAGATTTCTCATCGAGTTCTACGATAGATCGACCACAATTTTAACAATCTAGAGCACCTGACTTTAAGTATTTATAGCAACCCCCAGACAAATAAGGGAGGTTTTTAAGTACTTTTTAGTCCTTAAATCAAATTACCAAAACTGACAAGGCACATCTAGCATCAACCCCCGGATATATATATTTACCTACCTATCAATAATATTATGTAAAACGCACTCGATTGAATGCTGGGCAAGCCTTTAATTCCCGTTGAAATGGGTTTTAAAAACACGCGTAATTTTATTTCACGATCTATACATGATTATATCGTTCTAATTGCACAAATTGCATTCATAGTTTCTTTACTTTCCTAAATCAATATTTTTAATTTTTTTATCAGGATTCCGTCCCATTAGCAGCCGTCCTCTATTTTATCTCCCTAACCACGGCCGTCATTCAATTAATTTTATATCAGAAATAATATCATCTCTTATTGCAATCTTTTATAGCAAATATCATCACATATTCATAAAAATAATAAATAATTTGAATTTTAAATTTTATAATATGATTTGAACTATTATGTAAATGTATTATGTGCAGCGTTGCACGCACACAACACACACTGATGAAATGTAAACCAAAGATTTGGTGTCACGGAAATATGCGAAAATCTTACCGAAAGCTATATTCCATAAAAAGTTTGATATATTTTAAATAAACAAATACCTATATATGTTCTTCAAACTTCGCAAAATTACTTTGTGGCATCATTTTTCATATAATGAATAACTGATTACTTTGTATAAAACCACTATTTTTAAAACAATATCAACATGTTTCGACAACAATGTTGTCTTCATCAGGATATGTTACTATAATATGATTCATTATGATATATTACTTATAGTAACATATCCTGATGAAGACAACATTGTTGTTGAAACATGTTGATATTGTTTTAAAAATAGTGGTTTTATACAAAGTAATCAGTTATTCATTATACCTATATATGTGTTTTCTTTTAATCGTGGTTTGGTAGTTGTTAAGTTAATACATTTTGTATGGTGGCTTTAAAAGAAATCCATTAATTGATTGCACTGGCCTCTTCACTAAGCATAACTTGTTCAGAAATTTTCTCGATAAAAAGCCGATCATCCTGCCTAACTGGCTAGTGGATAAAATTAGCTACTACGAAAGAAAGTTCAGATTTTCTCTTTACACAAAGTAAAAGTATCTTCGTTTGATGATTCAAATGTAATTTTTTTATTGAAAGACTTTTGATTTGAATTGTTTGCATTATAAGAACGCGTGCCTACCATACTGCCTGCCGATAGAGAATAGGAGTAGGTACCCGACACCTCGAACCTATATTACACGTTGAGGCGGACCAGGATTGACTTCACGCTGCGATTTTGTTGTTCCCTCGCCTCCCCGCATTGCTCGGCTGCTGAAAAACACGAAAATCATACTTGATATATTATATTTATGAATACGACGTTCTCTGGCGGTGCCGGCGGTGAGCAGCCCCATATTGTGGCTTCCCCGTGGTCTTCTCCTGGGCTTGCTACGCCTTAATTAGAAAACTAAACTTAACCGGAAGATAACCTCGAATAATATAACCTATCCTGGCCTACTCGTATCCCTAGCCTGGCCTATCCCGGTCGCAGTTTGGTGAGCGTGGCTGAAAAGTATCTTAATTGGGTGCAGCAAGCTACCGTCTTATAATTGGCGGCGTCGTTATGGCCATTTCACAAAGTCCGATGGACGCTAAGCCGCAGGATGTGTGTTCTGCGCTGTTTTGGGCTTTTTACTCCGAGCTTTGAAACTCGGCGCACAACTTTTATGTTTAACATCACAATTCAAACACTTAGGCTAAATAACACAGGGTAGCATTAAGCAATCTTTCCCCAAAATCAACAGATATTTTAGGTCCAAATTTTGAACCAAAACTAAAGCACCAGTCTGAAGACGGCCATAACGTACTGACATCGGTATGGTATAAAAATAAAAAGTAGAGTAATATGTATTAAATATATTTATTATTACATTTTTTTTTTATTTTATGTTTTAATTAAAATAAATTAGTTAAATATAATATTGTTAATTCTAAAAATTTTAAATATGAGATTGGCTATTAGGATGGTTTAACAGAAGGGCGCAATGACGAAATTGGTAAACGCACGTCTAAATGAGAGGTTCTGGGTTCGAATTCCGTTTGCGACCATTATCTTTTTCTGTTGTGACTTGTTCTCTTTCATATTTTCGTTTAGATTATTATTATTATCTTCTTCTTCAATGATAAATTACATTGATGGGAATAACCTTCAAAAGTTATAAAAAGAGAGTTTTTCTTATAAAAATTGAAAATCATTTACAGTTGGATGAATTTTCTCCCAGCATTCTAAAATGACTACCGTACAAACGTAATAAATATATATAGTTTTGCTTTCGTCCCATTAAAGAATTGGTTCGGACACTTAAATTACGAAAATATAAGTCTCATACAAAAATATCTAAAGTATTAGTACTAATGTATGTTTGTTAGTTGTGGCAGGAATCGAATCTGAAAACTCCCGATTAGAAATCATTACGTTAAAGATGGTAGCTACCTCGAAGGGGTTAACATTTTTGACGCTAAAAAAAAATTCAGCGTAGAGCCAGGGGTTCTTCGCCACACTTCAACGAGGGAATCCTTTGAGGCCGAAGGAAATTGCTCAGTAGAAAGATGAGGATGATTTTTAACTTTCTGACAATTAGTTTTAAATTTAATCTGTCCAAAAGCTACCCGCATACCGTCACAATCCTTGATCGGATTACATCACCTTCACACTGTTTGATAACATCCCTAAGTATTCATTCCAATTAATTAACTAACCAATATCGTTAATTGATTATAAAACTTAATTTTGCAAATAGTACGAGAATTGTGCCAGTGGGACACGATGATAAAGTACGTAATAATTTCCTTGGAAGTTTGTATTTATTCAAAGTTATGCGATTAGAGATTTCTATCGGGTTAAAGAAATCGTGTCAATACCTTGTTTATAGTGAGCAAAGAAAATTGTGAATTTTAATAACAGTTTGCAGTAATATATTTATTAAAAAAATCACAGCTACAAGATATCATTTTCGGTCTTTAAAAAAAATACCCTGGAAGAACATTATTCGCATAATTGGCTTAATTTTAAATTTGATGACATTGACGAAATTAGTATAATATAATATTGTAGCTTCAATAAAAAAAGTTGAATTGCAATTATAAAGATAATTCGTACGTTATTTTGACTCATTATCATTACCAACTGTCCACATTAAATGAATGTATCCTTTTAAGTCTGGAATAAATGATAAATTAATTGCTGTTTGATAAGGAATCAATAAATATGTACATTATTGTTGTGGTCATTTTTATTTTTGTGGCCAAGTTCAGTGTACAGAATGAATTGTGTTCAGAATATTGACCTTTGTTATCTAATATGCCACGAAGAATGATGATAGGTAATTCTTTTTGAAAAACTACAGTGTTTTGAGTAAGATGCGTTTGCTTAGGTTCAGTGGCGTGGTGACGGAATATCTCCCCCGGGACAAGCCCCATCTTTCTCTCGTACCTTTACTACAATCCCTTTTTTATGTGAATAGCGCACCAAGTCCCAACTCTCCGGAGCCAGTGTGACTATTGCAGACTATAGCATAACTCACTGGGGTGTTTTATAATATATTACTAGCTGACCCGGAGAACTTCGTATCGCCTCAGAATCAATAACTGTTGTGTTAACTTATTAATTAAAAAGTCAGTATCAGAGATGCCGTTGTATACGGATTTATAATTTTTGTGATTTTCTTACTTTTCCATTTACGTATGGGAATTTTCTGTAAACGTGTGAGGGAGATTAATTAAAATTATTGTATTTTTCATGTGGAGGGGTGCAGACATACGTTCACCGTTTGTCCCATTTTCGACTGTTGACATTTAGTGCATAAGAAAGAGGGGCAGCATTATATGTTTAAGAACAAAAACAAAACAATTAGCGCATTGACATTTGACGTTTTTGAATTTTTGGAATTTACTCACTACTGAATATTATACTTATCACAATATTCCTGCAGCTCTTTCAAAAGATGATAATTCGTTCAATACAAAATGTATAAAGAATTTTCTTCATAACTGTTTTTTTCGTGAATTTTTCCGATGTTTTAATAGCTATTCGAATCCAATAAATAAAAGATCATAAAAATCGGTCCAGCCGTTCTTGAGTTATAAATGATGTAACTAACCCGACATTGTTTTATATATTAAGAGCGTTTAACCAGCCAGCGGACGAAAATCCACATTTCGTCAAAAGTTGTTCTTTCGATCGTGCAGGGCGGTTACAATGAGAAAGATTAATTATTCTCCGTACCAACTTTTTAAAATTATAACTCAATATCGAATTTATTTCAATTCAAATTAGCTTTAATTTATACCTTCATCCAAAAATGCTGAAAGGCGTGATGATAAAACTATTAAAATAATGTACTTTTTGTAGTTATTTTTTGATTATAAGTATTTATCATTTTTCAATAATGTCTAAATTTAATAATAATGTAAAAAAAATCTGAAATATATTAGTTTGTAAGTGCGCAAATAAATACACAAACGGACCAATTTTCGCTAAGAAACACATGTACGTACATATTTTTTAATGATTTTATTGAAACTAAAATTAAAATTCTAAAACATACGTTTACTAGATAATGTATTGATTTATTTTACTGCATGATTTTATTATTTGAAATGGGTGTGGTATAATACAAAAACTTTTTTGAAAATTGAACAAATCTGCCAACGACCTATGGAATAACCTTATTATACTAAAAATTAAAAAAAAATTCTCAAAATTTATTACATACGAATGCTAGATAAAAGAACAATCTTTCGAAATCCATTTATAAGTTTTTGTGGAAAAGAGTCAATACGTCTAAAAACTCTTTTGAAAATGACGTATTTCCGGTTTTCTCTGGTAATGCCCTCTTAAGATAATAAAGGGTGGGAGTGGCAAAGGAAAGTATTTGGGAAAGATGAAGATTGGAAAACGCCTGGATTTTCAGATGTGGTCTCCACACATGGTTAAAGAAACTATTTACATTTCAAGCAATTTTGATCCTGATTGGCGATCTTCGAGAATAGGTATTTACCTCTCTGGAACCCCTAATTCTTCATCCAAGATTTTTCTTCTTCGGAATTGTTGGATCGAATTCAAGGTACAATTAAAAATACCTTGTTGCAATACGTAGATATATAATATAATTATGTGTAGGTACTGTTTGCTAAGTTATTTATTTTTCAAAAATACATGTTTGCCGTGAACCAAGTGAATGTTAGAGTTAAAGTTAAAAATAATAGTATTGTTTAAATATACTGTTTACTAATATAAACCTATTTGAGGACTGCACGTGCTCAATCCACTTGGATGCTCTTTAGGTATGCCACCGATTTGGCTAGTTTGCTGTCGAAATTGAGGTTGTACTAGGTTCTCGAGAGAAGTGGTTTATTTTGGGTACCTGTTCGTAAGTTAGATTACACAGTAATAACATACGTTAATTTTTTTAAGTGATAAATTCTTTAGCAACTTTGTTATTTGAAAATC
This sequence comes from Limnephilus marmoratus, assembly GCA_917880885.1. Classification (NCBI taxonomy): domain Eukaryota; kingdom Metazoa; phylum Arthropoda; class Insecta; order Trichoptera; family Limnephilidae; genus Limnephilus; species Limnephilus marmoratus. The sequence continues at coordinate 38,458,278 of OU862920.1, read as the reverse complement.
GATGAAACCAAAAAGCGACACTAAAAAGAAGCAGACACATACTTCTAACATCTATAGGATTTGGCCTGCGAGAGAATAAGACGAATTATTGTTTTCCATCTACCCTCCTTATTCTTGTCTACTTTACTTTTCTGAAGGTTTCACTTCTACCGCGTGTGAACTACAAACTGGATTTTTTTTTTAATTTCTGTTTTTATTTGCGTTAGCTCTACGCAGGAGGCAAATTATTTCCCTCAGATTATGTGATCTTTGAGGATACTGTCCTTACGGTATTTTTAATGAAAGGAAATAAAGACAGTTCTGAAAAGGAAAAATATATAAGGGATGGGTAGGAATCTGGGGTTCAGTGTCCAGATCATCCGCCGCTAAGATCTAAACAAACCTCACCCCATGGACCCAGGCATCTCTGCCAAGCTTCCACTTAGGATGACCGATGGCAGAAGTGTTAATTATCCAATAAACCGTTCCGTGACTGCGGCGGTACTTATTACAGGCATTACAGCCTCCGAAATATGACTAATTTATTTTTATTTTTTAACTATTTGCATAGATAAATTGATGCTTTTGTTGACTTATGAATGAATCAACATTTCGGTCATCTTTGAGCAAAAGTAGGATCATTTTTATAAACAGTAGTTTTCTTTATGTTGGTGTCGATTTTTTAACATTAGAGCAATTTAAGTTACCCAATAGGTATACGTTGATCAGTGGAGGTTATCCACCTCTTTCCCGCCCTGGTATAAGTAACTGATGATTACTCCTTCAAGGCTCTCGCAAGATTCTAATTTTTTTTTGTTGTTAAACGAAGCAACATTTATTTATTTTGAACGAATCTAGACCTCCAGTGTCCTTGCATCGTTGTTAGTAAGCAGTATGCAAGTGCTTAACAGGAAAAACAAAATGCACAAAAATAGGTTAGTAAGACAAAGATAAATTAAACAGGCAAAAGAAAAACTCATTAATGAGGCTCCATGAGGCGGTACAAGTATAAGTTGATCAATAGAAGTACAAATTAATCACTTCACACAAATATTAACTTGTTCGAAATTTAATTACGTAGTTTTTTATTATAAAAATAATACTATCAGACCCGGACGCGCGTTGCTGCGACTAACGAAACACAACGCCATCAACTGGATGGTTACTCAACCTTTTAACACACCGCCATTTAATTTGCATACAAATCAAATCAGACATTCATTCACCACATAGACATCCTCCTTTAAGTGTATATTTCAACCAATTTACACAAAACCTTAACAAATTATATACCTAAACGTTTCTCACGAATCACTCTATCTATTGGTGAAAACCGCATGAAAATGAGTTCAGTAGTTTTTGAGTTTATTGCGATCAGACAGACAGACGCGGCAGAGGATTTTCATTTATAATGTGTAGAGATTTGCATTCTGATGCTAAAACTATCAATAATATTGGAGCGCACTAATTGCAAGTTTCACACCGAATTTTCTCTTTTTATTTAAATGAACTAAAACCGAAATTACATTATGAAAGAATCCCCGAGTCAAAAAATAAAATCTGACCAAAACACTTTGTAACCATTTGTTTTTCTTTTTTTATGGTAATGGACAAACATTAAATTCAAATTATGATCAAAGCTACACACGCGTCTAGTATGTGTGTAGTATATCTTGTACAGGTTGTCATTTAACTAATCAATGAAAATGTTGTTTACTGAAATTGCCATCAAGTATAGATATGTTTTATTGTCGATGTGGAATTAATGAATTAAACCTAAAATCAGATTCGATCGACAGGCCGCTTAGCGTAGGCGTGATTTACATTTCAGATTTCAGTCGACGTATTAGATAGATTGTTTTATTTAACACAGCGTTGTTGAAATGCATTCCTTCATAACAAGGACTGTAGAAAATGTAAATTACATTTTCCACGAATTTTGTCTTCGTACTACATTCATACATAATACCGTTGCCCAATAAAAAGCTCAACACTTCTGAGAGGTTATAAGAAAAAATTTCAAAACGTTGCAAATTTTCATTTTTAAATAACATCTAAGTAGGTACTTGTTCTTCAAAATTCTTTCAGACAAGTTTATTTTATTTTTTTATTTTAATAACAATATAAGGATAACGTAAAATTACCAAATAAGTAAAAATATGAATATAGTGGTTTATTTACAGTCCTCCTCATTAGGTATTCATGTTCCGAGGCGGACTGTATGTTGCTGAATGGGTGTAGATTTTTATTTCCTCATCTTCTAGTTTCTTGACTTTCATAAAATAACAATAAATAAAATAAAAGTATTAATGTTTGTTGTCTGCAGGTTATATTGGGGTTACTTCATAATTTTAATGATTTCCTCATCTTCCTGTTTACTTAACCATAATTTTATGTTTTTTTTTAACATTTTTATCTCCATGGTGTTCTTAATTTTAATTGGAAGGGCATTATATAATTTTGTAGCATGGAAATTATGGTTTTTCTGGCCAACAGATGTGTTTAATTGCGGGATGTTCAGTAGTTTTGAGGATTTTGACCTTGTAGTGTAGGTGTGTTGGTCAGCAAGGTATTCATATTTTTCTTTAAATTTGAGTAGTGCATTTTTTGAGTATATTAGTAGGTATGTACTTTAAAAAACTCTTTATTTAGGTTTCCCGTGCAAGCTTATTAAATTTTATTTATGTTTATGTAACAATTTTCTCCACTTGCTTTTCAAAATCTTTCACACGTTTTAGTGATTTGAAACTCGATGAAACGAAAAATAGTAACACTAAAAAGAGACAAACACATACATCATCATCATCATCATCATCATCTGTGGCTCTACAACCCAGGTCGGGTCTTGGCCTCCAGCAGAGCCTGCCTCCATGACTGTCGGTGTTGTGCTGCGTTGCGCCAGTTTCGGATGCCGATGGTGCTTGCATCCTTCACCACTCCATCCAGCCATCGAAGCTTTGGTCTTCCAACTCTTCTCCGACCCCCAGGTGCACCATCCATAATTCGCTTTGGAATATCTCCTTCGCTCATTCTCTGGATATGTCCAGCCCACCTGAGTCTTCCAGTTTTGATTTCCTTGGAGATATTAGGGTCCTCGTAAAGATCGTATAGCTCCTGGTTGTATCTGATACGCCATTCTCCATTATCACAGACTGGGCCGTAAATCCTTCGCAGCACCTTCCTTTCAAAACTTTCTAGGGCTCCTTCATCACCCTTACTGATTGTCCAGACAAACACATACATCTATAGGATTTAGCATGCGAGAGAATGAGGGAGTATAATCGGTCTCCTCTTTGTGCGGTACTTCGTAGCCTATCAGTCTCCCCTCAGTGCGGTGCTTCGTAGCCTCCCCACTCTTGTCTACTTTAGTTTTCTGAAGGTTTACTTCTACGGCATTTGAATTGCACACTCTTTTTTTTTGTTCAAACATATTATCACTATCATAATATGGAAGTTTACGATAATTATCAACAACTATTATCAACAACTCCAAATCGTGTTTTAAAGGACTTGCGACAATTCAGAGATTATAATATAAATATGTTATTTCACAATGAGAAAAATATGTATTACTCTCACAAAGCTCTCAGTTAGAATGTATTAATCTGTATTATATTTAGTTAGAAACTATTTTAAATCTGTGTTTTACTTATGTAGTTAGAATGTGTTTTAAATCTGTGTTGTATTTAGTTAGAATGTATTTTATATCTGTGTTATATTTGGCGATGCTCAGTTGATACTTATTGAAATATATGACATAAAGCATGGAAGCAACGTAATATCAGCAGCGCAGATTAATAGCGTTTTATACACGCAGCGGGGCCCGGACCTTGTAACTTACCCCCGGTCCCGCCCCCGGACCTGATTGCTCCGCGGGGGGAGGGTGTCTTTCTCTCAGGATAATTCAATTATTATCATATTGCTGGATATCCGCGAATAACAAAGGACGCCACAATGACGGGCCGATTCAGACAACAAACTAACCAAAAAAGAATAGAAAAAAGTCGAGTTGCTTCGGCCAAACGACTGGGTATTGCGCATGGTTGCTCGGCCGCTGAGAGCTCCGTTCTCACATACTTTTCTATTGAATGCTTCATTTGTGAGAGTGAGCGAGAGGTTCCAAGGGAGCTCTCAGCGGTACGGTTATACTCACCTCCTGAAGTCCTGAACTCAATGGCCTATTGAGGAATGCCGCAGGACTCAATGACAAACACAATATATATTTGTATATGTAATAAAATCCTTTTCATGTGTTGTTGGTTTTTAGGGCTACAGCGGGGATAAAATTAAATTAATATATTTAACGTCCTGTTCTCTTATTGCAGTGAATTACATATTTTTTGTTTGATTTTCATACTTGTTTGTAAGATTCGCGTTCACCATATATTCTGCGCTCGGAATTTCAGAAATTACAATTATAATAAGGTAGTCGTAACCTCATAATACACCCGTACTAAAATGAACAAATAAAAAATTGGTAAGTAGATATTAACTAATAATAAAGCTTTGTCGATATCAAAGTTAAACAATGCAATCGAAATAAATACATATACCTATGTATACGGCTATGCGAAGAGACGGAACTGGCATCAAAGGGCTAGAGTCGATTTAAAAAAAAAACTTGTTGTTAGTTTACTTGGGTACATAAAAAGTGTACATTTTTCTTGTTATTCACGGAAACTGGAAAAAGGTTTATGAATGTAATCTTTTTTTCGTTTTTTAGTTTAATTAAAAACGTTACTCGTCCCTGCATTTTTATTTGAGCGGTTCGTATATATCTACAGCTTTTACAGCGTTCTTGAAATATGCAACATGAGTTGTATTTTAGTTGAAACTATTTTTAAAATATTCGATGTTACATTAATTTGTTAAAACTTACAACGGAAGCGACGTTTTTTAAGTAAATTTTCCTTTTTCTGAAAGGGTACATTGTATCAACGCGATAATCAAACATTTTTGTCAATTTCTCCATTCACTCCAACAATGGAATCTCTTTTATTATATCGATTTTGTAATCAAAGTTTATTAAATGTAGACTGTAGACAGTCAATATTGTCATTTCGAAATCTTTCATCGGTGATAGTGTTTTCGATTCCAGTTCAAGTCGTAAATCTTTACCGTTGTTTTTAATCACTAAAACCATCATTGTTTTTCACCTGTTGTTGAATCAAAACACGTGCGAAGCCTGCTTTAGATTTAGAATATGCTCACCTTTTTTTCCGATCGATTAGTATGTAGTATTATTTTTAGTTTTATTATTTGTTTCAACTGATCACTGCTAACCGGTTGAAGTTCTGTATTTTCTTTCCTAGACGGTTGTTCAGTCGCAAGATGTTTAGTAGGTATAGTAGGTACTTAATTTGCGAAGAGCCTGGTACCCAGGTCGGTTTTTAGTTCAAATGTCATGCTAGGACTAGATTAATGATTTAACATTTAAATGTTACGATGACACGATATCTCGTCGCTACATCATGCACACAGTTACTAAGCAGGAGAATTAAAATGGTCGCGTTCCGAATAAATCCACCCCGTATCGACTAATAACTTGTGCAGATTTGTTTTCGAAGGCGGCATCGGCATTCGAACAAATTGTTATTCGGAAACTCCCCAATTAACGCCGAAATACTGAAATCAATTTGTACATGAATATTTAAATCTGCGTAGTTTTATTTTGCTAATTAGGGCTTTTACTTTTGATCAGAAGTTTATTCCTACTGGATACTTGGATGCTGCATGCGCAAACCTAGTTTTATGTTCGCTGCAATACAAGCTTAATAGGGACTTTCAATAATGTTGGGAGAGCGAGAAAATAAGAGGATTATAAGTTGAGCAGTTTGAAGTATTGCCTGTTGCGCTCAGCATACAATATGGTTTCCTGTTACTTTATGAAAGATGCTTTTATCGAGATGTTTTTTTTTTATTATTATTAATAACACATGTAGTTATGCCAGGAGGGTTGCAAGACCTCGAGCAATGGAGCGCTGAGCGAGGTCGACGAGTGCGCATTGCCGCTGCGCAGGTCTGGTCAGGTCTGCTCAGATGCTCAGCTCGAGGAGTCGAGGAATGCAGAAGATTATTGTAGAATATCAATGCGTCCATTTGCATTGGAATTCAATACTGATGTTGCTATGTTGTGCAAGACGCCAGAGTTCTTCCAGAGTAATGGTCTTTCTTACACCGCCACATAATATATGTAGGCATGCATTAACTTATTCATAGATTTTCATAGATACATGGCGATCGTGTATTGTCTTGAGGGTAAATCAATATAATTTTATCTAATTTGAATCTATCTCTGAACTGTAGATTATAGTTTCAGTTTAATTATTAACCCCACAAATAGACAAGTTTAGTATAAAAATGAAGCCCTGCCTGTTGAACAGGACCCCCTGGGATTCGCTCGCTAAGATGACGCAGAGCACTCAATCTCTGTAATCCTTCTTTCTATTAGTATTACTGTACTCATCTCAAGCATTACTTTTACTGGGTAACCCGCGAGACCGTACTGTAGACCCAAGGGGTTGCGTGAGGTATATAAGGCTATGTACACACGTGTGACGTATACACGCAAGCTATTGATGATTAGTGATTAACAATATTGTCATAACGTGCACGTCAGCCATCATGGAATCTGTCCCGCAATTCCCAGACCGCTAATAGCTGCTGAATTAAATTTATCTTTTATTATTGCGGGCGAATTTGTGTATCTGATGGGGCTCATTTACCTAAACTTATTCCTAACAGGGCTGGCCTAAGAGGAAAATTGAATTAGTTTGGAATACAATTATTTTATGAGAACCTAAATTGATTTTAGATTTAAAAAGCTGCACAGATTAACAGACACAAAAAAGTATTTAAATATTATACTTTAATAAAGATCAGTTTTCTCTATGTATTTTTTTCCATCCAATGGTTGATCCCTGGCCTTGTTAGCAGCCGTTTTAATAATATTTATTATAAGTTGTCGGGAACCCGGTACGCCCGTATTCACTCGCTGATGTTAATATGCAGTCAGGATTACGTATCTACTTTTTATGTATTTCTTCTACTGTCAACATTACTCATTATAACTTGTATCTCTACTTTGCACATCTTGAGCCCGATAAACTTTTTCTATCTCCAGGCTCTTGGTTGATAAACGACTAATAAAAGATTATTGATTTAAAAGCACCATACAAAAAAAAATCGAGTGCATTTTACACGCGATAGAAGCGAAATTTTACCAAAACAGTCTCAACCAAGGTTGGGAGCCTTGAAAAGTGATGTCATAATCAAAGCGGCCAATGAACAGTTTGATGCTGTAATGCGTCATTTCCGTTTCATCCTAATTCCAAATAGCAACGAGGCTTATGAAGTTTCACTTCAAAAACTAAATTTTAATCAATTAGGACAGGTTATTTCACAGAAAGCGAATAATTCTTTAAAAATTTCAGATTCCTTTCTTTCAGATCTTGAATATTAACTTTGAAATTGGACGCATTGTTCTAATTCTTTGATACAACCTGTCCTAAGTTGTATGTATATCTATACTTGAATGTCGTTATAATATTTAATTGAGGTACTATAGCATTTTAACAACAAACAAATTGAAGAATAAAAAAAACCTAAGTGTAACAACGAATCTTTCTACATAAGGTCAATTAACATAACGATTTTCTATTCACGCAAATACAACACTTTTGTAAATCATTTTTTTTTGTATTTATCCATATGTTAATAGAGCAAAATAATTTTTTTGATAATTTTAATTAACTCGTAAAAAAGGCCAAAGTTACTTCCAAAATCATGCAAATTGAATTCTTTAATGACCAATATATCCTAATTTAAAACAAAAAAATAAATAAAATAGCACATATATGTCTACACATTTTTATTAAAAAAATAATTATTCGGTTTGGTTGGGGATTTTTGCGTTAAATCCAATCCATTTTGCATAAAAACTTAAAGTTTATCGTGAGTTAATAACCTTCCGGTATCCTTTACGTTCCAATATTCGAAAAATTTCAAATGAAGGAAAAAAAAAGATGCAGGGAGATTTTCACTTAGAATGTGAGCAGATTTTTTTTTGGTAGCAGTTTAATTCTTTTTTCGTTTTCGTCAATCCTGACCGAAAGACTAACAGTTGTAAGTTGGTTATAGTATCCGAATCTGCATGTAGAATGTCTCGGTAGGGCTGCGTGACTGCTTGTCAAAATGACTAACGACGAACTTCGGCGGCCGCTGTCTTTTTTTCTAAGTTGAGTGATTCCGCTGCTCATTAAGGGCATATTATACGTCGCTTAAAGATAACAACATTGCCGAATCCGAATTTAATATAAACGGGAGCTATCTAAAGTTTCGTTTGTAAAAAAATAATAATATTATAACATATTATGGTCACCAGAACACAAACTAATGTTATAATATTTTGGTCGTAAATAAATCTCGTTCGAGCTTCGTTCTTTTATTTTAGTTCTGAGTATCGGTTTTACTAAAGGGATACCCAATGGCCTACGTAGTACGAAGTATGCAACTCAATGAAAGAGGTTCATGCCTTGACTGGCTGACTATTAAGACAAGTAGGCAATCTTCGCTTTTTCATTTCATTATATAAGTCCTGGGTCCTTTAATAAATGAATACCCAATGTCCTACGTTGTGCGAAGTAGGCAACTCTCTGAAAGAGGTTCATGCCTTGACTGGCTGGCTACCAGGACAGTAATGTAAATGTAAACCAACTTCTTCATAATTGAACGTTCATATGATATTCTGCACAGAATATTGTAATTTTGAATAACCTGCCACTAATTCTTTGTTTTCTCTCCCTTGTTTCTTTCTGCAACTGGTTCTAAGAAATCATGCTTACTTACATGAAGTTTAGATATCTAAATAATCTAATATGATCAGGAAGTATAACAAAAGAAAACGCCTCGTTCATTTGATGTTATGACAATACCGTTATCAACCAGTGTCAAAACTGATTCTACTGCTCTTCAATAAATCTTCCTAATTACGGCACACTTAAACTCCTATTCTTTCCTTACGTGACCAGAGACCCAAGAGCCTACTTGATGCTAGGCTCAACGAGAAATGCCACTAACATCTTATTTTCATAACTCCACATTACTATTACAGAAGGAGCTGTTACTATTACGTAAAAAGCCGTAGGTAATATGTGGACACTTACGTTAATGTGCATACTTCGCGTAAATTGACTTGTCTATTTACATTAAACTAGGATTGTGTGGCACTAACTTTCATTTATTGTGGAATGTTTAGCACAATTCATTATTAAGGTTTCCACATTTCCCAGACGTTCCTCTGTGCCATTTAACTTGCCAAAGTTAAAGCTACAAAACTTTAAAACATATTATCGTATATTGAATCATTTAAGTTGCTTTGTCACGCTTTTGTCTCGTTATTTTTTTATAATTTGACCCAGAAAGTGCCAAGTTTGATGAAGTTCGGTCATTCCTTTTTTCTCATTTAGAAATATTTTTTTCCTGGAGTTACACGGAATAGTTAAAATTTAAAATTTGTAGAAATTTTATGAATCTTTGCTATGGTGCAAAACTATAAATTTGAATTATTTTCTAGTTTTAAATGTCACTGGAAATCGTGGCGACATTAATAAGCGAAGATGCAAAGATGACGACCTCAGTAAGTTCCTTTTAAGTGCCTCGTCCGGAACTACTTAGGTGTTCCATCAATACTTTGTAAGGATAGGTATAATAAAGCAGCTTGCTTCAGCGATAGGTACACATCTTGTATGTTGCAAATATTAATGGAGTAACCTACATCAAACACTTACTACCCATAAAAAAGACAAAAGTCGAATAATTACTAAAATTCAGTTTAGAGAAGTACTTGTACCACCCTTCCTGATGATCTCAGTTAGTGTTACTAACCTTGAAAGAAGATAGTTTATAACTAACTCACCTTAACAAGGTGATGGGCATAATCGACATGTCCATTCAAAAGATAATTAGTTTAAATTCATTCGTTGGCATCAGTACTTTTTGTACTAATTAGATGTCTGGCAAGTCAGGCAGTGGCGGCTGGGGACGTTTTGAGAAGATTGCTAAAAATTAAAAAAACGTTTTATTAATTTTGTTGCAAAAAATATAATAAGGGATATTATACGGCGCGGCTAACTTCAAGTACGTGAAAACCTGTACACATTTGCACAGTAGCTAACAATTCTAAAAGCAGAACCTATTGTTAACTTGTTAATTATCTGCCCTAGTTTGTAGAGATTAACCATCTTATAAGTGAGAATTTTCATAAAAATATTTAATACAAACAATAATTATTGTAAAACTTGGTTAATGTCCAACAGGTACTTACCGAACTCTTTCCAGGTTCATTTGCTACTTTTTTATTAACTACTTAATTCTTTAGTCAATTCGTCAGGTTTCAATATCGTCAACCCATTTCACAAAAATTTCAAAATGTGCTCAGTTCAAGCGTCCGTTTTAAATGGAGGCGTCTACTAATATCTACAGGAATTCCAAAAACTGAAAAAATCTGACTAATATCTATGAGAACCAAAGTGCGTACGAATATCTACAGCTCACACTGCTGACTAATATCTATGAGAGCCAAAGTACGTACGAATATCTACAGCTCAAACTGCTGACCAATATCTATGAGAACCAAAGTGTTGAACAAAATATCTACAGCACTGGCAGAGGTTGGATTTGCAATTATGTATAGCATATTGGAATAACGTAATATTGCGCATGCAGTTTAAAAAACTTAATTTATGTATGTGTGTGTGTAAAAATCCCTAATATCGGACTATTGGACACATTTTGCTGAATATTAAGGATTTGGGTTTTGGTTTTAACAGCTTTCTTTATTTCGAGTGATTCTAAATTATTTAGTATGTTACCATAACCATTTCTATGTCAGTTAGGTTAGGTTAGGTTGTGGTGCCGTGTATTTCGAAATAAATAAATATCTTTGTTTTATGACCTCCATGTTTGTTCAATAAATTATTGTCCTCGTAAACAGCAAAATACGTAATATTATGCAAAAACTTCATGTACGTACTTTAAACGTTTAAGCCTTTACGTAATTAGTAATTACGTAATTGAAGTAATTTATGCTTTTCCGTACAACCTCTTGCTCAGCTGCCCTCTGTAGATATTAGTCCAACCTACGCTCTGTAGATATTAGTCAACACTGGGACCGTCATAGATATTCGTCCGACCTTAGCTCTGTAGATATTAGTATCTGGAGTCTTTTAATTTAAGTCAAATTATGTACAATGTATGTGTATAGTACACATTATCCTTTCGCTGTCATTACCTATCGCTGGACAATTGTGTGAATAATTTTGTGATATTTTCCGTGACACATGTCACAAGTGCTGTGTACATCCACATGATGGTCAATAGAATGCCGACTTGATTGCTCTATCATAATGACAATTATTGTATTCTCCTTCTTTGGAAGGTCAAACAGTCACGTTTTATACAACTTCACAAAGAACACTTGGAAGAATCAGTTCAAAATATTTGAAAATATTTATTAAGACTGTTCCTTTGTGAATGCTGATTTTTGATAGATTTTATTAAATCATCCCATTCATGGGCATAGTTACCGATACTTTATGTATTTACCGAATTCAAAACGTACCACTTTGTTTGTAATTTTTTTTTTGATAATAGTTAATAGCACTAAAACAGTATTTTGGCCTTGTGTACTTTAATGAGCACTTTTATAATTTCCACGGTTTCGGCACGGCAACGGCATAAAAAAGCACTAAACGTACGTTCCTTATCACATCAATGCTGCAGCTCTTACTTACACAGCAAATAATATTGAAACAACGAAGCACGTACGTCTGCTTTCTCCGGAGGAAAAAAGTAACCATGTTCTTGCATCTCCCTCAGTTGTATTAAAGAAATGAGATTCCGCGAGCCGTGAGCGTTTCCGTGGGAATTAAAAAAGCAGCCGTTAACCGCAGTGGTAAAATTTGTTACCCTTGTTATTGGCATATAATCATGAAAGCAATAAACCAATAAAACTGTGTTTTAATGGAATTGTCTATAATTTATACAATGCGACAATTTATAAAACTCATTGGAGTATGTACCTAATAGCCGGTTATAACGTGTCGGGTATTGAAATTGCATAGCTCCAGGGCCGGATTGGTCCGAGCCCTTTCGGCAATTGACTAAAATATATAAATGTAAGCTATTTAATATAAATAAGCTGTAAATTTGAATACTTAAGAAAACGAATGCATTTAAAAATATTTGTTTCATGAAAACAAGTAACTATTTGCTACAACGTTCAACAGCTCGACTATGAAATATTTAGCCAACTTTATGTTTCGTTTCTCGTACAGCAAGAATCCCTTTAAGATTATGGTTTAATCGTTTCTCTCCATAGTGGAAGATACTCTCAGTATCAATGTGGTGTAAGACGACCATTCGGAATTGAAACGTTGCTTAAAATGGCTTCAGCCGTGTTGGGTGACAATATCTGAATGGCCAGGTTCTTACCCGCCTTCCTCTTCCTTATATCATACCCCCCTTCAGCCTCACAACTTCCACCAACAGGGAATGCCATACTCTCACTGGCTCACTGGCTCCAGGCGTTTGGGTACTCTTGAGTGGTATCCACACAAAAAAATAGACAAGGAATAAATATGCATCTGGACTTACCCGATCGACTCTACCAGCGATTCCTGAAAAAAAATCTCACCAAACAACAAACTGATATCTACGTTTTTGAAGTGAAAAATTCTTTAACACCATTTTTGATTTGAAACTCTCTAAAAAGAGACAAACACATACATCTACAGGATTTAATCTACGAGAGAATGAGAGAGCAACATAACACGGTCCCACGTAAGTCTCCTTTAGCGTTTATAGTTATAAAGCGCCTGAAGATCCTTAGCGGCCAGACATTCAGCAGACCAAGGATCGAATCTTATTAAATCTAAAAAAAAAATTGATAATCAATATCCAATCTTCAAACCACTCCCAAATGAACAGGCAAAGAAACAACAAAAGAAAGCGACATCTAGCGACTTTAAAGAAGAAAACACAAATACTAATAAATATTTTAAAAAATCATCCTTCACATTGATAAAAAAAGGTGCTTCGTAGTCTCCCCTCTCTTGTCGACTTCAGTTTCTGAAGGTTTCGTTTCTATTGCGTATAAATTGCGAACTCTGATTTTTTTTAAACTCGAAATAAACTCAGGAATCGCTGGTTAAATTCTAACTGGTATGTGATGGCAAAGCCTGAGTTAGGTCTAATTTGTCAGTTCGCTCCAGGACTGTACAAAACTGGTCATTCGTCCTATCATTAGTATAATAAAGCAATGCTTCTAATGGATGGAACAAATAATATTTCGATACATCCACTGGGTAGTTAATCACATCACAATATAATATTCGCGTAACGCGGATAATGTCCATATTACGATTCGTTATTTGCATTTTGTAATTAAATAACAAATGTGCACATTAAATAATACATGATTCCAAAGGAAATCAGCATAACCTAATCTATTAATTTAACAACAGTTCACTACCTACTTTCATATATTGGAAAATGTGTCACTGGATTTCAGGATAAATGTTTCGGTAAACCATTATCTAAATGTTACACTAACCGTATAGTTTACAGCTTAACAATAATAATTATTGTTTGTAACTAAAATATATTATTTATGAAAAAGAAACATTTCGATCGGCTTTGAAACAACCGTACGTTCGACAGGGAGAATTAAAAAAAAATAAGGTGCCGAAACCTGGAATGTTACTAAAGAGTAGCATGGATTTGAGATTCGATGCCAAGAGTTTATCAAATAGTTTTCCTTTTTTCCCGGTCCCATGGTGTGATTCCAATAATAATATAATTTTGAATAATGTGCTCTCACTTTATCTAGAAAATCAATAAAATGACATAAATTTAAATACTGCTAAATACAATTTTATTTTCTTAAAGTTTATTAAAATGAGCTTTCAAAAAGTATGAGTAAACATTTTTATTTTTTTTTTTATTAAAAAAATTCCTTTATTATTTATTTACAGTATTTTTACATTTTTAAATTAAGTCCCGTTAAACTGATTGATATCAGTTTGTCGACGGGATATGATACATATAATTTCAAGAATCCCGTTGGATTTGCTAAACTAATCCACATTATTAAATGAAATATTGCGTAGTACTTTATGTTTAATAATGTGCTCTCACTTTATCTAGAAAATCAATATAATGACATAAATTTGAATACTGCTAAATACAATATTATTTTCTTAAAGTTAATTAAAATGAGCTTTCAAAAAGTATGAGTAAACATTTTTTTATTTTTTTATTAATAAAATTCCTTTTTTATTTATTTACAGTTTTTTACATTTTTAAATTAAGTCCCGTTAAACTGATATCAGTTTGTCAACGGGATATGATACATATAATTTCAAGAATCCCGTTGGATTTGCTAAACTAATCCACATTATTAAATGCAATATTGCGAAGCACTTTATGTTTATATATGTACTAACGTACTTTTTTTTAAATTCTATTTCTCACAGTAGATACTTGGTGTGCACAGGTCTAGAAATTTCCTATATACTCCTATAAATGTAATTTAATTTATGCACTAGTGCGCGGATGCGTCGAGCTTCTCAAAAAGTAAGAAACTTTAACAGTAGGCAGTGGCGGCTCGTGACTTTTGGGTGTGCTAAGGTGCTAATATTAAAAAAATGGCATCATGGATGTTGTCGAATGCGAAAAATAATTTTTAATTTTTTTTCAAAAACTGGCGTTTTGTATGAAGATTTTTCAGGAAATCGGTGCGGCACACCGCCAAACTGAAACTTTCTGAAATTTTTCATACAAAAAACTGATTTTCAAAAAAAAAAAAATGTTTTTCGGCTACAACAACATCAATAATGCCATTTTTTAAATATCAGCACTCTGGCACATCCAAAAGTCACGAGCCGCCACTGACAGTAGGTAACTGAATGTGTAAAAAAAGTTAAGGTTATTAATATCATTGTCGTCAAAAATTAGAGAGAGCCACGAAAAAAAAGGTAGACTCGAAAGTCATATTTGTACAGCGCTCTTGGGGTGATTTTTCACCAAACGGCGCTGTACAAATGTGCATAGTAAAATTTCTTGACGTCTTAGCTTCAAACGTTTCCTCTACTTCAGATCAACAGAAAAGTGAATTATATTTTGGTCGAAATAACTTTTAAAAGTTATACCCATCAATGTAATACTCGTACTCGTATGTCGTTTAAGAATAAATTAATATTTATAAATCGAAACGAATCATGAAACAGAACCAAATAGAATTTTTTTTTTACATCAGATCGACAAAAATGACAGAACATATACAGGTCCCAATGACCGAGTAAATCCTAGGTTTGAGTCCCAGTTGCTACGGTTATCTTTTTTACATTTCTTTGTCTTGTCCTATTTCATGTTTCGTTCAGATTTATTAATTTTGTCTTCTTTAGTGAAAACGACAAACCTTGTAGGCCTACGGTGACGAAACAATGCCTTAATTTTGTTTAAATATAATTTACTGTCAGCCAAACAAATCATCGTTAGGAATGTTATTAATTACGTACAAAAAATTAAATACATTCGTGTTATTGTTATGAATAGTTAGTTGTTGTGTTAGAACATTCCCCAGGCTCTTGTCTCAATTGACAGGTCCAATTATTGATGAATGTTAATAAGTGATGAGACGAGAGAATTTATTCTTCAAGTGCCGCCCACTGTCTTAAGTTCATTGGCACTCCTGTTTGTGCAGCAACTCAATAGGCTACTGAGCCTTATCTCATTGGAGAATCAGTAGTTTAATTAAAACAATTATATCAAATGCGTTCACTTTGTTTACTATTCGGGGTGGCCCCTTGCAGAATAATCTCGCGATGTAAATATTGCTTACCACCTATAAAACGTTGCATTGTTTCAATGTATGTGGGATAAATTCTTGTCTTGTCGTATGTTGTCTCATCGTTGTTTATAACAAAAACTAATTAATTGGTATCACTTTAATGCCTGCTGGTATCATTCCATGCCTTTCATTGCTCCATTGTAAGTTGTTTTTCAAGCACGAAGGGTATTGTATATGTTTTAACAACTGATATAATATAACTCAGTGGTTTTAACGGAGCTCGGAGAGGTAGGCCCGTGAAATGTATACTCACCTTGCCTGCATTCGGTCCCAAGGCGTTTTTTTATACCCCAGGAGGAGAGGTCTGATGCGAGCGCAACCAATACATCCAATTGAGAGCAACACCGAGAAATTTGAACGTTAGGTATTTTACCAAAGTGTTACTCTCACTGTCGCTTTTATTCCCCCGAATACTAAGCGAAAGGGACAACTACCCCTCGAACTGATAATAACCAAATAAAATCATCAAAATCCGAGGATTTGTAATCCCCATTTTTCACCTCCAAAATTGGACCGATTTTAAATATTTTTTTACTAACTACATTAGAAGAAAATACTCCTACTTGTAAGTTTTTATTTTTTTTTAAGTTTAAGATTTTTTATTATGTTTAAAAAAATAACAAGTGTGCAGTTCACATGCGCTATAGAAGTGGATGCTTTAGTTAACTAAAGCAAACAAGAGTGGGGAGGTTTCGTGCACAACACAAAGAGGAGACCGATTTTTCTTTCCCATTCTCTCGTGGGCTAAATCTTATAGACGTATGTGTTTGTCTCTTTTTAGAGTCGCTTTTCGTTTCATCGAGTTTGAAATCACAACGGCGCTATAGAAGTTTTCACTTAAAAAAAAAATTGCACTACTTTTTTTTGTACATGAGCTCCACACAGGAGGCCCTGAGGAAAATAATTTCCCTCAGGGCCTATGTCATCTTTGGGGATGCTGTGTGGAGGGTTTTTTTTAAGGAAAGGAAGGAGAGGAGAGTTCTGGGAAGAAAAAGGGTTTAAGGGATGGGTAGGAATCTGGAGTTCAGTATGTCCTGGTCATCCGCCTCCAAGACCTAGACAAACCTCACCCCATGAACCCGGTGTCGAAATCCAGAGAGAAAATTAGGGAATACCTTTGTATGGACAAAACGCCGACCGGTTTCCTCTTAATCAATCAAAAATTAAGCGATTCATAATTTGATTCGACATCGTGAAGAGAGCACAACTCCCTTTCTGTGATGCTTCCTTGTTAGCATGCAATTATTGCTATCACAATTTGATCAACAGCTTAAACTGGCCGAGAACTTGCATTTAACCGAGGAGATTTTTCAAATAAAATAAATTCAAAGTGGCGCTGATTTCAATCACTTGTGACGATGGTTGAAACTTTCCAAGCTCCATGTTTAATAGAAAAGCTTTCATACGTCAACTTTTCTTTCACTGAGATCTTTTTAACGACTTTACCATCAGTTGGGCGTGCACAAGGAATAACTAACAGAAAGCTTCATTATAGGCAAAAGCAATAAGATTGATAAATAAAGTGTATAAGTCGATATTCCATATATGTCGTACGTTGACGCAAATTACATGGCACAGTTGTATAGAAGTGCATGTTATCGATTGATTCGGAGTAATGTTAAAGTTTGCACCAATAAAACTTTTTGTACTACTGGCTTCCGACCTAATCATTATAATATATTAATATTAATAGTGATAAATAACTTTACGCGTAAATAAACAGTATCTATGCTACATTTTGAGTTTATTTTTGTATTCATGTGATACGTGTAAAGAATTTCGTCTGTCTGGAGTCTGTTGTGTTATCCTTTTTTTCAAGAATTGTTTCGAGACAAAGAAAGAAGCGAGAAAGAGAGATGAGATGTGGAAAAGAGAGGTCGACAAGAGATTTTTCTGTTCTTATTGGATTAACACCTGACACACTTTTTTCAATTTAAATCATTAAAAAATCAGTATGTATTGGACAGTTAGAGAGGGGTGAAGGGTTACTCGGTTAAGTGACCAATGACTACACGATGAAAGAATTTTTTATGAAGTGAAAACTTCTTAAGCACCGTCGTGTTTTGAAACTCGATGAAACGGAAGCGAGCGACACCAAAAAGAGACAAACAAATAGTATTGATCCAGTATTGATGCACACTGGAGAAAAATACTGGCTCCTTACGTGCTCACAGAATCCTGAAAGCTTAATATTATTATTTCTTTTGTTTTCCTTTTACTACTATTAGCTTATTATCTTTTTTTGTTTCGTGTACATTCATATCCACCTTCTTTTTCTTTTTTTTCCTTTCAAATACTTTGTACATGTACGTTTATATTATACCCTTATGGAATGTGTGGGATTGCACTCTCCTCCCCACATACTGGAATAAACACTTATTTATTTATTTATTTATTTTTTAAATACATATACAGGATTTAGCCTACGAGAGAATGAAAAGGCAATAAAATATTTATGTATTTCATGGGTACTCGGTTCCAATATAATACGATAAATCCACGGCCCCACGCAAGTCTCCTTTGGCCTAGTGGTGTAAAGCGCCTGGGAATCTTAGCGGCCAGACATTCAGCGGACCAAGGGTCAAATTCTACGACATTAAAAAAATTAATATTTTTATTTTTGTAAAATCAATATCTTATCTTTAAACCACTCCAAAATGAACAGGCAAAGAAAACACAAATAAAGTGATACATAGGGAGTCCGAAGAAGAAAACACAAATACTAATACGATGACTAAATATATAGGAAAAGGTACACTAGAATTCGGCGACAAAAATAATGAAAAAAATCTTCCTTTACATTGATAAAAAAAGTGCTTCCTAGTTTCCCCACTCTTGTCTACTTTAGTTTTCTGAAGATTTCACTTCTACCGGGTGTGAAATGCACACTCTGATTTATTTGAAAAAATCCAAAAACCTCAAAAATAGTCACTGGAGACTTTAATTTTTTTCTCCAAATTATTTCAGGTCTCTGTCAAGTACGTCCCCTAACACCCTGTACATAGGTCCCTCTCGCGTTCAATCCTTATTACTAATTGTATTAGTAGGAGCCAAAATAAGTCGTCTAATCTAACAGTAGTTGTACTCAAATCGATGATATCATGGAATAATCATTGCCCGTGTTCCAAGCCCAGAATGTCAAATGGCTTGACTTAAATCACGGCCACCACAAAACAGGTTTTCCTTTTTTGGTAAATAAACCACGAAATTTGTCAAGTTGAGATCGATGGATGAATAATGATTAAAATTTTAAAGTTGCAAGACTATTATGCTGTTTTATTTGAGAACCAAATTACGAATAAATTTATTACATTCATAAATTTCTAAATACATGATTTTTTTAATGTTAATATTTCACAAGAGTTACAACTTCCGCGGAATTATGGAATTTCTTTTTTTGTGTGTTGTGAGGCTCATGGAAGTGGAATAGGAAGGAGATGGGGAGGAGGAAGATCCACAAAAACAATTTTTTTTCGTGGGGCATTTTTAAATGAACTCGGGATGTAAGTTTTTTAATAATCTATAAATGCACTTTCAATTAACTATTGAAATGAATAACTACATTCATTTTTCGAACAGCCATCTTTATTTTAAAAAGTCAAAAATGCGAATTTTGAGAAAAGAAAAATAATGCGTAGTTAAAAAAAAACGAGTGTGCTTTAGACCACACAACTGAAATAAAACTTGTGCTCCTTCTGCATTTTTTTTTACATGAGCTCCACACAGGAGGCCCTGAGTAAAATAATTTCCCTCAGGGCCTATGTCATCTTTGGGGATGCTGTGTGGAGGGGTTTTTTAGGGAAAGGAAGGAGAGGAGAGTTCTGTGAAGGAAAAGGGTTTAAGGGTGGGTAGGAATCTTGGGTTCAATATGTCCTGGTCATCCGCCTCCAAGACCTAGACAAACCTCACCCCATGAACCCGGGCACCCCTGCTAAATCACCAAACGTAGCGAACCACTTGGGGTGACCTATGGCAGAGGTGTTGGTTATCCAATAAAGCTTCCCGGGGCGGCGGTACCCATTCCCGCCTCCCAAATTAAAAAGGCGTATATGATAGAAAGAAAGAAAGAAAATGTGCGCGCGCACTGATCTCTCTTGCTCCTACAGTGTGATACAGACAATAGGTCTGCACTGTGTAACGTAACTGGCTATGAGAGAAAGAGAGAAAGAAAATGTGTGCCCGCACCTCTCTCTCTTGCCCCTACAGTAATATACGAAAAGTACTCCCTCTCAACTACCGTTCGCCTCGCTTTTCGTCACGCTCTCATCACGCATTCGTCAGCTTACTCCCCAAGTCAAGCGTGCGTAAAGAAGTTTTACTTAAACAATGTTTTTACAAAGAGGAATATCTTTTACCTAAAATAAAATTAATGTTTTAATAAAAATGAAAATAAATGTGTGCTTAAGTATCTACCTTCATCTAAAAAATAATCATAAAAAATCGCAAAGAAAATTTTAAATCGTACCATTGCATAAAAAAATAAATGTTACATATTTGCGGACGCTGGGTTTTGAATGCAGATCTGTAGTTAAGGATCTTAACTGCCCGCCCACGTTGAAATAAGTTTAATTATAGGTAACACAGTTAAGCACATGACAATCATTGAGTTGAAAACTTTGGACAACTTAATGATACATGGTTGGTTTATACTTGGCCTACTCCATGTTGATACAATTTATGCAGGAGGTAGGTAGAACCATCAATTAGGACCTGTGGCATTTTTCAAATAGACTTATCTTTTGTTATCCATTTACATAGGAGGTGCGAGATCCATTAGATGAAAAAATGTGGTTGGTGAGTTCGGTCCTTAACTACCTCTTTCAACGTCCACCTAGTGGGAGGTGGGAGGTATGGTGCTTTATATTTTATAGGTTGTGGTATATTAAATGAAAAATGCTTTAATATACCATTTATTATTTATTATTATCGAATTTTGAAGCGCGTTGATTTTGATTATATTACTACTGAAAGGATAGAATTAATTAAAAATAACTATTTCGGTGGTGAGACTGGGTTTTGCTTTGATTTTCAAAACTGGAATTGATTGTCTGAAAGTGGGTACCAAAATGAATAATTAACGATTTCAAATTTCTTTTGTTTAAATTTTTGGCAGACGTTAGATGTAATTTTCATGTTTACTAACGATGTTCATTCCAAATTTATGATCGTATTTTGAAAGGCAATGATCTTGAGGTAAATACTTTTTCAAAATCCCGTGATTTTTAGCGGGTTTGCACTGGTTATTTGTAAAATAGCGGCTATTTTATGAAATTATTTAAATTTGATAGTTAAAAAATATTCATATCGTTAAAGAATCCAAAGATTGCGTTGTTTGAGATTCAGAGAAGTTTAGTTTCAATTAATAGTTTTAATCAGAATCAAAAGCTCAAGGATTCTGACTTATTTTTTGATACACGCAGTACTTTTAGTAGAAAAATGAAGGCTGTTTCCTACAAAGTTCAAAGTAAACAACTTAGACATACATTCGTTTATATATATATATATATTTTTTTGTTTCAAAAATAATTTGTAAATTCTTATAAGGATATTGCGCATTTATTTCATATCTCCTTTTGTAAAATAATATTCTTATGTACTTATATATTTTTTCCCCTATTTATAAGACAAAATATTTGTATATGTTTTTAACTGCTGTTTAAGTCAATTCGTGAGAAATAGTTTGGATGCAGGTGAATTCTCTAGTTGATGTTTTGTATATTCTTGCCAATTAATATCTGTATCTGTATTTTCTCCTAAATAAAAAAAAAAAAAAAAAAAAAAAAAATTATGGAGGCGTCTACTAATATCTACAGGAATTCCAAAAACTGAAAAAATCGAACTAATATCCATGAGAACCAAAGTGTTGACGAATATCTACAGCTCAAACTGTTGACTAATATCTATGAGAACCAAAGTGTTGACGAATATCTACAGCACTGGCAGAGGTTGGATTTGCAATTATGTATAGCATATTGGAATATCATTATATTGCGTATGCAGTTTAAAAAACTTAATTTATGTAAGTATGTATGTAAAAATCCCTAATATCGAACTATTGGACACATTTAGCTGATTAGTCCAACCTACGCTCTGTAGATATTAGTTCAACCTACGCTCTGTAGATATTAGTCAACACTGGGACCGTCATAGATATTCGTCCGACCTTAGCTCTGTAGATATTAGTCAACACTCTGAAGTTCGTAGATATTAGTTCAACATATGAGCTATAGATATTCGTCCGACATACAGGCTGTAGATATTAGTATCTGGAGTCCAATTTATTTGATTCAAAAATTTCGACAGAATATAGAAAATATTCTATGTCAATTTTTTTTTCTCCTCTCCTATTTCCTCCATCATTGGCGGTCCAGAATTAGTAATCAAGCAAAAAGGGACCTCATTTGGTTAATTTTCCTAAATACGAGTACGTATTGAAAAAAAGAGGTCCCAAAAATGGTATTTTATAAATTATTCTGCAAAATTAGATGCCACCCAAAAAGCACACCAGCATGCTGACAATGTTGCACACACAAGATGAAAACAATTTTGATGTTCAGTCCTGTCAAACGCTCTGTTTTGCGGACAATTAACATCAAAGAATTTTTCTGAATAAAATTTATATGTGGTTCGTAGTTCGTTCTGTGTAGCTTTCACGCCAAAAGGGATTCAGCGCTAATTGTAAAATTCCACGGACATAGCTTTTGAAGTTCGCCAAACATTTCCAAGTGACATATTGTTATTAAAGCTCAGATGAACAAGAATTAGAGATATATGGTAGTCATAGAATATATTTATACTAAACGCAGATTTGTTATAACCACTTTTTCATTCGAAAAAAATCTTACTAATATTATAAAGGCGAAAGTTTGTATGGATGTATGTTTGTTACTCTTTCGTACAAAAACTACTGAATGGATTTTAATAAAACTCTACAATAATATAGCTCATGTATCAGAATAACATACACGAGAATACGAGCTCTGGCTTTATGAAATTTGTTTAAAAAAATTGCAATAGGTGGCACGCGAGCTGTTTGAAAACTGAATGTACCGGGAATGAATGTATGGATTGCGGGAGGGGAGAGGTGAACCTGGGAGGGAGGAGGGGAACTCGGGAGGGAGGTACTCGGGACGGGAGAAGGGGTGGAGTGGAGTGGGGAGAGGTAAGGTGGAGGAATCGGAGTGGGAAAGCGAGAGGGGAAGGGGACGCGATAGAGGAAGGGGACGAATGGGAAAGGACACGCAGGGAGAAACAATTTCTTTATTAAATGGCGTAGCAACGCATGCCGGGAACCAGCTAATAGTTCCATAATGTAGTAATTATTTGGTACTCGCCATCAATTACTCTCCCTGTACAGAGTTAACGAACTTAGTTCATGTTAGTTTGATGAGGCATAGCTTTTAACTGTGGTTGAAGCCTTCTTAGGGAACGTACCCATACTACGTGACCAACTTTTTGCAATTTTTAACCCCCCCCCCGGTGACCAAAATCCTAAGCAACCCGCCGCTCATTTGTATGGAGCGTGACATTTTGAAGACCCCCCCCCCCTAAACGTGTCACGTAGTATGGGTACGTTCCCTTACTCAAATAACAAAAATCTTATTATGGTCATGCTGTTGAATTTAGGTAAAAGATTATCTCATAATATCCGAATTTGCAGCGCTATCGAAGAAATTTATTTAATTTGGGATTGTTTCTAGTTTTTCAGTTAGTAATGTTCAATAATTACGTTTCACACGAACTAAACGCCATTCTTAGACAAGTTTATTATAGTACCTACCTACTTAACTTGGCAGTAAAATTTTGGACATAGAATATAGAAAACACATAGAATCAAACAGGTCTGTCCAATGTAGAAATAATGCCTGACTCCCCAACCCATCCCGTATCGTGTTTCTACCCCGGGCTGTTTAAGAAACATACAAATATTTAACATCTTAAAAGATAAAACAGTTTTTGTAGAAATCTCTTCATTTTTTGGTCGTGTGAGGGAATGGGAACGCTCCGCGCCACTAAGAATGTAAATCTAGGACTTTAAAAAAGAAAATGTTAATATTTATGGCAGACGTAACCATTAGGCGGTTTCCCATTCCGATTAGCTGAGAGGGCCCGGGATAATGACGCGAGACTGATGCACCCATTCCAGCGGCAGGGTGGGGGGGGGGGGGGGGGGGAGTCCTGTCGCTGAAGGGGCCAAGGGGGGCTAAATGGGACTAAATGGGGCTAAAAGGGGCTTGTTTAGTAAACATTATCATGGTAATGTAATACAACTAACAAACCCTTAGCTGAACTCGAACGGACTTAAATCGGTAGGTAGTTATTTAATATGAAAACGTGTCGCTATTACGAAAACTTTTATCGACTTACATAACTTTGACATAATTTCAAGAATCAAATTACTTTGAGTTATTATTGTTGATTGTATGTGATTGTTAAGTACGTACTCTCTTTTAATAATTTTAATTAGCTGGTACCCGGCATGCGTTGCTATGCCATTAAAAAAAATGTTTCTACCTGCGTGTCCTTTCCCATTCTTCCCGCTACAACAAATCAAGTATCATAAAAATCGGTACAGTTGTTCTTGAGTTATAAATGGTGTAACTAACCCGACTTTGTTTTATATATTAAAATGTGTTGGATGTTAAACATGTTAAATTTAAAGGTTGGGAGAAATAATGTTGTGCCTGGATACGAGAAAAATCTTACCATATAGGTACCATAGGTGTAAAATATTTTAATTTTGTTTGCCAAAGTAACAACAATCTTAGAAAGGTGAGTTCTGCCGTCTTGAAATTTGCATAATTTTTTCCTGTGAGATTTTCTTTATCAACGCCACTATTTTGAACTCGGATTTTCACTACCATTTATTTTGAAAATGTCTGTTGATCTTGATAAAAGTAAAAAAAAAAACGAGTGCAGTTTACAAGCGAAACTTTACCAAAACAATCTCAACCAATAATTGAAAAGTGAGGTCATAATCAAAGCGACCAATGAGCGCAGACCTAGCGTAATTTCCGTTTCATATCTCAACCAACAGGAGCCTTTCAAAGGGACATCATAATCAAAGCGGCCCATGAGCGCAGTTGATGCGTCGCAGGTGCAGTAATCGTCATTTCCGTTTCATCCGAAATACAAATCACAGCGGGGCTATAGAAGTTTCAAAAAAAGACTCATAATAATGGTTACTTGTCCAGTAAGAAAGAGATAAAATTGAGAGTCTCAAGAAAAAGCATATTATAAAAATGATTCAAAGCGATCGTTTATTCGTTTCACTAACAACCGCACTCCTGAATTCTCGATTAACCGTTCCTGCGGCAAATCTTGCACAGGGTACCACAAAAGTGCGGATTCTGGCTTCGGTTGTTTCTCCTTTTGTTGTGTTAAGCGTCATGAGTCGAGACTGTTGGTTGTGACCTACGGTCGTAGTCGGAGGTAGCGATGTCGAAAGTGAAAAAAATATCGATATATCGATATTTATTAAAATATCAATATCGACGTCGATATTTCGAGGAAAAAATATCAATATATCGGTCAAATTTTCAAACGATTTTGCGTTTTTAAAATAAAAGTGTATTCAGCTCAATATTATCGATAGTAATTTTTATACACAATGTACATTATTTTAATGTACAAAATTCTCAATCAAAATAAAGGTATTTTTGTCATTATCCCTTTTTTATAGGCAATGTACCGACACATATGAGATAGTATTAGTGATCACAAATGCTAATGCAAAGACAGCAGCAGCAAAGACAGCAAAGACAGAAAGATTTGTAAGCTATTAATACATAAAATTTCAACCGCCAGATGTCATGACCCAATACAGTTACTTGTTTCTGTTCGTTCCTTTACGGTTTTTGATTCTAGTGACTTTAGTTACATAAATAAATAAAATATATCGTTCTTGATTCCATTTTCGATATTGGATATTTTGTATCGATATATCGGATCAGAATACATCGGCTAAAAATATCGATGTATTGAATTAGAAATATCGACATATCGATACTTTTTCAACAAGCCTAGTCGGAGGTCGGCACAACAAGTCCGAGAACGGTTTCCCGCGCATTCTCCCCCCGCCCGCGCTGCTGGTTCGGCGGAACCGGATATCGGAAATACTGCCATTTTTCCACCGCACAGACTGACTGGCTGAAATGATTTATATGTCGATTTACAATTTATTAGCTCCTCGACTCACACCAGTCCTTCCTGCGGGTTATGTGCCAAGGTGTTTTGTACGCCTCACAAACAATACATTCGCCGGTTCGCTTTCGTTTCAAAGCATTCCCTTTGCTTTTATTTCTGTTTCGCGGGATTCCTGCAAAGTCATGTTTCGAAACTGCTTTATACGCCTACGGTATTGGTGTATTACAGGGAATCATATAATAAAAAAAGTAATGAACGTGTTTTTAACGCTTCTCAGTTATACGAATACGTGCAAGTATAGCTCTTTTATATTTGAAGTTCAGGGATGAATCTCTGGTAAACCTACTAATCGCGTGGGAAAATAGGTAGAACTGTTATCAAAATTTTTGCAAAGTTCAAAGATAAAAAAATATATATATATTCCTCCCACAAATGACGCTTAATCCTTAACCTAAATAATATACTATATAATCCCGGGGATATGGTATATAAAGTAGATAACACTAATTATTGACCTTTATCCAAGCTAACCATGTACATATTTATAATTTACTTTGCAACGCCACTCAAACAAAGAAACTGTTTCTTCCTGCCGTGTCCTGTCCCCGTTTCCGCTTCAGTTCCATTCCCTCTCCTTCTCTCCGTACCGTTAAACAATATGAAATACACATTTTCAAACAACTGGCGCGCCACCATTTTTTATACAAACGTCTAAACGCCAGAGCTCACCATTATGTATACAAACCGTAATGGGCTTTCGCAGACAACTCACCAAAGTTTCATCGCAATCGGATAAATGGCATAGGAACGCATAAGAAGAAACAAAGAAAAAAAAACGAGTGTGCTTTAGACCACACGACTGAAGTAAAACTTCTTTAGCTCCATCAATATGATAGGAAGAGAGAAGGAAAATATGCGCGCGCACTGCTCTCTTTTGCTCCTACAGTGTGATACAGACAATAGGCCTGCACTGTGTAACGTAACTGGCTGTGAGAGAAAGATAAAAACAAAATGTGTGCTCGCACCTCTCTCTCTTGCCTCTACAGTAGTATACGAAACATAACTCTCTCTCTCTTTCTATCTTCACTAACTTATATCTCCCTCTCAACTGCCGTTCGCCTCGCTGTTCACGCATTCGCCAGCTTACTCCCCAAGTCAAGCGTGCGTAAAGTAGTTTTACTTCAAAAATCATTTTTAAAATTCAACTAAAAAAATTAAAAGTTTTATGCGCTTATTTCCATTAAATTGAACTCCGCTTCTCTAAATAAGTTGTTGTTTTTTTTAAAGTTCCCCTGAAACATCCTTACATTGAAGACTAATGTTGCACAAAGTATTAAGTAAATTCATTAAACTCTTGTTTTTTCCGAGCGTAGTTGACATAAATAGTTATTTTGTAAATTAATTATTTGTTTACGGTATTGAATAATTCAAAAGCGAGTATTGATTGTACAAACGAAAGTTTTATTCGTGATTGCGCTAAGTGATTGAGCCACACAAATATTATTATTTGTAAAAAGTGAAGCCTGTGATATGGGGATGACCTTTTCAACAAATGAGCGGCTGATTTTTCTGTGTTTTCGGACATATATGAAACAATCATGGACATATGAATATATCTGGACCTGCCCTAAGTGATAAAAACGTATTATTTCCCCCTCGACATGGAACCGGCTGGAGCTCCTCCTTGGCGCCAGTTCGCCCCATGTGGAGGGGATAGAGAATCGCTTGAATCTAAAATGTGTGACGTCATCATTCTTGCCGTGGGCAGCGCGAAGCTAACATCTATACATTTAACGAAAAAATAACACGCCAAAACAGTAGCTTATGCTATACAACATACCTACATATCAATGTGCACATAAATGTGGGCGGTTCCTTAGTGTGCTCGTCGCTGGTTACAGGGGTAAGTAAATTATGAAACATTTGTAAAAGTGTCTTAACTAAACACGGCAAAAAAATATTGCTATGTGAAAACGGGCGAATCTTTTTGGGGTGTACATTTGGCCTACGCAAATATTTTATTATCGTGGCAAGCAATTCGCGCTCCCATGTAAAAAGGTCTATTCATTCAAAGCAGATTTTGTTTTTAAGAACTAAATGATGATATTATAATGCGAGATGCCTATATACTGTCAGATTGATTTTTCAACTAATCACAGTCTTCTTCCCCTCTTCGCCCCCCCATAGTTTGGTTTTACCCCTCACCTGTATCTTCTGGTCTATCCATTTGGATGTCTATGGAAACAATAGACATTTGAAACGAGTTTAAAATGTGTAGGCATGTTGGTTACAAAACAAACGTAGGTTTTGTTTATTGTTTTCAAGTTCAATTTGTAGACCCCAATTTTAATATATATTTCCTTTATGTTCAATAATATTATTATTTAATTTATAAACGCATGTATTTATAAACAAGATCTGCTATGTAATTATTCTTATGCGTGATAGCTGTTTCACATTCTGAATGCATTGTTAAACTGTGGTTAAACCGCTTACAGTCCTTGTGATGAAAAATATGTTAAAAAGAAGCTTTTTAATATTTACATAAAACTTTTAATTTGGATTGGCGAATATGGGTACCACCATTTTTTACATAACTTATACCTCTGTGTGTTACCCCAAGTGATTCGCTACGTTTGGCGACTTAGCAGGGGCGATCGGGTTCATGAGGCGAGGTTTGTCTAGGTCTTGGCGGCGGGTGCATCTGCCCACCTTCTGCGTGGCGAGCAGTATCGAGAGAGACTGGTTAATGGAGGGATTTTAGATCTCTCCAGCCCGTTTCTCTCAACACATCGTCAGGGATGGATTCACGCATCCGTCACTCTTGGACACACCGATCCCCAGATTCCTACCCACCTCTCATACCTTTTCCTTCCCAGAACTTTCTTTCCTTTAAAATACATCATTCAGGGCCAGCATCACCTAAGATGACGCAGGCCCTGAATGAAACTATTTTCTATTTTTTATTTTTTTTATTTTTTTATTTTTTTTTTTTTTTATTTTATTTTTTTTTTTTTTTTATTTTATTTTATTTTATTTTATTTTTTTTTTTTGAATGTAGCTATTACTTTGTGGTTATCCATCATAGAATAATGAAATAATTTTACTTTGTATAAACCACTTATTTGATGTGCAAAATGTGTGCTATTAAAAAAATAAAATATTTTATAAAACAATTTTCTATTAAATAAAACTATTTTCCTTAGGGCCTCTTGTGTGAGGCTAAAGTAAAAAAAAACGAGTGTGATTTAGACCACACGACTAAGTAAAACTTCTTTAGCCCCATCTATATGATAGGAAGAGAGAAAGAAAATGTGCGCGCGCACTGCTCTCTCTTGCTCATACAGTGTGATACAAACAATAGGTCTGCACTGTTTCATAGATATACGAAACGTAACTGGCTATGAGAGAAAGAAAGAAAGAAAATGAGTGCCCGCACCTCTCTCTCTTGCTATCATCACTAACTTATATCTCCCACTCAACTACCGTTCGCCTGGCTTTTCGTAAAGCTCTCGTCACGCATTCACCAGCTTACTCCCCAAGTCAAGTATGCGTAAAGAAGTTTTACTTAAAAAATTTAAAAAATACGTCGGTAGTTAGTTATAATGTTGTTAAATATTTTTTTGTAAAATTATCGAATTACCATACATAATATAGTATTCGACAAATTATTAAAATGTGTCAGTTATCCCCGAGCTTAACGTTCAGGTGTCATTATTTATTTTGTGAATAATTAAACAATCATCGTAGGGGTTAATATCACAATAATCGGTCAATTGTTTCGATTTGGCCGGTCGAGGCGTTCATTTGACAATCGATTGAAAAGCCAACTTTTAATTTACGTCAGTTAAATAAATACATTATTAAATTTGATATTAATCGGTCGCGTTTGAATATTTTAGATTCTTCCATACCAAATTATTTAAATCCCAAGTCAGCAGAGTACCTAATAATTAAAGGCTCCCGATATGTACAGTATATTGGATCGGAATTGGAAGTAATGGATAATAGCTGTACAAAGCTTAACGCTTTCACTCTTCATAAAATTTTGTCACAGAGAGTGTCCATTTGTTCGCTGGAGACAGACGTCCCGGCCGAAAGCTATTATTTTCCCCTAACTTGGGTCAACTGTTACTGAGTGTCTGGCCATAAATAGTAAAGCAGCGTTTAGGTAAAATGCTGAAAATACACACTCATCCGATTTATCAGCATTAGTAGTTACCTTCCTACGTCCTGCCTCCCTAAGTATGTAATATAAGCACGGACGTACTGTTTCTTTAAGGTCATGGTGTTTGAAACAGAGAGTACGAAAACAGTATGCAATATAGTGGTGAATGATGAATACTTGGAGCAGGTGGGTGAGTTTGTGTATCTGGGCAGTACGTTTACGAGAGATGAGACGGCTGATAGGGATATTGAAAGAAGGGTGAATGCCTGTAACTCCATTAATGGAGGACTGAACGCCGTTGGCGCTAATAAAAATGTGTCAAAAGAAGCGAAGCCAGCAGTCCTCAGTGGAGTACTGGTACCTACCCTAATGTATGGCAGTGAGGCATGGAACGGATGAAAGTAGACTGAATGCTGTAGTAATGAGATCCCTAAGGCGTATGTGTGGTAAAACCATGTATGATCGTGTGATAATATATGAAAGATTGTTGTTTTACATTCACGTTTGAAAAATTGTAGTTTTATATTCACGTGAACGAATGTAGTCTGATGTGTTAAGTGGCGTTTCCTCAAAACTCTAAGACCTTCCTCTGCCCCTCTCCTTCCCCTTGCGGAATATGGCGTGCCTTCGTGTTGTTCTGCGAGGCAGCAGGTGTTAATATGCGCGAGCGTGTTGAGCGCACCTGACCCGCAAGAGCAGATTGTACGTGATAGGGTTAGCGGAGCCGGCGAGCAAGGCTCAACTGCAGGGATTACCAAGGACGTGTTGGCGGTCGCGAAGATCCTTACACTTACACTAGTCCTCGCCGCTGTTATCCTGTTGGGTATATAATGTATTCAAAGTTTGTTTTTATTCTTGTACAAAATGTTCTCATGATATTGATGGTAGGGATAACAATGTAAACTCTCGTATGCCTACTGGTATTATGACCAAATTTTTAAAATAAATTTTACCCAATCCCTAATCATCAAAGCTTAACACCTGAAACTATTTAACGTAATTATATGCGCATATACCTATTAAAATATTAGTTAAAATGGTTGTTGTATTTACTGTTCGATTAACATTCGGCCAAGAGAATTTCACTGTTCTAGCTCTAGACAATTTGGTTCAAAGTATGTGCTACACACTAAGTTTGATTTGATCACAATTCGAAAACCGTAAATCTTACATAATCACATTATAAATCAATGATTGAGCTTTTTTACAATTTTTCGGCAATGAGCCTGAGGCATCCGGGACAGAGTCAATGCTCTCAAAGCAATCCATCTTCATCTACTTGCTAACAAACATTAGACACTTTTTATACTCAATTTTTTATTTGAGCAAAAAGTGTACCAAATTGTACATATTGTGACGGGTTTTCAAGTACTGCCGTGTAACATTGGATAATCCCAAACAATGCTCTGCAACAGGAAAGTACTCATTTAATAAGTTACAAACTGGTATTACGACTATTTACGAGTAAGTACATACGAATACGCGAAGTTTTGACAAGACACAAAGCCAGTCTCGCAGATCTTCCAAGTTACACAACACAATGCACACAGAACGATGGCCCGACAGATTATGGGTGTGAACTCCAGCTAATTTAAGACACTTCTACATACTACTTCTTATCTCTTTTCAATCAATACAATAGATATTCTTTTCGATGAAATACTATTTAATATACTGTCAGACAGGAGGTTAACGAGGTTAACCAATTGTGAGTGTGTTTTATGAATGCATCGCAATTAGAGTAGATACTTTAAAAATATTCCCATGTACGAATGTCATTAAGTTAATATAATGTGTCATTTTTACAAAATTATGTAATGAAGCCCATTTTATAGTACGTTGATGACTCTAATTTAGCACAGCAGTGCTCTGTTCGTACTACGAGTTAAATTGCTCCAAACTTATTTTACAGTCAATGCCAACTACTGTGGCAATAATGGTAACCATTGGCGATGTTATTTTAAATACTGTTATTGCCTAGAAAAGGTCACCAGGAGTCTTTTAACTACCAATACTATTTGTTTTATCCAGTAAAAGAGAGTGATTTGTTTGATTGCGGCGACTGCAATCTAGGTTTGTTTTTTTTCTTGTACAAACGTTATCACGTTACCCGCCTCACTAGAAAATGCGTTTTCAGAGATATCTGCTTACTTGTACGTGTCTCTTAATTTCGAAGTTTTTTTTGAAATTTTATTTAGCTCCCGAAAAAAGAAAGAGTTTGCAAGTCCTGAGACTACACGTCCCCGGGCGGGTCCGAGATTACCGCGACAACGGGGAACTATCCGAAACATCTGCATTTACATAAAAAAACATATCTTAACACCGCGCTGGGATTTACAACCGAAATAATGACAGGTGAACAGGCCGTTAGAATTCCCAGGAAAATTTTTTCCTTCAATCGCAACACGTCGTCCTCGGCACATTTGCGTAGGATAAATCTCTGGTACAAGTGGTATTTTAAATTTTACGAGAGGCTTGGGGAGTAATGGACGAGTCTTAGCCGTGTCTGAATAGCACGCCCCCACGTGGTTACACGAATTACATAATATTATCCTAGCAGTATTACACCACAATTGTCGAGAAGTGGATTTTTTAAAGTATTTCCACGACTCTTTCGATGGCTGATCTCCTAGCTTTATTTTCTCACAATCAGTGTGTTATGCTTTCAGAGGGAAACATTAAAAATATGTTTTGATGTGATAAGCTCAAACTAGTCCAAACTACTCGAAGCCAATGAAACTATCGCCTCCCCTTTCAAAGATTGTTGTGAATGGAGAAATTAAAAACGGATGGGAAGAGAGAGAGTGTTTAGGAAGCTCTGTAAAATAAATGCAGTTTCATAGCACAGTTACAATCATTTCAAGCAACCAAGGTGATACTCACTCACAGGAAAACATATTTATGTTGCGAATTAAAAGATGAAAATTATGTGCCAGTTATTTTTTTATAGAATACAGGTGAATGGGGGATTGAACGTATCACGTGGTCTTATCGACTGCTATTTGAGTTTTTAAAAGCATTTTCTTAGTTCTTAGAGAACGTTTGTGTAAATCATCAAAGTGAATCCTTTTCAGTTATTCTTTGTAGATGAACATGATATACAACATTCCACAGCCTAACGCAATTTGATTACGAACGTAGGCCGATCACAAGGAATCGTCCATGTTTACAGAAAAAGCCTTCGCCAGCGGAGATTTCGCGATTAATAAATAATCCGAAACAGCTCCGAAGCCGCGCAAAACGTCCCTAGAAAGTATTGTTTCCGCCCGCGGATAAAATGAATTAGCTCGAGGTTTGTACAAAGCTAATTACACATAACTAGAACTGTGTCAAACTGCCAACCAGCCTGTAGGTGTATACTGCATGCACTGTACTGTACACTTTACACTTGCACTAAATGCCGAGCGATTGTTCCTCGTTACGTGGCCGAGCGCGAGGTACTTATTTAAAGCGTTTAAAACGCGGCCGTCTCAGTGGTTCGGTCATCCGGTGGCTACTGCTGGCTAACACACTACTCGGTGTCAACTAAACACTTTCAAAGTCAATTCAACTCATGAAATGCATCAAATGACTTCAGGAATTTTAGCGATGTTTTCGAGCAATTCACTTCAATTTAACAAGAAGGGTGACAAATGGCACTGAAATTGCAATAATCTGTACAAATAGGTGCGCGTGGGATTAGACGCTTATGTATACAGAATAGACGCATACAGCATCAAAAACTCTGAATCTCAAGGTCAACGCAAATGTTTTCAAGAGGCCACGAGGAAAACAATATCCCTCAAGGCCTGTGTCACCTTTGGGGATGATGTGTGAAGGATCTTTTTAGAAAAAAAGATGGAGAGGAAGTTGTGGGAAGGAAAAGTTATAAAGGAATAAGTTATTATCTCCATCTATAAAAACCTCACCCACGAACTCGGGCACCCCTGCTAATTCACCAAATGTAGCCAACCACTTGGGGTAACCTATAGCAGTGTTGTTGGTTACACCTATTATATTGGTGGCGGTACCCATACCCGTCTCCCAAATTGAAATTGTCATTTTAATCGAAAAAATTTCATTAATATTTTATTTATTTTAAATTAGCGCAGAGCCGTGAAAAGTTACCGAATTTATCTATCTATCTATTTATCTATCTATCTATCTATCTATCTATCTATCTATTTATCTATCTATCTGTCTATCTATCTATCTATTTATCTATCTATCTATCTATCTATCTATCTATCTATCTATCTATCTATCTATCTATCTATCTATCTATCTATCTATCTATCTATCTATCTATCTATTTATCTATCTATCTGTCTATCTATCTATCTATCTATCTATCTATTATCTATCTATATATCTTCTATCTATCTATAATATATATATAAAAATGAATCGCCGAAATGTATGTACGCGCATAACTTCCGAACGACTGCACCAAATTGGATAATTATTTTTTTTGTGTGTTCGTTATTTTCAGGACAAGGTTTTCATAAAACTTCCGATGAGCTCTGGCATGAAAGGGACGAATGGGAAAGGACACGCAAGGAGAAACAATTTCTTTATTAACGCATGCCAGGTACTAACTAGTATCTATAAAATAAAATTTAAAAAAATACAGTTAAAAGCTAAAAAAATATTAAAAATTCACCAACACAAATCACCTACTATTGTAAGAATGGTGGCATAAATTCATTTCACTGTTTATTATTAAATTAAATGCTTATACAAGTTGGGTATTATTTGCTCTGTTTGCTCAATACGTCCAATCCAAATTTCGTTTGCAGCCGGATAGTAAAGCCAATACGGTACCTACCGATACGATAAATGATAATATTACATGGTTTTTTGTCGTTTATAATATTCAAGAGGTATCTGCCTTCCGGGATATACAATAAATTGACTCAACAGCTTTTAAGTCGTTCAAATATTGTGGAAAATTCTCTAAACAATGTGTGGGCGAAACACAGTTTATTATATATTATATATTCCGGTGGGTAATATTGTTATAATATTATCGCGATCGGCACGTACAGGACTGACCGACACTAGCATACTATCATGGTTAACGTTGCATGTTGAAATGATGCTGTGAAAATAATTATAATTTAAATTGTAACAATAAGTCACGGTATTTATTTTAAACTAGCCGGTCCCGGCATGCGTTGCTATGCCATTTAATAAAGATTTTTTTCTCCCTGAGTGTCCTTTCTCATTCGTCCCGTTCCCCTTCCGCCTCCCCTTCTTCTCCTGCGTCCTCTTCCCTTCTCGCGTTCCCACTCCGTCACCTCCACCTTCCCTCTCCCCACTCCACCCCCCCCCTTCCCCCGTCCCGCGAACACCCCTCCCGAGTTCTCCTCCTCCCCCCGAGTTCTCCTCCTCCCGAGTTCTCCTCCCCCCTCACATGTCCCCTTCCCCTCCCGCGTTCCCCCTCCACCTTCCCCGCCTTCACTCTTACCTTTCTCACTCCCTCGTCCCGCCAACCCTCTTCCCGCGTTCCATATATTCAATCCCAGTACATTCAGTTTTTAAACAGCCCACGTGCCACCTTTTACGATTTTTATTCAAATTTCCATTTTTCATGTATATTAAATTTGGTACCTAACATAGGAACCTATTTAAAATATCTAAAATTCTTGATTCGATTCAAACTATTAGGGGAGTACCTACTTTAAATAAATTTATCAACTTAAAGATTTTCAAAAATAGAATTGTTTTGCAAAATGTCATTCTCAAACACGCGAATAGTCGTTAGGTTTTCTAAAATTATCCAATTTTCTGCGCAAATTTTCTTAATTTTTCTCTCCGTAAGAACCAACCTCATACTTCAAGAAATATTCTAAATAAAGAATTAGCGAAATCGGTTAAGCTGCTCTCGAGATTTGCGCTTAGCAACACATTCAGCGATTCATTTTTATATATAAGATAATACTTGGTAGTACATGAGTGACTTCATTGTTTCGTAACAAAACGACGGCAATTGGCGCAGCCTAGGAACTTTAATAATTTCAGTATCACATTTCTAATACAGATCTTACTTTAAATGTAGAAATTGAAGGACAGCGACTGATTTTTGCATTTTTATATATAAATTCTTTGACAAATCTAATATGCCTAAATTTTGAATGAGAGAGCTAGGTATAATGCCAGTAGCCGAAATGACAAATGGTAATATTTTTATAGTCTGAGAATGCCAAATTCTTTTAATCTCATTTCCTATATCTGTGTATTTTCTTATTTTTTCAGAAACAGATTTTTGAATATTACAGGACTTTGGAATAATGCGGATTACACTATTATAAAATTACATATTACTATTTATTTATAAATATATTCATAAATTTAACGTAATCATCTCAAAAAAATGTTTCATAGAGAAATAAAGACTACGCGCCTATTACCTATTCATTCATATTAACTCTGTGATATTTAACAAATTTGTAAAAAATTATAGATTTCGTAAATGCGTTTAGAATATTTATTGCATTTTAAAGTCGATCGAATCACTTAGAATGCAAACAAGTCCGCGTGGGTTGTTGATATTCGCCGCACTTTGGGGACATGGGCGATACGAGAGCGTTGCTGTTAAGATTAAAAACTTTGAATGTATAAATATTCTCATCAT
This sequence comes from Limnephilus marmoratus, assembly GCA_917880885.1. Lineage (NCBI taxonomy): Eukaryota > Metazoa > Arthropoda > Insecta > Trichoptera > Limnephilidae > Limnephilus > Limnephilus marmoratus. The sequence goes on along the minus strand of OU862920.1, from coordinate 38,421,459 downwards.
AAAATGGAACAGCTCCCAAAGTTAACACCTTTGACAAATGGTAGGGACGTGGCTGCCTTATTGTGAAGAGTGTACAAGTTTTGAGCACATAGATCACGTCCCGTGTCTACTTGTAGTCCCCGTGCTTGCCCCACCTTCATTGTTCACCGTTTTGTAACGTTAAGAATTGTTTTGAGATTATTTTTAATTTTCGACAATCGTAACAATCGGCCTTTAAAGTCATTGCTCCAATGACTTTAAAAAGCCGTGTAATCTGTTATTTTTCTGGATTATATAAAACTAAAATCCAATATTAAAATATTTTTTAAGTAAAACTTCTTTATGCACGCTTGACTTGGGGGTAAGCTGGTGAATGCGTGACGAGAGCGTTACGAAAAGCGAGGCGAACGGTAGTTGAGAGGGAGATATAAGTTAGTGAAGATAGAAAGAGAGAGTTACGTTTCGTATTTTACTATGGGGGCAAGAGAGAGAGGCGCGAGCACACATTTTATTTATCTCTTTCTCTCATAGCCAGTTACGTTTCGTATATCGTATATCTAAGACACAGTGCAGGCAGTACCACGCTGTAGGAGCAAGAGAGAGCAATGCGCGCGCACCTTTTCTTTTTCTCTTCCCATCATATAGATGGAGCTAAAGAAGTTTTACTTCAGTCGTGTGGTCTAAGGCACACTCGTTTTTTTTAAGTGAAACTTTTTTAGCCCGGCTGTGACTTGGATTTCGGATGAAACGGAAATGACGATTACTGAACCTGCAACACATCAACTGCGCTCATTGACCGCTTTGATTATGATGTCACTTTTAAAAGCTCCCATTGGTTGAGATATGAAACGGAAATGACGCGAGGTATGCGCTCATTGGTCACTTTGATTATGACCTCACTTTTCAAGTATTGGTTGAGATTGTTTTGGTAAAGTTTCGCTTCTACCGCGCGTAAACTGCACTCAATTTTTTTTCTCTAGTTTTATGTTTTTAGCATCTCAATATAGATATAAAAAAATCATGTATGCAGTTCACATGCCGTATGAGACGATTTAGGAGTAGGGTAATTGTACGGTTTATTTATTATAGTGTTTTTACCAAGTTTAAAAATTATTACACATTTTATTCAACGGAGCACCGTACAAAGAGAAGGCCGATAGGCTACGAAGCACCGCACAAAGAAGACACCGATTAGTCTATCTCATTCTCTCGCAGACTAAATCCTTTACATTTTTTTTATTAGTTTTTATATACATATACATGTAATATAAGCATTTTCAAGTTACAATCGGATTTAACTCAAATCATTAAATACTAACATGCAACATTGATTAGAAACAGTATAAACATATATATGTATATAATATATAACCTTTACAAGAGTGTAACTACTCGTGTGTAAAGGGACATGTATGTATTTGTCTGTTTTTAATGTCGCTCATTTCCGTTTCATCGAGTTTCAAATCACAACCGTTCTAAAAAAATTTCACTTAAAAAATACAAGTGTACAGTCATGCGGTATTAGTGAAACCTTCAGCAAATTAAAGTAGGTAAGATTGGGGAGGCTACTAAGCACCGCACAAAGAGGAGACGGAATATTCTATCTCATGCTCTTGCAGGCTAATGTATGTGTTTGTCTCTTTTTAGTGTCGCTTTTTCGTTTCATCGAGTTTCAAATCACAACGGTACTAAATAAGTTTTCACTTTAAAATGCTTTTGTATGAACGAAACTTGGTAACAATAATTACATGATTGCATCTCCACATTTTTCCCTCATTATCACAATATATTTTTACATCAATCGCCCTTAAATTGCCAAATATCTTCCTTACCAATATATTACTGAAAATCCTTTTATACTTGGCATTAATTTAAGGGACGTACATCGACAATACAAAGTTAAACGTTCAATTTTTGTTTGTTCATATATTTCTTTATCATTATTTCTTTCTTCTGAAAATGAAACCTCCTGACTCGGAGTCAAATTCGTGATCCATTTGGCTACTAAGGTTTTCTGAAATATTGTTATTATTTTATTTTACGAAATATAAAACCGTGTTGTTAGAGCCAAGTAACCCCTTAACCGTCGAACTTTAAAGGGAATCCCATCATCCGGAGTATATTAATTGAGCACGTAATACGTGTGCCTTCCCTCTCATAATGGAGTAGTCAACTAAAGCCCGATAATTCAGCGTAAACATAACCTTTACCACCGGCTAAAGCCGTACTAGTTCTTTAGTTAAACTAAAGTTCACATTAAAACCTGCATCGGCTTGCTGCACTTATGAGGACGAATAAATTATAAAAAAAATCATTTCACACCATGGCTCTAATTGTATTTACCTGAATAACCATTAATTATTATTGTCAATATGTACGATTGGACTAGTTTGCGATTGGGGTCGAGCCGAGAACATTCGTTAAAATTCAAGTGACTAACGAATACGCCACTGAAGTTGTTGTCAATGCTCATGAATTTTGTGCAAGTAGCATTGTTCAATTACACAATAAGGACCTGCGCCTAGATTGATAACGATCCTGGGGATCGGGTGCACTGCCCCGTGCGCGATATTCAGTGGCGGATTTGCAGTCTTGGCCGCCCTAGGCCCCAAGCCATGAAGTAAGTACAAGCCGCCCCTTTCTCAGTACCTATCATATAGATACACCTATCATTACGTTATTGCCAACTTTTATCAAAATCGATAATATCAAAAGGACAAGACTAAACTTAGTCAGTAAGCTGGCTGGTACTAGCTGGGGATGCGACGCCAACACGCTCAGAACGGCATCCATTGCCCTGGTTTTCTCAGCAGCTGAATACTGTGCTCCAGTATGGGCCAGAAGCGCCCACACTTCCATGGTCGACGTTCAGCTTAATGCCACAATGCGAACCATCAGCGGAACCTTAAAATCGACTCCTCTTCCTTGGCTCCCCGTACTTGCAAATATAACCCCGCCAAATATCAGGCGAGAGATTGCAACACTGAGGGAATACAAGAAGGCGCTGCAAAAAAGCGAAATACCCTTGCACGATGATGTCGTTTCTCACCCGGCATGCCGCTTAAAGTCTCGAAAACCCTTCTGGACGGAAGGAGAAAGACTCCTTCGAACACCTCTCACCCCAGAAGATAGGTGGAAGCTTGAGTGGCAATCAGCCAACGTCAAAAACGCCGATCTCGTGCAAGACCCCACTGAGAGACAGCCTGGGTTCTCATTGCCTCGCAAACTCTGGACTGCCATCAATAGAATAAGGTGCTCCCATAGCCGTTGTGCTCACATGATCCATAGATGGGGCCTTAAAGAGTCGGCGACGTGTGAATGCGGTGCGGTGCAGACCACCGAACATGTGGTCAACGAATGCCCGCTCCATTCATTCCCCGGCGGGATTTATGAGGTCCACAGGGCAACGCCTGAGGCCCTAGACTGGCTCGCAGACCTAGATGTCCCCCTCTGACCCCCCACCATACGAAAGAATAGAAAGAATCAAAATCGATTTAGAAATTTAGTAACTATAATGGCTGCTAGTTTGTAATACTTTCTAAGGTTTCAAGGATAATTGCACATTGGATAATTAAAATGGTTTTAGGTTTTATTTATTTAACTAGTTTAACTACAGGTTTATTCTCTTACAATGTATAATAAGTGTTTCACAATGTGTTACAAAACTCGTCTGCACTTAAGTGCAGCAAAATCATTAATTAACTCTTCGCAATCCTATTTCCTTAAAAATCTGCTTCTATGTTAAGCAAAGCAAGATCGTTTAACCTTTGCTCCGTCATTGTTGTACGTAAATAAATTTTAATTTGTTGCAACTAAGAAAACGATCGTTCTGCAGAACAGTTACTGGCGGGAGTACACACACACAAACGAAAAGCAATATCCACGATTGGATAAATGGTGTGATGACCTTCAGTTCGTTACCATTTCACTGTTTCGATCCTCATTTTTCACACTGCAGTGAGCACGAAAATGGAGACATTCTTCTGAAAAATTGTCTAGAATAAACCATTTGCAATGCTTTGTCCTTTTCTTCCACTTCAAGTTAGTAATTCTTTTTTATTTTTATTTCTTGTTATCATCAGTGACTTTTTTGTCACGATTGGCCGCCCCTAATATCTGGCCGCCCTAGGCCCGGGCCTACTTAGGCCTTAGGGCAAATCCGCCACTGGCGATATTAGCGGAAAAAAGCAACAACAAAAAATGTTTTTAAAATATTAAAAGTGTAGTATTTATAACATTGACACTTATCACAATTTTGATTTGCTTTAGTTGTTCTAGCATCTTCGTCTTATAATCGCAACATAATCGGAAGATTGAGATAACTGTTTGCGGAGTGTTTTCTGATGTGCCAACAATCAACTCCATACTCCTCCCTCCGGCTCTCTTTCTCTGTTGTGTGGTTGTTAATCGTTGAATAAACGTAGCATTTTTTTATTTATTTCAATGTAAAAACCGTATTTGACACGTCATTGTTCTTGATGGTTTATAAAAATGACATAACACTGTAATTCTCGTAAGTAGATACAATATGTTTAAAACATCAACCGAAACTAAACAAATGATTGCACACACTTGTTACAAATAATTGCTGAATTGTATCTGAGTTTAGAGTTCGCCACCAATAAAACTTTCAATTTTAATCGATATGGTTGAATTTTTATACCGAGTTCTGTGTGTATTATTTTTCCACGCTTTTCTTGCAATTTAAAGCCAACCGAGTAGTAGACCGCACTAAGCATAGATTATTATACGAATGTTATGTGTTTAAATGATGCTCTCGTAGAATACAATTTTATTCTTAATAATAATGTTAATCGTGGCAAATTTGTCGAAGGCCTTCACTATTCATCGTACAAGGATATCATGTTTCCAAAGGCGTTCCGTAAAGGTTATGTTGCCGGCATTTTGCCGATCGGATATCTAAGGAACGGGGAGGATCGGTGGAGAGACGTTTCGGTGAAGGTGAAGTTTCCGATTCGAGGGCCTCTTCACCTTTCTGTGCTCCGGATTACTGCTCCAACCAATATGTTCTCCGATCTTCGTAATCCATCCGCCCGCGCTAGGCGTTGGTGTTGAGCACTTTGAAGAGAACAGAGATTTATCAATTTACATCACTCGTTTCAGGGTGGGGAAACAGAAACGTTTCTGATTTTTTGTTTGTTTTTATTTTCTACCTTTGACGCAATATTTTTGATGATTTAATAAATGTCAAATAAACAATTCATTTACGCTTGTAAATTTACGCTTGCTACTATTGATTATATAATTATTTTTTAATGGTGGTAAAGCTGATTATAATATGTGCATGCATGCGTATACATATGTGTACGTGTGTATGTATATATATTTGTATATAATATGTAACTCATATTTTTTATATTACAATATTAAAAAAAATCTAATAATATTATCATCTATGTATGGAAAACAATTTAGTTCATTTTTGTTTTTTCTTCTTCCCCAGCACGCTGCGAGCGCGATGACTTCATTTGTGAAGATGGAAAATGCTTGGAGGGATTCAGGCAGTGCAATAAGGTTATGGATTGCGTGGGTGGTGAAGATGAGAAGGGTTGCCGTAAGTAAAACAAACACTACTTTTTTAATCCTTTTTTTTTCAATTGTTTTAAAAGCGAATCTCGAAGCATTCAACTAAAATATGCAAAAATATAAGTCATCAGTCATCAGAGTTTCTATCAAAATTATACCCCTTCAATATAAACACACACCAACAGCTGCTGTCACTGGCTGCAAATTAAAATGAATGTCATTTTGAAATTAAATTGTAATTGGTCTTCTGTAATAGTTTATAATTACTGCAATCAAACCACGTTTTTCAGAAAATAGATTCCCATAAATGAATACTGTAAATAGAGTAGGTAGGTCTATAGTTAACGGTAGTCTATAAAAGAAGCATTTCCCCCCAACAAGAGGTAACGTTATTATAACGTATCTTTCCAAGGATTTGATGAAATATTATTATATGCTGAAAACAACCCAGACAGCGGTAGAATAGTTTTTGTTAACTCCTTAAATGAGGCAAGCCGTATGATTATTTATTCCCCTTTACACGTGTCCCTGTCACCTGATCAGGTGCTCATTCGTCATTGGAAATAATGGTATAGGCGTCCAAATTACCCAGCCAATGTTTTTGTCTCCCAATAATCATTTATTAAACGATCTTAAATTCTAGGGGTAGATACATTTGGGAGGTAACCACTAAGAATTATTAAAATTAACCATTAACATGATTTAAATTAATCAGTGTCATAGGATTTCTTTTATTTACACTACACCACTGTGTCTATCCTTGCTTTGTGCTTGCGCCCACGAGCACCATATCAAATGTTGACAGCTTGTTCTTAAAATAGTGAAAAATTTGTTAAAGCTGATTTAAAATTTTAAAATGGTTCAAAGTTTCGCCGGTATGTTACTCTCAAAACATCAATGACTGGAAACGTGGAATTATCTCTTTAGACCGGTATCCAGTATTCATTAAAAAAAAATCTACGTATGACAAATTTAACGGTGCAGTAATGTGGTGATGACGTTTAATTTAATGATCCAAAGTAATGTGATTATGGTAAAACCAATTATCCAGTAGTAGGGTGACGTTAAATTGAATCATTCAATATTGTGGTGATGATCTTCTCATCATCTTTCCTGTGCTCTCTTCAGATGGATCTATCACCTCTATTCCGTCTTCAGGAATCCCTAGAAGGCCGAGTCTGCCCTCGGACGGTCGCTGGGGTTGCTTCTCTCGGTTTTCTTATGACAAATATGAAACATTTTTTTATCTGTCCGACTAGGAAGTATTTCCCGTTTTAACACACTCAAGTGATCACAAATTCATTTTTGATTTTTGGTGTTTCTTGTAGCTTGCCTGGCCGACGAATTCCGATGTGGAGATAATGCCTGCATCGAGCGCAGAAAGGTTTGTGACGGAGTACGGAACTGCAGAGATAACTCCGATGAGGCCAACTGTCCAACTGAAGGTATGTTCCGCAAGTTCCGTTTAGACCCCTGCCAGTGCTTTACTAATACCTTATATAGATCTACCTTCACAACACTTGGACTAAGATTGCTTTATTATTAAATAGAATATTCTTACAGTCCTATATTGTTGTCGATCATCGGACCCAACGATATACCAACATACACGAAATCTGTGGATATATTGATCTTGCAGTATAAAACAACCCAAAGTCGTAATTTTTTCTACAATACCTGTAGCAGGCACTACTTGTTTCTTGTTTCACAACGCTATTTAAATATCAATTGTGTACACACATTGGTATTCGTCGCTTCGATATGGTATTTTGTCCATGACTACTGAAGCTCTGTATGGGTTTTGTCAGTATGTAAGGCAATAAAAATGTGTACTAAGCACATTTTTGTTCGCAACTTGCTAAGGCCCGGTATATCAGTCTTGGTTGGGATACCTACTGAGTTTAGCGTGGCTTGGAACACAATCCGTATAAAGGTCGTAAGCCTGGATATCACCCACATTACACGTACGAGTATTGTCCATGATTTTAATAGAGGAATAATGTGTTTATTTTTTTCTTTGTAAAACCAAAACGTCAACGTGAGTGGTATATGGTGAGAGGTATGTGGTGAGTGGGATATCTAAGCTTTCTACTGTCATTGCGAGATCGCAAGAATTTCAAAATGTCGACGACAGCAGTTTATTTGATGTTAAAATAATTTTTGATAAAGTTCGCCACTTCAGACATACGCAAATATACTAATTTTAAACAGTATTTGTTTTGCTGGAGTCAGTGCACCCTTCTCGAAATTTTGACTAACTAACCACTGAAAACATATTGTCCTGACGTTAAAATTTTAATTGCCCCTTACCAGACTATTTTGGATTGATTCTCAATTAATGACATCGATATTCCTCATCGCTGAATGAACATAATAGTCCATACTGATAAAATTAGGCAATTTACGAAAATTTCGGTCAGATGTAAGTATGCAAATATTAACGTAAACGTCATATTTGACATGTGACTGCTAATGCCTCATAAAGCGGCCGATTTAGCCCGCTTTAAATTTAAGCGAGGAGTGTCGTACATAGTAAGACTACGGACTGACTGATATACTGGGCCTGAGATATAATATTGTCGCGTATTATTTCTGACAATAATTTAGAATAGCATTATTGGAAGAGACCGGCCACATTGTGCGACCTGGCTAACTGGACTTGCTAAGCCGTTGGTTTTTTTTTCAGATATTGTATGGAACCAACCTATGTTAACTGTTTAATTTAAATTATTTTATGTGTAAATTGAATTTTTTTTTGTTAATTTTTGTAATTCGAATTGATCAGCAAAAGTTGCATATTATTTAAAAAGTAATTTTAAGCACAGTTTTTACAGATTTAATAGCTCTGGAAAGTGTGTTTTTTTCTTCTAAAACGAAAGCCTAAAATCAAAAAGTTTTATGCTACTTTTATTGATGCACAATTTATTTACTGAGCCACAACAATGTTGACTTTATTATTTTGTACAGATTTTAATTTTAAGATTTCGTCATCATACCCATAATATTTTGTAGAAATGTTAATCGACAATCATTTATTTAACTATTAGAATAAGTATGTACTAGGTTATTATTCTACATAATATGTATGTATTGTATAACAATGTATTGACATGGGTGTATGTTCTCTTTACTGCTGCATTTAACGGACTGCTGGTTGAGGTCGGTTAGGGAGGAACGGCAGCTGGTCCGGCGTGCACGTCTGCGTCAAGCAGGGGCAGTTCATGTGCGGGGACGGCACGTGTCTGTCTGTCCTGCACCGCTGCGACGGCATTACGAACTGCCCCAAAGATGCTTCGGATGAGACGGATTGTCGTACGTTATGAGATTCAATATTACTTCAATACCATTGAAATAATTTAACATCCTTTGCCAAAATTGTGAATGCCCTCTTTGATAGATCAGAGATTCCCAAAATTAATTGACTCACCCCATTTCTTAAATATTAATTTTCTCCAATTTCCTCTTCAGGAAGACGATCGTTTTTTTTAAACATCAACATTATAGATGAATCTTGTTGCTGCGCGCTAAACTAAGCTCTCGCTTATGCGACTGTTTTTACCGTTCTTTCTGCGATAATTTTTTAAAACCTGGCTTTTTTAACACTGTTTTTTTATGGTGGTCAGAATGAAATTCATTCAATTCAAATATCTGCACTGTATGTATAGTATCTAGGCATAAAATAATTCAAATCCACAACTTGCTGATTATAAACATATTTAAAATAGTCTGCCAATGCTCAAAGTGGTCAAATCCAAAAAATGAGTTTGCTTTAGACAACAATACTGAAGTAAAACTTCTGTTCCATCTATATGATAGGAAGAGAGAAAGAAAATGTGCGCGCGCACTGCTCTCTCTTGCTCCTACAGTGTGATACAGACAATAGGCCTGCACAGGGTAACGTAACTGGCTATGAGAGAAAGATTCACTAACTTAGATCTCCCTCTCAACTACCGTTCGCCTCGCTTTTTGTAACGCTCTCGTCACACATTCGTCAGCTTACTCTCCAAGTCAAGCATGCGTAAAAAGTTTTACTTCAAAAAAATGTTCATCAATATTTGTAAGGACTATATTGTTGTCCTCTGCGCTCCTTTACTCGAATATTTCCCTTTTATGTCCTTGGGGTATTATTGACAACTTTGGGAATCACTGATTTATGTAGATGAGCTGGGATCGCAACACGTCCTTTTTTTAAACTCGTTGACTTAGTGAAACTCTTAACCATTGTGGGCAGTGTTAGTGATCGCCGATTGTCAAATAACATTGATGGTAAGGAAAGTTCGGTACTAATCCGTAGCGTGCACACCAGACCAGTGGCAATGTGACTTCGGTTCTTGCATCGCTAAAGCTAAGCGATGCGACGGCCACGTGGACTGTCCGTCCGATCGCTCCGACGAACGAAACTGCATCGGTGAGTCTCGACTATTATACTTATACTGACTGTTATTCATTCTTGTTGTTTGCATGGTTCACGTAGTTCGATGCACGTATGATCAATTCCAATGTGGCGATGGCAACTGTATTCCCAAGGGGTGGATATGCGACGTACGTAACGATTGCTCGGATCTATCTGACGAGAAAAACTGCCGTAAGTTTTTTGTGATAAATTTTCAGCGTCTATTGGGCTCTCTTCGCTTTCCTGCTGTCCTATGTCGGGTTACCCACACTTTTTGTAATGTTTGTGCAATTTGGACATACCTACATGTGCCGTTCGACAATGTGTTCACGTTTGTTGGTAAGTATTTCATAAAAAAAAAAAACAAAACGTCACCACTAAATTTGGTTAGGTTTAAAGCTATACGCTCACAACAGTAGGCAAAGTAAAATTATATGGTAGTATGTTATATTCATTTTCCTTCTTATGCAACTTTATAACTCAGTTATTTCGAAGAAATTCAATAGCATTAATATTTTCATAATACAGTTTATAAGTAGGTATTACCCCTGCATTTTGAGTTATCTTAAACCCCTTTCAGGTGTGAAATTTTAAACCTTCTTGCGTGAAACTTCGAAATTGAAGGAAGTGAAAAATAATTTTTGATAGTAAAGCAATTATTTTATCATTATTAAAATTTACCTCCCTAGGCGCGCCAAAAGATATTTCACATCAATAATTTAGATCTCTTAACTCGCCTCCCTCAGTTTTATCAAATTAAGGTGATTCACCACTAAGCAAGGCAAAATCATGTGATTTTGGTTTGAAAATTAATCGCTTTAAAATATTTTAGATGCTTTAATTAAATACTGCGAGTAAAACACATTTATACATTCGTAATTATCGAATATTTTTTGATTGGTCTTTTTATAAGCCCAGAAAAAAATATATTTCAGACCTATAAAAACTGCTTTGAAGGACAAAATCTCTTACTTACAAAGCCCTTTTCGGTTACAGTTTTATTTTTAAGTGACTTGTTTAATAGAAATACATATTACTTTTATATTTAATCTTTTGTAACAATTAGAAAAGATTAAAATTCAATTATCGAAAAGAATATGCACGTAATGCACCAACTTGCATTTGTTTGCAATTATATATATTTATTTACTTTATAGGCCAAGGTTTATTTAGTTGACTAGGCAGTAAATGGGGTCGGTAGTTCGTATTATTGAGCAGATAGAAAATTTTATGGAGGTGCCATACTTCCGATCACTCTCTGAATATTTCTGAATTTTCTTTGCTACATTGTCTTCTTCCTTACTTCTCAAATTTTATTCTAACAATTTTCCTCTGAATATTTTCAATTAATTTTCCTCCTGTGAAATTCAAGGAGTCTTTTTTATGTTTGTTTCACGTAGTTATTAGTGTGAGAGTTGCACTGACTGAGATTAGGTTATTACTGTTTCTTCTATTTTATGTGTATGTTTTGTGCATTAAGGTTCTCTTTGCTTCTCTCTTTGTTTGCAGCTGGGGATTGGTGTCTATGTCTAATTTGAATGTCTTTTCTTCTGCTTTTAATACTGAAAGGTTTTTGTGTGGAAGGTTTTCAATCTAGTTTGTTCTGATTTTCTATATCGGTATGTTGGGCTTCTTCCGTGTTTTCAATATATATTTCTATAATCTATCTATTTGATAGGGTTTCCTACTTTGTTATCATTCCTCAATGTTGGATTGAAACTAATCTGTTCACTTCGTTGATCTCTCTCTGTGGCTTTCTTCAATCTGTTCTATCTAGTCGTGTTACAAATATAACTCCTTTCTTAGGCTTTTACTAAGAATCTTTTCAAAACGACGATGGTTTCGGATCTTCTGATTGTACTTTATCATACTGTAGTGGGTTAGACTCTGTCTGCTTTTATGCGTTTTTTTAATTGAGTTTCTTATTGTTTTGAAATTGAACACGTTCAAAAAATGCACGTTTTATTAGCCTGCCCAGATTCGTCCGACTTCATGTGCCATACCGGTGTTTGTATTAGAGGAAGTCTTCGATGTGACGGGTTAAGTCATTGCACGGACTCCTCTGACGAGATAGGCTGCACAGGTTTGATTGATTTCACATATTTTGTCTTCAGTCATCGGTGATAATAATTAGTATTGCAAACGATGTGTGTATTTTGATTTCATAATTTATTAAGTTTAGTGCTTGAATTTAACGTCATTTTCTTGGTTTGGATTATTATTATTTGAATTTATAAATATATATTAATTTATAATATATTTATAATTATTATTACCTATTTATATTATGGCAGACAGCACACTTATTATTTATAATTTTTTTTAGAGGTTGTTAAATTTGCTCGTGAGAACTTTTATGGAAATAATGGTATCAGTGTCGGGAAATGTTGACAACAACATTTCGAAAAAAGTTTTGATTGAAACTCATTTATGATTGTTTAATGTATCCAATATTAATTTTAAACAACCAGTTGTTAAAAATTCACCAGTTTTAATAAGCATTATTTTGATTTGAATTTTAAGACACTATCGGATTTGTTTTGAATACACCACGACGCTACAATGATTGCGATATTTTAAAATGTAACATTGTAACAATAGACTGACTTAAAAAAATGTACCTACCAATTTCTTGCATTCTAATTATTTGTCCGTTGGAAAACTGCCATTTTTAATTATAAACCTTGATTCTGATTCTGTAAAGTAAAAATGGTCCGTCATTAAAGGTTTTGTTAGAAAAAGAATAATCTGTTCTCTTTGACACCATATTTTATTTATTTTCGAACTTTGATTGACACTGCCTTTTTCGTTTCTTTGTAACATCTTGGGTGGATGTATTTAAAAATAATAATAAAGTGTGCAGGCTGCAGTGGCCAGCTTAACTTATAATAAGCACTATAAAAGGTTTGGTTTGATAAATAATGTATTTATGGTTTGGTTGTGGTCGCTTTAGCAAAATCCGACTCGAAACTTAGCGCCGTAGAGACACGTTTCCACCCCTTGAGGTGCCGCAAGGTCGGCCCCCGCAGGTGCATGCCGGTCTCACTCTGCGAGGAACGGAATGACAGAAACAGTGAGTCCGGTCCATGGAAATGCCAATGTGGTGATCATGAGTTTAAGTGCTACGATGGTAGTTGTATCAACAGAAGAAGTTTGTGCAACGGAATCCCCGAATGTCCCAAAGGCGAGGACGAATACAACTGCGGTACGTACAATGCTTTAACATGTGTTTTATAATAATAATGTGGCGGTGGTAATAATAATAATGTGAAGTACTTACTTAAGTAGGTATCGAAAAAAAGTTTATTTTTTGGCTTTCTCAGCTCAAATTGTCATTAACACATACATATACATATTTCCAACTCAATTCACACAAAAACCAGTTATTCATAATATTATTATCTAACTCACGAATCAATTTAACAATATAATATTCTCTTACTCTTATTCATCATATTTGTGGTTATGGTTGCATTAATGTTGTATTTGTTGGAAACTTAATGATTTTAGTCACTCGCGGCAGCAATATCCTAGAAGTATTGAAACTAAGTAAGTATAATAATTAATAATAAGTCTTAAAAGGGATCCAATAATTTTATACACTATAAGCTTTTGAATGTTTCTTCCTCTGCAAAACTTATTTTTGTCAAATTATGTTTAACTGCTAATATCTTCATTACAATTTTACTAAAAACCAAGTTACACCCAAAGAGATATACTATCTACACATACCTACGATATGTATCATCAGTGGCGTAGCTAGCATGGGTGGCACCCGGGGCGGATGTCACCCCCCCCCGGGGCGTAGTGTCACCCAAAGTTGACTTGAGAAATTCAAAACGCTAATTTCGACTTCATAAAATTTTGGTCCATCCTGGGAGGGGGTGGGGGGTGGCTAGAGAATTCGGGGCACTCCACGGGGAGCCATAGTACGAAAATCGAAAATATAAATATGTGTGTGCAATATCTTGGACGCGTATATGCAATATCTTGATATCTTGGTCGAGTGGCACCCCCTTTCGGGTGGCACCCGGGGCGGTCCGCCCCCCGTTCTAGCTACGCCACTGTGTATCATTATGAAAATATAACCTTGAAATTTGGAGACATTTTATGTTACATTTATTCCATAGAATAAAGAATAACACAAGAAGTGCCTTGTGGGTGTGTTTCGTGGTTCAATTATAAGCACCATTTAGGGGGTTTTTCACCATCCTCCCAATAGCTTATCCATACACATAATGAATATTTTGGATTAAGGGGGTTTTTCACCATCCTCCCAATAGCTTATCCATACACATAATGAATATTTTGGATTAATTCTACAGGATTTATTTATTTAAAAAGTCTGAGTTTACTATTCGGTAGTTGAACCTATGAACAATGGCTACATGTAGGATAAATTAGCCGAAGTTTTTACCTGTTGCTAGTATTTATTTGTTTTTTTTTTATTAATATTCGTTATGTGTATGGATAAACTATTGGGAGGATGGTGAGAAACCCCATTAGTCTTATAATTCGAAAAACTGCTTTCGAAATTCAAATGAGGTGAATATCTACGATTTCAGGCGAGTGTAAGGGAGGCTGGGCTAAATAGAAATTTTTTTCCATTCTAATTTGTGTGGAAGGCACTTCTAGAGTTATATTCTTTATTGTATGAATTTATTGTTCTTCTAATAATTTCTGACTAAAATTATATAATAGGAAGGTACCGGACACACAATACGTAATTTGAGTGTAAAATAGATTTTAGTAGAAAGTTTTATTACGTGGTTGATAAGGATAGCCTTATGGAGACTAATGACCGGAGATAATCCGATGTTCGTCAAAATATTTGTAGAAATAACACAGAAAAAATGTAGATTTGTCATTAAAAATTAAAAAAACTTTGTTATAAAAACGTATTTGTAAACTGAATATTTGTTTTTTTGCAAATAGCATTGGTTAGAAATCAATAAATATTCTGTTAAGACATACGTTTTATTTCAATTGCCTATTTTAAAATAGTAATAATTTTTTGTGAAAAACCTTCAAAACTGTTCAGTTACAATGTCATATTTGCACACCACTTATAAAACTACAATAAATAAAATAAATGCCTTTTTAATTGTAGTGTTTCACTGTACCGAGGTACCTACCTATTAGATTATTGGGAAATGTGTGTACCTAACCATGTAACAGGTATTTAATCTTTAACTATTAAATTTATTTGTTATTATCTTTAACTATTTATTTGTCATGTTCAAATGTAACTAATGAAATAAAGTAACTCTTATGTATCTACCTATATTATAGTTTTAGTGCTTAGTGACATAATATATTGTGATGTGCAGATAGGAATTATACACCTACCTTTATTTTATATGGCAATTATACGAATATACTACTTAGTTTTAAATATTTTTATTGGGATTAATTATTAAGTATAGTTTTAAGTGTGAATATTTTATATTATGTAATGTATCAATGTTTGTTACCAATTTTGAGGCGTGGTAAAAAGGCTCACAAAGCAATAAGCATAATTTATTAAACTATCATAATTTACTGTCTGTTCTCTGGCTTTTAACATTGTTAAACACACCAGGGTTGCATTTGGAGAATCCACATAAGGGCAATTTTAATGTTTTAAGAACTATTCATGTCGACTCCCGTGCCTCTGCTTTATTCCCTGCCAACATGTGTAGGCATCCACTACTTTGTGATCAAGTACAACTTCTGGCGATGCTCATGAGTATACATCGCCAGAAGTTGTACTTGATCGATGTATACTCATGAGCATCGCCAGAAGTTGTACTTGATCACAAACTATTTTATCAAGTACAACTTCTGGCGATGCTCATGAGTATACATTATGTAACTTTACTAATTATTATTTACATTCATTAATTTATAGTGACCGACCAAAGTTTCGGTTAAGGTCAATAAAAGAGTTTCAGCCGCGGTTTCGGTTACGGCTAAAAAATTTGCTGAAACTTCAGATAACGTGAGCTTGTTTATGCCTCAAGAATAACAAAAAAAAAAATAATAAGAAATGAGCGTTTTTTGGAAAGTTCTTAAAATTCTTCTACTTTGAACATTAAAACTAGAAAAATGTGTCTTTGCGATGTAAGCGACGCAATTGTTGTTGTCTTTTTTTTATTTTGCAACGTAGCGTGCTGTCTATATCAGTTTGCTCAGTTGCCGAATAGAGCTTGTGCGGGGCGGCTCTGTCACCACGGTAAATACAATAATGACTGAGAAATACATACATTATTCTTCGAAAGATATATTATGATTATATATTGTGTAACTTTCTGATTTCTTATAAATGTGATTTAGCGAGCTAAAAATTAAAAAAAGTATTATTTTTTAAGAATAACTCTGATAAGCATTTAAATTTTCATAGCTACAAAAAAATATATACGATTTAGACAAAAAATAAAATATTATTTTTCAAAAGACTTAGTAATTAATAGTTGATTTGTAAGAGGTTTACAGAATTTTTTAAATTTTTAAAAAATTATTTTGGTTTTATTATATTTGGTTATACCCTAAACTACCTTTAAATGGTTTTAATATGATAATAGTCAAATATATACACTTTTAAACTTCCGTATGTCTGACGTATCCTTATCTTTAACGTAGGCAAAAATAAGATTGTCTTTCTAGGATTAAGAGAACTGTTCATAAAACCGCTCATTTTTAAATTTTTTATTTGTTTGCCAAAGATTATCCTTTATAATAATTAGTTATTATAATGCTATTGTCTTATATAAAGCTTATACAAGACTAGACCGATTAGTTTACTATATATAGTAAGTAGTTCTTTGATCTTTTGAATTTTTGTAATTCCTTTAAAATTACAGTATCTATAGCGTCCTTTCGGTCGAAATTCGGTTTCTGAAAAAACTGATTTTGGTCGGTCATTATTAATTTATTAGAATATTTTCCAAGAGTCCTATACATATATTATTTGCTGACGTGGATTCACCACATGCTTCTTGTTTCTTGTAAAGTAATATTACTTTAATTATAATACTTAAATTATTGGTAGGTAATTTAATTTTTTCATTGGGAAATTACTTACCTATGTGAATAAAGAAAAATCTTTTTGGTTTACGTCGTATTATTCAATGAAGATAGCCTACTATGATATTATTTTAGATTTTCACGGCCAAAAGTATTATCGTTATTTATTTTTGGGATGTTACGCCGTGTTGTGCTAACTCCTTCTCTAGCCAATATTTCGCACACCGTTACAGTTGTTACGTCCATCATCACGGCAGATGTCATGATGATGGACTCTGTAACGCTAAAGAAGGAGGTAGCGCAACACAGCACAACACACCAAAAATAAATAACTACAGGGGCCTACTATGTTTGTAATATATTTATTTGTCTTATTTTTTATTATTTTATACATATTTGTGATTGTCCTTTGTGCAAATTTATTTCAGATGTCTTCGGCTACGTATTACTAATGCTTTTTTTCACTCCAATTGGATTTTAGGAATATATGTATATAATGATGCTCAGTTCATTATTTATGAAATGCAAAATATTTTTTCTGACTTTATCAAATACAAACACATAATATTTATAGTATCTACAGGGTAAACCAACCCACCAACCCACTAACATCATTTTGGTGATTACTTTGCAAACTTTAAAATAGTTAAAAAAAACCTGCATACCCCATTTTGTTAAAAATTATTAATTTTGGGTCACCAAACAAAAGTATAATTTTTTATTCAAAAACAGGATGTCTTTTAATAATTTAAATATGTTTCTTATAATTTAAATTTACATATTTTTTTATTTGTAGTCAATGTATTCAGAACATACTTAATTGAAAGTCATTACCGATGATAGCCAAACGCATAACCTAATTAGATTGTTTGTTTAATTGCTTTTTATATTTTGTGCAGAACCAACATGTGCTGCGGGTACATTCCGATGCCGAACAGCTCCATACTGTGTTTCGAACCATTATAAGTGCGATGGCATCAAGCAATGCCCCTTCGGAGACGATGAGGAAGACTGCCGTAAGTTCTTGCCAAAGTTACTGCCAAATTAGTTCCCATTTTGTTTTCATGTTGTGTATTTTTGTTCAAATGGGATGGGAAATTTTAGGAAATAAAAAACAGAAAATCGGACAAATTAAATGACACTGCACTGCACTGACGATTTTAACCGTACATATTCTCAACCTTCCTCTATTTCTTTATTTCCCCCCTCTCAATTTACATTTCTCTTTATTCCTGTGCGTGAGGGATGAAATTTGCACTTTGCAATAACTCCTCCGCTTAGATAATATAATGGAGGTAATATCCAACCTTCCTCTTTATCCATCACATTCCATGTGTGGTGTATTGCAAACTCCGGTTTTGGCTACTAGATTTTTAAAAAGAGATGATTGTATATAATTGTCATTTTATTATAACAATAAAATAACCATTTAACATTTATAATTACATTTTATATAATTATTGTCCTTTTATAATAACTTCCAAACCTAGCAATGTCATAATATCATTTCTCACATTATACTATTAAATCACAAAACTTGAATGTACGTACGTTGATGTTGCAGCATCCCCGCCTCCTTGTGACATCCTGTGCGGAGATGGCACGTGCGTGGACAACTCTAAGCGCTGTGATCAGGTGGCGGACTGTAACGACCAGGCGGACGAGAGGGACTGTGGGCCATGCACAAACAATGAATTCAGGTACAGACCCGGGAAGGTTAACAGGTTACAAGAAGGTTACCGCTTTGGGACAACTTCACTAATTGTTAACTAAAAGGTTGTGTACCCATGGCAATTGAGATATGAGTTGTTACCTTGTCAATTATTGCCATCTATGATTATGTATTATATATAATTCACACAAGGAGTGAAAACAATGTTGGTACATATCTACATATTAATATCAAACCAAAAAATAATACCTTTATTACAATCTTGCACTTCTAAATTTCTTACAGTCTGCCACTGGCCTTCTAATGTAAAAAAAAGAAATCTAAGTATAATTATTTCTCGATTATTATTTATTCTCTAAATGTATTTAAAAAATTATTGGTATTTTTTAGAATTTTGAGCTACTGCATTTGGACTGTAATTATTATAATATAATATTATTTTCACCACTTTTTTTAAAATTTACCAATTTGATAAAGTACACATCTGACATTAATTGTAAACCTTTATGTTTAATTCATATTCCTTTTGAATGTTGTTGATAAATATTGTCGCGATTTTGAGAAAGTGCGAATTACATGATATTGTTTTTTCTGATCCATGTATTACTAGCGCGTTGCGTTGGCGGGGAGAGAAATACCCTAATGAATTGCTAGATTTTATAGTAGAAACAGATTATTGAATTTTCACTTGGCTGTAACATTATGTTTTTATTGATTGCGATATTGCGACATTTTGCGATACAACTGTTTATTGCGACAGCATTTGGAAAATATTTTTGCGCTGTGTTTATACCGGCCAATAGGCGATATGCGTGTAGTTTTGGTTTTTCAGATGAATTGCGATTTAAGATGTCTCGTAAGATTCCCTTGAGTGCAGGTAATGGTAAATGCGATGAATAATTTGTGGTTTTCTCATATTGATTTAGATGTGACAGTGGGCTGTGTGTTCCTGAAAACAGGAGGTGCGATGGCATCTCCGACTGCGATGACGAGACTGATGAATTAGAATGCACACCCACCGCTCCTCCATCCAGTAAGAACCTTTAATAATAATATACATATATCGAAATTAATAAAATTATACATTCAATGACAAAAAATTTCCCAGGTACATTTTTTCAGCAACAAAACTAAAATAGACAAGAAGTTTGCGTAGCATTATAAATTATTTAAAATAATAAAAATATCAGAACTAAACTGAGAAAACTGTGAAAAAAGATTGAATAATAAGTTTTTTTTCAATTTTATTACTAACGATCATTTAAAATTGAAAAGCGATAGCTTTCTGCATTGGTTAGTATTCTCTCTTACATTTGTGGTTTATTAATCTCTTGCTGAAAACTCTGCCATGGCCGCTATTTTAAGTTATGTCTTTGAATTGTTACTGCTTTATATTTCGCGATTTCACTGCTAATTTTTACAAACAAAATGCGATTATTTTCCCTGTTAAAATTTAATAATTACAACCTAAACTTAATACCTGATGATAACTAGAAACTGAAGTGAAGCATGATAAAAATAGTGACCTTGAGTTTAACAGAATAGGCTCAGTTGGTCAGGTGGGTTTTTCAGTACAAACCAAATTGAAATAAACCAAAGACAATTTGTCCACGCCAAACTATTATGATCACTTTCCAATAAATGTCTGTAAGCTGTTAATTCCACATTCCACTGATTTAATTAACCAAGCACATCTATTAAGTCTACAGCATATCACAGTTAAATTTGCAGGCGGAACAAAGGAGGAACTAACGATTGGACACATTATTTTTTCATTTAAGAAGAAGATAATAATAATCTAAACGAAAATATGAAAGAACAAGACTCAGAAAAATAGAAAAAGATAATGGTCGTAACTGGGACTCAAACCCAGACCTCTCGTCCTACTGGGACGTGCGGGTTAACCAATTTCACCATTGCCATCCTCTGTCAAACCGTCATATTTGTTAATCTCTAATTTAAAATTTTAGAGTTATCAATATTAATTTCATCTCATTCTTTTTTCCATATTATGGGCAACTGCCCTTTTTGTAGGAAACAATCAGTCCTTTCCTTTAATTCCTTTTTATTAACGCGCATATCCCGGTAAGACAAGGTATCTGGGTTCGAGTCCCAGTTGCGACCATTATCTTTTTCTATTTTTCTGTGTCTTGTTCTTTAATATTTTTGTTTATATTATTATTGTTATCTTTTTCTTCAATGACAAATAATATTACATTGATATGAATAACCTTTAAAAGTTATAAAAAGAGAGTTTTTCTTATAAAAAATTGAACATTATTTTTTAATTCATATATTTTTTATTGTATCCAAAAATCTACACCCAAGCAAAGTTTTCTGTGCCAAGCTGTATTCAAATTGAAAAGTACTTTTGATGTCCTGTAGGCGAATCTTATATTTTCTGCATCATGGCCTTACATAATCATTATTTGCAAGTATTGAATAATATGAACCTTCAAAGTATGGAAAACCACATTTTGACAAGCGAAACTTCTTTTTAGCGTGTTCTGACAGCGTATGGTGCGATGGTGGCTGCCTCGATCCCGCTCTCGTCTGCGACGGAAGAGAAGATTGCTCAAACGGAGATGATGAAATTGAGTGCGGAAAGGTAAACTCTTACATTTTTACAAAATTTTCATAAAGAAAACATTGTTGGGTTGTTTCAATACCCTTAACATCTAAAGGACTATTAAATCGATGAATCGTTTTTTTTACAGGTTTTGAACGATTATGTTAAAAGCCGTTTTAGCGCTTGCTCAAATTAATAATTACCACATGACTTACTTTGAGTGTCCTTCAAATGAGAAGGCGGTTCAAACATCCCAACTTAATGACTTCTTTAATACGGTACTCTCAGTAATCCACCTCTCGATTATCTGACAACTATTCTAATCTGACATTATTTTTGCTAGTTGAAAGCACAAAATCAAGCTCTATAATTCGTCAGCATTCCAATACACAATGTGTACTGTATTACTTTAATATCATATATTATTTAAGCAAGCGCCTTTGAGTAATCCTTTGAATCTTTCGAATAATCGTTAAAATTCATCATTTGAATCGTAATAATAATCATACAAATAATTTTCATAAAATATCCCAATATGTAAAGAGTGTAATACAAAACACTTTTGATTTCAATTAATCTTAATTAATAGATTACTTAGTTTTATTAAGGGGGTTTCTCACCATCCTCCCAATAGTTTATCCATACACATAACGAATATTAATAAAAAAAACAAATAAATACTAGCAACAGGTAAAAACTTTGGCTAATTTATCCTATATGTAGCCATTGTTCATAGGTTCAAATACCGAATAGTAAACTCAGACGTTTTAAAAAAATAAATCCTGTAGAATTAATCCAAAATATTCATTATGTCTTCGACCAAGGATATCTAGACAGGCCGTATAAAAATAATAATGGCCCTCAAACTCCCGAAACCAGAATAAAATTGGCTTACGGCCCATTTATGAAAAAGTATATGCATCGTATTGCACCGTTTTGAAGGCACAGTTCTTAATTGTATCTTTTATTGGGCTGGAGGGCTACACTGAAACTAATTTGCATTGCCAGCCGTCCAGACGGGGGTAAATTTTTTCAAACACAAAAATATACCACTACCGAATATTTTACAAGGTACACGTCGCGGACTTTATTTTTGAAAACGTAGTCAGCTATCAGAATACAGAAGAAAATATATGTGTTACAGATCGCATTTACACAGCGCATTCATAAACGTGAAAAACATTATAGTTTTTAAAATTTGTCAAGCAATATTCTGACGTCATTCGCGCTTCGACACGTGGCGGGGAGTTGAGATAGAACGGTGTTACCGCTCAGCGAGCGGGGAGGGGGGGGGGGGTGAGCGCTTTACAGGGAAGGGCCGAACTGGTAATGGGCTCATTAATTAATTTATTTTTTAATTAAAAAAACGTTTCTCAGTTTTTTTTTCGTATTTTAAGCACAAAATATAATAGCCCATTACCTACGTATTATTTGCTGAATGAATTTCTTTTTCACAATTAATAATTTTCTTAGTTTTAACCACGTTTATTGTTTATAAAAAACCGACATATTTCCTGAGCAATGCTCACTTCCTCAGCGTTTACTTAATTAAAAAAAAGATTATGAAATAAGATTATGATTGATTCGTGTAGATTAAAATATATATATATATATATATATTAGTTAGTATGTATTTAAAAAAAGGATCAAAGTCAAATTTCGCCGTCCCTTGCCCAGGCTGCAATGGGTACCGTAAATTTAATTCTTGTTACAAGCTTTGGTTTGTTCAAAAATCTGCTTCCGATAAAATAAATTTTAAAATCAGTAAATAAGCTTCCAAATCCGTCCATAAAGAGATTAAAACTTTTCCTAGAAGCGTCAGAAAATCATTTGCTGCAATATCTCTAAAGGGGCATTTGTATATCAAAGGACATGGTTTTATTAATAAACATTTCTTTATTTTATGTACCAATCTTTTCATTTTCCAACCTTGTTTGGTAGTTTCCCAAATCGATCATCAACAAACTGAAAACACCGCAAATAACTCTCCGATTGAGCTAGTGGGAGAAGACTAAGTATCAACTATTTTTTAACTGAAAACTTACTTTGAAAAAAAAAACGTTTCTGGTAGATTTCTGCCTCGAAGTTTCGAAGGAATATCCCACAATTAGTCCAGTCAATGAAAGGTCAAAAAGGTGTTGTAGAGTGCGTGAGCAGGAACAGAAACTTCACGCTCCACAAATTTAGATATTTTCGAAAAAAATCATTTTACCTCACATTTTGAATCAAACATTCCTTCATATCGTCTAAAATATTCATCAATGAAAGAAATTTATTTGAAAGAAGTTGTAAAGAATTTAATTCTCTTTTGGAATAAACATATGCAAATTAATCTCTAACCAGTAAATATTTACAGCAATTTTAAGTTTTTTAGTAAAATGTCGTCATTTTCAGAAAAAGCTGTTTTTATCTTATTACTGACACATCACTTTTGTTTGTAACAGATTGTGGGACTTAGACTTGGATTTAATTTATTTTCAGCTTGGATTTAGAAAATTACGTATAGAATAAAAGTTGTACATAATTTTATGAGCGTTTACTTATTATAAGAAAATTATCCTCTTCGACGCACCGTTTTCGAGATATAAGCGCACATCCGAAAATTGGGACCTTCTCCCCCCCCCCCCCCTTCCTCCCCTAGCTCACCACCTAGACGTCAGGACTATTAGTATGTTCACACCCTAAGCACCCTGAACAACTTTCTGAAGGAATCGCTTAGGTTCCTGCTCACGCACTCTACACCTCCTTCCTTGACTGAACTAAATAGAAATACGGCTGCTCTAACCCATCTCCTTCCCCTCCCCACTACAATCAGCCTCACATCCCCAATTGGGGATGTCATAGTCTAACTGGTTCCAGGCGGTTGGGAGAAACCCATAACCACCATTTATTGGGTAACTAACACCCCTGCAATGGGTCTTTCCAAGTGGTTATTTAATATTTATTTACCAAATATTTTTCACTAAGATAAAACCTTTGCCCAATAATAAAAAATGTAGGTTTACCTACCGTTTTTGGTTCTAGAGGACCTGTTCAGAATGTAAAAACTAAAAATGAAAACTAAAATGTTTCATGTTATTTATTAATCCTCTCCCAATTCAGCCCTTCTTTGGTTTCGTGACGTATTTTCTCGACGTTTGTTTAAAATTAAAAGAACACCTCTTGTCACACAATGAACGCTCTCGGGTTATTTTCTTTACGAGCGTGTACGGCTAGTTTATACCAAGTAGGATTGATAAATTCATCTCCATAATACGTCACGCGCGATATCTGATTGGTTGCTAAATGGTAAAACTACATAATGGGATTTGAGAATGAACTTTGTGATCGGATTTACGAACTTCGAGGCGAGGCGCTGGAATACGTACAATAGTTGTATTGTTAACATTTACTTACACGTGGTCAATTTTACTGGCTTGCTTACTAAGATAGGCCGTATCTAGATATACTTGATCGAAGCATTATGTGTATGGATAAGCTATTGGGAGGATGGTGAAAAACCCCCTTATTAATCACATTTATTGCTCAAAAACCTAAATGTTTCGCAAGCAATGACTTAATTAATTTTTATTTATTTAATCCATTTGAGAATATTTAGATATATTTTTTTAGCATAATAAAATAATATAATAAGCAACAAAAAGAAACTTAACAAGCAACCACATTTTCACATTCCTTTTGTCCCAATTGAAAAATAATATATTACATTTGCATATCCATTGGTTCACACTTTGTAGTGGTGAACTTTGAAAAATATAAATATTTATGTAAAAAAATATATTTATGTCATGTGCGTAGTCAGGTTTAGATTGAGGTGAGGCAAAAATTAAAAATTTAGAGTAGCTACCGAAAAAAAAGTAGGCTTCCACAACATATTCATGCTTTAGATTCTACGAATACAAAGAATATGAATTATTATTTTTAATTGTTAAACAAACGTTTAAGACAAGATTTTTATGCATAGCACAAAGGGTAACATTTATTATAAGCAATAATTATCAGCCTGAAACACTCATCCACATTGAAAAATCTTCCGAGAAAAGATACATGACGCCAACGGGACTTGAACCCGTGCCCTTCTGATTGCCGGTCAGCTGCTCTCCCAATTGAGCTATGGCGGCTTATCTTATACCCGCCAAATGATTCAATATATACTAGTGTTTCATTCAACAATTTCAAAATTTTCAACAATTTCAACATTCAACAATTCAACAAGCACGGGTTCAAGTCCCGTTGGCGTCATGTATCTTTTCTCGGAAGATTTTTCAATGTGGATGAGTGTTTCAGGCTGATAATTATTGCTTATAATAATTGTTACAAAGAATATGAATGGAAGAAGGAAAAACCATCCTATGAGTGCTGTAAATTTGAAAACGCGACACGATCGACAATCCCAGAGGTCATGCATCGGTCAGCCAAGAAAGGGCAAACGCCCTACCGTGCTTATGCCCGTCATTTATATCATAGCTGTTATTTACCTGAATGTCATTGTTTGTAGTATAATTTGAAAGTGTTATTTTTCAGGCTACTGGCTGCCTGAGCTCTGAGTACGAGTGTGAAGACCGCACCTGTATTGACTTTAGCAGGGTGTGCGATGGAAACCTTGACTGCAGTGATGGAAACGACGAGGTGGATTGCAGCGATGGTGGTAATAATTATGGAACACCAAAAAGTTTACCTTGCACTGCTAAAGACTTATTTTATTTATATCAAGCATAAATTATGTACGTGAAATCGCCTCTTTTGATTGAGACCAAATTTTTAATTCACAAGTTGCAGGCAAAAAAGTAGAAGTAACATAAACTTTCTGTTTGGGAACCTCAAGTTTCTGCACGGGTGTTGTTGAAATGTTCATTGTCAGGTTTCATGAATTTATGATAATCATTAAATTTAATATAGGAATTATTAATTAACCCAATAAACTATGATAAACTTACAGAGGTATTCGTCACTTATTTTTCGATGTAATGCCGTGTTGCGCTACCTCTTTCTTTAGCCAACGTTTAAGATATTGGTACAGTGTCCATCATCAGGGCAGATGTGATTATGGGCACTGTAAAGCTGCCCAAAACGTTGAGAGAAGAAGGAGGTAGCGCAACACAGCATAACATTACAAAAATAAAATTTCGAAAATACTTTTGGCAGTGAAAATCCAAAATCATAACTTGCAGAAGAATTAAAATATTTTGTGCAGTTTAAAAAATGATGAGGAGTAAAGGTCTGGGTTGATTGGAAGAAATTGCCAACTGGCCTTTATTTTATTATGTAGGAAAATGCACATAAAGTTTTAATTAATACATAAATAAAATGATAATATATATTTGTTATGGGTTAGATGTGAGTGTATTATTATATTGATGCAATGCAGTAAGGTGAGTTTGTTATGTCTGTCGCTAGGACTGGGAGGCAGCTGCAGCGAGTCGCAGTTTGCTTGCGACACCGGCGGGTGCGTGCCGCACATTCAGCGATGTGACAATGTTTACGATTGCCGTGATTTTTCCGACGAACAAAATTGTTTCAATTCTGGTACAGGTCACAAATTGCATGACCAAGTCATCATGTCTTGTTTGATTTTTCAGATAATATGATCGCAGAAGCATGAACCCACCCTTTTATCCCTATACTTAGTAAAGGTGTTTTGATGATGCATCTCCGTTACAAATAATCAACAGAAACATGCATTCATGTAATTTTTATTTTTTCCCTTAGAATAGCTGTAGACACATAATTCGTTATAATTCATTAGTGAAGTAAACATCCCTAATTTTTGATCCATAAATAAAAATATACCATTTTTTTATTTTACCATTCCGGTTAATATTTTTTTTATATGTATTGAATAGTTGTCATGCAAAATATACATTACTTTGTAAAAACTTAAAGGTCAATCATGTTTGACTTGTTGGAAGAAGGTTTTGACTGTGATTTCAAGTATTTTCTGATTGTGTTCAGCATCCGAAATGCTGGACAGACTATAGTTATTTTTGCATGAAGTTCATTACAACATGTTTTTGATGCTTACCATACTGACGTGTCTATACTGTGAGGCGCTCGGCCAATGCATTAAAAGTCAAATGATTTTATTCGAAAATAAATAATACTAGTATTCTCATGTAATAATTATTATATTTTAATATTTATGACTTTTCCGCATCATCTTGAATGAGTTCTGTTCAGGAAACAATACAATATAATTAGTAGATTTTAGAAATTTTATTGTTTCGTTTTTGTTGGGCCTGTTTAGTGAATGATTATAAAAAATTATATTAAAAAAATACCACAACGTTTTATATTTAGAATTCCAACTAATTTGTATTGGTTTTGGATTAAATTGTAATTAAAAACCTCAAATCCCTTTGAATAACAAATAATCTATTACCCAAGCGGTGTTTTTAATTAAAAAAACTATTTAAATATCTCCATTAATTAAACAATTTATTAATTTACCTGTTATAAAAATATTAATCAATCAGAATTTAGTAATTAATTAGAAAACATTAAAAAAATATTGTTGTTTTAACATCTGTGGAATGATATGGTCTGTTGTGTAAAGTTTGTGATAATGTTATAGGTTGCCAAACTTCAGAATGGCAGTGCACTTCGGGAGATTGTGTGGACAAGACAGTTCTGTGCAATGGTTTCTCAGACTGCCCCGATGGCTCTGACGAGAGGCTGCCTTCGTGCTATGTGACCACTCCTCCCCCGGCCGCCACCATTCCGCCCTACACCCGTCGTCCGCCATACACCCGCCCCCCGCCCCCTCCGGCACCCGAGGTCACCACCAGCTACCCCTGGAGGCCAATAGGTAACACACACTCAACCATCACTTATTCATGTGTTGCATGTTGTATAAATCAACTTTTTTCTTTTTGAGGTACATTTCTACAACTTAAATGTCTCCTCCTTGTTCATACTTTATTTCACTTATCTAAAAGTAAACTGGTCTATAGTAATGCAGTTTCAATGTAAGGTGAGCTCCTGAAACTTCGCTCAATCTCTCTCTATTCATTGATCGTACAAAGTCATGTTTTGTCCATTACCCATCAAATAAACTTATTTAATCCAACGCAATGTAAGTTAACACATGGAAATACAAATAATGTGGATGCTGCAAAAAGCATACACCTAATAGATTCTTGATTCAAACTTCGATAAACTCGAAATGTCTTTTATGTATATTTTCTACAAGACGAGAGATGTCGGCACAATGAGTGGAGGTGTGAAAATGGCCCCTGCATACTCACTAGTCTTCGGTGCGATGGAAAGGCGGACTGCCCTTATGATAAGAGCGATGAACTCGACTGCCCCAGTAAGAACGGATACCATTTACAGTTTAATGCCTTACAAGCCGAAGCGTAACAGTATTAATTTATTAATAACCATCCAAGTGCACTTCATTTAACAAACTAGAAGGAATCATTGCTATGAAAAATAAGTGTTAAATGAATTTATTATAGTATTATATATAATTTATGTAATTTTACCACTCAAAGTTATTATTTCAGCTACTTAATATTATATTTATACCGCTATCAAATTATTATCTAAAATTTAATTACAATGCAATACATCAAAACCAAATTAATGCTACTTATAATAATTATTGCACCTATTGTGTTTTGTGTTTATTTTATATACAAATTTATAATAATATTATAGTTTCTTGTGCAAATGTTATCTTGTCAGAGAAATCTTTACAAGTTAACGCTTTCTGTCAGAGCAGGGATGACAATTTGGCTACACGCTACAAAATGGGGTGCATGAAATAGTGGACGAATAATTTTTTCTTAATACTTTTAATTCCTAATTATAATGAGTGCAAATTAATCCTTTTTTTTTAAACTAAAATTATTAAAAAGGATGAGATCATTAAAGGTCAAACTAAGAAATTTAACATAGTTTTAACATTAATTTATATTTGGGATTCCAGCACCTTCAGATAATTGAGATAAAATGATAAAACCTATTACAGGTATTCACTCTCAGACTTACTAATAAAAGTGATGAAAATTTTTTCAATTGATAAACGACCTTGTATGTGAAAACCTTACTAATAGAAATGCAAAATAAAAACAGACATTTAACAGCCATAAAATGGTTAATGGAAAGATATATATTGTTTATACAGTCAAATAGGGCTGTTTATCTGTTGTGTAAAGCTGTTCATAATTATAATTTCTTAATTTCGCAAAGGTATTTTGAATGTGCCATATATATTTCTTCTTTTTAAATTGCCGTAAAAACAAATACCATCTTACAAACTAGATAAAATTACATTTTTATATTTTTGTATTTGAAATGCATTTATAAATAATAGGAATATTTTAATTTTAATTTCAAAAGTAAAAAATTGAAAAAACTCACATATGTTTTTACACAAGCCTTGAAAAATTAAGGAAATTTTTAAGGAAACGGTCATTTCATTTTTTATCTCATTCAAAGAATTAAAAATCATAAAAATTATTCCCCGAGAATAACCAAAAAAAAACTGACATTTTGGGTTCACTGATGCACAATTTGATTTCTTGAATTTGTATTTACTTGCTCATGCATTTATGTTATTAAAAAAAAACATCATCGTAAAAGTCAGTGAAAAAATAATATGTAAGAAATAATTTTGCTTTTTCCGATAACGTGAAACTAAATTCACAAAATGACATTATTAATGGATTAAAATTGATGAAAAATAATACATGTAACAGTAAATATATTGAATTATACTAATATAATAGAGAGTTGGTGATTAGAATACCAATTATGAACAAAAACATGATTTGAATCACACAACACACGGCGCATTTTCCCGCAGCACAGTTAAAGACATTTTTATTGGTAATATTTATGGACAACATTACACCTATTATGAAACAAGGTCTTTATAATTCGAATTTTATTTCCTTTGCAAGGAATTTATTATTTTTATCTGTTCATTCTTCTTCGTAAGATTGTTATTAAAAAACGATTACTTCCTTTGCAGATGTATCTCCAGATCGAGGATTAAATCTGAAGACATATCCCAATGAACAAATCATCAGGCAAAGTAAGTACCGTACAAATATAACAATATTATTTATTTAACAGCCGTTTTCCAATATTGCTCTGTGTTTTTCTTTTGTTCAAATGTAAGCAAAATAATGCCTCTTAGTGTAACTGTTGAAATCTCCCATTTAACTATTTTGCAAAAAATATCCATGTGAAAAGTAAGTACGCTTTATAAATCTCAAATAATTAATTTATTTTTATATAATTAATTAAAAATAATAAATTTAAACCCTACACATAATAAAATCAAAACACAAAATCAGATATTGTATTTTGATTTTATTTCAATAAATTCAAAACATAAAATCGGATTTTGCGTTTAAATATAATTATCATATAGGTAGGTAAGTAAAGCTTCTCAGCTGATCGCAATTTAATCAAAAGCTAAAACGGGTCAAAATCGGCTTTTAACAGGGGCCATTCAAATGTAAAAAATGCAAAATGCAGCTGTACGTTGATTTGATGGTCACGAAATATGATGGAGTTTGAAAACCTCCATCCTAAGAATATTATTAAATATTATACCTATTATTAAATAATCGATTTATCTTTTTCTTTATTAACCTTTAACTGCTGACGTGATTTTTTTTTACGTATTCTCTGACTTGGGGCCTGGGCGGCCCGTTACTTTAAATATTTATATATTAGAGATCAATGAAAATTTTGAGATCCAAATTATTATTTGTTAGACAATTTAAATACATTTAAATTAAATACAATACTTTTTTTATATTTTGGATATTACGTAATAATTTTTGGCGAAAATCACTTGAGATCAGAAATCAGTCTGTATTATCCATTAAACTAAATAAAAACAATTAACTCACTTTTATTTAATATGTCAATAGTGTTGAATAAACTATTTACATATAAAACTGTTGTGAAGTTGTTTGTGTTTATTTTTATATAGTAAAAATTAACTTAAAAAAGTCACATAAGTACTGATGATGGGTCATAAAGACCCGCAAAAAAGTTTAAATAAATTTACTTACAGAAATTTAACTTTAAAAATTTAAAACTTACGGCTCTGGCATCACTAAATTCGAAGCTACTGGAAGCGGCGTATGCGTCGCGTGCGGGAGAGGGGAGTATTTCGTTATTATTATTATTGCTGGGCCTGAGCGGCCCCACGTCAGAAGTTAAAGGTTAATGTAATTTTTGAAATAATGTATACTTAAATTTTTTTGTATGCACATAAGTACACGTATGCTAACAAGTGGGTCGGTAGCCAAAAAATGTTAATTATTTTCAGCTACTTATTCTGATGTAGTTGTTGCAAATTAGGTACTTTGTAACACCAACCTTTTTAACACCAACCTTTCTAAGTACACGTTGAAAGCAGTAATTTCCTAAAGCTCTGAATTAACAAAATATTTTCTTTAATATACTTTTAATCTACAAACTTTTATCCCCTTCCAACCGTATTAATGATTAACTCTATTAATTCTATTCTGTATAATTATCCTTTTTCATGGTGCTGTTCTCAGATCCCTATCGAATTGGTGAGTTGTTGTAAATAAATATGGGACCTCTGCTTCATTTCACGCTATTACTAACTTGTAGACATTTCTACTGTTTTTCATTTTACTTACTTACCAGCATATTTTCAGCATTCCACTCCGACTGGTGTATCACAATTATGAAAATAAACATGTTTTTTTAAAACTCATTTGAATGTACATACTGAAAGATATTATCATATTATCAATATACATAACAGTCATTTATGTAGATCCTTTACTGCGCATGAAAATAAAACTGAAAAATCTTCAGTTTCAGTTGACCGTGTATGGACTCACTATTAACGAAAATATTTATGGAACAAAATAATTGTACATCGCTCAAAATGAATGACTCATTTTCAAACACAAATATTCAATATTATGTATCATTTGTGATTCCAAACATTTTCATCAATATGGTTCTGCAATTGAGAGCTCTGTTGTAACTTATCTTCTGATATACAGGGTGTTAAGGGACGTACTTGACTTACTTTAACCAGTGATTTCTGACATTATTTGGAGTAAAAAATGTAAATGAAATTTTGGTTCCGGTGACATTTATGATGTTTTTTTTTTTTTTTTTTCTACAAAAACATTAAAAAATGGTAGTTTTTGAAGAGTTGGACGCAGGGTAAGGGGTTCGTCGGACACCCGGCTGAGTGACCAGTGACGACATGCGGAAGAAATTTTTTTTTGTTTGATTTTGAAGAAAAAATTTTTGAAAAAAAAAAAAAAATTGTCAAAAAAAGTCACCGAAGACCAAAATTTTATTTACATTTTTTACTCCAAATAATGTCAGGAATCACTGGTTAAAGTAAGTCAAGAACGTCCCTTAACACCCTGTATGTGTATGTGGCATTCATGAGAATAAGAGAGTGGTTACAATGGAGCTATCAATTGTATGCCTTTACACCGTTGAAAATTCAACAAAAGTGTTCAAGTATGATCAGTTTCACAAAATACTTGCAATCATCTACCTAGACCGCAGGGCCATGCAGTTTTCCACGGAGGATGTAAAGTTATGCGCGCCATGAGAAAATTAGAAGGAAAGTAAAATTATGCAAAATTAGCCCTTTTTTCATCATTTATATGAAACAAATTAATTTTCACAGGGTATTCACGGCTTTCCAGCCCCTGTGATCTGCAAGCCACTTCTAAATCAGTAGTTAGACAACCACTTAAGTTATAATTGCACATAAGTACTATGTATTATACACTTTAAGAAGAAAAAAAAATGTACAAGGACACAAGTACATATTATGGAAAATAAAATTATTATGGTTTAGAGCATAGATTCTCAACCCCTTTTTTCCCACCCCCACTTTGAGATTTTTTTCCTCACCCTCCAACTGATTTTACTTCAATTTGGGAGGCGGGAATGGGTACCGCCGCCCCGGGAACCTTTATTGGATAACCAAAACCTCTGCCATAGGTCACCCCAAGTGGTTTGCTACGTTTGGTGATTTAGCAGGGGTGCCCGGGTTCATGGGGTGAGGTTTGTCTAGGTCTTGGAGGAGGATGACCAGGACACACTGAACCTCTGATTCCTACCCACCCCTTAAACCCTTTTCCTTCCCAGAACTCCATGCAGCATCCCCAAAGATGACATTTTCCTCAGGGCCTCCTGTGTGGAGCTCATGTAAAAAAAAAAACTTACCATCTGTCATCGCGAATCTGGAACTGTATTGATAACGCCCACGAGGGGGCGTTACCGCCCATGTTGAGAACCTACGGTTTAGAGCAGTGGCGGCTCGTGATTGCTAAAGTGACAGTATAAAAAAAGTTGGCAACATTGATGTTGTTATAGTCGAAAATGATTTTTTTAATGGAAATTTAATTTTTTGTAGAAAGATTTTCAGGAAATCGGTTCAATGCGCCGCCAAAATGCAAATTCTTCACATAAAAATCCGAATTTTTGAAAAACAAAAATAATTTTGGGCTAAAACAACATCAATAATCATCACACTCACGAGTCGCCACTGGTTAAAAGTACAGCTTTTACAGTTCACATAAAGCAATAGTGCTGAAATAATGCATGTCGAAAAAATGTAATAGTTGTTGAAAACAAATAGTAAAGAAGTATTGACTGTTTAGGTGGAGAGGTGGTATTCCAATGCCGAGATGAAGGATCAATCAGAGCCCCCGTGAAGTGGGTGCGAGAGGGCGGCAGGCCCCTGCCAGTCGGCTCCTCCGACAGGAATGGCCGTCTCGAAATGCCAAACATCCAGGTACTAAATAATGGATCTGTTGATAATATATAATGGTTTAATTGTTTTACAAAAGTGGGGAACTTTGTTTTGAAATTACTTTTATCATGATATCGCTGATTTTGTGCAGATCCATTCAGATTACGCGCCAAACGTCCATCTAAGTTCACAGAAAAAATATTTTTAAAATCTCAACCACATATGGAAGGCCTTTTGTGCCGGACAGTAATGCAATCTTTTTCCATTCAACGGTAAAGTTAAGATAAGTTGGCCATTATGTCGGCACAATGTCAAGTGCAATTGGCATTTTATATGTTATCATTCTGTTGGTTTGTAATTTGTCTGGAATATTTTAATTTTATTGAAAAAGAAAAAATATTCATTATTTATGGAAAAATTGCAAATTTTTATTCTTTTACATATTTTGTACTCCTAACTACCTACATATTGATCAAATTTATTAAAATACTTTTGTTAAATAATTTCAGGTTTCTGATAGCGGAATCTACATTTGCCAAGCTGATGGATATCCAAGATACACCCCTGGAAGTGAACTTTCTGTTCGTTTGACCGTAGAAGCATGTAAGGATTTAATATTATAAGCAATCTTAAAAATGCATTATTTTTTACATTTATTCAAGAGTTTATTTTAACATTGGAAATTTAATGTTATTTAGACAGCGTGAATGATGTGACCCGCCCTCAGGAAGCATGCAAGCTAAACGAAGCCACTTGCTCAAATGGTGAATGCATCCCGAAGAGCAATGTTTGCAATGGACGTTACGACTGCACCGATGGTTCCGACGAAATTGCATGCAGTAAGTTATAATAATATTTCATCTAATATATAATATGTACATTAACAGTTACATTTTTAAAATTTATTTATTACAAAAAAATATAACTTATACATAACATTAATATTTATTACAAAATATGATATGAAAACATTTCAAATTATAACAGTATGCAAAATTATATACTGTTATTTTCCTAATTATTCTACATCTTCATAAGTTGAAGTTCAGAAGCTCGTGGTTATGGGAGGAGTATTTACATACATAAAGAAAATAAAGCAAGGGCGACGTAATAATCAAACATCGATTAAATATTTATGAAATAAATAACATTTAATTATATTATGCAAACGTAAATCAACGTTCAAAATAATGTTATTCTCCATTCAGAATAATTCAACACACAACTTCAGAAAAAAAAAACAAAAAAAAAGTTTTTTATTGTATCATTATCCAATTTCAGGGAGTTAATTTGCTTTTTGAATTGTTGAAATAAAAACTTCTTCAGCATCGTTGTGATGTTTTTTGATGAAATGAAAACCAGCGACACGAAAAAGAGACAAACACAAACATCCATAGGATTTAGCCTGAAAGAGAATGAGATAGTATAATCTCCTCATTGTGCAATGCTTCGTAGTCTCGCCACTCTTGTCTACTTTAGTTTTCTGAAGGTTTCACTTCTACCGCGTGTGAATTGCACACAATGTTTTTATATATTTCAAAGTTTCGGTTACATTAATTTTTGAACAATAATATGTTGTACCATCTCTCACCTAAATACAAGTATTTATAGGTATACATGCATACTTATTAAATAATTAACAACATATTAAATTAATGCCCTTGCAAAAAACATTTACCAACTTATTTTTTATAAACGCACAATTTAGACAAAAAGGACTCATCACTTTGGTCTTGTCACTTTCCAATTAGAAAACCCTCATTTTTTTGTCGATTAGCCCATCCGCTCATGTGGCAACTGAAAAAAAAACCAGTTGGCAATTCAATTGTTATCCGCACTTCTCAAGGCAACTTCTCAAAGACTAGTTATCAAGGGCGAAGCAAACAGTCACTGTTTCGCCGTTGTTTCAGTTTCCAGGTTAACAGGTTGCCATGGTTGCGCCTCACGACCTGTCAAGTTTCCGAGTAATTTGACATATTATGTCAGAGAAGGATAATATCGATTTTGTTCGGTAGGTTGATAAATTATTATTATATATCACGGTTGATAATTGATAAATTATTAATAAATGATATTTTTGATACACAAGTTGATATAATTATTGAAATCGTAAATCTGAGTTGTGCCTTGAAAGAAGCTTTTTTTAAGTTGCCAACCAGTTTTAGTTTGGTTTCGGTTACTCCATGAGCGAAGGACCTTACACATTCATTTATATTTTTCACAAAATTTCAGACGTGCATGGACTTTGCGAGCCCAACGAATTCAAGTGTGCCAACAAGCGCTGCATCCTGAAGACGTGGCTGTGCGACTCTGAGGACGATTGCAAGGATGGCTCCGATGAGCAGTCGTGCGACCAAGGCCCTAACGACGCCGCTTGCCGACCTCATGAGTATCAATGCCGATCTGGCCGACAGTGCGTACCGCGCAGCTTCCACTGCGATGGGGAGAAGGATTGCCTTGATGGATCTGATGAAGTTGGTTGCTGTAAGTTATGAATTTGTAATCAAGTGGCCCACAAAAATATTTCTACTCGCAGCTGAACAGTCCAGTGAGGAAAGTATTAATAAAATTATTGAATGAATCACTAAAAACATCTCTCTGATAAAGTGAAGGATATATCCTAAATTAGTTGATGTGGTTAACACAAAGTTTAAATGTTTTAATATAAACGTTACTAACTTCCAAAATTGATAACTTCTAAAAATCATTTTAGGATTGAGTTTCTTATGTAACTTACAATGAATAGAAAATTCATTTAGTTTTTCTCAACTGATTGTATTTAGGGCTTTCAATCCATGAACTTTGGTCTTTTGTAACCTGTTGCTAAGCACATCTAAATACCGGGGTTACTGTGCTGGTTGATTTTTTGATAGTATCAAAATAGGTTTTTGAATTTTTGTTGGTTTCATCATCTTGTTTCCACCATCAGATTATCTTTTTTATTTGTCAACACATCGTTTAGAAAATACCATGCGTCTAATTGCAAAAACTTGACAGAGCTATTCATCACGGGCTCAATTAAAAAAAAATTACGAGCGTTTAAACTAACTACTATAAGTTTTACAATACTATAGTACTAATTACAATACTGAAAGAAGAATTAGTTTATAAAATCGAAAAATTTGGAACTACAGATGTTTTATCACTTAAAAAGTTTTTTCGGTAGTTTGGAAATATTCTTCAGAGAATTTATTTATGTAAATTTAACGATGATTTAAGGGTTTTGAGACACATAAAAATGTGGTTGAATTTTTGTAATAATAGAAAGTAGATAAGTAGTGGCCCAGTATAAAAAATAAATTAATAATGGAATGTAATATTAATCTTTGAATTGTACTTCAGCTCCGGTTTACATCTCTCGCCACCCTCCGCCACTGATGATCCTGACTGAGTATTCCACACTGGTGATCACTTGCACGGCGGTGGGAGTGCCCACCCCACAGGTAGTCTGGAGGCTCAACTGGGGACACATCCCCAGCAAGTGCTCATACACAAGTGTTAACGGATTAGGAACTCTCACTTGCCCTAACGTGCAGGTAAATATTAATGGCCTTCTCGTAATATTACTATCAGAAGAGCAATTCTGTTTCTTTTGAATCTTTGGAATCGATATACATATTATTTAGATAAGCTTGAAATTATGTACTACCCAGATCCGAAATTTCACTCTTTTAAGAAAAAAAATTAAATCATTGAAATATTCGATATTATAAATTAATCATTAACTTCATTGTATTAATTGAAAGAACCTCCATATTCTTAATTTTACCTTGATTGTAAACATTTTACTTCCTTTGGTATATATGGAGACCTGTCATTGGTTGTGTTGATATCGTGTCTGGGTCCCACCTAGGCCTCGTGTGTTCGATTCCCTGGCTGGCTAAGTCCTCCTACATGACAAAAGCAACATTTTTCCGCTTACTGTGGTGGTAGTAGGAGATTTTAAAATATTGTCAAGTTATTTATTACCCGGGAATATTGGTTTCAAAAAAGAAAAAAATTAAGAAGATTTTTTAGTGAAATCATGTAAAATTATAATTTTTTAAAGTGATTTGACCTGTGTGCAGTGGCGTAGCTAGCATGGGTGGCACCCGGGGCGGGCCGCCGCCCTCCCTCCCACTGCCTATGTGTGAATTGTGGGGTTCCATTCCAAAATTGACTATTTCCAAAAATTAAGTTAGCATAAATTGGATTAGCATATTCAGTTTTTACCGAAATGCAATACTTATCTAAAATAAGTATTTTCTTCAAAATAAACTATTTACTGCATGAACTCAATTTTATTTTCCAAAAGGGACTTTTTCTAAATAGCTATTTCCGATGACGTTACAATTAGTTACTATTATTTTTCCTTTTGAATACAGTAATGTGACAGTGATTTTTTCTCCATAGTGGATCCACAAGATCTTCAATTATCTTAAAAAATTATCAGTGGGTCATTGGAGGTTTCAAGAAAGAAGTGTATTTCTAATAAATATTATGATTTGTTTAGAATGAGGACCAGGGAGCTTATTCTTGCGAGGCTCTTAATAACCGGGGATCAGTATTTGCCGTACCGGACACCATTTTGGTCATCAATGGCACTAAGTCTGGAGTTTGCCCAGCTGGATTTTTCAACAGGTATGTAATTTGTACATTCAACTCATTGCTTCTCATTTTTGTATCTCCTTTAGCCTTTCCTTCAGTCTTTCGGAAGATATTGTTTTAACAAGAGCAAACTGATGCATGTTTTCTGTATGCCACATTCTCAAACCTGTTGGACTAGACAACAGAGCAACAACCTGTTGAAGTAGACAAGTAATTAGCTAAGCTAACAAAGCATATTATCTGATTGCACTCTGTGGTCTATTGCCCAAGCCAGCATAGCAAAAGCCAATGTGAAATCTTATTACATTAGTGAATTAATATTTATTTTAAATACGTATAATATTTTCTCCCAGTGAGGCGCGTGTGGCTCAGGATTGCATCAGTTGCTTCTGCTTTGGAGCCACTAGCGATTGCAAAAGTGCAGATCTCTTCACTTACCAACTGCCGCCCCCCCTCAACCGCGGCGGCTCCCACCTCGCTGGAGTCACTCAACCTACCGGACAACCTCTTCAAATTACCGATGAACCTATTTCTGACATATTTGAGTACACACCAGAATACAATGGCGCAACAGTGAGTTTTATAAACAGAATTTTTATGAAAAACACATTAGTAAAACATGACATATATTTATAATATTTTGATTGATGCTGTGAGATAATCCCATAGAAAAGTGTCAAAAGTCAAAATTTTCTTTTAAATGTTTTATCTCTGAAAAATAAAGTGATTGTGATTATTTATACCCCACGAAAACGTATTTATGTTACTCAATCTTCACAAGATATTGCTAGTATCGTTTTTTAATGGAATAACTTGTTCATCATTCATTAATTTAATTTAATTCATAATCCATTAGTTAATTTAATTAATTTATTTTCACTCTCCTGCGAAAATAAATTTTTTGACTTACAACGCTTTTCTACAGGAAATGATTTTTCATCACAATGCAATAATATATTGTATATTTTTAAACACTCAGATCACCCGTATTGGACAATGGTCTCCACGTAACATTTACCCGTACCTGGCGCTGCCTGAGTCATACCACGGCAGCCAGCTGAAGTCCTACGGAGGTTACATCAAGTACACAGTCACACCCCACGGAGCACACCCACCCCCATCTGGGTACTCTCCACTTCCAGATATCGTCATCAAGGTATGTTTTGCTACAAATATTAATTATATCCAATTCTTATAGTAAGTATCTAATCTTAACGTAGGTTCAACCATCAAACCAGATGTTTTAAATATCTCTGGTGAATTATTATACAGCCTAAAACAATACTTCAAATGGCTTCGGCTGTACATTTGGCTAGATCCGAATCAGGGTTGGCCTAATGACCATTCATCTCACAACTTTCCCTGATTTTCCCAACAATATTTTTGTGATGACCACCCGTGTGGTCAACACAAAAATAAATTACTGACCGAAAAGTATCTTTTCAACAAAATAGCTGCTACATCTAACTAATAATTCATGCGTATTGTAATGAGAAAATTCTACCTACCAATAAAATTTTATTTTTTTGCCATCGATGGCTGGAATCCATTGTGAGAGAGAGCTTGCCATTTCGTCCTTTTTATTTGTACTTTACACGTGTATACCCTATGTTTTGAACACATTATAATGATTATAGTAATCATACTGCTGTTCTTTCAAGACAAATGAGTGTAAAATTAAAAATATGTGTTCATTTATTTCTAGGGTGCTGGCGGTACTCTCCTAACCCACAGCATTCCCGGAACCATGAGGGTCAACCAGGACAACAATGTTTCTGTGAGGCTATTCCAAGGTCAGTGGAAGAAAGTAACAGCCTATGGACCCCAGGATGCTTCAAGAGAGGACATCATGATGGTGTAAGTATTTTGTTTGTGGAGCTATAAAACAATTCATAAGTGACCGAGCTCAACCGTTATGCATTTCATTTGTCAACAATTTGTTCCATCGCCATTTTCGAAAATCTGCTGCAACCGCTTTAGTATTCAATCAAGCCGTAAGGCGGAATTACACTTTCCGAGTGCTGGGTAGAGTAATTTGCTTTGTAGAGGTGATCACTAGAGGGGGTACTTATTCGACTGAGATATTGGGCCTTGTTTCTTTTCACCGTCTCGCCTGAATCACTCGCACATCATCCGGATCATATCAGCCGAGTACTCGGCAGGTGTAATTCAGATTTAAATAGATGGCTAACTTTGACTATGGTTCAGTAAAGATTATTTTTTCAAATGTGAAATCATTATGGACTTTTTATTCACATTTTTTTTGTTATTATACTACCCGAAGAAAGTTTAAAAAAAGAATTGCCATTGAGATAGTGACATTTCTTTTGACTAATTTCAAAAAAATATGTCAAATAAATTTTTTTAATAATTAAGTATAAAAGTACCTACTTACAAATTTTATGATTTTAGAAAAAACTTTAGTTTTGATTCATTAAATAAGAGAAAATTTGAAACATAATTTTTCAGAAGCTAGGTCCACCACTTTATAAAATGATTAACCTCAACACAAACTTGTCTTAGTGAGGTTAAAAATTGAATTGTAAACAAAAATATGTACAATGTAAAGAAACAATAAATAATTTAAAAAATGTTAATGCAAGGTCGATAGTTATCAGTAATCATATTTATCAGTAAACTCACATTATTCAAATGTTTAAATAAATGAGTAAATAAATAATTATGTACATGAATAAATATACATACACACCTACATAACCCAAGTTGCTTCACAACATTAACCAATATAAATGTTTTAATAAGCAAAAGACTAATTTTAGGTGCTCCTCATCATCACATCATATCATGTAACGTTAGTTGTGGTATTACTGAAAGCTTTCAAACATCAATTGACCGGTCAGTGGTTGAGTGGGCATCGCGTTTGGGTCTTGTTTGGGTCCCACCCAGGCGTTCTGTGTTCGATTCCTCGGCTGGCTAAATCCTCCCTGGCTTACTGTGGTGATAGTAGGAGATGTTATTCGTTACTCGAAAATGTATATCTTTAAAAAAAAAAAAAAATGAATGTCATTCTTATTGAAATCCTTTTCCAGGTTGGCAACTATTGAAGCAGTTCTGTTGAGAGGAGAAATAAGCGGATCTGGCGTAGATATCAAGAACTTCCAAATGGATTCAGCCGGTGTATCAAACAGTGGACAAGGATCAGCTTCCTTCGTTGAGGAGTGCGCATGTCCTCAAGGACATTCTGGTCTCTCTTGCCAAGTACGTATTTAAAAGATAGTAGACATATAGATAATAATAATTCTTAATTCACTTACAAAAGTGTGATAAAAAAAGCATATTATTATGTGTCAAAAAATTAAAGACAAGGAAGTAAAATTATTTTTTGTTATAGAAATGCAGCCCTGGATACTCGCGCTCTGAGTCCGGCCAATTGCTTGGAAGGTGTGTACGTGAGGAGGTGCCTTGCCAGCCCGGTTACTATGGCAACCCCTCGGGAGGAGTGGCCTGCCGCCTTTGCCCATGCCCGCTGACCAACCCGAGCAACCAGTTCTCCAGGACTTGCCGACTCGAATCAGATGGCCAGGTCACTTGCAATTGTCCAACTGGGTAAGTCTTCATGAATATCGTCATCATCTAAGTATTCTATTGTCAGAATTGATGATCAGCTCTTTCAACTCTCGGCATGGTACATGTTTGAATTAAATTATTGATGTTTCGGTCCACTCTTTAAAAGTACCTATTTATTTTTCTAGCCTGCATATTCTTTACTAAAACTTCTTCTTTTTAAAAATTAACCCCATTACTTGT
This sequence comes from Limnephilus marmoratus, assembly GCA_917880885.1. Classification (NCBI taxonomy): domain Eukaryota; kingdom Metazoa; phylum Arthropoda; class Insecta; order Trichoptera; family Limnephilidae; genus Limnephilus; species Limnephilus marmoratus. Next base: position 38,379,209 of record OU862920.1, on the reverse strand, counting down.
AAAAGTGATGTAAATACAATGCAGCGCGTACTGTTAGAACCGTGAAAAACTTGACTTATTGCCATGATGAAAATGACATTAAACTAGGCTTTTGCCATACCAATATTGAACCAGTGTATAAGAATCTAATTAGTAATATGGCATAACATTATTATTTACAAACATCAAAGTTAATTGTAATATTATAACTATGTAAGTCTGATTAGACCCGTGCTATCAAAGGCCTATATGTGCTTCCAGGAAGTTGACTTTATTTATTAAGAGATATAATATATGCTTACTAGAAAATATTCATAATATTGGTTTATTGTTGTTGAATGTTAATAAGTAGTTTTAACATATTGGATGGCATTCCAGCTACCAGGGACGTCGCTGTGAGACCTGTTCTTCGGGCTACATCGGCAATCCCACCGTGCCTGGAGACTCTTGCCGCGTCGCCCCTCCTCCCTCCGACCGCTGCGATTCCAGAGGCACAGCAAGTCAGGACGGTAATAACTGTCGTTGCAAGCCCAATGTGGTCGGATCTCGCTGTAACGAATGTGCCCCAGAGGCTTTTGACCTGTCAATCGAAAACATGTGAGTATGTCACAAGAATTTTATGAAATGTGTGTTTATAACAGCATGTTATGATCTGCCAATAGTCATTGTTGCAAAGTTAACTTTGGTCTTAAGTGAAAGATCGTAAAAAAGCTGTCCTGAACAAGAGAGGATATACAAGAGTGCCAGAATATAGTGCAAGCTATGAAACCAGATCCCTAACTAATTTGTATAAAGTCGATACATATTTTAAATCCTGTTCAGACAAATTCTTGGTTCGCTGCCGTGCAGAAAAAATATTGATTCATTTAATAATTTCAGGTTTGGTTGTTCCCAATGTTTCTGCATGGGCGTGACGAGGTCTTGCAGTAGCTCTCAATGGAGATACTCTCCGGTGAGCGCCAAGTTCGGCTCTCGGTCTTCCGCACAGTCTGTTAAGCTGTTAGAGTGGGATGGCCAGCTCGCCACGTCTCGCGCTTTTGGTACTGAAGCACTTAGAACAGATCTCGCCAAACAGGAGATCACTTTCAGCCAATTTGATGCCAGCAAGCCGAACACCTACTATTGGAGTCTACCTGACAGGTATATATATATATATCCATTTGTTCCCAATAAATGTAGAAATATATTCATATATATATTCTTTATTATTTATTGTTTCATTATTTATTATGAATACATTTCATTAGTTTGAAAAATTCATAAAAATTCATTCATTTGCGAAAGCTAATTTAAGCTGCAGGTTTTAATCATATCTACGTCTTAAGTGAGCTTTCTCAAAAAAGTAACTTCTTCTGAGAGAAATTAATGAAACAGAATTGATTTTAATTCAACTTATCTAAATTTGTATTTTCACATTATTAATACTTGATTATTATATGTTTACAGGTTTTCTGGTGATAAGATCTCAGCATATGGTGGTTACTTCAACTACAATATCCGACATGTTGCCGGAAATGGCCCTGCATCAGCTAACAATGATCCCGACGTTCAATTGATTTCCGTAAGTTTGACCAAATGGTTCCTAAAACCTAACTAATCTGAACCTTAATCCAAATGACCGGAAAGCAGTAGAAACGTGATTTAACCTTTTAAATGCCAGTATGTAGGAGTGTAGCTGTGAACAGCAGGCCATGAATTTTTAATCAGAATAAATCATTTTTAAATCTTATTTTTATAAATTATAAACATTACACCTTGAAAGGATTTTTAAATGACTTAGCAAAAATCTTGAAAAAAAAAATAAATAAATAAAAAAAAAAATCTTGCTCAAAGAATAGCGAGATAACTCGCTATTTTTCTATGGCCGGCCTGCTGGGCACGGCCAAGAATGCGAGAAATCTCGCTCTTGGCACAGAAGAGGTTAAATCATCTCTCTTGACATTTTTACTATTCCTAATTGCTGAAAAACTGATTAAGATGGATGTTTAAATAATTATATTTGCAGAAAAATGGACTCTACTTGAGGCATTACAACGGAGCCACTCCTGGAGAAGATGGATATATTAATGAAACCGTTCAACTCTTGGAACAGTATTGGCAAAGGTAATAATAGCATTTGTGTTTAAATATTTGGTACATACAACGATAATAACTTTTAAAAATGCGTACACATTTTTCCAGTCGCTCACATCATTTAAACAATTCTCGTTGATAAATGTAACATTTATATACATTAAACAAGTTCATATTTTGTTAGAGGTTTTCAAGTATTATTTGTTTCTACCCCATTCCTTAAATATGAATCATAATAAACCCATTCGCGCATCTTACGTGAATACTCCACGCCCTCAGAGTTCATGTTTAAGAAATGTATAAATGTCGCGGAGAGTGCCTTATTGTGTATACATCGGGAACGTAGTGAAAAGGTTAATCTTAAAAATATTAAAAAGTCAATATGTGTATGTATTAAACTTTTTTTTAAAAATGTGCCTTCTATAATGTGTCTATATTCACTGAATAAACTTTTTTTTATAGGAGTGACGGTCAAGCAATGGGTCGAGAGCACATGCTGATGGCGTTGGCTGATGTTGAATCTATTCTTGTGAAGGCGACTTATGCGGCTGGAACTGAGAGGGCCTCACTGGTGTCGGCCTCGCTCCAAGAAGCCAACAACCGTGGAAGTGGTGACCGGGCTAGCCATGTGGAGGTGTGCACGTGCCCGCAGGGCTACCTAGGCACTTCTTGCCAGGATTGCGCTCCAGGATACACCAGGTGAGTTCTATATGACAGGAACAAATATTTAGAAAACTATGGAGTTCAGTAGCAAATTCGTTACATTGTTTTATTGGCTGAATTTCAAACAAAAGTTACAAGCAACTTAAAATAAATTATACTCAGTATCCGGAAACTCGTTAATACCCGGGGAAACTGATGATTTGAGCTTTCGTTTTCGAGTAAATGGAGTCGTAAGTTGAAATTATATAATAATAAAAAAATTTAAATCGGTCGCCAGGGGGTTAGTAATGTTTTAAATCGTAGAACCGGCTCCAAAAGTTTTATTTAATCGTGTATAATTGTTAAAAAAAAAGAAGAAGAAAAAATCAGTACGCAAATTGTGAAACAGTACGCAGTTGAAGTGAAACTAGAAACACGCTAGATGGCGCTTTCTTTTCTTTTGCCTGATTATTTTAAATTGGTTTGAAGATTGGATATTGATTTCAAAAAATATATTTTTTTGGATTTGGTTGGTTTTGAACCTCCATTTGCTGGATGTCTCTCTGGGTGCCGAGAGTAGGGCGCTTCATACCGCGGCGCTATTGGAGGCCCTTGAGTAGTCGTGAATTTACCGCATTATATTAGAACCGAAGACGGTCAAATAATAAATTTTTGTGAAGCATCTCCGTGTCATCCGAATTTCAAATCACTAACGGGGCTAAAGAAGTTTCGCTTCAAAAACAAAAAAATTGAAACGATTTTTTTCTATTATATCTGAAGTAGACTCAACAGGTTCCGATTTTTATTATTTGTGTTACGAATTCCCGGATGCCGTGTAAAAAAAATAAATGTATGTATATTTAAAAGATACAACACAAGATACACTGAATTTTGACAGGGCTTATTTCCTTTTTATTTATTATATTTTTGGGAACGCCTTATCTAGGTACACTGTATTACTGGACACTGAATACATTGCTTCTTATTGCAGGTCGATGGAAGGACTCTACCTTGGCTTGTGTGAGCTCTGCAGCTGCAATGGTCATGCTGACCAGTGCCACCCAGAAACTGGAGAGTGCTTGGTAACTAAACATGTATTATATCGTCTTAGTGTGTAGGTACATGAATTCACTCCAAACCTCATACTTTATACAAAATATTATTTTAATATATATTATGCACCATAAATGTTTTAAAAAAATCAACCCGTAATAAAAATAAAGTTTCACTCATAGACATACAAATCAATAGACCAGAAGATACAGATGAGGGGTAAAACCAAAATATGGGGGCGAAGAGAGGAAGAAGAGACTGTGATTCGTTAAAAAATCAATCTGACAGTATATAGGCATCTCGCATTACAATATCACCATTTAGTTCTTAAAAGCAAAATCTGCTTTGAATGAATAGACTTTTTTACATGGGAGCGCGAATTGCTTGCCACGTTAATAACATATTTTCGAAGGCCAAATGCTCGCCCCGAAAAGATTCGCCCCCATTCACATAGCAATATTTTGTTGCCGTGTTTAGTTAAGACACTTTTACAAATGTTTCATAATTTACTTACCCCTGTAACCAGCGACGAGCACACTGGAGAACCGCCCACATTCGCTATGTCCAATAATATGTGGGTATAAATGTATAGCACAAGCTACCGTTTTTGGCGTGTTATTTCGTAAAATATATGAATGTTAGTTCCACGCTGGTCACGACAAGAATGATGACGTCACATATTTTAGATTCAAGCGAGGTTCTCTCCCCTCCCCATGGAGCGAGCTGGCTCCAAGGAGGAGCTCCAGCTGGCTCCATGGGGAGGGGGAAATAATACGTTTTTATCACTTAAGGCAGATATATTATCACTTAAGGCAGATATATTCATATGTCCGTGGTTTCACTATAATACATCTATTTTAATTTTTCGGGCCCTCTCTTGGCCTGTCTAGTAACCAATTTCAGAGAAATGCGTGAGTGTGCATGTGTATGTGCATGAGTGCCACCAAAAGTTTAGTGTCACCATATTTAAAAATACTCCGTGAAACCAATCATATAACTGTCTTTACTTATTTTTTTCAGCAGGAATGTATCAATTAATTGTAAATACAATGTTTCAGAACTGCCAACACAATACAGAAGGCCAGTCTTGTGAAAACTGCTCCAGCGGCTATGAGGGAGATGCTACTATTGGTAATCCTGACTCTTGCATGCCCGGAAAAGAAAACCAACTTCAGTGCAGGTGTGCCTTCATTGTTTTCAGATTTTTAAAAATGATTTATTCACATATATTGTTATAGCTTGATAAATATGAAAATGTAAGACCATACTCCAATAGTTAGTAGTGAGTATATTGCAGCACATACGTTAGGAACAGTTAAAAACTTGCATTATTACCAAGGTATTTGTATGGTCAAAATAAGTTAGTAAGTAAAATAAGAATAAAAAAGAAGTACCCAAGGCACTACGGAAGCGGTTACAGAGCATTGTGTAATAACTTGGTTGTTATTGTTGTTATTATAATCATAAACATGAATAATTTTTGGAAAGCAAGCTTGTAATTAGCACATCTGTATTATGCCCAATTGGATGTTTTACAGAACATAGCTAAATTAATACAGTGATAAAAGATGCACATGAATATAGTATGGAAGATTCAAATGGGTTAAGTACTTAGTTACATTATCATGTAGAAGTTGTACAAATGAATTTGATAAATTTATATTATAATAGTATAATAATGAGAGTATATAAGTAGATAATAATATATGTATACGGAGTGTCCGGGGGTAAAGTGCATTAACTTCGGGAGGTGATTCTACATGATGGTAGGAGTAAAAAAGATTAACGACTTTTTCCGAAATTCCAACTTTTTTTTTCCACACAAAAAGACGTACCTACTAAAATTCCTTAGTGTGAGGTACGATCTTACTTGCTCAGCGCCCGCCGGGCACGATTGTGGCAACATTGCATGGTTGTGATTGGCCCGTATCGTAACAGCGGAAACCAATAAAGCTGGCCGCACACGCCGGTCCATTTTATCTTTTTACCACAAAACAACCCCTAAAAGTTGGAACTTCGAAAAAATTTATTTATCTTTTTTAATTATAATATCGTGTAGAATCACCTCCTGAAGTTAATGCACTTTACTCCTAGACACCCTGTATAAGTAGTTAATGTAGGTTTGCTATTATGTATTATTATAAATATAAACATGAACGGTTTTTTGCAAAATATAATTAACAACCTTTATTACGCCCGATTGGGTGTTTTACAGAACATGGCTAAATTATGTGCAACGATAAAAGGTACTCATGAAAAATATTAGACTGAATTTTAGTGTCGATGTGAAATTATTTTATTAATCTCAGGCGAGAGTTTAGAGAGTAAAGCAAATTCAAACAATTTCGGGATTAAAGATTATGCTACAATACTAATTAATTTTATTGACACTGTTTATTTACACCATAGATGCGATCCCCGTGGCACACAAGCGCCATTCTGTGTGGGAGGATCCACCAACTGCCGTTGCAAGCCCAATGTTGAAGGGGAGAGGTGTGATCAGTGCAGGAGTGGCTCTTTCAAACTTTCCGAGGCTAATCCTTGGGGATGTGCGCAGTGCTTCTGCTCCGGAGTCAGCGTGCAATGCGACGAGGTGAACCATCATATAATATTTGCTAAATAATTCAAAATAAGAGAGCTTATTATTTTTATTATCTCCGTACTCCTCTCTTGCTGGAGAGTAAACACCAAATTTTTGTACCGATTGTTGTGTCGTATACAAATTATTATAAGTTAAATATAAACCAAAAATAAATATTTGATTTTCAAAGTATGTAGGTATTGTAGGTATTGCCTATATATTTATTAAAGGAAAAGTTTATTTAATTTATAAAAAATAATACCTTTCCGAAGAAATATAATTATTTCAACAACAACTTTATTTCTACATAAATCTCTATCCATATGGATTCGTTAATTTAAAAAAATTAAAATCGTTTCTTTGAATACAATTAGCTATTCTGGGAAAACTATGTTCGATAGATTATATACTATTTTTATAAATATATAAACATATTATCTGGTAAAACACGGAAATATATAAAAACATAATTTAAGAAAAACGAGTTAAGTTGTGACGAAAATATAATGTGGCGCAAGGCGAAAATTTTGCAGCGGCACATCAAGAGATAAACTAACAAGATACTTTTTATACAAACCAGGTCACTTATTTCTTATAAATCTTTTTCTCCAGGCGAACCACTTGTACAGACAGCAGATCCCAACCGCCATATTTGATGACTCTCACGGTTTCACACTGACAACTTTGGACCAAAGTACTGTCATTGATTCTAACTTCCAACTGAACGTTTCTATGAACCAAATCAGCTATGGCTTCGATGGAAGAGTTCAAACTAACAGACTTTTCTGGTCATTACCGTCTACATTCACCGGTAAGTTAAATGAAAAAAATATAACCAAATGTTAATGAAATGGGATGAATGATCCTCCTCCTCTACAAACTACCAATGGCTTTGAGCAGTACAAAATATTTTTGTTGACCAATAAGTAAGAACAACAATACAATATGATGCCGTCAATATTTATTTTAATGTCTGCTACGGTGACCGGACAACTCGGAATGAAACCAACTCAGAACCATCTAGATAAGTCATTTAGAGTGATAAAAAATATACAAAAAATTAGTTAAATGGGTTATGTTAGGTTATGGTTATCGGCAAATTTAAAATAATTTTTTTCATGTCTTTTAATGACTTTTTAAGGAGGTGTTGAGTTGACTTTATTCTCAGTTGACATGGAACCGTTTGCTACCATTCTAGAGAAATAGAGACTATCTCCAAATAACAAATACCATGCTGTACATTGCCATTAATTTCAATTTATTATAGCATGTTTTCGAGTTCTTGAAATATTGCATTATTGGTGAAGACTGCCAATTACTATGATAAAGCCAAAAAGCTGTGGACACCAATGTAATTTTCCTAATTGTTAGCACAATGATATAAAATGCGTACTTCTAATATTGTTAATATTCCTTCAACAGGCAACAAGGTAACATCCTATGGAGGTCAGATAACAGTCACCCAGAAGTTTGATGTTGCTGGAGGACGTGATGAATATTCCAACAACGATGACTATAACGTCTTGCTGGTCGGAGGTGGCTATACCATTTTCTGGAAAAATCCCAACCGCCTACGCTCTGGTACTCCACTAGTAAGTTCTTTTACAATATACATTTTACAAAATGAAACACATATTTTTTCTCCATTATCATTATTTTTATCCCCTTACCCAGTTGAGTCGAGGACCCAAAACATTACAGAACCACGCTCTTCTGCTTTTGGAAGAATGATCGAGACATAAAACCATTGTAACATCAGTACCTAATCCAAGCAGTAGATTCCAAAGTGGAGATTATTGGCTTGATGATAGAATGCACTAAAAGAAGATCTTTAATATCCTGACCCATATTAATTATTTGCAGACATACTCAGTAACACTGACCGAGGATGGCTGGAACACAATATCCCCTGGAGAGGCTCCCCGTCCAGTTTCCCGCAGCGACTTCCTGTCCATCCTCGCTGACCTACACCAGGTGCTCGTGAGGGCCACCCTAGCAGATCAACTTACCCACACATACATTGCCGATGTTGCAATGGACATTGCCGTGCCAGCCGAAACCGGACAGCCACTTGCTTACAACATTGAGGTAATTCGGATATGATTTGAGATTTTCATATCCAGAAGTATTTCTGTGATTAATTTTTGGGTTATTATACCATGTTTTGCTTTCTTCTTCTTTAGCCAATGTTACAGACGCCATTAAAATTTCCATCATAATGGCAGATGTATAAATTGTGGTGAAGTGTGTTTTTACATTTGTAGAAGTTTTAATCATCTTAGAGCCGGTATTTCAGTGCAATAATTATTTAAATTAACATGGTTTTCGGAATTTGGTTTTGGTGTAGCCGTCTAATACCAGATACCGAAAACTATTAAGTTGATATATCAATCACAATAATTGAGGTAATTCATTTGTCAAGAATATTACTAATATTTCAATGATCGATTTATTAATACGATAGTTAGGTATTGATTTACATACAAAGTTTTCAATTATTCCTGAAAAATTTTATATCATCGGTGTAAGTCCAATACTGCAGAAAAACCAATTGAATAAATGTTCAGGATGGACCAAAAACTATATGGGGATATACACTTGCTTATGTACTGGGAATGATTCATCCGCAGTATTGACTTTATCCGAGTACAAGCAGTTTGTTGGCCAAATAAAATATTTGAAAGCACCAATCATTAAATTTTGTGCTGTTTAACTGAGCATGCAAATAAAACAATAATTACTTCTCCATCTTTGCAAAATCACTTTGTGGCATCATTTTTAATTGAATGAAAACAAATAACTTTGTAAAACACCAATATTTAGTCAAAATTATCAATGTGTTTTGAAACCAAAGATTTCTTCGACAGCATAAGATAAACATTAACATTTCAAACCTTTGATTGATTTTTTAAAAGTGTGCAGTAGTATTTGTTAACCTGACATTAACGACACCAGGAAACACAGTCCCACCCAGCAAAAACAGTACCGATAGCACATCTCTTATGTTTCAATATCTTTGAACATATCTAATATGCATACTGTAATTTACATTATAAATATCATCCTCTCAGGTATGTCGTTGCCCCGTGGGCTACATTGGAACCAGCTGCGAGACCTGCACCACCGGCCACTACCGCTCCAAGGCCGGCCGCTGCGAGCGCTGCCCTTGCTCTGGCCATGAGGAAGGCTGCCGCCTCGGCAGCCGCGATGTCATCTGTGACTGCCGACCCGGCTACACCGGTGTTGATTGTTCCAGAATCGGTCAGTAGCCAACCCTAATCACTCGACAATACATCTTCGTCAAAGATTAATATGTTTCTGAAACACTCTCTAAATATTTGTCAAAAAATTATATATCTCTATAACAAGACCATTGAATCTATCCTTATATACAGGGTGTTAAGGGACGTACTTGACTTACTTTAACCAGTGATTCCTGACATTATTTGGAGTAAAAAATGTAAATGAAATTTTGGTCTCCGGTGACTTTTTTTGATGACTTTTTTTTTTTTCAAAAATTTTTTCTTCATAATCAAACAAAAAGAAATTCTACCACATTTCGTCACTGGTCACTCAGCCGGGTGTCCGACGAACCCCTTACCCCGCTGCCAACTCTTCAACAACTACCATTTTTTTATGTTTTGAAAAAAAAAAAAAAACATCAAAAATGTCACCGGAGACAAAAATTTCATTTACATTTTTTACTCAGTAATAAATAATGTCAGGAATCACTGGTTAAAATAAGTCAAGTACGTCCCTTAACACCCTGTATAATTCGTCATGCAATCAACGTAATTAAATATCCCACTAGAAGACTTAAATATATATTTTTTATTAAATATTCTAAAAATATTAGAAGGCAGACGTAAAATAAACGACTTAACCTTTTTATTAAAAATACTAAACTCTAAATTCAACTGTTGCGAACTCCTGCAACTCATAAACTTACGAATACCCACCGTAATAACATGACAAAATACACTATTCTACTGCAACATTCATAAGCGAAACTACATTGGCCACTCTCCGATACAACGATTTCACACTATGGGAAATCAGTACTTAGGTGATGTTGATATATTTAATATCAGTTTGGCGAGTTTTGTGGATCTTTTAAAAAACGTATTCCTAAACACATCTGTATTTTTCTGTTTTTTTGTTTTTTTATGGTGTGCATTTTTTAATCTAATTTAATTTTTATTATTTCTATCAAAATTATCTGTCATGAATTAATTGTACTACCAAACATGTAAAAGCCCCGTGGGTGTTAAATAAATAAATATTATGTTGCGTTGATTGCATGGCGACGAGTATGCATGGAGAAAGTAGTTAATGCATAATAAGTTAACTGTTGTTCAACGTTTTCACTGCATTCCTGATGTTTATAGGATAACGGTGTGCGGCACTTTTTATTTAAGGGCACTTATATAATATATGAGTGTGGTTGTGCTGCATTCAAAAGTAATTTACCATCATATTATTGTTAAAATAACTAAGAATTCCTAGAAATCTATCAATGCGCGAAATTTACAATTCAAATTTATTTGAAGTACCGTACGTTACGCAGCCCACACTCAGTTTTGTCCCAAAAGCTAAAAAACATTTATAATACATGAAAAACTTGAATCAGAAGAAAATCATCATAGCAGTATTCTTAGACTTTAGACGTGCTTTCGAAACGATTGACAGAGAAAGACTAATAATGAAATTGAAGGACATGGGAATTCATGGTAAAGAATTGCAGTGGTTTACTGATTACCTAAAAAACAGAAAACAAAGAACCAAATTTGGAGATGCTATCTCTGAAGAGCAACAAGTTAACCTTGGAGTTCCTCAAGGATCGGTCTTGGGACCACTACTTTTTATTATATATATCAATGATATAGTGAAGTGCCTAAAGTACTGTTCCATCAAACTGTTTGCTGATGACACACTTTTATATATCATAGCAAATAATATTGAAGATGCATTGTCAAAAATACAAAGTGAACTTTATGAAATATCTAAATGGTTATGCATAAATAAACTCAAATTAAATGACTCTAAAAGTAAATTCATGGTATTAGGGAAAAAACAAAATGGACTTATCACCCTAAATATAGACAATCAAACTATTGAAGAGGTAGAAGAAATTAAATATTTGGGGATCATAATCGATAATAAGTTAAAACTTAACTCTAACTTTGAAATGCTAACTAAAAAAATTGCCAAAAAGATTAATTTCTTAAGTAGGATAAAGGGAAAATTAGACATTAAAACTAGGAAATTGGTCTATAACACAACTGTAGCATCCCATCTGAATTATTGCTCAAGTGTAATCTTTCTGAGCAATAAAACACAAATTAAAAGAATGGAAATAATTCAGAACAGAGGCATGAGATCTATATTGTGCTGTAGCAGGTATACCAGGATAAAAACCATGCAACGCCAACTCAATGTTTTAAGTGTGTGGCAAAGATTAGTTTTCAATACCCTAGTTTTAATTTATAAGTTAAAAAATAAAATGTTACCTGATTATATGTTGAATAATGTTAGAATCAACAGTACAGTTCATTGTTATCCTACGAGAAACTGCAACGATTTTAGGCTTCCTAAAACAAATTTATCGGGAACACATAATAATATTTATTATAAAGGTTTTAAAGTGTTCAATGAACTCCCTGTAAATGTTAAGGAGGCTAAAAGTCTTGCAGTTTTTCGTGGATTATGTCTTAATGTTGTAAAGTCCAAATTTTAGTCAGTAGGTAGTAAATAATATTGTAGTAGTCATAGAAAAGAAAACATTAGATATAAGATGTCAAATTTTATATCTAAATAAAATACACAATAAAAAAAATAAAATAATATCTAGCAAGTAATAGCTTTGTTTATTAGCAATTTTTTAGAGTTGCCTGCCAGCTTTAGGTCAACAGTGTAAAAAAATTCTTGATAGCTTTATGTGAAATAATAATGAATATTGTTTTAATTTTTGTTTTATTACTCAAAACTATTTAATGATTTCAGACTACAGAAACACTACCCACGTCACAAGCCAACGCCCTCCTGCCACCGACATTCCGACGATCCAGGTTGTGATCGCAGCCCCGACTGTCGAGAACAAGCCGGTGGGTGGCTCCGTTCAATTCATCTGCTCGGCCAGGAGTTCCTACTCCTCATCACCGCTCCGAGCGACCTGGAGTAAGGAGAGGGGAACCCTGCCCCTTGGAAGGTTCATCGAAGATGCCAGTCGCGGAGTGCTTACCATCAGGGACCTGAAAATCACCGATTCAGGAACCTACATTTGCCAAGCCAATGACGGAATCTCATCTGCAATCGACAGAGCCACTCTGACTGTTCCACGTAAGTGTAATCCGTAGAGATTTTAACCTGTAATTAACAATAATTTTTAAATTAACACAATGTCTTTGTACCATTTTTACACTAACATTTTTTTCATCCCTTTAATGCTGCAGTTTTTCCTGACAGTGTTATCTATGCCCCTGGTAAGTATTATTATTTTAAGTAGGTAGGTATGACTCTGGGACCATTGTCCCAGTTGCAACCAGTGTCTTTTTCTGTTTTTCTGTGTCTTGTTCTCTTTTATATTTTCGTTTAGATTATTATTGTTTTCTTCTTCTTCAATAACATGCATAATTGTTATGTAGCTAGATGTATGTAGTAGGGGTGAATGTGGGATTAAAAAAGTTACTAACATGACTTCAGCAGTTTAGAGTGAGATTTGAAGACTTCATCGTATGTATATAAGTAATTTTATTTGGTTAATTTCTCTCTCTCTCAAATCCTCCTTTTTCGAAGCGAGCCGGGAGGATGGGAGAGAGAGATTAACCTAATACACCTACTTAGACGTCTTTCTATCTCACTCTATACTGCTAAAGTCATGATAGTAACTTTTTTCTTACATATCTCCATTATTTTAATAATTTTCTAATATCCGTAGATGAACCAGAGATCAATTCATTATTAAAATATTCATTAAGAAATCAATGTTAATATTTGATTATTTTGCAGGAAACGAGGTAGTTCCCCCGCAAGTGTCCATCCCTTCCGCCTTCCTGGAGGTGTATGAGGGAGAGCCCATCGAGATGAGGTGTGACGTGACGGGAATCCCCACTCCGGCTGTCATCTGGTCCCGAGTAAACCGCAAGCCCCTCAACTTCCAGCATACTTTTGTTGATGGAGTATTCAGAATCAGCCAAGCTCGCCAGTCTGACCAAGGAGAGTACAAGTGAGCATGACATTTTTAAAGGCCCTACATGGCCAATAACCTCAAATATTTTTTTTTTTTATTTTCCATCTTTTCATTTAAAATTTTGGGAAAAAGGATGGGAAATAAAAGGATGGGAAAATAAAAGGATGGGAAACTGAACTACCAAACAACCAACGTAATTTATATAAATGTTCTAGAGCATACCTTTGAAAAATCACTGACAGTCGGAATTCTCGACAAATCAGTTCAAATTATGAAAAAAACAAAAAATAATTTTCTGAAAAAAATATTATATTATGGTACTTTATTACTTGTTTGAATTCTCCAAAAAAGTTCTTAGAATTTTTAAAATTATGAAACTTAAACTCAGAGCAAATCGAAGAATTTGTTGAACCGGAGTAAGTACATATATTTATATTTATTTTTTGTTTCTTCACAACTAAAATGTATTGCTTATGGGCATATTATACGTTTCAATTCTGCCTCGCAATTAGGTTGCAGATACCAAATTGCACCGTGTAAACAAGACATTGAATGTTTCAATGTCATTGCGCGTCATCTTTCAACCGTATTGAAAATATTCAACTTGTTTAATATTTTCAATGCGATTGGTTCTGTTGTCCATTCGTGCGCATGCGCGAATGCGGCGCATGGGCACGCAGCACTGTGCGCGCGTATGGAAGTGTCATGTTTATTTTGTAGTGAGTTGTCAACATAGAAAATGGTTTTTAAATGGAGGGAAGAGCATACGCCTCCATTCTTAGAACACTTTAAGAACTATCCAAGCCTGTGGAACATTAAATCAGAGGGATATAATTCCCCCGCGCACGACCTGTTTCGAAGACATTCTAAACTCTATGACAGCAATGTGATTGAATTGGATTGAATGGTCCACTTCTGTCAAGTACGTGTAAACAGCACACCCTTTCAATTATACGCCGTTCAACCAAATCTCATCAATGTGGTTGATGTGTGTAATATCGCCATTATACTAATTCACACAGGGTTTGCCAAAATCGAGGTTAATAATTTGACAATTGAATAAAAGTAACACAAATAAATAACAATCATATCAAACAGTTAACCAAATACAAAATAATAAAAAATAACGTTTATAAAAAGAAAAAAAATATTTATAAAAATATATAGGTATATATATGTGTAATGACAACAAAGTGTTATTATTCATTACGTCATAAGTTAATACCATGTTCAACAATAGAGAAAATAATAAAATATATAAGTACCTATATCTTTTAGAAAAAGTACAAAATAACATTATGAAAAGTTAAGTTTTATAAGTGCCTAATCCTCTTTGATTTGTACATTTAGTAGAATTTAAATTCTATTGAAATGCCCGTTTTCATTGAAATACGATTGTATTTTATTGATTTGATTTATTATAGAAGTGACATCTTAGAAAAATCACCAGTGTGACCTTGTGATTTTGACAAAGTTGTGCGATAGAAATACCCCTATATATTTATTTGTTTATTTATATCAATTTTTAACCTCGTGCCAAGCCGTGTTGAGAATAATCAATATATATTATGAAAGAAATTGTACTACAATGTGCATGCCGCTAAAACTCAGAAACGAGTCCCGGTACGATCAAGGGATTTATATGGTGTGTTAGTCCTCTATCCCCCATCCATGATGAAGGTTCCAGTTTTTACCTGAAAGGTGTATTGTGACATTTGGAAGATGTAAGGGCTGGAACTTTCGCTCTGTAGAAATTTATAGAACAGTCCAAAACATGCGAGAGTATTCGAGAACATTACTCAACAGTTGTGGAACATTCGAGAACACTCTCGAATGGTGTGGAATGTTCTGGAACATTGTGGACCATTTGAAGCCTTTTTTGTATAGGTGGGGCTACTCATTGGTAGGGGTATATAAAGCATATGTGGGTTCGAACGTCAGTTCAATCTCATATCAACTCAAGTTAGCAGCTAGTAATTTTATAAAATAATAAAAATGTCACAATAGGTATAAAAAGAACAATATTATTATTAATGTTTCTTTCGTATAATGGGTATATACATACTTATATGTATTATATATGTACACTGTATTTAGACTTACGATTTTATCAGTACTTAATATTAAATCTATCGTACATATTATTAATGTTTCGTACATACATATATGTATTATATATGTACACTGTAATTAGATTTAAGATTTTGTCAGTAATATTATATCTATTGTACATACTTATACAATACTTTATGATACAATATTTAATAATAAAAAATAAATAAATATGTATATTTCACTCGTCATGTTCTTGTTATAACACCGTAATCTTCAATGTTTCAGATGTATCGCAAACAATGCTGGAGGACAGGATAGCAAAGTAGCAGTTATCTACGTCAACGCACGACCCGAGTCCCATCCACGTCAGCCCATCCTGTCGGTCCGACCCGCTTCGCCTGTCGTGAAGGAGGGCGACTCCTTGACCCTGGTTTGCGCTGCTGAACCGTCCGTGCCCTCCAACTATATCACATGGACAAGGTTTGTAGTTTTTTTTATTTTTTTTTTTTTATATCATGTACATTATCGAGGCTTCTGACTCGAGACAATGTCGTAATTTTTTGCCTCATTTGTTTTTAAATAATAATTTTATCATTACAATCTCTAATGTTCGAAGGGTACTTGGTCCTTTTTTATTAATTTTATATAAAAATTCGCTTTAAAATATTTTCCAGTCCACATGATCTAATAAATTTCATTATTCTCAATATGGCATGAAACTCGGTTGAGGCCTACAAATTCTGAACTTCCGATGTTAGAAAGATCATTATTATTGTCACTATCTGTTGGTCATATTTAATGCACTTCGATAATGTGTGCTCGACATCTTCAATTGTTCACATATCGAGCACATTGGAGAATCAAAGAGGCCTATCATACACAATATTCTTCCCATTAGATTAGTGCATGTTCGGATCTTAATCTAAAAATGATTCTCATTTCCGATCTTTTCCTTTATCTCAGTGAACCATGGTCTTTTAAAGGGTTCGTTTTGGAGCTTTCTGCACCATATTCCACTATTAGTAGGCAACGTTTCAAAATGATTATTTCACATATTATTACATATGGATTTTTTTTTTTGGCAGTAATCTTCAGCATCTGGCGTCCTTTATTCATAAATATTAGGTCCTAAAATATGAAATTGGCGTTTTGTATGGGAGGAACATAAAGTCGATTTTTTTTTAATATAATATTTTTATTTAATCAAAGTATGTACCATTGCTATCTACGCACTTTTGCCATCTCATCGATCCCTTTACTAAAAAAAATACTCAGACGGGAATCAATAAAATCTTTGAAGGCGGTTTGGACTGCCCCATCGGAGTTGAATTTTTTCCCTTGCAAGAAATTATCCAAATTTCGAAAAAAATGGTAATCTGTTGGGGCAAGGTCCGGAGAGTACGGTGGATGTCTTAGACATTCCAATTGAAGCTCCTCTAATTTGGTAGCTGTCTGTTGTGCAGTGTGTGGTTTAGCGTTCTAACGCACGTTTGTTGATTTGTTTCACTCAATTCGTGAGGTACCCACCTTTCAAGCTTTTTCACCTTCCCAATTTGCTTCAAGTGGATTAAAACAGTTTTATCACTAACACCGTAGCCTGCAGCTAACTCGGACGTGGTTTGCGATGGATCCGCTTCCACAATAGCTTTCAATTCTTCATTATCAACTTTGGTCTCCGGCCGTCCACGGGGCTTGTTCTGCAGGTCGAAATTTCCAGAACGAAAAGGTTGGAACCAAAAACGCACTGTGTTTTCTTTTGCGGCACCGTCGCCATACACATCATTAATCCTTTGAGCCGTTTCTGCAGCACTGGTGCCACGGTGGAACTCGTACTCGTAAATAACGCGATATTTAAAGTTTTCCATTTTGTAAACTAAGTGACGCAAAAAAAAAACAGTTAAGGAAAAAACAAATGAATTATAATTTTCGAAACACATACATGAGTAAATAGTTGTAAAAATTTGAATTTGGAATTCCTAACCAAAGAGAAGATATTTGAGATCAAAGTTGCAAGTACGGCAAAACGCCAATTTCATATGTAAGGACCCAATATTTTAAAAGCAATAGGGTCACTTGGGGTAACCATATGCACTACCTTTTGCACTCAGGAGTGATAAAAATAACACTCTCTGCTTTCCTTGGCGGAATATATATTTATATAATATATATTAAAATATATTAGAAAACCAATTTTATTATTATTTGTTTATTATCTTACAGAGACGAAGGTTACCTGCCGCCAAATTCCCACTCTGCCAATGGCCAGTTACGGCTGGAAGGTGTCCGCCCCGAAGATGCTGGAGTGTACCGTTGCTCAGCCGATAGCGCGCCCCAGCGAGTGGTACCAGCCAGTGTGGTGGTTACCGTGCAGAGAGCGCCGCGCCCGCCCCTGGTACCGGGAACCGTGGTCGTAGACAGAAGTCGCTCCACCGTACCTGAAGGACAGAGCCTGACTGTCAAGTGCGATCCCAGAGGATCCTTCCCACTGCCAATCATCAAGTGGACTAAGGTAGCTTTCATATATTTTATTACGGCCAGCGTAGTCCAGCGGTAAGGTTCTTGACTCGCATTCCGAAGGTCACGGGATCGAATCCCGGCGTGGCAAATAAATTTTACTTGATTAATTTGTGTTATTTTACAATTTATTAATTTCAAATAATATACAGTATATTTGCGGCACGTTCCAGAGTGGAACATACTCTCAGTATCGCCCTGGTGTAAGACCACCATTCAGAATTGAAACGTTGCTTGAAATGGCTTTAGCCGTGTTTGGTGACCAGATCTGAATAGCCAGGTACTTCCCCACCTTCCTCTTCCCTATTTCCTTCAACTCCCCTCTATCTTCAGCCTCACAGCATACCCCACTTGGGGATGCCATAGTCTCACTGGCTCCAGACAGGAGCAGTTGGGATTCTTGTACGGTATTCATGTAAAAAAAAAATATATATATATATATAAGTAATCAATGGATATAACACTGTAGGCTCTTAGTTAAACGGATCTTGTATCATTAGTCATTTTTTTTAAATTAGTAATAATTTGGAGAACCTTGGAGGACCATAATAATACGCGTCGTACAAAAAATCGAAGAGGTATGAAATGATGAGTTGCACGTTTAATAATTCGGTAATTGAATTAATGTCCTGACCTGGGTTTAGGCGGTTTTCTACCGGGTCAGTCGAAATTCGTCTTTATTTATTTATTTGTTTGTTAAGACATACACAGTACATTATAATACAAGTTATAAGGTATGTTAAATTAAATTATTACATGGTTATGTACCTATTACGTAAGTCCATAGAATGTCATTTGGTCAGTGGCGGATTTGCAGTCTTGGCCGCCCTAGGCCCCAGGCCATAAAGTAAGTACAAGCCGCCCCTTTCTCAGTACCTATCATATAGAATACATAATGAATTTACGTTATTGCCAACTTTTATCGAAATCGATTTAGAAATTTTGTTAACTATAATAGCTGCTAGTTTGTAATACTTTCTAAGGTTTCAAGGATAATTGCACATTTAAACAAAACATTAAAACGGTTTAAGGTTTTATTTATTTTACTAGTTCAACTTCAGGTTTATTCTCTTACAATATATAATAAGTGTTTCACAATGTGTTACAAACCTCGTCTGCACAATGCAACAAAATCATTAATTAACTCTTCGTAATCCTATTTCCTAAAAATCTGCTTCTATGTTAAGCAAAGCAAGATCGTTTAACTTTTGCTCCTCATTGTTGTGCGTAAATAAATTTTAACTTGTTGCAACTAAGAAAACGATCGTTCTGCAGAACAGTTACTGGCGGGAGTACACACACACACAAACGAAAAGCAATATCCACGTTTGGATAAATGGTGTGATGACCTTCAGTTCATTACCATTTCACTGTTTCGATCCTCATTTTTCACACTTGTGGTGTAGTTTCAACAAGACGGTGCAACCACGCACACAGCACGAGCCACAATGGATATTGTGAAGGAAGCATTTCCTGGTTGTGTAATCTCTCGTTTTCGCGATTTGGTATGGCCAGCAAGATCACCCGATTTAACCATCCCAGACTTCTTTTTTTTGAGGGTATTTGAAGTTACGGGTTTATGCCAACAAGCCTCAGACAATTGCAGCCCTTAAGGAGAATATTCGACAGGAATGCGAACAGTTATCACCGGACATCTTGCGGGAAAGTCGTGGAAAATGCGATAAAAAGGGCATAAATGTGTATCAATACTGGCGGCAGCCACTTGACGGATATCTTCTTTTCCACTTAACAGAAAAAATTGTATAAGTTCAAATAAAGATTTCTATTACCTAAAATCTTTTTTTTTTATTTAGTAAAAAAGTTATTCAAAAACAAAATTGGATGATTAATTTTGCGCCACCCTATAGATTAAGGAAAATATCAGAATACATTGATTTATGGCTTACGGGCTTTAACTAAATTCTGGTATGTATTTTTATAGTGTTAATTCTCCTAATTATTTTCACAGAGCGGTGGCGAGTTCGGCCCAGGAGTGGTCCAGCGAGGAAACGCTTTAGTTATTTCTCAAGCCAAATTATCCGACAGAGGTGTCTATGTTTGCGTTGGATCCACTCTTGATGGAGAAACTATTGCACAGGACTCAGCAATCATTGAAATTGAAAGTAAGTTGTTGAAAAAATATCACATTGTATGACGTTAGGATACCTACAGATATTTATGTGTGCTTGGATATTAATACATTTCCATCTAATGATTTAAAAAGTACCAGGGGCATGCAGGTTGTATGCAGGCTGCAAACCTGGTTTTGGCCCAAAAAAAGAAGAACAGTTAATTTTGGCAAATTTTTTAGCCACTCAGCCATAGCTCATCTGACATAGTTCATCTGACATAGTTCATCTGACATAGCTCTTGAAATGTTAATTTTCAACTTGTTTCAGGACGCGAGGCCCCCACCGTGAGTGTGTGGCCTGAGGGTGTCCAAGCCGTGCAACCGGGCAGCTCTGCGCGCCTGCAGTGCCGAGTGTACAGCGGTGCCCCTGAACCAGTACTTACCTGGTCTCGACCCTCTGGCCGCCCTCTGTCCACCAACACTCACCTGCTGCCTGATGGCGTACTGAGGTAAGTCTTACTCTGTGTGTGTTCCAAATATACCTTCTTCTGTTAGCTCCAACTTTTATCTCCTGGAGTGTCCTGACCACCTTTTGAAAACACCTCCACTCCTACCGGTCTTCTCGTGTCTCCGTTCGTTTTTACAAGGCCTCCCAACACTTTTTTTTTATTTTTTTTTATTATACAGAATCTTTGGTGATTGGATGTCTTCCTGTACTACCCTGGCTATGTGACTTGTGAGGTGGAGCTTACAAATGTATAAATCTTGTTACTGACAGCTCTTCTAACAAATAAATTTGATGAAATTTTTTTCCAGCTTCTCATCAATCAGTGTCAATGAAGAGGGAGTATATACTTGCACAGGATCGAATTTGGCCGGCGAAGGATCTGCCAATGCCACTATCAAGATTCACTCGCCCCCCGTATTGACCATCTACCCTGATTCCGTCATCACCGTGGTACCAGGAAGAGAAGTGGTTATCGAGTGCCGAGCCTCTGGCTACCCTGAACCAATCGCCCACTGGGTGATGGGTGAGTAATAAGTAGCTGCTTATGTCCTTGTTTGCTCACGCTCCATCATACACATGTATTATGGAGCGGTATCCAAGATTGAAATCAAAAATTTTGCTGAACTTATAGGTCAAGCCGGGTTTAAAATGTGGCTTATTCTTTATTCCATTGATATCATCTATGAAAATATTCAAGAAGAGTTTACTTCATCTAGAAACATGAATTAACAAAAGCCCCAATTCTCGGCGGCTGGTTTCCGGGGGGCAATCACCCGTCATAAGTACCAATATCTCTCACGCTTCAGTTTTGTTTATTTAATTTTATATTTTGTTTGTAATATGTGACCATAATTATAGTATGGGATGGTTCCATAACTTACACGTGTGCTTACATGTTTATGCAAATGTCAAAAAATCCATGGTTTTGGAACAGAGTAAATGACAAATTAAAAAATGACAAAATAGAGCTGCACACGGTGAATGTGGGCGCTAATTTGTTGTGCGGTGTATGGGTTAAATCAGTGGTTCCCAAACTCTTTTGGCCCACGGACCCCTTTCTCAAACTGTCCCCGGGGCAGATAGCACAACGGAGGGGGCGGAATAGGACAGGGTGGGACGGCAAATTTACCACAACGGAGGGGGCAAAATGAGATATGGGGTGGAACGGCGGTAGGATGGGGTGGGACGGAACATGTATCCCAGCCCATCCCATCCCATTACGCGCCTCCCCCGACAAAACTTCCATATGAATAAAAATGTGTCAAAACCTTGCCGCAAACACCCTGACGTCGTTCAGGGACCCCCAATTCAATTTTTATTTTCTACGGAGCCCCTGGATGATCCTGGGGACCCTTGGGGGTCCATAAGGACCACTTTGGGAACCACTGGGTTAAATGATGAATAAAAAATGCCAAAATCGAACCTCGATCTGAGTTGGTTACGTGTTAAAGTCCTGTACTTTTTAAAAAATCTGTCATTGGGTATTCATTATTCTGTAATTTTTTTCTGTGATTTTAAATTATTAAAAAATTATTTCCAGTTTCTCCCGAGGAAAAGACGATTGGTTCTGAGAGTTCTGGTGTTGCAATCCTGACCCTTCCTTCAGTGGAAGAGGCTGATGAGGGAACCTACGCTTGCGTAGCCAGAAACGATGCTGGAATCCATGAGGAAAGAGTTCAGGTCACCGTTCAAGATAATGATATTGATTCAGAACCAGTGCGTGGTGATATTTCTGGTAAGTGCTTTTATACTAAATAGTATCATCTCCTGTTGGAGATATAAACACTCTTCTAGAATCTTACAATGGAAGGATTACCATTCAAAGTAATTGAAACTTCACTAAAAGTCTTGTTTAATGACTCATAAGAGCTGAACAGTCGGTGACTTCCTAATCACCATCCTCCCTTTTCGGAGTAGTGGGCCTACTGTTCAGGACTTTTCTTAAATTTTTCAAATGTTTTCAATATATATCCGAATAGTAAACAAAAAACTACAAAGCAGTAATTCTTAAAAAATTCTGTCAAAGTGAATTAAATAAGATTTTTTTGTCTTGCAGGTCCAGTTGCTCCCAAGGTTACCATTTCAACCGGCAGGGGAATCCAGCAAGCAAGAGTCGGTGACACTTTACGAGTTAGTTGCAAAGGCACCAGAAATATTAATCAAGTCATTTGGACCAAGGCCAATACCAAACTCTATCTGAATACCGAGGTAAGATTTTTTGAAGCCGTTAAAATGTTATTTCAGTTCTTCTTCTTCTTTCGTATGGTGGGGGGTCAGAGGGGGACATCTAGGTCTGCGAGCTAGTCTAGGGCCTCAGGCGTTGCCCTGTGGACCTCATCAATCCCGCCGGGGAATGAATGGAGCGGGCATTCGTTGACCACAAGTTCGGTGGTCTGCACCGCACCGCATTCACACGTCGCCGACTCTTTAAGGCCCCATCTATGCATCATGTGAGCACAACGGCTATGGGAGCACCTTATCCTATTGATGGCAGTCCAGAGTTTGCAAGTTTGCCTGGCAAACTCTGGTTATTTCAGTTAATACAACCTAGTCTTAACCTTCCTGATAAGATATTTGATGTATATACTTATTTTATGAATGAATTATTGTGTTCTTATTTAGTTTTTTGTCTTTTAGTCCCAGCCAGGTGGATCTGTACTTGTTCTGAACAACCTTGGCCTTCAAGATTCTGGCGTTTACAGATGTGAGGGATACGATAACAATGGAGTCTCGACAGTAGATGAATTTACTCTGAGAGTTATTGCGGGTATGTTTTTGAATTCTGAACCATACCTATTTCTTCTACTCTAAATATCATATAGGTATCCATTTGTTGCTATAAATTTTAATAAAATTTCCCTGAACTTTCATGACTTAGTGCTATTTTTTTTCAAATTATGCAATAAGCAAGGCATGTTGAGCTCCCGATTACAAGGCAGCCAAAATATTTTATTAAACAATAATTTGTTCTGCTAAGAGTACATACCTACAAAAATGTATTTTATTGTTCTGCTACAAATTTTGTTGTCAGAATATTTATGGTGAGTTTAAAATATTTTATGTCATTGACTAAAAGTGACTCACTGCCATTAAAAATTTATTTTAATAGTTATTAGAATAAATTGATGATGGCCCTGATGGCCCTCTGGAGACGGGAAGTGGTGAAATACCCCCCCCCCCCCCTCCGTAAACGGCTGTTTGCTTTAATTTAAGTGTTTAATATTTCTTTTGTCATGCTTATTTGTTTTTATTTAATTTATGTTTTGATGTTAATTTTTTTTTTACCTCATGTTATTATTTATCTTTCTTTTGTTATTTCAAAATATGGAATGTATTGCATTGCACTTCCCCTGCATACATTCTGGAATAAACGATTATTATTATTATTATTATTAGATCCAAAGCATTTTCACCGTAAAAAAATTATGAAGTAAATATAAAATTTAAAATAGGACCTTGCTGTATAATTTTTTAAATTTTTCTGTTTTGCAAAGGGTTTTTATAAATTTTCTATTATCGTTTATTTTACCTAGAATCGGTGCCCAGCTATGTGCCCAGCTATGTGCCTAGCTATGTGCCCACTATCCCCCCTAGGCCAATAGAGAATGAGCGAGAAAACGAATGGCAACAGGATTCCCCCAAGGTGTACTCCGCAAAGCTTGGAAGCATGGTGCGCATGCCATGCATTACCACCCTGCCGACGCCCGTACTCTTCGAATGGGAAAGACCCCATGCAATTCTGCCTAGAAGCGTGCAAGCCAGATCGGTGAGTATGGACTATAAGCATAGAAAAAAAAAGAAAACTAGTAGTGCATTCCACACAAATCTTAACTCGTTGAATGCCGGGGTATGCCAGCAAAAAGCACCACCAATAAAAACGCGGCATTATGACACCACGTGACATTTCGTGTCTCGCGATTCTGACACTGTCCTTGAGAAATTTAGAACAATAGAAAGGTCAAAACCGCAGTTAAAGGAATTTTTCCCGCGCATGCGCAAGAACTGCGCACGTTCCCGCTCTCCGGTAAATCATTAATATAAATTATATGGAGTGACCAGACGCATTGCGGTTTTCTCTATGGTAAAGAGCGATAATAGAGCAAGCGATTCAGACCGTGTTCTTCATACACTTTCTTTATACATAAGGGTCAAAATCGCGTGTAAAGTCTCATGATACGCCGGCGCACAAGCGGCAAATGAGTGGTTAATGGAAACGAATGTTTCATTTAGCCCGAAAGCCCTGACATCTGTCTCCCTTTTAAATTTTACCTATCAAAAGATGGTCAGAAATTTAACTTTCGAATGATCACCAATTAGTAAACTTAAAAAATAATGACACATGTCAAAAATTTAAACAGAAGAAATACATATTTCTAATATAGAATTATTAATTAGTTAATTGTAATAAAATATTTTTGGTAACTATTTTATCTCTTGTCTGAATTACAAAAGTCCTCAATTCCAATTTTGAAAATCAAAGCAAATTTCAGATCTAGGATTCATTGAAGCCGAGTTACACTTAGACAACGAGACACACCATCGAAAAAATATCAACACAATGATTTTTATAATTTCTCCTTTATCAAACGCAAAACATATTACACAATGACAGTTCTCAAAATGAGATAGGATTTTTAGATTTTTTTAATGAGCACAAAAAATATTCATAACTAAAAAAAACACATTTTGTGAGTTATGTGTATGTTACCTTCATACATAGATATCGACGGTCCCAAAGAAAAATTTCGGATTTGAAAATTTGTAGTTTTGCAATAGAGCTGTTTAAAGTTTCTTTTCTGCATTTTTACCGCTTTTGAGATCAAGAAATATTGTGATATTTTGCATTTCATTTCATTCAAAATTCCTAAAATACGAACTTAAATCATCAAAATAAGCCAACACATCAATTTTCAATTTTGAGCATATCCGACATTGTTCTTCTGGACCGTCAATATAACCATTTAAGAAAGCACTTTACTACTTTATAACCTGCAAGAATCGAAACACGATTGGAAATTTCAATCTCGATGAAACGTAAAGTAGTGACACTAAAAAGAGACAAACACTTACATCGATAGGATTTATATTATCGGTCTCCTCTTTTGTGCAGTGTTTCGTAGCCTCTCCACTCTAGTCAACTTTTGTTTTCTGAAGGTATATATCAATTCTACCACGTGTGAATTGCACACTCAGATTTTTAAAAATGTATTGACATCCAATGTACAGCAACCATATTGTGTGCACGAGTAATTATTGATATATTTATTTGTTGCAGCCTGAACTGGTGTTGACCTCGATCAGTGAAAGTGACGCCGGACCGTATGTTTGCCACGTCAGTCACAAAAACCTGAAGATGGAAAGCCGAGTGATTCTGAAGGTCACACACGTAGTACCACGCTTCTCCGGTGACGGTTTCTTAGCCCTGAACAAACTGAAGGATGCCTACTTTCACTTTGATATCGTGATTGTCATCAAACCTCAGGGTACGTCAAACTATACTAAAGTGTAATTTTAAGAAACATATTTATGGTGTTTTTTAAGCTTGTTGCTTACTTGTTTGTCATATTTTCAGATTATAATGGAATTATTCTTTACAACTCTGAGAAGACCGGCCCCAGCGGCGATATGGTATCCCTTGCTCTGGTTGAAGGAATCCCCGAGTTCCGTTACATTTTGGGAACTGGCGCTGCTGTCGTCGTCCGTGGAGACTCACCTCTGACCCTCGACGAATGGCACACAATTAAGATTATCAGAAGTCGCAAAGATGGTTTGTTTAAAATAAATGCATAAAGAATTTCTATTATTAATGTTTACATACTGCCCTGTATTAAATTTCGCTTAACTCAGTTTATTGTAAAAGGGTGGAAACTAATTGCTTCCTTATGGCACTTCTAGTATGTTGATTGTAACTCTGGGTGACTATTTATGAACATGAATGTCTAAATACTTCTGTGTTGCAATATGTATAATTTGGTTTCTATTTTTTTTGATAGGTTACATGTATGTCGATGGTAAGGGACCCTTCTCTGGCACCTCAACAACCAAACATCTTGGCGGCCTTGACTTGCTTGAACCTCTTTACATCGGTGGAGTGCCTGATTACAACCAACTTCCTGAAGACTTCCAGCCAAGGACCGGGTAATTAATACAACAATTTAAAAATAATAAACTATATAAAATTAGTACTAATTTTACATTTCTTGCATAATATTATATCGCAGAGTAGGTAATTTCTATAATCAGGTGACCCGAATCAGCGTTTTTGAGTTACAAAAACCATACCTTTATTTCCTCACTTGTGTATGCAACAAACACATAATAATGTTGATAATATAAATCTTATATATAAAAATCTCGTGTCACTGTGTTTGTGGTCGCATTCCTCCGAAATGGCTTGACCAATTTTTATGAAATTTTTATGTATATTTGGTAGGCATGAGAATAGGTTTAAAAGTATGTTTCATACCGCTGGTGATTAGGGTGTCCCTATACAGAAAAAAAAATCAATTTTTTTGACAATTTTTTTTTGTATTTTTTTATTTGGCATCAAAAAATACCTATAACCTCAAATTTTAACCCTCCTACCCCCACCCTCCCATTTTTTAATCGTGATTTTAGTATTTTTGTATGAAAAAATTAAACCGTCTTTCGTATTTCAAACAGAACAAAATTATTTTTGTTGTTGAATGACAGATGGTGCTACGTCCGCCTAATCGAACTTTCATCCACAGATGCGCAAGACATTCACGAGAAGCATATTGATATTTCATTCGGCATGTTCTCGCGTGGGCAAACCATCGAGCTTATTTGTGTTGGCTAAAGACAGACTGACAAAAAATATCGTACACTCAATTGCTCTTCGAAATTCATATTGATTTTCTTTATTTCATTTTCCTACTTTAGTTGGTGTTTTTTTGTTTTTTATCGGTGGTCATCGTCTACTGCGCTCCATTCCTTTTTCTGTCATAGATCCCATCCCCACACACTTACAATATATTAGTTATTTTTTATCTAACAACCAAAATATTCATTAGAAATAATTTATATGGTAGAACAACGTTTGTCGGGTCAGCTAGTATACTATAATATATGTTGTGGCATTCACGGGCGAGGAAATAATATCATATGCTGACATTGACGTTGACGCTGATTTTGGAAATACCTAGATGTAATAATTACCCGCTCGGGTTAATTTGAAGTACCTAACAAACTATTTTATCATTCACAGATTTGTGGGATGTGTTGGCAGGCTTGTGCTAGAAAGCTCTGAAATTTCCCTTTTAAGAGAGGCTCTAGAGACGCAGAAAGTTGACCAGTGCGACTCGTGCACACAGAACTCTTGCAGGAACGGAGCCGTATGCCAGGTACTTCCCACTTTCTAATTCAGTCTTTTGAAGTAGATTTAAATAAATAATACTGTTTTTAACATTTCTTTGTTGCTATGATTCACAGGAATCACTCACAGAGCGCGGGTACTCTTGTCTTTGTGCCGAAGGATACTCTGGTCTGGACTGCAGTAGGACTGGAGACGCCTGTCATCCGGGACTCTGCGGAAGAGGTCGCTGCAAAGACACAGAAGATGGCTTCAGTTGCATCTGCCCTGTAGGATTCGCTGGAAAAAGGTAAGATTGGAACGGAAGCAATGTTCCCGACATGCTTGGCAAAACCGTGAACCTCCAAGACCCAGGTTTACTTATTCTTTTCCTAAAAAGACATATGTACAAATAAAAATAAGTAATCAAAAATGCCGAGGGTCAAAGTTGTTAATCCATTTACATTTACAAAGTTAATGTCCTTTTCATTGGGGCTGCTATTATTCAAATAATTTTAGTGTCTTCTTTAAAACAATATTTGTTCCTGTAGATGCGAAACCAGCATTGATGTTGACTATCCCGCCTTTGGAGGAAAGTCTTTTCTTGCTTTCGCAACTCCCAAGAATTCCCGCGTCCTGAAGATGTCGCTGAAGGTGAAACCAAACTACCCTCTAAAAGATGGAATCATTCTCTACTGCGCTGAATCCAGACATGGCCATGGCGATTTCACATCCTTAGCCATGAAGAATGGTTTCCTGGAATTCCGATTCGACTCCGACTCAGGTACTATTCATAAACTTAGCCTATTAGTTTCATAATCGTAAATTAGAATACTGAAAAACCAGCTCCTTGGAAAATAAGGATAAATTCTTTGAATTTTATATTTATTTATTTATACGTATTTTTATTCTAAATATTATTGTTTTGTTTTATTTTCATTTTTAGGGCCGGTGGTGATCAAGAGCCGTAAACCTCTCGTTCCGAATGAATGGGTGACTGTGAATATTGCGAGGGTGTTAAACCAAGGAAAACTTTCAGTAGAAGGTCAAGAGCCTGTCACTGGGAACCAAAGAGGGAAGAAGGTAAATTATTGGATCTTAGTATTGTTCTATTTTGAATTAGTTATCTACATGTTGAATTATAATATCGTTGAATAGTACTGATTTTCAATATTTCTTCTGGCAGACGATGAATCTAGTGACTCCGCTGTATGTCGGTGGTTACGACTCGGAAATGCTCACTATTAATAAGGGAACAGGAGTCGAGGATGGATTTGATGGATGCGTCGGAGATGTAAATATACATTAATTATTATTTTTATTAGAACTTGTAAAAAAATTTCACCAATCTAATTTTATGATTTTATCCTAATTCTTTATATATACATATTTTTAGCAAATATTTTTATTCACTCAATTATAATTGAGAGAGATATTAGTCAATTATTATTATTAAAAACATTATCAGTATTAACAAATATTAGCGACGAATCTATGCCGCTGACTGATATTTTTGGCAGATAATAATTGATTGTCAATCATAATCTAATATGTATCTACTGTTAACCCATTGGCCACAGAATTAATGAGCTAAAAAATTGGCCTTCACCACTGAATTAAATTTGTACCAAAAATTGAAAACCTGGATGGGTGTACTAAATCTATTGTTACTTATTATATACTTAGTATATTCAAATGAATTAATTTTTAAAAATTTGTTTACATATTGGATTAAGGTAAAGAAAAACATTAAAATAAAAATTTAAAAAATACGAAAATATGTATAAATATAACCTTCTCATTTTTCGTAAGTTTTTTTCCACATTTTTATTCAAAAAGTTACAAAAAAACATAATATTCATAAATCGAACAAAAATAATTTTTATTTTTTATATACAAGTAAAATAATAACTAATAAAATAATTTGGTATGATAGTCCTCGAAGCAATCAGGGACGTTCAGGGTCACTACCAAAAGCCTAGAACCACTCGCAATTTAGAAGAAATTAAATGGCGGCTGGCTGCATACAAAATTTGGAATACAAATATCAGGGAAAAAACAAAAGAAACATATTATTGCCAATTCTATGAAATTAATGATTAATTGCCTACAGAGCATTTGGCGTTTGAAATTTTATTAAAAAGTGTCACTATCGTGCTCGTTTTCCGTTTTTTGGCGGACCTACTCTAGCCCGTTAGCTTGCCGGGGTTTGTGGTTAAGTACCTGAGTTGCACAACCGGCAGGCTGCCGGGGTTTGTGGCCAATGGGTTAACAAGGCTGACTCTGTGCCAAATGGCACCTAGCGCTAGTAAAAACGTCAAGGATGCTGTATAGGTGTCAGGTATTATCAGCGCCTTGGCTCTTTGCTTCCTTGGCTTCCTTGGCTCCTTGGCAAGTCGGCACCAAGCAAATTGCGCATGCACAGGGCCGGCCCTGACTGTCAACAATGAAACACTTTAAATTGTACATGAAACAGAAGAATCAGCTGACTTATTTAATATGTCAGAATTTTTGCTGTGGTTTGCGCGAATAATAAATATGTTGTCTGTGTAACCTAATTGCGTCGCCCATGGCTAATGCATTATCTTAAGACTTAAGGCGTAAAACAAACATTTATGTTTGGTAAAATCAGACACGTGTGAAGAATGAAGAAAGGGGTATGTGAAAGTACGGAGAATGTGTGATGCACAAATTATTGGTGGATGAAGATGCCCGAGGAAGACACGGCACGATCAAGAGAAACAGTATCTTTTTAAACTCTTTAAAATAATATTATTTCCACCTTAAAAATGGACACAGTTTTAAGGTACACTAAAACTTACAACCTCAACACTTAAGGTACTCCAGACCATTCTGTAACACCGGGTACAAGTCAACTAGTAATAAATAAACTTAATTCCTTGACGGTCAGAGACCTTGGATTGCGTAGTTACTAAATAATGAAATCTTTTGTACTTACTATTTCTGCATTTTCATGAACATTTGTAAATAAGGTACTCACAACGCGTTGAATAATCTCACGGAATGAATATTGTTTTCTAAAAACCCTGGTGGCAAGTATTTGAAATACATTGGCCAATAAGAAAGCTCCATTTAACAAGCCATATCTCCGAACTAATCATAACTTAAAAAATGGGATTAGAATAGGGTTAACGCACAACAAAGCTAATTCGAGATCTACGCAAACCACAGGTTAATATCGGCAGAGTTTGACAAAGAAATACCAGGCTCTAGGTGCACCCAGGTCTAAAAATCTGGTATTATTAATACAGGGTGTCCGGGGGTAAAGTACATTAACTTCGGGAGGTGATTCTACGCTATGGTAGGAGTGAAAAAGAATAATAACTTTTTTTCAATTACAACTTTTTTTTCCCATACAAAAAGACATACCTACTAAAAGTCCTTAGTGTAGTATAAGGTAAAACTTACCTTTTGTAAGTTGTAAGTTGCTGTTAGCTTACCGGGCGCGATTGTTGCAACGTTGCTCGGTTGTGATTTGACCTGCATCCATGGAAACCGTTTGTAAACAAGACCGAGAATTTGACTTTTATACAAAATCGTATGTTTTAAACCTAATTTAAAAAGAGAACTGCACTTAAATAACAATTGAAGGCAAGCTTTTAACAATAAAATTATTATAAACTAATTAAACACTTAACTAATGTCATCGCTTTTTACTAGTTTAACATAATTTCAAAATGTCCACCTTCAGCTTGTAACCAAGCATGTAAACGTAAAGTAATATTATTAACATTTCGTAAGTTGTGGAGTTTCTCATCGGCGGCTTTATGAATACGTAATTTTGACTCATCGACGGTATTTACTTGTTTGGCTGGCATAGTCCAGCGGTAAGGCTCTTGACTCGCACTCCGAAGATCGCGGGATCGAATCCCGGCCCGGCAAATGAATTTTATTTGATTAATTTGTGCTATTTCACAATTTATTCATCTAAAATAATATATAGTATATTTGCGGCACATTCCAGAGTGGAAGATACTCTCAGTATTGCCTTGGTGTAGGACCACCATTCAGAATTGAAACGTTGCTTGAAATAGCTTTAGCCGTGTTTGGTGACCAGATCTGAACAGCCAGGCACTTCCTCACCTTCCTCTTCCCTATCTCCTTCCCCTCCCCACTACCTTCAGCCTCACAACATACCCCGATTGGGGATACCATAGTCCTACTGGCTCCAGACGGGAGCAGTTGGGACTCTTGTGCGGTATTCACGTAAAAAAAAAAAAAACTTGGTCCTTCATGTCTAAAGGATATTCCCAATGAAGTTCGGGTTCGCAAGTTGCTTATGGAGTATCCACTGACAATACGCAATCCTTGATATGGGGTTACATTCCAGAAGGCCTTGCAAGCAACGATAATGTAATGGGTGAAGCTTGTACTTTTTGAAGAGATCCCAGATAGAGTTTTTCGGAACACCAGTCATTGTGGAAATTCTACAAAGGGAAAATGTAGGGTTATTCACGATTGTAGCCATGATCAAGTCTTCGTTCGCCAGTGGTAAATTACCAGCATAGTTATTTCGAGTTTTTCGGCTTAGGCCTTGTTCGCGAAAAAGTGCATGCGTTTGAACAAAACACGAACATTTGGCAAATTTCGATTTAGAAAAATTCGTGCATATTCCCAGAGTCCGGCACCAGCATTTCCATCAACGAGCCCGTAGACATAATGAATGTCTGCCCATTCTTCGTTGGTAAAGTCAGGCATTGACACAATAATTCAATAACAAAATTATGCAAAAAATAAAGGTTTGGCAAGTCTACAACTAAATAAATACAATGTAAAGTTAACTACTACAACTAAATAAATAAAAGTAAGTCTGAAGAAAACACTCACTGAATAAAGTTGTTCCTTTAAGTCATAGTAATAAATACACACTAGATAAAGACACATTAAATCAACAAGTTTTGATTAACAACAATAAAGCTTTTAAAGTGAACTACTACTACGCGATTAAAATTGTTATATTCACATTCAACACTGACACTGACAGAATTGGGAGAGCGCATGGGGCGGTGATTTGGCAACAGCGGAAAATAATAATTTCGCCCACACATGCTGGTCTAATTTTATCTTTTTACCACAAAACTACCCCTAAAAGTTGGAATTTCGAAAATAGTTATTTATCTTTTTTATTTATACTATCACGTATAATCACCTCCCGAAGTTAATGCACTTTACCCCCGGACACCCTGTATTTTTGTCTTATTCCTAGTAAACCAGTCACATAAAAAAGTTTAAAAAGTTAAACGAATATATTTTTGATACTGAAATCTATTATATATTCATAACATGCTGTAATTTTGCTTGCCTTAGGTAAAAATTTCGGATGTCAAACTGGACATAAAAAGTTCGCCAGTAAAATCAGCGAATATACTTGAGTGCAGGAATGCATCCGAACCCTATACAGCAAACCCAATACCGAGAAGAGGAGACATTTCTGAGGCCAACACTCCCTACCCAGAAGTAAGAAATATAAACTTACATAAATACTTAATATATTTGTGTCTTTCTTGTGTGTTTGTGATTCATCCCCAAATTTTGATGTGTATGGCTGATTGGTTGTTCCTTCCAGAATGTTTCCCTAAATCAATGTACAAAAATTTGGTATTTTCCAGAAATGAGACATGCCTTTCAATGCGATAGAGTATGTAATAATGTTTGAAATGTTCCAGTATGAAGGCATATGCGGCTGGTGCCAGAACGGAGGTTACTGTGCGCAGGCCGGCGACACGCAGTGTATCTGCCTTTCTGGCTTCCGTGGCCAGCGGTGCGAGACCGCCGTCCCCACCGCGCCCCAGTCCTCCCCTTGCGAACTGCAGCCCTGCGAGAATGGGGGTATCTGCAGGCCTACCAGGCAGGGCACCATGTACCAATGCGATTGTCCCAAGGGAACAGGCGGATTCCAATGCAAACAATGTGAGTTAATCTCATCAAACCAAATTATTTTTGAAGGAAGATCTCTTATGTGGACTGAGACATAAATTAATAAATATGTTTAGCTTTTAACTTCTTGATGCTAAATTTTAGAGGCGCGATAGCTGATTCAATTTTCGAAATAACTTTCATTTCGTTCTAATTCAATTTTTGCAAATAGTACCATCTTACCAAATAATGTGTTACTAAATTTATAAAAATAGTAAATAATCTATCATGTTTAGTTTCCCAGAGTAGCTAGTATTTTCAGATGAATGATTTTGTTAATAAATCCTTTCTTCCTGACCATCCTAAATTCCAACATTGGCTGATCAGACTGGTCGATTGAACTCATACCTCCTTCCATCCTCAGAGCACGTGTTATAAGTCCGAACAAGTCAGAGCCCCCTTAGTGTACCGGTCACAATGGGACAGGATGAATGTCTTGAAGAATACACTGGCGTTTGAATATGCTATTTTTATTGGAAATTTACTGTATAATGCAAAGGATGGGCATGTAAATAAAATATGTATGTGTAAATAACCTGTGTGTTGTATGTGATAAAGATGAATGCCGGCCCACAAGAGGGGCTAAAACGAGATAAATAAATTCACCTAGTGAGTGTTGCTATAAAAAGAAAAATTATTATTATTATTGTTTATCTTTCTGTTCCCAGTATTCGAGCTGTCAGAAGATGTTTCGCTAACAGGAGAAGGGTATGTGGAGCTTCCATCATCCCTGCTTGACCATAACGACCCCACGGCTGAGGAATTTTTCGCCATTGCCTTCACCACATCGTCTCCGGATGGACTCCTTGTGCTGCAAAAGGAGGAAGACACCAATCTCAGAGAGGGTGACTTCATCATGCTAAGCGGTACGAATAAATACTGGCAACCACGCTACGCCTTGTGATTTTGAATTAATAAAAATTCTATACAAAAACATTGTCTTTATTTCAGTGAATGGAGGTTACGTTGAGCTGCAGTGGGAGCTTGGAGGCGGAGTAGGAACTATCCAGAACACAAGAGTTCCAGTATCAGACAACCAGCGCCATGCAGTGGTTGTCAAGAGAACCGCTCTCGAGGCCACACTCGAAGTTGACGGCAAAGAAGACCATGCAAAGGCCCCGGGAATGACACAGATTCTGAATGCCGACTCCCACATCTATGTCGGTTAGTATATTTTCATATTTCATTTCTAATCAAAAATCATTATTTAGATTCTACAGGTTATTCAGAACCAAAAGAACGTTAAAAAAATTTAATTTTTTTCAATTCTGGAAATAAACTTTTTAAATCACTGTGCGAAAATCTGATTAGTTATGCTCGTTATTAGATGTATTAGGTGTTAGGTTTTATCAGCACCTTTTCTCCTTGGCGCCATGTCAAGTGGGTGCCCCGAGTGCACTGCTCCAATTGCGCCTGCACGGGGCTGGCCTTGTTGATACCAGGGAGCTTTACACTGAGTTGATACTACACTTTGTTACACTGTGATAAGCCTTTTGATAGCTGTTTTTAGGCCATGTTGGCTAATTTATTTTTTTATTTTTAAGACTGTTTAGACGAGAATAAAAATCACTTTTGTTGTTTACATCTAGAAAATCCTTTTGCAAGGAATAAAAACATAATATTTTTTTATTAATTGCTATGGTATTTAAAAAAATTAAAATAACATTTAAAAAAATATATTAAATGCCTTAAAAATCTTTTCAGAACTGAAAAAAATAATATTTATAAAAAAATCGTATTATGTATTCATTGGTGTCATAGCCAAGTCATTGATTTTCAAGATCGTCAACATAAAATTTTAAAGAAAAAATAACAATATGAATTATATTCGCAGTAGAATCACGGGAGTTCGATAGAATAATGGAAAAACCTTAATGATATTATTTGTGTACATTGAACATCTACTAATACGTACTTTTGTTTTAATATTTTTAGGAGGGATCCCCAGTGCCATGACCAACACTGGACTAATTGGTTTCTCAGGATGTATTCACCAAATTGAGTTCAGAGATTCACTGGCTATCAACTTTGGAAGAACGGCTGTTGCATCCCGAAATGCAAACTCCTGTTCTTCGTGAGTATTTTTGTAATAAATCATAAATTATCCTTGAGACATAAAAAGTTTAATAAAAATAATACCATTAAGTACTAGAACTGTGATGCAAACACTTTTAAAACTTAGGGCAATAGTTGGCTATTGACATCCTTAGAACAATTTATTTTGGATTGGAAGTAAAGGGTTCGATTCCCATCTGAATGTAATAAAAAAGATTTTTTTGCACACAGGCGATGTGAAGTTTCATGAACCTCACAAAAATTGATTGAAAATTTGCTTGATAAA
The DNA here is from genome assembly GCA_917880885.1 of Limnephilus marmoratus. Lineage (NCBI taxonomy): Eukaryota > Metazoa > Arthropoda > Insecta > Trichoptera > Limnephilidae > Limnephilus > Limnephilus marmoratus. Next base: position 38,342,954 of record OU862920.1, on the reverse strand, counting down.
ACATGCACTGTGTTGTTGCAGCAAAAAGTACATAGTGATTAAAATGATCTATTTAAATAATATGTTTCAACTATATATATATAATTATGATATAATTGCCTTCAATATTTTATGAGGAGCATTGAGTAAAACAACTATATATAATTATGATGTAATTGCCTTCAATATTTTGTGAGGAGAATTGAGCAAAACAAAATCTCAATAGGCAGTGCTTTTTTGCGGGGCTTTATTCAAATTATTATTTGATCGAATGAATATTGAGGCTCCCAAATGAATAGTAAGGCTACTAAAGTCGCAACTTCAACTTTAATACCTTTAGTGGTTGTAATTGAAAGAAAGCACTGCAACTGAAAGGAGTAATACCCTGTGAATTGTTGTTTGGAATGCAGCAGTCTTTCTCTCGGCTCCCTCATGTTCTGGGAGCAATTTGACGCAGTGGAATCCCCCCCTCCTGTTTACATTCCCCATCCCCACCACTTTAATCCCCGCCGCAACTCCGCCCCTCCGTACCCCTGCTCCATTTCCTTAGTTTTCTGTTTGTTTTCTCCCCTTATCTTAAGTTATGTTTATTTATTAAATACCCAAAGCTCAAAATTGACATATCATTTTTATTGAACCGTGAGTAGATCCAAGACTTTTCATAATTTAAATGTTGTAATGTTATAACATTTTTTCCCAAATACTCAAGCAAATTGATATATACTCGTAAATATTCCTTGTCGGTTGATCCACCGACAGATGGCCCACCAGCATACTTATGTACAATATGCAGTCGGTTTAGGAAAAATATGGTATACAAAACATAACTAAGTGTCCCGAAGGGATGTGTGGAGAGGATATACTGCCGAATAACAAAATTATAAAACATATTTTTATTCAAATCCATCAAGGAAAAACTACTTGTCTATGTACTGCATATACCAGCGTATTATAAGTACAAAAAATCGACACTGTAAAAAATTATTATTAAGTATTTTTGAAGTCGATCTTAGTTTTGAAATTGATAAATAATGCACAACAAATTATAATTTTATTAAAAATATAATTTTGGAGGGCCAACTGGGATCGACCGTCAGGTCACCATAAAATTTATTTTAATATTAAACCAGAAACAGATCTGTGCAACAAATATCACACATTATGTAAGCACTAGTATATAGCACAAAATATATTTTTAATATTATAAAAAATACATATTTTTAAAATATTTGGAACCTAAGCACCTTTTATGTTATATTATATATTAAGTACATTCAAACTATTATATAATGTATTATTTTCTTAGGAAAATTTTCTAGAATTTGTATTATGTTTAATATATTCTGTGTTCTGCTATTTTTCTGTTCACTTCATTAATGCATTTTTGTTTTTTTTTTGCAGTTATTAAGGAATGGACCTGAGTGAAGAAGGGTAAACTTGGAGTAACCCTAGAGAATAAAAATCGAATTTACAGTTGTGCTCGATAAATAAATACTGTAAATAAGATGTTGCTGTGTAATGTGTGCCATGCCACGATAGATTTAATGCTACTATTAAGCTGTCTCGCGAATCTAACGATTATTTAATATGTCTACAACATTGAATCCAGCGAGTGGATCGAAGTCGTAACGATCATGTTTTATTTTGAAATAATTTCAGTCTCTACATTGGTATTCTAATAGTTATTTGAAAAAGATCACATCCAGCCAACATCAGCCTTCAAGTGGCGTCTTATGGGTTTACGCTTCCAATGTATATTTTAGCTCAGATGCTGCGTCTAGTTAAAACTTATTTCTAAAGAAAATGTTACATATCGAATAGACTTGATTTTATAGCATTTAAAGAACTGTCCCACTATCATTATTGGGGGTAGTATATTTCTATAATATTTTACATTGAATACTATGATATTCTAAGAGCATTCATTAAAACTTCTTCGAACCTCTCCACCATTTATTTACCCTTACCATATAAATCACCTCGGTTATTTCAGAAATATGTGATTTTTTAGCCTAAGTTTTTTATAAGATACCAGTGTAAGTCCCAAGGAGTAAGCAGAAGCAATTCTGTTGAAAGTAATATATTATTTGTATCTTTTACAATACTGCCTTTTAAGTTAAGTACTTTAATATGATTAATATGCATTTATTGTTTTGCGTCATTTCTTTTAAATAACATTTACATGACTTCATTTTGTGTAATTCTTTGTGCAGTCTTATTCTCCATTCGTTGTAATGGAGATAAAGTGCAATATGTTTACTTCTGATCATAATCATTTATTTAAGGAACAAAATTAGATTTTTTATTTATTAAAAATACAAAATATTACTGTGAAAATAATATATTCAAAATAAAATGTTGCATTAATGATGAATGTTCAATGTTTATGTAACCAAGTTTAACCAATTGTTATTGTAGCAATGAATAATTATTGTGTGACCAACAACATCAATTACTTCTGACAATAAATAATCATTATTCATAAATAAACAAATCCTCGTTTTATTAATAAATCTTAAGCTTTTGGTACTTGTCCTGCATGAAACAAACATGTAGAACTATGTGTATCCACTGATGAGTTAAACGCACTATTTCATTGATCGTTCGTATACAATGGATTAATAACAGAAATAAAAAATACTTTTTATTCATAGTTTCGGATCTAGTGTGGAGCCATCTCTGGCATGACAAAGCTGGAATTCTATTTTACCAAACTTCCACTTAAAATAAATACGAATAAAGTCCGGTCAGTGACTGAGTTAGCATCGCGTTTGGGTCCCACTCAGGCATCGAGCATTCAAGTCCTCCATTACGACACAAGCAACATTTTCCACTCACTGTGGTGGTAGTAGAAGGTTTTCAAATATTGTCAGGTTATTTATAACCTGGGAATGTTTGTGTGCAGTTCACATGCTGTAGAAGTGAAACCTTCAGAAAATTAAAGTAGATAAGAGTGGGAAGGCTTCGAAGCACCGCACAAAGAGGAGAACAATTATTCTATCTCCTTCTCTCGCAGACTAAATCCTATAGATGTACATATGTGTTTTTATCTCTTTTTAGTGTCGCTTTTTTGTTTCATCCAGTTTCAAATCACAACGGTGCTAAAGAATTTTTCACTTCAAAAAAGAAAAATATTGGAGAGGGGGGGTGGCCAAGGCCAACTAAAATAATCTTAAAGCCGTATTATAAAGTATGAAAAATGTATTCATAGCTGCAAAATAGAAGTGTGAATCTAATGAATCTGATTCTGAAGGCTTTTGACTCTCTCCGAGTTTGCAAAATGTAATGGAACGAATCCGAAATCACTCTCACTCTTTTCGAATTGTGGGTGAATTTAAAAATTGAAGCCAGAACCAATTTTCAAAAATAATGTACATTGGCTGGCAGTTAAAAGACAGCAAGAAGTCTAGCTTTTTACTTGATGTTGTTCTGTATGGAGAATACTTGCCTTCAACCAAATTGGGGAAGTAGTCTCACCTTTAGTCTCACCCCCCCTTTCCCCTTCCTGTGTCAAAACCCGTCCCCAAAACCTTTACGGCTTTGGTTCCGATTCCATGTCTTAGATAAGTAAATCTGAAAAGTTCGTTCACCCTTGTAACTCCTACGACTCCTATCGCTCCCCAACTCCGTGACTTTCCAACGGGTTCAATGAGTCCAGCAGAAAGAATACAATGAGTTTCTTACCAGTGGATTCGGTGGGTCTGTCGGAATGAGTCCATTGAAAAATGCCAGGGTAGGTCTTCTTCAGCAATTTAATATGATGTAATGGTGATGTAATAACCGTGCCTCGGTGGAGTATTGTGATCAATGTGAATAATTTTAGAATAAAATATCATTTTTTGAAACACAAACCTGTTTATTTTATATAATGTATAAAAAATATTAATGTTATTACTTCTGAATTACATATTTACAAATTCATTATAAAGGACAAGTATGACTGCTTTAGAAATTGAGGCGGTCAATGCAAATGGGAAATGACAAGCTGAAATTAACTATTAAAGTTTATATTACGCGAATTTGTTCTGTTAAAAAATGAAAAGAACTCTAATTGCAATTCTTATTATATGTTGATCTCCTCTGTTTACTGAATTAAAACCCTTTCGGTTCCTTATTATCTTTTTGTGAGTTACACTACCTCTACGTTAATTACCTCAATTATTAAGTAGTGATGAATTTTAAAAACAGTTAACTGAAAATGGGGTACTGTTATTATAATATAGAACAACTACGATCCAAATGCATTGCTGGTGCAATCTCCGTTATCCTGGGCCGAGTCGGGATGTTCCAGGGGAAGGACTCCTGCTTGTTTTAATTCATCCCTTACCTGAAAAATTAAAAGGATATTAATACATAAAATATAACACGAGGCACAGTAGACGGGGATGGGAAACGAGGGACTTACATAGACAGAAAGTTTTCCCAGCCATAGGAAAGATCTCTGTGGCTGAAATATTTGAAAATTGTCAAGAGAATTCTGTCTCTACCGCCAAGTCTTTCTAACCATAGAAGTAAGACGTATTGACAGAAAATGTTTTGTAAAATGCTGGCCTAGAGCCAAATGGCGCCTAGCGCTAGTAAACACCTCAAGGTCACTGGATTGGGTGTTAAGTATTATCATCGCCTTGGCTCCTTGGCAACTCGGCGCCTTGCTCCAATTGCGCCTGCACAGGACCAACCTTGGTAAAATCATACCCTAGCTCCACACTACTCGCGAAGGTCCTCGATGAAGTACTCGGGAAAGTTGCCCGAAGTCCGAAGTACGTCGCTACACACTCGTTCAACTTCGCGAGAAACTCATTCGCGCAGTGGTACCGTCACGACTCGCACGTCATGGACGCTCAAGTAGCAGCTGCCGTTGCAATGTGCACACTCAAGCGCAAAAACCGACAACAAATGGAAGTCGCCCGAGGCAAGCCGAAGTTGGACGAAGTAAGACGAACTGCCTCTCCGCACTATCGTATTCGCCTAACCTCGTTCAACTTCGCGAGTAGTGTGGAGCTAGCTATAGACTTGCCCTTGTCTCACAAACTCAAGATATAATATGGCAAGTAAACAACACTCTTTTGTTTTCAGCAGTTTTCAGTAATTTCTTAATTCATGCATTAAAAAGATATTCCACACCGAAGCCAACCTTCCAACTCGAGCTTCCAACGCACGAACTACCAATCTACACAATCGTCCGAATGTTTGAAGTTGAGAGATGGCCTCAGTGTGGCCGTACCCCTAAGGCCGTACCATAAGACAATCAAAGAATGTGTGTGTATTTTTTCTAATGACCTGTAAAATCTTTGGGCAGGAAATATGAAAATTAATTGTATTGTTTATAATAATCGATAATAATAAGTATTTTGCGTGTACTTATATATGAAATGTTATTTCTTCGCTTTTACTACTGTTTGCCGTGTAATGGAAACATTTTTTCATCACAGAGGAGGGCATTTTGGCACTTTCTAAATGCAATTTAGCTACTGGTAAGACACTCGACGAGTGGCAGTTTAGTACTAAAGTAAAAGTACTAGAAATCGAGACTAGTGCAATTGCCTTACTTTTGGCTTCCCACTTTGAGATTTCTACCACGTGTCTACATATAAACATGGGTAATTGTCGAAGACAGACACTCAAGGTTTACATCTGTTTTGTTGGTTCAAGATGGGGGGAGAAGAGAAGCCAGGATTTTTTTTGTAAGCTTGACAGCTGTTTCGCCCTCTCTTTGGCATTTCGATATCATAATCTAATGCTAAATAATGCTAAATAACTGTGGCATTAAGAACTATGTTATTTTCTCTGTAAAGGACAAGCGTCCTTGTTCCATGAGAAAAAAGGGAGAGGATTCAGTAGGTCTATGAGTGATTTGCCTGTAGCTCAATTCAATGATTGAATTGAAACAATAGTGATGTCTGCTTAATATTCTTACCTGCTCCACTTTCCTGAAAACTCTGATGAGATTGAGTCCAGCCAAGTTCTTGATTTCTTGATCTGTCCAATCCCCGCTTTCCATCAGGACCGAAATAAGATCTGGATATTTGTCTACGTCTTCTAATCCCTTGGGCAACCTGCGAATCAAATAAATACGGCAAAGTTGATCAAAATCAGTGTTTTTTCGTTCAACATTTAATTTAATTTCTTCTTTCAACATTCGAGATACGAGGGGAGGTTTTTAAGTTCGCGGAATGGGAAGGTAAGTGATTAATTAGGTACTAATTGAACAACTCATTTTTAGGATAAACACCGGGTTTTATCGTAATTAGGTCATTAGTCTTTGAGCTATCGTCGACCAAACACTTCAATCGGGAAGAAATTGTGAAATGTGGAGAAAATTGAGTTCCGCACTGTTATAAAGTTCCTTTAAGTTAATTTAAAGATTGGAAAAATGTATTAGGGTAGTAGGTGAATATGTTGAAAAGGAAAAATAATTTTGGTTTTTATTTCCACTCCTTACCCAATCCGCAAACTTAAAAACCCACCCTCGTACATTCAAATAAGTGAAAAAGTTCAGGGAACGTGTTTGTTTGAAGATGATTGAGATGAAAAATGTTTATAAAAATAACAAGACTTTCGTTTCCATAAATTACGTTCCGGTTTCAATATATTTTGACATAAGTTTTATCTTGATAATATTTTTTCCACTTGTAATGCATGCACTCTTGCTGTCACGCAGCAAGCGCCGTATTAATAAAGACAAATATAAGCCAAAAAATGCATTTTTTATTTTTTGTTAGCAAAAAATGATTCGAAACCATATTTATGAAATACTACGTGAAACTATAGGGGGGGGGGGGTCTTGAATATACTACACGTGGTCACCGGGGGGGGGGGGGGGGTAAAAAATTGCAAAAAGTGTGTCACGTAGTATGGGTACGTTCCCTAAGTTGACTTCATCACAGTACGCACAGACGCAAAACTTACATACAGACTTCATGCAAAATAAAACAATTCATGATTATTTCACAATTCAGAGTTCGAACCCAAAAGTGATAGAAAGTTTTTTTAACATAACGAATATTGTTTCTTTTTATTATTATTAAAACATTGAAGGTTATTAAAATAATGGTAAATATTTCCCTATCGAGTCCACGCTCAAAATACACTTTAAAAAATTAAAACAAATTGTACTAGGTAGACAATGGTTAGTAATAAGTAGGGCTCGAATAACTATGTATTAAAAAATTCAAAATATGTACATATAATATGGACCAAAAAATGTAAAATATGGAAAAAATATGGAGTATAAATAAGAATATCTTTCATATTAAACAATATTTATTTTGAAAAATTACTATGCAAATAGTAATAGTTACATTAAAAAAAATTATAAAAATGTTCGGGTAATTTAAATAAAAAAATGAAGTTTTATTCATCTTCCTCTAAATCTGTCTTATTAAATTGATTGCAGTACACAATCACATGCTTTTTTAAATTATCGAAATTAAAAGTTTGTCGATTTGGTCTAAATATAGCCTTATATTGGCTGAAAGTCCTTTCGGAGGCGTCTACTAATATCTACAGGAATTCCAAAAACTGTAAAAATCGAACTAATATCTATGGGAATCAAAGTGTTGACGAATATCTACAGCTCAAACTGTTGATTAATATCTATGAGAACCAAAGTGTTGACGAATATCTACAGCACTGTCAGAGGTTGGATTTTCAATTATGATTAGCATATTGGAATAACGTAATATTGCGTATGCAGTTTAAAAAACTTAATTTATGTAAGTATGTATGTAAAAATCCCTAATATCGGACTATTGGACACATTTAGCTGATTAGTCCAACCTACGCTCTGTAGATATTAGTTCAACCTACGCTCTGTAGATATTAATCAACACTCTGAAGTTCGTAGATATTAGTTCAACATATGAGCTGTAGATATTCGTCAAACATACGGGCTGTAGATATTAGTATCTGGAGTCAGATCTTTCCACGTCACATGATGTAATGGGAGCGTACTTAAAGACGCCTAGTTCCGAAATTGTGTAAGGCACGTCTGCAGTACCCTCAAAGCATCCGCTCAGAACTTTATTACCTAATTGTTTTTAGGATGTCAAATCCTATATTTTTGTCTAAAATATACTTTACTTGAAACGCAAAGGTTGCTTATGATTGGGCATTTTGAAATTAAACTGACAGTAGTAGTAGGTGACTTGAGTACTAAAAATAAAAAGACGCGCAAGCAACAGCAAGCAAGTAGAGGAAGAGAATAAAAAATCAAATTACGACGAATAATTCGCGAGAGAAATGAAACACGCACGGCCGTGTGGTGGGCGAGAATGCAAATACGTAAAATTATATCAATTTTTGTGAACTTAACTCATGTTTTATGATATAAAAATCGAAAATATGGATGATTGTTATATTTTTTGTAAAATATGGACTTAACCATGAAATATGGAAAAATATGGAAAATAAAAATAAGTTTTTCACAATCTGTATATGATAAGGGAACGTACCCATACTACGTGACCAACTTTTTGCAATTTTTAACCCCCCCCCCCCCCCCGGTGACCAAAATCCTAAGCAACCCGCCGCTCATTTGTATGGAGCGTGACATTTTGAAGACCCCCCCCCCCCTAAACGTGTCACGTAGTATGGGTACGTTCCCTAATCTAGGTAGAGAACACATACGAGACCGAAAATCGTGTAAATTAAAAATATGTATTTACATATTAATCCGGGCCCTAGTAATAAGTAATTCAGTAACCGGAATTGAAAAATATTGCGTATTAATGTTTTTTTTATATAATGAATAACTGATTACTTTGTATAAAACCACTATTTTTAAACAATATCAATATTTTTTTTAATTAAAAAAACCGAAATGTGATTTTTCAAGGACCGCCATGTTAATTACATTTTTAAAAGAAATAATCACTTTCTGTCAGTTAGACAATAAAATCTTCGGAAATGATAAATAATGCGTATTAATCATTATTTTGTTCGGTTTCATAAATACGAAAAATCACGCGAGACGTTTGCCGTCGTAATTAACAACATGGCGTTCCTTGAGAAATGAAATTTCGCGTTTTTAAAGATAACAAAATAACCATTAAAATGCAATATTTTTCAATTCCGGTTACTGAATTACTTATTACTAACTGTAATCTAACTAGTACAATTTTTTTAAATTTTTTAAAGTGTGTTTTGAGCGTGGACTCGATAGGGAAATATTTACCAAAATAATTTATCTGAATGTGATAATCTTCAGGACTTCATACAGAATATTTATAGAAATGTACTTTCAGCATCAGCCATTTTATATATCCTATATTTATTAGTAGCATTCGTAGTTTTTTTTATTTATTATTCTGTTGTTTTTTTTACTACCATACTAGGCTAACGCCCGTGTTAAGGTAATCATACATGATATAAGTTATACAGTATGAGAACTAGAATAAAATATAGGTTTGAAATAGAAATTATAAGATGTTAGAAAGAAGAGAATGAAAAAAGATAAAAAATATTTAAGGTAAAATATAACAAGATATATGTATACGTAAGCATACACACATACATAAGCATATACATACACAAATACATATATATACACACATAAATACACATACATACATACAAACACATATACAAACACATACATATATAAAATTGAAAATATAAAATTGAAAATATAAATTTGAAAATAAACAGGATTAAAAAAAAGAAAATGATTTAAAGAAGTTAAAAATAAAATACTATAAAATATAGAATACTAAGCAAGATTTAAATACCTACGTTAATCTATAAATTATTTTATGAAAGCTAAAATTTTTACTGGAGGTTAATCAAGGTACCTAGGTAAATAATGGTCTAGAAGAGTATATATTTAGGTTAGATTAAATTTCAGTGAAGTCAGGTTGGAAGAAGATGTGAAGTATGATACTTTATTTAGTTAATTTAATTTTTTCCAGTCCAATGAATAAACGAGATAAACAAATTGTGGCAAGAAAACTGACAAAAAAATATCTAAACGATTCAAACTTAACATAAACACCGATTGATCTGGAACCTATTTGAACCGACCCCGCTGTAATTTGTAATATTATTTTACCAGCATCCTATACACTTGTTGTCCCTCTTCCGCTAGTGACAATAACTAGGCATAAATAAGACAACGGGCTGTTCCTCGCCAGTGGAAGCGTATACCGATGCACAAATACGTTCGTTCAATGCTAAGCGTTTTTTTTATTGCTTCCAACAGTCCTAACATATAATCTACTCACCTTAATTGTTTTATTTTCATATGACAAAGGATCGAAGACATGCTAGTATATTATTTTGATGATGAAATGAGAAAAAAATCCAGTGCAATTACACGTGGTAGAAGCGAAACTTTACCAAAACAATCTCTTTACCAAAAGGTCATAATCAAAACGAACAATGAGCGCAGACCTCGCGTAATACCTAGCCACTAATAGAAGCCATTAAAAGTGACATCATTATCAAAGCGGCCGATGAGCACAGTTGATGCGTCGCAGGTGCAGAAATCGTCATTTCCATTTCATCCTAAATCCAAATCACAGCGGTGCTACAGAAGTTTCACTTAAAAAATTATATAAAAAAAATTATATATTTATTTCAAGTGAAATTTGAAAGCATATTTCATCACCTTTCAAAACTGTTTTCAGTTTTCGGATAAGTCAAGAAATATTCCAATTATTTGGGTTTACTGCAAAATGGAAATATTTTGACCTTCTGTCAAAATATGCCCGACGCCTGAGGAGTTATATAACGTAATTAAGAGTCTGTAGATCTACAGTAGGTATTATAAAGTTTTGATATATAAAATCTGTGTTGAGGATCTACAACAAAAGTCCAGAAGCAAGTCCGAGTAATAATAAATATGTCTATCTACCTTGAATTAGCCAACCACCCCCGAGAACAATTCTGATGGGGTCCAAGAATCCTTCGCGTTGTTTGGTTAATAATGCCCCGACCCTTGGAAGTTTGGTGTAATTTGCAGTGTGGAAATTATACTTCAGGGAATTATTGCCCGGGCAATGGGCTCCGAACCCAACAAATATTTGTGAGGGACAAAATTATGAATGCCGTTTCGTGGCTTGAATCGCACCCTCGGGGATGCTAACTTTTTCGCCATAATACTATTTCTATTCTTATTCTGCTGTATTCCGCTATTTTCATTCTTATTCTTGAATAAAAAAATGTATTTGGTTTGATCAGATAATCCCAAAAAGAAAACACAGTCGAATTTTGAGTGCTGACAAGCTTGTATTAGCTTAGCGGCCTTAATGCCCGGGCCATACGAGGCTAGTATTTCAGGCCAGGGTGGCAAGACTGGCAAGCTATTACTAGAAACCTACTAAGCTAGTAACTCTAACTATCTATAGATAGAACTAACTCTGGAAGCTAGCGTCATAAGCCAGGATAGTTAAATAGGATGGGGTTCTATTATTTGAGCTATTAGCGTCCCTCTTACTGGAGTTACTATCCTGGCTTTGTGCTTGCTTCGTGTGGCCGTCCGAAGTTAGTACATGATTAAGGTTAGTGTACGGTAACAAAACAGTTGCGTTCTTTCTGACATCCGATACGCTTCCATGCAATAATGCCAAAACTAGTAACGACGTTAATTTAAGGTTTGTACAAAATTGTATCATGATAGAGAATTTCTGTTGAACGCTAGTATTTACGCGTTATTCATCAGGAAAAAAAAGTTGCCGAATTATTGACAATCGGCGTAACAATGACAACTAAAGACATTTCAAATAAATTTGTCCACGGTCTTATCCAAACACGCTTTTCTAAAAACTTTTCTAATAATTCGTCCAATGCCCAGAATTGCTGAATAAGATTCAATTTAATATACTTGCGCGCTTCACCCGCTCTTCTGTCCTGTTCAAAGGAGATCAATGCAAAACGAACTGAATTAATTTTTTTGCTTGAACAGACTGCCAAATAATTACAAGAATATAATATCAAAAGTGGACCTATTTAATTGTGAGCTTAAAAAATATGAAAAGTCCATAAAAGAGCATTTTTCTGATATTTCACGAGTACCTCAGAAACTTTTCTGTTGTTTATATTTTTAATTCTGTTATGAGTTTAATTTTGTTTTATGTAAATCCTGTTTAATGGTTACTTACCAATAAATGACAATCGTGACAACAGATTAATACTTCGAAAAAATATTAATCTTCATTATCATCATAAGTGAGTTTTTGTTTTATGTAATTCTATCTTAAATTTATTGTTGTATCCCAATTATTGTTTTTATGGTACGGTAAATTATCTTTATACGACATCTTCAATTACACCACACTAAGCTCGACAAAATAAATGTTTCTTAATTTTACGAGCAATTTTTTGTTTTGTGTAATTTCTTGTAAATTTTATTTTAATATGCCGTTTTATTAGAGTTAAAGTAGTCACAAGGTGGAAATCCATAATTGGCTGTAGGTACTATACTTGTACAAACTAATAAAATGTAAACTATCGATTTTCCAAAATTAAGTAGATATTTATATATTTGCACGTTGGTGTGTAAAATAACAGTGCAGTTGGCCGTGACGGGGGAACCTGACCTGGTGATTCCTGGACTGACTGAAGGATCCTTCGTTTTCCTCTCGGAGGGTATCCAGATCTTGGAAGCCGTCGAACACCCACTCACATTGCGGATGTGTTTCGTTAGTGAATTTATCTCTATGTCTCTCTCATCATGTTTACCTCACTTTATGATTATTTGAACGTAAGGTTTTTATTTATTTCATTTTTTGTAAGGATAGAGATAACGGATTAATGTATTAAAAAGTTTATTATAATTTAGTCATTCTTTTATTTAGTGGATTTGAAACCTTACGTTTTCAGGTTAAGCTACCCCCACCTTAAACTGAGAGTCTCATTCGATATATTTACCCTCGTGACATTTTGACACCCAATGTGTAACAACTTTTAATAATGACATTTTTACTTTAAATTACTGTTTTACTTTTAATATTATTATGAGAAACCATTTATGGAGATATAATATTATAGGAAGAAGAGACGATTTTAAATAAATTAATTCAACTTTTTCCTTAATAATAATTTACGCAGAGATTTTACCGGTTAACATAACATAAATAATTATTTTGGAATTCTTGTGGAGAAAGCGTAAAAATTGAGATTGAAAATATACTTTGATGAAATTCCCCAGATGGAAGAATCTCCATTGAATTTATGTTTTCAACCTTCCGAGAGATGTTTTCCCATCGCCAAAGAATTCCAGCAAAATTATGTTTTTGATTAAATGAATGGCAAATTTTTGGAAAATTTCAGATTATTCTTTACCTGCTTACTCCGTCGTAGTCACCGCCCAAACCAACATATTCGGACCCGATCTTATTTTTGATGTACGTCAGATGTTCTGAAAACGAAAACAGATTTTTTTTAATAATGCCGCATGAATACATAATATTATAATAATGTGATGATGGGCTGATGCACCAGTCAGTTTGGTTTTCAATGCAAAACAGTTTGAATTTTTTGTTTTTTTGGAGACCGCTGGAATTTCTGGATTGAAATTTTTTGTAGTGTCCATCATCAGGGCAGTTGTGTGGATCAAAATTTGTTCGATAACCCTAATAATTAAGATCACCATAAAGGTCGATCAAAAAAACATTATTTAAAAAATATTTTATTTATTTATTTTGCGAAAACAAAACATTAAACAAAATACACAAAAAAACAAAGTAAACATACAAGGTTACGTATTTATAGGACAACAAAGGTTACAAGTAGATACATCATGTTCTACCAGCATTTCAACGGAAGATGCTCCGAAGAACTAGCTTCACTGATTCTTTCGCACCGGCACACAATCCGCGTCTAACATTTGTATACAGTTGACATTCATCACATGAGAATGGGTCGTTTCTACGGTTCCTTATTGGGTTTAAAAGCTCGGCTGAGGAACAATTTGCCAGCCTCTGTGCTTCATCCCTCCTACATCACTGCAGACCCAGGTTCATTCCTCCCTTTCCATAAAAGAGACAGAGGCCCCGAGGGAAATTATTTTCCTGGGGGCATCCAGTGTGGAGTGAATGTTAAAACATAGTTTATGGTTAAATAATAAATACTTCGTGCTTAAATTTGTTGTAGGACACGAAGAAAGTATCTACATTTCCTGCGAGGCAGTTAATTAACCTCGTAACTCGTAAGTATTCCCAGAGGCTTGGTAGGTTAGTTCTGCACCTGGGATGAATCAGAAGCCAATAATCGGTCTCCTGTTGGTGCGGTGTTTCGTAGCCTCCCCATTTTATCTACTTTAGCTTTCTGAGGTTTTACTTCTACCGCGTGTGAACTGAATTTTTATTGTATTTTTTTTCATGTAATGGACTGGTGTCGCAATAATACGATTCCGCTATTATTATACCGGCCTTTTGCAGTTGTGGTGGGAGTTGGGATAAACCCCTGCACCAATTATTCTAATTCGTAGGGCCAGTTCCAAAACTATGTCAGCAGGATCGACTAAATGTGGAAGAAATTGGGCATCCGCCAACCTCGATGTAATATTATTACTTGATATAAGGAATTTGTCTATCTGGAAACAAGGCAAGGCCCAAGACGGAGAAAATGTAAAGGGAATAGAAACTCGCCCGAAGCAAACCGTTAACATTCGAGATAATAGAGATGCGTTCATTGGTAAATAATACCTATTTAGTATTTTATAAAAAAAACTGCCTGTAGTAAAAAACGGATAGTAAAAAAAAATATATTAAATCCGTACACGTCCTACCTAGTATATATTCAGAATAAGGTCATCATTCCAGTATCTTCTGTCTTTTCGTTTTCCCTTTTTTACGAGATACAGCTCTGTTGGTTTTCCAAATAAAATAATATAAAATACTGATCGCCTTGAATCGGGCGCTAAACTACCTGGGTCCTTTTTAGAGTGTCGGCGACTAAAGTGGCGCAGTGGTAAGAGTATTAGTTGGAACCGGAAAGTAGCCGACATGGGTATCAAACTACGCGTTTCAACTTTCTTTGTATACAAAATTGGTGTACAATATTATTATAAAATTGAGCGATTAACTTCCTGAGCCATTTATGTAGGCAAACACTCCTTGCTTCACCCACATTCAAACATCCTTTTTCTTTAAATATCTAATTAATTTTTTTTTGTAGGCGCACACTCTTTTATTCATCGACATTCAAACGTCAAACCACTTAGTTCTTTTACCCTTCCACTAACTAATTGCCTGCAACGGGCAAAAGCTAGCATAATGTTAAAGCTATATTTACAATGTTGAAAAATTTTTTTTTAGCATGAGTAGGTTACCAATTAAAAATCTATTTCTAAGAATGTTTAAATAATGAGTGTATATTTAATGCGATATAGTAAAGGTAAGCTTTTGGTAGTATTTCTTGTTATCGGTAATGGCTGTAGGCTTCTTCTGTAGAATTGTATGGCTGTAGAATTCTCACAAGTAGATCAGTAGATGCTAAGTATCGGAAATGTTTCGTAAGGAAGGCCGCTTCAACTAGGAAATGTAAACGGTATTCGCCGTAACCACCGAGTAGAGGCGCTAAGCCCCTTTGAAGGAATGCGGGATCCGCCATAGGTATACTCGTATTGTAGCTCTGCTTCCCAGCACTTTGATTCCGAACTTTGC
Source organism: Limnephilus marmoratus (assembly GCA_917880885.1). Taxonomy (NCBI): domain Eukaryota; kingdom Metazoa; phylum Arthropoda; class Insecta; order Trichoptera; family Limnephilidae; genus Limnephilus; species Limnephilus marmoratus. The sequence goes on along the minus strand of OU862920.1, from coordinate 38,327,370 downwards.
TACTTTATTTCTCAATCAAGGCAGATTTATTCAATTCAAAGAGATTTTTTCTCAAAATCTTCTGTAAAAGGAACGAATGCAGGTGACACCTCCCTTAAAATCATAATATTATGTTTGTTAAACATACAGTGCTACAAGTATAAGTTGGCGAAAAAGGAGGGCGCTGTTATCCATGACATTACGATGAAGTAGAGTAGGTGTGGTTGCCAAATTAAAATATAAAGATATGGCGTTAGTTTATGTTTACGCCATCGCCAATATATGTATATGTGTACATTGACGTAGGTATATGAGTGGCATCAAGTACAAGATAATATTTTTCTCTTTTGGATACTGAAAATTCATTGTGGAATTCCACTATCATGACAAAAATATTGAAAAGAAATAAATTATTCCACTATTTATTTATTTCTAATGCCATCTTAATTTTGATTTAAATCTTTGTTAACCACCTTTGTTACCCCCTCCCAAAAATTGTATATATATATACCCCAGTTAACGGAAAAAATTACCAATCTGAAGATGGCCGTGATAGGCGGAAACCGGTAAAGAACATTTATTTTAAAAATTGTTTGATTATAATATCTATGTAGTTGTGAACGCGTATATAGGTACACGCCGTTCGAGTGGTCTGGTATCGCCCTGGTGAAAGACCACCGTTCAGAAACAAAGTATTGTTTGAAATACTTTATCCGTGTTCGGTGTCCAGGTCTGAATAGCCAGGCACTTTTCCACCTACCTCTTCTCCATTTCCTTCCCCTCCCAGTTCCCAGTACCCTTCAGTCTCAAAACATTCCTTAGTTGATATAAATGCCACATCACCACTCGCTAGGGAGCGTACATTAATTACGTGAGCAGTTTTTCTTCCAACCTAAACCCCCCCTTGGTGAGATAAATTTGGGCCACTTCGTATATTCTTTTCAAGTAATGTGAGATTTTTCTGGACCCCCACTTTTGGGCTCACGTAATAATGTATGTCCCCCTAGTTAGGAAGCAGGGGCGGTATTAAAAAAAAGTGTGCAATTCACATGTGAATTGCCCACAGAGTGGGGAGAATACGAATCACCACACAAAGAGGAGACCGATTATATCTTATCTCATTCTCTCGCACGTTAAATCCTTTAGATGTAGATAGGTGTTTGTCTCTTTTTAGTGTCGCAGCGAGTTTCAAATCACAACGGTGCTAAATAAGTTTTCACTCCAAAAATGATAACCAACTAACTATCATGCCGTTTCCTCGCAGGGGTAGGCAGAGAGGACGGACCGCCAAACAACTCGGTCTTGGCACACACTCTTTGCCTCACTCACATTCATAGATCGTCTCGTACATACCTTTCCATTATTCTGACTTTTTACATGGCCCGACTCAAGTATCTGATTCACTTGACCATGCCATGTCTTTCTCGTGCGTCCCCGACTTCTTCTACCATTCACATTTGCGTCATATATTCTTCTTACACTACTTTCTTCGTCCATTCGCTCTACACGCCCAAACCTTTATACATAATTTAATAAATATAATAACGTTGGCGTAGTACGAACTTCCCGCTTTATCCAGTCATATAAATCTTTCTATCATTTCGACTTTTGCCGAGGTTTGTATGAAAATTGCCCGAGGTATGTATATGAGTATACCTTACGTGTCAGTGTTCATTATATAGCATGTATATGTATACCCTATTTGTAAGTACCTTCACAATATAAGGGTGTGTGTTAGAGCATGTGCATAATAAAAATAAAAATGTCGCACAAAGTATTTGCACAAAGGAAATTTCTGTGTGCACACATCGTAAAAGAGTGTTGGATATATTCAGAGCATAGAACAACAGTACCAGCTCGCACCGCCCGCAGCGCTAACTTCAGTGTGCCAGAGCCGAGCGAAGAACGTTTCACACCCACATCGCGCGTCGTTATACCCTGCCTCTTCGTGGGAAATAAAAATGAAAATAACTCATCCAAGAGATTGCTATGAAGACGTGTGATGTAAAGCCACAATGAATTCTTCAGGCGCGCTGAAATAATGCCGGGGAATGGAAGATTTTATTTCCGCCTGCACTTTTACTACACGCGAAGTAGCTGCTGCAAATAATATTAATATTAATAATAGCATTTCTTGTTCCCGGCTACGCGAGTGTTTCGTAAAGGACAATACAAGCTTTGATAACGAGCGGAAATGAAGCACTTCAACGTGGAATAAATTTAGTAGTCGTTAAACTCGAGTATATTCATCGATACTTTCTACGATAAACGCAGAACAGTCTATTGTACAAGGGAATGAAGTTGTATAACACACTACCAGAAACTTTTGGAAAGTCCACACCAATTGGAAAGTTCAAGATGTATTGTAGGAGCTACATAAAACTTGAAAAAATATAGTGAATATGAAATATTATAATCAATTAGAAATTTGTAAACTTAATTGTACAAATTACTAAAATAAAAATTATTGTTATTATTATTATAAAGCGTTATATTTTTGTTCTACTGGGTGTTCCATAAGCTATAGATTAAATGAAACAGGGTGCGATAAAAATGGCCGATCATGCTGTGGTGCAATTCTTGACCCTTTTAACAGTATAGGATTTAGTTCAATGTTGCAAAAATCTCCCTTCTAATATTAAACCAGCTTTTTATACAAGAAATAATATCGGTAATTTTTTGAGAACTACTAAAGATAAAGACCATAAATTGACTAATTCCGGAATATATGAACTCAAATGTAATGATTGCCCCTCATTTTATATTGGAAAAACAACTCGTAATTTTGAAATCAGAATCAAGGAACATTTAAGGTGTCTTAATAATAATAATTTATCTGAGTTCGCTAACCATATCATTGAAAATGACCATAGTTTTGACAAAAAAATACAGGGATAAATATTCTTCATATTAATCACAAAGGAAAACGTTTAGATAACTTAGAAGCCTTGGAAATAAAAAAAAATCCTTAAAAATAATGAATCTATTATCAACAAACAAAAAATATTGTCTTATAGCCCAATCATGGATATGTTCCCCTACCCACCCACTCTTCATTAATACCTAGCAACGACTCCATATACCATACCATCCCTACCATAATAATACATTGTTCCCATCCATATTTCAAAACTATCAAATCAGTACACATTTGCCCTGAAGAAGGAACGGTCGTTCTGAAACCGGTCGGATTTACTCAAATATAAAAGTGGTTCAAACAAAGTTAAATTGTTTCATTTATCTATATAGGATTTAGCTTGTGAGAGAATGATATAGCAATAAAATATTTATTTATTCCGCGATACTCGGTTCCAATATATATTTTTTTTTTTACATTAACTCCACACAGGGAAATTATTTTCCTCAGAGCCTAAGTCATCTGAGATGCTGCTTGGAGGGTCTTTATGAGGAGAGGAAGTAATAAACATTAGTCTTGAAGAGACCCATATTGTAGGAAGGAGGAAACGTAGAGGCCGACAAATCATTCCACAGCCGAGCTGTTGAACACAAGAACAAGTCGAAGAAGCTACTACTAATTTAGTAACTGCTACGTTAGTATATTTCTTTATCAATATTTGTTATCTTTCATAAGTTTATTTGTTTCATTATTATTACTTTAAAATATCTATACTACATGTATATCTAATTTAGTAACTGCTACGTTAGTATATTTCTTTATTAATATTTGTTATGATTCATAAGTTTTATTTGTTTCTAAATTCAAAAAAAAAGTATTTATTATTTTTTTTAATCTTTTTTCTGTAATGACACAACTCCCCAATTTAAACACGAGAAATGTTTTCTCTTTTAAATTGGGTAGATTCATTAACAAGAAATTACTTTATTTGTTATTATTTTTAAGAACCATGTATTTTCCTTATATAAATCTGTTATATGTATGTATATTTCAAATTTAAAAAAAATATATATATAGGGTTAGCAGTTGTGTACTATTTGTGGCGACACATCATAATATTTTCGCCTCAGAAAGAACGATCGAGAAATATCTAATGTTCGCGCGATACGGGCAAGCTACTTACCTGAGTACATACCTACCTACTGCTGCTGCCGCCGATAAATAATAATTTCACCACCGCCTAGAAAGGTCTAGAGTTTATAAGCCGCCTGAATATTCAGCACCGCGTATGTTCCAGTACCTTCCAGTGTGCACATTGCCGGCGAATGGAACATTACTCCACCGGTCGCGCTGGTATATATAAAGCGACTAAACTCGGCGCTCGCTCAGTCAGTCTCACACTAACGTTCAGTCCCAGACCATCAGTCGGTCAATATCTCAGCATGTAACAGATCTCCGCACAAGTGCTCCTGCATGGCATCTCTACGCATCCAGGGCAGCTTCCCGAGGTCCACCACCACGTCTCAGCTACAAGGCCCATCGTGTCTTCAGCTCCTGAGAATAGCTACATCCCGCGACTTATAAGGTTTGACGCCACCTTCAGCCAAGGGATCAGCTCACCATTTCATGGCACCCCGAAGCCCCACCGTGCTTCGCTGCCATGGAAACACGCTCCGCCTCGCCAGGACTACCGGCTGGTGGCTCAGCTCACCGAGCCACTCACCGTTCATCTCCGCGACTCAAAGCGTTGAGCAACGGCCTGGAAGATAGGTCATCTCCACCGCCAAGGTGTTGAGCAACTCGCTGACCTTCACAACACCATCTCCATCATCTCCGTACGCCTGCAGCATCTCATCTAGGCACTCCGCATTACATCATGTTACTGCTTCACCGACCCTTCGCTACGTAGCCCAATAAACGACTGACTCACAACATCGACCGACGCCTTTCATTTCTGTCTCCCGCTCCCTCAACAGGGCCCTGTACAGTACGCCCAGTTTTTGGGACGCTAACTTAACTCTTACTTAGAGTTACACCAAGCATATCATCGGAGGGCCTGTTCGGAAGATTGCTTCCGTTGAGGGAGGCTAGATTTTCATTTCGCTCTCTTTTAGACGTAATCAGACAAGATTGGGTCTTTGAGACATTAAATTCAACGAGATATTGGGTTGGGTTGGGTTTAAATTTTAAAAGTACCAATTGGCGATCCCTTAATGAGTTTTGATAACTTATGGGAATGCTACTTCGTTGTATGTTTTAATTAATAAAAAAAAAAAATAATATATATTTTTACCCCAAGAGAAAACACGACGTCTAATTTTCGATCAAATCCTATTGTTTGAAATACTAAATAATGGCCTGGACTCACCAGAGCTCACCAATTTAATACATTTTGATATTCCGTCCAGATCAACCCGACAAACCGATATATTTTATTTGCCCTCGTGTAGAACAAATATTAGAAAAAAATCCCCAATTCTTCGTGTATGTGCACAATATAATACCAAATTTCACAGAATTGACATTTTTAGTAATAACTTAAAGAAATACCGATATGAAGTAACGCGTTCGATTGATTATTATTATGTGGAATGTATCAGGAGCATCTCCTATCCTTTTTATATATTCCTCTTCCTCTACCCTTCCTATAATCCTAAATTAATTTTAAGATAATAAAACTTCTTTGCCAATTAACTTTAGCATGAGAAACTTCTGTGACTTGACTTCAGTTCACTTCATATTGGATATTATCACTGTATTTTGTAAAAGCTGTTTGTTTCTTACAAATAAATAAATAAAAAAGGGCTCTGTTGCTGATCTAAATATATAATATGTTAATTTAGAGTTCACAATCGAGTCTCATTTCCATTTTTAAATACATCAAATCAAAGGCTCTGTTTTAATACAACGAATTTACATAGTAACACCATTAAATGTAAAGCATAGCTATATCTTAACATTTCTAACGGCAGCGAGGATGAAAATAAAATTCCCCGGACAAAATTTAATATTCTGAGCAGATGATTGGTATGGAGAAGAATAAAAGACCTTTGAAACTTTTATATGGAATAATAATTTTCGGAGACAGAAATTCTTATTTCCCGTAAGGTTTAGGGAAAACATTTAAATGCTAAACAAAAGTTTAAAGATTGCTCCACAGCCTTGTCATTAACAGCGAGTTTGTATCTTCATTTTTAAAAGTTTCATGTATTTTTTAGCTTTTGCTATAGGTATCTCAACCAGAATTGAGTAGATAGGCATTTGGAGGAATAAAGGTTATAATATACAAATCGTAACTACAAGGTTGAGTTGAACCTTGGAGATACGATTTATCTCCAAGTGTCACGCACAGTTCTCAAACAAATGCATTGATGTTTCAACTGCACGGAATATAGTTTTAAGAAGGCCATAATAACATTCCTCAATCACAATAATCAAAGTTAGGCCTGATAATATTCGTCTGCATGGATTCTTTATCATATTTTACTAGAGATTTTTAACTATTTACTTCAGACATCTTTGCTGTCAGACTGAAGTGTGTTAGCTATTAAATGTATTATTTTATTCGAAATGATTTTTGCAGTAAAACTTCTTTACGCACGCTTGACTTGGAGAGTAAGCTGGTGAATGCGTGACGAGAGTCAAGGTGATCGGGCGAAGCGAACGGAAGTTGAGATGGAGATATAAGTTAGTCAAGATAGAAAGAGAGAGAGAGAGTTACGTTTCGTATATTACTGTTGGGGCAAGAGAGAAGAGTACACCTTTTCCTTCTCTCTTTCTCTCATAGCCAGTTACGTTTCGTATATCTAAGACACAGTGCAGGCATATTGTCTGTATCACACTGTAGGAGCAAGAGAGAGAAGTGCGCGCGTACACTTTCTTTCTCTCTTCCAATCATAGATGGAGCTAAAGAAGTTCAGTCGTGTGGTCTAAAGCACACTCGTTTTTTTTAATCCAAAACTTTTAAAATCTTTAACTGACAGTCCCGAAACAACAGAGCTAATTAGCAATACCTGCTTAGTAATTCCAAACAAAAAATTACTCTATTTAGTGTCTATAAATACTATTGACAACTTTTCTAATAGGTCCCCTTTGTTTACGTATTTTTATTCTAAATGATCGTACTTAAAAAATATGTTCTCTGTTATTATAAGATTGGTATTATTTTTTAGTATCGTAACAGTAGTAACACATAATAGTATCATATACCCAAATACTTCCTTTTTTCGTACATAAGTACTTTGTTAAATGTACATAAGTACTTTGTTAAATGTACATTCTTATTTTGTTATTATTGTAATACTGATACCCTCCTGTGTACCACTGTGCAATCTTATGTATCATTTGAATGTAAAAGCCATTATATGGCCTTTAAATAAATAAATAAATATTTCAGAATATGGCATTATATGGCCTTTAAATAAATAAATAAATATTTCAGAAATATTATTCTACTTTTGTAGATAATTCCAGTGATAATGATAAAAAGTTATTTTTTAACACGGTGGAACAACATACTGTTGGTTACACTTTTCGAATATATGTGTGCTTTATTCTATATATTGTGAAATTGTGAAATTCTCAGTGACGTTCGCAAAGTAGGTATATATATATATATATATATATATATATATATTCACTGTCAGAAATGTATACATATGTACCAACACATACACTTCTATTTTTTTCTTATATTTATTTGCCCATGTGACGAAAACAAAATTCTTAATAAAATAGGTACTTGTTTAAGTCCAGAGGGACCCATCACTTAGATAAGAAACCTTGGCACATTCTAATCCTGGCTTTTGGTGAGATGCCAAGGCAATTGTCATATGCGCCAAATACGCATTGTTTTCCCTCATGTTTATGGTACCGCGGTATTGTTGTGACAATAATGTTATCAGTCGGAAGTAGGTACTGATTATACGGACTGCCATTGGCAAGGCTTCGAGACGGAGACCCGTCGTCCCTTTAACGGCTCAGTCGGTATGCCTTTAACCCCTTTAGTGCGGCTGGCTTCATTTGCAGGTCCAGTGTAATTAAGACGACCTTGAGCTGCACTGCAGAGTGCAGAGCTAGGTTTTAGAAGTTTTTAACATATTATTATTTCGTACTAAACGTGAAAATTCCAAAGTACAAATATTATTTATTTATAAATAAAACAATTTAACTTTGTTTGAACCACTTTTATATTTGAGTAAATCCGACAGGTTTCAGAACGACCGTTTCTTCTTCAGAGCTAATGTATACTGATTTGGCAGTTTTGAAATATGGATGGGAACTATGTATTATAATGGTAGGGGTGGAGCATCATCTTTTTGAAATGCTGCGCATCAAAATTTCAAAAAGTTGGAATATTGAAAAAAAAAAATCATTTTCAGCTACAACTACATCAATAAAGTCGTATTTTTCAATCTTAACACTCCAGCTCACTGAGAACTCAATGACCGCCACTGGTTAATACATGTTTAAAAATCTAAATAAATACTTATTAGATCACCCAAAGCCAAGGCTCATAATATTATTACATCTAAAACAAAAACACTTCAGACTGTTTACACCTAACTATCCCTACATTGCGTACATGTCAAAATATTTATGTTGAAGAGTAGGTGTTTTTGCGTGTTATTATTGATTGTTTTCTCAGATTGGATTTATAAATAAATAAAGTCTGTGGACGATTGCGATCAATTATGTTAGTGGATTACATAATAAAAAAAATCGATGTTTTAATATGTACACTTCGTAAAATTAATTTATTATTTATTAGTATCTATTTGAATAAGATATTGAATTACAGCTCGGAGACTTTACTGTAAAAGGAATATAAATAATACATATCGTTTCAAAATTAATTAGTTAAATTATCATCTCATAAAAGTTTGTACGAACAAAGGCAATATATTCAATATAAAATTTTCTCGGCAAGAGCAATTCTGTAGTATAAAATTGTATTTCAACATTATTTCATGAAGACTAGGGTATTTTATGTATTTTAAATGTAAAAGTAATTTGTTCCCACAATAAAATAACGTTTTTTTCAGAATAAGCGTTATTATGGAAAAAATAAATAATTTTTCTCTAATTTTAATTCATAAACACACGGCATTTTTTTTTACAACAAAAAATCGAGTGCAGTTCACATTTGGTAGAAGTGAAACCTGCACCCGCACAATCTCAACTAATAGGAGCTTTGAAGGATGAGCTCATAAACAAAGCGGCCAATGCGCGCAGTTTGACACTGCGTGACGCTTTGTAGGTGCTGAACGTAGATAAAGTTTCATTCTATCTCACTCATAAATCCTATAAACGTATGTTTTTCTCTTTTTAGTGTCACTCGTTTCATCCAGTTTCAAATCACAACGGTGCTAAAGAAGTTTCACTTAAAAAAACTCGTGCATTGAAGGGTTAAGCGGAATGGAAATATATTGTATTTTTGGATACATTATTTATCTAACAATATTTGAGATAAATGTTAAAAAAATTAGATTGTTCAATTTTTCATGTGGTAGAAGGGAAACCTTCAGAATATTAGAGTAGACAAAAGTGAGGAGATTACGAAACACCACACAAAAGAGACCGATAGGTGACGAAGCACCGCACAAAGAGGAGACCGATTAAATTATTAGTATCTGTACAAATATTAGGGTCTCATTCTTTCGCTGGCTAAATCCTATGGATGTATGTGTTAGACTCTTTTTAGTGCCGCTATTTTTCGTTTCATCGAGTTTCAAATCACAACTGTGCTAAAGAAGTTTTCATTTCAAAAAGGAAATATCGTCCATAAACGCAAATCAAGCCATTACAGTAAGAGACTTAGTGCAAAGATTAATGGCAGCGGCGCAGGCGAAAATTTGAAGCAGGTTTGCAGTGAGCTATTCTTCCCTGGACCGGAAGGTTTAAAGGTCAGATAATTCAACGCTTATCGGATTGAACGACCCTGATGTAAAATACTTTAAGGGAATTTATTTACGATGGTGGAAAATTCCTGCCGGCCTGAAAATGTCCGGTGTCCTGCCGACTCGGTACGCCCCTGGACTGTGCGGGCAGTGTCATGCGGTAGCATTTTTAACGTTTTACGGGCTTTTAAAAAAAAACGTTTAAATATTTGTTTATGAGGAAAGAGACAAAGTTATATAAACGCTTTAAGCTAGAAAGTAAGGTAATACCACAGTATTGGTACACAACGGTTGTTTATTTAGCAACATTTGGCTAGTAGGTTGGTGTACCCCGAGGGCAGTTATTTTCAGTTTGTTATGTTTGAGTTTAACTCTAAAACCCATTTTGTTAAAAAGTCGTGATACCAACAAAAATTTCGCATGCGACTGGACAAAGGACTTATAATAAAGGACTTACTGATACAATGGAATTCCACCACGAATTAACAGTTCAAAAACTAGACTCATTAATTAAAGTACCTATGCATTTTAGATATTATTACTACAGAACAATTATTTAAGCCACGGTAATTTCAACTACCAGTCTGAAAATGTCCGTAATAGGATGAAACCGGTCCTGGTGAAAATAAATAAGTGGAAGAAAGTACTTACAATAGTGTTTTTATTTCAAATTCTAGTACTTTAATTATTTCACTGGTGATTTGTATCACCCTTGAGGTAATTTTTTCACTAAAACTGTTAGGCGAATCCAATGGTGAAACATGAATATTTATCAAATAACGTGATATTTATTGAACGTGTAGATTGGCGTATTGACGAAAAAAATAGGTATCACAGTTGTTTCGATACCTGGATTCCGTATCATGAACCCTAACCTACAGATCGTGATAAATATTGACAGTCCACGAAAAATATAGAACCGCATACTACGCATCAATATTTATCACGATCTGTGGGTTCCCGATACGGAATTCAAAAATCTAAACATCTGCGATCCATATTGTGATCCGTCAAAACGCTAGCCTGTACGTTCAATAAATATCGGATTATTTGATAAATATTCACGCATGTGACTTTTGATGTATAAAAATCCATCAACATGAACCGTGATAAATATTTAGCGTGTAGCCTACTAAAAAATAGCCTTTAATAAAATATTATTAACATATAATAAATTAAACTCATAAACCATTGAATGGATTTTTATGCGGTTTTCACCAATAGACAGAGTGAATCATGAAGAAGGTTTAGGTATATAATTTGTCAAGGTTTTGTGTTAATTGGTTGATATATAAAGTATGTATATGGTGAACGAGCGTTTTCACATGTGACCTTCAAAACAAGAGGAAGGTTACTGTTTACATTTGATTTCGAAATCTCTGTGTAAAGCCCGGGCATCGCCGGGGACTTCAGCTAGTTATTAATAATAATATCAACAGTTTCCACGAGTAAAAATGTTCTACCAAGTTGGTAAGCCCGTTTGGAAGAGGATTTGGACACTTTATCTTATTTTAGTTGGACGTTTTGCGTGACAAAAAACTTACCAACTACGTCCTCTAGGGTGGCATTATTGGTACACTTCACGAAGTTCGGGTAGAAGTTCACCATAATGATACTGCCAGTCTCTTTCTGTGGAGGGAGAAAATTACAAAAGTTAACTTTTACACTTGTGAAGGAGCTTAGTGCATCTTCCGCATCAGATTGTTTGCCCTCGGGGCTAAATGCCGGAGATTAACCACTCCCGACTTGATTACAAATTCCAGGTTCCTACCTAGTATAAACCAAAAGTGTATCAACCCAGGCCAGGATACTGAATAAAGGTTGCCTTCTATTTATATGTGATCAACCTGCATAACAGTGTTACAAGTCATTCTTCTTACGTACCTAGTAACTACCTCCTTCTTTAAAACATTTAAACATATTTAATTTTTTTCAAGAACACCTCAAGGCTGACGTGAAAACTGTATGTAGTCGGCTAATTTTATAAAATACTCACATTTTTCTTATATAATAAAATTTTAATTTCAGAGGATAATATTAATAAATCTTAACGAAAAATCAAACGATTTGGGAGGCGATAATGGGTACCGTTGTCATGGAAATCATTTATTGGATAACTCCCCCATAAGTCACCCCGGGTGATTCGCAAAGTTTGGTAACTTAGCAGGTGGGTCCGGGTTCATGGGGTGAGGTTTTTCTAGGTCTAGGCGGCAGATGATCTGAACATACTGAATCTGATTGGAATTATTTGTCTCAGGGCCTCCTGTGTGGAGCTAATTAAAAAAAATAACACAGACATTCAACAGACAATAAACAAAGTTACAAATATAACATTTGGGTAGAACTTTGTAATTATACAAAGATATCAGCCAGAAACATAGGAATTACTTGAGGATAATATTTTAAATTCTTAAATTGAGATGTACAATATATTGACGAAAAATAAGTTTTTAGACTGGTTTTTTTAATCAAGAAATTAAATACATATATTTCAATAAAACGTTTATTTTTATAATTTTTATTAGATGTATAAAAAGTAATAGGATATTATGGGGAAAAGTAATAGGAAGTTAAGATGCCTGTTTGAGTCGGTATTCTGGCCTTGCTTGAGGTAGATTTGTTTAAGTGATTTCGCCTGACGTACCTGGGAAGCAGATACTTATTTTGATGTTATTTATTTATTTGTCTGTTATTATTTTAATTGTTTTATACTGTATGTAACATGAAAACATTAATAAAAAATTGAAACTTTATACTGAGTACCCACTACCTACATTCTTAATATGGAGAAAGCAATATGACAACATATACATTTGGAAGATAATAATGTGAAAGCCTGAAAAATGATTTAAACAAGCCTGCCAAAAAATGAAGGAAGTTATATAGTAAATGAATTTACATAACTCTTCAGGTTTAGTCAGAAAAATTACCAATTTTTTTGGATGCATTTCAGCAACTTTTCTATTCTAAAGATGGTGATCTTACACTGAGACGATGCAAAGTATCTTCCTATAATGAATAGAGAACTCCAGTCCAATTAAAAAAAATAATTAATCAATAAATGATTTTCTAACTTAAATAACTGCATTTTTATTTTTATTTTTAGAGTTGGTTTTAATAGTTAAAATAATTGTCAAAGTTTTAATTTTTCAAGATCCCCCGAAAACCACCGTGTGTATAGTGAATCGTGTGACGTCATCACTCCTGAAAAATTACTATAGGATGGGGCAATCAGCTGATCAACTGCCGCCATTTTGAATTTCCTTGTTTGAAGTGTTCTCCCTAGAAGTAGCATTACTATTTTTTTTGTGCAGTAGTTTTTGAATATTTTCATTAATAGAGATAAACTAATAAGAGATACCTTTATTTTTAGGCCTAAATAATGTTTCAATAAACACAACAACTAAATCTCTATAAACAGTATGTAAATAAACGAATAAATTAATACAATGGCTTGTGTCATACCTACATTCCCATACAATGACTTTACAGTGACGTCACGACACGACGAACAGTGACGTCACCACTAAACATTTCAATAATGCCAACTTGACGGCGTGTTTTTACGACCCGATGAAAAATGGACTTTTTAATAATTTTTTAAAAACCATGCGTTCAATATTATTAAATAAAACTTACACATTCAGAATCAGCGTTTATTGGTCTTTATGAACATATTTTTTTAAAGCCATAATATTTTTTACTGGAGTTCCTTATTGCGAATAGTAACGTACTATGCATTATTATATTTTTTTTGTTAATTTATTAAAAAATTATTATAAAAGCCCCAAACCTTCAATCTTAGCGGGAAATGGTGTAAGTAGTAGGTATGAAAGCAGGTTAGATTTCTGGGCCAAATCTTCAGAGAAAACGGATGAGATTACGCCGATATTGAGGGGCGGAGGAGAACTGTGCAAACACGGAATACCGTCGATGTAATGCATAATTGAAAAGTAGACAAGAAAATTAGTTCTATTTCATCTCAAATGATCACGTACCCCAGTAATTCAGGTTTGAATATAAGCAAGTTTAATACAACCATCTATGAGTGAACTACATTAAGGTGATACTTAAAATAATTCATAATTTGCTCTTTCGTAGAAGATGCGAGTTTAATTATTTTAGGAAAAAAGAAAAAACACATGTTGCAAATTAAAATATTAAGATCCTAATTGTTCACGCCCGTAATACGCAACATGGGAAATCTTTTTCTTCAAAATATATTCCAAGTTTTCGAGCTGGAGGTTGTGGCTCCATTCGGTCTCCCTAGCATCAAGTTCAATTCATTTTTATCAAAGATTATTTCATTCAACATTCCGCAACTAGCAAGCACGTGCAAATCAAAATAATCACACATGAAAATCCCTCAAATCCATGGGATCAATTTTTGCTGAAGTTCAGATTCTTCTTGGTTAAATTTTCATGGGTCTTATCGACCCTACAGTTATAATAAATAACCTGTGATTTTTCACGAGTCTGCACCAGTACGAACAGTGTGGCTATTATGGATATCAGATAGTATGGAAAACTAGTTTTGTCCATAAACAAATAAATTCTAATCTTTCAAGAAAGGCTGGAAAAAATTGGATTACATTGGATTGAATCGCCGATCAACGAAAGAGTGAATTATGAATTTTTATAAGCATTATCTTAATGCACGTGTAAAATATAGATAATTACTATTTGGGCTACCGCATTACTACAGCGCGTCGATGATATTTGACAAAGTAATAACCTGATCATTCTAGCACCTTTCACCTTTTTAAGTAATGGCTTATGTATTATACTTATTTTTAAGTAATGGGTTATGCATAAAGATATTGAAATATAAGAGATGTGCTATCCGCAGTTTTTACTGGGTGGGACTGTTTTTCCTAGCGTCGCCGATGGTGGGCAGGGTCGAGAGAGACCCACCGCCTTGCACCGCAGTTGGAGGGATGGATTCATATGTCCGTCACTCCTGGACACACTGACCTCCAAATTCCTACCATTCCCCAAACCTATTTCCTCTCCAGAACTTCCTCTAATTTCTTTCCTTAAAAAATCCTCTACACAGCATGAGGGAAATTATTTTCATCAGAGCCTCCTGTGTGGAGCCAATGTAAAAAAAAGTCACAACATATTTCAAATGGGATGGTAGTCACTCCAGACGATTGATTGTGAGCAGTTGAGACTCTATTAAACAGATAAGGAGACTTACAACAGAGTCGATGATATCGTCCTGGACATTCCTGTTGGTGGGGCAGATGGAGTAGACCGAGGAGTGGCTGAACATGACGGGGGCCTTGGACAGTCTGATGGTGGCCCGCGAGGTGTTGGGGCTCACGTGGCTCAGGTCGATCAGCATTCCCAGACGATTCATCTCATTTACCACTTTCTGGAAATATTACATTTCAATAAATTCAATAAAATCATTAATATGGGCGCCAAACTGGTGAATCTAAATCACATGGGGAACCCAAATAAACTTTTGAGACATCATTTTTATGAAGTGAAACTTAATTTGGATTTCGAATGAAACGGAAATGACAATTACTTCACTTGCGACGCATTCACTGCGCTCATTGACCGATTTGATTATGATGCCACATTTAAAGGCACCCAGTGGTTGAGATATGAGAGGGAAATTAAGCTGGTCTGCTCTCATTGGTCACTTGGATTTTGACCTCACTTTTCAATTGCTTGAGATTGTTTGGTAAAGTTTCGCTTGTATCGCGTGTAAACTGCACTGTTTTAAAAAAACTTTTAGAGTGGGGTCTACGCTTCGACGCATTTAAAATGTATTTTTATGTCAAACAGCTGATAATCTATTAACATATATTTTATCACCTAGCATTAAAAGCGCGATGTGATCTAAAAGATAATAGGTACCACATTCACAAACATACCCCAATTGGGAATACCGTAGTCTCACTGGCTTCAGACGGGAGCAGTTGGAGCTCTTGCGAGGTACTCCCACAAAAATAATCTAAAATAAAATGTAAAATTTATGCAATTTTACTTCATAGTTAAACTGGTTATGTTATCGCAAAGATACAGACATTTTTTCGCATATAATTTGGACTTATACCAAGAAGGGAAGACCGACTTCCAATGGATTCCCCCGGCCAGGCTGGCCCCTCAAGTTGGTGAAAGCAACCACGAAGGTTGTGCAGGGCCTGCTACGGACGAAGGCCGCGAAAGTAATGCAGGACAGGAATGCCCGAGGGCGTTTTATCAAAGCGATGGGTCTCCGCCCGGAACAGGAAAAAGTGAAGATCAGTTTTTTTTAGTATTGTGGTTCATGGACATGGTCAGTTCAGTAAATAAAATCAAACATGGGAGTACCTATTCGGAAGTTATTTTGAATTCTTATGGAACAAAATCAATTAAATTTTTAATGGTTTTAAAATGTAAATCTTCTTATTCTGCTGTCCTATTTTATATTTCGCCAATACACTTGCCCCAGCTCTGGGAGTTGGTACCATTAAGCACACACTTCTAAGTAATACAGTATCGTCTATCACATTGCGCAATCTGTACACAGTCGATGTCAAGCTATTGTTGTCAAAATTTACATGAAACATGTTGACATGGTTTCCTTCATCACAAGCTACCCTCATTAAAGGCTATAATATTATGTACAGACATAATACATAACATATTAAATTTTGACATTTACTATGTCTAAAATCAACATTCACTCAAAAACAATGTTGGTAGGATATGATATATACATTTTAAGTGATATTTAAGTGATTAATTTTGTGAATACCTCATAAGAGTCCCAGCTGTTCCCGTCTGGAGCCAGTGAGAAAATGGCATGCCCAATTGGGTTATATTGTGAGGCCGAAGGTAGTGGGGAGGGGAAGGGATGAGAAAGAGGAAGGTGGGGAGGACCTGCTTGCATTTCAAGCAACCTTTCATCTCGGAATGCTGATCTTACACCAGGGAATACTTTAGCTACGTTTGCGTTCAAAATTTGTATATTTTTAATTGCATATGTAATAACCGTGTGTTATATTAAAATCAGAAAAAGTCTTACATCTTCTTTAAAAACAGTATTTCATTATGTGATGCGTTCTTATACTCAGCAGCCAAAAATATTTTAAGACTCTGCAACCGGGCCCGAAAAGAAGAAGATGGAGAGATACGAAATTACGAATGTTAGAGGAGAGCGCTAACATTTATAGCGACAAAATCGATGCGAAAATTGTGAAAATGTTTAATAAAACACGACTCGTTTAAAATGGAGCAAAAATCTCGCGGGCATTGTCATAACCCGTCTGCTTGGTTCAATATATTCACACCTCACAATCCGGAAGCCTCGGATTCGCCTTTAAATTCTGAAATCGTCACTTTGGATCGAGATTGTAAAATATCTATGCAAGATAGTTTTTATATTTAAAAGACAATAAGAAGCATTATTTTGTTCTCTTTCTGGTTAAAAGAAAAATGCATATGTTTGCATGAGAGGAAGAGAGACATAGCTTTTAAAATGTAAGGTCGCTCGGGACGTTTTTGGTCTTGTGAAAGTATAACGCAATTACGTGTTTTGGGATGTATTTATTTAATTATTTAGTAACTAAATTAAAAAATAAAGGTTTTTGTTTTCTTTCAAATAATATTTTCTTTTAATTAACGAGATCCCGAAAATTTCGAGATCTCGAGTGGAGATTGCATTCCCTAGTGGTGATTGTATTAGAGGGTATCTATAGTTAATGTTATTGTAAAGCATCGAGAGAGAATCTTGTCGCATCTTTACCGGATATTCCACAAGGACCTCTTATTGTCTATTTTTCTTTGAAGTGAATGGAGGCAAACGATTGCTTGTCGGAAACTCAATTTGCAGGTATTGTGTTGAGGGTGGCGTCGTGGCATCAGCGCCCGGTGAATCGGAACTGCCAAGCAGGTATTATAAATCTTAACCGTGGAATATGAAATAAACTCGTAGACAACCTTTCATCTTTTATGCATGCAGTGTTCAAGAGCTTTTGCGGGCGCGCTTTCTCAAAGTCCCCGCTTTACATTTACCCGGCAGAAAGGAAACATTTACGTTCATTGGCCGGACGGTGGATGGTGGACGCTGCGCAAGTTTTGCTAATATTATCATACTATTATTTCAGCCGGGAGATTCAACACGGGTTACTTAGAGAGCAAAACATAAAAGCACGGTAGTTCTAAATACTTCAACATTTGTTATGATTCGCCAGCGGAGACTTCTGCAACAGAAATATGAAGTTTTTCCATTAATGGAACTTATACTTACTTATCTCTGACGATCTCCTCACTTAGAGCTATAATATGTGTATTAATGTATATGTATGTGCGTGTGCACACGTGTGCGTATACGTGTACATGTATTTTCTAATATTTGATCCTCCTTGTTTTATGTACGCACTTGTAATATAAAATTTATTATTACGTATTAAAACGTAGGTACTAAGAATGTTGAGATGAATGTTGTGCTCATTTTTAATTGGATTTCTTACTGTAACCATATTCCAATTGTAAAATAATGTAATAATTACATGTTATGTTTTCTGCTGGAAAACCAATAAAAATACAAATAAAATGTGGCAAGCTAAAAATTCGGAAATGTAATTTACACGCTGTAGAAGCGAAACTTTACCAAAACAATTTCAACCAATACTTCAAAAGTGAAGTCATAATCAAAGCGACCAATGATCGCAGAACTAAGCCTAATTTCCGTTTCATATCTCAACCAACAGGAGCCTTTAAAAGTGACATCATAATCAAAGCGGCCGATGGCCGGCAGTTGATGCGTCGCAGGTGCAGTAATCAGTTACAGTTTCAACCGAAATCCAAATCACCGCGGGTCAGCAAGAAGCTTTGATTTTTTACGTTTCAATGTTTTGTTGCTATTTTAAATATGTTTCGACTGGTTTTTCCACAGAGAGCTCAGATGTCATCCGTTTTCCTGCTACATGTGTGACTTTTGGGAAACGAGGTGAGACGGATCTCTCGGTGGAATGGCTTCACATTATGTCCCGTCGAATCATTTTGGTTCTATAACGATTTGGAAAAAAATTATTCCATAAACAAGTACCTAAACTAAGACAGTTGTTTTCGTTACTTTACAACTAAAGTATATATTAGGGACATGGGTGAAAGAGAGAGAGGTTTTAACGAATAGATCTACGATATTCCTTTATTACCGGTACCCACATAAGCCGTAACTTTTGAAAGTTGCAAGCGATGATTTTGTGAACCAAATTTTTTTTAAATATTTATTTAAACTTCATTTTTGAAGTAAAACTTCTTTAAGCACGCTTGACTTGGGGAGTAAGCTGGTGAATGCGTGACGAGAGCGTTATGAAAAGCGAGGCGAACGGTAGTTGAGACGGAGACATAAGTTAGTGAAGATAGAAAGAGAGAGAGTTACGTTTCGTATGTTACTGTAGGGGCAAGAGAGAGAGGTGCGAGCACACATTTTCATTCTCTCTTTCTCTCATAGCCAGTTACGATTCGTATATCTAAGACACAGTGCAGGCCTATTTTCTGTATCACACTGAGAAGAGAATAGGAAGAGAGAAAGAGAGAGCTCTCTTTATCTCTTCCTATCATATAGATCAGGGGTCCTAGCATGGTCGATCGATATAATCCTATATATAATCGATATAATCGATATAATCCGATATAATCGATATAATCCTATATAATCCTATCAATACGATATTGTTATAATCCGTCATTTATGGTCATGTATCAATATGTGCTAGCACGCTCAACAATCGATAAGGGATATTCCGACCGACGATTGACAAAACCCCGCCAAATCGTATGCATTCTTGGCTGCGACCGTAGCACAGTCGATTGATAAAACCCCAATATTAATACGAAATGTAATAAATCCATTGTCTATGGTCAGTTAGCGATATTTGCGAGCACAGTGAACTAGAGGCGGGCAAAGCGTCTCAGTTGAGCGAGCCGGTTCACTGGGTCTCGTTCAATGAAAAGATCCGGGTCAGTGAACCGGCTCGAATGAACGACTGAATTGGTCCATCTCCCCCGTCCCCTCCCTCGGCCCTTCACACTTTATTAAAAAGGGAACCCCAATATTTTGGGGTTCCCTTTTTAATCGGATTCTTGTATCCCTGAATGAAAAAATGAAATTCTTTGTATTTAGTTGAGTTTTGATCTTTGGTGTGAAACCAACACCAACTTTACTTTTTAACGATTTTTAGAAAGCATGAATTATTGAAAATAAACAATGAATGATTTACTGAAAATAAACAATGAGCATAATAATAATTAATAATATAACTTATCCTGTTATAATAAACAAAATAATGTGGCCGGAGCGTCGACGTCACGACTGACGTATTATGCACGCCCACCCGCTTGAATTCCGATATTATTATTATATTCATTGTGTTTCGGTAATAACATGCACGGCGCACGCACACTACCCAGCAAAGGATAATGTGGCCGGAGCGCTGACGTCACGACTGACGTTTATGCACGCAAACACGCTTGAATTCCGATATTATTATTATATTCATTGTATTTCGGTTGTACATGCACGGCGCACGCACACTGACCAGCAAAGGTACGCCACCGCGTAGAAAAGTGTCATAGTGAACTGAACTGTAAACCGTTACCTTACTTTCATATTTTACCTTTCTGCGTCGCTGACTAGAGTGGCTATGAACGAACGAACGAACGAGCAATCCGCATCAGTACATCAGCAGTGACCCGCGTAGGGATGAAACGATACCATTGAGGTATCGATACTTTTACTCGATACTGTATCGGTCGTCGAGTATCGATACTTACTTGGTATCAGTTGAAAAGTATCGATACTTACTCATATCGCATCTTTTTTGGAAAATTTGAAAAAAAATATAAGTGTCTAAAATATGTATGTATTTACGTTGAAATCTTGTTGTTATCATAAACAGGTGCAATATAATCAGCGTGGCTTTTTAAATGCTTATGCAAATTAGAAGTTTTGCCACAAAACCGCACTGTTTTAATCATCATAAGCATTTTTTGCACCTTGCGGTTTTCTCGTCGTTTTTCGTGAAATATTGCCACACACTAGGCTTCGGAGGCCCCATTTTCAATAACTCAAAAAGTTAAAACACTAAACAAACACCGACTATTGTTAAAGGATTAACGAACATGGGAGCGAAAGTGAACGAACGGAAACATTGTCAATTCCATTTGTCAATGACGACAAAATATGGCGGTGGCGGCGCTGCCTGTTTTTTTTATATAGACAAACAAGCTTGCCAACTACACAAAACTAAGACTAGCTAGGGACGCTAGGGTTAGGGTGCCTCCAAAAACTTCAATTTAAGATATGCAATTTTTTTGTGAATTTTAAATAAAATAGTGACATTAGCATACTGATATGAGTACTTTTGACCGATACCTACTCAGTACTCAATTTCAAAGTATCGATACTAAAAGTACTTGGTATCGGTGAAAAATATCGAGTATGTACTTGTATTTACTCGTATCGTTTCATCCCTAGACCCGCGAGCCGCGAGATCCGTTGAACGATACACTGCTCTCGGCTCCCACGGGTCAGTCGGCTCACCGGATCTGGCGGGTCAGTTGGCTCACCGGCTCACTCGTTCGCGAAGATCCGCGAACCGTGAAGATCGTTCTTTGGGAACCGGATCTTACGGATCAGTATGAAAATCCGGTTCACTGAGCCGACTCGTTCGCGAACGACTCACTTCTACAGTGAACATATGATTCCGACAGTCGGTTGACAAAAGACGCCGTTTTTACCGTGGCTTCCGGAGTGACAGACATGTCAATGTACAGATTTTTTAAAATAATGTCGTTTGTTACGCAAAATAACTGACTAATTAATGAGTAGAGGTGAACTAAAAAACTCTAAGAATTTAAAGAAATCATAAACGAGACCCATAGACTCAGTTAATTAATTTAAAAGGCAATTAATTGCTTTCAGTTTCGAGAAACGAAATTTGTTAAAATGTCGTTTAGTCTCAAACAGTATCTACACGCGAAACGCCAATATTTATTTGAGTTCGTATTTCAATTCGAAATTGTCAATTTATTGATATTTTTCATTTTTACGTAGCACATTTCAAATTAAGAAACGAAAATTCATTCACAGATCCCCAGTGTTGCCATCATGTGAGATCGTATGTCGATTCCTTATTTATGTCCCTTCGACGTCGGTCTGCCTATCGACGGTACAAGCGTGCTAGGGCAATCGGTTCGTTATCGATACGAGATTGTAAATCTATGTGCTTTGTTTAACTGGCGATATATCTGCACAACTTTATTAATAATGACATTCTTTCTGCATAATTACTGGTTTATTAATGAACGGAGGCAGATTATCGAAGATTGCAGGATTGAATTAAATCGGAATTCAGACGTTTTCTTTGACAGTTTCGTACTTACGAATATATCTCGTATTATGGCTAATGATCTCATTGTCCAATTAACTCATTTTTTATTGTCAAAAAATACATGCCGACTTCCAACGTATATTAAAGTGTGTGTATTTAATATTATTATGGTATCTCAGCAAAATCTCGATGTAAATGGATCTTTAAATGTTCAAAAGAGAAGATTATTAGTTAGTTGTCATATTATTACATTAATGGATTACGATGATTTTGACAGTTATTATAGACCGGGAGCCTGACTACACAAACCACGTCATCGAGTACACAGATGAAACAACTTTGTAGTGATAATGGACATTTAGTAAGCCTGCCGGTGCACCTCTTGGCAGGTTCCACGCAGTCATGGAAATAGTGAGCGATTTTTGAAGTAAAACTTCTTTACGCACGCTCGACATGGGGGGTAAGCTGGTGAATGCGTTACGAAAAAGGATATTATATACCTACATTTTATGCGAACGGTGATCGGGTGAGGCAAACGGTGGGGCCTTTTTTTCGGGATGGGGATGGGTACCCGGCATGCGTTGCAAGGCCCCTGTAACCTCGCGGTCAACTAAACTGTAATGTTTCCATCGCAAGTCCCGGGAAACTACATTATAATGCAAGCGCCTGTATTATATAACATAAAACGGGTACCCGGCACGCGTTGCAAAGAACACTGTAACCTCGGGGTCAACTAAACTGTAATGGTTCCATCCTATATAACATTACATACAACGGGTACCCCGCATAAGTTAGTGAAATTTTACTTCAGTCGTGTGGTCTAAACCACACGACTGAAGTTTTTTTTTCGAAAAAATTACGTCATCGGGTACACGAACGGGAATGGTTTCATATGATAAAGGTCGATTATTAGATGAGAAAATTAGCAGGTCTGCCAACCGGCAGCCTGGCACAGCCGGTGTTAAATTCGGATAGAAATTAGTAAATTTTACGTCATCGAGTACACGAATGAAACCAACGAATAACTGTAGTCTAGATTCTAAACCATCCCATTAAAGAATTTTACTAATGGCACACCAGTTTTTTAAGGCTTTCTAAGTGTCCATTATCACTACAAAGTAGTTTCATACGTGTACTCGTAAGGTTTGTTTACCGGCTCCCGGTCTATAACTCCGATACCATAGACATTGTGACAGCTACATAGAAAGTACCTCAAGTGTTGCCAGCGTATAACAATTTCTTTTTGATTAACTTACATTGCTATCAATATCGGTTCGGTACAAAATCGTCGGTTGTTATGCCATGCCGATTCGATATTGTAAAGATAACGATTTCAGTGTGCTAGGACCCCAGGGGTGGGGAACCTGCGGCCCGCGGGCACTTTTGGTGCGGCCTGCTGAAAGAACCACAAAAAATTACACGGAACGGGATGGGTTTTTCACGGTGTTTCAGATACATTTTTTAAAACGTTATTACAAAATTGTTACTAGCAAGTTGTTTAGATACCAATAAAAACGTGATAAAACCTCCCATCTTACACTTGAACGGGACCGTTCCGATATTTTAGGATTGATAGCAACTCTATTCGGAGGGGAATCTTAGGCAGTCTGTCATAAAAAAAATATTTTCTAGTCATCGTTGCGGAAGTAAAGTAGATAATAAATCAATAAAATCCTATTAATGACAACAACGAAGAAAAGAAAAGTTGAAGCTGAGTGAAACGTGAAATCATTTGAAACTAAATTAAGGCTTAGAAAGTAACTCGAAATGAATAACAGGACGCAATTTGCAACACTGCAAGGACAAAAGCCTTCTACATAATTTGAATACTCTGGTAATTGCGCGAAATTAAGTGAGGCATTTAATGAACGATTTAAGGACGTGAAAAGAGAGTAAACGGATTTGAACAAATTTGCTACACCGTTCATGTCGAACCATCGAATGTGACTGATAATCAGCAGCACGAAATTATTCAATTACAAAGCGATGATGAACTAAAAGCTAGATATAACAATCTTCCCAAATAAAGTCAGGAATTACTGGTTATTAATAGTCAAGCACGTCCCTTAACATTTTGTATATAATACAAAAATTAATGCCGTTATAATTGCCACACTTCTGGGATAAAAAAATCACTTCACGAAATTTATTGTAATTAGTTAAATAAATATAAAACTATATTGCGGACAATAAATATGCTACAAAATGTAGAAAAACCATTCACGTAATCAGAGTACAACTTAATTTAAGCTCGTTGACTAGTAGAGATTCATTCTAAAGGTAAAACCAATCTTGTGTTCACAATGCAAATTTCTGTTGCGGATTAATCTGCTAAGGGAACGTACCCATACTACGTGACCAACTTTTTGCAATTTTTAACCCCCCCCCCCCCCCCCCCCCGGTGACCAGAATCCTAAGCAACCTACCGCTCATTTGTATGGAGCGTGACATTTTGAAGACCCCCCCCCCTAAAAGTGTCACGTAGTATGGGTACGTTCCCTAACGCACTTCGAAGGTAAAACCATTTTGGTGTTCCAGGTGCAGTATTAATTAAAGCTGGGGACTCACAATCCAATTCACGTTGACAGAAAAAACAGTTTTGTGTGTGAATGCAAAGAAAAAATTCCATGTGTGGTTTGGTCTGCTTACGCATTTCGTAGAAACCCGTTCTCGTTTTTGAAGTGCACTTATAAAATTCTAGTTGCTTTTTTGCTTCCAGTATTAAAGAAAATCCATTTTTATATACTCATTAAAATGGCTACACTCAATAATTTTAAGTCTCTGTGTATAGATTCACCCAATAACTGAAACCTGTTCTGTGTTTAGAATGCAACGAAAAAAATTCCAGGTGGGGTTACATTTTTTGACGCATTCCTCGCGTCAGAAGTGCATTTATAAAATTCTAGTCGCGTATTTTGCGGTTTTAATTCCCCACGTACAAACTCACTTTATAATTAAAACCAGTTTTGTGTTTAGAATGCAACGAAAAACTTTCAGGTGGGGTTTTATCTCGCTAACGTTTCCTAAGAAACCATTCTCGTGTGTGAAGTGCATAAATATAAATGTGTAAAATGCATAAATACACAGTTATAAATTTGTAGTTACATATGTGCTGCCAGTATTGGAGGAAAGCAATTTCAGATTCTGAGTATAGTTTTAATTCTCCGCGTACAGATTCAATCTGTAATTAAAACCAGTTCTGTGTTAAGAATGCAACGAAAACGATCAGGTTTTATTTCATTTGCTGACGCATTTCTTATGTTGGAAGGGCATTTATAAAATTCTAGTTTCTCACTTTATGCTGCCAGAATTAGAGGAGAGTCATTTTCATGTTCTGAGTGTAGTGCATTTTGACGGAAACCATTCTCGTGTTCAAAGTGCAGTTATGAAATTCTGGTTGCAGACTATATGCAGCCAGAATTTCAGGAAAACCATTTTCATGTTCTGAGTGTAGCTATAATTAAAGAGTGTTTGCAGTTACGTAACGATTTTTTTAATTAGTTGCAGTAAAACCAGTTCTTTGATTCAAATGTGGCTCACCCCCCCCTCCCCTCCCCCCCCCAAGACTGTATTCGGAGTGCGGCCCGCGGGTTAGAGTATGAACATCCAAATGGCCCGCGACGCTAAAAAGGTTCCCCACCCCTGATATAGATAGAGCTAAAGATGTCTTACTTCAGTCGTGTGGTCTAAGGCACACTGGTATTTTTTTTTACGCCCGTGGAATTTTACATTTGATACATAAAGTTTACATTTTTTTACATAAGGATTGGTAATAAACAATAGGTTAATAAAAATAATTTCTTACATTATAATGGTTTACAGTTGGATACTTGAAAAAAAAATATGTTAACAATAATAAAAACAAATTATCACAAATAAAACGTTAACATAAAAACAAGTTCAGCAGTTCACACAAAACTAAACTTCGAGAGAATTATACGAATGCAGAGTATCAGGAGTAGGATAATTGTAGGGTTTATTTATTATAATATTGTTACCAAGTTTAAAAGTTTAAAAGCACCGCACAAAGAGGAGACCGATAGGCTACGAAGCACCACATAATTATGACACCGATTAGTCTATTTCATTCTCTCGCAGGCTCAATCTTAAAGATGTAAGTGTTTGTCTCTTTTTAGTGTCGGTCGTTACTACTTCATCGAGTTTCACTTCGAAAATGTTTAAGAAGGATATTTTACACACATAAATTGTTACAACCGGTCACCAACTTAAGCAGATATATGCGTTAGAAATACGACAGCAGTCAAGTACAATAAGCGTGTTTATACATCAACGCGTGTGTCTCCATCGCAATCGTTCTAACTCCGTTATTCTTTTAGTGACATCCCTAAAACAAAAAGGAAAAGGTCGACAGTGGAACAAGCTGTACATCCCAATTCAAGTTGTCCATAGAAATACATAACAGGAATATTCTGTCATTCGCGCAATCTGACACATAATTTTTCCCGCCAAATTTCGGAGTGGCTCGACCCCGCTCGACATTGTTAATTTTTATTAAATATTTTTATATGAAATGATAAAAAAGTGAGGTGACAAAAGTGTTTATTATACATTTATACAGTAGAATAAGTATTGTTGTTTACATAATCTGAGATATTAGTACCGTTTTCATATAAAAACATCACGTGAGTCATTTTACATTTTTTTTAATGTTTGCATTCTAAATTTTAATATTTACAAATGTTAAAATTTATTTGTAATATAATAATTCGAAAGCTTATTTTGTAACCTTTCTAAAAGAGTTTTTACTATTCGGCTATGTTCAGAAATGTTTCATTTATAGAGCTTTAATTGTGAAGCGGCAATAACACAAAGTTTTCGTAAAATGTCATTTCGTTTGAGACATCACAAGCGAATATTCGCGAAAATTCGGAGGGGTTAAAATTTTCAAAATCATTTATATATTTGTTGCTAAAAAGCGAGGAATTACAAAGAGTTACTTTTACAAAGCTTCTCCTTTTGCTGGATATGTGTTTTGTTGTTTATTTTCTAGGAGAACATCTCGCTCCAGTACACTGCAGCGCGTCGATGAGTTTTTCTCTACCAATTTACACGGAATACAATTAATATTCCTCTTACATTCCCCTGTTCTCTTCGAAAGCAATCAGAATTTGTCTGAGACGTGATGTAGATTGTTTGTAGACGATACCTACAAGTTTTACTATCGGGCCTCGCCAGAATTTCGACACGAAAAAGAGATTTTATCTTATTGGACAATTGAAAACAACAAGTTCATGATTGTGTAGGTATGAGGTTTTTGGTAAAAAAAATATTTAATAAGAATAACGAGGCACCTACATATTCTGCCATTTTGTTAATTATTCACTCTCGTTTTATTTTGTGTTCGGTTGGGAAGAAAGCAAAAATAAAAAAAAATAAAGGTGTGCAATTCATTCGTGGTAGAAGTGGAACCTTCAGAAAACTAAAGTAGACAAGAGTGGGGGAGCTATGAAGTACCACACTAGGAGGGGACTGATTATTTATTTGCGATGCACCTCATAAAGAGGTCACCGATTATTCTATCTCATTATCTCGCAGGCTAAATCCTATAGATGTATGTGTTTGTCTCTTTTTAGTGTCGCTTTTTCGTTTCGTTTCAAATTACAACGGTGATAAAGAAGTTTTCACTTCAAAAATAGTATTCTGTTCCATTTAGCTTTTTACAGGTGACAGGTACAGCCATGACTTTGAACGGCAAAACGTAAAGTAGTAGTAAGAATAATTAAATTGTTTTAATGATTTTGCAATTTTTGAGGCGAGTATGGGTACCGTCGACCCGGGAACTATTTTTTGGATAACCATCACCTCTGCTGTAGGTCACCGCAAGTGGATTGCTATGTTTGGTGACTTGGCAAAGGTGTCCCGGTTCATCGGATGTGGTGTATTTAAGTCTTGGCGGCGGATCGAGGGAGGCTGATACGGGGAGACCCATTGATCTTTAAGGCTGGTCTTTCTGGACCCACATCTTGCACCGTGGCGGGATGGATGGATCTATCATTCCCGGACACACAGACCCCTAGATTCCAACCACACCTTATACATTTTCCTTCTCAGAACTTCCTCTACTCCTTTTCCTTAAAAAACCTCCCTTTAGCATCTCCAAAGATGACATAGTATATAATACAAATTATTTTCCTTAGGGCCTCCTGTGTGGGGATGAAGTAAAAAAAAAATATTCATAAAAAAATTTTTTTTCAAAAAATTTTTTTTTTTTGAACTAGAAAGCCGCTGGATGTCGCTTTCTTTTGCCTGTTCTTTTTAAAGTGGTTCCCAGATTAAATATTTATTTACGAAAAAAAAAAAATGTTTATTTTTGGATTTCTCTGGCCGCTGAGATTTGCGACGCAGGAGAGGCGCGAATTTACCGTATTATATTCCGACGACCCGTAAAAAATAAAGCGGCCAATGAGCGCAGACCTATCGTCGTTTTAGTTTATATCTCAACCTCAACCAATAGGAGCCTTGAGTACAGTTTGATGCTTCGCAGGTGCCGTAGTGCGTCATTTCACCCGAATTTCAAATCAGTCTAATTTCACTAGAAGTTTCACTTTAATATACAATTAAAAATATGTTATGTGCATAGGTATAGAAGAATTATAATCATGAGTCATTTATTCACGATTTGAAAAACTTGAATTTTAACTTCCGCCTTGTTGGAAACGGTTTGTACATGAAGACTGGTTATTAAAAACAAAGCAAGATCGTGTTGCACACAATGAAGACAACTTCGAGTAGTTGATGTCTGAAAAGTTGAGAGAGCTCTGATGCAGCTCTATTATCTCTTAGTCCCGCGTATATCATGTATCCCCTACATGATATACGCGGGACTCAAAGGAAAGAGGTGAGGCCAGAAGTTAATGACAAAGTAAGCGGAATAGGTAAGTAATGACGCGATGTGCGCTGCAAATTTTTGTGGAAATAATAACTCTTCCGTGCAGGGAAATCTCTTTTCCAGTGGTTTTACTGAATCTATGAAGGTACTTATTGAGCATACCGATGTCCTGTTTTCATGCGAGCACTTTGAGCTAGTTAAAGCTTCCAGTATTAGGAAAGAGGATCGATCTGGGCTTTTCGTAAAAGCCTCCAGAACTCCTGCCCTATACGGTCTTCCAAAAATTCACAAAAAGGATATA
Organism: Limnephilus marmoratus; assembly: GCA_917880885.1. NCBI lineage: Eukaryota > Metazoa > Arthropoda > Insecta > Trichoptera > Limnephilidae > Limnephilus > Limnephilus marmoratus. The sequence continues at coordinate 38,298,146 of OU862920.1, read as the reverse complement.
CCAATGAGACCGATTGTCAGTGCTATTGGTGCACCTACTTACAAACTGTCCCAATACCTATCTAGACTACTGCAGATGCAAACTGGAAAAACTGAATCTTGGATTAAGGATTCCACAGATCTGATCAGTAAACTTAAGAAGGTTAAGACTGATGAAAGGGATATTCTTGTCAGTTTTGACGTAGTTTCTCTTTTTACGAATGTGCCTCTAGAAGACTCCATGACAATGCTCAGGGAGATATATGAGGAAGACATTTGCAAACTTTTTGAACACTGTCTCAAAACAGGATATTTTGCATTTCAGGGTGAGCTTTTTGAGTAAGTGGAAGGAGTTGCGATGGGCAGTCCGTTGTCGCCAGTTCTAGCTAACTTCTTTATGGAGAAGTTTGAAGAAGTGGCACTTGACACAGCTTCGGCTGTTCCCAAGGTATGGTGGCGTTATGTCGATGATGTTTTCGCCATTTGGCCTCATGGAATAGAGAAACTGAACGAATTCCTAGACCATCTTAACTCACTTCACAGTAAAATTAAGTTCACAATGGAGTTGGAAAATAAAAACAAGATCCTGCCTTTTCTAGATGTGGAAGTGATGCGAAAAGAAGATGGTAGCCTAGGACACACAGTGTATAGGAAACCAACTCATACGAATCGGTATCTACATGCTGATTCGCATCACCACCCAGCGCAGAAGAGAGGACTTATCCATACGCTGGTAACCCGAGCGACCAGAATATGTGAAGAAACAAAAATCGGAGCGGAACTTACTAAGCTCACCGATGCATTGGAGCGTAACGGTTACCCGGCAAGGCAGACAAGGCAAATAATAAGAGCCAAATCTACACCAAACGAAGACAGAATTGAACAAGAGTCTAAAGGCTGTGCTTTCCTACCTTATGTTCACAATGTGACAGACAGAATTGCCAGACTGTTGAGGAAAGAAAGCATCAAGACTGTCTTCGGAACCGCGACCAAAATACAAGACCTACTGAGGTCTGCAAAGACCAAGTTTCCTCTGGAAACAGATGGAGTATATAAACTCAGCTGTTCCGGATGTGATAAGGTCTATGTTGGCCAGACAGAGCGGACGATCTCCAAAAGGATATCGGAACACTTTCGAGCATGTAAACTTGGCCACCCTGACAAATCGGCAATCGCCGAGCATTTAATTGAAACCGGCCATTACTTCGGATTTGTTCCTGAAGTCCTGGGAAGACCCAAAACCTATAGAGCACGCTTAATTACAGAGGCAATTGAAATTCATAAAAATCCTATTAACATTAATAGAGACGACGGAGCTAAGCTCAATAGTTCTTGGTATCCGGTAATTGACGGCTACACCAAAGGTAAATGCAAAAAACCATCTTGAAGTATACTGTAATGCCAGCCCGCAGTGGATTGGTGCTGGCGACACGGTATTGCTTCGAAGTACTTAAGCACACATTTCATCTCTAACATTTACACATCTGCCCTGATGATGGACACTGTAACGCTGTCCGAAACGTTGGCTAAAGGAGGAGGTAGCGCAACACGGCATAATACCCCAAAAGGAAATAACCATAAAATTTTTGGCCGTGAAAATCTAAAATCAATTTTAAAAACAGTTTCACCCGCCAAATCGCTTAGCGCCGTTAGACATCGTTATTTGTTATTAAAAATTCTTGTATGAAAAGGTGAGGTGTCAAAAGTATTTATTATACATTTATACGATGGAATAACAATCCGTGATTTTAGTACCGTTTTCACATAAAATCATCACATTTTTACATTTTTTTTATGTTTGCATTCTTAATTTTAATATTTACAAATGTAAAATTTTATTTGCAATTTCACAATTTGAAAACTTATTTCACAACCTTTCAAAAACAGTTTTTATTATTCAGCTACATTCCGAAATATTTCATTTATAGAGCTTTAATTAATATGTTTTTATAAATCTGACAGTTCGTTTAAGACAAAAAACTTGCACATTGGCAAAATACCTGAGTGGTTAATCATGAAAAACTTCGAGTTGTAAATCAAATTACATAATTATATCATTTCAGTAGTTAGGTACGAACTTCATTATTTTGCTATTTTCTCTTTCATTTTATTTTGCTTCTTGCAACATTTTGCTATTTTCTCTTTCATTTTACTTTGATCCTTGCAACATTTTACTATTTAATAATAGGAAAGGTTTTTTCATTGAAGATCTACCCCAAATGAATTGTTTTTTGTGCGTGTTGGTGTGTCAGAAATATACTAGTACATTATTTGTTCTTGTCTGGTGATTTTGTTAAAAAAATCGTATAGGTAGGTACTATATTCCTGGCTGGGAAGATAATCAATTTCATGCACCTACCTAGGACGTAGGATATGAAAGTTTTATATAAAATGGGTTTATTTCAAATAAGTACAGATTAAAAGTTAAATTTTAAGTGCTTGTATATTTTTTTTATACCAAGTGGTTTAAAGCGTCGGTTTCGCTTTTTGTTCAATTCTCATCTCTATCATAGCACAAAATAAAATTCAACCTTTGAAGGAGAATGAAATGTGGATGGTAAAAATATTGTTCGTTTTTCGTAATCCAGATTTGACTTTTTGAAAATGTTCACAATATATGATGAAATGATTTAAGCCCATAGTGCTTACATAGTTTCAAGCGTAAGTCGCGAAAAATTTAACTGAAGTCATCATTTCAATCTCCCACTATATCTTTTGGTAGTACTATTAAGGCGGCCTGATGTATTAGTTTCCATAAAAGAAGCAGAATTTTAAAAAGATTGTTTATTATTTTATAAAAAAAATGTAATTTAGAGTGAATAATATATATTAAATAGCTACTTACGTAAGTACAATATTACTATCTTCCACCTTGAGTTTATATTTCGAAGAAGAAAATTTGTTTTCGGTATTTTCTTCATACATGAAGGATACATGAATAAAATAGGGAAAAGTCCTGCATATATTGTCAAACATATTGATAAACAAGTAAACTGTGGCGATACGCGAGAACCCGGTATTGTGTTGAATCATGTGAATCTAGTATCAACGTATTGTACATATATGTAGGTACAATATGTTTTCTTGTCAATAGAAGGGAAAAAATGAGCGTTCTAAAACCAACAGGAAGAATACCCGCAGCAGGGTGGAGAGGCGATATGTTATGTGATTTTTTGGGAAGATTCGTTTTCAAATAGTTATTTTGGCCACATTTGCTCTTTTTCTTCGACATTTTTTTTTAATCGCATTAGGAAAATTTTAAAATAATGTTTATTTTATTTGTATTTATTACCGCACAGGGCATTAGCCCCTCAGGCCTTGAGCAAATTCTATCAGTTGGTGAGAATATTTCCGCTTTTCAATAAAATCCGAACAAATGGATTATTTCTGAACGTATCTAAAAAGAAAAGTGATTGAGATGCCCCACGAAATCTTGGATCACTCCATTTCCGCAAGATATATCACTATTACCTATCTCTTTTCGACGGGACCGCTTGTTCATAATTTGTTTCGCTCTCCTGTAAAATTAAACTTCAAGGTCCAAAAATATTTACATCATTTTTTTTAAATTTAAACTTTAAAAAAATCATAATATTTCACTGCCCAACATAAATACTCCACCAGGGCAAAAAGATAAAAATATTCTGATTTTTTCCACTTTAAATACATTTTGGAGAGACAAATATTCAATATCTATCTATACGAAACTATAATATAATGCTCTACCAGATCAAACAAAAAAAACAGAAATGATGATTAAAAACCTGACTGAAAGAAACTTGGAAACATTATGAAGACAATTATAAACTAAATAGACAATACCAAAAAATACAGGCCGCCTCAACACAGGTTAGGAGAAACGTGATAACTGTAATACTATTCTCATGTTATACTTTATACTTACATCATGTGTAAACTTTTCCGTAGAAACTAATTAAAAAAATAATCAAAAAAGGTTTTGAAATCCTTTAGTGGTAACACCTCTTAGTTCAAAGAATAAGTTGGTGAAGTGGAATTTATTTGCCACGATGCTTACAAATAAACAATTGCGATGGACGACTAACTCCTTGGACAATAAAGGCAGTTTCATCACATCCAACTGCCAATAAATTGAACCTACTCGCCTGAAAAAAGTCAAAAATGGTCTTTGCAACATTTCTACCCGACCCCGTTGATCGTATCACGTGCCCTAAGTAGTGAAATCTTACTTGAGATTAAATAGAGTAATGTTCTTTTGCTATCGTTCTCCGATGGTGCTTCTCTGCTATAGTTTCTTGATATCACGTTTTATCTCTCCTCCCATCGAACTACGTACAGTCCTCGGATTGCTTAAAACTTTGAATACGAGGATGTCTGCCAAGTTTTTATCAAAGAGATCGAGATTTTTATAGAACAAGTCGGTTTTACTTCCCGCCTTTCACTATATTTGATTCGTCTTCGGTCACCATATCGTAAAGCAATGGGTGTACCCGCTGTTCCAATTTAAAATACCAAACTGATCACAGATAATTTGAATTTATTATTAACAATTATGTTTATTCATTTGTCATGGAGAAATAAATGGTTATTGGTTATAAGGGCTTTTAAAATAAATTCATGTTAAGAGAACCAGAGAAAACCAGAATATGTGATTTTTTAGATGTATTGACTCTTTTCCACAAAAAAATATAAATTGATTTCGAAAGATTGTTATTTTATCTAGTAAACGCATATTTTAAATTTTTAAACGCATTTTTAAAATGTTTATTTTTAGTATAATAAAGTTATTCCATAGGTTGTTGGCAGATTTGTTAAATTTTCAAAAAAGATTTTGTATTATGAACACCCATTTCAAATCAAATAATCATCCAGTACATTATCTGGGAAACGCATGTTTCAGAATTTTAATTTTGCTTTAAATAAAATCTTAAAAAAAATACATACGTAAATGTGTTTCTTGACGAAAATTGGTCCGTTTGTGTATTTATTTGCACACCTTAAAACTAATATATTTCAGATCTTTTTACATTCTTATTTTGCTTAGACATTATTGAAAAATGATACATACTTATGATCAAAAAATAATTACAAATAGTACATAATTTTAATAGTTTTATCATCACTTCTTTCAGCAGTTTTGGATGTAGGTATGAATTAAAGCTAATTTGAATTGAAATAAAATCGATATTTAGGAGAACAATTAATCTTTCTCATTGGAACCGCCTTGTACGTTCGTAAGAACATCTTTCGACAAAATGTGGACTTTCGGCTGCTGGCTGGTTAAACGGCCTTAAAAAGATATTCCACAATAATTAATAAAAAGTTAAATGATAATAATTTATTGATGAACCGGTAACCGACGAGTTCATCGAAAGCAAATTCATCGAAAACGAGTTCATCGAAAATCAATTCATCGAAAGCAAATTCATCGAAAACGAATTCATCGAAAATCAATTCATTGAAAAACAATTCATCGGATGATCAATTCATCGAATCGCCAATTCATCGAAAAACATTTTTTTTGTAGATATTAGAGCTGTCAAAATTAAATACCCAAAAAGGTCTGTTTTACTGAGTTAAATGTGTTTAGCAACTGTCAGTTTCGAGTGACAATGTAAAATTTATAGGTTATCTCTTCGATTTCCGATTGTCTGATACTGCAAAAAATGTATATCTAAGGAACGGTGACCAGATGTTATGAAACCAACTCATAAACAACTCAGAAAGGTCATTAAGAGTGATGATAAAAAATATTTAAAAATTGGTTAAATAGGTTAAGTTAGGTTAGGTTAGGTTAGGTTAGGTTAGGTTAGGTTAGGTTAGGTTAGGTTAGGTTAGGTTAGGTTAGTTTAGGTTAGGTTAGGTTAGTTTAGGTTGACCAATGCTTTTTTAACTTCTCGGTCCGCTCGGCATTTCTCTCAAATATCAACAAAATATATTTTTTCGATGAATTGGCGATTCGATGAATTGATCATTCGATGAATTGGTTTTCGATGAACTGATTTTCGATGAATTGGTTTTCGATGAACTCGTTTTCGATGAATTTGCATTCGATGAATTGATTTTCGATGAATTGATTTTCGATGAATTCGTTTTCGATGAACTCGTCGTGAACCGATGAACCTATATTATTTAGTAACCACTGACCGGCACTGGGAGATATTGCCGACTTTTCATGATTTTTATAACATAAGTGAAACCGTGAAAATGACGGGATATTAATCTTCTTCTTCTTCTTTTGTATGGTGAGGGGTCGGAGGTCTAGGTCTAGGTATATCTAGGTCTGCGAGCCATTCTAGGGCTTCAGACGTCACCATGCGTTCAACATCAATCGCAGTTGGGAATGAATGAAGCGGGCATTTGTTGACCACATGTTCGGTGTTCTGCACCGCACCACATTCACACATCGACGACTCTTTAAGACCCCATCTATGCACTATGTGGGCACAGCGGCTATGGGAGCACCTTGACCTATTGATGGCGGACAAGGGTTTGTAATTCCAAAATTGAAATATGATAATCTTTATCAAAATTGTCAGATAAACCGAAAACGAGCATTTGAGAAACCATTCGTAAAAAAAATCTTACGAAAATCTTCGACAATTATTTAGGAGGGTGCCTACTATAAAAATTTCATATATTACTTTTCCGAATTTAAATTCAAACCGAAGAACAAATAGGTTTTCAGTATTTCACCGTTAATTACGTACTGTGCCTTTACATGGGGAATTATCTTTAATGGAAGACAGTTTTTAGGACAAACAAATTAACATGGGGCTGTTCTCAAAGGGAACTGAAGCGACACCAGCACCCGCAAGATGTTTGCCCCCCTCAACTGCGCTTAGGAATTCTCATTATTTGAGGAAAACGTCTTTAAACAAATTAGATTTTCCACGAAAAGTAGTCCTAAAATAAAGCTAAGGCAATTTCGAGATTTTCAGATTTTGAAAGTTACAATAATTTTAGTTTCGCTTTACGAAACCTAATTAAGAGGACGGAAATCATACGGGAGGCAGGTATGTTAATCCCGGGAACTATTTAATGGATATCCTACACCCCTGCCATAGATCACCCCGAGTAGTATTTTTCTAGGGCTTGGCGGCACATGCGTTTGCCAACCTACAGCATGGCGGGCCGGATCGTTTAAGACTGGTTGAGGAAGACCTTTTTACCTGTCCACCCGACTCATTGCCTTATACTGACACTGACCCCCAGGTTCATACCCAACCCTCATAGATTTTCCTTCCCAGAGGTTCCTCTCCTTCTTTTCCCTAAAAAGTCCCTCCACACAGTTTCTCCAAAATATGACATAAGCCCCGAGGGACACTGTTTTTCACAGGGCCTCCTGTGTGGAGCTAATGTAAAAAATACATATACTTAAAATGCATAGGATATACTATACTATACATACTTACATTCACATTAGTTTCATAATTTTTATTAGAATTCGAATGATACAAATAAACTTTTTTCAGGTTTTCAGATAAAATTTATAAGTTTTTCATGCCTCCCCACCCAAACCCGCAGGCTCCGAAAATGTTAAAATATTTCCAACGGGAAAAACTCAAGTACTGAAAAGGATCGAATGCGAGTCAGGCACATACCGCCCACTTACTCTCATGTAAATATCTAGTCGGAAAATAATGGTTTGGGATTTCAAACTTTTCAGTTCAAACAACGAATGCTTGGAATGGTTCTTTTCAGCACAGTTTAATATTTGCGTCCATCGAACGGGGAAATATTGTAATATTGTAGAAGTATATATATATAGCTTATGTTGGGTCGGGGAGTGTTGAGTTTCTTGTGTTATTAAAAAAATATATTTATTTTGATCAGAGAACTACCAAAGCAAATATTTACTTTCCGAATGAGAAAACAAACAAAAAAAATGCGGACTATGGAAATTGTGAAATCATAATATTTTTCATTTTTATGTGAGAAAGCTTTCATTCAATGACAATTTCAAAATTTAAATAGTGTTTTTCCTCATCCTTCACTATATTTTTAAGTAAAACTTCTTTACGCACGCTTGACTTGGGGAGTAAGCTGGTGAATGCGTGACGACAGCGTTACGAAAAGCAAGGCGGACGATAGTTGAGAGGGAGATATAAGTTAGTGAATATAGAAAGAGAGGGAGTTACGTTTCGTATATTACTGAAGGGGCAAGAGAGAGAGAGGTGCGCGCACACATTTTCTTTCTTTCTTTCTCTCATAGCCAGTTACGTTTCGTATATCTAAGACACAGTGCAGGCCTATTGTCTGTATCACACTGTAGGAACAAGAGAGAGCAGTGCGCGCGCACATTTTCTTTCTCCCTTCCTATCATATAGATAGAGCTAAAGAAGTTTTACTTCAGTCGTGTGGTCTAAAGCAAAAAGTCCTGCTGGAGAGATCAAAAAGTTTCCCTCAATTAGTCTCTCCCGATCCAGCTTGCCACACGGTTGGTGGGCAGACGCATCCGCCGCCAAGACCCAGACGAACCTCACCCACGAACACGTGCACCCCTGATAAGAACCACTTGGGGTGAATTGCGGCAGAGGTATTGGTTATCTAATAAATGGTTCCCGGGACGGCGGTAGCCACACTCGCATCCAAAATTGAGGTTGGTAGAAACTGAAACATGGAGAACTTTTTCAATTCTAGTTTCTCTTACGTTACCTGTTACTTCAAAATAAAATCCATTATATTATTTTACAATATCGAATTAAAAAAAAAAAATTTGTAATGAAAATTTATTTAGCACCGTTGTGATTTGAAACTCGATGAAACGAAAAATATCGAAACAAAACACATACATCTCTAGGATTTAGCCTGCTTATTTTACTTTAGTTTTCTGAAGGTTTCGCTTCAGTCACTTATGAATTGCACTCTGATTTTTTTACAATAACCAAATTTTTACATCGTTAAATTATCATATTCGGGATCTAAACGACGCGCGACGTTCTGTGAAGAAAACAATTGCAACGCGATTTTATTCGCTGCAACTGCAATTTAAACTTTGACCTACATGTGCATGAAACCAGTGCTTTAGATTGCAAAAGGATACCAATACGTCATAATTTTATTTTTTTTTTCAATAACTCCACAGAAAATAATTTCCCTCGGGGCCTATGTTATCTGAGATGCTGTGCGGAGGGACTATTTGAAGAGAGGAAGGAATGAACATTGGTCTTGAAGAGACTCATGTTGTAGATGGAGGAAACACAGGGGCCGGCAAGTCGTTCCACAGCCGAGCTGTTGAACACAAAAACGAGTCGAAGAAGCGATCCGTTCTCATGTGACGAATGTCAACCGTGTACATATGTTGTACATGCGTTTGGCGTGTTTCCCGGCTATGCACCGGTGCTGAAGAGATAGTTCCTCGGAGTATCTTCCATTGAAATACCGGTAGAACAAGGATAGCATTCCCACCTGACGCCTGTGCTCTAAAAATTGCAATCCGTATCTATCAAACTGACCGCGCGTTTCTGCACAGAGTCGAGTTTATTGTTCAGGTATTTTGGAGCCCCAGACCAGAAATGGCTGCCAAATTCAACCGTTAACGTAAATGTAAATTAAATCACGAGATTTTAGTGGCAGTAATCAATACATATTAAAAAAGAATGTGTGTTACAATGTGCGTCCCGCTTAAACTCAGAAACGAGTCCCTGTACGATCAAGGGAGTTATATGGTGTGGTAGTCCCCTATCCTCCATTCGTGATGAAGGTTCTCGTTTTAACCTGAAGGACGTGCTTTTAAAGATATAAGATATAACAATCCAGAATATTCGAGAGTATTCGAGAGCATTCAACAACATTCCACAACATCCCAGAACATTCTGGAATGTTGTGGAATATTCGGGAATAGTCTGTACCGTTCGGGAATCATTGTGGAACATTCCAGAAAACTCTCGAATGTAGTGGTATGTTTTGGAGGTGACCCGACAATTCGACCTGCGACAATTCATCCGGCGACAGTTCATCCTGCGACAGTTCATCCGGCCGACAGTTCATCCTGCCGACAGTTCATCCTGCCGACAGTTCATCCCGCCGACAATTCATCCGGCGACAATTCATCCTGCCTGATCATTTAGAAGATTTTTATTAAGTAAGTATGCAAAGAGGATATACGGTCGTACAACCAAAATCGATATACTTATATCTGAAGGCATCTTGAGTGGAAATCCGCTTTAAAAATATTTTTACTAACAATAATTTCGACTCTCCGAAGAAGCATGCGTGAATAACAAAATACGACATACTTATACTTATAGGTTATACTTATAGATTAGGTTAGGTTAGGTTACGTTGACTTGTCAGGATGAATTGTCACCGGATGAATTGTCGGCGGGATGAACTGTCGGCAGGATGAACTGTCGGCAGGATGAACTGTCGGCCGGATGAACTGTCGCAGGATGAACTGTCGCCGGATGAATTGTCGCAGGATGAACTGTCATGGAACCGTTTTGGAACATTATGGACCATTCAAAGCCATTTTTTTGTATGGGTTCAATCTCGTATCAACTCCCCGAGCAAAGCCGGGTACCCCAGCTAGTTAATTATAATTATAATAAGGCGGAATTCGCGTCCACGGTTTCGCCATGATCTAATTATTGCATTATTTAATTTGCTTGTCTCGCATTTCGCGCGAGCAGTTAATTAGATCATTACAGCCTCATTCGCTTCATTTTTACGTACTACCTACTTTCAGGAGTTTTCGCCATAAATTCGCTGCCTCGGCGTTAAACTGATCGTAAAAATTCAGACACAAAACAAAAGTTTATAACAATAACTAAAGTTTTATCAGTCATTCCAACGTTAGCCGTATTATAAAGGCGGAATTGATGCGCCGTAACTTTAAAGTAAATATAAAGTTGAATAATAACAGTAAAAAATAAAACTTATTTGATAATTAAATGTAGCAAGCATCGATTGGACCAGGAACGGCAGACCGCGGGTTTTGCATAGGCATTTACGGTTCTTCAATAATAATCTCCACTCCACTAAACTGGTCTTATGAGATGGAGCCACGGAACGAACTTTGACTCTTTTACAGCTAAATTTAGTTCTCCAGGTCATCAGCAAGTTTTTTTTGGCAATAGCTGTACACAGGAGGCCCTGAAACACATAATTTCCTTCGAAGCCTAAGTCATCTTTGGTGATGATGTTAAGGGTCTTTTAAAAGAAAGGAATGTGAGAAGTTCTGTGAAGAAAAAGTTATGAGGAGTGGGTAGGAATCTAGGGGTCAGAGGATCCAGGAGTATGAATCCATCCCTCTCACTGCGGTGCAAGGCGATGGGTCGGGAGAGAAGAGCGGCCAAATGGTCTCTCTCAACCAGTCTCTTCCAATCCGGTCCGCCCAGCAGTAAGTGACAAACCTCACTCTAAGGCGGGGGTTACACTTGTAATTAAAATTTACGGATTACATAAGATTTTGACAGGTCACTCACAGGAGCGTTCACATATGCATCCGACTTTTGGTAATTAATGATTACGGAAGTTGTTCGGAAGTTCGACCTGTGTAAATGCTCATGCGACCGTTTACATCTGTAAATTTATTTGCAGTAAGATGGCTTCCTGTCAACAACGACCTGCTACTGTCAAATTTACGCGATTTTGTCAATAAAGACGAAAAGGCCCAAATAAAGTATTGAAATAGATTGTGGCTTTAATTAAACAATTCTCCACACACTTTTGTGCCATCAAAGGCGGCAATTAATTTCGTTTCATCCGAATGACAGCTACCTGACATCTGTGACAGCAACCGACTTCGAATTCAAAATTTCAAATACGTAAATGTTAAAAACAAAAACATTAAATTGGAAAGGATTAGACCGATAATTGAATAGAAGGATGCTCATTTTCCAGAAAACTTAAATAAGTGGAAATAAATACTAGTTTTGTAGGAAAAAAATCCTATGAAAACAATTGTCTTTTAATTTTTGACATTTCGCAACGGTGCGCGGCGCATTTCGGAACTATTTCTTGCGGAAGTATCTTAGCTTATCAAACTGATTTTATAAGCTGTAAGAATGCTGGAAATTCGCGCGGGCGCGATTAGACCTATCAAAAAACTTCCGAAAAAATAAGTTCTGTAACTTGCTATAAATTACGTTAAGTGGCTTTTAGTGTCGTTTACATTGGTAATTTGGCCATAAATCGCTTACAAGAGCGATTTACAGGAAAAAATTTACGAGTGTAATCCCAGCCTAACTGCGTTTAGCAGTGATAACCCGGTTATCACTGCTAAACGCAGCTTCAAGGGTAGGTACTCTTGGGAAACCGGCTAAGGGACGCGGGCGTTTGGGCACGTTGCGGCCAGCTTCAAGGGTACTCTTGGGAAACCGGCTAAGGGGCGCGGGCATTTGGGCACGTTGCGGCCAGGCCGCTCGCCCGCTCATTCTCGCCGGGACTGCCCCGTGATAGTGGGACAAACTGCCCCCGATATCTTTCTTTTTATATATTTTCTTTGGTTTTAATCATACTTACACCTGTAAATATTTTTCTTTTATTTATTATTTCATACAACTAGATGCTGAACCAACAGGCGAACACATCTATGATGTGTCTTCATCTTGTTAATTACTGTAAATGTAAGTATGCATACATTTTTCTTTTTTACTAACAATAATGCATGCAAGGAGATTGGAGGGTCTAGAATCGTTTTAAAAATAAATGTACCTTCCTTTTTACAAAAAATTAGAGTCCTGACGTGTGCGGCTAAGGAGGTTAAACAATCAGTTTCCTCACACAGCCGTGGGAAAGTGGTGGCTCCCCTCCAATGCTAAACGCAGCTAACCACTTCGGGTGACCTGTGGCAGAGGTATTGGTTATCCAACATTGATTTCTAGGACAGCGGTACCCATATCCTCCAAAGTTTACCTTCTAAGCTCTTTTTTAGATATTTCGGATAGAACAGGCTAGTTGTGAGTTGAAATCTTTATTTTTGTTTTTCCTTGATTACTGGGCTATTCTCACTTGAACGTCTGCCGACCCCTGGTGAGCCCATGAAGTGTGGACCGAGCAAAAAAATCTTATTTCCATATTAATTTATCGAAGTTTTCATTTTAAAAATCAAACTGCCGAAACGAACATTAAGAACTTGAATTATAGTCAATTAAAACTACGCGTTACTACTAAAGTGTATGAATATACGAGTTTACAACGTTCGGCTGTACACTACGCCGTGTTACTCACATTCCTAATTAAAAATAGGTAGATTTTTTTGCCGTCGAAAATATTACTGATTTTGAATACATAATTATCTTTTTAATAGTAAAGTAATGAGTTTTGTTTTAGAAGTTTTGCGTTTACAAAACATTTTAACAATTGTAAGTAAGATTTTTGTGATTACCTGGACTAATTTTGTCCCTTTTCATACGAAAACTGAGTTTAGAGGTGCGTTAAGCGCGAAATATGGACTGCATTCAATATTTAATCGAAGGAAACAACATGTTAACCATGACCAACCAATATTACACATTTAAAACATTATTGTGCTGTAAAACATATTACAAAAAATTTCTACTTCTTTTACTATTTTTTTTTTGACACGACAATTTGACATATTTTAAAACATTATTTGATGATATGCTCCTCACTGGCTGTTTCACCCATTCCGAGGAAATTTGTATTACACAAGATATTATTTTATTTATTTATTTTCCATTTGCGCTGAGAAACAGAGTAGATATCTCTGTGGACACACTTTAACTCTCGACAGGCCAAGATGCCAAACATGACGTCCGTAACCGTGGGGGTCGGCTGATGACCCCATGCATTTTTTTTCTAAACTTTTAAACCAAAGAAAACACTTTTTCTTTTTTTTAATATTTTTTTTTTTGTTATTTGTCCATTTATTGGGCAGGGAATATTACCTACCTATATTTGACAAAATATTTTTTTCCTGCGATCAACGATTTTTTCACATTTTTTTTTAAATGGCATATTATGTATGCCTTTGCGCAGGAATACCTAAAATACTAAAAATATATTTCATGTATTTAAGTAGATATAAGAAGGATAGTTATTTTGGGGTCTACCTTCGGCCCCAGTTGGCTGCGGGAGAGTTAAGCAAGTTATTTGAAGAATATCTTTAAGTGTAATATATTTACAGTATTTATATATGTATTTACAGCATTTCACAACAATTTTAGCAAAATAACCTTGCGGATTCATTAAATCTAAGGAAAATAAACACCTTTTGATTCGTTTTCGTTGAGGGAATTTCATTCGATCTGGAGAAAGTAAATAAATTTGATTTGGTGTCTTACCTCGCCAAAAGCATTGAGTCCATTCAAATTGGGAGTATCGGTAGATGAATCAGCCCTGAAAGTTGAAAGAAATTAGAGGAACTCTCCTGAACATAAGTGGTTACTAGTAGTTTCCAGTATTTCAAGATTCCATGTTTGTAAATGTAACAACCCTACATACTTATAAGGATTTCCTTGGAATTATGGAACAAATAAGAGCAATTCAAAACAATGACCTCTTGAACATTGTACTGTGTAAGTACTGAGTTTCACATCCGTGCAAGCATCTTAAACTAAAATTTGTCTTGGCACACACTCTGTTTTAGTCACATCCATGCATCCTCTAATATACTCTTCTGTTATTCTGACACTCGATTTAGATATTAGATCAGTCCCAGACTTCCTTCAGCATTCACTTTGGGTTATATATTCTCCTTACATTCGCCCGATCTACATTACCAAACCATCTAAGCGTTCTCTTTTAAATCTGATTCACTACGATTACTTCAGAGTCTTATTCTTTCCGGATATCAATACCATTATCAAACATGAATCCTAAGACAAACAGTCTATTTTCATATCAGTTACATGTGAATTGCTTGCGTCGCTTCTTTGGGCAACTTTTTTCTGCCCTCAATTAATGTAATTTCCTGTGTTCATCCTTCTTCTAATGTGTTTTATAAGTCCATCCATCTCAAGAATCTTTATATCATCAAAGAATTTTCTCCCACGGGCAGACAATGTGTGGTCACATAATATGTGTAAGGTATGCAGCACAAAACATATTATTATAATATTTGATCATTCAGTTGATTAGTCAGATATTTCCAAATACTACGTATTACGATAATTCTTCTCATTTTTTATTATTTATTGATTTAGTTTATACCACGATAGAATATAAACTAATGTACACAAGTTAACATTTCATTTTATAATTTAATTTTTTTTTTTATAAAATTTATTTTACCTTCACATTCATTCTTCCTTCATTATTTCACACGTCTTTAGTCCTCTTATACATTAGCAGTTCTTTAATTATGATCTTTTCATATGTAGCAATCTAACTCCATTTATATTTCTGGTTTCATAATTATTTGAAATAATAATTTCAGACTTAAAGTATTTTGGCATTTGGTTTTTCATAACTTTATGCACAAAAATTAGCACATTGCATAGTAGGCTCTTATTTATATGAATCCAATAAAGCTCCTCTCTCATTTATTTAATATTTGAATGCTCACTCACAATCTGAGTATTGTACCAGACAGATCACTTTTACATATAACTGTATACTCAACTCTAATTTTGATTTTTCAGAGATGTCTACCTAATCAACTAGACGATCGATTTATGACGTGTGTTTTCAAATGTGCACTGAATTTCAACTCACCACAGGGTATTGCAATTGTGTGTCAGAGACATGTATCTAACTCCCAGTTCGTAAAACATCCTCAGAACTCCCAGGGAATTTCCGATGCTGTGACCTCCTTCTATGCCGATCATGGAGGCGATCTTCCTTGGCCGAGCGTCGAGGGCTGCGAGGATGTCTGAAATAAAATGCCAAAATAGGAAAATAGTAGGTATTTTGTTACATATAATCCGGAATAAATAAGCATCGAAATGAGTAAGACGGAAACACTTAGAAATAAATGGTTTGAATTGTGGCATCGTGGATGTGTTTGAGTGTCCGAAGTAAACTCAATTATTTTTATTTCTTTTAAAATTAGGCAGACATTTACAAATACTGACATTCTTTATTGAACAGAATAATCAAATTCATTGACATGTCTAGACTGTCTAGTGCTCTTATTGACTGGGCGTAGCGAAGTCCTGTTTCAAATGGACCACTTGCATTTCTTCTATCTGTAAATTTGTTTGTGTGTGACCGAGACCGGTCAATTCGGCCAAGATGGTAGCCGTATTTGATAGCGCTCTGGCGGCTGTTTATCGGAATAATCAACATTTTGCGAAATCAGAATTATCAGTGTAAATAGTCGACAATTGTTTTCTATCGTTGAAAACACTTCTAGATGTCTAGGCATTAGACATGTGATTTATTTAATAAAAAAGTAATTATTATTTAATGTAAACATACTAATGAGATTGAAATTAACTAAAATGTACAAATAGGCTGTAGAAATAAAATGTAAGAAGATGTATTTAGTGCCCTTTAGTAAATTATTTCGGTACTATTAATAATACCCTTACTTATGTACTTCTGCACATTTTTTTTCCTGAAAAAGGATGCGGGGGGATGCGATGATTATATATGCATTCACTCTCCCGCAGCCAACTGGGGCCGAAGGTAGACCCCAAAATTACTATCCGTCTTATATCTACTTAAATACTTGTACATGAAATATATGTTTAGTATTCCTGCGCAAATGATTAATGCATAATGTGCCGTTTAAAAACAATGTGAAAAAATTGTTGATTTTCTCAAATATAAGGTATCTAATATTCCCTCCCCAATAATGGACATTTAAAAAAAAAACAAAAAAGAGAAAGGAAAAAGTGATTTCTATGGTTTAAACGTAAAAAAAATTGCATGGGGTCATCGGCCGACCCCCATGGTTACGGACATCATGTTTGGCATCTTGGCCTGTCGAGAGTTTTAAACACATATATCTTTAGTACCGTTTTTAATTCACTAATATTTTACTAGCAGACACGAGTGATAATGTTTGTTACATAAAAGATTCTGTAACAAGGTGTGTGCACCCTCTTACACACACTTTATTTATAGTTTCGGTGTGTGGCACCTCTAGTGCTTGCTTATTGACATTTGGGCATTGGTAATATTGCGAGCCCTGCAATATTTTTGAATGCAACAGTTGCTGATCCTGGACAAATTCAAATCAGGAGATTTGAAAAGAGAGCTCCTCATTCTTTGAGCAGCCACAGGTGACCACGGCCACCGTCCCTGTGGCGGCTCGACGTAATCAAAGAGTCATATTCGCCATTATTTTATCAACATGTGAAGATTGATATATATCCGCGCCCATCAGCGGCATCCATCATTGAGGACCACCAGGACAATGATTAAAATCCTGGATCAGCAGCGGAGTACCGTGGGAGCCCATTATTTCTGCTGGTTTAAAAAACACATCCAGCATCTGCGGACGCAGACATGACAAGACCTTCCGACTACACCTGGAGCCAGAGGTGCTCGCATAGATGCGGCCGAAGATCGCCCACCTTGGCCGTCATCAACATAGTCGGCTGGCTGGCAACCGCCCTTGGACGGGTCGTCGCTGAAAAACCGCGGGACTGGAGGCCTGATTCGTCGCTCCAGCCTGCCGTTCAGCACATGTCAGCAGCGGAGGGAGCTGACCGCAAATCTCCGAAGGCAGCAAGCAGCATCCTGGATCGCCTACGTATGGCATCACCCATTCATCAACTTTAAACGGTACTAACGCTCCATAACATTGCACATTCAGATTTACCTGCCAGATTTACCATTCAGATTTGCCCATTTAGTCTAGCCCTGATTTTTTAATTGTATCTACTTATAAATAAACTAATTTAACTGTCTCAAAGCAATAATCTCTTTTAATTAAATGACCTATCCTCATACAAAGTATTTTATAGCCGCCTGCTTAAGGTCCACGCCTGAGATACAAATTCTCCAGAAATAATCTCACTTGTCTCTTGCTCTCCATCTTACATTGGAAGCTTATATATCCATAACATTTTGGCTCCAACGAAATATTCTCATAACATGTTAACCGCCCTTAACGTAAGTCGGAAGTGAGATTCCACCCTATCAATTTAGTAACAATAATTTTAAATAAAAGATGAAAAGAAGAATCACATTTCTGCTTTATATACACATTTATTAAATCAAATAAATTTTATTTTTTTGGGAGGGTTGTACACTTCAATACAAGCTGGTAATATTTGTTTTAGCTAATGTAGAAATCCTTAGAGCTTTTTTAGAAGAAAGACAATTTTTCTGGGTTATGAATATTACCATATCAATATTTGAACTCTGACCATGAGAGTGAGAAAATGTTGTTCATGCCGTAGGTAAAAGAGGATTTAGCTACGTAGCACAGGATTGAATCCCTGATGCCTGCCTGTCCAGACGTTTGACGACAATCCGGTTAAAGCTATTTTAAGGCAAAGATCATCCATGACACCCGGCTAGGTTAAAAACGAAAAATGAATTTACAAGAGTTTTAATGACTTGTAGGATTTTGAAGTAAGCCCTGTTAGGATAATTTTATTTTTCTCTGAGCCGGATTAGACGCCTCTACCGTTCTCGTCAGTGCTTCAGACACTGAAAAATGGATATTTAACGACTGTTAATTATCGGCAGGCCTCATTCGAATCGCGATTACGCGCCGCCGTTTATCGTGAGGTTTGATGTTAACAAGGTTGTTGAATCTTATAATCCACATGGGGTGTTAGGGGACCTACTTGACTTATTGACTTACTTTATTTAACCAATGATTCCTGACATTATTTGAAATAAAATTTCTTAGTTAAGACAAATATTGTTCGTATTAAACTTTACAACTCTCCCAAAAAAATCCAAATCATTTGATTGTTTAAATGTTAAAAGCAGAAAATTTATTTTTCTTTATATATTTTATTTAAAATTTCTTGTTTTATATGTCATGATTTTTTTTAGTGTTTTTCGTGACACTGACAAGACTACCAACTACCACCACGTTAATATGAAACTAAAATCAAATGGCTTTTACATTTATTAATAATTAGTTTCAATTTAGAAATGCAAATTTTTAATTAGATATCAAATGACAACTAATTAGGTAAATTGTGTTAGGGAATGTACCCATACTACGTGACCAACTTTTTGCAATTTTTAACCCCCCCCCCCCCCCTGGTGACTAAAAACCAAAGCCCCCCGGCCGCTCATTTGTACCAAGCGTGGTATTTTGAAGACCCCCCCCTAAACGTGTCACGTAGTATGGGTACGTTCCCTTATCTGGCGATACTACAGGATGCGGCCGTATACTCGTATGTTATAGTGTATAACTCTACGTTCCAGGGTGGTTCCAGGGTGATAGCACTTGCACTTGTGTAGGACCAATTAGAATTGAAACTTTGCTGGAAATGACTTTAGCAGTGTTTGGTGACCAAATCTGAATAGCCAGGTATTGCCCCACCTTCCTCTTCCCCTCCCCGCTACCTTCAGCCTCATAACTTACCTCAATTGGGAATGCTATAGTGTCCCTGACTCCAGATGGGAGCATACAATTTTTAAAAAAAGTGTTTGTAATACGCACGCGGTAGAAGTGAAACCAACAAAAACTAAAGTTTTTAAGATTTGTGAGGCTACGAAGCACCGCATAAAGAGGAGACCGATTAAACCATCTCATTCTCTCGCAGACTAAATCCTATAATTGCATGTGTTTGTATCTTTTTAGTGTCGCTCGTTTCCGTTTCATCGAGTTTCAAATCATAGTTTTCACTTTAAAAAGCGAAACTTTACCAAAACAATCTCAACCAATATTTTAAAAGTGAGGTCATGATCAAAAGGACCAATGGGCGCAGACTAGCTTAATTTCCGTTTCATATCTCAACCAAATTGTGACATCATAATCAAAGCTTTGTTTGGTGATTTAGCAGGGGTGCCCGGTTTCATGGGGTGAGGTCTGTCTAGGTCTTGGAGCTGGATGACCAGGACATACTGAACCCCAGATTCCTACCCACCCCTTAAACCCTTTTCCTTTTCAGAACTCTCCTCTGTTTCCTTTCCTTTAAAAAAAAACCCCTCCACACAGCATCCCCAAAGATGACATTAGCCCTGATGGAAATTATTTTTTCCTCAGGGCCTCCTGTGTGGAGCTCATGTAAAAAAAAAATCGGTCAATGAGTGAAGTTTCATCCGAAATGCAAATCACAAAGCTGCTATAAAAATTTCACTTCAAAATAAACAAAAATTTTAACAAAACAAAAAACGACTTCAAAAAATGCACTAAAAAGTAAAGAAATAATTTCGTATTTTTCTACTCATCAATATGTATGTACGATTGATATTTTTGGAGTCGGTGTCAGTCAAGGTAGGTTTGTAACTACATACATAGTTATAGGTGAGATGTGCTTGTGTCGCACAAGTGACTTGACGAGGCGAGAGCGGGCCGCGGCGTGAGGGGAGCTGTCAAGTGAACTCGTCGGGCCGGGTACCTTTGATGACACCGACTCCAAAAATAACAATCGTACCTACATATTGATGAGTAGAAAAAATAAGTTGATTATGAAGTTGTAGAAGAACACGAAATTATTTTTTTACTTTTTAGTGCATTTTTTTAAGTCGTTTTTTGTTTTGTTAAAATTTTTGTTTATTTTTTGATTTTTAGTGAATCTGAAGTACACTTACTAATTTGTCTAAATATAGGTAGACCTACTAAAGGTGCTGCTCATATGAGAAAGACATAATTTGACCATAACGACGTGAGGGTCAAATTAAGAGATTCGGCCGAGTTTCGTTAATTTGCTCCTAAGAATTGAAGAGTTCCGTTATTTTGTCATGGATCCGATAATTAGAACCTAACCAAACTCTCATCAAACTACCCTTGAAGTACATCCTTTCCAATAAAAAAAGAATCATCGAAATCGGTTGGCGTGATATTGAGTTATTCGTCCATTTGTCGCGCACATACTTATGCAAATTTAAGACTTATATGGTTTTCTCGTAGATGCCATTATCGGAACTAGACCAAATTAAAATGGGACCACACGGGAAGCACCAGCTTTCAAATAAAATAAGAATCATCAATATCGGTTCACCCAGTCGAAAGTTCTGAGGTAACAAACATAAAAAAAAAAAAATCAGTCGAATTGAGAACCTCCTCCCTTTTGAAGTCGTTTAAAAACTGTGCAGTGCTACGATTAAAATAATGACTCGTTCTGGATCAGATTTTTTAATAGAAACTTAGCACAATGAGCACAGTAAGATCTAAATGAACATTGCATTCACAATACATAAAAAGCGGGCTCAGGTGCTCTGACCTGACTAAACTCCAACCGTCACAGTCTTCAAAGGGGCTTTCGGATTTAGCAGCGCGTTCGCTGAATTGGCCAAAGGGGCCCAGACTAAACACGAGGCGGAGCGTGCGACCGGTACGAGTTATCAAATGGCGTACATGTTCCAACTTCAAACCCGAGACAATAAATAAGAAAACAATACGTCATCTGAGAGAGGAGACAAAATATAAATTAGGAGAGGTAAATATAAACATTCCCAGGTTACGAATAACCTGACAATAATCATCCTCCTACAATAATCATAATAATCAGAAAATAGTGTTTGTGAAATTATGGAGGACTAATTAGCGGAGCAATAATTTGTGAAATGAAAAATTCTTCAGCACCGTTGTGATTTGAAATTCGATGAAACGAAAAAGCGACACCAAAAAGAGGCAAACTCTTACATCTATATTATTCAGCCTGCGAGAGAATGATATAGTATAATCGGTCTCCTCTTTGTGCGGTGCTTCGTAGCCTCCCCACTCTTGCCTATTTTAGTTTTCTGAAGGTTTCACTTCTACGGAATGTGACCTGCACACTTGTAATTTTGAAGAGAAACTTCTTTAGCACCGTTGAAACTTGATGAAACGGAAATGACACTCAAAACAGACAAACACGTACTGCTATTGGATTTAGCCTGCGAAAGAGTCAGGTAGAATGTTGAGTTATGTTGAAATATCTCCTAATAGTTGAGATTGTTTGGTGAAGGTTTCACTTCTATCGCATGTGAACTGCACTCGATTTTTATTTTGTAGGTGGGTATTCCTGATGCCTGGGTATAGTAATAAGTACATTTACGTTTTCTGCGATATTAAGCTGTGTGTCACTGCGTGATTATTTGTATATTATAATTATTTCATTTATTTTAGAAAATTTACATTTCACGCAATAGGAGGCCATAGGTCATCCAAGTGTTTCGCTACGTTTAGGCAGGATTCTCTCGACCCATCGTCTTGCACCGCAATTAACCACGAATCATTTGTTCGTCACTCTTGAACCCACTGACCCCGGGTTTCTTACCTACCTCACATACCTTTTTTCTTCTTAGAACTTCCTCTCCACTCATTCCTAAAAAAAACACTCCACACAGTTACTAAAATGACTGTATATGCCCTGAGGAAATTATTTTTGGTATTCACGCCTCCTGCGTGGAGCTAAATTGAAACAAAAGTGTTAATAATAAACGATTGATTAAAATTTTCGTTATTTGTTTTTGGGGTGTTGTCCGAAACGTCAACTAAAGAAGGAGGTAGCGCAACACGGCATAACACCCCAAAAACAAATAACGAAAATGCTTTTGGCCGTGAATTTCTAAAAACGTGATTGATCAAAAATTCATTTAGTCCACCCGAAAAAAGCGAGATTGGTGCCTTTCTTTGAGCTGTAGTCGATAATATATTTTTAAGAATGACAGTGTATTGCTATCCCAGACCACTGTCAAACCGCAACATGACATTCAAACAAATTCAAAATAATAATATAATAACTCCAACATTAATAATAACTGAAATAAGAATAAACTTAAATGAATACACCGTACCAAAAGGAAATAGGCTAAGCTCCATTAAATTATATTTCAACTGAAATTAAACGAGATTTTCTGGTAACATGCCGTTTAATTCCTTTTATGTTGTTCGCAACCTATTCCACCAATATACAGTTAAGCGATTAAGCCCTTCCTGGTATCGAAGGGTTGTGTGCTTTGAACAGCCTGTCAAATACTTGTTTAACGTTGGACACGTGTACTGTGTAACATTATCGGCAATCATGATCACGTTCAGCATATAATGTGTATTGTTATAGAGATTGATATAAATATTACACAAATGTAATGGCTTGTTAAAAAATTAACGCGCAAAAAATATTGGATGAAATTTGTTTTCGAATAGCCGAAATGATTTTATTATGTACATTACTGGGTGACCCGCAAACGTTGTTCTGCCATATAAATTATTTCTATGTGGATTAAAGTTCGATTAGGCGGACGTAGCGCCATCTGTCATTAAACAACATAAATAGTTTCGTTCTGTATTAAATACAAACGACGGTTAAATTTGTTCTCATACCTATTACCTATTCTCATACCTACCAAATATACATAAAAATTTCATAAAAATCGGTTGAGCCGTTTCGGAGGAGTGCGACCACAAACACCGTGACACGAGATTTTTATATGTAAATATATAGATTGATTTAGATGATTATATGTTTATTTTAAATTTAAATAAAGACACACATTCACTCGGCGGAATTTAGCGCTAAATTTAAAACTCACCTTTTCAGACATCGTATAAGTAAAAAATCTTTCACCTTCGCCTTCACTGCCCGCGACACTGTAAATAACTAATTGTGTAAAAATATAAGCTAATTCTTATTTGTAAGCTTTTGTAAAGGTCATTTCATGGAAATTCTCTAGTCCTAGAGTCGTATTTTCTCAAGTCTTTCAAAATAAGTATTAACTCAACTTTGGCATTAATCTTGAATAAGTGTATAAATATATACTCACGTGCCAAACATTTTTGCATGAACCTATAAATCCTTAACTACGTACTAAAACTTTTTTCATAGATACATAGATATTTTTCGGTTTTTAAATCCATACTAATATTATAAATGCGAAAGTGTGTGTGTTTGTTTGTAACGGTTTCACGCCTAAACCACTAAACCAGTGATTCCCAAAGTGGTCCAGGTGGACCCTCAGGGGTCCATGGGAGACTCAACGGGGGTCTACGTTGGCGTGATAAAAAAATGGGGGTCCACAAGTTGTATGAGGGGGTCCACGAAAATTTATTAGGTTTCGATAGTAAAGAACAAAAATGTTGGCTTGGCTTTACCTATCAATGTAGGCAGATAATACACTACTTAAAAAAATTAAGGGAGTAAAAAAATCCTTTTTTTTGGTGATTTTTGACAGGCTGTAATGGTCGTATTTAGACATTAAAAAAAGCATTTTGAGGCTTTAAGATTATAATTTTCATAATTATGGCAAATTTTTTAGGAGCTATGGTTCTCATGCAATCCTAATTTTTTGCTATTGTTTTGGTACACGGGCTTGAAATTTTTTTTCAGTTAGGTCGGCTTATGAATCAGATAGCCTTAATATTTAGCAATAATTTCCTTTTTTTAAAACCTCCCTTAATTTTTTTGAATAGTGTATTTTAAGAAGTTCAGCGACTGTTACTTTGTAAAACTTGCATATTCGATACTTAATTCTATTAAGGTGGGAAATACAGGACTAGGTTTTTTAATGATTTTTATGATTTTTTTTTGGCATGGAAGAAATGTGTATAATTTATTGAAACTTTGAGGTCATTTTATACATTTATTTAGAAAATATTATGAATTTTTCGAAGCATTTCCTCGGAAAATATAAAAATCATCAGCTGCTATACATCGAACGTCATCATCAGACGTAGCTTTTGTGTGCATTTTGGAGGCCACAGTTTTCATCTCAAATCAATAGGGTTTTGAATTTAATTTAAGAACATGTGTCTCTTCTATGTAAACCTAACTTTTCTCAAAAAATGGAAATTAAATTTTTTACAGGTGTGTAATCAGGAAACCTTGATTTTTTTGCAATTAAAAAAACTTTTGACAATGATATTACGAATTACGAATTTCAGTTCACAGAGATCGTAATTATATAAATAAGGTATCTGCAATGTTTGGTTAAAAACTTTCCGAGCTAGATTGTACACAAATTCCAAAAAAGTCATTTCGAGAAAAATGCGTTTCAAGTTTACCACGCGGTTCGGCACAAACACCCTCGTAATAACGGAACGAATTGAAATTTTTATTTAAAACTTTGGGAACATATTCTTAAATAGTTATATTCTAACAATTTAGGAAATAAAAAAATAAAAACATTTTTTGAGTCATCTACATGTATGTAGCAGCAGGGGGTCCACCGAAATCAGTAAAATTTTGAAAGGGGTCTACGAGAAAAATAAGTTTGGGAACCTCTGCACTAAACCAATTTAAAAAATTCTTTCACCAATAAAAAGCTACATTATCATTGAGTCACATAGGCTATATATAATGGTATACTCTGGCGTTATGAAATTTGTTTTAAAGAAAATGTGTGTATTTCATATATTTTTGCGGCAGGCAGGAAAGGCAGGGGGAATGTGGGGTTCCCATAGAGGGAAGAGATGAGGGAGGGGTAAGGCGGGGAAGGTGGAAGAGAACGGGTAGAGTGGAAGAGAATCAATTTATTTCTTTGAATGGCATTGCAAGGCATGCCGAGTACCAGCTAGTATCTCATAAATGAAATGTTATTAATTGTGAATTTTGTTAAATGTGTTTCGATTCACTGTATTTCACAATAATTATTATGAATTTTTAGACTCTATCTAATTTTATTTATGAACCGATACAGAAAACATTACCTGGCCGATCACACCCGAAAAACACACGGTAAATTTTTGGGATTGGTGTCCATGCACGCCGCCTGCCTATATATTTATTATTACCATTAAATAACGATTGGCTATAAGTTACGTAAAATAAAAAAAAACATGCGTACTAAGCCAGCCGCCTGCCTGTGCGGACGTAGCCTAATTACGCGCCCATCATGTATCCCACGAAGTCGGCTACAATCGTATCTAGTTCTCGTTTGTGTGAGGTCAGGGATACCAACAACATAACAGTGACAGAATGGCGGGCGGCAGCGGGCGGGCTGTCGTAGATCGGTTCGCGAAGTGAAATTTTATTTAACGACATTGAAAATTAAAATGCATTATTTTCCGCCAGCCGTGATGCAATAAGTTTCCTTTTATAGTGATTAAGGTGAATCTAAAGTTTTTTTCTAAAAATTATTCGTAATAGCCATGGACACCAATCCCAAAAAATTACCAAACACACTTTTATACTTTTACGCTTTTAATAAATAATCATAATAGACAGGTACATGGCAGGTGATTAATGATCTTACTTTTAAATGAGTTTTATGTTTCCGTATTTCTAATGTCACTAAGTAGGAATTTGATAAGCGTTGTTTTTAAAACTAATTTTCCCTTTTAAGGAAATAGTTTTTTGATTTTCTATTGAAATATTTTTACTGTTATTCTAAAAATACATATTTTTTATTTTTCATGAACTTGCGCAAGTTTCAAAATAAGACCGCAAGAAAATCGATGGACTTCACTAGCCTTTCATCATCCCGATTCCGGTAACCAGAGCACTCAGAATCATTCAACTTGCATCCTATCGTATTAATATTATAAAGGGGAAAGTTTGTATGGACTTATGGATGTTTGTTACTCTTTCGCGCAATAAATACTGAATGAACATAAAAAATTCTTTCATTAATAGAAAGCTACATTGTTTGCGAGTAATATAGGATATATATATTAGTAAGTTCTGGCGTTTTGAATAAGCTCTGGCGTTATGAAATTATTTATTTTATGTTTATTGTCCGGACGAAAAACAAAGCGTTGCTAAGTAATTTTGTTTTAATTTTAATCATTTTGTTATTTTTTTTATTTTATTTTATTTTTTTATTGAAAGAACAGATATACATATTAAAATCAACAAACAAGTCCTGCTAAGCCAATTCAATTGGCTTGTCAACAGGTGCTTATATTTTAGTTACATATAGATTATTTACATTTAAAATTTACATCTTATATCTACAGATTCAACACACATATCAATATACATATCAATTATCAATACAAATATTTTTTTTCCGATAGCCAATTTTTCACCATATATTCAACCTTATTCATAGAATTACATTGCTTTATAGTGTCAGGTAATAAATTAAATATCTTCGGTATGATGTATTCAAACGTTCTCTGTCCGTACTTATTGTTAAATTTCGGAACTATTAACCCGTCGTTGCGCGTGAATCTAGTGCTGTATTTATGTTCTAATTTCTCTTTATGCTGCGGGGTAAATATATGCTGAATTATAATTTTGTGCCATAGTATTGCTTTCACTGGTAAAATTTTGGCATTCTGAAACAGCAACGGTGTATCATGTCTCTGTTTGAAAATATTAGGGACGACTAATAATTTTACAATTGCGTATTGTACAACTTGTACTTGTTTCAGATTAGTTATAGAAGTATTTCCCCATATTGTTAATCCATATCTTATAATAGATTCTGCCAGTGACATAAAAATTATTTTAAGTGTTTCAATTGAAAGAAAAAATTTTAATGTGTACATTCTGCCAGCAATTGATCTGAGTCTTTTACAGGTTTTTTTAATATGTTTGTCCCATTTAAAAAAACAATCTACTGTAACACCAAGATACACGAATTCCGTAAATAATTCTAAGCTATCACATTTACAAATAGTTGGAATATTTTTATCGATGCAATTAAAATCGTGAGAAATAATATTAGGATTAAATAGAAATTTGGCATTAGGTGATCTTATATGCATTACTTTGGTTTTTTTAGCATTTATTAATAATCCTGCATCATGTGACCATTTACAAAGTTGATTAAAGTCAATTTGCATGAGTTCAATTGCAATTTTTAGATCTTTATGTGATATGACCAATGCCGTATCATCTGCGAATACAAAATGTTTAACAAAAGAGAAAAGTTTTTTCATTATAGTTACATAAATTATATATAGTGTAGGCCCCAATATGGAACCTTGTGGAACTCCTGCAGATACATTTTTTGTTTTACTAAAAGTATTATTTATTTTGGTACATATTTTTCTATCTCTAAGATAATCTTTAAATAAATTTAACACATTTCCTCTTATTCCAATTTTTTCTAGAGTTTTCAGAAGTTTTTTAGAGTTAATTGTGTCAAAAGCTTTAGAGTTATCGATAAATAAAACAATGTTTAGGTTACTATGGAGATTCGTACTAATCTACATTTTAACCTTATCCAACAGCTATACTAATATCATAAATTTGCCAAATTGCGCGTAAATGAATGTAACGGGTATTGGGGGGGGGGGGGAGGGGGGGGGAAGGGGGAGGCGAATATGAGAGTGAAGCCGGGGGCGAAAAGCTAGTACAAAATACATACAACTTAATACAATTACGTACAAAAAATCATGCAACTTCAACACCTCCTAAGTCTTAAAAAGTGAAACAGATAAAGAAAAAAAAGGTTAAATAGTTAGGTTATAACTTTTTTTTTCGTAACATTTAATGACTTTTCAAATGGGGTGTTGAAATGCCATTTTGTTGAACCCCCGATTCCTACATAAATAAGAATGGTTATGCAATTTTTGTTAACCGTAATTAGTAAAAGTATTTTTTCAATTAATCAACTACCCCAAATTTGCACATAACCTTACATCACGGCGCGGCGATGCGATGGGGAGACTGTTAACAATCTAGTTACCTCGTTATCGAGGAAAACAATGCCGGCAACTCTACTCTGTTAAAATGATTATCTTTCATTCTTGAAAGTTTCCCCGAGTCGTTAATTCGCCCGGGACGGCTGCACCTGAATGCAAACTTCCCCTTCGCCATCAGAATTTTTATATGCCGGTGGAGAATTTTACTCCCGAATGAAATATTAAAATTCCCAGACTGCTTGAAATTTTGCCCGCTAAACACGGCGGCACGCGGGAGGTTTTTAAATAATAAATTAACATTTTCCACGAATCTATTTCATAATTTTAAGGTGCTTCAGAAACCACTAGATTCGGTTTTTGCTTTGCCCACGGGGGTTTTGTTGGGCAAATTCCCCGACTCTCGCTTTTTGCAGCGCTTGAATTTATGCCCAATCCCGCACTAATAAATAACATTTTTCAATTTAAAAAATAACAGTTTCATAAATTTAGGTACTCTTTTTAATTTTTTTATAAATGAGGTGAATTTAAGTGCACTTGAGATGTTTTTTTTTCTTTATGTAAATACATACCTCACAAGAGTCCCAGCTACTCCCGTCTGGAGCCAGTGAGGCTAAAGGTAGTGAGGAGGGAAAAAAATGGGAAAGAGAAGGGTGGGGAATTAGCTGGCTGTTCAGATCTGGTCAACAACCACGGTTAAAGCAATTTTATGCAACGTTTCAATTATGAATTGTCGTCTAATACTAGTGTGATACTGAGAGTATCTTCCACTCTGACACGTACCGCAAATACACTAAATAATATATTTTTTAATTGAATTAATTGTGAATAACGCAAATTAATCAAATAACATTTATTAGCGCCCGCCGGGGTTCGATCCCGCAACCTTCGTAATGTGAGTCAAGAACCTTACCTCTCCACCACAGCCGGCCGTGATGTATCTTCACAAAACACAATACGTACGAGTTATTATGGTGTTGGTACCGTTCAAATTCACCGGTTATATAAATATTATTCGTTATTAGTTTATTGGCATTATTTTTTCAAAGCTTTTGAAGTCAGAGAAAGACACAATACCACATACTTGGATTCAAAATCTTTGTGGCTGGTATTAGTGCAGTTACGAATGTTAGCCAGCCCCCGATACGAGAGGGCATCAGAAGAAGAAGAAGAGTCAAGTGTTTTTGTAATAACATTTTTGTTAGTGGTGCTTGAAAACAAATACATCTATATTGTGATGTATAAGCAAGGTTAAGATCTGAAACAGAGCACCGCTTTTCACATTTTCTCACCCACGGCACACCAACGTTTTTACAAAACAAACCATTATAAAAAAATGTTATTTCAAAAAAACAATTTTAACTACTAGTCATGATTCACGATTATATGCAAGGCGACCGATTACTTAAAACACCGCACAAACAGGGAATCCAATAGATGTATGAGTTTGCCTCTTTTCAGTGACACAATTTTTCGTTTCATCGAGTTTCAAATCACAACGGTGCCAAAGAAGTTTTCTCTTAAAAAATAAAATCAGAGTTCAATTCACATTCACGGTAGAAGTGAAACCTTCAGAAAAATAAAGTACACAAGAGTGGGAGGCTACGAAGCACCGCACAAAGAGGAGACCAATTATTCTATCTCATTCTATCGTAGGCTAAATCCTATAGTATGTGTTTGTCTCTTTTTAGTGTCTTTTTTTTCGTTTCATCGAGTTTCAAATCACAACGGCGCTAAAGAAGTTTAGAATACAAACATATTTAGGTCTATTATTTTTATTAGATAGCAGTAATTGTACCATCACACATGGTATCTCTAGTTAACTACCGTCACAATCAAAAGAATACAAGTCAAAAAAACCGAAAGATTAACGAACTAAAAAAAGGTTTTTTTCAGAACTAAATACATGGTATTTCTTGGGTCTCAAATTCTTACAACTTTTTTGGTGATTTGTTTTTTTATTTTTAGAGTTAGTTTTAATTGTTAAAATAATTGTCAAAGTTATAATTTTTCAAGATCCCCGAAAACCACTGTATGTATGGTGAATCGTGTGACGTCATCACTCCTGAAAAGTTACTATAGGATCGGACAATCAGCTGATCAACTGCCGCCATTTTGAAAGTCGGTGTTCAAAGTATTCTCCCTAGAAGTAGCATTACTATTTTTTTGTGCAATAGTTTTTGAATATTTTCAATAATAGAGATATCTTTATTTTTGAAACATTATTAAGGCCTAAATAATGTTTCAATAAACACAACAACTAAATCTCTATTAACATTTTGTAAATAAACGAATAAATTAATACGATGGCTTGTGTCATACCTACATTTCCATACAAAGACTTTACGGTCACGTTACGACACGAGGAACAGTGACGTCACCACTAAACATTTTGGCGGCGTGTTTCTAAGACCCGATGAAAAATTGACTTTTTAATAATTTTTTAAAAACTTAGCGTTTAATATTATTAAATAAAATTTATATATTCAGAATCAGCGTTTATTGGTCTACATCATAGATTCTCAACCTTTTTTTGCCCACTGTCCACTTTGAGAATATTTCCGAAACAGCAATTGACCGCGATACCACGATACCACGACAGGGTTACATTTGCCACAACGGATGGGCGTAACGGGATACCACGACGAAGAGGAAGTAATGGGATACCACAATGGGGTAACATTTGCCACAACGGTGAGGGGGCGTAATGGGATAGGGAAATATCTTTGTGGATGGATGGCCCCTAACGGGGTGGGATGGGGCAAGATAGGATGGGGTGGGATGGGTTTCGATGGGACTTCTACCGCCCCCTTAAAGTCTGAAACGCCCGCCAATTTTCTCTTAGTCTTCTACCGCCCACGCTGAGAACCTATGATCTATTATACTATATGAACATATTTTTTTAAAGCCATAATATTTTTCACTGGAGTTCTTTATTGTGATGAGAATTGAATCACCTGGTCCTAAATCTACCAAGCTTAGATAAGTATCATTTTTCATTACTACGGCATTATAAACATAACCGTCTTCATTAAGATGAAGAAACTCCTTGCTTGTGGAAATAAACATAACAGAGAAATTTATTCACGAGCAATAAAACACTGGAGATATGAATACATATTGGTTTATGATACATCCACGTTACCCGCAGACGTTATAAAAATATTTTCCCCGGGGTGATCCTTAAACTTGCATACAATTACCCGCGTTGCCAATAATAAAATATGAACTGGAATTTAACCACTCGAAGCAACGTCAGAATGTTCGTACATTTGTGACATCGTTATTTCGGTCGTGTCGTGTAACTTTTAATATGTTAGAAGTGAGGTTTTCTGGAACTTTTAACACATTAGAAGTGACGTTTCGACCTGTTAAGAATCGATTCTGACAGAAGAGGGCTTTTATCCGTACGAAAGCATTCTTTTTCGTATCACATTCGACATTTACAGTAAATGACTATTGAGATTGTTTATTTTATATTATTTATTTTAAGGTCTTCAGTATTATATAGAAATTACTTGGTTAGTTAGAACTTTGAAAAGTGTGATTTTTGTGGTTTGAAGTGAGGTTAACTTAAAAAATGCTTTACACTTTTCTTTTCTGTATGCTTGTTTTTGTATCTTTTGTTTCAGCTTTATATGCCTCTGTAATAACATGTTTTCTTTTTGAAGAGAAAACTTCTCTAGCACCTTTGTGATTTGAAACTCGATGAAACGAAAAGGCGATACTTTAAGAGGCAAACACATACATATAGGATTTAGCCTGCGAGAGAATGAGATAGAATATTCGATCTCCTCTTTGTGGGGTGCTTCGTGGCACTCTTGCCTACATTATTTTTCTGAAGTTTTCACTTCTACCACGTGTGAAATGCACAGTTGTATTGTTACCTATGTGTTATTTTTAACTCTATTATGTTTTAACAATTGTACCGATTTGTTATATCTATTTTAATAATTGGTTGTTTTTTTTTTACACTTACGTTAGAAATTTGACTGATTATTATTACAGGGTTCATGGTAGGAATAATAAAAAGAATAAAAATTATTCATGAATTTGTAAACGATTTATAAGAAAAGCATGTTAATTAAAATGCACAAATTCATTATGAATTTTTAATGTCAATCATTTAAAAAAATATTATGTTTTTATGCTTTTACCGAGTGTAAAAAATGGATTTAAATTATTTAAATTTTATTTTATCTGAAACATTTATCGGTTTACGAATCCTACACAAAAAAAATAATTATTTGGTTTTAACCTTCTAATCATGCACAAATACGAGTAATAACTAATAAAGTTTATAATAATACAGGTAGGTACCAGAAAAACACAATAAATATACATAAAACATAATCTAAATTAGTTCATTCTTATAATTGCCTTCCAGACAGCCTTGAAAATGAAAAAAAATAGGAAGATTTTAAAAAAAATCAAGTGCAGTTTACATGCGGCAGAAGCGAAACTTTAACAAAACAATCTCAACCAAAACGTGAAAAGTGAGGTCATAATCAAAGCGACATAATCAACCAATAGGAGCCTTTAAAAGTGACATTATAATCAACGCGGTCAATGAGCGCAGTTGTCATTTCCGTTTCATCCGAAATCCAAGTCACAGCGGGGCTAAAGAAGTTTCACTTAAAAAAAATTTTTTTATTCATAATTAATAAAATAATTAAAGTGTATCATACTTACTATATTGTGATGTGAAATGTATGAATGTTGTTTAGGTTTCTAATTAAAAAGTTAAAACGTGTTTTTCTTTTTCCAGAATAAAAATTGAAAAAAAAATTAAAGAAGTTAAAACACATCTACCGGATCTGCCGGATCTGCCCTGATGATGGACACTGCAACGATGTCCGAAACGTTGGCTAAAGAAGGAGGTAGCGCAACACGGCACAACACCCCAAAAACATATAACGAAAAAGTTAAAACTTGTTTTTCTTTTTTCCAGAATAAAAATTGAAAAAAAAATTAAGGATTTTTTTTAAGTCGATTTTTGAATTGAAATCTTACTAATATTATAAACGAGAAAGTTTACATAGATGTATGTGTGTTTTTTACTCTTTCACGCAAAAACTACTAAACGGATTTTAATGAAACTTTACAATAATATAGCTCATACATCAGAATAACTTATAGGCTATAATTTATAAAGCTAGCTAGGAGAGGAAAGGGGACGCACGGGAAAAATGATTAATAAAGAAACAATGTACTTCTTTGAATATGGCATTGCAACGCATGCCGGGATATAGCTAGTTGGTAAATAATGCATAAATAATTATAATGTCATGATAAATATCATTTCGGGGCCAACTATCGAGGCATTCACCCTTCATGCTTCACTTTTACAATTCTAACTTCAAGACTAACTTTGTTTATCTTCTTGAAACCGTAACAAAAAATCAACTAACTTGTATGTGTCACTTTGTTACTACAATATTTTTAAATATACATTACCTATATTTTTAAACTTTCACTTTGAAATTTACATTTTTTTACTTGTACCGCCAACGGCGCCAACTTATTGGAGAAATTTAGCACTTTAGTTGATATTACCCACGCACAGGCAGTGCCTTAGTGGGTTCCCATTATCTACTTTTGTCATATATATATTTTTTACTTTTTACATTATTTTTATCTTGTGTTATGTTATATATATTAAGAAAATATGTAAAAATTACTTTTGAAATGTATCAAGATATAATGGGAAAAAAAAGAAAAAAAAAATCGGATTAAAAATTCAAATACGATAGTTATCGTTGTAACCACGTGAAAAAACACGTATTTGCAAAATGTATCACTCGATTTTTTATTAGCCAGTTGAAAAGCATGCAAGAGGAAAGATTATATCTGCCGTTAAACTGCGCCGTCGCGACATTTGATTTGACACTTGTGGTGTTTAGAAACTTCTAGCGCTTTTATTACATACTTGCATGCGGTTTTATGCGATGACATTTATTGAACCATTGGTTTTATGAGATTGAATAGATTATAAGATTAATAAATAAGATTAATATCCAAGATGGAGTTAAATTTTATCTATGGGATAATGTCATGTAATATATCGCACTTCCGGCCGCCATACCAGACCGCCATAACTCAAAAATCGAATGTTGAGGGTGACCGAAAAACACAGAATGAAATCGACTCAACACGTCATTTGAAAAGCATTAAAAGCGACCAAAAACAATAAAAAATGGTTAAATAGGTTACTTTAGGATAGGATAAGGGCTATTTTTCATTTATGAAGTAAAACTTCTTTACGCACGCTTGACTTGGGGAGTAAGCTGGTGAATGCGTGACGAGAGCGTTACGAAAAGCGAGGTGAACGGTAGTTAAGAGGGAGATATAAGTTAGTGAAGATAGAAAGAGAGAGAGTTACGTTTCGTATATTACTGTAGGGGCAAGAGAGAGAGGTGCGAGCACACATTTTTTCTCTATCTTTTTCTCATAGCATGTTACGTTTCGTATATCTAAGACACAGTGCAGGCCTATTGTCTGTATCACACTGTAGGAGCAAGAGAGAGCAGTGCGCGCGCACACTTTCTTTCTCTCTTCCTATCATATAGATGGAGCTAACTAAGTTTTACTTCAGTTGTGTAGTCTAAAGCACACTCGTTTTTTTTAATAGCTATAAATGACTTTTAAAAGAAATGTTGAGTTGAGTACCTACTATGTAATAGCAACACCCCTGCCGTAGGTCACCCCAAGTGGTTCGCTACATTTGGTGACTAAGCACGGGTGCCCGGGTTCATGGGGTGAGATTTGTCAAGGTCTTGGTGGGAATGCGTTGGCCCGTCCATTGTGTGGCGGCCGGACCGGGAGAGACAGGTTGAGGGAGACTTGAACCTAGACCTCTCCAGCCAAATTCTCTCGATTCATGCCTTGTACAACATTGGGAGGGATGAATTCATACGCCCGTCACTCCTGGACTCATTGAACTCCAGATTCCTACTCACCCTCATATCCCTTTCCTTTCCCTAAAAAGACCCCCCACGCAGCATCCCCAAAGATGACACCGGCCCTGAGGGATTTTTTTACTCAGGGTCTCCTGGGTGGAGCGAATGTAAAAAAAAGTTCCTCAGTAATATTCAGAAAATTCCCAAATTGGTGGTTTCTAACAAGTTACAAATTACCTAATTCAGAAAATGACTTAGGTAAGTAAGTTTTAAAGAACCTTTGTTGTTCATACATTAATTGAGATTTTCACGCCCAAAAATATTACCTAGTTTTATTTTTGAGATATCATGCGATAGTTGTGCCACCTCCTTCTTTTGCCATCGGTTCGGACAGCGTTTGGAGAGTGTCCACCATAATTGCAGTTGTATATGGTTCTATACCAACTCAGAATCAAGTCAACTCAACACCTCATTGAAAAGTTAAAAAAAATCATTTTAAACAGCCCTTAACCCAAACCTAACTTAACCTATTTAATCAATTTTTCATATTTTTTATCATCGCTTTTAATGACTTTTCTGAAGAGGTTCTGAGTTGATTTCATTCTGAATTGTCCGGTCACCGTGTAATATTATATACCACTGAAATGCTGTCCGAAACGTTGGCTAAAGAAGGAGGTAGCGCAACACGGCATAATACTCTAAAAATAAATGCCTGCCGTTCATATAAAAAAACGCCGCTAAAGGTGTTATAATATAGTTAATTTAATTCTCCGCCCTTACTTTGTAGTACCGGGGTTCGCAGGGTTTCAAAAGAGTTTGTTTCATGAATAAAAACTACACCAAATGATCAATTTACACGTACGACGCGTTCGCTACTAGGCATACGTTTTGTCCAAAAGGGTTAGGGTTGGGCTATACATGTGTATCTGGTGCTTAGTGCTAGAAGTGCCCATGTCAATTTTGGGAATCGCTCAGGACTGAAGTTGTTTTTCAAGTCTTGGCTAAAAAAACGCTGATTCAATATTTTCATTTCTACAAAAGATAGGCCACAGTTTAATTAATCTAGAGCAGGGGTCTCCGAACTATGGCTCGTGGGCCATATCAAAACCCGCCAGTGTCATCAACCCGGCCCGCGACAGCTAAAGACCAGTGTCATCAATCGGGCCCGTGACAGCTAATGGCTTATTGTAGTTGTGATAAGTTGGATAAAAACTTAAAATGATAGTAAGTACTCGTAACTCGGTTTTATTTACTCCCTAGGGTTTTTCACATGATGCGATGCTGCCTCATGAGCTTCTTGAATGAGTTTTGTTTTGCTTTAAATATTATTTTGCTTGTATTACTAACCTGATTTGTTGTATTATGTTTTATTTTCCTGTTAAGCACTTGCATACTGCTTTCTAACAACGTATGCAGGGACACTGGAGGTCTAGATTCGTTCAAAATAAATAAATGTAGCTTCGTTTAACAAAAAAAAATTAGAATCTTGCGAGGGGCTTGAAGGAGTAACCATCAGTTACTTATACCAGGGCGGGTAAGTGGTGGATAACCTCCACTCCTTAGGTAAGGCTTAATGACAAGTATAATATCGAACCAACGAGGCTATTTGCGAAAAAGAAGCTAGCAAGAAAAACTAGCGCTATATGTTAGCGATGGATAGAATATACCACCAGATGTCGCTAAGTGTCGCAGTCGTGACAATACAGTATACAGTACAAAACAATAGTAATTGAACCAGTGATTTTAGCAAGCGTATGCTCACTCAGGGCGCGTACCCGGCGACTAGTCTAGAAATTATAGATAATGGCAGGAAAATAAAAACGGTTTTGGCCCTTGGAACTTACTAGAATAACCGGTATGGCGCTAAGTCTGGAAAGTTTGGAGACCCCTGATTTAGAGCATCTGAAACACCATAGACCATAAATAATTATTCATAGTTCATAGTATCCAAATTAGGGACGATCCAGAATTCTTTCTGATACCTGAATGAAAATGCCAAAAACTGACATAGGCATACTTCTGGCATCTACTCCCAGGTCTAATATTAGGTAAATGTCATAAACAAATATACTTTTTATTACCCTCGTACGTACATTGCGTATAATCAATATTTTTCGAATGTATCACTGACCATAACGTATTATATACCTTCGAGTCCATGATATGTTACATTTAACTAATATAATCATAATAGTAAATAACCGGAATGGTAGATACTCGTAGGTATGGCTGATGTCCCATGCGTTGCCAATAGATTTTTTAATGCACAGTTTTTTTGTTATATTCAGATGTAAATAGTAATTTTCGACATATTTAAACGTCAAGTTGCCAAAATTTCATCAAACAGAATCAAAATATTGAGTTAAGGGGCGGGAAAAGGGAATAGGAGTAATTTTTGGAAATCTCATTTAAACAGTGTTCTTTCTCTTAATTTGAAGGTCTAGTGTGCAAAATTTCATCAATCTCAAAGTAGAATTGCATATTTACCTATATGAAAAGAAAAACCACACCGGGACGCGTATTTACAATCCCTACCGCGTTTCAGTCGCTTTAAATTTTCAATATCAAAATTTAAATATTTAGAAATAAAGTTATTAATTTCTAATATACACATTGGAAAGATTATTTTATGTAGATTTTAGAACAATTTTAGTTTTTGCAATATGATAAAAAATAACCAATATAGAGGTATATTTAAAATGTAAATTGTCGTTACTGCGACTGAATCGGTATAGGTTTTGTAAATACGCCACCGGGACACTTCTTTACATACAAATTTAGATATAAATTATAAGGCCCCGGCTTTATGTAGAGTTTTTCGAAATCCGATGTGGACAATTATTTTCCTTTTTTTACGTCAAGTATACAAATTTTCATCAAGAAGTTTCAAAATACTGTTTTTGGGAGTGGGGATGTGAACGATTTTTTGACTCCTCAATGATACAATTACATTCCCTTTACTTTAGAGGTGAAGATTTTTTTGAGGAATAAATATGCTCGAAGTTTAAAAAGGTTGTATACAATATTCCTACCTAACCTTAATTCCTTTTTGCTTCCCAGAACTTCCTCTTCTTCCTTTCCCTAAAATGTTTGAAAAAGATCCTTTACATAACATCCTCAAAGATGGTACAGGTCCGGAGGTATTTTTTTCCTCAGTGCTTCGTTTCTGGATCTAATGTAAAAAATATTTATTATAAAACATAGGTATATTAATTTATTCTTCATTCAAAGCGAAACTTTTACTTCATGAAAGCGTTCAAGTTACTTAATGGTAAAAATGAAAGGTAAACCTATAAGCATATTTTCAACTAGAAAAGTCTAAATTTCTCCAAAAAGTTCCGTAATTCCTATTCAAGAGTGTTCGTAGTATCGCTATATCAAAATATAAGAGATGAGACTTGAAGTATTTGAAGCTTCTGAAGTGAGCGGGCACCATCGAGAAATACGATTTATAAATAACACGGAATTTTTTTTTAAAACTAAATACTGTTTTTTTAATTACAGGAATAATATTTTTTGTTTATTTAAACTTTAGCACAAAAATGCTAATATTATTATAAAATACTAGTTTCTAGAGGAGGCGAGATGCCTGCCAGGACAGATAAGAACTAAGAACATCGAATTTAAACCTTGAAGAAGGTTTATTGTACTTAAAATAAAAGACGATCAGAAATTTACCTTCAGAATTAAATTTAAATTTCGAATACCATTAGTAAACTATCAAACATTTAAAATATAAAAAATGCGAGTTGATGTGAGTTTGAACTGGCGTTCGAGGATCCCACCCAGGATCTTGCTTTATTTATCCCTACCAATGGGCATCCCCACCCATACAAAAAAAGACTTCGAATGATCCACAATGTTCCAGAACATTCCACAACATTCGAGAGTGTTCTGGAATGTTTCACAATGTTCCCGATTCTCTATTCCTGAACATTCCACAACATGCCAGAATGTTCCGGGATGAATTGGAATGTTTTGGAATGCTTCTCGAACATTCTCGAATTTTCTGGATTTCTAGAAATTTCTAGAGGGCGAAACTTTCAGCCCGTATAGCGCTTAACCCTAGATCACTAACTTTATTTTACAACGCTTATTACTAAATTTCGTCTATTCGGCTACGCCGTATAAAAGGGAGGCTTCTAAGGGTTTAGGGAATCAAATATTTATATGTGTTTTACTTATTTATTACAATAATCATTTGTTAACATGTTTATAAGTTTTTTATTTACTAAAATCAAATTTTTGAGACCAGAGTTTTTACTCATTTGAAAATTTTTGGTTTTTTGAATGCTTAAATCTTATTAATTAAAAAAAGCAAAAATTTAAAATATTAAAAATAAGTAATAAAATCAACAAAAGAAAATTTTAGAAAATAACTATTAATTAATACATTTGTGACAAATTTCAAGTTTGTGTTCGCCACACAAGGATTTGTTGCACTTGGGCATACAGGGCACACAGGGCCCCTACACAAAAACACACACGTGCGCCGCGCGAACTGAAGGTCGTCTGAGATTAGCCGGAATCTGGAATGCGTACGATGACGCACTCAAAATTTATACCATTTTTATTCGAGTCAGCGTCGTCGTTTTGACGAAGGTTAGTGATCTTGGGTTAAGCATGTCCTTCAGGTAAAAACGGGAATCTTCTTCATGGACGGGTATAGAGCTACCGTACCATATAACTCTCTTGATCGTACCGGGACTCGTTTCTAAGTTTTAGCGGGATGCACGCTTTCTTTTGTATTGTTTAATTATAAAATCTAATAAATTCTTTATCTGATTAATGCTTATCTGAATGTTTTAGAATTCATTGAACCAGAGTTACACATAAACAGAGAGACACGCCCATGAAAATATAATTTTTAATAATATCTTTTATTATCCAAGTCTGGTATTACCGTACGATAGGATTTTTCTGCCATTAAGTAAATCTCTTAAATGTTAAGATACGCAATATTGTGTCATGGTAAGGTAAGCAAGACAAATGCTTTCTATTATCTGAATTAAATTACTGCTCAAAATATACGTCGTAAAAGTGTACTTTTTACGTCTTCATAAATTTTTCATGTTTCAAATTTATTTCATACCATCCATCTTTGTTGAGAATCTATAAAAAGACAACAGTAAAGTCTGGGGCTATAAATTGTGATCTCGGTGGGGCCGGCAGGCCTGCCTGTGCGGGGGTGAGTTGACCGTTAATCCGTATTTCTGTTTCTCAACATTAGCAGCCTCTAAGGCGGGCGTTATAAATGATCCATCGGATTCGAACAAAGGGGTTTAAAATCGCACCGAATCTCAAGTTTATTGACTCAGAATCTTAACAAACATCACTTTCGAGTGAGATAAATTTCACAGATTTAATCTGTAATCTGGCCATTTGAGAGGCTTTTGAATCCTGTGCAATCTCAAGTTCTTAAATTCTGAGATCGGTCGCTAGGGGCACTTGTGAATTAATAATGTTTGTCAAAAGATATTTAAATTGCAAACAAAATACAAACGTCGGTCGGGACTCATACGTTCATAATGTACCTATATTCAATACGATTATTCAACTTTGATTACCTTTGTTACAATAACTTTTGAAGGTTATACACATCAATGTAATATATCATTGAAGAAGACGATATTACTAATAAATCTAAACGAAAATATGACAAAGAACAAGATACAGAAAATTAAAAAGGTGAGGTCGAAACTGCGACACGAACCAAGGATTTTTTTCTTATCGGGATTAGTTACAAGTTTCCAGTTGCGATCGTTGCCTTTTTGTTTTTCTGTGTCTTGTTCTTTTTCATATTTCCTTTATATTTATTAGTATTATCTTCTTCTTCAATCAATATGATTAGGTTGTCGGATACAATAACAAAAAGTTTTTATTTTGTATCTCGATTTTGTTTACCGAAAGCGTTTCTTTGATGTGGTTTGTTACTGTGGCGAGTTATAAAAATATTCATAGATCAATAATATATTGTGATAAAATTGTAATATTGTGATATTGTGGTAATAAGTAATTTAATAGAAAAAAGATTTATTAACTCTTTCATTTAATTTTGTTATTTGTTTTTGGGGTTTTATGCCATGTTGCGCTACCTCCTTTAGCCAACGTTTTTTTTCCTTTATTTTTCCCCATTATATCTTGATACATTTCAAAAGTATTTTTTTACTAATTTTCTAAATATATATAACATAACAGAAGATATAAATAATGTAAAAAAGTAAAAAATATATAAGACAAAAGTAGATAATGTTATGGGAACCTCCTAAGGCACTGCCTGTGCGTGGGTAATATAAACTAAAGTGCTAAATTGCACCAATAAGTGGGTGGAACAAGTAAAAAATATAATTTTCAAAGTGAAAGTTTAAAAATATAGATGCATCCTTGAAAGTATTGTAGTAACAAAGTAACACACATAAGTTAGTTGATTTTTTGTTACGGTTTCAAGAAGATAAATAAAGTTAGTCTTGAAGTTAGACTAGAATTGTATTAAAAAGTGAAGCATGAAGGTTTACATATAGTTTCGGACAGCGTTATAGTGTCTGCACACATCTGCCCTGATGATGGACACTGTAACACTGTCTAAAATGTTGGCTAAAGAAAGAGGTAAAGCAACACGGCATAACACCACAAAAACAAATAACAAAAATACTTTTAGCCGTCAAAATCTAAAATCATATCCCTCTCTTTGAAACTGTGAAAAGGCACGATTTAAGTCTTTCACGCCCAAAAGTATTATTGTGATATTTTTTATATATGCTGTATTTTTGGAATATTATGCCGCGTTGCGCTCCCTCGTTCTTTAGACTATGTTTCGGACAGCGATACTGTGTCCATTATCAGGGCAGACTTGTAACTGATCTGATGATTGATGTAACCCTCTCCGAAACATTGGCTAAACAAGGAGGTAGCGTATCACGGCATAATACCTCAATAATAAATCCCTTTAAGCTGTGATAGCTTCATCCATTCACGAAAGTTCTCTTAAACCACAAAATTGTGAAACCTTTTTTTATTTAGATTTACGGTGTGAAATGAAAGTTTCAAACTGTTCTCCAGAGATATATTTCATTTTTGCACTTATCATATTGTGACCTAAGACCACAAAATATTTAACATTGTAAAGTAAAGCCTCCGCAAAGGATATGTTTTTTCACTTTTCGATTAACGAGCCCCTCAGGCCTGCCGCAGGAAACCATCGAAAGGCTTCTGTGTGTAAAATATTATAAAATATCAAGCAAAATTTGTTACATGTATTTTTCACATATCCTTTGATGCATATCTGTTCATAAAAAAGTGTAATACAAATTCCCTTCCAGCGAGTTCATATGAATATTAAATAAACTAGTATAAAAGGTCTTAGCCCGCGCATTTATCTCTGTATTTCCAGTAGCCACATTTATAAGCAGATCGAACCGAGCGGCAGTTTTTATGGCCATTTTCCTCAGAGTTTGGTGATAAAAACCCTCCAGACCCGGAATGAATCATTCAGTACACACGAAGGCCCGTGCGCCCGCAGCTTTCCGGCCTACCTGAGCCCTAAGGCACCGGGCATAAAGCGAGATAATACAACCGCCACAAATATAAAAATCAAAAAGCGGAGACATGAATAGAAATGTTCTTTCACTATTCATACACTTTAAAATGTATCGAAAGAATTCGCATTTTTCTCACCTTTGGGTCGTAAATTTCACTCGGCTAAAAAAAGTTTGGACTTTGTGCGCGACCCCCGCCGCGGGATGGAGATATGACAGGCTGAATGGCCTCACTCGAAATTCTAAGCGCAAAAATATTCAATGCGGAAAATATCGGATTCTGATACCTGGAATTTAATACCTCGACTTGGAGTTTGTAACAGTTTAATAGTAGGACGATATTTATACTCCCTCCGTGGCAGAGCGGTAATATTATACACCTCAGCGCAAATTTCACAGGTTTCAAACCAAGTGTGTGTTAAACACATTTTTAAAAATTATTTACGATGGTTATAAAAAGTTCTAAATTCTTTCATTATTACCGTGGTAAGAGGCCGCCATTCACATTGGAACCTTTGCCTAAAATGTTACATTAAGTAACCAGATCTGACTAGTCAGATGCGGTCCCAACCTCCCCTTTCCCCCTTCCCATCTACTTTCTCACCCCGCTTCCTTCAAT
The DNA here is from genome assembly GCA_917880885.1 of Limnephilus marmoratus. Lineage (NCBI taxonomy): Eukaryota > Metazoa > Arthropoda > Insecta > Trichoptera > Limnephilidae > Limnephilus > Limnephilus marmoratus. The sequence continues at coordinate 38,254,632 of OU862920.1, read as the reverse complement.
AATCGTTAACATCATCATCGCAGTATTTCGAGGGGTAGAATTTGACCCCATTCATAAAAACTCTCCACGGCTTCGTTCCTTCGCCATTTGCCTGCAGTCCTAAAGAGGAACGGTTGCGCGGTCTTTTTCATACAAAACTTAAATTTGAATTTGAGGCCAAAATACTTAACGAAACGGAAAATTTCTGATTTTAATAAAAATTTATAGCAAATATCATGTTGCGTATATTTATTTGTGTTTTAAATTTAAAAAATAAAACAACAGGACACGATTAACTCATAAATAATTGGGAAAGTTGTCGCTAAAATCATGAAAAATAGAATCCTTTAACGACCCATATGTTATAAATAAATAAAGTAACATATGTCCTTAGTAGACATTTGCTGTACCTTTTGATTGAAAAATAATTATTGAGTTTGGCAAAGTATTTTGGACTTAAATCCTAATTTAAGTTTGATTTGAAAAAAACCGCCCAGCCGTTCCTCGGAGTATGAGTGCCATATAGACTTACATTTCTCTGGGAAGTTTATTTATTTATCGATGGGCTTGCTGGTCGAAAACATCGCCATTTATTACGGTAATGAAATAAATTTTCAACATGATCAAAGCGATGATTCCAATTAAAGGTGAGCACACCAATCATACAATATTCTTTGTGCATCACAAAAGTACCAAAATTGGTAAATGCATAAGTACATGTTATAATAATTATAAAGGGTTTTTAAGTGAGGAGATCATCAGGTATATGCAAGTATAAGTTCATTCTGAAGGTAGTGACTGAATTCTAAAATATATTTAAGCATTTATATTTACAGTGTCTATTATAGTTACTATACATAAAAAGAGGACAATAGCATTAATGAATACCTTCGGAATAGAGATTTGTGGTAGGTCCCCCCCATATTTTAATACAAAATTTGAACTCTACTTTTAACCTGTATGTGTTACTTTCCATGAAATATGAAGCTGCCGCGAACAACCTTTTATTCTTGCACAGGCACTTAAAATTTTCCGAGTTTATTAAAACCTCATAACTCACCGAACCGAGAAAATTTTCCAACAAAGAATATATTTTATATTTAGAAATTTACATTTTACCGAGTAGGAACGGACTCGCTAGGAAAATATAGTGAGAATTTAGAAACTTAAGTGCCACTACCATAAATAAACGGGGATCATTCCTCGCATCTGAGTCAGATAGGAGTTGAGCATTTGGGTAAACGGTTTAATAAGTGAGTAAAGGTAAGGACGTACAGATGTGCTCGTACTATTTACATTAAAAACCAAAAAATATTGGAATTACATAGCAATAGAAAAAGGTAAAAAGTAGAACATAATGAACGCGAATTATATTTCTGTAAGCACCGTCTTAAATAATGTAAATTTTTAATAGCAGCAGTGCGACATTTACAATCCCTTGTCTAAAATCACCATCGAAACGTGGCTTCAAATGGCATTATACGTGTTAAGGCGATCCAATAGCCCAGGAAAAAATCGTTATCGTTATCGGAATTCACGCCCCTTTATTTTTAAAAATAATTGAGAAAAAGCTTTTGGAAAGGTTAGAAAAGGTATTTGAGAATTTTTTTACAGGTTGATTTCGTAAAGCTTGTAAAAAACATTAACTCCTTTTTTACGCATTGTTTATTGTAATAAAACAGAAATTTAAAATTGATTTCACGGAACCAAGCGACGCGGAGCCTAACGTCCGTTCCCCGCTCCGTCCGGGGCCGAACTGCCAGAAAACGGGCCTGGCGAGTCTTTAGTCGTTAGGTTGACGGTATGACACTTTGGAAAATCCAAATTCGTCGATTGCCGGCCGTATTGTAAAATAACAACGCGAAAATGCATATTTTATTATATTTTGTGAAGTTCGGGCGTAAATATCAATTTTTTTGCGATTATTATAAAAGAAACCTCAAAGAGGGGCGCAGTAGTCCCATTGTCATCAGTGATGAGATGAGAATTTTTTTGAAATATTCATCTTTCTCAAGTTTCTCAAATATGGAGATGGAAAGCCTACGGCTGTGAAGATCTAGTTACTAAACTAACTAAAGCAATATAAACTTAAATGAGGCAATATGCCAAAGATGTGATGGTGATTTTCACCAGGGCGATAATGGAAAAATCTTCCACTTCTTGCTGCAGACGAACACCAGAAGAAAACTTCATATTATCTTTCTTTTATCTCCCGTGTATTTTGAGACCTTCTATAATGGATGAGGCGATTCTTCTGATGGGTTTTCGACACCCGTAACAAATGGTTACCAATATTGTAAGCGGGCCACGAAAAATTACTACTATTACCTCTTTGCAGCGCGCATTACGTTTAAAATTGTTTTTGGCTTCTTGCGCTAATAAATCTCTTAAATCCACCAATCCGAGATAACGGGATTACGTGAGCCGATGTTAGTTTTGCCCGTTCAACTTATTTATTTAATCCCAAAATAATATCTATGCGATGATGACATATATCACACGATTAAGTGACTTCTTAAGACACAAGTCTAAATATTATCTGATTATCTGAATTCTTAAGACATAAGTCTAAATATTAATGAGATAACATATTTTTGAAATCCTGAAATCAATTGTGTAAAGTATACAGTGTACTAGCTGTAAAAGTGAGACAAGATAAACATTTCCATTGTAATACCTAATACTATAATACCACATAACAAAGAAGATATGTGTATTAACTTCGCTTCTTTTCGATGATTGCATTACAAAAATTACTTACTGACATCTGCAAAACAGGTTGATCTGTAAATGACTAAGCTATTGATGAAATTTTCAATTTTTTTTCCTTGAGGAGAATTTTGCTCATTCATTGTGACATCGAAATTGTTCGAACTAGATTAAGATAGCGCTCACCCAAGCTGCGAAATCGGCCGAGTTTTCTCATCGATTTTTACATAATATAAATCGATTTGAACGTTGTTATACTCTCGTTTTTGACCGAGTGGTCCAAAGTTCAGATACAAATCCAGATGTAGCGGGTTAAATCCTCGACAAACTAAGTTCTTCTTCTTTACACCAGTAATTTTTCCACTTTTTAAACACGTCTATTTTGTATTCTTGAATGAATGCGAAACTTGGAGGTGGAAACTTCCCGACATCCGATCGAACTGAAACTCGGTAAACAGACGGTTGTTGATGACTATGTATTCCATCAACTTTTGATGGTACTCACGCATACACACGCGCACACATACGCATTTATCTGAAATTGGCTGCTAGCCGGCCCAAAAGATGGCGCAACTAGGTCGAAAATTGAAAATAGATGTATTATAGTAAAAAAACGAGGGTGCTTTAGACCACACGACTGAAGTAAAAATTCACTTACTTATATCTTCCTCTCAACTTCCGTTCGCCTCGCCCGATCACACTTTTAGTAACGCTCTCGTCACGCATTTACCAGCTTAATCCCTAAGTCAAGCGTAAAGAAGTTTTACTCTAAAATCTTTTGTCTGCTGTTGGAGGAAATCACACCACTTGCCGTGTTTACATAGGATAGAAATGTTGGTCTTTATGTGAATAGTTTGTTTCTTTGGAATGGGATGGTGCCAATTTTCGACTATAACAAAGGAGAACAAATTTAGAGAAAATCAAAAAAAAAACATTGTACTCACATGAGTTCTTATGGATAATTTTATGATTTTTATTCAGCGGTATTTCACTTCGAAACGGTTGTTAGGTTTTCAGTCCAGCGCTATCTCTGTCGGATTAGTTTAAGCCAGGGTGCCTTGCAGGTATCGTTCACGAACACAAAGGCCAAAAGGAATTATAATTAAATGCATTGCCGGTGACAGTGACAATCAACCACCCTTCCAACTCCCCCCCTTCTCTTTATCTTTGCAAAACGCGCGTGAATCCATTCATTACCCGTTCGTTTGTCTGTTATTTTACAGACAGGGTGTTTACTTCTCGGAAAACTAGCAAAGGTACTTCATTTGAGATTAAAAGGCAGATAGAGGGGGAGAGTTTCGTTTTTAAACGGTTACCTTGATGTATTTATCTCTCAGTTCTGTGACTCAGAGGTAAAATTTTGGCGTTTTCACATTTTAGATAATTTTATTTATGTATTTTACAAAGGAATGTCAAGAGTGATCAAAGATTACTGATGAATACTTATAAGATTGTTATTTGCGATAATATGTACATATTATAAATCATCATCATCACTCTTGGCTCTACAACCCTTGGTGGGTCTTGGCCTCCTCAAGAGTCTTCCTCCACTCATCTCGGTTTTGGGCCAGCTCTCTCCAGTTCAGAAGCTCCAAGGTAGATACATCACATATTACGTATAGGTACATATTACGTACAGTACACATACTTATACATGCATGTTTAAAAAAATATATTTATATACATACGCATACATGCAGGTATGTAAAAAAAATATTTATTTGGACAAAAATTCATGTATTTAATTTATTAATGTTTTTTTTTAAAGAAAGACAAACATTGCCAGGTTACGAATAATCCAATAATGTTTGAAAATCTCCTAATATCACCACGGGGAAAATGTTGTTTGTGTCATGATGGAGGACTTAGCCAGCCGAGGAATCAAGCACGCGACGCCAGGGTGGGATCCAAACTCCAAACGCAAAGCCAATTCAGACATTGACCTTTGTAAGAAAGCTTTGACTGTCTAACTAGAAGATTTTCCGTTTCAGATAGTCAAATTGCCTGGTTTAGTTCACATTAGATAGCTCGCAGAAATCGTATATTAATAATACATTTTACAGTAATAACCAGAAATATTTGTTCAATTCTTTCACGCGACAAAACAAAAAATGTGTAGGAACATATATTATTATATATAAGTACATATCGTGATCGATGAAAATAAAAATTTATTGAAGCTGAAGCTGAGAAATACAGTTTGTTCGGTAAAAGTAGCGACCTGGAAGATACAGTTAAAAAAAGTGTAATTTCCATGATGCCAAAGCTCACAGTTCGATAGAAAGATGTTGCTCCTTCAGCCGAAATGTTTTAGATCCTCTTTTACAATAAGTGTCTATATACGACGTAATTGTACCTATACATACATCTGCAAACAAAACGCACGCATTTTTGTGTCCACGAAAAATATCTACGACGATAATCTAATGAAATCAATTAAAAATATAATATTTTTAAATAGAAGATAAAAAACTGCCAAGTTGAACAGATGACAAAACAGAAGTGGATATTAATAATAATAATAATTGGAAAATTTGTATAGCGCCGTTTTACTGCGATCAAATGACTTCAAGGTTGCGGTGCAAATTTTACTATCTAGGATTTTTTTTACTATGTAGGTGCAAACAAATGGAGAAACAAACTTAACTAAAGCTACTGATACTACATCATCATCATCATCATCACTATTGGCTCTACAACCCCTGGTGAGTCTTGGCCTCCTCAAGAGTCTTCCTCCACTCATCTCGGTTTTGTGCCAGCTCTCTCCAGTTTAGAAGCTCCAAGATAGATTATGTCTTTGAGGACGTTGTCGCTCCATCTTAATCTTGGTCTTCCCAGGCTCCTTCGCCCTATTGGTCTTGAGTTTAGCAGGGACTTTGGAGCTTGATGCTCGGTCATTCTCTCACATGACCCAGCCACCGAAATATTCCCAGTTGTATGTATAAATTTTGCGACGTTTAGCTCTTTGAACAAGGTATAGAGCTCATTGTTATAACGTCTGCGCCAAAATCCATTTTCTAGAACCGGTTCGAAGATACGCCTCAAAATTTTCCTCAAAAACGTCCAGTGCTCGCTCATTTCTTTTAGTTAGTAACCAAGTCTCAGATGCGTACGTAAGTACTGATCTGATAAGTGTTTTGTACACTAATATATTCGTGTTTATGGACAGCAGTCTGGATTTTAATTGGTTTTGTAGGCGGAAATAACAGGGAATTGCGTTCACTATGCGCTTCTGGATCTCCTCTGTAGTATTATTGGCGTTCGTTATCAGGGAGCCTAGGTATGTGAATCTTGGTACCGTTTAGAAATTTTGTTTTCCACATGAGAGAGTTGGGATTTGTTTGGGTGCATCCTACGGCCATGTATTTGGTCTTCTGCTGGTTTACTACGAGACCCATATTTTTGGCAGAACTTTAAAGACTTATGAAGGCGTTACGTAAAGCATCTGGAGTTTTCGCGATTATGTCGATAACATGAACCTACAATTATCAATAAATATTTACATTTACATATTTGGTTATTTACAATGTAATAATGTGTATTCTGTAAGTGAATTTAGGTAGGTGCTCACCGGCTAAATCGAAAGTGAAATCGTACCAAATCTGTGGTTGTCGGGGTGACCAGTCTCAAAAAGATTACATTTTATTGCAACAGTCACTGCATTTTACATGGCGGCGTCGACGTCGAGAGGTTTTGTATTCTTACGTTTAACCGCTTTTAGAATTATTGAAGAACGCTAGATAAAATTTGATCGAAGTGAGCAACTCATCACTACTGTTATTGTATAAACGCATCTGTTAAACAATTTATCAGTGTTGCAAAATCTGCATAGCTACGAGATACTTAATACTAACGTACTGGTATTTATAATACACATATGACGACGACTATAATAATATATGTATGCATATCTTAACCCCCTGATGCTGAAAGCAATTCGAAAATAAAATCGATATTAGATATTAAATAAAAACCATCAGCCTTTGTATAAACACCACTGCATAAGATTAGTAATTATTAATCTTTTTCTGACGAAGAAAACGCAGATAATATAGAATATACATACAGTGGTGTTTACAAAAAGTAATTTGTTTTCAATTAATTAAAAATGACGGCAAGTGTATTTGAAAAGTGTGAAAAAGAAATTAGATGTCAAGTGTAACAAATTAATAATATAATATTACTTAAATAAAGTAATCAAATCCGTATCATTACCAAAATTATCCTAATGCTAGCTTTTTCTGTCCGGGTTTTAATTATTATCGAGGGCCTAAATAAGCTTTTTTAAATTAGGCAATTCACCCAAAAAAGAGTTGCTAACCAATGTATCAATTGCTAAATGTTTCAACTCCGACAACAACGTGAAACGAAATATTTAAAAAACGATCTAAAGCTGAGTTTGATTGGCTCAACATTCATTCGTGAAATATTGACCTGTGGACGTGGACTCGTTTAGTCATACCAACCAAGCAGTGTGTTTTAATGTGATTTTGTTTTATTCGTTTCTAAATGACTTACCAATCCTTATTGTCTCCGGAAACTAGCTCAGAATATTTTAATGAATATTTAAATTAATGCAATATTATACATTGCCTCTGCCTTCTCACCAATTTGGATCGCTTGGGTTGGGACAAAGGGGATGAATTTAATTATATAGGTCTCTTTAAATGTATGGGTTTTATTTGAGATTTGGTCAAGTCAGTATCTTAATTATACTTATATCTTAATCTTAACTAGTTGTCATATAGTTCGGGTTGCTTTTCCATTCTTCACATCACTGAGTTCTACGCGGGGGTCTTAGTAATGCTAAGGTCCTTGATGACATTTCAGCAGCTCAGGCCCTCTTGCTAAGTCCCCTGCCTGCACCTTTGACTTCGCACTTTGGCCTTCGGCCGCGTCTGGTCACCGCACTTTCTTCCAGCGGAGGAACATATATCTTGCGAATCACATTCTTTCGAAAAACTTTTTTACTTTTTCATTCACCGCCCAGCATCACGCCACTGGACATGGAAGGCGTGCTTCCTTTTCCACCACCACTCATGTCTCGATCTCCTATCTATCCCATCTCGATCTTGATCATCCATGCCCTACGAACTCGTTTAACGTGTAGATCTACCCATACTTCTCCCTTCTTCCCTTCTTGTTCTAACGACCCATGTCTGTCAACGTTTTATTTGTCTTTGAAAGCACAATGCGAGGGTTCTTTCATAATTTCAAATTATTTTTTCCAATTTACCTTTGACGAAATTTGATTCATCACAAACGATTTATATACATGATACGAATTACGTAATAAAATTTATATATTCAAAGTCAGAGTTTGTTGATCAATGTGTATTTTCACTAAAGTTCCTTACTGGATCGCTTGTGGATATTTATAATTATTATTGCTCCGGTTTCGATGAATTAAACCACCATTCAATAATTTGGATGAATGGAATCGTTCGTACTGACATCTAAACCTACAGTGGTTCCCACTCAGTAATTTACGCGGAATGTAAATCTTCATATTTCGCTTTGCATAAGGTTAAATTGTTTCTTCGAATTTTCCCACATCTCCTCAATTGGCATCCTCCAATGGCGCGAGACACGTGTACTGCGAAGTCGTGAAAGGTGTAAGCGGCCAGTATCAATATTTGTCCTGCGGAACCCTTTGGAAATTGTAAGCAAACGAGCTTTGACACATGGATAACCGAATGTATACACACTTAAAATAATGGGAGGTGTGGTAGTAATAACATGGTGCTGCGCGATGGCAATATCATTTCCTTCTTACAGCTTCCACCGCCTCCATCGGAAACCAAGGAGTCGTGAATAGTCTTTGTTCGAGTAAACAGTCTAGGTAAATTGCATGAATTCAGTATTATGAAATGTAAATAATAGTAAGAGTAAAAATTAATTGCTTTGGTAAAAATTACGGTTAGCTAACATAGACGTTAGCAAACGTTTTCACGCCTCATTTTTTGTTGCCTTGTGTAAACGGCCCCAATTTAAAGTGTAAAAGAGTTCCATACGATTTTAACCATATGACATCTAAATGGTTGTAAATCTCCCCACAATATCTCAATTGCGAATGACATCAGGGACGTTTAAATCCCTTAGTTTTTTTAATAGTTAGTCATAATCTATTTATTTATTGCACAGCTTCCTTAATGGTAGCTCAGTTTTAGCATATTGCGCAGTTTTACATCATGTTTAATTATACGATTCACGAGCCACAAGTCAAATAAAAGTGACATATAAAATTTTGACATTGGAGGTTATCCTCCACTTACCCGCCCTGGTATAAGTAACATATGGTTACTCCTTCAAGGCTCTCGAAAGGACGCCAATTTTTTTGAATGAATGAATCTACATTTAATTTTGAAAGAATCTAGACCTCCAGTGTACCTTCATACGTTGTTAGTAAGCAGTACGCAAGTGCTTAACGAGAAACCAAGATACGATAAGTGTTAGAATGACTATAAACAAGACAATGGGAATTTAATAAGTGACAATGCGTCAACTCAATAAAAAAAAGTTAATAAAGTGTGAATGTTGCAGTTTTAAAACCTGTTCTTGCGAACGTTAACGCTTGTGATGATGTTTTACTTCTGTCTTCGCCACAAGGCAATTAAAAGCATCAAATTGAATAACATACCGATGACTGTGATTTTCGTCACTTACCCAAATAATATTCCGGTGAACACTCATTATACCCGAGAGTAAATAACCAGGATAAAAGGAAGGTGTAACAAGCACGTTTTGAAGTTTTCTAACTTTTCCCTTCCAACAAACTTTCTTAAGGGTTGGCACTGATGATGTTTGGATTCCACCTGTCCGTGATACCAGCCGAAGAAACTTGGTAAATTGAAGAACGATCAGATATAATTGGTCTAACAAGCACAGGTGCCCGGGTTCATGGAGTGAAGTTTGTCTAGTGGATGATCTGGACACACCGAACCATAGATTCCTAACCCCTCTCATTTTTCCTTCCAGAACTTTCTTCGCTTTCTTTACTTAAAAAGACTATCCACATAGCATCCCCCAAAGATGACATAGGGTGGAGCTTACGTAAAAAAATAGGTGTGCGATCCCGAGGCGATAGAAGCAAAACTTTCAGAAAACTAAAGTAGATAAAAGTGGGAAGGTGCACAAAGTGGAGACCGATGGGCTACGAAGCCCGCACAAAGATAAGACCGTTTTTTCTCATTCTCTCGCAGGCTAAATCCTATGTATATACGTATTTGTTTCTTTTTATTATTCATGTTTGTCGCTATCTTTCGTTTCATTGAGTGTTTTTTTTTTCAATTTCAGTCAGAATAGAAAGAAGTTTTCCCTTCAAAAAATTTGCTGTGTATTTCATGACGTCATTATGAATCGGATTAACGCTGAACAACGCTGTAGCGTTCCGGTAACCTCCATTCTAATTCTTGAAAAAAAAATATTATTTGATGTCGACTACCTTTATCGTGTTTATAATTCATTTGCTATTATATTGACAAGAATCTCACTTCAAAATGACAAATACAATACCGACAGACCGTTTGCGGCAATTTTCAAGGACTTCCTCTAACATTCCTTTTCCTCACAGAATAAAGAAGAAAACTAGAAGTGCCTCTTATACAATATGAAATGGAAATAAATGTTCCATTTAATTTCGTAAATACAGCTTTCATATTGGAAATTTAAAACCCGATTGGCCAAATATTAAGATTACGAAACACGTCCACATGCATTTCTTGTGTTCTTCTTTACTTTGCTTTTCGCCAACTCCTTTAGTCTCAAAGCATAACATTGGGAATGCCGTAGCCCCACTGGCTTTGAGAAGTTGGAACTCTTGTGCGGTATTTACATAATATAGAAAACTATAATATTTATTAACCCTTCGTGAGTCCAAACGCTAACAAATCTGAATAATGTAGCAGGGGTGTTAGGAACGAAACCTATTGGATGAAGCATTTCGTAGTCTCCTACACACCATGGACAGAAAGCATGCTTCATCAAAATTGGTATTCACGATAAGTAGATACATTTTAATGAATGCGTTGATGTAACCTAACTAAAGTATAAAGGTTGAGCAAGTTTAAACAATATGTAAGTGTAATTACGCACAGTAGTCTTATTCGTACGGAGATAGTGGAACGATGGCATCTGCAATCGTGACATTGAAAAAACTGAGGATGAAGATTGCGAAAATTGGGAAGTATCTCCCAAGTTATTTTATTCCGAAATTGGTCACCATCACCAACCACTGTTGTTTACAAAACATACTGAGTTATTGAGGAACTCTAGCATTATCAAATGGATCTTTTTTGGATGAATTTAATGATTAATACCTATTTTTGATACATAGATTCAAAATCCAATTTACATCAGAAATAGAATTAGATATTTTATTTTTAGTAAGTTTAATTAGGAAGCATACAGTTACAGAAATAAATTTATTTAAAAAAAATATGAGAGTAATACAAACCAATTAGGTTCCATTTATAATCATTATTGTAATGATTACAGATTAGAAAGAAAGTAGATAATAAAAGTTAAAATATAACGTAGCATAATTAAACATTACAAGTGTGCATTTCACATGCGGTAGAAGTGAAACCTTCAGAAAACTATAGTAGATAATATTGGGGAGGCTACGAAGCACCGCACAAAGATACTGATTATTTACGAAGTACCGCAAAAAGAGGAGATCGATTATTCTATCTTATTCTCTCGCAAGCTAAGTCCTATAGATGTATATTTTAGTGTCGCTTTTTAAAGAAGTCTTCACTTCAAAAATTAATAAAAATAATAAATACACAACTAAGAAATAATAGATTTCATTAAAGTACATTGTAAGACTAATTTTATTTTAAACAAGGAACTTTTTTTGAAGGGTGCTCTTAGGGCACTGTAAGATTTGCAGATACGTGAGCAAATAGTTTTGTGCGAATTTCGATTTGAAATGTTGTACGTAAAATAAGGAATTCGGTCTGGTATTGCGTCCGGGATAACGAAATGCAATCCTTTCCAATAGGGCTGGTGAGTCAAAAAGCTGTTCATAATCTTACACAGAAACAACACGTCGAAGATTTTTCTCCGTATGTAAAGAGCACTAGGGTTACACTGATGATTTTCAAAATGAAAGGACAGGTATTTGATAAATTTTGCTCGAACATTTTTAATTCGGTTAATATAAATTTGACATTAAGGATTCCAAACTATACACGCAAATTCGAGATGAAATATTACATATGCCATACGAGTAGTTCAAGTGTAAAAGGTTTATTGAACGGTTTTGTGAAGCGTAGAATGAAGTCCATTTTTTTGTAAAAATAATGCATAATAATTATAAGTAAGTGTCTCATTTTTACATACTTACTATCTGAACGTGATTGGTTAATTTTTACGTGATGAAGTTATCATTTATTGGTGTTTAGATATTGTAAATTTTTTAATGTAATATAAATTAATTTTGTGTAATATTTTGCAATCATCTGCGAACTAATCCATTTATATATTTTTATATTGTCAATGAAATCAAAATGACTGATGACATGCCTATTTGATGTCATTGAAATACAAAGTAAAGAGCAGGGGTCCTAAATGGGAACCTTGAAGAACCCCCGATGGAACGATTATTATCTATATAACCTTTTAGAGAAACAGCTTGACTACTATTTTTAATATAACATGAGAACCATCCGATGAAATTTGCATTTACTCGAAATTTTTCGAGTTTATTAAATAGAGTATCATGATTCACTTTGTCGAAAGCCTGAGAAAAATTAGTCAACATACAGTCAACTAGTTTATTTTTGTCCAAAAAATTATGAAACAAATCAATGAACTGCCCAAAGTTAACAAACATATCTGCCTTGAAAAAATATGAGTTTTTGTGGGTAGATAATAATTGTGCTTTTACATAAATTAGAGAATGGACCATAAACGGTTTTTCCACGTTTTTACTTAAAACGCGCGGCTTTGCCATAGGCTTATAATTCTCAATATTGTATTTATCCCCCTTTTTAAAAACAGTTATTAAAGGTTTTTTTTTTAAATAGTAGGAAATACGCAATCAAAGATAATTTTTATATTATTCTATCAAAGAAAGCGTATGAACAGCAATGTCACAGGGGTAACAAGTTGTTCAGTACAATTACAAATAAAAGTTGGATGTTAGTATGAAGGCATCGACTCATTGGATGTTGGCATCGACGGCGCGAAGTCACCAATTTACGTCAGCGAACACCTCTCCCCCGCTAATAAAGTCCTGCACGCAGCTACAAGGATAAAAGCCAAGGAAACTAATCATAAATACGTATGGATACGTAATGGTCGCATCCTAGTACGTAAAGATGACAACTCTGCGCGCGTGGTGTGGATCCGTGATCATAACTCCCTGGTTTCTCTCACCTGATTTTCTTCCACAAGTTAGTTGATTTTCTAGAACTCACTTCTCTGCTTTGTTTTTTACCCTTATATAATGTTTAATATTTATTATCAAAATGTAACCGGACTGCGTTCCAAAACCAATATATTCTACTTAAATATGACTAATAATGATTATGATATCATTATGATAACTGAATCATGGCTCGTGGAAAGCATTGCCGCTGAGGAATTATTTGATAATCGTTATGTAGTATTTAGAAGAGATCGTATAGATAATAAAAGAGGAGGGGGTGTGATTATTGCGTTTAAGAAACACCTGACAGTTGTAGAGCGGAAAGATTGGCAATCGACAGCTGAGGACCTGTGGGTGACTCTTATAACTAAAAATTCTAAAAGGATCAATTTGTGTTGTGTTTATATTCCACCTGGAGTCAATCACACACGTAACGTTTATGAATTTATGGACACACTTTGTGATCTTCGGGCTCTTCATCACGATGATCATTTTCTTATAGCGGGAGATTTTAATCTACCTCAAATAGACTGGTCTATTAGTAACGAAAATAGTATGAAAATAATAAATAGTCACCACTCAGAAATAATTTCCAAAATCTCTGACACTCTGTGTTTTACTGATCTTTCACAATATTGTACTTTTCCGAACAACAGGCACAAATTTTTAGATCTTGTTTTTAGTTCTTTTCCTGTTATCGTAGCACACACCTCTCAACATCTAATACCTGAATGTAAACATCACAATTTAATCACTATTAATATGAATATAGAGTTAGACATACCCATGGTAAATAACACTAGAACCATTAATCTCTTTAAAAAAGCTAATTACGAAATCATAAACAATATCCTCAGCAATGTCGATTGGGATGTAGAATTTTTAAACTTATCTACCAATAAAGCTATTAACCGTTTTTATGATATTTTACATGAAATTATTCAAATTTACGTTCCATCTAAAAAAGTTCAGGTCAATAACTCATATCCTTACTGGTATAGCCCGGCTTTAATAAAATTAACTAAGGAAAAATACAAGGTATTTAAAAAGTGGAAAAAATGGTCTAATGCTTTGGATTATCAAGAATTCTGTGTTCTGCGAACGAGACAAAAAAAATGTCTAATGAATGTCATAGACAATTTATAACAAATGCTGAACTCAAAATATCTCATGACCCAAAGAATTTCTGGTCTTATGTTAAAAGTAAAAGAAATAGTTCAGGGTTACCCAATACTATGAAACTAGAGAATACAACTGCTAACAATCCTTTAGATATATGTAACATGTTTTCGAAACACTTCGCCTCTACTTAAAATTATAATGTAACTCCCAAAACATCAACTAATATTCCCCAAGCAAACAATGGTATAAACATTTGTTCTATTTCAGTTTCCAAGGAAAAAATAGAAAAAATAATTAATAACATCTCTTGGTCATTGGGCGAAGGTTTCGATAAAATATCATCTCATTTTATAAAAATGTGCGTCAAAGAAATATCGATGCCTCTAGTACTGCTTTTTCAATTATCTTTGAAAGAAGGCGTCTTTCCAGACCAATGGAAATGTATTCAAATCTGGGTCTAAAAACGACGCTAAGAACTATCGTCCAATTTCAAAATTACCTATTTTTAGTAAGATCCTTGAAAAAATTGTTCATGAGCAACTTTATGACTGTGTTCAATCTGTAATAACTGAGAATCAACATGGCTTTATGAAAAAAAGATCAACTGTATCCAATCTTGCTGTATTTACTGAATTTATTTCTAAATCAATGGATAAACGAATCCAAGTTGACGCAGTGTATACAGATTTCTCCAAGGCATTTGACAGAATCGACCATAGTCTACTCTTGTCAAAACTATTAGCTTTAGGAATACATGGTGATTTGTACCGATGGCTAGTCTCCTATCTTGACAAACGTTCCCAGATAATAGCAGTGAATGGTTTTAATTCTGAAATTATCAATGTACCTTCAGGTGTCCCACAAGGGTCTCATCTGGGACCATTGCTTTTCACTATATTTATCAATGACATTGTAAAATGCTTTAAGCATTCTAAAGTTTTGCTCTTTGCTGATGACATGAAAATATTTATTTCTATCAACTCTATTTTTGACTGCTACAAACTTCAAGAAGATCTTAATAGACTTAATATTTATTGCACTGCCAACTATCTCCACTTGAATAGCGACAAATGTTACGTTATTACCTTTACAAAAAAACAAAAAACAATCGAACATGATTATCTTATTACAAACAGTCAAGCACTTAAAAAAATCAATCAAATTCGAGACCTCGGTGTTCTTATTGACAATAAACTTTCTTTTAAGGCACATGTGGATACTATTGTTAAGAAATCCATGAGCATGTTAGGATTTTTATTCCGTATTGGAAAAGAGTTCACCAATATCCATACCCTCAAAATATTATATTACTCCTACGTTCGTAGTCATCTTGAATATGCTTCTCCTGTATGGAATCCGCTGTATAATATACACACAAAGCGCATAGAAGCTGTACAAAGAAAATTTGTACATCACTTGAACTTTAAGAGACATGTGCGTCATTATGACATAGACAGCTCTATAAAACACTATGGACTTAAAACTCTAAGAAGTAGGAGAGACATCGCGGATATGACTTACTTATACAAAGTCTTGAGTGGTCATATTGACTGTCCAGCTCTTTTGTCATCAATTAATATTAGAATCCCGAGTAAGAAAACTAGAGACAAGTCATTGTTTCATATCGAAAGTGCTTCAACCAGTCTCAGGCAAAATTCTTTCCTATTAAGAACATGCAATCTTTATAACAAAAAATGTATCGATACCGATATTTTTTCTTGCACTTTAAGCACTTTTAGACAAATACTTAATGGAGCCTTATAATTGTTACCCATCAATTAACAAATAACTTAATTCATTGTAACGAAATTGATACCGTAATTTCTTATGTATTCTTTGTATTGAATTTTTTTTTATGTATTTTTATACTGAAAGTTTAAAAGAATGTATATATGTGTATGTATGTGTACATTTATATATTACTTTTCTATCTTACACTTTTAAACACGTCCGGTGTTTTTCAGTTTTTTTTTAAATTTATTTTGTAATTATCTTATTTAAAAATACTTATTCAATCTAACATAAAACTGGAACACTTTATTTTAATATTTTACTTTCATTTCCCTTTTATTTTTCTTTTCCTTATATTTTTATATATATATTTACATATAACGCTTTCGACATTACGTCTGGTGTTTTTCAATTTTCATTATTATTATAATATATGTTTATACATTTAGTTATTTTTCTACTCTGTTTTTTATCTTATCTTATCTTGTCTGTATCTTTATCTTTATATACTAGACAGTATAGCTAGGTTATCCCTAGACATATCTAGTTCCTAACTATATATTATTAAGCTAAACAAAAAAAAAACTTTATAATTATAGACTTTTTAATTATTATTGGTGCATGATGTGAACATTCGTTATTGGGTTTATAACCTAATTATTGTAATTTGTGATTTTTTAATGCATGTAAAGTTATAAACCTGTAAATGTTCCTAATAAAGAAAATAAAATAAAAAAAAATAAGTCATAATCGGGATTATTTAGTCGGAGATAACTAGCGGATTCAAAATGATTTATAACTCTTATTATTTTTGACGTCGTGGAAACAACAAATATTCTTATGTTGGGTATACCCTTTTGTTGGGTGCAGTCGAAGAATACAAAAGTACATGGCCACATATATAGAATTACAATAGATAATTACATTACCACCATAATTAATACGTACCTACTTATTTCGTTAACACAACACCACAATACTTTACCTGGAAATTGTATTTTAAAATCGGGAAATAAATTATAAATTTAAATTCATAAATAGATTTCAATAAATTAACTCAAGGCTTCTAGAAAATATGTATACATATAAATTTTCTATGAACCATCCATAACCGCAATATTTTGGTAAAAAAAGAAAATTGAAGCTACTCTACGGTATGTCCTCAGAGACATCGACTAATCTAATTATGGATTATTTTAATAAACAAATAAACGCTAACATAGAAGCGAATATATTCAAATAATAACTGGTATTTACGATCGTTAATAACTCTTAAGGATAAAATTTCAACGAAAATGCTGGTACCTAAGAGTTTCTCCCCTTTTTCATAAACGGCGCAGGTAACAGAAAAAAGGTTCCACCGGAGCTCTAAGCGGCATACCATAACATACCTTAGGAATATGTGTACTGTTTAAACATCTCCCTCTTTCTTATTATTGACGCAAATGAAAGAAAAATAGACTTCGAAGGAGCTCTTAGCGGCAGGACATTGTAATTCTTTTTCGGGACGTAAATATCTCGTCAAGATATTCGCCCTCTGTTGCCAGTGAATCTCCCCGCGGAAGCTGTTCGCATGACAAAGCGAAAACTTTATTTCCGGTCTATTAAAACTCTCCGCCCCTACTAGTGTCGGTTTCGCCTCTTATCGCCTGGAATGATTCCGAGCGCCCTACATTGTGGAACACTGTGGAAACGCTGGAGCGACATTGCATGGAACTTTGGAAATATTATTAAGCAAACTTGCATTTTTGTTATACTTTTTTCCATTTATCCTCTTACAAAAAACAAAACTTGGATCGCTCTTTACGTCTATGTTTAAAAAGAAATAATAGTGTGTAATTCACACGCGGTAGTTTTGAAACTAGAAAGTCGCTAGATGACGCTTTCTTTTCTTTAGCTGTTAATTTTAAAGTGGTATTAAGATTGAATATTGATTTCACAAAAAAAAAACGTTTTTTTTTTTTGGATTTCGTAGGATCGAAATCCGCTTGATGTCTGTTTCTCTGGCCGCTGAGACTTGTCAGGCGCCTTGCCCACTGAGCTATGGGAGGTACACGCCGAGGAGAGAATTTACCGCATTACATTTGAACCGAGTATTTGTGTAGAACTGAGTTGTGACGCATTTCCGTTTCATCCGAATTTCAAATCACTAACGGCGCTAAAGAAGTTTCACTTCAAAAATCTTTGAAGATAATGTATCATGCATCTTATTGACCCTAAAAACCGGAAGATAATCGTAATTTCGCTTATTACATCGAATATCTGAAGAATAAGCCCTGAAAATTAAATCAATTTTTGCTTCTCAATATAATCCATCGATTATATAAATCTGTACAAATAAATATCAAACGTTAAGTTATAAATATGAATAATTACGGAGGATTGCTTTTGGTGGAAAGCTAAAGCAAAAATATTGATGAAAAAGCAATCGCACGACGTTAGCAGGTTTGCCTCCCATGTGCTCAAAAATTCAATATTAAGTTAAAAATATATATTTTTATAAGACGAACTAATTAATATACAGGGGACTGACATTTTAAGAATTTAATATTTGCAGTCATTTTTTCAATTTTTGACGGATTTCGTGAAAAGGGGCGAAATTTATTTTGTTCGCATTATTAAATCGACAGGTTGTCGGGTAAGTACACATACAAAGAACTTTTGAAGTATTTTTAAGAGAATGTGAATGACACAGAATGAATGAATGAACCGTGGACGTTTCCAGCTCCCAGTATCCGGGACACTGCTCAGGAATGGGACAGGAATGTACCAACACTGAGTGTTTACAAAGGCAAACTGAATATTTATATAGGTTAACTGAATATGAATTTGTAATACTCGTACAGAGTTTCCATGTTACATGACGTTGTATTGTTAGGTTCGTGTACGATGTTGACTCGGTGGAATGTATAAATTTAAATCAACGCTCAATAATACGTATTATCACAAAAGAAAAGGAGGGATGTTAAAAAAAATGTTTTGGTTAATATGCAAAGTTGCCTTTTAGTTATATATATTTTCAGGGTTTGAAGATGTTATATCCTAACTATTGTATTAAATTACTACACAAATTTCCGACATTTTACATCAATGATATTTATGATTTAGTTTTAAAAGGATCTTCCAGCTTTTCTTCACATTTAACTTTTCTGGGATTTCCCGGAATTTCAAGTCGCGTTGTCGTATGTTTGGAAATCATTTTTAAAGTACATTTCTCTTTATGTGGTGGAAATCTCTAACCATTGATGACAACTGTTGAGCATAAGAAAACAAAAAAAGTATGTGTGAAGATGGCCTATATAGGCCTATATAGATTAAAGTGAATATGGCCTATATAGCTTAAATGGCCTATATAGATTTTGATGGCCTATATAGATTAAAGTGAATATAAGTTTTGTTATAATACTTCTTCAAACTTCGCAAAATTACTTTGTGGCATCATTTTTCATATAATGAATAACTGATTACTATGTATAAAACTATATAAACTTTTAATTTGTAATCATTGTAACTTTTTTTATATTGGAAAAACTTCTAGAAATTTTAACATTCGAGTTAAGGAACATATAAGATGTTTAAATAATAATAATTATTCTGAATATGCCAACCATATTTTGGAAACAAGTCATTCTTTTGATATTAATACAGGTCTTAAAATTTTACATACTAACACTACGTGCATACAATTGGATAATTTAGAAATTTTAGAAAGTAGAAAAAGCATTAATAGTAAATTAAATATTATAAATAACCAAACCTTTTTTAAAAATAGCCACCTTTTAAATTTATTTTCTTATTAATACTTACAATTAATTATAATTATTGATTTTTTGATTTAGACTAATTATTTTTATTAATTATTCTTAAAAAAAAAAAAATTATTACCTAAATGCAATTTTATTTTTCCTTAAATAATTTTTATATTTAATTTTGTATAACTATTTTTATGATTAGTAAATAATTAATCACCTCTACTTTTTAATATTTTGTGTATGTTATAATTTATTCTAATTTGTCTATACTTGTTTGTCATTTATTATAGTAACATATCCTGGGGGCCAAGTCTCTATCTTTTATTGTTTACTAACAGCCTGTTACTTAACATTAATTACGTCACAAACACGTATTTTGACCTTAACGCATAGCGTTAAGGTGTTTGTGACGTGTTTGTGACGTAATTAATGTTAAGTAACAGGCTGTTAGTAAACAATAAAAGATAGAGACTTGGCCCCCAAGTCTCTATCTTTTATTGTTTACTAACAGCCTGTTACTTAACATTAATTACGTCACAAACACGTATTTTGACCTTAACGCATAGCGTTAAGGTGTTTGTGACGTGTTTGTGACGTAATTAATGTTAAGTAACAGGCTGTTAGTAAACAATAAAAGATAGAGACTTGGCCCCCTGATGAAGACAACATTGTTGTCGAAACATGTTGATATTGTTTTAAAAATAGTGGTTTTATACAAAGTAATCAGTTATTCATTATTTGTTATAATATATTACAATATAATTCCACCATGAATTATCAGTTTCAAAAATAGAATAATTAAAAAATATATTATTTCAATTTATGATATATCGATACCTACAAAGTTTTCAACCTTATTTAATCTGAATGTTTAGCGCCTTTATTTTTAAATATTACTTTTTGATATGCATGAATGTTTGTAGTTGACTTACTTTATTTAACCAATGAGACAAACATGTGGACGATATATTTTAAACGATGAGACAAAAATGTGGACGATATATTTTTTCTTCTACTAAACCAAACAAAATAAAAAAAATCGGAATGTGCAATTCACATGCCGTAGAAATGAAGCCTTCAGAATACTAAAGTAGGCAAGAGTGGGGAGACTAAGAAGCACTTTTTTAATCGGTGAGAAGGACGATTTTTTCCATATTTTTGTCGTCGATTTCCAGTGCACCTTTTTCTATACATTTGATCATCTTATTAGTATTTTTGTTTTCTTAGCCTGTTAATTTTGGAGTGGTTTGAAGATTGGAAATTGATTTTACAAAGATACAAATATATATTTTTTGGATTTCACAGGGTTTGATCCTTGGTCCGCTGAATGTCTGGCCGCTAATGTTCGTCAGGCGCTTTATCCCACCGGGCCAAAGGAGACTTGCGTGGAACCGTGGATCGATCGTATTGTCTTGGAACCGATTACCCGTGAAATAAATAAATATTTTATTGCTCTTTCATTCTCTCGCAGGCTAAATCATATAGTTTCTTGTGTTTGCCTATTTTTAGTGTCGCTCGCATCCTTTTCATCGAGTTTCAAATCACAACGGTGTTAAAGAAGTTTTCACTTCAAAAAGTTTCTTCCGCATGTCATCACTGGTGTCTCAGCCGGGACCGTCCAACTCGTTACGTCGACCCTATCTGTCCAATACCTACTGATTTTTTTAAATTCGATAATGTCATCTGAGACCAAAATTTCGTTCACATACTCCAAATAATGTTAAGAATCACTGGTTCAAGTAAGTCAAGTACTTCCCTTGACACCCAGTACAAATTTAGTATTACACCAGTATAATACCAGTATAATTTAATAATTATGCAGAGGCAGCTTCATACTTTAAAATTCATTCATTGAGTGTTCGAAGGCATCATATGGATGCAATATTCCTGTATAAATTAGTTAACAAAAATATTCAATGCCCAGAGTTGCTAAACAAAATTCAATTTAATGTACCTGCGCGTACAACACGCTCTTCTGTCCTGTTCAGGGTTGATCAATGCAAGACAAACTGTAAGCAAAATTCTTGCCTGAACAGACTATGCAATAGTTACAATAGCATATTATCCAAGGTGGACATTTTCAATTCTGAACTTACCAAATATAAGGGGTACAGAAAAGAATATTTCTCTGATGTTTCATGAATATGTTATGTATCTATGTTTCTATCGCTTATACTTTAATTCTGTTATGATTTGATTTATATGTACAACCTGGCTTCTTATGGTTATCAATGTATTGATATTTTTGTTTTATGTAAATTTTAGTTTTATATAATTAATATTTTGTTTTATAAAATTTTTGATCTCATACTCCTTTATTATAAATTTTATTATTTAAAATTTGTTATTATGCTGTTTAATCAGAGGTAAAGTCACATGGAGGAAATCCATAATTGGTTTTATTTTGGCTACACAAACATGTACAAACTGGAAAAATGTAAACTGTTGATTTCCCGAAAAATAAATAAATAAATAAATAATTTCAAACCCTGAGTAATTTGAAAGAAGTACTAGCTGGGTAAAAATTAAGGAAAAGACTTTTTCGGGATATTACAACTTTTTTTTGGTTTATTTTTGGACCGATCCCTTTCTTCTTTTGTCTATGTGCTGCGTAAATACACACTTGTTTTCACACTGATATTTCTCTTCTCTCAAAATATGCCATGTGATTGATAGTCAGAAAGAGGAAGGCAGTTCTAAATTAGTGTTTTGAATTCCATGTGTGGATCTCTTCAAAAAGTTATTAGTTTACATTTTATCATTTTAAATGTAACATTTTGTTGTTATTTGTATTTGTGTTATAAAATGCTAATTGTCCTTTATGTTAAACGTAATATTGTGTTGTTAGCGATTTTGTTATAAACTGCGTCCGATCCTAATACAAGTGTTCCTAGTGAGAGAGACATAACACATCACCAATTGTAATATAATTAATATTGAATAATGATAAAAAAATTTAAAAAATAGATTCTTGGCAGTTTTCACCAATTTGAATTCGGCAGACTATTTGGTGGTCTTACATAAGGGCGATACTGACAGTTGCTTCCACATTGAAACGTGCAATAAATATACTGTATGTTATTTTCAATAAATTATTTATGCAATAACACAAACTAATACCGCCGTATACAAAATTTGGGTAATGACCATAAAGATGTTGTTGATATATTCAACACACCATTCAATATAAACTTAATATAAACAAGTCCTTACCCAATTTATATTGAAAAGAAAAACAAATTTAATTTAATTTAATTATAAAAAATTACGTAGCTCTGCATTGACTTATCTTACCAATGTATTGTAATTTTCCTAGTATTATATTTTTCCATCTTGCATGTTACTTTGTTTTGCTTTAGATGTTGTTTTTGATTTTGTCTTTTATTTTGTTTTTGATTTTGTTTTTTGATATATCTTTGATTTTGTTGTGCTTATTTAAATATTCTTAGTAATAAATAAAAAAAATCCAGCCGGGCGTGAAGTCGAGAATTTTTCCCCTTGACCACGGAAAGGATGTGCGAGCAGAGACAGGACCTACAATGGATTGAGAACGCTAAAGTAACACAGGACAGAAAAGCCTGCCTAATCGAAGCGATGATTCTTCAAACTAACTATTACAAGGAGGTGAACATGATGATGACGATGATTGAAAATACATTATCGAAATTAAAATTATACACAACAAAAAACAGAAAACTTTACTAAATTGTGGTTCATCAAAGCTTTTGGGTTCTAAAAGCAATTCTGCAAATTAATTTGAATATAAAGCTATAACAAACTCATAATAATGCTGCTATTGTTGTAATATTAATAAATTTTAATTGATTCTTAGGAGAGGCAGCGTTTCCACAAAACAATAATAAAAATATTTACTTAAGAGGGCATTACCAGAGAAAACCAGAAATATGTCATTTTCAAATAAGATTTTAGACGTATTTACTCTTTTCCACAAAAAATTATAAATGGATTTCGAAAGATTGTTCTTTTATCTAGCTTTCGCATGTAATAAATTTTGAGAAATTTTTTTTTTTTTAGTATAATAAGGTTATTCCTTAGGTCGTTGGCAGATTTGTTAAATTTTCAAAAAAGATTTTGTATTATACCACACCCATTTCAAATAAAATAATCATGCAGTAAAATAAATCAATACATTATCTAGCAAACGCATGTTTTAGAATTTTAATTTTAGTTTCAATAAAATCATTAAAAAATATGTACGTATATGTGTTTCTTGACGAAAATTAGTCCATTTGTGTATTTATTTGCGCACTTACAAACTAATATATTTCAGATTTTTTTAACATTCTTATTAAATTTAGACATTATTGAAAAATGATAAATACTTATAATCAAAAAATAATTACAAAAAGTACATTCTTTTAATAGTTTTATCATCACGCCTTTCATCATTTTTGGATGAAGGTATAAATTAAAGCTAATTAGAATTGAAATAAATTCGATATTGAGTTATAATTTAAAAAAGCTGGTACGGAGAATAATTAATCTTTCTCATTGTAACCGCCCTGCACGATCGTAAGAACAACTTTCGACGAAATGTGGATTTTCGTCCGCTGGCTGGTTAAACGCTCTTAAGTTAAAACAGTACTGGTAGTGAATTCGATATCAGCAAATGAAATCAATAGGATTTTTTTTCTCCTCTTTAATAAAAAGATAATTTATAGTTAAAATAAATATGGTTCGTGTATTATTTAAGATAAAATATTTTTTAATTAAATATGTGTAACAATCTTATTTTACGGGCTTGTGTACTAAAAATTGAATAAATCGTTTAGATCAAGACTTCCATTATTTTGAATATTTAGATTATGACTCCGATTTTAATATACCTACATGTAAAAAACCAAATAGCGCTCGTTTCAATATATAATGTGCGTACCAAAAGTGTT
The DNA here is from genome assembly GCA_917880885.1 of Limnephilus marmoratus. Lineage (NCBI taxonomy): Eukaryota > Metazoa > Arthropoda > Insecta > Trichoptera > Limnephilidae > Limnephilus > Limnephilus marmoratus. Next base: position 38,230,057 of record OU862920.1, on the reverse strand, counting down.
TCAAATTGGTTTAAAATTGATGGAATACACACCGCAGTCCACTCAATCCCGCAGTTAGTACTCCTACGATTCATAATAATTGTTAATAACATCGCAATAGACAAAATTGTAGTTTTTTTGGTGAAGAATTTCCACGTTCGAAGCCATTTCTATCAAGATATTATGAAACTTTAAAGCGTCATTTCTTCTCTAATTTTTTTTTCCAAACAGTTTTATTATTCTCAAGAGTGCTTCAATTGAAGAAAGCGTGTGAAACCAGGTCTTAACTTCTTAATACTTATAAAAACATTTAAAGTGCTAAATTTTATATAGGTACGAATAAAGGTAGCTATATAATATGACAGCTTTTGTGGAGCTAACATTGAGAGAGGTCTTTAATAATATATTGATGCCGATTGACTTAAATTCCGGATTTCGCAAGACGTTTTATGACAAGGGTTGTTTTAGGTTTCGTATTGGATAATAAATCAACCGATTTAAATTGGAATGGGCCGTAATGCCTGGAAAGGTCAAGGGTGAACATTGGCTTTGTTTTAAAAGCCACTTCCCTTAGGAATAATTCTTTCAGAAATAGAGATTCCATTCAATGGACATTATGAGTAAATCAGGAACCCTATTTTCAAATGAGAGAAGTACCTATGTTAGAAAATGAGACCCATAACAAAACACATACCAAGAATTTGGGTACAAGCGCAATTATATTAATATTTACACTCCCGCGCAAAAGATACACCCACACATATAATACACAAAACATTTCGGCCTGGATGAAAACAAAATGGTACACAAATTTTCGATAACTAATGAATTCTTTCAACTAAATAAATAGGGAGGTACCTATTAAACGATATCATCGTTAGATGACGTAGTAACTTTTGATGCCAGAACAACAAATAATGAAGTTAAGTTATGTTTAAGACTTCTAGGGAATTCTCACCAACAAATAGAAAAAAAACAGAGTCGGTCTTTTATATACGGAGCACTTTAATACATTTGGCGAACTACCAGCGAAAAATTAAATTAGAAGAAAATGTAAACAAATTAAAATTAAAATTACGAATATTTCCCTTCTTCAAATACAGCAAATTTATTTTGTGGCTCCATTTTAATTTAAAATTAAAGAAACTTCTTAATATCTACAAAATCCAAATGCAAAAAGAAAACAATGGTCTTATTTGTGGTTACTTTGGTTTTCCTGAGGACGCTAGGTGATTACGAAATAAAGAATAACGAAAGACAAACAAGTACAGACAAATAAGGACTATAGACTATATTGTGGGACTATATTGTGGGGAGTGGTGATTAATTACTTAAAATTTTCATTAAAAAGCAATATACAAAATGAAACATAAAAATTATTTTAGAATATGTTAAAATTGCATTCATATAATAAAAACTTTTATAACAAAAAATAATAATCAAGAAGTCTAAATTACAAAAATAAATAAAAATATTTCTTTTTTAATAATATTTAATGATAAAACTTGACTGTTAAAACTTTTTCTAATTTACTAAATTTCTAAGTTATATAATTTAAAACCGAGTTGTGTTTGCGTGTAAAATTTTTAAACCTTTATTTATACAAAAAGAATGATTTGTTTCCAAAATTTGGTTGGTAAATTCAGAATAATAATTATTATTAGTGTCCGACCGAAACAGGATTATCCAACGAAACCGAAACCGAATCTTCGGTGTCTGTCTCAGTTTCGACCGAAACCGAAACCGAAACTTTTTTAGATGTGTGAAAAATCGATTGTTTGCTCTTATTTGGCTTATTTTTTACACTGCACCACAGAAAATCTGCCGAAACCGAAACTAGATTTTTTTGCCGAAACTTGCCGAAACCGAAACTTCGGTCGGTAACTAATTATTATTTATGCACATTGTTCCTTAACTCTAGTATTAAAATTGCTAGAAGTCTTCCTTGCATCAAAAAATACAATCTTTACAAATTATTTTATGAACCCCAGATTTTTTTTAAATCACTCTTGTCCTCGTTATTTAATATATAATTTTTTTAATTTGTTATTTGTGTAAAAAGCTGGTTGGATATTAACTGACATTTTTTCATTATTTAATTTGAAGAATTATTATTTAAAAATACTGTTTTTATCCAATTTTTTTCGTTGTGAACTATGTGTGGATAAACAAAAGAACTAATAAAGTTGGTTTTATATTTTTTGTTTAACATATTATCTTTTAATTTCGACGCATAACCATTCTAAATAACGACATTGTTTTATAATATTTAATTCTTTGTTAAAATTACTCAAAGACAAGAAACAAAGAACATTCATTAACTTACTAAGTAAGGTATGAAAAGCTGCAAATTTTTAATTTAAATGATTTGTTTTCATTTAATTACAAATGACGCAACAAAGTAAATTTGCGAAAAACATTTTTTTGAACATAAATAAGGCGGAAATGAATCATTATGCATAAATTGTTCTTGTGAATACGGGACGACACTCTCGACAGCAAGATTTAGACTATTGAATTTCCATTGAAGCTAAAGGGAGAAGGGAGAGAAAGGAGATGGTCATAAGGAAGGTTGTGAAGTACCTCGCTATTTATGGTACCGCTACATGCTTGCGACAAACGGCTTGCCGCAAGCTCAGGCAAGCTCTGACAAACGAATGGCTGGCTTCCACACACTTGCGAGCGCGCCAGTGTGTTCGGAGCATCCAAGCGCGGCGGACGTCTACCTTAGAGTATATATTGTTACTCTAAGGCTATACTATGTTTGCGTTAATCTATTTTTATTTTGGTTCCATGCCAACTCAGAATGAAACCAACTGAGAAACACCTCAGAAAGATCTTTAAAAGCTATGAAAAAATAATTTTAAAATTGCCGGTAACCCTAACCTAACTTAATCATTTTTTTTATCGTGACCTTTCTGAGTTGGCCGGTCACCTTTATTTTAACGCGAAATAAAAGACAAGGGGATAATATATTTTTAATACCATTGAACCATTGAAGAAGATAATACTAATAAAAATATGAAAAAGAACAAGACACAGAAAAATACAATGTCTAGTTCACACGCGGTAAAAGTGAAACCTTCAGAAAACTAAGGTAGAAAAGAGTGGGGAAGCTACGAAGCACCGCACAAAGAGGAGACATTATCTTGCAGGCTAAATCCTATAGATTTTTGTCTCTTTTTAGTGCCACTTTTTCGTTTCATCGAGTTTCAAATCACAACGGTGCCAAAGAAGTTCGAACTCGAAGATCACTTGTCTTTATATAATATTGCCTTTTTTTTTTTTTTTTTTTTTACAGTGAATACCGCACAAGAATCTCAACTGCTCCCGTCTGGAGCCAGTGAGACTATGGCATCCCCAATTGGGGTATGTTGTGAGGCTAAAGGTAGTGGGGAGGGGAAGGAGGTGGGGAAGAGGAAGGTTGGGAAGTACCTGGCTATTCAGATCTGGTCACTAAACACGGCTAAAGCCATTTTCAAGCAACGTTTCAATTCTGAATGGTGGTCTTACACCAGGGCGATACTAATAGTATCTTCCACTCTGGAACATGCCGCAAATATACTATATATTATTTTAAATGAATTAATTGTGAAATAACACAAATTAATCAAATAAAATTTATTTGCGCATGCCGGGTTCGAACCCGCGACCTCCGGAATGTGAGTCAAGAGTCTTAGCCACTGGACTACGGAGGTCGTCAAAAGGTTGCCTTGTATTATAAAAAAAGTTATTCTAACAAAAATCATGTTTTTTTTGTAATAATACTGTATAAATCATCAATAAAATATTATTTATTTATTTTGACTCTTTAGGTAAATCCAGTCGCAATAAATTACGTTAGTGCATTAAATTTATGTACTTAAACATTTTAATAAGAATAATAAGTCAGGCTCGCCTCATACGCCATTCATATTCATATGTCTCGTAATATTATCATAGACCGCACGGAGCAAAAAAGGCGTGCATTCGCCACCAGCTCCGAAGTTCCACTGAGCGCGACCGAGCGCTTGCCGCTTGTGGCCAAAATATCCGACCTCGATCGGATCGGCGGCAAGCTCTCGCAAGCTCTTGCAAGCCTACGCAAGCCAAGCCACACGCGCGGCACCAGACGCTGGGGCTTGTGGACGCTTGCAGAGGCTTGCCACGTATTTGGACGCGGCTTTAGATCTGGCCACCAACACGACCAAGCAGTTTTAATTCTGATTCGTGATCTTTCACCTGGCGACGCGACGCTGAGCGTACGAGATTCTACCACTTTGGAATATGCCAGGAATGAGATTAAACTATTTATTATTATTTTTTATTGATAAACTAACGTTTAAGACAAGATTTTTATGCACAGCACAAAGGGTAACAATTATTATAAGCAATAGTTAGGGAACGTACACATACTACGTGACCTGTTTAGGGGGGGGGGTCTTCAAAATACCACGCTTGGTAGAAATGAGCGGCGGAGGGCTTAGGTTTTTAGTCACCGGGGGGAGGGCATCGTAGTATAGGTACGTTCCCTTATCAGTAACAGATAAGTATTGCTTATAATAATTGTTACCCTTTGTGCTACGCGTAAAAATCTTGTCTTAATCGTCAATTTAAAATAATAATTAATATTTGACAAGTTAAAGTATTTCATCAAAAAAATGTAGACCAGAAGGACACGGGTTCAAGTCCCGTTGGCGGCATGTATCTTTTCTCGGAAGATTTTTTTAATGTTGAGAGTGTTTTAGGCTGATAATTAATGCTCATAATAATTGTTGACACTATTTCATTATTGAAGGCAATATTAAACCCTCTTAAACAAAAAATGTGAAACAGAAAAGACGGAAAAAGATTTGTTTGCATCAGGGAATTGAACCCAAGGCCTCTGCCTTTCCGGGGTAGTTCTCTGACCATTGGGCTTGTCCGACCACATCAATTTTAACTCTAACTATGAGCTACCAACATTATCTTACCTTCCTTACATTTTCATTTGAGACTGACCTTGGTTTATAATATTGGCTTCAATGATTAAATACAATTTCAAGTTTAACTCAATAAATGATTCCTCTATAAAAATATTCGACATTACTTTAGTTTTTTTAAATTTTTTATATTGAAAGTAAAGTTAATACATAAATATCAACAAACAAGTCCTGCTAAGCCAATTGAATTGGCTTGTCAACAGGTGTTAACTGTCAACTTACATATACATTTTAAAAGTTATAATTTACATATTATATCCACAGATTCAACATTTTTTCATACACTTTTTCATACATATCAATATAAATATTTTTTTCCGATAGCCAATTTTTCACCATATATTTAACCTCATTCATAGAATTATATTGATTTATAGTGTCAGGTAATAAATTAAATATCTTCGGTATGTTGTATTCAAACGTCCTCTCTCCGTACTTATTATTAAATTTCGGAACTGTTGCGCGTGAATCTAGTGCTGTATTTATGTTCTAATTTTTCTTTATGCCGCGGGGTAAATATATGTTGAATTATAATTTTGTACCATTTAATTTTTAAAGTGACATTGGAGAGAGTCTCTCTTATATTGGATTTTTTGCATTGAGTTAATAAAATTCGAAACGTTCGAATTATGTCGAATTTAACTTCGATGCTTTCCTCACGGAATTAAAACGTATCGGCTAAATTTGATTCTATCTCTCTGCCACTGCACCCCCGAGGTTGTCCGTGCAACCTGATTGTCAAAGTTTCAAGTCGCCTCTGCGGTTCCAACCACCTTTACAGGTTCGAGTAGTTTATATAGCAAAGCGGGGTAACTATGACAACTACTCAAATTGGCGTGGAATTGCAATTCGAATGAAAAAAACGACCAGCGCATTCACGATGTTATTCGTATTGCTCACGTATTGTATTCAAATTATCCGAATCATTATTATACCTAACGTAGCTATAACCCCCACAGCATAAAATGTGAAGCTGAACAACGATCAGCAGTATAAAGAATCCGTTGTAAGCTTTCAAAAATAAGAAGAAAATGGTTTGAAAGAGAGATGTAAATAATAACGATAGAGGGAGCTAACATTAAAAATCGATTACAATAATAAAAGTAAGGGACTGTCGTGTAATATAAAATATTGCACGACTTATTTAAAATAGAGCAAAATTTATTAACATCATAAAGAAACACTGTGAATTTTTTAAGTATAAGTTAGTGAGATAGAAAGAGAGAGAGAGTTACGTTTCGTATATTACTGTAGGAGCAAGAGAGAGAAGTGCGAGCACACATTTTTTTTCTCTCTTTATCTTATAGCCAGTTACGTTACACAGTGCAGGCCTATTGTCTGTATCACACTGTAGGAGCAAGAGAGAGCAGTGCTCGCGCACATTTTCTTTCTCTCTTCCTGTCATATAGATGGAGCTAAAGAAGTTTTACTGCAGTCGTGTAATCTAAAGCACACTGGTTTTTTTTCATACCTATGACATATTAAATGACTGAACCAGGTGTGTTTTTTATAATTTACGAGGCATTCTTTGCGATTTTTTCTATCGAGAGAATTTCATTAAATTTCTTTTTCATCTCGGCCTCTACCTGAATCTGAATAGAAATTATAACATGTGTTTTTTTAAAACCGTAAAAACTTTAAATGTTCAAGGAAATAATTGTATGACAATAATTCATCAAAAAATTGGTTCATAAAAAGTACACCATTATTTTTTTTACATTAATTCCTCGCAGGTAATCCCGAAGAAATAATTATCTAAAGGGCTTTGTCATCTTTGGGGATGCTGTGTCAAAGATTTTTTTAAGGTTAGGAAGGAGAGTAAGTTCTGGGAAGGAAAAAGGTATGAGAAGTTGGTAGGAATCTGGAAGTCAATGTGTCCAGGAGCATCGGAAGTGTGAAGCCATCTCTTCCAAGTAATCTCTCAAGATTCGGCCCGCCATGCGGTAAATGGTAAAAAACGTCCATCGCCAAGACCTAGACAAACCTCACCTTTTGAACCCGGGCACCCTTGCCAAGTCACCAAAAGTAGCGAACCACTTGGGGTGACCAATGGTCGGGGTGTTGGTTATCCAATAAATGGTTTCCGGAGCGGCGGCATCTGTAGGTACTTGATATATTGTTTAATGTATCACATTGAAATTATTTATTTAGTTATTTTATATTGATACAAAAAGAGTTTTTGCTGCAAGACTACAATCTGCAAAACAAAAAAATCAGAGTGCAATTCACACGCGGTAGAAGTGAAACCTTCAGAAAACTAAAGTAGACAAGAGTCGGGAAACTACGAAGCACTTTATCAATGTGAAGGATGATTTTTTACATATTTTTGTCGTCGAATTCCAGTGCACATTTTCCTATACATTTGGTCATCTTCATAATATTTGTACATTTTTCTTCTGAGCGGCTAGATGTCGCTTTCTTTGTGTTTTCTTTTGCCTGTTCATTTTGGAGTGGTTTGGAGATTTAATATTGTTTGTGCTAAAAAAATATTTTTTTTGATTTTGTAGGATTCGATCATTCGCTGTGGTTCGTTAGGCTTCATGCTATATATCGCTATATCACTAGATCAAATGGGACCGTGGATTAATCGTATTATAATGTAAAACGAGTACTCGTGAAATAAATAAATAATTTATTCCTCATTATAATATCTCATTCTCTCGCAGGCTAAATCCCGTAGAAGAATATGTTTGTCTCTTTTTAGTGTCGGTCGTTTCCGTTTAATCGAGTTTCAAATCACAACGCTGCTAAAGAAGTTTTCATTTATTAAAAAATTCAGGCACTAATCAGTCAATATTCAAGTATAAACTGACAAGTTTTATCCATTGTTTTCATTGCTTTTTTTCTTTTCATCGAACTTATTCAACCCAAAACCACACATCTCTTACGAGCTTCGGTCTATTATTTTTACATTTCCCCGCAAGAAGGAAGATGATATGTTCAAATTATTCAAAGATATTGAAATATACAACAGTATTATTTCATAAAGTTATCCGAAAAACGTAATATGCAAATTTGTAAACCCGTCGTGTACATTTTTCATACTGATGTTGTATTGAATATTTTACTAAGCGCTGAACCTCTACGAGTACTTGTTCAGTCTCTCAAGGAAATATGGCATTAATTTAAAGGCAACTCGCGTCTCAAAAAGGGTAGAGCCGGAAAACAAATAGAGTATTCAAACCCGAAAAATTGAGGTTGTTTTGCACTTAGAAGTTTAAAGCGTTTTGCGTGGTTTAAAGAATTATGACTCTCGGTGTGAAGTACCTATAGAATTTAATTTCTGTTCATAATTTATTGCCACAGAACAGTTTTTAATGAAAATGCTTCAAATTATAGTTAGTAAGGTTTCACCAAATTTTGTATGAAATTGGGTTAATAGTTTAATAAATTGCGTTGATACGTCGTTTAATAATATTATCAATAAAACTCATAAATTTGTTTTAGACCACTTTAATTTTATTCACACTCTATCGGTTTCAGAAGAACCCTGCCTTCATCAGGAGTACATTCAATTTAACTGGCAGGTTTAATGACGAAGGAATTGCTTTTCTGAAACCGGTAGAGTGTGAATAAAATTTAAGTTGTCTATAACAAATTTATGTGTTTTATTGTAAACTTGCTGGGGTACCAGGCTTCGCTCAGGGAGTTGATGTGAGATTGAACTGAATTTCGAACCCACGACGGTTCTTGCTTTATATACCCCCGCCAATGGGCAGCCCCACCCACACAAAAAAGGCTTTGAATGGTTCACAATAGTCCAGAACATTCCACAACATTCGAGAGTGTTCGGGAATGTTCCACAATGATCTGGGATATTCCGGGATGTTTCTGAGCGTTTCAGTTTATTCCTGAACATTTCACAACATTCCATAATGTTCCGGGATGTTCCGGATTGCTCTCAAATACTCGCGAATGTTCTGGATTCTTCTAGAAATTTCAAGAGGGCGAAACTTATATTTTCAAAAGCATACCCTTCAGGTAAAAATGGAAACCTTCTTCATGGATGGGGGGATAGGAGGCTACCACACCATATAACTCCCTTGGTCGTACCGGTCTCGTTTCTGAGTTTTAGCGGATATATTAGCTGGTCCCCGGCATGCGTTGCAATGCCATTCAAAGAAATAAATTGATTCTCCCTGCACTTCCTTTCCCGCGAGTCCCCGTTCCCTTCCACCTTCCCCACCTTCCCGTCCCTCGTCTCTTCCCTCTCCGTAAACCCTACCTCCCCCGTTCCCCTTCCTCGCTGCCACTAAAATATATGAAATACACACATTTTCATTTATACAAATTTCATAACGCCCGAGCTTACATTTATATATAGCCTATATGTTATTCTGATGTATGCGCTATATTATTGTAAAGTTTCATTAAAATCCATTCAGTAGTTTTTGCGTGAAAGAGTAACAAACACACTTTCATACAAACTTTCGCGTTTATAATATAAAGTAAGATATTGATTATGGCGAGCCACAGATAAGCTTTTTACGAATACGAATTTAATTAACAGTTTTCGGAAAACAACGAAGGAGTTGTAAGTCAGCGGATATTCGTAGATATCTAATCACGTACATTTGCCAGAATCAGTTTATTCAATAAATTCACCATAGCCACATTTCATTAGTCATGGGCCCATATGTCTTAGGTTTAACACTGGCTGTGATGTAATGACTCAAACTGACTCCTTCACAAAATTCAAACAAGATATAAAAAAATGGATTAAAGGTATTGGACGCCACAATTACAAACATCTGTAAAATAAATCACACATAGACAGAAATAATATTCACAATCTAGCTCATATAAAATAAATGAAAATAATAGATTCCTGTAAAATTTAACTCCATAAATAGATTAGACAGAATTTACTTCTTTACTTCATCTCCTCCAACAATTATAAACACTCTTTAAAAGATTTTCCCACCATTCCAATCACCTCTCTGTTTTAATTTCGATTCAAATTAATATGTGTTTTACCCAAAGATATTGAAATATAAGTAGATGTGCTATCTGCTGTTTTTACTATGTGGGTTTGCACTTCCGGGTGTCGCCGATATTGTTTACCAATTAACAAATAAACTAAAAGAACAAATAATTAACGAATAAACCAAACGAACGTTAAACTAAATGAACGAATTCTTTCCTTATTCAAAATATATTGTTAACCAATATTAATGCACATTTTCAAAAAATCAACGAAATGAACAAATTCTTTTTGTATGAAAACTACGCTAATTAGCGCGTAGTCCGGCGACAGTTGCGCGGATACCATAGCATATCTCTTCTGTATTAGAATATCTTTGGAATAAACCAAACGAACGTTAAACTAAATGAACGAATTCTTTCCTTATTCAAAATATATTGTTAACGAATATTAATGCACATTTTCAAAAAATCAACGAAATGAACAAATTGTGTTTGAATGAAAACTACGCTAATTAGCGCGTAGTCTGGCGACAGTTGCGCGGACACCATAGCATATCTATTCTGTATTTGAATATCTTTGGTTTTACCTGAAATACTCTTGTAACTAGATATTCATTTATATACTTGTACGCCTGTCTCAGCACAGGTATATCCTAGTGAGACAGGCGTAAAAAAACCCGATGTACATGTACTTTTTTATGGATAAATAAATAAATAAATGTAAAATAAATAAAAAATGTATCTTAATATTAATCTTCCTCTCAGCACTGTCAAAGTTCTACATAAATGAAACCTGATATATTCAAATACTCAGGTTTTAGAATCAAACATCATTAGCTGAGAATATGGTTAGTGACCAATCAACGTCAATGTTTGAACTTTTTCAAATCAAAAGCGTTTGTTTTTTACTAACAAAGAAAAACCTTGAATTGGCAAATTAAAAGTACTATTTTCATTCTGAACTGCTGAACTCTGTAATACGTGCGCACATTTTTAAAACTTAGTTATTCCCCACAGCACACCAGACCGAGGCGACGACAGAGTTGTTTCGCAGGTTATAATATATCAGATCACTGACACTGCCGACAAACTAGCTGACAGCTATTAGAATTCCGAGATTGATGACTGGAACGCAGTGAAACTTCCACAGGAACGGAAGGATTGGTCGGGAACTAATTTGGAAACCTGCTGGGATGAAAATACCCGAGGTTTCTGTGGTTTGAGACATTTGTTGCACGACTGAATTTCGGTATATATTCTAGCTTACGATATTCTTACGTATTGTGAACTAACACTCTGTCAACAGCAGACTTCGAGTAATGTTCATTACTCCGATTTGACAGCTCGCAACAATCGCAACGCTCTTGCTCTCTGGGGAGATAAAAGTGTAATACTAAACATGGTTATCATCTTGACGGAATTGACTAGTGACGTGAGCAAACCTTTTAGATTGTAAACAAAGAAAATACGTAATGGTTCTTTCATTTATAAAATTTAGTAAAGTACTGCGTACAATCGCAAAAGGTTCAACATCGATTTTTCAAGAAATTTAAAATGAAGCACGTGATTATTTTTTTAATTATCACCTATCAAAAATGAAGAACCCACTTAAAATAATATTAGAAATCAAAAAAGTGTTTTTTTGTATTTTTTCTAAACTCTACGCCCTACGCGCTAATGAGGGTCCAACGTATTCATATTCATACACTCACGTTTTATATTTTTCATACATTTCACACAATACATACATTCTTATATGCGTTTATTTATTGCCACCATCCTATAGATATAAAAATTGTTTTATTCCAATTAAGAGTCTAAGTTGGTCGGAAGAAATATTTGTTGTATTTATCGATGGCCCAGTACTAAACGGAACCAGTGCAAAAAAACACGGATTCAGTAAAACGGGCTCATCCCAGTATTAAACAGCAACAAAATTAATAAAAATGTCCGACTCTTTAAATAATTAAAAATATATTCAGATTTACCCAGTTTCACGCAATCCATTTCGAATTGTTTCCATTTAAAACTGATGAGATTGTTAAAAAAAATCAGAGTGTGCAATTCACAGGCGGTAGAAGTGAACCTTTCAGAAAATTAAAGTAGACAAGAGTGGGGAGATTACAAGCACCACAAAAGAGAAAACCAATTATACTATCTCATTCTCTCGTACATGTCGATACGAGAAAATGAGATAGTATAATGTACATAGATGTATGTCTCTTTTTAGAAATATTTTGGGGCTACTTGCGGGGGTTTTGAAATGGAATGTAGTTCACATTGGCATAAGAGCAAAAATAGAAAAAAACTCACAAAAAAACGTTTTATCTTTGAAATTCTTCTTTGCATATCTCCCCAGAAAAGTATGCCCGTATGTCAACCGAAAAAATTCTCGGAAAACATAATTGCGACAAACAGCGTACTAAATTAATTTTGCTAAAATTTCATAGCCGAAATGACGCCCATCTTTCTCGCTGCGTTAAGTGGAAACGTCTCGGCTAGTTGGAAGGGCAGCTACACGGTTCAACGAAAGGTCAATAATAAAACTACTTGTCTAACTTTTACCATAAACTAAATGTTTGAGTTAACTGAATAAGTAACTGTTCACCTGCGAAAACTCTGTTAATTGAGAATTTCATTTGAAAAGTTGTAACGAATTCATTTAAAACTTTGCCGCTTTTTTTATCGCAAACAATATTTACCTAGGAATATTGACCCTTTTTAACCCTAGAAGCTCAATTATATTTTGCTATCTAAAAAGCCCAATCATAGGTAAAATTTACCAACATGAATAAATACACTACCTTGTAACATAGTTTATTCTGTGTAATTTTTTATCATTATTTATTCGTATTAACTATTTAGGAAATGAAAAAACGCATAATTAGATTAATATTTATTTATTAGACTTTGTGAAAAAATAGCTATTACTAATTAATAGAAAAATTTGGTACAAAATGATATCCTTTCGGTTTGCTTCTTTTAAACTAAAAATTAAAAATTAAACTAAACAAAATCTTCTTTTTTCTACAAATCAGTTTTAACAGTTATAGAAAAAAGGAGATCAGTCTTTTAACAGTTTTTTATAATTATTTTTTCTTTAAACACACATCATCAAATTACAAAAGCCTATACGTAGGTCAAATTGACCCACAACAGTACGATAACTCCAGCATGAAGGGACTTACCAAGGCAACACCGCCGTCTCCTGTGGGCATCTTGACGGGTACTAAGTTGGTTCGATCAAACAGGACAATCGAAAGGAGTGTGCGAAAGAGAAAGCAGATATTTGTTTGCATATAGGTAAAAACGACCTAGATTGGGTTTCTAGGGTTAAGGAAAATTTTCAAAATTAAAAAAAAAAATTTAAGGTTAAAAAATTTCCGGTATCGCGATTAACCTGACAGTATTTCAAGCCCTCCTACCACCATCATTACAAGCAGAAAATGTTGCTTGCGCAATAATAAATGCTTTAGTTGGTAAGGAATAAAAGCTGCAACACCTGGATGGGAACCTGACACGCGCCTTGGACTCTATTATTAACCGTAAGAAATAGTTCATTTTCTTATTCCCAAGGAAGGTGATTGCTCCAACCTGGTCAACCATTGCCCCCTAGCGACCCCATCATTTTGCTCTAGGTGATGGAACGTGTAATCAACGGCAAACTGATCACATTTCTCCATAACAGCAAAATTATCAGTCATTGTCTATACGAATTCATGCGGAACCGCTTATGTGGAGCTACTGGAACATTACGGGGAGACCTAAAAGGTTGTGCTGGACTTTTCCACGACCTTTGACCGGGTTGGCACCGAGGACTCAGTGAAAAGTCAATAGAATGCCTTCTTTAGAACTTCCCGCAACCTTGTGTACTTGGTGTATCGGCGATTGGTTTTATTTGGCAAATCTATTTCTGTAGTTCTTTCCAGTCGTCACACTGGCAACAAACTTGTAATGGAAAGGAATACTTATAGTTATAGGTGAAATGACTTCTCTGCAATATGGTTCACCAAATAATTCATAACTAATATATAATTCATAATATAATTACATAATAATAGTTAATTCCCAAGTGAATCGTGCGACGCGATTTTACATGCGTTTTCGTGAACGCACTGCGATTGCATTCCATATCGGATTATTGTGAAACTGTAGTCCAGGGAGGAAGTAGAGAGGGAAGGGAAGGGACCAATGAACAATTAATTGTCATAAAATAAATCCCAATTCCAATCAAAACATAAAATAATTCGCCGGGTTTCACCATTATCGGCACAAACACTTTGATTGCTACTTTTGAGGGAAAGATCAATTCAGACAATGGCTGACGGTTTAACCTCTTCCTAACTATCAAAAAATTCTGGCGTCCCACAAGGATCGGTTTTGCTTCCGAATTGTTTTTTGTAGCATATCAATTTCTCTTTCTCGTGCGTACCGATTCATCGTTACGTAGATGACGTCACAGTTCATGATAATTTTTTGAAGTACACATTTCTTTAGCACCCTTGTGTATTCTCTATGAAACGAAAAAGCGACACTAAAAAGAGATAAACACAGGATTTAGCCAAGAAATAATAAAGACATTTTTAATTATGAAATTTAAAAAGAGTGTTGAAACCAGGACAAATCCGGGTAGCAAAACTAGTCTTTATGACATGGGTTACAATATTTTTTTGAAGTGAAAACTTCTTTAGCACTTGAAACTCGATGAAAGGAAAAAGTGACACTAAAAAGAGACATACATCTATGTACATATATATCTATAGGATTTAGCCAGTTTTTGGTCAATGAGAGTATATCATAGTACAATGAGATAGTATAATTGGTCTCCTCTTTGTGCGGGGCTTGTTATCTCCCCGTTCTTGTCTACTTTAGTTTTCTGAAGGGTTTACTTCTACCGCGTGTGAATTCCAAACTCTGTTTTATTTTTTTCATACTGACTTCGGTGCGGGGAATTCGCGTGGGTATTATTAAAAGAAAATATCGAGAGCGGTTCACACGCGGTAGAAGCAAAACTTTACAAAAAACAATCTCAACCAAGAGGAGCCTTTAAAAGTGTGGTCATAATCAAGCAGCCAATTAGCGCAAACCAAGCGTCATTTTCGTTTCATATCTAAATCAATATAATCAAAGCGGTTAATGAGAGCATTTGGATGCTTTACAGGTGCTGTGATGCTTCATTTCCATTTCATCCGAATTCCAAACCACAACGAGGCTGAAGAAGTTTCACTTCAATAAATGAATGGATTTATCTGTTAGATTTGATTTGTGACGTGGGCACCAACTTTTTAAGACCAAATTGTCAAGCGATGACGAGTCTAAACATTAAAGAAAAGCATTTGTAACAAAGCAAAGTTCAAACCTATTATTCCCACCATATAAAAAACTTTGGAATCACGTCCCAGCGGTGATTATTTCGGAAACGCCGTGTAGCCGCTTTAAGTACCCGGGAAAAGTTGACGAAACGTGACTTCTCATAAATTCTCCGCGGCACTCGCGAGGAGAGCCTTCTTTGGAAATCATGGAAAGCAAAACTTTTCAACTGTAATAATCATTCGCTTAACACGTTTTGCGAATATAACCCGATAATATTTGGAATAGAATCATTGAGGATGTACTATGGAATCGTATAAATATGCGGAGTCATCCATGGACAGACTTAAAATGATTAACGGAAATTGTGGAAAACAATCTTTTTCAACTGTAATAATAATAATTCGCTTAAGAGCGTTTAACCAGCCAGCGGACGAAAATCCACATTTCGTCGAAAGTTGTTCTTCCGATCGTGCAGGGCGGTTACAATGAGAAAGATTGATTTTTCTCCGTACCAGCTTTTTTAAATTATAACTCAATATCGAATTTATTTCAATCCAAATTAGCTTTAATTTATACCTTCATCCAAAAATGCTGAAAGGCGTGATGATAAAACTATTAAAATAGTGTACTTTTTGTAGTTATTTTTTGATTATAAGTATTTATCATTTTTCAATAATGTCTAAATTTAATAAGAATGTTAAAAAAATCTGAAATATATTAGTTTGTAAGTGCGCAAATAAATACACAAATGGACCAATTTTGGTCGAGAAACACATGTACGTACAAATTTTTTAATGATTTTATTGAAACTAAAATTAAAATTCTAATACATAACTTTGCTAGATAATGTATTGATTTATTTTACTGCATGATTACATTATTTGAAATGGGTGTGGTATAATACAAAAACTTTTTTGAAAATTTAACAAATCTGCCAACGACCTATGGAATAACCTTATTATACTAAAAATTAAAAAAAATTATAAAAATGTATTACATAACTATGCTAGATAAAAGAACAATCTTTCGAAATCCATTTATAATTTTCTGTGGAAAAGAGTCAATACGTCTAAAAACTTTTTTGAAAATGATGTATTTCCGGCTTTCTCTGGTAATGCCCTCTTAAGGGCCCGCAACCAGGATTTGTACGCTTTATTACATATTTCCCTTAAACACGGTAAGTTTTAAAGCTCTTAAAAAAATATATGTTATTCTTGAAGATAATATCTAGACTTTGCCCGCGCCGAAACGCAAATTATATAAAATTCCCTCGATAAAAAAAAATCGCAAAGTATGCTCCAAAAGTTATTATTAACACGTTTGTTTCAGTTATTTTACAAGTTATATGTATGAAAAAAATCACAGTCATGTTTAATTAAACATTTTCGCTTTCGCATCGATTTTGTCGCTGTAAATTTTAGCGCTCTCCTCTAACATTATTCGTAATTTCGTATCTCTCCATCTTCTTCTTTTCGGGCCCGGTTGCGTATTTACAATCCCTACCGCGTTTCAGTCGCTTTAAATTTTCAATATCAAAATTTAAATATTTAGAAATAAAATTATTAATTTCTAATATACACATTGGAAACATTATTTTATCTAGATTTTAGAACAATTTTTGTTTTTGCAAAGTGATAAAATATTATCAATATAGAGGTGTATTTACAATATATGGGAATAATATTAAAATTTAAATATTTAGAAATAAAATGATTAATTTCTAATATACACATTAGAAAGATTATTTTATATAGATTTTAGAACAATTTTTTTTTGCAATGTGATAAAAAATAACCAATAAAGAGGTATTTTTATAATGTAAATTGTCGTTACCGCGACTGAATCGGTATAGGTTTTGTAAATACGCGGCCGGTTGTAGAGCCTTAATGCATTCTCGGATTCAAATTCAAATAGAGAAGCTACAAAAGGTATGACTTATAGGTAACATCATTTTACATAATATTTCTTAAAATCATCTTCTTCTTCAATGATTAATAACAATTTTATTTAAGAGGGTATAACCAGAGAAAACCGGAAATCGTCATTTTTAAATCAAATTTTAGACATATTGACTCTTTTCCACAAAAAATTATAAATTGATTTCGAAATATTGTTATTTTATCTAGTAAACGCATGTTTTAAATTTTGAGAAAAAATGTTTATTTTTAGTATAATTAGTAATACCATAGATGGTTGGCAGATTTGTAAAATTTTCAAACGAAATATCTTATTTTACAAGACATATTTCATACAACATAAAATCCTATATTATTGTAAATCAATACATTATCTAGTAAACTCATGTTTCAAAATTTTTAATCACATAAAATCATTATAAAATATATCCGAACACTTATTTATGACGAAAATTTCTCTTTATTTAATTTATTTAGGTTTTTTTGCATTGTTATTTTGCTAGAGATTATTGAAAAATGATAAATACTTATGATCAAAAAATAATTACAAAAAGTTCATAATTTTAATAGTTTTATCATCACACATTTCAGCATTTTTGGATGTATGTATAAATTAAAGCAAATTTGGAATGAAATGAAATCGATATTGAGTTATAATTTTAAAAAAAACTGGTACGGAGAATAATTAATCTTTCTCATTGGAACCGCCCTGTACGATCGTAAGAACATCTTTCGATGAAATGACGATGGCTGGTTAAAGGCCCTTAATTTAACATAAATGTTTTACAATTATTTTAATTTATCAGTGACCCATTTCTAGTTCCTACAACAGAACCTGCTAGTAGACATATTTTCGCTTCGTCCTATTCTACGTCATGGAAATGTTGAATTGCTTTAGGGTCCTCGCTGATAGTTAAGTGATCTAAGGAACGACACCTTTACGGTAATGCCCTGCTATCCTATAACATCCAATGGGCCCCCAATTTAATTTATTTTACTAGGGTTATAATACTCAGGGTCTTTAGGGGAGCCTAAGCTATCCAGGGAAACCACTTGAATAGAGCAAATTTAATTTGTTCGACTACATTTAGATTGTGTTATCATCTTCCCTACCTATTTTTAATGAAATTTTCATTTGACTTAATTGTTTACGAAAATTTGTTTAGGCGATTATAACAAAATTAAGAAAATATGGTAAACTGCTTTCAACCTCGTGTAAAGCAGATAAAATAAGGAGGACTAAATTTCAGATTTTTAGTGTTTTTGGATATTTTTTGCACTAACAAACTTAGAAACGCAGGGCAACATTATATACTTAGAGTTGGTGATAAAGGAGGCATTCAAACAGAAGAGAACATGACAAAAGACGCCATGAGCAAAATGCGAAAATATGCAGTGACGGAGGCGTAACGAAGACCACCACGATGAGATTCGTTCGGGTGTTAATTTTTACGCTTTTTTCTATTTGGTGTGGAAACGTGGACAATAGCCCAGTCAATAAACGCATTAAACTGGAACAAATTAAGGGAAAGCTGAATTTTTGCAGGTGGATAGTACTTCTTACAGGGAGTATTTTCACAAAAGTCCCCACCCCTCCCCCGCTTGCTTTCCCCCCTGCCCCCCGCCAAACTTTGAAATTGTAGAGTTCCACAAAATCCATTATATCGCCTAAACTATACAATATATCTGAAAAAAAATAACACCATTATACTTCTTAAAAAGCTGTCTACAAAAAAGATAAAATATATTTTTTTGTTATCTACTACGGTTTGGCAAATAATAATGACATTGTCGCAAAAAAAAATTTTTTTTCGTAAAATTTTGGTTTAAAGGTGAATATTTTTTTTGTCTGAGGAAACACGCAAAAATGTTTCAAATAAACTATTTGCCAAATTTAATAAGCTTTAAAACGATAAATAACATTGCTTACTTTTATCCTTAATACTGGTCAAAATCCGACTCGATTGCAGGGCGGCACGGCGCCGCGGCGTGCGGGCAACCTAGTTAGCTGTGATTGCAGGTGACCGATTTGTGTTTAGATAGCACTATTTATAGTTTTAAATTGAAACATCGAGTACTTTTTAATTTATTTACCATATAAAAACACTTTTAACACTTAATAGTATTTGCAATAAAAGTACGAAAAAAATTCCAAGAAGTACAAAATTATATAACTTTTCGTAGGTATTAAGGGATGACAGAATATTATTATTAACTGGTTATCACGGTCGTATTCAAATATTTCATCAGTATTTTCAGATGTGTTAAAGGATAGTCCATTGCAGTGGCCACACATATCAGAACAGTCTAGTCCTGCCCTCCGACTGAGGACTGAAATGACTTTCGAGGTTTTTCAGTTAAAAGAATCAATTAGAAGTTCATTTGGATTCGCGGGACATGTCATTTGTATGTGTTAACTTATATTCTCTTCTTCGCCATCCCCATTCATTAGATGGTAGTTCATTTCCTGGCCATGTTTGAACTAGGACGTATGTCCTCAGGAGATACTGGCGGGCCATGTTCTTTACAGTTAACACAGTTTTCCATAAATCTTCTAGCCCACTTCCTTCCATGATGCGGCCAATAAATCCTAAATATTACATTAACAAATGAAAACCTTCTAGTCGTAAAATAATTTTTGATTTTTCCGATGATCCGTCAGCCCCGGGTACCATTTCAATAGCTCTGAGAAAAAGTAGGTTGGGTTGGTCGAAAGTTACAATGCATGTTTGATTGTTTTTTTTACACTGTTCTGTTGGGAGACATAGTGCAGTGTACACTGAGGATGGATTATTGGAATCAATATCAATAAATGGAACAGCCATTACTTAACTGGTTCCATAATCCACACAATCGTTCATAGCGACATTTATAAACTCGTTCCAGTCAACTTTTGAATGCGTGCCACCTAACCACCCTTGCGTGCCCTTCAGCGCCCTTGAGGTGATTTTTCACGAAAATGGTGCTTTATAAATCAGCCAAATATTATTAATTGGTTAACGATACAAAATATAATGAATCGGAATGCTCTTTTCTAGAAGATGTACATTCACTGATATTTTTTATGGTTACATATTTCATACTGCTTTTTTTCTCTTCGCGTAGCAACGTTGAGGGATGTATTCTTTTTTCCCAAAATTTCCACACTGAAGACGAGGTACATCTAGAGTTGTTGTCATCTTAGAGGCCAGAGTGATACACTGGATTCCTCCCATGGCATGAAATGTATTTAGGCCATCTAATCTTTTTATATTAACGTCGGAATTGTTAAACGATGTGTCATCTTCGATTATAGGAGGCCCAGCTTATTAGAGATCTCTGGTATGTCACCTTCATGATAAGACGAACAACGATTACAACACTTCTATTAAATGTTTAGATTCGTACATTTATTGTATATACACAAACTTGTCTGTATTGATGAGAAAAAGACCTAGGCCTTGCAGATGCTATTATGGCGTGGTTAATTACTAAACGTCTTCTCGTAATATCAGGTCCATTATCATACAACCTCTTTTTTGTTACAGTTGACGTGAACAGATTCAGAGTTTCAGGAACTAAATTATAACCCCCACCAGTGATTTCCGGAATATCAGGATAGCTTTCACAATCATATGGAATTTTTGAATATCTTCTCTGATTATTTCTGCGGTAGTAAACGTTAAACGTTCCAGATTTGCTTTCATTTATTTGTTTCTGCACCAGTCATCTAGTATCTTAAAACTTAAGTGTGACATTCATAAGACAGTTTTTCTGCCAAAAATATATGTATACATCTGATCTTGAAAATTGCCGATTATTTGTTTTTTTCAGAAATGTATCTGAGTACGGAAGATCAGTGCCACAAATATCTATTACTATTTCCCTTAATTTCTCTAAAGTAAACTGAAATTCATCAGTATTTTCTAAGAAATTACAAAGTTTAAGCATTTTTTGCCTGAATTATCGTCTTTAGATCTTCCTACAAACTTACTTTTTGAGTTAGTTTACTTTTACAGAACTTCTTGAAACAACTGTTATGATAGCGAGCTTCTGCGGCGACCAAATTAAACACACTTAACAGTTTAGATTTTACTTTTGCACCCCATTTATCATCTTTCGTATTGCAAGCATTCATCAATGTTTCTCTTATTTCCATTGTTAACACCAAACGCATTTGCTCGCGATATTTATGAGGTAGTGTATGAATAAAAACTTTGGTCTCAAATAATACAGTTCTCCATCAAAATAAATATATTTTCTAAATGACTTAGGAATCGCTGAGGTGTACTGGTCGATGAGCTACAATTAATATTTGTAAAAGCCTTAATACTGCTAACCCTAGAATACTTTTTCTACAATCTATGTATGTGCACGGCTACGCTATCCAAACTAGTTAATTTAACTTGATTATTGTCATCGTTTTCAATACTAGCGTTAATTTGCATTTGTAACCACTTCGTTACTATAACAACATTTCCTGTAAGGTCAGTTTACATAAAATACACAATAAGTTCTCTGCAGTTTGTTAATTTCTTGTTAATTAATTGATTCTCAATATTTTTACCCGATGTAGGTGGTAAAACGCACAAAAAACTTGAAAGCTTGGCACAATAACATCAAAATATAACGCACAACACCCACACACCTTAATCTCAAGACAAAGGAGATGAAACTGATCATGTTTATTTAATTTTTTCATTTGTTTCAACTTAACAAAATAACAAGTAGCTACGCGACAAGATCGTCAAACATAACACGCCGCTCCGTGTTACGACCAGCGCGCGTACTAAATTAAGCGCTTATCCACATATTTTCGATAGAAATTAAGTATGTAAGTAAACATTGTTATACACGCTTTTAAAGCTTATTAAATTTGGTAAATGTTTTGTTTAAAATATTTGTTCATATTCTCTCGGACAAAAAAAAAAATCAACTTCAAAAAAATATTTTGCAAAAAAAAAAATTTTTTTAACAACATTCTCATTATTATTGGCCAAACTAACACAGATAATAAAAAAAATACTTAACATAATTTTTAGGCAATTTTGTAAGAAGTTAGGTCATGAAATTTTTTTTATGATATATGTTTTGGTTTATGAGATATAATCGCTTTAGTAGAAGCCCACATTTTAATGTTTGGGAGGGCACAGGGGGGGAAGCAAGCGGGGGAGGAGTGGGGACTTTCGTGAAAATACTCCCTAGGGTACGTACTACTTACTTGCAAAAATTCAGCTTTCCCTTAATTTGTTCCAGTTAGGGCCTGTTTTTTGTCTAGATTGACTGGGCTACAATGGACATTTAGAGCCAGCGAAAGAAAACGGACTGTGACCCTCGAGTACTGGAGAAAATGCTAGGCATCTACAAAAGGCAATCAATAGTCTACTTATAACTACTTGTAACGCTTTACAAGACATTTTGGACTCGTTGTTCATGGAACCGAGGATCCAAACCTGGAATAACACATAGTGACCAAGTGTACAACTGGTGCCCGGTGTGTCGTTGTGCGTGGCTCTCGTCGCAGCGCAGAACTACGAGGAGTGGTGGAGCCTTGTCCACCTTGAAAATTGGTGTAGCAATGAAGAACCGACTCGAAAAGACTAGAAGATTGACTTTTGTTTTGATTTTTATAAATAACGTATTTGTAAAGTGGCAGTTTTTTTAAACTAAGCCAAACATTAACGCCTAGTTGGATTAAACACAATCAAACTAATTAAAGGTGGGATGTGGGTTCAATATATTTTTTAGAAAATTGAATAATGTATATGTTTTAGGCTTATACAGGTTTTTTTTAAGTAAAACTTCTTTACGCATGCTTGACTTGGGGAGTAAGCTGGTGAATGCGTGACGAGAGCGTTATGAAAAGTGTGATCAGGCGAGGCGAACGGAAGTTAAGAAGGAGATATAAGTTAGTGAAATTTTACTTCAGTACTGTGGTCTAAAGCACACTGGTTTTTTTTCTTTACGTTGAAGAACATTGGAATCGGAAAATGGGATTTGTGCAACCTACCCCTTCTCCCACTTCACTCAGAAAACTAAAAATAAATAAAATGTATATTTAAGAAGCTAGTTAAGCCGAAATCCATCTTGGGTACAGCAAGTTTAATAAAACGTCGACCCCTTCAACCCAAACTACTATTGTTATAAAAAAATACGTTTTAACTTTTTAAGCTTTTAGTATCCATAGAACCTACCTATGCTTTATTTATGATGCAATTAGAGAATTCCAAAATTTGTATTATAAGTGCAATTTTCCAGCATTGCATTTTATTGTATCTCGAATTTTTTAACTTTTTAACCGTAAAAATAATGGTAACGTCTTTTCCATCTTGGGTACAGCAAGATTAATAAAACGTCGACACCTTCAACGCCAACTACTATTGTTATAAAAAATACGTTTTAACATTTGAAGCTTTTAGTATCCACAGTACCTACGCTTTATTTATGATGCAATTAGAGAATTCCAAAATTTGTATTATAAGTGCAATTTTCCAGCATTGCATTTTATTGTATCTCGAATTTCTTAACTTTTTAACCGTAAAAATAATGGTAACGTCTTTAGAGACACTGGAAGTGCGCGGGAGTATTCCGAGCGGACTTTTCGCAAATCGTAATCTGCCAGTTGTCACATATTGATAGTTGCAACTACTTGGGAACTGTGCACGGTAATCTCCGCACCATTAATTTAGTGCTGTCGCTTGGTTCAACTAACGCCAAGAGTTGGAATAAGCCCCCCCGTTTGAATCCGCTTAGAATTACGTTCCAGGATCAATCACCTTTGACTGGCTTTGTCGTTGAAGGCGATTTAATCACTCCAAATAACGCGGGGCGAATGGATTGCCGTCCTGATGGATTCGTAATATTATATCACCGAGTGATGAACCATGATGACGGATAGTTAATAACTATTATTATAGCTTGGAAAGGTGAAGGAAAATAGAAAGCGTTCATCCAGGTAAAAGAAAGGTGTTCAGATGTTAGATAAACTTATTTAAAACAGAATAAAGGGCTGATGCGTTGGCCTGCTGCATTTGAGATCTTTTTTCAACATAATCGATCAATATAAGAGACTCTTATTAAGAGTATGAGGGAAACATTACAATATATAAATATTTCAAGCTATACAGCTCATGATGGAAATGACGCAACCTGAAAAGGCTACCACTGACTAATGCTAATATTTGTGATTGCCCTAACTTAGAACGGGTGACTAAAATCAAATACTTAGGTATTATCTTTGACAGCAATTTAAAGTGGAAAGAACACATTATCACTACAGTAAACAAAATTAGAAAATCAATATACTTCTTTAGACATCCTCGCAAATTTTTAAACTTGAATCAACTCAAAACAATTTACTATGCTCTATACGGTATACTAATACGGTATTATAGCCTGGGGAGGAGCAAACGATGCCGCCATTGACCCGATCTTTAACACCCAGAAACTAATTATTAAGATTATATTAAAACCTCCGATCACAAGCAGTTCGGATACATTTTTTAGGAGAATCTGTGTCTTGGACATTAGGCAAATTTATGCCAAAAACATATTAGCATACCTCTTCAAACACAGAACTACCTTTGAAAATGTCCAAACTGCTCGAGATACTAGAACCAAAGGGCATAATCTCCTACTTATCCCTTTTGCTAAAACAACCTTTGGCCAAAGAAATTTTAGATACTTTGCAACAAAACTATATAATACACTTCCACTGGCAATTAGACAAAACACAATATATCTTAAATATAAATCTGACACCAAGTCCTGGATTACCAGCCAAAATAGATCCAACATCAAAGATTTTATCAAAACTAACTTATAAGTATTTATTTTTATGTTACGTTGTTGATTAACTGTTACTTGTAATATTATGTTATTATTTGTACTTTGTATGTGTTATTTTTATAAACTACCCGTGCTAAGCGCCTGCTCTCAACACAGGTTCCCCTAGTGAGACAGGCATAGAATAAAACAAATTATAACTCAAAAACTAATAAAGATGAATAATAAAAAATAAAAAAAGAGTTACGTTGACTCGGAGCTTAAGAACTTCGATTGATTTATTCCTTAAAAACTTGCCGCTTTCTAATCAAGTCATCCACAATCACAATACTCGAAATAACAATAAAATCCGTGTTCCTCAAACAAAATATGGAATAAAATCTCTGAACTATACTGCTTACGTACTATACATAGTTCAAATTATATTCGCTATATATATAGTTCGAATTATATTCGCATCCATATACACATACAAGCATAATAAAAAATCAAAATAATGCTGAATATTACTTAGGAGCATTTAAAAAAACACATTTAATTTTTTTGTTTTATTTTAGTTTTGATCTATCTTGTTTCTTTTTGAAGTAAAACTTCTTTACGCACGCTTGAATTGGGGAGTAAGCTGGTGAATGCGCGACGAGAGCGTTACGAAAAGCGAGGCGAACGGTAGTTGAGAGAGATATATATAAGTTAGTGAAGATAGAAAGAGAGAGAGTTACGTTTCGTATATTATTGCAGGGGTAAGAGAGAGAGGTGCGAGCACACATTTTCTTTCTCACTTTCTCTCATAGCCAGTTACGTTTCGTATATCTAAGACACAGTGCAGGCCTATTGTCTGTATCACACTGTAGGAGTAAGAGAGGGGAGTGCGCGCGCAGTCGTGTGGTCCAAATCACACCATTTTTTTTCTGTCCCTTTCTTTTCTCTGAATTTATTATCATCGATATTTTTATTTCCTTGTTAGTTTCTTTATTTGTTTTCTATTCTTTTTTGTTTATTATCAATTATCCCGCTTATGAATTGTTAATTCCTCCCATCCTAAAATGAGTTTTTTGACTCTATGGGATTGCCCTAATAAGAAATAAAAACAAAATATAATAAAAACTTTTTTTGGGTTCTTACTTGGTTGAAAAAATTGAAAGGACATTCAGAAGTACCTGACTATTCAAATTTCATTGTTAAACACAATTAAAGCAATTACAAAATTACAAAACAAGGTTTCGTTTCTGAATAACAACTTCACCATCAACTAATTATATTAAAATTATTAACCATTGCGTCGTTCAACTACAAGGCAAGCAATAAAGGATGGTTCACCACCTAACCCTCGACACACAGTCTTTGTATCAATCAAATGTGTTCATTGTATCGTTCTCTAATATTCCGCCATCTCGAATATTTGATTCGCTTGATCGGGACGTATCTTTTTCGTCCTCTATTTAAAATTTGTTCAAAACGTTTTATTCAGTACTAAGAAGCAAGTCTAAGTCAATGATTAAAGTTAGCTCTTCTGCTTACGGCTTAAATAATATATTAATTAATTAATTAACTAAGCCGACATGCCCGGAGGGGATCTAAAGAATAAATTACAAGAAAAGAAAATAATGTAAATGAATGCAATTAATTTTAAAAGCTTAGCTTCCTTAAATTAGATTTTATTTATCTGTTAGAATTTATAATTTATTTTCCATGCAGGCTGTGAAATAGGAGGCTGAAGGAGTGAATCTTTTAACATTAATTATTCGAGCTTAAGCCTTTTATTCAATTTAGTATTTTAATAAGAAACTTTCTCTCGGCAGCCTCCATTGTTTTTCAATTAGATTCCCCGGGGATTTTCTTCTCAAAATATTGGGTTAAAAGTTAAAATTATGAAGTCACGAAAAAGTAGCAATGCTGAATAATCATGATTCATTATATTTTCAAATACCTGTCTTAATTTAATCACGATTTTAATGTACATAAATAGTTAAACTTTATTGTTATGAAGTGTTTACAATATTTAGTAAATATATTTAGGAATTTTTAGCAGCGATCGAAAAAATTAAAACTCTTCATCTATGAAAAACAATACCTTACAATTTGACTAGCAGGAGTGCCCAGGTTTATGAGGTGAAGTTTGTCTAGGTTTGGGAGGCGGATGCATTTGCCAACTTACTGCGTGAGAGATCGGGAGAGACTGATTGAGGGAGACCATTTGATCTCTCCAGCAGGACTCCCTCGACCCATCGCGTTGCTCCGCAATGGGAGGGATGGCTTCGTCCATCATTCCCGAACCCACTGACCCCCCAGATTTCTACCTACCCTTCAAACATTTGTTCCCAGAACTTAACCTCACTCCTTTTTCAAATAAACATTCGCACAACATACCCTAGGATGACAAAAGCCCTTTCCTCGGAGTACGGAGCTAATGTAAAAAAAATACGAGTGTGCTTTAGATCACACGACTGAAGTAAATCTTCTTTAGCTAAATCTGTATGATAGGAAGAGAGAAAGAAAGTGTAAGCGCGCACTGCATTCTCTTGCTCCTACAGTGTGAATCAGACAATAGGCCTGCACTGTGTCTTAGATATAAGAAACGTAACTGGCTACGAGACAAAGAGAGAAAGAAAATGCGTGCTCGCACTTCTCTTGCCCATACAGTAATATACGATCGTAATTCTCTCTCTTTCTATCTTCACTAACTTATGTCTCCCTCTCAACTACCGTTCGCCTCGCATTCACCAACTTGTTCCCCAAGTCAAGCGTGCGTAAAGAAGTTTTACTTAAAAAATCGAGTGCAGTCCACACGCGGTTGAAGTGAAACCTTCACCACACAATCTGAACTAAAATAGGAGCCTTGAAAAGTGAGCTCATAACCAAAGCGACTCATAATCTCGCAGACTAAATACTATAGAAAGGAGGCGGGAATGGGTACCGCCGCCCATGGAACCTTTATTGGATAACCAACACCTCTGCCATATAGATCACCCCAAGTGGTTCGCTACGTTTTGATTTAGCAGGGGTGCCCGGGTTCACGGGGTGAAGTTTGTCTAGGTCTTGGAGGTGGATGATCAGGACACGCTGAACCCCAGATTCCTACCCACCCCTTAAACCCTTTTCCTTCCCAGAACTCTCCTTCCCTTCATTTTCTTAATAAAACCCTCCATACAGCATCCCTATAGATGACATGAGGGAAATTATTTTCCTGTGTGGAGCACATGTAAAGAAAAATGTAAGTGTTTGTCTATTTTTAGTGTCCTCTGTTTCATCAAGTTTCAAATCACGACGGTGCTAAGAAAGATTCACTTTAAAAAAATCCGTTTCAGGTTCAACGTTCTCAGAACGGAAGTGCGTTAGTTCCATTGGCGATGTTTTTTCCAACGCTTATCCAAATTACGTCGTTTAGCACAAGAAAGTCACGAACCGCAACTGGCCTGACATGAAAACACCCATAGACCCCGCACGATATGATGGTAATGATCTATAAAAAATATTTATGTGAGCTTTCCACTTTGGTAAGTTTATCGCTCAGTATTCGTGAAATGTGTCATTTTTTTATGGCGCATTACAAAATTACGCCAAACGACATAATCTAATATAATATACTCGTATAAGTTGATTGTCTGTTTGTCGTGGGCGGGCGACACACTTCACCTTTCAATAAGATTTCGAAAAACTACCCTCGTCCCCTTTTACCACCCCTAAAGGCTGTATTTTGATATTTATGATGAAATTTTGCACAATGGACGTTCAAAACTAGAGAAAAATTACTGTCTACATTTGATTTCGAAAAACTATGCATAAATATGTTCCTCCTGTCTTAAAATGAGATCTGGAACTCATTGGGATAGCTCTAGCGAGAAATAAAAAAAGCTATACATTGACTTCCTTTTTTTACATTAGCTCCACACAGGAGGTCGTCATCTTAGGGGATGCTGTGTGGAGGGTCTTTTTAGGAAAGGAAGGAAAGGAAGTTCTGGGAAGGAAAGCGGTATGAGGGGTGGGTAGGAATCTGGGGTCTGTGTGTCCAGGAGTGACGGACGTATGAATCCATCCCTCCCACTGCGGTGCAAGGCGATGTTCCGAGATGGTACGGCTGGAGAAGTCAAAGGGACTCCCTCAACCATTCTCTCCCGAGCCGACGCTAGTGTGCAGAGGAATCCGCCGCCCAGATCCAGACAAACCTTACCTCATGAATCCGGGCACCTCTGCTAAGTCACCAAACGTAGTGAACCACTTGGGGTGACCTACGGCAGTGGTGTTGGTTATCCAATAAATGGTTCCTGGGGCGGCGGCTATTCATATCGAGGTACATATAAAATAATATTCCGGTGAGTTTTTTTTTATACAAATCTAAATTTTTGTTCCGAGATTGAAGAATTTTTGCTTTCATGAGATTTCAAAAAACTACCCCTATCCCATTTTCCCATTCCTTAAAACAGAATGTTGTTATTACTTGTTGTTATTAATTTAGCCAAGTTTATGTTTAAAATTAGAGAAAAATTATTGTTTACATCTGATTTCGAAATACATTTCGTGAAGCCCTGAAAACACCGGGGACTTCGGCTATATTATTAATATTATCTATGTTTTTAAATAAATCAAGGATGGATCAGACTGATGTAAGCGAAGTGGATAAGATTAAGAAGAGTACGCTTAGATTGTACGGGCATAGGGAGTGGATGAATGAAGAAAGGAGAGTTATGAGAACATATGACGTGGAAGTGAATGGTAGAGTAAGTCGGGGATGCCCGAGGAAGACACGGAACAATGAAGTTAATCAAGCACCTTAAAAAATTAACTTTTTCAATTTGTGACAATATTATTATTTCCACCTTAAAACTTACACTCGATTACTAGATTTCTCAACCATAACATTTTAATCCAAACCATTCGTAACCCCGAGCAATGCCGGGTTCACTTCAACGAATATATATGTTATGGTTAAGGTTTTCACGGTCGTAAGATATAGAACAATTTTATCGAATTACCCGCGTAACGTAGTCTTTAAAAGTACTTTTTAACTCCTGAAGTTTCAGACAGATCTCACTGTCCATCTTCAGTGGCCTTATGTCTTAAAAGCGATCAGTTTGAGATAAAAACTCAAGACATAAGGCCTCTGAAGTAGGACAGTGAGATCTGTCTGAAACTTCAGGAGTTAAAAAGTACTTTTTAGGACTACGTTATGCAGGTAAACCGAGAAAATTGTTCTACGTATATATAAATATATGAGTTAAATTTTAGCAATCTCGGAATAAGACAGTCTTATTTTGTACACTCGATTTTTGAAACAAGAGCAACATTATCGTCTAATTCTGATTTTGAAAAACTCTGAGAGATAAAATTGAATGAAAGCGTTTTGTGTCCCGCGGGTTCCTTCCAAGATAATGATCGCGATATTTCAAGATTTTCGGCGTGTTTATTCTTGGCGTCAAATGAAATAATTAAGGCCGCGGGTCTCTCATCTGCGAGATAATCGAATCCTTCAATTAAATGTAAGTCTAATTTGAATGTACGCGAGTGCTCCGCCTTTTGTCTTTTTTTGTGGCTTCGTTCGCGGGATTATAATTTAATTCAAGGAAAAGCCCAGAGGAGCATGACTCTGGTTTTTATTGCGAATGAAACTCGATGCGGGAAATTATTGCGTGCTCGAGCTTTGCCTACAGCCGAGAACATAGCCATGAAACTTGATATTTTGTACTTAATAATAATAAAATAAAATACGCAGGTTTCATGTTGGAACAATAAATCAAATGAGAAAAGTTTGTTTGATCATCAAAAATAAGTATTTACAAAACACGACTATTTTTCTTCGAAGTTATTTTATTGCTGTGTTTAAGATTGATTGTTCCTGTTTAATTGTGATACTCTCCGAAAACTTCTAAACGAAAAATAGCGAGACAAAAAAAGACAATTACATACATTTTGAG
Source organism: Limnephilus marmoratus (assembly GCA_917880885.1). Taxonomy (NCBI): domain Eukaryota; kingdom Metazoa; phylum Arthropoda; class Insecta; order Trichoptera; family Limnephilidae; genus Limnephilus; species Limnephilus marmoratus. The sequence goes on along the minus strand of OU862920.1, from coordinate 38,199,289 downwards.
GATTTAGCCAGCGAGAGAATGAGATAGAATAATCGGTAGCCTCCCCACTCTCTAGTTTTCGGAAGGTTTGAGATATTTTAAATGTAATTATTTCATTCGAAATTAGTTTTAGTTCATGGAGACATCTTCTCACCTTGAAAAATATCTTACCATAATATAGCTTACCTACCATTAACACTTCTAAGTGTCAAGTTATTTTACATACAGGGTGTTTAGGGACGTACTAGACTTACTTTAACCAGTGATTCCTGCAAGGGCGGATCCAGCTTTGGCGCCAGGGGGGGGTCACATAGCGCGAGGGGGGGTCACATAGTCGTGGTCAAGTCACAAGAAGTTATAATTTAATTTTGATAATAATAGATACAAGTAAAAAGTAGGTCCACCTAGGTCCTGGACCCAACCCAGGGGGGGGTCATGACCCCATGACCCCCCCCTGGATCCGCCCTTGGATTCCTGACATTATTTGGAGTACAAAATATAAATGAAATTTTGGTCTCCGGTGACTTTTTTTGACGACTTTTTTTTTTTTTTTTTTCAAATTTTTTTCTTCAAAATCAAACAAATTCGTTCGACGAACCTCTTACCCCGCCTCCAAATGTTCAACAACTATCATTTTTTGTTTTAAAATGTCACCGGAGACCAAAATTTCATTTACATATTTTACTCCAAATAATGTCAGGAATCACTGGTTAAAGTAAGTCAAGTACGTCCCTTAACACCCTGTATAATATTCGCACATATTCGTTAATTATAAAAATGCTCATTTCTGTTGTGACTCTGTCTGTAACTCCGGTTCAAAAAACTCTAGAACTTTTGCATTGAATTTTAGTTTCATTATAAAAATTGTCAGTGTTTGTTTAAAGTACCCACCTACAATATAATATTTTTTATGGAAAATTAAATTATTCTCCATTTTCAAAATTTTAACCCATTTCGGAATTTAAAAATTTCGTGAAATCAGACTATCCCATGTAGATAAGACGTGAAGCGAAAAAAATGGTTTCACTTTTAACATTCGATTGGACCAATTTGACCTTCAACGCTCTTAACGCTCCCAACGCTCCCAACGCTCTAACGCCGAACGACTGGAAACTATCAAAACCAGTCCCCGCGCACTGTAACGCAATTAGTACGCAATAACTCCTCTATGACTATTTCGTAATTTTTCACGTCAATTTAACAACACATCTTCATTACGAAATTTTTAATTAAATATTTAAGGCCACGCCGTGAATGGAGGCCAATTTAAGATCGATTGTGTTTTATTACCATTGAAATTTATTTCCGTCGGATCTAACGACCTTTATACATTATTGGTGATTCAACCGCATTTTGGAAGCATTTAATTATTTATAAATTTGTGCGACAAATTCAATAGGCTCCCTATTCTCCAACACCTCCCCGGGGTGCCCCAAGGATTCAATTACGCCCCTTTTTTTAAATTAACCCGAAGCCAGAATAATTGAATGATGACCATGAACTTATTCAGCGATATTTTTTTATTTAAAAAATAGGTATTACCTTTCCAGACCGTTCGGAACCAGTGAGACTATGGGATACACAATTGGGGTATTTTGAGAAGCTGAAGGTAGTGGATAGGGGAAGGAGATGGGGAAGTACTTGGCTATTTAAATCTAGTTACCAAATACCGCTAAAGCCATTTCAAGCAATGCTTCCATTCTGAATAGTGGTCTTTCACAAGGGCAACACCGAGAGTATCTTCCACTCTGGAACGTACCGCAAGCGTTGTTATTACATTATTTTTAATGATTTAGTAGGGAAATACCATAAATTAATTGAAATAATATTTATTTGTGCACGTAGAGATACGCGATCTCAGACAAAAATATAAAGTCTGTAGCGGGTGGTGTGGCTGTGTACATAAACTTACAATTTCTTCCGAAATTGATGAAATTCTGCACACTAACCTTCGAAACTAGAGAATGGTGTCTGTTTACACCCCACAAAGCAAAATTTTGATACTTTTTTAATTATTATAATTTTGATGAAATTTTGAGTACTTATTCAAAATAACAGAATTTTTTTTATCGATATCTTGAGCAACGCCGGGGTCTTAGCTAGTATTTTATTAATATTATTCCGAAACGTTTTTTATTATATAAAAATTTATGTACATATATAAAAAAATAATAATAATTATGTACATTACGCTGTTTACTTATTATCTTATGATGCTACTCTCTATTCTTACTTTTCTTTTTTTCTTTTCCTTTCTTGGTTTATGTTTTTATTTTTGGTTTGACTTTGTTTCATCTTTACTCTTATTTATAAATACCTATCTTTTTACTTGAATCCCTGTACTCTCTGTGGGATATGTGTGATTGCACTTACCTCTCCACATTTCGGAATAAAGACCATTATTATTATTATTATTATTCTACACGAATATATTTTTAGACAATTGGAAAAAAAATAATGTTAGTAAAACCGGTATTCTTAAAAGTACATGATTGTTCCATCCATCTTCTGTCCGGAGTTTGGCTTAGCCGGATCAACCAGGCAATTATTTGCCCTCTGACTCGATAACGGCGAGGGATTTAAATTGATGGATCGTCATATTAATAATAGATCGATCAAAATATAACTATTTCGTATCTGCTTATCGATTCATTATCACGATTATTCGAGTGTTAGGATACATCGTAAATGTGTCAAACAGTTTCAAGTTTAAAACAAGTTACATCTCCAATTAAATATATTGTCAGATAGTGGGCTTACTATTATTGGAAATACTAATACCTTTCGGTTTAATTGATTAAATTTTATAATTAATCTATCTTAAGATGCGAAAAACATTTTAAGTAATGAGGATTACTTAAGGGGAAAGGCGGCGCAGCCTTTTCATACAAAAATTAAATATCGATTTTGGGGCCAAAATATACAACCAAAAAGAAAAAAAAAATAATCTAAAAATACTGAAAATATCTATTAGGGATATATTATGCAAATTTATTTATTTAGGTTTTGGATTTCAAAAACCCAAATAAAATTTTAAAGAATTCAATTAAATTGGCAATTATTTGTATTCGAGTTAATGATATTCATTTAAAAAAAAAAATTTCTCTGTTTACTTACAAATATAAAAAAAATAAAAATTTAAATAAAATAAATTAAATTTAAATAAAATAAATAAATTAAATAAAATTTCTGCCTTAAAACATGATTTATTCAAAGTTTCATTGTATATTTCATTAAATTTACAAAGAATTAGGGCAACGTTGTTTTTTTAATAATTAACTTTAACTCACAATAATTGCCAAAGTTGCCTCTAAAATCATGAAAATTCCACTTATTTAATAGCCTTTATTTTATTTTTTGAAATACAGATAAATAAATAAACTTGCAAATTTCCGTACTACAAATTTGATATAACTTTTGATATTTTATTGGTTGGCTCAGTATTTTGGCACAAAAATACTTAACATTAAGTATTTTTACACCCAAATTAGAATTTTGTTTGAAAATTATTGTTCCTCTTAACGTTGAACAGTTTTTTTTTTTTTTTTTTTTTCATATGTTTTTATTCCAGTAAAAAAGAAAATAACATTTTCACTTACTTAACTAGAATATTGAATTATGTACAGTTTTTACATTACATAGTTTTTACATTTCATAACCTTAGATTACATTAGATTGCAATACTAACATTTACATGATATTATATTACCATACGATATTATTCACTATCACTACTTTGTTTTTTGTGAATAAACATGAACAATTTTTTTTTGAATTTGCACACACTTTTTTCGTTTTTGATATCATCTGGAAGGGAATTATATAAATTGCCCCCCTCGTAACTAATTGATTGCTTACCGTAGTTAGTATGAATGGTGTTTAAACGTATGTTATCGTGTTGTCGTGTAAAATGTTTGTGTACTTGGGACGTTTTAATGAATTCTGTGTTTGTATGTATGAGTTTATTATTTATTTTGTATATAAGGACACATATATTGTACTCGTATAGTTTTCTTAATGTTAGCAGTTTTGTTTCCAAATATAATTTTTTTGTGGGTGTTTTGGATTCGTAGTGAAATAGTTTTTTGATTATCTTATTTTGAATTACCTGTAATTCATTGATGTATGTTTCATACGCATTTCCCCAGATTTCAATTAGGTAATTTAGGTGTGAGTGTACGAGACTATAGTATAAACTTTTTTTTAATCTAATTGGTAATAGATATGATAACCGGCTAAAAACGCTAATTAAGGGTGTGATTTTATCTTTTACATTTTGAATGTGTTGTTTAAAAGTTAAATGCTTATCGATGCACAGCCCAAGATATTTTTCCTGTTTCAGGATTTGCAAATCGTTATTTTCAATTTTTAATGGTACATGTGGAGGAATTATTTTACGGTTTGAACTTAAAATCATGTATCCTGTTTTTTTATATTCATTGTTAGGATATTTGATTGGAGCCAACCGCAATTTTTTTCTAGGTCACTTTGTGCATTTTCTAGTAGTATGTTTAGATCTTTACCCCAGTAGAATATTGCAGTATCATCTGCATATAAGTAAATTTCACCGTTTAATTCTAATTGCGAAATATCATTGATATAAATTTGGAACAGTAGTGGCCCTAGTATGGATCCTTGCGGAACTCTATAGTTTATTGGAAGGTGCTTACTATTTTGATTGTTAATGCTTACGAATTGCTTTCTATTGCTAAGATATGATTTGGAAAGATTAAGAGCAGGACCAACTACACCAAGTTTCTCGAGTTTCTTGAGAAGTATATCATGGCTTACCGTATCAAAGGCTTTTTGAAGGTCAACTAGTTTAGATAAGATATAATTTCCACCATCAATGCCACCCCTAAGTTTACTGATTAAGTCGTTTATTGCCGCAAGTGTGTTAGATTTTTTCCTAAAGCCATACTGTTTTTTATAAAAGAATGATTTTTTTAATAGGAAATTGTTTAATCTTTCGTAGATTACACGTTCAAAATTTTTTGATAAGATTGGTAAGATTGAGATGGGCCTGTAGTTTGAGGTATTTGTTTTGGACCCACCTTTGTGAATTGGTATCACCTTGGCAATTTTACAGCTGTCTGGAAAAGTTCCCTCTTTAAAACATTGATTAATCAATTTTGATAATATAGGAACCAATTCCGTTGAGAGACTTAGCACTGTTTTGTATTTGAGTTTATCGTAACCGGCACTCGCATTTGATTTCAATGATTTTAATATTTTGCTTATTTCTAATTCTGTTGTTGGTTGGAGATATAAAGATTCTATACTATCGTATACTAATGTTATTTCATTGGCCGGTTTGTGTACGATATTGTTACGTATATTATTAGCTAAGGAGAAGCCAATGTTGCAAAAGAAATTGTTAAAGTGGTTGCATATCTCTACATTTTTAGTGATTATTTCATCATTAATTATTAATTTAGTACAAAAATTATTCGATGTATTAGACTGATTTTTAAGAATGTTATTCATTAACTTTCAAGTTTTTTTACTGTTATTTTCGCATTTTTTAAAAAGATCACTGTAGTGTCTTTGTTTTAAGTTTCGTTTTTCTGTAGTAATGTTATTTCTTACTTTTAGGAAATCTGCTTTCAATAATGTGTTATTGGGTTGTCTTTAATTTCAGATGCAATTTATTTCTTTTGTTGATCAATTTTATAAGGTCTTTGGTTATCCAGTCTGGATTATGTATATTTTTTGTTTTAATTTTAGTGGTGCTGTTAGAATTAATTTTATTTGTGAGGTAGTTTACAAGATTATCATAATTTAATACCGAGTCATTATTCATATTAAGATTAAAAGGATTTTGGATGACATCATTCTTTAGATTATCCAGATTAATATGTGTATATTTTTGGGATGATTTTAAGGATGTACTCTTATATATGTGTGAATTACATCAAGGAGTAGTATATTATGATCTGATATAGAATTATCACAGTTCGTTAGTGAGTATGATAGTTTTGTATCGGTAAGTATATTATCTATTATTGTGTTCGTATTTTCTGTGATGCGTGTGGCGTGTTTTTTGTTTATTTTATTCAAAATATTGTAATTGTTCAATCTAATTGTATTTGTGTATTTACAAGTTTGTGTATTGGTTGGGTCGAGCAGATTTATGTTGAAGTCTCCAAATACAATACCTCTTTTGTATGATTCTAGATGAGAGGATAGTGTCTCCAGGAAGTCTTTGAACACAGTATTTGGTTTTTTATACACTAGGCCTATTTTGAGATTAAGCTTGTTTACATGAAGCCAAAGAAAATTATTGTCGGAGTCGCACGTGTTATTAATCACATCGTATTCTAAGGATTCTTTTATGAAAATGGAGACTCCGCCACCAGTTCCCTGCGGCCGGCAGGATGCTTCGTGTTTGTATCCTTCTAGGTTGATGTACTTTAGGTCCGCTTCTTTGAGCCAGGTCTCACACAAGAGGATGATGTTGAAGTTTGAGATTGTAGATTTCAGTAGGCATTTAATATCATCGAGTTTACCTTTCAAGCTTCTCACATTTAGGTACATAAAAGAGAGTGAGGTTTGTCCTTTTGATGTGGTTGGATGTTTGTGGCATGATATTTTTTTTATTCTGATGTGTTTTTTCAGTTTTTCTGAAGAAATATTTTTATTAACAGATGAGGTCTCGATGGAAGGTTGTTTACTTATTGCATTATTCATAAAAAAATTCTTTGATTTTCCGGATATAGTGGGTTCCTGTCTTTTATCTGATTGAGATTAGGACCATTTTCCCAGTATTTAATTTATTTAGTTAATGAGACTACATAAAAAAACAATTGTTTTGCCATACTTGTCAGCTCCTTAGTTTTTGTCTTCCACATAGATTTCTAGCGTGGACTCGTAGAAAATCTCGGGAAGTAAAATTAAGCAAAAAAATATATTATTTAACAAAAAAATCGGGTGCAGTTAACACGCGGTAGAAGCGAAACTTTACCAAAACAATCTCAACCAATGAAGAACCAAGGAGCCTTGAAAAATTCAGCCATAATCAAAGCGGCCAATGAGCGCAGACCAGCGTCATTTCCGTTTTATATATCAACCAATAGGAGCCTTGATACAAGTTTGATGCATCGCCGATGCTGTACGCGTCATTTCCGTTTCATACGAATTCCAAATCACAACGGGGCTATAGAAGTTTCACTTAAAAAAATATAAAAATAAATTGCCACGGTGGAGAATCGAATCCCGATCAGCAGCGTGAAAGGCTGAAGATTACATCACCAACTATCATAAGAACGGCACAATAAATATTGTATGTAGAAAACGATTATAATAAGAATGAATTATTTTTAATTACATTGTTTAACAATGATATTTCCAGCTCTCTCAGAGGATGAACAAAACAAAGTTTATTTTACTGGGGTGTTTCACACAAGTAAAATAATTACTGTGCAGGTAGACAAAGATGTGAATGTGATGGTTATAAAGATTTGAGGGAAAATAGACTTTATCAATATTCGTTTACCTTTCAAATCTTAGCCTCAAGGAAGGTCATTGATATTACGCATTCGTACAAGAAAGGATTTCGATATTTTAAAATGTTTGATATATTTAATCAGAAGTAAGATAAAATAAAGTTTACTTCGGATTCCGGATACATCCACAACAAAGAACAAAAGAATGAGCGTGATACGAGCGTGTTTCGTGATCCAAAAGTCTGACCACTCTTTCAGTAAATTTCAAGCACAGAAATTGTTTTCGTCGTCAATATGAAATTTTCATTTCGATCAAATACGATGTCAGGCAATATAAAAGACACAAAACCTGTGGTAAATGGGCTAGAACCAAAAAGTACTAGGTCAGTGGCGACATTATTCTATTCAAATCTACACAAAAGGCTTTATTATCGATTCAGTTCTACATAACACTTTTATCGGTTTGTCCCTGCAGAGTCATAAATAAATTCATTGCACCCATTATGCACTTAAGTACACATAAAATATATAAATTTCATTATAATCGTAATGCACACTGGCGCTAAAGGGATCACTAAATCCCAGAGTACCTTCCAGGCAATGGTGGCTGGTGGTCAAAATACGTGGGGTTTCACCAGAATACATCAACACGCCAGACAATGAATTGAATATTAGCAACCTTTCTAATAAAATCCAGATAAAATGGTGTAAATTTTATACAATTGATAAACATCGGTGTATGCAAAAACCTTACTAATAGCGAGGTAAAATAGAATCTGACATATACATCAGCCATAAAATAGTTCATGAAGAGATATAGATTGTTTATACAGCCAAAGAGGTTTATTTAACTGTTGTATAAATTTGAAATTTCGGAATATTTCCAAGTCATTTCAAATGTGTAACGTGTGCCTGCCTTTTGAAGACGTACGAAAAAATACCAATTTACAAAGTAAATAAATTAACATTTAAGATTTTAATATTTCAAATATACTTGAAAACACGAAAAAGGTGAAAAATAAACCATAATAATAATTGGATAATTTGTAGATCTCCGTTTTTGTAAAAAATCAGCTCAACCAAATATATATATTTACTCTAAACGTCGAAAAATTGTAGGTACTTAACATGAAATTTTCAACACATCCCTTTTATGTCGGAAATCTGCAAGATCAATTCACTTTTCGGCTAGTTTATACAATAAACAAAGACAAGAAGGAAAGAAAAAAAGAGAATCAAAAAAGACCGTTGGATTAACTGTTTGCGCACTATAAACGTCAATTTCCTAGAATTATATTCACCTGTACATTAAAAAAACATTACTAGAATTCAAAAAGTGCGACGTTTCCGGCTCTTTCGCAGCATAGTTAAAAACATTTTTTTATTAGTAAGAATTCAAAACCGAGTTTGCACGGTCTTTATTCAAAGTGTAACAAAAACTCTGTTTAACGGTTGGGAGGCTTTTTTATTAGTAAGCGCGGGTAGGTGAATACCAGTTTATTAAGTAGCTCTATACCACGATATTTTTTTTATCGAACACCTATTTTGTCATAATAGAGGTCTTTGCTAAGCATTTTTTTTGGAAAGCTAAAAATATGTCCGTTCAGTAAAATAATATCACGGTTTGTAATAATTATTGTAAAGTTCAGATAGGGTCATACTTTTTCGGCAAAAGTAAGAAAGATAACACCCAAAAATAATGGCTTGTTTTTTGTGAAATTACGAGGGTCGCAATTCTCTTGGCAATTTAGTCCACCGCTCTCATCCAGTCCGAGTCTCGTGATCCTCGCGCTCAAGTGGGGTGAAACAATTTGGGTAAAAATGGGCTACTCACCGTCTGGGGACGTGGCGAACAGCAGTGAGTCTGGGTTCCGGGCGACCAGGCGCTTGATTACGTCAACCTGTTCGAAAGTTAGCTGCACAGCGTCCTTGTTTTGGGCGCTGCATGGCACATACGCGGACCAGAACTAAAAAAACGCATAATAAATAAAAAAAATGTTATCTTTCATTTGTACATTAAATTCAGAAAATAATATTTTCACTTTCACGGATTTCATTTATTATTTTATTTTTTTATTTAGGAATCTGTAACAAGCCATTCCATATTTGTACCGTAAATTGAAAGTCATTCAACCTTGAATATCTTCTCTTTCACGCATCGTTTCGTCTTTTACTATTATGGAGCTAAGGATGCTATTGGTAGATTTTGCACCTTGACGCTCAACCATACAGATACCTTAGGCCATTCAGCCATACAGATGGTTATAAGGTCATAGAAAGTTAAGTTGCGTCCCGGTTCTACCCGCGCATCTTCAAGGAAAAATCTCTGGCAGGTCTGAAATACTAACCCAGAGCGAATTCTCGAAACCCTTTTGTTAAAAGGTTTAACGAGCTTTTAGAGAGTTAAATTTCTTTTGGTTTAAAGCACTCACAAATTTATTGTCATAGTTTTGTACTAATTTACTATAATTGAATTGCGTCATACTTGCAAATAAAGACAAATTTGTGATTACCGTAAAATAATTGTGCATTTTCTTTTATTACCGCCGCTACAAACCTATATTATTTGAGAAATGTTTTTAAGTGAAGTGTTTGATTTCTGTTTCAGTCTGTATTTGTTTGTTTTTTTTATTTCATAAAATTTTATAAGTTACAGATTTTTTGTTTTTTTTTGGCTACCACACTAGGCTTAATGCCCGTGTTGTGGTAGTAATAAATTTAAAAAAAAATCTATAAACTGTCTGGGAAAGCTATGTTTCAGAATTTTAATTTTAGTTTATATTAAATCATTTAAAAAAAATCCACACACGTGTTTGTGACGAAAATACTTCAGTTTGTCTATTTATTTACGGTCTTACACACTAGTATATTTAAGATTATTTTAACATTCTTATTTTGCTTAGACATTATTGCAAAATTATAAATATTTACAATCGAAAAATTATTTAAAAAAGTACATAATAAGATAGATTTATCATCACGCCTTTCAGCATTTATGAATGTAGGTATAAATTAAAGCAAATTTTGAATGAAATAAAATCGATATTGAGTGATTATTTTAAAAAGCTGGTACGGAGAATAATTAATCTTTCTCATTGGAACCGCCCTATACGATCGTAGGAACATCTTTCGACGAAATATGAATTCTCGGCCGCAGGTTGGTTAATGGCCCCTAATTGACATGATATTAAGATTGTTTTTGAAATTTTTTCTAGTAGTTCTTCCAGGGATTTTCAGCAAAATTTTCATGAGGGCTTTTAAGTTATAATGTAAGAATCAAGAAAATTATTACACGCATTGCCCCATCCGATAATACCATATTCTAATAGTGAGTGACAGACAAATCTTTTTGCTGATTTAAAAAAATAAGTTAGTTATTTAAAAAATACAAAATTTCAAATGCAAATATATGACCAGTCATCTAATACCACCCAGGCGTCTTAAGTTTAATTCCTCGGCAGGTCAAGTCATCCTAGATCATGACACTAGTAACATTTTCTGCTTACAGTGCTGGTAGTAGGAGTTTATAAAATTATTGTCAGGTTATTTGTAACTCGGGAAGTTTGCCTTTATTTAAAACCGCAAATATTTTCAGATTGAAAAGTTTTTTCATCATAATGTCCCATATTTTTGAACTGTCCAAACGGAAAACTAATTTTAGGGTGGCAAAAGTGAACCATTCAGCAACCTATTCGTCATTGGTATAATATGAAAAATAGATAAACACATATCTATAGTAGCCTCCCCACTCTTGCCTACTTCAGTTTTCTGAAGGTTTCACTTAATATATATAGTATAATATACCTAATATTTAAATTTGGGAGCTAGGTATGGGTGTCGTCAATGGTATAATATACCTAATAATTTAATTTGGGAGGCAGGTATGGGTGTCGTCATTGGTATAATATACATAATATTTAAATTTGGGAGGCAGGTATGGGTGTCTTCATTGGTATAATATACATAATATTTAAATTTGGGAGGCAGGTATGGGTGTCTTCATTGGCATAATATACCTAATATTTAAATTTGGGATGCAGATATGGGTGTTGTCATTGGTATAATATACCTAATATTTAAATTTGGGATGCAGATATGGGTGTTGTCATTGGTATAATATACCTAATATTTAAATTTGGGAGGCAGGTATGGGTGTCGTCATTGGTATAATATACCTAATATTTAAATTTGGGAGGCAGGTATGGGTGTCGTCGCCCTGGGAGCCATTTAAACAACACATCTACCATAGGTCTCCCAAAGTTGTTCGCTACGTTTGGTGACTTAGCAGGAGTGCCCGCTTTATTGGGGTGAGGTTTGTTTGGGTCTTGCGTCATCATCATCTTGGTATCTTACTGCGTGGCGGACGGGATTAGGAGGGACTGGTTGATAAAGACCTTTTTTATCTCTCCAGCAGAACTCTCTTGGAATAGCACCGTGTACCGCATTGGAAGGGATAGATTCATACCTCCGTCACTCCTGGACATACTGACCGTCCGGTTTCAACCCATCCCTCATACCTTTTTCCTTCCAGGAACTTCGTCTCCTTCTTTTACATTAGCTCCACAAAGGAGGCTCTGAGGAAAATAATTTCCCCCAGGGCCTATGTCATCTTAGAGATGCTGTGTACAGAGTCTTTTTAAGGAAGGGAAGGATAGGAAGTTTTGGGAAGGAAAAAGATGTGAAGTGTGGGTAGGAATCTGGGGGTCATTGCATCCAGGAGTGACGGACATATCAATCCATCCCTCATACTGCAGTGCAAGGTGATGGGTTGAAAGTCCGGTTGGAAAGATCAAAAGGCCTCCCTCAACCAGTCTCTCTTGATCCGGTCCGCCTTGCAGCAGATGGGCAGACGCATCCACCGCTAAGACCTGGACAAACCTTACCCCATGAACCCCCCATACTTCCTTTCCTAAAGAGACCCTCCACACAGCACCTCCAAAGATGAATTAGACCTTGAGGGGAATTATTTTCCTCAGGGCCTCCTGTGCGGGGCTAATGTTAAAAAAAATGTAAACGCGCCTTTATGACTGGGAAGCGAGAAGAAAAGTCAAATTATTAAATTAAGTGTGTGACAAGGGAACATTTCTAAACGTAGTAATAAAAGAGGAACTAACAAACGGGCGAACACTTTTACAAATCCACGTAATTTTCTTATTCACAATGTCTAAAATAGTTGCGCGCAACATACCTGAAACATCTGTAACATTTTTAAAATTATCAGCTTTCTGAAGACACATCGAACACATTTTAAAAATTATCTTTAAGGGCCCGCAATCCGAATATCTACCGATTTCTTACATATTTCCCTTAAACACGGTAAGTTTTGAAGCTCTTGAAAATATATATTTTATTCTTGAAGATAATATCTAGACATTGCCCACGCCGAAACGCAAATTATATAAAATTCCCTCGATAGAAAAAAATCGCAAAGTATGCTCCAAAAATTATTATAAACACGTTTGTTGCAGTTATTTTACATGTTAAATGTATGAAAAAAATCACAGTGTTTCTTTAAATGCTGTTTAAGATAATGCCCGTGAGATTTTTGCTCTATTTTAAACGAGTCGCGTTTTATTAAACATTTTCGCAACTTTTGCATCGATGTCGCTGTAAATGTTAGCGCTCTCCTCTAACATTCGTAATTTCGTATCTCTCCATCTTCTTCTTTTCGAGCCCGGTTGCAGAGCCTTAAGATAAAAAGAAAACATCTCTCTCTGATAAAAGTTCTTTGTAAACAAAGTCGAAATTTTATTGTAGTATAAGGTGAGTACTTGAATGCTCTTGAAAAATGCGATGGTTTTACTCTCAAAGTAATATGCTGTTCTTTTAAGGTATACTTGAAGGAAAAAGAAGTGCCGGTGAACGGAGAACGAACGGAAAAACTGAAAAACCTGCGAGTTGTAGTCCGACTCATTGTTGGGAGAGGCCGGCGCAGCGCCCTCTTCACAGGGACAAACAAAAAGTCGTGTAAAATACGGGCATTAACGAAAAACCACCATTTAGAAATGAATCTTTAAAATAAAACCTACCACTTATTATATTTTACGAGCCGCATACAGTATTACTTACTTTCGTTGGTGGGGAAATTTCAATCTGATGTTTATTATGGTAGGTAATAATGGTGAGCCGTTTATGGCTTGTAGACCGCAAAGTGGCATAAGAGCTGATAGCTTATTTTAAAATTAGAAAAGAATATATATACAGGCTTTTAGGTCGGCAGGACCGGTAGTTAATTTCTCAAGGACACGGGCAATGTTTTTGCACTGCTTTGAAAGTTTCATTGTCAAAGTAAAAAGGAAAGACAAATGAAACAATTTAACTTTGTTTGAACCATTTTTGTATGTGAGTAAATCCGACCGGTTTCAGAACGACTGTTCCTTCTTCAGGGAAAATGTATGTATATGTACATATCTGAAGAAGGAACGGCCGTTCTGAAACCGGTCGGATTTACTCAAATATGAAAGTGGTTCAAACAAAGTTAAATTGTTTCATTTATCTATAATGGATAACCACAAAGTTATAGCTACATTCAAAAGTATAAAAAGGAAAGATTTTGATAGAACTAAATCATCATTACATAGTATAAAATGAAATCGCTCAAAACGCAACGGATTTTGATGCGGTTTTCACCAATATATTGAGGAAGGTTTATATGTATAATACATGCTCATTATAATACATAAAAGCCGAGAAATTCAAATATTCAATTCAGGCAGCGGGCAGCGGGCAGCGTACAGCGGGCAGCTGGCAAGCTGGTGGTGTGGATTTTATAAAGGTTGAGTAATGGCGTTGTGTTTCGTTAGCCACAGAAACGTGTGGTCGGGTCTGCTAGTTATATTATAAAACATAAATAAAAGTAAGCATTATACTTGCGGACTACTATAATGAATTTAACTGAACCACACTGATCTGACTATGATGGCGTTGGATCGAACCGAAGGTCTGTTGTCCGACGGAACCTCCGGAATCCATCAACAACTGCGGCGTAGTAGCGATTGTAGAGCAATCCAGTGGATATGTTAGAGGTGGATAGTATCCACTTCTCCAAAGCGTGCGGTCGTGATACGAAGGAGATTCTCACGCGTTAGGATTCCCATTTGAAACCTTGCACAGCAACGGTTTCAGCGTGGTTGATATTTAATCTTATTAACTCGGTGAGTTAAGATGCCGCGGCGTATATAATTTCACTTAGGCCATAAGCTGGCGAATAACACATTTTCCTTTAGTACTACGACCGTAGGGTAACGATAAACTTAGATTTAAATTGACAATGTCGGTCACAGAACCGTTATTCCATATTATGTTGGGGATTTTCACCGAAATTATAAATTAATATTCTTGACAATTGAATGAAGACCCCTGCTCCTCTCGGTTTCCGTTCAAAAAGTTACAGGAAGCGGAACTTAGCACTCTATTGCTAAATAAAGAGAACTAAACACAAAACAATGTGTTATTTTCCGGTCAGCTATTTATTAATTCCTTATTAAACCTTACTGGGGTTAGTCGATTTTAATTATTATTTTATTTGTTTCAATAAAAAAACTTCGTAAACTCTGCCATATATTCTGCTCACTTAGGTCTATCTTAGATTTACAGACTCTAAGAAGCGTATACTTTGCCCTTTTCTAATCCATAACAACATACGGTATAGTGGGATGGGGTGGTTGTGCTGAATCCATTATTAGACCAATTATTTTAGTTCAAAAAGTAATTCTGAGAATTATATTTAAATGTCAACCTACCCATCCGTCAAATGAACTCTTTGCAAAAATCAGGGTCTTAGATATTCGACAGCTATTTACTAAAACAAGCATTTGTTATATACGAAAAAATAATCTACTAATCGCTCCACAACATCAAGCACACACCCGCTTTTCATCAAACCTGGGTTGCGTGGTCCCAAAAACTAACACCTCATTCGCTCAACGACAATTCTGGTTCATCGCTCCTAAAATATATAATGCTCTGAGTACTGACATAAAGTCAAGTAATTCTAATTATCTTTTTATAACACGTGTATAACATTGGATTTTTGAAAGGGGACAAACGGACTTTAAAGAATTCATGACTTCTAATACTACATTTTAATTATTAATTTTTGCATTTCAAAATTTTAATTTACATTTTTATTTCTATTTTTCTTTAAAATGTTGTTATTTTTTTTTTCTCTCAGTTTTTCACTAAATTTTATTTATGTTTTTAATTTTGATTTATATACTTATATGTTTTAATTTATATAGAACACTTGAGTTCTTAACATTTAATCTTTATTATTAATTTTTGTATTTCAAAATTTTAATTTGAATTTTCATTTTTATTTCTACTTTTCTTTAAAATATGATCTTTTTTTTCTCTTCAGTTTTAAGTATTTCTTAATATTTTTTGGAATGTTAAAATATTAAACGTACGACTACCACAACACGGGCATTAGCCTAGTGTGGTAGCCAAAAAAAATATATCTGTAACTAATAAAAATTTTATTAAAAATATATATACCTAGACCCATGATCTTGGATAATACGTATTTTTAAAACAAAATACCAAGGTATGCCGATACGAGTCAAATAATCTTCCTCTCTTTCTTTGCCCATTTTCAAACCCAATCCCCCCATTTTTTATTCAACAACACCGGAACTATAATACAAATGTATTTGTCTATCCAGGTGTAACAACATAACATACCACTAATCCTTTAAGTGTAAACGATGTGTTCCTCCAAAATGCCAACCAAAAATGTAGTTAAAACTACATTCATATTTTATGTTGTATTTGAATTATTTTTAGATACAGTGAAGATTAAAAAAACAAGTTAAGTCGTATTTTATTTAATCGCAGTCATAAATAATAATGTGTAAGTAATACACATTAGATTCATACGTCCACAGAATTAAATCGCTTAAGTAACGATTGTGACTTTAGGGACAATTCAAAGTCCTTTAATTGTGATGAATAAACATCTAGATAAGTTATCTAACGTCAGCACAAGTTAAAGTAATCCAGAAATTCAATTACCGCATTAAAAAGCATCTCCATTCAAAACCGAATGATAAAATTCATTAAGTCTATTAAGACTCCTTTTATTAAACATTAAAAGGGCGTGAATTATGTGTTCTGAGTCCTGAACAACATCCTTTCACGAACAAAAGGTTTTCTGTTCGAGTGACCTTTTTTACTCCTTTATCCTAGTTTCCCTTATTGAAGTGGGCCACTAAAAGGAGAAAAGCGTGCAAAGAAAACGGAACGAGAAATGCCAGCCCGTGGGAAATATTACTCCAACAATAAAGAAAAATATGAAAACGAAATGTCATAATGGAAATGGAACGTTAATCGCATAATGCGGTCACATTTCCCGGCCAACGTGACCGATGATATTTTTATAGGGAATTCCTACAATTTCAGCTGGAAGGAACTTTTTAAATCATTTCATATAGTTTTAATATCTCAATCACGTTGACTGATCACCAAACCCTTCACCTTTTGCAGTATTATTGTTCACAAAAAGATTAAGGGCTAGTCGTTCCACAGAATTTGAACAATTTATCAAATTAGTTCATTTTTTTTTCTTTTATTATAGCATTATGGACCAGTTTCTTAACGTAGCTGAAATAATAACAGATCTCGAATATTTACTTAATTATTTAACAACTTCCACAGAACTTGAACACTGACGAATTTTTCAAAATCTGCGAACAACTGGCCCTAAGTACGAGTAGGTACTTAATATCTATATTGATTTTTTTTTCTTAATATTTAATATTGGTCTAACGTGAATGCACCTACTTAATATCCATTACTCAATATATATTATTGGTCATATGCGTTAAATTGAAACTATTTCTTAATATTGTTTTTTTTTTTTTTTTTAATATTTTCTTATAGCCCAATCATGAATATTCCCCTACCCACCCACTCTTCATTAATACCTAGCTACGGCTCCACCTCTACCATAATAATACATTGTTCCCATCCGTATTTCAAAACTGTCAAATCAGTATACATTTGCCATGAAGAAGGAACGGTCGTTCTGAAACCGGTCGGATTTACTCAAATATGAAAGTGGTTCAAACAAAGTTAAATTGTTTCATTTGTCTATAATGGATAACCACAAAGTTAGAGCTTCATTCAAAAGTGTGAAATTTTTTCGTTTGTTCGTATTTTAGTTACGCAAATATTTACATCTTGGCACGTCACTTATACCAAATACTAATTAAAATAAGACTGTGTTCAACATGCAACAATTTTCTCTTTGGTTCCATGACATTTGATTCCCCAAAAATTCCCCTGAGAGTATCTTCAACTCTGGAACGTGCCGTCAATGTACTATATGTTATTTTAAACGAATTAATTATGAAATAACACAAATTAATCATATGAAATTTATTTGCCCAAGCCGGGATTCGATCTCGCAAACTTCGGCGAGTCAAGAGCCTTACCGCTAGACCACGCCGGTCGTTGTTATAAGTAAACTGTTAATTTTAAACAGATAATTCGTTTGTACAATGAGGATATCTAAAATTGGTTTAGCAGGTTAATAATACATGTACAAATTCACCAGACTGTAAACTGTTGATTTTTATAAAATACAATGGCCGTGGTAAAAGAGTTACTCTACGTTTTGAACATTATATAGCAAACCATAAGAATTTGACCTATTTAGCCTTACTAATGTGGAGAGATGTTAAGATGTGCATTGATTTTTTTGTTAATATCAAGATTGACAAGACTTCCCTTAGTTTCACATTCTTTAAGGCAGTGTTTTTCAACCTGTGGATCGCGACCCCCTGGGGGGTCGCGAAGCCCCTACAAGGGGGTCCAAAGTAAAATATAAAAAAAACAATAAAGCTCAAAAATATTTTTACTATGAAAATATTAATTATAGGACATTTTGAAGTTAATATGAAATTTAAATTATAAAATTTCTATGGGTCAAAAATCCGTTACGTCTCATACACATTAATGTGAAGGTTGCGCCTGTTTTTCGTCAATCAATTTCTGCCATCGCGGATCTGTTTTTGCAACATTTAGAACTAAGTCGTTTTCTAAATTTAATCGATTCCTCTGTTTTTTATTTGGGCCATTGACGAAAACGTCAACTCGCACAAGTAAGAGGTGGCAAATGGAATCAAGCACTTCAAAGCTTCTGCGGTCAATTCTGGGTATTCTAATATTCTTTTTAACAAAAAGTTATCCAATTTAACAGACTTGAATTCCAAGTGCAACATTCCATCGACAGATAATTCCAGCAGATTTTCTTTTAGGTTGGTCTAAACTTGCCTCATCTATAGCCTCACCCCGCAACGCTCATTGTGTCTCGCTCTTTAACTCAACCACATTTGTCTGCACGGCCGCGGCGCGGCCTCGCTCTCATCAGTCTTGAGTCGGCATCGGGCCGGCCTGTACGTTGTACGAATGGACGATAGCTCTACCTACTATTCCTTGGAAACGTTTGGCGAATTAGTTTGACAGCAATTTCCCTGACATGTCCGAAAATTTAGCGGTCTGTCAGAGATATTGGAAATTGTCAGGAATTTTCAAAAATATTAGAAAAAAATTTATAGAATTGTGTGGGCAACGGAATTCACAGGATTACGGATTTCCTGGCAGAATCTAATAGAATGCCAATACATGATTATACAGGCGAAATTGCTCTGAAAAATTCACAACCTGAAATTCTCTAGCCACCCTCCTGTTGGTGTACACTGGTTGTCGTTCTTTTTTCATTTCATTCAATTTGTGATTCCTGAATTTCTCTAGCCACCCCTCTCCCCCTCCAGGAACCATAGTCGTCAAAGATAAATTGCAGGCGAAGGGTAGGGGGTCGCGAAATATTTTTTACATAATAAGGGGGTCGTGCCATGAAAAAGGTTGAAAAACGCTGCTTTAAGGAATCAAAGTACCAACTTATGGTAGCACAAGGCACGTGACAAAAAGGTTCAGTGCACTCGTTTCATTTGGAACTTGGAACATTTCATGACTCTTCCCTTGTTTCTTATGTTTAAAGAATGATCAAGCACAGGAAAGCTTGAGTTAAGCTCAGGCTAATTTGTTCGCTTTTCTGGAACAACTCTCATAGACGTTGTGTCCCCCTTACTATCATGGTTAGAAAATATGATTTAATTTTAAACGCGGCGTTGGAAAAAAAAAAATCAGAAACTAGAAAGTCGCTAGAAATCGCTTTCTTTTCTTTTGCTTGTTTATTTTAAAGTGGTTTGAAGATTGGATTTTTATTTTACAAAAATAAAAATGTTTATGTTTTTTGTTTTTGGTAGGTTTCGAACCTCCGTTCGCTGGATGTCTCTCTGGTCGCTGAAAGTCAGGCGCTTCATAGCGCGGCGATATTGGAGGCCCAGTATTTGTGAATTTACCGCATTATATTAGAACCGATGACCATAAATTTTTGTTAAGCATTTCCGTTTCATCCGAATTTCAAATCAATAACGGGGCTAAAGAAGTTTCACTTCAAAACACCACGCTTTATATTCAAATCTAAAAGACAATCACAAAATAATTCAAACGTACACTTTTATGAAACCGAGTTTTCGACTGAAATTAGAAACCTTGGGAATTTTTCAACAATTATTTTTACACGAAGCAATAAAAATGCGAGTTGATAATAACGTTTATAATTCCTACCATTCTTAATAAAATATTTATTTGTTTTTATTTTTTTCTTTATTTTTTTATTTATTTAAAAATTATCATTAATTTTATTTACAAAACGCGTAAGGTGAGCTATTTTAAAAACTTTTTACTGTTTGCAATAAACAATTTGAATTTTCAAAATGATATCTTTATTTCAATTTTATTAAATAGTTTTTTGTTTCATTTCATATTTCATTTATTTGGAATTTATTTACAAAATAGGATGAAAGCTTGAGGGTTAATAAGTAATGCAGAAAGGTAATTAGATAAAACAAAACATCATAAAACAATAGGTTAGGTTAGGTAATGTTTATTTGATTATTATATCTATAACTTTTTCCTTGAATTTCACTGTTCTGCTATGTCATGAAATCTTGCTGAATATAGTAATAGTCCAGCAAAGATAAATGTGAAGAAAAAGATAAGTTGTAGAAGAAGAAAAAATCATTATTTGTGTACGATATGATTAAAACCTTAGAAGATGTTAGTTTTTTTAGATATATTTGGTTTTATGTAAAAATAGACAATTAAGTGCCATAAGTTCAATTCTCTAAGAAATAAAAACGATTTAACTACTAATTATAACACTTTTATACCTAGTTTCCACAATACTAATAATAATAACAAGAATTTAGAAAACAGTTCAAATATAGTAATAAGTCGAGAAGAAAAATAATATCTTAATTAGAATTTCGGGTGCAAATTACCCACCTTAATAGGGAATAACCAGAGAAAACCGGAAATACCTGTCATTTTTAAATCAAATTTTATGACTCTTTTCCACAAAAAATTATAAATTGATTTCGAAAGATTGTTCTTTTTATTTTTTAATATAGATATATAAGTGTACAGTGGGGTTGTATAAATTACATATCGGTACAGAAATTATTTAAAAATTGCAATCTCACCAAAGAAGAAGCAAGTTCTTGTGCTTGATGAGCAATTTAAACACATATTATAACTGGAATAGAATAACATTATGCAATAGGTTAGGTAAGTATATAATAGGATCAATTGAGACTTCTGGATCATCTATATGTGTAGGTGTACATACATAGGGTACGGTTACATACTAAAATATATACTGTTACTTACTTTTATTTAGTAATGTTTTAAATTTCTAGAAAAAACGTATATTTTTAGTATAATAAGATTACACCATAGGTCTTTGGCAGATTTGTTAAATTTTCAAACGAAAAATTTATTTTACAAGACATATTTCATACCATGTAAATTGTAAATAAATACTTCTAGTAAACGCATGTTTCAAAATTTTAATTTTATTTCAAATAAAATCATAAAAAAAATCCGAACACTTATTTATGATGAAAATTTGTCTACCTATTTACGGTCTTAAAAATTAATATATTTCATATTTTTTAACGCATTTATTTTGCTTAGATATTATTGGCCAAAAAATAATTACTAAAAGTACATAATTTTAGTCATCAAGCTTTTCAGCATTTTTGGATGTAGTTATAAATTCAAGCAAATTTTGAATGAAATAAAATCGGTATTGAGTTATAATTTTAAAAAGCTGGTACGCAGAATGATTAACCTTTCTCATCGGAACCGCCCTGTACGATCGTAAGAACATCTTTCGACGAAATTTGGATTCTCGGCCGTTGGCTGATTAAAGTCCCTTTATTACGCTCGATGTTACAAATTTGAACCTTACGCTCGCCGGGTTCAAGAAGTGAAATAAGTAATTGGGAATTATCTTTACCAGAGCCCCAACATATCCGCAATGCCGCCGAGTGTGAAAAAAGGAGGTAAATTATGTTTACCTGAGCCCCGACATGTCCGGAGCGCAGTCGAGGGAGGTCAGTGTGGGAGTACTGCGAGGAGGCCCAGGGCTCCGCGGCGGTCAGGTCAGAGTCCAGCTCGAATTCATTGATTTGATTCCTTAGAAATTTGCGGATGTTCCAGGGCAAGTCGTTGTGCCTGCAATAAATATATTTTATATAAATTTTCAGCAAAAAACTATTTCAGGACATGGATATAAGCGCAATTATAATTTGGGAGGCGGGCATGGGTACCGCCGCATCGGGAGCCATTTATTGGGTAACCAACACCCCTGCGATAGGTTACCCCAAGAGGTTAGCTACGTTTGGTGTAGCAGGGGTGCCCGTGTTCATGGAGTGAGGTTTGTCCGGGTCATGGCAGGCCGGATCGAGGGAGCATTATTAATGGGCCCTCCCATAATGACGTATGAATCCATCCCTATGGATTCATACGTCCGTCCCTCCTGGACACACTATTCCCCAGATTCTTACCCATCCCTCTTACCTTTTCCTTCCTAGAACTTCCTCCCCTTCCTTTCCCAAAAAGACCCTCCACACAATATCCCCAAAGATGACTTAGGCCCCGAGGGGAATTATTTTCCTGAGGGCCTCCTGTATGGAACTAATTAAAAAAAACTTCTATTATGAGACAAGATAGAACACTAGACGTAGCAGACTTTTCCCTTTAAATCATATCTGGAACATTTTATATAGACAGGTGCATAGTGGTCTGTAGAAACAGAAAACAATTCAACTAGATAAGTATTTTTAACCCATCTGCTTGGTTCAATATATTCGCACCTCACAATCCGGAAGCCTCAGTTTTGCGCGTAAATTCTGAAACCGCCACTTTGGATCGAGATTGTAAAATATCTATGCAAGATAATAAGAAGCATTATTTCGTTCTCTTTCTGGTTAAAAGAAAAATACATATGTTTGCAAAAGAGGAAGAGAGATATATAGCTTTTAAAATATAAGGTCGCTCGGGACGTTGTTGGTCTTATGAAAGTATAACGCGATTACGTGTTTTGGGATGTATTTATTCTTAAACAAGCAAGCAAAGAAAACATATGAAAAACAGAAATACAAATAAGGGGTCGTCCATTATTCACGTGATGTTTTTTAGCAACTTTTTAACCCAGCCCCCCCCCCCCCCCCCCCGTGGTGATATGTGGTGAGGTTTTAGACTAACCCCCCCCCCCCCTCAAAATCACGTGTATTTTTTTTAGTACAAAGTATTTTGAAATTTTCAGAATATTTTCACTAAAAATAAATACACGTGATATCTCATTACACCCCTCCCCCGGTGATATTTCGTGATTTTTTCCGAACCCCCCCCCCCCCTTGATTAATGGACGACCCCTAATGTGAGAAAGCTTTTCTGAGTATAACCAACAAATATCAATGATCTCTACCATCTGAGAAATAATCATTAAAATCTCAACATTGATGTTTTCCAGAATTCTCCAATTTGATATCTACCAATTCCAATTAATTTAATTCGGTGGAAGTTTAGTGTGAAGTAATGAATAATTTATAATAACATATGAACAACCAAAGAGAGAATTACTGATTGTTTCAATTTTTGATGCAAAATATATTACTTCCTCAGTGATTGTAATTAAATTAAAACAAATATTATTGTATACACCACCACATCCAGTATCGAAATAATGACTGAAACACGAAAGCCAAAATATTATAATATATATATTTTTTAATATTTGATGAACTGGAGACACGTAGAGAGGTAGCAAAATTACCATTTTTTTATTTATTAATTCATAAAATATGTTTCATAGAGATACTCATCTGAGTTCTGGGTAATTTTCTGGTATATGAATGAAATTAAATATTCAAGTGTTGTTCTAGGTATTTGAAATGATTAATTTCAGAAACGATATTAATTATACCACGAAGTTTTGTGTAAAAACAAAATTTCTAATATAATATTATGTTACATCTCCCTTATTTTTTCCCGAGCGAGGCTAGTTGAGAGGGAGATATAAGTTAGTGAAGATAGAAAGAGAGAGAGAGTTACGTTTCGTATATTACTGTAGGGGCAAGAGAGAGAGGTGCGAGCACACATTTTCTTTCTCTCTTTCTCTCATAGCCAGTTACGTTTCGTATATCTAAGACACAGTGCAGGCCTAATGACTGTGTCACAATGTAGGAGAGCAGTGCGCGCGCACATTTTCTTTCTCTCTGCCTATCATATATATGGAGCTAAAGAAGTTTTACTTCAGTCGTGTGGTCTAAAGCACACTCGTTTTTTTTTAAATTTACTACAAATTTTTTTGCATTACAAATGATTTGGTGGTGTTCATGAGTAATTTGAGTATTTTTAAAGGTACAGCGGTACACTTTTACGTTTAACTACGTACTCAACTCAAATTTAGATTTTTTCAGTGATTTCTGACTAATCGATTAGACGATCGATATCCGAAAATTGATCCTAAAAATACAAAAATTTGTGTTGACATCGAGATCGTTCCAGAATCAATCGCTTGTATTAGATTATACATCATTTCCTGTCTCTGATCAAATTCATATTGTTCTGTCGTATCATTTAATTAAAAATCATCCAAAGCATCAAAAATAGCTTTAAAACATAACTGACAATCTTATACGTCTATTTTTAGGCTTAATATATTTTCAATTTTATTTATTAGTCTTTTAAAAACATGTTTCTTTAAAAAAAGAAATGGTATTATTTGTTAAGCAGAAAAAATGTAGACCAGACCTGGTCGTTATATAAATGTTCCCCTAAGAAAAGAGTACAGACAGAAAGTAAATGAAACCTTACCCGTCTATGAGTGGCACTTGAGACAGCAATATCTCAGCGTCTTGCCTGCTTCCCGAGGAGGACAGAGCACAAAGGGCCAGAACCAAGAGCCGAAGAGTCGGACTAAATTGATAATGGGCTAAAAAAATAAATACAAATTAAGTTGGGAAAACAGGGAAACACGGTGGATATGTGTATTGAAAAATGGTTACAATGTTTGTTTGCATCGCATAGAAAAAGAAATTACAGTTTTTTTTCATAATTTATTTAATTATTTACGCCCAAATCGAAATTCATTCATTAATCATTTTTATCAGTACAGTAGATACGCTCTATATATAATATAATAGAAATACAAAAAAATATAACAAAGAAAAGTAACACATGTAATATAAACAATAGCGTAGAAAGGTATAAAATAAAATGCATTTCGCGATAACTAAAAAAATCTAAAGAAGTGAAACTAGAGGTCCACAATGCAGCGAACCTAATGTATGGCAGTGAGGCAAGGAACTGATAAAAAAGGATGAAAGTAGACTCAATGCTGTAGAAATGAAATCTCTGAGAAGTATATGGGTAAAACCGTGTATAAAAAATGTGGTTTGCGTAATTAATAAAATGAAAAAAAGGATGATTTTTGATGGTTTCGGCGAGTGCAACAACAAGGTAAGGAGAACATATTATTACGCAAATGTGAATGGTAGGATAAGTCGAGGACGCTCGAGTAGGACATGTCACCACCAAGTGAACCATATACTAGAGATTGGTCATGTGAAGAGTCAATGAAGAAAGGATGTGCCAAGACCGAGTCGCTTGGATGTTAATCTTCTCTTCCTACCCGTAATGGTTAGTTAGTTAGAAACAAAGATGAAATATTAAAATTATTGTGAAAAATATGCATCTGTCAATTTTATATTGTTAGGTAGTGAACTCCCAGCTCTACCCTACCAACTCCCAGCTGTACCCCATTTCTCAAAACGGCTCACGGCGGTCCCGCAAACCGCCCGCGCCATTCTGGCCCCGATCGCGCTAGCCGAAGCTGTGTCGGCCCGACGCACGCGATTGCGCCCTTTCCAGAACAATCGTTACAAAGCGCAATGTTTTGGCGGTGTTTCAAGAAGCACGCCCGAGGCCCCTGCAGCATTGGGACCCTGCCTGTGGCGACCCCAAGCACATCATGGCCCCCCTGCCAGGCCTAGCCTGCCCTGCGGCCAGGGTAGCCCCTTCCTGGGATCTTTCGACGATCGCCCCCCTGGCACCTGTGAGTAAATAACCCTCCTTGTTGTTGTGTGTCTCCCCCTTATTTCTCGCATACCTACGATTGACCCCCAGAGACGACACGAGTTAAGAGAGATTTGGTAGACTTCCCCATGTGTAGATAGACAATTAGTTTACCTGTGCATAATTATTGATTGTGGATGTACCCATGGTTGTATTTACAATTCACCAACAATACAAGTAATGTTTACCCCAGACAGTGTTTTATTCCCCTGGCGAGGAACGCGCAGTGTTGGCTTTACTTTAGGTATTCTCACTTGACCCCTCTAGGAACCTACAACCCTGGTGTAGAGAGATTTCACCAGCTCTGCCGGACCAAACTTGAGCTAGATCTGGTGCAGAAGGTAGGCACTTCCACCCGAGGCGCATGATAATATACCCAAGGAGATTTTTAAATTTGTTAAATATACAACTTTATTTTATGGTTATTAGTTTTCACGTATTAACATTTATTATACTGTTTTGGATTCATGATAAAAATTGAATGAATTGGTAAAAATTTTATGCAGTGCCAGTGTTTTATTTGTATTTATATTTGTATTTCTTTTTATTGATTTTTACACAGTGCAAACCTTTTTCATATTTCTTCTCAACAAATTTTTCAGATTAATTATTTTATGTTGATCTACCAAAAATAAACCTATGACAAAATAAGAAATCAGACGAAATAAGTAAAAATAACAACGGGAAAACAAACAAACAACCACAAGAGTAAAAATTTAAGTTATATTTATCGTGGTAAAATATTATGTAGTATTTCATTGTAGAAGAAGATAACACTTATAATCTAAACAGAACCTCTCGTCTAATCGGACATGGAAAAGAATTTTCTAAGATAATATTGTTAATTCTAAAATTTTAAAATATGAGATTGACAGTTATGACGGTTTGACGGAAGGTGGTAATGGCTGAATTGGTAAAAGCGCACGTCACGGTTAGACGACAGGTTCTGTGTTCGTGTCCCAGTTGCGACCATTATTTTTTTTTCTATTTTCTGTGTCCTGTTATCCTTCATATTTACGTTTAGATTATTAGTATTATCTTTTTCTACAATGACATATTACATTGATGGGAATAACCTTCAAAAGTTGTAAAAAGAGAATTCTTCTTAAAAATAAATAAATATTACGTAGCTTACGTAGATGCGTAGAAGTAAGACCAGAAGAAGCAACTACTGCTACTAAGAAGCTTACTACCTCTAGCAGTGTTTTAGAATGATATCCCCAACAGCCGTTTCGGCAGACCCGTGAAGTGTGTTTACTTGATCTTTCCTGAGACCTGTGATAAGGCAAGTAGCGCTGGCGGGATGAACACATTCCCGACCACCAGTTGCCTGAGTTCATTTATAGGTTGGTTCTTTAGACTTTACAGGTCGGAGAAGTTACTCGAAAACCTGATTTACACAATCGATTAAGTATTTGAAAATTCTGTTTAAAAGGTTAAAAATGTTTTAGAGACATAATCGATTATTGGAATTGCTTCACTACTTTCATTTCACGTACGTGGAATCCTTTTCTTTTCACTTCATTGAATCTGTCTGATGAATTGCTACTAACTTAACATACATTATTGCCGCCACACTGTGTCGCCTTATTTCTTAATTGTCCAAACGACCATTAGAAAATTTTACAGAAGGAGAAGGTTTTCTTTAATTATTTCAATGAAACATTGTGATAGACGTTTGATAAAGCTATTTTCCTAGTAAAGTAATTAATCCATGTGATAAGAAGAGAGAATGAAAATGTGCGCGCGCACTGCTCTCTCTTGCTCCTACAGTGTGATACAGAAAATAGGTGTCTGCACTGTGTCTTAGATATACGAAACGTAACTGGCTACGAGAGAAAGAGAGAAATAAATCTCTCTTGCCCCTTCAGTAATATTCGAAATGTAACTCTCTCTCTTTCTATCTTCACTAACTTATATCTCCCTCTCAACTTCCGTTCGCTTCGGACGATCACACTTTTCTTAACGTTCTCGTTACGCATTCACCAGCTTACTCCCCATGTCAAGCGTGCGTAAAGAAATTTTGCTTCAAAAATCATAACTCTACTGGTAAAAAACTTCCCTCACAATCCCCACAATGAAAGCAAATATCTGTTTCTTATCGTATAACAAGGAAATCATTATTCCAGAAAACGCAAGAAAGCATTAAGAACATCTATTATGGGCACTTTCCCGAATGAACTTCAGGCGTATTTCTCGTAAATAAGATATAGGTATTTAAAAGAGGGAGCAAAAAATAATACGGCGCGACCTTCGCCTTTATCGCCGTAATTATTTAAGATTATGTGACCTTTAATTTTCTGAATATTTCAAAGATACGAACCGAGCAAAACACTTACTTCGTTATTCATTCGTTGAGTGCTAAATTAGAGCTACGTATATATTTTAAGATAAAAATTCTTGAATGGAAGTGAAAGAATTATTTCATTTAATTGGACTAGGAAGCAAGATTTAATGGCTGCGTTAAATACATAAAACCAGTGGTTCTTAACCTGTGTTCGATTTCGGTTCTGGTCTCGCGGGTTCGGCGGAGGTCAAGACACACCTCCGATTGTGTTTCAGTTCGTATGTTTCGGTTCGTGTGTTTCGATTCGATTTCCAATTAAGAGCGTTTAACCAGCCAGCGGCCGAAAATTTCGTCGAAAGTTGTTCTTACGAAGAAAGATTATTTATTCTCTGTACCAGCTTTTTAAAATTATAACTCAATATCGATTTTATTTCATTCCAAATTTGCTTTAATTTGTAGCTACATCCAAAAATGCTGAAAGTCGTTATGATAAAACTATTAAAATAATGTACTTTTTGTAATTATGTTTTGATTATAAGTATTTATCATTTTTCAATAATGTCTAAGTTAAATAAGAATGTTAAAAAAATCTGAAATATATTAGTTTGTAAGTGCGCAAATAAATACACTAACGGATCAATTTTCGTCTAGAAACACTTGTACGTATATATTTTTTAATGATTTTATTTAAACTAAAATTATAATTCTAAAACATGCGTTTGCTAGATAATGTATTGATTTATTTTACTGCATGATTATATGATTTGAAGTGGGTGTGGTATAACACAAATTTTTTTTTGAAAATTTAACAAATCTGCCAATGACCTATGGTATAACCTTTTTATACTAAAAATAAACATTTTTTTACAAAATTTATTACATGCGAATGCTAGATAAAAAACAATCTTTCGAAATCCATTTATAATTTTTTGTGGAAAAGAGTCAATACGTCTAAAATCTGATTTAAAAATGTCACCCTCTTAATGCCGACCGGTTTTCGCTACACCCGCAACTTCTTCTTCAAGTATAATGGTATAGTAGAGTATTATACTGCCCTGATGAAGCTACGGTTGTAACGAAACCTGGTCGGCAAAAAGTATAAAAAATAAAAGTGGTGTTTACTAAATTATCGTTGTATTTTAAATTATAATGCCACATCACAAAGTATCCGTTTCACATGAACCAATCTTTATAATTTCAAATTGTATGTTAAAAAATATTGAGTACTAACGCAGACTCGTTAAAAATCACGGGATAGTCTGAATTTTTGATAGAATTCCAATTTTGAAAATGACCATTGTAATAATTTTCAATTAAAATATTACATTTTTGGTAAGTAGGTACTTTATTGCTTGTCAGACAAAATCAGTTCCAACTTTGGAAATGATTCAATGCGGATTCACAAAGCAAGACACACATACAACCGAAATCAGTATTTATAAAATTTATGTTTGGAAAATTGTACCTAGCAGTAAATAATACATAAATATTTAGCGAAAATTTAATATTTTATACAGCTATAATGTTTGGCAACAAAACATTATCAAACAATCATATATTATGTATTCTCTCGTAGATGACGGTAAAAATACTTGAGTTCGCCGCTTTGAAGCATCACAGAGTAAAGAAAGAGTCAATGCTTTCGGAAAACCGAGAACACTATAGTCAAGTGGTATACCGCTTAAACCACAATAATAATTTATCATTTTTGTATGAATACTTGATGTCAAAATTTAATTTTATACGACTGGTCATTTTTAACTATTTTAACATTAATCGCGTATTCTTACGTTATATTATTTTCCTTTATATGGCAGACAGAACATTGCTCACATCGCTTTGTTTCACAAAGTAAAATAAATCACACTTATAAAATGTTTCTAGATATCGTCTAAAAAAATACACTGAACAAAAATCAGTTAGTTATCGCTGGTTCACATGAGAATTTATATGTTATTATCTTTATAATATTATATCATAATTATATAATAATGCAAAACATACATGTGATTATTCGCAATAAATTCATATAAACAAAGCATTTTAACTTACAAGCCATGTTGCACACCGATTCGCTTTAAAAACAACAGTGAACTGAGTGCTGATAAAATTTAACAAGTATTCATAATATTATATCAGCAATAATTTCAAATCTTTCGATAAGTATAGTCTCAAAAGCGACTGGTTGGGTTTTTCCACTCTTGACATATTAAGTTTGATAACTTCAAATTGAAATATAGCGGCGTTTTGAGTATTTGATAATCGTATAGTCTCCGTTAAACACCGGCTATCACTCATTTCTGCTTCTGATCAAATAACATAACATCCTGGTTGGCTTTTAGATGTTTCTAAAAAACTTCATTTTAAAACATATAACAGCGAGTTTCATCCTGTTGGAATATTTGATCGCTATGCTGGCAACATTAACAGTCCGTTTCCGTATTCTTTTTTTTTTCTTCTGATTGAGCTAGAGCATTGTTTACCTTATAATAAACTAGCTGGTACCCGTCATGCGTTGCCATGCCATTTAATAAAGAAATTGTTTCTCCCTGCATTTCCCATTCGTCCCGTTCACCTTCCGCCTCCCATTCCTTTCACGCGTTTCATTCCGCACTCGCGTTAGCACTCCGTTTCCTCCACCTTCCCTATCCCCACTCCACTCCACCCTTCACCCGTCCCGCGAATCCCCCTTCAGAGTTCCCCTACCCCCCCAGGTTCCCCCCCCCTCTACCTGGTTCCCCTCCCACGAATCTCCTACCCTAGTTCCCCTCCCTCCTACCCCTCTCGCATTCCATACATACTGGGTACATTCAGTTTTCAAACAGCTCGCGTGCCACCTGTTGCAATTTTTTTTAGAAATTTCATTATACCAGAGCTCACCGCTTCTTTTTTACAAACCTTTTCCTGACAATAACAAACACAATAAAAAAAGATTTATCCTACATAACATACATTTCGGCGATTCATTTTTATTAATATAGACAGATAGATGGATTCACCGTACCATATTATTGTTCCTAACCAACATGGCTTTATCAGAGGTCGATCTACCTTAAGTAATTTAACTATCTATAATAATTACATATCCGAATCCCTTAGTCTGAAACAACAAGTGGATTCTATATACACTGATTTTAGTAAAGCATTTGATAAGGTTCGACATCACATTCTTATATCCAAACTCCGACTGTTAGGCATCAAAGGAAGTTTATTGACATGGATTATCAGTTACCTCAGTAATAGAGTGCTTAGTGTGAGGATTAATTTTATAGAATCCTATGTATTCGAGGCCACAAGTGGTGTCCCGCAAGGGTCCCACCTCGGTCCAATATTCTTCTTAATATTCATTAATGACATTGTAAACATATTTAAAGATGTACAAGTCCTACTTTTTGCAGATGATCTAAAATTGTTTAAAAAAATACGAAATATATATGATTGCCTAATTTTACAAGCTAATTTAGATGAATTTTTTAAATGGTGCGAACAAAATATGTTATTTTTGAATACTGAGAAATGTCAAGTAATACGATTTTCCAGAACTCATTCTCATATTTTACATGAATATAATTTAAATAATGTTAAATTAACACCAGTATTACAAATTCGCGACTTGGGAGTTATATTCGATTCAAACTTAACATTCACACCACGTATAGATAATATAACTAATAAGGCTTTAAAGATTCTTGGCTTCCTTTGTAGAACCCTAACTGATTTTAAGTCCTTGGATTGCATGAAAACACTCTACATTTCATTAGTTAGATGTCAAGTTGAATATAATTCACCTATTTGGTCCCCTTTCTATAAAGTACACTCTAACAAAATAAATAAAAAGTTTAATGAATCGACTAAATTTAATTACGCTGTCTGACAGAAGAATCATTTCAGACCTAATTTTATTGTACAGAATTATGAACAACCTAATTGACAGCCCTGCCATCGTTTCTACTATTAAACTTCTTGTACCGACAAGGAATACTAGACAAAATATAACATTCTTTTGCAACACATACACAACTAACTATCAATCACACTCACTTACCAATAGGATGCATTATTTAGGCAACAAGTTTGGTGGTATTGTAGATGTATTTGCTGATTCCCTTTACATTCTAAAATGCAATTTAAACCAACACTTTGTTGAATCCTACAAATTATTGTAACATGGGTATAATATATTTAACGATTTGATTTGTTATTGTAATGTTTATATTATATTTTGTTCTATGTTATTGTTAAATATTACATTGTTTAAAATATTTCACGGGTTTCCACAAGATTATACAAGTGGTTTTTTTTCTTTAAAAACTACTTGTATATTCTTAAAAGTTTTTTCACTTTTATAACTTTTGGTATAAATTCTATGTATGTGTAATCCTAGATATCTTAAATATTATTTTCTAATCTATGTAAAAGCCCCTACGGGCGTATAACAACAATAAATAAATAAATAAATAAATTGTGTTCATTTAATTGCAAACCAACACACAATCTTGTTTTATTAGTTCGTCTTTGAGTGCATTTTCTTATCGAAGGTTGGTTTTCATACTTGTCGTTCTGTAAACAGTAGACCTCGCATCGGAAGTAGTACGTTTCTAGCTTTCTCTTATTTATTAAATAAATCCAAAATTTTCCCTGAAATCGTAAGATTTGTAAGTATGTAGATACTAAATACTCACATATTTAATTTTAAACCTTTTTTGGGCTACCTGGCTAAAGAAGAAAGTAGCGCAACACGCCATTATATCCCAAAAATAGATCACGATACTTTTTTTGGTTCTGAAAGTCTTAAATCGTGTCTGATTTTGTAAAACACAAAAAAAACATAAAAAAAATATAAAAAATAAACATTGTAAAACATAAAAAAAACGGTAGCGCATTCTTTGAGACTATACCACGTTCTGCTGCTTCGATAATAATCTAATAATAATAATAATTTTTTTTTTTTTTATTTTTTTTATTTTTATTTTAACTTTATGAGTAAAACCTCAAATTGTAATATTTAATCAAATGAAGACAAGACAGGTGGCGCAGTGGTTAGCGCGTTCGCCCGGTAAGCGAGAGGTCCTGGGTTCGAGTCCCAGATGTGTCAATATCTTTTTCTGATTTTTCTGTTTTCAGATTTTCGATGGAGTTTCGCTTATATTGTCTTCATTTGATTAAATAATAATAATGTTCTCTGAATATTTTGGTTATTTGTTTTTGGGGTCTTATGCCGTGTTGCGCTACCTCCTTCTTTAGCCAACGTTTCGGAAAGCGTTGCAGTGTCCATCATCAGGCCGATCCGGCAGATGTGTACATCTGGGCATGTGTGTACATGTGTATAACACCCCAAAAACAAATAACGGAAATAATCTTGGCCGTGAAAATCTTAAAACGAATCTTCTCTTAATTTGTACGAAGATTGTATAATATAATTGTACTTTTACTAATTTTCATATATTTGTTCCTTTACCTGTAGGTATTTACATATTTACATAATAAATTAAATTATTGTGGTTTATGCTCCAATTACACGCTGCTAGTAGGCACGTAAGCAAATATTTGAAATAATAATTATAGGAAGGTACTATTTATTCACATGTAATAAATAAATACAAACAATTTGAGAGGCCGGTACGAATACGCCTGCCGGGAACTATTTATTTGATAACATAAACGCCGTGGTTCGCAATGTTTGGTGACTTAAAGGGGTGCGGATAGTCTAGCTCTAGGCGGTGGATGAATTTGCCCCCATACTCCCTGGAGCGCCGGATCGAGAGAAACTGGTTAAGGGAGACCCTTTGATCTCTCCAAACGGAATCTCTCAACTCGTCGCAAACGGATTCATACGTCCGTCACACCTGCAAACAATGACCCACAGATTCTTTCCCCCCCCCCCCCCTCATACCTTTTTCCTTTCCAAGAACCTTCTTTCCTTCCTTTACCTTAAAAAATCCCTATATATATGTACAAATCTGTACAAATCACAAGTGCTCCCCACGGTTGAATTTGGCAGCCACCTCTGGTCTGGAGCTCCAAAATACCTGAAAAAATACCCTCGACTCTGTAGAGAAACGGGCGGTCCGTTTGATAGATTCTCCCATCTTAACAGACGGATTGCAATCTTTAGAGCACAGGCGTCGGGTGGGAATGCTATCCTTGTTCTACCGGTACTACAATGGAAGATGCTCCTAGGAACTAGCATCATTGTTCCCTTCGGCACCGGTGCATAGTCGGGAAACACGGCAAACGCGTGCCCAACATTTGTACACAGTTGACGTTTATCACATGAGAACAGGTCGTTTCTTCGACTCGTTCTTGTGTTCAACAGCTCGGCTGGGGAATGATTTGCCGGCCTCTGTGTTTCCTCATTCCTACAACATGGGTCTCTTCAAGACCAGTGTTCATTCCTTCCTCTCCTCAAAAAGACCCTCCACACAGCATAGGGAAATTATTATTATTATTTTTTTTATTTTTTTTTTATTTTTTTTTTATTTTTTTTATTTTGTTATTTATTTTTTTATTTTTTTATTTTTTTATTTTCATTGATACCATTGTCTATGTCCATTCTTTTTCAATTGACACCATTGTCTACGTCTATTATTTATAATTAGTATCAATAAAAAAACCCTGAAGAAGTGAGCATTGCTCATGAAACATGTTGGTTTTGTAAACAATAAAAGTGGTAAAAACGAAGTAATTTATTAATTTAAATCAAAATGGTGCCACAAAATAAGTTTGATGTGTTAGAAGAAGGAAATTATTTTCCTCAGGGCCTCCTGTGTGGAGTTAATGTAAAAAAATTAAAATTAGTCAAGTACTTTAACCAGTGATTCCTGAAATTGGTTGGAGTTTTTAAATTTTAAAAATTAAATTTTTTATTTTTTAATTTTTAAAATTATTTTACTCCAAACTATTTCAGGAATCAAGTACTTGACTTATTTTTATATATAGGAAAATTAAAATAAGTCAAGTATTTTAACCAGTGATTCCTGAAATTGTTTGGAGTAAAAAATGTAAATAGTCAAGTACGTTTCTAAACACCCCGTATATATTTAGTCGAAACCCGACCATAATGATGTTTTGCTAAAGTTTTATTGTTTTAACGATCAATTTATTATTACTTCAATAGGTATCGCCGACAAAATCGGATGCTGTAGGTCACAGTATCAATATTATAACATCGTTATATTATTGCTATCAGTTGCATAATATTTGTATATATTAGTAGAATTCATATATTATTCTTAGCAAAACAATAAAATTTCATTATTATTTATTCGAACGATAAGAAAATCGAAAAAGACATGGAACAGAAAAAAAATTAAGGTCCCGCAACCGCGCACAAAAAGTAGAAGAATTTGAGAGGAGCGCGTTAGTATTTAAAGCGACAAAATTGATGCGAAAATTGTGAAAATGTTTAATAAAATACGATTCGCTTAAAATAGAGCAAAAAATCTTGCGGGGGTTGTCTTAAACAGCATTTAAAGAAACAATGTGAATTCTTTCATACATATAACTTGTAAAATAACTGAAACAAACGTGTTTATAATAATTTTTGGAGCATACTTTGCGATATTTTTCTATCGAGTGATTTTTTATATAATTTGCGTTTCGGCGCGACGAATGTCTAGATATTATCTTAAAAAATAACATGTATTTTTTGAAGAGCTTAAAAACTTCAAATTTTTATGGGAGGTTTGCAAGAAATCGGTAGAAATTCGGGTAGCGGCATCTTAACCCGTCTGCTTGTTTAGGAATAAATACATCCCAAAACACGTATCGCGTTATACTTTCATAAGACGAAAAACGTCCCGAGCGACCTTCGTTTTTAAAAGCTATATATCTCTCTTCATCTCATGCAAACATTTGTATTTTTCTTTTAACAAGAAAGAGAACGAAATAATGCTTCTTATTGTCTTTGAAATATGAAAGCTATCTTGCATAGATATTTAATAATCTCGGTCCAAAGTGACGGTTTCTGAATTTCCGCGCGAAACCGAGGCTTCCGGATTGTGAGTAAATATATTGAACTATTGAATATTGGAATATATTGAACCAAGTAGACGGGTTAGGTAGCAACCAAGATAACCAATCGGATATTTTCTTTTATCCTGGAGAGGAGGGTTTGCTTTAATCTGTTATGTTATTAATTACTTAATTTGTCTCTTCATTTTCACAAAAAGGGAAAGGCATGTTAAGGATTAATTTAATATTTAAATATTAAATGTATAATAAGTACAATATTAAAATGTTTTTCAATTAATTTTGAAAAAAAAAATGTTTGTTTGTTTTTTTTTCTTTTTATCAAAAGTAACTAGACAGCTTATGTGTCACGGTTTACAATAACTTTAAGCTATTTATAATTATATTTTTGATACTGACATATTGTGGTGGAATTTCATTATCTATCTATCTATATAAATAAAAATGAATCGCCGAAATGTATGTACACGCATAACTTCCGAACGACTGCACCAAATTAAATATATTTTTTTTTTGTGTTCGTTATTGTCAGGACAAGATTTGTATAAAACTACTGGTGAGCTCTGGCACTACGAAATTTGTTAAAAAAATTGAAAATAGGTGGCACGCGAGCTGTTTGAAAACTGAATGTACCGGGAATGAATGTATGGAATGCTGAAGGGGGGTGAGAGGAGGGGGGGGGAACTCGGGTAGAGGGAGGGGAGGTGAACCCGGGAGGGGGGAGGGGAACCTGGGAGGGGGGAGGGGAACTCAGGAGGGAGGTTCGCGGGACGAGGGAAGGGGGGAGTGGAGTGGGGAGAGGGAAGGTGGAGGAGGCGGAAGGGGACACGGAAGAGGAAGGAAAGGTGGAAGGGGAACGGGACGAAAGGGAAAAGACACGCAGGGAGAAATAATTTCTTTATTAAATGGCCTAGCAACGCATGCCGGGTACCAGCTAGTGATGTTATAATAGAGAAACAACTTAAAACCTTTTCCCACTTGTTTTGTGAAAAGCAAATACTAATATGAAAACGTTGATTATTTTGAACCAATCATTATTTTGTGTATTTCCAAAGAAGTGGAAAAAGTTTGAAATTTTTTATGTTATTACTATATTAAACTTTTGTAAATTACGGAAAATTTACAAACGGGCGTGCCCTTGTTGATCAAAACATTAACAAAGTTCAAATCTTCAAAGTTCAGGGTTCAAATATGTTACTATTCGAAATATGTACTTAATTTATTTTAGGAAAATAATACTACATATATTAACATTTTATTACATATTATAAGGTGTTACTACGGAGGTGATTTTTCCTCCCAAAATTAGTGCTTTGTAAAGGATATAATTAATTTGTAAAATGATAATAAATTACCTAGTTTTAACCACAATTTTGATCGTTAATTGTGTTTTAGAATGGTTACAAGCAAGATATTTCAATTTGGGAGGCAAGTACCTACTGATATCGCCGCCCTGGAGTCCTAGCATGGTCGATCGATATAGGTTTTATCGAAAATGCCGGTAACTTGCCATCGCTCCCGAGCACGACTGCAGATCGCTAACGAACAAAAAATAGTTCACAATGACTAGAGGTTCCTAATATATTTGACGTAAACCGTTGTTTATTCGTTAGCGGCCTGCAGTCGTGCTCGGGAGCGATGGCAAGTTACCGACATTTTCGATAAAACCTATATCGATCGATCATGCTAGGGGGCCTGGAACCATTTATTGGATAACCAACGCCCCTGCCGTAGACCACCTAAGTGATATGATGGGTGCTTGGGTTTATAGAGTAAGGTTTGTCTTGGCGGCACACGCAGTTTTCTACCTAATGAGTGGCGAGCCGGATCGGGAGAGACTGGTTTAGGGACCTTTTTACCCCTCCGTTGTACCGCATCAGATATCTCTTGAACACCTTGACCCCCGGATTCCCATCCATTTCTCATAACCTTCTCCTTCGCATGACGTCCTCTCCTTCCTTTCTCTTAAAAGAACCTCCACATCCCCAAAGATGACTTGGAGGAGATCTGGGATGACCTGGGGGAGATCGTAAAAAAAATCTAAATATTCAAATAAATATTATTTTATTTACGCTTTCGAGGTTTTATTAAGAAAAATAATTTAAAATTTTGTAAAATAAAGTTGTGTCAACTAATTTCTCTATACAGTGGCAATGATATATATCAAGAATATGATATTGATTTAAATAATAAAGAAAGTTACAAAGCATAACGTATGAATTATACGTCTGTGTGAAATATAGAAAACACACTTCTTTTGAATAAGAAATAAGATCAGCAAATAAAAAATAAAAATAAATAATAAAATTAAATAACAATATAAAAATGATTTACAAAACTACAGCAATAAATGGTAGGAGAAGGTAATTAGTTAGGTGTAGTAAATTAACATAAGATTATTAAGTTTTGTTACAAATTTTGCTTTAACTAATTACTATATCATTGAAGATGAACATAATACTAACAAAACTAAATGAAATATGGAAAACAACAAGACACAGCGAAATAAAAAGCTAACGGTCGCAACTGACTTAGAACCTCTTGTCTTACCAGGATGAACGTCTTTACCAATTCGGCCACTGAGATCTCTTATTTTTGAGTTATTTTGTCAATCTCACAATTCAAAATCAGAAATAACAATGTTATTATCTTCGGCATCTTTTTTTCATACTATTGGCAGTTACCTTTTGCTAAAAAACAAGTGTTCGAGGAACTGGTTCGTAACAAAGATAGTGCCTCAAATTAATAAATCCTTTTTTTACATGGAACACCTTTTTGTAAAAGTCTAAATAAATATTTAATTTTTCATTGCTTTTGAATGTAATGTACAATTCCAATCGATGTTCATATAACATCATATAATATGTAACGTAATATCACATTAATGAAAATAACCTTATTCATATTTAAAAGTTATACATGAGAGTTATTCTAATAAAAAAAATTGATTGATCAAATCATTCAAAAATAAGAAGAACTAGAGAAACTAATCGAAAATTATCTATCTTGAAAAGAATGACAACCAATCCCGGATTACGAATAACCTGACAATATTTGAATTCCTTCCACTTCCTTCGGTTTAAACGGAAAATGTTGTTAGTGCAATGATTGATGACTTAGTTAGTAGACGGTTGAATAATTTTTTCTTTGGTTACCACGGTGTTCAATCCTTCGTCCGCAGAATGTCTGGCCGCTAAGGTTCGTCGCTTTATACCACCAGACCAAAGGAGACTTGCGTGGGATTGTGGATCTATGGATTGATCGTATTATATCCGAACCGAGAACCCATGAAATAAATAAATATTTCATTTTTATCTCATTCTCTAGGCTTAATCCTGCAGATGTGCTTTTTTGTCTCTTTTTAGTGTCGATCGTTCCGCTTCATAAGTTTCAAATACAACGGTGCTAAATAAGTTTTCACTTCAAAACTAGGCTAACTTATCCGATATACGAGTAGGTATAACGAATATTCATTGGTTCAAGTACCGAATAGTAAACTCAGACCTTTTAATTAAATAAATCATGTTTAATTAATCGAAAATGCACGTTATCATATGGATAATCTGTGAGAAGAATGGTGAAATACCCACATCCATATATTATAATATATCATACAAACCCAAATATTTGTGTAATCACTGTAATGAATTGCGGTTTGGATTAGGCGTAGATTGTATATACGGTGGGGTTGGAAGTGGACGATTCCAGAGGAAATTAGATACTTTGAGATAACTGTGCGCACTGCCAACGGTCAACCTCAAATCAGATCACAATCTATTTGGTGAATACCTCGTAGAACGCTGATCGCACCATCTAGTGAACTCAATGATTAGGTGTTGTTTGTTTAGCCAGGATATCAATAAGAACGTTTAACCAGCCAGCGGCCGAAAATCCACATTTTGTCGAAAGTTGTTCTTACGATCGTACAGGCGGTTCCATTGAGAAAGATTAATTATTCTCCGTACCAGCTTTTAAACATTATAACTCAATATCGATTTTATTTCATTCCAAATTTGCTTTAATTTATACCAACATCCAAAAATGTTAAAAGGTGTGATGATAAAACTATTAAAATTATTTGCCTTTTGAAATTATTTTTTGATTTTTTGATGAGTATTTATCATTTTTCAATAATGTCTAAATTAAATAAAAATGTTAAAAAAATCTGAAATATATTAGTTTGTAAGTGCGCAAATAAATACACAAACGGACTAATTTTCGTCAAGAAACACATGTACGTATATAGTACGGGGGGAAAAAATTGCCCCCAGTTTCCTAGCAACCCCTCATACCTTCTTCCTTTCCCTCTTGTTGCTAAAAAGACCCCTCACACAGCACCCCAAAGATGACGAAGGCCCTGAGATTTTTTTTTCCTGAGGATTTTTTTTCCTCGTGATCTCTTGTGCGGAGCTAACCTCATTACCAACTTTGGAAAATTAATACCCTTAGATATTTTTACACACTTTCTTTTTATTGTTTACTTATACTTATATTCATACGTAATATTAAGAACCCTTCTCATCATAAGTAATAGGTTCTTTACTGGGTATAATTTAATGTACCTACCTTATCACTTATACTTTATTTTATCGTATGTCTAAATAAATCACTTATTTCAACTTCTTTCTATTCTATTTACCTTGAATCAATAAGTATAATGTTAAAAAATATATAAATACATTTTCCAAACCATTTCCACGTTACTAGGAGTACCCAAGTTTCGGAGAATGAAAGTGTCTGCCTGCGTGCGAAATAAAACGACGAAGTTTTCCCCATTCTGAACCCTTCAAACTCAATATTTGGGGATCGGGCCGAGAGGGTCGGGCGGTTTGAGCAGGGGTAACGCCGGGTCCGGGCAGCGCTTCCGCTCGGGGATCCAAGGGGAAGCACCAATGAAGAGATACAGCGTAGAAGCGTGATGTGGGAGGGTCCGTCTGCTTGAAGTTAGGTCAATTTTATCTTACTTCGAGAGAATAAAAAAAAATCAGCCGGCTTGTTATCACTTAACTCATGAGATAAAAGTGCGAGGGAGTGTGGGAGTGCCTATACTGTCTATGTGCCTGAAAGTAGGTCATTTATATTTTAATTCCATATTTTAATTGATCAAGCATTTCAGTTACTGATGTTATTTCCCAGACAGATGATCAATTTTATAGGGCTAAGAGAAGCGAAGTCCTGATTTAACCCGATCATTTGGCATTTTAACTGTCGGCAAATGTGTATGTTATGTTCCGTTTTCGGATCAAGATGGTTGCCGTGTTCCCTCTAATCCCGTCAGGGTTTGCACGATTATAATTCCTACCATGGGCTCTCAAATTGGTATAAACAGTATCATGGTTGCCATCAGCCTGAAGAAAGTTTGAAAAATAATTGTCATTGAGGACAAATTATAGAATTCCTTAATTGGAATTTAAAAAAAGTTATGAAAAATATTTGTTTAAACTAGGCACTTAAACCTATCCTAAAAATCTTATGATTACGGTGGATATTTTGGTAGTGATTTATTAAATAAGGGAATTTTTTTTTTACTTTTTTTCATTAAAACAAAAAAAATCAAATTAATTTAAAAAATCCCTTAAAAATAATGAATCTATTATCAACAAACCAAAATATTATCTTACAGCCCAATCATGGATATGTTCCCCCACCCACTCTTCATTAATCCCGAGCAACGCCTCCATTCCTACCACAATCCTTAGTAATAATACACTGTTCCCACCCACTATTTTGTAATTGTCAAATCAGTATACGTTTGCCCTGTAAGGTCGGTCCGAAACCGGTTGGCTTTAAACAAATATATAAGTGGTTCAAACAAAGAAACAATGTTTCATTTATACACAATTACAAGTTTAATTCAGCACAGATTACACTTCCAGGGACTTTACGTTCAGTGGGGTGCATGATTTTAACATATTATGGCGATTATAACTAGGCATTTGCACGGTGGATGCGTGCGCCGTGCGCTCTTTTTGGAAAAAAATATTTAATTCAGGTTTTAAGTATTTAGCTCTATTTATATATATATTTTTTTATGATATAATACGATTTTATTTCAATTACACTTTTTTCGATTACATTTGGTCGCGGTCATAGATACGGACAAGGACCGTATAGTATAAATACCCTGTTTAAATAATAAATATAAATAAATAAATATAAATATATATAATATAAATATATATATATATATATATATATATATATATAAGTTTATGTTACGGCATTTAGTGGCTCAAAGCGTCCTTTAATTACCGGAACTTCTTGATCATTTCGACTTACTGGCTCATTTGGGCACTTAGTGGCTCATCGTTTTTTTTTTTTTAAGTCCATCATATCAAACTCGATGAGACGAGTCGAACGGTGTAAAAAAAATTTTTGAGTGAATAAATGACATTTTTACGTGGACCGTTAATGCTCCGGAATGCGTTTTTTATCAGTAAATATTCATCAATACTTAGAACATCAACTGGGTACACTTTTTATCGCATCTATAACCATCACGGCATGCGACGTTGCCGGATGTTCTCGTCATACAATATCATTCAAACTCCAAGTCGTTTATCAATGCTTTGCGATATTGAACTCAATGGTTAAATTCCTCAAAATCTATTATCGCATGACATTGCTATGTCAGATTGAATCTTTTGCGATATGTTATATGTTTGCCGGTATGTTATGTTGTATTCTATCTACATAGGTAGCCAGACTGCCAAGCGCTCGCTGTGGACTGTTAGTTGTTTTAGAAGAACAGACATTATATTATACGAGTAATATTTAGCGGCTATTCGCGCGCTTTTTTAAAATTGAAGATTGATTTACGAATTGCTTTTATAATATCGTTATTAATTTTGTGTTAATTGTTTTTGTGTTTATTACAAGGTTGATATTATTACGTATTTTAATACACATTTATGTAGTTTTTTCTTTAATAAATAAAATATTTGCCACGTCATTCTGTATTTGTCTTTTGCGTTCCGAAAGCATAGTCAGTTGTAATGTAATGATATCTATACAGGGTTTTCTAAAAATTTCAGAAATATATTAGGTACTCATGTAATATGTTTTTTCATACAGTTATATTATTTTTTTTAAATGTTTTTTTAGTAGAACGTAATTTTTATAATGGATTATATTATCATATTTAAGAAATCTAACAAGTTTTTCATTTTAAAAAATGTTCTGTACCTAGGTAATTACTTTACGCGTGACAATTTTTCAAAAGCATTGTCTCTAGTTGTATTGAAGTAATTAAAATATGTTTTATTGTTGTTTTGGTGTATTTTATAAAAAAAAGTTATGAACAAAAATAAACAATAATTTAAAAATAAATTACAATATACGGCCTACATAGTCCAGGAGTGAGACCCTTGACTCGCAAACCGCAGGTCTCAAATTTTATTTGATTAATTTGTGTTATTTCACAATTAATTCATTTAAAATAATAAATAGTATATTTGCGGCACGTTCCAGAGTGGAAGATACTATCAATATCGCCCTGGTGTAAGTAAGACCACCATTCAAAATTGAAACGTTGCTTGAAAATGGCTTTGGCCGTGTTTGGTGTCCAGATCTGAATCGCCAGGTACTTCCCAACCTTCCTCTTCCCCACCTCCTTCCCCTCCCCACTACCTTCAGCCTCACAACATACCCCAATTGGGGATTCCATGGTGTCACTGGCTCCAGACGGGAGCAGTTGAGATTCTTGTGCGGTATTCACTGTAAAAAAAACTCCACACAGGAGGCCCTTAAGAAAACGATTTCCCTCAAGGCCTATGTCATCTAATATGCTGTGTGGAGGGTCTTTTTGAGGAGAAGAGGGAGTCAACATTGGTCTTGAAGAGACCCATGTTGTAGGAAGGGGAAAACCCAGAGGCCGGCAAATCGTTCCATAGCCGAGCTGTTGAGCACAAAAACGAATCGAAGAAGCGACCAGTTCTCATGATTTTGAATTTGATTTTGAATTTGATTTTAGATTTGATTTTGGATTTAGGGTAGGGTTCAAAAATCTTGATTATTTTGTTTTTACATGAATATCGCACAACGTAGTGGATAGGGGAAGGAGATAGGGAAGAGGAAGGTTGGGAAGTTCCTGACTATTCAGATCTGGTCACCAAACACGGCTAAAGCCATATCACGCAACATTTCAATTCTGAATGGTGGTCTTACACCAGGGCGATACTGAGAGTATCTTCCACTCTGGAAAGTGCTGCATATATAAAATATATGTATTATTTTTACTAAATAAATTGTCAAATAACACAAATTATAATCCCGCGACCTTCGGAGTGCGAGTCAAGAGCCTTACCGCTGGACTACGCCGATAAATATACAATAGACTAATCATACCTAAGATGACTTGAGTAAGGACTAATTGTAAACGAGGTATTCCAATTTGGGAAGCGGGTATGGGTACCGCCGCCCCGGGAACCATTACTGTATAACCAACACCTCTGCAAGCAGTTTGCTACGTTT
Source organism: Limnephilus marmoratus (assembly GCA_917880885.1). NCBI lineage: Eukaryota > Metazoa > Arthropoda > Insecta > Trichoptera > Limnephilidae > Limnephilus > Limnephilus marmoratus. The sequence goes on along the minus strand of OU862920.1, from coordinate 38,154,643 downwards.
GGTGACTAAGCAGGGGTGCCCGGGTTCATGGTATCAGGTTTGTCCAGGACGTGGCGGCGGATAGGTCTGCCCTGCTGCGTGGCGGGCCGGATAAGAGAGTTTGGTTGAGGGAGGCCTTTTGTCCTTTCCAGCCGGACTCTCTCGACCCATCGCCTTGCACCGCATTTGGAGGGATGGAATTTTAGGTTCGTCACTCCTAGACACATTGACCCCAGATTCCTATCCACCCCACATACCTTTTTCCTTCCCAGAACTTCCTATCCTTCCCTTCCTTAAAAAGACCCTCCACACAGCATCCCCTTAGATGACATAGGCCCTGAGGGAAATTATTTTTCTCAGGGCCTCCTATGTGGAGCTACTGTAAAAAAAATGAGATTGCGAACTTCGACTACGAATCCGGAGGTCGCGGGTGAGAGACATATGAATCCATCTCTCCCACTGCATTGCAAGGCGATGGGTTGAAAGAGATTACACATCTGCCCTGATGATGGACACTGCAACGCTGTCCGAAACTTTGGCTAAAGAAGGAGGTATACACGGCATAATACCCCAAAAACTAATAACAAAAATACTTATGGCCGTGAAAATCTAAAATCACCTCTGCGATAGATCACCCCAAGTCGTTCGCTACGTTTGGTGACTTAGCAGGGGTGCCCGGGTTCATGGGGTGAGGATTATCCGGGTCTTGGCGGCGGATGCATCTCTGCCCACCAGCTGCATGGCAGGATGGATTGGGAGAGAGTGTTGAGGGAGTCCCTTTGATTTCTCCAGCCGTACTCTCTCGGAACATAGCCTTTCACCGCAGTGGGAGGGATAGATTCCTGGACACACTGACTCCCAGATTCCTACCTACCCTTCATCCCTTTTCCTTTTCAGAACTTGCTCTCCTTCCTTTCCTAAAAAGACCCTTCACACAGCATCCCCAAAGATGACATAGGCCCTGTGGGAAATTATTTTACCTAATGTAAAAAAAAACAGTCTATCCCGATCCGTCCTGCCATGCAGCTGGTGGGTAGACGCATCCGCCAACAAGACCCGGACAAAACTCATCCCATGAACCCGGACACCCCTGCTAAGTCACCAGACATAGCTTACCACTTGGAGTGACCTATGGCCAGGGCTGGGCAGTATTTGAAAAACTTGTAATTGAAATACGTATTTGAAATACAAATATATACAAATACAATGTATTTGGTAATTGGTATTTCAATTACCTGCTGCTGAGGTATTTTGTAATTTGTATTTCAAATACTTAAGGCTTCAAAATACATTTTCAAATACATTTAGTGATCTTAATAATAATAATTAAAAATAACCACACATAGATAATACATAGACTAAAAACGCTAGAATCCTGTACCTACTATTGTCCTTTGCTATAGGACTCTTTATTAATGATTATTTGTAGTTCTCTTAGGGGGCATACATTAATTATGTGAGCTCAAAAAAGGAGGGGGGGGGGGGGGGGTCCAGCAAAATCTCACGGTACTTGAAAAGAATAAACGAAGTGGTCCAAATTATCTCACCAAGGGGCGGGGGGAGTCTAGTTTGGAAGAAAAACTGCTCACCTAATTAATGTATGCCCCCTTATAATTGCTTTATAATGTACTGTACTGTATTTTTTTTTTACTTCATGCTAGTTATTATTATTGTCCTGTGCTATAATAGCACTGTTATTGTACATTTTGTATCATACTTGTCATTGCTTTGTATTGTACACTCTTGTATCATAGTATTAGATTTTTTTTTCATTAACTCCACACAGGAGGCCCTGAGGAAAATAATTTCCCTCAGGGCCTATGTCATCTGGGATGCTGTGTGGAGGGTCTTTTTGAGGAGAGAAAGGAATGAACATTGGTCTTGAAGAGACCCATGTTGTAGGAAGGAGGAAACACAGAGGCCGGCAAATCGTTCCACAGCCGAGCTGTTGAACACAAGAACGAGTCGAAGAAATGACCCGTTCTCATGTGACAAATGTCAACCGTGTACAATGTGTTTCCCGACTATGCACCGGTGCCGAAAGGATCAATGATGCTAGTTCCTCGGAGCATCTTCCATTGTAATACCGGTAGAACCAGGATAGCATTCCAACTCGACGCCTGTGCTCTAAAGATTGCAATCCGTCTTTTAAGATGGGAGAATCTATTAAACGGACCGCCCGTTTCTGCATAGAGTCGAGGGTATTTTTCAGGTATTTTGGAGCTCCAGACCAGAGGTGGCTGCCAAATTCAACCGTGGGGCGCACTTGTGATTTGTACAGGGTTAGCAGTTGTGTACTATTAAAGTATCTGCGGGCCTTGTACAGTACGCCCAGTTTTTGATCGAGCACTATTGGAATAATTAAATAATGGACTGAATACTAGAAATAAAATATTGGACTGAATACTAGAATGTTTTTAAGTTAACTACTGTAGAGCGCACTTGAAGTGAAATAACACAAAACTTCGCTACACAAATGTCATCCATTTATATATAAAAATGAATCCTTGTTTCCCTTGGTCACGCCATAACTTCAAAATGACTTTACCTATTTCATTCATTTTTTTAAAGTTTTCTTATACTTTTAGAAGGTTCTTACGGAAAGAAAAATTAAGAAAATTACGCAGAAAATGGGATAATTTCAGAAAACTTAACGACTATTTTAACTACGCACGTTTGACAGTTCGCGCGTTTGATGAAAATAAATTTAGCAGGCAGCTGTTTTTTTGTAACCAAAGAATTTTCATTGGATTTTTAAAATTATAGATATTTTAAATAGGTACCTATGTTACCAGGTACCAGATTTTATTGATTGTTTTTATAATATAGAAAAATGTTCTGGGACTAAATATATGGAACGCGGGAGGGGTTGGCGGGATGGGGGAGCGGAAGAGGGGTGAGGGTAGGCAGGGAAGGTGTACGAGGAATGCAAGAGGGTAAAGGGAAGCGGTAGGGGAACGGGGACGCACGGGAAAGGACATGCAGGGAGAAACAATTTATTTCTTTGAATATTGCAGTGCAACGCATACCGGGAACCAGCTAGTGTTATTATAATAATAATTATTATAATCTAACACCTAAGTCCTATACCACAAATCTTTACAAGTGGAGCGGAGACGAGATGTGTGTCCTGAGCAATATGATTAGTCAATTTTAGCACGTCTCTGTTTCACTATGCTCTGCTTTGCTTCTATGGAAACGCACTCTTAGATATGGGCACTTACGACAATTTATTGCAACCAAAGGTTCTACCTAAACCAAATGTATTTTGTAATTTGTATTTTGTATTTTGTATTTGAAATTTAAAAATGGTTAAAATACTGTATTTTGTATTTCAAATACACGACTTGAAAGTATTTTGTATTTCGTATTTTAAATACATGCGAAAAAGTATTTTGTAATTTGTATTTTAATTACAGTAATGCATGTATTTTGCCCAGCCCTGCCTCTATGGCAAAGGTGTTGATTATCCAATAATGGTTCTCGGGGCGGCGGTACACATATCCGCCTCCCAGATGAATATTACCACCTAATCTAAACAAGTTAGCAATTAAAACCGAAAACCCAATTTAAGACTATTTATACAATGTAGACTTAAACCACCTGTACAATGTTGGAGTTCATTTTTACAAATTCCTTCAACCAATTAAACAATAATGATTGTCTCTTTCTGATATATTTTTATTTCACACGACAAACAGAGACGGGTATAATTGGAGTGATGTTTCTAAAAATGGTAAATTCAATATTTTACCGGAAATGTCCCAGACGGAATCATCTAGTACCGGCACGCAAATATTTAAGCATTGTAAAAAGATCATATGAAATGCAAAGTGTAAGCGAACGGGATGTAGTCCTTTCCATTAATAACTTAGAAATTGCTTATTATTGCTTGAATTGTCAAGTTACGCCAACGCCCATTTTCAACTTAAGTAAAGTAAAAAAGTAAAAGCGATATTAAGGAAGCTAGCGTGATTCAATTATTATGACACTTCCCTTTTTATTAAAATGCAACTATTACCGATCCGCTACCAGTCCGTGGAATCTTCAGTTTGTAGGCACGGGGTAACGCTATGCGATGCGTGGCGGAGGGGGGGAGGGCTACAGATACTTTGCCGGAATTTGATAGAAATTATTTTATATTAAAAAAACTAGCAATGCAATATACATTTTTAAAAACAGATCGATAACCAAATAGTTTTTCTATGATTACCAAAATTATTGAGTATATGGTGTAAAAGACAACTGAGATACAGAGTAAAACTGTTCTTAGTGTAATTATATTACCCCGGTCTAAAAAACTATCGAAAGAAGCGAAGCTAGCCGTCCATAATGGAGTGCTGGTACCTACCCTAATGCTTCGCTGTGAGGCTCGGAACTGGTAGAGAAATGATGAAAGTAGACCGAAATGAATAATAATGATCCGCACATAATGTAAGCCTGATGTAAGCATAACGAGTAAGATTAAGAAAGAGACGCTTAGATTGGTTGGGCATGTAAAGCAAATGAACGAGAAAAATAGTGTAAGGAGAATATATGATGACGCAAATGTGAATGCTAGAAGAAGTCGGGGACGCCCGAGGAAGACATGGCACGACCAAGTGAATCAGATACTTGAGTCGAGCCATTTCAAGAGTCAGAATAATAAAAGAGCATGTATGAGACGAAGTATGCATGTGAACGAGGCAAGGAGTGTGTGCCAAGATCGAGTTGTTTGGCGGTCCGTCTCTATTTGTAAATTGTAAAATATGATAGCAACTAAGTATAATAATAATTTAATAATGAGCAAAATTAAGAAAGGGACCCTCAGATGGTTTGGGCACGTAGAGCGAATGAGCGAAGAAAGTAGTATAAAAAGAATATATGATGCAAATGTGAATGGTAGAAGAAGTCGGGGACGCCCGAGGAAGACATGGCACGATCAAGTGAATCAGATACTTGAGACGGGCCATGTCAAAAGTCAGAATAATAGAAGAGTATGTATGAGACGACCATCACGCCGTTTCCCCGCAGGGGTAGGCAGAGAGGACGGACCGCCAAACAACTCGGTCTTGGCACACACTCTTTGCCTCACTCACATTCATACATCGTCTCATACATTCTCTTCTATTATTCTGACTTTTGACATGACCCGACTCAAGTATCTGATTCACTTGATCGTGCCATGTCTTCCTCGGGCGTCCCCGACTTCTTCTAAGAGTATTATAATTGCTCTTGAAAAGAGAAACTTCTTCGCGGCCTATTTCATACAAAATTTAGTTCTGGATTTACGGTTAAGATACCAAATTATTTCATTACAGAACTTCCTCTTCTTCCTTTCCCTAAAAAAAACCCTCCACACAGCATCCCCAAAGATGACAAAGACACTGAGGGATTTTTTATCAGGTGTTGTGCTAATGCGAGAAAAAATACAATTTAACCAATTAATATTATTTGGCGGTCCGTCTCTATTTGTAAATTGTAAAATATGATAGCAACTAAGTATAATAATAATAATTTAATAATGAGCAAAATTAAGAAAGGGACCCTCAGATGGTTTGGGCACGTAGAGCGAATGAGCGAAGAAAGTAGTGTAAAAAGAATATATGATGCAAATGTGAATGGTAGAAGAAGTCGGGGACGCCCGAGGAAGACATGGCACGATCAAGTGAATCAGATACTTGAGTCGGGCCGTGTCAAAAGTCAGAATAATAGAAGAGAATGTATGATACGATGTATGAATGTGAGTGAGGCAAAGAGTGTGTGCCAAGACCGAGTTGTTTGGCGGTCCGTCCTCTCTGCCTACCCCTGCGGGGAAACGGCGTGATGGTTAGTTAGTTAGTTTCTTTTAGATCGATTTTATCCATATAGATCGGAGGTGACAACTTAAAGAAACGTACGAATCAATGAATAAAGTAAATTATGTAATATATTTCTAATAAGTTTATTCATAATTTTTCGAAAACACTAGTAAAACTAAGATAAAATAATTATGTAGCAAATAAAAGAAACTACCTACACCAATATGTATTTAAATACCTAATTTTATTTATGATAATAATAAAATAAACCTTAACACAAAAAAAAACAACCGTAAACACCAAATAAATAACAATATTAATTATCAAATCATACTACAATTTTAAAAAAACGCGCCAATAATCAAAAACGGCCGCTAGAAATGATAAATATGTGTGAATAATCAACAAGCAACATCCAAACTGTTCTGTCAACCTACCTACATATGTGACTATATTGGTAACATTAAACTTGGCAACGTAGCGTGATGCGGTAAGTGTGTTCTTAAAATAGATCAAGGAATGCACGTTATTTTAAGATATTTTTTTTTAATAAATAAACATAATTTTTGATTACATATTATAGCTGACCATATTTTAAACAAAATTTAAAAGACAGCATGTTGGTACTTCATCTACGTAAGTATATATTACATGCGAAAGAATGAGCAACTTAAGTGGCTTCTTCTAAGATGAGCCACAAAATGTGGTATGACATAAATATATATATATATATATATATATATATATTATAAATATATAAATATATATAATATAAATATAATATATATATATATAATATAAATATATATATATATATATTTATAAATATAAATATATATAATATAAATACCCTAGGCCCCCTACCATGGTCGATCGATATAGGTTTTATCGAAAATGTCGGTAACCTGTCATCGCTCCCAAGCACGACTGCAGGCTGCTAACGAACAAATAACAGTTCAGGTCACATAAATAAGGAACCCTTAGTCGTTGTGAACTGCTGTTTGTTCGTTAGCGGCCTGCAGTCGTGCTCGGGAACGATGACAAGTTACCGACATTTTCGATAAAACCTATTTCGATATAACCTAGATCGACCATGCTAGGTACCCTGGTGTACCTATGTATGTATGATTGAAATTTAAGGATCCGAGTTCGAGTACTTCTCTGACGCTGCGCCTTATGAAAACGATTTTCGTACTTGAAGTTTTTTTTTAAATGAGCTCCACGCCGGAGGCGCTGAGGAAAATAATTTCCCTCAGGGCCTATGTCATCTTTGGGGATGGCGTGTGGAGGGTTTTTTTAAGGGAAGAAAGGAGAGAAGAGTTCTGGGAAGGAAGTGGGTTTAAGGGGTGGGTAGGAACTTGAGGTTCAATGTGTCCCGGTCATTCACCTCCAAGACCTAGTCAAAACTCATCCCATGAACCCGGGAAAAGTTATTTGTTACAAAGCTTACACTTTGTTACAAAGCTTCTGTCGTGCCGCCTGCCACCCGCCGGCCCTAGCAGCAAAAAACCGCGGAGCGGGTTTTTAACTGCTATTGGGAGATTACTAAGCCTAAAATAATGTGAATTTTGTTACCGAATTGTAACGCATGTTTGGAGGGCGGTGTCATCTAAGGATTGTATAAAAAGTTTTGTTTATTTTATTTAAAGATATTAAAAGACTTATAAAGCGCTTTAATAATACTTATTAAGAAAATAAAGTTATTGTTAATAAAAAAATCCAAATTTTCTCTTCATAATGAAGTACTATAAAATAACTCTTGGTTGGTAAATAACCGCAATTTTTTTTTTACATTAATCCACGCAGGGGCATCCTAGAAAAATAATTTCATGTCGTCTTTGGGGATGTTGTGCGGTGGGTCTTTTCAAGGAAAGAAAGAAGTGGAAGGTAAAAGGTATGAGGGGTGATTAGGAATCTAGGGATCGTTGGTCCAGGAGCGACGGATAAGACGATGGTCGAGATCGAGAGAGACCAGCTGGAGAGATAAAAGAGCTCCCAAACCGGCCTCTCCCGATCCGCAGTTGGTGGATAGGCGCATCTGCCGCCAAAACCAGAACTTACCTCACCCGATGAACCTGGGCACCTCTGTTATGTCACCAAACGTAGCAAACGACTTGGGATGACAATGAACATGTCAGGGATGTTGGTTTTTTAATAAATGTTTGCCGGAGCGTACTCTTAATTTGACTACAAAAATATAATATTTTTCACACATTTTTACTTAACTTGGTTATGTAACAATCGATTAAAGCCTTCTCCCCGAGCAGAATAATAAAATAATAATAATATGTTGTGACTACCCACTCTCCCATGTGCTAATTTGCATGAACATTAATGCGAGCTTCAGAATTTAGCTTAATGGCGCTAGTGTCGCTGGCAAATAACCGCCTGTGGAGCCGACGCGGTAAACTTCCCTCGAAATTATTACCCAAAACAGCTTACCAAATGGAAGCACACACAAAAAAGTCCCCGACTTATAAAGTAGTACTTCGGTATGAGGAATTGTAGCGTAGATGCTTTTTGTGCGGGCTTATTCGCAAGTGTATTCGTTTTCTTGCCGCTGGGTTGTAGAGCTCCCCTCCCAACCCTTCCCCGTCGTAGAGGTTCCTCTCCTCCCGCATTCAGTACCCGCACGTCGGCCAGGACGCTTGTCCTTCAGGGAGGAAACTCCGGAAAATCTATCGGAATATTTGGAGCAACCGGTGGTCGCGTTCTATTTTTTTAAACTTAGAAAAACTTTAAAAAATATTCTTTACATTAAAAAAAAAATCGACGCTTTTTGTATTTTCTCCCTGCGGCAAAGGGTAGACGAGCGAAAAATGCTTTTTTAAGAAATCAAACTTTAGTTTATAGTGAAGGTGCTGTGACGAGTTGCGAAGAGAGATGTTGTGTTTTTACTCAGTTATGCAGATCCTCCGGGATAAATGTTCTTCAGTCATCCAGTATTCTTCGCACATATTTTCCCGAAATTTTTACAAAGGTAAGAAATTTTCACTTTTTTCTTCACATTTAAACTATCGAATCTGCATTTAAAATAGCCAATTGTCTGTCCTATTTTTGCAAAAGACCTTGTCAATCACACTGAAATATCATAAATATACGAGATTTATTTTCGCATGTCGCTTACATAAACAAAAGCAACATTTGGCTCTGACTGCAGCAGCCTCTCGTGCTGAAAAGCGCTTGAATAAAATCAAACTATCGCATGTATTTCGTTGATAGACATAACAGATTATTTAAAAAAATATATATTTAAACAATGTATTATATTATTGAAAAGGATACACGTTTCTGCAAAAGTAATAATGTCGGAAATGTCGGAAAATAAGTTAACATTAATCAATCTGGAGAAATATTAAAACGCCATAAACCGAGTCATTTAAGGCAATGTGCATATATTACTATTTTATACCTTCTGAATCATGCTGTATTGGCAACCAATCAGAATAAATAAATTAAATGAAACATATTTTCAAAACAAAACAGTTCATTTTTTCTGATAAGTTGTACATGACCAATGATGACCTTATATACAGGGTGTTAAGGGACGTACTTGATTTACTTTAACCAGTGATTCCTGACATTATTTGGAGTAAAAAATGCAAATGAAATTTTGGTCTCCGGTGACATTTTCGATGTTTTTTATTCTTATTTTTCTACAAAAACATAAAAAAATGGTAGTTGTTGAACAGTTGGAGGCGGGGTAAGGGGTTCGTCAGACACCCGGCTGAGTGACCAGTGACGACGTGCGGAAGAAATTTTTTTTTGTTTGATTTTGAAGAAAAAAATTTTGAAAAAAAAAAAAAGTCGTCAAAAAAAGTCACCGGAGACCAAAATTTCATTTACATTTTTTACTCCAAATAATGTCAGGAATCGCTGGTTAAAGTAAGTCAAGTACGTCCCTTAACACCCTGTATAATATTTTGAATAAAACTGTATCTATATGTGTTAATGTAACCCAATAGTGCATCAAGCAGCTTATTATGTATAATATTGTTGGCAATGTTGGTAAGTTAAAAAATAATAATTCAAGTAACCTACCTCTACAATTTTGACTCCCCACTTGTAGATTCGTGAAGGTGTTACATTTTATTAGTTACATGACAACAGACGTCATTATTCACGTGGTGAAAAACACCCGTTTATTACGTAATTTTTTAATTAAATCACGAAAAACAAGGTGTTTTTCACCGCGTGAGCAACGACGGCTGTTGTAATTGAAGTAATGTTATGTTTAATAGCATCTTAATGAATTTATGAGAAGAGGTGATGTTATACATTATAGTAGACATGTTCCTGTATGTAATTAAGATCAGGTAATGCATACCATTCATGCTCGCATGAACAAAGACACAGGTAATACATTATTTAGTGTGCCAGAACGAAATTACACAGGGGTAAATTTCACTTATCAATGTTATACACGGATGAAATTACACATTGACTGAATTACACCTACTTAAATTGAACGTAATTAATTAAAGGGAACCAAGTAACGATTATATCATAAGATACTGGAGTGATACCTTATCTTCTATATATAAAATTCTCTTGTCACGGTGTTAGTTATCATACTCCTCCGAAACGGCTGGACCAATTTTGATGAAATTTTGTGTGCTTATCTGGTAGGTCTGAGAATCGACCAACATCTATTTTTCATACCCCTAAAAGTAAAGGGTGTTCCAATACGAATTTTTTTTTGACTAATTTTTTATTGAAAAATGAAATAATTAAACTTTGTATAAACCACTTATACGATGCGCAAATCCGACCGGTTTCGGAACAAACGTTCCTTCGTTTAATTATTTCATTTTTCTATAATGGATAACCACAAAGTAATAGCTACATTAAAAAATATTATTTTTTTATTTTTTTTTATAGTGAGACATGCAGCCCTAAATTTTCACCCTTCTACCATTAACCCCTATTTTTTAAAAGTGATATTAGTAATTCAAACTAGTCCTGGGTCGATCGTGAAAGACCTGATCGTCGAAACCCGCTCACGAGCCACCAAAGAGCGAGCGGGTTATTTATTCGTTAGCACCCGGGTCTTCCGGGACCCGTGAACCGCGACACACTCCCGCAACCTACCAACTACGACACATTCCTGCACCCCGTGACTCACGGACCGATCGCCGGGTGCCCAAGTGGCGAGTGGCGAGACGTGTCAGCTCCCCGGAACTCTCGAACTGCAACTGCGACACATTCGGTCGCCGATTGCCGATCAACGCACGCACGTGCGCATCCTGGGTTTCGTGTCGCGTATGACTTGATCGGTCTGGGCGGCGAGCGTCTACCGCGCGGCGCGCCCGTAGAAAGTAACTGGGTGATGAGTGATGAGTAATCGAGTTTCGTATTTTGTGTCGTGAAATGAGTGGGTCGTGAGCGACCCGGGTCGTGTAAAACGATCGATCGACCCAGGACTAATTCAAACCGGTGTCACTTCTGATCCGATGAGAACGAAGCCGGCCTGTTTCTCTAATTATAAATTTTTTACTAATCAATTACTGTTTGATTTTGTTACTACAAACATGATTCACGGTCCATGCGGTAATTTGAATCGTTCATCGCCTTGCATGGTAGACGGAAATTGTACAAAGGGTTTTATTAAAGATTTCACCAACGATACGGTCACACATGTTGAAGGATATGCAATATATCGTCGAAGAAATACCGATAATTGCGCACAATCATTCATTAAAAATATCAGTAACGTAGACATTGACATTGACAATCGTTGGGTGGTACCATATGCACCTCTGTTGAGTAAAAAAGTGGGAAGGAAAAAGGCATGAGGGGTGGGTAGGAATCTGGAGGTCATTGTATCCGGGAGTGAATCCATCCCTCCAACTGCGGTGCAAGACCATTGCCTTGAGCGGAATTGACCTTTTACCTTGACCTTTCCAGCCGGACTCTTTCGACCCATTGGTCGAGAGAATCCGGCTGGAAAGGTCAAAAGGCCTCCCTCAACAAGTCTCTCTCGATCCGGCCCGCCACGCAGCAGGTGGGCATACACATCCGCCGCCAAGACCCGCACAAAAGTCAATTTTGCTAAATCACGAAACGTAGCGAACCGCTTGGGGTGACCTATGGCAGAGGTGTTGGTTATCCAATAAATGGTTCCCGGGGCGGCGGCACCCGTACCCGCTTCCTTTCAAAAATTCCCGTAAGTAAGTGGAAAAGTAAGAAAATCACCAAAATATAAATTCATACACAAAGACATCTATGATACTGAAAAAAACAAAACAAGTAAAGTTGGGCATCGATAATTGCTTCATTGTGTAATTTTTAACTTAATAAAAATACTTAATTTAATTCAACAGTTATTGATTCTGAGGCGGTACGAAGTTCGTCGGGTCAGCTAGTTTTATTGTATTATTTAAGGAAAAATAACAAAAACTAGTTTGTTTTCTGTGATGTGAGTAAAATAAGCACTTGGCTCCTTTTGTATTTATTCGATATTCGATATAATTCTCTCCGTGCATAATTTCGTCCATGCTTAATTCCGCCCGTTTGTAATTCTGTCCATGTGTAATTTAGTCCATGTGTATTTAAGTTCGTGTGTTATTCCGTCCATGTGAAATTCCGTCCATGTGTAATTTCGTCCATGTGTAATTTCATCCATACGTAATTCCGACCATATGTAATTCCATCCGTATGTAATTCTGTCCTTGTGTAATTCCGTTTGTGTGTAATTGCATCTATGTGTAATATCGTCCACGCATACTTCCTTCCGTGTATAATTCTGGCGGTGCAATGTTCAATGTTAGTGCATGTTTAAAAAATCAAGGTGTGCAATTCACACGCAGTAGAAGTGAAACTAGAAAGTCGCTAGATATCGCATTCTTTTCTTTTGCCTGTTTATTTTAAAGTGGTTTGAAGTTTGGATATTAATTTTAACAAAACAAAAAGGTTTTTTTTTTGGATTTGGCAGGTTTTGAACCTCCGTTCGCTGGATTTCTCTCTGGGCGCTGAGAGTTGGGCGACTCATATCGCGGCGCTATTGGAGGCCCGTGCGTAGTAGTGAATTTACCGCATTATATTAGAACCGAGGACCGTCAAATAATAATTTTTTGTGAAGCATTTCCGTTTCATCCGAATTTCCTAACAGGGCTTAAGAAGTTTCTCTTAAAAAACTCAATCCAAAAACAATCTTTTTTTAAACAAAATTTATTTAAACTACTTTTAATTCTTTCATGCCATCTCTTGAAACGCTAATAGCATATATTACTTTTAGAGTGCCTTTTAATTTATTTTTATTTTTTATTTGACTGAGGATTAAACCTTCCTCCCCAGTGACTGAATAAAATTAATAAATATCGCCAATACCTAATATAAATCCTAATCCGATGTTACTGACATTTATTTCGTACATTAAATACTGTAAATTTAACCCAATTTAAGAAAAATGCGTTTTTGCATACGTATATGTACGTGAGTGCCACCAAAAGTTTTTTTTTATTTTTTACATTAATTCCACAAAAGAGGCCTTGAGGAAAATAATTTCCCTCAGGGCCTATGTCATCTGGGATGCTGTGTGGAGGGTCTTTTTGAGGAGAGGAAGGAATGAACATTGGTCTTGAAGAGACCCATGTTGTAGGAAGGAGGAAACACAGAGGCCGGCAAATAATTCCACAGCCGAGCTGTTGAACATAAGAACGAGTCGAAGAAACGACCCGTTCTCATGTGACAAATGTCAACCGTGTACAAATGTTGGGCACGCGTTTGGCATGTTTCCCGACTATGCGCCGGTGCCGAAGGGATCAATGATGCTAGTTCCTCGGAGCATCTTCCATTGTAATACCGGTAGAACAAGGATAGCATTCCCACCCGACGCCTGTGCTCTAAAGATTGCAATCCGTCTGTTAAGATGGGAGAATCTATCAAACGGACCGCCCGTTTCTGCACAGAGTCGAGGGTATTTTTCAGGTACTTTGGAGCTCCAGACCAGAGGTGGCTGCCAAATTCAACCGTGGGGCGCACTTGTGATTTGTACAGGGTTAGCAGTTGTGTACTATTAAAGTATCTGCGGGCCTTGTACAGTTTTTGGAGGCTAACTTTACTCTGGCTTCGATGGAGCCCCCATACCTGAGCTGGTCACTTAGGGTTACACCAAGCATTTCGATGGAGGGCCTGTTCGGAAGATCGCTTCCGTTGAAAGAGACTAGATTTTCATTTCGATCCCTTTTAGACGTAATCAGACAAGATTGGGTCTTTGAATCATTAAATTCAACGAGATTATTTTTACTCCAAGAGAAAACACTCGAGGTAGCCGTCCATTCTTTGCTTCAAAGCCCTACGAGCTGTTGGAGTTTGTGAGCCCTTTGGGGGCTTGTCAAACAAAAAGCTATCATGAACCTTACTGTCATCCGCATAACAGTGAATTGGTGCACATGACAAAAGGTCGTTGATGTGCAACAAAAACAAAGTCGGAGACAGAACCGATCCCTGCGGGACGCCAGCATTTATCGAGTGTGAGGAAGAGGTGAAACCATCGACTACCGTCTGAATCGACCTCTCCCTCAAGAAGTCGGCAATCCACGTACACAAGGATGCGGGAAGTCCGTAAGAATGCAGTTTGTTGAAAGTTGATATAATGCATTCGACAACCGACTCTATTTGCTGAGTTTCAGCTGGATAGAACGTCGAGAAGTGGGTTTATTTCCACTTCCAAGATACCATTCATTCACTCAATTATGTAAAAATATTTACTATTACGAAATATAAGCATCTTAAGTAAACTAATTATTTAGTTACGGTATTAATTTGCTAAATATTATTTCTTTTTTTTTTTTTTTTTTTTTATTGAAATTTTTTGATACAATACATACATGAAATAATGAAAAGTATATAAAAAACTTAATATAATTAATGTATGAACAAAAAAATCCCACAAAGGCAATGCCTGTGCGTGGATATAATATAGATTTTTTACTTTTATTTCTATGGTTAAAGTGAATATTTTAAGTATACATAAATAAGGGATTTAAAAAAAAAAGTAACTGAATAAATGTATTTAAAAACTACAGTATAATAACAGTCTGCACTGTTATTATTGTATTTGTAAGTTTTGTAAGCATAGATGTTACAAGTGCAATTTAAAAACATAAAAAAACAAACAAAATAAACTAGCAAACAATATTATAAATCTTCTCTAAAAGCTGTCCAATGATAGATATATTTAATGGCTTTATTTAAACTTATAAGAAAAAAATATCTGTTTCAGTGTTTTTTAGCCAAATTTTGGTATATTTTTTATAAGATTGAAGATTTTGACATACGTTCTCTTTATAGGTTGTACATAGTAAATTATACATTTTTGGAGCTATAAAACTAATATGCCTTTGGGACAACCTAGTTTTGCAGTGGGGTACTGCATACTCACATGTGCCACGTCTTTGGCTGGTACGATTTGAATTTTTTAGAAAGTTATTTGGACGCATGTAAATAAATTTAAGACATTGAAGTCCATAGGTCTGTCTAAGGTCCAAAATATCAGTTTCCTTAAACAATTGTTTGGAGGGATACGATTTATTTTTTTTGTACATAATCTTAATAATTGATTTTTGGGCAATTTCTAAAGGTTTTACATGATTATTGTAAGCTCCACCCCAGCCAATTATTCCGTAGGAAAGAGATGAATGGACTAGTGCATCATAAACTAGTTTTATGGTTTTTATATTTACTATGTTACACATTCTTTTAAAAATATAATTTAAATATCTGAGTTTGTTAACAGTATTTTCTATATGGTTGGTCCATTTAAGTTGACAATCTATGGTTACACCTAAGTACTTAATCATTTTTCCTGATTTCATCTCTTCACAGTTAGAGCATGTGGTTGGGTTACAATTTATATTATGAAACTTTAAATTGAGATTAGTTTTGGGAGCGGACTTCTGTGTAATATAAAAAGGAATACATAGAGTTTTTTCGTAATTTAAAGTAAGAAGGTTTCTATCTAGCCATTCTTTGACAATAGAAATACATTTGTTAGCTTTATTAGTTGTATCTTCCCATGTCTTTCCTTGGACTGTTATTGCAGTATCATCAGCAAATGAGAATATTTTACCAGGTATAACAATATTACACAAGTCATTTATATAGATTAAAAAGAGTAGCGGCCCTAATACAGTCCCTTGTGGAACTCCATGTTTTACTGTGTCAAAATTACTCAAACATGTTCCAATTTTTGTACATTGTTGCCGATTTAATATGTAATTTTGTAACAGCATGAGGCATTTATTTTTAATTCCAATGTTGGTCATTTTCTTTAAAAGAGTTTTATGGTTGACTGTGTCAAAGGCTTTCTTTAAATCTAGAAAAATGGTTAGAGTTTTAATGTTTGAGTCTAGGTTAGTCTAGGTTAGCTTTAATTTACTAAATAAATTGTGATAATGTATAAAGGTATTTAATTTAATATTTCTTGTTCTGACGGTAAACGACCCAAGTTACACTATCCGTAAACGTCTCAGGTTTAATTAAATTACGTAAAGCGCCTTTGAGGTGACTTTCCACCGAGACGGCGCGGCGCTTGTAGATTATCCAATAAAATCTAATAATATTAATATATTATCTCCGTCGTTGGATACGGTACCAAAACGTCGAAATCGCCAAAAACTTCGATTTGATTATGCCATTCTTAATTATCATAGAATTCCATGGCTGTCGAAGTATCAAGTAGCGTGTAATTAGTAATTAATGTGTCACAAAGAAATTACATACATATATAAGATGTTCGTAAAGTAAATGTATTATAACTACCCTAGAATTTGGAACCCATTTAACAAAAATTAAACAAGTTTCATTTACAAAAAATAAAGTAAGATTCGGAAATGTGCTTTTGATTCTGAATTTAGTTTCAAGGACTGCGTGGGCGGCGAGGTGGATCGTGAAAGAATTCTAATGACAAACAATATAACAAGTAAAATAATAATGTACTAACAAGTGGACGAATACTAAATGACACACGACAAAACAATGAAAATCATCTCTGAGTGATTGAATTCTAGATGACGTTCGACAGAAAAATTAAAACCATGTCCAAGTGGAAGAATTCTAGATGACGTATGGCGGAACCATGAAAACCATGTCCTAGTGAATAAATGCTAGATGACGTACGACAAAATAATGAAAATCGTAATATCCATGTGGAAGATTTTTTTTCAAAATGAAATTAATCGTACTATTGAACAATAAATACCATAGTCATTGCAGATGACAAACGACAGAACAATTATGATTATGGCGTAGTGGGAAGAAGAAGCACGCCAAAGAAGAGGTATGTGAAGCAGAATTGGAAGGCCTGAGGATTGAATACGAATTGAATGACCAAGGAAAAAGGTTCAAAATAAGAATTAGAATAATTAAAGAATAGAATTCCGAATGACATCAGAGAAACAATGAAAATCATGGCAACGTGGAAATACGCCGAAGCAGTTTAAAGAAGTGGTATTCTGATTGCATAGAATAAGATCAAAGCAGAATGGGAAGGCCTGAGGAGTACTACTATGAAAGGAATGACCTGGGAAAGCGGTTAAAAACATTTTGAAGTTGAATGTTGTCTATATTCTTTATAGAAGTTAGCTGGCCCAAGAGATGGCGCAACTATGTGGAAAATTGAAAGTAGATGTATTTTACTAAAAAATCGTTGTTTTTTACCGTTTGATTTTTCAAAATTATTAAGCAGGTTAAAACATCTCGATAGCATCATTTAAAACAAATCCTCTATAGCAACAACCGCAGATAACATTAAATGATTTTGTTATGAAATAATTCATTTCTAACTTTTAATGAGAATTACTTCCCTCGATCAAACATAAGCTAGTTCTAAAAAAAGTACCCCCATTGCTTCCACAAACTAATCAGTTCGTGGCTAGTGAACCGTAGCAAATACCTGCCTACCTGATAAGTGGCTACCAGTGGAGAGCTGTGACTTTTGTGTACTAAAAAAAAAATTTAAAAGCTGTACATTTCTATATGCTGTCTAGAGATAGCTCCTTCGGGAAGAAATAAAAATTAAACTCTTAAAAAGAAACCAAAAAGAATTAGGCAGTGGAAAATCAGTACGGTCTCGGCCCTCTTATGGTGACTCTATCCGGGGAGGTTCAAGAGTAGTAAAAATGTGTTCATATGGACCAATGGTTCCATTGCAGTTCATCCTGCGACAATTCATCCGGCGACAGTTCATCCTGCGACAGTTCATCCGGCCGACAGTTCATCCTGCCGACAGTTCATCCTGCCGACAGTTCATCCCGCCGACAATTCATCCGGCGACAATTCATCCTGACAATTCAACCTAACCTAACTTAACCTAACCTAACCTATAAGTATAAGTATGTCGTATTTTGTTATTCACGCATGCTTCTTCGGAGAGTCGAAATTATTGTTAGTAAAAATATTTTTACAGCGGATTTCCACTCAAGATGCCTTCAGATATAAGTATATCGATTTTGGTTGTACGGCCGTATATCCTCTTTGCATACTTACTTAATAAAAATCTTCTAAATGATCAGGCAGGATGAATTGTCGCCGGATGAATTGTCGGCGGGATGAACTGTCAGCAGGATGAACTGTCGGCAGGATGAACTGTCGGCCGGATGAACTGTCGGCAGGATGAACTGTCGGCCGGATGAACTGTCGCAGGATGAACTGTCGCCGGATGAATTGTCGCAAGACGAATTGTCGGGTCACCGGACCAATAAACTCTGATTTTGAATATATAAGTTTTATAATAATATTAAACGCAGAGTTTTTAAAAAATTATTAAGATGTCCATTTTTAATCGGGTCGTAAAAACACGCCGTCAAGGTGACGTCACTGTTCGATGTGTCGTGACGTCACCGTAAAGTCATTGTATGGGAATGTATGATATGACACAAGCCATCGTATTAATTTATTCGTTTATTTATATACTGTTTATAGAGATTTAGTTGTTGTGTTTATTGAAATTTTATTTAGGCCTAAATAATGTTTAAAAAATATAGGTATCTCTTATTAGTTTATCTCTGTTATTGAAAATATTAAAAAACTACTGCACAAAGAAAAAAGTAATGCTATTTCTAGGGAGAATACTTTGAACAACGGAATTCAAAATGGCGGCAGTAGATCAGCTGATAGCCTGATCCTATACTAATTTTTCAGGAGTGATGACGTCACACGATCACCATACATACGGTGGTTATCGGGGGTCTTGAAAAATTAAAACTTTGACAATTATTTTAACTATTAAAACTAACTCTAAAAATAAAAATAAAAATAGAAGGTCATTTATTCATTAAAAAAAAAAAAATTTGGACTGGATTTCTCTATTATGCAAAAACACTAGTTATGATTAGGTAAATGACGAGGGATTCCCGATTCGAAGCTTCTTCAGAACATGAAAAATAGGATCACTCACTCGTCGTCTGTGTTTTCGTTTGGGATCGATCAACTGCGACAGCATGCACTTTAAAATAATTGAATCGTATGTTCTCTCTTTGGGTTGGAATATGATGACGCAAGGATAGCGGGCGGCGATAGAGCTGAAGCGGAATGCGGCAATGACGTTATAATATTGTTTAATAATATGTAGACTTGCCATTGTCTCACAAACTCAAGATAGAATGTGGAAAGTCAGAAACACCTCTTTAGTTTTCAACAACTTCTTAATTCAAAAGTTATGAATGTATGACAAAGATAGACACTCAAAGAATGTGTGTATATGAGCGACATGAATATGGGACCGGGCGACGTTCTATTTGCGCCGAATACTTCATTCTACATCACGGGTGAGACTGAGATGCGGAGATGCGCTTGCTCGCTTACACTAAGACGGACACCGAACATGCTGTTTGAGACGACCTACTGTCCTAGGTTGCCCTTCTTATATTGAATTGTTGCCAGTGGCGTAGGTTGCATGGGTGGCACCCGGGGTGTAACGTGGTGTCACCCCCCCCCCCAATTTCAACTTCAGAAATGTGTAGAAAATTGGTCAGTCCCCAATTCGCCCCCCCCCTCTCTACGCCCCTGACTGTTGCTATGTTTACTATCTCATTTTCTCCAATGGGTAACAATGGAAACAATTGTATATTTTACAATAATTAGTAATTTGGGGGTATTTATGACTGAAATGTTATTCCTCGGCTTTTACTAGCGTTTGCCGTGTAATCGAAACATTTTCTCATCACATTCAAGGGCATTTTGGCAACTTTATTAATGCAATTTACTTACTGGTAGGATACGACCTTACTCGACGCATAGCAACTCCAGTAGGTACAATGCAATTGCATTATTTTTGGCGCATCACTTTAACATTTCTACCAAGCGTCTATATATTATATGTAACGTCATTGGTATGCGGTGTTACGTTTACAACAGTTTTATTCGAACTCGAGGGCCTAAACTACCTAAGGCCACTTCTAGAATTAGCAGAGGTATACGTGGGTAAGTGGTTTAAAGCTAGGTATACCCAGAGCGACATCTTCGGATGGAGATCTCCCAATTCATATTATAAGTTTTAGTTCGGGTCCGAATATCACATCACGGAATAGTACAAACAATTATTATATACCAATTGTTATATAGATTATGAGTACAGTTATACAGATAATATTTTTATTTAATCTGCCAGCTTTTATTTAATTAAGGGCGCCACTGGTCGATGGACCAGGTTAGCAGAGGGGAGAACAAAATTCTCTCTCAGGGCCTTGGGGAATACATACTTTATAGTCAATATAAAAGAATGAGAAATTATAAACGGCATTCATATTGAATAACAAATTACATTTATTTATTCAGATTTAATAAAGACAGATCTTAAAAGAATGCTAGGTCGATCTGGTCAAATTGCTAAAAGTTATATTTAGTGCATATTTTGCAATTTTACGCAATTTATTTATATAACTTACGACACAGAAATGATTAGACAGGATGAATATATTTCATTCGCTTTAAGTACACTTTAAAATATATTCGTATCTTTTAAAAATCTACCAATTTGCTGTACGTCATGTCCATGTATTGGATAAACCACGAATTAACCTGTGGCGTGCATTGCCCCACGATCAAAGGTAGGCTGTTGTATAGTTTTAAGTTCGTGTAGGAATTGTTCATTGAATATTTAAAAATGGCCATTTTATTACCATCTTCCGCAGATTGTTATGGCCTAATGAATAAATGAGCGTACCTACAAGATCGTGAAAAAAAGCATTTTGATCCGAGAGTTTCTCCTTTAAAATTTTTGTATAATATTTTCTTTGGTTCATATTTCTTAGAATTGATAATGATTTTCAACCTTTATGAACTGCCTGCTACTCAAAATACCATTGTAAGATAATTTGAACACTATACACATTTTTTATGGAAAGATTTTTTAAGATTATTTTTTTAAAAGTATGTTTCCATTATTATATGTATTGTCTATTGTAGAAAAACGTAGAAATTGATAAGTAAATAACGGTATTAATTTGAACATTATCGCAGATACTTTGTATTTGCTACTGGTCGTTAATAAGGGGTCATCCATTTATCACGTGATGCTCAAAAGGGGGGGGGGGGGGTTCGGAAAAATCACGATATATCACGACGGGGGGGGGGGGGGGGGGTATAATGAGATATCACGTGTATTTATTTTTCGTGATAATATTCCGAAAATTTCAAAATTCTTTGCACTAAAAAAATACACCTGATTTCAGGGGGGGGGGGGTTAGTCTAAAACCTCACCACATATCACCAGGGTGGGGGGGGTTAAAAAGTTGCTAAAAAAACATCACGTGATTAATGGACGACCCCTATGATAGAATTCATCATCAGGGCAGATCCGGAAGATGTGCCCAGATGTCCACTTCTGCCGGATCAGCCGGATCTGCCCTGATCATGGACACTGAAACGCTGTCCGAAACGTTGGATAAATAAGGAGGTAGCGCAAAACGGCATAACACCCCAAAAACAAACAACGAATATACTTTTGGCTGAGAAAATCTAAAAACATATCTAGTTCGCAATAGTTTTGTTAGGAATAATTCCCAAAAATAAAGCTGTCCGAAACGTTGGCTAAAGAAGTAGGTAGCGCAACACGGCATAACACCCCAAAAAAAAAAATGAAAATATTGCGAACTAATTCGTCGTATAACGATTTATATAGACTATCGATTAAAACCAATAAAATAATATTTCAAATGTGAAAATAAAATTAAAAGGTTTCTTTCCCTCCATTAAAAATAGATTGCTCTCTTGTACGTTTTCAGCATTTAATATAAATTTTCATGGAATTGGTAGGAATTGAATTTCAAAAGGAAAAATAAAGTTTTACAATTAAAATATCAGTTCAAACTAAAAATTACGCAAATATCCCAAAGACGTTTTCCTCATTGTGTTTGGTTTCCTTTGCTGAAAATGACTCAGTTTTTTGTAAGTACCAATATTTTTTGTTTGTAGATAGATACGTTTTTAGAATTTAAATTTAAAATACGTTTTTAAATATTTTTATTCACCAAGCAAACTGTGCTTTCTCTACGCGAGTCTTCAAAAGGAATAATAATTTCATCTAATTAAATTTTATCTAATGAAACTGAATAACTTTTATGAAAAACAAAAATAATAAAATGAAACATTTTCTTACTTATTTATTCGTAGTAACCGAATGACATTAGATTTTTAACCGAAACCGAAGTTTTTTTTTTACTAAATAAGTAAAATCTCAAAACCCGACATTCTGGAGTTTCCAGATTTTCGAATGAGTTTCGCTAATATTGTCTTCTTTAATTAAATATTATAATTTGAAGCCAATTTACTTAAATGAATAAAAAAAAACTTTTACTCAGAAATTATACATTTTTATTGTTAAACTTGTATGAGTTTATTAGTTTTAAATACAATGCATTGTGAAATAAAATGCATCAATATAATGGGTAATTTTTTAACTATTAGCATTTTTTGGTTCGTTGTTATGTCACACAATTTGGGAGGCGGATATGGTTATCGCTGCCCATTTATTGGATAACCGACAGCTCTGCCATAGTGTCACCCCAAGTGGTTCGCTACGCTTGGCGACTTTGGCCAGGGTGCCCGGGTGCATTGGGTGAGGTTTGTCCGGGTCTTGGCGGCGGATGCGTCTTGCCCACCAGCTGCATGGCAGGCCGGATCAGAAGAGAATGGTTGGGGGGAGTCCCTTTGATTTCTTCAGTCGTACTCTCTCGGAACATCACATTGCACCGCAGTGGGAGTCCGTGACTCCTGGACACACTGACCCCCAGATTCCTACCAACCCCCAACAACTTTTTCGTTTCCAGAACTTTCTCTCTTTGCTTTTCTAAACAGCATCCCCAACGATGAAAAAGGCCCTGAGGGAAATTATTTTCCTCAGGGTCAGGGTCTCCTGTGTGGAGATATTGTAAAAAAGACAACTTTAATACGGAAGGTTCTTTTAAAATAATGTTTAAGCTATTATTGAGGCATAAACACGCGGACGAGTAAAGCCGAACGTGTTCGGACGCACCACGAACAGTGTGAACGTTTCGGCAGAGCCGAAGTTTCGATTAATTTTTGGCCGAAATCGAAACAGAAATTTCTGAAGGTCATCACATGTAGATATACACGTAAATGGTAATAATGTTTGTTCGTGTCCGATTAATACTTATTTTTGTAGTTTTCTTATTTAATTATTAATAGTTTTGGTTGAAGATTGACATAACAAAGTAAGATTAATATAAAATAGGCTTGTTTTTTTTCCCTATTAGTTGAAGTTGGTAGGTGATTACCTTTTAATTTTATTTTTATTTACTTACATTTAAACAGGGGAACTACTTGTGTAATTAATTGTCAGCAGATACATAATGACAACGTAATCTGCAAAAACACGGTTCATTTTCAAACAGTGTACATGTATAATGTTGATAAAATAACAACTAGATAAATTTGTTAAATTACAGAATAGTACAAATATTAATATATAAATAGCGGTATAAGTTTTATACGGGGTGTCCGGGGGTAAAGTGCATTAACTTCGGGAGGTAATTCTACACAATAGTATAAGTAAAAAAGATAAATAACTTTTTTCGAAATTCCAACTTTTAGGGGTAGTTTTGTGGTAAAAAGATAAAATTAGACCGGCGTGTGCGGGCAGCATTCTTATTACGAAGCAACGTTGCACACTGATTCGTTTCTTACATGCTAGCCGCTAAAAACTCTTTCACATGATTCAATTATTTATAACCCTCTATTGAGGTGTAGTCAATATTAATTTTATGAAAATTAGTGTTAAAAATGATAAAAAAAATTTCCTGTAGTTTTTTTTTTAATATATATATATATATATATATATTTTTTTTTAATAATTTTTAAATAATGTATGAATAGAGTATTTGAGGTTTATAATAAAACAATTTTATGTAAAAAAAAAGTAAAAATAGTATATTAAAATATAAGTGGATAAACAGGTCTTTAAAACACGCGCGATTTTTCGAAATAAAGCAAGTGTTTTAAAGACCAGTTATCCACGAATACTTTACGCTATTTTTTTTATTGGTACACTTTGAAAACATAAATATTGATATTATTATTAAAAATTTGGAAACAAGAACTATTAATGAATTCGTGATGTGACATCACAATATCTTGTTGTCATGGAAATGAAAAACACAAACATTAATTTGCAATCTGTCACATAAGATTAATAGTTGACATCACAGTTTTTACTAGTTATTGTGTGTTGTAAAATGAGTTCTAACATTGATAATGACAAGTAGGGTGAGTTAGTAAATGAGTTCTAACATTGATAACGACAAGTAGGATGGAAATCGGCAGCTGTGGCGACTGGTTACGTGGAAGAGAGCATTAGCAATAAGAAGAATGTTTCAAACATTATTGGAACTGCCATTAATGGAAGTGCAGCCTCATTGACTTCCGAGAATACTATTAATTTGAACAGCATTTCCTCCGATTTAAAAAACGGAGGTATTAATATTTCAAATAATACGAACTGCTCTTTTCACATCCATTTAAATAATTAGAATGTAAACGATGTAAAAAAGAATGTAAACTTTGAATAAAATTTTTGAAACATTTGTAATGTTTTATTTGACGTTTAAAATATTCCTGTCAGATTTATAGTTAAAAGTTGACATTGACTTCACATTTTGTTGATTTGTTGATGTTGCCATGGTAACTTTAAAAAACGCGCGTTCCATAAAGGGCGATTTAAACACGCTAGAGCGTACTTTAAATGAGTAAAAAAGGGCACCAATAAAAAAAAAGTGTATTTTGATTGTAATAAATTGCTAAAATTACGGTCCATTTTCTGCTTATATTTAAAGATATAAGCCTTATTTGGTTTTTCAACTTTTTTTCACCAATTGCACTGAGCTTATCAAGTTCAATTGTACTTTAAATTTTTTTTAAACATTCCCTCAAGCTTTTCTTTCTTCGGCAAACTCTTCCATGTCACGAACAATTCCAGCCTGGAAATCTCGTATGTGGTTCTTGTAAAATGAAAAAATAATAATAATGTGGATTCGTGTGGGTTAATATCGAAACTGATATGAATAGAATATTAGTTGTACTATTTAAAAAAAATAAAGATATTTTGCGATTTTGATATACTCTCTGAGATAAACTCTTGAGAAGTTAGAAATTTAATATTTTTTAGGTCGAAAAAAAAACACAAAACTTCTTTATTATTTAAAAAACAACCAAAGTTATTTACACTAAAGTATTAAGAAAAAACTTTAAAACATACCTTCCAAAGTAGCCACCATTTTACAGAACCGAAAAAAAACACTTTTCTAAAATAGTACACAATTTCAAACGTCGAGCTGCGACAAGCGAATAAATGCAAATGATAATTTCAAAACACATTATTCGACTTTAGGCCTCTGGTATGAGTCAATGCGTACACTAATCACCCCAATTAAGCATGCATTTATTATTCTGTCTATCTGGTAATGTCGCCATGACGTTATTGTTTGGTAATTCTAAAGTGACTTATTAGCGTCTAGCTTGTATGAAACGAATCACTGTGCGTTGTAATAATCGCTCCGGCAAGCTAACAGCAACTTTACCGAGTAAGTTTTATCTTTCACTGAGGATTTTCAGTAGGTATGTTTTTTTTTTGGGAAAAAAAAGTTGGAATTTCAGAAAAACTTATAAATCTTTTTTACTCCTACCATCATGTAGAATCACCTCCGGAAGTTAATGCACTTTACCCCCGGACACACTGCATAATAAACAAGTACAACGAAAGTAACGTAAACAAATGAATATATTATTAATCAAGCACATGAATAGTTTCATATTTAAGAGGTATTACTAAATTATAATGATTTTCCATTTCCTTCGAAAGTGAACTCCAATTAGGAACAAAGGGCTTTGGTGGGGCATCAATATAAATCATCAGTATCTAATAGTCATTTCCTTAGTTGGTATTATTATTCTTATTTCCTTGTATTTTGGCTTTAGTTGTAAACCCGTTATGGTAGTTTATTAAATATTTTGGGTACACTATGGTTAAGGGTTCTTTCACCGTATTTATTGGTACAAATCACCAATCGATCTTCATTTTGAATGAATCTTGTATTATTATGATTATTCTTGTATCATACTTGTTTATGGTAAACTCTTTCCCCATACAAGGGATCAAATAACATGTTGATTTACAATATTATAAACAGTAATCCTCTGTCAGGTAAAACATTCAGAGACGGCTTAAAGTCAAGATATTTATCTTCATTTCAAACGGATAAATATCATGGATTTATAGAGTACAGATCATTTTCTAATACGGCGTCTGAGAATTGAACGAGGAATAAGCCAGAAGTGCTTTACTTTAATGAAAATTACATTTAAAAATTATGAAAAAATAATTTTACGATTTTGATATTTTAATTTTTTTTACATAAATACCGCCCAAGAGTTCCCAACTACTCCCGTCAGGAGCCGGTGAGACTATGGCATTTCCAATTGGGGTATGTTGTGAGGCTAAAGGTAGCGGGAGGGGAATGAGAAGAGGGAGAGGAAGGTGGAGAAGTACCTGGCTATTCAGATCTGGTCACCAAAGACGTCAAAAGCCATTGCAAGAAACGTTTAAATTCTGAGTGGTGGTCTTACACCAGGGCGACACTGAGAGTATCTTCCACTCTGGAACGTGCCGCAAATATACTAAATATTATTTTTTTAATAACTAATTGTGAAATACCACTAATTAATCAATTTTTTTTTGCGCACGCCGGCCAGCAGTGGCTGCAGCTTAAAAAAACCATTTACTAATATTTTTACTGTTGCTTGTTGCAGTTGACGTGGACAAGAACCTTGGAATGACCGTACGACTATGGACCCTGGCTGCCGGTCTACTTGTGTTGGCGACCGCTGCCTCGGACCGGGAACGCCTCGAGACCGCCATGCAGATTCTCGCTGAAGTACCGCTCGTAGACGGGTAATCATGTTATTACGCTTTCCGATCTTTTATGCTGCCCGACTAGCCGGAGTCACAGATTTTATGTTACCATATATTTCGGATAATCAATAACCACACTAATATTATAAATGTGAAAGTGCGTGTGTTTTTTTGTTACTCTTTCACGCCTAAGCCAGTAAACCTATTTAAAAAATTCTTTCTCCAATAGAAAGCTTCATTATCAGCGAGTAATATATGCTGTATATAATAGTAAGTTTTGGCGTTATGAAATTTGTATAATTGAAAATGTGCGTATTTCATGTATTTTAGCGGCAGGGAGGAAAGGCAGGGGGAAGGTGGGGTTCGCGGGGAGGGAAGAAACGAGGGACGGGGAAGGCAAAGGTGGAAGGGAACGGGGACGCACGGGAAAGGACATGCAGATTTCTTCGAATGGTATTGCAACGCATGCCGGGTACCAGCTAGTATATTATAAAATAAAGTGTATAAAAGTGGGCGTCTCGCTAAAACTCAGAAACGAGTCTCGGTACGATCAAGGGAGTTACACGGTGTGGTTGCCCTCTGTCCCCCATCCATAAAGAAGGTTACCGTTTTTGCCTTTGAAGAGCGTGCTTTTGAAGATATAAAGGCTAGAAGTTTTTCCCTTTAGAAACTTCTAGAACATTTGAGAATATTCGAGAGCATTCCACAAAATTCCAGAACATTCTGGAATGTTGGGAAATGTTTTGGAACATTGTGGACAAATCGAAGCCTTTTTTGTAAATGTGGGTTACCCATTGGTAGGGATATATAAAGCCAGATCCGTCATGGGTTCGAACGTCTGTTCAATCTCCCTGAGCAAGGCCAGGTACCCTAGCTAGTGTTATCATAATATGAAGAAAGGAATTCCGGAGACCATATAGAGAAAGTACTAACTGTTAAAACGTTTTATTCCAGACATTATATGCCTATGTATGTACCTCCTTAGGCCAAGACCCAGGCGGACTTCTGTTCCACTTTACGTTGTCACAAATCGACGATTAGGGCCAATTAGAAAGTTTTGACATTTGAGCTGTCCAGGTTAACGACTGATTTTACGGCCGTTTCGGAGTTCGATCAATTTTTGTTAATCCGTTAAGCATAACCCCGTTAAGCTTGACGGCTGATCAAAATTTGGTCGAACACTGGAAAGGGCCGAGAGTCGGTGGTTAGCGAGGATCGTTCAGATGTCAAATAGTGATTATCGCCGATTAGTCATCGTCATGCAATCGGCATTTTATTTGAAGAGTTTGTGATATTTTTATAATCGTACTTAGGTAGGTAGGTACTTATTTGCGGCGTGTTTCAGAGTGGTAGATACTTTCAGAATCGCCCTAGTAAACACCAACATTCATAATCGAAAGTTGCTGGATATGACTTTAGTGATTGGTGACCAGACCTGAATAAACCATTGATATGCTTGATGTAACCCTAAGTGACCAGCTCAGGTATGGGGGCTCCATCGAAGCAAGAGTAAAGTTAGCCTCCCAAAAACTGAGCGTACTGTACAGGGCCCGCAGATACTGCAGATAGTACACAACTGCTAACCCTGTACAAATCACCAGTGGGCCCCACGGTTGAATTTGGCAGCCACCTCTGGTCTGGAGCACCAAAATACCTGAAAAATACCCTCGACTCTGTGCAAAACCGGGCGGTCCGCTTAATAGATTCTCCCATCTTAACAGACGGATTGCAATCTTTAGAGCACAGCCGTCGGGTGGGAATTCTATCCTTGTTCTACCGGTATTACAATGGAAGATGCTCCTAGGAAATAGCGTCATTGATCTCTTCGGCATCGGTGCATAGTCGGGAAACACGCCAAACGCGTGCCCAACATTTGTACACGGTTGACATTTGTCACTTGTGTTCAACATCTCGGCTGTGGAATGATTTGCCGGCCTCTGTGTTTCCTCCTTCCTACAACATGGGTCTTTTCAAGACCAATGTTCATTCCTTCATCTCCTCAAAAAAACCCTCCACACAGCATCTCAGATGACATAGGCCCTGAGGGAAATTATTTTCCCCTCTCCACTTACTTCAGCCTCTGCTATAGTCTTACTGGCTCCAGACGGTTTGAAGTTTTATGCTATACTATGAAAAATAAAAGTATAAAAAAATTGACATTAACATCATACTTACGATACAAGAGTACGATAACAAAAGAGCACGTATGAGACGATGCATGAATCTGTATGAAACAAGGAATGCGATGAGAGTGTCAGCGTTGTGTGGTGGTTAATCCTCTGGTTAGTAAGATGTATTTTTACGGTAAAACATTGGAGTCTATCTGATATTACATAATACGATAGTTCTTGTGTACCTTTATCTTACACGTAACCAGAAGCTCTTCTAACTGATCGGACGTGATGGATCGCGTAAGACCTCCTCAATGCCGTGTTAGGTCACCCAAATGGGGGAGGGAAAAGCTTAGAAATCTAATCTAGCCACTAAGATCGTTAAGATAATGTTACAATAATGGATGGCAGCTATTATTATTCTGCGGCCCAGTGGCTATAGGTGCCATTAGGGCCTCCAATTAACCGCCCCATTCTACTAACCGGTTTTCCATCGCTCATGCATGCGAGAAAGCGTGGAAATTTTGTCTTTTCTTTTATATTCAATTCACTTGATTAAGGTTTCTTTCTCGAACATCTTCGAAATCTTCTTATGTTCACCTGCACGTTGTAGATTCAACCTACTGATACCTTTTTTTCTGTCATCCTTTCATTCTACTAAACTGATGATTGATTTTTAAACGACTCAATTGCTTGATTCACTGATCATGCTATGTCTTACTGGGATATCTTCGACATATTCTTCTACTCGCTTGAAAATTATTGGCACATCCTTCTGATATCTCTTTTTCCTTCCATCTTTTAATTATGCTAAACGGTCGTTGGTTATATACGTCCAGAAATCTGGTGATTGGTTTTTACCCGACTTTACCTTATTTTTTTATTTTCTTATTTGTGAATCGTTAGCTTACATCATCGTGTGTCTATCATATTGTTGTCATATTGGCAATCCATGTAGGTACACACATAAATATTATACAAATATATTACATCAAACATTGACATTAATTTGACAAACAGGATTTGTATTCATATACAAACTTAACGATTGTGGCAGACCTAGTTTGTTTTTTTTTTTAAATTAAACGTAACATTTTCAATTGCAGTAATTTTTTAAGAATTTTATTACATAATTGCAAGGCCTGGTACACAAGATCTTTCTGTGTTTTTGATTTTTCCTTTTGTGTAACCTTATTTGGATTGCATTTCCAGTATCGAAATGTAGCTTTGCATCTCGTATCTGTAATTAATTGTTTTTTATTTTTTTTTTTATTATTTATTAAATTACATAATACATTTTGTACAAAAATTTGAGTAGACCCACAAAGCTGTCATATGGCAGCTTGTCTGCAGGTTCTAACAATTTAAACATTCTTAATATAATATCTAAGAAAATATCTGTAAATACATTTATAGTTTTAAGGAAACATTAGAATAGATCACATAGTAATATTAGATAATTTAACTTACAACCATAAATATATAAGATATTTCAATATACCTGCCTAATAACAAGATATGTAGGCAGCCATATTAAGATATTCAAAGATACATGGAGTTTTCGTTCATTAACCATAGTTTTATCATTTTAGGACTTAGTCTCTCATTTTTTTCAAATTTTATGTTTTTATTGATTTTATTGAAAATCACTGGTATTAGATATTCAAGAGTACGGCTTCCATATTTATTTAGTATTCGAGGAGTTTTTAGGCCCTTTCCTTCTCTAAATCTTGTGGTATGTTTGTGTACAAGTAGGTGTTTGTAAGGGCTTTCCCCCATATTGTCCATAATAGTAGTGAACCAGTGGAGACCTTTTATTGTAAGTAGGCTCTCTGAGCCATACAGTAGTTTTAAGTTATGTCTCTGTTTGTAAATATTTGTTGTGATAATTTTTTTTATTATGGCAGTTTGTAAATTTTCAATATATTTAATGTAAGTAGTGCTTGCATGTCCCCAAGTTCGAATACCATATCTAAGAATGGATTCAACCATAGAAAAATATATGAGTTTAAGAGTACAATGAGGCAAAATAAATTTTAATTTGTAAAAGTTACTAGCTAAGGATCTGAGCTGGTTGCAAATTTTAGCCACTTGTTTATCCCACTTAAAATTGTTATCAACAATTATTCCCAGATAAGTATATTCATTTGTGAAATCTATTTTTTCACAGTCACAATCATTAACAATTCCTCTATGTATACAGTCAAAGCTATGAGCGGTTATTTTAGGAACATTCCACATTTTCAAACTTGGTGATTTTATGTACATGCATTTGGTTTTTTTCACATTAATAATTAATCCTACATCATGAGCCCATTTGAGAAGCTCGTTAAAATCTCTTTGTAATTCTTGTATAGCTATTTCAGGATTTTCATTTGATACAACAAGAGCAGTATCATCAGCAAAAATGAATCGACGAGCTTTTTTGAAAATCTTACACATAGCAATTACATATATAATATATAATTTTGGACCTAGAATTGACCCTTGCGGTACTCCCGATTTGATGTATCTTGATTTACTAATTATATTTAAAATCTTCACACTCATTTTTCTATTTGTCAGATAGTTTTTGAAGAATAAGAGGAGTTTACCCCGGATACCTATAAATTCAAGTACTTTAATTATTTGTAAATGGCTAAGTGTGTCGAAAGCTTTCGAGAAATCAATAAATAGAACCAATACATGTTGTTTACAGTTTAGTTGTGAATTTATATGATTAGAAAATTTTTCGAGCAATTTATCGCAACTTTTATTTTTTTGAAAGCCATACTGGCATTCATCAATAATACTCAGACTATTTAAGTATTTATCTAAATTTATTGATATATATTTTTCTAAAATTTTTTCTAATGCAGGAAGTAAGGAAATCGGCCTATAATTGTTTATTAAAGAGTGATTTCCATTTTTAAAGATAGGCCTTACAATGCTATATTTTAGTTCATCGGGAATATGGCCCGTATCAATTATTCTGTTAATTAAGTGGGCGATTATAGGACTAAGTAATTTAACATGTGTTTTCAAATCATACATACGAATTAAATCTATGCCTGGTGTCTTGGAATTTTTCATTCCTCCGATAATTAATTCGATTTGCTTTGTATTTGCTCGTGGTAAATACATTGTGTGATTTAAATATTCCGGCGTGTATTCTGACGCTCGGATATCACATACATGTAATAACTTATTTACTCCCTCATCAAAAAAGTCTGCAAAATTTTCTGCCACTGCATCTTTCGATTTGGATTTTAAGAAATATTTTGATATAACATCATCACAACCGGATTTATCTTTCCTACCTAAAGTTTTATTAATTTCATTCCATGTTTTTTTAATATCTTTGAAACAGTGTTTAAATTTATAATTATAGTATAATTTTTTTGTGTTTATTATTTGTTTATTTAATTTATTTCTGTATTTTTTGAAATCGATTTCATATTTTTTGTTGTTAGGTGAGTTTTTCCATTTCCTCCAAAGAGTATCTCGTGTTTGTATATTTTCAATGAGGCTATCATTCATCCAAGTTTTTTGATAATTGCGATATTTTTTATTAAATTTTGTGATGTTACTTAGTTCATAAATATTTTTAAATTTCGATTTCATTTCTTCGTACAATACATTTGGTTCAGATAATTTTAGCATTTCATTCCAATCGGTGATTGAGATAAATAGATTAACTTTTTTTTCAGAGAGTGCAGTATAGTACTCAGTGTGCGATTTGTCTAAAGTGTGTTTGTCGTAGTTAGAGAAATAAATCGTCGTTGCAATTAGGTAGTGGTCAGCTATTATTGTTTCACATACGCACGAACTGATTTCTATGGTCTCCCTCTCTCTTATATAAATATGGTCTAGACAAGTAGCCGTTATATAGTTTGACAATACTGCTTCTCGTGTCACATCGTGAATAGTTTTGACAAATCCGAAGTTGGCCATTAGGTTTTCGTATTGGATTACAATCGGTTCGAGTTCATGTAAAATGTTTACGTTCGAATCGCCAAGAATTAAAAAGGATTCTTTAATGTCAATACTGCCCAATATAGTTTCCAGTTCATGGAGAAATAATTTTTTATTTGTGTTTGGAGGTCTATACATTGCCAATAGATGTATACGTTTATGTTTGTAAATAGAAATAGTGCCGTAAACGCATTCAAAATTTGTTGTTACTATATTTATTTTTTCGAATGTAAGATGATCCTTCACGTATACAATAATTCCGCCACCCGATCTTTTTGTACGACAAAAATAGTAAGCGTTGAAACCCGATATTTTGTATAGATTTACATTATTTTCATTTATTGACGTTTCACATAGCGTTATTATGTCAATATTTCGCAAGGAACTAGAAATAGTTAGGAGGAAAGTATCAAAATGTTTTGATATGGATCGAATGTTAAGGTTAATGGCAGTTATATTATTAATTCCTAATACATGTTTATTTGACCAATTTTCAAAATTGTGAGTACGTTCATAATCAATTTCTGATATGTCAAAATCTCCGTTCAAATCACCCATACTGAATAATATTTAAATATGCGGGAATAGTATGTAAACATGTATGAAGATTTATAAAGGCAAATTATAAATATCAATGTTTTTATATCAGTAAGCATTAACAATATATTCATAGTTAGATTTTGGTTTTGATCAGAACATAATTGGTATAATAATTGACAACAATAAATCTTTTTTCTGCAAGTACAAGTAAACAAAGGATAGACTAACATCAACATACATTTCAATACCAGCGTGTTAACACTGTGGTTACCGGACAATAATTCAGAATATAATTTAGTTAGAGAAGAAAAAAATTGCAAGGATATGATATACTCATATTTCGTAAGTAGAAGACATGTATTATTGAGCTTAACAGAGAAAGAGGTTAAGTATTTAAATAGAGTTTTGGTTAAAAGCATTGAATTTTGTTTTTTAGAATAAAAATACATACAAAGCATACCTAATCATAATCGATGCGACTTTGCGCGATATACATCATCTTTTTAAAGTAAGTGCAGTTTGTGTCGTTTGCTTTATGATTGGTGTTAAGGGTCATCTTGAAAGTAGTGTTTTGATATATACAGTTGCTACATTTTTCTTCCGAGTTTTTGTTTGGGCATTCCTTCCATTCGTGATCCTTAGCACAATGTAAGCAGGTCGCGCTTTTATCTTTACTCAAACATTTCAGTGCAGTGTGTCCAAATTTCAAGCAGTGGTAGCACTGCATCAGTGGGTTTGCGTCTACCACTCGTACTCTGCTGAATCCTATATTTATTTTTTCCTTTTCAATGAGGTAAGACCTCAGTGCTCCGCTGGTTTCCAGTATATAATTTGTTAGTCCATTTTGTGATTTAGGTTTAAACATTTTTATTAGTTTTATAGTGTTTTTTGTATCATAATCCATAATATCTTTGATACCATCATTTTGGGTTTTTAAAGCCTCGATTATATCTTCTTCTGTCAGATCTGCCTGTACATTTCTTACAAAAATTTTGGGGTTTTTCTTTTTTAATTCTTCGGCAACCATATTTTTTTTGAGCAATTTATTTATTTCATCCGTCAATTTTTCTGCGTGGACTTTAGTAGGGCAAGATATAATCAGTTTATTTTGAGCGGCTTTGCGAACTCCATTCACTGCAATACCTAGATTTGCTATTTTTATTTTTTTGACGATTTGATCTTTTATCGCGTCTGATGTCATATTCGTGTTTTCACTTTTAATAATCAAAGAATATTTCGATTCCGGTATTTCTTTTAGTCGACTTGCATAGGTTTTTTTTTCAATATAATTCACATTTTCAATTTTTTTTTCTAATTTTTCTATTAGTTTGTTTTGCAGAGAAGCGATCTCGTTTTGAAATGAAGTTTTCTCGTGCATCCATTTTTCTTGTAGAAGTTTTATGTTTGTTTCTAGATTGGTTTTGGCCTTGGAATCTTGTTTGGTCGATATATTTGAGATTTCAAGTTTTATATTCTCTATTAGTTGCAGCACGTCCATAATGGGTTAGGTTTAGTGACCGCGGTCACCTCACTCGCGGCAAAATGATAGTAGCGGTGTAACAATAAAAACCTCTAATATTGTAAAGACGAAATTTTTAGACACGTCCACACACAACCGAAGTGGGCGAACCAATGTTCTTTTAAGTTCCTTAGATATCATTAGACTGATTGAAAAGACAAAAATTATTCATTTGATTCACTTCTTGCCATGTCTTCCTAGCACATCCTCGATTTCTTTTTTAATCCAATTGCACGTAATACATCTCACTGACACTGCTTACTCCTACCGTTCTTTCATTCAACATAATCCTTACAGGTTTTCAATATAACATTTAGTTATACGAAATCGATTACTGATTTTGACCTGTCACAAATATTTAACTCACTTGATCTTATTATGTCTTTCTCACACATTCTCGACGTCTTCTTCTATCAACTTGCAAAATACACAATATCCGGACATTCTTTCTATCCTTACATTCTACTAAACGGTTTTTGGTTAATCATAATACATCGGAGAAATAGATGACTTAAACAATCGTGGATTGAAATTATATTTCTATTCGACAAATTGAAGTACTTGAAACGTTTTAGATTGTTTCGAATTTGTTCAATGACAGGTTATCCGATATCGGATTAAACCGGTTTGAAAGCCCTGGGCGCCACCTAGCCCCAGGCCTTCCACCTTCGCCCGTCACCGTCACCTATGTTGTTAATTTCCCGGGCATCGATAAATTACGGTTTATTCAGTGTAAATCGGTTTTGCCTCTAAAATAATGGTCCTTCTGTAGATTTGGTCCGTGTATTTATGTATTCCCTCGCCGTACGGAATTACTTAGCGGAGAAAATCTTACTGAATGAAATTATACCCGGGTTCCGACACGCTTCGCTGCCCTTACCCCCCCTCAGGAAACCACCGACCAACTTGGCTAAAGCAGGGGATATTATATTTTGAAGAAGTAAATAATTGTGTTTTCGCTAGTTGCGATATTTTGTTTGGGATGTTTTCATAAACTCGCCGCTTGATTTCGAAAGGTGAGGATGCCGGTTCACAACTATTAATTCTATTTGGGCATGCAATCAGATTTTTTTTCTTTTACGCTTCTCTTTTTTATGTTTCTCTATTTACGCTTATAAAGTTCGCATTAAGATTAGTATATTTTTTCGTTTACTTGGGTCAACTGTAAGACATGAGATACACCTATTAAGATCTTTGTCTCATAATAGAATCCCGTTTGACTTCAGGATCGAGCTTAGAAGAACATTGGAGAAAAACACTGGCTCCCATACTCCCAGACCCGATGGACTAATAAGAGCCCAGTTAAAGATTTTTCTTGATTTTTTTATGAAGACTTTTCATCTAATGATGCCTACTACTTTTTATTTTATTTATTTATATTTTTATTTTATTTTCTTCTTATTACCATATTTTATAAATATCTATGTGTTTTATATACGTACTTTCACTCTACGTATGTTGGATGTGTGGGATTGCACTCACCTCCCCACATTCTGGAATAAAGACCATTATTATGCACCAGATTTAAATGTCCGGGTTAAATTTTCCCCACAGGAAAAACTAAACCCTTTCACACACTTCCCCAAATGATCATCTAGTCAACCCACACTATGCAATTGCACTATATAAGTATTATAAATACAAAACAATACAAGAACAACATGTCAACCTACTAGAGACCAAATGGGAATATAATTCACCGACTCCAGATATTTTCATATCAGAGGGTTCGGCTCTGTGGCATTTCTAATTGAACCTATAAATCCTACTGATCCCTCAATATAAATATTTTAAAAATCTTTTGTAATCCTACATGTATTTAAAATTACTGATTTTTGCATTTTTATATACAAATTCTTTGACAAATCTAATATGCTTAAATTTTGAATCAGATTCCTAGGTATTATGCCAGTGGCCGAAATAACAAATGGTAATATTTTTATAGTCCGAGAATGCCAAATTCTTTTAATCTCATTTCCTAAATCTGTGTATTTTCTTATTTTTTCAGAAATAGTTTTTTGAATATTACAAGAATTTGGAATAGCTACATCAATGATATCAGGTCTATTATGACTAATTGTTCTATCTGTTAGTATAGTTTTATCATAATATATTTTATAAAATTCATTTTCTAAAAATGAATTTGGTTCATATTCATAATATGGTACTATATTACGGCCGTCAATCAAATTATGTTTAATTACCAAACTTTGGTGAATTATTAATATACAAAAGTTATTAATATTATTAATATATAAAAGTTATAATTATTATTATACTTTTTTATTTATGTTATTTTTATGTGTAATTATTATTTTTAAAAT
Source organism: Limnephilus marmoratus (assembly GCA_917880885.1). Lineage (NCBI taxonomy): Eukaryota > Metazoa > Arthropoda > Insecta > Trichoptera > Limnephilidae > Limnephilus > Limnephilus marmoratus. The sequence goes on along the minus strand of OU862920.1, from coordinate 38,117,069 downwards.
TTGTTTGACATCAATAAATATATTATGTGACGGCATTAGATATGTAAGAGGTCTGAAAAAAATTCAAGGCAGATGTAAGCGTTTAGCTTGTTTACCGAATTTGTCAAAAATAAATTAGGCTGGCGGTCCATAGAAGAAAATTGAAAGCATTCCTTGTAAGAGCTTTAGTTGGAGTTTGTACGTAGGTATATACTCGTACATGTTCACGTAGGCGGTGGATGTCGAAAGGTTTCCCAGTATATTAAATGAAGGCAACAGGCGATCGATAGAATCAAAGTCAGTTCACGTCTAAAATAGAAATAACAGAATCTACAAATACGAATGAAGCAAGGAAAATGCGGAGAGGCAGATTTGTATGACTTCTCTCTTCCTATCATACAGATAGAGCTAAAGAAGTTTTACTTCAATCGTGTGGTCTAAAGCACACTCGTTTTTTTCCATTGACATTCACGTAATTATCTTGTCATCATCAAAACATTAATTTCGCTTGTGTGCTTGTAAATCCTGTTCAATGAACTCTAGATCTCGGATTTGCTTGGAATTAAATTGTCGTATTCAAAATTGGAACTGATTTTGTGAAAAATTCCGATTTCAGACTATTTCGATAACAGAAAATGATTTTTATCGTCTTTTTCAAATTTCGAATTAAAGAGCCATACATCTCCGCAGTAGCACTAATGTCACAACATCATATAAAAAAATAAAAAATATTAATAAAAGTTATAATATGAACAAACCGACAAGAAGAGAACAGAAAGTTTTGGTATTTGCTTAATATTATAAACTTAATTTAATTAATGTTATAAACATTTATTACTAACTAACAGAAGTTGTCAAAAATCACAAAACAAGGAAACATATTTAAAAACACACTTTTTTAAAATTTTCTTGTGATTTTTCATGGGCAATACGGTTTTTTTGCTTCTAGGCCTAACAGGCGGCTTTTTAATGGACATTGTCCAATTTAGTAAAGTTCCGTGATATCACAGTATTGCACCTTTGTATGTTCAAAAGCAATTATTAGAATGTGTCCAAAAACCACATATTCATTCATCCATATTAATTTTCCTATCCAAATAAAAGCCATCAGTGAATGCCTACGTAATACATGTAGGTCTAATATCTTCGTTTATTTGAATTTCACAATGAAAACTAATTTCTACTATGTAATAAACTTCCATTAATTTAAAATTTTTCTGGCGATATAGGAAAAATGGTCGGATAATAGTAATTAATTTTTGATATACGAATTTTTTTTCCAAAAACTTCTTCTCTAAAACTAGGAAAATGGATCGAGAGAGTATATTTTTTTTTGAAACCAAGTAATTCCAAGTTTTATATTCATTTTGTTATTTTATATTTAGGGATGCTGTTTGAAGTTTTTGACCGTTCTTTTTTAATATACCTAACGGAGGGATAATAATCTTAAACTAATACTCTTACTATAGATACTTATCGTCTCGGAGTACATAAAATTATTGTATCTTTCATTAGCAAAAGTACATAGTTTTATTATGTAATATGTGAAAATGTTTTGTACAAAATTGATCTTGTTAACAGGCACAACGACTTGCCGTGGAACCTGCGCAAGTTCATGCGGAACGAGCTAAACGAGTTCGACCTGGACACCGACCTCACCATCGTGGAGCCCTGGTCCAAGTCCAAATACTCACACACGGACCTGCCCAAGCTACGGGCGGGGATGATGGGTGCACAGGTAAACAATCATTTAACCCGGCCGTATCCATAATGTAACGATAGTCTACTTTGTTCTTTCAACCTTCTATATCTCCGTAAATACATTTAATATTAAATCCACATTTTAAGTATTCCTGAAACAAATATTTTTGCAACCATTAAACATAATTATAATAGCAATAGCAATTATAATGGATTTTTTCAATAAATTACCTTTTTATCCAAAAAAAAAAAATAACGAAAATTGCAACTATTCAATTAAAAGACGTTTTAATTTATTTTGGCAAATTACGTAGAGCAGCAGGAACCCACATGTTAATAATCTTGGATCCATGACAGAACAGAACAGTGAAAAAAAAAGAACATTGAATGAAAATGATAATACCAATAAATAAATAACACAACTATCCTTACAAAAATTATTATTTTATCGTGTTCTATTTTATCAATGTTATTTTTAATCCAGTAACCGTTCATTATACACTTACCCAATTTTTAAAGTTTCTGTGAATCCATTGGTACCCTATTAACCGTTTCTAAAATCTGCCAAAAGAAGTAGATTTTATGGTAACTCATCAAATTTCACGTTCTGTAAAAGTTTCATTAAAGTTCTATTAATAATTCCGTCACGGGGCCGGTTGTTATAGTACCTGGATAGTATTTACTATGAAACAACCGGCATAACTTGAACAGGACTTTCACTGAAACTTGAATGTTAACTTTGAAACTTGATGAATTATACTAATTCTGAGAAACAACCCGCCCTAAGTTAATTTTTTTTTCAGTTCTGGTCTGCATTTGTGCCCTGCGCCGCGCAGAACAAAGACGCCGTGCAGTTGACCCTCGAGCAGATTGATGTTATCAAGCGCCTGGTGGAGAAATATCCCAATTATTTCCAATTCGCCACCTCCGTGAACGGTAAGCTAACTACTTTACTGTTTTTGAAGTGAAAATTCTTTAGCTCCCGTTGTGACTAGGATTTCGGATGAAACGGAAATGACGATTACTGCACCTGCATCGACTGCGTCGACTGCGGTCTTAGGTCGACTTGATTACGATGTCACTTTTAAAGGCTCCTATTATTGGTTGAGACATGAAACGGAAATGACGCAAAGTCTGCGGCACTAATTGATCGCTTTTATTATGACCTCACTTTTCAAGTATTGGTTGAAATTGTTTTGGCAAAGTTATGCTTCTACCGCGTGTAAACTGCGCTCGAATGTTTTAACTTTACCTTTATAAACGTATTTTATTTAATGTTTTAGCCCAAAATAATACTGTACCCGAGAAGCATATGGATGCAAGTCCAAAAAGGTAAATGTTCAGGAGAGCCAAAAAACTATTTTTTTCTGTAACTATGGTCTCATAACTTCTTCGGATATCCATGTCTTTAGATAACAAAAACTAATTGAAGAAAAATAGCGTTTTCAAAAACGTTTGGGAAACATCTTGATCCATTTTCGGGTTATTATGCCATGTTTACTAATACTTCACCATCTGCATTGATGATTGGCTAACGTTGGCTGAAGAAGAAGAAGCCAAAATGAATCACAATAATACTTTTGGCCGTGAACGGATTTTTGAATGGAAAAACGATTTTTTCAACGGATGCATCTACCTTTGATTCAACTACTATCTTAGAAACAGAAAAATGTGAATGGACTTGCACCTTTATGGTTAAGTTGCGTTTTGAGTATAATGAATAATGACTCAAATCCATTTGCATCCTTCTGCCTTTAACACTTTCTATGGAAGTAAACAATTTTCAAACATTGATCCTTTCATAATACACCACATGTCATAACAAAATATTCCATTTCATTTTGAAGCAGAAGGAATCAAGTCCGTGTTTTGGTAGTGTTTTTTTAAAACAATATTTTTAAAGGCTTTACATATAAAATATTTCGTTTTATTTGCTCGTTTTTAAAACAAAACTAATTGATTTAACAATGATTTTTTTTTGTTATCTAAAGGCATGGATATCCGAAGAAGTTATGAGACCATAGTTACAGAAAAAATACCTTTTTGGCTCTCGTGAACATTTACCTTTTTGGACTTGCATCCGTATGCTTCTCGGGTACAGAAATATGTTTCTGTTGTTTTTCCTTCATACGAAAATACAATAACATAAGATATCACTCCAGTATCTTAAGAAACATTTTAAACTATGAATGTTACGTATGTATGCTTCCCAGGTATAGAATTATTTTATAAGTTTGGATGAAGATATTTCAGCTAGCTTGGTGAAAATTTTCATTTAAACATGTTTAGTAAATATATTAAACAACACAAAAAGTCAAATTTCGCAATCGCCGGTAGTTCTACAACCAGTTCTTTTTTGTAATGTTTTAGAATTATTTGAAAAACGAAATCTATAGGTATTATGTTTTTGCAATGTTCGTCGTTTCACACTTTTTATTATTATTGCCTGGGAGTGTACAGTATGATGAAAAAGAAATAAATTAAATATTTCAGTGTCGTGCAGCGCATTAAGGATGAAAGGCGGAACTTGACCCAAATAACAAAGAAAGAAGAAGAAAATGTTTTGCGTTGAATTACTGATGAAAGGGTTCACTCTCCATAAAGTTTTTATTAATGCGCACCCCGCTTTGTGTTCATACGTTTCTCCCGGACAATTTAGTTTTTCACGCTAATTACACTCCCTTCCATCCTACCGTAAATAAACATTTGGCTTACATGTACGTGTAATAAAATTGTTGATTATTGCATTATTAATATGTGTTGATCTTTAGTCATAGTTTGTTTTCGAAGTGAAAACTTCCTTAGCACCGCTGTGATTTGAAACTCGATGAAACGGAAACGAGCGACACTAAAAAGAGACAAACACGTACATCTAAAGAATTTAGCCTGCGAGAGAATGAGATAGTATGATCAGTCTCCTCTTTGTGCTTCGTAGCATCCGGTTTTCTATTTGTGCGGTGATTCGTAGCCTCACCACTCTTACCTACTTTAGCTTTCTGAAGATTGTACTTTTACCTTGGTCTAAAAAAATCAGGGCGTGAATTGCACCATCCGATTTTTTTATAAAACCAACGTAAAAAAACGCCTTTACGAAATTTCAAAAATTCACAAATGTAGTGGGTATCTAACGGGACTTATTATAACGAAGAAATATTGAATGACAGCTGTGCAGATACTCGTCACTTAATTGTGTCACATTGAACGTGGTTATCACAAGGATTTTTTAGTAACTTTTGAGGAAACGATAGGGCATATTTTTCAAGTTATTTTATCTTAATATTATTTAATTTTTGAAAGAGACATCCTAGTTGTTTTGATAACAAAGCATGCCTATACATGTTGTGTAGGTAAGTAAACAGGGAAATCGCGTTCTGACAAATTAATTTTGACGTAGGTATCTTGAGATTTTTAAAAATATTATGTCTGTGTATATCATTTTTTCAAATTCAGTTTTTGAATGTTGTTTTTTTATGGTGGCTAGAGATACATTGTATACTTGGGCTGCAATGTAAATGATAGATGGGATCCTTCAGTTGAAATCAAATGCCGCATTGAGCGAGCTCGTGCAACCTTTATCCGCATGAAAAAAATGTTCTGCAGTTATGATCTCAACCTTGGATTACGAATGCGAATGGTCAGATGCTACGTATTTTCAATATTATTTTATGGAATGGAAGCATGGACGCTTACTGAAGAATTAATTAGGCGACTTGAGGCATTCGAGATGTGGATCTTTTTTTTTTTTTTTTTACATTAACTCCACACAGGAGGCCCTGAGGAAAATAATTTCCCTCAGGGCCTATGTCATCTGGGATGCTGTGTGGAGGGTCGTTTTGAGGAGAGGAAGGAATGAACATTGGTCTTGAAGAGACCCATGTTGTAGGAAGGAGGAAACACAGAGGCCGGCAAATCATTCCACAGCCGAGCTGTTGAACACAAGAACGAGTCAAAGAAACGACCCGTTTTCATGTGACAAATGTCAACCGTGTACAAATGTTGGGCACGCGTTAGGCGTGTTTCCCGACTATTTACCGGTGCCGAAGGGATCAATGATGCTAGTTCCTTGGAGCATCTTCCATTGTAATACCGGTAGAACAAGGATAACATTCCCACCCGACGCCTGTGCTCTAAAGATTGCAATCCGTCTGTTAAGATGGGAGAATCTATCAAACGGACCGCCCGTTTCTGCAAAGAGTCGAGGGTATTTTTCAGGTATTTTGGAGCTCCAGACCAGAGATGGCTGCCAAATTCAACCGTGGGGCGTACTTGTGATTTGTACAAGGTTAGCAGTTGTGTACTATCTGCAGTATCTGCGGGCCCTGTACAGTACGCCCAGTTTTTGGGAGGCTAGCTTTATTCTGGCTTCGATGGAGCCCCCATACCTGAGCTGGTCACTTAGGGTTACACCAAGCATATCAATGGAGGGCCTGTTCGGAAGATTGCTTCCGTTGAAAGAGACTAGATTTTCATTTCGATCCCTTTTGGACGTAATCAGACAAGATTGGGTCTTTGAAACATTAAATTCAACGAGATTATTTTTACCCCAAGAGAAAACACTCTCGAGGTAGCCGTCCATTCTTTGCTTCAAAGCCCTACGAGCTGTTGGAGTTTGTGAGCCCTTTGGGGGCTTGTCAAACAAAAAGCTATCATGAACTGTACTGTCATCCGCATCTACAGAAGAATACTTAAAATAAGCTGGATGGACAGGGTCACAAATGAAGATGTTATGGTTCGGATGAATAAAGAAAAAGAAGTAATTAAAACCATAAAAATCCGAAAACTTCAATATCTTGGACACGTGATGAGACATCCAGAGAAGTATGAGATCCTGCATCTCATAATGCAGGGAAAGATTGCCGGAAGACGGGGCCCTGGAAGAAGGAGAACCTCATGGCTGAAAAACCTGAGACAGTGGTTTGGCCAGTCTACCGTGGAGCTGTTCCGGGCCGCAGTAAACAAAGTCCGCATAGCCAACATGATAGCCAACGTCCGTTGAACGGACAAGGCACAACAAGAAGAAGAAGAGATACATATTTTTTTGTGGAATGTTGACAGGGAGTTCATAATTAATTATATTTAGAAATAAGCCATTACTGTCACGATTTATTTTCCATGTTATCGGAACATGTTTTTGTTATGTATTTACACAACTTCGGATACTAATTGCTTTGCTGCTTGATGGTTTCATAAAAAAATAAGAGAAAGGAAATTACTTAAAAATCAACATGTAAAAAACAAAAACACATATCTACGTCTTTTTTTCAAATGATTTTTAAAACTAAAAATATATATTTAGGTTTCGCTGATGTTTGAACCTTCCTTCTCAGCGATACCAACCTTGCCAAATTCAGATTTTTAAAACCGACACTTATTTTGTATACGAAGTGTTTTCTTTGATTTTAAGAAATATGCTTATGTATTCCTAATTTTCCTCAAAAGTTAATAGAATGCATTTTCATCGACAACATGTCTATCCGACTCGTTAAGAGAATGATGTGTGTTAATTTCCACTTCTAGGATTCCACTTAAAAAAAAAACAGCAAAAAACAAACAACATAAAATATATCTACCCCTTTCGAAAGAGCAAAGAAAATGCCCCCGCAATTTTTAAATATTTTTATATATTTTTTTTATATTTTATATTAACTCCACACAGGAGGCCCTGAGAAAAATAATTTCCCTCAGGACATGTCATCTGAGATGTTGTGTGGAGAGTCTTTTTGAGGAGAGGAAGGAATGAATATTGGTATTGAAAAGACCCGTGTTGTAGGAAGGAGGAAACACAAAGGCCGGCAAATCGTTCTTCAGCCGAGTTGTTGAACACAAGAAGAGTCGAAGAAGTGACCCATTCTCATGTGACAAACGTCAACCCTGTACATATGTTGGGCACGAGTTTGGCGAGTTTCCCGACTATGCACCGGTGCCGAAGAGATCAGTGACGCTAGTTGCTTGGAGCACCTTCCATTGCAATACCGGTAGAACAAGGATAGCATTCCCACCCATGGAATGGTGTGAAAAGTGGATTCTTAAATTAATAGGCCCAGTATGAAACCGGTAGAAGAGTGGATGGATCTTCATGGTGATAGTTGAACACTTTGACAGTATTTTTTTATTAACGCCCTTTTTAGGGGCTTTCACATATGGATAGTAAATATAAATACATAACTAAATTGCTTCAGTAACAAAAAATTGAAGATGTCCACTGAATTGGTATAATTATTTCCCTCCGTTTTTATTCTAGGCAAGAGGAATACATTAGTTAGAATACGTTTGTTAGTCCTGAATTTCTGTATTGAAAAAAATCCCGACTTCTAGTAACACATAGTGGATTCCTTGAAAAGCATGTCTTTGTAAGCAATTCTGGACTATCGACGACATCATTTAGTATTTTATACATAAATACCAAGTCAGTGAAAATCCTTTCGTCTGACAATTTCCGCATAAATATTCATATCTTTAAAAGAGTGTTGTAGTTTAAGATGATTGCAGAAATACCCATTTTAAAATTTATAAATTGACAATTTTTATTGTATTATTTCAACTCATGCGGGTGATTTGTATTCCAGTTGACTTCTAACAAAGGCAAAATAGATTATTTTAATACATTTAATATCGTTGAAATTTCTAGTTAACCTTGTGAAAAATCCCAACATTAGTAAACCCTTATTGGAGATTTCCATTATGTGGTTAACATACGAAAGATTTGAATGAAAAGCGATGCCTAACTCTTTAAGTTGTGTTAATGTCTCAAGAGCATTATTATCAATATTGTAATTATGAATCACTGGATTTTTTATTCCATAAAATCGGGCTATTTGACATTTTGAGATATTTAAGTAAAGTCTATTTTCATTGCACCAAATTAACAATTTGTTGATATTATCTTGAAGTTACAATCGTAAATATTTTGAGTAATTCTAAAAAAAATAATGTCATCAGCAAAAAGTAAGATAGATAAATCATGATTTTTTTAAATATCATTTTTAAACATGATTGGACCAAGGTGGAAACCCTGTAGGACTCCAATTATACGAGTAATAATAATTTGTAAAGTACAAACTCGTAATTTTAAAAAAGCTAAACTTAAAAACGTTTCGGCTGTCGAACTGTCTAGTGTCTATCATTGAACATTCACCTAAAACAGTGGTGTTCAACCTGTGGTACGCGTACCTCTGGGGGACGCGAAGCCAAATTGGGGGCACGCAATAACGTGGCACTAGAATCACAAGTTAAAATGCCCGAAGTCGTGTTACACTCTTTATAAAATTGCATTACTTAATTGTATTTGTGCTACTTGACTGCTAAATTCATGAAATAATGAGATGAAAGCCGGATGAAAAGACGTCCTTAAAAACGAGGTGGTTAGTTTCATTAACACAGTCTCAAGTTGGATGTCTGTCAATAAACTCAAACTTAATCCGACCAAGACGGAATTTATTTGGATAGCTTCTCCTGGAATGCAAGCCCTCATCGACTCTAATCCAATCCATGTTCAGAGCACAGATATAATTCCTTCTACAGAAATAAAATTTCTAGGTTTCACTATAGACAATAGTCTTTCTCTTGAATCAGAAATTTAAAAATCTGTAGTTTAGGCTTTTTCCATCTAAGGCAGATAAAATCAATCAGGCATTGCCTTCCCTCTGATGGAGCAAAGACACTCATAAATTCGTTCGTTGTCTATTGTACTATGGATTATGGACTATTGTAATAGTGCATATGCTGGCTTACCTAAAAAGCAATTCAATAGAATCCAGTCCGTTTTCACTGCTGCTGCGAGAATGATTTTTGGTGAATCTAAGTATTGACGTCTAACCCCGCTTCTAAGGGATCGCCTTCATTGGCTTCGATGCCCTGAAAGAATAGAGTTCAAGATCTGCTTAATGACCTTCAAAGCATTGCAAGAAATGGCGCCAGCCTATATATCGGAACTACGTGTCAGACAAAACTTAAGGCAGCTTACTCTAAGGTCAGCAGATCTAGATGTTACTAATCGTTTAATCGAACTTTCTAGGTCAAATCGAGCCGTTTACTATGATCGATCTTTTCACGCTCATTTGTTTTCACGATTCTTGTTGAATGGCACCGTTATGGTTATCATTATATATTGTCCTGTGCCAAAACAGCACTCACTATTGTTGTTAATATTGTTCTTTAGAAATTGCTTTGTATATACTGTATGTTCTTTGTTTCACATTATTTAATTAATTTTGTAAGGACTCGTAAGGAACACTACAGGATTAATTTTAAGTTTATTATAATTAAGCGCACTTGAAATGAAATATCACAAAACTGCGCTATATAAATACTACATTATTATTATTATTAATGAGAGTATTAAAAATTACAAATGAAACATTTCTTTCATTATACGTGTAAAAAAGATAGATAGAGGGTACGGGGAACAACAAATTTGTAGTAAATGACAAGGGGTACGCCGGATCAAAAAGGTTGAGGACCACTGACCTAAAACATGAAGGATTTATTTGGGTCCGTTAAATTTAGTTGGAAGTAGTACTCAAGATGATATTATACCATGTTATTTTTTAATCAATTTCGTTGTGTTCAAAGCATAAAAGCTTTTCAGTGAACTGATAAATTAAAAAATAAAACCCTTTGAATTTTGTTATTCCGGCGATCAAAGGATTTTTTTAAAATTCAAAGCGTTTTTAATTTCGTAGATATAATAACCGCATCACTTTTATGTGATCCCCGAGCCTACGGGAGCTGGTGGGACTATAAAATTTATACTTTAGGGGTATACGATGAGGCCAAATGAAATGGATATAGCAAGGAGATTGAGTAGAGAGGCAAGTTGGGACGCATCTGGCGATTCAGATCTGGTTACCAGAAGTAAGTAATGACATTTCAAGCGTTTCGGAAAGGTGGTCTTTCACTATTACAGGCATAACCTCTCACTATTTTATTTTATTATATTTAGGAATCAATCTGTTAATAATAAGACAATTACATTGTAAATGGGATATACAGGGTGATGAGGGACGTACTTAATTTTAACCAGTGATTCCTGACACTATTTTGAGTAAAAAATGTGAACGAAATTTTGGTCTCCGGAAAAGCCACACCCCGCCACCAACTATCCAACACCTACCATTTTTTATATTTTTGTAGAAAAAAAATATCAAAAATGACACCGTGTTTACATTTTTCACTTCAAATAATGTCAGGAATCACGTGTTAAATAAAGTAAGTCAAGTTAACACACTGTTTAATAAAAAAATATATACATACATACTCTCAGTATCTGATGAAAGACCACCATTAAAAATTAAAACATGTCTGGTGACCAGATCTGAATAGCCAGGTATTTCTCCACTTTTCTCTTTCCCCTCCTGAGATGCTCCTTGCTCACCCCACTACCTTGAGCCTTGAGCCTCACAACACTCTAATAGGGGATGTTATTGTTTCACTGAATCCAGAGCCGTTAGAACAAGAGAAATAATAAGTTTCCCATTGGTACCTAATCTGATTGGTTGATGTTTGTTTGTTCGGTAGATATCCTGGAGTCCCACGGGGCGCGGCCCCGGAAGATAGCGTCCCTCATCGGAGTGGAAGGGGGCCACAGCATCGGCAACTCGCTGGGCGTCCTCAGGATGTATTACGAGCTAGGTGTACGATATCTTACCCTCACGCACACCTGCAACACACCCTGGTGAGTCCCTAATCAACAATTTATTTAGATGATTCCTCATATTATAGAAGCAACAAACCAGAATACTCTAATTTTTAATTTGTGTAGGTACCTATCTCTTACGACTACCAGCTGCAGGGAGTTTATATTAGGCGGTATTTTGTGAGGGTGAGGAGAGTGAGAAGGGATGGGAAAGATGGGAATGTGAGGTTTTTTTGTCTATTCCTACCTCTATACCTATTATCTGTATTTTTGATGCTGAATTATTTAGGCCTAAATAATGTTTCAATCAACACAACAACTATTATACGTCTAAATCTCTATAAACAGCATGTAAATAAACAAATAACATGAAATGTTGAATGGCTTCTGTCATTCATTTTAATACAACTTCAATATACTATCATCAGCTGACCGGAAAATTATGGATAGCAGCATAAAAAATTCAATACCATTAACTTGACAGTGTGTTTTAATGACACGATTTAAAATGAACTTTTAATATTTTTTTATTATTACGCTGTTTCTGAAAATATTCAGAAACAGCGTTTATTGGTCAAATTAAATTGTGAAATAACACAAAACAATGAAAAAAAAATTACAAAAATTACTTGAAAACATTATTTGAACCCGTGACCTTTGGATTGCTGGTCGAGAACCTTACCCCTCGACCGCTTGAAGAATCTGTCTATTTAGTTCACCAAACGCGGGTAAAAAATGGCGTACATCATTTTAGCGTACAAAACATCATCAAATCAGTTTATTTTGACAATTCTTCCACCAATCGGAAAAGCAAAAAATAAAACAAGATATTCTGTAGTGTTTTTACAATTTTATAATATTTTTTTCATGTTTGATAAATATTCCAAAAAGGTATCAGTTCCAAAAATAAACGGTTACTCAGAAAACATAATATCGAAGGCTCCCATGGCAGTAAAGTAACCGGTTCCTTTTAACCGGAACAGGAATATCGACCGTCACTAAAGAAGATGAGGTACAAAAATAAATGCTGAAAAACATTATTAAAAATATCATGAAACGTATTTATATTTCATAATATTTATAAGTATCGTGTTTCTAATAATATCTTCAAGGATATCACATTCACTCCAATAAATACTGCGTGTTGGAAAAAAATGAAAATGGAAGCGGTAATAATTTGTGTTCTTGGACGTACGGTGAAGAGAAGCAAAAAGTTGTGATGAAAAAAAAATAGAGTATTTACCAAGATTGTTCAATCCACGCATTTTTTATAAATTTTGTATGTACACAGGTGACTACAACATTATTGTAATTATTAAAATGTTTATGAAGTTGTATTCTTGTCCTTATCCCTTACACATTCTCAGAAATTAATTGCTTCAAAGGTTTGTATGAGGCTTGGATCTTATCGATTGCTCAACTAATATATCATTTTTCTTTTAGGGCGGATTCCTCCGGTGATAAACCCAACTTAAACGGCCTCAGCCTTTTCGGAGAGGTAAATATACAAAAACCAAACGTTGAACTAATGTCATGACCAAGGAAGTAACAGTACAAAACATTTAAATTAATCTATGATGATTTACGATAAACTGTTTAAACTATGACATAAAAAAATGCCTTGCGATTTCTTAATTACAAAATGCAGGCAGATTAACAGATTTCTGCTGGTTGCCTTTATTTCTAATCTCTTAGGATTTACAATAGACTTTAACCAGCGATTCCTGAACTTGGGTACTTTGGACAAAAAATGCTGACCTATTGCCAGCACGCTTTTAACTCGGGATATGCACCGTCCCTTACTGTCTAATGCTGTGGGAACTGGGCGGTGAATTTCACTTGGTACAAGCACGCTGGCATTAGAATCGGTGGCGACATTTGAAAGAAATAAATATTTTTAATTAATTGAAAAAATGTCACCAGAGACTTTTTTCATTGCATTTAAGCTCGGAAATTGCTTGTTAAAGTCTGTCGGTCGGATACGTGCTGTTACAACCGCGTGTAATCTTATAGTCTAACTGTAGTCCTTTTTTAAATGTATAGTATAGAATAATGCAGAGAAGCGATTATTATCATTGTTTGTGCTATACTTTATTATTTTTTATTAATATTGTATTATAATGTGCGGCGCTGCGTGTAAAAACCAATTTTATAAACCAACTCTGAAGGTACACTCATAAAAATGATAATATTTCTACAATTGCCTTGATTGAAGTTTATGAGACGGCAGTTTTTATTGGTTTGTCGTCTTTTTATTGTTTCCCAATGGGCGTCAGACGAACGCCAAAATGTTTTGTGAATATCCAGAACCGATCAAATTACAAAATAATTTTCTTTATAGGTATTGTCTACAATGTTTAAATGTTTTTTGTTGAAATTTCGTTCAAATGTTGGAATTACCGTGTGCGTTGAAAATGTTAATATTGACCGCGTCTGACGCTTTGGGAATATTGAAATGCAATATTTTGATTGAAAATCGGGACTTGCAAATGATTGAATCAAGTACTTAATTGATTTTAAACTAGAATATTTCCCATTTTTGTGAGTGTGCCGTTCTATGATGAAATTTCTAAATGTATTTTGTGTTGTTGTTAATGTGTGATTTTTCCGTTTTCACGTAACGTTATTCCAAATGTGTCTGTGTTAGTAATCAATTGTTGTGGTAAGCAAAGTGAAGTTAATTGATCGTTATCTACCATTATCGGAAATTTACAACCCACGCTTACTCCGTTCAAATAATGTTCCCGTGATTTTCATAGGTCTCGTTAGTCTAATAATTAACATCTATTTTAATACCGCCCGGGATCCATTTATTGGATAACCAACCTCCAATAGGTCACCCCAAGTGGTTCGCTACGTTTGGTGTTGTGACATGAGGTTTGTCTAGGTCTTGGCGGCGGATGCTTCTGCCCATCTACTACTTGGTGGAACGACCGAGAAAGATTAATTGAGTAAGGCAATTTGACCTCTCCAGCCGGACTATATCGAACCGTCACCTTGCACCGCAATTGGAAGGATGAATTCATACGTCCGCCACTCCTGGACACACTGACAACCCTTACGCCTTTTTTCTTTCCAGAACTTCCTATCTTTACTTTTCTTTAAAAGACCCTCCACACAGCATCCTCTAAGATGACATAGATCTCAAAGAAAATTATTATTTTCCTCATGGCCTCCTATTTGGAGCTAATTTAAAAAAATTAACGTATAAATTATGATATTGTATGTGTTATTTGAAATATAAATACCTAAGTAAATGAAAATATTGTTTCGGGAAGCAGTATTTCTCGTTTAGAATTCATGGGTACCACTTTACTGATTCGACTCGTTTATTATATTATCACGAATAATCCTCACGACCCGCAGATAAACATAGAATTATGTATTAAAACACAATTCTGTTATCATAGATCACGAGAAACCCATATATTATCCGAACAGGACTCCCGATGTTTATTCGAAGTAACGAAACTTAAGCGAAATCTATTCAACCCCGCTTTCATTCAACATTATTTCCATTTAGTAACCAGTAGTTACATTAAAACACTTATGCCTTCAGATTCTCGTACTAAAGCGTAAAGAATTTGCGAAACCTAACTACTTGTGGTGAGTGATGATTTTTCTTCCAAAATTATTAATTACAATAAATATTTTTGTTATTTGTTTTTGGGGTGTTATGCCGTGTTGCGCTACCTCCTCCTTTAGCCAACGTTTCGGACAGCGTTACAGTGTCCATCATCAGGGCAGATGTGTACTGTGATGATGTACACTGTAACGCTGTCCAAAACGTTGGCTAAAGGAGGAGGTAGAGCAACACAGCATAACACCACAAAAACAAATTACAAATATACTTTTGGTCGTGAAAATCTAAAATCATATCAGAATTAATATTGTAATGATTAAATTTCAAAGTACACAAAATAAAAATTGGAAAATTATTGTTCAAGAAAAATAGAAAGAAAAGTTAAGGCACATCTATGGTAGGTAGATTATAAAACTTTATTTATTTGCGATTTGATCCTGTAATTATTGAACGTTTTGCTGAGCGATATATTTTTATCTCTTTTTTGTATCTACAACACTTAATATCTGTAAAACAATTATATTAAAAAAGAGGTGATTTAAGAAAACTCATGCCTTCAATATTATACTGATCGATAGCTTCGTTGGAAGTTCGCATGTATATAATGTTATTAATTGGCGCGTATAACAGAAAGGTGGATTTCAACAAAACTTTTATCACATTAATTAATGACCTTCAAATCGATGATCAGCGTCAATAATTATGATAATTATGGTCATGTTCAGCTAATTATGATGTTATCAACAGATAACACTGGCCAAAAATTGGCGTTTAACGGAATCGTTAAAATGTGAAAAATTCAAAATGGCGTTGATCTTCGCTTTGGTGATCATCAGATGTCAAGGAATTTGAAACAGCACTACATAAATATTGCCAAATGGCCGTAAATGCCACAAAAATGTGGCATTTACGGCATTCCCATGCCATAAGGACATGCGTACACCTTCGCTTGTGTTGCGTTGCCACACTGCCTGCCGCCGTGTGAACGAAGCTTATGTCATTTGATTAGTTGTAATGATTTTACAGTTAATTGCTCCATTGTTAACTCTCTTTCTGTTATAAAGCAAATGCTTAAAACGAAGTTATCGAGGCTGCCAATGGTGTTTCGTAAAATGGCTGGGAATTTAATTCATGTTTATTGTTTGCCTGGAATACGCCTGAATTGTTCTGAATTGCAGAAAGTGGTCCGCGAGATGAACCGGTTGGGCATGCTGATCGACCTGAGCCACGTGAGCGCCAACACCAGCCGCGCTGTCATCAAACTGTCCAAGGCTCCCGTGATCTTCAGCCACTCGTCCGTGTACTCGCTGTGCCCGCACAATCGAAATGTGCCCGATGATATCATCAAGTCCATTGTAAGCCCATCATTCCTTATCTAAACGTGCGTTCTCTGTAGATCCCTGGAGCTAACCCAAGCGACAGCTTTTAATTATGGGTCTTGGACAATTCGATTGTTTTGTGTGAAGATAGAAGCGTAATATAAAATATTCTGCAAATGGGTGCTACAGTCCAAAACCAAAATGAAATAAAACCTGAAAATTTTCGTACAAAACAATTATGTCTACCGGATCTGCTGGATATGCCCTAATGATGGACACTGCAACACGGCATAACACCCCAAAAACAAACAACGAAAATACTTTTAACCGTGAAAATCTAAAAAACATATCAAAACAATTATTATGTTTTATGTTTTCAATATTTACTACTACAACCACACGCCATTTTTCAATCTTAACAATGTAGCACATTAAAAAGTAAAAAATTACAAATTTTACAATGTCGGTTATTGTGGACTTTCGCTGGTATACGTTGTTTGATAAAAAGCTGCTTAGTTTATCGAGGCTGTCCAATTGTGTCCGCCCAACCCTCGGATGTTGGTAAACATCATTTTCTCAAAATTTGTGTGCAATTCAATTTTTTGATGAACGAAAATAGATTTCTTAGGGAAACGGAATTTTGGCAGTTATTTCAGATTATTTTAGCTATGGGTCAAAATTCAAAGCAATCAGCAAATGCCTGAAATCATTTATAAAACTAATTTGGTTACTCTCCTGTCTACTCCACTAAAGAGATTAACATTACGGGCGGGTGATTTTGAGTAAAATTGGGCTATTTTTTTAAGTAAAACTTCTTTACGCACGCTTGACTTGGGGAGTAAGCTGGTGAATAAGCGAGGCGAACGGTAGTTGAGAGGGAGATATACGTTAGTGAAGATAGAAAGAGAGTTGCGTTTCGTATATTACTGTAGGGGGCAAGAGAGAGAGGTACGAGCACACATTTTCTTTCAAAGCCACTTACGTTTCGTATATCTAAGACACAGTGCAGGCCTACTGTCTGTATCACACTGTGCAGCAAGAGAGAGCAGTGCGCGCGAACATTTTCTTTCTCTCTTTTTATCATACAGATGGAGCTAAAGAAGTTTTACTTCCGTCGTGTGGTCTGCACACTCGTTTTTTTTTAAATGTAGATTTTTAAAATTATTGAACATATACACAAAAATTTCGTCGGCCTGTTATGGGATAGGATTCAAAAGGGCTTTTTAGTTTTCTTTTAAATCGTTGTCTACATTACACCTTTAGGGATTATGTGCTCAGCGGTGTAAACTAATAATAACATAGCTTCTCAAACAGGGATCAAACATCAAACCAACCATACTACCGGGTGGTTCAGAAACATAATTATCGGAATCTTGCAAATTAATGCAAATTGTCGGACATGAATATGCTAATGAATATGAGATATTAGAGAAGGTAAATATTAAGATAGTATATATTGCCCTGAGAAAGGAACAGTTGTTCTGAAACCGGTAGCCGTTAATATAAAAAAATATTGTGGTTTAAACAAAATAATTTGATATAATTCCTTCTACGTCAATTTGGGAGGCGGATACAGGTACCGCCACCCGGGACTATTTATTGGATAACCAACACCTCTACCATAGGTCACCCCAAGTGGTGACTTAGCAGGGGTGCCAGGATTCATGGGGTCAGGTTTGTCCGGATTTTGGCGGCGGATGTGTCTGCCACCAACAGCGTGGCATACCGGGTCGGAAGAGGCTGGAGAGGTTGGGGAGATCTTTTGACCTTATCAGCAGGACTCTCTCGGAAAATTGAATTGAATCGCAGTGGAAAGGATGGACTCAAAAGAAAGGACGTCACTCCTAGACACGTAGACCCTCAAATTCGTACTCACCCCTCATACCCTTGTCTTTACCAGAATTTCCTCTCGTTCCTTCCTCTAAAAATACCCTCCACAGCATCTTCAAAGATGAAATAGGCCCTGAGTGGAATTATTTTCCTTATTGTGTGGAGCCAATGTAAAAATCTTAGGTTCATTTGCAAATGTTACGAGAAATTCTTAATACTTTAATACTAGTAGAAGTCCACCGCGTTGGCTTGGCTCTATTAAGTTTTTTTTTTTATCAGATGTAGACAGTAATTATCCTCTAATTTTGAACATAAAGGGTTGAAAATTTCATCAAAAAATATCAAAATGCCGCTTTTAGGTGTGGGATATGGGAATGGGGATGGTTTTTCGAAATATTATTTAGACAGTAACCTTCTTCTTGTTTTAATGGTCAAGCATGCAAATTTCATCACCGTTTGAATAAAACTGTAGATTTGCATCCCGGGTTCATGGATGAGGTTTGTCTAGGTCTTGGAGGCGGATGACCAGGACACACTGAACCCCAGATTCCTACCCACCCCTTAAACCGTTTTCCTTCCCAGAACTCTCCTCTCCTTCCTTTTCCTAAAAAAACCCTCCATACAGCATCCAAAAAGATGGCATAGGCCCTGAGGGAAATTATTTTCCTCAGAGCCTCCTGCGTGGAGTTCATGTAAAAAAAAAAATCCAATCCACGCCGCCATGCAGCGCGCCCGCCCACCGCAAACAAACGACTTAGGTTATTTTTGAGACTTTGATAATAACAAAAAATCCAGGTTTTCGAATGTTGTGCAGATAAATAATGAAAAACAAAAATAAATATCAATGAATGACACGTTCGTAATGTCGCTGTTCAGAAATGATTTCCAATCAGACGACCCAACTGTGAAGCTTTTAAATATGTTCGTAAATCCCGTGAACACGTTTTATTTGATGTTCGATTGATATGAGTTACAATCGTGGTACATAGTGTTCACGAAGTTTTGTAATATTCAAATGGTGCCTAAAAACCCGATGGCTTTATGAACCTGAAAATTCGCTGACTAGCATTGTACGAGTAAATCATGCAGAATATTTATTTGAAGGAAATTCGTATAGGGGCATTGTTTCAGCTGAAATCGTATTGTAAAAAAAAACCTTTGTGTTATGAAAACTGGCAAAAAAGCCAAATATTCGAACCAACCACACTAATCAATTGTAGAATCACTGAAATGGATTTTAAAATTGGTTAACAACCTGCCTTTTTTAAGAATGTTAACGTACTTGGTGATAAATTCCAAATTTTATAAAAAATCATGTAGGCAGTTCACACGCGGTACAAGTGAAACCTTGTGCAAGCTAAACTTCGAGAGAATGAGACGAATGCAGAGTATCAGCAGTGGGATAATTGTAGGGTTTATTTATTATAACATTGTTACCAAGTTTAAATATAATTTTATATTTTATTCTACGAAGCATCACGCAAAAGAGGACACCGATTAATCTATCTCATTCTCTCGCAGGCTAAATCCTACAGATGTATTTGTTTGTCTTTTTTTAGTGTCACGAAGAAGTTTGTGCTAAAGAAGTTTTTACTTCAAAAATGTATTACAAATACAATATAAGGCAAAAAATATCATAAGCCTAAAAAAATAGCATACTGAAGAATATGAAATATTTCGGTTGTTGGTGCGTGGGTATGTAAGAAATGTGAAATGGTCCTGCGTAATGCGTAACATTATTCAAGTTCAATGAAATTTCAATTTATAAAATTGGTACTACTTATTACACTTATTTCAGTCAAACGATAATGTTACCAAATTATTTTATAAACATACATTTTGTAAGTAGTATATATTTTATTCAAATGTTAAACAGATTAATAGAGTCAAGATTAACATTAACATCATGCCTAATAAACAACTCCATCTCACAATTTTACTCCTTTATTCGTAAATACAAAACACAAGAAATAACTACTTATTGGAAACACTAGATCTCAGGGTCAAAACGTATCGTACAAGTAACGACAAATACAACATTTAAGAAAGGAAACAAAAAAACATATTTTACTATGGCATTAAACTCTACATTAAAACACCACTCCTTGTCAAAAACCACAATATCATTATAACATTTAAATCTCAAATAAAAAAGCTGTAACAAAATGTAGGGAGACCAGATGTAGAAAATATTCTGACTTTTTTTCAGAATTTTGCTTTATAAAATGGGGATTCAGCACGGATAAGCCCCCTGTGAGGCCAACATCACTAAAATATAAATCAGGGTACCAAATAAATATAATATAGTAGTTAAAAAATGTACAAATTTATTTTCAATTTTCCCAGATTGAATGAAAATAAATCTCTTTGCATTCACCACTTATTGTATGAACTAAGTGATTTGTTTGTATTTATTTAAAATGACACCACAAAGTGAATTCGCGAATATTGAATAAATAAATTTTATACGTTCAAAATAAAGAGAGAAAAAAATCATTAGTGAACTGCCGTCAAAGATTTTCAGCTGTTATGTTCACGTCATAACTTTATGAAATCTGAAACCTTTCACGAACATTTTAAATGCGATTTAAAAAAAATGAAGTTAAGAGTTGTCGATTCAAAAGTTGGCCAACAAAAGCGAAATAATTTCACGGGAAATTTCCGCACTTCGGCAAAGTATTCGAGAAATTTTACGGTGGCAAATAATAATTTCGTTTATGTGTTTTTGTATATCGGCGCCCCTTTTGAATTCCAACTAAGTTGGGTTTAGAAGTAAAAGTGAAAAGCGAAATTCGGCAAGCCTTTCAGACTTCAGTCGGTCGATATTCAGAGTTTGAGTTTTGATCCCTACAGCTTGCTTAACCTTGGTCGTTATGACTTAATTATCCAATTGAATAGAAACTTTCCAACTAGGTATATGCCTTTTGAGTAACACGTTGAAAGTTTGATAGCTAATAGCGTATAAGTCGTGTTTTGCTTCGATAAGAAGACGAAAATAATAATTATATTAGTATTTGTCTAATTTATTCACGCCACTTTCGTTCAAAATCACCTCAAGGGAGCTGTACAAATAAATATATAAAAGAATTAATATCACTGTCTTACAACTTAGATTTACAATTATATATAGTGACTTACATCTAAGACTTATAGCTAGTATGACAAGACATAAATGCTGATCTAAAAGTAGTGACTTAATGACATACATATTTACAACTATGACTACGACTTAAAGTTAGAGATTTACAACTGTACGAATGTATGAATTTACATTTAAAAATACTTGAGTAGGGTTTGCCAGGGTTGTCAGTTATAACATTAAAAACCTAATAGCAAACAAACTTGAATATTATTTTCTACACTTACATTTATTTTTAGTGTGAAAGCGAGAACTTCTGCCTATCAGAATACGTCAATAAATAGAGCGACTCAACTGCTTAACGATTCTGCATTGACCATCGACATTTTCAATGTCACTTACAGAACGTTCAGCAACTGTCTTTTAACACAGGTCACCAAATAAAGAAACTTCCCTTATACACTTTTTAATTCGTAATCTTCTTCATGATGTATTGATGATGTATTATGATGTATTATATGTATTACATGTATTGGTGTATAACAGTTTTATGGAGAAAACTAAAAATAAATAAATTAATAATTAATTAATAAGTGGTTACAAATTGAGTATATTTCAAGGATTAGCGTGGAAAAATACTTGTCGGTGAAAGAAACATTTTATTTTAAACAACTATAAAAACTACTATTGAACTTAAACATGAACCAATAGATTTAAAAAATAAATAGAATTTAGAATTAAGCTTTATTATCAACCTTTCGTAATGCATTATAATATATATAATTTTTTTTTTCATATCTTATTTAATTTAAAAAAATATATATTTTCACAAAAGTCGAAAAGAAAATGACCTTACTAGGGTACCCTGTTCTAGGGTTACATTGCACGCAAGGGGTCGCCCATTAATCACATGATGTTTTTAAGCAACTTTTTAACCCCCCCCCTGGTGATATGTGGTATCACGTGTATTTTTTTAGTACAAAGTATTTTGAAATTTTCAGAATATTATCACGAAAAATAAATACACGTGACATCTCATTATACCCATATTGTGATTTTTTCTGAACCCCCCCCCCCCCCTTTAGAGTCTCACGTGATTAATGGACGACCCCTAATGTAGTTTATGATTTTCAAATTAGGTCATGTGTTTTTTGTAAGTAATTTATACGATGATTTTTTAAATAAGTCTGATAAACTATAAAGGAAAATTATAAAGCAATATCTACAAGAAAAAATAATATAAATATCAATCCTAAAATATAAAATAATCGTAAGGTTGCAACATTGTATCTCTCTTCCGTGTCCATAATCCATATCTTAACATTTATTTTTTAATGGTTTTTATTGCAAGAGGGTGTATTATATATACAACGTGTCCGGAAACTCGTAGTACAAGCGGGATACTGGTGAATCTACACCACGTAGAGAACCCAAAAAACTTTTTTTTTCGATCCGAGCGATTTTAATATTATTTTTTTTCTATTTTTCCATTTTTTCGGCAACTAAAGGGTTAAAAAAAACTTTTGAGCCCGGTTTAACCTTAAGACATTACACAGCTGAAATCAACCCCCTAGTGAACAATTTTTTCAAATTTAACCAAAAAAATTCCAACTTCGGACCCGATTTACTCGAAAACGAAAGCTCAAATCAAAAAATTTATATCACAAATCGACTCCGAATGTGATGTAGATTTACCAGTTTCCCGCTTGTACTACGAGTTTCCGGACACCGTGTATATATATGTCAAAAATTCGTTTTAGTAGCAGGATGTTGGAATGTATGCTCTAAAAAGAATCTTGTGAATCGGCTCGAATTTGAGTGCTCGAATCCTAGATTTTGAATGAGTACATTAGTTCAGTACATTTTTTGAATATAATTGTTTCTGAGACATTACATTCAGAGCATTAAAACGGCAGTCCGTAGAACTTCTGATGGGGACTTTAAGTATAATTTTCAAATTGTCTTTCGTGCTGTGAGGACTGGTTTCATAGTCAAATCGCATGAACTTTCTCATCCGATAAGACCGTATTAGGGATGGGATTGGCGTAATAAATTTTAATTTGTTGTTCTTTATCTAAAATATATCTTATATTTGAAAAAAATGGGATAGTTTTTTAAAAATTTGTAGCTGACATTTTCAACTTGGGAGTACCAATTTAAATTTTGAAGAATTCCTAGGAACTTATTTTATTGTCTGTATTGAATTTCGTTTTCTTGGTTATTTAAACAATGTTTTTGAATTTTTAGTTGTTGTTTTACTTATAATAATTAATTGAAATATTAAACACCTTTTCACAAAAAGCGTTTATTTATATATCATACAATAATGAAAATAATTATTTTTATTTAGAAAAATCGTGAAAATATTCGTTTTTACAGTAGGTACTATATCAAGGGTCCTGCAAAGTTTTCAGTTTCCGTTCTACAGTCGAAATGTAAAAAAAAACCAACAATGGAAATGTAAACAAAAAACAAGACGTTGCTTCAAAGCTTTGTTTTGTTTACAAAAACAAACAGTTGCATGTTCAGTTGCTCGTGCGCTTGTGTTTATCCTGGAAGATTCTTCTTTTATAAGATCTGATGTTGATTGCAAAAGTTTTAATCAGTGTTATTTTTTCCCGCAGCGCGACTCCGGCGGCATCATAATGGTGAACTTCTACCCAAACTTTGTCAAGTGCAGCGACAATGCGACTCTTGCAGACGTAGCCGGTAAGTTCTGGCGGCCATCTTCTATTTATTGCTTGTCGGAATATCTAACGGTAATAGCCTGAGAGCTCGCGCTACACCGAGCACCTACCCGCTTTATCGGCAACAGTATGCCTGTTTTGCTGTACACCCTGCACGTACCCGCTCTAAAATCTCGATACTTTGATAGTAGCGACCAAATGACAAGGTAGTCGTTGCGAGTGTCTCAAATCGTACAGTATTAATTATAGTCATCAGAAAAGCACAAATTTGCCATTCACGTGACCTAGTCGCCGTTATACAGCGCTACTGTCGCCTCATGTGCTGGTCTAGCTGTCTTAAGTTTTTATCAGTGTAAAGTGTTTGGAACATTTTAATCGCTACCACGCAATTGTACCACTTGTGACAGTCTATCAACGGCTGTAAATGTGGCGATTACTTGCCGCGGCAATGAAGCAGCGACCAAATCGCCTCGTGTGACCCAGCCGGTAACAGTACGCCCAGTGAATTTACCGTACACTGCGTATCTACAAATAAGATGTCTAATTTAAACTCCCTCTTACCAAGTTCGAAAACTTCCTCACGATGCCAAGATGACAACAGCATTTCGTCATGAAAATTTATCATTTCTTATTTTCTTGACTTTGTTTATTTAATTATTCCCCCACTGAATTAATTCGTTATCTCCAAAATATGATTTGACTAATTTGTACATCCCGTTACCAAGTTCAAGAACTTTATTACAATTCCAACATGACACACCAGCGCTTCTGTGATAATTGCATTGCTTACACGTTTCCTTGAAAAGTAATGATTTTGAAATTATTTATCTTCTTGATAACAATGGTGTGTTCATGTTGAAATTCATGTGTTGAATCAGCAGTTTACACATTCATAATACAAATTATATCTGTGTTTATTTTTTACTAGTAATGAGAAACAAAAAAAAAAACTTTTTTTATTTGCATTTATAGGTACATGAAATATGGTTAAATAATAATATCAGTTATCTGCGAAACATTATCAGCCTTACTAATAACAAAACGCCTTAACAAACTTTCAACTGCATATTTGTTGCTTGCGCGGTGATCTACGTTTTTACGTCTTTACTAATAACAATATCACGTATTTTATGATTTTTATGTTGGTCCCCTTGAATCTCACATAGATCTGCGCAGGCGCCGCGGCCATCTTGTTTTATAGACTTCGCGGTAAAACAATGTTTGGCATGTTAAATTGTGCTTGCCATTAATTTTATGCTTTTTAAAATATTTTCGTTTAAATGATCAATTTACTGTGATATTTGTGTAATTCAACATAATTCCAAATGCTGGCGTTACTTTTTTCAGTTTTAGTCCTTTAGATAAGGTTTTGTTGATGATTTAGTTATATTAACGATAGGTTTTAGGTTATTTCCGAAATTTTATTTTTTATTGACTTTTCCACGTGAATTTAATAAAACTTCCATGTAAGCCATATTATTTAATAATGTAAAAGCCTTATACATGTGTAAATAAATACAAATTCGAGAAATCAACGTATTAATTGCGTAAAAAATTAATCCGTAAAAATTAATCTTGGAGATATGAATCAACCTACTCTTACTTGGTCTTTTTCCGAAGGCTGCAGTCAAGGTCTCGCCTCTTCAAACACGGCTGCATCGCAAACTTTGCTGCAAACAATGTCATTGATGAACTTGCTCCAATATAATTGCATACCTAACCATAATGAAAAATACTTAGACCTCATATTCTACAGTCGCGAAACAAATGTTACACGCAGCAATGACCCTCTGCTCTCAGAAGACAGACACCACCCAGCCCTTGAATTTGATATATCATCCGAAACTCAACCAAAAATCAAAAACAAAAAAGAGCGTAGGCGCAATTTCAGGAAAGCTGATTATACTCAGATTAATAATGACATTAATTGTATTGATTGGTTATCTGAAACCGCAAGTTTATCAGCCGAAGAAGCAGTAGATCGATTCTATTTAAAAATAAATAATATAATTGATAAGTCCATTCCATTATTGGCACGACGAAATGACAAATTTCCCATATGGTTTACTCCCGAACTTATTAGGTTATCACGGAAAAAAGATAAAGTCTGGCACAAATGGAAGACATATAAAGGTCTTTCTGACTATCGTGAATTTTCCTTCTTACGTGCTACATACAAAAGACTGGCTAGTGATTCTCGAAAGTTATTTTTTGACAACATCGAAAGTTCGTTGCAAAATAATATTAAAAGTTTTTGGTCATACATATCCTCATTAAAATCGTCTGATGGATACCCTGCTACTATGTCCTTCGAAGGTCGCAAATCTAACGATGCCCAGGATATTTGTAACATGTTCTCTGAATTCTTTAAATCAACATTCGAACCCTCCTCTGTCAACGACACGATTAACATCGACCAACTTGAAGCCGTTTGCGACTCTGAACTTGCGCACATTCACACCATTGAATTAACGGAACAAGAAGTGCTCTCGAGTTTAATGTCGCTAGATATAAACAAGGGTGCAGGTCATGACGGAATACCGGCATTTTTCCTCAGATCTGCTGCTTCGTCACTATATGTTCCACTTACCATAATATTTAACAAATGCCTGAGTGACGGGGTTTTCCCTGATAGGTGGAAGTTGGCCTATATTATACCGGTCCACAAGGGCGACTCACGGCAAAAAGTAGAAAACTATAGGCCAATATCCATTCTCTCGGCGATCCCTAAACTCTTGGAAAGACTTGTCCATGACCATATATATCCCCAGCTTGCCTCCGTAATTACGGAACAACAACATGGGTTTGTAAAAGGCAAATCTACCATGAGTAATTTACTTCTTTACTCAAACTTCTTATTCAACAGCATGGATCGAGGCCACCAGGTAGATGCAATATACTGCGATTTTAAAAAAGCTTTTGACAAGGTTGACCACCTTATTCTTATTAAAAAAATTATGTACAACGGAATTAGAGGAAATTTACTACGTTGGTTTGTCTCATATTTAACAAAAAGACAACAAGCCGTATCGTTGCGAGGACACACTTCTACATGGGAGCCAGTTACTTCTGGCGTGCCACAGGGGTCAATCCTGGGTCCGCTGTTGTTTATACTCTTTATTAACACTGTTACTAAATGTTTCTTGCATTGTTTATTTCTTTTGTACGCCGATGACATAAAAATATTTGCCATTGTCAGGAATTTAAACGATTGTCTGCTAATCCAAAGCGACTTAGTAAGGTTCGAAGCATTCTGCAATGAAAACAAAATTTACCTTAGTTACAACAAATGTAAACAAATAAGTTTTACTAAAAATCATAACGCCATCATACAGAATTATTGTATTGGTAACTATTTACTCGAGCGCGTTTACTGTATAAGAGATCTAGGCGTACTTTTTGATTCCAAACTCCATTTCGATGCGCATATTGATAATATTGTGAATAAAGCTTACTGCATGCTAAGATTTGTCATCAGAAACAGCCGTGAATTTCGAAAACCTGAAACATATCTTCTTCTTTACTACACGCTGGTCCGTTCTCAACTTGAATACTGCACCTCCATATGGAATCCACTTTACGGTATCTATAAAGAAAACATTGAAAGTATTCAAAAGAAATTTCTGCAGTGCCTCAATTACAGAATGAGCGCACCTAAACGCGGGTACATAAATATGCTTTCGAGTTATAACGTCTCCACGCTATCTAACCGACGAACGTACCTTGATCTCATGACTCTATATAAAATCTGTAACAACGTTATTGACTGTCCCGACTTACTGAAATTAATAAACTTTAAAGTACCACCCAGAGTAACAAGGCTTAACGACTTATTCCACATTAGCCGGACGCGTACAAATGCTGGTGTCAGGGACCCAATCAGAAGAATGTGCGAATCACTTAATCAGAATCAAAAGCTCAAGGATTCTGACTTATTTTTTGATACACGCAGTACTTTTAGTAGAAAAATGAAGGCTGTTTTCCTACAAAGTTCAAAGTAAACAACTTAGACATACATTCGTTTATATATATATATATTTTTTTTAAATTTCTGTATAACATTGTTTATCTATATTTATATTTTTTTGTTTCAAAAATAATTTGTAAATTCTTATAAGGATATTGCGCATTTATTTCATATCTCTATTTGTAAAATAATATTCTTATGTACTTATATATTTTTTCCCCTATTTATAAGACATAATATTTGTATATGTTTTTAACTGCTGTTTAAGTCAATTCGTGAGAAATAGTTTGGATGCAGGTGAATTCTCTAGTTGATGTTTTGTATATTCTTGCCAATTAATATCTGTATCTGTATTTTCTCCTAAATAAATAAAAAAAAAAAAAAAAAAAAAAAAAAAAAAAAAAATGTCAGTTTTATCAGATATTTTTTCGGAAGTATTATTATATTTTTTTATCCTTTTTAATTGTATAAACGAGATAAAAAGTGAAATGACAGTTTTCTTTCAAATACATAAAGAAAGAGGACTGTACTTTTAAAATGTCGAATTTTCCTAAATTTTTCGACCACTTAATAGAATATGTTTACAGTCAGCTGTTTTTTTCAATTTTTTTCATGTTGAAACTTAAAATACTGCAATTTTCAAACACGATTGTATATTTCAGATACAAAAATCTAAAAGAAAATTCTATCTAGTTTCTACACAGGTATACGCTTTTACGACGTCTTCAAAAATAAGAAATATACAAGACATTTAAAATACGTTGGAAAAATTCCAAGCTTGGTTCAGAATTTATAAATACAACAGTCGTATATAACAGATAAACTACCCCCTTAGGCTGTGTAAGCAGTGTATATATCTTTTCATGAACTTTTTTTAAAATTAGTAATGTTTTCACATCCGCGGCCGTTTTTGTCAATTGAATAAAATTTTCACGGGGTTTTTTAGTATGGCTGTATATGATTATGATTTCCGTGTCTATTACATTTCTCTTAGCTTTCATTACAATTTTGATAGTGATGAACGAAAATAATTATTTCAATAATTGCGTAACATTTTATAAAAAGTTGTTATAGTACATTTGAAAAAAATTGAAAAGCACTTCCAAAAATTATAGCAGTTATTGCACAAGTCAACAAAGATATTAAATAATAAGGTTGCTGGGTAACGTGAAACGTAATCTTGGGTACAAGAAGGTTAAATATTTTATCTGTGGCAGGATGAATCCGGTTTAATTGAAAAAAGGAGAAGTCGAAAACGTTTATTCGTGTTTTCAAATACTAACCTTAAACTAATAGATCAAGATGGGAATCAAAACATTCGTTACTTCGCCGGGTAACTCCGCCACCCTTTGTGTTTACGAGAGAGTTATCCAGTTACGTGATTTATGCGGAAAACAGGCTACGATAATCCTGTGTTCGAGTTTTTGCGTCGGTTTGATTTTAATTTATATTTACAACACATACACACTGTTGTTTAATTTAAAAATACTGCGTTCTTTTCCATTGACTTTTTTTTCTAAATAAGTAACGAAGATTTATGATTTTACACCAAATACGAGCAGTTCTACTATAGCGTTGTATATTCAACATTTTTGCGCTGAAGATGAGGTATTTCATATTCATTTTGGGAGGCGGAAATGGGTACCGCCGCCCCGGGAACCTTTATTGGATAACCAACACCCCTGCCATAGGTCACCTTAAGTGGTTCGATACGTTTGGTGATTTAGCAGGGGTGCCCGGGTTCATGGGGTGAGGTTTGTCTAGGTCTAGGAGGTGGATGACCAGGACACACTGAACCCCTGATTCCTATCCACCCCTTAAACCCTTTTCCTTCTCAAAACTCTCCTTTCCTTCCTTTCCTTAAAAAACCCCTCAACACAGCATCGCCAAAGGTGACAAAGACCCTGATGGAAATTATTTCCCTCAGGGCCTCCTGTGTGGAGCTCATGTAAAAAAAAATTGATGGACGATCAGCTCTTTTGTGAATTTGTTTATTTTTTAAAAGTATTCGCTAAACTCTGAATCTCGGCCCGTTTCAGTTATAAAATATAAGACTTTGACCGACATGCACATCAGCTAATTATAAAGTCTCAAATGTAAAAAAAATACAAGTGTGCAGTTCACACGCAGTAGAAGTGAAACCTTCAAAAAATAAAGTAGACAAGAATGGGGCGGCTACGAAGCACCGCACAAAGAGGAGACCGTTACTCTAGATCATTTTCTTGCAGGTTAAATCCTATAAATGTATGTATGTCTCTGTTTAGTGTCACTTTTTCGTTTCAACCACAGCGGTGTTAAAAAAGTTTTCACTTCAAAAACCGATATAGGGCTGATCTTCGATTTTCTCGTTAATCTAATGTGAGGAAGTTTGAAACACCCCCAACTAACATTCATGGTCTGCTTTAAAACAAAAAAGGTTTTTAAAGTAGTAAAAGATTTTTCTTGCTTTTTCTTCGGCTCTTAAATTGTTCATATTTAGCGACTTATAATAAACTAATCACTCCAAAACCTTCCATGAATCTAATGCGCATCTCTGGCCGAACTTTTCATAAGACCTTTCAAATACCTTCAAAATATTATGAAATAATCTGTCAATCTCTTCCACACCAAAACCCTTTCTTTCTTTAAATGGATAACTCATAATTTAAGAGGAATCAATATACACACCTAATAGGTATTAGGTATATATTCAATTTGATAAAATAAAATAAACATAATATTAAGAATTATTTTGGCGTGCCTGGTTTCAAGCGTGAAAATAAATATGTGTCCCAAAAATCGGGTTGCAGAGTAAATTTTAATTTATGGTTTGCTCGCATTTATTTAACCCATTTATACATTTTTCACTTTACAAAAAGCGTCCAACCATAAATTGCCGAACAATACCCCGATGGTTATAAGTTGGTAACAATAGTCTAGCTGAATTTTCGCCAACACGCCGCTGAAAAACAACATTTAGAAAAGTTTTCGCGAAAAATAATATAAATAACTCCTTTTTCTTATCGTTCAGCTACCATGTTGACGCATAACATCAAATACGATATATTAGATGTTGACACACACGCACACATTGTTAAAAACATGTTTTTTGGCCTTTTGCAGGCTAAAGTTCTGACGTTATCTCCTCTTGTTTGTAATCTTGACAAGATATCGGCGTGTCTTGGTTTTTCCACTCTGTCTGGCGCACACAGTTTTTCTCATTCCCTCCTAAAGTAAGAAAATTCGGGCAGGGGGATATTTGATTATCACCGATAAAAGAATGTTGGATATCTGTTCCAAATGAATAAAAAACACGATTTGGTAATCGTTTCAATACCAACAAGCGAAGGGGGAATTGTCTATGCGACCTTAAAAAACGCCCCGCTGACAATTTTTTAAAAACGGTTATCTTATGTAACATACATTTTGGATCCAATTCGATAAGCATGTCACTGAATGCGAACATTTTGTGTACCTAAACATAGTGGGTATAACGAGTTATAACGTTCATAACAAAATAACTCAATATTGGGAAGTGAAAGGGGTTTCTTCTGGCGCTTGATTTTTAAGACTGGCAATGCTAATGATTTTCTTTTTGATTTTAACATTTTGAACGAAAAGTGTTACGGTTCAATGTAAAATACTTTGTATAGAACAAATTTCATTAATTATATGGAATCAACAGAATCTTTACTTTAAATTCAAAAAATAGTTTTCATCGGATGGCATAAGTACTCGTGTGTTAGTCCGTTTGTCCAAAAATGGTCTTATTGCCATGAACTTTTCAATGTGGGATATTATTTTGTAATTATTGTTGTTTTAAAAGATCATTCTGATCATTTATTGTCGTTTTAAAAGATCATTTACGCACGCTTGACTTGAGGAGTAAGCTGGTGAATGCGTGACGAGAGCGTTACGAAAAGTGCGATCGGGAGAGGCGAACGATCGGGCTTTTACGCACGCTTGATTTGGGGAGTAATCTGGTGAAAGCATGACGAGAGTGTTATGAAAAAGTGTGATCGGGCGAGGCGAATGGTAGTTGAGAGGGAGATATAAGTTAGTGAAGTTTTACTTCAGTAGTGTGGTCTAAACCGCACTCGTATTTTTGAAGTAAAACTTCTTTACGCACGCATGACTAGGGGAGTAAGCTGGTGAATGCGTGATGAGAGCGCTACAAAGAGCGAGGCGAACGGAGTTGAGAGGGAGATATAAGTTAGTGAAGATAGAAAGAGAGATAGTTACGTTTCTTATATTACTGTAGGGGCAAGAGAGAGAGGTGCGAGCACACATTTTCTTTCTCTAATAGCAAGTTACGTTTCGTATATCTAAGACACATTGCAGGCCTGTTGTCTTTATCACACTCTAGGAGCAAGAGAGAGCAGTGCGCACGCACATTTTCTTTCTCTCTTCCTAACATATGATGGAGCTAAGAAGATTTACTTCAGTCGTGTGGTCTAAAGCACACTCGTTTTTTTTTAAAAATTAAATTTATCAAAACGGAAAAGCAATATGGAAATTGCATCATACTAGTTTTTATCGACTGGGAAATGTTTTTGCGTCAATTAATAATTAACTGTTCGATGATGATTTTTCGTCAAAAATGGGTATCATTGGCTTGGTACAACGCCTGCAGCCTGCATAGAGCAGTGAGCCGCTCCCGGTTGGCAAGTAAATGGTCGAGCAGTCAAAGGGGTACAAGCCCTCATAGGCGAAAATTAGTGTATGAAATCAGTTGTGACTGTAGTGGTATGTTCGGTACTTACCATCAAAGGACCAGCCCTTTTGACGGCATCAGTCAGTTTCCTATATATGCGATGTTACTGTTGTTAAAATGCCGCAGCTGCGTTAATAGAGGTTATTCCATGCGCCAAACAATTCTTCGCACTTTGTAGAGAAGCGAAACCAACGAATGGTCGGCCACAGGTCAATTCATGTGTTCTTTTGACCTTTTGCTGCAAAATGTATAGCTATTTTGATGCTAAAATTTTTCGCGCTTTCGAAGATGTTCGCCGTGAGCTGCTACCGCGGATAAATACTTACGCACTTTGTATAAAATATTTTGCAGCGGATGATCAGGGGAGCGTGCTCGGTATATTATGTTCGTTTTGCTTTTGTGGAGATTCGCTAGTGATTGCTTGGCGCAAATAATTGTTTTTGGTTATCGACTGCGATATTTCGGTCAGAAATTAATAGTAATAGTGGGATCATTGTGGGAAGCAGAGTGCTGCCGTCAATTGAGTGGATGGCTTGAGTGCACTGAATAGTCACAAATGATTTTAGGTACTTTATGTTGCCTTTGGACTGTTTAATTATTTACTGGCTAGTGGGGAGCAGCTCGATGCGTTGTGCGGGTGTCGTGTATACGCAGACATTGAATAGCATTTTTAAAGCATGTAAAGAGTCAATGGGGGTAAGGGGAAAATTATATTATGCCCGAATGAAAAAAGTATCGACATTTAAAAAAAATATATTTTCAGTCAATTCACACGCAGTAGAAGTGAAACCTTAAAAAACTAAAGTAGACAAGATTGGGAAGGCTACGAAGCACCCCACATCAAAGAGGAGACCGATTATTCTATCTCATCCTCTTGCAGGTAAAATCCCATCGATGTATGTGTTTGTCCCTTTTAGTGTCGCTTTTTCGTTTCATCGAGTTTCAAATCACAAAGGGGCTAAAGAAGTTTCGCATCCTTTGAGTACGAAACTCTTCTAAACAGTTAAAGATATATGTTTCCAGTTATACTTCATAAAGTATGTTACCGCATGTGGAAATTAAATACATTTTTTTACAAATGTACAATAAATACTAATAAGCAAAGAGGATATTATTTTTGCGATCCTTATGAATCATCCGCTGTAGATTGCTTTTGTCTGATCCAATATAATCTCACAGTATTATTATCTGAAGGACTGTACATTTTCGATTGTCGTCAGCGGAAGTGGCGACCTCTGTTATTTTAGTTTTATTAAATTTTTTGCGCCATTTTCGTTTCATTTGGAAGTTGTTGTGTATTTTTTTGATACCATCTCAAGTCAGGCCATGACACTGAATTAATTTGGTCTCTTAATGTGAATGAACGAATGACAATATTTGTAGTGGAAATTAATAATTTGGGAGGCGGCGCCCCAGGAACCATTAATTGCATAAGCAACACCTCTGCCATAAGTCACCCCATGTGGTTCGCTACATTTAGTGACTTAGCAGGGGTGCCCGGGTTTATGGGATGAGGTTTATTCTGGTCTTGGTGGCGGATGCGTCAACCCACCAGCTGCAAGGGAGGCCGAATAGAGTGGTTGAGGAACTCCCTTTGACATTTCCAGCTGTACTTTGTTTGGATCGGATGGGATGGATGGGCTAGGGATGGGATGGATTGGATAAGATAGGGATGGATTCATATGACTGACACTCAACCCACTTCCCGGCATCCGATCGAGCTGAAACTCGGCAGTTGGACTCGTTATCGGTGACGAAGCATTCTATATTTTGGTGGCACTCGAGCACACTCACATATTTAATTAAAATTGTATGAAATGATGGCACAACTAGCGCAACAAGCAGCATATCAACTTGGCGGAATTATGTTTCGCAACATAATAAAAATAGATGTATAGATTATATAGATTATCAAAAAGCTTTTGATAGTGTCCCGCACTCGTGGCTAATCAAAATATTAAAAATATATAAAGTTAACCCAATTATAATTAGCTTTTTGAAAAATATTATGTCCTTTTGGAATACAGATTTGCTAGTTAATTTAAAAGGTAAGAAAATAGTAGTACCGGGCATTTCAATAAAAAGAGGGATTTTTCAAGGAGACTCATTGAGCCCTCTTTGGTTTTGCTTAGCATTGAATCCCCTTTCTAAAATATTAATTAAAAGCAAGTTTGGAATAAAAATTAAGGGTAATACAAGAGAGAGTAGTATAGTTTCACATCTATTATATATGGATGATATAAAATTATTTTCAAATTCTGAATCAAATTTAGAGAAAATGATTAAGGTAGTTAAAATTTTTTCAGATGATATTAAAATGACTTTTGGTTTAGATAAATGTAAAACTATCCATATAGAGAAAGGCACAATTGTAGATGGAGACGAGGGTATATTTAGAAATTTCAAATTTCAAAGTATGAAAGGGGATGAGGTTTATAAATATTTAGGATACCCGCAATCGAATAAATTAGATCACACCAGTATTAAAAATGATATTAGGATTAAATTTCAAACTAGGATCAGAAAAATTTTAAAATGCAATCTATCTGCTAAAAATTTAGTAAAAGCAATAAATACTTGGGCAATACCTCTACTAACGTACTCATTTGGCATAATTAAATGGTCCAATACAGATTTAGATAGTTTAGAACGATTGATTAGAACTACGTTAACAAAATTTAATTGCCATCATCCAAATGCAGCTATAGAACGAATTAATTTACCTAGAAATTTAGGAGGTAGAGGTGTAGTCAAAATAACATCTTTGAAACACAATCAGGTAGAAATGCTTAGAAATTTTTTCCATAGGAAAGCTAATAGCTCAGAAATGCACAAAATAATTTGCAAGGCAGATAGAAATATTACACCTTTAAATTTATATGACGAGAATGCCAACATTCTTATAAATACTAACCAGGAATTATTAGATTCCTGGTCAAATAAAATTATTCACGCAAAACACTTCAATTATCTCAACCAAACGTATGTTGACAAACTTTCGTCAAACAAATGGTTGAGTATTGGAGAGTTGAGCGCAGAAATAGAAGGATTTATGCTTGCCATTCAAGATAGAGTCATTAATACTAAAAATTATAGAAAGCATATAATCAAAGATATAAATCAAATTGATGATATATGTAGAAAATGTTTGGCTTTTCCCGAAACTATAGAACATATTATATCGGGATGTTCTATATTAGCGCCTTCCGAGTATACATTTAGGCACAATCAGGTTTTAAAAATAATTCACCAAAGTTTGGTAATTAAACATAACTTGATTGACTGCCGTAATATAGTACAATATTATGAATATGAACCAAATTCATTTATAGAAAATGAATTTTATAAAATATATTATGATAAAACTATACTAACAGAAAGAACAATTAGTCATAATAGACCTGCTATAGTTTTACATGACAAAATTAAAAAATGACATATCATTGTTGTCGCTATTCCAAATTCCTGTAATGTTCAAAAATCTGTTTCTGAAAAAATAAGAAAATATACAAATTTAGGAAATGAGATTAAAAGAATCTGGCATTCTCAGACCGTAAAAATATTACTTTTTATTATTTCGGCTACTGGCATTATACCTAGCTCTTTCATTCAAAATTTAGGCATATTAGATTTGTCAAAGAATTTATATATAAAAATGCAAAAAACGGTCATTTTAAATACATGTAGGATTACATAAGATTTTTTAAATATTTATATTGAGGGATCAGTAGGATTTATAGGTCCAATTAGGAGTTCCACCGAGCTGAACCCTCTGATATGAAAATATCTGGAGTCGGTGAATTATTTTCCCATTTGGTCTCTTCGACATGTTGTTCTTGTATTATTTTGTATTTATTATACTTATATAGTGCAAGTGCATAACGTGGATTGACTAGGTGATCATTTGTGGAAAAATGCGTGAAATGCTTAAGTTTTTCCTGCGGGAACAATTTAACCCGGACATAAAATCCGAAGCGTTAAAACTAAAAAACACTATTTTTTTTCACAATTTTAACCATTTCAATAAAAAAGGAAAATCTTTAGATGTACTGGTCTGGTTTAGGGTGGCTTGGCTGGTACACACGTGGAACCGGAGAGGCTTATGCGTATTAGGGTTTACAAAAGAAAACGACCAACCTTGTTATTTTTCAAACAAGAAATCTGAATACTGAACATACCTCATTAAATAATATTTTGTTCACTGCGTCATATTTTCTCGATTAAAGGGAGCTGAAAAATGTTTTCTTTTATCCAACATTTTAGAGACAGATTCCTAATATAGGTACTTACATTTATAAAAGAAAATTTTGCCGCGTCGCACGGCTCTTACGCAATGTTAAAGTAACGAACTTGATGTTTAAGACATATATCCATATACGTTTAATTTTTTTTTCGTTGTTATTTAAAGATTTTCACACATCTTATTCGCTGTAAAACAAAGCGTGTGTCAAATGTTACAAAGAAATGTTACATAAGAGTTTGAAGTGGGTGATAATTGATACAGAATTGGTGTGCATGGCTTATAATCCCACAGCGGTGTGTAGAGCTGAAGGCTTATTTTAGAATTAGAATTACCTGGGTGCCACCGGGTTTATTTGGGAAATTCGGACTTTCAGTTCAGTAGAGCTGAGAACTTCTCTACACAGGCGTATGCACTGTTTTTATTTTGGTTTTAGAGTCCGGTCAGTAGATGAATTGGCTTCGCGTTTGGATCCTATCTATATCTTTAAAGTGGTTTGAAGATTGGATATTTATTTACAAAAACAAAAATGTTTTTTTTTGGACGCGCTCGGCGAGGCACGAATTTACGCATTAGGTATATTCCGACGACCCGTAAAAACAAAGCGGCCAATGAGCGCAGACCTATCGTCGTTTCCGTTTTATATCTCAACCAATAGGAGCCCTGAGCGCAGTTTGATGCTTCGCAGATGCCGTAGTGCGTCATTTCCGTTTCATCCGAATTTCAAATCACTCTAACGGGGCTTTAAAAATGTTTAAACGAAAGAAGATGACTTTGAGAAATATTAATTATATTAAGCATAAACACTGTTCAAGTAAAATGAGAATAAACATACCTACAGACCATATTATGTATAAACTATGGTATGTAAACCTTGACTGAGTCTTTGTGTTGAGGATCCATCTGTGACGTCGGAATTCCTTCGGTCGGCCAGACCCCCGGGAATTCTCTGCAGCGTCGCGTTGATTGATGTCAGCCTTGGTCTCCAGAGAAAGGCCTGAACATATATGTTGTAGGAAGAACATCTGGTTCTTAGAGATGGAGTCACCAGCGACGCCATCCGATAAGACATCAAGCAATAAATACGACTGTGGGAGGGCCAAAGTAATGAGGGCCAAAATAATAAATAGTACGACAAGAAAATCAGTACTTCCATTACGAGACATTTTTAATATCGGTTGCCAATTTAAAATCGATCCCGCGAATGAACACGAGTGATTTTATAAAATATCTCACACTTCTCATTATTAATTACAATCAAGCGGTATAGTGATAAAATTCTTGCTAAGTCATTGTAGATTTTAAAGAATACGTTGGGTTGAACATCCAACATATGTAACAAGAAGTTTGCCCGACCTCCACTCAATTTCCTATTGATCAATTTATAATTTGAACCCACCTTCCAACAGCCTATCTTAAATTTTGACAATACATGCATACGAAATTTTCATGACGTCATTACTCAAGGCATTTCGAATTTCTTCTGATTTATAACATATTTTCATTGTACAATGTTTAAATTCAAAAAATCTTAAAAAAATGGTATTTGGCGAACCGAAAAAGTAATTATATGAAATTCGCAAAAAATCGCAAAGCATGTTCCGAAATTTTTGGAAATGAAACTTCCATAGCCCCGTTAGAGTGATTTAAAATTCGGAAGAAAAGAACGCACTACGGCACCTGCGATGTATCAAACTGCGCTCAAGGCTCCTATTGGTTGAGATATAAAACGGAAACGACGATAGGTCTGCTGTCATTAGCCGCTTTGTTTTTTTACGGGTCGTCGGAATATAATGCGTAAATTCGCGCCTCGCCGAGCGCGTCCCATAGGTAAAGTGCGTCACAAATCTCGGCGGCCAGAGAAATCCAGCGGACGGAGGTTCGAATCCTTTGAAATACAATTTTTGTAAATCAATATCCCATCTTCAAACCACTTTAAAATAAACAGGCAATAGAAATCGACATCTAGCGCCTTCCTGGTTTCACTTCTATCGCCTGTGAATTACTTGTTTTTAAATGTTTTTTGTTCAGTTATGTAACATGTTATAGGTGAATCATGAGTTATGAAAAAAATCACAATGTATCTTTAAACGCTACTTTAGACATTTGCCGACATATTCTTGCTCTATTTAAAAGGAGTCGCGTTTCATTAAATATTTTTACATATTTTCGCTTATTTTTAAACGTTTTTTAATACTGGCGCGCTCCCTCTGACATTTTTATTTACATATCTCCCATATATTCTTCTTTTTTGAAAGCTTACTGCGGAGCATTAAACAACATATTCGTACATATTTATGGCTAAGAATACATATTTTAACAATAGGAATAAAAACGTACTGTGCATAAAACCTCAGTAGAGAGTTTTGTGCATAATATTCCGACATTGTTAAAGCAGCACAAAACCATTTAAATAGTGTTTGAAAGCGTTGGTCAGTTGGTATTATTTCCTCTGGTATCGAAATAATACAACTTACAGAGGCACACAAAGGACCAAAGTACAGCCACAGAGATATCATAAGTTATTGCTTTCCAGAATAACTAACCAACTAGGAACCTAACTATTCTAGGTACCTACTCTAGTTTCAGGCTTCTATACAGAGAGAAAGCAACAAAGGTAGAATGTCAATATACCTATCTACGTGCGACCGATTTTCTGAGGTCCTGCCATGGATATAACATACACAATTTGGTCTTTGTGTAAAAAAAAAAAACAAACTATTAATTAGTCTAAATTGTCTGAATTTGGCCTCCGTGGTTGAAAGGTTACCATCCTTGGGGGGTTCAAATTTTATTTAATTAATTTATTGTATTTCAAAATGTTTATTAATTTAAAACAATATTTTGTGTATTTGCGGCACGTTGCAGAGTGGTAGTAGATACTTTCAGTATCATCCTGATGAAAGAGCACCACTCAGAATCGAAACGTTGCTTGAAATGGCTTTTGGCGTGTTTGGTGACCAGATCTGAATATCTAGATTGCACCTTCCTCTACCCCATCTCCTTTCTCTTCTCGCTACCTTCAGCATCAAAACTTACCCCAATTGATGATGAAGTAGTCTCACTGGCTTCAGACGGTTGGGAGCAATTTTTGCGGTATGTACTCGCATAAGATAGATAATATGAAAATGAGACTTCTTTTCATACAACGCATCGAATTGAGGTAATTAAGAAAATCAGCACTTGGATTGATGATTTTTGATGATTTGATAGCATTTGATAGCAACGTAAATAATTATCCAAAAAAGAAGTAGGTACTTTTGTACTTTCTGGTTCCAAAATATTGATTTCTTAGTTCATGATTAAAATAACAGCAAATATAAACTAAAAATTGAAGTATTTACATTGGTGTGCTTGGCTGTGGAGTGTAAGGGAGTACCTTCATGAATTATCGTAAATACATTTTAATAACGGGGTTTTTTCTTAACCGAGGTGCTCAGTTACTTTTTTATAATTTTTAAGTTGTAGCTTTCATAAAT
The DNA here is from genome assembly GCA_917880885.1 of Limnephilus marmoratus. Classification (NCBI taxonomy): domain Eukaryota; kingdom Metazoa; phylum Arthropoda; class Insecta; order Trichoptera; family Limnephilidae; genus Limnephilus; species Limnephilus marmoratus. The sequence continues at coordinate 38,076,878 of OU862920.1, read as the reverse complement.
TATAACAGTAACGATCTATTGTACAAATATCCATATAGACAGATAGATACTTATATAAGTTTTTATAAAATTACACAAAAGTCAACAAAAATGCAACAGAAGGTACAGGAGGTGTATTTGAACCATTCAATAACATTAAAAAAATGGTTGTTTATTTAAAGCCCCTCTTGAAATATTATTTACTAAAACTGAGGGTAACATCCGGCAAGATTTTAATTTGTCTAACCCTCGAGTATGTCAACTGAATTATCTAATCTCACTAAAGATGTCATAAACTATCTATAAGTAGAGTAGTTCTACATGAGTTTGTAACCCATCAAAACAACAACAAGCATACCTACTACCTTTTGAGATGGGCGTAGGGAACTAAACGCGACACTCTGTGGTATGTGGTGTTTATGCATACAGACAAAGTAGTTCAGCTGTCTTATAGTGACATTAATACCGGCTTTGCAAATGTTAGAGAATTCCAACTCTACTTTAGCTATGCTTTAATCAAGTTTTATTATACAAAGTTATTCTGTAAATATGCCAGGCTTTTCAACTTAACAAAGTACAAAAGTGATTCGTAAAGCTCGAATCTGTAGGTACACGGTTGACATTTGTCACACGAAAATAAGTCCTTTCTACGACTTGTTCTTGAGTTTTGCAACTCTAAATCTACGTTAACTCATTTCTCTCCTCTAAAATACCCTCAACACAGCGTCCCCAAACCAGGGTCTGGGGTCAATTAATTTCCGCAGAGTCTCCTGTACTGGTTAATGTTTAAGAAAATTGATTTATAAATTTTAAATACACATTTTATTCTTAATTTTTGAAGTGAAACTTCTATAGCCACGCTTTGATTTGGCATCAACTGCGCTCATTGGCCGCTTTGATTATTATGTCACTTTTAAAGGCTCTTATTGATTGAGATACGAAGCGGAAATTCCGCTAAGCCTGCGCTCATTGGTTGCTTTGTTTAAGACCTCACTTTTCAAGTAGGTATTGGTTGAGATTGTTTTGGTAAAGTTTCGTTTCCACCGCGTGTAAACTGCATTCGAATTTTTTAAACTTATTTATTTACTACAATTTATACAAATCAATCATCCTTAGGGTTGTTCGGAGCCCAGCAGGACAAATGGGTCCCTAATTTTACCCAATGGTTATGGTTTTCAGTAAAGCTTTAAATATTTTTTTTGGTTTTTCGTGAGAGGTGAGTTGGGGTTGTGAGATTCATATGCATCATGCTCGTACGGAATATTTCAATAATCCCTTTGCCTGTCGTAATATCTGTGAGAGCTCCGTGTGAGGTAAATGTGTTTGATGTATTTTCGTGAGAGGTGAGTTGGGGTTGTGAGATTCATATGCATCATGCTCGTACGGAATATTTCAATAATCCCTTTGCCTGTCGTAATATCTGTGAGAGCTCCGTGTGAGGTAAATGTGTTTGATGTATTTTCGTGAGAGGTGAGTTGGGGTTGTGAGATTCATATGCATCATGCTCGTACGGAATATTTCAATAATCCCTTTGCCTGTCGTAATATCTGTGAGAGCTCCGTGTGAGGTAAATGTGTTTGATGTATTTTCGTGAGAGGTGAGTTGGGGTTGTGAGATTCATATGCATCATGCTCGTACGGAATATTTCAATAATCCCTTTGCCTGTCGTAATATCTGTGGGAGCTCCGTGTGAGGTAAATGTGTTTGATGTATTTTCGTGAGAGGTGAGTTGGGGTTGTGAGATTCATATGCATCATGCTCGTACGGAATATTTCAATAATCCCTTTGCCTGTCGTAATATCTGTGAGAGCTCCGTGTGAGGTAAATGTGTTTGATGTATTTTCGTGAGAGGTGAGTTGGGGTTGTGAGATTCATATGCATCATGCTCGTACGGAATATTTCAATAATCCCTTTGCCTGTCGTAATATCTGTGGGAGCTCCGTGTGAGGTAAATGTGTTTGATGTATTTTTTGTAAAGCTTGGTTGCATCAACCTGCGGTCTGCTTTGTTTTTATGTTTTCGGTCGTCGTTATCATCAAACTCATAGTACGTAATATAATTTAAAATAGAACAAAAAACAGAGTGTTCAATTCACACGCGTTAAAAGGGAAAACTTCAGAAAACTAAAGTAAATAAGAATAGGGAGACTACGAAGAACCGCACAAAGAGCAAACCGATTACACTTTCTCATGCTCTCGCAGGCTAAATCCTATAGATGTACGTATGTTTTTGTCTCTTTTTTCGTTTCTTCGAGTTTAAAATCACTTCTTCTTCTTATTCTTGTGCCCTGTCCGTTCAACGGACGTTGACTATCATGTTGGCTATGCGGACTTTGTTTACTGCGGCCCGGAACAGCTCCACGGTAGACTGGCCAAACCACTGTCTCAGGTTTTTCAGCCATGAGGTTCTCCTTCTTCCAGGGCCCCGTCTTCCGGCAATCTTTCCCTGCATTATGAGATGCAGGATCTTATACTTCTCTGGATGTTTCATCACATGTCCAAGATATTGAAGTTTTCGAATTTTTATAGTTTTAATTACTTCCTTTTCTTTATTCATCCGAACCATAACATCTTCGTTTGTAACCCTGTCCATCCAGCTTATTTTAAGTATTCTTCTGAAGATCCACATCTCGAATGCCTCAAGTCGCCTAATTAGTTCTTCAGTAAGCGTCCATGCTTCCATTCCGTAAAATAATATCAAAAACACGTAGCATCTGACTATTCGCATTCGTAATCCAAGGTTGAGATCATGACTGCAGAACATTTTTTTCATGCGGATAAAGGATGCACGAGCTTGCTCAATGCGGCATTTGATTTCAACTAAAGGATCCCATCTATCATTTACATTGCAGCACAAGTATAAATACTCTGTACCTTCTCTAGTTTTGTTCCAGCAATACAAAGATTTTCATCCGAAGCGTTATTTTTGCTTATGAGCATGTATTTTGTCTTATTTATATTTAGTCAAATCACAACGGTGCTAAACAAGTTTTCATTTAAAAAATAACTTATGTTAGATTCATTAATAATTTACTCTCAGTTGAGAAACAGGAAACTGTTTGTTTGAAAACTCGTCTCTTTTATATTTTATACTGAGAATTTCAAAAGACACTGATTGAAAATTACTTGTGAAAATAAGATAACGAGCGGTATCGATAAGTCTTTGTGTGCAGCGGCGTTGTTGGTTGGGAGTTTGTGTACATAATATAGTCGAAATTATCCGGAAAAAGAAACAAGTTGTTTGGTAAGAATGTTGTTGGGTTATATGTTGTTGGCGGTTATAGAATGTTGGGAAAAGGATGTGGGATGATTGTGGGAGGGGAAACAAAATAGAGGGTGTAATAAGTCGTCCAAATACATGAAACCAGTAATGAAAGAAAGGTTTTTTAGAGTAATAAAGATGGATATCGTTTCACAAAAATTACTTTTTCTCGTTCGACAAAAGTAGTGTGCAGTCGTTGACACGACTTGTTCAAAATACCTGGCGGCAGAACAAATGTTCTAGCATAGAATATCATGACAAGAGGAGTGTTGCTGTTGAAGGAAATCTCGGAAACACTAAATAAAATATAAACCCTTGTTTGGATATCCTAAGATTTTTTGTGTAATATTAGGTCCTTACCTATGAAATTGGCGTTTTGTATGCGAGGAACATAAAGTCGATTTTTTTTAAATATAATATATTTATTTAATCAAAGTATGTACCATTGCTATCTATGCACTTTTGCCATCTCATAGGTAGTTCATCGATCCCTTTACTAAAAAAACCTTTCGGACGGGAATCAATAAAATCTTTGAAGGCGGTTTAAACTGCCCCACCGGAGTTGAATTTTTTTCCCTTGCAAGAAGTTATCCAAATTTCGAAAAAAAATTGTTGGGACAAGGTCTGGAGAGTACGGTGGATGTCTTAGACATTCCAATTGAAGCTCCTCTAATTTGGTAGCCGTCTGTTATGCAGTGTGTGGTCTAGCGTTCTAACGCGCGTTTGTTGAAATGCTTCACTCAATTCGTGAGGTACCCACCTTTCAAGCTTTTTCACCTTCCCAATTTGCTTCAAGTGGATTAAAACAGTTTTATCACTAACACCGCAGCCTGCAGCTGACTCGGACGTGGTTTGCGATGGATCCGCTTCCACAATAGCCTTCAATTCTTCATTAACAACTTTGGTCTCCGGCCGTCCACGGGGCTTGTTCTGCAGGTCGAAATTTCCAGAACGGACACGTTGGAACCAAAAACGCACTGTGTTTTCTTTTGCGACACCGTCGCCATACACATCATTAATCCTTCGAGCCATTTCTGCAGCACTGGTGCCACGGTGGAACTCGTACTCCTAAATAACGCGATATTTCAAGTTTTCCATTTTGTAAACTGAGTGACGCAAAGAAAAAAAAACAAATAAGGAACAAACAAATTAATTTGGTTTCAGGATGATTAATTAATCAATATATATTATAAAAGAAAGTCCAAAAAAACGTGCGGAACGCAAAAACTCAGAAACGCGTGCCGGTACGATCAAGAGAGTTATATGGTATGGTAGATCTCTATCCCCCCTAGGGAATAAGGGTATTCGTTTTTACCTAAAGGGCTTGCTTTCGAAGATATAAGGGCTGGAAGTTCTAAGAAGACTCTAGAAATTTCAAGAAGAGTCTGGAAGATTCCGGAAACTTCTAGAATATTCGATCAAACTCTGGAATGTTCTGGAAGAAATGGAGGAGTATGTCAGCGAGTCTAGAAGGTTCCGGAAAGTTCAAAAAGGTTCGATAAAGCTATAAAAAGTTCTGAAAGGAGTGGAGGAGTGTGTCGGTGTGTCTAGAAGGTTCCGGAAAATTCTAGCAGGTTCCATAAAGCTGTGGAAGTTCTAGAAGGTTCTATCGGGCTGTACAAAGTTCAGGAAGTAGTGGCGGAGTATGTCTGTGAGTTTAGATGGTTCCGGAAAGTTCTAGAAGGTTTGATAAAGCTGTTAAAGTTCTAGAAGGTTTCATAAGGCTGTAGTAAGTTCTGAAAGGAGTGGAGGAGTGTGTCTGTGTGTCTAGAAGGTCCCGAAAAATTCTAGAAGGTTTTATAAGCTGTAGGAAGTTCTAGAAGGTTCGATAGGACTGTACAAAGTTCTGGAAGGAGTGGCGAGGTATGTTGGTGAGTCTAGAAGGTTCCGGAAAGTTCTGGAAGGTTTGATAAAGCTGTAGAAAGTTCGGAAAGGAATGGTGGATTATGTCGGTAGGTTTAGAAGTTTCCGGAAGTTCTAGAAGGTTCGATAAAACTGTAGAAAATTCTAGAAGGTTCCATAAGGCTGTAGTAAGTTCTGGTAGGAGTGAAGGAGTCTGTCGGTGTGTCCAGAAGGTCCCGACAAATTCTAGAAGGTTGTAGAAAGTTCTAGACGGTTCGATAGGAATGTACAAAGTTCTGGAAGGATTGGCGGAGTATGGCGGTGAGTCCAGAAGGTTCGATAAAGCTGTAGAAAGTTCTGGAAGGTATGGTGGAGTATGTCGGTGGGTTTAGAAGTTTCCGGAAGTTCTAGAAGGTTCGATAAAACTGTAGAATGTTCTAGAAAGTTCCGTAAAGCTGTAGAAAGTTCTGATAGGAGTGAAGGAGTCTGTCGGTGAGTCTAGAAGTAACGGAAAATTCCAGAGGATTCGATAAAGTTTCATAAGGTTCGATTAAGCTACAAAAAGTTCTGAAAAGAGTGGTGGAATATGTCGGTGGATCTAGAAGGTTCCAGAAAGTTCTAAAAGGTTTGATAAAGCTGTAGAAAGTTCTGGAAGGACTTACGGAACACGTCAGTGAGTTTAGAAGGTTCCGGAAAGTTCTACAAGGTTCTGTAAAGCTGCACAAATTTCTGGAAGGAGTGGTGTGAGTCTAGAAGTTTCCGAAATGTTCTACAAGGTTCGATAAAGCTGTAGAAAATTCTATAAGGAGTGGCGAAGTATGTCGGTGAGTCTAAAAGGTTCCGAAATTTTCTAGAAATTTTGATAAAGCTGTAGAAAATTCGAGAAGAAGTGGCGGAGTTCATCGGTGAGTGTACAAAGTTCCTGAGTTCTAGATGGATCGATAAAGCTGTAGAAAGTTATGGAAGGCATTACGAAATATGTCTGTAGGTTTAAAAGGTTCTAGAAGGTTCTAAAAGGTTCGATAAAGCTATAGAAACTTCTGGAAGGAGTTACGGAACACGTCAGTGAGTTTAGAAGGTTCCGGAATGTTGTACAAGGTTCAGTAAAGCTGTACAAAGTTCTGGGAGGAGTAGCGGAGTATGTCGGTGAGTCTAGAAGTTTTCCGAAAAGTTCTACAAGGTTCGATAAAGCTGTAGAAAAATCTATAAGGAGTTGCGAAGTATGTCGGTGAGTCTAGAAGATTCCGAAAAGTTCTAGAAATTTCGATAAAGCCGTAGAAAGTTCGGGAAGGAGTGGTGGAGTACGTCGGTGAGACTACAAAGTTCCTGTGTTCTAGACGGTTCGATAAAGCTATAGAAAGTTCTGAAAGGAGTGGCGGAATACGTCGGTGAGTCTAGAAGGTTCCGAAAAGTTCTAGAAGGTTCAATAAAGCTCCAGAAAGTTCTGGATGGAGCGATGGAGTATTTCGGTGAGTCTAGAAGATTCTAGATAGTTCTGGAAGATTCCCTAATGCTCTAGGATGTTATGGATGAAGATAGTTTAATAAGCTTTCAGAAATGAGTGGCGGAAAGTGTTAGTGAGTCTAGAAGGTTCTGGAAAGTTCTAGAAGTTTGGATTATATTATTAAAAAAACAATTTGAATGCCGCTAAAACTCAAAGACGAGTCCCGGTACGATAACGGGATTTATATTGTGTGGTAGCCCTCTATCCTGCATCCATGAAGAAAGTTCCCATTCTTACCTGAAGGGCGTGCTTTTGAAGATATAAGGGCTGGAAGTTTCGCCCGTTGAAATTTTTAGAACAGTTCAAAAAATTCCAGAGTATTCTTGAGCATTCTACCACATTCCAGAACATCTCGGAACATTCTGGAATGTTCGGGAATAGGATGGAACGTTCAGGAACATACCGGAACAGCTCAGATCTGGAATATTATTCTGGAACATTTGAAGTTTTTTTTTTGTATGGAGTTACCCATATGGGGCATATAAAGCAAGATCCTTCGTGGATTCGAATGTCAATTCAATCTCACATCAATTCAATGAGCGATGCCGGACACCCCAGTCAGAGTATTTGAGAGCATTCCACAACGTTCCAGAACATCCCGGAACCTTCAAGAAAATTGTGGAATGTTCGAGAATAGGAAATCGGGAACATCAATGTGAAACATTCCAGAACACTCTCAAATGTTTTCCTGAGCGAAGCCGGGTATCCCAGCTAGTCTGTTATAAAATAAAATAAATAAAAAATGTCGCTACTAGCTAAAGCATTCAATCAGCCGAGAAAAAGCTTGCCCCCGCAACATCCCTTTTTATCCAAAACTGCGGGAAAAGACATTCCTAGCAAAACCGTCCATAGGATACATCTATAGGATTTAGGGTGCGAGAAAATAAGATAGTAACAAACTATTTATTATTTCACGGGTACTCGGTTCCAATATAATACGACAAATCAACGGTTGTACGCTAGCCTCATTTGGTCTAGTGGTATGAAGCGCCTGAAGAACCTTAGCGGTCAGACATTTTACGGACCGAGGATCAAATCTTATGAAATCCAAAAAAAAAAAAAATCTAAATCAATATCTAATCTTCAAACCACTCCAAAATGGACAAGGCAAAGAAAAAAGCGTTTTCGAAGAAGAAACCACAAATACTAATAAGATGACCAAATGTATAGGAATAGGTGCACAGGAATTTGACAAAAATTATGGAAAAAAATCATCCTTCACATTGGTAAAAAAAGTACTTCGTAGTGTCCCCACTCTTGTCTACTTTAGTTTTTTGAAGATTTCACTGCTACCGCGTGTGAATCGCCCACTCTGATTTTTTTAACTTCAAATGAGACCAGGCATTGTTGGATAGGTTAGGTTGGGTTAGCAGTAATCCTAATACACCCTGTATTTGGGGGGAGGATATAGAATGTTAGCGAGTTGGTATAGAAGTGTATAGAATATTGTTCCCGGTTATGGGCTAACAAAGATATGCGAAGACTCCCGTCGGTCCCGTGCTCCCCGATAGCCCCCTTTCTAGCACACAAAGAAACTGTTTATTTCACCAGCGCTAACTTCACGGCAGATCCGAATCGGACAAGGATTGGTCCAACCGATTCAAAATCTGTTTTTTGAAGTGAAAACTTCTTTAGCACCGTTGTGATTCGAAACTCGATGAAACGAAAAAGCGACTCTAAAAAGAGACAAACACATACATCTATATTATTTAGCCTGCGAGAGAATGAGATAGAATAATCGGTCTCCTCTTTGTGTGGTACTTCGTAGTCTCCTCACTCTTGTCTTAGTTTAATTAGTTTTCTGAAGGTTTCACTTCTACCGCGTGTAACCTAAAATATATATTACTAAAGTTTACATACAGAACCTAACATGCTAATATATTTGTTTGACGTTCAGTTAGGTACACTTTTAATGACTTTCCCTGTTGTTAAATACAGACTCGAGTGTAGGCGAGGTTATTTATAAATAATGCGCGTATTGGCGATATGGATATTTATTATAGTAATGGCTATGAATACGTCCTAACTAACGTGTTGGCGGTTGGAAAAAGAGAGTGAGGAGAGGCCTGCATCTCCTTTTATATGCGGAATCACCTGTCTCGCTCTTGTATGGCCGGAAACAGGTGTGCCACCCTAAAACCTCTCTCACATCCTCCCCTACTTAAACGGGAGAATCCTGGCTACATAAGTGATACCTATAGCTACATATTTCATACAATATATTTTATATTTCATATTTCACATTTAAAATTAACACATTACATTTAAAATTAACAAAACATTTGTTTTTGTTCTTTCTGTTTCCCTTCTGTCCATTTCTGTCCATTTCGACTGCGAAGTGCTGTCACCTGGGCCGAAGCCTTCCTTGCCATGGGTTAGACCTGAAACATGGAGAAACAGAATTAGAGACACTTCTATTACGTAACATACCGGAGAGATCTAATTCGTCCGTCGACAATTCCAACGTGTCAGACGCGAATTCCTGGTTATCTTCCTCCTGCCATGAAACATGTAATTCCTTTAGCTGGTCTAAATGTCTTTTCCACACCATATTAGACTTGTTAATTTTTATGAAATATATTTTACTACCTTTTTTATCCACAATAACCCCAGGGACCCATAACCTATTACCCTGAGATCTGAAATCTCTAGTCATTACTTTCTGACCTATATTAAAACCTGATTTAACTCTACCCTTATATTGTCTTTTCTGATTGTTTTGGCTCTGAGTAACCTTTTTTATTACTTTGTTTCGTCGAGTAGAACCTGAACTACCCGTTCTATCCTCAATTTTCCTTGGAATCAGAGAGTCAAATACTGTTCTAATTTTTCTACCCATTAATAATACAGATGGCTCACAACCTGTTGTTGCGTGAACTGTATTCCTATAGTCTGCTAAAAAGTTACCTAACTTTTCTTTATAATCTGAAGGAAATCCATTATGTTTACAAATTTTTTTAAGGAAATTTTTACAAGTCTTTACTGTAGCTTCAGCTTGCCCGTTGCTACTAGGGTGATTGACTGGACTAGTGATATGTTCTATCCCATTTTTCTTACAAAAATTTTCAAAATCCTCAGAACAAAAACACGTACCATTATCACTAACTAAAGTTGCAGGAAAACCAAATTGCGAAAATAATCTATGAAGTATTTCGATATTTTCTTTTGAAGACAGACTGTTTACTTCCAGACACTCAATCCACTTTGAAGAAGAGTCTACCACCACTAAAAAATTTTTGTTATATAAACTACCATGATCAATATGTACCCTGAACCATACTTCAGGTTCATATGGCCACACTGCTAAAGAACTCTTTTGTGATTCTGGTTTAATTTCTAAACAATCTCTACAATTTTCCGTTATTTTCTCCAAATCTTGATTAATTTTTGGCCACCAGACAAAGCTTTTTGCAATACCTTTAGTCTTAAAAACCCCTAAATGAGATCTATGTAACATCTTTAAAACCTCTTGTCTTAAAGACTCAGGTACAACAACCCTATGTTGATATAAAACACACCCATTTATCAAAGACAATTCTAACCTTTTTTCCCAAAAAATTCTAATAAAGTTACCACTTTGTGCCTTTTTTACTGATGCTGGCCAACCTTCGATAAGAAAATTTTTTACTTGACCTAACACATCATCCTTTTCGGTTTCGCTTTTTATCACGTCTAAAGACAAATTAAACCCATTATTCTCGAAATAATTAATGTAATCAGACTCTATCTCATCTTCACAGCTAACCTTTTCAATCGGACACCTGCTCAGAAAGTCTGAACAATTATTTTTCGATTTTACATATTCAATTTTAAAATTAAACGAACCTAACATAATAGCATATCTCTGTAACCTTGACGCGGCAATCTTAGGTACTTCTTTATTTTCACCTAAAATTCTCACTAACGGCTGATTATCCACAGCTAAAATAAATTCTCTGCCGTACAAATATTGATAAAACTTTTTAATTCCAAAAATAATTGCTGTTGCTTCAATATCTAGAATAGAATAATTCTTTTCCGCTTTAGTTAAAGTTCTGCTTGCGAACCCAATCGGTCTTTCTACGCCATTTTGAAACCTATGAAGTAATGTTGCTGCTACCCCATTAAAACTACCATCTGTGACAAGTTTCACAGGTATATTTTCGTCAAAATGCGTTAAAATCCTATCCGAAGTTAATATTCTTTTAATTATCGCAAAACTATTTTCTTGTTCCGTACCCCATTGAAACTTAACATCTTTTTTAAGTAATTCGTATAATGGTGACAATATATTTGCCATATTTGGAATAAAATTACGATAATAACTAATCATACCTAATAAACTTCTTAAATTATTTAAATCACTAGGTGCTGGTGCATTTAAAATGGCTTCTTTATTCCGTTCACACGGTTGAATCCCTTGTTCACTTATTTTATAACCTAAAAACTCAATAACTTTTAAATTGAATTCACACTTGTCACTATTCACTGTTAGATTACAATGTTTCAACCTTTCTAACACGACACATACGTTTTTCTCTAAATCGTCTTCGTCTTCCCCTATCACGATAATATCATCCAAATAAAACGTCATGTTCTGTAATCCTGACAAACAATTTGCCATTGCCTTTGCAAATATAGCTGGCGCGGGAGATAACCCGTACACTAACCGCTTATACTGAAACAATCCTAAATGGGTATTGATTGTTGTAAAACGCCTACACTCCTTTTTTAAAACAAATTGACTATACGCCGATTTAAGATCGATTTTTGCAAAAACTTTCCCACCATTTACTTTCGTTAATAGCTCCTCTATCCTAGGTAATGGATATTTGTCAACTAATAACTGATTATTCACTGTCGATTTATAATCACCACATAATCTAATACTACCGTTTTTCTTAATTACTGGAACAATTGGACTTGCAAACTCACTAAACTGGACTTGCTCTATAATACCGTCTGACAGTAAACTATCTAACTCCCTTTCGACTTTTTCTTTCAAAGCGAACGGCATAACTCTGTGATTACGAAATATCGGAATAGCGGTCTCTTTTAAAGTTAAATTCACTTCGTACTTATTAAATTTTCCTAGTTTATCCGTAAAAACTTCCGGGAATTTTTTTACTAATCGCTGCTTCAAAGTATTCTGTTTTATACTGTTTACGATTCCGTTAATCCCGACGTTAAAAAGATTCATAAAATCACGCCCCACTATCGATAACGAAGCACTTGTGACAACAACAAATTTCAAATTGTGACACTGACCGTTAAATTCCACTTGTGGCGTAATTGTACCTACCACTTTCACGAGCGTATTGTCAAAACCCCGTAGACTAATGTCTTCGTGCACTAGCTTGATTCTACTGAATTTACTGAAATAACACTCCTTGGAAATTACGCAACAAGATGCTCCAGAATCTACCATGAATTTACTCTTGATCCCGTCTAGTGAAACTTCAATAAAAAATGGTTCGACACTATTAACTTCACCCAACTTTGTGTCCGACAACAAAGTATTCACACTCTTACGTGTTGAGGAACGCTTGCACTGTTTTGCGAGATGACCCTTCGTACTGCAAATTTTACATAAATAATTTTTATATCTACATTCCGTCGCGATGTGATTATTGTGACCACAAACGGTACAATTTTGTTTCACAGCGTTCGCTGGCGACTGTGACCGTGCCCTGTTGCTATGCCCGAAACGCTTCACGTCTCTGTCTTTCACACGCGAATTATTAAAAGAGAGTCGACCGGCCTTGAGCTGTACATTAGCGTAAACCGTATTATCAACTCGGGACTGCGCTTGAGTTGAAGCTACGAGGTCAATGCACTCGGCGACTTGTAAACATTTTTCGAACGAGTGTAATTCACCCTCGAGAAATAATTTTTCCCTTACCTTTCCTGGTTTACAACCCAAAACAAAGAAATCCCTTAAATTTACTGATAAACTATTCCCAAATTTGCAATTAGTAGAAAGAGACTTTAACCGCACTGCAAACTCACGGATTGATTCGTCATTTCTTTGTTTAGCACTGTAAAACTTAGATCTCTCTTCAAAAAAACATTTCGTTGAACAACAATACTCATCAAGTTTAGATATCAAATCTTCTAACTTAATATCTGTTACCTTTTTAGGAATGCACAAATTAACCAATAAGGAAAAACAATCATCTTTCAATGCATTCAGGAAAATAGCCCTTTTTTTATCATCCGATGCAAACTTTTCATCATTCACGAGGAGAAATTGTCCGAGGCGGACCTTGAAGTTCTCCCAGTTCCCGTCACGCAAACTGAAGGACTCCAATCCTCGAGACTCCATGTTCCCAATGCCCAGAAGGTACCCAAATAGAGAGAAAGAAAACAGAAAAAACAAAAACTTCCCAATGAGGCTTCTTCTTCTGCCGTCTGCTCCCTGGACCCAGCTCCGGAAACTGCTCCTTGACCCTGTGAATTGATGGCTCCTTCCAGACCCGTCACACAGTAACACCGATGGCTACCCCAGATCACTCCTGCGACCTGGATCTCCGATCCTTGACCCTCAGAGATGTCGATTGACGCTGGACCTCCCGTGCTTCCCCCTTCCGAAAAGCTGGCTGGCTCCAGTGTCTTCTTGCACTTCACTCCTTGCAGTGAAGTGTTGGAATAATTTCGGTCCGGCCTTTCTTACCGACCCGAAATAATAATGTTACCGCGTATTTTTGCCAAATTTTTGTGCCAAATTTTTTTTGCGCGTCGATTCTTTTCGCGATATTTCTGCCGTATTGTGCAGAATCGTGTACCGTAGGCTGCGCCACTGTTAAATACAGACTCGAGTGTAGGCGAGGTTATTTATAAATAATGCGCGTATTGGCGATATGGATATTTATTATAGTAATGGCTATGAATACGTCCTAACTAACGTGTTGGCGGTTGGAAAAAGAGAGTGAGGAGAGGCCTGCATCTCCTTTTATATGCGGAATCACCTGTCTCGCTCTTGTATGGCCGGAAACAGGTGTGCCACCCTAAAACCTCTCTCACACCTGTAAACGCTGAAATACCCTCGACAAACGAAAAAATCGACCCGTAATGAAATTTAAGAGTTTTACTGTAATACCTTCAATTTTCAGGCCATCTTTTGGACCATATAGTAGCCAATTTCAAAAAAATGCGGATCGTGGGTTGAGGCAGCCAGTAAAAAAATTTGCCAGCAGTGCATTTCACTAAAAATGGTAAAATTAATACGGGAAAAATATAATTGATTGATTCACATTTTCGCGAAAACCAACATCAAGTTGTAATCGTGTACCTATCAACTCGATCTAACAAACTAAATTGCAAACATTATGTGTGTGTACTGGAAGTATAAATGTTTCTTAACTTTTCATCAAAATAAAGGATATCGTTTACACAATTTTCACTCCACAGTTTATAATCACCCACGAAATTTGTTCACAGAAAACAAAAACAAAAATGTGTTTAAACGATCACATTCACAAAGCCAAGATGCTATCGAATATTTAATTCTTTGTTTTAAAAACTCTATTCATAGTTTTTTCCATTAACCTTACTTGTATTATATTTAGCAAAGGTTTTGGAGGGCCATTATTTTTTAAAAACAATTTATTCTCAAATGAAATTCGGTTGCTTTTGAAAAAATCAACGTTAATCGCAATGTTTTCATTACCACTCATTTTTAAATAAATTTATTACAGAGCAAAACTAGCGAAAACCATTAAAAATGTGTCAATAGTGATCAGTGATCTACCAAACGCTTGATTTCACCGCCCCGGTGCGATGGTAGAAGTAATTCATAACATTGTCAATTAGTTGTAAATTCGTTATTCCTAACTAAGTCATTCCAATCATTCGGTTACACATCAAGCATGTTAAATGTTTTGTCATAAATCAGAATTTCTTTGCGCATGTGAGCCGCTAGTGCACGAGCGTGTCATATATCTTCACTCATGTCTTGCCCATTTCACGGTTCCAGCCTCTGTAGACTGTCCCAGTAGAAATATCACTTCATGTGACGTAACATCTCGGCACAACGGAAGATGTGAGTGAGATGAGTCTAGTATGAAAGTTAATTGGTAAGGATATTATAACGAATTGGCGGGATTTCTTCGCGAATGAATGTTACGAATTTACACTTTTGACGTTTGTCGATGTTTTTACGAATTTACACTTTTGACGTTGTCGGTGTTTGGTAGTGCATTGCACAAGTGCACTAAAGCAAGGGTAGATATTAGCGTGAGATAATTTCCACCACCAAGATTTGTATTCATTCATGAAAACACAATGGAAATTCAAATAGATGTGTTTGATTTTCGATTTTGTTTTTGTTTATTTTTATATTATTACTAGCTGACCCGGCGAACTTTGTACAGAATCAATAACTGCTGCGTTAACTTATAAGCTGAATTAAATGCAGTTTTTTTGTAAGTTAATAATTACCCAATGAAGTAATTATCGATACGCAAACTATCCGTATCAGAGATGGCGTTATGCACGGATTTATATGTTTCGTGATTTTCTTACTTTCAACTTCTTACTTGCGGGAATTGCATTTCATTTTCTTTATACGTGTGAAGGAAATTTATTATACCTATTATACCTTGTATTTTTCCTTTGGAGGGGTGCAGACATACTTCACCGTTTGTCTCATTTCCAACTGTTGACATTTAGCGTGTAAGACAGGGGGAGTGCATTATATGTTTAAAAACAAAAGCAAAACAATCAGCCCATTAACTTTTGACGTTTTTGAATTTTTGGAATTCACTCACTATTCGATATTATACTTATCACAATTTGCTTATAAAAATGCTGCAGCTCTTTCAAAAGATGAGAATTCTTTCCATACAAAATGTACGAGGAAAAGAATTTTGTTTATAATTATGTTTTAATAGCTTTTCTGCTATTCGTGGCGGAGACAAATCCAACAAATCAAAGGTCATAAAAATCGGTCGAGCCGGTCTTGAGTTATAAATGGTGTAACTAACCCTACTTTGTTTTAAATTTTAAGATTTTTATTTATGTTAGGTATTTACTTTATTTTTATTAAATGTACTAATAGTTGTATTTGCCATGAATTTGAGTCAGTTTACTGAATCCTTCGGATAAGATTTAAATAAATTAACTATGTAAGATAACCCCAAATGCTGGTTAACAAATTTTATCATATTGACCAAAGCAATATTTTCCCTAAGCCCTTCGGTTGCTGGGGATTGAATTTTTTTTTTACCTTTACAGTGTACGCTTTTAGTTTTCATACTATGTAAAGTAAAATGCTTTTATGTGATCAGTATAACAATAACTTGTTGCTGGTTTGGGTAAAAAAAATCGTCACACCTTTATAATAAGAACTCATGTCTGTAAATAAAATTAGTATAGTACTCGTTGCGCTGTATACGTGTTTTATGGAATTACCCCACTACTTATGTCCCAGGCATTATGCCACTGACAATTGTGAGTTGAAATATTAGTAGTGTAGTCTCTATAATACCTCTGAATACCATTTATAATTGCTTGCCTGAAACCTAACCACATCAAATATTTCATATTGTTTTCCTATTCTGTTGTGATGCACTGTACTGCATTGGCGTGCATTGCCCTATGTAGAAAAGTAGGGAAGGTGTATTTTTTTTTAAAGTTCAGTATGAATATTTTTTACAATATTTTGCTGATTGCTATGGTAAACTGATTTTGGGCGCAAAATTCATTGACAAAAAAATTAAAATAATCGAAACAAAAATTAGGGGAAGGATGCAATGATTGCGCAACTTCTTTATAAGAATGTTAGTTTTCGTAGGCAGGGCAAAGATACTTCTTAAGCCCTCTTTTTAAACACATGCGAATTCTTGATGAAACCAGGCTTTGCACATTACACACTGAATCATAAAAATATATTTTCAATAGAATAATGGAGACAATTATTGCAGATCCGATTAGTTTCCGCTCCTCTTTCGCTTTCTGGTTTGCGCCGTCGACACTACTTTTTAGTGTCGCCTTCGGTACTCCATACAACCAACTTGCTGTGTTTAGACCAACTTAGTTGTGAGGCAAGGCTTGCAATGCCAAGCGTCTCCACGCCTGCTGGTTTCATTCCAGCACTTACTTACATAGTAACTTCTTTTACCCATCCTAAAAGAATCCAAGACATTGCAAAATGCGAAAAATTGTTGATACCGGGCCGGTTCAACAGTTGAGCCAGAATGATAATGGCGGTGCATTAAAAAAAATTGTTGATTTTTCAAAAAATTATTGTTATAAAAAAAAATGTTATTTCAAATAACAACAAACCGTTTAATCTGAGGAGACCATATTTGTCTTGTCCCAGCTCATACAGGTCTCATATAAATCGCTGTTAATCCCTTATTATCATAGTGAGAAATATATTCTAAACGATGTTAAAAAGGCAAAACACCAGGCTTTATATTCGCAAAAAAATAAAACATACACCTTTATGAAACCAACGTTTTGAATCGGAATTTGAAAATAATTTTTGAAACTTTGGAATTTTTTATTAATTACTAGCTGACCTGACAAACGTTGTTCTGCCATATCATTTATTTCTATTGAATATTTTGGTTCTTAAATAAAAAATAACGAATGTATTGTAAGTGTGTGGGGATGGGATCTATGACAGAAAGAAGAATAGAGCGCTGTAGAGCATGACCGCCGATAAAAAAAAAACCAACTAAAGTAGGAGTAAAGAAAATCAATTTGAATTTCGAAGAGCAATTGAGCGTACGATGTTTTTTGTCAGTCCGTCTTTAGCCAACACAAATAAACTCGATGGGTTGCTTTAATATCAAATGTGTGGATGAAAGTTCCATGAGGCGGACGTAGCGCCATCTGTCATTCAACAACATAAATAATTTCGTTCTATTTGAAATACGAAAGACGGTTAAATTTGTTCATATAAAAATATTAAAAACGCGATTAAAAAATGGGAGGGTGGGGGTAGAAGGGTTTAAATTTGAGGTTATAGGTATTTTTTGATACCAAATTAAAAAAATATACAAATGAAAAAAAATTGTCTAAAAAATAGATTTTTTTGCTGGATCGGAACACCCTAATCATCTAGATGTATAAAATATACTTTAAAACCTTTTCCCATACCTACCAAATACACATAAAAAATTTCATAAAAATCTGTCAAGCCGTTTCGGAGGAGTGCGACCACAAACACCGTGAAACGAGATTTTTATATATAAGATTTTCATACGGAACAACAAAAAAGTCAGGTAACGTTAACGTTTATAATACATTTGTCTAATAAAATATGAATGTGTTTTTATTTTTTTTTGTTATCAGTAATTTTTAATGTACCAGTAAACGTGATGTGAACCATTTTCAAAACTTTTGAATACGTTTAGAAATATTCCATTTATTTGCATTTTATCGTAAAGCGGAAATATTTTGCCCGTCTGAAAAATATTTCCGCCTTACGATAATTTTTTTATATAAGGCGTGTATAGTATTTTAGTTATTAATTGTTGAACTGACCAACAGATTGAAATTTCGCACACAAGTAAGGGGTTAATTGTAGATTAATATTTGAAATCCAACAAATCATATAATGCAATTAGAGTCGGGCAAAGCTGCTCAGTTGAACGACAATGAAAACATCCGGTTCAGTGAATCGGCTCAATTGAACGACTGAATTAAGCTACGGACACACTTGCTCATTAGAAGCCAAGGAGCATGCTACCTAGTAGCAATTGCTTCCCGCTCACTCGTTCGCAAAGATCCGCGAACCGCGAGCAAGTATGTCCGTAGCTTTGAAGGTCGGTCTTACGGAACCGGATCTTACGGATCCGTATGAAAATTCGGATCACTGAGCCGACTCGTTCTCGAACGACTCATTTCTCTACGATCTTCAATTTCAAAATGGCCGTCGTCGATCAGCTGGTAGGCGCTGTATCGCCTGTATCTTATTTTCCTACAATTTTTGCAGTGTGCAGGTGATGCTCCGTTTGAGATAGTATTGATTTTAAAAGCTAAAAAAATAATAATTTCAAACAATTTCCATACCACTCTCCCGTAATAATATTGAAAAATATAATAACAAAATAAATATAATATATAAATAAATAATTCCACCTAAATAATCTTTTAACTAATTGAATAGTACCATACTTTCTTCCTTATAACTGTCATACAAAATGAACATCTGTCGAAAAACTTTTCAGGAGTGATGACGTCACACGATTCACTGTACGTGGGGTATTTTTCAAGGGACCTTGAAAAATGAAAACTTTGAAAATTATTTTAACTATTAAAACAAACTAAAAAAAAAAATTGCAGTTATTTAAGTCAGAATATTCATTAAAAAAAAATTGGACTGGAGTTCTCTATTTATAAGTCATGGGGTAGATGGATTAGAAAATATAAAAGAAAACAAATTATATGCTATAAGGTATTTAAAAAAAAATACAACATAAAAAAAATAACTAGCGAATTCTCCTGCATCCTAAATATTTCTCGAGAATTTACTCGAATAAGGAATAAATGAACATTTACTGATATTTTTACATGTACCTAAATATGGAAAAAATATATAATAAAATTATTTTACATGTAAAAAATGAGAGAAATGCAATAAAACTTAATAAAAATGATTAATAATTTTTAGAAAAGTTTAGTGGGTAAAAAAAAAGATAACAAAAATTATGTTTCACGGAAATGAAAATAAAAAATAAAAGCAATTTAGGAAGTATGTCTAAATTGTTTTTTTTTCATAAGAAAACAAGTTGTAAATAAAATGGATTACATGTTATGTATTAGATTTATTACAGATTATAAGGAGACGACGAGAAAGCTACGTTTTATAGATGCCCTTTTTGGATTTTTACAAGAGTGTGTAGAGATATTAACATAATTATTGTACTTTTTTTAAACACAACAAAACCTCTCTCAGGAACGATCTTTTGTATTCATTTAATGTTGAATTAAATATTTTAATAATTTGTCGCCTAACAGTAAGATAACTCGTAAACCAGACTAACGTTTTCCCACTCATTCCAAGATTTTCTAATTTCCAAATAAGAATTTTATGGGAAATTGTTTTGACGCTTTTCAGACATCTATATCTGTTGGTTGTACGTTTTTCATAAATAATTAAATTGGAAAGAGTATAAAGTTATAAATGAAATGTATTATACGTTTTAAGTGAAATTGGTTATCAGTCAAGGAAAAAGATAAAAGTTTCAAGGAAAATAAATTTTTCGTTATAAAGGAAATTTTAAAGTTATAAACGATACAGATTTTCAAGGAAAATATCGCCCACTCCGCCCCTCTCTGCCCCTTTCCGCCCCTTTCCGGGTACTCACTAATAAAAGTTTTCCGAGCAGGGCTTCCGAAGGCTCACACAAATTATTTATCACTAACACGTTTTTGCCGATGCTGCAAACATTAAACTATCTCGTCCTTGTGCCAGAATCAGTCGTTGCGGAAGTCTAACAGGGCTTTGTTAGCGGCGAGACTAAGTGTTTTCCGACTGCATTATGGAGAGATGAGCGCTGCAGCCGCTCAAAGTTGAAAATAAGCAAGCGAAAAAATCAATCATGCCCATCGAAGTGCCGAGTAACTAACTTCCACTTCCCCCTGTGAGTTTCGTAAAATAAGTTACTGTGCAATCAACTAAAAATATTATTATGAAGCACCGTCAGTAACAATTTTAATTTGTTCAGATTTTCACGTACATGCTCTCTATAACCTTCGTTAGTGTCCAATACTGCTTGAAAAGGCTTTGGCTTAGCTAGTTTTCAGATATTAATAGGCAAATACTTTGAATCCTTTCTCTACCCCCTCTTATTGAATAATTGACCGATCAGTGGCTGAGTTGGCATCGCGTTTTGACTACACACCTATGACCTAGAGGTAAATACATTATTAAAAGCCAAATAAACTTTTCGAAGAGAACCTTCTTTAACGCCGATTGTGACTTTAAATTCTGGTGAAACGGAAATGCGTTTCAACTCAGTTCTATACAAATACTCGGTTCTAATGTAATGCGGTATACCTAGTCGCACCTCGACGCGTACCTTTCATAGCGTTATGGGCAAGGTGCCTGACAAATCTCAGCGGCCAGAGAGCTAGACAGACATCAAGCGAACGGGGGTTCGAATCCTACGAAATAAAAAAAATAAAAATATTTTTATTTTGTGAAATCAATATCTAATCTTCAAACCACTCTAAAAAACACGCACAAGAAAAGAAAGCGACATCCAGCGACTTTCTAGTTTCACGTTTACTGCGTGTGAATTACACATTTTTTTGTGCTATCAAAAAAAACTATTTATTTATTTTTTACTACATGAAAAGTTTATTGAATTCCGTGTATTAATTTATTATAATGCCGACTTTAACAATTTTATTAGTGAAAATCACGAAAATCCGCATTCATAAAATAGTGCGATCCATTCACTGAGCCGCTCAACACGTGTGTACTGTAACTTATCCATTTAGCCTTGATTCCTACAAAGCGTGTTCAGTTTCCGCCACTGCTTTAATTGAGAAAACTCAAATTGCTCTTGCAAAATAGAGATTAATTCATTAAATCCCCCTCACATGTACCACGAAGCGCGCACAAGTGTGTAAATGTGTGTATATTGTGCTTTCCCATATAATATTCACCCACAAAGGTAGGGGGCTCCACCTGGGCTCAGAGTCATAAATAAAACGGAAATTAACAAAACCCTAACAATATAATAAGGCGGCACACACACCTAAATCATTTTAATGTTGCCCGTGTTCCCCGCTATATCTCCACCTTGCTTACACAGACATACGACTAGAGGGGACACACACAGACAAGCTAATGAATGTGGATAGCCATGACAAAAGTTTCACTTTAGCCTGGACGATTTTTATGAAATATCATTGCGTGCTTTCAAAAGGCACACTTTTTATGCTTCTGCACTAGAGTGGCAATTACCCAAAGCTCGTGATGCTGTGGCATTTTTCATTCGGGGATATGTTGTTGGTGAGACGAAAGTTACAGGGGGAGAGCAGGGGAGGAAATTGAGAAGTTACTAGCTATTTTTATTTCGTTATTAAGAAAAGCTAAACCCATTTCAGAACCGTATTGATTATTGTCACGGCGATAAAGAATCATTCCCGGAAGAATTTTAGTAAGGTGTTGTTAGCAATAGGCCACTTGCATGGATTTCATAATGACTTGGAAAAAATCGTGTAGATAGATTTTTCTACTAAGATTACGAAAATGTTACAAAAATTTTTTAGAAACTTATAGTTTTTATTTTAAATAAATAAATCCTTTTGTGGGCTCGTGACGTCACTACATGAAAATGTTCCGTCTCCGATAATATTCGATTAATTTTATAAAATTCCACACTGATTTTTTTTTAATGGTAACTTCCAACTGCAAACGTTTGGACGATTTGGCTCAACACATCAGCCTGTGCAATATTATTACGGGAGTGTGGTAAAAATATTATTGTGGCGGATAAAAATTGTTGCTTAAAATATAATTTTTTTAGCTTTACGAATTTTAATCAATATTATGGAAACCGAAGCATCGCCTGCACAATTGTAGGCAACTGATAAGATACAGCGCCGAATCAGCTGTTCGATGTCCGCCATTTTGGAGTTCGAAGTTTGGAGTTGGACGGTTGGCTTCGGTGTGAAAAAAATAAAATTCACTTGCTTTATTGCCTGCGAGCTTCGCTACAGGTCCTTTACAGGTACTTTCGTACGGTGGTTAAACGAATCAAATTTTAAATAACTTAATGTAGTATCAGAATTAGAATTGAAATATTTTGGTTTGTCGTTTTGACAGATGTTGTACGGACGGTTTTTTTAAGTAAAACTTCCTTACGCACGCTTGACTTGGGGAGTAAGCTAATGGATGCGTGACGAGAGCGTTACGAAAAGTGTGATCGGGCGAGGCGAACAGTCGGGCCTTTACGCACGCTTGAATTGGGGAGTAAGCTGGTGAATGCGTGACGAGAGCTTTATGAAAACTGTGATCGGGCGAGGCGAACGATTTGGCGAGGCCAACGGAAGTTGAGAGGGAGATATAAGTTAGTGAAGTTTTACTTCAGCCGTGTGGTCTAAAGCACACTCGTTTTTGTTTTAAATGATTTTCGGCTATGTAATTATTCTTTTTTCGCACCCATAAAATTATGTCCCGTCTTTCCGGATTATAAAAAATGGTCCGATTTTTCGGATTGAAATTTTCAAAAAATCGCCAGGGTTTCAAAAATACAATAAAAAAATACGGAATGTCTTGAAATATTTGCCTAATCCGGAAAAAAATTTTTAAAATGTAATGTAGGTGGCCTATGGTATGGGTCCTTTCTTCATTTAAAAAACACTCCGAGAATTTGAAATGTTCCAATATTAGCAGTAATAAACAAAAAATTTATTTTATGGTACGATTGTTATTTTTGGAGTCGGTGTCAACCAAGGTACCCGCGGCCCGGCGTGTTAACTTGACAGCTCCTCTCCCGCCGACACCGACTCCAAAAATAAAATCGTACCTACATATTGATGAGTAGAAAAGGTAAGTTGATTATAAAGTTGTAGAAGAATACGAAATAATTTTTTTACTTTTTAGTGCATTTTTTGAAGTCGTTTTTTTGCTTTGTTAAATTTTTTGTTTATTTTTTGATTTTTAGTGAATCTGAAGTACACTAACTAATTCGATTAAGATTCGGCCGAGTATCGTAAATTTGTTCTTCAGAATTGGAGCGTTCCGTTACTTTGTCATGGATCCCATAATCAGAACCTAACCAAACTCTCATCAAACTAACCTTGAAGTACATCCTTTCCAATAAAAAAAGAATCATCGAAATCGGTTGGCGTGATATTGAGTTATTCGTCCATTTATCGCGCACATACTTGATGCAAATTTAAGACTTATATGATTTTCTCATGGATGCCATTGTCAAAACTGGACCAAATTAAAATGGGACCACACGGGAAGCACCAGCTTTCAAATAAAAAAGAATCATTAATATCGGTTCACCCAGTCGAAAGTTCTGAGGTAACAAACATTAAAAAAAAATACAGTCGAATTGAAAACCTCCTCCTTTTCGAAGTCGTTTAAAAAGAGAAAGCGATTACAGAAAACCGGCCTTTTATATCAACAAAAAACTTTTTTGACAACCTGACAGTTTTAATACAAGCGCCATCTGGACGCACAATGGAAACCTGTATTATCGACATATAATCTGTCGGTAAATAAAACTAGATAAGGCTGGTAGAGGGCAGTACCTAACTGAACCAATTCAATTATAATATTATACGGTATTATATTATAAGGTAAGTTAGGGAACGTACCTTTACTACGTGACCCACTTTTTACAATTTTTAACCCCCCCTCCCCCCTCGGTGACCACGTGTAGTATAGTCCAAGACCCCTCCCGTCCTCTTACAGTTTTCACGTAGTAATTCATAAATATGGTTTTGAATCATTTCTTGCTAACAAAAAGTTAAAAAAAAATTATTTTGCTTATATTTGTCTTTATTAAAATGTCGCTTGCTGCGTGACGGCTAGAGTGCATGCATATCTATAATTACAAGTGGAAACAATATTATCATGATAAAACTTATGTCAAAATATATTGTAACCAGAACTTATTTTATAGAAATTATCAGTTTTCAATCAGCTGACGTCTCGGCGTATGTACGTCAGTGTTGCCACCTGCGAGTTTAAAAAGCGCCAAACACTGCGCGCCATATTTGAATGTAGCTCGAAAAAAACGTGAGGTTTCTAGATTGACTACGTGATAAAAACCTAAGCCGCCCGCCCCTCATTGTGACCAAGCGTGGTATTTTGAAGATCCCCTCCCCTCCTGAACGGGTCACGTGGTATGGGTATATTCCCTTATTTGGAAACATCCTATATAATGTTTTAAATAAAAAAAAATGATCAAGATTGATTGACTTAGCCGAACGAATAAGGTTAAATAGTTTCCTAGTAGATTTTAATCAACATTTGAATGTGTTGACCTGTTTACAAATGTTTTACTCAACTCTTAAAAAACACGCGATAAATTTGAATAAATACGTTTGTAGTTGAAGGAAAAGTTCTGGAGGATAAACATTAGATTTGGAGAATTGTTTGAGATTTCTGGTCGGTTTGATGTGATTTGCCTGAGGAGAAAGTAGTGTCAATGTCCGACCAAACAATCTTCGTAATAGAGCGGTAAAAACCTGGTATATGCACAGAGTGATCCCGTGACCACTCTGTGCATATACCAGGTTTTTACCGCTCTATTACGAAGATTGTTTGGTCGGACATTGACACTACTTTCTCCTCAGGCAAATCACATCAAACCGACCAGAAATCTCAAACAATTCTCCAAATCTAATGTTTATCCTCCAGAACTTTTCCTTCAACTACAAACGTATTTATTCAAATTTATCGCGTGTTTTTTAAGAGTTGAGTAAAACATTTGTAAACAGGTCAACACATTCAAATGTTGATTAAAATCTACTAGGAAACTATTTAACCTTATTCGTTCGGCTAAGTTGGTACTAAAAATAATGAAGTCGTTTTCAACGGAAACACTTTCAAATCCAAGGAAGGTAATTTAAACCTTTCGTTTAATGTATGTACGTAGAAAGTGTAGAGTAACCATCACTTTTCAATAATAAGCAATCATCTCCCGGAGAAAGGCGGGTGCTAAAGTTTCAGCGTTATCCGAGCATAATAATATTGTGAAGCTAAATAAGAACCATTCATTTTACTTTTCTTTTGTGTTTTTAATATGTTTTTTAGTTCCAAGGGAGATTAAAAAAGAAATATAACTGAAGATTCTCCAGAATGATTGGCACAACCACGGAACAAATTTATACGTAAGTTCATGTCAATTGTCATTTTAACAGAAAAGTATGCGACGATGAGTGAATTTTGATGAAGCAAGGAGTGTGTGCAAGGACGGATTGTGTAAGGCTTCATCTGTCCTTCCTATTTCTGTGAAAAAAAAAACTCTAAATAATTAATGACATATTTTGAAATAAAAATCAATAATGTTCCCAAACGTTTCGAACAAATTCGTGAAAAGATTTTTCAGTTTTTACTTCTAATTCTAGTTAATGATTATCAACTTATTGATGATTTCGATCGAATGGGCAAATATTTATTGAAATTTTAGCATTAAAGTTATAATTTTTTAAAATAAATATCTGACAAAAAAAAAGAAGTTAAATGGTGAAACTTATTTAAAAGGTTTATTTATGCGAGATAATCTCGATTGGATTATGGTGCTATCGGAAGATTATTAATAATTATCAAGGGAGAACGAGCTCAATAAATTACAGGGCAGGGTTTAACACATTCCAGAACGTCTGTCATTCCTATCTAATCTTGGACTACACTCTAAAATGAATACAACATCATTCCTGTGGGTCTTCATTCGTCCTATGCGCAGTCATCAGGTGCGTCTACCGCCGAAGGGCCATTACTTATCTGTCATTAAATTGTACGTGCCAGACAGGGTGAGACACACGAGTTCTATGAATCCACGGAGGCACAAGATGTCGGTCCTTTCACCACGTTTGAAGGGAGATCGTAGTCTATGTTGCCGCTCATAGTTGTTCCGATTAGCTTCAGAGGCTCCTTCCGTTTGACGTGGCCGGGTGTGGTCCAGGGTGAGGTGATGGTCAGAAGAGAGAGGTGTAGTCAAGGCCAATGCAGCTAGAGATCTGACTTGTGGTGAGGGTTTGTGGCCCGTATTTGTAGGGGGTTGACAGCGGTAGCAGTTTAGCAAGTTTACAGCTGCTATTGTACCGGAAAACAATTCCTGGAATTGAGGCTATATTGAAAGCACCCGATGACGGCGTTTTCTTTTTGACAAACTCTCTCTTTTCTTTCTACTCTTTCCCCCACTCAAAATTTAATTTATTTTGACAATTACAAACGGCTTTACACAGTCCTTAAAATATATTTTTAAAGAGACCCGTGGTTACGTTGAGCCACGCCTTGGGTTCGAATTTTTCTGTGTAACCCTGTCACAAGGTGGTTCAGCTTCTCTACATTATGTTTGACACAATGATTTTCACTAAAATGTGATAACATTGGTGTAAATTCATTCGCAACGCCATTAACAATTTTAATTTAACAAAAATGTTAAAATAAATGTAGCCTTAATAAAAAAACCTGCATTTCTGAAATGAAAAAAAAAACGCGAGCCGCCGTTGCCACTTTTATTTCGTTCGAAAAAGATTTTTACCCTTTACAAGCCATTAAAATGATACACGTTATAAATTAAATAAACACACACAATTAGCTGAACGTTGGCATGTACGCATACATTGACATACATGTATGTAAATATTATATATGCAAGGCGTGTACCATTGAAAAAGAAACCCATAGAAAGGTATAGTAACCAATACTAACTAGATTGAATAAAAAAATATTCGTAAACATTTTCAATCAGGTTTAGATTAGATTAAACAATAATCGTATTTATTGCAAGATGCATCTATAAATTAATAAAAAGGAACAGTATCAAAATGCAGCTGAGATATACTTGAATATAAAATATCATATATAATATATCCGGGATCACAATAATAACATTCTACTGTTTACTGTTCGCTGGTTCGCCCTCACCTTGAATATGCTAGTGTCATTTGGTCTCCTTTGTATGCTGTCCACATTTGTTACATCGAATCTGTACAACACCGCTGCCTACGAGGAATTGCTTGGAGGTTAGGATTTGAAAGAGGAGAATACTCGTATGACGAAATTGAACAAAATTTAAACATTTCCTCTTTAGAAAAACGTAGAAAGGACTCTGATCTAATATGCATTTTCAAAATTATCAACAGTATTACTGACACACCTGCATTGTTACAACTCATCCTGTTCAACATTCCTTCCCGTAAACTCCGAAATAATGAATTGCTGTTCCTCAATCAACATTCTACTAATTATGGATATCATTCTCCTTTATCCAGAATGTCGAGATTTGTCAACGCAAATCAAAGCATTGAATTTTTTGGTGTAAGCCTAAATGACTTTCGGCAGTCGTTACGCAATGTGGTTATTTAAAGTCTTTTTAAATCCATCTTCAAGCTACTTGTAGTTATCTTCCCTATGTACTTTTATATTATATGTATTTTGTCAATGCTCTTCATCTATATGTAATCTCCTTTCATTGTGATCTCTCTTTTTTTTCTATTCGTGTTATTGTTATATTGTTAATTGGATTATTTTTCCGTAAATAAATAAATAAATAAAAATTCGTAAAGAAATAATTTTTGAAATTTCTAGGTAGAGTTACAAATTATTCATATAATGCTTATACGAGTATGTAGGTACAACAGAAATGGCAAACTTCAATAGTGTTTTTCTCTGTTTTCCTCATTGACCTGTATTGCGAATTCGCATCAGAACAACACGCCAATCTCGTGATGTACATGTCCCTGGTTTACACTAATTGTTAATGTACCAAATGCGTATGTCCAACGAGCCAAACATGTTCGTAGCTCGCGCTGCGGCGGGAAATAAACGGGCTATAGTAATTGAATGCCTGTCCGTGGCGGAGCACTTGTTCTAATTTTCACATGGCATTTAAAAAAAACTGCCATAAAGACAGCGTCCACCCATAAAACAAACAACAGAGTCCGGTGCTTTGTTAATTCACTTTATTGTGATTCAACTTAGAATTGCTAACGTTTGTGGACGCAGCGCATGTTTGGAATTCATGGTAATTAGAGGCGTGGAGTTCATGGTAAAGATGTACATTAAGTGGTTTTGCATTGTTGTTTTGTTCTTGTAGACTACCATTCAAAATTGAAATGCTTTTAGCGTAATTTCTCGATCTCCTGCGCAAGAAAACTTCTCTCCAACTTATTCAGCTACGTACGTAGCATCCCACCAAATATAAAGCTATATAGCTTTACCCATTTTAGCAGGGCGTGGTTTTGTATTATGATAGGTAAATCAATATTTTTCTCTTTTTTGGTTAATTTTCATTTTATCCTGATGAAGAAATCAATGGTTTCCATGTTGATAATTTTAACTTATCATCCCTTTGGAGAACATAAATTACCCGTCGTTAATGAATATTTTAAATATTCCAACTTTAGAAAACATACGAAAAATAAACGACTTAAATCTTTTTATTCAAATTACTAAACTCTGAATTCGATTGTTAAGAACTCCTTCTACAAATATACAAGTACCTACACGAATAACTAGATAAACATTAACATGTGCATATATCACCTACTGTAGTTTGCTTTCCCCAATATAACATTTATATAGGCTTGGTAACAAATACTTAAACGGTATGGATGTAGTTGACAAAAATTTGAACGTTGCAAACTTCAAACGCGCCATACGTGTATTTCATAAACTAATGTGAACACCAACTTTAAACATTTTTATTAATATTATTATTGAGTTGTGGGATATTGGCAGATTATCTATTTTTATTAACTTACAGTCTATGTTACCTATTTTATGTCAACTCTTATATTTTGTGTAACCTACATTTCGTTTCTTATATTTTATGAAATTAATTATTAACTCTACTCAATTAGAATTGGAAAATAAAACACTTTTGTACTTTCTTCCACTAATTTATATTTTACCAGGACCGGTTTCATCCTATTACGGACATTTTCAGACTGGTAGTTGAAATTCTTATGCTAATTCCTATGCTTAATTTTATAACGAAATAGAAACATTCATTATATAGAGACAATGTTGTGTACCCCTGCCTAAGTGTGTATAAATACCGTAGCATAAGAATTTCAACTACCAGTCTGAAAATGTCCGTAATAGGATGAAACCGGTCCTGGTGAAATATAAATTAGTGGAAGAAAGTACAAAAGTGTTTTATTTTCAAATTCTAATAAAATGGAATTCCACCACGAATTATCAGTGCAAAAACTAGACTCATTAAAAACTCTACTCAACTTTCGTAAAAGCCCTAAGGAAGTTTAAATAAAAATTAATATATATTTTTTAATTAAGCGGTGTTTGCCAAGTCAATTGTTTTTTTTATTTTTTATTTAAGTAATAGTTTTCAATTCGAATAATAAATTAAGGAATGTCGTTCGATCAAGGAAATTTGAAATGCTGAAAAGGACAAAATGTTACTGTGGAATTTTCACGAACGAGGGATTCTGTTGAAAATGTACAGAATATTTAAAGATCATTTTTCTGATTTTAATCATCCTACTAAAACGATCTAAAGCCTCCACGCTCATGACTTCACACGATAGCCCCGCCCCAAAATATCGTTTTAGCGGTAATTCAAAAATGGAAAAGTTTGACTCG
Source organism: Limnephilus marmoratus (assembly GCA_917880885.1). Taxonomy (NCBI): domain Eukaryota; kingdom Metazoa; phylum Arthropoda; class Insecta; order Trichoptera; family Limnephilidae; genus Limnephilus; species Limnephilus marmoratus. The sequence continues at coordinate 38,047,056 of OU862920.1, read as the reverse complement.
CTGTGAAAATTTATTCGTCAACATAAAAATTAAATAAAAATGCTATACCCATCGTAATTTTTTGCTTAATTTTTTAAAGCAATAAAAAAATGTGGAAATACCCCATTGTTCGAGATTTTTTTTGTTTTTTAAAAAAATCATGTTTTTTGTTTTTGTAGTCCTGTAATTACGATTTTATCATAAAACAACATTGAATAGATATTTCAGAATACCTAACATTTTTCGTAACTTTTTTTAAATAACAATACTTAATTTATTTTTTATTTTTCAGATTTCTATTTTTAAATGCACCTCTTTTGACGCACTCATTTTCAAAGAAATGCAGCACATTTGCACTACAGCGTGCGCTTCGTATTCGACCCAAATGGTTTCTAATTGATTTACTTGGAAAGTCTCGTACAATTATTGACTATTCGAGTATTTTATTGCTCCTTTATTTGTAAAGTATAGATGACATCATAGATAGTGAGGAAGACTCTTAATGTACTATTAAACTTTGTTTCTTTAACAGTCATTAATTAACACTCTCCGTTTATTGGCAGAGTAAGAAGAATAGAAATAAGTTTTGATTTTTTACCTTTTTAATGCACGTTTATGTCGAAAGTGAAGAACTGATCAAAGAAAATCAAAGTACGACATTGACAAAAAAAATGATTTTCGGGATACAGGCTCACAACCCCGAATAATTTCAGCACGGGTAAGCCACCCAGTGAGCCACCCATTTATTAACTTATACGATAAAATGTTTAATATTGTATCAAATAAATAAAAATTAAAACTGAAACCAAGAGTACCTATACCTTTAGGAAAAAGCTTTTTGGCCTGATTCAAGTGTTTCATAACGCTGATGGATGTCATACGTAGGTATTTGTGTTCCAATTTACCATGCAGATCGGAGGAATCCAGAAGTTGGACTTCCGCACATTAAGTGTACTTACCTATACGGTGGACTAAGTCAAGTACCGCTATATCGCCAGTCTATCGACAACCATCGAAACAAATCGTAACGTGACATTTGGCTCTACGTTGAAATGTTATTTTCAATCAATCGGAAGCGTGTAATGCGAAGTATTAGAATATCGTCGTCTTTATCGAATGCTTTGTGTGAACCGCTTCGTCGTATCGTGACTCAAACTATATCGTGGATATACCTATGACCGTCGCCGAATGAAGATCAAGCTACGAGACACAACAGTGAGTATTGCTTAATTGTGTATACCTGATCTTGTTTGGTGATTGGGCATAATTCTTATCGAAATCCATAAGCGTTTCATTTAGTAAGGAGTAGCCGCAAGGTTATTCTAAACCCCCGCGCCATCGTGCATGATTCATCAAGAGTATTTTTAAATAAGCGTGATTTTATGATCTTGCTGGTATAATGTGCTATACCTACATGTACGTAATGGTAATAAATAATTTTTAAAAATCTCCCTAATCAAGAAAATTACGATAAAGATAATATTTTTTGCATTATTAAAAAAAATATTTTTTCTGGAATGTAGATGGGAGTTTGCAATCCCACGCATACCATATTTTATTTTAAGTTTGTTCCGTAACAAGGTCTGAAATAACGTGGGTTGTTTACGATTCTTTCATCATTGTGATTATGTTGTTTGCGTGCTGCAATAATAATAATTTTGTTCATTTTCGCGTGGACCTCCATCTGTACGCATCAGTAACAAGGGTGAGATATATTCCACAAACACGGCGGCCTCTCCGCCATCGCCATTTTGAGATGTTGTCATTAAAATAATATTTTCCCGCCCTTTATAACGGCCCGCCATTGTTTTGGCGTGTTAAGAAACGCAGGTTCGCTAACCCTTTGTCTTTGTCCCGAGCATATGGAAGCGCCCTCGAGGTGATTATATTACTAAACGGCGCACAGTGAAATAATAGTCCGATTATTATTATAAATGTGCCAGAATAATCTCTCTTGCTCGGCCACCTCCTGCTCCCTTCCTCTCCATCGCTCAGAAAATAAAATAATAATGTAGAAGGGTTAATTTAATAAACCTTGTAGGATTAGAGAAATATTTTTTTTTTTAATTTCAGACTCGGTACGTTCACAAAATTCAGCAGCTTGAAGTGCCAGTAATTTTACATATTAAAAAATTAAAGTTATATTTTTAACTCAAAAACGGTCCAAATTAAAAGTGTAAGTGCGCTTGTCGATTGTACATTACACATTTTTACATCACCACAGTGTGGTGAAGCTCTACGCGGGATCGACCTCACTGCAAGTCTTAGCGCGTGATAGATTTTGAAGCGTCACGTGATCAAGTCAGTGACATCGAGCAACAACAGTTTGCAAATGGCGACGATTGTTGTTAATACAGGTTGTGACTACATATTTTGCACGCGCCTAGGCCTGGCTTTGGATCGGATTCTGATAACTTCATAGCTAAGGGAACGTACCCAAACTACGTGACCAACTTTTTGCAATTTTTAACCCCCCCCCCCCCCCCGGTGACCAAAATCCTAAGCAACCTGCCGCTCATTTGTATGGAGCGTGACCTTTTGAAGACCCCCCCCCCCCCCCTAAAAGTGTCACGTAGTATGGGTACGTTCCCTAAGCCGACCGTTTAGAAAAGTTGATACACTAACAGCCTTACTGAAAAACGTTGTGAATATTTTATACATTTGATAAACAAATTTGTAGATGAAAATCTTTCTAACGTAGCATCTGACAAAGAACAGTTTATGGAAAGATATTTTATTTTTTCCAGGTGTTTATACAAAACAAAATTGCCTTTAATTCCTAAAAATAAATCAGAGTGTGTCATTCACACGCGGTAGAAGTGAAACCTTTAGAAAACTAAAGTAGACAGGAGCAGAGAGACTACGAAGCACTTTTTTTTATCAATGTGAGGGATGATTTTTGTCCATATTTTTGATGTTGAATTCCAGTGCACCTTTTCCTATACATTTAGTCATCTTATTAGGATTTGTGTTTTCATCCTCGGAGTCGCTAGAAGCGCTATCTTTTGTGTTTTCTTCGCCTGTTCATTTTGGAGTGGTTTGAAGATTGGATAGTGACATGGAAGGTTAAAAAATAAAAACCACTCGTAGACTCTGGTTTTACCGAGGGAAACATCCGCATAAGCAGTCAGCATTACAGTAGTTTGCCGATTTCCCTAACAGGAAACAAAATTTCATAGCCGCGCGTTGCTCTCGATAATCTGCCATCACTTTTTCGCCGAAATGGAAAAAGTTGTTTTACTAAAAAAAATCTCACGGGCGAATCGATGAACTCACAGCACCTAACTTCGCATACTGACTCAGGAGGACTGACCCTAACAGACCCTACTCTTCCTCTCCACCACAGCACAATTACCTTTTTTTTGGGTCCCCCTTCGTATATGGGAACCGAGTACTCGTGGCTAAATAAATATTGCTATCTCATTATCTTTCGGGCTAAATCCTAGAGATGTCCTAGAATCCTAGAGATGATCTCTTTTTAGTGCAGCTCGTTTCTGTTTCATCGAGTTCCAAATCACAACGTGCAATTATTTTATGATTACTTGACTAAAACTGACGAAAAATAACATAAATAAGTTGTAAATATAATGAAATATGCGAATAGAATAGTATTTAATTGATCATTATATGAACAAAACATGATTAATGTAGAGATTACAAGATGTAAACATCAGTCACCACTCTGCGGGCACTCGGCGCGCGCTAAAAAAATTATCACAATTCGCTTTTGCGCATGCGTGGGATTCAGAACGCGATTTTGCCAGTTCCTTCACAGAACAGTAAAAAACTTTTTTTAATAATTATAAATTCGTGATTGAAAATGTACAGTATTTATTCAATGTGTAACTAAAGCACCGTTTAACGGTTGGTTTTGTTTTAAAGTAAGGCTGTTTGTGTAAGAATAAAACGTTTTTTTACCAATTTCTTAAGGCTCTGCAACCGGGCTCGAATAGAAGAAGATGTAGAGATACGATATTACGAATGTTAGAGGAGAGCGCTAACATTTACAGCGACAAAATCGGTGCGAAAATTGCGAAAATGTTTAATAAAACACGACTCTTTTAAAATAGAGCAAAAATCTCGCGGGCATTATCTTAAAAAGCATTTAAATAAACACTGTGAATTTTTTCATACATATAACTTGTAAAATAACTGCAACAAACGTGTTTATAATAATTTTTGAAGCATACTTTGAGATTTTTTTCTATCGAGGGAATTTTATATAATTTGCGTTTCGGCGCGGGCAAAGTCTAGATATTATCTTCAAGAATAACATATATTTTTTAAGAGCTTTAAAACTTACCGTATTTAAGGGAAATATGTAATAAATCGGTAGAAATCCGGGTTGGTTCGCTTAAGTGTTCTTTCTTTTTGTTCACAATGAACACTTAGTGATCTGCATGTTTATTCCTTTTATAGAAAAATGTCTTTATGTTACGATAAGATGCAAATTGATGAACATTGCTTTCAACACAAGTACAGCTCGATCTTTGGCCTTAAAATAGTATATTTCAAACCATCATAACTAAACCTCCTTTAGTAATCTTGCACTAGACAACATATTTAGTTTTAATATACTAGTGTACTTTCCTTTCCCTAAAAGTAAGTTCTACTAGCGTGGACCTATATTCAAAATATAATATTGTGCGAACGAAAGCAATTAAAAAATAATTTAATTAACAATTTGGTTCATTTAGTTAGTTGCACGATGGGGAAGAGCCAGTCGCCGAGTTTCACAAGGATGCCCAAGTCACTCGCGCAATATTCATGACCGAGTGCACCCAAAAGTACCAGCAAGCGGCACTGCCAGGCATTTTCACAAATTGCCTGGCAGCACGAAACGTAAAATTAAAACAATATACCGATAACCGATAGTAATAAAATAACCAGATTCTCATAATTTGACAGGTTTAAATTTTATTTTTATGTCGCTTCTTATTAGATGTTAATTACGCGAAATTTACATTTGGATTTATTTTTGGTCGTATTAACTACATCCATTCCTCTCCTCAAGAAATCCTCCGCACAGCATTCCCAAATATGACGTATTTTCCTCAGGGTCTCCTGTGCTGGGTTAATATAAAAAAATACAAATATTAAAAGAAAGTGATCGAAAAAGTCACCGGAGACCAAAACTTTATTACATTTTTTACTCCAAATAACATCCTGTATACGAGATCATCATCATCATCATCATTATTGGCTCTACAACCCCTGGTGGGTCTTGGCCTCCTCAAGAATCTTCCTCCACTTCTCGGTTTTGTGCCAGCTCTCTCCAGTTTAGAAGCTCCAAGATAGATATGTCTTTCAGGACGTTGTCGCTACACATACGAGTTTATACACATATTTTTATTTTTATTAAGGATAAAGACACGGGCTTTCGGATTTTTTTTCTCTAATGGAAATTACTGGTTGTTATGTCCAAAATGTTGTTTTATTAAACCATATAAAACCACCGTGAAAAATCACCGGATATTCAGAAATCTTGAAAAATCAGTTCCAATTTTGAAATTACAATTTAAACAATTTTCTGAAAACTTATGTAGCATGTAGGTAGGTAGTGCATAACCGATAATCGATAACGGGCAATCGATAAACCATCATCATTAAATTACATAGTATAAAATGAAGTCGCTCAAAATGTATATGTGCGCATAGATCTTTTAAACTACCTTCACCAATAGATAGAGTGATTCAAGAGGAAGGTTTATACGTATAATAAATGCTTATTATAGTAGAGAAAAGCCGAGAAATTCAAATATTTAATTCAGGCAGCGGGCAGCGGGCAGCTGTCAAGCGGGTGTGGGTAATGGCAAGGTTGGGTAATGGCGTTGTGTTTCGTTAGCCACAGCAACGTGTGGCCGGGTCTGCTAGTTATTCAACCATTGTAACGCGTGAAACACAGATAACCCACATTAGTATTATTGATTTTCTAATTCTTTTAATTATCCAATTCAAAAATGGAAATCACAAATAAAAAAAATATTTTCTGGGGTGTCTCTGGCTCAATGACCTTTAGAACTAGAATTTGAATTGATTTTCAAAATTTGAACTGATTTTGGGTAGATTCAGACTAGCGATAAGTAACAGAGATGAAGTAATTTTTCAGGTTTACTAACAGTTTTCATTCGATAGGTACATTTCTTATAGTTTTTCAAAGGCAATGGTCCTGAAACAAATATATGTTTTATATAAATACGTTCAACTTCGAAAACACCTAAAATATCCCGTTATTTCACAAGTCTGCGCAAGTTTAAATAAAGTTAGCGTTAAAATTACTTTCTACACAATTATTTATGTAAAGATACTCGGATATAATATGAAAGATAGAGAAAAGTGGGTTTAAGGAGACGTGTAATTGCTAAAATTTAACTGAAGTAATCTGCAGTTTACATTAGTATCTTTAGAACCGTTCTAATGGAAGTTTTCTTCGATAACGATTTAATGGCTTCTTCTTCCCTAACGCTTAATCAAAGTCCCTCTAAAATAAAACAAGATCGGTTAATTTCCTGAAGTTAACTGACTGTATCTAGTAATTCGCTCAAAGGCACAAAGGAATACTTATTGGAAATCAGGTTTTCATTTAATGGAAGTAATTTGCTTCCTTCCGAGATTTTTATTACGAAACTTGTTATCGCGAAGCGAATTTATGGAAATCAATTTATCAAAGTAAGTTGTGCCATAATGCTCAATATAATACACGACCAAAGTGCCGGTGCCACTAAATCAATAAAACATTTAAAAAGTTTGGGTTTTTTCAGAAACGTTTGTCTATTACGCCATGGTACATTCACACCTTTCTTATCTCTGCTGTATCTGGGGATTTGCCTCAAAGAAATTGATAGCTGATCTGCAGGTGGTTCAAAACCGAGTTCTCAGAAATGTTTTTGGACTTCCATGGGACACCCATGTCAGCAGTGGCGGATTTGCAGTCTTGGCCGCCCTAGGCCCCAGGCCATGAAGTAAGTACAGGCCGCCTCTTTCTCAGTACCCATCATATAGAATACATAATGAATTTACGTTATTGCCAACTTTTATCAAAATCGATTTAGAAATTTATTTAACAATAATAGCTGCTAGTTTGTAATATTTTCTAAGGTTTCGAGGATAATTGCACATTTAAACGAAGCATTAAAACTGTTTTAGGTTTTATTTATTTAACTAGTTTAACTACAGGTTTATTCACTTACAATATATAATAAGTGTTTCACAATGTGTTACAAAACTCGTTTGCACAGTGCAGCAAAATCATTAATTAACTCGTTGCAATCCTATTTCCTTAAAAATCTGCTTCTATGTTAAGCAAAGCAAGATCGTTCAACCTTTGCTCCGTCATTGTTGTGCGTAAATAAATTTTAACTTGTTGCAACTAAGAAAACGATCGTTCTGCAGAACAGTTACTGGCGGGAGTTTTTTTTTTTACATTAACTCCACACAGGAGGCCCTGAGGAAAATAATTTCCCTCAGGGTCTATGTCATCTGGGATGCTGTGTGGAGGGTCTTTTTGAGGAGAGGAAGGAATAAACATTGGTCTTGAAGAGACCCATGTTGTAGGAAGGAGGAAACACAGAGGCCGGCAAATCATTCCACAGCCGAGCTGTTGAACACAAGAACGAGTCGAAGAAACGACCCGTTCTCATGTGACATATGTCAACTGTGTACAAATGTTGGGCACGCGTTTGGCGTGTTTCCCGACTATGCACCGGTGCCGAAGGGATCAATGATGCTAGTTCCTCGGAGCATCTTCCATTGTAATACCGGTAGAACAAGGATAGCATTCCCACCCGACGCCTGTGCTCTAAAGATTGCAATCCGTCTGTTAAGATGGGAGAATCTATCAATCGGACCGCCCGTTTCTGCACAGAGTCGAGGGTATTTTTCAGGTATTTTGGAGCTCCAGACCAGAGGTGGCTGCCAAATTCAACCGTGGGGCGCACTTGCGATTTGTACAGGGTTAGCAGTTGTGTACTATCTGCAGTATCTGCGGGCCTTGTACAGTACGCCCAGTTTTTGGAAGGCTAACTTTACTCTGGCTTCGATGGAGCCCCCATACCTGAGCTGGTCACTTAGGGTTACACCAAGCATATCAATGGAGGGCCTGTTCGGAAGATTGCTTCCGTTGAAAGAGTCTAGATTTTCATTTCGATCCCTTTTAGACGTAATCAGACAAGATTGGGTCTTTGAAACATTAAATTCAACGAGATTATTTTTACCCCAAGAGAAAACACTCTCGAGGTAACCGTCCGGGAGTACACACACACAAACGAAAAGCAATATCCACGTTTGCATAAATGGTTTGATGACCTTCAGTTCATTACCATTTCACTGTTTTTTTCCCACTGCAGTGAGCAGTGAGCACGAAAATGGAGACATTCTTCTGAAAAATTGTCTTCTAAGTCAGTACAATAAACCAATTGCAATGCTTTATCCTTTTCTTCCACTTAAGATGCGCTTAGTTTCGTCAAGTTAGTAATTCTTTTTTTTTATTTCTTGTTATCATCAGTGACTTTTTTGTCATGATTGGCCGCCCCTAATATCTGGCCGCCCTAGGCCCGGGCCTACTTAGGCCTTAGGGCAAATCCGCCACTGCATGTCAGAGACATCTATTCAGTTTTCGGTATTCTTCCAATCACAGTCCTTCCTTAACATGAAATCGCAAGCACTATCCTACAAATTACCCAACAATCAACTCACACTAACATCACGCCACTTTACAATCAAGACATCCACACTCGCAATACTCGAAATAGCAATAAAATCCGCATACCTCAAACACACGCTAAAAAATATGGAATAAAATCTCTGAATTATGTTGCCTATACACTATATAATTCGCTACCAGATATGTACGAGGGAATCCAGCAAAATAAAAAAATTCAGAGTAATGCTTTAAAAGAATATTTTTTAAGTATGTATAAGGATGAAACTTTGTAATTTTCTTGTCATGTTCAATTGTCTTGTTTCTTTTCTCTTCTTTTCTTTTCCATTTAGTTGTAATCATCCATATCTGTATTACCTAGTTCCCTTTTTCTTTATTTGTTTTCTATTGTTGTTTGTTCTACTCAACCTGTCTTTTATTTTTTCGTCCATATTGTATGCGATACTTATATTTTTAATATCTAAATTCGTAAGTAAAATTTTAACTTTTTCCTCCCACCCATGATCTGTATGTTCCTCCTGTCCTAAAATGAGTTCCTTAACTCATCGGGATTGCTCTAGCAAGAAATAAAAACAATAAAAAAATTATATTATCTTCAATCTAAAATTAATCTGATTATCTGTTTGTGGCTTTGTGGGTTTGTGGCGGACGGCGTGGATTTGATTTGCATGCAAATCTGCAGTTTTATTTCGAGGTTGAAGAAATTTGGCAAATTTTACCAAAAAAACAGGAGATAGGTCACTGTCTGTATGAGATTTCGAATAACTATCCCCATCCCCTTTTCCCAAACCTCTAAAGCAATATTTGGATACTTTTGACGAAATTGTGCACTTGTACGAAATTAGAGAAAAATCACTACTTAATTTCGAAAAACTCCCCATGAAGTCCGGGAGACGTCGGTAACCTCTTTTATATAATATAATCTCTTAATATCCATCTATCTATATATACTGTAAATTGTTCGTTTGCTACAAGCGATGCATACTTAACCTTCAAAATAATGGAAAGATCACTGACTGTATCCAAACACATTCTCCATCCCATTTTCATATCCCTAAGTAGGACTTTGATAATTATTGATAAAATTTTGCGTATATGACGATCAAAGTAAAAGAAAAAAGCCTTCATCTGATTTCCTGCCCTAAAGACTGAAAAATGATCGATTTCGTTAAAAATTTCAAAGTTTTTCTTAATGCCAGGAGTGTTTAGAGAGTGGTTAGAATAGTAGAAGAAGTCGGAAAGCCCGGAGAAGACATGGCACGATCAAATGAAGCAAATAATTTTGTGTGGTAAAGTGTGTGATGAACGAAGATGTTGTACCTAAGAAGAATGTACGACGAGGATGTTAACGGTAGATGAAGATGGGAAAGCCCGAGGAAGACATGGCACTATCAAATGGAACAAATTATTTTCCAAATTATTTACAATAATATGATATCCCCAAAAAATAACCTTTAAACATTAGGTACTTCAAACCACGCATAAGCTCGGGCAATGTTGGATATACGTCAGCTTCGGCACCGGTGCACAATCGGGAAAAACCCCAAACTCGCGCCCAACATTTGTGAACAGTTGACATTTGTCACACGAGATCGGGTCATTTCTACGACTTCTTGAGTTCAACAGTTCGTATTGCCTCCCTCGTACAATAAATTCACCCTTTCTTTCCTCAAAACACTCCCCACACGGCATTTCCATAGATGACTAGGTTCTGAGTGAAATTATTTTTCTCAGCGCTCTTGTGTGGAGATAATGTAAAAAATATGTATAAGAACATACACCATGCAGCGCTCGATAAATTAAATATCTTACGAAATTATATTTTTATACAGAAGTTCAATCCTACCTTTATTTCTAAAACCCCAATTCTGTGGATGAACGTTAATTACTGGGTTATTTGCATGACATTGAATAACATTCTAAGTTAAATCTCAACCACTTTTTCCAATTGAAACTATTATGGTTTGAGTTACCCACCTACGAAGCTTAACAAAAAGTATTTGTTTTAATTAAGAAAATATTTATGGTATGAGGTATGATATAATATCCCACGAACCCGCGCACCCAAGTCATCAAACATAGCGAACAGCCAGGAGTGTTGGTTATCCAATAAATGGTCCCCGGGCGGCGGTACCCGCATACCAAATTGAAAGGGTCCCTTTTTTCCTCATAGTACCCCATAAGAAAAATGGCGTTACCTGAATTGCTTGTGTTATTACTGTGTATATTTTTGTTTCCGTACATGTCCTAGAATTTCATTAAGATTCATGAATGTGTCTTATGAGGAAATATCACCTAGCATTGCTGCCCGCAGTACCTATGCTAAATTGCCCGTCTCGGGCCACGCTTATACACGTTATGAATAGCCTCCCATCAGTTACACGTCACTACATTTATTATAAAACGTAACACAAAGCATGTAAAACGTGTTATATTATAATACATTATTATATTAACAAAATACAGATAATATATACTGACAGTGTATTTACACAGGTACCCAGGTGTGTACCTACAAAATTAATTTTTTTTTAACTAGTTTGACCTACTAAAGGCTTATATAATAATAATTTGTTTGAAAGACGACTTTTGAAGGAAAAAATCATGTATCACCTAAACGGGGGTCACGATTGTATCTTTGCTCTTTTTGCCTTTTCCAGTAAAACTCAAATAAAAGGTAGTACTTAACTATATTTTGACAACGCCCATCTTCACCCAGTAGTAATTAAGGGTTGCATCCATCAACTCAGAATCTTAAAATTTCAACACTCCTTTAAAAAGTCATTAAAAGCCATGAAAAACGGCCCATAACCTAACCTAAAGTAACACATTTAATACTTTTTTTATACTTTTTCATTCATTACTTTAATGACTTTTCAAAAGAGGTTTTAAAGTGCATCGAGTTTTCCAGTCACCGTTATTAAGTAATTAAAGTGATGCAAAATGGTACAAGAGGTAGTGCTAAACCTAGCAAATTAAAATCTACATTATTGCAACTCTTTCCAGTAAAAAGTTCTTTTTACGTCAGCACTAACTCGTTTGCAGCGAGGATTTACTTTTTATATCAAGAGTGATCTGAGAGGGTAAGAATAATTTCTTTAGAAATTGATAGATATTATTTAATCTTTTAAAAAGAGATACATAAAAAGACAGATTAGCAATTCACACGCGATAGAAGTTAAACCTTCAGAAAACTAAAGTAAAAAATAGTATAGACACTAAAAAGCACTGTTTCTGTGAAGGATGAACTTTCCATATTTTTGTTGTCGAATTCCGGTGAACTTTTTCCTGTATATTTGTTCATCTTATTAGTATTTGTGTTTCCTTCTTCGGAGTCGCTAGATGTTCATTGTGGAGTGGTTTGAAGATTGGATATTGATTTTACACAAAAAAAAATTTTTTTTTAGGATTTTGCGGGATTCGATCCTTGATCGGCTAATTGTGAGGTTCGACAGGTGCTTAATGCCACTACATCAAAAGAGGTTACGAATATTTATCGTTTTAAGTCGGAATCAAGTACCCGTGAAATAAATAAACATTTTATTGCTATCTCATTGTATGTGTTTCTCTCTTTTTAGTGTCGCTCGTTTCCGTTTTCACTTCAATTAGTGTAGGTCGAGCAGTTTTTGATTGCCAACATCTTATTATTGCATGTGACTCCTGTTTGCGGGATGTGAGAGTTAAACTTGTGTTCCACAATTAAGTAGAAAAACTACATCATTAATTTTTCCTTGTCTTTTCGTACGTTAAATCTAAGGATTTATAAAAACTCATCACCCGTTTTAGAAATCTGCAGAATAATTGGTCCCGTTATCCACAATTTACAAGCCTCATGTGGTACATCTGAGAACCTCCACATTTCTCGTGCACACACAAAGGGTTAAAAGCATATCCCTTAGTTGAATTAATTAAAGGGTTGTTTTTATTGTTTGGATAAGGCCCAGCAATTAAGGTTACCCCATAAACAAAGCTGCAAACGAGAGGGCTGAATTGAGGGAAATAAAAATGTGACTTTGGGGTTCGTAACTTAAAAAAATGTTATTTTAAATTATAAAATAACTTGTGTGAACTAGATTGTGGATTGTGAATTCACGAAATTGTTCCTTTTTTAGACTTCGGGGCCATCCATAAATTACGTCACACCTTAAGGGGGGGAGGGGAGTTGAGAAGTGTGACATTGTGTGACAAGGGGTATGGGGGTCATCAGCTTTGTGACGTCACATGCAAAAAAAAATGCTTATTCCATTACGCCCCCTCGCTTGTGGTATCCCATTATGCCCCCTCCGTTATTGTAAAGATGAATTCGTATGACGTAATTTATGGATGGCTCCTTGTCTGCAATCAAAATTTTTGAGTTGCAATCAATACTCTAAATCTTACGACGTATTTTTCCAAATTACGTGCTTTTTCAATGAAATCACCGCACAATTGCTAATAATTTGAGAAATATTTTATTTGTATATAGGTACTTTAATTAACAATTTTTGGCAAACATAATATAATTTTAAATATTTTAGTTAATTATTCGCAATAACGAAACATCAATTTTTCGGTTTTGTGGCTAAGGAATGTAACATTTCAGTGTGATATTTTATTTACCAGTCAGAATACTTTGTCACATTTATGCATCACATATATGACTGCTATGAGAGGTCCACGTCTTCCGAGGGATTTAGAACCGTGGCAGTTTAATAGTAGGAACCACAACATGGTCCTTGTTTTTCATGTCCGAAGTCTGCCACTGAGTTTATCAGGGAAATGTTGTATAGAAGCTGATCTACAAAGCGAATTAATGAACAAACGTAATGATTAAAGATTTACGTGATTTTAAAAGGAAAAATCTTCCCATATTCCGTATAACAAAATTTTATTATTTTTACTAAAATCCAATAAAGTTTGAACATATATATTATATTAAAGTTGTACAAGTAAGTACATACATGCTGCTGATACATCAACGGTGTTATGACGGCAATATGTTTCTGATTTTGTTTTTCAATCTGATCATAAATACATGCCGTGTGATTTGAAAATCGATGAAACGGAAAATGAGCGACACTAAAAAGAGACAAGCACATACAACTACAGGATTCAGCCCGCGTGAAAATGACGTAGCAATAAAATATTTATTTAATTTACGGGTACTAGATTCCAATATAATACGATAAATCCACAGTACCACGCAAGTCTCTTATGGTGTAGTGATAAAAGCACCTGACAAATGTTAACGGCCAGACATTCAGAGAACCACGAATCGAATCGAGCCTGTCTCAACACAGGTATACCCTAGAGAGACAGGCATCGAATAATGTAATGTAAACATACCTTATATAGATAAATAAAAAAAATTCTGTTAAATCCAAAAATATTAACATTATTATTCTTGAAAAATCAATATCAAATCAATGTCAAACCATATTTCAAATTGAACCATCTATATCAATATCCAATCTTTAAACCACTCCAAAATGACCTGGCAAAGAAAACACAAAAGATGGCGGCATCTAGCGACTCCAAACAAAAGGTGCACTGGAATTCGACGACAAAAATATGAAAACAATCGTACTTCGTAGTCCCCCCACTCTTGTCTACCTAATTTTTCTGAAGATTTTTTTCAAGACACTCAGATTTTTTTAATTATTTTAAAATAAGATAAAATTTGTACTAACATATTATGCTAAAGTCATTTTAAAATTTGTACAAATAAACACATAAATTTGCTGATGACACATCAACGGTATCAGGACGGCAATATATTTCTGATTTTGTGATTAAATCTGTTCATAAATACATGGTATTATAAAACTTTTTTTTTTGCATCGTGTGCCGTTATTAATTGTTTTTGTGTTTAATTCGTAGAACATCCATCAAGTTTAAAAAAATAAATACAATAATGTTATACCTATTATTAAATTCTGAAAGTATTTTTTTTAATTGTTATAGCTGTTTCCGTTTTCAATACCATTTTCAAATTGTCCGTTTACCGTTATTAGCAGCAGCTGACGAGTAACCTAAAATAATCATTTTTGAGTTTTTAAAGATAAAATAATAGCTCCTGCCCAGATAAAAACGAGTTTGCGCAAGTAGATATAAAATTATTAATTTAAAACATTATATTACTAGTACATACAGAAACCGTGAAATTATTTCGAATGGAGCTTAGTTAACAGAAAAACAGCATACAACCGCATTGAAAACTTTGCCAGTAGTTTATAACGGCTTTGGAAACTTCGAGAATAATGTTCTAATTCAAAGGGATGGCCGAATTGAATCGAGTTCGAATGTAAGGTAATGGAAGTTTCGCAACAGATGTGTTAATTGTCACAGGAAGCAAAAAGCAAGTTTACGGCTAGCAGCAGTGTCGTAAACATCCGGTGTTACGACGCGGAAGTTTTAAAGAATGGACACTGTTTATTTTTATGCATTTTCTCCCTGATCATAGGACTCAGATCGTTTGGATATGTCAATATGATGACCAGACAACGCAGATTCATTCAACTTCAACGCCTCACTTGAAGAGTGATGAAAAAAATCGAGTCCAGTTCACAGGCGGTAGAAACGAAACGTTACCAAAACAATCTCAACAAATAGGAGCATTGAAAAGTGATGTCATAATCAGATGTCAATATTCTGACATCTCATGATGTCAATATTGATATCCGTCAATACGCTAGCGCACACGTTCAATAAATATCACAATATTTGATAAATATCACAATAAATATTGAACGTGTAGGGTTCCCCTTAGAATTTCTAGAAGAATTTTCTGTATTAATTATTTCAAAGGTATAAAAAATATGCATTTCTGAATATGATGATTACTTTTACATTCCCCTCTGATTTATCGCGAATATTCACTTTTAATGTCTTAAACGAAATGACAGTTTTACGAAAACTTTGTGTTATTATCGCTTCACAATTATTAAAGCTCTATAAATGAAACATTTCTGAACGTAGCCGAATAGTAAAAACTGTTTTAGGAAGATTACGAAATAAGCTTTCAAATTGTTATATTACAAATAAATATTAAATTTGTAAATATTAAAATTTGCAAACCTAAAAAAAATGCAAAAATGACTCAAGTGATGTTTTTATGTGAAAACGGTACTATCAACTAATCACGGATTATGTAAAAAACAATACTTATTTTATTATATAAATGTACAATAAACAATTTTGTCACCTCAATGTTTTATCGTTTCATACAAAAATATTAATAAAAATTAAAAATATCGGGTTTGGCGGGTAAAATAAATGTCAACTGTATGTCTGACAGAATAGGTCTTTTTACGTAATTCTATGAACTTGAATAGGGATGTATAGCATGATTCACTATCGACCTTTTATTTTTTGTTTTAGGGATGTCACTAAAACAATAACGAAGTTACAACAATTTCTGTGGAGACATACGCGTTGACGTAAAAACACGCTTATTGTACTTGACTGCTATTGTCGTTATAACGCGTACATCTGCTTACGTTGCTGACAGGTTTTAATAGAATAATTATCTGTTCCCACTAATTATTATTATAGGTTCTGAAACATGTTGACATTTATTATTAAAATGGTGGTGAAAAAAAGTAATTGAGCAGCATTATAGTGATTTATTTTTAGGTTATTACGCCGTGTTGCTGTTCTTCTTTTGCTGACGTTTCGGACAGCATTACAGTGTAGTTGTTAGGCAGAAAAGTAGCAAACATGTGTAATAACGAACACTGTAAGTCTGTCCGAAACGTTGGCTAACGAAGGAAGAAGCGCAACACGGAATAATAAACTAAATATAAATAAATCACTATCCAGTAATTTATTATCGTTTAAAATTAAACCTTTTGTTTAACAAAGTTTTCAACAATTTTGTCACTACTATTCGTTAATTGATATAGCGAGTACGCGTCCGTTCAAAGCGAACTAAATCCCTTACAACCCTTACTGACCTTTCGTAAATTGTCGTCAACGTCTATTGAAAACTACCAACTCACTCCGGTTAGGTTAGATTGAATAAAGTTAGACTGTCACCCGAGTTGTTGGAATACCAAACACGCCGCACCACTTACAACTTGCGTAGATATAGTAGAAATGTTCAGAATACCGATGCCGCGCTAAAACAAACTAGTCATCAAAACTGGCCTAACTTAATGTCGGGACGGCGCTTTTAAGAGACAGTTCTTTGTTTTAATCACGTACATCTCAGACAGGGCGTTATCTCAGTCGACCGTTAACCAGTAAAATCTTTTTATTTAGGTTGGTCATCAGTTTTTTTTTTTAATATATTATTTTAATATGTTGTTGGTAGAGTTTTATCTGCCGGGGTGAGCGATATGGCATCCAAATTAAGTGGGCATACTACTAATCAATTCGCCGCCACGTAAGGGGCCGAAGATCTACAGGTCTCCCGGACAAGGGGGATCATTAAAGAGAGAGTAAAAAATACAAAAAATAAAATTTAAAAAGTTTATGCTCCGAAAGGGAGGACTTCTGCCTATCAGAACGCGCCAATAAACAGAGAGACTCAACTGCTTAACGATTCTGCTTTGACCATCGACATTCTCAATGTCACTTACACGCAGTATCTTTTGACTCATGTCACAAAGAAATAAAACTGTCACTAGGCCTATTTAATTTGTAATCTTCTCCACGATATATTGGTGTACAACCGTTTTAGGAGAATTTTATTCACTATTCCACACTTCTCCACTATTGACCGACTGTAGGATTCACCATTGTTATCTCCCTTTACCATCGGACTGGAGAAATTTGACCCATAATCTCCACCAACTACGACGTTGAGCATCTCACTGGAGGACTAGGAAGATCAGCGACCTTCCCCATCATTGAGCACAAAATTATCAAGTCTCCTTCCGCAGCGCGTCGAGCACCGTCCGCGATCCACGTAACTACTCGTGATGTTATCTACGTGTTATGCATCCCATCCTGATACCTTCACTATTACTGTCTACATAATAAAGATAACAACATTACACAACATCTTTCATTGTTCTTCTTTCTCTACCATTACCCATAGATGCATAAAAAAATAAATTCACTAAGATATATCCGAATGGAAAATTGGAGATTAATATGATCAACGATTACATAGCTGGTTTATTTCATTTGCAAAGAACTTCTGGGTCGATCGTGAACTACCCGATCACTTTGACTCGATCACAAACCAACAATGATCAATCGGGTTACTGTTTAAAAAATTTCTGATCGTTAAAAAAAATACCGTCAACTTGGTCAGCACCCGTTAGGTGTCTTGTTATGGCCACAGAGAAATAGAGATGTTAAATAGCTAAAATCTGAAATAGTCTTTATCTATCTTTTGCTAGAGACTGATTTGAAGTCGCTTATTTTTTCAGTTAGAAAATAAAAATTGTGCGAACATTATTTATTTTGTATTGTACTCATTGCAAAACCAGAATTTTAAATAATGGAAGAAAAAGTCATGGTAGACGTGTTACGATCAAGTAAGTCGAGTCATGTCAGTCAGAATAAATAAAAAGTGTGTATGCATGAATGAAACGAGGTGTTATGTGGCGGTCCATCATTTCTGCCAATGGCTCGGGGAAGCGGTGCGATGGAAATATTTAATACATGACAGTAATTGAAGTTTCCACATAGTACCGAAATTAGCAATTAGCTAATATTATTCGATAAAAACTGATAAACTTTGCCGCTACCGAAAACTGGTTCGTAAAGTAAATGTAGGTGTACAGCAGTTGTGTACATGTGTAATGAGTTCTAAATAATCCATGTATCAGTTTCTGGTAACTGGAACAACAACGTGACAGTCTATTTCAAATTAACCGTCTCTATTGTTGTGTAGCGAGAACGTGAATCGATAAGCTCCGTCTATGCAATTTATACATCTATGACGTCGACTTACTACCCGATGTATCCTATTAAAGATCGGGTACATTCGATACTACCTACTACCTACCTAGTACCGATCTAAAAGTACCCTAACTATCAAACACGGCGGCCACCGGCGGCGCATCGGTCTATCTAAAACATTTTTTCTCGTAAAGTACCCGATCTCATCGCCAGTGGGCGGATCGACCAGGGTTGTACGAAGAGATCGATTGACCCAGCTATGAACTGAAGTAGTCCACACCTCTTCTAGTAGTCCAGGCTCTTCCCTATACTTTACATAAGCTATGTTGATAGGGGTGTTGTGGCACAATATTAACACTACCCGAGTAGTTGCAAACTGGTTACTAACTGGTTAATGAGCCCACGCTTATCTAGAATGCACAATATAAACCCAGTTACTAACGGTTTACACGTATATGTGCCTAATTAGGTGGTCGGCACCACAACATAAAGCAATAACGTACTTAGAGAGAATGCTTGTTTATAATTCGATGGAGGTATTATCCCGTTACCAAGTTCGGAAACTTCCTTCCGATCTCAAGGTGACAAGCTCAGCGTTATATTTGTATTTCGGTTATTTACACATTTATTTGCGGAAAGTTGTTAAATTAATTATATTTATGTATTATTCGATTACCTCATATCTTAGGAGTTACCTGAAATAAAGATCGTACATCTTCATCGTACAAATATTAAGTAATTCTTCGATATGTGCATATTATTGTCGCAAAACAATGTTTGAATAATGAATTTTTATAAAAAATTACCTTTTTTAAATTTTAATGTTTGTTGTAAGGAGATATTAAAATTTAAAGAAGTCAACGTTGATCACCATCATGTTGGACATGGGAAGATTAAAAAATCTTTTGAAAACCAAAAAAATGTATAAATGAAACCATTATTGTAAAAAAAGAACCCACACTCTTTCAAAATCAACTTTGCTCAACAAAAGGATATCGTATTTTGGTATACTTAATCATTTTAGTACTTATTTAAAGAAAATAGGCCTTCAACAAAAGAATAAAACCTACGTCAACAGGTTTTTCTTCGACTTTAAAAAAATACAGCTCGTTTAACTGTCAAATGTAAATAATGTAAAGCAAAAATATAATAAAGCGAAACTTTGCTAAATTCCACCGCATTTAATATTCAGAGGATTAAAATGAAATCTCGTTGCTGGTCGTAAAATATTCAACTCTCGAACGGACAGGCTAAATAAACCGCCAACGGGACTAATTCAATGTTTTTCTTTGACAAACCGCCCGACTTTCAGAAGGGTCGTATGTCAAATGAATGGGGATGTTTGTATGAGTATGTTTTGTGATTTCCTGTGTTTAAATGTCTGGTATTGTGCGCATTCTTTATTAAAACTAACTCCACCGAGAGCTGTCAAACAAATACACCCTTCAAAAGGTTTGAGTAATGAACAGCTCTAGGTAAACTGGAAATTAACCAAGGCGAGAATGTCCTACTCATTAAGTACGAAAATATCCTTTGAAATTTGATAAAGAGTAGGTTCCAAGTTATTGGCTTGTATTGCACTTCATTTTGACCTATTTTAAATAACCGTAATAGTTAATTAACGTTAAATATTTTTTACAAACTAAACGGAATTCTTATAATACGATAAAGTAATAAATTCAAAGTGTTTTAAAACTATAATACCCCAATTTTCAATTTTCGAGCCATCTCTTGTGCCGGCTTCAAATTTAGATCCAGTCTCTCTCGATGGGCTAACCCACTCGCCGCCAAGACCTAAGACCCTATAAACCTCAAATCATGAACCCGGGCACTCCTGCTAAGTTATAAAACGATTATATGGTACCCATTTCCGCCTCCCAAATTGAACATGAGCATCAAGGTGCATTTTTTGCATTGCCATCTTTGCTGATTTCCGGAAAATTTTAGTGCTGTCAGTGATGAGCAAGGTGAACGATTCCACTAAGATTTGAAGGTCATGTACCATCTACCAGAAACTGTATCAGGGTAGATGGGGTGAGCATATGAAGGTCTATAAGAGTAAACTTCAACCCTAATTACTACTTGACCACATTACTTGCATCAAATTTGAAGTAAAGTAACAATATATAGACTTTGTACGGACAAAACACATTAAAAATATATTATAGTTCAGGTAACTTTCAATTTTTCCCGTTGCATGCATGACAGGGTATACTGACATTCTGATGAAAAATAGGGGTCATGTTTGTATTCAGATGCCAAGAGTAAAAAAAACCATACCTAACTCTACGAAAGTGATGTTCCCCTTTGGGAAGCAGAAACTATTCGTTTGTTTGCCCCTGAAGCAACAAAAGTACTCGAACGATGAGCACTGGGCTCATGAAGTTTGGACAACATTTTCAACAGATCAACGCAACTATATATATACATGTACTACGGCTCGCAAAACAATATATTAACCTATTAAATTACATTTACAAGACAAAAAAATGCAATGCTTGTTTCACAGTTCTAAATTTTCCATAAGTTATTTTAAAAAACGGCCTACGCTGGTAATTAAAAGAAATATAAATATGAGCTTTGAAAAGCATTGTTTTTATCGATTTAAAATTTACTACTAAAAATTTTTGCTGGAAAGAATCTGTTTTTTTTTTTTAATATTTCGTTTTTCTCCTCAATGTAACCAGACATTTTAACAAAGCAAATAGAATTTTCCGAGTAATATTTGATAAATAATTTGTCCTAAGCTCGAACTGAGCGTGGGATGGAATTTCAATAAAATTCAGCGTTTCACAGAAACTAATATCAGCATTTTTCATTTCGATACCGGATACCTACGAACAGCTAACGTTCCATATGCGAATAATAAGTAAGGTATTTCTAATCCATCCAAAGTACAAACAATTTTACAAAATGTCAAAATGTACGAATATTTAAACCAGAAACTTGTTTCTGAAAAATCATCGGGTGTATCAAATATCTGCACGCCATTATTCGGTAGGCCCTCTCTACATACATTTGTCAATGTTCTGCATAATTGACGGCCTTATTGAAGGGAGATAAGTGATTTTCTTGATCTGATCACTTAAGCACTCCCGATCTTTCCATTTCTCTTCCCAGCCTCAAATATTCCATCAGCCTCACACAATTTTCCCAACGGTAGTGAGCAGTCCCTCCTACTCCGGCCTGGAGAGAGAAAACCAGAAATATGTCATTTTTAAAACAGATTTTAGACGTATTGACTCTTTTCCACAAAATTTTTTAAATGGATTTCGAAAGATTGTTCTTTTATCTAGCATTCGCGTATTTTAAATTTTGAGAAAAAAAAATTATTTTTAGTATAATAGGTCGTTGGCAGATTTGTTAAATTTTCAAAAAAGATTTTGTATTATACCACACCCATTTCAAATTATATAATCATGCAATAAAATAAATCAATACGTTATCTAGGTATCGCATGTTTTAGAATTTTAATTTTAGAAATAAAATCATTAAAAAATATGTACGTACATGTGTCTCTTGACGAAAATTGGTCCGTTTGCGTATTTATTTGCGCACTTTCCAATTAATATATTTCAGATTTTTTTAACATTCTTATTTAATTTAGACATTATTGAAAAATGATAAAAAATTGTAATCTAAAAATTATTACTAAGAGTACATTATTTTAATAGTTTTATCATCACGCCTTTCAGCATTTTTGAATGTAGGTATAAATAAAAGCAAATTTGGAATGAAATAAAATCGATATTGAGTTATAATTTTAAAAAGCTGTAATTTAAAAAAAAATCATTCTCATTGTAACCGCCCTGCACGATCGTAAGAACAACCTTCGACGAAATGTGGATTTTCGTCCGCTGGCAGGTTAAACGCTCTTAAATGACGTACATTTGTGCTCTTTCTATTTGATAGGTGCACGTTCGTGACGTAGTCGTTTCTTATGTTTCATCCGTGCATAGACGAGAACTGCTGCTCTTCTCAGGGTTTAGGAGCTTAAGCCATCAGAAACCATTGCATAAGCTCCCCGGCATGCCCGTGCTATAAATTGTTGCATTAAATGGTTTAAGAGTTGCGCAACGGCAGTATGATAAATAGCATAAATAGTTTAAATAATGTTTGAAAATGGATCGGTATCTTCGAGTAGTTTGCATTGCCAACATTATTCTTATTTAAACCTCTTCAAGCAGACGATTTCATTGTAAATACTTTTCAAACGCAAAATACTATGAAAAGAATTACAGTTGAAAATGCAACGAGATCGGTAAAAGGAAGGATTTAAATTCCAGCAGTTTGTGAATAAGCGTTTTCCTTTTTGAGATTATTTCCAGCAACAACTCTGATGCTAAAGCATCTATTGATAATATCTCCGTTGTGTTGAATATAAAATTTTAAAAGATACGTAAATAATATGACCTACAGAACTGGAGAAATGGGAAACAGGTGAAAGTGGGGTCTTGTGACGTTCTATGAAATGAACTACGAAGCAATCGCTTAAACTTTTATTATGTTAACGTTTTCATCACTGGTTTACCAATATCTTACACGGTCATGCAATGTTTGGTTTATTTTTGTAGTAGGTGACAAATCTAGATAAAGTAAATATTTACAAAATAGGGACACGCATAACGTACACTTTCAATTTTTTTAAGTGATACTTCTTTAGCCCCGTTAGTGACTTGAAATTCGGATGAAACGCAAATGCGTCACAAATTTATTATTTGGCGGGTCCTCGATAGCGCAGCGGGCAGGGCCTTTGACAAGTCTCAGCGGCTAGAGAGACTGACATCAAGCGAACGGAAGTTCGAATCGTGCGAAATAAAAAAAAAAAACATTTTTGCTTTTGCGAAATCAACATCAAATCTTCAAACCACTTTAAAATAAACAGGCAAAAGAAAAGAAAGCGACATCTAGCGACTTTTAATTTTCACTTCTACCGCGTGTGAATTACACACTTTTTTTAAATTGTAGAAATAAGATAATAGTTGTGTAGTCTGAAGCATACTCGTTTTTTTTTTTATTTACGTAATTAAAGTTACTAGAATTCAAAACCGTAGAGTAACGATCGAAAAAAAAACTGTATTGGGCCATGACATCTGGCGGTTGAAATTTTAGCTATTAATAGCTTACAAATCTGTTGCCTTTGCATTAGTTCATTCTTTCATAATTTTTATTGAGATTTTTGTGTATTAAAATAACGTACATTGTGTATAAAAATTACTATTGATAATATTGAGATGAATACACTTTTATTTTAAAAACGCAAAATCTTTTGAAAATTTGACCGGTAAATGGATATTTTTCCTCGATATATCGACGTCGATATTGATATTTTAATATATTCGACATCCCTACCATGTTATTAATTACGACGGTTAATACGCACATTTAAAAGGAAAAATCATTTTGTGTCAATTAAATAACAACAAGAAGTACGTATTGCAATTTCAAGGATTAACAAACAATAAGTACTATCTTACGGCACCAATAGCCCCATCTTAGATATGTTTCCATTCACCTCCGTTCCACTTCCTCTCCCCACTCTTCACCAAACCCTAGACACGCCTCCACCCCCACTTCAACACATAATGTATGTTTTCCCATAATAATTTTGTAATATTAAGTTTGTATATCTTTTATCCTGAGGAAGAAACGGTTGTTCCGAAGGAGGTCGGCGTTAATATAAAAAAAATATTGTGGTTTAAATCAAAAATTTAAAGTTTATAGTATATCATAATATATTAAGTTGAAATTTGATTTGATTTGCGATTACCAAGGGCTCTAAAGGGGTTCAGAATTCACTGAAGATTTACATATCCATATTTACTAATAAGCCGTACTTCTCCACCACCCATCTTCCACTGCCCACACCCTTCAGGCTCACGGCATATAACCCAAATGGGGATTCTATATTCCTATTATGTCCAGTTAGCAGGGAGCAGTTGGGATTCATGCACGGAAAAACATATAAGCCATAATAAAAAAAATCAGTGTGCAATTCACGTGCGGTAGAAGTGAAACCTTTATCAAACTAAAGTAGACAAGGGTGGGGAGACTACGAAGCACTTTTTTTATCAAATTGAAGGAAGATTATTTCCATATTTTTGTCTTCGAATTCCAGTGCAGTGCTTAGGGGGCAGGCATACATTAATTACGTGAGCAGTTTTTCTTCCAATCTACACCCCTCCCCGCCCCCTTTATTGGTGTGATAAATTTGGGCCATTTCATTTATTCTTTTCAAGTAACGCGAGATTTTGCTGGAACCCCCCCCCCCTCTTTCGAGCTCACGTAATTAATGTATGCCCCCTTATTAGTATTTGTGTTTTCTTCTTCGGAGTCGTTTCCTTTGGTGTTTTCTTTTGCATATTCATTTTGGAGTGGTTCGAAGATATTGATATTTTTTTTTGCGGATTTCGTAATATTCGATTCTTGGTCTGCTAAATGTCTGCAAAGGTTCGTCAGGCACTTTATACCACTACACAAAAGAAGATTTGCGTATTTATTGTATTGTATTGGAACCGAGTACCCGAAATTAAATGAATATTTTATTGCTATCTCATTCTCTCGCAGGCTAAATCCTGAGGATGTATATGTTTGTTTCTTTTTTAGTCTCGCTCGTTTCTTTATCTAGGTTCAGAGAAAGAAGTTTTCACTTCAAAAATATTCCCGTTTACTGATATAACGAGTGAGTCGCGGTATGGTGCGTATACACGTACGGACCGAAGCGTGAGCCGAACCACGAATAATGGAAAAGGATCTAAGCAAATGTTAGCGGCTTTGCCATAAATTGTAGTTCTGCTTGATTCTGCTTCAATTCGTACGAGTACATGCAGCGTTAGTTCAACAAGTGATCATGAACGTGTGTATTAACACCGTCAAACTCTAACATAGTCATAATTACTATACACTTGGTACACTTCAACAAATGTCGTCAAATGCTGGTGAGTGTATTAACACCAATAAAGACCACGAGTACTGGTGGAGTATAGAATATTAGTTTATTAACACCGACACGTCATGATATTATGATATGTACGAGCGAGTGTCTAAAAGGCTAACGAACACCACTAAGCATTAAACAAAGAAGCCCTGCGTTGATAAACGTGAACCGTACCTCGAAGGTAATTAGGTACCTGTTCTGGCTGCGAACACTTTGAGCCGCATATACTCTAATTCTATCGTTATGGTAACCTCGTCTCCTAGGTGAATAACGTCAAATTATTCACCTGAAGTCATATTCACAAGATAGGTACAGTTAAATTTAACGCATCATACTATTCGTAATATGAAATGGGGGTTTTCCACATTATTTTTGCCCCAAATTAGACAACGTGATTAGAGTTATGAGAAGAGATAAACTGGTAGAAATTTTGTTATGGGGGTATTACGTTTTTAAAGTGAAAACTTCTATAGCACTGTTATGATTTGAAACTTGATGAAACGGAAGCGAGCGACACTAAAAAGAGACAAACACATACATCTGTATGATTTAGCTTGCGAGAGAACGAAATAGCGATTAAAATAGAGTATTTCACGATTTCTCAATTTCAATATAATACAATAAATCCACGGTCTCACGCAAATCTCCTTTGGTCTAGTTGTATAAAGCGCCTGACGAACCTTAGTGATCAGACATTCAGCAGACCAAGGGTCAAATCAATCTTACGAAATCCAAAAAAAAATAATTGTAAAATAAATGTTCTAACCATTTCACAATGAACAGGCAATAAAACTCAAAAAGCTAAGTCTGTAGACTCCGAAGAAGAAAACTCAATTACTAATAAGATGACCAAGTATATACAAAAAGGTGTACTGGAATTCGACGATAAAAGTATGGAAAAAATATCCTTCACATTGATAAGTGCTTCGTAGCCCCACTCTTATCTATTTTAGTTTTATGATGGTACTTCTACCGCATTTGAATTGCACATTCTGTTTTTTTTATGAATTTGAGAAAATATCTTACCGTTTTAAAGAATTTTAGCATTTAACACAATATTAGAAAAAACAGGACGGAAAATATCGATAATAATTTGAAGTGTACAAAATCGTGACACACCTTTAAATAAATGTTGTGATTCTATAGATATATATTATATTATGATATGAAAATTTCGGTTTTCACGAACAAAAATGTTATAATGATTGATGTTAGTTGTGCGGTGTTAAGCTCTCTCCTTCGTCAGCCAACGTTTTGAATGGCGTTACGGTGTCCATCATCAGGGCAGATATATCTTTTGTAGTGAAGTGTGTGTTTATATATCTGGAAAAGACCATGTTGTATCTCTTAGCGCCGGTATTTCAGTAAAATAATTTATTAGTAAAATTAATGGATATATCCAAGGAGAAATAAAACTTAGGAATTACCCACGGATAACCTGGAAATGTTTTTGATCGTTCTACATCCATCTTTAATAGTGGTTTTTGTAACTTGAGTACTTCTAAAAACTTTATCTCGTTCATTGCAAAACTTGGTCACAAACAGGTTGAGAATATCTTCGCAAGGCACATCCAAGACTCATCAAAACTAAACTTACCTATGTGGACTAGCTGAAGTCTCGGGTATTGCTTCTGCTTTACACATATATATATATTAATGTTCTTAATTTATCGACCGCTCACTTTTTTTTACGCAAAAAACGATCACTCTGCCCCTTGCGTTTCACCCACCTTAAGGTTCACTTTCGGTTGAAGGAAATTCAGACAAGGAAGCTGGGAGTTTTTTTTTTTCGACAAAATAAAATATATATAGGGATTTATTCTCTGATACGAATCAGCGGCGAAAACTAGAAGCTCTACTTAAATCACTCGATTCGGCTCGGTTGTATTTCCCGCCGACAGATAGCGCTTCAATAATAATTATTCGATATCGGATGTAGATATTGTAGATTGCAACAATTTTCATTTAATTTTTAAAGTTAAACGTCAACAATTTCATCAATAAGTGTCGACATTCTATTTTCGTTATTTGTTTTTGGGTGTTGTGCCGTGTTGCGCTACCTCCTTCTTTAGCCAACGTTTCGGACATCGTTGCAATGTCCATCATCAGGGCAGATTCGGCAGATCCGATAGATACATCTACACACGTCTACCGGATCTGCCCTGATGATGGAAACTGTAATGATGTCCGAAACGTTGGCTGAAGAAGAAGGTAGCGCAACACGGCGTAACACCCCGAAAACAAATAACGAAAATGCTTTTGGCCGTGAAAATCTTAAACGTATCCGTCAACATTCTAGTTTAAATGATGGGAAAAGAGGGTGAGGATGTTTTTAGAAATCAACCCCCCCCCCCCCCCGCAACACGCTTCTTTATTAACTCATACCGTAAAAACGTAGTGAAATGTGATAAAAGTTACGATGAATTTCCTATTTTTATGCCCTTTAAACACACCTTCTTTTTAATTATTATTTCTCCGCGCTCATCTGTTATAATGTTCAGTTGAAAATAAATTACATTGATTTTGAATTTCGCTCTTTTATTTATTGAAGTGAAAACTTCTTTAGCACCGTTGTGGTTTGAAACTCGATGAAACGAAAAATAACGACACTAAAAAGAGACAAACACATCCACATTTACACACAATGAGATAGACTAATCGGTCTCCTCTTTGGGCGATGATTCGTAGCCTCCCTTTAGTAGACTCTTATCTGCTTTAGTTTGCTGAAGGTTTCATTTCTACCGCGTGTGAACTGCGCACTCTGATTTTTGAAGTGAAACTTTGAAGTGAAGTGAGCACCGCGCGTGATTTGAAACTCAACGAAAAAAAACTAATAAGAGACAAACACATAATATATCTATAAGATTTAGCTTGCGAGATTATGCGAGATAGAATAATTTCTTACCGCGTTGGCCGCTTTGATTAAGAGCTCACCTTTTAAGGCTCGTATTGGTTGAGATTGTGTGGTGAAGGTTTCACTTGTACCGCGTGTGAACTGCACTCGATTTTTTTTTAAAGATAATTGAAACGTGTGTCTAAATGAATAACCGCTGTACCTAACGCTTCTCTTACTACGTATAAACAGGTAGGTATTACTGCCAACCGCTCCACGAATTATAGGATAGAAACGGAGCCACCCGGCATTTCCCGTAATTTGCGACTGTTTCGTTCCTTTCCATCATGTAAAATCACCTCCCGAAATTTGTGCACTTTACCCCCGGACAGCTGCTTATAAATAAGGTGACCCGACAGCTCATAAAACACACAACTTCAACACCTCCTTCGAAAAGTCATTAAAGGTGGAGAAAGTAAAGGTTAAATGGGTTACGATAGATTAGATTATGGGTAATGGAACCTATAAATAGATTTACTAATATTTGTTATCGGAACTTAGGAAGATAATAGTACAGTACTGTGCGAATTAATGTAAACACAAGTGTTGAATTAGAAAAAATAATAAATATTCTTTATTGAAGAAAAAAATAGAGAAACATACAATTAATTTTTTTTAAATACGAAGTGTGTCCTATTATAACTTTTATAACTTCTTGTACACGGTTTGGCATAGAATCAACAATTTTCTGATATTTGCGTGTCTCCAAATTACTGCCTCAATCAGCTTTGTTTTTGTTGTGCTTGTCTTGCTTTAACTATAGCCCACCGATTTTCAATTGGATTAAGATCCGGAAAGTTACCTGGCTATTCAACGTATGTAATTTTTTTGTCTTTGAAATATTAACAATCTTTGTGCGTTTTTAAGGAGAAATATCCATCTTTAAACATAAGAAACAAAAAGCTTTAGTTATGTTAACCTCTGCAAAAAAACTGTAATTCTAAAAAATTACAAAAATTAACCCATCTGTAGCTTGGTGTGTCTCGCAACTCACTGAATGAAAGAACACGAACACCAAATGGCCGCTATTACAATATGCTACATACAACTGCAAGAACAAGTGTAATTGTGCTAATTATCACGTGTTCACATTAATTCGCACAGTACTGTACCTATACCAATCTATAATGAACCCACCATCATCCTTCATTTCCACTGAAGAGATAAATGATAGAAGCTTATCTAGGGCGTATCCATGTGCCCAAATTAAACACAACGTTTGCCTCACTTCCCACGAAAGTAGTTCAAAAAATTTAAAAGTCTTTTATTATATTATTCTGCCTTGAACAGAAGTTAATTAATTTCTTTGACATGACTCTGGGAGTCAAAAAGTCTTATTTAAATTGGCGGCCTTAGTTGATGTTATCTTTCTTATCGGTACAGAAAATGCTTCTGGAGATTTTATGTTCAACGTTGTTTCCCTCCCCACTGCCTCAAGTATTATTTGCTGTAAGCTTGGAATCAAAATCTTAATATGGACTCGTTTAACATCGGACGCTATCGTTTTGATGAATACGGGCGGAGCAGACAGTCTAAGAACCTTTTTTTCTTTAATTAAACTCTGTTTTAGACACCTTATCATCTTTAATTTAGTAGAGGTCTAAATTGTGATCCTTGAATCTTCCCCTCGAAAATCAGTGAAGAAATCCCAAAAGTGTTTGAGTTCAGGATACGATCGAAATTTTTAGATGTCTTATTATTTACTTGGGGATTCAATGATGAACCTGCAAACTAGTCACCCCATCTGTCCCAGATATTTTGAGCCAGCGATAATTAAATTATCTACTTATCTTAAAAGTTTCTTAGAACATTTAAAAAAAATTGTTATGATTGTTTTACAAATTAATTAATTGATAGGTAAGTACAGCATATTTTAGCAGCCACCGCCACCGAGCTTTAAGGTCAAATTAAATAATATTTCCTCATAGCGCCAAATTTCATCAACATTGTTTAATTTTTTTTTTGGTTATTAAAGAATGACAATTGGTATGAATTATATATTGTAAGCTTCATGCATTTTAATAGCTACCTATGCAGGCATGCCAGCCGTTGTAATGTCTTTATAAGGAACTCCAGTGTAAAATATTTTGGCTTTAAAAAAATATGTTCATATGTATAGACCAATAAACGCTGATTCTGAATATATAAGTTTTATTTAATAATATTAAACGCAGAGTTTTTAAAAAAATATTAAAAAGTCCATTTTTAATCGGGTCGTAAAAACACGCCGTCAATATGACGTCACTGTTCGACGTTTGATAATGTCGAGATAACCCTGTAACGTTCGACGAGTGACGTCACCGTAAAGTCATTGTATAGGAATGTATGATATGATACAAGCCATCGTATTAATTTATTCATTTATTTACATACTGTTTATAGAGATTTAGTTGTTGTGTTTATTGAAACATTATTTAGGCCTAAATAATGTTTCAAAAATAAAGGTATCTCTTATTAGTTTGTCTCTATTATTGAAAATATTCAAAAACTACTGCACAAAAAAAATGCTATTTCTAGGGAGAATACTTCGAACAACGGAATTCAAAATGGCGGCAGTAGATCAGCTGATTGCCCGATCCTCTACTAATTTTTCAGGAGTGATGACGTCACACGACTCACCATACATACGGACGGTTTTCAGGGGGTCTTGAAAAATTTAAACTTTGACAATTATTTTAATTAAAACTAACTCTAAAAATAAAAATGAAAATGCAGTTATTTAAGTTAGAAGGTCATTCATTATTCATTAAAAAAAATGAACTAGAGTCCTCTATCACGCACTACACATACATACGCATTTACCGGGATGAAGGAAATCGTTCCACAAATAATATGCCACAAAGTAATTAATCTCTTTGGTCTTTCAAGAAAAGTTGACATCACGTCAAGTCACCTTCCGCAATCAGCTTCCTTTTAGAGTTGCTTACAAAAAGCCTTGGTGAACCATTATTAATTGCTCCATTGTGTTAAACGCAGATAAATGCTAATGAACTATGAAAGAATTTCGACTTTTTGTGGGCAGCTTTTTTCTTCACCAAATTTATGGAGTCAAGCCATTAATAAAATTGGCATGGATTGGTTGGTATTACACAGGATACAGTAAAAATATTCGATTTTATCATTTGATTCGCCATCATTTGGAAACAACCAATAAGCCTTCAGAAAGAAATCACAAATTTCAGGTTATTGGCATTGTGTAAGACATGAGACACTCGTACAATGTTAGGATTTTCACATATAGCGTTGTTTATGGTTATATCTAAAGATTTACGGTAATTGTCAGAGGAAAGAAGAATGTATTAGGATTTAGTGACTAACATTCAGAAAAAAAATTGGATCCAGAATACGATCATAACTATTTTCGCTATAATTTAATTAATTTAAGTTAAAAAAGAAATTTTTGGGTGTTTCTCTTTCAATGATAGATACGCTGGTGTTATTAGTTTCAGATGATTCTGAGGATAATGGATCCTAATCAATGTTAGATATATTATAGTCACCTGCTATAATTGTTTTTGTTTCGTTACATGGTGATGCTTCAAAGGCAATTAATAGTTGAATCTCATCAATATAGTTTTTTTAGATAATTAAATCAGATGAAGAAGAAATACCTATAACTATTTCGATTTCTTTTAAGATTTGTGGTTTTAAAAACAATAACGGTTTGTATATCTTCAATAAGATTTTAAGTTACTTGTAAAGCAAAACATATCTCTAAGAACCCGGTTTATTACTATCTTCGTGTACTCTGTTGCCCTGGTAATATCAACATCTTGATGTTATGTTTATCATAGCCACATGTAAATAATTTCAATTAGCCGTCTATTTACCAGTATTATCAGCGTTCTCAGAATAGATCGAGCCTTGTGGGCTAAATTAAGCTACCTTCTAAGTAGATTAAGTTCTTAAGTAATTATAATTAATAAGGCCATTTAAGATAAGCACTGTTTTATCATTTGATCGAGACCATCAGAAAGCCATACTGCTTATGACAGTCTAATTAAATGAAAATGCTTCAGTGATAAACTTTAACTTGCTAAGCACATTTTCATTGCGACTGCTTCTTGCTTTTTAACAATTAAAGCAATTTGAACATACAAACATTGATGAAAATACAAACATTGATGAAAATACAGACATTGATGAACATACAAACATTGATGAACATACAAACAATGATGAACATACAAACATTGATGAACATACAAATATTGATGAACGTACAAACATAGATGAACATTCAAGTATTGATAAACATTCAAGTATTGATGAACATTCAAGTATTGATGAACATTCAAGTATTGATGAACATACAAACTTTGAAAGAACACAAAAACATTGATGAACATACAAACTTTGAAAGACAAAAACATTGATGAACATACAAACTTTGAAAGAACATACAAACATTGATAAACATACAAACCTTGATGAGCACAGAAGCATTGACGAGCATACACACATTGATTACGCAAAATAAGTGTACACGTTTAAAGGTTTCAGAAGTTTATTTTTAAAGAGTGATTAGAGTTACATTTAATAAAATATAGGTACATATAATTAAAACACGAGTTGCTAATGTTAATTAAAGTCTACATGGTGGTCATGTTATCTTTCCCGCAAAATACATAAATAAATAATTGAATTATTCATTGTTACATACTCGTTTATGGGTTATCCATTTTGGAAATACTATAATATTTTGTGAGGGTTTAACTATTAAAAATAGTCATTTATTTAGTTACTATCAATGTAACAAACTAATTAAAAGTTTTGTGAATTTATCGAATTCAATAGATATTAATGTAAGTACTTATAAAATATTTATAAACAATAAAGATAAAAGGGATAATCTGGAAAACTCTGGAGTCTACCAGAACTGCCTGTTCGAACTGCCCTGCATATTACGTAGGACAAACGGGAAGAGCAGTATCAACCCGTATAAAAGAACATTTTGCTATTTGGGTTAATCAAAAGGGGATCTATCGAATGTCTCCTTGCATTTACTAGAAAACCAACATACTTTTGATAAAGACAGAGATGTCAAAATCCTTCATGTTTGCAACAAAGTACCAAAGTTCGACAGGTTAGAGTTACTAGAAATTAAACGCCTAACGAAGAAAATAGATCGTAAATACGTCATGAATAAACAGTTGGAACATAATGCTCAATCACCATTAATATACCCATTATAATTCACTTAGAATAATTTTACTTCAGGGAGCAGACGTGTAATTTAAGTATGTAATTCAAAAATGTAATAACCCAAATACACGGAGAACCCTAATAATAATAAATACCTTAGTGCATCAATATTTTTCAATTAAGCCCTAAGCAACAAGGAGGGAATAACCCAACATTACCAAAATAAAATATCAGTAATCACAAACTTTTTCAATTATATAAATGCATATATATTCATTTGAAGTAAAAATATCCATTTAATATGTAACATCATTCATAATTTTAATAATTACCTATATGAACCTAAAATTAACATAATAACTTATAATACCTTAAAATTAACAAAATAGAAACATTCATTATATAGAGACAATGTTGTGTACCCCTGCCTAAGTGTGTATAAATACCGTGGCATAAGAATTTCAACTACCAGTCTGAAAATGTCCGTAATAGGATGAAACCGGTCCTGGTGAAATATGAATTAGCGGAAGAAAGAACAAAAGTGTTTTAATTTCAAATTCTAATGTACATCAGTGGTTAGTATCGTAAATTTCATGTAACATGTAAGGTTCAATGTACTTTCTTGCTGGTAAATTTATGTTCCGTAAACTTAAGCGTGGCAGGATTAGCGGTGAGCATTTTCCTTCGCTCACTAACCGCTGGAAGGTAAAATCTCGTTCGAGACATCCTCCGGCCACCTGTAGGAGATGACATACAGATCGTATTTGCTGATGCTTTTAAATCAATGTAGTTATTGTTGAAGGAATGTTACTTTTTCTATTTCGGAAGCTCGAAGAGCCGAAAATGACATAATGGTAGTGCATTTAGGCTGCATAAAATTTCTGCTATTTTTCAATGAAAACACCATAATTTTCCTGCCGTAGTTAAATAATAAAATCGATTACAATGACTGAAACCCTCAAAACAATTCACTTTTCGATGTACATATCTTAAAACACCTTCGTCTTGAGCCCTATCGGAGCTTGAAGAAAATTTCACTCCTTGATTCTAGCCATCGCGTCAAAAATAATAAAAAAATTAAACGGGTCGACCGATTGGGATTCCTGGCGTCCGATTTGGAATTTTCCCACTAACATTAAAAAAATCATATGTCCGAATTGGAATATCGGGATATACAAAATGATTTTAGTACTGTACAGATAATGAGTTGACCTATATCAAACGATTATTATCCAATATTTTTAGGATTCATAAAAAAAATTATAAACTTGCGAATTCGGCGTGTTAACTCTTTAAAATTGCCGTGAGAGCTACTTACAAATATTCCGGTGAACATTGCATATTTTTCATTTCTATACGTTCTGTTTGACCTACTTGATAATCACTCATAAAATGTATATATTAGAAAACTCAATTTTTAACCGTTAACAAGATTTATATGAAAACGTATTTTATCGAATTTCAAAGATTTGTAGGAAAAAAAATCGAGTGCAGACAACACGAGGTAGAAGCGAAACTTTACCAAAACAACCTCGAACTATGAAGAACCAAGGATCCTTGAAAAGTGAGATCATAATCAAAGCGCAGTGAGCAGGCCAATGAGCGCAGCCCTCGCGTCGTTTCCGTTTTATATCTCAACTAATAGGAGAATTGATAGGAGTACCTATAATGCCTCGCAGGTGCTGTACGCGTCATTCCCGTTTCATCTGGATTCCGAAACGCTAACGGGGCTAAGGAAGTTTCGCTTCAAAATATTTTACCGAATTTGGGTTTGCGAACTGTCAAAACTTAAATGCACTAAATTGGGATATTTTAAGGTACGACAAAGAACTACCATTAAATGTGTTCGAATCTTTTTAGTTTCACCATTTTTCGTTTCATCGAATTTCAAATCACCACCGTGCTAAAGAAGTTTCCCTTAAAAAATCATGAGGTAGGTAAATCTGACATTTTGTAGCAAAGAATCGCTTAAGACGTTTTTTAAAAGTGTTATAATATGCCAATAATCGCTCGAGTCACTAACATCCCTAAATACCTCACTACTTCCATTAAATGGAAGTAGTGAGGTATTTAGGGATGATGGGATTCGAATCTAAATTAAATAAATTTTATTTAATTTAGATTCGAATCCCATCAGACGATACGTCTATCTACTATCTATAATTAACAATACAACTTCAATTTCTTAAAAATAACGTGATACTAATCAATGATTCTTCCTCGTCCACCTAAATCCGACAGGTTTTTAAAATAAATAATACGTAGATAGATATTATTCAATCTCTTGAAAATAAAAAAAATACGTATGTGCTTTAGACCACACAATCGAAGTAAAACTTCTTTAGCTCCATCTTATGATAGGAAGGGAGAAAGAAAATGTGCGCGCGCACTGCTCTCTCTTGCTCCTACAGTGTGATACAGGATACAGACAATAGGCCCGCACTGCGTCTTAGATATACGAAACGTAACTGGCTATGAGGGAAAGAGAGAAAGAAAATGTGTGCTCGCACCTCTTTCTCTTGCCCCTACAGTAATATACGAAACGTAACTCTCTCTCTTTCTATCTTCACTAACTTATATCTCCCTCTCAACTACCGTTCGCCTCGCATTTCGTAAAACTCTCGTAACGTATTCACCAGCTTACTCCCAAAATCAAGCGTACGTAAAGAAATTTTACTTCAAAAATGATTATATTTTTTTCATGGCCAAGATTCTCTCTCAGATATAATATAATTGTAAGTTGTTTACATTTTCATCGGAGAGGACTACATGCTTTCTAATAGAAAATTAATTAGCTTAGAGCTGAACGTTGGAGAGCAATAGATTATTTTATTATAGCTTAACAAGCACATCGTCTTAGCTAAAAGGGTTGCTAATGATGTATTTATGTCGTAGCATCATAATGTATAATATTTTACAGACGGGGCCTATCTGAACACCGTAACGAGCTCACGTTTGTAGTCCGCCGTAGCTAAAATTAAATATTCATCATGTTTTGGCGTCGAATTAATAACAGAGTGAATCGTTTCAGCAGTTTTTTTTAAATTTCAGGATGTTGATCGCTTGTTTGCTTCAGCTTATTTAAAAATAATTTAATTATTTTTTATTGAAAAAATATTCATTATTACACCCGCGGGACATGAAGGCTGGACCCCCCTTTCAGTATCCGTAAATAACCCACCGTAAATAATAAATACTGATGTTTAATATTTAAATGGTTTGAGCTTCAATGGTTTTTTCGATGTAAACCTCCGATTTTTCGTATCGGACAAAGAAATATTAAATAGTCGTGGCATATCTCTATCTCTATCCCTACATATTATAAATTAAAGTCCTCCGCGTCGTCTGTCTGTCTGTCTGTTCGCGATAACCTCGAACTGAACGGATTTTCATGCGGTTTTCACCAATAGATAGAGTGTTTCGTGAGGAAGGTTTAAGTATGTAATTTGTAAAGGATTTGTGTAAATTGGTTGAAACATAACAATAATTGTTAGAAGTGTCGGAAAAAGTCAAGCCGCCTGGTAGCTTTCATCGAAAACTCTGCCTAATCCTTTTGGGATATAACAAAACAATGCATGGTTGGATATTCCTCTTTTATAGATCTACAAAAAAGTCCGTGAAGGCATATATCTACCTTTTACGGATAGCATACTAGCATACTATACCCATTCGATCTTCTAAAAAAATGGTCACGTACATTGCGGTTATTGTCCTTCTACAACTATTTTTTTTCTAAATTGTGATCTAAAATTATGTTGAAATTTTATTTCATAACTTCTTTGATAATTGTTTACACTCATTGGAACATCATTATTATGTAATATGTAAACAAAAAAATCGTGAAATAAATAAAAATTTAAAAGTTATTTAGACGGATACAGTATTAATCCTTATTAACTTAAATACGTTAGTTACCCCAAGCATTTCATTCACATTATTATTATCTTTCACACCATCTCTACGTTTTATAAATTAAAGTCCGCCGCGGCATCTGTCTGTTAGATAACCATCCAGTAGATGACGTTGTGTTTTATTAGCCACAGCAACGCGTGGCCGGGTCAGCTAATATTTATACTAATTATTACGAATAAGTTCCATATTTTTGTCCTTTTACAGTGCCTTATTTCTGAAATAATCATCAAAATAAATGTATTGAATAAAAACATAGGTGCTCTTTTATACTTAGGGAACGTACCCATACTACGTGACACGTTTAGGGGGGGGGGGGGGTCTTCAAAATGTCACGCTCCATACAAATGAGCGGCGGGTTGCTTAGGATTTTGGTCACCGGGGGGGGGGGGGGGGTTAAAAATTGCAAAAAGTTGGTCACGTAGTATGGGTACGTTCTCTTACGTACATACATTTACCATGACCGTAAGAGTGTTTTAAGTTTTAATACTACTAAAATATTTGGTAATTACCATTTAATACTAGGTTCTTACCATTATTATATTTTACATTATAACATAACTAGTTGAAGTTCTCGACGTTGCCAATCAGACGAACTATTCCTTATCTTTTGTGGGAACGAGATAGTTCTCGGCCGAGATCTGTTATCAGATTTGTGTAATTTTATGTGGCTGTTATTTGCTTATTCTATGGGTCGATGTCAGAATTTGAGTTGTGAGCTGTCACGTATTTTAGTTTAGGTCATTTTAAACACGAATTCATGCAAGTAAGCATGATTATTTATTCATTTAACAGCATTAGAAAATCACACAAATCTCGATCGAGACGGATATCGGGCCAGATCTCTTGTGTCAGATATGTGTTCTTTTCTAATGCTGTTTAATGATAAAATAATCATGCGTACTTGCATGAATTCATATTTAAAACGACCTAAACTAAAATACGTAACAGCTCACAGCTGAAATTCTGACATCAACCCATAGAAAAACCAAATAACAGCCATATAAAATTTAAAAAAAACTGACAGCAGATCTCGGTCGAGAACTATCTCGTTCTCATAAAATATATAGAATAGCTCGTCAGAGGTAGACAGTAATTATTTTCCTATTATTTTAAACTTCAAGTGTGCTGAATTTCCTCTCGAAGTTAGTGCACATTACCCCCATGTAACATACACCCCTTCACAAAATTTATATAGATTTGTATTATTATACACTACGGTTTCTACTTCAAGATATATTTTCGATAAAACAATCCGCCTGTTCTTTTTTCCTCACAAAAAGGAAAACAAACTACCAACACGAACAACTATTGTAGGGCTAACTAAAAGATAAACCAAAAGCAGAAACCAAGTGTTGAGATTATTTTCTTTTCAACAACGGCATAAAAACAAACAATCGATTACAGTACACACTCGCCGCCACTTTGTATTCCTAAATAGGGCTGTGCCCTACGTCCACGGAACTAACTGACCAAACAGGCCCATGTCCTACGTCCACGGAACTAACAGACTTGTAATGGCGCAAATATAAACTTGCAGAACACGTTTGCCCAACACTAGTCACGTAACTCCCGGGAAGTTGACCAGAAGGATTAAGCAACTGAAGTGTTTCCCAAACAAGAATAAATATATTTTTTTGTGTAAAACTTTGTAGAACGTTGTTTTGCAGGGGGTTTGTCGGTGGAGGAAGGGAGAGGGGAGGGTGGGGTGGTTTACCAGGAACACTCTCGTTGTAGGATTAAACGAGGATTGGATAAACATTCTCCCCTTAGTCGGGAACAACCAATAAAAATATATCTATCTCACAGTAAACAAAAAAAAAGTCTTGTATTGGGAGCGAGATTTTTCGCAATCGTTTAATTGATGGCAAACATCCAGATTTTAGTCTGTGTGATTTATACCTGCCTATATCTATGCTTTTTTTCATATTGTAGACCATATTTCTACACCGATTTAAATTAATTACAATATATTTATTTGACAAGTAAATTTCACTAATGGTGTGTGGGCGTAATAAAATATCGAATCCGTGATGTAGGAAACTGTTTTTAAATTAACGGATTCATTCATTCATTATCATTTTTCACACATTCAGAATGGAATATATTAACTGATGTTTTTACACTTTACGTTATTTAATCAAACGAGAGTAATGGTGAATACCACACAAGAGTTCCAGCTGCTACCAACCGTCTGGTCAACCAGTTGGGGGACCAGTTTGGAAGAAGAAGAATACGAGTAAGAGAAAGGTGGGGAATTACCTAGCTATTTAGATCTGGTCACCAAACACTTCTAAAGCCATTTCAATCAAGCTTCGGTCTAGAATGGTGTACATCAGGGCGAATTTTCAGTGCAGCAGGGTGGTACTGAAAATATCATCCACCCTAAATGTGTGGAACGGCTGTTTTAGATTTGTGATTTTTATGGAATTACTTTAATTATTTGGGAAAATAATTTTCATAAATCAATACTTTTGAAGAACATACCATTTATAAAAAAACGAGTGTGCTTTAGACCACACGACTGAAGTAAAACTTCACTAACTTATATCTCTCTCTCAACTTCCGTTCGCCTCGCCCGATCACACTTTTCATAACGCTCTCGTCACGCGTTCATCAGCTTACTCCCCAAGTCAAGCGTCCGTAAAGAAGTTTTACTTAAAAAAATAATTGAAATATTTTTACAAAACTATCGTTAAGATGTTTGTACAAATAAATAACAACTGAGATAAACTTTAAATTATAAAATAATGTATTAGTACTAATAATATTATCATAGATTATACTTGACATTTATAATTGAAAGCTTCTCCGAGGAATTAGTGTCATTGATTCCTTCGGAACCGGTGCACAGTCGAAAAATACGCCGAACATTTGACATTTTACACATGAGAACAGGTCGTTTCTACGAATCAGACCCTCCACACAGCATCCCCAAAGATATTCCACAGGGCCTCCCGTCGTCCTGTGTGTAGTTAATGTTAAAAAAAATCAGAGTGTGGAATTCACAGTCGGTAGAAGTGAAACCTTCAGAAAACTAAAGTAGACCGGTGGGAAGGCTACGAAACCCCACACAAAGAGGAGACCGATTATGCTAAATCCTAAAAATGTTTGTGTTTGTATCTTTTTAATGTTTGTCTTATTTTATTTTTAGTTTCACCGAGTTTCAAACAACGGTGCTAAAGAAGTTTTCACTTTAAAAACTTATAATATGTAGGTCACTTTTTTAGAACAAGAGTCCCAACTGCTCCCGTCTGAAGCCAGTGGGACCATGGCATCCCCGAGTGGGGTATGTTGTGAGGCTGAAGGCAGTGGGGTGGGGAAGTAGATAGGAAAGAGGAAGGTGGGGAAGTACCTGGCTATTCAGATCTGGTCACCAAACACGGCAGAAGCCATTTCAAGCAAAGTTTCAATTGTGACTGGTGTCTTACACCAGGGCGATACTGAGAGTATCTTCCACTCTGGAACATGCCGCAAGTATACTATATAATGTTTTAAATGAATAAATTGAGAAATACATAAATTAATTAAATAAAATTTATTTGCCACGCCGGGATTCGATCCCGCGACCTTCGGAATGCGAGTCAAGCGCCTTACCGCGGCACTACGCCGGCCGTCGACTTTGTTATAAAAGATACACCGTTTCAATAATTTAACGTGAAATTTTTTAGTGGAATTTTTAAACAAATGTTTTTTTATATAATTGAAGAGGACGAAAGGTAATAATCATTATAAACGAAACATGCAACTACGAGTATATCATTGAAGAAATATCATACGAAACATTTAAAAATAATTTATAATTTGGGAAGCGGGAACAGGTACCGCCGCCCCGGGAACCTTTATTGGATAACCAACACCTCTGCCATAGGTCACCCCAAGTGGTTTGCTACGTTTGGTGATTTAGCAGGGATGCCCGGGTTCATAGGGTGAGGTTTGTCTAGGTCTTGGAGGCGGATGACCTGGACACACTGAACCCCAGATTCCTACCCATTCTTTAAACCCTTTTCCTTCCAAGAACTCTCCTCTCCTTCCTTTCCTTTAAAAAACCCTCCACACAGCATCCCCAAAGATGACATAGGCTCTGAGGGAAATTATTTTACTCAGGGCCTCCTGTGTGGAGCTCATGTAAAAAAAAGAAAATTAGATATATTTTTTTACTTAATGATTTTAAACGCCCTGATGGGATTTTACATGACAAGTTTATAATACAGAGAGTTTTTAATTAAAAAAAGATGAACTACTATAAAAAGATAATCAGTAAACATCATATGTAAGGTAGGTATACAGATACATTTAAGGAAAGATAGTGCATTACAATAAATTTTAAAGTTTCTAAGTTGTAAATGGCATGGAAATAAACTCGTAGGTATAGTAATTACAAAATTTACAGGTGAAACATGAAACAGAATAGATATTAATTTTACTATTAATTAATTAAAATGTTTAACATCTTGCCATTTCGCAAAAAATGTGTTTAAACATTAAAAAACATTACCTAAATATTACTTACCACAATTATTATCAGTATTTCAGAATTATGGTTGTTCTCTGAATATCTACTTAGAATGATAAAAGATTTTCAGGTAGATAATAACAAAATACCGTTGTAGTTTCAAGGCTTTGACAAAGCCATTATATCAAGTTTTTTCTTAAGAAATCAAGTACAAAGCAAGAAAGGAAGAATACAACCTTATCCCATCTCGACATTTGTTTTCCTTGTACCTTGCGGATGATATTGTTCGATTCAAAGAAAGTTTCCTTGTAGGTATCAAAATACTCTTTTGTTGGACTGGCCCCCTCCGCTCACAAAATACATTACAAGTAATTAGATTCCATTCAAATCCTTTTCAACGTTCCACCCTTCACAGTCTCAGCAAATGATCAATACTCCGGAGTCCGGAGGTCCAAGAAATCATTTTGGCTAATTCATTAAAACGGGCATGAATTGCACTTCCTCTTTCTTTAGCCAACTTTTCGTAAGGAAGGTTACAGTGTCCATCACATCAGCCATGACGTAATGCCTTCATGTTAGGCAACGCTGTTTAAAATGTTGTCTAAAGAAAGAGGAAGTGCAAATGAGCATAGTAGCTCAAACATAATAAATCACGTTAATATTTTTGGCCGTGAAAATGTGTTTACCAGACAAATGTTGTGTTGCACGTATTTATTTATTTTTGTGTTCGTGAAAATTTTTTTAGCGCCGATGTGATTTGAAACTCGATGAAACGAAAAATAGTGACACTAAAAATAAACAAACATAAAATCACATACAAACTATACGATTTAGCCTGCGAGATAATAAGATTGTCTCCTCTTTGTGCGGTGCTTTGTAGGCTCTCCACTCTTTTCACGTTTACCGTGTGTGAACTGCACACTTGTATTTTTTTAATAGGTCATAGTTATCTAATACAATCCTTACGAATAATATGAATAAAAACCAGAAAATATGAATAAAAATAAGAAAATATGAAAAAAACCGAAAAATACTCGTATTTATAAAAACAAGAAAAAATTAAAAAAATACTCCTATATATATTATTTGAAAAAAATAAAATTTTAGAGTGCATCAATGAATTATTTTCGTAACTTACGTTTAAATTTGTTAACTTTTTTATTTCTTATGGTTTTTTGCCAAATATTTTATTTGCTCCGTACATCAACTGGATTTGACTCTGGGTTTTTTTGAAGTAAAACTTCTTTACGCACGCTTGACTCGGGGAGTAAGCTGGTGAATACGTGACGAGAGCGTTATGAAAAGTGTGATCGGGCGAGGCGAACAGAAATTATAAGGGACATATAAGTTGGCGAAGTTTTATTTCAGTCGTGAAGTCTAAAGCACAGTCGTTTTTTTCCGAAGGGGAGTCTTGTTTAATTTCTTTTCCTCATCTCATGTGCGTTTTTTAACCCCCCCCCCCCCCACCCCCCGGTGACCAAAAACCTAAGCCCGCTGCCGCGCCGCCGCTCATTTGTACCGAGCGTGACATTTTGAAGACCCGCCCCCTAAACGTGTCACTTAGTATGGGTACGTTCCCTAAGTTATAAGATATGTAACTGCTTCAACATTTCCTTATTTTTCGTATATCTATTCTCATGGTTTTATTTTGTATTATTGTAATTTGTTTTATTTTATTTTATTTATTTATTACATAAGATACATTTATACAGCAAATATAACATAATAATAATATTTCAAAATAACTGTAAATATTAAAATGTATACAAGTGTTATTATGTCTTGTTTGTCTATATTAGTTCCTAGCTAGGCAGATTGCCCGTTCTAAGGAACCAAATGCTGGTGAAAAATGCCAAAAATATATTCTGTACCAAAAAAAAAACAAAGTGTTTTTTTTTTTTTTTTTAGATTAAATACCTATAAGTATACTAAGATTTTACTGGTTGTGCCATTTAATAGTTAACCATGTAAAAGTTTAAGTTTTAAGTGACATTATTTAATAATTTTTCAGACTCAACCCTACCTAAACCAATCAACCATTTATTTATTATTGAACCGATAGATGTCATTTTGCATGTTTTAATGTTTAATTCTGGGGGGATTTTATTGTATAATTTTATTGTATAATTTCATGAACACAACTGGAATACTTGGGACAAACCTTTGATC
Source organism: Limnephilus marmoratus (assembly GCA_917880885.1). Classification (NCBI taxonomy): domain Eukaryota; kingdom Metazoa; phylum Arthropoda; class Insecta; order Trichoptera; family Limnephilidae; genus Limnephilus; species Limnephilus marmoratus. The sequence continues at coordinate 38,003,075 of OU862920.1, read as the reverse complement.
GACTGTAATTCAACAGTCTTTCGATATTCCTACACCCCTTCTCAGTTGCAAACAATAACCCAGAACACTGTAATAAGGGCACGTGCGTCAAGTTTCAAATTTTATTTTAGGAGTTACTTCCTCTCTCGGGTCAGGTTCGACCCATGTATGCATTAAGTGTATCCTTTTCCCTCAAAATTTATCAATAAAGTCACATCATGTGAAGTATACAAAACATAAAATAAAAAAAATAAACAAGGTTCACTGCAACATGAAAAAGTTGTTTGTAACAACCTATTTTTTAAATGAAACTTCTTTAGCCTCGTTGTGATTTGCACATACAGCATGATACAGCACCCGCCAAGCATCAAACTGCGCTCATTGACCGCTTTGATTATATTAGTTGAGATCTGAAACGGAAATGACGCTAGGTCTGCGCTCATTGACCGCTTGATCAAGGGCGGATCCAGCTTTGGCACCAGGGGGGGGGGGTCACATAGTCGTGGTCAAGTCACAAGAAGTTATAATTTAATTTTGATAATGATAGATATATAAGTAAAAAGCAGGTTGGTAATTTTGATAAAAATAGATACAAAAAATATATAAAAAATTTATGCTTAACAATTTTAATTAGTGGTCCACCTAGGTTCTGGACCTAGCCCAGGGGGGGGTCATGACCCCATGACCCCCCCCACTGGATCCGCCCTTGCGCTTGATTATGACCACACTAAAGGCTCCTATTGGTTGATATTGATTTTGGTAAAGTATCGCTTCTACCGCGTGTGAACCGCACTCGTTATTTTTTTTTAAGTTTAGACTACCTGTATTTACTAAAAAAATTGAGTGTTTTTATGTTTCAAGATGTCTGGATTTTAGTTTTAGAAGTAATTTTGAGATTAAATGATTTTATTACAAAAATGATAAGTTCGTGTCAATAAAAATATGTATTTTTGAACACGTGTATGAATTATCATATTATTGAATAATTTGGTGTTAGATATAATTTCATAATAAATTTAAATACAAATAAAAAATAGGAAAAAATATCCAATACAATGTTTACATTGTATAAATGAATTCGGTTCGAATAAAACCCGTATATATCGTGTTCGTAATTAATATGTTAACCCATCGTTCGCTAAGAATAGAATGTATGGAAAAGGTTTGTTTTTGTGTTTCTACGGCGTGCCAAAACAAATTATTTTGTAATTGATTCATCAACAAATAATAAATGTATTATATTTTTGTTTATAAACAATGACCATTTCTTTTTAATAATATTCTGAAAAACAATTCGAAAGCAGAACTCTGCTTGTTTGTCGCGAACTTTTCAAGAGTGCTTCAAATAGGTTTGGAAGTGTGAAACTATAATTTTTGCTAATCCCTACACAATTAAAGAACTTTTTAGTTTTTTACTTGACATTATCATTTATAAAGTTAATCTAATACTTAAATCGATTTTTGTAGGCTTTCATTTGAATAGTTACTGACATCGTACCTGGAATAAATAAAATATTACGAGGTTCAAGTGTATTTTAAAAGACCATAATTAGAGATCGTTTTAAACACTGACAAATTAACCCGTCTGCTTGGTTCAATATATTCGCACCTTACAATCCGGAACCCTCAGTTTCGCGCGAAAATTCTGAAACCGTCACTTTGGATCGAGATTGTAAAATATCTATGCAATATTGTTTTCATATTTCAAAGACAATAAGAAGCGTTAAAAGAAAAATACATACGTTTGCGTGAGTGATATATAGCTTTTAAAATGTAAGGTCGCTCGGGACGTTTTTGGTCTCATGAAAGTGTATAACGCGAATACGTGTTTTATTCCTAAAAAAGCAGACGGGTTTTAAAAACGTAATTGATGTACATCACTTGTCGGTAGTTCGAGCTTCGCTAAAAAATATGAAGTTTGTATTTGTTCTATACTGATGTCAAGAAGTCAAACACAGATCATACGTTTTTAAGAGGTATCGCAGTTTTCTATAACCTTTTCATGATAGGTAAACTTAATCAATAACGTATACTCTTGTATGGATACATTTTTAAAAGGTTGTATTTCAAGAGTTCCAGACTCCGCCGGGAACTCGGGAGAATTTCCTTTTCTGATGTATTATGTTCTAGTTCCGTCGGAACTTTCTTTGGTGAATATGTCCTTAAGCACTCTAGAAGGGGGGTGTTATGTATCTTACCACCAAAATGTCACCCAGACATTTCCATTAGGCTGCAAATACTCCCCCTTTTGTAGGAGTATTTGTTGCAAAACCGTTAAAGGCTCTAAGCGACTCCCTATCGACCGAAACGAGACTAACTTTCAACCCAATTTGTCGCCACACCACTTTAACTGAATTAATAATTCGCTTTGTGCTTTGCAAATTTATCCCACAACTCAAGGTTGGGCCGGAATGTTTGCCGATTGTATTATTAATTAGATTTTGATGCAAATTTTGACTACTCGCTTACTGAAACCCATCCTCATAAATATTTTAATTACTGTTAATGATCCTGAATATTTTACTGTAACATTACTGCGATGTTATATGACGGATGTTAATCGAGCTATTTTTACCGCCTAGTAAAATCATCGACTGCTTTATTATTGTGTTTTAACCCGTCTGCTTGGTTCAATATATTCGCACCTTACAATCCGGAAGCCTCAGTTTCGCGCGAAAATTGTGAAACCGTCACTTTGGATCGAGATTGGAAAATATCTATGCAAGATAGCTTTCATATTTCAAAGACAATAAGAAGCATTATTTCGTTTTCTTTCTGGTTAAAAGAAAAATATATATGTTTGCATGATAGGAAGGGAGATATATAGCTTTTAAAATGTAAGGTCGCTCGGGACGTTTTATTTTTATTTATTTATTTATTTAACGCCCAAAGGGCTTTTACATTTTGGTAGTACAAATAATTCATGACAGATGATTTTTAAACATATACAGAAATAATAAAAATAAAATTAGATAAAAAAGCATACTAACTAACTAACTAACTAACCATCACGCCGTTTCCCCTAAGAGGTAGGCAGAGAGGACGGACCGCCAAACAACTCGATCTTGGCACACACTCCTTGCCTCGTTCACATTCATACATCGTCTCATTCATGCTCTTCTATTATTCCGACTCTTCACATGGCCCGACTCAAGTATCTGATTCACTTGGTCGTGCCATGTCTTCCTCGGGCGTCCCCAATTTCTTCTTCCATTCACATTTGCGTCATATATTCTCCTTACACTCCTTTCCAAAGCATACAAGTCATAAAAATACAAAAATACAGCGATTTCATAGGTTTTCAGAAAAACAGACATGTTTAGGAATAGTTTTGGAATAAGTTTTTTACAAGATCAACAAAATTCGCCAAGTTTATGTTAAATATGTCAATATCACCTAAGTACTGATTTCCCATAGTGTGAAATCGTTTTATCGGAGAGTGGGTAATGTAGTTCCGCTTGTGAATGCTACCGTAGAATAGTGTATTTTGTCGTGTAGTTACTGTCGGTATTCGTAAGTTTATGAGTTGCAGTAGTTCGCAACAGTCAAACTTAGAGTTAAGTATTTTGAATAAAAATGTTTATTTTACGTCTGTCTTCTAGTGTGTGGATTTTTAGAATATTTAATAATAAATTATATTTTAAGCCTTCTAGTGGGATATTTAATTTAAAATTTATAAAACGCAGAATTTTTTTTTGTATTCAATCTTACAATGTGAATATTGTAAGATTGAGACCAAACTACTGAGTTTTGGTCTTATGAAAGTATAACGCGATTACGATTACGTGTTTTTAGGGGTTAATAGCTCAGTTCAATTCATTCCTATCATAAATACGCCTACAATAATAATACGCTGTTCCAAGCCCTTTAAAAATACAATTTCAAAAGATTGCAATCTTTCACTATCTGCAACCAAATTTTGGAATCATCAAGATTACTTCATTATAGTAACTTATGCAGTTACATCCAACTGCATGAGTTACTCTATTTTCAATGTATCAAAACTAAAATCCACCCTCATTCATAATTTGCTGTTAATGATCCTAATTGTTTTATTGTAAAGATGCATATCTGCATGCAGATGTTAATAAAACTACTTAACTACCTGATAAAATCATCGTATCAACACTATTACAACTTGGTTATTATATGGTTTAATAGTTAAGTTCAGTTTAATGCTGGTTAAGTGGCCAGCTAAATAACAGTACATACGCATAATTCTCTCTCAACGAGTTACTGTTTGGACCTGAAGTTACTGTTAATGTCCGATTTTGGGCAAATAATTATAGTGCCTTTGTAACCGCGCGTAGGTTGGGAGTTACAATGGCCTTATCAATTGTGTGGGTACTTATATAAGAAGGGTCGCTATTGAACAAGTTGAGCTGAAATTGATTCAATAATAATTATTATTATTTGTTATTTCGGCTACTGGCATTATACCTAGGTGTCTCATTCAAAATTTAGGCATATTAGATTTGTCAAAGAATTTATATATAAAAATGCAAAAATCAGTCATTTTAAATACATCTAGGATTACAAAAGATTTTTTTAAATATTTATATTGAAGGAACAGTAGGATTTATAAGTCCAATTAGGAGTTTCACAGAGCTGAACCCTCTGATATGAAAATATCTGGAGTCGGTGAATTATTTTCCCATTTGGTCTCTGGTAGGTTGACATGTTGTTCTTGTATTGTTTTGTATTTATAATACTTATATAGTGCAATTGCATAGCGTGGATTCACTAGATGATCATTTGGGAAGTGTGTGAAAGGGTTTAGTTTTTCCTGTGGGGAAAATTTAACCTGGACATTTAAATCTGGTGCGTATATTACACATATACAAACCTACTTGTGTACAATGAAATCACAAGATATTCACTGACCTTCGTGGCATAACAATAAAATTCTCTGCTCTTGTTGGGACTGCCCGGTGGTCAATGGAATACTTTCTCTGGCTCTTCTTTTTATATATTTTATTTTCTTTCCGCTATTATAGTAATTACTTACATTATAACATAATCATATAACTGTTTTTTCCTCATTACTTATTTTATTTACAGAAGGTTTCTTCGACTGGTCTAGCCGTTATTTTTATTTTTATTTTTCTTTTACTAACACTGTTTTCTCTTATTGATGTTACCTATTTCAGAAGAATTATTCCACGGGCTGCTACTTCTATTTATCTTTTGTATAATTTTAATGTAAGTACTTGCATACTGCTTACTAACCCCGTATGCATGGACATTGGAGGGTCTAGAGTCGTTCAAATAAATGTAGCTTCGTTCAAAAAAAAAGTAGAGTCTTGAGGTGTGCGGTGAAGGAGGAAACCATATGTTTCCTTATAACGCCGTTGGGAAAGTGGTGGGTCCCCTCCAATGCTCTTGTTGTAGCAAGCAAGTTCATTTTCATTAAATATTTAAATAGTTCTAAAATGTATAACCGTTCCTGTGTGGCAGATACTCTCAAATTTTATCCAGCTTAGAAACCACAACTCGGAGTCAAAAAGTTGCTTGATATAGCTTCTGCTATTTTTCGTGACAACCTTTGAAAAATTGAAATTTTCTGACCTTTCCCATTTCCACTCCCCTTAATGTTACATCATAGCCCAAAAGCCCAAATAGAAATATCGTAGTTCCACTAATACCAGCTCTTGTTGGGGAGATCTTGATGGGGAAAATATTAAAAACGATACAAAATACCTTGAACTTACATTTGTTTTCTGATAAAATCAAGAAAGCGGATTTTACACAAAAGATATTTTTGTCAACGTTAACATTTTACCCACATAATAGATAATATTCCTTTCGGTTTTTTCCATGAAGCGAAGTGAATAGTTTTTTGCTTCTTTCATCAAAACCCCATTTAAATCAAGTCTTAGAAAATCTTATTGATTTCATCTTAACTCTATTATCCAACGTCGTTTCCCTTATCCCAGGTGCTTTATGTTTTCGATGAAAAATACACCCGGGTATTTTATAGGTCAACCTATCCCCCCTGTCAAAACACCGGTGATGTTTTATCCCAATCTAGTCTGAAAAGATCGCCAAAGACCACAAGCCCCATAATACACTTTTTCAGACCTTTAGATCGACGGAAAAAAATGGTTGAATTATTTTTTTTTCAAACTGTGTTTTGCTTTAATTCCATGAGAAATTTTGAACGTGTTTCTAAAAAAATATAAGCAAATTTTGTCCATTGGGGAACCTTCCAAAAATGTTTATTTATTTTAGGAAGGGTTGTTTCAAACATTTTTAACAGTTCATTACATTTTGAAGATAAATTTCAAGTTCTGTAATTATTTCAGTTTTATGAAGCAACTAGCCTATATTGATATCATAACAGAACTTGATAATTAATTTAATTTTTTTTTAAAAACTCATCGTTGATTGCTAAACACGACGCTATACGAATTACTTAGGATAGCAGAAGATGGAGAGATATGTAATTAGGAATGTTAGAAGAGCGCGCTAATTTTTAAAGCGATAAAATCGATGCGAAAGTTGTGAATTTTTTTGTTGCTTTTAAAATGTATTAATAAAACACGACTCATTTAAAAGAGCAAAAATCTCATGGAAGGCATCTTAATTATCATTTAAAGTAACAGTGTGAATTTTTTCACAACAATAATTTGTAAAATAACTGAAACAAACGTGTTGTCTACTTGAGTTTTTTGAAGGTTTAACACTCTTTTTGTACACGTACGATTCCTACTTATAAATAACTAAATTTTGTTCAGTGAATTAATAACTACTATTGGGTTGAAACATATTATTCTGTTCATACGAAACAGATTTTTTTTTTTTACAGTGAATACCGCACAAGAATCTCAACTGCTCCCGTCTGGAGCCAGTGAGACTATGGCATCCCCAATTGGGGTATGTTGTGAGGCTGAAGGTAGTGGGGAGGGGAAGGAGGTGGGGAAGAGGAAGGTTGGGAAGTACCTGGCTATTCAGATCTGGTCACTAAACACGGCTAAAGCCATTTTCAAGCAACGTTTCAATTCTGAATGGTGGTCTTACACCAGGGCGATACTAATAGTATCTTCCACTCTGGAACATGCCGCAAATATACTATATATTATTTTAAATGAATTAATTGTGAAATAACACAAATTAATCAAATAAAATTTATTTGCGCATGCCGGTCGAACCCGCGACCCCCGGAATGTGAGTCAAGAGTCTTAGCCACTGGACTACGGAGGTCGTCATACTTTGTGATGAGATATTATAATTTCGAATAAAATTATGGAAAGTTAATGATTTACTTTAAAATATATTTTATCTGTAACCACGTAATTGTAACTTACTTATTCAAGCAATCTACAACTATTTTTATCAAATTCTGTCTTACGAAAACTCAAATAAAATATTTTTTAAGTACAATATACCATCCAGTAGTAATTATGAAGTTATGTTCTGCTTTTTTAATGAAAAAATAACATTCCATTGTCTGCCCGGATGGTACGAGTTGGTTTGCTGGAAAATTCACTCTATAGGAATATTAAGAAGAAAAAAGCGCCGATACTTACAGTAAAATGAGATCGTTACTATGTCACGTTTAAAGCGGGGGCTTAAGTTGACATACTTTTTCTAAATGGTCCCGGGCGCCACGAAACAATCCCAAAAAATTGCCAATTAAGTCTAAGCTTATGAAAAAGGAAAAAAAACTAATACGCCAACTTTTTTCAGATCAAAAATGGTGATTGTCTTAAATTTCGTGTCGGGATTGCTGTTTTTAAATTTCGCTTTTCACTGTTATTTCAAGGAGTTCTCTTTTCTTCGCTTTTAACAACGAAAATTGTTAAATAAACGCTAGAAAGCAGTTATAATTTTGATTGTTGTTATTATAACCTAAATAAAAGCACAACTGAAATTGAATTCTTTTCGACAATATTTGTGAAAGGATTATGAAATCATGTGTTGGTACATACCTATATATAATTACAATTAATTTTTAGTGGTGAAGGATTTATTTGTAATTATTATTTTTTAATTTATAAACTAACGTTTAGACAAGATTTTTATGCATAGCACAAAGGGTAACAATTATTATAAGCAATAATTGTCAGCCTGAAACACTCATTTACATAGAATAAATCTTCCGAGAAAAGATACTTGCCGCCAACTTGAACCCGTGTCCTTCTGATTGCCGGTCGGATGCTCTGACCACTGAGCTATGGCGGCTTATCAAATACCCGCCAAATAATTCAATATATACTAGTGTTTCATTCAACAATTACTGCTTATTATATTTTTTCCACATGAAAACAACCAACTTTTTTCTCGGAAGATTTTTCAATGTAAATGAGTGTTTCAGGCTGACAATTATTGCTTATAATAATTGTTACCCTTTGTGCTATGCATAAAAATCTTGTCTAAACGTTAGTTTATAAATTAAAAAATAATAATTAATATTTGGCAAGTTTAAGTATTTCCACACTAAATGTAGACATAATTTGTCTCGACGCCACCTAGTGAGAGATTTAACACTAACAATGTCTCTCTCGCAAAAATAAAGTTGGTTGTTTTCAAGTGGAAAAAATATAATAAGCAGCAATTGTTGAATGAAACACTAGTATATGTATATTGAATTATTTGGCGGGTATTTGATAAGCCGCCATAGCTCAGTGGTCAGAGCATCCGACCGGCAATCAGAAGGACACGGGTTCAAGTCCCGTTGGCGGCAAGTATCTTTTCTCGGAAGATTTTTCAATGTAAATGAGTGTTTCAGGCTGAAAATTATTGCTTATAATAAGGTTTACTTGTAATTAAGACAGAGAGAGATTTTCATCGGGGGGACTTGATAGGGCACAACAAGAAGAAAAGTTACTTGTAATTAAATTATAAATACTGGCATTATTTTACATTTACATTAATCTAGTAATAGTAACTATGTGGAGGGACTTTTATGGAAAAGAAGGCGAGGAAGTTATGAGAAGGAAAAATTTATGAAGGGTGAGAAGAAATGGGGTGTCAGTTATCAAGGAGGGACGGGCAGGAGTGTAAGCATCCATTTCTCCCACTGCAGTGCAATGCGATGCGTCGAGGGTCCGGCCGGAGAGGTCAAATGGTCTCTCTCATCCATCTCCCGATCCGGTCCGCAAAATACCTACTCAATCCTCATCCCATGAATCCGGGCATCCCTGCAACGTCACCAAAAATTGATTACAACGGTGCAAAAATATAAGAGGTCATGTTTGTTCCGCATTTTTGAAGTGAAAACTTCTTTAGGACCGTTGTGATTTGAAACTCGGTGAAACGAAAAATAGCGACATTAAAAATAGACAAACACGTACATCTGTAGAATTTAGCCAGCGTGAGAATGAGATAGTTTAATCGATCTCCTCTTTGTGCGGTGCTTTAAAGCCTATCGGTCTCTTGTTTGTGCAGTACTCCCCACTCTTGTCTACTTTAGTTTTCTGAAGCTTTCACTTCTACCGCGTGTTAATTGCACATATGTTGTTTTTGAAGTAAAAACTTCTTTGGCACTGTTGTGACTCGATGAAACGAAAAAGCGACATCAAAAAGATGCAAACACATACATCTATAGGATTTAGCCTGCGTGAGATAGAATGAGATAGAATAATCGGTCTTCTCTTTGTGCGTTGCTTTGTAGCCTATCGGTTTCCTCTTTGTGCAGTACTTCGTAGCCTCCCTACTCTTGCCTACTTTATTTTTCTGAAGGTTTCACTTCTACCGCGTAACTGTTTTTTTTACAATATTTATTGGATTTTAAAAGTGTTGAATCTTGGGCAAAGCCAGTTGAGAATAAACAATAATGACTCTTGAAATAGAATAATGTATTTTTACACAACTACGCAATAATATTGTTTGTCAATTTGATCAACTTAAGTCGAAGCAATAATTGCAGAAAACATACAGGTGTTCATTACAGCGAAGATACAATTCCTTGAATAGAATGCCAACTCATGTTAATATTTCTTGTTAATGATAACGATATTTAGTTAGAACCGGGTTATTTATTATTCCAATTAATTGGAACAGTTAATGGCATTTAGGGTGCCTGACAAACGTTTTCACGATATCATGCATAGGAAATATAGGGTTATGAACTTCAGTTATTCCAAAATAATATTATTAATAAAAACAAGTTAAACAAATTACACAGCAAAACACAAGGACCACAGCAAGCACCTACATTAATTTTTCATTAACTCCGTGTTCTTGATTCAATTTTCCGAAAATCCCAGCAGTGTTAATTTGTACTTTTAACGTCCGCTTTGATTATGGAAACTTAAAAGCAGTGTAAACTTGTAGTAAATAAGGATCAGCTAATGATCAACGGTACAGTACAACTAAAGACGAAGATCGCGCCTTTTTTGTCACGGCGCGCTGCACTGTACATATCGATCGTCCAGTTGATTAAAACCACTTGGAAGCCAAGGGCACGGCCTAATTTGAAAAAAAGGCCCGAAAATTTTGCTTCCCGAATTTTGCATAAATATCCGTATAAATACGAAAATGAACTTATGTTGTTATTTTTACATAAACCTGAATAGACATCCTACGTGAAAAAACATATTTCAAAGGTGATTGATAATAAATAAATACCTTTATATGCATTTGAAAAAGGAACAAAAATGCTAAAACTCACGACTTTTCGGTTTTGACAGCGGTCTGAAGTCACAGATAAATTAATTACAAACATTCTAGAGTTGCCACTTTAATGAAATCTTTTACCCTACCTATAGGGATATTTGGCGCAAGCGATTTTGACCTTGTTTTCATGCCGTTTCTTTATACATAAGGGTCAAAATCGCATTAAAAAAGTTTTTTTTTTAATTTCATAGGGTCTCCTTGGCCTTCCAGGGGTTTAATAAAAATCGAAATTTTAGTTGAGTGTGCAGTTGCAAGTTACATTTAAAAGTGTACCCCCTGCCTGGTAAAATACACGGATTACTCATAAAAACCACTAAATCAATCTTTGTAATACAGAAAAACTTGTGGTGAAATAAACAAACAAAAATTTCGAGTGCAGTTAACACGCGGTAGGAGCTAAACTTTACCAAAACAATCTCAACCAATGAAGAACCAAGGAGCCTTGAAAAGTGAGGTCATAATCAACGCGGCCAATGAGCGCAGTCCTAGCGTCATTTCCGTTTTATATCTCAACCAATAGGAGCCTTCCGTCATTTCCGTTTCATCCGAATTCTAAATCGCAACGGGGTAAAGAAGTTTCAGTTCAAAATATTTAATTGAAGTTTTGTGCGTTACTACTAGAAAATTTCAAAATATCGTACGGCGACCGTACCGTTATGCTCCCCGGTGTTATATTACAGCATATTTAATAAGTAAAATAGACTCGTGTAATAAAATTTGGTTTATGACGAGCATCCGAATATTGCTTTTCTCATTAACTCAAAACTTAATATTTGGAGACCTCTGACTAATCAATTGGATGATCGAAGGGTGTATCTAAAAAAACTTTTTTTGAAAATTCAATACTTAAAAAAAAAACTGTCAATACGGACCTTCATACACCACGAAAAAATTGCACAGTTAAAATCATTTAGACCTCCCACAACGGACCTATAGTTTATAATTTTCATTAAAAATTGAAATTTTCCATTGTATTTGATAATAATTGAATAATTTTTAGAGCGCCATTTTTTTGTGAAAAATCATCTCAAGGGTGCTGTGCAATTTATTGTGAGTTTTTGGGCATTATCTAATTTTATTATTTGCAAACGAACACAGAAAAGATACTTATCTACCTGGCAGGTCACTTCCGATAAACACTCTTTTATTAAAAAGTTTATGCTTGTTTATTCGTGAACTTAAGGCTCTGCAACCGGGCCCGAAAAGAAGAAGATGGAGAGATACAAAATTACGAATGTTAGAGGAGAGCGCTAACATTTACAACCGCAAAATTGATGCGAAAATTGCGAAAATGTTTAATAAAACACGACTCGTTTAAAATAGAGCAAAAATCTCGCGGGCATTATCTTAAACAGCATTTAAAGAAACACTGTGAATTTTTTCATACATATAACTTCTAAAATAACTGAAACAAACGTGTTAATAATAATTTTTGGAGCATACTTTGCGATATTTTTCTATTGAGGGATTTTTATGCAATTTGCGTTTCGGCGCGGGAAAGTCTAGATATTATCTTCAAGAATAACATATATTTTTTTAAGAGCTTTAAAACTTACCGTGTTTAAGGGAAATATGTAATAAATCGGTACAAATCCGGGTTGCGGGCCCTTAAACGTACGGTCGCAGTTGACATTTTCGCAGCATATTTATTTATTTATATGCCTGTAAAGGCTTACAGTTTTGCATATTTATTACTATTTTCATATTTATACATTATACAGTTATACATTTTTATTACTATTATCAATGTAATTTATCAACAGTTAAAAAAAATAATGATTTAAAATATGCAAGTATGTTCAAGTTGGTAGGCAAAAGCCCGGTGGGCGTTTAAAATAAAACGAATTAATGCAATCATAAGTGCATGGTGTACGTATGAGAATATCCGTTTCATATAGGAAATAATGATTGGTGGATGTAAGTAGTGCAGTACAAGGCATGTAGGTATATGATTATGCAAATAGCTTACATGATACTAAGATTCCGAGTACAATCAGAATACGGTGAAAGCTAATAAAGTAAAAATGAAATAGAAATGCTTAAGTAATAGCACTATATATAAAAAATTATATATCTAAACAAATTGATTCTTAGAGGTTTAGTTAGAAAAATCTTGGAACAGTGCGATAGATAGCAACTCCTCTCGTGAGATAGATATTATTTTCCAAGAGTTATTGTTAAATACAGACTCGAGTGTAGGCGAGGTTATTTATAAATAATGCGCGTATTGGCGATATGGATATTTATTATAAGTAATGGCTATAAATACGTCCTAACTAACGTGTTGGCGGTTGGAAAAAGAGAGTGAGGAGAGGCCTGCATCTCCTTTTATATGCGGGATCACCTGTCTCGCTCTTGTATGGCCGGAAACAGGTGTGCCACCCTAAAACCTCTCTCACATCCTCCCCTACTTAAACGGGAGAATCCTGGCTACATAAGTGATACCTATAGCTACATATTTCATACAATATATTTTATATTTCATATTTCACATTTAAAATTAACACATTACATTTAAAATTAACAAAACATTTGTTTTTGTTCTTTCTGTCTCCCTTCTGTCCATTTCTGTCCATTTCGACTGCGAAGTGCTGTCACCTGGGCCGAAGCCTTCCTTGCCATGGGTTAGACCTGAAACATGGAGAAACAGAATTAGAGACACTTCTATTACGTAACATACCGGAGAGATCTAATTCGTCCGTCGACAATTCCAACGTGTCAGACGCGAATTCCTGGTTATCTTCCTCCTGCCATGAAACATGTAATTCCTTTAGCTGGTCTAAATGTCTTTTCCACACCATATTAGACTTGTTAATTTTTATGAAATATATTTTACTACCTTTTTTATCCACAATAACCCCAGGGACCCATAACCTATTACCCTGAGATCTGAAATCTCTAGTCATTACTTTCTGACCTATATTAAAACCTGATTTAACTCTACCCTTATATTGTCTTTTCTGATTGTTTTGGCTCTGAGTAACCTTTTTTATTACTTTGTTTCGTCGAGTAGAACCCGAGACACCCGAGTTTTACCCGTTCTATCCTCAATTTTCCTTGGAATCAGAGAGTCAAATACTGTTCTAATTTTTCTACCCATTAATAATACAGATGGCTCACATCCTGTTGTTGCGTGAACTGTATTCCTATAGTCTGCTAAAAAGTTACCTAACTTTTCTTTATAATCTGAAGGAAATCCATTATGTTTACAAATTTTTTTAAGGAAATTTTTACAAGTCTTTACTGTAGCTTCAGCTTGCCCGTTGCTACTAGGGTGATTGACTGGACTAGTGATATGTTCTATCCCATTTTTCTTACAAAAATTTTCAAAATCCTCAGAACAAAAACACGTACCATTATCACTAACTAAAGTTGCAGGAAAACCAAATTGCGAAAATAATCTATGAAGTATTTCGATATTTTCTTTTGAAGACAGACTGTTTACTTCCAGACACTCAATCCACTTTGAAGAAGAGTCTACCACCACTAAAAAATTTTTGTTATATAAACTACCATGATCAATATGTACCCTGAACCATACTTCAGGTTCATATGGCCACACTGCTAAAGAACTCTTTTGTGATTCTGGTTTAATTTCTAAACAATCTCTACAATTTTCCGTTATTTTCTCCAAATCTTGATTAATTTTTGGCCACCAGACAAAGCTTTTTGCAATACCTTTAGTCTTAAAAACCCCTAAATGAGATCTATGTAACATCTTTAAAACCTCTTGTCTTAAAGACTCAGGTACAACAACCTTATGTTGATATAAAACACACCCATTTATCAAAGACAATTCTAACCTTTTTTCCCAAAAAATTCTAATAAAGTTACCACTTTGTGCCTTTTTTACTGATGCTGGCCAACCTTCGATAAGAAATTTTTTTACTTGACCTAACACATCATCCTTTTCGGTTTCGCTTTTTATCACGTCTAAAGACAAATTAAACCCATTATTCTCGAAATAATTAATGTAATCAGACTCTATCTCATCTTCACAGCTAACCTTTTCAATCGGACACCTGCTCAGAAAGTCTGAACAATTATTTTTCGATTTTACATATTCAATTTTAAAATTAAACGAACCTAACATAATAGCATATCTCTGTAACCTTGACGCGGCAATCTTAGGTACTTCTTTATTTTCACCTAAAATTCTCACTAACGGCTGATTATCCACAGCTAAAATAAATTCTCTGCCGTACAAATATTGATAAAACTTTTTAATTCCAAAAATAATTGCTGTTGCTTCAATATCTAGAATAGAATAATTCTTTTCCGCTTTAGTTAAAGTTCTGCTTGCGAACCCAATCGGTCTTTCTACGCCATTTTGAAACCTATGAAGTAATGTTGCTGCTACCCCATTAAAACTACCATCTGTGACAAGTTTCACAGGTATATTTTCGTCAAAATGCGTTAAAATCCTATCCGAAGTTAATATTCTTTTAATTATCGCAAAACTATTTTCTTGTTCCGTACCCCATTGAAACTTAACATCTTTTTTAAGTAATTCGTATAATGGTGACAATATATTTGCCATATTTGGAATAAAATTACGATAATAACTAATCATACCTAATAAACTTCTTAAATTATTTAAATCACTAGGTGCTGGTGCATTTAAAATGGCTTCTTTATTCCGTTCACACGGTTGAATCCCTTGTTCACTTATTTTATAACCTAAAAACTCAATAACTTTTAAATTGAATTCACACTTGTCACTATTCACTGTTAGATTACAATGTTTCAACCTTTCTAACACGACACATACGTTTTTCTCTAAATCGTCTTCGTCTTCCCCTATCACGATAATATCATCCAAATAAAACGTCATGTTCTGTAATCCTGACAAACAATTTGCCATTGCCTTTGCAAATATAGCTGGCGCGGGAGATAACCCGCAAATTGCAAATTTTACATAAATAATTTTTATATCTACATTCCGTCGCGATGTGATTATTGTGACCACAAACGGTACAATTTTGTTTCACAGCGTTCGCTGGCGACTGTGACCGTGCCCTGTTGCTATGCCCGAAACGCTTCACGTCTCTGTCTTTCACACGCGAATTATTAAAAGAGAGTCGACCGGCCTTGAGCTGTACATTAGCGTAAACCGTATTATCAACTCGGGACTGCGCTTGAGTTGAAGCTACGAGGTCAATGCACTCGGCGACTTGTAAACATTTTTCGAACGAGTGTAATTCACCCTCGAGAAATAATTTTTCCCTTACCTTTCCTGGTTTACAACCCAAAACAAAGAAATCCCTTAAATTTACTGATAAACTATTCCCAAATTTGCAATTAGTAGAAAGAGACTTTAACCGCACTGCAAACTCACGGATTGATTCGTCATTTCTTTGTTTAGCACTGTAAAACTTAGATCTCTCTTCAAAAAAACATTTCGTTGAACAACAATACTCATCAAGTTTAGATATCAAATCTTCTAACTTAATATCTGTTACCTTTTTAGGAATGCACAAATTAACCAATAAGGAAAAACAATCATCTTTCAATGCATTCAGGAAAATAGCCCTTTTTTTATCATCCGATGCAAACTTTTCATCATTCACGAGGAGAAATTGTCCGAGGCGGACCTTGAAGTTCTCCCAGTTCCCGTCACGCAAACTGAAGGACTCCAATCCTCGAGACTCCATGTTCCCAATGCCCAGAAGGTACCCAAATAGAGAGAAAGAAAACAGAAAAAACAAAAACTTCCCAATGAGGCTTCTTCTTCTGCCGTCTGCTCCCTGGACCCTGCTCCGGAAACTGCTCCTTGACCCTGTGAATTGATGGCTCCTTCCAGA
Organism: Limnephilus marmoratus; assembly: GCA_917880885.1. Classification (NCBI taxonomy): domain Eukaryota; kingdom Metazoa; phylum Arthropoda; class Insecta; order Trichoptera; family Limnephilidae; genus Limnephilus; species Limnephilus marmoratus. Next base: position 37,986,672 of record OU862920.1, on the reverse strand, counting down.
CCCGTCACACAGTAACACCGATGGCTACCCCAGATCACTCCTGCGACCTGGATCTCCGATCCTTGACCCTCAGAGATGTCGATTGACGCTGGACCTCCCGTGCTTCCCCCTTCCGAAAAGCTGGCTGGCTCCAGTGTCTTCTTGCACTTCACTCCTTGCAGTGAAGTGTTGGAATAATTTCGGTCCGGCCTTTCTTACCGACCCGAAATAATAATGTTACCGCGTATTTTTGCCAAATTTTTGTGCCAAATTTTTTTGCGCGTCGATTCTTTTCGCGATATTTCTGCCGTATTGTGCAGAATCGTGTACCGTAGGCTGCGCCACTGTTAATGGTGTCACACCTGTTTCCGGCCATACAAGAGCGAGACAGGTGATCCCGCATATAAAAGGAGATGCAGGCCTCTCCTCACTCTCCTTTTCCAACCGCCAACACGTTAGTTAGGACGTATTTATAGCCATTACTTATAATAAATATCCATATCGCCAATACGCGCATTATTTATAAATAACCTCGCCTACACTCGAGTCTGTATTTAACGGGGGTTGCGGGGAAATGTAACATATCTATTTCGCGAGTAGGTACTGCTTAAAGCAGGTACTGTTTATTGTCTATTATTTTTTTATTTTTTATTTAACTTTGTTGGTTGGCGAAACTGCAACGACACCGGAAACGGGCGTTCGGGGGAAAGATGGCGGAGGACATAACGTAGATTTTGTGTGCGGGAGGAGATTTTCGGGGCGATTGGGATTATGGTGGGTGTTACAAAGGCGATGTAGCCTAAAAAGTTCGTTTATACACGTCACGTGAGTGTGTGACAACTCTAATGGCCCTGTAGCCGATTTATTTTGTTGAATCCCTCGCCGGATGCCGCGAGATAATGTTGTCCGCGTGCTGATGTTTTTGACACCAAATTCAACGGGTGATCAACTGCCCGCTAGGATTCTTGCCTGGTGAATCCTTTGGCCGATGAGGTTCCTTCATGCCGCTTGATGGGTGAGGACCTTCCGTGCTCTTTTTGTTGGGTGAATTCCCTTTACTGATGAAGCGGCTCCTAGCCTTTGTTGTACCTTTGGGCCGGTGAGATTCCCCATGCCGCCTGATGGATGGAGGCTCAACCGAGCTTTTTGTGTTGGGAGGACTCCCTTTAACCAAACGCCCCATGACGTGTGGAACGGCGTTTTGGGGTTTGCTGTTGACGATCGCTGTTGAGGATTGCTCTACACGACTGGAAGAGAGTCACGACGACGAGACGTACGCGCTTCTGATAACCAACCGTAATTTTAACATAACTCTCTCTCTCCAATTCTGATAGATGCCAAAGGTATTTGTGTTTCTTTTTTTTACATTTCTTTGATGTCATTTGCAAAGTGCAATAAAGCCGTTTTTTTTACATTTCACTAGAAAATACTTTCATTTATTTATATGCATGATCTCTGATCCCTATTTCCACCATCCTGAGATGGAAGTTCTTTATGCTCTGGGAGGCTGTCGGATGACAAAGGTGGGTAACCTACATTACTTGGTATTACATTTGCGCCCAACGAAAGAGTTTTTTAAATATATTAAACAGGTGTTCGGAAGGGTATTTATAGATCATGCATATATCTATAAGAATAGTCTTATTTAATGTTATATAATTTGTCTGCTTTTTACGATGTCATTTTACAACTCATCAGTGTGTGGGTAGTAAGTTAGTTATTTGCAATTATGCATTTGAACTTGTTGATTACCAAAGTTTGACGTTTAGTTATATCTATTGCCATATATAAAAAAAATGTGCGTGTTAATATATTGTTTCTCGCAATTTAATGTACATTGGTACCAGTGACAGCTTGAATAATTTTCAGCGAAAAATATTCTCTTTTCTGGCAATACTGGATTTAAGTGTCAGTTGTCAAAACATCATAACAATTGTTGTGTTTTGTTTTCGCAAATAAGAAGATACGTTATATTGTGAAAGGGTTTTGTACATTAATTGGATATACTATTAAGAATTTACAAGGGAAGACGATGTGGATTCTTTTTATAATTTTTCGCGGAAAAACTTGCTTTGTTTTGAGGGAATTTTAGTTCCGGTGATCCATTGGCTTTACACGGTGTCCGGTGAGCTACATACATTATAAATGTCCGGTGAGCTACATACATAAAAATTTTTTTTTTTTTTTTGGAAAATAATTTTGATTTTTTTTTTCTAATAATTTTTTTTAATGAAAGATAATTTGCTTTACAGGGTGTCCGGTATTTCAAACTATAAAGTACATTATATTTTTTTTTTTAAATTCAATAATTATTTAATTATTTTTTTCCCAAATTTAAAATTAAAAAAAAAAAAAAACAAAACAAAATGGCGATTACTAATATTAACGGTGCAACTAAGGAGGAGATGATACAGATGTTATCTGAATTAAATATCACTCCAGAGCCTACGTTATCAGCTATGCGGGAACAGGCTCGCATATATAATAAAAGTTTAAAACAATCAAGTAGTGATTCTCCACAACAAAATGAAGGCAATAGTGATAATGCGAGTCAGACTACAAACATAGTCAATAATTATTATCAATCGATAAATACAAATACGTCCGTACATTCTTGGGGTATTAAATTTTCACAGATATTTACACAGTTACAACAGTTATTTACACAGATATCGCACAAGAAGCACTCACGTATAATGACACGAATAAATACACAGTACCTACATTTGTATCGGCCATGAGTAAAAATAGACAAACAGGAAGAAAAGCTTCGATTTTTTTAGAGCTTTACAAACAAAACTAAATATTTACATATTCCGTTTGAAAACAAGAAAATACTTTCAACTGTCACCAGTTATTTCAAACGCAAACTTTTTTAACCGGAAAAAAGCTTTTACCTTCGTAGAAATGTTACCACCCGCCACTGACAGCTTGCCAACGGAACAATGGGGAACATAAGTTTTATTCCCAATGATTCTGACGTCAGGAGCCAATGGCTGTGAGAGTGAATCAGCACCATTCATGCGCGGGGAATAAAGATGGCACGTCGGGACCAAAAAAATGTATTGCCATTCCCCCCGGTCTACCCCGGGGAACCTGCGTGATAGTATTATTTATGTGTGTTGTAGTGTGTAAAATTGTATTGCCCTGGCAGGTTTATCAAAGTTTATTTCACTGAGAGGGGAAAATTATTTTTATAGAAATAATAAAGCTCCTTCGCATACGGAATAAAAACTCGCGAGTTCTTTTAAAATGTGCACTTAGAAAACACGATACTAAACGTTTCATCAAAATCTTATTTTGCATAAATAATACTATACAATACTTTTTCATTTATATTAGGATGAAGTTCTACCTACGAATTGAAACAGCCACTTTATACGACCACTCAACAAAATATTAGGCATCCACAAAATTTCCCAATAAACTCTAGTCCCAAGCCCATTCGGCGTTCAATTTCATTGATAGAGAACTCCAGTCCAATTGTTTTTAACGTATAATGAATGACCTTCTAACTTAAATAGCTGCATATTTTTTTACAGTTAGTTTTAATAGTTAAAATAATTGTCAAAGTTATAATTTTTCAAGATCCCCCGAAAACCAGCGTATGTATGGTGAATCGTGTGACGTTATCACTCCTGAAAAGTTACTATAGGATCGGGCTATCAGCTGATCAACTGCTGCCACTTCGAAATTCGGTGTTCGAAGTATTATCCGTAGAAGTTGCAGTACTATTTTTTTGTGCATTAGTTTTTGAATAATTTCAATAATAGAGATAAACTGTAAAAGAGATACCTATATTTTTGAAACATTATTTAGGCCTAAATAATGTTTCAATAAACACAACAACTAAATCTCTATAAACAGTCTGTAAATAAACCAATTGACAAAAAAAATTGGTTAAAAACCACAGTTTTTGTTTCATTTAATACATTATATCAATTGATATCGCACTTAAAAATTGATATGGTCACTTTACAGTCTGCCAGAAGATGAACTAGCGAATTATTTTAGTAATGTTTTTTCGGAGCGTAACGGCGATATCATTGATGAGTTTTATGAATTTTTAACTTTGTAAAAATTGTTTTCTTCATCTAAATCTTAAGAGAAAACTATGAACTTATGGAAAAACCCAATACTTTTATTCTTCCAATTTTTTTGACATTTAGATTGCTTGCCAAAACATCGGATGATAGATGTGTCAGGAGTTATAATTTTTTCAAAGGTCTTACTTATGAGTTACTCGAAGTTTCGACTTTGAAAAGTGAAGATAATGGAGGAAACTTTTCAACTTTTGAGCCATCAATCTTACGGCGAAGAAAACAAGAGATTTAAGAAAAAATATTTCGTAGATTTCGGTAAAAATGGAATTGAGATTGAATTTAATAGGGCCGCCCGTCTGTGAAAATATTTCTCCAAGGTTTTATTGCGAAAATAATGGCAAGCATATTTTCTCCGGAATCTTTATATTCTTACTCTTAAAATGATTTAGAAACAATTTATAAGAAAATATTTTGTTACGGTAAATAAACAGGTACAGTAAATAAACAACAATATTAATAAAATATTTATTTGTTATTGTTTCAGAACACATCCACTATATTAAAAGAATGATTGGAGCTGAGCACATTGGCTTGGGCGGTGACTATGACGGTGTAAATAGGTAACTATTTGATTTCAATAGTGCTAGATTACTAGATATGTGATGCAAACCTAGATGAAAAAATAAGTCTGGGACCATATTAATTATAAGAAGTTGGATGAAAGTGGATGAAGCAAGAAGATGTGTGCCAGGAAAGGGTACGGAGAATTGACAAGATGTTGAAATGTTAAGAATATTTCATTTAAACATCTTTTTTACACTTTACAACAAATATTAAATTTGTGAAAAACGCGATTACCTAGTCGCATTCTTTTTAAATATGCATTATCATAATGTAATAAAATGGTAATTTACGTACAGCACCCTTTTGCCATTAAATCACCTCGACGGTGCTTAATATTTTGTTAAAGTGCCTTTTTCATTTTGTTAAAGTGTTCTTGTTACTGACCTCCAAACGATTTTAAACCATAGGTTGTAAAATACATTTATGAATCTCTCCACAACACTCTATAAAATCGCGGAGATCGAAGTCAAATGACATCAGAGGTGTTTTGATTTTTTTAAATGTTGCAATTGTTAACGGTGTTCCTTAACATGAAAATAATTTACTACAATATTATCAAAAAGCGCAATGGAATAATTATTATCCACCCAATGAGAGCTACTTACTTAAAAATGCATTGCTACAATTTTCGTTCTTATATATATATATATATATGTTACCTAAGATAAAATCCTAAGATTTTCCGGTAAATCCTAAGATTTACCAACTCTTAATGGTAAAAGTCCGAACCGTTCTATAATCATCGTTCACCAAACTAACCTAACCTAACCTAACATGTACTAAATTCTAATGGTAAAAGCCCGAAAAAATCGTTTATAATATTTAAATAAGAAACGATTTTTTCGAGCTTTTACCATTAGAATTTAGTACATGTTAGGTTAGGTTAGGTTGGTGAACGATGATTATAGAACGGTTCGGACTTTTACCATTAAGAGTTGGTAAATCTTAGGATTTACCGGAAAATCTTAGGTTTTACCAATATTCGGGCTTTTACGGTAACATATATATGTTTTCACTCAAAGTGAACGTAAAACTTATGTAATATTCGAGTTTGAGCAGATTTTGTACATAACCCAATCAATATCATCAATCTCGGCATCCCAGATCGATATTTCAGAAGCTTCCTGGAGCACCTTTATATATCTAGTCAATGAGAGCTACAGAGAGCTATTTAATTATTACTGCCATCTTAATACGTCTTCTCTCAAAGCATAGTACATTAGACTTATTCTACATCCGAGTAGGTTGACTATGTACAATATACTCTACAACCAATATCGGCTCTGAATCAATAGCTTCCCTTACCTATGTTATTCCGTATTCCCAGGGAGCCCAGAGTATTCATGAAATGTTAAATATTATTATGTATCAAGGAAACGAGAGCTACTAAATATACAATGCAACAATTTTCCCTCCAAACTAGTAGGGGAGAAGTGATATGAAAGGGACATTTTCGTTGTCGAGGCTCTAGTGAATAAATTAAATAACTTTTTATTAAAGTTGAACCTGTGTTGAAAAGTTTATTTATTTAATTACCGGAACCAAATTAACGTTTTCTTATAATCATTTAAATGGACGGCATTGGAAGGGACACGACTTTTTAGCATGAAAGAGACAGTTCGTAAATATTAAGGAAAATCAGACTACTCTATGCTTAAAGTATTATAAACTTATTGTAAAAAAAGTATGTGTGCTACAGCAGGTAGCTGGTTATTATTAGTCTTATCTTCCAGGTCCCCCCGACGTTGGCGATCACTCTTGAAAATGTCTCTCTGTCTTGCGCTGCCCGGAATAGCTCCTCCACACTTCTAATGCCGGTCCACTCTCGTGTATTACGCAGCCAAAACATTTGTCTCCTACCAGGCCCTCGGCGACCCTCTATCTTGCCTCTCAATATTAAATGGAGCAAGTGATACTTCTCACCTCGAAGTATATGACCCAGATATGAAATTTTCCTGATTTTTATTAATTTAAGCAGTTCTCTATCTGCTCTAGCCCGCCTGAGAATTACTGTGTTGGTGATCATGTCGGTCCATGGGATCTTGAGCATTCTCTGGTGAAGCCACATTTCAAAAGCCTCTAACCTGTTCATGGTATTTACTTTCCAGTTCCATGTTTCACATCCATAAACAAACAGAACCTGACGTTCAAAAATGTCCCCAATCACAGCATAATTATATTATATTTCTAAAATATTTTTCAACAAATTTTATTCACAAAATATTAAAAAATGCTTAACATATATTTCCAAAATGTGCGAGGTCTTCGCACAAAAACACATAATTTCTTAAATCAGGTTCTTTTAAACAATTTTGACATTTACCTTTTATGCGAAACTTGGCTAAATGATTCAATCCATGATAGCGAATTGTTTGACAGCAGTTACGATGTGTTTAGAAAGGATCGTGACTACTTAGTATCTGGACAGCAGCAGGGAGGGGGGGTATTAATCGCAACCTCTAAATCTCTTAATGCTCAGAAACTACCGTGGTCTACGTGTACTGAGGACATTTGGATATCGGTGCCAATACTAGGTAACAATAATAAACTCCAAAAATTATATATATGCTGCTCGTACCATCCACAAAACACCAACTACATTCATAATCTAATTCATCACTTAAACAATACATCGGACCTGCACACAAATCACCCGGAAGGATTGTTTTTATTAGCTGGAGACTATAACATACCCAAACTAAATTGGAAGGTAACAGAAGGGCAAAACTATTTAGAATCAAATTTTCCAGAAGATACTGCTAGTTGTGCGTTGGTTGACTTCCTTTCATTCACGCAATTACAGCAATTTAATTCTGTGATCAATACAAATAAACGAACTCTTGACTTAATCATGACAAATATTTCAGAATGTAGCATAACTCACAGTACCCAGCCTCTGACGCCTGAAGATACACACCACAGAGCATTAGACATAGAGTTATCCCCAGTTATTAAACCGTCTCCCCTCGTTTCGTCAAGGACAGTCAAAATGTTTCACCGAGGTGATTACGAACAAATCATAAACGAATTATCCATAATAAATTGGGAACACGAATTTCAAAATAAGGATACTGAAGGGGCCGTATTAAACTTTTATAATATCATAAATGACCTCATACGTAAACATATTCCCGAAAAAAAAATTTATGTTAACTTGGAAAGGTTTCCCCCCTGGTATACTTCCCCACTTATTAAAATTGTAAAAGAGAAACTAAAATATCACAAAAAATGGAAAAAATACAAAAATCTAGCTGACTATCAATCCTTTTCAGTGCTGAGAAATCGTCAAAAGAAGATCTCACTTGAATGTTATGATAACTACATTAGGACGGCAGAAGAATCAATAAAAAAGTGTAGTAAACGCTTCTGGTCGTTCGTAAAATCAAAGCAATTGTCTTCTGATCTACCAAATCAAATGTATCTTGGCGATATCTCCTGCACTGATGGACAATCCATTTGTGACAATTTTAGTGATTATTTTAGATCGGTTTTTGTAGAGAATCCCAACCCCAGCCTCGATCCTATAAACTCTGATAACAATGTCGACAACTCTTATCTTCATATTCACACAATTAACTTTAATCAATCGCATGTACTTAATTATCTAAAAAAACTCGATCCGAACAAAAGCGCGGGATCTGATTTAATTCCATCCATTTTTTATGTAAAATGCCGGGACCAATTGGCTTATCCTATCTCCATGCTGTTCAAAATGTCATTTGAGGAAGGCAACTTCCCCAACGTCTGGAAACAAGCACTCATTACACCAATCCATAAAAGCGGGGACAAAAATAACATCACTAACTACAGGCCCATCTCCAAACTCCCAATTATCAGCAAGATTATGGAAAACATGGTTCTTGACCAACTTTTTCCAGCAGTACAAACTACCATATCAAAAAATCAGCACGGCTTTTTTAGAAAACGGTCAGTCGAGACAAACCTGCTGGAATACACAGATTTCATATTTAATTCTATGGGTAGTAAAACTCAGATTGATTCTATATACACGGATTTTTCAAAAGCCTTTGATAAAATTAACATCAAACTGCTTCTGAAGAAGCTATTAAAAATCGGGATCAGTGGGGACCTTCTAAGATGGATCAAATCGTACGTCACTAACAGGAGTCAAGCAGTTAGAGCTAAGGGTTTCTCTTCACGTTTCTATAATATACCCTCAGGAATTCCACAAGGATCACACCTCGGACCTCTCCTTTTTATTTTGTATATAAATGATATAGACTCTTGCTTCAAAAACTCTAAAATCCAAATTTTTGCTGATGACATTAAAATTTACAAAAAAGTAATTAATATTAATGACAGCCTAGAATTGCAAGAGGATATCAATAGGCTTGTACTATATTGCGCAAACAACCAACTGTACCTTAATCTAGAAAAATGTAATACAATATCTTTCACCAAAAGCACTAACCCCCTAACATTCCCATATAAAATAAACGGAGTTGAATTAAAAAGGTGTAGTGAAGTAAGGGACTTAGGAATAATAATGGACTCCGGAATGTCTTTCCGATCACACATAAATTCCATTTGTGACAGGGCCTACAAACTCCTAGGATTCATTGTAAGAGTGACTAAACCATTCAGATCACCAAATGTAATCAAGATATTATATTTTTCTTTTGTTCGCTCCATACTAGAATTTGGATCAGTGATTTGTAATCCACAATACAAAGTCAATATTGAAAGGTTAGAAAGAATCCAAAAAAAATTTTTGAAATACTTAGACTTTAAATCGTTCCGAATATCAGAACATGTAAAAGATTCCTTAGCATTCCACATCTATTCCACATCCCACAATCAAAAACTAACTACTCACAACATACATTTCTGAAAAGGACGTGCACAAAATATAACAATATCCTTTCAGACGCTGATATTTTCCATTTGTCCTCAGTTCAATTCACAAAATATGTAACGGAGAAGATCAAAACAGATTGTTGATCGTGAATCCTGCTGTGTGCCTTATTTTATTGTTTTTCTCTTATTATGTTGGTTTCATCTGATTTTCGTATGAATTATTATGTTGGTTTCATCTGATTTTATTATGTTGGTTTCATCTGATTTTCTGTAATCTAGTTAGGTATTATGTATGTATAACTTCTTATATTAATGAGTTTTTTGTTTTTTCTTTAAATTCTATATTGTCAAATGTGGAAACTTCACTGGTTCATGCAAATTTGTCAAATGTAATTATTTAATAAAATATGTACAACTGTTTGTTTCCCAAATAAAGTAAAATAAAATAAAATAAAATAAAATAAAATAGAGCAAGACCGACCACACATAACATTTTAGCATTTTCTGTCTTAGTTTTAAGCTGATATTGTCATTGCAGAAGAGGGATTTCATTTTAATGAACGCAGTTCTTGCTGCTTCAATTCTGCATTTAACCTCTACATCTGGGTCAAGAGTCTCCATGAGAATACTACCGAGAATACTGCTTTATTGTTAATAGTAATCATATCAAGAAGGTTAGCACTTATTAATTAGATATATAACGAATTTAAACGAAAAACATACATTTTCCGATCATTTTTCTTAAGAGAACTCACTTTAGATAATCATTGCTTTTCATAAATATTAGAATAACAATCAACACTCTTACTAGTCTGGCTAACTAAACTAAACAAATTATTAGTTTGGTTAACTAGCAACTTTAACTTAAACGTCCCATTCATAAACATTTCTTGTGTCCCTTTCATAAATATCATACTCAAATCATAAATATAACCACACAATCTTTATTTTGTAATAAAAGTGTACTGCCCTTTTGTTCTTATTAAACCTAGTCGATCATTTACAAACAAAAGTAAACAACTTAATAACTAATTCACAGCTTTTCAGATGAATTATTTTGAAGATGACGACAATTTACGTTTTGCTACAAATAAAAACAAACGCACGCCATCTTCGAATTGACATTGAATTGACATCTTTGAATTGACAGCAGTTGAAATAGAACTAAAGAAGTGTTGATTCGATACTATTTCCATTTTACCGGAGATTTAAATTGTCCCTTTCAACATGCGTCCCTTTCATACCACTTCTCCCTTACGTCTTCACTCAAAGTGAAATTAATTGCAAATGTTGTTGCAATTTAATATAGTGCAACACTTCAACAGTTTCCGCGTATGCTAGACTTAGTATTATGTACACTATACAACCAATATCGTCTCTGAATCAATAGCTCACTGCTTTTATTCCCTCCGTTATCCATGTCCCTAGGGTGCCCCGCGGGCTGGAGGACGTGTCCAAGTACCCCGAGCTGTTCGCGGAACTGCTGAGAAGCGGCCAGTGGAGCGTGCAGGAGCTCAAAAACCTCGCCGGCTTGAACATACTTAGGGTTATGCAGAAAGTTGAAAAGGTATGACTTTACTAAACAATTTAATCGTAAGATTTTTTTTTACCAACATTGGCTAATTTAAGATTACGATCCAAGTATTATTTGCACAAGTAAGTCTGATTCTGTTATATCGTTGAAGAAGAAGATAACAATAATAATCTAAACTAAAATATGAAGGAGAACAAGACTCAGAAAAATAGAAATAGATAATGGTCATATTTTCGTTTAGATTATTATTGTCATCTTCTTCTTCAATTATATATTACATCGATGGGAATAACCTTCAAAAGTTATAAAAAGAGAGTTTTTATTTAAAAAAATTTAATATTTCGTATGAATAAATTCGGATATATTTATCCGAGACGCTATCCAGGTTACAAACCAATTCAAACAAAAATGATTGTTTCCAATTGTCTCCCATCTTAACAGACGGATTGCAATCTTTAGAGCACAGGCGTCGGGTGGGAATGCTATCCTTGTTCTACCGATATTACAATGGAAGATGCTCCGAGGAACTAGCATCATTGATCCCTTCGGCACCGGTGCATAGTCGGGAAACAAGCCAAACGCGTGCCCAACATTTGGACACGGTTGACATTTGTCACATGAGAACGGGTCGTTTCTTCGACTCGTTCTTATGTTCAACAGCTCGGCTGTGGAATGATTTGCCGGCCTCTGTGTTTCCTCCTTCCTACAACATGGGTCTCTTCAAGACCAATGTTTATTCCTTCCTCTCCTCAAAAAGACCCTTCACACAGCATCCCAGATGACATAGGCCCTGAGGGAAATTGCTTTCCTCAAGGCCTCCTGTGTGGAGTTAATGCAAAAAAAAAAAAAAATAAAAAGGAGATGCCCGTAATACGGAAAAAAGAATATGTTGAAGATAATATTTTTAATTCTAAAATATTAAAATGAGATTGACAAATATGACGGTTTGACAGAAGGCGGCAATGACGACATTGGTTAGATGGGAGGTCTGTGCTTGAGTCCCACTTGCGACCATCATCTCTTTTTGTTTTCTGTGTCTTGTTCTCTTACAAATTTTTGTTTAGATTGTTATTGTTTTCTTCTTCTTCAATGATATATTACATCGATGGGAATAACCTTCAGAAAGAAGTCATTAAAAAGAGAGTTTTTCTTATAAAAAATATGTAACATTTATTCAATTAAAAATAATTCAAAAAAAAAAAAATTATAATAAAAATCACATAGGTAATATTATTGTCATTATTCATTATTATTAAATGTTGCGTGGCTGAATGTGTGGAGGGGACCGAAATGGGTTGAAAAAGTTGCATAGAAGGTACTGGCCTATTCTGATCGAGTTACTAAACTCGGCTAAGGCCAACTCATGCAATCTATTTGCACTGAAAGTATATTTCTCTGATACTAGACGCAAGTACGAGTATGTTATTAATATCATGTTTCAATCAAAACTGAACGAGTGTTAGGTACCTAATACAAATAAAATGAAATTGTTTTCTGAGCTGTGAACTGTGCCACAAATTTCGTTAAATATTTTATTTTCGTAGAAAGCAACCATGTGGAATAACATAGAAATAAATTGAACAAATACTTTGTTTTTAATTTTACTAATATATTAAGTTTATTTACAAAACGGTTATAGTTTTGCTAATGTTTAAAAACAAAGTATTTTTGCAATTTACTGTTTCGTGTTTCATTAAGTCTATTTCTTCATTATAAAACTTATATTATTATTTTTTTTTTAAATAAAACAATAACTTTGTAAACACCACTTTTATTTTTATACTTTATGCTGACCGGGTTTCGCTACAACCGTAGCTTCATCAGGGCAGTGTAATACTCTACTAACATTAGGTTACATTTGTGTTATAATATATAATTTACAAAAAATTGCAAGGTAGTTGATAACCAACTAAATTTAAATAAAAGTCCCATACTAAGATTGTTCCCTATTGATAAAGAACACGTCCGTTCCCTTCCCAATTCTCCATCTATGCCTCCTTCGTCTTCCTCCACTTGACGAGTACAGCCCATTTTTGGTAAATTATATATTATAACACAAGTGTAACCTAATGTTTGCCTTGATGAAGCTACGGTTGTAGCGAAACCCGGTCGGCATAAAGTATAAAAATAAAAGTGGTGTTTACAAAGTTATTGTTTTATTTTAAATTAATAATGTCACATCACAAAGTATCCGCTTCATATGAACAAAAATTATATTATTTATGTTGATTGTTCCACAATTATTATTGAACTTAATATAGTATGCACCTCGTTCCTCGATAGCAAAACATAATAATAAATCATAGGAAACGTTCATCTAATATAACGTTACCGACCTCCTCAGTTTGAAATATTACGTGGTTCTAATACGGTGCCACTGGGAATTAGAAACACTACTATACTAGTCCTAGCGAGAGAAGGTACATTACGTCATCGTTCTTGTACCTTTTGTCTTATTCGTTTTGAAACAAGACGCGTGAGAAGGAAGAGGACGAACGCCGATGGCAAACTTACGTAGCTCTCGCTGGGACCAGTTTACCCTATTCAAGCTTCCTTGCAACCGGTGGGACTTGGATACCCCCAATCAGGTAATGTTGTGAGACGGAAGCAAATTGAAAAGGGGAGGATGGAGGGATGGATGTAGTCCGGAAACCTTTAGAAATGTTAGAAATAAAACCAGTTTAGATATATGTAATATGTTTACTAATCAGGAGCTAAAGCTATTTTCATTTAGAGTGGTGCTTTTCGAAGAGAAATATTGATAATTAATAGTTCGTCTCCTATTTTTATTCATAAAAATTATATTTAAAGAATAATTATTAATGAAAATATGTTTTCATTACTAACTGCTTTGTAGGTACTTACACGTTTTGCTTATTTTTAAGTTGGAAAATATGTTCTTCAGATTCCAGGGAAAATTATTTCCGAGTAAATTTACAAGAGCTAAATTTGTATTGAAGTACTATAGATTAGTTTTTCATCGAGCATTTGAATATTTTTTGGTGTTTCCATTCCATAAATTATTTAATTAAACATTATTGTCTCGTCTTTTCAATTACCGAAATAGAAACCGAAATTTTTTTATTTGTGAGTTACAAAATATGGGGAAAAGGCTAGGCAATCTTAGTACACAATACAATACAGAATCGTACATAATAAGTTATGCGCATTTTCTGGAACAGCACGTCTGTTGATTATTACGACCTTTTGGTTCTATAAATCTGAATGAGTCGTTTGTTGTATCGGATCGTTTGTTGTATATATATGTTGTATGTATTGTTATTTCGACGACCTCCGTAGTCCAGTGGGTAAGACTCTTGACTCACAATCCGGAGGTCGCGGGTTCGAACCCGGCATGCGCAAATAAATTTTATTTGATTAATTTGTGTTATTTCACAATTAATTCATTTAAAATTATATATAGTATATTTGCGGCATGTTCCAGAGTGGAAGATACTATCAGTATCGCCCTGGTGTAAGACCACCATTCAGAATTGAAACGTTGCTTGAAAATGGCTTTAGCCGTGTTTGGTGACCAGATCTGAATAGCCAGGTACTTCCCAACCTTCCTCTTCCCCACTTCCTTCCCCTCTCCACCACCTTCAGCCTCACAACATACCCCAATTAGGGGTATGTTGTGAGGCTGGCTCCAGACGGGAGCAGTTGAGATTCTTGTGCGGTATTTACTGTAAAAAAAAAAAAAATCGGACTTCCTTAACTTATGTTCCTTTCCATAAAATATTGACTCACTTTCGTAAACTTCTCACGTGCGGTAGGTATGTATTTACTTATTTCATAACTTTTAGAAATAACGGGCAATTGTATTGACCGGAGATGGTCATTGTTAGCACCTTCAGAATCCAATTGAGAGCGGGAAACAGAAGCATTTGTCGAAAATCAACTAGTGAGATACTGCTATCTTCTAAGAGTACATCTTTCCGCGGCAATAGTTCGAATACAGCATTGCTTGTATACAAGCATCGTGTTTTTATCTTATGGTTCGACTTTCCAGAAAAATTCCAGTAAAAACGAATAGTTGATTTTTCTAATACTGGAAAGAACTGTAAAACTTTTCTAATATTCCATATCGATGAACGTCACACTCTTTTTATCCCTTTTTGACCTTTCGTAAGGACATCACTGTCGGAAGTGTTTTGCGTATATACAAATTTCAAAGTAAAAATTCAAGATCTGTGAAAGTTCTATTCCAGTTCTGTTATCATTTCATCATAGGCCAATTGTTTCATAGTACTTGGATAATCTAGATAACTAGCAATCAAATCCATCAGCCGCCAATAAATGGATAACTACCCAAATGATGGAACGGAGATGTCAAATAATAATTTTTAATTAAATGACGACCATATAAGCGAAACTCAAACGAAAATGTGGAGACAGAAAAATCAGAAAAAGATTTGGCACCTCTGGGACTCGAACCCAGGACCCTTTGCTTACATGGCAAGTGCACTACCAACTGAACTAATGTGTCGATATCAAATTCGGTCACTTTTTATCGTACTTCGACTAAGCACTACCAACATTATTTAAATTTTTCTTAACGCACATATTATTGGCTGCTATCTTTATATATGATTGCCATGTAAGCAAAGGGTCCTGGGTTCGAGTCCCAGAGGTGCCAATATCTTTTTCTGATTTTTCTGTCTTCACATTTTTGATTGAATTTCGCTAATATTGTCTTCATTTAATTAAATATTATAATTTGAGATTTTACTCATAAAAATAAAAATAAATATTGATCCTAGACTTGCAGAAAAGTCAATAGTTGACGCATATTAAAAATAAAATGGATAAAAAATTAACCAGACACTATCTAGATAGCATTTAGTTCGGGTTGAATCTTGCAATTATAAATAAAGATTTAAAAATGAAGATAATTTTGGTAGTTCTTAGTCGAAGTACGATACAGTTAAAAGCGGCCGAATTTGATATAGACACCTTAGCTCAGTTGGTAGAGCACTTGTCATGTAAGCAATGATAGCTTTTTGTTTGACAAGCCCCCAAAGGGCTCACAAACTCCAACAGCTCGTAGGGCTTTGAAGCAAAGAATGGACGGCTACCTCGAAAGTGTTTTCTCTTGGGGTAAAAATAATCTCGTTGAATTTAATGTTTCAAAGACCCAATCTTGTCTGATTACGTCCAAAAGGGATCGAAATGAAAATCTAGTCTCTTTCAACGGAAGCAATCTTCCAAACAGGTCCTCCATTAATATGCTTGGTGTAACCCTAAGTGACCAGCTCAGGTATGGGGGCTCCATTGAAGCCAGAGTAAGGCTAGCCTCCCAAAAACTGGGCGTACTGTACAGGGCCCGCAGATACTTTAATAGTACACAACTGCTAACCTTGTACAAATCACAAGTACGCCCCACGGTTGAATTTGGCAGCCATCTCTGGTCTGGAGCTCCAAAATACCTGAAAAATACCCTCGACTCTGTGCAGAAACGGGCGGTCCGTTTGATAGATTCTCCCATCTTAACAGACGGATTGCAATCTTTAGAGCACAGGCGTCGGGTGGGAATGCTATCCTTGTTCTACCGGTATTACAATGGAAGATGCTCCGAGGAACTAGCATCATTGATCCCTTCGGCACCGGTGCATAGTCGGGAAACACGCCAAACGCGTGCCCAACATTTGTACACGGTTGACATTTGTCACATGAGAACGGGTCGTTTCTTCGACTCGTTCTTGTGTTCAACAGCTCGGCTGTGGAATGATTTGCCGGCCTCTGTGTTTCCTCCTTCCTACAACATGGGTCTCTTCAAGACCAATGTTCATTCCTTCCTCTCCTCAAAAAGACCCTCCACACAGCATCCCAGATGACATAGGCCCTGAGGGAAATTATTTTCCTCAGGGCCTCCTGTGTGGAGTTAATGTAAAAAAAAAAAAAAAAAAAAAAAAAAAAAAAAAAAAAAAAAAAAAAAAAAAAAAAAAAAAAAAAAAAAAAAAAAAGCAAAGGGTCCCGGGTTCGAGTCCCAGAGGTGCCAATATCTTTTTCTGATTTTTCTGTCTCCACATTTTCGATTGAGTTTCGCTAACATTGTCTTCATTTAATTAAATATTAAAATTTGAGATTTTACTCACAAAGATAAAAATTAAAAATAAATAACGAATAATTATTATTTTGAGTTATGCAATATGTGTGTATCATAGTATTATTGATATTATATTAGTCTTAATTGCATTATGTTACCATAATAATACTTGATTGACCTGGCTCGAATGTTGGCTTTGAAATTTGAAGAATTGTTCAAATATTGTGAAATAGTCCGTATTACCAATATCCCTGAAATCTTTATTTCTATTTTAAACTTTATTAAATTTTAAAACTTTTACAGAATAATTCGGAACTTCGTTGACGCTAATTTAAAGTAAATACTTCTCCATTCATTAATTTCCCGATCGGTAGTAACCCGGATACTAAAAGGATTCGAGCTCAAGAATTTTTTTTTCTTAAAACCGATAATTTCTACGATCAATTCGATTATTGTTCGATATCTTAACGAAATCAGTAAGAAGATTTCTGTTTACTGAACAATGGTATTGTTGTTGAGGCAGATTATGAAATGGAGTCGACTTCTATTAAAATCTTGAAACGTGGGCAAATCGGAAAGATAATTACAATTTTTCACGGAAATAAAGATGAAAGAGGAGTTAAACCATTTCAACAGAACTAATAAATAAGCTAATAGAACTAATTCAATGGAACTAATAAATAAGCCAACTATTTATGCATTTTAAGATTTGTTCTTCGTCAAATTATATTTGTTTCAATTTCAATAAAAACATCTTTATATAAATTACTATTTATTATTTAATCAAAATAATCAACTTGTTTCAAAACTAAAATGACATAATTGTGGGGTGATAATGCAAAACTGCAAGGAATCGAATGGCATCATTATTTTTACGATAAAATGACGAAATCCTCCTCATTTTTCAATTTGAAAAACACCCTTTTCTGCAAAACTGACTATTTCCAGCTAAAAATTAGATACCTTTTTCTGCAAAAGTGACTAATTCCATGTTTATGGCAAATTTGACATATTTCCAATACAAATATTATAGAGCGGCAACATTTTTTTCTGCAAAACGTACTATTTTTTATGATTGTTATAACCTCAAAATCATTTGACAGCTGCAACTTGTATTGGTCGTTTTGTATTGTTTTTTGATAAAATACTTGAGTAAAATGAATTTGCTAAGTGAGAAGGACATTGAAAATATTATTTATAATAATAGATAACGATTATTTGTTAATTTGACTTTCGATTTGTTTAAAATTTCGACTTTCCGAAAGGAAAAAAACACTGTGGGTGGGTGTTTCCTCAACATAATACAATGCAACGCCTAAATTTGTGGGGGTGACGAGAAAAACAAAATGTTTTATATAATATTTGGATTGCTGAGCAACGGGCAACTAATCATATGAAACCTGCAAAGCGAGAAGACGTGATAAAATTAATTAAATTTTTATTACACCGACTATGCTAAAAGTTTTTACAACGAAGTTGTTAAGAAAATATTCAGAATAATGAAGACTTAGACCATGAGACATGATATGATTTGAGATTTTCACGGCCAAAAGCATTTTCGTATTTGGTTTTTGGGTTATTGTGACAAGTAGGGCTTCCTCCTTCTGCAGTTAACGTTACGGACAGCCTTACAGTGTCCATCATCTGGGCAGATGTGCCATATCTTGAAAATCCAATACCTATTTTGTGTTTCTTACTTTTTTATATACTTGTTCCATAGAATGTCTTGTTTTTATTATTTTTCTTTAAGTAAAGCACCATACACATTGTTTTACTTCAAAACGCACTATTTGTAGGAAATAGTCATGTTTGGAAAAAAAATAATTTTCAAATATTAATTTAAAATATTACTCATCGACCACCGAGTCTATAAATCACAGAAATGGTTTGAAATATTTTTAGTTATTATTTTTAAAAAAAAATCAGAGAATTATGCTTGTGAGAGTTGGTACAGTTTTTTGCCTCTCCTGAAAAGTTGAGTTTTTGGAAATAGTCAGTTTTGCATTATCACCCCACAATTATGATAAATGCACAATGAAAATTAACAATTACAAAAATAGACAAACATACTGACATACAAATACCTATAAACAATACACGAGCGGTGATTACTTAGGTGGGTCTCATAAAAAAGCAATTACATGTATAAAAAAAATTAAATTGCTATAAAACAGGAAATAATTGCGCTTATGTAGTGTTACGATACACAAGTCAAGTATTAGGACGTCACAGTCCCGCGGCGCGGCGAGTGTTTTCCGTCGTCCCCCCTTGCAAGAAACGACATACCGCACCCCTCTCCGCGAGTCCCGCAAAACATCAAAATATTTCTTTAAAGGATGGGAAAAGGGTATGGGAATAGTTTTTTGAAATTTTATGTTAACAATGACCGATTTCTGGTTTTGAAGGTGAAGTATGCTAAATTACGCCAATCTCTAAATAAAACTGTATATAATCAAAGTCACTCCGCATTCACATCACGTAAATCGATATGTAACCCGGCGTTGGCCGTGCTCTATGTAAAGTTTTTCTAAATCGGACAGTAATTTTCTAATATCAGAAATACAGAAAATCTAATCAATATTTCAGATTAAAAACTTTTATAAATTAAATCAAAACAATCAAGGAGTAATAATCGCCATGAAGCCTTATTAAAAAACAATAAGAATTAGGTGTTAATTATATTATATTAAAATGATGCCACAAAGGACGATTATTGAAAATAAAACATATAAGTTCCATTTATCTAATATATAATTTCTAGAGACAAAAAGTAAACAAATGCCGCCAATAGACATAACACCTTTCAACTCCTAGGTCCCAAACAGAAGAAATTTCTATATAATATACCTTCCTACTCGCTATGTGAAAACGTTTAACTAATTTCAATATAGGCTTAATTACAATGTTTTTGAGAAAAAAATTGATGTAACTTAGAGCACTCACGTGTGCCCACAACATATGTCCATCACTTCAGTGGTTTATTACATTCACAACGCCAAAACTGTAAACTGATCGAGTTTGCATTTTTCGAATTTCTGGTTCTAAAATTTTAAAATAATCAATCTGTTTTTATTATTATTAGATCCGTGATGATTTGAGGACCCAAGGAGTGGGGCCAGAGGAGCATCCCGACTCACCCCAAGACAACGGAGATTGCACTAGTAACGCCTTCCATTTGGAACATGTCACACCGGTCGATTAAACGTCAATGAAATATATCATAACATTAACATGTTACGTATAAATAAATATAATATGATATCGTTAGTGTTGCCAAAATTACGTACACGGTATATTTGAGCCATTTTTACATAAAAAATATCGATGGCTTGTAGCACAGACATCGTGTCACCACTTTTTAGTGAAATTGTGTTTTTTAACTAAGTTATAATATACGTTGAGATTTTCTAATATCATTTAATTATATTTTTTACATTCGTGTTTTTGGCAGCATTTGAACGATATTACTTGACCCAAAAGGCAAAACGATAAAATAATATAACCATTTTCAATTAAGTCAATCTGAGTGTTTTTGTCGAATAAAAAAAAGATGTTGTTAACTAACTTCATAACTTTCCTGTGATCATTTCCAAATGAGTATAAAATGGTCATCTACTTCAAACTCCTCCCTTTCGATGAAATTTAAATTTCATCATTTCACATTTTGAAAAGAATCTGAATGTTATTTACATAAGTGATGTTAGATATAAAAGGATTTTATTTTGGTTTGTAAATAAATTGAAGATCTGTAAATAAGTATGATTAAATCAATGTGGCGAAGGAGACATTTTATTTGAATATCAAAATTAAATTATGTATCTGTGTAAGGGAAGTAATATTTTTAATATTTGGATGTAAAAATTTGTAAAACAAATGTTGCACTTTTAAAAATATTATTTAAAAAAAAACACATCTAAGTTAATAATTATCTGATGCTGTAAAGAAATGTATATCAGCTAAGTAATATGTACTTGTAAATATTAAATGACTTCATTTATCATATTATAAAGAATACGTTTTATCATTATACTACTTTTCTACTTATATATGTATCATTTTTAATCTTCACAAACTCTTCGAGCAATATAAGTTTACATTGTCAAGGTATGGTGGTACATAAATTACACATTTCTATCACAAAGTCTGCAAAATGTGGTGATTTGAATCAATGTGTATTTTTATGAGCTAATTAACAGATTTCGATATTATGTAATATGGAATTATAATGACAATCAGGTCGTAATTTTAAATTTTTCTTATAATTTATCTAATAATACACACATTATGAATGTATGACAAAAGAATCTTGTGATTTAATATTGTTAATAAACAATACTTATTGTAACAATTGTTTTATTTTTTTCAATTGGAAGTTTAGATAATATTGTAATTGTAAGCGAAACCTGCAATCACAACAAAAATGTGGTCAATTTCGGTCCTTAGTTTAACATTTCCAGTCCTCAAGGCTTCCCATTCTGACTCAACATTTCCCAATAATCCAACCTCTTTCTCCGCCTGTCTCGAGGCCTCTGCTCTTGATCACTATTTTTAGTGTCCTGCAATCGCACCCTTCTGGGGGTGCGTTAGACCTCGTCCTTGCATCAACAGGAGTCGGTCGACGATGGCACGGTGCCCTCTAAAATTAATTGCGCCACCCCCAGCAACATGTGCAGGCTTTAGGTTTGGGGGGGCGACCTCGGCTCTCCTTCGCCTTGCCTCCGGCTACTCGACGCTGAATTCCTTAGGGTCTTCGGGTATTTCCCCCCAATCTCCCATTTACTTTTCTTTGAGGCATCACCGAGGAACCGGCTAAGGGGCGCGGAAGCTGAGTGTGGTTCACGACTAGACCGAATGTCATGCGCATTCTTGCTGGGACTGCCAATCGATTGAAGAGGACTCCCAACCGTTTGCCATTCCCTTATTACTTATCTATTGTGTCTTCTTCCCAAACAGGTGCTTGTAGGATACGCTGTATACAATCACCCAGCGCTTGCCACCTCGTGAACTTTCACCAATCTGTCCCATTGTCTTGTCTATATTTTGTCATACTAACACATATTGTATCTGTATTTCCCGCTAAGCACTTGCATACTGCTTACTAACAACGTATGCAGGGACATTGGAGGTCTAGTTTCGTTATCAAATGTAGAGTCGTTTTTACCCAAAAAATTAGAGTCCTTGCAAGAGCCTTGAAGGGGTAACCATCTGTTACCTATACCAGGGCGGGTAAGTGGTGGGTCCTCCAATGTCCTGCAATCTAGCCATGTTTTCATGAATCTTACATATTCTAAGAATGGTAACGTGCTCATTTTAACCCTGTTGTTAGAGTATGACATCTGCGACAAGGGAAATTATCGTTTGGCAAAAAATATGTGAAGACGTAGAATGAACATAAAGATTATAGGTACGTTGAATGTTTTGCACCATATTAATGATTCTTTATTTCTGGAAAGAAATGCAAAATAAAATTTTGGTTAAGTAATCACAGTAAATTATTTATGAATTAAACATTTTCAACTAAAGACATCTTCTTAGAATCCATCGAGTTTTGAACAAGCGATCACTAAGCAGAGAGCCAAAGCTCTCACCGCCTTCCAAGGATGTGGTGTTGTTGATTAAGTTCCTCTCCTATTTTCCTAGAACCTTTCACAGTACCCAAAATCTTTTGAAAGTTTGAATACACAAACTTTCGAGTGAAAATACAACACGTTATATATGTTATCTTCATCTATAAACATTTCCAAAATGGTTTATTGCAATAATAAAACAACAGCCAGAAAGCTCTTAAAATCATAATGAAGAGATTTGGGGAGGATTCCTCGGGCCAACAAACTACACGCTACGTTCTCCACGAAGCAGATGCGCCGGCCCCATACGGATAAGTAAATTGTGATTTTCGCTTAGTAATGTTTTCACTTTAAACTCTTCCAGTTAATCTCAAGTCCCGAAACATTTACGCCGCACTCCCGAGATATACGAGTGGCGCGCCTGAATTTACAGGCCTTTTGCCGGAGGCTTTTAACTTGATGAATTTAAACGTAGCAAAGTTTGGAAAATCAGGTTCATAACTTTATATTTTGCGAGTGGTTCTGGATTACTCTCGCGATGATGCGCGATCCACCATAACTCACTGCCCTGTATGAGTGCGTACCTGCCATGCGCGAACCGGCCGCGCCGCGGCGTACATCCAGCTGAAGGTGTGAGAAGCACTTCTATTCATTAAATTTAATTATGAACTTTACAAAACTTCTTCAGTCTTTGAAACTTTATATTTATTTGTCTTTGAATTGAGCAGACACATTCGAAAATATATTTAATACTGCTTTTTGCAAGAGAGAACTGTCAACTCGTCATGCTTCTAAGTGTGTTTTTTTTTATTTATGGAAATCAGGTACGCATTTGGAAATTGTCATATCAAATTGACTCTTTTCTGAAATTATATCGTTGAAGTGGCATACTTGTGATGGTATCTACTAAGTTGTTTTATTATCAGTCATTAGAAAACATTTAAAAATATCTTTTCAAATAAATGTTACTACATAGAGGAAAAATATCTAAAATAACTGAAGTGGCATAGCCACATTTCAGAGTTAGTGAAGAGAATAAGGAAATGTTTATATATATTTGTTAGGTTAAGAAATATTTTAAATGTAAAAATAATCAAAAACATGTACTTGGCCCTCGTTCATTCTTTACTTATCTACGGAATTATAGGTTGGGGAGGATCTTACAAAAACTACATATCTAAACTCAGGAAAATTTTTCACAAAGAATCATCGTTAAAGTAATATTTTAAAAATCTACCTTCTCAACAGAATCATTTTTAAATTGTTTCCAGTACCAAATGTCAATGACATATTCAAGCAAGCTTCCATTATAAAAATGTGTAAAGAAAAAAAAACAAAGAATATCAAGAATTTTACAAACTAATTAGAAATGGAAACCAATTTATTATACCTAATTTTAAAACAACTCAAATGCAAAATCATTATATTTTCCAAGCCATAAAAAACCATAATAACCTTCCTTCTGAATTACGCTGCATCATCAACAATCAGAACAAATAAATAAAATTTAACAATTTAAAAAAAAACTTACAGTGAAAATTAAATATTTTATACGAAACATATTTTAACTTACAACCTAAATAAGAATCGTGGCTCCCTTATCAGGCAAACGAGCTCCTCTTTTCTGATAAGGTATACATAACCCATAATTAACTTTAACATAATATTTTGTTAAAAAAATACACACGTAGCTCATATTTTTTTATTAATTGTTTTTGTGTTTAATTCGTAGAACTCCATTTTATTTTTTAGAAATTTAATTAAAATTAACGTACGTGGCTTCACCACAGTTTGAAAATGTCCTTACAAGTCGAAACAGCTGTAACTAAAACACTAACCAAAAAACTTGCAGAACTCGATAATAACATTATCGAATTTAATTTTAATTAAATTTCTAAAAACATTTTTTTTTATATTACAATAAAAAAATAATAAAAAAAACTTAAGTTACGAGCTTTCAGTTTGTGATATTCTAAATTCTAATGGCTCAGTTTGATTTCATAACATTAGGTACACATACGTATTGTATATATATGTATGTACTTATGAGAATTAAGTTTTAAAAGAGACCTTAGTCAAAAAAAGATCACGTAACTTTCCACTTATGTACCAATATTTTAATCTAAACCTTCAAAAAAAAAACCTTATAAAAACATCACATCACGTGTGCGAGAGAGTACTTCTTCATCGCAGTTTCCTATATGTCGGTAATTTTCTCCCTCAACAGTCTCCTTTGTCAGAAGTCTTCGCCCAATCATGCCAAGTCATGCCAGGCAATATAAATACGCCCGGAACCGCCCGCTTATTCCGCGAATTAAACGGCACTACTGCGAAGGTAGGTATATTTCGGGATGGCACTGAATCGAACTTCTAAATCATGTATAATTAATTTACATCATGTAACTTCTAAATCATGTATAATTAATTCTACATCATGTATGTTAGAAGTTTTAAAACTAATACGTTAATTATTAGTTTAAAAAAAAAATAAGTTTTTGAAGACCCCCGTGGTGAGCTTTGACTTAAGTATGTAAATTGGAAATTAATTATTTTCGTGTAGGTATTTTCATTACAATTAAATTCAAAAGAAAATTGAATCATTTTATTTAGAGTGATGTACTACACAAGGAAAGAATGTAATCAGGGAAACCATTCCAGGTTCAATCTCCAAACAGGGACTGATTTAGTTCACAGACGGGTCCAAGATGGAAGGAAGAACCGGGGCCGGAGTCTGCCTGCAGGAACCCTAGAGGGAACTGCGTACTCAGTATACCTCTAGGAAGCTCTGTGTTTCAAACTGAGATGAAAGCCTTCTTAGCGTGCGCACATGAAAATGTATTTATGTATAGGAATAATAATACACTTTTCCGGAAACTATAGAACATATTATATCGGGATGTTCTGTATTAGCGCCGTCCGATTATACATTTAGGCACAATCAGGTTTTAAAAATGATTCACCTAGTAATATAGTAACTAAACATAAGTTAATTGACTGCCGTAATATAGTACCATAAATATTATGAATATGTAACAACCAAATTCATTTTTAGAAAATGAATTTTATAAAAAAAATTATGATAAAACTATACTAACAGACAGAACAATTAGTCATAATATACCTACCAGATATAGTTTTTTTTTAAAATAACTTATTATTTTAAAAAATAACTTATATCATTTAAAATTTAAAAAATAACTTATATCATTAATGTCGCTGTACCAAAAATCTGTTTCTGAAAAAATAAGAAAATATACAGATTTAGGAAATGAGATTAAAAGAATTTGGCATTCTCAGACCATAAAAATATTACTTTTTATTATTTCGGCTACTGGCATTATACCTAGCTCTCTCATTCAAAATTTAGGCATATTAGATTTGTCAAAGAATTTATATGTAAAAATACAAAAATCAGTCATTTTAAATACATGTTACAAAGGATTTTTGGATATTTATATCGCGGGATCAGTAGGATTTATAGGTCCAATTAGGAGTTCCACCGAGCCGAACCCTCTGACATGAAATATCTTGAGTCGGTGAATTATTTTCCCATTTGGTCTCTGGTAGGTTGACATGTAGTTCTTGTATTATTTTGTATTTATTATACTTACATAGTGCAATTGCATAGCGTGGATTGACTAGATGATCATTTGTGGAAAAGTGTGTCAAAGGGTTAAATTTTCCTGTGGGAAAGATTTAACCCAGACATAAAATCTGAAGTAAAAAAAAACAAATAACTTTGTTTACATCACTTCATTTTATACACAATTTACATGTTTCGTGAACAATTCACATCGTCAGGAGTAATAAAATAAGAATTTGCTCTGAAAGCCAGACAATTCTAATGACACAGGAAAGTAACCGGTTATTTTTTTTTTTTTTTTTTTTTTTTTTTTTTTTTTTTTTTTTTTTTTTTTTTTTTTTTTTTTTTACAGTGAATACCGCACAAGAATCTCAACTGCTCCCGTCTGGAGCCAGTGAGACTATGGCATCCCCAATTGGGGGATGTTGTGAGGCTGAAGGTAGCGGGGAGGGGAAGGAGGTGGGGAAGAGGAAGGTTGGGAAGTACCTGGCTATTCAGATCTGGTCACTAAACACGGCTAAAGCCATTTTCAAGCAACGTTTCAATTCTGAATGGTGGTCTTACACCAGGGCGATACTGATAGTATCTTCCACTCTGGAACATGCCGCAAATATACTATATATTATTTTAAATGAATTAATTGTGAAATAACACAAATTAATCAAATAAAAATTATTTGCGCATGCCGGGTTCGAACCCGCGACCTCCGGAATGTGAGTCAAGAGTCTTAGCCACTGGACTACGGAGGTTATAGACTTGTAATGACATGCAGAACAATATTTGAAGAACTGGCTACCACCAATAAAATAATCCTGTTCCGGGTTTCATAATACAAAGTTATTGAAGGCAACTAGCGGGCTGATGGACCAACAAGGAAAGAGGCGGATGAACCACTTACGGGATCCGAGCCCGCCGTAGAAGTGGCAGCTTGCCACACAAAACTATTACTGAAAGGTAGGTCAAATACCAGCACTGAAAGGAATAGGAGAGAGCGCCCGGAATGAGATGAACACAAGTATTCATAAACGTACCAAACCCTAGATGAACCAGGTAACTACTAAACATAGACAGAAATTCTATGAGGGAACTTGAATGACTCTTAATATAAATAAAAATAAGTATCTATATCACAGGATCATTTATCATCAAGATATATGTAAGGCTAGGCTAATACGCATTGCATGGATTTAGGAGTGGGTATGAGGATTCATGATGTAAAGAAAAAACAACAACGAGCAAGAACATAATCGAAATTTTGGGGCCACATTGTGTAAATGTATGCAAAATTGAAGTTGAGTGAAACTAAAATAATAAATCATTGATTATTTAAAAAAACAACCAGTTGATGACAATCAATAAAACTTTTAAATACATTTATTCATATTTATGTGTACACTGGGGATTTTTAAATAATTACTAATTTATTAATGAAATAATTAAAAACACTTTGTTTTTACCACAATAAACTTTATTTAAAAGTTAACATGTTTCAAGAACGATGTTCTCTTCATCAGGACATATAATGTACTAAAACTAAATGATCGAACATAGAAGACAGGTGTGGGTAGAAATGGAATTAGTGGGGGAGGAGAGAGGTGGAAAGGGGAGGTGCTTAGAAGAGCAACAAGGGCGAGGGGGGGGGGGGGGGGGTGGAAAGGGGGGTGCTTAGAAGAACAAAGACAAAAATTACAATGGAAACATGTTTAAGATAGGATTATTCACAAAATTAATTTGATTGTTAATAATATTTAAATTTCTATTGACATTTTTCCTAATTTCTTATTATTAAAAATCAAATTAATTTTGTGAATAACCCTATCTTAAACATATTTCCATTGTAATTTTTGTCTTTGTTCTTCTAAGCACCCCCCTTTCCACCTCTCCCCCCCCCCCCCCCCCCCCCCTCCCCCTTGTTGCTCTTCTAAGCACCTCCCCTTTCCACCTCTCTCCTCCCCCACTAATTCCATTTCTACTCACGCCTGTCTTCTATGTTCGATCATTTAGTTTTAGTACATTATATGTCCTGATGAAGAGAACATCGTTCTTGAAACATGTTGACTTTTAAATAAAGTTTATTGTGGTAAAAACAAAGTGTTTTTAATTATTTCATTAATAAAATGGTGCCACAAAGTGAATTTGCTAAATTGGAAGAAGAAATTACTAATTTTGTTAATTTTTCCGAAAAATATGTGTGAAAATGTGAAATATAGGATATGCCCTTGAAACATGTACACGTTAGAGCTATTCTGTTTGTGGTTAACAAAGGGGATCTTCACCGTATTACTTACTGAACCCAAGCATAATTTAGGTACGCAAAAACTATTTCTATCTTCAGAGTACTTACACCCAAATACATTGGTGGATGAACAGCGCCAGCACAGACAACAATAAATTTGTAAAGTTCCTACTTAGAAATATTTCCAACTTTTTTTATCTAAAAACATTTAATTAAAACGAAAACTACAAACCTGCAAAATATTTGAATATTTCTGAAACTTTGTTTTTCTTTCGTACCCTAGAGTCACGAATGCGATGAATGCAATATGTCAAAAGTTTTTAAAAATATAATAATAATACGAATTATGTTTTCATACAAAAATTAATTTTTGCTCAGTTATTTTGATATTAGCTCGTTGTTGAGTTCAACGATTCCCAGTATTATTTTTTTAAAATCATTATTCTGGTTTGTTACTCGGTCTCATGCCTAAAATGAGCTGATTTAATTTGGGTACCAATTCGAGTGAAGGTAGAATAAATATTTCGGCACCAATTTAGATCAAATTTGCGACCTTTACGACCTTTGACAAAACGCTAACGAACCTGTTCCCCTTTTGACCTTTGATATTAGAGATCAAAGTGACTTATTAAATACCGAAGTGGAAGTCACCAAATTCTCGAGGGTGAATAGTTAAAAATAAAAATCGTTTTATAGATTGAAAACAAAACTTGGTAAAGGGGAAGAAAGGTTGTCTGTGTGCACAACACACCATCTTCGCATTTTGGAAAGTCCGTGCAAAATGTTAAACTTAGAAATATATATGTGAATTTTTTACAAAGCTGGATCGATTTCTTTTGGGAAGGGGTTATTAAGTTATCATTTTTTTGCATGAATATAATAAACATTTCATACTACACAAATCAATCTTAAAGTAAGGCTTTTTATAAATTTCAAATGAATTCATTGAAATAATGAAGTTCGTTCCAATAAATTGAGATCTTATTTTCTCCAATAAATTATAGGGTCCTACGTGCCTACAACAGTTGTTGTTACTGGGTTTCTACCATTGAAATATGATATTGTATATTGGCCCTAGGTGGGCACAGATAGTTTTATCTAAACTACAAAGTGGCTAGATGTCGCTTTCTTTTGCCTGTTTATTTTAAACAAAGCAGCCAATGAGCCTATCGTCGTTTTCGTTTTATATCTCAACCAATTGGAGCCTTGAGCACAGTTTGATGCTTCGCAGGTGCGCACTTTGGGCTTTTGAGGGGGAGGAAGGGACTGTGGGCAAGTGTTCGAAACTAGTTCGAAAATGCACAATACTTTCCCGTACTTCATAAATGATTTTCAATAGGTTCATTCGATATATGTATCTGTCGCAGGCAAATCGTAAAATCAGGCCGATCATGATGCGCCTGTGGCACTTCACGATCTGCCGCCAGGCACTTCACGAAGTAGCTAAGAGCATCATGGTCTGTCTGATTTGCGATATGCTAAAGTGCGCGTGTTTGTTTGTTACGCTTTGCCGCCTGAACCACTAAACCGATTTTAAAAATTCTTTAACCAATAAAAAGCTGCATTATCAGCAAGTCACAAAGGCTGTATATAATGGTAAGCTCTGGCATTATTAAATTTGTATAAAGAAAAATTATTTATTTATTTACGCCTTTTTTCGGTGCTTTTACATAAGTATGATATTTACAAATTACACTATGATCAAAAACATATAAATACAATATATTTCTTTAACAAAGAAACATAATAGGAATTGTGCAACGAAATATATAGTATTTATTGTACATAACTGAACTGCATCAGTAACAGTATTTTGCATTTATTTAAAGATACATTGAATATATCCACTGACTTGGTATAATTATTTCCCTCCATTAGTATTCCGGGCAAAGAGGAATACATATGGTAGTTAGTTCCAGAATTTCTGCACGAAATAAATCCTGACTTCTCGTATTACGTAGTGGAATCCGGAAGCTTATCAATTCAAGCAATACCGGACTATCAACTAAATTATTTTGAATTTTATACAGAAATACCAAATCAGTGAAAATTCTTCTGTCTGACAATTTGAGCATATTCATATCATTTAAAATGGTGTTGTGGTTTAACATAATAGCTGGGATACCCATTTTAAAATTTAGAAAACGTAAGAATTTGTTTTGTATTCTTTCAACAGCTTGTACATGTATATTATAATATGGGTTCCAGACGGCAGAGTTGTACTCAAGTTGACTTCTGATATATGCAAAGTATAACAGTTTAATACATTTTAAAATTTCTAGTTACTCTAGTTATAAATTTCTAAGCCCTTGTTAGAGATTATCTGGTTAACAAATATTAAGTGGTTAACAAATAAAAGATTTGATTGAAAAGTGATGCCTAAGACTTTAATTTCTGTTAGTATCTCGAGAGTACTGTTATCAATGTTATAATTAAAGATCACTGGATTTTTTATTCGAGAAAATCTAACTACTTGGCATTTTGAGATATTTAAGTAAAGTCTATTTTCATTACACCAAATTAACAATTTGTTGATATTATCTTGATTAATGTTGCAATGGTAAACATTTTTAATAATTTTAAACATTTTGAGGTCATCAGCAAAAAGTAAGAAAAATACATCATGAAATATTTTTGTCAGATCATTTATAATCAAGGTAAATAAGAGTGGGCCAAGGTGTGAACCCTGTCCAACTCCACTTGTTGCATAATTTTTTTCCGACGGGGAGGATTGTATTCTAACAATTTGTTCTCTTCCAGTAAGATAGCTTTCAAACCAGTTTAATATTTACCACGTATATCAAGTTTTTCTAATTTCCAAATGAGAATTTTATGGGAAACTGAATCAAAAGCTTTACTAAAATCAGTACAGACAGAGTCTACTTGTTTTTTTTCTTATAAGCATTGGATAAAAAAATTTCATAAATCATTAAGTTGGAAAAAGTACTTCTACCTGGCATAAGTCCAAACTGGTAAGGTGATATCACAGGTTTTATTTTTGTAAAAAGTTTGTCAAGTATTTCAAAGAGTTTCGGTATGGTGGATTGAATGCATTCTGATCTGTAATTAGAAATATCACTTTTATCGCCCTTTTTGAAAATTGGAGTCAAATAACTAATTATCCACTTAACTGGAAAAATTCCACTGGATAAAGACAGATTAAAAAGTTTGGTTAATGGGAGAGCAATTACTTTGATACATTCTTTGATAAATATTGTAGGGATATTATCTAGTCCCGCAGATTTGTGGATACCTAAGGATTTAACTTTAGTAATTACATCAGCGAGACTTATGGTACACTGTGAAATATCAAGAGTTTCAACTAGAGTTGTTGTTGGAACAGGAGCATTGCTTGAGTCTGTTGAATAAACACTTAAAAAAATTTTGCAAACAAGTTAACAATACCATCAGTATTATTGCTATGGCTGCCATTTAGGTGCATAATGCTCGGGAAATCAGAATCATCTTCTTTAAGAGATTTCGAGTATTTTTAAAAATAACTAACATTATTAATTATTATAAAGTTTTGAATTTCATTTATATAGTTACGGTAGTAGGTCATAGACATTTTTTTACATGAAATTCTTAAATGTTTAAATTCAATGTAATCAAAATGTTTTTGATATAATTTATATTCATGTTTAAGTTTGTCACGTAAATAATTATCAATTTGTGATATAATTATTTACCTGACCACTAACCTGATAATTTGAACAGCACGGAATGGATTGGCAACACTTTTTTTTCTCTCTGGTTTTTACTTTTTGAATTCGCACCGTACGGGAAGCCGGTGTTGATTCGACTTGTCACTTTAGTGATAGTTTTGGATTTAAAAAATGGGATAATCTCTTCGTTACAAATTGTTTTAAACGATTTTAATCGCGAGCCGGGCGATGTACATTTTGCAAACGCTTCTTTCTGATGTGATCGGAACGCTGTTTCTAATGTGATTGGTCGCCGCCATTGGGACCGATATTTATCCGCGAAATAACGGTATTGTAAATTACCTACATAATCGCGACTGGCATATTGAAAAGCTTTGCGAGGGAGAGTCCTTATGACCTGGTACGGTTATTGCTGCTCATATTTGTGACGGATGGTCACTCGGCGTTCATTTCCTGATGAGGTGTGCTGACGGAAATCGTGTTTCATCCGGTGGGCTCAACCGGAGCACTGGTGCTGATCTTGGATACTACTCCCTAGCGGGGAGTCCTCATTCTCTGGCCTTCCTGGGGGTCTTTCCTGGTTCCCATCCTGGAGATTGCGAGAGAATATGGCCCGCGGTTCATCAACGCGCTATATTCAAGTAAATTAAGAGTTCGTGTCAGTGTAGAATTAGATAAAGATCCATGGTCCGCAGGTACGATATTTCTTTCTGCTTAATTATATTCCTGTCAAATCTGTTATGAATCTGTTATGTTTCAGAATCTGTTATGTTTTTGGGGATGTGAAACCCGGCCCCTCAAAAGGGCAACATTGTTATGTTCTTTATAAAATTATACTGGGCTTTGGTTGTTTTGGAAATGAACTCTTTTATTACTGAAACCAATTTAACCTCACAAGTAGAAACCTGTTATCGTTTATTCCCAAACATTCTTGTTCTTTTTTTATTCTGGAACAAAAAAAGCAGAACCTTCCTACATTACGGATCGCTAGGTCCCACATAACCTGAGAGAGAGAGAGATAACCTTATATTTGGCGCTCCCAACGTTTTAAGTTGAATATTCTGCTTTTGGTGCCCGTATATTCTAACGGTCTGTTATGTTTTAAGTTTCTGCTTCTTTTTCCGAATTTTCAAGGTTGGATATGTATTATTCATTAATATCTTCATACTGTTATAATGGTACCAGTGTGTGTGTGTAGATGCGTTATAAATGTTATAATGGATTATATGAAATATTTCGCGGTAGTTTGAAATTTTGTGCATATTATTATGTCATTTTTTTGCTTTGCTTTAATTTGTATTGGTTTCCGGTTGAGCTTCGTTCGCTCTCAAATTTTGTGTAACGTAAACATAAATATACCTACTAGAACAGCTTCGTTCTTTTTTTTCGGATAATATTTTTGGGACATTTTTGTAGGCTGGCAAGTTTGTCTATGGTTATGTCAGTTGTTATTACAGATCAGCTGAGAGCGATTTTTGTTGACATGTGTCGGATGTCATTATTATACTTCGATTGTGTTATCGTAATAACTTTATAAACAATTTTCCGGACTTAATATAGTGTTATTCGGTTTATTTCATAAATATTAACTATTTTATATGGAATCATTTGGAATTTTTTCTTCGTTTTTTTTACATAAATAAATTCCATTTGACAAAATGTCGTTGTCTAACATCAACGGGGCCTCAAAAGAGGAAATGATTCAGATGCTTTCTGACGTTAATATTACTCCAGAACCCACTTTGTCCGCCATGAGAGAGCAAGCGCGAATTTACAACAGGAACCTTAAACAATCTAGTGGTACTTCTTCTCAACAAGAAACAAGCAGTGATGAAAGTCCTAATACAAATACCAACATAACTAATAATTATTATCAGAATATAACTACAAATCCTTCCGTACATAGCTGGGGTGTTAAGTTTAACGGATCTTCAGACATCCGTGACTTTATACAACGTGTGGAGGAGTTATCTAGGTGTCGTCGTATTGAGTTGCCGCTTGTTGTCACTTCGTTTGCTGACCTTTTGGAGGGAAGAGCATTGCTATGGTATCGTACCATTTATAAAGATAATTTAACTTGGCTAGAACTGAAAAAACTAATTTTATCTCGTTTTGATCCAATCGCTAACCAAACCGAAGCTTTAAAAGCTCTCTTCTCTATGAAACAGAAGTATAATCAAAGCGTAGTTGATTATGTTGAAGACGTGCAATTAGCTAATTTAAGATTAAACGTTCAACTTCCGGAAGAACAAATTGTGGATTTAGTGTGCAATAGCCTATTGCCGAAATATGCTCTTGTTATTGCTTATTTTGAGGATAAAAATTTAAATTCCTTAATTAGTGTTTGTAAGCGATTTGAAAAAAGTTTAGCTATTTCCGACGATGAAGCAAATTCGGTCAAAGACAAGAATAAACCGTCATCCGTTCCGTTGAATAATAATGCTGCACCTTCTTCCTCTTCTTCTTCACCTTCTGCACAATTTTATAGAAATAAATTACTTTGCGCTTATTGTAATATAAAAGGTCATTCCAAGCCGTTTTGTAGAAAATGGAAGTTTGATTCTCAGAAGAATCATACCAAGCGACAAGCTAATCCTGAACGACATAATTCAAAAAACTAGACGGGGGTCCCCCACATTCTGCTAGCGAGGATGCTAGGAGACCACCGATAGTTTCAAACTCGAGTACCAGTCCCATCGACCATGACATGGACGCATTCATGCCGATGATGACCAGCGGTCAAGATATTAGACCTCATGTTAATATTGCAATTAACAATTTAGTTTTTTCAGCTCTTTTGGATAGCGGAGCTAGTGTGAGTTGTTTTGGGGGTTCACTGTATAGGTTTTTCTTAAGTTTAGGTTTTAAGTTAGATAAGCTTGATTCTTACGTTACCACCGCGGATGGTAAACATCAAGATGTAATTGGTACTATGCGGGTACTAGTTACTTTTAATAGTATTAAGAAATATATAATTTTTTTTGTAATTCCGTCTCTTTCTCCCGTGATTGTTTTGGGAGTCGACTTTTGGAAACAATTTGACATCGCTCCTCAATTGTTTTCAAAGGCCAACAGTGGACGTGATGTTGAGAATACTTTAAGTGAAATTCGCAAGATCACATCAGCTTCCCTACTGTCCCCTCAAGACAATCATAGGCTAAATAATGTAATTGATAAATTTAAGTCAATTTCGTTTGAAAAATGTGGACTGGGTCGTACTCATTTAGTGCAGCATAAAATTAATACAACAGGAGATCCCATTAAGCAACGGTATTACCCTTTGTCTCAAACTCGTCAGCAACAACTTGAATCACAACTTAAGGAAATGTTAGATTTAGGTGTTGTTCGCCGTTCGCGTTCGGCTTGGTCGAATCCGGTTTTGATCGTGCCTAAGAAGGATGGTTCTGCAAGGTTCTGCTTGGACTCTAGGAAACTTAACAGCGTCACGACAAGGGATTCGTACCCCTTGCCGTATATTTCGCGCATTTTAGACAAGCTACGTGGTGCACGCTTTATAACCTCTATTGATTTATCGAAAAGTTTTTGGCAGATACCTTTACATAAGGACTCTTGTTCTAAAACGGCTTTTGTTGTACCAGGTCATGGACTTTTTGAATTTGTTAGGATGCCATTTGG
Organism: Limnephilus marmoratus; assembly: GCA_917880885.1. Lineage (NCBI taxonomy): Eukaryota > Metazoa > Arthropoda > Insecta > Trichoptera > Limnephilidae > Limnephilus > Limnephilus marmoratus. Next base: position 37,950,938 of record OU862920.1, on the reverse strand, counting down.
TCTGAAAAATGCACCTAGTGAATTACAGCGTCTTGTTGATGCTCTTTTTGGTCCAGAGTTCGATGAAAACGTTTTCTGCTACCTGGATGATTTAATTATTATTTCAGAAGATTTTGAGTCACATTTAGAATTGTTAAATAAAGTTTTCACACGTATTAAAGAAGCAGGTTTAACAATTAATCTCAAAAAATGTGAGTTTTGTAAGGACGAGTTGAAGTATCTGGGTTATATTGTTGATGCAAAGGGTCTTCGCACAGATCCAGTCAAGCTAGAGTCTATTCGAACTTACCCCACTCCTAGGAATTCTAAACAGTTAAAAGCATTTATTGGACTTTGTGGATATTATAGACGTTTCATCAAGAATTTTTCCACAATAGCGGCCCCTTTAACAAGACTCACTGGCTCAAGAAAGGGGGTGAGTAATTTTTCTTGGTCTTCAGAGGCTGAAGACTCTTTTAAAAAATTAAAAAAGGCATTAACTTCCGCGCCGGTTATCAATTGTCCTGATTTTTCACTTCCATTTACCATACACTGTGACGCGAGCAACGTTGGGATAGGCGGCGTGCTCACACAGGTCTTTGAAGGAGAAGAACACCCGGTTTCTTTTTTTTCTAGGTGTCTGAACATTCACGAGCGAAACTACGGCGTGACGGAGCGCGAACTCTTAGCGGTGTTAGATTCGGTGAATCACTTCAGGCCCTACATAGAGGGAGTTCACTTCACAGTAGTAACTGACCACTCCAGTTTGCAATGGCTAGTGTCTTTATCAAATCCGACAGGCAGACTTGCACGTTGGTCTACCCGCCTTTCTCAATTTTCTTTTGACGTAGTCCACAGGAAGGGTAAATTTAATACTGTACCCGACGCTCTTTCGCGTAAAGACGATTTAACTATTGGAGCCATTGACAACCTTCCTACTAGCACGGATAATTGGTACAATAACTTATTTACTAATTGTAAAAATAATCCTCAACGTTTTAATAATTTTCAAATTAAGGATAATTGTTTATTTCGTCACTCTAAGTCCCGTTTCGCTCTACAGGAGGATACAGCTTGGAAGCTGGTAGTTCCTTTTAAGGACCGTAACGCTATTTTAAGTAAAGAACACGAGTCTATTAGCTCTTGCCACCCAGGTGTATTCAGAACGTATAAGAAAGTTCAACTCCGTTATTTTTGGCCGGGTATGTATAATGATGTCAAAAAGTTTGTTAATAAATGTAAAACGTGCAAGGCACATAAAATAAATACATCTGCGCCAGCTGGCATTTCTACGAATCCAAAATTAGTCAACAGACCGATGCAAATGTTGTCTATCGACCTTGTTGGTCCTCTTCCACGTAGTTACGCGGGATTTATGTACATTTTATCGGTTGTTGACGTTTTTTCGAAATATACTTGGATTTTTCCGCTCAGAAATGCTACTGCTAAAAGCATTGTTAAAAATGTAGAACAATATATTTTCTTGGTACACGGTGTTCCGCAAACTTTTATATGTGATAACGGGAAACAATTTGTCTCAAAAGAATTTAAACAATTGTTATCAGATTATAATGTTCCCATGCCTTTTTATAACGCTTATTACACCCCGCAAAACAATGTAGTTGAGCGGTATAACCAAACTATCGGGACTGCCTTGTCTATCTTGACCGAGTCTGACCATCGTAATTGGTCCAGATTTCTGCCTCAGATTCAGTCAGCCTTGAATAATACGGTTAATTTCGCAACAGGTTTCACGCCTTTTTTCCTCATGCACGGAAGAGAACAAATCATTGACGGAAAATTTCATGAAATAAATATTTCTTCTGGTGTCGCAGACACTACCCTAGAACAATCTAGAAGTGAATTTGCTAAAAAATTGGAAGAGTTAGCTCTAATTTATGAGCAAGTTTCTAATGCATTACTGCAAGCTTTTAAAAAGAATGCCCAACACTACAACTTGCGTCGTAAGTCGGTTATTTATGATGTTGGAGACGTCATTTGGAGGAAAAATTTTGTTCAATCCAGTGGACCAGATTATTTCTCTCATAAATTGGCACCTAGATTTGTTCGCAATGTCATAAAGGGTAAAGTCTCTGATTTAATTTATACTTTGGCAGATATGAAAGGAAAAATAGTAGGAAATTTTCACGTCAAGGATATCGTTCGTTTAGACTAATTATTACTTTAAGTACATTATAGGAAGCCAATGTCGTGGTGTGTAAGACTACCAACCTTCCACTCCATTTCATTTGTTTCTTTATGTGTTTGTTCAGGTTATGTGTCTTGGAGTTTGGTACCTCCAAAGCATGTGGTCGGAGTAAACGCAATATTCTAGTTTATTGATGATAAACGGTTATTTACCCTCGTTCAACTAGAATCTGATCTGATGATCAGTGGCGCCCAAACCTTAAGTCATTATTTTTTTTTCTCTCTCCTTCACATGACTTATTTTTTTTTTTTTTTTCTCTCAAGTGATATATATAATTAGATTGGATATGAGTATTTCTCGTTTTTTTTAGTAGACACCCTGTCTATATTATTTCTGTCAGTATTATCACTGCAATGCACACACGCACACATTGGTATCGCATCTCTACTCCGTCAGTTAACGGATATTTTGTAATGTTCCCTACTTTTAAATCTAAATCCATTTTTTCTCTAGTTCAGTGGAGCTTTCTTTCCATTTTGTCGTCCCTCCGACATGCCTTATAACCAAAGATCCTCCAAGGAACTAGAGAACAAAATATATTCTTAAGTGTAGTTCTTTGTGTAGCAGAGATTTGAGCAACTTTCTGGTATACAAAATGTGTATATTTTCATAAATAGATTATATTATATAATAAATAGATTATATTTAGCTAGTATTTGTTACAATTAAGTTTGGTTTAGCTTTCCTTAAAGTGAATAATATTAAGTCATAGTTTATTAACAACATTATTATGTCTTTCTAACAAAGGTAGTACTGCTTCGGCATACTTTCCTATTAAGTAATTCCAGCATGGAATATATAATACTCTACCTCTAGCACAGGAGAGCATATTTTTGTATAGCTTATAGTCATAAGTAAAATATTTATATTAGTCTCACTGCTGAAACACCAGTGTTTCTCTACACAATTTTGTACCTAGTGTCATTCAAATGTTTTGATTGATCACCAATTTAGATAGTGTCGATTATCACAATATATTCGATCACCAATACATATTGTCTGTTCAAGAAATTTTGCCTTTTGCTTACTTTTGAAGTAATATTTTGAAGGATCTCCGTCTACGGTGTGATCTCAGTCTTTTTCTTGTGCAAACTATGTACACTGTTTTAGTTATTAAAATGGCTTGTACTCTATATATTTTTTCATAGTGGTTCACTACTATTAGCTAGGTTTTTTTTGTTAAATTGTAATCCCTATGCATTCAGCTAAACATTCTAGATTCTGTTTCGCTTGTCTTTGTGTTCCTACTGATACTCATTGTTACCACTTGTAGACAGGTATATCTTTGGTATTGTAAAACCTGATCTAATTTTTTAATTTTGAAACATAGGTATTTCTTATTATGTAAACCCTATTGTAACCACCTGTACGGATAGGTATTTCTAAAAAATGTAAACCCTAATCTAACCACTTTTAGTAGACAAGTTTTGCAATCTTGGTCTAACTAATTCATTAATACACAAGTACTACTCATATACTTATGGTTCTACATTGTTATAAATCTTTTTTTTAAACTTAATTAAACTAAGTTAAATATCTGTGAAAGATATTCCTCATTCTAGGTTTAATGTCTGTTCTGTATTTTGTTGAATAAAATTCTATGTTAACCTATTAGACCTGTTGGACCTAGGTAGATAGAATAGTTACCTTTTCGCTATTAATAAATAGCCTAAATTCAGTGAAGTGAGGGATGGTTGACCACCCTAAAGTGAAGCCTCTTTTTTAATGGCAAAATTTCCTGCTGAAGGAAAAGTGATGCTTTGTGCATAATTTTTTTTCTTTTCATTGATTGTGTTCTTTATTTTTAAGATGTTCCCGATGTTAGGATGTCATGAGAATAACAGGTCTGGACTTCAGCCAGTAATGCCAGCACCCAGCTCCATCGTTGCTGAAGGTGTTGTAGACTCCTTATTCTCGTACCATCCTATTCTCATTGTTCTTTCAATCTATCTAGATTTATATGATTTATTGTTTATGATTGCTAATGGTTACTTTTTGTAAAATTTCTAGATACCTGATGGACCTATCTTCTAGTTAGTTAGTTAGTTAGTGTACCTTTATTTTTTTATTTGTTTATTTTTTTTTACATCGGAACCATGGATTTCATGTTTGGGGCCAAACATTTTCGTGAGAAGGGGGGAATTGTCACGTAAATAATTATCAATTTGTGATATAATTATTTACCTGACCACTAACCTGATAATTTGAACAGCACGGAATGGATTGGCAACACTTTTTTTTCTCTCTGGTTTTTACTTTTTGAATTCGCACCGTACGGGAAGCCGGTGTTGATTCGACTTGTCACTTTAGTGATAGTTTTGGATTTAAAAAATGGGATAATCTCTTCGTTACAAATTGTTTTAAACGATTTTAATCGCGAGCCGGGCGATGTACATTTTGCAAACGCTTCTTTCTGATGTGATCGGAACGCTGTTTCTAATGTGATTGGTCGCCGCCATTGGGACCGATATTTATCCGCGAAATAACGGTATTGTAAATTACCTACATAATCGCGACTGGCATATTGAAAAGCTTTGCGAGGGAGAGTCCTTATGACCTGGTACGGTTATTGCTGCTCATATTTGTGACGGATGGTCACTCGGCGTTCATTTCCTGATGAGGTGTGCTGACGGAAATCGTGTTTCATCCGGTGGGCTCAACCGGAGCACTGGTGCTGATCTTGGATACTACTCCCTAGCGGGGAGTCCTCATTCTCTGGCCTTCCTGGGGGTCTTTCCTGGTTCCCATCCTGGAGATTGCGAGAGAATATGGCCCGCGGTTCATCAACGCGCTATATTCAAGTAAATTAAGAGTTCGTGTCAGTGTAGAATTAGATAAAGATCCATGGTCCGCAGGTACGATATTTCTTTCTGCTTAATTATATTCCTGTCAAATCTGTTATGAATCTGTTATGTTTCAGAATCTGTTATGTTTTTGGGGATGTGAAACCCGGCCCCTCAAAAGGGCAACATTGTTATGTTCTTTATAAAATTATACTGGGCTTTGGTTGTTTTGGAAATGAACTCTTTTATTACTGAAACCAATTTAACCTCACAAGTAGAAACCTGTTATCGTTTATTCCCAAACATTCTTGTTCTTTTTTTATTCTGGAACAAAAAAAGCAGAACCTTCCTACATTACGGATCGCTAGGTCCCACATAACCTGAGAGAGAGAGAGATAACCTTATAAGTTTTTTAGTGATAAGTAGATTTATAAGTTCTTTGGAGTACCATTTTGGATAGGTGTTTGGCTTACACATCTTGGTTGGAATAATTGGTTGGAATATAGCCTTTTCCAAAACAGAAGAAAATTTATTGGTAGCTGTGTTGATATCATCATATTGCACAGATGGCCAAACAAAAGAGAGAAAAAGTTTTGGTAACTAAAAGTGTGTATTTCACGCACAGGAATACACATTTCAAGATTTTAATGTTGCTACAAGGCTTTACACTTTTTTCTCTACCTTCCAAAAGATAATATTCATAAGCACGTGCTTGAGACTTGCTACTTAATGAGCAGCTCGTTAATTAACCATGAGACATACCTGCGGATTATACGTATCTATACACCTATATACTTAGAGGATATTTGTAAAAGTTGACGTCTAGCTAAACAGCAATCCAATAAGAACAAAAATTTAAAGTTGCTGAAGGGTAGTTTTTTGGATTCCAGCCTAGTAACGATCGATGAGCATTATCAACTAAATTCAAAGAACTCATTCATCTTTTTTGTTATTTGTTTTTGGGGTGTTATGACCTGTTGCGCTACCTCCTTCTTTAGCCAACGTTTCGGACATCGTTGCAGTGTCCATCATACGGACAGATCCGGCAGAGATTAAATTTAAATTAAACTTTAAAAAAAATTAAACGAGGTACGAATTAAACGGAAAAAAAATTATAACGATGATTATAAATATATTTATGATCTCGTGGTCCAATCCGTCGTTTTGCGTTCCAGTGGTATTGGTAGATTTCCCAGATCGCTTATAACTCTGGATTATAAGATATAACTCTACTGCCACCGCTGTTCCACACGGAATACCGTGGTTAATTTACTCCGTTACCCAAACTCCGCCATCCGAATGAGCTAATTTTATAATATAAGAGCTATAATAATTTCAAAAAAGATATAATTTACTTAAATATCCTTCTCAAATGATATGGGAGGCGGGAGTGGTTAAAAACGAGGATATAATCCAAATTAAAGGGTTCCATTTACGAAGAAAGTAGAAAATTCGTCGCTAATAAGATCTTGTGAAGAAAGCAAAGTTAGTAATTCAAAATGGAGTTCTAATACCAACCCTGATGCATGACAGTGAAATATGGAACTGACAGAGGAGTGACAATGAAATAGGACTGAATCCAGCTTAGTGAAAAACCAGTAGGTATATGTTTCATAAAACCATTTACGACTATATTACACGATGTCGACATTTTATGTCAATTTACAAAAGACCTTTCGACTTCTAGGCCTTAAGCAGCCAACCAAATAGATTGATTCCTTCATTAATGAACCCTTTAATATTGGATTATATTCTCGTTTGCGTATATACGAGGGCTGTCCGTAAAATAAGGTCTCAAAGGTGCTGCGGTCACGAGGAAAGATTTTATGCGCAATCCACCAATAATGGCGTATAACCTGGTTTCCCCTTGTCAAATCCCCACCACGATGCACCCTCTGTGACTCTTAGTCTCGGCGTGGCAGCCGTTCGCGATGGAACTTCCACTTGACACACCCACCAGGTGTGTGTTACGTTCAGTAATTCGTTTTTAAACTTTGCTTCCTTTGTCTCCGTTGTCGTGTAGTGTATCCAGGACTCGTCCCCGGTCACAATTGAGTTCAAGAATTCTTCGCCATTGATGTCGTAGCACTCAAGGAATTCGCGGGCTGCTTCAACCTGTCGTTATTTGTGATCTTCGGTGAGCATTTTGGGATCCACCTTAGACAGACCTTGTAGTCTCCCAAATGTTTTGTCAAAATCTTGTCAATTATGACAAAAACTGACTGACATAAGGGATCATATCACAGAGCTCCCGAACCGCCAACGTCGATCAGCAGTCATTGTTTTTTTGGTAATTTTTTCGTCTGAAACCGATAACCGTCCGCCACGTTTTTAAATTCTCTGCACCATTTGCGCACTCATACACTGTTTTCCGTGCACTTCAAGTAGCTCAGAATGAATTTCCACCGAGGTGTTGTTCAAAAAAAATTTATTGTGTAGCGTTATTCACACCTGGCGGGTGCGCTGATCGGAAGCTCCTTCGCGGACGGCTGCCATGCCGAGACTAAGTATCACAGAGGGTGAATAGTGGTGGGGATTTGATGAAGGGAAACCAGGCTACACGCCAGTATTGCAGGATATCGCGTAAAATGGTTCCTCGCGACCGCAGCACCTTGGAAACCTTATTTTACGGAAAACCCTCGTATATATTATATAACCAAATATATTTATGAATAAGTATACTTCGATATATTTGAAACGATGAATTTTCAATCAAGAAAAATTATTAACCTTACTTCGAACACCCCAGACATTATACTCCTATCAGTTTTCCTAACTATTAAAACTTCTAGGCATGCAGTCAGGGATATTATAAAACTTAAAAACATTTTGCAACTTTTGAAAGAAAAAACGATTTACTAAATCGATATCTAACATCTTACTGGGTTTTAAATTGGCGTCATCTGCTCTCAAAGCCATGAATCTAACTACTCCCCATACGGAGATCGTCAATAATATTTTGTTGTGACAAACGTACGCATATTTTCTGCATTATTTTTTCTCATACCTTACAAACTCAATTATAAAAGCGACCTTCAATTTGTTCTCGCACTACGCTAGTTTGTTTGGCCACGCTCCAGTCGCGGCAGATAAAAAATTTCCCCTATACAACCCTTGCTTGCAGGTAGGAAAAGGTAAGCGTGGGTACCTTCACAATTGGATAATCTTTGCATATTTTTATGTCTCTGGGTATTACATCAGCTACCTGGAAACTGTGGCGCCAGAAGCGGACTTTTATTCGAAGATACCGGAACTATATGCAAAGGGATAAATTGAAAAATGCCCCAACTCCTTTCTAAATAGGGTAAAATGGCACTGCGAGAAGAATATTGGTATTATCTTTACGGCATTCATGAAATAGATTTTCTTAGGAGACTCAACTTACTGATATAATATTATTCAGCCTGTGTCTATGTGCAAACCGATGAAGATAGATTCACTGGTTCCATGACAGTTTATCCCCTCGCAAACTAATATCCTATCCTTTTATCCTACTAATATTATAAAGGCGAAAGTTTGTATGGATGTACGTTTGTTACTCTTTCACCAAAAACTACTGAATGAATTTCAAAAAATCTTTCACTAATAGAAAGCTACATTATTTGCGAGATCTAAAGGCCATATATATTTTGGTGAGCTCTGGCGTTATGAATAATCTCTCGCGTTATGAAATAATTTATCATACGTTTTCTGTCCCTAACAAAATCGATTTATTGCAAACGTCAGAAAAAAAGCAAACCAATTGTCGCCTTGGAAACGATGTTTTTTTTAAATTAGGCAATTCACCCTAAAAAGAGTGCTTTGTTGGCGTCGTACTTAATAACTATCTCTAAACATGAATCACCGAAACCATAAACCCGAACGACTGCACCAAATTGGATAATTCTTTTTTTTTGTTCGTTATTTTGTATAAAACTACCGTTGGGTTCTGGCATTATGAAATTTGTATATAAAATTATAATTTAAATTTTCGGTATTAGTTTCTATTACATGCAAATGAATACTTGGTTTGTTTTAGCGTTTGATCACAATTAATACAATCATGGGTATGATTATTGCCATAATCGCCAATTACGAATATTTCATTAAATGATCATAAGTCAAATATTTTCTCATTACTTTTAGTTTCATAAATCTTACAATTAAAATATTTCGCAATATTTCACGGGTCTGAGCTAGTGGGTATATAAAAAAATGTGCGGAAGTTTTTTCTCAATTCTGTAGTGACCGTTTTTTATTTGCCTATAGACTATTGACGTGAAAGATGGGTTAAGATAAAGGATAATCCATGGGATGACCACGGTCGACTGTAGCCCCAAATGATGGCTCTGCCTGGCCCAGTAACTAGGGTTTAATGGGTTAGTTTGGATCTTGGATTATAAAGCTTTGTAGGACGCAACAAAATTACGTCATTAACGAAACAACGGGTCGATTAAAACCGCCTTGTTAATTTCGACGACAGAATGAAAAAAATGGTTCGTAATGTTGTTAGAATAGTGTGGCATTCATAAAGATGAGGAACTCCAATCAAAACATTTTTTTTTTAAATATCACTGTGTAACTTAGATATTTTGTGGTTTAAAGTTTTTTACAGTTTGATTTTCTTTTTTCTCGTGAAGTTTAGTCTTCTTATGATTCTAGCACACAAATTAGTCTTCCAAAAACTGCAGGACAGGGATTTTTCAATGTATGATAAATTCATTCGTCAGTGTCATTCATGAACTCAATGACGTAAAATTCAACGACAAATCAACCAGTTTTTACTACACTAACGGAAAATGCAAAACATATCAATATACATTTATCCTCTATGTACATTTTAAATCACTGACTGGCTGGACCTTTTCTTCTTTCTCCCCTGAGGTCGCTCCTCGGAATGGCAGGCGCTGGGTGACTTGTAACCTTCTTGTAACCCACTGCTGCAGGGGTGTGTAACCTTTTGGCATCTTTGGACAACATCCACTGAAGGTAAAATGACTCGGACTGCATGCAAAAAAATGTACCCATTATGATAAAAAATGAGTAGGTAGTATATAATAGTAAAAAACTAACTATTCAACCTGAAACAAGGGGTCTCTCAAAATTAAAGCAATTACCCCAGCTCCTTTGATTGTCCTATTAAAACTCCAATCCTTCTGCATCATTTTATGCAGATGACCAATGTATCCGGAAGCGATTTTGTATTCGAGCACTCAATAATATATTTGCTTGTTTGTGATTATTTCCGTTTAATATTTGATTTGTTTTGCACTTTTAGTGGTTACAATTCCCAGTGAGTTCACAAGGAATATTTAAAAAAAAAAAAATATATATATATATATATATATTTATATTTTTTTTATTTAGTAACTGTATATTTATTATCTTTTACATTTTTATATGAAACATGTTAGATATATATTTAAAATAGAAAATTTATTCGTAGTCCTCCTCACTAGGAGATCCTGTGCTGACGGGGGACTATGCTTTGGATAAGTTTTCAGTGACTTCTATGGTTTAACTTCATGGTTTGGATAAGGTTTTCCCGAAACTTCTGACGATGTTTTAAGTATACTAGTAAGTTCATTTTCCGATAGTTCCTTCAGTCAACATTCAATGTCCTTAATGTAGCTATTTTTTGTTTTAATTTGTTTGATACTAAGTGGGAGTTTGTTATATAACTTTACTGATAAAAATTCGGAACTTCTGTGTCCAAAAGAAGAGTTACACTTTGGTAAATTAAGTATGTCTGTTTGGCTCTGGTTTTATGAGCATGTGAGGTGTCTGTCTCTGAATAATTTTTGTTGTGATGCAGGTACTAGAATGTTTTTGGCATAGATTTTCTGTATGCTTGGAACATCAACTGTTTAAAAATTTCTGTCCTTATGGGGACCTTTAGTATGGTCTTTATGATGCAATTCTGAGTTAAGTTATTCTAAGTTGTTTTATGTGATTAGATGCTGCTGAGCCTCTTCCTATTACTCCATATTCCAATCGAGAATGGCTTAAAGCATAATATACTCTCTTTAAATCCCTCATTGACAAGATGTGAAGTGAACACTTCTTTAGCAAGTGAAAACTTCTTTATCATCGTTCTGATTTGAAACACGATTAAACGAAAAGCGGCACTTAAAAGAGATAAACACGTACATCTACAGGATTTAGTCTGTGAGAAATTGAGATAGAAAAATCGATCTCCTCTTTGTGCGGTGCTTCGTAAATAATCGGTCTCCTCGTTGTGCGGTGCTTCGTAAATAGTCGATCTCCTCGATGTGTGGTGCTTCGTAGCTCCTGTTGTCTACTTAAGTTTTCTGAAGGTTAGCACCGTTATGATTTGAAACTCGATGAAACAAAAAATAGCGACACTAAAAAGAGACAAACACATACATCTATAGGATTTAACTTGCGAGAGAATATAATAATCGGTCTACTCTTTGTGCGATGCTTCCCCACTCTTGTCCACTTCAGTTTTCTGAAGGTTTCACTTCTATCGCGTGTGAATTGCACACTCTTTCAACCAGACAACCACATACATGAGAGAATGAAATAGAATGAAACCTTACCGCATTGGCCGCTTTGATTATGAGCGAACTATTCAAGTCTTCTATTGGTTGAGATTGTGTGTGCGAAGGTCTCATTTCTACCGCGCGTGAATTGCACACTTTTTATATCTTCTATCTTCGTCGACTTCAAAAACTTATTGAACAAATTCACGTTCTGTCAAAATGCGGCGACATGAATATTGTGACAGGATTTTTTTTCTCTGAGAAGAATTCTACTCTTAATTTCAGCAACGGTAGCATTACCAGCTACCGTTGCTGAGTTCGTCAGTTCACACGCGACTCGTGACCCGCAGGCTTGCGGTCGAACTGTAGTATTATAATTCCGCGACCAGAGGGGCTAGCAGGTCTTGAAGCCCTGGAAACTGCTGAAGATGCTCCGGCTCTAGAAATAACCTTACCTGTGTAATTAGTGCACCATATTGATGTTGAACTTATCCACTTAAACTTAGACTACGCTTAAACTTTTGCGGAATAAGGGCTCTTTCAATTTAGACGTTTCGTGTCGGACCGGTGCCGCACGTTTACCGTGCCGCTGGTTATAACCCGCTGCCGTGCCGCTGCAGTACCTGATACGAAAGCGTATCTGTCTGCCATGCGTTTGTATGCTAGTGATGTTTAGACGTGGGTCGTTTTAAATTCATTGGGCAGCAGTTAAGCCATGGACCCTGACGAAGAAACATTACTGTTTAAGAAACAAACATTTTGAAAAAACATCCAACAGAAACAGAAACAAAAACGACGCTCCCGTGTAAGAGCACCACCGATGTTTTCATTCACATGTAATTTTGGTGATTTCCATAATCTTTACCCTAGGTTAAAACAAGATCCAAGCAATTTTATATATTTTATTTTTAAAATTCTCTATAAATGTTTCACAGATAGCTTCCCAAGCATTTTTTGTTTCCGTGCGATTACTGTGTTTGTCGCTTTTGGAGTTCCATATAGCAGGACGTATTTCAATTTAATTAATAAATTCTTCCACGTTTATATCATCCATTTTAAGCAAATTTTAAAATCAAATTTTAAGAAATTAGCTCTCACGTCTTGTCACCGCACTATTCAACAACGAAATGAACACGTGGAGCTTGCGACGTTGTCGTCTTGTCGTCGAGCGTTCTCGGTACCGACGCTGCACTGTTGCCGCTCCGTGCACTTTGTATGAAAACAAATGACCGTCCTTGCGCCATACGACAAACGCACCTCTTCGGCATTGCAGCGGTCCTATACGAAACGTCTAAATTGAAGGCGCCCTAAAACGTAAAAGCGTACTTAAACCCACCTCACGGATAATACGGAACGTTCGTGTTGTCGAAGTTTGATGCACGGATAATAAGGAATATTCCTTTTTAACTAATAGATAATCAAATATGACATTTGTCGGAAGTACCAATCAATCTTGTCAAGCGGGTTTGTGTAAGGCGGAAACACATTATTAAAACCCGACGCGATTTATTATTCATTTATTTATTCTAATACATTTCTTTCCATGTTGTACTGTTATAAATACAGGTACAAACTTGTCAATTAGCGGGCTACAGACCTTCAGTTTTAACTGTACAGTTTAACTGTACAGTCGAACTGTACAGATAAATCGTAGATCCATATAGCCTACACACATTCAAGTAAAACTGCGAGATCTTTCAGTTTATATCAACAATGGCCTCCATAGACGACCCTTTAGCCGTTACAGGGCTAAAGATGTATTAAAAGAAACTGAGTATATTAAAAGAAAAATAAAAGAGAAATTAAAATTTAATTAATTATTTGTATTAAAAGAGAAATTTACATTAATTTAATGATCGTATTAAAAGAAATTGCGACAAAACTGACGAAACTGTACAGTTTTCGACTTCACACTGTCAGTTTTAACTGTACAGTTCTAACTGTACAGATTTATCTATTCGTATTTTGATAAGATCTCAGTTAAACTGTACAACTTTTGTGCTACACACCTAACGATTTATCTGTACAGTTCGACTGTATTGTACGCTAGAGAGTGTGTGTAGCCCGCTCTATATGCATTCACTTTGTTTTACGTGGCAATAATATTTTTTCTAAGATTGGCAGCATTATCTTTGAAATGTTAAATAAAAACAATACATATTAAAATGGAGTTACGGCGTAAGTGAATTAATTTAAACAAAATTAAAATGTTGATTGCATATTTTTTGCATGTTTTTTGTCTCCCCGACATTAATACTCACTTTTCGTGATAATAAAGCTAAATCTTACTGTTTGAATAATAAATATTGCGTATTAACCAGTAAGCCGAGGAAGACATAAATAATAAATATACTTGTTATGAAAATTTACGAAAGATGTATTTTATAATTTTTATGTTACATTTATAAAATAGAATATAAAGCAGAGGAATTATTAACCACAAGATATATTAATAAACTGAAAACTATTGACATTTATATGTTATGTATTGTAAAAAATAGAATATAAAGTAGAAAATGATTTAAGGAGTCCCTAACAGGACGAGAGCATACCAACCAACACAACAGAATATGCCAATACATAAAATTGATTTGCATATTGATGGAGCGCAAACTAATCTCTGCGTTGGTTTTGGTTCCCCTAGTAATATGAGAGTATTTGTTGGAATGGGCAGAGAAATTGGCAGTTTTTGGACCTCTTTTAACGGGATCATGTTAGGTTTGTTTCTATCCATCTACAAAGAATGCGTATGAATTAGTTTCTAAGAAAATTGATTTCCAAAATACCGTATAGCAAATGCTTACATTAATATTTCAGTTCTGTCGATTTCAAACAAACAGCTGAAGATTTGTATAATATTTTGAAATAATATTATGACTATTGAAAGCTTTCGTTTTAACACGGCTTTATTTTTGTTTAATAAAGATATACATAGATTTCGAAATTTGAATACACCATCAAATGCATATTTTGAAATTTAATACATCAAAATAGGAACTTGTCCGCAGTTCCTACGGTAAGCATTCTTTTGAAAAATATGATTTTTTCAAGAAGTCTTTGGCTACCCAAATTATGACTAAAGATATATTTTTGAAGTAAAACTTCTTTACGCACGCTTGACTTGGGGAGTAAGCTGGTGAATGAGTGAGGAGAGCGTTACGAAAAGCAAGGCGAACGATAGTTGAGAGAGAGATATAAGTTAGTGAAGATAGAAAGAGAGAGAGAGTTACGTTTCGTATATTATTGTAGGGGCAAGAGAGAGAAGTGCCAGCACACATTTTCTTTCTCTCATAGCCAGTTACGTTTCGTATATCTAAGACATAGTGCAGGCATATTGTCTGTATCTCACTGTAGGAGCAAGAGAGAGCAGTGCGCGCGCACATTTTCTTTCTCTCTTCCTATCATATAGATGGAGATCACATGGAGATGAAAAAGTTTTACTTCAGTCGTCTGGTCTAAAGCAAACTAGTTTATTTTTTTTTCGTATCATATTTTTGTGCCATTTATTTTGAACTAAGTAAGTACCTACTGACAACATTGATTTTAAAAATTTAGATGTTTTTCCAATTCACGCATATTGTATGACTGGCGCAGACTCGAGAAATCTATTTCATGTTATAATTATGGAAAGATTTGTGAAGCTGAGTGTTTGAAGGATTTGGAAAAACACATATTGTCAATTATCTTTATAAAATAATACATTTATTGTCAAATTAGAGAGAAAATTATAAATTTCTCTATCGAAAGAGCACATTTGTAAACTAGTTGTCACTATAGTCAATTAGCGAATAACGCTTTCTAGAAAACAAAAACCGCACACCCATGAAAATAATAAAATCAGAGTTTTCTTGTCAAGATCAACTCTGAGAATATTAAACATAAGAAATACAAGAACTAATACCAACATATCCTACACTTAACAAAAATGAAATTTTAATTTTAATTTTCAACCTAATGTGTAAAACCTCAAATTGTAATATTTAATTAGGTAATGCATACAATTTTAGGACACTCAATCCAAAATCTGAAACAGAAAAATTCGGAAAAAGATACGGTCACATCTAGGAAACGAAACCAGGAGATATTCCTGGATGTCACTAAAATACCTCTATTATATACAATGTTTTATTTTGTTTGACTGTGGATTGATTGTGGATCTTCTAGATTGATTGTCATCCCCTTCAGATTGGGATTGGGTAACCACTAACGACGCTAACACCTAAGCCAAATCACAATTGGATAGAACCACGATTTATTTCGTGAATAAACTGCTGTAAATTTTTAATTACAAATAATGTCATTCAATTTCAAAAAATTGCGTAGGTATATGTCCGCTTGTGAATCTTCTTCTTCGACGGCGCTACAGCCCATATCGTCGCCTCCAACTCCTCCTGTCCTCAGCGGCTGACTTCCAATTTGGTACCTGGAGAAGCTGTGCTACATCCCCTCTTACCTCGTCTTACCACCTGAGTCTGGGTCTTCCCACTTATCTCTTTCCACCTGGGTGTCCAGTCAAAATTCTTTTTGGGACGCGTGTATCCGGCATTCTCTGTACATGCCCAGCCCATCTCAGCCTGAGGAGTCTCATATGTGCTGAGATGCTAGGGGCCTTATATATATCATTCAATTCTGTATTGTGCCGGATGCGCCACTGTTCACCCTCTTTCACGGGTCCACATATTCTTCTCAGCACTTTTCTTTCAAAAGTATCCAGCATTTCAGCCATCTTTACCGTCAGTGTCAGCGCCTCACATCCATATGCCAAGTTCTTACAATGGTCTTATATATGGTTATTTTGGTTTTTCTGTGGACACTACGTGACTTAAACACTGACAGCAAAGAGAAGTATGTTGTCCGCTTATGAATGGGTGATCGCATTTTCATCGACAACGACTCTGCCTAGCGTCAGCTCGGATGATCTCGGGGAGAGAGTTAATTTCCACTTCCAAGATTCCGTTTCATTTACTTATTCATTAATTCAACCAAGAAATCAAAATCGAAATTCAAATGGATTTATTTAAAAACATAATTGTTTCCAAATACAGGTTAACTTGTTTCCACCAAAAAGGATTTTTTTGCTGACGCTAATAATAAAAATGTTGTAAATATATTTCTGCTTAACCAGTTATTTACTGAAACTGAAATTATGCTAACATCGAAAAATAAATGGGTTATTGCTATTTTTGCATAATATAATGAAAACATATTTTTCTATTTGCCAGCAACATGATAAATAGGGTGAGCATTTATTTTGATTTTATTTTAATTCTGATTATGGTAAGTTTTTATTATTAACTTGACTTGACTTTATTTTAAATTGAACTAACTCTAAAACGTCCACTACACTACTCGCTTCGACGCTTCGACGAAGTCCTCGACGAAGTTACCCGAAGTTCGAAATGCGTGTCTACACTACTCGCTTCGACTCGACGAAGTCCTCGACGAAGTTAGCCGAAGTTTGAAGCGCGTGTCTACACTACTCGCTTCGACGCTAACGTCCACTACACTACTTGCTTCGACGCTTCGATGAAGTTAGCCGAAGTTCGAAGCGCGTGTCTACACTACTCGCTTCGAACTTCGGAGCACTTCGAGTCCTTTGACTCGGGCCAAATACCGACAATTATCGGAAGTCAGGCGAAGCGAAGCGAAGTTGGACGAAGCGAAGTGAAGTTCGTGTCTACACTATCGTATTCGATTAACTTCGATCAACTTCGCGAGTAGTGTAGTGGAGCTTTTAACCTTTCTCCTTTAGAAGACCGTCGGAAAAATTAAACTTATTTGTTTCTTCAAAGTTATCAATTGTGTTATTGATTCATCTACATTGCTCCAACTCATCCCTTTCAATACATCTTCCGTGGACTTAGAAATAATGAACTGCTTTCCCTTAATCAACACTTGACTTTAGATATTATTCACCCCCTGTCCAGATTGTGTAGACTGATCAACTCAAGTCAAGACCTTGAATTTTTGGGTATTATTTGATTTTTGGTATTAAATGATTTTAAATGGTCGCTAAACAATTGACGATATTTTATAACTATGTATTTTGATTTCTAGCTAAGACTTGACTTGACTTGTCACTTCTATTTTCTTATTTTTATCTCTGATTTTGTCTTGTCGTCCTTTAAGAGGGCATTACCAGAGAAAACCGGAAATACGTCATTTTCAAAAAAGTTTTTAGACGTATTGACTCTTTTCCACAAAAAATTATAAATGGATTTCGAAAGATTGTTCTTTTATCTAGCATTCGTATGTAATAAATTTGGAGAAAATTTTTAAATTTTTAGTATAATAAGATTATTCCATAGGTCGTTGGCAGATTTGTTCAATTTTCAAAAAAGTTTTTGTATTATACCACGCCCATTTCAAATAATAAAATCATGCAGTATAAATCAATATATTATCTAGCAAACGTATGTTTTAGAATTTTAATTTTAGTTTCAATAAAATCATTAAAAAATATGTACGTACATGTGTTTCTTGGCGAAAATTGGTCCGTTTGTGTATGTATTTGCGCACTTACAAACTAATATATTTCAGATTTTTTTAACATTGTAATTGTAAGTCCGTTAATTAATAAATAAATAATGCGTCAACGCCATATTTATATAGGTATATGGTTTATAAAGAAGAGTGTATGCGACGGGCGGTCGGCCGCGTGGCACACACCGGACATATTTGATTTGTGTACAAATCTACACTTTTAATTCGAGATTGATGAAATTTTGCATACCTGACGTTTAAAACAGGAGGAAATTTAGTAAGTATCTAAATCTGGTTTGGAAAGACTATTTGTCAAGTCCGGGTAATGCCGGTGATTCCAACTAGTGCAAAATACAAATAAATATTTTATATTATTTTGTGTAAATTCATGTATTAACTTTGCGAAGACCCATTAATTTGGAATTAATGCGTACCCCGTATAAGTATTGCAACATATGGCTGTTGCAACCCGTAACACCAAAAGTGCACATTATGAAGTTTTCAATCTAAACAAATAGTATTGTGGCAATAAGAAGTTTTTGTTCCAAGTATCATTTGTAATTTGCTCAAGTTATAGGCAGGTTGTGAGTATTTCGACACTTCAAAATGGCAACCAAAGTGAGTGAAGAAGAGAGACTGAAGAGGATTGCTGAGAAAGAAGCTCAGGGGATTCCACTTAGCGATTCTGACTTCGAAGCCGTGGACCTGTTTGAATTTGACAGCGAAACCAGTGACGAAACTGACGAAGCCGATACAAAAACTGTCCAATGGAACGTACCCCGGACGTCATCGCCTCAGCGGCCAACTGCGGATGAACCTCCCCATTACCAGCTCAAAGATGGACCACCAGATCTAATTGAGAGCTTGATCATTGCACACAATGCCAAGATTGCTAAGGACAAAAATCGTGCCAAGTATCAGGTAACATATTAATCTTTTTTTAATTTTTTTATTTGTCAGTTAATTTAAAAGGTCTGTTCATATTGGACAACTTGTGTTGTTTTTTTAGCTACCATTGCTATAAATAATTGTGATAGTCTCTCCATCCTCAAACCCAGAAGATGCTTCCCCCAATTTTTTCTTAGCTGGTCCACTGAACGTTTTCCCATAAAAACTGCCTGGAACTCTATTAATTTATTTATTTTTAATTCAAAGCGATTAAATTTTTTTTTTTAAATAATTAAATGCAGGGTGTTACGCGACGTACTTGATTAACTTTATTTATTATTTGATGTAAAAAATATAAATGAAATTTAGGTCGCCGGTGATATTTTTTCTATTAAAAAAATTTTAAAACGCGGGTGAGGGGTTGGGCGGTTACTCAGCTGAGTGACCAGCAGTGAAAACATGGAGAGATTTTTTTATTGTTTAATTATAAAGGATAAAAAATTGAAAATAAAGCCAAAAAGTCACCGGAGACCAAAGTTTCTTTTGCTTTTTTGTTCCAAATAATTTTAGGAATACCTGGTTAAAATAAATCAAGTACATCCCACGACACTATATGTATAATCTTTTAGAATTTATTATTTGATTTATGAAAAAAACATTTACTCAAAAACATATAAATAATTACACAGCAAAACTAGTTTATAAATGAAGTGTGTTTTTATAAAAAAAAAATAATAATAATAAAAATCGAAAACTAAAAATCTGTTTCCGAAAAAATTTGAAAATATACAGATTTAGGAAATGAGATTAAAAGAATTTGGCACTCTCCGACTATAAAAATAATACCATTATTTTTTTATTTCGGCAACTGGCATTTTACCTTTCTCTCTTTCAAAATTTAGGCCTATTAGATTTGTCAAAGTATTTATACCTACATAAAAATGCAAAAATCAATCATTTTAAATACATGTTGAATAACAAAAGATTTTTTAAATATTTATATTGAGGGATCAGTAGGATTTATCGGTCCAGCTAGAAGTTCTACCGAGCAGCACCCTCTGATATGAAAATATCTGGAGTCGGTGAATTATTTTCCCATTTGGTCTCTCTGGTAGGTTGAAATGTTATTCTTGTATTGTTTTGTATTTATTATTCTTATATAGTACACTTGCATAGCGTGGATTGACTAGATGATCATTTGTCGAAAAGTGCGTGGAAGGGTGTTTTTTTTCTTGAGGGGAAGATTAAACCCGGAAATAAAGTCGTAAAATAAATAAAACAAAAAACTTTAAATTAAAATGTAGTTCTGCAAATTAAACAGCCGTCAATATATATGAGAATTATATTGTTAGTATTTATTATTATTAAGTATTTTAGTTTTTATTATTGTGACAGCTATTTCGGAGTTAAAGACTTTTATCAAACTGCCCCTGGCCCTAACCACCGTAAAGCTGTGCAAAAATAAAAACCTCAATTCTTTCAGAATTTAATAACACGTAAAAATATTTTAGAAAATTTCATTTGAACTGTAAAATTTGTAGTTTTTTTTTTAAATATTTCATGATATTATTTAAAAAAAAAAAAAACAGCTTACTTATAAACAAAGTTCTCCAGTGTAATTATTATTATGCACGGCAGTTATTGTATATTTCGGGTTCACAGGGTGAGGTTTGGCTAGGCCTTGGCTGGGGTTGTCTTTGCCCTTCTATTACGTGGCAAGCCAGATCGGGTAAGACTGGTTGGGGAAGATCTTTTAATTTCTCCAACCGGACTATCTGGACCCATTGCTTTGCACCGCAGTTGAAAGGATGACTTCATACATTCGTCTCTCCTAGATACACTGACCTCCAAGTTTCTACCCTCATACCTATTCCTTCTCAGAACCTCTTCTGCTTCCATTCCCTAAACTGACACTCCATACAGTACCCACAAAGATGACGTAGGCCCGGAGGAAATTGTTTTCCTGTGTGAAGCTATTGTAAATTAAATATGTACATTTTTGAGTAACCGTTTTTTTTGTTGTTATTAAACTCATTATTGTAACTCAGTGTATGTTTATATGGTTCAGAAGGTTTACTAAGAATAAATCTTTTTCCTACTCGCAAAACTCATCAATATTTAATAATTGTTTTGTTTTCTTTTACCAATGAAAGTTTTTTTATTATTTCAGATCCCCCCTTTGCTGAAGCCTCTACCTAAAACGCCCCCACACACATCGTCCAATGATAAGGCCTGTCCCGCTGAATACGAAGAACACGATGATACTCCATCCTTTTACGTTAAAGCCCCATTTGCTTATATTAACCATGACAAAATAAACTAAAAAATATAAAAACCGTGTTCTAATTACTTTGTCGAAGTTGTGGCATTAGTTGGGTTGTTCGGCACTGCAAAATATCTTTTAAATGCAGGTAATGCAGTTTAAGAAAAAGTACTGTAGTAAGGAACTTTATGCACTTTGTTTCTTCCTATTAATTCACTCCCGTAATGCAATCCTGTTTTTAAACGGAATCCTACTAATATTATAAAGGTGAAAGTTTGTATGGATGTATGTTTGTTACTCTTTCACACAAAAACTACTGAATAGATTTAAAAAATTCTTTCACTAATAGAAAGCTACATTATTTGCGAGATCAATAGGCTATATTTATTGGTAAGCTCTGGCGTTATGAAAAATCTCTGGCGTTATGAAATTATTTTTCATACGTTTTCTGTCGTTAACAAAATCGATTTATTGAAACGCCAATTGTCGCCTTGGAAACGATGTTTTTTTTAAATTAGGTTACTATGGACATCCCTTTGATGTTAAAATTCAAATACAGTTTGTCGAATAAGAGTAGAAAATATATGAGGGCGCCACTGTTGTTCAAATGGCAATACTAAACACATAACTCATGGTGTTAAAGTAAAGCTGTGTAACCTACATTTTTATAAAAAATTAAAAAGGTATAATAGTGGAAAAAATATTTTTCATTGCAGTATAGATACCCGCCGATCTCAAAATTAGAATTGCGTATAGGTATATTATTATTATACCTTTGCAATTTTGTGTCAACATAATGAAGAATAACTATAATTTAATAAAATATAAAGCACAGTTTAGAAATTGCTCACATTTATTTAATACTAGATAAAGTACCTAGCATTGCCTGGGCTTTAGATCATGTCTCTAATTTTAAATCTGAATATATATTATTTAACTCATTCAGATCTAAAAGTAGTGTTACTAAACTCACCATTAGTGATTCTTCCTTTCTATCTTTTGTCAAATTCAAATTTATGTTAAATTAAATTAAAGCAAATCGCTTTATAAATCACATTTTAATCAATTTTATGTCATGAAGAGAAAATGTTTTTTTAAAATGTGGTTTACTGTGTTCTATACATTCAGTGTCATTGCACTTCAAAAAAATATTTGACAGTTAAATTGGTGTTGCCAGTCTACAAATTTAGTAGTTCAAGTTTTTATATTTTCTACTCTTTTTTGACAGACTATACGTATAAAATACTAATTCCTACTTTACTGAAAGGATTTTAATGAAACTTTACAATAATATAAACATATCGGCTGCGCAGGTCCAGGTGTGGTTCTCTCCAGAGAGTCTGTAGTCAGGTTATAAGTCTGAGCTGCCGTTGCTGACTTCCTTCTGTTCCACACCAAGGAACCGTACAGTGATTGATAGAGTTTGAGGTAGTTTGTAGTAGAAACACTTGTTTTTTGATACTGGATGTTTGCAACTTTTTATTCTGATGAATAAATTTTACAGAGTGATTCTGAGCACTTGACTGCGACAATAATTCAGACTAATTACGTTACAGAAGTGAAAGATGGTTTGATTTACGCTTAAACAAGCAGAGTTTAAGCTAATCGAGAGAGAGACTGTTTTTAAGATTGATAATAATGTTTTCAAGAGAAGAATGACAACCAGCGTCAAAACACGCCATTTTATAGACACAGAAAGTGAAAGTTTATGCGCCACAGACTGTGGCGCATAAACTCTGTCTAAGACTGTCTTACTCTGTAGTTTAGACAAAACATTTATGGCGATATGTGAGTAAAAGGTGGCATAGACGCGAAGTTTAATATAAAGGGCTCTACACATCGAGATTAAAATAAATGATAAGGAAATGTTCAGTGCTACATGAATTTAAATATAAAATAGGACAATCACAACACACAACATCAAACATAGGCTATAGCACAGAGCTCTGGCATTACGAAATTTGTATGAAAAAATTGCAATAGGTGGCACGATTAGTAAGATATCTATAATTCTTTAATCGATTCCAATTATTAGAGAAGTAGGTACTTCGCTAATTTAAATATTTTCTAAAATAGAATTTTTATTTAAGAATCTTTGATTTGTAAAATGTCATTCTCAAATTTTGACATCACAGAACAATTATTGTTTTAATTGGATAAACAGGTATCGCATTTTTTAAGTACAAAACGGCCGTACTGGATTTTTGGTAGAATATAAAAAGAAGAATAATAATTCGTACTTAATAACTGTCTCTAGAAATGAATCACCGAAATGTATGCATGTATTTTGGTAGAATATAAAAAAAAAGAATAATAATTCGTACTTAATAACTATCTCTAAAAATGAATCACCGACGTGATGTATGCGAAACGCATGTACGCGAAATGTATCCGAACGACTGAACCAAATTGGATATTTTTTTTCTTTTTTTGTATAAAACTACCGTTGAGTTCTGGCATTATGAAATTTGTAAAAGAAATTATAATAGGTGGCATGCGAACAGTTAGAAAACTGAATGTATCGGGAATAAATGTGTGGAATGTGAGAGGTGAGTGGGGGGAGTGGTGAGGGGGGAGGGGGTGTTGGGAGGGTGTTGGTGGAGGGGGGAAGGGGAGGGGGAGGAGGGTTTGGGGAGGGGGTTAGGGGATGGAGAGGGGGGGAAGGAAGTCGAAAGGGAAAGGATGGAGGAGAATGTGGGTAGGGGTAGGGTGTGGGGGGAAGAAGGTTGATGGGAGGGAGTGGTGTGGGGAAAGGGAATGTGGAGGGTAGGGGGTGAGGCGAGTGGTGGGTGGAGGGAGAGGGGAAGGGAGTTGATGGGGGGAGTGGTGTAGAGAGAGGGAAGGTGGAGGAGGCGGAGTGGGGTAGAAGAGCGTGGTGGGAAGGAAGGGAATGGGGAGGGGTGGAGAAAGGGGTGGGTGGAGAGGGAGTGGAGTGTGGGGAGGGGTGGGGGGAGGGGGAGGGGGATTGATGGGAGAGTGGAGTGGGAAGAGGGAAGGTGGAGCAGGCTGAGTGGAAATCCCCTAATACCATGCGAGCGAAGCCGCGGGAAAAAGCTAGTTATGAATAAATTGAAGAAATTTCATTGATAACTTAGGAAATTTAAAAAAAATATTTTTTTTGAATAATTTTTCATTCTCATATATTTAAAAATTTCCTATAGAAATTAAATCCACTTTCTATAATAATAATCACCTAGGTAAACTTTTTATCAACTCTTAAGATAAAGAAAGTACCTCCGGTAATTTTAACATAATCCTAACATTATACACTCCAGATTTTTCTTAGAGCAATGGAATTGGTGCCGATCGTAGCGATTATTTCTTAAACTTTGTAAACTGTTTACTACAAATTTTATGTGTAATTATACTGTTTGTTTCTAAAATTAAAAAAATACAATAAACCATTGAAGATGAAGATTATACACTGGAGGATGCCCACCACTTTCCCACGGCGTTCTAAGGAAACAGATGGTTTTCTCCTTCACCGTACACGTCAGGACTCTAATTTTACAAATAAATGAAGAAGATTATACAAATAAATCTAAACAAAATTATGAAAAAGAGTAATACTGAATTATATCTTTATACATAAAAATGAATCCCCATTTCCCTTGGTCACGCCATAACTTCAGAACGACTTTACCTATTTCATTCATCTTTTTTTTAAAGTTTTCTAATACTTTGTGGAAGGTTCTTACAGAAAGAAAAATTAAGAAAATTGCTCAGAAAATTGAATAATTCCTGGCTAAATACTATAGATGTACTGTACATATGTGTTGGTCTCTTTTTAGTGTAGCTAATTTTCGTTTCATCGAGTTACAAATCGAAGCAGTTCTAAAGGAGTGTTCACTTGAAAAACAGAGCGTGCAATTCAACACGCGGTAGAGGTGAAACCTTCAGAAAACTTAAGTAAACAAGAGTGGGGAGGCTACGAAGCACCGTACAAAGAAGAGACTGATAGGCTGCAAAGCAACGCACAAAGAGGAAGCCGATTATACTATTCATCTGTCGCAGGCTAAAACCTGTCGATGTTGTGTGCGTGTTTCTTTTTAGTTTCAATGAGTTTCAAATCACAACGGTGCTAAAGAAGATTTCACTTCGCTACATATTATAAATTAAAGTCCTCCGCCGTATCTGTCTATCTGTCTATTCACGATAAACTCAAAACTACGGAAAGGATTTTCATGCGGTTTTCACCAATAGATAGAGTAACTCATGAGGAAGGTTTAGGTTTATGATTTGTCAAGGTTTTGTGTAAATTGGTTGAAATATATTGTGGTGGACGAGCGGACTGGAAGCGGGTGGTGTGGATTTGTTTGGAAATCTATAGTTTTATGCCGAGGTTGATGAAATTTTGCACGTCTGACCTTCAAAAGAGGAAGGTACCTGTCATTTGATTTCTAAAACTCTGTGTAAAGCCCGGGCATCGCCGGGAACTTCAGCTAGTAAAAAATTAAATAAATCATTTATTATTTTGGATGATTAACGAGATTGTATCTATGTACGTAGAATGTGGAGTGATCGAAGGGTCCCCCCATTCCATCCATTATGTTTACCAACTGTATTGTATATTATTATATACATCTGGTCATTGTAATCAATTAACAATATCAAAGGCTCCAGGCTTGTGCTTGTGCATCGCTGTCACCACTAGTTGAAAGCACACCACATAAAGCGGTCTGCGCCTTGACATCGCATACAATGTTGGGAATAAATGAAAATCAAGTTTATCAAAACGTACTGGTTAGTTTCACTTTATTTAATGTCCACCAGAAAATATACACATTAGCGAGAAAATTATAGTGATATATTTTCGAGAGAGACGTTTATTTCTTAAATTCTTTTTACATAAAAATATATCTTAAGGGCCCGCAACCCAGATTTGTACCGATTTATTACATATTTCTCTTAAACACGGTAAGTTTTAGAGCTCTTAAAAAAATATATGTTTTTCTTGAAGATAATATCTGGACTTTGCCCGCGCCGAAACGCAACTTACGAGTATATAAAATTCCCTCGATAGAAAAAAAATCGCAAAGTATGCTCCAAAAATTATTATTAACACGTTTTTTTCAGTTATTTTACAAGTTATATGTACGAAAAAAATTACAGTGTTTCTTTACATGCTGTTTAAGATAATGCCCGCGAGATTTTTTCTCTATTTTAAACGAGTCGTGTTTTATTAAACATTTTCACAATTTTCGCTTCGATTCTGTCGCTGTAAATGTTAGCGCTCTCCTCTAACATTCGTAATTTCGTATCTCTCCATCTTCTTCTTTTCGGGTCCGGTTGCAGAGCCTTAACCCCCCAGTCCTAGGGTCTATTTTGACGGAAAGTAAACCGCTTA
The DNA here is from genome assembly GCA_917880885.1 of Limnephilus marmoratus. Classification (NCBI taxonomy): domain Eukaryota; kingdom Metazoa; phylum Arthropoda; class Insecta; order Trichoptera; family Limnephilidae; genus Limnephilus; species Limnephilus marmoratus. The sequence goes on along the minus strand of OU862920.1, from coordinate 37,924,501 downwards.
GCAATAAAATCCAAATAATTGGAATATTTCTGAACGCATCAAAAAACTACAAACTGATTTTGAAAGGTGAAGACGTTCCTACGCTTTGAAATTTTATGATTTGAAATACCTATAAAATTTTTGAATGCAAACGTAAAAAGTTTTTTAAATGGCTCACCTTAAGTTTTTTCTAACTAAAATTACTGACAACAAAAAATCCATGTGTGTAGTTCACATGCGGTAGAAGTGAAACCTTCAGAAAAGTAAAGTATGCAAAAGTGGGGAGGCGACGAAGTACAGAGAGGAGGCCGGTTGTTCTATCCCAATCTCTCGCAGACTAAATCCTGTATTTGTCTCTTTTTAGTCGCTTTTTCATTTCATCGATTTTCAAATCACAACGCTGCTAAAGAAGTTTTCACTGTAAAAAAAAAAGTGTGCTTTAGACCACACAACTGCAGTAAAAGATCACTAACTTATATCTCCCTCTTAACTTCCGTTCACCTCGCCCGACCGTTCGCCTCACCCGATCACAGTTTTCATAACGCTCTCGTCATGCATTCACCAGCTAACTCCCCAATTCAAAGGCCCGACCGCTCGCCGCGCCCCATCATACTTTTCGTAACGATCTCGTCACGCATTCACCAGCTTACTCCCCAATTCAAGCGTGCGTAAAGGCCCGACCGTTCGCCTAACCCCATCACACTTTTCGTAACGCTCTCGTCACGCATTCACCAGCTTACTTCCCAAATCAAACGTGCATAAAGACCCGACCGTTCGCCTCGCCCGATCACACTTTTCGTAACGCTCTCTACACGCATTCACCAGCTTACTCCCCAATTCAAGCGTGCGTAAAGGCCCGACCGTTCGCCTCGCCTGATCACACTTTTCGTATCGCTCTCGTCACGCATTTATTTATTGAAAAATTTGTAAAACAATCAAGTTGGTAAATGCGTGGAGAATCGTGAAGTTACAAAAAATAAGCCCACATTCAAAGGCAAAGCCTGTGCGTGGGTAAAGTGACAAATGAAAATAATCGTATATCTGTTGTTCAGTTAAAGTTTTCATATTATATCTTCTTTAAAAGTAAATTTTAGATTAAAGTAACAACATTTGTTTAAGTATAATTCTAGGAAGATTACCACGTAAGTTTTGGTACCATGTTTGGGGTAGATAAGTCACGACTTTTGGAATAACCATCCAGAATATCGAGTATTTTGGAGGATTCAAAAGAACTTGTGTATTAAGTATCTAAAATACTATCGCAAAATTCCAACAATTCTGTAACGCGTAATAGTTTTTTTCCTAAAATTGATTAATACATTTTGCAGTACCTGATGACAGCGCCCTTGAGGTGATTCAGAGCCCTTGAGTTGGTTTTTCGCAAAAACGGCGCTATACAAATCATTCAAATATTAGTTAGTAATGATACCCTAATATTTGTCAATTACTTTTTCGCAACTTTTAGAGCGCGTTTGCTATTGTAAACCAGAGGTTAAAACCCAAATCGTTTAGTTGGAAAAAAAATGATTACTGATCTTTGGTCACCCGGGTGGGGAAGGGGGGGGGATTAAACAATGGTTATTACCGGTAATGAACGGTTATTACCGTTAATATTTACCGGTAATTCGGTGTCCTAAATTGTCATTGTTGTGAAAACGCGACTTTCAATCATGGAAGGCTTAAACTGACTATGAAATCGACAATATGTGTCCTTTACACTAACCCTTGTAACGTAATTATTTTCATGGTAGTTATTCAGTCGGTACCTACTTGCTCAGAAGGAGTATTATTAATTTCGGGTGCCGTTGAAACGATTGATAACAAATTCAAATTGCCGGAACGTTGTTCGTTTGTTTTTTTGTTTGAAAAAAAAAACGATTAGAAGGGCCGCGTCATGACAGAACAAGGAATTTGTCTGAAGTTTTGATTTGTAAGGAGTTTTGATACTCCTAAATGATTGTGTAAATTTGCAATATTATGCGTGTAACAGACGTGATGCCTTTACGAGACTGTTAAATAGTACCGGGTCGCGGTACACGCAGGATGTTGATTGTTTTTTCCTCGCCTCGAAAAAACAATCAACATCCTGCGTGTACCGCGACCCGGTACTATTTAACAGTCTCGTAAAGGCATCACGTCTGTTACACGCATAATATTGCAAATTTACACAATCATTTAGGAGTATCAAAACTCCTTACAAATCAAAACTTCAGACAAATTCCTTGTTCTGTCATGACGCGGCCCTTCTAATCGTTTTTTTTTTCAAACAAAAAAACAAACGAACAACGTTCCGGCAATTTGAATTTGTTATCAATCGTTTCAACGGCACCCGAAATTAATAATACTCCTTCTGAGCAAGTAGGTACCGACTGAATAACTACCATGAAAATAATTACGTTACAATTCCCCGCTTCCCCCAGAAATTTTACGCCGCAGAGTGAAGTAAAATTATACCAAAACAATATGAAATATCTCTCTACTCCTGCACTTGTACATAAGGAGAAAAAAAATAATTAAAACATTAAAGAAAATGACACAGAGAATAACAACAAAAAAAACAAAACAATTATACATATATATTCACAATAACAAGGAAACCCCAAAAAGAAAACCAATTCGCAGATTGGAATTACACAACCTATTTGTTTATATATTGTATTTTATAATTTTATATTTATTATTATAACTTTTTTATTTTATTTTAATGAGAATGGAATCTCCACTTTTTCATCTCCAAAATAAGATTGGAAAACACTTACTCACACAAAAGGAGTCAATCTCTCAGAAACACTTGTTAGTACGGAAGACTCAAGCTCCCACTTTTGAGATCTTTGAAGAAGATGAGAAAAAAAAAATCACATGGATATTATTAATGGAAAAAATAAAGAACCAAATAAAAAATTACCTAATATTTATAGATAGACGTTTATATATAATTAGCTATATTTAGTTATAGGTGTACTTATCTTTATAATTAGTACTATGCGAATATTGTTAGAATAATACTAGTTTTACTTAATTAGGTTTATGAAAAAACTATTGTTTTTTTTTATTTTTTTTCTTTTTATGCGGTGGCATGAAGGAATACCAAGCCTTCATACTGCTTCATTTATTTTTTTTTCTTTTGTGTGACACTTTGCTCACGTGTCTTGAAGCTTGGTACCTCCAAGGCATGTGCTCGGAGTGAGCACTACATTCTAGTGTACTGATGATAAACTTCATTTATTTATCCTCGTTGGACTAGAATAGGAACATCTCCACAAGAGATGTTTCTCTGATCTTAGTGATCAGTGGCGCCCAAAAAAAATAGTTTAGTTTATAACTAAATCTGTTTTATTGTTTAATATACCTAATTAAATGTTGAATCTGACAATCTGTTAATATAAGGTTAAGTAATTAAGACATTATTCATTAGGAAATTGGTTTTGTCACAAATAAAGGGAAGTACTGCTTCGGCGTGCACCACTATTAAATAATTCCGATCTGGAAATTGACACTCTACCTTTAATACAGGAGAGTGTAGTTTTTCTTGTACAGTTTTTGTTAGTCATAAGTATAATTTGTTAATTTTAAACAGTAATATATGCCTAAGTATTTCACTGCTAATACCAGTGCTGTGCTAATACAGTGTTAATACTTTTAATAATACTTTTCCATGTTTTGTTTACAAGTTCCGAAGAGATGAGAGTAGTGTATGCCGCTACCTACTCGTAACGTTTCGAATTCTTCGATCGTTCATCTTCATTCCAGGAGACGGAGTAACTATGGACAGATTGATATGAGAGTCTGTGCCATAGCAGGGCCGTTGCCTGACGTTTCGGAACCGACCAGAGTGAAGACGGAGGATCTGTTGTCTGCGGATGTTTTCCCTGCAGAAGACAGAAGGGCCGTTGTCACGCTGATCATCATTGAACTTACTACAAGTGATAATTAAATCACTAGAACATTCTCAAAAAAAAAAAAAAAACAAGTCAAAACATACATAATCCAATCCTATACATTATATTATATTAGACTCATAAAAAGAGCCAATTATTTGTCAAGCCCATATAATGATTAACGAAATAATAAAAAATAATAATAGACATATTTAAGTCTAGCTATATTGTTAGTTGTTGAGATGTATTGTTTTAGGTCTTTAGCTTAGTCAGACATTTAGTTTAATATAAATAAAGGGAGGAGAGAGAAAGAAAAAATTAGGTAATTTTTTATTTGGTTCTTTATTTTTTCCATTAATAATATCCATGTGATTTTTTTTTTCTCATCTTCTTCAAAGATCTCAAAAGTGGGAGCTTGAGTCTTCCGTACTAACAAGTGTTTCTGAGAGATTGACTCCTTTTGTGTGAGTAAGTGTTTTCCAATCTTATTTTGGAGATGAAAAAGTGGAGATTCCATTCTCATTAAAATAAAATAAAAAAGTTATAATAATAAATATAAAATTATAAAATACAATATATAAACAAATAGGTTGTGTAATTCCAATCTGCGAATTGGTTTTCTTTTTGGGGTTTCCTTGTTATTGTGAATATATATGTATAATTGTTTTGTTTTTTTTTGTTATTCTCTGTGTCATTTTCTTTAATGTTTTAATTATTTTTTTTCTCCTTATGTACAAGTGCAGGAGTAGAGAGATATTTCATATTGTTTTGGTATAATTTTACTTCACTCTGCGGCGTAAAATTTCTGGGGGAAGCGGGGAATTGTAACGTAATTATTTTCATGGTAGTTATTCAGTCGGTACCTACTTGCTCAGAAGGAGTATTATTAATTTCGGGTGCCGTTGAAACGATTGATAACAAATTCAAATTGCCGGAACGTTGTTCGTTTGTTTTTTTGTTTGAAAAAAAAAACGATTAGAAGGGCCGCGTCATGACAGAACAAGGAATTTGTCTGAAGTTTTGATTTGTAAGGAGTTTTGATACTCCTAAATGATTGTGTAAATTTGCAATATTATGCGTGTAACAGACGTGATGCCTTTACGAGACTGTTAAATAGTACCGGGTCGCGGTACACGCAGGATGTTGATTGTTTTTTCGAGGCGAGGAAAACTTTTATTGTGATGATCACGAGATATCGAGTTACCTATGTAATATTACAATCTAATGGAAGTGTTTATGATGTCTGTGTGCCTGGTACCTAAGGTTGGTGTTCTTGTGCTTAGAACTGAGATTCTTGTGCCACGTACAATCCAATATCACCGAGGACAACTTTGGTGAAGACTGCAGGCACTTCTTAAATCACATTTACAGTCTAGAACTGCGGTTTATATCCTTTCAATGCTCGGAGATGGCCATCGGACGCATTGTGACGCCTTTGTGGATGGATTGGAATCTCGGCTCCTTCACTGTGTCATGGACATGCGAAGCGGCAGCTCTGGGGCTCTTCTCCAGCTATCTGGAGCCCTTGTCGTTGAGGTTAGAAGAGGTGCGCCATTTTAACTATGGCAAGCTACGAATGATCATTTGGAGTGGATTCTACTAAAATAACTGAATTATCTCTCTCTCTATCTTTACACCTTTCTTTATGAGTTTACAAAGGTATTTATGTAGATTATGTTATAGTAGATTATGTTTTTTTGCTTGTCAATAATAACAAGTTTATTTTGTTTTATGTGAGTTCTTTTATTTACATCAGATAGTAGCTTTCTTTTATCCCACGCAGGACCCTGAGATGATGATAAGAGCTCATGCATACGGAATTTCTCTGCTAACTGAGAAAGGTACGTGTCACCCTCCTCTTACTAAAATCGGGTCAGTTGCATTTAATCTTCCGAGAAATATGCGGAAAAATACTTTGGTTGGAATTGATTGCTAAAATAAAAAAAATGGCCAGTGTGGCAAGGCTAACCCCCATCGAGAGTCCGAGGTCTAGTAAGAAGAAAATTCTAATTTCCCAAAGTATAAAATAAATGTGATAATTTTACGAGAATGAGTTTTACTCTTTTCATTTGAATACCAAAAAGCGAGACATTAAAAACTGAAAACTTATTTTTGGACCGCAAAAAATCTAACGGGAAAATATTAATAAAGTGCTCCACAACTGAATAATTGGTACCATACTTTCAAGAAGCACGTATATACAATCGAAATTAGGTAAGTTATGCCTAACGACCATTACCATTTTACAAACAACACCTAAAAGATTTATAAAACACATTGGCTTTCGCTTTTCATTTTATTCACTTCGATCGTCCATTGTATTTCAGATGTACGTAGGATAGAAACAAACAGGCCCCCCTTGAGCCAAAACAATGTCATTCCAGGTCAGGATACTGAATCAAATCGGTCTGTTATATCTATAACATCCACTTATTTTATTGTTTCGTAGGACAGCGGTAAACAGGCCCCCTTGAGCCTAAACCATATCAACACGGGCCAGGACAGTGAATGAAATCGGCCTGTTATTAATTTGCCTCGTTAATTTGTTCGCTTTTCGAAACAACTAATAGATCTCACAGAAATCGCCGTGTCTACCTTATTATCATAGTCAGAAAAATGATTTAAATCGTGTTAGAAAGAGAAAAGAAAAAACAAAAATTCAAATTAAAAAATGAACAACAAAATAAGTAAAATTTATACCTTTCGAAACCAAAGTTAATGATCGCAATTTGAAAAAAAAGGAATGTAATTTTATTAATCTTTTTTACTCGGAATACAAAAAAAAGATGACAATAAAGTTTATAACACAATTTTCAAAGCACAGTAATTTTAGTTTAAAAAAAATGGTGCACGCAAAATGTATGTATTTCAAAGATTATACGTTTATTTCGAATTATAAAATTAGAAAGCATATTTTATCACCTTTGAAAAACAGTTTTTAGTTTTCGGATACTTTCAGAAAAATTCCATTTATTTCTATTTTATTGCAAAGCGAAAATATTTTGCCGAGGCCTGAGGGGTTCAGATCTAAGTACCTAACTTACGTACATAAGACAACCCAGGTATAATTTATCAAATGGACCGGGTTAAAGGAATGAGGTAAAATGGAAGACAGTCTAGTGACCGTAAAATGGACCCACGGCCTGAGTGCTCACGATAACTGTGTAAACTGTTCCCGCATTAAAAATAAAACTAAATTAAAATATTTTTTAACGTTTTAATAACTTAAAAAAAATAACAATATATATAATTATGTTGATCTTATTTACAACATGCCTGTTTAATACAGTGCCCTGGCCAGATTTGAGATGGTTTTGCTTGTGCCCGGCCGCCTTTGTTCTCGGGTATTTTTCCAAATGTGTGTTCTACCCCGCCGAGGGTAGAACTCAACGCGGATCGATTAATGACTTATGTAATGGTTGTACCAGACAAAAATGTTATGTTCCATTTCCATGAAAATTTATTACCCATAAACTAAGGAGTAAAAGAATTCCTCCCTGTCGATACACAGTATCCACAAATGTGTCCTTGCTCGCCTATAGGCGCATTTCCATAGCCTAATATGTACCCCATACCTATATAGCAGGGCATCTCAAACAGTCGACATTAATAAATTTAGAGTCGATCGAGGACAATAGGATGGTATCCATCAAACGAAGTGTTTTTGAAGTGAACTTCTATAGCTCCGTTGTGATTTGGAATTCGGATGAAACGGAAATGACGCCTATAGCACCTGCGAAGCATTTAACTCATATAAAGGCTCCTATTGGTTGAGTTATAAAACGGAAATGACGGTAAGTCTGCGCTAATTGGCCGCTTCGATTATGACCTCACTTTTCAAGGCTCCTTGTTTTGGTAAAGTTTCGCTTCTACCGCGTGTTAATTGCAGTCGAATTTTTTTTAAGTGAAAATGTCTTCAGCGCCGTTGAGGTTTGAAACTTGAGTAAACGAAAAATAGCAACACTAAAAAGAGACGTGCATCTTCCTCGGTGCTACCCACTGTCTATTTTAGTTTTCTGAAGGTTTCACTTCTTCCGCGGGTGAATTGCATACTTGTATTTTTTAGTTTTTTTTTGTTGACTGTAGGTTGCATTGATTGCATTACCTCATAATTGTAATGTTTTCCTCACCTTCATGTCTAGTCAGCCATATTTTGTTGTCGTTTTGAAACTTTTCATAATACTATTTTCGTTACTAGAATACTTAAGTGAATAGATCTGGCTATCCAGGTACTTCCCTCTACCTGGATATTCAACATTCCTCAAAATGGAGATTCAATTCTTGCACCACTCCTATTTTGCAGTTATAACTTAATAAACGCAGGTGCTTTACCATTGTTTGCTTTCTTATTTGCACAATCTATCTCTTTTCTCCGCATATTTTAAAGCCAGATATACGTCTGAGTACCCCTGCTATAGCCTATACACTCCACTGTAAACATCTGTTGTTCGTTTTCGTTTGGAATTTATTTTTATACCTCGGAAAATTTGTTTTTTATTTGTCTTAAATCGCAGGTTGGAAACGAAACCTTTCGCTTTTCAAGCAAACAAACAAAATCCTAGTTTATTTGATTACCCCGCAGCGACTTCTCAATTTTTGCATTTGACAGATGGTTACGCTTTACCTTTGTTTTTGACATCTCCGGAATATTCGCTCCGTAAAGTTCGCTCTGTGGAATTCTAGAGATTCCTTATATTATTTAAAGATATTCAGACTAATTTTCAAACGAATATTATTCATTTTCCAATATGGTACGTATGTAAAACAACATCATCTCAATATTATAATTCATATTTATTTTCCACAGAAATTAATTCGTACCTACCTTTACTCTTGCAGATTTCACGCTAATTCAAAGGATCTTTTTAAAGTAAAACTTCTTTACGCACGCTTGACTTGGGGAGTAAGCTGGCAAATGCGTGACGAGAGCGTTACGAAAAGCGAAGCGAACGTTTCATATATTACTGTAGGGGCAAGAGGGAGAGGTGCGAGCACTTATTTTCTTTCTCTCTTTCTCTCATAGCCAGTTACGTTTCGTATAACTAAGACACAGTGCAGGCCTATTGACTGTATCACACTGTAGAAACAAGAGAGAGCAGTGCGCGTGCACATTTTCTTTCTCTCTTCCTATCATATAGATGGAGCTAAAGAAGTTTTTATTCAGTCGTGTGGTCTAAAGCACACTCGTTTTTTTTAAAGTGAAAACATCTTTAGCACCATTGTGATTTGATACTCGATGAAACGAAAAAGCGATAGTAAAAAGAGAAAAACACATACATCTGTAGGATTTAGCCTGCAAGAGAATGAGATAGAATAATCGATCTCCTGTTTGTGCTATACCCCCCCACTCTTGTCTATTTTAGTTTTCTGACGGTTTCATTTCTACCGTGTGTGAACTGCACATCTACTTTTTTTAAAAATATTTATCTTAAAAAAATGTACGAAGAGTGTAATAAAGAAAATTTCATTTAATTTTTCCAGACAAAAATACTGTGTATCGTAACAATGCGCAGAAAAGAACTTTGTACGACTTCTTTATTCGTAATTATGGCATGTTTACGTGAATTGAAAACATTTCTTATTAAAAGCAAGCGTTTTTTATCAACGAAAATAATATTTTTATGGGATGTCGAATGACGGAATAATGTGTAAACCAATTTCTAAGATGGGGAGATATTCCCCTCACAAAATGGGAGAAAACTTATTAAAAATAATGGTTTACCAATATCTCCATCTATTCGATATCTGACTCATTATTATTGATGGAACAAATGTCTTTAATTTGATATGATATTGGAATGTGCTGTCTTTCGCATTGCTTATTGCCATTTATTTTCTTATATAATACCGTACAAAAATTCCCTTTGCCAGAAGATAGAGGTACCTACTTGGGAATGTAGTATTCGGGAAATGTATAGTGGTTAAAGAAAGTGATGAGGTGAATTAAAAAGGGTAAGTTTGTTAGTTGGTACATGGATATTGAGATCTTCTCATAATTGGTTTCCGAATAGTGGAATCTTTCCAAAGTTTGTTTAACTTTTACTTTTAAAGTTAAACACAAAAGGCCGTTAATATAGTTAAATTTCACCAAAATCAATTTGACTGCTTGTTGTACGTTACTTTCCGAAAACCGATAGTTACCTGGAGTAACTATCGGTTTTCGGAAAGTTACTCCGCCATATTGGCATCATTGGCATATTTGACAGTTCTGGTCGAAGTAATGTACGGAAATGGATGCTTCAACATTGATTATTAATCAGTAATCATGATAAATATTGTAGAAGAGCATGATTATGCATTTAAGCATTAAAATGAATCATCAACATAAAAAAGTTTTTTTTTCAACATTGAAGATTAAAAAAAAATCGCACGTTGCGCCACAATACGAATAAATAGTAGTATATCTGTGTGCAAGGATGTAATGGCCAACCTTATGATTCCAGAGATATCCTCATTTTTAATGTCAGTGCCATACAAATTTTTCTTAAAAAAGTGATAACTCCTTCATTTGTACACGCAATTACTTCATAAGAAATTTTATGGCATAGTAATGATAAGCAGAATCCATTTCTAGCATAAAAAGTCCCTTGAAAATTCGAGTCTCTATGTCTATGAAAGGCGATTTTCAGCCCACTGTACGGCGTGGCTTTTTTTAAAACCTAAGTTTTATTCCTATATTGATGAAATTTTTCACATTTGTTTACATGAGATTTCGAAAAACCACCCCATCCTCTCCCCATTCCCTCCTCTCTAAGGAGAATTTTGTACAATTGACTTTTAATAAAAACCATCTACCGATTTTTTTTTTTTTTTTTTTTTTTTTTTTTTTTTTTTTTTTTTTTTTTTTTTTTTTTTTTTTTTTTTTTTTTTTTTTTTTTTTTTTTTTTACAGTGAATACCGCACAAGAATCTCAACTGCTCCCGTCTGGAGCCAGTGAGACTATGGCATCCCCAATCGGGGTATGTTGTGAGGCTGAAGGTAGTGGGGAGGGGAAGGAGGTTGGGAAGAGGAAGGTTGGGAAGTACCTGGCTATTCAGATCTGGTCACTAAACACGGCTAAAGCCATTTTCAAGCAACGTTTCAATTCTGAATGGTGGTCTTACACCAGGGCGATACTAATAGTATCTTCCACTCTGGAACATGCCGCAAATATACTATATATTATTTTAAATTAATTAATTGTGAAATAACACAAATTAATCAAATAAAATTTATTTGCGCATGCCGGGTTCGAACCCGCGACCTCCGGAATGTGAGTCAAGAGTCTTAGCCACTGGACTACGGAGGTCGTCAAGATGATTTAAAAAAAAACTATAGGGCTAAGCCGGGGACATCTGCTAGTATATACCTAAGCAAATATCTCTCGTGATAAAGTTCTTACAATTTACGCTCTAGGTTACCAATCTGCTTCTTTTGAATCCGTACCAAGGACGTCATAAAAGTCATGCTTTATCTTCTGATTTCACGACAAAGGTAACTTAACACACCTTTGTGCCAAGCTCCTCTGCAGTGAGTGGAGTAAAGCTTTCAAGGATGGGAAATATTTAAATTAACCGACGTCGCTAGTCGCCACCAACTTTGGTGATAAACTGGAAGTGTTTCTATTTAGTTCCGGCACGAGAAACTTTCAGCAAACAACATCAAGCAAACGCTTATGAAATTCCACGTCAAACAAATTGTTTAAATTAAACGAAAAGCTCGAATTCGTCATTAAACATTCAACTTGCAGCAATTTTGGATTATTGCAAATTACTTGATGCTGAGTGAAAATTGTATGTTCATGAGAAATGTAATGTAATATCTAAAGTTGATTTTCTGTTTGTAGATTTGTGGCGGGCGGGCGGCGTGAATTTGAAAAATTGCTACACTTGATCTTCAAAACAAGGGTAAAAGTATCCAGGTGTGGTTTTGTTTATTTAGAGGTTGATGAATTTTTGAACACTTATAAATATAAGAGAAAAGTCACTATTTGCACGAGATTTCGAAAAACTACATCTATCCCCTTATCCCACCCCTTAAATTCGAATTATTTTAAAAGTTATAGCCAATTTAGTTCGACCAGTTTATACGAAATCTAACTTGATCTAAATAGAGCAAAACTTTAACCGTTTTTCTCAAAACTACTTTTTTAGAAATCTCAAGTTGAAACATAACTGAAAAAAATCTTTTTTTTGAGTAGCCGCCATTTTGCGAGAAATTTATTTTCTTGAGAAACGGGCGTTAGGAGAATGTATGTCATGGAAATTAATGGTAGAAGGAGTCTAGGAACAAATTATTTTTATTCTTTACAATAATGTTATTTCCACCTTAAAAAGTACACGAGAACTTACAACCCTAAATTTTAGGTACTGCTAACCAATCATAACCCCGAGCAAAGCCGGGTGCACGTCTGCTCGTTATATATAAATATAAACCAGAAATTTTCCAATGCCTACGCTATAATCAGCTTTTTCTCTCTAGAAATTCTAGGCCAACGAAACTTTATTCACAATCCAACCATATTTCCATCATAGGGCAAAGGTCACCTGTATAAATCCATGAAATACAAGAAATTAAAAAAAAAACTATCACGAGCGAAGCCGGTTATTTAAAAAAGGAAAGGTATAAGTTTACACAAAATTTGCCAAATGCAAGAGTAGATTTTTTCGTGATATAACTTTAAAAAACATCATCATTCTGCTCAAATTCTTAAATATTCCTTGTGAATTACGATACATTCTTAACCTTGTTATGTCCTATTCAAACATCGCTAATGGTATTACACTGGTAAAAAATTTACAGTAGGGCTCTTGACAGAAAAACTTTTCTGATAGCAAAAGTCTTAAAAAAATAGTACATAATTTCCCGTCTAAATTTTCGTATAAATTTTCAGTAACTACCCCGTTTAGAAATTTCCAACGAAAGCTTCGTACTTTCCATGAATAATCGCGCTTTGAGCTTTCCTACAGTTTAGCGATGGGACGAAAAACCTTAGGGTACGTCATTCAATAGGCTTACACAAAACCCACCGACTGGATCATTCTTCTTTAGAGTGAAAAAAATAATAACACCAGTTATTGTTCCAGTAACACTTCCCGAGTCTGTGTGTTTGTCCGAATGTTTGTCTGAGTTTCAACTTTTAGAAATTTAAGGTTTAAAACAACAAGTTTAAAAATTTAGAACATAGATTATGGAAATATACTCGTATCATAAGTAGTAAAGAAAACATGTTGCAAGTATTTTTCAAACTTCAAGATTAGTGTAACGTAGCCGGTCACGTGGAAATAATATTGTGAGTTGAAAAACTTTAGATTGAAAAAAAAAAAAGAATAATTGAAGAAAAGCTTTTTTGAAGAAGAACTTGAAAAAGTCAATTGTTGCTGTACGTTATTATTGGCACGTACACTACACACACACACACACACACACATTGAGATACAAACGTGTATGGCGTTCTGGGTTTAACCTGCCTACCTACTAACTTCTGTTGGTTATCATTTTGAAAACTAACCTGTTTTACGCCTTTCTCGTCACAATAATACTTCTTCCCAGTCAGAGATGCATGGCAAAAACCATAGTTACAAAAATATTATTAGAATATTGATATAGAAAAAATCAACCCGTAAAAGGTAAGTTTTTTACCATAATACACCTGTTTTCAAATGTATTTTACAATATCACAAAAAAAATAATTTTTGGTGTAATTGTGTTTGACTGATTTTGTTTGCTTAACTTACCTACCTAGGAACAGGAGTCGATCGGCTACAAACTGAGCAAAATCCCGATTGAATACGACTGTTAAGATTTCAGGTACTGAAATATTAATATTTGTGATTGTCACCCTAATGGTTGTGGCAACATTTTTTGTGTTGGCAATTGCCAGGGCGATTTCGTATTGCCGCGGATTTTTTAATTCCTTCTTCTCTTGTTACCATCCGTCTTGGGCGGGTCGTTTTTGGGCAAAACGTCTGCTGCCAGGTTTTCACTTCATGTGGGTTATAAAACCGCGGAGAGAGATAGCATCATTGGGCTCACCGTACATGAGCTACCCTACGGGTCTTTTATTGTTTCAATAAAGACCAATTATTCAAGAGCTGGAGTTATTATTGAAGAGTTACTCCAGCCACACTTCCCTTGGAATCTGGTGTTACCACGCCGGATTGCTTTGTCAGGAGAGCGGAAGTTGAGATCCTGAACATTGGTCCTTCGAGCCGGATGATCATTATTGGATTGACTCATTCAAGCTGGGTGATCATTATTTGGATTGATCCATTTGAGACTGAAGATCATTATTTGGAGTGGCCCAGTCAGGCCTCATCATCATCGGGATTGGTCCAGTCGGCGTCCTCATCACCATCATTGGATTGATCAAGTGAGCCTCATCACGACGCTCGCATGCACAGCAAATCAGGTTGTAGCCTTCCTTTCATTGTCCTTTCAAATTCCATTTAAAAAGCTAAAAATCTGTGTAGATGCCACATTATTTCGTATTGATTATATCGAATTACATTCGGGTGTTCATAATCAGATGCTTTCAATATTACATAGCATAAATTTGTTGGTGATAATAATTTTTATTGTTGTATTCAGTCTGCAGAATAACTTTGCTTTTGCCTACCTACATTTCTAGCCACGCGGTTGCAAGTTTCGTCTTTGTATGCTATAGTATTGTGAGTGGTTTCTCTATGATCCAAAGTATATTATTTATGGTATTATTCATTGTTGTTTACGTCAAACTGTCGCGTTGTGTATTGTGTATTCAGTTTTGAAATCAAGTTAGTGTTATTTCGTTTGTAAAAAATGGAACTCGACAAGTTGATTAAACGGCGCGGGGTTTTGAAAGGTTCATTAACGAGATTCGAAACCTATTTAAGCAACGAAAATGATATTACACCTGGCGTGTTGTCATCGAGGTTGGAAGCCATTAAACCTTCTCTGATAGAATTCTCCAAAATTCAGCTGGAGATTGATTTATTGAACAAATCAGAAGATAATGACGCGAGGGATAATTTTGAAGGTACATATTTTAATGTAATTGCATTAGGACAGGAAATGTTATCAAAATTTAAGAAGATTGAAAATGTCCCAAATATATCAGTAAATTTACCACCAATCTCTATACCAGTGTTTTCAGGTGACAACCATAAATGGTTGACTTTTAAAAATTCGTTCATTGCCTTAATTCATGATAACAGTAAATTAAATAATGTTCAGAAATTTCATTACCTTATTAGTTATGTGTCCGGAGAGGCACTTGATTTGATTAGTTCTCTAGAAATAACCGGGGATAATTATAGTGCAGCTTGGACAATGCTTATTTCGAGATACGAAAATGTCCGACTTATAGCAAATAGACATTTGAATTTCTTATTTAGTTTTACACCGTTAAAACGACAGAATCATCATGAATTACGGAATTTAATTGATCAAGCAAACATTCATTTGAGAGCTTTACACAACCTTAAGCTACCAACCGAACATTGGGATACTTTAATTATTCATATTCTAACCTCAAAGTTAGATAATCACACACGTAGCCTTTGGGAATCATTAGAATGCGACGAAGTTTATCCTACGTTCGTGCAGTTTAGCAATTTTATTTCACAAAGGTCTCAGATCCTGGAAACTATCCAAGGTGATATTGGTGGAATGCAACAGAAATCGGAACCAGTTGCAACAAAAGCAAAGTTTTTTAATTTTAAGGAAAGGAATTCTGCAAACAAGGTTACGTTAGCGCCGAGCAACGTTAATTGTATGCTGTGTAATGACAGTCATTTCATTTATTCTTGCAAAATATTTGTTAACAAAGAACCAGCGGCACGAAGAAAGCTCGTTTCAGAGAACAATTTATGTTATAACTGCCTAAAACCGGGGCACCTTTCAAAGTTGTGCAGGTGGAAGGAAAAATGCAGTGTTTGTGATCGAAAACATCACACTCTGTTACATATCAATACTGATAATGTACAAGCGGGTACTTCAACTGGCAAGGGTCAGTCGGAGGCACCAGTAAATTTAGCATGTCATAGTGACATGAACGGGCGGGAAATTTTACTATCTACCGTAATAGTAAAAATAGAAGACGCGTATGGTGGAACACACAAAATACGCGCACTTTTGGATTCGGGTTCAATGTCTAATTTTATTACAAAGGATACTTGTAAAAGATTAAATTTGCATTGTACAAAGTTGAATATACCTGTTTCAGGTTTGCATAATAATTTAATTCATGTAAAGGAAACAGTTGACATTAAATTTAAATCATCATGTTCTCAATACCGGGATGAAATATTTTGTTTGGTATTAGATGAGATTTCTTGCAATCTTCCACAGACCTTGATTAATCCAAAAATGTTGAACATTCCAGACGGCATCCAGTTAGCTGATCCGCAGTTTTACCAGCCAGCTTCTATTGATATGCTGATCGGAGCAGAGATATTCTGGCAGGTGGTTCGTACGGATCAGATACAGTTAGGAAAGGATAAACCTACATTGCATCGAACGGAGCTAGGCTGGATAATATCAGGAGCTGTACAGAGGCGTCAAAATACGAGGCCAGTTAAAGTTTGTCATATTTCATTAAATTATTTGCAGAATCAAATAGAAAGGTTTTGGAAGGTTGAAGAAATTGAAAATAGTAAGCATCACTCTCTGGAAGATAGTGAATGTGAAAAGATTTTCAAAGGCACGCATAAACGCGATGCAAATGGTAGATTTGTAGTGAACTTACCATTTAAATCTAACCTATCTCAATTAGGAGATTCATTTAGTATTGCTAAAAGTAGATTAGTGTCAATGGAAAGGAAATTCTTAAGACAACCTAGTTTAAAGGAACAATACTCGGAATTTATTGATGAGTATCTTGCGTTAGGTCACATGACTGAATGTGAACCGCCAATACGTGATGAAACTACTTATTATTTACCACATCACGCTGTACTTAAAGAATCAAGCACAACTACTAAAATTCGTGTTGTTTTTGACGGGTCGGCTAAACCCGCTCGAGGGATTTCTTTGAATCGCGCTCTAATGATTGGGCCCACCATTCAAAATGATATATTTTGCCACTTGGTATTTTTCAGAAAACATCAATATGCAGTCACCGCAGATATTGCAAAAATGTACCGCCAAATTAATATCAACCCGGAACACAGAAATTACCAACGTATATTATGGAGAAAGGATGCGGAGGATTGTTCGAAACACTATACGCTAAACACGGTGACATATGGTTTGGCTCCTTCGCCTTATTTAGCAATACGTTGTCTGCATCAGCTAGGTAATGACGTTTCATTTACTCATCCATTAGCTAGTAAATCCCTTAAGGAAAATTTTTATGTAGATGATTTTCTTTCTGGTAGTGACTCCATTGATACTTGTCACTTGCTTAAATCACAAATCATTAATGCGCTTGCTACAGCAGGCATGGAGATTAGAAAATGGAGGTCTAATGCGCCCTCGATTAATGATTCTAAAGATAATTTAGAATTATTGCCAAATGAATCCAATGAAGCTAAGATTCTCGGATTAATATGGGACACCAAACTTGATGAGTTTACCTATCAGGTAGAAAGCATAGACTCAAAGTTAGAAGTAACAAAACGTCAAGTTTTATCATTAATTTCAAAAGTGTTTGACCCTTTAGGACTGGTAGGCCCAGTAATCATTGTCGGTAAGATAATTATGCAAAGATTGTGGAAGCTAAAAACATCCTGGGATGACAAGCTACCCAATGACCTTTTATTGGCCTGGCAGATTTACACGCTGAGTCTCCGTAAAGCAAATCATATTCGGGTACCGAGGAAAATTTTCTGCTTTAATAAAAAATCTTTTAGCTTACACGGTTTTTGCGATGCATCTCAAGTAGCATATGGCGCTTGTCTGTATTTAAGATCTACCGATGAACACGGCATTCACCAATCACAGTTAATATGCGCTAAATCTCGTGTAGCCCCACTAAAAAATTTATCGTTACCACGTCTTGAGTTATGTGGAGCACAATTATTAGTTAAATTAATGAAGCGGGTGACGGCAGCTCTCCAAGTAACGGTTGACACCACTTTGTGGTGTGATTCGTCAATAACATTGGCTTGGATTGCAGGAGAACTGTACCGTTGGACTACCTTTGTTGCTAACCGCGTATCAGAAATACAACGTGAAGGTGATGGCGCTATATGGCGTCACATTTGTTCAACTGAAAACCCAGCTGACATAATTTCCAGAGGAATAACATCTCAGCAGTTGAAAACATCTTCATTATGGTGGTCAGGACCACCATGGCTCACGTCCGACGAGGATAAGTGGCCAAGTTCTACATTTGATACTCCCACGGAGTTGCCAGAAATGGCGAGGATAGTTTTGGTTACTAGTAGTCCTGTCGATTGGGAAATATTTAATAATTATTCTTCATTAAGACGACTGAGGCGCGTAGTTGCTTATATGTTACGTTTCATACATAACTGTTCTAAACGAAGACCGATGCGGGTCGACGAGCTTTCTGTAATCGAACTGGAACATGCCATGCATGTATTGATTTTGAACGCTCAGCGATTCGCATTTCATGATGAAATAGCGTCTGTGAGTAATGGAAGATTTGTATCTAGGCAGAGCAAAGTAAAGGCACTAAATCCTTTTATGCAGGATGGGTTGTTGTGTGTTGGAGGTCGACTATCACAATCCGATATTACCTCAGCCTCTCAAAAACATCCAATTTTGTTACCACAAAATCATAAGTTGACTGACTTAATAATAACCCATCTGCATTATGAGAATTTACATTTAGGATGTAATGCTCTGCTCGCATTACTGCGTTTACGTTTTTGGCCAATATATGGTAAAAACGCAGTGAAGCGAGCACTGCATAAATGTATTGTATGTTTCCGAGTCCGTCCGCGCGAATGTCGCCAGCTCATGGGTGACCTTCCTGCTGACCGATTCCGAATCCAAAGACCATTTTATGTAACCGGCATAGATTTTGCAGGTCCAATTTTAATTAAGTCTGGTTTAACCAGAAATGCTAAGAGTGTAAAATCTTACATATGTTTATTTATTTGTTTTTCAACGAAGGCAATTCACCTAGAATTAGTGACTAATTTAACTTCAATGGCATTTATGAATGCATTGAAAAGATTTATAGCTAGGAGGGGTAAACCCTCACGACTCTTTACTGATAATGGAACTAACTTTACAGGTAGTTATAGGGAACTTACTGAACTATTTGATTTTTTGAAGGCATCTGATAAAGAAATCCATAATTTTTTGGCCCAGCAGAATATTAGCTGGGGTTTCTTGCCTCCCCGCTCACCGCATCACGGGGGACTTTGGGAAAGTGCAGTTAAAATGACCAAGTTGCATTTAAAAAAAGCAATGCGGTCAACTGTTTTGACATACGAAGGAATGAATACCATACTAATACAGATTGAGGCTTGTTTAAATTCCCGTCCTCTGACTCCATTAACATCAGATCCAAATGACTTAAACGCCCTCACTCCGTCACACTTCCTTATTGGCGACAACCTGTTAGCATTGCCTGAGCTTGATATCCATCATCTGCCTACAAACAGGCTTAATATTTACCAAAAGATGTCTACCGTTGTTCAATCTTTTTGGCACAGATGGAGCCGGGAATACCTAGCAGAATTGCAGAACCGAGTCAAATGGCAAGAAGGACGTCAACGCAGTTTACAGCCTGGTGACATGGTCATCATCAAAGACAACCAGCTACCTCCGCAGTACTGGAGGATGGCGCGAGTGACGGAGATCCACCCTGGCCAAGACGGACGCGTCCGCGTCGTCTCCTTGAGGACGGCCAGAGGTGTCACCAAAAGAGCCGTGACACAGCTCTGTCTACTTCCCATGGAGGATGCTTCCTCCAACCTGGATTAAGAACCAATTACAACGCTAAAAGTGATGTGATGTGTAAATCAAAGTGCCGTCAGGCTCATCAGTGCCAAGTGTTAAACCATTTTCACATAAGTGGGTGCAGCGCACCAGAAGGTTCTACGTTATTAAACTTTCATTTTTTAATGTCAAGTCTGACATAGGGTTATATACTTAGTTATAAGTTTTTTGTTATTATTTTGATATCCATATATTGAATATTGTTTATTTTTGTATGTGAACTCGTTGGGTAAATTCTGAGTACCAATGTTGCAATCTCTTCTAATATATTATTTTATGAAAAACGACTATTCCTTAATACTCGTTTTGGGCGGGAATATGTTAAGATTTCAGGTACTGAAATATTAATATTTGTGATTGTCACCCTAATGGTTGTGGCAACATTTTTTGTGTTGGCAATTGCCAGGGCGATTTCGTATTGCCACGGATTTTTTAATTCCTTCTTCTCTTGTTACCATCCGTCTTGGGCGGGTCGTTTTTGGGCAAAACGTCTGCTGCCAGGTTTTCACTTCATGTGGGTTATAAAACCGCGGAGAGAGATAGCATCATTGGGCTCACCGTACATGAGCTACCCTACGGGTCTTTTATTGTTTCAATAAAGACCAATTATTCAAGAGCTGGAGTTATTATTGAAGAGTTACTCCAGCCACACTTCCCTTGGAATCTGGTGTTACCACGCCGGATTGCTTTGTCAGGAGAGCGGAAGTTGAGATCCTGAACAACGACCGTAATGTCATCGAATTTCAGAGAAATGCGTATACGTTCGCATGTGTGTGTGTGTTTACTATTAAAAGTTTATAGAATGCATTATCACCGTCAACGAGTCGATCTGCCGAGTTTCAGCTTGATTGTATGTCTGGAAGTGGATTAATTTCCACTTACAAGATTCCACTTCATGCATTCATTGAATCAAGTAATTATCAATGGTTTTATTGATTGTTCGCCCCTTTTGGCTGAGATTAATTTTAGAGTGGGCAAAATGCTTTTATATTCAGATGATGCAATTAGGGATTGCAATCCCGCAAAGCGGGATCCCGCAATCCCGCGGGATCCCGCAGCTTTTATTAATCCCGCAATCCCGCACCTTCAAAGCGCGGATCCGCGGATCCCGCAAGATAAAAATTTGGCGCTAAAACTTTCGCGTAAATCGAGAGAAGCACGAGCGCAATGTTACCGTTTAGCACAAGATAGCCCGCCTGCCACCAAGCGCTAGTGGCGCTAGTCGCCGGCCACTAGAGGATTGGCTGGGGACTAGCGCCACTAGAGGTTGGCGGCAGGCGGGCTATCCTAGTATCCTGTATCCTGTCGGCGCCTGCCAGTTGTTCATAAATACTACTGCGAAGCGCACGTCTTTCTGTAGGTGACGAGTGTTTTCGTATTCACCGACCGGCGTTTAATGTAAGTACCTAAATTTTAATGTTTTTGATTTAGTTTTGTTCTGTTTTATTTTAAAAGCCGTAAATAGCAATATTATGTCGTAATATAGCGTGAAACAGTATGACTTAAAGTGGTTTTTGTTAATAAAGTTTTTTGGATATGGTTATCGAAGATAGTAATCAATTTGAATGGTGTAAAAATGAAATAAATGAAACTAAATCTATAGCAATACAATGTCGTAATGTCGCGTGAAACATTATGAATTAAAGTGGTTTTTGTTAATAAAGTTTTTTGATATGGTTATCGATGATAGTAATCAATTTTAATGGTGTAAAAACGAAGTAAATGAATATAAATCTATAGCAATATAATGTCGTTCGTGTGAAACATTATAATGAGTTAAAGTGGTTTTTGTTAATAAAGTTTTTTGGATATGGTTATCGATGATCGTAATCAATTTTAATGGTGTAAAAACTAAATAAATGAAGATAAATCTATAGCAATATAACATTATTTCAAAGATGCGGGATCCCGCGGGATCCGCGCGGGATTGAGCAATCCCGCATATTAATCCCGCGGGATTGAATTAGCTGCGGGATTGCAATCCCTAGATGCAATGTTACTTGATAAGAAGTTTAATAATATAGACATATTCTCATGTAATTCAAGTACCTTTAAAAAGTATGTCATAGCTACCATTAAATAATTATTTGACCGTGTTGCAAGTTATTATGTTATTGCTGTGAATCCTTTCCATTTACATGCTTGTCATTCGACTTACTATTGTATTCACTCTGGGTTGTAGGTATGCACATATAATTATTATTGCTGTTGTGGAGTGAGAATAAATTTCTGACTCTGACTACTTTATGTTTTGAAATTTAGTAAGCAGATTATTAGTTTATATTAGGTATAGTTTATTAGGTTTTTTTTTTTTTTATTTTTTTATTTTTTTTTAATTTTTTTTTTATTGTAATATAAAAAATATGAGTTACATAATATACACATATATTTTACAAAATATTAAATTATTATTATTGTGTTTTTATATCTTTTTTTACAATTTTCAAGGATATAATTTTGTTAACTTCTTACGGGTACAGGTCCCTTACTTTCTTTTACTTTTTAATTATAATTTTAATACTTATGTGAAAATCTGTTTTTGGATATCAAGTGTATTATTATAAGTGTAAAATATCTGTTGATTTTCCCCAATAAATAAAAAAAATAAAATAAACAAAAGTAAAATACAAATAGGTAGATATTTTATAAAAAAGGAAACAATTTTAAGGGTTGAGGCAGCATCTTTCACACTTCAAGCATAGCACGAAGCTTAGCCGTTGTTCCCTGATGGGTGGGCGGAGAGGGGGACGGGATATACGTGGCCAATATGTTGACAAGTCTTCCCTGATCCCTTGTCTAGCTGGGCTGCCGAATACGGAACGAGAATAGGGAGATTGAGGGGGGGAGGGGGTTAATGGCCTTGTCCCACCCGTTTGTTCAGAGGTGCTGCAAGATAGCTTTCCGACATTGACACTATTGCACACTTAGACACTAATCCACGCGGAGATGGCCTCTTTCTAATGGAATACTGCAGCAAGCCGAATAGATTCTATGTAATGTCGGTTAGTAAATTTACTTACCCAAGAAAAAATATTGAATTTCTGTTCAGTTTAAGAGACACGACGTAGAAAAAATCTACTTATTTCTGAAAATGATGCAAATCTAGACGAGAATTAAACGACTGGTTGAAAATCTGGTGTAACTATAACTGACAGATATTATAAAGTCTGTTATTGTCCTAGAAGAAGAGTTTTCTCCTCAACAACCGATTAAAGCTTCTTATTATTTCCAAGTGCCAACTCTTATCAGAGGTTGACCTTCAAATCAAGATTTTGATCAGCAGTTACTAAGGTTAATTCCCTAGTTACGAATTCAAGTCATTTTTTTGCCAACTGACTTGTACGGATTCACATTTTTGAAGTAAAACTTCTTTACGCACGCTTAACTTGGGGAGTAAGCTGGTGAATGCATTACGAAAAGTGTGATCGGGCGAGGCGAATGGTCGGGCCTTTTCGCACGCTTGACTTTGGGGAGTAAGCTGGTGAATGCGTGATGAGAGCGTTATGAAAAGTGTGGTCAGAAGTTTTATTTCAATCGTGTGGTCTAAAGCACACTCGTTTTTTGTATGTAATTACGAATATTGTATAAACTAAAACTTTTTTACGCACGCTTGACTTGGGGAATAAGTTGGTGAATGCGTGACGAGAGCGTTACGAAAACTGTGATCGGGCGAGACGAACGGTCGGGCCTTTATGCACGCTTGACTTGGGGAGTAAGCTAGTTAATGGTGATAAGAGCGTTACGAAAAGTGTGATCGAGCGTTATGAGATATAAGTTAGTGAAGCTTTACTTCAGTCGTGTGGTCTAAAGCACACTCATTTTTTGTATATAATAACAAATATTGCATAAAAAAACTAATAAAACGTATTTTCAATGTACCTAATTGAAACACTCGCATGAATTATCTTCCTATTCAATGGAATTCTGGCCTATCTAATGAGAATTTCAAAATAAATTTTGGTCAATAAATCAACTAACAATCGCCTTTCCTGAACAATTCACATTATGAGTAGTTGACGTGGGTACTTTTAGCACTAATATACAACTAACCCCCACATCTAATATATGCAATTAAACATCAGGTATTTGACGTACAACTCCGCCCATTCTACGAACTTCGCGCCGGCCCCATTGTGTTTATCTCCCGTCCATTCGGCGTTGCTTTAAATACTACCCGGCATTAATTTATGTCAACAGCGGCGGTCCGAGGGGCATATGCTAAGTGTCGGTGACCTTTTTGTTGAGCTTTAATAGCTCTGCGGTATGGCCACGGGATGTTCCCGCCCGTAACGAAACGTTCATACTCGTAATACATCACGTCCATCTGGGAAACTTGGACAAGTTGAAATTTGACAAACTGAAAAGGTCCGTTGTTACGATTTTATCTTGTCATTATTTTTTTTATTTTCCGCACGTGGTTCGGCTTGTGATGAATGCCGACTTCCTTCACTGCGGTATAAAGTCACTGACTGTATCTGAATGAAAAGTCGTATTTACGTTTTATTGTAGCCGATAGTGAGCCATGTTTGAATGCTGTCGGCTACACTTCCGAGCAAATGACTATTATGAAGGATGGAACACAAAACAAAACAAACGTATTATTTCCTTTATTCTGAGAGAGCTGACTTATGTTGGTTAGGGATGATGATAACTGAATAAAACATATTTTCCCTACGAAATGACACACAAATGACTGCTAATGTTCTAAATTAATAATTTCAGCTCTGTTAGAGGTGAAAACGTCACCAATTTCAAAGGAAAGATTTCTCGAAGTCTGTTGGATGGACTGAGAATTTTTTTGTAATAATTGTAGAATTATCGTTCGGGACACAATCTAGAACCCTAACTTTTCTCATATATTAATCTACAAATAGGTTAATCTCCAAGAAAATAATCAAAAATACTAATTTTGGTTGTGTAATAACTACTAGAACTCAAATTCATTTTGAATTTAAGTCTTTTAAATTTTCAAAATTGGAACTCATTGTGTGAAAAAAATCACAAAAGCGATACAGTGGGAAGGTAGTTAAGAAAAGGGCACTAATAACAGAAACATTTTGTCGTAAAAAAATTATTTTTACAATAGCCCGCAATTTTTTACGGGTCTGCGGTAGTATAACACGAAGAATAAAGTTGAAATCCAGGGAATAAAATACCTTTAGCTGTACATTTCCCTGTATGTTTCATGTAAATTATTAGATCCGTCATCGCCCGAAATGCAATTGTGCGAATTATCATTGTGGATTGTGAACGCAATTTCAATTGTAATGTTTCGCTCTACATTGCGGAAAAATGCAGGATATAATGCTTTTGCTTTTCGAGTTTGAAGCAAAGTAATTCCCACAACTCGTAAGAAAAATTCCAATACCATATAATATATCTTACTTATCTCTTCTTGAGTCATTTTTATCTACTAGAAATGTTGTATTTTTATGACAATTGATTTGATAGGAATCCCTACCATTACAAGTCAACACGATTTCTTTCCTTATTCTAAGAGAGTTGGTACATTGATATAAACTTTTTTTTATCCGGCTCGAAGGACCAAAGTTACTGATTAAATTTTCCATTTTTTGTCAATTTTGATTGATCGTATTAAAACATGTGTGCATAATACTTGCAGATATTGTGTGATGATTAATATGAATTATTTTAATCTCTGATGCTGTTATAGTAATAATAATAATAATAATAATTGGATAATTTGTATAGCGCCGTTTTTGTGAAAAATCACCTCAAGTACCAATCATAGTACCTATGTAATGCTGAAGAAATTGAGTTGTATTTATTTTAACATGTTTCCGAATTGTTTATGAACATTTTTACAGCTTGACACACTTATCTTTGAAAGCAGGTAACGATCTGAGTTATACATAGGTAAGTAAGTGAACTAATAAAACAATAAATGAAACAATTTAACTTGTTTGAACCACTTATATATTTGAGTAAAGCCGACCGGTTTCGGAACGACCGTTCCTTCTTCAGGGCAAGCGTATACTAATTTAAATATTAATAATTAAACCGTCAAATTAGTATACGCTTGCCCTGAAGAAGGAACGGTTTTCCGAAACCGATCGGCTTTACTGAAATATGTAAGTGGTTAAAACAAAGTTAAATTGTTTTGAGGGAGCGGGAGACAGAAATGAAAGGCGTGCAGTCGATGTGTGAGTCAGTCGTTTATTGGGCTACGTAGCAGATGGTCGGTGGTCGGTAACATGATGTAATGCGGAGTGCCGTAGATGATGCTGCAGGCGTACGGTGTGAAGGAGATGGTGTGGTGAAGGTCAGCGCGTTGCTCGACACCTTGTCGGTGGAGATGACCTATCTTCCAGGCCGTTGCTCGACGCTTTGAATCGCGGAGATAAACGGTGTGTGGCTCGGTGAGCTGAGCCACCAGCAGGTAGTCCTGGCGAGGCGGAGCGTGTTTCGATGGCAGCGAAGCACAGTGAGGCTTCGGGGTGCCATGAAGTGGTGAGCTGATCCCTTGGACTGAAGGTGCGTCAAGCCTTATAAGTCGCGGGATGGAGCTGTTCTCAGGAGCTGAAGACACGATGGGCCTTGTAGCTGAGACGTGGTGATGGACCTCGAGGAAGCTGCCCTGGAGCGTAGCGATGCCATGCAGAGATCGTTACATGCTGAGATGTTGGCCGATTGTAAGTGTGAGACTGAACTGCAGCGGGCGAGCGATCGGCTGCTTATATAGCCGCGGTAGAGTAACTACCTCGCGGTAGGTAATACGAGCCACTTCGGCAATTGACGAGAATATTCGGCGCCGTACAGATATTGTACGGTGCTGTCTCGAGACCTTTCTAGGCGGGGCGATATTATTATCGTCGAGCTGGCACGGGAGGCGAGAAAGTACATCGCGGCCAGTATAGGTACGAAGGTACCTAGGCAAGTAGGTTTGCCGATGCGCGCGGATATTAGGAGATGTTTCTCGATTCCTCTTTTGGTGGCGAAGTTTATAATGATGTGTCGCCACAGTTTCATTTATCTATAACTAGCAGACCCGGCCACACGTTGCTGTGGCTAACGAAACACAACGCCATTACCCAATCTTTATAAAATCCACACCATCCGCTTGCCAGCTGCCCGCTGCCCGCTGCCCGAATTGAATATTTGAATTTCTCGGCTTTTCTCTATTATAATAAGCATGTATTATACATATAAACTAATTAACTCGCCACTAATTATACAATGCTTGCAATGCAACACTGGATATTTGAAAAGGGAAAATCAAATACCTACTTACTCTAGGACATCTATTTTCCAATTTCTTCCGTAGAAGGAATTTCAAAGGTGACTATAGTACGGCCCGCCAGCCGTTTTAAATAGCACAAAAATATGTTTTCTTTGAATTTCTCGGCTTTTCTCTAATATAATTTACATGTATTATACATATAAACATTCCTCTTCAATCACTCTAACTCTTGGTGAAAACCGTATGAAAATCCGTTGCGTAGTTTAAAAGATTAACGCGCACATACATTTTGAGCGACTTCATTTTATACTATGTAATGATGAATAATGATGATGATGATGATATGTAATGATGATGAAGGATAACCACAAAGTTATAGCTACATTCAAAAGTAAAAAAAAAAACAATAATTGGAACAACAAATAAAACGAAACATTCAAATAATGAAGCGTTGTTTGCATCAACATGTTTGTGAGGAGCATGAAATGAGTGGGAAAATTGCCTGGCAAACAGTTAAAATTTTATATGAATTTTTAGCGCTTTGTGTCTTTTGTGATTTCTTTGAAGTGATCCCTTTGAAGACGTTCCGGAACAAGCCAGTTCATTATCTGAAATGCGGCGGAAGATTGGCAATCACAAAACGTCGAAACCCACTGTCGGTAATCAAGCGAAACCCACCCGATTTGATCCGACTGGGCTGGGTAATTGCGGCGAATGTGGATTCAGAGGCTGCATACGTTCCGGCAGGAGCCAAACCTAATAATTACATTGCCTGCTGACGTGACAACTGTTTAGAGTTATTGCTGTGAAAATAACAGAATCATCAATTTTTTAATAACTTTTTGGAATAAACATTTACGTTTTGCTTGTTCATCATGCTTTTTGGGGTAGTAGTTAAGCAGCAAATTTAAGGGCAAATAATAAAAAAAACTATTCTTAAGTCGTGCTTAACAATAAAAGATTGGTTCTGTACCACAAAATAATTTAAAATTACAATCATCAAATCTTCTTCAATATTCAATAATCGCTAATTCACTTAAAAAATAAAATATTTTGAATTCTCTACTATTTAATTAAAATAATTGAAATCTTTTGAAACTAATGATTTCTTTAGACGTTTATTCTGACATTAGGTTTCGTAACATGTCGATTATTTTGATTAAATAGCGGTGCACACCAAGTATTTTCTTACCTACTTGCAAAAAAAGTGTAAGGAGAATGTATGACGCAAAAGTGAATGATAGAATGACTCAGATGGAAAACATAGGATGACTAAGTGAATCAAATACTTGAATCAGGAAATGTCAATAGATAGAACAGAGAACAACCAATGGGTAGGTATGTATGATGTATGAGACGCTGCATGAATGTAAATGAGTTGTGTCTACCATGACAGAGTTGTGCAGCGGTTTATCCTCTCTGCCTACTCCACCTAATAGTTATAGAGTTAGTTAGTTGTAAAGAGTAGGTAACTTACTAACCAACTTTCAAGCCATTTCCTGCAGGGGTAAGCAAAGAGGATTGACCGCCAACTCGGTCTTGGCACACTCCCACTTCATTCGCTTCCATACATCGTATCATACTTACCCTTCTGTTTTTCTTGCTCTTGACATGGCCCGACTCAAGTATTTGCCTCGCCATATCTTCCTTCTACGTTTGAGGTAAAAATTATTTCGGCGATCTAATATTGAGCTTTTTACAGGCGCTATAAACGGCGTTCTCAGAAGAAAACATAATTTATTTTTCTCGTGTTGGTCTCTTGAACTCTTCAGCACTTTAGGCAAATATTTACACTAATTTTGAAAAAATATATTTAAAGGGTTATCATTCCAACCATACGCTCACAGTTAAATCATTGTATACATACATTGGAAATTGTTCATAAGTTCATAAATAATTTTCATTTTCAGGACCTGCGTCATCTAGTATATGTTGTGCCCTTTGTTAAAATTGGAGTGCGGCTGATTTCAATAGCAGTCAAAGAAATTCAGGCCCACAGCAACGAAAGTGAACAATTTATATTGGCTGCTAATGCAGTTATTCGCAGTGTGGGCCTGAATTTCTTTGACTGCTATTGCAGTCTGCCTCACTCTAGGGGTCTGTTTTTTATCAGAAGAGGAAGGAGGAATATTTAGGCATATAGTCTTAAAGATTCCATTTTCCAGAGATGTAAATACAATAAGGGCGGCATTGAGGCGTTGAACATATTTTACTATTTTTATGTGATTACCTCATAGATGTCAACACTCCCAACCGCAGTCCGAAGCCGGTGGAACTGTGGTATTGTAATTTACTCTCAGTATCGCTCTGGTGAAAGACCACCATTCAGAACTGAAATGCTGCTTGAAATGGCTTTATGTGTGTTTGGTGACCTGGTCTGAATATCCAGGTCCTTAACTACCTATTTTCCATTCTCTTCCCGCTTTTATACTATGCTTTAAAATTACTTTTGTCACTGTAATATAACTTGTTATATAAATTTAATTTAAACATTGAATGAAGTGAATCGGATGAAAATTCAACGAGCTGCGTTTGCAGCCAACCTGAAAAATGTCGTTTTTGAGAAAAACGCGTTTAAAGTTTTCGCTTGTAACCGGGCCGCTCCGTTTTCCGGTCTACCTGCTTGGCGCGCACCAAATTTAAAGGTAAAAAATCAAATTAGTTGGGAATGTTTTCTTCATAAGTAAGATTTTTAAGCAACAAAAAACGTCGATTTTTTGGATCGGCAGGACCAGACTCTCCTCTTAATGCAATAGAACCACTTGCGCAAGAATGGCATTCTTAAAATCACGTTTTTGAGTTTCAAAAGCACAAATATCAATAGTTGTGTGAAAAGGCCCCATCTACTATTTATCTAATTTCACCATTGTTGGTATGTAAATTTTCGACTATTACAAATTTAAGGTAAATGTATTAATAAAGAAAGAAATGAAAAAAGTCTGATTACAGAAAAAACATTGCAGTATTTTTACAAATATTTGTAGATTGGTCAAATAATCTTCGGACATGGTTTTTTCAAAACATGTGGATACGTTTCTTTTGTATTTTATGGGCACAATGATAGATCATGAATTATTTCAAGACTTATTAGTCTTATTTCACGACTTAGAAACGTGGATATTCAGAAGCGACCAAGACGTATATATTCACGAATGTATACATTTGTCGATCCAACTACCCTCATAACCAGTGAAGTGTGAGCCACTCGGCTAGCTAGGACTGACCATTTATGTAAAGGGAGAAGTATGGTAATTGACACGGTGTACGTAGTCCAGCCATATGGAACCAGACGTTATGCGCCATGCAGGGCAGTAAGGCAACGCTTCATGGTCAATGTGTTGGCTGAACCATTATGCAGGAAGAGAAGAATTTTTGGAATGAATTCTGGAAGATGTAGGTGAGAGACTTGTCTGAAATGAATTGGTATCATACACCAAATTTATTTATTTATTAACGTAGTAGTAATGGTGACTTTTCACTAGTCCGCGATAGTGTCTTATAAAGCCATGTAAAAATATTAGCAACCCAATGTATGTTGCAATCATTCCCGCTCCACACCGAAGAAGTTTAGTCAAATAATTTGGTGAAATAAGATGTATAGTGTACATCAATAACTGCCCACCAGAACGACCCATTCCATCCTATATGGAAACACAAGAAATAATAAAAACTAGTAACTTAAGTTCATAAAAAAATCACTTCGGTGAAGGACTCCAAATTAAAAATATCGTTGGAAAAAAAGGATAATATTTCCCGAAGAAAAATACAAAGTGAACAAATTCATCTGCAAAAAACGATCATAGAATTACAAGAATATTTGATTATAAATCATCACCACTATACTCAGAGACTCTTAGAAATTCTTGAACAGAAAGTCATATTGTGTGTCAATAATAAATTTATTTATTTATTTATTGTGAAAAACAGTTAACATGTATATCCAATTACATTTCACAATTTTTAGTTAATAGTGTAAAACATTAATTATATAGGTACATTAATAATGACAGGTGCTAAAGAATACTTTTATTTCGCTCTTGAAATGATTGTAGTTCGATCGAAAAATGTCAATTTCAGAAGAAAGGTTTGATAGTGAGGTCATTCTCCCCAGAGGCATAACCATTGGTAGGTTGGTTCTGCCTCTAGGAAAAGTAAAAAGTCTGTGTTGCCTTGCTCTGGTGAAGTTATCGGGGACATAAAGTGAAATCCTTTCCAGGATATCAGGATTACAAATGTGCCCGTTTAGCAGCTTGTGTGCTACTAGTACCATTGCAATTTTTCTCCTAACGTCGAGACGATTTAGTCCCAGCATTCCCGCGAGAAAATCAGAGGGATACAATAAAGGGTAGTACCCAAACTCTCGCATGTACAGGTACCGCATGAACTTTTTTTGCACCTTTTCAACATCATTTGCGTATAGGGCATCTTCGGGTCCCCATATTACTGATCCACTTTCGAGAATGCTGCGATCCAGAGAGAAGTAGAGCATTTTTATGACTGCTGTGTTGGAAAAAGATTTTGCGTTGCAGATTACAAAGCCTAGCATTCGCATCGCAGAGTTGCATACCGAATCGATATGAGAACGGAATGTCAGGCGTGTGTCAAAAGTGATTCCTAAATCCCTCATTTGTGAAATTTGTTTTAACGAGGTACCAGACATTTTGTAGTTATAATATAGAGTACTCCTAGCCCTTGTATAGCACATAATTGTACACTTTCCGCTGTTAAAATAGAGTTTATTCAGATTACTCCATTCTACGATTCCGTCGATATCGGTTTGTAAACGAATAGAATCTGCTTTCGACATTATATTGGTATAAAGTTTAATATCGTCAGCAAATAATAAAAAATTTACAAATTTTATAAACAGTGATATATCATTTATAAACATAGAAAATAATAGAGGTCCTAAATTAGACCCTTGCGGGACCCCAGAGTTTATGAAGTAAGGTTTTGAAGCAAACTGCCCATAAACTACATATTGTTTTCTGTTAGATAAATAATTGTGGAAGAACAGAAGCATTCTATATGAGATACCAAAATATTCAAGCTTTTTTAGTAATATGAGGTGATCTACTTTATCAAAAGCTTTAGCAAAATCGTTATACGATACGTCTACTTGTTCGTTGTTATCCAATGTATTTGCGACATAATCCGTGAAAACCATTAAGTTGGTCGTTGTGGATCTGCCTACTCTAAACCCGTGCTGCTGATTTATGAGAAAAGGTTCTACTTTACTATAGATGTGTTTATGTATAATAAGTTCAAATAATTTGGCCGGTGCCGAAAGAATCGCCACAGGTCTATAGTTCGATACATTTGATTTATCGCCGCTTTTGTGTAGGGGCGTGACCTTAGATATTTTCCAACGGTCGGGGAATTTACCTGAATTTAGAGAAATATTAAATATATGTAAGAGAGGTGACATTAATGGTTCGGCATATCCCTTCAAAATAATTGTATTAATAAAATCTGGTCCAACAGATTTTTTTGGTTTAAGTTTTTTGACTGCCGCTAGGAAATCATTTTTATGCACACGTATCATGTCTACATTATGAGCTAATGAAGAGTAACCTCCGGGAGTATAGGAGTCAAATTCAGCACTTTGTTCACCATATACAGACTTAAAGTATTCTGCAAATGCTTCCGGAATATCGGGCCCTGTATGTGTATGTCCGTTCCATGATACTTGGTTTATAATCCCACCGTCTTTCTTCTTTCCGGAAACAAATTTCCAGAAGGATTTCGGATCACTTTTGACGTTGTTTTCGATATTTTTTATATACTCCTTGTATGCAATATTTATACAACGTTTGATTTTGGATCTTAGAAAACAAAACTTTTCCCGATCTCCTACCGATCCGGTGCGCTTCCAGTTTGTGTGATATTTGATATTTTATCAGTAAATACAGGTTCATTCAACGCAGAATAGGAATATGCCATCTAAATTACCAAAAAAAAAACACCTTGAAAGCCAAGGACATAAAAATAAAAGTTAAAAATATATTAACTTAACAAAAACGAAAGTCAGAGTAAATGGCGAAGAAAAATTACTAATTTTTATCAAAAGAAAGCAGATACAATTAATAACAGCTTACTCCCATACGCATATTTTATGGAAGTACATATTTTAAACAAATACGAATACAAAATAGGAATATGAAATGTTTGTTGAAATAAATGTAATTATTATTCTGTTTTCAATTGTGATTATATTTTGAACCAGTAAATTTCTTTAATAAATGTTTAATTTCAATCTTTGCAAATTCATTTTGTAAATATTAAATAAATAGTTAAATAGTGCTGTTTTCACAAAGTTATTTGCATTGGTTTATTTTTTTTTTACTTAATTACTTCCTAATATGATTTTATATAATTGAAAAAGAATACCTCCACCAAACAAAAGAGCTTTTTCTCTTTATGGTGAGGATAGGCTTTTTTATTTTCATTTATAACATTGAACATGTAAAAACTTGTATGTTTTTTGTAAAAAATCTTACGAATTTTAATTAAATAACATCCAAAAAAATAATAAAAAAATATGTAATTGCATGGTCGATTTGTAGTGTGACTCTGCTCTATGAATACGTAGGCATAGCACTACGAGCAAACGTTTCATGGCTTTCATGTCACTTCATTTCAACGGAGCGGATTAGCGTTGGCTAATGGCAGAACATAAAAAAATTCGTAAAATATTTGGCAAAATAAAAAAAAATTGATAGCTTGGCTACATAAACATCACAAGGGAATCGAAGCCCGTTGGTTTCTAAAGGAATAACTAAAATAAAATAAAAATAATTTTATTTTTAGCTTTAAGTAAAACCTCAAATCGGAATATTTTTTAATTAAATTAAGACAATATTAGCAAAACTCCTTCGAAAATCTGATAATGGAAAAATTAGAAAAAGACACGGTCGTGTCTAAAACTCGAATCCAGGACCTACGCCTCGCCGGGGCAGAGCTCTACCAACTGAGCCAGTTCTACCAGTTGGTAGAGCTCCACGTATGTCCTGGGTTCGAGTCCTAGATGTGCCGTATATTTCTCAGATTTTTCTATTTTCAGATCTTTGATAGAGTTTCACTAACATTGTCTTCATTTAGTTATAAAATAAAAACTTTTATTTAAATAATTTTTCCCTTTCTTACACATGGTATGGTAAAGTTTCTACGAACAAAAAGGATCATTATTTCTCCAGGCAATTATTTAACGTTATATTTAATGATTTTTTTCATTGATGTGAAAACTTCTTTAGCACCGTTGTGATTTGAAACTCGATGAAACAAATAATCGATACCACAAAGAGAAAAACTCATTCATCAATAAGATTTAGCCTGTGCGAGAATAAGATAAAATAATCTGTCTCTGAGGGAGACCACGAAACACTTTTTTTATCAATGTGAAAGATAATTTTTTCCACATGTTTGTCGTCGAATTCGAGTGCACCTTTTCTTATACATTTGGTCATCTTATTAGTATTTGTGTTTTTTTCTTCAGAGACTCTAGATGTCGCTTTCTTTTGTATTTTCTTTGCCTGTTCATTTTGGACTGTTTTGAAGATTGGATATTGATTTTATAAAAAAATATCAATTGTTTTTTTGGATTTCGTAAGATTCGATCCTTGGTCCGCAGAATGTCTGGCCGCTAGACACTAGAACTCTAGACGCTTTATACCACCTGACCAGGGAGACTTGCGTGGGATCGTGGATTTATCGTATTAAAATGGAACCGAGTACCCGTGAAATAAATAAAAAAATTATTTCCATCTCATTCTAAAGGCTAATTCCTATAGATGAATGTGTTTGTCTCGTTTTAGTGTCGCTCGCTTCCGTTTCAACGAGTTTCAAATCACAACGGTGCTAAAAAAGTTTTAACTTCAAAAAGCTACCAGTTATATCTAATTATGGAGAAGTAAATTTAGCATTCAATCCATTCGGCAATAAAAAATTGTCATTTTTTATATAATTTGTAAACATATAAATATTTTTAAAGAGCGAAACTTGGATAGAAATACATTCAAAATCTTATAACAATTGTATAACATTTTGATTGTAAACTACGAATAATTGAAATCATATATTACAAGATTTTCAGCTCGCATTATATTTTATTAATAGCTTTAGAAGCAGATTATAGGTCATTTCAAGGATCAATAATTTTCTTTCAACATTTTATATTCTACGTAACGGTCATTTTTCAATATTTTGACTTTGGGAGGTGGGTATGGGTACCGTTGACACCGAAATGATTTATTAGATTACCAACACCTCTGCTTTAGGAGATCCCAAGTGGCAGTGATTTCATGGGGTAAGGTATGTCCAGGCCTTGTTGGTGGATGCATCTGCCCACTGGGAGAGACTGGTTGAGGTAGACCTTTTGGCTTCTCCAATAGGACTCTATCGGAACGTCGCCAGTAGTGGGAGGGATGACTTTATTTTTTATTTTAATTTTATTTATTATGGAAAATCAACAGATATTTTACACTTATAATAATAACATTAATGACGTTCTATATTAGCGCCTTCCGAGTATACATTTAGGCACAATCAGGTTTTAAAAATAATTCACCAAAGTTTGGTAATTAAACATAACTTGATTGATTGCCGTAATGTAGTACCTTATTATGAATATGAACCAAATTCATTTTTAGAAAATGAATTTTATAAAATATATTATGATAAAACTGTACTAACAGACAGAACAATTAGTCATAATAGACCTGATATAGTTTTACATGACAAAATTAAAAAAATAACTTATATCATTGATGTAGCTATTCCAAATTCCTGTAATATTCAAAAAACTGTTTCTGAAAAAATTAGAAAATACACAGATTTAGGAAATGAGATTAAAAGAATTTGGCATTCTCGAACTATAAAAATATTACCATTTGTTATTTCGGCCACTGGCATAATACCTAGGAATCTGATTCAAAATTTAAGCATATTAGATTTGTCAAAGAATTTGTATATAAAAATGCAAAAAGCAGTAATTTTAAATACATGTAGGATTACAAAAGATTTTTTAAATATTTATATTTAGGGATCAGTAGGATTTATAGGTTCAATTAGAAATGCCACAGAGCCGAACCCTCTGATATGAAAATATCTGGAGTCGGTGAATTATATTCCCATTTGGTCTCTAGTAGGTTGACATGTTGTTCTTGTATTGTTTTGTATTTATAATACTTATATAGTGCAATTGCATAACGTGGATTCACTAGATGATCATTTGGGGAAGTGTATGAAAGGGTTTAGTTTTTCCTTCTTTTTTTTTTTTTTTTTTGGGGGAAAATTTAACCCGGACATTTAAATCTGGTGCATAAAATTACATAATATCCAATGACAGATTTTCACATAATTAAAAAGTAAAACAAAAAAGTAAGGGTCCTGTACCCATAAGAACTTAACAAAAATATAACCCTGAAAATTATTTTAAAAAAAGATATAAAAACACAATATAAACTGTAATAATCTGCTTACAAATTTTCAAACATGAAGTAGTCAGAGTCAGAAATCTATTCTCACTTCACAACAGCAATAATAATAATGTGTACATTGTACATACCTACAACTCAAGAGTGAATACAATAGTAAGTCGAATGACAAGTATGCAACTGGAAAGGATTCACAGCAATAACATAGTAACTTGCAATACGGTCAAAAAAATATTTAATGTTGGCTCGAATGTAAGTTTACTATCAAGTAGAACACGAATCACGAATTTGAGTAACCATTTTGAATGATGGGCTGGCTTTATGGTAGTTATGGTCAAATTTAATTTTATTTCTAGTGAAGGTAATCACATAACATTTAGAAGTGTTCATGTTTAGTTGATTAATTATACAGTAGTCATTAAGCCTATAAAGAACTTCATACATCCGTCACTTCTGGAGAACTTTTTCCCAGCCACCACCACCCCTCATACCTTTTTCCTTCCCAGAACTTCATCTCCTTCTTTTCTTCAGAAAACCCTCCACTCCTAAAGATGACTTAGTCATTTAGGGAAATTATTTTTTCGGGGCCTCCCTTGTGAAGCCAGTGTAAAAAAATATTTAAAAATTATTATTTGTTTCGTAAATTTGACTCATATTTTCCGAATTGGCAAAGTTTGTTATAATATGATGTTTAATACTTCTATTTTATTTTATATCCTTACTCTTGAGGGAGGATTGGTGTATGAAACTTTTCCCGTGATCGCAATTTAATTGCTTTCCGCAAAGTTGAGATGAAAGCCCTCAAGTAGCCAATTTAAAAACATTTCATAAGGTAGGTACTAGATATCAGGTAGGGGATAAGGAGGTAGTAAAGTTAGACCGGGCAGAGATCGCATCCACATCATTGGAGCATTCGAAAGGAACGTTTGTGGTGACTAGGGAATGCAATCTCGTTCTCGCGAGATCTCGGCCTTTTTTAGCGAGATTGATCTCAGACGAAAAAAAGGCGAAATCTCGCGAGTTAAACGAGATTACACTCGAGCATAAAAACGTCTTATTCGAAGCGCGTACTGACATGGACGGAGTTGCAATCTGTCGGTTTCGTTCAGTGCGCGTGAGGCGGTGGCCTGAGGTAGGCCCTCCGTTCATGGAGATACTTACAATCTATGTAATTGTGACGTAACCACAAGTACCCTGCTGATATACATGGCGCTATCCGAAATGTACTGAACTTGATCATTTTTCACGTGCAACCGTGGAGTGAACACGCTGTCGTGCGATGTCATATGACTTTTTTTCCAACATCAATCCATGCCTTCTCCACTAAATCTTTTCTTACGTATTCTGGTAAAGTATAGTTATGTAAACATGCATTTTTCACTTCCAGAACAAATCTAACGTTACTTTCATGTTCCGACATCATTTCTGTCAAACGTCAAACGAATAAGTATCAGACACAAATGATGCGAGCGTCGCGTGCGATCAGCACTGTCGGTATCGTGATACTGATTGGGAACTGACAGCCACCGCGTAGGGCCGTGAACGGGCACCAGCAAAATCGTACGGGGGGTACTTACGATCGGCGCGTATGATACGCGCACGAGGATCGAGTATCTTGTAAGTATCTCCGTGAACGGAGGCACGTAGCCTGAGATCTGTGGTTCCAACTTGCGTTGAATCCGAAAGGGCCTTCTCAGCGGCTGGTTATCTGGCCAACAAAATAAGAAGCCGTTTAGCAGACGATTCTTTGACATTTTGTGCTTCTTAAGGAGCTATTTTCAAAATAATTCGTGATAATGGCTTGTGATTTGAACTGAACAAATCTTTCATTTGATTGGTATATTTTGTTAATTAATCTGTAATTTCTAATAGTCTGATTAATTGGTATATTTTGTTAATTAATCTGTAATATCTAATGGATCTTCTGAGTAGATAGTTTTATTTAATTGATAATAATATCTCAGTTTAATAGTCAACTCAACTTAGATAATAAATTTCATTTTTTGACTTCTCGTTGTTTTGTTTGTTATAAAAGAACTGTTTTATTACTAAAAGATATTTGTTTGATACTAGAAGAGAAGACTGGTTGTTTCATTTGTTATTTGATGGATACATACGTCAAAGTTTACTACTTAGAAGTTTATTAAAAAATTAAAGACAAATACGTCAAACAATGTTTGATCCATAAGTCTATTGAAAAATTCGTGAAAATAAATGTTAATCTTAAAATACTTATAGTTTTTTTTTTCCTAATTTATTCAAATATTGTGATTATTTGAAAAAAAAACACACAAAACTGCCAATCTCGCAAGATCTTGAAATTGATGAGATCTCAGAATTGTTATTCATAAACTCGCGGGATCTCGCTTGAGCCCCAATCTCGCGAGATTTGCATTCCCTAGTGGTAACTAGCTTCTTATAATATTAATGGGTAACAATGATTATTCTTCTGTAACGTATTATCAATAAGTACCTATATCGATGATTTAGACCACAGATAATAGAAAAAGATTTAGACGTACGAGAGTACAGTATTTTATTTTATTTTTATTTTTTTTTACATTAACTCCACACAGGAGGCCCTGAGGAAAATAATTTCCCTCAGGGCCTATGTCATCTGGGATGCTGTGTGGAGGGTCTTTTTGAGGAGAGTAAGGAATGAACATTGGTCTTGAAGAGATCCATGTTGTAGGAAGGAGGAAACACAGAGGCCGGCAAATCATTCCACAGCCGAACTGTTGAACACAAGAACGAGTCGAAGAAACGACCCGTTCTCATGTGACAAATGTCAACCGTGTACAAATGTTGGGCACGCGTTTGGCGTGTTTCCCGACTATGCACCGGGGTCGAAGGGATCAATGATGCTAGTTCCTCGGAGCATCTTCCATTGTAATACCGGTAGAACAAGGATAGCATTCCCACCTGACACCTGTGCTCTAAAGATTGCAATCCGTCTGTTAAGATGGGAGAATCTATCAAACGGACCACCCGTTTCTGCACAGAGTCGAGGGTATTTTTTCAGGTATTTTGGAGCTCCAGACCAGAGATGGCTGCCAAATTTAACCGTGGGGCGTACTTGTGATTTGTACAAGGTTAGCAGTTGTGTACTATTAAAGTATCTGCGGGCCCTGTACAGTACGCCCAGTTTTTGGGAGGCTAACTTTACTCCGGCTTCGATGGAGCCCCCATACCTGAACTGGTCACTTAGGGTTACACCAAGCATATCAATGGAGGGCCTGTTCGGAAGATTGCTTCCGTTAAAAGATCCATACTATATTTGTATACATACATTAATAAATTTTTGGAATCTAAACAAAAACGCGAGATGGAATAAGAATTTTATGTATTTATAAGCCCATAATATTTACATGTTCAGTCGAAAATGTAAGTCTGAAGAAAAAAACTACAATATGTAATTATAAAAATGAAAATAACATTCGTTAAATAACATTTTCACAAAAAGAAATAAAAAGGTTGAAAATTAAGGTTTTTTTCAAGTATTCTAAAAGTCTAAG
Source organism: Limnephilus marmoratus (assembly GCA_917880885.1). NCBI lineage: Eukaryota > Metazoa > Arthropoda > Insecta > Trichoptera > Limnephilidae > Limnephilus > Limnephilus marmoratus. The sequence goes on along the minus strand of OU862920.1, from coordinate 37,884,618 downwards.
AGTCGTCCTAAACAGGAACATTTAAACCTTAAAACGATAATATTTATTTATTCATTTAAACGCCATAAAATGGTTTTAACATTCAAGTGATATATGAGATTACACAGTGGTACACAGAAAGGTATCAGTATTACAATAATAACAAAATAAGAATGTACATTTAACAAAGTATGATAAAAGCAAGTATTTAGGAATAAAATACTATTTATATGTCACTAAACTTCTGTTACTACGCTAAAAGAATAATATCAATGTTTTAATAACAGAAAACATCTTAATTAAAAGAATAAATATATGTAAATAAAGGTGACTTGTAAGAAAAGTTGTCCGCAGCAAGTATTTATAGACACAAAATAGAGTAATTTTGTATTGAATTTATTTTTACCTTCAAAGTTAACTTAGTTTGGAATGACTGCGTAGGTATTGCTAATTAGCTCTATTGTTTCAGGGTTGCCAGTTAAAGACTTAATAATATATTGGAATCGAATATAGTTAAGATATCTTTTTTATTTTTTATTTAAAAAACAACAAAGTTGTTTTTTAAATATACAACAAAGTTGCATTCCCATGAGTTATCAAAACTCATTAAGGGATCGCCAATTGGTACTTTTGAAAAGTTAAACCCAACCCAACCCAATATGCAGACACAATATATATGAAGAAAAAATTTACAAAACATTTCACAGAAGCAACATACGAACATAACATATGAAACATGTCTTATAAGATTTTATGAATTATTATAACTACTCATTTGATTTATGTACTGTTGGTGTCAAAAAGTTAAAATAAAGTATCCTCCATGATGGACTATAGAAATGCATAAAAAAACAAAATCAGGAAAATGCAATAAAAGGTAACGGGCTCAAAAATATACAGACCTAATACAAGATGTTTACATACAAAATACACGACAAGATTTAAAAAAGATATATACTGCGCCCATCATAACTGAATGTACAAAGTTTGGTACTTGGAGATAATCAGGATAGCTATCGGAACAGAGTTTGTACCTACTTATGACTCGTTTTCCAAATAACATTTAAAAAAAATAGGATTTCAATATATTGTTTCGAGATTTATTAGAGGCAAATACCTGTCTTAATTCTTCAGGCAATTTGTTATTAAATATTAAATTAGTATAAGCTTTCCCTGACGAAGGAACGTTTGTTCCGAAACCGGTCGGATTTGCGCATCAAATAAGTGGTTTATACAAAGTTGAATTATTTCATTTTTCAATTTGTTATAGTTAGTAAGTGTGAGTGTGAGTGTATCTGAAGTGAGTAGTTTAGAATCTGTAGTAAAATATGATACAGAATCCTTGCTGACGAATATTATCATGCTTTCCTCAATCATCTTGATTATTGTGATGGAAGAAAGTTATTACAGATGTATTCCGAGGAGTTGAACACATCTACCACTTCTGATAAAGCATTGCCAACTGCGTGCAATCTATATCTCTATAAGTGAGTATCTAAATGACTCAGTCCTGATATTTTTGTTGCAATTAAAAATAATTTTGGATCGTGTAGTTCTTGTAGGTAAATGGAAGGTTATTAGGTTTAATAAATCTGGGCTGTCTATAATACCATTTACAATTTTAAAAATAAAAGTCAAGTCGAAAATAAATCTTCTATCTGAGAGGTTTTGGAAGTTTAATTATTTCAGCAAAAATTCATTAACCATAAACTCGGTCCACCAATAGAATCATGAAATTACATGATTCTATTGGTGGACCGAGTTTATGGTTAATGAATTTTTAAGAATTTATGCTGAATTTTTTCGATGGAAACGAAGTGGATTTTGAAGTGAAGGAACCAAATAGAAGAATTATATTTGACTTGACTTTGACTTTGAACTAGAGAGAAATATAGGATTTTTAATGTTAATTTATTTTGAAAGTGTCTGCCATTTCGAATTGTCATGTATTTAGAATAAGTTTGTAATTCAATTAATTCGACATTCTAGTATCTACTGTCTTTTTTTATCATATAAAATATGTGAAAAGGAAGATTTTTATGAACAGGTTTTAGGACGATTGTCGATGTCATGCGTACGATCTCTCCCTGAGACTGGTATATATGTTTTATCGCCAGAAATTTTGTGTATTACGAAGGTACATCTATATACATCTAGATACAGAAGATACATCTATATCCCGGGTTCATGGGGTGAGGTTTGTCTAGGTCTTGGAGGCGGATGACCAAGACACACTGAACCCCAACACTACCCACCCCTTAAACCCTTATCCTTCCCAGAACTCTCCTCTCCTTCCTTTCCCTAAAAAACCCTCCACACAGCATCCCCAAAGATGACATAGGCCCTGAGAGAAATTATTTTCCTCTGGGCCTACTGTGTGGAGCTCATGTAAGAATAAAAAAATAATAATAATAAAAACGTTCATTCATTAATACATTTTTTACAGTATTATACATTTTGTTCTCTTATCATTGAGTCTATTGATGAAAAGGTCACTGCTCAGCTACAATGCAGGATTTCTCCTGGAATGCAGCTGGTTTTCAGCAGTGCCTCCAATATATAAACAGAAAATTAAATAAAAAATTAAATTAAATAAATATAAAATAAGTACAAAAATTAAATTACATAAAAAATCATAACCCTAATTTACACAATATGTTACAATATAAATAAATAATAGAAATAAAAAAAAAATAATGTAAATCGGAATTCTAAAGCCAATAATCTTAATATTAAAACTCAAATATGAGAAAGGTTTAGGGGCAATACGTGTTCCTCTGGACATTTCCCAGTTTTAGTAAACTTTCTTTTTTTTAATACATCGCTGAAGAAGAAGATAACAATAATATCTAAACGAAAATATGAAAGAGAACAAGACACAGAAAAAGACAATGGTCGCAACTGGGACTCGTACCCAGACCTCTCGTTTTTATTTTTATTTTTTTCAAAACTATTAGCTATTTATTACAAAAATGACATAAACTCATTCTTTATTTGCTACTTTTTTAATATTGTGAAGTAAACGCAATCGAAATAAAACTAGTTTTATGTCCAGAGGAACAACACCTGTATATTCCTCTGGTCACTGTATAGTGTTCCTCTGGACAGTACTTGTTCCTCTTACTGTGAACAATTAATGCTTTCTAAAGTCGTAAACACAATAAAACAATAACAGCAATAAATAGTTTATTTAAATAATAGAACAGTTGCTAACTTCTAGTATACTTTTGTTGCCATATTTTTTTCTATATCTTGTACTGTCATACTAGATAGGTAAGACCTATTTTAGAGTCATCAATTTTTTATATATAGGTAACAAAATATTCACAAAAATGAATTATTGAAGTAAAATGATTGGCTTATTAGACACGTGTTTTTCTGATTTTTGCCTACACAATTCAGCTAACCATAATAAAACAATATTTTATTCTAAAAAGATAGAATTATACATCTTAGCTTAGACCATAAATCTTGAAATGATCTTAAAATATAAATAGACATTTTGAAGACAAATATGTTAAACAAGTCTTCGGTTTTCACCGAATCGTCAGAATCATCATCCAATTCAAAATAATTCTGACACATTAAAAATCCTTCTGGAAGTTGGAAAATGAATATGTCCAGAGGTACAAGCAAAAAATGTCCAGAGGAACACGCAGTGGTCATTTTTTACAATTTCAAAAGATTCTCTATTTGAGATTAGGTTATTAGAAAAATAAATACCCTCGCTGTTTCTTGGAGAAACATGCATTCTAAAGCAGAGTTTAAATAATACAGACTCTTTAGTCTTCGCAATATAAAATAACTCAATAAAAACCAAAAACAAATTTACTTTTTCGATGAAAAAAATACAATCAGCGTCCCTCACTTTAACTTTGACAAGGGAGAATGGTGATTAAATCAGTGTTGACAACTTTAAAATGCGCATTTGTTGACGGTACTTAATTAATACAAAAATTGATAGTTCAGGAAATAACGCTACTGTCCAGAGGATCACGTATTGCTTCTACGTATTTTTTACATTCTTACTAGTAATAACCTTAGTCGAGACTGACTAGTTTACAAATATATTAACGTTGAGTTTATTTTTCGATTACTTAGATTCAGAAAGTTCGATAAGTACATTTTTCATAATTAAGTCAGGTTAGTAATAATAAAAATCATAATAGAGTAACAGGACTTTTATTTTAGATTTGCGTAAGTAATTATTGCACAACCTTTATCGATGATCCATTGTTTAGTCAAGATTTTAAGTTTAGAATGGGTTGTTTCAAGAAATTTTACCCATTCAATGGAAATCTGTTAAAATTCTGTGATTTTTGTCAGTTTTATGAAGCAACTGGCCTGTAATGACATAATAATAGATCTTGAATATAATTTACACAGAACGCGAAAATTAACCTCAAAAATTTGATAAGTTTTATCCAAAAATTTTGAAACAACCTGTCTTGAATTTTTTTCATTCATGTATTTTTATTGAATTTATTTGTAAGTATATTTTATTCTCAATGAATGTTTAATGTAAAACGTAAGTAAATGTAAAGTTAAACATTCTTAATCCAAATGTTGTATTTGTTTTAAACGTTTCTAAGTATTCTTTCGTTTTATGCGGCGCGTTTGGTGAATTTTGTGTATTTTCGTAAAATTGACTTGTTTTGGTATTGTTTGTTTTTTCTTGTTTTATTCAAGTAGAAGAAGCAGATACCAACTTTATTTGAAATTTCTTGTCTGGTAACTGAAGGATAAAGGGCTCTCTTCCCAGAAAACTTCATCTGCCTCTTTTGCTTTGGCGAAATTGGATGTATGGCGGTTACGTCATATCTCGATCATATTTGACTCTCGCACACCTTTAATGAATTCCTCGTGTATATCTATATACATAATATTCCACTTATTTCGTGTAGATTGATAAGTGTGATGATTACAAAATTTAGGCAGAAAACATCCGTAGATTGATTCATATTTTTTTGAGTACGGCGATAAACCACAAAGAATTGTCACCCTTCTGGTGGATTTAATAACTGAAGTTATATAGGTAATCGAGATAATTAACATTAATGTAAGTAACCACTAACTCGTACGTAAATATACAAACAGAATGTGGGAAAATATTACAAGCACAAAGCGGAGTTTCTTAGCGGACCCAAATAGGAAAGGAAATGGTAACACATGGTAGGCCATTCTCTTTTGTAGGCAAACGCGAAGACAGAAATTTGGTAGAAAACGCCAGAGCCGAACAACACTCACAACAAGTGTTCACTTCATGCATATAAAAGATAAAAAAAATGAGTGTGCTTTAAACCACACGACTGAAGTAAAACTTCTTTAGCTGCATCTATATGATCTGAAGAGAGAAAGAAAATGTGCGCGCGCACTGCTCTCTTGCTCCTACAGTATGATACAGACAATAGGCCTGCACTGTGTCTTAGATATACGAAATGTTACTAGCTATGAGAGAAAGAGAGAAAGAAAATGTGTGCTCGCACCTCTCTCTCTTGCCCCTACACTAATATACGAAACGTAAATCTCTCTCTCTCTCTCTCTCTCTTTCTATCTTCACTAACTTATATCTCCCTCTCAACTAATTTATATCTCGAATTCACAAGCTTACTCCCCAATTCAAGCGTGCGTAAAGATGTTTTACTTTAATGATTAAAAAAATATTTGTGTGTGACATTTCTTTTAACTTTCATTGTTAGTAAAGCTTTGTACTTAACAAGCAAGACATTTTATATAATATAGGTATGTTTTACAGTCTTACTCAGAATCAAAGCATCGTTCAGACGGTTACCAAGCTTGAGACTACCGGCTCAGGTTCAAAGCTTTTACCACTTAGCCACGGCTCGTTGTTAGTTAGACTCAGTTAGAGAATTCCAGGGACACTTGAAATTCTTTGAATTGCTATTCTAGATAAGATTTGAGTTATATTTGTTTTTTTTTTAAATTTCGTCTTGACAAATTTCTATTGATGATAATGAGGCATAAAATAAATATAAGAATTTACTATAGGTTGCGAGTTTTAATTACTATTCAAGTACCAATGCAGTAGAAGCACATCATGCGAAGCGCATAACTAAAAAATAAACATTTTAATTAGTTGCCGTGTTACCTTGCATAACGGAAAATAGTAAGACCTATATTTTGTAAAATTCAGTAAAGTCGATTTTAAGTTGAAAATCCGTTGTTTTGTTTGGATATCCGTAAAAAAAATATAATTTTCAAAAGCACTTTCTCCCTAGGCAAAAAACTAAATTAGTGAATTAGTATTAATCAAGCAAAATGTTACATATTTTTTTAAATTGAAAACTCGTAATATCTTGAACTAATATTTCAGAATGTGTAATTCACACGCGGTAAAAATGACACCTTCAGAAAACTAAAGTAGACAAGAGTGGGGAGACTACGAAATACCGCACGAAGAGGAGACCGATAGGATAGGAAGCACCGCACTTGAATTCCAGCGCACTTCTTTCTATACATTTGGTCATCTTATTAGTATTTGTGTTTTCTTATTCGGAGTCGCCGGATGTCGCTCTCGTTTACCTGTTCATTTTGGAGTGGTTTGAAGATTGGATTTGGTTTTTCGCAAAAATAAATTTTTTGTTATTTGTTATCTTAAGATTTGACCCTTGATCCGCTGAATGTCAGGCGCTTTATACCGGTAGACTAAAAGAGACTTGTGTGGGACCGTGGATTTTTTCGTATTATATTGGAACCGAGTACCCGTGAAATAAATAAATATTTTATTCCTACCTCATTCTATCGCAGGCTAAATCCTAGTATGTGTTTGTCTTCTTTTAGTGTTAAGTGTCGCACGCTTTCATTTCATCGAATTTCAAATCACAACGGTGCTAAAGAAGTTTTTACTTTAAAAAATGTACTGAGAGGAATATTTAAATAAAAATACAATAGTTATCAAAGAATATAATACCAGCGTCACATGCAAATAAATAGCTGATTAATGTCTAAAAATTTCCATGTAATAAAGTTTATACTGCTTATGAACAAGTTTAATGTGCCTTATAAGTTATTGATCCGCTTTATTTATCTCATAAAGCCTCCCGTGACCTAATTATGTGTTAGTTTATTATGAAACACTGTGTGTGATAACTTTCCGGGTGATTCCTAGGTTCAGTCGGCCAGTTAGCTCCATCAGCTTATTAAATTTATCTAGCCACCCCCTTCCTTGCCTCCACAAACAATTTTACAATTTGGGAGGCTGGTATGGTAACCGCCGCCCCATAAACCATTTATTGGATAACCAACACCTCTAACCAACAAGTGGTTCGCTACGTTTGGTGATTTAGCAGGGGTGCCCGGGTTCATGGGATGAGGTTTGTCCAGGTCTTGGATGACCAGGATACACTGAACCCCCTTAAACCCCTTTCCTTCCCTCTCCTCTCCTTCCTTTTCCTAAAAAAACCCCTCCACACAGCATCCCCAAAAATGACATAGGCCCTGAGGGAAATTATTTTCCTCAGGGCCTCCTGTGTGGAGCTCATGTAAAAAAAACCCTACCATAAAATACCCTAATAGTTCGCAACGTTTGGTGACTTAGCAGAGGTGCCCGGGTTCATGGGGAGCGGTCTGCCAGGTCTTGGCGGCCCATGCGTCTGCCCTCCTGCTGCGTGGTAGGCAGGATCGAGAGAGACTGGTTGAGGGAGGTCTTTTTGCCTATCCGTTCATAATCTCTCTTCAGTTTATTAAAAAACACGAGTGTGCTTTAGATTTAGACCACACGACTGAAGTAAAACTTCACTAAATTATATCTCCCTCTCAACTTCCGTTCGCCTCGCCCGACCGTTCGCTCGCCCAATCACACTTTTCGTAACGCTCTCGTCACGCATTCACCAGCTTACTCCCCAAGTAAAGCGTTCATAAAAAAGTTTTACTCCAAAAACTTTAGTATTTATGTAAGTGTGATGTGGAATTATTTTGACGTTTGTTCAATGAATCACCAAGACATCGCGAGTAAGAATCCCAAAACACACATTTATCGAGTACTGCTGCAGGAGTGTATCTAGAACAATATATCCAAGACGTCATTCAAACTTTAGCAACAAAGAACTACAAGAAGAAGAACATGGATGAATGAAGAATGCAGTGCGAGCGTCCTAGAGGGGAAACCGTTAATTCAAATTATTCATCTATTAGCAAATTAAGGCATGGCGTGACGTGGTTTGCGCAACTCCCATAATTTAGAAGTCAATCGTTTTGGTAATCCATCCATGTAACTCAATGAGTCTGAAGTGGGTACGAAGGGAACGGTTTTGCGGATCAGTTTATTAATGATCAGGGGGTCGTTTGCTTTTCTTATTATTCTAATTACGTATACGTTAATCGCCTAATGCAAGTTAAAGGTTTTTTTTTTCATACTAATGGCGTGTTATCAGTGTATTGTGCACCAATTCAAGAACCTATATATGTATAAGAGACAAAGTAATATAACCGCACCGCGTCATATTCACTGAAAAGTAAGGGCATTGATAAGCCTAATGGGCTTTAGAGGTGGGTAAGTTCTGCATTTTTCCGGAAGCCTCCGAGACTTGCTTCCTTTTAAAAGTACACGAGTTCTAGGAGCAGGTCCCGGGTCCGAGTTCTTAGGTGCGGACTGGGCACTGGGTATTGTTGCGGCGCACCGAAACGGGACGCACGGGTTCAAAGAACTCGGAACCAGGACCTACTCGTAGAACCCACACGAGAACTCAGAACCCCGGAGTCGGACAAGACCCGTACGAGAACAAGGACCCGTCACCCGTGCAATGTAGGTACATTCAATGTATCTACACTGCACGGTCTTTTATTGAGAATTTAAATAAGTAAATTAATAAGCTGTAATGCTTTACTATAAACTATTATTTTATAATGCACGTCACCCGTTGATTAACGATACCAGATAAGACGCTCTAATTAAAAACTACTCCGTGCCTAGCCGAAGGGGTCACGCACGTGTGTGTCGATCAACGAACAGCGATCGAATGAAGCCCAGCGCCCAGCTCGTGACGTGACTCAAGGGGAAGTGTCATAGTTGGCCGGCCGCGGGCAGCGGGGAGTGTCGGGAACTCACCGAGACCCGCGACTCATGAGTGGAATGGTGAGTGACGCCGGACCGTGGATCGCGGAGCAAGCCGGCGCGGCGGCCACGGGGTGAGTCAGGAATGTAGTAGTTCGCGCGAGTCCGGGAGTGGGCGAAATGAATGGATTGTGTCGCGATTCACGTAGCTTGGAACAAGGCGCTTGGGTTTAAAGGAACCCGGGACTTGTATTCGAGTGCGGTTTTCGCGCTTCGGCGTTGAGTTGCTCGGACCGCCGGATTTATTTGGATGCGGAGAGTACTGGGACTGGGCCGGGTTCTCTGGGAGTAGTCGATTTGAAAAAGGAGTGGGAGTAGGAACCGCTTCCCGCAAAGGAGCGGATCACATGAGCCCATTCCAGCTGAACTGACACATCGCTAATGGGCTTAGGCTTAGCAATGCCTAATAACTACACCGCGCTTAATTATTTTCTGTCATGCTTTAATATTACGCTTTTGTAGATTATGTTATAATTTGTGTATTAGCGATTACCCGCCATTCGTTGCAATGCCACTCAGAAAGAAATTGTTTCTCGCTGCGTATTCCCGTCTCCGTTCCACTTCCGGGTCCCCTTTCCCTCTTATGCTCCCATTACACCTTTACTCCCATTCCATCTCTCTTCCTCCCACTCCTCCATCGTCCCCCCTTTCCCCCTCCCAGGTTCCCACCCCCTCCCACCTCCCCTCTTTGTCGCTTAACTACATGAAATACACACATTTTTTAAACAGCTGGCACGCCACCCATTTTAAAATTTGTATAAAAATTTCACAACGTCAGAGCATACCATTATATACAGAAACCTTCACGGCGTGCACACAACAAATCACCGAAGTTTTCTCGCCATCGGATTAATGATATAGTTTAATATCTTCTTATTAATAAGAGTTACCAACATTAAAATTTTGAAAAGCATCTCCTGTACGGTAGACAATACTAAAAAGGTTTTACATACTAACAATAAAGCAGAAAATCTGTTTACATGGATTAACAAGCAAGAACCACCTTGCAAGTTAATTTAACATTTGGAGACTGGAAAATCTACGTTTAAGCAAATATTTTTGGGAATAACGTCATTTCCATGCTTTGCTTTTATCGTTGTAATATGAAAAAATGGAACTATGACAACCCAGGACAGTGACAAATCAAAATAAAATGTGTTTTCGTCATTAAAAGTGATAATAAAACTAGCGTCGTTCACCAACACAGAAATTCTCAGGCAGGCTAGAGCAGATAGAGAACTGCTTACATTAATAAAAATCAGGAAAAATTCATTTCTGGGTAATATACTTCGAGGGGAGAAGTATCACTTGCTCCATTTAATATTGAAAGGCAAGACAGAGGGTCGCTGATGGCCTGGTAGGAGACAAATGCCTTGGATGCGAAATATACGAGAGTGGACCGGCATTAGAAGTGTGGAGGAGCTATGCCGGGCAGCGCAAGACAGAGAGACATTTTCAAGAGTGATGATGAGAACTTGATAAGGCACGCAAAGAAGAAAGAAGAAGATAAAACTAGCCTAAAAAATTATAACCTAACCTAACCAATTTAACCTGTTTTTTCATCACTTTTCATGAGTTTACATCACGTAACATTAATTTACTTTACGTTTATAACAATAATAACACAAAAAAATCATGTGTGCAGTTCACACACGGTAGAAGCGAAACTTTCAGAAAACTAAACTTGGAGAATGAGACGAATGCAGAGTATCAGGAGTAGGATAAATATAGGGTTTATTTATTATAATATATTATTAAATTAATTTTAATTTTATACTATGAAGCACCGCACAAAGAGGAGACCGATTATTCTATCTCATTCTCTCGCAGGGTAAATCCTATAGGTGTATGTGTTGTATCGTTTTAGTGACGCCTGTTTCCGTTAATTGAGTTTCACAACGGTACTAAAGAAGTACTCACTTCAAAAATCAGAGTGTGCAATTCATACGCGGTAGAAGTGAAACCTTCAGAAAACTGAAGTAGGCAAGAGTGGGGAGGCTACGAAGCACCGCATAAATACGAGACCGATTTTACTATCTCATTCTCTCGCAGGCCTATAGATGTGTGTTTATCTATTTTTAGTGTCGCTATTTTTCGTTTCATCGGGTTTCAAATCACAACGTTACTAAAGAAGTTTTCAGTTAAAAAAGATTTTTTAATCTGGCCATCCTGGATATGAAATTAAATTGCATGTTTACAGTGTTACGAGAGCGATGTTAAGTGCTTACTCGGAATGATGCAAAATTTCTGATGAGTTTTGCAAATATTTCTAACGATGATGCTCTGCGGGGGAAATGCAGACCGGCAATGGAAAATGGATTTACCATAAAGTCGAATTTTCCCGAAGTAGCAACAATTTTTTTATAAATTTAGTTTATCAGAAGAGTTTTGTCATTTTTACGACCTCGGTGGTTATATTAAATTTGGGTGGGAATATCTTGACCCCCCTTGATACAAGAGGGGCAAAGGATTTCCTATTGTCTTAAATTAAACAAAAAACTATAAAGTAAATTAAATTTATGATTCATCTCTGTAAAAAAAATGTAGGTTGTTTAAAGGTCTACCGGAATAACTGTCAAGCGTGAACAATTTCAAAAGAAAAGAAGAAATATTGTTTTCTATTAGTTAAACTTAGGACCAATAAAAAATATATACGTATTTAATTACAAACTTCCAAAAAGGGTTTTTCTAACTGATGGAAGTTCTTATTCAAATACACGAGTTTCGCTCTTCTGAAATTTCTTATTCATCTTAGTTCAGGTAGAAGTTTAGACACTACAAGTTTTAGGCCTGATTCTCCCAATGTATTTGTATATTTAAAATGTAGCCTTCATATTAAATTAGACTGAATTGTATACATCTATTTAAAAATATTTTTTATTTATTTTAACGCGTCTCGGGTAACGCTGAACCTTGATGGAAAATTATTAATATTGTTTCCGTAATTAATATCGTAATATAAGGTCAGTTCTACAAATTTAAAAAAATATTCAAAATAAGGCGAAGAAAACACAAAGGAAGGTGACATCTAGCGACTCAAAAGAATAAAACACAAATACTAAGAAGATGCCCAAATGTATTCAAAGTGCACAAAATGTGAAAAAAAAATCATCCTTCATCTATATAATCTATCTATCTATCTATATATCTTATATCTTATATATATATTTATATATATATAAATAAAAATGAATTGCAGAAATGAATGTACGCGCATAACTTATGAACGACTGCACCAAATTGGATAATTCTTTTTTTCTGTGTGTTCGTTATTGTCAGGACAAGGTTTGTACAAAAGAAGCGGTGAGCTCTGGCGTAATGAAATTTGTATAAAAAAATTGCAATAAGTGGCACGCGAGCTGTTTGAAAACTGAATGTACTGGGACTGAATGTATAGAATGCGGGAAGGGGAAGGGGAACTCGGGAGGGGGTTCCCTGAACGGGGGAAGGAGGGAGTGGAGTGGGGAGAGGGAAGATGGAGGAGGCGGAGTGGGAACGCGAGAGGGGAATGGGATGCGGGAGAGGAAGGGGGGGAGGAAGGGGAACGGGAACGCATGCCGGGAACCAGATTGTCATTGATAAAAAAGTGGTTCGTAGTTTCCCTTGTCTACTGTCGCTTTCTGAAGGTGTCTCTTCTATCGCATGTGAATTATAAAATCTGTTTTTTTTTGTAACTAGTTTGTTTGCAAAAAAAAATAAATGAAGACTAATCGTCTAAGTACTGAAACAAGGCACTTTGATTCGTTATTTTTCGTGGACTTGTCCAAATGCTTGCGACATGTTTTAATGATTTTTGTCATGAACCACCAGCCAAAGTCCAAGTTTTTATCCCTTTCATATGCCACGCTGGCGGTCGTTTCTCTAGAATCCACTATATCATTAGTTCAAATATGCTGATATCGGGTGAAAGTTGGAACAAAAGTTCAGATTGGAATAATATGGAAAGTTGCCAGGAAATACCAATATAAAACGGAGATCTCACGATTGCCCCAATGCTGTCTTTGTTCTCTCCGAGATACCGAGCATTGAGCAATATATTCCCCATATTGTAAGAAGTAAATATGCACTTGAAGATCCCCGTCCTTCGGCCGAATCTTTGATAACTTCGTACCCCGCCTATTTTAAAGTGCTCGCGGTATGATACGGACAAAGAACGAATTCCTTTTTACAATCTAAAAATGTGAGTGAACTTCAGAGTAGGTATGTGGCCATGGTTGCGAGGCTTTGAGTTTTCTCGGGAAAGTAAAGCCCTTAGAAACCAAGCCGGCATTATTCCTTAAGAGATAGGTACCATTCCAAGGCGCGGAGGAATTTCAGTGAATGAAGAGTTTTCTTAATAAAAGCCAGCGGCGCAACAAGGGACACATATTGCTAGAGCCTCAATGCTCTTATTGAGATGGCTCATACCCGTTACACCCACACCTCCTTCCAGCGTCTACTTCCCCATACTTCGAGGATCAATTTTCGCGGTGGAAAATTTTGTTTCCTCAGCTATTTTTGAATATTCATTCATTCGAATCTGCCTAATTGGATTCTGAGAATAAAACTTTTGCTTTGTATAAGTTTTATCTTGTTACAAATAATAAAAATTAATGTAAATGGTTTATTTATGTAAATTCTGGAAACATTTTTAATCTATTCTGTTAATGTATAGTATACCTACGTATTGTTGTTATTTGTTAAGGATTATTATTACGTCGCTGGATTGCTTTTCTTTTATGATCCCCGCATGAATGTATGCTATGGATACCCGTTTCCGGGTCTAATCGACTGATTGGTCAGTAAATGTTAATTTATTACGAAAAAAACAAGTGTGCTATAGACCACACGACTGAAGTAAAACTTCACTTACTTATATCTCCCTCTCAACTTCCGTTCGCCTCGCCCGATCACACTTTTTATAACGCTCTCGTCACACATTCACCAGCTTACTCCCCAAGTCAAGCGTACGTAAAGAAGTTTTACTTCAAAAACTCAACACATAAATACGCTACAAGGTTCACAGAAAACTTATTACCAAAAGCAAACAAAACAATTTTCCAAGAAGGACCATACTACATGGCCATTAAAGTATATAACAACCTTCCACATAACATTAAACAAATACAAGATGCACACAAATTCAAAAGATCACTAAACACTTTCCTTAAAACCAAATGTCATTACGCCTTAGGTGAATACCTCAGATAAATGAAACACCTATATTTGTATTTTTATTGGTACGAGTATATTTATATTTTCTTATTTGTATAAAAATTATAATATTCTTCATTGTATAAACATTATAATTTAACATATATGTGGTTAGCTGGAAGAAATGGGGTCTACCTATTAGCTACACCTTTTGTATTTTTTATTTAAAAAATAGCGACACTAAAAAAAAGAAAAACACACACATCTATAGGATTTACTGTGACTGATATAGTATAATCACTCAGTCTCCTCTTTGTGTAGTGCTTCAGAGCCTATTGGTCTACTCTTTGTGCGGTGCTTCGTAGCCTTCCAGCTCTTGTCAACTTCAGTTTTCCGAAGATTTCACTTCTACCGCATGTGAATTCCACAATCTATATTTTTTTTGAATGATTATAAATATATCAAAAGTCAATATTCGTTTTGGTTTTAACGACATATTTCTTGGTTACTCTCTACTCTCTCTTGGTAACTTCTCTACTCTCGTGTCCCCGTCTTCCTATTGCAATAATTTATCTCGAGTCTGAAATCGTCATGAACTTTTTTTGAAAACTAAAAGATATACATATATATTTTTTAAATATTTTTAGGGTCAGTTACCATCATGGGCTCTCTTCTATATTTGAAAACTAAAACAAGTAGCAACAATTTACGTATTTAAACATAAAATAGTCTTACAGAGAAAGTGTTGGATATTTTTGATAGATTACGACTATTTACGTACGTTACATGAATTAATATTCATACACAATACTAACTCTTGGACTATTAGGCAAGGGTAATTTAAAAAAAAAATTATATAGGTATATATTTTTATATTAAATAAAAAAATAAAATAAATTGAAAATATCTTTATTACGGTGACCCGACAATTGATCCAGCGACAATTGGCCTCCCGACAGTAATAAGTCTATAAGTCCCGATTCTATGTAATAATTGTAAAATCTATATATATATATATATATATTTATTGTTATTAAGTTTATTTTGTAGAACTCCATTTTAATTTTTAATTTATTTTATATATTTAATAATATTATTATTCAATGTATAAAAACAGTTTATTATAAACAAGTTCTGCTTCTGCTTCGTAATTATAATAAAATAATAATAAAAGTACACCAGCGTAAAAATACAAAAAAATCATATAACATAACTTTCTTTAACTGAATACAACTGCTCCAAACCGTCCGGAGCCAGTGAGACTATGGCATCAGTGGCGTAGCGAGGGGGGGGCGTACCACCCCGGGTGCCACTCGACCAAGATATTGCATACACATGAACACAGTCTGTTATTTATATTTTCGTAACTCTATGGCTCCCCGTAAAGTGCCTCGAATCTTGGGTCGGTCGGTTTTTTATAGGCGGAATAGCCTATATTCTGAAATTCTCTAGCCACCCCCCCCCCCCCCTCCCCAATTTTATGAAGTCGAAATTAGGGTTTTGAATTTCTCCAGTCAACTTTAATAGGGGGGGGGGGGTAACACTACGCCCCGAGGGGGTGAGATTCGCCCCGGGTGCCACCCACTTTGGTATGTTATGAGACTGAAGGCACTGGGGAGGGGAAGAAGATGAGGAAAATGTACCTGACTATTAAGGTCTAGCAGTCTGCCGGATCTACTAATAAAGAAATAAAATAAAATAAAAACTGTCGGGGGAAGAAGTATCGGGGAAGAAGTATCGGGGGGGAAGAAGTAGGGGAAGAAGTATCGGGGGGGTTTAATCATTTATCTGGGGGATCAACCGTCGGGAGGATCAACTGTCGGCGGCATCGACACTGTCGGGGGGTCAATTGTTGCCGAATCAACCGTTTTGGAACCCTTTATCACTTGTAAAATGAAATTCACTCCCAATATTTATTTATTTATTTATTTATTTATTTACGCCCATTTAGGCTTTTAGATACATATATACACTTAACAATATTTACGAAATTATACTAGTAAATAGTGCAGGAAATGACTGTTTACAACACTTGCACATAAACAAATATAAAGCAAAAATACTATTGAATTTGATCCACACAGTATGCAGGCACAAAATATAAAAACAAAAAAAAAATACTATAAAAATAGAATTTGATCAGCACAGGATGCAGGCACAAATTATTAAAAAAAAATACAAAAATAGCTTCTCTCCTTCAGCCGACAAAACACCACCAATATGTTAGTCAATTCAAACAGTTTCATCAACACATT
Organism: Limnephilus marmoratus; assembly: GCA_917880885.1. Classification (NCBI taxonomy): domain Eukaryota; kingdom Metazoa; phylum Arthropoda; class Insecta; order Trichoptera; family Limnephilidae; genus Limnephilus; species Limnephilus marmoratus. The sequence goes on along the minus strand of OU862920.1, from coordinate 37,868,178 downwards.
CCCCTACTTGATGAAAAAAACTTCAATAAGGTATGTTTATATATTAAAATTGATGTATTAAATATATCAACAACATCGGAGTATTTGTTTCCAAGCTGTTGAATCCGTCGCATATTAGTATAATATTGGCATGTTGACTTAGAATTGCCACAATAATATGGTAGGTACTGTCTTGTGACTGACCTGCCTGGAGTATGAAAGGAGATTACATATAATAAATCAGGGGTGTCAAACATTGAATTAATGATTTTATACAAACAGGTTAAATCGAAAATGATTCTACGATCCGATAATTTTATTAAATTTAATGAACGAAGTAGGTTATCGTAATTTAGGTATTCACTAGGAATGCCCATTTTAAAATTTACATATCTTAAAAATTTATTTTGGATTCTTTCAATCGCATGTGAATGAACCTCATAATTTGGGGACCAGACCGTGGAATTATATTCTATATGACTCCTTACTAGTGACATATATAAAGTTTTTACAGTATTGACATTATTAAAATCGCTAGACACCCTTAAAATAAATCCCAACATTTTCAAAGCTTTATTGGTTATTATTTCTATATATTAATAATATTAGTTTACAAAAACCCCATCGGCTTCCAGGATTACCTACGCATCTTATAAAATTATGATAATTTCCCAGACACGGTGCCTTGTTAATCTGTCAAAGGTGTTCTACAATATGTGCGTTTTACCTCGTTATTATGAAAACCGAAGTATTATTAATCAAATTTAGCAGCTTTTCGCCTTTCGCCGTAAAAATTGAAAAAGAAAACATTGCTAGGGGCTTTCATCAGAATGGATTTATTCTTTCGCAGTAACTCCGCGGCACGTTGACATTGACAGAGTACCGCTAATACTGCTGGCACATTTCGGTAGATACAAGGTGTTTCGATAATTTAAGTTTTAAGTGAAAAAAAAATAATTTTTTTGGTGCTTTTTTCTAAACACAAAGGAGCAGACTTTTAATTTTATATAAATAACTGCGTTTGAAGAATATTTTTTAAGCCGCCGCTACCTGTAATTCTTACATATCTCCCTTAAACATTTGAAGTTTTTAAGCACTTAAAAAAATATATGTTATTTTTAAGATAATATCTAGATGCGTTCCATACCGAAACGAAAATTATATGAAATTCCCTAAATAGAAAAAAAAACGCTAAGTATGCTCCGAAAACTATTATAAGCACGTTGGTTTCAGTTATTTTACAAGTCATAGTTGTGAAAAAATTCACAATGCTTCATTAAATGATATTTAAGGCGCCTTCCACGAGGTTTTTGCTCTATTTCAAATGATTCGTTTTTTATTAAACATTTTTCACAATTTTCGCTCGATTTTATCGCTTTAGCGCGCTCCTCTAACATTCGTAATTACATATCTCTCGATCTCCTTCTTTTTGAACGCGGAAGCGGCGCCTTAAGGCTTCCCGCATTTCTAACGATGTATTGCATATTTTCCTTAAATACTATCAGCCTTACTAAAAAAAACCACAGCACGACCGATAACCTGTGATGCTGCCGCGATATGAATAAATCAAAAATACACTAAAACACGAAATATTACTAATAAGATTTGTTCTTAAAATGTATTTTACATCTGGCAACAATATAATTTTTTATAGTATACACAATAAATTGTTTGTTTTCCTTCATAACCGGTAGGTGGCGGCGTCTGCGCATTCGTCGTTCGCGCTCATAAATGAACTTTCGCGCTAAAACCGCGAAAAAAATTTCGCTCCGCGAGTGTGTGTAATATTACTTAAATGTCATTGTAATTTCTATTAATATGACTAATTCACTCTTATATTCATATAATTGATATATTTACCGTGTTCTTCTGGTTTTTTTATAAATGTAGTCAAGTTATAATAACAATAATCGTACTTTGAAAATTGAAATGTTAAAAATTATTTTATATGATAGGTACATGAAAATTTAAATTTACATAAGGATTTTATTTTATGAGAATTTTATAAAATGGTGTTTTTTTTAAATATTATTATCTAATACATGTGTTCCTAAACGTAACAAAGAAATTAAATGATGCAAGAAATCTGTTATAAAAGCCGGTATTCTTTTTAGGTTATTTTTTTGGCAAAAAAAAATTTGTGAAACTTTTCCATTATTTTTTTATTGTATGCACGAGGAAAAAGTGAGGTGACAGTTTAATTTCAAATTCATTATGTAAAAGGACTGTATTTTTTAAATTTTGTTTTTTTTTTAAATTTTTTAACACTTTCACCAAAAATGTTTTGGTAAGAATTTTTTTTCCTTTTTTTTCCGCGTTTGAATCTTAAAATATGGCAGTTTTTTAAAACTAAAGTGTTTTTCAAATACACAAATCTAAAAGCTAATTTTATCAAGTTTTCATAAATGGTATTTATTTTTACGACACCTTCAAAAATAATAAATGTATAGAACATTCAAAATACTTCAGACATACAAATTTGGTTCGTTCACAACACATCTTTAATAAAACAGAGATAAACTACCCTCTCAGGCTGTGTAAACAATGTGTATTTTTTCCATGAACAATTTTTTAATTAGTAATGTTTTCACATCCGCGGCCGTTTGTCAATTGAATAAAATTTTTATTTGGCTGTTAGAGACCAAGAAATCTGCTGTCAGTAAATCTATTGGTCTACAATTTAAGAACTCGTATTTGAAAAAGTTATCAACGTACAGTTGGTAAAATTTTAAGTGAGCCATAAACTGTTCTCAGAATATCAAAACGGTTTTAAAAAAACAAGCAATTGCCGCTATCACTGATTGCATTGTTAAAAATCTCGATAAAAGCAAACAATGTTTTTCAATCTTATTAACCAATCGACAGACAAACTAATTAAAAACTTTTTCCTCGGATTGCTCGTGATTTTATGGTGCTCATTTTGAATATTTTCCGTCCACATAAAAAAATCCCACCGAATTTTATTTATTTATTTATTTTTTAATACGGAGACAAATGAACCGAATAAAGTGCTACATTGCCAATAAATTCATCAATATTTAAATAATCATCCCATTGTTTTAGGATTTATAAAAAATATTAAAACTCGTAAACATTGTAAACGGAAATATTCTCAGGATATTCTTTCCATAAACTCGCGTAGAAAGTTGAATTTTGCGTCCACAATAAATGTTTTCTATGAAGTTTCTTTTAAATTCATGACGTCATATTCAATTCATGAAGTCATATTCAAATACAAATAAGTAAACTGAAATTTGATACGTTGTCAAGTGTTTTAATTTTTCGTGTTAAAAACTTTTGACACAAATTTAGTTGAGAAATGCCAATATTTAATTACACTAAAACAGAACTCACTAAAAATAACTGCAACACTTTAGATAGATACATTAATTATCTTAAATCAATAATACCAATTAACTCGATTACTGCTTTATTTATTGAGAATAAACCATTTATAAACACAGTCTAATTCAACCGGTCAGTGGTTGAATTTCGCGTTCGATTCCTAGGCTGGCTAAGTCCTCCATCACGACTCAAACGACATTTTCGGCTTTCTGTGGTGGTGTTAGGAAATTTTAAAATGCTATTCGTAACCCAGGAATGTTTGTCTATCTTTTTAATCAACTATGCAGTAACTAAGAACCACGAAAAATAATGTATTGCAAGTATTCACTGCATTTTCAAGTTTGAAACACGCTGAAACACGCTGAATGCGTTATTAATTCAATCATTATTACACTGGTATACAAAATCCACTAAAGCACAATGAAAAGCGGCATTTTACAAGCAAGCATTTTGACAGCGATGGCGATGACTACTTTAGAATAAATTCCGTTTTTGTAAACCCGAATAATCCGTAAAAAAACTAGAGGATAGTGTCATGTATTGAGTACAAGTACAAGTTTATACCGGGGATATCACCCGGGAGAATTAAAAACGAAGACCAAAACGCCATCTACGAGGATATTGGAACTTAACGCTTCAAATAAGTAAAGAAAAAAATAAAATAGTAATTGATAAAAATTATTGTCTGCAAACTGGAACAATGTATTATAGGTAGGTACCTACATCAGTTTTATTTGAAAAAAAAAATTTTTTTTACTTTTATAATTTTCTAAAGACACCCACCGGTTCGAAATTTGAAATGTTCACGCCCTTGATTTTCTTTGCTTTTGTTTTATTATTTACACATAACCTCACTTTATTGTTCAACTCGACAACTCGAATAAAAAACTCAAAACTCATTAAAAAAACACTGATTAACCCACCCAGAATAAATCTTCCAACAACTGTGATTGTTATCAGTAAGTTCAAATGCAGCTATATTTTGTACTCATGATATTCGTTTTGGTTGCAACAGTGACGACGAATTCTCTCGATTGTTTTTAAGTTATGTCGCTACTTGAAGGTCAATAAATATTAGACAGTCTAAATTAAATCTAAATTATACCTTATCCTTCTACTTCCTTACACAACTTCATCGTTTTGAGAGGATATTCCAACTCATTTCCAAATGATTTACAAGATATTAATTAAATAGTATGTCCAGATTAGACTTCCGGTAAGACAATGTCTCTTTTCAGGTCTATTTTTTGAGTTTGGCGATACTATGACATGACAGAATACAGTGATAGCTGTGCCATGGATCTTCCAAACTCAGGGAGCTTTTACATCAAGGCGGAACCAGGCTCCCAGGAAAAAACTTCAGGTCATATATATATATGTTTAAATTAGCTTCACACAGGAGGCCCTGATGGACAATAATTTCCATCAGGGCCTATGTCATCTTAACTACGGTGATAATGTGCTGTAGAAAACTGTCAAACTAAAAACATTTTATTACTCATCAAAAGATCCGAATTCCCCGATCTAACACCTCATCTTGTTTAGGTCACCTTTCGGTATAATTTTCCAGAAACCATTAAAAACTGAGGTGATAATGTTTATAATGCATTTGTCCTTTTTTTCAAAGTTTTCATATTTAAAAATATTTTTTTATTTCGAATTATAAAATTTTAAAGCGCATTTTATCACCTTTCTAAAATAGTTTTTAGAATTCGGAGACGTTAAAAATATTTAATTTATTTGAGTTTCGTTGCAAAGCGGAAATATTACTTTTATAAAAAACATTCCCGAGTCCTGAGGGGTTAAAGAGCACATTTAAGTACGAATTTTATTTATTTTTTCTTTGTTTTATAATTTAATAGAAAAATGTGACCTTACGGGGGTACCCCGTTCTAAAGATATGTATGTAAATACCTTTGTTAAAATATTACAAGAGGAAAATTATGAAGTTAAATCTATAAGAAAGCACAATACAAACATTAATCTTTGTTAAGTTCCAATATTGAATCTTTATTCTTCCATCCCATGTCCATAATCCATGTCTTAATGCTTCCTTTGAAATAGGTTATTTTTTAGATGGTTTTTATTGCAGGAGGGAGCATATTAAATTATTTTATGGTGAAGTATTGCATATTGCTTTGTCCAAAAGTCATTTTAGTTGTACGTTGGTGAAGTGTATGTTGTAATGTAGATCTTGTGAATTGGCGCAAGTTTGTCAGTGTAAAGTTATCTTGGTTTTTGAATGTGTACATCAGAATTACTTTTGTTTATAATTGGTTCAGTATTTTTTTCGATTTATTTGTTGAAATTACACAATACACCACAAAGCTAGCAAAAATATATTGAAAATGATTGTTTATTCATTAATTTTTAAAAAGTATGAGGGAGCGGGCCGGATCGGTAGAGTCGGGACGAGAAATGAAAGGCGTCAGTCGATGTATGAGTCAGTCTTTATTGTTGCGTGATGAGTGAGAAGATGAAGGTCAGGAGACTACGGCGGTGAAGATCACAGGTCTTCAGGGAGCCCCAGCAGACCTTGATCCAGGCGGTCGACCGTCGTCGCGTTGACGAGGTATGGCGGCTGTGTGTCCAGTGGGTCGGAGAACACACGTGACACAGGAAGGAACCTTGAGAGGCGGTGAGGATGCTGTTGCTGCTCGTTGCAGGATGCTGGTTGCTGCTCGTTGCAGGATGCTGGTTGCTGGATGCCGATTGTGTTGCTGGCTTATTGCCTGGTTGCTTGTCGCTGCTCGTTGCAGGATGCTTATTGCTGCTCGTTGCAGGTTTGCTGGCGCGTTGCCTGTTGTTGTTGCTGCTCGTTGCAGGATGCTGGCTCGTTGCCGTTGCTCGTTGCCGGTTGTGGTTGCTTGACATCTCATGTCGAGATGGTAGTTGGAGATGGAGTCCTCGAAGGTGTTATGAAGATGTTCCTGAAGTCACACTGGATATGTGTTGTTCACTGCTGGCTGCGCGAGGCCCGTGCCCCGCGCAGGCAGGTAGAGAGTTACTAGACTGCACCTATTGTATCACTGCCCGATGTGTTTGTGAGTCGACCAATGAATGAATACACTAGACTTGAGACTGAGCTGCATGCGGCTCGCGCTTGCTTATATACTCTGCCGGCTGGGCAAGTAGTTTCGATGACGGTAGGTAACGCCGGGTGAACTCACGCAAAGCCGAGATATCGCTCGAACTTTCTGCGTGCCCTTGTTTGGTACAGCCAGACGTTCTAGCTCTTTCGCGTAGGTGGCGGTTTATTATTATTCCTAGGCGACCGTTGGTACCACGCTGAATGTAGGTAGATGAATCGGCCGTAGGTATGCCGTAGTATGTGCTTCCAGCAAATTCCGTGGATGTCAGTGGCGTAGCGGTAGATTTCGCAGAGCGGGTTAACTGGCCGCTACAAGTATATTATTCAAAATTATTGTTTTGTTTCCCAGATAGCTTTAATGTGGAGGCTGTTTCCACGAAGGCAGATTCAGGACCTCGAGACGGAGATGAAGAAGAAGATCTCTATATGGAAATGGATATAGACATCACGGATATTAAAAAAGAATGCTTAGAGCGGTCTGAAATAATTACTGAAGCAGCATGTAATACCATTTTTTTGCAAATATACGTTTTCTCCTCATTTTTGCACATCTTATTAATTTCCTATACTTCCCTTGTTAAACTTGATCCGTATATTTTTCAGACTTACTCACACTGAAGACGCATCCACGAGAAAAACGACAATCGTGTCCCCATTGTAACTACTCTTGCTCACGCAAGCCAACTTTAGAAATTCACATGCACAGCCATACTGCAGAAAATCCTTTTTCATGTTCCATCTGCAACTATTCAACTACTAAAAAGGGTCATCTAAAAAGACATTTGCTGACTCACACTGGAGAAAAACCTTTTTCATGTTCCATCTGTAACTATTCGTGTTCTCAGAAGATAAATCTAAAAAGTCACTTGCTAACTCACAGTGGAGAAAAACCTTTTTCATGTAACAACTGCAACTATTCATGCAATCGCAAAGAACATCTTAAAATACATTACCTGACTCACAGTGGAGTAAAACCTTTTCCATGTTCTACCTGTAACTATTCAAGTTCTCAAAAGGTAAATCTAAAAAGTCACATGCTGACTCACAGTGGAGAAAAACCTATTTCATGTTCCATCTGTAACTATTCATGTTCTACAAAGGTAAATCTAAAACGTCACATGCTGTCTCACAGTGGAGTAAAGCCTTTTTCCTGTTCCATCTGCAACTATTCATCTACTCAAAAGGGATATCTAAAAAGACACATGCTGACTCACAGTGGAGTAAAACCTTTTTCTTCTTTCGTCTGCAATGATTCATTTACTCAAAAGAATATCTAAAAAGACACTTGCTGATAGACAGTGGAGAAAAACTCTTTTCATGTTACAACTGCAACTATTCATGCCATCGTAAAGAATATCTGAAAAGACACTTGCTGACTCACAGTAATAATTTATTATTCACGTTCTCCAAAGAGACATCTAAAAAGTGACTCGCTGACTCGTTGTATAGAATAATTTTTGTGTTCCAACTGTCCTTTGTCGTCTTTGGGGATGGTGTGTCTTTTTAGGATCTTTTTAGGGAAAGGAAGGAGAGGAAGTTCTGGAAAAGAAAAAGGTAGCAGACGTGGGTAGAAATCTGATGGTCAGTTTGTCCACGTGTGACGGACGTATAAATCCATTCTTCCCACTCCGGTGCAAAGTGATGGGTCGAGAGAGTCCAGCTGGAGAAGGCAAAAGATCTGCATCAACCGTTCACTACCGATTCGACTACCGATTCGTTGATTGGCAAATGCATCCCTCGCCAAGACCTAGACAAATCTCACCCCTATCTGTGATAGATAGTTTTTTCTTTTACTCTACTCTTTAATATTTACAATTTCTCCCGTAGCATCTTCCCTTGGTTACAAGTAAACCTTGGTTTACACGTGCTGTAAACACTTTTATTGGGTGGTAATACTGGTAATATCTATGCACATCTCAGTGGCCTTTTCATTAATATAATAATTGTTAACGTGTAAATGTTTCAAACTATAAATAAATAAACTAGTGTAAGTATGAATTATTCATTGGGTGGAGTAGTCTGGTATGTAGATTTTTTTTTCTCTTCAATAACATAATATCGAATTTGACGTACACGCAGTTCAACATACAAACGATTCGAGCAGTTTAAACTTCAGACTCAAAACTTCAGAAAAATGTACTTCAAATGCAATTGCTAAAAAAAAAACAACACCTAAAGAAGTTTAACTAAAAAAGATTACGAATGTTTCTATGACTGCTTCTTGTTCAACAGCTCGGATGTGGAACAATTTGCCGGTTTCTGTGTTTCCTTACTCCTTAAACATGGAACTAGAGATTAATGGAATTGATATACTAAAATATATTTACTTATTTATTATTTTTTTATTAATTTTCAATGCCCTCATGGGCTTTTACATAACAAGTTTACAATACAGACACTTTAATATTAAATAATGTAGTATAAAAATATAAGACAATACTAAGTCTCTCCACAGAAATGGTTCATATTTTAACAAAATTTAAAAAAGTGTTTTAAAGAGAGAACTTTTCCTTATATCTGTAAAGTTGGTAAGGTTACCACACAAAGGTGAGTCCAAAACGAATACCTCAAACTATAGGTCCATTTGAATCTCACCAATCATATCCAATTTTTTGAATGTGTAATTTACGAAGGAAAACCATTATCCTTTAAAAAATTCATAATTTTATAAAAAAACAATATAGTTTTAGGAAAAACACCCTCGAACACCCTTGCGGCAATAAATGACTTAATCAGCTTAGGAGAACAAGTACTAAGAGGTAAATTTCACAGCCGAGTTGCTGATCTCAAGGACGAATCGTAGAAGCGACCCGTTCTCACGTGAAAATTTAATGTTTGATCGTCATGACGTCCGGATTCGTACCCGGTGATATTAGAATCATGAAATTACAATTTTTGAATTTATAAAAGGAAATATCCTTTATGCTCATTTTTTCAGTTTGCTACAACAAACAGCTGCATCAACATATGTACCCATTTGTTACATTTATTTGTTGTCGCTTATACGGCTCGTTTGTTATATATATTGCAAATGATAAATGTCAACCGTGTACAACCTTAACATAATTATACACGAGAGATCTAAAGGTCTTCCTCAACCAGTCCCTCCAGATCAGGCCTGCCACGTAGTTATAGCAGTTGCACACGCCGTCAAGACCCGGACAAACCTTACCCCGGGCATCCCTGTTAAGTTACCATAACTTATGGTAACCATAACTTATGGTAACTTAACAGGGATGCCCGGGTAAGGTTTGTCGGGGTCTTGAACGTAGCGAACCACTTGGGGTGACCTATTGCAGAAGTGTTGTGTTATCCAATAAATGGTTCCCCGGACGGCGGTACCCAACAAGAACAAAATTAAAAGTGAACATTTTAAAATGCAGATAAAGTCTTTGGATTAATATAATGACTTATAGTAACTTAAGTTAATCCCTTTGAAATTAAATTACCCCAAACATTAAATTAACATAAAGTAAAAAAGACAGATCCCTAAAAATCGTACATTCATTTTCATATAATTTATTGGTACATTGTTAATCATAGCCTTTATTTACACTAATTTATCGTTGGATTGCTATCTGCATGCCTTATTATTTAATTAATATCCCGTAACTTTATAACATTATACACGGCACAATTTCTTATTTCTTTTGTTTTAAAAAAGTCATGCGTGTAGTTCACAGTTCACACACGGCAGAAGTGACACCTTAAAAAACTAAACTTCAAGAGAAAGAGACGAAGGCAGAACTTCAGGATAATTGTACGGTTTATTTATTATAATATTGCTAACTTTAAAGATAATTTTATTCTACGAAGCACCGCACAAAAAGGACACCGATTAGTCTCTCGCTCGTTTTCGCTTCATAGAGTTTTAAATCACGACAACGCTAAAGAAGATTGGACTTAAAATAATTCCCTTAAAAGCACTTCTTCTACCGGAGTTGATGGGATAACAACCAAGATTTTGAAAACGCTGTCTACGAAAATTGCATCCCCGCAAACCTGAAATAAGGTATTTTATTCCTGTACATAAAACAGGTAACAAGACAGACTTAAACAATTACAGACCAATAACTCTACCGACTAGAGTCTACTTTTAAGTATTTGAAAAAGTTGTCAATGTACGGTTGGTAAAATTCCAAGTGAGCCAAAAACTGTTCTCAGAAAATCAACACGGGTTTCAAAAAAAAAACAAGACTACCTCAGATGCTGATTTCACTGTTAAAAACCTAAGTAATAGCAAAAGATGTATTTTAATTTTCTTTGACCTTCGATACAATATCACACAGTAAATTAATAAACGTTCTTGAAAATATCGGTATTAGTCAATGAACTTAACATTTTTTATAGCTACCTTAATGGACGCAACCCACAAGTTAAAATAAATAACATATGTACTTTGCAACCAGTGCTCAACTGAGTATAGTATACCGTAAGGCAGCAAATAAGGACCGCCTTTGTTTATGTCACATTAACGACATACGAAACATTAGTATTCAGGGGAAAATCATTAGTTTTGCCTACGAGACTGTCTTACTGTGTGAAGGTGACACTTGGCTAGTTGTGTACAAAAAACTGAAATGGATATAAACATTGTAAAAAAACAAATTAACTAATTAATCATATAAAACATATATATTACAGGTCAACCTCAGGAGGATGCCTCTATTTGAATAAACACATGTTTGAATTCCTACGAATCTTGTCAAGTGTCCCTACATTGGGCGCATTATTACGCACAAGTGGTTCGCTACCAGCCTTCCTCTTCCCTAAATCCTTCCCTTCCTTCCCCTTCAGATTCACAATCAATCATGATGCCATGGTCCCACTGGATCCGGGTAGTTGGAAATCTTGTACGGTATTCAAAGTCTTTAATTGACTCTAATTTTTGTGGAAAGGGAGAAGTGAATCTGGATCTTGAAGAAACCCATGTTGTAAGAGTGAAGAAATATTAAAGAGGTAATTCATCTACAGCCAAGCTGTTAATCTTAAGAACGACCCGTTCACATGTGACAAATGTCAAAGGAGTGAATTTTTTTTTGCGTGCTCCGGTGCCGACGGAGTCAATGACGCTAGTTCCTCGGAGCGTCTTCCACTGAAATACCGGTAGATCGAAATTACCCGCCAGTGCTCTATTGCTATTCAAAGAGGTGAATGTTCAGGAGCGAAACTTTTAAAAGAAGAGAAGCATTTTACATGTCATCACTGTTCACTCAGCCGAGTATCCGCCTAACCCCTTACCCCGACCCAGACTGTCCAAAATCCGCTGATATTTTAAAGATTTTATTTAAAAACGGAAAGGCTGCCTGCCGAAGACCAAAACGCTCTACGAGGATATTGGAACTCAACGTTTCAAATCAGTAAGGAAAAAATTAAAATAGTAATTGATAATAATTATTGTCTGTTAACTGGAACAATGTATTATAGGTAGGTACTTATCGCTTTTATTTGAAAGATTTTTTTTTTAGTTTTATAATTTTTTAAAGACAACCACCGGTTCGAAATTTGAAAAGTTCATGCACTTGATTTTCTTTGCTTTTATTTTATTATTCACATAACCTCACTTTATTGTTTAACTCGACCACAATCATGTCGTCCAGTTTCAAAACTCGTTAAAAAACACTGATTAACCCACCCAGTTAAATAAATCTTCCAACAACTGTGATTGTTATCAGTAAGTTCAAATGCAGCTATATTCATGATATTCGTTTTGGTTGCAACAGTGACGACGAATTCTCTCAATTATTTTTAAGTAATGTCGCTACTTGAAGGTCAATAAATATAAGACAGTATTATTTAAATCCTTATACTTGTAACTAATTAACCTTATACTTCCTTGCACGACTTCATTGTTTTGAGAGGATATTCCAACTCATTTCCAATTGATTTAGGAGTATAATATGCAAAGTTCGCACACAATTATATCCAGTTTAGACTTCCGGTAAGACAATGTCTCTTTTCAGGTCTATTTTTTGAGTTTGGCGATTACTATGACATGACAGAATACAGTGATAGCTGTGCCATGGATCTTCCAAACTCAGGAAGTTTTTACATCAAGGAGGAACCAGGCTCCCAGGAAGAAACTTCAGGTGATATATGTTTAAATTAGCTTCACACAGGAGGCCCTGATGGACAATAATTTCCATCAGGGCCTATTTCGGGAGGAATGCAGATCCGGGCACAGCTTTTTTTTTGGCAAAAAACCATGTTTTCAGCGCGTTTTAAGTTGAGAACATTAATCTAGATGGTGAAAAAAAGTGCGGAAAACAATAAAAAAAAAAATTGAATAAGTAATTAATTTTCAATTACGTTAAGTAAAATTTCACTTCACAAACCGATTCTGTCAGTACGCCCGCCATTTTATAAATAAACCAGTCATACTAACCTAAGAAAAGAAAGTCAGTGTTGCCAACTCCCAAAAATATTTATCCCTAAACTAAACTCAAAAACCCCTAGAAACCGGCAAATTACTTGAAAATACCCATAAATTTTTTTTTTGTAAAGATAATGAAAAATAATGAATAAATAATAAGCTGTAATGTTTTTTAATAATCTTTATTTATAAATTATTTAAAACATCAAATACGCTAGGTTTTTGTAATTATGGTTTGTGATTCAAAAGAAAGTACCCCTTTATAACGCCTACTCGCGTCACCGCAAAAAAACATCCCAGTTTTCAAGTAGTTTAGCGGCTACGCTAGGTTTGTGTAACATGGTTTGTGATAGAAAAGAAAGTGCCCCCTTCGTAGCGCCTACTCGCGTCACGGCAAAAAAACATCCCAGTTTTCAAGTAGTCTAGCGGCTACGCTAGGTTTGTGTAACATGGTTTGTGATAGAAAAAAAAGTGCCCCCTTCGTAGCGCCTACTCGCGTCACGGCAAAAAAACATCCCAGTATTCAAGTAGTTTAGCGGCTACGCTAGGTTTGTGTAACATGGTTTGTGATAGAAAAGAAAGTGCCCCCTTCGTAGCGCCTACTCGCGTCACGGCAAAAAAACATCCCAGTTTTTAAGTAGTTTAGCGGCTACGCTAGGTTTGTGTAACATGGTTTGTGATTCAGGCGTACAATCAATAAAATTTCACTTCGCAAACCGACGTTATGACAATCCAGCGGCCATTTTGTCACTGATATATTGGTATCCCTCATACAAGGATAAACAAGATACGATTGTAGCCGACTTCGTGGGATACATGGATAAGGCGCGTAACTGAAAAACAGAATTGTAATGTTAATAAACCTTTATTCATATAAGCACTTTAATTTGGAAGGTGAATAAATCTATAAACTAAATATTACCTCAAACTAAAGCGCCGTTTACACGCAGTTTGTCTCCATTCCAGTACCTTAGTACATTATTTATCCCCTACAATCGTATCTAGGCTCTATCAAGTCAGGGATACCAACTTACCAACAAATTAGTGTCAAATGGCGGACAGTATCGGTTCATGAAGTGACATATTATTGATACTTTAAACAGCTGTATCTCCCTCAATTTTGCCGAGCGCACCTTAATTTCTTTTTTATTCAACTTCTCCACACTTTTCTCATCTAGAAAGTGCCTTTTTATTAAATTTCCAAACTGTGCCCGGATCTGCATTTCACCCCCTATTTCATCTTAGGGGGAGTCTTTTTAAGGAAGGGAAGGGTAGGAAATTCTGGGAAGAAAAAAAGGTATAAGGAGTGAGTAAGAATCTGGGGGTCAGTGTGTCTAGAAGGGATGAACGTATGAATCCATCCCTCCAGCTATGGTGCAACGCGATGGGTCGAGGAGTCCGGGTCGAAAGCTCAAATGGCCTCAAACCAGTCTCTCTCGATCCGGCCCGCCACGCAGCAGGTTAGCAGATGCATCCGGCGCTAAGTCCTAGGCAAACCTCACTTAGAGAACCCGGGCACCTCTGCTAAGTCACCAAACGTAGCGAATCACCAGGGGTAAAATTGTAACTACAGTGATAATGTGCTGTAGAAAACAGTCAAACTAAAAACTTTTTATTACTCATCAAAAGATCCGAAATCCCCGAGTTAACAGCTCGTCTCGTTTGGGTCACCTTTCGGTATAATTTTCCAGAAACCACAAAAAACTGTGTAGATAATGTTTATAATGCATTAGTCTAATAAAGTACGTGTTTATTTTTTTGTTTTTCTTTTGATTACAGTAATTTGGCAAAAAAGGAAGGTGGGCCATTTATAAAACTTTTTTATGTTTGCATTCAAAGTTTTCATATGTAAAAATTATTTTTTTATTTCGAATTAAAAAATATTAAAGCGCATTTTATCACCTTTTTAAAACAGTTTTTAGATTTCGGAGACGTTAAAAATATTTAATTTAATTGAGTTTCGTTGCAAAGCGGGAATATTACTTTTATAAAAAATATTCCCCTGTCCTGAGGGGTTAAAGAGCGCATTTAAGTACGAATATTATTTATTTTTTCTTTGTTTTATAATTTTATAGAAAAATGTGTACCCCGTTCTAAAGATAAGTACGTAAATACCTTTGTTAAAATATTACAAGAGGAAAATTATGAAGTTAAATCTATAAGAAAGCACAATACAAACATTAATCTTTGTTAAGTTCCAAATTTGAATCTTTATTCTTCCATCTCACGTCCATAATCCATGTTTTAATGCTTCTTTTGAAATAGGTTATTTTTTAAATAGTTTTTATTGCAGGAGGGAGCATATATTAAATTATTTTATGGTGATGTATTGCATATTGCTTTGTCCAAAAGTCATTTTAGTTGTACGTTGGTGAAGTGTATGTTGTAATGTGGATCTTGTAAATTGGCCCGAGTTTGTGTGAAGTTATCTTGGTTTTTGAATGAGTACATCAGAATAACTTTTGTTTATAATTGCTTCAGTATTTTTTTCGATTTATTTGTTCAAATTACACAGTACACCACAAAGCTAGCAAGAATATATTTTGAAAATGATTGTTTATTCATTAATTTTTAAAAAGTATTTATTCAAAATTATTGTTTTGTTTCCCAGATAGCTTAAATGTGGAGACTGTTTCCACGAAGGCAGCATCAGGACCTCGAGACGGAGATGAAGAAGAAGGTCTTTATATGGAAATTGACATAGACATCACGGATATTAAAAAGGAATGCTTAGAGCATTCTGAAATAATTACCGAAGCAGCATGTAATACCATTTTTTTGCAATTATACGTTTTCTCCTCATTTTTGCATATCTTATTAATTTCCTATACTTCCCTTGTTAAACTTGATCCGTATATTTTTCAGACATACTCACACTGAAGACGCATCCACGAGAAAAACGACACTCTTGTCCCCATTGTAACTACTCTTGCTCACGCAAGCCAACTTTAGAAATTCACTTGCACAGCCATACTGCAGAAAATCCTTTTTCATGTTCCATCTGCAACTATTCAACTACTAAAAAGAGTCATCTAAAAAGACATTTGCTGACTCACAGTGGAGAAAAACCTTTTTCATGTTCCATCTGTAACTATTCATGTTCTCAGAAGATAAATCTAAAAAGTCACTTGCTGACTCACAGTGGAGAAAAACCTTTTTCATGTAACAACTGCAACTATTCATGTTCTACAAAGGCAAATCTAAAACGTCACTTGCTGACTCACAGTGGAGTAAAGCCTTTTTCCTGTTCCGTGTGCAATTATTCATCTACTCAAAGGGGATATCTAAAAAGTCACATGCTGACTCACAGTGGAGAAAAACCTATTTCATGTTCCATCTGTAACTATTCATGTTCTACAAAGGTAAATCTAAAACGTCACATGCTGACTCACAGTGGAGTAAAGCCTTTTTCCTGCTCCATCTGCAACTATTCATCTACTCAAAAGGGATATCTAAAAAGACACTTGCTGACTCACAGTGGAGTAAAGCCTTTTTCTTGTTCCATGTGCAACTATTTATGTTCTCAAAAGGGAAATCTAAAAAGACACTTGCTGACTCATTGTAGAGAAAAATCTTTTCCATGTTCTACCTGTAACTATTCAAGTTCTCAAAAGGTAAATCTAAAAAGTCACCTGCTGACTCACAGTGGAGAAAAACCTATTTCATGTTCTATCTGTTACTATTCAAGTTCTACAAAGGTAAATCTAAAACGTCACTTGCTGACTCACAGTGGAGTAAAGCCTTTTCCCTGTTCCATCTGCAACTATTCATCTACTCGAAACGGATTTCTAAAAAGACACTTGCTGACTCACCGTGGAGTAAAGCCTTTTTCTTGTTACGTCTGCAACGATTCATTTACTCAAAAGGAATATCTAAAAAGACACTTGCTGATACACAGTTGAGAAAAACCCATTTCATGTTACAACTGCAACTATTCCTGATATCGCAAAGAGCATCTAAAAAGACACTTGCTGACTCACAGTGGAGTAAAGCCATTTTCCTGTTCCATCTGCAACTATTCATCTACTCGAAAGGGATATCTAAAAGACACTTGCTGACTCACAGTGGAGTAAAGCCTTTTTCTTGTTCCGTCTGTAACGATTTATTTACTTAAAATGAATATCTAAAAAGACACTTGCTAACACACAGTGGAGAATAACCTTTTTCATGTTACAACTTCAACTATTCATGATATTGCAAAGAACATCTAAAAAGACTTGCTGACTCACAGTAATATTTTATTATTCACGTTCTCCAAAGAGACACCTAAAAAGTGACTCGCTGACTCGTTATAGAAAATAATTTTTATGTTCCAACAGTCCTTTTTCGTCTTTGGGGATGTTTTTAGGGAAAGGAAGGAGAGAAAGTTCTGGAAAAGAGAAAGGTAGCAGACGTGGGTAGAAATCTGGTGGTCAGTGTGTCCAGGTGTGACGAACGTATGAATCCATTCTTCCCACTGCGGTGCAGGCTATGGGTCGAGAGAGTCCGGCTGGAGAAGGCAAAAGACCTGCCTCAACCGGTCACTACCGATTCGACCCCCACAAAGTTGATTGGCAAATGCATTTGCCGTCAAGACGAATCTCACTCTTCTTTTACTCTACTTTACTCTTTAATATTTACAATTTCTCCACTAGCATCTCCACTTGGTTACAAGTAAACCTTGGTTTACACGTGATATTAACACTTTTATTGGGGTGGTAATATCTATGCACATCCCAGTGGCCTTTTCATTAATATAATAATTGTTAATGTGTAAATGTTTCAAACCATAAATAAATAAACTAGTGGAAGCATGAATTATTCATTGGGTGGAGTAGTCTGGTTTGTAGATTTTTTTTCACTTCACTAATATAATATCGAATTTTACGTACACGCAATTCAACATACAAACAATTCGAGCAGTTTAAACTTCAGTCTCGAAACTTAAGAAAAATGTACTTCAAATGCAATTGCTAAAAAAAACAACACTAAAAGAAGTTTAACTAAAAAAAGATTTAGAATGTTTCTATGACTGCTTCTCGAGTTCAACAGCTCGGATGTGGAACAATTTGCCGGTTTATGAAACATGGAACTAGAGATTAACAGAATTGATAAACTCAAATATATATATTTTTTATTATTTTATTTATTTATTTATTAATTTTCAACGCCTTCGTGGACTTTTACATATCAATTTTATAATACAGAGACACTGTAATATAAAATAAGGTAATATAAAAATATAAGACAATACTAAGTCTCCAAAGAAATGGTTCACATTTTAACAAAATTTAAAAGAGTATTTAAAAGAGGGAACTTTTCCGGATAGCTGTAAAATTGGTAAGGTGATACCACACAAATGTTACATTAATAATAATAATATCTTAAAAATGCAAAAATCAGTCATTTTAAATACATGTAGGATTACAAAAGATGTTTTAAATATTTATATTGAGGGATCAGTAGGATTTATAGGTTCAATTAGGAGTTCCACAGAACCGAAACACCTGATATGAAAATATCTGGAGTCAGTGAATTTTTTTTCCATTTTTTCTCTGGTAGGTTGACATGTTGTTCTTGTATTGTTTTGTATTAATAATACTTATATAGTGCAATTGCATAGCGTGGATTGACTAGATGATCATTTGGGAAGTGTGTGAAAGGGTTTAGTTTTTCCTGTGGGGAAAATTTAATCCGGACATTCGATGAAATTGGCAGCATTAACTAAAAAAAAGTTACATGTTAATGTAGTTTACAAATAAATTACATCAATCAGTACAAAAAATTAACAAATAGAAAGTAATGTAAGAACGGTTACACAGAAGTAGTATAATTATACAATATTTTTAGTTATGCATAGCCTGCCTCACTAGATGAACCTGTTAGGCAGAATTTTTTGTAAATTGTTTCTCGCAATTTTATCTATGTATGGTTTTTTTTTATAAATGTGTAATGTGAGTCCAAAACGAATACCTCAAACTATAGATCCATTTCAATCTTACCAATGTTATCCAAATTTTTTGAACGTGTAATTTACGAAAGATTAAACAATATCAAAACCGTACTACCTACCGAAACTAAATAACACACAGTAAAAGTGATCCGTAAGAAACATCGCATAATTGTGTATAATTAGTAAACAATACAATCCGAAACACTGCGAGTTTCACCCAAGTGTCCACTACATTCATGGTGATATAAATTTTGTACATTACAATTAGATTATTCAAGTGAATTTCGAATAATTAATTTCGGAAAATAGTGACAGTGGAATTGAAATATATTTTGACAGTTGGTGGAGCTCTTGTGATTGGCCAAAACCGTCGCCATCTTTCTCACACTGTCCATACAGCTTGCTCGCTTTACTGCTCAGTCAGTACTTACGCATTGTACTAGTTCTGCTAATATACAATACAAACTGCTGCTAGTGTGACCATGAATTCAAGCAAAAAAACCGGCTCCCTACAACAAGAAAATTTATACACAACCACAAGATCCAAAAACAAAATGAATACACTACCTGAAGACATTAGCACAGAAGAAGATGGCTTTTCAAAATTTGCTTCTTACATAGATGTAAAATTAGAGAAAATAAAAACCTAAATTCTCGACAACATTGACAAAAAATTGTTAGAATTTCAAAAAACAACCGAATTTATTTGTCAAAAATATGACGACATCATTACCCGCTTAGACTCCATGAGTGAGGTTAAAGGAGAAATTGAACGTCTAAAAAATGATTTGGCAATTAAAAGTAAAAATATTAAGAATCTGGAAACCAGAGTGGCTTGCTTAGAACAGTCGAACCTTGATGACTGTATTGAAATTACAGGCATTGAGGAAAAGACTGAAGAACATCCAAAAATACCGCTCTAAAACTAATAGAAACTGCTAATATCAAAATAAATTCAGAGGATATTGCCTCGGAAATTAGACAATATGACAGAAGACCAGGACATCCAAAAAAAATTATCCTAAAAATGAGAAACCCGGAAACCAGATTAAAATTATTAGCAAATAAGAAGGTAATTTCTAATCGTGAAAACATGATATTCCTAGGAGAGTCATTATCTCCTTACTACAAGGAACTACTTTGGAAAGCCAAAACAAAGGGAAAATAATTAAAATATAAATATATTTGGTACAAAAATGGAGCAATTCTAATGAAAGAAGAAGAAGGCAAAAAAATCAGGGAAATCAAACACGAAGATGACCTCAATAGATTATAATAGAAGTTTAATAGTGAAAGGCACCGAAAAATATTTTCATCATTAAAAAATGGATATCGATTTTGGAAAATACATTGACTTGATTGATAATACAGAATCTAATTTAACTATTGAAGATTCCTTAACTTGCAAAAACTTTTTAAAATATTCCAAATTTTCTTTACTTTGTTTGAACGTTAGAAGTATAAAGAAAAACTTTGATGAAACCATAACCATGCTGGATAGTATTGAGCATCGTCCTGAGGTACTTGTTTTTACAGAAGCTTGACTGAAAAATTTTACCAATATACCTAACACAAACACAAATAATAACTATTTGCAAAATGATGGTGTAGTTGCCTACGTAAAACAAAATGTTACCGTGACTGTTGAGGAAGTTGTTTTCCCTGGAGCAAACTACTTAAAAATGCAGATATCGAGTACATTGTGTGTAATAGCTGTTTATAGATCTCCGTCCCTGGCTCATATAGATAATTTCCTTGAATCACTGAGTGCACTGCTTGACTCTACATCTATACAAAATAAGGAGATCATTTTATGTGGCGACATAAATATTAATGCTTTGGATTTGAGCGATATGAAAACTCAACCGCTGTCAGCGGTAGCGAGTGGACGTATTGTATCGAGAAATTATATTACTGAAAGTGTTACGTCCTTCAAATTATTTGGCGGGAGTGAGATAGAGAGCAGTAGCAAGTTTTGCCGGGAGTGAGGTGGTCCGCGGGGCGGCCACAAGCTTAACCCATTATGGACGTGCTGTCGATAATAGAAAACATAAAATCAGAAATTTCAAATATTTCTACGGTAAAGGACTCGAAGGCAAAAAGTAATCTGGAATTAAATATAAAACTACTAGAAGAAAAATGGACTCAGGAAAAAATATCTTTACAAAACGAGATTGTTTGTCTCCAGTCAAAACTAATCGAAAAATTAGAAAAAAAAATCGAGAATACGAGTAAGTTTGAAAAAAAAACATACGCAAGTTGTCTCAAAGTAATCCCGGAATCTAAATTCTCATTGATCATCAAAGGTGAAGATGCGAACATGACATCAAATGCTATTAAAGAACAAATCGTAAAGAAAATTAAAATAGCAAACTTGGGTATCGCAGTAAATGGAATACGAAAAGCCTCGCAAAATAAATTAATTATATCTTGCCCCTCAAAATTACATGCAGAGAAATTGACGGATGAAATCAATAAAACCCTTAAAAAAAACATGGTTGCAGAGGAATTAAGAAAGAAAAATCCAAAAATATTCTTAAGAAATCTTCAAGTAGATTTAACTGAAGAGGACATAATTGAGGCTTTAAAAACGCAAAACGATGGAATAAAAGATATCATAAATAACGATATCAAAAACACGATTAAATTAATAAAAATGTTTAAACCAAAAAACCAAAATGGACTCACTAATTATATACTTGAAACTAGCGGAGCAGTAAGGTCATACCTCATGGAAAAGGAAAAAATCAACATTGGTTTTAGCAGAGTACGAGTGGAAGACGCCGTCCCCGTGACGCAATGCTACCATTGTCTCAAATTTGGTCACACTGCATTAAAATGTTTAAATAAGGATAAAAGTGCGACGTGTTTACATTGCGCAAAGGATCACGAATGGAAGGAATGCCCTAACAAAAACACTGAAGAAAAATGTAGTAATTGTGTTCATCAGAACACTATATTCAAGATGAACCTAAATACAAATCATAAAGCTAATAATACAAATTGTTCTTACTACAAAAAGATGATGCATATCGCTCAAAGTCGTATAGACTATGGTTAGGTATGTATTATAATTCTAAAAAACAATTAAAATGCTAATCATTTTTTTTTTATTTAACTTCATATTATCATTTTCATTCATGCATCTTAACGTATACAATTTTTTGAGACACACTTACCTTAAAAAGATGATGTATATCGCGCAAAGTCGCATCTATTATGATTAGGTATGTTTTGTATGTATTTTTATTCTAAAAAACAACATTCAATGCTTTTAACCAAAACTCTATTTAAACACTTAACCTCTTTTTCTGTTAAGCTCAATAATATACGTCTTCTACTTACGAAATATGAGTATCTCATATCCTTACAATTTTTTTCTTCTCCAACTATATTATATTCTGAATTATTTTCCGGTAACCACAGTGTTAACACGCTAATATTGAAATGTATGTTGATGTTAGTCTATCCTTTGTTCACTCGTACATGCAGAAAAAATATTTATTGTTGTCAATTATTAAACCAAATATGTTCTGATCAAAATCAAAATCTAACTATGAATATATTGTTAATGCTTACTGCTATAAAAACATTGATTTGTATAATTTGCCTTTATAAATCTTCATACATGTTGACATACTACTCCCGCATATTTAAATATTTAAATATTATTCAGTATGGGTGATTTGAACGGAGATTTTGACATATCAGAAATTGATTATGAACGTACTCACAATTTTGAAAATTGGTCAAATAAACATGTATTAGGAATTAATAATATAACTGCCATTAACCTTAACATCCGATCCTTATCAAAACATTTTGATACTTTCCTCCTAACTATTTCTAGTTCCTTGCGAAATATTGACATAATAACGCTATGTGAAACGTCGATAAATGAAAATAATGTAAACCTATACAAAATATCGGGTTTCAACTCTTACTATTTTTGTCGTACAAAAAGATCGGGTGGCGGAATTATTGTATACGTGAAGGATCATCTTACATTCGAAAAAATAAATATAGTAACAACTAATTTTGAATGCGTTTACGGCACTATTTCTATTTACAAACATAAACGTTTACATCTATTGGCAATGTACAGACCTCCAAACACAAATAAAAAATTATTTCTCCATGAACTGGAAACTATATTGGGCAGTATTGACATTAAAGAATCCTTTTTAATTCTTGGCGATTCGAACGTAAACATTTTACATGAACTCGAACCGATTGTAATCCAATACGAAAACCTAATGGCCAACTTCGGATTTGTCAAAACTATTCACGATGTGACACGAGAAGCAGTATTGTCAAACTATATAACGGCTACTTGTCTAGACCATATTTATATAAGAGAGAGGGAGACCATAGAAATCAGTTCGTGCGTATGTGAAACAATAATAGCTGACCACTACCTAATTGCAACGACGATTTATTTCTCTAACTACGACAAACACACTTTAGACAAATCGCACACTGAGTACTATACTGCACTCTCTGAAAAAAAAGTTAATCTATTTATCTCAATCACCGATTGGAATGAAATGCTAAAATTATCTGAACCAAATGTATTGTACGAAGAAATGAAATCGAAATTTAAAAATATTTATGAACTAAGTAACATCACAAAATTTAATAAAAAATATCGCAATTATCAAAAAACTTGGATGAATGATAGCCTCATTGAAAATATACAAACACGAGATACTCTTTGGAGGAAATGGAAAAACTCACCTAACAACAAAAAATATGAAATCGATTTCAAAAAATACAGAAATAAATTAAATAAACAAATAATAAACACAAAAAAAATATACTTTAATTATAAATTTAAACACTGTTTCAAAGACATTAAAAAAACATGGAATGAAATTAATAAAATTTTAGGTAGGAAAGATAAATCCGGTTGTGATGAAGTCATATCAAAATATTTCTTAAAATCCGAGTCGAAAGATGCAGTGGCAGAAAATTTTGCAGACTTTTTTGATGAGGGGGTAAATAAGTTATTACATGTATGTGATGTCCGAGCGTCAGAATACACGCCGGAATATTTAAATCACACAATGTATCTACCACGAGCAAATACAAAGCAAATCGAATTAATTATCGGAGGTATGAAAAATTCCAAGACACCAGGCATAGATTTAATTCGTATGTATGATTTGAAAACACATGTTAAATTACTTAGTCCTATAATCGCTCACTTAATTAACAGAATAATTGATACGGGCCATATTCCCGATGAACTAAAATATAGCATTGTAAGGCCTATCTTTAAAAATGGAAATCACTCTTTAATAAACAATTACAGGCCGATTTCCTTACTTCCTGCATTAGAAAAAATCTTAGAAAAATATATATCAATAAATTTAGATAAATACTTAAATAATCTGAGTATTATTGATGAATGCCAGTATGGCTTTCAAAAAAATAAAAGTTGCGATAAATTGCTCGAAAAATTTTCTAATCATATAAATTCACAACTAAACTGTAAACAACATGTATTGGTTCTATTTATTGATTTCTCAAAAGCTTTCGACACACTTAGCCATTTACAAATAATTAAAGTACTTGAATTTATAGGTATCCGGGGTAAACTCCTCTTATTCTTCAAAAACTATTTGAAAAATAGAAAAATGAGTGTTAAGATTTTAAATATAATTAGTAAATCAAGATACATCAAATCGGGAGTACCGCAAGGGTCAATTCTAGGTCCAAAATTATATATTATATATGTAATTGCTATGTGTAAGATTTTCAAAAAAGCTCGTCGATTCATTTTTGCTGATGATACTGCTCTTGTTGTATCACATGAAAATCCTGAAATAGCTATACAAGAATTACAAAGAGATTTTAACGAGCTTCTCAAATGGGCTCATGATGTAGGATTAATTATTAATGTGAAAAAAACCAAATGCATGTACATAAAATCTCCAAGTTTGAAAATGTGGAATGTTCCTAAAATAACCGCTCATAGCTTTGACTGTATACATAGAGGAATTGTTAATGTTTGTGACTGTGAAAAAATAGATTTCACAAATGAATATACTTATCTGGGAATAATTGTTGATAACAATTTTAAGTGGGATAAACAAGTGGCTAAAATTTGTAACCAGCTCAGATCCTTAGCTAGTAACTTTTACAAATTAAAATTTATTTTGCCTCATTGTACTCTTAAACTCATATATTTTTCTATGGTCGAATCCATCCTTAGATATGGTATTCGAACTTGGGGACATGCAAGCACTACTTACATTAAATATATTGAAAATTTACAAACTGCCATAATAAAAAAAATTGTCACAACAAATATTTACAAACAGAGACATAACTTAAAACTACTGTATGGCTCAGAGAGCCTACTTACAATAAAAGGTCTCCACTGGTTCACTACTATTATGGATAATATGGGGGAAAGCCCTTACAAACACCTCCTTGTACACAAACATACCACAAGATTTAGAGAAGGAAAGGGCCTAAAAACTCCTCGAATATTAAATAAATATGGAAGCCGTACTCTTGAATATCTAATACCAGTGATTTTCAATAAAATCAATAAAAACATAAAATTTGAAAAAAATGAGAGACTAAGTCCTAAAATGATAAAACTATGGTTAATGAACGAAAACTCCATGTATCTTTGAATATCTTAATATAGCTGCCTACATATCTTGTTATTAGGCAGATATATTGAAATATCTTATATATTATGATTGTAAGTTAAAATATCCAATATTACTATGTGATCTATTCTAATGTTTCCTTAAAACTATAAATGTATTTACAAATATTTTCTCAGATATTATATTAAGAATGTTTAAATTGTTAGAACCTGCAGACAAGCTGTCATATGACAGCTTTGTGGGTCTACTCAAATTTTTGTACTAAATGTATATTTAATCTAATAAATAAAAAAAAAAAAAAAAAAATAAAAAAAATACCTCTCTCTTTTGACTTTTCATGGCTCGAAGCCAATCATAATTTCACCTACCAGAGTTTCTTCTACCATTTCAAGCTGCATCGATCATATTATGGTAAAATCTAAATTTGAACCACAGGGAGCTGTCTTCACTACTGACATAATAGATCATGATGTGATATTGCTGAGATTTATGAGCTTTACACTAAATAAAATAGCAAAAGATAATGAAAACTTGAAAACCGTCATCGATAACAATCTTTTGAAAGTCAAATTAAACAAAGAATCATGGCAGTCAGTACTGTCATCGCAAGATGTTAATTTAGCTACTGAAAATTTCATAAAATGTTTAAAAATGCATGTGGAAAGTTGTTCGTCTGTACAAAGTGTAAAGCATAACATGAAATATTTAAAACCTTTGATAAATAATGGAATTATTAAATGTCTCAGAACCCGAGACAAATTACACAACAAATGTCGAGCAGATTCAAATAATATTCAACTGCTGGATTATTACAAAAGATATAGAAACTAGTGTACAAAAATTATAAAATATATAAAGCAAGCATATTACAAAAAAAGTAAACTGGATAACGTCAATGGAAATACCAAGCAACAGTGGAAGATTATAAAGAAGGCTGTAAATATACAAAAGGAGCAAGTGTCTATAAAAAAATTAAAAATCAATAACAATATCATCTCAATGGAAGAGAATCCAAATATAATCACTAATCACGTAAATAGCTTCTTCAGTTATATTGGTCCTAGATTCGAAAAACAATTGTGCAGTGAAAATAAAACTACCGAAATGTGTCTTGTTAACAATTTTATACCTTGTACTCAATTTTCAGGAGAGAGCTTTGAATTTAAAACTACTAGCATTTATGAAGTTTCAAAGGTGATAAATGAATTAAAAATGTCTTTTTCCTGTGGTATTGATGGCTTAAGTATCATGGTATACAAGCAGCATGTTTCTGTATTGGCTGGTCCCATATCTCACATTGTTAACCTTAGTTTTAAGAGAGGCATATTTCCTACTCATTGTAAGAATGCTAAGGTTGTACCTTTTTTCAAAGGTGGGGATCGCCTAGAGGTTAACAATTACAGACCCATATCTTTGCTCAATACTCTCTCAAAATTGATAGAAAGATTGGCCAAGTCAAGATTAGTTTCATTCTTAGAAAAATACAAATTACTCTCCGACAATCAATTCGGTTTCAGAGCAAATAAAGGTACAAGTGATGCTGTTTTAAAGGTATTGACCAAAGTTACAAGAGCGCTGGACTATGGCAACAAAGCCATAGCGGTGTTCTTGGATTTATCAAAAGCATTTGACACTGTTTCCCACGAATTGCTACTTAAAAAATTATCATCTTTAGGCATTAATAATACAGCAATGGGCTGGTTCAGATCTTATCTTAGTGACAGAACACAACAAGTGGAAATAAATAAGATGTTAAGCGAGGGTAAATCAATCTCCTTTGGAGTCCCGCAAGGTAGTGTGCTTGGGCCAATATTGTTTCTTATTTATATAAATGATTTATGTAGTCTGAATATTCCTGGTAACATTGTTAGTTTTGCAGATGACACTGCCTTAATATTTTAGGGTAAAACTTGGAATGAAACTTTCAACAAAAGTAATATAGGTTTAAGAGTGGTAAATAGTTGGTTAAACAATAATATATTAACTTTGAATGCACAAAAAACCAAATTTATCACTTTTAGCATTTCAAGTAAAAGTCAGCCTTCCGAAACTCACAACTTGATTATTCACAATTGTTTTTAAACATATAACTGCAACCCTTTAGAAAATGTAGTCAGCATCAAATACCTTGGTGTAAAAATAGATAAATTCTTGAGATGGAATGATCATGTTAATATGTTAGTAAATAATACTAGGAGACTCACCTATATCTTTAAAGAATTGAGACATATACTAGACAAAGAAAAATTAAAAACTGTTTATTTTGCAATAATCCAGTCTCTGCTTTCTTATAATATAGTGTGCTGGGGATCCTGCGCAAAGACTTATATAGAACCACTTAATATTGCCCAAAAAATTATTCTTAAAGTTATGTTCAAGAAAAAAATTAAATATCCAACTCATTTACTTTTTAAGGAATGTAATGTAATGAACGTAAAACAGTTAACAGTTACAGAACGTAAAACGCTTTGTAGATTTTTTAATAATATTAATATAGCAGAAAGAACACAGCAAATTCGCACTACGAGAATTGGCTCTGGTCTGAATTTTATGGCAATTCAAACTAAATCTTCTTTTGGTCAAAGAAATTATTTTTATCAAGCTCCACTCATATTTAATAGCCTTCCAGAACATATAAAGTCATCTAATTCCTTGTACACTTTTAAAAAGAATCTTAAATTATTTGTGTTAGTCGAGGATTGCCAATTAATTTTCTCTACTTTGTCCTTTCTAAATTATAAGCTAAATGAGTATGTTTATGAAATAAGCTAAAATAATTTTTATTTTTGTTTAAACTGTTTTTTTTTTCATCTTCCTCATGCCAAATCTATAGCATGTTAAATTATATACATACATATATTTATTATTTACAACTTTATCCTTAAAAACAAAACAAACAAAAAAACTTTATTTTATTTTATTTTAAATCAGATCTCAAAACTATGGTCACCCTAAAAGTCTACATTAATGTACTACCTAGCGCCATCAATTTAGTAGGTACCCATAATCACAATCTGTAAGAAATACAACAATATTGTTCTTTCAAAATCTGTACAATTTTGTGTTATTTTGTTAACTTGTATATTTATTGTTAACCTCAACACAGGCTTGTCCTAGTGAGGTAACAAATTGTATTGTAAACATTTTTACCTACAGTGTAAAGAAACAATAAATAAATAAATAAATATGGTTTTAGGAAAAACACCCTCGAACACCCTTGCGGCAATAAACGACTTAATCAGCTTAGGAGAACAAACACATTCATCACCAATGATTGCAACTATTGGAAATCTCCGGGCTTTACCCCGAGTTTTCGAAATCAGATTTTTTTTTTTTTTTTTTTGTTACCAAATTTTTTTGATACATGGGAATAAGTACAAACATAATAACATAAAATATAAGAGAGTAACAAAAAAGATATGTATATAGTTATATCAAACAGTATTAATAGCCTAACGACTGTACGGTTGAAATTTAAGTCTCCGGCTATGAAAGGAGTTTGCATACAAATCTGCTTTTGAAATAGAACCGAATTAGGGCAATGCCAAAAGTTGGCGCCACTTACGTTAACAACTGGCGTGATTAGCATCGCCTGGAAGACGTAGGTACTATTGGATTTGTAATTTCATGTATCTCTTCGGATATGGAGAGATTGACGACAATATGATAATTATTGTAATAACTGGCAGGTGTGGTTTTTACCTCGCGTCTATATATTACATTTATCGAAATAGGCCACTTGCATCACATTTTTTTTCCGGTTTAGGAAAATATTCTAAGACATCTGTATTATTATTATTTTTTAATCGTATTTTTGAAACCCTAAGGATTTTTTGAAAATTTCAATCCCAAAAATCAGACCTTTTTTTATAAACCGGAAAGACGGGACATAATTTTATAGATGAGAAAAAACAATAATTACATAGCCGAAAATCATTTTAAAAAAAAAGAACGTTTTCCACACGAATGGCACAGCAGAATAACGAGGCAAACCAAAAATATTACACCTCATAAATATTTTTTTCCTTGATCCATCTTATTGATCATAAATCATTGTAATGTACAACGTCTATATTAATAAATTCAATGTAATATACTTGTACTTGTAAATTATAATAATAATAAGAATAATATAAAATTTGATTTTGATAAAATCAGCACCATAACCATTATACCTCTAAAACACGTACCGACATCTAAATTGTACGGGGTTCTCTTCACAACATCTGTCAAAAATTCAAACCAAATGAAAAGTTCGCAGAGAACAAACAATAAATCTAGTGAACGAATTCAAAAATTTGCCTGAAATCAAAGTGATGCCATATAAAAAAATTAAATCAGTGTGGAATTTTATAAATTAATAGGAACATTTTCGGAGACGGGACATTTTCATGTAGTGACGTAACGAGCCCAAATAATGGATTTATTTATTTAAAAATAAAAAAAACTTTACATATCTACAAAATTTTACTAACATTTTCGTAATCTTAGTAAAAAGATCTATCCACACGATTTTTTCCAAGTCGCTATGAAATCCATGCAAGTAGCCTATTGTTTGTCGTGGTTACTTTGTCCCGGTGACTAGCTGTCACAGGATCCCATCAGATTCCCATTCAGTTCCTATTGGATTTATAAAATGTTCATCAACACTCAAACTGGGCGAAGCCGAACTAAACGTCGTCCCCAGGTCCTATAGCAGCAAAAATCTGCGAAGCGGGTTTTTAATTATTGCTAGTGCAAATGTGCAATTTCCCCAACTAGAACCAAAATACTACTTTATGATGTAGGAAAAGGGGATGAGAGTGGTTTGTGGAAATCTCACGCAGACAATGACGTCCCTCCTGTTTTAAAGGCCGGGTGTGCAATTTCGTCAATCTCAGAACAAAACTGTAAATTTGTACAAAAAGCAGAGCCATGCCGCCATGGATACACGGTATTAAAAAAATAGGTATATTGTAACGGACGTGTTGCTCTCCCTCATTGTATATTTTTAATTTTATATGTTTTGCTTATGTACAATGCCCCGGTGCAACCAATAAAGCTTGTGTGCCAAGTTTGCACCGGGAGACATTTTAGAATCCTATAATTTTTTAATAATATGCTTAATTATGTTTATTTATGCTTATTTACGCCTCCAAGGCAACCAGGCTGACTAGCCTCCTTTTTATTTATACCCCTGAGACGGGCCATTTGTCCGGCTCAAAGGAAGTGGACTGCTCCACCGAGCCAGCTGCTCCTCCGAGCCGGCTACCTTTATTTTTACGCTCTGGCCACTAAGCTCGGTAATACCGTGCCGCCAGCAACGACCCTTTGCCACACACATTTTACCATTTCTAAAATGTTCTTTTGCTTTACACACAAATGCCCCGGTGCAACAAGTAAAACTTGCATACCAGGTTGCCACCGGGAGACATACTAGAGTCATTAACATTTCGCCTTCAGGGCTATCTTTCCGGCTACAAAGCCAAAAAACCAGTTTGGGCGGCCCCATTAAGGGCCTTCATATTGGTTAAAAACACATCATTTTTTAATATAACTTCATTTACAAACCCCGTAGGACGCTGAAACTAAGACGTTTCAGTGCAGAGTCCTACGGGGCATCCATAGAGCCATAAATAAACATTGTAACTCTTAAACTGCCAGCGCTATCAGCATTTGCGCAGATTTTCGAGACTTTAGCATCAATTCACTTTTTCTCCATTTTAAAAATCCCAGGACCTCGTAAAGCGACGGAACCAAAAGGTTTCGATAGATATAAGTCAAATATCCTTAAAATCAACCCAAACTCAGCAAACAAAAATTCTACGGATAGAGAATATCCGTAGAACCACTTTAGTTTTAAGGAAAACATTGTAAATACATTAACCTGACCTGTATAATTATTTGTAAAAACTAAATTTAGACAACCACTTTCGAGCAAATAGTTGCCGAAATGGGTGGCCCACAGCAAGGCACACCTTTTATACACAAAGGGCTAGGTAAAACCTCCCACCCTAAAAGTGTACCACGTGACCAGTTTTGTCACGGAAATCGGGTATATAAACCCGGCCATTTCTCATAATAAATCAGTTCTTCCATCAACGTCAACTCGTGTTCTTATTTCCTACTGGGAAAAGTTTATTATCACCGCTGCCTCCCGGCCGACCTCTGCCTAGGCTTTGCTCCTGGTGCCATCAGTCTCTTCTAGAAAGCCGGCCCTACTTCAGGCAACTGCCACGCACCAGGACTGGGCAGAGGATTAGGCACATTTAGTGTCCTCAACTCATCAGGCACTGGGTGCACGGGAGGTCAGTAGCATTATTGTTTTTTCATTTTTCATCCTGTTCGTGCACTGAGACCCGGTACTATTTTTCAGTCTTGTGGCGACGCTGATACGTCTGTTACATATATAATGGATGATTATTTAAATTCATGTTATTATTATTAGATAAGGAGTGAAAGACATAAGAATCCATCCCTCCATCTGCGGTGCAGGGCGCTGGGTGGAGGGAACCTAGCTGAAGAGGTCAACCAGATTACAACTTTCGATCCGGTCTGCCATGCAGGGCAGAGGTAGGCAGGAAAAACGCTCTACGAGGATATTGGAACTCAACGTTTCAAAAACGTAAAAAAATATTAAAATAATAATTGACAATAATTATTGTCTGTTAACTGGAACAATGTATTATAGGTAGGTACCTACCGCTTTTATTTTAAAAGATTTTTTTTTGTTTTATAATTTTCTAAAGACATCCACCACTCCAAATTTGAAAACTTCATGCCCTTGATTTTCTTCATGCTATTATTTTATTATTCACATAACCTCACTTTATTGTTTAACTCGACCACAATCATGTCTTCCAGTTTCAAAACTCGTTAAAAAATACTGATTAAAAAAAAAATAAAAAAATAAAAATATATATATATCCCACCCAGTTAAATAAATCTTCCAACAACTGTGATTGTTATCAGTAAGTTCAAATGCAGCTATATTTTTGTACTCATGCTATTCGTTTTGGTTGCAACAGTGACGACGAATTCTCTCAATTGTTTTTAAGTAATTGCTACTTGAAGGTCAATAAATATTAGACAGTATTATTTAAATCCTTATACTTGTAACTAATTAACCTTATACTTCCTTGCACGACTTCATTGTTTTAAGAGGATATTCCAACTCATTTCCAATTGATTTAGGAGTATAATATGCAAAGTTCGCACACAATTATATCCAGTTTAGACTTCCGGTAAGACAATGTCTCTTTTCAGGTCTATTTTTTGAGTTTGGCGATTACTATCACACGACAGAATACAGTGACAGCAGTGCTATGGATCTTCCAAACTCGGGGAGTTTTTACATCAAGGCGGAACCAAGCTCCCAGGAAGAAATTTCAGGTGATATATTTTTAAATTAGCTTCACACAGGAGGCCCTGATGGACAATAATTTCCATCAGGGCCTATTTCATCTTAGGGGATGTTGTTTGGGGGTCTTTTTGAGGAAGGGACGGGTAGGAAGTTCTGGGAAGAAAAAAGGAATAAGGGGTGAGTAGGAATCTGGGGGTCAGTGTGTCTAGGACCGACGGACGTATGAATCCATCTCTCCAACTGTGGTGCAACCGACGGGTCGAGGAGTCCGGGTCGAAAGCTCAAAAGGCCTCAACCAGTCTCTCTCGATCCGGCCCGCCACGCAGCTGATGGGCAGACGCATCCGCCGCTAGGGCCTGGGCAAACCTCACTCCGAGAACCCGGGCACCCCTGCTAAGTCACCAAACGTAGCGAATCACTAGGGATAAAATTGTAACTACATTGATAATGTGCTGTAGAAAACTGTCAAACTAAAAACTTTTCATTACTCATCAAAAGATCCGAATTCCCCGAGTTAACACCTCATCTTGTTTGGGTTACCTTTCGGTATAATTTTCCAGAAACCACAAAAAACTAAGGTGATAACGTTTATAATGCATTTATCTAATAAAGTAGGTGTGTTTTTTTTTTTTATTTTTCTTTTGATTATCAGTAATTTTAATTAGAAAAAAGGAAGGTGGGCCATTTTTAAAACTTTTTTTATACTTGCGCATTAAAATTTTTTTTTATTTTTCGAATTATAAAATTTTACAGCGCATTTTATCACCTTTCTAAAACAGTTTTTAGATTTCGGAGACGTAAAAAAATATTTCATTTATTTGAGTTTTATTGCAAAACGGAAATATTACTATTATAAAAAATATTCCCGAGTTTTGAAGGGTTAAAGAGCGCACGTTGGTATGAATTTTATTTATTTTTTATTTATTTTACAATTTAATAGAAAAATGTGAACTTACTGGGGTACCCCGTTCTAAGGATATATATGTTAATACCTATGTTAAAATATTAAAGTTATATCTATAAGAAAGCACAATACAAACATTAATCTTTGAAGTTGCAAAATTGAATCATTATTTTTAGAAATTTTAGAGATTAGAAAGAGCGTTAATGCAAATTTAAATATTATTAATAATCAAAAATTGTTTTTAAATGACCCATTATTAAATCTATTCCCCTTTTAAATTTAAAAAAAAAAAATTTAATTGTTCTATATTGCCCCTCGTCCCTTACACATTATTTTCTTTCAAAAAATTTTATTATTGTTTAGGTATGTCTATTATTTTTCTCTATTACCTATTTATGTCTATTTTTAAAAATTAGTTCTGTCAAAACCCTGAGGAAGTCAGCTTTGCTGACGAAACTGTTATTTATTAATTTGAATCATTATTCTTCCATCCCATGTCCATAATCCATGTCTTAATGCTTCTTTTGAAATAGGTTATTTTTTAAATGGTTTTTATTGCAGGAGGGAGCATATTAATTTATTGTATGGTGAAGTATTGCATATTGCTTTGTCCAAAATTCGTTTTAGTTGTCTGTTTGTGGAGTGTATGTTGTAATGTGGATCTTGTGAATTGGCCCGAGTTTTTCTGTGTAAGTTTTTTTTTTTTTTTACCTGAGCTCCACACAGGAGGCTCTGAGGAAAATAATTTCCCTAAGGGCCTATGTCATCTTTTGGGGATGCTGTGTGGAGGATTTTTTTTTAGGAAAGGAGAGTTCTGGGAAGGAAATGGGTTTAAGGGGTGGGTAGATCTGGGGTTCAGTGTGTCCTGATCATCCACCTCCAAGACATAGACAAACCTCACCCCATGAACCCGGGCACCCCTGCTTAATCACTAAACGCAGCGAACCACTTGGGGTGACCTATGGCGAAGGTGTTGGTTATCCAATAAAGGTTCCCGGGGCGGCGGTACCCATTCCCGCCTCCCAAATTAAGTTATCATGGTTGAATATCTTTTTTATATAATTGTTTCAGTTTTTTTCGATTTATTCGTTCAAATTACACAGTAAAGCACAATGCTAGCAAGAATATAGTGAAAATGATTTTTTATTTATTCATTTTTTGAAAGTATTTATTCAATTTACTGGACTGATAGGAGACAAATATGATGTGAAAATCCCACAAGAAAAAAAACCATCTGTTAAAATTATTGGCTTAACTGAAAAATATTCTTTTGAAGAGATAGAAATAAAAATAAAACGACAAAATGAATTTATTTTTGAAGAAAACGCCAAAATAAAAGTAACATTTGTAAAAGAAACAAAAAATATAAGAAATCAAACCAGCTACACCGTATATGCTGATGTTGATGGAAAAACATACAACAAGATGTTAAAGGAACAAAAAATAAATATCGGATGGGACCGATGCAGGGTCTTTGACAATTTAAATGTCATGAGATGTTTTAAATGTAATGGTTTTAATCATAAGGCTGTAGATTGCAGAAACCTAAAATCTTGCCCAAAATGCGCCAAACATCACGATTTAAAAGAGTGCACCGATGAAAATATTCAGTGTGTAAATTGTATTATGACAAATAACAGATTAGGTTTAAAAATAAATAGTAGTCACTCAGCCATGAGCAGAGAATGCCCGATTTATAAACGAAAATTGGAAGCGAAAATGAGCAGGATCTCTTTTTTATAAAAAAAGTTTACGAGAAAAATGAAATAATATACCTAAATGTACAAAGCATCATTGCACATTACGAAGAGGTCCAAATACTTTTAGAAGAGAAGAAACCATTTATGCTAATGATGAGCGAAACACATGTGACAGAAGATATTCAAGATAATGAAATAAAATTTGAAAATTATAATACCATCCGTTGTAACTCACATAGTCGATACACAGGAGGAGTGATGATTCTCTTAAGTAAGAAATACCCGTATGAAGTAATATCAAATCAGCAAATTGAAAAACTTTGTTGGATCTTAGCCATCACCATTAAAACAGGAAACAAGAAAGGTACATATACTGTTATTTATAGATCGCCAAACACAAGTAAGTGCGACTTTTTAACATATTTTCAAAAATGGTGTATGGAAAATTTACAAGACGAAAATGTAAACATTATAGCTGGAGATTTTAATATAAATGTCAAGGCAAAGGCAGACATATACACAAAAAAATTGAAATATATTATTCAAGCTGCAGGGATGAAACAACTGGTTAAAGATTTTACACGAATTACCAAAACCTCGAAAACAGTGATTGATCTTGTAATCTCAAATAAATTCAACTTAAATATTAATATACTAGATAATCCTAAAATTACCGACCATAACATCATTCAGATTCTATTAAATGACAGAGAAAAATACAACTCCAGCAAAGAAACAAAAGTAATAACTTTTAAAAATTACAAAAAATATGATAAAGAAATTTTCATTCAGACCTTGGAGGCTATTAATTGGAATGAAATAAATCAAATGGAATATAACAAAAAAGCGGACCAGATGATATTAAACTTAAAAAAATCTATTGATGAAGTAGTCCCAGAACAGAAGATACATAAAATAAATAATAATAAGTGGTACACAAAAGAACTACGCAAAATGCAGCACGATAGAGATACATTTTACAAAAGAGCACGCCTTACTAATAATACTATGGATTGGGATAACTACAAAAAAGCGAGAAACGAATACTCCAAAGACATAAAAAGAACGCATAATGAGTACATAAAAAATAAAATTAACTCAGAAGAAGGGGATCCCAAAAAAATTTGGAAAAGCATAAAAGAATTAGTACATGGCGAAAACAAAGACGACATAAAAATTGTAAACTTCCCAAAAGAGATAAACGAAGAAAACATGGCTAATAGCTTTAATAAATATTTTATTGAAAGCATCACTCAAATCAACAAATTAATACCCAACATTGTTGCTAACCCCATAAATGAAAATAACGACTCAAACAAAGAATTATTGGTCTTCAGAAAAATAAATGCAGAATATTTATTTAAAGTCTTAAATGAAATTAAATCAAAGAATAGTTCAGATGGATTAACTATTAGTATAATAAGGGATGCTTTTCCAGTAATTGGATCTACACTATTAAATATTATTAATGAGACGATTGAAGAAGGAAAATTTCCACAGTCATGGAAACAATCTACCATTATACCGGTTCCGAAGGTTAAAAATACCAGAAAATGTGAAGAATTTCGACCAATCAACACCTTACCAAAATATGAGCAGATTCTTGAAGTGATAATAAAAGAACAAATTTTACAATACCTAGATAAACACAATATTCTATGCCAAGAGCAATCAGGATTCAGATCTAATAACTCGTGTGAAACAGCATTAAACGTAATTGTCGAAGAATGGAAGGAAGGAATGAATAGTAATAAATTTATCTTAGCAATATTTTTAGACTTTCAAAGGGCATTCGAAACTATAGATCGAGAAATCTTAATAAGAAAACTTAAAGAAATTGGTTTCTCATCTATAGCCATTAAATTAATAGAAGAGTATTTGAAAGACAGAAAACAGGTAACAAAAATAAATAATCAATTCTCAAAACCAATGGAAAATAAATTAGGAGTACCGCAGGGATCGGTCCTTGGACCCCTATTGTTCATACTCTATATTAATGACATGGTGAAAATATTTTCAAAATGCAAAGTACGACTTTTTGCCGATGATACACTTATATACTTAATTGGTGATAACTATGAAGAACTAATAAATATTTTAAATAATGAACTAGATGATGTATCAAGATGGCTAAAAATAAATAAGCTTAAATTAAATACAAAAAAAACAAAATGTATGGTGATTGGATATAAGAAGACATCCAGTGAAAGCAAAATTAAAATTGATGGTGAAATTATTGAAAATGTTTCTGAAATGAAATACTTAGGAGTCATATTAGATTCCAAACTAAACTTCAATAGACATGCCGAATATACCCACAAGAAAATTGGCAAAAAGATATCTTTTTTGGGAAGAATTCGGCCGAAAATTTCCAGAAAAACCGCCATCACCATTTACAATTCAATTATTGCTCCACACTTCAACTACTGTTCAAGTATCCTTTTCCTTTGTAATGAAAGAGAACAGAATAAATTTCAAATTCTCCAAAACAGAGCAATGCGAATAATACTCAGAAGAAATAGATTTTCAAAAATAATTAAAATGCTAAAGGAACTTAATTGGTTAACAGTGAAACAAATACTGACCTTGAACACGTTGATATTTATTCACAAAATATTAAACAACATGTTACCAAAATACTTCACAAATAAAATCGTATACAATAAGGACATTCACAGACATTACACGAGGACTTGCAAGGAAATAAGATTAAACAAAAAGGACAAAACGAATACGCAAAACAGTCTGCTATACAAAGGAATTAAGTTATATAACACACTACCAGAAACTCTTAAGTCCTCACCAATTGAAAAGTTCAAGATGGATTGTAGGAGCTACATAAAACAAAAACAAAAAAATTTGTGATTTCAAAAATTTTGTGAATTTAAAATATTATAATTAAAAAAAAAAAAAACTGCAATATGAAATATTATAATCAATTAGAAATTTGTAAACTTAAATGTACAAATTACTAAAATAAAATTCAAATAAAAAAAAAATAAAAAAATATTATTGTTTGGTTTCCCAGATAACTTAAATGTGGAGACTGTTTCCATGAAGGCAGAATCAGGACCTCGAAACGACGATGAAGCAGAAGTTCTTTATATGGAAATTGACATAGACATCACGGATGTTAAAAAGGAATGCTTAGAGCGGTCTGAAATAATTACCGAGGCAGCATGTAACATCAATTTTTTGCAATTATACCTGCTCTCCAGATTTTTGCATATCTTATTAATTTCCTATACTTCCCTTTTTAAACTTGATCCGTATTTTTTTCAGACTTACTGACACTGAAGACTCATCCACGAGAAAAACGACACTCTTGTCCCCATTGTAATTACTCCTGCTCACGCAAGACAACGTTAGAAATTCACTTGCACAGCCATACTGGAAAAAATCCTTTTTCATGTTCCATTTGCAACTATTCAACTAATCAAAAGGGTCATCTAAAAAGACACTTGCTGACTCACAGTGGAGAAAAACCTTTTTCATGTTCCATCTGTAACTATTCATGTTCTCAAAAGATATATCTAAAAAGTCACTTGCTGACTCACAGTGGAGAAAAACCTTTTTCATGTAACAACTGCAACTATTCATGTTCTACAAAGGTAAATCTAAAACGGCACTTGCTGACTCACAGTGGAGTAAAGCCTTTTTCCTGTTCCGTGTGCAATTATTCATCTACTCAAAAGGGATATCTAAAAAGACACTTGCTGACTCATAGTGGAGTAAAGCCCTTTTCTTGTTCCATATGCAACTATTTATTTTCTCTAAAGGGAAATCTAAAAAGACACTTGCTGACTCACAGTGGAGAGAAACCTTTTTCATGTTCCATCTGTAACTATTCATGTTCTGCAAAGGTAAATCTAAAACATCACTTGCTGACTCACAGTGGAGTAAAGAATTTTTTTTGTTCCATCTGCAACTATTCGTCTACTCGAAATGGATATCTAAAAAGACACTTGCTGACTCACAGTAGAGAAAAACCTTTTTCTTGTTACAACTGCAACTATTCGTGCAATCGCAAAGAACACCTTAAAATACATTACCTGACTCACAGTGGAGTAAAACCTTTTCCATGTTCTCTCTGCAACTATTCATGTTCTCAAAAGGTAAATCTAAAACGTCACTTGCTGACTCACAGTGGAGTAAAGCCTTTTTCCTGTTCCTTCTGCAATTATTCGTCTACTCGAAAGGGATATCTGAAAAGACACTTGCTGACTCACAGTGGAGTAAAGTCTTTGTCTTGTTCCATCTGCAACGATTCATTTACTTAAAAGGAATATCTAAAAAGACACTTGCTGATTCACAGTTGAGAAAAACCCTTTTCATGTTACAACTGCAACTATTCATGATATCGCAAAGAACATCTATTAAAAGAAACTTGCTGACTCAAAGTAATAATTTGGGAGGCGGGAATGGGTACCGCCGCCCCGGGAACCTTTATTGGATAACCAACACCTCTGCCATAGGTCACCCCAAGTGGTTCGCTACGTTTGGTGATTTAGCAGGGGTGCCCGGGTTCATGGGGTGAGGTTTGTCTAGGTCTTGGAGGCGGATGACCAGGACATACTGAACCCCAGATTCTTACCCAACCCTTAAACCCTTTTCCTTCCCAGAACTCTCCTCTCCTTCCTTTCCTTAAAAAAACCCTCCACACAGCATCCCCAAAGATGACATAGGCCCTGAGGGAAATTATTTTCCTCAGGGCATCCTGTGTGGAGCTCATGTAAAAAAAAAAAAAAAAATTTATTATCCACTTTCTCCAAAGAGACTTCAAAAAAGTGACTCGCTGACTCTTTGTAGAGAATAATTTTGGGTTCGGACTCTACTTTGTCGTCTTTGGGGATGCTGTGTGGTGGATCTTTTGGGAAAGGAAGGAAAGGAAGTTCTGGAAAAGAAAAGGTAGTAGCAGACGTGGGTAGGAATCTGGTGGTCAGTGTGTCTAGGTGTGATAGACGTATGAATCCATTCTTCCCACTGCGGTGCAAGGCGATGGTCGAGAGAGTCTACCTGAAGGAAGAGAAGAGAAGGCAAAAGATCTGCCTCAACTGGTTACTACCGATTCGGCCCCCACAAAGTTGATTGGCAAATGCATCCGCCGCCAATACCTAGACAAATCTCACCCCTATCTGAGGTAGATAGTTTTTTTTTTACTCTACTCTTTAATATTTACAATTTCTCCCGTAGCATCTCCAGTTGGTTACAAGTAAACCTTAGTTTACACGTGATGTAAACACTTTTAATTGGGGTGTTAATATCTATGCACATCCCAGTGACCTTTTCATTGATATAATAATTGTTAACGTGTAAATGTTTCAAACCATAAATAAATAAACTAGTGTAAGTATGAATTATTCATTGGGTGGAGTAGTCTGGTATGTAGTTTTTTTTCACTTCACTAACATAATATCGAATTTGACGTCCACGCAGTTCAACATACAAACAACGTACGAGCAGTTTAAACTTCAGACTTAAAACTTCAGAAAAATGTACTTTAAATGCAATTTATTGCTAAAAAAACCAACACCAAAAGAAGTTTAAGTAAAAAAGATTCCAAATGTTTCTATGACTGCTTCTTGAATTCAGCAGCTCGGATGTGGAACAATTTGCCGGTTTCTGTGTTTCCTTACTCCTTAAACATGGAATTAGAGATTAATGGAATTGATACAATCAAATATATTTATTATTTTTTTATTTATTTATTAATTTTCATCGCCTTCGTGGGGTTTTAAATATTAAGTTTATAATACAGAAACAATGTAATATAAAATAATGTAATATAAAAATCTCTAATAAAATCTGTAATATAAAGGTCTCTCCACAGAAATGTTTCATTTTTGAACAATTTTTTTTTATTTATTTACATTTAAACATGCTAAACTACTTATGTAGTTTGTCAGCAGGTACATAATGACAACATTGGTACATTTTCAAAAATTGTATACATATAATTTTATAATTTTGATACTAAATATCAATTAAATAGATTATTTAAATTACGGAAATAGTGTATACATGTAAGTAGCACTAGAAGCCTTAAAAAGTACAAATGGATTTAGTATGATATGATATAATAAAAAATTAGTATGTTATGATATAATAAAAAAGTACAAATGGATTTAGTATGAACAAATGAAATATAATCACAATGTAACACAAAATAAGTAGTGTGCGGGGTAAAGTCAATTAATAGTCCGTATTACTTGGTTGAACTCTTTATTTTAGTACATCTCTCAACGGTTACAATTTTCAACCCTTCTTCCCTGTACAGCAAGGCGGAAGTGGCCATAGACAAGCAAGCGTCCCTTCGTAAGCGAAAGGTCTTCCTCTTCTTTCACTGTTGTGCGCCATTGCTAGCCATCTAAGTGTTACACACAAGTAAATTAAAAGTTTCATACGCAGTAGGTATTACAAAAATTGTAATGAAATTTCCAATTCTTTCAATGTGAGTTTCAATAAAGAATACAAGGACTTCGGTAGGGCATCAACATAAATCATCCCAGTCTAATAGCCATTTCCTTAGTTTATATTTGACTTTACCATTAAAAACGTTATTATTTTTGATTGTCATTGATAGTTTATTGAATATTTTGGGTACAACATAGTTTAGGGTCCTTTCACCGTATTTATTGGTACATTTCGGAACCACCAATCCTTCATTTTGAGTGAATCTTGAATTATGTTTATGGTAAACTCTTTCCCTGTACAAGGAATCGGACAATATAACATGTTGACTTATAATATTATTATAATAATTTAGGTTCCGTATGTTTGCGTTCGCTAATCTCGGAAAGAACTCGATGGATTGTTTCAAAATTTTTGCAGAACATTGCATTTAAGCAGAAGAGCATTTATACATACTTTTTATTTGGAAGTTACAAAGGAAAAGAATAATTTTATGCGTTTTAAATTGACTCATAATTTGTCATAGTAAACAGCGGAATGACAGTTCTAGACAGAATGACATTTTGCAGAAAAATGATTGTTAAATAAATTTCTATTTTTGAAAATCTTTAAGTTGATAAATTTATTTAAAGTAGGTACTCTCCTAATAGTTTGAATCGAATCAAGAATTTTAGATATTTTAAATAGGTACCTATAGTCTGTCAAAAAAGAGTAGAAAATATATGAGGGCGCCACTGTTGATCAAATGGCAATACTAAACACATAACTCATGGTGTTAAAGTAAAGCTGTGTAACCTACATTTTCAAAAAAAATTAAAAAGGCATAATAGTGGAAAAAATATTTTTTCATTGCAGTATAGTGATACCCGCCGATCTCAAAATGAGAATTGAATATAGGTATATTATTATTATACCTTTGCAATTTTGTGTTAACATAATGAAGAATAACTATAAGGGAACATACCCATACTACGTGACCTACTTTTTGAATTTTTAACCCCCCCCCCCCCGTTGACCAAAATCCTAAGCAACTCGCCGCTCATTTGTATGGAGCGTGACATTTTGAAGACCCCCCCCCCCCCTAAACGTGTCACGTAGTATGGGTACGTTCCCTAATGTAATAAAATATAAAGCACAGGTTAGAAATTGCTCACATTTATTTGATACTAGATAAAGTAATTAGCGTTGCCTGGGCTTTAGATCATGTCTCTAATTATAGATCTGAATATATTTAACTCATTCAGATCTAAAAGTAGTTTAACTAAACTCACCATTAGTGATTCTTCCTTTCTACATATATATTGTTAAATTCAAATTTATGTTAAATTAAATTAAAGCAAATCGCTTTATTAATCACCTTTTAATAAAATTTATGTCATGAAGAAAAAATGTTTTTTAAAATGTGGTTGACTGTATTCTACACATTCAGTGTCATTGCACTTCAAAAAAATATTTGACAGTTAAATTGGTGTTGCCAGTCTACAAATTTAGTAGTTCCAGTTTTTATATTTTCTACTCTATTTTGACAGACTATATGTTAGATACCAAATTTAATATACATGAAAAATTGAAATTTGAATAAAATTGTTAAAGGTGCACGCGGGCTGTTTAAAAACTGAATGTACTTGGATTGAATATATGGAACGCGGGAGGAGGGTTGGCGGGACGAGGGAGCGGTAAAGGGAAGAGGGAAGGCGGGGAAGGTGGAAGGCGAAGGCGAGAGGGGAGGGGAACCTGGGAAGGGGAGGGGAACCTGGGAGGGCGGAGGAGAACTCGGGAGAAGGGTTTGCGGGACGGAGGAAGGGGGAGGGGGAGTGGAGTGGGGAGAGGGAAGGTGGAGGTGACGTAGTGGGAACGCGAGAGGGGAAGAGGATGCAGGAGAAGAAGGGGAGGCGGAAGGCGAACGGGTCGAATGGGAAAGGACACTCAGGGAGAAACAATTTCTTTATTAAATGGCATAGCAACGCATGAAATAACGTGATATTGTAAAAGCCTTTAAGGTCTGAATAAAAAAATAATAAAAAAAAAATTATACTACAGCATAGTCACAGCAGATATTCAATTAAGCAATATGTCTTCTTGGAAAATGCACAGTTGCTAGACAATTTTTGTTAACTCCTCTAATAATTAAAATCAGACAAAGCCACAGCGAAGCGTGGTCGGGTTCAGCTAGTAATATTATAAAACAATAATCCTCTGACAGGTAAAACATTTAGAGACTTGTATATTAATTTAGTGTCCCTTCTGTGTTCATTAGTGTACTTAGGGATTAATAATTTTGTCAGGGAGTTTTGCAATGTTTGGATATAATTTATATTAGTTTTACAAGAATGTCCCCAAGAAGTAAGTCCATAACGGATGGTTGATTCAGCCAGAGATACGTATATTAATTTTAAAAGAGTGTTTAAAAGAGGGAACTTTTCCGGATAGCTGTAAAATTGGTCAGGTGTTACCGCACAAAGGTGAGTTCAAAATGAATACCTCAAACTATAGACCCATTTCAATCTTACCAATCCTACCCAAATTTTTTGAACTTGTGATTTGAGAAAGATTAAATAATTTTCCTTTAAAAAATTCATTATTTTATATAAAAAAACAATATGGCTTTAGGAAAAACACCAACGAACACCCTTGCGGCAATAAATGACTTAATCAGCTCAGGCGAACAAATACTAAGAGGTAAATCTTTTCACAGCCGAGTTGTTGATCCCAAGAACGAGTCGTAGAACCGACTCGTTCTCACGTGACAATTTAATGTTTGATCTTCATGACCTCCGAATTCATACCCGGTGATATTAGAAACATGAA
Source organism: Limnephilus marmoratus (assembly GCA_917880885.1). Lineage (NCBI taxonomy): Eukaryota > Metazoa > Arthropoda > Insecta > Trichoptera > Limnephilidae > Limnephilus > Limnephilus marmoratus. Next base: position 37,823,667 of record OU862920.1, on the reverse strand, counting down.
GTAACAATTTTTCAATTTCTTATAGGAAATATCCTTTACGCTAATTTATTTAGTTTGCTACAGCAAACAGCTGCATCAACATATGTACACATTTGGTACATGAAAACGGATCGCGTATACGGCTCGTTCTATATATTGCAAATGACAAATGTCAACCGTGTACATCCTTATAATAATAATTATAACACCAAATTTAAAAAAAAAAATAATTATTCGCGCTTGACAGGATTTGAACCCGTGATTTCCGGATTCGTAGTTGATGATAATAGAAACATGAAATTTACAAATTTCTAATAAATAGGAAATATCTTTTACCCTCATTTATTCAGTTTGCCACAACAAGCACCTGCATCATTAAACCAATCCCAACAGCCATCATTTTCAAATAGCCAAACCACAATCGGGCGTAGTTGTGCAGAAAGCGTCCAACACACCACTTACCAAAATTGAGTTTTATGGGCCAGCGACCCGGATTTGTACCGATTTATTACATATTTCCCTTAAACACGGTAAGTTTTAAAGCTCTTAAAAATATATGTTATTCTTGAAGATAATATCTAGACTTTGCCCGCGCCGAAAAGCAAATTATATAAAATTCCCTCGATAGAAAAAAATCGCAAAGTATGCTCCAAAAATTATTATTGACAAGTTTGTTTTAGTTATTTTACAATTTATATGTATGAAAAAATTCACAGTGTTTCTTTAAATATTGTTTAAGATAATGCCCGCAAGATTTTTGCTTTTTTTTTAACGAGTCGTGTTTTATTAAGCATTTTCGCAATTTTCGCATCGAATTTGTCGCTGTATATGTTAGCGCTCTCCTCTAACATTCGTAATTCCGTATCTCTCCATCTTCTTCTTTTCGGGCCCGGTTGCAGAGCCTTAAGTGTTTTCCAACAGATGAAATGATGAAATCATCCAAACTCCAAAATATCCAATAAATTGTTGGCAATTAAATTTTATAGTAATACATGTTTTAGTTGATCACTCAAATTGACTGATAAAAATGGTTTGAATGTTTTATATACGTATAATATACACGAGAGGACTAAAGGTCTTCCTCAACCAGTCCCTTTAGATCCGCCCTCCACGTAGTTGTAGCAGTCGCATCCACCGTCAAGACCCAGACAAACCTTAACCCGGGCATCCCTGATAAGGTGATAAGTTACCAAACATAGCAAACCACTTGGGGTGACCTTTTGCAGAAGTGTTGTGTTTTCCAATAAATTTAATGGTTCCCCGGACGGCCGCGGCGGTACCCAACAAGAACAAAATTAATAGTGAACAAAAATTTAAAATGCAGATAAAGTCTTTGAATTCATATAATAATTTATTGTTATACAAGTAAATCCTTTTGAAATTACATCACCCTAAACATTAAATTAACATAAAGTAAAAAAGACAGATCCCTAAAAATCATACATTCATTTTCATTCAATTTATTGGTTCATCGTTACTCATATTTTTTTTATTATTATTTTTTTATGTGCATCTATATAAAAATGTTCACAAATATTTTTTTGACCTGGCCTGTCTCACTAGGAAATCGTGTGTCGAGACAGACTAGTTTGCAAATATTTTATAAATATTAAATAAGTACATTTTTCAAGAAAGCAAAAATATTTGACAAAAATTTTCAGATTGGTAAGTGTAAGTAGTGGTAACAATAATGAGATAGAGGATTATATTTGGGTGAGGTGACTATTGATTGCACGACCTTTTTCGATGATCCATTGTTTGATCAGGATTTTGTATTTGTTAATATTATTCGATTATTTTGTTTGGTAGGTAGGTTATTGTATATTTTAGGCGCAATGTATTTGAAATTTCTTTGACGAAATGTAGGTGTAGGTACTTTTACAGTATACACGGCACAATTTCCCATTTCTATTGTTTAAAAAAAGTCATGTGTGTAGTTCACACACGGTACAAATGAAACATTAAAAAACTAAACTTCAAGAGAAAGAGACGAAGGCAGAGTTTCAGGATAATTGTAGGGTTTATTTATTATAATATTGCTAACTTTAAGGATTATTTTACATTCTATTCTACGAAGCACCGCACAAAAAGGACACAGATTAGTCTCTTTCATTCTCTCGCTCGTTTCCGTTTACGCTTACTCCCCAAGTCAAGCGTGCGTAAAGAAGTTTCACTTCAAAAAATAAATTCTATCCGCTGTTTTTTTCCTCGACTGTTTTACGTCAAGTTTTAAGTCCTTCTTCGGTCAAAGGCCTCCTTCATTGTGGTCTGTCACTATTTTTAACAATTTTTTGTGCTTTTTTATATTTTTTGCGGTTGTTTGACTTATTTTAAAGCGTCTTGCCGGTACGCACATTTTTAATTTGTTACTTTTATCAGAATTATATTTTTATTTTGAAATTCGCAGGACATTTTGTTATTAAGTGATGGGGCAGGCATAATAAATTTTACACATTTGGTGTTGGTAGCCATTATAAATACAAGGTGTCCGGAAAATCGTAGTACAAGCGGGAAACTGGAGAATCCACATCACATTTAAAGTCGATTTTGTGGTTTAACTTTTTTTGATTTGAGCTTTCGTTTTCGAGTAAATCGGGTCCGAAGTTGGAATTTTTTAGGTTAAATTTGAAAAAAAAATTCACTAGGGGGTTGATTTCAGCTGTGTAATGTCTTATAAAATGCAACGAAGGGTAAACCGGGTTCAAAATTTTTTTTAACCCTTTAGTTGCCGAAAAAATGGAAAAATAGAGAAAAAATAATATTAAAATCGAAATTCTTAGATCGAAAAAAATAAGTTTTTTGGGTTCTCTACGTGATGTAGATTCACCAGTTTCCCGCTTGTACTACGAGTTTCCGGACACGTTGTATAAGTCCATACAATATTCTTATTCTTTGTAATTTCGAGTGGGATGAGAATAATTCTTAATCTTAATTAACGTATGTAGTATGCAGACAGTACGTATGGACAGGTGAAATTTTAAAATGAAGAATTGTAAAATTCACGAATTGTAAAATTTTAATAACACATTAAATGTAAAAAGTTTCATAATAATTTTTAACACCAAAAAGTTTAATAAATTTGTTTATTATTTTTTTGTAGTGGATATATGAATGTGGAATTATTTACTGCATCACAATGTGACTGCTTTTAAAATGTTTTCATTATAAATGTATCTAACTAACGTAATGTTACCTTTACAAGTTTAAAATTATTAGTTTCAGAACTTCCAGAAATATGTAATTAACCTAATTGAAAAAACATTACAATTAAAAAATCAGAATGTGCTTTCAATGTCAAAATGAAACCTTCAGAAAACTAAAGTAGACGAGAGTAGGAAGACGGCGAAGCACTTTTTTTAATCAATGTGAAGGATGATTTTTTCCATATTTTTGTCGCCGAATTCCAGTGCACCTTTTCTTTTACATTTGTTCTAATTATTATTTTTGGATTTTTCTTCTCCGCAGTCGCTTTCTTTTGTTTTCTTTACCTATTCATTTTGGAATGGTTTGAATGATAGTATATTGATTTTACAAAAATTTTTTTTTTTTTTTTTTGGATTTCGTGTGATTGGATCCTTGGTTCGCTGGATGTCTGGCCGCTGATGTTCGTCAGGCGCTTTATACCACTAGACTAAATGAGTCTTGTTTGGGACTGTCGATTTATCGCATTGTATTGGAACCGAGTACCCGTGAAATAAATACATATTTTATTGGTTTACTACTATTATGGATAATATGGGGGAAAGCCCTTACAAACACCTACTTGTACACAAACATACCACAAGATTTAGAGAAGGAAACGGCCTAAAAACTCCTCGAATATTAAATAAATATGGAAGCCATACTCTTGAATATCTAATACCAGTGATTTTCGATAAAATCAATAAAAACATAAAATTTGAAAAAAAATGAGAGACTACGTCCTAAAATGATAAAACTATGGTTAATGAACGAAAACTCCATGTATCTTTGAATATCTTAATATAGCTGCCTACATATTTTTTTATTAGGCAGGTGTATTGAAATATCTTATATATTAATAGTTGTAACTTAAATTATCTAATATTACTATGTGATCTATTCTAATGTTTCCTTAAAACTATAAATGTATTTACAAATATTTTCTTAGATATTATATTAAGAATGTTTAAATTGTTAGAACCTGCAGACAAGCTGCCATATGACAGCTTTGTGGGTCTACTCAAATTTTTGTACAAAATATATTCTGTAATTTAATAAATTTAAAAAAAATAAAAAAAATTGATATCTCATTCTCCCGCAGGCTAAATCCTGAAGATGAATGTATTTTTCTCTTTTTGGTGTCGCTCACTTCCGTTTTATCGAGCTTCATTTCACAAGGATGCTAAAGATGTTTTTAGTTCAAAAATTTGAGGCAGCTAATGTGCTAAATGTTTAAATTATTAACAGTACTGAACAGATAATCTATATAACTGTGATCTTCGCTGATTAGAAAGAAACTGCCAATTTAGGCAAATAAAAAAGTGAGGCAACATCGCATTTGCCGCATGTGGACCAACCACACACACAGCGAAGTCCGGTGTTAACTTTACCGTTTTGTATTTCGTCTGTCTGTAAATTTGTTTTTGCGTTTCGTTTTCCCTTGAAGATGGTGACCGTCTCAATAGTTCAGTTAAGATTTTTTTTCCGAACAGCGTTGTTAATTTGTTCTTTCTTATTCGCATTTTCCGTGTGACTTTTTTTCGACACATTGATTCGTTAATTAAATTATTTTTTTAAATATTACCTGAAATGTGTGGTTTATTAATTAAGTGGGTATTAGGCAGTAAAACTGTCGAATTAAATTAAATCCATAAGAACGTCCATCGATTCACAATTTTAGCTTGATTTTGTTTACTTTTGATCTGAGATAACTTCCCCGAACACTTTATTGTAATTTATAAGTGTTAGAATTTTTTCCTTTTTCTAGATTTACCCCTTTCCCGTATTCAGAATTTGTGTAAAAACCAAATTATTAACTGTGGTTGATAATTTTAAAGGTCGGGTATTGATTGGTACGATTTTCGGGTTTTTTGTTACGACTTTACTGTCATACATCATCGGCAATCCGTTTCTCCTTGTCCTAAAAGAAATTATTTATTTATAAAGGCTCTTACATGTAAAAATTCTTATTAGTAAGTTGTTCACGAGTATAATGATACGTTTGTAGTACATGACATAATAAACTGAACAGGAAAGATATAAGCAGGTGCAAAACAAGTAGGTATATGTAGTTTTATTGTCGTGTAAAGTTGTACAAAGGAGTTCAATAAGTGGAAGTATAATAAGTTTAAAAAAGAAGTGCTTAAGGTACTATGAAAGTAGTTACGTAGCAAAGTGCAGTAACTTTGTTGATAGTATCATAAGCATGACTAGTTTATTGTAAAGCAAGTTCGTAATTAGCAAATATTAATTAGGCCCGATTGGATATTTTACAGAAAATTGCTAAATTAATACCGCAATAAAAGGTGCATATGTAAAAATGTTAGATATAAGTAGGTACAATACAAGTATGTAGTTAAATTATCATGCGTTATAGTAGTATAGTAGCGAGAGTACAAAAAGTAAAAGTTAATGTATATATATATATAAGTAGTTAAAGTAAGTTTGTAATCAATATAAGTACTATAAAAGAAAGTCCAAAAAAGTGCGTCCCGCAAAAACTCAGAAAGGAGTCCCGGTACGATCAAGGGAGTTATAAGGTAGATCTCAAACCCCCAACCAGGATGAAGTTTCTTGTTTTTTCCTAAAGGGCGTGTTTTGGAAGATTTTGAGATCGAGATTTGAGTAGATTTGATTTTAGCTCTTGAGGTGATTTTTACATAAGCGCTGAAATTTTCGCCCTTAGAAATTTCAAGAACAGTTTTCCGGAAAGTTCTAGAAGTTCCGATAAAACACTTGAAAGTTCTGGATGGAGTTGCAGAGTATGTCGGTGAGTCTAGAAGGTTCTAGAACATACCGGAAGGTTTGCTAAAGCTCTAGGAAGTTATGGAATGAGAAAGTTCTAGAAGCTTTCAGAAATGAGTTGCGAAGTGTATCGATGAGACTAGAAGTTTTTGGAAAGTTTCTAGAAGGTTCGATAATATTAATCTTAATCAATATATAATTATAAAATAGTGTACAATGTGCGTGCCGCTAAAATGAAACTCAGAAACGCGTCCCAGTACCATCAAGGGAGTTATAATATGGTGCGGTAGCCTTCTGTCCCTCATCCATGAAGAAGGTTCCCGTTTTTGCATGTAGAGCGTGCTTTTGAAGATATAACGGATGGAAGTGTGGCCCTCCAGAAATATCTAGAACAGTCCAGAACATTCCAGAGTATTGGATAGCATTCCACAACGTTCCAGAACGTCCCAGAACATTCTGATCCCAGATCATTGTGGAACATTCCAGAGCACTCGAATTATTCTGGAACATTCAAAGCATTTTTTTGTATGGGTGGGGTCACCCTTTGGTAGGGGTATATTAGGCAAGATCTGTCAGTTCGATCGTCCGGAAAATTCTGGAATGTTGTGGAATGTTCGGGAGTAGAGAATCTGGATCATCATTGTGGAACACTCGCGAATTTTGTCCTGAGCGAAGCCTGGTACCCCACCTAGTTATTACTATAAAAATAAACATGAACAGTTTGTTGGAAATCATGTAATTAGCGTTAAGTATTTTACAGTACTTATAGAACGATTACAGAACTAGTATATTTTGTATAACGATAAAAGTTTCATATTAAAAAAAATATTTATATCTATTACTGATCGGTGGCGGTAAACTTCGATTGAACTATACTTATTACCAAGTCTGTGTAGCTTTTGAATAGGCGAATATCAATTATTCGCATTCTTGCGACTATTACACAGAGCAGTCAGTCGTGAATGACGGATAGGTACACGCAGTGATAATTCTCGTTGAATCCATGGCATCCAATTGCGTCCATGGCGTCAATCCAATCTGCCATTCTATGTTTTGAAAAGACACACCAAATTGCTCACTGAGCGCCTTGTTGACGAGTCGGATAAGTTTAGTGAGTACATTAAAAAAGTGTAATTAAGATCTTGGAATTCCTAACTTATACTGTACCCTTTCAATTTTTTTTGGTGAATCTTAAAAAACGGAGCCCAGATTGTTGAATTACACTCTAGATTAACTAACCCTGTGAAAAATAGTTATGTTAAGTAGGAATTCATTAATTTTAAATCTTTCACTGCCCACAAAATAAACCTTAAGCATTTCATGAGCTCGTTAGTAGTTTCATTTATATTAGGAACAAAGGATAATTTTCTGTCTAAATTAATACCAAATTCCTTAGTTTGCTCAACTCTTCTTAGGAAAATTTGTTGATGCTATATTTATGGCTTATTGGGATCTTTGATTTGGGTAAAAGTTATCGTTTGACATTTTTCAATATTTAGGAAAAGTTCGTTACGAGTGCACTACTCTTGTAGTCTCACAAGATTTAATTGTAATATGTAAAAGTCAATGAGATTAGATTAGATTTTATCAATTTTAAAATCATCAGCCAAAAAAATGAATTTAAAAAAAACGTCAAAAATAATGAATTTGTGATATTAATTATTTTTCATAATGTTTTTATTATCCCAATCCGCACAAGAATCCAAAAAGTCAGGGGCCAGTGAGAATACGGCAACCCCCAATTGAAGAGAAGGTTGTGAGGAATATGCGAATTCAGATCTGGTCACGACGTTAGCCATTTCAAGCAAGACTTCGTTTATATATGATTTTCTTCCACCACGGCGATATCATCTATCAACAACTCTGAAACTTACCGCAAATACACTATAAATATACATACGGGTTCAATTCCTTGGCTGGCTAAGTCGTCCATCACAACACGGGCAACATTTTCCGCTAATTGTGATTAAACGCTTAGATATTCGAAATCCGGAATTTGAATATTCTTTCTTATTACGAAAATAAAATGTTGGTAATTATTTACAACGTGTTTGAGAACACAACATTTTTTTAACCTTTTATTGGGATATATTTTTATCTAATATATAAAATTCTCGTGTGACGGTGTTTGTTACCATACTCCTCCGAAACGGCTGGACCAATTTTGATGAAATTTTGTGTGCTTATCTGGTAGGTCTGAGAATCGACCAACATCTATTTTTCATACCCCTTAAAGTAAAGGGTGTTCCACTCCGAAGAAAATAATTTTTCCCCATACATTTTGTATGGAACGAATTCTTCTATTTTGAAAAAACTTCAGCAATATTGTAAGGGGTATAATATTGAACTGTGAACCGGGGGAGGGGGGAGGGGAAAGGGGGGAGGTGGAGGGGGGAGGGGGAGGGGGAGGGGGGAAAGGAACTCAGGAAGGGGGGTTAGCGGGACGGGGGAAAGGAACTCAGGAAGGGGGGTTAGCGGGACGGCGGAAGGGGAGAAGTGGAGTGGGGAGAGGGAACGCGAGAGGGGAAAGGATACGCAGGGAGAAACAATTTAGAACAAGGTATGGTAAACGCAGGGAGAAACAATTTAGATCAATTCAGCTAATAACTTGACAACAGTTTTTGATTCTGAGGCGGTACGAAGTTCGCCGGATCAGCTAGTATAAATATAAATATCGAAATTTCTGATAAGGAATATATGAGTATATGAGATGTCTATGCGTTGCTAAACCATTCATTCGATTGCGGTGAAACTTTGGGGATTTGATGTGTGTTTGCCCGAGGTGGTTTCTATACACATACAATAGTGAGTTCTACCATCATGAAATTATGCATTGCTAACCGTTCATCCGATTGCGATGTAACTTTGGGGATTTGATGTGTGCGTGCCCGCGATGGTTTCTATATATAAAAGTGAGCTCTGGCGTCATGAAAGTGCATTGCTAAACCGTTCATCCGATTGCGAGGAAACTTTTGTGAGTTGTTGTGAGCACGCCCGTGAAGGTTTCTACATATACTTGTGAGCTCTGGCATTATGAAATTTTGTACAAACAAATTGCAATAAGTGGCACGCGAACTGCTTGAAAACTGAATGTACCGGGACTGAATGTATATATGGAATGTGGGAGGCGGGAGGGGAACTCTGGAGGCGGGTTCGCGGGACGGGGGAAGTAGGAGAGAGGAGTGGGGAGAGAGAAGGCGGAGAAGGCGGAGAAGGCGTAGTGGGACGCGTGAGGGGAAGGGGATGCGGAAGAGAAAGGGTAGGCGGATGGGAAACGAGACGAATGGGAAAGGACACGTAGGGAGCAACAATTTCTTTATTAAGTGGCATAGCAAAGCATGCCGGGAACTCACTAGTATTTGAATAAAAATGGATTCCAGTTCTCGAAACCGCAACCTCTTGAATTCTTAGCCAAGCCTCTTTATTGTTCGACCACTAGTGCCATCAAACGTTCTTGTTAAAATAAAGTATTTTTAAACTGGATCGACACGGGATACCATATACAAAAAAAAAATATGGCAATTAAAATTGCTCAATTATATACAGGTTAGGTTATATTGATTGAGATTATTAAATTTTAGGCAGGGTTATGTTAGGTTAGTTAGGTTAGGTTAACAAAGTTGTTAGCTGTGATATGTAGAGTTTGAATTATTTTTAAGATAAATCGAGTGGGAAAACGCGTCATTCGATCAATCAGGCCATTAATCTTAGTTGGGAGGTTGCTTTGTCTAGAAACCAAGTTACCAGTCCGATATACAATAAATCTTTGGTGTACCTAACTCTTGGAAACTTTTCGTATCGCGCCAGCAACAGGGCCGAGATTAAAATCACTGAACTGAAAATTCCTAGTAGTGTGATCTAGGTATATTTGACAGACGACGGTTTGACAGAAAAATTATTTTACCAATTTACAAAAGATTTTTTAATTCTCATACTAATGGGTCCTAGACCGGCCAATTTTATTAAAAGTTATTATTTCTTACAAAAAAAAGCACGTCAATTGACATAACCAAGGACTTTTCGAGATTTCAGGCAGTTTCACAGTGGGGTGGTATCTTTATAATCGCTAGTCAGGATGAAATCGGTCATTGTATATTTAGCGCCAAGTATTTATACATCTTCAAAATGGTTTTCATAAATAAAATTATTATAATTTTTTATAAATTAGAGGAAATCAGGCCACAACAAAAGGTCAAAACGAATAATAGATTAATTAAAGGAAAACAATCACTTTGTTTGTAACCACGATTTATTGATTTAATTTTTATTTACCGACCGGTTTCGCTTAATACAAGCATCTTCAGGGTATAAATTAAAACTGATGAAAAAATACATTGTGTGAGCTTATATATACATACAGACACAAAACATAATATAAAGTAAGAGTGAGAGAGTGTAATTAACATCCTACATAGTGATAGAGAGAAAGAGACGGGTATATCTAATGAATAATTAAGTTTTTAATTAATTCGAAAGATAAGGACGAAAAACTAAGTCATTCCGGAATATAGAAATTAGATTGTAATGATTGTTCATCATTTTATGTAGGTAAAACGACGCGTAATGTCAATATTAGAATCAAAGAGCATCTTAAATGCTTAAATAATAATGGATTTTCGGAATTCGCTAATCACCTTATTGATAAAGATCATACCTTCAATCAAAACACCGGTGTTAAGATTTTACACAGAAATGGTTATGGTAACAGGCTTAATAATTTAGAAGCACTCGAAATAAAGAAAGCCGTTAAAACAAAAACCCAAATCCTTAATAATCAGTTAAATGTGTTCAACAGTCCGATATTAGGAATATTTCCCATAAACTAAAAAAACCCGTAGCCACTTTATTCCTTAATCACCTGTTCAAATGACGTTTTGTCCCGGTAGATATAATGTAATTATTCATTAGATATACCCGTCTCTTTCTCTCTATCACTATGTAGGATGTTAATTACACTCTCTCACTCTTACTTTATATTATGTTTTGTCTCTGTCTGTATGTATATATAAGCTCATACAATGTATTTTTTCATCAGTTTTAATTTATACCTTGAAGATGCTTGTATTAAGCGAAACCGGTCGGTAAATAAAAATTAAATCAATAAATCGTGGTTACAAACAAAGTGATTGTTTTCCTTTAATTAATATGTCAAACCACAAAGTGACTGCTTTCTACCAAAATAAAAAAAAATTAAAATAATAATAGAATAGTTTACTGTACAAAGGGATAAAGTTTTATAACACCAGAAACTTGAAGTAAACAAAAAGCTACCAGAAACTTTAAACCACCAATTGAAGATTCAAGGTGTATTGTAGGAGCCAAATCAAACTTTAAAAAAAATTGTAAGCTATATGAAATCTGTAGACTTTAAAGTAAGAATTACTAAAATAAAATATAATAAATCTGGTGTTCTGATGAAGGTGGTGTATAAATATAAAATAAAATATTTACAAAATAAAAAATGGTAATAAACAAACAATAATAATTTTCACGATAAAAGTCTGCAACCGGGCCCGAAAAGAAGAAGATGGAGAGATACAAAATTACGAATGTTAGAGGAGAGCGCTAACATTTGCCTCGACAAAATCGATGCGAAAATTGCGAAAATGTTTAATAAATCACGACTCGTTTAAAATAGAGCAAAAATCTCGCGGGCATTATCTTAAACAGCATTTAAAGAAACAATGCAAATTTTTTCATACATATAACTTGTAAAATAACTGAAACAAACGTGTTAATAATAATTTGTGGAGCATACTTTGCGATTTTTTTTTAATCGAGGGAATTTTATATAATTTGCGTTTCGGCGCGGGCAAAGACTAGATATTATCTTCAAGAATAACATATATTTTTTTAAGAGCTTTAAAACTTACCGTGTTTAAGGGAAATATGTAATAAATCGGTACAAATCCGGGTTGCGGGCCCTTAATTCTCTCGTCGAGAACGGTTGTCTTGGAAGACAAAATAAAACGTATGTCGATATTATATTTTTTTTGCCTAAAAATTGTTAATGTACCTACTGAATTCCATTTTTGTTTCTGAATGATTGTCGTTTTTTTATTTATTTATTCTGGGTTTTTACAGGTATTCATTCACCCTCTCATGAGATCAAACCAGTTAAAAAAATACTCGGTTAATAGAAAAATAAAAACTAACAATTACATAAATCCAATTAGATAAATAATACATTTGTAAAACTCGAAATTGTTTCTAAACAATGATTAAATAAATAAACAATTATAAAAAATTGAAATACGAAAAAAGTTCACTTAAACAAGAGACACAAAAGACAAGAGACACTAGAGACACTATTAGAGACACAAATGGTAAAATAATTAGCACAATATATTTTTTTACACAGAATACTTTTTCTGAAAACATATAGATTATCGACGAAAATATCTACTATCTTAATTATAATCGACACATTTGGGTCAAAGGGCTAAAATAAAACATGTTATGGCGTCTTAAACAATGGGATTTGGGATCATTTATTTCAATACTAGCTGGTTCTCGGCATGCATTGCTATGCCATTTAATAAAGAAATTATTTCTCCCTGCGTGTCCTTTCCCACTCGTCCCGTTCCCCTTCCGCCTCCCTTTCCTCTCCCGCGTCCCCTTCCCCCTCTCGCGTTCCCACACCGCCTTCCCTCTCCCCACTCCCCTCGCCTGCTTCCCCCGTCCCGCGAATCCTCCTCCCGAGTTCCATCCTCCCGCATTCCATTCATTCAGTCCCGGTACATTCAGTTTTCAAACAGCTCGCATGCCTCCTATTGCAATTTTTTATACAAATTTCGTAATGCCAGAGCTCACCAGTAGTTTTATACAAACCTTGTCCTGACCATAACGAACCCACCAAAAATGAATTATCCAATTTGGTGCATTCGTTCGGAAGTTATGGGCGTACATACATTTCGGCGATTCATTTTTATATATATATACCAGCTGGTTTCCGGCATGCGTTGCTATGCCATTTAATAGAGAAATTGTTTCTCACTGCGTGTCCTTTCCCATTCGTCCCGTTCCCCTTCCGCCTCCCCTTCCTCTTCCGCGTCCCCTTCCCCTCTCGTGTTCCCACTCCGCCTCCTTCACCTTCCCTTTCCCCACTACACTCCCACCTTTCCCCCGTCCCGCGAACCCCCCTCCCGAGTTACCCTCCCAGGTTCCCCTCCCCCCTCCCGCAAATCCCCTACCCGAGTTCCCCCCCCCCCCTCCCACATTCCATATATTCATTCCCGGTAGATTCAGTTTTCAAACAGATCGTGTACCACCTATTGCAATTTTTTTATACAAATTACATTATGCCAGAGCTCACCGCTTCTTTTATACAAACATTGTCCTGACAATAACGAACACAAAGCCAAAAGAATTATCTAATTTGGTGCAGTCGTTCGAAGGTTATGCGCGTACATACATTTCGGCGATTCATTTTTATTTATAGAGATATATATAATATATATATATAGATATAGATTGCTAGGACAAAATGTAGTATCAGGAATAGCAAGAGTTTGACAAACAGATCACAACAGACCATTGCAATTGAAATGGTGAAGACTATAAAAGACTATTCAGTTGTTAAATTTTGTCACAAGTAATACGAATGTTTTCACTTCGTAATTATTAAATTAACATATTCTGAATATAAATTACAAGTTTGATAAAATTTTCCAAATAGGATAATTTAAAGATCTAACACCCCTAAGCCGTCTGCACAACAGGAACGTACAAATTCATCCCTCCTGTTTACATCAAAATAATCAGCGCTTTATTCCAATCGCGCTTGAAATTCTTCGTTTTGAAAATGCAGGGATTCCTGAAATCAACGATAGAAAGCTGCTAACAGAACTATGGCCGATTGATTCAGAGTGCATGTTTTGTTTCAGGACAATGAATATGAACGAGCAATACTGCCAAATGAACAAAAAAACATTTGTTTTTATTTCCATTCAAATGCTGAATGTTTTTCAGAGTATCGTTTTTTTTCTCTATTTCTTTTATTTCACGTCGTTTCATGTTAATCGTAAAAGTCTTACTTAGAATAAGTGCTAGATGACATGTTTATGACGGCATCTACTCAAAACGTTGGTACCTTTTCGGGCGGAGTGGCTTCTTTTTATATTTTATGACAGGAATGAAATGGCTTTCAAACGATCAAAATGATCAAAATGCCTCAGAGACTTTCACAGGGATCAATTCAAATAAAATAAATTTTGGAAAAGAATGTCAATAATGATGAACCATTAATATTTTCTGGCGAGAAATCAAACCAGCCGTAAATTGAAGTAAAACTTCTTTACGCACGCTTAATGTGGGGAATAAGCTGGTGAATACGTGACGAGAGCGTTACGAAAAGTATGATCGTACGAGGCAAACGGAAGTTGAGAGGGAGATGTAAGTTAGTGAAGATAGAAAGATATTATATTATTTTTCGTACTAGCTGGCTCCCGGCATGCGTTGCTATGGCATTAAATAAAGAAATTGTTTTTCCCTGCGTGTCCTTTCCCATTCGTCCCGTTCCCCTTCCGCCTCCCTTTCCTCTCCCGCATCCCCTTCCCCCTCTCGTGTTCCCACACCGCCTCCCCTCTCCCCACTCCCCTCACCTGCTTCCCCCGTCCCGCGAACCCTCCTCCCTAGTTCCACCCTCCCGCATTCCATTCATTCAGTCCCGGTTCATTCAGTTTTCAAACAGCTCGCGTGCCACCTATTGCAATTTTTTATACAAATTTCGTAATGCCAGAGCTCACCAATAGTTTTATATAAACCTTGTTCTGACCATAACGAACACAACAAAAAAAGAATTATCCAATTTAGTGCAGTCGTTCGGAAGTGATGCGCGTACATACGTTTCCGCGATTCTATTTATAAAGAAGATAGAAGATATTGCTGTAGAGGCAAGAGAGAGAGGTGCGTGCATACATTTTATTTCTCTCTTTCTCTCGTAGCCAGTTACGTTTCGTATATTACTGTAGAGGCAAGAGAGAGAGGCGCGAGCATACGTTTTCTTTCTCTCTTTCTCTAATAGCCGTTTAGGCCTGCACCGTGCAGGCCTATTGTCTTTATCACACTATACCAGCAAGAGAGAGGACATTTTCTTTCTCTCTTCTTTTATAAGTTAGCGAAGTTTTACTTCTAGTCATGTGGTCTAAAGCACACTCGTTTTTTTTATAATCTAATTAGGTACCACAACTTTGAAAAATAATTTTTTTTAGATATGGATTGTTTTTTTAGATTAGATTTTTGGAGTAAAACTTCTTTAGGCACGCTTGACTTGGGGAGTAAGCTGGTGAAAGCGTGACGAGAGCGTTATGAAAAGTGTCATCGGGCGAGGCGAACGTTGAGAGGGAGATATAAGTTAGTGAAGTTTTACTCCAGTCGTGTGGTCTAAAGCACACTCGTTTTTTTAGATATTATCATCAATTTGTTGACCGGGCGCTGATTTTTCTCAAATTTCAATAGGGCGCATTTGGAAACAAGGACACTAAGCAGATAGACGCCAACATAATGTGGTGCTGAAAAAAATATTTCTAATGGATTCTATAGTCGCAAAGCCCATTTTGGAAGAGCTAGGCATTTAGGCCAAATTTAGGCCCCGTCCTATTAAATATGTTTCATTAAAATATGATAAAACAAAAAACTTTACAGAAGGCAAAAACTCACTTCAAAATTAAAAATTATGAAAGGATAACGTAAAAAATGAGACGAATTTTCGTAAAAATGAGACGAATTTTACGAAAATTCGTCTCATTTTTTACGTTATTGAACCGCACCACCCGTAGAAAATAATATAAAATTTCTCAAAAAAAAATTAAGTTCTAATCATGCTAATCGGATTTCTAACACACAAAATGGTTTAAAATTTCTATAGATACATACCAATTTACAATATGGTATAATAAAAATAAAGTTTTATCTTGCGAGATTATTATCGAACTTAATTTGAACGCAAGCGATTACCGCCCGTAATTACGCAAACAAATGGTTGATGGGATCTACACACGACACTGCATGTAGTGACTGCGGCAGTGACTGCAGAGAGCGTGGAGTTGAGCGAACTAGCTCTGTCTCGTTCTAGCGGCCCTTTAACAAACGAGACAGCGCTAGTTACTGCCGCAGTCACTACATGCAGTGTCGTGTGTAGAGCCCATTAGTGGGGATCTAAAGAATTGTCTCCACGGTATTTGAATTCACGTACGAGTACGCATGCGCGGTTGTATACGAACGGGAAACAACGCAAGGTGCCTATGGGGACAACTCGGATTGTCTCCAAGTGCGCAGTAGATTCTGCGCACTGAGAAATAGACTCGCTGTTCTCATGCGCCTTACATGATTCTTATTAAAATCTTCCGGAATATTTTTTTTGTAGTTTATTTCTGCAAATGTTAATTACTTAATGATTAAATAATTCATTCGTTTTGGAGAAAGAATTCATCGACTGTTATTTCCTTTTGGTAGGTTTCTGGTGTAACTGGTGGCATTGTCCCCCTGTGAAAGACCGCCATTGAGAGAGATTGCAAGTGATGTTAGTATCTTGGAAAATAAATAGAGCTTGATTTAACTCCGTACAAGTATCCACAGAAATACAACACAAATGGTTCTTTAAAATTATTTTCGTTGTAGAAATGAGCAAAAGACATGGTGTTGCATTCAAAGATCATTTTTGAAAAAATAAAACATGTCAGTTAGAACCTTATCCAACTGAGGTGACGGTATCTTAAAAGACTTTGGACAAATTCCCAGCTAAACCGAGAACTCAAACCTGGAAAAACTATCAAAATAAAATGATAACTGGCAAAGTGGAAGGCAGGAATGTGCAGATACCATCACCGATGCGTCGTAGTAACCAAATATCATAGATGGCTTAGGAAATTCATTGTTCGCAGCTATCCACCCAGCGTAGGTCTGCAAAGAGTGAGTCAATCAATAGAAAGAGAACACTGAGACTTGATTTTAGAAGAAAGGAGGATTTTAAAGTAATGTCGTATATTTCTTTGAAAGTTCTTACCTACCGGCAATATATATTTTATGTTTTAAAATGTCCCATTCGCCGTCAACAAAAACTCTTTCTTAACCTCATCTACGTGGCTGTGGCGTATTATGTGATTCATAGTTTCTAGAACTAGAAGAACTGAAACACATGTATTGTATCAAAGTGTGCCGGGTAATTTAACTGTTAAAAGTCAAACGATCATAAATTATAGTTAGATGTTGAAAATTGTGAAAGAATATTCAAAACAACCCAATTAAACATTACCGACATACAATAAAAATTTAATAATTTAAAAAAAACTGAGTGTGGAGTTCACACGCCGTAGTAGTGAAACCTTCAGAAAACTAAAGTCAACAAGAGTGGGGAGGCTACGAAGCACCCCACAAAGGCTACGATGCACGGCAGAAAGAGGAGACCGTTGGGATACGAAGCACCACACAAACAGGAGACCGATTATTCTAGTAGGTACGTCTTTTTGGTGTCGCTTTTCCGTTTCATTGAGTTTCAAATTGCAACGGTGCTAAAGAAGTTTTCACTTCAAAAATTGTGAATGTTTGCTAAAAGTGAATCAAAACTGTTTTAAAGTCTAAAAATATCTGCCAAATTTGAATAAGTGACTTCAATTATTTCTAAATCGATAGTTTTTAATACAACACATATTAATTTGATGATATTTTAAATAATTTTTTCATACAGAGATAGCCACCGATAGTTCACACGTATGTGACATGGGTATATAGAAGAAAGCAATACTTTTTGACCGCTCTCCCTTTATCAGTTTTTAGTTTTGGCTGTATGGCGACGATTATTAATGAAAAATTTCCTTATTTTATGAAAACCATTGTCATCAGTATGACAGTATCTGACCATCAGCAAAATTTGAGTGGGGATCACGATACTCAGCATTGAGGAAATAACTATAACTAAAAAAGAATTAGGTAACATTTGAATGGAAATTCTAAAGTTCAATGGAATAGGAATCTAAAAATGATATGGTTGACTGAAAAGGAAAGAATAGACATTCGAAATATACTAAAGAACTAACAGGAGTATATATTATAGTCATTCTCTTTTCACATAATTACTCACTAAATTACATAATATTCAAATATAATAAAATATGCAGGTATGCAAATCTGCAAAATATGCAGTTTAGTACCTACTGTATTTACATTTTCTTATCTTCATGGGTAATCTTATATTACGTATGCAACCTTTTTATGTAAATTTATCAGATAATAAAAACTATATAATATAAATACTTAATAAAACAACAATACGTATGTGCATGTATGTGTACGTATATGCATATTATATTTTTATCTTTTTATGCACATACGTATATTTGTTGATACATATCTTTTTAACAAATATAATGTTATTTACCCGCCTCGGAACAGACTCTGTCTAGTGAGGTGGGTAAAAGAAAACTATGTACATAAAAATGAAAATAAAATCAACGCCCAGGTTGCCGGCACTGAAATTGAAATTGATATAATGTAAGAACAAAAACACCCACTCTTTTTCAATGTAGGTAAATATTTTCACCTACCACAATACGAGTATATTAGCCTTGCATGGTAGTTAAAAAAATGGCAAAAGCTGTAACATGTAAACATTTATGAAATAATAAATAAAAAATATATGTTAAGGGTAAAATAGTTTTTAAATTATGAATATCTAACCATTTATATTTAGCCCGGCATCTCCGATATTCTGCTGATAGTAATTTTTATTTTGGTTTTCCATTGTATCATTCATCGAAAAATGTGGAACTGGCAAATGGAATAAATTAAATGTGGAGCTGTGAGTGTTTCGGGCGTGGGGAAATTAGCAATGAAACCCGCCACGTAATTGGGAATTTTAATCAATTTTTAATACCACGTCGAAAACCATTTTTTTTGGTTTATGTTTGGCAAACTTTTCTGCATCCTTTACAAAAAATACGACGAAGATATATTTTTTTTCATTAACTCCACACATGAGGCTTGAGATGTCATAATTATGACATCTTTAGAGATGATGTGTGGAGGGTTTTTTGTGGAAATAAGGAGTGAACTTGCAAGGTCTTGAAGGGTTCCACCCCGTGGTAGGGAGGAAACCCAGAGGCCTGAATCTTATTAATAATTAAGTTTCACTATGTGTCATGTTACCTTCACGATCCAATTGGACTCTCCTGTTTTTTATTGTTATCGATTAATATTTTGCCAAATTTATTTAACACTGTATAAGTGTATCTTCGCATTTTAAAAGATATAAGGACCCGTCCTTGTAATGCTGAAGCAGATATCAAGTTCATACAAACAATGAAATATAATAAAATTTTGCTTTCTCACGAATGTGATCGTAAAAAGTTGGGACCAATTGTCGTAAAATATTAAGATATTACAAGAATCTCGAATGTATTATACGTAATCTTATTGCGACAGACGTAAAACACCACGCAGTAGTACCTACCAACTTCCATCAAAATTTTAATTTGCCGCAAGCGGACAACTCAAGATAGAGAGCATTAAAAGGATTTACTATTGGTGATTACATGAAAAAGGCAAAAGTGCTTGAAGCAATCCGGAGGTGTCTGAAAGGTAACTGTCTTCACTTAACATTAAATAAAATGAAGAGACATTTGTTTTAAATATCATTGTGACTGTTTTTGAGCTAGGTTACAAAAATTACAACCTTATGTACCGGTAGCAATTTTGTATCGAACAAGTTCAAAATGAAAATGTTTATTACTTGAATGAACTTATTTAAGACTAGCTTTTTTCCGCGGCTTCGCTCGCATGGTATTAGGGGGTTCCCACTCCGCCTCCTCCACCTTCCCTCTCTCCACTCCACTCCACCCGTCAAACCCCCCCCCCTCTCCCTTCACCCACCCCTCCCCTCACCCTCTACCACCCCACATTCCCTCTCCCCACACCACTCTCCCCATCAACCCCCTTCCCCCACCCCCTACATCCTTCCCTTTTCCCCTTTCTTCCCTCCCCCTCTCCCTTCCCTCCCCCCTCCCCCCACCCTCCTCCCCTTCTCGTATCCCCCTCCACCAACATCCTACCAACACCCCCCCCCACTCCCCCCTCTCACCTCTCGCATTCCACACATTCATTCCCGATACATTCAGTTTCTAAAATGCTCGCATGCCACCTATTATATTTTTTTATACAAAATTCATAATGCCAGAACTCAACGGTAGTTTTATACAAAATAACGAACAAAAAAAGAATTATCCAATTTGGTGCAGTCGTTTGGGTTTATGCGCATACATACAGTTCGGTGATTCATTTTTAGAGATAGTTATTAAGTACGACGCCAACAAAGCACTCTTTTTAGAATGAATTGCCAAATTAAAAAATAAAAAAAACATCGTTCCCAAGGCGACAATTGGTTGACGTTTGCAATAAACCGATTTTGTTATTGACAGAAAACGTATGATAAATAATTTCATAACGCCAGAGATTATTCATAACGCCAGAGCTTACCAATATATATATAGCCTATAGATCTCGCAAATAATGTAGCTTTCGATTAGTGAAAGAATTTTTAAAGTCCATTCCGTAGTTTTTGTGTGAAAGAGTAACAAACATACATCTATACAAACTTTCACCTTTATTATATTATATATATATCTATATATAAAAAATCTTTCACCTTTATATAAGTTATCATTCAGTGGTTAATAGAGATTTAATCCTATTCATTCATTCATTCATTCATTCATTATATATAATGAATGAATGATGAATGATGAATGAATGAATGAATAGGATTAAACCTCTATTAATCACTGAAAATATTAATAACAACTTTTAACACAAAAATCTTAAGCCCTACCTGAGAGTCTGTAAGAAAATGTAATTTTGTAAACCATATCTCAATGTGAAACGTGTTAAAAGTCTGGATACGAGTTCGAAAAGGCGAAAGAAGAAGATAATAATTGAAAATATTAACCACTGGAGCGCCAAGACATTTACAAAAAAAGATGCGTTGAGCGCTGGAGATATTCGTAAGTTTGGTTTTGGATATGCTCGCCCTTATTAAAGAAATCAAATTTCCAAAAATTATAGGTACTAAAACAGAAATAATGTTAATAACTGTCCTTTAAATCCAATGAATTTCCCTACATTTTAACATTTATCTTAAGTTAGTAAGTGTTATAAATATTTAAAATAGTTCCACCAAAAATAGTTCCACCAAATATTTAAGTTCCGCGATACTCAAAAACTATGATTTTATAACATAATATAATCATTCCCTACTTATTGTATGACCTTTCAATATTATAACTTTCTCTTAAATTAGTCTTAAAACCTCACTTACGTTAATGAGCAACCAATAAATTACTTTTGTTGCATATTTGATCATTTTTAAAAAAGTCACCATTAGTTTAAACTTTAAACGATAGTGAGTGTCTCTTAGATTACATAAATCATAGATTTTTATAATAATCTGCTATAATTCACATATGTTATCGATTTATTACAGTTCGATTTCAAAAAGAAATTATAAAACGTATGGGATTTAGTTGAAGAAGACGCGAACAAACATATCAACAAGTTTTCAAGTATGACAATATGTTATTTAAAATGGCTTTTGATTTATTTTGAAAATTTGAAGAATCCTTTTTCTGCGAAGTCTTAATATAACATTATTTATAAGTTTTCAGAATTGTTTGGAGACTACATACATTTGTCCGACCGAAACACGAAACACCGCGGATTCCCAAAAAATCAACATACATTTGAGAGTTTGATTTGCGGTGTTGGAAATCTGAAATTCAGATTTTACCAAGCAGCGGCGTATTAGCGTTCCGTGTATACTATTGTATTGTGATACCAAATCCAATTTCGGGGGAAAATATACAGCCCCAGTATTATTTTCAAAACGAATTGAGACACTCCTATCGATGGGGATTGATTGAAAAAGTATCACGTGACATTGTCTTGTATGAAATGTAAATTATTCATAAGATATGACCTTTTTTTGCCACTTTCACAAGCTGTACTAACCGATTTAAAGGCCAAGACACTGAAACAAATTGATCTCCTAACTCGTATGAGAACCTCTAAAATTTTCTTTTAAATTAACGAAAACGCCGAAAACGCCAAAATGGATTCCAATCCAAATTTGGTTTTTTTGTTACTATATTTTTTGATAAAACTATCACTTTAATCTCTTTTACTGAAAATTTCTTTTGAAAGCCGTTTTCTTGTCAAATGTTTGTAAAACACGGATAAATCAAAGATATCTTTTTTTACCATAAAATAACCGTTTTAAAATCTCTATAAAAAAAACTGAACAAATTTTCCCAATTCCAGCGTTCACTAATCGAGAGTTGGCTGCTTCAGATATAATACAATCAGTACTCTCAGGTATTTTTTGTTATAAAACTATTCAACTCCGTTTTAAAAACACTTTTAAATAGTTACCTACAATATTTCAAATAATCGGAAAAGAGCTTTAGACTACTCGACGGTAATGAATATAAATGAGTTTCATAATTATTTCGTACTTAGGGTCAACCGAGACAGGTTTTTCGTTCTCGAGAATAGATAAATTGAGAAAAAAAATGAAAATGTGCCATTTTTGCATAACCCTATATATAAAAATGAATCGCTAAATGTGTTGCTAAGCGCAAAACTCGAGAGCAGCTGAACCGATTTCGCTAATTCTTTTTTTAGAATAATCCTTGAAATACGAGGATGATTCTTACGGAGAGAAAAATTAAGAAAATTGCGCAGAAAATTGGATAATTTCAGAAAACCTAACGACTATCGCACGTTTGACAGTTGGCGTGTTTGAGAATGACATTTTGCAAAGAATTCTATATTTGAAAATCTTTAAGTTGATAAATTTATTTAAAGTAGGTACTCCCCTAATAGTTTGAATCGAATCAAGAATTTTAGATAATTTAAATAGATACCTATGTTAGGTACCAGAAAAATGGAAATTTGAATAAAAATTGTAAAAGGTGGCTCGCAAGGAAGCGGCTATTGCTATGGAAAGAGGGAGGGAGGGAGAGATGGGGGAGGGGAACCTGGGAGGGGGGAGGGGGACCTGGGAGGGGAGAGGGGAACTCGGGAGGGGGATTCGCGGACGGGGATAGGAAGGGGGAGTGGAGTGGGGAGAGGGAAGGTGGAGGTGACGGAGTAGGAACGCGAGAGGGTTGAGGACGCAGGAGAAGAAGGGAAGGCGGAAGGGGAACGGGACGAATGGGAAAGGACACTCAGGGAGAAACAATTTCTTTATTTAGTGGCATAGCAACGCATGCCGGGAACCAGCTAGTCTAATATAAAAATGAATCGCTGAATGTGTTGCTAAGCGCAAATCTCGAGAGCAGCTGAACCGATTTCGCTAATTCTTTTTTTTAAATATACCTTGAAGTACGAGGATGGTTCTTACGGAGAGAAAAATTAATAAAATGGCGCAGAAAATTGGATAATTTCAGAAAACCTAACGACTATCGCACGTTTGACAGTTCGCATGTTTGAGATTGACATTTTGCAAAACAATGATTGTTAAATCAGGATTCTATTTTTGAAAATCTTTAAGTTGATAAATTAATTTAAAATAGGTACTCCCCTAATAGATTGAATCGATTCAAGAATTTTCGATATTTTAAATAGGTACCTATGTTAGGTACCAAATTTAATATACATGAAAAATGGAAATTTGAATAAAAATTGTAAAAGGTGTCACGCGGGCTGTTTAAAAAGGTATATGGAACGCGAGCGGAGGGTTGGCGGGACGAGGGAGCGGTAAAGGATAGAGGGAAGGCGGGGAAGGTGGAGGTGATGGAGTAGGAACGCGAGAGGGAAAGAGGACGCAGGAGAAGAAGGGAAGGCGGAAGGGGAACAGGACGAATGGGAAAGGACACTCAGGGAGAAACAATTTCTTTATTAAATGACATAGCAACGCATGCCGGGACCAGCTAGTGTAGTATATTTAAGAATGTAGTAATAATTTGTTTTAAATAGTTTTAATAATCAAAATTGAACAACATGATGTTGTAGCACATAAAAAAATTTCAATTTTTCTGCGCTTTCACCCTCCAAAGTGTGTAGCCTCACGTCGTATAATTGATCAGCACTGCTAAAAAGCTTTTCACTTGCTGCACTAGTAGGCGGTGCTGACAGCTCTCTCACGCACTAACACCAAGTTACGAATGTGGACGCGCGCGGTAGATTTCAATCCCATTATCCTATGGCCGGCCGCAAACATCAGGTTTTCCATCCAAACATCTGATCAGAAAAAATCGAATGGACGGCCGACGCGGAAAGGCGTGGCCTATTTTTATTACGCCGCGCCGGCCGTCCAATCCAGTCCGACAATGGGCGTGGCCCCGGTATTATAACCAATCGATTTTTGTCTGACCAAACAATCGGATGGAAAAACCTGATGTGTGCGGCCTGCCTTTACCGTACCTAATTACAACGGTCTCGGTTATGGCCCAGAATCTCCGAAGAACCTGGACAGAGTTCTAGGTAGAATTTGTCGCCGAGAATGCCGACACCGAGTCCGAGATTTCGGTCGACCCTACTTTGTACACAATAATATCGGTTATTTGAGCTTGTACCGGTCGTCACAGTAATAATCATAGTGAAATAAAGATATTGTACAGAATTCCCTACTTTATATAGGTCTCTAGGCTCTAGATTATATTTCAAACACCAATTTATTATGCTTGGCGTAAATTCGATCAATCAAATGATGTTAATTAAGATGGGTTATTCAGACAACACCAAATTCTATGCACCTGATTAATGGTACAACACAATAGTCGATTAAAACAAAACCAGTTAATATTATTTACATAAAGATTTTATAATATGCAAAACACGAAAGAGCCTGGGCTTGTAAAAATATATTCTCACTTTATAAAGAACGCAAATGAAGACGGAAAAACTTAAATTTGAAGAGGAAAGATGTTAATTTATATTTATTTAGCATAGCTTTTTCCCACGGCTTCGCTCGCATGGTGTGAGGGGGATTCCCACTCCGCTTCCTCCACTTCCCCCCCCCTCCCCCTTCCTCCTCCCACCGCCCACCTCCCACCTCCCACCTCCCACCTCCCACCTCCCACCTCCCACCTCCCACCTCCCACCTCCCACCTCCCACCTCCCACCTCCCACCTCCCACCTCCCACCTCCCACCTCCCACCTCCCACCTCCCACCTCCCACCTCCCACCTCCCACCTCCCACCTCCCACCTCCCACCTCCCACCTCCCACCTCCCACCTCCCACCTCCCACCTCCCACCTCCCACCTCCCACCTCCCACCTCCCACCTCCCACCCCCCTTCCTTCCCCCTACCTCTTTCTCCACCTCCCCCTCCCCCCCCTCCGCCATCTCTCCCTCCCTCCCGCTTTCCATACATTCAGTTTTCAAACCTCCCGTGCCACCAATAGCATTTTTTATACAAATTTCTAAATGCCAGAGCTCACCAGTTATATAAAAACCTTTTCCTGACAATAACAAACACACCAAAAAAATAATTACCCAATTTGGTGCAGTCGTTCGAAAGTTATGCGCTTAGCAACACGTTCAGCGATTAATTTTTATATATAAGATAATACGCCAGACATTTAACCCAACATCTGTGTTTGGATATTCTATTTTATTTATGGATGATAAAAAAATAAGAGTGTGCAATTGTGATTGCGTAGAAGTGAAACTAGAAAGTCGCTAGATGTAGCTTTCTTTTCTTTTGCTAGTTTTTTAAAGTGGTTTGAAGATTGGATAATATTGATTTCACAAAACAAAAATGTTTTTTTTGGATTTCGTAGGGTTTGAACCCCCGTTCGCTTGATGTCTGTTTCTCTGACTGCTGAGATTGTCAGGCACCTTGCCAACTACGCTATGGAAGACACGCACCGGGATGCAAATTTACAGCATATTAGAACCGAATATTTGTGTAGAACTGAGTTGTGACGCATTTTCGTTTCACCCGAATTTCAAACGGAGCTAAAAAAGTTTTACTTCAATAAGTTATAACTTTGTTTCGACATTCAAAATCCCAACTAACGAACTGTTCTGAAAAATTTTACCGCGTACCAGAGGTGCAAAAACGCCTATATAGTGTAAGTAAAAGTATATTAAATTCCACAATTTCATGAAAAGCATCCTGTTATAAGGATATTTAATGAATTTCCTCAATGATTATCAATAGTTTGTTGGTGTTGCGAAGTGTTATCTCCCGGTAGATTCCGCTCAAACAATGAAACAACAAACTCCATTATTCTCCGAAATTGCAAAACGCTGATAAAATTGAATACCACCGAGGAATAGTAATTAATTGGTAATTTATCACTTTGAACAAACAGTTCTTCGACAATGATTGATAATCCATTGGACGAATATTGTCCGGGAATACATTACTCTGCTAATCACCGAACCGATAAAAAGACAATGTAGTTTGTCACCGGGACCGGGAAGCGCGGACTGAAATTCGCCCGGACTTTGGATGGAAATGTTTTTATTTGCAAATTATTGTTTCACGAAAACAATACGACATACGGCCCGGTGATATATGTTCGTCCCGTTAGAGGATTATTTGAAAAGTACTTGTTTTTTTCCCTTTTTAGTTTCCGCATAGGTTCCCATTTTGAGCGCAGAGATTTATTTAAAAATATTTTTTTCCATGATTTTTTTAGACCCCTCACAGTAAGGCAAGGAAAACCTAATATAAAGATTGGTAATTAAATTAAAACAAATAACTTTGTGAAAAGACCACTATGTATTAGATTAATATATTTTATCCTGACGAAGAAAACTTTTTTTTTCGAAATATTGATTTGTTTTCATGTTTCGAAATATTGATTTGTTTTCATTTAATTAAAAATGACACCACAAAGGGTATTTGCAAAGTTTGAAGAAAGAATGGTAACTTCACCGAATAACAAAACGCAAATTCAAAATTGTAATCTAAATTATCTTCATACCGTTTCATTTCGGATACACTGAATTTTTATTATTTTTTTTGGTTTGTTTTCAATCTCAGTATTAAAAACCTGTTTTTCCAAAAAATATGATAGACCTCGCCGAAAGGGACCTAAAGGGAGCAAATTTTTTAAAACAACTAAATATAACCCAGAATGCATTAAAAACACACAGACGTCAAAATCTAAATTTTTTAAGCAGTTCGATGTTTCAAGTACCTATTTAAAATTCTTTTAAAAAAATATCCAGTTTTATCTCCTCAGAAAAAGACAAAGATGTAAATAACTCACATAATACAAAACCATAACCAAGCACAGAGACAACCTAAATGTAAGTGTAATGCTGCCTTTGGACAAAGAAGCTCTGAATTTTTAGCAGTGAAGTTGTGTAACAAATACCCACTTAACTGACTAGTATTCTAAAACCGTCATAGATGTCACTGAAAAAAACCAAACCTAAACCATGAAATTGACAATAGAAAACTAAAATCTATCCAAAACCTAGTTCCCCCAGAACCTATAAGATCTTCTAGTGAGGACTAAAAAAATGTTCTACATCTCTTTTAAATGAATATTTCATATAATTTACATATTTTAATGTGAAGATCACAATATGATTTAATCCTAACATATTATGTTAAGATTAAACATAGTGATTGAAAAAGAAAAGAAAGAAAGTTTTTTTTTTCCATCAAAAACATAGTATACATAAATATATAATTTAAACAATTTATCGGTAGTCCCGCGAAGCTGCCACATGGCTGCTTGTCTGCAGGTTCTACCTCAATATACACTCGTATATTGAGGTATATTGTATTAGTTTTTGTCTTTCACGAGATACCGTGCCAGAGTATTAAATAGAATAATAACCTAGAATAATATTGCGTACAAGTACCTTGAAATTACTACCATACAATATGTTCATTATTTTATTATAATTAGTATTTTATAATAGTTAGTATTTTATAATAAATAGTATTTTATAATAAATAGTATTATACTTTTAAGTAATTACTATGTAAAACTTTAAAGTAATAGTATTAATTGAATAGGAAAAATTAGATATTTCTTACACGTCTAGATATCATACGTCAATGGTGGCAAATAATAAAAAGGAGGAAGGGGTGGCGCAAATGAAGTGGCCAATATTTATGAAAAGTATAAATTGAAGGTAGATAAGTTTAAAGAGGAAGGGGCGGTGCAAATGAAGTGGCCAATAATTATGAAAAGTATAAATCCGCCACTGAGTAACATATTTTTAATAATGCTGAAAGAACTTACAAAAAAGCATTTCGTACATTTTTTGAAAACAGTATTATATCACACTGATTGATCAGTTTTGTAAGATTTTTAAGATGAAATATTGTAAAATTAAAAACTGAATGAACTACTTTAAAAAAATTTAAAAAATGTTCAATGCCAACGGTATTTTTGCTTCCCACTTGAAGATAGTGGAGAAGAAAAATAAAGGATTTTGAAGAAAAATTAAGCATTAAAATTTTTACTACTATCTCTAAATGTATACTTTGTCCAACAAATAATGTAAGAACAATGATGTATGATTTTGAGGTTTATTTTTTTCATTATCAATCTTCCGTCATAAAAACCTCCCTAAACGACTGCTTACCAAGTTCATGAAATTTATTTGCGTTTCTAAAATAACATAATATTACACATCCTCTTTTTCATAAACCTATTAAACTTAAAATTAAATAAAACCACGCATCAATCAATACGCCGGCATTTTGAGACGAGGGTACCTTCCGATTGTCAATCAACCAAATAAAGTGACTACACTCAAGTCGTAAGCTATGACTGGTATGAATTTTAATATTTGCCTTCGAGCAGCAGAGATATCCAAAGTGCCTTATTTGAAAAGATTTCGTTTAAGTAACCGAAAAAAAATAAGCACCCTTTTATCGGGCTCCACTTCTGGGTAAGGGGGAATAAAATGGCAATTCGCTCAATCGTTCGAATGTAAAACTGAGGTAATTCTTCCCCGTTTCCTAGTCCTTGGGAGTCTCAGTAAAGGTGGGCCCACACAGGGTATTACCATTCGCCCTCTCACACACAATTTATAAAAGACCGCGGGCGCGGTTTTGAAACGTTGATCCTGTTAGAGGCATTTTATCCATCGCCCATGTTCGCTGCGCTGGTGATACCTGCTGCCTTTGGCTATCTAAACGTATGGGATGCAGAACATTTACATCCCGCGCAGCGGCTGCCGTAAGAAGTAATTAGTTACTTCTGTTAGAAATTAAGTTCTTCACTCATTCCTTTTCTTTAGATTTAAAATATGGAGAAAAAATGATTCTTACCATATTCTCGATTTGGTTGCGTATTTCACTTTTGTGGGGTAACCTTCGTAACATTAGTAAATAAAACACCAACAAAAATCGGGTGAGCAAATTCACACGCGGTAGAAGTGAAAACTTCAGAAAATTAAAGTAGACAAGAGGGAGGAGACTATGAAGCACATTTTTTATTAATGATAAGGATGATTTTTCAATATTTTGACTACGAATTCCAGTGCGCCTTTTCTTACACATCTGGTCATCTAATAATTATTTGGGTTTACTTCTTCGGAGTCGCTAGATGTCGCTTCTTTTTTGTTTTATTCTGCTTGTTCATTTTGGAGTGGTTTGAAAATTGGATATAGATTTTACTATTTTTTTAATTTTTTTTTTGATCCGCTGAATGTCTGCAGAGGATCGTCAAGCGCTTTACACCACTACTTAAGTAGACTTGCGCGGGACTGTGGATTTATCATATTATATTGGAACCGAGTATCCAAAAGATAGCATTAAATTTTATGATTGTTATCTCGCAGGCTACTTAGCCTGATAACACATAATAAGATGTATGTGTTTGAGATGTATATAGAGTCGCTCGTTTCCGTTTCATCGAGTTCCTAATCACAACGGTGCTAAAGAAGTTTACACTTCAATAAACAACTTCTTTTTCTTCAATAACATTTAATAAAAAGTACATTTTGAAACTATCCGAAAAACCCCAATGAAGGACAATCAGTACCCAAGACATGTCGTTTTTCTTGTCATGATTGTGAGAAATTCCCTATCACGTAGTTTACGACGTAACACACTTCAAAACGTCCTATCACAGATCCAATCTCGGCATTGTTGTAAACTTTTCTTGTAAGTTTCGTCCCATAAAGTGGACACAGTATTACACCATGCAATGGCGGCATATTTCACAAGTTAAGTTAAACGTCTCAAAACAGCCGCAGCCTTCAGATCTTTGACACGCGAAACATTTCGCCATTGATGTAACTATTCCACCTTGTTCCTACGCCACCGAGTAAAACAAACACTGAGAGCGGGAAGAGGGAAGAAAGGACAATGGAGAAGGAAATAGCGCAAAATTGGATCCGCAATACGCCGCCTTCGGACCCCGGGGAAATGATGTAAGATAAAGTAGAGCGTGGCAACGTTCACAATGTTGCCATTATAATTCAACCGCTTCATTTAGGCGCAGGTGTCTCATCTTGTTTATTTTGAGTGTGGGAAGATGACGCGCCAAAGAATATTAACGCTCCAAAATGGACTGAATTTTGTCTGTTTTATCTTTTTGCTATGTATATATTATCATTATTAATTACTTGTAAAGCGCCGTTTTTGCAAAAATCACTTCAACAAATATTATATATTTATATTGTATGGATTCACTTAACGTTTTAGGTTACAAGATTAATAAAAAAAATTGAATTATATCTAAAGTAACAAAATTTATGTATGTAAACGAATAAACTTAGCTATTTTATATATTAATGTTTTTCAATATTAGCAGTATGTTTGTTGTAGGTGCATAATGGTTTCTTTTCGAAAATGTGACATTTTGGCGTCCCGAAGCCGTGTTCAGGGACACCGGGAAACGCTGCCTGAAAATGGGGCTGTCCCGGTGAAAACGGGTCTATTGATCACATTAAATATGTACCTACTTATGTTTAGAAGAATTGATACATAAATATAATGTAACAAGATAAGTGAATTATGGTTCTTTGTGAATGGGTACCATTAGGTATAAGGTTTATGAACATTCAACATTGTTATATTGGAAACATTGTCATGTTTATCTCTGCTCAGTTGGTTATAATGATATCTGAGCAGAGGGGGTTCTCGGGCAGGACTGGTCTTGACCTCCTCATTCCTTCGGCCACCGTCCCTGTAGCTGATTGACGCAATCACGTAGTCATAATTCGCCATACTACAACATGTGAAGATTATTAAATCCGCGCTTATCAGCGGCATCCATTACTGAAGACCTGAGCACAAATCCTGGATCCTAAATCCTGGATTAAAATCCTGGATCAGCAGCAGAGCACCATGGGAGCACATTATTTTTGCTGGATTTGAAATCCAGCATCTGCAGACGCAGTCATCGTAAGACCTTCTGACTATCTGACTACACTTGAAGCCAGAGGTGCTTGCAGAGATGCGGCCCAAGATCGCTGACCTTGGCCGCCATCAACGTAGTCGGCTGGCTGGCAACCGCCCTGGGACTGGACGTGCGTCACCGGGAAACCGCGGGGCTAGAGACCTGTCCGTTGCTCCAGCCTGCCGTTTCATCATATGTCAGCAGCGGAGGGAACTGACCGCACATCTCCGAAGGCAGCAGCATGGATTGCCTACACATGGCATCGTCAATACATCGATTCCCTGGATTAAGTTTTAAATGGTAGGTACTAACACTCCTTATTATGCCATTTTAGGGAACGTACCCATACTACGTGACCAACTTTTTGCAATTTTTACCCCCCCCCCCCCCCCCGGTGACCAAAATCCTAAGCAATTCGCCGCTCATTTGTATGGAGCGTGACATTTTGAAGACCCCCCCCCCCCCCTAAACGTGTCACGTAGTATGGGTACGTTCCCTTAGTTTAATCGTGATTGTTTCTAAAATCATGTTATTTATGTTTATATATTAAATAGATTAATTTAACTGTATCAAAGCACCATCTCTTTCATTAAATAACCTCTCCAAATACAAAATATTCACACAGCCGCCTGCTTAAGGTCCACGCCCGAGATACAAATTCTACAGTAATAATCACACTTGTTTCATACACTCCATCTTGTATTCTTTCTATAACAGAATCGTTTTCCGGTTCACATTACGTGAGAAATCCTGCTTCTTTTTTTTTTATTTAGAGCCCAGAGGCGATTTAATTACATAACGATAATTTGCAATAAAAATTATGATCAGATGAGATAATATACTAGTACATCCGAAGAAAGGCATTTAATAATAATAAAATATATATATTTTATATCGAAACGACTGAAAAAATTACCTGATTACAACATTTAGAAAAGATTCATTTTACGATCGAACAAAATAAAAGATCAATTTGATCAAGGGAAAGTAACCCGTTTCGTATAAAAAGGAAAAAAAGCGCTAAAACGGTATCTCTTACTGAGGGTTTGTCAAAGATGCAACCAATTTTAAGCAATGTCTGGAAGTAAGCACTGACTCCGGATTAATAAATTTACCCTACCATATGAGTTTTCTTATAACAATCTGTATATATCAAACACCTACGTAATTTTACAAGCTTGAAAGATATTTCAAATATATACCTACCACAAGAAAGGGAGTAAAAGGAATTCCAGGTAGAACTAATTAAGGAACATGATACCATAATGGGGATGTTGTGTGGTTCTTAGTAAGCGAGTTTATATTACGTTTAAAATTGAATAAGACACCTTTGTTCAATAGAATTATTTTATAACAAGCTAGTTCATAATTTACTAGCAGACCCGGCCACACGTTGCTGTGACTAACGAAACACAACGCCATTACCCAACCTTTATAAAATCCACTCCACCCGCTCGCCTGCTGCCCGCTGCCTGAATTGAATATTTAAATTTCTCGGCTTTTCTCTACTATAATAAGCATGTTTTATACATATAAACCTTCCTCTTGAATCACTCTATCTATTGGTGAAAACCGCATTAAAATCCGTTGCGTAGTTTAAAAGATCTATGATATACATTTTAAGCGACTTCATTTTATACTATGTAATGATTCGTATATTTTTTATTACTTACCTATTATTTTATTTTCAATTAAAGTAAATCAAATTTCATAAAGTCACTATTGAGTTTTGCAAGTAGTTGAAGTTGATTAATTTAAGATTAAAAAAAAAACTGAATTAAATGAAATTCTACGAAAAAAGGAATAACAGTGAGAAATAATGTAAAAACTGTTGGAATGAATGAAGCCTTTTATTTCTGCCTATAATTTAAATGAACGCCATTTCTTTGCTATAAAGCAATCAAGTTAGTTAATAAGACATTGAAATACTTACCCACAAATTATATTGCGACTCTTTAAATGTGTAGGTAATTACGTTATAGTATAAAGGTTAATAATTATATAGCAGAAAGCTGTTCAAAGTAAGCATACCTTAAAGTTTCCCACACGAAACCAAATAGTAGCTTATCCGAAACATCTCAAGTAATTTGCTGAGTACAAGCATCTTCCACTTAACGAAAGTTTGCTTTTCGTAATTTTGATGAAGTAAGAAGGGCAAATTGGTAAATTTCCAAAGTAAAGAAAACATTGTCGGTTAATGGAAAATGAGGTTTGGTTTACTAAATGTGTACTTATCCAAAGAAATTTTACCGAATCACTGCAAAATAAAGTTACGGAATACTTTCAGAAATATTGTTTTCAATCTCATTTTCGCTGTTTTAAATGATTTCCAGTAATAAGGTGGTATTAATTTTGTATAAGTATTGTTTTAAATTTTATCTTCAAATGGGATAGATTCATCGAACTTCACAAGTGCAATTTATGGAGGTCCTTATTTCCTCACACTTAGTGCAATTTATTGAGGTCCTTATTTCCTCACACTTAGTGCAATTTATTGAGGTCCTTATTTCCTCACACTTAGTGCAATTTATTAAGGTCCTTATTTCCTCACACTTAGTGCAATTTATTGTAGAGATGAAACGGATCGTTGTTTGGCCGGATACCGGATACCAGATATCCGGCGAGCTGAGAGGCCGGATGGCCGGATATCCGACGGCCGGATATTAGCCCCATTGAAATATTAATTTTGAGTATTAATTCAAAATATTCTCTTTGGTAAGAAGAAGAACAAGAGGTATATTATGGTGCTTCTATGTCAGTATTCAATCATTTCAATAATCTCTGTGTTTTTTACGATTTTTAGTTCACTATAATGGTGGTTGTGATTAATTAATCATGTTAATTTAAGTTTTTACTAAAAGTTTTTATTTTAGATATTTACTATTTATGTATTTATCATTAGAGTGAATATCTCAGAAGAAAATTTTAGTTTTTTGGAAGGCCTTATGGCTTTTTTATAACTTATTCGACTTTAAACGAAAGCCGTAATAATTATAAGCCATTTAATTGATATTTACCTCATAAATATTAATGTATTGCATTTGATTATAGGAAATTATCGTAGTTTTTGAATATCCGGTATCCGGCCGTATATTGCAAGACGTTCGCAAACCACCATCGTCTCTTTTTAACGTTTACTGTCCACCATGGGTCTCTTCTGATATTATTCTTTCAGTATCTTTACTTAGTTTAAAATGAAGTCGCTCCCGCTGTATGTGCGCTTAGATCTTTTAAAATACACTATCTATTGGTGAAAACCGCATGGATTTTCATGCGGTTTTCACCAATAGATAGAGTGATTCACGAGAAATATGTCGAGGTTTTGTGTAAATTGGTTGAAATACATGATAAAATTTGTCGAGGTTTTGTGTAAATTGGTTGAAATACATAATATATCTGGCCAAGCGGCAGCGAGCAGCGTGGATTTGATTTAACAGATGGCGTTGGTTATAAAGGTTTCGTTAGCGACAGCAACGTGTGTCCGGGTCTGCTAGTATGATAAAACTTTTTTTCGCCTAATTTTATTGACCTTAATGGTTTCAACCCGTTAAAGCCATCTTCAGACTGGTACAAATTATTCTTAGTCTACGGTTAACATACATAACATATTGGGGAGTGGAAGAGGGGTGGTCTACAAGGATTTTAATCAATTGTATTAATTAAATTTGTTACTAAGTCGTTTTAGACAGCCGAATTTCTAATTATTGGTAATTCCAGTAGGCTAATTACCTTGGGTTTGTAGCTCACTTCAATATTGTTAAGGGAAAAACCTTACAAGTAATATAAATTATTTATGACCTGATTTTATTGTCAAATCTTTATTTTATTTATGACTAGCTGACCCGGCCACGCGTTGCTGTGGCTAATAAAACACTTTGTAAAATCCAACCTTTGTAACCACCTCCTTCTTTGAGTTTATCGCGAAGAGACAGACAGATGCCGCGGAGGACTTTAATTTATAATACATAGAGATGGTGTGAAAGATTATAATAATGTGAATGAAATGCTTGGGGTAACTAACGTATTTAAGTAAATAAGGATTAATATTGTATCCGTCTAAATAACTTTCCAATTATCCTATTGTACGTGACTATTTTTTTAGAAGATTGACAAATCCTTGACAAATTACATACCTAACCTTCCTCACGAAGCGTAATGGATCTGGTGGTGGGACCAATTGTGCAATTTTACTTTACCACCAGCACAACATAATCCAGGTGATTCGCTGTTGTATTTTAACGCTTTACAACATTGACAAATGATTGTCATTTCCCCGATTATCACGGAATTGTCGGCACAATAATCTACTTCCGGATCGTAGTGGAATGCTACTCTTTCCAGGTTCACGGTTGTGAGGTAGCTCATCGCCCTTTGATTGACTTCGACGACCTATGTCAGCTCGTCTTTTCCTTGGCATATTAAAACGGTAAATAAAGTTCTCACGCACTGACAAACTGATCCTAGAAGATTTTAAACAGTAACAGAATGACAGGTAACGTTTGACGTTTGAAATATGACAATCAGAATTCTTTTATTTTTTGCATTCCAATTTTAGATTACGTTGTGTTTCTGAAAGTAGGTAGAACAGTAAAACTGTTTATATGAGAAAATGAAATTGTTGTTTTTACTATCTTTCTCAAAATTTTTCCATATTATCTCACCGTTTAAACCTTCCCTGGACTACGACAAATATTTCAAAACCAAAATCACATAAATCGGCCCAGCCGCTCTCGAGTTTTAGCGAGACAAACGAACAGCAATTGATAATAATAATAAGATAAGAAGATATAATGTGTATAGTAAGCTATCCGTAAAAGATAGATATATGCCTTCGCGGACTTTTTTGTAGATCTATAAAAGAGGAATATGCCAGCATTAATTGTTTTGTTATATCCCAAAAGGATTAAGCAGCGTTTTCGATGAAAGCTACCAGGCGGCTGGACTTTTTTCCGAAACTTCTAACAATCATCGTTATATTTCAACCAATTTACATAAATCCTTGACAAATTATATACCTAAACCTTCCTCACGAAACACTCTATCTATTGGTGAAAACCGCATGAAAATCCGTTCAGTAGTTTTCGAGTTTATCGCGAATAGACAGACAGACAGACAGACGGCGCGGGGGACTTTACTTTATAATATGTAGAGAAAAGATGGATGGGATTTTTTTATTACTTTTTGAAGGGATATAATGTTTACATTTTGGTAGGAATGGTCATTACGTAAACTAAATACATATTTTAATTTGAGATTAATATGAAATTACAATGGATACAAAGACGGAGACTTAGCAAATGATTCCAATCGTTTATTCATTTCAAAGTTAGAGTATATATATTTTTAAGCGGGTAATTACTAAAGATTCTAGTCTATCTAGTTTATGATTCTTTCAGTGTTTGAAAGTATTTCAATTCTTAACTTGTTTTATCGGGGTAACACTTTCGCAGATTATCCTTCGGCTTGGATAGTTTCTGAGCAAAAAACATTTTTTCAGTGATTTTATTTAATTTAATTATATTAACATAGTAGTTTGATAGATTACTTTTAACTAGATTTCTAACTAGATTACTTTTTAAATGATTAGGTACTGTTAACTCACAAAAAATTACCAAATTTACCTGGCCCATTTTTTTAAATAATTTTAAACACATATAAGTAAAGTACATAACTCATATGCGTACTAGATATTTGCTATATCTTTTGAAAACTAATTTTTGATTTGAAAGATTTTGACCGCCAATCCAAATGTATGTTTTGTATTAAAAAAGTAGTCCTCTTAATACATTTATGGGAAATGTACATTTTTGGCTAGGGCCTGCCCTCAATTTTTATCCCCAGATCGAAATCGATCCACTTTGGGAATGAGTGATGTAAACTAACCTTCGACCAATCGCTACCATTTCTCATTCTCATTCACTATGTCTCATATGTTAATATGTGCCCCTCTGTTATTCTGATTCCTGACGTATTTGGTTAACTTGATCGTACCATGCAGGACACACAGGGAGAAAAAATATCTTTATTAAGTGGCATAACAATACTTTCCGGGAACTCACTTTATAAATATTTAATAATGTTAAGGGATGTTATCGGGTGTAAATTGATTCAATAAACTTGTAGGTACTGGGTGTCTCAAAAGAAAGTTTATATTTGTTTTGTTTACTGAGTGAACGCAACTTTTCCGAGGG
The DNA here is from genome assembly GCA_917880885.1 of Limnephilus marmoratus. Classification (NCBI taxonomy): domain Eukaryota; kingdom Metazoa; phylum Arthropoda; class Insecta; order Trichoptera; family Limnephilidae; genus Limnephilus; species Limnephilus marmoratus. Next base: position 37,786,253 of record OU862920.1, on the reverse strand, counting down.
TCTCGGGGGGTATGTCAATCAGTAACCTGGCTCTTGGGAATTCAATCACTATGGAGCGTTTCTCGGGAGCGACCGCATGTTGTGCATGAGTGAGTTTTACAAAAATGGTGATTCGGCGACTGTAGCGCGCAGAAGGTTTTGCAATATTCGAGGTTTTCGTCACTTGAATGATGCGCCAAGCATTCCTCTCATTCAAAAATGGGTCAAAAAGTTGAAAGAATAGGTACAACGCTGGCAAAACCAAAACTCGGGCGAACAAGGTCATCGAAAACGGTAAAAAACGTAGGGAGTGTTTATCATTCTTTTCGTGTCGTAATCAATATCACGCAAGTGCTATAAATGTGCGTAGATCATCATTACACAGCATTTTGCACAAAGACCTAAAGCCGCACCCCTACATGCTTTACTGCTATAACGAAAGAACATGTTTCCAGCAAGACGGAGCAACATCACATACGTCCAATACGTCTCTACCACGTGAAATGAAAATGAAAGTGAAATGAAAGTTCGTGAAATTTTCCATGGCAAATTGATCTCCAGGAGAGGTGACATAAATTGGCCTCCTTGTAGTCCTGAGTGTAGTCTTGATTTAAGCCACATGGACGTTTTCCTATGGGGTTATCTCAAATCTTGATCTGGGTTATCTCAAATCTGCTCCCCGAAAGTACTGGAGAACTCTGAGAAATGCCTTCTGGTCTCAGGTTTGAGGAAAGGAAAATCCTGATCTATTTCCTTCTCGTGGTGGGGAGTGAGCAACGACCTCGTGTCGGCAAATATAGACAGGGACCGAGCGTTGGCCGGAATAAGCTGACCACTAACTTTCGCCCTACCAGGCGAAAGTTGTCTAGGGCACCCTATTGTCCTGGAGAAGTAAATAATCTCCAAAGGCGGAAGAACCTTCGAGGTCAACGGCATAGGATGTGGAAAGAAACGGGAAACTACCACATTAAAGGTCCAAGTGGCATCCCAAGAACCAGCAAAACATGAATACCCAATCTCAAGTAAAATTCTCCGGAGGTAAAATAGTCCCCCGTTCGGTCTCCGGGTGGGGACTGCTCGAGATGCTAGAAACACAAAGTCAATAGCGAAACAAAAATCAAATACAAAAAACCAAATAGCGAGATGGGCAACGTGGAATGTCCGCACATTACTGCAAAACAGCAAACTGGATAATCTGAAAGCTGAGATGCAAAAAGTAAATTTGAATGCCCTAGGTATAGCAGAGATGAGATGGCCCAATTGCGGAGACTTCTGGAGTGGCAACTACAGAATCATCCACACAGGATGCATAAAGGATAAACCTGGCCAAGGAGGAGTAGGCGTTGTGCTGTGCAAGGAGTGGGGAAGACGGGTTAAGGGATACGTGCAATATAGCGGAAGAATTATTCTAGTCAAAATAGAAACTAAGCCTGTAGACACTGTAATTATCCAAGTATATATGCCAACATCTAGTCATAGCGAAGAAGAAGTGGAGGAGGTATACAGTTCGCTAGATAAACTTATATTAGAGATAAAAGCAGGTGAAAATCTGATTCTCCTAGGAGATTGGAATGCTGTCGTAGGAGAAGGACGTGAAGGAACTTGCATTGGGCCCTTTGGGTTGGGTGCAAGAAACGACAGAGGAAACAGATTGACAGAATTCTGCGAAAAACACAAATTAGTGATAGCAAACACTTGTTTCCAACACCACCCAAGACAGCGATACACCTGGAAATCCCCTGGAGACAGACAAAGACTGCAAATAGATTATATAATGGTTAGACATAGATTTAAAAACCAAATAAAAGACTGTAGAAGCTATTCCGGTCCAGATATAGATAGTGACCATAATATGGTAATGGCCAAAAGTCTCCTGAAACTGAAAAAATTAAAAAAGAGGAAAAATTTCAAATGGGATACAAAAGTATTAAAGATAAAAGAGATCAGCGACAGTTTTAGGGAAAAGACAAAAGAGTGCAACCTAATGGAAGAGGAGAACGTGAATGCGATCTGGAAAATGATAAAGACGAAGATTATAACTACGGCAGAGGAAACTATAGGCAAGGAAAAACCCCAAGCACGGAAGGAATGGATAACCGATGAGATCTTAAATATGATAAAGGATAGAAGAGAGCTCAAAAATGATAAAAGAGCTGAATCACAAGAGAAATACAAAGTGCTGAGAAACCAAATAAATAGAGAATCAAGAATAGCCAAAGAAACTTTCTACCAGAATAAGTGCAATGAGATAAACGACGACCTCAAGAGAGGAAATGTAGAAAGAGCCCACGCTGCGGTGAAAGACTTCTTTGGGATGAGAGTTGGAAAGGGTAATGCGATAGAAGGAGAAGACGGCAAAATACTTTTCGAAAAGGACCAAATAGGAGAGAGATGGAAAAGATATCTCGAAATGCTGTACAATGGAAAGGGAAATAATGACAACGAAACATTGATAGAAAGAGAAAACGAGGTAGACGAAGATGATTTGGGAGATCCAATCACTAGAGAAGAGTTTGACCTCGCACTGAAAAATCTCAAAAACGGGAAAGCACCCGGAATCGATGACGTTCCGGCTGAACTAATTAAGCCAGCAGGAAAAGGAACTATAGATGCCCTGTTTAAAATGATACAGACAATGTATAAGACTGGAAAGATACCAGAGGATTTCGAGAAATGCCTAATTGTCGCATTACCAAAGAAGGCGGGCACGACAAAATGTGAACAGCACAGAACTCTTAGCCTAATATCCCATGCCTCAAAAATATTGACTAATATCATCCTAAAAAGAATCGAACCAAAAGTAGAGAACATCCTTCCCGGAGACCAGTTTGGCTTTAGAAGAGGTGTAGGAACCAGAGAAGCAATATTGTCGCTACGAATACTACTAGAAAAAAGAATAAAAAGAAACCAAAACACATTCATCGCATTCATAGACCTGGAGAAGGCTTTCGACAAAGTAGAATGGAAAAGACTCTTCGAGATTCTGAAGAGAATTGACATCAAATATAGAGATAGACGAATAATCCAGGCGCTATACAAGAATGAGGCCGCTATAATTAGATGTGACAATGATACAAAAGAAGCCAGTATAAGACAAGGGGTGAGACAGGGATGCTCTCTGTCACCTGTTCTTTTTAACGCTTATATACAAAGTGCGATTGACGACTTGAGAGAGAGAATGAGTCACAGAAAAAGTGTAAAGATACACGGGCAAAAGGTGGATATGATAAGGTTTGCTGACGATATTGCTATGGTTGCTGAAAGCGAAGAAGAACTCCAAGAGGCCTTAACAATCATGCAAAGCATTCTTCAAAACAATTACAACATGAAGATAAATAAAGACAAAACAAAGCTGCTGACTGTAGGCCGAACGCAACATCAGATGAGAGTAGAGATGTCAGGAGTTCCACTAAAGAACACCAAGGAGTTTGTCTACCTCGGGAGTAAAATAACATGGGACGGTCGGTCTAAGAGCGAGGTCAACAGCCGTATACACCAGGCTAGGCTTGCATTCAATAAAAGGTCGAAAATAATAGAATCAAATAATATAGACCTGAAACTGAGAATACTCCTCATCAAGACCTATGTATGGAGTATCTTGATGTACGGCTGTGAAACATGGTGCCTATCCGAAAGAGATAAACGGAGACTAGAGGCTTTTGAGATGTGGTCCTATAGAAGACTATTAGGAATTTCCTGGAGAGACCACATAACAAATGAAGAGGTTCTCCAAAGAATCGAAGGAGGAAGGCACCTGCTCAGGACCTTGTCCGAAAGGCGCGCAAGATGGATCGGCCATGTAATAAGACAAGAAGGCCTCTTGCATGCCATAATGGAGGGTATGACCGAGGGGACAAACGCTAGGGGACGCCCACGCCGAGAGTACCTGGAGGACCTGCTGGTGGACGTGCACTGCTCATCATATGCAGACTTCAAAAGAGCCGCACAAGACAGGGAAGAGTGGAAGAAACGAATAGAGGACATTGCTGCAAACCAATCTCAGGATTGAAACCAGAGAGAGAAAGTATATGGCGATAATCCGACATCCCTAGCACAATTAAAAGCAAATTTCCGTTTCGAAATGTTAGCCATCACGGAGCCTACCTGCCGAGCTGTCATAGAAAATTTTACTATTCGATTAAATGAATGCCGCGAACACGAGGGTTCACGTTTGGATGATATCATTGTTTATTTTAATATTTTTTCGATGGAACCCTAAATTTTAAGTTTCTTTTGAGACACCTTGTATAGTGTTTTCACACACCTCTCATTTTTTCCATACTTCCATAAAATAATAGAATACGTATTATGAATATTGCATTAATATTGGCTGACGAAAATGATGGAGTAAACATTATTAACTTCCAAAATAAACTAATACATTTCTACTGGCCTTAAGAATCGGAGAAGATAGTAAGGAGTGTAATCAGAATTATCATTACCTGTGTTATGTATACATATCATCATTCTTCAATTTTTATGTCTCGTTTATAAAGCTAGTGCCGGTAGTTAAACGCTACAATGGTATACATGAAATAGGAAAATTCGAATGCCTCTAATGATAATAACTTCTCGTTAATATTGGACATAAGAATATAAAATCATTAATAGCTTCTCGGTACAAACTTAAGGGGGACAGTTTAACAGGGCCCTAAACAATAATAATAATTCTCAATTTCTTCGGAAACGTTACGAGGGCGTTGCGAAATAAATTGTTTTCTTAATGGGTGTCCATACATTTTCTTTAATTATACAGTTTGTAAGCGGCTTCAGGGCAGTAGGAGAAAATCTGCGAAAGACGAAATAGCTAACACGCATTAAAAGATAGATTACTTTAAGAAATAAAATCGTTGTCTCATAGTACTCATAGTTCTGAAAAAATATAATATTCCTACTAAAAAAATAGATCGCACATTACAAATTATTAAATCAATCTGGTTATTTTAAACACAGTGTTGTTATAAAAAAAAAACCATTTAAATTATACATAAACAAAAATTTTAACAAAACAAAAAAACGACTTCAAAAAATGCATTAAAAAGTAAAAAAATAATTTCGTATTCTTCTACAACTTTATAATCAACTTACCTTTTCTACTCATCAATATGTACGTACGATTGTCATTTTTGGAGTCGGTGTCGGCGGGAGAGGAGCTGTCAAGTGAACACGCCGGGCCGTGGGTACCTTGGTTGACACCGTCTCCAAAAATAAGTAAGTTGATTATAAAGTTGTAGAAGAATACGAAATTATTTTTTTACTTTTTAGTGCATTTTTTGAAGTCGTTTTTTTGTTTTGTTAAAATTTTTGTTTATTTTTTGATTTTTAGTGAATCTGAAGTACACTAACTAATTCAATTAAGATTCGGCCGAGTATCGTAAATTTGTCCTTTAGAATTGGAGAGTTCTGTTACTTTGTCATGGATCCCATAATCAGAACCTAACCAAGCTCTCATCAAACTACCCTTGAAGTACATCCTTTCCAATAAAAAAAGAATCATCGAAATCGGTTGGCGTGATATTGAGTTATTCGTCCATTTGTCGCGCACATACTTGATGCAAATTTAAGACTTATATGATTTTCTCGTGGATCCCATTATCGGAACTGGACCAAATTAAAATGGGACCACACGGAAAGCATCAGCTTTCAAATAAAAAAAGAATCATCAATATCGGTTCACCCAGTCGAAAGTTCTGAGGTAACAAACATAAAAAAAAATAATAAAAAATACAGTCGAATTGAGAACCTCCTCCTTTTTGAAATCGTTTAAAAACAAAAACAAATCATCGTTATTTTCTTCTGTGCGTAAAACGGAAGTTTCACGAAAAAAAAAGGTTTTTAATATTTGTTTTCCATTTAGGAAATACAAACGTTCATATTGATATTACGCTTTCTATACCTAAAATATACGTGGAATCGTTGGGTCATGGAATTATCAAACAAACTGTATGGAGTGCCTTAATGTACAAACTACTTAGGTTTTTACTATACGGAAACAAGTTTAATCATAATGCGTTTTATAAGTTGAATATTTGAACGTGTCTCATGACGATGAGGGTTGTTTTTTCATCCAACTTAACTGTCAGATCTTGTCTGTTGTTTTGTGTACATGCAACTCTATTTTTTATTTATGTACAAATTATGAATTCGTTTAATAAACCAGTAGTTCTGTGAACAGTTAGAATACCTAGCGTAAACTAGTCAAAACGAGAGATCGTCCGTGACGTCGTTGTTGAGTATTTTCTGTCTTTCGTTTTCACACAAGACGCGTAAGAAAGAAGAGAACAACCGTCGCGCGTCGTTGACGTGGAATGCTTATGCGAGAATACTGTAAATAGAAGATATTAGTTTTGCTGAAGTCAGTACACTATTCGTGAAATCGTGACAAACTAGCCTCTAAAAATAGACCATTCTCATCTTGAAACATTTATAAAATCCCTTAACAGATTATTTCAGATTGATTCAATCAATACCATCGACATTCCTTATCGCTCGATGAATATAATAGCCCATACTGATGCAATTAGGCAATTTACAATAATGTACCTAAATGTCATATTTGATACGTGTCACTGCTAAAACCTTGGTGCATCTAAAAAAGGTTGAGCGGCCGATTTAGTTCGCTTAAATTTAAGTGAGGAGCGTCGTACAAAGCGACAGGTACAACACGATAAATCTCTGTAAGCGTTTACATTTTCTCGAAGGAGAGATCCGTGATCCGTCCAAACAACATGCGGACGACATTTTGACTTCTGATACATTATCTAGTTCTTTCAGACTTCGATATTATAAACGTTGCCAGAAAGTATTGTTTTCCAATAATTAGTTTAATAACTAATAACGTTAATACGCCCCCCCTGAAATTGTTCCTAATTCTTCAAAGGTTCATTGGTTCTTATGATGATGCTTTACTAAAAACTATGTGTAGGTAACTCGCAATCCATAAGGCCTTCTGCAGAGGTGGGTAGAAAGGTACCACCAAACAATTCAAATTTGGAACCAGGCTTGGCGTCATTCAAGTCAGCTCGTACATACTTCTTCTTCTTGAGCCCCGTCCATTTAACGGACGTTGGCCCGGAACAGCTCTACAGTAGACTGGCCAAACCACTGTCTCAGGTTTTTCAGCCACAAGGTTCTCCTTCTTCCAGGGCCCCGCCTTCCGGCAATCTTTCTCTGCATTATTAGATGCAAGATCTCATACTTCTTTGGATGTCTCATCACTTGTCCAAGATATTGAAGTTTTCGGATTTTTTCTTTATTCTTCCGAACCATAACATCTTCATTCGTAACCCTGTCCATCCAGCTTATTTTAAGTGTTCTTCTGTAGATCCACATCTCGAATGCCTCATACGTACACTTCTGTTATTCTAACACTTACCGAGAAAAAAAACGAGAGTAACTAATTAACCATCACGACGTTTAGTCGTATAGATAGGCAAAGAGTATGAGAAGCCTCATTTTTAATAACTAATTACTAGACCAAAATATTTCCTGAAGTCAGGTGTGCATCCATATTGTTTTGATGAATGTATTATGTACCTTCTGTGCATATACAGTGCATAAGAGCATAAATCAAATATCTTATTATTTTTTAGAAATCAAATATTTTAATTAAATGATGACAAAATTAGCGAAACTCGTTCAAAAATCTAAAAAATAAAATCAGAAAAAAGATACGGTCACATCTAGGACTCGAACTCAGGACCTAAGCCTTGCTGGGGCGTACTATAACTTAAGCCGCCTTCTTACATTTCTCCCTTAAATATTTGAAATTTTTAAGCTCTTAAAAAATATATTTTATTTTTGAAGATAATATCTAGACGCGTTCCACGCCGAAACGTAAATTATATAAAATTCCCTAGTAGGAAAAAAATCGCAAAGTATGCTCCGAAAATTATTATAAACACGTTTGTTTCAGTTATTTTACAAGTTATAGTTGTGAAAAAATTCACCATGTTTCTTTAAATTATACTTAAGATACCTTCCACGAGATTTTTGCTCTATTTTAAACGATTCGTGTTTTTTTAAACATTTTCGCAATTAATTTCGCTTTAAATATTAGTGCGCTCCTCTAACATACGAAATTATGTATCCTTCCATATTCTTCTTTTTGGGCGCGGATGTGGAGCCTAAAATAAATAAATAAAAAAAACCAAACTTTTGATCAGTTACAGCGACCAGCGTTGCCAACTTACACAGTATGCAGCTTCAACATTTCCATGTATATTTGCTTTGAATCTCTGTGAAAATAATACTCATCCTACTTGAATGTTTTCATTTCGGAACAGAAACGGATTTAAATTTGTATGTTTGTGGTTTTGAAAACCTCCAACAAAGGGGACAGAATTAATTAATATCGGCCGTCAAAAGCCAGAAAGGAAATATCCGTATTTTTATGAACGTTTTTGCTTTATTACCATTATTTGTGGCAAATACGTATCCTGGGGGAAATAGTAGTCAAACACAAATTCTGACCAAAAACCTTTTTTTAAATACGACCGAAGAAATGTATTTTCAATAACATAATACTAACAATCGACTTACGTCAACATCGAACGGCGTCCATTGATGAAAAAGAGAAACGGATACTCAAAAATGAGATAGACTGGCGGTGATTTACCTACTATCTGAGATGTCAACAGTAGGCAAAACTAGAACAGGAGACATGAAGACCTAAAGCCTGAGGCCTGTAAAAAACTGATTGCCAGAAGGCCCATAAAGAAGAAGTATTTTATCTATTGTAACAGCCTTACTAAAAATGATCGTGAATATTTTATTTTATTGATAAAAGCCCGTACATGTGAAATCCTTACTAATCATAAACTGTCAAAAAATAGTTACATGTTTACATATTGCCTATCCAACCAAATAGGATAGTTTATCAGTTGTATATTTTTTTATATTCAGTTGTGTACTTTTTTTATTAATAAACAAAGCTCGTAACTTTTCCAAGACATTTTAAGGGTTTCATAAATTTCTTATTTTCGAAGATATCGTAATAAGAAACGTCACTTTAGAAAATAGATGAAATTTACCTTATAATTTTGTATTAAAAAAATATTTAAGTGTTTAATAAGTACAATATCTTCAACATCAAACACGAAAAACTAGAAAAAAAGAGTTTTTTAGTAAAACGTTGGAAATTACAAAAAAATCAAAATAAAAAAAAAATACATTCGCAGTTCACACGCGGTAGAAGAAAAACCTTCAGAAACTAAACTAGATAAGTGTGGAGAGTCTACAAAGCACCGCACAAAGAGGAGACCGATTAGTCTATTTCATTATCTCAGAGGCTAAATCCTATACATGTATACGTTTGTTTTTTTTTTAAAGTCGTTAGTTTTTGTTTCATAGAATTTCAATTCACAACGGTGCTAAAGTAGTTTTCACTTCAAAAACACTTCACGACCGTTAAACGGTGTTTTCTTTACACATTGTATAAAGACTGTACAATTAGTTTTTAGAATTGTTAATAAAAATATATAAATTTCTGTCAATCTTGCAACGTTGTATTTTACTTATTTAAATTGTTGTTTTAGCAATTTAAATAAGTAAACCCGCACGGTGACGGTATCAATATTTCACAAAGTATCACAATATATCTTTGGTAATATTAATGATATCAGTACGATAAAATAAATAATAAAAAACATTATTTTATGACAATAAATATGTGTTGAATTTTCTCCTTATTTTTCATTGTCAAATAAATTAATGTGAGTACACAAAAAGAATATGATTAATATCCCCGAGAACATTTCTTATCAGCAAAGCAACTTTTGGCTAATTATTCCAGTGGGTCAATCGTTTTCCCTAACTCAGTTGTGCCCTCGTTAAAATAAGAGTAGAATGATTTTTCTCTTTCAAGAATAGGGAATTGGTTGGCGCCGGGCCAAAGAAAAGATTCGAGGGGATGATAGCTATACTTGGCTTGGCGCTATTCCTCCATACGAACAGTGCGTGATGTTCCAAAAACAAAACATTCTACATTGGTTGGAAAAACCTTTACAACCGCTTCACTGCTAATTGCAAATGCTTCATATTCTACATATTTCTTGAATCTTGATATGCTAGTCTAAGCAGGCAGTCAATCCAATGTATCCACATAAAATACTACATACAAATCACACATATGAGCACGTCAACAACAGAAAACTTTCAACAGTTCGATGTTCCAAGTAGACGAAAAATCTATTCAAAAAATATTCTGGTTCATCATCTCAAGAAACACCAGAGTGAACACACAGTTATTCATAAAACCAGAGCAAAACAAACGACATGATGAATAAGCAAATGATAAGCTTATGACAAATAAGAATTGAATTTTTATTAACCCTGAACTTGGAGTTTCTATTCATTTCTCCAATTAATCTACTTGGTTGGGCGTTAATACAATTCATAGTTACACTTACCTACATACATCTACATATATCATGCATTCTGTGCTTGTAGCTTGATTGTCACATATTCCTTTCCTATCCATCCCTATCATGTTCCTTTTCCCCATCTATTTCCCCATCTATTCCCCATCCCCACCTGTTATTGCGTTACCAAAACAAATCAGTGTCGTCAATCGAAACTCGCCGCGTAAGCATATAATTTTCCGCTCCCCGTATCCTCAAACTTAATCCGCATACCCTAAGTATATGGGTGCATGAATAAACCAGCCAAGATAGTAGATTGTCACAAGTTACCGCAGTAAGTTTCTTCCTTCCTCTCTTTGAAGTGCATTCTTTCTACTTGTACAGTGGTCTTTCACACCTATATTTCAAAACACATACAAGGTCCTTCGACATCCGCATCCGCACTTAAACCATGCATCACTACTCTTATTTTATTCTTATTATACCTATCTTAATTTACTATTTTCGGCTCTTTTTACGATTTTATTATTATTATTGAAAATAAAAATTGTATGTTTCTACTCTTTTCTGCCATTGATAATAAATCATAGGGTATATCAAGAGTAGAGTAAGAGTAGATCAATCGATTGTTATAATCTTTTCTGCTCTTTCTACCATTTTATTATTATTATTATTTTACGCTATTATATACCAAATTCGACATTTTCTACTCTTTTCTGCCTTTGATCTATTCCTACTCTACTCTTGTTATACCCTTTATCTTGTTCTGCTCTTTTCTGATCTTTCTACCATTTTTTAAAATTATAATGGTACTTCATTCGATTGTTTCTACACTTTTCTGAGAAAGATTATTGAAAGAGTTTTGATCTACTCCTTCTCTACTCTTTTTATACCCTCTTGCTAATATTTTCTGGACTTTCTGCAATTTTATTATTATTAATTATTTATGTTATTTTAAACTATATTTGACTGTTCCTACTCTTTTCTGCCATTGATCTACTCTTACTTTACTCTTATTATTCTCATAATACTCTTACTTATATTAATCGTTTTGTGAAAATTAATAAATTTTTGTATTTTTAAAATAATTAGACACGAAAAAACGATTACTTCATTCTCATGTTTGTTTCCGTATATTTCATCCCGCTTCAGATATCAAACGGGTAGCAAATCCGTCTACTTTGTTATCTTACTCCTAATGGTTAGGATAAATACAAGTTTGAACTAAGAAGAGCAATTTCTTAACTTCTTTACAGCACTTCACATTTTAAATTTGTTTTCCAACTCCCAAATGACATGCGATATGAGTGGAGAAAACGATACAGTGAAAAGTTTTGAAGAATCTGTGGGCAGTCACCGCTCGTCAGACCGCGAAATGTTTTAACGGAACTTCCTTCATATTCTTACAAACTCTTTCGATTTATGAAAATCGATTTGACCTTGGAGAATTTTAGAAAAATACACTAAGAAGGTAAGCTTTAACGTTAACTATTTTTTTTTTACTTTATAAAATTAAAAATAAATTCCCAATTGTCATCTTTGGGGATTCCGTGTAGAAAGAGTGAACATGGGACTTGAAGTTACCTGTATCGTGGGAGGGAAAAACGCATAGGTTGGCAAATCGTTTCACTGCCGAGCTGTGGAACTCAAGAACGAATCGTAGAACCCATTCTCAAGTGACTAATGCCAACTGTATACAAACGACTATGCACCGGTGTCCAAGGGATTAGTTCCTCGGGCGTTTTTCATTGAAATACCGATAGGACAAGAACGGCAATCCCACTTGACGGCTGTTCCCTAAAGATTGAAAGCTTTTGGATTTAAGTTATTTTTGGTTGAAAAGTTTCACTTTCCCTTTTCATATATCTTGCTCCTACAGTGTGATACAGTCAATAGGCCTACACTGTGTCTTAGATATACGAAAGTAACTGGCTATGCGAGAAAGAGAGAAAAATGTGTGCTCGCACCTATCTCTCTTGCCCCTACAGCAATATACGAAGCGTTCGCATCGTTTTTCGTAACGCTCTCGTCACGCATTCGCCAGCTTACTCCCAAAGTCAAGCGTGCGTAAAGAAGTTTGACTTCAAAAATACTTTGTCCACGGGTGTTGAAAAAACGTATCCATCCATTGTACAATCTCTCAAATTTTAATGTCCTCTATAGTGCTTGTACTTACCAAACTACTACAGTTTATTGACTGAAGCCGCTGAAAGGAGAGAGTCAAAGGGGCATATAAGATGAATTGACTAGACTGCCTATAATATTATTATTACGATCCTACTTTAATAGTGCTGCCGCAAGACGGCGGGCTTTAGGGACGGCTTCAGAACTCCGATAACGAAGTGATCAAATGTCGTTCCTCAGCCCCCTTTTCCTTTCCGAGAATTTATTTACTCACACCACCCGTAATACTTTCATACAATAAAGTCGGCGAAGTTAACCAACCGCACACCGTATTTTTTACTTGTCACTTCCAATAGTTGCCGTAATGGATCAATCAATGGTGGGAACCTAATAATAATACTTGGATATTTCCAATATATCATCTATAAACAAGGCGTTTCTCCGCAAAACAGTGAAAAATAAACACATACAATAAAGCCGGCGAAGTTAACCATCCATACACAATAACTCCATAGATTTTTTTCGTGTCACTTCCAATAGATGCTGTAATGGATCAAGTGAAATATGGGAAGCAAATAATAATTCTTTGATATTTTCATCTACAACAAAAGGCGTTTCTGCCCAAAAATTGGAAAATAAACCCCCTTGCAGCCATATCACGTGATTAATATTCCCGTTTGCGATATATGAAAAAAAGTCTTCGAACCCAGCAAACGTGGATCAATTTTAGAGTACACAAATTATTTATTCATCGTGGGTTTTTCGATTGCATGTAGCAGGCCAATGTTCAAAATACGGTTACTAATTTTTCATGTAGCAGGCCAATGTTCAAATTCCGGTTACTAATTTTTCCTAATAATTATTTTTCTTTCAGTTTAAATCGCGAATAATATTTTCCCAAACAAATAAGGAAATATGTAGATTTAGGAAATGAGATTAAAAGAATTTGGAATTCTCAGACTATACAAATATTACTATTTGTTATTTCGACTATTGGCAATATACCTATCTCTCGCATTCAAAATTTAGGCAGTCATTTTAAATGCGTGTAGGATTACAAAAGATTTTTTAAATATTTATATTGAGGGATCAGTAGGATTTATCGGTCCAATTAGGAGTTCTACCGAGCCGAACCCTCTGATATGAAAATATCTGGAGTTGGTGAATTATTTTGTATCTCTGGTAGGTTGACATGTTGTTCTTGTATTGTTTGTGATTATTATACTTATATAGTGCAATTGCACAGCTTGAACTGACTAGAAAATCATTTGTGGAAAAGTGTGTGAAAGCTTTTAGTTTTTTCTGTGGGGAAGATTTAACCCGGACATAAATTCTGAAGAAATAAAATTAGTTTTGAAGTAAGTACCAGTGGCATGCAGTCCGAAAAGGCTGAAAAAGGCATACCCTAAGAAATACTAAATAAAAATTATAGATAACAGAAATCAATAAAAATTAAAGATATCAATTTTAAAAAATTTCCATTCATTTGTTAAGAAAATTTACGGGTGCATTTATCCCGGCCTGACCTTTGGTTTCGAAACTAGTCGATTTTTTTATTAATAATGATAACCAAAGTATTTAATTTTCAAAATAAAAAATAATCTTATGAATACATTCACATTTCGAAATAATAAATGCACAATGTGTTTACCCGAACCTGAAATAGTCTACCTTTGGTCATACAAAAATTCTCGCCACTGCTACTTATCTAATGCAGTATAATCATTTCGGTCGCGGTAGAAGTGAAACCTTCAGAAAACTAAAGTAGACAAGAGTGCGGAGGCTACGAAGTACCGCACAAAAAGGGGACCAATAGGCTACGAAGCATCTCACAAAAAGGAGACCGATTATACCATCACGTTCTCTCGCAGGCTAAATCCTATAGATGTATGTGTTTGTCTCTTTTTAGTGACGCTATTTTTCGTTTCATCGAGTTTTAAATCACAACGGCACTGAAGAAGTTTTCATTTAAAAAAATAATGAATGTTGGTATTTAAATCATGTTATTTAAGAATATCTCAAATTATTGTGTTGAAAACATTCCTGCGAACGAACTCGGTATTTTTGTTTGGAAACTTGAACAAAGATTTTATTACGTCTTTAAAATTAAATTTGGGGTGGATTTATCATAAATTACGGGGAGGCCATGTATAAAATTTATTGATCAGAAGATTCGGGTCTTCGTTAAACCGAATATCTTTAGTTTGGGAAGTCGCCAGGAGTAGCGGACTTAACCTATCGATCTGAAAACAAGAGTTATTAGTTACCTATTGGTATGGGATGGAGAGGCAATATGATAATTATTATTCAGAGGCGTATTTCAATTCGTTCGTAATTAATTATCCTTTGACATTGCCAACAATGCTGAACAATGTGGTGGCAAGTGATTGCAGTGATAATATTCCTAAACATATGTACAATTAATATCATGAATTACTCATACTTGTAATAATTCTTGTCGTTTTGTTATAAAAACATTAACGAGATTTACGTAAAATTTTAAAGTATCTGAGTATTGTAATTTTTTAATAACTGCAAATTGCAGATTAAAATTAACAACAGTACATTTTTTGTGGTTATCGTCGTCAGTGTGTGTATTATTGTAGTAATTTGATGGATTCAGTGTTTGTGCGTGTAAGAGTTTTTTGAAGTGAAACTTCTTTAGCGCTATTAGTGACTTGAAATTCGGGTGAAATGGAAATGCGTCGAAATGTTTGACCCTTTGGAGACTGCGGCAAGAGAGGTGGATTTGCAAATCAATGAAAATAAAACAAAAATCATGATGCAAACCAGAACCCCTCACCGCAGAATAAAAGATAAAGTGAAATTTAAAGACAGTTATAATTTCGAAGTGATCGAAGAGTTTACCTACCTGGGCTCCATCATAACGGAGGACAATGAAGACCCAGTAGAAGTAAGAAAGCGCATTACAGCCGCTAACAAAACTTACTTCGCGTTGCTGCCAGTGTTCAAATCCCGAAACGTCCAAATAACCTTATAACCAGAAAACCAAAATAACCTTATATAAAACAATTATCAGAACGGTCTTGGCCTATGGATGTGAGGCGGGAACACTGACAGCAAAGTCAGCGGAACAACTGGACATCTTCGAAAGAAAGGTACTTCGAAGAATCTTAGGAGCGGTGCGAGAGGGAGAGGCATGGAGAATCCGCCACAATAATGAGCTCTATGATATTTACCAAGCTCCCAGACTCTTCACCCATTTAAGACTCCAAAGATTAAGATGGGCCGGACATGTGCACCGAATGCCAAGCACACGAGTACCGAAGAAGGTTCTGACAGGACACCCGGGAGGTAAACGAAAGGCGGGCAGACCTAGACTGAGATGGGAGGATGATGTCAGGAAGGATGCAAGAGCATTACTCCATGTTGCAGATTGGAAGACGACGGCCGAAGACAGAGGGCGGTGGAGGCTTATTTTGAAGGAGGCCAAGGCTCGAAATGGGCTGTAGCGCCATTGAAGAAGAAGAAGAAGGAAATGCGTCACAACTCAGTTCTACATAAATACTCGGTTCTAGCATGTAATGTTCTTTAAATCAGTGGCTCACTAGCTCACAATAATAAGGATTACAACGTAAGTTCGTTATTTTAGTTTTATTGTGAATTACAATAATTGCAAGTAGTATTGTATTTATGTCAACGGTAGCGACTGTTTACTGAGGCTTCGTAAATAGATCTGAACGCAACGTCAGCTGTTCTCTTGTACTGTGTGCCTGCTCGTCAATCTCCGGAAACCCGAACCGAGCGGCGCGATGTGCGAATGTACCTATATTCACATATATTACATAATATAATGCTGTAAATTCGCACCTCGGCGCGTGCCTTCCATAGCGTAGTTGGGAAGGTGCCTGACAAGTCTCAGCGGCCAGAGAGACAGACATCAAGCCAATATGGGGGTTCAAATCCTACGAAATCCAAATATTTTTTTTTTTGTGAAATCAATATCCAATCTTCAAACCACTTTAAAAAAACAAGCAAAATAAAAAGCGACATCTAGCGACTTTCCAGTTTCACTTTTACCGCGTGTGAATTACACACTCTGATTTTTTTTATCTACTGAAGCGTTTTCCACAGAGCTTGGGGTTACCAATGGTTTGGAGGACCTAAAGTTTTGAGGTTGTAAGTTCTAGTGTGCCTGAAAACTGGATATATTTTTATGGTGGGAATAATATTATGGCAAAGAATTGAAAAAAAATGTGTTACATTTGATCGTGGCATGTCTTCCTTGGGGTCCTCGACTTATTCTAATATTAACTTCCATGACAAACATTCTCCTTATACCCGTTTCTGCATTCATCACATATGTCATATTTTACCGCACATGAGTATTTGATTAATTTGATCCTGCCTTATTCTCCTCGGACTTCCCCGATTTCATCTACCATTTACTTTCTTGTCATGCGTTCTAAGCTAAAGTCCCCTATGTTGCCCGGAATTCATCCAAATTTTTTCAACGTACCTCTTTGGATTGTCGAAATTTCGTGTAGATAGTGATTTTTTTCTTATTTTGAAGGTCAAGTTTGCATTTTCATCAACCTCATCATCATTTTCAATAACCTAGATTCAAAAACTGTCAGTTTCATCAACCTCGAAACAAAAACGTTACAAACAAACAATCAACTTTACGTATTAGATTTCATGTGTTTCGAGATATTCATATATTACATACCATATCAGTATGTATTTGTGTATGTAAATCAACAAGGGGATAGAATACTTCAAGAAATCAACACCTCCCTTGCGGCAAATCTGGTGAAGTGTCAGGCTGCTTTGCAGGATCCCTCGCAACGTATTTTAGAGGTAAAACGAGCTCGCACTTTGTAATCGCGGCAAGTAGTTTTTCCGACGCGTGGTGCTTTGTGTGACGGAAACGGGTGGTTTTGAACTGATATTATGTTTGTGACCTGAAATATTTAGCTTTGCGGCAAGCATGACAATTCTTTCAGCGTCTGTTGATGTTCAACATTATATATGGTTTTTCAGAGTTTAGTTTCAAATATTTAGGGCTTTTAATGGCATTTTATATTGTGCTGTGAAGCTTTGTTACGTACTAGTACATTTTAACTATGAAATCAAGGCAAATTGTTCATTCCATGTTTTCAATTTAAGTATTTGTTGAATAAGAAAATACATTTTGTGGTGTCGAAAGTCATATGTTGACACACTTTACACGGGGAAAGGGTAGATCTACCTTTCACGCCCGTCCTCTTCATGTAGGACATTATTGAAAAAAGGCTTTGCTGCTAAATGTGTTTAAGTGGATATTGTAAACTAACCTCTTTGTAAGGGTTTCAACTATGTGTGTGTGTGTAATATAAATATACTCAAATATGCATATGTGATACAAGATGAGGAAATTATCTTACTTCCTTGTCTTTTGTGTGGAAGAATATTTTATCAAAAGTTTAACTTCGACACTGGAGATGCGCAAGTTGTTTTTTATGTAATTATTATTTGAACCGAAGTGAAAATCAATTTTTTCGTGTTATAATAAAATACGTACATTGTTACACTTAAAACGTTCTTAAATGGCCCAACCCTGACTTTAACTTCTGTTTATGGAGCGCTTTTACAAAGTAGGCTAGACTTTTGTAAAATACGTTTATAATTGGGATGTGGTGAGTAGGTACTACATTAAAAAAAACGAGTGCAGTTTACACGCGGTCGAAGCGAAACTATACCAAAACAATCTCAACAAATATTTGAAAAGTGAGTTCATAATCAAACAAATAGGATCCTTTACAAATGACATCATAATCAAAGCAGCCAATGAACTCAGTTGATGCGTCGCAGGTGCGGTAATCGTCATTTCCGTTTCATCCGAAATCCAAATCACAGCAAGGCTATTGAAGTTTCACTTCAAAAATTCAAATGTACATTTTTTTTCAGAGATACATCGGTTAAACAAATTCAATTTTCCTGAAGGGTTCCGTGTTTTCGCCCGCCTGAAGTGTTATAACTACAATTATATTGTAAGATGTATATAATAATTACCAATAGGAAGGAGTTACAATTTATAATGAACTAAATCTAGATTGGAACAACAAAATAAATTTAAGATAACTTTACGCTTTCTTGAAACATCAGAAGGATAGCATTTCAAAAACACTGAGGGAGAGGTGCTTGTTTGAGCGAAGCTTGAAAACTAATGAAACGCGACCGGTTCCGGAGACGACGATTAGGCGACGAGCAAGCGATAGCTAGCTCTATGATTCCTACGCTCAGAGACAATTGAATTTATCTTGAAGGTAGAAACCGCTACAAAATAACGATTCGGTATTGCAAACTACCTTTACTTTTTTTGATTTATTATCTTCTGCGATGTTTCCAAATCTATTTCAACATAAACTAAACCTAAACAGTATTACACAAAGATATAGTTTCTCCAATTATTTTTGTACATTTGAAAGTGAACCATAGTCAGTAGTGTGCACAGAGTTTTCGATCAGCATAGGCAGAATCTTATATAACACTTACCACAAAAAGCCACTCCTTTCGTGCAAGTTTTCGGAAAGAATAGCTAAGATGTTAGCTGTAACCGATTTGTTTGGGATTTCATAAGCCAAATTATTCAGCTATACACATTACAAGAGTGATAGTGTACAGTCGTTCGTGTAAAGGAGGAGAATGTAACGATAATTGTAAAATCCTTAAGAAAACCACAGATGTCAAATATCTAGGGATCACTATAGAAAGTAACATGAAATTTAAAAAACATGTCGAAAACTGTGTCAAATGAATTAGAAATCTCACTTAATTTTTATCATTACATTACAGGAAATATCCTAAGTCATTCAAATATTAAAATGGTTTACTTTGCTTTTGTGCAGTCAGTATTGCAGTACTACATAATAGCATGGGGAAGCATCTATAAGAATAATCTTTATTAAAGGAAAACAATCACTTTGTTTGTAACCACGATTTATTGATTTAATTTTTATTTACCGACCGGTTTCGCTTAATACAAGCATCTTCAGGGTATAAATTAAAACTGATGAAAAAATACATTGTGTGAGCTTATATATACATACAGACAGAGACAAAACATAATATAAAGTAAGAGTGAGAGAGTGTAATTAACAAATGTAATTAACAAATGCCGTTTGATGCTTGGTAAGTGCCGTAGTGCGTCATTTCCGTTTCATCCGAATTTCAAATCACACTAACGGGGCTAAGGAAGTTTCACTTCAAAAATATCAAGTGCGGTTCACACGCGGTAGAAGCGGAACTTAACCTTTTTAAAATCTCAACCAACAGGAGCCTTTAAAAGTGTGGTCATAATCAAGCGGCCAATGAGGGCAGACCTAGCGTTGTGTCCGTTTCATAACTCAACCAATATAATCAAAGCGGTCAATCAGCGCAGTTTGATAGTTTGATGCTTTGCAGGTGCTGCGATGAGTCATTTCCGTTTAACCGAATTCCAAATCACAACGAGGCTAAAAAGTTTCACTTTAATAAATATATATATATATATATATATACATTTTTATGCGATTTAGGCACGCTTCTGACTGCAGTCAAAGGATAGGTATTGAAATTTATACATTACTTAGTCCGGTCCAGTAAAGAAACCTCAGTTTATTCCATCGAAATGTTTTCCTTTGAGGTTTTAACGTCGATAATTTCAATCCTGTCTATTTTTCCCCACCGATAACAGTCTTCCTTTAGACAGCAAATAATTAACCTTTTTAAATTCGATTCCCATTGCTCAGAATCGAATAATAAAACTTCCTACGGAGAAAAATATTTGAATCAATGATATTATTGCAAAGGCTTGGGGGAATAAATAACCCTTTCGAAAAATAAATAGATTTACGAAATATTGGCGTGCACAATCAGCGCTTCAAATGAAGATTGATATCCATTTACAATAAATTTCTACGTTGTTCTGAAATGAAGATGATTTTAGCAATTCTTTAATTATAAAGATTAGTTATCTAAATGGTATTAGTACCTTTTTGAAGTAAAAACTTCTGAGCGACACTTAAAAGAGACAAATATACATCTATAGCCTGCGAGAGAATGAGATAGCAATAATATATTTATTTAGTTCACGGTTCGCAGTTCACGGGTACTCAGTTTCAATATAATACGATAAATCCACAGCCCCACACAATTCTCCTTTGGTGAAGTGGTGTAAAGTGTCTGACGAACCTCAGTGGCCAGACATTTAACGGACCAAGGATCGAATCCTAAGAAATCCATAAATATCCAATCCTCAAACCACTCCAAAATGAACAGGCAAAAGAAAACACAAAAGAAAGCGATATCTGGTGACTCCGAAGAAGAAAACACACATACTAATAAGATGTATCCTTCCTATTAATATTATAAAGACGAAAATTTGCATGTATGTACGGATGTATATTTGTTACTCTTTCACGCAAAAAATTTTGAATGGATTTTAAAAATTCTTTCACTAATAGAAAGCTACACTATTTGCGAGTGATACTACATAATTTGCTGCATATATTGGTAAGCTATTTAATTATGAATAAGCTCAGGCATTATGAAATTATTTATTTTCGTTTATTGTCCAGACGAGAAGCAAAGCGTTGCTTGGTAACTATATAAGTAATTATTTGACGTGCGCTGTCACTTTGTTATTTGTTTAGGTTACTATGGAGATCCCATTGATAGTTAAAATTATACTTATGTATACTAATTTTTAAATTAATATCATTTAATAACTCTGCTAAACAAATAACAGATACTGTGTTTTAAATATCTTTATTTGATTTTGTATTCTTTCTCTTCTTTTTATTTCATAATAATTTGACTATCCTCGAACGGGAATCCTCCTAGTTGGGCAGTCAAAACATTTCATAAATTATGTACACAAATAAACTTGTACTAATAAATAAAACAATAAAAAAAAAACAAAAATTAATGCGCAATTGCAAGTGTTGTGCTTTAATAGGTGGAACGCGAGCTGTTTGAAAAATGATTGTAACAGATATAGAGGGGGTGGAGCGGGGAGGGGTGGGGGGAAACCCCCCCTAATACTATGCGAGCAAAGCCGGGGGCAAAAACTAGTAGGAAATAATAACAACAAAAATATGGAAAATATCATCCTTAACATTGATAAAAAAGTGCTTCGTAATCTCCCCACTCTTGTCTACTTTAGTTTTCTGAAGATTTCACTTCTACCGCGTGTGAATTGCACACTCTAATTTTTTTTGAAAACCTCGCAACGGTAATAAAATACACAACATATCTATGGATGAGGTATCGTACTTGCACCATCGATTGACTTATTTGTCTCAACTTCAATTCATTCAACATCGTTGATATAATGCAACCATAATTTAATGCCACATTTCTCAGGGAACTGACAGTTTGAACAATTTAGGATATGCATAAGCAAACTTAGGTATAGATGGACCGGTCTTCATTAGTCACCAGTATTCGAGATGGTGAATCATTGCTAAAATTTACATGGTAATACTCGTACATAAAGGTATATTTGGTCTATGTCGTTTTGAGGTTTGAGCGTATTATTATTATTAGAGTATTCCAGAAGGAAGATAGAAAAAATAATCAGAGTG
Organism: Limnephilus marmoratus; assembly: GCA_917880885.1. Classification (NCBI taxonomy): domain Eukaryota; kingdom Metazoa; phylum Arthropoda; class Insecta; order Trichoptera; family Limnephilidae; genus Limnephilus; species Limnephilus marmoratus. The sequence continues at coordinate 37,764,220 of OU862920.1, read as the reverse complement.
TGCAATTCACAAGCGGTAAAAGTGAAACCTTCAGAAAACTAAAGAAGGCAAGAGTGGGGAGACTATGAAGCACTTTTTTTATCAATGCGGAGGAAGATTGTTTCCATATTTTGGAAATTTTATAATCCATTTTATTTTCTTTTTTTTTTAAATTATTTTATTTTCCATATTTTGTCGTCGAATTCCAGTACACCTTTTCCTATACATTTGGTAATTTTGGTCATCTTATTAGTATTTTTGTTTTCTTCTTCGGAGTGGCTAGATATCGCTTTCTGTTGTGTTTTCTTTTGCATGTGCATTTTGGATTGGTTTGAAGATTGGGTATTGGTAATTTTTTCGTAGGATTCGATCCTTGGTCTGCTAAATGTCTGGAGGCTGAGGATTGTTGGGCGTTTCATGCCACTGGACCAAAGGAGACTTGCGTGGGACTGTGGAATTACCGTATTATATTTTAACCGAGTACCAGTGAATTTTAAAAATATTTTATTTTCATCCTCTCGCATTGTGTCAAATCCTATATTTGTATGTATTTGTCTCTTTTTAGTGTCGCTCGTTTTTGTTTCATCGAGTTTCCAATCGCAAAACTGCGAAGGAAGTTTTCACTGCAAAAATGAAGAAAAAAAAGAATATCAGTTGTAAAATATGAATACTATCACCAACCTTCAAATATTTCTTAAAAACGTTACTGTTCAAATAAGCTGGATGGACAGGGTTACAAACGAAGATGTTATGGTTCGGATGAATAAAGAAAAGGAAGTAATTAAAACTATAAAACTTCAATATCCTGGACATGTGATGAGAGATCCAGAGAAGTATGAGATCCTACATCTCATAATGCAGGGAAAGATTGCCGGAAGACGGGGCCCTGAAAGAAGGAGAACCTCATGGCAGAAAAACCTGAGATAGTGGTTTGGCCAGTCTACCGTGGAGCTGCTCCGGGCCGCAGTAAGCAAAGTCCGCATAGCCAACATGATAGCCAACGTCCGTTGAACAGGGCACAAGAAGAAGAAGAAGAAGTACAAATAAAATAAAATAAAACATGTCATAATTAACAATTATCCAAATCTAAAGAGAAACAGGTCAAAATTAAAAAAAAAAAAAAAACTGAAAATAAAGGAGTTTTTCTTCGTATTTTGTAAGCACTATAAAGTAAACCCTCTAATGCTCGGGTTCGGGCTGAAATCATGCCGTTTAGTTTCCAAAGTGAGGGTTCAGGCGACAATGAATGAGCCGCAATGACTACCAATCAATACGGCGGAATATCTGCCGGGTTGTCCCCCGTGACTGAGGAAAGATATAGACGCTGCAAAAGATGCAGCACACCTCTCAAAAAGATGGCTACTTCTTTCATAATTTCTTCAATTGCTAATAATCTGCTTTTGAATTTATTTTATGCACAACGATAATATTGAAAGTTCCAAAAAACTTTTTTGGAACATCACCCCTTATACCCCGAAAACTCCCAAAGATACTGGGTGCTACGAGACTACTCCACAAATAAAAGTCTCTTAAAAATTATTTATACCATATTACAATTACAATTACCTACACCAATACCAAATTAAAAAAATTATAACACTTACATACTTAGTTTGATTTGACTTGAGTCGAGCCTAATGGGCGCTTTTATAATTACCGTGACGGCAAAAAAAGCAATAACTCTACGTTCCTTATCGTTATGAGGTTGCACCTCTTTCTCACACATTTAATAATGGTGAAACAAAAGATGAGCCACACAAAATACGTGTGACTGTTTCCTCCATAGGACTACTTTTTCCTTGCGTTTCATTTTATTTATACGTGTGAGTGAGATGTATGTTAATGATTGTACGTTTCCGTTGGGTGGGTGCAGATACGCGTTCACCGTTTGTCTCATTTTCGACTGTTGTTATTTAGTGTGTAAGAAAGAACTGAGGCATAATCTGAACAAAAGAAAAACCACCAGCGCGTTTAGCGCGTTTGGCGTTTTTAGTTTTTGGGATTCACTCACACTTCAATATTTTCCTTGAAACTATATTCCCTACCTTCAAAATTATCGTCATGGCTTGTATGGTCTGTTGTGAGGTCTATGGAGACGTCACGGTGTGGTGTGTAAGAGAGATGCAAGAAAATAATCCCTTTTTTCCTTTGGAGGTATATACATTGTGCATCTTATTTTTGAAAGAGCTGCAGCATTATAGCGATAAATAACCATTAGCGATAAAGAGCATTATAGTGATAAAGAAGTTTATTGCCTTTTTTGTAGTCACGGTACCGTAACCGTGAATAATAAAAGCTTTCAATTGGTTTTACAGCTTTCATAAGGTTTGCTAAAAGGTTTTTTACATTATTTTAGAAAAAAATCTTCTCTAAAAATTTTCTGACAACATAAAACTGAATTATTTAGAAGTGTCTTTTTTCACATTTGATCACGATTTTATTATTTTCTTGAAAAAATATGCAAACTTTTTAAACGTTCTTTTTAAAAGGTAATCGCTTTGTGATGGCATTATTTATTTTATTAAAAAGAAAAATAACATTGACACATCTACCGGATCTGCCGGACCTGCCCTGATGATGGACACCGCTACGCTGTCCAAAATGTTGGCTAAAGAAGGAGGTAGCGCAACACGACATACACCCCAGAAACAAATAACGAAAAAAAAACTTTGTTTAGATGGCTTAATTTTTATACTTTCCACAATCTGGTATTTCTGTACAGTACAGTACATCTGCTGATGGTCTGATGATCTGCAGCCCCAAAATTCCAGGAAAAACCCTTGAATCTGTGCAGAATCGGGCAGTCTGTTTGATAGATTACTTGTTATATATTTAGTAGCAATACTGTTCTTGTTCTACAAGTATTACAATGGAACTAGCGGCATTGATCCCTTCGGCTCCGGTACATAGTCGGGAAACACTCCAAACGCGCGCACAACATATATGTATACGGTTGACATTTGTCATATCAGAACGGGTTAGACGACTCGTTCTTGAGTTCAACAGGTCGGTTGTGGAAAAATTTGCCGGGCTTTTCAACATTTTACGCGGCCATTTTGTAATACTGGCCTGTGAACATGACCCATAGTCACTATTTTCTCTCCCCAAAAATACACTCCACACAGCATCTCCAAAGATGACATAGGCCCTGAGAGAAATTAGTGAAAAACAAAAAAATCTACTTTCGTGAGCAATGTCAATTTTTTCAGGAATATACAAATATTCCTTAAGAAGTGGACATTGTTCTCGAAACATGTAAATTTTATTTATAAAAATAAAGTGATGTAACTAAAGTTAGGTACATGTTTTATATCTAACAATGTTATAAGCTGATCTTTCTAAAAGAATGTATAATTTTTAATGGCTATTTTAAAAATGACACCACTTTAAATTCGTTATTGCTTTTTTGTGAAAAGCACTCCCCACATCTAAATACTCTAAATAGGTTCACCTGTTTAGTCATCTTACTCCAAACTACTCAAATTAAAATAGTGACTTTTAATCCTTTCACAACTTTACTGATAAACTTTTTTTTTAATTTTACACAATTCATAAACAACCGTTAAACATACATAAATTTTATGGTTATTGATAAACAATTGAGTAAAATTCAACATTTGTTTATTAGTAAGGCGCTCAGGATACCGTGGTATTTAAATAAATTTAAACAGTTATCGTGATAAACACTTTCTCTTAAGGGTTCTTTCAGCCTCGGAGAAAACTCATCATTCCGCTACATTTGTACAATCCTCTAGGGCCGGTGGTTTCGCAATATTTACCAAATTCTGAGAATACGATCCGAGAGGATTCTACCTTGGTTCAGATAAAATAATTATGGATTGTATTGATGCTCTTTCAAAGGTAAAAAAAACGTTATTAATATTCACCGCTTTATGTAACTTTTCTGTATTTAGTAAAAAAAAGTTTGGGTGTTTTTCTGGGAGAGAAAGTCCGGGCATTTGAATATTTTAAAATTTTAACATAAACATTAACAAATTTTAAAAGGTCTAATTATTAATATGAACTTTTCTTTCAGAATATGTTAATATTTGCAATGTTTGAATAATCAATACATATTATAAAAGAAAGTCATAAACGAGTCCCGGTACAATCAAAAGAGTTATATGGTGTGGTAGATCGCTATCCTCCCTCCAGGATGAGGGGTCCCGTTTTTTTCCTAAAGGGCGTGCTTTTGAAGATGTAAGGGCTGGAAAATTCTAGAAGGTTCGCTAAAATTCTAGAAAGTTCGGAAAGAAGTGACGGAACATGTCCGTGAGTTAAAAATTTCGAGAACGTTCTGGAAGGTTCGCTAATGCTCTAGAAAGTTATGGATGAAGAATGTTCTAGAAGCTTTCATAATAGAGTAGCGGAGTGTGTCGGTGAGTCTATAGAAGATTCCAGAAACTTCTAGAAGATTCTATAATCTTAATTTTAATCGGTAAATATTATAAATATTATTAAAAAAAATATTCGAGAGCATTCCGCAACATTCCAGAACATCCCGGAACATTCTGGAATGTTCGGGAATAGGGAATCAGGAACATTCCAGAGCACTTTCGAATGTTGTCCTGAGCAACCCCGGGTAAAACAGATCGACTAGATTGTTCGCACAATTCGATTAAACTGACTTCTGCAATTGAATACCTTCCCAGAAGAACATTTCTGTATGAAAAATCGATTTCGTTCAGGAGAGGCAAAAAAACCATTATACACATTCATATTCAAAATACTAAATAAAATAACAACCCAGCAATAATTAAGTAGTATATTTGTATTTAAAATTAATAAAAATTTGCGGTAAACCAGCCAGAACAATTTTTCAAAAGACATTACAAAATAATAACAAAAATATTTATACTCTAGCGATTATCTGGCGTGCTTAAATGCCACTCAAAGAAAGAACATGTTAGTGCTATACATAATTATGTTTATTGAAGTGCTTCTAGGTGCACAATATTTTTTGTTTTTCCATCTGGTGTGCACACAAATAAACCAGAAGATTTTCACACTTAAATCGACACGCTTCTCGCAGCTGTCCCTGTGAGAACCATGGATTTTCCAAATTTACCACTTGCTTCCCCTACCGCTACTATGTTTCCTTAGCAATATCTCCCTCTGCCCCCCCTTCATCACCCGCCCTCCAATAAAGAGCGTCCATGTATTTATTTAAACAGTCTTAACTTAAAAATATTCCATAAATAAAATAAGAAATCTATTAAAAAATAAAATCGAGTGCAGTTCACACGCGGTAGAAGTGAAATCTTCACCACACATTCTCAACCAATACGAGCCTTGAAAAATGGACTCATAATCGTAGTGACCAAAGCGGTAATGTTTCATTCTATCTCATTCTCTCGCAGGCTGAATCCTGTAGATGTATGTGTTTGTCTCTCTTTAGTGTCATTTCCGTTTCATCGAGTTTCAAATCACAATGGTGCTAAAAAAGTTTCACTTCAATAAATTATTTCAGTTTGTGCAAAAAGGATTTATTTGCTATATGGTGGAATAGCGACGTATATGTTATGAACGGTGACCGGCCAACTCAGAATGAAACCAAATCAGAACCACCTATGAAAGGTCGTAAAGAGTGATGATAAAAGAATATAAAAAAATGGTTAAATAGGTAACGTTAGGTTAGGTTAGGTTAGGGTTAACGGCTATTTAAAAAATATTTTTTTCATAGCTTTTAATGAATATTTAAGAGATGTCTAGTTGACTTGATTCTTAGTTGACATGGAAACCTTATAAACCTGTTTGGTTTGAGAACCTATTTGCATAGAGGATTTTCTTTTTCCATCTTAAATACCATATCATACTTGTAGGGGCATGTAAATAGCCCCTGACACAAGGGAATACTACCCTATGTAAATTAAGAAAAGTTGAACTCTTCCCTATGTGACACAAAACAGTCTACACAGCAATTCCAAAATCCTAAGTGAAAACAAAACAATACTCACTCAGAGAATTCAGCTCTTGCACGATGAAAAAACGGTACTAGTTTTCATTCAAAATATTGATTTCGCCAAGGTGGTAATTGCACAATCTCAACATGTGTTTATCACAGGAAGGAAGTTTCAACAATGAATATAAATTTGCCTATAAATAATACGTGCCAAAATCTTAGGTAACAACAATAATTCAATTATTGGGTGAATTGTTTGATAATGACTGACTAGGAGTGACATCTCTTGGCTTTCACTAACCCTCACGTCGGAAGTAATTGCCTGCTTCACAGAGGTAAGAAAATGCATGAATATACTGAATTTCAATGTCACATAGGTAAATTCAATATAATACAAAAACCATAGATGGCGCCCTCATGGTCCCATAGAATAAATTATTAATTTAAAAGAAATTAATGCCCAAATGGATTTAAATATATTTACGGCGCGTATCCAATACTAATTATTTATTTACTCGAAAGATACATCTAGTTAATGCATTAGTCAATATCCATTCACTCATAATGGAATGTTGAATAACATAAATGTGCATATTATATTTATGCACTTTTTCGTTTGTTATATTGTCGTCATCTTTCGGCCACTGTAAGTAGTGTAAGTCCTGTGAATCTCTTTGTATCTCTCTAAGAGAGTCATTTAGCTCCTTGAAGTTGATAGAGCGCTCGGTACCAACCTTAGAAAAGCCTTCTTAAGCTAACGGTTAAACCATTTACCCAAATCTTAAGTTGGTGCATAGTTACTACTTCTTTTATCTGCTGCAAACAGCAAACAGTAAAGTTACTCGTACCCGCAAAAGCTTAACCCAGTGGAGAGTTGAACACAGTTTTAAATCTTAAATCAATTTTAATGATCATTGTGTAATAGTTATAAGCATAATGGTTGTTATTGAAGTAAAACTTCTTTACGCACGCTTGACTTGGGAAGTGACGAGATGAATGACTGATGAATGCGTGACGAGAGCGTTACGAAAAGCGAGGCGAACGGTAGTTGAGAGGGAGATATAAGTTAGTGAAGATAGAAAGAGAGAGAGAGAGAGTTACGTTCGTATATTACTGTAGAGGCAAGAGAGACAGGTGCGAGCAACACATTTTCTATCTCTCTTTCTCTCCTAGCCAGTTACTTTTTGTATATCATGCCGGCGCCAGACAGAAGTTCAAAGAAGTGATCACTTCTTTGAAGACTTTGCTCACACATTTGGTCACATATTGTTGTATCTGCCAGATAGGTGTTCAAAGATTTGATCACTTCTTTGAGCTCACAGTTTTCAAATAGACTTCACATAACATGGACGACGATTTGGTCGACACAGTTTGTTGTTTCGATTTTTATGCCCTTTACATTTCGGATCCCATATATCTGGCTCTCCTTGCATCAACTCTATAAACTCGAAAAGGCTCTCATTATTCCACTCCATCGTTAGTTCGTTTGGTTATTTACGCACAAACGAAATCTCTCCACGGCGACGCTCTCGCAACTGGGCTTCGCGCAGTGTGGCAGGCACACAAACATTTGGACTTTGATCCCTTTGATGTGCGCTAAAAAACCGATACTAACCGGCAAAGCGCACTTAAGTGATCACTTATGTGACAACAGTATCAAATGCCCGTGCCACACATGTGAACACTTATTTGATCACTTCTTTGAATTCGTGTCTGGCGCCGGCTTAAGACACAGTGCAGGACTATTGTCTATATCATACTGTGGGAGCAAGAGAGAGCAGTGCGCGCGCTCATTTTCTTTCTCTCGGGATGGAGCTAAAGAAGTTTTACTTCAGTCGTGTGGTCTAAAGCACACTCGTTTTTTTATGTGCAATATGTATGTTGTTTGTAAAATGAAAACCAGAGCATGTTAATAAAATGACAATCAATTAAAAAAATAAATGTCAGGAATGTTAATAAAATATAGTTGTTTATTTAAAAACTATATGTTGTACAATTTAAGATTAAAGTGATGGATTGACATAGACTCTATTAATTAATTAATTCTCAATGTGTGCAAAAAACTCAAAGAAACTTTCTTGAAATTAAATTCATAATTGTCGCATTATTGATGATAATAAAATTCTAGTGTAGATTAGTTAAGGCACCGTACCCCCGCTCAAAAAGAAGAAGATGGAGAGATGTGTAATTACGAATGTTGGAGAGAGCGCCCTAATTTTGCTGCCGCAGTTTTAATTGCCATTTTAGTCTGCCAACAGACCAGCCGAGCGATTCTATATCTTTTGTGTTATCGTTATAAGAAAACGGACGTGATCTCCTGTCAGATTTGTGTAATTTGTTTTTTTTTTGTGCACGTACTATGTTTTTTGTACACGTACTATATTTTCAATGTATATTAAATTAATAAAAAATCATGCATACTTGAAGGAACTCGTATTCAAAATGATCAAAACTAAAATATTTGACAATGAATATGTAAAAATCACATAAATCTGATAGAAGATCACGTCCGTTATCTCATAACGATCCTACAAAAGATATAAAACCGCTCTTCTGGCTGTAGATGTCAGTTGTTGCATCATTATACAAAGTAGCGAAAAAGGATGTAACTTTCGGTTTCAATGTAATCTAATCACATGAAAGATGTGATGATGTATCGAATACGTCGTTCGAATACTGTTGTATACGTCTACTAATATCTCGATGGTGTGTTGTGTCGGTTGTGTTAATATTTGTTATGTATTATACGGAACGTAAAAAGTTGTCATTGTTTTCTTTACGGTTAGTATCTAAAACGGTCGTCTGGAACGGAGCGAAAAATTCAAATGGGCTTTCTATTATTAGAACAGGTGTTTCTAAAGGGGAAACATCGAATAGCTGATATATGTTAGACAAATATTCCACAGGCGGCTTTTCTGTAATACCCGAAACATGGATTTTAATTTTAAATTTCCTGAACATAACAAGCAAAAAAGGTAAGCCTTGCTTTATGTAGCGCAGGTAAAGTTGATTCGAAAAGATTGCTCACACAGAAGCATCGCTTACAGCATCTTTCAAAAATGTTATTCTTCAGCAGAGAAGAACACTTTGAAAAAAAATTGAAAAAAACATCGAGTGTAGTTCAAACGTGGTGAAAGTTAAACGTAACCCATCCACACAACTCAACCAATAAGAGCCTTGAAAAGTATGCTCATAATCATCAAAATCATCAAAAGTATGCTCGTTTCATCTATCTCATTCTCTTGCAGGCTAAATTCTATAGAAGTATGTGTTTGTCTCTTTGTAGTGTCATTTCCGTTTCATTGATTTTCAAATCATTACGGTGCTAAAGAAATTCCACTTAAAAACAATTACATTCTTTAAAAATGTAACTATAAATATTTTTCGATTACTGTAAAGGCTTTTCGAATAATCAAAGTCTATTAAAATATACCCATAGAGAAACAACCCTTCAAGCATGTACCTTTTTACATCAAAAGCAGTTATGCGCGTTAGGAAGAAATGGCTGTTTCTCACTGTCGGAATCGTAATAATATAATGCATATTAAGTTTTTCGTTAATGTCAACTCTAATTGCGCGACTTATGCTTGTAAGCACCTACTAAAGAAATTTACTAAATCTACTAGAAATTTTAGATTTCAACTCGACACAATGTAACAAAACCCAAAAATCTTTTTTTTTATCTATCTACAAAAATTCTTAAAACATCTAAATTTATAATACCCCGCCTAAATCGCCTTTTCAATTCAAAGGGGAATTTCTGTCTACTAAAAAGACCGCAGGAAACAATTTAATTTAAATGAATGATACCCACGCGTAATTATTATTATTAATCCCATGGAACGAACCTTCCCCCCCCCTCCCCCTGCGAACCGGGATCACTGAGGACATCTAAAGCTGAAATGTCAAAGGTACACATAAATTGATTTTCTTTTTTAAATCACATTATGTATGTACCAAGTTGGCTCCCACAAAATAAGGCCACATAATATATTTAATAGGATTTGGCAAAAGCTTTCAGTTAAAGTTTTTGCTTGCGCTGTCTTTAGTTAGGGTGGAGTTTCGGTTTGTAGTAACAAATGTACCAACTATTACGTGCGTGGTAGCTATTGGTTAAAAATATATTTAAACTATTGGTAGTGTTTTTTTTCAAGAAAAATAAAGTCCTCCGTATTGCCCCATTTGATCACCTCCATTATATTATTTACTAATAAATAATACAAATTATTTAAAAACATGGTTAGTCATTTTCACAAATTATAAAATTGGAACGCCACTTTACTTTTTATTGACGCCCAGCTTTGGACGCCTGCTCCCTTCCACCGAAGCTACAGTACCGTTCAAATCGTCAACCCATCCATCTGTGAGTAACCTCTGCTTCTCATTACTAACCACATAAATCACGAATTGTAAATATGTAATATTAAGTAAACTCACTTTTCGATTACGATAAAAAATAGTAATCTTATCGATTACGACAAAGTTATTTCACTTTGCCACTGCTGACCGCATTTTCTGATAGATTAACTATTTTTGCTCAAACTCTTGTCAAACGTGGAGGCACCACGGTAAAGAGTCTAGCTATTGAAATGAATGTTGGTAATTTCATTATTGACGTACTTTTAACAACAAAGTAACCACTAATTCCAATATAAATTTACAACGAACTGTTCACACAATCTAAAGAAATATTTATTCTACAAAATGTAGATACGTTTGAAAAGTGAGTCTCACCCCAGTGTCAGAAATTAAATTCGTCCCCATTTTCCTCACTCCCTGGAATAATTTTATGAGAGAGCATTATATTTACAAGAATGGAAAAGTAAATAGCGCTTGAGAAGTCTGAAGGATTCATTCAAGCCGAAGTAGAACTGAAAACTAACAACATGATAAAGTTTATATTACTAACGCAAACGGAATGAAATTATATTAACGCAAACGGAATGAAACTTGAGTTGAAATACTAGTTTTCGTTAACTATATTCCAAGGATGATAATTAATTTGTTTATGACGTTAAACGGGTGCTACAGTATTAACGCAGTTGATTATCAAATTTTAAATTAAATTTTGTTTGAAAGTTTTGACCGGGGAAGGGGAGTTTAGAGCTAGAGTCGGTGATTTTAACCGGGCTGTAGGCGCTTTTAACCAGGGTATATATAGGTCTGGCGGGGCGTTTTTAATTTTTTAGCATTAGAGGGTGCTGCAGAAGTTGTTGCGAGTGGCATTGTGTCAATATACAGGGTGTCAAGGGACGTACTTGACTTACTTTAACCAGTGATTCCTGACATTATTTGGAGTAAAAAATGTAAATAAAATATTGTTCTCCGGTGACATTTTTGATGTTTTTTTTTTAATTATTTTTTCTACAAAAACATAAAAAACGGTAGGTGTTGGACAGTTGGAGGCGCGGTAAGGGGTTGGTCGGATACTCGGCTAAGTGACCAGTGACAACATGCGAAAGATTTTTTTTTGTTGTTTGATTTTTTCATCAAAAAAGTCACCGGAGACCAAAATTTCATTCTCATTTTTTACTCCAAATAATGTCAGGAATCACTGGTTAAAGTAAGTCAAGTGCGCCCCTTAACACCCTGTAGAAAAAAGTTCATTCACCAGCTTTATACACTGATACATCGAGACACTTTCTTTAGATGCGACGATTTTTTTAAGATTCTGTTAAATAATTAAAACTGGGGCATAATGCTCAATGTCATTGTGAGTCATCATTACATAGTTTAAAATGAAGTCGCTCAAAATGTATGTGCGCGTAGATCTTTTAAACTACGCAACGGATTTTATGCGTTTTTCACCGATAGATAGAGTGATAGATAGGTGATAGAAGTGATAGAAGGTTTATAGTATAAAACATGCTTTTTATAGTAGAGAAAAGCCGAGAAATTCAAATATTCAATTCAGGCAGCTGGCAGCGGGCAGCGGGCAGCTGGCAAGCGGATGGTGTGGATTTTATAAAGTTTGGGTTATGGCGTTGCGTTTCGTTAGCCACAGCAACGTGTGGCCGGGTCTGCTAGTATAAAATAAAATAAAGGTTATAAATATCACCTATGAGTGAAAGTTTTGTACCATCTGTGGCTCGACACTTCTTACACGTGTATGCATTCGTTGATACGGAGCAAGTCAGTACGAGAGGACTCATTCTTTCAACACGGTTAAGAAACACTGAGCTAGAGGGAAGAATAATTTGAAAAAAATAAAAATGTTATTTGGCCCGATTGTACCTTCTCCATCGTATCTAACAACACTGTTAAGTGATTCCGGTGGATTTTAATTTCCAATCAATTTAACAAGGGCTCGATCTAGATTAGATAAGTTCTGCCAGTTACCCTGCCTAGGAAATGATAAAATTTCTCATGCCTCGGACAAAGACGGACGCAGTTATAAATTTTGCAGTGATGTATGGCTCCATTTTTGCTGGAATAATAAAGGTAGCCACTGAATAACTACTTTGGAAATGTGTTTTTCATGCACGCATACTCGCATGCAAATATCAGCTCAAGGACACAGAGGACAACGCAAGTATATTCAATAATTGTTTATTTATTAATTTTCGGGAAATTATTTTCAAGGTTATTTTATTTTTCCGTGGCATCGTTTTTATCCAGTATTATTATTTTATCCTTAGATCTTCGATTTCTTCCGTGAACTCGTTTTTGATGATTTCGAGAAATTGTTTATTTGAACTTCTCAAACTTCTTTTCAAGCAATTGGAGGAGTTGAGTATGTGTATTATTTAGTGCAGTCTTTGTAGTTGCACGTTTAGTTATTTTAGCATGGAAATAGTTAAGTAACATAACTTACATAACTTACATAACTACACACCATTCATAAACTCATTTTAATAAAATAAATAATGTTATCGCAAAGTGAAGAAGTCTTCTTCGAAAAAAAAATAGTTATTTAGGTTTTGGGAATAATTTTTGTTTTATTTAATTAATTTCAAGAGAGAAATTATAACTCAACAGCTGTCAATGAATGTTATAGTTGTGTTATCAATGTTATTGTTTTTCTATACATGGTTTTTTGAAGTGAAAACTTCTTTAGTACCGTTGTGATTCGAAACCCGTTAAAACGTAAAATCTACACTAAGAGACAAACACAAACATTTGTATGATTTAGCCTGCGAGAGAATAAGATAGAATAATTGGTCTCCTCTTTGTGAGGTGTTTCGTAGCCTCCCCACTCTTGTCTACTTTAGTTTTCTGAAGTTTATTTTCTATCGGGTGAGAACTGCACACTTGTAAATATATTTTTTTTATGTTTTATAAATGTTTTTTTCTTCTTCACACTCCTACTTACTTAAAAAAATTACAAAAAAACTCATTAAGGACGGATATGATTTTAGATTTTCACGGCTAAAAGTATTTTCGTTTATTACAGTGAATACCGCACAAGAATCTCAACTGCTCCCGTCTGGAGCCAGTGAGACTATGGCATCCCCAATTGGGGTATGTTGTGAGATACTATATATTATTTTTTAAATGAATGAATTGTGAAATAACACAAATTATTCAAATAAAATTAATTTGCGCATGCCGGGTTCGAACCCGCGACCTCCGGATTGTGAGTCAAGAGTCTTACCCACTGGACTACGGAGGTCGTCAAATTTTTAGGTTTATTTATTCATTCATTTATTTTTGGGGTGTTATGCGATGTTGCGCTACCTCCTTCTTCAGCAAACGTTTCGGACAGCGTTACAGATGATCGACACCGTAAGGCTGCCCTAAACGTTGGCTAAAGATGGAGGTTGCACAACTCGGCAAAATACCTAAAAAAATAAATACGAAAATACATTAAGGACATTAAATCTTGATTTGAGGAATTATCGGAAAATTAACTTATTAACACCTATACTTAAAACATATTTAAAAGCCCTTCGGGATTTTTTTTTTCTTCAGGGCCCCCTGCGTAGAACTTAATAAAAAATAATTATGTACGTCAAGATTTGAGCTAATACAAGTACATTCCATTCAAAAAATTGCGTCATTGTCGCATTATGAGCTGGCGCATAACATACGCATCAAGATCTGAAGTGCGTACACGTACAGTCTACGGTGTACCCGCTACCCTCATGCCCTGTTGACATATATTACACGCCTCGCGTATTGCCGCACACCGACGCACCCTGAATTGGCACACACGCATAGTCGCGTAAGCACACGGGCAAAGAGACAGCTCTCTAGTCAATCAGCGGACGGGACGAGAGAAAGGGAGAATCGGGTGAGCTCAGGGTTGAATTGTGTTTTTACATGGCATAATAATATCATAACAGTCACGACAATCTCTCGGCTCTAACTGAGTCGGGCTTATTCCGGTTATTGTTTTAAAATGATGTTATGTGAAACGGATGGTTCTCGAAACTTGTGCTTCCCTTTTCAAATATTTTACAAACGTGAGGTGGTTTTAACATTTCAAATTATGCCATTCGTGGTAATACGAGTAATGTTTAAAAATGTAATAATATATGTTTTACCCAATGTTATTATTCTGACGGCATCCGTGATCGAGGGGTAAAGTTCTAGACTACAGATCCGGAGATCGCGAATTTTATGTAACTAATATAAATATACGTATTTAATTATTTGTACAAAATAATATGTTATGTGTTGTATCTATGTTACTGTAAATTGGTAATTCTTAGGTTTTGCTAGTAAATCTTAGTCTTTACCAAAATTAAAAGTTGGTAAATATTAGGATTTACTGGAAAATATTAAGATGAACAACATAAATAAATTTTAATTTTTTTTTATTAACACATGTTCACAAGTTCACAATAATGCAAATCCTTTGTGCTTATTATTTGCAAACATATCCGATTATTCTAAGACGTTTTAACGTAGATAGAAATTTTTATTTTTGAAACAAAAACTTCTTTAGCACGGTTGTGATTTGAAACTTCATGAAACGAAAGCGTTTTATCAAGAGACAAGCACATACCTGTACGATTTACCCTGCGAGAGAATGAGAGAGTAATGAAATATTTGAAATTAATAAATTACTTGGTTTTTACCACTTTTATTGTTTATAAAACCGACATGTTTCGTCAGCAAAGCTGACTTCTTCAGGGTTTTGACAGAACTAAAGGTTCTGTCAAAACCCTGAAGAAGTCAGCTTTGCTGACGAAACATGTCGGTTTTATAAACAATAAAAGTGGTAAAAACCAAGTAATTTATTAATTTCAATCATAATGGTGCCACAAAATAAGTTTGCTGTGTTAGAAGATATGAAATATTTATTTTATTCACCATTCAGCCGACCGGAGGTCGAATATTATGAAATCCAAAAAATAAATATTTTTAATTTTGTCAAATCAGTATCCAATCTTCAAACCACTCCAGTATGATCAGGCAAAAGAAAACGACATCTAATGACTCCGAAGAAGAAATCATAAAAACTAATAAAATAACCAAATGTATAGAAAAGGTGCACTGAAAAAAGCATTTTCGTATTCATAAAAAAAATTGCTTCGTAGTCTCCCCACCATTGTCTACTTTAGTTTTCTGAAGGCTTCACTTTTACCGCGTGTGAATTGCACACTGTGATTTTTTAATTGCCTTGTAAGGTTGGGTTAACACGAAAATTCAATATGCCAAAAATACGCTAATTCATGGAATAACTTATCGGCTTATGGCTTTTATGCTTAATGGTGAAAAACCTATTTTCGTAGTAATTGCCTTAGCCTGTATAAAAATCCAAAAATCCAGTTTACCGCGCAACTAAGTGATCTTTCGTGTATTTCATTATCGACTTCGTATTATCATTTTATAGTCCAATTTTTTTTTTTGCAAAGTTACCGGGCGAATTCACAGTGAAAAGTTTAAAATTAACACTGAATTTCCGAAGAACTTAACAAGTAACTCTTCAACGGTGATTCATAGTAAAAAGTTTTACTCAATTACAACTCCGAAGAATTTTCGCCACCCAAATTTACCTACAACCTAATTAAAAGGTTCTTATTGTAATTTTCCGCCCGGGAGCGCCCGAAAACGTTATTAAAAGCCTTTTAAAAGTTACTGGTGTGACTACAATTATTATTAGCCTGTTCTTGGAGTTATCAAGTAGAACACTCCCGCCCAATTTATATGAAACAACTTTGTATTCATTGGTTCATTAACGAATTCTCTTGAATTGTATTATATCGTGTTAATTAGCTTCAATTAGCGTAACAATGATTCAAATTTTCAAAAAGCAACGTGCTCGAGTACCTACTCGCAAGGAATTCATTCTTTGAAATATATTAATTTTAGCAAAATACGAAATAGTAGCGTAAATTAACTTGAATGCAAGAAGTAATTATGAAAATTTTGAATTTAAGAGAAGCTTTAAGAACAACAAAATAATTTAAAACCTCGAATCCTCTTGAATTTTTTTTTTTAAATTCCTTTATTTTTCCCATATTTTACAATTTATATTTACATATTTTGAAAATCATAACAATAATGTGGAAACCCACTAAGGCGCAGCCTGTGCGTGGGTAATATAATTAAAATAAGTTTTATTTAGTACCTAGAAAAAAACAAACAGTGGTGTATATAAAGCAAAAACAAAATTTGTTTTAACAGTTTGAACAAAAAGTGTGTACAATAGTGTACGGTTAAATACGTGTATAGTGTAATAAATGATATACATTGTAATAATAGGTGTAAAGTTTGTGAGAAAGTGATATAAAACTAAATAAATAGAGTTTTATATATTTTATAGTTTTATATATAATTGTTATTTACAATAACTTTTGAGTGCAGTTTACACACGGTAGAAGCGAAATTTTACCAAAACAATCTCAACCAATAGGAGCCTTCAAAAGTGAGGTCATAATCAAAGCGGCCAATGAGCGCAGACCTAGCGTTATTTCCGTTTTATAACTCGACCAATAGGAGCCTTGAAAAGTGACATCATAATCAAAGCGGCCAAAGATCGATGCTGCGCAGGAGCTGTAATGCGTCATTCCGTTTCATCTGAATTTCAAATCACAACATGGCTAAAGAAGTTTCACTTCAAAAACTGAATTATTATTGCATACATTTATTTGTTTAATTAAAGACGAATAGTTTCATAAAAAAAATATTCAATGAAAATATTATTTTTATGAAAGTTTTACAAAAAATATCATGTGTGCAGTTCACATGCGGTAGAAGTGAAACCTTCAGAAAACAAAACTTCGAGAGATTAAGACAAATGCAGAGTATCAGGAGTAGGATAATTGTAGGGTTTATTTATTATAATATTGTTACTAAGTTTAAAAATTATTTTTCATTTATTTCTACCAAGCACCGCACAAAAAGGAGGCCGATACGCTACGAAGCACTGCACAAAGAAGTCACCGATTACGCCAGTAAATGTATGTGTTTGCCTCTTTTTAGTGTCGTTTTTTTGTCTTCGTTTTCGTTTCATCGAGTTTCAAATCACAACGGTGCTAAGGAAGTTTTCACATAAAAAAATAATAATTGCTAAGTTTCGGAATCGTGCATTCTTACGGCAGCCGGTTATTGTTGATTCCTTACCGCATCATCAGCGAACGGCCTAATTGATAAAATACATGTTGGTAAAATGATTTTAGTTACATTCGTTCAGAATATTTTACCACCGAAGCGCCACCGTCGCCTTTTTTAGAGAAATTGAAATAAAAGATTAAATGAAAAGAATATGAAATTAAAAGAAAAATTACAAGCTCGTTTTTTCATGCTTCGCGGTTCTTCACATAGAATTGTGGTGGGAAAGTGATAAAGGATTTATTCAAAATGTAGCGTTCATGAGCATGACAGCAGAACACCAACGAACAACAAAGAGTTCACATCAACTACGTGGTGCTCTTAATTTATTCGACGTGAACTGTTGTTTGTATGTTAGCGATTTGCAGTCGTGCTCGAAAACGTTGACAACTTATCGATATTACTGATAAATTCTTTGTCGGTTGTTAGGTAGTGAACTGCCAGCTCTACCCTACCAACTCCCAGCTGTACCCCCGCCCCCCCGCTTCCTCAAGACGGCTTACGGCGGCGGTCCGTCAAACCGCCCGCGGCATTCTGACCCCGATCGCGCTAGCCGAAGCTGCGTCGCCCGACGCACGTCATTGCGCCCTTTCCAGAACAATCGATACAAAGCGCGATGTTTTGGGTTGTTTCGTGAAGCACGCCCGAGGCTACTGCAGCATAGGGACCCTGCCTGTGGCGACTCCAAGCCCACCATGGCTTACCTGCTAGGCATAGCCCGCCCTGCGGCCTGGCTAGCACATTCCTGGGACCTCTCGACGATGGCCCCGGTACCTGTGAGTAATGACCAAGTAATCCTCTTTTTGCCGTGTGTCCCCCTCATTCTCGCGTATCTATGATCGACCCCCAGAGTCGGCACGTTTGAGAGAGATTTGGTAATTCCCCATGTGTATATAGACAATTAGCGTACCTCTGCATAATTATTGATTGTGAATGTACCCATGGTTGTATTTACAAATCACCAACAATACAAGTAATGTTTACCCCAGACAGTGTTTTATTCCCCTGGCGAGGTAGCGCAGTGTTGGCTTTATTTTAGGTATTCTCACTTGCTCCCTAGGAACCTACCACCCTGGTGTAGAGAGATCTCACCAACTCTGCCGGACAAAAACCTGAGCTAGATCTGATGCAGAAGGTAGGCACTTCCACCCGAGGCGCATCACACGGTTGACCGATCTAGATACCCTGATTTATTCGGTGATCTACCTCATAAGAATTATTGCGCGTTTAAACTTGCTCTGTTCAATGGTCGATTTTGTAATGTTTATAATAGAACTAGCTGACCCGACGAATTTCGCACCGCCTCAGAATCAATAACTGTTGAATTAAATTCAGTTTTTTTTATTAAATTAAAAATTACACAATGAAGCAATTATCAATGCGCAACTGTCTGTGTTTTGTTTTTGTCAGTATCAGAGATGGCGTTGTTTAAGGATTTATATTTTTGTGATTTTCTTACTTTTACAATTACTGCGAATGGGTGCCGCCGCCCCCGGAACCATTTATTGAATAACCAACACCTCTGCCGTAGATCACCCCGAGTGGTTTGCTACGTTTGGTGATTTAGCAGGGGTGCCCGGGTTCATGAGATGACTTATGTCTTTGTCTTGGCAGTTGATGCGCCTGCCCACCTGCTTCGTGGTTGGCCGGATCGAGAGAGACTGGTTGAGAGAGGCCTTTTGACCTTTCCAGCCGGACTCTCTCGCCCATTGCCTTGCACCACAATTGGAGGGATGGATTCATACGACCGTCACTCCCTTACACACTGACCCCCAGATTCCTACCCACCCCTCATACCTTTTTCCTTCTCAGAACTTTCTATCCTCCCTATTCCTTAAAAAGATCCTCCACACAGCACCCCCTAAGATGACATAGGTCCTGAGAGAAATTATTTTCCACAGGGCCTCCTGTGTAAAAAAATGCGTTTCATTTCAGAGATTTATTATAATTATTGTATTTTTACTTTATAGGTTTTTCAGACATACGTTCACCATTTGTCTCATTTTCGACTATTAACATTAATTTTATAAGAAAGAAAGGCAGCATTATATGATTAAAAACAAATGCATAATAATCAACACATTGACATTTGACGTTTTTGAATGTTTGGAATTCACGCACAGTTCAATATTATACCTCTCACAATATTGCTGCAGTTCTTTCAAAATATGTAAATTATTTCCATACAAAATTTATAGAGAAAATAACTTTCTTTATAACTATTTATTTCGTTAACTTTTGTAATGTATTAATAATTATTCTGTTATCCAGGGCGGAGACGAATCCAACAATTCAAAGATCATCAAAATCAGCCCAGCCGTTCTCGAGTTATAAATAATGTAACTAACCCGACTTTGTTTTATATATTAAGATTTTAATGCCTCACCATAAAAAAAAATAAAAAATAAAAAAATTGTCCAAAAAAAATAAAATAAAAATTCGAAGTGGAACACCCTTTACTTTTAGGGGTATGAAAAATAGATGTTGGTCGATTCTCAGACCTAACATATAAGCATAAAAAATTTCATCAAATTTGTCCAAAAAAAAATAAAATAAAAATTCGGAGTGGAACACACTTTACTTTTAGGGGTATGAAAAATAGATGTTGGTCGATTCTCAGACCTAATATATAAGCATAAAAAATTTCATCAAAATTGGTCCAGCCATTTCGGAGGAGTATGATAACAAACACCGTGACACGAGAATTTTATATATTAGATAAAAGTTGAGGTTGATTCCACGCTGAGCTTCTATTTCCATCGGGTTTTCAACAACAAATAAGGATTCTTCCTTCTTATCTATGTACATATTTCATGTAAAAATCGGCCTCCTATTTAACTTGCATTTTCCAGATTTAATAATGCTTGTTTACACGTGGGTTCAAGTGCAAGTGACAAGTGTGAGTGAAAAGTACAGATGACAAGTATTAAACTCGTGTAAAGCAGGCGGAACCGAACGATAATTGACTAGTCATAGCAAGGAGTGCGCACTCCGCGACCAAGTGCTTCTTGGTAAAGCCGGGGAATCTCCGATCCTCCCTACCTGAGATCGTATCTTCATTATTTATCCTCTCGTTATGCCTTCGAGCAAACAACGTTTGCGTAATTTTCTTATTTAATTTATTCACTTACATTTCTCGTGTATTGTTGTTCATTAAATATTGTATTTTATATTGAAAGTTGGTACTGGACTAACCACCAGTGAGAATAAAATAAAATGTAATTTTTTTTCCTTGAATAGCATTATCATTTTGTTTTTTGTTATTTTCTTTTTAATTTGGGTTGGAAAATGAGACGAAAAATGTGCCAAAATATGAGATTATAGTTTAAACATAAAACTGACCAAAAATTTAAATCTAAAACGCCAAAATTAACACACGGATCGCCAACAAAGATATTGCATTCTCCGGAGAGATAACTTTCACAATATTCCACATCTGTATTTTTTATTTTCTTCTTCTTCTTCTTCTTCTTCTTCTTGTGCCCTGTCCGTTCAACGGACGTTGGCTATCATATTGGCTATGTGGACTTTGTTTACTGCGGCCCGGAACAGCTCCACGGTAGACAGGCCAAACCATTGTCTCAGGTTTTCCAACCATCAGGTTCTCTTTCTTCCAGGGCCCCGTCTTCCGGCAATCTTTCCCTGCATTATGAGATGCAGGATCTCATACTTCTCTGGATGTCTCATCACATGTCCAAGATATTGAAGTTTTCGGATTTTTATAGCTTTTATTACTTCCTTTTCTTTCTTCAGCCGAACCATAACATCTTCGTTTGTAACCCTGTCCATCCAGCTTATTTTAAGTACTCTTCTGTAGATCCACATCTCGAATGCCTCAAGTCGCCTAATTACATAGTTCTTCAGTAAGCGTCCATGCTACCATTCCATTTCTTTTCTTGGCGTTTCTTTTTATTTATTTCTTTGATTATTTTCTATTTCTCTCTTATTTCTTTAATTTTTTTATTTTGTTTTATTTCAATTATTTTATTTTTCTACTTTTAATTTCTATTATTTTATTAATTTGTCTTCTCATTCCCTTTAACTCAGTACAATTAGATTAAATTAATGCCATCCCGATACAGGCACAGCCAAGAGGGATGGTTTGTACCATAAAATATATTTATTCGGTTAAAATTTTTTTTTTTTTTAATTGCTGTTTTGGGACGCCTGTCAGATTTGAAACGAACGGTGCGTCGTTCCGTCATGCCATTATTAATCAGCCTTCCCCGCGCAACGTTTTGTAGGCCGAACGGAAACGAGTCATGAGGCTGATCGAATGAAACTTCAGTCCGTGCAAGGCCGTCGTCCCGCCTTGGCATGCTAGAATCGGTTTTACCGCCCTAGGCGAGCCAAAAGATATTTCACATATAAAATCTTAATTGTTGTTATGTACACACCAAAGAGATAAATCAATAGAAGTGTAATGTGGGCGTGTCTGCATGTTCAAATGGAACTCAATTTTTCCTTTCTTCAGCTGATATTGATTACACATTTTCAAAAAATAGAAATTTTCTTTTGTGCAGAAAATTTCACTGGTCTCTCCGGGGCCTACGAGTTGAAAGATATGGCTTAATTCAGTGACGTCGGTTTGCTTTCCAATCTATTTGTATCACATTTCTAGGGATTTCTATTCGGTGTTCGACAATAAAAGAACCAAAAAAAATAAAAATTAATTGTAGGAGAAGATAACAATAATAATCTAAACGAAAATATGAAAAAGAAAAAGACACAGAAAATTAGAAAAAGATAATGGTCGCTACCGTATATATTACATTGATGGGAATAACCTTCAAAAGTTATAAAAAGATAGTTTTTCTTAAAAAAAAATAATCATTAATTCTTTAGAAAATTCCATTTTCAGAAAATTTTTTAATATTAGAACAACTCTTTTTTTACAACGTTTGAAGATTATTCCCATCAATATTATTTTTTATAATTGAAGAAAAGGGCATCACTAATAATCTAAATGAAAATATGAAAGAAAATCAGACCCAGAAAAATAAAAGATAACGGTCGCCACTGGGACATGAACCCATGAATCCAGCCCCAATTGCGACTGTTATCTTTTCGTTTTTCTGTGTCTTGTTCTCTTTCATATTTTGCTTTAGATTATTTGATTTGTCTTCTTCAATTATAACATTAAAAAACGCTTACTACACACAGCAGTATTATTGTCACCATTTAGATCTTTAGAATTGATTACAAGATGCGACCCTGTGTACATTCTGGAAATCTTGTACGGGTATGTAAAAGTGGGCGCTACAAAAAGTTAGTAAAAAAACTTATGTCGTCTCCCGCGGTGAATGAGCGCTATGAGGCTCCGCGGAGGAGGGTGGAGGTAATGGGGAGGCGTAGGTAAGGGGGTCGAATAAATGTCAAATGGCAGTCTTTCTGGATTCGGTCCAATCCTAGAAACGTAGCGGCCCAAACTCGACATTTATTCATGCCACAATACCGCGGAATTGATGCGAGAAAATAATTTCAGACGTTTCGGTACGTAAGCGGGAATCTCGTGATATAAAATGCGGCCCCTCGTATCGTAGCTAAATTTAAACGCATGGATTCCCGCTAGGTGATGTTTAACCTTAGATTTAGATTACGGTGGATTGAACAATTCGAATCGCCACTATCACCAAATTATTAATAGCAAATGAAAAAAATAAGGGGGGAGTTCTGGGAAGGAAATAGATATGAAGGTTGGGTGGGAGTGTAGGGGACGCTGTGTCCAAGAGTGACGAACGAATTAATCCATCCCTTCGACTGCGGTACAAAGCGATAGGTCTTTAGAATACAGCTGGAGTGGTAAAAATGCCTCTATCAACTAGTTTCCTTCGATCCAGGCCCGCCATACAGCTACTTTTTTTTTTTTTTTTAAGTTTATTTGTGAAACATACAGTTGTAAATATTCATTCATTTTACATTTAACAGTAAATATAACATAAACCAGTGAAGTTCCATTTATGATTAAAAAAAAAGAAATGGTTACAGATTAGGAAGCAAGTAAATATTGATAGTTAAGATATAAGTAAAAAGTGAGTTAAAAGAAAAAGTAAATAATAAAGAAATCATAGTTTTGGTTTAAATACATAGTAAGGTTAATTTAATTTTAAACGTTTCAAGGGTACAGTGGAAAATATCAATATCTCTTAGGGCGTTGTTTGATTTGCAGATACGTCCGAGCAAAGAATTTTGTGCGTATTTCGATTTAAAATGTTGTATAAAAAATAGTGTATTTGATCTGGTATTGCGTTCAGGGCAACGAAATGCAATCCTTTCTAATAGATCTGGTGAGTCAATAAGGCAGTTCACAATCTTGTATAGAAATAGAACGTTAGAAATTTCAACCTCACCCTATGAATCTCTTAAGTCATGAAACGTAGTGAACTACTTGGGATGACCTATGGCGGTGCTCTTTTGTAGTTTATCGATGAAACGAAAATGTGGTACTAAAAATAAACAAACACATGTGTACATCTACAGGATTTAGCCCGCAAGAGAATGAGATAGAATAATCAGTCTCTTCTTTATGCGGTGCTTCGTAGCCTCCCCTACTTTTCTACTCTTATCACTTTTACCGCGTGTGAACAGCTCACGTATATATATTTTTTTAAATTACATTTCAACATATTTCCAATATATTTGATGAGATGTACAGTAGCGATGTATAAGTTCAGGTGTTCAGGTGGAGTGGGCTCTTTGACTAGGGTTCTTTGCGGGAAGCGGTCCAGTACTCGGACCCAAAACTGGAACTTTGAGCCGAACTCTGAGCCGAATCGAATGCCTGTCCGCGGTCCGAGCCACTCATGAGTCGTGAGGATTCTTGTCCAGGTTCAAGTTCTTGTGCGATTTCGAGTTCTTGGGCGGGTTCCGGCTCCGAGGTCCCTCTCCAGCTTCGGCCGAACCCGTGCGTCCCGGTAGCCGCAATAGCACCCAGTACGCACTCCACAAACAATAATTCGGGACCTGCCCTAGAACTTAAATACTTTTATAAAGAAGCACGCCTCGGGGGCCTCCGGAAAAATGCTGAACTCACCCATCTCTAATGTACAGGGTGTTTAGAGACGTTAATATCTTACTTTAATTAGTGACCTCTGACATTATTTGGAGACACAAAATGAAAATGATATTTTGGTCAAAGCGTTCCTTAACACCCTACTTTAAAAAAAAACTTTCATTTAGTCACACGTAATGCCAAAATATGTCTCTAAAAATCGGAACATATATTATAACCTTAATCTTAATTACCCAATATTTAAAAATATATAAAATACACATCCTTCTCCAAAATACTTGAAAAAAATTGTTGCGCTTGTGATTTAATAATTTAAATGGGTACGTTTGCCTAAAAATTTAAAAGAAAATTTTGCTCAAAACAGGCACCATGTGCAATGTTTTCATTTCTATTACATTTTAATTTGTGTAACTAAAAATATGCCTTTGAAATATACATATATAATTAAATTAAATTGAATAATTTTCTTAAGGAGGTCTTCTTTTCCCCCACTAAGACCGATCTAGTTTGTTCAGCATCTATGCATACATAATAATATAATGGTAGAGTTGGCGCAGTACACTGTGTTGTGTTAAACGAAAGCAATCATGTTAAGAGGTTACTCGAACAGGGTACCCTATGTGACTATATTGAGATTAGTAAGAAATATAGTTAACCATAATAAATATGTACGTATTATTTTCAATAACTGAGTCTCACATAACATAAGCACAGTAGAGCTACTTATAATACAAATTAAAGCTTATTAAAACTATCTACTGTCAGACACAAACAAAATTCTACCAATCATTATCAATAAGAGTTATTTATATATACATCATGGAGCATTCTCACTCTCTTAACCCGCATACAGAATTCGCAACTCAACATGCAATGCAACAAAGGTTACAACAACTTGAACGTAACAGTGTCATATAATACATATTCAGCCTTACTAAAAAACCCCGTGAAAATTTTATTCAATTGACAAACGGCCGCGGATGTGAAAACATTACTAATTAAAAAATTGTTATTAAACGAAGACAATATAAGCGAAAGTCAGTCGAAAATCAGAGAACAGAAAAATCAGAAAAAGATATTGACACCGCTGGGACTTGAACCCAGGACCTCTTGCTTTCCGGGCAAACGCGCTAACCACTGCGCCACCGTGCCGATATCCAATTCGGTCATTTTTAACTGTATCATACTTCGACTAAGAACCGCCCACACTGTCTTCGTTCTCTTAACGCATATATTATTGGCAACTATCTTTATGCATGATTGCAAGATTCAAACCCGAACTAAATGCTCTCTAGATAGTGTCTGGATAAATCTTTATCCATTTTATTTTCATATGCGACATCTATTGACTTTTCTGCAAGTCTAGAATGAATATTTTTATTTTTATTTTAACTTTATGAGTAAAACCTCAAATTGTAATATTTAATTAAACGAAGACAATATAAGCGAAAGTCAGTCGAAAATCAGAGAACAGAAAAATCAGAAAAAGATATTGACACCGCTGGGACTTGAACCCAGGACCTCTTGCTTTCCGGGCAAACGCGCTAACCACTGCGCCACCGTGCCGATATCCAATTCGGTCATTTTTAACTGTATCATACTTCGACTAAGAACCGCCCACACTGTCTTCGTTCTCTTAACGCATATATTATTGGCAACTATCTTTATGCATGATTGCAAGATTCAAACCCGAACTAAATGCTCTCTAGATAGTGTCTGGATAAATCTTTATCCATTTTATTTTCATATGCGACATCTATTGACTTTTCTGCAAGTCTAGGATGAATATTTTTATTTTTATTTTAACTTTATGAGTAAAACCTCAAATTGTAATATTTAATTAAACGAAGACAATATAAGCGAAAGTCAGTCGAAAATCAGAGAACAGAAAAATCAGAAAAAGATATTGACACCGCTGGGACTTGAACCCAGGACCTCTTGCTTTCCGGGCAAACGCGCTAACCACTGCGCCACCGTGCCGATATCCAATTCGGTCATTTTTAACTGTATCATACTTCGACTAAGAACCGCCCACACTGTCTTCGTTCTCTTAACGCATATATTATTGGCAACTATCTTTATGCATGATTGCAAGATTCAAACCCGAACTAAATGCTCTCTAGATAGTGTCTGGATAAATCTTTATCCATTTTATTTTCATATGCGACATCTATTGACTTTTCTGCAAGTCTAGGATGAATATTTTTATTTTTATTTTAACTTTATGAGTAAAACCTCAAATTGTAATATTTAATTAAACGAAGACAATATAAGCGAAAGTCAGTCGAAAATCAGAGAACAGAAAAATCAGAAAAAGATATTGACACCGCTGGGACTTGAACCCAGGACCTCTTGCTTTCCGGGCAAACGCGCTAACCACTGCGCCACCGTGCCGATATCCAATTCGGTCATTTTTAACTGTATCATACTTCGACTAAGAACCGCCCACACTGTCTTCGTTCTCTTAACGCATATATTATTGGCAACTATCTTTATGCATGATTGCAAGATTCAAACCCGAACTAAATGCTCTCTAGATAGTGTCTGGATAAATCTTTACTCATAAAGTTAAAATAAAAATAAAAAATTGTTCATTGAAAGAAATACACTTTGTTTACACGGCCTGAGAGGGTAGTTTATCTCTGTTTTGATGTCCGAACGGAATTTGGAATTTTTCCAACGTATTTTAAATGTCTTGTAATTTCTTATTTTTGAAGATGTCGTAAAAGCATATACCTTTATACAAACTAGATAGAATTGCCTTTTAGATTTTTGTATCTGAAATATACGATCGTGTTTGAAAATTGCAGTATTTTAAGTTTCAACATGAAAAAATTTAAAAAAAAAACAGCTGACATAAACTATTAAATGGTCGAATAATTTTGGAAAATTCAAAATTTAAAAAATACACACCTCTTACTTTATGAATTTGGAAGAAAACTGTCACTTCACTTTTTATCTCGTTCATACAATTAAAAAGGATAAAAAAATATAATAATAATTCCGAAAAACTAACTGAAAACATCTGACATCTTGGATTCATTTTTACGCAATTAATACGTCGATTTCTCGAATTTGTTTTTATTTACACATGCATGAAGCTTTTACATTATTAAATAATATTACTTTTATGAACATTTTATTAAATTCACGCAGAAATTTCGAAAAAAAATTTTTTCAGAAATAACCTAAAACCTATCGTTAACGAAACTAAATCATCAACAAAACAATATAACAGGAATAAAACTGAAAAAAATTAATGCCAGCATTGGTAATTATGTTGAATTACACTAATATCACAGTGAATTGATCATTTAAACGACAATTATCTTCAAAAACATAAAATTTTGTAAAGTCAATTACGAGTTCTGTAAAAGCCCTCTGGGCGGTAAATAAATAAATAAATTAAAAATAAATTAAAAAATGCGTATAGCTGACAAAATTATACAAATCGCGGAAAATATTTATTCCAAAAAAATAAAAACAAAATACATGCTCATAAGCAAAAATAACGCATTGGATGAACATCTTTATATTGCTGGAACAAAACTGGAGAAGGTACAAAGTATTGTATACTTGGGCTGCAATGTAAATGAAAGATGGGATCCTTCAGTTGAAATCAAATGACGCATTGAGCAAGCTCGTGCAACCTTTATCCGCATGAAAAAAATGTTCTGCAGTCATGATCTCAACCTTGGATTACGAATGCGAATGGTCAGATGCTACGTGTTTTCAATATTATTTTATGGAATGGACGCATGGACGCTTACTGAAGAATTAATTAGGCGACTTGAGGCATTCGAGATGTAGATCTATAGAAGAATACTTAAAATAAGCTGGATGGACAGGGTCACAAATGAAGATGTTATGGTTCGGATGAATAAAGAAAAGGAAGTAATTAAAACCATAAAAATCCGAAAACTTCAATATCTTGGACACGTGATGAGACATCCAGAGAAGTATGAGATCTTGCATCTCATAATGCAGGGAAAGATTGCCGGAAGACGGGGCCCTGGAAGAACGAGAAAATCATGGCTGAAAAACCTGAGACAGTGGTTTGGCCAGTCTACCGTGGAGCTGTTCCGGGCCGCAGTAAACAAAGTCCGCATAGCCAACATGATAGCCAACGTCCGTTGAACGGACAAGGCACAAGGAGAAGAAGAAGAAAAAAATAAACACTCACGTAAAGATTTTTAAATTTTATTTTTGAAGTGAAAACTTCTTTAGCACCTTTGTGATTTGAAACGGAAACGAGCGACACTTAAAAGAGAAAGACACATACATCTTTAAGATTTAAACAGCGAGAGAATGAGAAATATTTATTTATTTCCCGGGTACTCGGTTCCAAAACAATACAATCAATCCAAAGTCCCGCGTAGGTCTCCCTTGGGGTAGTGGTGTAAAGCGCTTGACGTACCTCAGCGGTCAGACATTGACCAAGGATCGAGTCCTACGAAATCCAAAAATAAATACATATTTTTTTATTTTTGTAAAATCAATATACAATAAGGTGGGTCACGATTGTATGGGGGAAAAAAAAACTTGTTTTGGTTTGTCTGTTAGTGATAAAAGGGTGTTAAATGAAGATGTAAAATAACGTAATTTTTTTAATAATATTTGGATATCATCTTCTTCCTCCGGATTGAGTTTGAAATTTCACAAAATAGAGAAAAACCCACCCTTCTTAAATCTCTAAAAAATATTAGATAAACAATTAAAAATGAACTTTTTTTCAATAAAACACAAATTAGAGAGAATATTCTGACTTATTTATTAAAAAAATATATGATTATAATTAAAATTATCTCAAGACAGTGTATTCAAATACCAGCAAAATCCTTCTTACTCTCAAATTTCGGCATTATTTTGCGAGACTAAATCTTTGCCTTAATAAGACCTTCTCTTGCAGACTTCGTACATAAAGTAGTCGAGGCTTCAGTAACAGTCTTTACAGCTCTTTCAACTGCTTGAGTATGACATGGCAGACGCAGAAGAGGCAATTTACCTTCTCCCCCCTGTGCTACAAATAATTGAAGATCTTCATCCGATATATTCTTCAGTATTGGGGGTTCGGTTACATTTTGCTGCCAATTAATAAGGTCGTAGTAATATGATGCATCGAGGTTTATGTTTGGAAGTTGGAACAGCCTTGTTTTACTTAGTTTCTTACTGCGTGCTTTTAGAACACGACGCGCAGCTAATTCCCGGATATGCTTGTGAGGGTCAGTTAACATTGCAAGTAGTAAATTTTCGGGGTGTGCGAAGTAACTGTTTCTTTCTATGACTGGATCAATTATAGTTTTTAGTTCAGGGAATAAGTATCTAGACGCTGAAATTAGCTGCCATAGGTGACGTGCTCCATCTTTACAGGTGGGATGAGTTTTAATACTGAACCAAGTCGGAGCATAAACTTTAACAACGTACGTTGCTTAAATAATAAGATTCTCTGTAGGAGCTTCCGTTGCAACATAAAGACGAAGAATTCTGTTAGCACGCGTAAGCCATCTAGCATGAGACATTTTTTCAGGAGATTTGTGGCCTAAATCTTCAGGTAATTCCCCCACCGTAACTGCAGATTGTGATGAATTGCATTAATCAACAGTGAAAATAAGAAAATATCGTAGCTTCCCACTTTAATTCAAAAAGAAAATACCAATTAATTATAAAACAGACACACCTGCGACATCTACCGGATCAAAGTAAATTGAATTCTTGTTGACGATAGGGATCTACAATTAAGTAGATTGAGATGAGTATTAATAAAAAAATCACAGATGGTATTAAAAATCGTCACGAGACAGGGAAAGACCCTTTCTTAGGCGCGAAAATAAACACAAAGAATGATTAACCAATCACAAAAGTGGAGGGCGTATTCATATTTTGAACAAAGAGATGGACTTTGAACTAGGCAGTTAACCTGAGATTTATGGAAAAAAATATCGTCATCAACCGAAAGATCAATACACTATAATGTAAACAGGGTCTCACGCCCGGTGCATTAGATACAATGACCCCAGATTTAAGATAAACAATCAGTGCAATGAAGGTGTTGACGACCGCCGTTAACGAACAAATTAATCCATATTATGTTGGAAAAACTAGGCAAGAAAATAGCTAGAGATTTATGATAAGAGGAAAATTAAAGAAAAGACGTGTAAAACGTAAGAAAAGTTACTGTAGGGTTATTCAGTCGTATAACGAGTACATAGAGGGTCAGGGAGACCAGATTGAAAGGAAAGCGTACATTTTACATTTAAAAGGAAGAAAAACGCTGGAAATTTGGAATGTCACTTTTGTCACGTCAGAAAAAAAGGATTTGAAAAGGAAATCTAATGGAAAAACTGGACGTTTAAACGGAAGTGTTTATTGAACAATATAAGATTTCGACTTAATTTTGCGTTTTCAGACGAGTTTAAATAGATATCGTTATATATTTGGAATAGGGAGGTCATACTGGTTACATTGCGTTAGGTAAATCAAACAAAAAGGAATTGTTTTCCGTCAATTGTTTGACGAAAGTACTATGGAAGATAGGAAAGTTTGATGATAGACGTAAACATTATTTGAGTTGACGACCCCACACGTGATTTTGTTATTAAAACAACCAGAAAACGAACATGGTTATAGACGATTAAAACCATTTTAATGGCTTTTTGGACGATAAAAATTATCATTGGGCATAGGGACTGTTTATTCAAACTAAAAACGATTAGATTTTATTATCCTCGAATAAACGCTGAGTTATCGGTCGGTACATCGAAGTCCAGACATAAACAGATGTCAAATTTTAAATTAATGTAGATTTAGGGGAGAAAGGGACGGAATTTGGGGGAAGATCCATATGAAGTAATAAAAATTGACATATATTTAAGGACCGAAGTGGAAGTTTCTCCTATGAAAAAATGTGAAAAATAACATAAAAAGTAGTAGTATATAGAAAATGAAATTTTCTAAGAGGTGACATACATCGGAGGCAAAACGGGGGTAGTAGAAAAGAAAATAAAAACAATTAAAAGATGATTCCGTAAGGAAAACTCATGGAAATTCAGAAGTATCGATGAAAACAATAAATTTGGCTTGGAATGTAACTAATCATATAGATGTGGATAATAACATAAGGATAAAAGAGGAAATTCGTAGGAAGAGTGTTGTGAATACAAGAAAATTCTAGAGGAAAGGGGAAAATTCAGATATACTACGTAAATAGAGAAAATACGGGTTTTAATGGAAAAATTCATACAAGTAGCAGTGAGATAGAGTAGAATTTATAAAAATTGCATCTCGAAATTGCATAGTAAACATTTCGATATGGAGATAATCATGATTTGTGATAGGTACGAAAAATCGAGACGTAAATATAGTTATCGAAGACGGACCTTTTACGAATTGAGAAAAAAAATAACTAAAAAATTATGAAATTCAAGCTAATTTTGTATGACCAACGGCACAAAAAACGATAGGGCAATTTAAAACAAAGTAACTGAATCCGTACCTTGTAAGTATGAAAATAAGAGACAGGAAACAATGAGACAATGGAAATAGGGCTTAAGGTACATTATTCGATAGTGGTGGGATAATTTCAAGGGTTTGCGAGTCGATAGACCTGA
This sequence comes from Limnephilus marmoratus, assembly GCA_917880885.1. Classification (NCBI taxonomy): domain Eukaryota; kingdom Metazoa; phylum Arthropoda; class Insecta; order Trichoptera; family Limnephilidae; genus Limnephilus; species Limnephilus marmoratus. Next base: position 37,732,218 of record OU862920.1, on the reverse strand, counting down.
GATTGTTTTGTCACAGGAAATTCAGATACAATCTTTTGGACCTGAGAGGGGTTTAAAAGACAGGACTTAGTGATTTCTCGGGAGTCATCGCGGGTTTTGAAAAGCGGAAGTTTGTGAGACGTGACGTGACGTTTAAAGCGGTTATTAATTGAAAAATTGTCTAAGTGTTAAAAAATTTTATGACTCTGAAATAATTGGAGTCAAGTCAATAGAAGTGATTTCGGACTTAGTATATTCTAGTGTTAGATAAAATGCATTTTAACAGAAAGTTCTAAGTGTCCAAAGTTTGGTATTAAATTCAGTGTAAGAGATTAGTACCATTAATAATAATTAATTAGATTCAGTGAAGTGATTAAATCATAAATTTAAATTGTGTTAGTGAAAAGTGTGGTGTTGTATTTGGCAAATTTAAAAGCAGTGTTTAGTTAAATTTTAGGACTTAATACTTGGAAAAAAAAAACATATCAGTAATAGTTCCTTAAATAAAGTGCAAATCGAACGTAATAATTTATCACAGGATTAATCTAGTGTTAGATAAAGTAATAATAATAAATATGGACTTTAGAATAAATAATACAAATTATTAAGTTGTTGTTAAATGAGATTGTGATAACTTAATAATAATAACTATTTCGGAAAGTTTAAATAAATAGTGAAATACGTTATCTTATTGCAAAATAAAAAAAAGGTTCGGTGACAAACAAAAATAAAAATAATAAATCACTTATTTCGTAAATAATCGTGAAGTGGTTATTGCTTAAAAATTATAATTTAAACGGAGTGTTATTTTAACGATGGAATAATTATAATAATAAATCTGGAGGTTGAAATAAATAATAAATAAATAAGCATGATAACAATCTGTTCGGTATTTAGTTGTATAACGCTTTGTTGCGAAATAAAAGTACGGTGGGAAAACGAACACAAAATAAATAATTAATTGTTAAATTTAATTTAAAAAGTGTTAAGTTAACCAACGAGATTTGAAATAAAATGCGGTTAGAACGATAAACATCATTTAATTTAGATAGATTAAACGGGAATAAAATAAAATTGAAGTCGGAAAAAAATTTTTATTTGAATTTATTCGATAACATAGGAGTAGGTATTAGGTAAGGAAAACATAACAAGGTTTTACCGTGTAGCTCCCGGTCGGAAAAAAAAAAAAAAAACCTTAAAGGGGTAAGTTTTATTAAAAATTAAAATAAAAAATTTTCAGGTTCCGAGGAGAGAGCGGCATGCAGCAGACAGTTGGTATTTGAATCAATTTTATAACAAAGTATTACTTGCTTAATATGTGATATGTATCTATATTAAAATATTATATATAAAATATTATATATAAAATAGATATATTTATATATCTATTTTATATATAGAAAGTTTTAATCAAAAAGAAACACACTTATATTAAAAGTAAAGGTTTCGATTTCGAATGCCTATCTTTGCATTTATCCGTAACTATTTAAAATAGTTATGTGTTTGACAAATTTCCAAGTCAAAGTTTTGTATTTATTTAGTATATATACTATTTATTATAACTTCAGCTAATATAAAATGATCAAAAAAATGAGTTATAATATTAGAATTTACCTCAACTATAATGAAATTGTATATATATATATCAGTATATTTATTTATTGAGGCAAAATATATATGTAAATATGTAAATTATAACTATATTTATTTGGGATCAGGTTAGGGCAATTGAAAAAAAAAGAAATTACCATTATTGAATTCGGAGTGTTTTAAAGGTAAACAAATGTCACGCGTTCTTGGATCTAGGTCACGAGGCCAGTGGGAATGTTGACATAACTAAAATTGTTTATAAAACAACTCGGTCAGTAGGGCACTGTGTTGAATGCTTTAGGAAGATGTCAATCTTAGGATAGGGCAACACCATAACGTTGCGCAATTATATATAAAAAAAAGGGGGTTAAACACAATCTTTAATTTGAACTTGAAGAGATATTTAGGATTGAACAACTTGAAGGTAATTAGATTTATTATAGGCTAGTCAAATAAAAGATTATTGAAGAGTATCATTGAACATTTGAGAAAAATTTTATGGATTAACTACTCTCCTAGGTAGCTAATAGGTACATCAAACATTTGAAAAATCACGGGATAGTCAAATAAAAGAACTTGAAGAATATCATTGAACATTTGAGAAAAATTTTATGGATTAACTACTCTCCTAGGTAGCTAATAGGTACATCAAACATTTGAAAATCACGGGATAGTCAGATAAAAGATTATTAAAGAACTACATGAAAAATTCGGGGAAAAATTATGAAATAATTGCTCTTACAGGTATAAATAATTTACGAAACAGTTGAAAAATCACGGGAGAGTAAAAATTTTACCAAAAGTTGAACTTTGGGGGAAGATTTAGAAAACAGTTCAACAATGGGAGGCAGTGGTCGCTCCTTAAAAAAACCAAGGACCATTAACCAAACGCATAATAGAGATGGCAATCTCTTAAATAAAATTGCCGACCAAACAAAACAAAAAGCTTGGAGTTTTGGCGAATCTCCAGAACATATCGCCAGATAATTGCTTATTATACTAGTATTTATTAATATTTCCCACTCTTGGTATGTATATATTCGGTCATCGGTTAAGGTTTTGTGCAGAATTCCTTTCCACGAAATCCGAGCTCGGGATTTGAGACTGGCTAGACTCAAAATTGCGAGTTATAATCCTACCCAAACGTATGTTTACATATATATCTTTTTATGTACTGTACACTGGTTGATGTGGACCCGCTTACAATTAGCGTTTTAGACTCGACAGAGTTACTCTCACATCATCTCTTGTACGTGGAGGGAGGATTCACGACCCGTAACTCTGCAAAACACCGTGAGTATATGATTGCAGATAGGACGAAACCGGTTCGCCCTAAGTAAATAGTAGACCTTGGAGGAGATGGAATTTGGGAGTTTCGGGACTCGAGGAAAGGCCTGAATAGAGTACACGACGACATGGAAGATTGACAGAACAAGGTACTAAGACCCTCTGGAAAATCGCGTCGGCTGACTGTGCGAAGTTCTAGTTGATCTTTGACCATCCTGTTTACTTGCAGGAGGATAGGAGCCAAATTTTCGGCAGAAAAAGGGTATTCTGAGTTCGTCTAATATGCAATCTATTAATTACATTAACCTACTAAACCCATCTTTATATGTACCTTATAGCAGCTGAATCGGATTGGAGAGATGACAAGCAGATACAAAACAATCATAATCAAATTTACTAACAATTAACCATTTGAGTCATACTTAATTATTTGTTCAATTAAACATGCGTAATTCGATTAGTACAGGTTAATTACGAGTTCGTTAGGATGTAGGAAAACATAATAAGCGACGGAGGAAAGTTAGTTCATTTAGAGAAACTATTTAAAGTTAGATTTGCAAGAGAGAGACCAATACAGTTTGAAACTCAACGCTCTGACTAGAATCAAGAAGTTACCACAAAGAATGAAAGTAATTAAAGTCCCATATCATAAATCAAAAAAATTACACAACGTTTGATGGAGTTTAATTACAACATAAATACGAAAATATTTACGTTCAAGGTCGTAAATAACGTATTAATTAGTTAAGTACATATATCTCTAAAGGTATATAGTGCAAGGGAGCTTTAAGTAGCTTTCTGTAGTTATCAAAGAAAATAAGGGTCCAATTTTCATGAAGGCTTGTGTGACGTAGGGAAGGAATTTTCCATCCCTACTACACACATGCAAAGCCTTAAAAATTTAAATATCGATCAGAGCCAAAAGAAAAGTTCAAGAAAACTTGAAGGGATGAAAGAATTCCAAAAATAAAATAAATCAGCATCAAAAGATAGAAATATCAACTGTCTTGCCGATGACGAGGAGAGTTTTATATATTTAATATTAAACCAAGTTAAATCTGGAGGAGGAAGAGAGAATTATTACACTGGTGCCGTGACCAGGAGTCAGAGTTATACAAGTTTGGGTTGAAAAACTTTATTGGTCAATCTATTGTAAAAACTGGAAAAAAAAAATAATAATAACAAAATTAGGACGTATCATAAAAAAAAAAAAAAAAAAGTTCATTTTAATTGAAGTGAAAATAATTTAATAAAAAAAAATCAGAATAGTGCGACGTTAAACAAACACAGAAAAATTATTTATAAAGAAATAAATAAACATAAATATACAGTACAAAAAAAAAAAAAAAAAGTGCTAACGAATAAACTCTACAGTTTAAAATAATTTTAAAAGTGTCAATATAAAGTGTTAAATCGAGTGACCATGAACTTGTTAAAAAAGACCCCTTTCATTTGTTATTGTAAACAAAAGAATATCGGTCAAATATGCTCTAAGTAAACAAATTGAGTCAAGACAGGCCATAAATAACAAATATGAGAGTTGAGAATTGACATATCTGGGTCAGGAATGTTAATTACCGTAGTGTAAACAATAGGTTACGGGATGAGCGCGTCGGATATAAGCATCGAAAAGATTGATAAAATAAACATCTGTTAAAAATAATATCAACATTCGGTTTCGATAAAAGAGGAAACATACTTCGGAGATAAAAGGGGGAACTTATCTACATAATGTGACCATTGTTTATAGATAATGTTATGTTTTGTATGTGAACATTATCACATAAAAAGACATAACATAAAATATAAGGAACATAAATATAGAATACATTTTAAAAGGGTTTGGTGGAGCTCATGTTGATGGGAAAAATACATTCATTCAATCGGATCGAAATGAGAAGTTGAAATCAGATATGGCGGTGTTAAACAGTTGTCAATAGGTATTTACCGATTTGAAAATACTCGATTATTAAAATTGCAGTAAATATGTTTATTTTGAGGAGGGTAGAAATCAACGAATACAAAGGGATCTATGACAGTTGTTATGAACAACGAAATAGATTTTGCAAATTTAATGTAAATATTGAAAAAAAAAAAAAAGATAGAATAACATACCTAAATACTTGATTGGGGATAGCGTTGAATTGAGAACTTTTAATATCGTAGACAAAGGTTTATGATAGGTATATAACCTATTTAAATGAACATTTGATTATTCGGACTTCGAGAAAAAAGGGGTTTAACTCTAAAATTGACGACAAAAAACAGATTTTGCGGTAGGTACCTATTGCAAATTGATGTGCGAACATCTGTTTTGATAGGTATTGCGAATTCTAAACAAGATTTTGCGATAGGTATTTGCAAATTGATGTGCGAACATCTGTTTTGATAGGTATTGCGAATTCTAAACGAGATTTTGCGATGGGTATTTGCAAATTGATGTGCGAACATCTGTTTTTATAGGTATTGCAAATTCAAAACAGATTTTGCGAAAATATCAATAGGTATTGTAAACCATGAAGGAATGGTTGACGTTCTAAGCAATAAATAATTATTGTTTGAACGAAAATCACGGGATATTCATTAACAATAGGGTAAAAATATTCATTCCGTGTTTTACAACTACCTACATTCATTTGAAATAAATTGTGCGTTTGTAGAGTTGGGTTAATTCGGGTTGCAATCATTATGCAAACAATTATAATATAATTGAAAATAATGTGTTTTATAGGGGGGCAGGTTCCAAAAAAAAAAAACTTTCAATTACATATAGTCGATATTTAATTCGATAATTTAAATTCATTAAAACGAGAATGGCCGAAAAGAGGAAGGCGGATGCGACAGAAAGAGATGTTGAAGAAATATCAACGGAAGATGAGCTTAGAAACATATTCAAGCGTTCCAAATATTCTACATTGCGTGTGGAGAATATGGGAGGAGACGAGGGAGCTCAGCCAGAAGGGGAACAAGGCAAGGTTGAGAGGGAGTGTGGAAAAATAAATTTTCCACATGAAAATGATAAACCAATAATTTCACAGGAAAAACCCGAGGAAAAGGAACAAGAAAACGAAGCTAAGATTAACGAAGTAAAGGAAAATAAAAATAAAACAGAATAAAAATTAAGAAAAATAAGAAAAACGAGAAAATTGAAAAAAAAAATTTAGAATAACTAAGGCAACATATACATAGAGTAATTTAGAAAATTAAAATAGAGGTTATAAGGTTGTCGCTTAGTAAGGAAAATATAAACATAAGCCGGCAACACTCGGAAAATTTAAGAAAATGGTGGGAAAATGTGGAAGGCGAGCCCAGGCTTTAGTGACAGCAATCGGGGAGAATATCTCAGCCGAGACTTCAACAGTGAACATTGGAGATGTAACTACAATTATTCAGGCAGCTTTAGCACCGCTCGTCAATAAGATGCAGGAGCTCGAGAAGCAGTTGGAAAAACCAGCAACAGTGGCGGTGATAGGAGAGGATAATGCGCCGAAAAACGTTCTCCAAGTCGTGGAAATGTTACCGCAGCAGGAGCGACCATCATTCTCCGGCGGAAATCAAAATCCCATTAGTTTCCTCGAGGACTTAAAAGAATACACTAGGAAAGTGAAACGTACGGATCCTTTAATTGTCGTACGAGAGAATTTAAAAGGGGAAGCCAAATCGTGGGCGAAATTGTACAATAAGCGATGGGAGACTATGTTAGATTTCGAACGAGATTTTTTAGCTACCTATTGGGGAGACATTAAGAAAAATGAAGTTCGCCGTCGACTTGCAGAGGGGGTATATGATGCCAAGAAAAATATATCCATGCTCACTCATTTCGCAAACTATTGGGAACTTGCTAAGGCTTTGAAGATTACTGACACTCCGTTGGGCATAGTCGACGAAATTATGAGGCATTATCCTAAGGAAATTCAATCGCTATGGTTTTCGGGACAATCAGGGGACGAGATTGTCGCCGCTGAGTTTCTTCGAAAACTAGATACAATGGTATGTACGCCAGAAGAACGGAACTTAAAGAAGAGGAGTGGGGAGGAAGTTAGCAAGAAGGACAAATACCGTGACCGTTACCACGCCATAAAAAGGAGGATACACGCGATAGAAAGTGTGGGCCAAGGCGTTAGTTGCGGCAAATGCACCGAAGTTAGCAGTTCACCAAAAGGAAATTCTACAATACCTACAACCGGGAAGGAGCTAGTGGTCGTAGATAATTCGGGAAACGGACGGGGGTTGATTCATTAGTCTCCATGGATACGACTCACACAGGAGGAGGGACGCCGGCGCCAAGACACAACACTGCATTGAAGATTATGATGAGATGGGGGTGGAATCCGACGAAAGGATTAGGAAAGGATGAACAAGGAATGACTGCCCCAGTAAAAGCTGAAAAGTACGTAAAAAGACGGAAGGATGGAGCGGAAGAAACGAGAACAGAGGAGGAAATGCGTGTGGAAGTATGCGTCAATTCACTGCAACATATAACTGACGAATGGAATAAATTGGAAATGATTGAAGAAAAATTGGGTAGGGAAGTTAGGGGTTTTAACAACATTTTTGAGGACCGAGATTATGAGGAAGTAGAAAAGGGTAGCACTTTACCGTTATTACCGGAAGCCAAAGCATATATAGATAACACGGAAGTTCATTGTTTAATAGACACCGGAAGTCAGATCACGTGTGTAGCACAAGAATTCTACGAAAACTATTTGACTGATGAAACGCTTTATCCGATTATGCCAGTAACAGCAATACAGATTAAGGTAGCTATAGGACACAAAAGTCAGAGAATATCTAGGTTGGTTTTAGTCCCACTACGATTTGAAAATGTTACAATAAATACGCCATGTTTAATAATACCCAAGTTGATTAGGCCCGTTATATTAGGTATCAATTGGTTGGACGAATATACAGCTGAGTTTAAATGTGGGGAAAATAGGAAGTTGAAAATAAAACCAGAAGTTGGTAAAAGGGAAATAGAATTGGTAAATTCATCGATAACTTATAGGAAACCTAAAGGTGAGATTAGCAATCAAAATTGCGCAAGTGGAAAAATAATTAGTATCGAAGTAAACCCCGAAATAAATGATACGGCGTGTCTCGAGCGTAGAATAACGACATTTGTGTCCGGGCTAGAATTGGAGTTAAAAGGAAAAGAAGGGTTGGAAAAGATTTTAATCAAACATAAGAATGTATTTAGAGACAGACCGGGTCTCACAACTTTGTACACTCACGAAATAAAGATGACGGACGAGACGCCCTTCGTTAAGAGATCTTATCCTGTACCTTTTGCTTATAGAGATAAAGTTGACGAAAAAATTAGAGAATTGGAATTACTAGGAATCATCAGTAGGGAGGCCACACAGTTTTCTAGTCCTCTAACGTGTACTTTAAAAAAAGACGGAACGGTTAGGATACTTTTAGATGCTAGATTTTTAAATACTAGAATGCACGCCGAAGTAGAGAAACCGCCATTAACTTCTGAGATAATACAGCGTTTTCATGGCGTAAAATTCATCACCACGATAGATCTAAATTCAGCCTACTTCCAGATACCTATCAGTCCAGAGAGTCGTAAATATACCGGATTTGTGTACAATGGGAAATCATATGTATACAAGGTGTTACCGCAGGGGTTAAAGACATCAGTTGGGAGTTTCTCAAGGGGAATGGACAAAATCCTCGGCCCAGGACTGAGAGAATTCTGCGCTAATTACTTGGATGATCTAATAATATATACGTGTGGGAGCCAAGAAGATCATTTCGAACATGTAGACGCGGTACTTGAGAGGTTAGAGGCAGCAAACATGACTTGTAAACTCGAAAAATGTCAATTTTTATTCACAGAAGTGCGTATGTTGGGACATATTATAACGCCTTTGGGAGTTCAAATGGATCCGGAAAAAATAGACGCGATTAAAAATTTTCCAGTACCCAAGAAAATCAAACAAGTTAGAGCTTTCCTTGGACTTTGCAATTATTACCGTAGATTCGCGAATAAATATGGGGAATCAACACGTGTTTTATGTGATTTACTTCAGAAAAATCGAACTTGGAGGTGGGGTGACTTAGAACAGCGTGCATTCGAAAAGGTGAATACATTATTTTTAGAAACAGTTATTTTACATCATCATGATCCAAATAGTACATATTATTTACAGACAGACAGTTCGGGATTTGCAATAGGGGGGGAGTTATACCAGCTAGATAACGAAGGAAACCACCACGTTATTGGATTTATTAGCAAAGCTTTAAGGGGACCAGAGTTAAAGTGGACCACATCGGAGCAAGAGTTGTGGGCGATAATATATGCTCTACATAAATTTGAGACGTATTTAAGAGGAGTACATTTGATAATAAGAACAGATCATCAAGCGTTGACGTTTTTGAAGACATGGAAGATGTACAGTAGTCGCCTAACTCGGTGGATTTTGTATTTAAATCAATTTAACTTCACTGTAGAGTACGTTAAAGGAAAAGAAAATATAGGACCTGACATTTTATCTCGTTACTCTTGTGATGCGGAAAACGTGCAGGAGGAGAAAAACACATGCCCAGAAATAGCAGCTTTTGCGGTTAAAGGTAGACAACACATTCGAAAACACTTAGAAAATATAACAGAACTACAGAAACAGGACACATTTTTGGGAGAAATTTTCGGGTACTTGCGCAAGGGAAAATTCGGACCACCGACAAAAAATGTTAATAGGTATTTAAAAAATTACAAGAAAATAGGTAAAACTTTGTATTACACCACAGGGCTAAACAAAACGGTTTTAGCAGTACCACAGGAATTGACTGAGGAGTTAATAAAAATGATACATTTAGAAATTGGGCACGGGGGAATTTTCAAAACAGGATCAGCTATGGGAGACAGGTATTACTGGCCAGGTATGAGCCGAGAAATAAAACGCATAGTAAGAGGATGTCACCTTTGTCAGATGGCGAAGCGCGAAATTCGACCAACTGTAGGGCCAAGTAAATCAATTATGACCAAAGAAGTAGGACAATTAGCTATGGCAGATCTATACGGACCATTACCGAGGGGAATGGGTGGCGTAAAATTCATATTTGTTATCCAGGATTCTTTCAGCCGATTTGTAAAATTATATAAATTAAGGATAGCAAGTACTAAGACCGTGTTAAATTGTGTAGAGGATTTTAATAAGATCATACAAATAGATGCTTTGTTAACTGACAACGGATCTCAATTTACGTCAAAAAAATGGGAAAGTCACATGAATAGAATGGGCATACGAATCGTACATACTTCAGTGCGAAATCCTGGACCGAATATAACTGAGCGTGTAAATAAAGAACTAGGAAGAATTTTTCGTATTTATTGTCACGAAAAACATACAAAATGGACAGCTTTCCTTAAAGAAATAGAGCAGACTTACAATAATTCAATACACTGTTCAACAGGATTTTCACCAAATGAGATAGCTTTCGGGAAACCACCAACTTATAGTTTAGACAAGTATACTCAAGGGTGTGGAAAACCTACGAAAACAATAGATGAAATTAGAATGGTGGCGCAAAAAAATTTGGAGAAAAGCGCTACAAATCGACAAAAATATTATAATCTCAATAAAAGACTAGTGACCTATGAAATCGGAGCCATGGTCAAGTTGAAAAAGATTACACAGTCAAATTTATTGCGAAAACAAATTAAGAAATTCAACTTACTTTACGAAGGGCCGTACATCATCGGATCAGTAGTTTACAGTAACACGTATACCCTAATTGATCCGGTAACTCGGGAAATAAAAGGAGATTATAGCGCCATACATTTAGCGAGATATTACACGAGTAACAAGGAACAACAATCAGGATTAAAGTTAGTGGAAGTCAACGAATAGAATGCGAAATTTGCAAATATTTGAAAATATTTATAAATAAATAAATAAACGACTGAGAAATACAAATAAAAATATGTTAGGATACGTCTTGGGGTAGGGGAAGAAAGAAACTTTACTAAAATGTTAGGCTATCAGTTTGCTTGCGAGGGACGGGTCGTCGTCGAGTCTTTAAGAGTGAGTGGACAAGTTTCTTAATAAGCGACAATCATGTTTAAATATAGAAATAGAGTAAGGTAAAAATATTCGTTAATTTTGATTTTATAATTTAGAAAAAAAAAAGGGGGGTTTTTTTTTTGATGTGCTAGTGAATAGAAAAGAAAAAAAAAATTTTGTTAGGTAATTAAGGACACTTAAGAGGAAAAGAATTAGAGATATTATATGACACACATAATGGTACGTTTTATAGAATAGAGTTTTAAATAAACATTGCTTAGGAGTTAGAAAAGAAAAATGTTTTGAAATCTTGAAATAAAAATGTTTATCTGTAGAGATGTGGTAGAAATTAGGTAAATATAAGAAGGTAACATTAGAATTACGATATAAATAGTTAGATTTCGAAAAAAACCGGGGAAAAACGGGAACGCTGAACCAATTGAGGATAATTAAGAACATTTATGAAAATTACAAATTAGAGTGGGTAACACTTAGGTTAGGACAATTTTGAGTGAACTATGAAATAACAATTAGAAATTAAGGATTAGACAATAAAGTTTAAATAAAGAAAAAAAAAATGCTGGAAAATTTATATAGAACATGTATACCACTGATTGTCGGATCGGGTGAGGTCGTGCGAAAACATATACATTTCACAAAAACTTATAGTTACAAACAAAAACAATTATTTGCACACCAAGAGACCGCCCGCTTTTCAGTTGGTCGAAAGGCCGCGAGATTGTAAACAATCTTTACTTAAATCATTGTAAGGGAGGTCTTAGTCCAATTTGGTTGGGGACCACCAAAACACGCGAGTCGAGGGGCGTGTTCCAGCGAAAAAGAGATTAATTTTGAGTCTATCAAAATTACAGAAAATTCCATAAAATAAAATCTACGCGAAAAGAAAATAGAAAATACAATGAGATTCAATTCAAGATTGTTAACAATCCGATAAAACAGAGAAGAGATAGGGATAATAGGATATAGAGAAGAGATAGGGGATAACAAAATGAGGAGGGGAGATAGGGAGCAATAGGATACGGAGAAGAGATAGGGGATAACAGAATGAGGAGGGGAGATAGGGAGTAATAGGATACGAAGAAGAGGAAGGGGATAACAAAATGAGGAGGGGAGATAGGGAGCAATAGGATACGGAGAAGAGATAGGGGATAACAGAATGAGGAGGGGAGATAGGGAGTAATAGGATACGAAGAAGAGATAGGGGATAACAAAATGAGGAGGGGAGATATGGAGCAATAGGATACGAAGAAGAGATAGGGGATAACAAAATGAGGAGGGGAGATAGGGAGCAATAGGATACGGAGAAGAGATAGGGGATAACAGAATGAGGAGGGGAGATAGGGAGTAATAGGATACGAAGAAGAGATAGGGGATAACAAAATGAGGAGGGGAGATATGGAGCAATAGGATACGAAGAAGAGATAGGGGATAACAAAATGAGGAGGGGAGATAGGGAGCAATAGTATACGAAGAAGAGATAAGGAATAACGACATGGGGAGGGAAAGGTAGCTAGCCTAAATTTGAACACAATTTCGGTGTCTAACGAAGAAAAAAAAAAAAAAAAAAAAAAAAAAAAAAAAAAAAAAAAAAAAGAAGACGCCTAAATAAAATACAACGTTAGCCACAGCAAATTGAGTTCAGAGGAGGGAACTGTGATGAATTGCATTAATCAACAGTGAAAATAAGAAAATATCGTAGCTTCCCACTTTAATTCAAAAAGAAAATACCAATTAATTATAAAACAGACACACCTGCGACATCTACCGGATCAAAGTAAATTGAATTCTTGTTGACGATAGGGATCTACAATTAAGTAGATTGAGATGAGTATTAATAAAAAAAATCACAGATGGTATTAAAAATCGTCACGAGACAGGGAAAGACCCTTTCTTAGGCGCGAAAATAAACACAAAGAATGATTAACCAATCACAAAAGTGGAGGGCGTATTCATATTTTGAACAAAGAGATGGACTTTGAACTAGGCAGTTAACCTGAGATTTATGGAAAAAAATATCGTCATCAACCGAAAGATCAATACACTATAATGTAAACAGGGTCTCACGCCCGGTGCATTAGATACAATGACCCCAGATTTAAGATAAACAATCAGTGCAATGAAGGTGTTGACGACCGCCGTTAACGAACAAATTAATCCATATTATGTTGGAAAAACTAGGCAAGAAAATAGCTAGAGATTTATGATAAGAGGAAAATTAAAGAAAAGACGTGTAAAACGTAAGAAAAGTTACTGTAGGGTTATTCAGTCGTATAACGAGTACATAGAGGGTCAGGGAGACCAGATTGAAAGGAAAGCGTACATTTTACATTTAAAAGGAAGAAAAACGCTGGAAATTTGGAATGTCACTTTTGTCACGTCAGAAAAAAAGGATTTGAAAAGGAAATCTAATGGAAAAACTGGACGTTTAAACGGAAGTGTTTATTGAACAATATAAGATTTCGACTTAATTTTGCGTTTTCAGACGAGTTTAAATAGATATCGTTATATATTTGGAATAGGGAGGTCATACTGGTTACATTGCGTTAGGTAAATCAAACAAAAAGGAATTGTTTTCCGTCAATTGTTTGACGAAAGTACTATGGAAGATAGGAAAGTTTGATGATAGACGTAAACATTATTTGAGTTGACGACCCCACACGTGATTTTGTTATTAAAACAACCAGAAAACGAACATGGTTATAGACGATTAAAACCATTTTAATGGCTTTTTGGACGATAAAAATTATCATTGGGCATAGGGACTGTTTATTCAAACTAAAAACGATTAGATTTTATTATCCTCGAATAAACGCTGAGTTATCGGTCGGTACATCGAAGTCCAGACATAAACAGATGTCAAATTTTAAATTAATGTAGATTTAGGGGAGAAAGGGACGGAATTTGGGGGAAGATCCATATGAAGTAATAAAAATTGACATATATTTAAGGACCGAAGTGGAAGTTTCTCCTATGAAAAAATGTGAAAAATAACATAAAAAGTAGTAGTATATAGAAAATGAAATTTTCTAAGAGGTGACATACATCGGAGGCAAAACGGGGGGTAGTAGAAAAGAAAATAAAAACAATTAAAAGATGATTCCGTAAGGAAAACTCATGGAAATTCAGAAGTATCGATGAAAACAATAAATTTGGCTTGGAATGTAACTAACCATATAGATGTGGATAATAACATAAGGATAAAAGAGGAAATTCGTAGGAAGAGTGTTGTGAATACAAGAAAATTCTAGGGGAAAGGGGAAAATTCAGATATACTACGTAAATAGAGAAAATACGGGTTTTAATGGAAAAATTCATACAAGTAGCAGTGAGATAGAGTAGAATTTATAAAAATTGCAACTCGAAATTGCATAGTAAACATTTCGATATGGAGATAATCATGATTTGTGATAGGTACGAAAAAATCGAGACGTAAATATAGTTATCGAAGACGGACCTTTTACGAATTGAGAAAAAAAATAACTAAAAAATTATGAAATTCAAGCTAATTTTGTATGACCAACGGCACAAAAAACGATAGGGCAATTTAAAACAAAGTAACTGAATCCGTACCTTGTAAGTATGAAAATAAGAGACAGGAAACAATGAGACAATGGAAATAGGGCTTAAGGTACATTATTCGATAGTGGTGGGATAATTTCAAGGGTTTGCGAGTCGATAGACCTGAGATTGTTTTGTCACAGGAAATTCAGATACAATCTTTTGGACCTGAGAGGGGTTTAAAAGACAGGACTTAGTGATTTCTCGGGAGTCATCGCGGGTTTTGAAAAGCGGAAGTTTGTGAGACGTGACGTGACGTTTAAAGCGGTTATTAATTGAAAAATTGTCTAAGTGTTAAAAAATTTTATGACTCTGAAATAATTGGAGTCAAGTCAATAGAAGTGATTTCGGACTTAGTATAATCTAGTGTTAGATAAAATGCATTTTAACAGAAAGTTCTAAGTGTCCAAAGTTTGGTATTAAATTCAGTGTAAGAGATTAGAACCATTAATAATAATTAATTAGATTCAGTGAAGTGATTAAATCATAAATTTAAATTGTGTTAGTGAAAAGTGTGGTGTTGTATTTGGCAAATTTAAAAGCAGTGTTTAGTTAAATTTTAGGACTTAATACTTGGAAAAAAAAAACATATCAGTAATAGTTCCTTAAATAAAGTGCAAATCGAACGTAATAATTTATCACAGGATTAATCTAGTGTTAGATAAAGTAATAATAATAAATATGGACTTTAGAATAAATAATACAAATTATTAAGTTGTTGTTAAATGAGATTGTGATAACTTAATAATAATAACTATTTCGGAAAGTTTAAATAAATAGTGAAATACGTTATCTTATTGCAAAATAAAAAAAAGGTTCGGTGACAAACAAAAATAAAAATAATAAATCACTTATTTCGTAAATAATCGTGAAGTGGTTATTGCTTAAAAATTATAATTTAAACGGAGTGTTATTTTAACGATGGAATAATTATAATAATAAATCTGGAGGTTGAAATAAATAATAAATAAATAAGCATGATAACAATCTGTTCGGTATTTAGTTGTATAACGCTTTGTTGCGAAATAAAAGTACGGTGGGAAAACGAACACAAAATAAATAATTAATTGTTAAATTTAATTTAAAAAGTGTTAAGTTAACCAACGAGATTTGAAATAAAATGCGGTTAGAACGATAAACATCATTTAATTTAGATAGATTAAACGGGAATAAAATAAAATTGAAGTCGGAAAAAAATTTTTATTTGAATTTATTCGATAACATAGGAGTAGGTATTAGGTAAGGAAAACATAACAAGGTTTTACCGTGTAGCTCCCGGTCGGAAAAAAAAAAAAAAAACCTTAAAGGGGTAAGTTTTATTAAAAATTAAAATAAAAAATTTTCAGGTTCCGAGGAGAGAGCGGCATGCAGCAGACAGTTGGTATTTGAATCAATTTTATAACAAAGTATTACTTGCTTAATATGTGATATGTATCTATATTAAAATATTATATATAAAATATTATATATAAAATATTATATATAAAATAGATATATTTATATATATATGTATATATATATATATATATATTCCAAGAAAGTTTTAATCAAAAAGAAACACACTTATATTAAAAGTAAAGGTTTCGATTTCGAATGCCTATCTTTGCATTTATCCGTAACTATTTAAAATAGTTATGTGTTTGACAAATTTCCAAGTCAAAGTTTTGTATTTATTTAGTATATATACTATTTATTATAACTTCAGCTAATATAAAATGATCAAAAAAATGAGTTATAATATTAGAATTTACCTCAACTATAATGAAATTGTATATATATATATCAGTATATTTATTTATTGAGGCAAAATATATATGTAAATTATAACTATATTTATTTGGGATCAGGTTAGGGCAATTGAAAAAAAAAGAAATTACCATTATTGAATTCGGAGTGTTTTAAAGGTAAACAAATGTCACGCGTTCTTGGATCTAGGTCACGAGGCCAGTGGGAATGTTGACATAACTAAAATTGTTTATAAAACAACTCGGTCAGTAGGGCACTGTGTTGAATGCTTTAGGAAGATGTCAATCTTAGGATAGGGCAACACCATAACGTTGCGCAATTATATATAAAAAAGGGGGTTAAACACAATCTTTAATTTGAACTTGAAGAGATATTTAGGATTGAACAACTTGAAGGTAATTAGATTTATTATAGGCTAGTCAAATAAAAGATTATTGAAGAGTATCATTGAACATTTGAGAAAAATTTTATGGATTAACTACTCTCCTAGGTAGCTAATAGGTACATCAAACATTTGAAAAATCACGGGATAGTCAAATAAAAGAACTTGAAGAATATCATTGAACATTTGAGAAAAATTTTATGGATTAACTACTCTCCTAGGTAGCTAATAGGTACATCAAACATTTGAAAATCACGGGATAGTCAGATAAAAGATTATTAAAGAACTACATGAAAAATTCGGGGAAAAATTATGAAATAATTGCTCTTACAGGTATAAATAATTTACGAAACAGTTGAAAAATCACGGGAGAGTAAAAATTTTACCAAAAGTTGAACTTTGGGGGAAGATTTAGAAAACAGTTCAACAATGGGAGGCAGTGGTCGCTCCTTAAAAAAACCAAGGACCATTAACCAAACGCATAATAGAGATGGCAATCTCTTAAATAAAATTGCCGACCAAACAAAACAAAAAGCTTGGAGTTTTGGCGAATCTCCAGAACATATCGCCAGATAATTGCTTATTATACTAGTATTTATTAATATTTCCCACTCTTGGTATGTATATATTCGGTCATCGGTTAAGGTTTTGTGCAGAATTCCTTTCCACGAAATCCGAGCTCGGGATTTGAGACTGGCTAGACTCAAAATTGCGAGTTATAATCCTACCCAAACGTATGTTTACATATATATCTTTTTATGTACTGTACACTGGTTGATGTGGACCCGCTTACAATTAGCGTTTTAGACTCGACAGAGTTACTCTCACATCATCTCTTGTACGTGGAGGGAGGATTCACGACCCGTAACTCTGCAAAACACCGTGAGTATATGATTGCAGATAGGACGAAACCGGTTCGCCCTAAGTAAATAGTAGACCTTGGAGGAGATGGAATTTGGGAGTTTCGGGACTCGAGGAAAGGCCTGAATAGAGTACACGACGACATGGAAGATTGACAGAACAAGGTACTAAGACCCTCTGGAAAATCGCGTCGGCTGACTGTGCGAAGTTCTAGTTGATCTTTGACCATCCTGTTTACTTGCAGGAGGATAGGAGCCAAATTTTCGGCAGAAAAAGGGTATTCTGAGTTCGTCTAATATGCAATCTATTAATTACATTAACCTACTAAACCCATCTTTATATGTACCTTATAGCAGCTGAATCGGATTGGAGAGATGACAAGCAGATACAAAACAATCATAATCAAATTTACTAACAATTAACCATTTGAGTCATACTTAATTATTTGTTCAATTAAACATGCGTAATTCGATTAGTACAGGTTAATTACGAGTTCGTTAGGATGTAGGAAAACATAATAAGCGACGGAGGAAAGTTAGTTCATTTAGAGAAACTATTTAAAGTTAGATTTGCAAGAGAGAGACCAATACAGTTTGAAACTCAACGCTCTGACTAGAATCAAGAAGTTACCACAAAGAATGAAAGTAATTAAAGTCCCATATCATAAATCAAAAAAATTACACAACGTTTGATGGAGTTTAATTACAACATAAATACGAAAATATTTACGTTCAAGGTCGTAAATAACGTATTAATTAGTTAAGTACATATATCTCTAAAGGTATATAGTGCAAGGGAGCTTTAAGTAGCTTTCTGTAGTTATCAAAGAAAATAAGGGTCCAATTTTCATGAAGGCTTGTGTGACGTAGGGAAGGAATTTTCCATCCCTACTACACACATGCAAAGCCTTAAAAATTTAAATATCGATCAGAGCCAAAAGAAAAGTTCAAGAAAACTTGAAGGGATGAAAGAATTCCAAAAATAAAATAAATCAGCATCAAAAGATAGAAATATCAACTGTCTTGCCGATGACGAGGAGAGTTTTATATATTTAATATTAAACCAAGTTAAATCTGGAGGAGGAAGAGAGAATTAGTACAAGATACGATTTTATACAAATATAACTGATCTGTACATAGGTCTTTAGTTAATAATTCAGGCAACTCTCCGTCAATTTTCTAAAAAAGGAACAATAGGCTTTTTTTCACAGTTTTCTAAAGCTAGTCCTATTGTCCCTGAATATGTTTGAGGTCCAGATGTCTTACCGTCAAGATGTGTGAACAAATGACGAAATAGTAACTCGGTCATGTGAAGCAAGCAAATTATCCATTGCAATGGTTTATCCAAACGTTTTTCAAGCAAACGTATTATACCTCCATGTTTTCCAACGTTCACGTTCGTTCCGTCACATCCAATAGCCATTAGTGGTTCAAATGGTATTTCTTCCTTTAAAAAATAATCGACAATTGTTCTTTCTATAACTTTCGACGTGCCAGAGTTTGGTGCAATATAACCCAAATATATTGAGTCTGGCTCTTTTATCATTGAAATATGCTCTTCAATGATTAGTTCTCTGTAATGCCTCCCCCTTTTTCCCTGATAATTAATGTTTTATCTTTCCGGCCATCAAAATATAATGCGGGTATTTGTAAAACTATGTGTTGTGCCTTAATATTTTTCCCCTGTTTTTTCGTTTTCTGCGAAGTTTACTTTTGTCAATAACTGGAATATTAGACTTGATGTCATACAGAACTGCTGAGGCAATGGCTGCCGCTGCTCTATCCGAAACTCCATATCTGTCACAAGTTTTCGACAGTGTAGAATAATCAATAGTGACCGCAGCCTGCTTCTGAGGCATTTGAGATACAACATTTGGTTCGAAAACATCATTGAAATCGGATTCATTTGATGAAGAAGACGTGGAAATATCGATTAGAGAGGTAGTTGGCTTACCTGTGCTTTCCTTTTTAGACGTACGCAAGGATTTTTGCTTCAGAAGTTTTCTTTTCAACGCAGTTTTCATTCGTTTTGTTGTAGCGGTATCCACATTTCCTATTATCATTTTTCGTGTAGTACGTTGGTCACTAATGAAACTCTGTTCATTTACAGGTATTTTTTTATCTTTAGGACAGCCACATTTACTGAAATCTTTGCATTTGCAAGACGAAATATCAAACAGCACTTTACTTCTGCGACGGAATTCCTCCATTTTTTTCTCCGGTATTTTAGGATGTGACTTAAGAAGGTTTTTGCATTTAAAATGATATGACCTCAACATGCGTGCTACTCGCGAGTGTGTAACGATGGGAATAGAAGCCTTTCTCCATATTTCTTCAATTCGTGCTGTCACAGTACACTCTATTTGCTGAAATTTGGGTTCTAGTTTGGTCTCTTGATTTAATTTTATTTGATGCCTGGTCCACTCAAAAAACTTCATAACATCACAATAAGTTGGTAAAACATTGTCTTTATCGTCGCAAATTTCACCAAATATGGGACTTTTTAACGCATTCCGAGTACGTTCCATTGCGAAAACTTGTGCAACGCGACCTACCGCTTAAAGAGCCGTAGTTGCCGTAGCAATACTGACTCCAAACTCCGACGTCGGTTGCGCAGAGTCGCTGCGCTTAGTGCAATCGGTGCTTCCCCCGCCCTCACCTCGAGCCACTAATAATCAAAACTCGGATTTTTTGTAAATGAATTCGTAAATACGTACCATATTTGCCATAGAATATTACAAAAAATATAGTATAAAGGATTCGTAGTAACTTTTATACACACTAGAAAATACCTCTAAAAATGAAAATTTTCAAAACTTTGAAGTGAATCCGGAGGAAGAAGATCGTATCAGAAATTTAAAAAATTTTAAACACGTCGGTTTGAACCCATTTGGCACCCTTTTATCGCTAACAGAATCTAAAATTATCTTTTTTTTTTAAATGACCCACCTTAATATACAATCTAAATGAACAAGCAAAAGAAAATACAAAAGAAAGTGACATCTAGCGTCTCCGAAGAAAAAAAACAGAAATACTAATAAGATAATCTATATAGGAATAGGTGCATGACCGGAATTCAAGTGCGGTGCTTCGTAGCATCGTTCTCCTCTTTGTACGGTGCTTCGTAGCCTCCCCACTCTTGTCCACTTTAGTTTTTTGAAGGTTTAACTTCTACCGTGTGGGAAATGCACACTCTATTTTTTTTTAATATAATCAACACAGCTCGTTCAATTAACTTTTTTTTTAAATTAAAAAGAACTTCAAAAGGTTTCGTCAACAAAGTTAGATTTTCCGTGCATTTTTGCCCTTCAGTTTATACACATTACGGGACTGATGTATCTTGATAGTCTTGATTTGACGGCCGGCGTGGTCTAGTGGTAAGGCTTTAGACTAGCAATCCGAAGGTTGCGGGATCGAATCCCGGCGTGGGCAAATAAATTTTATTCGATTAATTTGTGTTTTTTTCACAATTAATTCATTTAAAATAATATATAGCATATTTGCGGCCAGAGTGGAAGATACTCGTAGTATCGCCCTGGTGTCACCATTCAGAATTGAAACGTCTCTTGAAATGGCTATAGCTGTATTTGGTGACCAGATCTGATTAGTCAGATACTTCCCTACCTTCCTCTCCCCCATCTCCTTCTTTTCTCACTACCGTCGGCCTCACAACATACCCCAATTGGGGATGCAATAGACTCGCTGGCTCCAGGCGGGAGCAGCTGGGAATCTTGGGAGGTATTCATGTAAAAAAAGTCAGTTTCTTCCCAACTGTCCTCTTCCCGATCTACTTCCCCTCCTCACTAACCGCAGTGTCCCAACATACCCCAGTCGGGGATGCCATAATCCCACTGGCCCCGGGAAAGTTAAAAATAAATCATAATTATAATTTGTTCATTTACTTCAAATTGTTTACATAATTAATTTCCGGTTTTGTTCCGTAATGTCTAACTAAATATTTAAGCACTAATCTGCATATTTTCGTAAGCACACCTGGATGTAATCCCTTAATCTTTTAAGCTTCGTAGGTACCCGGAACATCCCTTCATTAAAACGAGGATCGCCCTCGATCTAACGTTTTACGATTTACAAGCAAAAATTTATTTATTAAATGTAATGATTGTCCCTCATTTTATATTGGAAAAACAACTCGTAATTTTAAAATTAGAATCAAAGAACATTTAAGGTGTCTTAATAATAATAATTTTTCTGAGTTCGCTAACGTTATGATTAATATGAAGAATATAAAAGGAAAAATTTATGATTAATTTTTCCTTTTATATTATTCATATTAATCATAAAGGAAAACGTTTAGATAACTTAGTAGCCCTGGAAATAAAAAATTCCCTTAAAAATAATGAATCTATTAACAACAAAAAAAAATATTGTCTTATATAGCCCAATCATGGATATGTTCTCCTACCCACCCACTCTTCATTAATACCTAGCAATGGCTCCACCCCTACCATAATAGTAATACATTGTTCCCATCCATATTTCAAAACTGTCAAATCAGTATACATTTGCCCTGAAGAAGGAACGGTCGTTCTGAAACCGGTCGGATTTACTCAAATGTAAAAGTAGTTCAAACAAAGTTAAATTGTTTAATTTATTTATTAAAATTCATCAAGCTGAGTAAATAAAGTCTATACGTGACGGTTGTTTGCGCAAAACATTATGTAAGCTTTTAATTAGCACTTAATAAGTTTTGACGGCCTCCGTGGTCGAGGGGTAAGGCTCTTGCCCAGCAATCCGAGGGTCGCGGGTTCAAAACCCGTCGTACGCTAATAAAATCTATTAATGATTGATTTGTGTTATTTCACAATGAATGAATTTAAAATAAAATATTATAGCTTTGCGGCACGTTCCAGTGTGCAAGATACTGTCCGTTTAGCCGTGCTTGGTGACCATATTTGAATATCCAGTACTTCTCCACATTCCTTTTCCTCATTTCCCCTCCCCACTACCTTCAGCCTCCCAACACACTCCAATTGGGCTCCAGACACACTCACAGATATGACACTTTTGTGCGGTATTCATATTAAAAAAAACAGTGTGTGCAATTCACATGAGGTAGAAGTGAAGCCTTTAGAAAACTAAAGTAGACAAGAGTTGGGAGGCTACAAACACCTTTTGATCGGTCTCCTCTTTGTGCGGTGGTTTGTAACCTCCCTACTCGTGTTTACTTCTGAAGGTATTTTTTCTATAAAAAACATTTTTTCATTCACACAACGCGACGGGATCACGTGATGCGCGCACTACTTCGTGTGTTACCGTGCTGCTGGAACAATACAGAGTGCTTACCACGGCACCCGCAATACCTCACTACTCAGTTGCAACGTGTGATGGATGAGTATTTTTTATTGTTTTTAAATGAAAAAATTATTATCGAACAGCAAAATGACAATTATATTTTTACTTCAGATATGCTCAGGAATCGCTGGTTAAAACCCTTCGGGTATGTGCTGTTACACCATGTGTATATATATCAATCTTAAATTTGTAGAACTACATCACTATTGTACAGGGTGTCCGGGGGTAAAGTGCATTAATTTCGGGAGGTGATTTTACATAATGGTAGGAGTAAAAAAGATTAAAAACTTTTTCCGAAATTCCAACATTTTTTTCCCATACAAAAAGACGTACCTACTAAAAATCATTATTGTGAGGTACGATCTGACTTGCTGAGCGCCCGCCGGGCACGATTGTGGCAACATTGCATGATTATGACTGTCCCGTGTGGTAACAGCGGAAAATAATGAAGCGGGCGGCACACGCCGGTCTATTTTTATCTTTTTACCACAAAACAACCCCTAAAAGTTGGAATTTCGAAATAAGTTATTTATCTTTTTTACTTGTAATACCATGTCACCACCCCCCCCCCCCCCCTCCCCGAAGTTGATACACTTTACCCCCGGACACTCTGTATATGTATATAGTTGTTAGCTATTGATGCAGTTTGTGAAACAATGTTATTTTGCGGGAAATGAAATCTTTGTAAATTAGAGAGCACAAAGGGTCCTCATTCAATTGTAACAACGAAGATAAAGTCTACTCGCCTCATCATAGTAAATTAATTAGATCTAGTTTAAGCGATCAAATAGCCGGGCGTGAATCGGATTAGTCAAGTGAGGGTAATAATTAAGATGGTAATCCTCAGAACTTCCCAGCGCAGCGCCGCCGTATTAATAATTCCAAGATTCAGATGTCCTCGTGTTTGCGGAATCCGAGTAAACAGCAGAATGTGGGACGGGCTCGCGCTCGGCTGAAGCGCTTCCTAATATTGTGTTAAGAATCCTCCACATACAAGACGAGTCACAGAACTTTCCGTCAAGTGCTTCAAACAAGTCATTTGTTTCAATAACGCACTTATCTCAAATGGTGCGAACTTGGAGTAATGATATGGAAGCCAAACTATGTTTAGTTTTTAAAATTGCACAATTTGTTCTTCCTGGTAATGTATTTGAATGTATCAAACCTTTATTGTATTTGATGACCATGTACATATCAGAAAATTACTATGTAAGACACACTGTGCTGCCCTGTACACATCTGAGCTGTTGACACAATACCCAGTAGCGCAATAGGACAAACTGAGACTGTGCTACAATAATGCACACAGGCAACTTACGCAACTACCAAGGTTCTACTCTGATATTCGTTGAAGGAAGGGTGCACCCATTCCCCGTCTTAATTCGCCGCCGACCAGCCAGCTTCTGGGACAGGACACGAAAGACAACCAACGTCATTGTCCTGGCTGTATCCTACACTCAATGAGCAATGGATGTAGATGATGCGGCGACCTCCCAGAAAAACGATGTTTTAAGTATTACTTTATTTTATATTACTACTTACTTATTTATATGGTACTTAATAAGTTTTTTTTTTATTTCTTATTTTTTTAATAATTTTTCTGTTATAGTTGTAAACATCTCATGTAATACGGCAGACTGATGCTTCCCTAATCATCTAGCGGTGCTGGATTAAAAATAAATAAAAAAACAGAAACAGAGTGTGTAATTTATTATAATGTTAGGTATTAACATTAAAAGATTTATTATTTGAGATAACATTTATTTGGAATACTTGTTGACATCTTGAACAGAGAGTACAAAGTGGGTGATCCCATTTCCGGATCTCCCATAGACAATATTGTATCATAGAGATCTTAACATAACATCTCCCTTTTTTTATAAAAAAAAAATAAATATTTTTTATTTTTTAATTAACATAATAAATTTGAATTTTCATCTCATGTCTCTAAATATTTTTCGACATTTTTACTTACTACTAAATTATGACATTTTTAACAAAAATTATAATGAAAACTTAAATACATATTTAATGTTTTTTAACAAACTAAAAACAGTCTTCTTCATTAGACAATGCATATACATTTGCAATAAATTATATAAACAAAACAAAAAATATTTTTTCTTAATACTATGCTTTTATATAAACACATTTAAAACATATAATTTGTTTGTATTTTATGTAAACATCTTTAATTAGTTTTACATGTATCTGTCAGGAATCTTCACAACTCTTCCTGATCTAGTAATGACTTGACTTGAGGTAGATGGAACCGCAAAATCTAAACTTGGAAAATACATTTGACTAGTATTCTGACTTTTATTTATTACTTCTGATGATTGACTGTCTTGTTGACTTTTTTCTTGACTATTATAATTATTATTTTCATTTGACTTATCATATCTTAAATGAATTCTATTTCTTCTATATTTATTTCCATTTGAAGTTTCAATTATGTATGACCTTGGACTTTTATTCCACAACTCCTTTACTATTGCTGGCTCCCAATGACTTTCTGGTTTTCTTTTAAAAACTACTTTATCCCCAATATTTAATGGTTTTAAATTCTGACTACCTCTATCGGCATATTTTTTCATTTTATTTTGACGATTTTCTGTTTCTTTTTTATATTCTTTAAATTTGACTACTTTTGGTTTTAACTGACTTTTAGTAGACGGTAAGTTACAACGAAGTTGTCTTGACATTAATAATTGTGACGGAGAAGGTAAATTCTCTTTTGGCGTCGTACGATAATGTAATAATGACAAATATGGATCGGTTTTATCTTCTTGACATTTTCTTAAAATATTTTTTACGATTTTGACTGCACTTTCAACTTGTCCGTTTGACTGAGAATGATACGGACTTGTTGTTATATGATAAATATCCCATTCATACGTAAATGATTTATTACATCAGGATATTGGTCAATTCCGTTAGATAAAGAAAGTGCAGAATTATGTACATTCAATAGCCCATTCGGGAGATATTGTTTCAAACGTTTACCTTTTGGTATTAAAAATTCTTCAGAAATATTTACTAGAGTAATGAAAGAATTATTTGAAAATATTGAAGGAGTAACAATATTTATTGATGATATTTTAGTTTTTGGAAAAGATCAAGAGAGTCACGATAAATCTTTAAAACAAGTGTTAGATAAGGCACGGGAAAATAATTTAAAATTTAACATGAGCAAATGTAAATTTAACGTCAAAGAAATTAAATTTCTAGGTCATATATTTTGTGATGAAGGAATAAAAGCTGATTATTCACAAATTAGTGCTATTAGGGAAATGAAGTCACCTAAAGATAAAAAAGAATTACAAAGATTTTTAGGAATGATTATTACTCAAAGTATATAGAAATTGCAAATATGAATAAGCATTACACAGCAGATGTAGTAGTAAAAAATTTAAAATCAATTTGCAGTCGACATGGAATACCATTAGAATTAGTCAGTGATGGAGGTCCACCATTCAATATTTTCAAATTCGCATGACGCAATGTATTTACGAAGTGACAATAAAAAATCTTGAAAATTTTCATCTTCTTTTTGTTTTCTTGTGAAAAATTTATACCTTTCCATCGTTTTATGTTTTTTCGGCATAAAATAATCTTCAAACTTCTTAATAACCACGGTGTATTTTGCTGTCTTGTTATCAATATCGGTCCATGTGTTGAAAATTTCGATAGCATTCTCGCCCATTGAAAATAAAAGTAGAGCAACCTTTTTGGAATCTGTAGCGGTATCTTGATTGCATGCTTGCAAAAATAATTCAAATTTTAAGATCCACTTTGACCAGTTGTGTGATAGATTACCATCGAAACTCATTGGCGGACAGGCGTTTACACTCGCCATTTTTAATTTTATTTTAATCACTTAAAATCTTTTCAATCCTTTATAATTTCACGTAACGTATTATTTTATAATACACTTTACACTTGAGACTTTGATGTTTTTTAACTTCTGACACCATATTATAATGTTAGGTATTAACATTAAAAGATTTATTATTTGAGATAACATTTATTTGGAATACTTGTTGACATCTTGAACAGAGAGTACAAAGTGGGTGATCCCATTTCCGGATCTCCCATAGACAATATTGTATCATAGAGATCTTAACATAACATAATTCACACGCGGTAGAAGTGAAACTAGAAAGTCGCTAGTTGTCGCATTTTTTTCTGTTGCTTGTTTTTTTAAGTGGTATGAAGATTGGATATTGATTTCACAAAATAAAAATGTTTTATTTTTGGATTTCGTAGGATTCGAACCCCCGTTCGCTTGATATCCGTCTCTCTGGCCGCTGAGACTTTTCAGGCACCTTGCCAACTACGCTATGGAAGGCACGCGCCGAGGTGCGAATTTACCGCGTTATATTAGAAACGAGCAATTGTGTAGAACTGAGTTGTGACGCATTTCCGTTTCACCCGAATTTCAAAACTCTTAAACAACGGGCGCAAAAGAAGTTTCACTTCAAAAACATCACATGATTTTACAATGAAATCACTGGTATCTGTTGATTTTTTATTCTACTTGACCCATTTGCAAATAGATTGTATCCGCGAATGGTGGGACATGATTCAAATGTTCCCCAAATTTTGAACGCTTTACATCTTTTCTTTTTCGTATTTTAAGAATGCTTATATCGGTTCACATATTTCTTGCCTTTGGGTAACCCTCACAACAATTACAATTTTCTATGATTTCTGTACCTTTAAACATCGTGATCAAATCCATCGCAGAAAAGGAGACAAGAAAAAACACAATGCAGCAAGGACGTAGAAGATTTATTATACCAGTATTTTATATTTATGTCATACAGTTACTCGTATATATATTCTAATAGACACGAGCATGCAGGGCCGGATTAACCATGTCGGGGCCCCTAGGCAATGCACGTCTCGGGGCCCCTTTAATGGCGGACTAACGGGGGAGGGGTTGAAGGGGCCTCCAAACTCCTCCTTCCTTATCAAATCCTTAACAAGGCTTAAGGGGGGGGGGGGGGTAAGGTTTCAAAACTTTTATTTTATTTTTTTCTGAATTTAAAACATGTCAGTATATTAAGGATTGTGTCAAAATTTCAAGTAAATCGGTGCAAAACTAACGAAAAAAACGAATACAATAAAATACAATAACCCTTTATTGCACGTAAAAGGACACGTACATAGAAACAAAAATATATATTATTTGAAAAAAAACATTGCAATGAGCCGTCTTGTCGCTAAAGTAATCTCTTCCTGACAACCTTTCCCAGCGAATCTTAGCAAGCAGATAGGTAGTGCATACTGAAGCTTGTACAACATTTATATTTTAAACATATAATTTAGAAATAAAACAAAACAAATGCCAATGTAAACCATACACGGCACATTTAATCACTTCAGATACTAAGAAATATTGCAACAAATAGAAGGAAAGAAAAGTAAAATACAACTATGTTTATATATTTGTTTTAATTATAGACTTTTTATTTATTATTTGTGCATGATGTGAACATTAGTTATTTATTGGGTTATAACCTAATTATTATAATTTGTCGTTTTCTTTATTGCCCTACTTAATGTTACTAACCGTATTATGTCTTAATAAAAAAAATTAAACATCTTGAAAGCTGACTTTTTCCGAAACTTCGTTGCTCACTAATTGAAGCAAGTCATGCTTTCTCGGGACGCGGGGCCCCTAGGCAGTTGCCTACTCTGCCTTAGGG
This sequence comes from Limnephilus marmoratus, assembly GCA_917880885.1. Lineage (NCBI taxonomy): Eukaryota > Metazoa > Arthropoda > Insecta > Trichoptera > Limnephilidae > Limnephilus > Limnephilus marmoratus. The sequence continues at coordinate 37,703,756 of OU862920.1, read as the reverse complement.
ATAATCCGGTACTGCGAGCATGTATTGCAGTTTACATTAGGTCCAAAGTGTACATGCAGGTCCAAATTCGCAAGCACGTCTGCTATTGATATGCGGCTTGTGGTAAGCACACCGATGATTCGGATGGTTATCTTAGTCATTGACAGTATGGACTGCTTTATCTGCCGTCCTGCAGGACTGACTGACCCCTCCGACTGCCGATTGCCAATGGTCATGTCGGTGGGGAGAGCTGTTGAATCTAATAACTTAGAATATCGACATATTACATTACTACATCAGTGTGAATGCACTCAACGAGAGCGTTATGTTATTACCTAATGGTGGTGAGAACCACGCCTATTTTTTGGTGTCATTACAACATATTTTTTATTCGTTATTTTTTCTTTCCTAGTACATAGTTCTAACTTTATTTTTTTACCATATCGTTTTTAATTGACATAGAAAATAATTCATTTAATGAACTATTCATATGGATATGTGACAATTTTTTTATGTAAAATTTCATGATGATCTTAAACATCTAATTTAGGAAATATTGTCTCTTGCGGCGCGGCGTTTCCACTGCGATAAATTGACTTTCCAAAAATAAAAATTTACATTATTTATTGGTTTGTTTATTTAGGTACATAATTTATTGAACGAAGGACATTTTTCACCTTCTGTGCTTTCCTTCGAACTTTGTAAAACTATTGTAAAAACGAATATTGTAAAACGCACAACTAACGCATGTACATTTAACCCTAGATCACTAACCTTATTTTACAACGCTTATTACTAACCTTCGGCTTTTCAGCTACGCCGTATAAAAGGGAGGCTTCTAAGGGTTTATGGAATCAAATATTTATATGTGTTTTACTTATTTATTACAATAATCATTTGTTAACATGTTTATAAGTTTTTATTTACTAAAATAACATTTTAATTACTTTGACAGTATTTTCAGTCAATCTGGAATGCGTACGACGACGCACTCAAAATTTATACCACTTTTTTCGAGTCCGCGTCGTCGTTTTGACGAAGGTTAGTGATCTAGGGTTAAAGATGGGGATGTAGTTATGATTATCTCACAGCCATTGGTATTAGATATTGTTTATTTAGGAAATCGCCGGCGAAATACATATAATACGAGCCCTGTTTTGTACTATAAATATAAAAATCTTTATTTTAAAGTAATAACATTTTTAACTGGAGCTACTTAGTGCTGTAATCAAAACTAGCAATTTTCTACGATTTAAAACCTTACTTAATCCTAAATCTCAGAATCCGAAATAACAATCAACACTCCTGCGGATCGAGCATTTTAAGAAATGATCCGAGGCCGATTTTCGGTACCCGAGAAGCATACGAATGCAAGTTCAAGATTTGAAGAAATGAGTTTTCATGTAGACTTGATGTGAATTATCATGTTTATCAGTGGTAGAAAGATGCAAGTCTTTCAAGATTTTCAAAAATGTATACGGATGCAACTACCTTTGACGCAACAACTATCTTAGAAGCAGAAAGATATATTTATATATGCCTCTGCCTCTAACATTACTACGCTTTCTACGGAAGTAAACAATTTTCAAACATTGATCCTTTCATAATACACCACATGTCGTAACAAAATATTCCATTTCATTTTGAAGCAGAAGGACTCAAGTCTGTGTTTTTTTTAAACAATCTTTTTAAAGGCTTTACATTTAAAATTTTTGGTTTTATTTGATTTAAACATCACTTTTTTGTAATCTATAAGCGTCAACATGGATATCCGAAGAAGTTATGAGTTACAGAAAAAAAGTTTGTTGGCTCTCCTGAACATTTACATTTTTGGACTTGGATCCTTATGTATGCTTCCCGGGTTCATAATATTTATTTAAACTAATCCAACAAACTACTTTATGAATATGATCACAACGAAAACTTAACTGTTATCCACTTGACTCATTTGAAGTGTTAAAAAACTTATAAATTAGTATTTTATTCTTAATCTTATTCTGTCTGACGGCAGTCTACATGGGTAAAGATTGCTCCAATGAGCCAAAATTTAGTAAAATTATTCGGTTGAATTGCGATTGAAAAAAATCTCGTTGAAGTGAAAACTTCTTTTGCACCGTTGTGATTTAAAACTTGATGAAACGAAAAAGCGGCACTAAAAGGAGACAAATACATACATCCATAGGATTTAGCCTGCGAGAGAATGAGATAGAATAATCGGCCTCTTCTTTGTGCGGTGCTTGGTAGGCTCTTGTCTACTTTAGTTTTCTGAAGGTTTCACTTCTACCGCATGTGAACTGCATCCTTGTACTTTTATTATTAATGTTGTTAGTACGTACAGGTATGTTTCAGGATTGTTTTTACTTACTTAATAGATGAGCTTTACTTATTTTTTACAAACAACTCATCTCTAAATCGATTATTGACATTGTTTGTATAATGATGTTTAAGGTTTGGCTGGATGATTGCCAAAGTATAAAATATGAGAAAAATGGCGTCAGGAAGGAGAATATTTAAATGGGAGTGTTTTTGATAAATTAAACCCTTTTGAAAAACTATTATGTATACCATTGTCATATGAATAGTTTTTACCTTACAGGCAGGTAGGTACTTATGTAGTTTTTACCTTGTTCCCGTTTTTCAATTCTGAATAACCATTGTGCCGAGGGTAGTGCGGGACAATGGAAAAGACAACCAACGAGATGGCTTTACACAAATAAACTAAGATTTAGCTTACATGGAGGAAAATAATGTCCCATTCAGATAGTAGGGATCATTGGTTAGAAAACTGTTTTTACATGAATGAAATAAAACGTTATCGCGTGTTAGAAATACAATAGGTACAAGCATTAAGAGCGTTTAACCAGCCAGCGGACGAAAATCCACATTTCGTCGAAAGTTGTTCTTCCGATCGTGCAGGGCGGTTACCATGAGAAAGATTAATTATTCTCCATACCAGCTTTTTTAAATTATAACTAAATATCGAATTTATTTCAAACCAAATTAGCTTGTTAATTTATACATTCATCCAAAAATGCTGAAAGGCGTGATGATAAAACTATTAAAATAGTGTACTTTTTGTAGTTATTTTTTGATTATAAATATTTATCATTTTTCAATAATGTCTAAATTTAATAAGAATGTTAAAAAAATCTGAAATATATTAGTTTGTAAGTGCGCAAATAAATACACAAATGGACCAATTTTCGTCAAGAAACACATGTACGTACATATTTTTTAATGATTTTATTGAAAATAAAATTAAAATTCTAATACATAACTCTGCTAGATAATGTATTGATTTATTTTACTGCATGATTACATTATTTGAAATGGGTGTGGTATAATACAAAAACTTTTTTGAAAATTTAACAAATCTGCCAACGACCTATGGAATAACCTTATTATACTAAAAATTAAAAAAAATTCTAAAAATTTATTACATACGAATGCTAGATAAAAGAACAATCTTTCGAAATCCATTTATAATTTTTTGTGGAAAAGAGTCAATACGTCTAAAAACTTTTTTGAAAATGACGTATTTCCGGCTTCCTCTGGTAATGCCCTCTTAACGCACAGCCTGGTGTGCACTTTAAAAATGTTAGCATCTTTTTCGTGATTATTTTGTTAAAAGTGAAAAATGGAGAGCTATTATTCGAAGTAGTAAAAAAATGAAACGTATTAGTGCATTAACAATAATAATAATTGGATAATTTCTAGAGCGCCGTTTTTGTGAAAAATACCTCAAGGGCGCTTTACAATTTATTTTGAATCTTAGGCTCTATCTAATTTTATTATTTACAAATAGATACAGAAACATGCTTACCTGCAGGACACTTCCGATAAAACACTTTATTAGAAAGTTTATGCTTGGGGAACATACGACTTTGCGCGAGGAGGACATTATATTAAAAACACTGGAAATTGTATGACTTTACCTTTGCTACCCTCATCACTGTTGGTTTTACATTTATATTTGTTAGAAGATTAATGCCAAAGTTGAGTAAATATTTATTTTGAAAGTCTGGAGAATTTTAAGAATTTGCTTTATTTTTAAACTTATGGTTATGACTGTCTGAAAAGATGAGTTTTAAGTTTGGCTCTAAATTCTGCTGAATCTGTGATCATTCTTAACTCGTGCGGCAGTCCATTCCAGGCTTTAGGTCCTGACACTCCGAAAGCACGCTCACCGAATTTAGTATCTGGTGTGCGCTTTGGTACCTTCAACTTTCCGATCGCTGATGTTGTTGTTGACCTGAGGGTTGATTATCGAGAATTGGAATTTTCTGGAATCTATTAATGTTTTTTTAATGAAAAATACCTTAAGATTAAACACCAGAAGGGCACCTCAGTTGTTTCACAGAACTTGATCAATGAAATTCAACAAATTTCAAGTTCTGTGAAAGTTCTGCCAAAGTTATGTTAAGTTAAGGTATTAAGTTATTCTGATGTATTCGTACATCAGGAATCACTGGTTAAGTAATTGATAATCTAGATATTTATTAGGACCCAGCATTTAGGATAAGAATTTTCCACGTAACTCGGAGTTTGACGCTAACCACCAGATTTCAACTAAATAAAAATTAATATTTCATGTGCCAAACTTGATGTTATTTGGAAGACATATCGTTGCGTCAAAAATATTCGTATATTTGTTGTGAATATCGGACGTGTCGTTGGCTTATTGCGTTGAATACAATTTTCTGATGAGACGTCGATAACAGACTACACGTGTTCCCGATCGTCTGGGAATATGATGAAATATCGCTCAAAGAATAAGAAAGGAGATTAATCAATTTTTCTGATCAATCTATTCGGAATTATTTTACTTGAATGGGCAAATTTCTTTGCTGATTTTCTTTCGATAAAGAAAGGTGTGGGTACCTACCCGCTTTTAGTGCGGACCGTTTAACGCTGCCAGGGGCTTTGGGTGATTTGGGTGAAAACCGACAGCGAAGGAAATAAAAGGATGGAAAACTAACCCTAAATCACAATCGCTCCCATATTTGTAACTTTAACGCTAAACTAAAATAGCATTCTGCATTTTTTGATAAGGATATCCGTCCTAATGTTGTCAGTATCTCACATTTCAGTGCATCAGAGTGTTCCAGAGACCCAACTGTCAGAAACCAATGGAATTATGGCAACCCTAGGCAACGCTGTGAGGTTGAAAGAAGTTATGAGAGTGGAGGTTAGAGAGCAAGTGGTCGGGTAGAAGGTACTCAACTTTTCAATTCAAGTCTATGTCTTGATTATCGTTTACTTCAGATTTCGTTGAACATCTGTTTTAGTTGAACGCTGGGGATAGATTACATTGATGAATAACAATATCAATACACTAATAAAACATATGATTGTATATAAATATCCGATTTATAGAAAGTACACAAGGCAAAGAGGTTCACAATATAATGTACAACAAAAAGTACATTCATCAACCTTCAGATTTAGACAACCACCCGAAAAAACATGCACATTCGCTTAACGACAATTCTGGTTCTTAAAATACGTGTACAATGCATTGAGCACAGATGTAGTAAAATAATTATATATCCCTTTTAATTCTTGTACAAAATAGGGTTTTTGGAAGGGACGAGATTTTTTAAAGATTACAAGATTTGTAAATTCAAGTATTTCAAAAATATTTTAAAAATTTTAACATTTCCTTTTATTTTCAATTGGTCGGTATTTCTTGGCAGTTTTACACAGTTTTCTCTTCACAGTTGTAATGAGTTCTGTAATTTTGACTTATTTCAAAAGGGTGATCTTATAATTCACTTTTGCGAATTTTAGGTACTTTTAATATTATTTAAGTATCTCATTTCTGTTTCCGCTGAAATGCGGATGTTATCATTCTTTATTTTTAGATTGGTTTTTTTTTATGATTTACATATAAACTCTACATTTTTACTTTTCTAATTATTACATTATAATATAGCCTACATATATACGATTGCCATTATACGGACATGAGCGTAGTATGGTGGTCGATAATACAAATAAACATTACAATGAGAAATTTAAATCTAATATATAAAATTCTCGTGTCACGGTGTTTGTTACCATACTCCTCCGAAACGGCTGGACCAATTTTGATGAAATTTTGTGTGCTTATCTGGTAGGTCTGAGAATCGACCAACATCTATTTTTCATACCCCTAAAAGTAAAGGGTGTTCCACTCCGAAGAAAATTATTTTCCCCATACATTTTGTATGGAACGAATTCTCCTATTTTGAAAGAACTGCAGCAATATTGTAAGGGGTATAATATTGAACAGTGAACCGGGGGAGGGGGGAGGGGGGAAAGGAACTCAGGAAGGGGGGTTAGCGGGACGGGGGAAGGGGAGAAGTGGAGTTGGGAGAGGGAGAGGGAACGCGAGAGGGGAAAGGATACGCAGGGAGAAACAATTTAGATCAAGGTATGGTATACGCAGGGAGAAACAATTTAGATCAATTCAGCTAATAAGTTGACAACAGTTTTTGATTCTGAGGCGGTACGAAGTTCGCCGGATCAGCTAGTAAAATAATAAAAATAACAATAAACCAAACAAACATAAATAAAACAAAAAAATTGTCGAAATTAATACAAAACATATTTCTAGACCTACCAAAGTAAAAATGTGTAAGACCTTTTCTCATAACTCATAACGAATACAAGAAAAAAAACTTTGGTCAATTTAGTCGGTCTTTTCATAATCATAATAAAATGTCTCTATTTTGAGAGTGATAATTCATGGTGGATAACGTTTTATTATAATATATTAAAAATTAAGTGGAATAAAGTTTTATATTCGTTTTATTATCATATATTATAATAAAATGTGTTGTAAATTGTTGAAAAAAAAGCTGTAAATATTAAAAATACTCGTTTTATATTAGTCTTCCTAACATTTAAGAAAATCCTAAAGATGAACAGCTGGGCGACTTTTTTCACACCAAACTTTATTTTGTATTTGATGCCAAATCATCCTACCAAACTCAAAATAAAAATAACATCAAAATTCACAGCAAATACGTCTTCATTAAAATGTTATTTTATTTTATTTTTCATTATGTTATTACTGCTCGGATCGTTACTCATAATAATTTTCATAACTTTTTTTAGATAAGCATCACTTTGTTCCAAACCTCAAAAACACGGGCATTTTCGCAACTCGCTTGTACTAACTTCACAGTTCTTCTAATGTCATAAATAATGAAATTTACACAGTTCTGTTTTAATTTACCTCGAAATCCGGCTAATTCAATTATGCATCCCGTATTTGCTTTGGTAAATCGATATTTCGATTTAAAATATCCAGTAGCAAATGGATATTACTGCTTTTTTTATTTGACAAAACTACAAAATGTTTTCAGCCAAAAACATATAAATCTCAAAACTCTAAACTAAAAAAATAACCTGCTTTCTTTTCGGTCTTACCCTTGCTTGGTATTTTCACGAAGACAATACAATTTGGGTAAATTTTTGGGATCGCTGGCAATGGTTAATACGCACTTTTTTTGAAAAAATCTTTTTTTATTCACCTTAATTATATTAAGATGAATATATACGTGAAATCCTATTTAGATACTATTTGATTAATCTTTACGACGAATCGGCTTACAGTATGAACATCAAAAAATATGCTACGGATAAATTGAAGCTTTAACTACTTTATCTATGTATTGGAATTACAATAAAATTATTATTTACGTAACAAAAAATATAAGCGTAAACCACTAAAAAAAATGTTTTCTCATGACTTAACTATGAAGTAATGTAAGTAACAATTTTTAAAAAATACCCCTTTACGGCTAAGACTATTTTTGACTTTATCTATGTTCTAACTTTTTTTCGTTCTTATAAAATTATGCACAAAATAAATAAAAACCACTTTTTCGCTTACTAGCCTCGTGCAAAAATACGCTCGATTTTAAAATTTTGCAGGCATGAGATTCGACATATTTCTAGCTTTTATATTCCTCTTAAAAGGCAACTATTTGCATTGGGGGAAGTGGAAAATATTTCATTCTAAATTTCGATTACGTAAAATTAAAATTAGCTTTCATTCTGTGAAACGAGACCGTCCATTTTCAAACATTATTTTCAAATGTCATTTTGTTATGTTGGTATTCTTGTTACTGTACGAAAAGATGCTAGAGCAAAGCGTAGCAGACTTCACGGGAATTCTAGGTTTGTGTAACATGGTTTGTGATACAAAAAAAAGTGCCCCTTTATAACGCCTACTCGCGTCAAGGCAAGAAAAACATCCCAGTTTTCAAGTAGTTAAGCGGCTACGCTAGGTTTATGTAGCATGGTTTGTGATTCAAAAGAAAGTGCACCGTACCTTCAAAATCTTCTAGCCGTTCGTTATACATTCAAGTGAATCAGGAATACCAACATACCAAAGTGAATGAGCTAATAGCTAATGGCGTACAATCTCACAAGACGAAAGTTAATTTTAATTTTATGTAATCGAAATTTAGAATGAAATATTTTCCACTTCCCCCAATGCAGATAGTTGCCTTTTAATGTAATTAAGGTGAATCAAAAGGTTTTTTTTTAAAGTGCATATTAACCGTTGCCAGCGATCTCCAAAAATTTATGAAATTTGTTGTTAATTTTTAGATTTTTAGTAGTTCTTTGCACAACTGCTACTCGCAAAAATCTCACATCATTTTTGCAAAACTATAAAACATAATAATTCATTGTTGGCAGTCAAATAGTTACGCATCTGTTAATTTCCCGTGTAGGTAAACATGTAAAACATAAAATAATCACAATGAAAATTCCACTCTCGGTTAACCAAGGGAGGAAAAATTGATTTGGTCATTTTGAAACAGGTTTTCCACGAATATCAACGAGAATAATGAATTTTGATTTTTAATGAAGAGCTACGTAGTACATCCCCAATAAATAAATTTAATTATTAGGTGCATTGTAAAACGTATGCCAGCAACCGTCCAACTAACTGCAACGATTAATTAAATCTGTATGCTCTTTGTCGAAACATTTGTACAGATTTCGAATTATTTGAACAATGTCACACTGAATCGCTAATTCATGGCTACGGTCAGTCCTTTGTTTCAATATCAATTTAGGTGGTTTGATTTGGTGATGTCAATCATTTTCCGTGTACCTATGTATCCTGTGTTGGCAGGTAGGTAACATGGTGGCAACTTATATGGCTATTCGTATTGGTGTATTTGGAATAGTTACATAACATAGATAGTATGTTTTTTTATGTAACCATGCCAAACATGCCAATACGAATGACAATGTAAGGTACCACTATTAGATAATTATACGGTAGGTATACGACTTTTACCGAGATTCAGTAGAGATACCGGTAAATCTCGAACGAGAATGCCTGATGAAGAATCACTTTCATATAATGCGTATGTACATATACTTAGATCGATACTAGGTGCTCAAATTTAGGTCCACAACATTGGCATCCATGATTGCCCGAAAGGTAATGGTAAGCACGCGCCGTCAAACAAGATATTCAATTCAATGTATTAATTTTAAAATCATTACAAAATTAAAATTCCTAAGGATTTTTAAAGACAAAAAATATTAAGATCAGATAAGCCTTCCGTCAGGCGCAACTAATCTGTGAGATGAAGTGATCTGTTATTTTTGTGACAAAGGGTATACATCGCCGATCAAGGGGCGTGGTCTCTTGACTTTTCCTCCTTCCCCACCACTCACAGAGAACCAGTTTCCGTTCCTCTCGAAAAATTGAGCGAAAAATCTATTTTGATCTGTTTTTCTGTGATTTAATCTCACAGATGAATTGCGCTCGATCGTGGTAGGATTTGCATTGCACTTGACGAAAGGTTAAACAATCAGACTAACAGCAACAAAGCTTGCCGTCTAAATCGTGCTTCATTGATATTAAACATATCGAAATTCGAAGTGATTCTATTTAAAAACAAGACAGCTCCTCCCTTTCCACACCGTGTAGGATAAGTATTATCCTTTCTACAGGTAATATGTAAGTGATCAGTGTTGCCTTCAGTGCTTCCTGGACGCGGATTTCAAGTGCGATCGACTAGTTTGGCTATTTAAGTAGACGCCGATTTCTAGTGCGGTCGGCTATTTTTGCTATTTAAGGAGATGCCGATTTCTAGTGCGATCGGCTATTTTCGCTATTTAAGTAGACGCCGATTTCTAGAGCACTCGGTTAGTTTCGTAACTTCAAAGCCTACCGTTCCGTCCATCGTAAATACTCCGGCCTGTGTACATAAAAGCTGGTCGCTGCAAACTTTGTAGTAGGAAGGAATCTACCAAGCCTAATTTTAATGAGGTTTTTGGTAAATCTCTACGACCTGATATTTCTGTTACCAGCAACTGCATCCTTTAACCAATATTTAGTAAGTTTTTGCTAATTAGAGGGTAAATCTCTGTAGAAGTTGCACAGTTTTTGGTTTGCAGTTTGTCGTGACGTCAATATTTTTAACTTTGGAGAACACCTTTAATAAAGGCAGTTGATTTAGCAAAGCTTCATTGTTCTTCTTCATCAAAATCAGCTTTTACGGTAATTTGAAAATAGATAAATCTCACATCATTTTTCCAAAACTATATAAAAAATACATGGTTATAACGAATGGCGAAAGATAGGGATTTTTTTCCCTAAAATCATGCATTAACTTGACAAATCGAAATTTTATCTAGTTTCCCTTCCTTTTTTTTTTTTTTTACAGTGAATACCGCACAAGAATCTCAACTGCTCCCGTCTGGAGCCAGTGAGACTATGGTATCCCCAATTGGGGTATGTTGTGAGGCTGAAGGTAGTGGGGAGGGGAAGGAGGTGGGGAAGAGGAAGGTTGGCTATTCAGATCTGGTCACTAAACACGGCTAAAGCCATTTTCAAGCAACGTTTCAATTCTGAATGGTGGTCTTACACCAGGGCGATACTTGTAGTATCTTCCACTCTGGAACATGCCGCAAATATACTATATATTATTTTAAATGAATTAATTGTGAAATAACACAAATTAATCAAATAAAATTTATTTGCGCATGCCGGGTTCGAACCCGCGACCTCCGGAATGTGAGTCAAGAGTCTTAGCCACTGGACTACGGAGGTCGTTCCCTTCTGCATTTAACTTATCATTTAACTCTGAAAAAATTAGGATGATAAATATCACAATTTCAACAAAGGTTCCAGTCCAAATGAATTTATCCATTGTTTATTCAAAATTGTGCCAAACAACTTGCACCATTTCACAAAAAAATCGTCTAGCATGTTTCATAAATGCCCTGTTTCATAAATACCCTGTTTATCTCCTAAAATTAAATACTTCCGTTCAAATTTAGGTATGCACTACTATATGAATAATATTGTAGCAAATAAAAATAAGTAAACAAGAAAACAACGATACTTATCTTAATTATTTTATCAAAATTGTACCTTTACGACGAGAAATTCAGTGTAGAAATAATTTGATCCCATCTCTCCTCGTTCCATCCGAGCTCGCAAGTGAGTGAGCGTACTGCCTTCACGGAAAGGATCACTGTTGGTGATTGATTGGGGTTTATATTTAGTTACACGTTCAATTTAGTAGATAATAATAGTAGATAGTGTCTAACAGATCGGCACACTGTTCACATTTACGTGTGTCACATGACAGGGTCACATAATATTCATATTACAAAGTTAAGAGTGTGCAAATCACGTGAATCCTTCAGAAAACTAAAGTACACAAGAGTGGGGAGATTACAAAGCACCGCGGAAAGAGGAGACCGATTGTATTATCTCATTCTTTCGCAGGCTAAATCCTAAGGATGTATGTATTTATCTCTTTTTAGTGTCGCCAATTTTTGTCTCATCGAGTTTCAAATAAAAACGGTCGTGAAGAAGTTTTCACTTCAAAAATATGTATATTTACCTACGGAGGAAAGCAATGGACATCGTTGCAACCAAACTACAAAAATGTCATCATTCAGTTGCGCCCGAAGGGAACTGTGCGATACCTAATTAAGTTGGTTGGAAACACGTGGAGTACCCACACGCCACACACCACACATTACAAGATAATCTCTCCGCTGTTAATTTTAAAGCGCTCGTTGTTTATGTTAAATCTTCCAAACGAGCTTTTAAGTCCACAAAGTGAAATGGAAGTTGTAAATATACTTTATATGTAGGTACTGCCGAGACTTAGCAAAACTTTCATTTGTCGTTCCGGTTCACGTATTAAATTTATCTCAGACTTTTGTACCGCTACCAACATGTAATAAAGCCTTAACATTTTGTTGTTAGTCCAACTTTTTTAAAAGGGCGCCCACAAAAACGACCATGAAAACTTGACTAATACTGGTGACAAGGGTAACTTTCATCACTAAGAGAATAAATATTTTATTACCAATATAAGCTTTACCGTTAGTTTTTTTATGTCAGCGATTAATGTACCTCCGCACTTCGGGATGAGACCCAGACTTTGGGAAACCAAAGTTTATGGGGCAGATAATAAATTACTTTTCATTCTTAAATTGATTTTACCAAGGATATTTTATTATGCAAAATAAAGAAAAACCAGAGGGAATAATAATTTTATGTATCTAATATCGTTTAATATAAAAGCGTTTAAACAAAGAAAGCTGCTTCCGTATTATATTGGAAAATATTAATGTACCTAACACAAATACATAAATCTGGATGGCATTTTTCGACATGTTTTATTAACCCAGCATTTTATGCTGGTATTCTTTGAATTATATAAATACTTGTTATTGTAAGTCTGATTTATTGGTTTTAATTTGTACTAAGCATTAGTTACCGATTTACATTGGAACACAAATTTACATAAAATAGCTCACATCCATATTAAATAATTGGATTCAAACAATTATTAAGTTTGATTTGGGTATTTTCCTACCCACCTCTAATACCCTTTTTCTTCGCAGAACTTCCTTTCCAAGAAGACCCTATACACAGCGTCCCCAAAGATGACACAGGCCCTGAGGGATTTTTTTTTCCTCAGAGCCTCCTTTGTGGGGCTAATGTAAAAAAAAATATAGGATGAAAAAAATCCCATCCTATATCATATTTTGGAATGCTGTGTGAAGCACCTTTTAATCAAAAGGAAAGAGAGGAAGTTCTAGGATAAAAAAAGTGCGAAATCTGGGGATCAATGTCCAAGGGTACGAATATAAGGTAATGGGTCGAGAGTGTCTCTCTAGTAAAGGTCAAAAAGTCTTCCTGAACCAGTCTCCCCCATCTCGCTCGCCACGCAGTAGATGGGCAAACCCATCCGTCGCCAAGACCCAACCAAACACACCTGGGCACCCCTTCTAAGTCATCAAACGTATCAAATAACTGGGGGCGACCTGTTACGGGGCCAATAAATGGTTCCTGGGGCAGCGGTACCTATACTTACCTCCTTGTGAATAATGTGTTAACAAAATATAATAGCATTTTTTAATACTGATAAAATAATACAAAATTATAAATGACTAGCTTTTTCCTGCGGCTTCGCTCGCATGGTATTAGGGGGGTTCCCACTCCGCATCATCCACTCCCCCTCTCCCCCGCCCCCTCCTCCACTCCATCCTCCCACCCTCCCCCTCTCCTTCCCCCTCCTCTTACCACCCCCTTCCCCCTCAAACCCCTCCCCCCTCCACCCTCCCCCACCCCTCTCCGGCATTTATTTGAAGTACTCCCCTGAATAGAGAATTATAGATATCTTACTAATCATGCCATCCATTGGAATTTTTTTCATACAAAATTCATAATGCCAGAATCACTCATCATCACTATTGGCTCTACAACCCCAGGTGGGTCTTGGCCTCCGCAAGAAACTTCGTCCACTCATCTCGGTTTTGTGCCAGCTCTCTCCAGTTTAGAAGCTCCAAGATGTCTTTGAGGACGTTGTCGCTTCATCTTAGTCTTGGTCTTCCCAGGCTCCTTCGCCCTATCGGTCTTGAGTCTTAGTCTTAGTCTTAGTCTTCCCAGGCTCCTTTGCCCTATTGGTCATAATGCCAGAGTACTATGTGTTATTCTAATGTATGAGCTACATTATTGTATAGGTTTCATTTAAATATATTTAGTATTTTTGCGTGAAAGAGTAACAGACAAACACAAACGTCCATGCAAATTTTCGCCCTTATAATATTAGTAAGATGATGTAAGAATCAAATAAAATTGTATTGGGCTTAAATAATTGTGAGTTTCTTTTTATTCAAATTTAATTATAGAACATTTTTACATATACCTACGCCAATAATAGGCCACAAATTTGGTACATAAAACGATTACAAAATTCGGTCAATTTGCTCGAAATACGGAAACTCTCATTGAAATGGAAATCCAAACATCTATAAACTTTTATTGTCGAATTTGGCAAAGAATTTTATTGATGTTTAAGATTCTCTACAGATCTGGCAACTTTCGTACGCTGAAATTTATTTCAATTCCGCATTTAAATCAATTTATGTCAGAAAAAGGCGGATAATCTCGCTACTTCGAATAACCCCCCAAAATATGATATAGGAGCTCCTACAAGAGCTCGTCCCATTAAAAGATGAAATATTACGTATCTCATGGAAGCTTTGTGTACTTGACCCTGTGCACGTCTTAAATCATGTTTCCTTGGTTTACCACGCAGACAAAAACATTGTTCACATAGTTATAGCGTACGATTACATCTAATTTGAAGGTCAGTGTTTGATGTGTACAAACGAGTAAGTATGTTGGCAAAAAGCTATTTTAAACACATTTTTGAAGTGAAAACTTCTTTAGCACCGTTGTCACTAAAACGAGACAAATACATACTTCTATAGCCTGCGAGAGAATGAGATAGATAATCGGTCTCCTCTTTGTGCGGTGCTTCGTAGCCTCCCCACTCTTATCTACTTTAGTTGTCTGAAGGTTTCACTTCTTTCACACACATTTTTTTTATTATTGAAATGAAAACTTCTTTAGCACCGGTGTGACTTGAAACTCGATGAAACGAAAAATAGCGACATTTAAAAGAGAAAAACACATACGAGTACGTCTTTAGAATTTAGACTTCTTTGAATTTTTTTTTTTAATTTTAATAATTTTAATTTTTTTAATACCAACTTGATATATTTTATCAAAATATATGTACGTCATCTTATTAAATTTTTGTATTATAAAATGGGGCCCAAGCACGGATAACCCAACCAGTTAGGCCAACATTATATGATAAGTACTATAAAATGTTAAACTAAGGTATCAAAATAAAAAATAAGAAAACATACTTAAACAATTTTTTGTTAACATAATTTTTCTGTTAATTTTTATAATTATTATTTTTATTCAAAATTTTATCCAACCTATTGTTTATTTATAACTCTTGGGTAAAAAAATGTTAATATTTATATATACCAAATATGAGAGCCCCACGGACGTATAAAGGAGTAAATAAGTAAAAATAATACAATCACATCTCGCGTCTTTTCGAAAAATGTACCTCTACCGAGTAGAATTCTAACCAAGAATGGTTTCCATTTTCTCTATTTCCTCTAAAACTGTATAAATAATTGAATAAATCCTATAGTTGCGTTAAAAGCATCCTGCAGTGTGGTGTACATTACATGGTTCAATGAAAAATACGAACGAATTGACTCGGCTTCAGTGGTCTGAATCAACTTCAGTGACTAGAATAAACCTCAGTGGCTGCGTATCAACTTCAGTGGTTTGAATCAATTATGTAGAAACATGCGAGGCTCAAGTCACAATAATATTCATTGTTCCAGTGTAATTCAGAAGCTATACGCGGCACGTACCCTTTGTCAACCATACGGATCACTACCTAAATCAGACCGAATATCATGGACACATTAATTTTAGTTTTCAATACATAGTGCTTTCGTGAGAAACATTTCAATTTTCACTTTCCAGAACTTTTTTTGCAAAGACGTCAAAAATATTTTGCTAACGTATTTTTGATTCGATAAAGAGACCTAAAAAAATTTTAACAATGTAAAAAGCATCTCAGGCGAGCACTTAAGATGACGCAGTACAAGTATTTTCGTATTTAGTAATTTCTTTTCAAACGCCGCCCGACTCAAATTTGCTATAAGTAAATAGGTATCTATTTTTGTGGTAACTTTTATTTTGCTAATCGGATAAAACTTAATATCTCATCACTCCGAAAAGAAACTCCATTGGAATGACGTAATTCTCTTCTAAAATTTCGCTGTAAAAGAAGTACGAGATAATCGCTACAAATTGTTAGTAAAATTTAAATAATTATCATGTTTTGTCGTTACGCTCACTCCAAACGCTGTTACTTGTCACTCTTGGCTTTTAAAGACATATTTTGTATGGTTCCAGAAATAAAAATAAAAACTTATTTAATTATTCTTTCTCCATTTTATAAATCTCACATAAATGTAAACGTGGTAAATCAAAACGATTTCTTAAAATATCGTTACAGGTCATTATTTGTAAGATTTAAGTGTCGTACAGACTCAGCCATAAAAGCGTCAGAGTTATTTGGCTTGGCGTATTTCGGCATATCCCAATGGGAATATAAGGCGAGTGATATGCTGAAAAAATATTTTTCAAAAGCAACACTTCTATAATTCTGTAAATAATTTGATTTTGTTTTATGTACTTTCTATCTTTGTAGTGTTTGTAGCATGGGCGTAGCCAGGGGGGGGGTTTAGGGGGTTCAAACCCCCCCCGAAAAGTTAAGATTTCAACACCAATAATATTAAAATAAGGGGAGTTAAGAGAATGTTATTTTTAACACTAACATCTCAAAATGATATTATGTATCTAAAAAGATAAATGGGGTCCTTTGAAAGAAAAAAAATCCGACAATACCCCTCCCCCCCCCCCGACACGAGTTTTAATTTTTATTTTCTTGAACCCCCCCCCGAAACTAAACCCTGGCTACGCCCGTGGTTTGTAGGGTTACCAATAAATGACAATCTAGACTTCAGGTAAACATACTTTAAAAAAAAGTTTTTCTGAATTATTATTATCATGAGTGAGTTTTTGTTATTATTATTTTACACAATTCTGTATTGGTCTTAATTTATTTTACATTCAGTCTCATTTTTATTGTTATATAACATCTTGTTAACATGAAAACTTCGTTGATACCAGAATTAGCTCCCAAAACTAATTGCTTTTTCTTATTTTCACAAGCAATTTTTTGTTTCATTTGATTTTCTCATAAATTCCTTTTTTTTTTAAATGAAAATTTCTTTAGCAACGTTGTGATTTGAAAATCAACGAAACGAAAAATAGGCACCCTAAAAAGAGACAAACCCGTACATCCATAGGATTTAGTCTGTGAGAGAATGAGATAGTATAATAGATCTCCTCTTTGTGCGGTGCGTCGTAGCCTCCCTCATGCGTGTCTACTTTAATTTTCTGAAGATCTTACTTCTTCTGCGTGTGAACTGCACACTTGTAATTTTTAAAGTAAAACTTCTCTACGAACGCTTGACTTGCGGAGTAAGCTGGTGAATGCGTGACGATAGCGTTACGAAAAGTGTGATCGGGCGAGGCGAACGATCGGGCGAGGCGAACGAAAGTTGAGAGGGAGATATAAGTTAGTAAAGTTTTACTTTAGTCGTGTGGTCTAAAGCACACTCGTTTTTTAAAATTATGTTGTCTTATTAGAGGTAAATTCACACGGAGGAAAAACGTAATTTTTACTTTGATAAGACTAAAAATTTTCAAACCGATGAAATAAAAAAATAAATGGGTGGCCCACTATTATTTTCATTGCGAGTAGGCCTTGATTCACCAATCTGGGCTTATTTAAACACGTTTGAGTTCGGAACCTATTTCCAAAGCGGGTCAATATTCAGCAACCCCAAATGAAATGGTTCAGGCAATCTGAATGTATCCCGAAAGTTTGTCGAAGCATTTGCGCAGGGGACGGGTTTGTATTTGAATGTTCATCCAATAGACCGGGAGCGGCACTCCAGCGAGCCATTCTAACTACATTAATACCAAATCTCGCCTCAGTCGGGGTTCTTGTAGTGGCGCAGCGGAGAACTCTCCAACCCCCGGCCTTTCCTATATATTTACAGCCACCAAACTCTTCACTTTGAATGTACGAGTAAGGTGAAATAATTATTTAGTGGTTGAGAACCGTAAAATGATAGGTGTAAAAGACAAAGGATGGCTTTTTATTTTGTTTGTTATTTTTAGTTTGTTATCATTTTTCTGCTTGGATTATACCAAGCAGAAACTGTAATAATGAACATGAACTATAATAGTTCATTTAATTAAATGAAGACAAATTAGCGAAACTCAGTTAAAAGTGACCAATTTGAATATGGACACCTTAGCTCAGTTGCCATATAAGCAAAGGGACCTGGGTTCGAGTCCCAGACGTGCCAATATCTTTTTCTGGTTGTTCTGTGTCCAGATTTTCAATCGAGTATCGCTAATATTGTCTCCATTTCATGTCCGGTCACCGTTCCACTCCCCAAACGCGCTCTCCAAGCACAACTTCATACAATCGAGCACCGTTCGCGACTGGGATTACGAACGTCATCTAGTACGTGGCTAGCGGTGGCATAAACATTGGGAATGTATAGCGAGCGATATGCTGAATAGATAGGCCAAAACCAAATTATCTTTTATAGCTAAGTCTGTTGGCCCCATAAGTCACAACTAATCGAAGAAACGTAACGCTGTAAATTCAATTTTGAAAAAGTTATAGGCTTTCAAACACGGCCTGGGGTGTTTGGTACCCCACGCGAATAATTAAGGGTTAAAAATCTGACTGTGTAAATAGTTGTTTTTCCATAAAATCGGTTTAAATTACGGCCAGAAAGTTCAACTCAATAATATTAGAAATTAGAGGGAATCTGAAACAAATTCATTTTAAATTTTCCTAACATAGACAGAACTGTTAGTTCACAAAATTAGACACGTTGAAAATAGACACTTGCCCGAACTGCCCAAGTTGTCGCTACACCACCGAACTGTAACTGCCACTTGTCCGTGGCCTATAATACCTCCCAACATAATAATAACAAGTTACTACTAAGGGAGTTAAATTATTTTTCATTTCCATTTAACATAATTTAGAGTTATTTTTTAACCTTGGAAAGTATTTGATAATGAAAAAATAAAATCGTCAACTTTTTAGTGGGTGTAAATAAATAATAAGTCTGAAATACAAATACATTATGCAAATATTTTGTCAACAATGTTTGAAGTCAACTTAATCAGACATATTGTCAATTCCACGACTTCGTTAGAGCTTAAGTTTCCTCAACTTACGCAGTAATTGAAGTTATTTTAAAAACATTTTGGGGACATCTCGTTTTCTTTTATTTTTTGCGGAATCACGGAAAGTTTCGACGGTATCTCTTACATAATAATCATTAATGTTGAAATATTGCACACTTTGCTTTTTTCCAACAACTTCTTTTCGGTTGGGGACTGTAGAGAAGTTTTATTTTGCATTGTGTACATATTTTTGATACTTTCTTGTCTTTCGCAAACACGAGGCAGAAAGTTTGCCGTTTCCCCAGCCGCTAGTTAATTCCGGGAGATATCTAGTTCACAAAACTTACTGGTGCTTTATCAGAATTAAGTGGCATCCGACGATTCAAATATCCGGTGCGTAAACAAGGCTCGGATATTGTACCTCAAAAGCAGTGACTGTCTACAAACTTTAATGAGGTCATTAAACTAAATTTAATATTATTAGAATTCCTTTCTACTTACAATAATTAATTACAATAAATATAATGTAAATCACGTAAAATTAATACAACGTAGTTGTAGTCGTAGCTCTGTCTCTTTAATCGTACACTTTTATCAGTGGTATTCGAGTATTCTTATTGTACACAATATTAAGATATGTTTCCAAAAATAAAATAAAAAATCAGATGGGCCAATTCAAGTGTAACTTTCAGAAAACTAAAATAGAGTGGGGAGACCACGAAGCACTTTTTTTATCGATGTGAAGGATGATTTTTTCCAAAATTTTATCATCGAGTTTCAGGGTATCCTTTCCTATACATTTGGTCATCTTATTAGTATTTGTATTTTCTTCTTCGGAGTCGCTAGATGTCGCTTTTCTTTGCCTGTTCATTTTGGAGAGGTCTGAATATTGGATATTGATTTTACAAAGGTAATATATTTTTTGGACTTCGTAGTATTTAATCCTTGATTCGCTGAATGTCTGACCGCTAACGATCGTCAGGCGCTTTATATCACTCGACCAAAGCGGGCTAGCGTGGGACCTTGGATTTATCGTATTGTATTGGAACCGAGTACCCATGAAATAAATAAATATTTTATTGCTCTCTTGCGGGAATTTTTATTATATTTATCTACGTACAAAAAATTGGCGTCATAAATGCAGTTCAGGGAAATATCTTTCATGATGCAGTTCGAAGCGTATAAAAATGTCGATCAATTCGAATGATTTGAAAAATAACTCCGCGGCATCTGTTAGTATATTAATTAAACTTAAAAAAAATATTATAACGTAGATGCATTTAATTTAGTACTTATCATAACTGCCGTCATTAGCAAAGGCAGCTGGAAATTTTCTCTGGCAGCATTGTGATGTAATTTTTATTATAATAGGTTGGATAGACACGAAAGAACAGTACATCAGAACGTACACAGACACTAAAAATTTCCAGCTACCTTTTGAAGTGAAACTTCTTATAGTCCCGCTGTGATTCGAACTTCGGATGAAATAGAAATCACGATTACTACACCTACGACGCATCGTCTACGCTCATTGCCCGCTTTGATTATGATGTCACTTTTAAAGGCTCCTTTTGATTGAGTCAAGAAACTGAAATTACGGTTTGGTAAAGTTTCGCTTCTACCGCGTGCAAAACTGCACTCGATTTTTTTTATTTATGACTGCAGAACTTGTTAAGTTCAAAGTGCGTAAAGAAAATCATACCGGCGAAACGATGAGAAAAATAAGGTGGTCTATGCCTAAGTCCAAAGTCTTATAAAGGTTTATAAAGCAGAAAAAGCTTACACTTAGTTGGTACCTACCCACTTGACCCAGCGTGTAATTTGTTTTCATGTAAAAATGAAATTTTCCTCTTTTAAGTGCGCTTAATGCAAAATTTGAAATACATTGTATTTAATAATTAATTTCTCCCCGGTTATCTAGTTCCAAGGGGGTAGGTCGGTGAAGAGACGTTGTGGGAGCGAGAGTAAAGTGGGTGGGGGGAGGTGAGCTCCAAGAAGAGGTTTAATTTTCCGAGAGAGTATTCAGCCGCCTCGGGCGTTTTCTCTCAATGCCTACGCTCTCGGGCTAAGTGAGCGGAAATTTTTCACAATATACAACACATGAAAACTGTTTTTATTAAATTATCCATTTTTATTATAGCTGAACATTGGTTCACTTTTATAGTATAGGCAGGTTCTGCACATACTATCTACAAACTATTCAAATATACTATTTTAAAATCAAAAACAGCTCTACCAGTTATTGATATTCGTTACGTGAAAATAACTAGGCGGCATATGAAGTAATAGTTCGATTAGCTACCCTCGAAGCTAGCTATAGCTCTCCCCAGCCCGGCTTAAGAGGGTATTACCAGAGAAAATCAGAAATATGTCATTTTTAAATCAGATTTTAGAAGTATTGACTCTTTTCCACAAAAAAATTATAAATGGATTTCGAAAGATTCTTCTTTTATCTAGCATTCGCGTGTTTTAAATTTGTGAAAAAAATGTTAATTTTTAGTATAATAAGATTATATCATAGATCGTTGGCAGATTTGTTAAATTTTCAAAAAATGTTTTGTATTATACCACACCCATTTCAAATCATATAATCATGCAGTAAAATAAATCAATACATTATCTGGGTATAGCATGTTTTAGAATTTTAATTTTATTTTAAATAAAATCATTAAAAATATATACGTACATGTGTTTCTTGACGAAAATTGGTCCGTTTATGTATTTATTTGCGCACTTACAAACTAATATATTTCAGATTTTTTTAACATTCCTATTTAACTTAGACATTATTCAAAAATGACAAATACTTATAATCAAAAAAATAATTACAAAAAGTACAGTATTTTAATTGTTTTATCATCACGCCTTTCAGCATTTTTGGATGTAGTTATAAATTAAAGCAAATTTGGAATGAAATAAAATCAATATTGAGTTATAATTTTAAAAAGCTGGTACGGAGAATAATTAATCTTTCTCATTGTAACCGCCGTGCACGATCGTAAGAACAACTTTCGACGAAATGTGGATTTTCGGCCACTTGCTGGTTAAACGCTCTGAAAAGCGAATGTTCGAGAAATATCCATTAGGCCCATTTACCAGCGGCCGAGTATTAAAATTTCGTTGAAAGATAGTATTGCGTCGGTAAATCTGAGGTTTTCGGAAAAACCATGTGAAACATTATAGTGTACAGGGTGTTAAGCGACGTACTTGACTTACTTTAACCAGTGATTTCGGACATTATTTTGAATAAAAATGTTAATAAAATATTGGTCTCTGGTGACAATTTTGATGTTTATTTTTTCAAAATAAAACTTTCAAAATCAGTAGGTATTGGGAAGGTAGAGTTGAGGTGAGGGGTTTCGCGGTTACTAGACTGGGTTACCAGTGAAGACATGCGGAATAAAAAATAAATTTAAAAAAAAGAAAAATTTTATTTACTTTTTTTACTCCAAATGTCAGGAATCTCTGGTCAAAGCAAATCAAGTACGTCCCTTAATACCCTGTACACATCTAAAAGAATAACACATTTCGTTCTCAATCAGGACAAAGTTTGAAGCGGTGTCCCGCCCGCCTTAAATGGAATTAATTACTGGCCCCACACCGTTCCGTGACCCGCGATCGCGATGGCAGCCAGAAGCAAGAAGCTACCCGCAAACAATAATACTGTTTGACGTCGCATTATTTAGAGGTCGAACTAATTTAAACTTCGGACAAAATACGCCCGGAATTTAAATTGGACTTAGTTGGGGGGGTTGTCAAATTTTAATTCGAATAATGAAAAGTTTTAAAATTATTTGTGTTTGAAGCTGGCATCTGGACATACATTATCTTTCTGTATAGTCGAGTTAGCTGGTAGAGAAATATTATTATGTCCAGTTTTTCTTTTTCGCAAAAGTTTTTTTTTTAATTATTTCTCTAGAAGCCACCTGCATCGATAAACCCAAGAAGTGTTCCGGTATTTATGAATTCGTATTCAATGATTGCTGTTTATTCCACTGGAGAAACTTAGACTGTTTTACGTCAGATCAATAATGCTCTCATTTTGGAGCCATACTGTTTGCTCGAAATAAACTCTATAAACGGAATTACTTTTCAAATTAGTCAAATATAATATTGTTAATTTAGAAGTTGAAATATGAGATTAATAAAAATGAACTAAAAATAAAGAGGTTTCTGTTGCCGAATTGTTTGAAGCGCTTATACAGTAAGACGAGAGATCCTGGGTTCGAGTCACAGTTGCGACCGTTAGCTTTTTATTTTTCTATATCTTGTTCTTTTTCATATTTTCGGTTAGATTTATTAGTATTAACTACTTCTTCTTTTTGTTTGTATTTCTTGGGCATTAACTATGTAACAATTTATAGACATTTTGTTTTGAATAGTCTTATTTTCTGTATTCATAGACATTTTGTTTTGAATAGTTTTATTTTATGTACAGATAAATATATTTAAATTACGCTAGGTCTGCGCTCATTAGTCGCTTTGATTATGACCTTACTTTGCAAGTATTGGTTGAGATTGTTTTGGTAAAGTATCGCTTCCACCGCGCGTAAACTGCACTAGATTTTTTTATAAATATGTACGTATTAAATAATGAATTTCTTTTTTTGCCTCACATAAATACCATCGGAAAGGGTTTTTGTTTCAATTTGTTAAGATCACCAATCCGTGAAGATTTGTGAAAAATCATTAGAATCGTCATGAAAGAAAGCTGATACCATCACTGACCATTTATCTTTTAAGCCATTGAAATTGATTAATTCGTCATGAAATAATATCGATATTTGATAATGTTTTATCAATTTTACCAAAAAATGTAAAACGAAAACGTTCACAAACACTTTTTATTCGTATCAAGTGATACAGATTTTTAGTCGGATAATATTATCCGAGATACGATTATGTTACAAAATTAAATTAATTTTGTCATCTATAGAGCGTATTAGTTTCCATTATTTACAAAAGCCAACATTCCCCTGCGGATGAAATTCCGCGAAATTTCAGAATTAATTTCCGTTATGGTTTGACTGCGGTCAGGATATAATTACTATTTTGAAACCATGGGTATTGAAAGTTTTTTCCCATCAGCTTCACCGGGGAGGCTGTGAGGAAAATAATATCCGACAGGGCCTTCATCACGTTAGAGGATACTGTGTTGAGGATCTTTTTAAATAAAGGAAAGTGAGGAGATTCTGGGAAGGAAAAACGTATGAGGAATTCTCTAGGGTCGGTGTGTCCAGAAGCGACGGACATACTGTGGTGCAAAGCGATGGACAGGTTAAAAAACCTCCCTCAACCAGCCCCACGAACCCTGTTAAGTCACCAAACGTGGCAAACCACTTGGGATGACCTACGGCAGAGGATATATATAGAAACCCTTGTGGACGTGCTCACAACAACTCGCAAAAGTTTCTTCGCAATCGGATGAACGGTTTGGCAATGCATAATTTCATAATGCCAGAGCTGACTATTTTATTGCAGAAACCATCGCGGGCATGCACACCTCAAATCCTAACAAAAAAAATATGTATGAATATTTTGATTTCAATTTTTTTTTTAGTTATTTTTATTCAGTTTTATGTATAACGTGCATTTTATGTAATTAAATATCAAATCCCAAATGGGCATGAATGAAAAAAATGAGTGTGCTTTAGACCACACGACTGAAATAAAACATCTGCTCCATCTATATGATAGGAAGAGAGAAAAAAATGTGCGCGTGCACTGCTCTCTTTTACTCCTACAGCGTGATACAGACAATAGGCCTGCACTGTGTCTTAGATATACGAAACGTAACTTGCTATGAGAGAAAGAGAGAAAGAAAATACTCTCTCTCTTGCCCCTACAGTAATACACGAAGCGTAACTCTCTCTCTCTTTCTACCTTCACTAACTTATATCTCCCTCTAAACCACCGTTCGCCTCGCTTTTCGTAACGCTCTCGTCACGCATTCGCCAGCTTACTCCCCAAGTCAAGCGTGCGTAAAGAAGTTTTACTTCAATAATAGAGAAATAAAAGCCGAAGATAAATTGTGAATACCTCGAAAGGTATTCAGTTTCCAGAAACGAAATCTTTACCCGACTCGGACACGGGGTTATTAATAATTTAAGGAAATAATTTAATGGAATTTGAATTGAGAGAATTATCGAAGTGAATTCTAGGGCACAACTTATAACTTTCGGTTTTATGCAAGCCTTTGAGCCTTGAGGTTGGAAGATCATGTATATCGTGTAAACTTGACAATCCTTAAATGGGAAAATCTTCCTAGTTGGACATTAAAAAACTGTATTTCTTTTTAAAATTATTGTATTATCACATAAGTATTGTATTATTACTGAACTAAGTCAATATATTGTACCCTGTATTATGATTAACCATAAAACAAGATTCAATTCAATGTGGTTTCCTGCAGAGGAACATGTTCCATGGGAAAAGTCAATTAAATACCTAGGTGTAACGCTAGACTCCAAGCTCACCGGGAAGAAACACATAACTGGAAAAATTAAACCAGCAACTAAATGTCTATCATCACTATATCTAATGATGGGAAAAAAGTCGTTTATAAACGGACAACAAATTATTGTTACACAAAATAACTATAAGGCCTGGCTTCGCCTATGCTTGCCTGCGGCTCCCAGCCTCTTAAATAAAATTCAAATCTTTCAAAACAAAGCCATTAGACTTGCGATTAATGCGCATAAATGGAGTAGAATTTCTTCTCTCCATAATGACTGCAACATTTCGTTGATAAAGGACTTCATTGTCTCACAAGCAACTAAATTTTACGCTGGCCTACCGGGCCACGCGAATCTTACAATAAATACGCTCGCGAAATATAGCGAAAATGATAACTTTAAATGTATAAAAACCAAAGATTGTCCTCCGGAAGGAATTAAAACCTGCACACAGCCGCAGTAAAGTTGTTAACTCTCATTCAATCCATTTAATCTCTATAAATAAAAATGAATCCCAGAAATGTATGTACGCGCATAACTTCCGAGCGACTGCACCAAATTGGATAATTCTTTTTTTGTTGTGTTTGTCATTGTCAGGACAAGGTTTATATAATACTATTGGTCAGCTCTGGCATTATGAAATTTGTATTTGTACTATAAATAAAAATGAATCCCAGAAATGTATGTACGCGCATAACTTCCGAACGACTGCACCAAATTGGATAATCTTTTTTTTTTGGGTTCGTTATTGTCAGGACAAGGTTTATATAAAACTATTGGTCAGCTCTGGCATTAAGAAATTTGTATAAAAAATTGCAATAGGTGGCACGCGAGCTGTTTTAAAATTGTGTATGTAATGTATGGAATACGGGAGCGGGGAGGGGGGAGGGAGAAGGGGAACTCGGGAGGAGGGTTCGCGGAACGGGTGAAAGGGGAAGTGGAGTGGGGAGAGGGAAGGTTGAGGAAGCGGAGTGGGAACGCGAGAGGGGAAGGGGAGGCGGAAGTGGAACGGGACAAATGGGAAAGGACACGCAGGGAGAAACAATTTCTTTATTTAATGGCATAGCAACGCATGCCGGGAACCAGCTAGTAATAATATAAACGTAAAGTAGATAATTCATATATAATTATGCTAGAGTCAGTAAACTCATGTTTAGGATCTCTGTAAAATGAATCAATCAAAAGTCAAAAGTATAGGTGCCTGTGCATTCCAAAGCATTTCCTGGGTTATGTATGACACAGGAAATGAATTTATATAATGCAAAACTTCCTGTCTACGTACATGGTTTTGTATTATGTTTTGTACGACGCGGTGTGGACAGTAGTTGGACAGGCATCTTTAAATTTAATTCCATTAAATATAAGTAGATTTTATGGTTGCTTTTTTCAGTTTTTCTTTCTTTAGTTTCAGTGCCGGCAACCGGGGCGTTTATATTGCTTTCCTTAAGTGATAAAAGAAAAACAAGTTAAAAAAGGTTAAGTAGGTTATGTTAGGTAATGGCTTTTTTCTTATTTTCATCACTTGCAATGACTTTTCAAAATGTTATTGAAATGCCACCTAGTGGAGTTGTCATGGAACCATTTTTGAAATAGGAGTAAATTAGGAACATGCCTTTTTTGGACGTGAAGTCCACTATTCACGGAACTATCTACTTATTAAATAATTCCGATAGATAGATGATTTGTAATTTCCACGATTAGTTTTCTACTTATGCATACCAAGGTTCTGGTACGCATAACTGCTCCACAGAGAGAAACGCGGAATTTGCCAATTAAATACGTCCACACAGACGATTTAGAGATTGCACGACTAGTTTTTGGCGATGACTGCCGTTGCCAGGGACGAGGGACACCTGTGATCGCTACCGAACAGTGAACTAGTAGACGACGCAATAGGAGTATCCTTTAAGTGCTCGCTAAACCAATTTAGCCATATCCCGGTACAAGGCGATCGGGAGCTCAATGGACTAAGTGTGGCGTACGTTAAATTTAACAATTATTGGAACTTAAACTACCTTTGAGTTTCTAGCTCAATTTTCAGTGCATATATGTACAAAGATACTAGCATAATACTTTGACGATAAATAGTGACTGCTGACTAGTGACAAATGTCGTTTTTAACTTAGAATAACATAAAATACGGTATGTCTCTAACAACTTTGTTCTTTTTGTGCATACCGCACATATGTACGAGTATCATCAACCAATCAGAACAAATAAACTAAATTAAACAATTTTCAAAAAAAAATTACCGTGAAAAGTCAATATTTTATATTTCATATTATAACTTAAAACCTAAGTAAAAATCGTGGCCCCCCTCGTGGGCACAGGAGCTCCTCTTTTCTGATAAGGTATACATGACTAAAAACGACCTGTAATATAATGTTTTGTAAAATATGTATAAATATATATATATATGTAGCTCATATTTTTTATATTACAATTTTTTTTTTAAATGTCTCAATTCAGCTGTTATGGAATTATGGCATCCGTAAGTGGTGGATTTTCAATAGGGAGATGCTGATAGATATTTGAACGCTTCAATCTTTACACTATCGCAACTTAGAATAATAATGTTAAGTTTTGAAATAGCTTTGGGACCAAAACCCATTTCCCAAAGTCCTCTTATTGTTAATCATCTCCCGTTGTCCCTCCTACAAGGCCCAGTAATAAGAAACTAAAAGGAAGCAGATGAGTACCTACTTTGCTAGTGCACAATTATTGCTCAAGAATTGAAAATACCTACATTTTGTCATTCGAAAATTGTTGCGATCTGGTTTACATCTCCACTGATTTCTCTCTTGAAATTCGTATCAAGAATACTATTTAAACCGTAAAGGTGAAGTTAAACCAAACCTTGTGCCATCCAACCAAGACCGGCCACCATCATCATTGGATACAAGCAGTATATGGCTTCAGAAAATGTAGTATCGATTTAAAAACGCCATCAATTGTCTTCCATCATAATTTACAGTCCACCCTAGAGCGTCACAATATCGGTCGTGTCAAATGGAAAAAACTACAAAAAACTACAAACTACACTTTTAGCATTTTTTGATAGAATTTAACATGTTTCCATTTTTAATCGGATTACAAGCTATGCATGTTCGATCCAGTCCAATTTTATTTAAACCAATTCGTCCTGAGCAAGCAACAAACAAAATCTCGCGAACATACTAACAGAATCTTGGTAGAGTTGTTAAGTCAACATGTTTTTTCATTTGGACAAAGTACCGTCTAGTGCTAGTTGAATGTTTGTCCTTCGTGTCCTCGACTCGTGCAAAGGTGGCGCTTATTTCGAACACAACATATCCCACAGGTAATTTAGCCACCACGATAAAAAGCATTTAAGCGAGAGTCGGGCTAGCAACTTACAATCAACTCTCTGTGTGCGCTGCTCCAAAGATAAAAGCCAGTTTTTGCAGAATTTTCTTACTGAACAAGGCTTTTGTGTTTTTATGTGTACGGGTACAGCATTAGTGAGTCTCACTGTTGGGGGCCGATTGTATGGTATCCTATGTAATGTAGATGTTGAGGAAATGTGTTTTTAATACGGGGATATAAAAGGAAAACATTAGCGTCTAAAGGTATTCTAGAGTAACTGCTTAGCATGTATTTTATTATATGTACCGATATTACTGACAGTACATACGGATACCATTATAAAGAGCTCAGATAAAGAATCTGAGTGTTTTCTAAAAACATCAAATAATAAAGTAAAGCTGAAAAGTGTTTATTTTTTAAAAGGAAATAAATTATAAGACGATTCGTAATAAAACATCATTCCTGTTTATATCCGAAAAAACTATAAAGAATGCAAAAGAAAATTTATTGTTCCTTCAGGTACCTACATTTAATTTCCATTTACAACATTCCTGGGAACATTAATAAGCGCTTGTTTAGTGTGCTTTAAAATATACCACCTGACTGATATACATGATGTTAAGATACGTATCTGACTTACTTTAACCATTCGTGAAGTTGTTTGGAGTTTTTTTTACATTAGCTCCACGCAGGAGGCCCTGAGAAAAATAATTCCCCTCAGAGTCTATGTCATCTTTTGGGAATGCTGTGTGGAGGGCTATTTAAGGAAAGGAAGGAGGGGAAGTTCTGGGAAAGAAAAAGGTGTGAAGGGTGGGTAGGATTGTGGGAGTCAGTATGTCCAGGAGTGACAGACATATATATTTATCCCTCCCACTGCGGTGCAAGGCAATGTTTCGAGAGAGTCCTGCTGAAGAGGTCAAAAGATCTCCGGCCTTCCACGTAGTTGGCGGGCGGACTCTTCCGCCGCCAAGATCCGGACCAACCTAACCCCATGAACCTGGAAACCCCTGCTATGTCACCAAACGCAGCGAACCACTTGGGGTGACCTATGGCAGAGGTGTTGGTTACCCAATAAATGGTAAAAATGTAGTTGAGAATTTGTTTCTCCGGAGCATTGTTTTTTCAAATAATGTCATGAATCACTGGTTAAAATAAGTCAATTATGTCTTTTGACGCCCTCACATGATATTATTAAATACTGACTCTAGTTATGCTTCTCTAACCAAAAATAATGTAGTTTATTATTTAAGTCCCACGCTACACATATATACCGCATTTACCCCGCTCATTTGACATAATATGTTCGATTTCCCCCGTTTTACGCTAACAATCCATATAAGTTTAAATTTACCACTGCATTCAATGAGTATTTATTTCGCGAGCGACAGTTTCATGCATACAAAGTACCGTATCATTTTCCCACACGAACTAAACGGAGCAACCCGATCGTGTATTTTCTCGCGTGCAAAATTTGTCTCAACCAATAAAACTGGTATCGATGTGTTACCACCACTTTCAGTATAATTTCGTGTCAATTAAAACATCAAGTTTATGGTTTATTGTGCTTTGTAATCAGGTCAACGCATCATTTTTTGTTGATACTTTATACCTTACTTTAACATTACAAAATAGGTAAGTATGTACCAAATACATTTGGCATTCTGAGACGCAAGCTGGAGTACGCGAGCGATGTTTGGGCACCGTACCACCAGAAGTACATTGATATGTTAGAGCAAATCCCGAAGAAATTCCTCAGGTATGTTTATATGCGGAAGCATGGAACCTATCCAAGGTTCATGCAACATATTGACTTACTTGAGGAAATTGATTCTGCGAGTCTAGAAACTCGACGGAAAGCAAGTCTTGCTATGCTGTCTTTCGAAATTTGTAACGATTTCATCGATAGCCCTCTCTTGGAATGCTATGATTTATATGTATCAGCCCACTACAGCCGAAGTCGACATCATGACTTATTTAAAGTACCGAACGGCAGAACAGACGTCTTGGCAAAGCATAGCGTGACGAGGAGAGTGGTGCTGTTAAATGGAATTGCAAACCATTTGGATGTAAGTGACTGTTCTTTATATGCCTTAAAAATATTATTGAAGAGTCACTTGCCTAAATGCTGATAGGGTAACTAAATTGTACTGTAATGGGAAGTATTCTGTTGTACAATAATAATAAAATAAAATAAAAAATAAATAACCGACAAACCAACAAAAAATACTTATTTCTATTGAGTGTAAATAACTTGCGTAAAGTATCCCGCTCTCTTTCACTCGCAACCTTACTCGCTTCTCCGCCCAGTCTAATCTACCTACCACTTACCAAATATGAATATAAAGATGGAAATGAGTGTGATTCTTCCGCACCTCTTTGACGTTAGCATAAAAAATATTATTATTCTGAGAATCGTATGAATTTGATGTCGGCTCTATACTGCTTTACAGTCGTCGTTTGAATATTTCAATCTGGACTTTTTTTTGCAATACCAAATTCAGTGCCTCACCAAAACTTCGGCCAAAGGGAGAAAACGATTTCCTTTTATACTTTTGTATTTTTTTCCCCGAATACGGTCAATGGAATCCTTTATATTGATGACTTGGCGTGAATTTCTTATTCCTAGGGAATAGGTACGTAGCATTCATGTTCCTTTCTGCGTCTCTTTTGTTATCGCTGCCGGCCTCATAAAGCTTCTAGTGTAGCTGTAGCTACTTTGTTTTAACATAATATACGAACAAGAGAGGGAATTAATTCATTCTTTTCAATGATGATGAAGTAATCTCTCGAACAAAAGTTTAGTTTGCCATTAATGGAATATTCGTTAAATTGTGATGTTATTTCGAAAGCTCGTTAGATAAATAGTGATGTTATTACTGTAACTGCTATTACTGTGATGTTATTACTAGTAATAAAGAAAGTTAAATTATTAATACTTAAATTTTGAATGTTATTATACTATAAAGCAAAAGCTTAAAGGTTGTCTGCCAGGGCGACTCTACTACACGTAGGATCCTTTCTTCCACTGATGTATTTATAATAACCAAAGAAAACGAAACCCAAGATGATTCCTAGTAAAAACATCATCAAACAGTGATGATGTTTTTATCGAAAAAAAAACTATAAAGAATACAAAAGCAAATTTAATTTTCCTAAAGTACCTACATTTAATTTATATTTACAACATTCCTAGGAATATTATTCAGCGCTTGTTTAGAGTGCTTAAAATATATTTGACTGACATACAGGTGTTAAGATACGTACCTGACTTATTTTAACCATTCCTGAGGATGTTTAGAGTAAAAATGTAGACATTTTGTTCTCCGTAGCATTGTTTTTTTCAAATAAAGTCATCATGAGTCATTAAAGTTATAACTGTATACAGGCCCCTAGCATCTCAGCCCATTTGAGACTCCTCAGGTTGAGATGGGCTGGGCATGTACAGAGAATGCCGGACACATGCGTCCCAAAAATTATGAATGGACAGCGAGGTGGGAGACGAAAAGTGAGAAGACCCAGATTGAGGTGGGAAGACGAGGTAAGAGGGGATGCAGCACAGCGTCTCCAGGTATAAACTGGAAGTCAGCTGCTGAGGACAGGAGGATTTGGAGGTGAATGTTGCGGGAGGCTAAAGCCCGATATGGGCTGTAGCGCCATCGGAGAGAGAGAGAAATATATTATTACTACCTACCGCATGGCGGGCCGGAGAGCCAGACCTAACTTCCAGCCGGACTCTCTCAATCGCTGTGAAGGTGGAAGACAGTGAAGTCCTTCACTCCAGGAAATATTGACCCCAGATTTCTATCCACACCTCATGTATTTTTCTTTCATACAACTTTCAATTTTTCCTTGCCATACATAAAAAGACTCTCCACACAGCATCGCCAAAGATAATATAGGCCCTGAGGGACTGTTTTTCTCAGGGCCGTCCGTGGGGAGCTTATAAAAAAAAAAATATGTGGTTACAAAAAGTTATTTTCCTAGATTTTTTCTGCAACAATATGCAGTGTGCGTGTCATTGCAGATGATATTTTGAACTCAAACAAATTATTTGACGATATAATTTATTTATTTATTTGTTGGCTAGCCAACAGAATATATCACATGTAATTATTACATCAGTTAACAATTTTAATATGGTTACAGTGATAATTCCAATGAGAGGTGAGCACACCATTCATAACAACATTTTTAATTGGTTGTAAAACATAGTAATAAATTAAAGTACATACGTAAAACAAGAAGAATCAATAATTACAAAATATAAAAAAATGAAATAATTTAACTTTGTATAAACCACTTATTTGATGCGCAAATCCGACCGGTTTCGGAACAAACGTTCCTTCGTCAGGGAAAGCTTATACTAAATAATAAGATAATAAGCTTAAGCGTATAAGCTTTCCCTGACGAAGGAACGTTTGTTCCGAAACCGGTCGGATTTGCGCATCAAATAAGTGGTTTATACAAAGTTAAATTATTTCATTTTTCTATAATGGATAACCACAAAATAATAGCTACATTCAAAAATATAATTACAAAATATATTCACACATGAACATATACATACATTTATACACATTTTATAGGTCTAGGTGAGGAGATCATCAGAGATATTTAAGTATAATTTCCTTCTGAAAGTAGTAATTGAGTTTGAAAATACATCTAAGTCTTCATGTTTGCAATATTTATTGTATAACCGAGTCATTCTCGAGGTTGGTTTGAAGAAACTTGTATTAATACGGTAAGTATCGATCCAAAAGGTTTCAAGGTTTCTCGTGAATTTCGGCCTTATATTAAGATTAATTTGATTAATTAAATATGAATCATACATGTTGGTCATGATTTTAAACAGGGAGATCAAATCTGAAATGTGCCTTCTTTTGACGAGTGAGACTTCTCTAAAGTGTGTGAGTCTTTCAGCATAGTTATCTAGATTCCGATGTACTCCAGATTTGTAAGCTAGTATTCTTTTTAACAGACTCCACTTTATTGATATGAATTATAAAATAATGGTGTATTGTAGTTCAGTTTCAGTTCTACCGCAAGACGTATTTAAGTGACGCACTAAACATTTACAAGTCAGACGATCCGCAGTACGCTGAAATCGGTAGATGCGGTAAAGTTGCGCATAAAGTTATAAGGTGCTATCAATAATATATACCTAATAACATTTTATTTATAGTTCGCCTAATAGTATTAGCCAAGCACATTCCAAAGCCAAAGATCGATCGGCTACGGAGGTCGTCAAAAAGCTCGTAAAATATTTTCAAGCGCACGCCGGCCGCGCCGCGTCCGAACTCAGAAGAAAGTTAATTTATGGGCGTGCTTTATGCGGTGCGGCTACGAGCTGACCACTCGAAACATTCTCCCGCTTCGTTTCGCCTCGCCTCGCCTCGCCTCTCCTCGGTCCGGTCTTGTTCCAGGCCTTTTGATGTTTTAATTAAAGGTGAAATTGTTTTGCAACTAGGTGGCAGCCATACTGGTTGGCCAGGCGAAAAATAAATTTCCTACACACGGAGGAACTAATAAAGTGGGGCGGCGTTATGCTTGGTTAGATAGCAGCGTATTTTTTACGGCCACCCCTGAACTTCTTTTCTTTTTTTTGCTTTTCCTTAAACAGAGAGATTGTTTCTGGGGATAAATCATACTTAGGCATTACCTACCTATGTGCTTATTTGCGCTAGTAATTTAGGGAAGATTTATCTTTGGGGTTACGTTACAAGTATATTTTAATATACACTGATTAATATATCACGGTGTTGTCGGAGGAGTTGGATTGTACCTTATATTACCGATTTGTGAAGAGTTTGTGATATTTCGTCAAGTGACTGCTGAGCCTTCTTTAGATAAGTAGTAAAAATGTAATATTTTTCCGTGGAAAACCAGACGCCAAAAATATATTTTGTTAGCACGGAAACAAAGGTGGAGTAGTTGGACATTGGATAGGTTTCACAAAAAATTCAAGTTTGTTTTGAAGTGAAAACTTTTTTAGCATCGTTAACCAATGGAGCGACAGCGCATTTTAAAACTTTTTTCTCCGTTCGCTCGAGATTTTCAGAAGATTTTTTCATTTTTAAGACATTAAAAAAATCATACCTTCGAATAACAACATACTTATTTATTTATTTAATTTCAACGGTATACATATACCATAAGAGCTGATTACATGTCACAAAATGAAAAATAATAATACAGAAACAATAAAAAAAAATTGATTAACAGATGATTGTAGCATTTGAATTAGAAATGACACGAG
Organism: Limnephilus marmoratus; assembly: GCA_917880885.1. Lineage (NCBI taxonomy): Eukaryota > Metazoa > Arthropoda > Insecta > Trichoptera > Limnephilidae > Limnephilus > Limnephilus marmoratus. Next base: position 37,668,586 of record OU862920.1, on the reverse strand, counting down.
ATAAACAATTACATACAAAAATCTATAGTACAAAATAATAGAATTAATATTGACTGAAAAGGTTTGAAAGCATGCCCTCTTGTACCTACCTTCCGTGCAGTTAAATAGATCTGCAACATCTGCATATCTATTAGTAACATCATGTAACCTAGGTAAAAGGGAGTGTTTAGTATACTCAGTCTTATTATTGTTACATTTAAAGAGGATTTTAGATCGAGTGGTTGGAGCTTAGTTAAATCAGGACATTTATTTATTATATTGACATAAAAACTTATTAAAATGCTGTAAAGCCAACGAATTTACCTGTTTTTTTACCGTTCATCTCACATTTGCATTCGCCGGATTTAATAAAAAAATACACTAATCGTAAAGTAAAACCGCACGCATCCTGCGTGTTTTTTTTTTCTTTGAAACTGCCGTGAGAGGTACTTATTCGGGTCAACATAGAATATTTTCGTTTTCTGTATATTCTCCGTGTATACGATACTTGATAATGAAAGTTGCATATCTATGGAAAAATGGCTTAATTTTAACCGTAAACAGTCAATCAGAAATTCTGCGCGTAAAAAATAATTTATCAATTTATTTTTAACATCGTTATAAAAGAGTCTACGAAGTTCGGATTTACGACATCCATTGGCAAAATAGATTAAGCATTTCAAGAGCTTCGTTTTAAGAACAAAATAACAAACGTGGAAGCAACTTTTTTAAAAACATTTCTTTCTGAATCAAGTAGATAATTGCCCTTTTTATCCGAAAAGCAATTGGAGACATCTAAAATTACTGGAATATATGGCAAAAATTACTCTAGTGGTTAAAAAGAGTCAAACACATATATCTTCAGGATTTAGCCTGTGAGATAGCAATAAAATATTTATTTATTTCACGGGTACTTACTTGGATCCAATGTAATACGATAAATACAAGGTCCCACGCAAGTTTCCTGTAGTCTAGTGGTATAAAGCGCCTGACGAACCTTAGCGGTCAGATATTCAGCTGACCAGAGATCGAATCTTTCGAAATCCAAAAAATCCAAATATTTTTAATTTTGTAAAATCAAAATGCATTTTTTCGAACCACTCCAAAACGATCAGGTAAAGAAAACACAAAAGAAAGCGACATCTAGCGATTCCGAAGAAGAAAACACAAATACTAATAAGATGACCAAATGTAAAGGAAAAGGTGCGCTGGAATTTGACGACCAAAATATGGAAAAACTCATCTTTCACATTGATTAAAAAAAGTGTTTCGAAGTCTCCCCACTCTTGTCTACTTTAGTTTTCTGAAGGTTTCACTTCTACCGCGTGTGAATTTCACAATCAAATTTTATTTTAGTTTTTCCATTTAAAATTGTATAACATGGTATATGGCGTCTTGTCCCATTCTTTGACAAGTTAATTGGTTTAAATGATCGATGTATTTAAAGCCGAAATGGTTTGCAAACTATCTTATGCAAAAAAAAACTTTTCACATTAAAGTTAATCTAAACGTACTAGATACAAAATAAACAACCTGACATTTTTCACATTCGATTGAAACTCACATTATCAGAAAGTTTTTTCCAATTTATTTTCTTACTTGAATCAAAAGCTGTTAAGTTTTTAAAAAGTACGTTATTTTTTTTTATGGAATATGATTAAGGCTCTGCAACCGGGCCCGAAAAGAAGAAGATGGAGAGATACGAAATTACGAATGTTAGAGGAGAGCGCTAACATTTACAGCGAAAAAATCGATGCGAAAATTGCGAAAATGTTTAATAAAATACGACTCGCAAATGAACTCGAAAATGTTTAATAAAAAAATCTCGCGGGCATTATCTTAAAAAGCATTTAAAGAAACACTGTGAATTTTTTCATATATATAACTTGTAAAATAACTGAAACAAACGTGTTAATAATAATTTTTGGAGCATACTTTGCGATTTTTTTCTATCGAGGGAATTTTATATAATTTGCGTTTCGGCGCGGGCAAAGTCTAGATATTATCTTCAAGGATAACATATATTTTTTTAAGAGCTTTAAAACTTACCGTGTTTAAGGGAAATATGTAATAAATCGGTACAAATTTGGGTTGCGGGCCCTTAAAAGGTTATAGTGGGATTTTAAACATACTAATTTCGGTCGATCAGTACATGGGTAAGTTGATTAGTAATGGTAAATATCTCTGCGTAACGCTAATTATTCAAGTTCAATGACCTTTTAGTTTGTAAAATTGGAAGTACATGTGATATTAGAAAAGCGATAAAGTAAGAATCAAAAATTATTTATGACTCACTAATTTGTTAAATTGGAACAAATGGTTTTGTATGCACAACTTATTTAATCAAAATTTCATGATTTAATCATGTTTCAAAATCAAAGGTTTCTTCATAAGGATAAAATAAAAACAATGTAAAAAAAGTTTTGTTTCCATTTAATTAAAATGTGAATATGAGTTTACTGAAGAAGTACTAATTTTTTATTCGAAAAGTGTATTTGTTTTGTTTGCATATTCAGTGATGCTAAGATGAATTAATAAAGTGAAGATACGTTGCAGACAACGCGCGTAGTTTCACTAAAATGACCGGTCGGTGGTTGAGTGGCAAAGATATTCAAATACAAAAGAGATATGCTATGGTTTCCGCGCAACTGTCGGCGGACTACGCCCTAATTAGAGTAGTCTGCATACAAAAATAATTTGTTCATTTCGTTGATTTTTTGAAAATGTGCATTAGTAGGTATTGGTTAACAATACTGTTTGAATACGGAAAGAATTCGTTCATGTAGTTTAAAGTTCGTTTGGTTTATTCCTTAATTATTCGTTCATTTAGTTTATTTTTTAATTGGTAAACAATATCGGCGACACCCGGAAGCGCAGTCCCACATAGTAAAAACTGCAGATAGCACATCTACTTATATTTCAATATCTTTGTTGAGTGGGCATAACGCTTGGGTCCCACCCGGGCGACGTGTGTTCGATTCCTCGGCTAGCTAAGTCCTCCATCACAACACAAGCAACATTTTCGGCTTTCGTGGTGGTAGTAGGAGATTTTCAAACATTGTTAACCCGGGAATGTTTGTCTTTCATTAAAAAAAAAAAATAGGTCCGGTGGACACACTTCGACTGCCCAATTATACACATATTGCTTGAATGGCTATCCTTTTCATAAACAGTGCTTTTTTTTCGATTGGTATGAATATAACGTGTCTTGTATTTTTAAAACGTTATTGGAACTTGTCAATTTTTCAATATTTACCAACATTTTACTAACATTCGCAGGGTAAATTTCGACTTTTGACAGGTAATTATCCTAAGGCAAATTATCATTTATAGATACTTTCAGCTTCACAAATTCCACAATTATAATATTCCGTGACCTTAATGGTCCATTCTGGCTAATATGATTGTTTTGAAATGAAAACTTCTTTAGTACCATTGTGACTTGAAACTCGATAAAACGAAAAATAGCGACGCAAACATCTATAGGATTAGGTCTTGGCGGCGAATGCGTTTGCCCGCCTATTGTGTGGCGGGCGGTGTAGGGAGAGTCTGGTTGAGACAGACCTAACTTAGACTCCTGCCAGACTATCTCAATCCATCACCTTGAACCCTGGGAGAATGAGATAGTATAATCGGTATCCTCTTTGTGCGGTGCTTCGTAGCCTATAGTTCTCCTCTTTGTGCGATGCTTCGTCAACTCCCCACTCTTGTCTACTTTAGTTTTTTAAGTGAAAACTTTTTTAGCACCGTTGTGATTTGAAACTCGACGAAACGAAAGCAACAAACAAATTCATCTACAGGATTTAATCCGTTAGAGAAAGAGATAGAATAATTGGTCTCCTATTTATGTGGTGCTTCGTAGCCTCCCCATTCTTGTCTACTTTAGTTTTCTGAAGGTGATGCTTACTGCGTGTGAATTGCACACTCTATTTTTTTAAGTAAATAAATAATTGTTTAAACATAACCACCGACAAAACTACACTGAATTAGACTATACTCCCGATACAATAATGAAACAAAACAAAAAAGAGTGTGCTTTAGACCACACGACTAAAGTAAAACTTCACTAACTTATATCTCCCTCTCAACTTCCGTTCACCTCTGACCGACCGTTCCCTTTTCATAACGCTCTCGTCACGCATTCACCAGCTTACTCCCCAAGTCAAGCGTGCTGAAATCATATTGATATAATATGTTTTTGCCCTTCCGTTAGAATTAAAACCGTAACGTCCCGAAAGCATTTACCTTACGAATATTTCGATGCGAACCCATTTCCACTTGATTAATTTTTGATCTCTTAGTATATTAAAAAATCCATAAATTTGTAATAAGCATTCGCATTCTGATTTGAAACAATCTTAAAATCATAACTTAAACATTTTTTGAAATTTCCAAGCTCTTTATGAAAATTTTATCATCACTGAAAAAGCTTAAGAAAAATTGTTGCTTGGCGTTGATCTTGGAATTTCAGACAAAACATACTCCGTAGAAATCAGAATTAACCGTTTGAGAGTTTTCGCCGCCTCAGAAAACTAATTTCCTTTTGATATATTAAGTATATTACAATATGTTTCAAAAGCCCAATCATGTCTGATTAAGTTTAAAGGGGATCGAAATGAAAATCCTGTCTTCACTTCAGAACATGCCTTCCATTGATATGCTTGGTGTAACTTTAACGTTTGATAGATTCTCCTGTCTTATCAAACGGATTGCAATCTTTAGAGCACAGGCATGCTGATGGGAATGCTGTCCTTTTTCTAAGGGAAAAAATCCAAACTCGCGTCCAAGATTTGTACACGTTTGGTATTTGTCATGAGAACGGGACGCTTCTATTTCTCGTTCTTGAGTTCAACAGCTCGGCTATGAAATGAATTGCCTCTGTGTCTCCCCAAGGGCCGCTGGTCGCACAGTGTGTTCGTGTGCAGCACTGGCAAATTACAATGTCTAAATTTACTTTATTTACTGAAGACTATAAAATCTCTAATTTAAATCTATAGAATCTCTAATTTAAATTCTCTAATTTAATCATTTCAAAGTATTAGTTACCAATATCATCGCTTTTAATCTCCAATAGCGCGGCCGCCGAGCGCCTTCGTATCGGCCGTTTGCATTCGCTTTGCAAACGAACCAAATCATGTTTTTGAATGGGATATTTAAAACATCCGAAGCACGTCGATTTCGCTATTTGTACCAAAATTTGGCTTGAATCCGTGTGCCACCCGCAACCGACATAATCCGATTCTTGCCGAAGTTTACCGATTGACCATGAACCATTACCCGAGTTGACACGAATACAATCGAATTTCGGTGAAGATCATAGATCAGTTTGCGTCTAGTGCGGTCTAGCGGTGCGCGTTATATTGACCGTGACGTGATAATTATTATTTTGTTTTTTGTACTGATTGTATTAAATACCAATAACCTAATTTATTAATATATAATTTTATTACAACATTGAGTGCAACCAGCGTTGAATATATTAGAGGAAATAACAGTTTGTTTGAAAATAAATTAATAATTAAAAATTCTTAATAAAAAATTTTTTTGTAGGTACGGATTGTTAGTGAACCACCACATTCTCAGGGCAGCGGCCGCCACTGGTCTCCTCCCTCCTACAATAAAAAGACCCTTCCCAAAGGTGACATAAGACCTGAGGTATATTATTTTCCACAGGGTCTCCTGTGTGGAGTTAATGTAAAAAAAATCTGCATGCTTCGTGAACAACATCAACTTCTTTAAAAATATACAAATATTCCTGAAGAAGTGAATATTGTTCACGAAACAATAGATTGTTTTTATGAAAATAAAGTGATGTAAGCGATGTCATTTGTTTGGAAATTATTTTCGTCCTGTATGGAGTTAATGTAATTTTTTGTGTCGGTTTATAGACATACCTACGCAGTAAGAACGCCCTCGTAATTTCCCTTTATTGTATTATAACGTGCATCGTTTATGATAAATATATCGTTTATAATTTTCAACTTGTAATATTTTAACATAGGCATTTTACTTCTATTTCAAACACCAAAACATGTACAATGTGACCATAGAAGGGGGTACCCCAGTAAGGACACATTTTTCCACAAAATTGTAAAACAAAGAAAAAATGAATAAGTAAATAAAATAAATATAATGGTTTCAACAGAGCTATGCGATATCTATTGAATACAACTCATAAAATTTGTATTCAATAACGCAAAGTTGTCTTAGCCAGGTTGAATTTTCAATCAAAATACATAAACCATCAAATAATATTAAACTGACTAGAACATCACATGTATTCCGAAGAGACCAGAGCTTTCGCATCCATCTTTGATATTCCACGTGGTATCGGAGTCGACCTTTGGTGCTCATTAAATAGGACCAGCGTGGGAGGGGGTCTGATGGAACTGGAAAGTGCCCTGTTGGGAGTGGTTCTCCGTATTAAATTATAACTAGTCCTTAGGAATAAAAGATAGATGCCGTCTACACCCAAAGCGATTGACGAAAATTTGGGTCGACATTTGATATATGAGGAACTATATACGAATATTATTGAACACTAACTTATGTGAGGACTTTGCATGGTTAAATTAAAAGTGAAACAACGTATTACAACGAAAATTTTCTTCAACGATAATTGGAAATATTTATTTCATTATTTATTTATTAACGTCCTTTTTAGGGTTTTTTACGTATGAACAGTAAAAATTATACCTACAGTATTTATTGTACACAACTAAACTGCCTTCTAAATTATTATTTTTTAAATAGTGCGGTTTACTAATCTATCGTAACCTATTTAACATTTTTCATGATTTTTTGTCATCATTTTTCTTAAATTTTCAAAGGAGGTGTTGAAGTTGCATGATTCTAAGTTTTCCAGTCACTGATTTAGCGCCAAAAAAGGTGCAATCGTCATAATGGTCTCTGGGAATTTGATGACTTTGTGGATGTCTCTATACACGTAATAGTCAACAGGTAGCGCAAAACGTCAAGTGATTCTGTAGGTGGCAAGTAAAATATGGTAACTGTGATATCCTAGACATTTGTTTAAGAAGCTCATTTTATTTTTATTTTTATTTTTATTTTTGCAGAAACAAACAGTACATTATTACATAATGGGAAATATTTACAAAGTTATAGAATTAATACAATAATTGGTACCAATGATATGTCGCTGTTATATACTTATATTTTTGTGTGAAAAATAATGCATTATACCTAAATTAAGTTAGTAACTTATTGAAGGAGAGGGGTGTGTGAGAGTGTTTGTATGTGTGTAAATGAGGGTGTGTGTGTATAACGATAAAGCTGTCGATAATACAGGAATTGAGACACGGATAAACAAAATTGCAAGCCCAAGGTCGAGGACCTGTTTTTTTTCTGCCCTGCTAATAATTATTTATAATCCATCACTTAAAAGTGATGTGAGTCAAGAGTCTTTTGTTGACTCCGGAATTTTTATTTAGAGAGTTTGTGAGACAACCTGGAGTTACAACAACAACCAGATTCTTAGAGAACAATCACAAAACAGAACATGACAAAAGATTGGGTTAGATCAGGGTAGGTTTCAGTAGGTTAGGTTGGGTAGGTTGTATGTTTATAATGTTTCTTAAGTTTTCTTCAATATTATGTTTCACCGCTGTTCCGTTTTTTACAAAATAACAACCCTCCTAATGTTGAAATCCCAATCTTTGTTTTTTATTATTTCTGTTAGGACGGGTTAATCAAATTTGAATAGTTAACATTCCAGCTTTGTGATCTATTAAAGTCATGTTATTATCAAAGTGTTGTGAAACAACTGACCCGTGATTAAATAATAACAGAACATAAACAGATATTTCACAGAACTTGAATTTAATCTTTGAAATTTGACGAATTGTACAAATTCTATTTAATACGCCGTCCTATTGTTTCTAAACGTCTGTAATATTTCCAACACATACGTAATATTAGATATATTTAACTAATTCAAAAATCGGCAACGATAGTGGCGTTGACGTTTTATGGAATAATTGTCGTCAACGCCCAGCACTAGTTTTCAGGGCGGTCGTCACCCATTCGCGCCAGGCAGCGATTTGTAGCGGAGCTTATTACCGCTTATGGAGCATGTCACATCGGCGCTGCCCGCAAATTGTCCGCCCTTTCTAATTATGCGCAGCGAAATATGATTATTAATAATTAAATGTGATGATGTTATGTTCCCTAAATTTGCCGGGACGATCGTAATATTTAATTTTATTTTAGAGCGTCGCTAACTACGCCATATAAAAAATACTTAATGTACGTATTTAATTAGCTAGCCTCGGCGCTGCCAGAGTTTTTAGAAATCAGATATAGACGGTAATTTTCCTGTTTTCTGAACGATAACTGCGCAAATTTTCTTCGAGAAGTATTACAATTCTTCTTTAATGGGTGGAAAAATAGTATAGGGGTTGTTTTTTTGAATTCGTATGAAAACCGTCACCTTCTTTTGTTTTGAAGGTCGTGTAAAATAAATCTCGGAATAATTTTTTTGATTTGTATATAAAACAAAGCCGAGTGGAAGTGTAAGTAAGACCACCATTCAGAATTGAAACGTTGCTTGAAATAGCTTTAGCCATGTTTGGTGACAAGATCTGAATAGTCAGGCAATCACCCACCTTTTCTTCCTCATCTCCTTCTCCTCTGCACTACCTTCAGCCTCACAACATATCTCAATTGGGGATGACTCATAACAGACTCACAACACACCTCAATTGGGAATGTCTCTCATTGCCTCCATACAGTATTCATATAAAAAAAAATCGAGTGCAGTTAACATGCGGTAGAAGCGAAACTTTACCAAAACAATCTCAACCAATGAAGAACCAAGGAGCCTTGAGAAGTGAGGTCATAATCAAAACGATCAATGAGCGCAGACCTTGCGTTATTTCCATTTTATATCTCAACCAACAGGAGCCTTGATAGTGTGATGCTTCGCAGGTGCTGTTACGCGTCATTTCCGAATTTCAAATCACAACGGGGTTACAGATTTCGCTTCAAAATAAATTTGTATTGGTTTGGAAATAATGCGTGTATATAGATTTGGATATTACTTAATAACATCGCTATTTCCTGACAGAAGCTTCGTAAAAGAATTAATGCATATTAAAGCATATGAGTACCGGAGCATCGCTTCGGAACCACTGGGATTAAAGCATCCTCAATTTGAGTGTTGGGAAACGAGGTTTAAATGAGTGGAAGAGATGCGGAAGAAGAGGTTTAGGAAACGAAATAAATTATATCTACCTGACATATACGGTTAAAGCCATTTTAAACAACATTTCAAATATGTGTGATTGTTTTTCACCAGCCTAGCGATTCCATATTTTTTGTGAGATCGTTACTGATAACAGACGTTTTGTGTGATTTTTACGTCACATATTTTAGTTTAGCTCGATTTAAACGCGAATTCCTGCAAGTACGCATGATTATTTACTCATTTGTTGTACATAGAAAACGTAAATAACAGCCATAAAAATCACACATATCTGACACGTCCGTTATCCAATAACGATCTCACAAAAAATACGGAATCTCTAAGCAGGACGGTTTTGATAGTGTCTTCCAAGCTTTTTATTTCAATATTATTATCAAAAAATACTTTTCTATTTTTATCACGACTTGGCTTGAAGATCGGAATCTCATGCCTGCAAAATTTTAAAATCGAGCGTCTTATTTGCACGAGGCAAGTAAGCGAAAAAGTGGTTTTTATTTTTTTTTGCATAATTTTATAAGAACGAAAAAAAGTTAGAACATACAAAATCTCAAAAATAGTCTTAGCCATAAAGGGGTATTAATTTTAAATTGTTTCTTGTAGCACTTCTTAGTTAAGTCTTAAGTCATGAAAAAACATTTTTTTGGTGGTTTACGCTTATATATGTTTTGTTATGTAAATAATAATTTTATTGTAATTCCAATAAGCTTCGATTTATCCGTAGCATATTTTTTGATGTTCATACTGTAAGCCGATTCGTCGTAAAGATTAATCAAAATAGTATCTAAATAGGATTTCACGTATAACTTCATCTGAAGTACCTGTGTCAAGTACCCCCAACTGACATCCTGGGACATCTCGACTGTTTTTTTCCATCCTTCCGCACGTCGTATTACACCCTAACACAGTTTTCTAACATATTATTTTCTGATAACTTAAATAATCTTATCGTAGATAAACAACCTAAACTATTCAAATTGGATCTTTCAAGCGATTCTTTCAAAAAAGCGCTTTCATGTAATATAACATTTCACGAGTTTCCAGAAATATAACTGTACCAATACAATTAATATTATAGTATTTAATGTTATCCCAGTTCCGCTTACATTCTCCGTTATTTTGATATAAGCAGATAAACAAAGCGACTTGTTTATTTGTTGGAGTTTTTTTGTTCTGTGTTCAAACTTTTTAATAACATTGTATAGCCCGCAGCCCTCGCCGAAAAACACAGTATTCATACAAGTTTTAATGACACTCCTTTTGTAAAGGCTTTTTCTAGAGAGTAGGGAGCCCGAGGGTCTTTTCATACATTTCAAATCAGTTCCACACATTTCTTTTCGTTAATGAAAAATGTATGTTTTGATCGTGGTTCTTTCGTACAACTGCTTTCTGCCGTATTATGTATTGACGTTATTTTTTTAAAGAAAGGAGGTGACTTGAATCAAAAGGAGTACACATTTTAAAGTAACCTTGAATTCTGCCAAAAAAACAAAGATGTAATATTTTAATGATACGGGTTACGAACATAGAAAAAAGAATTACACATTGTGGGTGTGCTTCGTGATCCAATTGCAGGGCTAATTTCCGCCTATATTTTATTCAAAACTGTGTGTCACCATGATTACGATATTCAAATGGGATGGCGATATACAATTTTAGGAAAGTGTAAGAGAGACAGATTGCGTTCTATACGGTATGGTACCAAAAGGTATAAAGGCAGTAGCAGATATCTGTACATTCAAATTTGTTCGAAAGGAATTTCTAGTGTTATATTCTTTATGCCACGATCATTAACGTCAATGGAACGTTTTTAGCTCAGAACGTCATTTCGACTCCTAGACTTCAGACAGGCTAATGAAACTGTTTCAGTTTCTTTAACGAAAGAATTATGTATTTGAAAATGTGTGATAAATTTTATCCGAAAGAAAATAAAAAAGATCGTTTATACATTTATTTCAATGCAAAGATTTCTAAAAAAGGGTTGAAATCTACCAAGTTTAAAAAAAACATTTCTTCAAAAAAAAAAAGTTCTCGCTTCTTATTTTTTCGTTGGGTGTGGGGAGTCAGAGGGGAACATCTAGGTCTGCGAGTATGTCTCGGGAATGGATCTTATCATCAATTAATGATCGATGGAGCGATCATTCGTTGATCACATGGTCGGCGGTCTGCGAGGATTCTTTGCGGGCAATCAAGCATCATGTGGGCACGACGGCTATGGAAGCACCTTATAATACGGAGGACCAGAGATTATGCAATAGTGAGAATATAAGCTGTAATAAAGTGTCTCCCTATCTTCTGGAGTAAGAGCTATGCACACAACGACCTTCGGGCTATGCAAGGGACGTTGATGCTTCTGTCGGGGGGTCTTCTTCTTCTTTTTCTTCTATTCTCAGAACAATACCGGCAATTTTGTTTATTAACATGGCCATTGATATGGAAATTGGCCTCATCGCTGAACATTATGTTGAAAAAATTGTCAAAACGTTCCAGCATCACATTGGCAAAATTAAGTCGAAGATCGGTATCATTCAGCTTCAACTCTTGCGTCAGCTAAATTTTATAAGCTTTTAGATGTAAATCGTGGCGTAAAATTCTTTGTAAAGTGGTCCTCTTGATGGATAAGGCTTGGCTTCTCTTGCGAGTAGTTTGTTGTGGATTTTCCCTCACTGATTCACTAACACGTTGAATAACTTCTGGTATCCTCGCTGACTTCGGGCGACCTTCATTAATTGTTTTTACTGTTGAGCCGGTTGTCTCAAACATTTTGAACCATTTCCGAATAGATATTGCTCTTGGTGCTTGATTAATGTCTCGTAAACCGAAATCAGCACGGTACATTCGTCTCGAAATCGTCACGGAATAATTGTTTATGTAATATGCACGAACACAAAATGCGCGCTGCTCTCCCGTGAACGGCTCCAAGGCGACTAAAATTTCCACGAAATAACGCGTCTAACGATACCCCCCGAACCACGCTCGCCCCACGCATTGTTAAAAAAATAACGAAACAAACCGCGAACACAGTTATGGTCCACCCTGTACTTGCGAGCCAAGTAAAAGAAATAAATTTTATATGGTAGCTGATTGTGGATCGTCGACCATGTAGTGTTAGTGTATCCCATATTGGAATACTAACAGTATTCAGCTGCTGAGCAAACTAGAACAATCAATATTATCCCCAGTTAGATCCTGTGGCAGCTTATCGACTGAGTTGATAATTGTCATGTTTTTTTCCCACTGTTTGCCGGTAAAATGTATATTTTTAAAATCTATAGTACAACCTTCCATATCTAATAAACAATAAACTCGTACATACAAACACAGAATTCATTAAAACGTCCCAACTACACAAACGATAGCATACAAATTACACGATAACATACATTTAAACACCATCCACACTAACTATGGTAAACAATTCATTGATTACGAGGGGGGCAACTTATATATATATATATTTGCATCCCAAACGACATTAAAAACGACAATAAGCTAGGTACATTTTAAAAAAAATTATTAATGTTTATTCTTGATAAATAAAGTAATGACATGGAATAGCGCTGTATTGTTATATTTATTTTTTTAATTATTTCTTGTTAACTGAGCGTAATTGTAATTTTCTTTTTTACTGGAATAAAAATTAATAATAATTTTAAAAAATCTAAAATAATAGTAGTAATATTAAGAGCGTTTAACCAGCCAGCGGACGAAAATCCACATTTCGTCAAAAGTTGTTCTTACGATCGTGGAGGGCGGTTACAATGAGAAAGATTAATTATTCTCCGTACCAGCTTTTTAAAATTATAACCCAATATCTAATTTATTTCAATCCAAATTAGCTTTAATTTATACCTTCATCCAAAAATGCTGAAAGGCGTGATGATAAAACTATTAAAATAATGTATTTTTTGTAATTATTTTTTGATTATAAGTATTTATCATTTTTCAATAATGTCTAAATTTAATAAGAATGTTAAAAAAATCCGAAATATATTAGTTTGTAAGTGCGCGAATAAATACACAAATAGACCAATTTTCGTCAAGAACCACATGTACGTAGATATTTTTTAATGATTTAATTGAAACTAAAATTAAAATTCTAAAACATGCGTTTGCTAGAAAATGTTTTGATTTATTTTACTGCATGATTATATTATTTGAAATGGGTGTGGTATTATACAAAATCTTTTTTTAAAATTTAACAAATCTGCCAACGACCTATGGAATAACTTTATTATACTAAAAATTAAAAACTTTTCTTAAAATTTATTACATGCGAATGCTAGATAAAAGAACAATCTTTCGAAATCCATTTATAATTTTTGTGGAAAAGAGTCAATACGTCTAAAATCTAATTTGAAAATGACATATTTCTGGTTTTCTCTGGTAATGCCCTCTAAGGGACACACCCTACTAATTTGTATCATTTTTTATAGTCTCCGCAAAACAGTTATACACCAGATATGATTAGAGATACTCAAGCCCAAAGGAATTTTAGTGATTTTTGGGGGTATAGAATGGCCGTTTACATTATAAATATATTGTATACATATTTTTAGACACCAATTTAAATCAAATCAGGAGCTATGAAATAATCTGCTAGTTTCAATTATGAATCGAACTAACAAACAATAAATTGCTTTTCTGTTATTTAATAATTATTATATGAGCCGAAAAGAGATAAAAACAAAAATAATGAAACGCCAGTTATGATCAAATGGTAGAGTCTAATCATAAGAGCGATAAGTAATATTATAATAAAACGGGTCTTTCACATTTTCCTTTTCTAATTTTCCAGAAACGTTCGAGGCAAGAAGGATGTTATCCAATTACGTTTGCTCTCATGAACCAGGAAGACTTCTCAAAATATATCTACTTGTTTTATATGGTAAAAATTTGTAAAATTCGTCTTCGGGAATGTTCCCTCCCAGAAATGCATTTAATCAAAATTTATTATTTTTTTGCGTGCGTAAAAAATGTAATAATATTTGTTTTACCCCATGAAGGTTTTATTTAATACTTATGCTTATCTTATAAAATGTGAAATATCGTTGTACGTAAGTATATAATAATTTCGTGTAAAAATTATTATATTTTTTTATGTACCTTGTGATTTTTTTGCGTACTTGGCTACCATTGGGAAAAGTTACTGTACCTACCCGAAATGATTTTTTTTGTATGTACTCAGGTGTTTGATCCTAAAACTCTATTTAAGTGACTGATAAATGTTACTTCAGTGTTAAAAACTAATATTATATTTGGATGAACTAATGACTTTATTAAATCTTATCGGCAACGTCTAAGGTTTAAAAGGGGAATTTTTCATTGTTGTACTCTTAGGGTCACAACTTAGCATTTAAACAAAAAAATAATCATGAAATGTTTTATCATTTTCTTTTTTTTTTTAAATAGAGATATTGATTTCTTTATTGGATCTCATTCCTGTTACATACGGATACATATTAAAAAAATTGTACCCAACAATATGAAGTAATTATACACGTATTAAAAGGAGTATAATTTTAGAATAGGGTTATTTAATTGACATAATGTTACGGTTGTTGAAGATTTCATCAGTGGTAGTTCTTACAGAGACTTGGTGGATTTAGTATATTGTGATTTGCACTGCCCCGTTCTATAAAACCGTATTCTAACAGTGATTGGCAAAGAGCCATGTAGATCTTGATTAAGAATTTTTAAGTTTAAGTCTCTATTAAGTCTCTTTTTGTGAGGGCATTCCTGATGGTTTGAAAGGGTAATTTGTTTCTGTAAATTTTATTATTTCAATGCTTAATGTTTTCTGTTCTTTAAAATTTTGATCAATTTTTACACCTCGATTAATAATTAATGAAGATAAAGAATGAAAAGTAATATGCATAACATCATAGTAACTTTTAAACATGTAATGCGAATTACTAATATATTCACTTGAATTCATCCTACAAATATCATAGATATTACACAATATACTATTCATCCCATGTATTTTGTTTAGTAATAAATGTATTGTGAAATTTATTTTATAACTTATTTTTTTTAATTTCGTTACTTTTTTACAAGGTACCTACTACTGACACCAAATATAAATGCCTCTTTATACCAAGTATTTTGGTTTCCTTAAACAATACAATAATTTGCGTAAATGTAATAAACACACGCATGTACCATATAAAATTTTAAATCCGAACAAAATTTTTAGGTATGTACACTCTTCTTGCATCCACAAGCAAATTCTTCTAACGGAAGAATAATATATGTACCTTAAAGGATAAACCAGATATATTAACTACGTCGTAAGTACCTTATTTTACAATGTAAATGTGTTCAAAGTACAAGACCTGCCTTTATTATCTACGAACCACCATTCATCATAATCTCACGTATAATAACCCCCATCATCGAGCATGATTTGAATAGGCTCTCGATAAGGTTGTTGGGATGTTTTATACAATTCGACGAAGATTACACGGATGAAAGCGGTTGTAGCAATAAGAACTATCTAGATCAGAACATGCCTGCCTTTTGTCGCAAAGAACGATGAAACAGTCCGAATGATGTAGAGCAGGGGCCAATTGGCTGGGTAGATGACAGCACTATGGCCGCACTGGTGCGCATTGTACCGAAAATAGCCTTAATTGAAACAAATGCTTTGTTTTAACCGTTACATTTAATTAAACTGTCCAACGGCTTTGTAGGAACCTTTGCTTCGTTAGGACAAAAGTTAATCGAATAATAAATATAGAAAGAAGCCATTCGGTTGTGTAGTGGTGAGTAACACACGAAGAAAAGTGATGGGTGAAGGAAACAGAGAGGTATGGAGATAACACATTAGGAAAAAAAACTTATTGTCTTCTAATTCTAAATGTAGGTAATCAGCATTATAATAATTCAGGGTATTTTTTCCATCATTCTTGGGATATCCCATAAATATTTTTTTTTACATAAAAAAATTATGCATCATTTACAGATAGCACTTTACGTTGTACATGGTAATAGTTAGCAACTAAGCCTAGCTTTCATGGTAGTAATACGATACGTACCACCATAATAAAAGATTTCCCCCCCCATACACACAAGCCTTGCTTAATTATGGGGGTACATCAAATATTCTACTATGTAATTAATTACTGTATAAAAATTATTTGTAATTTATGTACCTTCTATTACTAATAAAAAAAAAATAAAAATAAAAAAAATAATAAAGCTAGGCTTGTAAGTACAAAGGGCAATGTAGTGTTTACATTTTCGGAAGTTTTTGAAGTAAACTTCTTCACGCTTGCTTGACTTGGGGAGTAAGCTGGTGAATGCGTGACGAGAGCGTTACGAAAAGGGTGATCGGGCGAGGCGAACGGAAGTTGAGAGAGAGATATAAGTTAGTGATGTTTTACTTCAGTCGTGTGGTCTAAAGCACACTCGTTTTTTTTATTGTAAAATTTAAAATCCTTTAAATCGTTAATTCAATTATTTTTTCGATATTTTGTAATTATTAAATTTTTTAGGTATTGAAAAATTTATTCCTTGATATTTACAACGGAATTTCCCCATTGTTTTATAACATTTTAGAGATGGGAGAATTGGTGCTTGTCTGAGATTTATGTTATTTCTACATGGTGTAGGTAGTGTTATTTAGAATATAATCCCTCTAAATTTGTTACTTGGTAGAAGTTTAATGCATTTAGTTTACTGACTTTAAATTCTGATGAATGTATAAATAGGTCATGTAGAAGGCCACTTGCATGGATTTCATAACGACTTGGAAAAAATCGTGTGGATAGATTTTTTTACTAAGATTACGAAAAAGAGAGTTAAAATTTTTTGAAATGTACAGTTTTTGTTTTTTTAATAAATAAATCCATTATTTGGGCTCGTGACGTCACTACATGAAAATGTCCCGTCTCCGATAATGCTCTATTTACTTTGTAAAATTCCACACTTAATTATTTTTTTAGCACTTTGATTTCAGGCGAATTTTTGAATTTGACATTTAACATTCACTAGATTTATCTCTGCGAACTTATCATTTGGTTTGACGTTTTAACAGATGTTGCGAAGAGAACCCCGTACTTTTATGCCTTCTGTACCTGTTTTAGAGGTACAATGGTAATGGTGCTGATTTTAACAAATACAAATTAAAAAATATTCTTTATATTAATATAATTTACTAGTACAAGTATATTACATTGGATTTAGTCATATATAGAGACGTTAAACATTGTAATGATTTATGTGATCAATAAGATGGATCAAGGAAAAAAGTATTTATGAAATATTTTTGGTATGCCTCGTTATTCTCCTGTACCATTGATGTGGACAACGTTCTTTTTTTAAAAAATGATTTTCGGCTATGTACCTAATTATCGTTTTTTCGCACCCATAAAATTATGTCCCGTCTTTCCGGTTTATAAAAAATGGTCTGATTTCATGTCTAGGAAGGTTCATGGAAGAAACATACCCATCGAAACAAGGAATATTCAGGTTTAGTGAAGTTATTATTAAGGGTTATTGTTGAAGATAAATTAAAACATTGTATTCATTTTTACGTAAAAGTTATAAAATAAGTAAGTAGTTATAAAATAAACAAATATTATGGTATTTCAGAAACTTCTCTGGGCGATGATCATGGAAGTTGAAATACTTTTTGCGCAGACCGTTCGCTCGTTGTCAGTTCGCCTCTGTTCCACAGGAACATAAATTTACATAAAGTGCTACGCATAAAACGACTTGGCGAAACGCTCGGCAGGGTTAAGAGTGTATTATTAGAAAAGAGGAAATAAAAAAGAAAACCTTTTTTGTTGGAATCCGTTCTCTTTTTGCCTTGTGGGGATAATGAATAGCAATGGAAAGAAAATTAATGCAATCATTATATGAGACATTTATTTCACAAAACCTGGAGATAAATATTATTTTGTCCGTGTCACATTTTTTGTAATTTCTTTCGGTTTAGATAAATTAATTTAAGTTCAAAACCAATATATATGATTTAGTATGATTAGAGATTTTCAAGGCCAAGTAGTATTATTTTTATTTATTTTTGGGGTATCGTGCCGTATTTTGCTTCCTCCTTCATTAGCCTTCGTTTCGGTCAACGTTACTTTGAACATTATGTTACAGAAACTTTGCATAAGAAGAAGGAAGCGCAAAACAGCATAATATTCCAATTGGTTTTCAATTAATACGTTGCTTTATAGAATTACCAGTAGTTATTACGTGATATTTACTACCAAAAGATGTGGTACTTCTTGTGTTAAGCAATTTCCGTGAATCCATAAAATAAGAAACTCTGTTATTTATTCACGTAATTTGTTTTTTGCGTAATCAAAAATTATTACAAAATAAAGTTTACCATTTTATGACATTTGTTGGAGCGGAGTTAAATCTAATGCTTTGCTATCATAAATACATTTTCGAAAATAGCTACCCAGAATCTTGAGGTTTGGTTCTGTCATGTTATGGAAACTCACTCGCGTGGACAAATAAATAGTTAAAATTACAATATCTATACATATAAAAATCCAAATATGTTTTTTTCTGGGTTGTTATACAATAGTGAATCCTGGCATCATGAAATTATGCATTGCTAACCGTTCATCGGATTGTGACGAAACTTTGGGGATTTGATGTGTATACAACAATACATATAAAAATCAAGTGAGTGCGAGAGTGAGTGAATGAGTGAGTGAGTAAGTGAGGGAGTGAGTGAATGAGTGAGTGAGTGTGAGCGACTGAGTGAGTGAGTGAGTGAGTGAGTGAGTGAGTGAGTGAGTGAGTGAGTGAGTGAGTGAGTGAGGGAGTGAGTGAGAGGGTGAGTGAGTGAGTGGTTTAGTGGTTGAGTTGAGTGAGTGTGTGAATTGTTGAATTATTAAATGAGTGATTGAGTTGATGAATCAGTGAATGAATGAATCAGTGAATGAATGAATCGGTGAATAATGAATCAGTGAATAAATGAATCGGTGAATTAATGAATCAGTGAATGAATGAATCGGTGAATTAATGAATCAGTGAATGAATTAATTGGTGAATTAATGAATCAGTGAATGAATGAATCGATGAATTAATGAATCAGTGAATGAATCAGTGAGTGCACGCATGAATGAATAAATGAATGAATCAGTGGTATTTCCACCAACACCATGCGACCGAAGCCTTGTGTAAAAGCTATTCAACATAAATATTCGGCGTACGCGTGTGACATAATATAGTGGCGCGATATACTCGTACATTTATAACATACGTGTAGAATTTATACACAAATTGCTACGTAGACTTTAAATCGTTCATAGTGTTTAATGATTCCCGTAAATTAACATAATAAATGGTTCAAAATTAAAAATTTCTCTCGTTTTCCCATTACTCATAAATATAATTATGCTGCGCAATGTCCAATATCGTTATTATTTTCTCAGAATCAAATTGACAAAATGGCAATAATAAAAAATAAATGTTAACCATTAAGTTTAATGCTCTTCTTTGGTTTTAGGGTTTTCGCGGAGTAAAGTTGTCATATTTTGTAAATTCGCCCCTCGTACGAACTCAGGACGACTTTACAAAAAGATTTCTCTCCGGATTATCCCCGTCTCTCAGGATTTTCTTGGGTTTAGACATACGTTGAACTCCCATATTAGAAACATTATGTCAAAACAAAACTTTGCATTTATCCTTGGCGGAGTCCGTAGCACAATGGTCTCTGAGTCGGATGGTTGAGAGTTTGATTTCAGCGTAATGCACAAATAAATACAAATGAATTTGTTTTCTATTATTTGGATGCTTCCAAAGTGATAATAAATAATGAACAAAAAAAATATAATTTTGCAGTTCACACGCGGTAGAAGTGAAACCTTCAGAAAATAAAATAGACAAGAATGGAAGGCTTCCAAGCACTGCACAAAGAGGATACCGATTATTTTATCTCATTCTTTCGCAGGTTAAATCCTATAGATGTAGGTGTTTGTCTCTTTTGAGTGTCGCTTTTCCATTTCATCGAATTTGAAAACACAATGGGGCTAAAGAAGTTTTCATTTCAAAAATTTGTTCAGAATGTGGAGGCGTATCATCCAAGAGGGTCTATCTTAAAACTAATTTTATTTTTTTTCATAAAATGGGGTTCAAAATAACAAATCAAAGATTTTTATTTACGAGTACATTCGAATGAATCTTTCAAATTTAAGTTTACCTTATTGTGCTACTAAATTCTTGACGACCGACAAATCACAAGTATTATATTAAATTAAATGAAGACAATATTAGCGAAACTCAACCGAAAATCTGGGGACAGAAAAATCAGAATAAGATATTGGCACCTCAGGGAAAATTTACCCTATCCTATTAAATTTACACTATCTAGATAGCACTTAGTTCGGGTTTAAATCTTGCAATAATATTATAACGATAGCAGCCATGAAGATAATGTTGGTAGTTCTTAGTCGAAGTATGTTTTACAGTTAAAAGTGACCGAATCGGATACAGATACCTTAGCTCCAGTGGTAGAGGATTTGCCATGTAATTAGAAGGTCCTGGATTCGTGTCCCAGAGGTGCCAACATCTTTTTCTGATTTTTCTGTCTCCAGATTTTCGATTGAGTTTCGCTAATATTGTCTTCATTTAATTAAATATTACAATTCGAGGTTTTAGTGATAAAGTTAAAAATAAAAATAAAAAGTTTTATTATTTTTATCCCAGGAGTAGAAGTGGGTGAGCCCTGCGCAATACCACTACAGTTAATTAATTAAAATAAATCGAAATTTTAACAGAATGTATGATATATACCTAATAATATGAAGATAATTTAAAGATAATCATTTGTTGCGAACATGAAGATAGCTCGGGCAGAATGAGAGTTATTTTCTTCGAACTTCCTTCACATGTTGTAGTGAGCCTATGTCATAACAATCGATAAATTTCTATCACTGCAACATGATATAAATTTACATTTCAAAAATTAAAACGTGTATTTCATATCTTCTGACAGCTACAAATCATTTATGGGGTGAAATCTACACGAATCAATCGCATCGAAATTCACCCCCCTCCCCCTTTACGGAAGCCTCCCGGTGTATCGATAGATCATTCAGTTTATCGGAAATTAACAAAAAACATCGTAATTCATTCAAGTCAATATTTTTAAGTTCAACAATGGATCAATAAAATTCAACAAACTCTTATTGCGAGACCGACTTCTTCAAGAGATTACACTTGTAAATAATATTTTCAAAAACTCATTCAGAACGGCACTAGTAAGTAGACATTTTTTCAATTTGGGAGGCGGGAATGGGTACCGCCGCCCCGGGAACCTTTATTGGATAACCAACACCTCTGCCATAGGTCACCCCAAGTGGTTCGCTACGTTTGGTGGTTTAGCAGGGTTGCCCGGGTTCATGGGGTGAGATTTGTCTGGGTCCTGGAGGCGGATGACCGGGATACACTGAACCCCAGATTCCTATCCACCCCTTAAACCCTTTTTTTTATTTTTTATTTAAGTTTTTATTCCAGCAGGGCTGGGAGGGTAGTGCAATCCCAGTCTGCCATATTACATAAACTATAGTTTAATATATTTTAAAGAGCAAATAAAAATCTAAAAGAAATAAAATATGGTAGCGTATTAGGTTAGGTACCTAACGAAAAAAAATTAAACAGAGATTAAAATTAAAAAAAGAAATATTAGTTTTTTTATCGTCCATCAGGAAGATCGCCTCATCATTTGCATCCATCGCTCATTTAGTGGGGAACTGAGCCACCCGGATGCAGCCACGACAATGATGTTGTTTGACCTCCGTGTCCTGCTCCAGAAGCTGGCTAGCCGGTGGCGAAGTAATGCTGGGAATGAGTGCATCCTCCCTTCGGTGAACATCGTGGAGGCGCTGCACAACCTCGGTAGTTGCATAAGTTGCCTGTACGCATTGTTGTAGCACACCCTCAGTTTGTCCCATTGCGCTGCTGGGTATTGCGTCCCCAGTTCAGACGTGTACAGGGCAGTGCAGTATGTCTTGAAGAGTAATTTTCTGACGTCGTCGCTACAGTGGTAGAACCGCCTTGAGAGCATTCCCGCCCGTATGTTAATTGCTCTTCTTTGTCGTATCATATCTTCTATATCCTTCATGTCTTCGGTTAGGATATGTCCCAGATACTTAACCTGTGAGGCCACAAGCAGTTCGTTTCCTTCTAGATATATTGAAGGAATATTTAATGGCTCCTTGTTGTGTTTGAAAGCGACGATGACTGACTTTTTAGAATTGTACAAGTTATGAGAGTTTGCGTACTCTTCGCATATTTGCACAAATCGTCTCATCGCTTTAATCGAAGGTGCAAGCAGCACCATGTTATCCGCGTAATTAATGTTATTACTGCCTTGTCCGCAGATATGACAACCGATTCGTGTATCGTTCAACTCTTGTAAGAGGTCGTTAATGTACACATAAAATAGAGTTGGAGACATATGTCCCCCTTGCCGGACTCCGCTTTTAAGAAATAAAGGCCTTGAAGAAGCTCCTGCCCATTGTATGTGATTTTCCTGTTGTCCGTACCAAATATACAGCATATTGACCACTGCTGCTGGAACATCTCGTTTTATGAGTTTTTCCCATAATAATTGATGTGAAACCCGATCAAAAGCCTTGCTTAGGTCCAGAAAACACCCATAAACGGGGGTTTTTCTTTTTTTGTAGTAGGCTATTGTTTGTTTTACCCCATAAATGGCCATATCGGTTGATGAGGCGCTCTTGAAGCCGAATTGGTTGTCCAGGGTAAATAGTTTTTCTTTGACTAGATCGAATAAGATTTTTTCAAATAGTCTTGAAAGCATTGTCGCCAAGGAAATCGGTCGGTCATTTCCTAATATCGAAGCATCCAGCTGATTGGATTTCAGGATTGTTACGTTAATAGTTTGGCTCATGTCCATCGGCATATGTGCGTGTCTTAAGAGGCTTGAGTACAGGGCGGCTAGAATAACATGAATACGATTTATGATAAAAAAAGGGTTAGACGAGCATCTAGATTATTAGATTATATATATATATATATATACCTATTAGATTAGAACACTGTAAATGAATGTTGCTATGCTCCTTTTTCTGAATGTTTTTAAAATCACTATAAATATTGGAATTCTTTGAACATCTGTTGTCAGGTGGTCTCAGCAATGGGTACGGACGAACCAATACAATTCCAACGTTTTAAAAATTATGTGTTATTACTAGTCGTCTTGCCATTTTGCTGGGTTCCACCTTTTCAGCCATATTGTAATTCAAGATTGCAGGTCAAAGGACTCTGGATCATAACTAACTTGAACTACCTATTAACGGTCAATGTCGAAACTTCTTGTCGGAATTAGCAACCCTCAAAATTTAACTTCCCACGATTATCCCCGGCCCCTTTGGCCTCAACCTTCCTCAAATACGTATCAATTACTTGTAATGTTATATTCAAAATTGGTATTCAAATTCAATCATCATTTGGAGGTGAAATTTGATATTATATAAAAAAGCTGGGTGAGGAACATGGACGTGGTTGACTTACTTTAACCAGTGATTCCTGAAATTATTTGGAGCAAAAAATGTAAATAAAATATTGGTCTACTATGATATTTTTTGTTTTTTTTTTTCACTAGGTATTGAACAGTTAGGGGTGAGATAAGGGTGACTCAGCTGAGTGACAGGATATGTGATTTTTTTATTTTGAAGATTTTTTTAAAGGAAGGAATCACTGATTAAAGAAAGTCAAGCCCATCCCTTAACAGCCTGTACGGCATATTACATATTATAATACATGATACAAAGTAAGATTTCACAATTTATTTGTCAGAATGTGCACGCATAGTGTAAAACAGTGTACTTACAAATATTATGTGTGGTGATATATCTTAGTAAAACCATGAATATAGTATTATTTCATCGGTTTTTAAAAATGCTGTCGAAACCTTCCGATTACAGGGATGTTTTAGATTATTCATAGAGATTTTTATAGATTTAAAACGAAAGGTTTTAATTTCTTTGTCCATCTAAATTGGTACTTTGGCGCTGTTATGCGATTTTGGTAGGTTTGAGAAAATGGCCCAAGATCAATACTAACACGAGCTACAGAACGTAAGTACCTAAATGAGCCGAAAAGAAAGCATCATTTTATAATTTAGCCAATGCACCAGATTTTTAATAGTTTGCTAATGTTAAGTCAAATAGTGAACTTACTTGAAAATCGTGTGTGATTTAATAAAATAACACATTTTGTTGATAATTGTTAACTGGTCCCGCAATAAGTGTTTTTGTCGAAATGTAAGGTTTGCCAAACACCGTTGAACTCTATAACACATATTTACTTGGCTGGGTTGCGATGTTTTTGTTTTTTTTTTCGATAAACCTATGGACCTTTTTATACCGTGCGGCTTCTATAAAAGAGTGCATATTGATAAGGGGGTTAGATGTAATTGATTTATGAAGATGATTTGTTTCCGTCAGAGGATATGAAAGACAGTTTTTTTAAAGTAATTTACAACACGTTATAGTGAATGAAATTTATGATTTTTTAAGGAATATACCGTTTACAATATGAGAGGGATGTTCGCGTTTGTAGAA
The DNA here is from genome assembly GCA_917880885.1 of Limnephilus marmoratus. Taxonomy (NCBI): domain Eukaryota; kingdom Metazoa; phylum Arthropoda; class Insecta; order Trichoptera; family Limnephilidae; genus Limnephilus; species Limnephilus marmoratus. The sequence continues at coordinate 37,643,827 of OU862920.1, read as the reverse complement.
TTCTCATTCTTCACTCTATAGTCAATACGTACAATATGTGCATAAAGCTGATTATTATTACAGTGGTACAATCTCTTGCACGAAGAGCTCTCAGTTCAGTTTCGGTGCCCGCAACCAGGGCGTTTATTTAATTTTTATTTACATATGTACATAGCTTTCTTTTACCTGCCTCACTAGACAAAGTCTGACTCTAGTGTGACGAATCTATAAATGATTCATTATGCTCTACGAAATGTACAGGTCAACACAAAAATAGCTACGATGAGAATTAATAAAATACATGTAATAATTTTTCCTTAAAAATGGAAATTCCAATAAGTCTGATTCATATTCATCCTACTTAATATTATAAGGCAAAAGTTTGTATGGATGTATGTGTGTTTGTTACTCTTTCACGCAAAAACTACTGAATGGACGTTAAAAATTCTTTCACTAGTAGAAAGCTACATAATTTGCGAGTAATATAGGCTGAGCTACATTGGTGAGCTCTGGCGTTATAAAATTTATCATACGTTTTCTGTCCCTAACAAAATCTAGTTATTGCAAACGTCAGAAAAAAAGCAAAACAAACGGTTGCCATGGAAACGATGTTGAAATGAATCGCCGAAATGTGTGTGGGCGCATAACTTCCGAACGATTGCACCAATTTGCATAATTTTTTTATGTATAAAACTACTGGTGAACTCTGGCATTATGAAATTTGTATTAAAAATTGCAATAAATGGCACGCGAGCACTTTGAAAACTGAATGTACCATTGGAGGACCCACCACTTACCCGCCCTGGTATAGGTAACAGATGGTTACCCCTTCATGGCTCTTGTAAGGACTCTAGTTTTTTTTGGTAAAAACGACTCTACATTTGATAACGAAACTAGACCTCCAATGTCCCTGCATACGTTGTTAGTAAGCAGTATGCAAGTGCTTAGCAGGAAATACAGATAAAATACAAATAAAATACAAATACAGATATGAATGTACCAGGAATTAATGTATGGAATTGGGGGAGGGGGGGGGGGGGGTTAAGGAGAGGGAGTGGGAACCCCCCTAATACCATGCGAGTAAAAAGCTAGTAAATAATTAAAAGAAGTTTCTGTAAACCTGAGGTAAAACCAGCAATAGAAAACCAACTACTGTTATTATTAGGAACAAAATTTAGAACGCGAAAAGCATATTAATAAAAAAAAGTCGTAAGCCTTACTAAATATACATTTTTTAATAAAAATTTGCATAGTTGATTCGTCCTTGATGGATTTGTGTCAAAATGATATTTCGCTAAAAGCTAAATCTTATTTAAAGTGACGAGAGGGACCCGTTTCAACTTTATTGACACCCTTCTAATTTAGCTCCTTCCTTCGGGCAGGTGTTAGCCCCTCGTAAGGCAAGGGGAGGCGGACAAATGACCATTTTGGAGTAATAGAATCGTAAAATAGGCTTCAATGTCTTTGGATCATAATATTACACCATTTTGATGTAATTTATTTTGATCGGTGGCACTCCCGTGTAAAATTCCTCTTTAATGTTTTTGGTCACGTGTATGTAACTAACCTACATATTATAAAAAGGCACACACTTCATACGCATGGACTACACAGTTACCTAAAATATAAATCCCTTTTCTTTTGTAAAATTCTGCTGAAAGCACCTCGTCATGGGGTTGTTTCTATGGAGTTGAGGATTTTATTGAATTTGTACAGGAAGGTATACGCCCAGCATAACATTTAAAAAAAAATTGAATGCCAAAATTTAAAAAAACGTAATAAAAATATTTTATCGTATTAATTTGTATATTTAAAATTTCGATTTTTTTTATAAACCGGAAAGACCGGACATAGTTTATGAATGCGAAAAAAGTATATGCAGGGTGTTAAAGGGACATACTTGACTTACTTTTATTATTTGAAGTAAAAATTGTAACTGAAGTTTTGGTTTCCGGTGACTTTTTTTATGATTTTCAAAATCAATTTTTTTTTAAAGATAACCGACCGGTTTCGGAACGACCGTTCCTTCCTCAGGGCAAACGTTTACAAAAATTTTGGAATTTTTACACAAGAAAAATAAATAATCTAGAATTTTTTTTTCCTAACAGAAATCTTTTTTTAAAAATAAGTACATGAATGTCATTATCATGCTAACTTACCATCTTTATATTCAAATATACGACTACAATTTTCATCCGCGATCGGTAACGGCTAAGTAACAGTCCACAATGACTAAGTGATCTTAATATGTTCGATGTCAACTGTTGTTTGTACATTAGTGTTTCATAACGCTTATGGATTTCATTCGTTTTGTGCTCCGATTGTCATACGAGATCGGAGGAATCCAGACTTTGGAATTCGGAACAATAAGGGTGCCTAACTACACGGTAAACAAGTGACAAGCGCTTTATCGTCAGTAAGTCAGTCCGTTGCTAACCACCGTTCGTATCGTGACATTTCGCTGTACGCCGAAGTGTTAATTCATCATATCGTTACATAAAGTGTAAATCCTACCGTATTCTATCGTATAATTTGTGTGAACTCGTGACTCAAACTTTTACCGTAGTTCTAATAATCAAATAGAACAATCTCGAGCGCTTATGGACATCTATGACTGTCACCAAGCCAGAAGACACAACAACCGTGAGTACCACTTAATTGTGATATACCTTTCTTGTTTGGTGGTTGGGCATAACTTATCGAAATCCATAAGCGTCTTAGCAAGAGTAGCCGCAAGGGTACCCTCATCCCCATGCCCCGTGCATGATTTAATTAGCGATCTGCAGTTGTCCGAGGAAACATTGAGAAGTTACTGAAAGTTATCTACATATACAATCCTTATCGATCTACCGTTCTGGGGGTCCAGATGGCGTGATATATTTAGTAAATAGGTACATAATTCGCACACGTAGGGTCTTAAAAACGAATATACCTATGAATAATAATTTATTACCGTGATAAACATTTTTATGAAGGTAACATAAATGTTCACAATTTTAATATACCTACCCAAGCAGCGTAACACCATAACATCTTATCAAATAATATTTTCCAATTTCATGATTCTCCCTTACTGGCGCAAATCACTGCGGACCAGCTGTCACAGGCTTACAGGCCTCAGCATGCGGAATTATTCAATGCAGTGCGGGCGCGCGCTTTTTGCGGACGCCGAACATGTTCGAACATGTGGCGTGGAATTAATTAGCGATTTACAGCGCGCCCGTTCGCTGTCGGCCCCTTAATCACCAGCAAATAGGCCGATACTCGATCCCGCATCAATTAAGGGCTGGCTACCTAATCGCTGATTAGCTGCTATATCATCCCGCCATGTAAATATTTATTATGTAATCACTATAAGCCGCACAATAAACCCATATTAATAACAATTTAAAGAAAACTAGCTTAGACCCGCGAAAAATCACGGGATTTCATAATTTCAATTTTTAATATGAAAATTTTATTATTATTCTGTTAAAATATTACGTTCTTAGGTAGGCGTAGGCTGAGTGGTAGGTGACTTAGCAGGGGTGCCCGAGTGCATGGGTGAGGTTTGTCCGCGTCTTGGCACCAGCTGCATGGCAGGCCGGATCGGGAGAGAATGGTTGAAGGAGTCCCTTTAGCTTCTCCAGCCGTACTATCTCGGAACATCGCCTTGCACCGCAGTGAGTCCGTTACTCCTGGACACCTCTCCTTCCTTTCCTAAAAAAGGCCCTCCACACAGCATTCCCAAAGATGACATAGGCCCGGAGGGGAATTATTTTCCTCAGGGCCTCCTGTATGAAGATAATGTAAAAAAAGCGATCACACAACTGAAGTAAAATTTCACTAACTTATATCTCCCTCTCAACTTACGTTCGCCTCGCCCGATCACACTTTTCATAACGCTCTCGTCATGCATTCACCAGCTTACTCCCCAAGTCAAGCGTGCGTAAAGGCCCGACTGTTGGCCTCGCCCGATCACACTTTTCGTAACGCTCTCGTCACGCATTCACCAACTTTCTCCCCAAGTCGAGCGTGCGCAAAGAAGTTTTACTTCAAAAAGGCTACACATTCAATATTCATCACGATCAAGTGTTACGTGATAAGTGACGTGATGGAAAATCTTTGATAGTAATGATAAATGTTTATTACATACTTACCTATTAGGCGGATATACATGCATTTGTAACGCTTTCAAAGGCACAGTCGGTGATGACGAAACCGGTTTTTATAAATATGAATAAATAACCACATGGTTTAGTTTATTAGCAATGTTAGTCGCACTTGTTTACGCCAGCTCCTTAGACGCCAGTAAACAGCTATATACTCGATATTGACGGTGGGCAATCTAGCACTGATTAGCGGTCATACTATCGTGCCATTTAAATAAACTTGTCAAATTCGACATATGCAGGTACGATTATAAGTTTATATGACTGTGTATGAATTATTTTTTTTTGGAAATCAAAATGACTTGGTTTACGCCTATTTACTACAATTTTTTTATTATTATTATTATTCCTTACAGATATATTGCTGTCCCCCACATTGAGAGTTCACCTGTGTTGTGGAGAACAACCTTCAATGTTTGAAGTGAAGCCTCGTTGTGATATGAAATTCGGATAAAACGGAAGTGCGTCACATTATTTGACGGTCCTCGGTTATTTAGAATAGAGCGCCTGATTCTCAGCGCCCAGAGAGACAGCGAACGAAGGTTCGAATACTACCAAACCCAAAAAAAATAGACATTTTAATTTTTGTAAAATCAATATCCAATCTTCTAACCACTCAAATTAAAACCGACAAAAGAATAGAAAGCGACATCAAGCGACTTTCTACTTTCACTTCTACCGCGTGTGAATTGCACACTCTGATTTTTTAATCACAAAGTGTTTCCTTTAGTTTTAAAATATAGGGTTCATTGTAAACTTTTGTGGTTTTGCAAAGTTCTACGTTTGAAGTGTTTATTTTAAGGATAAGTGCATTTAGGGGACTCTGGTTGTTGTGTGAGGGATTAAGGATTAATATAGCGTTTTTGTTTTTAAATTATTTGTTACCGTGGGATTAGATGGCAACAATGTACATTATAAAAATATGGTTACTAGTTACGATGAACAAGGTAAACTCAATACGTAAAAGCAAGAATTAGGTTCTAGTTTAGAATGAAAAGAAGATATTCGAAATACCAAAATATATTGTGAATAAAAAGGACATCCTGATTCTAAGACTGAATGGTTTAAAGAGCTTGTTTAGGTAAATAGGTTGATGGTGACACCGTGATAAGTAGTAGTGTTGCTGAAGCGTAGCATGTCGAAAACTCCTTTGTAGGAAGACACTCACAAAGCAAGGCTGCAGATAATTGGCTCCCAGCCAAAAAGACCTTCCAGAAGCAGGACTGGTGGATGTTTTCAGATACCAACCCAGGATGATTGCCGGACAGCTCTGAAGATGTTGAGGATCACGTCCAAAATCCGGAACGATTTTTAATTGATTCGTCGTATTTCAGTCGAGAGGATCGAAAGTCAATGATCTGGACTGCCACACAAATAATGAGTCGCTTCATTTTCAAATCTACTCCTTTGAATCTCCCTGCAGGATCGACAAAAGTTCTATTCTAAAATATTGCAGGGCTGGTAATCTGATCAATGCCTAATTGCCAATTTGTTAATAGTACTGGAGGTGCTACACACCGATACCATAAATATGGTGTGTTTAAAAATGTGCACACACCTTGTTACAAATGCTTTTATGTATCATGATCAATATGCGTGTGATAGGTTGAAGTTATTTTGGTTAAAATTGATTTTCGTCGATTCCTTTATGGTGCTAATGGGTTCATGAAACAACGTTATTTTTTGGATCCTTTTTATTTGATAAAATTGAAATATTTATATTTCCTATTAAGCAAATGTTTTAAAGTTAGTTTAATTTTGAAAAGTTAGCTTTTTAGAGATAGATTTGTTTTAACAATGTAATAGGAAATCACCATTCACCACCCTCATTTTATATTGAATGTACCATAAACACTGCGCATTTATTGGTTATTTAAGAGGTATATAAACGCTAGAAATATTTCGAATCTCATGCAAAGACGTTACATACTTTAGACGGGGGGTATAAAACTCAAAATGGGAATCCAACAACAAGACAATTGTAGAGTACTCGATTTCTAGTACTTTAGTACTAAACTGCCACGCGTCGAGTAAGGTCGTGTCTTACTAGTAATAAAGTAAATTGCATTAAAAAGCGCCAAAATTCCCTCCTATGTGATGAGAAAATGTTTCCATTACACGGTAAACAGTCGAAAAAGCGAAGGAATAACATTTCATTTGTAAATACATGCAAATTACTTATTATTATCGATTATAAAAATAATACAATTGCTTTCCACCCAAAGATTTTATGCGTCATTAGAGAACTCAAGGCCTACTAAAGTACAGGTCTGGATGCGCAACAGCCAAATTACAAAGTCGATGCCATGTCGTAGCTAAGTAAAATTTACTTTTTATAATAATAATCTAATGATTCTTTATTTACTTGCCTGCGGTAAAACAACATACAAATCAGCAGAAACAACAAATACAATAACAATCATCGCCATTTGCAAACTATCGTTGTTCATTATAGCTATTTGACACCTCAAAATTCGACTGGTGCCCAGGCCTCCTACTTTAGTCGGCCTTGAGAGAGTATTCGACGGAACTTTTGAATTTTGAATACGAAAATGCCGCCCGCGTTCTATCTTTTGTTTAGTTCATATGCACATATTCTTTTAAGCGTCTATCTTTATCATACACGAATAACTTTTGAATTAAGAAATTATTGAAAATCGCTGAAAACAAAAGAGTTTTGATTAATTGCCACATTATATCTTGAGTTTGTGAGACTATGGCAAGTCTATTTATTTTATATAACGTCATTGATCTCATGCCTGCAAAATTTTAAAATCGAGCGCCTTTTTGCACGAGGCTAGTAAGCGAAAAAGTGGTTTTTATTTATTTTGTGCATAATTTTATAAGAACGAAAAAAGTTAAAACATGGTAAACCTCAAAAATAGTCTTAGCCTTAAAGGGTTATTTAAAAAAAATTCTTGTATTACTTCATAGTTAAGTAATGAAAAAACATTTTTTTGTGGTTTACGCTTATATTTTTTGTTACGTAAATAATAATTTTATTGCAATTCCAATATATAGAAAAGCCAGCAAAAGCTTCGATTTATCTGTAGCATATTTTTTGATGTTCATACTGTAAGCCGATTCGTCGTAAAGATTAATCAAAATAGTATCTAAATAGGATTTCACGTATATATTCATCTTAAAGTAAAATAATCCACAAAACAAGAACGACCACACATTAACACTAGAAAAACCCATTTAATCTCTCTGCCTGCCGCTGTGCAAACGGTGTCATTGTTGGTTGAAAATCGACATCTCGTTTCAAGTTCTCCTAGTAAGGTGTTAATATACCTTCATGAAAAAAATCAGAGTGTGCAGTTCACACGCTATAGAAGTGACACCTTCAGAAAACTAAAGTAGACAAGAGCTGGGAGGCTACTAAGCACCGTCTAAGGAGGAGGCCGATTAGTCTATCTCATTCTCTCGCAGACCAAATCCTATAGAATAGATGTATGTGTTTGTCTCTTGTCATCGAGTTTCAAATCATAACGGTGCTACAGAGGTATTTGGTATGTATTTTCAGTAACTCTATCTACGTGCTAACCTTACACCTTTTTTATTAGAAATAAATACATCCACCCCGCCAAAAGAACGATTTTGGCGAAACCAGTTTGGTAATTTGTCATAAACGTTTGGATTAACGAGCGATTTATAGCGCGCCCATTACCATTATAGCGAAATCTAGATACGGCGGCAATTAGAGTCGGGCCCCCCGATCGCTGTTTCGATCATGATAATTATCATCGCGCTAATTAAATTGTAAATGTCTGTATAAGTATCATGCAATCATCGACGTGCAATCATTGCGTTGGTACATTTGTTTCAACGCGTTCAAATTAATTACGAACTGTAATCGCATTAATTAACCAAGAACAACATAGGAACATTTATGCAATTTAATGTAGAAAATCATATACCAGTCCCATAGAACAACATAGGAACGTATATATTTATATTCAACTTACTGGTTCCCGGCAATGGAACATTCAAAGTCCTTTCCCGTGCGTCCCCGTTCCGCTCCCGCATCCCCTTCCCCTCCCGCTCCTCCGTCCCGCAAATCCCCCAAAAGCGTTCCATATATTCCAGTCCCAGTACATACAATTTTCAAATAACTCGCGTGCCACCTATTACAATTTTTTTTATTAAAATTTTCAAATTTTATATATTACATAGATATATTCATTTTTGTATATTATAAGAACAATCAATCACTTTAGGTACCTATTTAAAATCTATATTTCTTGATTCGATTCAAAGTATTACGCGAGTAGGTTCAATTAAATTGTTTTGCAAAATGTCATTCTCAATTTTTGACAGTTTTGCGAGAGTTTTTATATTTATATTAAAAAAATTCAGATGAATTGTCACGTGGTTGTAAAAATCCAAAAACCTTCGCGGGGGTTTAAAGAAAGTATTTTGGAAGTTTCAAACATTTCCTAAGCTTAATATAGCAATACATAGACATCACATATACTCACATTTATATACATAGATAGAAATATTTTGATTTTTATGTATATAAGATTGAATGTCCAAAACCATGTATTGGTCCCATGCACACCCTCGACAATCATCCTAAAAGTGCCTAAAAGCCGTTCACAAAAATATTCCTTCTCGTAGGTCTTGTACGAAAACGATAACGAATGAAGAATTTAGACATTTCGAGCACCGAGATTTTATCGAATTGTAGAAATATCTTGGTGTTGCCTTTTATAAAAACAAGCGGAAAAAAACATTTCAGTATTTCATGAAATGCACACTATGACAATGAAATTCGCAAAGGATGAGATAGGTATTTATCATTAATGACCTACTAATTCGTTAATAATTTTACCGTAAAAATAATTTGATGGTATCGTTATAAATTATAAAGTATAAAAGTTCCTGGCTGGGACAAAGTTATTTTTAGATTTGTAACACTTCGAATTTAAATGTCACGTAATTAATTAAATGGGAAGGTGACTCTCCAAATTTGATTGTTGGAAAAAACACTTGAACAAAATTAATATATCTACTTCTTGTTTTCTCTTTGGGAAAATACTGTTTAGCGAAGTTTTATGTTAATTATTTGTAAAATGTTACTAATTAAATTTTATTTTGATAAAAATTTGGGTCAATATATTCATATTAATTTCTTAGGTTATTCATTTTCGACTTAACAATGTTATATTGCAATGCCTAAAAACACAAATAAAATTCATATAAATAAAATATTTTTCAACTGAATCATCAATGTAGGCTCACCTTATCAATATCTTTAATTTATAAAACAAATTCGGGTTAGTTACACCATTTATAACTCGAGAACGGCTGGACAGATTTTAATGATCTTTGATTTGTTGATTAGTCTCCGCCCCAAATAGCAGAATAGCTATTAAACCTTGGAAAAAATTACGAAAAAAATTATGTTATGAAGAAATTTCTTTTCCTCATACATTTTGATAGAACAAATTCTCATGTTTTGAAAGTACTGCAGGAATATTGTAGTGAGTAGTGAGTGAATTCCAAGAATTCAAAAACGTCAAATGTCAAAGCGCTAATGGTTTTGCTTTTGTTCTTAAACATATAATGCTGCCCCTCTTTCTTACACACTAAATCTCAACAGTCGAAAATGGGACAAACGGTGAACGTATGTCTGCACCCCTCCAAAGGAAAATTCAATCTATCTATCTACATATCAATATATACATAATTAGAAAAGAATCGCCTAAATGTACGTACGCGCAAAACTTCCGAGCGACTTTACCCATTTCATTCAAATTTTGAGGATTTGATGTGTGCATGCCCGCAAAGGTTTCTACACGTACTGATTAGCTCTGGATTATGAAATATGCATTAAAAAATTGGCACGCGAGCCACAAAACTGAAAACTGAATGTACCGGGATTGAATGAATGGAATGCGGGAAGGGGGAGGGGAACCCGAAAAGGGGGAGGTAAAATCAGGAGGGGGGTTCGCGGGAGGGCGAAGGGAAACCCGGGAGGGGGGGAGGAGGACTCGGGAGGGGGGAGGAAAAATCGGGAGGGGGTTTCGCGGGACGGGTGAAGCGGCGAGGGGAGTGAGGGGAGGGAACGCGGAGTGGGAACGTGATAGGGGAAGGAGACGCTGGGAGAAACAATTTATTTATCAAGTGGCATAGCAACGCATACCGGGAAATCGTTATAATAATATAAATGGAGCGACCGATCGATTTGATTTGTATGCAAATTAACACTTTCTTCAGAATTAATTAAAATGAACGCGGCGGAAAAGTCATATCTCCAGGCCTGCTGGGTGAATTCGACCGTACGTTCGTCCAATAAGCCGTGCTGCAGCGTGTATTTATTCACATGCTGTTTCCACCTATGTCGTTAAGATTCCCACATTATTTTTCTTCTTCTTCTTTTCTTTGATTCGGCAAATTCAACAGTATTTCCGTCCAATACACGGGTCGCTAATCGCAATTTGTATACAAGGCTTCTTTGCATACGTCGTTAAGATTCTGAATATATTTTAGGGTATATTGTCGTGTTAATGAAAAAATAATCTGACGGTGGAAGAAATAGAAAATAATGTTTGAAAGATGATTATGATTATGACTCTATGAAACACTTTCCTTTATGGACCCCATTTGTAGATTTAATGACATTCTCATTATATTATATTACTCCTTCATCTGGAAGATTCCCACTCACTAACTATTAGTGACTTTTTGCTTGACAAGGGGACTTGGGCATAAAAAACTAATCACTACTATAAAGCAGAAAAACTATTTCCCACCAAACCCTGTTTTATATTCTACTACCTGACCCGACGAACTTCCTACCGCACCAGAATCAATAACTGTTGAATTAAATTAATTTTTTTTAGTAAAAAATTACACAATTATTTTATCGATGCCCAACTGTCCGTTTTTTGTGTTTGTCAGTATCAGAGATGACGTTGTGTACAAATTTATATTTTGTGATTTTCTTACTTTTCCACTTACTTACGGGAATTTTTGAAAGGAAGCGGGTACAGGTGCCGCCGCCCCGGGAACCATTTATTGGATAACCATCCCAAGTGGTTCGCTATGTTTGGTGATTTAGCAGGGATGCCCGGGTTCATGGGGTGACTTTTGTGCGGGTCTTGGCGGTGGATGCTTCTGCCCATCTGCTGCGTGGCGGGCCGGATCGAGAGAGACTGGTTGAGGGAGGCCTTTTGACCTTTCCAGCCAGATTCTCTCGACCAATGGGTCGAAAGAGCCCGGCTGGAAAGGTCAAGGTAAAAGGTTAATTCCGGTCAAGGCAATGGCCTTGCACCACAGTTGGAGGGATGGATTCACTCCCGGATACACTGTCCTCCAGATTCCAACCTACCCCTCATACCTTGTTCCTTAAACAGATCCTCCACACAGCATTCCCTAAGATGACGTAGGTCCTGAGTGGAACTTACGTAAAATAAACAAAATTTTTAACAAAACAAAAAAACGACTTAAAAAAATGCACGAAAAAGTAAAAAAATAATTTCGTATTCTTCTACAACTTTATAATCAACTTACCTTTTCTACTCATCAATATGTAGGTACGATTGTTATTTTTGGAGTCGGTGTCGGCGGGAGAGGAGCTGTCAAGTGAACACGCCGGGCCGCGGGTACCTTGGTTGACACCGACTCCAAAAATAACAATCGTACCTACTTATTGATGAGTAGAAAAGGTAAGTTGATTATAAAGTTTTAGAAGAATACGAAATTATTTTACTTTTTAGTGCATTTTTTGAAGTCGTTTTTTGAAGTCGTTTTTTTGTTTTGTTAAAATTTTTGTTTATTTTTTGATTTTTAGTGAATCTGAAGTACACTAACTAATTCGATTAAGACTCGGCCGAGTATCGTAAATTTGTTCTTCAGAATTGGAGAGTTCCGTTACTTTGTCATGGATCCCATAATCAAAAAATAACCAAACTATGATTGAACAAAAGCGAAACAATCAGCCCATTGACATTTGACGTTTTTGAATTTTTGGAATTCACGAACAGTTAAATATTATACCTACCTATCACAAAATTGCTGCAGTTCTTTCAAAATATGAGAATTCGTTCCATACAAAATATATGAACAAATTAATTTTCATCAAAACTTTCTTTTTCGTGAATTTTTGCGATCTATGAATATTTTATTTTTGTATCAGAAATGCCAATTTTATGACTACAGATGTTTAGTTATTAGCGCACCGCGCTGATACAAATTCCTGAAAATTTATGTTATTTTTTTTTAAATTTCTTCCAACGTAGCTGAAGGCGCCACTACTACTTACCTAAATATACTTCTACACAGGTACACACCAACATCATAATATAAAACTTCGTTAATAAGACGGGTAAAAGGGTTATTTCAACTAGTACTCTTGAAAATAAAAACAACTTTTTTTATGAGTAAACAACAAATAAATCAATTCAAATCACATCTTATTATTAAGTCCCCCAATGATTTAGATGAAAGCGTGAAAGTAACCCGGAAAGCAACAACACTTGTACACACCTTTATCCGGGACTTCCATTACCATACTTTATATCGGAGAAACATACGTCAAGCCCATACTTTGGCATTCAGGTCGCTTTCAATACCGAATTTTGATTTAAAAAGACACGTAGGGATAAAAGCCTGGAGGGGGGGCGGGGGAGAGGCTGTCGCCCAAAACGGTTAATTCTAGGCGCGTTGGGAGGCCCAATCCGAATATGAATTATTTATGATCAAGTCTGAATATCAAGTAGACGTTTGACATTTGACTGAACGGTCAATATTTGAATATTCGTCTGGAATAGCTGAGAAAGAAAAATCTCTCCCAGCAGGAGCATCACGTGGTTCATCTAAATTCTAATTCGGCACCAGATTAGATTCTTATAACAGCTTATTTTGTTTTTTGCGGAATCTTCCGCAAAATAATTTATGCTGTAAACTCTTGGCGGGATGAAATCGTTTTCTGGTGATATTGGGAAGGTTATTAAAATTTGATGGTTCTATTAGTATTTGGAATCAAATCATCGTTTAGGTTTATTTATAACATTTTTAGTGCGACATTTAATATGTGAAACTTTTTTTCTAAAGTAGCAAAATTCATCGAATAAAAGAGTGATTTCAATTCAAAATTACTATTTTACTGATCAAGCAATTAAATAAAATTATTTCATTGTTCCGGATAAAATTAAAACCAAAATTTGAAAACTGTATTGTCCTGTGAAAGCCGTATAACCAAGTTTATTAGAAATAACTATAAAATTGGCTCTAAGGGAAATTGTTTTCTTCGTCAACCTCCAGCTTTAATGGAATTAATGTTAAAAGAACTAAAACTTTCCATACTTTTGTTGTGCCAAAATTCATCTCGTATAGTCTGTCAAATAAGTGTAGAAAATATAAAAACTGGAACTACTAAATTTGTAGACTGGCAACACCAATTTAACTGTCAAATATTTTTTTGAAGTGCAATGACCCTGAATGTATAGAACACAGTAAACCACATTTTAAAAAACATTTTTTCTTCATGACATAAATTTGATTAATTTGAATTTAAAAATGGATAGAAAGGAAGAATCACTAATGGTGAGTTTAGTTACACTACTTTTAGATCTGAATGAGTTAAATATATTCAGATCTAAAATTAGAGACATGATCTAAAGCCCAAGCAACTTTATCTGGTACTTTATCTAATATTAAATAAATGTGAGCAATTTCTAAACTGTGCTTTATATTTTATTACATTATAGTTATTCTTCATTATGTTAACACAAAACTGCAAAGGTATACTAAAAATATACCTATATGCAATTCAAATTTTGAGATCGGCGGGTATCTATACTGCAATGAAAAAATATTTTTTCCACTATTATGCCTTTTTAATTTTTTAGAAAAATGTAGGTTACACAGCTTTACTTTAACACCATGAGTTATGTGTTTAGTATTGCCATTTGATCAACAGTGGCGCCCTCATATATTTTCTACTCTTATTTGACAAACTGTACGTGTACTCTTTTACATGATTTACTGGCAATATTTTCCGTTTGTTTGATAAACATTTTTTTTTCATCATGCTATTGTTTATTTGGTGGAATTTCATTTTAATCGAAATAATTAAGGAAAACAAAAAAACACAATAACGAAAAGCTGTAGCAAATATTAAAGAAGATGTAAATTTTTCCAGTGGCAACCCGTATTATATTTTATGCAAATAACCTTTTTAGGTTTTCGCACAGTGACAGTGGCTGCGCGTCCTAATGCTTTTATTGCAGAAAGAAACCGCAGAATGCAAAACAAGATATAAAAAGCTTAATGCACCGTGCTTATGGCTCCCACCAGTTTTATTTTTAAAATTGTAGAATGCAGAAACCACATAACAGAAACTTATTATTTTTCTTAAAAACTCACCCAAATTATCTTTTACGGTAATTAAACACTTTAATAATCATTCCACAATTTTTTTAAAGTGAAACTTCTTTAGTCCTGTTAGTGATTTGAAATTCGGATAAACTCATTTCTACAGATCAAGTTTCAGCCGCCAGAGGTTCGAATCCTACGAAATCAAAAAAAAAACATTTTTATTTTTGTGAAATCAATATCCAATCTTCAAACCACTTTAAAATAAACAGGCCTAAGTAAAGAAAGCGACATCTAGCGTCTTTCTAGTTTCACTTCTACCGCATGTGAATTACATACTCTGATTTTTTTAATATACCTACTTACGTAAAAATTAATGACATTAAAAATTAAAAGTAAAGGCGAGAGCTGCACTTGTCCTCAAAAATAGCCAATTGACTTTCTAATGCAAGCATTCATTTTTGGAGGCGGAAATAGGTACCACCGCCCCAGGAACCATTGATTGTTTAATTAAATGAAGACAATATTAGCGAAATTCAATCGAAAATCTGGAAACAGAAAAATCAGAAAAAGATATTTGCACCTCTGGGACTCGAACCCAGGACTTTTCGCTTTCCGGGCAAATGCGCTAACCACTGCGGCAAGGTGTTAAAATCCGGTTCGATCATTTTTAACTTTATCATACTTCGAATAAAAACCACCTACGTTATCTTCATTTTAGGGTTCGAGTCCCAGAGGTGCAAATATCTTTGATTTCAGATTTTCGATAGGGTTTCGCTAATATCGTTTTCATTTAATTAAATATTACAATATAAAAAATCATTTATTGGATAACCAACAATCAACCGTAAATCTTCCCATTGGTCGGTGCCCGTGTGAGATTTGTCTGTTGTTAGATTTGTCTAGGTCTTGGAGGCCCAACCTTCTGCGTGGTGGGCCGGATCGAGAGAGACAGGTTGAAGGAGGTCTTTTTACTTTTATTTTTACCTGTCTCAATCCATTCATACGTCTCTAATTCCTGGACACCCTAACCCCTGATTGCTATCCACCCTTCATACCTTTTTCCTTTCCATAACTTCCTCTCCTTCTTTTCTTAAAAGGACCCTCCATACAACATCCACAAAGATGACAAAGGCCTAGAAAAAAAATCTCCTGTGTCGAAGTAATGTAAAAAAAGGATTTATTATTTAACTCCTAATCAGGTTGTACTATACAAATAATAGTCATTAATCGCTCACTAATAAACTAACACCTGTAAAGAAAACATAAAGACCAAAAGAGTTGTGCAAGTCTCGCACTGAGTGCAAGAATCAGTCTCTTTTTGGTGAGATACAGCAGTTCATGAAACTTGTTTTACGTATTCTATCCAGTTCTTCTTAGAAAAAAATACGTTTATCAATATTTATACGAAGAAAAAAAAACGAGTGAGCTTTAGATCACACCACTGAAGTAAACCTTTTTTAGCTCTATCTATAATCTATATGATAGGAAGAGAGAAAGAAAATGTGCGCGCGCACTCTCTCTTGCTCCTACATTGTGATACAGACAATAGGCTCGCACCCAGTGGCGTAGCTAGCATGGGTGGCACCCGGGGCGGATGACGTGGTGTCACCCCCCCCCCCCCCCTCAAGTCAGGCACAAAATTCGACATTTTACGGGGAGCCATAGAGCTACGAAGAAATAAATAACACTGTATTCAATATTTTTGCGACAATATCCTTTGTAATTTTTTAACGGTCGGGTGTAGTGTCACCCCCCATCAGGTGGCACCTGAGGCGGCCCGCCCCCCCCCCCCCCTCGCTACGCTGGCACCTCTCTTTCTTACCCCTACAGTAATATACGAAACGTAACTCTCTCTCTTTCTATCATCACTAGCTTATATCTCCCTCTTAACTACCGTTCGCCTCGCTTTTCGTAACGATCTCGTTACGCTTTCACCTGCTTATCCCCAAGTTAAGCGTGCATAAAGAAGTTTTACTTCAAAATTTCTTGAATTTGTTATATTTTGAAGTCTTCAAGCATTGGAATAACGACATATATACGTTTTGGAAAAAAAAAAGACAAATTTTTGGTATACATTGGAAATTGCTTTCAACTTGACTTTAAACTTTTTGACTTTTTTATGTATTTTGACTTTGACTTTTTTATGTATGATTACCTTAACACGGGCATTAGCCTAGTATGGTAATCAAGAAAAAAACATAAAAGTGTATTTTCAAAAATTGTATGAAATAAAAAATAAAAAAAAATAAAAAAAAAAATAAAAAAAAACAAGTTTTTTTTTCCTGATAGGAAATACGCATTCGTATATTAAATTATTTAAACTCTAATTTGAGCGGGTAAGAAGTTTTTATTAGATAATAACATTATATGTAACTACGAAAACGCCACCGTAAAGTAATTGTAAAGGTGACCGTGAACGAGGAATATAAATTTCATATTATTGCCTATTGCCGAACACATGTATTGCCGGAAAAGGTGTTGACTGTCAAGAGTAAACGTACAAGACAAAATCACAGCACAATAACACGACCTCCACCAAACTTGTACGATAATACGAACAGAAACGTAGGTATATTAGTAACAGAGCGAGAAGAAAATAGATTTGGCCCAACACTTTCGTAATATCGATTCACCGGTAAGAGAGGGCACGACAATATTGGGCTGTATTCCTGATAATACTAAAATCTTGATGGCGATGCATTGCCGTAAAACCTTGCTCGTTTACAGGCACCTTTGTACTCGATTCTCGACTGGTTGAATGGTTCGAACATCCTTGTTTTGAATCATCAAGCGGGAATTTGTGCTCTTCTATCGAAGTGTGAGATATTGACTTCATCGTTTGTGATGGTCCCTGGTGAAGTTTTCTCCAGGTTTTCGGTATGTAGTTCCACAAGACAATGTGTAACTGAGTCAATAATGTGTATTGTCTTGTCTTTCACAGCATCATCTAGCTCCACAGTGACACCCGGTTCCACAGGTTCCACTACCTCTATGTAGCTGTCCGATTGTCTTGGCTCTACTAGAACTTCTATAGTTTCCATTAATTCAGAGGCAAGTGGGGTTGTACTAACTAGGGGACGCGATTTCGAACTGGAGGGCAAATTAATAACATCAAATCCTTCATAATTCTCGGGGACTTCGGTGGTTTTATTTTTCACTGGTTCCTTAAACTCCTTGAAAGATTCAGAAGCAGCGTGCAGTGTTTCATTTAAAGTATCAATATTTCCTAGGGAACTGTTGACCTATAAAAAAAAGGCACCAATATTATTAAACTTCACCATGCAATTAATAATTTGATGGTTAGCTCACTTATTAATCTGATTGCAGATGCTCACCATTATAAGTGAATTCTTCTTGAACCTGTCTGTAACCTTTTTGATCTTGGGAGCTGCATTCCTGACGACTTCTTCGGCCTCCTGCACCTCTGTCTCGGGCTTTCCCAACTCTGTGAGTTTCTGCTGGAGGCGCATGGTGGCTACCTCATCGGCCACCTGAAGAGATATCACCTTTGCTGGTATATTCACATCTCTCTTATAAATATTTGCCATTTTCTTATTTTTAGGAAAGCCACACAATATAAATCCCTTTGCACCGATATTCTCCAGCATATTTTCTTTAACCAAGTCGACAATTATTTCCTAAAAATCAAAGTGTACAACATTAAGATTTAATTGACCGTTGAGCTGAATTTTTATTAATATAATGTATATTTTTATGTTTAACTTTATGTGTAAAACTTTAAATTGTAATACAGATGTAACAGTTCTGTTGCCATGTAAGAAAGTCCTGGGTTCGAGTCCCAGAAGTGCGAATATCTTTTTCCGATTTTTCTGCTTCCAGATTTTCGATTGAGTTTCACTAATATTGTATAAATAATATAACGTAATTTTTAGGATGGTTTTGATAAGAAAAGAGTAACACAATAAAAAATGAAGTGGGTAACATAAATTTAATATTGTCCATGAACTTTTCATGTGACTTCTTTTTACATTTGAAACGCCCATTCTATGAGTGTTTTTTTTTGTCAAATTGTAATAAGCTGAGAAGCTTAACAACAAGAGTAATAGTCCTTTTCTGCTGATCACAATTTTTTCAAAACCTAAAACGGACATAGAATCGGCATTTAACGGAAACCTTTCAACTGTCAAAAAAATAAAATAGCGCTGAATGGTCATTTAATTTCTTTGTCACATGTAAATTTCTGCGAAACTACTAGGCCTTAATCTTCATGAGACGTTGGTGATCATTCCGCCAAACATACGTTGTTCCTGGGATGTTCATGAATCAAAAGAAATTTTTCCACATTTTTCATGCATGACCAGGTCGATGGTTATTCGTTCCCCATCTCCCTTTACTACCATGAAGCCAGCATAGCCTATTCAATTCCATGTATTAATTTTAAAAACATTACAAAAATTATCATTTCAAAGCGTAGTATTTGAAAGAGTGAAAATATTTAAGATAAAAGAAGCAGATTTAAACGAACAGCAACAAAGCTTGCCGTCCAAACTGTGCTTCATTGGTGTTAAACATATCAACAATCGAAGTGATTCTATTTTTGACAATAAGACAGCTCTCCCGACTGGCATGACCGTTGTCAAGTTAGTTCTAAGGACGAGAGAAAAACAGTTTTATGTTTGATGGACCCTAAATACAAATAAATTAAATAACCTCTGGCACTTTATTTTCCATGAGCATCCTAGAGATCCGCATGCCCCAGGGCGTGGTGATGTCGGCCGCCTCCTTGCGCAGCAACTCGCCGGGAATGATGACTTGGTAACCCGTGATAGCTGCCAGGGTCTGCGAGACCGTATTGCAGCCGGCCCCGGGCACCCCTGACACAAATATAACGGGGGTCTGCATCACGGGGCTCATGTCGTAAGCAGACCTCTTCATCAGAAACTGTAAAGAATTAAACTTTTTTTTACACAATGAAAAATTACCACAATCAATTATCTCTTCATTGCGGCCGGGTGGTCTAGCGGTAAGGCTCTTCACTCGCAATCCGAAGATCTTGGCTTGGCAAATAAATTTTATTTGTTTTTCACAATTAATTCATTTAAAATAATATATAGTATATTTGCGGCACGTTCCAGAATGGAAGACTCTCAGTTTAGCCCTGGTGTAACACCACCATTCAGAATTAAAACGTTGCTTGAAATGGCCTTTAACCGTGTTTGGTGACCAGATCTGAATAGCCAGGTACTTCCCCACCTTCCTCCTCCTCATCTCTTTCCCCTCCCCACTACCTGCAGCCTCACAACATACCCCACTCAGGGATGCTACTGTCTCACTGGCTCCAGACGGGAGTACTCTTATATAAGTAAAAAATAAAAATAAAAATTTCTTGCAACAGCTCCACACAAGAGGCGCTGAGGAAAAAAAATCCCTCAGGGCCTATATCACTTTGGGGGATGCTGAGTGAAGGGTCTTTATATGGAAAATAAGGAGAGGAAGTTCTAGGAAAGAAATATGTATGAGAGGCAGGTAGGAACCTGGAGTCATTATGTCCAGAAGTGGCAGACGTTTGAATTACTCTTCTACTGCAACGCAAGGCAATGGGTCGATAGAGTCCGGTTCGAGATGTCAAAAAATACCCTCAACCATTCTCTCCCTATCCGGCCCGCCGTACTATAGGTAGGTAAACGCATCCGCCGCCAAGACCTAGACAAACCTCACCCCATGAACCCTGGCACCCCTTCTAAGTCACCAAATACAGCCAACCCTAGGGACTAGGGGCGACCTATGGTGGGGTTGTTGGTTATCGAATAAATGGTTGTCGTGGCGGCGATTTAATTCATTCACATTTAGGATTTAATGAATGAGATAGTATAATCGGTCTCCCCTTTGTGCGGTGCTTCGTAGCCTCCCTACTACTACGACTATTACTACTGCCTACTTTATTTTCTGAAGGTTTCACTTCTTCACCGCGTACGCTTTGCACACTTTTTGTTGTTGTTTTTATTACTAATAGTATGATTCACACACTTCGACCAAATACGTCAATATTCACAAATTATTAATTTACGCAATATAGACCTCACAATGTATTTTACCTGTCCTGAGGTCTACAGTTCATATATTACAATAAAACACATTGAAAATAATACATGTCGCTTACCTTTGGCTTGGCGAACGCGCAACCCATCGTTGAACATTCGATGGTCAAGTGTGTATTTTAACCAACGAATCTTTAGCCATTGATTTAAACCAGTTGAAAATCTTGCCGATTAATTTTTAAAACGTATTTTTTAAATGTTAAATTTTATATCTCCTCGAAAAATGTAAACAGACTTTAAAAACAAAGGAGTCAACAAAAAAAGAAAGATATTCAAATGCTTTTAAAATTATTGTTTGCCTATTTAACAAGTGCTTACGTATTATATTATAGATTCATGAATTTCAGTGATTGCAAAAACTCGGAGAAAGCTAAGGTACGCGTACCTACATTCTACATACTATATTACTAAACTATCTTACGGGTGACGTTGTAACATTCGTAAAAAATACGACTTAAAAATAAAACGGGAATAAATAAGATAATCAAAAACTCTTATTATTTCAGAAGTAATAGGAACATTGGGTTTAAAAGGTCACATAATAATGAAAAAAATATATATGTTCTACACAGATGGGACACATGTTCATGTTATGTGCCCTACATATGGTTCTTTTGCATTTCATGCAAAAGTTTATTGTCATTTTTCTTGACTTGGAAGGACAAAAGGCACATATTTTTCTTGAATTTGGTTCTTGAATTGTTGCCGTTTCAGGAAAATTTTCAACAAGCAATATACTTTTTATGAGTCCTTTTGAAGTAAAACTTCTTAACGCACGCTTGACTTGGGGAGTAAGCTGGTGAATGCGTGACGAGAGGGTTATGAAAAGTATTATCGACGGCGAACGGAAGTTGAGAGGGAGATATAAGTTAGTGAAGTTTTACTTCAGTCGTGTGGTCTAAAGCAAATTCAAGGAATCATTTATTGAATAATCATGCCATAGATCGCCCAAAGGTCATAGGTCACCCCAAGGTCGCAGGTCACCCCAAGGTCGTAGGTCACCCCAATGTCGTAGGTCAGCCCAAGGTCATATGTCACCCCAATGTCATATGTCACCCCAATGTCATATGTCACCCCAATGTCGTAGGTCAGCCCAAGGTCATATGTCACCCCAATGTCATATGTCACCCCAATGTCATATGTCACCCCAATGTCATATGTTTTTTTTATATAGTCTTCGTGTGGTCTAAAGCACACTCGTTTTTTTATGAAAGGAAGGAGAGTAGAGTTCTGGGAATCAAAAGGATTTAAGGGGTGGATAGGAATCTGAGGTTAAATCTGTCCTGGTCACCCGCTTCCAAGACCTAGACAAACCTCACCCAATGAACCCCGGCACCCCTGCTAAATCACCAAACGTTGCGAACAACTTGAGGTGATCTATGTCAGAGGTGTTGAATAATGTTATCCCCCCACTGCAGATCTTAACCTTTTTTTATTAATTCTCCGCTTCTTTAGTTTCCAACAACAGCGATGTTTCCTATCCATAATGCTTCCATCTTCGAAAATAGTACAATGAATAATTCTATGGCTGAAGAAATTTAAATTAAAATCTCATTGACGGTTATGAACGTAGGTATTCTTATTACTTTTTCGTTTTTTCAAGTTTTACGAGGCAGAACAAAACAAGAGTATGCTTTTGTAATTAACTAATTGAATTTGCAGGTCTTGCTCGAGGAATGCTCGTAAATCAGGAATGTACAGACCGTGGCCCGCCGGCACTTTGAATGCGGCCCTCGACCGCATTTCACATTGTCAAAAATATAGATATAAATTATGACAATTTGAAATTCCCGCCGCGTAAACAACGAACTGTTTGCCGCCGTTCTCGTGGTGCGGAGGTATATTGTACATCACTTGAATTAGTTGAATACCCGGCTTCAGGGCAAAGATCAACTAGTTTCAGAACTATGTATGTCACGTTTCTGTTTTCAATGCAAATTAAACCTATTTTAAGCCAGATAAAAGCAGGCAATTATGTATGAAAAGTTGAAAAAATATATACTCGTAAGACCGTTTCCAATTTACAAGAAAAAAATTCTTTATTACCCCATACACATCCAAAGGGATAGACAAGAAGATACAGATGAGGGGTAAAACCAAACTATTGAGGGGAAGAGGGGAAAGCTGACTGTGATTCGTTAAAAAATCAATCTGACAGTATATAGGGATCTCGCATTATAATATCACCATTTAGTGCTTAAAAGCAAAATCTGCTTTTGAATGAATAGACCTTTTTACATGGGAGCGCGAATTGCCCGCCACGTTATTAACATATCTCCGTAGTCCAAATGCGGCAAAGGAAAGTTCGCCCTTTTTCACAGAGGAATATTTTGTTGCCGTATTTAGTTAAGACACTTTTACAAATGTTTCATAATTTACTTACCCCTGAAACCAGCGACGAGCTCACTGGAGAAACGCCCACATTCGGTATATCCACATACATTAGGGTATAATGTATAGCACAAGCTCTGATTTTTGTTCATAAAATGTATGATGCGCGCTCGGCGCTGGTCAGGACAAGAATGATGACGTCACATTTTTTAGATTCAAGCGAGGCTCTTGTAAGCCGTGCCTGCTCCATAGAACCGTTATGGGGAGGGGGAAATAATACGCTTTTATTACTTAGGGCAGGTCGAAATATATTCATATGTCCATGGTATTACCCAATATTCTTTTTCGAAGAAAAATTTGCCGGGACTCCTTTCAAAAGGTGTGTTCGCCCTTGTTGTAAATACTTGTGAAATTTTATTACTAACAAAACTAAACATTGACTTCTTAACGCTTAGTCAAAGAAAGTTTTTGAATAACCTTGGCTCTTGGTCATATTATAGTATTGCATTTTAATTTTATATTTCCCACATTTTTATTTCTTGGAAATGTAATATACTCATACCTATTGGAATAAGACAAATCTCGCCGATTTGCACATATATATATGTCGTAAGTACTTTTGGCTCCTATGCCTCAAAATCATCCAATTATTATTGTATCTAATTTTATATTAGAATCAAATCCTTGTACTTTCGTACCGCCCATCATAAAATTTTGCTTTTGCTTTCCCAAACACGTGCATTAACCAAATTTGTCGGCGCTCTCGCAGGTCTCAAATAAATCATTGTACTAACAGCATGGTGAAAAATACAAGCTTTATATTCAAATTTCAAATTTCACTTCAAAATTCAAAAATTTAAACCGTAGAAAATTTTTATGTGCACCAAAGTTACCGATAGTAATTTGAGAAAAATATATAAATTTCCAGAAGGATGAATCTTACTTCCCGCCCATGCACAACAATGCGCCCACATCATAATTTTTGTTATTTTATTATAATTATAATTTTTTATTTGACATACTTCTCTAAAAAAGAGAGTCTGAATGTGTACATGCTTGTTGAACATTTTAATTTCCTAACCAGTCAACAGTTGGTCGCAGTTACCACCCCAGGCTTTAAAGTCGGTCTTTCTACTCACCGGGAGATAAATCAATTCACCGCTTTTAAACATCTTGAGAATATATACATAAGTGATTGAGAAATCATCTCGTTTATGTGTACTTACGTATTTGGGAACTGCGAGATGTCAACTCTGACCACTCTGAGTGGCAGGGCTATTGACAGACGCTTCATCCGGGAGTGATTTTTCATTTCCTTTTATTTAGGGTACATAATATTGATGATATAATTTGCCTGAAGAGTGACATTGGATGTCTGAATAATGTTTTGTTCCTTTTTCATTATTACGAAGTTTGGTGGTATTTAAAAAATATTTACCGTTGATTTTAGTGACATTATTTGTTTTGTTTGAAGAGTTTTACATTCCATGTTTATTTATTATTTAAGTTTTAATTGTTCTGTTTCCGGTTTCGACACATGCATAGTATTTTCCAGCAAACTTAAAACTAACTTAAAAATGTGTACATCAGATGCCATTGCTAGTGTGACATACTTCATTGTAAAAAGCCTTGATAAAGGAAATAAATGTATCTGAATATTTTTAGTCCTTTCTAAGGCTTTTGATATAATATTCATTTCAGCCGTACGTATTGTAACGAGGTTTCTTCATAACAAGTTTTTCTATTTATTTCATTGTATCCTTTTAAAGTTTTCATTAGCTGTTGTTAGAATTTTTTTCTCTTTTTCTCTTATTATGAGAAATTAAAAAAAAACAATCTTTCTTCACTGTACTATGACTGTTTAAATATATTAAATAACACATGTTTGTAAATGGCACTTTGTGCCGTAAATTTAAAAAAAAAAATAAATAAATAAATATCACACATTAAACTAATTAAAAAAAACTAGAGAAAATCGGCATTACGGACAAAGAGCCAAACTTCTTCAAAAGCTACCTAAATGAACGCCAGCAACAGGTTAAAATACAGAATACCCTCAGTAATCAGCGCTCAACTGACAAATGGAATTCCACAAGGAAGCGTTTTGGGACCGACTCTGTTCTTACTGTATATTAACAACTTTTGCAACCTTGAAATTCAGGGACACATTGTTAGCTTTGCAGACGATACTGTATTATAATTCGAAGACAATAATAGGTCGGCTGTATTTAAAAAAAGCTGATTAACTTCATTAAAAAGTGGTTAGATATCAACACGCTTACCCTTAACACGAAGAAAACAAAATATGTTACTTCAAGCATCAATACTACAGGCCAACCTAATGATGATTACTCCATAAAAATACATAGCTGTACGAACTCCAATGAATGCAGTGAGTGCCCCAGTATAGAGCGCACTTCACAGATGAAGTACCTTGGCTTCACCAATGACCCATACCTCAAATGGAACCTACACACCCAGATCATTGCAAATAAAATTATAAAAACAATACACTTCTTCAGATCCATAAGGAACTTTCTTAACTTACAACTCCTAAAAACGATTTATTTAGCAATCACCGATCTATCATTGAGTACGGTATCATTGCATGGGGAGGGGGCACTTCATCAGCTCTAGATCCTGTCGAAAAGGCGCAGAAAACA
Organism: Limnephilus marmoratus; assembly: GCA_917880885.1. Classification (NCBI taxonomy): domain Eukaryota; kingdom Metazoa; phylum Arthropoda; class Insecta; order Trichoptera; family Limnephilidae; genus Limnephilus; species Limnephilus marmoratus. Next base: position 37,618,315 of record OU862920.1, on the reverse strand, counting down.
ATTATAAAAACTATTCTCAAACTTCCTCTAACTGCAAATAGTGACCTAATATTCAAAATAATGAGATTATTTGATGTTTGACAGATCTATGTAAAAACTATCCTCATACATCTCTTTAAAAACAAACATGTGCTTTACAAAAAAAAAACTTAAGATTTACACGTAATTCTAACAAAGACATATTGCAAGTTCCAGCACTCTCTCCCACCTTTGGTCAACGTAGCTTTAGGTACTTTGTCACAAAAATATTCAACATTCTCCCAGGAAACATCAAACTGAGTCAAACACAGAAAGAGTTAAAAAATATGGATATTTTCTAATGATCGAGCCTATACTGGTGTCCTCACCCTAACACCCTGTCACTGCCAGTTGTTATTGTAGTAATAACCTTGCCGTTTTTGTATTGTGTATATGCAAACAATAATGTAAACTAAAATAAAGTTTTTGCTGTATAGAAACCTACATTACACATTTATAAAAACCCTAGATAAAATTGCGAGAAACAATTTACAAAAAATTCTGCCTCAATACAGGTTCACCTAGTGAGGCAGGCTATGTACAACTAAAAATATTGTATAATTATGCTACTTCTGTGTAATTGTTCTTACAGACTTTCTATTTGTTAATTTTTTCGTACTGAAGTAATCTATTTGTAAACTATTGAACATGTACTTTTTTTAGTTACAATGTTTTGCGATTTCATTGAATAAAGATATTATTATAATACAAGTACAGAAATGGATAGATTTTATTAGAAAGGGGTAGAGGCAGGGGTGATTTTGGAGGATGAGGAGCAAAGGGGGAGAAAAGGAAAGCAAAGAGGGAGAAAAGGAGGAGAAACCGGTAGTAGAAAAATTAAGACTTAAATAACAAATGTACATCATGGATAGTAAAACTCTTCAAAACAAAAAAACTTAAATAAAATAAATAAATAAAATGTCTAGAAATTGTTACATAGTTAATGCTATGATATTAGTAATAATAATAACTGTAGAATTTGTATATAAAAAATAGTGTACTGTGACAAGTTTCCGACTTGTATAATTTTAAGGTAGACCGAAGCATTTGCGCACTAGTGCCTGAAATAATGTATTTTGCAAATAACTGGAAAGTTACCAACCACAACCATCTTTCTTAGCTCTGTAAATTGGGTTTGCAACTGTACGCTCTGACTTTTGTCGAATCTTTAATCATTCTTAAATCGTGTGGCAGCTTGTGGCTTTAGGTTCTGACACTTTGAAAGCATGCTCCCAAACCTAGTTTTTGGGGAGCGCTTTGAGATGACGCTAAGAGATGACTGTCGAAAGTTGGAATTATCAGGAATGCGCAGTTCTGATAAGTAAGCAGGAGCTATTTGGTTAAAATACCATCCAGCAAAGCTTGAACCGGACAATTTTTGGACATTGGAAATGCTCTAAAATATGAGTATTTAGATAATCCTCTAATAAGGACGCAGCGTTGAAAACGGATGGTAAATTGTTCATTTGGTAATTGGGAGACTTGCATATTGTGTACTGCGTATTATGCATAGTATAAAAAATGAAAATTTGAATTTAAAAATTGTATTCTTCATATTTTGCAAATTCACTTTGTGGCACCATTTTATTAATGAAATAATTAAACACACTTTGTTTTTACCACGATAATCTTTATTTATCTTCATCAGGACATTGTATGTCTTGAGACATGTTGACTTTTAAATAAAGATTATCGTGGTAAAAACAAAGTGTGTTTAATTGTTTCATTAAAAAAAATGTAATTGCTTAAAACGTTTAACTAATTAATCACCATTATATTAATTAGTTTAGGAATTGACGAATACTAGAGAGCGAGTTGATGAGTTTGTGCACTTGGGAAGTATGTTTACGACATATCGCGACAGTTTGAAAGGACGGTAAGGATATTAAACGAAGGTTAAATAGAGCAAATTCCATGGATGGCTGAACGCAGGTGGCGCTAATAAAATTTTAAAAATCAGAGTGTGCAATTCACACGTGGTAGATGTGAAACTTTCAGAAAACTAAAGTAGACAAGAGTGGGGAGATTACGAAGTAATTTTTTTTATCAATGTGAAGGATGATTTTTGCAATATTTTTGTCATCGAATTCCAGTGTACTTTTCCTATTATACATTTGGTCATCTTATTAGTATTTGTGTTTTCTTCTTTGGAGTCGCTAAATGTCGTATTCTTTTGTGTGTTCCTTACCTGTACACTTCGGAGTGATTTGAAGGTTGGATATTGATTTTTTAAAAAAAAAAAAATTTTTTTGGATTTCGCTGGATTCGATCCGTGGTCCGCTGAATATCTGGCCACTCATTTTGTCAGTCAGGTGCTTTCTACTGCTAGACCAAAGGAGACTTGCACGGGACCGTGGATTTATCGTGTTATATTGGAAGCCGGATATAAATAAATACTTTATTGCTTACTTACACAGGCAAAATCCTATAGATGTATGTGTTTGACTCTTTTCAGTGCCGCTCGTTTCCATTTCTGGAGTTTCACTTCAAAAATGTTCAAAGTAGCGAAATTAGCAGTTGCCAAGCAGTTGCCAGCTGATGCCAACCCTGATTTATGGCAGTGAAGCATGGAACCGTCAGAGGAAGGATGAAAGTAAAATTAATCCTCTAGATCCGCAAGGCGTATGTGTGGTAGTTTTATTGTAGGTACATTACCGAACCAGTTTCCTAAATTTGTTTAGTAATTTAGTCCTCTTTTGACCATTATTTTGACCAAAAATCCGCTTAACCTGATGAATTTTTAGAGCTGCCAACTTTATAATAAAAAAATGGCCTCAAATTTAAATCCGGTTATCTTGTTGGGTCACCCTATAAAGCAGCAAAAAGTCTGGCATCATAAATTTCACTTTTATTTTAACGTCAGTGGGTTACTGTTGGTCAATTTTGTCATTCTCTTTACAGGAAATAGTGTAAGATAAATTGTTTTAAAAGAATCCAGCTACGCTTGATGACCAGCAATTTTATTTAATTTACTTCCTACCAGTAAAAATTCGTAAAACAAAGTGTTTATAAGTACTCGCCGAATGACCTCAAACAGGTTGAAGCTGAATCTTGAGCTGAATGTCTGAGTTTCTCTAGATCGCCACAAAAATAAACATTTATAACTCCCCGATAACTATTTCAGAAAGTGACATCATTCCAACGACACGCATAAAACTGGGTGTCAATCTGGACGCTGACTATTCCTTTAAAACCAGAGTGAACAGAAATGTAAGCCTAGGGTTCTCTCTTGGAAAATAAGGCAGTACGGAGAAACATTCCAACACGAATGAATGAATTGCTAGTTATTTCCTATGTTGTTTCACGTCCAGACTACTGCAACGGAGAAGATAATATGCAAGTCTCCCAATTGCCAATATATTCATTTTTGTTTATTATAAGAATAATCAATCAAATTTGTGCTAACATAGGTACCAATTTTAAATATATTTATAATTCTTGATTCGATTCAATGTTTTAGGCGAGTACCACAAATTAATTAATTAATTTGAAGAGTTTCGAAATTGAATTTTGATTTAATACCTAATCAGTGTTGTGCAAAATGTCATTTCCAAAATTTTGACAGTTTTGCAAGAGATTTTGTAATGATTAAAAAACTTTTCAGATGTGTTGTTATGTGGTTTTAATAATCCAGAAACCTTCGCGGAGTCTTAAAGAAGATATTTTGAAAGTTTCAAATATTTCGTATGCTTAATGAAGCAATACTTAGACATCTCATATACTCATGTATCCCCAAGCAAACATATTTTTATATTTATAAACATACATTAAGAGGGTGTGTGTGTGTGTGTTAGTGTATGTGGGTATATGTGGGTATATGTGGGTGGGTATGTATTAACACCAGTAGTAGCCCGTCATGATCGAAGATGTTCCACCCTTTAGGAGGCCAACCACGTTCCTTGGCATCACGTCACTGAGATGCAATTTCCAATTTTCAAATTACACCGTTACACCGATACCAGAGGCTGCTAGTACGCTCTCCACCGATGTTACGAAGTTTATTGCATAATTATCTAGTGCTGTCGAGAAATTACTCTTCCAAAGGGGAAATAATTTTAAATTAACAACTTTTTAATTTGTTTATTCATCAAAACCTTTGTTCTGGTTTTGACATAAAATTATCTTCCTGGTGAATGTTTTTGATATGGTTTCATTACTTTAATAATATATACCTATGTACCTACTATCCACGTTTTGACCTTTCGTGTTGTACCTACTAATTAGCATAGAATAAACGCTCGTAAACATGATGTATACCTAGGTTTTAATAGATCTCGCGTACCTCGGCTAAAGCTTCTTGATGACCAAAGAGATCGATGGTAGATCGTGATTTTTTCGGTAGCTCTCGCCGTTTCAGAGATATACCCAAAAAACGAAAATTTGTGACCTTTGATCTCGTATAAAAAACGACACTCACGGGAAATCAATAGGGACTTTTGAAAATTCATTTTTAATGACGTATTTAAGATCTATACAAAAATCCAGCTTATTGAGAAGTAATGCAAACTGGAATGTCTATTTTGTTTGGACTAAGATTTATTTAACTCATTCGGATCTAAAAGTAGTGTAACTAAACTCACCATTAGTCATTCTTACTTTCTACCTACTGTCAAACTCGTACATTTTATGGTATCTAATTTTATTTCATAATATACATATTTTTTTCTATCAGAGGTTGGCTGACATCGAAGCACACTTCACCCTAAAGGCCGTTGTCTGTAGCCACTGTACGGAATAACTGGACCCATTATATGGTTTTAAAGCCATGTCATGCGCTGAACTATTTGCTAAGAGACTGGGCAAATTTACAAATCTTCGTTTTACAGGCTGTTAGATTTAAGAATTAGAAATAAGTAGTTTAACTTTTAACAATATAAAAAAACAGTACTACCTAGATAGTAAAAATTAATAAAAAAAGCAAAAAAGTTTTAGATGTAAAAGTAGTTTAACTTTTAATAGTTTAATAAAAAAGTAACGTTTCTTTTTGATATTGTAATTAAAAAAATAATAGTGTTAAAAAAGTAAAAGTTAAAAAGTATTTGTGGTTGTAAAAGTTTGTTCAGTATAATAAATTTTTTTTTTTTTTAATTTTAACTTACAGAAGTTTCCTCGGACATTTTTGAGGTCCTCCGTACACCACATAATGAGGAAAGTAATATTCGAACGCTCACCATAAATCAAATATTATTTACACGTTTCTGTATTTTACATATTAAATATGCTCTAAAACAACACAGAAAGTTAATAACGGTCCGGTAAATTAGTTTAAAATTTTGAAATAGAACTAGTGACCCAGAAAACATCAACATTATAATTGATTTGGTGGTGTTTATCAGTAATCTGAATTTTGTACCAGATAGAAGGTACATTTTTACATACCACTGTATATGTTCTCGCATTATTATATGGGATTGATTGGGTATTTAATTCGCAGACTTGGTGTGTATCATATGTCAAAATCCTGAAGTTATCCCACCTACCTAATCTTTCCTTCCTAAATGTCACCATGAAAAATTGTTTGCCAGAAAAAGTACTTAACTTTAGAGAGGTGACAGTGTGCTTTGCTGTTCAGTGCAAATTAACATCTCAGACAGGGCGCATGTATCGTAACCTCTTGCTATAAGAATATTACGATTTTTATATTTAAACACTGTGAAGTGTACACCACAAACTGCATTTCAGAGAGGCTCCATCTGCATCGGTGAGTCCTATTTTTCTTTTCCAATCTGGGCTTGTCTATTTTTCCAAGAGCACAGATCTGAACTATCGACTGACTATCCATCAGGTTAGTGATCACGTGGTTTCGGGACTGGTCCTTCGAGGGTTGCGTAGGCTTTGCTCTGCAGCATTTAACGCCAATTTACAGTAGAGTCGCAGTTTTACGACACAAGTATACTTAACTCAAATATCGATTTTTCGAGATGTTTGACTATGCAATTGCACGATCGATGTACGTAGGTAGCATTACATTGCATGGAACATAAACATGCTTTAAAAAAAAATAAAATATTAGTATCAATATCTCTCCCACTAATAATCGAATTAATTCTGTACACCTGCTTATTGTAATGTCTCTTTAATGCTTACTTTTATTAATTCAAAAACATTTCCCATTCTAAAAAGAAAATTATTCGTTTTGAAGTTAACAACCACATTTGTCGTATAATTGTGAAATAATATAAAATAATAATTCTGAAATGGTACAATAATCTGAAGTGCGGGAGGCTGAATAATGTTCATTGAAAACCCAGGTTAGGTAGGTGGGTACTTTAAATCATTTTATCATAATATTACCGCTGAGTGGGAAATGATTTGTTAGTTTAACGATAATGGAATCGAGATAACTGTAACAAAGCACTTTTAATTAAATAACGATTTGCCGGCAAGTGTTAATTTAGCAGTTTGGTTTCACAGTTTTGGTAATTTTATGGATCGGGGTGTTCTAAATAGATAAATAGTTGTAATTGAACTTTGTTATAATTGATTTTACCTTTAATTAACTTATACAGCCTTACTAACAAAAAAGGTAAAATTTTTAGACAATTGATAAACAACCGTGCACGCGAAAAACTTATCTACTAATAAAAACTGACATAAAATAGTTTACTCTTTCAAAACAATCAAACAGATTGAAAAAAAAACACTTAAGAGGGCATTACCCGAGAAAACCAGAAATATGTTATTTTCAAATCAGGTTTTAGAGGTTTTCACTCTTTTCCACAAAAAATTATAAATGGATTTCGAAAGATTGTTCTTTTATCTAGCATTCGCATGTAATAAATTTTTTAATTTTTAGTATAATCAGGTTATTTCATAGGTCGTTGGCAGATTTGTTAAATTTTCAAAAAAGATTTTGGGTTATACCACACCCTTTTCAAATAATATAATCATTTAGTAAAATAAATCAATACATTTTCTAGCAAACGCATGTTTTAGAATTTTAATTTTAGTTTCAATAAAATCATTAAAAAATATGTACGTACATGTGTTTCTTGACGAAAATTGGTCCATTTGTGTATTTATTTGCGCACTTACAAACTAATATATTTCAGATTTTTTTTACATTCTTATTAAATTTTGACATTATTGATAAATAACAAATACTTATAATCAAAAAATAACTACAAAAAGTACATTATTTTAATAGTTTTATCATCACGCCTTTCAGCATTTTTGGATGAAGTTGTAAATTAAAGCTAATTTGAATAAAAATAAATTCGATATTGAGTTAAAATTTAAAAAAGCTGGTACGGAGAATAATTAATCTTTCTCATTGTAACCGCCCTGCACGATCGTAAGAACAACTTTCGACGAAATGTGGATTTTCGTCCGCTGGCTGGTAACGCTCTTGAGTTTAACTACTAAGAAAAAATATAGAAAAAATATTTAGAAAACACATTCCTTTATTTAACAACTCGGGCCTCAGACCTATTTTGTTGGAAGGACTTTGTAATGAAATCCAAATAAATGAAATATGACGAAAGATGACGAAAAACGTTTTAAAATTTTATAATTATATATAACGAAAAATTTTTAAAGCATAGAAATATTTAATGCAAACTTAAAGTTTCAAAAATGGCTCAACTTACGTTTTTTTCTAAAATTACTGTAAGCGAAAAAAATATTAAAACGCACGCATGTAATTAGGCAAAAATATCATGAAAGTTATCATCCACTCACTCTTTGGTCGTTTTATGTAAAAATAAATACCTAATAAAAAATTCCCAAATATTTTCAAATTTGGGTCGAATACTTTGGTTTCAAAAAGTAGTTCATTTTATTTTTTGTGGTTAACTTTTAGATTTCAATTTGAAGCGTTGCATTTTCTCTTTCTAACACCGTTTGTATCATATTTTTTTTTACAGTGTATACCGCACAAGAATCTCAACTGCTCCCGTCTGGAGCCAGTGAGACTATGGCATCCCCAGTTGGGGTATGTTGTGAGGCTGAAGGTAGTGGGGAGGGGAAGGAGGTGGGGAAGAGGAAGGTTGGGAAGTACCTGGCTATTCAGATCTGGTCACTAAACACGGCTAAAGCCATTTTCAAGCAACGTTTCAATTCTGAATGGTGGTCTTACACCAGGGCGATACTAATAGTATCTTCCACTCTGGAACATGCCGCAAATATACTATATATTATTTTAAATGAATTAATTGTGAAATAACACAAATTAATCAAATAAAATTTATTTTGCGCATGCCGGGTTCGAACCCGCGATCTCCGGAATGTGAGTCAAGAGTCTTAGCCACTGGACTACGGAGGTCGTTGGGTGTTCCGAAATGCGAACCAATAAACCTGAGTGGTGAAAAATATGTCACTTCACTTTTTGTCTGGTTTATAAAATACAGAGCGTGCAGTTCACACGCCTCAAACTAAAGTAGGCATGAGTGGAAGACTACGAAGCACCGCACAAAGAGGAGACCGATTATACTTTCTCATTCTCTCGCAAGCTAAATCCAAGAGATGAATTTTTTTACCCCTTTTTGTGTTGCTATTTTCGTTTCATCGAGTTTCAAATCACAACGGTGCTAAAGAAGTTTTCACTTCAAAAAATAATAGTAATTCTTACAGAATAATTAAAAAAAAAAAATCATTTCGGATTCATTGTGCACGGACATTGGGCGTAAACTGTAATAAACATTACACTGAGTAAACAAAATAAAAAGGCGCAATATGGATCTTGATTTCTAGGATTTCTATTTACCTAAACATTTTTAAATTTTTATTAAATTCCTGCGGAAACAATTAATGCAGTCAATTAAAAGTCAGTCTGCTGAAATGCAACGTTGTAAGCTCTTTCGGAGCACAGTTAAAGACATTTTTTATTAGTACCAAATCGAATCTGAGCTTGTACAGTCTTATCCAATGTATAACCAAAACACCGTTTAACTTTTGGAAAGTGCTTTTTTATGAGTAAGGCTGATAGTTTATAAAGTAATTAAAAATATGCCCTTAAGTATGTTTATTTCCCATTAAATTTGTCAAAAAGAAAGAAATTAGAAATTCTTAAACGTTGTTAGAAATACAATAAAAGTGGAGATAAAAATTAACTTCGTAATACAAATAAATAGATTGCAACCCATGCTATTGGTTAATACTATTTGGTTCGTAACATTACGGCAAAGATAAATAGTTCCTGTGATTTATGTATTTACTGGGTTCAACTAAAGTATTATAATATTCTCAACGATATGATATTACTTCCCTAAACTTACTGATTGGTTAGTCAAGTATAGATAATATACTAAAGGAGCTTAACCCATTTCTTACTAAATTTATGTTTTACTCCAGGGATAAGCAAAATGATTGGGATTTTGGGATATAGACAAAGTTTGCGACAGTTTCCCCAAAAAAACTACCCTCGCTGGGACATGGTTCCCTGATATAAATTTGCGCGACGACCGGAACAATTTTCATCAAAACATATCGTTTCTTCCATTCTCTTCGACAAGGCCCAAAACCCTTTATTGAAAAACCGTTTAAAATTAAGTTATTCGTTTAACAAACTTAAACTGATAAAGTTTTTTAACAAACTTAGGTTGTTAAAGTTTTTTAACGGAAAAAATGGCTGAAGAAGCGAAGCTAGCAGTCCTCAGTGGAGTGCTGATACCAACTCTTGTATGGTAGTGACACACGAACTTGGCAGAGGAACGATGAAAATAGACGGACTGCTGATTGTGGAGATTCTTCACGAATACAATTCTGATATAAACTTGGTTAAGCCAGGTAAGTGTCACTTAAATGGTTTGGGCATGAAGAGTAGATGAACGAAGAAATGCGTTTAAGGAGATTATATGACATGAATGTGAATGGCAGAAGAAGTTGGAGACGCCCAAGTAAAGGTTTCGAAAAGGCCAATGAATTTTATTATCTGCTCAGTTGGATCAGTATCACCAGAAGTGAGAAAAAATTGGGCTTATTTCGGGTAAACGGAAATTCCCACAGCACACTTTTTTGGTTTATAATTTCAGAGGTTAGTAGGTACCTACCCACGAATAATTTTCAAGAACTTTAAGGGGGGAATCTGGTCCTGCCGATCCAAAAACTCGACTTCATTTTGCCTAAAGATCTTCTTATAGGTACATGTGGAGAATACATTCTCAAAGTTAGAGCATCACATTGAAATTAATATAGTTAGGAGCTGTGTGCGCCAAGCAGAAGTAGAATGGATAACGGAGCAGCCTGGTTACAAGCGAAAACTTTAAACGCGTTTTTCACAAAACTACATTTGGAGTTTTGAGAAAATACATGCAAAACTACATACAATTATAATTGGTTGGAGTCGTAGCTCATCGAATATTTATCCGATTCACTTAATAGGCCACTTGCATCACATTTTTTAAATTTTTTTTCCGGTTTAGGCAAATATTCTAAGACATTCTGTATTTTTTTTTTAATCGTTTAATATTCTAAGACATTCTGTATTTTTTTTTTTAATCGTATTTTTGAAATCCTGGGGATTTTTTGAAAATTTCAATCCGAAGAATCAGATTTTTTATAAACCGGAAAGACGGAACATAATTTCATAGGAGTGAAAAAACGATAATTACATAGCCGAAAATCATTTTTAAAAAAAAGAACGTTTTCCACACGAATGGCACAGGAGAATAACGAGGCATACCAAAAATATTACATCTCATAAATATTTTTTTCCTTGATCCATCTTATTGGTCATAAATCATTATAATGTACAGCGTCTATATTACTAAATTCAATGTAATATACTTGTACTTGTAAATTATAATAATAATAAGAAAATTATAAAATTTTATTTTGTTAAAATAAGCACCATAATCATTATACCTCTAAAACACGTACCGACATCATCTTCACGTTCTGAAGAAAACCCCGTACATCATTAAATGTACGGGGTTCTCTTCAGAACATCTGTCAAAAAGTGAAACCAAATGATAAGTTCGCAGAGAACAAACAATAAATCTAGTCAACGAATTAAAAAATTCGCCTGGAATCAAAGTGATGCCATATAAAAAAATAAATCAGTGTGGTATTCTACAAAATTAATAGGAACACTTTCGGAGACGGGACATTTTCATGTAGTGACGTCACGAGCCCAAAAAATGGATTTATTTATTTTAAAATAAAAACAACTGTACATTTCTAAACAATTTTACTAACATTTTCTTAATCTTAGTAAAAAGATCTATCCACATGATTTTTTCCAAGTCGTTATGAAATCCATGCAAGTGGCCTATTCAATGTATAAATTAAAGAAAATTAAATTTATTTTCCAAAGAACCAGACTCGTGAAAAATTATTATTGTAGGACGAAGGTTTTGCAAAATTAAAGCTGATTTTTTCGTCAGTTTTAATTTTATGTCCACCATTTTTGCAAACATCAACTTTTTTCAAACCGTGTGCGTGTGTGTGATTCATACGCATTTAGCATTCATAAAAGATTGAATTTTTTTGAATTTTATGTTTCAGATAATTTCCAAGGACTCTAGGATTCCAACCCATTTGGTCAGACCCTCTTCTTGCGACCGTTATATCTAGATCTACATAATATTGATATTCAAATCAAATTTTCAATAGCGTTTTTTCTTGTTCAAATGTACCTTTTACAAGTAACAAAAGTTTCGTAAACGAAAAAAAAGCACGTTTGGACCGGACCTTTAATTCGCTTCTTTATTTGAGCGTAATAATTATTAATGTTTCTTTTTCAAAGATCAAATCAATAAAGCAATTAATTATTTACGGAGTCAAATTAACGTCCTATTAAAATGATTTAATTACATAAGAATTTTTCGAGCGCAAAAATAAAACTCAAAGGTTTTTGTCAAAGGAAAAAGGCTTTAAATCACCCAACCATTGTTGCTTTGTCTAAGCGAAAAAACGCGTTGGTACCAAGAAAACAGAGCTTCAATTACACAGTCGCATTTCACGCGGAAATATCGCTGGTTTTAGCCATAGACTTGCTGTAGAGGGGTGAGCCGCGCATAGAGTGGTTGTGCCGTTGTGGACGAGGTAAAAATAATTTACAAACATGGCGGTCAAACTTCCATTATAGCAGTCAAATGAATTATTTGAACTGTGAATTCACTGGTACAATATTTTAAGCTACTGTATGACGTGTATAGTGTATAATGGGTACTATTTTGTGGGACGCATTGAGAAGGGATTTAAATTCCTTTGAATGAAATAAAACAATAACTTTATTTTTTAACCACGATTTATTTAATTTTTATAACAACACCGACTTTTTTTATAATATTTTTATTTAACACCGACCGGTTTCGTTTTACTCAAGCATCTTCAGGGTATAAAATTAAATTGATCAAAAATACACATAGTGTGAGCTTATATAGATAAAGAAAGAGACAAAACATAATACAAAGGAACAGTGAAAGAGATATTTAATGAATTACCATATTTTATATTCAGGGACAAATCGTCAATTGAATAGAACATAACTTCAGTCAAAGCACCGGAGCTAAGATTTTACACAGAAGTGGTCATGGTAACAGACTCAATAATTTAGAATCACTTGAAATAAAGATAGCCATTGAAACAAAAACCCAAATCCTTAATAATCAGCTAAATGTGTCCAACAGCCCGATATTTTTTTTTTTTACATTAACTCCACACAGGAGGCCCTGAGGAAAATAATTTCCCTCAGGGCCTATGTCATCTGGGATGCTGTGTGGAGGGTCTTTTTGAGGAGAGGAAGGAATGAACATTGGTCTTGAAGAGACCCATGTTGTAGGAAGGAGGAAACACAGAGGCCAGCAAATCATTCCACAGCCGAGCTGTTGAACACAAGAACGAGTCGAAGAAACGACCCGTTCTCATGTGACAAATGTCAACCGTGTATAAATGTTGGGCACGCGTTTGGCGTGTTTCCCGTCTATGCACCGGTGCCGAATGGATCAATGATGGTAGTTCCTCGGAGCATCTTCCATTGTAATACCGGTAGAACAAGGATAGCATTCCCACCCGACGCCTGTGCTCTAAAGATTGCAATCCGTCTGTTAAGATGGAAGAATCTATCAAACGGACCGCCCGTTTCTGCACAGAGTCGAGGGTATTTTTCAGGTATTTTGGAGCTCCAGACCAGATATGGCTGCCAAATTCAACCGTGGGGCGTACTTGTGATTTGTACAAGGTTAGCAGTTGTGTACTATTGAAGTATCTGCGGGCCCTGTACAGTACGCCCAGTTTAATAGGAATATTAGGGATGTTCCCCATAAACTAGTAAAAACCCTTAATCACTTTATCCCTTAATCACCTCTTCAATTGACGATTTGTCCCTGAATATATAATATAATAATTAATTAAATATTACCCGTCTCTTTCACTATTCCAGTGTGTTATGTTTTGTCTCTTTCTTTATCTATATAAGCAATGTGTCTATACACTATGTGTATTTTTGATCAGTTTAATTTTATTCCCTGAAGATGCTGGAGTAAAGCGAAACCGGTCGGTATTATAAAAATTAAATAAATCGTGGTTAAAAAACAAAGTTATTGTTTTATTTCATTCAATATGTCAAACCACAAAGTGACTGCTTACTATCAAAATATTAAATCCCTTTCTTTAAGCTTTTATTTCTATTGCTCCCTACCGATATTTACTGAAAGTATTTACCTCCCTAGAATGTGTCAAAATTACTGTGGAATGTAGGTTTTATTTTATTTTAATAAATCGTGAAACAACTTATGCACGCCTGGATTTCATCTCGCGACCTCCGGATTCTTACCAATGGATCGTAACCACGGAGGGCGTCATAGCCCTTTTTTTGAAGCTTATCACCTTTGAAATTAAAATATTGCATTTAATAAATATTAAAGTATATTAGTAGGGCAGTAGGACATTCAATTCCGTAGTTCAATGAGAAATAATTATTATAATTCACATTTTATACAACAGATACACAACTCTCCTTGGCTGGATAAAAAAAGTACAAATCTTTATACAGAAAAGTATAAATATCTTTCCATGAAATATTTTACGTCAGTTTCTGTTTAACGTTTTTTTCACGAGGTTTTCACACACATGGTTGTTTTAAAATGAATATTCACGAAGTTTATTAGTAAGGTTGTCAGTCTTTAAGTACCTAACCTAAAAACATGACGTTAGGAATTTTGTAAGTGATTTAGATTAAATAGCTACTGTAACCGATGGCCGTCTATCAATTTGGCGTGTCTATGGGCACAGTTAGCAGCATTCTCCGAAGAGAAGCAGGGGACTACAACAGTCATCCTACAACAGAGACAAATCGAAATATTTCATCAATGACAAAGCTCCATTGAAGGGAACCAGCCGCCCGCAGAAATATTTCACAGAATAAATACGACGACTCTATCAAAAACACGTACTTGCTCCGGCAGTATTGATCCTGAATTGAAAAAATGACAGAATTTTAAATATTACCGACATAAATCTTACTCCGAATTGATTTTGGATTGTGTAAATGTGTAAACACTTAATTTTTATTAAACAATTCAGTTTTTTTTTAAACTTTTTCCTTATATTCTACCTCACAGACTTCCGAGATTCACAGCTGCTTCAATAGTTTTTTGACCAATCGAAGATCAGCGCCTATTTTTATAATTTGACACATGAAAGATCCCCGTTAAGAAAGAATAACCAGACAAAACCGGAAATATATCATTTTTAAATCAAATTTTGGACATATTGACTCTTTTCCACTAAAAAACATAAATTGATTTCGAAAGACTGTTCTTTTATCTAGTAAAGCTTTGTTATAAATTTTGAAAAAAAAAAGTTTATTTTTAGTACAACAAGGTTTTACCGTGGGTCGTTGGTAGATTTGTTAAATATTTAAACGAAATTTTGTATTATATGAACGTACATTTCAATTCATATAATCCTGCAGTATAATAAATCAATTAATTATTTGGGAAAGCTACTTTTCAGAATTATAATCTTAGTTCAAATAAAATCATTAAACTAATATATTTGAAAAAATTCATTTTTATTTGGCTTAGGCATTATTGAAAAATTATAATTACTTAAGATGAAAAAATAATTACAAGAAGTTCATAATTTAAAAAATTTTATCATCATGAGTTTGAGCATTTTTAATCTAGATATTTTTCAAAGCAAATTTTGAATGAAATAAAATCGTTATTGAGTTATTATGTTACAATGCTGGTATGGAGAATAATTAATCTTTCTTATCGAAACCGCCCTATAAGTTGCAAGGGCACGATCGCAAGATCATCGTTCTACGAAATTAAAATTATCGGCAGCTGGTTTAATTGCTCTTAAGTGGAACGTTTGTCGCGCACACGTTCCACTTAAGCACCGATTTTCTACATATCGGAGTAAGGTTAATTTATATTACTTGGTTGTGTAATCCCTGGCCGATCAAACAACCAAACACAAAATTGGGAGATGATCGGTCAAATAATAAAAGTTCAAAATGGCACAAATAAAATAAACGAGTGTGCTTTAGACCACATGACTGAAGTAAAACTTCACTAACTTATCTCCCTCTCAACTTCCGTTCGCCTCGCCCGATCTCACTTTTCGTAACGCTCTCGTCACGCATTCGCCAGCTTACTCCCCAAGTTAAGCGTGGGTAAAGAAGTTTTAGTTAAAAAAAAACTTTAAAAACATTATCCTGCAAGAATTTTTTCCTAATTAATAAAAATAAAATAATTGTCTGCTACAAATAATTTTAATCAAATTATTTGTAGCAGACATTTCCTCTTATTCATACATCTTCTGAAATTCTGTTTTACCAGCAGGTCTCAACTGGTCATCTGCGTCTCAACAGGTTTCCACAAGTCATCGGACGACTTCTGTTTCTCTTTCCCATCCAATGAATGATTCCTTTCGATAACATTTGAATTTCAATCAGCCCTACCGTGCTGCACTCCCTGCAAAAACCCAGTATGTTATTAATCTTGAAACCGGGCGGCGTTTGGTCCAAACAAACATGTTCCCCAATTTCCTATCTGGATTTTGACACTACTGCAAATATTTTAAAATATAATATAATACTAGCTGGTACCTGGCATGCCTTGCCATGCCATTTAATAAAGAAATTGTTTCTCCCTGCGTGTCCTTTCCCATTCGTCCCATTTTTCTTCCGCCTCTCCTTCCTCTCACGCGTTCACACTCCGCCTCCTCCACCTTCCCACTCCCCACTCCACTCCTCCCCATTCCACTCCCCCCCTCCCGCGAACCCACTACCCGACTTTCCCTCCCCCTCCCCATTCCATACATTCAGTCCAGTTTTCAAACAGCTCATGTGCCACCTATCTCAATTTTCGTGATGCCAGTGCTCACCAGTAGTACAAACCTTGTCCTAACAATAACGAACACAAAAAAAGAATTATCCAATTTGTTACAGTAGTCCGGAAGTTATGCGCGCACATGCCTTTCGGCGATTCATTTTTATTTATATAGAAGAGAGATGGTAGATTGTATTTTTCCTTTGGAGGGGTGCAGACATACGTTCACTATTGACATATTTGTTTCATTTTCGACTATTGACATTTGGTGTGTAAGTAAGAGGGGCAGCATTATATGTTTAAGAATAAAAGCAAAAGAATAAGCGCATTGATATTTGACGTTTTTGAATTTTTGGAATTAACTCACTATTCAATATTATATTTTCACAATATTGCTGCAGCTCTTTCAAAAGACGGAGAATTCGTTCCATACAAAATGAATGAGGAAAAAAAATTCTTCAAAATATTATTTTTCGCGAATTTTTCCAATGTTTTAATAGCTATTCTGCTATTCGGGGCGGAGACAAATAACCCGACTTTATTTTGTATATTAAGATAGACAGCGTTTCGGTATGTTTTGCTTTTTCTGAGTTACTTCCCATAGGTTGTATAGCGTATAAACCCTCTAAAAATCATTAAAATTGCCTGGTTTGAACGCAATCCACATACGTTCAGTATTCAAACTAGAAAATGTATTTTAAAAAGCACAACTTCAAAACATAGATTATTTTCTTCTAATACAGTTAGTGAAAAAAATCTTAAAAAGCGGTCCAGTTTTGGAGGAGAAAAATGGGGAATATGAAACCTCGTTAAAAACTTTGACAACAGCTTGAGGTGCAATTGCCCCTGTCGCTTAGTATTCGGCGGAGTAAGAGCGACAGTGACAGCCATAGTTTGTTAATGTACCTATTGTTCAAATTTCTCGGCGACCGGGTTTCCTCTTAATTTCTATCTCAATCTGTATTTTTAGCTAGCAAGGAGAACGTGAAAGGAATCTAGCATGATTCTTTCTAAGGCTTTCTTTATGAGCCGTGTTTATCACAAAGTTTTCGAGATTTCATATTGTTTGCAGTTCACGTTTGTTTGTTGGATCACCTACTCCAACATTTTATTATTTGAAAGTCATGCAATCGCCTTCGTAAACATTAAACAAAAGTATTTTTTCAATATTGTGTAGCAATAATTGGAAAATCGTCCGACAAAATTAAAAGTAAACACACGCTCCAGGAGTTTGCGAACAAAATCAAATACGTAACCTACCCAGTATCGAACGACATTTCTAGTCGTTTTTAGAAATTGTTCTCAAGAAAAGTATTTTAATTAAAAGTGATCGGAGTAGATTGAATAAACATTTACTTCTTTAAATTTTAATTAATGGCCTGTGTTTTTGAATAGACATTATTTATAATTTAAATTACAGACAGGTAACTTCAGCTAGGAAAAATATTCTAGAAATTTATTCAATTGGTCCAAATTTTTTTTTCATTGCTATGGTAACACCATGCTACTTATTCAAGTGTTTTTTGTTTGAGTTTGTTAGTTTGTTATGAACAAACAAGGGAAAACAACATTCCTCGATTTATTGATGTTGTTTTTGGGGTTTTTATTTAGAATTTTGATTTGTGAACTAGATTTTATTTTATTTTGTAGTTGGATGGTGAATTGGTGAATGTGGTATGTAGGTGGCTGTGGTTGACGTCGCCCCGGGAACCATTCTTTGGATAATCAACACCCCTGCCATAGGTCGCTTCAAGTGGTTTGCTACGTTTGATAACCTAGAGGGGTTGCCCGGTGAAGTTTGTCTAGGACTTGGCGGCGGATGAGTTTATCCACCTTTTAAGTGGCTAGTTGAGAAAGACGATTTGTCCTTTCCAGCCGGACTTCCTCGACCGCAGTGCGAGGGAAAAATTCATACGTCCGTCACTCCTGGACTCATTGACTCCCAGATTCCTACCCACCACTTATTCCTTTTTCTTCCCAGTACTTCTAATCCTTCCTTTCCCTAAAAAAAGACCCTCCACGCAACATCCCTAAAGATGACACACGCCCTGAGAGATTTTTTTTCATCAGGGCTTTTTGTGCGTGAAGAAAAATATCCTCGTTCATAGATGGGAGAAATTGAATTATTTTAGGGAAAAAAAAACTATTTGCCAGTTGTGCTGAAAAATATTAAGATGATTTTTTCGTTTGCGCCCGTAAATAATTTATAAAAAGTTTACTGAAACTTACTTAAGAGGGAATAACTAGAGAAAACCGGAAGTATGTCATTTTTAAATCGGACGTATTGACTCTTTTCCACAAAAAATTATAAATTGATTTCGAAAGATTGTTCATTTATCTAGTAATGTTTTTTTTTTTAATTTTTCGAAAAAATGTTAATTTTTAATATAATAAGGTTATACCATAAGTCGTTGGGAGATTTGTCAAATTTTCAAACAAAATTTTGTATAATACAACACATATTTTAAATCATATAATCATGCAGTAAAATAAATCAATAAATTATCTGGGAAAGCCA
Source organism: Limnephilus marmoratus (assembly GCA_917880885.1). Taxonomy (NCBI): domain Eukaryota; kingdom Metazoa; phylum Arthropoda; class Insecta; order Trichoptera; family Limnephilidae; genus Limnephilus; species Limnephilus marmoratus. The sequence goes on along the minus strand of OU862920.1, from coordinate 37,599,556 downwards.
TGTTTCAGAATTTCAATTTTAGTTTAAATAAAATCATTAAAAAAACGATCCGCGCACGTGTTTTGTGACGAAAATACTTCAGTTTGTCTAATTATTTGTGGTTTTACTAACTTTTTTTACATTCTTTTTTGCTTAGACATAATTGAAAAATAATAAATACTTACGAACAAAAAATATTTACAAAAAGTACATCTATTTTAATAGTTTTATCAACACGCCATTTTTGGATGTAGGTATAAATTAAAGCAAATTTGGAATGAAATTAAGGCGATATTGAGTTATAATTTTAAAAAGCTGGTACGGAGAATAATTAATCTTTCTCATTGTAACCGCCCTGTGCAATCGTAAGAACATCTTTCGACGAAATTTGGATTCTCGGCCGCTTGCTGGTTAAAGGCCATTAAGACATATTTTACCGGTAATTCAATCCAATATTGCATTTTCATGCTTTTCTTGGAAGAAAAGATAAAACGGATAGGTATTACATTTTCATGCCTTTCTTGGAAGAAAGGATAAAACGGATAGGTATTACATTTTCATGCCTTTCTTGGAAGAAAGGATAAAATGGATAGGTATTACATTTTCATGCCTTTCTTGGAAGAAAGGATAAAACGGATAGGTATTACATTTTCATGCCTTTCTCGGAAGAAAGGATAAAACGGATAGGTATTACATTTTTATGCCTTTCTTGGAAGAAAGGATAAAACGGATAGGCATTACATTTTCATGCCTTTCTTGGAAGAAAGGATAAAACGGATAGGTATTATATTTTCATGCCTTTCTTGGAAGAAAGGATAAACGAAAGGATTCGACGTCAACTATTATTTGTACGTTAGCGATCTGTAGTTGTGCTAGGGAACGATGAGAAGTTACCGAAAGTTATCCTATCAATTATCGATCGACCTTGCGAGGGAGCATGGTAGCGCTATCTCTTGGGCCGGTTAGTAGCCAATTTCAAAGAAATTCGTGCGTGTGCGCGTGCGCGCGTGTGTGTGCTTGAGTGCCACCGAAAGTTGATAGAATGTCATCGACAACGAGTCTGTCGAGTTTCAGATCGATCGGATTTCGGGAATTGGGTCAATTTCCACTTCCAAAGTTTGCATTCATTCATTCAAGAAAAGAAAATTTAAATTCAAATATTTGTATTTAAAAACAGCACGCGTTGTGCCAACAAAACATAACAATTACAAACAAGAATAAATAACTGCCCCATGCTTGCACTTACCAGATTTAAATGTCCGGGTTAAATTTTCCCCACAGGAAAAACTAAACCCTTTCACACACTTCCCAAATGATCATCTAGTCAATCCACGCCATGCAATTGCACTATATAAGTATTATAAATAAAAAACAATGCAAGAAAAACATGTCAATCTACCAGAGACCAAATGGGAAAATAATTCACCGATTCCAGATATTTTCATATCAAAGGGTTCGGCTCTGTGGAATTCCTAATTGAACCTATAAATCCTACTGATCCCTCAATATAAATATTTCAAAAATCTTTTGTAATCCTACATGTATTTAAAATAACTGATTTTTGCATATTTATATATTTGCGAATTATCATTATTATTATCATATGCAACGCTTCTTGTGTAAAACAGTGTTGTTTATTTTAGTTAGCTTTATTACCTTTAATTGGCGTGCGTTCCTCCTAAAATGTAGTATTTATTCCAAATCGATCACAAAAAGTGTCGAGAAAATACGAAACCCAATTCAAAACCATCTTCTTTAGACACTTGCATAGTATTCCTTATCTATTATGTTATCCTTTATTGAGGTAAGTGTTGCCCTTCCATCGCAATTTGTGCGAAAAATAAACACAGAATAAAATGGGGAAAATGGTACAATGTATTCATGGTGATGTTGATTTACCTACATGTTGAACACGACCCGTTTTACCGGAGGGGTACATAATATTTGGCGTGTACCGTAATGCCCCGACACGGGCTCCACCCTCTACCTACATCCTGTACACGTCCGTTTTTTAACACCCTGTATTTTAGGCATCGCTACCCGTATACTAGATTTAAATCGACTCCACACTTATATATTTTTTAAGAAGCTATTTGCGTGGCTTTATTCTAGCCGGTAGCTCGGATCTGTCCGAGCAGTCTAGCTGTTAAGGGGCATGCCCGATTGAAACAAATAACTAAAAATCATAATAAAAACCAGGTTCTCAACAAATAAAATTCTGAAGATACTGATAACATACACCACACATGGACAAAGACACTTTCAGTATTATGCAACAAAACTTTTTAATTGTGTGCCCACTACTTTGAAACAAATACTATCTGCAAATACATCTACAAACATTTACAAAAACATAGCCTGGATTAAAAATCAAGATATTACCTTCATACAAAACATTATAATCCCTAACAAAACATAACAAAACTATAAAAATTATAAAATTAAATAAACTTAATAAATAAGTAGTTTTTCAAGTATTCACCAACTCTACATACATTTACAATTTGTGTACGTGTGTATTCTAATAATATATAGATATGTATATGTATGTTATGGTTAAGGTTTTCACGGGTGTAAGATGTAAAACAATAATTTTCTCGGTTTACCCGCGTAGTCAGGAGTTAAAAAGTCCTTTTCTAGACTACGTTACGCGGGTAAACCGGGAAAATGGTTTTGGTATGTACATATATATGTATGTATATAGTATGTATATTAAAAAAATAAGAAAAAAATATATATACATAAACGTACACATACATTCACGTACATGCACACATATGTAAGAAAAATAAGAAAAAAAATAATATACATATACATAAACATACATATACATACACATACATATACATTCACGTACATGCGCACATATAGGATAGGACAGTATGTGTGCATGTACGTGAATGTGTATGTATGTATATGTATGTCTATGTTTAAGTGTATATATTTTTTTTTCTAATTTTTTTAATATATATATCTTAATATTGTCTACCTTAAAGTTTAAAAAAAAATTTAACAACTTTCTACTACAACACATAAATACATGTCACACTTAATCATAGACACGTAAACACTTCAGCACAGGTTCTCCTAGTGAGGTGTTCACGGAAACGTACAAAATTACCCATCCACAGTTTCACCTTCTCAAACCCACCTTACACCCAACATAATTAAATTGCAAAACGTATTATGTAAAAATGTTAATAATTAGGTAAATATTGTAATATATAGAAATAAATAAATATAAAAAAGACATGTCGTATCAGAATATCAGAAAAGTTTGTGTGAGATGATACATCGATCGTCAGTTGATTAGTCATAGATCTCCGAAAAATCTATTTTTGAGTCGAGTATGCAGTTATACGTAAAAGTGAACCCTATATCTGGTACAATACGCAGACTACTCATAAACATCACCGAATCAGTTGTAATGCGGAAAAACTTGCTTTGAAATAAACAAAAAACTGCGTACGTCCCTGATATCACTAAAAATAATATTAAACACATCGTCACCTCATTTGGATTGTCCTGTTCTTACTGCACTTTACAATCGTTAGGACTTAGACACCTAAAAACATGTGTTTTTTTTTATTTAAAAAAAAAGACAAACATTTCCGGGTTACGAATAACATAACAATGTTTGAAAATCTCCTACTACCACCACAGAAAGCCGAAAATGTTGCTTGTGTTGTGATGGAGGATTTAGCCAGCCGAGGAATCGAACACGCGACGCTCGGGTTGGACCCAAGCGCTATGCCCACTCAACCACTGACCAGTCAAAAGATGTCAAAGTCCTTTCCATTGTATGGTTCTTCCATTGTAAGGTGCAGTTAGAACCTTGTCCAAATGAGGTGACGACATTACACCCTCACTTTTTAATTATTATTTCCCACTAAACAACATACCCGTCGGATAGGTAGGTACCTACCTACGTGCATTTTTTGTAAGTACCACACAACCAGTGTGAGTACCAACCGCTTAGAGCCAGTGAGACTATGGCATCCACGATTGAGTAAGTGGCGGGGTTGAAGCTAGTGAGAAGAGAAAGGAGATGGGGAAAAGGAACGTGAGAAAGGTCTGGGGTCCTAGCATGGTCGACCGATATAGGTTTTATCGAAAATGTCGGTAACTTGCCATCGCTCCTGAGCACGACTGCAGACCGCTAACGAACAAACAATAGTTCACAATGACTAGGGGTTCCTAATATATTTGACGTTAGCTATTATTTATTCGTTAGCGGCCTGCAGTCGTGCTCGGGAGCGATCGCAAGTTATCGATATTTTCGATAAAACCTATATCGATCGACCATGCTAGGGGCCTGACGCCATCGAATTTTAATTCTGAAGGGTGGTCTTCCACCAGGGATTCTGAAAGTAAGTATCTCTTACTCTGGAATTAAGTAACTTCTACTCTATCTATTACATACATATGCACTATTTTAAATGAATTAACTTTTAACTCCGGGATTTGATAACACGACCTCTGGATTCGTAATCGGGAGCCTTACCTGTTTTAGTCTTTTCAGTATTGTCAATATTTTCAAAATATATTATTTAGTAATTATAAATTCGGGGCTGCATAATTAGCACCGGCCATATAAAGCGAGTATTTGGCAGAACGGCGTAATATTGATTCCCCATCACACGTATTTTACATTCGACTCATGCCACCATTTTATTGCAGGACCCCAACTCCGCAGCACGAGGGAGAAGGAATTACATTTACTGATGGGTATGTGTTGTTGGCGTATCAAAGTAAAATCAAAGGAAAATTTGAAAGATGAAAATATCAACAGCGTAGATGAAGATCTCAATGTAAATGTTAAACAAACGTACACGTGTATAGAAAAAGTCTGAAATCTATTATTGAAGCTGCACAGATAAAGCAATAAGTCAAAGATTTTATTCGAATTACTAACACATCTAAAACATTGATTGATCTGGTAATCTTTACATAGTGTAAAATGAAGTCGCTTCCGCTGTCTGTGCGCTTAGATCTTTTAAACTAAGCAACGGATTTTAATGCGGTTTTCACCAACAGATAGAGTGATTCATGAGGAAGGTTTTTAGGTATATAATTTGTCAAGGTTTTGTGTAAATTGGTTGAAATGTATAAATAAGGGCTGGCAAGCGAGGAGCGGGTAGCGGGCAGCGGGCTGGCAATCGGGTGGAATCTTCGACCAAGTATTTCTAGACAGGGCGTGTAGGTCTTAAAAATGACACCGGAACCAAAAATAATGGTTTACGAAACATTTATCAAAAAGAAAGTCTATTATCTTTTAGTCAAAAGATCGCAAGAAGCATTGGTTTGTACCTTTTGTATGTCTGCACGGAGCTAATTTGTTTTCCAGCAAGTTCGCGGTAACGGAATTACTAGCTTTGCGAAGATCATTTTTAAAACACAAATTTCAGGCAGTTAGAAATATTTTAGGTATGGGCTATCGCGGACTTTATTATTAACAATTTAATCAGTTATATGAATATTTAAAAAAATATGTACATAACATATGAATTCGAGGCAGCGTATCGAGAAAAGTAACATTTGATAAACAATGTTTAATTTCTTCCTAGTAAAACAACTACGTCACGCAAGAGATGCAACGGAATTCGACGGGTAGCTGTATTATGAAATTTCTCGTAGGTGGTGTCACTTTGGGATTGGAATTGGGTATGGGATGGCTAATCTGTAGTTAATATATCGATGGGTGGAATGGATTTGATTTAACAGATTTAACAGGCGTTGGTTATAAAAATTGGGTATGTTAGCCACAGCAACGTGCGGCCGGGTCTGCTAGTCTTAAATAAATTCAACTTAAATGTTAATATTCTAGGTAAATCTAAAATTACCGACCATAATATCATATAAAAATAAAGCCTCAATAAAGAAGCGCAAAAGCGACATTTAAAAATTACCATTAAATGGACAAAGAAAATTTCATTCAGGCCTTAAAGATTATAAATTGGAATCTGATCGGTCCTCGTCTGTTAACATAAGTGTGCATCATGTCCTAACATAAAATATCGCAGGACAAATAATAATATGTTTGTCACTCTTGCAGTGGTTAAATTACACATGAAGATTATTTTTTAGGTTAAATTAATATTTAAGTTTTCAGCGGTTATAAAAAAATTACATTTTTATTTGTTTTCATAAAAGATAACACATTTGTTTCTAAAAAATTAGAGGTTTTGTTTTTGCCTCGTGGTGAATAAATGAGTTATAATTTCTGAAAGCTTTTGTATTTATTTATTACAGTATAAATTTTAAAAAATATTTGAAGTATAAAAAGAAACTTTACAAAATAATCGATTAAGTATAGTATGACCGGGTCCCACAGACCCTACCAGGCGTAACTCACGAAAAAGCTTCACCATGCGCGTGGAGGGTAACCAAGCATGCTGAATATACACAAAAGAAAATTAGGAAGATGATATCTTTTTTGGGAAAAAGTTGTCAAAATTTTTCTTTTTCTCTACATTTTACCTGCCTCTATCTCTGAATTCCTTAGGGTCGTTGGGTATTTCCCCCCAATCTCCCATTTACTTTTCTTTGAGGCATCACCGAAGAACCGGCTAAGGGGCGCGGAAGCTGAGTGTGGTTCACAACTAGACCATACGTAATGCGCATTCTTGCTGGGACTGCCAATCAATTGGAGAGGACTCCCAACCGTTTGCCATGTCTTTATTACTTATCTACTGTGTCTTCCTCCCAAACAGGTGCTTGTAGGATACGCTGGATACAATCACCCAGCGCTTGCCACCTCGTGAACTTTCACCAACCTGTCCCACTGTCTTGTCTATATTTTGTCATACTAACACATATTGTATCTGTATTTCCCGCTAAGTACTTGCATGCTGCTTACTAACAACGTATGCAGGGACATTGGAGGTTTAGTTTCGTTTTCAAATGTAGAGTCGTTTTTACCAAAAAAATTAGAGTCCTTGCAAGAGCCTTGAAGGGGTAACCATCTGTTACCTACACCAGGGCGGGTAAGTGGTGGGTCCTCCAATGCCTCTATCGATTCTTTTCTTGTATAACGACAGAGAACAAAATAAGTTGCAAGTTCTCCAAATTCTGGCAATGAGAATAATACCAGTATATAAAATGTTAACCAACTAACTAACCATCACGCCGTTTCCCCGCAGGGGGAGGTAGAAAGGACGCACCTCTTGCCTCGTCCACGTTCATACGTGTCTCATACATGCTCTTCTATTATTCTGACTCTTGAGATGGCCCGACTCATGTATCTGATTCACTTGGTGCCATGGCTATCTCGGGCGTCCCTGACTTCTACCATTCGCATTTGTGTCATATAGTATCCTTGTTCATTCGTTCTACATGCCCAAACCATCAGAGCTTCCCTTTCTTAATCTTACTCTTACGCTTACATAGCCTTGCATTCTTTGCAGATCCTAACCCGGTCGTACATGGTTTTACCACACATACGCTTCAGAGATCTCATTAGTACAGTATTCAAAATACTTTCATCCTTCCTCTGTCAGTTCCATGACTCACTGACATACATCAGGATAGGTACCATCACTCCATTGTGGACGGTTAGCATAGCTTCTTTGGACAGTTTTCTGGACCTCTCCATTAATGGAGTTACCTGCATTTACCCTTCTTTCAAAATCTTTATCAGTCTTCCCATTTCTCGTAAACATGCTTCCCAAATACACAAACTCTTCCACCTGCTAAAAGTATTCTCATTCTCATAGTCCTCTAAACAACGGTTAAAAAGTCTGCACAACCATTGAGAATAGTACGGCTATCTCCTTTAAAATATTCGGCAGCAATATTGTCGATAAAATGTTAAAGGAACCAAATTGGTTAACAGCGAAACAGACAATAAACACGAACACGATGATATTTATACATAAAATAATAAACATCTTGTTACCAAAATACTTTTCAAAATAAAATAATAAACGTACAAAAATATTGAAAAATAAAAAAAGTAATAAAGAAATTCTCGTTTCTTTCCTCCCATGTACAACAAGGACATTCACAGACAAAACAAGGGCGTGCAATGAAATCAGACTACCAAAAAAGGACCAATCTAACACCCAAAATTATTTTCTATACAAAGGGATGAAGTATTGATTGCGCTGCCGGAAACTTTAGTCTGTACCAATTGGTAGATTCAAAATGTATTGTAGGGGTCACATTTAGGAAGAAAAATTATAATGGAGTCGAAAGGTTTTATGTAAATAATTAAACAATTTTACATAATAATTCGTGTGCCCGAAGTGAGTTCAATTTTTCCTCACTCACAAATATTTTTCAAACATTTTAAGGGGGTACTACGGTTCGTGAGTGGTAAAGGGATTATTTAAGGGTTATTTTTTCGTAATTATTTTCATGCGTTGAATGTATTTCAAACGTTGAATGGATTTTTTAAAAATTAAAACTCCAACATCATACATAAAGAAGACCGTATACATGTTCATGGTTTGCGGTGTACCCTGCTTTCAACGGGACACTTCGACGAAATTGCTGCTTGGTGGTTTAAACAGCGATTAAGCCGTACGGTTTATCAGTAAAATAAAATAAAAATAAATTTAGAGACTAGATGTATGGTTTATGGCACCACACAAAGGGAATTTTGATATTTAAAAAAAAATAGCGGTCCCGCAAATTTTATATCCGGTTTTTATGGAAAAATTTGCATGGTTCAAAAAAAATAAACAATAGAAGAGGGCCCTTTATAAAAAAATCCTTAGGTGGTGACATAGAGACTGGATTTTAAAACAGTTTAAGACTTGGTGCACGTAACATACAAACTATTTTAAACGGTTCCACATAAAATGCTGTATCTCTTTCAATTTTAGGAATTTCTTTAAAACATTTGGTAAGAGCATTCTCAACAAATGCTTCTTTCTGAATATGAAATTAAATAATATACACGGAATTTTCATTCAAATCGTTTTCTGGTACCTATATGTTCAGTTTGAACAACAGAACTAAAGTAATTGGAATCTCTAGTCCCAATCATGAGAAAGTATAGAAATAAATCAAGCATTGAGCACGGCCGATGAATACAAAAAAATCCGTTCATATTTTTCTGAACAAATGCGTGAAGTATTTTTTTCTAAGGGCTTTTGTAGGATGAAAACATATTCGCTCTTTATTAGTTGCTGGCTTTAACATGTTTATAGGTAGCAAGAATCTACATCTACCCACATACGTGTTTCGACGGTTAAAATAACAGGTTTCATGATGTTTAAATAGGATTATTTATTAAAGATGAAAATATGAAATGATCTACAACAATCTTCACTATGATCAGAATGGTTCCATAACAACTCATAATCCAGTTAACTAAACACCTCTTTGAATAAATTTAATTAAAAGCTATGGAAAAATGTTTTAAAAATAGCTTATAACCTAACCAAACATAAACTATTTAACCATTTTTGTTATTAGTTTTTGGGATATTATGCCGTGTTGCGCTACCTTCTTCTTTAGCCAATGTTTCGGACAGCGTTACAGTGTCCATCATCAGGGCAGATGTGTAATAGTTAGGGGTGATGTTTGTACTTATCTACTTAGGAGCGGTACCGTGTCGCCAGCTCCACTCCGGCGCTGCAATATACTTCAACATGTTTTTTGTGTTTAGCCTTGATGTAACCGTCAATTACCGGATACCAAGAACTATTGAGCTTAGCTCCATCGTCTCTATTAATATTTATAGGATTTTTGTGAATTTCAATTGCCTCCGTAATCAGGCATGCTCTATAAGTTTTGGGTCTTCCCAGGACCTCAGGGACAAATGCAAAGTAATGGCCGGTTTCGATTAAGTGCTCGGCGATTACCGATATCCGCTCTATCTGGCCTACATAAACCTTGTCACAACCAGAACAGCTGAGTTTGTAGACTCCATCTGTTTCCAGAGGAAACTTGGTCTTTGCAGGCCTCAAAAAGTCTCGTATTTTTATCGTGGCTCAACAGTCTGGCAATTCTGTCTGTCACATTGTGAATGTAAGGGCTGCGCTTTCCTGCCCAAAAACTAATAACAAAAATACTTTTGGCCGTGAAAATCTAAAATCGTATTTAACCATTTCTCTGAATACTGACGTAAATTCAAGTAATTATATTATATTATATAATTATATTCTCTTTAATTATATAATATAATAATGCACGTGTACAACAATGGATTTTCGAAAGAATAAATGAGTACTTCAAAGAATCAATGAGTTCTTAACACTACATTTTAATTTTTAATTTTTCATTTCAATTTTTTTTCAAACTAACGGGGCTAAAGAGGTTCCATTTCAAAAAGTTATTCGTTAAAACGATCAATATTAACTTTCCCAAGATGGGGGTACTTTTTCAGGGACTCTATGCTTTTGTACTGGGGAATGAATGAAATAGTTTGTTTTCGACGAAATAACATTAATTATTGCATTATTAATTCCGAAGTTATTGCTAAGGTTTTTAAATTAAGAATTTTAAAAACGAACTAATAATATTTAAGCCTTTGCACAGCTTTCTCACTTTAGACGACAATTAGATTTTGCAGGTGCTTACTTGAAGTGTCTGTGTCTGTCTGTTTTATCTTCTTTATTTTATCCAGTCTATTAAGTTTATTAGTCTCAAAATATGAAAGGCACTACATCTAGCATAGCTACCCGGTGCTAAGGTAGTCACATCAAAGCAGTCAGCATTAGCCTCGCCACCGCAGCAGAGAGAGGGTTGATAGGGTCGAGGGTCCTAGTGGTAGAACGCTGAGCAGCCAGCCGTGGGTCGTCGGATAGAGTTCGGTGAAATAACTTGCAGTACATCGACTTATTCTTCTTTCAGAGCAAATTATGATTAGTAATATGTGGAATAGATAGACATCTATATATAGGTGACTTAGAAGGGGTGCCCGGGTTGCGTTTTTCCAAAAACTATACCGGACAAATTACATTTTAAATACACCTCAGGGAGGGGGGAGGGGGGGTAGGCGGAGTGGGAACCCCCTAATACCATGCGAGCGAAGGAAAAAGCTGTGAAACTTCTAGCATGGGTGTGATTTGGATTTCGGATGAAACGGAATTACGATTAGTGCACCTGCGACGCGTCAACTGCGCTCATTGACCGCTTTCATTACGATGTCATTTTTAAAAGCTTCTATTGGTTGAGATGTGAAACGGAAATTACGCTTGTCTGCGCTCATTGGTCGTTTTGATTATGACCTCACTTTTCAAGTATTGGTTGAGATTGTTTTCGTAAAGTTTCGCTTCTACCACGTGTAAACTGCACTCGAATTTTTTATCACTTTGTTAAAACAAAAATTGTTTTAAAATTTAAATAAAGTAATCTTCAATGTATATATTAGAAATTAATAATTTTATTTTTAAATATTTAAATTTTGATATTGAAAATGTAATTTGACTGAACACGTATAGGTTTTGGAAATACGCGCCTGGGTTCATGTTTGTAAGGATCTTGGCGGTGGATGCGTCTGCCCACAAAACGCGTGGCAGGCCGGATCGGGAAAGTAGTTGAGGGAGATCTTTTGACCTCTTTAGATGAAGATGAATTCATTCGTCCGTCACTTCTGGACATGCTGACCTCCAGATTCCTACCCACCCCTCATATATTTTTCCTTCCCAGAACTTCCTCTCCTTTCCTCACCTAAAAAGACTCTCCCTACAACATCCCCAAAGGTAACATAGACCCTGAGAAGAATTATTTTCCTCAGGGCCTCCTGTGTGGAGCCAATGTAAAAAAGATACTATAAATCTTGAGGTTTAATGCTCCTTTAAAATATGGACGACTGCTCGATCTTCCTTTTTGAAATTGAAAAAAAGGATTTAAAAATAGATATATCACCACGAGGATAAAATAAAGCAGGCAATTCAATTGACGGCATCTCTTAAAGAAAATACATAAATAAAACGAGTGTTTTGTTGTCGAAGCGCGGTGTACGGTAAGTGGTCGCGTTTTCTATTTTATTCCACTTTACGTCGGAATATAATATCTCCATCTAGTGCAAAATACCGTATCTCCTTCACTGCATGCTATGTAATTCTGCTGCTGAGAGTTCCATCGCAACCTCTCTCTCTGATACATACTTGGCATGTGAGAAAGAGCGAGAGGTTGTGACTAAGTAGCGCGTTGCTTGCCTATTGCTTATAAACTCCTGAATAAGGCGGAGATCCGGAATAGACGCGGTCCTAAAAGAATAAAACATTCCTGTGATATTTACTCAATTTTAATATGAACTTTCAATTTTGTTACTCTTTACAATTTGGGAAGTGGGTATGGGTCCCGCCACCCCGGGAACCATTTATTAGATAAAAAAACACTTCTTTCACCCCAAATAGTTCGCTACGTTTGGTGACTAAGCATTGTTACCCTGGTTCATGGGGTGAGGTTTTCGGATCTTGCTGGCTATTGCATCCGCTCATACACTGTGTGGCGTGTTGGATGGAGAGGCTGGTTGAGGGAGATCTTTTTACCTCTCCTGTAGAACTTTCTTGCACACCTCGCCTTGCACCGCAGTGGGAGGAATGGAATCGTAGGTTCGTCTCTCCTGGTCACACTGGCCCCCAAATTTCTACTCACCCCTAATAATAATAATTGGATAATTTGTATAGGGCCGTTTTTTCTGAAAAATCACCTCAGGGGCGCTGTACGTTTGGACGATAAATGGCTCTCATATCTTTTCCTTCTCAGGTATTTATTTTCTTTAAAAAATCTCCTACACAGCATTTCCAAAGATGACATAGGCCCTGCGGGAAATTATTTTCTACAGACTACTTGTGTGGAGCTAATGTAAAAAAAATCTGACTTTTGTTTCGCGGGGGAAAACATTTTTGTTTCGTTTACGACTTTCGAACTGCTTCTGGTGTCGTTCCACGGCTGTAATGTCGTTTCTACGTGGTGTTGTTTGCTAATGCGGCGGGGTGCTGATGATGGTTTCTATTGGCTGCCGCAATGTGTTTCAATGCGATACGCTGTTAAACCCGCACAGTCGTAAACGATAATTTTCTATAGAAAACACCGGAGAAGATAGCCCGATCTGTGAACATACCAATAAAATTATTCTCGCCAGAGCGTACCGACCGATATAGATTTTATTTTATTTTTCCGGTTACTGCTTTCACCTAAATGTCAACTGTTTTTGATTTACCAATTAAACTGTACATGACATTCAATAATAAATATAATGATCGTAGGATGTAGACTGTATTTATAATAACAGGCAACGTTCGTCCCCGATTAATGTACGAATGTAAAAACAGGTTACAAAAGTGTAAATGCATAAATGTAAATGTAAAAGAAATAATAAATACTAAAAATCGATATAAATATAAAAAAATATACGCATTCTTAAGAGATCTCTTTTATTCTAACCACCATTGAAGTTGTTCTTTAAACATCTTCTATCGAAATCATTATATTATCGTATCAGAACAAACGATACACTAAACATTATATTTTACAATACTTTTATATACACACAGCGACCTGGTAGCGTCCAGAAAATATTTGCTCTAACCAATAAAAGTTTCTCCCACTTTTAACATTATCTTCACAATATTCTGATACCAGAGCAAAATTCACAATATCCCAAATCCAAAGCTTTTTGTTCGTAATTTTTTTGCTATAGTTTTTTTTTTGCTTATGTGGGTTGTTAAAACTGCACTTAGTGAATTGCAGACGTGAACCTCTAATAATCCGCATCTGCTGATGTCAAAAATTTTGCATCCGTAAAAACCCTGATTCATACTAATCGAACAAAAACTGTGGCCCAGCTAAAACAAAATGAAAGGAAAGCATTCAAATAATATGTATATGAACGGTCCGTTAATGTACGATTACTGGACCTAGTTCAATTAATCTACGTGCGCATAATCTATGCATCTGTCAATGTCATAGATTATTAATTAATCTACGAATCTGTCAAGCATTTCAACTAAAAAAAACGCATTTTATTAATTCTTAAAATGATTTTTGTACCTAAATTATCGCTTGTCAGATATGACAAGAAGTTTCAATTTTGGAAATAAAAAGTTTAACAAAAGTTGATTAATGTTATGCACTCCGCATGAATACGTGACATTACTTACATACCGGTGCACAAACAACCGAAATTAATACCTTTAATTAATTAACCAGTAAGGTGCTGCTAACCTTGACTGCATCAATTTCCCTAATTTGGCCTAGGGATGGTAATCCAGGACCTTCGTGGATAATTCGTATAAACGGAGAAGGTTAGAGCAAATGGATTGCCAAATCGTTAGATGAAAACTCTGTGTTATCACTTGGAAAATTTAAATTTATAATTGTCAATTGTCTAGACAGGAGGATTTTCACGGATTTGGTACTTTTGCATAAAATTTTAAATGATGCATTTGGTAGCCCAGAATTGCTTGCATTGATAAGCTTTCGGATTCCACTACGTAGTACTAGAAGTGAGGTTATATTTAAGTACAGCAATTCTGGGACTGGCTTTCATATAATATGTATTCTTCTTTGTCCAGAATACTAATGGAGGGAAATAATTATTAATAAACTTCACTAACTTATATCTCCCACTCAACTTCCGTTCGCCTCGCCCGATCACACTTTTCATAACGCTTTCGTCACGCATTCACCAGCTTACTCCCCAAGTCGAGCGTGCGTAAAGGCCAGACCGTTCGCATCACCCGATCACACTTTTTGTAACGCTCTCGTCACTCATTCACCAACATACTCCCCAAGTCAAGGGTGGGTAAAGAAGTTTTAAATTTGAATTTAAATTTGATCTATTGAATGTTCTAAGGCTTTCATATTCTTATAGTAAGTAAGGGGCTTGCTAAATAGCGTAATATTACTAGTGATTTTTCGGATAAGAGAAGAAAGAAGGGCATGAGTTTACCTTATTAATTTATGAAGTCTGAAATACGAGTAAAGCGTAAACATGACTTTCATTTTTAAATTAATGAAAATAATAAACATGAAAAGACGTATTATTGTTCCTTCTCGGTGGTAATGAATTAATTTCAGTGTAAATTTACTCATAATCTTAGACCCAAATAGGTCGGTTTGGGTTTACATAGTACCCACTAAAGACCAAAGTTATTAATACACGCAAAAAGCGACAAAGTTCAAAATTTACCTGGGTAACGGGTTAAGATTAGTTAAAATTTAAGACAGTTTCTCGCAACTTTCTTAGTACCATTAGATTAGACCAAAACTTCTAAAGTTAGCTACATAACCGAAATTAATAACAGTTTAGAAAATGGATAGAGAAAAGCCGTAATCATACCAGACTGTAAAAAACCGCTGAGGTCGAACCATATTAAATAGCAAAACTACAAAATAGGTTTTTTTTGTCAATATTTCACGAGAATCCCATCTGCCCAGAGTTAGTAGAGCTACGGCATCCCCAATTATTGGTGTATGTTGTGAGGCTGAAAGTGGTAAGTTGGTGAGAACCTGCCTGTTTCATTCTTCGCAACGTTTCGACTCAGAATGGTGGTCTTTCACCAGAGTGACACTGAAATCATCTACCGGTCTAGAATGTTCGGCAAATTTGCTAAAAATAACTTTAATTATTGGATATGATTTTAGATTTTCACGGCCAAAAATTTTATGATTATTTCCTTTTGGGGTATTATGCCGTGTTGCGCTACCTCCTCCTTTAGCCAACGTTTCGGACAGCGTTACACTCGCTGGACACACGCTGATCACACACGCTGGACACACGCTGGACTCGATGGACACACGCTGTCCGAAACGTTGGCTAAAGGAGGAGGTAGCGCAACACGGCATAATACCCCAAAAGGAAATAACCATAAAACTATAATTATTGTTTCGGGAAACTTTAAAAAAGAACCGGGTCTAAAAATTATAACTATTGATGGGATACCTACTTACCTTAAATGTATAAAAAAATGTGTTTTGGAATATTGAACTTTTTGGTAAATATTCTTTATACTAATTCGTTTGCACAAAAGTGAGACAATAGATGAAAAATTTTAGATATCACAATAAATTACTATTGATAAGTTTATGGAGGTATTAATAATAATCAATAAAAAAATTTTATAAATAATACGTATGTATATATATATATACATATATCCGTAGGTACTTACCCTCTTGTGCTTACCTATATATGTAATAAATGTTACTACGCCATGTAATAGATAATTACAGACCTGTAGCTGTGTTGTCAGCACCCGCAAAACTTCTAGAAACCATAATTTATTCACAGATATATAACCAAACAAAACACGCACTCACCGAAAATCAGCACGGATTTCGTCCCACACTGTCACCTTCAAGGAATCTTATGAATCTCACCACCTATATTAATAATTCATTTGAAAATTTTGTACATGTTGATGTGATTTATACAGACTTCGAGAAAGCATTTGATAAAGTCGACCATGATATTTTATTAAAAAAATTAAGTGACCTCGGATTCTCTCAGAATTTCCTCGCTTTTGTGGCTAGCTACTTACGCAATCGTCGTCAGTATGTCAGTTACGGACACCATCTCTCTCACGAATACAAAACTAACTCCGGGATTCCCCAGGGATCAAATCTAGGACCCCTTCTCTTTCTCTTATTCATCAATGACATTGGCAACACCATAAACCACTCAAAATATCTCCTTTTTGCTGACGATATAAAGCTTTTCAAAGCAATCAAAAGTTACATCGATTCCATTCTTCTGCAGAACGATCTTGATTCTCTTGTCAAATGGTCGGAACTGAACAACTTACCCTTCAGCATTCAGAAATGCAGTGTCGTTACATTTACAAGATCTAAAGATACATTCCTGTACCCCTACCACATTAATAAACATGAATTAACACATAAAAATGAGATTCGAGACCTTGGCGTAATTTTTGAAGCAAATCTCTCTTTCAAATCCCATATATCTGATATTGTCTCCCGTGCCAACAAAATGCTTGGATTTGTTCTTCGTAATTCAAGATCATTTACCAACGGAATCGCAATCCGAAGAACGTATGAAGCACTTGTTCGCAGTATCCTGGAATATAGCTCCATTATTTGGGCCCCTTCTGAGCAAAACCATATTCTCGAAATAGAAAAAGTACAAAAGAGATTCATGCGTTACCTATATATGAGGGAATATATGTACTACCCTTTCTTGTATCCATCCTTATTCTTAGCAGGAATGTTCGATCTTAATACATTAGAAGCCCGCCGAAAAATATTTTTAGGAAAAAAATTTTTTAAGATAATCTCTGGAACTATACATAATCCACCTATTTTGAAAGAGATTAACTTATATGTCCCAGACAAGTATACTCGTGGAAGGTCCCATACCCTTTTTTATGCTCCAAAAGCGAGGACTTCTGCCTATCAGAACGCGCCAGTCAACAGAGCGACTGAACTGCTAAACGAGTCTGCATTGACCATCGACATTTTTAACGTAACCTACAGGCAGTTTAACAATTATCTTTTGACGTATTGTATGTCACAAAGTAGTGAAACTGACCTTTTTATGTGTTTTGCTATACTTTTTGTCTAATTTGTAATCTTCTCCATAATGTATTGGTGAATAACCGTTTTACGGAGAACATGGAAAATAAATAAATAAAATGTAAAATCCCAACAATAAATATATATATATATCAATAAATATCATTAATATAGTATTCCCAAGCGGGGCTCGCAATGCACGTCATCATGGAGCGTTCCGATAAAAGGCACATCGTAATTTTCTTTTTATGACATAGGTAGGTGACAGTGACCATTCTTCTTAATTGACAAGAACCCAGTGGTTTATATTATTGTTACGATAAACTTTTTAACGAATAAATATGTGATAATTTTTAAATATCTACCTCATCCTGTGTAAAATTTATTTTGTTTACCGAAATTAAAGTTTTAAAGATTTCTAATTATTATTTTTCAACACGATTTCTAAAAAAGACATTTGACATTCTAGTATCTTTATATTTTTCTTCGAAGGAATTCTTATACGAACGAAAAAGTTAGAAATTAGAAAAACCTAACGGAACGGCTTTTAAGATGACCGTCCGTGAGGTACATACGTAATACGTACATACGGTCTCTACCTAAGACTAGTATATTATTATATATATTATGTAATGAAAAAGAAGTTTTAAAATAATGTATGTTCCAAAAAAATCAAATAAAACGCCCACAATAAATGGAAAGAAAAACTAATATTTTTTACCGTATATCATTTTCAACAAAACTTAAATTGTGAAATGAAATTCAGTAAGTACCTTTGTTTGTACAATAAATACAATTATTCCAATTAAACTGTTATTCCAGGCTTTTCGTTTTTCCAGTCAACCTAGTTTCCTATGTAATGTTTTAAAAACTACCTTTATTAATAAATTCGTAGAATATTTGTTAGTATTGCATTTTTAAAGTGAAAACTTCTTTAGCACCGTTGTGATTTGAAACTCGATGAAACGGAAACGAGTGATACTAAAAAGATACAAGCACATACATCCATAAGATTTAGCCTGCGAGAAAATGAGATAGCATGATCAGTCTCCTTTTTATGATGTACTTCGTAGCCTGTCGTCTCTTCTTTGAACGGTGCTTCATAGCCTCTCCGTCCACTCTTGTCTACTTTAGTTTTTTGAAGATTTCACTTCTACCGGGTGTGAATTGCACACTCGTATTTTTTTAAGTGAAAACTTCATTAGCACCGTTATGATTTGAAACTCGATGAAACGGAAGCGAGCGACATTAAAATGAGTATGAGATAGCAATAAAATATTTTTTTTATTTCACGGGTACTCGGTTCCTAGGTAGTACATAAAGCGCCTGACTAACCTCAGCGGCCAGACATTCAGCGGACACACGAAATCCATTAAAAAAATTCTATTTTTGTAAAATCAATATCCAATTTTCAAACAACTCTAAAATAAATAGTCAAAGAAAACACAAAAGAAAGCGACATATAACGACTTCGAAGAAGAGAACATAAATACTAACAAGATGAACAAATGCTTAGAAAAAGGTGCACTGGAATTCGGCGCACTCGAAAAAATCGTCCTTAAAAATGATAAAAAAAAGTGCTTCGTAGTCTCCCCACTCTTTTCTGTTGTTATTTTCTGAAGGTATTACTTCTACCGCGTGTGAATTAAGTAATTATTTCTTTGGTAAACAAAAAAGTTCATTTCCGTTCATGTGTCTTTGCTTGTAAAACGATGGTTTTTAATTAAGTTAGTAGCAAGTAAGAAGCAAAACTTCAAAGGGTTTATCAGATTAATAACGTAGTTTTTAAGTTACAAAAACTTTAAAGGGTTTATCAGATTAATAACGTAGTTTTTAAGTTACAAAAACTTTAAAGGGTTTATCAGATTAATAACGTAGTTTTTAAGTTACAAAAACTTTAAAGGGCTTATCAGATTAATAACGTAGTTTTTAAGTTACAAAAACTTTAAAGGGTTTATCAGATTAATAACGTAGTTTTTAAGTTACAAAAACTTTAAAGGGTTTATCAGATTAATAACGTAGTTTTTAAGTTACAAAAACTTTAAAGGGTTTATCAGATTATTAACGTAGTTTTTAAGTTACAAAAACTTTAAAGGGTTTATCAGATTAATAACGTAGTTTTTAAGTTACAAAAACTTTAAAGGGTTTATCAGATTTATTACGTAGTTTTTAAGTTACAAAAACTTTCGATTCAAGAGAGGCAACCCATATAAATTTTACTATCAACCAAACAAAAAGCATCGTTAAAAGGTTAATCTGAGTTTATAACTTGTTGCCCTGAGAAAGATATTCTTCCCGTCGCCGATATCCAGCGCATAGATTCATTTCGACGTTTTTGGCGCTGAATATTAAAAATCCTTTGTAGATACGAATAAATTCCGATGGAATATCGTCAATGAGAATACATTAAACGAATTGATGAAATTGGTTGGTGCGCGCGGATTCGGTGAACGGGAAAATTTCACCTCCCACTAACGAACATTCCCTTTTATTTTTCCAAATCCTGTAAAGTTTTCAACTCAATTATCGCCAAGACCAACTTTCGACAGTGGATGGTACATCGTGTCCCATATTATTAAGTTAAAATCACATTATTATTCAGGAATTGGAGAAGATTTTATTCGAGTGGTTTTATAACATCGTACTTCGAGAATCTCGTCGATGGACATTCCAGTACTCCATTAAAGATTCGTCCCAACTTTAGTAGTTCGACAGAGATTGCAATCGATTATTCACTGAAGTTTTCCAGTTCTGCTGACGGATTATTTAAATACATAATTTTATTCAATTGGGTAAGCTCTCCCAAGATTTATTGCTGATACCACTGACCTGTACATAGGAATAAGAGTATTAAATTAGGTTTTTCTTGAATTGATCTATCAAAGTAAAGTGAAACGTGTTTTTAAGGCGAATAAAAGAACATCTAAAACCAACGAATCATCGTCCAGACAGATAAGATTTGGGAAAATGGAGAGAGAGATGAACAAAACTGATGACATCCCATCCTTTTTTTGTTAAAGAAGTTTTTATTCGAGCAAGAGTTTTTTAGCATTCACGTAGTTGTCCATACTCATAACATTTTTATATCTGTTCAGTGATTCAGTACAATTGGAAACCTAATGAAATTGGAAACGACGTGAATTTGGTTAAATATTTTGGGTTGGGGATATTTTTTCAGATATCGTAACAATATTAAAACCATAAAATAAGTTTAACTGGTAGATACTATGTTGTAGTTAGAAAAGGAGAGGATTTAAATTATTTTACCATATGGTAACAAGAGCCAAGGATTATGAACGAGATGGTGATATCTGGAAATACGATTTCGGCTTTTAGCGTTATTTGTTATGCCTTTTTGCGACCTGACAAGGATGATGGATTTACATCGCTTTGAACCGCAAGTAAATGAAATGCTTCTAAAAATATCAAGCAAAACAATAAAATATTCAAATATTCCAAATTAAAATATACAAAAATAGTAGTCACAATAGTTTACAATTTGGTAGGCGGGAATGGGTACCGCCGCCCCGGGAACCTTTATTGGATAACCAATACCTCTGCCATAGGTCACCCCAAGTGGTTCGCTACGTTTGGTGACTTAGCAGGGGTGCCCGGGTTCATGGGGTGAGGTTTGTCTAGGTCTTGGAGGCGGATGACCAGGACACACTGAATCCCAGACTCCTACCCACCCCTTAAACCCTTTTCCTTCCCAGAACTCTCCTCTCCTTCCTTTCCTTAAAATAAACCCTCCACACAGCATCCCCAAAGATGACATAGGCCCTGAGGGAAATTATTTTCCTCAAGGCCTCCTGTGTGGAGCTCATGTAAAAAAAAAAAAGTCACAAGTTGAACTTTGGGTTATCTGAGATTTTGTCAAATTCCGTATTTGTAAAAAGCATTAACTTTGTGGCTCGCCATAATTTACAATTTAAAACACATATAAATTTGTTATAGACCACTTTTATTTTATACACACTCTACCGGTTTCGGAAGCACCCTTCCTTCGTCAGGAGAATATTAATATTAATATTATAATATTAATATTAATATTATAATATTAATATTAATATTATAATATTATTCTCCTGACGAAGGAAGGGTGCTTCCGAAACCGGTAGAGTGTGTAAAAAATAAAAGTGGTCTACAACAAATTTATATGTGATTTAAATTTTTTGTCAAATTCATTATTTATTTCAAAATATTCCAGGTTGATATTTATTAATAGATTCGCCGTTTCCCAAAATCAATAATTTTTCAATAGATCTTGACAAAGGACACTTTCAGATTTTAATACTACATACGTGGGTACATGTATTTAAAAATACAAAAAAAATAGTAGATATTTTACCACACTTGTAAACTGTAAAAAACAACACAAAACGAAAAATAAATTTAATTATACAAACGTATTATAAAGATACTAGGTTTTCAGTCACTTCAATAATTAATTTAAAAAACTACTTTGATAAATGTTTCGCAACATTGGCTTAAGCAATGGCAGTAGGTACGAAAAACTTTGCAACAACAAAGGGTACTGTTACCGCTTTCTAATACTCCTTAAATTATATACCTCACAGTGTTAAAAAGGAGAAATAACGAATTTTACGAATCCATCTTAGTTTGTGCCGTAAAGTGTAAAAAAATACTCTTTACTATCGATGTACCGTGTACTAAAAAGGCACAAAAATACCCAAGTGATCAATTAAAAGTTATTTAAAAAATAATTTAATAGCATAATATTCAAAACTCTACCGGCATTTATAGAACTAATTTCATATTTTTTAGAAGCACAATAAGTTGTTATCTTGTGTGATGGAGAATTTCGTTCAGAACAGCTCGGGGGGAGCGGAGAGGGGCAATGATCTGCTAACTTCATATGGGCAACCAGAAACAAAAATTTGGAAAAAGACGGTCAAAATTGTTGGTCATCCGGCATCCCTCCAACGACAAAACAAAAATGCAGCTTTTTGTGGGATAAGAGAAACTTTCTAGAGAGATACAATTGCACTCTCTGTTTTTATTGTAAAATAATCATAGTGAGGAAAAACAATCACCAATCTACAATTTCTATAGGGTAATGTTCTGCAAATATGGGAAAGGGTAAGTTTTTCTACTAGACTAAAGATTCATTAAATAGCAAAAGAGATAGGTGATTTAGAGTTTTTAAATAGAGAGAACGACAAGAAACAAGCTAGTTAGAGAAGTTAGAAAGGCGAGAATAAGAAAACACAAAATGACTCTCTGAAAAACATTATTTAATTTTTTTTAAAACATTGGCTACAATTAAAACAAGATGACTTTATGGTAAAATATTCCAATCTAGAGACATCATCGTTGAAGATGTAACCATAACACTGATTTATTTTGCAGTTTTAACCACGGGATGATTGCAAAGAGTTACTGAACCTCGATATTATGTTTTTGGGAGGAACACCTGAAAACGGTGTACCATTTAGAGCACCTGCTGGACTACACAGAGCAAGATGGGTGGCTAACATTCTATTCTTCATGTATCTACATATTTAGAGAACAGCTGAAATTGACGGTGAGAAAAAAGCAAAAAAATCAGAGTGTGCAATCCACACGCGGTAGAAGTGAAACTTTCAGAAAACTAAAAGAGATTATGAAGCACTCTTTTTAGTGCACTTTTACCATACATTTGGTCAACTTATTATATTTGTGATTTCTTTTTCGGAATAGCTAGATGTCGCATTCTTTCGTGTTTTCTTTACCTGTTCGTTTTGGAGTGGTTTGAAGATCAGATTTTGATTTCACAAAAATAAAAATAAAATATTTTTTATTTTGGATTTCTTAGGATTCGATCCTTGGTGCGCTGAATGTCTGGCCTGAACATCAGGCACTTTATAGCACTTGACCAAAAGATATTTGCGTGGGACCGTGGATTTACCGAATTATATTGGAACGGAATGCCAGTGAAATAAATAAATATAAAATTACTATCTCATTCTCTATTTTTAGTCGCTATTTTTCATTTCAAGTTTCAAATCAGAACGGTGCTAAAGAAGTTTTAACTTAAAAAATGTTTGAATTTTTACTGTCAGTAGATATGTAAGCAAAATACTGCTTTCTTGCTCCTTACCCGTAACCTGCGCCAAAGAATGATTTATACTTTTTGAAAGGCTTGATGGTGTACGAAAAGATGGATCAATCACTTGCAAAAGCTGCCACGTAAAATATAGAACATCTTTGGTATCTGTCTGAAGAGCTTTTTGTTTTTGCATTCTTCGATGATGAAGTTTCCTTGGAAAAATAATATTGAACGGAGGACCAGCCTTCGAAAAACATGGTTTGGAAAATTTTCAGAAGCGAACAATGTTCTCTTACAAGATTTTGTTATAAATTATAAATCGAATTTTTTCGACCCACTTCGTGTAAATTTTTTACTAAAGATGTTAAGACCTCGAAGGATGATGATGACCACACCAAAGCGAAAACTTTTGTACATTCCACGAAATTTTCAAATGACAAGGCAAGTACAACCATCTTCACACCACCGATGAGGACCAGAAGCAACTCTCGATGGTTAAAGATTATCGACCAATAATTTCTGATTTAAAGAAGTCCACGATTACTTCAACTTGAATAATTATGTTTATTTTTTAGAGTTGCATCTAATCACTTGATTGATTTTTAATTTTGTGTTTAATTACATTTTATAAAAAATTGAATAAATAAATACTTAATTAAAATTTCAACTTCTTATACTTTTTTATTAAACCCAACGTTTTCACAAAAAGGAGCGACCCATAAAACCCCATTCAGAAATCTAATATTGCACTTTGTTGAGTTGGGTTCCATGGCAACTCAGAATGAAACCAACTCAGAAAGACCTCAGAAAGGTCATTAAAAGCAATGAAAAAATAATTTTAAAATAGCCGGTAACCCTAACCTAACTTAACCTATTTAACCAATTTTTTAAATTTTTTTTATCATCACTCTTAACGACCTTTCTGAGATGCTTCTGAGTTGGTTTCATTCTGAGTTGTTTGGTCACCGTTGAGTTGTCGTGGAACCAGTACACACACATATATATGTATATGTGTATGGACTCCAGATACTAATATCTACAGCCTGTATGTCGGACGAATATCTACAGCTCATATGTTGAACTAATATCTACGAACTTCAGAGTGTTGACTAATATCTACATAGCGTAGGTTGAACTAATATCTACAGAGCGTAGGTTGGACTAATCAGCTAAATGTGTCCAATAGTCCGATATTAGGGATTTTTACATACACACTTACATAAATTAAGTTTTTTAAACTGCATACGCAATATTACGTTATTCCAATATGCTATACATAGTTGCAAATCCAACCTCTGCCAGTGCTGTAGATATTCGTCAACACTTTGGTTCTCATAGATATTAATCAACAGTTTGAGCTGTAGATATTCGTCAACACTTTGATTCTCATAGATATTAGTTCGATTTTTTCAGTTTTTGGAATTCCTGTAGATATTAGTAGACGCCTCCTGTGTGTGTGTACAGGTTCCATGACAACTCAACAAAGTGGCATGTCAACACCCCTTTGAAAACTTATTAAGAGTTAAAAAAAAATTAAGAAATAGCCCGTAACCTAACATAATGTAACCTATATAACAAAAAAATCTTTGCTTTTAATGACTTTTCAAAGGAGGTGATAATGTCGCACGACGTTGAGTCGTCCGATCACCATATTTACTATGCTGATGGGCTGTTACATACTGACACATTAAAATTTGATCCAAAAAAATCTTTACTTAAAAGGAATATTTTCACGAAAATTATTATTTTACGAATTCATCATTTCTTACAGAAAAAAGGCGAGCGGACTCGAGACTAAGATATAAATAAGAAACGCTAATGGTATTCGTTTGGCGGGATGACAGATAGGCTGAGTAGCTCAATTAGTCAGGCATTTGCTTGTTCGGCAAAAAATACAAATCAAATATTCGGTTTCATGTTCTGGCTTCAACTTTTTCCTATCATAATTCTTACGACTTTAATATTAGCATTCTATGAACAGAGTAATAACGGAAACATTTTGATATATGTCAAAAAAAACTAGTGTGCTTTAGATCACACAACTGAAGTAAAACTTCTACTCCATCTATTTTATATGATAAGAAGACAGATAGAAAATATGCGCGCGCACTGCTCTCTGTTGCTCCTACAGTGTGATACAGACAATTGGCCTGCACTGTGTAACGTAACTGGCTATGATAGAAAGAGAAACAGAAAATGTGTGCTCGCACCTCTCTCTCTACGAAGCGTACTCCCTCTCAACCTCAACTACCGTTCGCATCGCTTTTCGTAACGCTCTCGTCACGCATTCGCCGGCTTACTCCTCAGGCAAGCGTGCGTAAAGAAGTTTTACTTCAAAAATACATTTAATGATTAAGTTGTTGGATCATAAATAATTATTATTATAGAGAAACTTATACATATTTGGTCAGTTCGTTAATTTCCTGATAGCTGCTAAAGTGATAATATTAGGTCCTTACATATGAAATTGGCGTTTTGCCGTACTGGCAACTTTGATCCCAAACATCTTCTCTTTGGTTAGGAATTCCAAATTCAAATTTGGACGGCCGGAGATCAAAGTTGATAATGAAGAATTGAAGGCTATTGTGGAAGCGGATCCATCGCAAACCACGTCCGAGATAGCTGCAGGCTGCGGTGTTAGTGATAAAACTGTTTTATTCCACTTGAAGCAAATTGGGAAGGTGAAAAAGCTTGAAAGGTGGGTACCTCACGAATTGAGTGAAGCAAATCAACAAACGCGCGTTATAACGCTAGACCACACACTGCACAACAGACGGCTAGCAAATTAGAGGAGCTTCAATGGGAATGTCTAAGACATCTACCGTACTCTCGTGACCTTGCCCCAACAGATTACCATTTTTTTTTCGAAATTTGGATAACTTCTTGCAAGGGAAAAAATTCAACTCCGATGGGGCAGTGCAAACCGCCTTTAAAGATTTTATTAATTCCCGTCCGAATGGTTTTTTTAGTAAAGGGATCGATGAACTACCCATGAGATGGAAAAATTGCATAGATAGCAATGGTACATACTTTGATTAAATATAAATTTATATAAATAAAAATGAATCGCCGAAATGTATAAACGCGCATAACTTCCAAATTACTGCACCAAATTGGATAATTCTTTTTTTTTGTGTGTTCGTTATTGTCACGACAAGGTTTGTATAAAACTACTAGTGAGCTCTGGCATTACGAAATTTGTATAAAAAAATTGCAATAGGTGGCACGCGAGCTGTTGTGAAAACTGAATGTGCCGGGAATGAATGTAAGGAATGCGGATGGGGGGAGGGGGAGGGGACCTCAGGTGGGGGAGGGGAACTCGGGGGGAAGGGGGGTAGTGGAGTGGGGAGAGGGAAGGTGGAGGAGGTGGAGTGGGAGCGAGTGGGAAAGGGGACGCGTGATAGGGAGGGGAGGCGGAAGGGGTACAGGACGAATGGGAAAGGACACGCAGGGAGAAACAATTTCTTTATTAAATGGCATAGCAACGCATGCCGGGTACCAGCTAGTATATTATATTTAAAAAAATCGACTTTATGTTCCTCCCATACAAAACGCCAATTTCATATACAAGGATCTAATATAATGGTTTGTGGCAAAGATATTCAAATACAGAAGAGATATGCTATGGTGTCCGCGCAACTGTCGCCGGACTACGCGCTAATTAGCGTAGTTTTCATACAAAAAGAATTTGTTCATTTCGTTGATTTTTTGAGAATGTGCATTAATATTGGTTAACAATATATTTTGAATAAGGAAAGAATTCGGTCATTTAGTGTAACGTTCGTTTGGTTTATTCGTTAATTATTTGTTCTTTTAGTTTATTTGTTAATTGGTAAACAATATTGGCGACACCCGGAAGCGCATACCCACATAGTAAAAACAGCAGATAGCACATCTACTTATATTTCAACATCTTTGGTTTGTGGTGATGATAAAATGTGTTGTGTCGTCGTTAAAGAGAATTCAGCCATTGACTTATCCATGCTCAAGGTACTCATTCTAATTCTTGCGGCATATAATTCTCTACATACTACATTCAGAATGTTACAAAGTTCATTTGATAACAAAAACATTCATGTACAATACGTTTAACCTAAGAGATCAAGTCTCAAAGCTTGGAATTAATTCCCACATGAAATAAGACGTATAAAAACAGAATTCATAATAAGCTATCTCGTCTCTTCCGAAAATTCATATCCATGAATAATAAATTATACATAGAGTTCAAACGTTTATTTTAGCGCTTTCCAGAAAAACATATTATTTTGTAAAATTTATTTATTTTTTGTTTCTTTACATGATAAAAATCATGATTTACTATTCAGTTTTTAACTTCACTGGGACAAGGTGGTGTTATGTTATTATGATACATAATTAAAAGGGTGACCGGCCAACTCAGAATGAAACCAACTCAGAACCACCTTACAAAGGTCATTAGGAGTGATGATAAAAAATATTAAAAAATTGGTTAAATAGGTTTTAAGTTAGGTTAGGGTTACCGGCTATTTTTGAATTATTTTTTCGTAGCTTTTAATGACCTTTCTGTGGTGGTTCTCTTATCATTCTGAGTTGGCATGGAAACAATTTTAAAAAGTAATATAACAACACAAAATAATACAGATATTGAAAGGACAACATTGTCGAAGTGAAAAGTTCTTTAGCACCGTTATGATTTGAAACTCGATGAAAAAGAAACGAGCGAGATACATATAAGATTTAACCTGCGAGAGAATGAGATAAAATAATCGGTGTCTTTTTTGTGTGGTGTTTCGTGGAATTTTGGCCTCCTCTTTTTGCGGTGTTTCGTAGAATAAAATGTAAAACAAATTTTATAATAAATAAATCCTACAGTTATTATTTCTATTTTTGAACAATTGACAATTCGTTGTGGAATTCCATTATAATATATTATAACAAAACAAACAAAAAACTTAATTTTATTGACTGAAACCGGTTTCAGCTCGTCAGAGCCATCTTCAGACTGTTACAAATAATTCTTAGTCTACAGTTTATATACATAACATAATGGAGAGGGGGAGGGGGAGAGGGGCGGTCTACAAGGGTTTTAATTATATTAATTATATTTTTGTTACTAAGTCGTTTTAGACTGTCGAATTTCTAAATAATTTAGTAATTCCAGTAGGCTAATTACCTTGGGTTTTGTAGCTCACTTCAATGTTGTTCAGGGAAAAGCCTTACAAGTAATATGAATTATTAATGACCTAATTTTATCGTCAAATCGTTATTATATTTATGATGTTTGGGATTTTTTTAATTGCTTTTTGAAGGGATACATGTTTACATTGGAGTAGGAATGGTCTAAACTAAATACATATTTCAATTTCGCAATTATTATGAAAATTACACTGGCTACAAAAGCGGGAACATATCAAATGATTCTAATTGCTTATTCATTACAAAGTTACGTTAAAATTAAGTGGAATAAAGTTTTATATTTGTTTTATTATAATATATCCTACAGTTATCCTACTCCTGATTTCGAGGTTTAATTTTCTGAAGGCTTCACTTCTACCGCGGTAAACCGCACACATGTTTTTGCATTAATATTTCTTACCGATAATGGGTACCTTCAAAGGTGAAGGAAGCTGATGCACTATAATGTGAAAATATTATGTAGGGTGTCCATGTATTGAAATTTCATTTGGTGTAATATATTGTGGGCGGATGCGCCGGCCCACCAGCCGCACGGCAGGCCGGATCAGGAGAGGCCAGTTTAGGGAGACTCTTTGACATCTTCAACTGGTCTCTCTCAACCCATCGTCTTGCACCGCAGCGGGAGTCGAAATTCTTTCTTTATGTAATCAACTTCATTACTTTCTTTGGGATTCAAGAGTTGAAAGGTCCTATGTAAAAGGCTCTTTGCGAAATCGGATTTTTTTTTCAAATCGGCATAGATCACATTTGTATTGGTGTTCTGTTTAGTGTTCTCCATATAATTAACATTGTGGTCCATATCTTTTAACCAATTTATTATTGTATTATGTAACAAAAAAAAATTTAATTATTATTTTTAATTGATAAACTAATGTTTAAGACTAGATTTTTATGCATATTACAAAGGGTAACAATTATTATAAATAATAATTATTAGCCTGAAATACTCATACACA
Source organism: Limnephilus marmoratus (assembly GCA_917880885.1). NCBI lineage: Eukaryota > Metazoa > Arthropoda > Insecta > Trichoptera > Limnephilidae > Limnephilus > Limnephilus marmoratus. Next base: position 37,569,961 of record OU862920.1, on the reverse strand, counting down.
TTAAAAAAATCTCCCGAGAAAAGATACATGCCGCCGACGGTACTCGAACCGTGTCCTTCAGGCCCCCTAGCATGGTCGATCGATATAGGTTTTATCGAGAATGTCGGTAACTTGTCATCGCTCCCGAGCATGACTGCAGGCCGCTAACGAACAAACAATAGTTCACGACAAATAAAATAGGAACCCTTAATCGTTGTGAACTGTTGTTAGTTCGTTAGCGGCCTGCAGTCGTACTAGGTAGCGATAACAAGTTACCGACATTTTCGATAAAACCTATATCGATCGACCATGCTCGGTACCCTGATCAGAAAAACCGTCGGCGGCATGTATCTTTTCTCGGGAGATTTTTTTCAATTTAGAGGAGTGTTTCAGGCTAATAATTATTACTTATAATAAAAATAATGTATTTGTTTATATGAAGCGGATACTTTTTGATGTGAAATTATTAATTTAAAATAAAACAATAACTTTGTAAACACCACATTTATTTTTTATACTTTATGCCGACCGGGTTTCGCTACAACCGTAGCTTCATCAGGGCAGTATAATACTCTACTAACATTAGGTTACATCTGTGTTATAATATATACTTTACCAAAAATGGGCTGAACTCGTCAAGTGGAGGAGGAGAAAGAAGGCATAGATGGAGAATTGGGAAGGGAACGGACGAATCAATAGGGAACAATCTTAGTATGGGACTTTTATTTAAATTTAGTAGGTTATTAACTACCTTGCTATTATCTGCGATAGTCTATCTCACTCGGGAATTTATTCACTTCAATGCAGCGACTGCCCAGTTTTTTTTTATTGGTAAAACAGCGCGTAACATAAACACCCGTGTCAAAGAACATCTTAGATGTTTACACAGCTCTGGATTTTCAGAATTTTGCAAACCACTTGATCGAAAAAGACAATAAATTTGACAAAAACGCTGGCGCCAAACTTATTTATAAAAACAATATCGGTGTAAGGTTGGACAAACAAGCCATAAACACTAATAGCAAGGTAGTTAATAACCTACTAAATTTAAATAAAAGTCCCATACTAAGATTGTTCCCTATTGATAAAGAACACGTCCGTTCCCTTCCCAATTCTCCATCTATGCCTTCTTCCTCCTCCTCCACTTGACCAGTCCAGCCCATTTTTGGTAAATTATAAATTATAACACACATGTAACCTAATGTTAGTAGAGTATTATACTGCCCTGATGAAGCTACGGTTGTGGCGAAACCCGGTCGGCATAAAGTATAAAAAATAAAAATGGTGTTTACAAAGTTATTGTTTTATTTTAAATTAAAAATAATGTAGTTCATCACATTTTATCTAAACAAAAACAGTACACCTAAATCTGTTTAGGTATTTGCAGACAAGCAAGAACTTAGGTAGTATAAAAATATAGTAAAATATTTTCACTCAATATTTTAACATACCTTTCGCATAACAGTTTTGGTTCTTCTAGGCATACGAAGATGATCTTTGGTAATATTCTGAGTTACCCTCATTGGGATATCGGATGAGCGGCTGAGCGCTCTGTAGTAGCTGTCATCATCGCTCTGCGCCACGGGCTAATATCAGCGCAGCGATCTGAGGCGTAGACAGCGCGGCGCGGCGTAGGCCGGGGTCGCCGGCTTTTTCTACGCATGCCTTAAATCATTTTTTCTAAAGCTTTTTGTACGCATGCCTCATCGCTGGCAAACCAATCGAAAAAAACTCACTAATTAATTGGGTTTTTTTTCTGTGAACGTCTACATAAACGTCGCTGTACACATTATGATTGTGTAAATATTACTAATCAAAACGCTCTTGAGGTGTCTCACGAAAACGGCGCTATACAAATGATCCGAACATTATTATTAATATTAATTTTTATTTTTGTATTTGCTACCTTTTATACACCCACGGGGCTTTTTGGGTGCATATGGTTACAATTTTTTTCATAAAGCTTAGAAATAGACAATGGTTCCATATGCTTAACAATTGTATAAAAAATTTAAAAATATAATATAATCGTATAGCATTTTTTTCATCCAAGATTTATTTGTATATACCTATATATGAATCCCTTTCTTCCTTGGTCACGCCGTAACTTCAGAACGACTTTACCTATTTTATTCATATTTTTTTTAAGTTTTCTAACACTTCGTAGAAGGTTCTTACGGAAAGAAAAATTAAGAAAATTGCGCAGAAAATTTCATAAAACTTTACGACTATTTTAACTTCGCACGTTTGACAGTTCGCGCGTTTGATGATATTGAATTTAGCAGGCAGCTGTTTTTTGTGTTAAAATAATTGTGTATATGTTTTTTTTAATTATAGATATTTTAAATAGGTACCTATGGTAGGTAACAAATTTGGTTGATTGTTCTTGTAATATACAGAAATGAACATTTGTATTATACTTACGAAAAATGAAAATTTGAACAAAAAAATTGTAATAGGTGGCACCCGAGCTGTTTGAAAACTGAATGTACTGGGATTGAATATATGGAATGCGGGAGAGGAATTTGCGGGACGGGGGAGAGGGTGAACGGGGAAGGTGGAAAGGGGAACGCGGGAGTGAAGGCAAAGTTTGCATATATAAAGTTCTCAATTAGAATATGTTTTGAATTTTAGGTGCGACCCAAAAATTTATTTTAGTCACAATAAGTTTTAGTTAAATATATTACACAAATAGGCTGCATTCTTTATTATAATGCCTATTTTTTCATAAAACAGAAAACTAATTAGGTTGATTGGGCATCGCGTTTGGGTCCCACACCCGGGCGTCCCGTATTCGATTCCTCGGCTGGCTAAGTCCTCCATCACAACACAAGCAACATTTTGTCAAGTCTTTCTTTGTTAGTAGTAGAAGATTATCAAACATTGTTGGGTTATTCGTAACCCGGAAATGTTTGTCTTTCTTTAAAAAAAATATATATATAGGTATATATGTATTTAGGTTTCACAGAACCGCAGCCTCTGAACCACTGCACTGGCTTTAATCCGTGTTGTCGTTAATGGGTACTTAAAAAAGTTTTTTTTTATCTCGTTAATCAGTTATAGAAGTGGTATAAATGTGAGAGTAAGAGACGCTGCCTGTCTTATTTTTTTTGTCTACACTAAATCAACTGAAATGCAATTGCTACTAACACATACTTTTATATTCAAGGGCCACATAGGACAATGTAAGGTATCACCGTGGGCCGCATGGGAGAGGGGGAGCTTGAAACTATCACAATATTTCTATTAAAAATATTTTTAGTTATTTGTTATACCTTTGAATGTAATAGAATTTAGTTTAGTTTAGTTTAGTTTCCATACACTCAATTTTTTGACGACCACGGGTCTTTGAATAAAATGTTGCCTCTTTTTACAAAAATCGTAACTTTGTGCGGCGAAGGAGTTTATGCCTGTTTACTTAAAATGTCGTCAGGAAAGTGATACCACGACTTGGAAGCTAAAGATGACGTAGACCAAGATGTTTCTGTTAAGTGACGATTGATAGTCGAGTGATTAAAAGCGAAAGATTCTTAACGAGTCGTCACCTATTTAATCCTTAACAATTCTTAACAAGTCCTCCATTAATGCACGAGCGACACATTTCGCTTAAAATGTACAGGGAGAATTTTTATGTTGTTAACAGGTTAATCGTATCCACGTAAACTTGTATATACTCGTAAAACAAAAACCTACTCTTTCAAACGCCAACATACATTTTTGTAAGTACGTGAATAACCTAGTACATTATTGATTCCAATTTACATTAATGTTCAGTCTAAAAAAAGGCAGACAACGATATTGTAAGTGCAAATTGATTCAAAGTACCAACGTTTAAATAATTTATTTCCAACACCGGATGGCTTGGAACAATAATAATTGAATCTCACTTAAATCATTTATTGAACTTTCCGAACCTTTACCCAAATACTACAACAAATCATCAGTACTGTGTGTTATTTTCAATTCATTACCTCGCTTAAAAAGCCATACAAATTCAGTTTAAATAGAACCATTTTGTTTTCATCTAAGTTATTCCTAAATGTAGCGAGAGAGAGTCTAAATCAGGGCTGCGTAAAAGTGGCAAAGGCGTGATTATTTATAAATCAATTTATTGTTTTTAATTTCCTTTGATACATCAAGCACCCCCCCTTCCCCCCTAGCTTGGCGCGACAAACCCCTGGTTCACTCCCGGACTGGTAAACTGGTGGTGTTGGTTGGTGTTGGCTGGTACACTGCTGGTATAGTGCCGATGTACCTACTTTCAGCGTGGGGGTCACTGGAGAGAGCACGGGCGCTTTCACTTTAAACTTCTCGAGCGATTTCGAACAAGCTGTTGGGCCGAGGAGAAAGATTAAAGGTGTACCCTAGCTCAACACAAATAATATATTTTTTTAAACAGTTGAAAAAATTAAGAGTAGTGTAAAAGAATGCGTAACTACAACCAACCACTTTGAAAAAGTATTTTCATTTGAATTCTTAAAAATCAATTTGAAAAATAATTTGCCATTGATAAATGAGAATTGTTGGTATTCATGTTTTTATTCTTGTAGTCTTAATAGTGAGCCTGAGAAAACATACTTTTCATAATTTTGTTAATTTCATCGAATAAAAGTCTATCCCCCTAATTATAGCAAATTTTAACCGTAAATTTATATGAATCGGTTTTATTTTCCTATTTTCTAATTTAATTTGAAATAAATGTACAGTTCTATTCCCTTATTTCATTAAAAGCATTATATATATATGAAACAAAAGAAAAAAATCAGGCTTGCACTGAAAGAACATAGTAAAAATACCTACATAAAAAAATATATTAGTGCTCATACAAGCTTTATGCCAGTGCCCTCGGGTTACGTACTTTAACTAATTGTAATCAAACAATGCAGAAAGACTTTTTTCTTTTGCATTTCTAGTAATAGAAAAATTCTTTTGATAATGTAAGGATGAGTATATTACATGTGAAAATCGTTATACTCTTATATTGTTATTATTTACAATTTTATATCTTAGTGTGCATATTAGAAATACGTTATTAGAAATAATGAAGCGTAAATCTTCAAAAAGTTAGACCTCATTTAATTTTTTTTTTTACATTTATTTTACACCCTGGAATATATTTGAATGATTGTGTTATACAAAGGAAGACATATATAATGGTCGGCCATATTGCTTCGTGACAATTTCTACAAACCAACCCGTTGAAATAATAATAAATATTTCTGATTTCGGCGTTGTAATGTTTTGCTATTGACAGAGGTATTCCCGCAATAAATACAAATATTTAACATTACCGAATAAACAAATAAGCATATCAAAGAGAAGATAAAAATATAGAAAAAAATCACACTTTCATTTTTACAAACCTCTTTACAAAATGGAATAATAAATTATTATTTACACTATTGTCTTCGGTTTATTCAAAGATTCCTAGATTTTTTTCGAAATGTAAATGTCAATAAATATTTCTGAAATCGATGTTTCTTAACTATAAAACTTACATTATTATATAAACGATAAAAAAATTTCAAATCAGGTACTTATTTATATGGAAGGCGACAAAATTATTTTAAGAAATTCGGTAAAAGTATTATGCCATACCCACACAAATTACACCAAAACTTCAAATTTGATTAAATCCAGAAGAAATGCGAAAATTTCATAGAGTTTTCAATTTATCAATCAAATAATTAGAGCATACCTTCCAACGTAAAGCGTCGGCAGTGACAGCCGAATCTCCGGGTTGACGCATGCGCGCGTGCGATCCTCACCTTCGCGTAGGGTCCGTTCGATAAGCTCAGTCCACAAAACTTTCATGACCATCCAAAGGGCTCATGTCCTTCGTGAAAAGGGTACATCTCGCTTAAGATATAGCCCTTCTCTAATGTTGGCAAATAATTTCTTTTTACTCCTTGCCAAAATTTTGACGACTCCTTGTGACTTCGCTTTCGTATGTGTAGTTGCATATCCGCCCGTTTACATTTTCGGCGACACTTACTGAAAAGGGGAGGTATTTTCTTTGGTGTTTGAATCAATCTGCATGACTTTTTCACTCGGTGGTATTGAGGTCGGCATTTGGTGAAGTATGCGCTTGGAATCTGTTCACAAACGTTTTCACTGACTTGTGAAGCTAACGTCAACCAAAACACATTGCGTGTAACAACCCCTTGGATATTTCATGAACTAACCCCTCAAATAATTCATCGCCAGATTCTACCAATTCTCAATTGCCTTATTTTCTTATTAAGATTCTCTAAAGGAGAAGAACGTCACGACCAGATACCAAAATAGGATTTTTTTATTTTCTGAAGAAAACTTACGAACGTCTTCACTTTAAGGTTAAAATAACATCGAATTATATTGAACGGGCTTGTTTCTCACAATAAATTTCATGTTTTTACAAAATTGATCCATCATAACGTGATATATTATTATAAAAACATGCTGAGGAAAGGACTTTATAATTTTTTGGAAAATACTGAACGGTACTTACCGAAGATGCAAGCCATCAAAATGAAGATATTTTAGGAAAATATCACCGGCGCGTTTGACGTCAAAGTACAATGACTGTCGCGGCAATATGCCATTCGAATTCATCGTAAATTGTACTGTGTATGTCATGACACAACGGATGTGTCAGCGTTCATTTTACCCAGGTTCACTTAGAAAGCTTATAACTTCGTCGTTCTTGGAGATATCGAAAAACTATTTTCGCAGGCTGTTTAATTTACAATGTTAACGTTAAATGTTAATGTCAATGTTAATGTTTAATTTACAATGTTAATGTTGTTTTAACAATTTTAAATTTCCGAACACTTCATTTTTGAAAATTAGGATACGACTTCAGTATACACCGTTACTGTTTCATATGTATGATCCTTCTATGGCAGCACTAAAATGTTATTTTTCTCTATGTATAAAAATTAACGTTTCTTTGTTTGTCCCGTAAGCGTTCCAATACCATTTGATATTTGCAGTGAAACTTTGGTGATTCATTGTGTTCACGCCCGCAAATATTTCTATAAATAATAGTGAGCTCTGGCATTATGAAATTATTGCCTACGCCATTCATCTGATTGTGACGAAATTTTGGCTATTTGTTATGTGCACGCCCGCAAAGGATTTTATATACAGGGTGTCCGGGGGTAAAGTGCTTTAACTTCGGGAGGTGATTCTACATGATGGTAGGAGTAAAACTTCTTTAAATTCCAACTTTTTTTTTCCCATACAAAAAAATCTGCCTACTAAAAATCCTCAGTGTGAGGTATGATCTTACTTGCCGGGAGCCTACCGGGCACGATCTTGACAACGTTGTATGGTGGTGATTGGCCCGTATCGTAACCGCGGAAAATAATTAAGCTGGCCGCGCACGCCGGTCTAATTTTATCTTTTTACCACAAAACTACCCCTAAAAGTAGGAATTTCGAGAAAAAAGTTCTTTATCTTTTTTACTTATAATATTATGTAGAATCACCTACCGAAGTTAATGCACTTTTTTGCGGACACCCTGTATTATGTTGAGTTTTGGGGTTATGATATTTGTAATTAATTACAATAGATGGCGTGTGCGATGTTTGAAAAATGTATGCATTTCATATAGTTTAGCGCCAGGGTGGGAAGACGGTAGGAAGAGGGAAGGCGGGAGGGTACGATTCGATGGATTCGGTAGTATTCGAAGGAGAATGAAGGAGAGGAGGGGCTTGCGGGAGGGATGGTTTGGGGGAAAGAGGGGGAAAGAGGGGGAAAGAGGGGGAAGGATTGCAAAGGACACATAGTAGCGGTAGGGGAAAGCAGGGGATAAATTTTGAAAACGCAGATAGCTATACGTAGCCTGCTCACGCGTCGGAATACCTTCTGATTTATTCGTGAAGTAGGGGAAATTAATATAATACACGGACATATGAATATATCTGGACCTGCCCTAAGTGATAAAAACGTATTATTTCCCCCTCCCCATGGAGCCGGCTGGAGCTCCTCCTTGGAACCGGCTCGCTCCATGGGGAGGGGTTAGAGCCTCGCTTGAATCTAAAATGTGTGACGTCATCATTCTTGCCGTGATCGGCGCGAAGCTAACATCCATACATTTAACGAAATAACACGCCAAAACGGTAGCTCGTACTATACAATATACCTACATATCAATATGCACATAGCGAATGTGGGCGGTTCTCCAGTGTGCTCGTCGCTGGTTACAGGGATAAGTAAATTATGAAACATTTGTAAAAGTGTTTTAACTAAACACGGCAACAAAATATTGCTACGTATATTGGGGTGAGCATTTGGCCTTAGCAAATATGTTGTATAACCTGGCAAACAATTCGCGCTCCCATGTAAAAAGGTCTATTCATTCAAAGCAGATTTTGCTTTTAAGAACTAAATGGTGATATTGTAATGCGAGATGCCTATATACTGTCAGATTGATTTTTTAACGAATCACAGTCATCTTCCTCTCTTCGCCCCCCATAGTTTGGTTTTACCCCCTTGTCTGTATCTTCTGGTCTATTGAATTCTGATGTCTATGATATAATATATATAAATATAACTGAATAAAGGTACATCATTAAAAAAACACGTTAACCAACGGGCAAAATCTATTTTCTATTCTGTTTGATGGTCTCTCACCAGGATTTGAAAAGTTTCGGCCATCCCGGACGAGTACCAAATGATTATTATTCATGAAGAGTTAACACTATATTGTTTTCGTTAGTAGATTATGAAATGCTAAACGTTCATTGTTTGTACATAATATTAAGTTAATTACAACGAGATGAAAAGTCATCAACTAACCCCGCAGGTATGTGGCTCTAATCACATCCTCACCCCCTTTCCCTCAAACCCAGCCACACCACCAGCCAACCAATTTTGTTTTGAATTAGCAGACGTGTACCCGTAGTTGATCGGGATTATTTTGAATGGTTTGGAGTACCTTAAGTTTTGAAGTCCTGAAAGTAAGTACATATATGTGTGAATAAAATTATTGTAGAGAATTAGAAAAGAATTTCACTTGATTGTACTAAGTCTTTCTCGGGCGTCCCCAATTTCTTCTACCATTCACTTTCACGTCATACATTCTCCTTATACCTCTTTCTCGTTCATCACGTTTGCCTCATTTCACAATTAATAATTATGTGATTCATGTCTTCCTCGGGTGTCCCCGACTTAATCATCATCGTATAGGGTCATGAAATCTAGTCATTTAAAAACTACATTACATCCGCCCTAATTCGACTCCATATCTCATTACAGTTCAGAGATTCCTCGACGTAATGAAAACTACGTAATGTCGATTACTTCATCTCCGTATCTTATTCCAGTTAAAAAAAAACACGGACGACATTATACCCTAAAATATATTCTGAATCTTTATGACGTAAATAATGAAACCGTGTACACAAATTGCAACTCGCGACCCGTGGATAGGACGGACACACTGTCGAAATTGCCCTACCAAACACTCCAAAGGGAGGCGTCTACTAATATCTACAGGAATTCCAAAAACTAAAAAAATCGAACTAATATCTATGAGAACCAAAGTGTTGACGAATATCTACAGCTCAAACTGTTGACTAATATCTATGGGAACCAAAGTGTTGACGAATATCTACAGCTCAAACTGCTGACTAACTGAACCAAAGTGTTGACGAATATCTACAGCACTGGCAGAGGTTGGATTTGCAATTATGTATAGCATATTGGAAAAAAACGTAATATTGCGTATGCAGTTTAAAAAACTTAATTTATGTAAGTATGTACTTATGTAAAAAATCCCTAATATCGGACTATTGGACACATTTAGCTGATTAGTCCAACCTACGCTCTGTAGATATTAGTTCAACCTACGCTCTGTAGATATTAGTCAACAATGGGACCGTCATAGATATTCGTCCGACCTTAGCTCTGTAGATATTAGTCAACACTCTGAAGTTCGTAGATATTAGTTCAACATATGAGCTGTAGATATTTGTCCGACATACAGGCTGTAGATATTAGTATCTGGAGTCCTCTAAATTAATGTGGTGATCTTAACAACGCAAGTAAAGAAAGCGTGTAAACAAATATACGCCCGCGCGCCCGCGGTATGGCGTATTGGACAGACGTACGGTAGAATTCGCCCTAGAAGGACTGGAGGTTCGATCTTTCCGCCGCGTTCATTTTAATTAATTCTGAAGAACGTGTTACAAATATTTAAGATTATTTTTTTTCTATCATTTGCTAATATTAACCATGTATTAAAAAAAAACTACATTATGTTGATTTTAATTCGACTCCTTATCTGAATGCCTTAAGGCCACGTCCGCATAGGCAGGCGGCTTGCTTAGCGCCTAGAGCCTAGCGAGTCACCTAGCGAGTAGCTTAGTAAAACGAACGTTCTCGAATTTTAGCGACCGGCCGCACTGCGCGCTTGGCGCCTAGATAGGTAGTAGATAGTCGCTTGGCGTGTATCCAGGTAAACCAACGTGTTGGTTTTTTGCCGCTAGGCGCGAGGCATTTTAGAAGAAAAAATTGGATGAAATATTATTAGACAGTTGTCAGAAACTATGGGAAGATGTAGCAATCTAAGTAGAAAAAGATGGTTAGTACTAAAAAGTGATTTATTTATGATGAGATTTTTTTTTACATTGAGAAGTTAATTGTGGTTATGAATTTTCGTGATTTGTTTTTGGGATGTTATGCCATGTTGCAGCTCATCTGCCCTGATGATAGTGGTGATGGACACTGTAACGCTGTCCGAAACTTTGGCTAAATGAGGTAGCGTAACACGGCATAATACCCCAAAAACAAATATCGAAATTACTTTTGGCCGTGAAAATCTAAAGACGTACATGGTTATGAATATTTAAAAAATGAATTTTCTGTAAGTAGCAGTTTTAGAACTAATTTTGAAAGTGACATCTCGTCAACGTGCCGACAAGCAAATGACCAAGGCACCTAGCGACCCACCACGCAAACCACCTTCAGTGCGGCCACCATGTATCCTAGCAAGTAGCCAGAGTGCAAGCCACTAGGCTCTAGGCGCTAAGCCAGCCACCTGCCTGTGCGTTCGTAGCCTTAGTCTTCACTATCGTAAACCATGTTGTTACTATTAAAAAACTTCGTTACATCGATTTTAATTCGACTCCTTATCACATTCCAGTGTGTAGAGATAATGTTGCATTTCCGGTTGCTCCCGGCTTATTCTACCATTCTAACAAATCTCTAAACGATTATCTACCATTTATATTCTACCATTCAAACAAATCTCTAAATCTCAAGTGTGCAAAATTTCATCAACGTCGGAATAAAACTATAGATTTGTATGCAAATCAAATACACGCCGCCCGCAACAAACCCACAACGCCAAACTCTCTGATTTATAATATTAGATTACATAGAATACCGCAATACGGCCGTAAAGTCAGACCGTGCCGTTTATGCAATACAAAATGAAAGTATTGTTATAATTTTTAATCATTTTATGGAATCTTTTGTTTTATTTTTAGTTTGTGTTATTGGAGCATTTGAGGTTAAAAGTCATTCAATTTTGAATAGGTTAATCCACAGATAATAGAAACAAGGTTAATCCAATTTTCATTTCAAATGAAACTTTTTGTCTGAAATCGAAGAGTTTGCTTTTGAATTCTCACAAAAGAGAATGATTTATTGGTTTATTTGGGAAACAAAATGTGGAAAATTAATACTTACCTACTAAATAATAGGGTGTATCTGGGTGTATCGAATAAACTTTTTTTTGGATGTCCACAAATTCAAGTTGATAAAATGTTGTCTCCATAGACCCACACGTACCACATATAATTCCTATTTGAAAAACAAGCGGTCTAAGTTTATAATTCTTTCCATAAATTAAATATTTCTAAAACGAAAAAATCACCGACCACAATCTTATTCCATACAGATTTAATAAAATATCAGAATAGTGCTAAGGACTATTTGTGTTATGTTAATAATAACAAGTTGATCTAACTGTTAATTAAATTATCATCTTTGAATACTTACTTGGCTGTTGATCTTAATTATTTGAGTAAAAATACATTTTTTTTTATGAGTATGCTTTTAAGTGTATTAAAGAATACTGCTTAAAATCTCATCCATGTGGTTGCATCGTTCAAATCTCCCCTGGGTTTAGTGTTAAAAAAATTATTTCTGTTTGCGAATCAGTCTAAAATATTACCATAAATATAAAAATATGAATATATTACTACCAAGAGTCTGGGAGAGAAAAAAATGGGACAGAATAAAAAAATTTGTAGCGTTTTTCCTCTCAAGATCCAACGGGCCCTTTCCCACCAGTCACTCACACCACGATCACATCCGCTCTGTTATTTAAGTTTTTGTGGTAAAAATAAACTTATTTTCATTTCTTTTTTTTTATAACACGCCCTGATGGGCTTTTACATTATAATTTATAAGTATGAGTAACAAACAAGAGGAATATAATACAATGAGAAAAGAAAATACAAATTACAATGTAAAAACAAAAATAAAATAAAAATACGTATTATGTAAAAATGATAAGAAGTCTCATATTCAATATAAACAAAAATTGAAGAAATTATGTAAATCTATTTGTGTTTGGAAGAATAAAAGTGATAGAATATACAACATTTATACTGATTAGTTTTAAGATGAAATATATCACCTAGATTTTAATATTTATTTCCGAGACTGCGAAGTCTCGGAATGGAGAATTTTAAGCTAGTGTCCTGGTGTCATTGAAGTAGAAGGGTAATAAATGTCGACATGATTTTTGGGGAACATGGATATTGATAAATTGAAGAAAATTCAGGACAGTCAATTTTGTAATGCAGTATTTTATGAAATAGTGTTAAATCTGTGCTTATTCTTCTTTCTGAAAGTTTCAATAGAGACGTTTTTACATGAGGTAATTGTAATCAATGTTTAGTATAGGAATATAGTTATAGTTTATAAACTTTAGAAACTTCTGTTGAATTTTTTCAATGTTATCTGAATGAAAAAGGTTGTAAAAGGGAGACCATAACGTAGAGTTATATTCAAGTTGGCATCTGACAAGGGTTTTATATAACATAATAAATGTGTCTAAATTTCTTCATAATATTATTATTTCTACTTTAAAATTAAACCTAGTTTATTTCAAATGGACACCCTCAAAACATTACTCCGAACAATTATTCATAACCTCAAGAAAGGCCAGGTATACGTTACAGGTACATGTACACATCGCTAGTCGTAAATAAAAATGCAGTAAAAACTGAAGTTATATCAACTTTCTGCATGTAATCTCTTAGAGCAATGACGTTGCTATAAACTCTCTCAGAAACCTAAATCATCTTTTTGTAAGATCAGATGGTAGATCTGAACATATGAAAAGTCTTTTTTTTAACCCAGATTTTATTGGAGAACGGTTACCGAAACACAACGCTGACAGATATTATATTTTAAGAAGATTTATAGTCACATTCTTCACCTGAAACAAATCTTTTTTTAAACCAGATAACAAAACAAAATGAAGGAATAAAAAAAATAATGAACCCATAGTTTTTATATACAATTTCTTTATCTGCGTTCATAAATCAACAGCGATTATTTTGAATCCACTAGAATTCTGTTGGCGCACACATAAAGTAGATTTAAATCTGTTGAACACACGTAAATTTGGCCACATTCCTTATCTGAACCCATGGTGATGAAAACCATAAATCAAATTTAATATTTAGTCTCGGAAATCAAAATCCACACAGAGCCAACCCACGCTGATTAGCAATAATAATTGTACACCGACTCACTCTTCCCGGAGTTCATTCTAAATTTATAATTTGAATCCAAATCCGACCAACATGTTGATCTTTCTATTTTGGAAACTGACAATTCGCGGTGGAATTCCATTATAATAATATATACTTATTTCCATTTTAATTTATTTGTGACCGTAACCGGTCTCAGCCTGTTAAGGCCATCTTCAGACTGGTAGAAACTATTCTTAACCTACGGTTTACATACTGGTACATAATTTATGGAGGAAGGGGAGAGCGGTGGTCTCTCTTTTTTCGATTATTTGGGTATTTTTTTTATATTTTTTACTAAGTCGTCTTTGACCGTTGAATTTCTAATTATTTGATTATTCCCAATAGGCATAATTACCTTAGGTTTATAGATTACCTTAATATTGTTTAGGGAACACCTTGTAAGGAAATGCCTATAATTGGTACCAGTCTGAAGATGGCCCTAACAGGCTGAAACCGGTTACGGTCATAAATAAATTAAATTAGAAATAAGTTTTATACTTGTTTTGGAACACCTTGTAAGGAAATGCCTATAATTGGTACCAGTCTGAAGATGGCCCTAACAGGCTGAAACCGGTTACGGTCATAAATAAATTAAATTAGAAATAAGTTTTATACTTGTTTTAATATATTCGTTGGTTGTTTTCGGAATGTTATGCCGTTTTGCGCTACCTCCTTCGTTAGCCAACGTTTCGGACAGCGTTACAGTGTGTAGCATCAGGGCAGATGTGTCTCATAACACCCCAAAAACAACTAACGAAAATACTTTTGGCCGTGAAAATTTAAAATCATACTTGTTTTAATATATTATTAACATGTTGATCATTTACAATAAGCTGATTTCAAAGGACCTAACAATGATGTGCACATTTACATTTACATTTTTTTCAATAAGGAACTCCAGTGAAAAATATTATAGCTTTAAAAAAATATGTTCATACAGACCCATTCACGCTGATTCTGAATATATAAGTTTTATTTAATAATATTAAACGCAGAGTTTTTAAAAATATATTAAAAAGTCCATTTATAATCGTCTCATGGAAGCACGCCGTCTAGTGGTATTATTACAATGTTTAGTGGTGACGTCACTGATCATCTTAAAACCATTGTACGGGAATGTAGATATAACACAAGCCATCGTATTAACGACATTTCATCTTATACGTTTATTTACATACTTTATAGAGATTCAGTTGTTGTGTTTATTGAAACATTATTTAAGCCTAAATAATTCAGTTTCAAAAATAAAGGTATCTCTTATTAGTTTATCTCCATTATTGAAAATACTAAAAAACTACTGTACAAAAAAAATAGTAATGCTACTTCTAGGGAGAATACTTCGAACTCCGAATTTCAAAATGGCGCCAGTCGAACAGCTGATTGCCCGAACTTATATTAGGAGAGCCCAAGAGACTAAAAGGGTGCCCCAATAGGTCCACAATCCAATAGGTCCCCACAACGGAATTGAGGAAATCCCAAAATCCCGCTTGGGCTCCCCTACTTATTATCAGTTCGGAGCTTCGGTTTCCATCATTGAATATAAAATTTTTATACCATTCTCCCGTAATAATATTGAAAAATATAATAATATAATAAATACATAATTCCACCTAAATAATTTTTTAACTTATCGAATTGTATCATACTTTCTTCCTACTGTCGTATAAAATGACAACACCTGTTGAAAATAAAAATAACTTTTCGGGAGTAGATAATGACATCACACGATTCGCTACACGTCTCACGGGATCTTGAAAAATTAAAACTTTGACAATCATTAAAACTAACTCTAAAAATAAAAATGCAGTTATTTAAGTTAGAAGGTTTTATTCATCAAAAAAATTGGACTGGAGTTCCTTATCGAGGTCCAATATATTGAAATATTAATTTTTGGGTCCCAATAAAATAAGTAACTATTTACCACCTACATAATATCATGATCGCATGCAATAGGCCACTTGCATGGACTTCATAACGACTTGGAAAAAATCGTGTGGATAGAGTTTTTTACTAAGATTACGAAAATGTTAGTAAAAATTTTTAGAAATGTACAGTTTTTTTTATTTTTAAATAAATAAATCCATTATTTGGGCTCGTGACGTCACTACATGAAAATGTCCCGTCGCCGAAAATGTTCCTATTAATTTTATAAAATTCCACACTGATTTATTTTTTTATATGGCATCACTTTGATTTCAGGCGAATTTTTGAATTCGTTCACTAGATTTATTGTTTGTTCTCTGCGAACTTATCATTTGGTTTCACTTTTTGACAGATGCTCTGAAGAGAACCCCGTACTTTTAATGATCTACGGGGTTCTCTTCAGAACGTGCAGATGATGTCGGTACGTGTTTTAGAGGTATAATGATTATGGTGATGATTTTAACAAAATTAAATTTTATAATATTCTTATTATTATTATAATTTACAAGTACAAGTATATTACATTGAATTTAGTAATATAAACGCTGTTCATTATAATGATTAATGGTCAATAAGATGGATCAAGGAAAAAAATATTTATGAGATGTAATATTTTTGGTATGCCTCGTTATTCTCCTGTGCAATTCGTGTGGAAAACGTTATTTTTTTTTAAAATGATTTTCGGCTATGTAATTATCGTTTTTTCACACCTATAAAATTATGTCCCGTCTTTCCGGTTTATAAAAAATGGTCTGATTTATCGGATTAAAATTTTCAAAAAATCCCCAGGGTTTCAAAAATTTGATAAAAAAAAAAATAAAAATGCAGAATGTCTTAGAATATTTGCCTAAACCGGAAAAAAATTAAAAAAAATGTGATGCAATTGGCCTATTGATGACATGATTTTTTGTATCTAATATATAGAAGATCTGTGTGCATAGTATTAAGAGCAGGCAAAACATAATATATCTTTATTTACTATCTAAGCAGCATTGTATATATGTATAAGACTGATTACTGTGAATTATACAGCAATAATTCCTTAATATAATATTAACAATAACTTCTCTTTTCCAATAATTTTTTAACTTCTTGTAATCCAATATAACTACATAAACTCTCTTATCGTAGAAGAATTTGTTTGCATAGTATTAATTAGTGAAAATTTTCAACCTACACTAATGAATGTGTATCCGCGAACTGTAAACTTCACCCGCTATAACACAGGGTCATCCCTAGCATGGAGAGTGAAATATCATAAAAAACTATATAAGTACTTTGGATAATTCATGTATTAAATAAATAAATATTTTAACACAATTTTTTTCTGAGGTTGATAAAACTTTGCACACTTTACCTTCACTGAAAGGTCACTGTTCTGAAATTTTGAAAAACCAGCCCATTTCCTACCCTTTAAAGCACTATTTTGATATATTTTGATGTAGTTTTGCGCATTTTTAAAAAATTGCTGTTTATTTCAGATTTCGAAAAATTCTGCTTAAAGTAAGAACGCCGGGCTAGATATATTATTATTTTTTAATATATATGTACGTAAAGAAGTATCCCGGTGTGGCATAGTTTTTTTATACAAATCTACAGTTTTATTTCCAAAATGATGAAATTTTTTAACCAAAAGAAAGGTCACTATTCATGTCAAATTTCCAAAAATTACCCCACACACTTTTCCCACTCCTTAAAGCAGAATGAAGCCCGGGCAACGCTGGGTTGTTCAGCTACTTCCTTATAACAACGCGTTTTAAACAGATTATTATGTATTTTAAATTAATTAAAGTTTTATTGGAGTTTCGCCCCTTCAACTCCCAGTCTTGTTTATTTGGCCGAGTTAGTCAATAAACGTGAATTTAATTTCACACTGTCGGCACGTCCTCGGCAGTCAGTTTTACCGCATTGGATGCCGGACCGCTGCGGCCACCGTCGTTCAATCTCCCGGAGACACAGGCTAATCCTCTGAAGCCGGGTTCCTTGATTCAATTAAAATTGTTTTATATTTATTTTTGGAAGCATCCATCTTCGTGAACGATCTGACTCCGGATTAACGCTTGTAAATCACCCGACGTGTTTTCATAAATTATTAAATTCGCGTTATTTTTATAGTTTTAATAAATTAGCGTAAATATTGCGCTTTTTCAGAATCTCCTCAAATTAGTGTTCTATAAATTAATAATTCTATCCTAAACTAACCAACTTTGGATTTTGTTTAAATTAAGTCAAATAATCACCCAGAGAGTTAGGTAAACAGAAAGGATTTATAAAGTTCGACATGTATAACTAACTGTTTAAAAGTAATACAGGTTTAAATTAGTGGTCTTCTAATGAATTTTAAGATAAAATAATTTTAGAATTAAAATTAATTTTCCGCCTTTTGTGTGAATACCGCACAAGTGTTCCAAATACACCAGTCTAGAGCCAGTGAGAATATGGCATCCTCAATGGGGTATGTTGCAAGGCTTAAGGTAGATGGAAGGGGAAAAGAGATAAGGGAGTGGAAGGCGAGGAGTTCCTGGCTATTCAGATCTGGTCCCGTAACACGGCTAAAGCAGTTTCAAGCAACGTTTCAATTCTGAATGGTGGTCTTACACAAGGACGATAATGAGAGTATATTCTACACTGGAACTTTATATTATTTAAAACTAGCAGACCCGGCCACACGTTGCTGTGGCTAAAGAAATACAACGCCACGCCATTATCCGACCTTTAAAACCAACGCCATCTGTTAAATCAAATCCACATTGCCAGCCCGCCGCCTGCCATATTATATATTTCAAACAATTTACACAAAAACTTGACAAATTATATACCTAAAAACCTTTCTCGTGAATCACTCCATCTATTGGTGAAAACCGCATGAAAATCCGATGCGTAGTTTAAAAGCGTACAGACAGCGGTAGCGACTTCATTTTATACTACGTAAAGATTATTAAATTGTGAAATAACACAAATAAAGTTAACTTGCGCAACCAGGATTTAAACCCAGAATTCGGATTGCTAGTCGAGGGCCTTACCTCTAGACCTATTTTAATGCTGTTATTTGTATAGCAATTGAAAGGAAACCGCTTGGAAATTTTGTAACTCGTACCAACAATCTAAATGGTTAACGAGAGGAACCAAGTTCTCCTCATAAAACATGTTTTATCGTAGGTACTAGGTAAAAACTTGAAAGATTTCCTTCAATAATGGGGGGAACATTATCTAACGAAAGAGATCATTAAACAGTGTTTAAAGTTTCATTAGATTCAGTCTTTTGAAATGTAATTATGTGTTGGGCTCTACAAAAGGCCACCTGCTGGGTAAAGCACTAAAATGGCGTGGCTGAAGGTTTTAAGCTTCTTGCTTCATAAAAGCTCGTCTGTCCAAAGGTAGGTACTGTAGTTACTGTTTTAATGCGCTCCTACTCGTAAACAGAACTAAACTCGTAGACAGCTCAGTCCAGGGGTAGACCGGACATTTCACTAAAAACTAAAATATTTATAGAATGAAACAAGTTCTTTGTTTAAAACCACTTTATTTTTTAAGCCTAATTGTGATTTGTAATTCACATGAAACGGAAATGACGCTCCGCAGCACCTGTGAAGCATCAAACTGCGCTCATTGACCGCTTTGATTACATTGGTTGAGATATGAAACGGAAACGAAGCTAGGTCTGCGCTAATTGCCGCTAGATTATGACCATCCTTTTTAAAGCTCCTTTTGGTTGAAATTGTTTTGGTAAAGTTGCGCTTTTACCGCGTGTGAAACACACTCGTTTTTTTAAGTGAACTTCTATTGCACTGCTGTGATTTGGATTTCGGGTGAAACTGAAAAGACGATTAGTGCACCTGCGACGTGTCAACTGCGCTCATCAGCCGCTTTGATAATAATGTCACTTTTAAAGGCTCCTTGGCTCTTCATCGGTTGAGATTGTTTTGGCAAAGTTTCGCTTCTACCGCATGTTAACTGCACTCGAACGGAACACATTCGATTTGAAGTGATAAAAGCGCATTACTGTATTGCATCAGATGACGTCGTAGTAGTTGTGAATCACTCTAACAAAATGGCAGTGTGAGCAGGTTGATTGTAAATGTAGTACAAGCCTGAATTATGAAGTTTGCGCTGTCGCTAAGTAAACTTCATTATTTAAAATAGTCGGAGATCAGCGTCATTTCCTTATATCATTTCCGTTTCAACCGAATTCAAAATTATAAAAAGGGCTAAAGAATTTTCACTTCAAAAATACAAGTGTGCCGTTCACACGCAGTAAACCCTCAGAAAACTAAAGTAGAATGCGGAGGCTACGAAGCACCCCACAAATAGCAAACTGATTATTATATCTCATTCTCTCGCCGGCTAAATCTTATAGAATAAAAGTGTATGTGTTTGTCACTTTTTAGTGTCGCTTTTTCGTTCCGTCGAGTTTCAAACGGTAACGGTGCTAAAAAAGTTTTCACTTCAATAAGAATTACAAGTGCGCAGTTCACCCTCGGTAGAAGTGAAACCTCCAGAAAATTAAAATAGACAAGAGTGGGGAGACTACGAAGCACCGTACGAAGATGAGACCGATATATCTCATTCTTTCGCGGCCTAATCCTATAGATGTTTGTGTTTGTCACTTCAATAAAACTTTCACAAAATTTTTTACTTCAATAAAACTTTAAAAATGTTTGCTACCATGAAAACTTAATTTGCTTTTTTTTGCTTTAAACATAATTTGCCGTCATTTGTTAGACCATGAAAAGTGTAAAAATGTTCCTCATTCACCCCTGTTTTGTAGTGGGTAATAATCACAGCATTACCAAGTGCCGTATGCACTGTGAAGCTTTGTATTAAAACATAAAGTTATGGAAATATCGTTACTACAGCGCGAGCGGTCTGACGTTATAACGAAGCAAGTTAGACGGCACCGGGCGATGGTTTGGATCTCGTGCGTATACATTGTACAAGCCCAATATTGTACAGCACACTCCCTTTTTTGAAGTGAAAACTTCTTTAGCACCATTGTGATTTCAAACTCGATGAAACAGAAACGAACGACACTAAAAAGAGGCAAACACGTACATCTACAGGATTTAGCCTGTGAGAGAATGAGATAGAATGAAGCTTTACCTATGTACAATACCTACGAAACGTTGCGCTCTGTCAAGCGGTCTTTTATGCACATAAAAAAACGAGTGTGCTTTAGACCATCCGACTGAAGTAAAACTTCACTAACTTATATCTCCCTCTCAATTTCCGTTCGCCTCGCCCGATCACACTTTTCAAAAACGCTCTCGTCACGCATTCACCAGCAAGTCAAGCGTGTGTAAAGGCCCGACCGTTCGCCTCGCCCGATCACTTTTTTCGTAACGCTCTCGTCACGCATTCACCAGCTTACTCCCCAAGTGAAGCGTGCGTAAAGAAGTTTTACTTCAAAAACAACGTTTTAATAAATCTGCCGGAAGATAAAACATAATCTTCGTAAAAAGGAACAAACGTTTTAGTGTAGAACTTCGGTGATTTTTTCACATTTTGACATTATACAATTTATGAGGCGGGAATGGGTACCGCCGCCACGGGAACCTTTATTGGATAACCAACACTTCTGCCATAGGTCACCCCAAGTGGTTCGCTACGTTTGGTGATTTAGCAGGGGTGCCTGGGTTCACGGGGTGAGGTTTGTCTAGGTCTTGGAGGCGGATGACCAGGACATACTGAACCGCAGATTCCTACCCACCCCTCAAACCCTTTCCCAGAACTCTCCTCTCCTTCCTTTCCTTAAAAAAAACCCTCCACACAACATCCCCAAAGATGACATAGGCCCCGAGGGAAATTATTTTCCTCAGGGCCTCCTGTGTGGAGCTCGTGTAAAAAAAAATATATTTTTTAATATTAAATACTATTAATTTCACTGTTTGAATGAGATAGAATAATCGGTCTCCTCTTTGTGCAGTGCTTTGTAGCCTCCCACTCTTGTCTAATTTAGTTTTCTGAAGGTTTCATTACTACCGCGTGTAAATTGCACACCCTGTTTTTTTAATGTAGGTACTGCTGGTTCGATAATGGTACCTACTATTAAATGTATAGTAGATAACATTATATTGGTTTAGAGTCAAAGCTGGAAAAACCTATAAAAACATCATTTACAAATTGAATAAATAAAATTCCCAAACAAAATTGGCCAGTGCAATAACATTTCGATTTCAAAGTGGTGTTTTTACCCAATAACATATTTTATATTCGCAAACGGGGGGATTCTGTGGCAAATAGGCGCGTACATACTGTACAACCTGTACAACCTTTACAACCAAACGCGAGTTTTATAGTAGTTCGTTGATGTGCGCCAATTAGGACAATTTAAAATCAATGACTTTCATTTAGAAATTGCAAATTCACCAATTTTGTTGAAATAAAATCTTGACTTTTGAAATTCAATGAAAAGGTAGAAATCTCTTTTAAATGTGAAATGATTTTTTTTAAAGTTGGAATGTGTTTCAGCGCTTTCGAATAATTCAAATCGTGAATCTGACACAAAAGGAAATTGTGAATTTTTCAACTCGTTTTCTGATTATTTTGGTGTACTTGGGTTTTTGGAAAAGATGGAGCAGTAGCGTTCTGTCGGACACGGATTTAATTTACATATCGTTTGCAATCAAACGTGGAACGCGTCATGTGAATGTGATTCTTCATTTCATTGGTTTGAAACGGATCCCTTTGTCCTTTATTGCTATCTGCGATGTCTGTCGCTGATCGTGCAGGAGTTATCTAACTATTGTAGGCTTTAGTTGAATAGTACACCTACCTATTGTGTTTAAAAAACCTTCATTTTTATGTGCTTTTAGCATTATTTATTTTACTAAATGCCTGGACTGTTGTTTTTTTCAGTGCATCTGATATTTGTTTTAAGTCTTGAACACAACAGTGCTGTTTGTTCTAATGTCTCATCATGAATTAGATTCTTTCAGTTGGTTGTAACAGTAGACCATTATTTATCATAATCATTATTTCTGTTCTGTTAGAGATATATTATTTACTGATATCCTACTGGTCATCGTTCTGATATTTTTAGCGTGCATTTCAAACAAGGATATTTTCAACTTCCATTGAAGCCCCCATTTTTTTATAATAGTTTCCTGGTAATCCGATCAATTTCCAATTATTTGATTTCTCTCTCTCATTCTTTGAAACCAAAGTAAAAAATCCGCTTTACATTGGTTGGAGTTCCATCAACGGAAACAACAATACCATCTTTCCACTTATAACTAACGCTTGGCGGAATTAAGTATTAGTTATACATTCTTGAAAACGTCTGTTTCACGAGGTCTCAATTCGAGGGAAGAACGAAATAAGGTTCCCAATTCAATTTCATAGAAATTCTTGAAGTACACTACCACCCCCTCCGGAACACACCATAAGCCGCGAATTGCTGCTGACAACAACAAGGCTCATTTAGCAGAATTGTAAAATGTTTTCTCGTTCAATTAAAAATAATACTTTTCTCTTGCTTTTACGTCTTTTTAAGATGAATCATAATAGATTGATGCCAGTGGCATGACTACGCTTATGATATCTGCCATATTTACAACCGCAGTTTTCGGAGGCTTCTGACTATTGGCGATTATTTGGGTCAGCCATTTTTCAGACTACTTTAAAACCTCCTGATACGAATCGATCAAACCACACAAGCTAATTTCCAATATTTTACTTTGCAAACCTTTCAAAATTCATTAAAAACTTCTGCCGGTTGGAGGTTTTGGAATTTAAAAGTATATTTAATGTCATTTTTATAACTTTTTTAAAGCTGTGAGTCGAGAAGTTTTTTATGTAAAATGGTGGAGTCGGTTTTCTTTCAGATTGGCATAATGTCACACTTTTAGAGTTAATCTTTTATAACATTACCTAAAGAGCCTTATTACCTATCCGTGATACCCGGCCGACGCGACGTGACGGTTCTATGTGTATACCTAATAATCTTCCGACATCTGTAAATATTAATTATTTTTCAAAAATTCGCCCATTCAAAGATAAGAAATAAGTAATAGCATTTTTGAAGTGAAAACTTCTTTAGCACCGTTGTGATTTGAAACTCGACGAAACGAAAAATAGCGACACTAAAAAGAGACAAACACATACACCTACAGGATTTAGCCTGCGAGAGAAAGAGATACTATAATCTATAGTTCAATCGGTCTCCTCTTTGTGCGATGCTTCGTCGCCTCCCCACTCTTGGATATTTTAGATTTCTGAAAGTTTCACTTCTACCGCGTGTGAACTGCACATTTGTAGATAGTATTTTTTAAAGTGAAACTTCTTAAGCCCCGTTAGTGATTTGATATTAGAAAAACGGAAGTGCGTCACTAAAATTTATTATTTGACGAGTCGTCGGTTCTAATAAGCGAGAAAAGCGCTTGACAAGTCTCAGCGGCCAGAGAGATAGACACGGAGGTTAGAATCCTACGAAATCCAAAAAAAATAATCATTTTTATTTTAGTGAAATCAATATCCAATCTTAAAACCACTTAAAAAAAAAACAGTCAAAAGAAAAGAAAGCGACATCTAGCGACTTTCTAGTTTCACTCCATGGCGTGTGAATTGCAAATTCTGATTTTTTAAGTAAAACTTCTTTACGCACGCTTGACTTGGGGAGTAAGCTGGTGAATGAGTGACAAGATCCTTACGAAAAGCGAGGCGAACGGTAGATGAGAGGCAGATATAAGTTAGTGAAGATAGAAAGAGGGAGAGAGAGTTACGTTTAGTATATTACTGAAGGGCAAGAGAGAGAGGTGCGAGCACACATTTTCTTTCTCTCTTTCTCTCATAGCAGTTACGTTACACAGTGCAGGCCTATAATTGTCTGTATCACGCTGTAGGAGCAAGAGAGACAGGGCGCGCGCACATTTTCTTTATTTCCTCCTATCATATAGATGGAGCTAAAGAAGTTTTACTTCAGTCGTGTGGTCTAAAGCACACTCGTTTTTTTTCAAGTGCACCTTTTTATCGACATACATTTTTATTAAGCGTATAAAAAAACGCTTTAAGGAGTAAATACAAACTATTATTGTACCTACTTACTTCATTTTTACACGTATTGTATAAAGTACCATCTCAACTTACCAAGATAGTGTGACAACATGTAACAGCCTTCAAGGTGTTAATAAATAAGTAAGTAATAATTCATTACTCGAATAATACACAGTATCCGATCGAGGAAGAGGTGTGCACCGGCTGCCGAGTCGTGCTCCGTTCTGATTAAAAGAGGAAGAATGCACCGGGTTTCTTTTTGTAAGCAATGGTAACCACTAAAATGTCGCCATTGTGTTGCGAGAACGACGACCATTTGCGATACTTCTAAGGGCTGTCGTTGACTAGAAGGCAGGACCCATCTTTTTTTTACCTCATAAGAGTCCCAGCTACTCCCGTCTGGAGCCAATGAGACTACAGCAACCCCAAATGACCAGACTATGGCATCTGGTTGTTCAATCCATCAATGTTGAAAGCGGTTTAATAAGCTTTTGGAATTCTTGCCATTTTTTACAAATATTCGATTGACTAAAGCGTACAAAGTCTGAGTTAGAGCATTTGGCATTTCAGCTATCTGTTAATTTATTCGTTTTCTGAAAATTCATTGTAAATTAGAACGAAAAAAGTAAATTAAACGAGACTAACGTATACATCTAGATCTAGAGAATTTGGCCTGCGAAAGAATGAGGTAGAATAATCGGTCTCCTCTTTGTGCGGTGCGTCGTAAATAATCGGTCTCCTCTTTTGCAGTGCTTCGTAGCCTCCCCACCCTAGGCTACTTTAGTTGTCTGAAGGTTTCTCTTCTACTGCCACATGTGAACTGCAAAAATGTTTTTTTTTAAGTGAAATTTCTTTAGCACCGTTGTGATTTGAAACTCGATAAAATGAAAAATGGGACACTAAAAAGAGACCAACACATGCATCAATAGGATTTAGCCTGCGAGATAATGTGGTATAATAATCGGTCTCATATTTGTGCGCTGTTTCATAGCGTCCTCACTCTTGCCTACTTTAGTTTTCTGAAGGTGTCACTGTGACTATCACAGTAGGCACATGTCCGTATTATGGTAGTAGAAATGTGTGTATAAAATTTTATATATATGTAATACTTGTTATAATTCATTTAATTAAGTACAGAATTCAGCATCCTTCTTTTTCTAATTCTGATGCCCTCTCCAC
This sequence comes from Limnephilus marmoratus, assembly GCA_917880885.1. Lineage (NCBI taxonomy): Eukaryota > Metazoa > Arthropoda > Insecta > Trichoptera > Limnephilidae > Limnephilus > Limnephilus marmoratus. Next base: position 37,544,129 of record OU862920.1, on the reverse strand, counting down.
CTATCAGAGGTTGACTATCATTAGGATGACCTTCACCCCTCATGCTGCAAATCACCAGTCATAGCGATTACGAAGCCATGAAGTGCTTAACTCAACATCCATTTGTTCTAACTATAATCTCTCCCATTACTTAACCCAGCCACAGTGAAAATAAAAATGACCGCCGAAATAATTGTCAAAATAAAAATAATAAACTGTGCAAGTCACACGCGGTAGAAGAGAAAACTCAAATAGACGGGAGTGGGGAGGCTACGAAGTACCGCACCGCACTCATTCTCTCGCAGGCTAAATCCCACTGATGTACTCGTATGTGTTTGTCTATTTTTAGTGTCGTAATTTTTCGTTTCATCGAGTTTCAAATCACAACGGTGCTAAAGAAATTTTCGCTTCAAAAAATAAAATACTTCCAGAACTTAATAATGACGTTATACTGACATTGTTTTTCACGTGTTTGCTTCTGTGAATATGCAAATGTGATTATTGCAGACACATTAGTCTAGGGATATTTATATTTGTATTTTAATTTGTTTTACATTACCCACAAGAATGTTCTTCAAATTTATTTAATTTCAACGGTATACATATACCATAAGAACTGATTACATGTCACAAAATGAAAAATAATAATACAGAAATAATAAAAATAAAAGTTTAACAGATGATTGTGGCATTTGAATTAGAAATGACACCAGATAGACAATAACATACAAAAATCTATAGTACAAAATATAGCATTAATATTGACTGAAAAGGTTTGATAGCATAGCCCTCTTGTACCTACCTTCCGTGCAGTTAAATAGATCTGCAACATCTGCATATCTATTAGTAACATCATGTTATGCAACATCTGCATATCTATTAGTAATATCCTGTTTATGTCTCAAATAAATGAAATAGAAATAATATAAATAAATCTATATTTACATTTTTTTTTTAATCCTGTTGCCGTAAATTAAAAATACACCAACAAATCAGCATTTCCCCTTATTTTTGTGCACTTAAATGGATATTTCAAAACTCCAGGAAGTTAATAAAACTGACAAAGATAGGGTTCCATGACAGTTCATCCTGCGACAATTCATCCGGCGACAGTTCATCCTGCGACAGTTCATCCGGCCGACAGTTCATCCTGCCGACAGTTCATCCCGCCGACAATTCATCCGGCGACAATTCATCCTGACAATTCAACTTAACCTAACCTAACCTAACCTAACCTAACCTAACCTATAAGTATAAGTATGTCGTATTTTGTTATTCACGCATGCTTCTTCGGAGAGTCGAAATAATTGTTAGTAAAAATATTTTTACAGCGGATTTCCACTCAAGATGCCTTCAGATAAAAGTATATCGATTTTGGTGGTACGGCCGTATATCCTCTTTGCATACTTACTTAATAAAAAGCTTCTAAATGATCAGGCAGGATGAATTGTCGCCGGATGAATTGTCGGCGGGATGAACTGTCGGCAGGATGAACCCAAAGATAGATACCTACCTTCTTATGAACATTGTAAATCTCAACTGTGGAAGTATCACGTAATGCGCAAAAGAATAAAAACACTTCTCACTGAGAACATTGCAGAACACAGCTCTCTAAAAAAGCCAACATTTTGTAATACACTGTTAAAAATTGTAAGCCATATAGACGCTTGTGAATAAAGTCGTAGTTGACAACCCTTCCCATAACTTTGACAATAACCTGCATAGGGGGGCCATACGTTATGCTCCAATATTGGAAAATTCGTTTGATATCCGGTTGACATATCCGAACAAAATGGTATATTTCACAAGGTTTAATGTTGTGAGACCGATTCGCTATTGTACACATAAATGGGATTGTGTTTCTTTTAATAAAATGTATTTTCTCATACGTTATTTAACTTCGACAGGCTACTGCTAAAATCAGTCCGGATTTTAAGATTTGCGGTGTATTTTTTACGTGTTCATAAGTAGTTAAACATGATTTATTTTTATACAGTGACCTACATAAATATACACACCGTACATCATAATATCGATATAAGGTATTATATAAATTCGGCAAATCTGATTTTGTAAAGCATTACAATAAAATTTATGACCACTAATTTAATTGAACGATTTTAATGTTGGTTTACTTTCAAATTGAAAAATAGTCCAACGATGTAATATTAATATTACATCGTTGAATCCATATTTAATTTGTCCATGTGTAGGAACGTTATATAACAACCTTCAGCAAAACAATTAATAAACAACTAATATAATATTTTTCATATTGCAAACATTTTGTAACATGAAATTATTTAATAAATTAACTATTGCGCAACGTAATTAAAAGCTTTTATGCCAGTAAAACTTTCTGAAAATGTTTCTTGATTTGCTGTGAATGGTTAAACTTTGAAAACCTAATTTCAATTTTTAATAATGAAAATTCATTTTTAAGTGAAGCTTCTTTAGCACCTTTGTGATTTGAAAGTCATGAAACAGAAACGAGTGACACAAAAAAGAGACAAACACGTACATCTATAGGATTTATACTGCGAGAGAATGAGATAGAATGAAACCTTACCTAAGTACAGTACCTACAAAACGTGACGCTCTGTGAAGTTGCGCGTATTAGCCGCTTTGTTTATGAGCTCACTTTTCAAGGCTCCTATCGGTTGAGATTTTGTAGGTGAAGGTTTCAATTCTACCCTGTGTGAGTTGCATTCGATTTTTTTGAAGTAAAACTTCTTTAACTCTGTTAGTGATTTAAAATTCGGATGAAACGGAAATGCGTCACAACTCAATTCTACACTAATAATACTCGGTTCTAATGTAAATCGATAAATTCGCGCTTCGGCGCGGGCCTTCCATAGCGCATTGGGCAAGGCGCCTGACTAATCTCAGCGGCCAGAGAGACAAACATCAAGCGAACGGAGGTTCGAATTCTACGAAATAAAAAAAAAAATATATTTTTGTGAAATCAATATCCAATCTTTAAACCACTTTAGAATAAACCTGCAAAAGAAAAGAAAGCGACTTTCTAGTTTCACTTCATCCGCGTGTGAATTATATAATCTTTTTTTTTCCTAAGCACATAAACAAGATTTTCAGGTATTTATAAATATTCAGTGACCTAGATAAAGATGTTTTCACGTTTTTAATGGATAGAAATATTTTTTAAATCTAGGGACGTTTTATGTCCATTACAAATGGTAAAAAAAACTATGTTTTAAAATTCATAATGGGTATTTTTAATTGGGTTACACAATATTTGGTTCACTTCGATGAATCATTCAGAACTCTCACTGGTAAAAGCCCCCAGGGACTAGGGGGTGCTGAAGTGATCATGCACATTGCACAATTCGCTAATCAATACAATCCAGATAACATGTTCTTTCAAGGATTTTGATATGGTTGATGGTTTGCAATAATTTGAAAACTAGTTAGTACCTGCTAAAACCTAACAAAATATGAATCTACCTTCTGTAACGATTCTAGCAAACCTTTTAACTTGTGAACAACGCGTCAGCTGTTAAAAGAAAATCAAAGTGTGCGTGTGTTCACACACGGTAGAAGTGAAACTTTCTCTTGAAGTGAAATTCTCTCACAGGCTAAATCCTATATGTGTATGTGCTTGTCTGTCTATGTAGGTGTATGAGTTTCAAATCACAACATTGCTAAAAAAGTTTCACTTAAAAATATACTGGTTTATTGTAAATCTATTTCTCAACGCTGACTCTTTATTACTACAATACTGATGTTTTAGTTAAGGATACTGGCCGTTACAGTGGAAACGCAAATTAATAAGCCTTTTGCGATGCACGTTACGAGAAGAGGTTTTAATATATTAAGTAATAACACAGCGAGAGAAAAACATTTTATTTAAAGGATTAAATTGTTTAAAGTAGATATCTATCTAAATATACATCTGTACATGGATGGAAAAAAATGAAGCAGCTGTTTGAAAAGAATTTTAACCAATTACCAAATCTCACTAATCTGAAACTTTTCGTAGCTGTAGTTCTGTGAAGAGTGTGCGAACTCTGGCGGAGTAAAGATGTACTATCGACGATGGTTACCATCCTGACGGTATTGACCTGACACGGTACATGCAAACAAATTTACAGACAAATGAAATTTAAAGCTTTCGAGTTAAAACAGGTGCTAACAAGACATATACAATAGGGCGTGTCCATTATTTCAACTTTTGAATTCAGAAACGCCTGATATCTCAAAAGTTGCGTCTTACAAAGAAAATGAGAACTGCATTAATATATTTTTTTAATTGATTATAAATGCAATTCTCATTTATGTATAATTTTTTTAAATGATTATTGGCTTGCTAAAATTAATTGAAAATCAGAAAAAAGTTAAATCATGTAATTTTAAATTATGGTAATAACTTTTTTTTCAATAATTTAATCTTTTAACAGTTGTTCGTTATCAAAAACTGCGTTAGCTGACAAAAATTAAGAAAAAATCAAGTTTATGAATACAAGTAAGTCTGAATAAGAATATAACAACCAGAATACTGATTTTATCCAGAAGAAGTGTAATTTTTTCGTTTTATATTTTTAACATGCACATCACATATGTTTAAAAAAAATTTTTTTTTTGCATTCTTTATTACTGCAATTGTCGAATAAAAATTAAGTTTTATACAAAATGTAAAATATGGACCCTTTTTTATTTTTTTTCCCAAATCACGAAATTCTTTTTTTTTCAAAATTTTCGGCAATTTTAGCGAACCAATAGTGAACACCAATTTCATTTATTTTCACGTTGTCGAACAGCTACAGAACATACGCAAGTTTTGAGACCCCAAGAGCTTAAAAATAAGAATTTTTCTTTCAATAGAGAGCGACACAATCTAAAACGCAAGTAACAACTTTTTTAATCATTGTGGATAGCTTTTTTTTAGCTTAGAACGATTAATTAGAACTATGTTAGTAAACTTGAATTGCCATCATCCAAATACAGCAATAGAACGAATTAATTTACCTAGAAATTTAGGAGGTAGAGGGGTAATCTAAATAACATCTTTGAAACACAGTCAGGTAGAAATGGTAAGAATTTTTTTCCGTAGGAAAGCTAATAGCTCAGAAATGCACAAAATAATTTGCAAGGCAGATAGAAACATTACACCTTTAAATGTATAGGAGGAGAATGCCAATATTCTTATAAATACTAACCAGGAATTATTAGATTCCTGGTCAAATAAAATTATTCACGAAAAACACTTCAATTATCTCAACCAAACGTATGTTGACACACTTTCGTCAAACAAATGGTTGAGTATTGAAGTGTTGAGTGCAGAAATAGAAGGATTTATGCTTGCCATTCAAGATAGTCATTAGTACTGAAAATTATAGGAAGCATATAATCAAAGATATAAATAAAATTGATGATTTATTTAGAAAATTTTTGACTTTTCCGGAAACTATAGAACGTATTATATCGGGATGTTATGTATTAGCGCCGTCCGAGTATACATTTAGGCACAATCAGGTTTAAAAATAATTCACCAAAGTTTGCTAATTAAACATAACTTGATTGACTGCCGTAATATGGTACCATATTATGAATACGAAACAAATTCATTTATAGAAATTGAATTTTGTAAAATATATTAGGTAAAACACTAACAGACAAAACAATTGGTCATAATAGACCTGATTGAAAAAAAAACTTATATGATTGATGTCGCTATTCCAAATTCCTGTAATATTCAAAAATCTCTTTCTGAAAAAATAAGAAAATGTACAGATTTATGAAATGAGATTAAACGAATTTGGCATTCTCAGACTATAAAAATATTACCATTTGTTATTTCGGCTACTTGCATTATGCCCAGCTCTCTCATTCAAAATTTAGGCTTATTAGATTTGTCAAAGAATTTACATATAAAAATTCAAAAATCAGTCATTTTAAATACATGTAGAATTACGAAAGATTTTTCAAATATTTATATTGAGGGATCAGTAGGATTTATCGGACCAGCTACCGAGTCGAACCCTCTATGAAAATATCTGGAGTCGGTGAATTATTTTCCCATTTGTTCTCAGGTAGGTTGACATGTTGTTCTTGTATTATTTTGTATTTGTTATACTTATATAGTGCACTTGCATAGCGTGGATCATTTGTGGAAAAGTGTGTGGAAGGGTTTAGTTTTTCCTGTGGGGAAGATTTAACCCGGACATAAAGTCGAAAGATTTTAAAGGTCAATGTATATTTGTAAGATCTTTATGTTTATGTACCGATTTATAAAATACTTCAACACATATAACAAATTAAAATCCTCTGCCGCGTCTGTCTGTCTGTTCGCGATAAACTCAAAACTACTTAACGGATTTTCACGCGGTTTTCACCAATAGATAGAGTGATGAGGAAGGTTTAGGCATTTAAGTTGTAAGGGTTTTTATGTAAATTGGTTGAAATATATAATATATAAAAGGGAATGTCTGTGTGTGGTCGACGAGCGGGCTGTAAAATCTACAGCTTTATGCCGGGGTTGATGAAATATTGTACATGTAACCTTCAAAACAAGAGGAAGGTCACTGTCTACCTTTAATCTTTGTGTAAAGTAAACTCTGTATCGCATTAAAGAACACTTTACAAACTGGGTGAATGGCAAAGGCGAATTGTTGGATGTAGCGTCATACCTATTAGAAAGCAAACCCTCGTTTGACAGAGACGTTAAAGTATTCCATACTTGTAATAAAGGTCATAAACTAGATAGATTAGAATCACCAGAAATTACCCGCCTAACATGGTAATGAATAAACAATTAGAATCATTTGAGGTCTCCGCTTCTATGTCCATTGTAATTTTTATCACAAGTTCTAAAATAAAATATCTAGGTATTTTGTTTGTATAATGATCATTATAAAATTATTCCTACTCCAATGTAAAACATATGTCCCTTTAAAAACCAATCAAAAATCCCATTTCATCATAAATATAATAACGATTTGACTACAATAAAATTTGGTCATTAATAATTCATATTACTTGTAAGGTTTTCCCCGAACAATATTGAAGGGAGCTACATACCCGAGGTAAATTAGCCTTCTGGAATAATCAAAATAATTAGAAATTCGACAGTCAAAGACGACTTGGTAACAAATTTAATTAACATAATTGACTAATATCCTTGTAGACCATCCCTCTCCCCCTCTTCCTCTCCTATGTGTTATGTATATAAACCGTGGCTAAGAATAATTTGTATCAGTCTGAAGATGGCTTTAACGAGCTGAAACCGGTAACGGTCAATAAATTAAAGTGGATATTAGTTTAATATTGGTTTTATTATAATACATACGTAAATTATCAAATGGAATACAGTTTTTTTAATCATCAAGATAATTAATTACATATCAAGCGGAAACAAATGTTTGGCTTATTTCTGTCATATTGTCAAGAAGTACGCAATCTAAATTTCAAACATTGTACCAATTTCATTGGTAGGTTACAATTTTTTTTTAATTCTGGTAATGTTTAGTAAAATTCTATAGAATAATACAACGAATAAAAATACCTTTGGCTCTGCTCTAGGTCACATCTAATTAATATTATATTGTTTCTATTTTAGTGGAGATTCAAGGAGATTGGAGGATTATTTAAAAATGACACAGGAACCAAAAGTATTGGTTTACGAGAACATTTATCAAAAAGAAAGTCCTTTATCTCGCAGTCAAAAGATCGCAAGAAGCATTGGTTTGTACCTTTAGTTGGTCTGTGTGGAGCTAATTTGTTTTCCAGCAAGTGCGCGGTAACGGAATTACTAGCTTTGCGAAGATCATTTTTAAAACACAAATTTCAGGCAGTTATAAATATTTTAGGTATGGGCTATCGCGGACTTTATTATTAACAATTTAATCAGTTATGTGAATATCTAAAAAAATATGTACATAACATATGAATTCGAGGCAGCGTATCGAGAAAAGTAACATTTGATAAAAAAATGTTTAATTTCTTCCCGGTAAAACAACTACGTCACGCAAGAGATGCAACTGAATTCGATGGGTAGTTGTATTATGAAATTTCTCGTAGGTGTTGTCACTTTGGGATTGGAATTGGGTATGGGAGGGCTAATCTATAGTTAATATATCGATGGCTGTAACCCAATGGTTCGTAATACTACTCTTTGTGTTTACGCTAAAATCTGCTAACTGTTACTCAAAATTTCTCTAGAATTCAATGAGGTAACCGTGTTTAATTTGGCAATTAAAGATTTTAGGTGGATTCTACAAATTATTGCTTTTTGTTATATGTTTTTCCAATTTTCAGTGCGAAAGTACTAACTATATATTACACCTTTTGATTGGTAAGTAGTAGGTCTTAACCTTTCAAAGGCCAGGAACGCGCCCGCGCGCGAGACTGGAATTTCAAAAAAGAATATTAATTCAAATAATTTGGATGCGATTTTAAATTTTTTGTATAAAGAAACTGTACCAAGGAAAAAGTCAGAATAGCTTCCTCCATTCTTGTTCTTAAGGTAATTTCCAAAAATTTTTCCAAAAAACCCTGGCCCTTGACAGGTTAATCATTAAGTAACGTTTACTTTTTTTGAAAAACGTGCAAATCTTCGTGTGATTACATCCTTAACTTTCTTAAAAATGTTCAAATATGTAACTTTTCAAACCTGTTTTCGTTTTTCCTTCAGTGGATTTTATCAAATACTCAATGCATTTTGTTGAAACATATTTTTAAGAAAAAACAAATCGTTTTACTCATCTTCTATCTATCTATCTTCTACCTACACATAAGTGTATTGTAATATAAGAAGAATGTCACGGTGTGGGTTTATTTTTTAAACAAATTTACAGTTTATTTCAGAGTTCGGTGAAATTTTAAGCATTTTATCTTCAATATAGAGGACGGTCACCGTCTACATGACAATTTTAATAAACACCCCGACCATCTTTTACCATTCCTCAAAAAAGAATTTCGATACTTTGCGCACTTGACTTTAAAAATAAGTGGAAAATTGCTGTCTAAATTTTATTTCGAAAAACGCCGAAGACTTCAGCTAATCTATCTATCTATCTATCTTCTATATCTATATCTATCTATATCTATATATATATATAAATAAAAATGAATCGTCGAAATGTATGTACGCGCATAACTTCCGAACGACAGCACCAAATTGGATAATTCTTTTTTTTGTATGTTTGTTATTGTCAGGACAAGGTTTGTATAAAACTGCAATCGGTGTCACGCGAGCTGTTTTAAAACTGAATGTACCGGGAATGAGTGTATGGAATGTGGGAGGGGGAGGGAAACTCGGGTAGCATCCGCAGGACGGGGGAGGGGAACCAGGGAGGGGGGAGGGGAAATCGGGAAGGGGGTTCACGGGATGGGGGAAAGGGGAGAGTGAAGTGGGGAGAGGGAAGGTGGAGAAGGCGGAGTGGGAACGCGAGAGGGGAAGGGGACGCGAGAAAGGAAGGGGAGGCGGAAGGGAAACGGGACGAATGGGAAAGGACACGCATGGAGAAACAAATGGCATAGCAACGCATGCCGGGTACCAGCTAGTAAATTATAAATCATGATAATTGCATGATTTTATTCTTAAATATTATTGTTGTATGATTGAATATTAAATAAAACATGTCAAAGAAAATACCAGTTGTTTTATTCTCCATATTACTCGTATATTAGTTTTATGGTTGACAAGGTTGACACTGTTTCTTCTGTTCCATCATTTGAAAGACTACGATGACGTATGATGCTGTAGCGGCTACCAGGGATGACACAAACGATAAATCTATCGGAATTCCATAAACTTCCATCACGTCACTGCTTTTTGTCGCTATGTTAACGATTTTCAAAAGGTCTTTGAGACTCTCTGTTGCTGAAAGGGAAGATGATAGAATTCGGTCACAATTAGGTATTATTCTTGATTGTAATGAGTGTTTTCTAATTATGAAACCTAAAACAAATTAACTCAGCATTATAAAAAACAAAATCCACACTGCAACTATCTATACTAGAAAACATGACAAATCTAAAAGGGCTTTTTAGATTCAAGCTCGAAAATGTCAGTTGTTGCATTGTCAGTAGCTGCATGTGCCGAATATATTTCATTATTTTTATAAACATAATAACGTAAATATATTCCATTATTTTAATTTACGTTCGTATAATATTTTTAAAGAAAAACACTGTAAAACAAATTCAAAGCAAAATTCTTGCCTTATAAGTCTGCGTTCACTATAATAAGCACTTAATAATAACATATAATTAACATTCTCTCTGATATAGATATCTTCAATTGTGACGAAAATAAATATAAAAATTCTACCAAAAGTGAGTACAAAACTGCATAAATGTAATGATATATTATGTAATGACAAATATTAGGTACTACCTACCACCTGTATGGAAATGTGCGGGTATATATATAGAATATATATATTTTTTAGACAATTCATTCTAAAACGAAAAATCTAACGAATATTGTATCGAAAATGTTAAGAAATATAGGTATAATTTTGAGGATAATGTATAAAAGAATGGGACAAAAAGTCTATGAACTTAAATAAAACTGAAAAAAACGCAAAAATTGTTTAGAGGCGGCAAATACGGAATACTGAGGGGAGAATGGTGGGTTATTTTAATGAGCAAACTATATATGCTTTTGAAAGAAGAATGATTTTTACAATTAAAAAATATATGGTCAAGAGTCTCCTCCTCCACACCGCACAGGCAGGGTGGACTATCTAGGACTCAAATTTTAAACAAATGGACTGCAATAGAGCAGTGACCAATTCTCATTCTCGAGATGATACATTTTTTGGATTTTTTTTGCCATGGAATCAAGGTTTACTTGGAATATGATTTTGAATTCCAGCATAGAAAGATCCGGTTCGGGTTTTCGTATCTGACCAATTTTCTTCCCAGGAACGAGACATGTTGGATTTAAGAACTGAGAAGACGTCTTAGAAAATAATGTCAAAAACAAGTAACGTAATACAGTAAAAAAAAATCAGTGCAGTAGTCATTAGCCATCGATCATGGAAATTTGAATTGGAGTAAAGAACAAAAATCCAAAAATGATTTAAAAATGTACATGTAACTTGTATCGGTTTATTTTCTCTTTCGATCTGCGTTTGCACAATATTTCTAGGAAAATAAGTGCATGCTTTACGACATTTAAACATTTTGATTGGATTTTTTTAATGAATTATTTAAAATAATTAAAATTTTGTTAAGTAGGAAATTTACAAAAAAGTTAAGTAATCTGAAAGTCACATTCAATATTATGTTACAATTTTAAAAATTTTTTGTCGGAGGTCTACAAAACCAATAGATACGATTTTTTCTAAACTTTATTTACGAATGCGCTCTCCTGAACAAATAACTTTTTGTTCTTCACAGCATTTCAAATTTCACTGATCAATACATTTCTATTTAGACATACATATACAGGCACATACTTATTACATCAACGCGCCTTACTTTAAAGGGGTAGGTAATTATATAATCTGAAAATATTATATTATGCGCTTCGTCGATAATTTTAGGTTACAAAGATTTGAACATTTTTAACGCACAACCTACATATATACACATAAGGAAAATCAACATCAAAATAGATTAAAAAAGAAATTCTATAAGTACTTCACGCAGGATGTGTATACATTGTATACTGGGTACATCGACCATCGATTACTAGGTACTATTCTAAAATGCATACGCGACACAAATTATAAAGATTATTACATATTATTTCTTGAAATAAGTCTCCGATTTTCATTTATCGCAACTAATTGGTACACAGCTATTATTGAGGACACTCGCACAAAAATAATATATTATAATATTTTACAGAAAAAATAACAATATTAATAACCGTTGCAAACGCTCGCACGATAAAAGTACATTTGGAAGAGTAAAATATTGAAAGTGAATTTAACTCGTAATTGGAAGAATTACAGTGAGACAGAATGAGCAAGAATTTTAAAATCTAAAGGAATAGAACCAGAGATTGTTCCAAGTTTAGCGAGAGAATCGGCTTTCCCGTTACCCCCACTTCCTAAATGACCAGGGGCCCAAACCAATATTGTCTCAAACTTTGATTCGTTTAGAGAAATGAGGCTGTTTTTAATGTTACAAATAATGTAGTCTTCTGGACTTCTGGACATCGAACGATATTTGAGGATATTTTTAATACTGCACTTACAGAGTCAGTGCACAGTAAGGCTCGACGAATATTGAAAAGCTGGATTTGAATTAAAGCTCATTCAAAGCGAAGCATTGTGCAGCAAATTTTTTTAGCCACCATAGCGCTTTTTTCCACAATATGACACCATATAAAATACCTCGGATTGCTTTGCTGCCAGTTTTAGGCAAATTTTCCCTAGATCCATTAAAAAAATCCTAATTTTTCCATATTAAAATACGGAGCTATAATTCTTTAATATCCGCGGAAAATATTCAAAATGGTCACCAAAACATCACGAGCAATCGGAGGAAAAAGTTAAAAATCGCACGATCGCTCGAGTGGTTAAGCAATTTATAAGACAGATCTAAATTGAATTCGGGTATATATCGCCACAATCTTTGAGATCGGATTTGGATACATCTGTATAAATGAGAGAAAATCCAGGAAACTTTGAAGTTGTAATATTTTTAAATGTTCCTCAATATTTTGAAAGTTATTAGGTGAGGTTAAATGTTCGTCCGAAAGTTAGAAGTTATTACATTGGGACTAAAATTGATAGTATCAAACGGGATACTGAAAATGGGTAGGATTGAATCTTCTTGTAGATTTTTGAGGGAAGAAGACAGAGATCTGTATGAAAGAAAACTTTTTAGTAGGAGAGGGAATCGACTTTTATCTGTTAATCTTTTGTGGTCATTCAAATTATTTTACAAATGATCGAGACTTTGTCGTAAAGGATTACAAGATAAAGATCAAGATTTGAAAATATATTTATCGGCAAGAATTGACTTCTCAAAAATAAAGGTGAATCTACACATTCTACCTGGAGGGAATTAATTGGAGAAGATTTTCACTCCAAATATCAATCTGAACGCTTTGGAATGAATCCTTTCAAGTTTTTTATCAAAATATTTAGGAAGGGGGTCGAAAAGAAATGTTCCATAATCCAAGTGGCTTCGAACTAGGGAATTATACATTAATTTAAGAGAAGTATGATGAGATCCCCGCCATACTCTGGAAACAGCTCGCATCATATTAACACCCTTTTCACACTTAGCAGAAATGTTCTGAATATGTGGGAGCCAGGAAAACTTATGATCCAAAAGTAGACCAAGAAATTTTATTTGCTTAATAGTTTATGGTCCAAAAGTATACCAAGAAATTTTATTTGCTTCGAGAGGGACATTATCAAAGGAGACAGAAAATGGCGGCAATTTGCTTTTACGAGTAAAAGCCACTACCTTGGTTTTAGAAGTAGCTAAATTCATTCCATTTGACAACAACCAAACTTTAATGTTATGCAAAACCAAATTTAATTCCTTCGCAGCATGCGATAAATTTTTGTGCGATAAATATATAAGAAAATCGCCTGCAAAATGGAGTCGCTTGATAGTTGACGGGATTACAATGTCTAAATCACTTATACAAATACTAAATAACAATGGACTGATTGCAGACCCCTGAGGTTACCCTTTCGATAGTTTGCGTTCCAAAGTTTTTGAAGAAGAGTGGATAATAATGGATCTGTCTGTTAGCAAGTTGATAATAAATTGAACTAATTTTATGAAGATTTTTTTTTTTTAATTTTTCTTTCAAAACTCTTATTAATACATCAACAGCTGACGAAAGATCAAGAAATATGGCCTATGTGCAAGAATCGATTGGTTGAGAAATACAGACGTCTGTTGTAAACACACTTAAATTATCCATAGTCGATTTCTTTTTCCGGAAGCTGACGAAAGATTAAGAAATATGGCCTATGTGCAAGAATTGATTGGTTGAGAAATACAGACGTCTGTTGTAAACACACTTAAATTATCCATAGTCGATTTCTTTTTCCGGAAGCCATATTGATTTGGAGAAATAATATGTGATTTTCAATAAACCATTCTAATCTGTTCTTTATCAAATGTTTCGCCACTTTCATCAAACACGACGAAAGAGCAATAGGACTATATGATGAGACTTCATGGTTTTAAACTTTCTAAATATCTGGAATAAAGCCTGTTTCAAACATGTTATTAATTAATGGTAAGAAAAATTCAACCGATATTTCAGAGAATGTTTTAATAAAGCTATATAATATTCCATCAGGACCTGGAGAAGAATCCGAATGGGAATTAGTTACTCGTTTTAATTCGCTAACCGAGAAAAGAGAATCTAACCAGTAAGATGATGGATACGAAATAAAGAAGGCATTTCATCAAATCTGGCAACTGTTGGAAGGGCTATCTTATCAGCAAAACCTGTAATAATTTCTTCTGGTATATGTTTGATACGCTGAGGAGCGTATGATGAATCGATTTTTTTAAAATTAGTCCAAACAGAAGACTGTGATGATTCAGAAGACAAACTTCCAGACCGCTTTTTTGGTTCAAAATACGTTTAGTTTCTGCCTGAGCGCGTTTCACTGATAAGTAATTTTCAATAGACATACATTTCCGGAAAATAGAAATTGTTTCTTTTCTAGATTTAACGGAATGAGTGCTTTCTTCATCCCACCATGTGGTCGAAAATTTTATTTGAATGTTAACATCACGCTTTGGAATGGATTTTTCTACCGCTTTTATTACCATACAGGAAAAAATTCACGCTGTATTCTGATGTTCTCGAAGGAAGATTTTTTCGAGTGAACAAGAGAGTCTAATTCGGAAGAGAAAGTTCTCCAATTCGCGTCTTGTTTTAAATTTAAAATTATTGATTACAGTAAAGGATTGCGCAGTGGCTAGATGGTGAAATACAATGATGATTGGGAAATAATCACTAGAGAGGGGGTATTTAAGAATGTTCCAAGAACATTTAGGTATCACCGAAGACGAACAAAGCGACTAATTAACTGCACTTTCCCTTTATTGAGGGATCGAGGGATCGAGTTGGGGATCCATCATTTAAAACATACAGATTATAGGTATCAATAAAATTGAATGGATTACGGCCAGAATGGTTTGTTAATTCGCTACCCCAACAGGGAGAATGAGCGTTAAAGTCGCCCAGTAGCATACACGATGGACGAATAGAGAAATAAATTATGACTATTTCGTTTTCAGCAAATATAGTAGAGGGAGGCATATATATTGATAATATTGTAATGTCAGATACAACAGCTGCTACTATCTGGAAATTGTCGGAGAGAGTATTAAAAGTGATTTGTTTAAAAGGAGTAGAGTCGTGGATAATAAGGGCCGGACCACCTTTACCATCCAGTCTACCGTGTCTAAGACAATGATATCCAGGAATCTTAAATTGATACGCGGGTTTTAACCACGTTTCAGAAATGGCAGCAACTGAAATGTCATGTTCATTCAGTAATTTTACAAGTTCACATTTGTTAGCGAACAGAATTCTACTGTTCCACTGGAGTTTCTGTTCAGTTTCAGTTTCGGAGCCATTGGGAAGGCAAGAGTTGGTCGGTACAATATTGTTGTTAGAAAGAATAGAAATTAAAAGGTTAATTAAAATCTTGATAAAAGAAGTATTTTCATTCATAACTGTAGGAAAAATTGAGGAAGAGAGATAATTTTTTAAAGCGCTCCCGTTGGGCGCCTGAGATTTATTATTCCCATTCGGGTTAAACTAAAGTTCATTATGTTGTTTTTTGTCAATGAAAGCGATAAATTTCAGTTTTGGTTTTAATGGTTTGAAAATCGTTTTTCTGTGAGAAGATGATGAAGGTGGTTTACAGGGACTAAATTAAAAGGGAGATGAGAAGATTTCTGCAAAAGAATTTTTCGCGGGAGAGAATAATTTTGATGCCTGGAAGTAAGAAATATTGTCTGAAGCCATAGCTTGTTTAATATTCTTCTGTCTAGTCAACTCCGGACAGTCCAAACTAACCGCAGTGAGTGTGATTGCACTTACAATTAATGCAAGTTGGATCATTAGATGAATTTTGGCAATGATCAAAAGGATGATCTTCTCCGAAATGGAGACAACGAGGAGGGGAACGACATACGGGCTTAGAATGTCCAAACCGGTAACAATTGAAACATTACATGGTTGGGAATTTATAACCTCACCCGGAAGTGAGTTGTAGTAGGTACATAAAACTCGTGATGACAACTGATTGTGACGGTTTTCAAATGGTGGATCGACTAGATGTATCCTTAAAATTCAGTCGATGTACTTTTAATATTTTAGGTGTAGCTTGTGAATCAGTTGAAACATCCAAAATATCTATTTCTGAGAGGTCACAAGGAATACCCTTAACTCGGTCCATTATTGTAAGATTGTACGAAGGAATAAAAGTATAATATAATATAAGAAAAAAAATTTTTTAATTAAAATTTAAAAAAAATAATAAAAAAAAATTTAAAAAAATAATATTTTAGTAAAAAGGGTAATTTGAAATTTTAAGTTATATTTGTCACACATATCGTCCAGATACCTGGAGAGCAACAGATCAATAACTATCAGCAATAGTGAATCAGTTGAAACATCCAAAATATCTATTTATGAGAGGTCACAAGGAATACCCTTAACTCGGTCCATTATTGTAAGATTGTACGTAGGAATAAAAGTATAATATAATATAAGAAAAAAAAATTTAAATTTAAATTTAAAAAAAAAAAAAATAAAAATAAAAAATAAAAATATTTTAGAAAAAGGGTAATTTGAAATTTTAAGTTATATTTGTCACACATATCGTCCAGATACCTGGAGAGCAACAGATCAATAACTTGGCGAGAATGCTCTTAGTCCTTCTGCATTCCATCTTCATGATCTCCACGGCTACCACACCAGTCATCAAGCCAAAACCGCACTGAACCACCCACAGAACTTGGGAAATCTGCTCCCAAATGCCATGTATCTGAATCAAAAAAAGGAGCAATCCTTACACTTGGCATTTTTTCTTATTTATTCAATGTCTAATTTAACGTATCTTGATTTGGCTCAGTTCTATGTACGTATTATGCGTAAGTTCTGCTTTGTTATTTAACATATTTACAGTTTGCCCCTCGAAGCCATTATTGTTCTGAAGAAAATAAACAAATTAAAACTATCATTGAAGAAGAAGATAATAATTATCATCTAAACGAAAATATGAAAGAGAACAAGACACAGAAAAACAGAAAACTACAATGGTTGCAACTGGGACTCGAACCCAGACCTCTCGTCTAACCGGGACGAGCGCGTTAACCAATTTCGCTATTGCCACCTTCTGTAAAACTAATAATTATGAAAAATAAAGTTTGGTTTAATACTGGATCAACCATTTTTCAGGTGTATCTGAAAAAAGGTTCAGTGCATTTTTTTAATGTCGCCGTATCGTATTAAGTGAGTTTGCTAACAGTATTTAATTATAATTATATGCAATATTTTTCATACCCTTGTACTGCTGATTTTATACAAAAATGTGTTTGAAACAAATATGCAAGTCAAAAATGCATTCATGGAGAGAATTAGAAACTGAAAAGTTTTAAAAAGATTAAATTTTGTGAAAACTATTTACTTGAATAAAAAACATGTTTTCAAAATATTCGTTTACACTCCAGAAGATGACATAAATATAATATAATGTAGATACTTTTTTCTTACCAATAATCCAAATCGTAAGATCACTAAATCCACACATCCCAACAAAATATTATATACCTTTAATATTGTTTGTAGATTTGCTTCATTTTTCTTTTTTACTGTTTTCTCAAACCATTCGATGTGATAATATTTATGATAGATGTCAATGGATTGGAAATCAATTTCTTGAAACCGTTTAGAAAAAAAAGGATTGTCCCTACCAAAATCACAGAGACTTTCGTTTATTGAAAAAAATCCCAAAGTGCAAAAATATATTTCCACCGCGCTTTGCCATATCACGAATCCCACCGAAAGATTTCGAACGACTATTATGAAATAAGGCAGTAGCCCCAATTCATTAGCGGCATAACAAAGGGAGATTTGGAACGAATAACCCCCCAAATAAATTACGTAAGCTGCGAGAATCTTTTTGATTGCCATCGATTTGAAATGTTCACCCTCGTATATTTCATTGTAGGCTTGATTCAGGTTATTGTATAGTTGTGCCTTTTTATCGGCATAAAAACACTCCAATATAATTGTTACCACGATGACTGAGGCTTCTACAATTTCCACTGAAATGTCAACGATTTTCAAAATGACCATTGACGGCGCACTGTCAGAATCTCTAGTTTTTATCCGATAACCCGCAAAAATTATATACCCTGATGTTATTATTGCTGGATAAATTTGTCGTTTTAAACCTTTAATACTGATTTCATTGTGTAAATATTTAAGTATTTGGAATCCAAAAAGCCAATACATATATAATATTATTTTTATGATTAATGTAGTACGTGACCTTCCTGTGACATCGTCCATTATAATTTAGTATTTTTTACCTTTAACAGTGTTATATACTTTATTAAAACAAATAACTGGGTTATTTATCAACGATAGTCCCATATTGCGTGTGTTCACGCGAACACCCCAATGCGTTGTCCTTTCTTGTAAATTAAATTAAATTGGATCATTTATTGAATTTTAGAAGAACTAATTACTTAAGGTAATAAATTATGAATAGCTTAATGTTTTTCTCATTAGTGAGGCTAGAAAAATATTGTTACCTTTTAATCGATTCGTGTGTCAGTAGTAGTAGGCCAAAGTAGGTAATAATAAGTTCTTGATTCCTAGTAAAATTTAATTATTTTTCATTATTTAAAACACTCTCACAATACAACGTATTGCTTTTTATGACTTAAATGCATTTTTCAAAAAATGTGTTTAGTTTGTTTAATCCAATGAAAAATAAAATTGCGTAGAAGTGATTGCAGTAGTGATAGAATATACCAGCGTAAAATCCACCTGGATAACTCCGCCAATCATAAATCCGATTCGATAAATTCTTTTGACGAGAACATGGTGAGAACTTTATATGAGAACGCATGCTGAATACCCGTGATTTACGCATCACATGGATTTGCTCTATGAAACGCGCTACGAAAGTCTCCAATCTAGGAGAAATGGGGCCCTTGCAGTAACAGATTTTAAAATCATAAACTAATACATTGACAGCCCTCTCGTAATGCTATAAATTGTTCATACCGAACAACTACCGCCATAATTCCACATGGCAGAACGAACGGACTTCTAGCCCAGCATAGCATGACAAGAGGTGTGGTGCTGCTAAATGATACCTCTAGGTCTCTTGACATTTTCAACATTGGCCTTGAAGATTTCAAGGATCATTTTAGGCAAGAACTCTGAAATATCAATTATTGTAAAAAAAATCATTTAAAGATGTCATGTGTATTGTAATAGGACTACCTCAATCTGTAATGCACAAAAAAAATATATACATATATGTATTTCACGAAGTTACACGCGTCCATCTTGTCACAATTTCCACCCTTCTGGTCATCTGAAAAAGAAAAATGGTAGATTCTTTATCAGTACAAATGTCATTATAGTAGTAACCAGAAAAAAGGAAAACAAAATCTCGCAAAATGGCTCAGAAAAGAGGAGATTTTTTTTCAGTTATTTTTTAACCTTATCAAATTTTTAAAAAATAGTAAAAATTAAAAACTTTGATTTTTCTGGTTACCAAAGAGGAATATATAAAGAAAATTCATGCCAAATTTCAAGAAAATCGGTCAATTAGAACTTTCGTTTTGGTGACAAACTTTTCGAAAAAAGAAGTTTCGAGAAAAACGCGTTTAAAGTTTAAAGTGAAGTTTCAGGCAGTCTAACTGATAGAACAGTATATATATAATTTACATTTCTTCGGAGAGAGGGGTATTCCTATTACAATTTGGGAGGTGGGTATTATTATAATGTTAGGTATTAACATTAAAAGATTTATTATTTGAGATAACATTTATTTGGAATACTTGTTGACATCTTGAACAGAGAGTACAAAGTGGGTGATCCCATTTCCGGATCTCCCATAGACAATATTGTATCATAGAGATCTTAACATAACATCTCCCTTTTTTTATAAAAAAAAATAAATATTTTTTATTTTTTAATTAACATAATAAATTTTCAGTATTTTTACAGTTCACAAAAGAATTTTGATAAATTTTTTGAACTAAATTCATTTTTTCACACATCTTTAAACCAATTATTGTTTGACATTTAAATTTACATACTATAAATGTTATTATTTGACTTCTGTTTTCATTGTAATAACATTTTAAATTACATTCTCCAATTATAGGTACATTGAATCCTCCAAATGCTGTCACTTTAGCATTTGTGTTTCTTAGTAATGACTTAGGTATTTTTAATTTATTAAAATTTTCTAACGAAATCATATTTGCCATCGCTCCTGTGTCGATTATGGCATTTATTTTACAATTATTAATTGTTATTTCAATTATCCAATTTGTACTATGCAAATTATTAACATTTTGGATATTAATATGACTTATAAATAATTCCTCATTCACATTGTTAGACTCTGACTTGATTTTAAAATCATTGACTGGAATATTTAAATTAGACATGTAACAATCATAACTTTGTTTGTTTACATTTGAATTGTTTTGACAGACTTTCTGAGTATTTTTATGTAAAATTAGTTGACCATTCTTATGTACTGAATTATTTTGACAATATTTATCTGAGTTTAAATCTAAATTGATTGTACCAATATTAAAATCTAAATCACTATTATTATTAGAAAATAACATTCCTACATTATTTTTAGAATTAATATTTTTACTGTAGCACATTTTAGAAAAATGACCAAAAGAATGACATTTGTGGCACTTAACTCTCATTGCCGGACATCTGGTGCGATGAATCTCTCCGCATCGTTTACATGATTGATTTTTTGAATACCTTCTCTGTGAGAATTGAAATGACCTTTCCTTTCCGACTGGATTATGACTTGTGTACTGGTTTGACTGACTTCCAAATCGATTCCTTGATGGACTTCTTTGGCTTCTTGACGGACTTCTTCGGTTTCTTGACGTATTCCTCAATGTATCCCGACGACTGTGAATATTATGTATTTCACTAGTAGAATGAAATTCTTCTTGAAGTTCTGTTACAGCTTCATTTGACAACAACATATTTTGAGCAATATTGAATGCTTTGTCAGTGTCAATATCGGATTGTTGTAATAGATTTTCTCGAATTCTGAAGTGTTTTTTGTGCATATTTAAGATAAAAATATCTTTTAAAATATCGTCTTTCATATTTCCAAATTCGCATGACGCAATATATTTACGAAGTGACAATAAAAAATCTTGAAAATTTTCATCTTCTTTTTGTTTTCTTGTGAAAAATTTATACCTTTCCATCGTTTTATGTTTTTTCGGCATAAAATAATCTTCAAACTTCTTAATAACCACGGTGTATTTTGCTGTCTTGTTATCGATATCGGTCCATGTGTTGAAAATTTCGATAGCATTCTCGCCCATTGAAAATAAAAGTAGAGCAACCTTTTTGGAATCTGTAGCGGTATCTTGATTGCATGCTTGCAAAAATAATTCAAATTTTAAGATCCACTTTGACCAGTTGTGTGATAGATTACCATCGAAACTCATTGGCGGACAGGCGTTTACACTCGCCATTTTTAATTTTATTTTAATCACTTAAAATCTTTTCAATCCTTTATAATTTCACGTAACGTATTATTTTTAAATAAACTTTACACTTGAGACTTTGATGTTTTTTAACTTCTGACACCATATTATAATGTTAGGTATTAACATTAAAAGATTTATTATTTGAGATAACATTTATTTGGAATACTTGTTGACATCTTGAACAGAGAGTACAAAGTGGGTGATCCCATTTCCGGATCTCCCATAGACAATATTGTATCATAGAGATCTTAACATAACAGGTATAACCAACACCTATGCCATTGGTCACCCCAAGTGGTTCGCTACGTTTGGTGACTTAGCAGGGGTGCCCGGGTTCACGGGGAGAGGCTTGTTAAGACTTTGACGGTGGATGCATCTACCCACGTGCTGCGTGGTGGTTCGGATCGAGAGAGACTAGTTGAGGGACTCTCTCGACCAATCGCCTTGCACCGCAATTGGAGGGATGGATTCATACGTCCGTCACTCCTGGAAACCCTGAACCCCAGATTCCCGCCCACCGCTCATACCTTTTTCCTTCTCAGAACTTCCTAATCTTTCGTTCCTTAAAAATATCCTCCACACAGCATCCCCTAAGATGACACCACATATGCCTCATGTGTGTGCCTCCCTAATGAAAAAAAAAATTTCATTTACAGGTGGTCGAGGGTCGAGGCTTGTTAACCACTTGTTTATTTATTTACCGCTTTTTCTATTTCAAATGTAAAATTCGTTCCGTCTAAACCGGTCGAATTGCCACGACACTAAAACGGATATAACTTTTAAAATAATTCGAATTTCGAAAAAACCTTTTTTGAAGATGTTCTTGAATATCTAAACTATTGAAATAATTAATAATTCTAGACTAGAAAACGGCCTTTTAATGAAGCCTGAATATATCTAAAACGAATTTTAAATGATAGGAATGAAACTTTTTTATCGCTTTATTTTTACCTTTATTTATTTATCTCGTTTCTGTTCTTTTGAGCATTCCGTTCCCGGGTAAAGAAACGAGGTTAATAAATATTTTAGTGAAGTTAATTGAACTGACATTAATATTATCTGTTCTTTCCATGTCTGTTTCTGGTAACCTGATGTCTTTTTTACTTTTTTCTTTTTCTTTTTTTCTCCTATAAAATAAGTTAGTTATATTTTGGATTACCTACACTTGGAATTAATGATGCTTCTAAGTAAATTTTGGCTTACGGCCGCATTCCTACAGATTTTTTTAATATTTTCTTTAAATACTTTTAGCCTTACTAATAACAAAACGCCTTAACGATCGTCAAACGGCATATCTGTTGTTTGCCCGGTGAACGGCATTTTTGGATCATCTCTTATAGGTATATAAAAATAAATCGCTGAGTGTGTTTCTAAGCGCATAACTTTCGAACGACTGCACCAAATTAGATCATTCTTTTTTTTTGTGTGTTCGTTATTGTCAGGACAAGGTTTTTATAAAACTTCCGGTGAGCTCTGGCATTATGAAATTTGTATAAAATAATTGCTATTGGTGGCACGCGAGGTTTAAAAACTGAATGTATGGAAAGCGGGAGGGAGGGAGAGATTAGGTCGGGGGTGGTGAGGAGGGAGGGGTGGAGAGGCGGAGGGGGGGAGGGGGGAGGTGGAGGAGGCGGAGTGGGAACCCCCCCTACACCATGCGAGCGAAGCCGCGGGAAAAAGCTAGTTACTAATAACAATATCACTTTTTTATGATTATTATGTTGGTCACATTGAGTCTGTTTTATAGCTTTCAAAAAAACTAATTCTTGACATGTTGAGTTTTACTCGCAGTTAATTTTATGTTTTTGAATATAATTTTCGTTTTAATTATTAATTCATTATGAGACTCTTTTAAATAATGTTTTATTGATAATTTAGTTTTGCTAACCGAAGATTTTAGGTTAAATCTGAAATGTAAATTTTTTAAATGACTTTTCCGCGTGTATTTAACAAAAATTCCATGAAAGTAATGTTATTTAATAATATAAAAGCCTTATGCGTGTGTAAATAAAAACAAATTCGAGAAATCAACGTTTAAATTGCTTAAAAATGCGTCCAAGATGTCAGATTTGTTCAGTTATTCTTTCGGAATTATTATTATATTTTTTCATGTTTTTTCATTGTATTTTTTTTTTACATGAGCTCCACACAGGAGACCCAGGGGAAAATAATTTCCCTCAGGGCCTATGTCATCTTTGGGGATGCTGTGTGGAGGGTTTTTTTAAGGAAAGGAAGGAGATGAGAGTTCTGGGAAGGAAAAGGGTTTAAGAGGTGGGTAGGAATATGGGGTTCAGTGTGTCCAGGTCATCTGCCTCCAAGACCTAGACAAACCTCACCCCATGGACCCGGGCACCCCTGCTAAATCACCAAATGTAGCGAACCACTTGGGGTGACCTGTGGCAGAGGTATTGATTATCCAATAAAGGTTCCCGGGGCGGCGGTACCCATTCCCGCCTCCCAAATTGTATGAACGAGATAAAAAGTGAAGTTACAGTTTTCTTCCAAATTCATTAATAAGAGGAGTGTGTTTTTAAATTTTGAATTTTGAAAATTTTATCTACCGTTTACTAGAATATGTTTACGGTCAGCTGTTTTTTTCAACTTCTTTCTTTTTGAAGCTTAAAATACTATAATTTTCAAAAACGATCATATATTTCAAATACAAAAATCTAAAAGGCAATTTTATCTGGTTTCTATAAAGGTAGGTATAATATAATTTTACGAAATCTTTAAAAATAACAAATATACAAGTCATTTAAAATACGTTGAAAAAATTCCAAAATTCGTTTAAAAACTATTAACAAACAGGTGTATACAGCAGATACACTACCCTGTCTGGCTGTGTAAGCAGTGTATATCTTTCCATTAACAATTTATTTAATTAGCAATGTTGTCATAACCGCGGTCGTTTATCCATTGAATAAAATTTTCATGAGGTTTTTTAGAAAGTCTATTTAAGTTTTAAAGTTCTTAAATATTTATAAAGGAATAGTGAGATTGTGTGATATTAAAATATAACTTAGTAATAGAGAAAAAGAGACAATGATAATGATTACAAAATCGGTTATCTTAGTATATCGAAAAAGACAAAGCGTCAACTCAGGAGGTGATTTTATAGCTTCGTGCAAAAATTTCGATTTTTTTTGTTGCTAAATTCTGAAATCAAATACATGGTGAAACCCTCAGGCTAATTTGTTCGGTTTTCAGAAAAACTCATGTAGGTCTCATAGAAATCGACATATCTTCCTTACTGTCATGCTTAAAAAGAGGATCTAAATCTAAACGGTGTTCGAAAGAGAAAACACCGCGCATTATATTCAAATCTAAAATTAACCGCAAAATAATTAAAATGTACACCTATACGAAACCAAAGTTTCCGACCGCAATTTGAAAAAAAAATTATGAAACTTTGGGAATTTTTATTAATTATTTTTAAATGACAAAAAAGTTTAATTATTCATAATATAACTTTTGTGTACAGTTTTTTTTACATGTTTTTCGACCACTACACTTGACCAGGCAGGTGCCCGTACTATGGTAGTCGAATAAAGTGAGATGACGATTAAAATACATTTGCCTAATAAAATATGTGTGTTATAATTTTAGTAAAAAAAAACGTAAAGTGAGCCATTTTTAAAACAGTGTTTGCATTCAAATCTTAAAAATTAGATGTATACTTCGAATTATAAAATTTTAAAGGTTTTTTCATCATCTTTCAAAAACAGTTTTTAGTTTTCAAAAAAATTCCATTTTTGTGGATTTTATTGTGAAGCCGAAATATTTTTACCTTCCAACAAAATAGGCCCGAGGTCCGAGGAGTTAAAAAATAGTAAAGTGAATAAAATGCACATTCTTCGTAAAGATTAAATACAAAATATTTTATTTAGTTTATCCTACAAAATAAATTTAACGAAGCTCTTTGACTACAATGCATTAAATTTAATTGAATTGAACAAGCTCCGACCTCTTTGATCCTTCGTAGACTCGATAACGACGTAACCCTTGCATCACCTGAAGCTTCGCTGCCGGCTGTTTGTTATTTGCCCTCGGAACGCCCGCGCCGGCCGCCATGCGCCAGCAAGAAAGGCGTCTTCTAATTGTGATATATATTTTCCTATTACCTTTTGATTTATTAGCACATCCCTTGGCACATCTCCTCGGGCCTGGTCCGGGGAAAGGGGTGGGGGGAGGCGCTCGAGGGAAGCTCGTATGTATTACGTAAAGAAATTAAACGACCTCCGAGCGCATGCGCGCACATACCTCTTATTAAACAAAAAATAATAATTAACTTTTGTAGCAAATTGAAAAAATGAAGGGGAAATATAAATTTAATTTTTCAGGTTCACGTAAGGATGGGATTAAATTATAAAGTATACGATTATTTTTGAAATAAAATAATTAATTTAAATATATTATTAAATATTAATAGTTTACATAAGGAGTTAAGCAGTATTGTACTCGATTATAAAAATAAGTAAAGTTTAGTATCACTCTTAAGTATTTTATTTTTATTTATTTGGGAGACCAACAGTTTACATTAACAACAAAGTATATAATAATTGAGTACAATAATTGAACCATTTACAGGTTTCCACATGGGTATTGTATAAGCCACTTGTAATATGTTTAGGTTAAATGTAAAAATTAATTTGTAAAGCTCCCTTAGGGGTCGTCCATTAATCACGTGAGGCTCGAAAGGGGGGGGGGGGGTTCGGAAAAAATCAAGAAATATCACGACGGGTGGGGGGGGTATAATGAGATATCACGTGTATTTATTTTTCGCGGCAATATTCTGAAAATTTCAAAATAATTTGTACTAAAAAAAATACACGTGATTTCGGGGGGGGGGGGGTTAGTCAAAAACCTCACCACATATCACCAGGGGGGGGGTTAAAAAGTTGCTAAAAAAACATCACGTGATTAATGGACGACCCCTTAAGTTGATTTTCTCACCAAAATGGCGCCATGGAAATAGTCCAATAAAAATTATTATTATTTTTAGTGTAAAAAACGACACTCGATATATTAATGATATTCGAATAAAAAATGTAGCACCGCTTATGAAAACGATAGCCATTCAAAGAATATATGTGTACGAATAAAATAGCTACGTGAACGGCCCGCTATCGTTTGGTGCCCGGGTTCATGGGGTTCATATAATGTGGAAACTAGGTCTGGGAGGCGGATGACCAGGACACACTGAACCCCAGATTCCTACCCACCCCTTAAACTCCATTCCTTCCCAGAACTCTCCTCTCCTTCCTTTCCTAAAAAAAAGGGCCTGAGGGAAATTATTTTCCTCGGGTCTCCTGTGTGGAGCTCATGTAAAAAAAAAGTTCACACGCGCGTTGTATCAGTAAAGTACTCGTATATTTGCTCAATTTACTAATCTAAGCATTTATCAAAAAAATTAAACAAAAAATACACCTGTCTAAGAAAGAATTATTATTTGTTTTAATTTTAAATTTTATGAGTAAAACCTCCAAATTGTAATATTCGTATTTAATAATATGAAGACAATATTAGCGAAACTCGATCGAAAATCTGGAGACAGAAAAAAACAGAAAAAGACGAAAAAATAACATGCACCTCTGGGACCAAAGATTTATTAATTAATAAAATAATGTTGCTGCCTACTTTATCGTTTGTCTGATATATTTTATACTATCAGTTCCAATTTTGAAAAAAAATCGTAGGAATACATTTTCATATCACGCACCCATGCACCGACAACTGAAATTAGTAAGTTTTATTATAAAGAAAAGTCGTTGAAAATAGTATTATTTTTCGTCATATAGTTCAAATAGAAACAGTTTTTGCAGCCTAAATTCAAAATCCGGGTATGATTTTGAACGTAAAAATATATCATCTAAAACACATGTTTATCGTAAAATTTTATTTACCTAACACGAGACGATAAACAATGAATTTTATTTTTGCACTTCCTCTGGAATCGAGTCGTAAATTATTTACTAGTAGTCTACAGTCGCTATAAAGCGGTAAACAACAAAGAATTTCCTCCACCTACCCATATAATGTGGCAATACTTCTACTCAGGCTTCCAAGAGGGCTTCAATATCGTAAATTTTTACACACCAGATGCCCATAGATATTGAAATTTCTGTATGGATTGGAGGAATTTGGTCGTAGATCAGAAGCACGATTCACAAAACCGATTGAAAATATTATCTACGTACGTACCCTAGTGGGAATCACGCCGTCTCACATTGTGTTGTGATCGCGTGCAGAATTTCAATTGCAACTCATGAATTTTCCAGGCATTAGGAGGCAAGACGGTTTATGGGCGGGCAGCCTCCGCTGTGGAATGCAATAAAAAATGCAGATTTCGAATCAATTTGCATTGCAACGCGACAGGGCTGAAGTCCATCTTCCTTAACTGCTCAATAAGGCATGAACACGTTATGCAAAGAGTTAAGGATTCAACGGTTTTAGTAAAAAAAAACAAACTTGGAGTGTGTTTTCATAGCTATAATGCAGTTTTAGTGAATTTTTTATTTTTATTTTTTAATAAAAACTATATAAAATATTTTACATACAAAGTAGGTATAACAAAATAGAATGGTGAAATTAAGTACAGATATGGTATTTATTAGTCCTCCTCACTAGGGGATCTTATGCCGAGGCCCACTAGTTATTTAATCAGACTTTATTTGTCTTATCAGTGTCTTTTTAGGGGTTTTTCATTGACCTCCTTCAGCCAGATTTTCTAGTACGGACGGTCTAGTAAAGGATTTAGTACCTACTAGCTTTTGCCCCCGGCTTCGCTCGCATAGTATTAGAGGGGTACCCACAGCGCCTCCTCCACCTTCCCTAACCCCACTCCAATCACCCCCCTCTCCCCCGCCCCCTCTCACCTCTCTCCACCCCCCACCCCAAAACCCCCCTCACCCCTCATCCTCCCCCGCCACCCTTCCTCCGCCATCCTCCGTCCACCCCCCTTCCCCCTCCGCCCTCCCCACTCCCCCCCCCCTCCCCCCCCTCCACCCTGCCCCCCACATCCTATCCCCCCCTCACCCCCCCTCCATACCCGTTACATTCATTTTTCAAACAGCTCGCGTGCCACCTATTGCAATTTTTGTAAATAAATTTCATAATGCAAGAGCTCTAAGCTACAGCCTATAGCCTATTCTGATGTATGAGCTATATCACTGTAAAGTTTCATTAAAATTCATTCAGTAGGTTTCGCGTGAAAAAGTAACATACATACATCCATGCAAACTTTCGCCTTTATAATATTAGTAGGATATTAATAGTTTCAATAATATATTTTTGGCATATATATTCGTTGTACATTTGGTACGTCAAAGTTATTGAAAATTTCAATGGAAAGCCTTCTAATGGGTACTTTCAATATGTTCTTTATGATACCTTTTTGAATTGTATTCAGGTTGTGTACGTATGCAAGTGAAGCAGATCCCCATCTTATTATATATAAAGCATCATTGAATCAGGAACGTGTCGCAAATTACCATGTACTATTTTTTAAATCATTTGATTGTGAAATAACACAAATCCGATTTGAACCCGTGACCTCCGGATCGCTGGTTGAAGCCTTACCCCTCGATCTCAGAGGCCGTCCGGATGAGGAGAGTTACCTTTAAGGTATAAAATATGGAATAGGTTTTCTTATTCAACATCATGATTGCATATGCATGTAATGTTTTTATGCGCGTGATTTATTTAAACATGTAGAAGAAGTCATGAAATGTATGTAGATTTTCTGACAATTGAGTTCGTTTTTCTGGGAAAGAGAAAAGAAAGGAAATTTTTTCTATTTTAGGTGAGCGTTTACTACAAAAGAATATTGTATTATGAAAAATTTGTTATACTAGCGCATACCCATGAAAAATCACGAAATATAAAATTTTAAAACATATATGAATGTATTTTTAATCTATATGTATAAAAATCTTGTGTCACGGTGTTTGTGGTCGCACTCCTCCGAAACGGCTCAACCGATTTTTATGATTTTTTTTTGTGTATGTACGTATGTAATTTTTTAGGTAGGTACGAGAATAGGTCGTAAAGTATATTTCATACCGATAGGTGATTAGTGTCCCTATCCAGAAAAAAAATTCAATTTTTTTGGCAATTTTTTTTAAATTTATTTTTTGGCATCAAAAAATATCTATAACCCCAAATTTTCACCCTCCCTTTTTTAAATCGTAATTTTAGTATTTTTGCATGAACAAATTTAACCGTCGCGTAGTTCGTATTTCAAACAGAACGAAATTATTTATGTTGTTGAATGACAGATGGCGCTACGGCCGCCTCATCGAACTTTCATCCACACGTAGAAATAATGTATATGGCAGAACAACGTTTCCCGGTTTAGCTAGTATAATATAAAAATTACCACGGCACAGGATCGAACCCCCATCAACAATTCAAAAGGCAAATAACTGACCATTACACCTCTTACTACAATTTCGACACCAACATCACTACAAGAACGGCAGCAGAAATTAATTGCTTATCATGCAAATTATTTTTTTTTATTTTATAATGTTAAGGAGTAGCAGCGTGGGGAGTGTGGCAAACCCATCGCTCAGGGAGTGGAAACACAAACCTGCAATAGCCATCCCAAGCCAAGGTGTGAGCTACCGTGCTCAGGCTGAATGTTCTGGGGAACAGGGTCACGAACGGTGCCTCCGAGAAACAAGGTCTCATCTCGGAGTATGTAGACCTCACTCCAGCACTCAGGGCTCTGCTGGAGTGGACCTTCTATTTCCCTGGTAACTCGTGGGACAAAAAAATTGAACCATTCGAAAACTAGGGGCCTTTTGGGAACCTAGAAGTGCTGAGGCCACCTCTGTGGATTTCCTTCCTGGGGGCGTAGGAGGAACCAAGAGGAGAAACCGTGAAGAGGTGAGCTGAGGCCACCTCTATGAACTCTTCCCTTGTGGGGCCTTCAAGGAACCAAGGGGAAGGGCACCCTTCCAGCGCGGGGCCTTTGTGGAACCAAGGAGGAGTGAAGTGGAGAGATGATGTCCTCTTCCCATGTGGGGCCTTCGAGGAATCATATAGGAGTGAAGAGGAGAAATGAGGTCATCTTGGTGAACTCTTCCTCTGTGGGGCCTTTAAGGAACCAAGGAGGAGAGATGAAGTTCTCTTCCCTCCTGGGGTCTTCGGGAAACCAAGGTGGGGTGGACTCTTCCCTTGTGGGGCGTTTACAGAACCAAGGGGAGGTGGACTCTCCGTCGTGGAACCTTCGGGGAACTAAGGAGTGGAGAGGAGAGATGAAGCCCTCTTCCGTCGTGGGGCCTTCAGAGAACCAAGGAGGAGTGAAGAGGGGAAATGAGACCTGGGAAGACACATTGTCGAACCAGAAGACATAACTTCATTTCCAATGACAATCCTGGTGAACTTTATAAAAGGGACTGGGTTACTGTCAAAGGAATGAGGTAAAATGGGAGATAGTACAATGGGTCTATGGCCTAAGTGCTCACGGGAACTATATATATATATATATATGTAAACCGTCTCCTAACTAACTAACTAACTAACCATCACGCCGTTTCCCCGCAGGGGTAGGCAGAGAGGACATTCCTTGCCTCGTTTACATTCATACAACGTCTCATACATTCTCTTCTATTATTCTGACTCTTGACATGGCCCGACTCAAGTATCTGATTCACTTGGTCGTGCCATGTCTTTCTTGGGCGTCCTCGACTTCTTCTACCATTCACATTTGCGTCATATATTCTCCTTACACTCCTTTCCTCGTTCATTCACTCTACATGCCCAAACCATCGGAGCGTTCCTTTCTTGATCTTACTCATCACGCTTACATCAGCCTTGCATTCTTTGCGGATTTCCACATTTCTCACACGATCATACATGGTTTTACCACACATACGCCTCAGGGATCTCATTTCTACAGCGTTCAGTCTACTTTCATCCTTCCTCTGCCAGTTCCATGCCTCACTGCCATACATCAGGGTAGGTACCAGTACTCCATTATGGACGGCTAGTTTCGCGTCTTTGGACAGTTTTTTTGTTGCTGCCAACGGCGTTCAGTCCTCCATTAATAGAGTTACCTGAATTCACCCTTCTTTCAATATCTCTATCAGCCTTCCCATCTCTCGTAAACATACTTCCCAAATAAACAAACTCATCCACCTGCTCCAAGTATTCATCATTCACAACTATATTGCATACTGTTTTCGTACTCTCTCTTTCAAACACCATGACTTTAGACTTACTTACATTCATCATTAACTCATTCTTCATGCATACTTCGTTCATTCTTGACACGAGAGACTGTAGATCTTCCATACTGTTAGATATCAGCACCGTCTCCGATTATTTAAATTAATTAATTAATGTTCGATGTCACAACCGAATTTTTATTATCTAATAGTGTAATAGTCTGAATACTTGACAAGTGTTTGACAGACTTTGAGTTTATTGAACCAGAGTTACGCAGGATACGAAATTATTATTTTTGATAATATTTAGTGTTATTCTTCACACTGTTAGTATTATTTTATTGTGAATGATAAGCCAACTGCTCTGCAAAAAAATACAATGGATGCTCAAGAAGAGGTTCAAATACTTTTACCAAAGCCAAATAACTGTTTAAAATGGTAAAATAAATTTATGTTTGAATCAAAAAGTAATGTTCGGGAGTTATGAAGGAGGGAGACTTTTTCCCCCTTTATCGAGGAGGCGCTTTCAAAGTTATTGACACTTTGCATCACATTTATCGCTTTATTCTTTTTCCTAATTTAAGCACGAAATAAAATCAAAACAATACAAATTTCGTCACTTTGTTTGGACAAGGTTCTAACTAAATTTTTATTTTCAAAAATGACCTTATAATTCAAAACCATTTCATTTACTCATTTCCATAACCGAAATAATTTTTAGAGCCATCTGCGTTGTGCTTCCGTAGATACATGTATGGTGAAGTACTAACATCAAGCTTTTAAAGATTCCATGAAAGGATTTCTTTTCATTTTGAATGAATGAAAAGAAAAAACATGGTTTTAAGTCACTTTATTGATATATTGTCTACTGGTTTCGGTGTCTCCGTACCATAATCAGGACTGTTATAAAAATAATGCCATCAAATACAGATTGATCATACATGTTTCAGCATGGTTATCAAAATTCCGATGTACTACAGATTTTTAAGCTAGTATTCTCAAGTTTTTTTTTACCAGACTCCACTTTACAGCTATGAATTGCGTATTGCGTAGTGTGCGGAGCCAAATCAGGGGGCCGTACTCTAGGTTACTTCTTACATATGAGTAGTACGAGATTCTGAAGCTACTGATGTAATGGTTTCTGAATGTTAGCTTTGAGACAAGTAAGATTCACATATCTCTAATGGAGTCTACTCGTTTCAAGATTTCATCACGGATCGTGAAAGGGTAATAAATTTGAATGAAATGGAATAGGTTTAAGACTTAACCATTTAGAAGTTTTGGAAATAAAAAATCGGTAAATTCAAAGGTTGAAATCATTAATAACCAATTAAATTTATACCTCAGCCCTATTTTAAGTATGTTCCCCGTTACTTCACTTATCCCCCAGTCCCCACTCCTATTTACTCCCACAACTGACGCGCTGTCCCACTCTAGTATACAGCCCCTTTCTTTCCTGACAATATGTAGGTGTACTTTTGTGTTTCATAGCATTATTTTTATAACATTCCTGATGATGGTACGGATGTACTGAAACCGGTAGACAGTGAAAATACATGAATTAACGGACTTAAAACCAAGCATTTTCTTTTCATTTAATTAGTCCATGTATAGTTCTATCTGCGTGAGATATGTTCTAAAGTGGTAATTCTACGTTCTATTTAAATAATTTCTTTTAAAATATATAAAATAAAATGCTTTACACTTGATTCAACTTGAAGTTCAGAAATTGTTGAATAGATAATGATTTAATTTTTTTCTTTGTAAGTATTTTTGGAAGCTTTTTACTGATACTTTATTTAATTGCTGTATTGCTTTTATAACCTCGCACTTGACTGTGAATCTAATAATTACAAATATAAACGGCACTTGTGCCCTCATTCATTTAGTATTAAGTTCTACAAATAACAGCATGTACCTACCCAATGTGAACTAGACCAGGTAATTTGACTATCCTAAAACGGGAAATCTCCTAGTTGGACAGACCAAATTTTCTTGTTATATATAAGAATGTATTTTTGTTCAAAATTAATGAAATAAAGATTGAGAAATCGTCGTTGCCAACTTTGACACTGAGGTTAACACTGAGATAAATTGAGTTTAGAACACTGTCCAACCAAAGTGACGAATTCTCTTCAAATCATGCGGAGAACAATAAATCATCAAATAAACATTTTTTGATAAAAACCAGTACAGTGTGCTTTTTTCGATATTCATACATTTTACAAAAATGCATGTCATCGTCATGTATATTTCGCGAAAGACTTTAATTGTAATTATATCGCTGTACAGTTGAAACCGTGAAAACCAATTAAAGTCAGAAGTTTTGGGTTCGATGGTTCGGGAGATCTAAAGTTTGTACTACTTAATAAATTAATATAATAAAACATGATAAGCTTAATTGAATATTAAATTCCGCATATTTTTGGGCACATCCGTAATCTTATAATACATAAAATAAATTCGGGTTAGTTATGCCATTTATAACTCAAGACAGGCTGGACCGAATTGCATGATCTTTGATTTGTTGGATTTGTCTCCGCCCCGAAGCAGAGTAGCTATTAAAACATTGGAAAAATTCACGAAAAAAAAGTTAAAAATAAAATTCTTTTCCTCATACATTTTATATGGAACGAATTCTCATCTTTTGAAAGAGCTGCAGCAATATTGTGATAAATATAATATTGAATAGTGAGTGAATTCCAAAAATTCAAAAACGTTAAATGTCAATGCGCTAATTGTTTTGCTTTTGTTCATAAACATTTAATACTGCCCCTCTTTCTTACACACTAAATCACAACAGTCGAAAATGAGGCAAACGGTGAACGTACGCCTGCACCCTCCAAAGGAAAACACAATCTTAAGGCTCGATGGCACACGGCGAGTTTACAAGCTACAATCTACTAAATTTAAAAGCGGGTAAATCGGCGAGTGAGATTATCATGATGACACACAAAACTGTCCACTCGCTCAGAAGCGTAGGAAACTGAGGCCTCTACTAGCACCAGTAACAAGAATAACGACGCCTGCGTGAACTAATTCTTCAGATGTTTGACAGTCGAAATCAGCTGTTTATCGGAAGCCATGTCGGAAACATAAATAAACCAATCACGAGCAAGCGGAGCAAGCGTGTAGGCGAGTAATGTTGACGACCTTTCAACTTTTTTTCGTAGATTGTCAACAATCTGCTAGTCGCTGCTAGTTAGCAAGTAACACGCTGACACTGGGCGAGCTTACTAACAGATAGTGAATTTCCCAGATAGTAGCTTGTAAACTCGCCGTGTGTCATCGAGGCTTTACTAATATTATAAACGCAAAAGTTTGTATGGATGTATTGTTACTTTTAAACGCAAAACCAACTGAATGGATTTTAATGAAACTTTACAATAATATAGCTCATACATCAAACATATAGGCTATTCAAAATAGTTAGCTCTGGCGTTATGAAATTGGCAGAGAGGAAAGGCAGGGGGGAGGGGAACGGGGGAGGTGGGGTTCGCGTAGAGGGAAGAGACGAGGGAGGGGGACGGTGGAAGGACATGGAGGGAGAATCAATTTATTATTTTGAATGGCATTGCAACGCATGCCGGGGACCAGCAAGTTAATTTAATAAAACATGATAAGCTTAATTGAATATTATGAGTAATTCCGCGTATTTTTGGGCATATCCGTAATAACGTATAAAACTTAAATGCCACGTTCTCGAAAATTCTAAGACGAGCTGTTTTATTATTCCGTCTTACCATCATTCCATCTCATGGGCTTCTATACATTTTCAGTTTCCATCAACATTTCTGTTGGCAAGAACATTTTAAAGAATGCCAAGGGTCATAAATCCACTCGGCCCGTGCAGGCTCTACATTACCCACTGTACTGTACAGTTGTACACCCACACAATGTGTTGATATTGAAAACTTTGTAAAGTTCGGTTCGCAAAAGTTATATGTATATTGCACCAGCTGTTCACGGATTTACAGTTTGAATTGTTTACGGAATTCCACTTGGAAATTTATTTTGGTGGGATACGATCCGCAATACGCAGGGGGAAACTCCGATTTTCACATTTATAACCGTTCCCGGAAAGGTGCCTGGATATTTTTTTGGTAAAACTCACCTGTGAGTAATTTGTGTACGTTTTTTGCACTGCTTTATTTAATCAGATTTTATTTTATTCTAAAGGGGGAAAACAAATGGGTTTTACACGGGTAGTAGGTATCTCCAAACAGTTTACACCACCGGAAAAATGTTCATTTCGTGTTCGAGTTATTGTAACATTTTTGGTGCTAAGTTGTACAGCAGACTTGAAATAATGTTTGCCATCAAATTAGTCTATAAAAATATATTATTATGAACAATTTAAATTTATTTCTTTCCACAAAGACTATATTATATGAAAGTTGAGCGCAGATTTTGTATTTCAATAAGCCATTATTTTGAGATGTCTGACGTTAAAAGTTGTAAACCCTTTGGAAAATTTGATTTGCATGTTATTTAAATATGAACCTTTGTAAAGCAAGGTTGGAGAGGCTCATACATATAAATGAGTAGAACCCATTTTCGCAAAAGTGAGGAAATATATTGTTGTCTCACCCGTCGATAAATTAAAGTCTTTTTCTATCTCGGATGATCGAACCCATATAGGTAGGTACTCATAGATATCCAAATGGATAGACTTCCCTTAACATGAAACTGGGTATAATTTTGACGAGCTGGAGGCAAACCACGTGATTGTATTTTTCACCAGAAGGATTCAAGAATGCTTTGAGTAAACAATTGTATATTGACCACCGAAGAGTGCAAATTGAAATAACCAGAACATGTGCACTGTGCAGTAAAGTAAAGTTCACTAAAGTAAGGTAAACATTTGTAGTGCTCTCCATCTTGGAACGTTCTTGCTCATGATCTGAATGTTTATTTTTAAGACGAATATAAACGCTAGAAATATTTCGAAACTCATGCGTTCAAAATTTAAAATTAGCTTCTTATTTGTACGATGCAGTAAGCGCCGTGCATCCTTACATAGTTTAAAATGCGCGTTAATCTTTTAAACTATGCAACGGATTTTCATACGGTTTTCACCAATAGATAGAGTGATTCAAGAGGAATGTTTATATGTATAATACATGTAAATTAGATTAGAGAAAAGCCGAGAATTTCAAAGAAAACATATTTTTGTGCGATTTAAAACGGCTGGCGGGCCGTACTATAGTCACTTTTGAAATTCGTTCTACGGAAGAAATTGGCAAATAGATGTCCTAGAGTTAGTAGGTATTTGATTTTCCCTTTTCAAATATCCAGTGTTGCATTGCAAGCATTGTATAATTAGTGGCGAGTTAATTAGTTTACATGTATAATACATGCTTATTATAGTAGAGAAAAGCCGATAAATTCAAATATTCAATTCAGGCGGCGGGCAGCGGGCAGCTGGCAAGCGGGTGGTGTGGATTTTATAAAGATTGGGTAATGGCGTTGTGTTTCGTTAGCCACAGCAACGTGTGGCTGGGTCTGCTAGTAATTTTATAAGAACGAAAAAAAGTTAGAACATACAAAACTTCATAAATAGTCTTATCCGTAAAGGGGTATTTTTTATTTGTGTCTATAATTACTTCATTCTTTAGTCATGAAAAACATTTTTTTTAGTAGTTTACACTTATATTTTTTGTTACGTAAATAATATTCGTTTTATAATTTCAATAAATACAAAAAGTAGTAAAAGCTTAAATTTATCCGTAGCATATTTTTTTATGTTTATTATGTAAACCGATTCATAGTAAAAATTAATCTAAATAGTGTCTAAAAAGGATTTCACGTATAGCTTCATCTTAAACGAACTGTCTGTCGTAGCGACGCTAAAATTGAGTGAGGTAGGTAAATTATATCATAAAGGTATCTAACTAAATAGTGTAAGAGAATATAAAATTTTAGAAACAAGCTCTAGTTTATCCGTTTTGAGATTTGTAGATAAGTTTTTTTACAGTCAGCAATTGTAAAAAGGACAAATAATTCATAAGTAAATATTATTTTGGAAGACCGGATAGTGCTATCACAAGTTGCCAGTTTACTGTCAGATTCATTTATTGACAAATCACAGAAAGGGGGTGATCATTCCGCTCCGCGCAAGTAGGTTTGTTTCCCTTTCCCTGATTGGCTCGTCTATTAATATGAATGTCTATGTAGGTACTCCAAACTCAAAGCTTATTCCTAAGACCACTGCTCTGCGTAGGACGCTTATTGCGCCTGGACGTGCCCAAAATATCAATTGCTTTCTATAAAACATAAAGCACACAACGGTACGAGTATTATTAAAGAAATAAACTAAAAAGCTCCACTTTGTCAAAGTTATACGCGTCGGATTTATGCTGTTAGTTTTCCATTCTGTTTTATTAAGGTTTCAGCAAACACTGAGCGGCTTCGTGGAACTGATCACGAAATGTTTCTAATATGTTTTCGTAATTGGATTTTATTTACGCATCCATTTTAGCTCGCAAGGCAATCCGCCTACCAGAGGATCTTATATATAATTCGCTTCATTCTTTTGGCAATTTCATTAGTTAAGTACTAATGTTTATATTATTCATTGTACTGACAGAAGAGTTATGACCTAGGAGCTAGGAGTATAAAACGGCACATGTTGTTTATTTAATTCTCCGAAACGTACATTTTTCATAATGATAGACGTGAAATATTACCGTCTTGGTAAATTATTGCACTTATACAAAATTTTCAGTGGAGCAATAATTAATCATCCTAGAGTATATTACCGAGCGGAATATACTGACAGTAAATAATTAACCAGATTGATTAGGGAACGTACCCATACTACGTGACACTTTTGGGGGGGGGGGGGTCTTCAAAAGGTCACGCTCCATACAAATGAGCGGCGGGTTCCTTAGGATTTTGGTCACCGGGGGGGGGGGGGGGGGGGTTAAAAATTGCAAAAAGTTGGTCACGTAGTTTGGGTACGTTCCCTTACGTGACGTTCAACACGAATTACGTCATTGAAAATCACTGAGATTTTACGTGTGATTCAGCGTTCCGATTTGTGAGAGGAACGTATTTCGACCTTCCTAAAAATCATTAATAAAAAATAAACATAATATATACTTATTGTATTTATATGTGGGAGTGGCATATGGATACAATTCAGGCAGAACACATTAACTCTACATACTCGTATATGGCTTAACGTTTTCTGCAAAAAACATTTAGAACATTTTCGTTAGAATTCACCTTAGGAATATCGTATCCCGTCAGATAAGAAAAATCAACATAAATGTGGGTACCTACTTATTTTTCTTTTACCTCGTATATTACACATTCATTTTACATTTGCATTTGTTATTTTTATCCACATTCATATTATTGTTTTGCCATATAAATTATTTCTAGTGAATATTTTGGTTGTTAAATAAAAAATAACGAATGTATTGTAAGTGTGTGGGGATGGATCTACGACCGAAAGAGGAATGGAGCGAAACAAAAACAAAAACACCAACTACTACAGTAGGAAAATGAAATAAAGAAAATCAATATGAATTTCGATTGAGTGCGCGATATTTTTTATCAGTCCGTCTTTAGCCAACACAAATAAGGGAACGTACCCATACTACGCGACCTCTTCGGGGGGGGGTCTTCAAAATGTCACGCTTGGTACAAATGGTTTGCCTAGGATTTTGGTCACCGGGGGGGGGGGTAAAAATTGCAAAAAATTGGTCACGTAGTATGGGTACGTTCCCTAAGCTCGATGGTTTGCCCACGCGAGAACATAATGCCGAATGAAATATCAAAATGACACGACGCTTCTCGTGAATATCTTGCGCATGTGTGGATGAAAGTTCGATGAGGCAGACGTAGCGCCATCTGTCATTCAACCACATAAATAATTTTGTTCTGTTTGAAATACGAAAGACGGTCAAATTTGTTCAAAAATACTAAAAACGCGATTAAAAAAATGGGAGGGTAAGGGTAGGAGAGTTAAAATTCGGGGTTATAGGTATTTTTTGATGTCAAATATAAAATTTTAAAAAAAAAAGGCAAATAGATAGAATTTTTTTCTGGATAAGGACACCCTAATCACATAGAGGTATGAAATATACTTTACGACCCATTCTCATACCTATCTTATATAAATAAAAAAAAATCATAAAAATCAATCAAACCGTTTCAGAGGAGTGCGACCAGAAACACCGTGTCACGAGATTTTTACATATAAGATGATTAACTGTATTTACTTAGACGATGTATTTAAATGTGATGCACCCTGGAGTATGATTGTTTGTTATGTTAACCTCAACTGTTTTAGCATTCAAAAAAATTTAACATGCTTAATGATTCGGAGTAAGTAACTTTCAGCGATTTTAAAAATGGCGCGTACTCCTTTTTAGTACTTGTTCATTTTACACAATAATATTTTCCTTTATATCATTTCAAATTATATTAAAAAATCTGAACCTGAATTTAAAAAAAAACGTTCGCCAACAACCAGTAATATCAAATTACCGTGTTATAATTGTGGAATATTGCGCTGATTGTAATAAAGCAAATATTAAATTTTACCATTTCGCATGCAATCAACATGCAATAAAGGTAGAAAAATGTACACGTTAATCTCGTAAAAATTAACCGCTAAAAAGTATGTCATTTCGGCTATAGGTATTTGATCTAGGTACCGAAACCATCAAAGGATATTTTGTATGCCTAAATGATTGGCTTCCGACCAAAATTGTAAAATGACTCTTTGTGCTTCATTCAGCGAAACAAGTTTTGAAATTTATAAAAATAATACATATTGTATTGTATTGCACATTTTGTATTGTCGCAAAAACTGCCTCTTCTCGCTGCAAATGGATTGCGGGCATTAAAAAATAACAGTAAATAATAATAGAAATAACGGTAAATTAAAAGAAAGATTGAAGTGAAAAGCTGAAAATCATAAACAAACTTAGAACAAAATGTAAATATATTTAAATACATTGTGATAAAGGAAAAATACTGATACAAAGAACAAATTATCAAACCACAAATATTTGAAAATTACGAATTACTAGGTTTTGCCCCCGTATTCGCACGCGCCACTCGCCCCTCCCCTCCCCCTTTTCCCCACCCTCCATACCCGTTACATTCATTTTTTAAACAGCTCGCGTGCCACCTATTAAAACGTAACAATCAAACATGCGAGATAAATTTTAACTATCAAAGAGATCTCCATAGTAACCTAAACAAATAACAAAATGACAGCGCACGTCAAACAATTACTTAGCAGTGCTTTGCTTTTCGTCTGGTCAATAAACGTATTATAAATAATTTCATAACGCCAGAGTTTACCAATGCATATAGCCTGTAGTACTCGCAAATAATTTAGCTTTCTATTAGTGAAAGAATTTTAAAAATCCATTCAATAGTTTTTGCGCGAAAGCGTAACACACATACACACATTCATACATCCATACGTCCAGACATCCATGCAAACTTTCGCCTTTATAATATTACTAGCTTTTTCCCGCGGCTTCGCTCGCATGGTATTATGGGATTCCCACTCCACCGCCTCCACCTTCCCTCTCCCCACTCCACTCCCCCCATCAACTCCCCTCCCCCCTCCCCTCACCGCCCTCTCCCTTCCCCCTCCCCTTCCCCCTCCACCCACCCCTCCCCTCACTCCACTCCCCCCACCAACCCCGTACCCCTCCCCATACCCTCCTCCATCCTTCCACTTTCCCCTTCCTTCCCTCCACCCTCTCACTCTCCTCCCCCCTCCCCTCACCGCCCTCTCCCTTCCCCCTCCCCTTCCCCCTCCACCCACCCCTCCCCCCACTCCACTCCCCCCACCAACCCCGTACCCCTCCCCATACCCTCCTCCATCCTTCCACTTTCCCCTTCCTTCCCTCCACCCTCTCCCTCCCCTAACCCCCTCCCCACCACCCTCCTCCCCCTCCCCTTTCCCCATCCACCAACAACCTCCCAACACCCCCTACCCCCCTCCCCACTCCCCCCTCTCACCTCTTGCATTCCACACATTCATTCCCGATAAGTTTAGTTTTCAAACTGCTCGCGTGCCACCTTTTATAATTTTTTTATACAAATTTCACAATGCCAGAACTCAATGGAAGTTTTATACAAATTAGCGAAAGAATTTTTAAAATCCGTTCAGTAGTTTTTGCGTCAAAGAGTAACAAACATACATTTTTTTATTTATGTTTATTTAGGAAGCATACAGTTGTGTATAAAGTAATTGTACATAAAATAGTGAATATTATTTAAGCCAGTTAAGCTCCATTTATAATATTTAGTTGTTAATGGTTAATGATTATGTGATTATGAATCAAGTGGTAATTAAACAATTATAGTAGGTAGGTACATGGTGTAAGCACGTTGTAAAAAAATATCAAAAAGGTTATAATAATCAATACAGAAATAATAGTTTCCAGATACGTTCAGACATCCACACATTCATACTAACTTTCGCCCTTATAATATTATATATTATCGTATCCCCTCTATTTAATTTTTAATATGTCATTGTCATCGGGATATTTTCCAATTGCATGGAAAAATAGTTACATCACACTCATATTTAAAAAAGGTGACAAATGCGATATACGCAACTATAGACCTGTGTGTATACAGTCAACTATTCCAAAGCTGTTTGAAAAAATTATTATGGATAAAATTATTTTTAAATTAAATGGGATTATAACAAGGTTTCAACACGGTTTCATGAAGAATAGATCAACTCTGACAAATCTACTGATATATGAAAACTTTATAGCAAATGCCTTTGCAGATAAATGTCAAGTAGATTCGATATATACTGACTTCAGCAAGGCGTTCGATAAAGTTTGTCATAAAATATTGATAAATAAATTAAGGAGTATGGGTATAACCGGGAACTTTCTTAATTGGGTAGAGAGTTATTTAACAAATAGGCAACTGTTTGTAAAGTTAAATGACGTAATATCGGATGCCTTTTCTGCCACTAGTGGTATGCCACAGGGCTCCCATTTAGGACCAATACGGTTTATTTTATTTATTAATGACATTGTAGACGTTTTTTCCGATGTTGATATCCTGTTATTTGCTGATGATTTAAAATTATATAAAAAAATTAAAAATATTTCTGATTGCATAATTTTACAAAAAAATTTAAACAACTTGTTTAATTGGTGTATATGCAATAAACTGGCACTTAACATTAGTAAATGTCAAATAATAAGATTTTATAAAATAAAGAAACCGATCATTTATGAATACAATCTTGACAAAATTATATTAAACTCAGTAGAAACAATAAATGATCTAGGTATTATTTTTAACTCAAAACTTACATTTATTAGCCATATAACTAATATTATTAATAGAGCAATGAAGATTTTAGGATTTATTATTAGAATAACCAAACAATTTTGTAACATTGACACTATTCGCATTTTATACATAACGCTAGTGAGAATTAGAATATAACTCAACGATTTGGGCTCCACATTACAATATCCATATTCAAGCGATTGAAAAAGTCCAGCATAGATTCCTTAGGTGTATTAATTTTAAATTAGGTATTCCAAGAGAATCCGTGGACTATAATTTGTTATTAAACTGGACTATTCTCGTAAATTTATCAGATCGCTGTGATCTATTAATATTATAAAAAATAATTCACTCGGTCTTGGATACCCCTAATTTAATAGAACTAATACGATTTCATTGCCCTGGTCACGCTAACAATAGACTGACTCTACCGTTCTACTATAATAACACACATACATTATCACATTATTACTCACCAATCAGTCGATTACACATTTTGGGAAATGAATATGCTAACATCGGCGACATTTATTTCTTAAAATTAGCGCAATATAAACATGCACTCAAAAATTATTTTTCCATAATGTAACTTTATATACGCAATATGGACATGTTGAAATGAAATTATGATATTTGTAACAAAATAATTGTATGTTATTTTTAAGTTTAAAACTACTATTATGTAATGATATTATTTTTATTACTTTTGTACTCTATTAAATGTTAATTTATAAAAAGCAGTATAGCCGTTTATGTATTTAAAATAAAATAAAAATATTAGCAGGACATAAAATATTAATATATAAAAATGAAGATCCTCACACAACACTTCAGTCGCATATTCTTTACAAATAGGAACTTATTACTATATTTTTTTTACTATATTTTAGCCTACGATTCTGGCATTAAAACATTCAGTTGTTTGGTTGATCGTTTAACTATTATACTAAAATCACACGTTTGGGTGCTTACAAAATATAAGGCGCTTGAAAACAAGATACAACGATTGAGTGCACTGGAAATGGACCAACATTTTATAGAAGAATATGTGAAGACGGGAGAAGTTGGGTGAGGTAAAAAGGTTGGGTTCAATGCAGCGGAGAAGCGATAACTAAGACGAATGTGGGAGAGGGGTTATCGAGTGAGAAACGAGGATATATTTAACAATAATGGTGTAAAGCTGACATAATCATCGAGGATAATATGGATAAAACCACGTTAGGGCAGATTGGCAGACCATTTTAAACAGTAAATTATCCTCAGAAGGGTGTTTCGTTTTTTTCTGATTTTATATAAATTAAAAGGCGTGATCTATTCTCTTTGGTTTTGAATATAGATGTTAAAAATTCGAAACATGGTGTGCAATGATATAATTTTTTTAAATAATGTAGATACTAATTTTTAAAATTTTGCACTTTTATTCTGCAGACCATTTTAATAAGTAGCAGGAAACGAGCACTACCACGTTTACTTATGCGATTGTGTTTGATTGAGAGAGATGTTTTCTTGAGGGATATCATTATTTTCATCAATATATCAAATGGATTCTAATTTTTCGATGCATTTAAATTTTTTGTCGTTTTGATTTAATTGCGTTATTTTGTGTTCTATATCCACAAAATGCCACACTATTTTTCAATTTTGAGGATGTAGAACAAATTATGGACATAAATATTATGGACAAATTATGGACTAACCAGCACTTTTAATTTTTTATGTATTTCACAATGTTCCAGGCGGACAACACAA
Organism: Limnephilus marmoratus; assembly: GCA_917880885.1. Taxonomy (NCBI): domain Eukaryota; kingdom Metazoa; phylum Arthropoda; class Insecta; order Trichoptera; family Limnephilidae; genus Limnephilus; species Limnephilus marmoratus. The sequence continues at coordinate 37,499,223 of OU862920.1, read as the reverse complement.
TGCAATTAATCAAAAAGGATGTGGAACAAACCAATGCGAAAGAAATCAGAGAACGGCAAATTATTAGTATTGTTTAATTCCGGATATGGAACAAACCAACACAATTCATTTTTGTAGATTTGGAACTAAACCACTTTTTATCTAACCGTTTTTTACTGGCATACAGGGTATTAAGGGACGTACTTGACTTACTTTAACCAGTGATTCCTGACATTATTTGGAGTAAAAAATGTAAATGAAATGTTGGTCTCCGGTGACTTTTTTTGATGACTTTTTTTTTGTTTTCAAAATTTTTTTCTTCAAAATCAAACAAAAAATAATTTCTTCCGCATGTCGTCACTGGTCACTCAGCCGGGTGTCCGACGAACCCCTTATCCCTCCTCCAACTGTTCAACAACTACCATATTGTTATGTTTTTGTAGAAAAAAAAAACATCAAAAATGTCACCGGAGACCAAAATCTCATTTACTTTTTTTACTCCAAATAATGTCAGGAATCACTGGTTAAAGTAAGTCAAGTACGTCCCTTAACACCCTGTATAATAAACTAAAGTTTTATGTGAAAAAGGCCATATCGTTAAAAATGGTAAGTAGAACAAGCCAATATTCTGTTAGCTGCTGGTCTATGTTAATTTTTTTTTTTTTTTTTTTTTTTTTTTTTTTCATAAAACAATGTTTATTGTGAAAAATTACTATGCAGTAACAGTTACATTAAAAAAAATTAAAAAGATAGCGAAATGTTCATGTAATTCAAATAAAAAAATTAAGTTTTATTTATATTCCTCTAAATCTGTCTTATTAAATTTATTGCAGTACACAATCACAAAATAAACAAAGGTTGTTTATCCTTGGTCATTTTGAAATTAAATTGATAGGTACCTAGACAGTAGTGGTAGGTGACTTGAGTACGTAAAAATAAAAAGACGCGCAAGCAACAGCAAGCAAGTAGAGGAAGAGAATCAAAAATCAAATTAGGTTTTTTTTTTTTTTTTTTTTTTTTTTATTGAATGAAAAGAACATGGTTTCACATGGTTTAATGAATTTCTACGCCAATGAAGAGTACTAGCTCTTGAGCTTGGCATAGGAGTTATTTTACACTATTTCATTTTTATGACATACATTCTACTTACAGTATACAGTAAATATAAACTATATATAAATTTAATATATAAACTACCATTATTTCATTTTTATAAGATACATTTTGCTCAGTGTATACAATAAATATAAACTATGTTGTGATGTTAATTTTGATTTGACATGAATTGAAGTTATTACATTTTGATTGGTGATGTTATGGTTGTTGTTTTTTTTTTAAAGATTAATTTTACTTTTTTCTTGAATGATACGAAATCTGTAATTTTTTTAATTTCTTCGGGAAGACTATTAAAATGTTTTATGCCTTTGTAAATATAATTATTGTGCATTTGTTGTGTTGAAAACAGAGGGATTTGGATGTTAAATTTATGCCTTAATGATGAGTTGAGTTTAAATTTTTTAGTTACATTTTCTTTGAATATTTGAAGTATTGAGTCTTTTTTATAGAGGTCTTCAATTTTTGGTACTTGGAAAATTTTGAACAATGATGCTGAAGGGAATGTTGGTTGTTTTTTTAATATTACTTTAATAATTAGTTTTTGTACCACTTTTACAGGACTTACAATTTTTTCATTTGCACCTCCCCATCCGATGATTCCATATTGAATTAGTGATTGGACTAGTGCGTAATAGACTTTTTTTAGGTTGTTTAATTTGAGAATATTTCTTAATCTAATGAATATATAGATACATTTCCTAATACGCTTAACCAGTTCACATATGTGTCTGTTCCATTTCATATGTTGGTCTACAATTACACCCAGGTACTTTATTTCGGTTACATGGTTTAATATGGTACATGAATTATTACAGACATCTTTGTTACATTTTTTGTTGTGTATAATTATATTAATGTTGGGATAAGTTTTGGCTTTATTTATTGAGAAAGGAATATAAACTGTTTTTTTTGCATTGATTGTAAGAAGGTTTGTATCGAACCAGGTTTTTAGGATTTGGATGTCATTATTTGCATTTTCATTTACAATTTTCCAGTCACTACCCTTAATTATGATAATCGTGTCGTCCGCGTAAGATATAACGGTTCCACTGAGGTTTTGTTTAAAAATATCGTTTACGTACATGATAAAAAGTAATGGTCCCAAAACAGTACCTTGCGGTATCCCAAAATCACTTGTGAGTGGTAGACTTGATGTGTGATTGATTTTTACAGTTTGTGTTCTTTTGTGAAGATAACTTTTTAGCCAATTTAGTGCTCTGTCGTTAAAACCCACAACCTTTAATTTTTGTATTAATTTGACATGTGATATACTGTCGAAAGCTTTTTGGAGATCTACAAAAATACCAACACATTTTAATGATTTGTCTAAAGCGTCTTGTATAGTACTAGATAATTTAGCAATGGCGTCTTTTGTGCTTTTGTTTTCCATAAATCCAAACTGGTTTTCGTGAATTATGTTATTGACCTTAATGAAATGAGTTATTCTTTTTTTGGCAATTTTTTCAAATATTTTTGCAATGTTAGATAGTAAAGAAATAGGACGGTAATTGGTTGGTTCTTCCGGATTGCCGGTCTTAAATATTGGTATAATTACGGATTGTTTGTACATGGACGGAAATATTCCGGTTTGAAAACTTGTATTGATTATATGAGTTAATGGTTTTGATACTTGTGATTTTATACTTTTCAGTGTTTGTATTGTGATCCCATCAAAACCTGGGGCAGAACCACCTTTCATACTTGTAATGATTTGTTCGATTTCTTCTTTAGTTGTTGGTTGAAATAGTTCAAATGAATACTCATTATTTACTGTAGTGTTTGGGTGATTTGGGGTCAGGTCTTGTTGGATTTTGCTAGCAAGGTTTTTTCCTACATTAGCAAAGAAGTTGTTAAATACATTTGCGGCTTCTAAGGGTTTATTTTTACAGCAAATTTTTGAATCATTGTGTCTTATTGTGTTGACTGTTTTATTTTTGAATTGTTTTTTTTCTATAATTTCATTTATGATGGACCAAGTCTTTTTACTGTCATTTTCAGCTAATTCAAGTTTTTGTTTGTAGTAGTCATCCTTTATGTTTTTTATAAGATATGTAAGTTTTTTTTTATAAGCTTTGAAATGTTTTTGTAATGTTATGTTTTCCGGTTATTAAATCGTTAATGTGGAGTAAATTGGTTTGACGTAATTAAATGGATGTATTTGAACCTCATTGCATATTAAAAGATTCTCCAAGATTTATTGACGAGAGGCCTTGCTCAGAATTAAGGTAGTGCTTGAAATAGCATAAGCTATGTTTTTTTATCAATCTTTAACAGATGGACACACATCAATATGATTCTACATCTCCTTTCACCTTCTCTGTCCTCTTCCCTGGCAACAATTGATTCACTGACTCAGCACATCGAACTCTACATAGCACATCAAAAGAAGTATTGGTGCCAAATATGTATTTTTCCTTCGAAAGGATCGTAAGAAATTGCATGGCTGAAAAATATTATAAATTCTACAGCCTAAAGCACCGAAAAAAATACAGATTATTTAAGTTATTCATAGAAGATAAGTTTATGTAGGTATACCATTCAAAGACAGACTCAAAAATATTATTTTACCAGCCCACGAAAGATATTACCATTGTGGGATGTATGTGTCTGAAAGTACGTTTAAAATATTTACCTCAGTATCATTGCCTTTCAAAAACAAAAAAAGACAATTTTCTTTATAATACAATTATTCCTCTTATCGATAAATTGCAGAGAAGAACTGAAATTTACCTTTCGAATGAACACCGTTAACAATGCTCTAATCATAGGTACTACGTTATCTAACCACATTATCGCTTATCTGAATTATTCCATTTCCAAGTTCCAATTTTGAAAATGACACTTAAATTCAAAGTATATTTGAGTTCATTTAACGTGAATAATTACCCGCAGGAAGAGCACACATCACATACAACTGAAAATTGTATGTTTGATGATTGATCTAAATGGCAAATACCTCGTGAACAGGCAGGGCTTGTCAAAGGAGAGGAACTCGAGAACAAATACTCAACATCCGACAACTTATTGAGACATGTCGGGAGTTCAACTTGCCAGCAATGCTATGCTTCATTGACTACTCCAAAGCATTTGACTGTGTACAGTGGAACCATCTGCGGGAAGTACTTAAGAAGAGAGAGTTTCTAATCATCAAAAACCTATACAACGAAGGACACGCAGGTATCAAAATTGACATCCAAAAATCGAACACATTTAAAGTGAAAACATCGTTACCTCTCGGGTGCATCCTTTCTCCAATGATATTTAAAATATATGGTGAATACAAAATGCATGAGGTTCTTGGTGGATGGAAAAGTGGAATAAGCGTTGGTGGCCAAAAAATCTCAAATTTCCGATGCGTAGATGATACTTCCCTTATCACCTCTTTTGAAGAAGAAATGTACAACGTCCTGGCTACAATAAAGGAAGAAAGCTGTAATAAAGGTCTACTGATCAAAAAGGCCAAAACAAAACTAATTGTGGTCGACATCGATAAGGGCAAACACATTTGTAACAACAAATAATGCTCTTACAGACTTAGAAACGGGAAACGATTTTATATACCTAGGAGGTTGTGAAATATGTAGAAGTGAAAAGAAGAATTTGCATTACAAAAGACGCCATGAGTAAAATTAAAAAAATATGGAGTGACAGGGGCCTAATGAAGACCAAGACCGGGCTTTGATTTTCCCCGTGTTTCTTTACGGTGTGGAAACACGGACACTTAGAGCCAGCGAAAGTAAACGATTAGCCTTAGGAATGTGGTATCGGAGAAAAATGCTCAGGATCCGTGCACAGCCAGACGCACAAATGTACCATCTTCGAAGAGCTAGGCATCCACAGTAGGCATTCAACTATCTGCCTACGACGTATCTTTAATTTGGTAGGCGGGTATGGGTACCGCCGCCCTGGGAACCATTTATTGGATGACCAACACCTCTGCCACAGGTCACCCCAAGTGGTTCGCCACGTTTGGTAACTTAGCAGGGGTGGCCGGGTTCATGGGGTAATGTTTGTCTGGGTCTTGATGGCGGGTGCGTCGGCCCACCTTCTTCGTGGCGGGCCGGATTGGGAGATGCTGGTTGAGGGAGACCCTTTACAAGCGGTTACCGTTGTCCGGGCCACTCGGTAGTACGACCCTCAGGCTCACGACTGAGGGTGGGCTGCCCCATCAACGAGTGCAAAAACCCCGCCGCTGCTGTTGTGCCGGTTCGTGACCGGAGGGGACCCAGCAGTAGCGTTTGGGGCGCACCGGGCGACCTCTCCAGCCAGACTCTCCCAGCCCATCGCCTTGCACCGCAGCGGGTGGGTTGGATTCATACGTCCGTCACTCCTGGACACTCTGATCCCCAGCATCTTACCCATCCCTCATACCTTTTCCTTCCGGACCTTCCTTTCTCCTCATAACAAAAAAAAACACCTATAAAACCATGAATCCAACAAATAACAATAATATCATTATTACAACGGCGAGAAGCAGGAGTCACCAACATTCGCGGCCTGCACAAAAACTTAAACTTCGTCCACCACTACCTTCTCTCCCAACGTCCTAACCTTCTTTTCCTTTCTGAGACGCAGATAGCCGAGCCTACAGACGCCTCCTATCTGGATTGCCAGGGCTAGACTCTCGCAGGCAAATTCAGACCCAAAGGAGGTGTCTGTCTCTTCAGCCGAGCTGACGTCAACTGTGTGCGACTGGTGAATCTGGAGAACTCCAGATTCGACGTAATGTGGGTGCGTGTCAATCTTGCCAGTGCGGTAAGATTTTACGCGTGTTTATACCGCTCACCGAACCCTAGCGTTTCAGATACGTCCGAACTCTTCAAACATCTAAGTAATACTATTGATAATAACGACTCATGTTGACTCATAACGAACCTTGGTTACGTTACGAGTGTGCTTTAGACCACACGACTGAAATAAAACTTCACTAACTTATTAGCAATAGGCAAAACACAGTGGGTCGCTTAAGTACGCCATTAATGCATACCAGTTTTGCACAACACTTCTACACATACAATGGAGTGATGTGGTTTAATCAATTAGCAATGGAACTGAGGTTGGGAGTTGGGACCTGACTATAATAAATTCAAAAATAGACTACACAATGATATCTTAAATAGTTTGGCTACCTAAAGTCGCATTGGCAATTGATTAAAAATACTTAATTGACAGTTTCTTTTTTTTTAATTTATTTTTATTTTATATATATAAATATTATTATTTTTTATCTATGCACGTATATATTTGTGTTATAATTTATTTTTTTATTTTTAATAAACTTCTCTTATGTTCTGCCTTTACACACGAGTAATTTCACTCTCGTAAAGGTTATATATTGTATACATATATGTGTTTTTACAGTTTTTTAATCAATGTTGCATGTGTAATTCATGATTATGTTACATGTGTATGTATACAAAAACTAATAAAAAAAATAAAAAAATTATATCTCCCTCTCAACTTCCGTTCGCCTCGCCCGAACATAATACACGAAGCGTAACTCTCTATCTACTTTCTATCTTCACTAACTTATCAACCGTCCGTACGCCTCACTTTTTGTGTCACGCATTCGCCTATTTACTCCCCAAATCAAGCGTGCGTGAAGAAGTTTTACTTCAAAAATTCAACAACAATAAATTGTAACCATAAATTTTAACAGTTACCCGCTTTACCCGACGCCTGTATTCGCAGGTTACCATAACACCTTTTCATTAAATATTTTATTTTTCTCTTAACTGGATTTTTCAAGGTTCACATGTGTGAAAAAAGCTCGTGGGTTGTGTACACTTACCTTTGTAATAATATATTTAAGACCTTTTACGTTTTCGTGTCGCAAGTATCAGTCCGATCTGAGTTTGATAAAACTTTCCCATTTGTTAGAATTGTACGCAGTTGCTGTTTTTGATAAAATATTTGCAAAGTGATTTGTAGTTTGGAAAGATTTTTAGTTGGAGGGCGGTTTTGCCTTCGGGCTGTTTTGTGAAAATAAGGAAAGGAGGTTGGAATGAAATCTGAAAACAATTCTTATATTTACAAAAACATCCAGAGTCCATATACGTTCTCATCTATTATTCTTATCCTGAAGTTATCATATACCCATAAAAATAATCGTTTTTATTTTTTTCGTTTTATTTCGGCAGAAAAATATTTAAACTCCTTTCCCACCCTCGCGGGACCGGATCGGACAAATCCTTTTTTGGAGCATTAAATTAATCCTGAAATTTGTTATATCCTCACGTTTAAGCGATGGAGCAGATGTTCTAGGCTTTATTGCTAAACAAAATTATTTCTGGTCCTCCATATGACCTTAACAAACGCTTTTTTTTCATCAAATTCTGAAGTACAGACTAATTTAAACATTTTAAAAGTGTACGTAAGTGGGTATTAATCGTGCTACGAATAAGAAAACATTTCAATATAGTCAACAAAGCAAAAAAAGCGTAACAAACGAACTTTGAAGAATGTGTAACTTCTGAATACGATGCCTAAAACAAGTTTAGCAGTCGTCGAAATTATATATATATGTAAAGAAAACCACTTATGAGTGCTTTCCTTAAGCTTGTATTTGCTGCGTCACTGAGTAAGTACTGAGCTAGTTAGTGGCCCACTAGATGTCAGAACAAATGAATCGAGTTAGGAAAATATAACTGTCAGAATTATTGGATTAACAATTCCTGAAAATATTATCTTATTTTATTTATTATTTATTAAAGAAACCTGAAATAAGGGCTTTAAATGTTGTTTCTTTTGTTTTTATAGGTAAGTGAATCTTTTGTTAACCGATAATATAATTTTTAAGAGTTGTAAATACGTATTGTTAATAAATCTTTTGTTTTTATAGAGAAACGCAACTACGCCTTTGTTTTATTCAAGAATATAAAAAATCATTATATATATATTTTTTTTATTTTTTTTTATTACATAACATTGGATATATTTAACAACTGAAAATATTAAAAATATGTACAAGTTTAGTGTTATTATGTCTTGTCGGTCGATAATAGTTCCGATTCAGATTGCCCGTTCTAAGGAACCAATTAAAAAAAAAAAAACAAAACTAGCTTTAGTATTATATACATACTTATACATACCGTTACATATATCCCCGCCCCCCTTACATTCATTTTCAAACAGCTCGCGTGCCACCTATTAAAGCGTAACAATCAAACACTCGCAGTTTCGCATTTATAATATTAGTGTAGATTAATAACCTAAACAAATAACAAAATGGCAGCGTTGGCATGGCGTTTTGGCATTCCTCGGTTGGCTGAGTTACCCATCACGACACAGACTTTCAGCTTGCAAACAGTTCCGCTTACAATGGTGGTAGTAGAAGATTTTTTCGTAACCCCGGAATGTTGTTTTTCTTTTTTTAAGAAATATATAAACACGCTTTCCACCTTGCAACTTTTAACATTATTATTATTAGTATAAAGAAACATGGCATTGAATTGCCTAAGACTGGCCAGTTTTTTGTTTGTAAATTTGGGTCTCCTACGACAAGACATGTACGAAACAATCGACAAAAACAAAAATATTTCCCTCGGAAAACAAAAACATTATAATCCTGACTCAGTATTATTATTTTTGTTTGATGTTTTGAAAAGATACTTGTCGTAAGAGACGAGCCAAAATGACAACTTTTATAATCCGCACTAATGTTTATTCTCTTATTTTATCCGCTACCCATCAAAAACGTTTTATTGTTATTTTACACAAAGGCGAGTAGTGGGTAACTTTGTTGTGGAGCATTATTACGTTAAATTTTGACGTTAAACATACAAACTATCTTATGAAAACAGGAATGCACAATTTATTTTATGTTCACGTGAACAAATCTTTCGTCCAAAGCAGACGAGTAAATTATAACTTTTACGAAAACATTTCGCAATGGTAATTTAACAAATCTACGTCAGCATTTTGCTGGAAATTTTATTCAACATTTTACTAATAATCACTAACGGGGGATGTAAAGCAACCTAAGTAGATCATAATCACTAATTCTTTGTTCATAATAACTCTTTTATTCGAACGTGAATTTATATTTTTTCTATTTATATACTAAAATTAGACCAAGTAAGCCATTAAACCACCAACAAAGATTAGGAACCGCCGTTAGAGAGGAGATTCCGCTTTATCGGTGAATGTGATTGGCAGTTCAATTTAAACCATTTTAGATTGATGGTGACTGTAGGGTGTTCTTCAAGGTACGTATTTTTTAATTTAGTTTTTATGTGATCTTCACAATAATTCCAACTGCTCCCAGTCTTCTGGAGCCAGTAAGACTATGACATCCCCAATCAGAGCATGTCGTATGGCCGAATTGGGGAGGGTAAGGGTATGGAAAAGAGGAAGGTGGAAAAGTACCTGACTATTCAGGTTTGCAACGTTTCAATTCTGAATGGTGGTCTTTCAACAGGGCGATACTGTAATCCCTGCCTCGATCATGTTAATGGAGATGTAGAGTTCTGATTTCGAATCATGTCTTTTTCGCCGAACCTAAACATTTTTCAAAATATGCTTAGCGTGGTTGAAATTTAAGTACCCGGCTTCGAGAGTCTGTCTGACGCTACGTCGTTCGCACCGCGCCATATAAACATATGTGTGTGAAATTTCAAACAAAGCTACCGTTGTAATTCTGTTTCTAATTCAAGAATTCGTCAAAGGATGGCGCCACTTCCGTCAGTAGGTTGCATGAGAACGTGCCCCCCCTGGAAGTAAGTACTACGATTTTGTAAATTTGAATATCTTCCTGACATGGAAAGATTAACGGTAATACTTAGTTGTACCACGCGGCTATATATTACATATGACGTCATTACCCAGTTACTTTGTCCCGGTGACTAGCTATCACTGGATCACAGTAGATCCGAGGAACGAGCTATTTTTGGAACCAGTTCCTAGACGTGGGTCGTTACGTCGTTTTCAAGAAACGTAACGAAACTAGTTTCTTGGTCGGCGTAACCTGTTTCAAAACAGGTTATATTTGTAACTAGTTATTTTCATTCGGCTACAGTTAAACACGAAACTGTATACCTCAACCATCTATACAGTTAAGCACGAAACGAAAATAAATTAAATCATTATTTAGTATCCAAGTGTTTTTAGCTATACAGTAAAATCAATATATATTAAATTAACTTCCCTTCATACTTTATTCAGGCCTAGGACTGACTGGATTAAATGTATTGATGATTAATTCCTGCCCACGACTTTGTTCTAGGGTCCTTGCCGTTGATTGTGCGGTACAAATGTATGTATAATGCATGGAGGTGTTTTCGTTTCAAATGTGTTTTCAAATTCGCAGTTGAACTTTTGAAGCTATAAACTTCACCACAACTGTTGCATTTCGCTTTTTTTTCATTATCCTGTTTTTGAAAAAAGTTCCATAAAGTACTAGAATTCATTCGTGATATTTTTATACCTCACTATATTTACACTTTATTTAGACATTACAATCCACACTAATTATATTTACATAATAACAAAGAAAGGTTACATTTAATTTACATAAAACACTAAAATAACATATTAATTTTTAGAATAAAGTACTCAAAATTATACACAAGTACAACAACGAACTAAAACAAACTAAATTATTTTACTTTAAATTCAAAAAGTGGTCCCTCGCTTCCCAGAAACGGAACCCACTCCCACTTATTCGGAAATTTTCGATCTAAAATCTCGCATGCTCGGCCGGCCTGAAGGCGCAACTACGCGAAACGCGGTGAAACTACTCAGTACTCAGTTACTCACATCACATCCAACACCAAAAATAACGCATTTAGAAAAATAACTACTCGTAATTTTATTGAAACTAGTTATTTCCGTTACATACCGTGTAACTAGTTATTGTATCTAGTTACGTTAAATAACGCCCACGCCTACCAGTTCCTAAAGGAATTATAAAATGGTCACCAACACTCTAGCTGGGCGAAGCCGAACCAAAAGCCGCCAACATGGCCTAACAGTAAAAATCTGCGGTGCGGGTTTTTAACTGCTCGTTTTTGTGTCATTAACTAATAAATATAATTATAAAAACATATCTCCAGGAAAATACAACGCAGGAGTAGATATTTTACTTTAATATTGAAGTTGCAAATGTTACAAACATTATTAATTTTTACTAGTAATTAACTTAATTTTTTCTCACGAATATAAATGCAAACGGAAAAAACTTTGGAAAATCAATTATTGACCATGGGCTCAATTTCCTGGGGAACAATGTGTAAAGTATCAACTGGAAAGGGATAAACTTACCCGGGGAGCAAATAAGAATTGTTGGGGATCATTTTATGTCGATGTTGAGTTTTTTCTGCTTTAGAATGATTTAATTATTACCCGCGCAATCACCTGGTTTACAAATCAGCCAGAGGTAAGGCGCTTAGATGAGGACGTGGAGATGACGGTCACATAAGCAGAAAGTGAAATTAAATAGTCATAACATTCAGATTTAAAATATCACCAAAGATAACAAATTCAATCAAGCTTCATTATCCTAAACCACGTTTAAAACATGCTGTAGCGTGCATTTATGAGAATGAATGCTGACTGCCATTTCCTGCTCTTACTCACCACCTATGTACGTCATCGTTATTTGAAGTATGTAAAAGTTATGCAAAGCAATAAAATATTAATTTTTATGTTAATGAGTAAAACCTCAAAATGTAATCTTATATATAAAAATCTCGTGTCACGGTGTTTGTGGTCGCACTCCTTCGAAAAGCCTTGACCGATTTATATGAAATTTCTTATGTTTAGTTTGCAGGTATGAGAATAGGTTTTAAAGTATATTTTAAACCGCTAGGTGATTAGAGTGTCCCTCTCCAGAAAAAAATTATCTTTTTTTGACTATTGTTTTAAATATATATTTTTTTATTTGAAATCAAAAAATTCCTATAACCCCAAATTTTAATCCACCTACCCCCACCCTCGTATTTCAAACGGAACGAAATTATTATGTTGTTGAATGACAGATGGCGCTACGTCTGCCTCATCGAACTTTCATCCATACATGCGGAATACATTCACGAGAAGCGTCGCGTCTTTTTGATATTTCATTCGGCATCATGTTCTCGCGTGGGCAAACCATTGAGCTTATTTGTGTTGGCTAAAGACGGACCGACAAAAATATTGTACACTCAATTGCTCTTCGAAATTCAAACTGATTTTTTTTATTTCATTTTCCTACTTTAGTTGGTGTTTTTTGTTTTTATCGGCGGTCATCGTCTACAGCGCTCCTTTCCTCTTTCTGTCATAGATCCCATCCCCACACACTTACAATACATTCGTTATTTTTTATTTAACAACCAAAATATTCACTAGAAATAATTTGTATGGCAGAACAACGTTTGTCGGGTCAGGTAGTATTTAATAAAATGAAGACAATATTAGCGAAACTCAAACGAAAATTTGAAAACAGAAAAATCAAATAGGTATATTCTTTATTTCATTAGATAGTAATATATTTGTTAATTTCAGCCGGTTATGTCGTGGTAGGTTTTCCTCTTAGGTTTTGCTCTTTTAACCCATCGCTTTTCACTGCGGTGGATGGGATGAATTCATAAGTCCTCCTGGACACATTGATTCCAAGATTCATACCCACCCCTCACACCTTTTTCCTTCCTTGAACTTCTTCTTCTTCTTTTCCCTAAAAAGATCCTTCTCACGGCATTTTCAAAGACGATATAGGCCTTGAAGATTTTTTTCCTTGGGGACTCCCGTGTGGAGCTAGGATAAAACAATAATTTTCTGCACAGATCGTGTGAAACCCAAATCTTTTTGTGTAATTCAACATTGAACATAAGTTTTGTCATATGTATTTTCAATAAATTCATTAGTGTCGTGGTATATAATCACATACCACTGAATTTAAAAACCTCTCTGCTTTTGAATTTATGCATACCAATACAAGCTATGTATTAAAATAAGCTCAGCGGTTTCAGTTAGGAAAAGCCGAAAATTCCTTTTGGGGAAAACAGCCGCGCCGTTTTGGGATCAGACCACATAACCTTTCGCTTTCCGAGTCCTTATTCCGCACCGCGTGATCGGCAGAAACAACCGCACACACAACCTGCTCCCAGCGAAAAACTACACTGAAATAAGTGATTGAGCTGAAGCCGGCATGTTTTCATATTTACATTTTAATACCCGCTTCGGAATAAGTGCGATGTGTTTGTTTGGGTAACTACCTCTGTCTTTTTGTGTCTCGGTTAGTTGGAAATTCATGCAGGATTACACGCGCTCTCGATTATAGAAACGCAAAATTGTTAAGTCACCATCCTTTGCTGTACAACCCCGGTGTGTAAACGAATTTTTAATCTTTAATTTAAGCACAGTGGATTTATTAAACTACTCCTGATAGATAATTATAAAAAGGTTGTTTGGGTTACGTTGTACTTAGCATTTTAGACAAAAAACGATATACCTAGATATCTGAAGAGGATACTTTACGTATCTTATACTCTTTGATTTTAATTTTCAGAAGGAAATGTACGCTAAAAAAATGGTTAAGTGAAAGAACTTTTTTGTACTAATTTCTGTTTTTCCGCTTTTCGATTTAATGTTTTTTCCATTATTATTTTCTCTTGTCTTTTCTTTTAATTTCTTTCATTTTCTCTGTTCTGTATTTCTTATAAATTTTATTAACAATTTTTTTTTTCCAAAATACATGTTTTTTTTAATGTATAAAATGTAATGATGTGTATATTTTATATACCTGTCTCAATTAAAAGAAAGTAAATGTCAAAAGAACCCGTTGACAAACTGATATCAATCAGTTTAATGGGACTTAATTTAAAAATGTAAAAAAAAAAACTGAAAATAAATAATACCTAAAGGAATTTTATTAATAAAAAATTTAAAAAATACTAACTTTATAGATACCCTTTCATGCGTGTATGTAACCTATATTTTAGTAACGAGTGATTATGGAATTTTCATATTTTATATATTCCAAGGATATTTAATTTATTGAAGTGAAAACTTCTTTAGCACCGTTGTGTTTTTCTCGATAAAAAGAGACAAACACATATCTGCAGGATTTAGCCGGCGAGAGAATGAGATAGCAATAAAATATTTATTTATTTCGCAGATACTCGGTTCCAACATTATAAAAAGATAAATACATGGTCTTACGCAAGTCTCCTTCAGTCTAGCGGTATAAATCTCCTTGCGAACCTTAGAGGCTAGACATTCAACGGACCAAGATAAACAAATTATTCTATTTTTGTAAAATCAATATTCAAACCACTCCAAAATAAACAGGCAAAGAAAACATAAAGCGACATCTAGCGATTCCGTAAAAGAAAACGCAAATACTAATAAGATGGACAATGTACAGCACCAGGGTACCTAGCATGGTCGATCGAAACAGGTTTTATCGAAAATGTCGGTAACTTGTCATCGCTCCCAAGCACGACTACAGGCCGCTAACGAAGAAATAACAGTTTACGTCAAAAAAAATTAGTCACGTTTTGAACTGTTGTTTGTTCGTTAGCGGCCTGCAGTCGTGCTCGGGAGCGATGACAAGTTACCGATATTTTCGATAAAACCGGCATGTTATGTACCCAGGTGCAATGGAATTAGACGACAAAAATATGGAAAAAATCTTCCTTCACTTTGATAAAAAAGTGCTTCGTAGTCTCACCACTCTTGTCTACTTCAGTTTTCTGAAGGTTTCACTTCTACCGCGTGTGAATTGCACACTCTGACTTTTATTAATTTTTAGTCAGCTCCCATTTTTGTGAAAGAGTAAGTTTTGAGTATGAGTAAGCTTACAATAAGACACTGCTTCGTACCTACAGGCTGCCATTTTATTGACATCCTATGTTTTCTCAGGGGAAAGCTATTTTTTGTAAAGAAAGACAAACCGCTTAATGATAATAATTACTGACAATATTTAAAAATTCCTATTAACTACCAACCTCATTATGAGCAGAAAAAAATGCTTGTACAACGATGGAGGACTTAGTCAACCGAAAAAATAAACCCACAACATCTGGGTAAAATTGGTGTTGTTACTGCTGAAACATGATTCACATAAAATTTATTAAAAAAAATTGGTTTGCTGCTTTTTAGAAAAAAGGGTTAATTTAATCCAGTTTTACCTAAATCTTACAAGGGATAAAAGAGGATCGACAAAAAAGACTAAATTGCCGGATAAAAGTGTCGTCTTCACTACAGTATGGTTCATTCCTTCCCAACGAAGTAAGAAGGTATGAGTATAATGTAATTATATCACTAACCGTCTCCTTAAAGCTAAGAGAATAACCCAACGGCTTGATTAAAATTTTTGCCTATATCATTATGAGCTGGACATTTCTCTAAAAAAATAACTTCATAAAAACACTAAATAAGCAGTAGTTCATCATCATTCAAAACGGCTGTTCAAATACACAATTGCCAGTCAAAAATTAAAACCACGCTGGTTCAATTTTGAAAGCGTAATTTGATTACCGTCCGTTAATTAAATCGCCTTATCACATTTTAATATTTATTTTATTTTTCCACGTGAATTAAAACTCTAATCCATTTACAAAATGAAAATTATACTTCAAAATTTTAACAATGCCTATATTTTCCGTCATAAAATTAAATTTAAAATATATTATATATTATAAAAGAAAACGTACAAAAGTGTGAGTCCTGCTAAAACTCAAAAACGATCAATGGGGTTATTTGTATTTAGGTGTAAGATGGTACAATATATTATTATCAAAAAACAAAATTAGTATAACAGAAACGCTGAAATATGAAATATTCAAAAAGCAAATTAAGTCACTGAAATTGGATAATGATATATTGTACCCTTAATGTATTTTACCCCTACTAAAAAATGTAATATTTAATATTTTTTAAAAAATTGTATTGTTACTGTCCTTCTATAACTATTTTTTTCTAAATTGTGTATCTATCTAAAATAATGTTGAAATTTTATTTCATAAGTTCTTTGATAATTGTTTACACTCATTAGAACATCATTTTTATTTTTTGCGTGTAAATACTCCTCCCATAAACACGAGCTCCTAGAGATCAACTTATGGAGTAGTAGAATAAAATGTGAAATATTTTATAACCTACCATATGTAACCATTTGCTATATATGTAAACAAAAAATTCTTGAAATAAATAAATTTAAAAAATATGGTGTAGTAGCCCTCTATCTCCCATCCATGAAGAAAGTTCGCATTTTTATCTGAAGGGCGTGTTTTTGAAGCTATAAGGGCTGGAAGTTTCGCCCTCTAGAAATTTCTAGAACAGTTCAGAACGTTCGAGTGTATTCGAGAGCATTCCACAATATTCCAGATCATCCCGGAATATGCTGAAATGTTGTGGAATGTTCGGGAATAGGGAATCAGGAGCATCACTGTGGAACATTCCAGAACACTCGCGAATTTTTCATTTTCTCTGTTCAGTTTCACTCTCGAAGTCCCGACCGATGATTCCGCCAGACCAAAATCCGCACCAAACAGAGAATTTTGCAGGATGCATTTGGTGCGGTGTATCTCTTGAGGATGGGTATCGTCCCATATCCGGAAATTTTGCTTATTTGCATATCCATTCATCCAAAAATGGGCCTCGTCGCTAAATATGATTTCTTGGCGAAATTTTAACGTTTGTCGAGCAGACGGAGCAGGACAGAGCAGTGACTTTGATAATAAGATATAATGACTTGCATAAGTTGTTCAGCGCTGTAAACTTCCATGATAATTTGCACACACTACTAAACAATTGACAATAAATTTGACAGATGTCACTTAAACAACATGGCTGCTACAACCTTTCAAAGTTCGACCGTCCAAATTGAAAGACCTTGTGTAACCATGGTATGTTGACTGCCTAGTAGACTATTTTCCATTACACTTCTTTTTCCTTTGCAAGGACATCATTCAAGTTATATGATATATTCATATTTCGTATTCGTATTGACAACAAATTTGACAGATGTCACTTTAACAACATGGCTGCTACAACCTTTCAAAGTTCGACCGTCCAAATAGGAAGACCTTGTGTAACCATGGTATGTTGACTGCCTAGTAGACTATCTTCCATTACATTCTTTTTCCTTTGCAAGGACATCATTCAAGTTATATGATATATTCATGTTTTATATTCATATTGACAACAAATTTGACAGTTGTCACTTTAACAACATGGCTGCTACAACCTTTCAAAGTTCGACCGTCCAAATAGAAAGACCTTGTGTAACCATGGCATGTTGACTGCCTAGTAGACTATCTTCCATTACACTACTTTTTCTTTTGCAAGGACATCATTCAAGTTATATGATATATTCATATTTTATATTCGTATTCACATTATTCATTTATAAAGATAATAAAGAGAGATTGTGAAAGGGTACTGAATTTCAAGAACTAAAGGATATTCTCCACGCTAAAAGTCATCTCTGTATCCCACTCAAAAGTATTCAAAAGTACATGTTGTTGACCGGTACAAAAACAGGGAGATATGAATGACCCAAAAAAATGGTAAAAAAACATGCATATGGCATCATAAGCACCAGTTTCAGTGGATGCTGGATATTAGAATGTATCGCATCACTGCCGATATCATACAACGATCTTTCAATTTTCATTTTTATCAATAACGTTTATTTTAGTTAAAAATTATTAATTTATTATTTAGGCGCACTAAAAAATCCCCCAACCTTCTCGTCACTTATTGACTGACTTGATTAACTGACGTTTGTTTTTTTTACACGTTTACGAACCGTAAGTCTCTCGTGAAATTAAAATATGTACCAATATTAATATATTAATTTACCTGTTACACAGTACCCTTATTATACTCGTAGTACCCCTGAGTCAATTTGACAATTGGCTGTGAATGCGAAAACAGAAATCTGCAATACCTACAGTTCACTGGACTTCAAGCTTCAAAATTATCACTTGCTCTTTGCAGGGACCACGCAGCATTCATCGCGCAACATTTCCCGCATTCTTACTTTCCTTACAGCAATCGGATGGTGGCAATTATTTAACGACCCGTGGGACGATGGCCTTAGTTATCACAAAAATAACTGAATGTATGTACACCGTCGTGTTTTGAAACTCGATTTAACTGAAGCGAGCGAGAGCAAAAAAGATAAACACATACATCTATATGATTTAGCCTGCGAGAGAATCCGGTTCCAATATAATACGATAAATCCACAGTCTCTTTCGTGTAGCGGTATATAATTAAATAAGTGCTTCGTAGTCTGCAAGAGAGGTGGGTTTGCAAATCAATGAAAATAAAACAAAAATCATGATGCAAACCAGAACCCCTCACCGCAGAATAAAAGACAAAGTGAAATTTAAAGACAATTATAATTTCGAAGTGGTCGAAGAGTTTACCTACCTGGGCTCCATCATAACGCAGGACAATGAAGACCCAGTAGAAGTAAGAAAGCGCATTACAGCCGCTAACAAAACTTACTTCGCGTTGCTGCCAGTGTTCAAATCCCGAAACGTCCATAGGAAAACCAAAATAACCTTATATTAAACAATTATCAGAACGGTCTTGGCCTATGGATGTGAGGCGGGAACACTGACAGCAAAGTCAGCGGAACGGCTGGACATCTTCGAAAGAAAGGTACTTCGAAGAATCTTAGGAGCGGTGCGAGAGGGAGAGGCATGGAGAATCCGCCACAATAATGAGCTCTATGATATTTACCAAGCTCCCAGACTCTCCACCCATTTAAGACTCCAAAGATTAAGATGGGCCGGACATGTGCACCGAATGCCAAGCACACGAGTACCGAAGAAGGTTCTGACAGGACACCCGGGAGGTAAACGAAAGGCGGGCAGACCTAGACTGAGATGGGAGGATGATGTCAGGAAGGATGCAAGAGGATTACTCCATGTTGCAGATTGGAAGACGACGGCCGAGGACAGAGGGCGGTGGAGGCTTATTTTGAAGGAGGCCAAGGCTCGAAATGGGCTGTAGCGCCATTGAAGAAGAAGAAGAAGTGCTTCGTAGTCTTGTCTACTTTAGTTTTCTGAAGGTTTCACATCTACCGGGTGTAAATTGCACACTTTTTATCGATTTTTTTTACGTTAACCCCACACAGAAGGCCCATGAGGAAAATAGTTTCCATCAGGGCCTATGACGTTTTTGGGGATGCTGTGTTTAGGGTCGTTTTAAGGAAAGGAACTAGAGGATGTTCTGGTAAGGAAAAAGACATGAGAGGTGGGTAGGAATCAAGGGGCCAGTGTGTCCAGGAGTGACGGACGTATCAATCCACCCCTCCCGCTGCGGTGCTGTGGTGTTTGTACGAATGTGTCAGTGAGCAATAGAGCTAGGATGCTTACTTAGAGCTAGATGCTCTATAAAAGGCAATGCAAGTTAGAAGTATGTCTCTTTTGCTACAAACAGCTCCCTGTAAGTCCGTACATCACAGGTGCAAGACGATGAGTCGAGAGAGACCAGCTGGAAAGGTCAATGGTCTACCCAAACCGGCCTCTCCCGACCCGGACCATAACACAGCTGGTGAAGAGGTACATCCGCCACTAAGACTTGAATACCCTTCACCCGATGAAAGTAGGCACCCCTGCTAAAGTATCTAAGGGAGAGGTATCGGTTATCCAATGAATGATTCCCGGGGAGGCAGAAACCAAACCCACCTCCCAAATTGAAACACATAAACATGTAAACAGGGGAGCTTTTAAGTAAATTTGAAGACGGTGTGACAGTGATATTTAATTTGAGTGATTAGCTGTTCAGTTAATTTGACGTATGTTGGCAACATGTTAATCTCATTCCTTTTAAACCCATGTTGGCGGCCATTAAAACTCTTTTTCACATGTGACATTTTAATTTGGGATTTAACATGGTCTCAGGGGACTATGCGCGCTGTCCAGAGTATCAAGACCTTGAGTTAAACAGATTATGTATCATATTATAAGCACTTTTCATTCCGATTGAGTTCTGAGTTTCGTGGACATTTAAGTAGATTATTTCGAGAAAGGTTAATGAGATGTGATTTTTGTAGGATTAAGTGTGCTTTTAGAATAAACAGTAGCGCAGACCCGTGAAAAATTACTGGATAGTGTGGATTTACCTTTCAAAATAAAATAATGTCAATTTTTTTTGTAACGTGTAGATATTTTTTTGTTGACAAATTAGAGACGTCAGAAATAATTAAACTTTCAAATGAACATCGTTAGTGGGTAAATTTGAAAGTCATCTGTGAAAATTTTAAATAAAATAAATACACATTTCTTTAAAATAAAATAATTCTAGTACCTACTAAATCGCTTGCCTGAATTATAATCAACTCCAATTTTAAAATTTGAAGGTTCATTGGCCTTCAATAATAATTATTTCACACAAGAATAATATTTAACGCCAGAATATTTCACATCATTGCACACATGCACCGACAGTCGAAATTAGTATGTTTTATGAGCAAGGCCTTCGACAAGGTTTCTCACCCTCTGCTATGGGAAAGTGGCACATCACTGGAGGTGATAGATATCCTCGACCTGTGGCACAGACAGCAGGAAAACTTAATAAGTTGGAAAGATGGATTTTCCGAGCCTTTTCTCCTACTCCTACAGAGTGGCGTCAGACAGGGAGGATGCATGTCCCCAATATTATTCAACCTGTCTATGATCGAGCTCACCGACATGCTAAACAATGCAGGGGTAGGTAGGTAGGTAGGGCCATATCGGAGGACAGTGTCTGAACAACATTAGTCACGCAGACGACATGGTCTTGATGGCAACGTTATAAAGGGACTACGCACTCTTCTGAAGATCTGTGAAGAGTTTGCCGAAGAAACAAACATGCATTACAACCCCACCAAAATGGCTCTACTGGCCATAAGATATGGGCAATGACCAAAAAATAATCCTTCAGTTACCGTGAACGGTGAGAACCTACAGGTGACTGAAGGAACTAAATACGATAATAATACCAGTAATCCACACAATTATAACACCTAATCACATAGGCAAAGACAAGCACTGAGAGTAAAAGCAAACATGCTCAGTAGAAGATTTCGCCTTTGCAATACCGCTGTTAAAAGGACTGTGCAAACTTTGGGCAAACTACAAAAAGAGTAGTGTAAAAGGACTCCAACAACAATAACTCCTTCCGCATAATGTTTGGACTCCCCAGATATTGCAGCGCTTCCCGGATGTTCACGGAGGGCGAGTTCCCGCTTATGCAGCCCTTAAAAGATCCATGGAGGCAAGAATGAGGGAAAGGATTACCAGCTCCGGAAATATCCCCATCATGGAAGCCCGCCTCGGTTTATCGTCCAGCATTGATGCACACTGGAGAAAAATACTAGCTCATAATCTCACAGTACCCAAAAGCTTCTTATTGTTATTATTATTATCTTTTTTGTTTACCATTATATTTCCTACGCTTACCTCAGCTTCAAAACATTTCCAAAATTGATCATACCACTACTGCCTCCACTCAGTTGGAGTCTTCCACACTGATATTTTGTGTCAGTTATAAATATAACAGTATACTATTCAAGAGCACTGAACCTGTATGAAAACAATTTGTATAATTCCAAATTTTGCTAATTTTAAACACTCGCATCGAAATTGCAGATTTACAAATGGTGATTGTGATTGCGGTTGCATTTGAGATTTCGGACTGCAATTGTAATTTTGGACTGCAATTGTAATTTTGGATTGCAATTGTATGCGCGAGCTGATGCGTAAATTTATTTACATCAGCCGCTGGTACTTTGCGCCGCGCAAACACCGCGCTGGCGAACTGGACTGTGTAATCACACATTCAAGGGATGAGTTTTCGGTCTCTGGATTTTCTCTACCCAAATTTGCTAGCAAATGATATCCAATGTGGTATTAATACCGGTATGCATAATTAGGCCCCCTAGAATAGTGTCAAAGAGAGTGCTATTATTATAAGTATAATTTTACTTTATTTTGAATAAATTGATTTATTATGTTACATCACTTTATAATCTACATGACTGGTTCGTTCGAGAACAGTACCGCGAAGTTGTTTTGGGCTGCAGCCTCTGGGGTAAAGATTTCCCTGATGATAGTGAACCTCCGATATATAAAAGAAGACGAAGAAGAAAGAAGATTTTTTTAAAGTAAAAATTGACTTGGGGAGTAAGCTGGTGAATGCGTGACGAAAGATCGTTACGAAAAATGTGATCGACGAGGTGAACGGTCGGGCCTTTACGCACGCTTGACTTGGAGAGTAAGCTGGTTAATACGTGACGAGAGCGTTATGAAAAGGGTGATCGGGTGAGGCGAACGGTAGGGCCTTTACGCAAGCTTGACTTGGGGAGTAAGCTGGTGAATGCATGGCGAGAGCGTTATGAAAAGTGTGATTGGGCGAGGCTAACGGTCGGGCAAGGCGAACGGAAGTTGAGAGGGAGATATAAGTTAGTAAAGTTTTACTTCAGTCATGTGGTCTAAAGCACACTCGTTTTTTTTTTTATTGAGTACTCTAAAAAAGGAGTTACAAATATATTTTTTATAATGTAGACTTGCTAGGTATTATATCTTTTCAGAGGTCTGCATATTTCAGAGTTCTATTGTTTTGATTTGATCCTCTAATATAAAATAAACAAAGAGTAGCTCTTTAAATTTAGAACAAACAAATTTAGAATTTAGTTACACGTATAAGTTGGCAAAAGGGAGAGCGCTGTGGTCAATGACTTATTCTTAAAAAATATAATAAACTAGTTGACCCGACGGAAGTTTTCCTCAATCAAGGATCATAAAAATCGGTCCAGCCGTTCTCGAGTTATAAATGGTGTAACTAACCCGATTTTAAGATTTAAAACATAAAAAAATATCGAAAAAGCGCTATAATGTTACACTCAGAAGTTAGCGAAAAAGAAGGACGCTGTTGACTATGACATTACGATAGAGGGATAGAGGATAATGGTTGTCAGATTATAATATAAAGGTTAAGAGTTAGTCCATGTTTACACCACCGCCAAATTATATTCTTTCATTGTAATTTTGAAGTTCTATTAATTCACGTCTTCGAAAATTGAATTGACTATATTATTATTGTACACGTAACTTATCTACCCCATGTATCTTTGATAGAATGGCCGTCGTTTATGTTATTGTGGTAAAAGACTTACGCTTTGATTACGTGCATAGCATAATAAACTCAAAAACCTCGTTCGTTCCCTCTCTGTAACATCTGGATATTTGTGATAATAATTAAAAATGAAGTACCTAACTTCCCGCACGATACCTCCATTTTTATATCGAAAGTATTTCTTGAAATACAACCAAATTTTCCATGATATTTACCCTTGATTTAACAATAAAGTGACCACGAAAGTGCACCAAATACTTATAATACATAATACCCATTTTCATTGGGTACATAATGGCTACATTTTTTTACACAAGGGTAGGTGATAAGCAATTGGTTGCAAGTCATAATTTATTACTTTACAATAAAATAATAACTAGATATTAAGATACTGAAATTGTCGGAAATAATATTATGTAATATTTGACATAAAAAATTCGTTTAAGGCGCGGTATATCCGCTCAATAAGAAGAAGATGGAGAGATATGAAAATGCGAATGTTAGAAAGAGCGCGCTAATGTAAAAATCGATAATATTTAAGCAAAAATTGTAATACCCGACTCGTTTAAAATAGAGCAAAAATCTCGTTGGGTTTGTCTAAAACAGCAATCAAAGAAACACTGTGATTTTGTTTCATTCATACTTGTTAAATAACTGAAACAAATGTGTTTATATTAATTTTCGGAGCAAACTTTGCAATTTTTTTCTCTGGAGGGAATTTCATAAAATTTGCGTTTCGGCGTGGGGAGTGTATAGATATTATCTTCAAGAATAACACATATTTTTAAAGAGCGTTAAACCTTGAAGTGTTCAAGGTACATTTGTAATAAACCGGTAGAAATGGGGTATTCCGCGGCTTAATTATGTTTTAAGTATAGAGATTCACACGCTCTAACCAATATAAGGCTCGTCGGCTAATCTATAACGCCATGTGTCTAAGGAATCAAATAGTTTTAATAGTTTACCAACTAATAATAGGAATTTCAGTGTTCATTTAATTGCCAAATTGGAAACAATATAATATTCCTAGTGTTGCCAGCTTCTTCAAACAAAAACAATTACTGCAAACACAACTCGAACCCATGGTGCGATATCTTCATAAATGGGTCTTTGATAATCTCAAAATAAACTTGCTATTGTGCTACACAGCCTTTGAAGTAATGACGGAAAGTTTTGAGTGCGGGTTATAGCACGGAGTATGATTGTGATAGGATACAGACGTGGAGAAACCAGGGCTGTTTCTGCTATTCAAAACGAACAAGCAAACTTCTCTTACCCTAGTATCCTTTGGAATCATTAACTGTATGTATTTCAATCTTCTTCGAAATAACGTCTTATTCGGCTTTCTAGAAGGTAATGGTATTGCGTATTTAATATCAAGTGGGTACTTAACATTGTAATAAATGTTAACGATTATAGGTAGTATCTACGTGCCAATATCGCATTCTATCAGAACATATTGGAACGCTTAGTTACGGTTCGTGAAATCGATAGAACATTTAGCAATATTATTTTGTTATTCTTCAACTTTTATTTGAAGTGTTTTTTTCGTTCATACCGAAACATGTCATGTATTTAAGTTATAATATTTTTTCCCTGCCCTAATTTTCTGAAAAAACCTTAATAGTAATCTGATAAATCATCACTCTGGAGCAGTTTTTTTGCTGGTAGGTATATAAGAAGCAAATTTAATAGTGTTATACAGAAGCAGCTAACTAACACGAAGATGTAAACATACGAGTCGTGAACCTCACAAAGTACAAAAATATTTTGCCCCAAAATGATATTAGGACATTATGTTTTGCACTTTGTTAATCACATTTAAAATGGCACATTTATTTGGGAAAGTGGAACAAACATAGATAAAATGCGAAAAGCTACATTCAAACTCATCCTTCAATTACCATTGTGAACTGTCGTCTAAATTAAACGTCGCAGTCGTAACAATGAGACAACTACGAGTACACGCCAAATCGACACCTCCTCCAGCATAAATTCCAATTTCCAATCCATCCTCAAAATGTTGTATTTAACTTTATATGGTATATGTTATTATAATAATAATATTTTAATTTATAGATACACCTTCTACCCCTGCTCTGCATTATTTTCTCATTCTCATATGTTGTTTTTCTCTTTTTATAATAATAATAATAATATTTGGATGATTTAAACAGCGCCGTTTTGTGAAAAATCATCCCAAGGGCGCTGGTAAATGGCTTACCATGTTTATCCTTGAACATTACTTATGAAGTGAAAACGTATTATTTTTATACAGTCACAATTTAATTTCATTTTATCTATCCTACATACTTTAGTCCGTATTTTTTTTATACCAGTTTATGTTTTCTTTATCGTTTAAATCTAAGTTTTTTATACAAAACTTTGAATTTTTGCGGAAATTACGCTGATTCATGCAACCACGTATTATGTATGTAATTACCTTAATGAAATATGTATAACTATATGTAAATATATATAAATTCCGTAATAAAATAAAATCAAATAAAAATACCTATATTACCAAATCAGTTTTTTTTCTCCGTAACAATTAAATATAAAAAAAAACAGAGTCAATTCACACGCAGCAGAAGTAAACAAGACAACCTTCAGAAAACTAAAGTAGACAAGAGTGGGGAGACTACAAAGCCCTTTTTTAATCAATGTGAAGGGTGATTTTTTTCTATTATTTTTATCGTCGAATTCCAATGCACCTTTTCCTACGCACTGTCCAAATCTACGGATTTTCATGTTTTTATTTTAAAAAAAAAATTAAATCGAAAAAAGTTCACCGGGGATCAAAATTTCTTGACATTTTTTACTCCAAATAATGTGAGGAATCAGTGGTTAAAGTCAATCAAGTTCGTCCCGTAGTACTCTGTATATTATTTAGATATTCATTTGCAATTGGTTTGGAATACAAATGTTTTGTGTTAATGTTTATGTCACCTACAATAGATGAGAAATGGTTGCAATTATTTTCATTTATATATTATTTATGTACCGTGAAAATGGATTTAGGGGGAATTTCACCATCCTCCTAATAGATTATCCATCGGATAACGTACATTTTCTATTAAAGACACACGATTTATTTATTTAAAAAAAATCCGAGTTTGCTATTCAGCACTTGAACCTTTGAATAAGGGCTATATATTGGATAAGTTAACCGAGTTTTTTATCCGTTGTGAATATTCATTTGTTTATTTATTAATATTCGTTATTGTTTGGTTAAGCCATCAGAAGAATGGTGAACTACCCTAATTGTCCAAAGAAGTGGAGCATTAAACCGTCGTGCGAAGTATGGTTAGAGAGAAGTGAATAAGTCTTACAATCAGAGATGGAGTAAGGAAAATTCTGGAGAATTGGGAAAAATATAGAAATCATCAAAATAATCACGGTTTCTCCTTATACATAAATTTTAAAAATCAGTAATTCCTTCCTATGTAATTATTTTTTCACGTATGTCTTCACATACATTTGTGTCTAATACTGAAAGATTTCCTCAATTAAAACCATCCTCAATTAAAACCATATCCTCAATAAATAAATCCCAGAATATACCGATAACACACACCTCACACCGGCAAATATATTTGTAACACGGAGTCAAACTTTATAATTGCATGCCCACCATTCCGAAATTACTACTGACTTTAAATACGTGTACAAAATTATTCACAAAAACATATCTCAAATTTGATCAATAAAACAAGGTGTTCACTAATAATAATAATAATATATATCTTTATCTCGGACTATAAAAATATTACCATTTGTTATTTCGGCCACTGGCATAATACCTAGGAATCTGATTCAAAATTTAAGCGTATTAGATTTGTCAAAAAATTTGTATATAAAAATGCAAAAATCAGTAATTTTAAATACATGTAGGATTACAAAAGATTTTTTAAATATTTATATTGAGGGATCAGTAGGATTTATAGGTTCAATTAGAAATGCCACAGAGCCGAACCCTCTGATATGAAAATATCTGGAGTCGGTGAATTATATTCCCATTTGGTCTCTAGTAGGTTGACATGTTGTTCTTGTATTGTTTTGTATTTATAATACTTATATAGTGCAATTGCATAGCGTGGGTTGACTAGATGATCATTTGGGGAAGTGTGTGAAAGGGTTTAGTTTTTCCTTCTTTTTTTCCTTTTTTTTTTTTTTGGGGGAAAATTTAACCCCGACATTTAAATCTGGTGCATAATAATTAATAATAATTAGATTTTTTAAATATTTATATTGAGGGATCAGTAGGATTTATAGGTTCAATTAGAAATTCCACAGAGCCGAACCCTCTAATATGAAAATATCTGGAGTCGGTGAATTATATTCCCATTTGGTCTCTAGTAGGTTGACATGTTGTTCTTGTATTATTTTGTATTTATAATACTTATATAGTGCAATTGCATAGCGTGGGTTGACTAGATGATCATTTGGGGAAGTGTGTGAAAGGGTTTAGTTTTTCCTGTGGGAAAAATTTAACCCGGACATTTAAATCTGGTGCGTAAATAAATAATATAATATGAACAAAAAAAATAAGATTTATAATTACAAAAACAAAAAGTACATCATAAGTACAGTAAAAGTACAAAAAGTAAAAAAGTACACTATATTTATAACGTTATAAAAACAAACCAAACATAACCCTACTCATGAAAAAAACGAGTTTACTGAACAGTACGCACTCTCCCATTTTTTCTGTAAGATGCCCTTGCATCTTCTTTTGTTTCGAGGTTTTCCCAAAACACTTAGGTATCTGATGTAAATGTTTAAATAAATATATAAAAAATCGTAATTGTACACAATCTTCATTTATAATGTATTTATTTTAAAATTATTATTTTTTTTTAAATTAACAAATACTCATCAATAATTGTATCACTTTATCACGGGAATGCCTCACAACATATAATTTATCACTGTAACCGAACTTACAGGGCACATAAAGAAAAAATGCACAGAGCACAAATTTAAAAAAAAAGTGCTTTATAAAATGGTTTCCACATAAAGGTCCTGAAATAAATAAATGAAATCATAAAAGTGTGATTTTTATCTCCCTACGTTCCGATCGATTCCAAATCCGTTTATTGTACATACCTATTCACTTCGGCCTATTTCAAGTATTCCGGGTGATGTACAAATTTGTAAATATTGCAACGAATTTGGCGTAGGCATTTTCTTGAAAGATTTTTCTACGAAATTTAAAGTGCGCTGCAGCGTACCCCTACTGAAAAATTCAAGCAGTTGTTTTGTCAGGTGAATTATTGAAAGGGAAACAGATGCTTCAAAGGGAAAACCATTAAGGAAACTCAAGGGTTCGAGGTCGGAGAAAGGTGCGCGATTAGTTGGAAGTTGTGTAATGTGTTGGGTAATGATGTTATAAGTGTTCATTTGAAGATGTAAAGCAAAGAGAAAGAGAATAATAATACTAAGAATATTTATTATATTATGGCCAGGCATTGTTGGTTTTGTGAATTTTCAAAAATCAAATCATCATACACATGCGCTCAATTATCAACTGCAACAAACTAGGTTATGTTTGGATAGTTTCTGCTAGAGAATAGCGGTCTCATTACATTACCTGTTGACACTCCGCTCCATTATGGAAACTTCAGGTATTTGTTGTATCTACAGGGTTTCATTTTACTTAGTGATTGGACATGTTGGTGTACATGCAAGTAATAAGTTTCTTCTTGTCTTAATCTAAACCACAACATTTTGTTTTCTGACTCCTACTTTTGAATTCGCGCATTTTGGTTATTATATATATTTTTTTCACATTGTAGGGGCGTTTTACCGAATGCTATAAAAAAGAGAAGCTTGAAGTAAAATATTGTTGTTGTGGCACTAATCCAATTTTTCTAAATTCTAATACCAAAACATTCAATTTCTCTTCGCCTACCTACGTTTTATGGAAGTCCTTTAGTTTTTTTTATTATTTTTTACAATTAACCAAAAAGCAAACATTTAAAAGAGCTAACCCTAACAGTTTTTATTTCACATCACGAATGAAATATAATATACAAAAAGGTGTGCCTAGAAAATATGAAAAATAAGTAATTAAAAAATCAAATAAAGTGTCTAAAAAAAACAATTTGTTAAGCAGTGTGTCTACTGAAAAATTCAAGCAGTTGTTTTGTCGGGAGAATTATTGAATGGAAAACAGATGCTTCAAAGGGAAAACCATTAAGGAAACTAAAGGGTTCGAGGTTTTTGACGTTCGACCATTAAGGAACCGAATTTTTAGTAAGAAGTACAAAAAGTAAAATATCCAATCATCTTTGTTTGCTTTAGCTGCGTCGAGGGTATTTTTATCCACGCTTATTTATTTAAGATTCCAATTTGAAAGAAACTTCCACACCACGCGCAAACTCCGTAATGGAAACAAATTTCTATAAAAAATTTCTTTCGGCGGCGATATTTTGTTTCGCATTATAGTATCAGTCGAACGTCCCCGCGCATCCTACGCAAAGCCTCCTGCTCCAAACTAAACAAAGAAAATGTTAAACTTAGTACCTATAAGTAAGTTTATTCCCCTGGTGTAAGCAACGTATATTTTGTATCTAAAACATATTTATGGTTTTCCCATCCGATACTTCTAAAAAGTTAACTTGGTCCAATTAGTTTTACCAAGCTCGATTCACCATCTTTACCCCCAGTTGGTGCTCGTGTCTATCGAAACGATATATTTTACTCGGTAAGTTGGTAGAGCTCAGTTCAGATTCTTTGAAACTTTCGCACTTCTAATGTAACCCCTCCTCTCTTCTTTACGACTTCTGTCGAATTCCCTTATCTCGTAATAGCCTTTCAATCAATTGATCGGGACATTTCTTTTACATGATGTATTGTTAGAGGTGATTTTAAGGTAAAAATATTTTTAGGATTGCCAACGTTTTTAAATTAAATCTTCCCTCTCTCCCTAGTAACCAAATAAATATGACTAAAATATATATAATAAATATAAAAAGGCGTACGCAGGTACTAATAACCAAAATATTATTAACTAGCTTTTTCCCGCGTCTTCGCTCGCATGGTATTAGAGGGGTTTTTCCTCTTGCAATTTTTATACAAATTTCATAATGCCAGAGCTCACCAGTAGTTTTTATTTTAGTCAATCCCTGGGGCGAAAGATTCAATCATAGTGAAAGCAAAAATATAATAAAATTTAAGTGTTAAATTACATTATAAAGGTTTTACAACGGTAAATAGTCAGTTCCTGTAGAGAAAGATTCAAATCTCAGTCAATAAAAATTTTTAAAGAGATATACGATAGTAAAAAAACGAGTGTGCTTTAGACCACACAACTGAAGTAAAACTTCTACTCCATCTATATGTTAGGAAGAGAGAAAGAAAATATGCGCGCGCACTGCTCTCTCTTTCTACTACAGTGTGATACAGACAATAGGCCTGCACTGTGTAACGTAACTGGCTATGAGAGAAAGAGAAAGGAAATGTGTGCACGCACCTCTCTCTCTTGCCCATTCAGTAATATACAAAGCCAAACTCTCTCTCTCTTTCCATCTTCACTAACTTATGTCTCCCTCTCAACTCTCGTCACGCATTCGCCAGCTTACTCCCCAGTCAGCGCGAGTAAAAAAGTTTTACTTCAAAAAAACTTTGTTTTTTTTGTTGATTTTTTTTAAAAGTAGATATTTATAGATTGAAAAGTGTATTCCACAGATGCACAAGAATATAAAAATGAAATGAATAATCAGTTAATTTTATTCTCAATGTAATTATATTTAAAATTTTGGTAAAAAAGTTGACAGTCGGCCAAAGATTATTAAATAATAATAAAGCCTTACTTAAAAGTACTTTTTTCAAGTTTCGGGGTAATATCGGCTGACAATTTTTCCAAACCAAAAAAATATGAAAAGCGTTTATTTGAAATTGAAAATTGCAAATTTTCACGTAATGACCGGGCACTTGTAACCAATAAATAAGCTGTCCGCAGAACATTGCGAGCCAAAGTAATGGCGAAAACGATTGTTTGAAAGTATGTACGTTCTTACCCGGGGTGCCGGCTTGGCATCCCGAACGCCGCGAACACAAAGGCGCTACATAGCGGGCGAACCGAACTAGGACCTGACTAATCCGTGGCTCTGGCATGACCCAAATACCTACTATTCCATGTCCGTGACAAAGTTATATTGCCTACAATATTGTGGAATCGCCACACTTAAATCATAATTTTTCGCGAATGCGGGCCGGATGTTCTGAATATTACACGTCTTACTAATTCGATTATACCACGCCGCAGTAAAACGTTGATATGGTAAACCTGGTTTAAGGCCGTTCTTCGTCCGTATATTTTCTGTCTGTACAACCTATGAATAAACAGTATAATATGTTTATTTTTACGCAACATCGCTTTCATTGGTCAAATCATTGAACATATTATATTGTAGTATCAATGAATCAATGAATCCGTGATCGAATTTTTAGCCATAAGTTGTTTTTAATTGTTTGTCTAGCTCACGTTCCTTCCTCCTCTTTACATCACCGAAGGGTTGACGATGTTATCGTGTCTTATCGACACCGACAATTCTCTTGCACGGACTACTTCTAACAATCTAGCTTGACATCCTTAATCTAACGTACTCTACTTAATCTAACTTAGTCTAACTTAATATAACTTAATCAATGTGAAATAATAAATAATAATAACTAGCTGACCCGGCCACGCGTTGCTGTGGCTAATAAAACACTTTGTAAAATCCAACCTTTGTAACCACCGCCGTCTTAGAGTTCATCGCGAAGAGATCATCAGTGCGGTTTGCACGTGAGGTACTCGTAGTTCGTCGCCTATTTGATTGACTTCGACAATCTACTATGTCAGCTCGTCTTTTCCTTGGCATATTAAAACAGTAAATAAAGTTCTCACGCACTAACAAACTGATGATAGAAGATTTTAAATGGTAACAGAATGACAGGTAACGTTTGACAGCGACTGAAATATGACAATCGGAATTCTTTTTTTTTTGCATTCCAATTCTAGATTACGTTGTGCTTCTGAAAGTAGGTAGAACAATAGAACTGTTTATATGAGAAAATGAAATTTTTGTTTTTACTATCTTCCTCACAATTTTTTCATATTATCTCACCGTTTAAACCTTCCCTGGACTACGACAAACATTTCAAAACCAAAATCACCTAAATCGGCCCAGCCGCTCTCGAGTTTTAGCGAGACAAACAATTGAACAGCAATTGATAAGAATAATAAGATAAGAAGATATAGTGTGTATAGTAAGCTATCCGTAAAAGATAGATATATACCTTCGCGGACTTTTTTGTAGATCTATAAAAGAGGAATATCCCACCATTAATGGTTTTTTTATATCCCAAAAGGATTAGGCAGCGTTTTCGATGAAAGCTACCAGGCGGCTGGACTTTTTCCGATACTTCTAACAATTATCGTTATGTTTCAACCAATTTACACAAATCCTTGACAAATTACATACCTAAACCTTCCTCACGAAACACTCTATCTATTGGTGAAAACCGCATGAAAATCCGTTCAGTAGTTTTCGAGTTTATCGCGAACAGACAGACAGACAGACGGCGCGGGGGACTTTACTTTATAATATGTAGAGAAGATGTAATATAATGTACAGCGCCCTTGCGGTGATTATTCACAAAAACGGCACTACAGTGGAGGTAATCCACCTCTTACCCGCCCTGGTATAAGTAACTGATGGTTACTCCTTCAAGGCTCTCGCAAGATTCTAAATTTTTTGGTTAAACGAAGCTACATTTATTTATTTTGAACGAATCTAGACCTCCAGTGTCCATGCATACGTTGTTAGTAAGCAGTATGCAAGTGCTTAACAGGATAAACAAA
The DNA here is from genome assembly GCA_917880885.1 of Limnephilus marmoratus. Taxonomy (NCBI): domain Eukaryota; kingdom Metazoa; phylum Arthropoda; class Insecta; order Trichoptera; family Limnephilidae; genus Limnephilus; species Limnephilus marmoratus. Next base: position 37,466,219 of record OU862920.1, on the reverse strand, counting down.
ATGCAAAAAATAGGTTAGTAAGACAAAGATAAATTAAACAGGGCAAAAGAAAAACTCATTCATGAGACTCCATGACGCGGAATTGCATCTGTAAAAAACCTGCAAGCACCTCTATAAAATAGAGAACATAAGAAATACAATAAATCTCAAATCAATTGGAAAGTACCAACAAAAATTGTGAATGGCTTTCGGTCTGACCATAAACTACACTTAGCTTCCGTGTCCCTTAGCCAACCACTCAGTGAAGCCTCAAAGAATGTTAACTGAATATTTGGGGTAAAATACCCGAAGACTAAAAGAAAATTCAGCGTTGGGTAGTCAGAGGCAGGACAAAGGACAGTCAAGGTCGTGTGATCAAACCTCAAGCCTGCACATGTCATTGGGGGAGGCGCAGATAGATTTGAGAAGGGTCTGCAAAATTAATAATGTAACTAAAGATGAAGCAGGGACGAGGTCCAGCACACCCCCATACGGGGATAGGGAAAAAAAAATAAAAATTTGGAGTTCAGTTCATCTAAAAAAAACATTGAAATAGTTAAAGACAAACAAAACAAAACTAGGAACATGGCATAAATTAACAGTTAGTATAGTAAATATAAACACAGCAAATCGCAAAGCAATTATATACATTTTTGAAAATATAATGAACAAAATAACATAACGCAAATGTAAAATATAACATATAACATATAACTTATAATATATAATAAAATAAAAGAAATAACATATTACAGAAACACATATTACAGAAACACACGCCGAGAGTACCTGGAGGACCTGCTGGTGGACGTGCGCTGCTCATCATATGCAGACTTCAAAAGAGCCGCACAAGACAGGGAAGAGTGGAAGAAACGAATAGAGGACATTGCTGCAAACCAATCTCAGGATTGAAACCAGAGAGAGAGAGAAACACAAAACACATAAATCATAAAAAATAAATCCAAGCGGTAAATGTAAAGGAATAATGAAGAGTGTCCGTGAATTCAGAAGCAAAATACACCTGGTACCTAAGTTATTTTACAGCTACTCAGCGACTCTAAGAACAGGCCATCTCTCAACCCAGATGTTCGTGAATTTCCTCAGGCACTCAAAATTCACCTTATTCGAGACGAGATCTGTATTCCAAGCAGGTCTCGTAATAACTTGTAAACCATCAATCATTTCGTCTCGAGCATCCGTCAAAATCTCACAGTGCCACAAAATGTGCTCGGCTGTTTGGTCGGTATCACCACAAGCGCAATTGGGATGGGATGATAGAGCCAGTCTGTGAAGTCTACCTCTAAACTCCCCATGCCCAGAAAGCAATTGGGTGATATGGTGGTCATTCTGATTTTAACTGATGGAAAGAAGGAGAAGGTCCATCTTCCCATATTCGATCTATCCCATCTCATCTGCCATTCACTCAGCGTTTTTATTCTCATCATCTTTAGAAGTTCAGGGAGAGGGACTGCTCCACCAGGTATTAATTCAATACCAAGGTGGTTTACAGGTCTTCCTCTTTTCAGACACTTCTTTGTCAAAACTTCCCTAATTTCTAAATCAATTGGCAAAATGCCGGCCAAAATTGGCAAAGCATCCGATGATACTGTTCTGTAGGCTCCTGAAAGCGCCAGTAAGGGGATTCGCTGGCCCCTCTTAAGCGCTGAATGAATAAGTGAATTACCCAGTCGATGTTCCCATACACAGGCACCGTATGAAACTTGTGCCACATATACGCATCTGTATAATAGACGGAGCACAGGGAAACGTAAACCCCATTCAGCAGTTGAGATTCTTCTCAGTTTTAAGAAGAGAGCCTGGGCCTTACTAGAAACGCTTTTAACGTGAGTCAAGAACGAGGATGATCTGTCTAATGTAACGCCTAAATATTTAGTACTCTCTACAAAACGGATTGCAGAATCTCCCATTTTTATTGTAATGTACTTTTATTGTGGCTAGTGTGGCCACAATAAAAGGACATTACAATTGGCGCAGCCGTATTAAAGTACAATATTGGATTACCAAATTGGATCACAAAAAAAAAATTACCAAAGCGGGGAGAGCTAAGTCACCCCGAAAAATTTTTCAAGGCTACCTACAGCCGAGGCGGAACATTGGAGTATTTTTTGGGTTTGTCTGACCGAGAGAAAGGACCGGCAGAACAAACCGAGGATATCTCTGGCTATTCCTGGAGCCACAGTCAGAGTTCTGGAGTACCATCCAAGGGTACTCAGAAGCAAGAGGCGGTGGTCGTTTTTGGGGCTCAACAGAGCCTTTCCACGAAGGTGAAGTTCCGAGGGAGTGCCGAGGGAAGGCATTCATACAAGGCAAACAGTGCTAGTGTCGAGGAAGGTCACTCACTCATCAAGAGGAAACAATCTGGAGACGTTGCAACCGCAATTTCTAAGATAGGTTTTGCATTTCTTACTTGTGGAGGATTTGTCTGGGTTTTTTTTTTTGTAATTTTTTCCGGGGTAGTATTGTTGTCGTAGCTTCGCGTGATTATTTTTTTCCTTTTGTGAAGATGGAATCGGCGAGAATTCCACCGTTCTCTCACATAAACGGAGATTGGGATGTGTTTCAACTCAGATTAGAGCAGTTTCTCGTGTTACATGATGACATTACCGAGATTAAGAAAAAGGCTTATCTGATAAACTCGCTTGAAACGGAGACCTTGACTCTTCTGTCCAACTTATGTTTCCCGAGTAAAATCACAGATGTTACGTTTGAGAAATTAATTGAGTTGCTAAAAAAACATTGTGGTAAATGTAGATCTCTTTTTCAAGAGCGGGAATCATTTTTCCAAGCTAAACAGAATCATAACGAATCGATAAGGGATTTCGCCGCAAGAATTCGAGGGCTCAGCTCATTCTGTCAGTTCGGAAACAGGCTGGAGGATAATCTTGTAGACGTGTTTGCAATCGGTCTACTTCCGGGTCCAGTACGGGTAAAATTGTTTGTTGAAGGGCCTAAACAAAACTTTAATCAACTAGTTGAACTTGCAGTGACCGCGAAAGGTCCTGAGGTCGATTCAATCAAGATGAAGTTGGAAGTAAATTCGGTAAAGGAATTTGGAAGATCGGCTTCTCCGGCGCGAGAAATAAATTCGGTAAAGAGATTTGGAAAATCGGCTTCTCCGGCGCGAAAACTTTATTATCGGTCGAATAGTTCCGATTCATGTAGGTCGGATAAACAAGTTAAAACCGGTTCATCTCTAAAAAAGTGTAAGATCTGTGGGAAATCAAATCATGACACTCATAACTGTAAGTTTAAGCAAGCTAAATGTTATTCTTGCGGTAAATTGGGTCATTTACAGAGATTTTGTAAAAACGGGTCAGTAAAATCAGTTATGAATTGTAATAATGAAAATATTGAAAATGTAGCTTTTGTTAAGGCAATCAAGGCACAATTGAAATTAAATGGGAAATCCTTCGAAGCGATGATTGATTCAGGATCATCAGTTTGTGTCATTCCGGAGACATTGTTTTGTAAACATTTCAGTAATATAGAGTTGTCACCCGAAACACGAAAAATTTCAGGTTACGACGGGAATATGTTGACTGTTGTGGGTAATGCAAATTTCAAGGTCGAATACAATAATCTAGTTAGGTTAATAACCTTTGTCGTTGTAACAAGCGGTTCGGAAATGATTGTGGGAAGAGATTTCATGGAAATCTTTAACCTCAACATTGTTTCAAAACAAAATTCTATCAATTCAGTTTCATCGGAAAAAGAGAAAATTGATAAAATTAAAAATAAATTTCCAGAAGTTTTCGACAAGAAACTAGGTCGATTTAATAAATTCAAAGTGAATTTTAAAGTGAAGAAAGAAGACTACGGGTCTGATTTCGTAAGTTTTGTTAGCAGTTGTGAACATCTTGACGTTAATTCGATTAGGGAAGCCACTAAAGTAGATACGGTCATTCAAGGCGTAATGGCGTGTTTAAGGCAAGGGTGGCCCAAACGTGTTAAACGCGAGGAGGAATTATGGAAATTCTGGATAAAAAGGAACGAACTTTCGATTGTTAAGGATTGTTTATTTTGGCAACATAGAATTATTGTTCCAAGTTCGTTGCATAAAAAAGTGTTAGAGCTCGTGCATCGTTCACACTTAGGTATTGTTAAGATGAAAGGGTTAGCAAAGGGTTATTTCTGGTGGTCATCGCTGAGCAAAGATTTAGAGAAAATTGTTCAGGAATGTCCAGAATGCGCGTCGACGAAACAATCTCCGCCAAAGAGTCAATTATCGGTATGGCCTAATTCTGGGAAGGTCTGGAGTAGGCTACACCTGGATTATAGTGGACCACTGGCAGGGAAAATGTTTCTCGTCGTCTGCGACTCATTCACTAAATGGGTTGACTGTATTGAAGTTCAAAGGGCAGATTCAGCTAATACTATATTTGAATTGAGGAAATTATTTTCAAATTTTGGCTACCCTGAACTCATAGTGTCAGATAACGGAACTTGTTTTACGAGTGAAATTTTCCAACAGTTTCTTCGGGAAAACAATATTAAATTCATGTCATCTCCAGTTATGCACCCAAAAAGTAATGGTATCGCTGAAAATTCAGTGAAAACTACTAAGAGTTTTCTTAAAAAACTTATGGTAGGAAATAAATTTCAGGTTGATTACAAGGATAAATTGTTACATTTTTTGTCCGATTATAGAAATACTCCACATTGTACGACGGGAGTCGAGCCAGCAGTTTTATTGTTTGGTAGGAAACTTAGATCTACTTTTGACAGTCTCATTCCGAAAGAGAATGAACGGGTTGTGTCAAAACAACATGATTTGGCGAATAAAAATATTGAGGCAAATCAACGTAAACAATCTAAGTATTATGGTGGTGTAAAAACAAGAAATTTTATTGTGGGACAAAAATGTTTAGTTAAAGATTTCAGGAAGAATAATAAATTTACATGGGTAAAGGGAATTGTTACAGATAAAATTGGAAAAAAATTATATTTGGTAAAAACTTGTGATTCTCAATTAATTTGGAAACGTCATGTGGATCAGATGAGGAACTTATCAGTGTCTTGGAGTGATGTTGAGTCAGATTTGCCAGATTCCGCGTCTGATGACACGAGGACTGAGCACTCTGAGAAAGAGTTATCCAATCTGTGGAGTGAGTTAACGGTGTTTTCTCCTGATTTCAGATTTGCGGAGGGGGGAGAGAGGTCACCGGAGGTCACAGACACGGCAATCGCTGGTCCAAGTAAAAGTTCAAATCCCTGGTTGGGGAGACTCCGCCCAAGATAGTCCACAAGGAAGGAACGGAAAGCCTTCTAACTTAATATAATTTTGTGTGAAATATTAATAATGATGTGTTTATAAAAAAAAACACTATAAGAGCTTGAGTGAAATATCAGTATAATATTTACAGTGTTTGAATTATATAGAATCATGAAATACTTGAAATACTTAAATATGTAGTGACTGATTTACAGGGGGAAGGGTGTGATATATATAATTATATCGCATTTGTATCTATGTAGTAATTCGGGAATGTTCGGGTCGCCGAACATTGCCGATCGGGCATACGAGCCGGGACAGCGGTCCGGTGTACGGCCGCGGCCAGAACCATTCTAACTTCCAGTATAATCAGTCGCTACCGAGACAATAATATATTACTTATTGAATCCATTGTACTCTTACAATAAAGACGAGAACTTACGTTTAACATATTTATTATTATTGTGTGGCTAGTGTGGCCACAATAAAAGGACATTACATTTATGAAAGGGTTTCTACCTCTACTGAGGGAGCATTTCATAAGGAGACCCACGGTCTTATGGGGAGCAAAAGTCAGTCTGTTTTCCTTTCCCCAGTTAAGAATCATATTCAAACCTTCTTCAGCTTTATTTTCAACTTCTTTTCTACTGTCCCCAGAGACCAAATAAAATTTGTCATCTGCGTAATCAATTGCAATAGTGCCTTCAGGTAAGAGTAACCTGGAGGAGTCATCGAATAAAATATTCCAGAAATCTGGTGCAAGGGGAGAACCTTGGGGACAACCCATGTCCACATCTCTTTCAATAATGCAATCACCAAAAGAAATTATAATTTTTCTATCTTTAAAATAATCGCAAGATATTTGAAAAAGTTTTCTTGGACAATTACGATTCTTTAATTTAGTTAAAATCATCTCCCACCATGCATTATCGAAGGCACCAGTTATATCTAAGAAGATACCGATTACGTACCTCTTTGTGCAGACCTTCAAAAAACGGCACTGTACAAATCATCCTAATATTATTATTGTTTTAACCTACAATTTCAGGGGTAATAAAACATTTTTTCACTGTTCCGGCCTATTCGCGCCGCGCTATATCTACACGGCGCGGCGGCGGCGTTTATAATGGCAGAATGTTTGCATTATTAGTTCTAAATTTAGTCGCCTCGGAAAAGACTTTGTCTAGTGAGATGGGTAAAAGAAAACTATGTACATAACTGAAAATGAAATAAACGGCCGGGTTGCCGGCACTGAAACTGAACTGAAATTTAAATACGCTAGTCCCACGAGAGATCGCACGTGCCGTCAACTTTCTAGTATCTTTTGTCTTTTTTGTTTTCAAACAAGTCGCGTGCGGAGTAAGAGGACGAATGTGAATGACGTCTGTTCAAGCCTCCCTGGGATTAGTCAAAATGGTTTTATTTTCAAAATAGTCTGGAAAATCTAAATGTAATTTCGATCCAAATGACAAAAGTATATATTTAGTACATTCTCTCAGTATCATCCTGTCACCATATTTTAAATAGTAACACTAAGTCATGTTTAATGACGTTAAGTTTCTTTTAAGTCTTCTTCTTCGGCCAAACAAACTAACATCTTAACAGACGGATTGCAATCTTTAGAGCACAGGCGTCGGGTGGGAATGCTATCCTTGTTCTACCGGTATTACAATGGAAGATGCTCCGAGGAACTATCATCATCTTCGGCACCGGTGCATAGTCGGGAAACACGCCAAACGCGTGCCCAACATTTGTACACGGTTGACATTTGTCACATGAGAACGGGTCGTTTCTTCTCGTACTAGTTCTTATGTTCAACAGCTCGGCTGTGGAATGATTTGCCGGCCTCTGTGTTTCCTCCTTCCTACAACATGGGTCTCTTCAAAACCAATGTTCATTCCTTCCTCTCCTCAAAAAGACCCTCCACACAGCATCCCAGATGACATAGGCCCTGAGGGAAATTATTTTCCTCGAGGCCTCCTGTGTGGAGTTAATGTAAAAAAAAAAAAAACTCAAATTGGGAATTTCGTAGTCTAAATGGCTCCGAGCAAGCGCGACACCTCTATATAAAAAAATAATTATAAAACGTCTTATATTTTTCCTCCCCATTTAATATCAACATTTAAAATTAATAGTTAAACTTCGTCAAATTCTTAAGTGCTAAGTGCTTACGACTTGATATATCCATAATACTCATGGATTCATTGGTGTTATTTCAAGAAACAACATCGAAAAAATCATGTTTTTAGAACCAAGTCTACTTTTCTTGGCTAAATAAATTAAACAATCAACCAATGAAAAATTGTTTTTCAAGTGAAACTTTTATAGCCCCGGTGTGATTTGGATTTCGAATGAAACGAAAATGACGATTACTGCACCTGCGACGCATCAACTGCGCTTATTGGCCGCTTTGATTATATCACTTTTATAGGCTCCTATTGGTTGAGATATAAACGAAATTACGCTAGGTCTGCGCTCATTGGTCGCTTTGATTATGACCTCACTTTTCAAGTATTGGTTGATATTGTTTTGGTAAAGTTTCGCTTCTACCGCGTGTAAACTACACTCGATTTTTTTTTGCGTTTTACGACAATTGAATTATCACAAATATTTTTTGAAGTGAAAACTTCTTTAGCACCGTTGTTATTTGAAATTCGATGAAACGAGACAAACGAGACAAAAAACAAAAAAAGAGACAAATCTATGGGATTTAGCCTGCGAGAGAATGAGATGGTATAATCGGTCTCCTCTTTATGCGGTGCTTCGCAGCCTACTCACTCTGGTCTACTCTAGTTTTCTGAAAATGTCACTTCTACAGCGTGTGAATAGCAAACTATATTTATTTATTGTTAGGTACTACGTCATGTAAACTAGTTGAATATTTGTGTATAACTCGGTACCTAGTCAAGAATTGGTTCAAAAAGAGTGTTTTTATCCTTTATATTTTTCCAATTCAATATTATATTATCAATTTAAAATTTTCCTCCGGGCGCCCACTTGAAGAAAATTGCTACTTACAGCACCACGCTGTGGCCGTTCAATATAAGGTTCTAGTGAACGATAAATCTTGGGAGCAAAACCAGAAATCTACTGCGTAACTTTGGCGTTTTAACGTTACTTTTGTCAGAAATGCATATAAATTTTATATCTTTCATTATAAGTTAGGTTGCACGTTGACGTAAAAAATATTTCGAAATCGCGTGATTGGAATCATAATATGAATTAATTGATTTGTTTATACTTAACTAGCAGACCCGGCCACACGTTGCTGTGGCTAACGAAACACAATGCCATTACCCAATCTTTATAAAATCCACACCACCCGCTTGCCAGCTGCCCGCTGCCTGAATTGAATATTTGAATTTATCGGCTTTTCTCTACTACAATAAGCATGTATTATACATACAAACTAATTAACTCGCCACTAATTATACAATGCTTGCAATACAACACTGGATATTTGAAAAGGGAAAATCAAATACCTACCTACTTACTCTAGGACATCCATTTTCCAATTTCTTCCGTAGAACGAATTTCAAAAGTGACTATAGTACGGCCCGCCAGCCGTTTTAAATCGCACCAAAATTTGTTTTCTTTGAAATTCTCGGCTTTTCTCTAATATAATTTACAAGTATTATACATATAAACATTCCTCTTCAATCACTCTATCTACCGTATGAAAATCCGTTGCGTAGTTTAAAAGATTAACGCGTACATACATTTTGAGCGACTTCATTTTATACTATGTAATGATTTATACTTTATTCACTTATTCTATAATTTGGCCGTAACGGGTTTCAAGCTATTAAATAAAATCTTGGAAAAAATCAGAATGTGTAATTCACACGAGAAATTCGCTAGATGTCGCTAACTTTTCTTTTGCATGTTTATTTTAAAGTGGTTTGAAGATTGGATATTGATTTCACAAAAATAAAAAGGTTTTTTTTTGGTTTTCATAGGATTCGAACCTCCGTTCGCATGATGTCTGACTCTCTAGTCGCTGAGACTTTTCAGGTGCTTTTCCCACTGTTGCTATCGAAGGCCCGCGCCAAAGCACGAATTTATCGCATTATATTAGAACCGAGTATCTGTGAAGAACTGAGTTGTGACGCATTTCCGTTTCATCCGAATTTCAAATCACTAACGGCGCCGGGGCTAAAGAAGTTTCACTTCAAAAAGTATAAAATAGTTCAATATATCAATGTTTGGAATTTCATCACGAATTGTCAGTGTTAAAAACAGAAATATTTTATTAATTTTATAAACAACGGTACGATTACATTCGAAACTAGTTGGCGTGTTAATTAAAAATTGCTATACACAAATTAGTTACGTTTCATAAAAAAATCAGGTTGTTATTTTTCGTTTCATCGAATTTTAAATCACAACGGTGCTCAAGAAGTTTTCACTCAAAAAAACAGAGCGTGCAATTCACACGCGGTGGAAGTAAAACCTTCAGAAAACTAAATTATTGTATTATTATTTATAACTATCTCATTCTCTCGCAGGCTAAATCCTGTAGTTGTATGTGTTTGTCTCTTTTTAGTGTCGCTCGCTTTCGTTTCATCGAATTTCAAATCACAACGGTGCTAAAAAGTTTACACTTCAAAAAATTGTTTGGTTAGTTAGTTTTAGTAAGAGCAAGCGTAAGCCTATTTTCTGCTACATTACAAAATAATTATTTACATTATGCTTACCTAGTGGAAATCAGACTGTTTAATTCCAACAGTAAACCATAGTGTCTACTGTGCTTAAATTGCCTATTAATTAACAAACTGTCACCGAACGCAAGCCCCAAATACCTACGCCGTATGATTTGTCGGTGGGGTAATTAAATCCGCAGAGCTTCGCAAAATAAGATTACTGAATAACAGTTTAACGCCTATTTTCATCTCGGCCCCTGCTTCTACCAAGAAATTTAATCATTGTAAAACCCTGGAAGACTGCTGCATCTTATATTATACGGACATTAAAAGTTTAAGAATTTTATTTCAGAGATAAGCCAAGCATAAAAAACTATCAAACCAAACCAGGAAAACTTATTTATCCCTGTTTCTTTCATTAGACAGATTAAGTAGAATGCAATGGTCGCAACATACATGGCTATTCGTATTGGCGTATTTGGCATATCATATAAACAATGCTATGTGTGGACAGTATTTTTGTCAAAATATTGGCAAATGGTAACACTTTAATTGGCTATTGGCAAATTTGGCAACAATCACCGTATGTGGGCCAGTATGTTTGACAAAGTATTGTCTATATTTGCATATTCTGCAATGATGGCCAATACCAAACACGCGTTTCCGCGCTCTTGTAGATTTTCTATACACGTCAAAGGAGTCAAATAAGGAAAAAAACAAGTAAGTGATGATCAATCTTTTTAACAATTTATGGGGGGGCAATTTATAAGTTTTCAATATAATCGCGGTTCGCAGGGATTAGTATACACATTGGTTGACATGGCTAAGTTTGCAGTCGGTGGTGTCGCAAAACTATTTATTGTGTCGAAAATTTTATACCTCCAAGGCCAAACCAATAAATGAAAAATACTTGCAATTTTGGGAAACCGATGATAAATAGTCTGACAAAATTTTGTCAAGAGAAAACCTTTGTATTTTGTAAAATGGATTTTGAAAGCGTATGATAATGAGGGCCTCGACAAACAATCCGGAGAACGCGGGTTCAAATCCAAGCTTCCGCAAATAAATTTTATTCTATATATCATACCATAATCTCACTGACTCCGGATGGTTGGAAGGAGTTGGTACTCACATAAAAAGACTGAACATAATTTTCTTCTTTTCTATAGGTGACATATATTATATCAACACGGCGCAGAAGGCCCCGAGGGAATTAATTTTCCTCCGGTCCAATGTCATCTTTAGGGATACTGTCTGAAGGGTATTTTGGAATAGGGGAAGGATATCAACGATGAATTACTTATTATTCGTTCGGTATTACGAAATTATCCACAAAAAGAGAATCGAAATAACACGTCAATTAAATAATTCGAATGAAACCACGTAAATCGCTGACCCGATTCCTTGTGCACAATTTACCTTGGACTTTCTTTGTAGACGTCAATCTGTTAGAAAGGAGGGTCTTTTAATTATTTTTCGTAAGATCTCAATTTTTATAACATTATTTATGACATGCACGTTCAAAACAAAATAAAAGTCTGGAGTGGAAATAGAGTTCGTAATTGACTAAACAAAGGGGCTATTTCATCAGCGTCGTGCAAATATTCAAGTATGAAACAAATTGCTTTGTTTTGATTAATCCCAAATTTAACTTTTTCTCCCGGTCGCTATATTTGGCAATGGAACTTCGTCAGAGCATGAAACATGACAGTAACTCTTTTTGAAGTGAAAACTTCCTTAGCACCGTTGTGATTTGAAACTCGATGAAAAGAAAAATAGCGACACTAAAAAGAGACAAATCTAAAGGATGAGCGAGAGGATGAGATAGTATAATTGGTTTCCTCTTTATGCGATGCGTCGTAGCCTTCCCACTCTAGTCTACTTTAGTTTTCTGACGGTTTCACTTCTGCCGCGTGTGAATTGCACACTCTGATTTTCCAATAGCCCAAAATTTTACCCACCAATACGCAAAGTCATATGAAGTTGTACCATTATACGTGCAATGAAACATGAAATATAAAATTTATATATTTATATATATTACATATGCATACAAATATATAAAATCCAATTAAAAATATTTTTTAATTTATTTTGGAGCACACTGTACCTAAGAATAAAACACAATCCAACAGGAAATCATATCGAAACGCTTAGTAATATGTTTTTTATAATAAAAACTCTTTTCCGTACTATTACACATGACTTCACTTTTGGGAACTGGAATCGAAGTAAATGAGAAGTTCGAACTCAACATCCTGCCTCCCCCCCCCCCCCCCCCCTCACCCCACACTTCCTCCTTCATTTTAGATTTAGCGCGGTGACTTTCATATTTCCGATATCATATGGGGGAATCTTGGATATCGATATCATTCCAATGAGAAAATGAAATATCCAGTCCTGTCAAGACCTGACGACAGGGAACAAAGTGCAAAGTTACCAAATTATCTCGAAAACTTTAAGGAGCACTTTCATAATCGGCGTTTATTTTAATAATGTTTGCCAATATCCGGATTAACATTTTTCAACGTGTGGGTCTTTTCTAAAAGACCATTAGATTTCCATTTATATGTAAATAGTTACTTAACCAAATTCTGACCAAATCCAAATTTTGAATTTAGACTCGCAATTCAATTCAACAACGTTCTTTTTAGATTTTTCTGTTTAATTCTTCAGCTTCTTGACGAAAACAACTATGATTAAATTAAATTACATTTTGATCTATCCAGTAGACAAGCTAAAATCATTTTTAAAAGATTTTCTGGTAATATTGATGATGTTTCTCTTAATGTTTTGTTGGCGTGTTTCGTTTTATTTGAGCCTGTTGGCAGGCAACAATCTGCATTTCCTGCAAAATGAGTGTTGCGCCTGGCAGTTAGGCAACCAACGGGCCGATCGTCAAAAGTACCAGCCCCGTATTTATTTATTGTTGTTATACGCCCGTAGGGGCTTTTACATAGATTATAAAATAATATTTAAGTTATCGAGGATTACACATACATAGAATTTATACCAAAAGTTATAAAAGTGAAAAAATTTTAAGAATATACAAGTAGTTTTTGAAGAAAAAAACCACTTGTATATTCTTCGTAAAACCGTGAAATATTTTAAATAATGTAATATTTGACAATAACATAATATAATATAAAACATTACAATAACACATCGAATCGTTAAATATATTATACCCACGTTACAATAATTTGTAGAATTCCACAGTGTTGGTTTAAATTGCATTTTAGAATATAAAGGGAATCATCGAATATATCAACAATACCACCAAACTTGTTGCCTAAATCATGCAAGTGAGTATGATTGATAGTTGGTTGTGTATTTTGAATTTTGAAGAATGTTATATTTTGTCTAGTATTCCTAGTCGGTACATGGAGTTTAATAGTAGCAACGATGGCAGGACTGTCAATTAGGTTGTTCATAACTCTGTATAATAAAATTAGGTCTGAATTGATTCCAACATGCAATTGTTTTTATTGTTTAAAATATTTATCATTTCTCGGAGTTTGCCAACCATTTGGTGGAAACCAGTCACACCTTTTACTTCAATAGTGGAATAGAATTAATGCATTGTAATGTCAATGGCGTTCAGTTGGATAAACTAGAAATTTTAGAAATCCGAAAGAGTGTTAACGCAAATTTGAATATTATTAATAATCAAAAATCGTTCAATGACCCAATATTGAACCTGTTCCCTTTGTAAATTGTCCCCCATTGCCCCTCTGTCCTCTACCCACTCTCATATTTCCATTGACACCATTGTCTAAGTCTATTCTTTTTCAATTGACACCATTGTCTATGTCTATTATTTATAATTAATGTTAATAAAAACCCTGAAGAAGTGAGCATTGCTCACGAAATATGATGGTTTTTGTAAACAATAAAAGTGATAAAAACTAAGTATTTTTTTTAATTTGAATCAAAATGGTGCCACAAAACAAGTTTGCTGTGTTAGAAATGAAAATACTCGCTTCAAGCGGTCTAAGTCGCACCAATAGGCACATTCAAATCAGAAAATCTGAAAAATTAATTTAGGACGGGTTGCTTAAAAAAAATTTAACAATTCATCAAACATTTGAAGTTAATTTTCACGTTCTGTGTAAATTCCATTCAAGTTCTGTTATTATATCATTATAGGCTATAACTGAACTTCATAAAGTGATTTTTTTTTTTCAGATATTGCAAGTAGACAAATACCTCGGTTTGCCGAGTTTAATGTCGCAAATATATTTTATTTTCATCCATCTAACTCATCCCTTCTCCAACCTGCCCTTTGACACTATCTTTCGCTTCCACAGATGCAGTCAATCAGTCACAGTAACAAAAATGAGCACGGAGCCCATTTTCTTTGAAATAACCGAGCGAATTCGCTGTGATCTGTTTGTAAAATGCCTAAAACAAGAAAGGATTCTTTGTGTCCTGTGTTAGGTGGCTAAGAAAAATAAAAAGATTATATGTTAATACAACTTATTCTGATCTAATGAAGTATTAATTGTGGATTATAAATTATTTGCAGTTACCGTCCAATGGAAAAGATACTACTGTGAGCGGCTTATGTGAAATAATGGCAACTTATTTAATAAAGCTGTGGAAATATTATTATATATGATTTTATAAATTTTAAAGATATGAACATCATAAAAAGTGAAGTGATAATTTTGTTGCAAATTCTGGACTGTGAATGTGATGCATTTTTTTTATTTTGAATTTTCCGTAATTTTTCCACGTTTTAGTACAAAATGTTCATGTTCGAAGCTTAAAATACTGCATTTTTTAAAACACTTAAGCATATTTCAAATACGACAATCTAAAACGTAATTTTATCTTGTTTGGAAAATGGTATTTTTGTACGACGTCTTCAAAAATAAGATATATAAAGGACATTAAATTAATTTAATTACGTAGGAATAATTCCGATAATCGTTGAGAAATTATAAATAAAACAAGCCATTCAACAGATAAACTTCCTTTTTTGGCTGTACAGGCAATGTATATTATCATTCCATGAAGAATTTTTAATCACTTTTAAATTAGTAAGGTTTTCACATACACGGTCGTTTACCAATTGAATAAATTCTTCACGACGTTTTTTAGTAAAGCTGTCAGTGTTTTCCCTCACATTGTCTTCAGACACCTCGAATAATAGTGTAAAATTTGCATCTTACCACTTTGAAGACCTACCGGTGTAAAATTGAAGAAGATTGAGACAGTGTTGTCTAAGATTGACGCGGAACGCCGATTAAAGATATATATATAAATATCGAGTGCGGTTCACACGCGGTAGAAGCGAAACTTTACCAAAATAATCTCAACCAACGGGAGCCTTTAAGAGTATAGTCATAATCAAGCGGCCAATAAGCGCAGACCTAGCGTTATTTCCGTTTCATATCTCAACCAATATAATTCAAGCGGTCAATGAGCGCAGTTTGATTCTTCGCAGATGCTGTGATGCGTCATTTTCGTTTCATCCGAATTCCAAATCACCACAAGGCTAAAAAAGTTTCACTTCAAAAACGGTATCATTGAATAAAATATTTTGTTTACATCTCACTACTGTTGTTTCTAAGGATAATTTTCCATGAAAATGTTAGAATTCAGAAAATAATAAAATGGTTGAAAGCGCCAACTATTTGTGCTCGGAAATCGCTAGTAGCCGGTGTAAGATCACACCACGCTACTCCGTGATTATCTCGTTTAAGTCGTCGGAAATTCTAAGGAAATTCTAATACATTTTTAAAACCAAATAAAATTCGAATCCATTCCGCGGGAATCTTACCGGTGACATCTTGATAAAGAGTTGGCGCTTTACTTTTAGACTGAGCGGTTGCGGGAAAATTTCTCTTTCAATATTGGTTAGAATGCAGCAAAATAACAATATCAGAAAAATACAAGTAGATACATTAAAAAATATTGTCTTCGTTAGCCTTCGATAGTCATTTGTGAGGAGATTAAACATGCATTGACCCCTTCTAAAACAGACGTACAATTTTGATTTTCTTTTCGTTTTCAAATCCTTCGTGTAGGTAGGTACACATACGAGTCCCAGCGAAAGCTTGTACGTACGTCATTTTGTGTGTAAAAGCGAAAAACCTAGAAGATACTAAAACAATGACTCACGTATGACCTCTTTTATATACCAATATTCATTCATTTTCATAGACTAGATACAAGATTTGATTATTCTGTGGCGAGCCAACGCTCAACAAAACGTTGAGAAGTACTTACCTACCTGAAATATTTGGCATATCGTCGCACCTTATGGAAAATACCGGAGCATTCAAATTCCCTGTACATTAGTCTTTAGAACAGCAAGCCAAAACAAATGGTCGCGTTATTTTACTACTGTCACGCTCGGTATTCCGATAACATTTGTGAATTTTAATTGTTATTTTTTTTATAGTAAAACTATCAACGGTTAATTCTAGTGTTTTCTGTCGCACGTCCGATTGCTACAGTTTTGACCCCGACGTGATATGAACACGCAACTTTCTGAATGTAGGTAAACGGTACTTATAGATGAATTGTTTTATTTCTAACATCACGTAAATTATAAAGTCGGTACGCACGTAAAGAGTAATGTTCAATGAACGGTAAGTATAGATTCGCAAAAACTATATTCCAGAAATTTGACTCAACTGTACATTCTTTTTAAATTCGGTTAAAGTCGATTATAATTTATTTTTAACTTAATGAGTAAATATAATGAGTAATAAATGTGACCGAATAGGGACGTCTTAGCTCAGTTGGTAGAGCACTGACCCGGTAAGTCATACGTCCTGGGTTCGATTCCCAGATGTGACCGAACCTTTTTCTGATTTTTCTGTTTTACGATTGAGTTTCGCTTATATTGTCTTCGTTAATTCAATATTTCAATCATTATTATTAATAATTATTAAAAATTATTTAATTATAAATATTTATATTTATATTTGTTCATCGCTACACCTTAAGACAACAAAAATCCTAAAAACCACGTAAAAAAATACATAGGACGGGTTTCACAGAATTGGAACTATTCATAAAATTTCCAAGTTAATTTTTAGGGTCAGTGAAAGTACACTGTGTGTTGTGCAAAACGAGGTAAACAAAAATAATTATTACGGTTGATAGGCAACGTTGATCGTTTATTTCATTTCCAAACCATAACATGTTTATCCGCCATCTACTTTGGGGACAATCATATATGTAACTGATTGAGTTTAAAACCCTTTCTATCCGGCTCTCCCCGTTTGCTTTGGGTACCCCGTGATCTGCTTTTAACTCGGTTAGTTAAATTAAAACAGTAAGATTAACTTCTGGTTGGCCTTTTTTATGCTAAATTTAATTTTGGATTTGGGGCCAAAATACCCAACCAAATTGAATAATATTTTTTTTTAATAAAAAATATCGCAAAAGTTTAGTATGGATACATACAAAGATATTGAAATACAAAAGAGATATGCTATGATGTCCGTCCAACTGTCAACAATATAACAATAATATTGTTAACCAATACTACTTAACAATATTGGTTAACAATATAAAGTTTAACGTTCGTTTAGTTTATTCGTTCATTTAGTTTATGGTTATCAATATCGGCAACACCAGGAAGCGCTGTTCCACCCAGTAAAAACTGCGGAAATAGGCAAATAAAGATTTCAATTTTGCATGATTTTTGTGGCAACTTTGGCATTTTTTTGTTTAAGTAAATTATAAAATTATTTTAAAATAATCTTACCATGTCCACTGTGTTAATAATATAATGAAAAAAATATATATTGATAAAGCTGTTTCTGGGTACAAATTTTAATTTATTCCCGAAAAATTGAATAAACAAATTAAATCGGTCGTAATTAATTGGTGTAATTCAAATTTACGCCCATAATTTTTTTTTTTATAATTTTAGTTTTTTATTATAAATTTCATCATATTTCTATAATAGAGTAAAATCATATTGTTAACTCACAAATAATTGCCAAAGTTGTCTCTAAAATCATGAAAAATTTATTTCATGGTTCGATAAAGTGGCACATATTCATACTAGATATTTGCTTTACCATTTGTTTAAAAAAGTATTCTCTTTGGTTGGGTATTTTGGCCTCAAATCCAAAATTATGTTTTGTATGGAAAAGGCAGCGCGGCTGCTCCCCTTAAAACAACAACGAATCGAGGAATATTAAATGAAACAATTTAACTTTGTTTGAACCACTTTTATATTTGAGTAAATCCGACCGGTTTCAGAACGACCGTTCCTTCTTCAGGGCAAATGTATACTGATTTGACAGTTTTGAAATATGGATGGGAACAATGTATTATTATGGTAGGGGTGGAGCCGTTGCTATTGCATTAATGAAGAGTGGGTGGGTAGGGGAACATATCCATGATTGGGCTATAAGACAATATATTTTGTTTGTTGATAATAGATTCATTATTTAGGAATATTATTTTACAGTATATAGAACCTGAAACACTTACAGAATATTGATAACTGGAAGAAAGTCGATCATAATATATTCTAAGATTACGAAATTCGCCATTTTCCGGACATTATACACTTTAGGAACATAGGATTTATTTGCGCTCACTGTATCGAACAAATATTATATTCGGCGTGAACCCGTGTTCCCGTTATTTCAAGCAGATTTGTAATTTTAAAACAGTTATCGAGAATTAAGAACTCGCAACCCTTGCTTGAAATTCTAGTGCGTATATTCTTGGAATATGGAATACAATCAAGTAACTGATTGATTCTTAACCCTTTCTGTCCAACTCCCCTATTGTGCTTGCCGTATCGGACGTACCTTTGTGAACCCGCGTTCCACCGCTTTCATCCCGGTTAGAGGAGTATTGAACCGGCCGCGGCGAGCGCCCCGGGGAACCTCCGCGAATAAAGGGACTCGTAATGAAAACAAGGCGGCAGGAAACGAGCGGGATGTTTTCCAGTACAATACAATACTATCCCTATTACTAAGAAAATTATAATTTAAGTAGGTACTAATTATTATTATTTTCTATACAGACAGGTTAAAAAACAACTGCCTTGCATTTTACCTGAAGTTTATTTTTTTAGTTAGCAACAATGCGTACCGGATCCGAGCACCCAAACTTGAATGGGAGCCGACCGAAGACTAGCTGTTATACCAGACTTTTTTAGAAGTATTTCTTTAACCTCGTTATGATTTGGAATTCGGATAAAACGGAAATGACACATCACAGCACCTGCGAAGCATCAAACTGCCGCTTTGATTATATTGGTTGAGATATGAAACGGAAATGACGCCAGGTCTGCGCTCATTGGCCGCTTGATTATGACCACACTTTTAAAGGCTCCTATTGGTTGAGATTGTTTTTGGTACAGTTTTGATTCTACCGCGTGTGAACCGCACTAGATATTTTTTATTAATTCTATTGCTTTTAGTGATGTGCTATGTCTATCTCACTTGGAACTCCCGTGTTGAGAGCACGGTTTATAACGTAAGCAGTTCTTAACAAAAATACAAATAACGATACATTAACATGTTACATTTAAAATAAAAGACAATCCGCGATGTACTAAATCCTGAAGATGCGAGTGTTTGTCTCTTTTTAGTGTCGCTTTTTCGTTTCATTGAATTTCAAGTCACAAAGTTTTCACTTCAAAATGCAAAGAGTAACCCAATGACACGTCTAAAAAATGTATTTTAACGCAAATCTTAATGATGTCGCAAAATAGTGTCGCGATTTGCTATCGATGTTTGGAGACTGTTTTCCGATTTCGCGTGTTAAATACACAATGGCGGCCGTATCACGCCTGGACGGAATTTAAATCCGCGAAGTAATCCCGCTTTATCGAAGCCATCCAACCTTATAGATTTATTTACATCCCTTCTGTGTGTGTCGTACTCCCGGAAAATCCTGGGTTTTACAATTTTTTGAGATGGTGTATAGCAAAGCATTGGCAAAGTCGCTTCCTTTTCTCTCTAGCGAGATTAGCGAGCCATCAACGATCATCATAACAGCGTGCATCTGTCAGCGCCAAATTGGGTGCAAAAGCTTCCGAAGCCAGACCGGCTAAGAATGTTCTGGCTTGGTTGGAATTCTGCGGTTAATTTTTCCATTGTTAGTAGTTTTTCAACCGTATTCAAGTAATATTGTTACGAATTATCAGTAATGTGACCGCTCAATTTTGAATATTGCAATTTTTGGGAATCATTATGTAATTTTTTTTTTCTTTCTAATTATCGGAATGTATCTTTGAAGTAAAACTTTTTTATCACCGTTGTGATTTGAAACTCAATGAAACTGACGCAAGCGACACTAAAAAGAGACAAACACATGCGCCTGTAGAATTTAGCCTTCGAGAGAATAAGAGCAATAAAATATTTTTTTATTCACGGGTGGGTACTGGGTTCCAATATAATGCGGTAAATCCACAGTCCCACGCAAGTCGCCTTTGGTTTAGTGGTATAATGTGTCTGACGAAACTTAGCGGCCAGGCATTCATAAGTCCAAAACAAAAATTTTTGTTAAATCAATATCCATTTTTCAAATCACTCCAAAATGAACAGAAAAAGACAACACAAAACAAATTGACATCAATAGACTCCGAAGAAGAAAACACAAATACTAATAAGATGACCAAATGCATCGGAAAAGGTTCACTGGAATATAGAAAATATAGAAAAAAAATTATCGTTCACATTGATAAAAAAAATGCTTCGTGGTTTCCTCACGCTTATCTACTTTATTTTTCTGAAGGTTTTATTTCTACCGCGTGTGAATTGCACACTCTGATTTTTTTAATGTTATATTTTATTAAATGTAATCATCATCATCACTATTGGCTCTACAACCCCTGGTGGCTCTTGGCCTCCTCAAGAGTCTTCCTTCACTCATCTCGGTTTTGTGCCGAATAATAATTAAATGTAATAACATAATTCAAATTTGTTTGAATACAATTTTATTTTTTAAGAATTTCTTCAAATAGGTATAATTATTTATTTACGGTACAATTAAAATTATAAAAACGTTTATTCATCGATAGATTTTTTTTACAATATTATACATTTTGTTCTTTTATCATTGATTCTATTGATGAAAAGGTCACTGCTCAGCTACAATTCAGGATTTCTCCTGGAAAGCAGCTGATTTTCAGCAGTGCCTTGATAAATACTCAAAAACAAACTTGTTATAAATACAAATGAGATTACAAAACGATTATTCATATTGTAAACATACTAATACGATCGAAATTAAATTAAAAAAAAATAAACTTTACAACCTGTCTTTTGGAAACAAAATGTAAAATAATAACAGTTTTAAAAAATTATGTGAAATGCTTGCAAATAAACGCTAATTTGGAATATTTCAGAAAGGTACTGATAGGATATTTTTAAAAAATGTTTTGAATTCGTAAAGCTAAGATTAAAAAAAAGACCCGAATTTCTACCGATTTCTTACATATCTCCCTTAAACATTTGAAGCTCAAAAAAAAATATATGTTATTTTTGAAGATAATATCTATATGTATATTCCTCACGCTGAAACGGAAATTATAAGAAATTCCCTCGATAGAAAAAAATCGCAAAGTATGCTCCGAAAATTATTATAAACACGTTTGTTTCGGTCATTTTAGAAGTTACATGTATGAAAAAATTCACAGTGTTTCTTTAAATGCTGTTTTAGACAGCCCCAAGAGTGTTTTGCTCTATTTTGAACGAGTCGTGTTATATTTTATATTTTCACAATTTTCGCTTCAATATTATAGTTTTAAATATTAACGCGCTTTCTCCAACATTCGTAATTACATATCTCTGTATCTTCCTCGTTTTGAACGGGGTTAACGTATTTTTCACCCCACTGCCACGTAGATACCATCTCAGTAGATGTCCACTTAGAAGCATTATAGTGTCATCAACTCAAACAAACAAACAAAACATTTTAGCAAAATCGTCGTGTAATTTGGAATGATTAGTGTAATGATTTTACTTCAATGTCAATTACCATCCAATGATAATTCCGTACATTGTCGGTAAGCAAGATTCACCAATCATCGCGCTTCGGGCCGGGGCCGTTGGGCAAAGCAGAACAACCCGTCAATTGAGAGACCCCTCCATTATATTCCGTTGATACGACTAATAACCACTTGATCACTGCCAGGAATCGGGAGAACAGTTTAATAATCATTGAATACATTCCCCGAAATGCTGAAACCAATTATCTGTTTAAGCAGCTTCAACGTTATTGGTGCGTAATTTTCATCCTCTTGAATTCGTGTAGCGTTATATTGTTTGATGCGTAATAGATAATAAACCTCTGCATATCGATTCTAATTCTGGGTATTCTATGAAAATAGCCCGATAGATGATTTATTACATGACGTATCGGTACATACTCTAATGATCGAAAGCACCACAATAAATTCAAGTTTCGCTTCAATTCAATTTAATTAATTCCTTCTAAAAACATTAAAAAATAAAAATTTCAAATAGAGAAAATATTTAAGATATTTTAACTAACCGCAACAAAGCTTGCCGTCTAAATTGTGCTTCATTGATATTAAGCATATCGATATTCGAAGTGATTCTATTTAACAACAAGGCATGACCATTGGAAATTTAGTTCTGCAAGCCGGAGATAAAACAGTCTTTGCTGTCGGTGACGGAGATAACCACCGGGAACATGGAAACTAATGCTCTCTGTGATGGTCGAGTTTTCGAACCATCCACGAATTAGTCTGAAGATTTGTGTTACAACGTGCATTTAGATGGTTCATACCGAGCACGCCCAAGAGAAAGTCGACAGGATAAAGCCGTAAATAATAATAACTGATAAAGAATTGTCTTTTTAGATAAATGAAGCAATTCAACTTTGTTTGAACCACTTATATAATGAGTAAATCCGACCGGTTTCAGAACAAACGTTCCTTCTTCAGGGCAAGCGTATACTAATCTGACAGTTTCGAAATATGGATGGGAACAATGTTTTATTTTGGTAGGGGTGGAGCCGTTGCTAGTTATTAATGTAGAGTGGGTGGGTAGGGGAACAAATCAATGATTGGGCTATAAGACAATATTTTTTGTTTGGTGATAATAGATTCATTATTTTTAAGGGATTTTTTTAATTTCCAAGGCTTCTAAGTTATCTAAACGTTTTCCTTTATGATTAATATGAAGAATATTTATCCCTGTATTTTTTTCAAAACTATGGTTATTTTCAATGATATGGTTAGCAAACTCAGAAAAATTATTATTATTGAGACACCTTAAATGTTCTTTGATTCTAATTTCAAAATTACGAGTGTTTTTCCAATATAAAATGAGGGAAAATCATTGCATTTGAGTTTATATATTCCGGAATTAATCAATTTATTATCTTTATATTTAGTATTTCTCAAAAAATTACCGATATTATTTCTTGTATAAAAAGCTGGTTTAATATTAGAATATATATTTGAATTGTTTCATTTATCTATAATGGATAACCACAAAGTGATAGCTTCATTCAAAATATAAATAATTATCTTTTTACTTCGCGCCATGTTTTTTTAGAGAAACTCCTAATTGTTTGTGTACACTTCATAAAGGCTGAACCCTGGGTGCCAAATGTTTTTAATGAACTACTAATGATTACACAATGAAAGTATGTTTTTCTTGGAAATGAAATACTCGAATGCCAAAAAAATTTATTCCCTCCAAGAAACTGTATTTCGTACTTAGTTAATATACAGTTTTTATTTTATTTCTGTTTTTTTTTAATCGGACAGGACTTGGAGGATCGTTCAATGTCTGCCGTAATATATGAGATTTGTACAATAAATAATTTAAAAGAAAAATAAAAGGCTTACATGGGCACTGTGGGGTGAGAACTGTCTTGGCGACGGATGCGTCTTCTCACCTCCTGTGTGGCGGGCCGGATTTGGAGAGACTGGTTGAGGAAGACCATTTTACCTTTTTTTTACTTTCCACCAAGACACATTCGACTCATCGCGCATCGCCTTGTAGAGGGACGAATGTGTGACTGTAGAGGGACGAATTCAAAGGGACGAATGTGGAGGGACGCAGTGGGAGGAACGAATTCAAACAATCACTCCTGGACACACTGACCCCCAGATTCTACCCACCCCTCATACTTTTACCTTTCAAAATCTTCCTATCCTTCATTTTCCTTAAAAAAACCTCAACACAGCATCTCCAAAGATGATGGTGGCCCAGAGGGAAATCATTTTATTCGGGACCTCATATTTATCAGACCCTAAGTATAAAATGGTTGGCAATAATTAATGCATATTCGGAAATATGTGATCTGTGAAATGGATCCAGGAACTGTATAGCGAATGAAGCACTAGGTAAATTAACATAATAGATGTGTAGCCATGCCAAAGAGATTAATATTGTGAGGTATCCTCAAAACACACACACATTAATCCCCCCGGCACGGATAAATAAATGAGTTTATTAAGTGAGGGACTGAATTAGAATTCAAATCAAGCGAGTATAATTAACCAATCCCCAAGGAAAACAACAGCCATATTGTTTGGATCACACGGGGAAAATATAAAGTCTGATAATCTCTACACAGTCAGAACCTTTATTAGTAAAACAGATATTTCTGATCGTAGTACGTGTTAATTACAAAATACGGATAAAGGCAGACACAAAAAATGTCATTGTTAATAACATTTTAGGCTAGAATTCGGAAGTTTGGGCATGGATTGTTTCCTACAGGTTACAAAAATTACCGAAAAAAACACTTTTTCAAACCCGCAAAATGTATCAGAGTAATACGAGTATTATTGACCAATCTCCCTGTTTTCGACAAATGGTTTTGATTTATATATTCAATTTGTTGGCTGCTGTGGAAAATATATTTTCACTTACAATAATTCAGTAATTTACGGATTACGCTCACAGCTGCGTTCGTGGGAATCCATCGCAACAACGCAAATCATTTCTGATTTGATTCTCGAACGTTCTCGCACTATATTCACAAATTAATAGCATTGGAAATGGTAACACTTTTTCATGGTGATGGAGTTTTATTCTATAGCCGTTTCATTCTCGTATTGTGAATGAGTGTTAATTAGTGCATTTTCCTTTATCAATTGTTTTATTTATTACGCAACAAAGTGCAAAGCTTTTATTTCTCGTTTTTGCTTATTATGCGCAAAAGCGAGATCAATATTGGGATTGATATTTTTACAGACCGATAATATTAATAATTTCCTCACTCTTATTACAGGACCACTTGCTTTTTATGACAGTACAAATATTTCAAATTATAAAAATCTTCCAAACTTTACAAAACTTACAAGTTGCTATCATGATGAGACTTTTTATTGGAAACGGTGTTATAGAAATTTATTGTTATTATTAAATCTGACGGTACTTAAAATTTTTTATTATTAAAGAGGCCATCAATAAATTACGACACATGAATTTCATGATTTGTTGACCCTCCCCCCGTCCCCCTCACACATCGTCACATTTGTGAGACGTGACTTCACATGTTTAACAATTTTACATGTAAAAATAATAGTTGGTAATATTTTGAAGTTATTCATCAACATTTAATATCATCACGGTCATATTTACCATTAGGCGTAACAGTCATTTTGTGCATGTGACGTCAAAAATCTAATGACCTCCCCCATACCCCTTGTCACACAATGTCACACTTCTCTACTCCTCTTCCCCCCCCCCCTACCCTTAGATGTGACGTAATTTATGGACGGCCCCTAATATAAACCATAAAAATATTACAAATTTTAAAACTTTTAAGAAGTGAAACCTTCAGAAAACTAAAGTAGCCAAGAGTGGGGAGGCTATGAAGCACTGCATAAAGAGGAGACCGATAGACTACGAGCCACTGCCCAAAGAGTAGACCGATTGTACTATCTCATTCCCTTGCAGGCTAAATCCTATAGATTATAGATGTATGTGTTTGTCTCTTTTTAGTGTCGCTATTTTTCTTTTCGTCGAGTTTCAAATCACAACGGTGCTCATGAAGTTTTCACTTCAACAATATATTATTGGAGAAGAAGATAACACTAATATCTAAACGAAAATATGAAAGGGAACACGACACAGAAAAATAGAAAAAGATGGTCGCGACTGGAACATTAGACGAGTGGTTCTGGATTCGTGTCCCAGTTGCGACAATTATCTTTTTCTACTTTACTGTCTTGTTCTCTTTCATATTTTCGTTTAGATTATTATTGTTGTCTTCTTCTTCAATGATATATAATATTGGTGGAATGACCTTCAAAAATTATAAAAAAGAGAGTTGTTCTTAAAAAAAATTAATATATTATATTATTGGTTTCATTGAAACGTTTTTAAAGCAGAAAATCCACCTTTTGGCATAGGTATACTTACCAAATTCAAGAGTTATATTATTAACCCCATACTAATTTTCCCACACTAAACACTACACTCCCTCGAATATTGTTGTACGAATTATACAATGTATACAAAAATATTTTTACAGCGGATAAGTACCAAAATGTACCTACTTTATAAAAATGTATTAAAATTTTTAATCATTGAGTAATAAGAAATATAATGACTTTGTAATTCTTTGCTCGCTCCGGAAGATACGGAAAGTTTATGTTTTCTGCGGCAGCTTTGTAACAGCTGAGGAATCGATTTAGTTCAGTGTGATTGTAACCTGAAGACACGCCGGAGCCCCATAGATTCGCCGCGGGCGACACCACATTTCGTGTGTATCTGACGGGGCGTAATTGCGATCTGGGCCTGAAGCCCAATTTATACGGGTAAGCAAGTTCTTGTTCGGAAACCGTAAGAAAAAATCAGATGGTTGTATTTCGTATTAGGTATATGCATAATAGTACAATGTGAACAGAGTATCTAAATGACTACACAATTATTATATTTGTGCAGATATGCACTCTCCTCCGTTGACTTTTTGCGGAAACCTCTAGTCTCGAGTTCATGGTAGGTGAAGAAATCTGTCGACTGTGTGCGACACGGGGCAATGATTTTGTTGGACATCTTCGGCATTTCAATAGAATGTGCTTTCAAAGCATTAGAGCTCGTTCACATTGAGCGTATAAATATAAAAGATCATAGCACGCCACATATCGCTCTCCATACAATCCCTTCAGACCGTTCACACCTGAGCGCTTTATGCGTACATCAACCATAGACAATGCACATCTTACGCCGTAACCGCTCCTGAAGCGATATGCCAACAGTTAAGCGCCCCCCACTCCGATAAAAACAGGAGAGGGGGTCATTTTAATTACGGAGCTGACAAGACCGGTGGATGACAGATGTCAAGTTGATAGATTCAGTACGAAAAATGCGCACTCCGTGGCCGCTCGCTAATTCAACTGACCCCCTCTCCTACCATAGGAAGAAAGAATTTATCTGCGCCGTGTGAACGGCACGAAACATAAGCGCTCGCGGTTCAACAGATACCTGCTAGCGGTTATATTAGATGTCTGAACACCCCTTTAGCGGAATTTTTTTAATTTTACTGTCTACACGGGTGCAGTTTGGTTCTAAAGCCAAAATAATACAATTTTTAAATAGTATAAAATGAGATATGATTTTAGATTTTCACGGCCAAAATTATTTTTGTTATTGTTTCTGGGGGTGTTATGCCGTGTTGTGCTACCTTCTCCTTTAGCCAACGTTTCGGACAGCGTTACAGTGTCCATCATTGCCATCTGTCCATCATTGACATCTGCCCTGATGATGGACACTGTAACGCTGTCCGAAACATTGGCTAAAGGTGGAGGTAGCACAACACGGCATAACACCCCAAAAACAAATAACAAAAAAGTATGAAATGAAGTCGCTCCCGCTGTCTATTCGCTTAGATCTTTTGAACTACGCAACGGATTTTCATGTGGTTTTCACCAATATATATTAATATTCATGAGGAATTTTTAGGTATATAATTTGTCGAACTTGTGTAAATTGGTGGAAATATAATATATAAATGGAGCGGGATGGCATGCGGGCGGTGTGGATTTGACATGTATGAAAATTAACAGGTGGCGTTGGTTATAAGGATAGGGTAATGGCGTTGTCAGTAGTAGACAACGTTTTGTTTCGTTAGCCACAGAAACGTGTGGCCGGGTCTGCTAGTACGTAATAAAATAAAGATTTCTCAAAAAAAAAATTAATTCATTATTTGTTTCAAAGATTCGGCTGTGTTCGGCTTATTTCATCATATGCTTAAAGCCACGAAAGTGTAGCGCTCATACAGCGTGGTCTGACACAAACCTTGCACAGAGCTTAGCATATATATAAAAAAAATTGATTCCTTATGTTTGTGTCTGCAAATATCGGAAAGTAGTGGATGGATTGACACAATTTTTTTACAGAACATTGCATTTTAGCAGAAGAGTGTTCTATATATAATGGTGAGCTCTGGCGGTATGAAATTATTAAAAAAATACTACGGGTGGTGCACGAATAGTTTGAAAACGTGTGAATTATATATATTTTAGTGGCAGGGAGGGAAGGCCGGAGGGGGAGGGTAAGGAAGGAGGTGGGGTTGGCGGGAAGGGTGACGAAGGAGTGGGAAGGTGGGAATTTTTTTTCTTTGAATGGCATTGCAGAGCATGCCGGGTACTAGTTAGTAATACATATAAAAATATATGAAGAAGTTCTTTGTTTAAAGCCATTTTATTTTATTATTTTTTACACACGTCGCGCGTCGGACGGTTTCGGATGATCTCAACATTCATCAGGATAATAAACGTATAAATTATGTAGGTATATTATTGTCCTGATGAAGGTTGGGATCAACCAAAACCAACCGAGGAGTATAAATAAAATAAAGTGGTTTTAAACAAAGAACTTTTTTCATTTGCATAATGTCAAACAACGAAGTGTTTGCTTACTTCGATAATTGTAATATAACATTTCTTCGTAAGCACAAATTAATATTCTTAAAACAGGCCAGCTACCGGTTCGTTTTTATTGGGCTTAATACACACAGGGACCATGGTACATGATTCTGAGCAATTTATATCCCTATGTAATAAGGACTTAACTCACACCACTTGCGGGCTCTTTCCGTGTTTCGTTTATTTAACGGCAAGCCCTACCCGCACGCGGCGACGTTATTATTGAAAATTTGTGTTGTTGTTTTCCCTATTTTTTATCCTAGAAAACCTTCGCCCGACAAAATGGAGAATTCCAGTAACCTTTTTTTAACAATATTCACTGTCGCTTAAAAATCCTTATTTTGAAGTTTTGAAAGGTTGAAACTAAAATCTATGTGGATGAATGTGATTGGGAAGCTACCTCAATCTCGCCTACATCTTAATACTAACATATTTGTTTTATAAATGTTAAACCGAGTTTGTCCTGCGGTTGAGTATTTTGCTCTTACGTTGATAGGTGGTTCTTCTTTCTCTGTTTATCTCTTTTTTTTTTTTTTTTTTTTTTTTTATTTGAATTTTATTTTAGTAATTTGTACATTTAAGTTTACAAATTTCTAATTTATTATAATATTTCATATTGCAGTTTTTTTTTTTTTTTTAATTATAATATTTTAAATTCACAAAATTTTTGAAATCACAAAATTTTTTGTTTTTGTTTTATGTAGCTCCTACAATCCATCTTGAACTTTTCAATTGGTGAGGACTTAAGAGTTTCTGGTAGTGTGTTATATAACTTAATTCCTTTGTACAGCAGACTGTTTTGCGTATTCGTTTTGTCCTTTTTGTTTAATCTTATTTCCTTGCAAGTCCTTGTGTAATGTCTGTGAATGTCCTTATTGTATACGACTTTATTTGTGAAGTATTTTGGTAACATGTTGTTTAATATTTTGTGAATAAATATCAACGTGTTCAAGGTCAGTATTTGTTTCACTGTTAACCAATTAAGTTCCTTTAGCATTTTAATTATTTTTGAAAATCTATTTCTTCGGAGTATTATTCGCATTGCTCTGTTTTGGAGAATTTGAAATTTATTCTGTTCCCTTTCATTACAAAGGAAAAGGATACTTGAACAGTAGTTGAAGTGTGGAGCAATAATTGAATTGTAAATGGTGATGGCGGTTTTTCTGGAAATTTTAGGCCGAATTCTTCCCAAAAAAGATATCTTTTTGCCAATTTTCTTGTGGGTATATTCGGCATGTCTATTGAAGTTTAGTTTGGAATCTAATATGACTCCTAAGTATTTCATTTCAGAAACATTTTCAATAATTTCACCATCAATTTTAATTTTGCTTTCACTGGATGTCTTCTTATATCCAATCACCATACATTTTGTTTTTTTTTGTATTTAATTTAAGCTTATTTATTTTTAGCCATCTTGATACATCATCTAGTTCATTATTTAAAATATTTATTAGTTCTTCATAGTTATCTCCAATTAAGTATATAAGTGTATCATCGGCAAAAAGTCGTACTTTGCATTTTGAAAATATTTTCACCATGTCATTAATATAGAGTATGAACAATAGGGGTCCAAGGACCGATCCCTGCGGTACTCCTAATTTATTTTCCATTGGTTTTGAGAATTGATTATTTATTTTTGTTACCTGTTTTCTGTCTTTCAAATACTGTTCTATTAATTTAATGGCTATAGATGAGAAACCAATTTCTTTAAGTTTTCTTATTAAGATTTCTCGATCTATAGTTTCGAATGCCCTTTGAAAGTCTAAAAATATTGCTAAGATAAATTTATTACTATTCATTCCTTCCTTCCATTCTTCGACAATTACGTTTAATGCTGTTTCACACGAGTTATTAGATCGGAATCCTGATTGCTCTTGGCATAGAATATTGTGTTTATCTAGGTATTGTAAAATTTGTTCTTTTATTATCACTTCAAGAATCTGCTCATATTTTGGTAAGGTGTTGATTGGTCGAAATTCTTCACATTTTCTGGTATTTTTAACCTTCGGAACCGGTATAATGGTAGATTGTTTCCATGACTGTGGAAATTTTCCTTCTTCAATCGTCTCATTAATAATATTTAATAGTGTAGATCCAATTACTGGAAAAGCATCCCTTATTATACTAATAGTTAATCCATCTGAACTATTCTTTGATTTAATTTCATTTAAGACTTTAATTAAATATTCTGCATTTATTCTTCTGAAGACCAATAATTCTTTGTTTGAGTCGTTATTTTCATTTATGGGGTTAGCAACAATGTTGGGTATTAATTTGTTGATTTGAGTGATGCTTTCAATAAAATATTTATTAAAGCTATTAGCCATGTTTTCTTCGTTTATCTCTTTTGGGAAGTTTACAATTTTTATGTCGTCTTTGTTTTCGCCATGTACTAATTCTTTTATGCTTTTCCAAATTTTTTTGGGATCCCCTTCTTCTGAGTTAATTTTATTTTTTATGTACTCATTATGCGTTCTTTTTATGTCTTTGGAGTATTCGTTTCTCGCTTTTTTGTAGTTATCCCAATCCATAGTATTATTAGTAAGGCGTGCTCTTTTGTAAAATGTATCTCTATCGTGCTGCATTTTGCGTAGTTCTTTTGTGTACCACTTATTATTATTTATTTTATGTGTCTTCTGTTCTGGGACTACTTCATCAATAGATTTTTTTAAGTTTAATATCATCTGGTCCGCTTTTTTGTTATATTCCATTTGATTTATTTCATTCCAATTAATAGCCTCCAAGGTCTGAATGAAAATTTCTTTATCATATTTTTTGTAATTTTTAAAAGTTATTACTTTTGTTTCTTTGCTGGAGTTGTATTTTTCTCTGTCATTTAATAGAATCTGAATGATGTTATGGTCGGTAATTTTAGGATTATCTAGTATATTAATATTTAAGTTGAATTTATTTGAGATTACAAGATCAATCACTGTTTTCGAGGTTTTGGTAATTCGTGTAAAATCTTTAACCAGTTGTTTCATCCCTGCAGCTTGAATAATATATTTCAATTTTTTTGTGTATATGTCTGCCTTTGCTTTGACATTTATATTAAAATCTCCAGCTATAATGTTTACATTTTCGTCTTGTAAATTTTCCATACACCATTTTTGAAAATATGTTAAAAAGTCGCACTTACTTGTGTTTGGCGATCTATAAATAACAGTATATGTACCTTTCTTGTTTCCTGTTTTAATGGTGATGGCTAAGATCCAACAAAGTTTTTCAATTTGCTGATTTGATATTACTTCATACGGGTATTTCTTACTTAAGAGAATCATCACTCCTCCTGTGTGTCGACTATGTGAGTTACAACGGATGGTAATATAATTTTCAAATTTTATTTCATTATCTTGAATATCTTCTGTCACATGTGTTTCGCTCATCATTAGCATAAATGGTTTCTTCTCTTCTAAAAGTATTTGGACCTCTTCGTAATGTGCAATGATGCTTTGTACATTTAGGTATATTATTTCATTTTTCTCGTAAACTTTTTTTATAAAAAAGAGATCCTGCTCATTTTCGCTTCCAATTTTCGTTTATAAATCGGGCATTCTCTGCTCATGGCTGAGTGACTACTATTTATTTTTAAACCTAATCTGTTATTTGTCATAATACAATTTACACACTGAATATTTTCATCGGTGCACTCTTTTAAATCGTGATGTTTGGCGCATTTTGGGCAAGATTTTAGGTTTCTGCAATCTACAGCCTTATGATTAAAACCATTACATTTAAAACTTCTCATGATATTTAAATTGTCAAAGACCCTGCATCGGTCCCATCCGATATTTATTTTTTGTTCCTTTAACATCTTGTTGTATGTCTTTCCATCAACATCAGCATATACGGTGTAGCTGGTTTGATTTCTTATATTTTTTGTTTCTTTTACAAATGTTACTTTTATTTTGGCGTTTTCTTCAAAAATAAATTCATTTTGTCGTTTTATTTTTATTTCTATCTCTTCGAGGATGTTTGACCATAAAATGTTGAATTCATCTGTAATAACGTTTCACTTTTCTTATATCTTCTTGCTTCTCCTGCATTGGTAAAGATTAGCTCCCAAAAATCTGGTAGTTTTTCGATTACATATCTGAAAGAATAATTTAGAGTTGAAGATGAGCTCATTTTGAAGAGCGAAAAAGATGAAAATCTCATGGTCACGATGGAAGAATAGAGTGAATGTAGAATAACCTTCCAACCACGCTCTTATATAGCTGAGTTCAAACATTTTTCTCCTTTAACTCCATACAGGAGACCATGAGAATAATAATTTCCTTTAGGGTCTTTGTCATCTTGGGGTTGCTGTGTGGAGGGTCTTTTTAATGAATGGAAGGAGAGAAAGTTCTGAAAAGGAAGGAAAAGATATGAGGAGTTGGTAGCAATCTAGGGATTAGTGTCGTCGGTGTGATGGACGTATAAATTCATCCCTGCCGCTGCGGTGGAAGACAATGGGTTTGGAGAATATCTGGAGAAGCCAAAGAGTCTCCCTAAATCGGCCTCTCTCGATCTGGCCCGCACGCAGCTTATCCGCAGCGCATCCGCCTTCAAGACCCAGACACCAACCTCACCCCCATGACCCCGAGCATTCCTATTAAGTCACCAAACGTAGGGTACCACTTGGGATGACCTGCGGCAGAGATGTTAGTTTTCCAATA
Source organism: Limnephilus marmoratus (assembly GCA_917880885.1). Taxonomy (NCBI): domain Eukaryota; kingdom Metazoa; phylum Arthropoda; class Insecta; order Trichoptera; family Limnephilidae; genus Limnephilus; species Limnephilus marmoratus. The sequence continues at coordinate 37,432,853 of OU862920.1, read as the reverse complement.
AATGAGTCAAATCATCCCAAATCAATATTGAGGAGGTTTTCGATTTCTTATTATCATTACTATCATAACTTCCTAGGTTTTTAATTCCTCGCCAAAACTCAAATGATATAAATTCTGATAATATTTCTTTAGCATGTTCTAAAATCTGTCCTAAACGGTACTGCCTTTGAAATTAAAAACTTTAAGTAAATGCATCAGCCCATTAAATCATGGGTAGCAATGATGGGTATTTCCCGAAAGACTCATTTATATTCCGCCATGTTTCCAAATTCTCGTCCTACCAAGTCCTTTATTGTTCGGACTTTAATAAAGGGAAACCTATTTCATGTCAATGGCGTAGTTGGGCCTAGCTGGTCTAGCGAAGCATTATTCGGTGATAGATCATCAGCATGCATGTTGTGTATTTAGATTCTGGAACATTTCTCCGATATCAATGACCTATTATGAATTGTTAGCTGCCGGGGTTCATGCAAAACGGAACTGGGCAATAATGTAAGCCTTGTAAACCCTTTATTAATCCTCAGTTTTGTAAATAACGTTACTTTTTATGTGAGTTTGTTTCAGATTTTTGAAAATATGTTCTGGAATTCGAAAACTCGATATCCGAAATTTGTTAAAAGGAAAATTATTAGAATGACCTGCTATCTACTCGGCATCCATTTTTTCTATTTTTTTTTTTACATGAACTCCACACAGCAGGCCCTGAGGAAGATAATTTCCCTCAGGGCCTATGTCATTTTTGGGGATGCTGTGTGGAGGTTTTTTAAGGAAAGGAAGGAGAGGATAGTTCTGGGAAGGAAAAGGGTTTAAGGGGTGGGTAAGTATCTGGGGTTTAGTGTGTCCTAGTCATCCGCCTCCAAGACCTAGACAAACCTCACTCCATGAACCCGGGCACCCCTGCTAAATCACCAAACGTAGCGAACCACTTGGGGTGACCTGTGACAGAGGTGTTGGTTATCCAATTAAGGTTCCCGGGGCGGCGGTACCCATCCCCGCCTCCCAAATTGCAAATTCTAATTAAAAACATTGAACAACATTATAAAAAATATTATTTACTTATGTGTTATATACATATATTGGGTGTTAAGGGACGTACTTGCTAACATTATATGAAGTAAAAAATAGAAATGTAGTGACATTTTTATTTCTACAAAAACCAAAAAAAAAAAAATAATAGGTGTTGGACAGTTGGGGGCGGGGTAAGTTGTTGGGCTTTAACCCAGCGACATGTTGAATTTTTTTTTGTTTGATTTTGAGAATATTTTTTTTTATTTTTAAAGTCATCAAAAAAGCCACCGGAGACCAATATTTCATTCACATTTTTTTTCCAAATAATGTCAGGAATCACTGGTTAAAGTAAGTTAAGTACGTCCCTTAACGTGCTGCACGAATAAGTTGGCGAAAAAGGAGTTCATGTTTACCGCCACCGCCAACTTATGTGCGTAGCACTGTATGTAACCTACTTCCTTTTCTTTGATGGCGCTACAGCCCATATCGAGCTTTGGCCTCCTGCAACAGTCGCCTCCAACTCCTCCTGTCCTCAGCGGCTGACTTCCAATTTGGTACCTGGAGAAGCTGTGCTGCATCCCCTCTTACTTCGTCATCCCACCTCAGTCTGGGTCTTCCCACTTTTCTCTTTCCACCTGGGTGTCCAGTCAAAATTCTTTTTGGGACTCGTGTATCCGGCATTCTCTGTACATGCCCAGCCCATCTCAGCCTGAGGAGTCTCATATGTGTTGAGATGTTAGGTGCCTTATATATATCATACAATTCTGTATTGTGCCGGATGCGCCACTGTTCACCCTCTTTCACGGGTCCACATATTCTTCTCAGCACTTTTCTTTCAAAAGTATCCAGCATTTCAGCCATCTTTACCGTCAGTGTCAGCGCCTCACATCCATATGCCAATACAGTTCTAACAATGGTCTTATATATGGTTATTTTGGTTTTTCTGTGGACACTACGTGACTTAAACACTGGTAGCAAAGAGAAGTATGTTTTGTTGGCTGCTGTGATTCTCCTTCTGATTTCTGCTGGATCCTCATTATTCTCTGTCAGACTGGAGCCCAGGTAGGCAAATTGGTCGACCACTTCGTATAAGTAGTTGTCTTTGAATTGTGCACTACTTCTTCTTCTGTGTGAAGGGTTCCTGCTCTGTATCATCATTTTCGTTTTGTTGACATTAACCTGCAGTCCTACTTCCCGTGCCGCTGTTTCTAAAGGATCGAAGACCTCCTTAATGGCTTAATGTATGTAACCTACACGATTTATAATTAAGTGGGTAAGAATTTAAGTATCTACTTTTATAATTTCATTAGATATTTTAGTTTTCATTTATTAGATAAGAGAAAATTAGAAACCTCATTTATTAGACGCGCGGGCTACGTTCACAGAATCACTAGTATATTCTAATATAACGCAGCTGTTATTTACGTTCTCTATCCAATTTTAGATCCCATCTCATTTCTTTTAGCTATTCACTCACGGTATTTAGAGATGATATCGGCTTTTGGAAAACATATTGCTGGCATTATGCAATTTTCTTTATACAAGCATTTGCTAAATAGAGGCGTAGTGTGTAATTAGTAACGAAATATGTTAATGACAGAAATTATTCCATCCCAGAAAATCCGGTGACAACATTAATTTCCTCCAAGACTACTTAAATTTGAGAATGTTTGAATTGGGCAGTCTGATGTAAACTTTACTCGAATACACAACATAATAATATTATGTACGTGAAAGTTATCATTTATCTTTGGGAATTCTCAGTAGCCGGGAGAATGGACCGAACTCTATCCAAAGTTGTTGCAGATCCACAAAAACAATTTCGCCAGTCTCAGCGTTCCGTGTGGGATGGAACTAGGACCCAGTAAAATTAGTATTTGGCATATTTAGCGTAAATTCATCAAGTTTCTCTAGTTCCAACACAACAATAACTATCCAACCATATATATGTACACTCCAACCTTTGAAACTAAGGCGAACGGTAGCCGACATCAATTCGTGTATAAAGTTCTGAATAATAAAATAGACTCCTGAACTCCTGTCTTAAATTAACCTTAACATAACATACCATCCAAACGTACCCGCCACAACAATCTATTATACACATTAAACAACAAAACAAACGTTACAGCAAACCCACCAATTTCCCGTGTTCTCCAAACATTCAACAATCTTAGTCCCAACTACCCTCGACATATTTTGACTCTCTACCATCATTTAAGAAAAAAATTACTCGTGACTTGCAGTGTGCACTCACAACAACTTTCCACTACATCTTCAGTATTAAGATGAAAGGACATGACATGTACAAAAATCGTTTTTCGAACTCCCAGGGCACGCATTTTGCATCTAATTTTAAAAAGTACCAAACTTTTTATCGCCCCGATATAAGAGCACCAATTAGAATGGAAACGTTGCATGAAATTTTTCATGGTGTCTTCATCCAAACCCTCCTCTTTCTCATATCCCTCCCTACCCACTTTTGGAAGAAACATCATAGTTCCACTGGATCCGAGCAGTCGGGACCATAATTTAATTATTTAAAAAATAAGTTCATTAGTATTGTTGACAGCGCTGCTTCCCGTTTACTAAAATCAACTAATTTCAACTTTTAATTAACAACTTTCGGGTTAGAGCCGTCACATGAACCGCTCTCAAAGTTTGGGAATTGTGACGTTGGCGAAAAATTATTTAAAAGCCGGTACTTCTATTGATTTATTACGTTACCGGCACACTTGGATGTCGGAAATGTGGTTCTCGTAACAGACGCCGAGATCAAAACATATTCTGCTCGTATTATTATTATGTACAAAACGATCAGAAGAAATCAATGCCTCAAGGCCGGGCGTCGTGCGAGGCTAGAAAAAGGGTGATTGATGGTTTTCGGTAACGACTGGCCTGCTCCCTTGTTTCCGCGAATTTCGGTGATGTTGATTAAACCCGGCTGCGGTGGTTTTTACCGAAGCTGTACCGCACGAACCTTGCAAAATATTTAACAAATAATAGTTATTATTGTTGTAACTACCTCTTTTCTGAGATAATATCTGAGGTCGTGGGATTTGTAAGACATTTGATTGTGTCTGTGATGTATGATGGGTCGTGTATTAATACATCCGTCACGAGCTATGGATCTATGAAATATTCAAGTAACTACCTAAATATAAGACAAAATTTCATATTGTTTATAATGAATGTTCATTTTTTAATCTGCAAATATAAACCAAACCATATGAAGATATTGTCTAATAAGTTGATATAGTTACGTATATTTCCAACATCCATAGCTCGTGACGACCCAAACGCAAAATTTTATTCAAATTACATAGATCGTGTCAGAAAAAAATTCTAATAGGTTACCGTGGTTTTGGTTTTGGGAAAAATATGTAACGCTGCACGATTTCCTAGAGCAATTTTTCCTCATTAATATATTCAATCTTTTAGTTTTGGGTTTTATTTTATTTATGTTTAAATTTCAGCAAGACTGGAGGGATAGTGCAATCCCAATCTGCCATATTACATGCACAACTGTTTCACAGAGAATAATACAAATTGTAAAAAATAGAAATAAAATGAAGTAACATGTTAGATAGGTACCTAATCATTACATCATTACATAGTATAAAATGAAGTCGCTCAAAATGTATGTGCGCATAGATCTTTTAAACTACGCAACGGATTTTCATGCGGTTTTCACCAATAGATAGAGTGATTCAAGAGGAAGGTTTATATGTATTACACATGCTTATTATAGTAGAGAAAAGCCGGGAAATTCAAATATTCAATTCAGGCAGCGGGCAGCTGGCAAGCGGGTAGTGTGGATTTTATAAAGGTTGGGTAATGGCGTTGTGTTTCGTTAGCCACTTATATGATTAAATAAAATAAACTTAAAATACCTAATGCAAATATGTAAAATTTAAAATAAAATCTTTAACCTTTTTGCTTGCATCTTCCTACGAAATACGTTCCCTTTTTATTAGTGTGTTCAGGATACGAGATGTACATTTTGAGTTTTACTAAATTTAATGAAAAATAATTATTTTTCGGTATCAAGTTTTATTTGTTGAACTCCATTTTTATCATTTTGTTAATATTCATTCAATAATGTAATTATTCAATTTTTAAAAGTTTATTTATGAACAAGTTCTGCTGTGTAATTATTATTACGCGTGATAGTTTGACAACGCCTTTAAAAGGCGAAATAGCTGTCACGCTTAATAACAATTGGATAGCACTTGTGAATAAATGAACTGTTTTTATAAATTGAATAATAACGTTATTGACATTTAAATACACTTAAATTATAGATCGTCCAATCAATATAACATTGTAAATGAAAGAAAAACAGGGATGACAGCGAAAGGAGAGCATATTATAACACATGAGTAGAGTAATGATATGTAATAATATGTAGGATAATGAGAGAAAACAATTTTCTACTCAGCCTCGTACAAGTTTTCGATAAAATCTACACGATCATGAACGTGTATTGTGTATTTAAGTCATATAAGAATGACTCTGTACTTAAGCGTTAATTAAACAATATTATTTAGCATAATAATTTACATTTATTCAAGGTTATTTATCAAGAAGTGTTCCCGAGCAGTTAGATCAGCGGTAATCGAAAACAGAATGAATCTTCTTTTCGTTCGACACCCGTCGCTGGAGTAAAAAGGTCCGTGTCCACAATTGGGTTACAAATAGCCAATAGGAGAAAATCGCGTCGCGAATGTATTACGTTGTTTGCTTGCTACATTATATTCCCTTTTTGATAGATATGTTCCAGATATTTACAATGTAATGATGTTAATTAAATATTATTAGGTAATGTTTTAGTGTTGAGTTTTTCCGAATATAAATGGCAGATGAACATGAATTGTTTTTAAAATGATTATTATTTTTATTCCCTTAATAACACAGATATTATATTGAATGAATTGAATCTAACCAAGTAGTTCAAACAAATATACCTGTATACATAAAATTGAAATTAATATCTTTGTAAAGAATTACATTGAATATTTCCTGAAAGCTTTTTCATGAAGCCAGTTTCAATGAGTTCCAAATAACAAAAATATTATGATTCGTTTTAATCCCGGAGAGCATATTTGGTTTGGCACGGGGAGGAAAAAGATAAAATTCTGTTATTTAATGTTTTTTTAAACGAATTGTTTTTCTACCCGGAAAACATAGAGTGATTTTTTTATTAAAATCATTTAGAGTGACTAACTAGTAGTCCTGTGAACAGTAAATAAACCTCGTTTCTAGTTTTCTCTTGTTTAATAAATGAAAACCCAAATTTTCCCCTGAAATCATAAGATTTGAAGGCAGGTACTTAAATGTCTACCCACTTATGTAATTATAAACTATATTATAAGCATCTTTTTAAAAATCAATTGAAACGAAATCACTTTGCCTAAACCACTTATTTAAACTTTTTATTTAAAAAAAAAGGACATAATAATACAATTTGTCCAAATAAATGTCACCATCTCAATGATATATATTTTTTTAATTTTCTTCAAGCCGGTGGTAAATACGTATTGATTATTCCGATTTCACAGTTAGTTGTAGGAACAACGATCATGTGAACTCTGGCGGAATAAAAAGGCAGTATCCAACACGGCTACCATCTTGAACCGGAACCGGAATAAACAAATTTATAGACAGACGTGTAAAAAAGCACTTTGCTACGCACAGACATCTAAATAACCATCACGCCTTTGACGCATTGATAAGCAGAGAGGATATACCGTCTCACAACTCTTTGCTTGGGGATCGAACAACGACAATACTCCACTGAGATTTTGAGACCTGATTATTACCGTCATTATTCAATATAATTACAAGAATTACTGATATTTCGTTGAACAATTATTTTCCATATTGTGTGGCTGCTATCTTTGTGTGATTACAAAGTTCTAACCGAAAACATTTGTTCCGGTAAGACAGAGATCCAGCCTTCAGTTCCCAGTGGTCACTAATATCTTATTATTGAAGTAAAACTTATTTACGCACGCTTGACTTGGGGAGTAAGCTGGCGAATGCGTGACGAGAGCTTCACGAAAAGAGAGGCGAACGGTAGTTGAGAGGGAGATATAAGTTAGTGAAGATAGAAAGAGAGAGAGTTACGCTTCATATAATACTGTAGGGTCCAAGAAAGAGAGGTGCGAGCACACATTTTCTTTCTCTCTTTCTCTCGTAGCCAGTTACGTTTCGTATATCTAAGACACAGTGCAGGCCTATTGTCTGTATCACACTGTAAAATCAAGAAAGAGCAGTGCGCGCGCACATTTTCTTTCTTTCTTCCTATCATATAGATGGAGCAGAAGTTTTACTTCAGTCGTATGGTTTTTTATGTATCTCGTTTTTTCGTATCTTGTTCTGTTTCGTGTTTCGTTAAGATTGTTTAATTTTTCCTTCTTCTTCAGTGATTAAATATTAATTTTGTTCTACGTTTTTCTCTGCATTTTTATTCTTCATTCGTTTTATATTTTTCAATTATTTCATTATCCTTTCACGTTTTTGTCAATACTATTAAACATACTTTACAGCAACTACAAATTTCATTTTCATTTAAACATTCTTTACAGCAACTACAAACTTTAATTTTTATGTGTCAAGTTTATGGCATTTTACCTGCATTGTGAACAGAGCTAAAGATACTCTCAGTATCGTATTGTAGTGAAAGACCATCATTCAGAATCGAAACGTTATTCGATTTTGGCCTACGAGGTAACCGAACTTGTTTCCAGATACCCACTTCCATTCTATTTATTTGCCTTTGAACTACCTTCAGCCTCACAACATACCACAAATGGGGATGCCAGAGTCCCACTATCTTTGGACAGTCGTGAACACGGTGAGGAGTTAGGAATACTTGTGCGGTATTCACACAGAATTAAGTATAACACTAGAAGTGCCTTCCGCATAAATTTAAATGGAAACCAATGTGCTACTGATTACCTAGACTATTTAGCAAGCGATCTGTCTCTCTTAAACTTGCCTGAAATTGTATAACGCCATCGGATTTGAATTTCATAACCATTGAGAAAAAAAAATTGGCTGATAATATAGGCCGAAGTTGGGCCTAAAATTGAATCACGAAACACGCCCACAAGACACTTGCATAAGTATTCAAAATAAAAAACATAACTTAACTAAACATGTATGTGAATTGAGATTAAGACTTTCACGTCTACTGCGGCTGCCAAACCCGTGGGGGTTATAACGAGATGAACTTAAAAAACCTTCTTTATAGTTCATATAAAGACCGGATAAACTTTGTAAGCGTAAAAAAATCTGACCTTTTTGGCGTCTTTTAGTCATGAGACATTTTTTTGTGGCAAAGTAATTTATTTCGGCGATCCGGACTCCTGACAAACATGTACAGTCCGTCAAGAAATTGCAGAAAGAAATCTAGGGCATTGCGATTGTAAGGACGGATTGTTTCAAAAACTCATTACAATTTATTATAGTTCATTTTTCCATCTGAATATTTTCACATCAACTTTAAACCGCGTTCAGAAATTATTGGGGGAACTTTCTGAAAGGGGACGAGTCTTTATAATATTCTTAGAAAAAATAATATTAGAAAGGAACTTAGGAACGTTGTTATTTTTTCACACTGAGTGAGATAATTGATGAACGGAAAAGAATTTTTTAAAATGTGTTTTAAAAAACGTGATGTTAAATCAATATAAAATCTTTGTTCAAGAAAAGTGCACTTTAATCCGTCAACTTCGGAAATCAAGCATAACCTCACATTCATCTGCAATAATTTGTTCTAAAATCGGAGTTTCTCAGTGTTGCCAGTTGCTATAGTACAATCTAAGTTCCATTTTTTTTTTTAATTTCTGCACATTCTTGGCGGACTGTACGGCAATCTTTTTCTGTTCCTAAATGGAGTCTTATCCTATACGCTATGAGCAAAGGTTGATTACAATGGACTTGGAGGATAAATAATTACTCTCTCCCCGACGAGGCACGACCAGAAGTTATTCCGGCGGGAATGTCGCAGTGTAGAGAGAATCGCAATAAGATTCATGCTTTTGGGACCCGGAACGGACTGTAATTCACCCGCCCGGCCGATACGAGACTAAACTTCGGAAAACAAAAATTATTAAAACTCTTTCTTTGAAAGGTAACGCGAAATTTGTTCGCGGAGGAAAATATTGATTTTTGGTGCCACGTTTCATACGTTCGGGAACACTTTGCAATCGTAAATAATCTTTAATTGTGTTGAAGTTTTTATACACATTAAGGTATAATGGAGGTAGAAAGAGTAACATCTTTCTTTCTTGGTAAAAGACACCCTAACAAAAAATCAGAGTGTGCAATTCACACGCGGTAGAAGTGAAACCTCAGAAAATTAAAGTAGACAAGAGTTGGGAGGCTACGAAGTGGATACCGATTATTTTAACTCATTATCTCGCCGGCTAAATCCTATAGATGTATGTATTTGTCTCTTTTTAGTGTCGCTTTTATTTATCTAATTATTTTATTTATCTACTTATTATTAATTATTATTTTAAAATAATAATTACTACAATGGAAAAAGAATTAGTTGACGATATTGTCAATTCTAAAATTTTAAATAATAGATTGACAAATTTGACGGTTTGACAGAAGGTGGCAATAGCGAAATTGGTAAATACGCACGCCCCTGTTAGACGAGAGGTCTGGGTTCGAGTCCCAGTTGCGACCATTAACTTTTTCTGTTTTTCTGTGTCTTGTTCTCTTTCATATTTCGTTTAGATTATTATTGTTATCTTATTGTTCAATAAAGATTATTTTATTTATGTCTAGTATTCTATTATCAATTCTATTCTAAAAATTTGTATTCACAACGTGAAGATGTAGGTAATCAACGAAAACTGTAAGACAGCTACTTTTTAATTTTTTTTTTTATTTAAGCGACTATATAAAATAATTCCATTTAAAAATATAACATTTATGTTAGGTAAAGATATTGTAATTCTTAGTCCTCCTCATTAGAAAATTTAAATCGAAGGCGTTCTAAATTTGGCGTTCTGAATGGGTACTTTCGGTATGGTCTTTCTGATTCCTTTTTGAATTGTATTCAGGTTTTTTATGTACTTATATGTAGCAGATCCACATCCTATTATTCCATATTTAATTCGAGAATGACATAATGCATAGTAGATCTTTTTCCTATCCTTTTTATTAACCACATTTCAAAGAAATAAATAAGAGTTTTGTCGTAATACCTTTGATGTGTAGGTCCCATCCAAGATTTTCGTCAATTACCACTCCGAGATATTTTATGTTTTTTTTTTGTTTTTTCTATAACTGGGCAGTAACATTGAACATTATTTCTATGACGTTCGTGTAATTTTAGTTCAAGTAATTTTTCTGGTTGGCTCCTTGAGTTTATTGAAAACGTTATATATTTAGTTTTATTTTTATTTTAACTATATGAATTTAACCTCAAATTGTAATATTTAAATAAATGAAGTCAATATAAGCATTTAATTAATTATATATTTAGTTTTGCTTATATTAAGGGTGAGCATTTAAAGAGAGATCATTGAACACTTTAAAGCCCTGTAATAAAAATTGTTTGGTGACCGGACAACTCAACATAACTACAACTTTTTTGAAAAGTCATTAAAAGTGATGATTTGTTTTTTTTTTATTAAATAGGTTATGTTAGGTTAGATTATGGTATACAACAAAAAAATCATAACTTTTATTGATTTTTTTAAAATGGGGGTCGAAATGCCACGTTGTCGAGTTGTCGTGGAACCATATTATTGTTTTGGGTTCTCGATAAATTCGTCTTAAAAAGCCTAAAATCGTTGCAGCTTCTAGATAGACAGCCATAATTAGTTAAATTGACTGAACACACTTGCATTTAGTTGGGTTAGATTAGGTTAGGTTAGGTTCCTTAGTACGTAATGAAAAAATCAAGGGCAGTTCACACGCGGTAGAAACGAAACTTTACCAAAACAATCTCAACCAATAGGAACCCTGAAAAGTGATGTCGTATATTCAAAACGGCCAATGAGCACAGGCCTAGCGTCATTTCCGTTTCATATCTCAACCAATAGGAGCTTTGAAAAGTGACATCATAATCAAAGCGGCCAATGAGCGCAGTTTGATGCATCGTAGGTGCTGTAATGCGTCATTTCCGTTTCATCCTAATTTCAAATCACAACTGGGATAAAGAAGTTTCACTTCAAAAGGTTAGTGTGTAAGTGTAGGTAGGTATATAAGTTTATTTAAATGAAAGTATTTGTTTACAGGTTGCGGTAAATCAGTCAATTTTCGTACTATTAATTTGTTCTCATTTAACGAAGTGACTGGTTGCAAATCCAATCGGCGATTAAACTGCTCCCGACCATTCCAAGCGATATGCTCAAATTCAATTTCCTTCACGTCTGCTTCTAAAGAATTGCAGGTCGGGGAGTCTCAAAGCTAATGGAATAATTTAACCTCGTGGTACTGTTTCCATGCAGAGATTTGTCTATTCAAGTAGAACTAAGTTGTTGTATTTTTGCTTGGAACAACTACGGCACTCTGTACTCTGCATCCATTTCTACTATTTGTTTTATTTTTACTGAAGGATCTTAAGAGGAACGGCTGCTCGGCCTTTACTTAAATGTTGATTTGAGGCAAAATACTAAACCAAACTGAAACATTATTTTTGAAGTGAAACTTCTAGAGCCCCGCTATGATTTGGATTTTGGATGAAATGAAATGACGATTGCTGAACTTGTGACGCATCGAATGTGCTCATTGACCGCTTTGATTATGATTTCACTTTTAAAGGCTCCTGTTGGTTGAGATATGAAACGGAATTTACGCTAGGTCTTCGCTCACTGGTCGCTTTGGTTATGATCTCACTTTTCAAGTATTGGTTGAGATTGTTTTGGTAAACTTTCGCTTCTACCGCGTGTAAAGTGCACTCGAATTATTGAGTGAAACTTCTATAGCTCTGCTGTGATTTGTATTTCGGATGAAACGGAAATGACGATTGCTGCACTTGTGACGCATCAACTGCGCTCTTTGGTGCTTTGATTATGATGTCATTTTTAAAGGCTCCTATTGGTTGAGATACGAAACGGAAATTACGCTGAGTCTGCGCTCATTAGTCGCTTCGATTATGACCTCTTTTTTCAAGTCTTGGTTTTTTTTACATGAGCTCCACACAGGAGGCCCTGAGGAAAATAATTTCCCTCAGGGCCTATGTCATCTTTGGGGATGCTGTGTGGAGGGTTTTTTAAGGAAAGGAAGGAGTGGAGAGGTCTGGGAAGGAAAAGGGTTTAAGGGGTAGGTAGGAATCTGGGGTTCAGTGTGTCCTGGTCAACTGCCTCCAAGACCTAGACAAACCTTACCCCGTGAACCCGGGCACCCCTGCTAAATCACCAAACGTAGCGAACCACTTCGGGTGACCTAAGGCAGAGGTGTTAATTATCCAATAAAGGTTCCCGGGGCAGCGGTACCCATTCCCGCCTCCCAAAGTTGAGATTTTTTTGGTAAAATTTCGCTTCTACCGAAGAATTCTATAATTAGAATTTTTGAAGTGACACTTCTAGAGCCCCACTGTGGGATTTCGGATGAAACGGAAATGACGATTACTGCACCTGCGGCGCATCAACTGCGCTCATTGGTGCTTTGATTATGATGTCATTTTTAAAGGCTCATATTGGTTGAGATACGAAACGAAAAACACGATAGGTCTGCGCACATTGGTCGCTTTGATTTGGTTCCAGTTAAATTATATTAATTTAATTTATTTCACCTAATAAATATGCCCAATAAATAAATGAATAAAATATTAAGTTCGGTTAAAGGTAGAGATTATTTAAATGACAATTCAAGTGGGGCGTCTGATTTTTTTTCCATTTACGGTGATTTTTAGAATGCACGTCCCTGCAACAACATAATATTTTTTGTATTTTAAACCCAAATCTGATTTTTAAACCATGAATATGGAGATTACATTTTAGCATAATAACAGAATTCTTCTTTAGGTTCCCTATTCTTCAAATAATGTTGGAAAACTTATATTGCTTTATTTCTCCCTTTCATCAGCCAACTGGAAACGCTCTTCCGCACCTGTCCAATGGCGGATGTTTCTCGTGACCAGTACCGGTATTTTTTACATTAACTCAGTACAGGAGGCCCTAATGAATGACATCTTATTTCATATATATATATATTTTTTTTTTCTGGTTTTAGACAAAACCCGCAGTAATTAGAAATAAATGTCTGCATTTATGATAAGTGGTGACCGGCCAACTCAGAATGAAACCAACTCAGAACCACCTTAGAAAGGTCATTAAGAGTGATGATAAAAAAATTGGTTAAATAGGTAAAGATAGGTTAGGGTTACCGGCCACATTAAAATTATTTTTTCAAAGCTTTTAATGACCTTTCTGTCGTGGTTCTGAGTTGGTTTCATTCATGTTTTTTGGCATGGAACCATAGACATCCAAATGGATAGACAAGCAGTTACAGATGAGGGGTAAAACCAAACTATGGAGAGCGAAGAGGGGAAAGATGACTGTCATTCGTTGAACAATCAATCTGACAGTATATAGGCATCTCGCATTACAATATCACCATTTAGTTCTTAAAAGCAAAATCTGCTTTGAATGAATAGACCTTTTTACATGGGAGCGCGAATTGCTTGCCACGTTCAAAACATATTTGCTAAGGCCAAATTCTCGCCCCAAAAAGACTCGCGCCAATACACATATCAATATTTTGTTTCCGTGTTTAGTTAAAACACTTTTACAAATGTTTCATAATTTACTTACCCCTGTAACCAGCGACGAGCACATTGGAGTACCGCCAACATTCGCTATGTGTACATTGATACGTAGATATATTGTATAGCACAAGCTGCCGTTATTTCGTTAAATGTATGGATGTCAGCTTCTCGCTGTTCACGGCAAGAATGATGACGTCACACATTTTAGATTCAAGCGAGGCTATATCCCCTCCCCATGGAGCGGCCGGTTCCAAGGAGGAGCTACAGCCGGCGCCATGTGGAGGGGGAAATAATACGTTTTGTATGGATGTCAGCTTCTCGCTGTTCACGGCAAGAATGATGACGTCACACATTTTAGATTCAAGCGAGGCTATATCCCCTCCCCATGGAGGAGCCGGTTCCAAGGAGGAGCTACAGCCGGCGCCATGTGGAGGGGGAAATAATACGTTTTTATCACTTAGGGCAGGTCCAGATATATTCATATGTCCGTGCATGGAACTATGATAAATATATTATTATATAACAATAAAAAATATTGTGTTAAGACAAGTCCCCGTGGTGCGAGGCGTGGCCCCTTTTCTCAACCCTTGAAGTAGAATTTTGATTCTTCTTGATTAAATTTTACACAATAGAGGTTCAAAATAAAAGGAAAATTACTGTCTATATCTAATTTTGAAAAAAAATTGCTTAAAGCCAGTAAGATTAGAATAAAGCCCGGAGAAGTTACAATATAATACATTGGTATTTAAAGATTTTCAAAAACAGTATTTGACTAAATGATTTTCTTTCAGGTGGCTGTCATTCTTTCAGTAAACTACAGAATTCGGACAAATTAGTTGTTTTTTATTATTATTACTAGCTGGTACCCGGCATGCGTTGCTACGCCATTTAATAACGAAATTGTTTCTCCCTGAGCGTCCTTTCCCATTCGTCCCGTTCACCTTCCTCCTCCCCTTCCTCTCCCGCGTCCCCTTGTCCTCTCGCGTTCCCACTCCTCCTCCACCTTCCCTCTCCTCACTCTACTCCCCCCCTTCCCCGTCCCGCGAACCTGCTCCTCTCCTCCCTTCCGAGTTCCCCTCCCCCCTCCCGAGTTCCCTTCCCTTGTTCCCCTCCTCTCCCCTCCCTCATCCTTCACCCCTCTCCCATCCGCTAACCCCTCCAGCATTCCATATATTCAGTTCCGGTACATTCAGTTTTCAAACAGTTCGCGTGGCACCAAATGTAATTTTATATACAAAGTACATACAGAAACCTTTGCGGGCGTGCTCACAACAACTCACCAAAGTTTCATCGCAATCGGATGAACGGTTAGCAATTCACAGGAAAGTAGGTAGAACAGTTTATATGGGAAAATGAAATTTTTTTTTTTTTTACCATCTTCCTCGCAATTTTTCCATATTTGCTCACCTTTTAAACCTTCCCTGGACTACGACAAACATTTCAAAACCAAAATCGGCTCAGCCGTTCTCGAGTTTTAGCGAGACAAACGAACAGCCATTGATTTTTATATATATATATATTTGGAGTAGTTCATGCTAATGTCTTTACAGACCCGGTAATATAGTAAACGGTTGTTTATCAGTTGTGTAGGTTTTGAAACACGTTCATTAATAAGGTAGTTTGGAACCCATAAATAGAAGACGAATAAAAATATTGAAATTGAACGGTAAAAACTTTTTCTTATTGTTTCATGCAATGTTTTTATCGATTCATAACTGCCGATACATAATGTCCATTTACAGACCGGTCAGTAGCTAAGATGGCTTTGTATCTGGTTCCCACTGAAGCACCGTGAATTCCAAAGTCCTTTATCATGACACAAGCAACATTTTTCGCTGTGATTTGTTGTTTTTCTTTTTAAAATATAATATTATAATCCAGTGAAAGTTTTCAATTGGTCAAAAGCGTAATTCATGTTAAGTCTTTGACCAACAGTGCCAACTTTAAAGTATCTAAACTCATTTTAAAGTTCAAAGTGTTCTGAGGCTCTGTATTCCACAGATGATAAACTGCGTCAAAATTTGTTTTTTTTAACTATGTTACATATTGTTGCAAACTTGTCACTGGTGCATTTGAATCTCTCTGTTAGATTTTTTTCTAAAGCAAAATTCCAATGTTGTTCTTTTGTCCAAACTATTTTTGCTGAGCTCGGCTACCAGTAGGAGAATGTGAGGCAACCTTATTCATTGGCCGGTCGCGCTTGTGATTTGTATAGAATCAGCAGTTGGTGTCTGTGAAAGAATCTGCAAGCTCTCCACAGAGCGCCAGCTTATCGGAATCCAGAGCCTAGTTACTTTTTACATCACGAAAACTTTTCACAAAAAAGAATTCGAAGAAATTGATTCTGTGTTTGAAAAACCCAAACCTACCTACCTACCTATTAATTTAAAGACGTACCTATTATCAGTTTTTTAACTGGGTCTGTATTTCTGTAATGTCCTGTACTGCAGGTAATACTGGGCCCTTAATCTCCAGTATCGCTCTTGGATGTTTTCAAGGTTACTTATTGAAACACGTAGTATCTTTGATACACGGAGACTGTTTATTAGAATATAATATTTACAGTGTTGGCTGTAAGCCGCCTAACGAGAAAGACGCCGCACGAGCTCTGTGCTCGCTATTATATTGTGCCGATGTCCGGTCGCTTCGGCTAGGTTCGGTATTCCCGAACCTACCCGACAGATACACATATTACCAACACTACAATTTCCTATAATCTTATGTATAAAAATGAATCGCTGAATGTGTTGCTAAGCGCATAACTTTCAAACGACTGCACCAAATTAGATAATTCTTTTTTTTGTGTGTTTGTTATTGTCAGGACAAGGTTTTTATAAAACTTCCGGTGAGCTCTGGCATTATGAAATTTGTATAAAAAAATTGCTAATGGTGGCACGCGAGGAAGCGGCTATTGCTATGGAAAGCGGGAGGGAGGGAGAGATAGGGGAGGGGAACCAGGGAGGGGGAGGGGAACCTGGGAGGGGGGAGGGGGGCTTGGGAGGGGGGAGGGGAACTCGGGAGGGGGGTTCGCGGGACGGGGGAAGGGAGGGGGAGTGGAGTGGGGAGAGGGAAGGTGGAGGTGACGGAGTGGGAAAAGACACGCAGGGAGAAACAATTTCTTCATTAAGTGGCATAGCAACGCATGCCGGGACCAGCTAGTACATTATAATAAATATAAAATATGCCATTTTAATTCAATAATATTTTTGATGGGTTTACGGAGTAGGATATTTCCACAAAATATGACATCGGGCGGCAAAATTACATCTATGTTTTTTACTCCAAGAAGAAGGAATCATGGTGGTCAGGAATCGCTTCTTAAAATCTTTCGTATACATGCTGTTACAGTGAACAGTTTTTTCAATGATCTAAATACAGATCATTCAAAAATCCATACTATTGTTTAGAAAAATGATTCACAGTAACATTGTGTACAAGTAGAGGGTGAACAAATTGTCGACCATCTGTAATGGTACTGAAAGACATGCTCATTAGTAGTACGAGAGCATGCTTCTAATGAGCAAATGCTACCTAGTGGCATGAAGTACGCCAGTGACGTTGCCAGTGTTGTCAAATGAGAGTGCTCACAGATCAACAGCCGATTGATTTATCAACTTGCTACTAGATTCGAAGGGGAATAGAGTGGTAGTGGAAGTGCTCTAAGCATGTGTGAAAAGGCTTGATCCGCTCTCAGTCAGAACCCAATTCGATCTTTTATTTTCTTTTTTTCGTTGCAGGCAATAAGATTATTTTTGACTTCTGTGTGGATAAAACTGACTGTATTATGTCGTTGTAACTGTATAAGCCCCTGACATCTTGTACCCAAATTAAAAGTTTTATTTTCTTTGGTTAGATTCTTAAAAGTTAAAAGATTCTTATAAATAATTGCGTTTTAAGCAATAAGATTACTTGTTTAGTTTTCAGTGAACGGAATTGACTCCACTTGTTGGCATTTATTTTACAAGAGCATTCTCATAAAGAGCATGTATGTTAAATTGTTGGCTTTGAGCATGCTCGTTCATGAGTATATTGATGAGCAAGCTCATTTACGAGAATGTGTGTCAGTACATTAATTATTATTATAATATGGGTATCGAAAATCGTGTATTAACGCTTTTTCACTTTCTTTTTTAAGTGAAAACTTCTTTAGCACCGTTGTGATTTGAAACTCGATGGAAAGAAAAATAGCGACACTAAAAAGAGACAAACACATACATCTATATGATGCAGCCTGCCAGTAAATGAGATAGTATTATCGGTCTCCTCTTTGTGCACGCTTCGTAGCGACTCCAGATACTAATATCTACAGCCTGTATGTCGGACGAATATCTACAGCTCATATGTTGAACTAATATCTACGAACTTCAGAGTGTTCATTAATATCTACAGAGCTAAGGTCGGACGAATATCTACGATGGTCCCAGTGTTGACTAATATCTACAGAGCGTAGGTTGAACTAATATCTACAGAGCGTAGGTTGGACTAATCAGCTAAATGTGTCCAATAGTCCGATATTAGAGATTTTTACATACATACTTCCTTAAATTAAGTTTTTTAAACTGCATACGCAATATTACGTTATTCCAATATGCTATACATAATTGCAAATCCAACCTCTGCCAGTGCTGTAGATATTCGTCAACACTTTGGTTCTCATAGATATTAGTTCGATTTTTTCAGTTTTTGGAATTCCTGTAGATATTAGTAGACGACGCCTCCTTCGTAGCCTATCGGTCTCATCTTCGTGCGGTGTTCCGTAGTTTCCCCACTCTTGTCTACTTTAATTTTCTGAAGTTTTCACTTCTACCGCGTGTGAATTGCACATTCTGATTTTTTTTAAATTAATTTACATGTACCTAATAATTTAGACATTTAATTAATTTAAATTTCCAAAGTTAGAATTTTTTTGCAGTATTTTAAAATAACTTGAATAAACAAATGAAAATCCAATTCCGTCCGTGCGCAGACTTTGCTAGATTGAACTTTGCAAGACTGTTCTTCGTCGCGTTGCATTTTAAAGTCTCGAGAATTTTCCGTTTGAACTTTGTGAAGTAAAACGTCAACACCAGCCATGGCAGTGTTGACAGTCTTATCTCTTCCAAGACGGGAAGCAAGAGCAGCGTGCCTTCCTCGAGGATAATGGAATTGTCAGAGCCAATACTGCGCAACTTTCAAACACATTATTTCCATGAGCATGTAATATTTTCCAGTAGGTGCATTACAATGTGTTTTACGCTGGCGCCTACACCCATCGCTTTTGACAATGTTCTTGTGAAAAGATAAGAAGATAAGTAAATTTAGTCTAATTTAATAAAATCAAGTCTCTTTGTCTCCATAAAAACAGATTATCTTAAAAACGTATTTATCTTATTTGAAAGAGAGTGCGAAAACAATGTACAACAAAGTTGTGGATGATTTGGGAAGTATGTTTACGAGAGATGGAATGGTTGGTAGAGATATTGAAAGAAGGACAAATGCAAGTAACTCCATTAATGTAGCACTGAATGCCATTGATGCCAACAAAAACATTCCAAAAAAGCGAAGCTAGCCATCCATAATGGAGTGCTGGTACCTAACCTGATGTATGGCAGTGAGGCATGGAACTGGCAAAGGAATGATGAAAGTAAACTGAATGCTGTAGAAATGAGATCCCTGAGGAGTATGCGTGGTAAAACCTCCACAAAGAATGCAAGACTGATGTATGCGTTATGAGTAAGATCAAGAAAGGGACGCTCATATGGTTTGGGCATGTAGAGCAAATGAATGAGGAAAGGAGTGTAAGGAGAATATATGACGCAAGTGTTAATGGTAGAAGAAGTCGGGGACGCCCGAGGAAGACTGGCACGACCGAGTGAATCAGAAACTTGAGTTGGGCCATGTCAAGAGTCAGAATAGAAGAGCATGTATAAGACGATGCATGAATGTGAACGAGGCAAGGAGCGTGTGCCAAGATCGAGTTGTTTGACGGTCCGTCCTCTCTGCCTACCCCTGCGGGGAAACGACATAATGGTTAGTTAGTTAGTTAGTTATGTATTTATAACATTTTTGGAGAGAAAACATCTTTAATAGCGTTGTGATTTGTTACTTGATAAAACGGACGACACTAAATAGAGACGTAGGTACATCTATAGGATTTAGCCTACGAAAGAATGAAATAGACTAATCGGTGACCTGTTTGAGCGGTAATTCGTAACCTATTGGCCTCCTCTTCATGCGGTGCTTCGTAAAATAATAAAAATGTAAAATTTTTATACTTGGTAACAATATTATAATAAATAAACCCTACAATTATTATCCTACTCCTGCGATACTCTGCATTCGTTTCATTCTCTCGAAGTTTAGTTTTCTGAAGTTTTCACTTCTACCACGTGTGAACTGCACACATGATTTTTTGATGTGAGTCCTAACTGCTCTTGTTTGGAACCAGTGAGACTAAGGCATGATTTTGGACTAAACATCTTTTCAACATTAGAATTTTTCAAACTTAGCACTCCGTCACACACTGGGCATCCCCAATTGTAGTATGTCGCGAGACACTGAAGACAAAACGCGGCTAAAGTCATTTCAAGCGCACTTTCAATTCTTAATAGTAGTCTAACACTGTGGAACCATAATATCCATACACTCTCTTACACCAAGGCGATTCCACTCTGGACCGCAAATATTATTTTTATTTTAACTATCTATTTTTTTAAATTAATTGTTAAATCATGCAAATTAATTAAATTAAATTTATTTGGGCACGACGGGATTTGAACCCCCGTGACCTTCGGATTGCTAGTCGATAGCCTCACCCCTCGACCGCGGAGGGGTCATAAGATGAAGTATTTAATAGATTATCTACAATCATCGATGTGTTTTAACACGAACCTCTCAAAATTCAAACATAGGTACCATAAAAAATACCTGTAGTGTTCCAAGAAATCCACCGCGGATTTGCTAGTGTCTAATCCAAAGATATTGAAATATAAGTAGATTTGCTATCTGCTGTTTTTACTAGGTGGGACTGCGCTTCCGGGTGTCGCCGAAATTGTTTACCAATTAACAAATAAACTAAAAGAACAAAAAATAATTAACGAATAAACCAAACGAACGTTAAAATAAATGAACGAATTCTTTCCTTATTCAAAATGTATTGTTAACCAATATTAATGCACATTTTTAAAAAATCAACGAAATGAACAAATTCTTTTTGTATGAAAACTACGCTAATTAGCGCGTAGTCCGGCGACAGTTGCGCGGACACCATAGCATATCTCTTCTGTATTTGAATATCTTTGGTCTAATCGTACTCCTAGCATTACAAAAATATGTAATAAGCTCAAAAATTGCTCATTGCTTTAATGGTTTCATAATTTGTGGATTTTTCGACGACCATGCTAAGCACATGCCCGTGTTATGTTGAATATATATATTGTATATTCCTATTTGGGAGGCGGGCGTAGGTACCGGCGCTCCGGGAAACATTTGTTGGATAACCAAAACCTCTGCCGTAGGTCACCGTTTAGTGTCTTACCAGGTCTAGCAGGGTTCGCGGCGTAAAGTTTGTCCGGGTCTTGGCGACGGATGCCCGATTGTTGCGTGGGGAGCCGGATCGAGAGAGACTGGTTGAAGGAGGCCGTTTGACCTTTCCAGCCTGACTCTCTCGACCTATCGCTTTGCACCGCAGTTGGAGGTATGGAATCATTCGTACGCCTCTCCTGGACACACTGATCCTGAGATTCGTACCACTCCCCATGCCTTTTTCCTTCTCAGAACTTCCTCTCCCTTTTTTCCTTAAAAAGGCCCTCCACCTAGTTACCTGTAAGATGACATAGGCCCTGATGGAAACTATTTTTCTCAGGGCCTCCTGTGTGGAGCTAATGCAAAAAAAATATGTATCATATTATTTTATTGAATTTTTTCATTTTCTTTCCTTCCTTTTTTGCTTTCAGTGGTTTGAATTTAGTAACATCCCTTCTTCGTGCCTTTTTCCTTCCCAGAATTTTATTGAATTATTTTATTGAAATTTTTCATCTTCTTTCCTTCCTTTTTTTGCTTCAGTAGTTGGAATTTAATTACATCCCTTCCTCGTGCCTTTTTCCTTCCCAGAATTTTATTGAAATTTTTCATCTTCTTTTCTTCCTTTTTTTGCTTCAGTAGTTGGAATTTAATAACATCCCTTCCTCGTGCCTTTTTCCTTCCTAGAATTTTATTGAAATTTTTCATCTTCTTTTCTTCCTTTTTTTGCTTCAGTAGTTGGAATTTAATAACATCCCTTCCTCGTGCCTTTTTCCTTCCTAGAATTTTATTGAAATTTTTCATCTTCCTTTTTTGGCTTCAGTAGTTGGAATTTAATAACATCCCTTCCTCGTGCCTTTTTCCTTCCCAGAATTTTATTGAAATTTTTCATCTTCTTTTCTTCCTTTTTCACTTTCAGTAATTTGAATTTAATAA
The DNA here is from genome assembly GCA_917880885.1 of Limnephilus marmoratus. Classification (NCBI taxonomy): domain Eukaryota; kingdom Metazoa; phylum Arthropoda; class Insecta; order Trichoptera; family Limnephilidae; genus Limnephilus; species Limnephilus marmoratus. The sequence goes on along the minus strand of OU862920.1, from coordinate 37,410,670 downwards.
GATCCTCATCTTTTCCTTCCCAGAATTTTATTAAATTTTTCAATTTCTTTACTTCCTTTTTTGCTTTCAGTAGATTGAATTTATTAAATCCCTTCCTCATGCCTTTTTCCTTCCCAGAATTTTATTGAAATTCTTCATGTTCTTTTCTTCTTTTCTTCCTTTTTTGCTTTCAGTAGTTTAAATTTAATTACATACCTTCTTCTCATTGCAAATTTGTAGTTGCACCTCATCAGAACTGTTTAACGTTTTAATTTTTATATTTTCTCTTTTTAATTTTTTATGTTTTCTCTTTTTTATCTTAAATTTTAAATGTCCTCATTTAATTGGCTATATAACATTTCCAACACTGCCAAATATGAATGCATGACTTTTTATAATTATGAAAAAATAAAATTAAAAACAGAAAAGAACATTCTTGCACCGTGCATCTATTTATAAATAAGGATTTTTTTTAAATGAAAAAGGAATTATATTTTTGGCACGCTATACTACTCCCTACTAAGAGTTGACCGAGATTTCGGTCTCGGTCTCGGTCTCGACATTCTCGGCTACAGACTCTACCGAGAACTCTGTCTCGGTTCTCGGCAAAAATCGCCGAGATTCTGGGCCATAACCGAGACCGTTGTAAGTAGGTACGGTATAGGATAATGGTAACAAAAATGCTGTCTGGATGTTTTCTGTTTAGGTGTTCTGAAAACTAGAAAAATACTCAAAAAATTCCAGAACGTCAGGTTATTTTGCAAAACGGTATACATATATATATATATATATATAGATAGGATATACAATAGTGAGCTCTGGCAATAAATATTTCATTGCTAAACCGTTCATCCGATTGAGATGAAACTTTGGGGATTTGATGTGTGCATGTGCGATGGTTTCTGTATACAATAGTGAGCTCTGGTATCATTACGAAATTAAAATAATAAATTACGAAGAATTAATTAATTAAATAAAAATGAATCGCAGAAATATATGTACGCGCATAACTTTTGAACGACTGCACCAAATTGGATAATTCTTTTTTTTGGGTTCGTTATTGTCAAGACAAGGTTTGTATAAAACTACTGGTGAGCTCTGGCATTATGAAATTTGTATAAAAAAATTGCAATAGGTGGCTCGCGAGCTGTGAAGACTGAATGTACTGGGACTGAATGTATGGAATGCGGGAGGGGGAAGGGGAACTCAGGTAGGGGGTTTGAGGGAGAGGGATAGGGGAACTAGAGATCGGGGAGGTTTAACCTGAATTTTTAGGCAATAACAAAGACCCTTACTACAAACAAATCGTTAAAAGCATTTCAAGCTTTAGGTTGCCTAATGAGTTTAAAAGAACATTTTCTTCATTCCCACCTCGACTACTTTCCAGAAAATTTAGGATATGTAAGTGAAGAGCAAAATGAACGATGTCACCAAGATATTAAAGAGATGGAAAAGGGATACCAGGGAAGATGGAGCATCTCAATGATTGCAGACTACTGTAGGACGCTTCAGAGAGGCCTTCCAGATGCTTCCTACAAGCGAAATGTACCAAAAGGAGTCTCACTGGGAAAAAGAAATATGTTTAGTGCTTACTAATCAATATATTTTAGATAAAAAAATAAGTTTTATTAAGTAACTACAAAAAAAAAATTGTCTTTTATCTTTAATTTTAAAATGATAACTTGTTTAACATAGATACCTACATTGTCAGAAAACTTGACGTTCTGTAACAAAATTAAAGTCATTTTTAGATTCAGCACACCCAAAAACATAAGAATTACGTAAAAAAGCCAAAACATCTCTCAACTTTTATTTTTTTGTAGACTTGTGTTATTATTACATTCTTAAATATACTATATTTTGCAAAAATAGCGCACTTTCATTTTTTTCTCAATTTATCTATTCTCGGTCTCGGCCGAAATTTCAATTTATTCTCGGTCTCGGCAGAGAACGAAAAACATGTCTCGGTCGACCGTTACTCCCTACTATTTGCTGACGACATCGCGAGACTAGCGAAGACCCAGAAGGGACTATAAGGGTCGATCTACAAGTACGAGTATATACAAGACGATTCACGTACGACTTTAAAACAATAACATTTTTTAAAAAGCGGAGGCACTGTGGAAATTAATACTGATGGTGCTGAAGGGATCAATGAGGCTAATTCCTTGGAGAATCTCTCATTGAAATATTGGTAAAGCTAAGATAGAACTCGCAACTAACGCCTGTGCTTCAAAGATTGCAGTCCGTTCGTTAAGAGAAAGGGAATCTACCAAACGGACCGCCCAACAGATTCCGGGATTTTTTTACCGGTACCTTGAGGCTCCAGACCAGAGATGGCTGCCAAATTCAACCGTGGGGCGCACTTGCTATTTTTGTATGAGATAGAATAATCGGTCTCATCCGTATGCGGTGCCTCGTAGCCTACCGGTCTGCTCTTTGTGCGGTAGGTACTGCGGTACTGCTACTACCCACTCTTATCCACTTTAGTTTTCTGAAGGTTTCACTTCTCCCGCTTGTGAATTGCACACTCTGTATTTATTATACTCTATGCCTATTATTATTCTGTATAATGCTTTGGAACGGCCTGGGGTCCCGTTTCGACAGGTGAAAGGTTATCCACTACTTACCAGACACCCGTAAAATTTTATTTTAAATATATTTAAATAAAATGTATTGCGCAAATCGGGATTCGACCCCGTCTAAATTCGTAGGATTCCGCTCGACTACGGAGTGCGTAAGATATAGGTACCTGCTTATAATATTTTTGTTGATTCATTATATTTTTCGGGAATGATTGGTAGCATGTAGTTATTCGCCATACTTAGTAAATAGTGGGGATGTTACGAGAATTATTTTTAAACGAAAAATAAGGTCATCATTGTTAAAGATTTGAACTAATACCTTCTGGTGTGCATTGAAATGATTTTCCTAAAATTTCAAAACCTGCTGGCAGATGGATTAATCATTCTCCGTTGCTCCAAGCTCTGAGGTCAAAGGCCTGTTGTGGCTATTTTACGACTTTCCTGTAGCCAGTAAACCAGTACCCTTCATAAAGTTCACCGGCTTTGTAATTAGGTTTTTGGTAGAAACTCTCCAAAACAGGAAACAGAGCTTCTTCCCACCAAGCGAGGTCATTGGCATAATTATTAATAAATCATTGTCTTTTTTCCCCCAGCCTCCTTTCTTTTTTATAACTTTTGTCGCTTTCTAATCCCAACATCTGCATGCGTCGCTTGATTTTATAATAGTATGTTAATAATATGTTGACACCGCCTACTACTATCTCTCTCAGAGAGGAGTTACTATCCATTATCCAGATTATTACGGTGAGCAAAACTCACTTGGGATTTGAAACATCAATAAACACTTATGAGCCGACAACACGCCTAGAACATCTGAAGACAAAACAGCATACAACATAGTGACAATGAAAAACAAGAGGACCGCAAATACGTCAAAATTCGAGCACGACCTCATCTACAGATCAGCCAAAAGCTGGCTGCGTGCCCCCGTGGATATTTGACCCTTGACCGGGGTTGACACCGATGACATGTTAACAAACAGCCATCTTAACGACTTCCCGTATCCTTTTGTATGTGGATTGCTGAATTTTTGAGGGAGAGGTCGATTCAGACGGTTGCTGATGGTTTCCCTCTTCCTCGAATTTAAAAAAAATTTGAGTCCTACAGGGATCAGTTCTGTTCCCGATTTTGTTTTTGCTGCACACCTTTTACACCAATTCAATGTTACGTGGATGAAAGTACAGTCCATAATGGCATTTTGTTTATCAAGCCCCTAAAGGGCGCACAAGCTCCAATGGCTAGGGATGAAAAAATCGATAAATATCGATATATCGACACCTAAAAATATCGAAATTTTTCGATATCGACGATACGCCGTATCGATATATCAATATCGAAAAAGTCAATATATCGTATTGCAATATCGAAAAACCCGCCCAAATTAAAATACCCACTAAATCGGGTAAAATGCTATTATTATATCTTTCTGCTCTGGTAAAAGTAAACATTCTTGGAACATGGCAAGAGATGCAAGGTGTATTTTTCAAAGTGACAATGAGTCATCTACCAATTGTGGCAACAAGTGTTGCTTCGGAACGTCTTTTTTTAAAGGCAGGAGCCACTATAACTCAATGCAGAAACCGGCTACAAGCTACAAGGAAGCAGACTGAAGTTACTATTTTTAGGTAAGTAGGTACAAAATAATGGAATAATTTTTTTTAAATAAATTTATGAAAAAAAAATCATTTTATATACCTATCCAAAATTTGTGATAATTCACATAGATAAGAATAAAAAATTACATACATTCTGTTACGTGCCACCCTAAAATAGCATCACGCCTGATATGGAACATATATTTTGAATAAAGACCGAGGAGCTGAAGACCTCCGTCCTCTAATATTTTTATTAAAAAATTCATCACTTTTAATGACTTTTCAAAGGGGTGTTGGAATGCCACTTTGTTGAGTTGTCATGGAACCTAATGTTTTAATAATATTATTTTCATTAATAAAACTTTTCAGTGCTTTTACAACGCATTATACCCATAGACATATGAATATTACTAGACCAGAACATAAAGGTGAGGGGTAGACAATAACTACAGCGGGGCCCAGAGCGGGAAGATGACTTTGGAGATATGTGATTCGTCAATAACTCAATATGACAGTTTATAGGCATCTCGCATTATAATATCACCATTTAGTTCTTAAAAGAAAACTCTGCTTTTGAATGAATAGACCTTTTTACATGGGAGTGCGATTTGCTCGCCGCGTAATGAACAAATTTACGAAGTCTAAATACGGCAAAGTAAAGTTTGCTTATTTTCAGACTCCAATATTTTGTTGCCGTATTTAGTTAGGACACTTTTACAAATGTTTCATAATTTACTTACCCCGTAAATGTCGACGAGCACACGCCATATATCTCGAGTGATAATATGTATATTTATGTATTATTTCGTAAAATGCACCGATGAGCGCTCGACGCTGGCTCTTAGAAGAATGATAACGTCACATTTTTTAGATTTACGCGAAGCCATACTCAATCCCAGCCGGTTCCAATGAAACCGGTATGGGGAGGGGGAAATAATACGCTTTTATCAATTAGGGCAGGTCTAGTAATATTCATATGTCTATGATTATACCAAACCTACCCACTAAACGAATACCAACCAGACTGTCTAAAAAAAAAATTAAAAACTTGATGCTGCGATTATTTAAATTACCTATGAATGTTCATAGGAAAATAGAGGAAGCCTTAAAGCCTCTTCAGTCACGAATATAAACAGCGAGCAGATATCTGTTGAACTGCGAGCGCTTATATTTCGTATCGTTCACACAACGCTATCAAATATTTCTTCCTGTGGTAGGAGAGGGGGTCAGATGAATTAGCGAGCGGCCATGGAGTGCGCATTTTTTGTACTGAATCTGTCAACTTGAACTTGACATCTGTCATCCACCGATCTAGGCGGCTCCGTAATTAAAATGACCCCCTCTCCTGTTTTCGTCGGAGTGGAGGGCGCTTAACTGTTGGAATATCGCCTCAGGAGCAGTTACGGCATATGTGCATTGTCTATGGTTGATGTGCGCATAAAGCGCTCAGGTGTGAACGGTCTGAAGGGATTGTATGGAGAGCGATATTTTATATATAGCTATGATCTTTTATATTTGATAGGTCTGTCTGAACAGGCCCTTATGGTTCAAGTGCTTATCACTTTTCTTATTTAAATGATTCCACATTATTTTCTAAGGTAATTAATTACAAATTGAATGTTCCAAGTTAGTAGCTTCTTATTTTTTTTATTAGCTCTTTGGAGATTATATTGATTGTGCTAGGCAGGAATTGTTTTTGGGAGGCTAATTTAACTCTGGTTTCGATGGAGACCCCATATCTAGCTGGCTACTTATAGTTACACCAAGCATATCAATGGAGGGCCTATTCTGAAAAATTGCTTCCGTTGAAGGAGACTAGATTTTCATTTCTAATCGGGCAAATGTGACGGGGATAGCGAAGGCCAAGCTTCGTAGAAAATGTTTTTAACAAGTGGAAAGTGAAATAGATCACTCCTTTGCAGTGGCGTAGATAGCATGGGTGGCACCCAGGGCGGATGTCAAAAAATTGGTCCATCCTGGAGGGGGGGGTCGGCTAGAAAATTTCAGAATATAGGCCTATAAAAGACCGACTGACACGGAAATTCGGGGGCACTCCACGGGGAGCCATAGAGTTACGAAAATATAAATAACAGACCGTGTTCATGTGCATGCAATATCTTGGTGACGTGTATGCAATAACTTGGTCCCCCCTTCGGCTGGCACCCGGGGTGGTCTGCCCCCCCCCTCGCCACGCCACTGCTCCTTTGGACTCCAAATGGACATCAACATTGGCCGAGGCCAAAACGCTGTAACTCAAATATCCTTTGTGTATGTGCATTGTACAGACAGCAACAGAATTTTTATGGCAAAACAGAGTATTTGTAGGGTTTACTGCAATGTGCCATCGTCAATTCATAAGAAGCAACCACAATAAACAAATAAAAGAAACTTCTTATTTTTAATACACTTTGTGGCACCATTATTGATTTAATGAAAACAAATGTGTATATTTTGGTGCACATTATTATGTTTTATCATGTTTTCATTAAATAAAAGTAAGTAATATGAGTAACATCGACAAATGGAATTAAATTAGATGCAGTTTGTTGCCATAACACAGGCACCCAGGTACAAGCCTTCTAGAAGTGATGGTCAACATTCAATTTCGATACTTTCTTAACATTGTCAAATATGTGTAAGAAAAAGATAATCCTTGTGGGACGCTATTGTCATCAAAATATCATCTAATGGTGCACATTACAGCAAATCCAACGAGATAGTTTTAATGTCGAAAGGAAGAAGACCCATTCACTGCAGACTGGATAGTTCTCTATTTTAGTTACTTTATTACACAAGTTAAATCCCTTATTCAAGAGAGGAACTGATTTGTGTGGTAGATTAAGAATCGCAATTGAGATACCTCAATAATGCTTTTACTAAGATTATAATTACATATACGTATATATTATCTATCCTTTATTTATTACTATTTAGATAGTAGTGTTAAACAAATGAACAGGTCTTATTTAGTTTGTTCTGCTTATGATCTAGCCCAGAAAACTTTATTTAATTTTAGAGGTGAAAACTTCTTTAGCACCGTTGTGATTTGAAAACTCTATGAAACGAAAAGCTACAATAAATAAAAAGAGACAAACACATACATCTATAGGATTTAGCCTGCGAGAGAATGAGATAGAAATTCAGTCTTCTCTTTGTGCGATGCTTCATAGCCTCCTCACTCTTTTCTATTTTAGTTTTCTACCGCACTTCTACCGCTATACTTCTACCGCTTGTGATTTGTGAAATAACCTAATACACAAAATTTGAAGGATTTTAATGAAGTGTAATGTCATAAGCTAGAAAGTCATTTAATGTGTGTCTAAAATGAAATATTATGTATCTATCTATTATTAATTCAAAAATTGAAATTATTTTAAAAAATTTTGAGGGAAATTGTTATTTTTTATGATGTTATGATGTTATGATGTTTTTTCGATCTTCTTTAAAATTTGTATTTTGTGGCTTATGACATTTACAGTTGCATGAACGATATGTCTGTTACATAGTTTGTTAAACAAAACAGTGTAATGTCGGTTTTATACCATCTTTTTTTCAGCCCGATTCCCGTATAGACACCAAAGACAAAAATTTTCCCTTTACACAATCGCTATTATCATCTCTCTTTTCATACCTACGATTTCAATTGGCATCACTGCAAACAACACTTTTTTTTTTTTTTTTTTTTTTTTTTTTTATTAATTTCAATAACAAGGTTTGTACATGTATGTATGATGTATATAATAAGTATAGATTCATTTTTTTTTTCACATTAACCTTGGTTGTTTGCTGTGATGCCAATTGATATGAAACTAGAGATGAAAATAGCGATCGCGTAAAGTGAAAAATGCTGTCTTTGGTCTCTACACGGGAATCGGGCTGAAAAAACCTACACAACTGATGAAAAACCTACATAAGTCTGTTTTTCCATTTACATACATTGTGAACGTAGTGAAAAGGTTAATTAAACTTTGTATAGAAGTTTCAACATTTGATTTATTTTAAGTAAGCAACATTTATATATATATATTTGACTAATCTTATTTGCATTTTCACTAACATTGATATGTATCGTTATGCATTTATAGGTTTATGCATCATTACCTGTCTTATCTTTCTATTTCAATAAACATCTTTTTATATAGGAAGGTATATTTTATTTTTTAAAGTATGTTTTGTTTATGCTTCTAATGTAATACTTCTTAAAAATAATTAAGATGTGCCTATTTCGTGAAGTGAATCTAACGGGGAAAACATTAATATTTTGATCTGGTGCTTAATTAATTTTTTTTTAAAGAAAGACAAATATTCCCGTTTTATAAATAACCTGACAATATACGAAAATCTCCTACTAGGTACCACCACAGTAAACGGAAAATTTTGCTTGGGTCTCGAAGTGAACACACGACGCCTGGGTGGGACTCAAATGCGATGCCAACTCGGCCACTGACCGGTCATCTTGGGAAATCTTTATAATGTAATACATATGGGAAATTGTGTTATGTTGGCACTGCAGGACATAATATATTACAATTTCAAATCTGAAGGACGGAAGAAAGGATTAAGAGTTGTGTTTTATGTCTTAAAGTATCTACACAGTAATGACATGTATTTAAGAAGCAATTTATTCATTCATTTTGATAAAATACACATCAAGCAATACTGTGATTATTACCTATGCTTACACTTAGTTTACTGGATACACAATAATTATGTAATTATTTTCATCAAAATCAGATCTATGGACACATTAAATTCTATTTTCAATAATTTGCAGATCAACCCATTAAGACATACCTTCTGAAAAGTAACATTTTTTTCCAAAAATAATTTTAAATTTTAAAATATACATACTTTCAATATAGCAACAGCATTATGTATTAGCAATCTTTACACAATGTGCATTATGATGCTGACACCCTTGCGCTATACCCTCCTTTCAGCATACTGTTTGTTGCTATGCTGAAATATGCAAGTCATGAGAGTATAGCATGAATGTGTCAGCAACATTATTATTAATTAAATTCTTTGTGACATCTTCAATGTTTAACATTAAAGAGGACTTCCATGTACATATTAATCAACATTTAACAGTTATTATCATTTATCTTACAACATTTGATATTCCAAAGATATTTTTCTTAAGAGGAACGACTACGCAGCCCTTTCATACCAAACTTAATTTTGGATGTGAGGTCAAAATACTTAACTAAACTGAAAATTTTTTTTTAATCAGAAGGTACAGCAAATATCTAGTATGGGTATATGTCATTTTATTTATTTCTATTTTCAAGTATAAAATACGGGTAATCAAATAATTAAATTTTTCGTGATTTTAGAGGCAACTTTGGCAATTATTTACGAGTTAATGTTAATATTTATATCTATGATTTAAAAAAGCATTTTATGTGCTTAAAATCAAATTACAAACGACCATTAGTTCACAGCATTATCAATTATCACAAAACGACTGAAAAATGACACGTTTTTTACACAATTTTGTCATTTGTAAATTAAAATTTCTAAGCAATGAATTTCCGTTTTTGGTGTATAATGTTTTATTTATTTTTCATTGCATTAACTCTGTAGGTAGCTCACAAAAAATGTCATAGTTGCCTCTAAAATCATGCAAAATTGATTTCTTTAATGACCAATATATCGTAATTAAATTTAAAAATTTCTCACGACTAAACTAGATATTTGCCTTATCTTTTGATTAAAAAAAATAAATTTTTAGTTTGGTTAAGAATTTTGTCCTAAAATCCAAAATTAAGTTTTTTTTATGAAAAAGGCTGCACAGCCGTGCCTCTCAAAAACAAAACGAATATAGGTATTTGGCCCATAGTTTGAGAATAGAAGCTCATTTTTAATGAGGTGAAGACATTTATTTTGAAGCACAACAAATATGTTTTTTCATCAATGTCAGCAACCAATAAATACTTCATTATATCACAACAATACATATTAATATTATATTAAAATAACGGATTTTATTTAAGTATTAAACATGGTAAATCAATAACCACCGTACTGTTTCGTAAACATCTTTAAAAAATAATAAAAGGTTACAATAATTATTCATTATTTATGCCCTATAATCTTTGTAAATGCTATCAAAAAATAATTTAAAAAGCGTTAGATATAAGAAAAATAAGATAATATTTATTGGAACTAATTTGTGCTAGTCAGTAAACCCTTTACAACCAAATTCAAAGGAGCTTGAATTTGTCGTTGAAACAATCCTGAGGATAATTAAATCTCGAGACATAAATTATTTTAATAATAATAATTTTAATACACAGTATAGATTCAGAAATGCACGTAATGTTTTGTTTAAGTCGAATTGTGGAATTATTTTAGGGAATGAAATTAAAATTGCTCCAAAAAATTTTGGTATGCACACAGTCATGAGCATGTCAAATTATTCCTGAACCGCACAATTGTGCGGGTACTTTTTTTAAGATTTGGTATCTAAAGACGTTTTAATTTTTTTTTTCTTGAACTAAGGGATTGCAATTAAAAGCTTTGTTAGTGTGGCATATTTCTAATCCAACATTTCTTTCACCAGTTAATTTCAATCAAGGAATAAAAAAAATATTATTTCAGGTGGGAAAATACCCCTTCGATTCATGGAATACCTCTATGAGGTTTTTATTCATGTCCTTTTTTCGTATCCTACAATATCTTTATGTTAATTAAACTTTGATATCTCATCAAGGCTCTCATAAATAATATTGGATTAGTGGAGTATTTTCTTCTTTGGGGTATTTACTTTAGTTAGAATATTGATAATACAAAAAAAAAATAATATAATTAAAGCTCTATAAAAGTACATCAAAATAAATTACAGTTCGTAAGTCTACAATAATAAATAATAGCACGATTCACAGTTAATGCGCCCGAACGCAAACGTCTCAGCAAATTAATTTAAGTTATTAATCTTAAAAAACATTGAATTAGTTGACTAAAAATTTTGGAAAATGCCATTTTTTCTAGGTTTGTTAGATATTTTACACTTGTATCTTTTAAATGGCTGTAAAAGCAGTTATCTTATCCAACAATGCAAAGTACGTAATATTTCAGATCCTAAAAGTAACAGAAATTATCATTTTTATGTAAACTTTCAATGCTATAAAATAACATTAAACTTCTTCGAAAAAACGTATGGAAATAATTTAATAAACCAGTATGATTTACTTTGGTCTATTATCAAACAGTTCGTTGACCAGATTTCCGTCAGCAAGAGTGGAAGTGTCTCCGACATTCCTGTCTCCAATGGCAACCTTGCGCAGGACCCTGCGCATGATCTTGCCCGAGGTTGTCTTGGGCAGATTGGGGGCATACTGGATAACGTCAGGCTGAGCGAAAGGGCCAATCTTCTCACGGACTCTGCGCTTCAGTTGTTCCACCAACTGTGGGCTGAATTCAACATCCCAGTTGGGGGTGATGAAGCAGTACAGACTTTCGCCTTTGACCGGGTGAGGCTTGGAAACAACCGCAGCCTCGGAGACTTGGGGGTGCCCCGAAAGGACCCCCTCCACCTCGGCAGTGGACATCAGATGCCCAGACACATTGAGCATATCGTCTACTCGTCCAGTCACCCACAAGTAACCGTCAGCATCACGCGAAGCACCTGGAAAAAAATGTGTATATAAGAATATCGAGAATTTTACAAACTAATGAGAAATGGAAACCAATTTATTACACCTAATTTTAAAACAACTGAAATGCAAAACCATTATATTTATAAAGCCCTGAAATAAAACAAAACTATAATAACCCACCTTCTGAATTATGCTGTATCATCAACCAATCAGAACAAATAAATAAAATTAAATAATTTTTTAAAAAACTTATTAGTAGTAAAAAGTAAATATGTTATACAAAACATATTATAACATAAAACCTAAGTAAGAATAGTGGCTACAATTTTCTGATAGGGTTTTTTTTTTAAGAAAAACAAACATTCCCGGGTTACGAATAACGAAATAATGTTTTGAAAATCTCCTTCTACCACTACACTAAGTGGAAAATGTTGCTTGGAGTGTTGCGGTCGTTATTAGTCAGCAGAGCAAATTTAAAAAAAAAAATGGTTTTATACAAGAAATTCAATATGTACAATAGGGAGAACTGAATTCTCAGCAGAATGTTTTTTATGGCCACCTTCGGTAGCAGTTAGTACGTTTTGCATCAAAGTCACACGATGCTGAAGTCATAGGATGCTGATCATATCAAATACCAGTGATGCATAAATTTTTATAGTAGAAGGACCAATTTATTCATTCATTAATTGTTTCTTCACATTTCAAATTTATGGTTTTCCTGTCCATTTATTTATTACGCCTACAAAAGCAGATAAAATCCAGACTGCTGTCCTTAAAAAGCAAGATATTAGTGTACAAAACACTTATTAGACCAAGTGCTCACGTAGCTGAAAAATGAGTATTAACTGCGAGGAATGAGCGAGCATTGTTTTTGAAAGGAAAATTTTGAGGCGTACCTTCGGATTGGTTCTAGAAAATGGATTTTGGCGCAGACGTTACAATAATGAGCTCTATACTGTGTTTAAGCATCTTCTTGTCACAAAATTTATAAAACTGGGAAGACTTCGGTGGCTTGGTCATGTGGAGAGAATGACCGAGCATCAAGCACCAAATTCCCTGCCTGAACTCAAGACCGATAGGGCGAAGGGCCTGAGAAGGCCAAGATTAAGATGGGGCAACAACGTCCTCAAAGATATATCTACCTTGGACCTTCTAAACTAGAGAGAGCTGGCACAAAACCGATATAAGTGGAGGAAGACTCTTGAGGAGGCTAAGACCCGCCAGGGGTTATAGAGCCAAGAGTGATGATGATGACTATCCAATTATTCTCACTAGGACTAAGCCTGCATCAAGTTTAACAATTTTAAAAGCGACTAAAAATAAAACAAAAGTAAATATTGATCATTGTCATCAATAACCATGGGAGCATTCAAGTATTACGTAACGCAATTTTTGAAGATTTTTGACCCCCCCTCCCCCCCATGTAACGCGCTGTAACGTTTTCCTGTTAAACCCCCCCCCTAAGCGTTAATAACCTATTTCTTGATTTTATCGCGTTTGCGGTAATAAATAAAATATGAGATTTCTAACTCGCGATACATTATATACATTTTATATATTCATATTGTCATTTTGAAAAAAATTGAGAATATTATTATTTTTATCGGCCTTGTCTTCCTTCCAGATCTCCACAATTTAACACTGTCTGACCTAGAATAAACCTACATGGTTTTACAACACATACTTTCTTAAACCTTTTCCACGTCCCGAATGCAGTTATGCAAGTTCTCAAAGGGAAGATTTAAAAATCAACAGTATGATTCACAGAAGAAAAAAACCATTTTCATGTCCTGACTGCAACTATTCGTGTCCTCTAAAGAGATATCTAAGAAGTCACTTGCTGACTCACGGTGTAGAAAAACCGTTTTCATGTTCCGACTGCAACTATTCATGTACTACGATGAGAAATCTAGAAATTACCCATGTTTACCCACAGTGGAGAAAAATCCATTTCATGTCCTGACTACAACTATTCTACTTCTCGAAAAAAAATAACGAAAACGGCACTTGCTAACTCACAGTGATGAAAAACCTTTTTCTTGTCCCGATTGCGAATATTCATTCGCTACATAACGGTATCCAAAAGTTCACGTGTTGAATCATACTGGACAAAAACCTTTTTCATGTCCCGACTGCAATTATTCATGTAGTGCAAAGGAACTTCTTAGAAATCATTTGCTTACTCAAAGTGATACAAAACCTTTTACATGTTTCTACTGCACTATTCATGTTCTACAAAAAGTCACCAAAAATCACATGTTAACGCACAGTGGACAACAACCATTTTCCTGTCCAGAATGCAGTTATACAAGTTCTCAAAAGGACAATTTATAAATCCACCGTGCGATTTACAGAAGAGAAAACCTTTTACATGTCCTGACTGCAACTATTTGTGTTCTTAAAAGGGATTGGATACGCGCCATAAATATATTTGTATCCATTTTCTTAATCAATTAATGATTTATGCTATGAGACCATGAGGGCGCCATCTATGGTTTTTGTATTGTATTGAATTTACCTATGTGGCTTGAGATCAGTATATTCATGCATTTCCTTACCTCTGTGAATCAGGCAATTGCTTCCGACGGGAGTGTGAGTCAAAACCAACAGATGTCACTCCTGGTCAGTCATTATTAAATGGTTCACCCAGTGAGTGAATTATTGTTGTGCCTAGGATTTGGCACATATTATTGATGGGCAAATTTATTTTTTCATTGTTGAAACTTCCTTGCTGTGCGAAACATCTGTTAAGATTATGCAATACCGCCTTGATATTTTGAGTGAAAAGAAGTGTCTTTTGTGCTGGACATCATACAAGAGCTGCATTCTCTGAGTGAGTATTGTTCTGTTTTCACTTGAGATTTTGGAATTGCTGGGTCAACTGTTTTTGTGTCACATAGGGAAGAATTCAATTTTCGTTAATTTACATAGGGTAGTCATCTCCCTCGTGTCAGGGGCTATTTACACGCCCCTACATGTTTAATGGTCCTTCGAGCCGGATTATTATTCATTCATACATTCAATTCGAGATTATAGCTGATATTACATGGATGTTCGAATTTACATATTTTTTTTGGTAAATTTGAAGTACCTCTCATTTTTTGAGAACTATAGCTGGTCTTGTTTTTTGCTTTTGGATGACATATTTGGATGTTCGCAGAATTATCGTAATTTTGGATAATTATTCGCAACATTATTATTATTAATTAATTGTTAACATTGTTCGCGGAATTGTCGTAATTTTGGACAATTATTCGCAGCATTATTATTAATTAATTATTAACATTGCAACATTATTGTAAAATTTTGTGGTAATCTTTTCGCATATATAGAAAATGCCAAGAATTACGGAAGAAATTTCAAATGATCAATATGATCGAATGCTTATTTCGTTAACAGCGAAAAAGGAAAAACTTTTTTCACGTATTAATGATCTATTTAACTTGACAAAAAATGTCTCTGATTTCGATTTTAGGAATAATGAAACTTTCATGGATCAGACCAGATTAATAGACGAAATGTACATTCAGTTTGAAAACATTATTGACGATATTAATTATTGTCAGTTGACTTTAAATCCAGGGTTTCAACCGGAATTTGAATCATTGAATGCCTTTGTGGATCTGTTTTTACCGGTCAAACGAACTCGTAACCTGATACTAGCCTCGGCACGTACATTCTCGACTCAGAATATGCCCTTGGAATGTTGTATGTGTTGTAAAAAAACTGATCATTTAGTCAACGTTTGCTCAAAGTTTAAATGTATGAGTTCCCCACAGGCTCGATTTGAATTTATAAAATCGAAAAATGCCTGTGTAAATTGCCTTAGTGGTTCACATACAATCAAGTCATGCAAATCGGGGTTAGTTTGTGATTTGTGCAATAAACGTCATCATACATTCTTACATTTTGGCAGTGTGAATAATATGAAAACCAATACTCATGTACATATGTCGCAAGTACCTACTAGTGAAGAACCGTCAGTCCCCCCTCCAGTGTCATCCAGCATCAATGGAACTGGCATTGGTGATAAGCAAGTGGAGGGGACTGCGAATGTCAATTCTTCGTGTTCGCTTTCTGCCAAAGTAACACCGAACTCTTCTATTTTACTTTCGACCGCACAAGTATACGCGAAGCTTAAAAACGGAAATAAAGTTATTGTTCGGTGCCTAATTGATAATGGCTCTCAAAATAATTTGATTACGATAAATTGTTGTAAGTCACTGAATTTACCAATAATTCCTTTGAGCAATTCTTTTGTCAAAGAAATTGGTTCAGCTTCACGACCAATCTTCAGTGACGTCTATTTAGACATTGAGTCGCGCGTGTATTCAAATAATAAATGTCATATACACGCACTTGTCGTTGATAGTATCACAAATAAACTGCCTAATCACTGTATAATCAAAGGTGATATGAGGTTCTTAGTATTCTGTAGTAGGTCTGAAATTGCAGATGATGGATATTACATCCATCATGCCGCAATTCGTCCTGATAATCCTATGCCTAGGATTGTGCTGGACGCTAGCGCTAAGACACATACAGGGCTTTCACTAAATGACATCTTGCATACTGGTCTCAATTTGCAAACTGATTGGTTTATGTTTTTATTTGACTTTCGTCAGTTAGCCAAAGATATGAGACCACATTTCCCGTATACTGCCAATGTGGCAGAGTTCAAGTTGTATGTGGACAACCTGGTCTATTCTATTGCAGATGAGTCCAGCGCCGTACGTCTTTCTCGAGAATTAATCTCGTTGTTTAAGTCCGGTGCCTTTGATTTGGTCAAATGGACTACTAGTTCTCAAGTTGTACTTGAAAACCTTCCAGATTTTCACCGCAGTGCGGTGGACTTCACTGTTGGTTCTAACAATACCTCTAAGGTGTTGGGCCTTTCGTGGGAACCAGCTGATGACAGCTTCTTCTTTACGACATCTTATGTTCAGGAGAAGTGCACAAAGCGGAGCATACTCTCCATAGTCCCCCGCTTATTTGATGTCCTCGGCTTGGTCGCCCCTGTCATTCTGTACGCTAAATTACTTATCAAAGAACTATGGCTGTGCAACATTGGTTGGGATGATACACCCCCTGATAGTGTTATTCATCGGTTTTCGGCGCTTACAAAGGAATTTCCTCTAATTTCAATGATGAAAATCCCTCGCCATGTTGGTGTCCTGAAAGACAGTACGGTGCTCGTTGTTGCTTTCTGCGATGCAAGCATGAATGGTTACGGCAGTGTGATTTATTTTCATACCACTGATCTGTTTGGGAAAATTACAGTGAGATTATTGTGCGCAAAATCAAAGGTTTCTCCCACCAAAGTGACGACCCTCGCTCGTTTGGAGCTCTGTGCCGCAGTATTGATGTCCAAATTAATACGGACGGTTCAAGATAATTATTCTGAGCGTCTTCCTATTGCAGGAACATACGCGTTTTCAGATTCTAGCATTGCGCTTTCATGGATACATTCGTCGCCACATCGATGGTCGATGTTTGTTAGTAATCACGTGGCTCAATGTCAGGAGAATTTGCCTCCTGAGAAGTTTTATCATGTCGCCGTTAGAGAAAACCCGAGCGACTGCCTTTCTCGTGGCTTGCTTCCTTCCCAACTCGTTTCACATGATTTATGGTGGAACGGCCCATCATGGATTCGCAGCCCACCTTTGGAATGGCCATTAAAAGCGTTTCACCCTACCAATACTGGTGAAATGCCTGAACACAAAGCTAATGTGCTCATTGCAACATTTCAGGGTGAAAAATCGGTCCTGAGTGAACTGGCTCAGCGTATATCCACTTGGGATAAACCTTTAAGGATAGTAGTTTATGTCCTTCGATTCGTAAAAAAGGTATCACCTTCCTGTAAAAAAGTTATGATTCGTTCTGTGCAGAGTTTTCATTTTATAGAAGATATTGCTGAACTCCAGAAAGGCAAATTGTCCATATACAATTCAAAAAAGCTTCGGAATTTATTAGTTTTTCTCGATGAGGATAATTTGTTACGTATTGGGGGGCGGCCTTCTAAATCGGATTTACCTTTTGAGGTTAAACATCCGGTTTTACTTCCCAAACATGACTGTGTTGTCGATCTGATCATCGCTCACTTTCATGTCGTGAACTGTCATACAGGCCCTGGACTTCTTATGTCTATCTTACGTCAACGCTATTGGATATTAGATGCTAGGACTGTTATTAGGGCGATGGTGCGGAAATGCAATTGTTGCTTCCGCTTAAATCCATCGCATCCTACACCGAAGATGGCAGATTTACCGTCATATCGTGTTGCAGAAGCAAAGGCCTTCGTACATACCGGTGTAGATTACGCAGGTCCCCTCCGTATTACGCTGACTCGTCGGAGAGGACAACATTCTCAAAAGGCATATATTTGTCTATTCGTATGCCTTGTGACCAAGGCTATTCATATTGAGTTGGTCTCTGACTTAACTTCAAATGCTTTCCTGGCTGCTTTCAGCCGTTTTATTTCTCGGCGTGGCCCGGTAACATGCTTGTATTCAGATAATGGTACTAATTTTGTGGGTGCGAAGGCACAATTAGATGACCTCTACAAGTTTTTGGTTGAATCTGAATATGAGCCCTCATTAAAGCGCGAACTCGCTAAGCGTCGTATAGAGTGGAAAATGATTCCACCACGCGCGCCTCATTTTGGGGGTATGTGGGAGTCGAACATAAAGAGCATGAAGACACACTTGTACCGTGTGATTGGAACTCAGCTTCTCACCTATGAGGAGTTACAGACTGTGCTAGTTCAAATTGAGTGCATAATGAATTCGCGTCCACTTACAGTTATGTCTTCCGACCCTTATCCAGAAGTCCTTAAACCTGCGCATTTTTTAATGTCGACACCATTGCAGTACTTGCCTGCTTCTGTCCTGGCAGACGGTAAAATCAATTTGACTCAGCGTAAGCAATTATTAGACAGCATGGTTCAGTCCTTCTGGAAGAAGTGGCGTTCAGAGTATCTGCACACCTTGCAAGTTAGGCAGAAGTGGACTACTTCTGATCATCCGATTGATATCGGAACTGTCGTACTAGTGGGACAGGAAGATTCCCCTCCGTTAAATTGGCCTTTAGGCGTGATAACTGAAATCCATCCCGGAATGGATAAAATTGTTCGCGTTGCGACGGTAAAGACACGATTTGGTTCTTTTAAACGTCCGGTTGTCAAATTGTATCCCATTCCAACGCAATAATTTTATATTCTATCTATTATTGTTTATTTTTATTTATTTATTTTTTGTTTTTTAGTCATTGTTTCAATGATCTCTGACCCAGACATGGCATTACTTAATATCCGTTATCTTGGTCAATTGAACTTTATTACATTGTATTTTTTAGTTATTTTTCTTTATTTTGTGAGATTCTGCGAATTTCCAATGCGTGTCATTCCTGAATATTACCGGTGAATACAGTCACTTTATTTCTATTTCATTTCTTGTTTCATTTGTATTTTTATACTCTTTTTTTTGTAAGCTCTACGAACTTCCAAGGCGGGGAATATGGATACGCGCCATAAATATATTTGTATTCATTTTCTTAATCAATTAATGATTTATGCTATGAGACCATGAGGGCGCCATCTATGGTTTTTGTATTGTATTGAATTTACCTATGTGGCTTGAGATCAGTATATTCATGCATTTCCTTACCTGTGTGAATCAGGCAATTGCTTCCGACGGGAGTGTGAGTCAAAACCAACAGATGTCACTCCTGGTCAGTCATTATTAAATGGTTCACCCAGTGAGTGAATTATTGTTGTGCCTAGGATTTGGCACATATTATTGATGGGCAAATTTATTTTTTCATTGTTGAAACTTCCTTGCTGTGCGAAACATCTGTTAAGATTATGCAATACCGCCTTGATATTTTGAGTGAAAAGAAGTGTCTTTTGTGCTGGACATCATACAAGAGCTGCATTCTCTGAGTGAGTATTGTTCTGTTTTCACTTGAGATTTTGGAATTGCTGGGTCAACTGTTTTTGTGTCACATAGGGAAGAATTCAATTTTCGTTAATTTACATAGGGTAGTCATCTCCCTCGTGTCAGGGGCTATTTACACGCCCCTACAGGGATATCCAAGAATTCTTTTGCTGACTCTACTTATTGTGGAGAAAAGCATTTTTCATGTTCCGACTGTAACTATTCAGAGAAATAAAAAAATCACATGTTTACTCACAGTGGTGAAAAACCCATTTCATGCCCTGACTGCAACTATTCTTCTTCTCGAAAAAAAAAATAAAACGGCACTTGCTAATTCACAGTGATGAAAAACCTTTTACTTGTCCCGAGTGCGACTATTCAGGCGCTACAAAACGGTATCTAAGAATTCTCATGTTTACCCACACTGGACCAAAACCTTTTTCGTGTCCCGACTGCAATTATTCATGTTGTTCAAAGGAACTTCTTAGAAATCATTTGCTGACTCACAGTGCTACAAAACCACTTACATGTTTCTACTGCAACTATTCGTGTTCTACAAAGAGGCATGAAAAATCACATGTTTACCTTCAGCAGACAAAACTATTTTTTTGTCCCAGCGTGGTTTTTCAAGTTCTCGAAAGGGAGATTAAAAAATCCACAGAACGATTCAAAGTGAAAAACCTTTTTCATGTTCTGAGTGTAAATATGCATGTACTACGAAACCTAGCTTTAGGTAATATTATTAAATTTTAGCAGTAAACTAACCTGTGTGTAATAACTAAAAAGCGTTGTTCTTACTAAAAACTCTCGTATAACATCATTCATATGTTGCATAAATTTTTTTTTTTTTTAATTTTTCTTTTGCTGTCTTCCAAATTTGGTTGGCATTTTTTGGTTGCGCTGCGCTGGCAAGTCAGCATGAGAGCCTTTATAGGCCAATAACAGCTGATGATGTAAATCTCCCGGTTTGGAGGACATAATAATTGCTAAAAACTCACATTAACAACACTGACTACAGCAAATTGTGTTTATGCGTATTTCGTGTTCAAAACACTAACGAATACTGACAACGAAAATAAAATGAAAATGACGCACAATACAGTCGAGGAAGTCCCCGTACAACATAAACTAAAAGGCTTGCCAACTTGGAAGATTTCAATTCCTTAGTTTTTTATTTAAATAAAGAAAAACATTTTACGTAACGCGTCCTTCGAACCCCCCCTCCCCCCCCCCCCCCCCCCCCCCCCGTAACGCGCCGTAACGTTTCACCAGACCCCCCCTCCCCCCACAAGTGCGTTACGTAATACTTGAACGGCCCCCATCCCAAATTAAACACAGTGTATCTAGGAGTGACGGACGTATGAATCCATCCCTTCAACTGCGGTGCAAGGCGATGGATCGAGGGATTCTGGCTGGAGAGGTCAAAAAACCTCCTCAATCAGTCTCTCTCGATCCGGCCCGCCACGCAGCAGGTGAGCAGACCTCTGCCAAATCAAACCCCTGCTGGGTCACCAAACGTAGCAAAGCACTTGGGGTGTCCTATGGCAGAGGTGTTGGTTGTTAATCAATAAATGGTTCTCGGGGCAGCAGTATCCATACCATGTTTCAAAGATCTAAAACTGATCTAAGACTGATTACATCTAAAAAGGTTCAAAATTAAAACATAGTCTCACACTACACAAAATGAAAACATAGTGTAACACTAAATGACCAGCTAAGGTGTGGCAGCTCCATCGAAGCCATAGAAGTTAGCCTCTCAGAAGCTGGGCGTACAATACAGGGCCTGCAGATACTTTAATAGTACACAACTGCTAACCCTGGACAAATCACAAGTGCGCCCCACGGTTGAATTTGGCAGCCACCTCTTCTCTGGAGCTCCAAAATATCTGAAATAACCTCGACTCTCTGCGGAAACTGGCAGTCCGTTTGATAGATTCTCCTATCTCAACAAATGGATTTCAATCTTTAGAACACAGGCGTCGGGGAGGAATGTTATTCTTGTTCTATCGGTATTTAATGGAGATACTCCGAGGAACTAGCATCATTGGTTCCTACGGCACCGGTGCACAGTCGAAAAGCATACAAAAGGGCGTGCCCGACATCGGGTCGCTTCCAGACTCATTCTTGAGTTCAACTGTGAACGAAGTGAACGATTTGCCAGCCTGAGTGTTTCCTCTCTCCTAATATGGGTCTTCTCAAGACCCGGGTTCACTCCTTCCTTTCCATAAAAGGACCCTCCACAAAGCATCCCTAAAGATGATATAGGCCCTGGAGGAAATTATTTTCCACAGGATAAAAATAAACAATGAATTTGGACTCACCATCGCCAGTGCAATAATAGCCTGGGAATCGTTCGAAGTAAGTTGTTTCGAACCGAGGGTGATCGTTGAAGAGAGTACGCATCATGCCGGGCCAGGGGCGGGAGAACACCAGGAAACCTTCTCCAGGTCCTTCGATGACACTTCCATAGTCATCCAGCAGGACTGGCTCCACACCGAAGAAAGGAAAGGCCTAGAAATAGAAATAAGAAATGTTATTGGGGTGTTTCACTCCATTGACAGTGTCTAATAATAAAAATAATTACAAGTGTGCAGTTTACACGCGGTAGAAGTGAAACCTTTAGAAAACTATAGTAGACAAGAGTGGGGAGGCACGAAGCACCGCACAAAGAGGAGACCGATTATTCTCTCGCAATCTAAATCCTATAAATGTATGTGTTTGTCTCTTTTTAGTGAGGCTATTTTTCGTTACATCGAGTTTCAAATCACAGCAGTGCTAGAGAAGTTTTCAAAAAAATCCTATGCAAGATCACTACTAAATAATATATATGTATGCACCTTTGCATTGCATATGTACAATACACATAATATATGTTATTGCATTTTTCACATTTTGCTAACGCATGTAGCTTATGTACCATGTCATAATGGTACTCAAAGCAATCTTTATCACATCATTAGTGCATAGTATTATGTATTACACTTTC
This sequence comes from Limnephilus marmoratus, assembly GCA_917880885.1. Taxonomy (NCBI): domain Eukaryota; kingdom Metazoa; phylum Arthropoda; class Insecta; order Trichoptera; family Limnephilidae; genus Limnephilus; species Limnephilus marmoratus. The sequence continues at coordinate 37,387,990 of OU862920.1, read as the reverse complement.
TCAATAGTTTGTTATTTTATTGTGCATTTTTTCTTTTCGTTTTCATAAAATACAATAAATTAATGGAACTACGTTTGTAAATGAATTATCTTGCAGCGGTTTGGGCCAGTACCTGCCCAATTTAAATGGGGTTTACAGCCACGCGTGTGCCTAAGGCAAACTTTCGTTTGCGCTCCCCAGTTGGTTTTCTGGTGGGCATCGAGGAACAGCTGGACAACGAGCCGTCGAAGGTCATGGCCTCAATACACGTGAGCGAACTGAGTTTTGATAATCAGCACGAGATAATTTAATAATTAGCTTAACAATTAATAGCTTATTGCTTAGGATTCCCTTATAAATATGTATCGATCTTTCTTTACAGGCGCCCACTCAGGATTTCCTAATAATGCAATACTTTGTTTAGATAACCACATGTTTTCCGTGATTGCTACGCTTAACATTAATTGATAACGATTTGTATCAACCACCCCTGTAGATTTTATTATTCAATATCATGATCACCTTTTATGATGAGTCTTTTAAATAATAAATGTGCAATTCTTGTTACCGTACATCCCGAATATCTTTTGTGAACTACCCACTTGCCTTTCACATGTCATCCTGGTATGGATTAATGCTTTTATTATAACGAGAGTAGTCCTGAATATATAGAAGGGATGGCGGTGATACGGAGTAAGAGAATAAGGTAAGTTTCTCCGTTACAATTTGGGCCCAAAGTAAAAAAGAACTTAATGTGGCGTGGTTGTCTCGGACATGTGATTGTATTTTTTTATTGTTCTTACATTTTTAAATTGTCTTGTGTTATTTTAATCCTCATCATGTGTGTTGTGGCCAACGTCGGCTCGCTGTACATCTGCATACACACGAGCACACGGTAGTTTATAGTTTATAATTTTGCTTTGCAAGGAACCAACTCACCGACGTTTTTTTGCGCTTTTTAACCGTCTCCAGTTATCTGGCGGCATTTTAATCATAATTTTTATTTTTACATGCATCGTCGCTTTAGTTCGTTTTACTCCAACAGACCAAAACGTAAATCGTGAGAAACAGCGCTTTAAAGTTTTTTTTACGAAAAAGGCATATAAAATGAAATTAGCTAAATTGTAAGTCTACTATAATGTTTTAAAGTATTACAAATTGTTTTTTTTAAAGTAAAATATGTTCTAAATGTATAAAATTACGCAGAAAACACGTTTTTAATTTGGATGTTGGCCAAAGTGACGAATTCTTGTTTGCGAAAGTTGGATATTGGACAAAGGACACTGGATGTTAGACAAGAGCGCGTACTCTTGCGTGAAGTTACTTTATCTAACGTGCTTGGTATTACAGGGAGATCGGAAAGCATTTCAATTCATTGAACTTTGATAGGTACTTATGGATTTAGCTTATGTGTCCGATGTTTTCGCGGTGAGACCTAAATATTCGGGTGTGATTTTTAAAATAGTTTCTTATAACATTCGACAATTTTTTAGAAATAATTTGTTTCTTGGTTGGGAAACAAGTTTCAAGAGTAAGTTTTTGTAATATAATAACATCGTAAAATCATCAATGAAAACGTACGTTTTCAGACAATTATACTTATTAAATAATGTTTTAGGCGTGTTTTATTTTTGGCTGCTAGTCATCAGATAGGTCCTACGTTTATTAGTTATTATTTGAGAGGCGGGTATGGGTACCGCCGCTCCGGGAACTGGAATGGGAACGGGAACTGGATAACCAACACCTATGCCATAGGTCACCCCAGGTGGTTCGCTACGTTTAGCAGGGGTGGCCGGGTTCGTGGTGTGAGTTTTGTCTGGATCCTCGCGACGGATGCGTCTGCCCACCAACTGCGTGGCAGGCCGGATCGGGAAAGACTGGTTGAGGAAGATCTGTAGACCTCTTCAGCAGGACTCTTGGAACATCGCTTTACCCGCAGTGGGGAGGGATTGATTCATAGGTGCATCATCCTTGACACACTGACTCCCAGATTCCTACCCACCCCTCATACCTTTTTCTTCCCACAACTTCCTCTACTTCCTTCCCAAAAATGACATAGGCCCTGAAGGGAATTATTTTCCTCAGGGCCTCCTGTGTGGAGCTGTGAAAAGGTCTCCCCAAGTGGTTCGCTACGTTTGGTGACTTAGCAGGAGTGCCTGGGTTCATGGGGTGAGGTTTGTCCAGGTCTTGACGGCGGATGAGTCTTCCCACCAGCTGCGTGGCGGGCCGGATCGAGAGAGACTGCGTGAAGGAGTCCTTTGGACCTTTCCAGCCTGACTCTCTCGACCCCATTGACTTGCACCGCAGTTGGAAGGACAGTTTCTTACGTCCGTCACTCCTATACACACTAACCCCCGGATTCCTACCCACCCCTCATTCCTATTTCCATCCAAGAACTTCCTATTCTTTCTTTCCTCAAAAAGACCCTCCACACAGCATCCCCTCGTAGACCCTGAGAACATATATTGTAACATATAAGCGTTTTTGCACTAAAACAATGCTATTCAAATTATCCATATAATATATACTCATATTATTTTTATCATATTTATTACGGCATATAAATCGGAGATTTAGTATGATCAGACCCGAAAGGTTGGATTTATTTACGTGACTTTATTTTTATGTTAATACTGCACAAGAGTCCCAACCGCTCCCAACCGCCTGGACCAAGTCAGGCTATACATAGCATACCCAATCTTGTAAGGCTGGATGTAGCGGGAAGGGGATGCAGTTATGAAGGTTGGTAAGTACCTGGCTATTCAGATCGAGTCAACAACCAGGGCAAAATCCATTTCAAGCATTGCTTCAATTCGAAATGGCGGTCTTACATCAGGGTGATACCGAGAGTATCTTCCACTCTGGAACGTGTCGCAAATACAGCATGTATATATATATTTATATGTATATATTTTTTTATTGATTTGTGTTATTTCACTATTTAAACACAAAAAAACAAATATACACGTACGTTTTGTTAATGGTTAAAGTTGTGAAATATGTATATATATATTTAGATTAGCTCCACATAGGTGGCCCTGAGGAGAATAATTTCACTTTGGAGGAGTCTTTATAAGGAAGGTAAGGATAGGAAATTTGGGAAGAAAAAGGGTATGAGGGGTGGGTAGGAATCTGGGGGTCAGTGTGTCCGGGAGTGACGGACGTATGAATCCATCTCTCCAATTGCGGTGCAAGGCGAGAGTCGGGAGAGTCCGGCTGGAAAGGTCAAAAAGCCTCCCTTAACCAGTCTCTCTCTCGCCACGCAGCAGGTGGGCAGTCGTATCCGCCGCCAAGACCTGGACGAACTTCACCCCATGAACCCGGGCACCCTTGCAAAGTCACCAAACGTAGCGAACCACTCGGGGTGACCTATGGCAGAGATGGTGGTTATCCAATAAATGGTTCCCGGGACGGCGGTACCCATACCCGCCCCCCAAAATAAACAAATCTACCAAAATAAAAATTACTTGTGCACGATGGGATTGAAATTTGCGTCATCCAGATCGCTAGTTGAGAGTCTTACCCCTCGACCACAGGAGGCCGTCGTGTGATAACAGAAGTGTAGTATCCAACGTTTTAAAATAAAAAGTTAACTCGAAGGATTTTGAAACACAATAGATAGCTACAAGTTCTTTATAAATGTGTAAAACAATAGACGACGAGTTCTTTTTAAAAATGATCCTACGTTCGAACACATGGGATGTGATTTACGTCTATTACACAATACAGACTTGTAAAAAAAGAGGTCATAAAACAATCCTAACCACTAACCACATTTTTAGCTCCATAACAAATGTATTCCAGTATTTGAGGTACCACTTAGTTGGGCCAAATTATTAGAAGGGTTACAAAAGGGGCTGAAATAAAAGAACTAGAAATTGATCTAGGTAAAAAAAGTCAAATGAATGGGATACCTAACCATTAAAAATGTGCGAATAGTAATAACGTTTTTATTGACAATCCAAAGCTCGAACAAAATAAAACTCGAATAGGTAAGAAATAAACAAACACATAAGAAATATGAGGCACTCAATGTATAAAATAATAGAAATGCTTTCATTGTCATTCGGTGTACAGTTCTTCCATGAAGATTTCAATAATAAGATATTTATAGGTACACAAATACAACTGTTCTTTGGCACTAAATATACCAAAAATGTTTTCATTGTTACACTAAGATTTGGTTGATTAAAATAATAAGATACTTTAGGCATTAAATGTACCGAAAACAAAACTTCTTTATTTCCTTATTCTAATAATTAACATGTTTTAAATATCTCAGGTAGAATTCTGACACAAATATTTGGTAGATAAACACATAGGTATTAGGTACTAAAAGTAAAAAAAACTCCTGCATTGTCTTTATTTTAATAATTGTGTTTTGTATTACAAGTAGGTATTCTTACACAAAGATTTAAATAATTAGGTAAAGGTAGATAAACATCAAGTTATTATACTCACTAAATGTGCCAAAAACAAAAACTCCTTCGTTGCACTTATTCGAAAAATTGCCTTGTTTTAAATATCATAAGTAGAATTTTTACTCGAAAATTTGGCTGATAAATATACAGATATTTTAGGAAAGAAATGTACCGAAAATGAAAACTCCTTGATTTCCTTATTCTAATTGTTGGCTTGTTTTAAGTATCTGAAGTAGAATAATGCTTTCACTAAGATTTGGTGGATGGACACAAGGACACATATATTAGGTACTATAATACATCAGTCCTTATTGTAATAATTGTGTTTTTTAAATTTCACAAGTAGGTATTTTTGAACAAAGATTTAAATAATTACGTGAAGGTTGATAAACATACCGATACTACGCATTAAATGTGCTTAAAACAAAAGCTCATTCAATGTTCTTATTCTTATAATTGTTTTAAATATCATAAATAGGTATTTTTACCCGAAGATTTAAATAATTACGTATAGGTAGATAAACATACCGATACCTCTTTATACACATACGCCTTAAGGATCAAATCCCGAGTGTATTCCGTATAATGTCATCCTTATACTCTTCGTTAATTGATTTTTCTTCAATTTTTGTCAATTTGTTTTAATATTTTAATTGGTTAAATTAAATTAAAACAGCGACGAAAGTTATTTCAATTTTTAATACGATATTTCACCACAATATAGAACTTGGCATTTATTACAATATTTTCTCAAAAAATACACAACTTTATTATAACCACCCTGTAACGGACGACAAGTTGAAACAATTTGCTGAGAAAATATTGTAATATTAATTATCTGTTATGTTTTCCTTAAAAAATTTTATCCTTTTCCACAGTTTACATCTTTATGCATTTTGTCCGAAGAAATCTCCTAGAAAACCACTAAAATAACTTGGTAACTAGCATAATTATAAGTGAAGATATTTACTTTCGTGGCGCTAAACGAACAAATGTTTGGAATGAAAGCAATCACGTGGTCCTCCGCTGCGCTGCTATTGGCTGTGTGGTCTGTTAGAGCAATACGCCCGGAACCGAGAGTTTGAATTTTGCACGTTGGCTAAGATACAGCTTGGATGTTGGAGAAATTCCTATGAAATTTGACTGAACGGCCGGTTTAAAAACGGGAGTCCTTTTGGCCAACGTGTGGATGTTGGATAAATACGCTCGAAATGTTGTTTCATTTTGGAGGACGTAAGACAAAGTGCGTTTTGAAAACCCCCTAAATAATTTTTTTTAAATTTTTTTTTCACTTGCATTGTATACATAATAACTTTCTGAGAACTACTGCATACTTAACTCAATTTCGCTAAAAATGGTCTGTTGGAGTAAAACGAACTAGAGCGACGGCATGGGAAATATTTCCGAGTATTGGTGTAATATGTTGTGTCTGTATAAACACTTACAATTTTTTTTTTCACTACTTTACAACGAATATGATAACCTTTTCTTCTACTAATGCCTCTTTATTATTACATAATATCTAATGTTAATTTTACATCTCAGGCGGTGGGAATACTGTCCTTGTTCTACCGGTATTTCGATGCTCCGAGGAACAAGTGCCGTTGATCCTCTCGGCACCGATGCATATTGTACATGGTTTTGTCGTAGAAACGACCAGTTCTTGGGTTTGAAAGTTCGACTATGGAACAATTTGCCGGCCTCTGAGAAAGAAATAAACATGTGTCTCTTCAAGAGAACACGTTCACTCCTTTCTATTCTCTAAAAGAACCACTACACAGCAACCCCAGAGGTGACATAGGCCCCAATTGTTTACCCCAAGGCCTTTGAAGAGGAGTTTATGTAAAAAAATCTCTTCTCATTCTCAAAAATTATAATGTAAAATGAATTTTTGAATTACATCTTTTATACAGGGTGTTAAGGGATGTACTTGACTTACTTTAACCAGTGATTCCTGACATTATTCAGAGTAAAAAATGTAAACGAAACTTTGGTCTCAAGTGACTTTTTTAATGTCACTAACTCTATCAAATGCTTTAAGGAAGTCAATGAAGCATGCATGTACATTTGTATTCACATCTCTACATCTTTGGATTAGTACTTGAATACTAAATAACGCTTCTCGAGTACCCAACCCATTTCGAAAGCCAAATTGTGTAACACCTATCTTTTCTTCCACTTTGCGATATATGCGTCCATGTATAATTCGCAAAAATATCTTTAATAAGTGGCTCATTAAACTAATTGTCCGGTGGTCACCACATTTTCTTGCTTTTGCTTTCTTTGGGAGAGTAACAAAAGTGGATCGAAGCCAATCTAGTGGGATAATTCCTGTATTATATTATTTATGGCGCGGCGCAATGGCGTGGCGTCTGACATGCACTCGTAGCTGGGTTAACCACGAAGACGCTATGGTATTAATAACGTTCTATTATTGTAGTAAATTCTTAACAAGGTTGCTTAGTTCTACGTCTCTATCTTCTCTTTAACCCCAAGGAGCCTGAGCCCTGCAATTACAGTGATGAAGAAACCTGCTAAGTCACCAAACGTACCGAAGCACTTGGGATATCCTACGGCAGTGTTGGTTATCCAATTAATGGTTTCCGGGATAGTGGTACCCATTCTTGCTTCCTAAATTGACCTATTCATAGATTAACTAAGTTTTTGTAATTGGATTATTTTATTTTTATTTATTTATTTTATTTTATTTAAGTATATAAAACAGGCATGGTGCCCAAAAAATTATATACATGTATGTTTAAACATAGTGATAACGAAAATACATAGTATCGAAAATGATAATATTAACATGGTGATTGTATAATAACAAATAAATGAAATGATAATAATAACAAAAGATAGTAACAAAAGTAATTAAGCTGAGGTGAATGACAAGTAGGAATGGGTAAAATGGATTGTTCTCATGCATCCATTCCTCGTACCTTCCTCTTTATTAAGTACCATGTACAGTAATACTCACAGCTGATCCTGGTTTCATGGGAGTGGCTCCAGGAAGAGGTGTGAGGACATGTCCTCCAGTCTCCGTCTGCCAGAACGTGTCCACTATGGAACATTTGTTGCCACCAACGATCTTCCTGTACCACAGCCAAGCCTCAGGGTTGATGGGTTCCCCAACACTACCCAACACTCGAAGAGATGACAGATTGTGCCTGCAATACAACACCCATTATTGATTAAATTGAATAAAGTAACAAATAAAATTTCGCTATGTGACTTACTGATTGAGTCAATTTTTAAAGTAAAGTGCCATAACCATGCCACATAAAAAAACATCTTTAAACAGTTGGACCCATTAGCTTGTTTTCACTTACAACATGGCCAGACATATGTATTGACTAGACATCGGATTATATGCATTTGCATATTTGCACATGCAAATGCATATAACTCTCTAATTACGACGTTAATGCATATTTCAGCCTTTTTTCCCAAATCGTGCATATTTCGTTTAATAGCGGGAGGTATCATCTACGTAAAGGGAGCTAGGTGACGATGACGCGTAGGGCACGAGCGCGGTGGCTGACTGAACTGAGAACGGACGCGGCTCGGGTCGCGTATTTCCAATCCCTACCGCGATTTAGTCGGGCTAGCGACTGAAACGCGGTAGGGATTGTTATGCATAAATCACCTTACAAACACTACCGAGTTTCGGTGGCACTATTGACTGAAATGCGGTAGGGATTGTTATGTATAAATCACCTCACAAAAGCAATACCGATTCAGTCGCCTACGCGCTTCGTTACTCTATCTGTGACCGTAATTCGCTGGCCCGACTGAATCGCAGTAGGGATTGAAATACGCACTCGGGTCGCTCGGGTCAGCGGGGTCAGTCAGTTCTCAGTTCAATCAGCCACCGCACTCGTGCCCTATGCGTAATTGTCACCTAGCTCCCTAGATTAATTCAATCACCCGCTTAAAACACAAGTGTTTGGTTATGAAAGTTTTAACAATGCCACCAGTAAAAAAGAATAATCTAACTTTAATGGAATCTTGGATTAAAGGTTACCCCGGTCAGTTCACAATTGATGACAATGTGATTTTCTGCAAGACTTGTTACAAACGTATACCTTGTTCGAAAAAATATCAGATCGACCAACACGTAAATACTACAACCCACATAGCAGCAAGAAATAAACCATCAATAAGTCGCCAGCAACTGCTGACACAAGTTATGCCTTCAACTTCGGACTGTGCAAAGAAGACGGCGTTTAATAAAGATTTATGTGAGTTTTTTGTTGCTTGCAATATTCCATTTCATCAACTGAATAACCAAGTATGCCAAAAATTCCTCAAGAAATATTGCACAAACCAGATAGTCCCTGAAGAGTCTAAGATTCTAAAAAACTACCTGTCCGCTATCCACAAAGAAAGTGAAATCCGTGCAGATCTGCAGAACAATTTACTCTGGATATCAGCTGACGAAACTACGGATTCATGTGGACGACATATAGCGAATTTGATAGTTGGAAAACTAACAAAGTAAAATCGTAGAAAAAACAAATCATTCAACTGTTGCTCGTTTCATAAATGATTCCATAAGATCTTCGTTTCCCGATTCTTCTGTGGATGAAAAAATCAGCATGTTTGTTTCTGATGCTGCGCCATACAAGGTGAAAGCTGGCCAAACCTTGCAAACTTTTTATCCAAATTTACTACACATTACCTGGTTCTCACGGGTTTCATCGCCTTGCAGAAGAGATACGGCAAGAGTATGGGAATGATAATAAATTGATTTCCTCTACAAAAAAGGTGTTTTTAAAAGCACCGTCGCGTGTGCAGTCTTATAAAGAGCAATTGCCAAATCTAGCATTGCCGCCAGAACCCATATTACTCGATGGGGTACTTGGCTAAAGGCAATATTATTCTATGCTGAAAATTTTGAGGCCGTAAAACAAGTATTTGGGCAATTTGACAGTTCTGAGGCCATCGCAATTCATTCAAGCAAGCTAGCATTTGAAGACGCATCCATTAAACAGAATATCGCCCTCATCTTAACACATTTCCACAAGTTACCAGATGCCAAAAAAAAATTGGAAACAAAAACCTTCCTCTATTTAAAGCAATAGAAATTCTGGAAACAATGATCGAACTCGCAAAAGCCCTTCCTAATTCAATATCAGAAAAGATTCGTAAAAAGTTAGACTCTATTTTGCTTAAAAACTCGAGTCTTGAAGACATGAAGAACATTAATGCCTACATCAACGGCACAGGTCATACCCTGCCTAAACAGGTATCTCCAGAAATGGCGTCAAATTTTAAATTTTGTCCAATGACGTCAGTTGACGTAGAGAGGTCATTTTCGGCGTACAAATTAATACTGGGTGACAAACGTCACAAATTTGAGCTCGAAAATTTGGAAAAATTCTTAGTTGTATATTATCACAAAAACTATGCATAATTTTAAGAATATTTAGCTGTTTTTGTACAGTCTTTAATTAAAATATGAATGGTTTTTTGATTTTGCATTGTGCATATTTTGGGCAAATCAAGAGTTTTTAGTGCATATTTCGGCCTTTTTAGTGCATATTTGCATGCATATCTTGGCACTTTGTTAGTGCATATAATCCGACGTCTAATAATGACATATGAGGCGTACCTGAGTTATTAAGCGACGGAGATTTACGGGCGTTTGGTTTTGGATTCGGTCACACTCATTCCAAAAATCAAACTTTTAACTATTAATACGGAATCTTAGTGCTCACTGTGGTTTAAACCTATATTTCACCGCATTTCTCATGTTTTAGATGAAATTATGTATGTTAGTTATTGAAATTGCCCTAAGTTCAGGGGTATATTATCCATAAGGCAGTATAGGCCTAGGGGCCCCACATCGGCTAGGGAGCCCCTAGGGCAAAGGGGCCCAGAGACGTGCATTGTCTAGGGGCCCCGACATGTTTAATCCGGCCCTGAATACAGTAAAGACTAAAAGTGGTAAAAGAAGCATAGCCCATGCGGATAATAATAATAACATAACATTTGTATAGCGCAGTTTTGTTTTATTTCACTTCAAGTGCGCTAATACACATTTACAATCTCCTACCCGATGGCCTGAAAATGGCGAATCGAATAAATAATTTTTAAGATCAGATGTTATACATTGTTATATTATTATTATTATAGGACGTGTATTTATATAATTGAAAGCGAAATATTTATAAATAATAAAAAATTAAAAATCAGAAAAATCCTCATGTAAGATTTTTCAAAATAATTTCTATTACCTAGTCACATTTTCATCTCCAAACTTCATCAGAGAGCGAATAGCCGTTGGTGCTGTGTAGAATTGGGTCACCTTGTATTTCTCCACGATGGTCCAGAATCTGTCATTGGCTGGATAGAAGGGAGTGCCCTCAAACTATAAAGGAAATTTAATTCATCAATAAATTGTGATAAATTGACCGTCTAACTGAATTTAAATGTGTGAGGTTGGTTAAAAAAATAAAGAAACAAACTCCTTTCATGCACTGTTCAAAAACTTGTGATAAAACCGACAGAGCGGATAACAACAGTGTTAATGAAATTTACTGAAATATTGACATTGTTATTTTAGACAAAACTATTAATTTCGTAGAAGTAATAGGTAAGCAAATCAACGACTTTCAATATAATAATGATGCTTATTCAAATTGACTGAATAAGCATAATTGATATGGTAAATAGTGGAAGATACTCTCAGTATCGCCCTGGTGTAAGACCACCATTCAGAATTGAAACGTTGCTTGAAATGGCTTCTGCCGTGTTTGATGACCAGATCTGAATAGCCAGGTACTTCCCCACCTTCCTCTTCCCTATCTCCTTCCCCTCCCCACTGCCTTCAGCCTCACAACATACCCCAATTAGGGGATGCCATAGTCCCACTGGCTCCAGACGGGAGCAGTTGGGACTCTTGTGCGGTATTCATGTAAAAAAAAAAAAAAATCTTTGTAACATAAAGGAGTTACCTAGTTTATCATAGGAAAATTTGTACAAAATAAGTATTAAATGGTACTTCATAAAAAAGGATTTGACTCAAAAAATATATCACCATCACAGATGTGGCGCAGTTAAGGAGTGGGCCATATGTCACATAAGTGTGACCAGTAATCCAACCAATGTCTGCAGTGCACCAGTAGATGTCGTTTTCATGGTAGTCAAACACGTATTTAAATGTTTGGGCAGCGTAAATCATGTAACCACCGGTGGTGTGCAGGACACCCTTCGGCTTGCCAGTAGACCCGCTGAAACAGAAAAAAAGGTTAGTAAATAATGTTAAGAATCACTGGTTAAAGTAAGTATGTCCTTTAACACCCTGTATACGAAATATAATATCTAGATCAGTTGCAATCAGTCACTTATTGGAAATGGGATGATGAACAATGGACAACAACCATGCTCCTAGACTTGGTGGCTAAAAAAATAAAAAGGTCTGATAGAAAATGACGCGTCCGTCGAAACAGTTAATAAAGCAAAACAAAAACATTAAAATACTTTGGAAACATGGGCTAAAAAATTATCTACGCTAACAGTATTATTAGAGATTCAAAACATCTAATGTTATTAAATTTTAGGGGATACATCAGTTAACCAAAGCTTAACTGACAACCAAGAAGCCGCACTAAATTAGACAGCTTTTGTCTACCAGCGGTCGGAATCATAAGCTGACCGTGCTCGCAAATACCGCCAATTAATAAAATATGATGGTTTTTTTTTTTATTTATTCTCAATCGAAAACCTGAAACAGAAAAAGATACGGCCACATCGAGGTAGCACTTAGTTTGAGTTGAATCTTGCAATCATGCATAAAGATAGCAGCCAATAAAAATGTGCTTAAAGAAAATGTTGAATGACCGAATCGGATAGGGTCATATTAGCCTGTGATTCCGCCCCAGCAAGGCTAAGTTCCTGTTGATTTTTCTGTTTCAGATTTTCGATTGATTGTTGCTGATATTGTCTTCATTAATTAAATAAATGGTGGTTTTAGTCAATATCATGATTATTTATGTAGGGTTTTATCGATCGACCTTGCTAGAAATGATACATGAATAGCCAGAATGACTAATCATTCCCCGTCCTTTCCCTTCTACAAGTGAGGTAATTAGTGCTAACACAAACATACAGTTGCATAAATACACTTGACATTGGGACAATCCAACACACCAATACAGTTGTGCAATATTTGGCTGTTTGCGGACAACTTTGTCAGCCATTCATACATATATATTCATGAGGGCATCTAGTTTGCGGACAATTGTGTCAATGATTCGTACTCTATATTATGAGTATCTAGTTTAAAGGTTTTTCATGTTTTAACATGCCATTTAGGAAAATGGGCCGATGTCCAAGTATCCTTCTTTACCACAAAATACAAGTGATATGTATAAACGGTTCATGCCTGATCCAAGTATCATTTATTGTGTTCTAAAAACTTTCTATAACAAGTGTTGCGAATTTCTGAAACACACACCCTTAGTAAACCAAACAAAATTAAAGGATTATAATCTTTTTTGATTGTGGAATCATTCCAGAGTGGTGGATATATATACAGAAAAAAAATATTGATTGCAATGGCAATAGTAGTGTTTGGTGATATCTGAATATGTAGATTCAGAAAAAAAATATTGATTGCAATGGCAATAGTAGTGTTTGGTGATATCTGAATATGTAGATTCAGAAAAAAAATATTGATTGCAATGGCAATAGTAGTGTTTGGTGATATCTGAATATGTAGATTCAGAAAAAAAATATTGATTGCAATGGCAATAGTAGTGTTTGGTGATATCTGAATATGTAGATTCAGAAAAAAAATATTGATTGCAATGGCAATAGTAGTGTTTGGTGATATCTGAATATGTAGTCACAATCTTCCTCTTTCACATTCCACCACATACTTTAATTCTCAGCTCTGGAAGCAGCTGGAACTCTTGAGTGGTATCCATATAAAAATGTAACCCTTAATCAAGCCAAATTGTTGCTTATGTATTGCTTAAGTATAATTCATAATAATTTCTGTCACTGGGTTTTATTTTCTTAGGAACCGGTTCCTTTCAGAACTGGGACAAAGATTCATTTTTGCTGTCTTTTTTCTTGGCATTTATGTGAACGACATACAATATTCTAAATGATAACCCAAGGATATGTTGTGATTTTTTGATATATTACACATTAACTTAAATAATAGTATTCTTAACGGAGATATGCCTGGTTACCTCGTGTAAAGCATAAATGATGGATCTTCCGCGTTGAGCCAGCAAGGGGAGCAGGCCGTAGTAGCGTCCTCCATCTCTTCATGCCACCAATAATCCCTGCCATCATTCCAGGGAAGCTGCAATATTGTTTAGATTTCATTGATTACAAAATCATTCAATAAAAATATAACTACTTTTCTAAATACATTAATTGTTTCTAAGAATTTTTCTTTTGTTCTTAATTTTATTATCTACCTATATGAGAAGGCTGTGTTAATGATCTTCATTGGAAGAAGGAAAGGGAGTCTTTATCTGTAGCAATAATCCACAATCAGAGATCAACAGCCACTTGATAACTCACACAATATTTTTTGTTATTCATCCCACGTCCCAAACAAAGGGTTCCCAACTGGTTGATCACGATAATCACCTTTAATATTTTTTCTTTATTTCTGTTACTTACTATAATATCACTTTTGTTATTTTTACATACTTTAATTTTTCATTTCCTATCACCCCTTAGCTGGTCCATCATTTATATCCTCTCTCTTTCATTGTTATTTTTATTTCTTTTCCCACTAATTACCGCTTTTTACTTTTGTTTACCCTGTTATTTAATAGTACCTATAAATAACTGTAATACTATGGAGAAGTCCCGTGGGCGTGTACAAACAATTATTTATGAAAATTAAAGCATCGTAACTAATTATTAAAATTTGGTTTTCATAGATAATTAACTACGTATTGCCATTTAAAATTAAAATTGAGCCATTTAAAATGGAGAACAAAAAGAGCAACAAAAATATCTATTAAGTTTCTTATTAGAAGATAATGGCCGTGAAAATTAAGATAAAAAGTAGCTCTTAACCAGAGCGTTTAACCAGCCAGCGGCCAAAAATCCACATTTCGTCGAAAGTTGTTCTTACGATCGTACAGGGCGGTTCCAATGAGAAAGATTAATTATTCTCCGTACCAGCTTTTTTAAATTATAACTCAATATCGATTTTATTTCATTCAATATTTGCTTTAATTTATACCTTCATCCAAAAATGCTGAAAGGCGTGATGATAAAACTATTAAAATTATGTACTTTTTGTAATTATTTTTTGATTATAAGTATTTACCATTTTTCAATAATGTCAAGTTAAATGAGAATGTAAAAAAAATCTGAAATATATTAATTTGTAAGTGTGCAAATAAATAACAAACAGACCAATTTTCATCAAGAAACACATGTACGTATATATTTTTTAATGATTTTATTTAAACTAAAATTAAAATTCTAAAATATTCGTTTGCCAGATAATGTATTGATTTATTTTACTGCATGATTATATAATTTTAAATGGGTGTGGTGTAACACAAAGTCTTTTTTGAAAATTTAACAAATCTGCCAACGACCTATGGTATAACCTTATTATACTAAAAATAAACATTTTTTCTCAAAATTTAAAACATGCGAATTTGCGAATGCTAGATAAAAGAACAATCTTTCGAAATCCATTTATAATTTTTTTTGTGGAAAAGAGTCAATTAGTCGGTCATTATTCAGTCTAAAATCTGATTTAAAAATGACATATTTCTGGTTTTCTCTGGTAATACCCTCTTAACCTTCCCATTAACAACATTGGGGTAAGTAGGTAACCAAAATCTGTGAAATTACTAACATCCATGCGTAATTTTAAATAGAGACCTTATAGACCTGGTATTTTTTTGTATTCCTATAAAACCTAAAAATAAATTTATCATTAAAAAAATTACTAAAGTACAAGATCAAAACAGAAAAAAATTATGTGTTAAATATGTATCATGTCTTGCCACAAATATCGCATTGCATCGTGCCCTGGAATCATACAATAACTTTTTTCAGCCATTCAACTCGCACAGTGACTCCCTTAGGAGTGTTGCGCGCCTTCTCACTCACTCAGTGTGGAGGTAAAGTAAACCAAAACCGTCACGTCGCGTCGCCCGCCGTCCGTCGCCGCTTGTTACATACAAGTTAGATACTTGTTACATTACAAGATCAGTTCAACCTTCTTACAAGTTACAACCAATATTATTGCATGAAACGCATAATTGTGTAAAACTGTAAGTCATTAGATAATTAGTAACAAATTTATAAATAAATAGAAAAATGCCTGGGTATCCAGTGGCGGATTTGCCCTAAGGCCTAAGTAGGCCCGGGCCTAGGGCGGCCAGATATTAGGGGTGGCCAATCACAACAAAAGTCACTGATGATAACAAGAAATTAAAAAAAAAAAAAATTACTAACTTGACGAAACTAAGCGCATCTGCAGTGGAAGAAAAGGACAAAGCATTGCAAATGGTTTATTCTACTGACTTAGAAGACAATTTTTCAGAAGAATGTCTCCGTTTTCGTGCTCACTGCAGTGTGAAAAATGAGGATCGAAACAGTGAAATGGTAACGAACTGAAGGTTATCACACCATTTATCCAAACGTGGATATTACTTTTCGTTTGTGTGTGTAGGTACTCCCACCAGTACCTAACTGTTCTGCAGAACGATCGTTTTCTTAGTTGCAACAAGTTAAAATTTATTTACGCACAACAATGACGGAGCAAAGGTTAAACGATCTTGCTTTGCTTAACATAGAAGCAGATTTTTAAGGAAATAGGAATGCGAAGAGTTAATTAATGATTTTGCTGCACTTAAGTGCAGACGGGTTTTGTAACACATTGTGAAACACTTATTATATATTGTAAGAGAATAAACCCGTAGTTAAATTAGTAAAATAAATAAAACCTAAAACCGTTTGTTTAAATGTGCAATTATCCTTGAAACCTTAGAAAGTATTACAAACTAGCAGCTATTATAGTTGACTAAATTTCTAAATCGATTTCGATAAAAGTTGGCAATAACGTAAATTCATTATGTAGGTATTCTATATGATAGGTACTGAGAAAGGGGCGGCTTGTAATTACTTCATGGCCTGGGGCCTAGGGCGGCCAAGACTGCAAATCCGCCACTGGGGGTATCTCATTCACCCCTCACGGCAATCCAAGTTTTGTTTTGCAACTTGGTATGCCGCAGTTTTGGGAATCCTTGTCCTAATTCTTTTCTTCTAAATTCTCACCAAAAGTATGGATATACTTAATCGAAGGGACAGATAGAAGGTTCCATCGAGTTTTTGAACAAAATTTGAAGAAACCGCTTACAAGAGAATTGTTCAGAGCTGCAAGCCCAGTCGTTCGGGCGATTGCATACCTCAAAAAGCAAGTGGCACCAGAAGAAGAAGAAATAAAATAATCAAATGTTGCATACCGTGTAAGCCGAGCTGTCGCCGCACTCGGTGGCGCGGCTGAAGTGCGACACCACGATGCAGGTCTGCACCGTGTGCTGGTACCGTTCGGTCGCCTTCTCCATGGCCTCGTCGCATATGGCCTTCAGCAACAGCAGCTTCTCCCCTCGCCAAGCCGCATTGGCGGTGATCAGCACACAGGCCGAGCAGTCGGCGATACGCTCCGAGAGCGAGTCCGACGAGAATCCCGCAAACTGAAATTGATACACAAACAATTTAATATGGAGATCTTTCAGGGATTATTACTGCCCAATGTAAAAGAAGAGACAAATATTTTCAAATACAAGAAAGAAACGGGGAAATGTTAAGTAAACTTCAATTTTTAACTTTAAAAACAAATCTATGATGTTTTGTATGAATGATTTAAGTCAATATTTAGTACAGACTCAGCTATAAAAGCGCCATTGTTTGGCTTGGCGTATTTCGGCATATCGCTCGCCGTAATAACGCCGGCGCTATTTTATACCTAAGTCTGACGGCCCCCTAAATCCTTCATATAAAACCCAAAGAATGGCTAAGTTTCATTGTACATAAACACACAGTGAGTCCGGAAAATAGTGGTACAAGGGGGAATCTGAAGAATCTGCACCATGAATAGAACCCAAAAAAATACATTTTTATACATTTATTTGTTTTCACTTTTCTCAATATCTACATTTTCGGAAACTTTAGGCTTAATAAACTTAAAAAAAAAAAACAAAAAAAAACCTATAGTAACCTGTATGGGACCCTATCCCCTTCGGACCCTATCACAGGATAATTTTTTTCAAGACACTATCCAGGTAGCATTTACAGATGAATCTTACAATCACACAAAGGTAGCAGCTAATAAAAATAAGCGTTAAGAAAATAATGAAAATTTTTGCATTTCTTTGTCGAAGTGTGATACAATTAAATATGACCGAAGGGAATAGGGTCCCATAAGGCAGTGGTAGAGAAGAGCCCGGCAAGCCTAAGGTACTGGGATATTGGTCCTAACTGTTCTTGCAAGATAAAAATAAACTTTTTATCGGTGGTATTTCATCAGGGCGATACTGAAGAGTATCTACCACTGAATAGTATCTACCAACATATAAGTGTATTGTGTCTCTGTACCGGTATTGAGCTCTTTTTTCTAGTGTTATTTCTCAAACATTTGCAAACACCTATAAAAATACCATGAAAGGTTTATGTTTCACTCTTTCACAATAACATTTACATGCGTACTTATATTCTCATAATGTAACCTTAAAAATATATATTGATATACTTGTTGATGTATTTTAGTATTTTTAGTTATATTTCCCACAAACAGGTAGTACCTTAGTGGGTTCCATAGGCGTAACCAGGTTTTGATTTAGGGTGGGGCAAAAAATAAAAATCTAGTGTGGGTATCGAAAAAAGTAGGCTTCTACAACATATTATTGATGTATACTCCATGAATACAAAGAAAACGAACAGAAGAAGGGAAAACCATCATATGAAGTGCTGTAAATTTGAAAACGCAACTCAAAAGCAACGAAAATTTGAAAACTCCTTAAAACGTTGGAATTTCGAAAAAAGTCTTTTTTTTACTTGTGCTGTCGTGTAGAATCACCTCCCAAAGTTTGTGCACTTTAACCCCGGACACCTTGTATAAAAATAAATTTAAAATACGTCAAAAAAAAATAACATAAAGTGACCTTTTGTTCGTAAATGTCACTTCGGTTCTCAATAAAATTCTGACGCAAGTAAAATAATTCCAGAAAGTTCCCACCTATCTGACAGCAAGTAAATTAATTCTAGAAAATTCTTTCTATGTTCCATGATAACTCTACAAAGTGGCATTCAACACCCCTTCAAACAGTAATTAAAAGTGATGATTTTTTTTTTAAATAGCCAATAACATAACCTAACAACCTTAACTTATCCAATTTTTTTTTACATTTTTAATTACTTGACTGGACTGATGAAGCTGCATAGTGCATATTGTTGAGTTGTCCGGTCACCCCTTTCTATTATATCGAATAATATTCTACTTTCATAATTTTTTCGCGGCGGAGCACCGCCACACAAGATGAAGTTACTAATTGCAAATACGGCTCTATCTACTAATTGAATTATGAAAGCAATAACGGTATTAGACAAACCTATCAAAGTTCGATAGCCGCTAATAACGTCATCGGCAAGCAACCTTAGCGTAACCTATGACCAGAGAATCATCAAACACAGATTATCATCTGTGCGTTGTGACCCTTAAACTTTTTCTGCTGATTCTATACTACGATTAACGGTAGGTACTTACACGTCTAAGTCGCTATATTATTAATTAGTTAATATAACTACTTTTTTGTAACAAGTTACAACTGGGAAACTAGGGGTCATGTTGTTTACGATAATCACTATTTTATTTGAAATTTAAAACCATATCAAACGTTATTTAATACATTAATTAAATTAAATAAATAACTTATTACAGAAGCGGCGTTGAGGGTCGCTTCATTGAGAAATGTTTTGAAAATTTATAAGGATTTCCCTTGGTAATCTTTCCACACTGGTAGAATATATTATGATAATATCAAAATCGCAAACGAACGTATTCATCAGCAACGTACCATACTACCAAGAGAACCATTGCATTGGTCCTAAAATCTGGAATAAAAAATTATATTTGCTGACGGAATCTATGTAAATCATTAGGAACATACAAATCGCACCCAGGGGATAACAATGGCACAACTCAAAAAACCTGTTTTTTCAGGAGAGCAGTTTGAATATTTCGTTTCAGCATATTAAATCACTTTATTAACTAATAAAAAAAACATTATTTTACAAAAGTTGAACAGCGGTAAATTAGAATGTATTAGGTTTGTTATCATTAAAGACCGGATTATATGCAACAAAAACAGCCCAAAATATGCATGCAAATATGCAATAAAAATAGCTGAAATATGCACGAAAATCCAGAAAAAGGGCCAAAATATGCAACATGAAATAATACAAGAAGTCATATTTTTTTTTATTTTAGTAAGCTATTAGTTCTCAAGGATATAAATCGTATTTTCGAAAATATCAATTACAAAATTATTTAACAATGAAATTTACAATATACCTTTAAAAACATATATGACTATGTACCTACCGTTCTAAATGTTCTGTAGACAAATTGTGTCTACGTAAGCGGAAAAGGAGCGTTCTACGTCTACTGATGTGACTGGACCGAATTTAAATTTGGGTGCGATTTTTGAACTTATTGTGCTGGGCAAAATTTCACCTGCCCCGTTGATGAAGCTATCAATTTGGCACTAAGTTATTGTTCTGTAAATTTTCAAACTTTTCTTTGAGTTAACTAGGGAATAGCTTCGGCAACGAGGAATTCATAAGGCGAATTTTCTTCATAACCTGAGTAGATTCATTCAACGCAAATCCTGAGTTTCAAGCATTTTCATTAGCCGCGAAGCAATCAGTTCACTAGCCGCTCACTTAGCTATCTGACGTTTATAGTGTCACTACATGTGAACGATGTACGAGATCGAGCGTAAATATGCAAGATCTCAAATTTTTTGCTAAAATATGCAACTACCGTTGAAAAGGGTCTAAATATGCAAATGCATATGCAAATATGCATTTGCCGGTGCAATCCGGTCTTTAGTTATCATAATAGTGTTACAATAATCATTGTGCCACTATTTGTAGGCAGAAGGGACGGACCGCCAAACAACTCGATATTGGCACACACTCCTCGCCTCGTTCACATTCGTACATCGTCTCATACATGCTCGTCTATTATTCCGACTCTTCACATGGCCCGACTCAAGTATCTGATTCACTTGGTCGTGCCATGTCTTCCTCGGGCGTCCCAGACTTCTTATACCTTCACATTTGCGTCAAATATTATTTTTCTTACACTCCTTTCCACGTTCATTCGCTCTACATGCCCAAACCATCTGATCGTCCCTTTCTTAATCTTACTCATTACGCTTACATCAGCCTGACATTCTTCGCGGATCTCCACATTTCTCACACGATCGTGTACGTGGTTTTACCACGCACACACATACGCCTCACGGATCTCATTTCTACAGCATTCAGTCTACTTTCATCCTTTAGGGTAAAATATTATAATATAACAACGGCATATTCGCTCTAGGCCACAATAACATTTTTTTAAATTGTGCCATTGTTATCGAAGATAGAATAGACATCCAGGAACATTTCTACACACTTAACTAAAAAATGCATTTTTTGACTTGTGTCATTGTTTTCCCTCAGGTGCGAAATGGGTGCTTTCCACAATGAGAGAATTCTCTAGGCCCTAGGCAATCATGCAACATCCTGAAGAGAAGGTAACGGTAGGCACACTGTAACACCTAAGGATGTAACACCTAACGACACAATTTTTAATGGGAAACTCTCGGTTTCCGGGAACCTGTGCCGGTGTAGTTCTGGTTTTCTAAAAGCGGCCACTCGCGTCATCAAATTGAAATCAAAATGTTATTTATGGAAATCGATAGGCGTGGGTGAGGTCCTGTCCAAGGTTGACAATCATCAAAGCATACCGTGATTTTCCCTCGAAATTTCATTCGAGTAATTTGACTAAATTATCACAGTATTGATCTCTTCACGCCTAACGCAATTTCGCAGGTTTATTAATTTGACCTCTGTATAGATCTTCATTTCAATGCGCTTCCAAGAATCATACGCCTGCATTGAAATATGCCGATGGTTCATGTTTCGTTAAATCAGCGCTATATGCCAAAATCAATTGGTCGCTAGTTTTCTTGAGAAAAAATCATTAAATTAGTTAAATTCGCAGAATCGTGGTCAGCGAAGTTCTGTAATTTTATCTACTGTGAAATCGAAGATCAAAATGGAAAAAAATATGTTTAGTTAGACGATTAAAATGTTTTGTAAAAAAATATTATACATAAACATATTATTAATGCTAATGTAAAATACATAAGGCGCTGAGGAAAGTTTTCCCACAGGGCATACGTCACCTTTGGGGATGTTGTGTTGCTCGCTAAACTGAGATCTCGAACCTGAAAGAAGCTCATAGTCACTGGCAAAGGAGGAAGTCAGGAAATTCGTATTCTTCGATCCCATGTTTGCTGGTCTCCATGTGATCATGTGACAAAGAACAGCCTAAATAGTAGGGGAAAACGGTGTGGGGGTGACGATCCTCAGCAAAGAGCCAACATCTCAAGAAGTGGTAAGAAGGAACGCATTTTTCTACTGAATAAAATAAAATAAAACTTACGACGATGGTGTGCACGGCCCCGATGCGCGCGCAAGCAAGCATGGCCACGACCAGCTCCAAGACCATCGGCATGTAGAGGGCTACCCGATCCCCTTTCTTAACGCCGTGACTCTTGAGCACGTTAGCGAAGCGGCATACTTCCTCGAGCAGCTTGCGATACGTGATGCTGCTGTGGTCTTCCGGGTGGTTCCCTTCCCTGTTGCAAAGGAAAATCAGTTTATTCATAAAATAGGTACCGACGATTTTAGTTTTGAGCTCTGATTTGAAGCTCTGGTTTTGAGCTTCCACGGTGCAAACTAAAAATGGCATTATTTCTGCGAGGGCGTTAATGTAATATAATGCAAGTCCGTTACTGTGACGTTGATAGTAAAGGCATAGGTATCTGAACTTCTGTCACAAATTTGCATTCAGTGACATTTTTAACGACGTTTCATTAGTTTTATCAAACTCTGACACAGGACACAGAATCGACCGAAAACGAGGGGTCGCTATATAACATGTCAAATGTAAATGCAGGCCCAAGTGAATAATTAGTCGGTACCAACATTAAAAATTGTCCCAAAAATAGCCCCAACGACATAATACTTTGAAGGTTAACAAAACTTTAGTTACAACTCCTACTTATACCGATTTTAAGGTTTAACAATTTATTACACGTAAACTTTTTTTTAAATTTAATTTAATTTTTATTAAAAAAATTGTAAGTGTGCAGTTCACAAGTGAAACCTTTAGAAATCTCGCAGCTAAATCCTTAGATGTATGTGTTTGTCTCGTTTTAGTGCCGCGTCTTCGTTTCATCGAGTTTCAAATCCATACGGTGCTAAAGAAGTTTTCACTTCAAATATTTAATATTGAAAAAGTTAATTAAGTAGCTTGGTATTTGAAACTTTTGAAGTAAAACTTCTTTACGCACGCTTGACTTGGGGAGTAAGCTGGTGAATGCGTGACGAGAGCGTTACGAAAAGCGAGGCGAATGGTAGTTGAGAGGGAGATATAAGTTAGTGACGATAGAATATTACCGTAGGGGCAAGAGAGAGGGGTGCGAGCACACATTTTCTTTCTCTTTTCTTTAGATGGAGCTAAAGAAGTTTTACTTCAGTCGTGTGGTCTAAAGCACACTCGTTTTTTTTTTCTTATCACTTTCGCTCTTTTAGAATCCTAGGTGAATTCCAAGGAGAGAGAGAAATCTCAGCAATTTGCGTTAGTTGGGTAATTTAAGTAATTTTAAATGGTAATTCTAGATATCTCTCCGTACATAATAATATATTATTCCTTCAGGGAAAAGTAAGTAGGTACATTGAAGTGAAAACTTCTTTAGCACCGTTATGATTTGAAACTCTATAAAACGAAAAATAGCGACACTAAAAAGAGACAAACACATACATCTATAGGATTTAGCCTGCAAGAGAATGATATAGTATAATCGGTCTCTTCGTGCGGTGCTTCGTAGCCTCTCCAATCTTGTATGCTTTAGTTAGAATTGCACACTATTTTTTTTAAAAGTTGGCATCTACTCAACGATTTAAAAACCCACTAACAGAATTTGCAGACGCATCGATGAAATGCAGTTCATTTATTTGATGCTGAACATTAATTTACGGGATGAATTGACTGCTAACTTCCAATAAAAAGAGAGAACCAATGGAAGAACGCATGCAAAAATAAATATTCACCACCTACTTGATCCGTCAAGAGAAGTTCAGACATTTGAATAACACATGTTTTGATGTAACCCAGTTCCTACAACACATATCGATAATTTAATTTAATTGTTTTAATCACAATGCGTAGGTACTTACCTACTTCAGCCTATACCTACCAACTAGTTTGACGTATTTTTGCCGTGAATGGTACCTATTTATAGTATAATGTCGGTAAGTTATGTACAACTCGACAGTCAAGTGATTTAACCCCTCCGAATTTTGTTTGAGATGTCTCAAACAAAATGACATTTTACAAAAACTTTGTGTTATTACCGCTTCACAATTAAAGCTCTATAAATGAAACATTTCTGAACGTAGTCGAATAGTACAAACTGTTTTAGAAAGGTTACAAAATAAGCTTTCGAATTATTGTATTACAAATAAATATTAACATTTGTAAATATTCAAATTTAAAATGCAAACATTAAAAAAATGTTAAAATGACTCATGTGATATTTTTTATATGAAAACGGTACTAAAATCACAGATTATGTAAACAACAATACTTATTATATTGTATAAATGTATAATAAACACTTTCGTCACCTCACTTTTTTATCATTTCATATAAAAATATTTAATAAAAAATAACAATGTCGAGCGGGGTCGAGCCGCCGGTCCTAAATTTGGCGGGAAAAATTGTGTGCCAGATTGCGCGAATGACAGAATATTCTTGTTATGTATATCTATGGACAACTTGTTCTTGTTATGTATTTTTAGGGATGTACAGCTTGTTCCACTATCAACCTTTTACTTTTTGTTTTAGGGATGTCACTAAAAGAATAACGGAGTTATAACGATTTCTATGGAAACGTTGACGTATAAACACGCTTATTGTACTTGACTGCTGTCGTATTTCTAACGCAAATATCTGCTTAAGTTGGTGACCGGTTAAAAGTAACATTTATTGTGTACGTAGATTTACATAATATTACGCCTAACAACAAGCCTAAAAATTAGAAATAGTGTCGGATGGCCCGACGGGAACCAAATTATTAGTCGATTAGTGACCTCATTTGTTTTTTGTTACCGCACTGGAGTCCTAACGACCTTAGAGTCAGCTGGACTATGACAAAAGATAACCCCAATTCAGAAAGAGAAAAGGGATGTAGCTATGGAAGATGGAGGTTAAGAAGAACCTTTCTGTTTCTTTTTTGTGTGAGTACCGCACAAGAGTCCCAACTGCTACCAAAAGTCTGAAGCCAGTGAGACTGCTGGCATCCTCAAGTGGGGTATGTTGTAAGGCTAAACGTAGCGGTCAAGGGAAGGAGGTGGGGTAGAGGAAGGAGGGTAAGTACCTGGCTATTCAGATCTGACCGCGGCGGCGACTGAAATGGGATAGGTTTTGTTGTGCAAAATCATCTACAAATTCTAGGTAATTCGAAGGGGATGTGCGAATGTGATTGAAGCAAGGAGTGTACAGTAAATGACAAACTATGTATAGCTAGTTTTAATTATGTCTCTAATGAACTGTTACTGCACTACATAATATGATCTCACAACGAGTTTCAACTGCGGGAATAGCTGTGTATTGTTACTACACGTTTTTATTAAAATTAAAATAAATAACAAAAACGAGTGTAGTAACTCTTTACTCCATTTATCTATATGATAAGAAGAGAGAAAGAAAATGTGCGCGCGCACTGCTCTCTCTTACTCCTACAGTGTGTGATACAGACAATAGGCCTGCACTGTGTCTTAGAAGTACCTACGAAACGTAACTGGCACCTCTCTCTCTTGCCCCTACAATAATATACGAAACGTAACTCTTTCTCTTTCTATCTTCACTAACTTATATCTCCCTCTCAACTACCGTTCGCCTCGCTTTTCGTAACGCTCTCGGCACGCATTCACCAGCTTACCATTCCCCAAGTCAAGCGTGCGTAAAGAAGTTTTACTTCAAAAAACATGTGTTCATTTCACGCGCGGTAGAAGTGAAACCATTAAAAAAGTAAAGTAGACAAGAGTGGGGAGGTTACGAAGCATCAAAACACGCACAAATAAGAGACCGATTATTTACGAAGCACCGCACAAATAGGAGACCGATTATTCCATCTCATTATCTCGCTGTTTAAATTCTATAGATGTATGTGTCGCTATTTTTCGTTTAATCGAGTTTCAAATCACAACATTTCAAGTTTTCACTTCAAAAAAAATAAAACTAAATATATTTCATAGAAAATACACAAACAAAAGCTACTCTATAAGTAGTCGTCATCGACACCGAAAGAGAAAAGATTTCGCCGATTTTTTTGCGTTAGCAAAGTGCGTTGGCGACTGAAACGGTTTGGGGTTGTTGACGATTTGGCACAACAAAACCTAACCCATTTATGAAACTGAACCAGTAAAGGTTTTGTGAATACTCGATCTGATCACAGTAAAGTTGTCAAAGTCCTAAATATAAATAGGTAAAGTCATTTTTCATAATATTCCCCTCACCTCGCGGCTTCAAATTATTCTCGAACAACTCTGTCCTGGACCTTTTAGGTTCATGTATTTGGTTACTCGGTGAAACCATGAATTAATTATTATTTCAAGCGATCGAAAAACTAGATCGCACGCACTAACGCGGTAGCTACCGTATTTAGTTTCAACAAGTCGTATTATACGTTATACGCTAATATTTAAAAACGTAAAACATTACAAAATATTATGTAGGTATACACTAAACTATCTAACGGAGAATTTTTTAACAGGAAATCCACAGAAATCGGTTGGTTTATCGTTGATTTCGTAAAACCTTGCACGCGAAAATGGAATGCAGTTAATTATTATAACTAGGTACTTATAGGTACGTTTTAAGATTTTCAAGGCCAAAAGTATTTTCTAGTTATTTGTTTTGGAGGTGTTATGCCGTGTTGCGCTACCTCCTTCTTTAGTCAACGCTGTCCGAAACGTTGGCTAAAGAAGGAGGTAGCGCAACACGGCAAAACACCCCAAAAACAAATAACGAAAATAGGTACTTACAGTTTCTACGTACACTTAGCAAGAGATAATCGAATATACTATTTTCAGTTGTTTGTGCGTGGTTGTTTGTCCGAGTGAAAACTGGTTCCCAAAAACTCTTATTTGCTTCGAACTTTAGGATATTTTCAAAATTGGAACTGATTGTTCAAAGGATTCAGACAGGCTGTAAATAAGATAGTACCTACCTATAACATAATATTTTAGCAGAAAATTATTTTGATTGTTTTTTTTTTCAAAATTGGTATTATAATATCCCGTGTTTTTTCAATTAATTTAGTTTATTAATTAGGTTACTATTCTAAAAATGTGGGATCTGAAAAATGTTGGGAATCCGGTTCAATATAAAAATCAGTTCGTTCTTTTGTTTCTATAAAAGATATTTTGGTATTTTTTAATCACACCACCAAATACGTATCGCTGCTGAAAAAAGTCGCACAATATTATGTTAGAATTTTTATTAAATATTGATTTTTAAAAAATACGCCTTACTACCTGTGTGATACCAACACTTTTAACAGATAATACCAAAAAGTATGAACTACATCGATTTGTAAGAAAACGGATGTC
Organism: Limnephilus marmoratus; assembly: GCA_917880885.1. Taxonomy (NCBI): domain Eukaryota; kingdom Metazoa; phylum Arthropoda; class Insecta; order Trichoptera; family Limnephilidae; genus Limnephilus; species Limnephilus marmoratus. Next base: position 37,360,631 of record OU862920.1, on the reverse strand, counting down.
GCCAATTTACATAAGACCGTTCGATTTTTCTTTTCAAGGATGGATTTCTATATTTGAATATATTTGATTAGTTTGACCCGAAGTAAGGAAAACACTAGCTTACTTTGAACACCAATTGTACAACACAGTTCTATCAGTTTATCTCTTCAGTGAATACGATGCATGATTTTTTTAAATATTTCATTATTTGGCAGTCATCAAAGAAGTTCGGTAACGCTTAGAAGATTTAAGTAAAAACAGTTATATAATATTTTCTCCAAACTTAGAACAGGCGCTTTAATATTCCCACGTTTACGGAATGGCGATGGTATAAAAAGGCAATAAACGTACGTTCCTTATCACAATAATGCTGCAGTTCTTTCTTACACATTACATAATGGTGAGAAAAAAGATGAGACACACAACGCACGTATGTCTGTTTCCTCCAAAGGAAAACGTGGTACATAGGAGAAAACAGATATACATACATTGTGTGTTTCATCTTTTGTCTTACCATTATTTAATGCGTAAGAAAGAGCTTTAGCATTATTGTAATCATGAACGTATCTTTATTGCCTTTTTTAACGTCACCGTTCCGTAAACGTGGAATTATTAAAATCGCCAAATCTGTGGAAAAATTGCCAGATAAATACTGATGATAAGGCAAAACGGATGCATACTTTCAATAAAAATAGAGTACACAAAACGCTGATGTGCACATCCCACAGAGTATGAGAAGATAGCATCAAAAAGTGCTCCACATTTACTGCGTGGTCAGCATAAGCGATTTCAACAAAATAGACGCAGATTTTAAAAACTGACCCGGGATGCGCAACTTACTAGAAAAGTTCTATAGGCCCAAGATATTCTCAAAACAAAACTTCGTATATTGCATAAATTATGCAATATAATTCATAAGAAAGTATTCAAATAATACAATGGAGTTGCAAACGATGACTGTAAAATAGCAACAAAGAATCTGCTTCGAAAATAGGCTGAGGTTGATCTTAGATCCGAGATATACGTGTAGTAGGAACGTGCAGGGCCGGTCCTGAGCCAAACGGGGCCTGGCGTTAGTAAAAATCTGAAGGGCGCTGTATTATCAATGCCTTGGTTTCTTGGCTCCTTGGCAAGACTGCTCCAGTTGTGCCTCCACACGGCCGGCCATGGAAACGAGGAGAAGTAGGGAAAATAAATAAAATGTTCGGATACTTCTTTGACCCATCAACCCACATAACCTGCAAAGTGGGAGAGGCCATTATAAAGTCATTGGGGCCGTGTTGGACGAAACCAAGTCATGTGGTAAGCATCATAAAGACAGAACAGGACAGATTTTTGTGGTCACTTGTGGTGGCTGGTAAATAATCAAGAACTAAAGCTCTAAAATTTATAATAGTCGAAAGAATTGAGTTAAAGCAAGCACTTAAGAATTTATGCTTTTCGCCAACGCTGTACTTAGCTGGGATATTATTCACGAATTCTTCTAAAATCAGTAACCTAAAGTAACGCATCGTTCTGAACGAGTGGGATCCAACAGGCAGGTTACCCAAAAATTATTTTCAAATAATTCATCAAACCTAGCAATTCCTTTCACAAACCAAGAACAGCGCTAGAAGAAAAACTGCAAAATCGTAACCAATGATAAAAAATAACAACATTGTGATAGTAGAAAACATGGTTTGTAGAAAATGTATTTAACACTCAAAATACATTTTGTACGAATGTTGGGAATAAACTATGTGTATTTTCAAACTCCTCAGTTGTAAATTTTATAATATAAAATATTATATCCTAAAGAAAATAGATAATTAACCCCTAAGGTTAATTTGTTCGCTTGTCGTGATTATAGGTCTTATGGAAATCGTTGACTCCCTTACTATCATGGTTAAAAATATGATATAAACGGTGCAAAACAGCGAAAATACCACGCTGTGTATTCAAATTTAAAAGATAACCGCAAAATAATTAAAATGTACACCTTTATGAAACCAAAGTTTCCGACCGCAATTTGGAAAAACGCAGAACGTGCAATTCACACGCGGTAGAAGTGAAACCTTCAGAAAACTAAAGTAGACAAGAGTGGGGAGGCTACGAAGCACCGTTTTTATTTATACCGCATGTGAACTGCACATTCCGGTTTTTATTTTTTGATTATCTCTAATTTTAGTTAGAAAAAAGATAAGGAGAGCCATTTTAAAAACTTTCTAATGTTTTGAATTAAAAAAAATAATATTTCAAACATTAGGTATATATATATATATATATATATATATAATTATAAAACTTCAAATCGTATTTCTTCACCTTTCAAAAACAGTTTTGAGTTTCACTATATTTGAATTTTATTGAAAAGCGGAAATATTTTGACCTTCCGACAAAATTTTTTCAGAAAATATCTTTTCAACTACCTTCACAAGTCACAAAATACTAAAACTGCCCCTCTTTTAATACTGATATGTTCCTCAAATTTGTAATATTCTAAGTAATACATATATATTGGTGTACAACCGTTGTATGGAGAATACGAAGAAATAAATAGATAAATGAGTAATTGGTAATTACCCATCTGAGACTACTGTAAAGGGATTGTACGACCTGCGATATCGTGAGCTAGACAACACCCGCATATTATGTGCCTCGTGTGTAACAAGCTTTAAACAAAATAATATCCGTAACCTTCTACCATCTTAAAAGACAAACATCTTTTAAAAATGGCTGCGTGTTTGACGTCTATGTACACTCTTTAGAGAATAAATCATTTTCAAATTACGATAATCCATAAACATTATATCTAAGTGACCAGCTCAAGGATGGGGGCTCCATCGAAGCCAGACTCAAGCTAGTCTCCCAGAAACTGGGCGTACTATAAAGGGCCTGCAGTTACTTTAATAGTACACAACTGCTGACCCTGTGCGCCCTACTGTTCCCCACCGAGCCCCAAAATTCCTGAAAAAAACCCTTTACTTTGTGTGGAAACGCGCGGTTTGTTTGAAAGATTTCCCTATCTTAACAAGCGGATTGCAATCTTTATAGTACAGGTGTCAGGTAGGGTAACCGACGAGTTCATCGAAAATCAATTCATCGAAAGCAAATTCATCGAAAACGAGTTCATCGAAACCGAGTTCATCGAAACCGAGTTCATCGAAAACGAGTTCATCGAAAACCAATACATCGAAAACCAATTCATCGAAAACCAATTCATCGAAAACCAATTCATCGAAAAAAAAAGGTTAGGTTAGTCTCCTTGTCCAAAGTTTTATTATCATTTTTTTTACATATAAATTTATTGACCAATTGCTTTTTTAACTTCCCGGTCCGCTCGGCATTTTCTTAAATATCTACAAAAAAAAATTTTCGATGAATTGGCGATTCGATAAATTGATCATTCGATGGATTGGCTTTCTATAAATTGGTATTCGATGAATTGGTTTTCTATGAACTCGTTTTCGATAAACTCGTTTTCGATTAACTCGTTTTCGATAAATTTGCTTCCGATGAATTGATTTTCGATGAACTCGCCGTGAACAGTCGGGGGAAAAACGTCAAGCGCGTTTTACATTTATACACGGTTAATATTATTATGTTGAGATGGGAGTGGGGGTAAGAGAGTTGTTAAGAATATAAAAAATGGGTCGTTTTCAGAACAACCACAACTATTGCTAATGCATTGATGGACACTGTAACGCTGTCCGAAAAGTTGGTTAAATATGGAAGAAGCGCAACAGGTATAATATCCCAAATATTAATCAAGATATATCATGAATTATTTACTAATCCATGTGTTTATCGCTTCCAATTTGCAAAAGCAATAACGTAAAACGTAACGCGGCCAAGATAAAACACTTTTATTCAATAATACGAGTATGTTTCATGATAATTGAATGAGAAAATCTATCTTTATCTACTTATATATGTAAAATAATCTACGTATAATATAAAGAAGAGTGGCCCGGTGTGGGTTTGTGAATTTTTTTTTAAACAAGTTTTCAGTTATATTCCGTCATTGCTGAAATTTTGCACACTTAACCGTCAAAACCGAGGAAGTTCATAGAAGGTCTACAACAGATATCGAAAACTCTGCTAGTACCTACCTACGTATGTTATTAATAATTTGAACCTCGAAAATAGAACTCCTATTGCCTATTAAATGGTGAAAAACATCCTTACGAGAACGTCTAATAAAAAAAAACAGAGTGTGTAATTAACACGCGGTAGAAGTGAAACCTTCAGAAAACTTAATTATACAAGAAAAGGTAGGCTACAAACACCGCACAAAGAGGAGAACGATTATACTATCTCATTCTCTCACAGGCTAAATTCTTTAGAAATATGTGTACATGTCTCTTTTTAGTGTCGCTATTTTTCGTTTCATCAAGTGTGAAATCACAACCTTGCTAAAGAAGTTGCAAAATCGAGTGCAGTTTACACGCGGTAGAAGCGAAACTTTACCAAAACAATATCAACCAATACTTGAAAAGTGAGGTCATAATCAAAGCGACCAATGAGCGCAGGCCCAGCGTAATTTCTGTGTAATATTTCAACCAATAGGAGCCTTTAAAGAAGAGCCATTAGCAAAGCGGACGATGAGCGTAGTTGATGCGTAGCAGATGCACTAATCGTCATTTCCGTTTCATCCGAAATCCAAATCACAGCCGAGCTATAGAAGTTTCAACTCAAAAATCGTGTGTGCAGCTCACACGCGGTAGCAGTGAAACCAACAGAAATTTAAACTTCGAGTTGTCTTTATTTATTATAATATTTTGAAATTTAAAAATTATTTTATATTTTATTCTACTAAGCACCGCACAAAGAGAACATTGATTAGTATATCTAATTCCCTCGCAGGATAAATCTTATAGACGTACGAGTATGTGTCTTTTTTTAGTGTCGCTTTTCGTTTCACCGAGTTTCAAATCACAACGTAGCTAAAGAAGTTTTAAGTGTCACGTAAGTTAAGTTTAAGTTTGTATAAATTTGGGTACAGGTTTCTCATAAGTTTTTCTTTAAAAATGAATTTTCCTATCATACATTAATATAACCAAATATCAGGTCTCCTCCCTGGTTCCTGACCGAGTTCGAACTACAAGAGTTAAATTACAAGAGAACATCCACTGAACAGTGGATGATAAATATTGGCATTATAAATACGAGCATTTGAGATTAAATATATTGAATGGGATTTTTCAACGAATTAGATTGACAAGTCCTAATTATCGCGAGAAATGAAGTAGGTATTAGAGGTGATTTTATCAATGAAATTAACAGGCAGATTACGAATCTCAAGTTTACATGGTGTACGATTGTTTTGACGCAAGTGCAAAAAACAGAGTGCAATTCGTACGCGGTAAAAGAGAAACCCTCAGAAAACTTAAGTGGACAAGAGTGGGGAGGCTACGAAGAACCGGACAAAGAGGAGACCGATTATACTGTATCATTCTCTCGCAGGCTAAATCCTTTAGAGGTAGTGGTTTAGTGGTTGTCGCTATTTTTCGTTTTCATCGAGAATTAAATCACAGCGATGCTTAAGAAGTTGTCAATTAAAAAAAATATATATATATTTTGCGTCGTATCATCTTTATGCAAGATGATAGGAATAGGAATAGTACACGCCAAACCTTAATACCGACCTGAAGTTGATTCATAAATTGTCGCAATAGGTAATCAGCGAGTTTAAGTTCCGAAAAGTGGCATGCCTCCCCGCCCGCGCCTTTCTCTGTAGCATTTATATCTTTACGCATCTTTCATACTTTCATCTTTCATACTTACGATCATTGTAGTACCTACACGAGAATGGATCGTTTCAAGTTCAGGTCGGAATTAAAGTTTGGCGCGTAAAGTATATACTTGGTGCCCGGTCACTTCCCTAATTCATTCCCGTCCCCACTTTCTGCAGACTGGTAATTTTCCCCAAATGTTCAAAAAAGTTGGCAATCTGGCTGGATCCGGTCAATTGGAGTGACAGTTGAAATAACGGCAACAACGAAATTTAACGCAGTAGGCAAATCTGATCTGGCCTTGCAAGGGGTTTAAATATTACTCGAAATATTGCACTCTCTTGAGACACCAACGCAATTTCCCAGAAGCTGAATAAAATCATTAATGTTTATCTGAAATAATGTTATCGAAGGTTGTGGCTTCTCTCAGCAAATTATATTTTCCGTTGAAAATGGGCAAAACGTTGCCATTAATGGTACCGTGTACGCGTTAATTTGCTGTAAAACCACAGTCAATGCATACAATATATGTACATCTGCGTAAATGACTATTCCGCAGCATTGTTGCACGTTATGTAAAGGCAACTACTGGAGATGAAAGGAGAAACAAAATATGGAAGAAAGATTTCTAGATAAACTCCATCGGATACTGGAGTTGAACTATTGACCGTGAGTTTTGAAGAACGGACATAAATTACCAATAAGCCTGAGTGGCATATGACGTGATGTTTGCAAAACACCAGTAATCAGCTACAGTAATCTCTTTTCAGTACAATTAATATGTTTACATCGCGACCTTTAATCTTGGCTTACTATATCTTTACCGGGAATCGAAGATCAAGTGCGTTGAAATAGCTCGGTATATTCTATTGGCAATATTACATAAAAGCGCGATTGCAACAGTTAGGAAACAATTTTAACATTACGAACACGATTTTTTCTTTATTTTATAGGGTTCAGCAGAAATTTTTTCCACAATTAAAATGTCCGAAGGCTTGGCAAAATATTTCCTAATTTACCTTTCAAGCAGTCTACGGATGGGTGATTGCATCTAAGAGTTGGCAAAACTGGAGTCATTTGAGAGATGCCAATGGCCAAACTGGACTTCAGAAAGTACGAAGAAGAACAGTTTGACTAGGGGTGATTTTAGATTTTCACGGCCAAAAGTATTTTTGTTATTTATTTTTTGGGTGTTAAGCCGTTCACATCTGCCCTGATGCTCGATACTGTAACGCTGTCCGAAACGTTGGCTAAAGGAGGAGGTAGCGCAATACGGCATAACACCCCAAAAATAAATAACAAAAATTTGACTAGGGTTTAACATCTTGAATAATACCATGGTTAAATAATGGCCGTGGAACTAGACCTAATTGTTTATATCACAGTCACATTTGAAATCGTCATCAAATCGGCAATTTAGCATCGACCATGTTGTTTTTTTTAAGTAAAACTTCTTTACGCACGCTTGACTTGGGGAGTAAGCTGGTGAATGCGTGACGAGAGCGTTACGAAAAGCGAGGCGAGCGGTAGTTGAGAGGGAGATATGTGAAGATGGAAAGAGAGAGAGTTATGTTTCGTATTTACTGTAGGGGTAAGGGAGAGGTGCGAGCACACATTTTCTTTCTCTCTTTCTCTCATAGCCAGTTACTTTCCTATATCTAAGACACAGTGCAGGCCTATTGTCTTTATCACACTGTAGGAGCAGGAGAGATTTTCTTTCGCTCTTCCTATCATATAGACGGAGCTAAAGAATTTTACTTCAGTCGTGTGGTCTAAAGCACACTCGAATTTTTTTGTTGGTATTTTGACGGTCTCCGGTCGATTTTGGTTAAATTTTGATGACCGTCATGCTTGACGGTAATCAACAATAACAATCCAACTTTATCGGATCAACAACGGCACACAGCAGAAGAGCCAAGAATCGGCGATTAACGAGACCGTTCAAATGTTAAAAAAATAAAAATGGCGTTGTGACGAGAGTATGAACACTTGAGCCGAAAGAGTCATGCAAAAAGACATTCTAGGTCCTTACTAGGCGGGAAAACTAATGTAGTGGATTAAAAGAGAAAGGTAGCTCTTTATATATACTGTTACAATCTCCACAATCAAATTGGACTATGCTGGTTATTGATAGACAAGGCCGCCCACAAATGAGGCAGGTTAACGATCTGAAGAAAAATATCAGCGTGAAAAATTTCGAAAACTGGACAATTTTGAGGGAAGCTAGTCACAAAGCTAAACAACACGGGACTGTCAGGGGACAGTATTTTTTTAATTTATATGGTCAAAAACAGTAATAGTTTCTAACAATTTAATAATTTAAAATTAAGTACCATAAACTAACAGAATATTAGGCTAATATAATAAGTTATCGAAAGAAACAAATCCGCATTGGAGGGCTGGTACATGTGTCTAATACGCAGAGTTTTTAATCAGGGTATACAGTAGACAAATCAGTGAATTAAATTATATTTTTTAAAAAAACTTACCACAGACGTGGTTAGGTTTTTTTTGTCGGGGGTCCAAATTAAATTTTTAATTTTATTATACATTAATTCTAATTATTTTTCGTTTAGAAGGCCACTGGGGCGTAAATAAATACAATATATATATAAGTAAAAAAAAATTTTAAAGACATAGAATTCTGACCATCCGCTTGTACTTAATGTTTAAAAGCATTTTTTTAACGAATTATAAAAATTGATTATCTTAAACCTCGAAAATGAATAATGATGTCTGGTATTATGGTGCAATTCAGTGTTGGTATTAAGAATGGCTTTGAAGAAATTAAGATAAGGAACACGCCACACTAAACATACGACCATTATAATATCCGTTCGTTGGTATGTTTTTTAATACATCGAAACAAAAATTTTCTCTGAAATCATAAGATATGTAAATAGGTACTAAAAATTCCTACTATTTATTACACACGCAGTGAAACCGTCAGAAAACTGAAGTGGACAAGAGTGCATGGGAAGGCAACGAAGCACCGCACAAAAAAGAGACCGATTATACTATCTCATTCACTAGCATGCTAAATCCTATAATCGTATGTGTTTGTCTCTTTTTAGTGTCGTTATTTTTCGTTTCATCGAGTTTTAAATCACAACGGTGCTAAAGAAGTTTTCACTTCAAAAAAGGAATTACACTATCTCAATGACAATTCTTTTTTTTATTAAAAAAAGACGAACAACTTACTTTACATCACTTTATTTATATAATACACACATTCTACATGATTCGTGAAAGATGCCATCAACCATTTTTTAGAAAAAAATTTCTTCGAAAAATTAATTCTTGTTTCATACTTTCTTCAGGCAGGTAGACACCAAAAATGCGAATAAGAAAGTCCAAATAATCACGGCGATATCACGCTTGAAAAAAAATACAAGTGTGCAGTTGACACGCGGGAGTGTAACCTTAAAAAAAAACGAGTGTAGTTTAGACCACATGACTGAAGTAAAACTTCTTTATCTCCATCTATATGATAGGAAGAGAGAAGGAAAATGTGCGCGCGCACTGCTCTCTCTTGCTCCTACAGTGTGATACAGACAATAGGCCTTCACTGTGTAGATATGTATGTCGATATGTCGAAACGTAACTGGCTATGAGAGAAAGATAGAAAGAAAATGTGCGCTCGCACCTCTCTCTCTTGCCCCTACAGTTATAAATTCGAAACGTAACTTTCTCTCTTTCTATCTTCACTAACTTATATCTTCCTCTCAACTACCGTTCGCCTCGCTTTTCGTAACGCTCTCGTCACGCATTCGCCAGCTTACTCCCCAAGTCAAGCGTGCATAAAGAAGTTGTACTTCAAAAAGGTTTTGTAGCGGACCATTATAATTGTCTGAGCGTATATTGATAGTTATCTAATCTCGAATACTTTCCTATTCCCGCATCGCTTCGTCTCCTAAAAATAATTAGGGGCGAGGGATACCCCGGATACCATAGGTTAATTTTTACCCCGCGCGCCGCTCTGATGTGATCCCTGGAAGGAAAGTCACGGCTGCGATGACCGATGTAATGTTTTATCCTGGAGTGTTAAGTTACTTCCCGGTTCTAACCGCGCATCTTCAGGTAAAACTCCGGCAGGACTGGAATACTTTCAGATTTTCAGCTAACCCAGAGTGAATAGACTCGTAATTGATAAAAGGTAAAACGAGCGACTGAAGAAACAATTAAGTTTCCTTTCTCAAGTTATTGGTATAAGTTTGTGTATCTGGATAGTATGTTTACGAGAGATGGGAAGGCTGATAGAGATATTGAAAGAGGGGTACATATTGGTAACTCCACTAATGGAGGACTGAATGCCATTGGCGCTAATAAAAAACTGTCAAAATAAGCGATGCTAGCAGTCCACAATGGAGTCCTGGTACCTACCCTGATGAATAGCAGTTAGGCATGGAACTGGCATACGAAGGATGAAAGTAGACTGAATATTGTTGAAATGAGATCCCTGAGGCGTATGTTTTGTAAAACCATGTAAGATTGTGTGAAAAATGTGGAGATCCGCAAAGAATGCAAGGTGGATGTTAGCGTAAATAGTAAGATTAAGAAAGGGACCCTCAGATGGTTTGGACATGTAGAACGAATGAACAAGAAAAGTGGTGTAAGAAGAATATGTGACGCAAATATGAATGGTCGAAGAAGTCGGGGACGCCCGAGGAAGACATGGCAAGATCAAGTGAATCAGATACTTGAGTGGGGTCATGTCAAGAGTCACAAAAATAGAAGAATGAGACGCTGTATGAATGTGAATGAGGCAAAGAGTGTGTGCCAAGACCGAGTTGTTTGGCGGTCTGTCCTCTCTGCCCACAGTTTATTAGTCAGTTTATTTTTCTGTCTTGCACCGTGAACTCTTGAACCGTGTCTTACATGCAAATTGATTTTACCCAAAAAAATAACCAATTGTGTTTACCGTAAAAATTCTGGATTTTATTTAATTATCCCGTTACAGTTTTATAATATTTTCGCAGTGATCACCAATCAGTAATTCCTATACATTGAATAAGTCATACCTTGTCATAAGTATGTATAGGAACGGTGCGTCAGTGACGTTAGTTAGTTTGTCGATTTGCACTGAATACCGAATTTCTACCAGGAAAAGTCAAAGGAAATATCGGAACATTTACAGCCGAATGACGTAAGTATACTAGACATGTACCTATGTATAAATAGAAGATCGGTCATCAAGCGCGTATTGAAGTTTAATTTTGATTGAACTTCCAAGTGATTGCTCTATGAAAGATCATGACTTAAATATTATTAGAGAAAGAAACTATGTCGGTAGTCATTTTTTATAAGAAAAACTCTTTTTTATAACTTTTGAAGGTTATTCCGATCAGCGTAATATATCATTGAAGAAGAAGATAACAATAATAATGTTATCTTCTTCTTCAATGATATATTACGTTGATGGGAATAACCTCCAAAAGTTATAAAAGAGAGTTTTTCTTATAAAAAAATATATTCATTTAGACTTTTATAAAAAGTCAATAGTTCCGTATGAATAAATTCGGATACTTTTATCCGAGACGCTATCCAGGATACAAACCAATTCTTAGAATGATTGTTTCCAATAAAAAGGGTAGTTGCCCATAATATGGAAAAATAATTAGTTGAAGATAATATTGTTAATTCTAAAATTTGAAACATGAGATTGACTATTATGACGGCTTGACAGAAGGTAGCAATAGCGAAATTGGTTAAGAGCGTTTAACCAGCCAGCGGACGAAAATCCACATTTCGTCGAAAGTTGTTCTTCCGATCGTGCAGGGCGGTTACAATGAGAAAGATTAATTATTCTCCGTACCAGCTTTTTTAAATTATAACTCAATATCGAATTTATTTCAATCCAAATTAGCTTTAATTTATACCTTCATCCAAAAATGCTGAAAGGCGTGATGATAAAACTATTAAAATAGTGTACTTTTTGTAGTTATTTTTTGATTATAAGTATTTATCATTTTTCAATAATGTCTAAATTTAATAAGAATGTTAAAAAAATCTGAAATATATTAGTTTGTAAGTGCGCAAATAAATACACAAATGGACCAATTTTCGTCAAGAAACACATGTACGTACATATTTTTTAATGATTTTATTGAAACTAAAATTAAAATTCTAATACATAACTCTGCTAGATAATGTATTGATTTATTTTACTGCATGATTACATTATTTGAAATGGGTGTGGTATAATACAAAAACTTTTTTGAAAATTTAATAAATCTGCCAACGACCTATGGAATAACCTTATTATACTAAAAATTTAAAAAAATTCTAAAAATTTATTACATAACTTCACTAGATAAAAGAACAATCTTTCGAAATCCATTTATAATTTTTTGTGGAAAAGAGTCAATACGTCTAAAAACTTTTTTGAAAATGACATATTTCCGGCTTTCTCTGTAATGCCCTCTTAACGTGCAAGTCCCGGTTAAACGAGAAGTCTGGGTTCCAGTCCCAGTTGCGACCATTGCCTTTTTTCTGTTTTCTGTGTCTTGTTCTCTTACATATTTTCGTTTAGATTATTATTGTTATCTTGTTCTTCTTCAATGATATTTATTTCGATATAGCATATTTTATAATGCACATAGCATGGTCAATACTTGCCACTTTAAATGATAGTGAAAGGATTATGTTCGTATAGGGTAGCTGGTATAATGGTATAAAGAGTGAATGACATAATAACGCCGAGTGTCAAATGTAATCTAAGAAAATATTATTATAGTAACACCATGGTAATTTTTATACCAATGTTGCTGACATTTTTAATATTTCTCTATTGAAATACAAGGCTGTACTGATCAAACATTTCAGCCATACATATTTTAACGAGGTTACTACGTAACAGGTCTTTTGATTTTATTGTTTTTTTTTAATGCTTTCATTAAGTTGTTAGTAATTTATTTTATTTTTCTATTGTATTGTATAGTTTCAAAAAAAACTTTTCTTTCTTCACTCTACTACGACTGTTTAAAAAAATATTAAATAAACACATATTATTTGTAAATGGCACTTTATGCCGTAAATTTGAATAAATAAATAAAATTATTGAGTTAAATGAGGGGCGGGATTAGCATAATTTAATACATATTTTTTTTGACTTCGCTGAGAGGACATTATAAAGGGTTTTAAAAATCTTTTTCAAACTCATACATATTTGGCGCCTAAATCTTGACGATAGTATAAAGCAAAGTCGCTCCTGCTGTCTGTACGCTTAGATCTTTTAAACTACGCAACAGATTTTCATGCGGTTTTCACCAATAGATAGAGTGATTCATGGGGGAAGTTTAGGTATATAATTTGTCAAGGTTTACTGTAAATTGGTTGAACTATATAATATATAAAGGGAGCGGGCTGGCAAGCTGAAAAGCGGGCGGTGTGGATTTGATGTGTAAATAACATTATAATTAACATGATAATTAAGGCTCCGTAACCGGGCTCGAAAAGAAGAAGATGGAGAGGTACGAAATTACGAGTGTTAAAGGAAAGCGCTAACATTTACATCGACAAAATCGATGCGAAAATTGCAAAAATGTTTAATAAAACACGACTCCTTTAAAATAGAGCAAAAATCTCGCGGGCATTGTCTTAAACAGCATTTAAAGAAACACTGTGATTTTTTTTCATGCATGTAACTTGTAAAATAACTGAAACAAACTTGTTTATAATAATTTTTGGAGCATACTTTGCGATTTTTTTCTATCGAGGGAATTTTATATAATTTGCGTTTCGGCGCGGGCAATGTCTAGATATTATCTTCAAAAATAACATATATTTTTAAGAGCTTTAAAACTTAACGTGTTTAAGGGAGATATGTAAGAAATCGGTAGTATTTCAGGTAGCTGGCCCTTAACACATGGCGTTGGTTATAAAGGTTGGGTAATGGCGTTGTCAATAGATGGCATTGTGTTTCGTTAGCCACAGCAACGTTTTGCCGGGTCTGCTAATAAAAAATTAATACAAAACAAAACAAAGTTTTTTTTATTATAAAACATCTATTCATATTATGTAGTTGCGCTATTATTTTATCCAATTTCAGAGCAATGTGCGAGTGTGTGTGCGCATGTGTTCCACCAATTTGATAGAATGCATTGTCATCGACAACAAGTCAATCTGCTGAATGTTAACTCAATCAGGGGGTTAATTTCCAGTTCCAAGATATGCTTTCATTCATTCACGATTTCGAAATTCAAATAGATATTTCTTTTAAAAAAGAAACGCTTCGAAGTCGATGCATCTACCAACCAAGTTAGAATTGATTTTAAACAGAATTTAGTCAAAAATATATAATATTCTCAATGTACATGGGTTTTTGTGTAATGCCAATAACAAAATACTAATAATATCTCCAATCCTACCTATCAAGCATACAAGTGCCCACTTTACATAATTGACCTTCACCCTTTTCATGGTCTTCTAATATTATGCAACTGGCAACTTCAATATGTAACTATGTTAATTTTTTGCTCTAACAGTTATTTTGATAAATAATGTAACTGGGCAGTATTAGGTTTGAGGCAAATTCAACGTCATTTATTTTTACTTGAATTGACTGAACTTTACTAACTTAGCCTCGAAAATATCGAATTTTATATCAAGTCGGAGGCAGGTAATCAATATCGGAATGATGCAAGACTGAAGATATTTTGAAAGAGAATCTAATATTACAGTATGTTTTGCATTTCTAAAAGTAGTAAATCAACTTCGACGGAATTTTATTAAAACAATTTTTAGTCAGCAATTGTATAAAATATAAAATTGGCAGAGGCGTGCAATAATGTTTTGCCGATTTTCGCACCTTTCCGAGAATCAACATCTTTTTCTTGGCATTTTATTTAAATTTCTACAAGAATTTCATTCCATACTGCACTCTGTCAAATCATTATCATCAACCATTAATTTGCTTCTTTCGCCATTAATTTTCTGTATGAATGACTTTTTATCAGCAAGTCATTTGTTTGTGTTAAAACTATTATTAAAATAAAGTATACATTAAAGGCTGCGTAATGTCGCCGTGGTTATTCAATCTATATATGGATAATTGTATGCAAGAATTGAAAGAGATGGGATTGGGTGCGAAATTGAGTAATCTAGAAGTATGTTGCCTGTTGTATGCTGATGATGCGGTGCTGATATCTAACAGTATGGAAGATCTACAGTCTCTCGTGTCAAGAATGAACGAAGTTTGCATGAAGAATGAGTTAATGATGAATGTAAGTAAGTCTAAAGTCATGGTGTTTGAAAGAGAGAGTACGAAAACAGTATGCAATATAGTTGTGAATGATGAATACTTGGAGCAGGTGGATGATTTTGTTTATTTGGGAAGTATGTTTACGAGAGATGGGAAGGCTGATAGAGATATTGAAAGAAGGGTGAATGCAGGTAACTCTATTAATGGAGGACTGAACGCCGTTGGCAGCAACAAAAAACTGTCCAAAGACGCGAAACTAGCCGTCCATAATGGAGTACTGGTACCTACCCTGATGTATGGCAGTGAGGCATGGAACTGGCAGAGGAAGGATGAAAATAGACTGAACGCTGTAGAAATGAGATCCCTGAGGCGTATGTGTGGTAAAACCATGTATGATCGTGTGAGAAATGTGGAAATCCGCAAAGAATGCAAGGCTGATGTAAGCGTGATGAGTAAGATCAAGAAAGGAACGCTCCAATGGTTTGGGCATGTAGAGCGAATGAACGAGGAAAGGAGTGTAAGGAGAATATATGACGCAAATGTGAATGGTAGAAGAAGTCGAGGACGCCCAAGAAAGACATGGCACGACCAAGTGAATCAGATACTTGAGTCGGGCCATGTCAAGAGTCAGAATAATAGAAGAGAATGTATGAGACGTTGTATGAATGTATACGAGGCAAGGAATGTGTGCCAAGACCGGGATGTTTGGCGGTCTGTCCTCTCTGCCTACCCCTGCGGGGAAACGGCGTGATGGTTAGTTAGTTAGTTATAAATTATACAGATCAGTTGAAAATATTACAAATGTTATCAAAACCGCTTTGGCGAATAATCGTCTTTCCACATTCAAACATGAGAGAAATCGCTTGAAAAAAAAAACTGTACCGAATAGCTGGATTCTTATGTTTTGACAAAACCATATTCCTGACCTTCCGCATTTTACTTTCGTAATTTCAGGTAATAGTCTGTCGCTTTTAACGCGCGATACAGTGACCAATAAATGCATGTATTGACAGTTTTAATTCTTTATTTCGCGCGTTAAGAGGACATTACCA
Source organism: Limnephilus marmoratus (assembly GCA_917880885.1). Lineage (NCBI taxonomy): Eukaryota > Metazoa > Arthropoda > Insecta > Trichoptera > Limnephilidae > Limnephilus > Limnephilus marmoratus. The sequence continues at coordinate 37,344,684 of OU862920.1, read as the reverse complement.
GAGAAAGCCGGAAATACGTCATTTTCAAAAAAGTTTTTAGACGTATTGACTCTTTTCCACAAAAAATTATAAATGGATTTCGAAAGATTGTTCTTTTATCTAGCATAGTTATGTAATAAATTTTTAGTTTTTTTTTTAAATTTTTAGTATAATAAGGTTATTCCATAGGTCGTTGGCAGATTTGTTAAATTTTCAAAAAAGTTTTTGTATTATACCACACCCATTTCAAATAATGTAATCATGCAGTAAAATAAATCAATACATTATCTAGCAAAGTTATGTATTAGAATTTTAATTTTAGTTTCAATAAAATCATTAAAAAATATGTACGTACATGTGTTTCTTGACGAAAATTGGTCCATTTGTGTATTTATTTGCGCACTTACAAACTAATATATTTCAGATTTTTTTAACATTCTTATTAAATTTAGACATTATTCAAAAATAATAAATACTTATAATCAAAAAATAACTACAAAAAGTACACTATTTTAATAGTTTTATCATCATGCCTTTCAGCATTTTTGGATGAAGGTATAAATTAAAGCTAATTTGGATTGAAATAAATTCGATATTGAGTTATAATTTTAAAAAGCTGGTACGGAGAATAATCAATCTTTCTCATTGTAACCGCCCTGCACGATCGGAAGAACAACTTTCGACGAAATGTGGATTTTCGTCCGCTGGCTGGTTAAACGCTCTTAAGATGAAGTTATACGTGAAATACTATTTAGATACTCTTTTGATTAATCTTTACGACGAATCGGCTTAAGGTATGAACATCAACAAATATATAACGGATATCGAAGCTTTTACTAGCTTTTCTATGTATTGGAATTACAATAAAATTATTATTTACGGAATATAAGCGTAAACCACCAAAAAAAATTTTTTTCATGACTTAACTATGAAATAATAAAAGAAACAATTTTTAAAAAATACCCCTTTATGGCTAAGACTATTTTTGAGGTTTTCCGTGTTCTAACTGTTTTTCGTTTTATAAAATTTAGCACAAAATAAATCAAAACCACTTTTTCGCTTACTTGCCTCGTGCAAATAAGACGATCGATTTTAAAATTTTGCAGGCATGAGATTCGAAATATTTATAGCGTTTATATTTCTCTTAAGAAAGACAATAAAAGCATATAATATTATGTTGGCAGTTCTCGTATGTAAGATCTCTCAGGAACCTAAACTAACCATCATCCACCATCCCGCAGGGGTAAGCAGAGAGGAAACCGCCAAAGCTCGGTCTTGGCACATCCTCCTTGCCTCATTCACATTCATATATCGTCTCATATGTGCTCTTCCAGTATTCTGACTTGACATGGCCAGACTCGAGTATCTGATTCACTTGGTCGTGCCATGTCTCCCTCGGGCGTCCCCGACTTCTTTTACCATTCCCATATTCGTTACGTATTCTCCTTGGACTCCTTTCCTCGTTCATTCGCTCTACGTGCCCAAACCATCTTTCTCATTACGCTTACATCAGCCTTGCATTCTTAGCGGATCTCCACCTTTCTCACACGATCGTACATGGTTTTAAAACACATCCGCCTTAGGGATCTCATTTCTACATCATCCAGTCTGCTTTCATCCTTCCTCTGCCAGTTCCATGCCTCACTGCGATACATCAGGGTAAGTAGATACTAGTACCATATTTCGCTTCTTTGGACAGTTTTTTGTTGGCGCCAACAGCGTTCAGTCCTCCATCAATGGAGTTACCTGCATTTATCCTTCTTTCAAAGTCCCTATCAGCCTTCCCATCTTACGTAAACGTACATCCCAAATACACAAACTCATCCACCTGCTCCAAGTATTCATCATCCACAACTATATTGCTCAGGGACCTAGATATCTTTCAACGAACATCTCGATGACCCATAAACAAACGAATATTTAACACTACCAAAACTCGGAAGTGTAAGTCGTTATCTGAAAAATTGTTGTCTAATTATAAGGAAAAAAATATAGTAAACTGTAAACCGCCGGCAGACAATAAATAACTTTATTATCTCTGGATATTATCTTGATAAGTGTAGGTACAGAAATGTTTATGAATGATTAAATAATTATTTTAATAACAAAATATAGTATGTCCAATTTCAAAAAATAACCGCGGAACAGTTTAGCGAAGTACCTACTGTAATAAAATTATAATAATTGAATAACTTGTAATAAGGTAGATTTGTTAAAAAATCTCCTCAAGAGCGTGTCACAACAGTACTAAATGGTAGATGGTGATAGTGGTAAGGCAATGATACTATGTTTGATTATCTGGACTTCCAGAACCACAGGATTATATCGATAACTTTCGGTAACTTCTCATTCGTTCCCCAGCATGACTGCAGATCGCCAACGAATAAATAACAGCTCACAATGACTAAATGTTCTGAATATATTCGACATCAACTGTTGTTTGTACGTTAACGATCTGCAGTTGTTGTAGGGAACGATAAGAAGTTGCCGAGCGTGCTAGGGGTCCTGAATTGCTATTACAATTTCTGACAATAGTTAGTGCAAATGAGCGCACATCTACTCTTCAAAAATAAATCTTTATTTAATCAGATTAATGGGTTAAGGCTCTGCAACCGGGCCCGAAAAGAAGAAGATGGAGAGATACGAAATTACGAATGTTAGAGGAGAGCGCTAACATTTACAGCGACAAAATCGATGCGAAAATTGCGAAAATGTTTTAATAAAACACGACTCGTTTAAAATAGAGCAAAAATCTCGCGGGCATTATCTTAAACAGCATTTAAAGAAACACTGTGAATTTTTTCATACATATAACTTGTAAAATAACTGAAACAAACGTGTTAATAATAATTTTTGGAGCATACGTTGCGATTTTTTTCTATCGAGGGAATTTTATATAATTTGCGTTTCGGCGCGGGCAAAGTCTAGATATTATCTTCAAGAATAACATATATTTTTTTAAGAGCTTTAAAACTTACCGTGTTTAAGGGAAATATGTAATAAATCGGTACAAATCCGGGTTGCGGGCCCTTAAAAAGTCGACTCAAATCAGAAAAGTAGGTTAACCCTCCTTTTCGAAAATTAATATTGAAGTAATAGTTATTAACGAATTGTTTTTTTACATCAGCTCCACACAATAGGCCCTAAAGAAAATAATTTCCGTCAGGCTATGTCACCTTAGGGAATTTTGTGTGGACTATGGAGGGTCTTTTTAAGGAAAGGAAGGATAAGAAGTTCTGGGAAGGAAATGGTATGAGGGGTGGGTAGGAATCCTTTCCTTCAAGCAATTTACGACAATTTAGAAACATCAATCATTAAAAATTCAGCAATGAAAACAAAAAGCAATACATTTTGCGCTAAGGCGGGAATCGAACCCGAAACCTCCCGACTCAAAGTCAAATCTGCATACCATGGCAGTACAAAGGTTGTCAATTTTATGAAATGTTACAAAATCTGTGAGGAGAAATTTGCTTTTGCAGCACATCCGCAAAATTATGCAACTTACGTATTTGAAAAGATGTTGAGAACATTAGAGAGATATTATTTGTTTAGTCGCCCTACAAATAATGTTAAACACAGTTATAAATATTTTGTCTCGTTAGCACACGAAAAACCTTGAAATGTGAAAGATATACATTAATAACAATCGCAATATAAAGTAAAACGCTTCAATAAAATAACCATCTTAAAACATTTTGCTTAAAATGCTATCCATCCATCTCCATCTATAACGTTTTTAACATTCCTTCATACCTTATTCATCAAACAATAATGATTCAAGGCAAAGGAAATCCGGATCGTTGTAATGATCATTGTGATAATTCGGAATTCCTTGTAAGGATTTATTTTATTAGCAATTGAAGCTAATTGTCATGCAATTTTCTTATTATGTGCATTTCCCTTCTATATAACCTACATTGTCCCATATCTAGCGCCGATCAATAGCGCCCACTGCGCCGCGCCGTCTCCTTTCCTCAACATCCCTGACCTATTATTTGGCGTATTGATTTGAGGTAGGAAATAATTATTTACAAAATAAAACTAAGGCAATGTAGAAACGAAGGCGTTGCACGATAATCTTTGGAAAATTTGGACGCAATGAAAACCTGGAGAAGGTTGAGTAGATACAAGATTATGATATTATGCGCCGCTGCACCTTTTTCAATGAAAATATTCATCACAAAAACACAACACAAGAAAATCAAATCCATGATCGTATTGTATTTACAAATTAAATGCTGACAAATGAAAATGCAATAAATAATCAAAAACAAGAAAGTGATTGAAAGTTTGACAAAAGAAAAATACGTAAACTTACCAGTAAAAGGCCACCTTGTTTCCATTTCCTTCACGAACGTTCCTGTCCAGTGCATTGAAGCAGATATTAGTCTTGGCTTCCTTCATCCAATTTATGAAAATTGGACCATCGGCTAAGTTGAAGTTGAAGTTGCAAATATTGCCTGGCTGATACGGCTTTTCCCAGTGAAACTGGTCACAGATCTCTCCCCAATAGGCTTCGGGGTCCTCTAGAGACTTCTTGTACATGTCCTTGTACATCTGCATCGAGTTGACGTAGGCATTCTTGCTCACGGACGGCTCCGGTTTGAAAACATATCCTACGTCTGTCGGCATGTTTGAATTCACCACACAAACGTTAAAATCCCGGACTTTAAATTCGCAACGAGCGAGCGTACTACTCCGACGAAAGCGCCCAGCGGAATGAAAGTTGAGAGTCGATCAGCGGGATGACGTACGGACGTACGGCATGAAAAGCGACGGACGTAACGCGAAGTTTGCAAACATCGCGGTGCCTAATTTTCCGCACAACTCATGCTGCTGCAATCCAGTAAATGGTTTGGTAAACGTGTGATTTCAACGTTTATTTTGATATTCTAATTCTATTATCTTCTATTAAATCCCCAGTAAGCATTAACCGAGGGCAAAATCAGAGTTATTATGTAATTAATTCTGGAAAATCGTCATGCAGACTTTCCTATTTGTGTATTCTTCTCGTAATATGGTATGTAAATGGTATTTTCCATTAGAAAATAAGTTATTCAGTCAAATAGTATCAGGCTTCTAGATTACAAGTAAATATTCTATGCGTCTGTGAAAACATCCCCAGGAAATGCAAAGTTAAACAATAAAGACGTATTTTTTAAAATACTCTTGAAGTGAAAACTTCTTTAGCACCGTTGTGATCTGAAACTCGATAAAACGAAAAATAGCGACACTAAAAAGAGACAAACACATACATCTATAGGATTTAGCCTGCGAGAGAATGCGATAGAATAATCGGTCTCCTCTTTGTGCGGTACTTCGTAGCTTCCCCATTCTTGTCTACTTTAGTTTTTTTAAGGTTTCTCTTATACCGCGTGTGAACTGCACATTTTTTTTGTTACCCTTCGTCACTCACACTTATTTATATATTTGCGGGCCGATCAAACAAATGAACGGACCGCAAACGTTCGCACCGTTTGCGGTTGTTATGTTCCTTTCCCATGATTCGTATTTCGGCTCGCAAGTGTTTACGCGCCATTATAAAATGAATGGTTCCGTAGAACGGTGTGAAACCGGACGCTTTTTCATATTTTCCGGGGATTCGGGTAGACAAAATAATTTTACATGTCGACCATTTTGGTTCTTGTGAAGTACATCGTACAATGGTTTTTTTATAATTGCGTATTTTCAAAAAGTGTTCGCATTCACCACTTCAGTCAGGACGAATCCAGACGGCAACTAAATAGGGAGAATGGACACTTAATAACCAAGAAAAATATAATTTTCAAACCTGGTGCACAGGGACGGGTTGACAAAAGTGAGAAATTTTAGTCATGTGTGCAGTTCACACGCTGTAGAAGTGACACCTTCAGAAAACTTAACTTCGGGAAAATGTGACGAATGCATAGTATCAGGAGTAGGATAATTGTAGGGTTTATTTATTATAATATTGTTACCAAGTTCAAAAATTATTTTACATTTTATTCTACGAAGTACCGCACAAAGAGGGGAAAAGGGAACCGGTAGGCTACGAAACACCGCACAAAGAGGGAACCGATAGGTTAGGAAGCACCGAACAAATAGGACTCCGATTAGTCTATCTCATTCTCTCGCAGGCTAAATCCTATAGATATATGTGTTTTGTCTGTTTTTTGAGTCACTCGTTTCCGTTTCAGAGCGTGTTCACACACAGCTATAATATGCGTGGCTTGGCGTATTTCGACATATCGCTCGCCGTACATTCCCAATTAAAATATATTGCGAGCGATATGCTGAAATACGCCAAGTCACGTGTATTATAGCTGTTTGTGAACACGCTCTCATCGAGTTTCAAATCACAATGGTGCTAAAGAAGTTTTCACTTCAAAAGTATGTTTAAAAACAAGTCTTTATTGAATAAAATTGTATTTCATGGAGAATGTTTTCCAAATTTTTTTTCCAATAATGGTTGAAAAATATTCTTTTAAATTAAGGAGATCCACTCCAGCTAGCACTCTTAGGGTATTTTCAGTAATGCAAGATGCAAGTCGGGTTGCGGTGACGCACAAATTTATTTTCCAGATATTACCATTTTCCCAACACTATTCAAATTAAAAAATCTTATACCAATAATATATTAATACCAATTATTCATAAACCTCATTGGAAAATTCCAATCAGCGCTTTTTATTTTTTTTTGAATATCTTTTGTCCTGGAAACAATTTTTTTTTAATAATTTTAAACATAAGTTTGGCTGGCCCATAATTTATTATTAACAGGGGTTACGTGTCTTTGTAGGGATTACGTTTCATATGCCTCTCCTTTAACAGCCTCCCACGGTCGGAGGTGCCACAGTCCCATTTCAGCCCTCAAGGAAATTAACGCGGAGTTTTCTTATACTGCGTATTTATTTGCGAACCGAGATGGAAGCCGAACCACGAATTATAGGAAAGGAACGAAGCTACCGCAAGTTTCATTTCATGCCGTTTGCAGTTTCGGCATTTTGGCTCGCTTGTGTATACGCAGCATTATGTTCACCATAAACTGAGTGGAAATGCTATTAAATAAGTAATCATAACACGAGCTAAAAGCCTCACTAACTTGCGTACAAACTCACAGACAGTCCTTTTCAATCTTATTTATTGATGATATAAGATAATTAATACTTCGCAACCTTCGCGTTACCCACTCAAAAGATGTCCCATTATCCGGCTTCACATTTGCCAAGTCCGCTTCAGCCCGTTCGACGGTATATAATATAATTTTCTTATAAGTATAATTTACGGGTTGGATAATCCGGGTAACAAGCGTTGAAAAGAAATTAAAAATTAAAATTATTATTGGTTTACCTATACAAAATATGTTTGTATTTCTTTACCAGTGGTAAGAAATGTATTGAATAAACCAGCGTTTTTCAACCTTTTTCATGGCACGACCCCCTTATTATGTAAAAAATATTTCGCGACCCCCTACCCTTCGCCTGTAATTTACCTTTGACGACAATGGTTCCTGGGGGGGGGGGTGGCTAGAGAAATTCAGGAATCACAAATTGAATGAAATGAAAAAAGAATGACACCCAGTGTACACCAACAGGAGGGTGGCTAGAGAATTCAGGTTGTGAATTTTTCAGGGCAATTTCGCCTGTTTCATGTTTTGGAATTCTATTTGATTCCGCCAGAAAATCCGTAATCCTGTGAATTCCGTTGCCCAGAAAATTCTATAAATTTTTTACTAATATTTTTCAAAATTCCTGACAATTTCCAATTTCTCTGACAGACCGCTAAATTTTCGGACATGTCAGGGAAATTGCTGTCAAACTAATTCGCCAAACGTCTCCAAGGAATAGTAGGTAGAGCTATCGCCCATTCGTACAACGTACAGGCCGGGCCGATTCCGACTCAAGATTGAAGCGAGCGAGGCCGCGCCGTGCCGACGAATGTGGTTGACTTAAAGAGCGAGACACAATGAGCGTTGCGAGGTTGTCGAAGGGTACAGGGGTACAGGGCGACGCGGGCTATGATGGACGTCGGACGGTGGGAATAACGTGACCAAAGATATTGGAATGTAAGTAGATGTGCTATCTGCTGTTTTTACTATGTGGGTCGGCGCTTCCGGGTGTCGCCGATATTGTTTACCAATTAACAAATAAACTAAAAGAACAAATAATTAACGAATAAACCAAACGAACGTTAAACTAAATGAACGAATTCTTTCCTTATTCAAAATATATTGTTAACCAATATTAATGCTCATTTTCAAAAAATCAACGAAATGAACAAATTCTTTTTGTATGAAAACTACGCTAATTAGCGCGTAGTCCGGCGACAGTTGCGCGGACACCATAGCATATCTCTTCTGTATTTGAATATCTTTGAACGTGACCCTGTCAATCGGCGATTTGGTGTCATGTGCGCGCGTTTGTTTTGTGTTGAATTCACGTATTTGAATTTATTTAAGTGACTTGTAGTGATAATAAAAAATGGATAAATTTATAAAAAGATCAATACAACCGTCAACTTCTAGTTGTAGTGAGAGTACTGAAACGAAACCAAAGAAAAAACGCCTGTATGACGACAACTATTTAAAATTCGGATTTACTAATATTTTACTTTGGACCCCCTGCGACCCCCTTGTAGAGGCTTCGCGACCCCCCAGGGTTTTTCAACCTGTGGGTCGCGACCCCCTGGGGGGTCGCGACCCACAGGTTGAAAAACACTGAAATAAACTGAGGGAGCGGTCCGTATCGGTAGAGACGGGAGATAAATGAAAGGCGTCAGTCGGTGTATGAGTCGTCTTTATTGTGCTACCTAGCGATGGTCGGTGAAGCGGTAACAAGATGTAATGCAGAGTGCCGTGATGAGATGCTGCAGGCGTGCCTGTGATGGAGATGGTGCGGTGAAGGTCAGCGAGTTGCTCGACACCATGGCGGTGGAGATGACCTATATTCCAGGCCGTTGCTCGACGCTTTAAGTCGCGGAGGTAAACGGTGTGTGGCTCGGTGAGCTGAGCCACCAGCAGGTAGTCCTGGCGAGGCGGAGCGCGTTCCATGGCAGCGAAGCACGGTGGGGCTTCGGGGTGCCATGAAGTGGTGAGCTGATCCCTTGGCTGAAGGTGGCGTCAAACCTTATAAGTCGCGGGATGTAGCTGTTCTCAGGAGCTGAAGACACGATGGGCCTTGTAGCTGAGACGTGGTGATGGACCTCGAGGAAGCTGCCCTGGAGCGTAGCGATACCATGCAGGAGCACTTATTACATGTTGACCGACGATTAATATGAGACTGAACTGCAGCGGGCGAGCGATCGGCTGCTTATATAGCCGCGGTAGAGTAACTACCTCGCGGTAGGTAATACGAGCCACTTCGGCAGCTGACGAGAATATTCGGCGCCGTACAGATATTGTACGGTGCTGTCTCGAGACCTTTCTAGGCGGGGCGATATTATTATCGTCGGGCTGGCACGGGAGGCGAGAAAGTACATCGCGGCCAGTATAGGTACGAAGGTACCTAGGCAAGTAGGTTTGCCGATGGGCGCGAATATTAGGAGATGTTTCTCGTATGTTCTTTTGATGGCGAAGATAATAATGATGTGTCGCCACATAGCTACTTTTTAATTTTTATTTTGCTCGTGACTATGTTGTCTGTCAAAACATTTTTTTTAGTGTTATGTTTGTTTCCGTGAAAAGCTTTGTGATTGACTAGGAAAACGTGCCGGGAGATTTTTATCTTTCAATAATATGCAGAGGATTTTCAAAGTCGTAAAATAAAAGCACCCTTTAAATTTAATCAAATCCTAATTAATTTATTGGAAATCTTTGGAATAATAATAATAATAATATAAGTTTATTCCAGAATGTATGCAGGGGAAGTGCAATGCAATACATTCCGTAATGTAAAATAACAAAAAAAGATAAATAATAAGTTAAGGTAAAAAGTAAATAACAACACATAAATTAAATAAAATAAACGAATAAGCATGAAAAATGAATCTGAGAAAAAAAAATTATGTATGTTAACACTAAAATGAATGTAAATAGCCGTTTACGGAGGGTATTTCATCGTCTCCCGTCTCCAGAGGGTCATCAGGGGAGATTCCATCCAGGCAGTCATGGCGGTGATGATCGCATTCTTCGAATGGCGCAGTCTGCGCCATAAACTTCCCATGCGGTGGCGGAGAAGTGCACGGAAAGTATGCTTTGTTTATTTATATAATGTTGAAAAATTTGATTTTTTATATTCGTCGGTATTTTTATGAAGTATAGTATTTAGTCAAGTATTTGTAAGGTTTTTTTTTATGTTTCTCACAGCAAAGAACCCATATTTTTTCAGCAGCATTTTATTGCCAAGTTTTTTTTTATAAATTCCTAGAAATTTGAAAACAAGAGTTATCATCTACGATAACTTTTATCTATGGTCATTATTTGACAGCTCAACAAATATAATTCGCTGAAACCGAAGCAGAAATTGTAATTTTTGTCAGGTTCATGAGTTAAAATGACGACCCATTCCGAAATAGAAGACGAATTATCAAATGTGAGTGATTTAGATTTGAAGGTTAATAGTAAATTGCTTCGTTTCGAGACATTTTGATGTATGGTTAAAAAAATATTATTTTATTGTTGTGTCTATATCTGAAGGCTTGAAGATTGAATACTTTTATATTTACTTTGTTTTCGTAGGTTACTTAAAGGCATTCAATATAAACGTCGAATGGGTTCTTATTTTGCTACAATTAATGTTGTTTTTGATGCTTTTTCAGGCTGCATTGCTGCGAGAGTTGGAGGAAGCGAGGATTAGAGAATGTCAAATGGAAAAGACAGTGCGGTGGTGGACCGCGTGCACGGCGGGCTGGAGGCAGAAGTGGAGTAAGGTGAGTCAGTACAATATTTACAAGGAAATTTTTCTCTACTGACACATCTTATTACCACACTACATAACACATAACACTGATCTCAGTATCAGCCCTTGTTGACCATAATAATGACACTAAAATATCCTACACTAATTTATAAGACCTTTATTGACCAAGTGTTACTTAGCATGCTGCTACATTGAAATGTCCTTGAGGTGAAATATCAATAAATTGCTCCACGTAAATGGTTATTGCTAATAATATGTTTACATAATATGTCAAACTTTTATACAATGGACCTGAATGGACCTCTTGTGCTGAAGACATTTGGGTCACCATTCGCACTAATAGTACACCTCACCGTTTAATCCATATATGCTGCGTATACATCCCCGGAGGGACTCAACATCAATATTTAATTGAAAATTTCCTAAACATGTTATCAGATGTGGTAACAAATAATCCCATGGATTCTTTTATTATCTTAAGTGACCTTAATCTTGCTGAAATTTCATGGACCCTAACTACGTCATCTGCTCACTATACAGCTAGTAATTACTCTACTCATATAAGTAATCATTTCGTAGACTGTATGCATTTTTTGGACCTCTCACAATACAACGGTGAACTAAACTCAAGCGGCCATATCCTAGATTTGATACTGTCAAATCTATTAATCTCTGTCGAATCTAATGACGACCCGCTGGTTCCCGAGGATGCACATCATAAAGCTTTGTCCATTAGTGTGCCATTTCAGGAAACCCCTTCATTGACAAATGCGAAAAGGAAAGTTTTTCTATATAATCGCGGAGACTACGAATCAATTAATCTCGCCCTAGAACAAGCTGACTGGGCATCCATTTTCTCTACCTCCCAAATAGAACCAGCGCTTGATGCTTTCTATACGTTTTTGAAATCCCTCATAAACCTTCACATTCCTCATAAATTTTCGTGGAATTTGAAATATCCTCCCTGGTACAATGCTGCCCTTATAAAGGTAATGAAGGAAAAATCGAAATATTTTAACAAATATAAAAAATACAAAAATCAGGCTGATTATGACGCATTTTCTCTCCTTCGTAAACGGCACAAAGATTTATGCCGGGAAAGCAAATCTCGCTACTTAAGTAAAATCGAAAATAATATATCCTCAAACCCGAAAAACTTCTGGAGCCACGTTAAATCCTCTAACAAATCTCAGGGTGTTCCTAAATGTATGTATCTTGGAGAGCTGAGAGCCGATAATGGAACAGCCATTGCAAATTTATTCTCAGAATATTTCAGTTCGGTTTTTAGTAAACCCTCCAATCCACCTGCCCGTAATCAAACTGACGTCGGAAACCATACATCCAATATAAGCAATATTGAGGTGACGCGAGAAATCGTCTTAAAATACCTTAAGCAAATAGATACTTGCAAAGGTGCTGGTCCTGACGAAATACCTTCAATCCTTATTAAACGATGTGCAAACAATCTAGCCTTACCCCTCTCTTTGATTTTCAATCGTTCTCTTACCGAATGCACTGTCCCAGTTATATGGAAATCCGCGTTTGTGTCTCCTATCTTCAAGAATGGTAAAAAAACTGATGTCAAAAACTACAGGCCAATCTCCAAACTTTGCATATTCAACAAAATTTTTGAAAAAATAATCTATGATCAACTATATGCTGCTCTTAAACCTAGCCTGAATATAAACCAGCACGGTTTCATTAGTGGTAAATCAACAAGCACAAATCTTTTAACTTTCACAGAGTACCTCCAGGATAATTTGGATAACCGAATACAAGTGGACACTATCTATACCGACTTTAGTAAGGCGTTTGACAGGGTCGATCACTCTATCTTATTAAACAAGCTCTTAGAGATTGGTATTCACGGCAATCTTTATCGTTGGCTCTCTTCGTATATCTCCAATCGTAGCCAAATAGTAGTGGTTGCTGGATTTAAATCAGATTCTGTTGCTGTTACATCAGGAGTTCCTCAAGGCAGCCTGTTGGGACCATTATTATTTAACATCTATATCAATGATGTTGGTAACTGTTTTCTAAACTCCCAAACTATCCTGTATGCAGATGACATGAAAATATTTTCACCTATAAACTCAATCGAGGACTGTCAGAAGCTGCAAGATGATTTGCTACGCTTGAGCACGTATTGTAATGCCCATTGCCTGGAAATAAATATTTCTAAGTGCTTCATCGTGCGCTTTACTAGAAATAAAAACGTATTAATCCATGAATACTCAATTAATCATGTACCGTTGTCTATCAAATTCGAAAGTAAGGACCTTGGGGTTATACTTGATAGTAAACTGAATTTCAACAAACATATCGACCATATAGTCACTAATGCATCTTCTATGCTTGGTTTCATAATCCGCTCCTGTAAACAATTTAAAGACCTTAATACTTTCAAAACACTGTATTTCTCATATGTTCGTAGTATCCTTGAATACGCATCTCAGGTGTGGAACCCAGGCTATGCAGTGCACAAAAATAGAATTGAAAGCGTTCAAAATAGATTTTTAAGATACCTCAATTTCCGCTCTTTTCGATCTCATGTTAGTAATGAAGACTCTGCAAAGTTCTTCAAAATACAAACGCTAACTTGTCGAAGAAACATAGCAGATTCGGTAATGTTATTTAAAATTACACATAACTTAATCGATTGTCCTGATCTTCTTCAACGCCTATCATTCCATGTTCCAAATCGCAACAGCAGGCAGTCACTTACCTTTAATCTCCCTATTTGCAAGACCAATTCCAAACAGAACTCATTTATCTACAGATCCACACACTCATTTAACTCAAATTATTACCACATTGACATTTTTAACTCAACTTTACGTGACATAAAACGAAAACTCAGCAAGCACCATGACTCAAACTAGAAAGTTCAATCCCTATATATATTCCCGTCCTTTGCCTCTTAATCCTATTCCTATGTTCCTCCTCCCTCCCCCCCCCTTTTTATATTTTGTAACTAAAAAATAAAACTTACATATCACACTTTATTATTATAACTATCATCAGTGGAAAGTTCATAATTGGCATAAATAACATCCTATTATTTTATTATATTATAATTTCTGATTTGCTGTCAACTTTCTCCAAAATAAATAAAATAAAAAAAATAAATAAAAAATACATGTTTGGGACAACATATCAAGAAAAATGTGTACACTTGTACCTACAAACTGTACACAATGAGTATATCGGTATATCTTACCTTTGTACTTCTAAATGCAGTGTCTTGTTTATGACAGAAATGATTTCTTGGTTGTGTTTTGGATGTTGAGCCGTCTTGCATTTTCTTCTGCTTCTACATCTTCCCTAATGATGGATACTGGAAGGCTGTCAGAAAATGAGGCTCATGTGAATGCAGGAAGTATGATCCAGAATCAAAACACAATTAACTAAATTCCTCTACCATTAATTTCCGCGTCATATATTCTCCTTACCCTCCTTTCCTTTGTTCATTTTGCTTTACATGTCCAAACCATCTAAGCGACCTTATCTTATTCTTAACCATTTCGCTCACATCATCCTTGCATTCTTTTAGAATCTCCTCATTTTTAACACGGTCTAACACATACCTTTCTTTCAAAATCCTTATCAGCCTTTCCGTCTCGGATGAAATGCGGATCCTGCCAATGTCTGGGAATTTAATAAAAAGGCACTTTCTAGATGAGAAAAGTGTGGAGAAGCTGAATAAAAAAAAAATTAAGGCGCGCTCGGCAAAATTGAGGGAGATACAGCCGTTTAAAGTATAAATAAAATTTCACTTCGTGAAACGATACTACGCCATTTAGTCACTGTTATGTTGGTATCCCAGACATGATACAAACAAAGCTAGATACGATTGTAGCCGACTTCGTGGGATAAATAATAAGGCGCGTAATTATGAAAAACAGAATTAATAATATAATGTAAACGAACCTCTAATCAGGTACTGGAATGGAGACAAACCATTCAAATCCTGGGATGTTTTTTAAAATAAAGATAATATACACAAGCCCACTACACAAACCCTGCGTAGCCAAACAAACCATTCAAAAACGTAGGCTGTTTTTTAAAGTAAAGATAACATACACAAGCCCGCTACACAAACCATGCATAGCCAAACAAACCATTCAAAAACGTAGGCTGTTTTTTAAAGTAAAGATAACATTCACAATCCCGTTAGACAAGCCATTTAAAAACGTAGGCTGTTTTTTAAAGTAAAGATAACAGCCCGCTAGAAAAATTTAATAATTACGCGTCTCGTCATGTATCCCTACAAAGTCGGCTACAATCGTATCTAGCTGTTGTTTGTATCAGGTCAGGGATACCAACATATCAGTGACAAAATGGCGGGCGAGTTGTCGTAGTAGTATGCTTTGCGGTGAAAAACAGTTCAAAAATCGTTGAAAAAAAAATTTTTTTTTAAGTTCAAAATTTTTTTCTATTGCTTTCCGCACTTTTTTTCACCTTCCAAATTAAAGTGCCCAACTTAAAACGCGGTAAAAACATGGTTTTTGGCAAAAAACAAACATTGGCAGGATCTGCATTCCTCCCTCCGTCTCTTGTAAACATTCCTCACAAATACACGAACCGCCTTTCCGTATCTAGTAAACATTCTTCACAAATACACAAACTCATCCATTTGTTCTAAGTATTCATCATTCACTACTATATTGCTTCCTGTTTCTGTACTTTCTCTTTCAAACATCATGACTTTATCATTTATATTGTAATTGACCAACCCAAGGTACCAGACGATATATTACAAGTAAGACATTCACATCCAACAACCTTTGCAAGAATGACATTTTATACTGGACGTAATTACCGATATTGTTTCACGGTCTCGTGTTGGATATTTTTGGATTATTAAGCCTTCTTTCTCTATTGGCCGACAGATATATCAGCGCCCTTGAGGTGATTTTTCACGAAAACGGCGCTATATAAATTAGCCAATTATTATTATTATTATTATATACATTTCATCCCAAAAATGGTAATTGCTAAACTATCCACAGCATTTATAAAAAGATCAGAAAGTGAAATACAGCCAAAATTATACCATATTATACGTTTTGTAATATTTTCAGGTTCGCCACGAGAGAGACTCTTTCAAAAGACAGGCGAACTCTTCAAACGCTCAACTGAACAGCATTTTGAATGAGATCCAACAAGTATTGAATAATCCCCCCAACGACGAAGCCAACTCTGCTCTGACTTCCAAATTAGAAAGCATTCTCCGGAAATGTAGACCAAAAGAATCTCATACCTCACCCGAACCACTTTACGGTAAGTGACCGTCTTATAGTATTTTTTGAGCTCATATTGCATTAAAAAATTATGTGGACATTTGACAATCTCTTGCCCTCCAGCCTTTCGTTGAGTTTATTATTCTAGGAACTTTAATGTTTACAACACAGTTGAAGTTCTCAGATTCAATTAGCTGGGCTCTTCGACAAACGGCATCTTTTGCCATTGGAATGACTAGTTCAGGAGCGTAAAGTACAGTACAAAGTTTCCCGATGTTTGAACTTCTCCACCGTGACACATGGTTGCTGTACCTCTAGGATCATGCAATCATTGCCTGGTAACAAAGCGTAGTCAACGGTCCACACTAAAACCAAATTCTATTCTATACTAAAAATCATTGTACATGTACTCAGAAAATTAGTGGAGTCATCCACGATGAATGGTTTCACACCGTGACTCAACGTCTGTGTTCAACAGTAGGTACTATTTGATACAAGAAAAACTTTTACTTTTTGTGTTCAATAGCTTAACTGTGGATTAACCTGCCTGCTTTTGTAATTCAGAATATATAAATAATTTCAGAAGACTCTAGCAAAACCCAAGAAGACGAGGAAGTGAATATCGGTTCTGGAAGTGATTTTAATATTGCAGATCTTAAATTGTAAGTTATTTTAACTTGCTTCACTAAATCATCTGAAATCAAGCGATTTAGGTTGTTACGATGTTATTGCGCATTATAATAGAATAATATTCCTTTCATATAAATATCGAATGTATTACATTTTTGCAGAAAAAATCCGTCTAAGGATAGAGCTCACGAGGAAGATTATTCCATTCAAAAAGACAAAAGTAAAAGGTGCAGTTTCCATTTTATTGTGAAATATTTTTACGTTATTTATCAACAACATTTTGTTAATAAAAAATCTTACTTGATTATTTTCTTTGTTTTTAGTGTGAACCCACAATCTTCCAAAAGTAAGTCCAATCGGGTCTCACTCTCTGTTGATCAAGAAAAGAATGAGTCTCTTCTAGAAATTATGTCTGATGAGGTTTGTATAAACTTTTCTTACTTATTATTACTTCACCTTCCCACATATTATTATCACCTCTGTCTTACTAACCTTTTCTTTTAAGTATTTGTGACCCATCGCCTCAACAAAGTGGTTTAAATGTCTATTGTAATCCTGGTGTAGTTCACTACGCCATTTTCATGGAAATTATTTCGAACTGTTATTATATAGTTTGCATTGTCACATTATGCATTTACTAAAAAATAATGTTATTGGTCAGATCTAGAACAACTATCTAGGGCATTTCAATTTATTCATCTTTGATAAAATTTACTAAGAGATATTTCTGAAAAGTCAATTTTATTATTTTTACTGTAATTTCTTCACCGGAGTCGGAAAGTCTTTTGGATCTGTAAAACTGATTAAAAAATGCACTCACAACAATGGTGTGATTTTTATTACTGAACACTTCGGAAGATGTGTAATACGGTAACAATATTTTCCCCTCCTTTAAAATGAGTGGTTTCATTGCTCTCTATAATGTACTTCATAATTTTATGGGTGTTCTTATTCTTCAGGGTGTTTATTTTATGTATTTTGATTTTTGGATGGATTCATGTAAAAATTCCCCTCCCCCCCCCCCCCGCCCCTGACTTATGGTTTGCAAAATAAAAATCGCGTTTTTGCTTTTTTTGATAAATAAACCATGTTTTTCGTCAAGTTACTTTAAAAGTATCAAATTCATGATTTATATAGAAATATTCCTTGTTGAAATTAATTTTCAAATTAATTCACATTTTTTATTGTATCCCGAAATGAAATGCTTCTTTTGAAAACAGATGAATTACTCATAAAAAATTTAAAATTAATAACGGACAGATGCCGTTAAAACTATAAAAAATTTGAAAAAAAAAAAATACAGAAATTATTTTACGATTGATTTGTCACTCATCGATTGTTTTTTCTTATAGACTGTAAAAATACCACTTTTCACGAATCTAACTACTGCTGTCGATGTTCTGTATACTAAAGCGCATAAAAAGAGCCAAGGAGTTAAGCTTAACAAACCACTTCATGAAAAACAAAAATATTTGTATCTGAATGAATATTATAAATAAAAAAAAATTATTGTGAATTTGTTTTCCGATTTTAGTTGGAGAGTATATCATCAGAAAAGAAAAGGCTCCATAAAGACATTGAGAATCTCAAATCTAAAAAGATTGTCTTGAATCAAGAACTGCGTGTCTCACAGCTGGAACTTGAAACATTGAAGGTTGGTAAAATTCTCTTAACATTTCTTTTACCTCATTAGGCCCTTCTTTCACAGGGATACAAAAGTAACTGGATACTCGACAATTCATGTTTCTTGGCGACCACTTACGCGGAGGTTCGGTAAAACATGGCGGAGCAATTAAAAAAAATATGATAGCCTAACAAAAATTATAGTCACTTGTCTCAGACATTTTGTAACAATTTCACTTTTGCATATCTATTAATAGCTTTATTTACATTTCAGGAACAACAACTACAGCTGCGTGACACATCTCAGCCTACTGAGGTAAGGAGATTTCTTTATTCCATTATACTACTACCTTTTTCAATGTCATTATTTTGTTTTTCACTAACTTGACTTGGTACTCGCACAACGTATTCAAACATTCTAATGACGACTTTCCCATGGTGATAATGATACTGTATCTTCTTTTTTATATACCATAATAATTAATAAGATTAGAAAAATATATTACTGTATTTTACTGATTTTTTTTCAGGCAACTGGTCCGGACCCCGACAAGGACCGGCTTCTCATTGAAAACTCCACTCTTCGTTCACAGATAAGAGATCTGTGCTATGAAATATGCATTGCGCAAGGTAGGCTTTAGCTGCGATCCTTACAACCACATTTTTCATAATTAATTATGTACTGGTTATACTCATATTTCATTAACACATTAATAGCCATTCACAAGCCTCAAACGAAACTATTTTTCCATTTTAACCGCTGTTCATTTTTTTAAAAGAGCACTTTCTATGGTTCGCCTTATTCTGCATTATTTTATGATTTATAGAAAAATGAGAAAATTCATAGTTACAGGCTTAATTGTTTTTTTTTATTTTAAAATCAGCCTGCAAAAAAGATTCATAATGTTATACGCCAAAAACTTGTATGCGCACTCTACAACTAATCCGTGGCGCACTAAAGAGGTGGCGTGGGTGATTCTTCACCCCTTCTCACAAACATATCTCACTTATATGAATTGTTTATGTGCGTGCAGCCTAAACATTCCAATAACGTGGATCACATAAAGAGTATGTGTCAGTAGTGATTTTAATACAAATAGTACGAAACTCAATCAACAGGTACGATCAGTGTCTTCAACAAAAAAGGAAAAAACGTCAAGATTGAGGCTCGTGAATGGCTGACAAGTTGTTACAGTAATTGAGATGTGCGGATGTTGAAGTGTTAACTTGCACTTAAATAGATGTATGTACATAAATTAATGTTTTGTTTCATGTTTTCACAAATGATTCGCCTTATGTGTGACCTTATTGAAAATCTCCTTTTTTGCGATGTAGCGAATGTTGCATGATTTTATGTTTAAGGCCCAACTCCATTGCGCTAGTAGCTTGCGCGCAAGCACTTTTGCATGTAGCTTCCTCAGTGGAAACCTTAACTTACACTCTTTGTTGAGGCTACTTGGCTACTTGTAGTTTGCCTCACAAGCAACTTGCCCTGGAACCATATATTGCCTGTACCCACTTGAGCGATTTCTGGCATATTATGGCAAGTTTGCAAAACTACTTGAGCAATCGCTTGCCATAATGTGCAAAATTTATCTGCCTTTCATAATACACAAAAAAAATCTTATTTTTCCGCGATCTTCAGTTTGCGTTAATAGAAAAGTGATATAATGCTTTCCCATTTAATCAATATATATCTTAAATCCACTCCATTTCTCCGATTCTATATATTAACATTCCAATATTGTTTATTCTCAGGTTAACAAAAATTTGTTCTCGAAAGCGCACTTGTTAAAACGGTGGTTAAAGTGTTATTTAATAATAAATGTGTAATTGTAATTGCATTATCTGTGTATTTAACATGATTTTAACTGATCATTTTTCATTGTGAAACAAGGCTGTCTGTGTAAAACGATTTTTTGACTAAATAAGGCAAGAATCGAGATTATTCTCATTTGTAATAATTGTAGACAGGAAATGTATCTTTACAATGTAAATACCAGTTCTTTGTGGTAAATGTATTAAATATCCTAATTTAGTGCATTCAATTTAGACAGTCCGCGAATCCTAATGCCATGAAATATTTTTCATACACTTTTGAACAGCTTTTTATGATTAAAAATGGAGTCTTCTACTCTGTGATTATCAAGTAGTCCATAAACAACATATGTACATATGGCTAACAACAACATACAAACTGCTCACATACCTCGAGAAGAGCAAAATTATTAACGACCGTCAATTACCGTTTTATTATGTCTAAAATGGATCGAAATGAAAATCTAGGCTCATTCGACGGAAGTAATCTTCCAAACAGGCCCTCCATTGATTTGCTTGGTATAACTCTAAGTGACCAACTCAGATATCCATTGAAGGCAGACCTAAATTAGCCTCTCAAAAACTGGGAGTACTGTACAGGACCCGCAGACACTTAAATAGTACACAACTGCTAACCCTGTACAAATCACAAGTGCACCCCACAGTTGAATTGTCCGTTTGATAGATTCTCCTAACCAAACGGTTTGCAATCTTTAGAGCACAGGCGTCGGGTGAGAATGCTATCCTTGTTCTATCGGTATTTCAATGGAAGATGCTCCGAGGAACTACCGTCATTGATCCCTTCGACACCGGTGCATAGTCGGGAAACACGCCAAATGCTTGCCCAACATGTTGTTTTCATATTAAAATATGGGGTATGATTTTTGCGGGTGGGAATTTCCAAATCGAATGCTCAAATATCACGACTCGTTTTTCAACTTTATATGCGATCGCTCGAGTGGTTATGTTCGTTGTTATTGTATTATTTATCATGTTTTATAAAATGCGAATTGTCCAGTAATTTATTATGTATATTATTAAAATTTAATATTCCGGTAATAAATTTAATAATTTAAGTGTTTCTTTTCATTTATATTTTCAGAAGAGATAGATAAAGTTTCTGAACAAATCATTCAGCTCAAGGAAAAAAATGAGGAATTTTCGGAACACAAAATGACCTGCGTGAAGGAAATAGAGAGACTGAATCTGAGGTTAGAGGGTTTTCACATTTTATGTATTTATTCTCCAAAGTATAGAACAAAATAAAAACATAAGTCATTCATCTCACTTGGGCAATCCTGTGTCGAGACGAGTATCTTTACAATTTAAACGAAACAGATAAAATTAAAAACAAATTATTACAAAATAAACATAACACTACAGTTATTCAAGCTACAAATTCTATAGTTGGGCTGTACATTTACAAGGACAATAATAACATTTCACTGAATACCAAATATTATGAAGTTAAACTTGATTATAAATTGCTTCTTAAAGCCATTACTCGTCATATCGAAAATGATTTTTTATGGACCACCTATCCTGGAAGACTTCCTCGAAATATTTCATCCATCCCTCTTTAATTTCTTCCTCATTCATTAACATTTGTCCATCTTTCGATTTTATCACTTTCATTCATCTGGACCATTCCGCGATCTTTTGACTTGCTTCCAAAACAGTTAAATGTTTTCTCGGAAATGGTTTGTCATTTTGATTCCCTCTTCCAGGCTTTTCTTTCGTTCTTTCACTCCAACACTATTTTCTTCTCCTCTATTCTACTATCAATTTATTCACCAACGTATAATATATTTTCAAAATACGAGTAGGTATATACTACTTATTAAAAAAAAAATGTTTTTGAAATTTTTTACTTTTATTGATAAAACTGTTTCACTTTTACTGATAAAACTAGGTCACTTGTATCTGTCTTTGCTCAGGGGAAGGATAGATTAATTCTGCTCTGTGGCGCTTAAGCTATCTATCTTTGAAGTATTGAAATCCGTAAGTCTAAACATAAACTTTTAAGTTGCACAGTTTACACCCGCGCTGTGCAAGCGGGTTCCCCACAGAGCGTCGGACTATCCCATAGCCATCTATCTTTTCCAGCCCTGATATCATATTTTGTACATATTTTTGGCAGATTAATTAAAGAACCTACTTGACCGGTCAATGGCTGAGTTGGCATCACGTTTGGGTCGTCCCGTGTTCGATTCCTCGACCGGCTTTGTCCTCCATCACGACACAAGCAACATTTTCCGCTTACTGTGGTGGTGGTAGGAGATTTTCAAATATTGTCACGTTATTCATAACCCGGGAATGTTTTTATCTTTTCAGATTGCAGCTATGCGGGTTTTACAACGAGCCAATCACCAGTGAGAGACTTTAATAGACACTTTCTCAACAGAGATGTTTTATTATGTATGAAATCAACCTGACAAATGTAGTGACTAGCTAGTTAGATTAAGAGATTGTTTTTTGACACCGGTACACCAAGGTACAGCAAAAAACTTACAAGAGGCTCTCAATTTGTCATTGTTTTTAATTTATATACCTACATATATTCCATCTAAACATGTCTGCATGGCAAAGCACCGAACACAAAATCCGTAGGTACATTGCATATTTTTATAATACATATTATGTTTTTACATAGAATTCAATGTATAAGGACAAATTGTATTACATTTGCACAACCAAATAATAATTTTACTACAGGGCTGTATTATATAAATAATTTTCTTTTAAGATAGATATATAATTTTTTAGAATCGTATTAAGTCTAAATTATAAAATGTTATATAAATAAACAGAATTAATTACAGGATCGATTAATTCCAAACACCAAAAGTCATTATTTTAGGAAAGTTATAAACATTGTTTACATTACATAGTACCTTTATGTAATTGTGTCCTTACTATTTATATTAAAGTATCTCAATCAAAATTAAAAATATGTAGTAGTTACTATTTAGTACAAATTCTGCAACCTTATTAAATAAGATTAAAACTGTAGGTGTCAATGGTGATATACGAACATAAAACACTCTTGTTACCAGAAATTTAAACTTATTATTTTGCCAAACTGAATGCATCCATAATAATTATTATTATCTACCACCCTTTGCATCTTAAGCTAAGTACCCACGCTCGTTCAAGCTCGATGGTTTTACGCTCAACATATGTCAATGTGTGTACTAGTGATGTAACGAATATTCGCATATTTTTGCATATTCGCATTCGCAAACTTCGAGCGACTGTTTTGCGAATATGAACATCAGAAAAAAGAGACGAGACTTTAAATTATAGGATGGACACAAATGCTTCATAAGATAAGTCTTTAACGAATCCAACACTTTCCTCGAAACTAAATGGCAAGTCTTTACTTATTGAATTATTAACGGCCAATGACTTCATAGATTTATTATCCCACTGTTTCGTTTTATCGACACATTCTTGAAGCGATTGTGTTTCATATCGGATTTGGTACTTTGATGTGAAGATGATGCCACTTGTGTTTTAGGTGCATCCTGTTTTCGTTTTTCACACTTTTTAATTCGGAAAACTTTGTTTTATGCATTGCCTTCAAATGATTTCTCACACCCGTTGTAATTCTTCCTTTTCTAGAATATTCCTGGTTACACAGCTTGCACTTAGCTCGTTCAGCGTCGCTAAGTGTAAATAAGTAAAATTTCACTAGAATTTGATTTACTCATGTTAATCACTAATCAATCACACTCTAACCTTAAAATTCACTTGTTTTTGTTTACGAGCAGACGACAAATGAAATAAAACAACCGACTTTTTTCGGATCAACTCGGAAATTCTCGGAACAATGTGCAAACGTGAGCCGCTAAGCCATACATTATTGGTGTCAAAATAAAAAACCTCAATATTCGCATTCGCGAATGCTCAAAAATGACATTCGTTACATCACTAGTGTGTACCATCGCACTTGATGCTTTTTTGTTCGAGCGATGCGAAAAAGATTTAAGAACGTAATTCTTGCTCGATGTTGTCAGAAATTTTTGATCTGATTGAGCGTCTTGGTAGTATATCTGTGACGTCTTGTTTCGAGCTGCTCGAATGTGAGGACGTAACAATGAGTATGGTTCCATGTCAATATGTTCAATTAAGCCAAACCGTTGAGCATGAGTATACTTGTGTAGCTACGTTAAGATTTTAAAACTACAATGTATGTTTTTATCCATATTCTGGAATAACTTAAAAATGTTCTACAAACTTACATTAAATATTATGTATAATTTTCGAATTGATTACAACATTTTTAGTATCGACCTTTGTATAGTTTTAGTTCTCCTATTGGTACAACTTTATATTTATTTATTTTCTAACAAAAAAAAGTATTATAAAAAAAACACGTAAACTTAGGTTCCTACATAATAATGTAAGTAAATACATAGTTAAAAATGTATCATTGCATTTGTATAAAAATCGTGAGGCACTTATTATCCGTAAGCCTTTTTTTTTTATTTATTTATGTTTCCCATACGTGGAGTAATTTTATCTAAGCATGTTCCTATTTTAACACCACTCAAAATGATTTGCCATAAAAATAAGATTATAACTGACATTGAGATACATGTTATTTTTTTTCTGTCCAGTCTTTATTTTACAAGAGGTAAGACAAACTGAATGAAATATAAATTATACAACAAAATAAAAGGTCTTTTTTTCCTCTAACATAAATGGTTTTCCAGACACAAGCTATCCCGTGTGGAGTTTAGTACTTACCATCTTACTAAATAGATTCTTATATGCCAGTTCAATGTTTGTACGGTAAAGTCAGCCTTAACCTAAAAATGGCATACAATACAGCAAACAAATGAGTCAAGTTCCGACCTTATGCGCCGTACATTTGTGCATGTTGTGCGTATATATATGCTTGTGTGTGTATATTTACACCGCATTTAAAAGTAACGGGGTAAGTTGTTAACATCTATTCAGGTCCAAAGCGCCAGTTCACATGACAAGAATCACTGAAGATACGAGAAAATATATATATTTTTTTTTTGGACATAATATAAACATAGTTGATAACAGAGTAATAATAATTTAAAATGTATCCACAAGCTCCTCCATCCACAAGCAAATGCTTTTAATGGAGGAAAAGTAACACGCAAATGCTTTTAATGGAGGATAAATAAAATTATAAAAAAAAAAAAAATTACACGTATCGACGGTGGAAAGGCTACTTGACGTAACCAACATTTTTTCGATTTTCACCTTCTAATTATATTAATTATTCTTCAAATTATATAAACGCAGATGGACGAAGTTTTTTTTTGATGTGAAGTGAATTTGCATCAAAATGTGAAAACCGAAAAAATGTTGGTTACATCGATCAGCCTTTGTGCTGTCGATGTGAAGCATTTCATCTTCATAATTATTTTGATTTTTTTTATCTAAAGATGTACTTCCATAAATAGCTATGCTTGTATGTATGAGAGGAAGGTGTTATTATGAATACTTTTTAAAATGTCTTTAGTACTGTTGTGATTTGATACTCGATGAAACGAAAAAGCGACCTTTCCCATAATTCGTGGTTTGGCTCGCATGTGTATACGCAGTCTAACATTACCAGACATTGTATTTGTCGTTCCATTTGATTTTGAATTTGTTCTGAGAGACCGAATTTCTGAATTTAAAATTTAAGCAAAAAGGTCCGCCGTTTGCTTTGCTTGTGTTTTATGATTTCATCCTTCTGCATGTAAATTTCTCCAAGATGGCTGTGGGTTGTGATAAGATATGAACAGAATCATGATCGGTGTGGAGGTGATAGCAGGATTGGGCAGCGGTCTCTTGTAGCAAGTTGGAAACTCACAAGCAACTGCTATGTATTGACTACTGCCCTTTTCTAGTCAAATAATTATTGAGAATGAAAAGGCAGGTTTTTAATAGGTTTGTTTTAAATGAAAAGATTGTTTGTAAAGTTAATACATACTATTTATTAAAAAAAAAACTGAAATAATTAAATTATACATTTTAGTAACATAAAAGCTAACAATACATTCAGCATTGGACGGGAGAACCATCTGGATTTTTCGGTATATTATTAGGCTTACATACTTTTGTTCGGCCATTTGAGCCATACACTGAATTGCAAGTAAACGTAAAGTAACCACATGTTGATGATTTCGAGTAATAAGTATGGCTAAACTTTTTATCTTCTAATAAATCACTTTGATCTGCGTTCAATTCACCTGCTACTGTTTTTGTGACCGTTACATAGCTGTCCTGATCTTTTCTTCTTTTTGGATTCAAATTATTACGCGGACGCTCAGGGATTAACAAACTTCTAGAGTTTTGACTATTTATGTTTTTAACAGTAGGTTGAGGGCTTTGTACAGGCTGGGAATAAGTTATGTTTCCTGCGCCCGGAGTGAGAGTTATGGATTGCGCTTGGGAGTCTCCATTTTCATCAGCGAATGCAAAGGTCTCATCTCCTTGTGAAACGGAGCTAACCCTTCCTCGGAAGCCAATGGGTATTGTATAGCCCTGCGTACCAGGAATTATCTCTCCCGGTTGAAATGTCATCCCTTCTTTCAAAGTATCCGTAGTAGAGTCTTTGACAATGTGAATCCCACTCTTATCAAGAGAGCCAAGTAAAATATGCTGCTTTTGACCATGTCCAGTTTGCTGGAAAACAACATTTTGAGGCTGATTTATTACTTTTAAACTTTGATGAGTTGCCTCTGTGCTTTGATAGAAATCACTGTCATATTCATCTTCTTCGAGATCTTCATAGTCTTCAATATTTTGAGTATCTTTAGCATCAATATCATCCACATCAATCATGTCATTTTTGCTAGATGGAAGAAGTGTGTTTTCTGTAGTATTTATAAGACTTATGCCGTGGTTAATATGACTAGCACCGTGATTAACATGACTTGCACCATGGTTAACGTGACTTGAACCATGATTAATATGACTTGCACCATGATTAATGTTACTTACACCACGATTAAAATTACTTGCACCATGATTAACATGACTTGCATCATGATTAACATGAGTTTGATCCAAGTTTTTCGTTTCTGATTCTTCCATCACCTCTTTAATAGTTTTTTCAATTGGTGTTTTCTCTTCTTTTTCTTTGAAATCTAACTGTGAAGTTTGTCGATCTGTTCTGATAGTTTTTGGTGCAAAAACATCAAATGGTTTCATGCTTGTTCTATTTTTAGACAGAAGATCTTTTATACCGGATCCAGCCTGAGCTGCCCCGTTGTAACTAATGCCATATTTGAATTTGCCCTGGATCTGTGTTTGGGATTGCCCTGCATAGTTTCCTGATTGTGCGGATGCAGTTCCACCTCCATAAAATGGTGAACCAGACTTATCGTCTTCTACTTCACCTTCTTTATGTGGTTGGAAACCAATTTGTGCTTGAGAAGATGTGCTTCCAGGTCCGTTTGCTTGTGCGTCCGCAAGACCTCCCTGAGAACTCGCTTGCACTTGAGTATTTGTGCCGTGGTTCCACCCACCACTTTGAGCTTCAGCTACTGTAGCACCAGTTTCCGTGGCTAGCTGTAATTGTGCTTGAGATTGTCCACGTCCAGCTTTTCCTTGAGCATTGCTTGTTGCGCCATCTTTTCCTACAGAAATTTGACTTTGTGCTCCTCTATTAGCGTCTATTGTTTGCGCTTGGGCAGAGAAAGAACCTGAACCGGTATAACTGCCAGTGATTTGGGATTGCGCACTTCCTCCACCATGAGTTCCAACAGATGAAGCACTTGCCTGGGTACCATTGTGTATTTGCTGTATACTTGTTTCTGCCTGGGAATTTGAATCATCATCTTCTGGAATTTCTTGACCTTGCTGTGATTTATCACCAGTGTTACCATAAGTATTTGTTGGATATCCAGTATCAGTGTAGGGAAGCAAATTATCAGCATATCTTGACGAGTCACCTCTGCTTGGGTAGCCATCAATTCTAGATCCATGTCCGGCTGTAATTTCTCCGTCTGTTGGTTTACCGTATGCATTGGTTCCTTTTTCGTATCCCGTTCCAGTACTTGTTCCAGGAATATAGGTTTGAGGAATTTGTGAGTATGCACCAGGTTGGCCAGGATAATTTCCCTCTCCAGTTTGAGTTGGATATGTGTCAGTATTGTATGGATATGTCCGACCGTCAGATGAACTACCTGGTCTTGGTTGTTGGTTTGAGCCAGGTATTTGCCCCTGTGATCCAACATTTGTTCCTGGTGAATATTGATCAAAGTCACCTGAACCGATTGGATAATCTCCTTTTTGTGAACCATATTGAGTGTCTTTATATCCTTGTTTGGAAGATCCAGGTGAATATTTGTCTAATCTTGTTCCATATCCGCCTGGAGCATAAGCATCTTGTCTTTCAGAGTCACGATCATATTGTGAATACGGTTTTTGACCGCCAGGACCAGAGGGGATCTGTCTACCAGGATATTGACCTCTCCATCCATCATTTATATCTCCTGGTGTTGTAACTCCATATTGACGTGATTTGTCATATCCTTCCTTTGAAAAGTCTTGGCCAGATGGACTATATTCTCCAGGTCTGACTCCTTGTCCATCTTGTGTGTATGTTCCAGGTCTTTGGCCTTGTCTGTCTTGGGTGTAAGTTCCTGGTCTTTGACCTTGTCCATCTTGGGTGTAAGGTCCTGTTCTCTGTCCTTGTCCACCATGGGTGTATTCACCTGGTATATGACTTTGTCCATCCGGGACATATGTCCCTGGGCTTTGATCTCGTCCATCTTGGGTGTATGTTCCTGGTCTTTGACCTGGTCTATCCTGATTGTACGACCCAGGCCTTTGACCTTGTCTATCTTGGGTGTACGTTCCTGGCTCTTGTCCATCATACCCCTGTCCATAAGCTCCAGGTATTTGACCTTGTCCTCCTTGAACATATGTTCCTGGCCTTTGACCTTGTCCTTCTTGAACATATGTCCCAGGCCTTTGCCCTAGTCCACCCTGAATAGTTGTACCAGGCCGTTGACCTATCCCGTCTTGAGCGTATAATCCCGGTCTTTGACCTTGCCCATCTTGGGAAAATGTTCCTTTTCTTTGACCTTGTCCTTCTTGAGTGTATTCTCCGGGTCTTGTAACTTGTCCTCCTTGGGCGTATGTGCCAGGCCTTTGTCCCTGTCCATCTTGGGTATATGTCCCAGGCCTTTGGCCTTGTCCATCTTGGGTGAATGACACAGGTCTTTGACCTTGTCCATCTTGGGTGTATGTTCCAGGCCTTTGACCTTGTCCATCTTGAGTGAATGTTCCTGGCCTTTGACCTTGTCCATCTCCAGTGAATGATAAAGGTCTTTGACCTTCTCCATCCTGGGTATATGTTCCAGGTCTTTGACCTAATCCATCTTGAGTGAAAGATCCTGGAATTTGTCCATGTCCATCTTGGGTAAATGTCCCTGGTCTTTGACCTTGTCCGTCTTGAGTGAATGATCCTGGTCTTTGTCTTTGTCCGTCTTGGGTATACGTCCCTGGTCGTTGTCCTTGTCCACTTTGAGTGAATGATCCTGGTCTTTGCCCTAGCCCATCTTGGGTATAAGTCCCTGGTCGTTGACCTTGTCCATCTTGGGTATATGTCCCTGGTCGTTGACCTTGTCCATCTTGGGTATATGTCCCTGGTCGTTGACCTTGTCCATCTTGGGTATATGTCCCTGGTCGTTGACCTTGTCCATCTTGGGTGTATGTCCCTGGTCGTTGACCTTGTCCATCTTGGGTAAATGTCCCTGGTCTTTGACCTTGTCCATCTTGCGTGAAGGATCCTGGTCTTTGCCCTTGTCCATCTTGGGAGTGTGATCCTGGTCTTTGACCTTGTCCGTCTCGATCTGTTCCTGGTCTTCGGCCTCGTCTATCTTCAGTATATTGTCCTGGTAATTGGCCTTGCCCGTGTACATATGCGCCTGGTATTTGTCCTTGCCCGCCTTCAGTATAATCAGGAGGAATTTGACCTTGTCCACCTTTGTAGAATGCTCCTGGTCTTTGAACTTGTCCGTCTGGACCGTAAATTCCTGGTCTTTGGTTCTGGTCGTGTGTTCCTGGTACCTGTACATGCGAACCTTTTGGTCCTGGTCTGTGACCACCTTCAAGATTTATTCCTGGGATTTGACCTGGTCCACCTGGTGTATACGTTGATGGTCTTTGAGTTTGACCACCTTGGGGAAGTCCACCTATTCTTTGACCCCTTCCACCATCGATGTATGTATCCACACCCTGGCCTTGACCCGGAATTAGAACCTGTCCACCTGGCGTGTGTGTTCCTGGTATATGCCCTTGCCTGTCTTGGCCGTATGTCCCCGGTATTTGTTCTTGTCCATCTTGAGCATATATTCCCGGCGGTCTTTGTCTTTGTCCATCTTGAGTATATGTTACTGGTATTTGTCCTTGTCCGTCTTGAGTGTATGTCCCTGGTCTTAGACCCTGTCCGTCTTGGTTATATGTTCCTGGTCTAGTGCCCTGACCATCATATGTAAATGTTCCGGGCCTTGATCCTTGTCCACCTTGGCCATATGGATCTGGGCTCTGACCTGGACGTCCTTGCGTCTGTAGCCTTGAACCGGGAATTTGACCGTCTTGGGTATTATATCCTGGTAATTGTACTCCTTCACCATTTTCTGTTGGTCTGCCAATTCCTCCACCTTGATTCAACGGTCCCTGACCTCCTGGCGTGTACGTTCCTGGCGTTTGACCGCGTCCACCTGGAGTATATATTCCCGGAATCTGCCCCGTGCCCTGCGGTCCTACTCCTGGACTTTGAGTGAATGAACCAGGTCTCCTACCTTGGCCACCTTGTCCAGGTGTTTCGGGGCCGCTTGGGTACAGTTGTCCTGGGCCTCTTGAGCCGGTGTCAGTTGGTGAACCTCCCATTCCTCTTCCAGAAATTCTTCCATCTGTGTATGTCCCAGGCCCTCTCACATAACCACGGTGTCTCTCTCCGGGATCCGCATTGTAATCTCCTCCATAAGCTATCTTTTGTGACTGTGTATCACAATCTTCACATCCGGAACTAAATCCAGACTGGCTTTGCGCCTGTCCCATCCCACGATTGCCACCTGAAAAAACATTCAGTCGGAATAATAACGCTCTAATACCAAAAATTGTACAAACGGTAATTTTACATCATCGGGCCCTGACACTGAGTGACCGATTACCGAATAATAGAAAGCCTGTTATCTATATATATATATATAAAAATCAAATGCTGTTCGTTTGTCTCGCTAAAACTCGAGAACGGCTGGGTCGATTTTGCTGATTTTGGTTTTGAAATGTTTGTCGTAGTCCAGGGAAAGTTTAAACGGTGAGAAAATATGGAAAAGTTGCGAGGAAGATAGTAAAAACAACAATTTCATTTTCCCATATAAACTGTTCTACGTTCCTGTGAATTGCTAACCGTTCATCCGATCAAGGGCAGATCCAGGATTTTTTTCTGGGGGGAGCACAAGGGGCGGACGGGCAAAAAAATCAACAATTAGGTACAAGTTCAAGTATGTATAGGAAGGTTTATGAAAGTGTCAAAATAATTGAAAAATTAAATGTTTAAGGCTCTGCAACCGGGCTCGAAAAGAAGTATAACTTGGAAAATAACTGAAACAAAAGTGTTTATGTAATTTTTGGAGCATACTTTGCAATTTTTTTCTATCGAGGGAATTTTATATATTTTGCGTTTGGGCGCGGGCAATGTCTAGATATTATCTTCAAGAATAACATATATTTTTTAAGAGCTTTAAAACTTACCGTGTTTAAGGGAGATATGTAAGAAATCGGTAGAAATTCGGGTTGCGGGCCCTTAATAAAGACAGTTTTAGCTTCTAAGTATGTACTGTAATGGAATCTCCACAGTACACAAAAATACCGTCTGCCCCGTGCCCCGTGCCCTGCCCCCCCCCCCCCATAAATCCGCCCATGCATCCGACTGCGATGAAACTTTGGTGAGTTGTTGTGAGCACGCCCGCAAAGGTTTCTGTATTTACTGGTGAGCTCTGGCATTTAAAAAATTGCAATTGGTGCCACGCGAACTGTTTGAAAACTGAATGTACCGGGACATAATGTATGGAATGCGGGAGAGGGTGGCGGATGAGAGAGGGGTGAAGAATGAGGGAGGGGAACTCGGGAAAGGGGGTCCGCGGGAGGGGCGGGGAGGGGAACCAGAGAGGGGGAAGAGGAACTCGGGAGGGGGGAGAGGAATACGGGAGGGGGGTTCAAGGGACAGGGGAAGCGGGTGAGGGGAGTGAGGAGAGGGAAGGAGGAAGGGGAACGGGACGGAAAAGGACACGAGCTCTGGCATCATAAAATTTGTGTTAAAAAAAATTGCAATAAGTGGCACACGAGCTGTTTGAAAACTAAATGTATCGGGAATGAATGTATGGAATGCAGGAGGGGGGAGGGGAACCCGGGAGGGCGGAGGGGAACTCGGGGGGGGGAGGCGAGCTCGGGAGGGGGGAGGGGAGCTCGGGAGAGGGATCCCGGGTGGTAGGTGGTGATTATGGGAGGGGGGAAGGGAACTCGGGATAGGGGTTCGCGGGATGGGGAAGGGGGGAGTAGAGTGAGGAGAGGGAAGGTGGAGGAGGAGTGGGAACGCGAGAAGGAAAGGGGACGCGGGAGAGGAAGGGGAGAAGGAAGGTGAACGGGACGAATGGGAAAGGACGCGCAGGGAGAAACAATTTCGTTATTAAATGGCATAGCAACGCATGCCGGGTACCAGCTAGTAGAATATAAATCTTATACCTTATCAGAAGCTCATTGTACGAGTACATCTGTGCATATTAAAATTCTAGGATACCCGCGAGTTTTGCGTTGTTAGAATATCTTTCTAAACTTTTGATCAAGGGCGGATCCAAGATTTTTTTCTGGGGGGGACACAAGGGGCGGTCAGGCAAAAAATCAACAATTACTGTTAGGTATTTTTTCTGAGGGGGGCACATGGGGCGGACGTGCAAAAAAATCAACAATTACTGTTAGAAATAAACTTGAAGTACAAGTTTCTATATACAAGTTCAAGTATGTTTAGGAAGGGTTATGAAAGTGTCAAAACAATAGAAAAATTAAATGTTTAATGAAGACAGTTTTTGCTTCTAAGTACTTACCATGATGGAATCTCCACAGTATACAAAAATACCCCCCCCCCCCCCCCTAAATCCGCCCTTACTTTTGATTGCTAGGAATTTCTAATACTAGTAAGTAATGGTTTTTACGCTAGTTAAAAAGAGCCTAGGTATTATTTTTATGGCGCCTTTGATGTGATTTTTCTCAAAAACAGCGCTATACAAATTATCAAAATATTTGTAACCTTTAGGCCAACTACTGGTCAAGTAAATTTTATAATGCACTCACTGACGACTGCTCTAGAGCCTTCAGGGCTAGACTCGGCCTCCGCCCTGCCGGGGGGAGTGGACTCTCCGATGTTTAGATACTGTGATTGTGTCTGTCCTCTGTAGCGCCCCCTGAAGAGCGGCTTGTAGGCAGTGGCTGGGGCTGAATCTCTGCGCGATCTCGCTTTGAGGACTTTTTGCAAAAGGCTGTTTTCGTAGACTGCCTCTGCATTCTGGGGCGTATGAAGTCCAAGCTTTTGCCACTGAAAAATAATACGAGATTATTTCAAAATAAACTTCAACGCCGTCGAAAATGCACATAATACATGGGTTAGGTAGGCGTTCAAATATTTACAATAAATTAATCATTTTTACAAAAAAAAAACTTGCAAAAAACTAAAAAATTGCATGTAGGTAATATTTGCAAAAAATAAGATATTTACAAATATTCAAGATAGGAACGCAATTTTTTTTTTGTTAAATTCTGGCGGCGGAGAAGATTTTTAATCTCTTCTTACTAACGCATAATACGAGTAGGCATATATTCATTGGGGAAGAGATTTGGTTCAGGAGCAGTATAATCCTCCCACCGAGAGAACCATTAGCAGGTCTATCCTACATACATGATGATAGTATAATCTAAGTCTCTCTAAGATAGTCATCAGGAACATAATGACTCGCGTCCTCCAAAATAGCTGAGTTCCTCAGGAGGAGTCGAATAATATCTCTCTTTCACAAAGCCCGAGCATACCCAGAAGAAAATTCGACGGGTGGAGCCAGAGATAGTGGCCGCACTTCCTCGTTTAGAGGAATTTCAAAAACTTACTGGTCCCTTTCTAACATGAAAGAGCACCCCACCTCATGAGGAATTCAGATAGTTGTGCTATTCTCCAGTCTACTGCGGAACATGGAGAAGTAGTATATACCTAATTCTCAGAGTACGTAGGTACATACCTATGGGTATCCCGATTATATAACAATTTATTACCACATGAGTTTACCTCGATAACTTGTGTGTAAGTTTCCATTCACATCAATCATTGTTTTTGGAAAAAAATTCATTCAAAAATACAGATAATTTTTGCATGACACAGAATGGGCAAATACAATTTCGGATGTGGGTCATATTATAAAAAATGACCTTAGCACCATTATCTGGGGTTATTGAAGTGGCCCCAAATATCTCTAACTCAGTCCGTCCTCGGAAGAGTCAATGACTTATATCACTTATCTGTGACACTTCTAACACACTTTTGGTTTTGTCGCAATATTGGAGCTCTAATCAATTCGCCGCGAATCATAATATCGTGGGACCGAAGTATGCTTGCCAGCTCGTAGCTCATATACCTACTCCCACAAGAAGATAAAGTCGTAAAGACGATGAATGTGAATTAGGACAAGAATCCGAGTGTTCAAAGTGATGTCAAATATTGTCCTCTACATTGTACTTCCGGGTCGGGTACTCCTTTAGTACCTACCTGCCTGCCTGTACTCGGGACCTACGGTAGACTTGGACATCGTTCGCCAAATTAAGTATTTGTTCGTCCTAATTTTCACCTTGGCATTTCACAATAATCCATTTTTTTATATGAACAGAACATAGGAATAAGAAAATTTTCGTTTGATTATCTTTAGGGATGCCGTGCATGGGTAGAGTCTTTTTAAGAAAGGAATTTTAGGAGATTCTGAGAAGGAAAAAGGGATGTTAGGAATCTGGGCGAGTCAGCGTATCCAGGAGTGATCTGAGATGTGCTCATTGTAACACATTTCTTCAGACTGATTCGTGTAT
Source organism: Limnephilus marmoratus (assembly GCA_917880885.1). Classification (NCBI taxonomy): domain Eukaryota; kingdom Metazoa; phylum Arthropoda; class Insecta; order Trichoptera; family Limnephilidae; genus Limnephilus; species Limnephilus marmoratus. The sequence continues at coordinate 37,309,451 of OU862920.1, read as the reverse complement.
GTTTCGAAAACTCGACTATCATGGAGAGCATTAGTTTCTTTGTTTCCGATGGTTATTCCCGATGGTTACCGACAGCATAGATTGTTTTATCTCCCGGCTTACAGAACTAACTTGCCAATGGTCATGCCAGTCAGGAGAGCTGTCTTATCGTTAAATAGAATCACTTCAAATGTCGATATTTTTAACATCAATGAAGCACTTCAAAAGGCAAGCTTTCTTGCCGTTAGTCTAAATCTTTTTATCTAATGTAAAATATTTTCTCTTTTAAAAACACTTTGAAATTGTAATTTTGTAATGTTTTCAAATTGAATTGAATTGAATCTATGAATTTATCACCGACTGCGGCGCAAGGCAATGGGTCGAGAGAATCCAGTAGGATTTTCACCTTGTAAACTCTGATACCTCTGCTAAGTCACCAAATGTAGCTAACCACCTGATGTGATCTATGGCAGATGTGTTGGTTTTCCAATGAATGTATCACAAGGCGGTGGTACCCGAAAAAATAATTGAAATTATAACGGAATGTACGCAAAACTCAGTACCTAAGTAAGTATGTAGAATTTGACCTACTTAAATTAATTTGACGTTTCAACACCAGTAAAATGGTTCCTTATCTTATAAATATATACTAAGCATGAACTACATAATTTATATTTAAAAGAAAGTACCCATTCGTTGGTGAAATTACTATGAAGTAAAGATGGCTGATTTTATACATGACCAAATAAACAAAATAGCTTCCCTCGTCAATAATTTGAAGTTTTGTAGGTACCTACTTTTTTTCAGTATCAATCTATGTAAGTAGGTATAGTCTGTCAAAAAAGAGTAGAAAATATAAAAACTTGAACTACTAAATTTGTAGACTGGCAACACCAATTTAACTGTTAAATATTTTTTTGAAGTGCAATGACACTGAATGTATAGAACACAGTAAACCACATTTTAAAAAACATTTTTTCTTCATGACATAAAATTGATTAAAAGGCGATTTATAAAGCGTTGCTTTAATTTAATTTAACATAAATTTGAATTTAACAATAGATAGAAAGGAAGAATCACTAATGGTGAGTTTAGTAACACTACTTTTAGATATGAATGAGTTAAATATATTCAGATCTAAAATTAGAGACATGATCAGGCAACGCTAGGTACTTTATCTAGTATTAAATAAATGTGAGCAATTTCTAAACTGTGCTTTATATTTTATTACATTATAGTTTTTCTTCATTATGTTAACACAAAATTTCAAAGGTATAATAATAATATACCTATACGCAATTCTAATTTTGAGATCGGCGGGTATCTATACTGCAATGAAAAAATATTTTTTTCACTATTATGCCTTTTTAATTTTTTATAAAAATGTAGGTTACACAGCTTTACTTTAACACCATGAGTTATGTGTTTAGTATTGCCATTTGAACAACAGTGGTGCCCTCATATATTTTCTACTCTTATTTGACAAACTGTAAGTTTGTTTTTCCGCATCAATATCTGTTCATACTTTATTTTTTCTTTATCAATATTGTTGCAGGTAGACACAATTTTTTTTTCAGTGAGCAATTCAACTTGCGAAAGGAAGAGGGAGACGAGTCGAAATATCGTACCTACATAGTACATAGATATACCTACTATTTAGAAATTTTGAAAAATTCTACAAAAAGTAGGTAATTAATAGGGTTCACTAACTATTTTTTTGCATTTTTGACTTATACCTACCCTTCATCCTTTCTCATACAGATTGTTAGGTAACGCTGATGCAAAATCTATAAAGTTTGGATCACAAAAGTGGTCATCGAGAAAATTTATTTTATTTATCATATTATTTTTAATTACTAAGATTCGTTAAAAAATAATCCGAAGCAGTTAAGCTATAATGTTATAAATACATTATTTTCTAACGGATAAACTAAAATTGCTTCCTACGTTGAATAATGACAAGTATCTTTTTCGGATCACTGAAGAATTATTGCATTAGATTTTTTTATCACGATAAGTTAACCTAATTATCAAGAAGTGACATAAATAAAATTATATTATAAGATCATGCAAGCTACAAATTTAAGATATTTTCTCCTAATCGTACGTGGATCTGTCGTACGTCCACATTGTTGAGAGTAACAAGGCGCGAGAAAGGCATATCGTCGTTAATAATAATATAACCCATGTGACAAAATTTAGTCGGTTTTAATGAAAATTTTATATAAAGTCCACTTTTTTAATGAACGAACTAATAGAAATTTAAAAAAAATGAAGATATGTGTCTAATTTTTTAGCAGTTTTTTATAATCTCCTGTTGTTCTAAAATCCATTTTGGATGTTTTGTGCGTGCAACGACGACATATATTTCTAACACTTTCATTGCTAGGAATTTTAACTATATTAAAAATCCGCCTTCTTTCTCGTATTTTCTATATATATACAAATCAATTGCTGTTCGTTTGTCTCGCTAAAACTCGAGAACGGCTGGGCCAATTTAGCTGATTTTGGTTTTGAAATGTTTGTCATAGTCCAGGAAAGGTTTAAACGCCGAGAAAATGTGGAAAAATTGCGAGGAAGATAGTAAAAACAACCATTTCACTTTCCCATATAAACTGTTCTATCTACTTTCCTGTCAAAATGTATGTATGCGCATAACTTTCGAATGACTATTTCAATAAAACTTTAGGGATTTGATATGTGCATGCCCGCAAAGGTTTCTATATATACGGGTAAGCTCTGGCATTATTAAATTTGTATAAAAAAAATTGCAATAGGTGGAATGCGAGCAGTTTGAAAAATGGATGTACCGGGACTGAAGAATGGAATACGAGAGGGGAACTTGGAAGAGATGAGGGGAACTCGGGACGGAGGTTCGCGGGACGGGGGAAGCGGGTGAGGGGAGTGGGGAGGGTAGGGGGAATGGGAACGCGAGAGGGGAAGGGGACTCGGGAGAAGGAGGGGAGGCGGAAGGGGAACGGGACTAATGGGAAAGAACACGCAGGCAGAAACAATGTCTTTATTAAGTGGCATAGCAACGCATACCGGGAACTCGTTATCTTTAATATAAAAATGAATCGCTGAATTTATTGGTAAGCGCAAATCTCGAGAGCAGCTGAACCGATTTCGCTAATTCTTTTTTTAGAATATTCCTTGAAGTACGAGGATGGTTCTTACGGAGAGAAAAATTAAGAAAATTGCGCAGAAAATTGGATAATTTCAGAAAATCCTTACGACTTTCGCACGTTTGACAGTTCGCGTGTTTGAGAATGACATTTTGCAAAACAATGTTTGTTCAATCAGGATTCTATTTTTGAAAATCTTTAAGTTGATTAATTTAAAGTAGGTACTCCCCTAATAGTTTGAATCGTATCAAGAATTTTAGATATTTTAAATAGGTTCCTATGTTCGGTACCAAATTTAATATAGGTACATGAAAAATGGAAATTTGATTAAAAATTGTAAAAGGTGCCACGCGGGCTGTTTAAAAACTGAATGTACTGGGATTGAATATATGGAACGCGGGAAGAGGGTTGGCGGGACGAGGGAGCGGGAAAGGGAAGAGGGAAGGCGGGGAAGGTGGAAGGGGAACGCAGGAGGGGAAGGGGACGTGTGAGGGCGGTGGAGAACTCTGGAGGGGGAGTGAAGTGGAGAGAGGGAAGGTGGAGATGACGGAGTGGGAACGCGAGAGAGGAAGAGGACGCAGGAGAAGAAGGGGAGGCGGAAAGGGAACGGGACGAATAGGAAAGGACACTCAGGGAGAAACAATTTCTTTTTTAAATGGCATAGCAACGCATGCCGGGACCAGCTAGTAATAATATAAATGGAACGACCGATTGATTTGATTTGTATGCAATTTAGCAGACGGCGGTGTAAGTTAAAAGGTTGGGTAACCATCCAGTAGACGGCGTTGTATTTCGTTAGCCACAGCAATGAGTGGCCGGGTCAGCTAGTCGCTTATAAAAAGTGGATAAAAGTTTCAAACCGTTAAAATAAAACTTTGGGTAAGGGTAAGAAACCGGTCCCTCGAGTGTTTTATGTTCTAAGGCGGGTTGTAGCTTCCATACAATTGTAACAATCATAACACAATTATAATATTTGCATCGCACGGCACAATGAAGACTCTTTTATTAACGTCTTTTAAGTAGGTTTTTACAAAGTTAGTTACTTTAAATCTCATAATCAGCTTCCTAGTTTTTATTCCGTTCAATGATTGGACTTGAAAATTCAAATAACCTCCAAAGCGCGTTCAATAAAAAGAATAAAAACTATTCAAAATACGTGTAAATTTCGTAAGTACCTAAAGCATGTTTAGTCAGAATAAAATAGTCCAAATGTGATATAAAAATAAAATTATGCAGGTAAAACACGTTGATCATAAAGTTTTAGTACCAATTAAAGTCCAGACTGCTGTCCAGAAACACGAAGATATTAGTGTACAAAACACTTATCTTAACACAGACCAGTACTTACGTACGCGAGGAATGAGCGAGCACTGGACGTTTTTGAAAGAAAAAATTTGAGACGCATCTTCGGACCGGTTCTAGAAAATGGATTTAGGCGCAGATGTTATAACAATGAGCTCTATACTTTGTTTAAGGAGCTAAACGTCGCGAAATTTATAAAACTGGGAAGACTTCGGTGGCTGGGTCATGTGGAGAGAATGACCGAGCATCAAGTCCCTGCTGAACTCAAGACCAATAGGGCGAAGGAGCCTGGGAAGACTAAGATGGAGCGACAACGCCCTCAAAGACATATCTATCTTGGAGCTTCTAAACTGGAGAGAGCTGGCACAAAACCGAGATGAGTGGAGGAAGATTCTTTAGGAGGCCAAGACCCACCAGGGGTTGTAGAGCCAATAGTGATGATGATGATGACTTTATTCATAAAATATAAAATACAAGTTTATTCATCAAAATCGACATGTTTCCCTTCGAAGTACTCACCCTCAACTGCAACGCACTTACGCCAGCGCTTGATCTAATCCTCAAAATACCGCTGGTACTCAATTTTCAGTATGTCCGTCAGGGCCGTTTGCGATTTTTTCATAACACTTTCCCGGGTGCCGTAACGCGTTCCGCGAAGCGGTTTTTTAAATCCGTTGAACTGGATAAAGGCGCAGGGAGCCGAATCAGGTGAATTCGAAAGCTGCTGGATAGTATTCGTGTTGTTTTTGGTAAAAAAAAACTCGTGAATAAGAATTACATTGTGCGACGGTGCATTATTGTGGTGCAAAATTGATGCTATTTTCATACTTGTAAAAAATTGAAAACACGCACAAAGGTAGATACTCACACTTAGTACAGAGTAAATTTTACCAACATCAAACTATGACGCTGAAATTTTGAGTCAAGCGTTAGTGATAGGCGTAGCCCAAAGATATATAGCCTAACAACAACAAAAAATTATTCCAATCGGGTGCTGACAAAGTCACACGGTGGTCGGTCCTAAAACTTTTTGAACAATCTGGTATGCAGAATCTACCTTCTAGTTGTTTGAACCCTTTGAACCCATGTCTCATTATTTAGAGTTTTCATCGAGACCATTTAGATTTTTTTTTGATACTTGAGGTGAAATTTCACAAATTTTCACTGTTTTCGTGCATATATAATACGATGGATGGAAAACACAAAAACGTACAACAAAAAGGTAAATTTTCATGAGAGCAGAAAACAACTATTTTTAGAGTTTGATTTAATTTCTTGCTCTCGTTAAAATAGAATAATTTTTTGTTTGTTAAGTTTGATATTTCAAATGTATTATTAAACCATACTTAAATTAGGGGATACCTTCTCGCGTTTTTGTTTTACTAAACATTTTCAGTATCTATGTTTGGATGACGACTATTAATGTTTTAGATTCTTTAAAAAAATGTTTCATTATTAAAATAATATTAATTTGTATTGTTTTACCTAAAAGTAGTTATAAAGGAGAAAACTAATGATTCGACAATAAATTGTTGCAATACGCTGCAGCCGCGAGATAATGCCAATCTTTCTGTTGGTAACACAAAGAACTAAGTGCTTTGATACGTTTCCATATTTCTAACCTTTCACGAGACAAACCTCATAGCATCAGAACACAAAAATATGAAAAAGACGATGATAAAAAGTATCGTGTTTACAAGTAAATAATGAGACACGTTCTGAATTATTTTACTACCCATCGTACTTGGGAAGGTGCGGCTTTGTGTTACTGATAGAATTGATGGTAGTGTTTCTCCGTACAACTCAAAAAATTATTTTTTGTAGTTAAGTTCTTTTTTCTCACCCATCGAATCAAGTTGTTTTAAAACAACAAACTAATTGATTTGCAAAGGATATTTGTGAAATATTAGTGAAATAAATAACAAATATACTTACTATTATCTTATTGTTGTCTGCTTCATTTTCAAGCTTATTGATGGCCCCTCCAATTTCCAGCGGAGCGCTTTCAAAGCTGTTTTCTTTCAAAGCTTGGGGCGAATGCTGTATCTAAAAAAAATAGTACATTTAGAATATTTATTTTTTAAATAATGTCAAAAACAGGTAAAATGAGGCAGTAAAACAAAATCCAGTGCATTATCTATTAGCCATCGATCATGCAAATTTGAATTGCAATAAAGGAACAAAATCCAAAAATGAGTTAAAAATGTGTATGTAATTTTATTTTTCTCTTTCGATCTGCGTTCGTGCAATATTTCTAGGAAAATAAGTGTGGGCTTAACGACGTTTGTACATTTTAATTGGATTTTTTTATGATATATTAAAAATAATTAAAATGTTGTTAATGAAGAAATTTACAGAAAGTTAAGTACTCTGAAAGTTACATTCAATATTATTTTGTAATAAAAAAATCTTTTTCGTAGGTCTACAAAACCAGTGGATATGATTTTTTCTAAACTTTATTTACGCTCTCTTGAACAAATAACATTTTGTTCTTTACAACATTTCAAATGTCCGTGATCAATACATTTCTATTTAGACATACATATATAGGTACATACTTATAATATCAACGCGCCTTATTCAAAAGGGTAGGTAATTATATAATCTGAAAATATTGTGTAATACGCTTCGTCAAGATTTTTAGGTTATTAAGTTTTGAACATTTTTAACGCATACCTACATATGTACATCAGGAAAATCAACATTTAAAAAAGAATTTCTATCATATGTATAAGTACATACATTACACAGGATGTGTCGATAGACATTGTATACTGGGTACATCGACCATCGATTACTGGGTACTATTCTAAAATGCATACCCGACACAAATTATAATGATTATTACATATTATTACTTCAAATAAGTCTCTGATTTTCATTTATCGCAACTAATTGGTACACAGCTATTATTGAGGACACTCGCACAAAAATAATATGATATAATATTTTACAAAAACAATAATAATATTAATAACCGTTGCAAACGCTCGCACGATAAAAGTACATTTGGAAGAGTAAAAATATTTAAAGTGAATTGTAATTGGAAGAATTACAATATAATTTAAATTAAAATTTGCTTAGTTTTAAACCACTCTATTTATAACACACAATAGTCAACAACTAGTTTCGGTTATAACTAACCTTCTTCAGGACTGTAATAATATAAATTTACAGACATATACATAAATATACAGAGATAACAATAAGAAGAGAGAGAGAGAGAGAAATAAAGGGAGCAGAACATACATAAGAGCATGGTAGGTAGAGGATGGGTGAAGGGGACCAGGCTAGGTATTACAAGAGGATTAAGAGAACAGCTTTAAAATTGGAGTTTTGGATAATTATTTTTGTTTACATATTTGAAATAAAACCATTAAACCAAAAAATAATAATATAAATAAAGTGATTTAAAACTCATTAAATTATAATGTCACACACTGTCTTAAAAATACACGGTCTTCCTGGGGACTCTCAAGAAAGAATATTCTAACCATAACTCTCGTATTCAGATTCCAAAAAAATAAAAAGGGTTGAAGAATTTTCTTGCATTAAAATTCTCAGAATTTATTGTGATAAGTGTCAATAAAAGGTATGGAGATTGAACGTGTAAGAAAAACTTTCTGATTTAGTCCTGGTAAAGGGTGCATTGGTAACGCGCAGACAAAAAATATACAAGAAATAAAGAGATACAAATGATGAAATAATATGAAACCTCTCATAAAACCAAAAATCTTACGCTTGAACTCAAAGAAATAGCGCACAAGTAATGAAATAGGTCAAATTATAAAAGATAACAAACGCCACGTATTTTTTTATCTCTACCACTCATTCATTCACTTCTAATAGAAAAATTGACCATGAAATTTGTTAAAATCCACCAATAAAAAAGTAGGTATATATTATGAATGATTTTTTTTTGTATTCATCTTATGAGTTGTGTAAATGGATGGGTTGTTTTACAGAATTTGAACAATTCATCAAATTTCAAAGTTAACATTTAAGTTCTGTAAAAGTTCTAGACAAGTTTTGTTACTATCCAAGTACTTTGAAGCAACCCATGATTTAATAACAGCCACACTTGAATAGATCTTTCACAGAACTTTATATTTTTTTAAAGAAAGATAAACATTCCCGGGTTACGAATAACCCGACAATATTTGAAAATCTCCTACTCCCACCACAGTATAATTAAACATTCCCGGGTTACGAATAACCCGACAATATTTGAAAATCTCCTACTCCCACCACACTCCCACCAAATATTGCTTAAGTCGTGATGGATGACTTAGCCGGACGAGGAATCGAACACGGAACGCCTGGGTGGGACCCAAACGCAATGCCCACTCAACCACCGACCGGTCTATTGAATGTTAACTTTGAAATTTGATGAATTGTTCAAATTCTGTGAAACAACCTGTTCTTATTATAATGAAATTTGATTGATACTCTGAGGAATAGGCAAAGGAGAATGAGAAAGATGTGTAAATATTCCGAGATCCTTTTGGAGATAGTCTGTTCCGTCTGGCCTGCATTACTTGTCACAGCTGAGTTTATAAACTCCATCTGTCTTAAGAGTAAACTTGGTTTTTGCAGGCTTTTGAAAGGCTTTCTTTTCTCAGTATCCAGGCAATTCTGTGAATTTTGTGAAAAGATGCCTTATTCTATGTGCCATTGAAAAAAGCAGTAAAAATGGTGTAAAACACTTGTATCAAAATTAATTTTTGAAGTGAAAACTTCTTTAACACCGTTGCCATTTGAAACTCTATGAAACAAAAAAATAGCGACACTAAAAGCAAACAAACACATGCATCTGTAGGATTTAGCCTGCGAGACAATGAGATAGTATAATATGTATCCTCTATGTGCTGTGTTTGTGTTTCGTAGCCTCCCCACTCTTGTCTTTAGTTTTCTGAAGGTTTCACTTCTACCGCATGTGAATTGCACATTCTGACTTTTTGGATGGTGACGCCGTGTTGCGGTTCCTCTTTCTTTAGCCAACGCTTCGGATCGCGTTACAATGTCCATCATCACAAGAACGTGCAGTGCAGACGATAGACACTGTAACGCTATTCGAAACGTCGGCTAATTATGAATAAAGCGTGACACGGTATAATAAACCAAAAATGAATCACCGTGATCAATCTGTCACCAAAACGCCACCCAACTTTCCCATTAAAAATAGTTACAGAGAATAAAGAATTTGAGGTGGCAAGGGGTGGTGAAGGGGTGTTTAAGGTGTCATCCGTTTTTTATGAAAATGTGTAGGTATTTTAATCTTCGCTCTTGCGTCCTGTAGTTACAACAATATTTGTTTTCCTGCTTAAAAAACAATTAACAACCATTTTCCAAACTAGTTCAAAAACTTTTTCGAAACTGTCGGTGTGCGCAAATAGTCCTCTTTAAGATGATTTGCCTGAACATCTCTTTCAGGAGCTAAATATTAAATTAATTAGAATAATTATACGGGATCATTACAAAACAACGCGATCACTTTTGCTATGTATCTAATTGATTGTTATAATATGTTATCAGTAGCGACTCGTGACTTTTGGGTGTGCTAGGGTGCTAATATTAAAAAAATGGCATCATGGATGTTGTCGTATGCGAAAATTTTTTTTTTTTTCAAAAATCGGTGTTTTGTATGAAGATTTTTCAGGAAATCGGTACGGCACACCGCCAAACTGAAACTTTCTGAAATTTTTCATACAAAAAACTAATTTTCAAAAAAAAAAAAAAATTTTTTTTCGGCTACAACAACATCAACAATGTCATTTTTTTAATATCAGCACTCTAGCACACCAAAAAGTCACGAGCCGCCACTGGTTGTTATGAGCCGGCCCTGCATAGGCGCAATTGGAGCAGTCCGCTACGGACGCCGACTTGCTTAGGCGCCAAGGAGCCAAGGAGCGAAGGCGCTGATAATACCTAACATTTAATTCAGAGCCCTTGAGGCGCCGCTGTTTGGCTCGGGGCCGGCCCTGCCAGTCTACAAGCAGTGGCGGCTCGTGACTTTTGGGCGTGCTAGAGTGCTAATATTAAAAAAATGGCATTATGGATGTGGTCTTACCTATGCGAAAAATATTTTTTTTTTTTTTCAAAAATCGGTATTTTGTATGAAGATTTTTCAGGAAATCGGTGCGGCGCACCGCCAAACTGAAACTTCCTGAAATTTTTCATACAAAAAACAGATTTTCAAAAAAAAAAAATTTTTTTTTTCGGCTACATCAATAATGCCATGTTTTTAATATCAGCACACCCAAAAGTCACGAGCCGCCACTGTCTACAAGACACGAAAATTCAACGCCAATATCATCGGTCTATGAGATGCACAATGATCATTGATTATACTAATAGTTATTTGAACAGTCCTCGCGTCCAAAAAATAATGTTTTATTAAATCAAATCCAAAATTCCCTCTGAAATCAGAAGACTTGTAAATAGGTAAATAAATACATACCTATTTAATTATACATATACCATGTATGTATTTCGTGACTCTTGAAGTGAAAACTTCTTTAGCACCGTTGTGATTTGAAACTCGATGAAACGATAAAGTGACACTAAAACCTACCGACTCTTGTCTAATTCAGTTTTCTGAAAGTTTCACCACTTTTAGTTTTTTCTTCTTTCAAATAAGGAATTACATATTTTTTCCAATGAAACTTCACCATCTCAATGACGATTCTATTTTTAAACTTTCCTCAGGCAAGTAGCTACCATACAGTTAAAAAAAATCTGAACGAGAAAGTCCAAATGAACAAAAATAATCTTTACTGAACTCTCTTGAACCTAATCTAAACATCTTGAACTGAAAACGAAACTTACAAATAAATTTACATAAACGAAATGCGAAACGGTAGAGTTAAAACACTACTTCGCTACGCTCAGTCAATTATTATAAAATAATAATTTGAAAACTTTGCAAATTAGCCATCTGACAAAGTTATTACTATTTATCCATAACATTCAAAAGTATGCTTTCACTTCATAATTGAAGTTTCCTTTTACATTTTGAAAACAACACTGAAAAAAAAAACATTTTTTCTCAGCAGCTTTAATAAAAAAAAAGTTGCATCATTCCTCAGAAAGAAAAAATAGCTATGGTGGTGTTATATTCATATTAAATTTGCCTACCTTCTCCAACAACAGAAAACCATTCAAAACTATCGCTGGTTTTATTTACCGGTTACTTTCATTTCACAAAATTAAAATACAAACACTCGCATAAAGTTATGCAATAAAGTCGTCGCAGGGTGCAGATCACCCCTGGCAAAGAAGGTGGTATGGAATGGCAATGAACTCACCGTGGGGTGTAGGGAGTGAGCACGGTGCGCGGTGAGCACGACCGCCAGAGCAGCTACGCAAGTGCTGAGCCACGGCATGGCCGAAGTCTCCCCACTAACTGTACCACGCGGTAACTGCCTCTCGTCTCAAGTAGTCTCCCGGCCTGCTCCCTCCCCGCGCATCTTGCCTTCGATTATGAATGACATCCTCCCAGATTCGATAAAGATCCCCCCACCACGCCGCACATGATTGCCCCGGTTCTTGAGAATAACATGTCATTGTTTTTGTGGAGTACTACACCTAATGTATTCACGGTGTTATCGGAGGCGCTTTTCAGCGAACGAGGAAACCAGAAGGCCGCTAAATTGCCTGGTTCTCTTCGGCAGCCACGCAGGAAATTACTAAGATTGCCGGTTAGGGTGTTTTAAACTCCATCACTGCTCTCTTCATCTGCGATCTGCGTCATTGCGATTGTTCTACGTTTTAGCTGTCCCCATGAACGTCGAGTATCGGTCCGTTTCAGCTTTTGACCAAATTGTGATCTCCAGCGTAACTTATAATTATACTAATGCGTTTTTTGTGCCAATGTCGTACCGTCGACGTGGAAATACTAACAGCGCCCAATGCATTTCAAGGTTTGCGCTTCTCAAAATTCCTCCCCTTCACTGACATGCACAACCAAAGATTTCATGGTTTACATAATTTGAGGTGGTTTTTATCGGTTCAGAAGTATCCTTTGTGCGCTCATATTTCTATTTGATTTGAATTAAAAATAAGCAAGAAAAAAATAAGGGAGAAGTAAAAAGAGGCAAGTGAACCAAGAAGAAAAGAGATGATGTAAGGAGAAGTATGAAGAGAATAAAGAAGTAGCAAGAAGGGCCAAGACGAATCAAGAAGAGATAATAACAAATTCTAAGAAGCAAGCAATGAGTGAACAAGAAGAGACAATAAAAGGCAAGAAGAGTTATAAAAAGGCAAAAAAGGAAAAAAAAATGCCATGACGAGCCAAGAAAATGCCAGAAGAAGCAAGAAGAAACGAGAAAAGCCAAGAAGAGGCGGACAGAAGTAAGAAGAGGCAAGTAGAAGCAAGATGAGGTAAAAAGAAGCAAAAAAAGTACACAAAAAGAGGCTAAATGAAGCAAGATGAAGTGAGTAAATACTAGGATTTTCTGAAACAGTCGAAAAAGAGCTAAGAAGAGTCAAAGTGAAACAAAAATTGGCACGAAAGGATCAGGGGAGGCAAGAAAATGACAGAACTCAGAAAATAACTCCCAATCAAAATCCTTATTCCTGCCCATCTTGGTTCAATTATGGTTTATTAGATTACTATTTAACCGATTAAACTCCGCAAGAAGTTGCAAGAAAAACCAAGAAGAGCCGAGTGAGTCAAGAGGCAAGAAGAGACAGGAAGAGACAAGAAGAGACTAGAAAAAACAAGAAGGAGCAAGAAGATATAATAAAATAACGTAGAAGAAGATGCAAAAATAACAAAGGTGAGTTAAGAAGACTCAAGATGCTACAAGAGCCAAGAGCTAAAAATAAAAGAAATATCAAGAAGAGCCGAGAATAGACACTAGAGCTAAGAAGAGTCAAGAAGATCCAAGTAAAGATAATCACAGACGAAGAAGAGATAATGGGAGATGAAGAGAAAAGAAGCTATAAGAAGATACAAGAAGAGACAAGAAGAGACGAAAACACCCAAAAAGAGGCAAAAAATACAAGATATAGCAATTTCAAGATGAGGCAATGAGAGACAAGAAGAGACAAGAAAAGCCACGAAAAGGCAATAAGAGCCAAGGAGTTAGGAGAGTCAAGAGGCAAGAAAAGATGAGAAGATCCAAGAAGAGGCAAGAAGAGCGAAGAACAGCCAGAAATAGACGAGAAGATCTAAAAAGAGCCGAGAAGAGGCAAGAATAAAGAAAGGAAAAAATAAAAATGCTCAATTCATTCCTTTATTCCTGCCCATCCCAAATTCCAATATTGGCTTATTAGGTTGCCATATACGAGTATACCGGTCGATTAACCTCCAACTCCTTCCCACTCTCAGAGCACGTGTTACAAATCCTAACAAATCAGTGCCACCTGTGTATTTTAATCTTTTTTGTATGAAACTAAAATCTAAAATATAGAATGCTGAAAACTTCATTTTGGGCCGCAAAAAATCTTCAATAGGCCACTTGCATCACATTTTAAAAAAAAATCCGGTTTAGGCAAATATTCTAAGACGTTGTTTTTTAAATCGTATTTTTGAAACCCTGGCGAATTTTTGAAAATTTCAGTCCGAAAAATCGGACCATTTTTTTATAATCCGTAAAGCTGGGACATAATTTTATGGGTGCGAAAAACGATAATTACATAGCCGAAAATCATTTTAAAAAAAGAACGTTTTCCACACGAATGGCTCAGGTGAAAAACGAGGCATACCAAAAATATTACATATCATAAATATTTTTTTCCTTGATCCATCTTATTGACCATAAATCATTATAATGTTCAACGTCTATATTACTAAATCCAATGTAATATACTTGTACTTGTAAATTATAATGATAATAAGAATATTATAAAATTTGATTTTGTTAAAATCAGCATCATTATCATTATACCTCTAAAACACGTACAGACAGCAAAAAACGTACGGGGTTCTCTTTAAAACATCTGTCAAAAAGTCAAACCGGATTATAAGTTCGCAGAGAACAAACAATAAATCTTGTGAACGTTAAATGTCAAATTCAAAAATTCGCCTGAAATCAAAGTGATGCCATATAAAAAAAATAAATCAGTGTGGAATTTTACAAAATTAATGGAACATTTTCGGAGACGGGACATTTTCATGTAGTGACGTCACGGGCCCAAATAATGGATTTATTTATTTTAAAAGAAAACTGTACATTCCTAAAAAAATTTACTAACATTTTCGTAATCACACGATTTTTTCAAGTCGTTATAAAATCCATGCAAGTGGCCTATTAAGCCGCATGCATGGGCTTCAGTTTGGAAATGCCTGATCTATTTATATGAATATCATAATATTTTTCACTGGAGTTTTCTTATTCAATTTCTTTAGAATTCCATGAGTTATTTCAAAATTTTATGAAAAATTGACTCATCCTGTTCAATTATTTTGTCATTCGTAGGTTTGTATAATGTAGGTACTCATTCTAGTAAACACATTGTCTCAGTTCGATTGTTACCAAGATATGATTTTCTGATGTAATTTATATGTAAAATGCGTTAAAACAAACGGAAAAGTGGATTTACATTGAATCGCTGGATTTTCAGATTCTTTTGTCCGACATCAGATCTACTGCTGCGAGTTCCGATCAATTAATTATGCGTGGATCATTCAACAGCGACTGCCTTGTTCCAGTATTCTAGGACAAGAAATAATAATGCTGCACGGATAAATTATTATCATAATTGAGTTTACTCGTCCCGCTATTCAAAGTGAATATCTTATTATGCAACTTCTAATAAGCTGAACTAAAATACCGTCGAAACTTAGTCAGGAAATCGCTCTAATGTGCATACTTTGGAATAATATTAAGATATACCTATTACCTATCGTCCTACCTCCTACATATCTTCATCTTTCTCTTTGGATATATTTTCTGGAGGCGTGCTTTTGCTTTTGCATTTTCAGTTACGTTTCTTTAATAGGTTTCTTCATACCTTAGAGAAGAGGGGTAAAGTGTAAACTTCTTTAGCAAGAACTCGGACCCGTAGCCAGACAAGAACCCGCACAAAAGCTGCGCGTATCATCTTGTGTGATTTTCAAATTCCGATCCATCGTGTTATTGGACGAAATAATAAATTTTCTTGAAGAGAGGGGTGATGATTATCAGCAACTGTGTGATTTAGACTGGCAATGTGATTTAGCATTTTTAGCAGATTTTACCCGAAAACTGAGCATATTAAATCTGGGATTACAATTTGTAAAAAAAAATCAACAATTTGAAAAAAAATATTATCTACAATTTCATTCCTGACAAGTTCACAGCAGAAATTAAGACAAAGGTATCAGACTTCGAAAATCGTAGTGATTTCAAGGCGATTTCAATTTGGGGGGCGGGATTGGGTACAGCCGCCCAGGGTACCTTTATTGGATAACCAACACCTCTGCCATAGGTCACCCCAAGTAGTTCGCTACGTTTGGTGATTTAGCAGGGGTGCCCGGGTCCATGGGGTGAGGTTTGTCTAGGTCTTGGAGGCGGATGACCAGGTCACACTAATAAACCAAATAAAATTCAAATAAAAAAATTAGAAAAAACACTGAACCCCAGGTTCCTACTCACCCCTTAAACCCTTTTCCTTCCCAGAACTCTCCTCTCCTTCCTTTCCTTAAAAAACCCTCCTCACGGCATCCCCCTGAGGGAAATTATTTTCCTCCTGTGTGTAGCTCAGGAAAGCTAAAAAAGCTTAAAAAAACATATGACGAGTATTCTTCCAATAAAGTCATGTTATAAATTCTACTATAAATTTATAACTACTCTCGGAAATCGGGGATGGTATCCATGTCATAGGATTTCGTATCTTTAATTTTTACTCTTTGCTTAGAACATAAGTCAGGTTTTAACTTAAGATTAATTCTTCACAAGAGTCCCAAAATAATAGTTACACACGGAACGGTCAATTTCTCAGAATTTTGCAGCATATAGCATGCACCTAAAATGTAAAGCTTCACTCGGTACCCGATAAATCTGCAACTTGTTATTTATATTCTGAACACAAAACTGATTCAAATTAAATCTGTATGCGGTGAATTAAAACTACACTCAGAACATGAAAATTGTTTTTCTTGGACTACAATTTTTTCATTGCACTTCGAATAAGATAATCTTTTTCTTTGAAATGTGTCAGCAGATGAATCCACAACTGAAATTTTAAATTCTGAATACAAAACTGGTTTAAATTAAATCTGTATGCGGTGAATTAAAACGACACTCAGAACATGAACATTAAGGTGGTCCAAAAAATTTTTATTATTATTTTTCATTTGGCCACCCCGTGAATTTGTTACATGTATTCATAGAAATAACATAGTAAAATTTCAACGAAATAGCTCAAGTAGAAAGGGGTGCTCAACCGAGTGCTGTTTTTGACTTTTTTGTGTAAAATGCTTAATTTTTACTTTTTGCTACAGGCCAATTTCGTGTGTTAAATTATTAAATAAATATTAAAATAAACTACTGAAGAGTTTTATGGACAAATTTGAACAGTATTAGATACTTATTTAGTAGACTGTGAAATGAATCAGTGTAGTAAAATGTGTTCATCTACTCGAAAAAAATACGAAATTTTTCTACTTGGGGTTCGAGATATTGAGCCATTGATGAGGCTTAATCAACATCCTACTCTTCGGCAAGTTTTACTCCGTTATTACTACATATTAAATGATTCCAAAAATTTGAAAGATTCCGCGCATGTACTTATTCAAGAACTTATAAAAGAATGGAGTAAATCTAGAATTCCGACCGGACAACAAAATCACTGCATTGAAAAACTGATTAAGTTTCTTAAGAACTGGCTGCTATTGAATAAAAATAGAGGAAGAAATTCTGAAGCACAAAAAAAGGAGTGTATTTGTTTAAAAAAGAACTAGACAAACTTTTTGATATTGCCCATGCAAGCGCTTTGAATTTGATAAAAATTGCGGAAGACAGAGCGTTTCTCATCGATCAAAGATGAGAACGTAAGATGATTATGACCTCAATCGACAAAAAGGTCAAAGAAAGTTCTCTAAAACGGAAACAAGGATCTGAAGAATTGAAAGAAATGGCTGCTGAAAGTAATGCTTCATCTTCGGTGGTGTCGAGACAAGAGTTAGAACTTGAGTGCAGCTTCAGTAGCACTTCTAGTAATGCTAGCATGTTAGAGGATAAGTCCAAAGATGAGTTTGTAGTGCGTCGAGCTGTCTACAAGTGACATATTTACACAATACGTTACCAGTGCGCTTGATCGTAATAAGATTTAAACTAATCAAGAGAGAAGAAAAACAAATTGTTGGATTTGTTAGTTATCATCTACACCAAAGTTTGAATCGAAGCGTCTTTGGCGTCAGATGCGCTAGTAAATCATTTAATACTTTGGAATAGCTTAAAATTGTACGAAGCCATTGATTCCGAAATCAGAATAGCAGCTAGGGGTGTCTTAGAGCGTCACTTATGGTATTTGTCAGATGAACTAGTCTCATTTACCTTGTTTTCTGAGAAGCTGTCGGATGCTGAGAAACAGGCCATTGTTCAAAAAAATAAATTCTGATGGCGGTAATCCTTCAGTACGAGGTGATTCTGCTAAGCTTGCCTCAGAGGTTACATTAGAAGCTTTTACAACACAAAGAACGTTGAAAACGCTGTTAGTTCTTGATGTCACGGACTCTTTCTTGTAATTACCTCCTAATACTTGGAATAACAGTATTGATTTCCTTCAAGTTAAAAGCTGAGTCAAAAATTTGCGTGTTGTTAATGATACAGCGGAGAGAGGTGTTAAACTATTTGAAGATTACAACACTATAGTCACTAAGAATGAGGAAGAAAACAATTTTTACTTCACATCGTTGAACAAAACAGAAAAATCGTTTCTACTGAAGCATTCAAAATGGAGTTAACAAACATACTTTTGAAAGATTGCGACTAATATTATGTTAATTATTGCTTTGTTACCAAAATTTGTTCAAATTTAAATACGTTTTAAACTTATTTGACTAAAATACTTGTAATTTTAATATACCTTAAATTACGTGTTTTACTTAAAATCCAGAACTTTTGTCAGAAACTTCTAATTCGATGAGCACCCCCTTGTACATAAGATAGGGGGCTGAAATTTTTTACACATAATAGGAATGATAGGTGTAACAAATAAAATGGGTGGCTACATCTATATTTGAAAAAACAAAATTTACTATACAGGCCTGGACCACCTTAATGAACATGGTATTTGTAAGATTTTGGCAGCACATACATAGTCTGCGACTAGAATTTTATAACTGCACTTCGAATGAGAGAATATTTTCCTTTTAAATGTATCAGCAGATGAATCCAACTGGAATTTAACATTCTGAATACGAAACTGGTTTAGGTAAAATCTGTATATGGCGAATTAAAACTACACTCAGAACATAAAAATGTTTTTTTTTTTAATCGGCACATCCATAGTCTGCTACTAGAATTTTATAACTGCTCTTCGAGTAAGAGAATGTTTTCCTTTGAAATGTGTCAGCAGAAGAACCCACAACTGGAATTTTACATTCCGAACACAAAACTGGTTTTAAATTGAGCGTGAATCTGCTAGAGAATCCCCAGCTTTAATTAGTATTACTCTCGTAATGTGCGTATGGTTTTCCTACGAATTAAGAATTTCGAAGAATTGTTTGAAACAAAATTTTCAACTCCACTCGAAATATTAGAACGATTTTCAGCGCGATTTTTAACGATCATGAGCACGGAATTCTTTATTTATTCTGTAACGAAACCGGGGAATATTTTTTCTTTAAATGAATGTATAATAATTTTACGTTGATCACTGCAGCGACTGGCCGCACCGTCTGTAGTGAATTGCAAGAATTCCCTTATTTTGTTGTGTGCTTGGATTGTTTATGACAAATATTCAGTGAGAATATTGAGGGAGATCCGTGGGCGATGTTTTTACAATTTTTTTTAGATTTGACAAAAATTTTCATTTCGATGGATCATCAAACCATTCATGTGTTCAAAGTACAAAATAGGATGAAAAAAAATCATGTTCTGGGTGTAGTATCCAGTAGCGGATTAACCTGCTACGCATTTCGAAGAAAACCGTTCTTCGAATAAAGTTAAAAATTAAAAAAATTTGTTTCAAACCATTTTTCAAAATTCGTAATTCGTAGGAAAACCATACGCACATTATGAGAGTAATACTAATTAAAACTGGGGATTCGATAGCAGATTCACGCTCAATTTAAAACCAGTTTTGTGTTCAGAATGTAAAATTCCAGTTGTGGATTCTGCTGACACATTTCAAAGGAAAACATTATCTTATTCGAAGTGCAGTTATAAAATTCTAATTGCAGACTATGTATGCGCCGCCAGAATCAAAGATAAAACATTTTAAGATCTGAGTGTAGTTTTAAATCGCCTCTAACAGATTTAATTTAAACCAGTTTTTTGTTCAGAATATAACGATAAATTAAAATAACAAGTTGCAGATTTATCGTGTACCGAATGAAGTCTTACATTTGAGTTGCATACCAAATGCTTAGAAATTCTGAGAAATTGATTGTTTCGTGTGTAACTATTATTTTAGGGGACGCAGAAACAATCTTAAGCTAAAACCTGGCTTGTGTTCTAAACACGGTGTAAAAATTCAAGATGTGAAATCCTATTACATGGATACCATTCTCGATTTCCAAAAGCGGTTATAAATTTATAGTAAAATTTATAACATGATTTTTATTGGAAGAATACTCGTCACGTGTGATATAAATTGAAATCACTAAAGAGATTTTCGAAGGCTGATACCACTGCCTTAATTTTTGCTGTGTACTTGTCAGGAATGAAATTGTAGGTAATATTTTTTTCCATATTTTTTTACATATTGTTGAATTTTTTTCTTTTCGATGTCGATTTCATAGACGCTTTTGACTTTGGAATGCTGTAACAGTATTCATAATTTATGTTAATGATTTAATTTTGCCTTGTAATTCCAGATTTGATGTGCTGAGTTTTCCGGTAAAATCTGCTAAAAATGCTTAATCATATTGACAGTCTAAATCACACAGTTGCTGATAATTTCGATTTCCGAAAGCAGTTATAAATTTGCACTTTCCTCCTACAACACGGGTCTCTTCTTCCTCTCCTCAAAATGATCCTCCACACAGGCCCTGGGGGAATTTTTTTTCCTCAGGGCCTGAAGTTAATGTAAAACAGGGTTTCCCAAACTTTTTCTGCAATGGAACACTTTGTAAACCCGTAAATTTTAATGGAACACTTGGCTTATTTTTTAGGTTGTCGTATCGAACCTGTTCTTGCACTTTGACTTCGTTACAGCATGATTAGAAAATCCCGCTTCTCATTAAAATGGTGACCGGCCAACTCAGAATGAAACCAACTCAGAACCACCTCAGAAAGGTCATTAAGAGTGATTATAAAAAAATGATAAAAAAATGGTTAAATAGGTTAAGTTGGGTTAGGGTTACCGGTTATTTTAAAATAATTTTTTCATAGCTTTTAATGACCTTTCTGAGGTGGTTCTGAGTTGGCATGGAACCACTAAAACAACTTGTTTTGATAAATTGGGGTACTCTTCAGACAAACTCGCCCTGAAATCATTTAAAGGCTGATTTTGAATTTCGTTTTCAAGTTACAATCAGTATTCACTTGAGCTTAATTTTATTTTAAGAAAGACAAACATTCCCGGGTTCCGAATAACCTGAAAATATTTGACAGTAAGCGGAAAATGTTCCTTGTATTATGATGGAGGTCTTAGCCAGCCGAGGAATAGAACACTGGACGCCTGGGTGGGACCCAAAAGCGATTACAATTCAGCCACTGACCGGTCCTTAATCCTACTGATTTAGCTGTCATGGAAAATGGATTCCGAATCAGGAATCGTCCTTACTAGTTTTCGGAAAATAATCAAAAAAACTTGTTATGTATGTGTTCTTAAAATTCTTTGAAAATCTCTGCTAAAATTTAATTCAGATCAGATCAGATTTAAATGATGAAATCCAAAATTGTAATTTCTTAAAAACTTTTTCAAAAACATTTACGGCACCATGCACGTTTATAGTTCAACCAATTACTAATAACTAATAAGGATGTAGTAAGACAGATTGATTTTAACATTATCTTACTCTCAGGTAAAGTCGATATCGTCAAAAATATTGTTGGGTTCCTTGGGAACAGAAATTTCGTGAAACACTTGCAGATCCGTTATCCCGTTGTTATAGTTTCCACATTGCACAGATGTTTATATTATTGACTCTTACCACAATATCGTACACTATAGTAATAAATTTCAAAGATTTTTATTAGTATGAAAAAAGAAGATTAACTGTGATAACAGCATAAATGGCTCTTTCAACTTCCATAAAGCTTAGTCTCTGTACCTGGAAGGGTACCTAACTTAAGAACTGTTTTGAAATATTTACGCAAATAATAATTTCTTGTGAATAATTTCAGTAGTGTTGAAATGTGAATATGTGTATATTATATTAAATTAAATTCTTCCAACAAATTGTCGCGGAACCCCTATTTAGGTTCTGCGGAACCCTGGTGTTCCGCGGAACACAGTTTGGGAAACCCTGATGTAAAAAAAATAAACATGATTTTTCTTGGAAAAATACTCATCACATCTGATTATAAAAATCGGCATTATATGAGGTGGCAATAAAAAAAAACATGCCCCCCCCCCCCTCCCCGCTCCGGCGCTTTAATCCGTGGTTGAAGTACCCAAGTAAGGGGGCGGCGACATTTTCCTCCGCCCCGGGCGGCCGAAACCCACGCTACGCTACTGGGTAGATCACGCAGGGTCTCTTCAGTAAACGGTAGATCTTGGCTCTAGTCAAGTTGGCCTGCGAGAGAATGATATGGCAATAAATTTTTTATTTATTTCATGAATATTCGGTTGCAATGTATTACAATAATTCCGTGGTCCCACGCAAATCTCCTTTGATCTAGTGGTATGAACCTCATCGGCCAGGCATTCGGCCGACCAAAGATCGAATCCTACGAAATCGAAAAAAATTAAATAATTTTATTTTTGTAAAATAAATATCCAATCTTCAACGACTCCAAAATGAAAAGGCAAAAGAAAACACACAAGAAAGCGACATCTAGCGATCCCGAAGAAGAAAACACGCATACTAATAAGATTACCAAATGTGTAGGAAAAGGTGCACTGGAATAAAACTCGAAGACAAAAGACTCCAGATACTAATATCTACAGCCCGTATGTTTGACGAATATCTACAGCTCATATGTTGAACTAATATCTACAAACTTCAGAGTGTTGATTAATATCTACAGAGCGTATGTTGAACTAATATCTACAGAGCGTAGGTTGGACTAATCAGCTAAATGTGTCCAATAGTCCGATATTAGGGATTTTTACATACATACTTACATAAATTAAGTTTTTTAAACTGCATACGCAATATTACGTTATTCCAATATGCTATACATAATTGCAAATCCAACCTCTGACAGTACTGTAGATATTCGTCAACACTTTGGTTCTCATAGATATTAATCAACAGTTTGAGCTGTAGATATTCGTCAACACTTTGATTCCCATAGATATTAGTTCGATTTTTTCAGTTTTTGGAATTCCTGTAGATATTAGTAGACGCCTCCTTTGAATTTGCATCGCCATTTTTACAATAGCTAAATATGAAAACCTCACAAAGACATTCTTCACGTATCTTCTCTGCGTATTTGAGTTTATCGTGCACGATTAATGTATGAAGTCGGAGATAATTTAATTAATTTGAGAGACATAATTGATTACCTGAAGATTGCTGTTATAAATACATATTTTTGAGTCCGTCCGCATTCAACGAAAGGGGCGCTTCCAGAAAAAAATCGGTAGGGGTTTGTACATAGCACAAAATGCAAGGACGTATTGAGAAGGGAGGTTTATCCATCCCCTCATCAGCTCAGTATTGCGTGGGAAAAAAGAAAATAGTTGGTAAGGGATGGGAAACCCAACAATTTTATTTGCACCGTCTAGTTTATCAATGTGATGTAAATAATAACTTGTGGTAAGTAGAGGTTCTAAAAAACTTTCTAATGTGTGTCGCGCTTCCTTCTGAGCCTTGCAGTGTCCATTATAGGGCAGCGGTAATGCACTGAAAGGGCACATCTGCCCTGATAAAGGACGCAGCAAGGCTCTCTTAAATATTGGTTAAGAGAGGAGGAAACACAACACGGCGTAATATCCCAAAAATTAAACGATTTAGCAGTGGCGGACTGGCGGACGGAAAGCCCGTCAGAGGCCAGGGTACCTAGCATGGTCGATCGACATAGGTTTTATCGAAAATGTCGGTGACTTGTCATCGCTCCCGAGCACGACTGCAGGCCGCTAACGAAAAAATAAAAGTTCACGTCAAATAAATTAGGAACCATTAGTCGTTGTGAAATGTTTTTTGTTCGTTAGCGGCCTGCAGTCGTGCCCGGGAACGATGACAAGTTACCGACATTTTCGATAAAACCTATATCGATCGACCATGCTAGGTACCCAGGGGCGGCAAAGCTTTATGGCACCAGGGCACTGTAAAAAAAAATTGTCATTTTTTTTTCATTTTCTAAAAGATGCATTTGTTAATAATGCTATCACCTAAAGTTTCAAGGAAATTCTAAGAAAATTTAAAGACAGTTTTAAACAGTTTGTATGATGCAGCAAAACCTTCAACGCGTTTTTCTCGAAACTACGTTTTTCAACCTGGTTGACAATATATTAGAAAAACTATACATCTGGTTTGCATGCACCAAGTCTTAAGCTGTTAGAAAACCAGCCACTATGGCACCACATAGGAATTTTTTTATAAAGGGCCCCCTTCTATATTTTTTAAGAACGCTGAAAATTTTCCATAAAAAATCGAACATAAAATTCGCTGGTCCGCCATTTTTCCTTTTTTTAATATATCAAAATTCCTCTACGTGGTGCCATAGACACTGGATTTTCGAACAGTGACTTGGTAGATGCAAAAGTAAATGCAAATGGAATAAAATGCACACAGGAGGATGTATAGTTTTTTTTTAATATGTTGTCAACCAGGTTGAAAAACGAGTTAAAAAAGTTTCGGGAAAAACGCATTCAAAGTTTTGCTGAAGGATAATTCAACATACACACTATTTCAAATGGTTTCACATAAAATACTATAAAAAACATTTCGTGAGAGCATTGTTAACTTCAGAAAATGACATGAAAAAAAAATGAGGAACATTTTTTTAGTGTCCTGGTGCCTTAAATCATTATTTAGGATTTGATCAAGGAAACATGTAGGCTTTTGCAGGCCCCGGGGACCAGAGGCCGTCCCTTCCGCCCCCCCCCCCCCCTCCCCCGTTAGTCCGCCACTGAATCTTTTTAATTACTTACCTATTTTATTACTATCTTTATTATCTGTAATGATAAGATAGCCTTCAGCAAAGGGCCTAAGATAGTAAAACAATATGAAGTCCAATACATAAGTGAAACTGGAACTAAAACTGTACAGACATTAGAAAGATTGATAGTAGTAATTTTATTTTAAAAATCGTAAAATACCGGTTCAGGCTGTATTTATTTATTCCTATTTTATATGTACAGGATGATGTTTGTGTGGGTCCTCCCAACTCCAAACCACCTCTTAGATAGGTACTAAGCATATTTTAAAGGCACCAGGACACTGAAAAAAAATTGTCACTTTTTATTTCATTTTCCAAAAGATGCATTTGTTAATAATGCTTTCACCAAATTCGTAAAATTGACGGAGATACAGCTTCTTATATGAAACCGTTTTATACAGTTTATGTATTCAATTATCCTTCAGCAAAACGCGTTTTTCTCAAAACTACGTTTTTCAACCTGGTTGACAACATATTAGAAAAACTATACATCTTATTTGCATGCACCATGCACCAAGTCTTAAACTGTTCGATAATCCAGTCACTATAGCCATTACAGTATTATCCATAAGACGTGTTGGCTACTGCCTAGGGGCCCCTCATTGGGTAGGGGATTCTAGGGTAAAGGGCCCCGAGACGTGCCCCCCTAGGAGCCCCGACACGTTTAAGCCGGCCCTGGCAGGCTCCTTTTGTCCGTAAGGCAGTGTAGGTCACTGCCTAGGGGCCCCTAGGGTAAAGGTAGGGGATTCTAGGGTAAAGGGCCCCGAGACGTGCCTTGCCTAGGGGCCCCGACACGTTCAAGCAAGCCCTGGTAGCGCCGTATTGTCCACAAGGCAGTGTAGGCCACTGTCTAGGGGCCACGCATCGGCTAGGGCCCCCTATGGTAAAGGGGCCCCGAGACGTGCATTGTGTAGGGGCCCCGACATGTTTATTCCGGCCCAACCAGACGAGGAAAATTTACCATAAAAAAATAGAAAATAATATTCAATAAAAAATAAAACGCATTCAAAATTTGCTGAAGGATAATAATCCAACATACAAACTGTACCAAACGGTTTCCCATAAAATGCTGTGTCTCCGTCAATTTTTCAAATTTCATTTAAAAGAAAATGGTGAGAGCATTCTTAACAAGTGCATCTATCGAAAAATTATATAAAAATTACATGTTTTTTTTTACAGTGGTGTCTTAAAGCCTTGTTTAGGGTTTGATCAAGGGAACATGGAGGCGTTTGGGGGCCCCCCAAGACTGGGGGCCCGGGGCAGACCGCCCCCCCCCCCCCCCCTTAGTCCGCCACTGGATGGATACAAGGGATGCTGTGTGGAGGGGCCATGTTGCGAATTTAGTGCTTACCTTCACCATTTTGTTTTTCCGTATTTTTTTTGTAATTAGTGGCCATCCATAAATTACGTCACAACTTGAGGGGGGGAGAGGGAAGCAGAGAAGTGTGACATTGTGTGACGAGGGGCATGGGGGGGTCATCAGCTCTGTGATGTCACATGTAAAAAACTAAATTATTAAAACGCAAAAATGTTAATTATGTAAAATTGCAAAATATGTGACGTCACACTAGGAGGGAGGGGGGAGTCTCACAAATGTCACGATGTGTGACAGGGTCGGGGGACGGGGGGGGGTTAAAAAATTATGAAATTCTTGTGACGTAATTTATGGACGGCCGCATCAACTATCAATGTTTTCTTTAAGTTCCCATCTTAGTTTGTGTATTATTAGGGTTCCGTGATAATGATAGAAGCAATTAAACACACCGTTGAAAATTGATGTAAAGTAATTAAAAGTGATGAAAAAACTGGCCTACAAACCTAACCTAACGAAAACGCTTTTGCATGGTGGTTTCACCTCTTCATAGCTTTATATTTCTTTTCAAAAATGTGTTGAATTTATACTGCCCTGAGTTTTTTAAAATTTTATTCTTTGTCAGAGAAGTTGGCAAGCTTTGAACTTTAGTTGTTTCAAAACATATTATAAGTTGTTAGGTTCTTAATTGACCCTACGTGTTTTCCAGTTTGTCTTTTTAAAACATTTTAATTCTCAACTCATATTTTTAACCTAGATGAAGTCCCATCATACATCATCATTTAAAAAAACTGGGTTAACCTTCCGTCAGGCACAATGCAAATCCTAACACGATCGGGCGCAATGCCGACCGCCCCCGCACCGGGTGCCACCCAATGTGGGGTGACACCCAACCGTGAAAAAAAAACTTACGAAAGTAGAATATTGCCATAAAAATATTTTACACATGAACACTGCCTGTTATTGATATTTTCGTAGTTTTATGGCTCGATCAGTCTGGGATTCCCCAAAAATTCTGGTGTTTTATTTTCGTTCCCCGCAGTTCCCCGTGAACTCGTGAAATGAATTGTAACCTATTGATTGACGTGAATTAGTGGAAAAGTTGTTATTAGTGTTAGTTGTGATTGGATAGTTCATTTTTTGTAATAAAAGATAACTAATAAACGCAAAACCTGAATACAATTATAGCAGAATCGATCCATAACTGAAAATTATCAATCATCTGTAAGTATGTTTTTTTCTGTATTTCATTGTGTGTACATAAATAAATAGTTAATAGTCAACTGCCGAAAGCGTTTACACCCGGTTGACTTCGACTGTGGACTGCAATCGACGAATGACTAGCTGCTTACACTGGGTTAGTTTCCGGCCTTCACCGGGCAAGCGATCGTAATTAGTCAACCAAATGTAAGAGCGCCCTCAGATTTTGTTCAGTTGTCGATTCTTTGGATAAGAGATCACCCTTACATTACTAGCACCGCCACTCACAATATTTAAATTATTTTCTTCAATATTAGGTATGACATTATCCAAAACTAGTTTGAGGATTACTAACTCTTGGGGTGTCACCACATTCATTCTCGGGGTGACACCACGTTATCCACACGGTTGCCAATCACGCTAGCTAAGCCCCTACCACAGGTCACCCCAAGTGGTTTGTTACGTTTGGAGACAGATTTATGAGGTGAGGTCCGTCGTGCCTGGTCAGATTCCTACCCACCCCACACCATTTTTCCTTCCCAGAACTGCATCTTTTTCCTTTCCCTAAAATGACCGAATCAATAAACATGGTTTTTTTATATTCTCCAAAATTTCAATTTCTGCTTCTTTACTTGCGTTTAAAGTGAGCCATGATTGCTCCAGCCATGATTTAATTAATTTTTTTTTTTTTTGGTTTTAGGCAATTCACCCTGAAAAGAGTGCTTTGTGCCGGTAATAGTTAAAGTGGATAAAAAAATTCGGTTAATCTATTGGTAAAATATTAACCATATTAAATATTGGACTCATTTAGATCACTAAAACAAATTAAATATTGAATTCATTCAGGTTAATAAACTTACATAAAGCTGTATGAACACGAGAATTGTTAAGAGATAAAAGGTATGAAAAGTTAAGGGGGGACTGGTGTGTGATTTTAATAAGCAGGCGGTATATGTTCTTGAAAGATGAATGGTTTTTACAGTTAAAGAAAACGTGGTCGAGGGTTTCCTCTTCCACACCGCACTGGCAGACCGGATCATCTAAAACTCTAATTCTAGACAAGTGAGATGCAATTGAACAGTGACCAATTCTCATTCTCGAAATACATGAAATGAATCGTTTTGAAAGTTTTTTACCGTGAAACCATGGCTTAGCAGGGATATGGTTTTGAATTCCAGCATAGAAAGATCCAGTTCTTATTTTGGAGACTGCCCAATTTTCTTCCCAGGCACGAGTCATGTTGGATTTAAGAATCGGGAAGATATCGGAGATAGGAATTCTAAAATTTAGTGGGATAGTTCCGGAATCTGAACCAGATTTGGCGAGAAAATCGGCCATCTCATTACCCTCGATACCCAAATGGGCAGGGACCCAGGCCAATATCGTCTCAAACCCAGATTCACTTAGAGAATTGAGAAGATTTTTTATTTTACATATAATATTGTCTTCCGGATAACATAGAATATTTGACCTAATTTTTTTTTTTTTTTTTTTTACATTAACTCCACACAGGAGGCCCTGAGGAAAATAATTTCCCTCAGGGCCTATGTCATCTGGGATGCTGTGTGGAGGGTCTTTTTGAGGAGAGGAAGGAATGAACATTGGTCTTGAAGAGACCCAAGAGCACTTATTTAGAGCACTTAGCGAATCAGTACATAGTAAGGCTCGATGAATGTTGAGAACCTGGATTTGATTTAGCGCTTGTTCAATTGCAAAGCATTCAGCTGTAAATATGGAAGCTTCTTTCGGTAATTTATAAGAGAGATTGATGTTGAATTCTGGACTATATATCGATGCTCCACATCTTTTATTTTCAAATTTGGAACCATCAGTGTAAAGGATGGAAAATCCAGGGAATTTTGAAGCCACAATGCTTTTAAAACAATCATCCACATTTTTAAATTTATTTGGGGAAGATAAAATATTCTTGTGAAAGACTGATGTTATTGTGTTGGGCATAAAAGTGATTGCCTTAAATGGAATATTGTATATAGGGAGATTGGGAACTTCTTGAAGATATTGGAGGGAAGATGATAGAGAATTATAGAGATGAAAACTTTTAATTAGGAGAGGAAAACATTGTTTTTCTCTCAATCTTTTGTTAGAATTCAAATTAACACTTAACCGATTAAGACTTTATTTAATAGGATGATGTGATAACGATAAAGCCTTGAAAATATATTTATTGGCAAGGAATTGCCTTCTGAAATATAATGGAGGCTCCCCACATTCCACCTGAAGCGAATTAATTGGAGAAGACTTCATAGCTCCAATAATCATTCTGAGGGCTTTTGATTGGATTCTTTCCATTTTCTTATCTAAAACTGCTCGCATCATATTAAGTCCCTTTTCACACTTTGTAGAAATTATCTGAATGTGTGGAAGCCAGGAAAGTTTATGGTTCAAAAGAAGACCAAGGAATTTGATTTGAGCGGTTTGTAGAGGCACATTATCAAAAGAGATTGAGAAGTGGGGAATTTTTCTTTTGCGCGTGAAAGTCACGACCCTTGTTTTAGATGCCGCCAGATTCATCCCATTTATTAACAACCAGCTTTTAATATATTGTAAAGCCAAATTCATTTCCTTAGCTGCAAGAATAATATTTTTATGTAACAAATATATAAGGATATCATCCGCAAAGTAAAGTCGCTTGATAGAAAAAGGAATTACTGAGTCTAGGTCACTTATATAAATATTAAACAACAGAGGACTAATAACAGAACCCTGGGGCAAACCTCTCCATAGTTTGCGCCTTAAGCATTTAGAGGAAGACTCAATAATAATGGACCTATCTGAGAGCAAATTAATAATAAATTGGACCAATTTCGGGGGGATTTGTTTTTTAATTAGCTTTTCTTTCAAAACATCCAGTAAAACATCATCGTAAGCTGATGAAAGGTCAAGGAAGGTGGCCAATGTATAAGAATTTAGGGATTGAGAAACTCGGATATCAGTTGTGAACAAACTTAAATTATCCATTGTAGACTTCTTTTTCCGAAAACCATACTGATTTGGTGAGATAATATCTTGACTTTCAACAAACCATTCTAATCTGTTTTTCATCAAACGCTCCGCTACTTTTATCAAACATGATGAAAGAGCAATAGGCCTATAAGACGAAATTTCAGATGGATCTTTTCCAGGTTTTAAAATGGGAATGATTTTTTGAGTTTTCCAATCATCCGGAATTAGTCCTGTTTCAAACATATTATTAATAAGAGATAAGAAATATTCAACCGCCATATCAGAAAATGATTTAATGAAACTATTAAATATTCCATCGGGACCCGGAGCAGAGTCAGAAAGGGATCTTATAACTCGTTTCATCTCATCAATGGAGAAAGGAGCATCTAGCCAGTTAGAATGAGATGGATATGGTTTAATAGAAGGCATTTCTTCACATCCGGCCACCGATGGGGGGGCTATTTTATCCGCAAATCCTATAAGAATTTCTTCTGATATATGTTTGATTCTCGGCGGAGAATACGATGATCCGAATTTTTTTAAGCTAGACCAAACTGAAGACTGGGGAGTTTCCGGAGACAGGTTCTCACAGAACTTCCGCTATCCAGCGCGTTTTTTATTTTTCAAAATTCGTTTGGTTTCTGCCTGGGCTTTTTTAACTGATAAAAAATTTTCTAGTGACATGCACTTACGAAAAGAGGAAATTGCTTTTTTACGAGAGTTGACGGAGCGAGTGCATTCCTCGTCCCACCACGGAGTAGAGTGTTTTATTTTAATGTTCGCATTGTGTTTCGGGATGGATTTTTCTGCTGCATTTATAACCATAGAGGGAAACGTCTCGCATTGCATTCTGTTGTCTCCCGGGGACGATTTTGTTAAATTAATAAGGTTATCTAGTTCAGAAGAGAAAGTGCTCCAATTCGCATCTTTTATTCTAAATTTGAGATTATTTTTAACTGGGGGGGGGGATAAGTGTTAGATTGATGGTGGAATCGGATTATAATTGGGAAATGATCACTAGAGAGGGGATCGTTTAGGATGTCCCAAGAGCATTTAGATAAATGAAACAAAGAGATAAATCAACAGCACTTTTCCGTTGATGAGGGGGGGTGAATCTGGTTGGAGATCCGTCATTTAAAAAACATAGGTTATGGGTATCAATAAAATTTAAAAGATTGCGGCCAGAACGATTTGTTATTTTGCTGCCCCAAGAAGGGGAATGTGCATTAAAATCTCCAAGGATCATATAAGGGGAACAAATCTGGGTTAAGATTGGTGCCCATTCATTTTCAATAAAAGTTGTAGAGGGAGGAATATATATTGATAAAATTGTGATATCAGATAAGACAGCTGCTGTTATCTGGATATCGTCGGAGGGAGTATGAATATTAATTTGTTTAAACGGGATAGAATTATGGATTATCAGAGCCGTGCCGCCTTTACCATCCGGTCTGTCGTGTCTGAGACAGTAATAACCTGGAATTCTTAAGTGAAAGGAGGGTTTTAACCACGTTTCAGAAATGGCGGCTACTGAAACGTCGTGTTCGTCGAGTAATTGAATTAGGTCAGATTTGTTAGCGAAGAGGCTTCTACTGTTCCACTGAAGAATTTTGTTCAGTTTCGAAGTCATTGGGGAGGCAAGATAATAAAGATTTAATGTAATCGGCAGCGTTGGACGGTACAGTATTGTTGTTTGTAAGGATTGAAATTAAAAGGGTAATTAAAGTTTGTATAAAAGAATTATTATTCATTATTTCGGGGAGAGCAGGAGGGGAAGTATTACCATTAATGGCACACCCATTGGGCGACTGGGATTTGGCATTCCCATTCGGGCTGGCCAAAATATTATTCAATTGTTTTTTATCAAGGTAAGGAGTATATTTTGGGTTGGGTTTGACTGGCTTGAGAATGGTTTTTCTGTGAGAAGATGATGTTGAATTTAAAAAGGTGGTTGTTTGGAAAGGAGCTGAGGACGATGACAGGAGAGAATAACTTTGAGGCCTGGAAGTACGAAATGTTGTCGGTAGCCATTTTATGTTTTATGTTCTTCTGTCTTGATAATTCCGGACAGGCTAGACTGACCGCGGTATGTGCACCCGAACAGTTAATGCAAATGGGATCATTGGAAGATTTCGGACATTGATCAAATGGGTGACCTTCTCCGCAAAAGTAACAACGTGGAGGGGAGCGGCATACGGGTTTTGAATGTCCAAACCGGCAGCAATTGAAGCATTGAATAGTTGGGAATTTATAAACATCGACGGGAAGCGAGGTATAATAAATAAAGACACGAGACGGTAGGGATTGCCCTTCAAATGTAATAACGACAGATTGAGAAGGTTTCCAGATCGTGTTTCCATCAGAAGAATCCTTGTAGTTCAGTCGACGTGCTTTTAATACTTTCGGGGTTCCGTGGGAATTATTCAAAGCATCAACAATTTCAGCCTCTGGGATCTCCGCGGGAATTCCTCGCACAAGACCCATTCTCTTTAGGTTAAATGTCGGGATGAACGATTTATATTTATGGGTTGAGAGCGAGTCAATTTTTTTTACAAATCCATTTGCGGAAGCGGCAGTATTAAACTCGATAGATAATTTATATCGCCCTTCCGGTTTAATTGAACCGTTAACAATACCAAGGTTATTATTTTTTGAGTCAAATATAAATTTTCCAAAATCTAAAGGATGAATAAATTTTCCTTGTTCAGTTCTCTGAACCATAACGATAAAAGGACCGGAAGCGGAAGCAGGATAAAGTAAGTCAGTATTTTTTGTATTATCGCTAGTTAGAGTACTTGTCTGGGTCTTACTATTGGTGTTAAGGTCGTTAGATGTCGAGGTTTGTTGAATCGGCGGTATAGATTTAAGTTTCGATGGAATGTGAAGGTTATGCGATGGTCGCCGTTTACGAGATGGGAGCGTAATAGAAACCTGGCTAGTATTAGAATCCGAATCAGAAAAATCTAATATCGACCCTGGGTCGGGAGGCCTATCTTCATCTTCCTCCATTATATAAAAAAAAACTTAACTTTTAAAAATTAAACTGAAAAAATAATACGCAGTCTATTTCATTGACTGTACAAACAAAAACGGATTAGCCGTAAGTAGGAAAGCAAACAAATAGGTATACGATAAACACAATTAAATGAAATGTAACAATAATATCTTATCTGTATGAGGCTCAGGAACGGGCGAACGGCACTAAGCGATAGGTAAGGTACACACAACCACTGTTGACCGCGGCTCGAATCGGACTGCATTTAATTATTTTCATGTTATATTCTGCTTTTACATACAATATTTCACTCCAAGTTTTTAACTAACTAACCATCACGCCGTCTCTCCGCAGGGGTAGGTATCTACCTTTCTTTCATCCTTCCTCTGCCAGTTCCATGCCTCACTGCCAAACATCAGGGTGGGTACCAGCACTCCATTATGGACGGCTAACTTCGCTTCTTTGAACAGTTTTTTGTTGGCGCTAACGGCGTTCAATCCTCCATTAATAGAGTTGCTTGCATTTACCCTTCTTTCGATATCTCTGTCAGCCATGTTTGTTTCCATGCGTAGGGTACGCATGGAAACAAAGGATAAAATATGGGATGTGCAAGGAGCTTTAATGAGTGGAAGGGTGTGCATGGACCAGATCTTCTCATTGTGTACGCTTACCGAGAAGTTTCTTGCAAAAACCCAGAAACTTTTCTGTGCCTTTGTAGATCTACAAAAAGCATAGGACCGAGTTGACAGGAAAAAGCTATGGAAGGTGTTGTCCAAGTATGGAGTGAGTACGAATCTCATACAGGCTATTGCGTCTCTGTATGAGGGAAGCGTTGCATATTCTGCCATATGAACTAAGCAGGCTATTGGCTAATAGCCCTATGATTCCCACAATCCATACGTGACCCTTTACTTTGTATAATGGCAGGATTACAGCCCTTCGTATCATCTGCATTGCCAATAATAATGATGTCATTAATCTTAAGGTTGGAAAGATTGTTGAAATAGATTAAAAATAGAATTAGACCCAGCATTTACCCACCTCGTGGAACTCCAAATTGTAATTCTAATGGTTCACTTTTATCTTCATTGATTTTAGTAATTTAGGTCCCGTTTTCAGTGTAGCTTTTAAACCACTGGAGCAGTTTGCCAATAATTTATATGTTTCATTTTTGGGCCGTGATGCTTAATGAAATGAAGTCAAACACTTTGACGAGATTGAGAAAAATACCCATAACCTTACAACCACAACCACTGTCCAGAATGTTTACGTTGTATTCCGTGAGTCAATTTGAGAGAAGATTGTGTTTGTCTAGGTAATTCATAATGCGAATTTTACTGCCCTTACAAGTATTTTAGAGATAGAGTTGTGAATTGATACAGTTCTGTAATTAGATATACCAGCTTGGCTTCTGCTTTTATATTTATTTATTACTCTTTTATATGCCCAAGGGGTTTTTATATTGAGTTCATATTTTTACGCGAGGTTTATCTATAATATAAAAATGAATCGCTGAATGTGTTGCTAAGCGCATAACTTTCGAACATCTGCACCAAATTGGATAATTCTTTTTTTGTGTGTTTGTTATTGTCAGGACAAGATTTTTATAAAACTTCCGGTGAGCTCAGGTATTATGAAATTTGTATAAAAAAATTGCTATTGGTGACATGCGAGGAAGCTATGGAAAGCGGGCGGGAGGGAGAGATGGGGGAGGGGAACCAGGGAGGGGGAGGGGAACTTGGGAGGGGGGAGGGGGACCTGGGAGGGGAACTCGGGAGGGTTTAGTTTAGTTTTTCATCAAATGTAAACTCCGAGGTCTCCAATTTTAGTTGATATCTCCCATTATATATTGTCTATCGCATAATTGAATAAATTGTTAGTTATACAACAATATACAATTCAATTAAATTCGAGTTCATGGTAATCATTATTAGCAGTCAGACCTGAGATTTGGGAGACGACTGTGGCTACCGCCGCCCAGGGAAACAACACCCCTATCATAGGTCACCTCAAGTGGTTCGCTTAGTGACTTAGCAGGGGTTTCCAAGTTCATAGGGTGAAGTTTGTCTTTGTCTTGGTAGCGAATGAGTTTGCTCACCTACTGCATGGCAGGCCGGATTGGAAGACCGGTTGAGGGAGACCTAATCTAGACCTATCCAGAAGGACCCTCTCGACCCATCGCCTTGCACCACAGTGGGATGGATTCATTGGTCACTTCTGTACACATTGCCTCCAGATTCATACACACCCCTCAAACCTTTTTCTTTCCACATCTCTTTCCTAAAATGACCCTCCACCCAGCTAGCCCAAAGATGACATAGGCCCACAAAGATTTTTTTTCGTGTGGAGCTAATGTAAAAAAAAAACATTGTTATGGGGAGTTTCTTTATCAATAATCTACATAAATATGTCACCAGCAAAGAGCATAAATTAAACATTTATGAAATAGGATGTTGTGTCATTAATACTATAATAATAATAATAATGGGTCCTAAATAGCTACCTTGTGGTATGCCAATAGAGGCACACAATTCGTCAGAACTTTTCGTTGTAACTTTTCTTTCACTGAGATAAACAGCGAACCAAATTAGCAATTGACCTGTATGTGAAGGTAATAAGGGATTTAGTTTGTGAAGAAATAATTTATGTGATTTTTTATGAATTATGCCTTTGTGAAATCTGTATATTATATACTGTCGACTTTATTTTTTTTTATAAATTTATTGGTAATATAATTGAAATATAATTTTGATATAGAAGCAAGTTTGTCTTTCACAAATCCATGTTTGTTTTTGGTACATTTTTGGACTATTGACTCTATAGTATTGAAGGGGGCTGGTTCCATACATTTTCACCCATTCTACTTTTATGTGCATATGATATCATTCTGAATAATTTATTTGGCAGTACTTATTCACGATGAAAAACTGAGATTAGGCTATTTATATTATAAAATAATTAACACTTTGGTTTTATTGGATAAAAAAATACGTATTTAATGAATTCATATAAAACAATGAGGACATGTGAGGTGTTATGATTGAAATAATAATTGGAAAGAAATAAATGTAATATTTAGTAAACAGATTTTATTTCTAATAGATATAAATTATGGGAAAAATTACTGCTTCTGCTTTTGTCTTTCGATTAATTCCCTAGAAATGATAAGGCGTTGGATTTGAGAGGTGCCCTCATAGATTTGATAGATCTTGGCATCCCTCATGAGTTTCTCCACGGGGTAATCAGTGTTGAATCCGTTACCACCGAACACTTGGACGGCGTCGGAAGCGATCTTGTTGGCCACTTCGGAGGCGTGCAGCTTAGCCACTGAAGCGGAGAGGGTGTTCTTGCGACCTGGAAGAAACATATTATTGATTTAGATGCCCATTAATAAACAAACAAAAAAACATTCATCAATATACTTGTAGTTGCCTGCTATAATAGTACCTACCAGCAATCTGGCAACCGCAACAAAAATAATTCAGTTCAAAAATTCTAAACATAAAAAGTCAACATCTCTAGTCATAGGCCGATTTTCCCTGCAAAATTCATTCGTTTACTCATATCCAGATCAATAACACCTAAACTTGTTTTTCCTCTCTTAAGCATTCAAGACATTCATTTAATTAATTAATATTATAATCAGTGTGTGTCAAAGACTCACAACCGAGTAGTTGAAATATCGGCTGACAAAACTCTACAACCAGAATTTTTTTCACAAGTTTTAGTTAAGTTTCCAATGATTAGTAACGGATGCTTTCGTTACATAGAATTATTGAAATGTGTCTTTTTGAAATAGTTGGAATAATAGACTCATACTCATGGAGAGTAGCTTTTGTTTTAAAATGAGTGCGCATAGCAAATCTTTTGAGTGAAAAACAAACTCCACTGTCCCGTTAATTAAAGAATTAACACATCTTTATTAATGCTTTTAATAATCCACTAATTAGAAATAAAAAATCATGCTGTACAATCAGTAGATTTTGGTATGAAAATTTTCATAATGAATAATTCATTGAAATGGGTTCATCCAGCATTTAATTGGTTCATATCAAATTCATTATGAATAAAAGTCTTTGAAAGAGTGACCGCTTCCACAACATTTCAAAGAATTCTCTAATATTAGACAAAACTTACCATGGTCGACATCCCAAGCAGCACGCTGCCAAGCCAGTCGAGCGGTCTCCACGCCTACAGCCATATCAGCCAGCAGGAAGGACACTCCCTGGTGGTGAGCAATCGGCACTCCGAAGGTCTTCCTCTCCAAGGCATACTTGGTGGCTTCGTCTAGTGCCCTCTGGGCCAGACCGGTAGCACCAGCTGCCACCTAAAATAATGAAAAACTTTTTTAAGAAATGTGACATATATTTTATAAACAACATTGACATGATATTTAAAACACCGGAGTTGCAATGCAGAGTACCTACCTTAATCACTTATAATTCTGCAACTGCAAGCAATGTGATCACCTCTCTGTTACATGCATTTTTTGTTCGACGGATAAAGAGGTTAGAAAATATTTTTCAGCAATGCCTATACATAGTCTTTTCTTCAAGTTATTGAAATATGACTGTGTCAAAACGATAGGTGAACATAAGAGACTACTCATGAATTCAGAAGTTCTATAGGACAGTTGAACATTATTGTGAATTTAACTTACTGGGGGTCTGGTCTTGTCGAAAGCACCCATGGCAATCTTGAAGCCAGCGCCTTCTCCAATCAAGACATTCTCCTTAGGTACGCGGACATCTTCAAATGTGATGCCACGGGTGTCAGATGCGCGCTGTCCCATGTTGATTTCCTGGCAATAAAGAACATTTATTAAAACAGAGGTCACTATTTCTTAAAAATATATAAATAATATACATTTAATATCTTCAGCATCTTTCAACAGGAAATAGATAATATTCAGTAATAATCAAAACAGTAACAAAAATCCCAAACGGGCATTTACAAACTTATTTGCAGTGATTGCCCGGCTATCTATAAAGGTAAAATAGCGAGAAATTTAAACACTAGATTAACATGTTTGATGGTATTCATAAAGTTTCTCTATATGTAAGGGTTAAAATCGCATTTAAAAGCAAAGCCCGCCGGCGGGTTCGCGACAGATCAGGGGTTAACCCGACATTTTCCGTTCGTGCACCGGTGTGTCATGAGATTTTACACGCGATTTTGACCCTTATGTATAAAGAAAGTGTATGAAGAACACGGTCAGAATCGCTTGCTCTATTATCGCCCTTTACCATAGCGAAACCTGCAATGCGCCTAGTCGCTCCAAATAATTTATATTAATAATTTACCGGAGTGCGGGGATGTGCGCAGTTCTTGCGCATGCGCGGGAAAAATTCCTTTATCTACGAATTTGACCCTTCTATGTACAAAATTTGTCAAGGACAGTGTCAGAATCGCTGGACACGAAATGTCATTTCTGCCGCGTCATAATTTATGCGTCTTACTCGACTAAAACATCGTAAAACCTATCAATTTACGTAATTAACGCAAATAATGTTATTTTGGTAGATTATTGTGTTGTGAACGTGTTTCAGTCAATAAAATACACAATAGCTCAAAACTAATCCACAAAACATTCAATTTAAATTCAAGGTCGTGAAATTTCCGTGTTGTTCCCCGGCATTCAACGAGTTAAAAGAACACATCAGAGGAGCGATTCTGAATCTTTTTGTGGATACGGAATCTCCATATGGAATCGGCTGTCAAATTTGTGTGATTTTCTATGACTAGCAAATGCGTTCTCTACGGGCTGTCAATGTCAGCTGTCGCCGATTTTAACTAGTTTGAAACACGAAATTCTGTAAGTATAAATGACTATTTATTTATTTAATGTACGTTTAATATTACGGATTTGACATTTGCACAAAACAGTTGGGCAAAGTAGTAATTTAGGCATATAAAGATTAAAATGAAATTTCACAAATGTCAAATCCATTAAAAACAACTTAAAACTTGCATTAACTGAATAAATAATCATGTATACGTACAGTAATTCGCATTTTAAACGCTCTTAAACTAAAATAAGAGACAGCTGACATCAGACATCGGCTCACATCACACTTAGAAAAAGCAATTGAAAGTCGTAGAAAATCAGACAAATTTGACAACCAATTCCGATGGAATCTTTTCCGTATCCACAAAAGATACAGTACCACTCTGGTGTTTAACAAAGACTAAAAAAAAGTGATTTTTTATTTAAATTATAATGTTAAGCCACAAAGATATTGCTTTCTTCGATAATTAAAAATTAATATATTCTGAGTCTTTTAAAGGTACTTGTACTGTAAATAAATAAATAAATCATCATTACCTTCCTGCCTGGGGTTAGTCCGGGGGTGTCCCTTTCCACAATGAATCCGGTGAAAGCTTTGCTAGCAGGGCACTTGGGGTCTGTGGAGGTACGCGCCAGAACAAAGTACCAGTTGGCCACTCCTCCGTTGGTAATCCACATCTTCTGGCCATTGATGACCCATTCATCTCCCTTCTTTTCAGCACGGGTCTTGACTCCGTTGACATCAGATCCCGCTCCGGGTTCAGTCACACAATAAGCCTACATCACACAGTCATATTATTAGCATACATTTTATTCATATGTAAGTACCATTAATGAACTTTGCACAATATACACACTTACACATACATACAATATCTCATTATGTTTCTTTATCTAGAGATGGATTACTAAACTACGAGTTATACAACATGTGAGATAGGTATGTAATTTGAAAACATTATCTGATTAAAAGCTCAAAGTGCAAGTTCTAAAAGTATCTACTGCCGTATGTTCTTATTATGTGGCATCATGTATTAGATGGAACAAATAATAATCTATTGAAATGAAAATGATATACTATGTACTTCATAACAAGCAAGGCAGATTCAAAAATAAAAAAGAAAGATAACATAATACTGTTTTGGCCATAAACCATCAGATTAAAAAAAGCATAAATTGAGTAATGAATAACAGGCAAATTTTACATAGGCCATATAATTAAGAAAGGTGAGATAAAAGGGGTACTTAAATGTGTCTAAGTAAAATATTTTGGTGTAGGCTAACTTTGATGTTTTGGGGAAATAATTACGCTAGAGACTTCAAAGAAAATACGCAACTTTAATACTTTTAACAGTCCTAAAAAATATACATATATATAAATATAATTTTTATATATTTTTTAGTCAGAAACACACTCAACTTTTTATCAAAAATACAAAATAAATATGCAAATCAAACTACATTTTATTCTCATTGAGAAACTAACTATGTATCTTGAAATAAAATAATTTCGAAAAAATAAGAAGATGTGTATAAAATTATTCTAAAAATGATGCAAATTCGTAAATACCTCTTGATTTTCACATAAGCCGACGAAATCTAATAAAATTTTACGAGAAAACTAGCAAAACTTATATTTACAAAACACTTCTGTGTAGATGTTTAGTATCACAAGTTTAGAGAAGTCGGACCATTTTTTTATTAAATTCATAATTTGTCGTAAACAAAATCAATGACACAAATTTATATTATTTGAGCATCTTGGACTGTTTTATTGTAGTCAAAAATCACCTCTGGTTGCCAGCCTCTGTCTATTCTGACAGAATTTAATGTTTTCAGCCAGAACAAAGATAGTATAATTTAAAACAACAACCTGAAATAACAATGTCAATAGTACAAATTTCAATCAATATAAGTAGTCGCAAATATTATGAATAATATTTTTTATCCTAAATTTACTGCAAACCACAACCTACAAATACATATTCAAGCACCTCAAAACCAGGTGAGTACATTTAAAGAACTTAATAATAAAAAAGACGCATTGCATTATGATTTTTTTTAATGAATCCACGAATAAAAGGCACAATTTGACTGATTTATCTTGTTTAGTAACTGGAAATAGGTCAGCATTGTGGACAGAAGATAGAATAACCGTAAGGTGCAAAAATAAACCATAATCATATTATATTTAAATATGTAATTGATGGAAAATATTATAAATTGACAGGCTGAAAACCACACAAATGAAAAATATTAGACAACCAAATTGACCACCTAACATTTATTCTGTGTGTTGTTTTTCTTATTTTCATGTCACACAACCGTAAAAACAAATTTTCAGGTTAAAATTCATGTGTGCAAAATTTTTTTTATTTATATTCTGATTATTTCCTTTATCGGCACGAAATTCAGATTGTAAATTTTAGATTTTTCTTATTTAAACTCTTATACTTAGGGAACGTACCCATACTACGTGACCAACTTTTTGCAATTTTTAACCCCCCCCCCCCCCCCCCCCCCCGGTGACCAAAATCCTAAGCAACCCGCAGCTCATTTGTATGGAGCGTGATATTTTGAAGACCCCCCCCCCCCCCTAAACGTGTCACGTAGTATGGGTACGTTCCCTTAGGTATAATTGACAAAAAAAAAAACCTATTAGTATGCATTGTTAAAATTTTTAATAGAAATTTTTATCTTCACAATAGAGAATATTATAGCTAGAAATATTTATGAATAATCGGAGACCAATGTTATACAGAAAGCATGTCTTTTAAAAAATCAAAAAATATAACAGTGGTGGAATTATGAATTTTAATCGTCCATCATCAAAAAATTGCATTAAAAAAAATCAGCGAGAGTATTGCACTGTTCATTTTGTTTTTCATAGTAATAAGATAAACTAATGGATTTGTAGTAAAAAATATGTTAGTTTTATCATATTAAGTCTTACTAGTATAAAAAATAAATATGAACATTGTTTATTAACAAAATAGTAGTAAAATTGCAAAATGTTAATTAAAAAAC
The DNA here is from genome assembly GCA_917880885.1 of Limnephilus marmoratus. Lineage (NCBI taxonomy): Eukaryota > Metazoa > Arthropoda > Insecta > Trichoptera > Limnephilidae > Limnephilus > Limnephilus marmoratus. Next base: position 37,267,390 of record OU862920.1, on the reverse strand, counting down.
CGCCAAATCAAATAAATATCGCTTTTGGAAATAAATTTTATCTTTACACTTACTGTTGAGGATTACTTTAAATATCTTCCATCTTCTTAATCTCAATGCTTTATCTCCATTTTCCGCCACTTACAGAACTAGCACTGTTAAAAAGAGGGAACTTGGAATAAATATAAATCTTATAATTTTAAGACTAGGTACTTATGTTTTTGGTCCGACTCTCTTAAATGTAAAATTATAACATCTACAAACTTCTAGTGTTCATTTTAAAAAATATTTTACATTATTCTTGTTGCTCTCTGAAATAATATTGAAATTATTATCTTTTTGCAATGTGTGAGCTATAATATAATTTATTTATGATTATAATTTAGTCTGTAGCATAAATGCATAATGTTGGCTGCCTACACCGCCAATATTGATCAAGATTTACACTTTGGCCCTAGATATTTGTACTGATGCCCCCTGCTAAATAGACTATATAAAAATACATAAGGAATAGAGTAGATTTTAATCAGTCACATTATATGCAGTGGCAGCCAGTGACTTTTTTGCGATTTTTTATGATGAAGAGGGCTACGTTTAGGCTATTCAGCAAAATGTTGGCCTATCTAATTTTAGCCCCTAGCACAAAAAATTCTAGCCTCCACTGATTTCGAATGTAGGTTTGTTTATAGCGTGTACTGAGACAAATGAAAATAAAAGTGTGCATTAAATTTATTATAGAGACTTACGGCAAGCAGGGGTTCCTCCAGCAGACGTCCAAGGTAGTTCTTCTGTTGTTCCTTGGTACCAGCAATGAGAACTGGAGTTTGCTGAAAAATTAAATAAAGCTATGAGCATATAGCTACATTCTCCACAGTATATTTTTACAAAATATATAATGAGACAAAATTTAAGGGATTAAAAATGCACTAACAATTTATGGAAGTACAAACAAATCCTTCCTATATTAAATTGCTGCCAAATTTTTAATTATTAAAGTTTTCACTTTGAACAGACAAACTAACTTTTATCAAACTTCTATAGGTAAAAATAGATATTTGCCTTTATTTGAGTATACAATTTATAAATGATTCATATGAATCCTATAATTTCAAAACCCGCTAAAGGTATCCGATTTTTTGACAAAATGATCTATTAACGTGGTTTTTGGTCGTGATAACTTTAATAGTGATGTTGAATGTTGAATGGTATTTTAGGTTGATTCTTGTCCTACTGTTTCTTTATACATATTTAAAAGCAAAGCCCGCCGGCAGGCTCGTGACAGATGAGAGGTAAAAACTGCGAGTGAGAAACAAAATCCGCTACATCATTTGTGAAGTTACTCTCAAAACCCGCTATATTGGATTCAACCATCACTAGCAGTTATTTTGCCAAAATACAATATGGCCACCGCTCTGAAGCCATGCTCGAGCATTGTGTGAGGATATTTAGTTGTCTCGTAACAATTTTACCATGAAATAATGAGTGCTTTGTTTGAAAATGTTGTGTGATCACTTAATAACAAAGCCAGGAAACGAATTCAAATGCCTGAAACCAGGAAAGTTAATAAGAATCGCAAAAAAATGTAAGTTAAATAAGCACTCTTTGTTGAGTTGAGCTTCAGAAGCCAATATATCACAAAGTGAATATTAAAATCCGCTTTATCCATTTTATTTATCGAAATTACTCAAATACTGCTTGACAAACAGTGAAACCCTCTCTCTTAAGACGTTCCATGGCTTAAGAAGTTTGGTTTTTTCAGTCCCTTGGCCCAAAATTGGTCCAATTTTTCCCACGTATAAGGTTTCCTGCTAAAGAAGTTTGTTTTTTCCGTACCCTGGAAAACTTCTCAAGAGGATTTCACTGTAACTGCAAAAATGAACACTTTTCGAATTTATATTACTCCAATTCAATATATAAAAAATTGAAATGGATTTACTTATTTACACTAGAGGTGTAACAGTTTTTTGTGGTTCAGTGAAAGTTGATATTGGGGATATAGAAATTACACGACTTGTTTAATTATTTACATAATTTGGAAAATAATATTGAGTTGTACAAAATAAAAACAAATATCATTAACAAGCAGTAAATTAACTACAAAGAATTCATTTTCAGCATAAAACAATACATAAACACAGGACTGCGAATTATATCTATGTCGGACGCCACGCTGCATCATTGTCTTTTATGCATTACTTATTTCGAGTTTGGATTTTTTTTAATCCTGAAGTACATAGAAATTGTGATGATAAAATATTTGTAAGTTAGATCAATGAAGTGTTATAATAGCAAATGTTTGTATAAATATAAGCCAGCTGAGTGATTCTATAACTTTTGTGGGATTGTTATCGAGATAACGGAAGTGATCTCCTGTCAGATTTGTGTGATTTTTACATATTTACTGTCACATATTAAAAAAAAATATCATTTCCTCGGGAAATTATTCAATTGATCTAATATTTGATATAAATTTATTTTTAAATCAGCATTCAAACTATGGTAAAAACTATTGTAATAATTAACTACCTATCGATCGTTCAGTTGAATAGTCAGACAACTCCAAAAAATTTAAATTTGAGTTGTATGCAGTTGTATGTAAAAGTGTCTAAACCAGATTACAGCCTTTTTAACCTATTTTAACCTATATTCAGATTACTTACAAACACCACCAATTCAATTATAATACAGAAAAATTTGCAATTAAATAAACAAAAACAAAAAAATGTTTTCTGGGTTACTAGTAAGAAATTTCAAAATGTCATACTAATCTATGTAAATAATATTTTATTTACGGTGAGGATTCGAATACCGTTCTACTCATTATCTCAAAACTTAGTATTTGGAGATGTCTGACTAATCAACTGGATGATCAAAATATATTTAAAAACAGATTGATGATAATAGAAAAAAAAATCCCAACAAAACACGTTAGGGAGTTTTCAAATTAATGATTTAACCCCACAATAATGTGTATGAAAATTTGGTCAGTTGGTCATGTGAATGCGTAATATCATTTCAAATGTTTCTATGTGAAAAAGTAATGTTAGGATGCCAAAAGTTGACCAAGTGGAAAGTTGAACAGCCCAGAGGCAGATCGGGGAAGAGGTGGCTAGACAGCGTCGAAGAGGATCATTGCAGGACGGGAAGGAGGGAGGACTGGATGCCAGCGGCGAAGGAGAATATTTGTGGAGGAGGCCAAATCCTACCCGGCGGTGTAGCATCCTGATGATGATGATGATGAAGGTGAATTTTTTTTTAAATGAGTAGCCATAAATATAAATAAAAGTTATGTGGATATTGATTCCAAAAATCAATCTTCAAACCCGATTAAATTAATTGTACATGACACAATCACCGATAAAAGTTAAATAATTAGAATTAATAGATCAAGAGGCATTATAATATGCATTCGTAATATTTTATGTTAGAATGAGTAACCAATTTACAAAAATGGCAGATCATATACTACAATCTGCCTAATCTATATCAAGATTTTACAGAACAGAAAAACACTTCCAGATGAAAATCCTAGATTACCCGTTTCCACTTTAAAGTGTTTGGAGATCAAAGAGCAACTTTATAGCATTGGTTAAATGAGTCAACAAATTGTCATTCTCTGTCATTTAAAGAATTAAGTTTGAGATAATATTTTTACATGGGGCGGATGTCCAATTTCAGGTCTAATGGTTGACAAGCTCATTGAAGATTTGCCAACTATTAAGTAATTCTCCATTGCTGATTAAATTGAATATGTATAAAGAGCAGTGGCGGTTCATGATCTTTTTCACTGGAGGTTCAAGGTCAAGGCCAGGTATAAAATTTGGAGAAATTGGTAAATCAAAAAAGGAATGGGCAATGGTAAGTGGAATTTTAATGTGAAATGTTAAAAACAATTATAAATGTATATATTTACAAATACTTACACTTATAATATAAAATACAATACATAATAATACACAATTTACTTATACTTAATTAAATACACATAAAATAAAGCATGAAAGAGCATTCACTCACACCAAGTCCACTAGCTTCCATGGCTGTCATGATGCCAGAACAACCATACGACAACTCTTCAGCGATCAAGCAGCCATCAAAGACACCTAAATCTAACCCACCTGCAAAACAGTACACAGAACATATAATGTAACAAACAAATAAAAGCATGTAAATGATATAGTTATGGTTAACGTTAAGCAAACCCAGCAATATCCAGAAAACCATTGTAGAATTGAATGGAGGCTTGCAATCACTTACACCTAAACCGGAAGCTCGGATACATTGCATAATGCCGGTGCAGGCGTAGGCGAGAATTTCATCCAACAGACATCCGTCAAAGACACCCGTGTCTAAACCTCCTGTGGTGTAATTCATGTAATTATGAAACATTAGTAATTTAACAATCAAACATTTCATTAGATTTGTAAAATTTGAAAAAGACAGTGATGCTAATGTATTTACACAAGTCTCCTTATTAAAGATCTGTTAATGGTTGTATACCAGTTGTGCAAAATTTAAAACACGTTTATAAGTAAGGCTTACAATATATTATGCAATAAAAACATTTTAGTTTAAATAAGATTCAATAAACAGATTTAAATAAGATATGATTTGAGATTTTCATAGCCAAAAGTATTATCGTGATTTGTTTATTATAGAAGAGGGTAGCGCAACACAGTAAGGGTCTTTAGCCAAGGTTTCGAATAGCGTTGCAGGGTCCATCATAAGGGCCCATTATACATTTACACATCTGCCCGGATGATGACACTGTGAAGCTGTCCGAAACTTTGGCTAAAGTAGGAGGTTGGTCTGTTGAGCTACCCGCTTCTTTAGCTAAGTTTCGAAAAGCGCTACTGTATCCATCATCAGGTCCATTACACATTTACTCCTGATGATGGAAACTGTAACGTTGTCCGTAATGTTGTCTAAAAAAGGAGTTATCGCAAAATGGCATAAAACCCGAAAAACAAATCATGATAAAGGATTCAATAAAATTGTTAACTGATATAGAAACTGGCCAAGAGAGGAACTAATTGGTAGACTGACTAATTTTCAAAACTTTAGGTGAATACAAATACAGTACTCTCTCAACAAACCGCCGCTCGATTATCCAACAATTACAAGAAGATGAAGGCAGAAATTCATGTGTCAAATTTAGTATTCCACTTCGTACCTAGACTGGAGGCAAGTATACCGACCGGGTTATCTTACTCTTACACATTCAGTTAATATACCGCTGTCTTGCTTTTGCTGACCATTTTACAGTCACCAGGGCACATTATTGTTGTTTTAGGACATTTCGATTAGTCCTCTGCGTATTCCAGCAAAACGTTGTTTGTTTCATTCTGCAATAACTTTATTTGAAAAAGTTTACAAAATGTAGTCTTCTCGCAAGCGTAAACACGACACTTTAAGTTAAAACCAAAAATTGGAAATTTTACAAAAGATCGATAGTGGTGTTTGTTCGTTTTTACAAAACACCTGGTTTAATTTTTAGCATATTTTTTATGTACGCATTATAATTCGCAGCTTTCACTAAGTTGACAGTTGCTCTGTTTTTGGGTGGCATAGCAATAGTGAGAGAGTACTGTATATACGTTAGCAATGTCCCCGACTGTATAGATGTATGCATGTTGTATATAAATCTTGTATTGTATCTGTCATAAGAAAAAGGCAGCTGGAAATTATCAATGATCACACGTTTACCTATCTCCTTGAGAAATAAAAAGACGAATGAGTTGAGTGTTTAATGTAGCCGACAGAATCTCCTGTTGCAGTCGATATATAAAGGAATTCCTTCAATTTCATAAGTCATAAAATTCAGATTGTGATGAGAGTTACATACCGCAGTGGGCGGGAACGTGTCCGTTCATGAGCCCGAGGGCCCATGCCTTCTTGACGATGTCCCAGGGGAAAGCCCCACTCCTGTCATACTCGGCGGCGCGAGGGATGATCTCCTCCCGAGCGAATTTACTGGCCAACTCCTGCAGGGCCAGCTGGTCTTCGTTGAAATCTGCATAACAATACAAACAATATAATAATAACTCACTCCGGATGGTAGTGCAGTACAATCCATAAAAGGACAAGACACGAAAAAACATATAATAATAACCTCCGAAAAACAAATTTTACATCATGTTAAAAACTTATCAAAAGCCTCGCTTGATTGGCGCCACTGCATCGGCGGTTTCTGACATCATGTCTTCTATTCAGGAGTACTTCATTCTGGTTTTATATGAAGATTGTTACTACTGATTTACTTGTCAATTTTTACTTACTGACTTTTAGATTACTGCTTGGATTTAAAAGGTTTCATTTTCAGTGTTAATGATAAATAACGCAACTTTAAGCTCTATAATAGTGTTCATTACTAAAAAAAACTAATATTAACGAACAAACTACCATACAAATTATGTACGGCAAAGCTAATTTTTTGTCATTTGAAATCACATAACCTCAATTACTGTATTTTTGAAATGTCTATGTTTTTACACTTTGGTACAATGCAATAACAATAGTGATGAGATGCCGACATTTTACAATGAGTTTCTTCAAAAAAAGTGGTTAAATTTAAGAAAAAAAAACTTTCTCAATTCTGTCATAAAAAATTCAGTGATATACTGACTACCATCATCCGACTATTGGCCTGTAGAATGACAAAAAAATTGTTCGATGTGATGACACACCCAAATCGCCACAGATTTGATGGTCAATATGGATTTAAAAAAAATTAAAAAACTGGAGTTCCTTATTGAATGGCCAGGAGCACTTGATGAATCTTAATAAGTGTATATAACTCTTCTGTAACCATGGAGCATGACAATGGCCTTGCTGGCTGGTGATAGCAGAGCTCAGGAATTAGTTAGGAACTGCCACGCTGCCGCATTAAAATCGTTAGTTTAAGATGAGTATTTAATTGACTACTGTTTTCAGAGGGACTTCAGAGAACTCAAGAGCAGTGATAAGCAACCTGCGGCCCTTCGTGCCCCTTTCGGCGAGACTTTTCGAATGTCCCTATGTCTTAACTTAACTTGTTGAATGTTGGATGGTATTTTAGATTGATATCAGCGCAAACGATTCTGACCTTGTCCTTCATACAGTTAAAATCGTTATGATATAATACGGTTAAAATCGCATTTAAAAGCAAAGCCCGCTGGCTCACGACAGATGAGAGGTTAATAAAATATTAAAAAAGTTGAAGTAAAAAGTATAAAACTGTTTCAATTTTTTTTTAAATATTGATGGTTTCTGTTCTGTTTTGTAACAGCCTTACTAAAAAAAAAACCACAGCGCGACCGATTAACTGTGTTATTGCAATAACATAAATAAACCCATTAATATTGCAATAACGTTTCTTACGTGGTCACGCTGTTAAAACGCATTGAAGATCTGACAACGTTGTATATGGTTTTAATTTACTAGGAAACAATGTTGTTTTAATTACACACACACCACGTACAATGGTAAAAATACTAATTTTTACGACACCTTCAAAAATAAGAAATATATAGAACATTCAAAATACTTTGGATTTCGTTCCGACATCATTAATAAAACAGAGATAAACTACCCCCTCAGGCCGTGTAAACCACGTGTATTTTTACCATGAACAATTTTTTAATTAGTAATGTTTTCACATCCGCGGCCGTTTGTCAATTGAATAAAATTTTCACTGGGTTTTTTAGTAAGGCTGTAAGAGTTTAGTGGAAAACTATACTCATGAGATCTTTATATTTGCATTGCATCCCTTTTATAGGGGTAGGTACGCTTCCAAATTATTTATCTGAAAACATATAAACTAACAGATGAGATGTTCTTATTTAATAGCAATTGTTCAGATTTCAAAGTGATCAAATATTAAACATTTGAAAATTTGTGTTACAAAATACAAAAGGGTTTTGCGACAAGCTTTTGGCTTATAGGATTTGTTTTTGGGGTATTATGCCGTGTTATGCTACCTCTTTCTTTAGCCAACGTTTCAGAAAGAGTTAGCATAATATTAAGTCCGTCATCAGGGCAGGCGTGTAATCAGCCATCCGGTTTAAAAGGTTGCTCATCACTGATCTAGGGGTATTTTATCCAGGTAGCCGTAAAAACAAATTAAGATTGATAAAAATAAAATAAGATTTGGTCACGTTTCATAATGTTTGAAAAAACTATGTAAATAAGAACTCAAACGGAATTAGCACATATTGTATGCTAATAGGTATCTCTCAAACTGGTTATAAGACATATTGTTGACATAATTAACATAGCTGAACAGTGGAATTTGGACCATACGATTTGCAATACTAAACGATTTGCTAAAATACATGAAAAACAAATAGCTATAAAATTAATAACGATACATACAAACTTTAATTTTTACTATAAAGTAGAAAATCTCTATATCTGAGTAGCGAAATCTCAAATGAAATATTTAGTTATAGTATAAATCTCAAAATAAATCCAAAGTCCCTGCTGAACTCAAGACCAATAGGGCGAAGGAGCCTGGGAAGACCAAGACTAAGATGGAGCGACAACGTCCTCAAAGACATATCTATCTTGGAGCTTCCAAACTAGAGAGAGCTGGCACAAAACCGAGATGAGTGGAGGAAGATTCTTGAGGAGGCCAAGACCCACCAGGGGTTTTAGAGCCAATAGTGATGATGATGATAAATCTCAAAAAATTGTAATTGGCAATTAATTTATAAGTCAACACAATTATTTCAGCACTCTAGGTTATTTCCAAGTAGAGTTATGGAGATTTTAAAAAATCCAAAATAAAAAAGAAAACAAAACAAGTTTATCAATCCAAACTACTACAGATAATATAGTAACAAGACGTCAACCATTCTGGTAAAAGTCCAAAATCTATTCTGGGTTGATTCTGTATCTTTTATGTTAAGTCAGCTTTACGAGACAATTAAGACAAAAAGGTTAAATCCATCGGACATCGGAAGGCTTCCGTTGTGCGTTATCGGCAGTCAAATTTCTGTGATTTTCTAAGATTTTCAATGGCTTGTCTATGCCTGTCATGTGTTGATAGCGCTTGATGTGGATTAATTACCTGCTTAAAAACACAAATTACTATTTATTATTTTATTTTTTATTTTAACTTTGAGTAAAACCTAAAATTGTAATATTTAAATAAATGAAGACAATATAAGCGAAACTCAATCGAAAATCTGGAAACAGAAAAATCAGAAAAACATATTGTCCTGGGTTCGAGTCCCAGAGGTGTCAATATGTTTTCTGATTTTTCTGTTTCCAGATTTTCGATTGAGTTTCGCTTATATTATCTTCATTTATTTAAATATTACTATTAATTAGTTATTATAACCATTTACATAAAAGCCTAATAGGCGTTCATAAATGAGTCTTCGTTTATCATATTATTTAGTTTGTACGTGATGACTAAAGACCGGATTATATGCAAAAGCATATTTGCATATGCATTTTTCAACGGTAGTTGCATATTTTAGCAAAAAATTTGAGATTTTGCATATTTATACTCTTATCTCGTTAATCGTTCAGATGAAAACTAATTTCATCAGCAAAGAAAGTGTTCCTTAAGGCGCCTGCCCTTATAAAGGCCTACAAAGAAAAACTGTCAAATGTCCCTTTACCTCCCGAGCGAGTAATAACACGTTGGGGTACATGGAGCGAAGCTGTGATATTTTACCATGAACATTGTGAAGCCATCAAGGGTGTTATCAATGACTTCGATAGTGCTTCTTCGCACTGGCAGTTTTTCAGTGCAAAGAAGCGTTTGACAACGCTAGGATTAAAAAAACCTAGCTGTGATTAGCACTCATTTCGCCTACATACCTGCAAGTATAAAAATGCTTGAAACTCATGGATTGGCGTTGAATGAATCTATTCAGGTTATGAAGAAAATTCGCCTTATGAATTCCTCGTTGCCGAAACTATTCCTGAGTAAACGCAAAGAAAAGTTTGAAAACTTACTAAACAATAACCCAGGGTTTGAATCCTTGTGCCAAATTGATAGCTTCATCAACGGGGCAGGTAAAATTTTGCCCGGCACAATAAGTTCAAAAATTGCACCCAAATTCAAATTCTGTCCAGTCACATCAGTAGACGTAGAACACTCCTTTTCCGCTTACAAAAATATATAAAGCGATCGTGGACACAATTTGTCTACAGAACATCTAAAACTTAAATCTTAGTAAATAAATCTTAGTCATATACGTTTTTAAAGGTAAATTGTAAATTTCATTTTTAAATACATTTTGTAATTGATATTTTCGAAAATACGATTGTAATCCTTAAGAACTAACAGCTTATACTAAAATAAAAAATATTTAAAAATACGACTTCATGTATTATTTCACGTTGCATATTTTGGCCCTTTTTATGGATTTTCGTGCACATTTTAGCTATTTTTATTGCATATTTTCGTGCACAGTTTAGCTATTTTTATTGCATTTTTTGGGCTGTTTTTGTTGCGTATAATCCGGTCTTTAGTGATGACATTCGAATTTGCAAATTTTCCCGCAACTAACATCTCTTAACGAGGATTACGCGGCAAACGCGTTGTCATCTCTGGAGTTAGCTTAACTACTTTTAAGAGTTGGTGTCTTAATGCAAGTGCAATATTTAGCTCGTTAAAGCGATATGGAATACCTCATTTAAATAAAACCGTCAAAACGTGTGGTTAGGCTGTCACAAAAGATACATAATCACCGTTATAATATTTTAAAATAAATATTATTATAATATCATTACACGCAATGTTCAATTAATGATGTATTTCCAGTGCAATGTCCAATTATTGATATATTTCCAGTGCAATGTTTAGCACCTCATTGATGTATTAATAAACAATTAAATATGATTGATAAATATCAATGGTGATATTATTCACTTTAGTACAGATCAATGCGTTCCCAAATCTTTCAGATAAGAACACAACTTTGCCCTTCGGTTATTATCATAATGAAACAAGGTTTACCTGATAAAAAATATTGGCATAACAATTTTTATTTTAACGGGCCTCTAAAGCATGACTTGCGAAATTCGTCCGCTTATCATTAAATAACAATAAATATTTCTCATGATGTTCACAGTAGGTATTAGCAGCACCAGCACATGACAACTGGGCAAAGCAATCATCATAGTTTATTTAATGTGTGAACAAAAAAATTGTTACCCAAATTAAAATGATAAATTAACTTAAGAACACTTTTCAAACATTATTCACAATTTATTGAAGAATAGGTAGGTATACTATGTATTGGCGACGTTTTCAATGTTTTTTTTTCTTTGTAAATCAATTAAACGGTCACCAACTTAAGCAGATATATGCGTTAGAAATACGACAGCAGTCAAGTACAAGCGTGTTTATACGTCAACGCGTGTGTCTCAATAGAAATCGTTCTAACTCCGTTATTCTTTTAGTGACATCCCTAAAACAAAAAGTAAAAGGTCGATAGTGGAACAAGCTGTACATCCCTATTCAAGTTCTCCATTGAAATACATAACAAGAATATTCTGTCATTCACGCAATCTGACACATAATTTTTCCCGCCAAATTTCGGACCGGCGGCTCGACCCCGCTCGACATTGTTAATTTTTATTAAATATTTTTATATGAAATGATAATAAAGCGAGGTGACGAAAGTGTTTATTATACATTTATACAATAGAATAAGTATTGTTGTTTACATAATCTGTGATTTTAGTACCGTTTTCACATAAAAACATGATGTGAGTCATTTTTACATTTTTATAATGTTTGCATTCTAAATTTTAATATTTACAAATGTTAATTTTATTTGTAATACAATAATTCGAAAGCTTATTTTGTAACCTTTCTAAAACAGTTTTTACTATTCGGCTACGTTCAGAAATGTTTCATTTATAGAGCTTTAATTGAGAAGCGGTAATAACACAAAGTTTTCGTAAAATGTCATTTCGTTTGAGACATCTCAAGCGAATATTCACGAAAATTCGGAGGGGTTAATGCCAGGCTAAATAGAAACACAATACTGGTTCTCTTAAATTTGTAATCTATCTACATAAAGAAGAGTGTCTGTAGCGGGCGGCGTTATTTCATACAAATCTAAAATTTATTTCTGGATTGATGAAAATTTGCCCACTTGACCTTCAATACAGGAGGAAGGTAACTGTCTACATGATATTTCAAAAAACCACCCCCTCCCCCTTTTTCCACATCTTAGAATTTTGAAACTCCTTGAAGAACCAATCAAATCACATGATTTCGAAAAAAAATGTTTAAAGCCCAAAGAAGAATTCCTGTTTCTACTATCATTCCCATAAATTAATAGAATAAACTAATAGTCGAGTTATTGTAACAATAACACCGTTGTTGTTTATTATTATTTTTCTGTGCTATAATGCACAATTTTTTTTTGTTTGCATTGCATTGTGTGTACATTTTTTGTTTCATGTTATTTGATAAACATTATAAAAGAAGCACCGTAGGAGTAATCTTAAGAATACGACCACTGAAGACTAAATTAAAAATACAAAAAGATAGCAGCCAATAAAATATGCATTACAAAAATGAAGATAATGTTGGTAGATCTTAGTCAAAGTATAACACAGTTAAAAATGACCAAATCAGGTAGGAACACCTTAGCTCAGTTGGTAGTCGCGGTCCGGAAAACCGAAGGTCCTGAGTTTGCCAATATCATTTTATTTTTCTGTTTGAAGATTTTCGATTGTGTTTCGCTACTATTATCTTCATTTAATTTAATATAATTCTTAAGTTTATTATTATTACAAATCATAACATAATTTCCTTGCAGGGGTAGTGGATAGAATGGAATAAGTATATCGTGACACTGACACCCCTCACTTCAACCATATTCATTTTTCTTCTCATAAATACTATTCCACTTTTCAGACTTTTCAGACTCTAGACAGGAACTGCGATGTCTTCCTGGGACATTATCCTGTCCTTTCGTTCCTTCCATCGACTTGTAAGTCTTATTTTCTCTTGACATTCCTTTCAAAATCATTTTTACATCAGAAAAATAATATTTTCTATAAGGCTAATAATCACAGCCATGTATTATTTCCTTATTAGTCTTCATAATATGGACAAACCGGATTCAAACTTCACTTGCAAGTGCGTACGAACTTTAATTAGATTGCCTATTGCCAACAGACTCATTGAATAAAAGGAGTTTATGTAATCAAAGCGGAATTAATTATTATCGTCTCACCAAAGCACATGCCGCCAGGTCCATTTTTCTGGGCGCTTTGCAACTTGGAAGAAGTAGACAGGGACCTTATCGCAGGGCGTTGGATGATCTTAGAAAACTGAAAAATAAAAAAGATTAAGAATTAAACGCACACCCCAGCAAATAATTATCGAAGAACGTAAACAACGCGGTACATTAAATAAATGTCAACGTACACAAAATAAAAATAGTATTCAAGCTTTTAATTACATACCTTGATAATCGAAGCCATTTTGCTTTGGGAAATAGATAATAACCAGTCGGGGGAAATGATCAATAACAACTGTCCGAAAAAGCCGTCAGCTAATACAAAAAAGGAAAAATGTTTAACGAATTCCCTCTCGCCAGGTTAAAGTCCAAAGTAGAGGAAAATAGAAATAATACATAGATAAAAAATCTAATGCCACAATAAACCTACTGACAGTCCAGTTAAGGCAGTTTGTAAAAAGACTCAATTCAACGCTCCTATAATATTAGAAACTGGACCGTCGATCCTACATTTTTATAATAAAGACATTATAATATCAACACGTCAATTTTTATCGAGTTCTATACGAAAAGTTGCTGTTAAAGTCGAAGTTTGCGTGCGCATTATAAGAAATATACTGCAAAAAGCATAGATAATAAGACATTTTCTTCTGACAAGATAAGCCTAGTGATGCCATTACTAAAAAATACTGATATACCGGCCCATACTCAGCGGGCCAACGTGGCTAAACAAGAACTTATTTTTAATAGAAGCCACACTAAGCAAATTCTTACCTTTATCTCATTGGTCATATTTTGGCGCTCATATTTAAGTTTTCAGATTCGAGTGCAGAGCAATTTTTTTTATTCCGATCTACTTTTCTTTTTGTTTCCTATTTCCTACATTTCAAATATGTTTGAAGACATTAATATAACCTATACTAATATGTATTTGTATTAGCTAAAACGCTCTGATCAAAAAATAATGATTCGTACTAAAAATTATTTTCACTTCTGAAACTAGATTTATAAAAAACAATTCCAGATTTTTTTACAGTTTTTATAGACTTTTCGACTACCACACTAGGCATGTGCCCGTATTATGGTAGTCGCTTGTTGCTAGCGGTCAGAGAACAAAATAAGTTGCGGACAGATAACAAAATAAATTCTTCAAATTAGTGGAAAGAGAATAATAGTAGGCGAAATGGATTTTCTAGAGAAAATAAAATGTTAAAGGAACTAAATTGGCTAACAGTGAAAAGAGGTTGACCTTGAACCCAATGATATTTATACACAAAATAATAAACAACCTGTTACCAAAAATATTTTTCAAATTCAACGAGGACATTCACAGACATAACACAAGGACTTGCAAACAGGGCCGGACCTGATCTGAACGGCGCCTGGCGCTAGTCAAAACGGAGGCGTCTACTAATATCTACAGGAATTCCAAAAACTGAAAAAATCGAACTAATATCAATGAAAACCAAAGTGTTGACTAATATCTACAGCACAAACTGTTGACTAATATCTATGAGAATCAAAGTGTTGACGAATATCTACAGCACTGGCAGAGGTTGGATTTGCAATTATGTGTAGCATATTGGAATAATGTAATATTGCGTATGTAGTTTAAAAAACTTAATTTATGTAAGTGTGTATGTAAAAATTCGTAATATCGGACTATTGGACACATTTAGCTGATTAGTCCAACCTACGCTCTGTAGATATTAATCAACACTCTGAAGTTCGTAGATATTAGTTCAACATATGAGCTGTAGATATTCGTCAGACATACAGGCTGTAGATATTAGTATCTGGAGTCGTAAAAGCCGCAAGGGGCTAGGTATATCAATGCCTTGATTCCTTGCTCTTTGACGCCCTGACAAGTCGGTGCCTGAAGCGTCAGGCTACCAAAAAGGACAAGTGAATACGCAAAATAATTTGCTATTCAAAAGGATGAAGTATTTTTTCCGCTGCCGGAAATTTTAAAGTCTGCGCCAATTGTCTGTTCAAGACGTATTGTAGGCACATTAAGCAGGAAAAAATATAGAATATAATATGTTATAATTAATTAGTCATTTGTAAACTTTGGTGTACGAACTATGTACTAAAATAAATAGAGCAATCATAAATGTAAAAAATGAGCTATTCTGTAATATTCACTGCATGTTTTACTACTCATAAGCCCATATATTATATTATAGCGAGCTATGTTGGCGGTGCCTCACCGCCGAGTTAATATTAGATGAATGATCTAAATATAGTCTTAACAACTCTACGTAGGCGAATATTATTTCAATGGCCCATTTTTTCATACAGAATCTTATTAGTAATTCTTTCGGACTGTGAGAAGAGAAAAATGGAAACTTATCAACATATCTACATATATGGTACCTATGTAGTATGTACCTTGTGTACTATTGTGTTTACTTACTGGGGTTGATATGAGATTTAACTGACGTTCAAACCCACGACGAATCTTGCTTTATATACTCTTACCAATGGGTAGCCCCACGGAATGTTCCACAGTGATGTTCCCGATTCCCTACTCCCGAACATTCCACAACATTCCAGAATGTTCCGGAATGTTTTGAAACGCTTTCGAATACTCTCGAATGTTCTGGACTTTTCTAGAAATTTCTAGAGGGCGAAACTTCCAACCCATAAATCTTCAAAAGCAGGCCCTTCAGGTAAAAACGTGAATCTTCTTAATGGATGGGGGATAAAGGGCTACCACACCATATAACTCCCTTAATCGTTTCTGAGTTTTAGCGGGACGCACATTTTTGTACACTTTCTTTTACTTATCTTGATTATTATTCAGGGCGATTCGGTAGGCCCAAAAATATTGGTATTTCCAAATATCTTTAAGTAGGTATATCTATTGGCGATTTTCCTCGTACCTTTACATTCACAGCTTGAAGCCTTTGCAAGCTTCCGTCGGTGCGTCAATAGAGTAAAAATTATAATTTTAAATCAAATCTAGAATTCTTTAAAATCTAGTCATAGTTTATTGACTTCCTAGCAGAGAATGGTGTGGGTGTAGTGATTAGGTACATAAAAAAAGAAACCGGTGTAGAGTATCGTAATATTGTTTAGATTATTAACCGACTGACTAGACTGGAAACCGAATGAACCCACATCCAAACAAATTACGTCCCACATACAAACTGAAGATCGTAATTTTGTATTTATTTATACGCAAAAACATAACGCGTTTACCGCAGAATTTCAGTGATACAAATCTATTCGAACACTAAGCAATACATTGTTTATTGGTCTGGGTAGATGTAGACATACTTAACGTAGGTACAGTAGATAAATCTTTGCGCGAACTCCATCAATATAAGATGAAGTAGCTCGCATAGTATTTCAATAGATGAAAATAACTCGGTCTATTCTCCATACGAAAACCAGACGTTCTGTAGCGTCAGATCTGTCAGTAACTTGTGCTGGTGCTGGGTGTGTTCAAACATTCGTAACGCTTTGAAGATCATTCGTTGTTTACTTTTGCCTGTAACTTGGCCGAAAAAACAATCATCATGAACTTCGTGGGAAACTCATCGAGCAGTCAGTGTGTTTTGAATAACAGTGATGTTTCTTCGTCTGATGATGAAGCGGACACTAGTTGCACACTGAGAACACGGCGCAGTCTTCCCCATGGAGCGTTCGCACACGCCCTCAAGTAATGTTGCGTTTTTAATATCATAAATCATAACTATTAACAAAATTTTAATTATTAGAATCAAAAGTACTATACCTACCTATACCTACCTTAAAAAAATATTCGAAAATGGGTAAATGGGTGATGAACAATCTAACTTTTTAGCTGGGTACCTACCTATCTACTCAGGCTTGTATTAAACGATTCCTTTTCCCATTAAATCTGTTCCTGTGTCATCTTTTGTGGCATGGAGATGTTTTTCTCTTCATTTCAATTCGTGTTTTTTTTTTATTTTTGACCATAATATTAATAAAAATAGTTTGTGTTTTCATAAAATACGTCCTATTCTAATGTGGTAAAGTTCTGAAGTCCCCAGTGCGGAGAGAAACGCATGGGTAGCATTTTGAAAAGGAAACGTCAATTTTCCGCGCCCTATTTCAACAATTTTTAGCTCGCATTCGGTAAAAATATTTTTCCGAAAATCGTAACAAAACTTTCCAAAGTTTTCAATACATTATTTTACATTGCGCCGGTATTTAATTTTGTGTGGTAATATTAAAAAAAAAACCAATGAGAAGATCATTTAAAAATGTAGGTGAATCTCTTTCAATTTTGAATACCTACGATTTTTTTTACAATATACTTAAATTGTGAAATTATTATCTGTACACAGTACATACATAGTAGGTGCAAATAAAATAAAATAAGTACTTAATAGGTATTTTACCAAACTGTTGCTGTCACTGTCGCTTTAAGCCCCGAATACCGACCGAAAGGGATAACTGCTCCTCAGTCTGAAAATACCTAAATAAAATCGTCAAAATCGAGATTTTGTATTTTCCATTTTTCTCCTCCAAAACCGGACCGACTTTTAAGATATTTTTTACTAACTGTATTAGAAAAAATATTCTATTTCTGTGTGTGTGTTTTTTTTAATACTTTGTCTAGTTTGCATACTGAATGATGGTGGCGTTCAAACTAGGCAATTTCAACGATTTTTGGAGTGACCTAACTCCTTTGAGAAGTAACCTATAAAAAAAGCAAAACGTACCGACATGCTAGTGGTCGATATCAATATTATAGTAAAAAATATTTGCACTACTGTGAAAATCCAGAGAGGAATTGGGGAATATGATTTATGGAAAGACGCCGCCCGGTTTCCTCTTAAGTACAATTCAATCCCGAAAAAATTTTCGTTATTGTTTTTGGGGTGTTACGCCGTGTTGCGCTACCTCCTTCTTAATCAACGTGTCGGACAGCGTTGCAGTGTCCATCATCAGGACAGATCCGGCGTAACAACCCAAAAACAAATAAAGAAAATACTTTTGGTCGTGAAAATCTTAAAATCCCCAAAAAAATGTTTATTTTGGACACAATCGTACATCAGTTCTGATATTTATTTCCGTGGGATTTAAAAAAATATTTACCTTCGAAAAACGCGATGTAAAGCCATTAAATTTCTCTTCTGCAGGAAATAACACAGTATTTTATACCTACATGAACGGCAGCGCGGTATTTTTCTAACAAAAATTAATTTTTGATTTGAGGACAAAATATCCAAAAAAGCAAAATATTTTTTTTTAAATCGAAAGGTTTAGCAAATACCTGGTAAGGATGTATAAAATGTTTAGGAAATTTAATTGAATTGTGTTTTAAATTATAAAATAAAAGCCACAATAATTCGATATATCACGATTTTTGATTTTTAATTCAGGGTGTTAACGATAGTTTTTTGTTCCAACCGGTCGTTTGTTTAAATCAATATTTTTCTCATTTTTAAATGGTCATTTATACATACATTATGTACCTAGGGAAAATATTATTTGTTTTAATACTTATCTTAAGAATAATTGCGAAATCTACCTATAAAATGAAAAATCGAATTCTTTGAGATATATTTATTTCAAAAATAAGTAGTAAAATAGCTCATATCCGTACCAAACATTTGCTATACATGGCTTTTAATATTAAAAAAAAAATTGGCCTCAAATACGAAATTCAGTTTTAAATGAAAAGGCTGAGCAGCATGAACACGAAGTAAAAATATAGTTCTCAACAAATTTTCAACAATAATGGAGAGGAAATGTTGAATAAATAAACGTTTTCGAGGAAAGGCGAAAGAGTAAGCTAGAATTGAAAAAAAATCGAAATAAAAAACCTGACAAACAAAACAAAGAAGCATTTGAAAAGGGACGCATTCATAGAAAAAAATATCTTAGGTACTCGCTTTTTTAATACTATAAATTAAGTATTAATTGCTGTAACATTTCCGAAGGTATTTTCTTAAGGCTCTTATTTACCTAAGGCTTTCTGGAAATTATCCTTTCATCTCAATTTTTTACTTTAATAACCATGCATTTCATAGAATTTCACCTTCGCCATTTGGTGAAGGTGAATTTTCGGCATGCAGTGATATGCAAGAAAGGGGCCGTAATTTCAAGTATTACGTACTCGCACTTGGGGGGGGAGGGGGGTCTTGTGAAACGTTACGAGGGGGGGGGGGGATTCGAACAACGCGTTACGTAACATGTTTTTCTTTATTTAAATAAAAAAAAAACTAGGGAATTAAAATTTCCAAGTTGGCAATCCTTTTCGTTCTCGAAATTTCTTGTTTTATTTATTACCGCAAACGTGATTAGAACAAGAAAAAAGGTATTTAAACGACTTTCCAGTAGTTTGCGCAACTTAATTGCGACTTTCAGGTAAAAATTGTCACTTAGGCGTTACACTTTTCTGGTCAAGGGCCACATAGGACAATGTGAGGTATCACCGCGGGCCGCACACTTACGATTTCGAGGGGGGGGGGGGGGTGGGGCAACTTTTTGTTTAGTAAGTTAAAAAAAAAATGTTAATGGAATGGAATCTTTCAGTTCAATTTTCGCCCACTTCCTGAACTATCGAAATGTGTGAATTTTCGCACACGTGATAAAAATGATAACAATTCATACAATAACAAAAATTAACCAATATTAAAGTTTATTTTGCTTTAATAGTATGTGATAAGCGTGTTTTTTGGTCTTTTTGACCATATTTTTTTTTACCTACCTACACCCTCACTGTGCCATCTCTACTCCTTCTAATTTTCTCTGGGTCTTCTACTGCACCCCTGAAAGTCTGTAATTAATTGTAAAAAAACGTATACTATATTTAATTGTACATGAAAAAATATATTTAAAAAGAAAACGGCAGATAAAAATCGGATAGTATATTCGTACATGAAAAAAATATATTTATACAGAAAACGGCAGATATTTGTGCGGGCTGCAAAAAAACGGACAGTATCTATACATGATATACATTAGTACATGAAAAAATATATATTTAAAAAGAAAACGGCAGATATTTGGGCAGGCCGCAAAAAAACGGATAGTATAATTATTGTACTTGAAAAAAAATGTTAAAATGAAAACGCCAGATATTTGAGCGGGCCGCACAAAAACGGATAGTATAATTGTACTTGAAAAAAAAAATTTAAAAGAAAACGCCAGATATTTGTGCGGGCCGCACAAATATCCGTCGCGGGCCGCAGTTTCACGACCATGGGGATAGAAGGTAAAAGATGCATTAAAATTTCATTTTTATTGGAAGTTCAAATTTCCGGCACAAAACTATTCCTTTGCCACCATTTTATATTTTTTGTATGTGTTAACATTTGCACGAGTTTCCATTTTCAAGTAAATATGCGTGAATTATTTAGTTTACCAAAACTAAGAACCTATATTTTTACGTGAATACCGCACAAGAGTCCCAACTGCTCCCAACCGCCTGGAGCCAGTGAGTCTATGGCATTCCCAATTGGAAATACTGAAGGTGGTGGGGAGGAGAAGGAGATGGGGAAGAGAAAGGTGTGAAATACCTCGCTATTCAGATCTGGTCACCAAAAATGGCTAAAGCCATTTCAGGCAACGTTTCAATTCTGAATCTTTTGTGCATGTAAATAGTTGTTTCTTGTAGTAATTATTAAAACGAACTGTGTCTAAAAGTGCGGCAGTTAACTAACTAACTAACCAACCATCACGCCGTTTCGCCGCAGGGGTAGGCAGAGAGGGCGGACCGCCAAACAACTAAATCTTGGCACACATTCCTTGCCTCGTTCACATTCATACATCGTCTCATACATGCTCTTCTATTATTCCAACTCTTCAGATGGCCCGACTCAAGTATCTGATTCACTTGGTCGTGCCACGTCTTCCTCGGGCGTCACATTTGCGTCATATATTCTCCTTACACTCCTTTCCTCGTTCATTACGTTTTTTAGGAATATGAGACTAAAGATAAATATTTTACACAATCCGAAAAATTGGCATTGCACAATGCACACCACTTGTGTCTACTACTTTATAAAACCAATAAATACTCTTTGTAATTGTTTTCAGATCAAGTCGACTCCAAAGTAATCCAGTTAACTCATCAAATCGATGGATTAGTGAAAACCCAAAGTATGGAAATGTTATGCGACTTTATTGCAAAACTGGTTTCCATTTGAAGGTAACTCCAGATGGAAAAGTTTGTGGAACACAGGAGGAAAATGATCGATTTGGTAAACTTTCTTGTTTTCTCACCACCTACATTTATCCCATGAAAAATTACCAGTGAGACTATGACATCCCATATTGTGAATTTTGGTATGTTGTGAGACTGATGTTTCAATTCTTGAATGGTGGTCTTTCATCAGGGTGATACTGAGTATCTTCCACTCTATGTACAACATAATGATTTTTTTGTGAGACAACACAAATTAATTTAATTTAAATTACTTGTGCACATCGGAATTTAAACCCTCTGCCTCCGGATTCATAGTCAAGAGCCTTACCCTTCCACCACTTGATGCATTCGTAATTCGTATATTAAAAATTTAATGATTTACAATTACAGCCATCATGGAAATAGGTTCAGCTGGAACAGCGGGACACATTACGGTTCAAGGGAAGGAAAGCAAGTTATACATAGCGATGGACAGAAAGGGACGACTATATGGAGAAGTGAGTTCAAAACATAATCTATCTATATATGCATATATAAAAATCAAAAAATATTTGCTTCTGGGTTTGTATGTATATATATATATATATATATGTGAGATGTCTATGCGTTGCTAAACCATTCATCCGATTGTGTTGAAACTTTGGAGATTTGATGTGAGCATGCCCGCGATGGTTTCTATATAGGTTTCTATATAATAGTGAGCTCTGGTATCATGAAATTATGTGTTGCTAACTATGAAACTTTGGGGATTTTATGTGCGCATGCCAGGGATAATTTCTACATATAATAGTGAGTTCTGGCGCCATGAAATTAGGCGTTGCTAACCATTCATCCGATTGTGATGAAACTTTGGGAATTTGATGTGCGCATGCCCGTGATAGTTTCTATATACAGGGTGTTAAGGGACGTACTTGACTTACTTTAACCTGTGATTCCTGACATTATTTGGAGTAAAAAATGTAAATGAAATTTTGGTCTCCGGTAACATTTTTGATGTTTTTTTTTTTTTTCTACAAAAACATAAAAAAAAGGTAGTTATTGAACAGCTGGAGGCGGGGTAAGGGGTTCGTCGGACACCCGGCTGAGTGACCAGTGACGACATGCGGAAGAAATTTTTTTTTGTTTGATTTTGAAGAAAAAAATTTTGAAAAAAAAAAAAAAAAGTCGCCAAAAAAAGTCACCGGAGACCAAAATTTCATTTACATTTTTTACTCCAAATAATGTCAGGAATCACTGGTTAAAGTAAGTCAAGTACGTCCCTTAACACCCTATATAATAGTGGTCTCTGGCGTCATGAAATTATGTGTTGATAAACCTTTCATCCGATTGCGATGAAACTTTGGTGAGTTGTTGTGAGCACACTTGTAAGGGTTTCTATATATAATGGTTCTGGCATTATGAAATTTGTATAAAAAAATTGCAATAGGCGGCATGCAAGACTGAAGTATATTTGTTTATATATTACACGTATTTTTAATTCTGATGGAATCTAATATCTACTCATAATACTATATGTGCTGATGAACTCTTAAATTTCAATTGATTTAAAGGGGCATACATTAATTACGTGAGCAGTTTTTCTTCCAATCTAGACCCTCCCCCCTTGGTGAGATAAATTTGGGCCACTTCGTACATTCTTTTCAAGTAACGTGAGATTTTGCTGAAACCCCCCCTCCCCCTCCTTTTTGAGCTCACATAATTAATGTATGCCCCCGAATGTGAAGGAATAAAATGTTATAAAATATATTTTTTATGTTTGACTTTTAACTTTTAACAGAGCGAATCTAAATTTATCTCAGCGAGAGCTCTTGCGAACATCATCGACGTTCTTCCTCTTCCTTCTCATGCGTCTTTTTTAAAAATGAAAAAGACAGAAGACATTGGAAAGATAACGTCACACACGATTTCTCGATGGGACTAGTATAATAATGGGCACTAAAAGTAGCACCAAATGGAAAAGGCATTGCTTTCTCATAATTTTATATGAATAATGTATAGCAATCTTTATGTAAGGGTCCTAACTATATGTTGTCCCAACAATGTGCTACAAATCTATCCCGTCTTTTTTTTGTGTGAAAGAATATTTACTCAGGAGGAAAACTACATTCAACTTTTTTTTTGATTTGTTGCAAGCAAAAATCTTTTTTTTGTGTAAAATACGGTAACCGGACAACAATGTACCTACAACTTAAAAAGTAATGAAAAACAAACAAAAAATAAATTTCACGGTTAAATGGGAAACATTAGGTTAGGTTTATGGGCTGTTAAAAAAAAATTCATAACTTTTAAAAACTTTTCAAAGGGGTGTTGAAATGCCATTTTGTTGAGTTGTCATGAAACTATATTTATACATTTTTTTTCACATATTATGTATTATATTATTTTATTTATTAAAACATCACTACATGGCCCAACACTGCCTTTAGTTTACAGAGTTGTATTACAAAGTAGGCTTTAATTTCAGACAATACTTTTATAATAGTTAAGGTGTGATGGTAAAAAAATTCATTCAATTACATATACTTTTAATAACTTCAAAGACATTGCGCTTTAGAATAGAATAAAAAATATTTTCTTCAAAGGGGCCCTGTTTTCACCAGCGTGAAGTGTAAAAGTAGATGTAATAATATATTAACTAGTACTAATTAAAAAAAACTTTCCATATATTTTTAGGCTAACAAAAGCAGGCCGCAGACAGTATGGCTAGAAGAGTTGATTGGTTCATACACAACTTATATGTCCCGAAACTACGCCCATCTGGGCTGGTTCATGGGAATTAAGAAGTCTGGAAAACCCAAGAAAGGCGTGAAGACTGGCTGGGGGCAAAGGGCAACACAGTTTCTTCCTCGGCGTCTCACATAGAGCTATGTACACTATTACCACAACAAATTAATTAGTATTTTATACACAGTATTTCTCCTTGACAGATAAATATATAAGTAAAAGGTCAAGAGGCGCTTTTAATATTCGCACATTTTCTCACCGTTATTTAATGTGTAAAAAAGAGCTACAGCAATAATGTGATAACAAACATATTATGATTATTGCCTATTTCGTATCGACACCATTCTGTAAATACGGTAATATTAAAAGCGACTATTGTATGTCAAAAGAGACGCAGCTTTCATTACACACAATGGAACATATATATTTTTTTTCTTTTTTAACAGTGAATTATATGTGCTTATAAGTTTAGTATTCCAACTACATACCTAAAAGCTTTTGTTTTTATTGAAATGTATTTATTAGTTTATTTATTGTACTGTTATTCGTGGTGGAATTCTGCTGTATTAAAATTGAAATTGAAACACTTTTTACCTTTTTTCCACTTATTTACCTTAGAGAACAGTTGTGTAATTTAATTATGTAATTTTCTAATCTGACTATTTTTTGTCCTTTGTTACAAACATGAAGAATTTTGACATCTCTATCTTTGTAGAAATTATTTTGGTTTTCTGGTAAATGCAAGATTGTGTTCAATAGATCATAACCCCCCCCCCCTTTTTGATTTGCCCAACTGGCGAGGTGTTCTTTTGTGCAGGTTGATTCTTCTCTTCCGGTTTGTCCTACATTGACATTTCATTGATATTTTTTCCCAATGTAAATATTATTATTTCTTATTCATGACATTTTTACCTTAAAGAGCAGTTGTAACGTAATAACCCAAACATATGTACAGTTTGGCAATTAAGTGTAGAAAATAAATGATGGCGCTGCGATCGTTTTCTAGTTTTAAATGGCAACACCAAGATGGTTCATAAGACAAAGAATGCATGTTTTAAAAAAAACACTTCTGGCAAAATGCATATTTCATAGCGTATTTGTATTTTCAAAAAATTTGCACAAAAAACTGTAATTTAATAGAAGCAAAATAAAACAAAACAAGTTTTAAGTGGGTGTTTATTTCGATATAAAAACGTAGGTACTTAAAAATTTAAGTCTGTTAATTCAACACCCGACATGTAATTATTGTCTTTGTCCTCGTGTGATTCTTCTTCTTCCGTATCTTCATCTTCACCTAAACGCAGTTCATCGATATCATCATATATAGTACTGCCTCGTGCATAATATTCTGCCTCAATTTTCATCACGTGTTTGCAACAATTTTTCCAATCATCAGCACTTATGCTATTACATATTATTATTATTATGCCCATTTTCCGTTTTCCCCTTCCTTGACGATTCGTCTTACCGTTGTTTCAGATTTACCTGTGTGTGAAAAACATCATTAAAATTATTATTATAGAAGGTAGTTTTAAAAACACACACTAGATAATATTCACTTAGAAAGAAAAAAAGAGAAAACGAGAAAAAAGTAACTTTTCAACGAGTTTAAAGAAGTTGCATATTATTATTTTTTTATTGATTTATTCCATTTTTCCTGTGGCCGCATATTAACTGTCAAATTCGAATTTTTTAACATAACCTCAAATCAGATTGTAATGGTTATTATCGCTCGAAAATTGGCATAAATCTTGTAATACTAATGAAATTTATTAAACAAACTATACCACATACCAGTCATTTCTGCAGTTCGTTTGTAAACATCTTCTAAATCAGCTTCAATCAAGCTTTTTCGCGTTACACTCGGCTAGGCAGCGTTGAAAAACGCAGAATATAACCCCTCTTGCATCACTATGTAATGGTTTATTCATTTTAATTAAATTCAGGCAAACAATGAATAAAAATATTATCAAATCAGCGATCTTGCGATCTTCTACTCAGATTTAAGACAATAAATCAACCGTAAAATGCGATAACATGACAGCCATAGGAAACGTCATATAATTCGGTGCTGCCATAGTAATGAAAACGTTTAGTTCCAATTTATTTAATTTCTACACTTTCTTGCCAAACTATACTTACCTTAACATTGTGTACCTACCTACCTAAATTTGTATAAATAAATTTGTATAAATTCTACATAAATTTGTATAAATTGACAAAAGAATGTCAATTGCCAGCCTGAAGATGTCCTTAATAGGATGAAACCGGTACTGGTGAAATAAATAAGTGGAAAAAAATTAAAGTGTTTCAATTTCAATTTTAGTATTTATTAATCTTTTCCTGCAGACTAGTAGCCATGCATCAGGACCATCTGGAGGACCACCTTCTTTGATTTTTGTAAATTCTGTATTACCTATGTCTTAAATAATTTATTTTTTAAATATTTATATATGTGGGAATATATTAGAAAATAATTGCCCGTAGGTGCTATTTTCTAAGAAAGTATTGTTTAGTATGTATTTTCAATATTGAGTCCTAATCAGAGCCTGTGCATGCGCTATTAGAGCAGTCCATTTCGGGCATCAACCTGAAAAACCACCAAGGCGCTGATAAAAACATAATACCTTACAGCCCTCGAGTTTTACTAGCGGCAGGCGCCGTTTGGATCAGGGCCGACCCTCTTCTTAGTCGCTAATAAAACGAGCAATTTTACAGGAGATTGCATCCACCATTTTGATGTGACTATATTATTTTTAATTTTAATGAACTTGATTTTAAATTAAATAATATATTAAATTTTTTCTAAAGCGAAATTTTTAGTTAGGACTTTATAGCATTTATATTTTTTAGTAGATAACTGTAAAAATTTTATGACTTTTTAGACTAAGTACAGTTTGGCAAGAAAGTGTAGAAAATAAATGATGGCGCTGCGATCGTTTTCTAGTTTTAAATGGCAACACCAAGATGGCTCATAAGACAAAGAACGTATGTTTTAAAAAACACTTCTGGCAAAATGCATATTTCATAGCGTATTTGTATTTTCAAAAAATTTGCACAAAAAACTGTAATTTAATAGAAGCAAAATAAAACAAAACAGGTTTTAAGTGGGCGTTTATTCCGATATAAAAACGTGGGTACTTAAAAATTTAAGTCTATTAATTCAACACCTGACATGTAATTATTGTCTTCGTCCTCGTGTGATTCTTCTTCTTCCGTATCTTTATCTTCATCTAAACGCAGTTCATCGATATCATCATATATATTACTGCCTCATGCATAATATTCTGCATCAATTTTCATCACGTGTTTGCAACAATTTTTCCAATCATCAGCACTTATGCTATTACATAATGCCCATTTTCCGTTTTCCCAGTGTTTCAAATTTTCCATCTGCCTTTTCCCCTTCCTTGACAATTCGTCTTACCGTTGATTCAGATTTACCTGTGTGTGAAAAATCATTAAAATTATTATTATAGAAGGGAGTTTTAAAAACACACACTATATAATATTCACTTGGAAAGAAAGAAAGAGAAAACGTGAAAAAAGTAACTTTTCTACGAGTTTAATATTATTTTTTTTATTGAGTTATTCCCTTTTTCCTGTGGCCGCACATTAACTGTCAAAATGAAGTGTCAAAATCAGATTTTTTTACCATAACCTCAAATCAGATTGTAATGGTTATTATCGCTCGAAAATTGGCATAAATCTTGTAATACTAATGAAATTTATTAAACAAACTATACTACGTACCAGTCATTTCTGCAGTTCGTTTGCAAACATCTTCTAAATTAAAAAGAAGCTTCTTCGCGTGACACTCGGCTAGGCAGCGTTGAAAAACGCAGAATATAACCCCTCTTGTATCACTATGTAATAATTTATTCATTTTAATTAAATTCAGGCAAACAATGAATAAAAATATTATCAAATCAGCGATATTCTACTCAGATTTAAGACAATAAATCAACCGTAACACGCGCTAATATGACAGCCATAGGCGGCCATAGGAACAGTGTTGCCAACAGTTAGCTATGCCAAATTGCTAGACATCTTATAAATGTTGCTAGATTGCCAGTTTTTTTTACCCCAAAAAGTTGCTAGAAGTAGCTAAACGTTACAGTAGGTAGATAAGGGAACGTAGCCATACTACGTGACCAACTTTTTGCAATTTTTAACCCCCCCCGGTGACCCAAAACCTAAGCACTCCACCGCTCATTTGTACCAAGCGTGGTATTTTGAAGACCCCCCTCCCCCTAAACGTGTCACGTAGTATGGGTACGTTCCCTAAGTTACAATAAAATGACAAATTCTGACAATCGTTTTTATTTCCAGGTTTTATATGGATAAAACAAAACACAAGGTAGAATAAGAGTAGTGCGTACTATTTTGGTTGTATTCTGTCTGTCGTAGCTAGCTAGTGCACATAACAATATTACAGTGCCACAAAGTTATCTGTTCCGGTGGTGGTGTCGCTAGTTGTGACCAAATATGTCATAGAAATATCAAAGTTTGTGGCACTGTACTCCAAAAAGGGAGAGCTAGTGCAGCAGGAAACGGGGATTTTCCGGCCAACGCCACTTATACCACAGCATCTATGACCATAGAGTCGCATTTGGTTTTTACTTTTTACTGTACGACGTAGCGTTTTATATTCTCTTTGCTCGATAGCCTCACATCTCATGACGAAATCGAAATGTCAAACAATTACGAAAAGTTGCTATAAAAAGTAGCTAAAAAGTTTAGCTACAAGTTTCATTAAAATGTAGCTGTCTGACATCAAATAATAGCTAGATCTAGCTATAAAGTTGCTAAGTTGGCATCACTGCATAGGAAACGTCATATAATTCGGTGTTGCCATAGTAATGAACACGTTTAGTTCCAATTGAATTAATTTCTACACTTTCTTGCCAAACAAGTTATCTTTCTTTCCTGTGTTCTTTTAACTTTTGATGTAGGATTGATTTGAAATTAATATTTTTTTATACAAAATAATTATTAGGTACCTACTGACAACTACTACGTACTAGATATAAATATGTTTTTTGTGTATAGGTTTTTACTTACCGCCTTCTAGGTATAAATATGTTTTTAGAATGTGAAAAGGTTTATAAACATCAAAAATACTACTTTAGGTTGTGGGTCAGTCTCAGTGTGATTTAAACTTTGGTTCAATAAACTCGAATTTGTTGTGAATTTAATTTTCATTTTCAAAATTGTAATCGAATGCTTCAAGAATTCAGACAAGCGGTAATGGAGATACTTATCCATAATGTAATATTTTAATAGAAAATTATTTAAATTGTCATTTTCAATGTTGGAACTGATGGGGCAAGAATTCAGATTATCCGGTGATTTTTAAGAGGTGTGCAAGTAATATAATATTTATTTTACCAGAAAATTATTTTAATTCTATATTTGAAATGCATATTTGTTTAAATTTCTTAAGGTACCAATTTTAAGTAAGTGTTATGTTAATTACTAATTGCAACTAGATTTGTTAACATAATATCCCATTATCTTTTATAGGTCTGCTGAATGATTCTTTTAATATAAGTACCCAATTTAATAATAATAAATTATAATAATATATTACACATAATTTTAATGTATGTTAATTTAAAAAACAATACTGATTTTATAAATATGTGGCGAAATTGAGGTAGAGTTATTCAAATCAGAGCAGTTAAAATCAGCATTCAAAAGAAAGATAAATAAAATATAATATAAAATTAGAGTATTTAATGCGAAGCTGACTTGCATATTTTAAAATAAATAAAAATGTACCTAAATAAAACAACAGATCTAACATCAACATTGTATTTTATTACATAAGTAGACACAAAATATATTTTTGATAATCCTCAACATGTACACAGTATGTTTTCTAATTTACAATTCCTTTTATTAAAATGTTCACCTTATTAAGAATAACCAAAAATTACATGTTTCTAGCTTATCCTTATTCTTTGGAATGATTTATCAGATTAATTGAATGTATGCTAAGATGTATAATTCACTGTTTTGGCCCCGTCATTGTTTTAACTACCAATTGAAATGGCTTCCTTAGCAGAAGCCAAGACTTTTATATAGTGTAGCAATAAACAGAGAAAATACTGATATTTGGATGCATCCATCAAAGCAAATTTCTTATCACCGAAAATTTTGAATATTATCAAGTACCAAAAATCTCCAGAATATCCACAAAGGATCATGGAAAATATACTATGATATGGGTAAAAAATTTAAATGCCTAATTAAAGAATCACACAAAACAGCGCAACTTCCCTCAGAAAATGTTAGTAAATAATTAAGGTGATAATAATATGGAATGCTTGTATGTTAGAGTTCTGCAATGCTCAGTCAATTCAGTCTTTATAAACGAACGGGACATTATGTTGGAATTTTTTTAAAAAGGTAATTATTTTATACAATTTTGTTTAAATTACAGTGTGAAAGTTTTGTACGAACACCTTTCAAAAATAAATGAATTTGTAATTTTTAAAGATTGACATCATGGCACCCGCAGACGGGAGACTTTAGTGGCAACAAAATTTAAAAAACTATTCCAAAATTCTTACAAATTCAAAAAAGTCTCCTGGGCGCCCTTAGTTACAATACCTTTTCATACAAGAAGCTTTCAAGTCCTAAGATTTATAGTATTGATCTGTTTGCTAGGCATAACTTGTTCCGAAAAGAGAGTGAATTTTAGCCCGCCGTGAGATTCATTGAAAATGTCCACCATTGACCACCTCGAAAGGTAATGCTTACTAACTGGAAAAAACAGTGCATTAGGCTTTATATTCTAGACAACACAACATATAATTTATTGTAATACAATTTGTCACAGTTAAGTTCAATGGATGTATAGTGACATGGTTATTCTGAAATCGGCTTTAGTGGATTCAAATTAATATTTACTTAACAAAAACACATGAAAATCTTGAGCAACTTTTAACAGTGCATTAAAATAATCCCTAACTCAAAATATGTACTAGAAGAAAAAACCAAACTCTCATTATTCAATGCACAGTAACAACATATCACTCACAAAGTTCAAACTTAACGATTAACCGACCCAACACCTAGACAAGACGCAGTATTTTTCAACATCTATTATTGCATTAGCACAGTACTATTCTCTTCCATCTAGTTTATTATTGTCTAATCCTTGGGTTTTAAAACTCTCAACCTTTGCTGGGACTAAGTCCCAGCTAACGTTTCTAGAACAACATTATTTAACATTTAAATAAATAATAAATATATACACTTGCTAAATATGTGCCTAGCACAAACCATTCTAAACAGATTTAATCACTTTATAAGTTGTTCATGCTTAAAAAACCGAACTACAGCAATGCTATGATAATAATGTGGAACACTGATTAAGTAAATTGTGGGCAAATAAAACTTTTGAGTAAGAAAAAGTTAAAAATTAAATAAAATCGTAGCAAATTTATTACGTATAAAGCTTACAAATTATATAAAACTACAATGTCTGTTTAAAAAATTATTTGATTCAACAAGAACCATAATATTACACAAATATAATCATTGTAGTAAAAAAATATTGTACAAGTAACAGATTTTTTTAATAAAGTTAGGTAGAAAGATAACTTTTTTTAAGAAAAAAAAAAGTCATAGATACGGTATTCGGTAAAAACTGTGGTAGGATTAATAGGCCACTTGCATCAAAATTTTTTCCGGTTTAGGCAAATATTCTAAGACATTCTGTATTTTTTTTTTTTTAATCGTATTTTTGAAACCCTGGCAATTTTTTGAAAATTTCAGTCCGAAAAATCAGACCATTTTTTATAAACCGGAAAGACAGGACTTTTCTTTTTTATAAACGGGAAAAAAGTCATAGATACGGTATTCGGTAAAAACTGTGGTAGGATTAATAGGCCACTTGCATCAAAATTTTTTCCGGTTTAAGCAAATATTCTAAGACATTCTGTTTTTTTTTTTTTTAATTGTATTTTTGAAACCCTGGCGATTTTTTGAAAATTTCAATCCGAAAAATCAGACCATTTTTTATAAACCGGAAAGACGGGACTTAATTTTATAGGTGCGAAAAAACGATAATTACATAGCCGAAAATCATTTAAAAAAAAGAACATTTTCCACAAGAAAGGGCACCGGAGAATAACGAGGCATACCAAAAATATTACATCTCATAAATATTTTTTTCCTCGATCCATCTTATTGATCATAAATCATTATAATGTTCAACGTCTATATTACTAAATCCAATGTAATATACTTGTACTTGTAAATTATAATAATAATAAGAATATTATAAAATTTGATTTTGTTAAAATCAGCACCATTACCATTATACCTCTAAAACACGTACCGACCGCGTAAATTGTACGGGGTTCTCTTCACAACATCTGTCAAAAATTCAAACCAAATGATAAGTTCGCAGAGAACAAACAATAAATCTAGTGAACGAATTCAAAAATTCGCCTGAAATCAAGTGTTGCCATATTAAAAAAATAAATTAGTGTGGAATTTTCCAAAATTAATAGGAACATTTTCGGAGACGGGACATTTTCATGCAGTGACGTCACGGGCCCAAATAATCGATTTATTTATTTAAAAATAAAAAAAACTGTACATTTCTAAAAAATTTTACTAACATTTTCGCAATCTTAGTAAAAAAATCTATCCACACGATTTTTTCCAAGTCGTTATGAAATCCATGCAAGTGGCCTATTAAGGGCAAGAACAGAGGCACAATTATACATTTAAACAAGTATAATAATATGCTACGTATTATATATGGTTAATAAAATAGTTTTTACTCTAAAAATCATTATCATCTACGGTTCGTTTTACAATATCATATTAAGCACAAGAAATTCATTAATTAATATTATTTGTTCGATTCATCAATGTGGACCAATATTGTAATGGCAATAGCGTATATAAATATTGAGTTTTGGTGACTTTTAAAGTAGAAACTCCAAAAAAACTCTAAATTAAACATTCTCTCACATTTTTACATAGAGAAGGAACTTCTGAAAACAGGATATTTATGGTATTCTTAGAACATTGGTAACATCGGTAACATCCCCCAAGCTCAAAACATTGCTCGAAGGACAAAAAAGAGCAACAAGTCATTGGCATTGTAAGTGGGTATTTTGATAAGCATTACAGATCGCACTATAAAGTTGGTATCACTGCATTAGAGCACTTTTATGAAAAATTTATTAGTCTTCATGGGGATTATGTTAAGAAATAAAAGCAAAAAAAATGGTGTTTCTTTGTGAGGTCGGTAACTTTTCACCCCATTTCTATTGCCATTTCAACATCGAGATAATGATACACTATTATTATAATACTTAGATTTTATAATATAAATTAAAATGTCGCTTGACCACTATTCAAAATATGTGCACAGTTAATTTTAGCTGTTTTGCAATAAAGAAAGGAGGTGTTTTAGTACAAATGTCGCCGGTATTTGCAAAGCACACTTTGCTTTTGCCGCTCACTGAACCTCCCTCCCTCTTCTTACAGGACAAAAAAAATAAGTAGTGATCAAACTACAACATTATTGTCAACATATATTTCATTTATGTTATATACTATAATATTTATCTTCATTGTTGATAATTGTGATAGAGATCCCATCTTTTAAGATTGTTATGAAGTGGCACATATTGTATATGTATAGATAATATTAATATTCATTTGCATCATTAAAAACTTAAGCACATTCGCTGCTGAACACTCCCATAGGAGTTGCTTCATTGTCTTGCCAGGTGGCAAGTTACTCACACCCTTATTTGGACTAAGGCA
The DNA here is from genome assembly GCA_917880885.1 of Limnephilus marmoratus. Taxonomy (NCBI): domain Eukaryota; kingdom Metazoa; phylum Arthropoda; class Insecta; order Trichoptera; family Limnephilidae; genus Limnephilus; species Limnephilus marmoratus. Next base: position 37,233,556 of record OU862920.1, on the reverse strand, counting down.
AAACCAACTCTACGCTGCCACAGTGCCTCCGGCATTTGTCGCGAGCAGTTGTTTTACAAATTAATGCCAAAGCACTGTGCTGGAACTTTGTGGAAAGTTTTTGCGATAGATGGTCGTTAAAACTTACATTATTTGTATTTTATTATGTTCATTTAGCGAATGAAAATATAAAAAAGGTGGCGTACATCAATTTTGCACAGTACAAAGCCAGCAGCGAACATGTTAAGTGTTCAAAAATACAAGGTGTCAACCAAATATTTAAAAAAATTAAGAAAATTACAAATAAAAAATGTTCTACAATGTTAATTTTAAAGCTTTATGCGTTTTAAGCTCATTTTGTAAGTACATCAAGTAAGTATGTAAATGACTATTTAAGATATTTACTTTATGATATTACAAAAAACAAACTAAAATCTAATGATTTTGCTGATATAAATGTTTCCTGATTTAAATCAGCTATATTATATTTCATACTTTAAAAAATTCAATAAAAATTAAAAAAAAAATAAAAATAAATCAATTCGTAAAATATGATACGTGTGTCGGATTTACATTTTCTTAAAAGCATATAATGCGGGCTACGTATTTAAACAACAATATTTTTTTAAGTGTATTGTTTTTTTTTTAAAAAAGAAAAAAACTACTACATACCAAAGTAAAAAAATCACATTATTGAGTTGTTAGTTGATTTTTAACATAATTATTTATAAGCGATAAAATGACATAAAAAATTACCAATATAATAAACCATTTTTAAATTAAATAAGAAATAACAACTATTATAAAAAAAAAACAAACTTAAATCTAATCTATTGAAATAAATAATTAATATAATTTTCTATGTATGTACGCGAGTAAATTGGGCTACGTTCTCAGCCGCATCTTATTGATTTTTAAACAATAAATGTAATTTGTAGCCCTAATTTGAAAATTGTGCTGATATTTCCATAATTCATTGAGTCCTGCCCATTAATGGTTTCATCTCCACCTGAAAATAGAAATCAGAATCATGAAATGCAATGAAACTCTCTAAGAACTATGAAATATGAACTCTCTTTCCTCTCCTTTTCCAAAGGACAGGAAAAAAACTTTTTAAGGGGGAAAACTTTATATGTGGGATAAGTTGGCCATTCGGTTTCTAAGGGACCAAAAATTCCAAATTTCTCAAGCATGAAAACTTCTTAAGAGGGAACTTCTCACGAGGGTTTCACTGCATTGTGTTAATTCAGACCTGGAGATATGGCACAGACACCTAAACTTTTTTAGCCAAAGGTTTTTATCAATATTATCAATGACTACTCAACACTGGCAAGAACTTTTACAAACCACCATTTACATTTGACAGTTGATATCGACTAAAATGTAAGTATATTGAGACCATTCACGCGGTAGATAAAGTTTTTTACTATTCCTTGATTGAGAATCATTTTGATCCAATTGATGGAGTCCCTAGGACAAAAAAGATTCAATTTGTCAGCTCATCACCCGTGACTGGACCAGAGATACCGGGACTTGCTAGCTGCTTACTACCGGATTGCAGAACATAGATACAGATTTTTGCAGAGACAAGACTGGGCATCTCAATATCGACACTTAAGATCGACAAGAATTAGAGAGTTAGATATTTGTTACTGTAGTTCCTGTTACCAGAGATTGGTGTGAAACTGATATTCTTTTTCAAGTTACTTTTGGAACCGGTTCTCAATGGCGGAAAGGTGATCGGTGTGCATGTGTTTAGATTTTGGAAATTTTTGATTTCTTAGGGAAGTACGTCGATAGCAAATCTTTGGGTTGGAAACCGGTTCTTCTGAATATTAATTTTTGTTGTAGATTATAAAAAGTGAAAAGTTTCTGATTATAAAAATCCCAAAAGAAATGAGTTCGGACTCAAGTTTCCCCGACTACACAATTTGTACATCTACGATCTACATTAACGTGAATAATACAAGACATCTCAATCGATCCTTCGAAATCTATTCCTTCAATTTTATTCAAAAGTTTTTGATTATAAAAATTCCGGTTGTATTGACAGAGTTATTCATGATATCACGGGAAGTTAACGACTATTGGTAAAATAAAAACAAATGACAAATGTCTAATAAATGAATAAAATTAGTTTTGCAAAGTGACTTTGACTTTTATTAAGAGCTTAAGAGATAAAATGGGAGCGTGCTGTCATTGTAGGGTGATTTTTTTTCCCAGTATCGATACATTAAGCAGTGTGGGTATCGATACACTAAAAAGCTAATTATTCATGTTGATTCTGCTTAGTTGTCAACATGGCTGTGCTAGACCCCAGGAATGGCTTAATGGGATGTGTATGAAACGGATGAACGGTGTAATATTATCTTCATCAAGTATGTTTTTTAGATTGGATGTTACATTCTAGAACAGAAAATTATTTACGACTCACACATACGATCCACCTATTCATTCGTACTTATCAGCCGTACAAATTTGTTGTTAGAAACTTTGCACCTACAGCCTATGTTTTTTAGTGTGGTTAGTACTGTGAAGATAGTCAACCCCTGAAGAGCGATAGAAGTGTGTTATACCCAATACAATGTGTCTGTTTATCCTATACAAATTTTAACTTACTTCTAGAAAGTTTACGCTGAAATCCCAAATGAAAGATTATTAATTATTATAAATAAATTATCCATCAAGAGCAGAAAAAATATAAAAGATCTTATTTTCAATTTTAGAGGACATCGAAAATAAAAACTTCTATATCTTCGATAAAAATTATAACTGCTAACGATGTAATAAAATTTAATCTTTACAAAGTGTGTTCTTCAAATGCATACTTACTTACTTACCAATTTGAAGTAAACCTTTTTGTACATAAAAATCATCTTTTAAAAAATAAATAAGCAAACATAATAATATGAATAGAAAAAAAAAAGTAGACGCCAAAACTAAAAAAATTATTGGGCCTTTCCTTCACTAGTCACACAAACAAGAGTTTTGTGATATGCACAAGTTGTTTTTTTACATAACACACTCTATTTATGTAGTCTTAGAAAAACTTTCGATAATTAACTTGTATTAAAAAAAAAATATTAATCACGTTACACATTTTTAAGATATTAAATAAAATCTATCCCCTCCACCCCTCGAATCTCCATTCTTTTATTATAAATCCTCACAGCAAACATGCCACGAGTAAAAGACGTAAAATGTGAATTTTAGTGGAAAGGGCTACAATTATATATATATTTGAGTTACGCCCAATTTCTACCAACTCTTTTATCAGTTTGCATTACTTAATGTTTGACTTCTAAGCGAAGATGGAATGTCCGATTAAAATGGTAGGTAGGAACTAATATTAAAGTTACTGGATGGGGTAAAAGCAATAGAGACACAATTATTGCTTAGCGATTTATGGGGTCTCTAGTGACCCCTTGGGGAGGTATATGATTTGTTTAATGCTCATTTTTATTAAAAGGTGAAGAATGCAATATTAATTTGGCAGGAGATATAATAAATTACTAATTAGAACTCTAAAATGACTAGAAAATAAATTGCCCCTGACGTACTAAAAAAAAATCATAAATAATATTTAAAAATAATAAATAATTATAATAAAATAAATATTTTAATTTAAGCAATAAGTTGAGTAATATCTTATAAAACAACAAGTCCGACTGAAAGGCCGACCTGAACTTGATAAGACCCATTCTCGTGCAGGTACAGTCATTTTACTGACTGTAAACGAAAGAGAAAGACGCGCAAAACATATGTGCCACAGAGAAAGGTGAGGGCGGAGTCAAACCGCTTTTCGGACCCTAAACTCACCTGTTGTGACGATTTCTATCAATGTCAGGTCGGTATTAAAGTTTGGCTTGTTACAGACTATATAATGTGTACCAGAATACCGAGAATTCTGAAAAAAAAAAAATTTAAATATCCTTCACCAAAAATCTTTTGCATAACTTTCTGAGAGAAAGATGTGGCTCAACGATGAATGCTGTGAAACCCATTCAAACTAAAAGATAAATAAAAAGATAATAAAATACATACCTCCATAAATGATAGGATCCATTCAAATTTTCAAAATATTACACAAAAGCAAAAAACCCATTCCATTATAAAAATTATAAAACCAAACAATCAATAAAGTAGTAATAGCAGTCCATAAAGTAGATAAACCGGTGCCGAAAAATAACCCAGGGTGCTTAGCTTTCTGGTGCCATCTATAAAAAAGGATAACTATCAAACAAATGCAAAAAAATAAAACAATTAAATATAGTGAATTATAAAACCAAAACCAAAAACATAAAAAAAATAGGTGACCAAATTTTAGGTCTTCAGTTTGAAAATCACAAACTTTTATTTTCATGCAAAAAGCCAAGAATATCCAAAATACAATAAATTAGCTGTTTCTCATTTTTTAAAAGAATTATTTCTTAGCATTGTATTACATTATGTAGTGGAATTATTGTTGAGAAGCATCTAATTTATATGTGCGAGATAGAGCAGATTTTTACAACAAACATTAAGATACACAAAAAGCACAATATGAGTGGTAAACTATGTTCTCTGTAATGTGAGCGGGGGTGTGGTCGCACATTTGTTGAAAACACTTATGCGGACAATTTCATTTTATGAATTAGCCCTTGTTTGAAGGCCTTTGTGTTATTTTCTTTGTGTTTAAATTTTTTGCTTGTATAGTGAAAGTATAAACAGAGGCACTATCTCTTTTTACTGTGACGTTTCATTGTTATGTACCTGAGAAACAAGGCATAGTATCCTTCCGAGGCGACACATAATTTCAAGATAAATTCGTCAGTCGAAGTTTGTTAGCCTTACCCCATTCCGTCGTGAGCCGGTAAGGAATCGGCCTAAACCGGAATAGATAAATTGCATATTATATAACAGTAGCTAAACAAATAATGGTTAAGTAGTACTAATGTATCGCCAATTGAGCCCTTATGCGGAAAAACAGCATTGTCGAGATAAAATTGTTTTGGTGCAGATCTATTCCAATTATGTGCCATTAATCCAACTACATTTACAGCAAAAATCATTTTAAAATCTTAACCACAGATGACAGCACAAGTGACGGTCGGTAGCATACAATACAAGTCGGCTGTTTGCTTAATTGGCGTTTGGCACCTTTGTCATTATTATGGTAAAGTTTTATTACGGCATTGTGTTATTGTGATAATACATTGTAACATGTTTGGAATTTTTATTTTTCAAATTTTATGCAAATTTTTGTTAGCAAAGTGAAAAAATATTGATTTATGGAAAAGTGTCATCATTTTATTTTATTTTACATGTTTTGTACTCAAAGCTTAAGAATGAGTACATAAATAAATAAATACATAAAACATGTTGTCTAGTAATAGGGAACTCCAGTGAAAAATATTATAGCTTTAAAAAACTATGTTCATATAGACCAATAAATTGGGTTGGGACCAATTATTAGGATTGGGACCAATTATTAGGTTGCCATGTAAACCGGTCGATTAAACTCCAACCTCCTTCCTATCCTCAGAGCACGTGTTCCTAGTCCTGACAAACAGTGCCCCCTGGTGTACCGGTCTCACCGGGACAGGAGTACTCCTGGCTGGGGTGGTACAATCGTATCGTATCGTATCGTATGTGGCTTGGCGTATTTCGGCATATCGCTCGTCATACACTCCCAATGGGAACATATGGCGAGCGATATGCTGAAATAGGCTAAGTCAAACGATCTTTTATAGCTATGTGTGACAGGTCTTAAGGTCGGTGTAAGTGGTTGGATCGATCTTGACCTCGACCTCTCGGCGGAACAATTTTTTTTCAGTCCCAACTGCCCGGAGTTAGTGGGACGGTGGTATCCCAATTGGAGCTGTTATGAGGATGAAGGGAGTGAGATGGGGGTGGACTTAGGGAGAGGAAGGTTTGTAAGCAGGTACATTACAAGCCAAACTTAAATGCCGACCAGAACTTGATACGATCCATTCTCGCACAAGTACAGTCTCTTTACTGTCTACAATGACCGTAAGCGAAAGAAAAGACACGTAATAAATACGTGCGAAAGAGAAAGGGAGGCTTCCCACCATTTGGATCTTGAACTCGCCTATTGCAACGATTTCTGTATCAGCGTCAGGTCGCATTTAAGTTTGGCGCTTACTATACCAGGCTGAAACCAAGTGCTTTAGGGTACCAAAAACTTCAGAACCAAGGAGGTTTCCGCTTTGTGACAAAGAGGTTTCACTTCTACCGTGTGTGCAGTTCACACGTGGCAGAAGTGAAACCTTTAGAAAACTAAAGTATACAAGAGTAGTGAGGCTCTGGAGCACCGCTCAAAGAGGAGACCAATTGATCTATCTTATTCTCTCGCAGGTTAAATCTTAGATATAGATGTAGGTATGTGTTTGTTTCTTTTTACGAACACTTTTTCGTTTCGTCCAGTTTCAAATCACAACGGTGCTTGAGAAGTTTTCACTTCAAAAATAGAAGAAATTCAGTGATCATCAGAATCATTGACTCAAAATTACTTATTTCATACATATGTACAAGATAAAGAAACACTTTTGTAACACATAATGCATAAGTCAAACGTATTGAGTTATAATTTGTATTGTCATTGTGTTCGAGCCTTCTTGACTTATCGCTTTGTCTCCATAATAAATCCTCTTTGTGTCTATGTCTTTGACGGGACCTGCGTAAGTAATGTATTCAACTCCTAAACAAAACAAAACCTTCGGCGTTTCTTTGGCAGTTGAACAAAGCCTGTTGTTTTGCTAGTTTTACAATAAGTTGGCTAAACATTGAAATTAGTTGAATAGTGTTTCACGGTACACGCACTTGGATTGGATTACCTACTTAGAGATGTCTTGGGTCCTACCCCCAACCCCCAACCCCCACCTACTCCTCCCTCGCACTCATCCACTTCTGGCAAATAAGAATTCGTTCGCAGAATCGAACCTTGCCTATCTAATCCACTCGTCGATTTATTCACGCGTTAAAATAGCACATAAAAAGAGAAAACGCGTGTTCCTGAAAATGCGGACAGATTCAAAAGTGTTCCTTTTTTAAGGTAGCGAAATAATTTCGGTAAACGGATCTAATTCTCGTGTTTGTAATTCGGTGCGTATTTTTGTCAACCTCCCTTTTAAGCTCACGTGGTCGTTCATATGTACTCCTTAATAATGGCATCTAATTACGGTAATGGATTAACACACGATGTATTTTATAGTTATCTTATGGTTTTTGGAGATTTTTGCCTTTGCTCTTCCACAACTACTGGCCCTATAGATAATAATACCAACAAAAATACTTATTTCGATAGTGAATCTGTCCTGCGTAACACTGGTTCAAGCTCAAAGAACTCTAGAACTCGTATTTGCTTTGAATTTAAGTGTCATTTTCAAAATCGGAACTGTTTTTATAATATAAATAATTTCCCCTCGGGATCTATGTCATCTTTGGGGATGCTGTGTGGAGGGTGGTGATGTTCCGGATATCTGTATCCGCGGATATCCGAGGGAGAAGAAAGATCCGTATCCGTTACCGTATCTTTTACGGATCTTTTACCTTATTCGTCTAAACGCTGATTCTGAATATATAAGTTTTATTAAATAATATTAAACGAAGAGTTTTTAAAAATTATTAAAAAAGTCCATTTTTAATCGGGTCTTAGAAACACGCCGTCAAGTTGGTATTATTAAAATGTTTAGTGGTGACGTCACCGGTCACCGTAAAGTTATTGTACGGGAATGTAGGTATGACACAAGGCACCGTATTAACAACGTTTCATCTTACTCGTTTATTTACATACTGTTTATAGAGATTTTGTTGTTGTGTTTATTGAAACATTATTTAGGCCTAAATAATTCAGTTTCAAAAATAAAGATATCTCTTATTAGTTTATCTCTATTATTGAAAATATTCAAAGTCTACTGCACAAAAAAAAAGTAATGCTACTCTGGGGAGAATACTTCGAACTCTGAATTTCAAAATGGTGCCAGCTGAATAGCTGATTGCCTGATCTTATAGTTACTTTTCAGGAGTGATAACGTCACACAATTCACTACACATACGGTGGTTTTCGGTGGATCTTGAGAAATTAAAACTTTGACAATTATTTTAACTATTAAAACTAACTATAAAAATATGCAGTTATTTAAGTTAGAATGTCATTATTCATTAAAAAATACATAAAAAATTGGACTGGAGTTCCTTATTAATACACATTTATTTAATCTTCAATATGCTCACTACAGTCAAATGAAATTTTTAACAGTTCATATCTCACCTCGGAACACACTTTTTCACATAACTCCGTTTTTCCGCCTAAGGGCTCAATTATTTCTACTGGACTCCAATAAAAAGGAATATTATTACGTAATATATTATTAAAGAATATTTTCTAAAAAGTTAATATTTTAATATTTATCTGTAAAGTTTATTTCGTGGTACATTAACTTGATTATTTCCATGCATGAATGTGCGTATTTTCGCCCTCACCTCTTTTTTCTTTAATATATTGCACAGATACGTTGATGTGCTGCACACTCAATGAAAAAGATTAGAGGGAACGATGGTAGTAGGTATACTTAATCCATCATTGCCCAACATTTTTTTTTTTACAGTAATGAAGACAAAACTATTGCTGTTGGGTGTTATCTGTCAAGAAATTAACTCCTAAAATATGTAAACGGAGGAAAGTAGTTTTTGTTGTGTATTTAAAATTTACAATGGAAAAATAACATTTGAATGTATAGTATTTCATTTGACGTGAAAATGTTTCGAGCCCCGAGCCAAATTCAGTATCCCTGTTATCAAACCCAGGGTAATAATTATTAAAATACAAGTGTGCAGTTCACAAGCGGTAGAAGTAAAAACTTCAGAAAACTATGAAAAGAGTGGGGAGGCTACGAAGCACCGCACAAAGAGGATATCTCATTCTCACGCAGGCTAAATCCTATTGATGTATGTGTTAGTCTCTTTTTAGTGTCGCCTTTGTGTTTCATTGAGTTTCGAATCACAACAGTGCTAAAGAAGTTTTCACTTCAAAAATATTTGACTGAAACTTGTTTTTATAAATTGCTAACACTTTAATTTGTTGTGACAGACTTGCATAATTAAATTATTATTACATAATTACACAGGACTGGAATATAGTCCTTCGATAATCCTGGGTTATAAACCTTCGTCTTACTCTTTGTGAAGGCAATAGGTAATAGCTCCACCGTAACCCTTCTTTCTGATGCATACCTCGTTTATAATAAAGATAAAGAGATTACAACGATGCTATCAGCGTTACGTCTTTACAGATAATTAATATATGTACGCAGAAGGTTCATAACCAATGTTTGTCTCATTAGATACTTAAACACTTTAAAAGAAGATAAACTGAATTGGACCGACAATGTATTATTTGCGTGACGAAAGAATCTGCTTTTATTAATCAAGCGTCTAAGTGGGACAACACGATGCATGCTAAAGTTGCAAAACAATAAATTGAAAATACAAAAAGATAACTTACAGGTATATTTGTGTTGGCAATTTTTTGGTCATTCTGCTTTTTGATTTTGGATGATAAGAGTGGTGTGAACAAATCTGGGTTTGGCAGGTTATCACGGAGAGACCTCTCAAGATCATCAATTGCAGTATTATTATCATTGGATTTTGTAAATATGTTTTCTTCGCTGACAGATTTCTCCCAGCTGTTTCCATATATCTTTGGAGATATTTTGAACAGTATGAAGGAAGCAATATATCCTACTAGCAATGTTATTAGGAAGCCAAGGACGCCTGACCACATATACGACAATCGGTACAGGTAAAAGTAGTCACTGGAAAAAAAGTTTTTAAACTATAATATATTATGTACTTGTAAGAATTTTTATAATATGTAGGTACTCACGGCCGACCCTAAACTAAACGGTGCCTGGCGCTAGTAAAATCTGATGGTTGCTGTATTAGTAGAGATGGCAAAATTTCGTTTTAACTAAAAACGCGAAAAAATAGCGAAAAACGTGATTTTGGCCGTATTTCAGCTAAATTATTCTGTTTAGCGAAATAGGCGTGAATTTCCCGAAAATACCGGGTATTAAAATAATATGTGAGAAAAATATGCAATGCTATCATTCAATCAGTAAGGTTCCATTTCCATTGTTTTTTGTATTTACCTGTATTTCAAATATGCCTACTTTATTTCATTTTTGGAAGCCTGTCCTACCTCTTTTTTTACAATTTTTTTACTATTTTATGTGTAAATATTTAATATTTTTGTACTGTAGGCTAAAATTGCTTTTTGACATTACACAAATTGAGCGAAATAAATTACGCCTATTGATGTTAATCGCAATCTGCATTAGTTGTGTTTGTGTTCGACCCGTACTTAGAGTTTCCATCCTTATTAATTTAATATTAAAATTAATTATTTATAATCTTTCACATGGAAATACTTGCAAATGAAGGTTAAACATATATTTTACCCAAAATACTTAAAATATGCGCTGAAAACATTCAGGAAATACATTTTTTTCTATTTTGCTACAAAACGCTAAATTATGCCTCAAAATGCTATAAAACGCTAAATTTCCAATTGTTAATGCTAAAAAATCTGAAAATTAATGCTAAATTTTGCCATCTCTATGTATTAGGTGTTAGCTTATTACTACCTTGGCAAATCGGTACTTGTCTCTTGGCAAGTCGGTGCCCAGTGGGCAGCTCCAATTGCACCTGCACAGGACCGGCCATGTTTATCCTTATTATCTAGGATCCGGATTAGGTTTAAATTGTTTCATGTTCAGTGAAAGGTCTACATATATATTATATATCTGGAAGTTAAATTTAAAAAATAGAGTAGAACAGTAAAACTTAAGAATGAATGGAAAAATTAAAAAATAGTACCAAGTTTAAGCATGGTTTCATAATTTTATTCCCATTGACTAATTTAACATACATATTCAGTACTTTAATTGGTACTATAATATTATAAAAGAGTCAAATTCCGTGGTACATGGATGCATTTTAATTACAAACCGTCAAACAAATTAACGAAAGATCTGGTAATGTGACCTTTGAACACCATAAACATTTGTCAATCTTTATAAAGCGTACCAAAATCAAACAATGCATTGTTGTACTGCAGAGTACATATATGTGTGTGTACATCATTTCGAGAAATGAAATGTCACAATTATAAATGGCTTAAGTGTTTGGCTTATTAACATTGTAATATTATGTAGTACGTAGCATTTTATTAAACGTGTTGTGCTGTCCAAATAGTGAGTATGATAAGGTGGTAGAGATTACCTATTATCATTCGGAGTGGCCTTGGAAATGAGGATATGTTCCACTGAGCTAGAAATGGTGGAGTTTGGGTCGCAGCCTTCAATGCTTGTTGGCAAGAAGGGTGGCGGCGGCTTAGGCCCGCCAAACCCAATCCAAAGGGAGTTTGCCAGTCCAAAGAGGAATCCAATGATTGAACCCTACAAAATTAAAGAATGATAAATTATCAAAAAGTCATTTAGGTAAAAATAAAAATAGGGGATTAAATATTAATATATTTAAGTAAATCAGAAAAACAACTGATATACAGTGAGAACCACATAAGAAGTTTTTGGTTTTTTTCGGTCTGAGAAGAGGTATATTTCTAAACTGGTTTTACTGTATTTTTGTAAATGTAGAAAAATTGGGGTTAATTTAAGTTAGGTAGAAAAAATAATAAAACATTATATGTACCACTTCGTTTGCTCTCAACGTAAACATCCCCAAAGTGAATATTCCGAACAGTGGTCCACCAACAACTCCAAAGATAGTTAGTGCAGATTGCAAGACACCTCCTAAATATTCCGCAAGGAATGCTATGGACAAGCATATAAGTCCGTAGATGCAAGCCATCACTTTTGACTGAAGTGCCATTTTGTCTTCAGGAAGGGGTTTTTTCTGGAACCGTTGGTAAAGGGGCTGGCGACAAAGAGTAAAAAAATCAGTAATAAGCACGGGAGTTAATAATAAAAGCAATTCGCATTTTGGTATGTTTTCAAAACCAAAAGATATTAAATAGTGAAATATTATATTTTAAAATATTAAAAACGCCACATAAATAAATGTTTCTATAGACATCGCAAGAAAACAATAAAAAAAATAATTATCATAACAAATCGCATTTAGGTATTATGTTAAAAATCTGCAAATCAATATATATAATAAAATAAAGTGTACTACAATGTGCATGCCGCTAAAACTCAGAAACGAGTCCCGGTACGATCAAGGGAGTTATATGGTGTGGTAGCCCTTTATCCCCCATCCATGAAGAAGATTTCCATTTTTACCTGAAGGGCGTGCTTTTGAAAATATAAGGGTTGGAAGTTTCATCCTCTAGAAATTTCTAGAACAGTCCAGAACATTCGAGAGTATTCGAGAGCATTCGAGAGAATTCCAGAACATCCTGGAACATTCTGGAATGTTGTGGAACGCTCAGGAATATTCTGGAATGTTCGGAAATATGCTGGAATATCCCAGACCATTGTGAAACATTCCAGAACACTTTTAAATGTTGTAGAATATTTTGAAACATTGTGGACCATTAAAAGCCTTTTTTGTAATGGTGGGGCTACCCATTGGTTGGGGGTATATAAAGCAAGACCGTTGTGGGTTTGAACGTCAGTTCAATCTCATATCAACTCCCTGAGCGAAGCCGCGTAACCCAGCTATTTGAATTTATAATTTAAATTAAAGTGAGCAGCCAATCTCTATTCAAACCTTGACATAGTCCTGCAAGGTGACGGCAGCCAGACTGTTGCAAGCAGCTGATACTGTAGACAAGGATGCGCTGAATATGCCCGCGATGAAGAGACCAGCAAGTCCCGGGGTGCCGCCCATAGTGTCAACTACGTAATAAGGCATCAGTTGGTCATTGGACGATATCTTGTGGTTCCTCACCGGGTCGCAGTCAAAGTATTTAGAGTAGATGGCGAGGCCACTGGAAGATACAGTACAAATATGTGACGACATGATCTGACTGGCAGATGTAATACAATTCAGTCATTGTTTGTAGACATGTATATCCACATCCGATAATGCGTGACTTAATGTAACGAATCATGCTCGTATAAAATGTAACCTTGCGGCAGAGCAGAAACCGGGACTCAGGATAGTGGGCCAAGTAGTTGTCTATCATGTAGGTAGGGTTTCGGAAAAATCAAAGAAGATGAACTTTAAAAAATATGTATTGAACAAAAAGCAACATGGAAGTGTGCAAACTTCTTACCAGGGTAACAAAAGGAATATATAAAAATACACATACCAGATGGACTCGCTAAACTAACTATCTAACTAAAGAATGCCGTGATGATGTTCCTTGGAGAGGTCCGCACCAGGATGAAGGCCGGCCCACCAGGAAATTGCGGGTAGCACGTTCCAGTCCGCGCCTGGACGAAAGCCAGCCTAGGGCTTTCCATGAGGATGGATTGGTGATGTAATGATGACCCTGACAGCCTCCACACGAGGAAGGTACAGGCTCCCAGACAACGTGGCGGGATTAATGGGGAATGAGTGTCGAACTTGTCCCAAATAAATAACAATCTCGGCCGATGAAAATCAGCGTCTTCATGATTTTGGCAAAACAACGATTGCAAGGCGAGTGAGGATTGTAAAATCACGATTCGATTCGGCTTAATACGCCGGCCGTACTCCGAGCGCGTGTTATGCAACTCACGACCGAAACATAATTCCACGAGCTTAACACTCCGTTTAACTGTTGGTAATTCTTTTATTCCAATTTCCAAGGATACATCCCAGGACCGGGACAACTAATGGAACCTTCGATCACACTTTTAAAATTAAAACATGGCCGAAAATATATCACTGCCGGCGACGACCAATCACATCGAGAAAAAATGGGACTGTCAAGTCATCCACTATAAATTACACGTACACGAGCCTCGCGTGTTACGTAAAAAAAACAACCCGCGTTCTTTTAAGTTTTAAATCCACTTAGATTCTCATGATTTAAACTAAAATTTAAACACCTTGATGGTGAGTGACCAATTCCCGATCCAACCGCCCAAGTTGATCGGGAGGAAGTGACCATAAACAAAAAGGAACCTCTCTCTTTTCCAAAAAATTACCAGTGTCCAAAAAACACCATAGACAAAATAAATACCTAAGCAAGAACTGCATTAGTCACATAATTATTTATGTGACATTAAGTCTTATTGGATTCTATCAGGATCAATCAAATGGCACCTATATGTTTGACAGTTTGCCTTTCTAAGAACAAGTAAATGGATGGATACATAAACTTTGGATAAATTTAAAAAATAAACAAGGCAAGAAAAGATTGACCAAAAATTCTTTCCAACACACATTTGATAAAACCATGAGACTTATACCTCGTTCAGACATTTCAGTTTTAGTTGATCAACTTTTATTGAATGAAGAAAATTGAACAACATTTCAATTTAAGTCCATCCACTCATGGGGCAATTGAAAAAAAAACAGTTGTCAACTCATGTTGCTATCCTGTGTAGGTAAATGCATCTAGTCCACCTCACGAATAATACGGAATGTTCGTGTTGTCAAATTTCGATACACGGATATGCACGAACATCCATGCAAGAACATGGACATTATTGTTTTATATGGCAATAATATTTTTTCTATGATTGGCAGCATTGATTGATTGTCTATAAAATGATAAATAAAAACGATAAATATAAAAATGGCGTAACCGCTAAGTGAATTAATTTTAACAAAATTAAAATGTTAAATGTTCATTTTTTGCATGTTTTTTTGTCTCCCCGGCATAAATACTCACTTTTCGTAATAATAAAGCTAAATTTAACTGTTTGAATAAAAAATATTCCGTATTAACGAGTAAGCGGTTCAATACATAAATAATCTTGCGTATTTCAATGACGGTCCATGCACTATGCAACTTATCAAAGACCAGTTGTCAACAGCAACCAGTCATTCACAACTCGCCGTGCTAGTCGCCGGCGAGTTTCAGTTGCTATGGTTGCGCATCACAAGCTGTCAATTTTCGAGTAATTTGCGATAAGTCCGAGTGTTGATAAATCATTAGGTTGATAACTGTTGGATTATGTTTTTTGTTACAGGCTGATATAATTACTGAAATCGTAAACTTGAGTTGCGCCGTGAGAGAAGTTTGGTTACCAACCAGTTTGCAACCCGCAGTTGCCAACCAAGTTTTAGTTTGGTTTCAGTTTCTCCGTGAGCGGAGGGCCTAAATCAAACCAAACTTAATAATCAAGATTACTAAGTCTAACGTCTACTTTCACTTGCAGGGAACTATAAATCGCAAGCGAGTTGAAACACGTGTTCACACTTGTCAAATCGGTGTGAAACTACAATTATTACTCAGACTTGAACAACGAAAATAGCCGGGCTTTCAACTTTAATGGTTCAACTGAAAACTTAATCAACTTTTTTGTGTTCATGCTTCGACCCTTTGGAATAACAAGGTTCCATCTGTTGCGGTAATAAATGTAATATGTTACACCGACAGAGAGAACCTTGTTATTCCAAAGGGTCGACTTGTCAATGAGCTTTCAAGTGACATTCAACAGCAATTTGATCAACTAAAATTGAAACATCTGAGGGGCCATTATTCTGATGACATCACTTTACTTTACATACCTTTACAGACAAATGTAATTATATAAAATTTTGGTCTTGCCTCTGGGAGCTCCATTATAACCTAAACTAGTAGTGAAAGCTCGACATCACCGCTTTTCATCCTCTCCCTTCTCAGCAGTTTGTTTGAAAATGAAAAAGACAGAAGATACTCTAACGATGATGTCATGTAAGATCTCTTGCTGGGACTAGTTTATTTTTCTTGTTATATGTGTCAAGATTACAGTGGACCTTTCAGCTTTTATTAATGCTTTCATAGAAAAACTTATAAACTTGTGAGAATTGCAAGAATATTTGATAAGAAAACATGAAAACAGTTGATTGAATATGAAAATGAACTAGTAAAAACCTGAAAGACGTGCTGAAGCTGAGCAGAGAAAGGATTGGCCAATTCCACCACAGACATTTTTGAGAAGTCTTCAAGTCTTTAACCGTCAATAATCTTTGAATCTGAAAACAAAACCATACAAATGTGTTTAGTAATTAATTTAGACATTTATAATATTATCCGCCTTATCTATAATCGGTTTGCAAATATTACAACGCATAAGCGTACACCGGCCGTAACGACAGTATAAGTAGCTGTCAGATTTATACCGCATGCTCCCCTAGTGTAGCATAGTATTGGAGCAGTGTTAGGAGTAGTGTGAGGAATATGAAGTATGGCAGGCTTTATCAACGTTTTTTCTGAAGGTTTCACAAAAAAATTTCAATCTGCTTATCCACTATGAACATGTAAAATGTAAAAAAAATGGTAAGATCTTTTAGATTTGCAGCACTACCAGGGAGATTTTAAATGGAAATATCAATTTTCTAAATGAAATACGAGGTACATTATCAATTTGGTAAGGCCAGATTTACTTTACATGAAAATAAATCGATACATACGAGGGCTGTCCGTAAAATAAGGTCTCCAAGATGCTGCAATGGCAAGGAAGGATTTTAAGCCCGATTCGGCAACACTGGCATTAGCCTGGTTCCCCCAAGAAAAATCTCCACCACGCTGTTCTGTGACGTTTAATCTTAATGTAGCAGCCGTTTGCGATGGAGCATCCACTCACCACACCCGCCAGGTGTGATTACGCGGTGTTTCTCAGCTACGTGAAGCATGTATGAGCGTGAAAAAAGTGCGCACATGGTGCAGAGAATTTAAAAACGGACTATAGCAGAATTTTGATACTACACAATAAACTTTTGAACATTTGACGGTCAAAATTAGAGGAAAATTACAAATAATATTAAAAAATATATTCCTACTCATATTATTTATGAGTAATGATTTTTACACGAGCGGTGTAAGAAAGTAAGACGATATATATTTGGTTGCATGCCTAAACATTTTTTAACAAATACATAACAACGCTTTAATTTACAAATATGTGTGTAACGTAATATGTTGCACATTTGTACACATGCATAATAATATGAGTAACTTATTATACTATCTATTTTATCAAGGAGTGTAACCTTCACCTTGCACATGTTAGTTATTTAAATGATGAAAAAAAAAGAAACAAAGTTCACTGATCTCAAGAGACAGAACTTCCCACCACTTTTTCATAGATTTTTATCAAAGACCAGAATAAATCACATACTTATCTGTTTTAGACTTTAGATCATTATGTAGAGTTTGTCTTGTATAATATTATACGCATTTAACTTCTATTTTTTGCTAAGCAATTATTCTTATGACCTGGCAACAATAACAAAATATGTATGTGATTTTTATGTATTGTTACTTTTAAAGATCAATGATAATATAAATAACCTCAAGTATTGTTCACATGTTCATTATAAAAACAACACATTTTATTAGTTATGATTATGATTAAAGATAAACAAATAATAGTGTAATTGGCTTTAGACATCACTTGTCATTTTTTTTAGTAATGTGTTCATAAATCGTGAAACACAATGTATATTATCAGGAATACAATTAAGATAATAATAATATAATCTTGTAGAGTGCACAAAAATACAAATCATTAGAAAAGATACCTACATTAAATTTAAGCCCAGACAGGCAATTAACTGAGACATTATTTCTGATTATAATCAGTGTGGGAAATTACAGCAAATTCTCTCTATCGGTTGAAAAATAGTAATGTTCGGTGGATAAATAAAATAAAAGTGAGAGGATGTGGTCGTAAATAAAGTAAATACGAACCTGAGTTTGATTAACAGCATATAAAGACAGATATGTGACCATGCCTCCGATCACCAGGGAGAACCAAGTGTGGCGGACAGTCGGATCCAAGCTGAAACTAATTTTAAAATATATGTTTAATAATAAGTTATTTTGATGTTATTAATATTTATCTCGAATTTTGATAACCATGCCGTAGGTTATCCCATGTTCCCAAGTATCCCAAGTTTGTTACGTGCCCGGGTTCATGGGGTGAGGTTTGACTCGGTCTTGGCGGGGAGTGCGTTTGCCCACCTACTGCGTGGTGGGCCAGATCGGGAGAGACTGTTGCGGGAGACCAAATCTTGACCTCTCCAGCCAGACTCCCTCGACCCATCGCCTTGCACCGCAGTGGGAGGGATGGACTCATCTGTCTGTCAATCCTGGACACAATGAGCCCAGATTCCTACCCCTCATAAGTTTTTTCTTCCCAGAACTTCTTCCACTTGCTTTCTCTAAAAAGACCGTCCACATAGCATTCCCAAAGATGACGTGGACCCTGAGAGAATTTTTTATCCTCAGGTCCTGTGTGGAGCTAATGTAAAAAAAAATTATGTAACAAACTTATCAAAGAAGGCGGAAATATGCCAGCAAATAATCATAATATACAAAGCATGAACAAATATAAATTTATATGCTTGTTAAGACATAATGCTCAACAATTAATTCTTACATTAAGTTCAATCTGCTTTACATACTAGTCTCCATGATATAATTCATTAAAAGATTTTAACTAACTGTCATTTCCATGTCTTGTTAATTACAATAATAAATTGGTTAATTTCTCTTCATCCCACAGATGAAGAATACGAATTAATAAAAGTCCATCCTATAAACGCTCCACAGTTAACGAATTCAATGAGTTCTCAAATAAATTATAATTATTAATAACAAACGCAATCAGAAGCTATGACGAGTGAACTGTATACGCTTCCAATTAAGATCATTACTTTTAACCACTATGTCCTTCAACATTTTTTGACTTGCAAAATTCTATGCACATCCACAATGTGCAAATAACAGAGATGTGCAAATTTGATTAGAGAAGATACACATGTCTCAAATTGAATTTAAACAAAGAGTTAGATTTTGTGATAATTGTGATAATGGACAACTTGTTTTTAACCCCTCAGAAAATCGCCAATATGCACTTTTAATGTCTTTAACGAAATGACATTTTACGAAAACTTTGTATTATTACCGCTTCACAAATAAAGCTCTATAAATGAAACATTTCTGAACATAGCCAAATAGTAAAAACTGTTTTAGACAGGTTACAAAATAAGCTTTCGAATTATTATATTACAAATAAATATTAATATTTGTAAATATTAAAATTTAGAATGCAAACATTAAAAAAATGTGAAAATGACTCACATGATGTTTTTATGTGAAAACGGTACTAAAATCACAGATTATGTAAACAACAATACTTATCCTATTGTATAAATGTGTAATAAACACTTTTGTCACCTCACTTTTTTATCATTTCATATAAAAATATTTAATAAAAATTAACAATGTCGGGCGCCCGTAGGAAATTTGGCGGGATAAATTATGTGTCAGACTGCGCGTCTGACAGAATGTTGTTTTTATGTATTTCTATGGACAACTTGAATAGAGATGTGCAGCGTGATTCACTATCGACATTTCACTTTTTATTTTACGGATGTAACTAAAACAATAACGGAGTTATAACGGTTTCTATGGATACACACGCGCTGACGTGTAAAAATGCTTATTGTACTTGACTGCTGTCGTATTTTTAATGCATATATCTGCTTACGTTGCGGAGGGGTTAAAGAAATTTTGTAAATCTGTAGTCAGTCAATCTTAGTCTTCTTCAACAATCAAACATGAGGATCCATGCCCCGCCCAAGGCTTATGAACCCGTTTACTCCGTCTTCAGAAAGCACGAGGTGGGCATTTATTCAATATGTGCTTGGTTGCATTGTAAACATCCAAAACAGAATATTTTACAATCCCCCCGTGTAAAATATGTTGGACCTCAAATTCTTTTGATATAGGACTAGGATTTATGAGGCAGTATCTTCAGTAAGTAGCCTCTCAATTAGATCATTTTAGATGTCAATGCGAAGTTTCACAGAAAGTTGACTTAAAATTTGATAACTTTTCATTAGCTACATTATGTAAGAATAGTTTATCAAAAACTTTCATCAGCCTCATTACAGGTGCTACGTACCTGGCAGACTCTAGGAAACACATCAACTTCTGCCGGTCAACTTCTGCTATCTATTATTCAGCAGTCTATTTTTATAGGTTCCCTAACAGAAAGTTGTTTTAAGGAGATTCTTTATTAGTCCTACACCAAACCATCTTGTTTTTTCCAAGACCAGCATTGGTACCAACTAACCTTTTAAATGGCAGTATGTAGGAGTGTAGCTGTGAACAGCAGGCCATGAATTTTAATAAAAATAAATCATTTTTAAATCTTATTTTTATAAATTAAAAACATTACACCTTGAAAGGATATTTAGATGACTTGGCGAAAATCTTGAAAAAAAAAAAAAATAATAATAAAAAAAAAAAAAAATAAAATAAAATCTTGCTCAAAGAATAGCGAGAAATCTCGCTCTTGGCAGAGAAACGGTTAAAACTTGTATTGTAAACAGAACTCTAGCAAATGAACCTCTATGAACTTTTTCTAATAAATTTAACTCACTTGAAGAACTCAATGCGACCACCAGCCTCGGCAATGTACCAGATCTGGTCCAGACCACCGGCGGCTATGGCTGCGTAGATGATGATGCTGTACACAGCCGCAAACATCAGAAGGGATTGAAAGACATCTGTCATCAACACAGCCTTCATCCCTCCAATTGTAGAATAGAAGGTGCATACGAGCCCTACAAAAAAGGCGCAATTTCATGTAGATTTGGAGCAATATACGTAATAAACTTTTAAGTTTGTTTAAATAGGCCTGTCTTTAGAATAATAACAATCTGTAAAAAATAGTTAGAAAAAATTATCAAATTTAGTAATTACAATGTTTTTTAACAGAATCTTTGTAACTTCATACAAAAAAAAGTTATTAATCCCTTTTGCTACTGATTTGCTAAATAAAAATTGATTTTCATGTCATC
Source organism: Limnephilus marmoratus (assembly GCA_917880885.1). Taxonomy (NCBI): domain Eukaryota; kingdom Metazoa; phylum Arthropoda; class Insecta; order Trichoptera; family Limnephilidae; genus Limnephilus; species Limnephilus marmoratus. The sequence goes on along the minus strand of OU862920.1, from coordinate 37,212,658 downwards.
CTGAAAGTCGCAAACCTGTCTACGTATACTGATAGTAATATAATAATACAGTAAGTAGAGAAATCCATAGAATTTTATTTTGAAGATTGAGGTTGTTCATTAAATTTCATAAACACCGTACGACCGTACATAAAAATTATTGTCTTTCAAGCCGGACTTATCGATGAAACAGATTAATTAGGTTTAAGATGTAAATTTATAAGTCCAAAATAATTATAATTGTGTACATAATATGCAGAAACAAAGTTTCCTTTTGAAAAAGTGGAGTTTATAAACTCAGCGGCTCGGGACGTGACATGTAGTCCAGACATAACGGATCATCGTCACAAGGATCTCAGAAAACTTTAGAGTTAAAAAATAGATAAATCGGCAAGTGTCAAGGGAGGCGTCTACTAATATCTAAAGGAATACCAAAAACTGAACAAATCGGACTAATATCTATGAAAACCAAAGTGCGTACGAATATCTACAGCTCAAACTGCTGACTAATATCTACGAGAACCAAAGTGCGTATGAATATATAATTGCTGACTAATATCTATGAGAACCAAAGTGTGGACGAATATCTACAGCAATGGCAGAGGTTAGATTTGCAACTATGTATAGCATATTAGAATAATGTAATATTGCGTATGCAGTTTAAAAAACTTAATTTATGTATGTATTTATGTAAAAATCCCTAATATCGGACTATTGGACACATTTAGCTGATTATTAAGGATTTGGGTTTTTGTTTTAACAGCTTTCTTTATTTCGAGTGCTTCTAAATTATTTAGTCTGTTACCATGACCATTTCTACGTCAGATAGGTTAGGTTAGGTTGTGGTGCCGTGTATTTCGAAATAAATAAATATCTTTGTATTATGACCTCCATGTTTGTTCAATAAATTATTGTCTTCGTAAACAACAAAATACGTAAAATTATTCAAAAATTTCATGTACGTACTTTAAACGTTTAAGCCTTTACGTAATTAGTAATTACGTAATTGAAGTAATTTATGCTTTTCCGTACAATCTCTTGCTCAGCTACCCTCTGTAGATATTATTCCAACCTACGCTCTGTAGATATTAGTTCAACCTACGCTCTATAGATATTAGTCAACACTGGGACCGTCATAGATATTCGTCCGACCTTAGCTCTTTAGAAATTAGTCAACACTCTGAAGTTCGTAGATATTAGTCCAACATATGAGCTGTAGATATTCGTCCGACATACAGGCTGTAGATATTAGTATCTGGAGTCGTGTCAAGTACTTAATTTAAAACTGGCCAATACTTTGGATTTATTCCTGAAGTCCTGGGAGACACACTTAATAAGCTTAAGACACGCTTAATTACATATGGAATCCATAAAAATCTCATTAATATGCTAGAGCTAAGCTAAATAGTTTTTGAAAACAGGTACTTGATGGCTACACCAAAACTAAATGCTGAAAACCTTCTTATTTTTTACTAATTATACTGAAATACCGGCCCTAAGATTTCTTTTCAATGCCACATTCCCCGACCTGTATTCTGGAGAAGGTTTGACACCATTTAGCTACTTACTAATCTTATCAATAAAAGTGAGTTCCTAATTCTGTACTTACCAATTAGTAGGATGGAAAATGTTTTAGATAGTCCGGTGACAGCTTCAAGAGTAATAGCGGGCGCATACAGAACTATTCCCATATACAAAACCATTTGTAGAGTATACGCAACAGACGCCATTATACGGATGGTAGGACCGAATCGAATTCCTAAGTACTGAAAAGATAAATTAAAGAAATTATAGGGCAGTGAACTTAAGTCAATGACAAAAGTAACCAATTGCATTCGGATAAAATAATAATTGAGGTTGAAGACAAGTATCTAAATTGATCATTTTTATTACGTGCATTGAACATTATACAATATTATAATGACTGGTGGTAAATAATAGTGAATGAAATGAAATATTAAGGTTGGGAGAAAAGGAAAGTTTACTGAAAATGAAGACTTTAATGAATATAAAACCAAGAGAAAAAAACTTGAGAATACCTGCTAACAATAATAAATTGGATAATTTATACAATGCTGTTTTTTGTGAAATTATTACCCCAAGTGCCCTGATTAGGTGATTTTACATTTGTCTTAAATAAATAGGTACCCGTGGATATTAAAAATTATGAAAAAGTTAGAGTACAAAGACAAGAACATAAATTTATAAAAATGGGCTAATTAAGAGACTGTTACATAAATAAAATCATAAATTAAAATATGACAAAACCTGAAGGTGTCTTTTTCTATTATGTAATAGGAAAACCAAACAAGGACTTAGTTTTAAAAAAAAAAATGAATTTCAAATTATCATAAGTTCAGTATTTCCTTTAGAATAGGTACAATATTATTTTTCGTCATTTAAAAATACGCTCCTTGAAAATAGACTTAACATCTTTAACATCCAACAAATGTAACATCCTTGACTAAATATAAGCAGCTTCATTTTCGTTATTTTAAATACTCAACATTGTCAGTAAAAGAAATTCACTCTGAGCGACCAAAGAATCAATCATAATTTCGCAAAGGAAAGGGTTACACAGTTATTTGTGCGTCATCATGTAGATCTTGAGGTGTTCTATAAAGTAAGCTGAGCCGAAAAATATTAAAGTCGTCGAGTGAAAAATACAAAAATATTAATTATACCATCGTTGTAAGCCATTACATATGCATTGTACTTATTTTAACGTCATTGTAAGATTGGCCAAAACAAAATAAATACATTGATGGAAATGTAACTTTCTTTTTCCTCATAGTGCCTAGTAACGTATGAAAGATGTTTTCACGCAAAAAAAAAGGTTATGGTAGGGAAGAAATATTAACCAAACGATTTTTTTTTACCTAGCTGATTCAAATATCCACAAAATCGACTTAAGTGTGTAAAAAGATGTGTAAACATATTAAAATAATAAAATACATATATATCAGGTACCAAAGTCAACATGTTTACTGGAATTTCAGTCAATTAACATAAACACTTATTTAAGGGCTCTGAAGTGAAGGCCAAACACATAAAATTATTAGATAAGTCATGTTAAGATAAGACAATATGTGTCTTTATTTCCTAAATAAATTAAATACATAAGTGGGTTTTGCAGATTTTTATCTCAATTAGAATCTATAACGATAAAGATAAACAAGTGTTTAAAATCATGGCATGGACTAGTCTTCTATAAAGTCAGACAGAAATAAATACATAATAGAATGTGTAAAAATTGTCTCTTCACAAACATCGATAAGTTACATTTCAAATTATCTTGCCTTAAGCTAAACAACAGTGGCGATAAACCACATTTGCTGTAAAATATGTAATATATTACGAAGTAATGACATTGTGTACAGAATAAACAGAAGCTACATTTTATTACTAATAATATGCAAGTATTGAAATAATGATAAGTAATAGTAAAATATTCACCGTAGAGGATTATTTAATGTTCTAACCAGAGGTGTATCTATGGGTCCAGAAGTGGAAGGTCATTTAAAAAAAATGATATTATGATACAATATGAGTCTAAATATGATAATATTCATTTCACGTGGGTACCTCACAAGTTTGAGAGTAAAATTACATTATTTAATATAGTAAATTATTTCATGCGACAAGAGTACAATACGTGAAATCAACCTACGTTTATCAAACCATCTCTTTTTCAGACGCATAATTTCATCATGCATTTTATTATACATATAGTGCCATCTCATTTATTGTATGGCGTATAAAGAGACTGAAACATGATATTGAGGTATTTTGTAAATTGACCCAGGCAATCATAGTGCGTGGAAAAGAAAGCTTCCGATTAAGGCATTAGATGTCACTCCTTGCCGCTCCGGCTATCTCACGGTGGATTTCAAATACATTAGAATAATACCAGTTGTTGTTTTGATTTGCATAATATTATGCTTTACTATATCATCTTATAATATTGGGAGGTCTTTGATCAATTGACCCGAGGGAAGGACCGCTACTGGTTCTAACATAAAAAAATAAGATATTAACCTTTATTTCAAGGATCCATAAATAATAAATCATATTAAAAGAAATATTACAGGTAAATAAAATTATTGGATGAAACCTCAAATTAACAGACCATTTACAAAATAGTATGATTTAACTATTGGAGGTAATCAGTTTTTAAATTAATTTGTTTGTTTCTGACAATATTTATGATTAAAAAAGTATGTAAAATCATTGATAAATATCGATCTATAAAATAAATACAAAATCTATATAAATAAAAATGAATCGCCGAAATGTATGTACGCATAACTTCCGAACGACTGCACCAAATTGGATAAATCTTTTTGTTTTGTGTTCGTTATTGTCAGGACAAGGTTTGTATAAGTGAGGTCTGGCATTATGAAATTTGTATAAAAAAATTGCAATAGGTGGCACGCGAGCTGTTTGAAAATTAAATGTACGGGAATGAATGTATGGAATGCAGGTGGGAAGGAGGGAGGGGGAAAGGGGGAAGGGAACTCGGGGAGGGGGTTTGTGGAGGGGGGGGACTCGGGAAGGGGGTTCGCGAGACGGGATAAGGGGGGAAGTGGACTGGGAAGAGGGAAGGTGGAGAAGGCGGAGAGGAATGGGAGGTGGAGGGGTAACGGAATGAATGGGAAAGGACACGCAGGGAGAAACAATTTATTTATTAAATGGCGTAGCAACGCATGCCGGGAACCAGCTAGTAAATAATAAATCTAAATTAGCATTTGCATCGACTGCATCACTGATTAGACAAAACAAACCTTAAAATAGAATTGCCTTCCATGTAGTTTTGAATGAAAACAAATGTCACGATTGAAATGATGTAATAGTTCACTATTTTACTATTAAAGTTTTACTATCTAGTTTACTATTAAAACATTTCACTGGCTTCAATCAATTTAGCTGTGGTTTTACGGTTTAGAAACTCGTAAAGTAAATATAAATTTAGATATTCTTGATCTACGTAGTGTGATATGGATTTAAATGTTTAACTTTAGGTATATAGCTCAACATATTTTGTTAGGAAAATATTTAAATGCCTAAATGTTCTTTCCGCTGAAAACTGTGTCTAAATTAAGCTTTTATAGAATTATCTCATTCAATTACCAATACAAGCTAATGCTTCCATGGAAGAGTGGTATTAACGTATTTTAAAATGAACATGTACGCAAATTACTACATTATCTAAATGTATATTGTATTTTATATGCTAAAATAAATAAAAAAAAAAAAACAAAAAAAAAATAATATTGTTAAAACCACTAACCGTTATATCAATTGTTTTTAGCATATATTAAGTTTTCAAAAACATTAATTATATTTATTTACAATGTGAAATAGAAAAAGATAATGAATTTACAATTATCAAGTTTAATTTGTACACATTTTAATTAATTTCTTTTATAAATTCAATAATATTATTATTTAATTTATAAAAACAGTTTATTTATAAACAAGTTTTGCTTTGTAATTACATATTATTAATTTGAAAATGCCTTCAGAAGGTGAAAAAGTTGTCACACTTAATAATTACATAGCAGAACTTGTTCATAAATAAACTGTTTTTATAAATGAATAAAAAATATTATTGAATACTTTAAAAAATTTATATATGTACACATAAAAAAAAATTAAAAAAAAAAAAAAAAAACTTTTTTCATTTTTGTTATTTGTTTTTGGGGTGTTATGCCGTGTTGCGCTACCTCCTTCTTTAAAGAAGGAGGTAGTGGAGGCCGTGAAAATCTTAAAACATACCTTTTTTCATTTGTCTTTTTCTATCTTTTATGAAAATTATTAACAATAGCTTAAGAAATAACTTTTATTATAATAACTCAGGTACGCCTCCTACGTCATATGTCTGGCAACAATAAATTATCTTGAAAACAAGCTTATGGGTCCGAGTGGTTAAATGTATTTTTAGACTCATACCTCATTATGTGGTTGATTGTTTTAAGGCTCTTCTCTTGAATGGTCTTTTTAAATTAATAATTTATTTATGACCATGATAAACACGGCACTTCAAACTGATCTCAATATAGAATCCAACTCTAAAGTTTTACAAGGCAGTCATAAACTGCATTAAAAATGGATGCCTTTCTTACAGATGCACAACGATGCACAAAGAAAGGTGACATTGACAACATGGTGTCATGCAAAATTATTTCATGTTGTTTACTTATCATGACTATCATGAAATGGGCATAATCCTAGTATGGTGATCATAAATAAAAAATGTTCCTCTTCAAATCTAATGTTAAGCTAAGGCCGCTCCGTTACGAGACGGTAAGGAATCAACAAAAGCCGGGTGCATGATACACAATTACGCAACATTGCTTCAGTGTTGCACTGATCCATGTACGGGCGCTAGTAGAAATATAGCAATGATGTATTTTTACTGCACCCGGTTTATGTTGATTTTTTATCGACCGGTGAGGGAGCAGCCCAAGTTGGTCTCTAAAATCTCTGAATGTTCATTTAAATAATATATACATATTATCTACTATTAAAGTAATGATTAATACAGGCGATAAATGTTAAGCACTCATATTTATCCGACTTGAAATCACAAAACTCTAAAAGCACCAGATTGCATGGAATTTAATACATTAAGTGAAAGGTTAATGTTTCGATAACTTTTGTGTTTTCAATTTAATTTTTCAATAGCTTTTGTTTTAAAAAAAGATTAAAGTAAAACGAAAAATAAATCATTCCAAATACATCAACAAAAAATTGGCAATTTTCCGATCCAATGGATACAATGGCCTATATTATGGGAACATCTCTGAACCATGAAGCAAGTTACTCTTATTGATAAAATACAAACCTCATAAGCACTGATTTTCTGCAGCTTGAAGAATACTGGTAGATATAGATAGGCTGCAATCGGGGTGGCAATTCCGTATGATATGTTGATCACAACGAACTGAGTCCCGTAGCTGTAGTTCTCTGTAGACACTCCCAAGAGCGTGATAGCCGACATGAACGAGGCCATCAGAGAGAAACTCACAGGCAGAAAAGACATGTTCTTATCGGCCATTAAATACTCCTGTATAAAAAAAACACGTTTTTAAAATTACCTGTTAAGGCACCAGACCACGGTGCGTGGGCGGTAATAGGGTCTATTTTTCGTAATTATTTTCACATAAAGAAGACTTTATACAAATCTTTGTACACAAATCTAAAGCATAGTTTGCGGTGTATGCCACTTTCAATAGGACACTCCGACGAATTGCTGCTTGGCGGTTGAATAGACATAGACATAAACTAGACATGCAGCTTTATGAAATTTGATATATAAAAAAAAATGGCCGACCAGCGAATTTTATTTCCGGTTTTTGTTGAAAATTTTCATCGTTCATAAAAAAATAGAAGGGGGGACTTTATAAAAAAATCTCTATGTGGTGCCATAGAGACTGGATTTTCTAACAGTTTAAGACTTGGTGCATGCAAATCGGATAGTTTATTTAACCAGGTTGAAAAACAGAGTTTCGAGAAAAACCCGTTCAAAATTTCGCTGAAGGTTTAAACGGTTTCACATAAAATGCTGTATATCCGTCATTTTAATGAATTTCTTTAAAATATTAGGTGAGAGCATTCTTAACAAATGCATCTTTCAGAAAATGAAATTAAAAAAATGTCAAAAAAAAATTAACAGTGGCCTAGAGTGCCTTAAATATCAAAACTGTTTTCCTATTTTGAAAAAGAAATTATAACAACATAGTTTTGTTAATGTATAAGGCAACTTACAAAATTAACAACTAAGCAATTATATTTAATATATTTTCAAACAGTTTGCAGTTTTGTTAAAGTTAAAGAATTTCCAGGAATTTTTGTAATTACACAGAATACCAATGACGTTGAAATCAAAGGTTTTTAACCCTTTAACTTCGAATAACATCATAGAGACGGGTACCACTATTATGGATCTCGTATATAGAGTTTTTAATTTACATATATAATTTTTTTTTTTTAATTATTTAAGTAAAAAATAAGTGTGTTGGCGATAATTTCAGTGTTTTATATCATTCTTCACTTTTTATGTCATATAAAAAATATTTGTATAATACGGTATGACTTAATTTCAATTTAACTAAATAGAATTTGTAAACTCGTAAATAAACTCCGCACAAGGAATCAGATTGATTCAATTAAATATTCGATCAAGAGATTCAGCAAAATGTAAAAAGGTGAATAATTTACAGACTGGTATATACTTTCGCTCTGGTTAAAAATCACCATTCAGAATTGAAATGTTGCTTGAAATGGCTTTAGTTATGTTTGGTGACTGGATCTGAATAGCCAGGTACTTGCCAACCTTCCTCTTTCAAGCTCTTTCCATTTATTGGCTCCAGACAGTTAGGAGCAGTTTGGAATCTTATGAGGTGCTCACACAAAAAAAACTCGAAGATAAATTACCTGAGTTGTTCTCTGCTTGCCTCCAGTAAATCGATAGTAGACTCCAATTGATATTGAAATAATGATCATAAAGATCATTATTACATAATCCCACGCATCAAAATTTACATCAGCCATTTTTGATGATTTTTCTTCTGGTGATATTGAGATCTGTACAAACGTTAATTTATTGTTAGTGGGTCATAAATGCACAATGAAATTAGAAATGAATAAAAGAAAATACGTTAATCCTTCTGGCCTATTTTGTCAAAATATTTCCACTTTGCAATAAATGGAATATTTCTGAATGTATCCAAAAACTGTTTTTGAAAAGTGATGAAATATGCTTTCAAATTTTATAATTCGAAATAAGCATATAATTTTTTAACGCAATCATTAAAAAATGGTTCACCTTACGTTTTCTAACTAAAATTATCGATAATGAAGAAAAATAAAAACACAGGCATACTTTATTAGGCAAATAAATGTATTATAAATTTTATTGTCTATTCCTTTTTTGTCATTTTGTGTAAAAATAATTAATAAAAAAATCCCAAAGTTTCAAATTGCAGTTGTAAACTTTGGTTCATAAATATTTTATGATTATTTTTTGGATTTGAATGTAAAGCGTAGTGTTTTCTCTTTCTAACACCGTTTAGATCATATTTATAACCATGATAGTAAGGGAGTCACAACAATTTCTATGAGACCTATATAAGTTGTTGCGAAAACAAACAAATTAGCCTGAGGGGTAAATGAAAAAGATACATTAAGCTCTTCTATTGCTATTTAACCTACAGACTTGGGACAACCACTGTTTCATAGCAGTCAGGGTTTTGTCTCTTGGAAGGTGGTTTCGGGTTCGATTAGTTGGTGCTCCAAAGAGGTAATATAGACAATTTATATATTGCCTGGTGGTAGTAGTCATGGAAAACTAAATGAGCTCATTAAATAATAAAAAAATGAGTAACCGAGAGACAAGTCATCATTTTTATATTATTTATAGTAGCATGCCAGCAATAATTTTATAAGTACAAGAATTCATTGCTATTCAAACTGAAATCTTGCGATTGCTAATAAAAAAAGTGAGACAGTACTGCTTGTGCTTGTGATCTTGAATTTAACATGTTAATCAAGCATATTAAATTTGAGTTATGTCTTATTATGACTTCGAAATGGCAATGTCAAAATCAGCACAAAAATCATCGTAAACATTAACAACTAAATACCAATAATAAATTAACATACCTTAAATGAGTCGAAATAGATCGGTTAATTCATAAAACAATCATCCAGACTATTTAAGAGAAAACTTTGGCAAACTAATGTAAAAGTTACTTAACCTTTCCAAGGTAAACACTATTCTCGTAAAACAAGACTTAGAACTTTATTCTAGAACATCAAAATGCACACGAAGCCCGAAATAAGCAAAGTCACGAACTACCGAACTCGGAACCATAATTCACTTGTACTTATTCATCATTCGTGACATCGAATGAACTTACGAGCGCAAAGAGTGAACACCAAATATCTCATAAATATCCCAAATCGTTAGCGGTGGTGTCAAACTATTGGAGGTTAAGAAAGTGTCAGATTTAATGTGAGCGGCTAGAAGCACAAAAAATACTTTTTTTTAGTCTTGGCAATAATAAAAAAATTATGTCATTATTGCGTAATAAATTATTCTGAATGAGTAGGAACTGCTATTTGCCCACCTCAAGGTGAGATTTTTCGTCTCAAATAATTTTTTTTAGATTTCCACTAATTTGACCATACATAACAGTAAAAAATATTATTACACTCCATTTTTCACACTTTCAGGCATTTCATCGTACGTTTTCTTAGCCTCATATGATGCTATAATTATTATACTGTCAATTGTCAATGCAAAAAAAAAGTTGTAAAGGGGGAAAGACAGTCAAATTAGACTTGCCCTCACATGAAATCTGGGTATCATTTCGACAATGGGGGAAACAATTTTTTTTGAACCAGGAGGGTTCGCGAATGCTTTGAATAAACCACGTCATCCGTATATTGAGTGCACATTGGAATAACCTGACCTCCTAAGAATGCACATTGAAATAACCTGACCTTGCAGAGAAAAGAAAAATTTGCTAAAGGCAAAGCAGCAGTCTATTGCAGTACTTTTCTGCGCAGGATCTGAATCTTATTTTTAAAACTAACAGCCTGACATAGGCTAAAACTGAGCGAGGTGGGTGAATTATACCATAGTTGTAAAAGTGTCAACAAAATTTTTTTGAAACAAGTCCGAACTTTTGTTTATCCGATTTAGGATTTGTAGTTAAGTTTTTTACGCAGCCAGCTATTTGCGCAGCATTGTAAAAAGGACCAGTAATTCGTATGCAGATTTTGTTTTCGAGGACCGAATGGTGATATTACAATACGTGCTGTCAGATTCATTTATTGATAAAGCACAGAAAGGTGGATGATCATGTCATCTCCGGTGCTCCACACAATTTGGTTTATTTCCTTTTTCCTGTTTGGCTGGTCTATTCATTTGAATGGGGATGCAGCACAGCTTCTCCAGGTACCAAACTGGAAGTCAGACGCTGAGGACAGGAGGAGTTGGGGGCGACTGTTGCAGGAGGCCAAAGCTCGATATGGGCTGTTGCGCCATCGAAGAAGAAGATTAATTTGAAATGGAAAAGGAAGAAGGGAAAGTTTTGATAGTGTATTCAAGGGAAAAGGTGTATTGAAGGGAAAGTTATTAATTTTTGGAGATCGCTGGCAACGGTTAATATGCACTTTTTTTTTTAAAAACCTTTTGATTCACCTTAATTACATTAAAAGGCAACTATTTGCATTGGGGGAAGTGGAAAATATTTCATTCTAAATTTCGATTACGTAAAATTAAAATTAGCTTTCGTCTTGTGAGATTGTACGCCATTAGCTATTAGCTCATTCGCTGTCACTTTGGTATGTTGGTATTCCTGATACACTTGAATGTATAACGAACGGTTAGAAGATTTTGAAGGTACGGGGCACTTTCTTTTGAATCACAAACCATGTTACACAAACCTAGCGTAGCCGCTAAACTACTTTAAAACTGGGATGTTTTACTTGCCTTGACGCGAGTAGGCGTTATAAAGGGGCACTTTCTTTTGTATCACAAACCATGTTACACAAACCTAGAATTCCCATGAAGTCTGCTACGCTTTGCTCTAGCATCTTTTCGTACAGTAACAAGAATATTAACATAACAAAATGACATTTGAAAATAATGTTTGAAAATGGATGGTCTCGTTTCACAGAATGAAAGTTAATTTTAATTTTACGTAATCGAAATTTAGAATGAAATATTTTCCACTTCCCCCAATGCAAATAGTTGTCTTTTAATGTAATTAAGGTGAATCAAAAGATTTTTTCAAAAAAAAGTGCGTATTAACCATTGCCAGCGATCTCAAAAATTTACCGGAAAGTTTTTAGTGTATTCAATGAAAGCCAGATTTACTACTTCACAACATATATTTACACATAAAACATTTTTTTATTATATTTTGGATTATTGCTAGCAGAACAGAAGTAGTGTAAGCCCGTCATCCCACTGGTTCAGTATCTGTGCTGAATCGACAAAAACCAGAGACCCTGTGCAGAAAAGTAAGGTTCACTATGGTTTGCAGCGCAGCCATTGTGAGGACTTTTTGTGCAGTCTTCGGCTTTTGTCAATTCGGTACAAACCCAACGGGGCAACGAGCTAAATCATAATATCAAGCCAGAATTATTATGATTCACCAGATGTTATTAACTGGTAACCCTTTGCTAGATAACAAGATGCAACTTTTCATGGCATCAAATTTTATTTTATTTTACAAATGTTATCGTTCTTAGTGAGTTATACCACGGGTTTTCCGAACTAACCGATATACATTATAATTCTACAATAGACATACTACGGAGAAATATTATAGAGAAAATAAAATATAATTGGTTTGAAGCTGAGTGGTACAAGGCTTCAGGCTTCCTGTCCTCCATCGCTTTGTGGTCCATGCATTTGACTTTTGAGTCAGGAGGCAGTGAGTTCACAGCGTTTACAGCTCGTTATGTGACGCATGTTAGGGGACGGTACTTGGAATGTTTTAGAGAAAGTTGGGTTGGATATCTTCAAAGCCTTTGATAGGGAAGTTACCTTACAGGATCCATCCAACTGTGCATAGTTGGAATGTGGACTTCTCAACTGAAGAACAATTCAGAGCATATTTGGCTCTTCTTCCTACTACACCATATCAAAGCAGGGGTGCCAAAAGTATTTGGGCTGTCAATTATGTTGTTTTCGTACACATCAATGATCTCGTTGAATGTACACCAATTCATTGCTAAACTGCTAACAACAGCATTCACAACGGTTATCTTTTTGACAAATCTCCTTCCACTTTTGACGTCCAAACAGCTCGGGAAGTTATAAGATAAAAAGATGATCAAAAAGTTTCATGCTTGGGGTTAGGCCAACCTATCGAGCAATTCTACATTTTTTTGGGATCGATCCTGACGGACGAGATCTCCTGTCAGATTTGTGTGATTTTCTATGGCTGTTATTTGCTTTTCCTATGGGGATCAGGCCAGCTTCGCCGATTTAAAACGATCTATACTAAAATATGTGACAGCTCAAAGTTGAAATCTGACATCGGCCCATAGAAAAAGCAAATAACAGCCATAGAAAATCACACAAATCTGACAGGAGATCTTGTCCATCAGGAGATCTCGATCCCACAAAAGATATAGAATCGATCAGCCGGTCAGTTTCAATATCTGAAAAAACCAAGGCATGTCAGATGTCCAAAAAGAGGGAGATCAGTGACTGTCTGGTGAAATTTTATGGGAGCAAAACTCCATTCAAATACTTGGGAGTAAGTATCTCATACCGGGTCAAGTATTGGGGCTCCAAATAAGCCTGAGTTAAAATGCCTTCCAAGAAACTAAGCATCTTTTATAGGGGTAGCAAATTCTTCAGTACTGACCAGCTGCTAAATCCCATACAAATTTAAATCTGTACAATTGAATTTGGGAGCTATCTCTGGGCTGGAGTCCCAAAAACCTTATAAACAAACTTGATTCTGTGCAGAGGGTGGTCTGACTGATTGACAATCCATCGTTAACAGATCAATTGCAATCTCTAATGTATAGACGCAATGCAGGCATGCTGAGCCAATGGAGCAAGCTCAAAGGAGTTAGCAGCATTGATTCCCTTCGCATGTATGCGACAGACACATATTCACAGTTGTCGGCTTCACAAGAAGGGGTATGGAACCAGATAGCGGCAAACTATTTTTAATCTTTCATATAACCCGGATCTCTTCAAGATCGGCATTAATACATCCCTTCCTACAGCCCTATCTTAACCCGCCTCACATACCTCCCAACAGGATGGCGATATAATTCCCTTGTCGCACAGACAAGGGCTCTCCTGCAAGGTATAACATAAAATAAAACAAAAATAAACTCCTTAGTATGTCTATGCCCTGAATTAATAATGCGCAAAAAATGTAAGAATTTAAATAATAACAGAATTTGTACAATACATAATATTATAATATGATGTTTTTCATCCTAATGAGTGGCAAAGGGTCAATTACCATCAAGCTAATACAATTTTCACACATGAGAGTTTGGCTTGAAAATATGTTATTAATAATCATTATTATTATACATAATAAAATTTATATCTTTAAAAAATAACATGGTTAGCCAACGGTCAAATCCCCTATTGCTAACATAATTTAAAACCCCACACTCTTATCAGTCAACTTGCTTACACTTAATGCAACCCTTTCATTATTTCACATACCCAAAATACTTGACTAATACAGCCTCAATCTTTCTAAACATCTTGAAATGACATTTTCAATAGCACCATTCACTTTCCATAATATTCAAACACAAAGGATCCGGTGCAACCCTCAAAAATTCAAAAATATATACCCATTACAATTTTGTTGAATGAAATCATAAAATAAATAATATAAGATGTCTAGGGGTAAAGCGCAAAAACTTCGGGAGAAATTCCAAAGTTTAAAGGTAGTTTTTGAGTAAAAAGGTTAATTTTTTTGCATGAAAAAAAATAACATTCTCCTATGGAAAAAAAACGAGAAAAAGAAAAAGTTATTTACCTTTTTTAGTTCTACCATCATGTAGAATCGCCATCTGAAGTTTATGCACTTTACCCCAGGACATCATGTATATTATAATCTTTATTATGTGTTTTATATTATATTCTTTACTCTACAAATAAAATACACTACATACATAATTGATCAGGATTATTTTATCTCTCATTTTTTATAATGACAAACATGTATAGTACATGCCAAACTTTAAAACCAGCCTGACGTTGAAACAGAAATTTTCGCAATAGGCGAGTTTAAGATCAGAAAAGTGGCATGCCTCCCCGCCCACGCCTTTCTCCGTCATACATACGTTTTTAAACTCTTTCGCTTACGTTCATTGTAAAGTCAGTAACTGCACGAAAGCAGATCATGTCAAGTTCAGGCCGGCATTAGAGTTTGACATGTACTATAATAAAATGTGAATCTGCATACATATAATATTTAAGAGTAACAGATTTACAGTAAACAACACTGATATTTTTATTTTAACATGCAGTTTTGAAATTAAATACTAGTGGACTGGAATGAACGAAGATATAGAAATAGATAGTCTGAAACTATTAAGTTATCACTCATCAGTAATCAAAATGCTCATGGAAATAATGATCAGTCAATCACGAATCATCGAAGACATGCATTTTAACATACGAGGAGTAAAAATATTTCTCAAAGAGAATAATTTTATGTATCTATTTATGCAGAGTATTGAAATGCTTCTGGTTCCCTTAAGTACATACATCACTCTTTATTTTCAGATGAGTCATCTGTTGTGAGCCCATCACTCTAATCTCTATTTCTCTTACCCAAAAATAAAGAACACGTTGGTAAGATACAGTGCGGATTAAGGTGGTCCAGGCCCATATGGTAATTTTTTTTATCAAATATAGGTGTAGCCACCCATTTTATTTGTTACACCTATCATTCTTATTATGTGTAAAAAATTTCAGCCCCCTATCTTATATACAAGGGAGTGCTCATCGAATTAGAAGTTTCTGACAAAAGTTCTGGATTTTAAGTAAAACACGTAATTTAAGGTTTATTAATATTACAAGTATTTTGGTCAAATAAGTATAAAACTTATTTAAATTTGAAGAAAATTTGGTAACAAAGCAATAATTAACATAATATTAGTCGCAATCTTTTAAAACTATGTTTGTTAACTCCTTTTTGAATGTTTCAGTAGAAACGATTTTTCTGTTTTGTTCAACGATGTGAAGTAAAAATTGCTTTTCTTTCTCATTCTTAGTGAGTATCGTGTTGTAATCTTCAAATAATTTAACACCTCTCTCCGTTGTATCATTAAAAATACGCATATTTTGACTCAGCTTTTGCCTTGAAGGTAATAAACATTGTTATTCCAAGTCTCAGGAGGTAATTGCAAGAAAGAGTTCTTGATATCAAGAACTAAGAGTGTTTTCAACGTTCTTTGTGTTGCAAAAGCTTCTAATGTAACCTCTGAAGCAAGCTTAGCAGAATCACCTCGTACTGAACGATTACCGCCATCAGAATTTATTTTTTGAACAATGGCCTGTTTCTCAGCATCAGACAGCTTCTCAGAAAACAAGGTAAATGCAACTAGTTCATCTGACAAATACCGTAAGTGACACTCTAAGACACCCCTAGCTACTATACTGACAATGGCTTCATACAATTTTAAGCTCTTACAAAGTATTAAGTCATTTACTGGTGCATCTGCGTCAAAGATGCTTCGATTCAAACTTTGGTGTAGATGATAACTAACAAATCGGACAATATGTTTTTCTTTTCTCTTGGTTAGTTTTATCTTGTTACGATCAAGCGCACTGGTAACGTATTGTGTAAATATGTCACTTGTAGACAGCTCAACGTACTACAAACTTATCTTTGGACTTATCCTCTAATATGCTAGCATTACTAGAAGTGCTGAAGTGCACTCAAGTTCTAACTCTTGTCTCGACACCACCGAAGATGAAGCATTACTTTTAGCAGCCATTTCTTTCAATTCTTCAGATCTTTGTTTCCGTTTTAGTGAACTTTCTTTGACCTTTTCTAGTTTCTTGTCGATTGAGGTCATAATCATCTTACGTTCTCATCTTTGATCGATGAGAAACGCTCTGTCTTCCGCAATTTTTATCAAATTCAAAGCGCTTGCATGGGCAATATCAAAAAGTTTGTCTTGTTCTTTTTTAAACAAATACTCTCCTTTTCTTTGTGCTTCAGAATTTCTTCGTCTATTTTTCTTCAATAGCAGCCAGTTCTTAAGAAACTTAATCAGTTTTTCAATGCAGTGATTTTGTTGTCTGGTCGGAATACTAGATTTACTCCATAGTTCTTGAATAAGTACATGCGCGGAATCTTTCACATGTTTCGAATCATTCAATATGTAGTGATAACGGAGTAAAACTTGCCGAAGAGTAGGATATTGGTTAAGCCTCATCAATGGCTCAATATCTCGAACCCCAAGTAGAAAAATTTCGTATTTTTTTCGAGTAGATGAACATATTTTACTACACTGATTCACTTCACAGTCTACTAAATAAATATTAAATACTGTTCAAATTTGTCTATAAAACTCTTCAGTAGTTTAGTTTTATATTTATTTAATAGTTTAACACACGAAACTGGCCTGTAGTAAAAAGTAAAAATTAAGCATTTTACACAAAAAATTCCAAAACAATACTCGTTTGAGCACCCCTTTCTACTTGAGCTATCTCGCTGAAATTTTACTATGTTATTTCTATGAATACGTGTAACAAATTCACGGGGTGGCCAAATGAAAAATATTAAAAAAAAATTTTTGGACCACCTTAGTGCGGATGAATATTAAAATATTGGATCATCAAATATTTTTCATTGCTATGGCAACATCAAACTAG
This sequence comes from Limnephilus marmoratus, assembly GCA_917880885.1. Classification (NCBI taxonomy): domain Eukaryota; kingdom Metazoa; phylum Arthropoda; class Insecta; order Trichoptera; family Limnephilidae; genus Limnephilus; species Limnephilus marmoratus. The sequence continues at coordinate 37,195,284 of OU862920.1, read as the reverse complement.
GTTAACACTTTATCTTTTAAATTTATTATTCACATTTGAGTTTGACATTTAATTGTAAACAAACATTCAGATGAAATGATATAACTCTATTTAATTTTTTTTTTAACATCAACCCCAGACAGGAGACCCTGAGGAAAATAATTTCACTTAGGACCTATGTCATCTTGGCGAAGCTGTGTGGATGGTTTTTTCAAGGAAAGGGCGAAGATACAGTTCTGGGAAGGAAAAGGGTGTGAGGGGTGGGTAAGAATCTGGGGTCAGCGTGTTCAGGAGTGAAGGACGTACGAACCCATCTCTCGAAGGGGATGGGTCAAAAGAGTCCGGCCGGAGGTCAAAAGGCCTTCTTCACCAAGTCCCTCTCGAACCACTCTCGACACACATATGGGCAGAAGCATCCGCTGCCGAGACTTAGACAAACCTTCCCCTATGAAGGACACCCCTGCTAAGTCACCAATAGTGAACCACTTGGGGTGACTATGGCAGAGGTGTTGGTTATCCAATAAATGGTTCCTGGGGCGGCACTATCCCATATCCACCTCCCTAATATAAAATAAATTGTTTTACAGTGCTACACGTATAAGTCTAATAATCATATCTTAGTGATGCCAATAATTCATTTTTAACAATCTAATAATTGCCTACATTATTTTGCTGACCTATACCTACTTATAACCAGTTTGATTAGGTACCCTAGCCGTATTTAGCCAGTTGTCGGTATTTATATTCCACATGATAGAAGAGATTGACAGTCATGTTGATTAGCTAATATGTACTTCTCATTACTTCCATGCTCTTTTTGCTAATCTATTAACAAACATGTTTGAATGTTGAATGCTACTAAGAAACAAGTTACTTATGTATTAACATTACATTTAAAAACGGCGTTTACTGATGGAGCTGCAGCCCATGACTACAAAAGCGACATTGAATAATGACTACAATTTACTGAATAATATTATTAGTTCACTGAGATATAAAATGCACACTTTAAGAAAATAATAAACAACCAATGCAAGATAAATTAAAAAAAATAAATAGGTTTATACCTCATTGCAATTTTGTGTTTAATACTTGAAATGAAAGCTATTTTCTTAAATTTATAACAGTGATGTAGTTAAAATTTTGGAAAACCCTGTAGTAATGTATATTTACAAAATATATTTCATCAACTATACTCTCGACACTCCAATGGCCATAGAAGTATCACCAAAGCAATAATTTAAATTTTAAATGACGGCAGTTCGTTTCTACAGATTATTATTAAGCTTTTTGCTACAAACCGCAATATTATGAAATTTTTCTAATAACTTTGATATTCGTAAAATTTTATAACATTTTTCCAGTTTTGAATTGATTTTCAATCAATATCAATATGTTAACAAGTCTTTAAATCTCACAATTACACATTTTTGTCATTCTTAGTTAAACTTGCTAATTGTATATCGAGTTCGGAATGAATTAAATCATCCACGGTATTAGAGAGAATCAACAATGTTTAATTTTAATTGAATGACGCCCTGCATCACAAGACAATAGTATTTAATTTAATAAAGTCAGTTCCTAATTCAAGACATGAAAAAAATACATAATACAAAAGCATCATTTGGGTGGGTCAGAATAAAAATGGATTAGGTAAAAATTTCACAAAATTTGGCTTTTTATTTTATTTCTGTGGGCAGATAAAACATATATTATCTAAGATGTGGGTTTAATATCACAATATTAGCTATTCAATTATCTCCATAGATGGCAATAATAGTATTGATTTAAAATCACATTTTGAATTCGTTCGGTATAATGGTGAATCGAGTCGATTTGCTTCCATAAAACTTATTTACCATTATTTCTATTAAAAAAATGACAAGCGTGCAGTTCACAAACGGTAGAAGTGAAACCTTCAGGAAACTAAAGTAGACAAGAGTGGGAAGTTACGAAGCACCGCACAAAGATTATTCTATCTCATTCTCTCGCAGGCTAAATCCTATAGATGTATGCTTGTGTTTGTCTCGTTTTAGTGTCACTTTTTCATTTCAAAGAGTTTCAAATCATTACGGTGCTAAAGGAGTTTTCACTTGCTTGATTTGCTTCCTTACAGCACATCTATTTACAATTATTTCTTTAAAAAAAACCTCCCTACAAAAAGTCATACTTGACACAATATGACCACAGGGAAGAAGACGTGAAAATGATGATGCTTGTAATTAATATAGTATAAGAATTTTGTCACGTCTTTTTTAACATGCTTCATTTATATAATGTAATTTTTCAGAAAAATCACAACCATTTTTTTCGTTTCATTGAATTTTTTCAATATTAATGACGCCTTAAATTATTTTCTGTATAGACTTTTTTTTATTTAGATTCATTCATGTTAAACTATTGTAATATGTTGTAACACGTAAGTACAGTGAAAGCATCTATGGATTTCACAAACGATCTTCAACTTTAGTTCTAAACATCTCAGGATCTATTTGGATGGACATGATCCAGAATTATGACCCACCCAGACAAACGCCTTGCAAAGTAAGATTTATCATCCCTTGGCCACAATAAATATTAGATCAATAAAAGCAAGAGGCAAGTAAATTAAATTACTCCAATAAGTGGAAATTCAAAAAAAGATTTTCAATAAATATGAATTTAAAGAAAATCTAATTTTAATGAAAAACAAAGTGTGTTTGTGGGCATCACACTTTCTTCACATATCTGCTATGAACTTTGTCATTGGCAGGGAATTTTCCATGGTGAAAAATGCCACCAAGTAATCATTCTTAATGTGATATTGCATTTTATTGCTACTAGTATTCATTATTAGCATGGTTGAGCACCTTGTGCTCTGAAAGTAAAAAATACCAAAATATTAGGTATATTAACACCATGGGGATTACGTAACAACAATAACATTAATTTATGTGCTTGTAAATCCAGTAACATTAAAAATAATATAAAGAATCTTAAAGCATACCAATTGCCCATTTTACCAAAAGGTATTATTTATTAGATTATTGCTTGGCAAATATTAAATAATATTCTCAAAAGCTTTTTTGAAATTCATTACATTTTGAGATTAAACATTCAAAAGTAGAAAAATAATGTAAAACATTAAATACGTACTATCCAAGTAAGAATGATGTTGTTTGAGTTTGATGGATTGTGGAACAATAGACACAAATTGTCAATACTTAACCATAAATTTAGTCAAATAATATTCTCAAAAGCTTTTTTAAAAATTACTGCATTTTGAGAATTCAAAAGTAGAAAAACAATGTAAAACATTAATACTATCCAAGTGAGAATGATGTTGTTTGAGTTTGATGGACTGTGGAACAATAAACACAAATTGTCAATACTTAACCATAAATTTTGTCAAATAATATTCTCAAAAGCTTTTTTAAAAATTACTGCATTTTGAGGATTCAACAGTAGAAAAATAATGTAAAACATTAATACTATCCAAGTGAGAATGATGTTGTTTGAGTTTGATGGATTGTGGAACAATAGACACAAATTGTCAATACTTAACCATAAGTGCAATAATAATAAGAACTGTCAATACTTAATCAAAAGTTTTTTTCAAAATCACTGCAATTTGAGATTAAACATTCAACATAATGTAAAACATTAATATGTACTATCCGAGTAAGAATGATGTTGTTTGAGTTTGATGGATTGTGGAACAATAGACACAAATTGTGATGGTATAATTCCAGAATACCAAATTTATGTATTTGATCAATGTTATCCAAATACCTACTTACTACTGTAGTAAGCGAACTCTCAACATTATTCTAGGCAATTGGCTTGTGTTTGCTTCTAGATTACCAGTGTGTGATGACGAGTTTGTTATAGTTAGGTACCTCTTCATTGAACATAGAGATGTGGAATGACTTTGTGAAGTACACATTGTAAAGATATGTAGCAGTTTTTAATATTTATATAGATTCATTTTACAGGATGTTAAGGGACGTATCTGACTTTGTGATTCCTATTATTATTTGGAAAAAAAAAAAAATGTAAATTCAATTTTGGCCTCAAAAGGTAATGCACAGTTAGGTTTACGGTGAGAGCTTGACTGAGTACCAAAAATGACTTGTGAAAGATTTTTTTTTTTTTAAATATTTTAAAAATAAATAAAAAAACATCAAAAATGTCACCGGAACCGTTAACTGGTTGAGCGAGTCAGGTACGGCCCTTAACACCTTTTATGTACAAATAAATTATAATGATTTGTACAATAAATACGTACCTACAAACAAATTACAATATTATTAGAAATATGTAGATATACAATATGAAATAATCAGTAATCTGCCGCTTGATTATCTGAAAATTACAATAAATCAGAAGCTGTATGTATCGCTAGTGCGCCCCACAGTTGGCCATTACGGGCGGTCCATTTGATAGCTTTCCCTAACTTTAACAGATTGTTTTGATTTTTAGCATATTTTGTATGCAATTTGCCGCTTTTACTAATTGGACACTAGCCGGTTTTCGGGGTGGCTGATTAATGAGAGAATACTGTATACAAACATAATCATTATCACTATTTAAAAAGATCTGAAAATAATTTATGTACAAAATATTATTGCAATATTATGAACTCTAAAGCTTCGGTGATAAATGCCATAATTAGGTACATATATAATGTTTTTATAAAAATAAGACAAAAGTATCAATACTATTATTCTGATTTAAGATGAATCCTTTATCATAAACAAAGATTTTTGATATAAACATTAAAAAAAGATTTATAAAATAATAAAAAAACATCTTTAACCGGTTTCGAAATTCATAGCCATTTATATAGTACATATGTAAAGAGAACAATAACATCTTTTTAAGAGCAAACTTTGGCCAATGCTATAATTGTAGGACTGACGTTGATTTGATTAATCTATGATCAAATTTTGTAGCCGGCCAAAATTTATTTTTTCGAAGTACACACTGCTCAGGCAAATTCTACCCAATCTTGCGAAAACTTTGCAAAACAGTATTGTACTTTAAACGGTGATGAAAAAATGTAAAAGTGATTATTTGCACATATGGTGGAATGGATATAAATAAGAAAATCCTATTTGCACTTTAAGACATGAGTATGGTATTATTAACACTAAGTATATATATATATACATACCTACAAATTAAATCTCTATGCAAAATGACAACCATTGTACTTACAAATGATAATCATGTGACACATTCTAATATTTATGATTGTATTGGATAATTTCACATTTTAATATTTTTATCAACATAGCTTTTATCCCTGTTACTTTCTAAACTTAAAAATATAATTTCTATTGTAATTGTATATAATTCTATTGTAAGATTTCATTGTAAATATGTACAGTGATGACTGACTGGTAAATTTAAAAAAAAAATCGTTTTAAGTCATATTGGCACTCAAGATTTTCAAGAAGAATAGTTTTAACAATAACATAACAATATTTTAACGAATAATATTACGAACAATCTCTACGTAAGTGATTAACTACTCTTTGGAAAATCTAGTCAAGATTCTATGCACTGGTTGTAAAAGATGCAATGTCAACTAAGAATGCTTACAGCAAATATTATAAATCTTCTATTTAGCTGTAAGAGCATGCTACACAAAGCAAAAAATTGTTATTTACAAAATAATATAAAAGTAAATAAGAAGAATATGAGATCAAACATATTTACATTTAAATATTCTTGCTTGTTACTTTTAAAATCCAAAATAATTTTTCATGGCTCATATGTGAAAAACTAAGGGGTAATGATCCTTCACAACGGGTGGAGGATCTTTGAAGATTAATTGTCAATCGTCCTTTGCCTTGAGTTTCTTCTCCAGTCGGCGGCCCTTGGACTTCTTTTTCCCCTTCTGTCTCGGAATCCAGGGCAAATGAAATTTGCTGTAAACAAAGTCGCCATAAAAAATTAAAACTGCAAAATTCATACTGTAATGTACACAAGCAACATAATTAACAACGCAATTTTTCAACAAGAAATAATAGCATAAAAAAAAAATCATTTACACAAGTGCAAACATTTTGGAAAAAATTTAATTTATGTTCAAATATATTTGAACACTTCAAAAATCAAATTTAATCAAAATCTTTGAACCCCCATAATCCGATTATATAAAGGAAAACATATGTACATACTCAGAAAACATATTTTTATACACAAAATATATTTTATATCCGTCACTCTCACATTTTTCTATTATTTTCTTCGCAAAGTCCAATTTCATTTCCATGCGCATACATGTATTGGTTTAATGTGATAGCCAATTTATTAAATAAATAAAAATTACAAATTTTACAATATATTATAACAAACCATTTATATCATATTTCAAAAAAAGTTTATGCACAGTACAAGCATTAACATGAACGCTTCAAATATCAAATTTCATCAAAATCTTCAACAGATGAACCCCATAAACATATGTACATACTCAGAATACACATATTTTATACCTGTCAATATCACATTTTTCCATTATTTTCTCTGAAAAGTCTAATTTCATTTCCACGCGCATACATATATTGGTTTAATGTGACAGCAAGTTTATTAAATAAATAAAAAATTACAAATTTTACAATATCTATCTATCTATATAAATAAAAATGATCGCCGAAATACATGTACGTGCCTAACTTCCGAACGACTGCACCAAATTGGATAATTCTTTTTTTTTGTTCGGTATTGTCAAGACAAGGTTTATATAAAACTACTGGTGAGCTCTGGCATTATGAAATTTGTATAAAAAAATTGCAATAGGTGGCACGTGAGATGTTTGGAAACTGAATGTACCGGGATTGAATGAATGGAATGCGTGAGGGGGGAGGGGAGGGGAACACGGGTAGGGGGATCGCGGGAGGGGGGGGGGGGGGGGTTGGAACCAGGGAGGGGGAGGGGAACCTGGGAGGGGAGAGGAGAACTCGGGAGGGGAGTTCGCGAAAGGGGGAAAGGGGGGAAGTGGAGTGGGGAGAGGGAAGATGGAGGAGGCAGAGTGGGAACGCAAGAGAGGAAGGGGACGCGGGAGAGAAAGGGGAGGCGGATGGGGAACGGGACGAATGGGAAAGGACACGCAGGAAGAAACAATTTCTTTATTAAATGGCATAGCAACGCATGCCGGGTACCTGCTAGTATTATAATAAACCAATCAAAAACATTACATTCTTCTACTTTGTTTAAAAAGGACTTTCAAAGTTCAGTAACACATTCCTAGTAGTGGAAGTTACAGCACGCCTGCAGATACGTGTCATCAGTGCTAAAACTATTTATTTATACAAATGTTTTAATATGTAAATTTCACACACCTAAAAACGGCGCCGCATACACCTGATATTTTATATTCTTAGAGTAGTTGAAAACTTTATATATATATATATATACCAATAAGGGAAATGAATATTGGAAACATCAAAACATACACAAATTATAATATAAACGCCATAAACCAAATCGCAAAACAGATCCATAAACTTACGGAAGCAGCAAAGAGAGGAATGATTGTAAAAAGTAACCAATATCAATGTTTGCTGCACATAAGTTTTTAGAACTGCACAAATTTTTCATCGCATACATAGCAAAAAAGCAAATTATTACGAACACCTAGTTTACGCACCGTGGTTTGAATGATGGAACCAATTCGCCAAATGAAGTCACAGGTAAGGTAGTTGTAACTTCAATGGCTAAGGCATTGTCATTAGTTTGCCAAAGGGACTGTGGAATTACTCTCCTGGGTTTGTACGGTCGGTAAAGAAGTTTTTTACCACCGGGGTTCAGCTTTTCTTGCCGGTCTTTGAGTTTTTTTAGGTGCAGTTGCTCTTTTAGTCTTTGGAAGTCCCACCTGAAAATAAAATAACGCACACAACTGAAAGAATAAATCGCATGGTGTATCCACTGGTGACACCAGAAGAATGAGTGTGAAGACTATTTTAACATCTCTTTAACCTCAGTTTGCCACACTCCTGTATTAAACAACAAACGCGCATTGGCTGTGTTTATGCAAATCACAAAGAAGCATTGAAACCGTGCAAATAGAGAGTGTTTGATTTATAATCAATATGTTAACAATTGCTCATGGACATGAGTCAAGCCTCGATTACATTGAGCGAGTTTACAAGCTACTATCTACTAAGTTTAAAAGCGGGTGAATCGGCGAGTGAGATTGTCATGATGATACACAAAACTGTCCATTCGCTCAGTAGTGTAGGAAACTGAGCTCGTAGGTCGCTGCTAGCACCACAGCTAGCCAGTAATGAGAATAACGATGCCTGCGTGAACTAATTCTGTCAGATGTTTGACAGTCGAAATTAGCTGTTTGTTGGCCGCCATTTTGAGCGCATAAATAAACCAATCACGAGTAAGCGAGTAGCAAGTAAAGTTGACGACCTTTCAACTTTTTTCGTAGATTATCAACAATCTACTAGTTAGGAAAAGCAATACGATTACACTGAGAGAGTTTACTAACAGATAGTGAATTTCCCAGATAGTAGCTTGTAAACTCGTTCAATGTCATTGAGGCTTTAAGTGATCAAGTTGTATTTGTGATTTGTAATACAGGGCTACTTTTTGAAATCCGAGGTTCAGCGTGCAGAAGCCTTTTGAATACACATTTCTTCATTACAACCTTCATTGAATGATTGATAGAAAAAAACTAAGTGACTTACACTAATTACACAAAATAATGTTCATATCTATATCATGATAGACTGAAGTGGCATTTGGAAGATTCAAACTCAAGACCTGAATACTTACATTCTAACCGATCTTTTGCGTTCTTATATTTTATTCTGTCACACAACTTTCCCAATATGTAATAAGCACATGTTTGTTCTGCTGTCACCGAGCAGTAGATGGGAGTTTTTAGATTACAGTTTCATAAAAAGTATGTACTTTTATATTTTTAAGTATTGGTAAGAACTCTACTGTTGAGTGTGAAATTTTGAAGAGTTGGAAGTCAGACAATATTAAAAAAAAGGCTTCTTCTAACAGTAATATAATTCTTAGTTGTAAAAATATGTCACTTTCAGGAAGTAGCGGAGAAAAGGATTTTCGGAGAATCTATCTTTGTTCAGATTCCCTAACATAAAAATAAAAAAGGCAAAATTTAACTATGTTGTGTAAAATTGTACCTGTAAAGTGATTTCATTATTCCAGAAATGCAAAATTGAAACCTGTACAATATTAGAAAAAACATGTTCTTATGAATTTTTGTGATGAAGGTTAGATATAAAATGAATAGAATTGATAGGGGTGTTCTGATTGTTCTTGACTACTGGAGCGCTTTTTGCCATAATATGGCACTATTTAAAATAACTCAGATTGCTTTGCTGCCAATTTTGGCAAATTTTCCCTTATTTGTAAGTAATAAGTTGAAGTTTACGATTTTATAATTTTTTTTCTATAAATCCTACGAATATGTGATAATCGACAAAAGATGGGTGAATTAATTGGCTATGTAAAACTATTATCAGTTTGTTTGTCTCCAATTCGGAGGTATGATTTTATTTAATGTGGGTGGAAAATATTCAAAAACGTACACCAAAAAATCTCGAGCAATCGGAGAAAAAATTTTAAATTGCGCTGTCGCTCCAGTGGTTAATATGATTTCTACGTTTGTTATCATAAATACATGGTTTTGGTAAGATCACCCAAATACTTGTAATAAAACAATTCGATTTCACCAACACAATTAATGTCTTCAAACCAAAATTTTAAGTTCCCAGTGAAGGGGTAAGAAGCCAATGTGCCCAATTATACCAAATGTGTGGGAAGCTAAAATAAGTTCTTACAAAAATTTTATTGTCCCTCACGCAGACAAAGCAAAAAAATTATCAGCCTTAATATTTATTTTCTGGAGCCCATTATTTAAAAAAAATATATATATTTGTTATTTTAAGATCTCTTATTTTACTGGAATTATTATAAAGCATGTATTATAAATCTTTACCGTAGTAACTAACTAGCTACAAAATGAAAACACTGATAAAAAAAAAACAATAATATGGATGGAGTAAGAATCACGCGACAATAATAGCCAGCAACAACTTACCTTTTAATACGCCTCTCTTCAATTTCCATTTTACTATGTCTTTTATGGAAAACAGAATCATGGACGTTTTCTTCATTTTCAGAATTGTACAAGGTCTGAGGCCGAATTCGTCGTATACGCCACTTTGGTACCTGATAGAATCATTAGTTAGTTTATATTAAGACGTCAACAGGATGTTTAATCAACTCAATATGTTTGGAGATGAAGTGCACTCCGTTGGCAATGAAAACAATATATAAAATAAAACATGCAGTACACCATTCTCATATTGCCTTCTGGACAGGACTGGAAATTAATGATCGAAAAGTAAACAATGAGAAAATAAAACGATAAATCCCTGGCCAAAATTAATCTGCATATAGCAGATTATAATATTGACCAAACGAGGAATACTGTTTAATCAACAGAGAAACGGGCGGTGGTTTTCAATCCCATTTGTGAGGTATTTAATCATTGAACTGTTTGATTTAGTGAATGAGGAAGACTTGTGATCAACACACCATACATAATTAATTATTTTGCGCAAATGAAAAATAGTAAAATCATCATTTTTCATATAAAAAAATTAGATGTTAAAAAATAGAACCACAAAGAATAAATTTATCTCTAAAATTAAATACTTTGAGGGAAACAACTAATAATTAATGAAAATTTAGGTTAATTTAGAAAACATTGGGAAAACTATGTGCATGTTTAACAATTTTTTATTTTGATAACATTCAAGTATGCAGGGTGGGTTGTGATGATAGCTTCAAACAAATATATTAGTTCACAAGTTAAATGAAATTTCGCAAAAGTATTATTGAACTTCAAATCAATCATCATTAATCTTTATTTATAGCCAATTCATTTGTGCACAAAGATTTTGTAGTAAAAATATACAATGAAAAGGTTGTTTGGCAAAATGATAGAACATCACATGTTTAAAATTTTAAAATAAATGACAACAATGAAAATTAATGAATGAATACTTTACAGTGGTGTGAATGCAAACCTGTGTTGAATTTTTGGAGAATGTGTTCATCTTCATTAATTTTGATGAATGTACTTAACTTATGTACACCATTTTAAATCACAATTAGGTTTACAAAAAAATTCATTTCATTTATGGATTTTTGTTTATTTACTGATATCATTTTTTGTATTTCTTGGGCATTAACTATACAACAATTTGTAGTTGTTTTAAAAAGTTTTATTTTCTATGTACATTTGTTTCTTATCCGTGTCATTCATTAGCAAACTTAAAACTAACTTAAAGATTCTATACAAGCACAAAAATGATTAGATATTAATTAGTTTTTGGTAGTGGGAGGGGTAATTTTGGGGGAGGGGAAGAACGGTGGGAGGAGTCGACATTACATGGAAACATAGTTAATAAGGGTGATTTACTTGATGCTGTAATTATTTTATTAACTAAATTAATTTTTGATTTCATTTTATTGTTTATTTCTAAGGTTGTTTCTAATGTCGACCCCTCCCACCGTTCTTCCCCTCCCCCAAAATTACCCCTTCCACTACCCCCACCTAATTAAAATCTAATCATTGTTAGTTTTAAGTTTGCTAGTGAATGACACGGATGTGTCGAAATCATTAGCAAAAATTTAAAAAAATTAAGTAACAAATATACATAGAAAATAAACAAATTCAAAACAAAATGTACTGGTATCATGTTAATAACTTTATTTATTTGAATGTTGGTTTACATTATTTAACCTATGAGGCAAATGACAAGCAATAAGAAATAAGGAGGATAGTTTGTAGAGTTTGGTAAATTTCCCATAGATGGCACAACTTTCATCACAAACTTTCTGGCAAGCATGATTTTTAATTCATCCTTCAAAATTTTTTATTTCAGCCAATGTGTAACTAACATTTGACTTTAACATGATCAAGATTTTAAGAGAACTGCAGACTTTGGATGGGTGAGAGCTGCCAAGAATCAGTAAATATGTAAACATTTGAGGGGATCTATGTCCAAAGCTGGATGCCAATAGGCTTGTAAAGAAGTTTGTCAGAAATGATTAAATGCAAAGAACTTTCAGTGTGGATAAAGCGTAAAACCACAACCATGTACCAGAATCCAAACTACCAACTATATGGACAGCTGGTGAAAGTGCAATGAAGATGTAAAATTTTTCATTAGGTTTTAAAAGAAGAGGAAAGGTTAAGTAACCATCATGATGGAGTACCAAGTATATAGACTACTGAACTCTTACAAAACATTTCAAACTATCCTCGCATGTGCCGCTCATGAGACCTTTATCAAAATTAATAAATATTCCTGCACGAAAGGTGATGTGTTGATTGATTAACAAATACATGAATTAAATAAGAATGCATAAAGTTACCTCCAGAGAGTTGACTGGTTCTGCCTTTTCAGGTTGGGCGGGGGTGCCGAGTGGCGTATAGTATGGCTCTTCGGTAGAGAGCAGGGATAGAGTTTTGTTCTTGAACAGATTCTTGCTGTCTGTTATGCCCGTGAGGCTGGAGGCAGACTCGGCCTGTGACACGGCAGACACCCGCGAGGAAGTGCTCTGCGCACGCTTCCTTCCCTTGGACGTGCTAGCTACTGGTTTGTCCTCCTGAAATTGTCCATGCGTGAAGGTCAATAAAAAAATATTCAAAAAAGTGTGAAATAATTCCCAATAATTTGGCATAATGCTGTAAAATCCTGCTAAATAAAAATATAGGCCAATAATAATAAAGGTCAATTTTACTCTGTGTTATGTCATTTGGAAACACAAGTAATAAAATTGTTTATCATTAAATCCTAGAGATAGTTGCTTGATAATATATTGTTTCTATAAGGTTCGAATGCGGAAAGATTTTTATGTTTTAGCTGTGTATCAGAAGGGAACTCATGAAAACTTATTTTTATTAGTAATTTATTATTCAAACTGAAGACAGACATTATATAAATGTGCCCTTGCCCGGAATAATGTTGTAAATTTGTCCAGAAAATCAATTAAACTAGAAAAATGAAATAATTCAACTTTGTATAAACCACTTAGGGAACGTACCCATACTACGTGACCAACTTTTTGCAATTTTTAACCCCCCCCCCCCCCCCCCCCGGTGACCAAAATCCTAAGCAACCCGCCGCTCATTTGTATGGAGCGTGACATTTTAAGGACCCCCCCCCCCCCTAAACGTGTCACGTAGTATGGGTACGTTCCCTTATATGATGCGCAAATCCGACCGGTTTCGGAACAAACGTTCCTTCGTCAGGGAAACCTTATTAATTTGACAGTATCGAAAAAAAAATAATAGCCACAAAGTAATAGCTACATTAAAAAAAAAAAAAAAATGAAACTAGAGTTTATTACTAGAATTTACGCTGAATTTTTGGAATAATGAACACCTTTATATATGTTTTTGAGCTTAAAGCAAAAAAAAAGGATATGAATAAATGAAACCATATACGTTCTATACAGTGGCGGCTCGTGACGTTTGGGTGTGCTAGAGTGCTGATATTAAAAAAATGGCATAATTGATGTTGTTGTAGCCGAAATTTTTTTTATTATTTTTTTTGAAAATCAGTTTTTTTAATGAAAAATTTCAGGAAGTTTCAGTTTGGCGGTGCGCCGCACCGATTTCCTGAAAAATCTTCATACAAAACACCAATATTTGAAAAAAAAAAAAATTTTTTTCGCCTACGACAACATCCATGACGTCATTTTTTTAATATTAGCACCCTAGCACACCCAAAAGTCACAAGCCGCCACTGGTTCTATATATTGTCATATACAACATTATCTCACAATATCATTAACTGTTTATTTCACAAAACTGTTTCAACGGCTAAAAAGCAGGCTTAATAATATTTTTTCTGGACAAATACTACTTACCTGGATTCTTCAGCCTCTTGGTTTTGAAAACTTTCTAGTTGAAGCCATAAGACATTATTCTGGGCAAGGGCTCAAATACTAGTTGAAGTCCCCGGTGTTGCTCGGGCCTTACACAGTTATTCGAAATCAGACATAAATAGTGACTGGTCGCCACAATCGTATATAAAAATTTCCTTAAGTGGTCTTTTCACTAGACTTATTAAAACAAAAAGAAAACTAGTTTCTTGTTGGAGAAATAAAATTTTCTTATAAGATTTTTACGACAGTTTAGGAAGATAACTTACAATGGGAAAACCAGAAGGACCTGCTGCCGCAATGCTCTTGGCAAGCTCTTTTTTGGTAGGTTTCTTCTTCCTTCCCGGTGTCGGAGCTGGTGTTGGCGTGGTTGCCAGTGTCGATGCTGACTCAATCCCCCTTATAGGCTCCGTAGTCCTGACAGGCTCCATGGTTCTTATGGGTTCTACGGCCTTTATAGGATCAACAATCCTGGCAGGTTCAGTAATCACCCGCATTGGTTCTAAAGCTCTCGAAGGCTCAATCAGCCGGGCGGGATCCATATAGCAAGGGCCACGCTTTACGGTGTTGTCAATTGGCACAGTTGCTGTTTCTGCCTACAAAAATTATATAGTAGGACATTTTTAAAATCAAAATTTGTTTTTTGCAACAGGAAGAAGTAAAGAGGGTGGTAATATCCTAAGTCGGTGGCTGAGATCTAGTCCGGTGGCAATCAAATGGATTCCGTTTATGTGTCTCTTTTTATATTTGTGGTGAAAGGGTTTATTAATCAAATTCAATCAATGAGTTGTATTATTGCAATAATATTAAAATTATTAAATTAAATGGTAAACACACTTTGTAATACTCATAGACATACGAATATTAATAGACCTGCCCTAAGCGATAAAATAGCATTATTTCCCCCTCCTCATACTGGTTCCATTAGAACCGGCTGGGATCGAGTATGGCTTCGCGTGAATCTAAAAAATGTGATGTCATCATTCTTTTGCGAGCCAGCGTCAGGCACTCATCGGTGCATTTTACGAAATAACACGGCAAAAATAGTGGCTTGTGTTTTGAAAACGTGTACAAATAAAAGTGAAAAAGAGAATAAACCCAATTGTCTTATTACATTCCATAGGAAAGCATTATTTTACTTTATTATAAGCTTATTCATATCACATAATATGGTCGTTTTTGTAACACACACTCTCACTCGAGACACATGGCGTGTGCTCGTCGCTGTTTTGTGGGGTAAGTAAATTATGAAACATTTGTAAAAGTGTCTTAACTAAATACGTCAACAAAATATTGGACTATGAAAATAGGCGAACTTTACTTTGCTGTATTTGGAATTTGTAAATTTGTTCATTTCGCGGCGAGCAATTCGCGCTCCCATGTAAAAAGGTCTATTCATTAAAGAGCAGAGTTTACTTTTAAGAAATAAATGGTGATATTATAATACGAGATGCCCATATACTCTCAGATTGAGTTATTGACGAATCACATATCACCGAATTCATCTTCCCGCTCTGCGCCCCGGTGTAGTTGGTTTCTTCCCTTCACCTTTATGTTCTGGTCTATTAATATTTAAATGTCTATGGTAATACTCCAATTTATTGAACTTTACTACATGTACAATCGACCGGGTTTCATTTTGTTTATACATTAAATTCAATAAAGAGGTGAATTACAAAGTGTATTTATCATTTAACATATAATGTCACACTGCCAAGTTTTGCCTTCTCTGAAAAAAAAAATTGTATGCAAGAATTGAAAGACGTGGGCTTGCGCGTGAAAATGAGCAACCTGGTAGTATGATGCAATATATCACATACATTACAAATGTGTAACACGTAAATGAAATAAAGAAAATAAAAAAACAGAAATATGAGAATTAGTAAAAATAAAATATGATCTTTTTTTTGTTATCATAATAACGAGTAATCGTAATAACAAAAAAGTATATATGTGAGCGATGTATGCTGAAGATGCGGTGCTCATTTCTAACAGTATGGAATGTCTACAGTCTCTCGTGTCTAGGATGAATGAAGTATGTTTGAATTAATGATGAATAAAGTCCAAAGGTCGTGGTGTTTGAAAAAGAGAATAGGAAAACAGTGTGTATATTATTGAATGATGAATACTTAGAGCGTGTATATTTGGGAAGTATATAAATGAGAGATGGAAAGCCTGCTAGGGATATTGAAAGAAGGGTAAATATAGGAAAATCTGTTAATGGAGTACTGAATGCGATTGGAGCATATAAAGCTACTGAAACATTGTCCAATGAAGGGAAGCTAAGTGGATTGCTGGTATGTAACTGTGGTGTATCGTAAAAGCTTCCGCCTTGTAGACACAGAAGGCGGTGATGTCAGCGTAGTGCTTAAGTTCTCCGGCAGGGGATCGGAGGGCTTAGAGGCTGTGTCTCAGTTATCACTCACCAGAACCATTGTAGCTAGACTACCGCAGTCCCAATTGTATACGCGAAGTATAAATAAATCCAGATAACGAAGAAGAATCTATTTTATTCCGAAGCAATCTCCATCCGAAGGATTGGGAGAATCTGTTAGTGTCCATAAAATAACAGAACACAACAGTAACCATGATGTATCCCTTTGCATCCGGCTTCATACAAGCATTAAGGTAGTGAGACATGGATCTGACAGAGAAAGTAAGAGCGTAGAGTGAATGCTATAGAAATGAGATCTCTGAGACATATTTTCGGTAAAACTAACCTAACGTGTTAAACTAGAGGAGATCCGGAAAGAATGCAAGGCTGATGTAAACATAACGGCTGAGATTAAGAAAGAGATACTAAGATGGTTTGGAAGCCTGAGGAAGACATGATACCACCGAGCCAATCAAATACTTGAGTTGAGTCATGTCAAGAGAGCGTATGAGATGATATATGAATGAAGCAAGAAGTGAGTACCAAGACAGAGTTTTAGAATATTATTTTTAGTTAGTTAATTTTATAATGAATAGTTACTTGGGAACTTCCTGCGAAAACTCCAAAAGCTCGGCTTCTCCTCTTGCCCATACGGTTCAGGGACTCAGTTACACTCAGCCGAGGTTCGTTCAGCTTTCTTTCCCCCACTTTCGTATCTTGACTGTCCTCCTGTTGAGCAAAGAAGTAAAACTTTATTTTCTGTCCTACAACATTATTTAATGCTACTTTGATAATAAAAATAGAAGCAATAAATAATGCCACAAAATATATATCATTAAATGAAGTGAATGATGCTCCTACTAGTAGATCATGATGAAGATACGAACACTTACGAAAGAGTAGACCGATGCGGATGGGGAAGCAGCGCGTTTTGGAGGTTCCTCAATCTTGGGAGGAAGAACCTCCGTAATAACAGGCGGCAATATCTCCTCATAGTCATTTGGATGCCCACTCTCTGTTCCCATGATAAGTGGGGGTAAATCTGCTGGTGGAGCCTGAAAATTTTGCAACGTTTATTTCAGTGTCCTCCAAAAAACCTTTTAAATCTTTTTTTGTTATTAGTTTTTGGGGTATTATGCGGTAATACCCCAAAAACTAATAACAAAAATACTTTTGGCCGTGAAAATCTAAAATCGTACCATTTTAAATATTATACATAATGTAAATTATTACATTACATACAGGGAGATATAAGTTAGTGAAGTTTTACTTCAGTCATGTGGTCTGAAGCACACTCGTTTTTTATTGTGACAGCTGTTTCCGCTATCAATGACACATAGTATAGCCTTCAATCTGAAACAGCCGTCACAATAATAAAGCTAAAAGATTTAAAGAACTAAATAATAACATTAGTAAATTTGATAAACTATTAGAAAACCTGGTCAAGCTTAACCCTTCGAATAATAAGAAAATAATTTTCTGTCAACTTTTGCCTGTCAAAGTTTGCGCGCAAAATTCCTGGTTCTTCCCATGCATTTTAAATGTTCCTATTTATTAGTTTTTTTTAACGCTTTTGCAAAAATAAAAATTGTTCTAAAATTTAGATAAAATGATCTTTCCTATATGTTTATTAGAAATCAACATTTTTGTTTATAAATATTAAAATTTTAATATTGGAAATGTAAATTGGCCAAAAAATGCATACCTGCGAATATTTGAATTAAAGTAATTAAAATAGAATAAACTTCAAATTTAAAATTCAGATTCCTTTTCTAAACAAAATTTGTAATAAAACTGTCACCTCACTTTTTATCACTTTCATACAATTTTATTTTAAAATTAAATGTGGGTTACGTCACAAATAGGCGCAAAATCAAACCGTCACTTTTGATCAGGTTTGTAAAATATCTGAACAATCAAGCTCATATAATTCTAAGACAATGAGAAGCGTTATTTCTTTCCGTTTCTAATATAAAAGAAATCACAAATATTCGCATTACAGAAAGAGAGATATCTAACTTTTAATAATGCACGGTCGCTCTGGGACAATCTGGGTCTCCTGTTATTATAACGGCATATGATGTTTTGGGACAACTTGGGTCTCCTGTGATTAAACGGGTTAATTATAAATATTATTTAGAAGAAAAAAAAACACTTCGATTCAACATTACTATAAAAGACGACTATTTGCATTTGGGGGGAAAAGGAAAATAGGTACTGCATTTATAACTACAATGTAGCGTAGGAAGTGCGGCGAACCCATCACACCTGAAATAGCCATCCCAAGCTAAGGTGTAAGTTACCGAGCTCAGGCTGAATGACACTGGGGAACAGCATCACGAGCGATGCCTCTGTGTCACAGGGTTGCTTCTCGGGAGTATTTAGACCTTACCCCAGCATTCAGGTCTCTGCTGGTGTGATCCTGTATCTAGGGAAATAGTAGGTCCTCTCCATCAGATCCTGAGTGCTGGGGTAAGGCCTCAATACTCCGAGATGCGGTGCTGTTTCTCAGAGGCACCATTCATAACAATGTTCAAGAGCTGAGCAAGGTAGCTCACACTTTAGCTTGGGATGGATACTTGACGTTGTGTTTCCATTCCCTGGGCCGTTAGGTTTACGACACTACCTGTGCTACATTGTAATTTTAAACGCAGTACCTGTTTTCCATAAAAATAAACAGGCATAATAAATATGCTTTTTTCGAAACTGTGGCGAAAAATGGCATGCAAGTAAAAACAGTGTTAAAGTGCACTTGAGGGAAGGGAGATACACTAAAATGTTACTTTATGTGCAGATTTCTTATTATTAGTACGTACCGGGTCTTCATCAGCCAAAAACATGCCACGTATTATTAAGTTGGCATTAGTCTCAACTCTGTTCTCAATCTCTACTTGCCTCTCTTGCTGAACAACTTTCTTGCTCTTTTTACCTTTTCCCTTCCCATGGCTCTTGGGTACTAGGGCTTCTTGGCTTGGAGTACTCAAGAGAATGGTATTGTTAATCTCCTGCAAATAAGATTATCAGGTTACAAAAATGCCCCATTGTGACATTTGATGGCTCATTCGTACTTTATTTCACAAAACTACAAATAAAAATATGATAAAATAAATTAAATAAAAATATTTTTTTTAAATATATAGCAGAAAGGACATCTGATAATAATTCCAACACCAAAAATGCTTGCAGAAAATTAATGTTAAATTGTAGAGCAAAAGAAATATTTGTGGAGTTCGTAAGAGTAACCTAACCTAACAAGAAAATAATTTTGTTCATTAGGGCAGTGGTCGTCAAACCCAGGGCTGCGATTTACAGTAATCCAATTTTATTAAGGTTATTTTCACTGACAATTGAAAAGTAATTACAAGACAATTCGGAAACCAATAGATAATGAATCCATTCACTTGTGAATTTGAGTTAAGAAACTTCAAAGAAAAAGAGCTAGACATAATGTCCGATGAAAATCTTCGAGGCATTTACAAAAGCACAAATCTTTCCAAGTTCTCCAAGAAAAAAGTGAGTATTTAATGTTATTGAAAAAATGTGGGACAGCTTTTTCTGAATCGACTGCCATAAAAACTAAATATCGCTCAAGACTATCCGGGGAACATCTCATCAAGAATCAATGTTTTAACTCAAAACTACGCAGGCACAGGGTTTTTTTTTCTTCTTCTGGGATCGCTAAAAAAAAAACTTTGAAACGTAGGTGAAAAGTAGAGTTTGAATAACGAAAGACGCTGTGAGCAAAATATAAAAGCTAAGGATCGACAGATGAACACTTAGAGCCAGCAAAAGGAAGTGGATAGATGACCACAAATTGTGGTGCTGGAGAAAAATGCTTAGGATTCCATAGACGCACTAACATATCAATCTGGATAGGTAGGCATTCACAATATGCTAGCAACTGTCTATCTACAACATATCCTGATATTTTTGACACCTTGCTAGCCAAAGAACCAGGAGAAACTTATAGTCAGTGGCAAAGTGGAAGACAGGAGAAGCAGAGAAAGGTGCAATGGAGTGATCTTCATGCAGCAAAAGGATCCCCAGGTCAGCAGGAACGGGGTTACCAGGGAAATTGGAGCGGGGTCACGACTGTCAGAAATGAGGCAATGACTAAAGAAGATCAAAAAAACCTGAATTTGTAAAAACAATAATTTACCTGGTTCCTGGAGCCCAAAGTTGACATTTACCAATAAAATATAAATTAATGCTTGAATGAGTATTTTTACTATGAATGAAGTAGATTGTTAGTAATTTAAAAGATATGTTTAGTGAATTAATGCTTAAAATTTATGGAGACATTAAATATGGCAGAAAGCTCAAAATTCAGTAATTTCAGAATGCATTTTCATTCAATGTACAGTGAAACCCTCTTAAGAAGTTTCCACTTAACAAGTTTCGTGGCTTAAGAAGTTTTGTTTTTTCGGTCCCTCGGCCCAAAATTGACCTAACTTGTTCCACATATAAGGTTTTCCTGCAAAAGAAGTTAATTTTTTCCAGTCCCTTGGAAAACTTAAGAGGGTTTCACTATGTTTAAGGAAATATGGAAAAAATTGTATCTAATTAAACCTTACCACAACACAACCTTAAATAATATGAGATCATACTTCATTATTTTTATAACCATGCCAGAAACCATAAATTTAATAAAAATAGAAGATAATATTAAAAGTTCAGTTAAAAATATTTCATAAAATAAATTCAGTGGTAAATAATGTAAAAAAAATAATAATATTAGGAAAGAAAATATTAGTTTTCGAAAAAATTGGTAAAACTTTAATCGTCATCCCAAAAGCAAAAGGGCACTTGTGCGAAAATTGACTCGAGTCCGATGCATTTTGAGTGTTTGTGGAGTGAAAAAAGAATGTGTAGGTTGTTTTTCTTTATTAAAAAAAATATACATTCTTGTTTTTTTTTTTTGTAAACTAACAATTTACTGAGTAAATCGCACAAATGCCCTTTTGTTTTTTGGCAACGTTATTAAATCTAAGAAATGAATTTTAAAATAATTAAAATAAAACTTATAAATTGGTCCAGTTCTGAAAGACACCCACATAATGTTTTGGTAAATTAAAGACCCGTCACCTCACTCGTTGGACATTTTTTTGTTAATCATTCGACTTGCAAATAGGTCAAGCAAAGGTATTCTGTCCACCCCGCCAGTTATTTGTACAGAAACCTAGATTGGTGCCAGTTAACTATCAGGTCGATTCCTACAAGAAGAGACAAAATCAAATAAAAACACAAGAGTGCAAGCATAAGAATTCCAAAGCCAAACCAAAGAAAACGTGCAAGCTCCTAATCAAACTAGTACATCATATGAGTGGCACACTTACAAACTCGAGAGGATGATCGTTGTTATTGGGGGGAAGGGGTTTGATGCAACTGGTGTCTTCGAGGTTCTTGTACATGGCTTCCTCGTCTGACGTCTGCCAGAGGCTGAAGGGAGAGCTACAGCCAGCGTGAGTTGCCCTCTCAATACTAGACAAGATGTTGCTGCCGAGATTACTGATGGTCTCTCCATATGAGAAGTCTCGGCAACTAGTCTCAATCTTTCGGAAAGTGTTAGGGGGTTCTAAGACGGTGGTATTATCCATTCCATAGTTCTTTTTAATGTAAGCTGATTCAGCGGTCTTCTTGCGACTGGTCGCAGTAGGTGTGAGGTTGCACTCTCTCACGTAGGCGTTGGCCGGCTTGAATGTCAATGGCGCATTCTTCTTTACAGGCATCTTCTTGGAGGAGGACTTGACCTTTCCTCCTTTGGATTGCTTGGGCTGTCCGTTGAACCCATATTGCACCCCTCCCAAGGTTACATCCAAGTTAACGGGAGTATTTGCAGTCACTAGAGAAAATACAAAAACTTTACTTTAAAACCGGACAATTTGGTTCAACGATAAAAGAGTGTAAAATACTTTTTGCATGAGTTTGACTAAATGCGTGTTTGATTAAAATGAAGGTTTACTTGTGTTCTGGTAGATGTGTGGAGATACAGGTTCGCCGTACAGGGCATAGGTTGGCTGCGCAGGGGGGGCCGAGCTCCCATAAATTCTATGGAAAAGAGATAAATATTTGGTAATTATAAACAAAACTCTCGGAGGTATGTATTCGTAGAATTAGTAGAAACATCTCAAAGATGGTCAAATGTTCATACAAAAACAACAAAAATTGTTACTCACTGTCCTCCGCTGGCTTGGGGCATGGAAGCAAAGCAGCCAGGTGCTGAAAAAGTAAATGAATAAAAAAAAACGTAATTTGCGTTTATCAGTTAATCTTGTTTAGAATTGATATTATGTTTTTTGAAAAACATTAGATGTAGCTTGTAATAAAATAAATAATAAAATTAAAAATATCCCCTAAAATACCTGCCGGTGCTTGGTTAAGCAGATGGTCAACTGATTTGCAGCCAATGGTCAACTGACTTACAGCCAACGGGTCGACTGCATTAGGATAAACATATCCTGATGTAGATGGCATATCGGATATAAGGGCATCCTGAAAGGGGAGGGCAAATGTCTGAAAACCAATACATCATTATTATTAACACATCTATTTAGTCCACCGAATAATTAGGCATGCAATATTTTCATGTTTTCTTCTCTTTCCATTTAATGTTATATTTTTAAATCCTAGCTTATCCGAATACATAATGTGCAAAGCTGCTGATTTCATAATAATCAAAATTTATATTTGTGATTGTCCACATGAGAATAGCAACACTTTTCGATTCTAGATTCAATGGTAATATCATTTTAGGTTTACGGCATAAATTAACAAATGCCTGGTAACGTAAACTATTTAAAAGTTTATGCAAGTATTTCTTCTTGTGAAATGGATAAACTCTAAATGACTTTGCTTTCTAATTTCTTAAATGTTTTAGTTTCTACCTTCACCCATTGGCCAGTCAGTCAGTCAGACCATCTAGCGAGAAATTGACTGATGTATACAACACACAGATTGCACAGTAAAACAGGGGCTTAACTGTAGAGAATTTATTGTATTTTAATTCACATATTAGTCTTTCTTAAACACTTGTCGAAAATATTTTATATTACATACATATCTTTATATATAAAAATCTCGCATCACAATGTTTGTTCGAGATAAACTCCGAAACTACTTAACCGATTTTGTTGAAATTTATATTAATTATTTGTAAGTTCCATACGTTTCTAAAGATGGCGGTGTGAGTTAATTTATCGACACAACACTTGGTTATTTGGCTTTCTAGGTTAGGTAACCATCCAGTAGATGGCATTATGTTTCGTTAGCAACAGCAATGGGTGGCTCTGTCATCTAGTATACAACGTGTCCGGAAACTCGTAGAACAAGCGGGAAACTGGTGAATCTACATCACGTAGAGAACCCAAAAAACTTTTTTTTTTCGATCTAAGCATTTCGATTTTAATATTATTTTTTTTCTTTTTTTCCATTTTTTCGGCAACTAAAGGGTTAAAAAAATTTTTGAGCCCGGTTTACCCTTCGTTGCATTTTATAAGACATTACACAGCTGAAATCAACCCCCTAGTGAAATTTTTTTTCAAATTTAACCAAAAAAATTCCAACTTCGGACCCGATTTACTCGAAAACGAAAGCTCAAATCAAAAAAAGTTAAACCACAAAATCGACTCCAAATGTGATGTGGATTCTCCAGTTTCCCGCTTGTACTACGAGTTTCCGGACACCTTGTATATACATATATATAATTTTTTTTTAAACCAAGCGATTTCTCTCTACAGGTGTAAAACCGTTTTTACGGTGCGAATCTGGTTCCTGCTGGTGAAGAATGAAATGAATTTTTAAATTATTCACCAAATCTTATGCTTTGTTAAGTAGTGTCTAGTGACAAAAGTGTAAAAAAGCATGTACAGTTTTGATTCTCATTACTTAAATTTTCAAGTACGTGAAAGCGGAAAAAAAGAATTGTCTAGTTTTTCCATATTTTATTGTATGGAACTTGGAAATGCTTTTTACTCCATATGAATTTCACCAAGACAGCCAAATTGATCAAATAATCTGTCAGGTTTGAAAGACTGAGTTTATATGATAACTAGCTGGTACCCGGCATGCGTTGCTATGCCATTTAATAAAAAAATTGTTTCTCCCTGCGTGTCCTTTCCCATTCATCCCGTTTCCCTTCCGCCTCCCCTTCCTTTCTCGCGTCCCCTTCCACTCTCGCGTTCCCACTCCGCCTTCTCTACCTTCCCTCTCCCCACTTCACTCCCCCCTTTCTCCCTTCCCGTGAACCCTATTCCCGATTTCCCCTCCCCCCTCCCAGGTTCCCCTCCCACATTCCATGCATTCATTCCCGGTACATTCAGTTTTAAAACAGCTCGCGTGACACCGATTGCATTTTTTTTTATACAAATTTCATAATGCCAAAACTCACCAGTAGTTTTATACAAACCTTGTCCTGACAATAACGAACATACAAAAAAAAGAATTATCCAATTTGGTGCAGTCGTTCGGAAGTTATGCGCGTACATACATTTCGACGATTCATTTTTATTTATATAGATAGATAGATTGTCGCCCGTGTCTAACTATATAAATTGAATTTGTAGCCATTTAAAAATTTGCATACCGATAAGGAGGTTACTTCTCATTTGGACATTCAAATTTAAATACACATATTATATCAATTATCTGCATGCACAATTTACAAAAAAAAAACATAAAAATATATAGAAAACTAAAATTAAACTCTACTGATGAAATAATCGGGTGATTTATAACACTACGATGATGAGACAAAAATTAAGGTAAAATTATAAAGAAAGTAAAAAAAACTTACAGAACATCACAAATGTCAACAGTGATGAATTAAATTACGAATATTGTACAAATTTTTTACCTCAGAATCAGAGAAGGCAAAGGTGGCATAAATATCTTGTACCTGCGGGATTTCTGAAGATAACAAAGAGTCCGATAGAGACAAAAGAGGGTCTTGCTGCTCTTGGATGCCAGCCCCCAGCCTGTCAAGGCGGTCCTTTAGCTAAAATGTTAATATGAAAAATTTGTTACATTATATTATTAAAACTATTTACATACCTATCTTGTAGTAAATAAGGTAACAATGCTAATTTGATAAATGTGCTTGTAAGAATCACCACAAAAGATGAATGCCAAAATTATAAATTTGGTTTCAGACAGTTGAAGTAGTTTTATTTAAACAAACCATACACCTTTACAGCAGTGTTTATCAAGTTTTGAATGGGGAAGTTTGAATGGTGTAAGGGTATCTAATTTAACCTGACAACTAAAACCTTCTGATCTGCACAAACAGCAAAGAGTCACCAACCAAGTTTACAACACTCTACATACTTTCAACCCTTAAATAAATATGCTCCAACTTCAATAAAAACAAGGCAGGTCGACTGATGACTGGTTTGACGAAGGATATTAGAATCAGAAAATATTGATGCGAAATTGGAAAGGTCCTACAGACACTCGGGGGTTATCTCAATAAAGGTTCCAGAAGTACAGTCTTAATTCGTTCGTAACCACCTTGGCAAAAATTTAAAAAAAGTAAAAATTCATTCGTAACAAATTCCGTCCCGACAACATCCAATGGTTTGTGCTTAGTTCGGCTAGCAAGAACTCATGAAAACATATTATAACCTGTAATTTGTCGCAAGCCCGTCAGCAGGCTGGGAATTTTATAAAAAAAAAAAAAAATTCCTTAGTTTTTATACGGATATTACCCAGAAAGCAACGAGGTAATTTCTGCGCGGTTTTTCAAAATACCACCCAGCGTTCAACAGATTAACTGTTTACTGCGGTTTAAAGCCAATGAATCTACCAAAATTTCATCATTCATCCTATATTTTAGGGTTTTATAAAAAAAAATTAAAAAGCTTTAAATATATAATAATCTAAATTTGGGTAGCCATCACTCAAGTGGTTATCCAAAGTCACTGCGCTAATGCATTTAGCTACTGCTTTACAAAATGTCGGAAAACTTTCAGAGTTTGCAACATTGTAAATAAAATGTAAACTACTGATAATTTCGTATTTAAACATAAGTCGAATTTTTAACTTTTCTAACCCTTTGCAACCTGCAAAAAAATTCCGAACTTTTATTTAGTATTTAGGAAAGCTCTTAATTATGATCCCGTAGGGCCGGGCGACTTATTGGTTAAAAAACACTTGCGTGAAGGTACCCTACATAAGATGCTCCTGCATGTTTGATCGATCAAATCGGTTCCGTTCCCAAAAACATATCTATTTTCCATTAGGTTTTTTTTAACCTGGCGTCGATGACGCTGGGTCACAATAACCCGAGGCGACTTAAAACGGCCATATTTTTTTTTCCCGTCAACCGTTTGACTTGAGCGCTTGAGTAGCTGATACAACCCCCTTCTACCCGCACCACCGGCGTGCTCAGGAAGGAGATAAACGCGCGTCAAGTTAAAGCGGGTGAATATGACCTATAGATGAAATGAAATTCTATAGTTATTTTTTCATAGTTGATTTTGCAGGTGTTTTTTAACTAAGACAATAAAAAGTTGATTTATAAAATATACTGGTATTATTTATGAGCAAAGAACCCATAAATAATTTTCAATATCAAGATTACCCTTTTAGTTCTAGTACAACTCATTGATAAAATTCGGGTCACGGTTACTCGGCGTCATTGACCGCGTAATTATATTCACTTCATTGACGCCGGGTTAAAGACAAACTCATGATCACGTGAAGCCAGTCGTAAAGGGTTAAGATCATTTTATAAAAAAATCTTCAGTCCTAAAATTTTACAATAAAAATATAATTATTTAAAATACATATCAATTGTGCTTTTGCCAATCTTCTAACCAATGTAAAATCAATAGAAAAGAAGGATAAAATAGCAACTATTAA
The DNA here is from genome assembly GCA_917880885.1 of Limnephilus marmoratus. Lineage (NCBI taxonomy): Eukaryota > Metazoa > Arthropoda > Insecta > Trichoptera > Limnephilidae > Limnephilus > Limnephilus marmoratus. The sequence goes on along the minus strand of OU862920.1, from coordinate 37,168,139 downwards.
ATCACACAATGCGCAGTGTTTTCAATATTGTATCCAAAACTGCGTTCATCTGAAGTGACCAGCCAGGTAAGGGAACGTACCCATACTACGTGACACGTTTAGGGGGGGGGGGGGGGTCTTCAAAATGTCACGCTCCATACAAATGAGCGGCGGGTTGCTTAGGATTTTGGTCACCGGGGGGGGGGGGGGGGGGGGGGTTAAAAATTGCAAAAAGTTGGTCACGTAGTATGGGTACGTTCCCTAAGAATTTTCTGAGGGAAATATTTCACCATCCTCTTGATAGCTCACGCAGAGAATAATGTATATTTTCGATTTATTTATTTACAAAGCCCAACTTAACTATTCGGTATCCGAACCTATGAACGGGGCTATATATTGGATAAGTTAGCAGAGTTGTCTACCTACTGCAAGTATTTATTTATTAATGTAATTAATTATATTAAATCAATTAATTTTATTCATTAATTTAAATGTTATCATGTGGATAAGCTAACAAGAGGATGGTGAAATACCCCATCCATCTGAAAGGCTAGCTTTACACTCATAAGTAAAATTTACGACTTAACTTAAGTTTTTGACAAGTTACTCACAGGAGCGTTTACGTATGCACCCGACTTATGGTAATTAATTCTCACGGAAGTTCAACATATTATGTAAACGCTCATGCGACCGTTTGCATCTGTAAATTTATTTGCAGTAAGATGACTTCCTGTCAACGATCTGCAACTGTCAAATTTATGCGATTTTGTCAATAAAGATGAAATGCCCAAATAAAGTGTTGAAATAGAATTTGGCTTTAATTAAACAATTCTCCATGCTGCGTTTTTGGGCCGTCAAAGACGGAAATGAATGGAGTTTTATCCAAATGACAGCTACCTGCAGCGCCGGATCTGCCATACGTTCAAAAACATGCAAAAACCTGGCGCCAACTCCGAAGGGGCGCCGTGAGAAAATAAATATTGTATTAAAATTTAGTTATAATATTCCCTGAATCGTTTCAAAATTACCCATAGTACGAAATAATTATTACGCTCTAGCAACACTTTCCAAAGAAACAGAATGCGCACGCATCTGGTTGGTATCAACGGCTTACGAATTTATAGTCAGTTACAGAATTTTTTTACAAATTCCATATATTTAGTTTAAACGTAAGATCTATTTTTCCATATATCTTTTACCGTGTTTTACGACAAATAGGTGCGATCCAAATTCAATAACCAATCACAGCGCGGTATTTTTGTTCGTAAGCCGTTGATACCATACGTCAGTGTTTAGTGTTCGTTCGCTCAACATAGGGAAAATGCAAGGTACAAATTTGAGGTTATATTCTTATTATCACTGCTCACTATCTCTCGTCGGGACTGCCTGTCAGAAGCTAGTAGATGCTATTCTTGTGTTGTACGTTGCCATGAGAACGTATTTGTATTTGATTTTTCTAATATTCGCGTTGGGTATATAGGTACATAAACGCAGTAAATCTCAAGAATGTATAATGGACCTAGTTCAGCGATACCACCAGCATTGTCTCGTAACCTATATTTTAAATCATGGTACAGGCACAAACAAACAATTCGTTGTATTATTTTAAAGCATAACTTGCAAAGAGTTTTTCCTAAAATAATTAAAATAGCACCATAATTTATGTTTACCCAATAGATTCAGAGAGTATAGGGCTCCTGGCGATCCTCTCTTTAAAAAAAACGAGTGTGAGAGCTACCGCCAGGTCACTTGGAAAAGTTACACCCTTTATATGTCTTGATTTTATTTTATAAATTAGTGTAAAAAAAAAATAATAAAATAAAAATGAAATAAAAAATTGGGGTGAACGAATTTTTAATCAAAATAAAAATGTAGGGGGGGGGGGGCGCCATCGGTACCTACTGCACAGGGCGCCAGATTTCGTAGATCCGGCCCTGGCTACCTGACAGCAACCGTTTTCAAATTCAAATATGTAATGTTAAAAACAGAAACATTGAGATTAGAAAGGATTGGACTGATAATTGAATAGAAGGATGCTCATTTTCAGAAAACTTAAATAAATGTAAATAAATACTAGTTTTATAGGAAAAAAAATTCTACGAAAACAACTGTCTTTTAATTTTTGACATCTTGCAATGTTGCATTTTGGTACCATTTCTTGCAGCAAGCCTCTCAACATATCAAACTGATTTTATAAGCTGTGAGAAGGCTGGAAGTTCGCGCAGATGCGATTAGACCTGTCAAAAAACTCGCGATAGAACAACTTCTGTAACTTGCCATTAATTATGTTTAGTAAGTTTTGATGTCATTTACATCGGTAATTTGGCCATAAATCCCTTACATGAGTGATTTACGGGAAAAACTTGCGAGTGTAAAGCTAGCCTTAGGAAGTAACTAAGAAGCCGATTTTTCACAATAATTTAATTAATGATTCCACGAGTGCCTTATACCGATTTGAGATAGGTTAAAAGAGTCCTTCTTCAGCTTAAAAAATTAAGTATGTGTATTTTGTGTAGCTCCTTGTCTTCACACCCAATTTATGACATAAATTCATGATGACCTGTACACATACCTTATTAGTGTCGGCAGTTCGACTTCTCAGAGACGACAGGAGATTGTTGACATATATACAGAATTCAAGCTTACCTGTTCATTTTCAGCTGCATACTTTTTCACCGTTCTCTCATTGAGGGTGATTATTTCGCTCTGTTTCTGTATGAGATCAAGATGCGCCGATATGAGTGACTTGAGTTTCTGAACTTCGGTTTGGGATCCATCGAGTGTGACTCTGAGAGTTCCCACCTCCAGCTGCGCCTGCTGAGCGATGAGCTGGTTGGAGCGGATCTCGCACTGCTGGCTTTCGGACAGCAACAGGGTTCGCCCGCGCTGGCCCACGTTATCGGGTGTGATGGCGTATATGTGGTCGAAGGCAAAGCTGCAAACGTTCGCTTGCTCCACCGGCTGTTCCGTGGGCTCCTCTGGGTCTGACTCCAGGGATAAGTTGTTCGCTTCATCTGGCTCCTCAATCATTGCACTGCTCATCGTGAACGTGAACGTTTATCTACGAGCACGTATTTACAATATAGTTGGAGCATGATATCACTTCTTGTGCAGATCGTAATATTCTCGTGATGGGTATACAGAAGTAAGGTTAAAAACTACGATATAAAGAACATTTAACTTAAACCATCACTCAAATCTTTCGTCTTAACTGACTTTTAATGAAAAAAATAGCGATAAAGATACTCTTGTACCGGTCGTGCTGATGGCGCCGTTTGTCGTTGAAATTGTTGAAAAGTCGCAAATGAAGCTTAGAAATTCACCATTCACCATAGACAAAAGAACCACTGACATCGAAGCATCGAACAGCCAACGAGCCAACTGAGACAGAAAGCCTACCGGAATTTAACCTATCCGAAGTTCATTGGAATCGAAATATTTTTTTGTTTAAAATTAAAAAAGAATCTACAATAAGAAAAAATATTTATATAAAACGATAAAAAATAACTTATTTTTTCTTCCGTTCGCAAACGGGAGACTCCTCACTTAATACTTGGTCGCAACCCATCTTTTTCCTTTCTTTGTGTTTTTTCAATTCAAATTGTTTGAATTTTATTTCCACTGTAAACCACAATAAAATGGAGAGGTTACTTCAAATTAAATTATTATATATTTTTTATAAGAAAAACTCACTTTTTATAACTTTTGAAGGTTTTCCCCATCAATGTAATTATATCATTGAAGAAGAAGAAAACAAACATATGAAAGCGAACAAGACACATAAAAAAACAGAAAAAGATAATGGTCGCAACTGGGACTCGAACCCAGAACCTCTCGCCTAACCGGGACGTAAGCGTTTACCAATTTATTATATGGAAAAAGAAGAAAAAAACACATGAAAATAAAATAAAATAAAATACTGTAAATTCTAAAATTTGAAATATAAGATTGGCTAACACGACGGTTCGACAGAAGGTGGCAATGGCGGAATTGGTAAACGCGTACGTCCGGTTAGTCGAGAGGTTCTGGGTTCAAGTCCCAGTTGCGACCATTATCTTTTTCTTTTTCCTGTGTCTTGTTCTCTTTAATATTTTTGTTAAGATTATCAGTGTTATTTTCTTCTTTAATGATAAATTATTATCTTTTAATAAGTTTATTTCAGTCTCAAAAACTAATTTATAGTAAGCACTCGCTATTTTGTCTAATGTTTAGATTTTATTAAAATGTATAGTTTGAAATATTTCATTGTGAACCATGCGCTGGATTTTCGTGATTCAACCCACGGCTTGGTAGCTACTTTATTCATAGAGAAGCCTAAAAATCAATATTCTAGACAAACTACGCCTTACTTCTACGGGCGGGCGGACGGGAGGGCGGACGGCGTGGATTCGTTTGTATAAAAAACTACAGTTTTATTCCGAGGTTGATGAAACTTTGCACACTTGACTTTTAAAACAAGAGGAAGATCACGTTTTCGAAACCCCCCCCATCCCTTTTCATACACCAAGCAGTATTTTGATACTTTTTTTTTAATGAAAATTCGCACAATTGACGTTGAAAATGGAAGGAAATTTTTCTCTCATTTTCATTTGTCTAGATATAATTTCTAAAAACTCTGCGTATCAACTTCAGCTATGTATCTGTCCATAATATCTAAAGAAGAGTGTTCTGGTGTGGCGGCGTAGCTGTGTTTTTTGAAGTAAGACTTCTTTACGTACGCTTGACTTGGGGATTAAGCTGGTGAATGCATGACGAGAGCGTTACGAAAAGCAAGGCGAACGGTAGTTGAGAGGGAGATATAAGTTAGTGAAGATAGAAAGAGAGGGAGAGAGTTACGTTTTGTATATTTACTGTAGGGGCAAGAGAGAGAGGTGCGAGCACACATTTTCTTTCTCTCTTTCTCTCATAGCCAGTTACGTCTCGTATATCTAAGACACAGTACAGACCTATTGTCTGTATCATACTGTAGGAGCAAGAGAGAGCAGTGCGCGCGCACATTTTCTTTCTCTCTTCCTATCATATAGATGGAACTAAAGAAGTTTTACTTCAGTTTTGTGGTCTAAAGCACACTCGTTTTTCTTAATACAAATCTATAGTTTTATTTCGGGATTGATGATATTTTGCACACTTGACCTTCAAAATAAGAGGAGTGTCTCTTTTCGCAAAACTACTCCATCCCTAAAAGTTTTGATGACAATCGATGAAATTTTGCCAACTTGTCAATCAAATTAGAGGAAAATTACTGTCCACATCTGAATTCGAAAAAACTGTGCAGCCAACCAACGGGATTTAGGCTATTTTTATTATTTCTATTATCTAGCTACATAAATAAAAGGTGTGTGAGTGTGTGCCATTTCGACTCAAAAACTATTGGATCGATTGTTGAAAATTTCAAAGTTTGTTCTTATTAATGCCAGGAGTATTTAGAGAGTGGTTTGAATGGTAGAAGAAGTCGGAGGCGCCCGGCGAAGACTTAACGCATTTTTCATTTTTACGCACCAGATTTAAATGTCCGGGTTAAATTTTCCCCCCAAAAAAAAAAAAAAAAAAAAAAAAAAAAAAAAAAAAAAAAAAAGAAGGAAAAACTAAACCCTTTCATACACTTCCCCAAATGATAATCTAGTGAATCCACGTTATGCAATTGCACTATATAAGTATTATAAATACAAAACAATACAAGAACAACATGTCAACCTACTAGAGACCAAATGGGAATATAATTCACCGACTCCAGATATTTTCATATCAGAGGGTTCGGCTCTGTGGCATTTCTAATTGAACCTATAAATCCTACTGATCCCTCAATATAAATATTTAAAAAATCTTTTGTAATCCTACATGTATTTAAAATTACTGCTTTTTGCATTTTTATATACAAATTCTTTGACAAATCTAATATGCTTAAATTTTGAATCAGATTCCTAGGTATTATGCCAGTGGCCGAAATAACAAATGGTAATATTTTTATAGTCCGAGAATGCCAAATTCTTTTAATCTCATTTCCTAAATCTGTGTATTTTCTAATTTTTTCAGAAACAGTTTTTTGAATATTACAGGAATTTGGAATAGCTACATCAATGATATAAGTTATTTTTTTAATTTTGTCATGTAAAACTATATCAGGTCTATTATGACTAATTGTTCTGTCTGTTAGTATAGTTTTATCATAATATATTTTATAAAATTCATTTTCTATAAATGAATTTGGTTCATATTCATAATAAGGTACTACATTACGGCAATCAATCAAGTTATGTTTAATTACCAAACTTTGGTGAATTATTTTTAAAACCTGATTGTGCCTAAATGTATACTCGGAAGGCGCTAATATAGAACATCCCGATATAATATGTTCTATAGTTTCGGGAAAAGCCAAACATTTTCTACATAAATCATAAATTCGATTTATATCTTTGATTATATGCTTTCTATAATTTTTAGTATTAATGACTCTATCTTGAATTGCAAGCATAAATCCTTCTATTTCTGCGCTCAACTCTCCAATACTCAACCATTTGTTTGACGAAAGTTTGTCAACATACGTTTGGTTGAGATAATTGAAGTGTTTTGCGTGAATAATTTTATTTGACCAGGAATCTAATAATTCCTGGTTAGTATTTATAAGAATGTTGGCATTCTCGTCATATAAATTTAAAGGTGTAATATTTCTATCTGCCTTGCAAATTATTTTGTGCATTTCTGAGCTATTAGCTTTCCTATGGAAAAAATTTCTAAGCATTTCTACCTGATTGTGTTTCAAAGATGTTATTTTGACTACACCTCTACCTCCTAAATTTCTAGGTAAATTAATTCGTTCTATAGCTGAATTTGGATGATGGCAATTAAATTTTGTTAACGTAGTTCTAATTAATCGTTCTAAACTATCTAAATCTGTATTGGACCATTTAATTATGCCAAATGAGTACGTTAGTAGAGGTATTGCCCAAGTATTTATTGCTTTTACTAAATTTTTAGCAGATAGATTGCATTTTAAAATTTTTCTGATCCTAGTTTGAAATTTAATCCTAATATCATTTTTAATACTAGTGTGATCTAATCTATTCGATTGCGGGTATCCTAAATATTTATAAACCTCATCCCCTTTCATACTTTGAATTTTGAAATTTCTAAATATACCCTCGTCTCCATCTACAATTTTGCCTTTCTCTATATGGATAGTTTTACATTTATCTAAACCAAAAGTCATTTTAATATCATCTGAAAAAATTTTAACTACCTTAATCATTTTCTCTAAATTTGATTCAGAATTTGAAAATAATTTTATATCATCCATATATAATAGATGTGAAACTATACTACTCTCTCTTGTATTACCCTTAAATTTTATTCCAAACTTGCTTTTAATTAACATTTTAGAAAGGGGATTCAATGCTAAGCAAAACCAAAGAGGGCTCAATGAGTCTCCTTGAAAAATCCCTCTTTTTATTGAAATGCCCGGTACTACTATTTTCTTACCTTTTAAATTAACTAGCAAATCTGTATTCCAAAAGGACATAATATTTTTCAAAAAGCTAATTATAATTGGGTTAATTTTATATATTTTTAATATTTTGATTAGCCACGAGTGCGGGACACTATCAAAAGCTTTTTGATAATCTATATAACAAGTATGTAAATTACGCTTTTGATTTTGAATTTGTTTTAAAATTACAGAATCAATAACTAACTGTTACTATTACTATTACTATTATTAAACAATAATTTATTGTCTTTTCAGGATGTCTGTATTATTTTTGTCCCATTACACTAGAATGAGATACGAAGTCGAATTGATTTCGATATTATTTAATTTTTTAATAGCAACAACATGGTATGTACCTAGTGGTTAAAGGTGGAAAATGTTGGGGACGCCCGAGAAAATTTCAGGGACACTAGAAAAATTAGGTGCTCCGAACCATTCATAACCCCGAGCAACGCCGGGTACACGTCGGCTAGTGTTCCTATAATTTTTTTGAAGGGGTTCGTGAAAAACCTTTGTCACCCTAAGTGCTAAGTGACCAGCTCAGGTATGGGGGCTCCATCGAATCCAGAGTAAATTTAGCCTCCCAGAAACTGGGCGTACTGTACAGGGCCCGCAGATACTGCAGAGAGTACACAACTGCTAACCCTGTACAAATCACAAATGCGCCCCACAGTTGAATTTGGCAGCCACCTCTGGTCTGGAGCTCCAAAATACCTGAAAAATACCCTCGACTCTGTGCAGAAACGGGCGGTCCATTTGATAGCTTCTCCCATCTTACCGGACGGATTGCAATCTTTAGAGCATAGGCGTCGGGTGAGAATGCTTTCCTTGTTCTACCAGTATTACAATAGAAGATGCTCCGAGGAACTAGCATCATTGATCCCTTCGGCACCGGTGCATAGTCGGGAAACACGTCAAACGCGTGCCCAACATTTGTACACGGTTGACATTTGTCACATGAGAACGGGTCGTCTCTTCGACTCGTTCTTGTGTTCAACAGCTCGGCTGTGGAATGACTTGCCGGCCTCTGTGTTTCCTCCTTCCTACAACATGGGTCTCTTCAAGACCAATGTTCATTCCTTCCTCTCCTCATAAAGACCCTTAACACAGTATCCCAGATGACATAGGCCCTGAGGGAAATTATTTTCCTCAGGGCCTCCTGCGTGGAGTTAATGTAAAAAAAAACCTAATCGTTATTTGGAACCTTTCTCGATCACACACGGGCACGTGCCTAGCATGGTGATGAATAAAGAAAAATAAAGAAAAGCATTGAAGTTAAAAATAATTATAAAAATTCATAAACTGGCTATTAACATTTTGAATTGTGTATTTCACAATTTGTGTAAGAAAATATTCTTTTTCATTTGGAAGGGTAAAAAAAAAGAAAATATTATTTTAAACTTTTTTTAAAATTGTAACCAAATTCCTAGACAGATATTAAAAAAGACCTAAAATGCGAATACCGTACAGCAGTCCCAAATTCTAAAGAAATGAGATAATCTCGTAGCCTGTGGAGGTGGAGCAGTGGTGTAGCTAGCATGCGCGACACCCGGAGCGGTTAACGTGGTATCACCCCCCCTTCCCCCCCATTAAAGTTGAAAAACGAAAATTTCGACTTCATAAAAAATTGGTCCGTCCTAGGGGTGGCTAGAGAATTGCGCTCTTGGAGGTGACACCCGGGGACGGGCCGCCCCCCCTCGCTATGCCACTGAAGTAGTGAGAGCGAAAGGTTTTAAAAATTAGTATAATTCCCAAAACACACGGAACCATTTGGGAACCTGTGATTTTTGTGAAGAAAGCGGAATGTGAATTATTACATTTACAAAGATTCGGAAGACAAAGACGCAGGCTAAAATATTTCTACATCGGGCGGCAAACCACTATGTTTCCGTTTTTTTTTTCTGAAAGTCAGTATTCCAACAAAATCTGAGTGTGCAATTCACACGTGGTAGAAGTGAAACCTCCCGAAAACCAAGAGTGGGGAGACTATGAAGCACATTTTTTTTATCAATATGAAGGATGATTTTTTCTTTATTTTTGTCATCGAATTCCAGTGAACCTTTTACTGTACATTTGGTCATCTTATTAGTATTCGTGTTTTCTTCTTCAGAGTCGCTAGATGTCGCTTTCTTTTGTGTTTTATTTAACTGTTCATTTTGGCGTGGTTTGAAGATTTAATATTTATTGAATTTTTTTTTTGGATTTGATAGGATTCAACCCACGGTCCCCTGAATGTCTTCCGTTAAGGTTCGTCAGGCGCTTTATACCACTAGACTAAAGGAGACTTGCGTGGGACTGTGCATTTATCGTATTATATTGGAACCGAGTATCCGTGAAATAAATAAATATTTTATTGCTGTCTCATTCTCTAGCAGGCTAAATCCTATAGATGTATGTACTTGTCTCTTTTTAGTGTCGCTCGCTCCCGTTTCATCGAGTTTCAAATCTCAACGGTGCTTAAGAAGTTTTGACTCCAATAAGTAGACGGAGATCCTTCAGGATTGTACACTTCAACCTCCAATCCGTTTAATCTCTGGAGATCAAATTTGTCCCAGCTTAGGCAGGTCTCACACAAATAGTTTATTCTATCTTACTGTCACAGTGATAAACTTGACCTAAAGGGTGTTAGAAAGAAAAAAACCCCACGCTTTATATTCAAATCGAAAAACTAACCACAAAAAAGGTAAAATGTACACCTTTATAAAACCAAGGTTTCGAATCGCTATTTGAAAAAAAAATTGAAACTTTGGAAATTTTTAATATATTATTTTTTTCACGAAACGACCAAAAGTGAGGTGATATTATGGTAGGTAAATTTTTCTAATAAAACATGTGTTTTTTTATTACCAAAATTTTTAATTAGAAAAAACGTAGTGGGCCATTTTTATGTTTGCATCTTTGCATGCAGAAATTTTGTATTTCAAAAATTATGTGTTCATTTCGAATTATAAAATTTGAAAACGTATTATTTATTCATCACCTTTCAAAAGCAGTTTTCAGTTATCGCATATGTTTAGAAATAATCCGTTTATTTGGATTTTATGAAAAATGTGGCCTCAGAACGGGTAAGCCATCCAGTGAGGCCAACGTTATTAAATTATACCTACTACAAAATGTGAAATATTGTATCTACATAAAAAATTAAAAAGCAAATTGGAAATATTTTGACCGTCAGAAAAATACGACAGATTTCTGAAGGGTTTAAACTGGAGATGCCAATAATATTCGGCAACTATTCGGTATTCGGCTACTTTTTTTACTGCTCGAATGTTGCGAACCATTCGGCCGCATACCGAATACCAAATCATAAAAAAAACACATAATAAATAAAATATTACCCAGAAAAAAAATCAGTGTGTGCAATTCACACGCAGTAGAAGTGAAACTGGAAAGTCGCTAGATGTCGCTTTCTTTTCTTTTGCCTGTTTATTTTAAAGCAGTTTGAAGATTGGATTTTACAAAAATAAAAATGTATATTTTTTTGGATTTGGCAGGTTTCGAACCTCCTTTCGCTGGATGTCTCTCTAGGCGGTGAGAGTCAGGCGCTTCATACCGCGGCGCTATTGGAGGCCCGCGATTATATTAGAATGAAGGTTCGTCAAATAAAAAAAAATGTGGCGCATTTCCGTTTAAAATGAATTTCAAATCACTAACGGGGCTAAAGAAGTTTCACTTCAAAAATTTTATAACAAAAAATCGGCTAATTAACACTTAAAAATCTATCATCAGGGGTACCAAAGTTACGAGTTATGATGAATGAAAACAATTTTTCAGCATTTGTTGATAGCAAACGATTGCGCTTTTCCTGCTTTTACTAAATTATACCTGCTTCCGAAAATAACCGCTCACTATATAATATACACTGCTACCTATATCACCAAAATTTTTCTCGGCTGCTCTGTAACGTATCGGGAAAGGATTGGGAAAAATATGGTATCAAGTATCAACGTGGAAGGTATAAAACTGAACCACCTAAGATTTGCAGACGATATAGTCCTATTCGAGGAAAACCCAACGCTAATGATAAAACGACGAAAGTGTGAAAATCGGCCTATGCTTGAACAAAGACAAAACAATGTTGCTTACAAACTCAGTGACTATAAAAATTAACAACCGTATCGAATACGTGTCAGATTACATCTATTTAGGATAGATAAATAATCTCACAAAGAGCAAACGACTACAGAAATCGAACGAAGACTAGCAAATGGATGGAAGAAATCCTGGTCTTTGAAAGAAGTCTAGAAATTCGAGGAGCTGAGTATGCAAATAAAAAGGAAAGTCTTCAACACATGAATACTTCCAGTCATCACCTATGGATATGAAACTTGGGCACTCACCAAACGCCACAGAGAAAAGTTGAAACGCTGCTAGAGAGCCATGGAGAGAAGTTTGACAGGGATAAGGAAACAGGACAGAGTGAGATGTAGCATCATAATAAGGGAGAAAACTAAAGTAAACTAAGTTACGTGTAAGCCGTTGTCAAATATTCGGCGCTTCGGCCGAGAGCCTAGCCGAATATTCGGTGATTGGCAAAATCACTATTCGCGGCATCTCTAGTTAAAACATTATCAGCATTACAAGCTTGTGGCCAAGTGGAAAAATACAACGAAACAATTGTTCTAAATTCGTTTAATGAAATTGACATATTACATAGTAGGATGTGCCTTAGCTGCAACATAAATATAAAAATAAATAAAAACATCACGTGCTTACAGAAAATATGATCTTTGAGGTCAAGAGCACAGGAAATACATCATGATAAAAATATATTGTTTATTTTTGTAGAAACTGCCTGGAATGTTCTTGAACCTACTCAATAGGGACCTATATTGGGCCATTGACTAGCAGCCGTAATCCTAAATTATATATTACTAGCTAGTACCCGACATCCGTTACAATGCCATTCAAAGAAATACAAATTATATGAAATATAATTTGTACAATATACTACTTATTTTCATTTATACAAATTTCAAATACAGCCTATGTTACTCGCTGATAATGTAGCTTTCGTGAAAGAATTTTTAAAATCGGTTAGTGGTTTAGTATATATTAGTATGGATGTTAAAATCTCTGCACAAATTTTCCGGAACCAGTGGAGCAGGTATCCCCAATATCATTAATTTATGTGATTTTATTTCACAAGACCAACTCATTAAAAAGAGATAAACACTGAAATCTATAGGATTTAGCCTGCTAGCGAATGAGATAGATTAATCGGCCTCCTCTTTGTGCGGTGCTTCGTAGAATAAAATGTAAAATAATTGCCCTACTCCTTGTACTCTGCATTTTTTAGTTTAGTTTTTTGAAGATTTCACTTCTACCATGTCTGAACTGCACACATGTTTTTTTTTAAATTATTTAAATTTTTTCGTATGAAGATTTTTCAGTTTAGGAGAAATACCTACATGTTAATTGAGGCGCTCAGCGCAATAGTGGCCCAACCCACATCAGCGAAAACATCATATTTTTGTCATGTTTGTGAAGCCACAGTGGCCCAATTTTAGTTTTCACTGATTTCAAAGGATCTTTGAAATGGCGAAAAATAAAATTCGGCCACTGTGGCTTCTTGGATATGACGAAAATATATTAAAAAATGATATTTTCGTTGATTACGAATTTTCGTGGGTTGGCTCAATTATGCATTTACATTTTAAAACATATAAGGGGTATAATAAAAGCGATACCTTCAAATTTGTGAATTGACACCGTAAAATTTATTACAACAATAGCATGGTTAGTCCTACTTAACATTTTGCAGCAGTCGCAACGTTCTTGCGCTCCGGCGGAATAAAATGTACTATTTAATACGGCTACCATCTTGACATGATCGACTAAATACGGAACACACAATCAAATTAACAGACAGACGAAAAGCAAAATGGTCGAGTAAAAACAGGACCTCGCTGAGCTACATTATAAAGAATTTTCAAGGAAAAGTTTAAGTGGATTTTCTTGTTATTGCGTGGCGGTGGGTCGCCCCATATCCGGCACCAGCATCCAAGGCCCGGACTGTCGCAGCAACTCACAAGTAGACTGGCTTGTCATTGCGTGGCCGCGGGTCGCTACATAACGTGCACCAGCATCCAAGATGGCTTGTCATAGCGTGGCGGTGGGTTAGTTACCGGTGGGTGGGTTATCCGGCACCAGCATCCCAGGCCGGGACAGTCGCAGGCGAACTCACTGGTAGCGCAAACCCCAGGGTCACTAACAGGTCTGCATTCTGTCGGGGTGCTGTGTGCGTGGCACGCATCTCTCAACAGTGCCATCAGTTGATAGACGTGGCGTCATCATCGGAGCAAAGAGATGCGAGACTCCGGCCAACGGGGCTCCGGGCTAAGAAGCTCAGGGAGCAAGATGGCCAGGGATAGTAGGCGTAGCAATTTCAAGGGCCTCGGTGAGCGACAGCAAGTTCAGAGATCCCTGAGGCAAGGGGGGCGGCTCAGACGGCATCATCAGAGCAGAGTGTACGGGTTGATGAAGCCCGCGCAAGAAAAAGAGAGACTGGCGTCTTGGAGTAAGTCCAGCAAAAGCGAAATCATGCGACGAATCGTTGTCAAGTCGAAAGTTGTTCAGGTAGCACGTTCGTAGTTATATTGTTCGGACCACTAGTTGTGATAAGGAGAGCGTTCCCTTCCTGTGGCGTTATATTTTCAGTGCCAGTTCAGTTTATTTAATCATATTTTCAGAGTGTAGTGAAATACAATATGCCAAAATCGTTATTTCTGTGACAGGTAGTTGGGCATTCTCGACAAAGATACATGTTTTGAAGAGTTTTGCCGAAAGTTGTAGTCGAATTTCTGGATCCTGAAAGTGTTGAAGTATTAAAGCCAACTGTTGACTGTCGTAAGTAAATTTGGTGACACTGTTGTTATCAAATGCCATGTTTCATCTAGTCTACATAACATGTTCGATGTAAACGGTATGTATAAACAGGTGGCCGGCCAACTCAGAATGAAACCAACTCAGAACCACCACAGAAAGGTCATAAAGAGGGATGATAAAAAAACAGGTGTGCTTTAGACCACACGACTGAAGTAAAACTTCACTAACTTATATCTCCCTCTCAACTTCCGTTCGTTTCACCCGATCACACTTTTCATAACGCTCTCGTCGCGCATTCGTCAGCTTACTCCCCAAGTCAAGCGTGCGTAAAAAAATTTTACTTAAAAAATATTAAAAAATTGGTCAAATAGGTTACGTTACGTTAGGGTTAAAGGCTATTTTTAATTTTTTTCCATAGCTTTTAATGACTTTTCAAAGAGGTATTGAGTTGACTTGATTCTGAGTTGGCATGGAACCACATAAACATAGGGTATATTGGCCTGCCGCTACAGAACTGTCAATGTTTATGCGTATCAGTGACGGTCAGTGAGTTTTCAGTGAGCTTTCAGTGAGTTTTCCGTGAGTTTTCAGAGGCAGGAGTGCTAAGATTGTGGAAGATACGATGTTACGGTAACCGACGAGTTCATCGAAAATCAATTCATCGAAAGCAAATTCATCGAAAACGAGTTCATCGAAAATCAATTCATCGAAAATCAATTCATTGAATGATCAATTCATCGAAAAACATTTTTTGTAGATATTAGAACTGTCAAAATTAAATATCTAAAAAGGTCTGTTTAACTGAGTTAAATGTGTTTAGAAACTGTCAGTTTCGTAGTGACAATGTAAAATTTATAGGTTATCTCTTCGATTTCCGATTGTCTGATACTGCAAAAAAGGGATATCTAAGGAACGGATAAAAAGGGATATCCAGAAAACTCGTAATGAAACCAACTCATAAACAACTCAGAAAGGTCATTAAGAGTGATGATGAAAAAATATTTAAAAATTGGTAAAATAGGTTAAGTTAGGTTAGGTTAGGTTAGGTTAGTTTACGTTGACCAATGCTTTTTTAACTTCTCGGTCCGCTCGGCATTTCTCTCAAATGTCAACAAAATATATTTTTTCGATGAATTGGCGATTCGATGAATTGATCATTCGATGAATTGGTTTTCGATGAATTGATTTTCGATGAATTGGTTTTCGATGAATTCGTTTTCGATGAATTGATTTTCGATGAATTGATTTTCGATGAATTGATTTTCGATGAATTCGTTTTCGATGAACTCGTCGTGAACCGATGTTACCTATTGATGTTGTTGTAGCTGAAAACGAATATTATTTTTGTTTCAAAATTTAAACTTTTTGTAAGAAGCTGTACTGAAATGTGGATGCGGCGCATCCCCAAACAGAAAGAATTCCGAAAATCTTCATACAAAATATTTAAATTGAAAAAATAAATCAAATTCATTTTCAGCTATAACAACATCAATAACGTCGTATTTTTCAATCTTAGCACTCTAGCTCACTGAAAACTCACGAACCGCCACTTTTACGTATGTGTATATTTTTGTGAATGCTGCGGATGCATTAGTCTAGGGACATTTATATTTGAATACTAATATATTTCGTATTACATACAGATACAAACATGTTCTATGAATGACTTGGTTGTGTCTCAAGTAAATATTTTTAGACAACCCCGTCAATCTGTTATCTATCCCAATCTTCTTTTGTTAAAATCAAAACAAGATCTTTGTGTCACTGTTCAAAAAAGAGATCTTGCATCTTTTACTTTTAAAAGGGTCAAAGGTCCGATACAACACATTCTAAAACTTTTAGAAAAAAATCAATATTACTTAATAATAAGAACCACTAAAAACTGAAGTTTGTCAAAATGATCGTAGCACAACCACATAATAGTTTAACCAAAGATATTGAAATATAATAGATGTGCTATCTGCAGTTTTTACTAGGTGGGACTGCACTTCCGGGTGTCGCCGATATTGTTTACCAATTAACAAATAAACTAAATGAACGAATATTTAACGAATAAACCAAACGAACGTTAAACTAAATGAACGAATTCTTTCCGCATTCAAACTATATTGTCAACCAATACTAATGCACACCTTCAAAAAATCAACGAAATGAACAAATTCTTTTAGTATGCAAACTACCCTAATTAGGTCGTAGTCCGCCGACAGTTGCGCGGACATCATAGCATATCTCTTTTGTATTTGAATATCTTTGAATTTAACCAATTGCTCGTTAATATTACATTGGAAACATTTTTTTTAATTTAAAAGAAGCCTTTAAAATTTTTTTTTTTTAATAATTCTGTATATATCACTCTTTGTAATATATTACAATTTTTCTTTTCCATTCTCTTTAATTATTTGTTTTTTTTTTCTCTCGTGTACTTTCTGAAAACATTATATTAAAACTTATTTTCCTATGTTTTCCGCCTTTTTTACACAAGCGTGTTGCTCTTAAGGTAGATGTAACAAGTTGTATTATTAAATACTAGCTGGTTCCCGGCATGCGTTGCAATATTATATTCAAAGAAATGTATTGTTCCTTCCTGAATCATCTTTCCCGTGCGTCCCTCGTTCCCTTCCCGCGTCCCCTTCCTAGCCAGCTTTGTAAATTATAGCCATTAAGTTATTCCGATGTACGAGACATATCATTGTAAAGTTTCATTAAAATCAATTTAGTCGTTTTTGCGTGAAAGAGTAACAAACACACATAAATCCATACATAATTTCGTGTTCATAATATTAAGTAAGATTTAAACAATTCATCTCGATATTTTACAGCGATGGGTTTTTTTTTTCTAAAATAATTAAATTACCACCATCTATGAACGAGCATATTATTATGAATAATTTTAAGTTTACTCAAGGTAAAATAATAACACTGGGGCGGAAACAATATACTTACGCGTTTCATGTTACGTAACGGAATTTATATTTAAGTACCTTCTTACGCGATAAAAGGGCGCTCATAATAGCATACTGTTTATTTGTTCTATTGCGTCTATCTGTACTGCATTACCTTGTGAATAATTTGTGTATACACGGATAATTCATGGACCTTAATTTATATTTTGTATACTCAATTAACAATGTAATTATCTTATAAAAATAACTGTCTGAATCCTAAATGTAATAAAATAACAACAGATCTTCCGCCAATCTGTCTTAATTAATAATTTCTTTCCGTGGTTTTATCACATTCCATGGTTTTACACAGGCGACACCTGTTGGTCAGAACGGAGGCTGGCTTTGGTTAGTCTGATTTCAACTTCACCCCGGAAAAGTGCATTGTAAAAGAGTGCAGCGAAATTTTTCAAATACCTTTTATGCATTTTTTGTTATTTATGCTAGTTTAAGAAACTTTGGAGCTAATTTAAATACTGTTTTGTAGTATAAAACTAGATCATTTTCTAAGGTGATCTTTAGTTGTTTCGTTGTTGAAGTCTTAGAGTAAAATGCTTGTTTTCACAATAATAATTGCGACGATTTTCATTTTGCTGTGGATGGCAACGCGGCCACCTCCAGGATATCCTCCAGGTAAATCATAATATTATTAAGAAAAACATACAGAAAGGGGTTGACTGAATGCGTTGGTCGCTGGTGAGAAGTTCGCGGATACACAATATAATTGGAGTCAATTTTAATCTTGGTGTTATCTTCTACTTCTACTGGTCCCTCTACTATGAGCCGCCCCCGACCTGAGGGGGCCCCTGCGCTTGTACTTATAACTCATAGTACAGATGTTGTTTTGAGTTTTTATTGTTTTCCTGTATGTTTTATGGCTAATAAAAAGGGCCCTCAAACTTAGTGCAGGGCCCCAAACTCGTTGCAGGGTCGGCTCTGCTCTGCCGACTTGTTAGGACGCCAAGGTGAGAAGACGATGTATTCTGGAGAAATAATATTTTATCTTTGAAATTCTTTAGCCAACCCCCCTTTCCCCCAAGTACGAAAATGAGGGAACTCCCAAACTCAGCCTGTTTAGGGGCCCCCTTCTGGCTTAAGACGGCCTTGCCTAAAGGAGGTCAACTCTTTACAGGGAAATCTCTACTAAGCCTTCCATCTTTGGGTGAATATAATACATGTAGTGTAATAGCTTTAACTAGCTTTGGAGTGAAACACAATTTAACTATCGTCGTGGTGAAAATTTTTGCCGCGTTTAGTGACTAGATCTGGATAAGCGGATTCTCCTTTAATTACACCACCACTTCATAACCTAATACGCAGTTATGTTGACGTCACAATTTTTCGCATTGATGGTGAAAAACTGATTTTCCTCATAAAGCAGGCTATCATATACTCTGATTCAAATATACATTATAACAGCAAATATATATTTTTGAATTTTTGTAAATTAAAATCGATGCAACGATATAATATTTATGTACGTAAAAGGTATTCTTACGGTAGGCCGTGGTTCAAGGCAGTCGTAAATGCGTAGGTCGTTTTATTTTGCAAAATAAGATTTCCATCCAGAACATTTGTTTGCTGTGTTAATTCCAAGAATTAACAAGAATCGGAAATCCGATAGTGCTTGCTGAAAACATCGCGCATTTATGAAATAAATTAGTTTTATAATATTCTTGTTTTCTGGTTACTCGAGGTTAAGGCTCGGCTATAATATTAGAGGAACGAGGATCAGAAACCGTCTTGCGAAAATCAAATTTACGTGTTAATTTTTTAATAATCTTGTACAATATATTACTGTAAAGCTTTCTGAGTGGTTGATACACCCAACGTCGTCCTAATGATAGAGATCCACCCAGCATAGAAACGTTCTTTGAAATGGATATAGCCATGTTAATGTCCAGATCTAAATAACCAAGTAACTTAAAAAACTTCACTTTATTTCCTTCCGTTCTTCAGTATCACAACACACCTCAATTGGAGACGCCATATAGTCACTGACTTGGATCTTATATCGTTGTCTTAAGTCAATGGTTCCGATAAAGCAAACACACTTGAGCAATATTTGCCCCATTCCCCCCCCCAACCCCCCGATTTGATGACGCACCCCTCTCTTTCGTTTATATATCAGTTATGAAATTCTGTCAGATTCTATAGCAGCCTTTTCGTCGTTTATAGAACACACTAGTCCAACTTCCTGGAGACAGTGGGAATGAGGCACACTAATTTTAAAAATGTTGTGATGCATGTGGAAAAGGAGAGAGTGAGGTGTGGGCGAATTAAAGGATTGTCACTACCGAGCTATACAGATGAGGTTTCTAAACATAGCTAAAGTCACTTAGACATGTACGAAACCGGGGTTCTCTGAGTTCCCGCTCTCCAACGCAGTTTTTAAAAATGCAAAAAAAAAACTTTTGTAGGGAAAAATTAAGTAATTTAGTTTAGATGTCCAAGGTATTGATTGTAATTTGTTGACATAATTCAATATATTCTACAGCGGTAGATATTCCTCATCGCCCTTGTAGGATACTATAAATCATAATCGAAATGTTCGGTTGTTAATTGTGACACCAGGCACTTCTGTACCTTCCTCTTCCACATCGGCTTCCTATCCCTCACTGACTCCGAGAAGTTGAGACTTTGGAAATAATAACGTTGATTTTTTTAATTTATTTATTTTAATTTTTTTATTTTTTATTAATATTTATTTCTTTTACATTTACATAATATAACATAATATAGCTTACATATTTATTCACTCTCCTAATAAAGCAAATGCTTGTATTTAGGAAAGGACAACTTGTTAAAAATTTATTTTAAAAAAAAATCCTAATCACAAACTTAAGAATTTAACTTATGAAGGGATCTAGACTTAACATGTTTTTAAAGTTTATAAGGGTAATTAAACAAGAAATGTATATAGGATGTACATAAAACATTAGGAATAACAAACAGTCAAAAACAGTAGATAAAAATGTATCCAAAAATTATGAGAAATTAATGTATGTAACTAACAATACCCAAAAATTTTTGAATAATAATAATTAATAATTTAAGTTATTTTTATTTAATAATATTATTATTAAAATTAAAATGTTATTATTAAAATTATTAAAAAAATTATCTGTGTGCTTTTGCGATACGCGGTAAAAGTGAAACCTTTGGAAAACTAAAATGGGCAAGAGCGGGGAAGCTACGAAGCACCGCATACAGAGTGGATCGATTATTCTATCTCATTCTCTCTGAGACTAAATTCCACAGAAATAGATGTATGTGTTTGTCTCTTTTTAGTTTCGCTTTTTCGTTTCATCGAGTTTCAAATCACAACGGTGTTAAAGATTTTCACTTCAAAAGAAAAAAATATTTGTAAACAAGTTCTGCCGCGTAATTATTATTATTACAATGCGTAAATAGCTGTTTTGCCTGACGAAGATATTATCAAACTGTAGTGAAGCCACTTCCCTGACAATCTATTTAAGTTACTTCTCTACACGATGAAAATCAAATTGCTTTTATTTTTTTTACCAACGCCCATATTTATTTATCAGTAAATTGTCAGAATTTATTAACGGTTATAATTACAGTGAAATAAGATTTATATAAAATCACGATACACGGTTTATGTAAAATCTTTACAATTATACACGGTTTATGTAAAATTTTTACCATGTGTGGATTGTCGATATTGAATCATAAAATGAAGATAAGTCGAGTTTAATCCACAAGATTTAACAAGTCTCTGTCGTAAGCTCCACCAAGCTTACACTTTAACATCACAATACAAGATCTATAGCACCGATATATATATTCATTTTAAAATATACGCATTCAAGTTAATATTCATTACATTGTTATACATCTCCGGTGAGAATCGTGCTCGCATCTCATTTTAAATAATATTACATAAACCATCAGATAAATTCATGTCAAGTTTAACTCTGCCTTGCTGACAGAATCCCCGATGAACCCAGGAAGTGCGTATCTAGTTAGTGTGATCTAGGAGTTTTTGGTCTAACACATTTTTTTTTAAATCGGATCTACGAAAGAAATGAATCATACTGAACTCGAAAGTGTAATGGCGCATATGAGCGCATTGGAAGATTGTGTATGTTCCAAAGACTGGGATGGGCTGATCATGTTGAATTAATGGTAGATGACAGGTCACCAAAGATAATGACCGATTGATTGCCGTAATGGAAGAGTGGAAGGGATCCAGACTGCGTGAAAGAGGGCTGGAACTGAAAATGAAGGACTGAGGACTGGGGACGAATGGCGAGGGATCGCAGCTAAGGTGGAGCATTTATGGAGAAGGTCAAATCCTAACCATAGACGTTTTCACGACAATACCGCACAACAGTTACAACTGCTCCCAACCGTCTGGAGCCGGTGGGAGCTTGGCATCCCCAATTGAGGTACGTTGTGAGGCTGATGATAGTGAGGAAGGGAAGGAGATAGGAGAGGGGAAGACGGGGAAGTACCTGGCTATTCAGATTTGGTCATCGCAAACGGATAAAGACATTTCAAGTGATGATGGTGTAGTTTCGTTTCTGAATGTTGTTTATTCGCCAGAGCGAAATTGGGTGCAGCGCCGTGAAGACGGAAGGTGAAAAGTGTTAAAAAATAAATTTTAAAAAATTTAATAAATTTACATATTCTAAATTTATCTAGGACCATTTCGATGGCCGATCATCGGCAGCCTCCTCCTGATGCGAGCGCTGAAGAAGAGCCAGGGTTTCCATCACTTGTCGTGGTCGATCCTGGCGCAGCGCTACGGGCCTATCGTGGGCTTGAAGCTGGGGCAGGTGGGCGTCGTGCTCGTGGCCAGCCCTGAGATGGTGCGCAAGGTCGGCTCAAACCCTCATCTGCAGGGCCGACCCGATGGATTCTTCTACAGACTGCGGGCTAACTTTGGGAGAGGAGGTGATTTACTCTTCTTTATTTTATTTTTATTGATAGATTAGCAGTATTTTTTAACAAAATATTGTTCGGTAATGTTACAATTTTATGACATTCACAATATGTATGTAATTAGGTCTATAATAAATTTAATTTTTATTAAAACAACTCTTTTTTATAACTTTGGATGGTTATTCCCATCAATTTAATATTATATAATTGGAGAAAAAGATAACACTAATAATCTAAACGAGAATGTGAAAAAAAACACGACACAGGAAAATTAAAAAAAATGATAACTGTGGCAATTTTCTTACATATTCAATAATAAATTGATTCTAGAACCTAGACTACTACTTCTATCCTACTGTATCGTGTAGTATAATTATGTGAATGGAATCTGTGAATGTTAACTTTACTTAATACTACATATACGAATAATCATGTACCTACATACCCAATATAAACGAAACCTGTCAATTTGGCTGTCCGAAAACGGGATACCTTCCTAGATGGGCAGTTAAAGCTTATTGAAGCCGTTAATTTATTCTTTATAATAAAATAAATAAATAAAAAATAAAAATAAAATAAAAAAAACTGGGACTCTAAGCCAGAACCTTTCATCTTACCGGGACAAACGCCTTACCAATTCGGCTATTGAGACTTCTTATTTAAACATCATTTTTGTCAATCTCATATTTTAAAATATTGATTTTACAATATTATCGATGGCCAACAACCTCTCAATTTTAAATATGACCTTTAAATAAGAGAGGGTAGTTGATGAATTGGTAGGCGTTTATCCTGGTAACACGAGAGGTTCTGGGTTCGTGTCCAAGTTGCGACCAATATCTCTTTATTTTTCTGTGTCTTCTTCTTTTTCACATTCTCGTTTAGATTTAAATTTAGATAATATATTAATGCGTTATCTTCTTCTTCAATGATGTATTTATTGTGCTTAATTTGTAGAGAACTCTTGATTCACCCCTACTCAACAAAATATTTTACTCTATCGCGACTTCCCAGGTACAGATCTCAATCCCCTGTGCTCCGCAGACCAATTCATTGAAAACAAAAAAGTGCAGCTTTCGACTTCTTCCTTAAGATTGCTAAAATCAAGTTTCCCCTTGAATAAACTAAATAAAGTGATGCTTTCAAAGTGATCGGGTTTCACCAGAGTAAATCATTTATCGTAATAATTGTGTGGAAGTCATTTTCAAAATAAATGAAAAATATGGTTCAATTCTTTTTTTTATTCACCTAAACATTCTACTGATTTCACAAAGGGCTGTTTGAGAATTCGTGCAAACAACAACTAAAATGCTTTTTATTGGTAACGTTCGTTGTGTCAAATGCAGTCAAAATGAATATTTTTTGCGGAATCAAAATAATTTGATGTTCTCACCCTTTTAGTCTCCTTTCGGTGGGAAAAATATACATTTATTTATGGCTTTAAGTAGTAAAAATTATTGAGTACTAGCTTTTTCTCGCGGCTTCGCTCGCATGGTATTAGGGGGGTTCCCACTCCGCTTCCTCCATTTACCATTTTACCCTCTCCCCACTCCACTCCCCCATGTTTTTATCAATTCATCTTTATTAATTTTAGACTTGCAATTTGTAATGTCGTATGCCTGTCACACTAGGTGTGATGAGAGCATGCGCAGTTTGCTATTCACTTCCGTCACAATTCAAAACGTCTACACTTACACAATACAAAATATACAATAAAAATGGAACTGGTCGAATTCTTCCCCATTATTATTTTTTTTACAATGGATCCACACAGGAGGAAAATAATTTCCCTCAAGGCCTATGTTATCCCTGGGGATGCTGTGTGGAGGGTCTTTTAAAAGAAACGAATGAAAGAAAATTCTGGGAAAGAAAAAGGTGTGAGTGGTGATTAGGAAACTGGGGGTCAGTGGGTCCAAGAGTATAAATCCATCCACTGCGGTGCAAGGAGTTCGAGAGGTTGAGAGAGTCCTGCTGGAGATGCCAAACGATCTCCCTCTACCAGTCTCTCCCGATCCGGCCTGCCACGCAGTAAGTGGGCAGACGCAACCGCCGCCAAGTCCTAGAAAAAGTCACCAAACGTAGCAAACCTCTTAAGTGCCTTGTGAAAGAGTGTTGGTTATCCGATAAATCGATGTTGAAACTTGTTTAAATTGTTGTAACATTTTAACTTGTTAAAATGATCTAACTTTTCCTTGTGACATGTCCTCCACAATACAGGTGAACTCCTAAAATAAAAATATGAGATGAAATAAAAAATAAAAATGTACACTTTCAGGGCTGGTCTTCAACGAGGGTGCTTCTTGGCTGGAACAGAAGCGCTTCTGCATGCAACACCTCCGCGAGTTCGGCTTAGGCAAGGAGGTGATGGGCGACCTGATAGAAAAGGAGGCGGAGATCCTGGTGGAATGGATCGGCAGCGCGCAAGGAAAGCCCCTGCTAATGGAGAGGTCCTTCGAGATCTCCGTCGTTAACATTCTATGGGCGATGCTGGCTGGAAAACGGTATGAACCTTATATTCATTTCAACACGTCACCTCTTCTTCTTCTTTTTCTTTCTTGCACTGTCCCAACTCATCGCCTTGGTAGGCTCTTGGGGTCGGTTCTTCTCATTCTCGGGTTACAGCTTCTTCGGTCCGGGATATCGCCATCATTCAGGCCGTTTCACTGTAGTATTTTGGAGCATTGAGTCGTCCAGGAGTTCTTTGGTCTTCCTCTGGATGACTGTCGATGAAGCTCCATAGAAATTGCCTGCTTCACTGTGTGGTCTGGTGGTCTCCGTCTTATGTGTCCATACCATCTCAACTATCGTCCCTTCAGCTTACTGTTTATTTCCGTGACATCCAGGCTACCACGACTGCGTGAACTTTTAATCTTATCTTTTATCATTACATCACGTCACCCAGTGGCGTTAATCAATTCCTGTAAAACTCGGTTCCTAAAATCACATTTCCATTTCTGTACCGTTGTGTCAATCATATCGGCAATCTTGACTGGATGATGCGACCGTAATGTGTCAATGGGTGGTCAACCAAAAGGGTTTTTTTTATTCAAAATATCAAATTATTTACAGAAATTATTTACAGTCACAAGAAGATATAAAAAATATTAAATCGTCGTACGAATCAATCTATCAATCAGTCATACGAAGACGTAACAAATTACTGAAGATGGTCGAAAGGTTTTCAACGTGCCAATTTACCAAAAATTTGCCTGTTGTCAGAATAGGAATACGACGAATACGAGTACGACGACCGGCGTGGTCCAGGGATAAAGCTCTTGAAGGTCGCGTGATCGAATCCCAGCGTTGGCAAATAAATTTTATTTGCTTAATTTATGTTATTTCCTTTAAAAAAATATATAGTATCTATTTTTGCGGCAGGTTTCAAAGTGGAAGATGCTCTCAGTATCGTCCTGGTGCGAGATCCACCATTCAGAATTGAAACGTTGCTTGAAATGGCTTTAGTCGTGTTTGGTGATCAGATCGCCTTCCTCTTCCACATTTCCTTCCCATCTCCACTACCTTCAGCCTCACAACATACCAAAATTGGGTATACTATAGTCTCACTGGCTCCGGATGGGAGCAGCTGAGACTCTTGTTAGGTATTCACAAAAAAAAAAAAAAAATACAGAAATGGCTAAGTATACCCCGTAAAAAGTTGGGTTCATTTTTTTCATGATCCAGTTTTTATGTTTTATGGCCATTCAACCATTTTTATTTTGACAGTTGAAATTGATTCTAAGTGCGTTTCAGTTTTTGATCAAATTGTGATCAGCAGAAGAGGATAACTAATTGATATTTGTCCTCTTCTGCTAAACCTAATTTGATAACAGACTGAAACGCTCGTAGAATCCGCGTTTAACGGTGACTTTTCAAATAACAAAAAAAAATCACTGAATGGCCATTTGATGACAATGTTATATTTGAATTTCTGTGTGCAACCGCGCCTTAATTCTTTAATTCTTAGGACGGGTTGTTTTCAGTACAATTCGAACAATTCATCTCATTTGAAAGTAAAATTTCAAGTTCTGTAAAGGTTGCTTTCAAGTTCTGGTTATTATATCAGTAGGTGGGTTATTTCACCGAACTATGGGGTCGTCTATTAATCACGTGGTCTTTTTTAGCAACTTTTCAACCCCTCCCCCCCTCTGGTGATATGTGGTGAGGTTTTAGACTAACCCCCCCCCCCAAATCACGTGTATTTTTTTTAGTACAAAGTATTTTGAAATTTTCAGAATATTATCACGAAAAATAAATACACGTGATATCTCATTATACCCCCCCCCTCCTTTCGAGCCTCACGTGATTAATGGACGACCCCTATAATAATAACAGAGCTTGAATAGAACTTTCAGAGAACTGGAAAACCAGCTTTGAAATTTGACGAATGGTTCAAATTTCATGAGGTATGTGATAATAACGTCCTAAGAGATACTTAGGGCCAGCTATTGGAACAATTTGCACGAATCATCAAATTTCATAGTAAATTTGACGAGTGAGTCTCATATTCCACTCATATAATAACCGCTGTAACTTTGCACAGTTTCGATTAGTGCTGGCTGATGAGATTGGTGAAATTATGAATATTGACTTTCAAAATAAAAGGAAGGTCTACACACCCCTTGAAGTAGAATTTTGATACTACTTGGGGGTCGTCCATTAATCACGTGAGGCTCGAAAGGGGGGGTGGAGGGGTTCGGAAAAAAATCACGAAATATCACAAGGAGGGAGGGGGGGATATAATGAGATATCAAGTGTATTTATTTTTTGTTGAACACACGATAATATTCTGAAAATTTCAATATCCTTTGTATTAAAAAAATACACGTGATTTTGGGTATGGGGGGGGGGGGTGGGGTTAAAAAGTTGCTAAAAAACATCACGTGATTAATGGACGACCCCTTGTCGAAATTTTTCACACTTGACGATCAAAAAAAGAGAAAAAATTACTCTTTACGCGTGATTTCAAAAATTCTCTCCCAAGAACTCCGGGTATTTCAGTTAGTATTAATAAAAAAAAATCGAGTGCAGTTCACGCGCGGTAGAAGCGAAACTTAACGAAAACAATCGCAATCAATAGGAGCCTTGAAAAGTGATGTCATAATCAAATCGGCTAATGAGCGCAGTTTGACGCTTCGTAGGTACTGTAATGCGTCATTTACGTTTCATTTGAATTTAAAATCACAACGGGACTAAAGAAGTTTCAATTAAAAACCTAGGTTACACTAAACTTTAAACTTGTTATATATTGCTCCCCCAGCTACTCCCGCGACGACGAGGAACTGAACAATATCTGTGTGGCCATTAACGAGAGCTTCCGCCTGTCCGACATGTCCGGCGGCCTCCTCAACCAGTTGCCCTTTCTCCGCTTCATCGCCCCCAAATTCTGCGGCTATGCGGCCATGAAGCTAAATATGGCTGTTATTTCGGCTTTTCTTCAGGTAATTTTTTTTTTGTGAACATCGCATAAGAGTTCCAATTGCTCGGCGCCAGTGGTAGATATTATGACATCCCCAATTAGAAATTTTAGTGAAAAATAGAGTGGAAGTGAAACTAGAAAGTCGCCAGATGTTTTTTCTTTTCTTTTGACTGTTTATTTTAAAGTGGTTTGAAGATCAGATGTTGATTTTACAAAAATAAAAATGTTTTTTTTTTTTTTTTGGATTTGGTTCGCTGGATATCTCTCTGGGCGCTGAGATTCAGGCGTTTCATACTGCGGCGCTATTCTCATAATAAAAAAATCATACTAGCTCATTCACAGAAACGGCAGTATAGACCAACAAATGCTGATTCTAAATTCATATTATAAGTTTTATTATTTGTTCATAAATAAATTATGTCAAGAGTTAATAAAGAGAATATAATATATGAATTGATACGTAATTTTTTTTTTTCAGAAAACAATTTATGAACACAAGGCGTCGAGACGTCCTGGAGAAGTTAGAGACCTAATTGACGCTATTCTGGAAGACATGGTGCGGGGAAACAAAGAAACCAATTTCTCAGGTAAATAGTAACCAAATCTGGAATTTTTACGGTTGGAGTTGGGACGGTAGTTAGCGTAGACTTCAGTAATCCTAAAAAAGAAATATTATTTTCAAATTTAAAATTTCCAATCTAAAAGTGTCCAATTTACTCTAATAGCCGGTTCACACGGTTCAACTTTAGTTGATCAACTCGACACTTGAAAGCATATTGACAGGTGTGAACCTTCTTTCAACAAAGTTGAACAAGTTTTTTGTTGACTAACTAAAGTTGATAGCCCGTCTACTTTTGACGTTCAAGTATGATCCCGCCATCTTGGTTACCATAGTTACTCGCGTGCACAACTAGACGTCAAACATTTATGTCCATATTCGTTAGACATTCCTAGTTCTACCGTCATGGAATCCGTTTCAACGAAATATATTTGAAATGGTCGGATGATTTGATGTTCAGATTTATGCATCCCTGTCTTTGGGATCAAAAGCAAGAAGTGTACACAAATAGAAATGCCCGTGATATAATGTGTTTCATTTACACTACCTACCCAATATATTATGATAATGACAAACGGTAAATATTCAGAGCATGCGTCACCATTAATACGCATAAATTAAAAGAAAAAAAACTTTGTACAAATCTAATAACAATAACTACCTATGTCAAAGTATGACGTTTGGCGTTGTTGTTTTTAGGTTATGGTAAAGCTAATTTTAACGAAATATGGATTATTTCCTTGCTTCGCCGGTTATTGTAGTTAGTAGTAATTATTATTAATTTAAACATCTCTGCGCCAATTTTGGAAAGCAGCTCATCAAATTGTTTTTCTGTCATCCATATCCTTCGGAGTCTTCTAGTCCATCTCTTTCAAAGTTGTGTTGGATGCGCCTAATTCATGATCCATTTTCTCTCCCAAATACGACATTTTTTATGCTTTTTCATAATCTCGAGCTCATCTCGCAAAACATCAGAAGTTAGAGAGACGCACGCACTGACAATTTCAGTTGACGCCATCTTGAATGTCAAATTCGGTTCTACTTAAATTGAAACGTGTGAACATAATCTCGTTCAACTTTTTACGTTAAATAAAAGTGGATCAACAAAAATTGAAACGTCTGAACGCGCCATATGGCAGAAATTCATTTGCAATATTTTGATTAAAACATCATAAAACTGTTTCCTCCTGAAGCAACATTTTCTGAGCTCACGAACGTATCGCACATCTCCGACATCTAGGTACTACATTGGTTCTCTCTGGCAGAGCTGTATTATGATTTGGAGCCCTCATTTCAAGCTTTAACTCAGAAACTGCAAAAGTGAGTTAGTTCACTACGGTTTAAGAGCCATTAACCAGCGGCCGAGAATTCACATTTTGTTGAACGATGATCTTGCGATCGTACCCTTGCAAGGATCGCACTGTACAGGGGGGTTCCGATGAGAAAGATTAATTATTCTCCATACCAGCATTTTAACATAATAACTCAATATCGATTTTATTTCATTCGCAATTTGCTTTGATAAATACCTACATTAAAAAATGCTCAATCTCTGATGATAAAACCATTCAAATTATGTATTTTTTGTAATTATTTTTTGATCATATTATAATAATTCTTCAAAAATGTCTAAGCAAAATAAGATAGTTTTAAATAATTAATTAGTTTTAAAGACCGTAAATAAATAGACAAACTGGAGTATTTTCGTCACAAAACACGTGCGCGGATCGTTTTTTCAATGATTTGATTTAAACTCAAATTAAAATTACGAAACATAGCTTTCCCAGATAATTTATTGATTTATTTTATTGCATGATTATGTGATTTGAAATGCGTATTGTGTAATACAAAATTTTGTTTGATAATTTTACAAATCTGCCAACGACCTACGGTAGACCTTAATGTACCAAAAATAAACATATTTTCTCAAAATTTAAAACGTAGCTTAACTAGATAAAAGAACAGTGTTTCGATAATTTTTTTAATAGAAATTTTCTTAAAAAAATTCTTGGAAAAGAGTCAATACGTCTAAAATTATATTGAAAAATGACATATTTCGGGTTTTGTATGGTTATTCCCTCTTAAGACGATCCATCAGTCAATCTCATATTTTTAATTTCAGAATTATTAACAATAGGCCACTTGCATCACATTTTTTAAAAAAAAATTCCGGTTAAGACAAATATTCTAAGACATTCTGTATTTTTTAATTTTTTTATCGTATTTTTGAAACGCTGGCGACTTTGAAAATTTCAATCCGAAAAATCAGACAATTTTTAATAAATCGGAAAGACGGGAAATAATTTCATAGGTGCGAAAAAATGATAATTTCATAGCTGAAAATCATTTAAAAAAAAACTTTTTCCACAAGAAAGGGCACAGGAAAATAACGAGGCATACCAAAAATATTATATCTCATAAATATTTTTTTCCTTGATCTATCTTATTGATCATAAATCATTATAATGTTCAACGTCTATATTACTAAATCCAATGTAATTTACTTCAACTTGTAAATTATAATAATAATAAGAATATTATAATAATAATAAGAATATTATAATAATAATAAGAATATGATTTTCTTATTATTATAATAATTTTACCTCTAAAACACGTACTGACAGTGAAAAATGTACGGGGTTCTCTTCACAACATCTGTCAAAAAGTCAAACCAAATGATAAATATTTGGCTGATTTATAAAGCGCCGTTTTCGTGAAAAATCACCTCAAGGGCGCTGATAATTTCGCAGAGAACAAACAATAAATCTAGTGAACTTTAAATGTCAAATTCAAAATTTCGCCTGAAATCAAAGCGTTGCCATATAAAAAAAATCACTTTGGAATTTTACAAAATTAATAGGAACATTTTCGGAGACGGGACATTTTCATGTAGTGACGTCACGGGCCCAAATAATGGATTTATTAATTTAAAAATAAAAAAAAACAGTACATTTCTACAAATTTTTACTAACATTTTTGTAATCTTAGTAGAAAAATCCATCCAAACGATTTTTTCCAAGTCGTTATGAATCAATGCAAGTGGCCTATTTTATCTTCGACTAATTTTATTTCCATACCGTTTTTAATTGGAAACAATAGTTCGAAAAAATGGTTTGTAATCTAGATAGAGTTCATTTCGAATTTTGAACATCTGGCTGTCATCAGTAATTTTGTTTTGGTATAGAAAAAAATTAAAGAATATTTTATTCAATTTCAAACCAATTTTCAGTATTTTATGCCGAGTTTATTGCAATAATTGAATCTCTCAAATATATAAGGGTCGACCGAGACAGGTTTTTCGTTCTCGGCCGTGACCGAGAATAAATTAAAATATCGGCCGAGACCGAGAATAGATAAATTGAGAAAAAAATTTAAATGCGCTATTTTTGCATAATTTAGTGTATTTAAGAATGTAATAATAATTTGTTTTAAAAAGTTTAAATAATTAAAATTGAACAACATGATGTTGTAGTACATAAAAAGCGATTTGTATGTTCATTGCTGTTTTTGGCAGTTTATTATGAACGAAGTTCTAAGAAAAACAGCAACGAACATACAAATCAGCGAATCGATGTGTTCTCATGAATGTGGCCACTGAATCTAAAAAATCTTCGTACACTTACCAACTTTTCAATATACGTATAAAATAATACTTAATGATCTTGATATTCACTTAACTAGTTTATGCGGTTATTCTGGCTAGTAATTATAATTAATCACAACACATAAAAGAACTTATTTTTTTCTACTACGAACAAAATTCAAACAAATTTCCTTTAACTACAATAAATTGTTTGTTTACAAAAGTAGTGAAATGAACGAAGTAAGTAAAACCCGCCTCGCTGCCAGCCAACCAATCACAATCGACAGCTCTCTCACGCACTGACACCAAGTGACGAATGTGGACGCGCGCGGTAGTATAGAATCCCATTATCCTATACCATTCCTACTTACAACGGTCTCAGCTATGGCCCGTAATCTCGGTGATTTTTCGCCGAGAACCGAGACAGAGTTCTCGGTAGAATTTATAGCTGAGAATGCCGAGACCGAGACCGAGATCTCGGTCGACCCTTACAAATATATAATCAAAAATAATTTTGAACATTCTCTTGTTCTCTCCGACTCTCTCGGTTCCTTCCAAAAACTTAAATCCATTCCTCTTCTTCATCCTGATGATCACTTTGTATGTCTTATTCGGGTAATTATAACCTCCATTCAAAGCTCTGGACAAACTGTCACTCTGATTTGGATTTCTGGTCATGTTGGCATAGTGGGTAACGATATTGTTAATTCCTTGGCAATTCCTTGCCTCCCCTCCATTCAACATCTCATCTCTTCTAAAGTCTGAACTCTACTCCAATTTGCCATATAATTCTGAGATTTGCACATTTAAATAAAATTGATATATAAATTCACTTTTTCTTTCTCTGTAATTTTAAACGATGGCCTAGAACACCCTTGAAGGGTGAAGGCCAGAAATAATTGAAAAAAAAAACAACCTAGATAGTGTCTCGAATATTTATATTGATGGGAGTAACCTTCCAAAATTTTACAAAGAGAGTTATTCTACTAAAAATTTTGTTATATAAGTATTTAAATTATTTTTTTCAGATAACGACCTTTACTGCATATGTCTCGATTTTCTTCAGGCTGGGATGGATACAACGAGCAATACTTTATCCTTCTTTGTTCTTTACATGATCATGTATCCAGATGCTCAAAATAAAATGCAGCAAGAAATCGACAGAGTTGTTGGACGAGAAAGGGTTCCCAAACTAGAAGACAGAGACAAGTGAGTGGATTATAATTTTGATATAATAATAATAAGAATTTATCAGTTCATTTGAAGTTTTTTTTCAATTAGTTCTGTCTTTCGCCCTTCAAGGGTGTTCTAGGCCATCATTTAAAATTACATAGAAAGAAAAGGTGACTTTTATTGACCAGAAAACATAAAAAACATTAGTTAAAATAATAAAAAAGATTATTCTAGAGCAAAACAAAATAACTGCTGACAGTCAGATGTTCAAAATTCGGATCTTCATTGGTAGTTAGATTGGTATCTATCATAAATGCAAACCGGTTCATACAAGTAGATTAGTCATACTCTGCCTCGTCTTCCATTTATAGGGATTTTAAAATGGGTGACCGTGTACGCTCATAACGTTTTGGTCGGTTGCTGTTCTCCTAAACATTTGTTCTCCTAACTATTTATTTATTAAACGCCCGTAAGGCTTTTGCAGATATTTATTTAAATTTATTACACATATTTTTAACAGTACAAATATTATTATTTACAAACACATCAACTCATACATATAATACAAAACAATATTTTATTTATTATAATATTTTTGCTTTGATGCAGGACGGAGAGGTTTTGAAAATATCGAAAAGATTTTTAAATCTGTTGGCAGTTGGGCAGCGCCGGATCTGCCATACGTTCAAAAACGTGCAAAAACCTGGCGCCAACTACGAAGGGGCGCCGTGAGAAAATAAATATTGTATTAAAATTTAGTTATAATATTTCCTGAATCGTTTAAAAACTACCCATAGTACGAAATAATTATTACGCTCTAGCAACACTTTCCAAAGAAACAGAATGCGCACGCATCAGGTTGTGTATCAACGGTTTACGAATTTATAGTCAGTTACAGAATTTTTTTATAAATTCCATATATTTAGTTTAAACGTAAGATCTATTTTTCCATATATCTTTTACCGTCTTTTACGACGAATAGGTGCGATCCAAATTCAATAACCAATCACAGCGCGGTATTTTTGTTCGTAAGCCGTTGATACCATACGTCAGTGTTTAGTGTTTGTTCGCTCAACACAGGGGAAATGCAAGGTACAAATTTAAGGTTATATTCTTATTATCACTGCTCACTGTCTCTCGTCGGGACTGCCTGTTGCTAGTCAGAAGCTGTAGATGCTATTCTTGTGTTGTACGTTGCCATGAGAACGTATTTGTATTTGCTTTTTCTAATATTCGCGTTGGGTATATAGGTACATAAACGCAGTAAATCTCAAGAATGTCTAATGGACCTAGTTCAGCGAAACCACCCGCATTGTCTCGTAACCTATATTTTAAATCATGGTACACGGGCACAAACAAACAATTCGTTGTATTATTTTAAATCATAACTTGCAAAGAGTTTTTCCTAAAATAATTAAAATAGCACCATAATTTATGTTTACCCAATAGATTCAGAGAGTATAGAGCTCCTGGCGATCCTCTCTTTAAAAAAAAACGAGTGTGAGAGCTACCGCCAGGTCACTTGGAAAAGTTACACCCTTTATATGTCTTGATTTTATTTGATAAATTAGTGTAAAAAAAAATAATAATAAATAAAAATATTGGAGTGACCGAATTTTTAATCAAAATAAAAATGTAGGGGGGGGGGGGGGGGGGGCGCCATCGGTACCTACTGCACACGGCGCCAGATTTCGTAGATCCGGCCCTGCAGTTGGGTGAATAATAAATATGTATATTAAATTAAATTAAATTTATAATAGTTAGTGCTTTGGTTGTCTCGCAGTGAAGAAGATGGTGGAGTCGAGTGGATTTAACAGGGGCAGGGATATTTCTAAAAAAATTGAGGGCAGTCTTTGAGGTTGTTCAATAATTTAAAAATATAAGCATATCATTATTAGGTCTTCGGGTAGTGAGAAGTAGTAGTTTTAGATTAGACAGAATTTAGTTAAAATATCAATTTTATTTAGTAAAAATGGTAAAAAAAGTAAGCAATAATTTACCATTATTCAATGACCACTCACTAATAATGTTTATTGAAAGTATTTCGCAAAAATGATAAATTCGTAATAATATATATCTTTACGTACGCTAGTACATTAGGGTGGGTCAATTATTTCAACTTTTGAATTCAGAACTCCCGGGGTCTCTAAAGTTTCGTCTTACAAAGAAAATGAGAACTGCATTTAATTTTTTTTAAATGGTTATTAGCCTGCTAAAATGCATTGAAAATCAGAAAACAAACCTAAAACCATTTTTTTTTAATTTTTAATATTTTTTTTTTCAGTAATTTAACCTTTTAACGTTTGTTTATTATTAAAAAATGCGTATAATTGACAAAAATGAAAAAGAAGTTCAAGTGTACGAATACAAGTAAGTCAACAAGAATTCTGATTTTATCCAGAAAAAGTGTTATTTTCCCCTTTTATATTTTTAACCATCACATCACATATGTATAAAAAAATTTTTTTTGGCTCTTTGAACTGCAGTTATGGAATGAAAAATAAGTTCGGTACAAAATATAAAATATGAACCCTTTGTTTTATTTTTTTTTTCCAAATCACGAAATCTATTTTTTTTTCAAAACTTCCGGCCATTTTAGCGGGCTAATAGTGAACTATAATTTCATTTATTTTTACGTTTTCGAATAGCGACAGATCATACAAAACTTTTGAGACCCCGGGCGTTTAAATATAAGGCCATTTTCTTCTCTCTATGTAGAGCGACACACGCTATTGTACATGTGTACCTTTTGTCATAAAATATACTTACATAAAATGTAGGTACGAGTATATTCGGTTGGAAACTATAAGAAATGGATGTAAAATTTTTGTCAGCAGTCCATCTTTTGGACAAAAGAGTTTGTTGATTGAATTATTTAATTTAGATAATATTTGAAACTGAAATATGAAATGACTTGCATTTAATCAAAATATTTTCGTTTTTCCAGGATGCCCTACACGACGGCCCTTATAATGGAGGTGCAGAGATTGTCAAACATCGCCCCGGGAGGGGTGGCCCATCGCGCCACCCAAGACACTGAATTGGGGGGCTACACCATTCCTGTGGTAACAATTAATATTAGAAAATTATGTGTATTGCGAACTGCAAGGAAGGAGGTATTTTGCAGCGAAATAGTTATTTTATTAGGTTAAAAAATACGTAATACCACAACAACAAAAACACGTTGCAGTTAATTGATTGTGTACCTAATATAAATGGATTTGATTTATGTTTGGTTTGGTGTCATAAATTCTGGAAATTGCGTACCTTAATTTGGTTTCGATTCAAAACGAAACCATTTGTTTGATTTTACATGTTGGTTGCGCTGGTTGTTTCAATGAGGTGGGCAACGAAGTGTGCTTATAAAGTTTATTGGCGTAGTGCTTAACGCTTTGGGGTTGTAATTTATTCAACGTGTGATGTTAGTGTCATCGTAATATTTTTCTGCAACCTAAAACTTTAAATTGTGGCGATTATTACACCTTTTCTCACACATTTGCATGTTATTTATTTTTGGTCACCATGTAGCTCGTGAAACTTTTGGGATGACAGTTGTGTAGGCGTTTTCTCGGCGATGACGAAGATGATAATGATGATGATTATAATGAAGACGATGTTGATGAAGATGAAGATGATGATAATGGTGATGTTGATGATGATGATGATGATGATGATAATGATGATAATGATGATGATGATGATTATGATGAAGACGATGATGATAATGATGATAATGATGATGATGATGATTATGATGAAGATGATGATAATGGTGATGTTGATGATGATGATGATGATGATAATGATGATGATGATGTTGATGAAGATGAAGATGATGATAATGATGATGATGATGTTGATGAAGATGAAGATGATGATGATGATATTGATGTTGTTGATGATGATGATGATGATGATGATGAAGTTGATGATGATTATGATGACGATGATGAAAATAATGATGAGGATGATTGCGAATTGTGAACCAACATATTTATTTCATACTAGCCCCGTTGATACATAAATTGTTTCTCCCTGCGCGTCCTTTCCCATTCGTCCCGTTCCCCCTCCTCTCCCCAATCCCCTCCCCCGTTTCCCGCTTCCCCGTCCCGAGAAACCCCTCCCGCGTTTCCCTTCTCCCGCGTGCGTTCTCCCCTGTAAATTTAGTTCCGGCACATTCAGTTTTCAAACACCTGGCTTGCCTATTGAAATGTTTTTATACAAATTTTATAATGCCAGAGCTCACCAGTACATACGTATATAGAAAACTTTGCGGGCGTGCTTATAACAATTCACCAAAGAATCATCGCGATTGGATGAATGATGCAAGAAATAATTTCATGACGCCAGAGCTCACTATTATATATAGAAACCCTCACGGGCATGCGCACATCAAATCTCCAAGAAACAAACATATTTTAATTTTTATATGTAGATTTTTATGCCTTCCGCAATTAACTGTGTTCTGATTTTTTTCTTTGTTTTTTTTACATTTCCAATGCGTTCATTTAAATCCAACTTTATATGTACCATCTTCAGTTTTTTTTTAAGTTTTATCATTTAATTTTTTGTTATTTCCATTAAAAAATCACTAAAATATAAAATTATGTAAAAGCTTATCAGGGCGTTTATAAATAATGAATAAATAAAATGATGATAATGAAATGAGGTCATTACTTTTAGAACACAATCCTGCTGACTCTCCTCCATGACGTCCACACTAGCTCCGTATGGGGCTCCTCCGTAGGATTCTCACCCGAACGCTTCATAGCCTGCGATGGGAAGATGATTATCAGCCCTAACGCTTTTATGCCGTTTGGAACAGGTAATACCAAATCCCCTTTAGTCTGCTCTTGAGTACAGATATTTTCTTCTTTGATTTTCTTTCCTATATAGCACATTCTAATATACTTACATATAAAGTTGATGATTGTCTATTTGTGGCGGGCGGCGAGGCGGCTTTGATTTGTTTTGTATGGAAATGTACAGTTTTATTTCAATGTTGGCGACATTTTGCACACTTGACCTTCAAAACAAAGGAAAGGTCATACTCTGATACTTTATGATGAAATTTTGCACATTATATACAAAATAGAGAAAAATTGTTGCCCACATCTGATTTCCAAAAACTCTGCATGAAGCCCAAGTCAACGCCGGGGACATCAGCTATATATAATCGGTGACGGCCTTTGTGGTTGAGGGGTAAAGCTCTCGACTGGTGGCGGGCTCAAATCCGGCTTGCGCAAATAAATTGTATTTGATTAGTTTGTGTTATTTAACAATTCATTAATAAAAAATAATATATATAGTGTTTTTTGCGGCTGGTTCTAGAGTGGAAGATCCTCTCAGTTTCGCTTTTCTTCCCATCCCATTTTCCCATCGCTTAAAGCAAAATTTTGATAACACTTGATTAAATTTTGCCCACTTAGGAAACATTTTCAATTATAATTTTCCTTTCAGTGCTTTCTAATTAAATGTCCATCATCTATTTTTTTGTTTTGTTGTTTTTGTATTTAATTTATGTTTATTTATTTTTAGCCATTTCGACACATTATTTTGGGTCATCATCTATTTTGTTTTTGTATTTAATTTAAGTTTATTTATTTTTAGCCATCTTGATTCATTATTTTGTACAGTATTTAAAATATTTATTAGTTCTTCTTGGTTTTCTCTAATTATGTATCTTCAGCAAAATCATTTAAAAAATCACTTCTTCTAATAGTGCAAAATTATTTTGTGGTAGCATTATTTAAAAAATATTTTTACCATGTCATTAATATAGATGCTAGAAGACCGATCTCCGTGTTATACTTACCTGAAAATTGATTATATACTTTTGTTACTTGAATTCGGCCTTTCAAATACTCTTTTATTAATAAGAAACCATTTTCTTGAAGCTTTACCAGTATTATATTCTTATCTTTCAGATCTGCTTTTGAAAATCCAAAAATATTACAAAGGTGTTACTCACTATTCATTCCCTTTTTCCATTCTTCAACGATAACTTTTAATGCTGTTTTACAAGAGTTATTAGATCTGTATTTTGATTGCTCTTGGTATAAAATATTCTGTTTATCTATGCCCTGCTAAAATTGCTTTTTATTATTAATTCATATTTTGGTAATGTGTTGATTGATTCTTAACATTTTCTGGTATTTTTAACCTTTGGTACTGGTGTAATAGTAGATAGTTTCCATGAGAGTGGACATTTTCTCTATTCATCCGTCTCATTTACCGTGTAGATACATCATTGGATCCAGCATACTAATAGTTAATTCATATGAACTGTTCCTTGATTTAATTTTGTTTATAATGTTAAATGCAAATTCTGCTTTTTTTTCAGAAGTTAAAAAAATTCTTCAGGTCGTTTATGGGGTTAACAACAATATTGGGTATTAATTTGAGTGATGCTTTCAATAAAATATTTATTATATCTACAAGACATGTTCATTTATTTCTTTTGGGAAGTTTACCATTTTTATATTGTCTTCGTATTTGGCATCCATGAACTCATTTATAATTTTAATTTTTTTGGTATCCCCTTCTTCTGATTTTATTTTATTTTTATGTGCTCATTACGCTTTCGTTTCCTGTCTTTAATATTTGCTGGATAATTGTAATATTTAATATTTGTTTCTCGCTTTTTTGTAATTATCCCAAACAACAATACTACTGGCGTGCTCTTTGTAAAATATACTTTTATCATTCTGCGTTGTGCGTTTGTGTACCATTTATTATTGTTTCCTTTACGTATCTTCAGCACTGGAACTATTTCATCGGTATATATTTTTTAATGTTTAATTCCATCTAGTCGGCTGTTTTTGTTATATCCCTTTTGATTTATTTCATTCCAATTAGTGATCTCTAAGGTCTAATTTACCCCTTGCAACCGGCTTCATATGAGCGCGAGTTTGTCTTATTTTACTATTTGCCCAACCACTTGTTACACAAATGCAGAAAGAAAATCCATTCGACTTTTAGCGTGACTTGTGAACTTAATGGGTAATAATTTCTGTTCCTTTAACCACACTGTTTTCCATAAAGTAGAACTAGAACTCTACCGTTTTCAGTGATATTGACGAGATCTCAGGGTGAATGCCCTGCACTATCTGACGATTGCAGAGTCCTTCCATGTCGCCGAAAAGGGTCGCTAGCCGAGGTTTCGGCGATATCAGGTGTGTGACGAAGTTCCACCTGGAAACCTGTGAGGTCTCAGAGCCGAAAGCTGTACTGATTACCCCAGAGGAATTTCTTATTGACATTCCAACAAGAGGGGCCGAACCTTTAAACCGCAGCACTGACGACCATCCATGGGGCCCTTTATTCCCTACCACGGCAACGGCTAACTTAAATACCTACCACAATCTTCTATACATATCAATGTGATGCCTTCATTACATCTCCTCTACCGTTTAACTCCAATTTTATCAACTTCTATAACACCGCTTAAACATCAAATTTTGTACACTTTTTCACAGGCCGCAGGAAGTGCGTTGGCGAAGTTTTGGCAAAGGCCAATGTCTTTGTATTCGCAACCTCCTTGTTCCAAGTGTTCAGCGTGGCGGCCCCCGACGGCACCGAGAAGCTCCGCTACGAGATCAGAGACGGGGTCACTCTATGCCCTAAGCCTTACATGGCCCAGTGGACCAGGAGGATCCAGACTTCTAAATAATTTTATTAAAGTGTTATGGTAGTTATTATTTATGTTGTGGGGATATCTGAATTCAGGTATTACTTTGTTTATTACGCCGAAGTATAGTAAACATTACTTCAATAATTAAATAAATTTCAAGACATTTGACCTTGAACCAAGAAATTTTAGTGATTCAAAAACATAATATCATAAAAAGTCACAAACCTATAAGCAAAATTTATACACAATTTTTCTAACGAAACCATAAAGAGATTTTGAACGCAAATATTTTCTATCTGGATACCTGTACGGTATAACTAATTACAATAATTCTAGAAACATTATCCAAATAGTAAAATTGTTTTGATAGTAAATAAATACTTATAATTACATATCACCGAACTTACAACTTATTGTTTTTTACATTCGCATTGTAATTTAAGAACTTAAATATAGCATTAAAAAATGTACACTACTCTTCCAGACACAAGCTAACGCTTCCATGGAAGAGTGGTATTAACATATTTGAATATGAACATGTAAGCAAATTAATACATTATCTAAATGTACATTATATTTTATATGCTAAAAAATAATAAAAAAATAAAAAATAAAAATATATATGCTATATTATGTTCGTTCAGAAAACTCATATAACGTTCATGGATTGAGCAGAAAAACTGTAGTTTTTTCAACCGATTCCAATTGATAGATTTTTAAAATAAAAGACAAAATAATGTCCATGTCGGAATCTGCGTTTACTGTTATTTATA
Organism: Limnephilus marmoratus; assembly: GCA_917880885.1. Taxonomy (NCBI): domain Eukaryota; kingdom Metazoa; phylum Arthropoda; class Insecta; order Trichoptera; family Limnephilidae; genus Limnephilus; species Limnephilus marmoratus. Next base: position 37,126,859 of record OU862920.1, on the reverse strand, counting down.
AGTTATTTTATTTTATTTATTATCCTTACTTAAGTAGAGTCCATCTAAAACCGAGTTGATTGAAAAAATATATGCTTCTACAATGTGTCAAAGTTTTTTATGTTTAGTACAATTAATATTGTGGAACTGATTTTTAACAACCTTACCTTATTTTATAATGATTGATACCCATATTTTATTTATTAATAAATTTATGTTTCATACGTAGGTACTTTTATTTATCTATCTATTAATATAAAGAAGTGGGTTTGTATGCTTGGCGGGCGACTTGGTGGATTTCATTTGTGTGCAAATAGGTACATAGTTTTGTTTCGAGATTAGTGAAATTTAGCACATTTTACCTTCAAAACAAGGGAAGGGTCTCTGTTTACATTAAATTTCGAAAAACCACCCCCATTTCCTCATCTTGAATGAAGTATTGAGAAACGTTCATCTTGAAAGAATGTATATCGACCGTGTTTTGGTAAAAACCCTTCAAGTTACAATTTTTGGTAATAATGCGGTTTAGTATAGAAATAATCTTCGGGGTGGAGGAAGTAAATTAAGGCATTTTTAATACTAAAAACTAATTTCATTAAATGAAAATAATTAAGAAAACGAATGAAATTAAAAGAAGATTTTTTTTTTGGTTATTTCGAAATAACTTCGGATGAAATTACTCAACCTTCAAAACTATCTTAATCATAAATAGAACTGCAATACTTTACATCACAAATTTTAAAACCTAAAACCTAAACCTTTCGTATAAACTTTAAGATTATTTATTAGTTTTAGGAATTTGTTAAATCGCTTACTTTTCTGGAGGCAGTTTTAAGTGTCTCATGAAGGCAAATATTTTTTTATTTTATTTATTATTATGAATTAAGCATCTTCCTTGGGTATTTATATATATATTTTTTAATTATACTAAAAAATGACTTATGTGTTCAGGAGCGTTACACATGAAGACAAAATCTATGACTTATGTGTTTGGAATGGATACAACATTTAAACAAATATTTTAGCTATTCATTCACTGAAATACCGATCAAGACATGCGATGAATTTCTTAAAATTAATTTGGACTAAAATATTCACTAATATAAAAAAAAACGCATTTTTGTGACTTATGTTATTGTTCACCCCATGCATTGAATATTTCACCAGGTAACCGTATAACTCTGAATGATCTCAACTCAATACCTCCGTTGAAAAGTCATTAAAAGTGACGGAAAAAATATGTATACAAAAATTGGTTAAATAGGTTATGTTGGATATTTTTACGGTCTATTTTTCAATTTTTTCACAGCTTTTAATGACTTTCAAATAGGTGTTGACTTAACTTTATTTTAAGTTTCATGGAACCATTTCACCTACCTAACAAATTCAACGAATTTACTTTACAACGAAGTAGTGTAAGCATGTAGCATAAATACTTATTTTTTGCGAAATGGTTTATACGAGGAACATTTAAGACCCTCCAGATTAAAACGTAAATTCCGTTCGATATACCTACTAGTATTCATGAATCAGAAAATGATAATCTTACATTTTCAGTTCCTCTCAAAAAGCCATGAAATCACCAGGGTTATTATTGTTGTTCACAAGGTGTCTAGATAATCGACGTCAGTTATATCTACTGAGCCCAATTTATGTGAGCCTATAAAATAAACCTGGTACCTAATGGCAGTGGAATTGGCTGAGGAAGGATGATTTAGAAATGTAATCCCTGAGGCATTTGTGCAGTAAAATGATGTATGATCGTATGAGAAATGTGGAGATACGCAAAGAATGCAACGTTAACGTAATCGTAATGAGTAAGATGAAAGGAACCCTCAGATGATTTATAAGTTTTTGTTTTAGAACGAATTAACGAACGAAATGTGAATGGTAGAGGAAGTCGGGGATGCCCGAGGAAGACATGGCACGATCAAGTGAATCAGATACTTGAGTCGGACCCATGTCAAGAGTCAGAACAATAGAAGAGTAGGTATGAGACGATGTATGGTTGTGAATGAGGCAAATAGTGTGTGCCAAGACCGAGTTGTTTGGCGGAAACGGCGTGATGATTAGTTAAAATAAAAACAAGATGTCCGAGGGTAAAATGCGATAATCAAATAAACTTAGCAGGGCTGTCCGGGTTCATGGTATGATGGCGGCAGATGTATCTGTCCATCAACTGCATGGCAGGTCGGATCGGAAGAGACTGGTTGAGGGAGACCTTTTGTTCTCTCTCGCAGGACTCTCTCGGAACATCGACTTACACAATAGTGGGAGGGATAGATAGTGTCATCCCTGGACACATTGAACCCCAGATTCCTACCCACCTCTCATACCTTTTTCTTCCCAGAACTTCCTCTCCTTTATTTCCTAAGAAAACCCTTCACACAGCATCCCCAAAGATGTCAAAGGTCCTGAGGGGAGTTATCTCCCTCAGGACATCCTGTATGGAAAAATTATTTACAAAGAGATCTCACCTATAGATGGCACTAGATTTTAGGTTAACCATAGAAGGCGTTTTTCTAGATTCTAGAGACCGATTATATAATAAATAAGGTTGGAACCTTAAGGACAGGGTCCAGATTATTCCAACCGCCTACTAAATAAGATATCAGAGTCCATTGTCAATATATCACAATAAAGCGCAAAGAATTTGGTTGACCCCGGAGTTACAACAATTGCTACATACCAATTATGTGATTTCTTCGTTGACACATATTATGTAAATAATGTGCTATGATATTATACTACTTTATATATATTATATTTTTATTAAATAAAATAAAAAAATCGAGTGCAGTAAACACGCGGTAGAAGCGAAATTTTAACAAAAAAATCTTAACCAGTGAAGAATCAAGGAGCCTTGAAAAGTGAGATCGTAATCAAAGCGGCCAATGAGAGATTGACCTAGCATCATTTCCGTTGTATATGTCAACCAATAGGAGCCTTGACAGGGGTTTAATTCTTCGCAGGTGCTGTATGCATTATTTGCGTTTCATCCGAATTCTAGATCACAACGGGGCTATAGAAGTTTCACTTCAAAAACATTAATAACTTCTTTCAAAATTCCAAAGTTTCAAGGCGCTTAAGGCACTTTTTCGTGTGCAGTTCCCACGTAGATCAGTTCGTAGTTCAGATATAGATGTTCAAAGTTGCCCTCTTCACCCCCGGTCACGGAAAAATTTCTCCGTGCTTCCAGCGTATTTACCGGAAAATAAAAAAATGGAATTTAAAAAAAAAACTTTTTTCTCTTTGTACTATCACATGGAAACACCCTCCGAAGTTACTGCCCTTAAGATTCTTAAAAATATTTTGAAGCTCGTGTAAATTGGGTACACTATATAGGTATAGCATGAACGAGTATATTGTATGGGCTAGTTTTGTAGAGATATCAGCACAATTTGTATAGCAAGAGATGCCTCGCCACGCTTAGGGCTGCGCTCAGTCCAAATAGTTCTCAGTCCAAATAGTTCTCTCGGAGGTGCACCCGGTCCGCGTAGACTACCCGCCGAAATGGCCAAGTGCCTGGCCACCGTGAAGGCGATTATAACGCGCGTGGTGTTCGCCTGCCACGGGGTCGTGGCGATATGGCAAGTGACGATATTCAAGGCCAACAAGAATTATTGGTATCTCGCGCTGCCCACTTTTCTGCTTTTCATGGAGGGAGTATTCACACTGACGATTAAAGAAAATCAAGAATGGAAATGGTAAGATTCCTTAAACTGCAAGCAATTGAGTAATTTTTAAACTGATTGAACACACCGTTGTCGATGCGTTAATTTTTAAAATTTAGGAATTAGATTTACAGGTTCATGCTTATCAATATTGTTTATACAAAGCGTAGGATTCCATGATATTAATGAGTTAATAATAACAATATTCAAACATCATTAATTTTCAGAAAAGCAAAAGTATTGAAAAACATAATTTTGTTAGGATAAATAAATATCACTATGAAAGCAAACAGCATTAAAAAGTTTTAACTAAAACAATTATTTTTTTCTTAACATTTTGGGTAAACCTATAAGCCATAAGCAATAATAATTACTAAAAAGGTACACAAATTATATAAACCAAAAACCAAATTTTTGTTAGGTATTACAAACATTACCCCCACTTACTTTGAGGATAACGTGGTTATAAGAACTTAAAATTAAACCATATCTCACTGCCTATCACTAGTAAAATTATCACGCTACCCGAATTTCTACCGATTTCTTACATATCTCCCTTAGGCATTTGAAGTTTTTAAGCTCTTAAAAAAGTATATGTTATTTTTTATGATAATATCTATCATCAAAAAAGATATGAATATTAATGAAATAATTATAAAAAACGTGAATGACATAGCAGACGTGCAACTTGAAGACATTATCGCGTAGTTGGAAGCGCCAGAAAAAAGGATTGATGGATATAATATGGTCATAGAATTTTTGGCGAATTTTGACGTAACCGAAAAAAATAATTAACATAAATGACCAAGAAGTGTACTGATAGTAATTAACATTGTTTGATTTCTTAAATTAGACGAGTTGCACCCGCGATAATTTGATGTTGCACCCGCGATTGCTTTAAAAGCTAAAAATTCATTGTTTGTTTTTGTTTTCTATATATTTTTTTGATTTTTTTTAGTTGATTAGTTTAACGCCTTACGAAATATCAAGGCACAACATAATAAATGTTTCACAATTAACAGACTTTTGTATTTTTGTCTTATGATCTGGAAAGGGTGGGCCAAATTAGTTGCACCCGCGATAGCACTTTGAACCTCCCTCCTGACTATTTAAATATATCAAAATTTATAAACTAATAAAAAGTGAATATGTTAACACATAGTTCTTCCAAAAATAATTTCATTAAAAATGTTTTTTATTTTATTATTAAGAAGCTTTACATGCGTCTAAATGTTGCACCCGCGATAATGGAATCACCCAGCTGTGAAAAAAATCACAATGTTTCTTTAAACGATACTTAAGACGCCTTCCGCGAGATTTTAGCTCTATTTGAAACGAATAGTGTTTTATTAGATATTTTAACAATGTTCACATCGATTTTGTCGCTTTAAATTAACACGCGGTAGAAGCGCGCTCCTCCAACATTGGTAATTAGTAATTACATATCTCACCATCTTCTTCTTTTTGAGCGCGGATGCGGCGCCTTAAGTAATATAGGTATTATAGAAATTCGTGATTTCACTAGGACGAAAATTTTTTTGTTATATCGTGCAATTTATAATATACTGTATAAATATATGTACGTTCATGAAAAACTATATCATATCCATAAATAATTTACAGTACCTATATAGTATCTTTCTTTGTTGACATTATAATAATATTACAAACATTCTGTATAAAAAATACAATATTATAAAAAATTTATTGGAATAACTTTTTAATAACTTTTAAAGTTTATACCTATGGCCGAGTTGGTTAGGGCGCATTGTTTGGTAAGACAAGGCATTGACTCGGTGTTCAATTTGCTGAATTCGAATCCCAGTTGCGACCGTTACCTATTTATTTTTCTGTGTTGTTCGGTTTCATGTTTATTTTAGATTTATTAGAGGTATTATCTTCTTACATGAACTTATTTTATAATTGCATGAAATTAGATAAATATAAAGAAATGTAAACAAATACAAATATGTATACGTATAATACACTATTTTGCAGGTATGTCGGTGAGAGCGAGGGTGTTAGAGCGAGGGTGTTAATGGTGACTTTTGGCAGATTGTGGTTGATATTTTTATACAAGCATCAATGTAAAAATTGTATTAAAAAAAAACCAAAGTCGCTTTTATTCAGAGATTGTTTTTTTAAATACGTCTTTTTTAATTCTAAGCAAAGGCTTCCCGAGGCATTGCAGGGAGCTTATACGGTTATTTTTAAGTTTTCCTAAAACATTTTTTTTATTTATATAAACATAATTTTTTTAAATTTAAATATATATGTATATAATTTTTTTTGTACCTGAGACCCCTTTGATTAAACAAATCTGGCCTCTCTTATTGAACAGGTATCTTTCATCTGGCATTGAAAAACTGTTAATCTCTTAAAACTGTTAGGTTAGGTTAGGTTCGAAAATCATCTCTCCACTTCGTCGGTATACGGTTTAAAAATTATTTTACAATTCGTCCATGACCTTATTATAACCAACACCACCTCAGCCCAAGTCAGAACACTGAAACAAATCGGCCTCTTACTCTACCTTACATAACTACTTCATTAGCAGACTTAAGAATATAAATTAAAATTTAAAAAAGAGGCCGATTTGACACATGTATTCTGGCCTGGGTTGAGGTGATTTTGTTTGAATGATTGTTTTTATTTTATTTTGTGTGAATGTTTGAATAAGAGGGCAGTATAATGTACAATAATGGGAAAGGAGAGGAAGAAACGACACCAAAAACCCTAGAGTGATATAATTTACTTCACAATGTGACTCGACAATCCTCTTATTTTGAGAATTTATAAATAAAAAAGGCAAAACCTTGTAAAAATTTTCAAGAGTATATTAATTTCCAAAATGAACACGGAAATTCTTATTTTTTATTTGCATGAAACAAACAGCTTACATAATACAAAGATCTATACGTAAGAAGGTAATAAAAGTTAAGTCAAAAAGTATTGCGTAAACATGAGTTATCTACGCTGGTTGATTTAAAAATAAGTATTAACGAGGAAGGTACTTCTTATATTAGAAAATATTACTATATATATATATATATACACATAGTTTTTATGAATAAATAGCTTTTCCGTGAAAAATCTTTGAAAAACTTATATTTTCGCAGGGTTTCGGAAGCAAGGGAATTTCTTTATAATAAATAATAAGAAATAATTTGAAAACTTTCTCAAAAACAGGAGAATTAAATTTCCGTGATCGATATAAAAGCAATTCTTGATTATTATAATTACTATACCGCAGTGTATTTACACCAATTTGAATGAGAACTGAAGTTTCTAATTTACAGTAATACACTCAGACCCTCCCACTAATAGGTCCCAGACTAAAGAAATTGATTATTTATTAACCCGAGAAAGATAATCTACGTCTTAGAGACGTAAGCGATACACAATAATTGCTGTTTTTTTTTCGCAATGTAGCGCGCTGTCTATCTCATTTAGCTCAGTTGGCGAACAGCGCTTGCATGGGGCGGCTTTGTCACCATGGTAAGTACAATAATTACGGAGAAAGAAGACGTATGATTACCTTTTGTGTATCTTTCAACTTGTTCGAATAAATGTGATATAACGAAATAAAAAAATGTATATATATTTATTATTTTTAAGTATAACGACTGATTATCATTTAAACTTTCATAGCATATAAAAAACACGATTTAGACATAAAATCAAACTTTATTTTTCATTTTAAAAAAGACTCAATATGTTGTAGCTGATTTCTAAGAGGTTTACAGAAGTGGTTATTTTTTTAATTACTATACATTTTTATAATTATTTTCATTTTATTTAAAGTACAAAACCCTAAATTAATTTGTCAACTACCTTTAAACTGTGTAAGTATGATAAATAAGTCAAATATACCTTTTTAAACTTCAGTACGTCTCTAAGTCGTATCATATCTTTAACGTAGGTAAATCTTTATCTTTCTAGGGTTAAAGTATAAATTCGATATTTTAAAAGTTTTATAAATTTCACGAAAAAAGAAATGGAAAAGATATTACTTCGAACACACCACACGGTCACAAAACACTCCTATCGGATCACTCTCAACTCAGTGATTACTAACTTGACATTTACCGCAATGGTGAAAACTTGAAAACCTAGAAAACTCGAATAAGTGAATGCATTGAATTGATTTGGTTCGCCGTTTTTCCGTGTCTTTTGGCATAGTCCACCCTGTTGTGGCATTGTGGGTATTGTATGAATGGGGGACAGAATCACCAAGGTGGAAAATTCAACCCATTTGTCGATATTTTAACAAGCTGCCCGTGATATTTCCCCCTAGCTGAACTGCGGACGGCCTTAAGAAGGGAAAAAGGTGCATAGTAAAAATATATATAGCATATTAAAAACAGTATCATTGTACTATATTTTACATCATTACATATTTTATGTTAGTACGATTTTTTAACGACAAATAGCCTCGTCATTCCCAGTAAAAGGTTTCATTATCTATTTATTGAGTCAACACATTAGTTAGCAACGCTTTTATTGTAGTGAACATGACGAGTATGTAAAAATTACCCAAGTATATTATAATATGGACTGTCATTTGGTCAAATGCGTTATTCCACACTTTATTGGCAAGGAAATATATTTTTTACAAACAACGCAAAGCTTCTGTTACTACAGTATTTCCTGAGATAACCTACGATGCTAACTATGTATTTAAATAGGTTGCATAACAGTTGATCCGCCGACACTTGCCCCCCCCCCCCCCCCCGCATACTTATATTCAGTTTGCATTCGGTTTAGAGAAAATATGGTATATACCTAACTAAATATAACTAAGAGGGCGTTCAAGTATTACGTAACGCAATTTTTGAATATGGAAAGTCGCTTAAATACCTTTTTTCTTGTTTCAATCGCATTTGCGGTAATAAATAAAACAAGAGATTTCGAGAACGAAAAGGATTGCCAACTTGGAAGATTTTAATTCCCTATTTTTTATCTAAATAAAGAAAAACATGTTACGTAACGCGTTGTTCGAACACCCCCCCCCCCCCTCGTATTGCACAGTAAGGTTTCACAAGACCCCCCCCCCCCAAGTGCGTTACGTAATACTTGAACGGCCCCTAAGGGAATGTACCGCCGAATAACCAAAGTATAAAACATATTTTCATTCAAATGCTACTTGTCTGTAAACTGTAATATACCAGCGTATAAGTAAAAAAAAATCGATCCTGTGTGTAAATTTGTTTGATATTCATACCAACTTATTATTAAAGGTATTTTTGAGGTCGATTTTTTACGTTTGAAATTGGTAAATAATGCGCAAAAAATATAATGCTGTAAATATCATTTCGGGGGACCAATTATTGTCGGCGGATCATCTTCCGGATCACAATTTAAGAACATTTTCTCACCGTCATAAATGTTTGGGTTATTCGTCCTTCCTCCTTCTTTAGGCAGCGTTTCGGACAGCGCACAGAATCCATGATGTGTGCATGTGTGGATTGTGGCGAAGTGCGAATGTTTATGTTCGTGGAAGTGATTCTGTAAGTTAATTTTTTTTCTATAGTTAACATAATTATTAAATGACTCAAAAAACCATTACAAAATTTTTGACTCACTTATTCTAGGATTTTTTTCTTGTAATTTTTTTACAGCCTTTGAAAGTGAACATTATTCAAACAACAGAACATAATATCGTAAAAGAATATCTTCCGTGACACCCGATGTCGTCAACCGGCTGAATTAGCTTGGCATCCTACTTTGACCTCTACCATGCGAAGAAGAAAATGTACAAAAAAATCAGCGTGTGCAATTCACATGCGGTAGAAGTGAAACCTTCAGAAAACTAAAGCAGACAAGAGTGGGGAGACTGCAAAGCACTTTTTTTTAACTATGTGAAGGAAGATTTTTTTCCATATTTTTGTTTTTTCCAGAGCGCCTCTTCCTATACATTTGATCATCTTATTAGTATTTGTGTTTTCTTCGGAGTCGCTAGACATCGCGTCACTTTCTTTTGTGTTTTCTTTGTCTGTTCATTTTGGAGTGGTTGGAAGATTGGATACTGATGTTACAAAAAAAATACATATTTTTTGGATTTCGTGGGATTCGATCCTTAGTCCGCTGACTGTTTGGTCGCTAAGATTTGTCAAGCGCGTTATACCACTAGATCAAAGGAGACTTGCGTGGGACCGTGGATTTATCATATTATATTGGAACCGAGTACCCGTGAAATAAATAAATATTTTATTGTTATCTCATTCTCTCGCAGGCTAAATCCTGTAGATGTACGTGTTTGTCTCTTTTTAGTTTTGCTCGCTTCTGTTTCATCGAGTTTCAAAACACAACAGTGTTAAAAAAGTGTTTCACTTTAAAAACTGTATTTACCTTTTATGTTGCGGTAATGGAACCTGCAACCTCCGATACAAAGTCAAACGTGTACTTCGGAGACCGTTTATTTTTGTCTATTTGGTTTCGGCCACGAATTTTTTTTTATTTTTTTATTTGAGAATTTTCCCAGGCCCCGCCTGTTACATGGAACAGCCCTAATGGTTGCAATTTCCTCAGGAAACGAACGTCGTTCACCGACAAACGATAGCTATTCTAAACGACTCGATAAAAGGTTTGGCGATCGCACTTTGTGTCATCGCGGTGTGGCGGAATTTCACCTATAGATACACAGGTGAACTAAAATATCGATCGATATCGAGCGCAGTTATTAGTACTGTCGTAATTCACCGGATACCTTGTATTTTTCATTATTACCCCTTTGAACTCAGCCTGGATAATAACAACACATTAAATGTTAAATAATAACTGTTAAATAAAAAGTTAAATAATCTTTATAGTTTCCTTACCTACATTTTTTAATGGGCGAATTGGGTTTTTCTACAAAGCTGAAATTATGAAGAAAACATAGAAACAGGTGTTTCTCGTTACTATATGAGATAATTTTTGAAGTAAAACTTCTTTACGCACGCTTGACTTGGGGAGTAAGCTGGTGAATGCATGACGAGAGCGTTACGAAAAGCGAGGCGAACCGTAGTTGAGAGGGAAATATAAGTTAGTGAAGATAGAAAGAGAGAGTTACGATTCGTATATTACTGTATGCACACGTTTTTTTTTAATAAATATGCCGCTGAAGACGTTAGTATAGGTAATATGTATATTAGAAGTATATCATATACCTACTAGAAGGGACTCTCCAGCAGCCTTAGAGAGTCCGGTAATCAAATGTAATAATCATTTGTGATAAAACGAGGCTACTTTATATATTTATTGTTTAATACTCTTTCGTACGCCCATAGGGCTTTTAAATTAGGTACATATTATGGCAATTTTTTTTTAAGGACTAGTTATTAATAATATTTTCCTATGGTTAGCAATTTGAATAAATTTAAAAAATTATAATTTTAAACATTTTCAGAAAAATATTTTGACATGAAAGTTTTTTTTAGGTGATATATTGTAAACATTGAGTCTGTTATATTTAAAATATCGATATTATTTGAATATTCGTTTGCTAAACTATGTGGTTGAGGAATAGTGACTTGGGAGGCGGATATGGGTGCCGCCGCCCCGGGAACCTTTTATAGGATAACTAACACCTCTGCCATAGGTCATCCCAAGTTGTTCGCTACCTTTGGTGACTTAGTAGGGGTGTCCGGGTTGAGGTTTGTCCGGGTCTTGGTGGCGGATACGTCTGCCCACCAGCTGCATGGCAGGCCGGATCGGGAGAGAATAATTGAGGGAGACCCTTTGACTTCTCCAGTTGTACTCTCCCGGAATATCGCCATGCACGCAGTGGATGGGACGGATAAATACTTCCGTCACTTCTGGGCACTCTGACACCCAGATTCCTACCCATCCCTAATACCCTTTTCCTTCCCAGAACTTCCTCACCTTACTTTCCTAAAAAGATCCTCCACACAGCATCCCCAAAGATGACATAGGCCCTGAGGGGAATTATTTTCCTCAGGGCCTCGTGTGTGGAGCTAATGTAAAAAATATGTATATATTAGTATTATCTTCTTCTTCAGTGATATACCTACTACGTGAATTTATTGGCTAACCCTAATGATTTTGTTTGTTTGCAGGTTCTGCCCGTCTGTGTTTATCTACCTGGGCAGCGTGGTGCCGGCCATCTGGCTGCTGGAGCTGCACAAGGTGGAGAAGAGGCTTCAGGCCCGGGAGGAACACTTCAACATCACTGCGGCGGCCGGAGTCGACCTCAAGGACCTCAGCAAGATGTTGGGGGTAAGATACTTAGGGGCTATGGAATTAAATTAATTGGATCGTAATGTACCTGTTACATGACAATATATTCTTAAGGTTTGGTAATATGTATGAAATCAAAGTAATCGTACAACATAATACAATTCAGTCTGTAATTTTTACCTCGACGGCAAGTAGAGAGCAAATTATGCAGACGAATTGTATACATAAACACGGTCTGTTATTTTCTATCACATGTTTCACGTGGAGTGCCCCGAATTTTGTGTCTAGGTCTTTTTATAGGCGATAGCGTTTGAATTTTTTCTCAAGTCAAATTTAATAGGGGGGGGGGAGGGGTGACACCACGCCCCGGGGGGTGCCACCCATGCTAGCTACGCCACCCGGGGAGGGGCAAGAGAAAAAGAGGAGGGGGGGTTGGAAAATTTATTAGAAAGTTGTCTGGCACCTCTACTTACCACAGTTTACTATTAACATCAAATTGATAAGAGAAATGGTACAAATAATATTGTTGTTTTTTTCCTGTAATGTAATCTACGATTACTATATCTTTTTTCCACTGCTGAGGCAGATGGTGGTGGGGGATGGGGGGGATGAACCCCCTAAACTACCTTCTTTATATAAGCCCTTGGAAAGGATCATTGTTTTAGTGTAAGTTTCAAACAGGCTGTGCTGTTTAATATAACACAACACAATATTTATTTAAAACTGCATTTATTTAAAGCAGACACGGCCACACGTTGTGGCTAACGAAACCTTTATAACCAACGCCATCTGTTAAATCAAATCCACACCACGCTGCCCGTTGCTGCTTGGCCAGATATATTATGTATTTCAACCAATTTACACAAAACCTTGAGAAATTATATACCTAAAAACCTTCCTCATGAATTACTCCGTCTATTGGTGAAAACCGCATGAAAATCCGTTGCGCAGTTTAAAAGATCTAAGCGCACATACAGCGGGAGCGACTTTATTTTATACTTAGTAAAGAAGACTACAATACGAAATTGAAATAATAATATCTCTGTTAGTTTTTAATGCTTTAGAAAGACCTTCAGGCATTCATCACAGCCGCTTTTCGAGTTTTTAACAGTTCTTAATGCCAGGAAATTATACCTCAAGGAGAACCCATAAATAACAACGGCATTAAAACCATCAATGTATATAACTAGGAATTTGAAAAAATAATCGATTATGAAAAAGATCGATTTTTCTCCAACAAAAATCGATTTTATCAAGCGATTTTAATTTTGTAAAAAATCGATTAATTAGTAATCGATTTTTTTACTTTTTTATTCTTCGTGTATTGCTAGTAATACTGTCATTTCAACGAAATATTTATCAGTAACCTCAGAAGAGCTTATACCTAGTGAAGTAGGTAATATAAAGCATACAAATAAATTATTTAGGAAATGAATTATGGTAGGTACCGACTAATATTATTTTGTATGAAAATGTAAAAAATCATATTACAAAAAAATGGTTAAATGGGTTACGGGCTATTTTTCTTAACTTTTTTTTACTTTATTTAAACCATAGGTTCCCAACCTTTTTTTGCCCACCGCCCACTTTGAGAATATTTTTTTTTCTAGCGCCCCCCAACTCGTATATCTGAAACAGAAATTGTCATCACGATTATATTTACCACAACGGGGGCGGCGGGGGGGGGGGGGGGGGGGGGGAGATAGGATGGGGCAAGATGCGTTTTTTTTTTAAATTTTTATTGTATATTTTATTTGGTGACCGGCCAACTCAGAATGAAACCAACTCAGCACCTCATAAAGATCACTAAAGAGTGATGATAAAAAAAATGGTTAAGATAGGTTAGGGTTACCGGCAATTTTAAAATTATTTTTTCATTGCTTTCAATGACCTCTCTGAGGTGTTTCTGAGATGGTTTAATTCTGAGTTGGCATGGAACCGTTCTGAATTATTTTCATTTTTTTTACTTGAGTTTTATTGCTCAGAAAGATTACACTTATGCAGTAATTCACGTGACACGCTACAGTGGTATTATAGACCAATTTCCGTGTTTTGACGTCTAACTATCTCTTTATCCTGCTTTTCTTTTTCTTTTTAATCTTTTCTACAATTTTTTAATTTAACATTTCAAAGTTAGTGTTTTATTTTAATTTGTTATAGATTATGATTCCTGAGTATTTAATTTCTTCTACTTCGTCAATATTTTGATTATCTATATTTAGGGTAGTAATTTCGTTGAGTTTCTTCTCTAATACCATGAACTTACTTTTATTTTCAGTTTAATATATAATATAAAAGTATTCTTAAAAAAGCGTTTTTTGACAATGCATCTCCCATATTATTTGGTATAATATATAAAAGAGTGTCATCAGCAAAAATTTGATAGAACAGTACTTTAGGCATTTCACTATATCATTAATATATATACTTAATAAATAGGAGCGGTCCCAACACAGATCCTTAAGGAACTCCGAGGTTTACTTGTTGTTCTTCAGATATAGCATCTCCAATTTTGTTTCTTTGTTTTCTATTTTTAATTTTATATTAGTATTTCTCTATCTTTTCAAAAACACGTCTAAAATCCAAGAACACTACTATTGTGATTTTCATCTGATCCATACTGGTTTTCCATTATAAATATTTTTTTCTAAACCCTGCTGTTTTACAAGAATGATATTTTTTTTTCAATAAATTTTCTCATCTGTTCTTTAACTATGGATTCTAGTATTTGTTCATATTTAGGTTATCCATTTATATTTCTGAGGTTTTCAAAATTTTTAGCGTTTATTATTTTGGGCACTGGTGGTTATTATGGAAGTTTTCCACGACTGCGGAAAAATTCCCTTTAACACAGATTAATTTATTAGTGCAACTACTTAAATTTAACTATGCCTATAGTAATTCCAGGCGTCGATGATTTTTGCGTCATCGTATTAAAAATTTTCATTAAATACTCACTGATACCTGAAAATATTATTATTTTCTCTTCTTTCCGATGATTGAGAAGAAGTATCTGTGAATAATGAAATACTCTTATGTTTTCGACACTTAGAGTATTAAATTTGGCTATTTTAGTTTTATCATCTTCAACTCCATCGGGAACCGATCCTGAATTTTCTTAAATTTTCTTTCCGAAAGAACCTTCTACAAAGTATTGGGAAACTTAAAAAAAAAGCGAAATGATGGCGTGACCAAGGGAAACAGGAATTCATTTTATATATAAATACTAGCTGGTCCCGGGATGCGTTGCTATGCCATTTAATAAAGAAATTGTTTCTCCCTGAGTGTCCTTTTCCATTCGTCCCGTTCCCCTTCCGCCTCCCCTTCTTCTCCTGCGTCCTCTTTCCCTCTCGCGTTCCCACTCCGTCACCTCCACCTTCCCTCTCCCCACTCCACTCCCCCCCTTCCCCCGTCCCGCAAACCCTTCTCCCGATTTCTCCTCCCCCCTCCCAGGTACCCCTCCCCCTCCCAGGTTTCCCTCCCCCCTCTCGCGTTCGCCTTCCACCTGCCCCGCCTTTCCTCTTCCCTTTACCGCTCCCTCGTCCCGCCAACCCTCCTCCCGCGTTCCATATATTCAATCCCCAGTACATTCAGTTTTTAAACAGCCCGCGTGCCACCTTTTACAATTTTTATTCAAATTTCCATTTTTCATGTATATCTAATTTGGTACCTATTTAAAATATCTAAAATTCTTGATTCGATTCAAACTATCAGGGGAGTACCTACTATAAATAAATTTATCAACTTAAAGATTTTCAAAAATAGAATTTTATTTAACAATCATTGTTTTGCAAAATGTAATTCTCAAACACGCGTACTATCAAACGTGCGATAGTCGTTTAGGTTAGTAATAGGTTTCTGAAATTATCCAATTTTTGCGCAATTTTCTTAATTTTTCTCTCCGTAAGAACCATCCTCGTACTTCAAGGAATATTCTAAAAGAAGAATTAGCGAAATCGGTTCAGCTGATCTCGAGATTTGCGCTTAGCAACACATTTAGCGATTCATTTTTATATTATAGATATATTCGTTGTAGGCTTTAGTTCATTTACTACTGGTTTCAGGTGTCCTATTAGTTCATCGGCTTTTCTGTCTAAATTTCCTTGGTTATCGCAGATCCACTTTTTGTTTTGTAATGCCGTACACAATTTATCCTTATTATAGTTCTTTTTATTCCTGTATATATATTATACTTCGTGTTCCCTGAGACTTCAGACTATTATATCTAATTTTTGTAATAATTGTTTCGTGATCAGATTGATTTTGAATTCTTCCGCAGCATTAACTTCCGCGTAAAAGTCATTTGAAATTACCAAATCAACCATGGTTTTAGATTTTTTTCATATTCTTGTATAATTTTTGACAAGTTGCTTCCAACCTAGGCAATTTATGATGATTTGTAATCTTGTGCTTTTTGTATTGAATATTAAAATCTCCACAGATGATTTATTTGTTTGCTAATGGCACCATTCTTCAAAAAAATCTAAGAATTTTGTATCATTTTGATTTGGGGAATGACAAATAGCTGCATAGGTTCCCAGCTTAAAATCCTTCAATAGCCAGTAGGTATCCAGGTATTATTTTTATCTAGTACCGCATTTGTTGTGACTTTGTAAGAGATATTGTTTACACACTCACACACATACACTACAGAATTAATGTGATAACTCCACCTGTATGCCTGCTAAATGAGTCGCATCTAATTGTCGAATAGCCCTGAAATGTTGTTTCATTTTGGTTAATTTCTTCGGTAATATAGGTTTCGCTCATCATCACCAAGTGCAGTTCGTATTCTTTTAGCATGTCTTCGACTTCTTCGATATGTGCTAGTAAACTAGCTATGGATTTCTCTGGGTCTCCTACCGCCCCCCTGAAAGTCTGATACGCCCCCCAATTTTCTCTTTGCCTTCTACCGCCCCCCTGAAGATCTGAAACGCCCCCAAGGGGGCGTTATCGCCTACGTTGGGAACCTATGATTTAAACGCTCATAGCGCTAGATGTACTTTATTATAGCGCACATATAATGAAGTACTTAAATCTTTTTTTTTAAATGTAATGAAATTAAAGAATTGACAAAATACAGGTGTAATATAAAATATAAGAAAACAAAATATACATATATAGGTTACATAAAATACAAGAGTTGAAACAAAGAAGGTAGAGTATAAGTGAAGTAAAAATAGAGAATCTACCAAAATCCTCCATAACCAACAATAATATTAATAAAGATGTTTAAAACTGGTGTTTACAATAGGTAGAAATAAATCACAAACACGACTTGAAGTTAGCTAAGTTCAAATTGTTAAACCTTCCTTTTTGTTGAAATGCCACTTTGTTGAGTTATCATGCAACCGTATTTTTAAGGAGGAAGTTAAGACCGATGAAAAGAGCAAAATTTTAAAATAAATATTATCTCTATTTCAGGGTAAAATTCACCTGCCTGATATACCGTTCAGCACGGAGACGTGGGTCACGCTGATTGAGCAATTCCTGATGCTGACACTCATCGTGGGGAGGTGGCTGCTGCCCAAAGGAGACTTGACCAGAGATCAACTGAGCCAATTGCTTCTAGTATACATTGGTAATTTAAAATAATATATTATTGAACATTTTAATCTCAAGAAGTGTGATCTGTAGGTACCGATTTGAAATAATACTGATGATGCCAATATATTTACAGAAGACCTTTAAATCCTGCCGAGCGATTCCATATCTTTTTTATGGGATCGTTATTGGATAATGGACGTTAACTCCCATCAGATTTGTGTTTTTTTAAACGTATTTACTGTCACATAATTTATTTTAGATCGATTTAAACACGAATTCCGGCAAGTATGAATGATTATTTTATTCATATAATGTACGTTGTACATAGAAAAAGCAAATAACAGCCATAAAAATCACACAAATTAGACAGGAGATCACGTCCGTTGTGTAATAATGATCCCACAAAAAATACGGAATCATTTGGCTGGAGCGAATAAAAATTTTAATTTTTATTTAATAAAAAATCATGCGAGTATCTACCACATATCCAAATATGTTTCAGAATTTTGAAATAAAATGAGAATTAATCTAGTTTTATATAGTTAATAATAATAATGACGATGGTCTTTTTTCGGAATATGGGGAGGTTAGTGCAATCCCACACATCTGGTAAAGAGCATAAATACATACACATATATGAAGATTCAACCAAGAATGTACATATTCATAAATAAGAATAAAAATAAAACAAAAAGAGAGAAGTACACAACGCAATGTTAAAATATTTACTGATCACTTATATGCTTTATTAGTCGATGTCGAAGATTGTAGGAGACATTGTGCTCTCCATACAAGATATGTATACAAACGTTGAAACTCAAGTAAGATGCACATCAGGGACATCACCAAAATTTCTAATTAAAGTGGGGGTACACCAAGGATCTGTCCTCAGCCCACTGCTATTCATAATGGTCATGAATTATCTAACAAGTCAAGAAATGAACAGTATTCTCAAGACTATGCTTTTTGCAGATGATGTAGTACTGATAGCAGATAATCATTGTGACTTACAGAATAGCCTGGAAAGATGGAGAAAGATCCTGGAGGATAATGGCCTAAAAATTAGCAGGAAAAAGACTGAATATTTGTATTTACCATTTGAAGACACAAACGCTGTAACTCCTTCGATGCAACTGGATGGAGTAACATTAGCCAACTGTGATTCATTTAAGTATCTGGGCTCACTAATCCACAGAGACGGAGGATGTGCAGCGGATGTCATCCATAGAATAGGTGTGGGATGGATTAAATTTAGATCCGTAACAGGAATATTGTGTGACTCCAAAATGCCTATAAAACTGAAAGGAAAAATATACCAGACCATTGTAAGACCCGCAATAATGTATGGCTCCGAATGCTGGACTATGTACAACTCCTACACTAGGCAACTTGAAACAGCAGAAATGCGAATGCTTAGATGGTCGGCAGGAGTATCATTAAAAGATAAGATCAAAAGTTCACGCATTCGTGGTAGCCTGGGTATCACAGACATAAATAGCAAGCTGGAAGAACGACAGTTGAGATGGTATGGACATATAAGACGGAGACCATCAGACCGCACAGTGAGGCAGGCAATGTCTATGGAGCTTCATCGACAGTCATCCAAAGGAAGACCGAAGAACTCCTGGACGACTGAATGTTCCAAAATTCTTCGGAGAAACGGCCTGGATGAAGGCGATACCCAGAACAGAAGATATTACAACCTGAGAACGAGAAGAGCCGACCCCAACAGCCTACCTAGGCAATGAGTTGGGACAGCGCAAAGGAAGAAGAAGAAGATTGTAGGAGACAATATCTTTCTTCAATGTTCTTCCATACTTTCACTTGTGTATGACCTTTATCACGCTGACTTGTTCTACACGGTCTTCTGTGCAATGTTTAAGTATTTATCAACTTACTTACTAGTTGGGAACGGCTCAGTACATTGTGCGGGCGTCGTGTGGATGGAGTCATTAACCCTGATATTATGGTGGAAGAAAACTTTAAAAAATCGAAGTATAAAGCAAAAACTATCAAAATGATACAAAATTACAGCAAATTTTATATGCAAAAGACGCCCTCTCCATATCTATAAATAAATATAACAGCATCTTTCCTATGTAGTAATTTCCTCTAAGTACTAGGATTTTAGCGGAAAGCATTCTTTTTTTTTTTTAAAGAAAGACAAACATTCCCGGGTTACGAATAACCCAAAAATGTTTGAAAATCTCATACTACCATCACAGTAAGCGGAAAATGTTGCTTCGTTGAGTCGTGATAGAGGACTTAGCCAGCCGAGGAATCGAACATGGAACGCTTGGTGGGACCCAAACGCGATGACCACTCAACCACTGACTGGTCACCAATATTATTTACACAATTCTGTGTTTTACATATTATGTGCTAAAAAATAACACTGGGAGGCATAATGGTCCGGTACATAAGTATGATATTTTAACCACTCGAGCCTCGAGCCCATTTTAGGAGGGTCAAAACATTTTGGCTTTGCAAAATCCAAATACTTGCAATACTTGCAAAATCCAAATCCAGGAACTAATTAGGCGACTTACTGAAGAACTAATTAGGCCACTTGAGGAATTCGAGATGTGGATCTACAGAAGAATACTTAAAATAAGCTGGATGGACAGGGTTACGAATGAAGATGTTATGGTTCGGATGAATAAAGAAAAGGAAGTAATTAAAACTATAAAAATCCGAAAACTTCAATATCTTGGACATGTGATGAGACATCCAGATTCTGGATCTCATAATGCAGGGAAAGATTGCCGGGGAAGATGGGGCCCTGGAAGAAGGAGAACCTCATGGCTAAAAAACCTGAGACAGTGGTTTGGCCAGTCTACCGTAGTGCTATTCCGGGCCGCAGTAAAGTCCGCATAGCCAACATCCGTTGAACGAAGAAGAAAATCCAAATAAATGCAGTATTTCTGAACGCATCTGAAAACTGAAAATTGTTATTGAAGGGTGATGAAATACGCTATCAAATTTTGTAATTGGAAAAAACATATAATTTACGAAATATAAATTTTTTTAATGCAAACATGAAAAAATGGCCACTTTACGTTTTTTCTAACAAAAATTACTGATAATGAAATTTTTTTTTAATTCACGCATATTTTATTAGGCAAATGTATTTTTTGACGTTTCATGTAAAAATAATTAATAAAAAATTCCTTAAGTTAAAGTTTCTTTTAGTTAATTTTTTTTTCAAATGGCGGAGGGAAACTTTGGATTCGTAAAGGTGTACCTACATTTTAAATATTTTGTGGTTAATTTTTATACAATATAAATCTTGGTGTTTTCTCTTTCTAACACCGTTTAGACCAAATTTTTACGAGTTGTACCAAAAACTGAACAAATTAGCCTGAGTGGTTAAAATATCCAATAGTGAACCGTACAAGACGAATATTTTTGTATAATTCGCTTCAAGTTTTTCTGCATTATTCTGCTTGTGTTTATGAGTAATCTGAGTATTGTACCAGATAGAGGGCACACTTTTACATATAACTGCACACTCAACTCAAATTATGATGTTTCGACTGGATGATTGATATACTTGTAGAACTCCGGATGCGTGTTGGAAGATCTGTAATGCGTTCTACTAAAATCACAATTTGCAAATAATATCAGGTATTGATGGCGAAAAAGATTTACACAACTTCCGGCACTTAGAAAAAAACAAAACGAACGTCGTTTAACTGCGGTTCAATATCGATGGTTCTACATTCAAACATTTTAATATGGTTAAATATTTTATCGTAGCAGAGGCTGGCTGCTACATACTTTTCAACTTTCCCCCACCAGTTCGGCATTGTGTGAACAACTTAATTTGTGTGAACTATGCTCTTATTGCTGGAAAACTCAAGATGAGCTAACATTTTCCAAATGTGCATTTTTGTACACATAAAAAAACCCATTCCATTCAACTTAATTAGATATGTAAATAGGTATCTAAGTTTATTCTCTATTTCAGGAACTGCTGCAGACATAATCGAATTTTTCGATTCCTTCAAGGACGATAAGATAGTTTCAGAGCCGCTACTGGTTCTGCTAACCCTGGCCATCTGGTCCTGGAGCTTACTACAGTTCACCGTGGTCCTCACGGCCACAAAGTCGAGAAAGTCCCGCGTTAGTACCAACGGCAGCTTAGGTAAAACGTATGTAATTTTACGCAATCTCAATCAATTGTAAGAACCTAGACATAATACGCA
The DNA here is from genome assembly GCA_917880885.1 of Limnephilus marmoratus. NCBI lineage: Eukaryota > Metazoa > Arthropoda > Insecta > Trichoptera > Limnephilidae > Limnephilus > Limnephilus marmoratus. The sequence continues at coordinate 37,105,270 of OU862920.1, read as the reverse complement.
CTAATATACCCACCCAATGTAATCTTAATTTTTTATATCTGATGTAGATAGTATTGCACACCTTAGAGATAATAGAAACAATGGGAGTTATGGTATGGAAGTGAGCCGACTATAATTGAGCAATGAACAATATGCACGAACAACGGATCAAAGCGGCGAAGCGATAATGATGCCTTTGGTGAAACTTAGGAAGAAACAAAGGCGGTGTGCGGCTGTGCATAGATGCGATTTGCATTGTCATATATGAGCGACGTTGGTGACATTTTCATCCTGATAAGGGGCGATCCATAAATTACGTGCCACAAATTTCATAATTTTTTGACGCACCCCCGTCCCTTTCACATATCGTCAGATGTGTGGGACTCCCTCCCCCCTATTGTGACATCACATATTTTGCAATTTTACGTCTAAAAATAATCAAAACAGCAGTTCAAATTTTTTTTACATGTGACATCACAGAGTCATACCCCTTGTCAGACTTCTCTACTCCCCCCCCTTAAGGTGTGACGTAATTTATGGATGGCCCCTAATGGTTCATGGCTTATCTTGGATGTTTCTATTATTACGGTTTGTTTATCGCTGGAATAAAAACGTAACATTATTTCTTCAAAAACATCATACTTATTTTGTGGCACTATTTTAATAAAAAACTAACCATATTTATAAAAGTGATTAATTTTAAGTGCTGATTATTTTTTAATGTAATATTATTTTTATTACTACCTATTTATTATTTGTAGTAAATTGCTGTTTATGTATGCGTTTATTCTTTTGTGGCGCTGCTTCCTGTTGCGAATATTGAAAACAAATTGAATGCAATATTATTTAAATGATCGTATTATTTTGGGCAAACATTTGCAAAAACACAATAGTTTTGCCCTTTGCGCCACATTATTATTATGATTATTATGTTATATCCCTGTATGTTTTTTCATCTGCACATCTTACGTTCCGACAATTATTGCTTCAGGCGACGTTACCGTATAGCCTTCCAATATGCCGTAGCGCCGTGTGCCCATTTGGAGTGAAAATGAAAACAATTTGCAAAACTTATGCTAATTTAGCTGAAAAAACTGAAATTTACAATTCATACGAATTTTTTAAATTAAAACTTTTATAGATTTTCCACTTATTTCCGATAAACAAGTGGAGAAAAGTTATAATAGATATACATATACCTAATAGTGTGTCACAAATTTCATACAGCGTCACTGTTTTAAATTATAATTTATACTTAGCTTTTTAATTTCAATTTATTTGTATAATTTTTGCATAATATTTATGGTAAAACACTTTTAACTTGATCGCCCCTAAACAACTTATGTATACTGGTGGGAAGGTTGGGAATCACTGATTATGATAGATAGATATGCAAATAATAGTTGTTTTGTTACAGAGGTACAACTGAAACATGTTGCTGCTCAATCGACGTGTGCGCGATAATGATGAACATCGCTCTGCAGGACGCCCCCTTCCTCGCCTTCAGGCTTCTCATTATTATACACTACGGGATCGTCAGCTACATGAATGTATTTTTCACATGTAAAAATACACTGGTAAGACAAAAAAGTAACCAACATCGTTAACCCATACTACTGCAAAACATATATACGCACAGTGGCTCCCTGCCTTTGTTTCTGTACCCACACACCAAACTTTCATTGGCAATTTGATTGGCCATAGGTCAGTGACAGTCCGCATGCTTCCATGTCAAATCTCCCTTCAAGAAACCATCTTATTTCAGACAATATTAAGATATTGTACATTATGGACATAATAGGACAACACCTACTGTAACTATGTAAATATAATATATTATTTATCTTATAATTGAGGAGCTGTATAACAACTTTTGATAAAAATTATAGTTTCGAGTAAAACGCAATCAAAACTTTTTGAAATGTAACTTGCAACTTTTAACCGTACAGAGGCTGAGTTGGCATTGCGTTTGGTTCCTACCCAAGCATTGTAAGTTCAAACTCGGCTAAGTCCTCCATCAAGAAAAAGCAACATTTTCTGCTTACTCTCTTGGTAGGAGATTTTCAAATACTGTCAACTTATACGTAACCAAGGAATGTTTGTCTTTAACCCATTGGCCACAGAATTAATGAGCAAAAAAATTGGCCTTCACCACTGAATTAATTTTGTACCAAAAATTGAAAACCTGCATTGGTGTACTAAATCTATTGTAACTTTTAAACCATATATTCAAATAAATTAATTTCTTTAAATTTATTTACATATTCGATTAAGGTAAAGAAAAACATTAAAATAAAATTAAAAAAATATATTGAAATGTCTGTAAATAAGGATACAAATATAACCTTCTCTTTTTTCGTAAGTTTTTTTTCACATTTTTATTTAAAAAAGTTACAAAAAAACATATTATTCATAAATCAAACAATAATGATTGTTGTTTTTTACATGCATATATTACTAATGACTAATAAAATAATGGTATGATAGTCCTCAAAGCAATCAGGGACGTTCAGGGTCACTACCAAAAGCCTAGAACCACTCGCAATTTTGAAGAAATTAAATGGCGGCTGGCAGCATACAAAACTTGGAACACAAATATCAGTGAAAAAACATAAGAAACATTTTATTGCCAATTCTTCGAAATGAATGATTAATTATCTACAGAATGTTCGGCATTTAAAATTTTATTCAAAAATGTCATTGTTGAGCTCGTATTCCGTTTTTTGGCGGACCTACTCTAGCCCGTCAGCGTGCCGGGGTTTGTGGTTAAGTACCTGAGTTGCACACCCGGCAGGCTGTCGGGGTTTGTGGCCAATGGGTTAAATAAAAAAAAAAACACAAAAAATTGTGTTTAACGTTTGTGTGTAGCTCTTTCTTTTTAAACTTACAGAAGGGGCCGTTCAAGTATTACGTAACGCACTTGGGGGGGGTGGGGGGAGTCTTGTGAAACGTTACTGTGCGTTACGAGGGGGGGGGGGAGGGGGGGGTTCGAACAACGCATAACGTAACAAGTTTTTCTTTATTTAGATAAAAAAATAGGGAATTAAAATCTTCCAAGTTGGCAATCCTTTTCGTTCCCGAAATCTCTTGTTTTATTTATTACCGCAAACGCGATTAAAACGAGAAAAAATGTATTTAAGCGACTTTCGGAACTTTCATGTAAAAATTGTCACTTGGGCATTACGTAACGTTTAGGGTGGGGAGGGAGAACCGAAAAACGTTATGGCGCGTTACATAAGGGGGAGGGGGGGTCAAAAATCTTCAAAAATTGCGTTACGTAATACTTGAACGCCCCCTAATACATATTTATACAGCATATTAAGAAGGGATTGGAGATACCAAAAAGGCCATGGGAGCAAAAGCAGTTAAGTTGTTATTGCATCCAGCTACTCAAAATGTCCACACAAAATAAATAAATAACAATTAAAAATCTATGGTCTCCGTGGTGCAATGGCTTATTCAGTTGACACTGTTTCAAGTTATATGCAAGTTCGTTACCTGACACATCAAAAATCTTATCAATGGTTCTTTTCTTGCATGTATTTATTTGGGAGGCGGAATGGGTACCGCCGCCCCGGTATTTTATTGGATAACCAACACCTCTGCCATAGGTCACCCCAAGTGGTTTGCTACGTTTGGTGATTTAGCAGGGGTGCCCGGGTTCATGGGGTGAGGTTTGTCTAGGTCTTGGAGGCGGATGACCAAGATACACTGAACCCCAGAGTCCTACCCACCCCTTAAACCCTTTTCCTTCCCATAACTCTCCTCTTCTTCCTTTCCTTAAAAAAAAACCCTCCACACAGCATCCCCAAAGATGACATAGGCCCTGAGGGAAATTATTTTCCTCCTTGTGTGGAGCTCATGTAAAAAAAATAAATTTAGGAGCTATTCCTAAATCTGTTAGTCTGATCATCGCGATGTCGATTGTTCAGTACATAGAAGCTTACAAACAAATAAATGAATCTTGGTTAATAATATTTCGTTACTATTAATTTGCAAGTCAATGCCATACTTACATTTTACACTAGTCGATTCGACCTCCAAATACTTTCATTGTCAGTTGGTGAAGAGTCGCACGACACTCTGAATCTTCTCATTTCATCTTCAGTGTTGTTCGGGCTTGTTATAGGTGCGATGAAACATTTTAAAATTTAGAAATAGTACCCCAGTCTATTTACGAATATTAACTCTTGGTTTGCGGCTGCAAAATTTTCACCTTCAGCTATCTGTTTCTATTTTCGCCATAATTTACTTATTTTTTGCAAAATTATGTTTTTGTAAATATGCAGTTTCTCCAGAATAGTTAGTTATATTCACAGAATTGTTTTTTTAAACATATCCATTTGGATATGCTGGTGTTTAAGAGATTAAACACACGCAAAATATTAACACAGTTACTCAGGTTGCTGGCAATGAAAATATTCCTTATTTTTATCAAATACTAGAGAATTCCCGGCATGCGTTGCTATGCCACTTAATAAAGAAATTGTTTCTCCCATTCTTCCCATTCCCCTTCTGCCTCCCCTTCCTCTTCCTCTCCAGTATCCCCTTCCCACTCAGCTTTCTCCGCCTTCCCTCTCCTCAATCTCCCTCTCCTCAATCTCCCTCTCCCACTTCCCCCGTCCCGCGAACCCCACTCCCCCCTTCCGGAATCCATACATTCAGTCCCGGTACATTCAGTTTTCAAGCAGCTCGCGTGCCACCTATTCCAAATTTTTTATACAAATTTAATAATGCCAGAGCTCACCAGTATGTATAGAAACCATCGCGGGCATGCACACATCAAATCCCCAAAGTTTCATCTTAATCGGATGAATGCAATAGCAAGGCATAATTTCATGATGTCAGAACTCACTATTATATTTAGAAACCATCGCGGGCATATGTACACCAAATCTCCAAAGTTTCATCGCAATCGGATGAATGGTTTAGCAACGCATAGACATCTAATATAAAAATACATAAAAGCATATTTTGATTTTTATATATATACAGATTCCTAGATGTCTTATCTAAATAAAAGTAGTACGACAAAATAGGTTGTTTATACGTAATAATGAAGTGATTTAAAAGTCCTCAAAGTTATGTCTAAAAGAAAAATATGCAATTTAAAGATAAATATTAAAAAATATTTGTGATATTTTGCAGGTAATCCTTCTTCAAATATATCGCTTGTATGTGGTGCATTCGGAAACCAATAAAGCAAAAAACGGTAAAGCCGCTAAGAGAGTAGAAAATAAACGCAATACAGAAGCAAAAAGTGGCAGCCACAGCCGGGCAAACAAGGCGAGGCAAAAAGTGAAGATGGCCGACAATGACAGTCGCGATATGGAAATTGGTAACATTGCCATCATTTCCAACCCGGCGGATATTCACAGGCTAAGTAAAAAAAAGAACATAAAACTGAGGTAAGTTTAGCACTACATACTAAAGTGCAATGATTATCGCCAAGGTGTTTCTTTAGTTTAAATATCAATTAAGTACGAAAATCACTTACAACAAACATTAAATAAGTTATAGAAAGCGCAAAATAAGTTATAGTAAGCATAGAAACCGACAAGAAACTTCAATAAATAAAAATACATTTTTGTTAAAGCGAAATGCAGACAATACCATACCTGATAAAGAGACATTTCAACTTCTTCAAACTTCGCAAAATTACTTTGTGGCATCATTAATTATATAATGAATAACAGATCATTTTGTATAAACCACTATATTATAAACAATATCTACATGTTTCGATAACAATGTTATAATAATAATAATTATTATACCTAGGAATCTGATTCAAAATTTAAGCATATTAAATTTGTCAAAGAATTTGTATATAAAAATGCAAAAAGCAGTAATTTTAAATACATGTAGGATTACAAAAGATTTTTTAAATATTTATATTGAGGGATCAGTAGGATTTATAGGTTCAATTAGCAATGCCACAGAGCCGAACCCTCTGATATGAAAATATCTGGAGTCGGTGAATTATATTCCCATTTGGTCTCTAGTAGGTTGACATGTTGTTCTTGTATTGTTTTGTATTTATAATACTTATATAGTGCAATTGCATAATGTGGATTCACTAGATGATCATTTGGGGAAGTGTATGAAAGGGTTTAGTTTTTCCTTCTTTTTTTTTTTTTTTTTTTTTTTGGGGGGAAAATTTAACCCGGACATTTAAATCTGGTGCGTAAAAATTTTATAATATATTAACATATCCTGATGAAGATAACATTGTTATTGAAACATGTAGATATTGTTTATAATATAGTGGTTTATACAAAGTGATCTGTTATTCATTATATAGACATTTTAACTTTTGTTTTTAACAAACCCAGTAGAGATAATATTCAAAGGCAAGTTTTGAGTTTCCTTCACAAGTAAATATGTAAGAGGGCATACATTAATTATGTGAGCTCAAAATTGGGGGGAGGGGTCTAGTAAAATCTCATTTAACCTGAGGAGGGGTAAATAATAATCTCACGTCAACTTTAAAAGAATATGTATTATTATAGAGATAATAAAAAAAATTATTAAATTGTTCCACTTCTTTTGAAGTGTCCCATTTTAGTCCTTTAACATAGTGTAAATCCCACTAAATCTCACTTAATCTCACCGAGGGGGGGAGGATAAATTGAAAAAAAAAAAAAAACAGCTCACGTAATTAATGTACGGCCCCTAATATAACGCAAACCTTATGAAATTTAAAATGATTGGTGTGGTTTCAAAAGTATTTTCCTTCTGTTTCAATTCAGGGCTTTCATAATGACAAACAAGGATGATATTCGTGACCTCAACCTTCTGAAAACTTGGAGAGAAAATGAAAAAAAATCAGGGAATGATGGCAGGTAAATGTAATTGTTTTAGTAAGAATGTAGTACTTTTTTCATGAAGGTATTATTTGTGATTTTAAAAACACTTTTAAAACTATTTTTAATTTTGAATACAGAAAAAAGGGTACAAGAAATAGCAGAAAAGATACCGGATATTCCACCGCTAGTTCACAGGCCTCAGTATCGAGGGCCAAAAATAAATCAAACAATCAATCGCAATCCACAAAGAGTAAAAGCTTGGACAAAGAAAGGAATGATGGAAGTCCACAAAAGGGTTCCAAGAACCGCGCTGACAAATCGTCCTCAAGTAAGAAAACAAGCAAAAATTTGAAGGTATCAAAGAATTCGAGGGATGAGATATACTCAGAAAACAGCGATATTGAGACTCTCAGTAACAACGGATCGGAAGAAAGCAAACACGAGCAGAGGAGAAGGAAGAATAATTCCATTAGTGAAAATGACTCATCTGACGTCAGTGAATGACATTTTTGGTGCAAGATTTTATTTTACTGGATTTTATTCCTGCTGGAATGTGTCTGCATCTTTTTCCTGTTTTCATCAAATTTATTTGATCCACTGAAAAACTAGACGCCATGTTACAACTGGAAATGGAAAAAAAACACATCGCCAAAACAAAATGTATGCATTGTCGCTTTAAGATGAGGAACTAGGAGGACTGGGAGGAAATCTTCAAACAACCATTGAATTGACAAATGAGTTATGGAGAACGTATCCCATGCAAGTGATTTTGTGTATTGGTACGCACAAATACTATTCAAGGGAAACAACTCTCGAAGTTCAGATTACACGGCATAAAGTGATTGGAATCTTGATATAAAATACATACATATTATGTCATGAAATGGAAGAAAAATCTGCAGAGAGATAGCATTAGGCGCACGCAACCCAGTCTGGGTAAAGAGATCATACAACATAATATATCAATCCAGCCTGGGTAGGCAACCAGAGGAGTAACTCTATTTATGTACAGCGCTGCGTTTTGTTCGTTGCCCGCAACAAATAAAGAAAGAAGTTAATGGAATTGGAAAATTACAATGCTTTTCGGCAGTACACTGCTCTGCCCAAGAAATGCGATTGAACATTGATTTCTGATGGAAGATATTATGCTAAGGGCCAATAAGGCTATAATTAGAGTTACTTATTAATATATTTGTAGCAGATATTATGGTAAATACAAGTAAAAATATATTATGAATGTGTATTGGTACACTTCAGTAAGGATAGGTTCCATTTTAGTTAAAAAATTTAATCAAAAAATTGTATTTTTTTAATATTGAACTAATTTATGCATATTATATTCCATCATACTTGGTGTCCAGAAACTAGCTTATTTGGAGTCGATTTTGTAGAATATTTTGTTCTTTTGGAACTTTCATTTTCGGATAATTCGAGACCGAAGTTGGATTTTCTTTGGTCAAATTCCTGCGTCGTAGCGAAGACTTAGGTTCATTGAATTGTTAACCCTTAAATTAGTGAAATGGAAAAAAAGTAAAAATAAATCGCAGTTTCCCTGTGTCACTAGTTTCTGAGATAACCAAGCCGAAACAGAACGAAACCAGTAACAAAACATTGATAAAATAGAACACTTGAAAAGTGATACATATAAAAGATAATGAAAAGTGATGAAAAAAATAAATATAACCAGGCTAGGTTAGGTTAGATTAGTTTGGTTTTTCATCTCTTTTCTCGACTTTATATCACTTTTCAAGTATTCTATTTTATCATGGAACTGATTCCGGATACTGAATAGGTAAGAAAAATTTTAAACGCTAACATCAGTTGACATTTGTCCATTTGTTTTGTTTTATACCTTAAAGAAAAGTTCAAGACAAAAATTAATGAGTGTATTGCAATAGGATAAACAATATTGAATATTCAATGAAAGTCCTGGCGGAAGAACCTTCAATAATGGCACAGATGATGAATAACCTCAATTGGAGGGACTGCGTTTAAATTTAAATTTTTTTATAAGAATAACTCTCTTTTTGTAACTTTTGAAGGCTATTCGATCAATGTAATATATCATTGAAGAAGAAGATAATACTAATAATCTAAACAAAAACATGAAAGAGAACAAGACACAGAAAAATAGAAAAAGATAATGATCGCAAGTGGGACAAATGTCTTTCTTATCTTCTTCTTCAATGAAATAAGAATTTAAGTTAATTTTACCACCATAAATTAAACAATGAAAGTATGACTATAATTTTTTTTTTCAATTGAAATATGTAAAAAAATATATTACGTAGGCAGGAGCATGCTTTCCGAATAATATAAAATCAAATATGAATTTTACGCACCATATTTAAATGTCCAGGTTAAATTTTCCCCACAGGAAAAACTAAACCCTTTCACACACTTCCCAAATGATCATCTAGTCAATCCACGTTATGCAATTGCACTATATAAGTATTATAAATACAAAACAATACAAGAACAACATGTCAACCTACCAGAGACCAAATGGGAAAAAAATTCACCGACTCCAGATATTTTCATATCAGAGGGTTCGGCTCTGTGGAACTCCTAATTGAACCTATAAATCCTTATTGGATGAAGCTCTAAATAATCCAACAAATATTAATGTATAAAGTTTAATATATTTGATATTTTAATGCAAAAAAGAAGTGGGCGGGGTTTAGTGCATATGTGGAATGCACAACCCTGTATGTAGGTGTACATGTATATAAACAATAAGATTGTTCGGTATGCATCTCTATTCATTGAGTAATATGTGCGACAATATTATCACTCTGAAATATTACCATTACAAAAAAATAATATTTTAGTTAACTAAAAAAATCTTACATGCATATGTGTATGAACCTACCACAATTCGACAATTATGTATATACCAAAAAACAACAAAATTAGTAAACCAGAAACTGGGTATGGTCACTTGGATATTGAAGGAGAAAAAAAAAAGATTTAATTAAAATTTATAATAAAGCTTTCGAATTATAGACTTCATCGATTATAGACTAGCATCATCGTAAATTGGCAACTGTTACGCAAAGTCACAGTGTTCACAAATAAATTCATAAAAAAATTTGGCAAGCTGTCTTTTTATGTAGCTATATATAATTATAAATTAACAATAAATATTTTTGTTTACATCTAATACCATATATACATCCGTTTAATTACAAATATGTTTTTACATATATATAATGTTAATGAGAAATTTTTAATAAGATGTATATAAAATACATAAATCTGATATAATTTAATTATATATGCATAAAAAAGATAATTTTACATTGATGAAATTAATTATAGTATGTATACTAAGTAAATAATACACCTAAAGTTTTATTAATCTGTAGAATAAAAATGAATTCAATTTTTAAATAATTGTATTGTGTTATTTTCTATATTGTAAATGTAAATAAAATAAAGAATAGTCCTTAAAATAAAATAAAATAAATTTTTCCAACCATTTTAATTTATTATGTTTAACATAAATATACACAATCGCAAACAGGTGAATATAAAAATATCTACCGCCTGAATAACCCTTTCCGGCCGGGAAAAAATGTCAAAATTTTGATGGGCCTCACCAGTAAAGCTCGTAATTATGATTTCTTGGGGCTGGGCGACTTACTGATTTAACCATGTGCGCGTGATAGCGCCCTGCATAAGCAGCTACCGCACGATCGATCGACACCGGTGTGGTTCCCAAAAACAGATTTATTTTCTGAAAAGATTTTTTTAAAGACAAACTCACGCTCGTATGAAGCCGGTCGGAAAGGGTTATGTAGCTAAAATTAAAAAAAATAGCGCACAATGTCAATTATGCCACCAGCAATTAGAAAATGAAAACCTACAAATTTTAATGTCATCGAATTTAAGAGAAATGCAAGTGTGTGCGTGATTGCCACTAAAAGTTAATAGATTGCTTTGCCATCGACAACGAGTCTATCTGCCGAGTTTCAGCTCAATCGTATGTCGGGAAGTGGGTTAATTTCCACTTCCAAGATACCGCTCATTCAAACAAACAAATGAAATTCAAATATATGTATTTAAAAAGATATGGGACACTTCATTACTGCAGGCAAAAATTTTCTAAAATAAAATGTATTTCATTAATAATAAATCTCCACAAGCGTTTGGATATTTTTTTGCTGTGCATTATTTGGATGGAACTTAGAAAAATATTAAAATAAGCTGTTTATAATTACTTTCAAGTTAAAAGTACATAAGTTTTAATAACACTCCAATAAACGAGATATGCATATTTCTATTGGTACGCAATGTTAAATGTAAGGAATCAAATTAAATCATATCCGCAGGTGATGTTGCCACAATAAAACTTGTTTTTACGTTCTCTTACATTCCCCTTCGGATGTGACAACATCGGCTTCCTCAGATTTTAAGTTGGAGAGTTCATTTTCCAGTTTTAGAGCCTGAAAAAGAAAGATAGAGGTATGGTAAATAACAAATTGACAACAGACATAAATATTACAGACACGGTTATTAGATACACAAAAAATGTCTGCTTCAAAAAATTAGAAGACCCTGTAGGGGAAAGGTGGTCAATAGCATACATAAAGGGGAACAACAACTGCTCAGTAGCAATGCCCGGTCCATTCAAGTTCATTCATTTGAAGCCTTGTAATATGTTACTTGAAAGCTAATTCAATGCAAAATTTTCTATTCAACTCAATCTACTACGCTTCACATATCATTTTTTGAAAGGGTGTATTATAAGGTTCCTGTAATTCGAAAAACTTGTAATATAATGTATTGTAATATGATGTGTTTGTGAAGAAATTAGAATGATGTCCAGATGAATAAATACCTTTTTTTTAATATTTTTTTTAATTTTTTTTTATTTTTATTTTTTATTTTTTATTTATTTTTTTTTTTAATGTAGCTATTACTTTGTGGTTATCCATTATAGAATAATGAAATAATTTTACTTTGTATAAACCACTTATTTGATGTGCAAATCCGACCGGTTTCGGAACAAACGTTCCTTCGTCAGTATAAGCTTTCCCTGACGAAGGAACGTTTGTTCCGAAACCGGTCGGATTTGCACATCAAATAAGTGGTTTATACAAAGTAAAATTATTTCATTATTCTACCTTTTTTTAAATTTAAAAATAAATACCTTGATGAACAAAGTATAAATATGGTTCAGCAATCTGTACACAACTGCATGATTTTGACGGTGTCAGTGGTCGAGGAATAAGGCTCTCGATTAGCATTACGAAGGCCGCGGGTTGAAATCCAAATTTTATTTGATTAATTCATTTAAAATAATTTGTAGCATATTTGTGGCACGTTCCAGAGTGGAAGAAACTCTCAGAATCGCCTCATAGTAAGATATAGACCACCGTTCAGAATTGAATGTTGAAATTTCTTTAGCCTTTAATAAACTATGTAATTTGTTTTTTAGTGTTTGGTGACCAGATCTGAATATCCAGGCATCATTGGAGTTTGTTGTGAGGCTGAAGAGAGTGGGGAGGAGAATGAGATGGGAAAGGGGAAGGTTGGGAAGTACCCGGCTATTCAAATCACGGCTAAAGAGATTTGAAGCAACATGTAGATACTGAATGGTGGTTTTTCACCAGGGCGATTCTGAGAGTATCTACCGCTCTGCCATTAGCATAACAATATCATAAATTCATAATTATATACATTTTAAAACAAAAGAAAAATAAACTCTCCATTTTCCAATGAAAATTGTTAACTCAAACCAACACAGATAAACCGCACATCAAATCCCAATTTTTGTTAAATTTCAAGGTTACAATTCCCATCAAACAACCCCTCTCCATTGCAATCACTCTCCAAAATAACTTTTAATAGTAAATACATTGCATGTAAACGGAGTGCTGCAATGGTCGAATGGCCCTTTGAATTTTGAATAACGCTAGGCTTCTGCAGAAAGCTCGAACGTTATTTCATAAAACATAATAATTATGTAAATAAAGATCGTAAGTACAACGCATTGTATACAATATTATGAATAGATGTAGTATTTGGCACACATATTTAAGGACCGGTAAAATTTCACAAAGGTGAGGCTCTTTCTCTATGGAAACAGGATAAATGAATACCAGTACATATAGATCAGTAAATATTCCCTTGGGCAGTTGTGATTCAAGGTTCACCCTCCTATGTTGACCGAGGATTTGATTAATACACGTCAGCTCTCAATATCGTGCTTTCAAAAGAGGGGGTTTAAAAAAAAACAGACCAAGAGCAGGTACAGAGAGGCTGTATAAAGTATTTGCAGATGTAGGAACACAAGCATCATACGAGATAAAAATATTGAAAAAAATACTAGTATTTTAACAGAATGAATTGAATATGGATGCAAACAAATCTTTACCTTCAAAATAGCTGAGTTTGACATGTGTTCAGCAGGGCCATTTTGAATGAAATGTGTCAGTAGATTTCCTCCTTTTCCTACTATCAATGCTCCGCCATTCTGTAGTCCATCACCTTTTAAATCACCACCCAAACCTGCAAAAAAAACCTGGTGATGATTCTCTTACGAAAATTGGGAATAAAATTATGTACGAAATCTTGAAATAAACTGGTGTAGGGAGAATGGAAAAAGTTTGTCATGTAGTATGACGATCTGGCAGAAAACACCATAAAAATTGTAAGTTTACATGAAAAAATGGATTATATACATATTACATTGTTTGTCATTCAGTGCAATTTAGCTTCTTTAATGTATTATTTATCTTCTGTAATTTACTCTTGATTGCGCTTCAACCGTGAGCTTGAAGGTAAACTAGGTAGTACCATATAAAGAGAATTTATTCTAGATGTTTTTCTATAATTCTAATGCGCTGTGAACGAATGATAAATTTTAATATATGTATGTGTATAGTAGATATAATATGTAGTACATACATAAATGTAGTAGATATACAGGGTGTTAAGGTACTTGACTTACTTTTCTTCTTGGCACAAAAAATGGTGAATCAAAATTTCGACTTCTACATCAGATAGGCCACAATTTCATCAAACTAGAGCACCTAACATAGGTATTTCGAGCATTCAAATAAAGGTTTTAGAGAAACTTCTGTTACCTTTATCAAATTACCAAAACTGATACAGATATCTTCTACATACTTACTCATAAATAACATAAATGATAATAATATTTACTTAGTTTTCTGGACTTGCTGACAGCTTCTCGTGATTCTTTCCAGAGCAAAGCTGCCATTATGGACATGTATGAGAACCGTTTGAATCCCAAAGCGGAATAGGTTTTCTTCTCACCGGCAATGTAGAGATCTGAAAATATAAAAGGACATATTGATTCATTTTAATATTCACGCAAAGACTTCCAGAAAATTTGATGTGGGCAGAAATACATTTATAAACGTTATGATTCAAAGAGACAAAATAAAACAAAGTACAAGTACTTCACTTATTTAACGTACTTCAACATATTGTGTGTTTTTTTTAAAAATTCAATAAAGACATATTAACTCGCAGATCAGGAGCCTATTTATAGTAGAGAACATTATTTGATATTTTGTTTCCCGTAACCATAGTGTGAACGGGATGTAATGTAAAGTGGGTTTTAAGAGGTATGTGAAAATTTATCAGGTTAAGTAGACCAGGATAATCAATAATGGAGTTTTAAAAGAATAAAGATTTTATGTAAAAAGATTACATAAAATAATTGGTTGAATGCCATAGAGAAGCAAAAGTGACAAACAAAGGAACATTCATTTGTAGGTATTAAGATTGTTACTGGTCTATTATAATTTATAATACAGTGGTTACATAATATTTTTAACATAAAACACATATTTTCGTTATTTGTTTTTGGGGTATTATGCCGTGTTGCGCTACCTCCTTCTTGAGCCAACGTTTCGGACAGCGTTGCAGTGAACAGTTGCAAAACAAATAACGAAAATATTTCTGGTCGTGATAATCTTAAAACGTATCATAAAACATATAATTTATGAACCATTGTTTACAGCCACCATATTATAATTTATAGCGTAATATAATGGGGTGCATACAGAAAGTACCAGCCTTGAAGAACTAGGTTCCTGGACTTCTCATAGCCCTGTTATTTATATACATATATTAAAAGCCATGACACATGACAATGTTCCAGGTGAAAATCTTCCATTACAGCACAACATTTTTCTGCTTCTTACGGAGGTGGTAAAAGTAATTTTGGAAAGAAAATAAGATTTTTCTGAAAGATTTAACGACACTTACCGCCATCGAAAAATTTTCCATTGTTGAATTCCTCTTTACCGATGTCGTCCACACCAACTCCGATAAGCTTTATATTATGTTTCTTCAGGATGGGAGCAATCTCTGATACCTAAAATTAAATGTTCTTTCTTTAGATCTAGTAAACCATTTTTATTTTTTTTTGTTTTACATTAGCTCCACACTGGAGGCCTCAACGAACAGAGCCTCATTTTAGGGGAAGCTGTGTGGAGGGTCTATTTAAGGAAAGGAAGGCGAGGAAGTTCTGGGAAAGAAAAAGGTATGATGGGTGGGTAGGTATGAAGGGATCATTGCTTCCAGGAGTGACGGACTTATGAATCCATCCCTCTAACTGTGGTGCAAGGTGCTGGGTCGAGAGTCCGGTTGGAGAGGTCAAAAGGCCTCCCTCAACCAGCCTCTCTCGACCCAATCCGCCATGCAGAAGGTGGGCAGATGCATCCGCTGCCAAGACCTAAATAAACCTCACCCCATGAACCCAGGCTAAGTCACCAAACACAGCGAACCACATGAGGTGACCTATGGCAAAGGTGTTGGTTATCCAATAAATTGTTGTCAAGGTAGCGGTACATATGATAAGATTATAAGACAATATTTCAGAAAAAAGGTCACTCTCCCCACTGGTAAACATAAGTAGGTACAGAATTGTGCAAATTTCTCTAGAACAGCGGTTTTCAACCTGTGGTACACTTAAGCAAAAATTGGGGGTACGCAATATCGTGGCACGAATGTAGGTTTTAAAACTAAGCTCTACATTTTAAAATTAAGGCGGTTCACGCTCGGTGGTATACAAGATAGATGAAGGGTATGGGTTACAAAAAAAAAATGTAATAAGAGCCAAGGGGTACGCAGGCTCAAAAAGGTTGACAACCGCTGCTCTAGAACATTATAACAATCTCGATTGTGATATTCTGACACAAGCAAAATAATTTTATTCTAGATTGACGGTAGGCGAAGGTGTACTGAAGATTCAACGAATTAAAATATTTCTTCTAACACAGCAAACTTATTTTGTGGCACCATTTATTTGAATATTTATTTGAATACTGCAGAAAACAAAGCAAGGCAAGGAATTGCGCAGGATTAAAAAAAAAAATCACAATATGCTTTGTAGAAGCTACGAAAAAGATTAAGAAAACGGGGATGAAAAATGAATACATTACTTCCTTAGCCCAAAGACGGCAGAAGGTGCAGCCCCATCGACGGAAGAAAACAATGACACAATCTTCATTTTTCCACAGGTCTCCCAAAGTTGTTTCCTGCAAAAAATATTACACAAGTTAGAAGGAACTACATTCCACTTTTTTTCTTTAAAAAAAGACAAACATTCCCAGGTTACGAATAATCTGATATTATTTGATAAATTTTCACTACCATAATCACAAACGGAAAATGTTGCTTGAACAACGATAGAGATCTTAGCCAGCTGAGGAAATGAACCCATGACTCCTGAGTGCATACTTGTAAATACCCGACGCGTTATTCATTTGAGATATTTCAGCAACGCTCGATAAGTGCCCGACATCTCAAGATGATACATCAACTATTCACCTCTCTCTTAATCAGTAATGTTTTAAAATTCAAAGGCTTACTTTCATTGATTGACCGCAGGTACTAAATTTACCAAACAAGCAATGTTTGTTTGTTTATATCTAATGTTAAGTTTCGCTCAGAAATGCTGCTTATGCTTGCTTGTATAAGTAGAAAAAAAATTAAAAAATAAACATTGCTCATTTAACAGGTAGGGTCAACCAACTAAAATAAGCCTTTGAAATCTAAAACAAATCTGATTTTCTCATCTGTCATTCGCCCGCCGGTGGGTAGAAAAAAAAATTTTGCTTTTTTTTTTTAAATGCGATTTTAACCCTTATTGTAGAAACTGTATGAAGAATAAGGTTAGAATCACTTGCGCCAATATCAATCTGGTACCTTTGTTCTATTTGATTATTGTAGCAACTCTGAATGATTTTAAAGGAATTTTCTATGAAATTTGCGGGTGACTTTCGGCAGCTGTAAATGGCAGAAATATCAATATTTTACACTTTCAAATGAGCATAAAGGTCATTATTTCTTTATAAATACATTTTAATTGTGTTTTTTATGTTGGGTATGTCGGGTCGGGTTTGTGTAGAAGTAATAAAATCAGTTTATAATTGTATGAATATATATATTATGTTAATTATTTCCAAAATGGGAGATTTTTTTTAGTTATTTAGGTATTCAGGAAAAACTTCTTACTATATTATCATGTAATATACATGAATAATAAGATATATTATCTGGTAAACAGAAAATAATCACAAAAAAACAATCGCTTTTGTTTTATATCGATATTTGACCAGAACACTTCAAGGTAATATTCGCGCAGTTTTCGAAATATCATCCCATGTTCAACAGGGTAAGACAGAGGTAAATAGCCAACGTATCATCATCAACTACCGAAATATCCCGAATGGATTACCTAATTATACAAACTTACCAAATTTTGCAAACATTCTTTCTTTTTCTCCGGATTACCTGATTCTACAAATAATATTGACAGTGATCTTGCCTATCTTTTCACAGTCATTATTCAACGGTAAGTGCTCCACCATACATTTGACACCTAGTCTAGAGACTTTAGTTTAATTAAATAAAATTTGATTCTATTAATTCTATAACATTGTATTCTGGATGGCAAAGATAAAGAATTACCTCTCTGGCTAGTTAAGGCATAACAAAAAATAAAGCATCATGTAATTACAAACAAAAACAATTAGTTATCCAATGAATCCGCTACTATGAAAGAGAAGATATCATACTAAAAACGTATTCATAACATAGTGGAAATCTTTTATCTTTATTTATATCTTCATGCTCCCATGTGTATTAGATAGTGCTGTTAAGCGGATCAAAAGATTACTGGAACAAAATATGATGTTCTATCAAAGTTATGTAAACCTTACCACTTAATAAAGAAAATGTTACATCATTCTTTGAAATGCCACATTCAAATAAAGTAGTATGAATTAATCATCAAGTACAATGACTAATAATCATTACAATGAGTAGAGTGAGTTAGACACTGTGATCATAACGGAGGTTGTGTTAATAATTCAATACTTTTGCCTTTATCTTAAATGCAATTAATAATCCCAATATACAAAAATGAAAGTTTCTTTGTTTTTCCCTTAGACACATTAATTACGGGAGCTCAAAACGGAAGGGGGGGGGGGGGGGGGGGGCAGCAAAATCTCACGTTACTTGAAAAGAATATAGGAAGTGGCCCCAATTTATCTCAACAAGGGGGGGGGGGGAGTCAGGATTGGAAGAAAAACTGCTTATGCTTTCCTAAACCATTCATCCGATTGCAATAAAACTTTGGCAATTTGTCACCATTTTTGTGTATACTGGTAAGGGAACGAACCCATACTATGTGACCACTAACTTTTTAATATTTTTTCCACTTGTAATTATAGGTATGCATGCACTCTTGCCGTCACGCAGCAAGCGCCATATTAATAAAGACAAATATAAGCCAAATAATTTTGTTACTTTTTGTTAGCAAGAAATAATTCAAAACCATATTTATGATTTACTATGTGAAAACTGTAGGGGGAGGGGGGGGGGTCTTGGAATATACTTCACGTAGTCACCGGGGGGGAGGGGGGAGGGGGGAGAGGGGGGTGGGGTAGGGGAGGGGGAGGGGGGAAGGGGGGGGTTAAAATTGCAAAAAGTGGGTCACGTAGTATGGGTACGTTCCCTAAGCTCTTTACGAAATATGTACAAAAATTTTAAAATATGCAGAAAAGTTCGAAAAATGAGTTTATTTCAAATAGTATAGCGACAGGGAGGAAAGGAGGGAGGGGAGAAGGGAAACGAAGGAGGAGGGTGCATAGAAGGTGAACGAAGGAGGGGGTGCGTAGGAGGGGGATGGATGAGGGAGTGGGAAAACAGAAAAGCTGGAAGGGGAATGCGCGAGGGGAAGGGGAGGAATCAGGGAATGGGGATGAATGAATGAAAGAAAAGGACACGCAGGCAGAGAGAAACAATTTCTTTCTGGCATTGCAACATTTGCTTGGAAATCACTAGTATTTAATAAAAGTAGCAGGTCACATTGATGTTGTGACTGCTATGCATATGCATAGCAGTTAAATAATATTTATACAAAATGAATAATTTATTTTAATAATGATTATGGGTTACGTAATTGAATTAGCAAAGATCTATTTATAAATGCTGTAATGTTATGTCTTTTATAAGAGTTGGTACCAGATATTTTGGTGCCAAAGCGATTGATTCCAAAATGCGCTCACTTCACGCTACCGGGACAGTTACAACTGATGTAATGTTTTACCTTCATAATAAAACGGGAGATTATTTTGTTACATAAAAACTCAGATATTACGTATATTGTCACTTGATATGATTTAAAAGTAGCAAAGTGATTAATTTTCGGGTTTTTTATGGCATGTTGCGCTTCCTCTTTCTATGTATAGCCAATGTTTCAAGGGAAAGCTGTCTGAAACATTGGCTAAAGGAGGAAAATTAAACTACTAATAACCCAAAATTTGATCACAATAAAATTTTGATTCGTGTTCCAGTACAAAAGTCGAAATTGATGATAGACAAATCTGTTAAAATTTTTTAAAATTAAACATTTAATAGGTTTGATATGATTGAAAATTACACAGTTTTTCGAATATTGTAAAGTTATTCGTAATCCGGAAATGTTCGTCTCTTTTAAAAAAAAACATTGTATCGTGGATGCGTTATTAGGGGGACACACAAGCAATTTTTTTTTCTTTGAAGACCAAATTTTTTTTAAAAGTATTTAAATAATTATCCCACATTTTGTGCCAGTTTTGAAAACTTCATAACATATTGCATTAGAGGCCGGTTTCAAGTCAGTTTCTTAAGCTGACTCTGCCTTTTATAATGACGAGATTAATTTATAAGCGTGAGAGATCAGGTGCACAGTAATTATTGTTAATTAAAATAAAATTGAACCGTCTTTTCATTGCAGGAAGTTAATAGCGTAGTTTATAATAATTACAAAAAGAAATAAACATACTTATCGCACAAAGTAAACTAATGAGCCAGCATGACTTGTATCTTGACGATTGCCTCATGCAACTGCTAATTATGGAAGGAATACCTGCATAACCAGTTATACGAAGATAAAAAAGTGGTCAATAATTGCAATCCGATCAAAGACCAGAATGGACAAAACCTCAAACGCGTGTGAGAATCATAATCCTTTCACGCTCTCTCTTGAAGATGTCCAGTATCTTCCGTCCACCAGTGCCGCTAACACTGTGTAGCTCACTCTTATCCGAAAATGACCCCTTTCAACTGATCTGAACCCTGTACTCGCACTGCAAACCCCAGGGTCGAGGATTGATAAAATTTTCAAACATTATTTAAAGAAAAGATCTACTCGAATGCTCAAAGGCGATACGCAATATCCAAAATAATTTGCCGGAGAGATCACTCACCGCATGCAAGCGAAAAATAAAATGCAACAAAACCCAAATCCGTAATTTCGAACATTAAGGAAATTAATCAAGCAGTTAATTGGTAAGGCCCACGCTGTCTACAAGTGACGTAGAGAATAGTTTAACAACAGACCCCATACGATTTGGTCCTACACAAATGATAAACACCGTGGCTGTGACAAACTTAATCACATGTATTTTAATGACAATAAATAGGTACAATAGATATTCTGATATCTCAGCAGGTTTCACAGATTATTTTCAGTCAGTATTTAGCGACAATATTTCCAAACTTGATCTTTCCTTTACAGCTTTTTTGTCGTATAATTCTTTACCAGTACAAATTCAAGAAATTAGCGATTAAGGCATTGTTACCGCTTTTCACAAGCTGAAACTGACAGATTTTATTCCACCGATCGTGCTCAAAAGATATTCAAATTGTTTAATACAACCTATAAAGCAGTTTTCAACCTTGCACTTTGTAATAATATCATTCCTGAAATTTGAAACTAACAAGTCACGCCTACGCATAAAAGGGCAAAATATCAGCAATTCATAATAATAATTAACATAAATGTAATATAATGATCAATGTTTATAATTATTATAGACCTTTGACCGTTTTATCAGCCTGGTTTACAAATAACCTGACAATATTTGAATTCCTGCTATTTCGATCAATGTAAGCGAAAAATGTTGCAAGCAATAAAATGATAGATGATTTAGCTAGCGGAGGATTGAATCCAAGATGCATGGTTAGGAAACCAATGGTTTGGACCACTCGGCTATTAGCCAGTGAATGCAATTATGTGTTGTCTTAAAATCTCATTTAAGGCGGGTGGGTTTTTTCACAAAAAGAGGATTATAAAAAATATGTAATTTTTAATTAGGTACAAAAATAATTCACGTAAAATAATGAAAGAGAGGGGCACTCGGAAGCTTGGATATTGAGACATTAGTAAATACTACCCCTAAGATTAATTTTGGTGAAAAACGTTGGATCTTAGTTTAATTTTGGTGCCTAACCAATGATTTTCTGTGTTTTCTAACCCGGGTAATTGATATTAATTGGTTAACTTACAAAAAAGACTCGTAAAACTGTTATTACTATATGTAAAAAATGTTGTTCTTCACACTTATATTTGGACGTTATACACCCGAAATTTGTTGCCTTTACTTGTTTTCATTTCAGTTCTCAATATAAAGTTAGAGTGCAAAACAATAATGCTGTTCCTCAAACTCAAAACATCGGCATATAATGATAATGATCGTTGTCAAGAATTATATTATTGTTGAAACGTGAAACTATCCACAGTTGTGGAGAGTTGATTAATTAATAAAACATTAAATTCTCCACCCTCCAAAATTTGTTAAAATTGATAGAATACTTACTTGGCCGGTTGCGATAGGCTTCAACTGATTAGCGGCTATAGTTTTCAGATCCATGTTGAGGTTAATACGCGTGCACTGTAACCAAGTAAATTAGTATTTACTGAAAATCAACAAGTTTAATATAATACTGAAACTCTGTTCCCTTAGTTGAGTGGTCTAATATACAACTTACACAAAGCTTTTGTTTCTACTCGACAATTAAGGATAACACAAGCAAATATCAAAAGAGACTGCAACGAAATGATTGGCGGGAATGACACAGCTCACAGCAACATTTATGTTATCGTTTCTAGCCTGTGTAATCTATATTATTATAAGTGGCGTTATCTGACAATCTGACATCTGACAGTTGATGTAGAAGTACCTATTTATCTACTGTCTACGCTCTACGCCTTGTTCCCAGTGCTGCCACTCTGCGCAAAACTAAAAAAATATATATTTATCTAGTTATCTAGTAGGTAGAAACTTATGTATTATTTTTTACAGTGTTGAATGTTTTCAAAACCAGGTTAAACTAATACCTAGTATTTTTTCTAAAATTCGTACAATAATATTTATATTGTCAAATAAGTCTGTAAAATATAAATATCATCTCCCTAGATCCCATGTTCTAGTCGTTGTAGGAACTTCTTCTTCGTATTATGTATGTGTGTTGGAGGATAGTCGGTAGAGGTCAAAGTGTCCCAATAATAAATCATTACCTACTTACTTATTTTATCGCAAAAATGCAACTGTCGTTCACGTCGAAAATTATTTCATACGTATAAGTATCTAAATAAAACCTCACTATTATCATAATAGCGTGAATTCAATTCATAATGCAAGTGTTATAAGGGGGCGTATTACGTAACGCAATTTTTCAAGATTTTTGAAAAATTCATCCCCCCCCCTCCCCTCCATGTAACGCGCCGTATCGCTTTTCCGTACCCTCCCCCCCCCTAAACGTTACGTAACGCCTAAGTGACAATTTTTACCTGAAAGTCACAATTAAGTTGCGCAAAGTACGGGAAATCGTTTTAAATACATTTTTTCTTGTTTTAATCGCGTTTGCGGTATTAAATAAAAAAAGAGATTTCGAGAACGAAAAGGATTGCCAACTTGGAAACTTTAATTCCCTTGTTTTTTTTATCTAAATAAAGAAAAACATGTTACGTAACGCGTTGTTCGAACCCCCCCCCCCCCCTCGTAACGCACAGTAACGTTTCACAAGACCCCCTCCCCCCCCCAAGTGCTTTACGTAATACTTGAACGGCCCCTAAGTAAAAAAATAATATTATAGATAGATATACAGGTAGGTACAGGTACATAAATTTGTGATTTGTGTCTATTGTAATATCTTTTCCTACCTAAAACAGGTTAAAGTTATTCTTTTGAATATATAAGATTAATCTGTCAGTCTCGTAGAAGAAAGAATCAAGAATCAAAGGAGTTCTTTCTTTATTTGGTTCTCCCTTTCATCTAATTCTAAGCCACAGTAACATCATGCGCAGTTTCTTTTGTTGAATCACAAATCACATGGTCTTTTACGATTAGTCCATATTATTCATCAATGACCCAGCCAACTTACAGCTGCGCATAATATCATTATTATTATATAATATTTGTTATTATTATTATTGTTGTGATATTGTAGAGGCAGTTGTTTGCCATTAATAATACAATTTATTCTCAATAACATAATTTGCTTTTGAGAGAAGCGTTCAAAACTATTTTGAATTTGGCTTACGAATTTCTTTATTATAATAGACTAGGTTTTGCCCGTTGCAGAAGCAACTGACGGGTTAAGACACTATGCGATTTGACGTGTGAACGTGGATGAAGCGAGGAGGAGTGTGTGTTAAATTAAATATATGAAGAAACCTGAGTTCACAGTGGCCTTGCAACGCATGCCGGGTACCCGTTGTATATAATGTTATGTAGTGCAGCGCTTGCATTAAAATGTAATTTCCCAGGAATTGGAATGGAACCATTACAGTTAAGTTGATCCCGAGGTTACAGTGACCTTGCAACGCATGCCGAGTAACCGTTGTATATCATGTTATATATTGCAGGCACTTGCTTTAAAATGTTATTTCCCGGGAATTGGGATGGAACCATTACAGTTAAGTTGACCCCGAAGTTACAGTGACCTTGCAACGCATGCCGTGTACCCGTTGTATATTATGTTATAAATTGCAGGCGCTTGCATTAAAATTTTATTTCCCGGGAATCGGGATGAAACCATTACAGTAAAGTTGACTCCTAGGTTACAGTGACCTTGCAACGCACGCCGGGTACCCGTTGTATATAATGTTACATAGTGCAGGCGCTTGCATTATTATGTAGTTTCCGGGGACTTGGGATGGAACCATTACAGTTTAGTTGACCCTTAGGTTAAAGTGGCCTTGCAACGCATGCCGGGTACCCGTTGTATATAATTTTATAAAGTGCATAATTTTATAATGTTGTTTCCCGGGACTTGGTAGGGAACCATTACGGTTTAGTTGACCCCGAAGTTAAAGTGGCCTCGCAACGCATGCCGGGTACCCGCTGTATATAATTAATTTATTTACGCACAAATAGTCCATTAATAATAACAATCGGTTGCACGGTTTAGCAGTGCAAAATTTCATTATGCCGGAGCTCACTATTGTAGTTGTATTGTATTTCATTTTGCAAGTGTAAGTACTAAGTAGGTACTTTGTTGTAATATTTCACCAAAACGACGCCATTATGCTGTTGAGCATAAAATAATTTTCACTATAAATAAATTCATTCAATATCATGTTTTGATTTTTAAATGAAAAAAGTCCCCGCAAGTAAGTACCTACCTAGAACACGCGTAATGTATATATATATATATATATATATATTTTTTTTTTTATTTAACAATGTTCAAATAGAACACACTTAAAAATAAAAAATAATAATTAATAAAAAAAATTGACAATTCTTTAAATTTTTCTAGTAAATTTTCAGTTCTATAAAGTTCCGTTCGAGTTCTGTAATTATTTCAGTTTTGTGATGTAACTGGTCTGTAATGATAAAACAATAGAATTTGAGTAGAACCATCACAGAACGTGAAAATTAACTTAAAAAAAGTTCCATTATTCTGTATCATCGAAACAACCTTACCGTAGTATTTATTGCATTAAAACCTAATTCGTTGTGTAGGTACCCATTCAGGTAGGTACCTGCGCATTTCCTTAGATTCCGGCAATCTTAGCTTTTTTCATCATATTTGCAATACTACCGAAATAAGTAGGTACCTACCCCGAATGAAAAACGTATTAATTTGAACTGGCCAGGAATATTTAAACTTCCGATGGAATCTGTGAGCGCGTATTTTGATGATTTTTTTTCGGAAAATTTCGTGTTTCGTCAGCATCTCCTGACGTATTTTATATGAGAATCATATGTTTTATTGGTGTTAAAAGTTGCGGAATCTATCCGGCTATCGTATTTTCAAAAAACATCTAGCCCGGAATCGGTTTTTCGGCGGTAATGTCGTTTTCCGAAAAACAACGACCGAAACCGCCGAGAGTTCCGTTTTGTTAGGCTAAAAATTTGACATCTAAGATTTTGACCATAGACCTAGCATTTTCCTTTGAGGAAAATGCTAAGTCTTTTTTTGTCATTTTTTTTTTGAAACGCTATCTGTCGGCGGGAAATACAACCGAGCCGAATCGAGTGATTCGAGTAGAGCTTCTAGTTTTCGCCGCCGATTCGTATCGGAGAATAAATCCCTGTATATATTTCATTTTGTCGAAAAAAATTTGCTTACAGTTTTCAGTCCCAATTTGCTTCAACCGAAAGTGAACCTTGAGGTGGGTGAAACGCAAAGGGCGTACTGGTCGTTTTTGCGTCAACCAAAAAGTGCGCGGAAAAAGACCTCTCCCAAAACCAAACAATACTATATACTAGGTTTTGCCCGTTGCAGAAGCAACTGACGGGTTAAAACACTTTGCGATTTGCGTGTGAATGTGGATGAAGCGAGGAGGAGTGTGTGTTAAATTAATTATATGAAGAAACCTGAGGTTACAGTGACTTTGCAACGCATGCCGGGTACCCGTTGTATATAATGTTAAAATATGGTGCAGGCATTTGCAAGGCGCTTGCATAATAATGTAGTTTCCCTGAACTTGGAATGGAATACAGTTAAGTTGATCCCGAGGTTACAGTGATGTTGCAACGCATGCCGGGAACCCTTTGTATATAATGTTATAATATAAAACAGGCGTTTGCAAGGCGCTTGTATTATAATGTAGTTTCTCGGAACTTAGAATGGAACCATTACAGTTAAGTTGACCCCGAGGTTACAGCGATCTTGCAACGCATGCCGGGTACCCTTTGTATATAATGTTATAATATAAAGCAGGCGTTTGCAAGGCGCTTGCATTATAATGTAGTTTCCCGGAACTTGGAATGGAACCATTACAGTTAAGTTGACCCCGAGATTACAGTGATGTTGCAACGCATGCCGGGTACCCGTTGTATATAATGTTATAATACATTGCATGCGTTTGCAAGGCGCTTGAATTATAATGTAGTTTCCCGGAACTTGGAATGGAACCATTACAGTTAAGTTGACCCCGAGGTTACAATGTTGTTGCAACGCATGCCGGGTACCCGTTGTATATAGTGTCATGTAGAAATACAAATCCCCAAAGTTGACCTTTATTGGATAACCAACACCTCTGCCATAGGTCACCTCAAGTGGTTCGCTACGTTTGGTGATTTAGTAGGGGTGCCCGGGTTTATGGGGTGAGGTCTGCCTAGGTCTTGGAGGCGGATGCCCAGGACACACTGAACCCCAGATTCCTACCCACCCCTTAAACCCTTTTCCTTTCCAAAACTCTCATCTCCTTCCTTTCCTAAAAAAAATCCTCCACACAGCATCCCCAAAGATGACATAGGACCTGAGGGAAATTATTTTCCCCACGGCCTCCTGTGCGGAGCTCATGTAAAAGAAAATTAAATGCATATAAATTCACCTTTCCCAAAAAGCCAGAAATAATTGAAAAAAAACATGTTCTTAATATATTTTCCCTTTCTTAGTTCTGCACTCCTGGCATTTATCCTTTTAAAATTTAGTTTTATTCGAGTAAAAAAAGAACAGAAAAAATATTCTTTCATAGCGTACTCTACTCCCCCCCCCCCCCTTCCTTCATCCCGCAAAACCCCCTCCCGGGTTCCCCTCCCCCTTCCCAGGTTACCCTCCCCCCTCCCTGGTTTTCCTCCCCCCTCTTTTTTAACCAACACCTCTGCCATAGGTCACCCTAGGTGATTCGCTACGTTTAGTGATTTAGCAGGGGTGCCCGGGTTCATGGGATGAGGTGTATCTAGGTCTGATGATCAGGACACACTGAAGCCCAGATTCCTACCCACCCCTTAAACCCTTTTCCTTCCCAGATCTCTTCTCTCCTTTGTTTCCCTTAAAGACGAAGCGAGCAGGATTGTGTGTTAAATTAAATATATATGAAGAAAAAACGATGTCTGAATACGGATGAAGCGAGGAATGAGCGCCTACAAAGGGAACAGGTAGTCGACCGCTCCCCCAAAGTTTCGTCGCAATCGGATGAACGGTTTAGCAATGCATAATTTCATGATACCAGAGCTCACTATTTGTAGTTGTATTGTAAGTACTGAGTAGGTACTTTGTTGTAATATTTCACCAAAACGACGCCATTATGTTGTTGAGCATAAAATAATTTTATAAAAACTTCCTTTCAGCACAAATAATTTTATTCAATATCATGTTTTATTTTTAAAGGAAAAAAGTCCCTGCAAGAAAGTACCTACCTAGAACAGCGTAATATATATATTTTTGTTATTTCACAATATCTAAATAGAACCACGCTTTATTCATAAATAATCTGCACATTTAAAAATAACATAACATAAAAATAATAAGGCTGGGTTGTTTAAAAAAAATAATTGACAATTTTACAAATTTTTCTTGTCAATTTTCAGTTCTAGAAAGTTCCGTAATTATTTCAGTTTTGTGATGTAACTGGCCTTTATTGAGAAAAAACAGAATTTGAGTAGAACCAACACAGAACGTGAAAATTAACTTTAAAAAAAAAATTGAATTATTTAGTATCATCGAAACAACCTTACCTTAGTATTTATTGCATTAAAACCTAATTCGTTGTGTAGGTACCCATTCAGGTAGGTACCTGCGCATTTCCTTAGATTCCGGCAATCTTAGCTTTTTTCATCATATTTGCAATACTACCGAAGTAAGTAGGTACCTACCCCGAATGAAAAACGTGTTAATTTGAACTGGCCAGCAAATATTTAAACTTCCGATGGAATCTGTGAGCGCGTATTTTGGTGATTTTTTTTCGGAAAATTTCGAGTTTCGTCAGCTTCTCCTGACGTATTTTATATGAGAATCATATGTTTTATTGGTGTTAAAAGTTGCGGAATCTATCCGGCTATCGTATTTTCAAAAAACATCTAGCCCGGAATCGGTTTTTCGGCGGCAATGTGGTTTTCCGAAAAACAACGACCCAAACCGCCGAGAGTTCCGTTTTGTTAGGCTAAAAATTTGACATCTAAGATTTTGACCATAGACCTAGCATTTTCCTTTGAGGAAAATGCTAAGTCTTTTTTTGTCATTTTTTTTTTGAAACGCTATCTGTCGGCGGGAAATACAACCGAGCCGAATCGAGTGATTCGAGTAGAGCTTCTAGTTTTCGCCGCCGATTCGTATCGGAGAATAAATCCCTGTATATATTTCATTTTGTCGAAAAAAATTTGCTTACAGTTTTCAGTCCCAATTTGCTTCAACCGAAAGTGAACCTTGAGGTGGGTGAAACGCAAAGGGCGTACTGGTCGTTTTTGCGTCAACCAAAAAGTGCGCGGAAAAAGACCTCTCCCAAAACCAAACAATACTATATATACTAGGTTTTGCCCGTTGCAGAAGCAACTGACGGGTTAAGACACTATGCGATTTGACGTGTGAACGTGGATGAAGCGAGGAGGAGTGTGTGTTAAATTAAATATAATATGAAGAAACCTGAGTTCACAGTGGCCTTGCAACGCATGCCGGGTACCCGTTGTATATAATGTTATGTAGTGCAGCGCTTGCATTAAAATGTAATTTCCCAGGAATTGGAATGGAACCATTACAGTTAAGTTGATCCCGAGGTTACAGTGACCTTGCAACGCATGCCGAGTAACCGTTGTATATCATGTTATATACTGCAGGCACTTGCTTTAAAATATTATTTCCCGAGAATTGGGATGGAGCCATTACAGTTAAGTTGACCCCGAGCTTACAGTGGCCTTGCAACGCATGCCGTGTACCCGTTGTATATTATGTTATAAATTGCAGGCGCTTGCATTAAAATTTTATTTCCCGGGAATCGGGATGAAACCATTACAGTAAAGTTGACCCCTAGGTTAAAGTCGCCTTGCAACGCATGCCGGGTACCCGTTGTATATAATTTTATATAGTGCAGGTGCTTGCATTATAATGTAGTTTCCCGGTACTTGGGATGGAACCATTATAATTAAGTTGACCCCGAGGTTACAGTGACCTTGCAACGCATGCCGGGTACCCGTTGTATATACTGTTATATAGTGCAGGCGCTTGCATTATAATG
The DNA here is from genome assembly GCA_917880885.1 of Limnephilus marmoratus. Classification (NCBI taxonomy): domain Eukaryota; kingdom Metazoa; phylum Arthropoda; class Insecta; order Trichoptera; family Limnephilidae; genus Limnephilus; species Limnephilus marmoratus. The sequence goes on along the minus strand of OU862920.1, from coordinate 37,075,759 downwards.
TAGTTTCCCAGGACTTCGCATGGAAACATTACAGTTTTATTGACCCCGAGGTTAAAGCGGCCTTGCAACCCATGCCGGGTACCCGTTGTATATAATTTTATAAAGTGCATAATTTTATAATGTTGTTTCCCGGGACTTGGTAGGGAACCATTACGGTTTAGTTGACCCCGAAGTTAAAGTGGCCTCGCAACGCATGCCGGGTACCCGCTGTATATAATTAATTTATTTACGCACAAATAGTCCATTAACAATAACAATCGGTTGCACGGTTTAGCAGTGCAAAATTTCATTATGCCGGAGCTCACTATTGTAGTTGTATTGTATTTCATTTTGCAAGTGTAAGTACTAAGTAGGTACTTTGTTGTAATATTTCACCAAAACGACGCCATTATGCTGTTGAGCATAAAATAATTTTCACTACAAATAAATTCATTCAATATCATGTTTTGATTTTTAAATGAAAAAAGTCCCCGCAAGTAAGTACCTACCTAGAACACGCGTAATGTATATGTATATTAACAATGTTGAAATAGAACACACTTAAAAATAAAAAAAATTGACAATTCTTTAAATTTTTCTAGTAAATTTTCAGTTCTATAAAGTTCCGTTCGAGTTCTGTAATTATTTCAGTTTTGTGATGTAACTGGTCTGTAATGATAAAATAATAGAATTTGAGTAGAATCATCACAGAACGTGAAAATTAACTTAAAAAACGTTCAATTATTCTGTATCATCGAAACAACCTTACCTTAGTATTTATTGCATTAAAACCTAATTCGTTGTGTAGGTACCCATTCAGGTAGGTACCTGCGCATTTCCTTAGATTCCGGCAATCTTAGCTTTTTTCATCATATTTGCAATACTACCGAAATAAGTAGGTACCTACCCCGAATGAAAAACGTGTTAATTTGAACTGGCCAGCAAATATTTAAACTTCCGATGGAATCTGTGAGCGCGTATTTTGATGATTTTTTTTCGGAAAATTTCGAGTTTTGTCAGCTTCTCCTGACGTATTTTATATGAGAATCATATGTTTTATTGGTGTTAAAAGTTGCGGAATCTATCCGGCTATCGTATTTTCAAAAAACATCTAGCCCGGAATCGGTTTTTCGGCGGTAATGTCGTTTTCCGAAAAACAACGACCGAAACCGCCGAGAGTTCCGTTTTGTTAGGCTAAAAATTTGACATCTAAGATTTTGACCATAGACCTAGCATTTTCCTTTGAGGAAAATGCTAAGTCTTTTTTTGTCATTTTTTTTTTGAAACGCTATCTGTCGGCGGGAAATACAACCGAGCCGAATCGAGTGATTCGAGTAGAGCTTCTAGTTTTCGCCGCCGATTCGTATCGGAGAATAAATCCCTGTATATATTTCATTTTGTCGAAAAAAATTTGCTTACAGTTTTCAGTCCCAATTTGCTTCAACCGAAAGTGAACCTTGAGGTGGGTGAAACGCAAAGGGCGTACTGGTCGTTTTTGCGTCAACCAAAAAGTGCGCGGAAAAAGACCTCTCCCAAAACCAAACAATACTATATATACTAGGTTTTGCCCGTTGCAGAAGCAACTGACGGGTTTAAACACTATGCGATTTGACGTGTAAACGTGGATGAAGCGAGGAAGAGTGTGTGTTAAATTAAATAGATGAAGAAACCTGAGGTTACAGTGACCTTGCAACGCATGCCGGGTACCCGTTGTATATAATGTTATGTAGTGCAGCGCTTGCATTAAAATGTAATTTCCCAGGAATTGGAATGGAACCATTACAGTTAAGTTGACCCCGAGGTTACAGTGACCTTGCAACGCATGCCGAGTAACCGTTGTATATTATGTTATAAATTGCAGGCGCTTGCATTAAAATTTTATTTCCCGGGAATCGGGATGAAACCATTACAGTAAAGTTGACCCCTAGGTTACAGTGACCTTGCAACGCATACCGGGTACCCGTTGTATATAATGTTATATAGTGCAGGCGCTTGCTTTAAAATGTTATTTCCCGGGAATTGGGATGGAACCATTACAGTTAAGTTGACCCCGAGGTTACAGTGACCTTGCAACGCATGCCGTGTACCCGTTGTATATTATGTTATAAATTGCAGGCGCTTGCATTAAAATTTTATTTCCCGGGAATCGGGATGAAACCATTACAGTAAAGTTGACCCCTAGGTTACAGTGACCTTGCAACGCATGCCGGGTACCCGTTGTATATAATGTTATATAGTGCAGGCGCTTGCATTATAATGTAGTTTCCGGGGACTTGGGATGGAACCATTAGAGTTTAGTTGACCCTGAGGTTAAAGTGGCCTTGGAACGCATGCCGGGTACCCGTAGTATATAATGTTACATAGTGCAGGCGCTTGCATTATAATGTAGTTTCCCAGGACTTCGGATGGAAACATTACAGTTTTATTGACCCCGAGGTTAAAGCGGCCTTGCAACGCATGCCGGGTACCCGTTGTATGTAATTTTATAAAGTGCATAATTTTATAATGTTGTTTCCCGGGACTTGGTAGGGAACCATTACGGTTTAGTTGACCCCGAAGTTAAAGTGGCCTCGCAACGCATGCCGGGTACCCGCTGTATATAATTAATTTATTTACGCACAAATAGTCCATTAACAATAACAATCGGTTGCACGGTTTAGCAGTGCAAAATTTCATTATGCCGGAGCTCACTATTGTAGTTGTATTGTATTTCATTTTGCAAGTGTAAGTACTAAGTAGGTACTTTGTTGTAATATTTCACCAAAACGACGCCATTATGCTGTTGAGCATAAAATAATTTTCACTACAAATAAATTCATTCAATATCATGTTTTGATTTTTAAATGAAAAAAGTCCCCGCAAGTAAGTACCTACCTAGAACACGCGTAATGTATATATATATACAATGTTCAAATAGAACCCACTTAAAAATAAATAAAAATAATTAATAAAAAAAATTGACAATTCTTTAAATTTTTCTAGTAAATTTTCAGTTCTATAAAGTTCCGTTCGAGTTCTGTAATTATTTCAGTTTTGTGATGTAACTGGTCTGTAATGATAAAACAATAGAATTTGAGTAGAACCATCACAGAACGTGAAAATTAACTTAAAAAAAGTTCAATTATTCTGTATCATCGAAACAACCTTACCTTAGTATTTATTGCATTAAAACCTAATTCGTTGTGTAGGTACCCATTCAGGTAGGTACCTGCGCATTTCCTTAGATTCCGGCAATCTTAGCTTTTTTCATCATATTTGCAATACTACCGAAATAAGTAGGTACCTACCCCGAATGAAAAACGTGTTAATTTGAACTGGCCAGCAAATATTTAAACTTCCGATGTAATCTGTGAGCGCGTATTTTGATGATTTTTTTTCGGAAAATTTCGAGTTTTGTCAGCATCTCCTGACGTATTTTATATGAGAATCATATGTTTTATTGGTGTTAAAAGTTGCGGAATCTATCCGGCTATCGTATTTTCAAAAAACATCTAGCCCGGAATCGGTTTTTCGGCGGTAATGTCGTTTTCCGAAAAACAACGACCGAAACCGCCGAGAGTTCCGTTTTGTTAGGCTAAAAATTTGACATCTGAGATCCTGACCTATGTCAATAGTCCTATATAGCATTTTCCTTTGTGAAATTAGCGGGTTTTTTCGTCATTTTTTTTTTTCAAACGCCGTCTGTCGGCGGGAAATATAATCGAGTGATTCGAGTAGAGCTTCTAGTTTTCGCCGCCGATTCGTATCGGAGAATAAATCCCTGTATATATTTTTTTTGTCGAAAAAAAAAAACTCCCAGCTTCCATGTCTGAATTTGCTTCGACCGAAAGTGAACCTTGAGGTGGGTGAAACGCAAAGGGCGTACTGGTCGTTTTTGCGTCAACAAAAAAGTGCGCGGAAAAAGAGCTTTCCCAAAGTGAACAATACTATATATACTAGGTTTTGCCCGTTGCAGAAGCAACTGACGGGTTAAGACACTATGCGATTTGACGTGTGAACGTGGATGAAGCGAGGAGGAGTGTGTGTTAAATTAAATATATGAAGAAACCTGAGTTCACAGTGGCCTTGCAACGCATGCCGGGTACCCGTTGTATATAATGTTATGTAGTGCAGCGCTTGCATTAAAATGTAATTTCCCAGGAATTGGAATGGAACCATTACAGTTAAGTTGATCCCGAGGTTACAGTGACCTTGCAACGCATGCCGAGTAACCGTTGTATATCATGTTATATATTGCAGGCACTTGCTTTAAAATGTTATTTCCCGGGAATTGGGATGGAACCATTACAGTTAAGTTGACCCCGAAGTTACAGTGACCTTGCAACGCATGCCGTGTACCCGTTGTATATTATGTTATAAATTGCAGGCGCTTGCATTAAAATTTTATTTCCCGGGAATCGGGATGAAACCATTACAGTAAAGTTGACTCCTAGGTTACAGTGACCTTGCAACGCACGCCGGGTACCCGTTGTATATAATGTTACATAGTGCAGGCGCTTGCATTATTATGTAGTTTCCGGGGACTTGGGATGGAACCATTACAGTTTAGTTGACCCTTAGGTTAAAGTGGCCTTGCAACGCATGCCGGGTACCCGTTGTATATAATTTTATAAAGTGCATAATTTTATAATGTTGTTTCCCGGGACTTGGTAGGGAACCATTACGGTTTAGTTGACCCCGAAGTTAAAGTGGCCTCGCAACGCATGCCGGGTACCCGCTGTATATAATTAATTTATTTACGCACAAATAGTCCATTAATAATAACAATCGGTTGCACGGTTTAGCAGTGCAAAATTTCATTATGCCGGAGCTCACTATTGTAGTTGTATTGTATTTCATTTTGCAAGTGTAAGTACTAAGTAGGTACTTTGTTGTAATATTTCACCAAAACGACGCCATTATGCTGTTGAGCATAAAATAATTTTCACTATAAATAAATTCATTCAATATCATGTTTTGATTTTTAAATGAAAAAAGTCCCCGCAAGTAAGTACCTACCTAGAACACGCGTAATGTATATATATATATATATATATATTTTTTTTTTTATTTAACAATGTTCAAATAGAACACACTTAAAAATAAAAAATAATAATTAATAAAAAAAATTGACAATTCTTTAAATTTTTCTAGTAAATTTTCAGTTCTATAAAGTTCCGTTCGAGTTCTGTAATTATTTCAGTTTTGTGATGTAACTGGTCTGTAATGATAAAACAATAGAATTTGAGTAGAACCATCACAGAACGTGAAAATTAACTTAAAAAAAGTTCCATTATTCTGTATCATCGAAACAACCTTACCGTAGTATTTATTGCATTAAAACCTAATTCGTTGTGTAGGTACCCATTCAGGTAGGTACCTGCGCATTTCCTTAGATTCCGGCAATCTTAGCTTTTTTCATCATATTTGCAATACTACCGAAATAAGTAGGTACCTACCCCGAATGAAAAACGTATTAATTTGAACTGGCCAGGAATATTTAAACTTCCGATGGAATCTGTGAGCGCGTATTTTGATGATTTTTTTTCGGAAAATTTCGTGTTTCGTCAGCATCTCCTGACGTATTTTATATGAGAATCATATGTTTTATTGGTGTTAAAAGTTGCGGAATCTATCCGGCTATCGTATTTTCAAAAAACATCTAGCCCGGAATCGGTTTTTCGGCGGTAATGTCGTTTTCCGAAAAACAACGACCGAAACCGCCGAGAGTTCCGTTTTGTTAGGCTAAAAATTTGACATCTAAGATTTTGACCATAGACCTAGCATTTTCCTTTGAGGAAAATGCTAAGTCTTTTTTTGTCATTTTTTTTTTGAAACGCTATCTGTCGGCGGGAAATACAACCGAGCCGAATCGAGTGATTCGAGTAGAGCTTCTAGTTTTCGCCGCCGATTCGTATCGGAGAATAAATCCCTGTATATATTTCATTTTGTCGAAAAAAATTTGCTTACAGTTTTCAGTCCCAATTTGCTTCGACCGAAAGTGAACCTTGAGGTGGGTGAAACGCAAAGGGCGTACTGGTCGTTTTTGCGTCAACCAAAAAGTGCGCGGAAAAAGACCTCTCCCAAAACCAAACAATACTATATATACTAGGTTTTGCCCGTTGCAGAAGCAACTGACGGGTTAAGACACTATGCGATTTGACGTGTGAACGTGGATGAAGCGAGGAGGAGTGTGTGTTAAATTAAATATATGAAGAAACCTGAGTTCACAGTGGCCTTGCAACGCATGCCGGGTACCCGTTGTATATAATGTTATGTAGTGCAGCGCTTGCATTAAAATGTAATTTCCCAGGAATTGGAATGGAACCATTACAGTTAAGTTGATCCCGAGGTTACAGTGACCTTGCAACGCATGCCGAGTAACCGTTGTATATCATGTTATATATTGCAGGCACTTGCTTTAAAATGTTATTTCCCGGGAATTGGGATGGAACCATTACAGTTAAGTTGACCCCGAAGTTACAGTGACCTTGCAACGCATGCCGTGTACCCGTTGTATATTATGTTATAAATTGCAGGCGCTTGCATTAAAATTTTATTTCCCGGGAATCGGGATGAAACCATTACAGTAAAGTTGACTCCTAGGTTACAGTGACCTTGCAACGCACGCCGGGTACCCGTTGTATATAATGTTACATAGTGCAGGCGCTTGCATTATTATGTAGTTTCCGGGGACTTGGGATGGAACCATTACAGTTTAGTTGACCCTTAGGTTAAAGTGGCCTTGCAACGCATGCCGGGTACCCGTTGTATATAATTTTATAAAGTGCATAATTTTATAATGTTGTTTCCCGGGACTTGGTAGGGAACCATTACGGTTTAGTTGACCCCGAAGTTAAAGTGGCCTCGCAACGCATGCCGGGTACCCGCTGTATATAATTAATTTATTTACGCACAAATAGTCCATTAATAATAACAATCGGTTGCACGGTTTAGCAGTGCAAAATTTCATTATGCCGGAGCTCACTATTGTAGTTGTATTGTATTTCATTTTGCAAGTGTAAGTACTAAGTAGGTACTTTGTTGTAATATTTCACCAAAACGACGCCATTATGCTGTTGAGCATAAAATAATTTTCACTATAAATAAATTCATTCAATATCATGTTTTGATTTTTAAATGAAAAAAGTCCCCGCAAGTAAGTACCTACCTAGAACACGCGTAATGTATATATATATATATATATATTTTTTTTTTTATTTAACAATGTTCAAATAGAACACACTTAAAAATAAAAAATAATAATTAATAAAAAAAATTGACAATTCTTTAAACTTTTCTAGTAAATTTTCAGTTCTATAAAGTTCCGTTCGAGTTCTGTAATTATTTCAGTTTTGTGATGTAACTGGTCTGTAATGATAAAACAATAGAATTTGAGTAGAACCATCACAGAACGTGAAAATTAACTTAAAAAAAGTTCCATTATTCTGTATCATCGAAACAACCTTACCGTAGTATTTATTGCATTAAAACCTAATTCGTTGTGTAGGTACCCATTCAGGTAGGTACCTGCGCATTTCCTTAGATTCCGGCAATCTTAGCTTTTTTCATCATATTTGCAATACTACCGAAATAAGTAGGTACCTACCCCGAATGAAAAACGTATTAATTTGAACTGGCCAGGAATATTTAAACTTCCGATGGAATCTGTGAGCGCGTATTTTGATGATTTTTTTTCGGAAAATTTCGTGTTTCGTCAGCATCTCCTGACGTATTTTATATGAGAATCATATGTTTTATTGGTGTTAAAAGTTGCGGAATCTATCCGGCTATCGTATTTTCAAAAAACATCTAGCCCGGAATCGGTTTTTCGGCGGTAATGTCGTTTTCCGAAAAACAACGACCGAAACCGCCGAGAGTTCCGTTTTGTTAGGCTAAAAATTTGACATCTAAGATTTTGACCATAGACCTAGCATTTTCCTTTGAGGAAAATGCTAAGTCTTTTTTTGTCATTTTTTTTTTGAAACGCTATCTGTCGGCGGGAAATACAACCGAGCCGAATCGAGTGATTCGAGTAGAGCTTCTAGTTTTCGCCGCCGATTCGTATCGGAGAATAAATCCCTGTATATATTTCATTTTGTCGAAAAAAATTTGCTTACAGTTTTCAGTCCCAATTTGCTTCGACCGAAAGTGAACCTTGAGGTGGGTGAAACGCAAAGGGCGTACTGGTCGTTTTTGCGTCAACCAAAAAGTGCGCGGAAAAAGACCTCTCCCAAAACCAAACAATACTATATATATATAATAACGGCCCGTGAAAAATCACGGGATATTAGAATCAAAATTTTGAGAAAGATAATTAAGTACCACAATTTTCCATAAAATATAAAAGTAAGTATAGATTGATATCTACCTACTATATGATTTTGATTTGTCTTCACACAAGCAGTTCCGACAATTTTGAAAATGATGCTTAAATTTAAAGCAAATTTGAATACACAAAACGTGAATAATTTCACGTAGGAGTAACACATATCACAGACAACCAACCAACCAAATTAACATTTTTGATAAGTAATCAGTTGAACATTTTATGTGATGCGTGAATCATTCTACACCGTGCGATCCATAGGTACCTACCTACGATAATCGTTGTGATCCAAACATTATCAAACTGTGATTATGTAACTTCACGGTGAAGCAAAAATAATAGACGAGGGCTGGTGAGCTCTGACCAGTAGGTAAGATCCTAGTGATGGTGTAGATGCACCTCTAATGAGATGGTGGTTGATACATGGTGAAGGGAGAGAGGGGGGGGGGCGTGATAGGGCATGGTGATGGGGAGGGGCGGTGAAGGGCGGGGAGGGGTGGTGAAGGGCGGCGAGGGGCAACTGTTCCCAACCGTCTTGAACCAGAGAGATTATGGCACCCCCCCATTGGGTAGTGTTAAGTACCTACCTCATACAAGATTCACGACAAATGTCCCATATAAAATTACGGTCTTCTTGGGGTCGATCCTGAGCCAAACGGCGGCCGGCGCTGGCAAAAACCTAAAGGATGCGTATTTTCAGCTCCTCGGCTCCTTGGCACCTTGACGAGCGGACTGCATAATGCCGACCTGCTTGGAGTTCTGTGATCTTAGAGCTCTTTAGCAGGACTGACATAAGAGATGCTTAGTTAGATTTCAATATGTAACCGAGCGGGAAAATAATCGTTAAGTTAGAACCATTTTGGTAGGACTGATAGGTATATTCTGGTTTTCAATATATCATTGTCTTGTTTTCGTTTTAGTATTCTACTTGTCTTACACACTCTTTAACTTTACGTAGATGGCAATACGGGTTAGTTTCAACACAAAAAAAACACCTGATTTTGCATTATTTGGTGTTTGACGTTATTTACCTATTTATTTAATAGACTCCAATTGGATACTTAGGTGAAACTGAATATCTACCTCCTATGAACGTTGTTTGTATGCACAGATCGATGTTAGATAATAATCGCAATTAATTGCACATTACATATTATATTTTAATATGCATTGCATTCTCACCGATTAATATAATTCTAATAGTCGGCAGAGCCGGAATGAGATATTATTCTTCTCGTTCGAAAACGCAGAACAAAAACAAGTGATCAAAAAGGGAGGTAACTCCTTAATAGGTAGGTTGCCTTCATATAATAGTATATGAAAATATAAGTGGACAGGTCTTTAAAACACGCGCGATTTTTCGAGCACGACGGCGTAGCCGAGTGCTCGAAATAAAGCAAGTGTTTTAAAGACCAGTTATCCACGAATACTTTACGCTATTTGTTTTATTGGTACACTTTGAAAACATAAATATTGATATTATTATTAAAAATTTGGAAATAAGAACTATTGATGAATTCGTGAGTAGGGTGGAAATCGGCAGCTGTGGCGACTGGTTACGTGGAAGAGAGCATTAGCAATAAGAAGAATGTTTCAAACATTATTGGAACTGCCATTAATGGAAGTGCAGCCTCATTGACTTCCGAGAATACTATTAATTTGAACAGCATTTCCTCCGATTTAAAAAACGGAGGTATTAATATTTCAAATAATACGAACTGCTCTTTTCACATCCATTTAAATAATTAGAATGTAAACGATGTAAAAAAGAATGTAAACTTTGAATAAAATTTTTGAAACATTTGTAATGTTTTATTTGACGTTTAAAATATTCCTGTCAGATTTATAGTTAAAAGTTGACATTTAGACTTCACATTTTGTTGATTTGTTGATGTTGCCATGGTAACTTTAAAAAACGCGCGTTCCATAAAGTGCGATTTAAACACGCTAGAGCGTACTTTAAATGAGTAAAAAAGGGCAACAATAAAAAAAAAATAATAATGTTCTTCAATCAATAATCAAATTATTGTAAAAGTAGTACTATGCATCGTGATGTGTGATTAAGGCGATGCACTATTAAGTAATGTAAAATCTTGTTTTACATTAGCTCCACACAGGAGGCCCTTTATATGGAAAATAATTTCCTTCCAGTGGCGGATACAGGGGGGGGGCGTAGGGGGCGCGCGCCCCCCCCCTTGGCCACCCTAAATACAAGAAAATCTTTCTTCAATCATTCGCTCTACATGTCTAAACCACATAAGCGCCCCTTTCTTAATCTTACTTATTACGCTCTACATGTCTAAACCATCGTCGCCTTGCATTATTTTCATATTTTTCTCACACCATCATACATGGCTTTCTATAGCATTTAGTCCCTTTTTTTACATTAACTCCACACAGGAGGCCCTGAGGAAAATAATTTCTCTCAGGGCCTATGTCATCTGGGATGCTGTGTGGAGGGTCTTTTTGAGGAGAGGAAGGAATGAACATTGGTCTTGAAGAGACCCATGTTGTAGGAAGGAGGAAACACAGAAGCCGGCAAATAATTCCACAGCCGAGCTGTTGAACACAAGAACGAGTCGAAGAAACGACCCGTTCTCATGTGACAAATGTCAACCGTGTACAAATTTTGGGCACGCATTTGGCGTGTTTCCCGACTATGCACCGGTGCCGAAGGGATCAATGACGCTAGTTCCTCGGAGCATCTGCCATTGTAATACCAGTAGAACAATGTTAGCATTCCCATCCGACGCCTGTGTTCTAAAGATTGCAATCCGTCTGTTAAGATGGAAGAATCTATTAAGCGGACCGCCCGTTTCTTTTTTTTTTTTTTTTTACATGAGCTCCACACAGGAGGCCCTGAGGAAAATAATTTCCCTCAGGGCCTATGTCATCTTTGAGGATGCTGTGTGGAGGGTTTTTTTAAGGAAAGGAAGGAGAGGAGAGTTCTGGGAAGGAAAAGGATTTAAGGGGTGGGTAGGAATCTGGGGTTCAGTATGTCCTGGTCATCCGCCTCCAAGACCTAGACAAAACCTCTTCCCATGAACCCTTTTTTTCTGCACAGAGTCGAGGGTATTTTTTAGGTATTTTGGAGCTCCAGACCGGAGGAGGCTGCCAAAATCATATAGTCGGTCTCCTCTTTGTGCGGTTCGTCGTATTCTCCCCGTTGTCTACTTTTTAGTTTTCTTATATCTTTAGCGCCCCCCCCTTGAGTTTTTTCTGTATCCGCTACTGTTTCCTTCAGGGCCTATTTCATCTTGGCGTGACGGGTCTCAGTCTCTCTCGTTCTGGCCCGCCACGTAGCAGGTGGGCATACACATCGGCTGCCAAGACCTTGACAAACCTCACCCCATTAACCTGGGACCCCTGCTAAGTCACCAAACGTAGCAAACCACTCGGTGTGTCCTATGGCAGAGGTGTTCGTTATACAATAAATGGTTCCCGGGGTGGCGGTATCCAAACCCGCCTCCCTAAATATGTGATTTCGGTTTGAAAATTAGATCGCTTAGAAATATTTATTTATTATTAATATATACTGCGAGTGGAACACGCCATTGAAATAATCCAGTATTTTTGAAGTAAAACTTCTTTACGCACGCTTGACTTGGGGAGTAAGCTGGTGAATGCGTTACGACAGTGTTACGAAAAGCGAGGCGAACGGTAGTTGAGAGGGAGATCCGGAGATATAAGTTAGTGAAGATAGAAAGAGAGAGAGTGTCACGTTTCGTAACTATATTACTGTAGGGGCATAAGAGAGAGAGGGGTGCGACACACATCATCTTTCTCTCTTTCTCTCATAGCCAGTTACGTTTATACGTTTCGTATAAGAAACAGTGCACTCCTATTGTCTGTATCACATTGTAGGAGCAAGAGAGAGAGCAGTGCGCGCGCACATTTTCTTTCTCTCTTCTTATCACATAGGTGGAGCTTAAGAAGTTTTACTTCAGTCGTGTGGTCTAAAGCACACTCGTTTTTTTTATTAGTCTTTTTATAAGCCCAGAAAAAACAAAGTATCAGGCTTATAAAAACTGCTTTAAATTTCATAATCTCCTACTCTACGTACCCTTTTTCGGTCATGGCTTTATTGTTTAATGTGGAAAATTAAATTATTTAGAAAATGATCTTAAATATTTGTGCCTGAGCTCCGTGGAATAAAATAAAACACGCTTTTTGGCGATGTTTTTTTTAATAAATCAAAACAGGTGGCCGGTTTTAAACAGGATACACGATTTTAAGTTCAAACCGTAAAGTAACTCCTCCACATGTACCATTAAAAATTGAAAATAACGATTTGCAAATCCTGAAACAGGAAAAATATCTTGGGCTGTGCATCGATAAGCATTTAACTTTTAAACATCACATTCAAAATGTAAAAGATAAAATCACACCCTTAATTAGCGTTTTTAGCCGGTTATCATATTTATTACCAATTAGATTAAAAAAAAGTTTATACTATAGTCTCGTACACTCACACCTAAATTACCTGATTGAAATCTGGGGAAATTCGTATGAAACATACATCAATGAATTACAGGTAATTCAAAATAAGATAATCAAAAAACTATTTCACTACGAATCCAAAACATCCACAAAAAAATTATATTTGGAAACAAAACTGCTAACATTAAGAAAACTATACGAGTACAATATATGTGTCCTTATATACAAAATAAATAATAAATTCATACATACAAACACAGAATTCATTAAAACGTCCCAAGTACACAAATATTTTACACGACAACACGATAACATACGTTTAAACACCATTCATACTAACTACGGTAAGCAATCAATTAGTTACGAGGGGGGCAATTTATATAACTGCCTTCCAGATGATATCAAAAACGAAAAAAGTGTGTGCAAATTAAAAAAAAATAGTTCATGTTTATTCACAAAAAACAAAGTACCTAGTGATAGTGAATAATATCGTATGGTAATATTATATCATGTAAATGTTAGTATTGCAATCTAATGTAATCTAAGGTTATGAAATGTAAAAACTATGTAATGTAAAAACTATGTAATGTAAAAACTATATAATATAAAATGTAAAAAGTACATAATTCAATATTCTGATTAAGTAAGTGAAAATGTTATTTTCTTTTTTACTGGAATAAAAACTTATGAAAAAAACGGGAATTTAAACCTTATCGCCATCTACATAAGGAGTGTTTTGTTAGCGGCCTGATTCAGAATTTCACAAGCCGCGGGAAGTGGTGCCTCACTAGGTCACTAGATGACCAAATTGGTGAAGTTTTTTTTACTTTTAGAGACAAATTTGTTTTATTTTTGTTTTGGACTAATTTTCGCATATCTATAAATATATATATATGATTTATAAATTTATGCAAAACATGCTTTTTAAGCTAGAATGTTTAACGTAAAATATAATATAAGTACAGTAATCACGGCAGAAGGGGATTGCACTACCCTCTCAGTCCTGCTGGAATAAAAACTAAAAAAAAACGAGTGTGCTTTAGACAGACCACACGACTGAAGTAAAGAAGTACTTAACTTAGCACCATCTATACATTCTATACGATAGGAAGAGAGAAAGAAAATGAGAAAGAAAGAAAAAAACGAAAGAAAGAGACAAAGAAAATGTGTGCTCGCACCTCTCTCTCTTGCCCCTACAGTAATATACGAAACATAACTCTCTCTCTTTCTATCTTCACCAACTTATATCTCCCTCTCAATTACCGTTCGCCTCGCTTTTCCTAACGCTCTCGTCACGCATTCACCAGCTTACTTCCCAAGTCAAGCGTGCGTAAAGAAGTTTTGATTATTATAAAATAAACTGAATTTGCCACATTAAACAATAAAACCATATCCGAAAAGGGGTTTATAAGTAGGAGAGTTTGGACTTGAAATTGTTTTTCACAGACCTTATACTTTATTTTTTCAGGGCTTATTAAAAGACTTATAAAAAAAATTCACCTATATTTTTAAGGGCCAAGGTATATTCTACACGCAGTGTTTAATTGTGGCATCCATAATAGTTCGAAGCGATCAAATTTTCAAAACAAAAACACATGATTTTGCATTATTTAGTATGGCTACATCTTAAACTGTACAGCAAATAAATTGAAAAGAAAACAAAGTCTCGGTACTAATACGCATATTAGATGGCGAAAGGGTATAATAATTGCAATGCTTTGTAATTTTAAAAGCTACTTTACTTTTTGATGTGGCAAAATCACACAGCTGAAAGTGTTAAGAAAATATATTACTTATATTAGGTATATTATTTATATGAAATGGGAAAATATCTCGTTGTCATAATTTTTTAAATTCTTCGCAAAACATCCCTTCTGCCATATCATGAAAACAATAAGTTTGTCGGTTGCAATTTTAATAAAAAAATACTTTTATAAATAATCGCACCGCAAACACAAGATTGATCTTCATAGAAGATATAAAAAACATAACAATAAATGAAAAAAATATAAAATAGTTTCAGAATTGAAGGACATTTATGTTATTTTTAAATTAATCGAAATTATCTGTAAATATTGTGTCCTGCCCAACCGATTTAAAATTTAATTTTTTGTCTTGTATTAAAATTGATTACCTTTTGTTCAAATTGTAAAAATACTTGTGGAAATTGATTTATTTGTATTTTTCAAACCAGGTTACATATAGGTAATTAGGGATACAATTTAATATTTTATTTATCTTGTTCAATGCACATAAAACTATGTTTTTAGTTTCTCGGCTCGTTGGGCGAAACAGCGTGTGTATTTTCGTGGAAATTTTCTCAAGGCATTCAATCGACCAGCAACGAGCGGCTTATGTCTAATAATAACCCCACATCTGACGTCCAAGATATTTCACACATTGTTGAAGCCGAAGTAAAACAATTTTCTACGGTCGCGCTGTGTTTTAAATTTTTAAAAATCACATAACAAATGTTAATAAGTGATATGTAATAGTTGCTTAAACGTTTGCTTCTCTACAATTTTCGCGAATTAAGTGAATACTTTATTTACTGTCGTGTGTGCATATACTGAACATCATTTGATAGTGACTTTTTATACACAACATCGAACATTGCAAAAATAAAAGTGTTATTTATCGGTTATTTTTAATTTAAATATAATAATAAAACGCACAATCGTCTGTCCAATGCATGAGAGATTTTCAATTGCTTAAAATTATACATGATCAACAGAAATACCTAATAGATTGCATAAAATAAGACAAAAATGTACCTCACTAGTTAATGTAACAGTTCAATATAGTTTTTATGCCAAGTTAATAGAATACTTAGTTTTATTAACAAAAGTGGTAAAAACTTAAGTATTCCGTTAATTTTGAATTAAAATGGTGCCACGAAATAAGTTTTCTGTGTTTGAAGAAAGTTACTAAAATTTATTTCTTATTTAGTATCTACAAACATGCAATTAAGTGATTAATTTAAAACCATATTTCATTTAGATCCAGTATAGGTTTAACTCTAGTACTCCGTGATCCAAAGATAACAATTAATAATAAAATTAAAATGGTTTTAAACGCACGTTTGGAAAATGACAGAAAATTATTGGAGAACCAAACAATGAATTTATTCTAATTGAAGATCAAAATTAATAATATAGGTCGGTCCATCGAAAGATCTGTATAAAATCATTTACCTATAAAAGTCATCTATAAATAACACATTATATGTAGTAGATATAGATTGAAGAAAAATAATAACAAATAATAAATCACAAATAACTAGAGCATTTTGTTCCTTTAGAACAGATAATTTGCCTAGGGAACTAATGCCGACCTGACAAGACAAAAAAACACTTTAAATATTTTCTATAGTTGTTTTAAATATTCTCAATTGTTATTACTTGTTTAAAAAATGTTATATATGTACTTACTTCTTATAATATTTTTTGCTCTACCAATACTAAGTACGTGATGTAATTAATTAAAATAAATATATGAAATAAAATTTTAAAATAGACTAATCAGTTTCTTCAATACTATTATTTATTTAAGAAGTTTTAGAAAGCAGAGGTAATTTTAGTTAAAATTTTAATTCAATAGTATCTAAGGTACTTACACCTATTTACTTACAAAACATAGGCAGTAGCAGGTGTTCACTTACAATAATATTGTTCCTTGGGATACGCTTAGAATGTTAATTTGTTGTTTGTTTAGTGAAATAGATGCAGAATACATAAGCGTCGATAAATTATTGAAACCCTCAACGATCGTCAAAGGTAAAACTGGCTCACCAATTTTGGATATCTTACCCACCTCCCTCGGCAGGTAAGAAAAATATCATACGTTTATTGGTTTACTAACCCCATTGCATAAACTTGTTTTTAATAATCTGCATTATACATAGATTGATGTAATCTTATTACAATACATATGACATAATTTATATTGCTGAAAAAAATAACATTGATATGTTTTAGAGTTCTTAAAATGACTATTGTAACTTTTAAGGCCAATGTTGAAAATGTGAAGAGACCATAATAGGGTCCTAGCATGGTCGATCGATATAGGTTTTATCGAAAATGTCGGTAACTTGCAGTCGTGCTCGGGAACGATGGCAAGTTACCGACATTTTCGTTAAAACCTATATCGATCGACCATGCGAGGGGGCCTGGAAGTGTATCATTTAGCAGCACCATACCTCTCGGCATGCTATGCTAGATCAGAACGCCCGTTCAGAGCAAGTCGTGGTGTCAACCCTGGCGGTAGTTGTTGTTGTTCGTTGCGAACAATTTATAGCTTCCCAGGAGGCATGGGCTGTCAATAAAATAGTTTGTTAATTTAAATGGTTACTGTACGGTTCCATTCTTCTTGGAGACTTTCGTAGCGTTTCAAACAGAAGCGTTTTCAGTGACTAGAATCTGCTTCTGCTTTTTTGACCGTTTAATCCATTTCAGATTGCATGGAGCCATCGAACAGAAAATCTAAGGTGGGGGGAGGGGAGGGGGGGGGGGTGTTCAACACTTACGGAGGTTCGATCCTGGGAATTTTAATACAATATTTTTTTTTTAATATTTTAGTAGATAAGGAAAAAATTAAAAATAATACGTGAAACGAATTTTTTTGTGGAATATCGTGTAAGTTAGGAGGCTGATTTTGTGTTCCGGCCTTGCGATCTAGGAGTTTTTTACCATAATTTATTATTTATATCACATTGGTTTAACAGATAGTGAAAATTAGATCGAATAATATCGTTGCATTTTCCTTGAATGCAACCTACAAGTACTATAGGTTCTGTATTCTGTAATACTGCGGTCGATGAGGAGAGGGGGGGGGGGTGAGAGAGTGGGTTAACCCCCTAATACCCCTTAATTTTTATGTAATACTTAATGACATAAAACATAATGAAATAAATTATCTGTTCAAGAAATAATTTCTATATTTGAAAAGTTGATCAAATTCATGCGAAATAATGAAAAAATTGCTTTTCTACGGGCTTACTCCACTTCCACTCTTCCGTGGAATATTGCCTCGGCCCTGACTAACCGCTCCAGATACATAACTTTTTTAAACTATGATATGTAAAAAAAACAAATAAAATTCAATTGACGACTTTGAACCACAGAATTTCTTCTGGAGTGGAAAAAAACTGGCAGAACGTTGAGAGATTTGGAGTCAATCGTAAACAATGCGTGATATAAAAATATGTGTGCAATGTTATTCGTTAAAAATATAAATAACATTTTTTAATTTAATAAAAAAGCTTCAAGTTTATGCATCACCTGAATATACAAATAGAATTCATTCTTCGATGAACGGAACAAACGATTTCCGTTCACGCCGAATACTAAGGAAACTTTAAGATGCGGTAGAATTTAAAATAAAATTGAATTCTGAAATGTTTTACTCTAACAGGATGCAAACCAAGCTCGGCTGCGGAGGAGGATGACACTCCGCTCACTGAGGAAAAACTGGAGCAACAAAAAACCGAACATGAGGCGCAGGTCAAAAAGGTGAGATTTAAGGGAAACAAAACATTACTTTTTTGATAATTTTCTCAGCATTGCTATTTCCTCAAGATTTGATAGAGAATTCTTATACATATGTAGATTATACAGGGTGTTAAGGGACGTACTTGACTTTTTTATTCTGTGATTCCTGACATTATTTGGAGTAAAAAATTTAAATGAAATTTTGGTCTGTGGTGACTTATTTCCACGTGTTGTAACTGGTCACTCAGCTTAGTAACCAACTAAACCCCTAACTGTCCATTACCTGATAATTTTTATGTTTTTAGTTGAAAAAAAAACACATAAAAATCTCCGGGAAACAAAATTTCCTTTACATTTTTACTCCAAATAATGTTAGGAATCACTGGTTAGTAAATAAGTTAAGTGTGTCCCGCAAAACCCTGTATTATGTCAATGTTGTCGACATTCTCGAAATATAATCAGATAGTACCTACTTAACATACCAAAATTATTATTATTGGTGTGATCGATGATGTCAAATATTTCAACAAAGAGTTTTCAATTGTTGCTATAGGTAGTGAAAATAATTTAAAAAACCCTTCAAGCCATGTATTTTGCAATATTTTATCAAAGTACATATTTTTGGCTTTGTCAATAGTTGAATATTAATAGCTATGTCATAAACAACTTTATAATCTACGCATTCACAGATGGCGCCAATAAAATTATTTTAGGTTTTTAATACTTTTCGTAAGTTACGTTTTATACTGTTTGCGCCCGTACATATTTAATATAAATATACAAAAAAATGTTTTGTCCATAAACAAACCCAAATCTTTCAAGAAAGGTTGAAAACTTCAATTTTGTATCGGTGACTGAATCCAACATTGTATTTTTCAGCCTTTCTTGAAAGATTTGGGTTGATAATGGACAAAACTATTTATTTATATTCATATTAAATATGTACGGGCGCAAACAATAAATTTACTTTAATATTTTAAAGCGTAACTTGCAAAATGTATTAAAAACCTAAAATAATTTGATTGGCGCCATCTGTCAATGCGTATTCACAGTTGGTGCCAATTAAATTATTTTAGGTTTTTAATACTTTTTGCACGTTTTGCTATAAAATATTGAGGTGAATTAATTTTTTGCGCCCGTACATATTTATTATGAATATAAATTTTGTTCATAAACAAACCCAAATCTTTCAAGAGAGGCTGAAAAATTCAATTTTGTATCGGTGACTCAATCCAATATTGTATTTTTCAGCCTTTCTTGAATGATTTGGGTTTGTTTATGGACAAAACTATTTATATATATTCATATTAAATATGTACGGGCGCAAACAATAAATTTACCTTAATATTTTAAAGCGTAACGTGCAAAAAGTATTAAAATCGTAAAATAATTTAATTGGCGCCATCTGTGAATGCGAAGATTATAATGTACGTGACGTTTAACCTTAACTTAATATTTGCTAGTTCTCGCGACTCAACTTGTTGTGCGTTGTTTAGGTTGATGGAACTATTTAATATCCAAGGAAATCTGATAGTATTAACGGATTTGCTCAATGGGGGTACAATAATAGATAATATATATTTTAATAACATCATTACGAATGTACAGAAATTGATGTTGTTTCAAGTTGTGTCACATTTTACACACACGTTGGGGGGCAAAAGAAATCTAAATGTATTTATAAAATAATCGTAAATATCGTTTGTTCGTATATTTACTGTGTGTTTGACGAAATGCAATGTTTGAAACTTTTTTCCATTTGTTTGAAAACTTTTTTCTTTTTATCGAAGGAAGCAAACACTTTGTGGTGTGACATTATATATTAAATGAAAAAACACACTTTGTAAAACACCATTTTTTATTGGAATTAATATTTAACAGCCAACCAGGTTTTGCTTAGCTCAAGCTTCATCAGGGCTTATTGTATCAACTAAAGTAAATTAATTAAGTTAATTTTTTTCTTTTTGTCCAAAGCAGTGCAGTGTTTGAGCTCGTCCATTCTATTGCGTCCGTCCGACGTATTGCGTTTTATTTCTTCCACGACGTAATATCATTTCCGTATATTATTTCAAACTTTCATCTTTATCTAACTGCATTTGAAAATCACCCAACTGAAAAAGTTTTAGCAAGTTTTCGGAAACCTTTGGAAACCTGTTCGATGACAGCATTGATTCCCAAGCAAACGCGTCAATGGTAAGGGAACGTACCCATACTACGTGACCAACTTTTTGCAATTTTTAACCCCCCCCCCCCCCCCCCCCCCGGTGACCAAAATCCTAAGCAACTCGCCGCTCATTTGTATGGAGCGTGACATTTTGAAGACCCCCCCCCCCCCCAAACGTGTCACGTAGTATGGGTACGTTCCCTAAAATAAATACAACTCGCTTAAAGTCAATTAAATTTAAACTGGTTTTGATATTTACACTTGATCCTCATATATAAAATTATGGTATAAACCTCTTTTCCATACATTTACTCGTCAAAAATTTTATTCTGTAGAATGGAAGGTCAACTTGATTCAGCGTCCTGGCCTGGGTTGAGGTGATTTTTAAGGGCATAAATACTTGAAATAAAATATTTGTCGTGGATAACAAAATGTTTTATATTAATTTTTACTAGATCTAATGTTGAAAAGTACTTATTGTATCATTTTTGCCTCTTATTATACCATGATAGTTTATTCTGACCTCAGAAACGTTTGAATTAAAAATAAGTTAACAGTTCTTCGGAACTTAAATCTTTCTATGATATGTGGTAAAGACCAATTAAATTATTAACTAACCGGACCGGAAACCTACAACAGAGTAGATTGTTGTATAATATGAACTGCATTGGTGCAGCTAAATTCTGCTAAATGAAGACATCTTGAAAACTGAGCCATTTAATCGAATAGGTACGTTCCTGCCTGGATCCTAGTCGTTTTTGTTTTAAAATCTAAATACGAAAAACATATCAATTTTCTAGGTTTCTTTGCGGCTCTAACTCTAAACTAAGAAACTGTTTAATCTGTGGAATCACATATTATAGAATAAATATGAAAAGTGCGTAAAACTTACATACCATAAATTTTCATTTGGCTCTCATTAAAACAATTTTTCCATTATACATAATCATTATTACAATTATTAATCCTTTTCGCAGTGCGTCAATTATTATACATGTCGTTTTGAAAGCAATTTTATTAATTATTGTAGGGTTTAGAAGCCCACCATTGAACTTGACAGATGCTGACGTTTTGCAGTGACGCAAATCGACCTTACCTTGTGACTTGAGAATGCATTTTGATTTCGCAAGAATACGTAACTCTATTATTTTATTGACCTTGCACAGGAAGTAAATGTTTTGTAATACAATGCCCGTTGAATCGTTACACGTGGCCCTGCATCATTTGTGGGCTCATATGCAATTTTGTCTTTCTTTTACTGATGACAATTTGTTCGGAAAGTTGGGTAAACATTGTAATTTATTGATTATATCCTTTATGGGTGAGGAAAATGGCCAAAATGACAAGTAGGTACGAATATACGTCACGAATTCCTTATTGAATGCATCGTTTATTTATCGTAAATTTATCTGCAGTGCAGGTGATTAATATCCAATATAAATGCTTGGTACCAACTTGAACGTCTTGAATTGTTTTTATGGATAAAAAATTATTAGTGCTGTAGGACAAAGGGGCGTTAGTCATAGATTCAAATCATTCCGATAAAATTGATTCTGAAATGTCGTTATAACATCTGGACCAAAATATTTTTTCTGTTACAAAACTTTCAGTCACAAAATAATTATCATAAAATAAAGAATATTAAAAAAAGCATGAAAAAATCTTAGTCACATATTTTTTGTGAAATAGGCCACTTGCATAACATGTAAAAAAAAAATTCCGGTTTAGGCAAGTATTCTAAGACATCCTGCTTTTTTTTTAATCTTATTTTTGAAACCCTGGCGATTTTTTGAAAATTTCAATCCGAAAAATCAGACCATTTTTTATAAACCGGAAAGATGGGACATAATTTTATGGATGCGAAAAAAGGATAATTACATAAACGAAAATCATTTAAAAAAAATAACGTTTTCCACAAGAAGGGGCACAGGAGAATAACGAGGCATACCAAAAATATTACATTTCATAAATATTTTTTTCCTTGATCCATCTTATTGATCATAAATCATTATAATATTCAATGTCTATATTACTAAATCAAATGTAATATACCTACTTGTACTTGTAAATTATAATATTAATAAGAATATTATAAAATTTGATTTTGTTAAAATCAGCACCACTACCATTATACCTCTAAACACTTACAGACATCGTAAAATGTGCAGGGTTCTCTTCATAACATCTGTCAAAAAGTCAAACCAAATGATAAGTTCGCCGAGACCAAACAATAAATCTAGTGAACGTTAAATGTCAAATTCAAAAATTCGTCTGAAATCAAAGTGTTGCCATATAAAAAAATAAATCATTGTGGAATTTAAAAAAATTAATAAGAACATTTTCGGAGAGGGGACATTTTCATGTAGTGACGTTACGAGCCCAAATAATGTATTTATTTATTTAAAAATAAAAAAAACTGTACATTACTAAAAAAATTTACTAACATTTTCGTAATCTTCGTAAAAAAATCTACCCACACGATGTTTTCCAAGTCGTTATGAAATCCATGCAAGTGGCCTATTCTGGCACAAGTAATAAAATAAAATAACTTAAATGCCTCATACAAAAAAAACTTTACCGAAAAAGTTTTCTCATTAGTAAGAGATTTTGCATTTGACTTGAAAGGATTTTTTATGGGCCTCGTATTTTATTTTTAACCAGACTAACAAAATGGCTTAAATAAATACTCGATTATTTCTAAGGCCAAGATGTATTCTACTCGCAGTATTCAATTGAAGCAATTATATTTATTATTTCTGGGTGATCACATTTTCAAACGAAAACATAATTCATCTTAAGTTTTTTCTGTACAATTGTTGAAGGAACAAAATTGGTATAGACTTAGTATAGACAATTGCTTGCATTTAGCAGGTTTCAAACTTTGAGAAAATTCCAATTAAATATCGTAAAAAATGCTTTTTCTACGCTTTCAAAACAACCCTTTTGTAAAACTTTTCAAACAACCCGTAAAAACTTTTTAAATTTAAAATTTTTCTACGTCTACATTATTGTATAGCGATTTTTTTCATGTTAGCACTTTAATTATGTAATTAAGTACGAAAACAGTGTGCAATAAAGTTGTGAATTATGAAAACTTGGAGCAGTTGGATGAGTTTGTGTATCTGGGTAGCAGGTTTATGAGAATTGGGAAGGCTGATAGAGATTTTGAAAGAAGGGTAAATGCAGGTAACTCCAAATGGAGGACTGAATGCCGTTGGCGCTAATAAAAAAAAACTGTCAAGCTAGCAGTCCACAATGTAGTACTGATACCTACCCTGACGTATGGCAGTGAGGCATGGAACTGGCAGAGGAAGGACGAAAGCAGACTAAATGCTGTTAAAAATCAGATCTCTGAGGCACACGTATGGTAAAATACCTCTCTCAAATCGTGTGAGAAATGTGGATATCCGCAAAGAATGCAATGCTGATGTAAGCATAATGAGTAAGATTAAGAAAGGGACCCTCAGATGGTTTGGGCATTGGAAGTGAACGAACGAAGAAAGTACTGTAAGAAGAATATAGGATGCAAATGTGAATAGTAGAAGAAGTCGGGGACGCCCGAGGAAGACCTGGCACGATCAAGTGAATCAGATACTTGAGACAGGCCATGTCAAGAGTCGGAATAATAGAAGAGTATGCATGAGACGACGTATGAATGTGAATGAGGCAAAGAGAGTGTACCAAGACCGAGTTGTTTGCCGGTTCGTCCTCCATGCCTACCCCTGCGGAAACGGCGTGATGGTTAGTCGGTTACATAGCTTCATCCCTGAAATTCTATTGAAAGCCAATCATACTTTAGTGATAGGTACCTAATTTTAAATACTTACATACCATTTATATACCCTACCTTTTAAAATTACCTATTGTAATGATCCAAAATAATAAATTGTAAGGTTATCAACATAAATAAATAAATATTTCTAGTTCGTTGCTTGTCTAGTACTGTCTCCTCCTGGAGACACCGTCTGGCAATTTCCCAGTGGCGTGCAACGTTTTTCCTCAAAAGGTATACACTTAATATCTTTGTACAGGTAAGTAGATAGGTACCTATACATTAAATTATTTTTGCTATTATTGTTTCATATGAATTCAAAATAGTCCGCAAAGTGAAATAATCTTTGATTTTTATTTGTTACATTTAAAAAAATAAATTAAATGAATTTATTACTATTTACTTATTTTATTTTATTTATTTTTTTATTTTAATTTATTACTAATTACCTATTTCTTACATATCTCCATTAAACACGTTAAGTTTTAAAGCTCTTAAAAATATATGTTATTCATGAAGATAATATCTAGACATTGCCCGTGCCGAAATGCAAATTATATAAAATTCCTTCGATAGAAAAAAATTACAAAATATGCCCCAAAAATTATTATAATCACGTTTGTTTCAGTTATTTTACAAGTTATATGTATGAAAGAATTCAAAGTGTTTCATTAAATGCTGTTTAAGACAATGCCCGCAAGATTTTTGCTCTATTTTAAACGAGTCGTGTTCTATTAAACATTTTCGCAATTTTCGCATCGATTTTGTCACTGTAAATGTTAGCGCTCTCCTCTAACATTCGTAATTTCGTATCTCTCCGTCTTCTTTTTTTCGAGCCCGGTTGCGGATCCTTAACTTCCTTCAGTTTAATCTATGCTAATATTTTAAAGATGAAAGATTTGATTGTTTGTTTGTTCGCATTGAATAGGCTCCGAAACTAATGAACCGATTTGAAAAATTCTTTCACTGTTGGAAAGCTACATTATTCCCGGGAGACATAGGCTATACTTTATAACGCTTAATAGAAAGGAAGATTCAGGATGAAACAATGTGTTTGGCAGTGCAACGCATGCCGTGGACCAGCTAATTTTAAATAAAAAATTGGTCAGAAATTGTAGTAGGTATTTGAATATCCCTTTATTTATTTATTCGGTTTGTGCGGCCAAAGTGTTTCCTGCGTGTTTTGATGAAACGAACCTGCTCCCGTTCTGCTAGAGTTTTGGCTCAATAAGTTTGAGTTCTCAATAAGTTTGGCGCAATAAGCAATATCTGCCTACAATATTAAAGTAAATATATATATGCGCATTTCAATTTCATAGGGATTTTGGGTATACTTGGAAAGGTTCATGTTTCTGTGTATACCTCATATAAATTTCAATTGGCATGCCAAGTTTATATCCTGAGTAGCCAGGTATTGGCTTCAACTTGATGCTATGTAAATCTTGTTTGCCGGATTATTATTATTGTTATTATCGTTATTGTCATGAATTAGGTATCTTCCAATTTAAATGACTCCCAAAATTCATAATATGGAGCTACTGTACTTGTATGTAAGAAATTTCTGATATTTCTCTACCTGAGGGAGTATGGCTACTATCCGTAGCTCTATCCTATTGGGCATGCTCGTTATGAACCTTCTACTGGTCAGAAGGGATGTGCTCACCGTATCACATTTCTTCAGACTGATTCGTGGATCGTTTGAAAACTCCACTATCATGGAGAGCATTAGTTTCTACGTTGCCGATGGTTATCTCCGTCACCTACATCATAGACTTTTATCTCCCAGCTTGAAGAACTATCTTGCCAATGGTCGTGCCAGTCTGGAGACTGTCTTATTGTAAAATAGAATCACTTCGAATATCGATATGTTTAACATCAATGAAGCACAATTCAAACGGCAAACTTGCTGTTAGTCTGGCCGTTTAACTTATCTAAAATATTTTCTCTTTTAAAAGCGCTTTGAAATTGTAATTTTGTAATATTTTTAAAATGAATAATTTGAAATGAATTGTGAAATTTTTGCTCCCATTACAACGTATTGACAACAATGAATTAGTTTTCTTTATAATTATTATATTCGTTTTGACTTGTTGAATACCACGTATGTATGCAGGCCAAAAGGTATGGTGGTTTCGTGAATTTAAAATCCTCACTTTTGGTATTATTTATGATTTATCATGTAGCGACTACTGCATCACATGTTAAAACAGTCGATGCAATGACGCGATTCAAACAACCACGTTGCATTAAAACCGAGGGCAAACAAAACACAACAACAATAAAACTCCGACAAGTTTGTGAAGAAACAAATACTGGTGTAAAAAGTTGTCCAACTCCGTCAATGCACGGAATCCGTACAAACGCTACCCGTGTATTTTATAATTTGTTTGTGACAATGACTAGCTACGGTGGCATACTTATATAACGCTCTTTGTTGCCTCGTCGCATCGCCAAGGAAAAAGTTCGATTGGCCAAGGAAAACCTTCAAGACGAGGCGCTGGACCGGGAGCTGTTGTACCAGCGGCAGATTGAAAAGGATCAGCTGGACTTTGAGAGAGAAGTACACTTACCCTGTTTAATATTTCACGTGTGCAACCATACCAACCTTTTGATCCAAACAGACTGATAAGATACTTAACCATTTTATAACACTAAACTTGTCTGATTTTACTGCTAACCATTGCTAACCAAGCTGAAAATAGCATTTTTTATTATTTTTTATTGGGATTGATGATCTTTTATTAAGATTTGTTTGTCTTTGTGTTGAGTGACACTAAATTATGTAGAAACAAATAATTGTGAAATATAAAACTCTGCTTTTAAATACTGATGTATTTCTCAACAACAACTTAATATAACTATGTAGGTAATCGTAGGGTGAATATTCGAACAATCAAGGAATTTGGAGATAAATAAGTTTTATTAAAATTTTTCTCAGTTGTAGTTAGTTATGATATACCTATAGCTGTAAATTTGTGCTAGCATTTTCACTAAACGTCAGCATAATTTAAGTCTTATGAATTAAAGTATGTAAATTTCAGTTCCCTAATAATGCTATTATTTTAGTACTGATATGAATGTGATATCTATTTTGAAATCCAAAGCCATTATTAAGTTGATAAAATACAAGCTAGACTTAATAATAATACAATTTACTCTAATTGTTAAAAAAGTTAGAAAAGATTAATTCTTTTTTCTTGTTTTGAAAAATATAAAAAAATAATAATTATAAAAAAGAGAAATTCACGTTTTAAGTTTTTTTACTGTAGGTAACAGCACTTAATAGGAAACATTTTTTAGTACGAAGTAGAAGTATTTTCCAGAGCTTTTGACATTTTTATAATTAGTTTAACTATTCACAGATCAACAACAAATTATTAATAAACCTGTTTAACTGATGAAGGGGAGTAAATATTTTTTCTGTAGAACAGGACAATAAATATATTTATTTATTTTATTTATTTATTTAACTCCCAAAGGGCTTTTACATGTTTGGTAGTACAATTAATTCACGACAGATGATTTTTAAACAGACACAGAAATAATAAAAATAAAATTAAATAAAAAAAGCCACAAATCACAAAAATACAAAAATACAGCTATTTCATAGTTTTTCAGAAAAACAGATATGTTTAGGAATAAAACAAATAAAGAAATAATAAAAATAAAATTAGATAAAAAAAGCACGCAAGTCATAAAAAAATACAGCAATTTCATAGATTTACAAAAATATAGATATGTTTAGGAATAGTTTAGGAATAATATATTATTATTATGTTGATTTCCATGTACATTATATGTTGGTATTGATATCTACGTGTTGCTTTTCACCCTAATACAAAACATATTGTATATAGATTTGTAATGTTACTCTATTTAAGAGGCCGTACCGCCCGGAGCCATTGCACCTATTTGTTGATGTTGTTAGGCTGAAAGTATTGTGGGAGGGGAAGAAGAAATGACGTTAGACGAAGAGGAAGTGACTACAGTCCAGTCACTAAACATATCTAAAAACATCTCGATCCCTCACATTTACATTATTTTATTTTTAACTCTGGAACGTGTTGCAAATTATATACGACCAGCTGAAGTCCCCGACGTTGCTCGAGCTTTCAAGGGGTTTTTGAGAATCTCAAGTGTGCAAAATTTCATCGTTGAATAAAACCGTAGATTTGTATAAAAAACCAAACAAACAATTTCCGTCCGCCACACACAACCTTATTTGCATAAATAGAAGATTATGTAATTTGAACCATAGACTACAATATACCTAAAACTAAAAACATTTATCCAACTTAAAAAAGCAATTTATTTTGTAAGTAAATCAGGTAAATAACGATCCTGACAATTATGTGTAATTTTTTAAATGGTTTGATCATTAAATTCCAGCCAAAATTAGATAAAATTGATCTTTCTTCGTGAAATGGACTTAAATCATCAATTAATTCTTTCCGTGAAATAAATTAAAAATGATAAATTTATAACTAAAATTCTATAAATTCTGATATTATACCTACATAATATGTAATAATGTTGTATTTGTAATCAGGCAGGCGGAACTCCTGGCATACCGCAGTCCTGGTCTGGACAGCAGCTCTATAGCCGGGCCTGGTCGTCTAGCGAATCCCTCAACCAGTGCCGGAGGGGTAGTCAGGGCGCCGCCTGCGATTCTCCCGCGGTACGTTCTATCCACTGTTAATACTACCACTTTTTAACCACATGACTAATCTCAGATTTTTTGTTATTATTTTGGTAATTATTTATTTGTTCTGGTTTTATGATATAGAAGAGTTTCAATATTTCCTTCCAAGATCTTTCTGCCTTGTGTAAAAAGCAATTTTCGAATATTTTAAAAGAAAACTAGTTGACCTGGAAAACGTCATTCTGCCATATAAATTATTTCTAGTGAATATGTTGGTTGTTAAATAAAAAATAACGATTGTATTGTAAGCGTGTGATGGGTATGGGATCTATGACAGAAAGAGAAATGGAGCGCTGTAGACGATGACCGCCGATAGAAACAAAAAACAGCAACCATTCATTGTCTCAATTAAATTTATTTCTTTAAAACAACGGACATATTCATCGTTGGATTTCTTAAAAGTTAAATACAAATTGAAAAAAAGTAATATGTCTGTCATTCAATAACATAAATAATTTCATTCTGTTTGAAATACGAACGACGTGACGGTTAAATTTGTTCATACAAAAATACTAAAATCACGATAAAAAATGGGAGGGTCACGATTAAAAAATGGGTGGTTGGGGGTAGGAGGGTGAAATTTTAGGATTATAGGTATTTTTTATGCCAAATAAAAAAAATAAAAAATTTATCAAAAATTTTTTTTTTTAAATCTGCGTAGGGACACCCAAATAAAAAAATACAATTTATTTATTTATTTCTAGTTATAAAATATACTTTACGACCTATTATCATACCTACTAAATATACATAAAAAAATTTATAAAAATCGGTCGAGCCATTTAGGAGGAGTGCGACCACAAACACCGTGACACGAGATTTTTTATATATATAGATAGAAGATGGATATTATATTGGAACAAAATGTCAAAACCATGATATCTGAATAAATTGCCATGAAATTAGAACTAACAAATCTCACTGGGTCTCATTAACGTATAAAATCCATGTTATAAGGGGACTTATTTTTCAAGAAGTTTGTTACTTGGTAATAGGTAGATTCCACAGATAAATTTGTGACGGATTTTTCGTGCTGTTTTGATTCTTCTTTCTCTTTGTGTTAAAGTTTCGGACACTTGCCTTGCCTCCTTCTATAGGGTCACATATACAAAAATAACAGAAGCAAAGAGAGATATTGTTTACAGTTTTGTCGCCGAGATAGGTCTGGTGAAAGGTGTTTAGTGTAAAGGTAGAAATAAAGGTGAGGCGCCGCTGTACTTGTAGGCGAACGGTGTTGTCGTATTTTTCTTGCTTCTCTTCTCTACGACGTAGAAATAATTTTACCACCCAGGTACCAAAGTCATAATAATTAATTGCATGAAGTTTATAATATAATTCCTTGGTTAGTTTGTTCAATCTGCAGGCCGGCATATCCTGGCGACCGCAACGGAAGCGGGTGTTACCGCCCCGTGTGGTGTTGTGTGCATTTACTTGGAAATCAATATCCATGATGAAATCGCGCGTTCGTCGTTTTCCATACACATATAAATACATATTCCCAAGAACAAGGGATGAACGCAGGCCACAAATAATAGTTTTAACAAAAAATAAAATACGCAGGATATTGCAAAGAATATGAAAAGTCCCAACTCTCCGGAGCCAGTGGGACTCTGCCATGCCCAATTGGAATATGTTATGAGGTTGAATGTGGAAGGAATGGAGATGGAATGGAGGAAGGTTGAGAAAAACGTAGATATTAAAATTTGAAAGTCTAAAGACGTTTATAGCAACTTTTATTTTCTGATTTATGGTCTTTCACCAGTGCTATTTTTAATGTACATTCTGGAGCATGCCGAATTTATATTAAAATGGGGAATGGCGTGTGTTAATAAAATACATTTAATTCACAGTAGGACGCCAGGATTCGATTCCAATAGAGTACATGACTTTTGGTTTTCAATAACATGTTAACCAATTTTTTTATGTAGTTATTTAAAGTCCTAGAAAATATTTATTTAATTCATTACACAAAAATGGTTCCAGTCTATTTAAAAGGAATATTTATAGTGGATATGGTCCGCGTGAAACGGTTCCAGTCTTTCTTTAGAAAAATGTTACTAATACTAATAAAAAAACTTCCCAATCGTTAAACGGTGTTTTAGTCACATTTTAAATAACTACTGTAGAAGTTCAGATTCGATTTGGTGATAATAAAAGATGTCTTTAGCTGCACTCCGAAATATCTGGTAGACTTCCGCGTGAAAATCCTTTGGGTCCAAATGTCTTAAAAAATGAGATAATTCCAAACAATTTTAATAGACCACTACGAATTCTATGAAAGGGTGTTTTTAATAATATGAACATTTTGTGTACTCGTATAGCATATGTAGGAAAACATAAATCCTAGAAATTAATGTTTATAATATTACGCAACAAAGAATCCAAAATGTAATTTTTTTGGTTCTTATTTGGGAAGATTTTATTATTTTTTATTGTACAAATGAGATAATAAGTGCAGTGGCAGTTTTCTTCAATAAAAGGAGTACATTTCGTATTTTATACAATTTTTTAACGTTTGAAGTCGTTTTTTTTCAATTCACCATGTTTGAAATTAAAATTTCCCAATTTATATCAAAAACGAAATCTAATAGGAAATAATTTTTTTTAAATAATTTCTTAAAATCTTATTTGTTTTATGACATCTTCGAAAAGAAGAAATATATAGCACATTTAAAATACCTTGGAAATTGTAATGTTCTTTAATGTGGCCTTACTAGCCCACAAATAATGAGATGTACAACGTAAGTTCTTTTCGTCTTTTATTATGATATTACAATGGATTGATAAGTACTGTATTATTGTCTCGGTAGCGAGTGATTACTCAGGTAGCTAGAATGGTTCTAACGAGCTCCTATGGACGAGACTGCTGTCCGAGTCGTGAGACGTTCGTCAAAGTTCGGCGGACCCGAACATTTCCGAATTACCCACTACATGGATAATCACATATATCACACCCTTCCCCCTATAATCAGTCGCTACAGTCTACGTATTTCAAATATTTTAAGTATTTCAGGACTCTATATAATGCAAATACACTGTAAATATTATATTCACAATTCACTCAAGTCCTTATCATAACACATAATTATAAATATTTTATACACAAAATAATATTAAATCAGAAGGCTTTCCGTTCCTTCCTTGTGGGGACTATCTTGGGCGGAGTCTCCCCGACCAGGGATTTGAATTTTGACTTGGACCAGCGATTGCCGTGTCTGCGACCTCCGGTGACCTCTCTTCTCCCTCCGCAAATCTGAAATCAGGAGAAAACACCGTTAACTCACTCCACAGATTGGACAAATCTTTCTCAGAGTGCTCAGTCCTCATGTCATCAGACGCGGAATCTGGCAAATCTGACGCAACATCACTCCAACACACTGACAAGTTTCTCATCTGGTCCACATGACGTTTCCAAATTAATTGAGAATCACAAGTTTTTACCAAATATATTTTTTTCCCAATTTTATCTGTAACAATTCCCCTTACCCATGTAAATTTATTATTCTTCCTGAAATCCTTAACTAAACATTTTTGTCCCACAATAAAATTTCTTGTTTTTACACCACCATAATACTTAGTCTGTTTACATTGATTGGACTCAATATTTTTATTCGCCAAATCATGTTGTTTTGACACAACCCGTTCATTCTCTTTCGGAATGAGACTGTCAAAAGTAGATCTATGTTTCCTACCAAACAGTAAAACTGCTGGCTCGACTCCCGTCGTACAATGTGGAGTATTTCTATAATCGGACAAAAAATGTAACAATTTATCCTTGTAATCAACCTGAAATTTATTTCCTACCATAAGCTTTTTAAGAAAACTCTTAGTAGTTTTCACTGAGTTTTCAGCGACACCATTGCTTTTTGGGTGCATAACTGGAGATGACATGAATTTGATATTGTTTTCCCGAAGGAATTGTTGGAAAATCTCACTCGTAAAAGAAGTTCCGTTATCTGACACTATGAATTCAGGGTAGCCAAAATTTGAAAATAATTTCCTCAATTCAAATATAGTATTAGCTGAATCTGCCCTTTGAACTTCAATACAGTCGACCCATTTAGTGAATGAGTCGCAGACGACCAGAAACATTTTCCCTGCCATCGGCCCACTGTAATCCAGGTGTAACCTACTCCAGACCTTCCCAGAATTAGGCCATACCGATAATTGACTCTTTGGCGAAGATTGTTTCGTCGACGCGCATTCTGGACATTCCTGAACAATTTTCTCTAAGTCTTTGCTCAGCGACGTCCACCAAAAATAACCTTTTGCTAACCCTTTCATCTTTACAATACCTAAGTGTGAACGGTGCACGAGCTCTAACACTTTTTTATGCAATGAACTTGGAACAATAATTCTATGTTGCCCAAATAAATAATCCTGAACAATCGAAAGTTCGTTCCTTTTTATCCAGAATTTCCATAATTCTTCCTCGCGTTTAACACGTTTGGGCCACCCTTGCCTTAAACAAGTCATTACGCTTTGAATGACAGTGTCTACTTTAGTGGCTTCCATAATCGAATTAACGTCAAGATGTTCACAATTGCTACAAAACTTACGAAATCAGACCCGTAATCTTCTCTGAATTCCTCAACTGACGATTCTAAAGGTAGTCGAGATAGGAAATCCGCTTGATTTTTGCAAGATCTTACGAATTCCGTTTTATAAGAAAAACCTCCTAGAATTATTCCATACCTTTGCAATCTGTTTGCGGCTAGTACTGGAATATTCTTATGTTCACCGAGAATTCTCATCAGAGGCAGATTATCAACACACAGCGTGAATTCTCTGCCATATAAGTATTGAAAAAATTTATTCAGACCGAACACTATAGCTAAAGCCTCTAAATCTAAGATGCTATATTTCTTTTCCGCGCTATTTAAACTTCTAGATGCAAATGCTATAGGTCGCAACGTACCGTTAGCGAATGAGTGAACTAGACACGCCCCTAGACCGGAAGTACTAGCGTCCGTAAAAAGTTTAACCGGAAGGTGCGGAATGTAATTCGTCAAAATCGTATTTTTACTCATCAAATTCTTTATTGTTCTACTGCGTTAGCGCATTCTCTAGAAAAAACCCATTTGACATCTTTCTTTAAAAGATTATGAAGTGGCTCTAGAATTGATGACATATTAGGTATAAAATTCCGGTAAAAACTGAAAAATCCTAGTAAACTTTTAAGTTGATGAACGTCCGTCGGATAAGGTGCATTCTTAATGGCTTCTAATTTATCCGTTTGAGGTTGGATTCCCTTTCGGAAATGATGTACCCCAAAAACTCTAACTCTTTTACAAAAAATTGACATTTTTCCGTATTGACACATAATCCGCAATCTTGTAATCGTTTACAAACTGCCATGATATTATCCATTAGATCCTTTTCGTTGATCCCTGAGATAATAATATCATCTAAGTAAAATGCCACGCCTTTTAACCCTTGCAAACAACTCGCAATTGTTCTAGCAAAAATTGCCGGAGCAGATTTAAACCCAAACACTAGTCTATTGTAAACAAACAATCCTAAATGTGTATTAATCGTTGTAAATTTCTTACAGCTATCCTAACTGTGAATAAGCTTGTTTTAAATCCAGTTTAGCAAAAATTTTTCCCGAACTAACCTTGTGGATAACCTCTTCGATCCTAGGTAGCGGGTATTTCTCTAACTCTGTAATAAGATTTAAACTTCGTTTATAATCTACACAAATACGAATCTCGCCGTTTTTCTTTACTACCGGAACGATAGGAGATGCATACTCACTGCTTTTCACTGGCGAAATAATACCATCCCTCACCATTGATTTAAGTTCACATTCGATCTTATCTCTAATAGCGAAAGGTACCGGTCTAGCATTACAGAAAAAAGGATCCGCATCTTTCTTTACTTTAAAATTCACATTGAATTTATTAAATCGTCCTAGTTTCCTGTCGAAAACTTCTGGAAATTTATTTTTAATTTTATCAATTTTCTTTTTTTCGATGAAACTGAATTGATAGAATTTTGTTTTGAAATAATGTTGAGGTTAAAGGTTTCCATGAAATCCCTCCCCACAATCATTTCCGATCCGCTTGTTACAACGATAAAGGTTATTAACCTAACTAGATTATTAAATTCGACCTTGAAATTTGCATAACCCACAACATTCAACATATTCCCGTCGTAACCTGAAATTTTTCGTGTTTCGGGTGACAACTCTATATTACTGAAATGTTTACAAAATAATGTCTCCGGAATAACGCAAACCGATGAACCTGAGTCAATCATCGCTTCGAAGAATTTCCCATTTAATTTCAATTGTGCCTTGATTGCCTTAACAAAAGCTACATTCTCAATATTCTCATTATTACAATTCATAACTGATTTTACAGACCCGTTTTTACAAAATCTTTGTAAATGACCCAATCTACCGCAAGAATAACATTTAGCTTGCTTAAATTTACAGCTATGAGTGTCATGATTTGATTTCCCACAAATATTACACTTCTTTAGGGATGAACCGGTTTTAACCTGTTTATCCGACCTACATGAATCGGTACTATTAGACCGATAATTATGTTTTCACGCCAGAGAAGCCGATTTTCCAAATCTCTTTACCGAATTTACTTCTAACTTCATCTTGACTGAATCGACTTCAGGACCTTTCGCGGTCACTGCAAGTTCAACTAGTTGATTAAAGTTTTGTTTAGGCCCTTCAACAAACAATTTTACCCGTACTGGACCCGGAAGTAGACCGATTGCAAACACGTCTACAAGATTATCCTCCAGCCTGGTTCCGAACTGACAATATGTGCTGAGACCTCGGAGTCTGGCGGCAAAATCCCTAATCGATTCGTTATGATTCTGTTTAGCTTGGAAAAATAATTCCCGCTCTTGAAAAAGTGATCTACATTTACCACAATATTTTTTTAGCAACTCAATTAATTTCTCAAACCTAACATCTGTGATTTTAATCGGGAAACATAAGTTAGACAGAAGAGTCAAGGTCTCCGTTTCAAGCGAGTTTATCAGATAAGCCTTTTTCTTAATCTCGGTAATGTCATCATGCAACACAAGGAACTGCTCTAATTTGAGTTGAAACACATCCCAATCTCCGTTTATGTGAGAGAACGGTGGAATTCTCGCCGGTTCCATCTTCGCGAAAGGGAAAAAAAATATCACGCGAAGCTACACACGACAACAATACTACCCCACAAAAAAAATTTACAAAAAACCCCGACAAATCCTCCACAAGAAAGAAATAAAAAACCTAACTTAGAAATTGCGGTTGCAACGTCTCCAGGTTGTTTTTCTTCCTCAGTTTGTCCTTGTCTGAATGCCTTCCTTCTTCCTTCGGCACTCCCTTGGAACTTCACTTTCGTGGAAAGGCTCTGTTGAGCCCCAAAATCGACCACTGCCTCTTGCTTCTGAGTACCCTTGGAATGGTACTCCAGAACTCTGACTGTGGCTCCAGGAATAGCCAGAGATATCCTCGGTTTGTTCTGCCGGTCCTTTATCTCGGTCAGACAAACCCCAAAAGATCCTCCAATGTTCCACCTCGGCTGTAGGTAGCCTTGAAAACTTTCACGGGGTGACTTAGCTCTCCCCGCTTTAAATTGGTAAATTTTTTTTTTTGGTAATCCAATTTTGGTAATCCATCCAATATTGTACGTTTATACGGCTGCGCCAATTGTAATGTTCTTTAATGTGGTCTTACTAGCCCACAAATAATGAGATGTACAACGTAAGTTCTTTTCGTCTTTTATTGTGATATTACAATGGATTGATAAGTACTGTATTATTGTCTCGGTAGCGAGTGATTACTCAGGTAGCTAGAATGGTTCTAACGAGCTCCTATGGACGAGACTGCTGTCCGAGTCGTGAGACGTTCGTCAAAGTTCGGCGGACCCGAACATTTCCGAATTACCCACTACATGGATAATCACATATATCACAGAAATATTCCGAAATTCGATTATACATTTCAAGTTCATACAACTGATAAACAACTCCTTTGGCTGGATAAATAATGTGCACAACTTTCTATGAACCATTTTATGTAGTTTCTGTTTTATGTTTCTAATAGTAAGATTTCACGGTTGTTTATAAATTGTTAACATTTTCATCACAAATACGAATAAATGAATATGAATACATAAAATAATACATGAATAAATCAAGAATGACAGAATAATTAGGCCCAGTTGTTTCGCAGAAATTCACGTGTGACAAAGCCATCAAATGGAGATTCAGCGCCATTTTGTACATTTGACAGTTAAAATGTTCCTGTTAAATGCCTATTCTTAGTCCTTCTCAACTTTTAAACAAATTGGGATTAACAAAAGAGGACAACCATCATGATGTTAAGCTTGTCAGCTTATTACAATGTGATAGAAAGCTGAAAGGCGCCTAGCATCGTCATTTAACAGAGACCTTTGAGAATGGCCATTTGATGAAAATGTTGCATTTGAATTTCTGCGAATGGTCCTTAATGTTATTTCGTAGGCAATACCCTTTCTGTAGAACAGCCTGTCATACCAGGAAAAGGAATAGAATATTAGACTTAGTGAGCGTGAATACGTGTTCACTACGACAATAAAAATGTTACCATCAGTGTGTTAACTTTCTCAAGACGAGTAGGTATTATTGCTTGCGCATCTTTATATGGGATTGATTGGGTATTGCATTCGCAGACTTGGTGGGTAGATATGTCAAAATCCTGAATTTATCCCACCTACCTAATCTTTCCTTCCCAAATGTCACCATAAAAATTGTTGCAAGAAATACTCAACTTTGGAGAGGTGACAGTGTGCTCTCCTGCTCAGAACAAAATTACATCTCAGACAGGGCGCATGTATCGTAACCTCTTACTATAAGAATATTGCGAATTTTAAACAGTGAAAAGTGTACACCAAAACTGGAGATCAGTGAGGCCCCATCTGCAACGGTGAGTCCTATTTTCCTTATTTCGATCTGTGCTTATCTAATTTTCCAAAAGCACAGATCTGAACTATCGACTGACTATCCATCAGGTTTTGCGAGTGTATGCTATTTAATCGTCCCATATAACTTAGCGATTTCACGTAGTTTCGGGACTGGTCCTTCGAGGGCTGCGTGGGCTATGCTCTGTAGCATTTACCGCCAATTAACAGGGGAGTCGCAGTTTCGCGACACCAATTATTTTTTATAAACATTATCAGCAACTTCTTTAGTTTAGTTAAATTGGATACATTTTCTGTGTTGCAACCTGTATTTTATGAAAGTACGAATTTATTTATTTGTTTGTTTACGCCTTGATGGCTTTTACATATAAAATAAATTGTACAGGAGCATTATAACAAGTATGCGGTATCATAAGTATATAGTACATAAAATGATAAACAGAGCTAGAAAGATATAAGTAGGCTTAACATAAGTAGGTATCAATATTCGAGTAATTGTTTACAAAGGAGTTCAACCAGCGGATTCGTATTTGGGCTCATGTTACATTATATTCAATAATTATTGTCACAGTATCACACAAAATGTGATTCCAAATATACTCGAAGCATACCGGTATTGCAGTGGTGTAAAACATTTTTAACGATTAATATAAAAGTAGGTAAACGAATGTAAGTTATTTATTTATTAACGCCCTTTTTCGGGGCTTTTACATATGAATAGTAAGAAATACACAGTATTTATTTTACATAACTGAACTGCCTTAGTAACAATATTTTATATTTTTGTTTAACGGTAAATTGAAGATCTCCACTGACTTGGTAAAATTGTTTCCCTCCATTAGTATTCTGGGCAAAGAGGAATATATATGGTAGTTAGTTCCAGAATTACTGCACTGAAATAAATCCTGACTTCTAATCCGGAAGCTTATCAATTCGAGCAATACCGGACTGTCAAATAAATCATTTAGAATTTTATACAGAAATACCAAGTCAGTGAAAGTTCTCCTGTCTGACAATTTGAGTATATTCATATCATTCAAAATAGTATTGTAGATCAACATAATCGCTGGAATACCCATTTTAAAATTAAGAAAACATAAAAAAACATTCAGAATCTCAAAGTTGTTTGAAATAGATTTATCCGTGTTTAATGACTAGATCTTTACTAACTATATACTTCCAACCTTCCTCTTTCCACATCCTTCCCTTCCCCACTCACCATAACTAAAATTGTTTGTATGATTAAAAAGTGGAGAGATTAAAAAGTGAATTTATTCATGATATAAATTCACCTCATTGCAAAAATGCGATCATCACTAGCGGTGTTAATTGTGTTGAGGGTGTGATGTTTTTTATAATTTATGGAGGACATATTTTGTGACCTACGGCTATCGTTAGGAACATTGAACAATAATTGACAAATAGAAAATTGTTAACAAATGAAACACGTTAATGGCTAGCTGGTTTTTGTTTTATAATTTAAAAAAAATCAGAATGTGCAATTCACACGCGATAGAAGTGAAACTAGACAGTCGCTTTCTTCTAATATTCCTGTTTATTTTAAAGTGGTTTGAAGATTGGATAATAATAATTTTCTAATTTATATAGCGCCGTTTTCGTGAAAAATCACCTCAAGGACGCTGGATATTGATTTCAATATGTTTTTTTATGGATTTCGTAGGATTAGAACCTCCGTTCGCTAGATGTCTGTCTCTCTGGCCGCTGAGACTTGTCAGACGCCTTTCCCACTGCGCTATCGGAAGCCTGCGCGTCAAGCGCGAATTTTAAATAATAAATTTGTGACTAATCATTTCCGTTTCATCCGAATTTCAAATCATTAACATGTGTGCAGTTCAGACCCGGTAGAAGTGAAATCTTTAGAAAACTAAGGTAGACAAAAGTGGGGAGGATACGAAGCACCACACAAAGAGGAGACCGATTATTCTATGTCATTCTCTCGCAGGCCAAATCATACAGACGTTTCGTTTCATCAAGTTTCAAATCACAACGGTGCTAAAGATGATTTCACTTTGAAACGTTAATGTCTCTTTTAGTTTATTTTTATGCTTACGTTGAGTAACATTTATGTAATTCTTTTTAAAGATTAAATTGAATTTCGAGATGAACTAACGAGACCGTCAGCGGAAAGAAGCAAAAAGATGTTGCTGTAGAAATGAGATTTAGTGTAGGATTTATTATAAATGAATTAATCGAAAACGAAAGGACGAACGAAGAAACGATTTTCAAATCTGCTTTGTCCTGCTTTTTTTGCACTTAAAAATATTGGAAGGCATATTGTAAGGGCAAATAAATATATGTTCCCTATTTTGAGATTGTTTAAACATTTCCTTCCGTTTCTTTTTTTTTTGGAGGTAGAACTATGTCCTACCGATTATTTATTTATTTCCAAATATATTTGTTGTTACTTTAATCGCGGCACTGTAAACTCCCAATCAATACTTTGCTAGATCAATTTTGATAAATGCCTAATAATTTATGTATTTTATTTTTTCCCAGGTTTACATAAATGCAGGTAGCATAATTTTAACACTAGAAATAATTTTGAACATCATAAGGAAATAATAAAAATTACAATAGTTAAAAAATACACACACGAAATAAAATAAAATCAGAGTGTGCAATTCTCATGCGGTAGAAGTGTAACCGTGGCAGTAGACAAGAGTGGGAAGGCATTATGCACCGCACAAAGCGGAGACCGATTATACTATTAATCTCCCGCAGACTAAATCCTATAGATTTAGGTTTGTATTTATCTCTTTTGAGTATCGACATTTGTCCTTTCATCGAGTTTCAATTTTCTTTTTGCTTTCAGTTTTCTTTCTTTTGCCATGCGATCAAGCTGTATCTTTCTTAAGGGAACGTACCTATACTACGTGACACACTTTTTGCAATTTTTACCTTTACCCCCTCCCCCCCCGGTGACCACGTGTAGTATATTCCAAGACCCCCCCTACAGTTTTCACGTAGTATTTCATAAATATGGATTCGAATCATTTTTTGCTAACAAAATATAAAAAAATGCATTATTTGGCATATATTTGTCTTTATTAATACGGCGCTTGCTGCGTGACAGCAAGAGTGCATGCATTACAAGTGGAAAAATATTATCAAGATAAAACTTATGTCAAAATATATTGAAACCGGAACGTAATTTATGGAAACGAAAGTCTTGTTATTTTTATAAACATTTTTCATCTCAATCATCTTCAACAAACACCTTCCTGAACTTTTTCACTTATTTGAATGTACGAGGGTGGGTTTTGAAGTTTGCAGATTGGGTAAGGAGTGAAAATAAAAACCATAATTATTTTTCCTTTTCAACATATTCACCTACTACCCTAATACATTTTTCCGATCTTTAAATTAACTTAAAGGAACTTTATAACAGCGCGGAACTCAATTTTCTCCACATTTCACAATTTCTTCCCGATTGAAGTGTTTGGTCGACGATAGCTCAAAGACTAATGACCTAATTAGGATAAAACCCAGTGTTTATCCTAAAAATGAGTTTGTTCAATTAGTACCTAATTCAGCGGTACCCCCATTAATCACTTACCTTCCCATTCCGCGAACTTAAAAACCTCCCCTCGTAGCTCGAAAAAAAAGCGAGATTTCTATAGTGACTACGTGATAAAAACCTAAGCCCCTCCCCCCCCCCCCGTTGTGACCAAGCGTGGTATTTTGATGACCCCCCCCCCCCCTGAACAGATCATGTAGTATGGGTACGTTCCCTAAGGATGAAAGCGTCCACGCGTACAGCAACTTGTGTAGATACATTAGGCATGATACGTTGGTCCTTTGGTTAAGAAGATTTAAAAAAAAAATGTAGCTGAATCAAGTATTTCAACCAAAAGCTCTTCATGTTAAGATCACAATTAAACTTCGTATCAAGTAAAAAGCATCTTGCATTATGCTTATACTCGTAATAATATACTTAACATATTTATCTATTAGAACAGCTGTGGTGGTGCAACGTTTGGTGACCTACTGAATAGTGATGGGCATGATAAATCGCCGTGAAATAAAGTGGATAAGTGCTTTGTCAATTTAGCAGTAAACTGGCAAGTATAACAGAAACATGACCCGTCACCATTGTCATTTGACATCTGATTGGTAGAAGCTTTTAACCTTTAAGAATCACAAAAAATCCTTCCAAATATGGATACATAGCTATTACTATTAAAAAAATAATATTTAGTAAAATGCAGCAAAATATCTGAAATACAACAATTGTCCCCATAATATCCACCAGTCTTCAATTAGGAAGGCGGGCACGGGTCCCGCCGCACCGAGAACCGTTTATTGGATAACCAACACCTCTGCCATAGTCACCCCAAGTGGTTTGCTACGTTTGGTGACTTAGCAATGGTACCCGGGTTCATGGAGTGAGGTTTGTCCGTGTCTTGGCGGAGGTTGCGTCTGCTCACCTGCTGCGTGGCGGGTCGGATGGTTGAGGGAGACCATTTGAGCCGGACTCTCTCGACCCATGACCCATCGCCTTGCACCGCAGTTGGAGGGAAGGATTCATACGTCCGTCACTCCTGGACGCACTGACCATCAGATTCCTACCCACCCCTCATACCTTCCTACCCACCCCCATACCTTCCGTCTCAGAACTTTCTATCCACCCCTTCCTTAAAAATATCCTCCACACAGCATCCCCTAAGATG
This sequence comes from Limnephilus marmoratus, assembly GCA_917880885.1. NCBI lineage: Eukaryota > Metazoa > Arthropoda > Insecta > Trichoptera > Limnephilidae > Limnephilus > Limnephilus marmoratus. The sequence continues at coordinate 37,033,299 of OU862920.1, read as the reverse complement.
ACACAGGCTCTAAGGGAAATTATTTTCCTCAGCTTATGTAAAAAAAGTCCAAATTAGTTCAAATCGACTATATTTAAGCATATTTTTTACAGTAACCACCCAAGCGACAGACCAATTTTAAACTTTTTCCTCCGAATGCACGTGATTTTTTGGTGATCATTTTTAACATTTTCCGCCCAAAAAAATCATTTTAATAAGTTCAAAATAAATGCATCTAGGGAAAATTTGCCTAAAACTGGAAGCAAAGCAATCCGAGCTATTTTAAATAGTGCCATATTGGGGCAAAAAGAAGCTTCAGTGGTTAGCAGGTCAAAAAAATATGGGAATGACAGGACAAAGCAGACTGATTAGTCGACTTCCGCAAGTACCCCTGCAAACGGCAATAATAATTGACAGTTAACGTCGACTAATTCGATCATTCAACGATTCACAAAATTCGCAGGGATATCAATTTTTTTTTGAAATTTTACTTATTTGCATTTTGTGAAAATCAAAGAAAAGACAGCGACAAGATTGCCAAGATAACAAATTATTACTATTTTTCAATAAATGCAAGTTAATTTTATGGCATCATTTATTAATATCTTACATTTGTTCAATTAATGCAGGGAACTTAAATGCAGTGAAGGTGACGAATAAATAAATTTTAATTTCTAATTGCACACTTACTAACACTTTTCCTACATATTCTAAATATTCAATTTGCATTTTGCTATCTGTATACCCTTTTATAATTCCCTTAATACGACCATCTTCCAAAAATATATTTATTTTTTAAATTAGCTCCATACAGAGGCCCTGAGGAAAAACAATTTCCCTTAAGGCCTATGTCAACTTAAAGGATGCTGTTGGAGGATTTTTTTAGGGAAAGTAAGGAGATGAAGTTTTGAGAAGAAAAAGGGTATGGGATGGTGGGTAGGAATCTGAAGGCAGTGTGTTCAGAAGTGACTGAATCTATTCCTCCCACTGCCGTGCAAGGCAATGAATCGAGTGAGTCCGGCTGGAGAGATCAAAAGTCTAAATGAGTCTTTTTTTCATTAGCTCCACACAGGAATTGCATTCTTTAGGGATGCTGTGTGGATGGTCTTTTTAGGAAAGGAAGGCGTGGAAGTTCTGGGAAGGAAAAGGGAATTAGGGGTGGTAGGAATCTGGAGGTCCTGGAGTGATGGACGTGTGAATCCATCCCTCTCACTGCGTTTCAAGGCGACTCCCACAACCATTCTCTCCCGATCTGGCCTACCGTGCAGCTGGTGGGCAGACGAATTCGTCGCCAAGACCTGGACAAACCTCACTTGAAGTGACCTATGGCAGGGGTGTTGGTTATCTTATAAATGGTTCCCGGGGTTACTTACTTGTTGTTAAAAAATGTAACTTTTTTATCAGAATTTTTGTGTTAGTAGTCGTATACGAGTCCTATATTTTTCTGATTTCTAAACAAGTTCGTTAGGTGTTATTAAAGTGTTCGGAGATATGATGGTTAGTGCCTGTTTTACAATAAGCATAGAATATGATCACCATCCGCCGAACAAAGAGCCGAAGATTCAATTAATATGACCGCCAAAACTTATTATCAATCATCAGCCGTATCTAAAATCGTAGCCAACTACATTATGCTTTGTTTGGCGGTCGCAAGATCCCAACTTGTAAAAATTAACCCGTAAAGACAAAGTTTTTTCAAGTGAAACTTCTTTAGCACCGTTGTGATTAGAAACTCGATGAAACGAAAAATACCGACACTAAAAAGAGACAAACGCGTAAATCTCTAAGATTTATCCAGCGAGAGAATGAGATGGTATAATCGGTCTCCTCTTTGTGCGGTGCTTCGTAGTCTCCCCACTCTTAAGTTTTCTGAAGGTTTCACTTTACTTCTATCGCGTGTGAATTGCACAATCTGATTTTTGAAGTAATAGGCACGCTTGACTTGGGGAGTTAACGGGTGAACGCGTGACGAGAGAGTTACGAAAATTGTGATCGGGCGAGGTGAACGGTCGAGCGAGGCGAACGGAAGTGTGAGAGGAAGATTTTACGTAAGATTTTTTTTTAAGTTAGTGAAGTTTTACTTCAGTCGCGTGGTCTAAAGCACACTCGTTTTTTTTTAACTATAATTCATCTGTTTTTATTATATAGTGAAAGTGTTTCAACTTTCAAATGCATCGAACGGCACGACCTAGTTGCGCTATAGTATTATACAATTTCAGAGAAATGCGTGTATACTCGTGAGTTTTGCCACCAAAGAATGCAATGTCATCGGCAACGAGTCATACTGCAGAGTTTCATGTCGATCGGATGTCGGGAAGTGGTTTAATTTTCAATTTCAACAATACAAAATCGAAATTCAAATAGACGTGTTTTAAAATAGCACCTCAATAACATTCAATGTACAGTGTTTCCAATATAATGCCCGCCGCGTGCAAAACTTATACATAAAATTCTCTAATAAACATTGAACGTAATAAACAGTAAAGTGGCCTGCAAGGCAAATATGATACTGTTTAATCTACCTAATAAATATAAACTAGAGTAGTTCTGTGAATAGCTTTACAAATAGCATTCAAAAAAGTATGTTTCTAATTTCCTCTTATTTAGTAAATCAAAACCAAAAACAAAATTCTTTCGAAATCAAAAGATCTGTAAGTAGGTTTACTACATTTTGCTCTTTTACTAACTAAGAGGAATGAGTGAGCACTGGACGTTTTTGAAAGAAAAATTTTAAGGCACATCTTCGGACCGGTTCTAGAAAATGGATTTTTGCGCAGACGTTATAACAATGAGCTCTATACTTTGTTTTAGGAGCTAAACGTCTCAAAATTCATAAAACTGGGAAGACTTCGGTGGCTGGGTCATGTGGAGAGAATGACCGAGCATCAAGCACCAAAGTCCCTGCTGAACTCAAGACCAATAGGGCGAAGGAGCCTGGGAAGGCTAAGACTAAGATAGAGCGACAACGACCTCAAAGACATATATATCTTGGAGCTTCTAAACTGGAGAGAGCTGGCACAAAACCGAGATGAGTGGAGGAAGATTCTTTAGGAGGCCAAGACCCACCGGGGGTTGTAGAGCCAATAGTGATGATGATAATGACTCTTTACTGTTGCATTCTTAATGTTTTCGTACTACGCGAATATTAAGTTAATTCTGTAATAGGCACATTTGTGCCGTAGGTATGCCTACCAACATGAAAATCAATAAATAAGTAAATAAAGCATAATTATTTTACGAAACACTTATTTTTTTAAATTTTAAATAAGGAACTACACGATTTACTCAAAGAAATGGCACTATCTGAATGGTAATAGACGAGTTCATCGAAAGCAAATTCATCGAAAACGAGTTCATCGAAACCGAGTTCATCGAAAACGAGCTCATCGACAACAAATTCATCGAAAACCAATTCATCGAATGATCATTTCATCGATTCGCCAATTCATCGAAAAAAAGGTTAGGTTAGGTTAGTCTCCTTGTCCAAAGTTTTATTATCAATTTTTTAATATATAAATTTCCCGGTCCGCTCGGCATTTCTCTCAATATATATCTACAAAATATTTTTTTTCGATGAATCGAAAACCAAATCATTAAATTGATCATTCGGTTTTCGATGAACTCGTTTTCGATGAATTTGCTTTCGATGAATTGATTTTCGATGAACTCGCCGTGAACCATCTCAATGATGACTATTTTTACAAACTTTCACAGTTTGTTAAAAGAATTGTCGTAGACAGCTGGTAGTAAGATTCGCGCTTATGCGAACTCTAGTGGTATGAAAAGGAAGTATCCAACACGGCCACCATCTTGAACCGGAAACGGAACGTAATAAACACGATAAAATGTCTAATGGTCGAGTTAAAACAGGATTTCGCTAAGCTCAGTCAATAATGTGTACATTTTTGCACAGCATTGCGCCTATTGGTGATGCATTGTAGATACATACTTATACATTAATTACTGGTAATTGCGTTATAAGTTTCCATTGTGGAAATATTCACCACTCTGAATTGAAACGTTGTTTGGGCTTTAGCCGTTTTTGATAACAAGATCTGAATAGCCAGATACTTCCCCACCTCCCTCTTTTCCACATCGTTCCCCTCCCCACTACCTTCCGACTCAAAATATACCACACCGGCTCCAGACCAGAGCAGTTGGGAATACTGACATAAAAAGTTGTTATAACAGATTCAGTAAGTTAGTAGTAGGATAGGAAATTGGAATTTGAAGTGAAAACTTCTTTATCACCGTTGTGATTTGAAATTCGATGAAACGGACACGAGCGACACTAAAAGAGACAAACACAAGTACATATATCTATAGGATTGCTAAACAAGTACATATATCTATAGGCTACTACGAGAGAATGGGATAGACCAATCGGTGCCATCTTTGTGCGGCGCTTCGTAGTCTATCGACCTCCTCTTTGTGCGGTGCTTCGTAGAATAAAATGTAAAATAATTTTTAAAATTGGTAACAATATTATAATAAATAAACCCCACAATCATCCTAATCCTGATACTCTGCATTCGTCTCATTCTCTCAAAGCTTAGTTTTCTGAAGGATTCTCTTCCACCGCGTGTTAACTGCACACATATGATTTTTTTTGCACAGCGCCTTTGAGGTGATTTTTCACAAAAAAAGAGCTACACAAATCGTTATAAACTACTTACATTTTAACACACCTTATATAACATTTAAAGATTTTCTTTTTATATATTCATAACTAGCTTTTTCCTAGGTTTCCTTTTAACTAGGTATAAGGGGGGTTCCCACTCCGCCTCCTCCGCCTCCTCCGCTTCCTCCACCTCCCCCCTCGCCCCTCCCCCTCCCCCCCCTCGCCACTCCCCTCCCCCCTCCCCCTCCCCCCCCCTTTTTCACCGCCCTCCCCCCTCCTCCCTCGCACCTCCCCCTCCCCCTTTCCCCCTCCCTCCTCTCCCCACCCCCATCCTACCCCCTCCCCCTCCCCCTTTCCCCCTCCCTCCTCTCCCCACCCCCATCCTACCCCCTCCCCCATCTCTTCCTCCCTCCCGCTTTCCATGCATTCAGTTTTCAAACCTCGAGTGCCACCAATAGCATTTTTTATTTATTTTCGTAATGCCAGAGCTTACCGGAAGTTTTATATAAACCTTGTCCCGACAATAACGAACACACAAAAAAAAGAATTATCCAATTTGGTGCAGTTTTTGCATTTTTTGGTGCATTTAGCAACACATTCAGCGATTCATTTTAATATATAAGATAATATTATTTAATTGAAAGAAATGTATTTATAAAAAAATTCTGCTGTGCAATTATAATTACTTGCTTATAATTCTGCTGTTTCACCTAAACTGTTTTTTATAAATAAAATAATAATATTATTGAATTCATAAAAGAAAAACTTCGTTTAAAATGGTGTTGTACAAATCATGTGAGCTTGATAGTAACAAATAAAAAAAAAAAAAAAAAATAAAAAAAAACAAAGTGTGCAATTAAAAAAATTTGTACCGATTACAAAGCCTATCTTGTGCGCACCCTTGGTTTCTGTTATCTGTGTGTGCGCACCTCCATATACCATAATGTAATGGATTTTTATGTCCGCAACTACCTTTAAAGTCTCTCTTCTGCATGTCCTCTGTTGTAACATATATTTAGAGTTGCAAGTTTGAGGCGAAGCGTGAAATTGCTGTTTTAGATTAATCTTTAATACGACTTGCTTTATATTATGAATAGTTTATAATGTACTTTGGAAAAATTAAGCTTTTCCTGTAGTTTCAATAAATTTTTTGTGAGTAGAATAAAATTTTAAATGTTAACTATAAATGTATGAACGCACATAAGAAACATCTTTAACCCTAGATTCATAACTTTATCTAAGAGGAGCATTATTTATAAACATTCATCTCACAGACGACTAAATTTAAGTGACGAGTTTTGGGGTACTTGTAAATAAAATAAATAAGTTAAGTATGGCACTCTTTAATATGTTTAATTAGTTAACAAAAAAAATAAATGAGTTAAAATTAAATTTCATCGGTACATTCCACACATATGAGGCCGCGATGGTGGCCATGCACATGCACATATACTTTTTGCATTGCATGCATTGGAACCTTGTCATACGCCGTTTTTTATAATCACAATAACCACCACAAACCTTTTTTTGAGTACCACTTGGACCAGGTGTGGCAATGGTAGGCGTTTCACCTAAAACTTCGGTGATTTTCCTTTTTAGGCATCTCTTCAAAGTTGGCATTTCGTGTCTTTTACGAACGGTCAACTTCTCCGAAACATCGTCTGCTTGTTGGTTTTCGGCTTAGTTTCACATTATTATGCACGTATATTACCTATTACGTATGACTTTATTATTGCCATGTTGAATATGCCTTAGAAGAAGCATAAAGGCCATCTTCCAAAGGGTGAAAAGTTACACTATTCATTATTCATAAACATTCGTCTCCCAGACGTTCAAAGGTCTATAACTTGTGCACAAGACGTCACTGCGAGGCCGCGTTACTAATGAACAAGCGATCTAGGATGGTACTTGAGAGGTCATCATTCTATCTCATTCACTCGAGACACTAGAAACAAATTTACGTTTTACGCGGTCTGTGGGACGAATGGTTATGAATCTAGGGTTAAGAAAAATCTTATAGCTGAGATTATCTGTGACAGTTTCCCTCGATTAACTTATTTTTTGGTTGTTATAAAATATTTACAGAATAAAATAAAAACCTCTTTTGCATCAGAAATCGAGCGTTTTTGACTCCATTTTCCAAGCGATTTTTATGCCTATTACTTGTATTCGTGGTGATATAAGGCAAACTGAGAATAGGGCTTCCAAACCCGGATCCCGCGCCATTTTCCAATCCCGCGTGATGCGGGATTACGGGCGCGGGATCCGCGGGATTTGCGGGACTGAAAAAAAGCCTTTTTAATTCATATGAGAGCAATGGCGGCAAAGAGGCTGATCTAAATGAAACGTCACAGTAGATGTTCCAACATCGGGTTCCGGTCTTGATCTTACATTGCAACAGTAGTTAGAGTTAACTATATCGTCAGCATGTAATGTACTTTGTCCGTCACCGTCTCGAGCGAATGTTTTTGACTCCATTATAAAAAAGAAATTACTCTCTATGAATCTGGGGGTCAATGGGAAAATATCTTTCATTCACTTACAAATCCTTAAAAGGAATACCGCCCACACGTGTGGAAGCCGAAAGGGCATTTTCTGCTGCTGGCTACAAGCTACAATGCGTCTAAAATTCGCAGTAGTTTGGCAGACGACAGTTTGGACATGTTGTGTTTCCTTCGGAAACATTTTCAGTTAAAAGCTAACAAACTTAATAATTAAAGTAACATGTGTGTTTTTTAATTTTTTTTAATTTTCTTATGTATTTTTTGAAGAAGATTTGTTTTGTTTTTTATTCAGTATTTGTTACTGTTTTTAGTGAAGAAAAAACGGTCTAATTTGATTGATCTCATACTAATAGTAACACGTAAATAAATGTGGAGTTAGTTGATTAAATCACTCTTTTTGTGTGATAAATAAACGGTGTAATTTGATTGATCTCATACTAGTAGTAATACTTAAATAAATATGGAGTTAGTTGATAATTCATGGGGTTTTTGTGATAAATAAACGGAGTAATTTGATTGATCTCTACTAATACTACTAATAGTAAAACGTTAATAAATGTGTTGTTAGTTGATTAATTCATTCTTTTTTTGTTACAAATAAACGGTGTAATTTGATTGATCTCATATTAATAGTAATATGTACGTAAATAAATGTGGAGTTGATTAATTCATTGTTTTATTTGCCTTATATAAATGAGAATATTTTAAATACGCGGGATCCCGCAAATACCGAGATCCCGCGGGATTGAAAATTCGTAGTCCCGCAAATACCGAGATTGAATTCAGGCTGCGGGATTGGAAGCCCTAACTGAGAATGTACACATTTTTGGATTGTTGCTTCTCCTTAACGAAATTGAAATATTTTGTTGCTTTGCAGATGCCTCTCGTGCACAGCAGCACCGCCGACTCCCGGAGCTTCTCCAACTGGTCGATTGGGGCAGCAAATACTGTGGGCGATCTGACCCCCGAAGGAGGAGAGCCAACCCTCTGCTGCGACTCGCTGCCAGGTGTGTGCTACTGTTACCCACCTTTCTCCTCTTTACCTTATACCTCCATCGCCCCTTTAGTCTTGAATAAGTATTTGTATCATATTATAGCAAACACCCTTAATTTAATGGTGTCAAAGTAAGAGTGATGTATGTATAAGATTAATGTGAAATTTGGGGCTCAGTCCGTTGAGCAACGCATTTGAAGACCAATAATCAACCAAAACCAGTTTCTGCAACAACAAAAAAATCTGCAAAAATTTCAGATGCAAATATACGTTTGTAGAGGGATGTAAAAAAATATATACACTCGCTTGTGTTGCCTAGCAACGCCCTTCGTCGAACTGGCGGATTGTTCTTTATGAAATAATAAAAAAAAGAAAATAATCTGTATAATACTACTACGCTTTGTAAATATTTGCACCCAGCGCCGTTAGCCAGGGGTGTCAACGTTTGAAAAAACACCGTTGAACCTTTCTGAAAGGTTTGTGGAATTCTTCCTTTTATGGAAAGGTACTTAGAAATATACATTCATTAAGCAGTGGCTTCATTTTGGTTTCATCTTTCTCAAATATCTAAGACAGAGTCTTAAAATTCTGGCCACTTTAACGGATTAACCGATGACGTAGAAAAGAGTTAGAAAAGAGCTAAATATGTGGAAAAAAGACATAATACCTACAAATGTCAGATAATTCTAACTCCGTGGAACCAGAATATAAATGACTGGTGTCTGCTGCAGTTTGTTAGATTTATAATCATTCTAAATCCAGAAACCACATTTAATATTAATTGTACGTGTTCGACCCTCAAATCATCAAAAGTAGTTAAATATTTGGGAATAATCATAGACAACCAACTACGTTGGGAAGCTCACATCGGTGACACAGTAAAAAAAATTCGTAAACTCTACCATATATTCTGCTCCCTTAGGTCTATCTTAGATTTACAGACTCTAAAAAGCGTTGGTATACTTTGCCCTTTTCCAATCCATAGCAACATACGGTATAGTGGAATGGGGTGGTTGTGCTGAAACCATTATTAGACCAATTATTTTAGTTCAAAAACTAATTCTGAGAATTATATTTAAATGTCAACCTACTCATCCCTCAAATGAACTCTTTGCAAAAATCAGGGTCTTGGATATTCGACAGCTATTTACTAAAACAAGCATTTGTTATATACGAAAAAATAATCTACTAATCGCTCCACAACATCAAGCACACACCCGCTTTTCATCAAACCTGGGTTGCGTGATCCCAAAAACTAAAACCTCATTCGCTCAACGATAATTCTGGTTCATCGCTCCTAAAATATATAATGCTTTGAGTACTGACATAAAGTCAAGTAATTCTAATTCTCTTTTTATAATACGTGTACAACATTGGATTTTCGAAAGTGGACGAGCGTACTTTAAAGAATTCATGAGTTCTTAACACCACATTTTAATTATTAATTTTTGCATTTCAAAATTTTAATTTCCATTTTTATTTCTATTTTTCTTTAAAATGTTATTTTTTTCTCTTAGTTTTTTCACTAAATTTTATTTATTTTTTAATTTTAATTTATATACTTATATGTTTTAATTTATATATTTGTATAGAACACTTGAGTTCCTAACATTTAATCTTTATTAATTTTGGTATTTCAAAATTGAATTTTCCTTTATATTTCTACTTTTCTTTAAAATATGATCTTTTTTCTCTTTATTTTTCACTTACTTTTAAATATTTCTTAATTTCTATTTAGTATATTTAATCATCTGTTTTAATAAAAAAGTATTTATTAAATTGTATTTAATATTAAATGTACGACTACCATAACACGGACATGAGTGTGGTAGCCAAAAAAACAAATATCTGTAACTAACAAAAATTTTATGAAATTAAAAAAATAAAAAAATAAATAATTTTCAAAAAAATCCAAATCTATGGCTATATAATAATTATTTGACTGATTGCTACATTTTATAGACACAATCTGATGATCAGCGCCATTTTGATTAGTTATATTCTAATGGTCGGCCTATCTTTGTTTTTATTCGAATCTGGGTCGTGGTTTGCAGGGCGGCTGGTGACTTTTATTATGCTAGAAAGCTAAAAATAAGATGTAGATTATATTTTGTAGCATTCAATTTTTTCAGTAGTTTTTACATTTAAAACATCGAAAAATTGAGTGCAGTTCACACGCGGTAGAAGTGAATCCTTCACCCATACAATCTTAACCAATAACCTTAAAAAGGGAGCTCATAATCAAAACGGCCAATGGGCGCAGCTTGAGAGAGCGCGACGCTTCGCAGGTACGGTACGTAGGTATTCTCTCGCAGGTTAAATCCTGTAGATGTACCTATGCGTTTGTTTTTTTTTAGTATCACTCGTTTCCGTATCATCGAGTTTCAAATCACAACGGTGCTTTCACTTTTAAAAAAATCAGTATTTTAAACAAAGGTAATAATAGAAACTAGAACCCAGGGGCATGCGGTCCATAGAAGGTTCAATAATTGAACTGTTTCATCGAGCCGATCCTTTTAACAATATATACCTAAGTATTTATAATTTTTCAATAACGTCTAAGCAAAATAAAAATGTAAAAAAAAACTGATATATGTTGGTTTGTTAAGACCGTAAATAAATAGACAAACTGAAATATTTTCGTCACAAAACACGTCCCCGGATCTATTTTTTTAAGATTTAATTTGAACTAAATTTTAACTTCTGAAAAGTGGCTTTCCTAGATAATTTGTTGGTTTATTTTACTGCACGATTATATAATTTGAAATGTGTGTTGCATAATAAAAAAATTGGTTTGAAAAATTAACAAATCTGCTAACGACCTACTGTATAACCTTATTAAACTAAAAATAAACCGTTTTTCTCAAAATTTTAAACATACTTTTACTAGACAAAAGAACAATTTCTGAAATAGATTTATACTTTTTGGTAGAAAAAAGTCAATACGTCTAGAATTTTATTTAAAAATGACGTATTTCCGGTTGTATCTGGTTATTCCCTCTTAATACATTTTCTCATCTACACATGATATATGAACAATGGTTCGTTCGCTAGTTAGGTTCTTCTTTGGTCGCCTGCAACGTTGACCATGTCGAGATATACTAATGTTGCAATAACCCTGCCTAAACATCAATTACCTATCTAGGAGAACATTTTCAGAGAATTCATTTTTATTCATTTTCATTCGAATTCATTTTCAGAGTATTGCAACCTTCTTTAGTCGCCTGCAACGTTGACCATGTCGAGATATACTAATGTTGCAAACCCTGCCTAAACATCAATTACCTATCTAGAAGAACATTTTCAGAGAATTCATTTTTATTCATTTTCATTCGAATTCATTTTCATAGTATTACAACCTTCTTTGATCGCCTGCAACGTTGACCATGTCGAGATATACTAATGTTGCAAACCCTGCCTAAACATCATTTATCTACCTACGTGAACATTTTCAGAGAATTCATGTATTGCAACCTTTTGTGTTTATGTTGCATTATTCGGACCATCGGTACCTACGAGCTCCATTTGCTTTTGCAGGTAACAATTTCATATTAAGCCCGGAGGGAATGTTGTTTGATGGTCAGACAGGCAGGGAGGCGGAAATGGAATGGTGGGGGGGTAGGGGAATTGGAGGGGGATGGTTAAATCTAGGGATAGTTAAAAGCTCTCTGGTTTTACTCTCTGAGGATCTTGAATGTAGTATCTACTACAAAGACTAGTCGTCACTTTGACTTATTTTTAAGAGAAGATAATATTACACAACCATTTTATCAGCAGAAATAAAATAATCCCTCTTATAAAAAGGTACCTACAGGTCGCACATAGATAATCGAAATCTAGGTAACGTCATATAATTTTTAACAAAATATCCACAACAAACGATCGAATGACACTCATAAAAAATATTATGTTGTAGATAAGTGACTAATATAATACTGGTAAAGGAAGTGGGAGTGATGGAAAGTCCGAGAAAAAGGATGTGTTTGAAGCAATTAGTATGCGTGCCAAGTAAAAGTTTTTTGAATTGAAAACTTCTTTAGCACCGTTGTGATTTGAAACTCGATGAAACGTAAAAGCGACACAAAAAAGAGACAAACACATACATGAAAAGGATTTAGCCGGCAAGATAATGAGACAGAATAATCGGTCTCCTCTTTGTGCGGTGCATCGTAGCCTCCCCACTTTAGTTTTCTGAAGGTTTCACTTCTACAGCGTGTGAATTGCACACGTTGTTTTTTTCATAAAAAAATATTAATATTTTTTTGTTACACACATTTCATAACTGATGTATGCTGTTTTAGAAAATAATAAGAAAATATATTAATGCAGGTACAGAAAAAAATATTATGGCTTTCATGGGAGTATAATGTATAGATACTAACACAAATCCCACATAGGTTAATGCGTGGGTTAACTTGTTAAAAGCAGTTAAAATTTATTGCGTTAGAGCGCCACACAACTCTGTCTCGACACACGCTCTTTGCTTCATTCACATGCAAAAATCATCTAATAAAAACCCTTCTCTCTATTATTCTGATTCACCTGATTGGGCTTTCCCGACTTATTCTACCATTAATTTTTGCCTCGTGCATTCTCCCTACGCGCCTTTCTTCGTTTAGCTGCTCTACATGCTTAAACCAACTAAGCACCGTTTCAATACAAACAAAGCTTTACCTCACGATATACGCCGCTGAGATCTAATCTCTGCAGTATAACAGATTTAAACACATACCCAGCTGTATATATACATGTATATATTTTAAATTATGTCCACACTGGAGACCTTGATGAAAATAATTCCCCTCAGAGGCTACGTCATAACTACGTCATAAGCTACGTCATAATATTTTATATCTTTGGGGATGCCATGTGGAGAGTCTTCTTAGAAATGGGAGTTGTGGAAGTCCTGAGAAGGAAACGGGTATTATATTAGGGGTGGGTAGGAATCTAGGGGTCAGTGTGTGCAGGAGTGACGGACGTCAGACAAATCTACTCCTCCCACTGCAGTGCAAGGCGATGTGCCGGGAGAGTCCTGCTGATAGAACAAAAGACCTCATACCAAGATCCAAACAAACCCCACCCCCTGTACCCCGGGCACCTCTGCTAAGTCACCAAACGCAGCGAACCGCTTGGGGTGACCTATGGCAGAGGTGTTGGTTATCCAATAAATGGGTCGCGGGCGGCAAAAAACTCGCAACCCAAAACAAATATATATATATACATATATGTGTATATATGTATGTACATGAATAGATAACAGATTCTAACATGTACATATGCATGCGACCGATTCGAACACGTAGGTATATGATATGATTAATATGTGCCATTTATTGTACTTTTCGTGTTTCAAGGTGACACTCCAACGGAATGCAAAGAGCCAGTGTTTCCGGAGATGGTGCTTCGGGACCCTCCCGCGGGAATAAGACGAGTACCGACCTACCCAGGGTGAGATCACGTTTAATTTTTTTTACATTTAATAAATTTTCTAAGGTTAGTACATATAAAATTTTACGGTTTCAAGATAAAATAGAACAGAATTTTTAAGAAATGTGAAGTAAAAGAACCAAAAAACAAAATACGAACCCAACTTAAATTTTTCCTAATAATTTCAAAAAAGTGGTTTTGCCCTTTGACGTCTAAATTATATTTCAATGGTTTTGCCCAAAAAGCAGAATTTTAAAAAAATCATGCCTGCAGTTCACACGCGTTAGAAATGAAACCTTCAGAAAACTACACTTTGAGAGAATGAGACGAATGCAGGGTATCAGGAGTAGGATAATTGTAGGGTTTATTTATTATAATATTGTTACCACGATTAAAATTATTTTACATTTTATTCTGCGAAGCACCACCGCACAAAGAGGACACCAATTAATCTAACTTATTCTCTCGCAGGTCGCAGGCTAAATCCTAAAGATTTATGTGTTTGTCTCTTTTTAGTATCACACGTTTCCGTTTCATCAAATCCAACGGTGCTTAAAAAGTTTTCACTTCAAATATATCTTATATCATTCTTTAATTATTTGAGTTGCATTTCATCAATTTCGTGAAGAATAATAATAATAAGAGGAGGGGAGGGGGTGGCTAGAGAAAAAGGCTATTTTCGCCTATAAAAAGACACAAAATACTCCCGATCCGGGGCACTCCACAGCCATAGAGCTACGAAAATATAAATAACAGACCTTATTCAATATTTTTGTGACAATATTCTTCGTAATTTTTTCCACCTTTTTTGTCACCCTCCATCGGGTTTGATAAAAATTTAATATCAAAGGGTTAAAATTTAAGAAAAACTTTTTATATATTACCCTTTGCGGAAAAACCTTGACGTTGTGTTTGTATATGTATTAGTTTATTACGAATATAATGTATTAGTTTATTTTAATTTGTAAATTTTCAAGAATTTTTCATAAAAATAATTAATTTAGCCGTTTGTGCGTGCGTTATAGCTTTTATCAACTGCTAAATTAACTTTTACAGAGAATGATGAACCATAAGAAAAAAATAACAAAGAATATCAAGAATTTTACAAACCAATGAGAAAGTGAAACCAATTTATTACACCTAATTTTAAAACAACTCAAATGCAAAATCGTAATATTTTCCAAGCCATAAAAAACTATAATAACTCTGCATCATCAATTAGAATTACGCTGTACGAATTACGAATTACGCTGCATCATCAATCAGAACAAATAATTAAAATTAAACAATTTTTCAAAAAAAAACTTACAGTAAAAAGTAAATAATTTGTACAAAACATATTCTAACTCGGAAAAACATAAAAATAAAAATTTACAGAATCGTAATATACTTTCAACATTTGAAATAACAACAGAATGTGAAATCTTAAAAATAATAGAAAATATGAAAGGAGGTTCGTCTCCCGGTTTTGATTCTATTACGGCACACATGTTAAAATCTATGAAATCTTACTTAATAAAACCCATCACTCATTTAATAAACTTGAGTTTAACGAAAGGAATATTTCCAATGAACTACAAAAACACAATAATCTCACCTATTTACAAATCTGTTGATCCACACCAAGTAACGAATTATCGCCCAATTTGTGTAATTTCTAACAAAGGAAAGATTTTTGAAAAAATAGTAAAAAAACAATTGGTAAATTTCCTAGATAGTAATAAAATACTACACAAAAACCAGTTTGGTTTTATTAAATCACTCAGCACACAAGATGCCATTGCTAACGTAACTTCATACATATACGAATCATTAGATAAAGGTAAAAAATGTGCGGGTATATTTATTGACCTCAGAAAGGCATTCGATAGCATATCCCATGAGATGCTATCAAAAAAGTTAAATAATATTGGTATAAAATGCAACGCGATTAAATGGATCACCAACTACTTAAAAAACCGCCCTCAAGTGGTAAAAATCAATCGTGTTAATAGTGATCAAGAGATTTCAAGCTTTGGAATCCCCTAAAGTACAGTGCTTGGACCAATCCTATTTACCATATATGTAAACGATATTTTTTTTCAACATCTACATGGTAAAATTACATCATACGCCGACGATTCAGTATTAATAATAAGTGAAAATACTTGGGAAAATGTAGAATTAAAGGCCACAGAAGACATCAATACGCTTAAGAATTTTTTCGACACTAATTTTCTCTCACTAAACAGTGAAAAGACATTTGTAATTCCATTTGTAATCCATCCAAACGACGCTCCCAAAAATTTTAACATTGATATTTAATAATTTAACACGATAACACTAAATTTCATAGCCAAAATTATTGCAAATCAAACTGTACAATATTAAAAACAACAAACAAAATTAAATATCTCGTAGTAATTATCGATAAAAATCTGAAATGGAAGGAACAAATATGTCAGGTAGTAAACAAAATCAGAAAATTAATATATATATTTTTAAGAATTAGAAATTTTCTGTCGATAAAAAATCTATATTTAATCTACTATGCCTTAGTTCAATCCACTTTACAATACGCTATTATTAGTTGGGGATCCGCGTATATGTAACCTTCTTCCAATAGAAATTGTGCAAAGAACAATTATTAAAATTATATTAAAAAAATCCTTAGACTACCCAACAGAACGCCTGTTTGAAGAATTTCAAGTACCCACATTTAAAGATTTATATATTAAAAATTCATTAATTCAAATCATAAAAGAAAAGGATAAATATCCATTTTTAAATGAAAACAGAACTCTACTTAAACATGTTTTTCTATGCCCAAAACTAAATACGTCTTTTGCACAGCATCATTACACTTACCAGGGAAGAACTTTTTTCAATCCACTACCAGAAGAAATCAGAAGCATTAATGATAAAACCCGAATACAGCTCTCTGTCAAGAGACATTTTAAAAATATTCTTTAGACAAAAAAACAACCACTGTCTCTTAATTAATCTTACAAAAATCCTTAGTTTTCGATAACATTCTTTCTTTTTTTAAATACACACTGTTATCAAAATAAACACTGCAGCTCAAATATATTTATGTACCTACAATGAATTATTTAAGTACTAACTGATAACATTAATGTACAATACACTCCCCTTCCATACATAAGCATATGTTTTCAATGGAAGGGTAGTAAAAAAAAAAAAAAACCTGAGATGTATAATTATCTTGTTAATACCATGTAAAACATAATATTAAAAATAAACCATTATAAAAAAAAATTATAACTTACTAAGAGAATCGTGGCTGCCTTATTAGGCACAAGAGCACCTCTTTTCTGATAAGGTATACATGATCTAAAACGACCTTTCATATAATATTTTGTAAGATGTGTATGTATGTACGTAGCTCATATTTTTTACATTACATTACATTTTTTACATTATTAATAAAAATTTTAAAAAAATTTAAATAAATTGTGAGATCAATTGCCACAAAAACTGAATATAGTAAACTAATTCAATTTTCTGTTTACGTTTGGATAAAAAATCGGAAATATATTTTTAAATGTAGGATACGTTACCGACAAAACACACAGAATACAAGTCATTGTTTATCTGTCGGTGAAAAGTACGGAATTAAAAAATCAGAGTGTGCAATTCACACCTTCAGAATTGAAACCTTCAGAAAACTAAAGTAGAGAAGGGAAGGGAGGCTACTAAGCACCGCACAACGAGGAGACCGATGTCTCATTTTGTAGCAGGCTAAATCCTATAGACGTTTGTGTTTGTCTATTTTTAGTGTCGCTATTTTTCGTTTCATCGAGTTTCAAATTAGAATGGTGCTAAAGAAGTCTTCACTTCAAAAGTTAAATCGATTTACGCCAACATTATTCAAAATATAAAAATTTATTTTTTCCGGATGTGGGGAGGTTATTGCAATCCCGCAAAGCCATAATCTCATAAAGAGTGAAAATACATAATATATGTACAAGTTATAATACAGAAAAATAATAAATTAACAACATAAATTATTGTAAATAAGTGAATATCATTGATTTAGATTTTCTTTGTCGCTAGTGAACCATCGAAATGAAGAATATTGGGGCCAATATCTTTCTCCAATTTGCTTCAAACCTGAAACTTGACTATGGAAAACATAAATTTGAAACACATCGAATATTATTAAAGAAACAAACCAAAACTGTTTTCCACCAATAAAATCGCTTCCTTAGCGCCATCTGTAGTTCGCGCGGTAAATTACAACACCAAAACTCACCAGGTACATTTACTTCTTTAGAGCCATCCGTAACATCCTCAACATAAACGACATTAAGAAAGTGTACTACGCTTTATGTCAATCACAAATAGAGTACGGGATAACTGGATGGGGGTCTGCTTTGAGCACTCACACAGAGCGACTCAAAATAGCCCAAAAAGGAGTACTGAAGACAATACTGAAAGTTCCGCTTAGAACTCCGACGGAAGAAATATTTAATAACTTTCAAGTCTTCAATGTACAGAAACTTTATTCAAAAAATATTTTATTTAAACTGAAAAAAAACATATATGTATACTCCACTGCCCAACATAAATACTCAACCAGGTCAGTAAGCAATAACATCCTGGTTACTCCCAGTTTGAACACATCTTTTGGACAGAGAAATAATAAATTCCATGCTATAAAATTATACAATGCTCTACCAGATCAAATCAAAAATATAAAGGAAATGAATATATTTAAAACAAAAGTAAAAATATGGCTGAGAGATCAAAGTGATAATAAAATTACAAACATCATGAAGATGATATAAAGACAATCCATAACCAAATACAAATATTTTAAAAAAACTACAGGCCACCTCAGAACAGGAAATCCTAGTGAGGAGGTCTGTGAAAAAAAAATGAATCTATACTTATTATATACATCATACATACATGTACAAACCTTGTTATTGAAATTAATAAAAAAAAAAAAAATAAATAAATAAATAAAAAAAAAAAAAATAATAATAAAATTTACTGCAAATAATGTCAGATTCAATATCGGACTCCGCAAAACATACAGATTTTTCTTAACATTTTTTTAAAAAATTGCATTTCAATAAATGCAAAATCGTGATAAAAATATATTCCTTTTTTTTTCGGAATTTCCCGGAAAACTTTGGTACTCTATGTGGACCCCTTTGCGTCAGTGCGACAATGCGCAGGCGCCCTTAACACTAGGACGGTGGTGGTTGTATTCGTTCAATTTTCTACATGTATTACCTTAACCCTACAACACCCGAATTCCAAATTACTTAATTCAAATCTGCATTTTTTAAATTAATTTATTATTCTTAAAATACGTCATTTTTTCTTGTAAATAGTTGTTTCAACGGCACTTAGAACAATGCGTTTTAGGAGTTTATCATTCTACATTTTCCATATTTAATGTTTTATTTATTATTTTTTTATGCCCCTTTTAGGGACTCATTATTTCTCAGCCTTTTTTGTGAATTACACCGGGAATGTTAGTATTAAGCGTGTGTTTTTAATGAAAAAAATTGTTTTTGCAAATAACTGAAGCCTAAATGTTAGTTGACCCTATTTCTCAAAAATGTGTTATTTTTATTAAATAAACGAAAAGGTTTTTTTTGTTCCTCCCGAAAACCTGTGTAAGATGAGTTATACGGTGTTTGATGTGAGCGACGACGTGATAGTTAGTTCTAGAATTTCTGTGCTGAAATAAATCCTGACATTTAGTATTAATGCAAACAATTATTCTGGGCTACCAACTACATCATTTAAAATTTTGTATAGAAATACCAAGTCTAAAAATCCTTCTGGGTAAAAATTTAAGCATACTCATATCATTTAAAATGAGAGAGTTGTTGTTCAACAAAGTTGATGAAAATACCCATTTTAAAACCTTGAAAAAGTGTGTCTAATGATGTCATATTACGTTAAGCACAAATTTATGCATTCTTCGGATATACCCAAACTATACTAAAAATAAGGAACAAATAAAATATTGAACACAATGGTAACCAATTTTGATTGAATGTGCGATAAGCATTGGCTTGAAAGCTTTGCAAGATCTTTGGCCATTGTATCCTGTATTCTCACCCTACATCCAACCTTGATACGGACTGTCACCGTGTGATGGGTGTCACCAGTCACTGGGTGCGCAAGGCCCTGCGGAAAGCGGCATGCAGCGCGCGGCGGGTTGTGCGATGCGCGCCCCATCCCCCGGCCGCCTGCGAGGGTCGTGTACGTACACGGCGCCGCGCTGGTATTGGCGTATCGCGCAAGCATAGAAAAGACGGTGGAAAGCGTCGTGCCAACCAACAGTCTCTGGTGTTCGTCGAACGAGGCAGCCGCAAGTTGGGAAGCTCTCCCTGGTGAAAGTATTCTACCAGTCCCAAATCCACATCCCTACCAAATTTCTTTAAAATTATCATACTAACCAAACGTAAATCACAATCTAAATCACAAATTTCACCCAGATAAACTAATCAACATTTCATTCCTTTTTTCGCAATTGTTTTCCATCAATTTCTTCCATCTTCCTTTTATTTATCTTTTCCTTGAAAGTGAGTTCAATTGCTGCTCGAAGTGCAGGGAAACATCAGGAAAGGTAAGATTTTTTAATTATTTGGCATTATTTCAGTTTCACTACGCGAGAATAGGAATACAGGTTACTATTGTTCTTTGGCCTATATCTCAGAGGCTGCATGTGCGAAACGAGGAAAGTTGTAATAATCGACAACAATGTCAACACGGATAGATTATTCTAAAACGATCCTACAAACATTTTTTGCAATGCAAATAATTAACTTACATGCAAAATATTAACTTGCTCATTTTATATAACTATTTTCAATAACGCGTTAAAATTAAGGTACATATTTTAAACAAACGACGTATGACCTAATTTCGGAATCGGGCAATTAATTTTATTTTATGCAGTTATTTAAGATATCCCTTAACTACAATTTATTCACCTTTAATAATAAAATGCAGTTTGATTATTTACACACATTTAAATTTAATTAAAGAACTTTTTTTTTTGTTTACTCAAAACATTTAATAAAACAATTAACATTTGTATTTTCAACGAAAAATACATGTATAACAAACTCAACTTTTAAAATGATACATTTAACTAATTTATTTTTAAAAACATCAATTTACGTCAATATCGGTTTAAGTAATGCCAATGTTTAAATTAAATAATATCTATAACAAGTAAAATGACGACATGTAACGACTTCTTGACTATCTTTCTATGGAAAACATTAGCACATTGCTTTTATTTTCCTAAACAAGCCCCACTGTATTCGAGTATCCGCAGTGTGATATATTTATATATATCGTAAGATTTATTACGTGGTTTAAATGCTCGACTGAAATTGAAAGGAAACTACCGAAATACTTTAATGAGTCTCCGAAAGAGGGTGCCACAAACCGAAAAACACCGTTTTTTTTTTGTTCACCGCTTTTTCTTTTAAACTCGCTGTTTTTTATATGTTTGTAACATAAAATCTTAATCGTACCCACTACGAATTTTATGAACTTTGATGTTTGGGTGAATAAAAACAGATGTAGGTATTTGCTAAATTCTCAGTAATAATTTGTTTCAAGGCCCATTCAAATCAATTAGTTATAATGTATTACTACCTAAACACAACAGTAGAATTGATTTGTCTGTTTTAATTTGTAGTTTTAAAATGAGGGCCTCAGCATGGGGAAAGCACCCATTGAGGCCCACATATCAAAATAAAAAATAAATAAAAATAAATGTACACGTTTATGATAATATTATAAACGTGTACATTTATTTTAATAAATAGAAATAACACGTTTATAATAATATTATATATTTTTTATTTAATATTATAAACGTGTACATTTATTGTATGAAATTAAAAATAATATTAAATTAAATCATTAATAATTTGAATTCAGCGGATTAAAAATCATTATAATTATTTTGGCTTTTATTGATTGTTTTAAACTTGGATCTTGGGAAATGTAAATATTAAAAATATAATTTTTCGGCGAAAAGTTAAAAAAAAATCGTCATTCCCATAATATATTAAGTATGTAATGGTTTGATTCAGCTCTCTGGCACACACTAAAAACATCATTTTTTTCCTGAAAAAGTTGTATAATGTTGATAAATGTTAATATAATTGTTGTGTTTTTTAACTCTAGCATTTTTTTTAAATATATTTTAAAAACTGATATTATAGAACCGCTGTTTGCGAAAAACTGCAACACGGATCATATGGTAAGGCTACCTACATAAGGTTACGATCACGTTAAATAAAATGTTTTTTTATATTTATTTTTTATGTTTTTAAAGTATTTCTCTAAAATGAGTTAAAATATTTCTCTTGTTAGATTCCTTCAAACACTATACACGTGAGCTGCTTCCAACTAAAAATTAAGTTAGTAAAAAGTCGAACTTTGACGAAAAGGCTAGAAAACATTGTTATAGTCACAATTGATTTTATTTTGCCCTTTTGTTATTGGTTGGAGTATTGTGATGCTGAGTTTAAAATTAGACTAATCGTGAAAAATAGATTTCAGGCAATAATTATAACATTTGTTTTAAAATAAATCATTGATTTCATGACCGATATGTGTCAAATTATTAGTGTTTTAATCCATATTTTTAACTTCTTACGATAAGCAATATGATGATAATCGAACCGTAACTTGGAGATTCAGAGAGGGCTCGCTCGCCGATTGCCCCAACAACCTCCAAGCCCAAGGTTTCATGTTTTTTTAGTACATCACTTGAAAATATTGTCAAGTGGATAGAATATTTTCGCCCTACGGTAAGGATCGAACTCCAAACTATCGAATTCGCATGCGATAACTTTATCCACAACTCAATTCAAATGCAATTGTTTTTTTGCAATTAGTACCTGGATACCTAACTACGCTATTTTTAAATCGAGGTACGTACACGCCACCAGGAATGCAAAACCCATTACAATGTGAATCGAGAGGTAAAAGGGTTTTTAAAAGAGACCACTCATTTACCATATTAAATATACACAAATTCACCAATTACCCATATAGAGTCCTGACAGCCTTGAGGAAATGCATCCATTATAGTGTATATTATTACATTTGTTACCACAACCATTTAATTGAAATCGATTAAAAATTAAAGATTTGCAGGTCACAAAAATATAATCTCATTAATTTATTATGAATAAACGCCGATTAATGGCTTTCATGTCAACGTAGAAATTACAATAATTTGAAATGGATACAGAATATACATAGATAAGAAAAAATATTAATATGAAAAAAAAAATTACAATAAATATTGAAATGAAAGCATAAAGTATAAGAAAATCTCGTATAGGTACAAGATATTTTGAAAGTACTTTGAAACTAAAAACATAACTACGTAAAGAACGTAAAAAATTAATTTATAAATTCTAGAAGTAAACATTGATGAAGAATACAAACATTCAAAGTAAGTTTGTTATTTGTTTTTGGGCTGTTACGCCGTGTTGCGCTACCTCCTCCTTTAGCCATCGTTTCGGACAGCGTTACAGTGCCCATCATCAGGGCAGATATGTGACCATTCAAAGAATGTTTGATTAAGAGAAGGGATTCTGCGAAATAGTTAAATATTCCGTCCTTATAAATACGTCCTGGTGAAAGACCATCATCCAGAATTGAAACTTTGTTTGATATCGATATAGTTGTGTTTACTGATCAGACCTGAATAGTCAATTACTTCCTAACTTTATCCTGCCCCATCTCCTTCCGTCTCCACTTTCTTAAGCCTCACAACAAACTTCGTCGAGGATGCCACAACCCTTGCACTTTTGAACATCCCGACCGTCTGCAGCCAGTTAGACTAGAATCCCAATAAATTAGGGAACGGTGTCAGGCTGAAATTGTACGCGAGGTCACGATCCTTAGCAATGAAAAGACTTACTGAAGAATATAAACTGAAGGTAGTGGGAAAGGAAGGAGACTGGGAAGTTGAAGTTGGGGAAGTACCACCTGGCTGTTCAGATCTTATGACCAAACAAGGCTGAAGCCATTTTAAGCAACATTTCGATTCCGAATGGTGGTCTTTCACCAGGGCGGTACTGAGAGTACTAAAGCATCTGGAATGTGCCGCAAATATACTACCAATACATTATTTTATTTGAATACTCTGTGAGCCAAATATGTAAATTAATCAAACCAAACATTCTTATTTACGCCGGGATTTGAACCCGCGATCTCCGGATCCGTAGACAAGGATCACAACCACATCCAGTAGACAAAAATACAAAATATTATATATCTATAAAAATAGGTGGTGAACGTTGACATTAAAGAAAGAACCTCTTTTATTGCGCAAACTAAAATATCTTCGTAATTATTTTGTTATTGTTTGTTTTTAGAGGAAAATGATAGCCTCCTGTGTGGAGTGGGTACACAGAAGCAGCTTCCATTGAAATGCTGGTAGAACAAGGACAGTATTTCCATCTGACGCCTATGTATCAAAGATTGCAATCACTTTGTTAAAGCTAAAGGCATCTATCAAAACGAATCGCCCGTTTCTGCATAGAATCAAGGATTATGATGTGGGTCGAAAGAAATTTAAATACTATTGGCTTCGACCAAACAAATGTCGGGTTATTCGTGCGTCTTTTTTTAAAACAATGTTTTATATATACAGATTATGTAGGTCATCCGGTATAAAACCTAAGTTTTGCGTTATAGTTGGAAAACATACATGCAAAAATCGGTTCTTTGTGAAACTTGGCATGCGGCAATGTCTTGTAAATACTTAGTAGTGAGATAATATTAGAATGCAGTTATTATTTACGAATCTTGATGATCGGAGCCAAAAACATCGAAAGCGCCTTCATTCCGCAAATCACTCCACGCAAGACTCAATTATAAGCCATGTTATGTAGGTTTGAATTTCCTTATTGTAGGATTGGTAATTATAGTATTGTCAATCTACAAATAAATATCGCACAAGCTTGCAAAACTATTATTGGACCGATTTTTCCAAGGTCCTAGAATTAACTACCGATGAATTTCTCCATTTGCCATTTACATATACACAGCAGGGGTCGGCAAAGACGATTTTTAAATGACCGCCAAACAACGCAGTTTTGGCACACTCTACTTATTTCATTCTCATACAAACATCGTCTCCTACAATTGTCATATTCTTCTATACTAGCTACTTTTAATATGGTGGAAATATTAAGCTTTATTAAATATTGAGTATTTTATTACCTTGATAGTTTTTTACCTTCCTTAGGTGTCAGTGCGTTACCTATTGTTCGGACATACCTTTCTTTATTTTTACACTAGATGAATTCCCCGTTCTTGCACGCGCTTTACGCAGAGTTTTATAAAATCAGATGTGGATAGTAATTATTTTAATTTTGAATTTAGAATGTTATTATTTTGAAAGTCAAAATTTCGTGAGGAAATATCAAAATTCTGCTTTAAGGGGCGGAAAAGGGGGAAGGAGTGGTTTTTTGACATGTAGACAATGACTTCCTTTTTGTTTGGAAGATTTCAAAATTTCAAATCTTGGAATAAAAGTTTAGGTTAAAAAAAAACAAGCCTTGATGCCATAGAAACTCTTCTTCATACACATATGTTAGTTATGTGCTTATACATACGTACGGCATGGATCTGTTCTTAACTGGCCATTATTTGAATGGCATTTCGTCACTTCATTTGAATACGGTTCTAGTTGACATTTTTTCAAAAATGACCTTTGAATGCCAAAGGATTTCTTTTGCTCATTTCTACTCCCAAAATAATTTTCAGATGCATCTGTATTGTATTTTCGTAGATATACGTTAAAGTTCTAACATTAAGCATTTTAAATAATCGTTTCTTTTACAGGGTTCCATCACCACTTACACTCTGTATTTTATTTGTATCTGACAGTTGATTGTTATTACGAGGTGCATTAAAGTTCATCCCTTTGGTTGGATAGGGTTCTAACTTCGCTCAACAATTTCTGAGGTTTCAAAGTTTGCAAAGACGAATTTTTATAATCTAATTACCATTTTTTTTCTTTTCAGGTTCAATTTTCTGTAAAGTATTTTACTAGCTTAGAATCGCATTTGGGAAATGTAATAAGAACCTTATGCTAACGAATAATTATGACCTAGCTGGTTGCGTATGGTTCTATTTGCGTGTTTAGATGTGTTCTAAAATGAAACGAATACCACCTTAGTTAAATACCCAACTTTACACGAGATTCAACCTCAAAATCAGAAATTGGTAAATAGATTATTATAAATCTTTGCAAACTTTGACACCTCATGTCTCAGAACAAGGTAAAGTGTAGTTAGAACCATACACAAATGAAGTGACGATTTGTAAACCAAAATGGCGCTGAATACCAATTATGACGCTGTCAAATGCAACACAGGTTTTAACAACTTAATCTTGATGAATTACGGGGCCTCCGTGAAATTTGAGTACGAATGGTTCCAATTCTACCAGATTGTTATCGCTTAAAATTTATTTCTATCTACAATGTAAATTAAACTGCTCTCTGCACAATCCGAACATATATGAGGTCGGAATTTCCACAAGGATAGACCGCGGCAGTGCCTTGGAGAACTATTTTATCCCTGTAGTTTCGCACGACACTTCTGGCATTAATCCTCACCGAGTGGTGAATCCTCCACACCCATCAGCTCTCTTCGATCTGCATCCCCACAGTGCTATATTTAAGATATCTGGGTCCATATCAGTAAAACGGAAGTTCCGCGGGTGGAAATTTTCGGAAAACTGACCTCCAAAACGCATTTCAGAGCAATTTTCTAACTAAATATCTGCATCCCCGATCTTTCTAACTAAATATCAATTTTCTAACTAAATCTATTTTCTAACTAAATATCTGCATCCCCAGAGTACTATAAAGACTCGCATGCTCAGGGCCGTATTTAAGATATGTAGGTCCCGTGGCTAAGCCGGGAGCTTGGGTAATAATCCATAACCCCCAGTAAAACGAAAGGTCCGCGGGTAGAAATTTTCTGAAAATTAACCTCCAAAACGCATTTCAGAGTAATTTTCTAACTAAATGCCTGAAAAGAAACACTTGAAGTTTATTATTATATGTATTTTATTTATTTATTTTTACTTAAAGAAAAAAATTAAAAAGAAATTACAGAATAATTAATAATAAACGTTCGACAAAAATCATCTTTCATAATTATTTTTATTGAACTTATCATTCGTGGAGCCTCAAAACCCGACGGGACAATACAACTCTTGGCTTCCGAGCACTACCACGACAGCCAGTTCCGAATGTAACATGGATACAGTTTTAATTATTATTATTTTTTGGCTTTCACCCTTTAAGTGTAAATTCATGTAGTTATGTTATTGTAACCACCAATGATTTTAAAAAAAGAATGACATTTTTATGGATAAACTTTTCTAACAAATTGTTAATTTGAGGGATATGTGGAGATACTGGCAGGATAATTTTTCAGTTTTACCATTTCACACATGAAGTAGTTAGTTGAAACGATCGGTTTCGACGAAACCCGTATTGCCTAACGCTTGATGTTGTTTATCCGAGATATGTGATCAGTTTAGCAACCTAACCTAACTACCCTCTCCAACAACTTTGAAAGAATGGAAGTGGTGGTAATGGATCGGAAAGGTTCCACTTAGGGATTGGTTGGACAATTGCCTTCTTCATTCACAATTGTCTTCCAAAGATTTGGTACCTTTCCAAAACACCTCTTGAGGATCAGTGAAGGTAAAACGTCAGGCCCACCGAATTTGTCGACTTTCAACTCATTCAAGACCTTATCTTGTTTCAGATTTTTTGTTACTTCATTTGCAAAGCGCGGTGCGGAATGGATAAGAGTGTTTCTCCGTTATCTTGAAGAACTGAGTTTTCTGCGAAAATTTGGCTAACCAAATTTTATAGCCAACCGACAATCAGGATTGGTTTTTGAATTTTCCCCCGATAGACCCATTGAGCAACCAAAGAACGGCTACCATTGGGACAGCTTGTCAGCTTTTGAACATTATTTGGTCGTGGTCGCCCTTAAAATAATTTTCTTACAATCCTTTGCCCATTCTGAAAGATTTTCCATTGAGCTAATTTTCAAGAGGGTATTGTAAACGTATTCTTGATTCCGAGTACTTCATTGTTGTAATAGTTAACAGCAGTTTAGGTAAATCAACTTTTTCAAGTTCTTGGGTAGTTGGGTATTTTTGGTAGTTGAACCTAAAAAGAAAAAAATATTCAACTACCCAAGTTCATTTCATCCATTTAAAAAGCATTTAATCCATTTAAATGTATCAATACTTTAAACTAAATCGTAAAAAATCTAAATCCTAAATCGTCATTTTTTTAGAAAGTAATTTGGGAAAGTACTGTTAGAACAATAATAATACGTACCAATTTTATTATTTAATTTTTTAATTAACTGTTCGTATAAATTAAATAATAATATTATTAAATGAATAAAACATATAGAAATTTAAATGCAGTTCTTAAAATTAAATTTTAAGAATTGCAAATAAATTTCAGTTACCAAAATGTTTTTTTTTTATAATAATATTAGCAAAAAAAAATTGGTAACAATAACTCAAAGAGCTTGTTGTTCAAGATCGTGTAGTTTCGGAAGTTCTAGAAAAATACCGTCGAGGCTCCAAAAATAATGCAGAATGTTACAAAAGAACTTATATGCAGAAAAATATTTTATTTATTTTGTGCGTTCATGGAGCAATAAGTAAAATGTTTACACAAGTAAAATGGTTACAAATTATTTTACACAAGAACTGTAATAAATTAATAAACAATGGTGGCATAAAATAATTGCTTAAATCACGATAGTATATAACTGGAAAAAATAAAATAAAAATAATGATAGTAATCTAAAATTTTCAAAAATAATATTTTGACATGAAAAAATTGTTTCTTTTAAACGTAGGATTTGGTGTAATAGTTTGATTAAATATAAATCAGGGAATGTTTAACAACTATATTTAGTTCAGAACTAAAGCAACATACATTTACTACATATTTATATTTAGAAAAAATATATATTTGGGAGGGGAAGACCTAGGAGAAGGTTTGATGTCAGCGGAAACTGGTGGTTAGTTTTCCTCTGGGTAAGAGTACAACTAAGCAACAGCAGTAACAATATTTGCAATGTCCAATATAATTCATTAAATTAGGGACGGGTCGGGAGCTTTGTTTTGCGCAGGGTCCTGTAAAAAATTGACTACGCACAATGTGGCTTTGATCGGTCAAAAGGTGAAAGATGGATTAAAGAACAGTAAGAACAAATAGACAGAGTACAAGTGAATTGAATATGTTACATTTTTATAGTTTATTATGCTCGTAAAAATCATAATTGTATTTGTATTTCGAATTGCCGATTGAGCTTTTATTTATATGATGTACAGGACATGATGAGAAGTCGAGGAGATTGGAGTATTGTCTATTACCTGGTTCCATGACAGTTCATCCTGCGACAGTTCATCCGGCCGACAGTTCATCCTGCCGACAGTTCATCCTGCCGACAGTTCTCTCCCGCCGACAATTCATCCGGCGACAATTCATCCTGCCTGATCATTTAGAAGATTTTTTCTTCAAGTAAGTATGCAAAGAGGATATACGGCCGTACAACCTAACCTAACCTAACCTAACCTAACCTAACCTATTTAGTAAAAATATTTTTACAGCGGATTTCCACTCAAGATGCCTTCAGATATAAGTGTATCGATTTTGGTTGTACGGCCGTATATCCTCTTTGCATAGTTACTCAATAAAAATCTTCTAAATGATCAGGCAGGATGAATTGTCGCCGGATGAATTATCGGCGGGATGAACTGTCGGCAGGATGAACTGTCGGTAGGATGAACTGTCGGCCGGATGAACTGTCGCAGGATGAACTGTCGCCGGATGAATTGTCGCAGGACGAATTGTCGGGTCACCCTATTACCTACTGGCACTACATAATACACTGGCGATTTTGACTTTATTTATTGGAAATCTTTGAATTTACAATATATGATTTTATAATAAATCTTTGATTTTATAATAATAGATTTGAAATTTGTATAAAATAAAATAAAAAATTGAATTTAAAAATTATTTTTACGACCGGCCCGGTCTTGCTAATTTGTAACCTGATGACGCTCGTGTTAAGCGAAGCCGGTCGGTCGTAATTTAAATGTTTTTTTTATGGAATCATTTATTTGCTTTGCATCCAAAGCCTTGAAAATAAAGATTTAGGCCAGTTAAATCCACCATAAATTTTTTTTATACCTATTTGCGTTTTTATTGTAAAATGTTATAAATTGATAAACGCTAAATAATAACATGGTTTTCGTAAAAAAAATGAATCCAGAAATACTAAAATATAATACCTGCCCATATTAATGTAACATGATAAATACGCGTGGTTACCTGTTATAATAATAATAATATAATCAGAATATATAAAGGTATCTACTATCGGTTGTCGAATCTGGGAATGAGATGTTCTGATAAAAGCGCCTCCATCGTTAGATTGCAAGTTTAGAAGTACCCATCTTTTCATGCAGCCGTATTCCTATAACACCCATATCATATTATTCTTAGTTAAGTATCATTTTAGTCTGTCTTTTCACATCCGGCTCCTAGTTTATTTCCGCACAAGTTCGTTCTAGAAATCTAGTTTTTGTCACCATCACCTTTCACTTTTGTAGGAATTCCAATATCACATCTTTGTACAAGACATTATGATTATTACGCTTTCCTCGTTCGAAACTCCATCACAATAATGATTGAAGTTCATTCTTATGTTCAGAATATTATAAACTATGTAAATATTTTTTTCTTTTTATTTTGTTTCATTTCAGGCTGGAGGCTGTTCAACACATCTTTTTATTTCCTTTATTTCCCCATTCCGAATTTTGAGTACATTAATTTGTCGAAACAAAATTCCCAAAATCCAAGCATAATGTCAGTAAGCGTAACTCGAGAAGTTGAGACTCCTTCGCAGTCTCGGAGCTCCGGGCTGTAAGGAAGGCGCTAGAAGCTAGTCGCGAGGAAAGAAGAAAAGGCGTGGTTATGATAAACATCTGTTTGAACACTTCCCCGACCACATCGAACCACCACCCGCACAGCCACAATCACAATCACCAAGGGAGCAATTACCCGGCGGGCTTGCACCGTAAGATGTCGCAGGTAGCGTTGTCGAACCATGTGAGCGCGGCCGCACACGGCGCACACGGCGCGCACGGCGCACACGGCGCGCACGCCGCACACCCGCCGCCGCCCGCCGCCGCCGCCACGCTCCTGCCGCAGCCGCAACCGCAGCCGCTGGCTAGCGACAACGCTGACAACACGAGCGAAGACTCCAACCCCGTGCCGACCATCTATCGGTAACTGCCCAGCTCAATCAATCAATATTCACCACCACCACCACCACCCGCCAACCACCAGCAACCAACCACCTTTCTCACTGTTGTCTTCGAAGTTCTGTTCTCTGTCCTCTGTTCTGTCCATTCATCATCAGCAATCAGCAGTCAGCACCATTCATTACATCGGGTTGAGCTATTCAAATTCTATTCATATTTAACCACTCTTCCGTTTTCCACATCTCGCAGTTCGTCATAGATTATAACTGTGCAGTTTTCAGTTAATAATCATTCCAGCAGTAATTTCCATAATTTGCAAAGTAATTTGATCGGAATGTTCAGGTAATCATATTTCTACGATACGCCCATCCCATCATTCATAGCTTCGTACCAAATTTAGCCAATCTAGAACTAAACGTATTTAAATAATTGTTTACTGAGGTTTATCCAAGGTAGGTTGGAATTCGCATGCTTTAAAAAACCGAATTTGCCTTAATTTATAAAAGTATATTTGGGTACAAGGTTGTAGGTACTGTTCATTTTATGATCCTTATTATTTTAATCGAATATGCCTTTCTTTAGCTTTACTTTAGCGTTCACCAGTAAATTTGAACATCGATTTTGATTGCACCAGCAGTATATTTTTGAACCACAACGTGTATTTTGTAGAATAAACATCTAGGCAGCTAGGAATTTATTACGTAGGTACATTTTAGAGCGAATAATTTAATGTTTATACTATGTAATGTTTTGAAAATATATGTAATAAAAAATAGGCCTCTTCAAAACCTAAAGGATTTTACATGGAATTTTCCAGATTACATCAGATCGCATTTTTAAACCTACTTCTAGTACCTCCCCATAGGAGAAACATAGAACACGATATATTTATAACTACAACGAATGTAGCAATTATGTAATATCCTTTTGGTCCTTCGAGTAATGAGCATTTCACCTCACGTAGATCCTTAGTTAATATACTAAAGCAAGGGCTGTCATTGCAAGATTACAAAATCATTTTTGATTGAAAATAAATCGTCTAGCGATTGCGAAATCGTAATATCACGACCAAACGAAACAAGAAAAATAACAACATTATTCATTTAACACAAAACAGAACAACATTTAATTCTGTTACACATAATAACTTGTAAAGATCTAAAGTTTTCACAATAACACCAACTTTTCAACTTCATTATGGCATCGTGTCATAATGCTACTCCTAACCACCTTATTATATAATACCGACCAATGCATTATTTTTGAAAAAAAAAATATAAACAAAGCAGGAAGAAATAATTAACTTAGGAACAAAACATAAACCTGCAAAACAACACTAAATATTGAAATAATAATAAACTTTTTTCGAAAAATCCTAATCATAATACGGTCACTTCAAAAACCCAAACAAAATCTTCCTAATACTCTAAAATATTATATACCTACCATTTTTACTTTTAAATATACAAAATATAATATATTATACTCTCTTCTACTATACTATAAAATAATCCATATTATTATCTACGTTATTTTTACTCCGATACCTTAATCGCTAAAACACTATATTATTATTGTATAAAATGATTGTGAATTGTGACACTAATGAATATAGCAGTTAAGACCCGCCGCTCGAGGGGGGAGGTGTTGTGATGGCTACGGCGTGACGCGGAACCGGCGTAGATCATTATCCATAACCAACCGATAAGCTGAACCGACGCCATCACCTGTGTTCTCCAGATATTGTATTGTTATTTAATTAAATTTATTATTACAATCTATTATGGTTACAAGCTACTTTTATTTTTAGATTTTTACGATTTATCAATCCCCTACACTTATATTCAGATCCTCCACTTTTTAAAGGCTTTAACACGCTGGACTGGCGGGTAACAAGTTTCTTACCAGAACGCTTGCTTTGCATAAAGATTTGTCCATCAACAGAAAACTACAAAGTTGAAGGGTTTTGACTATATTATTGATAGCTTGTCTCTTGAGTCTTTCTCGGTGCTGCAGTCATTTTGTGCTACTGGTCGCAGCGTCAGCCAGATGCGATTGTTTTGGTTTATGCGATGCTCGCGG
Source organism: Limnephilus marmoratus (assembly GCA_917880885.1). Taxonomy (NCBI): domain Eukaryota; kingdom Metazoa; phylum Arthropoda; class Insecta; order Trichoptera; family Limnephilidae; genus Limnephilus; species Limnephilus marmoratus. The sequence goes on along the minus strand of OU862920.1, from coordinate 37,000,349 downwards.
CTCAAGAGCAGCAAAAAACTAATTTGAACATTTCCGTTACTTTATGCCTTTAGAACATATAGAATATTCTTTCTTCACTAAGAGAATGAACAATCTGATTCTCTGATTCCACCAAGTATCTATTAAAGTTAGCAATGAGCACATCTAGCACACCTGCATTGAGTACCGCACGCACTGCGAGTAACTGCCTGCTATGGCTACAGTGGCACCCCTAACACCCGTTTCCATCCCCTGTCTCATTAGCGTTGTTTTCAAGTTGCAGGGCACCCATCGCCTCGCTGGACTGCATGGATGATTTCAGTGCCACTTCACAGCAGATGCTAGATCGAGAAGGTGATCAATAAATCAAGAAATATTATCAATACAGACATATTGCATCCTGTCAAAACTTTTAGGGCATTTTTCCCCGTACAGTCTGCTTCAGGCCCAAATCGGTAGTACCACCAAAGTTATGGTTTTAGTCAACTGTATAAATAAATAGATCAATAAAAGATGATATTTTGGATAAATTTACATTCGGGTAAACCACAACTATATCTACCCTAAAGTCGGGTCCATAGCTTCGACATTTGCCTTGACAGTCCCATAACAACATTCAATGTTTGTCATTAACATCATAAATATTGTAAACTTTTTTTGTGTTTCGAGCTTCCCATGTTCAACGGAAAACATTTGCTAAACATTCCATCCCGGGTGAAGCGGTTTTTTGACAGATGCCGCGCAATGCGGTCGTGTATGGAGAATTAACGGAACGGCCTTTTGTGGTTATGTGCAAAGAGCGGGCATAATCACGAGTTTAAAATATACCTAAATATAATATAATAATAAAAATAATTGATAATAAAATTATAATATTGGTAATATCAAATATTTATAATTATTCTGTTTTTGTCGTAAATATTTACGCACTCTAAATTCTCAATAGTAACTTTAGGTCGTGCAATAATCGATATTAGTCGGAAATCTTTCCTGATAAATAAATATCTGTGTTTTCTCCCTGATGCATCTCTTTTTCATCAGAAAGCATTTTAACATTGATATAAACACCAAAAGCGTTAAACGTCAAGTGCTCAGTGCGTCGACACGTCCTTATCGCAGACCACAAGCCAAATCGTGTGTGATCGCGCGAACTTCGCACCAATCTTTCAACCGTGTTTAGTATTTTCACAAACGGAGGAGATGGAAAACAAAAAACGTTGATGTGATGTTTGATGGACTTTCACGGCAAATCGCGACAAATGTTTGTACTCTGGGCCTGCCTTAAGATCAGGCAATCGAGTCATTAAATTAAAATCACTCGAGATTCAACCTCACATCCATAAACACCTTCAAAGCCAAAATAGTGTCAAATCTTGCAATAGAATACCAATACACAACAAGTGGAAATGTCACCATGAGAGAAACAATAACAAACTAACGATTTATCAACGAATTAACTTCAACGGTATTAACATAAGCCATCTTCCACAGCCAATCGTCTCGGATCGTCGTACATCGGAAATCACCTAACCATGCACTCCGCGATCACCCCCGGCCTGCGCTACAAGAACCTTGGCAAGTCGGGCTTGCGGGTGTCCAACATCGGCCTGGGCACGTGGGCCGTGTTCGGGCCCAACGTGTCCGAGGAGACCTCGGAGGAGATCATCAACTTGGCTTTGGACAGCGGCATCAACCTCTTCGACCTGTCCGAAGCACACTCAGGTAGGAACCGACTCCATAAAAACCCTTACCACTTTATCTTAGAATATTGTACCATAAGACCTAACGTGTGTACCATAAGACTTAACAAAAAGTGAATCTTCGTGGTTCACTTTTTTTTCAAGATAAACAACGATAAATTTTTTTTTTTTTGAAAATTGTGCCGTACATTTCAAACAAAATAATATTGGTTCTTCTTTATAGTACCAAAAATTGCAACATAGAAAAAAAAATCAGAGTGTGTAATTCACATGCGGTAGAAGTGAAACTAGAAAGTCGCTTTCTTTTCTTTTGCCTGTTTATTTTAAAGCGGTTTGAAGATTGGATATTGATTTCACAAAAACAAAAAAAGTTTTTTTTTTGGATTTCGTGGGATTCGAACCTCCGTCGAAGCGCGAATTTACCGCATTATATTAGAACCGAATATTTGTATAGAACTGAATTACTGTTTCATCCGAATTTCAAATCACTAACGTCGCTAAAGAAGTTTCACTTCAAAAAAATTCTCTGTAATTTATGTCATATTTTTACACAAAAACTTTAGGCTCTTTGAGAAGAATAGTTCATATCTAATTTTCTTGAACATAATTTTCTTGGACACAGCTTTCTAACTTATTGATACTGGTTTACAGTAACTTTTGTCCGGCGTATGGTAAATTGGTACCTTATTATTATTAATATATTCTATATTTTACTTGTTTTTTACTAGGTAAGTACAACAACTAATTTAAATACAAACAATGAAGATACGGAAATAAGTTATAGGTGTGACATTATATTTTATGATGTTAAAAGTATCTATGTATATTCCTCTTTTGTTATAGGTCAACGATATATTTTTTAAGTTTAAGATGGGTTCTAAGATCATCATAAACGTGAACTTCAGTTTAATTAAAAAAAAATAATACCGTATAAACTGCATAATAAAATTAAATTCGAAGATTTCTCTATTCTAGACTAATTTATTGATCAATTTGATTGCTGGAAGACATTTTTGTCCAAAAAACTAAACAAACAACATCGTTCGCCGAAAAGACAGTGGCGTAGATCATCATGCTACAAGGCTCGTCTAGACTTACTCACAAGTAATAAGTCACTTGGGATTTCCAATTTATTTGATAAATGTAGGCAGGAAATTGAATGGTGGCTACCATCAACATATTTACTCCGTCCAAAGGTTTTTCAATGTAAAATAACGTTTTTTTTCGTTTTCGTTCTCGGTTGCTTTCCCTGCATAATACTATGCGGGAACTTTATGATGTTAATATTCTATTATTGTTTTGCTGTTGCGATGTTTTGCGAGTGTATATTGATGAATGATTATCTTCCAAGGTTGCTGATGGATTAAACACTTAAGATGGCAACTTTATAATTGATAAATGCGAACACATTTGAATATTTATTAACATTCTGTCCATTTACATAACATGTGAAAACCAATTTACATTAATTTTTTATGTATTATTTATTAGTTGAAACTTCACAATTATGCGTTAGCGTTGTATTGGCGTTATCTTAGACTGCGATGCTTTCAATAATATCATGCGATGTTTTGAAACTTTATCAATAGCTGTTAATAATAAAACATTATGTATTTCTAAATCTCAGTTGTATTGTAAACTGTAAGTCTGTAAATGTTTCAGCTTTAGTGATTGAACAAAAATACAAAACTTGCAATGAAAGAACGCGGACGAATTTGTTTTTAACGACATTTTCCTAAAATATACGAATAATATAACATACCTAATATATATGAATAATGCTAACGACAGAATCAGCTATAGAAGCGCCAGCGTTATTTGGCTTGACCTATTTTAACATAATGCTCGCTTTGCAGTCCTGTTGAGCGATATGCTGAAATAAGCCAAAGCCAAGTGACGCTGGAGCTTCTATAGCCAAAACTGTCAATAGTGCAATCATCATATTATAATATTTACCATTAGATTTGGCTCAATATTTCTATCGCAATTGTTGGCCAAAAAGATATAAGAGAGGTATTGATAATTTTTGGACTGAATTTTATGATAACTTTCGTGACGTCAGAGCTAAAAGTTCGAGAGCTGCTTCAACACCCAGAAAACCGCAACATATTTAATTCACCGCGTAACATTCAAGCGTAAACGTAAAAGAAAACACTTATGGTACGTATCTACCTATGAATTAGTGTGTTATGCATGAATTACATGTTTTAATGTAAATAGTAGCTTGATTTTTTTTTAAATATGATACTAGGGTATACCTATACAATATTTAACGCCGACACCGCGGAACTTCAGAGATCTGTTTTAGGTTATCATAAATACCTTTCACATGAAGTTTTGCCGTATGCGCTTGAAAGTCGATGTGAAACGAGCCGTCGGTCATCGGCGATAACGTCAAGTCTTCGGTATAACAAGAACTATTTTATTACGCTCTAACTAGCAATAGCGATACAATGACCCAAAGGAAATTGAGACAAAGTTAGCGACAGAGCCTCGTGTAGCAGGTACCTAAAATAACATTAACCTCAGTTTTTACGACGCCATATGTGCCTTGTCATACGGCAAATCATAATAGCTTAATGCGTGCAAGTCGCGAAAATCGACCGTAAAATGCAGGGACATAAAATTAATATTCCTAACAAAACATTTACTTCGCTTACACGGGAAGTTTGTTTTATTGTCCATGGTTCATATAATTTGTATGCTAAATTTATTTCCTGACGTATCTGTCGTCAAATTGCAATTATGTTATAATATGATGTGTGTCTCTTGTGTATCATTAATAAGTATCGCGCTACAGTATAGATACCTAATATTACGACGTGATGAGTTTTGCATCGCATGGACCTTGGATGGAAAACCGTACTTTTACCTTCGTAGCGATAGGTACTATTTACTTGACCGCATTGTGGTGAGAATCGAGCAAAATTATTCATTTTTGTGCATTAAAGTTCTTAATGATTTTTTGTTAAACTATTCTTTATTCATAAAAATAACTTAGGTGTATAAAGTTTTTACAGATTTTTCGACTACCGCACTAGGCACGTGCCCGTATTATGGCAGTCGATTGAATAATGAGAAATGATGGTGTAGTCAACAACGAGATTTTTTTAATGAAACTTCTATAGCACCATTGTGATTTGAAACTCAATGAAACGAAAAAGAGACAAACATATACATCTATAGGATTTAGCCTGCAAGAGAATGAGACAGTATGAAACCTTACTTACTTACAGTACTTTGAGTTCAGTTTTCAAGGCTCTTATTCATTGAGATTGTGTGGCTGAAATTTTACGTCTACCGCGTGTGACGATATATTTTTTTTCACAGAATGAAGATTTTCCGAAATTTTCAGATTTGTTTCTCAGATTGCTAAAGATTTTCGGTCAAAAAATATTCTTAAAACCTTAGACACTAACAAAACCATTTTTTTTCTTCATATTTTACTAACTCATTTCTCCGCATGAACCGAATCAGGAGCCGCCACTGGGCTATGTTAACTATTCGTTTGTATGCCTATATAAATTATTGTCGGTACAATGATTTGACCAAATAGTTAAAATACTAAGGGTCGAAGATGGAGTGAAGAAGATCTCTCCTTCTACGGTTATTCTTAGGGCCGGATGTATTTTAAGCTCGACTTAAGAGATATTTTCGTTGCTTATCTGATGGTAATCCAAACATCTGTACAGAAATTCCGTCACTAATTGACAATTCAGAAAGTTCTAGACTACTTGTAGTTCTAGTTCTAGACTAAGTTGACAGAGCACGTTACCTGGCTTTTCCATTATCACTTTACCATTTGAACTGAAATATTTTCTGAAAGGTAAAGGCTATAAAGGAAATTCCAAACTCATTAAAAAAAATTATGTACTCGACATGCCTCATTTTTTTATAATGGTCTGCACTTATGACAATACTAACATAAATTATTGTTCATCTTTAAATATTATCAATTCAATTCCATTGCTGTCACTCGACAAATAAAATAAATGACAATTAATAGCGTAACATGAAAGTGTTTCGTCTTAGTAGACAATTTCTTTTTTGAGAGTCTTTATTGTTTTATATTACCCACAATTATTTTTAAAAAACTCTGGCAGGGCAGACGTACGCAAAATCGATATTACTATAATTGCTATTATACTGTGCATACATCTTTATGACCACACCCTGAGAGTTGTGGTACTATTAGATACATTTACATATATTTACGGCCTAGTTATTACCAAATTCTGTTTGCTAGGGCATTATGGCTTCATTGTTTTGCAGTTGCCATGTTAATTGCTCTGCATTTTCGCACAATAGTTGATTAGTATCGAAATGTACCTATCAATTTTCTACAGAATTCATTTACTTACTTTGCAAAAATAATGCTGAAACCCAATATTAAAAGTATTTTACCGTAAACTATAAAATCTTCTGAAAATCTATTACATTTTATAATTATTATTAAAAAAATTTTAAAAAAACTGACATTTTGTGATCTTTTGCAGATTTAATGAACTTGATGTATTTGTACTTAAGGAAGGTCGAGAAAAGTTGATTTCAGAGCTTTGTAAACATGTATGTTTACAAAGCTCTGAAATCAACGTTATATATACACATATAACTTTCTACTTCAATCTAAATTAACATTTCGCTTCAGGATAACTTACCAGTTTACAATATTCTAACTTCAGACATTTAAGAGTTACTTAAAAGACTCTTAATTTGTAGGTAGGCAATATCATTAGCGTAGCCAGATTTCTATTTATGGTGGGGCGAAAAATAAAAATCTAGAGTAGGTACTGAAAAAGGACTTCTACAACAAATTCATGCTTTAGGCTCTATGAATATAAAGAATATGAACCGAAGAAGGATAAACCATCCTATGAAGTGCTGTAAAATTGAAAACGTGACTCGGTCAACAATCCAAAAGTTCGTGCATCGGCCAGTCAGGGAGGGGCAAACGCCCCACCTTGCCCCACCGTGGCTACGCTCATGGGTGTAATAGTAATAAGTTAATGTTATTATCCGTTACACATTATTGTTGGTTGAGTTGTTGGTGAGCGTGAGAAGTTCTTTGGAAGAGCGGAGCAACTTCCGGAATTCACCAGTGAAGGTACCCAACGTTGTTAACCCTTCTAGGTACGCGTGCGGAGACTGAACTCGGGAAGATCCTCCACCGCAGGAATTACAAACGGGCCAGCATTATCATCACCACCAAGATCTACTGGAGCACCAAGTAATGTTTTCATATTATATCTTATAGGCCCTCACTGCTATCAGTATCACCCTTGTGAGATACAATAATTCCTTCATCTTTCAATATGCTTTAGACATGTTTGTTATCTACATATTATATACCGATGGGTTTCTCAATATTCGTTTTTTCTGCAGTCTCCTCCCCTGTCATATTTTCTTTCACGTCACAACGTTCTCCAATTTGACATCTGGCTTCAGGCAGTAAGACTTAGTTATTGTTCAAGCCCCTGTAACATTTGATATCATTAAATCAGCGAAATTATTCATTAATCAATTAACTTAAATAGTCCTCTTTAACTGCTGATTTTCTAACCGTCAGCGATTGGGTAATTTTTTATGATCATTAAACATGACGCTTAAGCTCTGTCACGAAAATACTTATTCCCTTCTGAAATAATTATTTTCTTTACGTAAAAACCTTTCATTATTTCCTTTCAAGTAATAAGTCGATTTTAATTGCTGTTTACCTTGCCAGTAAACTATTAATTAATCGCCTTGCATTTTAGTGGCAACGCTTTGCACGGTTTCCAGGCGAGTTTTCTTATTGGACCACAGCTGTGCTGGGGACGACGGTGATCCGATTATGTTACATAATTTGAGTTATTAATTCTTTAAATCGAGGAACCCTTTTGTGTTAAGGATGGTTGTGCCGCGCGCCGGTTTTATTAAATGTAAGAACCTAAATGTTATAATCCTGTTAAAGCTGTTCAAAAATCCTTCTTCAATTTTTAAAAACTGTTGTCGGGTATTCATCGTCGGTTAATAGGAACCGTTTCAATGTAAAAACAAATAAAATAGAGGTGAAGCTTTAATAAGTTACGATTTTAAATGTAACTGAGGTTTGAACACCTAGGCATTCTAGGCACCTAGGTTTGAACACCTAGGTATTCTAGGCACCTAGGTTTGAACACCTAGGCATTCTAGGCACCTAGGTTTGAACACCTAGGCATTCTAGGCACCTAGGTTTGAAAACCTAGGTATTCTAGGCACCTAGGTTTGAACACCTAGGCATTCTAGGCACCTAGGTTTGAACACCTAGACTCTTACGTGATATTTACACGAATAAATGAATAATAGCATGTGTTAGATTTTAATATACGAGTTTAACTACTAACTATTATAAGTAGCTAGTGGGATTCTAATATAAATGAAATGTTGGATGGGGGGGAAGGATAGGTTAAAGGATAGTAAAATAATGAAATTAAGTAAACAACCTTACCTTACTCTCGGTTTCCAACAAATTCTCATTTGCGTTGTGCGTTACTGATAGTACACATATATGTATATATTATCCAATATTTCAGAATAAAAACTCATCGCACATCTCGTAGAAAAGTGTCGTAAGTCAAGTTAATTTCACGGTCCCGTCGAAAAGAGATACTAGTTACATCTTGCAGAGATGGAGTGATCTAACTTAACTATGTTTTTTGTGGGGCATAGATAATCTCACATTCACTTTACTTTTCAGATATAAAATGTAAAATAGAACACTTTTACTTACGACACTTTACTACGGGATGTGCGATATTTATGTATTTTCATCCAAAAAATACATTATTAACGTGAAACGTTTTACTCTTTCTCCGAAGGTCTGACGAGAGGGGCCTCTCGCGCAAGCATATAATCGAGAGCGTGAAAGCCTCATTGGAGAGGTTGAACATAGGCTACATAGATATCGTCATCGTTCACAAAGTAGATCACATGTGTCCGATGGAAGGTAACACATTATAATACAGAAAAAGGATTGGCCTTATCTCAAAACTCAGATAGTGAGGTGGTACAAAATCAATGATTAACAAAGTACATTCCAATTTTATGGACCTAAAAACAATAAAGCTGTTTCATAATCTATCTACTCCCTAGCCCACTAGGAGGAAAAAAACTTTCACAAACAGAAAAAAATTTCACCACATCCTTTATTTCAGATTTTTTAATATTTTTAATAACATTGTTTCGTAGTGAAATGCACTTTTTTCTAATTTCTGAAAATGTTAAAAATGTTTTTCTGCTATAAAAAAGCCACCAATAATTTAATCGGTAATAAATCAATTTAGACACGATCAAACCTTGAAATTAAGAATCATATAATCAATTCGTCTCAAAGCCGTTTAACCACAGTTTGAACATTGCCTTGTAAGCCGAAACAGCTGTCCCAAATATAACAACCAAATTACTTGAAGAACTTTATTAAAAACAATAACTTTATTTAATTTAATTTAAAAAAATTAAATGGAGTTCTATATAGGAATTAAACATAAAAACAATTCACAAAAAACATTTTTAAATAAATTATCAGTCCAACTTATCATTGAAAATTTTGTTCTTAAAATGCACTTTACCGTGAGTTTTGGGTTTGGTCTACTTCTTTAAAAATGATATCGTGCGATTTGCAGTGTTACTTGATATTGTGTGAAATTTCAGAAATAGTTCGTGCGATGACGTACATAATAAACAAAGGCTGGGCTATGTACTGGGGAACAGCGCGGTGGTCACCAGCGGAGGTAGGCCTAACCAACAGGGTTACTCGATTTTAGTTATTACAATTTATTGTACATATAATAGGTGCTGTGTTTGATTATGTAAAGTAATTATGGCCTATTTCAGGTGATGGAAGCCTATACAAATTGCCGGCAGTTTAATTGTATCACACCCATAATGGAACAGACCGAGTACCACATGTTCTGCAGAGAGAAAGCGGAACTATACATGCCCGAAATGTATAACAAAATTGGCGTCGGTAGGCACTTCATTATTTGTTATTTTTTGTAATCATAATCCTTTGACTGATTGGGTTGTTATTTTATATACCCTTTCCATTAGCTTTACACAGGAGGCTCTGAAGTAAATAAATCTTCCCATGGCCTATATCATATATGTATATATCGATGGTCCCGAAGAAACATGTCGGATCTGCTATAAATTCAAAATTGCTGTGTTGGCTGATTCATTGTTTTATTTTTTTGATTTAAATGTCCGTATTTTTGGAATTTTAAATGAAGTTAAATGAATTGCAAAATGTCAAAAACAGTAAATCTGCATAAACGAAACTTTAAAAAGATCTGCTGCTAAACTACAAAATCACACATCCGATATTGTTCTTCGGAACCGTCGATACACATATATTTTTTACATTAGCTCCACACAGGAGACCTTAAGGAAAATAATTCCTCTCAGGGCCTACGACATCTTTGGAGATGTTGTATGGAAGGTCTATTTAGGAAAGAAAGAAGTGGAAGTTCTGGGAAGGAAAAGGGTATTAGGTATTAATGGGTAGGAATCTGGTGGTCAGTGTGTCCAGGAATGACGGACGTATGAATCCACCCCTCCCAAGGCAATGTCCGAGAGAGTACGGCTGAAGAAGTCAAAGGGTCTACCACGGCCACGCAGTTGGTGGGTAGACGCGTCCACCGCCAAGACTCGGACACCCCTACTGAGTCACCATACATAGCGAACCATTTGAGGTGACCTGTGGCAGAGGTATTATCCCCGGGGCGGAGGTATCCTTACCCGCCTGCGAAATAGAAAATCTATTTGTTTAACTGAGTTTTTATAACAAGATTGTTCTCACGCAGAGGAACATGACTTTTAAAAAAAGGGTTTTTGCCACTTATTAGGTGAGTTTTAAATTTTGGGGAAAACGGAACTTTGGAAATCAATGCAACTTTTCGATTCGTTAAAAAAATCGGGTCAATTGTTGGCTAAAGTAAATGTTATACACGAGTTAAATCGTGTGGTTGGGGAATCGGAGGTCGCTAGAAATATTCGAGCAAAAGCGATGGTGTAAAGGCTTAGTTGGAAGGCTATTCTAAAACCGTCCTTAACGTAAACATCAATCTCCTCACATTATTCTACGAGGTTTTTATTTTTTCCGATATCTTTCTAACGATCTCTAAGGAATCTGAATAACGTCGGAGCAAATTTATTTATTTCTTTTGTAGTTTAGTGGGATAGCAAACAGTTCAAAATACTTGAATATAAGTACATATTTATATACGTAGTAACAATAACATGTTTACTGGGTTGCATTCTGCATTGAAAACTTTTAAATACTTCTTCACCTCCAAGCCACCTAAAATATTCAGTACTGGGAACGAAATTCAAAGGTGCATTAAATCAACTTCATTATGATTTAATAAGATAAATTTTGTAAACCCCAAATACGTGTATTAAATTGTATATTATTCCCTTTCTTCAGGGTTGATGGTATGGTCCGCCATAACAAGCGGCAAAGGCAACCGCGAAGACATCCCCAGCATATTTGCAAGATCACGATTCAACCGAAAATACAGCTCATTTAGTTGGGCCGAAGACGAAACTGCAAACGCAAATGCAATTGCAAACACGAACGCAAATACGAACGCTAACGCAAACCCCAACGCTAACTCAGGAGAGGTATATACAAGCCATTATAATTATTAAATTACCCTATTTTCCCCAGTACCTCCTTAACCCCTTGCTTTTTACAGGCGTGCGCTACTGCAGCCAGAGAACGAGGTCAAACTGCCGCAGAGGATGTCCGGCGTCACACGGAAAAACTACGTGACATATCAGAAATGGCATCAGGGCTAAGTAAGTTACGTGAAAATCATTTGATTTGGGTAAATTAGTTATTGAAATGTTTTTTCTTATCTTAACACCACTCATAAGCCATAAAATCATTTAATATTTATAAAAGATACAGTGTATTGATACTGAGGGTTTCTGCCAATTTTGAAAGAGTGTCCCAAAAGCGGCAGTTTGTAAGAGATCAATAATCAGAATCAAATTAGTGCTTGAAATGGCTTTAGCTACGTCTTTTAATTACATCACTTTAAAAAGGACACAAAACATAAACTAAGTAATTAACCATCACGCGTATGCACGACAAACCGCTACACAGCTCTATCTCAACACACACTCATTTCGTTGACATTAATATATTGTCTCATATACAGGGTGTTAAGGGACGTACTTGACTTACTTTAACCAAATTATTCTTGACATTATTTGGAGTAAAGAATGTAAATGAAATTTTGGTTTCCGGTGACTTTTTTTGACGACTTTTTTTTTTTCAAAATTTTTTTCTTCAAAATCAAACAAAAAAAAATTTCTTCCGCATGTCGTCACTGGTCACTCAGCCGGGTATCCGACGAACCCCTTACCCCACCTCCAACTGTTCAACAACTACCATTTTTATGTTTTTGTAGAAAAAAAAAAAGAACATCTAAAATGTCACCGGAGACCAAAATTTCATTAACATTTTTTACTCCAAATAATGTCAGGAATCACTGGTTAAAGTAAGTCAAGTACGTCCCTTAACATACTGTATACTATTCTGTTTTTCTGACTCTTGACATGGCCCGACTCAAGTATTTGATTCCATTGAAGTACCATATCTTCATCTAGCGTCCCCGAGCTTTTACTATCTTTAACGTGGTATGTTAATCGTGGTATGTTAATATATTCCTTAAACACCTTAAACACCTTTCTTTGTTCATCCGTTCTACACGACCAAACCATTCCTTTCTTTATCTTTTAATAGTTATTCTTCACCTTTCTTTGTTCACCCATTCTACACGACCAAACCATTCCTTTATTTATCTTTCAATAGTTATTCTTCACCTTTCTTTGTTCATCCGTTCTACACGACCAAACCATTCCTTTCTTTATCTTTTAATGGTTATTCTTCACCTTTCTTTGTTCATCCGTTCTACACGACCAAACAATTCCTTTCTTTATCTTTTAATGGTTATTCTTCACCTTTCTTTGTTCATCCGTTCTACACGACCAAACCATTCCTTTCTTTATCTTTTAATGGTTATTCTTCACCTTTCTTTGTTCGTCCGTTCTACATGACCAAACAATTCCTTTCTTTATCCAAACTATTGTGCTTACACCAACCTTGCATTCTCTCTGGATCTTCTCATTTTTAACATAGCCATACAAAATATACACCACGCATGCACCAAATACGAATGTATACCTACCATTGTTATTATTTTTGAAGATTAAAATTTTTTATGTGATTGTATTTTTTGCAGATTGTACAGTCTCACAACTCGCTGTCGCTTGGTGCCTCAAAAACGAATCAGTCCACTGCCTCCTGCTAGGAGCCGTCACAGTCGACCAACTATACGAAAACATTCACTCACTACAAGTAAGAATATTCTATTTGACTAATCGTGATTCTGCTTGAAGATCTAATATATAAAACAAACTAATTTGGACATTGTTTGTATTTGTAATATATAGCTACTATTCTATGGATTAATTTATTGTGATTTCGTCTTTAGATTCTGCCACAACTCTCCCCGGCGATCATGACCGAAATCGAGCGCATCCTGGATAACAAACCGCAGCGGCCGCCGATGGTGTCCACGCTTGCGCTACGCGGCCAGGCGGGCGGCAGTCCCGGACTGCCGCGCGTCGAGAGCGCTAAGGACGGCCTCAACGAGGGCAGCACGGCCGAGTCCGTCACCGCCGAGACCCCCAAGGAGCAGAAGACGAACGCCTTCTGTGAGATCCAGTGACTGTTGTGGCGCGGCAGTGGAGATACCGCATCGCAAAAATCCTCAGAAAAAAAATCCAAAGTATGTAACCTCGAAATTTAGTAAAATCAAATTTATGTCATTATTAATAGTTACTAAATTTGATTTATTTATAATTAAACTTCCCCAGTAGTAATCTTTTGTATTTTTAAGTGAGGTATTGGAGATGTCCAGTGGCTCGGCTTAGTTATTAACTTTCTTTAGAATTCTGGGCAAAGGGCAATTTCTGCGCTGAAATAAACTTCTAGTATTACGTAATGGAATCCGAAAGCTTAGCCAACGCAAGCAATTCTGGACTATCGAATGCATAATTTAGAAAGTTGTATAGAAAATATCGAGTTACTGAAAAGCCTTTTGTTTGAAAACCCGGGCGTCACAAAACATCGTTTCTGAGAAGGGTAGCAATAATATTTAGAAATCACGTGTTTTCGTTACCCCACGTCAGTCGAATAAGTCTAAATATCGTCGCCTTAGTTCTTAATTTTCCAAACGACCATTTTAGTTTTTGTTCAATCTCCACTTTAAAATTAAAAATAAAGTATAAACAATGATAGTTAATCACTTAACTAAGAATTATTTAAACTAATGAGATCTTTACCTTTACGGAAATAGCTTTATCTTAAATATCTATCATAATGTTTCATTGAAATAATGAAAGAAAACCTTCACGTCCTGTAAAATTTTCTAATGGTCGTTTGGACAATTAAGAGCTAAGACGACGATATGGTAACGACCAAGGTGTAATTTTGACACCAGTGTTAATGATTAATTCCCCTGTAAAAAGTTATTTTGTTGTGAAACGGTGAATTGGATTGTTTTACCTATGCACGAGAAGATACCTAACTTTAACACACCGATGAAAAGTTATTGATGAGACATAGAAACAAATTTTCTGATTTTGTAGCTATCATATTTGCCTACATACAATTTACAAAATTAAGCTCAACCTCGCTCGTTGCAAAAACTACAAATGATTTATGACCATGAATTGACCGTTTGACTGTTACGTAGTTTTCATCCATTTGACAAAACCGGTTTAACCTAAATCATAGCATATATCATAACGTTTGAAATTTCTTCGGGGTGCTGATTTTCTCTCTTTTTTTACGGTGTAGGACTCATCCAAGGACAAGGAAAAGACCCAATACTTCCTCAACAATGCTGGAGTCGTCGTGTGCCGCAAGGCATCGTCGAACACAGACATCGAGAAAGGTAAAAATGTTTTTTATTCATCCGGACCTCATACTTCACCCACCATCACCTCCACACTCATCCCTCACCGTGCATAATTTATCAAGAACTGCCTCATTCAAATATGATACTGTTGTTTTTATAAGCATCGAATTCATTCGCGAAATCATAGCTTGAATGACCCTGTTACCTTTTTTTGAGTATTATAATATTGTAGGTACCTACCAACTAAATTTCAATGGTCTTTGACATTGTTTGAGAAACCTACTTAGAAGAAATAGAATTATCAATGACAATGGGATAGACGATGTTATTGAAGAAAAGTGTATCGCAGATGATTAATAAGTTAATGAGCTCTGATACAATTTCAATTTTCAATATTATCATCCTTCAAACAAACAGTGTTTTTAATAACTTCCAAAGTTCTTCTATTCCTCATCGTCCGGGTAAAATTACAAGTGCCTCATATCAATAAATTTTAAATAACGTAATTATATTCTGGTTTTTTAGGTGGTATGTAACCCCGTGCGTGTTTGCAATCCGAAATGACGAGTTAAATCTCATTTACCCGTGATAAACTAGATGGATTTGTTCACCTTTAGATAGATCTTAAAGCAAAAGGCATGCATTCTGCTAGTGTTTCTAGTAAATAGTAAATAGTATTAGCATCAGATATATAAACTCCATGTTACTCATAAGCCAAGCGCTACAAGCGCGCTACTCCCTCACGATTTATCTTTCGCTTCTAAATGCATTGGATTCGATTTCAAGCGTCACGTGCACATAAAATACATGATCCACGTAATGCGACTAATGTCATTTGATGCATTAGAAGTGGCGGAAAAAGCGTGAAGGAATAAACGTGACTGAAAAGACGTTCTTGTGGCGCTAGGTTAAGGCAATTCGTTTGGCAGGTAAAGTGTCCCCGGCCGAGACAGCACAGGCATCAGGAAAGGGCAAGACCCCGGTGGCGGGGGGCAGCAAAGTGAAGAAGTCCAAATCGGAGACGGGAACCAACGTCCGCTCCGGCTCTCTTCAGCGCTCGCTGTCCGGCCAGATCCTCAAGGACCGACGCATCTCGCGGCCGGAGCTCGCCAGCCCTTGCGATGTCTAAACGCACGCGTCGCTACAATATGACCCTCGAACGACTCGCTTTCGGTGTGACTAATAATGTGTAGATTATATCACTCACAACATTCACACGTATTCTAATAACAAGTTCAACAAATGGACCAAACCTTTGAGATATAATCTACAAAGGACAATGCGAAAGCGAATCGTGAGAGAATGCTAATATTCACGCCGCGAATGCACATAAGTTGCTATTGAGTTTTGATCACCTTAGAGAAAATAGTTTTTGGATTTACTGTGGAAGCCACTGCCGCGCTAGTTTTAGTGTTTGGACTTGCGTTATTTGAACTTTGACGCTTATTTTATAAAGTGCGCTCACAGACGCTTTAACAAAAGATTACCATACAAGTTAGTGCTTCGAGTACCGGTATTATTGCGTTTCCCAGCACCTTGTCCATTGCCTTCACCGCAACCGCGCCGCTGTCGCACGGACTGACAAAGGTTGGTGGAAACTTTCATATTATGTAAAACTGTTCTGATGTTATTTATGTACTTAGGGCAGTTGAAAGGTTCAAAAATACATATTTATTTAATTTTTGTTTACATTTATTGTACATCTTTTATCGGAAAAATTAAAGTTATTCTATGATCGATTTTCCCAATAAAATTAAATAATTTTCGTAAACAAATCGAGACTTTTTTTTGGCCTTCATCAAAAAGGTTCAACTATACATAAGGGTAATGATTTCAATTTTATTAGTTAAAAAATATTATTGATTTTTCACATGATCTACCGCTTTCTAAAAATCGAAATGTACATTCGATTAAAAATAATTTGTAAAATGAGAAGTTTACAGAAAACTTCAACTGCCCTCAAAATATGCTAAGATTGTAAATAAATTTTGAAATCAGCATTTCCCAGAAAATCGCAACTGCCCTCAAAATATGTTTAGATTGTAAGATCATTAAGTTATTCACAATTACTGTAGATTTTTGGTTTAATTATCATGCGCTAAGATACCTTGAAACATGATGTTAAAATAAAATTATTTTGTAATAATGTTAACAATAGGCATATTCCCAGTTACATTATAAGCTTTACACTTCTGGTACTATTAATTAAACCACTAAATACCTAAAGCTAAACTCTTAAATCAGCATCATTATTAAATTACCAGGATATAATAATTTTCGAGACATTTTAAGCGGCTAGCTGAACCAATAATTGTGATAGGCTTTTGTTACAATTTATCGATGATTATTTGTACTGTTTGATGACGGTGTTCACCGAGGATCACTAGGTGACCCCATCTTAAAGTGAACAAATAGTAATAGCTTGTTTTTTCTAGTTTTGACGGCATTCACAATAATGCATTGAGGTAGCGATACCTTTGTAAATTAATATTATTAACTACTATAAATATATAAGAACTCAGTATTATTTCACTGCATTACTATTTCATAATGATAATTTAATTTCCTCAATTACTTTCGTGCTACCCCACCGCTGCACAACTGCATAACTTTTCTTACAGATTGAAAACAACGTATAAAATATAAATGTTATTCTGTTAAAAATCAAAAATTGTAATGGAATATAATAATCATAAAAGCGGATTTATAAGGTTTTTTATATTAGATGCATATTGATGTAAGCCTGAATTTCGTCAGGAATGTATAAGAAAATCTAAATAATAGTTTTTTTTTTCAATTTAATATCAAAATTTAATATTTATATTTCAATTTAATATTAATAAGGTCAATGTACTCCTTAAACATTCTCCATAGGCCGCGTGACTTTCTCACTTAGTTTTATTTAATAAACTTACGTAGATTTTTACAAAACTTTTAACTTGTAATACAAAAAAAAACATATGGGCCTGTATATATACCGGACGTACCCGAGAGATTTTAACCAGCGATTCCTAAGTATTTTTTGAGTAAAAAATGTACATGTTATTTTGCTGTCCGATGACATTTTTTTCCATTAAAAAACTAAAAATATATGTTTCAATCACATGTCGCTACGGTTCCCATTACTATGAGATAATATAGTTTCTAGTATTAACACGATGTTAGAACGAGACGCAAAGCTTATCGAATGACCGCTACGCTATAAACGCGCCACTATCCTAACTAGTCAGTGGCGACGTGTGATGGAAAAATATTTTTAATAAAAAATCTAAATTTCAAATGAAAAAATAAATAAAAATTGGCGAATTTTGATTAAAATTTTAGTACATCTTTGATCTGTATGACACAATAAAAAATAATCTTCTAAAAAACCTTACCATAAAAAAAAATAATTTTGTTATTTGACTGGTTTTTAGTACCAAATAAATGATAACATCTATTACACTACAGTTCGTAAAAATTGTGCGTTAATAACACTTACATTATTTCAAAAAGATGTAAGTAATTGCTTTAACTATGACGTATTATTTGAAAAATTCGTATTCGTGATTGAACAAGAATCGAACATAAAAATGATTTTTTAGGAAAAATTTTCTCTACGGATTTTTTCTTAAAATTGCTATTAGATTCATCAACTACACTTTCAAAACATATACAGATGATAAGTAGGGTCTAGCCATATATGAACCTTCGCGTTCATCATTGAACTAGTAACAATCAAGAATTAAACCTAACTGTCTCCCATAATGAATATTAGGTACCTACATTGAACTAGTAACAATCAAGAATTAAACCTAACTGTCTCCCTTAATGAATATTAGGTACCTACATTGAACTAGTAACAATCAAGAATTAAACCTAACTGTCTCCCTTAATGAATATTAGGTACCTACATTGAACTAGTAACAATCAAGAATTAAACCTAACTGTCTCCCTTAATGAATATTAGGTACCTACATTGAACTAGTAACAATCAAGAATTAAACCTAACTGTCTCCCTTAATGAATATTAGGTACCTACATTGAACTAGTAACAATCAAGAATTAAATCAAATGTCTCCCTTAATGAATATTGGGTACCTACATTGAACTAGTAACAATCAAGAATTAAACCTAATATTCATCATAAAAGCAGATTTATAAGGTTTTTTTTAAAATTAGATGCATATTGATGTAAGCCTGAATTTCGTCAGGAATGTGAATAATGAATATTAGGTACCTACATTGAACTAGTAACAATAAAGAATTAAACCTAAATGTCTCCCTTAATGAATATTAGGTACCTACATTGATGATTTTTGAATTAATAACAATTTCGTTTAATAATCAGATTATGAAAATATAGCTAATGCCATGTTTGAAAATTTATGCAGTTTTGAATTAATACCTACAAGTTAATAATGCTTTCAGATTAGTAAATTCAAATAGATATTGTACTATATACTTCGAATCATTTAATATTCCCTATCAACGTCTTTCCTTAGAACTATAAATTCCAAAAATTACATAATAACAATTATTAATAACATTATTTATTTAGAGTGAAATACTATCCAATAGTCAAGTCTAAGACTTGTAGAATAAGATTTAGTTAACAATAATCTAAAATCCAGTTGTATTGGCAGTAAAAGAGATGGTGTTAAGTTCTTTGGACACGACGGGAGCTCGCACTGTTTTTCTTAGTCAAATATGCGTCGTTATTGTGAGTACACACCTCTGTACGTGGTTCCCATTGAGTGAAGAAGAGGTATTACAATATCACATTGAACGATTGAATGATACAGAGTACGAAATTTAGCAGTAGCGATAATTCTCAACATTAACAGTCAGATAAATACGTTTATTCTATTTCTCTAGTAGATCATTTCAGGGGAGTTACTGGCTTTTGATTACCTGTACTTAGTTTAACTGCGTCCGCATTGTCTGCGGGTCGACATTTTAACAGTAGGCGTTTAAGTGATATTCACTAAGCGGGGAATATAATGATGTTAGAAATAATTGTAATGCTTCTTTAAATAATTCAAAACTAGCTGAATTGATTATTTCTAATTTATAAGTACTTTGAATTTTACATTCTGTTCAGAATACTAATATTATTAATGTAATTTTACTATGTACAAGAGAGGTGATATTGTTTTCACCAGTTTTCACAATATTGTACAGAATAAAAATAGGTAGCTTTATAGTTTTTAAAGTTTATGCTTGGGTTCGTGGGTATATAATAGAAATCTATAAATTATCTATATTTTGTGTGTGATTCTGAAAACTAAGTAGATTTCAATGATGCCCTTGTTTACGGGTTGATGATATTGTATGAGCAAAAGAAAATTGGAGATATTATAATCATTGGTTATTTTTATTTGTTCTCTTAGCGAATGATTGATACATGTCATGTATAAATAGAATAAAATTGTGGTTTCGATCATAATTGGTTGATTTCTACTAGATCTCTTTTCTGGGGTAGATAACATATGAATAAATGCAACAAATTATCCAATTGTAACAATTATAATAAATTGCCTGTTTTTAATAGTTCGCTTATTGGAAGTTAAATATGAGAAATAATACAATTCTACAAAACGAGTTCCGAATAATAATGAGAGATATTAAGAGTTTTATTTTTGATGGGTGGATTGAAAGTATAAATACAAACAATTAAGATTCCGATTACTGGTTTTTATAGTTGTAGCATATAAAGTCGGTCGATACAAGTATAAATCTACTATTTTGTGGTTCTGCAAAATATTGTTAATCTAGTTTTATTTTGTACGGGTGGGACCCACTTTATTCTGTTCTAATTAATTTTCTTTCCTATTTTTTTCCTAAGAGTTAATTCATGGTATAATTACATTTTAATATGATTTTTTCTCTTATCTAAAAATACATAATGTTTGGCTTTCCGAATAAAATTTATCCCGTTTTATCAAAATCTTCAGTACAGATGTACAGAATACAAATTATGTCGTGTTTTGAATTATTATTTCGTTAGTTTAATTTCGTAGACGAAGAACCCTGTAAATAAATTTCGTCAAAAATTTGTGAATGCGGTAAGTACAAAAAGAGTAGATTAGTTTTAAGAATGAGCGACGGTGGATATTCTTAGCCTTTGGATGAACCAGAAGCCTGTAAATATGATTATTATCTACCCGTAAAATAGTTTTTTAAACTCTTAATTACAACATTGGTAATTAATAAATTAATGTTTTAAAAAACGACATAGTGGTGATAATTTTAAATTAATCCCAACAGAATTTCAATATTTTAATTATCTTTTAAACTAAACAAAGAAATGTATGGGTGTAATAAATATCTACTTGTTTACACTGATAGAGTAAAAAAACTTTGAATTATCTACTACTGCTGACTACACATTTTATCGTCTCCGCAATTAATATTTTTGTGAATATTACGAAAACTCCGATATTAATCATTTATGGTCAAAACTTTTAACAAATTTATAGAAAATCAGAAGAGGTACAATTTTTTTTAAAAAAAAATGCGATTCATAAAGGTTACTTTTGAGCTTTAATATTTAAAATATAATTCAGACTTGAGAATAGGTTCTCACTTATGTGCGGATGACTTTCCTTCATCATCCGGTCACCACTATGAAAAGCATACTCGTAAAACTCCCAAACACAAATTCCAAATAATCTCGCTACTTAATTACAACTTCAATGAAAAATGTACGATTATTTGCACAAAAGCAAACATCTGAACAAATGCAGAAAATAAGTTATTGGTTTCATTCCGGGCATCTACCTATTTCTTCGCATTCACTGCGACAGTCAAATCGCACTAGGTTATCACCTAATTACAGATTGATTATGGCATTATATGAAAATAATAAATATGTAAAAATGTTTTGAGTTTTTTAATGTATTTTGTTAGCGCGTTTTTCTCGGGCTACTTTGCGCGGATAGGCGTCGCGCTTGCGCGGAGCTCTGAGCGCGCAGAGTGGCTCGCAAAGCACCTGAGGCGATCAACCAAATTGAATAGAAACAAATACTAAGTGTTGTATGTCAGTGTTTAAACATAAGGATATATTATTATAGTCGAGTTATAAAATGTTACTCAATGTTAGCGTGACAGTATAATTTAAATCCATAACCCTTCTCACAAATCAACAATAAATACGAAATAAAAAGCTGGTTGAACAAGAATATTGCTTAAAAGGAACTTAATTTTATGTTTGATTTATATTTTCAAACGGATACTTGTTGTTCTCAGGAGAAATAGCCCATTCAGTTGTGACATGTATGTTTGTTGCGCGCATTCCTTTGGCCTTAATAGCTGATAATGTTTTATTCTTACGTGCCATATTACTATGTTTTGCTGGTGCAAATCAAAGGTAGAATAACTTTTTAGGTAGGTTGTGACTTTAGTCTTAAACTCCTTCTGTAAAGGCTTCTATTCGTAATTAATAAGTTATGAGATTGACGTTTGGAACTTTGATAACATTCATACAATAACATAATTTGTTTTTCCGATATCCAAAATATTATAAAAACATACATAATATTCTCTTCGGGTTCTTACATCATTTTCAGGCATAGAAACATTTTCATACGACATAAATATAAAACTTAATATTACGATTTTTTTTAAATCCAGGGGCT
Organism: Limnephilus marmoratus; assembly: GCA_917880885.1. Taxonomy (NCBI): domain Eukaryota; kingdom Metazoa; phylum Arthropoda; class Insecta; order Trichoptera; family Limnephilidae; genus Limnephilus; species Limnephilus marmoratus. The sequence continues at coordinate 36,978,101 of OU862920.1, read as the reverse complement.
CAATTCTCCAATCAAGGCCGCTCACTTTCGCCGTCGAAAGTTCATGCATTGGTCGACTTTGTTATTCTCGAGTCTTGTCGAAGTTACATATTTAGACACCGAGCGTCAAAAGTCATTCCACTCGAACAACGAGTGGGTCGAACAGTCGTCACCGACAAACTATCAAAATCTAATACATTATATCCATGATCGCTTCCCGAGCGCTTCTAAGGACAGGCATCGTATACTTTTACAAAGTTGTTTTAAGGTTCCATATTATATTATAACGGCTGATTTACCGGCGATGTTGGCTGCAGTATATAATGAGATCAAGCTGATGAAGATGCTTTGACCAACGGCTACAACCAACAACAACGTTTCGCCGGAGGGCAGACGGTTTTCACTTGAGAATTAACTTTCTAATTAATCGGGTCAACGTCGTTTTGCAGGTGTCGCTGTTGGTTGTAGCCGTTGATTGTAGCCGTTGGTTGTAGCCGTTGGTTGTTGGTTGTGGTTGTGGTTGTAGTTGGTTGGGGTAATATACCCGCCAAAAAGAGCGATCCTAATTTAAATTCCACACCATAGAAACTTCAAAAACATCAGAAACACGGATAATATTCACCGGGCTGCCAATATAATCATCTCTTCAACCCTTCCACGTTCAAAAATACGTGTACAATTTCACACCAAAGAAACGTCAAAAACATCAGAAACACCGATAATACACGAAGGGCTGCCAATATAATCATCTCTTCAACAATAATATTCGACGTTCAAGAATATGTATACAATTTCACACAATAGAAACGTCAAAAACATCAGAAACACCGATAATACACACAGGGCTGCCAATATAATAATCTCTTCAAGAATACGTATAAATAAAACATTCGACAAAGTTAAAATTAATTTCGGAACACATTAGCAACTACGACAATTTTTGTACTAATTCAATTAAAATGCTTATTAGTTTTTTAAATGAACTTTTGTAAAATTATTAAAGAGCATTAATTATTTTTTTATTCAACAAGTAAATTAACAATTTTTTATCGTGCTTCTCTGATTTATGCATGTCTGTTTTATGGTGTCTTTTTTAATGTTACACTTCCAAACATCGTAAAAGTTGTGGGACGTTTTTACATTATTCCAACCTAAAGAGTTCCTCGATAATATCATCAATATGTCCCAGAAAATTACAGTTTAAAAAAATACAGTGTCATTTATCCCAACCTAAATCACGCACCAGGAAAAAATATTTTCAGGTTGTCCCAATCTACATCACTCCCATTTAAAATACTCATCCGATTATCTCAGTCTATAGTGAGTCTTAATACGCTTCCCAGTAAAGCTGTTTTCAGATTGCTCACAATCTAAAACATGTCAATGTAAAATAATATTAGGTCGCCCCAATGCAATGCTTTTTAGATTTACATTTATTTTTTACAATTAAAACATTATTTGAATGTGTGTAATTATTATAAATGATGTTGTAATAAAATACCAAACTGGCCACCCTACAATCTAAAGCATGCCCGTATTTAAAAATAATCACTTTTTAACAATCTAAATCGTGTTTTAACAAAAGCTACTCAAATTTCATTTTATTACGTTTAAATTATTTAATTCTTTTAAAATTTAACACTTTAATTGCGATTCCTGATATCATAGAAAAATAATTCATAAATATCTATATAAAGTAAAATAATTCAGATATTCAACGTTATACCTCCTCTTCTTTTATGCACTCTACATAAAATATGGCTTTCCCATCAGATCGAAAGAATTCTGAAGTATTTCTCCAAAAATATTAAGTAAATTAATTTTCAAGTCAAATTTGATTACAGCTGTTAATATAGATTTTCTGCCACAATAATTTATTTACATTTCCGATTTCTATGCTACCATGTACGAATATCTCTAAGACATTAAAAAAACAAACAAATTAACATATTTATTAAGTAAACATCATTTTCTTGCCTCTGTTATTGGTCTTCTTTTTTTTATAAAGAAAGACAAACATTCCCGGGTTAAGAATAACTCAACAATGTTTGAAAATCTCCTACTACCACCACAGAAAGCCGAAAATTTTACTTGTGTTGTTATGGAGGACTTAGCCAGTCGAGGAATCGAACACGCGACGCTCGGGTGGGAGCCAAGCGCTATGCCCACTCAACCACTGTGTGGGGGTCAATTCCCTATTCGATTTGAGATTTCCTCAGACTCATGCTAGTTTAATTTTAAACATCTACTTTAGGAGATTAGTTTCTAGGTAATAAAAATCATTGCATGCGTGTTATATGGCCAGTAATTTCACCAAAATAAAACTAAAATTGTTGTTAACTAAATTATAATCATAAAAAATAATTTGACAAAAAAAAGCAGAACTCTGCCATTTTCTTACTTTCAGAATCCTAAATGGCTTTAGATATCTAATTATTTTTATTACAGCTGAAATATTAATCACATATTTATCAGGAAAACCTAACATACATACCTACAGTGAAAAATCTTATTTAAATAAATGCAGATCTCTCAGGTATCTACACAGAAATGTTTTTTTTTACATTAGCACCACACAGGAGGCCCTGAGTTACATTTTGTTAAGATAATTTTAATTACGTTTGTTGAATAGCTTTATGTACATTATTTTAATCAAGGTGCTTCGTTTTCGTACATATTTCAAAGCATTTTATGAATATTTAACACTTGATATGGGCGATCGACTTCAAACGGGTTAGATATAAAATGTATAATAATGTTAGTACCCACACTACGCGTTTGGCCTTGAATGGTTGCTCCCTCGTAGGTTTGCAGTATGTCCGTAGACGTCTATTTCTTTTTTGTCATTTTTTTTTTTAGAATGTTTATTCAGTTTTTTTTAATTTTACAATATTTATCTTACAATTCTTACAAAACTGATCAATCAGTTTGATTGTAAGAAGACTATAAGCTTTCGTAAATGTCTTTTAAAAGTATTTAAAAGTACAAACACGTTTCACGTCCTTCCACCACTATTTAAAAGAAAATCTGCTTAGAAAATTTGACAATTATAACTTCAGACATCTATAAAATAAACACTTTTCATTTCATTTATCACGTTTGCATACCTTTGTAATTTATTAAATTATTACGTTCGAATGTCGGTGCATTGACACATTTTTAATACGAGTAGTTCTCATCGAGACAACTGTTTTGACTAAAATGTACCCAGTTACTTACCCGATTACGTCCTCGATTAGAAAAAAAAATCAAAAATCTCGTACGTATTTATTTTATCATACCTATGTAACAAATACATGCATTATAATTGTAGTATTTTGAAAGCTGAAAGTATATATATATATATATATACATACCCATATATATAAAAAGTTCCTCAGGAGCATTTCTTTCTAAAATAAACATTGCCAATTTTAGAGACGAACAGAAATAAATGTACCTTTCTAATGAACACGGTTAGTAAACCTGAAAAATTATGACATCTGTCAAAAATGTAACCAAAAGAAACATACAAATACACTTAACGGGTAGAATTAAAAAAAAATTATTAAATTAATTAAAACTTAATAATTTTACCGACTTTATCGCGTGTCTGACTTGTTCCAATTTTGATTACGATATTTAAATAAATAGCAAGTTCTAGAGTTCGTTGGACCGGAGATACAGATATAAAAACAAACGAAATAGTATTTTTAATATCTTAGAACAAAAAAAGGATATATCGATTATCAATGGGACAGTTTTCGAACACATTATAAAATTTAAAATCGGCTATTCTAATGCATAAACTTGGCCAATACTCACTACAAAGAGGGGACCAACGGGAACTTAGTTGCGGTAATTAAGAAGGAAGCATGAACGTTGAAACGATTATTTTCAGGGGAGCATATTTGTATATTTACGTTATCTGACGGCTTATAATAAACGAATTTTACTACATCTACTCAAATGGCCACATCAAAGTTTCGCTGCAAATACGTACATTCTTTTGATAAACCAACAACACATTGTGATTTTTCTGAAGTACACCGCTGTTCAAATTTATACAAATTCATATCAAGCGTTATCTGAAATTATTTCTTCTTCTTTATTTTCATTTCGTTACCCTTTCAATATTTTTCATCACTCTTCAAAAAATTGTTGTAATTAAAATTAATTATTTATTTAAATTGATCACAATTTCAAGTTATGCATTAAGAGTATGGATCAATCAAGTTCATGATTAATTTTAAAAAAAAGTTTTTCCAAGATTTGAAAAATTCTTTTCCTTTACCGCAACAATAATGCAGTTTTCCGATAACACGTAGTAGTAGAATGCGTCCAGTATTTTTCAATTCAATTCACATAAATAGCACTTAACAAGTCTTTTATTGTATACATATATATATATAAAATTTGCGTGCAGGCCATTAGAATCTATCATAACCTTACAATATTTTTCTGATAATAAATTTATGGATTTTTAGGTCTAATTATTGTTACAAACAATTGTTTACACCCAACCAGCATTAGCCTAAGTTTAAATAAATTACTCTACGATTTTTTAATCTTAAACTTATTTGATCTCTCAAAGGTAAATAGCTCCAATAGTGTGGGAATATTAAATATTATTTACTAAAGAATATGCGACCCCATCAAAGATCATGCCAGTATTTTAAAAATTTTCGTCATTTGGTTCAAGATAAAAAAAGTTATCTCGATAAGAACAAGATTTCAATCATTTTATTCAATAAACAAGCATCGTTTCCAACTACGATAAGATGAATTAGCATATTTAAAAAAAAATTATGAAGCCTTAGATAGACTCATTTTTTAGCTCAATTAAAAATGTAAGATAATTCTATATTAGTTTGTGCGCCGAAAACACTAAATCGATTTAGTTAGATTTTGAAGTTAAGTATTTCTTACAGTTATATCGAAGATGTTTTTTCAAGTTGTTTAAAAATTCTTTAAAATAAATTCATTATAATAGCAGCTAAGATGTGTGATTGTCTGTCCAAAAAACACTAACCAAGTGATTTTAAACAAAAAAAAATATGTAGTTTTAAGCATTTCAATATCAACATATCAGATTTTTGTTCGCTGAAGCATTAAATAGGTAGCTTAACATTATGCATTATGGCAGTTAAGCCAATCTGAACGTAATAAATATTTAGGTTATTTGAGAAATTCTGGAATCACTGTCCAACCTCATCAAGTTGAGTAGATTATTTTTTATCTTTATTGTGTACAGAAAAATAAGACGTTTAGTAAGAATATGTTACATTTTTTCTGATTATACAGCTTTTCTTTTGTACATAATATAAAAAAAAATGTTTGGTAATATTTAATATTGTGCAGGTGTACCCATTCGTACAGTTAAAATTATCATGTTATCATGCACCAAGCAAGGCTATTATAGAACTATGTTTTTGCCGTACTGTAACAACAGATTTTTCTCATTCATCTCTTTTATCTTATAAAACTTAGTTCAGATTTTCGTTAGGATTAATTTATATATTTCAGAAGCACTCACTGAATTTATAAAATTGAGTAGACTTTTTTTTCACAAGGGTACAAAAAAGAACATGTTTCAAAATGACATGCTATATTTATCTGACTGGGGTACAGACAGAGTAAATCTTAAATAAATTTTACATAATATTATAAAGCAAGTTAGGTAATACGTTTAGTTTACTTTCTAATGTACATACTTCTCATGCAATGCTAAATTTATTTCTCTTTAGTTTTATCCTTTTGTGCATATACATATAGTATACGTATAAAACATGAATAGTTTTTAGTATGCTAGGTTAAAAATGAAATTCAACATTTTAGAATAGTTTTACAATAATTTGAAATATATTGCGACCTGCAACATAGGGTTGGATAAAAGCCAATGCGGTGCGGTTTAAAAAAATGATAATATTTATATCGCAACAGATTTTTGTGGGTACTCACCCACAAAACTTTCAGCTGTACACGCAGTTTTAATTTTTAAAATAATAAAGTACTGTTTTGAGAATTAGTCTCGTAAACCATTCTTCAATTTGCAGCAATTACTGCGGTAGCACCCGCTTTTTGCTCGCTTAAACAACAATTAGGTAGCCTGAAAGTTGCTTGCTTTACCATAATAACTGACAAATGCAATGCGAAACGCAAATTACCATCCTTTGGATTTGATAACTTGGAATTTTGTATCGAGGTACAATGCGAACAAATGACGAAAGACAAACGTATAGTTTAGTGACAGGTTTCTGTAGGAGGGGGGACATGTGCCAAATATTGTCCGGAAGCTGGCTACCAAGGAACTGGAGGCTAGTTGAAGTGCGACAATTTTCAGTTTGAAATTTGTCCGAGAGACGATCGGAAAAGTATTTTTTTCTTTATAACGTTTAAAATATATATTTTTGCACAAATTAAAGCATACTTAATGCTATGTACTTAGGACACTAGGTGCCTCTTTTGAGAGGCCCATTTTCGGAACTTAAAAAACACAGTTTCAAGTTGAAAGCTGATTTTGACCAATTTCAAACCACTGAATAAATTTGCTTTTACCACCAATAAATGCATTTTTAATATAGGTTTTAGGCATATAAAATAAAAGAGTTTTGAAAAAAATTATGTGCCTTTTGGACACAGTATCAAGCGTTCTAAATGCAAAAGCTCAGAAATCACCCGAAATGAAAGGTACCTGCTCTCTTGCACCATGCGAACGGTCGGTCCATAACGTAATGCGATGCGAGGATTTCATGCGAGATACATCCGCACGCGCATTTTGCGCGTACATATTATGGCACCGGCATGGCATGCCACATTATTATTACACTATTTACGTCTACGTATCTAAGTTCTCAATTAATATTGTTTCGTTGTAAAAGCGTAATGATATCGTCTCTGAATACTCTCACATATCTCACGTTCGAATTTTTATCGTTATCCAATAAATAATTGGCTTTATGTGGACTTGAGATAAATGAAAATGAAGCAATTGGCGAGGCAATAAGCCCCGCCACGTTGATTGCTCCGTACGTAAAGAGTTGATTTCTAAATACAAAGAAATCTCAAAGATAATAACGTGACAGGGATGAAAACCATTGACGATAATGATATTGTGTAAAAATTGAAAAAAAAAATTAGGTTAGTTTTTGAAACATTGACGAAATTATGAGTGTGTTTTAAAATGATTAATGCGTCCTTCTAAAATGAATTAAAACAGTAAAGCGTGCTTAAAATTACCAGAAAACTCTTTTGGGAATAATAAATTATGATACATTATGTAGGTGCTTAGGAAACGAATGAAGCGGTAGATTAACTAGATGGATAAGGAATGAATTGGGAGAAGATGTTAAAATGTAAGCGTCGGCGTCGGCTTAGAATACGATCATGGAGCACAATTACTATAATGATAAAGAAATAAACAATAAAATACCAGACTGGGCATTTAGTTGCTATTGTGTCACAAAAGAAAATATTTTTCGGACCTCCAATAATCGCCAAAGCAAATCATTGATTTTATGAATGTCGCACTCTTTCTCACTAAGTTATAATCTGTAGAAAGTAAGAAATATGTTTTTTATTCTTCTCATGTGTTTATTTGATTTCTGTCCCACTATACCTGAAAGGGTTAACAAGAAATGGTGGTCCTCATCAAGGCTGTATGTCATATTAATATAGGTACTTAAAAATAATAAGCGTGTGAAACTAACTAGTAAGGTTTTAATAGATTTAGTTTCTGGTTCTGGCCGCAGTGGGCGAGGTGGCTAATATTAAATAGTGGGTGGCGCTGTTCAATGAAAATTTACAGCACGTTATAAAATTCCCCCCTGTCCCGGATGCGTATTTACAAAACCTATACCGATTCAGTCACGGTAACGACAATTTACCTTTTAAATATACCTATATATTGGTTATTTTTTATCACATTGCAAAAACAAAAATTGTTCTAAAATCTAGATAAAATAATCTTTCTGATGTGTATATTAGAAATTAATAATTTTATTTCTAAATATTTAAATTTTAATATTATTCCCATATATTGTAAATTCACCTCTATATTGATAATTTTTTATCACTTTGCAAAAACAAAAATTGTTCTAAAATTTAGATAAAATAATCTTTCCAATGTGTATATTAGAAATTAATAACTTTATTTCTAAATATTTAAATTTTGATATTGAAAATTTAAAGCGACTGAAACGCGGTAGGGATTGTAAATACGCGTCCCGTCACCTTTGTGTCACCACCCAGCAAATGAATCTAGGTTTGCTGTAGGTATTAACCAACATGTATTATCAACATGGTGGACGATCATATGGCATAACCGATTCCTCGGAGCGTTGTTCTGCAGAATTACGTTATGCCTCAATAACTCAGATCGTATTAAAAGTTTTTATTTACAAATCTTGTGAAATGTAATGTTCTTCCTAAAATAGACAAAATACTGACATATATTACAAAAATGAAGACAGATCTACAGATGTTGATTTTTACAAACAACCATTTAATTTTTCCTGAATGCGAGTTCCGTTTCTCTTGATGTACACTTTTTTACATTAGCTCCACTAAGGAGTCTCCGAGGAAAATAATTCTCCTCAGGGACTACTTACCTTATCTTTGGTGATGGTGGAGGTCTTTTTAGGAAAAGAAGTACACGAAAGGAAAAGGTACAAGGGGTGAGTTGGAATCGGGGGTCAGTAGTGACGGACGTATGAATCTATCCCTCCCGATACTCTGAGAGAGTCCTGCTGGAGAGGTTTAACGCTCTTCCTCAATCAGTCTCTTCCGATGCCACGCAGTTGGCGAGCAGACTCGTCCGCACCTAAGACCCGGACAAAACTCACCTCATGAACCCGGGCCTCCCTGCTAAGATACCAAACGTAGCTACTAATACGCCTGCCGTACGTCACCCACTTGGGTGACAGGAGTGTTACTTATCCAGTGAATGGTTCCCGTGGCGGCGGTACCCACACCCAACCCCAAAATTGAAAGCTTAAGTAAACAAGCCTTAGTTTGAACTCATCCAATGAAATATTCTTGCACTTGGAACACTTAATTAATTATTTAATAGAAAAATCTACCTTAAATTGTTGAATTCAAGCGAACCAAATTAATGCTTTAAGTCAGTTAGCATTATTATCAATAACGAAAAACTGCTAAATTCAAATATTTCGTTTCATCATTTTATAACGTGACTTTTTAGATTTTGAAATCAGATGTTTGTTTTATAACAATTTTGTACATGGACCCCTTCATATATATTAAAAACATTGCCCTGAAACGGAACGGAACGACGCCTAAAACATTAAAAAAGTTTTTTTATGTCTATTTATTGGAACTAATTTTAGCACTTTTAAATATTTTATTGTATTTTATAATTTAAGAAATTTGTGTCAATTAATGTGTGTTTAAATATTTTACTCGCTTGTATGTACTTAGATTCCATTTACCTGTAATACAAATTATATGTGCCGAACCTATCTCAATATATGTATAAACACAATTATGTGTACTTTCTGTAAAATGATTTTACTTATGTAATCCATTAGGGGTCATTCATTTATTACGTAAGAAGATTTAGGGGGGGAGGGGGGTCGACCATGTCTTATTTTTTCTTACAAGGGGGTGGGAGGGAGTCTCGATAGTTCTTACGTAAGATCACAAAAATGCGCAAAGTTAAAATTATACTTTGAAAAAGCGCGGGCAACCGCGCGATTGCCGAAATTCGCTCGGATGCGTATAGGTAAACGATTTCCATTTACATTGCAACAAACATTAAAACAAACCAAACGTGTATTCATTTTTTCCTTTAGATTCTTACGTAATAAATATTAAATAGGGGGGAGGGGTCGGCCTATTCTTCTTTTTTCTTATAATAGGGGGGGGGTCGAAAACTAGCGAAATTCATCTTACGTAATAAATGAGTGGCCCCTTACTTCATAATCATTTTAACAAAAAACTTTATTATGTGAAATGTTAACTAATCATGGTAAGTGCTGAATTCATTGTCAATTTTCTTGCGAACCTTGTGTACTTCATTCAAAGCAGTCCAGTGCATATATGAAAAACATTACAATACATATATTTTATCATGTAATCATTGAATAACTTAACCGGCGCAACATTGCGAGCATTCAATACACTGATCACATAAAAGATAGTCGATTGAATGAAAATGGCGCACACAACTTTGCGTACATCCTTGTTAGGATTTCTGTTTCATGGTAGGTAGTCGATACAGCAACGCAAAACGATGAAGTTTAGAAAAAATATGTTAAAGAGCTTTCTCTTTTTTCCATTAATTTAATGGCACCCTTTTGATCACAATTTTTTACCAACGGTACACTCCTTTCAAATGAAGGTCAACCACTTAAATATATTTGTATTTTAAATCCATACATTTTATTGCACCAAAAGGAATGGAAAAAATATGAACGTCAAGTAAATATACTGGAAATATATTAATTTGTGTAACTTATCTGCTTTTCTATTATAAATATTGTGTTTTTCTTGTATAAAGTACGGACACATTACATTGAACAATTATATATTAACTTACAAAAGAAACATCAATTCTAACTAACATTAATTTATAAATTTCTTAAATCAGCGCAGTGACGAAAGATTAGTTTCAAGTTTTTAGTTTTTGACGAAAGTTTAGGACAAGTTTGCGATTTATTAGAATGACAAAACCATAAAATATGTCTCAAAAAATATTTCTTTCTTAAAATTTAATATACAATTTATTATCACAAACTTTTTTTTCTGATCCATGATTTTATTTTAAAATCAATTTTTATTTAAATTACATGTTTATGTCTCCTTCGAATGAAATGTGATCCGAACTTTATTTTTATTTTTACTCTAGAACTTAATACATATTAGTGAACCAACATTATATTTAGATTTAATATACTTTTTAGAATTAAACATTTTCTTGCTGTTTAACCTAAATTTTGTGTGAAATAATTTTAGATTTTCACGACCAAAAGTATTATCGTGATTTATTTTTGGGGTAATTTTGTCGTGTAATATTATGTGTTTTTATCTGATCAACCTTAGTGTTCCAATTTATAGTATTACGTATGTAATGATTTCGTAATACTTACATCTACAATCTTAAAGTTTGATACATACATCTTCAATGATAAAGTTTTGAAATTTGAAAATTGCAACAATACAACGGTAACTGCAAAAAATTACACCGTAAAAGTAATGCAGATGTTTAAAAAAATAATTCTCAATAATTTCTGGAACATTTTTATTTTTGTCACAACGGGATCGATATTAATCTGAAATTTGTATCCGATGTTCCATTTTTGAAAAGAAACTTTTAAATCAAAGTTGAAGCGACATACAAATAAATTGTTACAAAGATACCGTCTACACCAAAGATATAGAAATATAAGGAGATATGGTGTGATGTCCGCCCAATTGTCTGCGGAACTACGGTCATGGTCCTGGTTTGAATACGGAATTTAGTTGATTTTTCGAAGTTAATTGGTTAACAATATAGTTTGATTACAGAAAGAATTCGTTCATATAATTGATTTTTGAAGGTGTGCTGTAGTATTGGTTAAAAATATCGACGACACCAGGAAGCACAGTCCCACCCAGTAAAAACTGCCGAAAGCCCATCTCCTTAAATTTTGATATCTTTGGGATCCACACCCTCTGATTGATTTTGTTTCTATGAATCAAGGGTTTACAATTTTGCTAAAATATACAAAAAAGATGCATATATCTACCCTGCCAAAGTTGTAACATTTTAACTCTCTATTTATTAACCGATTTACCTAATACTGATAATGTTAATCTTTTTCACATCTTTAAAATTTAGCTATATTATGAAATCTTTCTTGGTGTTATTTTTGACAAGTAACGCAACACCGACTTGAAATATCGGACAATGTTATAGCAAAAATAACACTTAGATAAACTTGACCAATAAATTCTTCAAGGCTTTTAATAAAGCGTTTTTGGTTTCACGCAAAATTTACGCAAATGAACAAGTTTAAAATGCATAATCGTGAATCAATCTCACACCATCTAAAGTTTGGCTATATTTTGAAAAATTCGTGATGATTTAAATCTTGCGAAGTTAATTACTTACTACTCATAATTTGTACAAGTATGCATAAAAAAATATTATAATAAAGTACAGGTACCTATGTGTATAAATGTCTTTTATTTATTATAATGTATTTTCCACCGTCCATTAATGCAGGTGTTTTTCAAAACCAGTTGCTGAGCCTAGCTGATATAAGATCAGTAAGTATGCAGGTACCAAAATAACAAAATGCGGATTAATAAGGACAAATTCAAAAATTGAGTGACAATCACTGAAACAACGCGTAACCCAATATAACATGGGTAATTTTACCCAACCCAAACTGAACTTTATAAAAGTACATAAAAAAATAGAAAGATTATTTTCGTCGAGTGTAATGCAGGTTTGCTCACTATCAAAAAATCTCCCATGCATACATATTGCGCTTTCCTTGAACCCAAAATAAGCAGTAAAATAAGCAGATAATATGAGTGAAAAAATATCATGGTTTTTAAAGTGAAAACTTCTTTAGCACCGTTGTGATTTGAAACTCAGAGACAAATAAATACATCTACAAAATATATATTTTTTTAATATTATTTTTGTAAAATCAATATCCAATCTTTAAACCACTCCAAAATGAACATACAAACGAAAACACAGAAAGCGAAATATAATATACAATTTGGAGGCCCTCCGAAGCATCCGAACCTCCGAAGTAGAAAAACAAATATTAATAAGATGATCAAATGTATAGGAAAAGGTGCACTGAAATTTGACGACAAAAATATGGAAAAAATCATTAATAAAAAAAGTATTTCGTAATGTTTCCACTTTTGTCTACTTTCATTTGCTGAAGGTTTCACTTCTACCACCTGTGAATTGCACACTCTGATTTTTTTGTATTTATCTTTCTTTATAACACATTAAAATTTATGTTATTCGTCAAGCGTTGAAATGACACCCGAACTCTGGATGGTTTCAGCAATGGCGGTTTCACTGTATCTACTATTTAATACGTCGTCGCTTGAAAAGGTAATCAGAGAATCCAAGTGCAAATAGCTTAGTTCAATTACCGCTAATCCCTTGAATATGCGGACGGATGACGCGATGTAGCTACATACAGGGTGTGAAGGTATGAGTACATACTTCACTTACTTTAACCAATGATTCCTGAAATTATTTGGAGTAAAAAATGTAAATGAAATTTTGATCTCCGGCGACTTTTATACTTTTTTATTTCTTTAAAATCAAACAAAAACAAATTCTTCAAAATTCGTTTTTAGTTTAAAAAAACAACAGGTACGTCCCTTATTTTTTTGAAGTAAAACTTCTTTAGCGCCGTTAGTGATTTGAAATTCGGATGAAATGGAAATTCGTCACAACTCAGTTCTACACAAATGCTCGGTTCTAATATAATGCGGTAAGTTCGCGCTTTGGCGCGGGCCTTCCATAGTGCAGTTGGCAAGGCGACTGACAAGTCTCAGCGGCCAGAGAGACAGACAAAAAAAACATTTTTATTTTGGTGAAATCCTATTTTTTTAAATTTTCATAACTTTAACGACTTTATAAGGGGTGTTTTTTGAGTTGTCGTGGGATCGATATACCTACTTACAAAAATATAACTAAGTATGCAGAGAAGGTGTACCGCCGAATAACAAGAGTATAAAATACGTTTTGATTTAAATGCACTAAGGAAAAAAACTACTTCTCTATTTACTGTACATACTAACGTATAATTACAAAAAATTATTAAAACCAACTTATTATTAAAGGTATTTTTTAAGTCAATTTTTGGTTTGAAATTGGTTAATAGTTTTTAAAAAAATGTTATTTTATTATAATTATAATTTCCGGAGGCTTCAGGTGATCAATTTCCGGGTCACCATCTGAAACCGGTGAAGCATTGGTAGGTTTTAGGTTTTTCCCAGTTTTAGGTGGGCTTTTGCTGGGGAATGCGATGGGAAGGAAGATTATTTAGAAATAATTTCATGGATTTTTTATGGCGATGGCTTAGTTTGCGTTGCAGAGGAAAGGAGTTATTGGTATCGTCGGGTACAAGGTTTTCTATCCAACCGACATACCATTTCATAAAATGGCTAGATGATGTGTCTTAGTTCGCGCTGCAGAGGTAAGGAGTTATTGGTATCGTCGGGTACAAGGTTTTCTATCCAACCGACATACCATTTCATAAAATGCCTAGATGATGATGGCTTAGTTTGCGCCGCAGAGGTAAGGAGTTATTAGTACCGTCGAAGACAAGGTTTTCTTTCGAACATCGACATACCATCATAAAATGGCAAGATGATGATGGCTATGTTCGCGCTGCAGAGGTAAGGAGTTATTACATACCACTACAGTTATTACATATTACATAACACATACCACTTCATAAAATGCCAAGATGATGTGGCTTAGTTTCGTTGCATAGGTAAAGAGTTATTAGTATATTTAAATAAATGAAGACAATATAAGCGAAACTCAATCGAAAATCTGGAAACAGAAAAATCAGAAAAACATATTGACACCTCTGGGACAAACTCGTCGAATATAAGGTTTTCTTTACCGCCATACCATTTCATAAGTGGCAAGATGATGCCAAGGCTAAATATAAGCATGATACATTTTTCTCTGGGCTCAATAAAAACCATCAGCCGATTTTTGAAACTCGCTATTCAGTTTCAATAAGAAAGCAGATGATACATTGATTGAATCACAAAGGATGTTCATATTGTTCATAGTATGTTAGCTTACATAAAAGAGCTAAGATACAGCGGAGGACATCTGTGTTAAATACAATGTTTTATTTGCTATTAAAAAGTCACAACTCACGTACAACAATGAACTATTATTTGTTTCTCTACCTGAGGGAGTGTTGTTACTACCTGTGGCTCTATCCTACCGAATACCTCTTGGGTATGCTCGGAATGAACCATTTACGGGTCAGAAGGATGGTGCACATTGCTTCGAAGCAATCTTGCTGTTGAACAGAATATTTGGCGTCAGTGAGGCTACTTTTAAACGGCAAACCTTTACGCTGGTATTGAATCAGGAACGATTAAAACCTTTTTTATACTTATACTTCTACATTAAGTACATAATTTATACTTTTTATAATACGTTATTTAAAAAAAGCATTAAAGTGTAATTTTGTAATGATTTAAAAATAATATTAAAAAGTAAATTGAAAATGACTTTGCCTATGTCTTCCCTTCCTCTTTTTGATGTGATTGTGCCAACCATATGTTTGTCAGGAATGTTATTTATTAATTTTCAACGCCCTGATTTGCTTTTACATGACAAGTTTATAATACAGAGACAGTTTTTAAATAAAAAAGATAAACTATAAAAATATAACTAGTAAACATCATATGAAAGGTAGGTATACAGATAAATTTAAGGAATATTTGTTATGAAGGCGTATAGGATCTGGTTCCATGATAGTTGGTCCGGCGACAGTTGGTCCGGCCGACAGTTCGTCCGGCTGACATTTGGTCCGGCGACAATTGGTCTGGCGACAATTGGTCCGGCCGAAAGTTTAAAAGATGTTTTCTTTAAGTAAGTATGCAAAGAGGATATACGACCGTATAACCAAAGTCGATATATCTACTGAAGGCATCTTGAGGGAAAAGCCGTTGTAAAAATATTTTTACTAATCATTTCGACTCTCCGAAGTAGCATGCGGCAGGCAAGATGCCTTCAGATATAAGTGGGGAATTTGCATATTTTAGAACATATACTTTAGCAACCCTTCTATGAACTTTGTTTGCCGCCTCGGCCTAATCTTTTCGATTTTTTATTGTTTGATGGAGAAGAGCGAGAGAATAGAAATGTCTTTGAGATCTGGCTACCAAATAGAGCCTATGATTTTATTTAGCAATTAAAAAACTTTGATTTGCATTATTAATAATAGAGTAGGTACTTACTCCAATAACGTGCATTATTGCTCTATGAAGAATTGGATGCCTATTTAAAAAATATCTTCTTCCACTGATTGTTTGCCAACTGAAAAAATTGGCATTTTATTTTTTGTACGACAGACAGGTAAGTCCAATTATGGTACAATTTTCTTACAACTAACAATACATGTACATTTTTTTTAAACATGGTATAGTGATATTAAACACATCTATATCTGCTGGTGGGGCATTAAGCAATGTCATACCTCTTGTCATGCTGTGTTGAGCCATGACATCTGTCCGACTCTATGGTATGCAGAATAGGGCGTGGCTACGAGTTCGACAGTATTTATCAGGAGCGAATAAGCCAGAGCATGACAGGAGATATGGACAATCGATAAGGTTTTTTAGTAACTTTAATCAAATACCAAGAGTCCGGCATTACGCCTGGTCTCCAGACTTTGATAATTTGTTTCCTTTAGCAGTTCCACGTGATGCATGAATTTCGGATATATTCCGTATGATCGCATGTAAACATACCTTAGGAATATTTTATTAATTTGTTCAATGTGTATTGTTTATGTATTTAAGTTGACAAGGTATCCAGACAGTATTAGCGTACTCCAGCTTGCTTCTGACCACTCCTTTGAACATGGCGGTCATTGCTTCTACGTTATTGAATTGTTTGCAAGTTCTAATTACATAACCAAGAATTTTGGAGCAAGCCGAAGTAAGCTGCACTATATGATTTGAAAATGTCAGCCTGGGATCAAAGATCACCCCAAGATCCTTGAAGATATTTACGCGTGTTAGTACTTCTCCATTAATTCTATTTTTTTTTTTCCTGGTTTTCCTTTTTTTAATATGATTTTGTGGTTTGTCTTTCTTGTGGTAGGCACAGCTTTCCATCCTTTGTGGATTGCTCGACACTACGGCATATACATCAGGGATGTTGTCAGCGTAACATGAAGTACGACAGGAAACTGACAGCGAAGGAAGAAAATAAAAAATAAAATAATAAAACTGGAAACTGCATAAAATCCGTGAGGCTTAGACGTGGTCAAACGACATATGTGACCGTTAAACCATTTGTGTGAAGTTTAGAAAAAAAAAGTAATAAATAAAATCACGAAAGATCGCTTAAAAGGTTTGTATTTTTATGGAGCATATGGACATTGTATAATGTTTGAAACCAACGAAATCTCTGAAGACGTAATTTTAAGAACACGAACATAGAATGGGGTCATAAAATCATAATTTTTATTTTTGTTGTAATAGAAAGCATCTCCAGTGTAATAATACAAAACTGCACTACTCAACGCCGCCCCGAGAACCATTTATTGGATAAACAACACCTCTGTCATAGGTCACCCCAAGTAGTTCATTACTTTTGGTGACTTAGCAGGGGTTCCCAAGTTCATGGAGTGAGGTTTGTTCTGGTCTTGGTGGCGGATGCGTCTGCCCACCAGCTGTACGGCCGGATCGGGAGAGAATGGTTGAGGGAGTCTCTTTGACTTCTCCTGCCATACTCTCTCGGAACATCGCCTTGCACCGCAGTGGGAGGGATGGATTCATACGTCCCGCCCACCCCTAATACCCTATTCCTTCCCTAAACTTTCTCTCCTTCCTTTCCTAAAAAGACCCACCACACAGCATCCCCAAAGATGACATAAGTCCCGAAGGGAATTATTTTCCTCAGGACGTCCTGTGTGGATTACAAAAAAAATTAAAATGTTATATTATTGTTAGAAAGTAAGGTGATCCATTTTATTGTTACATCCGTATCCTGGATACATCAGTTAAGACCAACGTTTATGATTAAATTCGTAGACATCAGCTCATATTCCAGCCAATATTATATCAGTCGGATCTGCAGTCATCACCATCGTGTTAATGTTCAGTCAAATCGGTTACCCGCATCTTCATAGATAGAAATTAGACCGATGAAAACTAAACATGATTAATGTAAGCTCTTCGAATTTTGTAATTGAAGATTGTGAAACTGTCTTTAGTTCGATTATCGACATTATCGAAATATGATCGGTGGACTTATCTTAAAATAGATAATACCATTTTATTTAATGTAAAATAGTGAGGACAAATACAACAAAATTAAAATCACATTTGGTTATTCAATCAATACAAAATGGCATATTCGGATATTGTAAAAGATAAACCTTGATAAATATAAAGTAAATAGACGCATAAGCAAAGATTTAGATTAAACTGCTTTCGCGCTTTGTAAATTTCATTTCGCATCATAAAATTTTTATTCTAATTTAAAGGAGGGTGGTCCTGGTTGCGAAATGATAATATGGTATCTATAAATAATAAAAAATTAAAATAATCATAAAATAAATAAAAAATCGGAGTGTGCACATGCGGTAGAATTCGACGGCCGGCGTAGTGCAGCGATAAGAAGCTTGACTCGCATTCGAACTCGAATCCCGGCGTGGCAAATAAATGTTATTGGATTAATTTGTTTATTTCACAATTTATCCATTTAAAATAATATATGGCATATTTGCGGCACGTTCCAGAGTGGAAGATACTCTCAGTATCGCCCTGGTGTAAGACCACCATTTAGAATTGAAACGTTGCTTGAAATGGCTTCTGCCGTGTTTGGTGACCAGATCTGAATAGCCCGGTACTTCCCCACCTTCCTCTTCCCTATCTCCTTCCCCTGCCTACTGCCTTCAGCCTCACAACATACCCCAATTGGGGATGCATAGTCCCACTGGCTCCAGAAGGGAGCAGTTGGGACTCTTGTGCGGTATTCATGTAAAAAAAAAGTGAAACCTTCAGAAAACTAATGTAGATAAGAGTGGGGAGATTACGAAGCACCGCACAAAGAGGAGACCTCATCCTCTCGCAGCCTAATCCCATAGACGTATGTGTTTGTTTTTAGTGTTGCTTTTTCGTTTCATCGAGTTTCCAATCACAAAGATGTTAAAGAAGTTTTCACTTCAAAAACACACTTGATAATGTAACCATATTCAGCCATCACCGCCATCAAAGTATCATATTTTTTTCTCGTGACAATCCTCAGTAGTAGTTGGCGATATTTTAGAGATGTCTTATTTTAGCTCTCCATCCAGGAAATTCTTCTGGAAACATTTCACTTTGTAACTACTTGCAGATTCAATTTTATTTTTCTTTCAAGAATTATCTAGGTTCATTTAAAATAAACAATGAATTGTCGCCTAAAACGAAATCACTTAGAACATAATTTGTGAGCATACGCGACGATAATGACAATAACTTTATTTTAAAAAAAATACCACAGCATCACTTAGTCCACTTGTTCACTTTTTCAGTCCTACAACCAGTGGTTGGTTATTTCTACAAGCAGTTAAAATACTTTAAAACCTTTAATCATGCACAGCACATCGAAGGACGACAGTAAGTATCACGTGCGATCCATAAAACTCCTGAATCTGATGTTTCGTCATGTTATTATAATTAAAGCGAAGGTACATACATACATATTTTTTGGCCCTTCAAAGACCCCCATAACCTTCAATGTAACACGTGACATCCGTGATCAAATTATCGTAATACGTGGAATTCGTAAACGTGCTTACATAATATCCTTTTTGTTTAAAGATTTTTTGTAGAAGACTAGGGTCCTTCTTAAGGCGGTACACAATCCTAATAATTTTTGTACGCTCAAAACTTACATTTTATTCATTTCCGGCGAATCCGTAACTATAATAACTTTTTTATTTTCATGCCGCTCAAGAAATGCGAGTTATTTATATATTTGATTCATAAAAACAGTACCTTACCATTAATATATTTTACGTACAACGATTTCAAAACTATATACACCGTTTTTCAACTATAAAGTTAGCGGTAAGCACCAGATTTTATTTTTCTAGACGATGAATTAATAATTTCGGGAGGACAACATGGAGACACATTTTAAATATTTGAAGCACGTTCATCAGAATTAATTAAAATGAACGCGGCAGAAAGGTCGAATCTCCAGGCCTGCTAGGGTGAATTCGACCGTACGTTCGTACAATACGCTGTGCCGCGGCGTATATTTGTTTACACGCTTTCTTCACTTACGTCGTTAAGATTCCCACATTATTTATCTTCTTCTTCTTTTCTTTGATACGGCAAATTCGACAGTAGGTCCGTCCAGTGCACGGATCGTGAGTCGCAATTTGTATACACGGCTTCTTTACTTACGTCGTAAAATTCTGAATATATTTTAGGTTATATTGCCGTCTTAAATGTAAATTCCCAACAATAGATATTAATCAACATTTTCTGAAAACTAAAAAAAGTAATATTGATGCTATCTTATTTGGAGTTTTCCTGCTAACGTTATTTTAAAATTTTAACTTCCTGTTGATTAATAAAATCGTCTTATAAAATAACATTTACATTCTTGAGGCATATGTCTAGTAGGTTCAACGGATATCCGAAAACAATGCAAGGTCAATGTTGGTGTAATGGACAAGATTACGAAAGGGGCGAATGTGGTTTGGACATGTGGAGCAATGTATTGAGATTTGAGTGTCAGTAAAATATTCTTCGCGCATTTGGATAGAAGGTAAAGTCGGGAAAGCTCGAAAAGGATATTCAGATGAATGAAATAATCGTGTTGGAATGTGGCAAGATTTGAAATGTTGGAAGAATTTTTATGAGACGATGTAGAGGAGAATGAAGTAAGGAGTGTGTGAAAAAAGTTGTGCGGCTTTCTAACCAAATTTACCAGCCCCTGTGAAGAAATAGCGCGAAGGTTGGATATAAACCAACTTTTTTTATTGAAGAAATTCAATATACTACCAGAATTTTCTTAAAAACTCAAAATCCTCAGTATTATTTTCACAAACGTAATCATATTGGCTAACGCTAAGCTATGGCTAAGCTAAGCTAAAATCTTTAAAAAAATCAGAATGTGTAACTAGAAAGTCGCTGGATGTCGCTTTTTTTTTCTTTTGCCTGTTTATTTTAAAGTGGTTCGAAGATTGGATATTGATTTCACAAAAATGAAAATGTTTTTTTTTTGGTTTTCGTAGGAAACGAACCTCCGTTCGCTTGATTTGTCTCTCTGGCCGCTGAGACTCGTCAGGCGCCTTGCCCACTGCGCTATCGACGTCCCGCGCCAATGCGCGAATTTACCGCATTATATTAGAATCGAGTAATTGTGTAGAGCTGAGTTGTGACGTATTTCCATTTCATCCGTATTTCAAATGACTAACGGCGCTAAAGAACTTTCAGTTCAATAATAAGATCTAAATAGTAGTGGATATTCTAAAATTGATAAATACCCACAATATTTGTATGTCTGTAACACATAAAATATCCAAGATAACTTCCAAAGATGTTAATATTTTTAAAGATTTTAATGAAAGGGGGAGAGCAAATCGGCCACCAAACAATAACTATTAAATCTGATTGTACAAAGCAGCAACAACTCTAAAACGGTCATGTAATTTGTAACCATAGACATCCAAATGGATAGACCAGAAGATACAGGTGAGGGGTAAAACCAAACTATGGGGGGGCGAAGAGGGGAAGAAGACTGTGATTAGTTGAAAAATCAATCTGACAGTATATAGGCATCTCGCATTATAATATCACCATTTAGTTCTTAAAAGCAAAATCTGCTTTGAATGAATAGACCTTTTTACATGGGAGCGCGAATTGCTTGCCACGATGTACACCACAAATGTACACCCCAAAAAGATTCGCCCGTTTTCACATAGCAATATTTTGTTGCCGTGTTTAGTTAAGACACTTTTACAAATGTTTCATAATTTACTTACCCCTGTAACCAGCGACGAGCACACTAAGGAACCGCCCACATTCGCTATGTGCACATTGATATGTAGGTATGTTGTATAGCCCAAGCTACTGTTTTGGCGTGTTATTTTTTCGTTAAATGTATAGATGTTGGCTTCGCGCTGCCCACGGCAAGAATGATGACGTCACACATTTTAGATTCAAGCGATTCTCTATCCCCTCCACATGGGGCGAACTGGCGCCAAGGAGGAGCTCCAGCCGGTTCCATGGCGAGGGGGAAATAATACGTTTTTATCACTTAGGGCAGGTCCAGATATATTCATACGTCCGTGTTTGTAACTTTTATTTATGGAATTTCTTTATCAAACTACGTGTTTTCAGCTAACAACGTCATTCCATCAAGGGATCTAGACCATCTATATTATTTGTTATTTGTTCTATGTTTTTCAGTTCCTCTTTAAGAAAAAAAGACGAAAAAAGAAGAATATTGTTACTGTCACGGAGCAATAAGAAGATACTTGTACAAAAAGCGGTCATGGAGAAATGCAAGGAGGGTTGTAAGTTTCATAAGTTTTTATAGCCAAGGAATTTTCGTTAGTGAATGGGAACTTAATTGAGCTCTCTTCCAATTGAATAATTTCTGAAGTTATTTCAATTCGTTTTTCAGGAATAGAATAGCAGGTAGATGAACGGAGATATTAAAAAAGCCAATGATCTCATTACTAATCTAATAATAATAAAAAAAAACTTAACATAGTAGCATGTTTAAGTAACACTGCGCAGAGTTCCCGGGGGTGATTATAATAACAATAATAATGTTTTACTTTTAATAAAAATGTTCATCTGTATAGATGACATAATAAACCCATTTTCATTTCCGTTGGTTGAAAATGACATTGTGTCACCTTTCAAAACAACTTGGAAATGATTTATTAATTATTATTAATTCCTACATTCCAGTAACCAAGCAACTGTCGTCGTTACCTAGTGTCAACAAATAGTTTTCAATATCTCCAAATTAAATATTTTAATGTAAACTACCCTTCAATACTACAAATCTATAATATATATTATATTGTAGAATAATGTTATCAAAATAAAATATATAATTAAATTTACCTACAAAATATATTTCAACGTAATCTCAAAATATAGTTGTTTACCTTGGTTACTGAAGTCCTCACAAAAGGAAAAATTTATTTTGTATTTATTTACCTAAATATCCTACGGTCCACTGGCAGTTTATTTATTACGTTATCTAATATACTTATTTTCAAATATTTATATGTTTTGGGATCAAAGCTAATTCTTTTCTATCTGATACAATAAAAAATCAGGAATTGGGGAGGATGGTGAAGTTCCACACGTCCCATTTAGTTATACATAATTACAGTAAATTAAGAAAAGATATAATAAGTTCAGAAAAAAAAGCAACAATAATAAATTATAAATTATGCAGAACATGCCCTTGAGTGAGTTCGGGCCCAGCGCTCACTCAGGAGTGGCGTGGAGGGCTGCGTTCACCACCGTGTTGTCGGTGGATATCATCTCCAGTGACCTGGTGAAACATTAATTCCTCAAACTCAACCGGCCCCATCAGCCAGCTATGAGTTACGAGTGTACGCACCCAGCCTGAGTTACTCCAAAATATTCCTTTTAATCTTATTGCCCTTCAAATTAATAAATCAGTTTTGAAACCCGGATAGTGGGTACCATGAAAAGTTCAATGAGAACTGGAATGCTCCCTTCAAAGAACGAAACTATTTGCTTGAGTGCCGCGGCGGCGCACAATGGAGAATGGAGCCGGCCGGGCCAGTGAGGACTCTGCGATAAATGGATACTCAGATTAAATCGTGGCCGTGTACGTGTACGTAATTGACAATTATCTACGTTTGTCGGGATCGTCGGGAACCATTATTCTTATTGAGTACTCAGCCTCAGTGGCCAGTACTGACCAGTGCTATTTTGCCCATGGGCTCGAAAACTCGTGTGATATCTTAGACTCACAAGCATATTTTCATTGACTCCGACTTATCTAACCCCATTCATTGTTACCCCACAACGACGTGTTTGGCTTAACTGTTTGAATTGTATAAATATGAAACAAAAGATTACAAATTTTTATCGGTATATTAAAAAGATTATCGTCACCAGAAAGGAGTCGGATAAACCAAAGAAAACAAAATGGAATTTGCTCAAATAAACTAATCAAAACTCGACAAAGAAATTCAAAAATTTTGAACGTCTATAAATAAAATAATCAGTTAAATTCGTACATAAAAAAATGGATACAACCTTCGAAAAGGATACAATCGATGAAGTAGTTGTCGAGGTCAGGTATTTCGATGCACTGGATTATGTGGTGTTCGGTGCAATGTTGTTTGTGTCTGCGATGATCGGTGTTTACTTCGCCTTTTTTGCTAAGCAGAAACAGAACACCACGCAGGAGTACCTGATGGGGGGCAAAACAATGGGCATTTTCCCGATATCGATGTCGCTCATCGCGAGGTAAGTCGAATTTAAAAGTTCAGTTGATATGGCTTTCCATTTGGCGGGTAAGGATCACGTGTTGTATCGGCTTAATATGGTCTTGTGGTCATCCCATAAGTATTATACGAGTATGTTCGAATTTTTCATTCATGTGTTATTCACGCAATTCATTGACAAACTATTTAAAAGTAGTTTATTGGGAATTCTCTTTTACTGTATTCTTGAATTTCAAGAAAATCCAAGGAGTAACGGTTTTATTTCGCTTTTACTTTGTTTTATGTTATTTTTTCCATGAAAATTAATTCTTTGATAATGTCTACCCAAAATTTTAGGTTTATTTTTCGAATCTTAAATCATAGAAATGTGATAGGATAATATTATAATACCCAAGCTTAGGCTTTGCCTTTGAGGGATTTTTTGTTTAAGCTTTTTCGTATGACCTTTGTTTTTGTTTCATAAAATTTTATTTTCATTTTATAAAACCCTGAATTTCACAATAATAGTGTCAATGTGTTCTAAACGTTAAAAAATGTTTATTAAAAAAAAAATTAAATACCTACACGAAAAAGGCAGACAAACGAAGGATTACCTTTTTTATGTGTGATAAACAGCTTGAATCCGCTAAATATTTTATAAAGATTTTAGAGGATTAAAAATTACTGTAATTTTTTGACGGAAAGCCAAAGTTATTATTTTCTTTTTTGAAAATTTCTCTTCACTTAGGTAACTATGTTCAAATTAAACGTTCCTAATAATACGCTATTTCATAAGTTCGCTATTTCAAGGTGGTTTTGCGATTTTGGTTGTAACTGCTAAGTGTGTATAATAAAGCATTATTGAAAAATTACTATGATTTTAGATTCGTACATAATAGGATAATATTTCCGGTACCTTAGAGCGAATTAGTAAATTGTTGTTGGTTGATTGTACGTACATGCCTGAAATGAATTGACTAATCTTCGTTTGGGATTTCAATTTGACAAGAATAAAAAATGTAACAATGCGTACAATATAATCATTCGCAAATGTAATATAGGTACACGGAAATGGGGAGAAAAACCTTGAATTAATTAAAAAAATTCCTCTGTTTTCAATTCTATAGGTTAATCCCTCAAGCTAATTTGTACGTTTTTCGGAACGACTCATTTAGGTCTCGTAGAAATCGTTGTTTCTCCCTTACTATCATGGTTATAAATATAATCTAAACGCTTTTAGAAATAAAAAAACTCCATGTTAGGTATATAATCAAATCTAAAAGTTAAAAAAAAATTTGAAACAGTTTGTAAAATATTTACGAAACTTTGAGAATTATTTTTTTATTACTTTTACATAAAACGACAAAAAAGGAAGTTGACGATAACGTTTATAATACATTTGCCTAGAATCTTAGTTTGCATTTAGTTTGAAAAAAACGTAAGATGAGCCATATAAAAAAAAATTATGTTTGCATTCAAATTTTTCATACATCAAAATGTTTTTGTTTATTTCGAATTATAAAATTTGAAAGCGTATTTTATCACATTTTAAAAACGTTCATTTGTAAAGCAAAAATATTTTGATATTCCGATAAAACAGGCCTTAGGCCTGAATGTTTAAGATAAATGAATGAAGAGGGCAAAAATTGTAATTTTATGATAAGTTCATTCATTTCGTCAGATGATTTGACTTCTTTGATTTTATAATATTCTTTTATGTTTTTATGATATTTTTTAAAACTAAACGCACAAATAAAACTATTATTAGAAATGTGATTTATTAATGAATTTCCCATCTTCTTAGCATAGAACTATGAATTTAAATGCGTTCTTTTGGTATGCGATTTTTTGTGTACTTTCTTCACAATAAATGACTATTATGCTTGCCTTTCAAATGTACCTAAAATGTGAACCCCTCGTTCGATGGAATCGTCTGATTTTGTGATTTTGATTTTGTTCTTCGCTTGATAATCTTTGCTTTTTTGAGTTTTTTATTCTTAATCGTCACGCTTCCATCGACGCACCTTTTGGGTTTCTATGCTCCTATCTCACTACTTATTTGAAGAGAACAAGCTCTTTTATTTGAGTTCATTGGTAAAACACCCATTTAGAAAGAAAAAATCTTTCCTTTCGGATAGTTAGATGGTAAAAGAATACAGAGTGCAAAAAAATTTATTTGAAAAACACAAATAAACTGTATGACATAATATTGCAATATTATATGTTTGGTGGTACCTAGGGGCGGTTCAAGTATTACGTAACGAACTTGGGGGGGGGAGGGGAGGGTCTTGTGAAACGTTACTATGCGTTACGAGGGGGGGAGGGGGGTTCTAACAACGCGTCACGTCACATGTTTTTCTTTATTTAGATTAAAAAAAACTAGGGAATTAAAAACGCGATTAAAACAAGAAAAAAGGTATTTAAGCGACTTTCTAGTACTTTGCGCAACTTACGAGTAATTGTGACTTTCTGGTAAAAATTGTCACTTGGGCGTTACGTGACGTTTAGGGGGGGGGGAGGGTACGGAAAAACGTTACGGCGCGTTACATGGGGGGGAGGGCGGTCAAAAATCTTCAAAAATTGCGTTACGTAATACCTGAACGCCCCCCTACAGAAATGTGATTTGCTACATGCTTTTGCATTGATGCATGTGTTTGATGTTGTGCGAATTGCTGTTTAATGTGTGGAAAAATACATAAATTTGTTTTTTGAATGAAAATGATAAAACCATTGCTAAATAATGATTAATAGTCGAACCAGCATTAAAATGAATACGATTAAATAAGATGAAACTTTGTACACAATTCTCGTTGCAACATACTGTTTCGACTATTTATCTTGATTGTTATATTAACTTGTTTACTGTTTGCCACTTTGTTTCTTTGTGCGTAATTTTTACTGAATATAATATAAATTTCTGCAAAATAGGGTATTTTCACTGTTTTTTTTTATCCTGGAAAAAAATTAAGAAAAACAACAATTTTCATGTGGGTATTTTTATTTTATTTTAATGTCGACAAACCAATTTTCTATAACGATAAAAAAATGTGCCATTTTCAATTTGCTGCCAAGTTCGTTGTTATTCGTTTATTCTGCGCCGTTGACGTCACACCGGGCAACGTGATAGCCCAAGGTTCGCAGAAAATGCATAACTTTCTGCATAATAGGGATGCGTAAACGCATGCATTTTCTACAAACCTTGTGACAGCCGTATTACTTACTAGCTTGGTGTTTTCTGTGTCATAATGACGTTGTCAATTCGGAATGTGCAGTTTTTCAAATCGAAAAAAGAACTTTTTTTACCTTTCATACATTTTAACGGTATTCATAGTTTTTGAAAATACCTTATCCAGAAACCGGATGTTTAAATCGATATTAATAATACGTATATATACATTATTAATATCGATTTCCGATAGTAATACCTCACTGAATGTCACTGAGAAGCAGCCATTTGCTTAACGTCGGGCCTCCAGCCACCAAATGTTTTCAAAACATCGGACAAAAACAAAACATTGGGTCGGGGCTTCGATCAGATATCCTTGGTCGAAGGGTCGGGGCCATAACGTTTTTTGTTTTCCATCGGCCAGGGAAAACAAAAACACTAAGGGCCTTCCCCAGTGTTTCACGTTTGCACGAACATTTTGTTCAATTTCTGTGGTAATATTGTTGCTGGAGAACCGGCATTAAGCCCGCTTTTTATTTTTAGTGATGAACTTGCGAGCATTCTAATATTATCTTTGATAGAATTATTTGCGATGCGATTTTGACCAATATTCTTTGAAAAATGTGTGAAAAGAAAATCAGAATTGCTTGCGCTCAAAAAAAAAATTTTATTCCACCTTTGATTTTATGAAAGGAGCCTCTCTGATGGCTTAAAAATAATT
Source organism: Limnephilus marmoratus (assembly GCA_917880885.1). Taxonomy (NCBI): domain Eukaryota; kingdom Metazoa; phylum Arthropoda; class Insecta; order Trichoptera; family Limnephilidae; genus Limnephilus; species Limnephilus marmoratus. The sequence continues at coordinate 36,950,083 of OU862920.1, read as the reverse complement.
TTCTGTTTTCTGCTCTTACTTCCACCAGGTTTAGCTAAATCTATAATGAATATATATACATATGTAAATTTGAACAGTTTTAAAGTTAATAGAATTTTTTTGCGGTCTGTTATCTTTTTTTGAAATATATCTATCTTACCTATTCGAATTTCCATTTTAATTTCTTGAATAAATTAATGCAAATCTTGAAAGTGGAAATTAACCCATTTAACGACATCCGATTAAGCTGAAACTCGGTAGATAGACTCATTGTCGCAATTAGTTGACGCAGACGCAAGACTTTAGAGTCTTGCGTCTGCGAGCGACTTGATGTGCACGTGTATATATGAATTAAATACTAACTTGATTGCACTTAACAACCTTAACCACGTGCCTATGACAGAATTTCTCTGCCCACCTCTGCGGAGAAACTATTTGACATTATAACGAGTCATGAAATTATTATAGTCCGCTCCCATGACTGAAATAACAGGTATATAAAATTGTTTGTGCCAGACGATGTATGAATGTGATTAAAGCAAGGAATGTGCCAAGATTGCGTTGTTTGCCGGTACATCCTCTATGCCCACCTCTGCTGAGAAACTATTTGATGATATTACAGTCATGACTGAAGTAACAGGTAACAGGTATATAGATTTGGATGTATGGATGAGGTTGAAGCAAGGAGTGTGTGCAAAGACTGGTTTGTTAGGTGGTTTATTACCGGCGATTGTTTACCCCCGCGGTGAAATTACTTGATTGGATTATGATTTTTTTTTCTTTTTTTTTTTTTGAACAGACCAAGTCTGTTCCGAGACGGGTTCATATACATATACATAAACTTACACACACATACATATATACATGCATATGAATATACAAATGCATACATATACATACATATATTCACATATATGCACACATACATACACACAGGTATTAGCATACATGTACATAATCATGTGTTGGGATGACTGAACTAGAATGTATGGACCAGTGTATACTTATGAATGTGATTGAAGCAAGGAGTGTTCAGTAAATGACAAAATATGTATTGCTAGTTTTAATTGTACCAGTATGTCAAAATGTACTGTTACTGTATTAGATGTCACAATGAGTTTCTTAACTTTTGGCAATAGGCCACTTGCATGGTTTTCATAATGACTTGGAAAAAATCATGTGGATAGATCTTTTTACTAAGATTACGAAAATGTTAGTAAATTTTTTTAGAAATGTGCAGTTTTTTTTTATTTTTAAATAAGTAAATCCATTGTTTGGGCTCGTGACGTCACTACATGAAAATGTCCCGTCTCCGAAAATGTTCATATTAATTTTATAAAATTCCACACTGATTAATTTTTTTTATATGGCAACACTTTGATTTCAGGTAATTTTTTTAATTCGTTCACTAGATTTATTGTTTGTTCTCTGCGAACTTATCATTTGGTTTGACTTTTTGACAGATGTTGTGAAGAGAACCCCGTACATTTTAGATGTCGGTACGTGTTTTAGAGGTATAATGGTTATGGTGCTGATTTTAACAAAATCAAATTTTATAATATTCTTATTATTATTATAATTTACAAGTACAAGTATATTAAATTGGATTTAGTAGTATAGACGTTGTACATTATAATGATTTATGATCAATAAGATGGATCAAGGAAAAAAATATTTATGAAATGTAATACTTTTGATATGTCTCGTTATTCTCCTGTGCCCTTTCTTGTGGAAAACGTTCTTTTTTTTTAAATGATTTTCGGCTATGTAATTATCGTTTTTTCACACCCTAGAATGTCTTAGAATATTTGCCTAAACCGGAAAAATTTTTTTTTAAATGTGATGCAAGTGGCCTGTTCTGCAAGCTATGAATGTTCTCGTTTTTATTTATATTAAGAATAAAAATAAATGTTTAACAAAATAAATATACAGACAGAGGCAACTATTTAACTACCGTCATCATCTCGTCACTGAAACTGAATAATAGGCTTTGTAGAAGATTTAGCGCTACAAAGCGTGTTGGCTACTGAAACAGTGTCGGGTTTGCAGATGAATTCGCGCAATAAAACCTCTCCCTTTCTGGTCGCCGCGATTGAACCGGTATATGCAGGTTTTACGATAGCGTAGCTTCACCACTCCTTTGAAAAGCCATTTTTTATTTGTTTCATGCCAAAAAAATTTCAACTTTGATACATATTTTTTGTACTGTTTCACCCGCATTCTAGTGATGTCCCTGTGTTATAGCGGGTGAAGTTTACAAATTTTACAGACATTCATTTACATTATCTCAACACAGGAGGCCCCGAGGAAAATAATTTCCCTTAATTATCCCTATGTCATCTTAGGGGATGCTGTCTGGAGGGTTTTTTTGAAGTAAAGAAAATAGGTATGAAGGGTGGGTAAGAATCTAGAGGTCAGTGTGTCTAAGAGTGACGCACATATGAATCCACCCCTTCAATTGCGGCGCAACGCAAAGAGTCGAGGAATTCTGGATGGAGAGGTTAAAAGACCTTCTCAACAGTCTCTCTCGATCCGGCGGGCAGACGCACCAGCCACTAAGACCTTGAAAAACCTCACGCCATGAATCCGAGCACCCCTGCTAAGTCACCAAACGTAGCGAACCACTTGGGGTGACCTAAGGCAGAGGTGTTGAATACGTAATATGTTTTATGATAATAGTAATTAGATTAAACGTCTTAGTTAAACTTTATGAAAAAAACAGGTTAAATTGGTGACGTAAAGTAAGGTTATTGGCTTTTTTTATCACTTTTAATGACGTTTCTAGTAACGGGTGTAGAAATACCACTTTGTTGAGTTATCATGAAACCGAATACAATAAACATCTTACTTATATCTTACTGGTATTATAATTGCGATAGTTCGTATGGATGAAACTTTACAATAAAGCTCATCAGAATAACATACAGGCTATAATTTAATAAAAGCTAGCTAGGAAGGGGACGCGGGAGGGGAACGGCGACGCACGGGAAAGGTGATTCGGTAAGAAACATTGTTTTTCTTTGAATATGGCATTGCAACGCACGCCGGGAACCAGCCAGTATTATCATAAATCGATTTATAATTACTGAAAATCGTTGTCATAACTATATTAAACACACAAATAAAACGCTGCTCATTTTATTACTCGTCAACACTTTGTTCAATGCTGACTCGCTCCTAAGATTATCGCTGTCTTTTGCACATTATCATCACCACTATTTCAAAACTGGGTTAATGTCCATGGACCAACGGCGGATGGACGATGGCAATCTGAGCAGATTGATCTAACGATCAATTGACGCCTTTTATGCACCGGCTAAGGATGTTGCCTAATGGCTCCCGTATCTAGCCTGCAACAGCCACTGTCGACAAGGAACCGTTAGGATGCTTAGACGATTTCTTTAAGTAATTGTTGTCGCTTTGAGACCTCGACTAACTTTTAAATACAGATGAAATGAAAGTTCTGCCAAAAACTTGGGTAAAACAGCAGAAGACCAAATACATGGCTGTAGGATGCACCCAACAAACCCCAACTCTTTAGAGAGGAAGCCAAAATTTTCAAACGGTACCGAGATTCAAATAAGAAGAACTGAACACACCTCACCCATTGAACCCGAGCACCCTTACTAAGTCCTATGGCAGAAGTGTTAGTTATCCAATAAATGCTTCCCGGGGCGGCGGTACCCATACCCCGCCTTACAAATTGTTTTAAAAATTTTCAAAGTTCTTTATGCATTATTAAGTAGTAGTTGCATTTTCATCACCCTATGCTCGACGCCTAGAGACAAGCGAATTCTCCGGCTTCTTGTAGGATTTTCAGTTCCGATTTTTTGAAGTGAAAACTTCTTTACAACTTTTCACTAAAGAGAGACAAACACATGCATCCGTACGATTTAGCCTGCGAGAGAATGAGAGAGTATAATCGGTCTCCTCTTTGTGCGGTACTTCGTAGCCTCCCCACTCCTGTCTACTTTAGTTTTCTGAAGGTTTCACTTCTGCCGCGTTTGAATTGCACACTCTGATTTTTGAATTGAACCTCGATGAAACGAAAATGTCCCAAAAAAGATATATCTATAAGATTTAACCTGTGAGAGATGGAGACAGAATGAAGCCGATTTCCAATGGCCGCTTTGATTATGAGCTCACTTTTCAAGGCTCCCATTGGTTGAGATTGTGTGGGTGAAGGTTTCACTTTTACCGCGTTGAACTCCACTCGTTTTTTGAAGTAAAACTTCTTTGCGCACGCTTGACTTGGGGAGTAAGCTGGTGAATGCGTGACGAGAGCGTTACGAAAAGTGTGATCGGGCGAGGCGTACGGTCGGGCCTTTACGCACGCTTGACTTGGGGAGTAAGCTGGTGAATGCGTGACGAGAGCGTTACGAAAAGTGTGATCGGGCGAGGCCTACGGTCGGGCCTTTACGCGCGCTTGACTTGGGGAGTAATCTGGTGAATGCGTGACGAGAGCGTTATGAAAAGTGTGATAGGGCGAGGCGAACGGTCGGGCCTTTACGCGCGCTTGACTTGGGGAGTAAGCTGGTGAATGCGTGACGAGAGCGTTATGAAAAATGTGATCGGGCGAGGCGAACGGTCGGTCCTTAACGCAAGCTTGACTTGGGGGGTAAGCTGGTGAATGCGTGACGAGAGCGTTACGTAAAGTGTGATCGGGCGAGGCGAACGGAAGTTGAGAGGGAGATATAAGTTAGTGAAGTTTTACTTCAGTCGTGAGGTCTAAAACAACACTGATTTTTTTTATAAATACAAGGTTTTATATTTTGTAATTAAAATACTGATTTAATATTCAAATGGGTAATGTGAATTTTAAAATATTGAAACCATCCATCCAATGCTCCGCCTAAATATTATTTCGCGAGTATTAACGCATATTAAATTCATTAGCGGAATTCAATTACCTTGATTTTCCGGGTGCAATTTTTACACACGCAAATATCATGCATATTTGCGTGTTGTTATGATGATGTTTTCCGATCATCCAAATTATTAAATAAATCGTGATTCGTTTTTTTAACATTTGTCTTCAATTTCTGGTACAAAAAGCAAAAAATCTTTTTTACATAACAACACTGTATATTTTCATTTAAAATTGGAAAACAGTGTTTTCACATATGAAAGTATCAAACATTACCGTGTTTTGAAGAGTTGGTGTTGAGAGGTATTATTTTTGTGTTTGTTTAGATATTAGTTTATAGTTATTAGTCGATTCTCTTTCTTGTGACTATTAGTGAAAAAATTCATTTCCACTTAGAAAAAATGATGACTCCAAAAGCAAATAGTGGTCTCGCTATAAAAAAATTGGTGTGTAATTCACGCGCGATAGAAATGAAACTAGAAAGTCGCTAGATGTCCCTTTTTTGTCTGTTTATTTTAAAGTGGTTTGAAGATTGCATATTGATTCACGAAATGGATTTCGTAGGAATCAAACCTCCGTTCGCTGGATTGCTCTGGCCGCTGAGATTTGAGACGCACTATACCGTTACGCTATGGGACGCGCTCAGCGAAGCGCGAATTTACTCATTATATCCGGACGGCCGGCATAGTCCAGCGGTAAGGCTCTTGACTAGCACTCCGAAGGTCGCGGGATCAAATCCCGGCGTGGCAAATAAATTTTATTTGATTAATTTGTGAATTTCACATTTTATTCATTTAAAATAATATGTAGGTATTTGCGGCACGTTCCAGAGTGGAAGATACTCTCAGTATCGCCCTGGTGTAAGACCACCATTCAGAATTGAAACGTTACTTGAAATGGCTTCAGCCGTGTTTGGTGACCAGATCTGAATAGCCAGGTACTTCCCCACCTTCCTCTTCCCTATCTCCTTCCCCTCCCCACTACCTTCAGCCTCACAACATACCCCAATTGGGGATGCCATGGTCCCACTGGCTCCAGACGGGAGCAGTTGGGACTCTTGTGCGGTATTCATGTAAAAAAAAAAAACCGAGTGATATAAAAAAAACAAAGCGGCCAATGAGCGCAGATCTATCGTCGTATATCTCAACCAATAGGAGCCTTGAGCGCAGTTTGATGCTTCGCAGGTGCCGTAGTGCGTCAGTTCCGTTTCATCCGAATTTCAAATCACTCTAACGGGGCTAAGGAGGTTTCACTTCAAAAACAAGCCTAAACTTGATATCTTTCAAAATACTATTCTAAAGGTGACCATAATATCAGTACTTAATCAGACTTAAAAACTAAACATGCATGGGGAGGTTCAATTCAATTTGGGATGCGGGTATGGGTAAAGCCGCCCCGGTAACCATTTATCAAAATCAAAATCAAAATCATTTATTGTACAAAATTTACATTTAGTACAAAAGGTTTAACTTATAGGTACCAATATCCTATTTCTTCCAGTTAACCTAACATGTTGTACAGATTTGAACACAAAAAATATAAAAGTGGTGTAATACAAAGGGAATTTGTTTTAATTTTTTATATAAACGTAAACATAAAAACAGTTGTACCTATGTGAGGTATTCACTTAATGTGTAATGAGACCTGTTCAGGAGGAATGTTTTTAGTGATGACTTAAATCTGAGTGCATTTTGTATTTGTTTAATGTCGTGTGGAAGGTTGTTGTATACTTTAATGGCCATGTAAAAGGGTCCTTTTTGGAAAATTGTTTTGTTTGCTCTTGGTATTAATAAATTTTCTGTAAACCTTGTAGCGTGTTTATGTGTAGAGTTTTTTTGTGGAAACTTTTCTGGAGATGATCGCACTAACATGCATAACTCCATTATGTACATATATATCGATTAACTAACACCTGTTTACCTCGGAGGTGTCCGGGTTCATGAGGTGAGGCTGTATGGGTCTTCACGGCGGATGCAAGGGGCTGCGTGGCAGGCCGGATCGGGAGAGATTGGTTGAGATTTTGATCTCTCCAACAAGATTATCTCGGAAAATCTCTTTGCACCGCAGTGAGAGGGTGATAATTATATACTCCATAATTCCATGCTCCTAGACACCCTTTATACCTGTTTCCTTTCCAGAACTTCATCTCCTTCATTTTCTAAAAAAAACCCTCCACACAGAATCCTCGAAGACGACAGAAATCCTGAGGGAATTATTTACCCCATGGCCACCTGTGTGGAGCGAATATAAAAAAACTGTGGAATGGGACCTTATTATTGCAGAAAACCATTCTGAAATTTTAAAAGCATTACACTAAAATTTGCGGTAAACCGCTTTTGCGCTATTGCCCTCTAGCATAAAGAGATGTTTCTCGTACACAATTTAGAGTATTGGTTGTCTACAGGAATGTAATTTGATAGCCTTATTATTATCTTTAGTGCTATCATAATATGAAAGTAATGCGTTTCAGCTACATATCTGGTATCTCGCTCCTGGGGCTGCCCGCAGAGATGTATACTTTCGGAACCCAATACTGGATGATTATCTTCTCGGAGAGCCTCGTGTCTGTCACCATGGCACTGGTGTACCTGCCCGTCTTCTACAAACTGCAAATAACGTCCAGTTACGAGGTAAGTCACATACCACCTGTCTTTATTACATGTGTTTACCTAACATGGTGTATTTACGTTAAATTTGAAAAAACAAAATTTAACCTAATCTATTCAATAACCTAACCTCTTATTTTATTATGTTATGTTTTATCCAGTTAATTTACAGCGAATACAGCACAGTTCTTGGTATTTCATTAATCAAATAAAAAATTAAAATTAAATACTGAAATTATTGAATTAATGAAATAAAATTACAGTTCAGTTTACCCGCGGTAGTTTACACCAAAACTAACTCAACCAATACTTCAAAAATGAGGTCATAATCAAAGCGACCATTGAGCGCAGACCCATCGTAATTTCCGTTTCATTTCTCAACCAATAGCCTTTAAAAGTGACATCATAATCAAAGCAGCCAATGAGCGCAGTTGACGTGTCGCAGATGCAATAATCGTCATTTCCGTTTCACCCGAAATCCAAATCACAGCGGGGCTATAGAAGTTTCACTTCAAAAATTATTAAATACTATTGAAACGATAACTCATTGGAACGTTTTTGTTATCTTGAAACCTTAGATAAGAGAAACCTTGATAATATGTATATTAATAGGTAAAAATTTGTTTGGCTTTGACTAATTTCTAATAAAGATAGCGTAATCCCGTAATCAATTTTCATTTAATTCTGTAGTTTTTCCCACAAACTCGGAAAAGGGTGTTTTTCAATGAGCCACCAAGTGCGAAAACGTATCAAGCAATAGTTGACCAATGATGGAACTGCCCGAATATACTATTGAAGTGAAACTTCTTTAGCACCGTTGTGATTTGAAACTCGATGAAACGGAAACGAGTGGCGAAGTAAAAAGAGACGAACTCATCATTTAGCCAGCGAGAGAATGAGATAGACTGAAACCTATCTACGTTCTGTACCTTCAAAGCGTCGCGCTCTTCGCGCTCTCACGCTAAGCGCATTTGCCGCTTTGATTATGAGCTTACTTTTCACCTTATGAGCTTACTTACCTATTGGTTGTGATTGTTTAAGTGAAGGTTTAACTTCTACCGCATGTGTACACTTGCAATTTTGTTTCGTTCACTTAATTTATCTCTTTTGACGACTAAATTATTAATTTCTTAGAAATGTGCCTTGTATTGGTTATCGGTTTATATAAGGTTTCAAAACCCATAAGTTATCAATACTCTCTTTCGGTTTTTTTTTAATTTGCTGAATTACTCCACTGAAAAGAAGACATATTTTTAATTATGGATTTAAAAAAGTATTGAAAGGTGAACTTGAAAATAAATCCAATTACCTACTGATGATTAACTTATAATTTCAATTTTAAAATACCGAAATTAAAACTGTCAATTGTGGTTTTATTTTTTATATATATTTGACAAGCCAGGTTATTTTACATAGTTAATCTAGAGGGACTAAAAAAAAATTTTATTGATTAAATTTTTTTAAATAAATATACCACATCCACATTCCTAGCGGAAAAGTAAATTCACACGATTAAAATAATTTAATTAAAGGTGCTTGAAAGAGGGAAATAAGACAAAGGAGTGATTAGGGCAACGATTGGTGATTTAGCAGGGGTGCCCGGGTTCATGGGGTGAGGTTTGTCTAGGTCTTGGAGGCGGATGACCAGGACATACTGAACCCCAGATTCCTACCCACCCCTTAAACCCTTTTCCTTCCCAGAACTCTCCTCTCCTTCCTTTCCTTAAAAAAAACCCTCCACACAGCATCCTCAAAGATGACGTAGGCCCTGAGGGAAATTATTTTCCTCAGGGCCTCCTGCGTAGAGCTCATGTAAAAAAAAAAAAAACGAAAAGCCACAGAGTAACTCAACTGACATAAAGTTGTATACCTGAAGTGACGGGCGGTATACAAATCAACAATTAATAAAAATAAATATAATAAAGAAATAATCGTGGTTGATGAAAATTTTCACACTTAACCTTCAAAACAATGAAAAGGAAACTGTTAATATGAGATTTATAAAAATCATCCCCACCCCCTTTTCCCACCCTTTGAAACAGTATTTTGAAATTTTGCACGAGAAATTTTGAAATTGAAATTTTGCACAAGACGTTCAAAATTAGAGTCTTCATCTGATTTCGAAAATCTCTGGTAAATAATCCAATTTTACATTTGGTCATTGTATAAAATATAAATTAAATGAACTTTAGACACGTTATTTTCAATTTAGTCACTGTATCACTTTCATTACTCACGCTTCGTCGTATGTTTTTATTCACTCACTGCACTTCACTGACAAGAAACGGACGTTCGCCGCATATTTTTGTTTGTTATAATAAATAATGGATTATTATAATAATATTTTGAACAAAAACTTCAACATGGCTTGCGCAATAGGGCCTAATTGGATGTAAGAAACTACTTTTCCTTGCGATGTTTTATTAGTTTTATAAAAACAATTAACTTTTTTTAAACATCTATTTAATAAAATTTATCAACATGTTTCAAAACAAAAGGTTTCTTTAATAAGACACAAAGTTTGATCTAGAAAGAAACCTTGGGTTTTGAAATGATTTATGTATGCGGATTTGTAAAAAAAAGTTGTTTAAACCAAGTTTATTTTTCTCATTGATGCCACTAAATGAATTTGCAATTATTGAAGAAGTAATATTAGTTATTCGAATCGTGTAACCACCACAACTAGGTTGATGTTAGTTAGTATAAATATAAGCATACAATACATTATTATAATAACTTTAAACAAACGCCCTGAAATAATAAATAAAAATACAGACGACAAATAACATGTTGACTATGAAAAGTGGGCAACAAAACAGTTTTGTTATGATAACTCGTTGACATTCGTTTGAAAATTTGTACGAAACTTTGCAGGTATGCATTTGATTATGCTTAGCCATTTTTTTTAAATTTGATCATTTTGATAAATGGATTTAAACCAATCGCACATTTTTAATAAGATATAGGTAGGCACTAATTCTGTTTTTGACATTAAAATAAGCTTAATCTTTTTGGATTACTGTTTTGATTTTTATACATTTACTTTTTAAAATATGTTACGATTTCATGTTATCTAATTAATTAATCAAAGATTGGGCTCTTTGATTTTTAGCGAGAATCAAAAGTGAAATTGCATTGATTAGTTAAAAAATAATACTTTTATAATCACATTTATGAACATACCTATATATTTCATTGTTAGTATAGAACAGGCCCTCCATTGATATGCTTGGTGTAACCCTAAGTGACCAGCTCAAGTATGGGAACTCCATCGAAGCCAGAGTAAAGTTAGCCTCCCAAAAACTGGGCGTACTGTATAGGGCCCGCAGATACTTTAATAATGCACAACTGCTAACCCTGTACAAATCGCAAGTGCACCCCGCGGTTGAATTTGGCAGCCACATCTGGTCTGGAGCTCCAAAATACCTGAAAAATACCCTCGACTCTGTGCAGAAACGGGCGGTCCGCTTGATAGATTCTCCCATCTTAACAGACGGATTGCAATCTTTGAAGCACAGGCGTCGGGTGGGAATGCTATCCTTGTTCTACCGGTATTACAATGGAAGATGCTCCGAGGAACTAGCATCATTGATCCCTTCGGCACCGGTGCATAGTCGGGAAACACGCCAAACGCGTGCCCAACATTTGTACACGGTTGACATTTGTCAGATGAGAACGGGTCGTTTACTTCACTTTACATAATGTTTTGTAACATAGTACGATATTTTCTAAATTTGTTTATTTTTTATTTGTGCTTAATAAATACACACTGAGCTTTTCAATTGTATTATCCTAAAACGGGTATCCTTCGTAACTGTGAAAGTTTTATTTTATTTTTGTTTTATTTCAGTTCATTTTATTTTATTTAAATGTCCGTAGGGCTTTTACAAATAATGCAGTGCTTTTTTTTTAAATTACAACGAAAATGAAGAGTTGACTAAATATAGGTAACATAAAATAGAGTTGATAAAAGTAAGTAACGTATAATATAAGTGAACTAAAAATAGATGATCTGCCAATATCCTCCAAATCAATAATCAATACATATTATAAAAGAAAGTTTAATAAAACGTGCGGCCCGCAAAAACTTAGAAACGGGTCCCGGTACGACCAAGGGAGTTATGTGGTGTGGTAGATCTTTATCCTTCTCCAGGATGAAGGTTCCGTTTTTACCTAAAGGCCGTGCTTTTGAAGATATAAGGGCTTAAAGTTTTACCCACTAGAAATTTCAAGAGTAGTCTTCCGGAAAGATCTAGAAGGTTCGATAAAACTCTAGAAAGTTCTGAAAGGAGTGGCGGAGTGTGTCGGTGAGCCTAGAAGATTCTAGAGCATTCTGGATGGTTTGCTAATGCTCTAGAAAATTATGGAAAGAGAAAGTTCTAGAAGCTTTCAGAATTTGGTGGCGGAGTGTGTCGGTGAGTCAGGAAGGTTCCGTAAAGTTCTAGAAGGTTCGATAAAGCAGTAGAGAGTTCTGAAAGGAGTGGCCGAGTATGTCGGTGAATCTAGAGGTTCTGGATGGTGCTTTAGAAAATTGTGGAAGGGGGAAGTTCTAGAAGTTTTCAGAAATAAGTGGCGGAGTGTGTCGGTGAGTCTAGAGTCAGAGTCTAGAAGGTTTAGGAAAGTTCTAGAAGGTTCGATAAAGCTCTATAAAGTTCTGGACGGAGAGGTTCTTGAACGGTCTGGAAGGTTCCCTAATTTTCTAGGAAGTTATGGAAGAAGAAAGTTCTAGAAGCTTTCAGAAATGAGTAGCGGTGTATGTCGGTGAGGCTAGAAGGTTCTGGAAAGTTCTAGAAGGTTCGATAAAGCTCTTGAAAGTTTTTGAAGGAGTAGCGAAATATGTCGGTTCCAGAACGTTCTGGACGGTTCTCTAATGCTCTATGGAAGGAGAAATTTCTAGAGGCTTTCAGAAATGAGTGGCAGAGTGGTGAGTATAGTAGGTTCTAGCACTTCTGGATGGTTCGCCAATGCTCTATAAAGTTATGGAAGGAGAAAGTTCTAGAAACTTTCAAAAATGAGTGGCGGAGTGTGTCAGTGAGTCTAGAAAATTCTGGAAAGTTGTAAAAATCTTCAATATATATTATTGAAAAAAGGGTACCATGTTCTTGCCGCTAAAATTCAGAGACAAGTGGCGGTACGATCACGTGAGTTATATTGCGTGATAGCCTTCTACCCCCATCTATGAATAAGGTACCCATTTTTATCTGAAGGGCGTTCTTTTGAAGATAATAATTGTAATTTCTAGAACAGTTCAGAACATTCGAGAGTATTCTTGAGCATTCCAGAACATCCCGGAACATTCTGAAATGTTCGGGAACAGGCTGGAACGTTTGGGAACATCCCGGAACATTCCAGATCGAACACTTCCGAATGTTTTGGAATGTTATGGAACATTATTCTGGAATATTTGAACCGATTTTTGTATGGGTATGCCTACCTATTGGTAGGGGTATATAAAGCAAGATCCGTCGTGGGTTCGAACGTCAGTTCAACCTCACATTAACTACCTGAGCGATGCCGGGCACCCCAGCACGAGTATTTGAGAGCTTTCCACAATATTCGAGATCATCCCGGAAGATTCTGGAAAATTGTGGAATGTTCGGGAATAGGTAATCGGGAACATCAATGTGGAACATTCCAGAACACTCTCGAATATTGTCCTGAGAGAAGCCGGTAACCCAACTAGTTCATTTTGTTTAAGTATTTGTTACCAATGCGATATAAACTTTGAGAATGTTATAAAGTTTTATTTTTATAAAGTTCTCCCATATTTGTGAATAAATTCTGTATAAAAGGAAACAATACTTGAATACTTTTTAGAACTACTGGTTTTATGCTCCCAACTCCATCATAATGTAATTAGTAAATGTATATTAAAAATAATCTCATAAAATAATAGTGTTAGATACTGTGTAAATAATTATTCGAAGTGTCTGGCCTCTACAAACATTAACGCTGAGTAACAATGTATAACAAAAGCAATAAAATGCCAATCTACAGAATGTTACACTGACAACTGAGTTACTATCAATAAACATACGAAGGGAACATAATATTACCACGGAGTAATATTGGAGTAATATATACGGAGTAATAATGCATTACGAACGCATTCAGACTTCTTAACTCTCATGGGCTTCTATTGGCCTCTTCACATAATACACGCCATTCTATGAACGGTCGTAACTCGTAATCCTCACTTCCCCCGGATAAGTCATAACCGCAGGACCACAGGAACATTATGCTATCAGACAGGGAAGGAGATTGAGATCACGTCGTGATCTGGGCTGGGTACCAGAGATAATGCAATGCAAAGTATGAGGTAACGTAACCTCGTTGTTGAGCCTCGGTTTACACGTGCCCTGACCTCTACACTGCAGTGATCCGCTGATTACCGCTAATGACATGCATATTGTAAAGGTAAACTAAACAACATTTAATCATTTTTAAGATGAAGTTTTACGTGAAATCCTATTTAGATACTATTTTGATTAATCTTTACGACGAATCAGCTTACAGTAAAAACATCAAAAAATATGCTACGGATATATCGAAGCTTTTGCTAGCTTTTCTTTGTATTGGAATTACAATAAAATTAATATTTACGTAACAAAAAACATAAGCGTAAACCACCAAAAAAATGTTTTTTCATGACTTAACTATGAAGTAATACAAGAAACAATTTTTAAAAAATACCCCTTTATTGCTAAGATTATTTTTGAGATTTTCCATGTTCTAACTTTTTTTCATTCTTATAAAATTATGCACAAAATAAATAAAAACCACTTTTTCGCTTACTGGTCTGGCGCAAATAAGATGCTCGATTTAAAAAATTTGCAGGCATGAGATTCGAAATATTTCTAGCGTTTATATTCCTCTTAAAGTAAAAACTTTTTTAGCACCGTTCTAATTTGAAACTCGATTAAATAAAAAAAAGCGTCACTTAAAACAGACAAATATACACATCTATAACATTTAGCCTGCGAGAAAATGAGATAGTTTAATCGGTCTCCTCTTTGTGCGGTGCTTCGTAGCCACCCCACTCTTGTTTACTTCAGTTTTCTGAAGGTTTCACTTATACCGCGTGTGAATTGCACACTCTGTTTTTGAAGTAAAACTTCTTTACGCACGACGAGAACGTTACGAAAAGCAAGACGAACGGTAGTTGAGAAAGAGATATAAGTTAGTGAAGATAGAAAGAGAGAGAGTTACGTTTCGTATATTACTGTAGAGGCAAGAGAGAGAGGTGCGAGCACACATTTTCTTAATCTCTTTCTCTCATAGCTAGTTATGTTTCGTATATCTAAGACACAGTGCAGGCCTATTGTCTGTATCAAACTGTAGGAGCAAGAGAGAGAGCAGTGCGCGCGCACATTTTCTTTCTCTCTTCCTTTCATATAGATGGAACTAAAGAAGTTTTACTTCAGTCGTGTGGTCTAAAGCACACTCGTTTTTGTTAAATCTCGATTGATACAATCACACCTATAATGTGGCACTACGGGACAGCCCAACACGTCCTCCTCGTGAGGTACTTACAAGAAGTAGAAAAGAGTATGTCATATCCATTCAATTGTTAGGGAGTGTATAAACTATGTGTTTCATAGTTCACAATGATAATATATTAGACCTGCATTTATTTATTTATTTATTTATTTATACATGCATATATATTACAAAACATTACACAATGAAACTTTGCCTGTCCAACTGGGAAGGATACCCGTTTCAGGACAGCCAAATTGTATATTTAGTTCATAATATTACAAAGGAATGGAAATAGAAGTATATAAATGAAATAAAAATATAAGCAATTAATTATAATTTGGATCTAACAACCAACTAGCCTAGGCACACGTCCGTTAATATTGCAATTTCACGTGTCAATCAATAAATATCAATTTATTACAACACATAAATTACACAAAATTTACTTGTACGGTCCGTAATACCTATATGGTTCACATCACTGTATTCGTGATGGCATCGTGCTAGAAATGTTACACGGGTAACATCTGACGTTGATGTTTTATAGTTGAGAAAGGTCAAATACGGTTTTATGAATCGTAACAATCTTTTCACTGGTTCAACTTTATTATTGTACTCCAAGCTCCAAGCATTTAGATAATCTGTTTTATTGTAAATCGGTTTTTACAATGTTGTTTTCAATAATATTTTCTTGATTTCCCACTCACGCGGTTTACAAAATTTTCACAGATTTATGTGTAAATTTGTGAATAATATTAAATGTGGGAAAGAGTCACGTAAACCCCGCAGCGATAGAAGAAGAAAGAATGAGGAAGGAATGTCGAGGAGGCAGCTAGTTAAATACTCGAGTACGAATACGTGAGTAGTTTGGCAGCTAAACGTGTCCGAACTATATACATTTAGTCGAGTAGTTTAATCAGTCGTTTAGTAGAGTCGAACCAATTTGTTCTATTTTTTTCGGGCGAGTAGCGCCCCCTACCACGTTTCACTGCTCACTAGCTCAACCACTAAACGTGCATGAACCAATGACGTTATATAAAATAAATAGACTTGCCATAGTCTCATAAACTCAAGATATAATGTGGCAATTAATCAGCACTCTTCTGTTTTCAGCGATTTTCAATCATTTCTTAATTCAAAAGTTATTCATGTATGATAAAGATAGATGCTTAAAAGAATATGTGCATATGGACGAAACAAAAGATAGAACGCGGGCGGCATTTTCGTATTCAAAATTCAAAAGTTCCGTCGAATACTGTCTCAAGGCCGACTAAAGTAGGAGGCCTGGGCACCAGTCGAATTTTGAGGTGTCAAATTTTCAAGCTATAATGAACAACGATAGTTTGCAAATGGCGTTGATTGTTATTGTATTTGTTGTTTCTACTGATTTGTATGTTGTTTTACCGCAAGCAAGTAACTAAAGAATTATTAGATTATTATTATAAAAAGTAAATTTTACTTAGTGACGGCATCGACTTAGTAATTTGGAGGCCTTGAGTTCTCTAATGACGCATAAAATCTTTGGGCGAAAAGCAATTGTATTATTATATAATCGATAATAATAAGTAATTTGCATGTATTTACGAATGAAATGTTATTCCTTCGCTTTTACTACTCTTTACCGTGTAATGGAAACATTTTCTCATCACCCAGGAGGGAATTTTGGCGCTTTTTAATGCAATTTACTTACTAGTAGGACACGACCTTACTCGACGCGTGGCAGTTTAGTACTAAAGTACTAGAAATCGAGTACTCTACAATTGTCTTGTTGTTGGCTTCCCACTTTGAGATTTCTACCACGCGTCTAATATAGTATGTAACGTCATTGGCATGAACTCGTTGTTTTGGTAAAGTCCATTAACTGTCCTAAAAATATCGTTTCGTTGGAGCAAAAATACTATTCTAAAATTTGTTATGCTGTTTTTGCAGTTAGCTGCTTATGAAACGCTGAATGCATAAATAAATTAATCATTCGACATGTGCTGATTTGGAAAACGACATTAAAATACCTGGATTAAAGAATAAAAAATAAACAAATCATGTGTGCAGTTCACACGTGGTAGGAATGAAACCTTCATAAAATTAAACTTCGAGGGAATGAGATGAATGCAGAGTATCAGGAATAGGATAATTTATTATAAAATTGTTACCAAGTTTAAAATTTTTCGTTTTATTCTACGAAGCACCGCAGAAAGTGGTGGCTGGTAGACTACGAGGCACCGCACAAAGAGGACACCCATTAGTCTCATTCTCTATCACTATCTCATTCTCTCGTAGTCTAAATCCTATGAACGTATGTGTTTGTCTCTTTTTAGCGTCACACTTTTCGTTTCATCGAGTTTCAACGGTGCTAAAATAGTTTTCATTTCAATAAAAGACCTGAAGCCCGTTCATCTTTCAGTACGCCTCTCACCAATGTACTATGGTCGAGTGACCATAATTTGAACAATTTTTGGTCTAGTTACGGATGGGCTTTTACTCGCCACTCGACTAAATTACTGACCTAGTCCGAACCAGCATTTTTAGTGACGAAGATGGGTGCAAGAAGCAGATTGGGTGGATGATTGAGAAGGCAAACATTATCATGTCTTGCCTGATAAAAAGGGTTCGATCAAGAAAGCCACATACAACAGTCTCGTGAAATCCCTGCCGTTTATCTACCTGTGCTTCTGTTGGATTAAATTAATTAAGTATTTAATATCGCCTTTCAGGGGTTCTAAAAGGAATTAGAAATTTTTAGCTTTGAGGCATGCGTATAGGTATACGAATTCTAATTGGAAGGTAAATAAAGTAATACTGATGATTTTCCAATAAATTACAACTGAAAACCATATCTACGGTGTCCATATTACATTCCATCATCCGCGCAACACGCTTTGCGCTTCCTAACATAAAGATTGTCGCTCTCGCACACCGTTACCATTTATTTGATATTGGATATGAATAGAATTCATTAATTTGATTAGTGCATTGAGTGATACTTTGAATTGCACTAATTTTATTAACTGCGTATAAATTTCATTAGTAATTCACCCCACACGAGCTTTGAGCTCATGATTCTATAAAGGCAATACACAGCACCCGCACAACCTATGACTGTGTCAAATCTCAGATCATAGAAGACGAAGGTCAAATGAGTTAAATGTATGTAATTTATTACTTAAACGAGACCGCAAAAATACGGTTTTAAACTTTATTGTATTCGATGTGCTTTTTTTCCTCCAAAAAATGTTTGAAAATGCTATTCTGCCCAACTTCAGACAAACTCAGCCAGTAGAGGAACCCCTCCACATCTTTGACACTTGTCTTAGGAATGTTCTTTAGTTGCAAAATTGTTTACATTCTATACTCCTTCGGTGTTTCACTCCTGTATTATGACTACTTTTGGTAAGACGAACTTGTTGCTCCTAGCCATATACGAAGTACCCGTATTTATTCTTTCTTTGTTGTTTTCGGAAGTTCGACTTGAGTTTGCAAGGCGAACTATTAGATCAGCTAGAAAATTGTTATTTTTTTAAATCTAACTTTTATAAAGCAGAAATTTGGTTTGCGTGTCCCAATAATAATCTTATCAGTTCTCGACGTGCGTCGCGTCGTTTCCATCGTAAGCTTGGAAATTTTCTGTCAACTCTTTAGAAAATACACAAAATTTATGGACATATCCTTATATCTACTACTAAATCGTTTGCTTTAATATTTTTCACTTTTTAACAAGAAAAACTAGTTTCGATGCTTCGGTGGATCTAAATAGAGTTTTACTCACCTTTTAGAAGATAGACCCTCTTTAAGAAAGTAGTTGTTAGAATAAAACCAACTTAAAATTTTCACATCTTTATTATTATTTTGAATTTCAATTAACAATATAGGTACCTACATGCTTTTCTATAATATAATGTAAGTTGTCCTCATTCTAGAAGTTCATCTGTGTCGTTGAAGACATTTTTAAAAGGATTAAGGTGCAATAAAAACTACCGTGTTTAAATCAAGTTTGTGCATTGTTATGCTTAGGAATATAGTGAATATTTTAGGTTTTTTGATTTTTGATGGATACTTGAGAAAATATCCCTCACCTACGTATTAATAAAGTAGAAACAGTAAAAATTTTGCTTCCTTCAAAAAAAATCAATTGTTTTTCAATCGCAAAACATACAAGTCTGTGAATAATCAAATATTTTGTTGTATCAAACGAAACCAACTGCATTTGCTTTTGTGAAAATAATAAATAAAACAAAGTAGTACGTACTAAAGCAAGGACATATATACATACCTAATTGTCTTAGTTGTACAAAATGAAAAAAATCAGAGTGCGTAATTCACACGCGGTAGAAGTGAAACTAGAAAATCGCCAGATGTCGCTTTCTTTTCTTTTGCTTGTTTTTTTAAGTGATTTGAAGATTGGATATTGATTTCACAAAATAAAAATGTTTTCTTTTTGGATTTCGTAGGATTCGAACCCCCGTTCACTTGATGTCTGTCTCTCTGGCCGCTTGAGACTTGAAGACTAGTCAGGCACCTTGCCCACTACGCTATGGAAGGCACGTGCCGAAGTGCGAATTTACCGCATTATAGTATAACGGCGCTAAAGAAGTTTCACTTCAAAAAATAGAATATACTCGAAATTACAGTTAGTACTCAGCTGATACTAAGGTTGATATAGAAAATTACAAAAGACAAGACTTAAAAAAGATGAAAAATAATAAAGTTTTACTTATTAGCAAATAGGGTTGAAATTAATGGCATTTTGAACAGCAAATACTAGTACATCGACACGTTCGGAGTACGTAGGTTCGGAGTGCAAGGCGATGCAGTTTAGGAATTGGTGAACAAATAGAGTAATTTTGTTTAATTTTCTTTTATTATTATTCTTTACATGTTAGTATTACAAAGACATTTGTCCTCCACGCTTGGAGTTCACCTGTATTTAGGAGGACCTGCTTAAAATTTTCGGAGGTTTAATATATTTTTTTTTATATTCGTCTTCCATATATTCTTATAAACTGTGACTATGCTTCATTAATGTTATTTTTTCTTTAAGTTTTTATTGTTTAGTGCGTCCTTTCAACGGCCCGCAACCCGGATTTGTACCGATTTATTACGTATTTCCCGGAAACACGGTAAGTTTTAAAGCTCTTAAAAAAATAAATGTTATTCTTTAGACTTTGCCCGCGCCGAAACGCAAATTATATAAAATTCCCTCAATAGTAAAAAATCGCAAAGTATGCTCCAAAAATTATTATTAACACGTTTGTTTCAGTTATTTTACAATTTATATGTACGAAAAAATTCACAGTGTTTCTTTAAATACTGTTTAATTATCATTTTTGCGGTATCGTTAGCATTTTGAATATTTTCCTACTTAAACGGTCTTTCCCTTCTAATGATATTGTAATCCCAAATTCCAATAAACCTCCCCCATTCTTATCCCTCCCCCTTCCTTCTACCCCTTCCCTTGTATTCAATCCGTGACCTGTTTTTAATTTGTAACTTCAGTACACTTTTACTCCTGATGATGTGAACATTGTTCATGAAACATGTAGAGTGTGTCTAAAATAAAGTGATGTGTACATAGTTATTTATCTATTAATAAACTAACTTATTTCTTTATTATTTCACTAGCTGAACCCAGCACTGCCCGGGCTTTTTTTTCAAAATCAGATATACGACCTTCCTCTCGCTTTTAAAAGTCAAGTGTGCAAATTTTCATCAATCTCGGAATGAAACTTTAGATTTGCATAAAAACAAAGTTCGCCCGCTGCCACAGACCATCTTATTTATAAAAATGGATGGACTAGCTGAAGTCCCCGGCATTGCCCTAGTTTTGCGCAGAGATTTTCAAAATTAAATGTACCTATACATTAACCTTTTTCTCCTTACCATCCCCTCTATCTTCAGCCTCAAAATATACCCCAATCGAGGATGCCATTGACCAACAGGCTTCAATGGTTGAGACCAGTTGGGATTCAAATGCAGTATTCATTCTAACCCCTATTGGGCGGCTGGCTATATTTGCGAATGTTCTCTGGAAACGGCGTGAATTTTCAGTTTCTCAGCTTATATATTTAAATTCTAATAACTCTGCAATCTGAATTTTGAAAAAAATTGTGTAATACGAACAACTGTTCAATGTACAGTTAAAAATAATAACAATAAAATGTTGAACAGAGGTCAACTTATAAATAGATAAATAAACTTGTAATTACCACAAAAAATGAAGCCCTCCCGCAAATAATCAGTCATAGAATAGTAATGGTATAGTTTATCGTAAAACTTAATTAGTATATGTCATAAATGTACTTTTCCAAACAATGTTATAACAAATTAAAACCTTTTTTTTTCAACGAATATACGTAAACAAATGATTTTTTTCAGTCACTATAAGAAATTGCCCTTCTCACTCACACACATTCAAGTTACTCTGCGTCGGCATTGAACACGGTGACCGCGCGTTAGTTTTGTGGGACCGGGCGTGTTTTATCAATTAAAAGTTTTGTAGTGCGTGATATATTTTAAAACATTTTGTAGGGCATAAGGCAACTTCACAATTACTACACCAATGACGAGTCTGAACTCGTTTTTTTGGCTCTCGCATAGTGTTTTTGCAAACATAACATCGCCGGTATGATGTTTGTCGCTTTGAGTTGACTGTTAGCATTTTAAAATTAAACTGTAACCATTTCTCCACGCAGGCAAAAAACTCTGTCCATATATTTCTGCCGGGGGATTAATTTCTAATAAATCAGAATCCTCAATTTCACCGTCACTTATTTCTGGAGGATCATCTGGGTCCTCTAAATTGTCCACTCTATACTCATCATCGTCCCTCATAGAAAAATCTGAATCAACGTTTAAAACATATGGTTCTACTCTTCCTCTTCCATTGTTGAAACAGTAAAATTGAGATCAAAAACAATAACACAAATATTAAAATTCACGTAACAAAACACGACGAAGTCCACCAAATCTTAATGTTTATAATATAACACCAAGAAGTCATAAGCAATCTCCAGTTACCGGCGCCTCGAAGCCATCAAAACTAATGGATACCCTACAATATAAACAAACACACTACAAACGCGTGTACCGACAGGCGATCACGGCGCAACCAGTACACAGGCATGCTGTAACGTAACTGTGTAGAGATGCATGAAAAGTAATCATTCGGTACTGAAGTAATCGGTACTCACCAAGTAATCAAAGTACCGACTACTAAAAACGAAGAGTATCCGTTACTTTTGATATGATTACTTTCATTGATACTTTGAAATGATTACTTTCGATGCGGATACTTCAGTACCGATTACTTGGTTGTTATTTGTGCCGCAAGAGGCGCTCCACGTTATATCAGCTGTACATAAATAAACCACACTTTGTACCGATTATTTGGTCGTTTCTATTTGTGCCGCTGGGGCGCTTCACGCCAGCGACGTTTAAGTACGGTATTGCCAGAGACAAAAAATACTGCGGTGTTTACATCGGTAAAAAAACGCTTTCAGTTGGTATTCATGTTTGTGTACCTTGATATCTGATATATTTATATTGCTACCAATTTGTACTAAATATGCAAGTTTTTGACGGTAGGTATCTACTACAATTTTCGAACGGTGTAAAAAATATGATTATTAGATATTATTACGACTATGTATAAAAAGTTTTCACAGTAATAATTTTTACACTTCTTTTATTCCTTCACACATTATAAGATTTAAATTTCTGTGGAGTTTACAAAAAAAATAATAATAATACAATAATGTAAAATTACGTTTCAAATTTCAAAGGCAAATGACACGTCAATCCAGTGTGTTAACATGTAATTTACGATCAAAGATAATGTAAAAAAACACACAAACTCTTCAAAATATTCGAAGTATCTATAAATACCTAACGTAGAATCCTAATAATTCATAAGCAAAGTACACGCTATTCGCGCTAACGAAATGCACAAACGTCAAAATGTAACCAGTAACGATTTGTATCTATTATAAAAGTATCCGGCGGTATCCGGAACCGAAAGTAGTCAAATGTAATCAAAGCATTCAGTAACGAATTGATACTAGTAGTCGGTACTACCCGAAAGTAATCAAAGCATTCAGTAACGAATTGATACTAGTAGTCGGTACTACCCGAAAGTAATCAAAGCATTCAGTAACCATTTGATACTTGCAGTAGTTACTACCCGAAAGTAATCAAAGTAATCAGTAACGATTATATAGTAACGATTACTTTTTGTGAAAGTAACGGATACCGACGGGTAGTAAAAGTACCGATATTGAACACTACTATAACTGTGTGAGTAGTATATCTTCCGATAGGAGATTTCTGTGAGATGAGATGTTACAAAAACAGCTCGGAAATTAAAAAACTCCTAAGTAAAAGTGTTAATATATTTTTTATGAGGTAGATAAATCATCAGGCTAATGAAAAATTCCTTTCTGTCGTCTTTGATCAGTAAATACGCGTTACAAATAATAATTAAAGTGACTCACGCTCCGTGACTACGAATGTAGCCAGCCGTCAGCTAGGACCGAATTATCCGGGCTGCAAGTGTAGCCAGCCGCCCAATAGGGGTTAAGATAATGCCCGCGAGATTTTTGCTCTATTAAACATTAAACATTTTCGCAATTTTCGCATCGATTTTGTCGCTGTTAGTTAGCGCTATCCTCTAACATTCGCAATTTCGTATCTCTCCATCTTCTTCTTTTCGGGCCCGGTTGCAAAACCTTAAAGTATAAGATTTATTGTAGATTTTCAAGGTTTTGCAAAATTTTACATGCGAATCGATTGGAATTTTATTTCAGGATAAAAGTATTTAGGGTCTATGATTATTGAGTGATGGATTATGAATTGGTGTAGTGTTTTTGTTCTTAACTTCATATGGCCAATATTTGTGTGGGTGAGTAACAAGTTATTTTGGTAAAAGTAGATTCTCGTAGGTTCCTTGTTGGTCCTAATCTCTTTTTAAGCAGATTTTTTTTTCATTTTGATAAGTTAGCTGCCTAGAGACCTCAGATTTTGAAATATGTTATTTGAAGTGAAAATTCATTTAGCACCGTTGTGATTTGAAACTCAATGAAACGAAAAACCGGCACTAAAAAGGGACAAACACATCACGGGCGTAGCCAGGTTTTAGTTTCGGGGAGGGTTCAAGAAAATAAAACTACTGAAAGTGCAAAACTCGTGTCGGGAGTCGGGGGGGGGGGGGGGTATTGTCGGTCTTTGAATTTGCTTTGAAAATTTTTATTTTCTATGTAACTACTTAATTTTTTTTTAATAAAATTAAAGTAATAAATGTATATTAGAAAATAAAACTTTTCAAAACAAAATACGTAATAAACGTTAGTAGTATATGTTAAAACATTTTAAGCAGTCAAATTATTCTAATAATCACATTTATGCTGACTGACTGTAACACTAATCACAATACACTAACACCTGTCTGTAACACTAATCCTGATATATGTTTATTTAACACTTGTTGCTAAGTAAAATAATAATTTCAAAGTACGTATACACTTACCACTGATTAGAAACGGAAATTAGAAACGGAATTCCAAAAAAAAATCAACCGCATTCACCGAAAAAACGGATCTTAAAAGTTAAATTATTTTATTTCTTTCAGAGGTCCCCATTTATCTTTTTAGATACATAATATCATTTAGAGATGTCAGTGTTACAAATAACATTCTCTTAACTCTCCTTGTTTTAATATTATTGATGTTGATATTTTCACTTTTCGGGGGGGGTTTGAACCCCCAAACCCCCCCCCCCCCCCTGGCTACGCCCATAACACATACATCTGTGGGATTTAGCCAGCGAGAGAAAGAGATAGAATAATCGGTCTCCTCTTTGTGAGGTGCTTTGTAGGCTCCCCACTGTTGTCTACTTTAGTTTTCTGAAAGTTTCACTTCTACCGCGTCTGAACTGTACCCTTATATTTTTTTATAGGAGGTGTCTGGTACACGACCAAAATAGATGATATGTGATTATGAATGGTTATTTATATTTGGTACGTTGTTACATTTAAATGTATTTTTGGTTCGAGTGTTCATGACAGGTACGTTAACGCAAGTTGGTTCCAACAATGTAGGGATGTCATTACAGATTTAATAAATTTTAATAAAAAGTAATCATACATAAGTTTTCAATCTTCTTTTAGAGAATCAGACTAAACACTGGTGTGACATATTATTCAAAGAAATTTTAATTTTATCCTGACGAAGAAACCATTACGAAACGTGTTGATAATTTTGATTAAATGAGCGGTGCATATATGAATATAGTTTTTTTCCTAAAATAGCGTTGCGTCTGACAGTACGTGTTAAACAGTAAAAAATATTATCAAACACAGGAATCACGTGAACTACAAACTACGAAAACTGTAGTCGGTACAGCTAATTATTACCGTAAAATATTTCTAAGTAGAAGTTTATCTGAGGCTAACACTCCAGTGGCGTCGGAACCAGGATTAGTTAAACAGAAAGTACATATATGTTTAGCCTTTGAAGGAAACTATACCTCCACGTAGGAATACTTTGTATCCCAACAAATACTATTTTCATCGCGGAGAGTTTGAAAGCAAACCACAAAACTATGTCGTAGTTTCCAAATGTCCTTTGACATACATTGAAATGCAAATGAATGCTTCAGGTCATAGGTCAAAAGATCAACTAGCTATTCCGATGTATTTTTTAATTATATTTCTAAATATATAAATATTTGGAAATATTTTTATTATATTTGAATTTAATGTTTCAAAGCCCCAATCATGTCTGATTACGTCTAAAAGGGATCGAAATGAAAATATAGTCTCTTTCAACGAAAGCAATCTTCCGAACAGGCCCTCCTTTGATATGCTTGGTGTAACCCTAAGTGACCAGCTCAGGTATGGGGGCTCCATCGAAGCCAGAGTAAAATTAGCCTCCCAAAAACTGGGCGTACTGTACAGGGCCCGCAGATACTGCAGATAGTACACAACTGCTAACCCTGTACAAATCACAAGTGCGCCCCACTTGGCGCAATTAGGCAGCCACCTCTGGTCTGGAGCTCCAAAATACCTGAAAAATACCCTCGACATCTTAACAGACGGAATGCAATCTTTAGAACACAGGCGTCGGGTGGGAATGCTATCCTTGTTCTACCGGTATTACAATGGAAGATGCTCCGAGGAACTAGCATCATTGATCCCTTCGGCACCGGTGCATAGTCGGGAAACACGCCAAACGCGTGCCCAATATTTGTACACCGTTGACATTTGTCACATGAGAACGGGTCGTTTCTTTGACTCCTTCTTGTGTTCAACAGCTCGGCTGTGGAATTATTTGCCGGCCTCTGTGTTTCCTCCTTCCCACAACATGGGTCTCTTAAAGACCAATGTTCATTCCTTCCTCTCCTCAAAAAGACCCTCCACACAGCATCCCAGATGACATAGGCCCTGAGGGAAATTATTGTCCTCAGGGCCTCCTGTGTGGAGTTAAAGTAAAAAATATATATATATATGTATATATATACTATATGTTTTTCAGAAAATCTGAATTTATTCCACACTCAAAATAAAATTTCCCCTCACCTAGTTTCACACCTTCCGAAAAAAGACGTCGATCTGGAAGAGTACACACTACTATATATACAGATTTATTATACTTAAAGTTATCGGTTAGTTGAGTGGTTCAAAGCGTCAGAATCCAAACCTTTGCACGAGCAATATTTTTCACTAAATTTTAATGAGAGTAAGGGGAGGAATTGAAGTAATCTTAGGTTATTATCCTCGGGATGTTATTTATTTTAAAAAGCCAAGCCAAATCTCTGCCTTCTCGCTCTCAATGCCTGCGTTCACTACCTACCCGCTATCAAAATATAATTAAGTAATTACCAGATATTTTTTCAAGTTTATGCAAGTTTGGTGGAGTTATTGCAGGAGATTATTTTATTTTATCACTTCATTTTGTTGTGAGTTTGTCTTATACAATACTTCTTAATTAAATTAATGCCAATCTTGCCCTGCAAAGTCATTGACGACCAAGACTACCCAAGTTTCAACACTATTTTACACAACTTCATTTGTGTCCAAACTAACATATTGTAGAGAACGATACTCAACAGCCGAATAATTGGGTTTTATACGCTGGCAACCCAGCTGACGTGAGCTTGCGTTCCTTCCGTTCGGCAAAGGTACCGAACCTTATTCGTTTTTCGACTACTCGACGAGCTGTTGTGTGTTAGAGTGTCGTTCCCTACAAATCTTCTGATAAAATACTTGTCGTGTTTTACGAAATTTAAATAAACCTTAACTTCAGTATTAAATATTTCTTTCAATTTTAATATCACGGTACATTTGGTAACCCAGTGGAGTCAGATAAAGAAGTAAGTATAACTACCAAGCGGATCGCCGAACAAGGTCTGGCGTGGCCGCCATTACACAAAATCTACCTACAAACCCTTCACCAAAATATAAAACTTAAACTTTAGATTTTACGAGTAAGTTCCTGTGTAATTTTCCATTTAATTTCTTTACATTGCTGGATATAGAATTTAGTCACACCTGCGTATTTCCCACGGGCAGGGGCTCTGATATTTCTCGTCTCTTCGCAGCTATCACACGGCCGATAATCACACTTCCGAATGTTATTCGCGAGAACAGAAAGATAAATAAAGCATCAGCATTGAAAATTGGAATCAATATTTATAATTGAACAAGCCAGGAGACTACACAACATATGGGGATGATTTGTAGCCAGCCATTTGTAATATTTAATTAAATTAAGGCAATATAAGCAAAACTCAATGGAAAATCTAAAAACAGAAAAGTGGACTCGAATCCAGGACCTTCGTCTTGCCGGGGCGCAGCTCTGCCAATTGAGCTAATATGTCCCTATACGAATCGGTCATATTAAACTGTGTCATACTTCGACCAAGAACTAACAACATTATCTTCATTTTATTGACGCATATGTTTATTGGCTGCTATCTTTATGTATGAATGCAAGATTCAAACCCGAACTAAATGCTATCTAGATAATTTCATTGAATTAAATACTGCAATTTGAGGTTTTACTCATTAAGGTAAAAATAAAAATAAACTTGCGGAAAAATTAATAGATGTCGCATATTAAAAAATGGAAAATGTATCTAATACACCATATAAATAACATTTAGTTCGGGTTTGAATCTTGCAAATGTATAAAGATAGCAGCCGATAAATATATGCGTTAAATGAAAATAATGTTGGTAGTTCTTAGTCGAAGTATGATACAGTTAAATATGACCGAATCGGATAGGGACAAACCAGCTCAGTTGGTAGAGAAGCGCCCCGGCAAGTTGAAGGTCCTGGGTTCGAATCCCATATATGACCGAATTTTTTTTTGATTTTTTTTCAGTTTTTCGATTGAGTTTTGCTTATATTATCTTTGTTTAATTAAATAGAAAATAAATACTTTTTCGCATCAAAAACCCTTTTTTATGAACATATATATGGATTACATTATTTTAAAGTTTTTAATTCGAAGAACATCTTCGACCGCCACTACTCATAGCTCTTTGTACTCTTTGTGTCCTTTAAGTAGGAAGAACTGCTCTTCTTGCGCAAATGGCTCTGCTTTACTTTTTTTGGGGTGGTTAGTAAAAAACAACTGTTGAATATCTTCCAACTTTGAGAAACTCTATTCTGCATGGCATCTGTTTAGTATTCAGTTACCTACCTACATGATTTGTCTATTCTGGATACAAAGAATAAATAAGAATAAAAAAAAAATGTATTTTTAAATAATGAGACAGACTTATTAGGTCAAGCAGAAGAAAAAGAGATAGTTGAGGGGTTGCATGATGTTGCTTCAGGACAACGCACACGGCGCAAGATATAAAAAAAAATGTTCACCATACCTGAAGCCTAAATTTAGCCCGGTCTGATTTTTATTTATTTTCAGTTAATAAAGGGGCAAAATTTACTGATGAATGTGACACGAAGTTTGTTCGACTGGATTGAAGAAGTTGTATCAGCGATGGGAGAAATGCACTGACTTGAAGATTTTTTTCACATTAACCTCACTCAGAAGACCCAAGAGAAAAATAATTTCCCTCGCGGCCTGCGTCGTATTTGTGGTTGTTGTATT
This sequence comes from Limnephilus marmoratus, assembly GCA_917880885.1. Lineage (NCBI taxonomy): Eukaryota > Metazoa > Arthropoda > Insecta > Trichoptera > Limnephilidae > Limnephilus > Limnephilus marmoratus. The sequence goes on along the minus strand of OU862920.1, from coordinate 36,921,047 downwards.
GAGGATCTTTTTAAGGAAAGGAAGGAGTTGAAGAAAAGAAAGACAAGTTTTGGGAAGGAAGAAGGTATGAGGGGATGAATCGGAATTTTTGTGTGTTGTGTGTGTTGACGTATAAATCCATTCCTTCCACTGCGTTTCAAGATGATGGATCAATAGAGGCCAGCTGGAGACATCAAAGGCACTCCTCAAACCTAAGTCAAAGGGCTCTCCCGTTCCGGTCTGCCACGTAACTGGTGGGCTGGGCTTTCCGCCGCCAAGATCTAATCGTACTACACCCGATGAACCCGGATACTTCTGCTAGATCACCAAACGTAGCGAACCACTTAATTACGACGTCGTGTATTGGTTACATTTTGAGTATATTTTCCCTTTTTTTCTTTTTATTTTCTTCCTTTTCTTTTACACAGTAATAATAATAACATATTTTCACGACAAGTCCTATTAGTTATAAATTTAACAACGTAAGGGAACGTACCCATACTACGTGACACTTTTAGAGGGGGGGGGGGGGTCTTCAAAAGGTCACGCTCCATACAAATGAGCGGCGGGTTGCTTAGGATTTTGGTCACCGGGGAGGAGGGGGGGGGGGGGGGGGTTAAAAATTGCAAAAAGTTGGTCACGTAGTTTGGGTACGTTCCCTAAGGTTAATTTTTTTAACGACGACATATTTTAACGACAATATCATTCAGTTATAAAGTTAACAACGTAAGGTTGACTTTATAACTGAATTCATTAGTAAGTTAATATCTAAAAGTAACTAACAATAACATAAGAATAATGTTACAATAATTGATGTCATTTGAGCAGTATATATAGTCATTTGACGACCTCCGTAGTCCAGTGGCTAAGACTCTTGACTCACATTCCGGAGGTCGCGGGTTCGAACCCGGCATGCGCAAATAAATTTTATTTGATTAATTTGTGTTATTTCACAATTAATTCATTTAAAATAATATATAGTATATTTGCGGCATGTTCCAGAGTGGAAGATACTATTAGTATCGCCCTGGTGTAAGACCACCATTCAGAATTGAAAAGTTGCTTGAAAATGGCTTTAGCCGTGTTTAGTGACCAGATCTGAATAGCCAGGTACTTCCCAACCTTCCTCTTTCCCACCTCCTTCCCCTCCCCACTACCTTCAGCCTCACAACATACCCCAATTGGGGATGCCATAGTCTCACTGGCTCCAGACGGGAGCAGTTGAGATTCTTGTGCGGTATTCATTGTAAAAAAAAAAAAAAAATCTAGTAGGAAAAAAACTAAATATGTATGTAATTATGCTACTGTGCTACTTCTATATATAAGAACGGTTGCATAGAAGTAGCATAATATACTACATATATATTTTAAGTTGTGCATAGCCATATGCAAACCTGAATTGAGGCAGAATTTTTAGTAAATTGTTTCTCGCATTTTGTCTATGGTTTACTTATTTAAATGTGTAATATAGATTCCTATACCGCAATACTTTATTTTAATTTACATTATTGCTTGCATATACACAGTACAAAAAAAGCAAGGTTATTACCACAATAACTGCCAACGACAAGGCGTTTGGGTGAGGTCACCAGTAAAGGCTCGATCATTAGAACATATCCAAATTTTAACAAATTTTTTAAACTCTTTTTGTGTTTGACTCAGTTTGATATTTTCTGGAAGCACGTTGAATATTTTTGTGGCAAAGTAACCATAACTACGTTGACCAAAGGTAGAAGAGTGCTCAAACTTGCAATATGTCTTTTATAGAATTACTGAATGTCTTTTAATGGATACTAAATATTGTTACTGTAAAACAATTCGACCCAAGAATAAAGCTTTTGTTTTTCTTTAACTTACAAAAAAGTTTTGGCTAAACACTTTTTTTGATATTTTAGCCAAGAGTATATTTAGCCAATAGTATAATAGTATAGTATATTTTTGTGAGAGTCATCCAATTTTTATACGCACCAGATTTAAATGTCCGGGTTAAATTTTCCCCACAGGAAAAACCCCCCTTTCACACACTTCCCAAATGATCATCTAGTCAATCCACGCCATGCAATTGCAATATACAACGTGTCCGGAAACTCGTAGTACAAGCGGGAAACTGGTGAATCTACATCACGTAGAGAACCCAAAAAACTTATTTTTTTCGATCTAAGCATTTCGATTTTAATTTTTTTTTTCTATTTTTCCATTTTTTCGGCAACTAAAGGGTTAAAAAAATTTTAAAGCCCGGTTTACCCTTCGTTGAATTTTATAAAACATTACACAGCTGAAATCAACCCCCTAGTGAAAATTTTTTTCAAATTTTACCTAAAAAATTCCAACTTCGGACCCGATTTACTCGAAAACGAAAGCTCAAATCAAAAAAAGTTAAACCACAAAATCGACTCCAAATGTGATGTGGATTCTCCAGTTTCCCGCTTGTACTATGAGTTTCCGGACACCTTGTATATGTATTATAAATACAAAACAATACGAGAACAACATGTCAACCTACCAGAGACCAAACGGAAAAATAATTCACCGACTAAAGATATTTTCTTATCAGAAGGTTCGGCTCAATGGAACTCCTAATTGGACCTATAAATCCTACTGATCCCTCGATATGAATATATTTAAAATCTTTTGTAATCCTATATGTATTTAAAATGACTGATTTTTGCATTTGTTCATATAAATTCTTTGACAAATCTAATATGCCTAAATTTTGAATGAGAAACCTAGGCATAATGCCAGTAGCCGAAATAACAAATGGTAAAATATGCTATAATATGCTACCTGGTAATATTAAGAAATGCGAATTTCCAAATAGAGTCAGATATTTGCTGAAAACATGGCTACTAGGTAGAAATAATTTGTATTAGGCGATTTAGTTTTACTATTAATGTGTAAGTTTATTGTTATTGTATAAATTAAGATCTAAGTTGTAATCTGTAAAAAGTTGTAATAAAAATCCTGTTGACAAACTACTTAACTGTAGTTTAACGGGATATATATGAAATAAAAAAATAAAAAAATAAAAAAAAAATCATCTACAGGTATACTCTAAAACGCCATTTTCCAGACTAAAATAAAATTTCTCTTTCTATAACCCTTCAATATTTTTATAGTCTGAGAATGCCAAATTCTTTTAATCTCATTTCCTAAATCTGTATATTTTCTTATTTTTTTCAGAAATAGATTTTTGAATATTACAGGCATTTGGAATAGCTACATCACGATAAAATATGATCATCTAGTCAATCCACGCTATGCAATTGCAATATATATGTATTATAAATACAAAACAATATATTATTACGCACCAGATTTAAATGTCCGGGTTAAATTTTCCCCAAAAAAAAAAAAGGAAAAAAAGAAGGAAAAACTAAACCCTTTCACACACTTCCCCAAATGATCATCTAGTCAACCCACGCTATGCAATTGCACTATATAAGTATTATAAATACAAAATAATACAAGAACAACATGTCAACCTACTAGAGACCAAATGGGAATATAATTCACCGACTCCAGATATTTTCATATCAGAGGGTTCGGCTTTGTGGCATTTTTAATTGAACCTATAAATCCTACCGATCCCTCAATATAAATATTTAAAAAATCCTTTGTAATCCTACATGTATTTAAAATGACTGATTTTTGCATTTTTATATACAAATTCTTTGACAAATCTAATATGCTTAAATTTTGAATCAGATTCCTAGGTATTATGCCAGTGGCCGAAATAACAAATGGCAATATTTTTATAGTCCGAGAATGCCAAATTCTTTTAATCTCATTTCCTAAATCTGTGTATTTTCTTATTTTTTCAGAAATAGTTTTTTGAATATTACAGGAATTTGGAATAGCTACATCAATGATATAAGTTATTTTTTTTAATTTTGTCATGTAAAACTATATCAGGTCTATTATGACTAATTGTTCTGTCTGTTAGTATAGTTTTATCATAATATATTTTATAAAATTCATTTTCTAAAAATGAATTTGGTTCATATTCATAATATGGAACTATATTACGGCAGTCAATCAAGTTATGTTTAATTACCAAACTTTGGTGAATTATTTTTAAAACCTGATTGTGCCTAAATGTATACTCGGAAGGCGCTAATATAGAACATCCCGATATAATATGTTCTATAGTTTCGGGAAAAGCCAAACATTTTCTACATAAATCATCAATTTGATTTATATCTTTGATTATATGCTTTCTATAATTTTTAGTATTAATGACTCTATCTTGAATGGCAAGCATAAATCCTTCTATTTCTGCGCTCCACTCTCCAATACTCAACCATTTGTTTGACGAAAGTTTGTCAACATACGTTTGGTTGAGATAATTGAAGTGTTTTGCGTGAATAATTTTATTTGACCAGGAATCTAATAATTCCTGGTTAGTATTTATAAGAATGTTGGCATTCTCGTCATATAAAATTAAATAATTATAATTTTAAATATTTATAAATTTAAAATTAAATATTTAAATTTATAAATATTTAAATATAAATTTAAATATTTATAAATTTAAATATTTATTGTAATATTTCTATCTGCCTTGCAAATTATTTTGTGCATTTCTGAGCTATTAGCTTTCCTATGGAAAAAATTTCTAAGCATTTCTACCTGATTGTGTTTCAAAGATGTTATTTTGACTACACCTCTACCTCCTAAATTTCTAGGTAAATTAATTCGTTCTATAGCTGAATTTGGATGATGGCAATTAAATTTTGTTAACGTAGTTCTAATTAATCGTTCTAAACTATCTAAATCTGTATTGGACCATTTAATTATGCCAAATGAGTACGTTAGTAGAGGAATTGCCCAAGTATTTATTGCTTTTACTAAATTTTTAGCAGATAGATTGCATTTTAAAATTTTTCTGATCCTAGTTTTTTTTATCCTAATTAATTATTATTATTAACTAGATGATATATTATTATTATTATTAGCCAATAGTATAGATTTTTGTTATTGGTATAAAGCGATTGTAGAGTGTTAAATATCTTGTTATTAAGATGGAATAACCAGACAACACTGAAAATATGTCAAAATCTAGACGTATTGACTCTTTTCTATAAAAAAATATAAATTGATTACGAAAGATTGTTATTTAATGTAGTACAATATGTTAAAAATTATGAAAAAATATGTTTATTTTTTTATAATAAGGACAGTTAGTCGTTGACAGATTTGTTAAATTTTCAAACGAAATGTTGTATTATACTCTACACACAGTTCAAATCATATAATCATACAGCAAAATAAATCAATAATTGTATCTAGGAAAGCTACTTTTCAGAATTCTAATTTTAGTTTAACTAAAATCTTTAAAAAAAATCCGAGTGCGTGATTCGTGACGAAAATGATTCAGTTTGTCTTTTTTTTAAAGAAAGACAAACATTACCAAGTTACGAATAACCTGACAATATTAGAAAATCCCCAAAATCTTACCACAGTAAGCGGAAAATGTTGCTTGTGAAGTATGGAGGATTTAGCCACCCAAGTAAATGAACACTCGACGCTTGGGTGGGACCAAACGCGATGCCAACTCAGCCACTGACTGGTGTATTTATTTATGGTCTTACAAATCAATATACTCCAGGTGATTTTGCTTAAACTTTAATAATGAATTATAAATTTTCATGATAAAAAAATAATCAAAATATACGTAATTTGGAATATATTTTTCACACTTTTGAGCATTTTTATTGCCAACTTGAATGAGGTATATATTAAAGCAAATTTTGAATGAAATAAAATCCATATTGAGTTATTACTTAAAAATGCTGGTATGGAGAATAATCAATCTTTCTCATCGTAACCGCCCTGTACAGTTGCAAAGGAATGATTGCAAGATCATCTTTCGATGAAATTTGAAATCTCAGCCTACTTATAAGTGCCTATTGTAATTTTGGAATAAAATAGATAGGTTGGTTGAAATCTTCTACCGCGATTCATACAATTTTTCCTTTTTAAATAGCATGGTTTTACCATAGCACGACAGCAGTGGCTCCTTGACCACTTCCAACTTCCCTGAATCAATTTTCCGGCTTGCCGTTAGTAGCTTATTTAAACTACTGGCAGGTTATCGAATATCCGCCGTTAGATTTCATCACTACGGAACGCTGACGAACCACGTTTTAATAAAAAAAAAAACTTGTACTTTTCGCGCTCGTTGTAGTTTGGACGGTCGGAACTAATTAAACGGACCAGGCAAATATTCCATTGAATCAGCAGTCGGGGAGCCCCAGCAGTGGTAGTTTATCCCAAATATGGTTAAAAATAAAATTTTAAATTCACTTTGAGGCATCATTCTCATTAACTTTAAATGTAACAAAGTTTATCTTTTTCATTTACTGTATCATTATTTGAACTCCGTTCTAAAAATGAAATCTGCTACTGGTAAAAACAGACGTGCTAAATTTAAGACCTCGATTATTTATTACAAAGGCTTAAAAATTGTACAATTGGAAGTAATGAAAATGCTACTGCATTTCGCAACATCCTATTTTTGAGAACAGGCATTTTCCACACTTGGAAACAAAAAAAGGAGTGTGCAATTCACACACGGTAGAAGTGAAACTCGAAAGTCGCTTCTTTTCTTTTGCCTGTTTATTATAAGTGGTTTGAAGATTGGATATTGATTTCACCAAAACAAAAATGTTTATTTTTTTTATCGAAATTATTCACGAAATCCAAAATAAAAAGTTTATTTTTTTGGATTTCGTAGAATTTGAACCTCCGTTCGCTGGGTGTCTGTCTCTTTGGCCACTGAGACTTGTCAAGCGCCTTACCCACTGCGCTATGGGAGGCTCGCGGAGAGGCGCGAATTTACCGCACTGTATTAGAACCGATGACCCGTCATATAATACATTTTAGTGACACATTTCCGTTTCATCCGAATTTCAAATCACTAACGGGGCCAAAGAAGTTTCACTTAAAAAGAGAATCATTCGTCCCCGAAAACTAGCAGTAATAAGGGTGACCGGACAACTCAGAATGAAACCAACTCAGAAGCACCTCAGAAAGGTCATTAAGAGTGATGATAAAAAATTGATTAACCCATTGGCCACAGAATGAATGAGCTAAAAAATTGGCCTTCACCACTGAATTAATTTTGTACCAAAAATTGAAAACTTGCATTGGTGTACTAAATCTATTGTAACTTTTGAACCATATATTCAATTGAATTAATTTTTTAAAATTTGTTTACATATTGAATTAAGGTAAAGAAAAACATAAAAAATATATTTTTTTTTAAATATGTGTTAAGTATTTAAATATAACCTTCTCTTTTTTCGTAAGTTATTTCTCACATTTTTATTCAAAAGGTTACAAAAAAAACATAATATTCATAAATCGAACAATAATAATTTTTGTTTTTTACATACACGTTTACTAATAACTAATAAAATAATTTGGAATGATAGTCCTCAAAGCAATCAGGGATGTTCAGGGTCACTACCAAAAGCCTAGAACCACTCGCAATTTTGAATAAATTAAATGGCGGCTGGCTGGATACAAAATTTGGAACACAAAAATATCAGGGAAAAAAGGTAAGAAACATATTATTTCCAATTCCACGAAATGAATGTATAACCTACAGAGCTTTCGGCATTTCAAATTTTATTTAAAAATGTCACTGTCGTGCTCGTTTTCCGTTTTTTGGCGGACTTACTCTTGTCCGTCAGCGCGCAGCGAGTTCGTGGATAAGTACGTTGCAACTATCCGTGTTTTGTTTTTGTAGTACCAGAGATGGCGTTGGATCCGGATTTATATTTTTTGTGATTTTCTTGCTTTTTCACTTACTTACGGGAATTTCGTTTCATTTTCTTATTACGTATGAGGGAGATTTATTTATAATTATTGTATTTTCCTTTGGAGGGGTGTAGACATACGTTCTTCGTTTTCTCATTTTCGACTATTAACATTTAGTGTGTAAGGGGCAGCATTATGTGTTTAAGAACAAAAGCAATAGCGCATTGACATTTGACGATTTTGAATTTTTAGAATTTACTCACTATTCAATATTGCTGCAGCTTTTTCAAAATATGAGAATTCGTTCCATACAAAATGTATGAGGAAAAGAATTTTCATTTTCATTTTTTTCGTTAATTTTTGAGTTTTAATAGCTATTCTGCTTTTCGGAGCGGAAATAAATCCAACAAATCAAAGATCATAAAAATCGGTCCAGAGTTATAAATGTGCAACTAACCCGACTTTGTTTTATATATTAAGATTTAGCTAATAGCAACCTTTTATTTCATGTTTGACCTCATCAAAATACACCGCTTTTTCCGCTTAATCCACTGTTCTTAATACGCGGTGAGCACATACGAGCCGACTTACACAAAAACGAATCGAAGAAATGACCCATTTTCATGAAGCCATCATCAAGTAAAAGAGTTACCCTGTTCTTTTCATCCCTTTATATAAAATATTATATTTATACAATAGACCGTGCTATTGCAAAGCATCGCTACTGATCGGTCAATACACTTCACTTATAATTAACTAAGCCGTTGTCAGGACTATTTCATCTAGCGCTTGACATTTGATAGGCGCTTTACACTAGGCTTGTTGAAAAAGTATCGATATATCGATATTTTTAATTCAATGTATCGATATTCTTAGCCATTGTATCAAAAACGATATTTTTTAAAATTTAAGTATTTAAAGTCACTAGAATCCAAAACCGTATAGGAACGAACGGAAAAAAGTAACTGTATTGGGTCATGACATCTGGCGGTTGAAATTTTAACTATTAATAGCTTACAAATATATTCTCGTTGCATTAGTATCTGTGATCACCAATATGGGTGTAGGTATATACATAGAAATGTATGCTATTTTTCGCCATTTTTTTCTAAGCCACTCCTATGTGTTGGTTCCCAATTGTCTATGATTATTGACTATACCTTGTTCCAAACACGAAGTCCTTTTTGACAGATTAATACGCCAATAGAATGTTACTGAGACGCATACAAACTTTGTGTGCGTCTCAGTTTATATATAAGTTAGAAGACAGCTTTTCAGTTTTTGATATTTTTGTAATTATTACGTAATAAAATTGAATAGTGATAAAAATACCTTCATTTTTTTGAGATTTTTGTGCATTAAAAAAAAGAAAATTGTGTACAAAAATTACGATTGATAATATTGAGCTGAATACACTATTATTTTAAAAACGCAAAATCTTTTGAAAATTTGACCGATATATCGATATTTTTTTCACTTTCCACATCCCTACTTAACACAAAATTTACAAAACGATTACAAAATGTAAGCTGCTCATTAGCAAAATGTAGATAAATTCCAATACATAACTTTTTAAGATAGCGTTGTCGCCACTTTATAAGTGCATCCTATTTGCGCGTTTAACTGTCTGTGGACACCACCGATATAGAATGCCACCAAACCAACAGCGAAGTATTTCAAAATGGTTCTCATAGCGGGTTGATTTCGGTTTTCACTTCGTGTGCCCTAAAATAGTTAAGGTTTCTCTCAGGCACCGGTAGTTTGTATGTTACGGATACTTGTGGTGGTTAGTTCATACAAACGCGATTGTTCACTCTAACTTTTAATTCATAGAACATTAGTTATTCTCGGCTAGTTGGAGTTCGCTGGTCAGAAATCGAAGTCAAATTCAGTCTACTACTACTCCACTGAATCAGAGTTATGATAAAATTTTGGTATAACAATAAAGCAATAAAAAACTCCTCGCTGCCACAAATTCCTTTCATCCGAGTAGAACAATGCTCTGGAAATGCCATTCAATTGAGAGTTCACTGTGGAAGTTCCAGAGGGGGGAGAGGGGTGGGGGTCATTTAATCGCAGAATGAAAATATCACTGTAAACACAATACGTATAACTTGGAGATATTAATTGTAGAATCTTGAATTGCGTTAATGAGATTGTCTCCTAAAACGAAATTATCGTATTATTTACATACTAGCAGACCCGGCCACACGTTGCTGTGGCTAACGAAACACAAAGCTATTACCCAACCTTTATAAAATTCACACCACTCGCTTTCCAACTGCCCGCTGCCTGAATTGAATGTTTGATTTTCTCAGCTTATCTCTACTATAATAAGCATCTATTATACATATAAACCTTCCTCTTGAATCACCCTATCTATTGGTGAAAACCGCATGAAAATCCGTTGCGTAGTTTAAAAGATTAACGCGCACATACATTTTGAGCGACTTCATTTTATACTATATAATGATGATAATGAAATGATAATGATAATGATAATGATAATAAAATAAAGGCAAAATTGTAGATGGAGACGAGGGTATATTTAGAAATTTCAAAATTCAAAGTATAAAAGGGGATGAGGTTTATAAATATTTAGGATACCCGCAATCGAATAGATTAGATCACACTAGTATTAAAAATGATATTAGGATTAAATTTCAAACTAGGATCAGAAAAATTTTAAAATGCGGTCTATCTGCTAAAAATTTAGTAAAAGCAATAAATACTTGGGCAATACCTCTACTAACGTACTCATTTGGCATAATTAAATGGTCCAATACAGATTTAGATAGTTTAGAACGATTAATTAGAACTACGTTAACAAAATTTAATTGCCATCATCCAAATTCAGCTATAGAACGAATTAATTTACCTAGAAATTTAGGAGGTAGAGGTGTAGTCAAAATAACATCTTTGAAACACAATCAGGTAGAAATGCTTAGAAATTTTTTCCATAGGAAAGCTAATAGCTCAGAAATGCACAAAATAATTTGCAAGGCAGATAGAAATATTACACCTTTAAATTTATATGACGAGAATGCCAACATTCTTATAAATACTAACCAGGAATTATTAGATTCCTGGTCAAATAAAATTATTCACGCAAAACACTTCAATTATCTCAACCAAACGTATGTTGACAAACTTTCGTCAAACAAATGGTTGAGTATTGGAGAGTTGAGCGCAGAAATAGAAGGATTTATGCTTGCCATTCAAGATAGAGTCATTAATACTAAAAATTATAGAAAGCATATAATCAAAGATATAAATCAAATTGATGATTTATGTAGAAAATGTTTGGCTTTTCCCGAAACTATAGAACATATTATATCGGGATGTTCTATATTAGCGCCTTCCGAGTATACATTTAGGCACAATCAGGTTTTAAAAATAATTCACCAAAGTTTGGTAATTAAACATAACTTGATTGATTGCCGTAATGTAGTACCTTATTATGAATATGAACCAAATTCATTTATAGAAAATGAATTTTATAAAATATATTATGATAAAACTATACTAACAGACAGAACAATTAGTCATAATAGACCTGATATAGTTTTACATGACAAAATTAAAAAAATAACTTATATCATTGATGTAGCTATTCCAAATTCCTGTAATATTCAAAAAACTGTTTCTGAAAAAATTAGAAAATACACAGATTTAGGAAATGAGATTAAAAGAATTTGGCATTCTCGGACTATAAAAATATTACCATTTGTTATTTCGGCCACTGGCATAATACCTAGGAATCTGATTCAAAATTTAAGCATATTAGATTTGTCAAAGAATTTGTATATAAAAATGCAAAAAGCAGTAATTTTAAATACATGTAGGATTACAAAAGATTTTTTAAATATTTATATTGAGGGATCGGTAGGATTTATAGGTTCAATTAGAAATGCCACAGAGCCGAACCCTCTGATATGAAAATATCTGGAGTCGGTGAATTATATTCCCATTTGGTAGGTTGACATTTTGTTCTTGTATTGTTTTGTATTTATAATACTTATATAGTGCAATTGCATAGCGTGGGTTGACTAGATGATCATTTGGGGAAGTGTGTGAAAGGGTTTAGTTTTTCCTTCTTTTTTTCTTTTTTTTTTTTTTTTTTTTTTTTTTGGGGAAAATTTAACCCGGACATTTAAATCTGGTGCATAAATGATAATGATGATGATGTTTAGTTTTAATTAGAGCATGCCGAGAAATGCAAGTATTTGTTTTAAACTTTTGGAAAATACGGAATAGAATCGAAGATTTAAACCGTCAAAAAGTTGATTTGGTGGCCGTACAAAAAGCATGCATGCGCGGCAGTACATGCGCGGCAGTTGGTACTGCAAAATTATCATTCGAATTGCGAATAAATTGTCCTACGTGTAGAAGAAGTCGGGGATGCCCGAGAAGTACATGGTACGATCAAGCGCCTATGTCAAGTAAACCCAACCTCACCAAACCCTTTAAACCTAGTTTTTTTTATGACTTTTCATGGCTTATACCATCTTTAAGGAGAGTTCGGTTTTGTCTGGTTACAATTTTTAAATCATCCTAATTTTTCGAAACATCAGGCCCTCTAGCACAGTGATTGGAGGATAATTTTCGGTAACTCCTAGTCGTTCCTTAGCATGATTGCAGGTCGTTAACGAATAAATAAAAGTTCACAAAAGACTAAGTGTTCTTAATATATTCGACGTCAACTGTTGTTTGTATTTTAGCGATCTTCTGTTGTCCTAGAGAACGATCACAAGTTCTGAAAGTTTTATCTTAACAATCCTTGTCGATCGGATGTGCTAGGTGGCCAGGCAGTCTTTATTTATTTATTATAATTATTTATTTTAAAAACATACAGCAACACACATTTCGACATATTGATTGTTTACTTGGATGCATCAACCAGGAAAGTTTTCTCTGATTACGGAGATTATACCATTAAGCATGCATGATAGAACAGGTATACTCTGCAAAGATATTTAATAAATACAGTCATTTAATACCAGTCGGCAAATAAGTAAATAATAATTTTCCAGGGAAATTATTTTGACAAAGAACGTTGGATTAATATCTGTTTTAACCTACCATTTGAGATGGGTATAAATGTCAGGGTGTTTATAAAGATAATAGTGACGTCGCGTCGCCCGTGTAACTTGTTCAAATAGTGCATGATTCTAGTGGCAAAATTCTGGCTCTGTACTATGTAGCGGCGTGAGCCGGTTCAAATCGTATAAATATCGTTAAAATATTCGTGCGTTTGGTACAGGCCTGACGTCGTTACAGAAATCGTCGCAATAGTTTAAGGTCAGAAAAAGGGTGTGTCTACCTACAAATCTATGTATTTATGTACAAAGGATGTTTAATTTTATGTGCCTACATGAAAACCTTGAAATTTTATTAATAATGTACTTGTAGAATAAGTCAAAGAAATTATCCATTTTTTCGAAAAATTGTGGAAATTGGAACCAATCCCTGTGCACCACCCACAAATAATTTGTGATTGCATTCCATCAAATCATAAAAAAAGTTTTATTACAGTTTTTCATTACATTTCCAGTGCTTCTACAGCGAACAGCATAATATTAAATATTATGGTTGGATTGAATTTCCGTGAACCGGGAAATATTTATCCCTCTGTGATAGGTAATATAATAGTTTCTGCATTCCAGTTCACTAATTTATTCACTGGTATTTGGGTGCAGAGGGTACTCGTACATCGCGCAGGTTATCTGATTTTGAACATCAGAGAGAGTAAACATTTTGGTCTGCACTTTTTTTTCAATTATTTCTCTCTTTCAACCTTCAAGGGTGTTCTAGGCTATCATTTAATTTCGTTTAAAGATAAAGGAAAGGTGAATTTATACAACGTGTCCGGAAACTCGTAGTATAAGCGGGAAACTGGTGAATCTACATCACGTAGAGAACCCAAAAAACATTTCGATTTTCATATTATTTTTTTTCTATTTTTCCATTTTTTCGGCAACTAAAGGGTTAAAAAAACTTTTAAGCCCGGTTTACCCTTCGATACATTTTATAAGACATTACACAGCTGAAATCAACCCCCTAGTGAACATTTTTTTCAAATTTTGCCAAAAAAATTCCAACTTCGGATTCGATTTACTGGAAAACGAAAGCTCAAATCAAAAAAGTTTTATCACAAATCGACTCCGAATGTGATGTAGATTTACCAGTTTCCTGCTTGTACTACGAGTTTCCGGACACCGTGTATATTAATTTTTATTTAAATGTGCAAATTTCAGAATTATATGGCCAGCATTTTAACTACTTAAACATATATTATTCAGTTTATAACTCAGTTTCCAAGTGATACTCCATTCTTCAAATAAGTTAAATTTTGTATTGTTTTTAGCAACTAATTACAATAATTCTAGACACATTATCCAAACAGTAAAATTGTTTTGATAGTAGATAAATACTTATAATTACATATCACCGAACTTACAACTTATTGTTTTTTACATTCACATTGTAATTTAAGAACTTAAATATAGCATTAAAAAATGTACACTACTCTTCCAGACACAAGCTAACGCTTCCATGGAAGAGTGGTATTAACATATTTGAATATGAACATGTAAGCAAATTAATACATCATCTAAATGTACCTACATTATATTTTATATGCTAAAAAATAATAAATAAAAAAAATAAATAAATAAATAAATAAAAAATAAAAAATATTAGACTTGGGGAGTAAGCTGGTGAATGCATGACGAGAGCGTTACGAAAAGTGTGATCTGACGAGGCGAACGGTCGGGCCTTTACGCACGCTTGACTTGGGGAGTAAGCTGGTGACGAGAGCGTTATGAAAAGTGTGATCGGGCGAAGCGAACGGAAGTTGAGAGGGAGATATAAGTTAATGAAGTTTTACTTCAGTCATGTGGTCTAAAGCACACTCGTTTTTTTTAATAAACAATCTCCACATTTGTACAATTTTAGTGGCGGGTATGGGTACCCCCGTCTTTTGAACCATGTATAGCGTAACCAACATCTCTACCGTAAGTCACTCCAGATGATTCGCTACGTTCGGTGACTTAGGAGCGGTGCCCAGGTTCATGGGGTTCTACCTAGGTTTGTCCAGGTTTTTATTCCAATATTATTCCGGGTAAGGACTCAATTAAGGGGGCATACATTAATTACGAGAGTAGTTTTTCTTCCAATATAGACTCCCCCCCTTGGTGAAATAAATTTGGGCCACTTCGTATATTATTTTCAAGTAACGTGAGATTTTGCTGGACTCCCCCCCCCCACCCCCTTTTGAGCTCGCGTAATTAACGTATGCCCCCTAATACTTTTTGTATTTAAAGGGTGTTAAGGAACGTACTTTACTTACTTTAAACTAGAGGTTTCTTGCATTATTTGGAGTAAAAAATGTAAATTAATTTTTGGTCTAACTTTTTTCCGGTCATGCTTTTGGCCGTGAAAATCTTAAAACTTATCTATGGTGACTTTGGTTTTGTTTTTAAATTTTTTTTTGCTTCGAAACCGAACAATTTTTTTTCATCCACATGTCATCACTGGTTACTAAGCCGAGTAACTCCTCACCCCGACCCAACCTGCCCAATACCTCCTGTTTTTTTATGTTATAAGTTGAGAGAAAAAAACATACACGTGAACCCCCGGAGACCAAATTTTCATTTACACTTTTCACTAACGTCAGAATCACTAGTAAAAGTAAGTCTAGTATGTCCCTTAACACCTTGTACTAGCTTTTATATTATATAACAATATTTTCAAAGTTAAAAAAAAAACTAAAAGCAGGGTAATCATATTATAGAGTAGCAAACAAACATAAACATCGGAAAGTGTTTCGAGTTTCGACTGGTCGTGGTCAGTGGCTTTGTTGTCAAGTGCGTCAGGTTCCCACCCAGGTGTCGTGAGTTCAATTCCTCGGCTGGGTTCCTTAAACAAAATTTTTAGACGAGTTTCATGCAAATGTCAAAAACTAAAGATAAAAATAAAATCAAAAATAAGGAAACAGAGGAAATAAAGAAAAATAAAATAGACAAAAAAGTAAGAAAAGAGAGTATTGAGCGTTGGTCCATCGGATCTGAGATTGTGGGAGCCAATATTTTACTGCAATGTCTTCTATGCTCAATCAGGTTAGAAGACCGGGAGAGTCCGACGGGATTCTATGATGAGAATATTTCTGGAGTTGTTATCCTTCCTCTCAGTCCAGCAACCCTTGTTCTTAATATGGCTGTAAATCCCGGAATTCACCCGGATCGCTATGAAGCAAGATATTATAAAAAACCAACACTACATTTATATACTAAGTACTTACTATATTTTTTTTGGTTTTCCAGTACCTTAACTTGAGGTTCAACCAGTCCGTCCGAGTCCTCGGCTCCGTCATATTCGTGATAAAAATGCTGCTGTACATACCCATCGTGATATACGTCCCCGCCCTCGCCTTCAGTCAAGGTAGGACCAACTCACTATTGGTTAATAAATTAAGCAATCGGCCCCGTTGGTGAGACATTCAATATGCATGAACTACTGCAAGTGAGATATAAACAAATATAGCAGTTTTATCGACCACTTGTGGACTTGTTGAATCAGTGGTAGAATTTGTCATTTTGCAAGAAAATAAATTGAATATTTTTGTGATCAGCGCGGCCCATCGCAAATAACGGAAAATTGGCATTTCGTATTTTAGGTTTTCCGTGATTTCTATTTGGCTTATCTCATAATTCAGACCCTTTATTAGTGTTCTGTCATCCCGATTTGGTCAGAAATGTAATTTATTTTAATTAAACGAAAATAGTGAGAATCTTTGTATTCTTTGTATGTTGTAAACTTTATATCCTGACTAAGAATCATTAATGAAACACGTTGATAATTTTAATTTAATAGCGGTGAAAACAAAGTTTAGTATTTTATTTTGTTAAAATGATTCTGCTATTACACGTAACTCCAACAAAGACATATTGCAAGTTCCAGCACTCTCTTCCACCTTTGGTCAACGTAGCTTTAGATACTTTGCCACAAAAATATTCAACATTCTCCCAGAAAACATCAAACTGAGTCAAACACAGAGAGAGTTTAAAAAATATGTTAAAATATGGATACATTCTAATGATCGAGCCTATACTGGTGCCCTCACCCAAACACCCAGTCATTGACAGTTGTTATTGTAGTAATAACATTGCAGTTTATGAATTGTGTAGGTATATGCAAACAATAATGTTAACTAAAATAAAGTTTTTGCTGTATGGAAACCTACTTTACACATTTATAAAAAAACCATAGATAAAATTGCGAGAAACAATTAACAAAAATTCTGCCTCAATACGGGTTCACCTAGTGAGGCAGGCTATGCACAACTAAAAATACTGTATAACTATACTACTCCTGAGTAACCTTTCTTACGTTACTTTCTATTTGTTAATTTTTCTGTACTGATTGATGTAATCTATTTGTAAACTACATTGAGCATGTAATTTTTTTAGTTATATTGTTGTTATTTCATTGAATAAAGATTATTATTATTATTAACATGGACAAAATTTCTTTCTTACCACTATTTTAATAAGAAATATTTACATAATAATATATTCAAAAATCTGTTTCTGAAAACATAAGAAAATATACAGATTTAGTAAATGAGATTAAAAGAATTTGGGATTCTCAGACTATAAAAACATTACCATTTGTTATTTCGGCTACTGCCATTATACCTAGCTCTCTCATTCAATATTTAGACATATTAGATTCGTCAAAGAATTTATATATAAAAATGCAAAAATCAGTCATTTTAAATACATGTAGGATTACAAAAGATTTTTTAAATATTTATATTGAGGGATCAGTAGGATTTATAAGTCCAATTGGGAGTTCTACCGAGCCGAACCCTCTGATATGAAAATATCTGGAGTCGGTGAATTATTTTCTCATTTGGTCCCTGGTAGGTTGACTTCTTGTATTGTTTTGTATTTGTTACACTTATATAGTGCTATTGCATAGCGTGAATTGACTAGATGATCATTTGTGGAAAAGTGTGTGAAAGAGATAAGTTTTTCCTGTGGGGAAGATTTTACCCGGACATAAAGTCTGAAGAAAAATGATGTCACCAAGTGATTTTTCAATCATTGAAGGAGCGTTTTTTTTCTAAATTTAAATTAAATTAAATTTAATTTCTTCTTATATGACAGTTATTGACAATGCTCACCCATCTGAAGCCGGTATCATCTACAATATAAGCACGCTTGGAGTAGATTTTGATAGTAAGTTCTACAATATCTGTTGCTGTCTCAAAAGGATACGTAGAATGTTTCTTTCCAACTTTTCAAACAACAAAACAATTTAAGCATAACCTATTGTGCAATGCAAACGATATAAAGAAATCAAATCTCTTGTAAAAGCTGAGCACGTGGTAATCGTCTTGTCAGTAAGACTATAGCTAGACATTTTTTTTAAATCGCTTTAACTTATTCTTTATTATTTTTTTTTACTTTTCGTCAACTAGTTCAATCGTGGCAGAGATTAGATTAGGTTAGGTTAGCTAACAAAGGTTTGTTTAGGTTACTGCTCGTATTTTTGACTAGCAAAAACTGCAGTCGTAAGCACGATTTTTTTATTTCCCTCTGTACTGTACTTCTTCGGGGTTCCATACCACTGAAATAATATTGGTAATCATCTGGTAAAAAAATATCAGCGCAAACCCATGAATAATCACGGATTGTCTGAATTCTCGACAAATCAGAATTTTTTTGATAGCGGCAATTAAAATCATTTTCTGTTAAAAATATATTTTAGGTAAGTACTTTACCGCAAATCTGAATTCTCCGAACGAATGCAAATGATAACACAATGCAAACAAAGTAAATCCAAGTTCTAGAGTTCATTTAAATCGAGTTACAGACAAACAATACAAATTATTATTTTTACTAACCGATTTTCTTAAATTGAAACTTCTATAGCCTGGTTGAGCTTTGGAATTCGGTTGAAACGGAAATGACGCATACAGCACCTGCAAAGCATCAAACTCCTATCAAGGCTCCTAATGGTTGAGATATAAAACGGAAATGATGCTGGGTCTGCGGCCTGCGCTCATTGGCCGCTTTGATTATGATCACACTTTTCAAGGGTCCTTGGTTCTTCATTGGTTGAGATTGTTTTGGTAAAGTTTCGCTTCTACCACGTGTTAACTGCACAGGATTTTTTTTTGAATATTTTTTTAAAGATGGGTTGTGCCAACAGATCTATGATTTCGTGAACGTTAATAAAAACTTTATAGGTTCTTATGTATGGTTTTTATTCACCATTTCCTGCAAAACATGTTATAAATTAACATCTGCATGTTATAAATTAAAGTCTGTCTATTCGCGATAAGCTCAAAAACTGCTGAACGGATTTTCATGCAGTTTTCACCAATATATAGATATATTCATGAGGCAGGTTCAGGTACATAATTTGTCAAGATTTTGTATAAATTGGTTAAAATATATATAATATAAAAAGGAGAATGTCTATATGTGGTGGAACAGCGGATTGGCAAGCGGGCGGTGAAGATTTGATTTGTATGCAAATTAACAGATGGCGGTGGTTATAAAGGTTGCGTAACCATCCAATAGATGGCGTTGTGTTTCGTTAGCCACAGTAACGCGTGGCCAGGTCAGCTAGTTTTCATATGAAAATATTTATAAAAAAATAATAAACAACAAACAAAATTCAACAAGTAACTTCCAAAAAAATAGTACATATTTAAAATGCACGCCCGTCAGTCTACTCCTCAGCAGAATGAAAACAAAAAAGTCACTCAATTTCAGGGGTTTTACGGTGTATTTTATTCACCTCGTTTTTCACGGGTTATTTTTTTTTTTTGTTTAAAGTTTGTTACATAATATGGCGCTCCATACGCTGTCTGGTCCCGATTTATAGCATTCCTGAAAATGTTTTCTTCGCCCTGTAATGTATAAAGCCCAAAAATTATTATTCATCTGTTCAGTGGAGGTCTTAATTTCGTTTGTATTTATTAAACTTGGTCGCGGTCATAACCTATGATTGCAGTGACGGTGATTGGAAATATCAACAAATCTCATTATTTCAATTCACTGGCACTATTACCGGCGGGAATTCGTAAAGGGATACTTTGCGTAATTATATTGTGGGCACCTTATAAATGATTAATCTCGTATTTATTGTTTTTACAATACCACACAGTTATGCATGGGACCTGAAATCCTTACCTTCTGTAACCTAAAATGGATTGTCATTTTCATTGTTATTGTTTGAAAGCATAGAAATCGGTCATAGACTATGGACAATGTGCTAAGTAGAGCTCTATAATTTTTTTTTTCTGTCCGGAACCAATCAATGCTAGCTGTTCTAAGAATACCTCGGATTGTCTATGACAGTTTCTCGTTACATTTTACCTATGACTTCGGCATACGTCAAAACACTGTTGTGTTTACATGTCAGAAAACCTAATAGCGAAGACAAATCAATTTATTATGTGTTTAAATAGGAATGGAGGATAATTATTAAAGATTATTCAAATATTTAAGATATTTACTGAGATTTTAATGACAATGCGGGTAATTCGTTTTTGCTTCGAGTGGAAAATTTGTATAAAGCTCTGTCAAAACCTACTATAAATTATACTTGTAAATTGTTTATTTACTAATGTCTGACTGACGTTTTAAATTTTCATTTAAATGGGCTACTTACATAGAAATTTAAATGAAAAAAAAAAAAAATTTTTTTTTGAGCTACTTACATATTAATTTAAATGGACAAAATTTTTTTTTATTTCAATGGGCTACTTACATATTGATTTAAATAAACTAAAAAATATTCATTTAAATGGGCAACATACACATTTAAAAAAAAAAAAAAAATATAGCAATAACAACAACAACGTACAACTACAACGTACATTAACAGTAATAACAATAACAACAACATTAAGTGATATTTATTATCATTCTTGTATAAATAAAGTACAATTTACACAAAATAGTATTAAGACTTGGAGAAATAAATAGACAATGACGAAACGTCATTATTATCAAGTTCCAAAGATAAGGGTGGGCTTGTACCCCAACCGCAACGTATCGATCCGGCGTCGATTACGTTTACCTTATATGACAGACAGAGGGCGAGAGATGCTTGCTGTCTGCTCAGCAGGCCATGAGTTGCTGACTCTGGTACGGATCATGTGTGCAACATCGTCAGTAGGAGGGCAGTGGATCCGTTGCCTGTAGATGGAGGATACCTACGGGAGGCGGAAGGATTGCCAGCCACTGGTCCATGTGCATACACAAAGTACTACGTGGTGTGGAACTTGTTTGAGTGGTTCGGGTTGTTCTTGGAGTTTTATGACCAACCCTGACATAACATACAACAAGTATTCTGAAATTCTATTTAAAATCGAGTTTTATGTTTTTTCTCACACGGTACTATTTGTAGTGATTTATTGTAAATCACATAACTATTTTCTCAAATACAACAAGTCTAAATTAATACGTGCACACCTTTATATTGTCGTAAGTTATGCTCTACGTTGTTATGAGCCAATAAAATTCTAGCCCATTTAAAATTAGTCGCACATGACTCGAAAACATGATTTCTCATATCAAGTATCGAGCATCATTGAAAAGGGTCTAAATTAAAGACTAATACAACACAAAATTCAAAACAAGTATGTCTCGTAACTAATCAAAACACTCATAAACAAACACAAAATATGTAACTAGTAATAAAATGTCATACATTTAACTTAAATTTTTTTTTTTTTTTTGCCATAAATATGAAGTTTTTTTTATCTAATTTCGATTTCAAACCGGTATGATCAACCGAGTTGAAACGACCCGACATTCTGACAGTCATTAGTCCTGTCACGGTCGCCACAAAATGTTATGAAAATATTTCGTTGGAGCCAAAATGTTATGGATATATAAGCTTCCAATGTAAGATGGAGAGCAAGAGACAAGTGAGATTATTTCTGGAGAATTTGTATCTCAGGCGTGGACCTTAAGCAGGCGGCTATAAAATACTTTGTATGAGGATAGGTCATTTAATAAAAGAGATTATTGCTTTGAGACAGTTAAATTACTTTATTAACATTTACAAATAAAAATCAGGGCTAGACTAAATGGGCAAATCTGAATGGTAAATCTGGCAGGTAAATCTGAATGGGCAATGTTATGGAGCGTTAGTACCGTTTAAAGTTGATGAATGGGTGATGCCATACGTAGGCGTTCCATGATGCTGCTTGCTGCCTTCGGAGATGTGCGGTCAGCTCCCTCCGCTGCTGACATGTGCTGAACGGCAGGCTGGAGCGACGAATCAGGCCTCCAGTCCCGCGGTTTCCCAGCGACGTCCCGTCCCAGGGCGGTTGCCAGCCAGCCGACTATGTTGATGACGGCCAAGGTGGGCGATCTTCGGCCGCATCTATGCGAGCACCTCTGGCTCCAGGTGTAGTCGGAAGGTCTTGTCATGTCTGCGTCCGCAGATGCTGGATGTGTTTTTAAACCAGCAGAAATAATGGGCTCCCACGGTACTCTGCTGCTGATCCAGGATTTTAATCATTGTCCTGATGGTCCTCAATGATGGATGCCGCTGATGGGCGCGGATATATATCAATCTTCACATGTTGATAAAATAATGGCGAATATGACTCTTTGATTACGTCGAGCCCGCCACAGGGACGGTGGCCGTGGTCACCTGTGGCTGCTCAAAGAATGAGGAGCTCTCTTTTCAAATCTCCTGATTTGAATTTGTCCAGGATCAGCAACTGTTGCATTCAAAAATATTGCAGGGCTCGCAATATTACCAATGCCCAAATGTCAATAAGCAAGCATTAGAGGTGCCACACACCGAAACTATAAATAAAGTGTGTGTAAGAGGGTGCACACACCTTGTTACAGAAATTTTTATGTAACAAGTTGCCGTTTTTTTCAGTTCGCGGTAATTCTGATTTATTTTATTAATTCTTATTATTTTTCTCTTTTCAGTTACCGGAATCAACCTACATTTGATATCCCCTATTGTGTGCATGGTTTGCATATTCTACACAACTCTGGTAATTATTATTTGGTAAATCGAAACCTTGGTTATTGTTATTACAAAAAAAATGATGTGCTTCTCAAAATATAACATATCTCATTACTAAAGACCGGATTATATGCAAATGCATATTTGCATATGCATTTGCATATTTAGACCCTTTTCAGTGGTAGTTGCATATTTTAGCAAAAAAATTGAGATCTTGCATATTTACGCTCGATCTCCTCCATCGTTCACATAGTGACACTATAAATGTCAGATGGCTAAATGCGCGGCTAGTGAACTTATCACCCCACGACTAGTGAAAACGTTTGGATTGGCGTTGAATGAATCTACTCAGGTTATGAAGAAATTCGCCTTATGAATTCCTCGTTGCCAAAGCTATTCCCGCGTAAACTCAAAGAAAAATTTAAAAAATTACTGAACAATAACCCAGGGTTTGAACCCTTGTGCCAAATTAACTAGGCTTAACCTGGCTACCTAGAAATTTTAACAATATAAAGTTTATTAAACTGTTATATTTTGCCTATGTTAGAAGTCAACTTGAGTACAATTCTCCCGTCTGGAATCCACATTATAGTATACATGTACAAGCTGTTGAACGAATACAAAACAAATTCTTACGTTTTCTAAATTTTAAAATGGGTATTCCAGCAATTATGTGGAACTACAACACTATTTTAAATGATATGAATATGCTTAAATTGTCCGACAGAAGAATTTTCACTGACTTGGTATTTCTATATAAAATTCTAAATGATTTAGTTGATAGTCCGACATTGCTAGAATTGATAAGCTTCCGGATTCCACTACGTAAAACCAGAAGTCAGGATTTATTTCAGTGCAGAAATTCTGCACTGAAATAAATCCTGACTTCTGGAACTAACTACCATATGTATTTCTCTTTGCCCAGAATACTAATGGAGGGAAATAATTATACCAAGTCAGTGGACATCTTCAATTTATCTTTAAACAAATACAAAATACTGTTACTGAGGCAGTTCAGTTATGTACAATAAATACTATATATTGCGTTGCGAAAACCTATTATATTTCTTTGTTAAAGAAATAGTATTTATATATTATTTAATCATAGTGTAATTTGTAAATTTCATACTTATATAAAAGCCCCGTAAAAGGGCGAAAATAAAAAAAAATAAAAAATTGATAGCTTCATGAACGGGGCAGGTCAAATTTTGCCCAGCACAATAAGTTCAAAAATCGCACCCAAATTTAAATTCTGTCCAATCACATCAATAGACGTAGAACGCTCCTTTTCCGCTTCCAAAAATATGTAAAGCGATCGTAGACGCAATTTGTCTACAGAACATTTAGAACAGTACTTAGTCATACAAGTTTTTAAAGGTAAATTGTAAATTTCATTGAATACATTTTGTAATTGATATTTTCGAAAATACGATCGTTATCCTTGAGAACTAATAGCTTACTAAAATAAAAAAAATGCTTAAAAATATGACTTCATGTATTATTTCATATTGCAAATTTTGCCCTTTTGATGGATTTTCGTGCATATTTTAGCTATTTTTATTGCATATTTGCATGCATATTTTGGGCTGTTTTTGTTGCATATAATCCGGTCTTTACTCATTACTATTTAATTTAAGTATGATGAAGTAATTGGTAATAAGTTTTTTATTTTTCTTTCGTCACCGAATGTAATAACAACACAAAACTACCCACATTTCTCAGCTACAGCTGACATTTTCAAATGCTTATTTGATTCGTTTCAATATTAAAAAATTGAGAAAAATAGATAAAACCAAGTGGCACAGTGCTTTATTTTTATTTTCGGTTACATAGACAAATCAGAGAGTGACCGGACAACTCGACAATGTTCAACTCCATCACTTATTTGTAATTGTTATTTGAGTTAAGTTAGGTTAGGTACGGGCTAATTTTTTTTTTATTTTATCTTCTTTAATGACTTTTCAAAGGGGGTTTGAATTGCACATTGTTGAGTGGTCATTGTACCATTTTAAAACTCGTGTTGAAAATATTGATTTTGAAAAACATAAATTAATTAAAAAATTTCAAAATGAGAATTTTGTCATAAAAAATTTCAACATGAGAACTTTCTCAAAAATTCAATCAAATTTATCAATAAGATAATCTACCATTATGGTAGATTAGTTTTCCTGAACATTTTCATTGAACAAGATTTCTGTTAAAATTTCGAAGCCGTCAGAGAAGCTACACACATCAAATAAAAAGAGATTCTAATCTCTTATTTATCGCAACCTATTCTTTTTTTTTTTTTAATTTCAATAACAAGGTTTGTACATGTATGTATGATGTATATAATAAGTATGGATTCATTTTTTTTTTCACAGACCTCCTCACTAGGATTTCCTGTTCTGAGGTGGCCTGTAGTTTTTTAAAATATTTGTATTTGGTTATGGATTGTCTTTATATCGTCTTCATGATGTTTGTAATTCTGACCTTGTCCTTTGTACAGTTCCTTTACATGTTTGGATTAAAAATGATTAAAAAATATTTTTTTTAGTACCTAGACACCAGTGTCCCAAACAGGATGAAATGTTTTAAAATTATTAAATGTTATGTCCCTCATTATGGAAATCGAAACAAATCAAATTAATCATGAAAATGCTCAAAAAAATATTTTTTTATAGAATAATCATTTCATTTTCTTTTTCAAGATGAAATCCTGTTGAAGTATTTATATAAAATTTTCTCAGTAACGTGTGAGAACGATATCCCTATGGTGGCTTCGTCCTCCTACATCTCCGTCGTCGTCTGTATTTTATTTCTTTTGTGATATTTCTTAAGACACCTTCGTCGAAAAACTCCCCCTCTTTGTCTGTGAATGCAGAAATCAGTGCGTAGGATCATATAAAATTTATGTATTTATGTAGTTGTTCTATACAGCAAACATTCAAAATTATTCCTTTGTCGTTGAAGATATTCAATTGAATTTTCGTTTTTATGAAAATCCCTTCACCTCCTTAGTTATTGATATAATATATTTTGCAAAAGATTACATTTCCAGACTGATTTAAAATGTTTTCTCTACATTCTGAAGAGACCTAATATCGTCTGTTTGATGATTTTAAAGTACATGTCGATGGCTAAAAGCCAAGACTGTTCAAATTGATTTGCGAAAATGAGTTGAACTAGAGAATCCAAATTTTGTTAAAATCTGGCATCCTTATTTCCGCTTTTCGGCAGATTTATTTAACGCTCATAGAGCTTTTACAAAAATAATAATGTAAAATTTTTACATAAAGCAGAAACAAAATACACATTTATTTATTGAAAAATAATGGAATCCATAAAAACATGAGCTGCACGTCTCACTAGGGCATTCCTGTATCGTCATATATTATATGTCATTTAAATATCATATTGACACGTTAAAGTGTATTATATATATAATATATGTTTGAATCAATAAATTAATATCAGTAGGAACAATAAATACTTTTCATGTTATTTCGTAGTTACATTATAGATTTGTTATATATAGTGTATTTGCAGCACGTTACAGGGTGCAAGTATCGCCCGGTGAAAGACCACTCTGCAGAATTGAAAAGTTGCTTGTAATATTACGATTTAATAGCCATACTTGGTGACCACATGTAAATATCAAGAAACTTCCCCAACTTGCTCTTCTCATTTCCTTCCCAGTGTGATAAAGGAAGCTTATATTTTTGTTTCTTTGACGTGACTGTAGCCATGGTAATTTGGTAATATTTATTATCCTGCACACTCCTGGTACGGTTTTTGGTTCTTGGTTCGCTCCCTTTTCGAATTTTGATCGGTATTTGGATGTTTATTAATCAATCGAATTAAGTGGAACATGTTTTCGCCGTCCTTTGGTTTACATTCATTTACTACGAAAAAAAAAAATTTTGAACAATAAAAGTGGTGAAAACT
The DNA here is from genome assembly GCA_917880885.1 of Limnephilus marmoratus. Classification (NCBI taxonomy): domain Eukaryota; kingdom Metazoa; phylum Arthropoda; class Insecta; order Trichoptera; family Limnephilidae; genus Limnephilus; species Limnephilus marmoratus. Next base: position 36,894,359 of record OU862920.1, on the reverse strand, counting down.
AAGTATTCTATTAATTTGAAATGTATTTTTATTTAACTGTAATTAATCGGAAACGCAAATGCCATCTACACCCTTTACTCAAAATAAGCTCAGAAATTACTAACAAAAGTCTGTCGGGTATAGATAGCTTGTTACCACGGTATGATTGGATAATAAACTCACTACATGCGACGTCTCTAAAAGTGCATATTCAAACATCAATCATGGGACGTCTATGGGACAGATGAGCAGCATCGTCGATTTTAATTCTTGTCTTTTTACACCAGTGCGCAGTGGGGAGGTCGGTGCATTGAAAGTACTGTTATCTTACATACAAATCTGTACCCTAAAGGATAAACCACGTAAGTCCAGAGCTAAGTCTATAGCTGTGTGTGGTTTATCCTTTAAGGTACAGAAATATAAACCTATTCGATTCTTCGTACACATGCCTCCCGTCTTCCCACCAGCCAATTTTAAAGTTGCTAGCCTAGCTCAGAAGCTCTCCAACCGTCCCGAGGCACCAGGGATACGTTCAGAGTTACCTCCTTCTAGATTGGTTGCATACCAGAGACATCTTTCGCCCCATTAAACTTATTTAGCTCTTCTCATCTTGCTTGAGTCGGTCGGAAGAGATTGCTTCCAGAAATTGGCGAGATGAGCCACAAATGATTATTCTAATACAAACCATGACTTTTATTAATATTTTTAACAACATTTTCATTTTTTTAATGTTGTTCAGACGATTCAGAGATCGAAGAGAGATTCACATGCAGTGCAATCTCTAACGATCAATTGTTTAAATAGGATTTCATTTGCGCGAATAAAATCCCATTACGTGACTTCCCACCCCAGCCGTAGCCAAAGTGCTTTCTATCGAGTGAATGCATTCGCTGTTGTAATTGCATGGAGTAGAATATAAATAGTGAGACCACCATGCTATTTTTCATTGATTCTTTTTTACTTATCAACCTCAATGTCTTGAAATACATTTCTGTTTGGAAATTCTTTATAGGTTAACCATTCGGGAATATTTTAAACATGTGCACGCACTTGAAGAATATTTCATTAAAATAATGTCTAAATACAAAGCGAAATAACTAAATATGTTGAGTTCTTTGTATATATTACGTCTTATATATTAGGTTTAGGTATATTATAATTAGGTTTATTAATAACTAGCTCGGGTACGCGGCTTTGCTCAGGACAACATTCGAGAATGTTCTGGAATGTTCCACGATGATGTTCCCAATTCCCTATCCCCGAACATTAAGAATGTTCCTGGGTGTTCTGGAATATTGTGGAATGCTCTCGAATACTCTCGAATGTTTCGGACTGTTCTAGAAATTTAATTCACGGGTATTCGGTTCTAATATAATACGAAGAAATCCACAGTCCCGCGCAAGTCTCCTTTGGTGTAGTGGTATAAAGCGCCTGACGAACCTCAGCGGCTAGACATTCAGCGGACCAAGGAATCCCACGAAATCCAAAAATTAAAAAATTAAATTACTTTTGTAAAATCAATTTCCAATCCTCAAACAACTCCAAAATGAACATGCAAAAGAAAAACAAAAAAGAAACAACATCTAGCGACTCCGAAGAAGAAAACACAAATACCAATAAGATGACCAACAACTGTGTCTATAGGATAAGATGTAGGAACTGGAATTCCACGACAAAAATATTTAAAAAAATCATCCTTCACATTGGTAAAAAAAATTGCTTCGTAGTCTACTTTAGTTTTCTGAAGGAATTGCACACTCTGATTTTTTTAACTATCTGACCATCTAATTACCACCTTCAACACCTTTTAGCACTTTTTACCATATTTTCTCATGTTTTACCATATTTTAATGGTTTTGAGGAGTTTTTATGAAACGTAGGTAACTATATCAAATGTGGCAATATTTCGCCATGATTATCCAGATAGTCATCCAGATAGTCATCCAGATATTCATCCAGATCTACCATTTTGTCCGTTGTCCAATGTACAAAATGTACCAACACCCACCATTTGATTAAAAATTAATATTTTGTATTGACACCATTTATTTTAATAAATACTTAAAGCCAAATATTTACAGTTGATCCGAACCTGCAACAGGGTTGTCAAATTTAAAAGTGAATGGTAATTCGTTTTCATAATTTTGAATGTACATATGTCTAAGCATAAATTTGTTGCTTTCTGTGAAAGGTGAAAATATTATTTATGTTGTTTTTGTACTTTCAGGGAGGATTGAAGGCAGTTGTATGGACCGACACGTTGCAAACTATTTTGATGTTTGGAGGAGTAATTTTCGTCATGGTTTACGGGACCATCAAAATTGGTGGAGTTCAAACTGTTTTTGATAGAGCTGCCAAGGGAGACCGGCTCGAATTTTTCAAGTAAGAAATGAAATGGGTTATGCCACAATATAATGAAAAAACAAGAATAGAAGTCCCTTCCGTTCAAATTTGAGTGGGAACAAATTTTCAACTTAACTCACTAGCACCCTATCCTTTTTTAACTTACAGCGCCTGACACTGTAGATCTCCATCCCATTTGAATTTCGTAAACACAGTTTTGTATTGGATATTTGTGGTCCGGTTGAATAAATATTTGGATCACGAAACGTGTCCATAAGGCAATTCTTGTGCTCTTCTTTATTATACGTATTAAGTGATTAATTTATTTTTTGTTCCCGTAGAACTGTTGTACACGAACATTTTAGAGAGATTACAGATGAACTCGAATATTTTAGAGAGTCTCCACTTACACAAAACAGATATTCTGTATCAAACACACGTGCAAGAAGTAAAATTATACAGATGTATTTTTAATCAAAGTAGAAGTATTTTTCAATCTTTTATTGTTGTACCATCGTAACTTAACACAATATGGTTATGGGGCAGTTTTTACCACGTTGTGACGAGAGTCAAAAGATAGTCGATAAACTGCCTCACTATAGTGACGTTGAAACTCAAATGAGTCATTTTAATGTCTTTTGACGTTAAATTTCGAACCATACGAGTTTTGATTCCACAGATGTATCTAGTCTCTTCTTTATTCCCGAAAAGGATTTTCTATAACATTTTTACACAGGTACGTAGGTGCCTATTTTATGCGATTTTACAGAAAGTGTGACCAATTAGAAAAATCCCTTTTGGATTGGAATGCTGAAGTAGCTTTAAACTATTTATTTTAAAATTTATGATCCAAAATGACTCCTTCTCTTTAAGAGCGCTTAACCAGCCAGCATTTAAAAATCCACATTTCGTCGAAAGTTGTTCTTACGATCGTGCAGGGCGGTTACAATGAGAAAGATTAATTATTCTCCGTACAAACTTTTTAAAATTATAACTCAATACCGAAATTATTTCAATCCAAATTAGCTTTAATTTATACCTTCATCCAAAAATGCTGAAAGGCGTGATGATAAAACTATTAAAATAATGTACTTTTTGTAATTATTTTTTGATTATAAGTATTTATCATTTTTCAATAATGTCTAAATTTAATAAGAATGTTAAAAAAATCTGAAATATATTAGTTTGTAAGTGCGCAAATACATACACAAATGGACCAATTTTCGTCAAGAAACACATGTACGTACATATTTTTTAATGATTTTATTGAAACGAAAATTAAAATTCTAAAACATGCGTTTGCTAGATAATGTATTGATTTAAATTACTGCATGATTATATTATTTGAAATGGGTGTGGTATAATACGAAATCTTTTTTGAAAATTTAATAAATCTGCCAACGACCCATGGAATAACCTTATTACACTAAAAATTTAAAAAAATTCTCAAAATTTTAAATACGCGAATGCTAGATAAAAGAACAATCTTTCGAAATCCATTTATAATTTTTTGTGGAAAAGAGTCAATTCGTCTAAAATCTGATTTGTAAATGACATATTTCTGGTTTTCTCTGGTAATGCCCTCTTAACAACCAAAAGGATTATATTTTAATAGCTGCTATCTATAGTAATTGTAATTAATGTTAAAGGTCCAAAGCTAAGTGGTCCAAAACGAGCACAGTATCGGTTCGCACTTAATAATAGTAACAAGTAAGGAATAATTCAGCTTTATTGGTGCGATTAGGAACAAAACATTTTTGGTCAGGTTATTCGTATCACGGGAATGAGCTTTCTTTCTAAAAAAATTAATGATTTTATATTTATTTAGATGAGCACTTAAAAAAAATGAAGTGATAAAATAATAAAATGTTATTATGTTTTCTTTTTAGTTTCAAATTGGACCCCTTTATCAGACACACATTTTGGACAACGACCGTCGGCAACTACTTCATTTGGCTCGCCTCCTGCTCCGTGAACCAGGCCATGGTGCAGAGGTGCTTGGCCATGCCATCCCTCAAAACCGCCCGAATGTAAGCATACAACCTCTTTACCTAGCGATAACACTAACTTATTTAATTTTTCGAAGAAAACTTCTTCTGGAAGGTTTTCACTTTGTGATGGCATTATTTATTTTATTAACCCCTATTGGGCGGCTGGCTACATTTGCGAATGTTCCCTGGAAACGACGTGAATTTTCAGTTTTGCAACTTATATATTAAAATTCTAATTACTCTGCAATCTGAAGATTTGAAGATTTAATTTAAAATGTGTACTACGAAAAATTGTTTAATGCACAGTTAAAAATAATAACAATAAAATTTTGAGTAGAGGTCAACTAATAAATAAACTTATAATTACCACAAAAAATGTAGCCTTCCCGCAAATAATCAGTCATAGAATAGTAATGGTATAGTTTATCGTAAAACTTAAATAATATATGTCATAAATGTACTTTACCACATAATGTTATAACAAATAAAAACCTTTTTTTTTCAACGAATATACGTAAAAAAAAAGTTTTTTTCAGTCACTATAAGAAATCGCACTTCTCACTCACACACATTCAATTACGCTGCGTCGGCATTGAACACGGTGACCACGCGTTAGTTTTGTGGGACCGGGCGTGTTTTATCAATTAAAAGTTTTGTACTGCGTGATATATTTTAAAACATTTTGTAGGGCATAAGGCAACTTCACAGTCACTACACCAATGACGAGTCTGTCTTCGTTTTTTTGGCTCTCGCATAGTGTTTTTACAAACATAACATCGCCGGTATGATGTTTGTCGCTTTGAGTTGACTGTTAGAATTTTAAAATTAAACTGTAACTATTTCTCCACGCAGGCAAAAAACTCTGTCCATCTATTTCTGCCGGGGGATTAATTTCTAATAAATCAGAATCTTCAATTTCACTGTCACTTTTTTCTGGAGGATTATCTGGATCCTCTAAATTGTCCACTCTATACTCATCGTCGTCACTCTTAGAAAAATCTGAATCAATGTTTAAAACATATCGTTCTACTCTTCCTCTGCCATTGTTGAAACGGTAAAATTGAGATCAAAAACATAACATAAATATTACGCTTAGATTATTGCAATGGAATATATGCAAGTCTTCCAAAATATCAAGTCAACAAATTACAATCCGTTTTCAACGCTGCGGCAAGACTTATCACCGGCGTATCTAAATATTCCCACATTTCAGAGCATCTCAAAAATCTACACTGGCTTAAATGTCCTGAAAGGATCCAGTTTAAGCTCTGCTGGATGGTATTTAAGTCCCTTAACGGAATGGCTCCGGCTTACTTATCGGAATTGTGTATTCCAGAAAATTCCAATTATCGTCAGTCAACCCTGAGGTCAGCAGCGTCATCAGCTATCGGAAGGTTAAAGGAACCAAAGCGCACACCAGATACTAAGTTCGGTGAGCGCGCTTTCGGAGTGTCAGGACCTAAAGCCTGGAATGGACTGCCATATGACTTAAGAATGATCACAGACGCGGCGGAATTTAGAGCTAGACTTAAAACTCACCTTTTCAGACAGTCGTATCCATAAACTCAAAATCTTTCACCTTCACATTCAATGCCCTCGACACCGTAAATAACTAACCTGTAAAAACGTAGAAAAAAAAGAAAAAAAAAAAAAAAAAAAAAAAAAAAAAAATAGGTCATTTCATGAACATTCTCCAGCCCTAAATATCAACAATACTTTTGCCACTAATCTCTAACAGTCCTAAATTCTCCAGTATTTTAAAATAAATACCAACTCTAGATACTTTTGCAACTAATCTATTCATAAATGTAATACTAGGGAAGCAAATAATGTAAAATCATGCAATGTCCAGTGTGTTAACTGTAATGTCCTCCGCGTGCAAATAATAATAATAATAAATAAATTTGGACAACTTATATAGCGCTGTTTTTGCGAAAAATCGCCTCAAGAGCGCTGTACAAATTAGCTTGGATTTTACATTAGAATTTACTTAACTTAGGAGGCTAGATAACAACTCGTCTTGCAGCTATCAAGCGCATGGATTATTGGAATTCTAGCCCCCCGATAAATTAAATAAAATAAAATATCTTTTTTATGTACGTATTTTAATTTACTTAACTATGTAGGGGGCTAGATAACCACTCGTCTTGCAGCTATCAAGCGCATGGATTGTTGGAATTCTAGCCCCCTAATAAATCAAATAAAATATCTTTTTATATGTACGTATTTTAATTTACTTAACCATGTAGGGGGCTAGATAACCACTCGTCTTGCAGCTATCAAGCGCATGGATTGTTGGAATTCTAGCCCCCCAATAAATTAAATAAAATAAATAAAAGTGCAAAGCCGTATCTTCTCCATAAACTTTCTAATTAAAGTGTGTTTATAGGAAGTGACCAGCCAGGTAAGTATGTTTCTGTATCCATTTATAAATAGTAAAATTAGTTAGAACCTAAGCATTCCTAATAAATTGTACAGCGCCCTTGAGGTGATTTTTCACAAAAACGGCGCTTTATAAATTATCCAATTATTATTATTATTATTATTATTAAAATTCACGTAACAAAACACGACGAACTGCACCAAATCTTAATGTTTATAATATAACACCAAGAAGTCATAAGCAATCTCCAGTTACCGGCGCCTCGAAACGATCAAAACTAATGGATACCCTACAATATAAACAAACACACTACAAACGCATGTACCGAAATGCGATCATGGCGCGACCAGTACACAGGCATGCTGTAACGTAACTGTGTGAGTGGCATATGGCATATCTTCCAATAGGAGATTTCTGTGAGATGAGATGTTACAAAAACTGCTTAGAAATTAAAAACTCCCAAGTAAAAGTGTTAATATATTTTTTATGAGGTAGATAAATCATCAGGCTAATGAAGAATCCCTTTTCTTTCGTCTTTGATCAGTAAATAAGCGTTACAAATACTAATTAAAGTGACTCACGCTCCGTGGCTACGAATGTAGCCAGCCGTCAGCTAGGCCCGATTTATCCGGGCTGCAAATGTAGCCAGCCGCCCAATTGGGGTTCAAAGACAAATATCTTTGTATACATCACTTTATTTTATACACACTACTGTTTCATGAACAACGTTCACATCATCAGGAGTAAAAGTGTACTGTTCAATTTATTATTCGCATAAAATGCCGGTTGAATATTACCGGGCATATTATTAATTATCATTTTTGCGGTATCGTTAGCATTTTGAATATTTTCCTACTTAAACGGTCTTTCCCTTCTAATGATATTGTAATCCCAAATTCCAATAAACCTCCCCCATTCTTACCCCTCCCCCTTCCTTCTAACCCTTCCCTTGTATTCAATCCGTGACCTGTTTTTAATTTGTAACTTCAGTACACTTTTACTCCTGATGATGTGAACATTGTTCATGAAACATGTAGAGTGTGTCTAAAATAAAGTGATGTGTACATAGTTATTTATCTATTAATAAACTAATTATTTCTTTATTATTTCACTAGCTGAACCCAGCACTGCCCGGGCTTTTTTTTCAAAATCAGATATACGACCTTCCTCTCGCTTTTAAAAGTCAAGTGTGCAAATTTTCATCAACCTCGGAATGAAACTTTAGATTTGCATAAAAACAAAGTTCGCCCGCTGCCACAGACCATCTTATTTATAAAAATGGATGGACTAGCTGAAGTCCCCGGCATTGCCCTAGTTTTGCGCAGAGATTTTCAAAATTAAATGTACCTATACATTAACCTTTTTCTCCTTACCATCCCCTCTATCTTCAGCCTCAAAATACACCCCAATCGAGGATGCCATTGACCAACAGGCTTCAATGGTTGAGACCAGTTGGGATTTAAGTGCAGTATTCATTTAAAACAGGAACATCTCAACCTTCCTCTCTCCGCTCATCAGTCTTTCCCCAATCCTTCAGCCTCAAAACATTTTTTAAACCGGGTTTCAGAAGTTCTCCTGATCCCAAGCCTTATGCGGTATCATTTATATATTGCGTAATCTATACATACATATATAGCAGTGTCGTTTAGAGAAAAATAAAACATTTCTCAAGCTTCGGGTTTTTATTGAACTTGAAATGACCAAAACGCGAACGAACAAAATATAAAGTAAGACTATTCCACGACAATAAACTATTTAGGTTAATAGTTCGGTTCAGGTCGTCAGTTTCCTGGTGTGTAGGATCGTAGGATGCACATTTGATAGTTGGATAAACCGAGTTAAAATGAAATAGCTGACACCGCCAAAGCTGACAATGCGGTGCGGTGCAGACTACCGTACTAAAGTAATGAAAAAAAAAAGGAAAAATAGTCAATAACCTAACCCAAAGTAACCTATTAAACCATTTTTTTTCATCTGACTTTTTAAAAATTCTTTTAATGAAACAGTGTAACGTTGGAATGAAAAATATATTATTGAAATGGAAACTTCTTTAGCACCTCGATGAAACGGAAGCGAGCGACAATAAACAGAGACAAACACATACATCTCTGGGATTTAACCTGCGAGAGAATGCGATACCAATAAAGTATTTCTTCATTTTTTTATTTTAACTTTGTGTAAAACTTCAAATTGTAATATTTAATAAAATGAAGACAAAATTAGCGTAACTCAATCAAAATTCTGGAAACTGAAAAATCAGAAAAATATTTTTTCACCTCTGGGACTCGAACCCAGGACCTTTCGCTTTCCGGACAAATGCGCTATCACTTTTCCTGGGTCCTGAATTGCACACTATGATTTTTTTTCCATAGTCACTTTTTAACAGATGGTATTTTTTGTTTGGTTGAAGTCCCGTAATGCTGAAGATGGCACAATAGTTAACTTTAGTTGGATACAAAATTTTTTTGAAGTGAAAACATCTTTATCACCATTGTGATTTGAAACTTGATGAAAAGTAAAGTACTGACACTAAAAAGCGAAAAACACATACATCTACAGGATTTAGCCTGTAAGAGAATGAGATAAGTATTATCGGTTTCATGATTGTGCTGGTGCAGTGCTTCCACACTCTTGTCTACTTTATTTTTTTTTAAGGTTTCACGTCTACCGTGTGTGAATTGCACACCCCGATTTTACATACGATTTTACAGACAATACATAATATCATTTTAAAACGTTTCCACAGGGAATTATGTAAACATCTTCGACTTTTCGATCATGGTAACGTGAAGATTAAAAATGAGCTAGCGAAAACCACTTGGAAATAATATTTGACTGGCGTTCATTGCAAGAGCGGTCACATTTAAAAACCTTATTTGCCCGGAGAAAAGAAAGAGCTTGAGAAAACACAGTTTACTTAAGTAAATCGTCCGCGTTACCATAAGAAACTCTATACATGCAAATAATTATAAACCTGTACCTAAACATTTTTATTAGAATCTCGAGGTCTTATACCCCCTCTCCCTCGGTGTTTCTCCTCATTTCTATGGCCTGCTGTTTCAATTAAATCTTTTCTTTACAACGTAAATTGGATTTTTATGATGGAAATGCTTCAAAAATATCGTAGATGTTGTGAAACTTAGCATTATTTGCCTATGTTTGAGTTTGAAAACAAATAACAAAACGATCTCTAAATTTGCTTTGTTTTCAAAAAATCATTTTTTTACGTTAGTTGTTGATGATTTTTTCTCCCGTCGTCGTATGTAGATCCCTGCGATATGGTGGACGAAATATTATGGTACATATTATTTCGTTATAATACTAGCGCAAATCCATGAAAAATTGCGGAATATGATAATTGCAGAATTTATCATATTCCGTGATTGATGATGCCGCTCGAAGTCCCGAAAACACTTCTGGATGGAAGAGAGAGAGACTCCTCAGAACACCTCTTATCCCAGATGACTGGTGGAAACTAGAATGACAATCGGCCAAATGTCCGTCTCGTACAAGACCCCACTGAGACACAATGTGGGTTCTCATTGCCTCGCAAACTCTGGCCCGCCATCAATAAGATAAGGTGTTCCCATAGCCATTGTGCCCACACGGTGCATAGATGAGGCCATAAAGAGTCGGCGATATATGAATGCGGTGCGGTGCAGATTACCATACTAAAGTAATGAAAAAAAAAGGAAAATAGCCAATAACCCAACCCAACGTAACCTATTAAACCATTTTTTTCATCACTTTTAATGACTTTTCAAAGGATGTATTGAGGTTGTATATTTCCAGGTCATCCAAAAAATTTGTACAAATTTTTTTCACTGAAATTTATTGGGATATGAATTTATTTTTAACTCGCCACTCTCGCCAGGTCTACGAAGTCTTAAATTAAAAACACCCGATTAACTAAAGCTCGAGGCTCAAATTCCAAAGCTTGAAGCTCAAATTGCAAAGCTCTAAGCTCAAAGTTTAAAGCTCGAAGCTCAAAGCTCGAACTCGATCCTTAAAATTCAAATTTCAAAGCCAGGAGGCCAAAGTTGAAAGTACAACTGTCAAAACTCAAAGCACAAAGGAAAATCTAAAATCTAAATGATATGTGTGTGATTTGTCTGAAGTGGAAGGGAACGGTAAGAAGTCGGGGTCGCTTAAGAACACGAAGACATGGTTCAAGTAGGTACTTATGTATCTGTGGTAAAGCGAGGCGTAAATATAAGACTGGTGTAACTTATGCAAAATGGATAAGATTAAAAAAGAGATGTTTAGATTGGATGGGTATAGAGAGTTGATGAACGAAGAAAGCAGTGTTATGAGAATATAATGTATGACGAGAAATTGAATGGTAGAAGAAGTTTTGAACGCCAGAGGAAGACATGGCATGATGAAGGGAATCAATAAACTATACCCAGTTTACTAGAAATCACAAGCCCAAAACTTTAACCATTTACAACAGCAAGGGTTCACTTCAGCTATTTATTTAATAGAAATATACACTTTTATTGCGGGGTTGGTGAAATTTAACGTAACGTACCAAATTGACAATAACGTACTACACACAAGAGGTACGTTATTGTATAAGTCTGATTTGTAAACGCCGCGCCGTGCCGGGGAGTTTTGATAGTACCTACCTAATATATAATCGGTGCATCAAAATCAAAATGTCGAATGAATAGTGATGACGAGGCTCTGGTTGAATAGTGACGAGGCTATTCATACCTAGGCTGCACCGCACGCTGGCGCCAATAGAAATATACCGATCGGCGCGGTCTCGGGTCTCGGTATCAGGCAATAAGGAACTCCAGTCCAATTTTTTTTTTTTTAATAAATAATGACCTTCTAACTTAAATAACTGCATTTTTTTTTTTTAGAGCTAGTTTTAATAGTTAAAATAATTGTCAAAGTTTTAATTTTTCAAGATCCCCCGAAAACCACCGTATGTGTAGTGAATCGTGTGACGTCATCACCCCCGAAAAGTTACTATAAAATCGGGCAATCAGCTGTTCAACTAGCGCCATTTTGAAATTCAGAGTTCGAAGTATTCTCCCTAGAGTAGCTTTACTCTTTTTTTTGTGCAGTAGTTTTTGAATATTTTCAATAATAGAGATAAACTAATAAGAGATACCTTTATTTTTGAAATTGAATTATTTAGGCCTAAATAATGTTTCAATAAACACAACAACTAAATCTCTATAAACAATATGCAAATAATCGAATAAGATGAATACGATGGCTCATGTCATACCTACATTCCCATACAATGACTTTTTGGTGCTCAGTGACGTCACCACTACACATTTCGATAATACCAACTTGACGGCGTGTTTCTATACCCGATTAAAAATGGACTTTTTAATATGTTTTTTAAAAACGCTGCGTTTAATATTATTTAATAAAACTTATATATTCAGAATCAGCGTTGATTGGTCTATATGAACATATTTTTTAAAGCCATAATGTTTTTCACTGGAGTTCCTTATTGGATTTTTCAACTTGGTAAGTATATGGGTTCCCACCTTGGTTCGCTCTTCTTTAATATATACTTAAACGACATAGGCTCATGTTTCCAACACTCTAAATTTTTATTGTTTGCAGATGATATGAAAATTTACAAAACGGTTCGCTCTCTATCGGACTGTAAAGAGCTACAAAGTGACTTAGATAGGCTCTGCAACTATTGCACAGCTAACTATTTAGACCTCAATGTTTCCAAATGCCACACTATGTCCTTTACTAGAAACAAGCCCATAATTAACTTTTCATATTCACTCTGCGATGAACCCGTGATCTCAAAAAATGAATGTAAGGACCTTGGAGTCTATTTAGACAGTAAACTTATATTTAATACGCACATTGATTCAATCACTGATAGATCTTACAAAATGCTGGGTTTGAGTAAATTATTTAGAAATCCACATACTCTAGTAATGCTTTACTCCTCACTAGTCAGAAGTACACTGGAATTTGCATCGCCTGTCTGGAATCCCAAATACACCCAATACGTCAATAGCATAGAGCGCATACAAAATAAATTTATTAAGTATCTCGGTTATAAATACAACAATAATTACATCGGCACTCTCCAATCCCTAAAATCCAGGCGAACGGTAGCTGACATGACATTTCTCCATAAAATAATACATAACGAAGTAGCCTGCCCAGAACTTCTATCTCAAATAAATTTTAACATCCCTTCTAAAAGAACTCGCCACACCAACCTTTTTTACATAACTAGTAATAATACGAACGCTGCGGCCAACTCCCCCATTTCTCGCATCCTTCAAAGATTCAACTCAATTCAAAAAACCACAAATACTGATATATTTTTTGATTCCCTCCCTCTATTTAAGAAAAAAATTTTTAGCACACTGAATTCGCACACATAATACACACATCCACACACACCCTTGTTTGTCCAATCCCGATTTCGAGGACTTCAACTGGCTACCCGAATTCGAGGTCCTGTTATATTATATAAAGTAGACATGTATTCTACACTTATACGTATACTCAAGTTAATCTTGATCGTTGCTGTCTATTCGGTTTCATCATACACCCGGTAAGCACCTAGAAAACGGTCCTCAAAAAACCGGAATACACACCCGGTAACTGAGGACTTCCCATATCCGAGGCCTGTCCACGTATTCAGGATTACACTAACGTAAAATACACGGATCTCGGAAGGTCCTCGTTTTAGTGGTCTGTAGTTTTTGGAGGTCTTGGGTCCTCGAAATAGTGTGGAACGAATTTCTTACACGTATCTTGGTAGCAGGCGCGGCTCTTCCTAACGTTCACCCGTGTGGTGAACAGGCAACAAAATTATACGCCTCATCGTATTCCTAAATATTTTATTTAAAATATAAATTTGCACTAAACTTAAAAAAAGGTTCAAAATAAAATTGAATTGCCTATCTAAATATATGAATTTGGTAAGAGATCATTACGGATGACACCCGACAAGCAGTGCACCCCTCCACCCGCGCGCCCGGTGCAACAGCGGATCAGCTAGTAATCGGCGTTCGTAATACGGAAAGTACTGAAAACTTCGAACTGTTCCGACGACAGGTCTCCAGCGAAATAGTATTCTTACTTATAGACTAGGAGGCGATATAGGTAAACCCTACGTCATCGACTACAGACTACACGGATGAAACTACTTTTAAGTGATTATGGGCATTTAGAAAACCTTTAAAAACTGGTCTGCCGGTGCGCCTCTTGGCAGGAGCGGCGCAGTCATGGAAATAGTCAGCGATTTTTTTCGAAAAAATTACGTCATCGACTACACGAACGCGAATGGTTTCATATGATAAAGGTCGATTAGAAAATGAGAAAAAAGCAGGTCTGCCAACCGGCATCCTGGCAAGTTCGCAGGCAGCCGGCGTCAAAGTGGGGTAAAAAATAGAAATTTTTACGTCATCGACTACACGAATAAAACCAATAAATAACTATAGTCCAGATCATTCCATATAAGAATTTCGCGGTCTGCCGATCAGCAGCCTGGCAAATTTTTGTGAAAGATTTAAAAAAAAAAAAATTAATTGTTCGTTTATCTTTATTATTATTTTTATTTCATTATAGTTTTAAAAACTTAGATTGCCATATTTTAAAAAAATAAGCGACAACGATAAAAAAATATATAATTTGAGAGTTCCGAGTGTACCCATCCGTCGGGCGAGCCGTTCGACGCCAAATCACTTACGAAACCTGCTGCGGTGCCCCTCACCGCTGTCGCGTTTCCATATTGTTATACAAATTTATAATAATAATTAATAGTCCTTTTAAGATTGCCTAATAGTCCATAGTAGGTTGAAAGTTCGAAAAACCAACGCACCGTCGCTGTAAGAGCTGCGTTCATCCGTAAAACGAACGGTTCAATAATTTTAATTATAAACGACTTTGTTGTCTTAATTTTTGTGTCAGACTACCCAAAAAACCATAATTTTTTTTAACGATTTTGTATGTTTTATTTGATGATAATGTTACTCTGCGTTTAGTAATTTTTTCAGTAATTTTTTCCGACTCTTCAAGATCCGCATTAATAAAACCCTTCCTACAGCTCCTCCTTAACCCGCTTGACAACATCACACATCCAGGTGGCGATATTCTTCACTTGTCCTTAATTCAGAACGAGGCGTTTTTGTGAGGTGTAGGCAGGGCTGGGCAGTATTTGAAATACAAATACGTATTTTGTATTTTGTATTTGTATTTCAATTACTTCCTAAAAATGTATTTTGTAATTGGTATTTCAATTACTTGATGCTGAGGTATTTTGTAATTTATATTTCAAATACTTATGGCTTCAAAATACATTTTAAAATACATTTAGCGATCTTAATAATGATAATGAAAAAAATAAATTGACATAGATAATACATAGACTAAAAACGCTAGAATCCAGAGCAAGATATGTTAATATTTATTTGTCGTTTTCATCGTTCGCGGTATTTATTCATGAATACATGAGTTTATTGATAATGGATGAAAAAGATTATTTTTAATATTTAATTAAATGAAGACAATATTAGCGAAACTCTATCGAAAATCTGGAGACAGAAAAATCAGAAAAAGATATTGGTTCCACTGGGGCTCAAACCCAGGGCCCTTTGCTTACATAGTAAGTGCTCTATCAACTGAGCTATGGAACCCATTTCCAATTCGGTCACTTTTAATTGTATCATAGGTACTTCGACTAAGAATTACCAACATTATCTTCATTTTCTAAACGCACATATTGCGCATTATTGGTTGCTATCTGTATATATGATACTCAATTTTGGAACTTTATTGGATAACCAACACCTCTGCCATAGGTCACCTCAAGTGGTTCGCTACGTTTGGTGATTTAGCAGGGGTTCCCGGGTTCATGTGGTGAGGTTTGTCTAGATCTTAGAGGCGGATGATCAGGACACACCGAACCCCAGATTCCTACCCACCCCTTAAACCCTTTTTCTTCCAAGAACTCTCCTCTCCTTCCTTTCCTTAAAAAAACCTCCACACAGCATCCCCAAAGATGACATAGGCCCTGAGGGGAATTATTTTCCTCACGGCCTCCTATGCGGAACTCAAATAAAGAAAAAAAAAATCTATTGACCTTTTCTGCAAGTCTAGGATGAATATTTTTATTTTTATTCACAAAGTTAAAAAAAAAAAAAAAAAATAAGTTAATCACAGTAGAGCGCACTTGCAGTGAAATAATACAAAACTGTGCACAAATGTCATATTATTATTATTATCTAACACCTGGATCCTATACCTTTACAAGTGGAGCGGAGGTGAGCTGCATCTTCTGAGCAATATGATTGGTCAATTTTTGCAAGTCTCTGTTTCACTCTGCTCAGCTTTGCTTCTATGAAAACGCACTCTTATACCTATAATACACGACACCTTTTATCAGCCCGATTCCCGCATAGAGACTAGACCATAGACAAAATTTTTCGCTTTTCGCAATCGCTATTTTCATCTCTATTTTCATATCTATGATTTCAATTGGCATCACAGCAAACAGCACATGAACCATATTGTTGCTGTGATGCCAACTAAAATCGCAGATATGAAAATAGCGATCGCGTAAAGCGAAAATTTTTGTCTTAGGTCTCTATACGGAAATCGGGCTTAAAAAAGTTGTCGTGTATTGTAGGCTTTAGATAAGGGCACTTATGTCAATTTATTGCAACCAAAGGTTCTACCAAAACCAAATGTATTTTGTATTTTGTAACTTGTATTTTGTAATTGAAATAAAAAAAAATGGTTAAAATACTGGATTTTGTATTTCAAATACACGACTCGAAAGTATTTTGTATTTCGTATTTTAAATACATGCGAAAACGTATTTTGTAATTTGTATTTCAATTACAGCAAAGCATGTATTTTGCCCAGCCCTGGGTGTAGGTAATAGGGTCATAGAGCGGATTAACGAAGAATGGAAAGAAGAATGTGAAAGAAGAATATATGACGTGGATTAACCAAATACTTGAGCAGGTGTCCTAATTACTTATTAAATATTACAATACCGTACAGCGAATTAAACAGTATTACAGAACATAGTTCAATACGAACTAAACGCAATATTGAATTTTGTTTCAACTGTCAAAAACTGAATTCCTTGTCGGCACAATCTTAATAGTGCAATAATTATTATATTCACACGCACGTAGGAATTTCGAACGACGGGTCCTCGGTTTAGGGCGTAGGTGAGATTTCTTGACACTCGAGCTTGCAGCGCCTCCTGGTGTTCACATTCCGGTATCGGCACCTTTTAACACGAAACCGAGGACTTTGAGAGAGTCCTCGGTTTAGGGTCTGTGTGTGATTTCTAGCATTAGCGGCGCCGCCCTGGTGGTCACACACCCGTACTAATGAAACACTAGCGAAATTAAACACGATATTTTTCACCACGAAAATGAGGACTCTCTCCGATTGGCCCAAAATTTCGACAGTTGACCAATCAGAACGCATAGATTATAGGTACATATTCAGTTTTTCGCATTTCGAATCCGAGGACGTCCTCGGATTCGTGTGAGTCCTCGGATTCTGGGTCTAAAGGCCTGTGAAGGTCCTCGAATAAAGGTGCATACCAACTCATCCACACACATCCACACACCCTCACGCGCACCCTCACACATACAAACACTCTCACACACCCCTCTCCTTCAATAATTTATTAATTTAATTTAGGTATAATGTATTATTTATCTCACAAAAACATAAGTATATAACAGCGACATGTCATTGGTACCAATTATTGTATTAATTCTATAACTTTGTAACTATTTCCCATTATGTAATAATGTACTGTTTGTTTCTGCAAAATAAAAATAAATAATTATTTTAATAAATAAACCCTACAATTATCCTACTCCTGATACTCTGCATACGTCTTTTTCTTTAAGTTTAGTTTTCTGAAGGTTTCACTTCTACCGCGAGTGAACTGAACACATGATTTTTTTTAAGTGAAATTTCTCTAGCACCATTGTGATTTGAACTCGATGAAACGGAAACGACATTAAAAAGAGACAAACACGTACGTAGGATTTAGCGTGCGAGAGAATGAGATAGAATGAAACCTTAAGCTGGGTCCACACATGTTCTTTTGTCCGTTCCGTTCCTCCGGTCCGTACCTCCGTTCCGTATCAAAAACTCTGGACGCAAGTAAAAATAGCCCGTACCTCCGTAACGTCACTGCGATCATCGGCAGGATCGGCATCGCGTGTTCATTCCATTCGACAGAGAGAACGACCTGCGCATGCCGCGATCACGTCCAGACTGGCGCATACCCGTATCGGCCGTATCGTATCGCCTTTGAACGGGCCGAATACCGACTCCCGATGGATCGGGGCGTACCTCGACCCGTATCGTCCCGCCGTAACACCGTACCGTTCCGAACGGGCGTCCAAGCGTTCTTGATCGCGACGCTGATACGGAACGGAGGAACGGAACGGACAAAAGAACATGTGTGGACCCAGCTTTACCTACGTATAGTACGGCATTGGCCGCTTTGATTATGAGCTCACTTTTCAAGGCTCCTATTGGTTGAAATCGTGCAGGTGTTGTTTTTACCTCTGCCGCGTGTGAACACTGTGAACTGCACTCATTTTTTTATTGTAGTTTTATGGTTACAGATTATGTTGTTTTTTCCTAAAAACTCCATAACAGAGAATTTGAAAGGAGTATTTTTCAACTTTGTTTATTTTGTTTCCGCGGAATATTGACTTTTAGTGCAATAAATATACTTACACATTTTGTTCTAAAAAAAATGTTTTTTGTATGTATTTGGCACATCTATCTACATAGTATATACCCCTTCACACCCATAATAATATTATACAGGGTATCAAGGGACGTAGATACGTCACTTACTTTAACCAGTTATTCCTGGTTAATGTGGAATAAAAAATGTATATGAAATTTTGGTCTCCGGTGATATTTTTGTTTTTTTTCAACTAAAAACAAAAAATCATTAGGTATCAGATAGTTAGGGGCGGAGTTAGTGGTTTCGCGGTTACTCGGCTGAGTGATCAGTGACTACATGTGAAAGAATTTTTTTGGCTTGATTCCGAGGAAAAAAATATGAAAAAAGAAAATATCTAACTAGTCACCGGAGATCAAAAATTCATTGACAAATTTTGCTCCAAATAATGTCAGGATTCACAATTTTTAAATAATTTAAATATTACAATAGTAATTAGTTTATCATGTTGCGAGTAAATTGCACGAGCTAAAGCTATATTAAGTTTACAATAAAGCACAAGGCAAGTGAACGGAGATAATAAGTTACTAATTTCACATCGATCACTGACTTTTTTTTTAAATTTGAAATAATCATGATGAAGTACTATATTAAGTTAATTAAAAAAAATAATTATAATCATTACATAGATAAGTACGAAAATTTTAAAATGAGGTTTCACAGAAACTCTGTCAGTTACTAATAAATACTTTCGAACGAAAAGCCCTTTTTAAAACATCGCTTTTTAAATTAATATATTCTACGTCAACTATTTTCAGGTCACAAAGTAATTTTGCAGCTTTTATTTGTACACTTTTCTGTAATTACCTGTATAGAGTTTTTATGTTGCGTGTTTCATATACTTCAATGTATTGGTATTTCAGAAAATGTGTTAGTAATTAGCAGTTATCTCTACATATTACAAATTAAAGTCCTCTGTCACGTTTGTCCGTCAGTTTGTTCGCGATAAACTCGAAAAATACTGAGCGGATTTTCATGCGGTTTTCACCAATATTCTTGTGGAAGGTTTAGGTATATAATTTGTCAAGGTTTTGAGTAAATTGGTTGAAATATACATTGGACAAAACTTTATTGTTCCGCCTCTCGAACGAGATCTGAGCGCTCCGCTACGACATCAACCGACCGAATGGCGGGCATTTTAAAACAAAATTATGCTGCCGCACCCTATATAAAGGAGAATATCTGTACGTGGTGGACGAGCGGGCTGGCAAGCGGCGGTGTGGATTTGATTTGAATGTAAATCTACAGTTTTACGCCGAGGTTGATGAAATTTCGTCTACATTTGATTTTGAAAACTCCGCGTAAAGCCCGGGCATCGCCGGGGACTTCAGCTATTCAAATGATATAAAAATTATTCCTGGTCAAGGAAAATAAAAGAAAGTAGAGTGAAGGAATGTACCCACTTACGACTTTCGTTGCATTCATTCTCTTTTATATCTTCTGATAAAATTATTTGGCAGATCAAAAAACTAAATTTTGTTTGAATGTGCAATCATGTGCAATAAAATAAAATATTATTCATATATTATTAAGTCAAATGTCTTTTTGAAAGTAGGAATCCGTGATATCTGTCTGTTTTTATTTGAGACGAGACGCCTAAAATATTCATGATGCCTTTGATAAATCACGATAGTGAAAAGTTAAGACACTCGTCATGGACATATTGAACATCGACATAATGTTACACATCAATAAATATACACGAGCCGCAACACGAGAATCATACAGGATTTTTTTTATTTCGTTATGTTCGACGTCTGTAAGCATGGCAAAGCAGTATCCTTTTCTCGGGATCTAGAGATCGCGAATTTGAAACCCTGCGCGGAGAAATAAAAAATAAAAATAAAGTGTCCAGTCACATACGGTAAACAATGTACGCCACTCCTTGTTAATGGTGAAATGCACATTAAAATTTGCGCAGTACACGATTAAATCATTTATTTTATTTTATTTATTTATTTATAATAGAACGAATTTCTTTATTCTTTATTTTAGAACGAATTTTATTCTTTCATAGAACGAATATCAAAAATGACTACAAACATGTACTCTAGTGCAGAAGATTACTTACCAAATTTTATTTCAAGAAGAATAATGCTCACCAATGTTTATTTCATCATCTTTAAATTTTCTTTATTTCTTAGATAACTTGCAATTCTTATATTTTTATCTGTTTTTAGTTTTATTTATCCCTAAATATGTTATTTTTTTCTTTTCTTTTCTTATATTTTATTATCTGTTTATATAAAATTATATTACATGTATGACTACCACAACACGGGCAATAGCCTAGTATGGTAGTCAAAAATGGCCAAAAAATGTAACATTTAATCATTTATAAAAAAAAAAAAAAGTACAAATAACATATTAGGCAGCTTTGTTTGTCCAACTAGGAAAGTTTCCCGTTCCAGGACAAACAAATTGACAGGTTCATATTATTCCAATAAATATACATAATTACAAAACAAACAAAAAAATAATAGATAAAGTAACCTGGTAGCATATATTATTATACTCGGATTTACCGAATTAACCTGGTAACGGATAATATATTCGGATTTACAGTGTTAATATATTCGGATTTACAGTGAGATAAGCAGGTAAGTTAGTTGTAAGTATTGAAAAGAATAAACCAGGTACCTGATCAAAGAGCTACAAATCGTCAAATAATCTAAAATACGTCTCTGCTACTCTAATATAATTATTAATAATATTAATAATTGTATCAACATATTGTGTTGATTTCTATTTCTAATTTTATTATTATTTTTTACATTAACTCCACACAGGAGGCACCGAGGAAAACCATTTCTCTAGGGGCCTATGTCATCTTTGAGGATGCTGTGTGGAGGGTTTTTTAAGGGAAGGGAAGGAGAAGAAGATATGGGAAGGAAAAGGGTATGAGGGGTGGGTAGGAATCTGGGGGTCAGTGTGTCCAGGAGTGACGGACTATGATGAATCTATTCCTCACACTGCGGTGCAAGGCGAAGGGTCGGGAGAATCCGGCTGGAGAGGTCAAAAGGCCTCCCTCAATCAGTCTCCTCCGATCTAGCCCGCCACACAGTGGTTGGGCAAACGTATCCACCACCAAGACCTAAACAAACCTCATCTCACGAACCCATTAAATGTACGATAAAAGACATAATAATAAAAAAAAATAGAAA
This sequence comes from Limnephilus marmoratus, assembly GCA_917880885.1. NCBI lineage: Eukaryota > Metazoa > Arthropoda > Insecta > Trichoptera > Limnephilidae > Limnephilus > Limnephilus marmoratus. The sequence goes on along the minus strand of OU862920.1, from coordinate 36,872,756 downwards.
TGGTATACCACAAAATACATATACTACATGCAATAAAAAATATAATTAAATAGTCATTTGTAAAGTAAATATAATTAATATCAATTTGGAAGGCGGAATGGGTACCGCCGCCCCGGGAACCTTTTGTTGGATAACCAACACCTCTGCCATAGGTCACTCCAAGTGATTCGCTACGTTTGGTGATTTAGCAGGGGTGCCCGGGTTCATGGGGTGAGATTTGTCTAGGTCTTGGAGGCGGATGACCAAGACACACTGAACCCCAGATTCCTACCCATCCCTTAAACCCTTTTCCTTCCCAGATCTCTCCTCTCCTTCCTTTCCTTAAAAAACCCTCCACACAGCATCCCCAAAGATGACATAGGCCCTGAGGGAAATTATTTTCCTCAGGGCCTCCTGTGTGGAGCTCATGTAAAAAAAAAGTAGAATTGTTGTATTTCAATTTTTGAGTGGCAGAGATGTATTACAATTTATTTCAGTGATTTGGAGCTGAAACAAAAATCTTCGATTTAATTTTAATTTTGAAATATAATCTCCTGGCGGAATTTCATTAACACATATATTTGTTCAAACTAAAAAGTCTATTTGCATGACTGTAACAGAATTATTATTGAAACGTGACATGTACACCTTTTACGTTTATTAATTTAGCTATGTTCTGTGAAACTCCCAATCGAGCGTAGTTTTATACATTATCACACCTATATAATATATACATTTATTGAAGTGAAAACTTATTTAGCACCGTTGAGATTTGAAACTCGATGAAACGAAAAATAGCGACACTAAAAAGAGACAAACAAATACATCTATGGGATTTAGCCTGCGAGAGAATGATATAGTCTAATCTTTGTGCTGTGCTTCGTAGTCTCCCCACTCTTGTCTATTTTAGTTTTCTGAAGGTTTCACTTCTACCGCGTGAGAATTGCACACTATGTTTTTTTATTATCCGATGATTACGTTTTATGGTTACAGAACGATCGGCATCCTGGCCGTGGGCATAGCATCCATCGTTTCCATGTGCTGCTACACCGGGTTGGTGATCTACGCGACCTTCCACAACTGTGACCCGTTGAAGAACGGCGCCATCAGCAAGAGCGACCAGCTGTTGCCCTACTTCGTTATGGAGATAGCCGGCCAGATCCCCGGCCTGCCGGGCATATTCGTCAGCGGCGTCTTCAGCGCTGCTCTCAGGTAGGAATCATAGCAATGATGATGATGTGACAAAGGCAGTTGCGTGACAAAACAGAGCATTGAACATAAGTGAATAAAAGGAACAAATCAACTACACACCTAACCTAACATAACTAAACCTAACTTAGAATAGAGATTATTGACAAATATCTCCCCGATTGGTTGAATGTTTTTCAGCTATGCTCCTACCACGTTCAACATCTTTCACTACTACGGTAACGTGCAATTTCGGTATATAGAACTTACTGCTTGCTCCTTGGCGTTTGCACTCCAGACAGCACGTTGATGACGGGTGAGGAATTCCCAGCAAGCAAATAAATACTTTAACATTCAAAGGGTTCATATGTATGAAATCATTTGTTATTTTTTAATTGATAAACTAATGTTTAAGATAAGATTTTTTTATGCACAACACAAAGGGCAACAATTATTAAAAGTAATACATATTAGCCTGAAACACTCATCTACAATTGAAAAAATCTCCCGAGGATTTCCGGTCAAATGCTCTGTCCACTGAGCTACGTCGGCTTATCTCCTGCCCGCCAAATAATTCAATAAATACTAGTGTTTCATTCAACAATTACTGTTTATTACATTTTTCCACCTACACCTACTATGTATCTTTTCTCGCGAGATTTTTTCAGTTGTAGATGAGTGTTTCAGGCTAATAATTATTACTTATAATCATTGTCACCCTTTGTGCTATGCATAAAAAATCTTGTCTTAAAAATTAATTTATCAATTCAAAAATATTAATTAATATCTGACTAGTTAAAGAATTTCACCAAAAAAATGTAGACATACTTTGTCTCGACGCCATCTAGTAGGAGATTTAGCATTTACATTGTCTTTCCCATATAAAAATATGGTTGGTTGTTTGTATGTGGAAAAATGTAGTAACCAGTAATTGTTGTATGAAGCACTAGTATATATTGAATTATTTGGCGGGCAGGAGATAAGCCGACGTAGCTCAGTGGACAGAGCATTTGACCGGAAGTCAGAAGGGCGCGAGTTCGAGTCCCGTCGCGTCGGCGGCATGTATCTTTTGTCGGGAGATTTTTTCAATTGTAGATGAGTATTTCAGGCTAATAATTATTATTTATAATAATTGAAATTATTTGTGACTAATTATAATAAATAAATACCTTTTCTGGCTGCCTCGTACGGCTGCCTCTTGCTTTGTGATATCCAAAATGTCCACACGTCACAAGGTGTGAGTTACGGCTGTTGTTCCCAACTTTTCCTTTGTTTTCCCGATCGTTGTTCCCTATCCAATCCAGCGTTGTTCCCGATCGAGTCTCCGATCGGTATAGCGATTTGTTTAGTAACTCTCGACTCCCTGTTGGTCAGAGAGTTGCGTTTGGATGAGCATTTGAGGAGTAATGAGCCAAAATTTGGACTCAACAAATGATCAGTAGAACTGGAAACAACGGCCGTTAGTGCCTAGGTTACATTTAGTTGAGTTGCCGCTACAGTTTCGCTCGAGTGGTAGTCACTTCTTTCAGCCCCTAATTCCTAATACAGAGTTATTGGAACTGTGCAGTATTACGCATGTAAAATATATAGTACAAATTTATCGTAAAATATATCGTTCTGTATTCTTAACAATAAATATTTTAAATTTTTATAAGTTTCACTTGCTTATTTTAATTTGGTTCATAAGTAAATAAAATACGTTAATTAAAAACCAAATCAAATAAGCCAACTCAAAACATCTTCAACCCAAACTAACCTAACACATTCAACTGACAACAATTTTAAAAGGGAGAATAGCTAATAGCGATGTCAGATGAGGCGACAAAAAAGACCAAGACCAGCGGCGACCAAGCCCCCTAGCACGGTCTTTAGGGATTGATGGGTTAACTTTAGTTATATAGGATTGATAGTAACTTCTCATTGTTTCCTAGGTCAACTGCAGATCGCTAAAGTACAAACAATAGTTGACGTCGAATATATTAAGAACACATCCCACGCGGGGGATAACAATGGCACAATTTAAAAAAAACTCCTTTTTCAGGAGAACAGTTTGAATATTTCATTTGAGTGTATTAACCAATAAAAAACATTATGTTACAAAAGTTGAAAAGTAGTATAATAATATTTATTTGGTTTAATATTATTTAACCTGTCATCGCTCCCGAGCACGACTGCAGGCCGCTAACGAAAAAAAAACAGTTCACAACGACTAAGGGTTCCTGATTTATTTGACGTGAAGTGTTATTTCTTTGTTAGCGGCCTGCAGTTGTGCTCGGGAGCGATGACAAGTTACCGACATTTTCGATAAAACCTATATCGATCACCATCCTAGATACCCAGGGCCCCTAGCATGGTCTATCGATATAGGTTTTATCGAAAATGTCGGTAACTTGTCATCGCTCCCGAGTACGACTGCAGGCCGCTAACGAAAAAATAAAAGTTCACGTCAAATAAATTAAAAACATTGTAAACTATTGTTTGTTCGTTAGCGGCCTGCAGTCGTGCTCGGGAACGAAGAAAAGTTACCGACATTTTCGATAAAACCTATATCGATCGACCATGCTAGGGGGCCGTCATGTATCCGCGAATAGAATTGAACATATTCAAATATAACATTTTTAAACTTTTTTTAACTAGCTACTAATGGCTTCTAGATAAAGTAACGTACCCATACTACGTGACACACTTTTTGCAATTTTTTACCCCCCCCCCTTCCCCGGTGACCACGTGTAGTATATTCCAAGACCCCCCCCCCCACAGTTTTCACGTAGTATTTCATAAATATGGTTTCGAATCATTTTTTGCTAACAAAAAATAAAAAATGCATTATTTGGCTTATATTTGTCTTTAATAATACGGCGCTTGCTGCGTGACAGTAAGAGTGCATGCATTACAAGTGGAAAAAATATTATCAAGATAAAACTTATGTCAAAATATATTGAAACCGGAACGTAATTTACGGAAACGAAAGTCTTGTTATTTTTATAAACATTTTTCATCTCAATCATCTTCAACAAACACGTTCCCTGAACTTTTTCACTTATTTGAATTAAGGAGTGGAAATAAAAACCAAAATTATTTTTCTTTTTCAACATATTCACCTACTACCCTAATACATTTTTCCGATCTTTAAATTAACTTAAAGGAACTTTATTTATAACAGCGCGGAACTCAATTTTCTCCACATTTCACAATTTCTTCCCGATTGAAGTGTTTGGTCGACGATAGCTCAAAGACTTATGACCTAATTACGATAAAACCCGGTGTTTATCCTAAAAATTAATTGTTCAATTAGTACCTAATTCAGCGGTACTCCCATTAATCGCTTACCTTCCCATTCCGCGAACTTAAAAACCTCCCCTCGTAGCTCGAAAAAAAACGCGAGATTTCTAGATTGACTACGTGATAAAAACCTAAGCCCCCCCCCCCCCCGTTGTGACCAAGCGTGGTATTTTGATGACCCCCCCCCCCTGAACAGGTCACGTAGTATGGGTACGTTCCCTAAGTCACTCGTAGCTAGAAACAATGTATATCACACGAAGCGATTTTAAGAAAAATGACTTTATAAGATACATTTATCATGACGGGTTGGATTATTAAGTATAATTAAAGGTCTTTATATCCACAGTTCTCCTCACTAGAAATTCCTGTTCTGAGGAGGACTGTAGTATTGGTTATTAAGTTAGCGGCGACAAAATCGCCCCGTAAATGCACGACACGGGGTAAAGCTGCCATGTACGATTGACTCGGATATCTTCCACCTCGTAGAGACACATTCACGCATTGACGTGTATACTTGGTCGAAGCATCCACACGTCATGAGACTCGTACGCTCGCCTCCCAGCAGGTGAATAAAGCTACTTTATTTTCTTCCCCCTCTCCTTGAAGAGTTTCCTTGGCACCTGCTTCTTTGTGACCCGCTTGTTCATAGTCCATTCCATTGTACAGCCGCTTTTCTAAAGCTTCAATCTTGTTCGTGAAGCTTGCTCTCAAAGTCCACGCCTCGCATCGTGACCCTATACTGAGTATCGTGACCCTACGTGAGTATATGTATACACACTTTCAATAATTCAAAGGATTCATTTTATTCAAAGATAACAGTTAATATAAAACTTATTTTTGCGATATCTTCCCGACAGTTTTTTTTTTTTTTTTACATGAGCTCCACACAGGAGGCCCTGAGGAAAAGAGGAGAAAGGAAGGAGAGGAGAGTTCTGGGAAGGAAGAGGGTTTAAGGGGTGGGTAGGAATATGGGGTTCAGTTTGTCCTGGTCATCCGCCTCCAAGACCTAGACAAACCTCATCCCGTGAACCCGGGCACCCCTGCTAAATCATCAAACGTAGCGAACCACTTGGGGTGACCTATGGCAGAGGTGTTGGTTATTAAATAAAGGTTCCCGGGGCGGCGGTACCCATTCCCGCCTCCCAAATTGAACCTCCCCATTCCCGCCTCCCAAGTGACCTCTAGATACATTATTTTTTTTATATTAGCTCCACACAGGAGGCCCAGAGGGGAATTGTTTTCCTCAGAGCCTTCTATTTGGAGCTAATGAAAAAAAAAAGAATGAATTCAGAGGTCACTTTGGTCTATGTCACCTTTGGAGATGCTGTGTGGAAGGTATTTTTTAGGAAAGGAAGGAGGAAAGTTCTGGGAAGAAAAGAATATTTGGGGTATATAATAAAACGACTAGAAGTGTGTCGAAGGTGTGTAGAAGGCGATGTTCCGAGAGAGTACGGCTGGAGAAGTGAAAGAAATTCCCTCAAACATTATCTCCCGATCCGGCCTGCCATGCTTATCCGCTGCCAAGACCCGAACAAACCTCACCCCCTGAACCCGGGCACCCCTGCTTAGCAGAGGTGTTGGTTGTCAATTAAATGGTTTCCGGGGGCGATGGTGCCCATATCCCCTCTCAAATTTAAATTTGCTTTTTTTTTGTAAATTTTGTAGATCAACGCAGTTGTGATTCAGATCACAACGTAATTTCCATACAAAGCTTCGGAGATTGATAAGTAAGACAAAAGTCCTGTACCTAGTTTCATCATATTTATGATATGTTGGTTATTCGATTAGGAAAGTGTTGAGACTAAAAATGCATATAAATTATTGCACGAATAAAGCTTTATGAAGATGATTAATATAACTGTTAAATAAAAATTCAATGAGTTTTTTAAAGTGTATTTAGTTGTGCATGTTGGTAGATACCAGTTTGCACTTAGACATCAATATATCGAGAAGTTTCATCATCACAGCACTTGGATAACGAGGCTTCCGCTCGAGCGGGTAATCTGAGTAAGAAACAATATTTCTTCCCCGGGACGCTGCTGAAGCAACGACAAGTATCTTCATTATGAAAGAAGCATCTTATGAGGAAATAGGGCTGCGTTTCCTCCATACAAATGTATTCCCTAATTTTCTCTCTGGATTTTGACACTACGACAAACATTGAATATTATAATATACGAGTAGATATCGACCACTAACGTGTCTGTACGTTTTGCTTTTTGAAGTGAAAACTACTTTAGCACCGTTGTGATTTAAAACTCGATGAAACAATTTATTTTTTTTTTATTATCATTTTTTTGTTTTTTTTTTATTTATTTATATTTATATTTTTTATTTATTTATTTATTTTTATTTTTTTTATTTATTTATTTATTTTTTTTTTTTTTTTTAATGTATGTGTCAATAATGTCAATTTTTTTTTCTCATAACACATATATCTATATCTATAGGATTTAACCTGCGAGAGAATGATCGAATAGAATAATCGGTATCCTCTTTGTGCGTAGCCTCCCCACTCTTCAATTTTCTGAAAGTTTCACTTACCGCATGTGAACTGCACACTTATATTTTTTTTTGATAAATTACTTCTTATCGGAGTTAGGACCTTCTAAAAATCGTTAAAATTGCCTAATTTGAATACCGTCATCAGACGTTCAGTTTACAAACTAGACAATGTATTAAAAAAAAAACATACAGTCATAGAGTATTTTCTTCTAATTCAGTTGGTAAAAATATCTAAAGTATCGGTCCAGTCTTGGAGTAGAAAAATGGTAAACACAAAACCTCGAATTTAATGATTTTCTTTGGCTACTCGTATGTCAGCCTGAGCTGCAGTTGTCCCTTTCGTAGTTCTGTGAGCGACTTAACAGCGCTATTGCGAAATAAAAATGTACTGTCAAACACGGCTACCATCTTGACAGGATTGAACGGACCTGGAACAACAAAATGGTCGAGTTGAAACAGGTCTTCATAACCTAAGAAAAAATAAATAAAATACCTTTCCGATTTTTTAGATTTTACGATTTTTTTAAATTTTTATTCGATTTTTTTTTTTACGATTCCATGAGAAAACAAAACATTGAAGAAGTGAAAAAGAAAAATAAATAGACAACCAAACTGACTGATTATCTTTTTCTTTTAAAATTTTACCTATTACTGCATTATACTTCAGAGTTGAAGAACCTTCAGTATTAAAGATTGGAATCGAAATTATTAAATTCTAGACTCGAATAAACAAATTTAGTTGATAAATAAAATAATAGTTGGTCGCTCCGTTGTGCCTCACCAAAATTAGACTCTTTTACACGGTGTGGAAACGCTCAAGAAACAATTTCTTCAATTAAAAATATTTTATTAATTTCTCCAGAAGTAAGGAAAAATGCGCCTTACTTCAGACACTCGGACACTTTAACTTCTGTGAGTTTTCAGTTCATTAAGCATATTTTATATTATAATATGTTTTCAATGAAGCAATATTTTGTCGGCGTACAATTTTTATTTGGAAAAACCATGCAGCTATAAAATGTGTACATGTTAATATTTTAAAAACATATATTGGAAGCCTGAGTAGGTACATACATAGATGTATAGAGAGTTTGTTGAGACCTACCTGACTTACTGTAACTCCGTACTGTGACTTACCTTACTGTGACTTACTGTAACTGTAATTGTGGACGTGTAGACGATATCCGTGGTAGAGCGGTAAGGGAACGTACCCATACTACGTGACACGTTTAGGGGGGGGGTCTTCAAAATGTCACGCTTGGTACAAATGAGTGGCTGGTTGCTTAAGTTTTTGGTCACCGAAGGGGGGGGGGGGGGTTAAAAATTGCAAAAAGTTGGTCACGTAGTATGGGTACGTTCCCTAAGGCTCTCGACTAGCTATCCGGGGTTTATCCGGGGGTTGTCCGAATCTTTTATGCAATAAAATCATCATCTTATATAAGATCTCGTATGTTCCAGAGTGGAAGATATCTCAGTATCGCCCTAGTGTAAGACCACTATTTCGAAATGAAGCGTTGTTGAAATGACTTTAGCCGTGTTTGGTAAATCGATGTGAATAGCCAGGTACTTCCCAACCCTCTCTTCTCTATCTTTTTCCCTTTCCCACTACCATCAGCCTCACAACAAATCTCAATTGCGGATACCATGGTCTCAGGCGGATGGGGGCAGTTGGGACTCTTGTGCGGGATTCATATAAAAAATAATAATATTAATTAAAAAAGGGGATTGAGCTCCAGTGATAGTTTAAGTAGTTTTTTTATTTATTTAAATAAACAAAAAAATTACATTGTGTTACTCAGCTGGGTAACAGAGTAACACAATGTATACTAATTTTCTAAATAAAAAAGCCAACGTAGACCAAAATGTGATCTACAATTTTGGCGCCTAGTAACCTCAGTAATCACTAGTTAAAGTAAGTTAGGTACGTCTATTAACATCGTATTTTGAACAAAATGTATCTATCTTCTATCTATCAATCTATCTATCTATCTATCTTCTATCCATCAATCTATCTATCTATCTATCTTCTATCCATCAATCTATCTATCTATCTATCTTCTATCTTCTATACAAATAAAAATGAATCGTCGAAATTAATGTACTCGCATAACTTCCGAACGACTGCACCAAATTGGATAATTTTTTTTTTGTGTGTTCTTTATTGTCAGGACAAGGTTTGTATAAAACTACTGGGGAGTTCTGGCATTATGAAATTTGTACAAAAAAAACTGCAATAGGTGTCACGCGAGCTGTTTTAAAACTGAATGTACCGGGAATGAATGTATGGAATATGGGAAGGGGAGGGAACTCGGGTAGGGGATTCGCAGGACGGGGTAGGGGAACCAGGGAGGGGGGAGGGGAAATCGGGAAGGGGGTTCACGGGATGGGGGAAAGGGGAGAGTGAAGTGGGGAGAGGGAAGGTGGGGGAGGCGGAGTGGGAACGCGAGAGAGGAAGGGGAGGCGGAAGGGAAACGGGACGAACGGGAAAGGACACGCAGGGAGGAGAAACAATTTCTTTATTAAATGGCATAGCAACGCATGCCGGGTACCAGCTAGTAAGTCCAATGAAGGCAGGTTTCTTCCACTTTTACGTATTACAAATTCTGTATTATTTTTTACAGCTCCATGTCTACGGGCCTGAATTCAATGACTGGGGTGATATTTGAAGATCTAATTAGGCCGTTATACAAAAAGCCTATTTCGGAAGGAACAGCTTCATTCATCATGAAGATTATCGTCATCATCATAGGTTTGTTATATTTTATATTTGAATAAAGTGTATAATTAAATAGTCTATTTAGTAAAATACCCACCACAGCAAAAAATCCTAATTACGTGAGCAGTTTTTCTTCCACCCCTCCCCTCCCCCTTGGTGAGATAAGTGGCCCCAAAATATTATTTTCAAGTAACGTGAGATTTTATTGCCCCCCCCCCCCCTTTTTGAGCTCACGTAATTAATGTATGCCCCCTAACGGTAACCCGACAATTGATCGGACGTAAGTTGGGCCGCCGACAGTTGATCCCACTGCCAATTGTTCCCTCGGACGGTTGATCCCCTAATAGATTATTTCTTCGAGTAAGTACGCAAAATGGACATACGGCCGTACAACCAAATTCGATAAACTTACCTCTGCAGGCGTCTTGAGTGGAAATCCGCTATGCAATACACTTATGTACGTAAGTCGTATTTTGTTATTTGGAACGAAAAATATCCCTTAATTTTTGTGTTTTGCTTTCAACTAAAGAACAAGTTTGGCGAAAAAATCCAGTTTCGGCATCAGTTTCGGTTTCGGCAGAAAATCTGCCGAACCTTCGGCCGCACCGAAACTCTGCGTTCGTGAATTATCGCGCGTCGTTGGGCTGACATCGGGCGAGTTCCTGGCTCCGTGTCACCCGCCATCATCAGATGAGTTGCTTTAACACGTGTAATAAGAATGTTGTGATTGTAATTGCAATTAAAATTAAAATAGTCTTTTAACGAGGTCCTTCCTTTATAATGTAAGTGTTGATATTTGTCATTTTTTTTGTTCCAAGAAGTAGTTTGTTAATTTTTATATTTTTTGTTTGTTTTATAGCAGTAATATCAACAAAAAAAATTCACATGTGAATTATTGTTATTTATTTCATTGAACACGTATAATAAAAATTAAAAATGTAGTGATTGTAAACGCAATTAAATTTAAAATACTCAATTAACGAGGTCCTTTTACGAAGTAGTCAACATGTTTGTTAAATTTTGTTTGTTTTATATCAGAAATATAAATAAAAAAATTCAAATACTTCAATTATTGTTTTTTTATTTCATTTAACACGTGTTAACTGTCTGTGTTAGTGTAAAAAATAAGCCAAATATCAGTAAACAATAGATTTTTAACACGTCTAAAAAAGTTTCGGTTTCGGCCGAAACTGAGACAGATACCGAAGATTCGGTTTCGGTATAAAATCCTGTTTCATTGGATTTGTCTCCGCCCCGAATAGCAGAATAGCTATTAATTTCTTATATTCATTTCCTCACACATTTTGCGTGGAACGAATTCTCATCTTTTGAAAGAGCTGTAGGAATATTGTGATAAGTATAATATTGAGTAGTGAGTGAAGTCCGATAATTCAAAAACGTCAAATGTCAATGCGCTGATTGTTTTCTTTTGTATGCTGTCCCTCTTTCTTACACACTAAATGTCAACAGTCGAAATTGGGACAAACGGTAAACGTATGTCTGCACCCCTCCAAAGGAAAAATACAATAATTATAATAAATCTCCCTCACACGTATAAAGAAAATGGAAACGCAATTCCCCTAAGTAAGTGGAAAAGTAAGAAAATCTTAAAAATTATAAATCCGTACACAACGCCATCATGACAAAAACAAAACACGGACAGTTGCACATCGGTAATAGCTTCATTGTGTAATTTTTAATTAAAAAAAAAAAACTAAAGTTAATTCAGATAATAAGTTAACACAACAGTTATTGATTCTGAGGCTGTAAGAAGTTCGCCGGGTCAGCTAGTTATAAATAAACCCTACAATTATCGTACTCCTGATACTCTGCATTCATCTCATTGTCTCGAAGTTTAGTTTTCTGAAGGTTTCACCTCTACCGCGTGTGAACTGCGCACATGATATATATTTTTTTTATTTCAAAAGGTTACAAAGTATTTCAGTCACATCACGATTCCGTTCGCCTTCCGTGGCGCAATTTCCGCTAGTATACCAATCGGCAACATGGCAACTTCCTGAATAGCGTTTCACGTAATTTATTTTCATACTTTGCAATGGCTAATGGCAGATCAATAAACTGCACCAAGACCCAATCGTTTTTAATAATTAATTTTTCAAATGCCGGCCAACGTTGTTCGTACGGGGAGTGACATTTTTTTAAATAACACTTAAATATACATACTAGTAAGTGGTACCACGTCTGTACATGTACACTGTACAACCGTGTGAAATATATCACCAATGCGGGTGAAGGAACGAACGATTTAAAAGAAAGAATTTATTATAATTAATATTAATAAAGGATGAAGCGTTCTCCTGTCCGCCAAAAAAAATCGGAGTGTACAATTCACACGCATTAGAGGTGAAACTAGAAAGTCGATAGATGTCGCATTCTTTTCTTTTGCCTGTTTATTTTAAAATGGTTTGAAGATTGGATATTGATTTTACAAAAATAAAAACATTTATTTTTTTTGAATTTGGTGGGATTCGAACCTCCATTCGCTGGATGTCTCTCTGGGCGCTGCGAGTCAGGCGCTTCATACCGCGGCGCTATTAGGGTCCTGCGACTAGTCGTGAATTTACCGCGGGGCTAATGAAGTTTCACTTAAAAAATATATATTGCGAATCGTGAATATATAATATCCCAATTGCGAATCGTGAATATCTAAAGGTAACTTCGACCCAATATGTATTCTACTATCAGACATTGTAGCATGACGTGCTCAGTCAGCAATGTAGGAACCATAAGAATCTTGAATGTCTATGGAAGAGACTACCTATGGTTACTATTTACTATATCTTGCTATGGAGCATTGGCGTATGGTCAAGTGTAGTGTACATTTATTCGACTTTCATGTGTTTGATGAAGTATTTGTAATAACAATTCGTTGGTTTTTTGTTCAGTTTCAATAACGGAAAAAGAGAACCCTTTAATTTATTAGTGAACAATAAAATCGTTGCTAACAGTAGGCAATAAAGTGTAAGAAAGAGCTGCATTAAATCTTTAAGAAGAAAGGCAAAACCATAAGCACATTGACATTTTAAGTTTTTGAATATTTGGAACAAGGAACTCCAGTCCAATTTTTTTTAATGACTTAATTAAATAACTGCATATTTATTTATATTTTTAGAGTGAGTTTTAATAGTTAAAATAATTGTCAAAGTTTTAATTTTTCAAGATCCCCCGAAAACCACCGTATGTGTAGTGAATCGTGTGACGTCAACACTCCTGAAAAGTTACTATAAGATCGGGCATCAGCAGTTCAACTGGCGCCATTTTGAAATTCAGAGTTCGAAGTATTCTCCCTAGAGTAGCATGACTTTTGTGCAGTAGTTTTTGAATATTTTCAATAATAGAGATAAACTAATAAGAGATACCTTAAATTTGGAAACTGAATTATTCAAACCTAAATAATGTTTCAATAAACACAACTAAATCTCTATAAACAGTATGTAAATAAACGAATAAGATGAAACGTGGTTAATACGATGGCTTATGTCATACCTACAATCCCATACAATGACTTTGTTCAGTAACGTTACCACTAAACATTTCAATAATACCAACTTGACGGCGTGTTTCTATGACCCGATTAAAAATGGACTTTTAAATAATTTTTAAGAAATTAAAAACTCTGCTTTTTAATATTATTAAATAAAACTTAGATATTCAGAATCAGCGTTTATTGGTGTATATGAACATATTTTTTTAAAGCCATAATATTTTTCACTGGAGTTCCTTATTCACTCACACTTCAATATTATCCTTGTAACTATATAACTATTTTCCATACTTTCAAAATTAAAAGTCACGGCTAGTAATATTGTAGGGGTTTACGAAGTCGTTAAGGTGCGGTGTGGGGTGAGATAAAAGAAAAATTTTACTTTTTTTCCTTTGGAGTAATCAGACCTAAAGTACATTGTGATTGTGAATATCATCTTTTGAAAGAGCTGCACCATTATTGTTATAAGGAACGTAAGTTTATTGTCTTTTTGAAGTGAAAACTTCTTTACCAGCGTCGTGATTTAAAACTCGATGAAACGAAAAATAGCGACACTAAAAAGTGACAAACAAATACATTCATAGGAATTAGCCTGCGAGTGAATGAGATAGCATATCGGTCTCCTCTTTGTGCGGTGCTTCGTAGCTTATCGGTCTCCCCCTTGTGCGGTGCTTCCCCCACTATTGCCTACTTTAGTTTTCTGAAGGATTCACTTCTACCGCGTGTGAATTGCACACCCTGTTAAAACCGCTCTAGCAAAAACTCAGTATAACCTCAGACGCCGCCAATGCAGTAATGCCAAACAAAAAGGGCGTTTTGCTGTGTACATAATAAAACTAACATATTCATAATTGGTGTTTGTTAATCTATAAATTTATATGAATATAAACGCTTTTTTTAAGCCGTAATATTTTTCATTGGAGTTTGTATTGGGGTAAGCTTTAAGCCGCCGCCGCTACCCGAATTTCTAGCGATTTCTAAGTTTTTAAGCTCTTAAAAATAATTATATGTTATTTTTTAAGATAATATCTAGACGCCTTCCACGCCAAATTCCAAATTATATGAAATTCCCTCGATCGAAAAAAATCGCAAAGTATGCTCCGAAAATTATTATAAACACGTTCGTTTCAGTTATTTTACAAGTTATAGTTGTGAAAAAATTCACAATGTTTCTTTAATTGATATTTAAGATCGCGCTCCTCTGACATTCGTAATTATATATCTCTCCATCTTCTTCTTTTTGAGCGCGGATGCAAGGCCTTAAGGGGTGAGATGGATTGGGGTAGGTAATGTGAATGCTAAATGTTGGCCAACATACAAGGCGAATTTTTAATTCAACTATATTTTGGTTCTAAATTATGGCCTTTCAGCAGGGCGATACTGAGAGTATCTTCCACTCTGACCTGACCATGTCCTGAAGCCTTAGGTATTATGTACAGTCTGTCAAATAAGAGTAGAAAACATAGAAGGGCACCACTGTTGATAAAATGGCAATACTAAAAATACAATACTTGGTAGCAGTCTAAAGCTGTGTAACCTAAATTTGTTTGTAAAAAATCAAAAACACATAAAAGTGAGAAAAATATTTTTTTATTGCAATTTCGATACCTACTGATCTCAAAATTAGAATTGCATACAGGTACCTTTGCAATTTTTGTTAATACAATGAAGAATAACGATATAGTAAAATAAATAGCACAGTTTAGAAATTGCTCACATTTATTTAATACTAGCAAGTACCCAGCGTTGCCCGGGTTTTCGATCATGTCTGTAATTTAAGATCTGAATATATTTAACTCATTCAGACCTAAAAGTAGTGTAACTAAACTCACCATTAGTGATTCTTTCTTTTTACCTAATGTTAAATTCAAGTTTATCTTGTGTTAAATGATAGCAAATCACCTTATAAAACACCATTTATTTAAATTTATGAGGTACCTTGAAATTATAAAAAAAAGACTCTACGTTGAAACGATCAAAAAAATGTTTTTTTTAAATGTGATTTACAGTGTTTTATACATTCAGTGTCATTACGATTTAAAAGAATATTTGGCAGTTAAATTGGTGTTGCCAGCCTACAAATTTTGTATTTCAATTTTTAATATTTTCTACTCTTAATCGACGGACTCACCTTTCCACCATTATAATTTTGCGTCATCAGTGGCAATGAAAGACGCAGACGAAGCCTTACAAACTGATATTATTATTTAATTCTGTTTAATATATTCGCTCATTGTGGCGCGGCCTTCCAAGTTGTTCGGAGTTTTAATTTTCGGTTCTGAAAAAATGGATGCTACTTTGAACTTAATCTTTTTTAATAAAAAAGAATAAAAAGCTCTAAATAATTAAAATCATGGTAGATATATCGATCGTCCAGTTGATAAGTCAGATATCTCAGAAAAAGGTAAAATAATTTTTTTTTTAAATCTGGGTCGCTAGTAGGATATTTCAAAATGTCATACTAATGTACTGGACCTTTATGCTTTCCGGTGTTATTTTATAGCATTTGTTATTTGTTATATGTATGACACAGACACGCGTAAAGAATGTTTGATTTACGATGAGCCTTTTGAATATTGCTTTCCTGATTATCTCAAAACGTGGTATTTGTCTGACTAAACAACTGGACGATTGATATTTAAAACTATATTATTATGTAATTTTGTCTCTATGAGGTGTTAAAGATATTTTTATTTTTGAAGTAAAACTTCTTTACGCAAGCTTGATTTGGGGAGTAAGCTGGTGAATGCGGGACATGAAAACTAAAGTAGACGAGAGTGGGGAGACTACGAAACATTTTTTTTTATCAATGGGAAGGATGATTTTTTGAAGTAAAACTTCTTTACGCACGCTTGACTTGGGGAGTTAGCTGGTGAATGCGTGACGAAAGCGTTACGAAAGTGTGATCGGACGAGGCGAACGGTCGGGCGAGGCGAACGGAAGCTGAGAGGGAGATATAAGTTAGTGAAGTTTTACTTCAGTCGTGTGGTCTAAAGCACACTCGATTTTTTTTATTCTGGAGATTTTTTTCGGAGACTATCGTGCCCGCATAAAAATGCGTTGTTTTTGAATTAGGGAAACTAAATTTTAATTCAAACCATTTTTGCTATTTTCCTACATGACTTCATGTACGCAATGAATGCATCACTATTTTGTTATTTTTTTACAGGAGTATCACGCAAGGAAGAAGTTTTTCCTTGTGTGGAAATGACATTAGTATGGGAGTATGTGTATATTGTTGCCACGCTAAAGCGTTTAGGATTATTTCATGTATTGTTTTAACTAATCTGTGGAACTAATCTCCTGTTGACAAGCTGCTTGCAGTACAACTTTTATACAATAATAAAAAAATTAAAAAAATAATATCTATACCTTAGCTGAGCCGATACGATAATCATATGATAGAAAAAATCTTAAATATGCTCGAAAATGATTAAAAACACATTTTATTCTGTTATTTAACATGAAAAATTCATAGTAGGTATGTCCTTAACGCAACTTTAGATTTGCGATAGTTTTTTTTTTGCTCTATTTTAAACTAGTCGTTTTAAATAACTAAATGTAAATTTAAACTAAATGTTTTCTTAATTTTCGCTTAATTGTAATAGTTTTTTTTATATTTGAGCTCTCCCTCTAAAATTCGTATTTAAACCATTTTCTTCTTCTTTATATTTTTGAACGCTTTTTACAGAACCTTAATTTAATACATTGCTTTCCTCCGGAAGGTCAAGGTTGCATTGTATATAATATACATAGATAATAGGTTTATTTAAAAAAAAAAGCATTTAAGGAAACTCCACACAGGAGGTCATGAATAAACATATTTATAAATATACACTAAATATTGAGATAGTGTGATAAATATTCAATGTTGGTAATAATACAAAGACCGTAGGTATTTTATGGTGAAAAAATGCAGATTTAGAAATTTCTTTTTCTTCAAAAACACAACATATCATTTGTAGGGGCGTGTAAATAGCCCCTGACACGAGGGAATGACTACCCTATGTAAATTAAGGAAAGTTGAAATCTTCCCTATGTGACACAAAACAGTTTACACAGCAATTCCAAAATCCTAAGTGAAAACAAAACAATACTCACTCAGAGAATGCAGCTCTTGTACGATGTCCAGAACAAAACGACACTAGTTTTCATTCAAAATACCGATTTTTGCCAATGCGGTAAGTGCACCATCTCAACATGTGTTAAGCACAGGAAGGAAGTTTCAACAATGAATATAAATTTGCATAATTATAATACGTGCCAAAAATCTTGTACAACAATAATTCAATTATTGGGTGAATTATTTGATAATGACTGACTAGGGGTGACATCTCTTGGATTTCACTAACACTCACGTCGGAAGTAATTGCCTGCTTCACAGAGGTAAGAAAATGCATGAATATACTGAATTTCAATGTCACATAGGTAAATTCAATATAATACAAAAACCATAGATGGCGCCCTCATGGTCCCATAGCATAAATTATTAATTTAAAAGAAATTAATGCCCACATGGATTTAAATATATTTATGGCGCGTATCCATAAATTTTAAAAACTAAATAATGTAGTGTTCAAGGAAAATATGTTATAAGTCTGAAAAAAATCGGAATGCCTGGAACATTAAACTACACTTTTGCATAAATTACAACACCAAAGAATGACGGGTTTTAAATAAACATTCAAAATCTAAGTGTGATTAAATTTCAATTTGTATGCAAATTGCATTAAGTTTCTTTTACGATATTTATTAGTTTTTTTAAAGCTAGTTCTTTCTCCGATGAACAGAGCAGATCGTACTATTAAACATCAGAGAAACGCAAAGCTCAAAGCTAATTCGAATTGAATTTTCTCGCTGATTAAAGCCGAAGTCAATGCTTCGTGACAACAGAACAGAACTAGAGTGGATAAAACGGTGCTTGAACAATAAATTACACTTAAGCTATAAATTGAATTTGTAATTATTAAATATTGATTGATTCTCTTGGGGATTTGCCCCTATTAGTATTTCGATTCGCTATAAAAATAAAAAAAATGTGTATTTACTGTTCGATAGATTTGACTGGTAGAAGATTCAGTTTAAATTCACAGCGGGTATAGTACACGCCAAACTTTAATACCGGCCTGACCTAGATACAGAAATCGTCTTTATAGTTGGTCAGAAAGGAGAACTCGGGAGGGGGGTTCGTGGGGGGGGGAGAGGAATCCGAAAGGGGGGAGGGGAACTCGGGAGGGGGGTTCACTGGACGAGTTAGAGGGAAGGCGGAATGGGAAAGCGAGAGGGGAAGGGGACGCGGGAGGGGAAGGAGAGGCGGAACGGGAACTGGACGAATGGGAAAGCACACGCAGTGAGAAACAATTGTATCAAAAAGCTTTACAATAAGCAATATGTTTTTGAAAAAAAAAAGTGTTATTATTTATTCCAGTTCGAATTGAATATTCATAGCTAAGACAGGACAATGTCTGTCGGGTCAGCTAGTACCTGATGAATTTAATAGTGAGTCGATATTATAGTAATGTTTGTTTTCCCAGGTGTGATTTGCGTCGGCATGGTTTTCCTGGTGGAGAAGATGGGCGCGCTGATCCAGGCCGGCAAGAGCTTGGCAGGCATCACGGCGGGCAGCCTGCTGGGTCTTTTCTCGCTGGGAATGTTCTTCCCCTGGGCCAACTCTACGGTAACATTCTACTCTGAACAGGGAAACATTATCGCCCTGGTGCAAAACCACCATTCAGAATCTAAAAGTTGCGTGAAATGGCTTTCGCCGTTTTGATGATCAGATCTGAATAACCAGGTACCTTCGTCCCCACCTTCCTCTTCCACGTCAATTTCCTTTCCCACTAGGTTTAACATCACAACATAACCCCTATTGGGGATGCCATAGTCTCACCAACTCCAGGCGGTTGGGAGTTGGGAGCGTTGCTCACATAAAAAAATTACTCTGAAATATTTAATGTATTGCCAGCACCACCTCTGCATACCTATCGGAATCATTATTTATACAGAAAAAAATAATAAACCATATTATTATTCACCGTCCGGTGAATCTCCGGAGATCCTTCCAGAAGTGACTTTTACTTTGATTTGAAAATTCCATATTTTTTGGCCCTTGCCAATATATTATGTGTATGTATTACACTTTTTTTTAATTTTATTTATCTATATAAAGTGTTTCCATCGGGTTTTTCGATGCCTGTCTCACTAGGATCTACCTGTGTCGAGACAGACATTACAATAATGACAATAAAATAACTTTGTTTTGATTCCACTTTTTTCTGTTTCCGTAAAACCAATTTACCAAATAAACAGTTATATTTGTCAAACAGCATCATTTTTAACATATTTCTTTCCCTTACTCCTACTTTTACCCCCTCCTTCTTAGGTACCTCCCACTCGTTCCCCATCAAAGTTAATGTTCTCTCTCCCTCTTCCACTTTTCATTTAAATACTCTGTGTATTTTATTTACCCCTGATGAAGGTTAAACCGAAACCGGTTGGTTGAAGATATATATATATTAGAGTGGAATTAAAACAAATTAATTTTATTGTCATTGTTATAATTATGAATACCCACAAAGTGTTAGCTCCATGTGAAAATTTATTTTACTGCTGGTTACGTAATACCTACCCGGTTTCGAATAAATTTTTATCACTATTTATCGAAAATCTTTTCAAATTAATCAACTGAAAAAAAATACGTATCGTTATTGTTACGCTTAATATGATATATCAACGTGGAAAATGTTGACTTGAATCTAAAAATTCCAGTCAGAATACAATACATGACATCATTTTTCAGCCCGATTCCAATTAGAGACCAAATTCAATATTTTTCGCTTTACGCGATCGCTATTTTCATCTCTATTTTCATATCTACGATTTCAATTGTCATCACTGCAAACGACACATGAACCATGCTGTTTGCTGTGACGCCAACTGAAATCGTAGATATGAAAATAGAGATGAAAATAGCGATCGCGTAAAGCGAAACATGTTGAATTTGGTCTCTAATTGGAATCGGGCTGAAAAAAGATATCGTGTATTGTAGGCATGAATTTAGATTTTCTGCTTTATTTAACATAATAGGTGTTACTGAGATAAATATTTATTAGAAAATCAATATCATCAATTTCCCATTACAAACCTTTACTTTGGTTTATTCAGATTTAGCTTTGATTTGATTCAGTTAGAGATCTAGCTACAAAATTATTTCATAATTAATATAGAGAATCATAGCATATATATTATATATGAATATATGTATTCATGGTACCTAATAAAACTGTAACTGGCTAGTTGTTTGAACTATCGTCAATCGGTAAATGCCTTCATTTTCTTCACAATTTATGTAGGTACTACACAACACTGGAAAAAAATTGAATACTTCTTTGCAGGGGGCGCTGGTGGGCGGCTTTGCATCCACCCTACTCGTGGGCTGGATCTCCGTGGGCACGCAAGCAGCCTTGGCCCGCGGGGTGATCGTTAACCCCACCAAGCCCGTCAGCATTGAGGGGTGTGACGGCCGCTGGGGGAAGCCGAACAATATTAGCACCGTTTTGTTGGATGCGGTTCACGCAAATATTGATGGGTAAGCTTTTTTTTATAGCGTACTTTTTTATAAGCTAATGAGATTTTTGTCAAATTGAAAAAAAAAATGCTACATAATCTAAACATAATATAAAGATTTAAAAAAAAACAACACCGATGTACCAATTCTTAATCATATAATGAGGAGTGACAAATACATATTTACGTTTATCAATGGGAATATCAGAGGAAGATACCGCGAGATTCAGCTCCAATTTATTACTTTTAATAAGTACCTACCTACATATATTTTAACTACTTAAGGCTCGATGACACTGAGCGAGTTTACAAGCTACTATCTAGTAAGTTTAAAAGCGGGCAAATCGGCGAGTGAGATTGTCATGATGACACACAAAACTGTCCACTCGCTCATTGGTGTAGGAAACTGAGCTTGCAGTTCGGTGCTAGCGCCAGTAGCGAGAATAACGACGCCTGCGTGAACTAATTCTGTCAGATGTTTGACAGTCAAAATCAGCTGTTTATTGGCAGCCATATTGAAAACATAAATAAACCAATCACGAGTAAGCGTGTGGCGAGTTAAGTTGACTACCTTTCAACTTTTTTCGAAGATAGTCAACAATCTGCTAGTTAGCAAGTAATACGATGACACTGAGCGAGTTTACTAACAGATAGTAGCTTGTAAACTCGCTCAGTGTCATACAACATTAGTGTAATATTATAAAGAACGACGGAACACGTGGCAATGGAAGGGGATGAAATGTGCATGATTTTTTATCTAAAAGTTCTTGATCGCAGTAAGTATCTATCTCTATTTTGCCAACTCATTTTCATCCGAGCGTTTTGAAATGGCAATCAAAATGGATATCAAAATACAGTCATTAGCCGGGTAGTAAACAGCCGGAGAAATGTGGAAATTGGCCTTACGGACGTGATATTTATGCATAAGCAATATATGAATACTAGAAGACAACGTCATTACAAACCGAAGTGACTTCTGATTACATGTTCTTATTCTAGTCAAATCAGTGATAATTTTAGAAGTTTAGTAGTTTTTTTACATGTGAACGTGATATAAAAATAAAAAGTGCCTTCTCGGTGATTTTAAATATAAAATAGATATTACTATGGCCTATTACTACTGATTGTCTGCCATGAAAGAAGCGTTGTTGAACCAAAACAATATTTTTTAAAATAAACCCTAAACACTGTGCAGAAACGGACGCGGACGGTCTGATAGATCTCCTAACTTGACAAGGGGTCGTCCATTAATCACGTGATGCTCGAAAGGGGGGGGGGGGGGTTCGGAAAAAATCACGAAATATCACGACGGGGGGGGGGGGGTATAATGAGATATCACGTGTATTTATTTGTCGTGATAATATTCTGAAAATTTCAAAATTCTTTGCACTAAAAAAATACACGTGATTTCGGGAGGGGGGGGGTTAGTCTAAAACCTCACTACATATCACCAGGGGGGGGGGTTAAAAAGTTGCTAAAAAAACATCACGTGATTAATGGACGACCCCCAAACGGATTGCACTCTTTAGAGCACAGGCGTCAGTCCTTGTTCTATCGGTATTACAATGGAAGTTACTCCGAGGAACTAGCGTCATTGATCCCCTCGGCACAGGAGCATAGTCGGGAAACACGGCAAACACGCGCTGAACAAATGTACACGGTTGAAATTTGTCACTTGAGAACGGACCGCCTCTGTGTTTACTCCCTCCAACAACATGGTACTTACAGGAACTATGCGGTTTATCGTCCCTTTACCAATTTTTTTTTACATTAACTCCACACAGGAGGCCCGGAGGAAAATAATTCCCCTCAGGGCCTATGTCATCTTTGGGGATGTTGTGTGGAGGGTCTTTTTAGGAAAGGGAGGAGAGTAAGTTCTGGGAAGTAAAAGGGTATTAGGGTAGTAGTGTTGGGTAGGACACGATATCAGGATGAGTTTGTATGAGGTACTCAAATATTGAAATGAGGTGTTGAGGTGAGGTGTTACAAAATATTTTCGCTTAAGGGGGGGGGGGGAGGGGGGGGGTGGCTACAGAATTTCATTTTTTTTTTGAGCAGTTGGTACTGTTGTGCGGTATTCACTTATCAATACATAATTTACTAATAAATTATTGTTTTGTGTATTCGCATAACAATAATTTACAATACAAAAATATTAAAAAAAAAAATTTTTTTGGAGCAGTTGGGACTCTTGTACTATTCACATAACAATAATTTTCAATAAAAAAATATTTAAAAACAAAAAAAAATTTGGAGCAGTTGGGACTCTTGTGCTCATAAATTATTGTTATGTGTATTCACATAACAATAATTTACAATAAAAAAATATTTCAAAAAAAATTTTTTTTGGAACAGTTGGTAATCTTGTGCGGTATTCACTTAACAATAATTTAGAATAAAAAAATAAAAATTTCGGAGCAGTTGGGACGCTTCTGCGGTATTCACAATATATGAATGGCTTACCCCATCACCACCTAACGGTTCTAATACAAAAATGTCATAGAATATACAAACACTTCACGCCTCACCACCTCATACATTTGTCCCAAACTATGCGTGACATGACATGTAGTTTAATACATCAACCACCTCACACCTCACCTCATATTTGTCCCATATGTGACAACGTGACATGACATGTAGTCCTATACACCAACCACTTCACACCTCACCTCATATTTGTCCCGTACATGACATGAATGTAGTCCAACAAAACAAACCTCCTCACACCTCATCCTGTCCCTCCTTCATATTTGTCCCCCCTTCATATTTGTAGTAATACAAAGAAAAAGAGTTGGTACAAATACATATTGTGAGGTGGGGGGACATTTTACGTGTTTGTATGGGACATTTGAGGTGCCTCTTGTATGAGGTACTCAACACTATAGGGTAGGGTAGGAATAAGGGGGTCAGTGTGTCCAGGAGTGACGGTCGTATCAATCCATTCCTCCCACTGCAGTGCAAGGCGATGTTCCGAGGGATTACGGCTGGAGAAGTCAAAAGAACTCCCTCAACCATTTTCTCCCGATCCGGCCTGCCATGCAGCTGGGTGAATCGAACCTGTCGCCTAGAACCGTACAAACCTCACCCCGTGAACCCGGGCACCCCTAAGGGCACTGCTAAGTCACCAAACATATGGTGACACTCGGGGTGACATATGGTAGATGTGTTGGTTATCCAGTAAATGGCTCCTCTTCCCGCCTCCCAAATTGTATCAATAATAATAATAAATCGACCAAGGTGTGTAAGTACTAATTTGACCAGGAAGACTTAACCGAAGATTATTTGCGGACCAAAATAAAGTTTTCAGATTTCTATATTTTTGATTTTGGTATTCACACAAAAGAGAAAAAAAAATATCGTAAATTTATCACATTCATATTATATTTTGTGAAAACAGAATTCTCTTGTTATTAGACCTCGGACTCGATGGGAATTTTGATTTATCGGTTGAAAAGTGCCAGGTGCAATTTATTTTGGCAATCAATTCCAACTAGCATATTTTTTCCGCTCGTTTCATGGAAGATCATATGCAACTGACTTGATTCTAATAAGTGGAAGGTGTGTGCAAAGGACACACATAGTCGCGTGTATATTCAGTTTATGCCTTCCAGCATTGAAGATCGCGGTTTCAAAATAATAGCAATTTTGACATGTGGCACAGTAAATTTATTTTGGTCCACCAAATGATTTGGTGGGCACTCCAGAATTATTATTAATGCTGTTATTACAAGTTAAAATGAAGTCACGGGAAACTTTTGTGTACAAAAATAGTTCACAAAAATACTGTATTTTATAAAAGTTGACGTGTCTTAAAACAAACACTACAATTCGACCGTTTTTATAATTTTTAATAAACAAATAAAATAAAAATTCATTACAATATCAAATCATCATCATTACATAGTACAGGGTGGGGCAGAGAGGAGTTACTGATTTCAAAAAATCACTGAAGGCCCCCCAGACCGAGCAGAGGGGCGGGGCGGGTGCCGTTAGGTTGGGGAAATGATGCCGTTTATATTGGTGACCATGCCGTGGTCAGGTAAGTACCGGGGCTTTGTTGTGGAGACGTTCTTTAAAAACTGAAAAAAGCGTTGTGGCTACGCATGGAGCTTTCCGGGTCCGGTTCGAGTTAAATCGTAATGACAGTTTTTCTGATCCTAAAACCATTCGGAAATGTATCAGTAATGTAAGGTGGACAGGAATTGCAGATTCTAAAATACCAGTTGGGCCACCTAAAAGTGTGCAAACACCTGAAAACATCGCGGTAGTAAGAGCGTCAATTGAAGAGTCTCCAACCCGAGCAGCGCGGAAACATGCCGCGGCACTTGGAATATCGTCCAGAATTATAAGGTAAATCTTACACTCAGACCTTCACCTTTACCCCTACAAGATGATGCGTACACGGGAATTGAGCCCACAAGATTTTGTGAAACGTAGAGATGCTTGCATTGCAATCGTAACTGCTGTATCCCTCGGCGCTGTTTTGTGCACTGGCGACGAAGGATTAACCATTACCTTTATTAAGTTATTCATCTCACTATTGTGAAATGTTGGAGAACGTTAGGCGTCCCAAAATGAAAGAGTATGGCGAGGAACACGACACAGAAGCCTTCTGGTTTCAACAAGACGAAGCCATGGCCCATGCTGTTCATCGTTCATGCGAAATTTTGCAAAAGCTCTTTCCAGGTCACCTGATCTCTTTGTGGGGGATATTCCATGGCCCCCTCGCTCTCCCGATTTGACCCCGAGAGATTTTTTTCTGTAAGGATACGTCAAAGCTGAGGTAAACAAACTTCGATCTCGAACCTTTGAAGCTCTGAACGAGGCGATTGAGGACGTCATCGCTGGAATTCCGCAAGATATGTTGGAAATAGTGGCCGAAAACTTCGTTGAAAGGCTCAATATGTGTATTGCTCGCCAAGGCAGCCACGTCAGACGATATCATTTATGAAAAAAAAACGGCATCATTTCCCCTACATCACGGCACCCGCCCCGCTCCTCTGCTCGGTCTGGGGGGCCTTCAGTGATTTTTTGAAATCAGTAACTCCTCTCTGCCCCACCCTGTATAAAATGAAGTCGCTCAAAATGTATGTGCGCATAGATCTTTTAAACCACGCAACGGATTTTCAAGCTGTTTTCACTAATAGATAGAGTGATTCAAGAGGAAGGTATATTCGTATAATACATGCTTATTATAGTAGAGAAAAGCCGAGAAATTCATATATTCAATTCAGTCAGCGGGCAGCGGGCAGCGGGCAGCGGGCAGCTGGCAAGCGGCTGGTGTGGATTTTATAAAGGTTGGGTAATGGCGTTGTGTTTCGTTAGCCACAGCAACGTGTGGCCGGGTCTGCTAGTAAATTATATAACGAAATATCATTAAAAAATTGAGTGTGCAATTCACAAGGGGTGGAAGTGAAACCTTCAGAAAACTAAATTGACAAGAGTGGAGACTTTGTGCGGTGCTTCGTAGCCCGCACAAATAAGAGACCGACCATACATACCATACCATATCGCGGTTTTTTTTTAAGTGAAACTTCCTTAGCCCCCTTAGCGGTTCGGAATTCGGATGAAACGGAAACAACGTGTACAGCACCTGCGAAGCATTATACTCCTATCAAGGCTCCTATTGGTTGAGATATAAAACGGAAACGACACGAGGTCTGCGCTCATTGGCCTGCTCACTGGGCTTTGATTATGACCTCACTTTTCAAGGCTGCTCTTCATAGTTTGAGATTGTTTTGGTATTTTTTGCTTCTATCGCGTGCTAACTGCACTCGATTTTTTTTCTTATCTATGTATATTTTATATCCATATTTCAAATTATTGTAATTCCAATGTAAAAGCCGTTAATCGGCGTTAATTCATAATATAAATACATAAATAAATACAATCTGTCTCATTATTTCGCAGGCTAAATCCTATAGATGTATGTGTTTGTCTCTTTTTGGTGTCGCTTATATTTATGTGATTAATAAATAATTTGAGAAGCACTGCACAGCAACCAACTAATTGAATGGATCTCTAAGTCCTGAAGGTGTTTTTCTTATCATTGCTTTGGTTTCAATTACACGCCAAATGAAATGGAGAAAAGAGGTTTTGTTCGTTAATTTGCTTTATGTGTGAACAAAGTGCTATTTGAACATTCAGTAGAACTCTGACTTTGCTGTTTAATCGAATGCGAAATCAGGTTTGCCGGTGATAATGAATGAATTGCCGTTGCTGGCTTCGGCGGTATTTGATTTAAAAATTAATGTATCGAATTGCTAGTTGCACTCCCTTTGCTCCCCTTGTTTATCTTTTTGATTGGATTTACCACATCACATGTGCCGCTGATTTTAACATTGAAATATTCTTACGTCGAAATCTTATTATTATTTATGTGTATTAATTATGTTATTATCAAGAATTGGTACTAAATTTACAATATTTTTTTTGAAGTGAAACTTCTTTAGAACGTTGTGATTTAAAATTTGATGAAACGGAAACGACACCAAAAAGAGACAAACTCATACATCTATAGGATTTAGCCTGCGAGAGAATGAGAATGAAACCTTACCGCATTGGCCGCTTTTAAGGCTCCTATTGATTGAGATTAAATTAAAAAACTAAGAGGAATGAGCGAGCACTGGACGTTTTTGAAAGAAAAATTTTGAGGCGCATCTTCGGACCGGTTCTAGAAAATGGATTTTGGCGCAGACGTTATAACAATGAGCTCTATACTTTGTTTAAGGAGCTAAACGTCGCAAAATTTATAAAATTGGGAAGACTTCGGTGGCTGGGTCATGTGGAGAGAATGACCGAGCATCAAGCACCAAAGTCCCTGCTGAACTCAAGACCAATAGGGCGAAGGAGCCTGGGAAGGCCAAGACTAAGATGGAGCGACAACGTCCTCAAAGACATATCTATCTTGGAGCTTCCAAACTGGAGAGAGCTGGCACAAAACCGAGATGAGTGGAGGAAGACTCTTGAGGAGGCCAAGACCCACCAGGGGTTGTAGAGCCAATAGTGATGATGATTGGTTGAGATTGTGATTGTGATCAATTGAGGTTTCACTTCTACCGCGTGTGAACTGCACTCTATTTTTTTCGCTGATTATTCCAGAGGTTGGAAGAACGAGAGAAGTGGAAGTGGTGGCACGAAAAATGAAGATGTAGGCCGCCGTAAATTTGCGAGAAGAGTTTCTCGAAGTTTTTGAGGAGTTTTATTTAAACTCGTGAAAGGACGCGTTGGATGAATTATAAGGCAGCGACAGTGTACTATTTAAATCCTACACACATCGGGAGCCTTTGTTATGATTGCTGTTTCCATCTTTGATCTTTCTACTTTTTCTGGCACCTTGCTGGACGGATGCGGTTGGCGACTGAGTCGCCGAGAACGGGACCTAAGAGGCTAGATTTTGAAACAAACGCGGAACGTTTAGGTATTTCGTTAAATCTTCTCTGTCCCGCTCGATACAACCTCACACACACTTACGATATTCAAAACAAGAGAACGCACACTTGTGACACACTGCCGGCCGGAAACCCCCATCCCCCTTTATCCACCGCCCCTACACCTCACCCGCACAGCTATGATTTACAGCTGATATATTGTGGGTCTAGCATCTTTCCTATTCGGATCTTGGAAGCGCGTGAAGCCCTGCATGTACCTATCTACCTAAGCAATCCGCATAATTATTTGTTCTTCGTAGCATTTTGATTTCGCCGGACTTAGTGATTTCTCAATCAATATATTGAGAGGGTATCGACTCCAATAATCTTTTTTTTTTCCATTATATCTACATATCTACATTTCAAAAGTAATTTTACATATTTTATAAATACAGTAAGATGTAAACATAAGGTTTTTTTTTTTTTTTGAAATTGAAATTTTTTATTTTTTTTTGGTACAGTACATACAATAGATAAATAAATATAATGAAAGTATATAAAAACAATTAATACAAATATTAAATACAATATACATATTTTTTTTTAAATATTCTCCCATAATAAGGAGATGCTTGTGTGTACGGGAGGAAGTATTATTTGTTAGATTATTTTGATTTTTTTTAAAATTTAGTTTATATAAAGAATAAGAGAAACATATGTGTATATATTTTAAAATTTTTATTTTATCATTTATTTTTTTTTAGTTAAGGTTTTCAGTATATTTTTTTAATTGTGTTTTGAAATTTTTGAAACTGTCCTTAAGGGATCTTATATTTTCTGGTAATTTATTAAAGAAATTTGTTCCCAAGTATTTGTAGTTTTGTTGACCCAAAGTTTTTTTACAAATGGGAATTTACAATGGGAAGGTACAAGTAATATTTAGCAATATTTAGAATGGGAAGGTACAAGTAATATTTAGCAATAAGTAAATATATAATAGACAAAAGTAGGAAATGGGAAACCACTAAAAGGCACTGCACGTGTGGGTAATATAAACAAAAATGCAATATTACATCAGTAAGTACAAGAAAAAAATGTTAATTCTAAAGTCAATGTTTAGAAATAAAGGTATTTGTGAAAAAATGTAGTAAAAACAGTGAAACATTTTTTTGTTGTTGATTGTTATAGTTTTAAAAAGTAAATAAAGTTAGTCTTGAAGTTACCGTAGATTTGTATTAAAAAATGAAACATCAAGGTTTACAAAGAATTCATATTAAAAGTGTCTCAACATCTGCATCATTCAGCCACAATTTTAATGTTTTAATGTAAAGTGATATTTGAATGTGTTTTGGTAGAAGATTAAATGTTCGAGGACCAATAAAACTGCTATGTGCTTGCATTGACATGGTATTGGTTTGTGGGGTAAAAATATTATTAGTACTTTTGCTAATTCTGTTTTCATTTTTTCGAAACCATTTTTGTTTTTAAATACGTATTTCATAGTCTGCGATATAAATAATTTACGAATATTGAATATTTTAGTCATTTCGGTGATTCCCGAAGTGGTCCAGGTAGACCCCCAGTGGTCCAAGAAAGACTCGACGGGGGTCTACGTTGGCGTGATAAAAAAATGGGGGTCCACAAGTAGTAAGTGGGGGTCCACGAAAATTTATCTGGTTTTTATAGTAAAGAACAAAAATGTTGGCTTGGCTTTACCTATCAATGTAGGCAGATAATATAGGAAGAAAAAAATTAAAAATTTTCGGTGTTTTTTGACAGGCTTTTCGGTGAAAAATGATCATATTGAGTATTTAAAAAAAATATTTTGAAGCTTTTAGGTTTTATTTTCGGATTTTTTGCAATTTTACGCTGGTTGTCGAAAGGTGCACGTTTAACCAGATTTTACACACTTTTTAATCAGTTTTAGAATTTCTGGAAATTAAAGATCTAATCAAATTGAAAGCAGACATCGCGTATTTGATCGTTTATCCTCCTTTAAAAAAAAAAAGACATTACATAAGCTTTTTTCCAAATAGTGTGAAATTACGTTTTCTTTGAGAGAATGTGTGAATAGCAATATCACCGAGATAATAAGTTGTTCAGCACAATTAAAAAAAAAGTTGAATTTAATTTATCACAACCAGCACCTTTTGTGTTGTCATTTTGCAGATATTTTAATACTTACTGAAGATGTATTAATGTTAAATCGAATTTAAATTTATTGCACTCATATTATTATTAGTATTGACATTATTTTTGTGAGAATGTATTTAGTTTGAGAAAGAACAAAAACAAATTGAAAATAAACATTAAAAAGATTGCAAATTTTTGTTGCCCATCACTTAAAGAAAAGTTTCCACGGAACATGTTATTAGGTATATCAGAGGAAGATTGTTTCGATTTCACGAAAGTCCGAAAATATTTCACATTATTCTTTGTATTTAGCACTATTTATATGGATCGCAAGTAACTTTATGTGTTCACAGGAATAAGTTTGAGTAATATCATGCAATAGTAATATGAAAAAAATATTATATTACGTTTTGTAAAAAATGTGTTAGACCGTAATCTCTAAAATACATTATTATGAAACTAAACTGAACTCATGAATAAAAAATATCAACCCCATCACTATTGTTGTATAAACTATGTAGTCTTAACATCACTATTATCGAAAACGATGACTCCCTCCCCCCGACCATGCACTCCTTGCCTCGACATCTAAAACGTGCGAACGAGACAACTGCAGTAAACTATCTGATTTACCTACAGAAATCGCTCGGAGAAGGGTTTAGGGAGAAAACACTTTTCTATACCGAAACTTTCACGAAATTGTAATTTGAAAACGGTAATATGTTCTCAAAAGAAGAAGCTATGTCGGTATGTTTTTATAATTTTGTAATTCTTTATAAGAATTGAATAAACAGCACTTTTTCCTTAAATAATATTTTCCGATAAATTGTGCATGTTTGACAGTGAATGTTTACGTTAATACGAAACGCATCGAAAATGTAAAAACATACCGACGTAGCTTTTACTTTCTAGAAGGCAATATAAAAAAATATATTAATTTCGTGTAATTTTCGATGTAGAAAAGTGTTTTTTCCTGGGTGTCCTTTTTGTATGGGCCGAAAAGCGAAGTCTATCATCCTAAGAGGGTAATGCCATTGGAGACGTCTTGGCAGATTTGCAGCAAAGCGTCGCCCCGAATCACAGCTTCGAAGACTACAATTTTACGCAATGCTCAATCGTGAAATCTCTTTTTCTCTCCTCTAAAATTTGTCTCGTTCTATATATTAAAAGATATTTATTTAAATATTTGTTAAAATAACCTTTCTTTAATTAACAAGTAGAATAGTGACCCCCCTTACTAAAAGCAAAAACAATCCCACACTAAACTGAAAGAATCTAGTATTATTATCTAATATTAGAAAAATTAATGATAAAATCCAATTAATAAACACTGTAAAAAAATATTTTAAAGATAATCTCAAAAAAAAAAAAACAGTTTCCGACTAATCTAATCTACTTATAACTCAGTTTCTAAGTGATACTCCATTCTTCAAATAAGTTAAATTTTGTATTGTTTTTAGCAACTAATTACAATAATTCTGGACACATTATCCAAATAGTAAAATTGTTTTGATAGTAGATAAATACTTATAATTACATATCACCGAACTTACAACTTATTGTTTTTTACATTCACATTGTAATTTAAGAATTTAAATATAGCATTACAAAATGTACACTACTCTTCCAGACACAAGCTAACGCTTCCATGGAAGAGTGGTATTAACATATTTGAATATGAACATGTAAGCAAATTAACACATCATCTAAATGTACATTATATTTTATATGCTATAATCAATAAACGTTTGATATAAAAAAAAAAAAAAAAAAAAAAAAAAAAAAAAAAAAAAAAAAAAAAAAAAAATCTCTTGTTCTCCTTTCACCACTCATGTCTAAAGACACTGTTCGAGATATTTCCGTGTATGACACTAGGTACCTTTCAACATTTATTATTGTTTATAATTTTTTAGCTAAAACCTACTGTCATTTTTACCTACAAGTATGATCCTTTCAATCTGATAGAAAACATCATTTTGGTATCTTATTTTAAAAAAGGTATTATTAATTTTAAAAGTATTAAAACATTTGAAATTGTTGAATCCTAAGAATAGTCACTCAATGTATACACTCGTGTGGACTTGAGTTAATGCTTATCAAATGGGTAATCGTAAGTCGTAATCTAAAATACATTTTACGTAGGGGAGAGTCCCCCAGTACCGGCCGGCATCCAGTACCGGCCAGTTGCAAGTTCTATAATCCTACAATAGATAGCGATAAGATTTTTACCGCTGTTAGTTTGATACGCTCATGCAAGTGTACGCTTTGCGGGGCATCGACCTGTCGCGAGCGGTTTACTGCCAGTGCGATTTTACTACGTAATTAAAATTGTGTCGATGATTTTCGAAGTTCAGAGATCTGAGATATACACTATATCCAATCCATGAAGAGGATTGGATGTAGTGCGGAAACTTCAAGATTTTGGTCCATGAGGCTTGTGCAAACTTATTAGAGCTATCCGATATCTATATTTGCGATTATTGTATTGTGTCAAGTCACTTCATTTCATCTGGGGTGGTGGACTTTTTTATTGTAAAACACTTTTTTAATGCAGAGTCGTTTTATTTACAATCACTTTTGAGTAACAATGAAATCAACACTTTTTGTAACTAATTTTGGCCCGGACCCCGCTTGGGCAGTACAGGGACTGTACTCTAAGTATCGATTAATGCAAGAGAGGGAAATATTTTGAATAGCATCCCTTTTATACTGCTAAAAACTGTAAAAATACCGTCTTTCAGACTATTAAAAATACGAGAATAACAATAACACTGGTACTAGACACCTACTAGGTCACGTGGTCTATTTTAGTTAGTCGGTAACACTAGCTTCCATAAAATTCATCCAGAGGTCTCTAGCATTCATACTCTCTTAACAGTATTGTATAAATGGTTACCGAAATACTGGCCGGTACTGGGGGCCGATTGTTTAGAGTCTGATTTTTCCTGGTTTTCGAATTGCAATAAAGTAGATTATTTCTAAATAAACTGGTTTCTTATTATATTTGTTAATAGTTCAAAACACCTTTTAGACATATCAGGAAGTATTGAACATGCAATCTTAGGTATTTCGATTTTTTGTTGATAATCCTTAAGGTGGCGGTACTGGGGCTCGCCCTACCTGTTTTTATTAATACCTTAATCATGCAGTGTTGCATATTTATAGAGTCGCTTGTTATTTATTGCAAATCAGCTGCTTTTTACCTGCCTTTTCTCATTTATTCAGTTCAATTTCTACCAAGGCAAGGTAGAAATTGAACTGGGACGGACGAAATATGACGAATTATTTCACAGAAAATGAATAAACATCAAATTTCGTGGTTGAAATTCAAGTTTTGTGAACGTTTTATTCAAATTGAACAGAAAATCTCCTAATTAAACTCGGATACATGATACAAGAGCCTCAAAAACGGATATACGAGATGTTCCAAAATTCAAGACAAGTTTTGGCCAAAGAAACCACATATATCTGGCAACCAAACTTTACAACATCCTTCCTCCAAATTTGAAAAAGATAGAAAAGATTAATAAGTTTAAGGAAAAAAACCAAAACACGGGTGAAAGAAATTAATGCAGACACACTAGAGAATGTATTAAAAACAACGTAGAAACTAAATAACGGAAAATCAAAGAAATCTACCAGTCCGCCTCAGCACAGGACCACCTAATGAGGAGGACTAAGAACAAACAGATGAAATATTTATATACATTATCATATCTTGTAATTCTCATCAAACCTGTAATTAAATAGTCACTAATAAAAATAAATAAATTCTGTCAATATTTCCGATTAGATAGTAACAGAAATTGAATTTTAAATTTGATGAATTATTGTTCAAATCCTTTGAAACAACCCATCCTTTAGTATCGTTTGTATAATCATGATCAATAATTAGTAGTGAAAATGCAAAATTTCTAACGACGCACAGTGATTCGTTTCACACATGCTAGACGCTAAAAACTCTTACACATGATTAAATTATTTTTAACTCTCTATTGAGGTGTAGTCAACACTAATTTTATGAAAATTAGTGTTAAAAATAATAAAAATAAAAAATATTTTTTTTTTTTTTTAAATAATTTTTAAATAATGTGTTAACAGAGTATTTGAGGTTTATAATAAAACAATTATATGTAAAAAGTTTAAAAAAAGTGTATTTTGAGTGTAATAAATTGCTAAAATTACGCTCAAATTAAGGCTTATTTTCAAGAATATAAAAATGCCTTATTTGGTTTTTTTACTTTTTTTCACCACTTGCACTAAGCTTATCAAGTTCAAATGTACTTAACATTTTGTTAAACATTCCCTCAAGCCTTTTTTTTCTTCGGCAAACTCTTCCATGTCACGAACAATTCCAGCCTGTAAATCTCGTATGTGGTTCCTGTAAAATGAAAAAATATTAATAATGTGGATTGGTGTGGGTTAATATCGAAACTGATATGAATAGAATATTAGTTGCAATATTTAAAAAAAAAAAATTTTTTTTGCGATTTTGATATACTCTCTGAGATAAACACTCGAGAAGATAGAAATTTAACATATTTTAGGCCAAAAAAAAAACAGAAAACTTATTTATTATTTAAAAAACAACTAAAATTATTTACACTAAAGTATTAAGAAAAAACTTAAAAACATACCTCCCAAAATAGCCTCCATTTTACAGAACCGAAAAAAAACACTTTTCAAACGAAGTACACAATTTTAAACGTCGAGCTGCAACGAGCAAATAAATGCAAATGATAATCTCAAAACACATTATCCTACTTTAGGCCTCTGGTATGAGTAAATGCGTGCACTAATCACCCCAATTAAGCATGCATTTATTATACTGTCTATCTGGTAATGTCGCCATGACGTCATTGTTTGGGAATTCAAAAGTGACTTATTAGCATCTAGCTTGTATGAAACGAATCACTGTGCGACGCGACGTCATCAAAAGTTTCATATTTAAAATATGATATAAAATGAACTAACGATAATAGGCACAGGCCAAAAGGCGGCTTTACTTTTATTGCTTTTCATTCTACTTCCCTACAGAAATAAATATTCACAGATCGCCGTTGCGGCAGCAGAAAACTTTATTAGATAAAGAAATCGGTGTTGGCTGAGTAAGTAACTTTAGCGGATTTTAAATTAGATCGCGGAGGCGGCAGCAAAGAAATATCGTGGCATGCTGGAAATGGTTTAAATGAAAGTAGGTACAAGACGGTCTACAGGACTGTTGAAGTGCCGGACTTCAGTGACCTTCACTTATTTGACAATTATTAAACTTTTTTTGTTAGTTGTTTTTGGGGTGTTATGCCCCGTTGCGGTACCTCCTTATTTAGCCAACATTTCGGACAGCGTTGCAGTGTACATCACATCTGCCAGATCTGCCGGATCTGCCCTGATGATGGACTCTGCAACGCTGTCCGAAACTTTGGCTATAGAAGGAGGTAGCGCAACACGGCATAACAGCCCAAAAATAAATAACGAAAATATGTATCAGCAATTCTAGCATTAAAATCCGTATTTTACATTAGCTCCACACAGGAAATAAGAAAAAAATCCGTCAGGGCCTTTCATCCTAGGGGTTCCTGTGTGGAGGGTCTTCTTAGGAAAGGAAGGTCTGACAAGGATAAAAGTATGAGGGGAGGGTAGGAATCGGGGGGTCAGTGTGATTTGGACTGACCGACGTTTGAATCCATCCCTCCCACTGCCCCAACCAGTCTCTCCCGATCCGGCCCGCCACGCAGTAGCTGGACACACCTCACCCCACGAACACGGACACCCCTGTTGAGTCACCAAACTTAGCGAACCACTTGGGGTGACCTTTGGCGTAGATGTTGGTTATCTAATGCGGTAACCGAACCCACGAAATGTTTTGCTGTCAACCCATTAACATTATTATTTTAAGTATGCAAGAATTCAAAACATGTAGTCAAATTATTATATTTAGATTAAATATTTTTTCCAAATATAAATCTCACGGGGGCATAAGGCTACGAAATTCTTTCGATTTAAACTAATATTTGGCAAAAAAACAAAATTTAAATAATCACAGAGACGGGTTAGAAGTGAAACCTTCAGAAAACTAAAGTAGGCCATGAGTGGGAGACTACGAAGCACCGCACAAAGAGGAGAACGAATATTCTATCTCATACTACGCAAGCTAAATCCCATGCATGGTATGTTTGTCTCTTTTTAGTGTCGCTGTTCCGCATTTCATCGGGTTTCAAATCATAACGGTGCTAAAGAAGTTTCCACTTTAAAAAAAAACTATAGTTAGGTACCAGTGAGGGTGGTATCTGAAATAACTTCTTAAATTTTGCAACGTTTCATAATGTAGATATTGCAATTTGCATTGGGTGCAGTGGATGGGTGAAAAGGAAACAAACACAATCTCCTCCATACTTTACTTCTATACTTTACTCTGCACTCTATTTAATTACGTTTATGTAAATTACAGCGTGAACCCTTCTCCATTAAACAAATTTCATGATGAAATACATACAGAACTTTAAACATTATACAAGTACTTATTTCATATTACGAGATGGTAAAAATTATATTTAAGTGTGCATGCTTACAACCATAGATAGTCGTATCTACATTAGGGTGTGTCAATTATTTCAACTTTTGAATTCAGAAACGTCTGGGGTCTCAAAAGTTGCATCTTACAAAGAAAATGAGAACTGCATTTAATTTTTTTTAATTGGTTATTTGCCCGCTAAAATGCATTGAAAATCAGTAAGCAAACCTAAACCCATTTTTTTATTAATTTTTTCAGTAATTTAATCTTTTAACGTTTATTTATTATTAAAAAAATGCGTAAAACTGACAAAAATGAAAAAAAAAGGTTCAAGGCTATGAATACAAGTAAGTCAACAAGAATTTTGATTTTATCCAGAAAAAGTTTAATTTTCCCCTTTTAAATTTTTAACCAACACATCACATATGTTATTTTTTTTTGGTTCTTTGTACTGCAGTTATGGAATGAAAAATAAGTTTGGTACAAAATATAAAATATGAACCCTTGGTTTTATTTTTTTTCCAAATGACGAAATCTATTTTTTTTTCAAAACTTCCGGCCATTTTAGCGGGCTAATAGTGAACAGTAATTTCATATATTTTACGTTTTCGAATAGCTACAGATCATACGAAACTTTTGAGACCCCGGGCGTTTAAATATAAGGCCTTTCTCTCTATGGAGAGCGACACTTACTAATCTACATACACTGAAGAGATAATCCGATAGAAGTTATAGTAGACTAGTCTGCGTACTGGAAGTACGCTCAATTTTCCGATACTTCAAACATTTCCAAACACTAAAATTCTTTCTAAACTGAATTTTTCGTTACTTCAAACATTTCCAAACATCAAAATTCTTTCTTCAGTGGAAAAAATATCATTGGTCTGTCATCACACACAGGATCATCATCAAACAGAATTAATAGCCTAGCGACTTTACGGTTGAAATTTAATAATACAACCCTACGCCGTGCCTTAGGCAAAACCGTTTTCGTACATGGAGTTTATATACAAACTACTTTTGACCACAAAAAATTTAATAATAAATAATACATCACATAATACACCAATGTACATTGCACATTTTTGTCAAGAATTAAATTCAATTTTAATAACATTATTTTTTATAATTGATGGGTAGGTACCGTTTCGATATCCGTGGAGACAATATATATTACACTAGCAGACCCGGCCACACGTTACTGTGGCTAACGAAACCTTTATAAACAACGCCATCTGTTAAATCAAATCCACACCGCCCGTTGCCCGCTGCTCGCAGCCCGCTGCCGCTGCCTGCTGCCGCTTGGCCAGATATATTATGTATTTCAACCAATTTACACAAAACCTTGACAAATTATATATATAAAAACCTTCCTCACGAACCTTGCACGAATCACTCTATATATTGGTGAAAACCGCATGAAAATCCGTTGCGTAGTTTAAAAGATCTAAGCGTACATGCAGCGTGAGCGACTTCATTTTATACTTAGTAGAGATTTTCCTGAGTTATGCAGTCGATTCATCAAGCAATTAAATTTTGCGTTGATTGCTGTATTGTTAAAATGTATGGTAATGGTAAGGTAGGTACCTTCTGACGAATTATTCTACTTGGCACATGAAAGTACCTTTTTGAAAATTAACTCTACGCGGAAGACCCTGAGGAAAATAATTACACTCAGGACCACAGGCGTAGCCAGTTTTGATTTAGGGTGGGCAAAAAATAAAAATCTGGTGTAGGTACAGAAAAAAGTTGGCCTCTACATCATATTCAAGCTTTAGGCTCTATGAACATATGAACGGAAGAAAGAAAAACCATCCTATTAAATAAGCTGCTTCCATATCAGAATGATTGTGCCTACGCTCAGGACCTATGTCATCTTTGGGGACGCTGTGTGGAGGATTTTTTATGAAAGGAAAGAAGGGAACCTGTTGTATAAGGGAGGAAACAAAGAAGCCTCTCTAACTGATGTTTTCAATGGGAATTCGTAACCCACAATATATGTATAGTATTCTTTAAAAAATATTTTGAATTCGCTGAAAAACATTTCTTTTTACAAAGAAACAGATTTTAATACCTTTGTAATAATCGGAAAATATTGCTTATGCAAAATAAATAAATATTATGAGATCTTCTTTTTTAATGCGATGTCAACGAATCCCTAGAGCACTAGACCAACACCCGATTACAAGACGTATGTTTTAAACTGGGCTAAAGAAAAAAATCGAGCGCAGTTAACACGCGGTAGAGACGAGACTTTACCAAAACAATCTATCTTACTATTACCAAAACTATCTTACTATTTTTTCATCCTTGGCCTTTTTTTAAATAATAAAAAAAAAACATATTTTAAAATAATAAGATATATATATACATACACATTTTTTAAATAACCAGATTTTATTTGAGTCCCATTTGTCAAAATCGGAGTGTCACCCTAGTTGTTTTGAACTACCTTTGTTTCTTGGTGGGTATAGTAATTAAGGATTTGTTTTATGGTCTATATTGTTACAAATTACCCATCTGGTCACCAATATAATATTGTTATTTCTTACTTTCCGCATATAATATTTTAGTGTTTTGGATGTAGTGTTTTGTATTTTAGTGATTTTTTTGTATCTTAGTGATTTGTGTGTAAATGCACCACTCAAATTTATAAATTTAACCTCAATACAGGCTCCTAGTCCTAGTGAGGTTAATATTTTTGTATGTAAAAAAAAATAAGAACACATGTATGGTGAGAAATCTATATAAATAAAATAAATAAATATAAAATCTCAACCAATACTTGAAAAGTGAGGTCATAATCAAAGCGACCAATG
Source organism: Limnephilus marmoratus (assembly GCA_917880885.1). Classification (NCBI taxonomy): domain Eukaryota; kingdom Metazoa; phylum Arthropoda; class Insecta; order Trichoptera; family Limnephilidae; genus Limnephilus; species Limnephilus marmoratus. The sequence continues at coordinate 36,833,179 of OU862920.1, read as the reverse complement.
AGCGCAGACCTACAGACAGAGAAACAGAAAAAACAAAACGCAGACAAACAGAGTCATTCCCGTTTTATATCTCAACCAATATAGGAGCCTTGATAGGAGTTTCATGTTTCGCAGGTGCTGTTATGCGTCATTTTCCTTTCATCCTAATTCCAAATCACAACGGGGCCGTAGAAGTTTCATTTCAATAAAGTAAAAAGTGTCAACTTTTAAAAATAGTGTACGTATAATATAAAATTAACGATTGTTTTTCTTTTCAGTGAAACACCGTTCGCCATGTACAGATTGTCGTACCTTTATTACACGCTGATTGGGACATTCACCGCAATCACAGTCGGACTAATCGTGTCCTTCCTCACCGGCCCTAACGATCCGGCAATGGTAAGTGCGAACAGTGGATGGTACTTATGTCTAGGGAAATTTCCCGACATCTGGAGGAAAAAATTTTTTCAGAGACAAGGGAAAAATCGTTCAATTATTATATTTCCCCTGATCTGGCGTGTATTGTATAGTACTTTTAAAAGTGATTTTAGGTCACACAATTTGTTAGCTATGTAATGATAATTGTAACCCTTTTCCGCGGGTTTTTTCCTGTTAGGCCCTGCAGGCGGCTTTTTGATGAGCTTCGCCAGATTTAGTAAAGTTCCCTGATAGTAGAATGTTTATGTACAACAGCAATTATTATAACGTACCCCAAATTTAACTTGTTACAGAGTTACCTACTCATTTTTCTTTCCAAATAAAAACCATTTGTGAATGCCTACGTAATGTATGTATGTCGTATAACTTTGGTCATTTGAAATTCACTGGACGAATGAAAAATAATTTCTAGTACTCAAGTACCAAACTCCCATTAATTAAGAAATGTACTACCAATCAGAACTGAAGAAATTTAAGGAACTCCTCAGTAATTGTGTATTTTGACATAAAATTTGAATTTGTCCCCCCAAATCTCCCCTTTAGCAATTTTTAACCATTTCGGTTTGAGAGCTCTAAAATTTCAAGATTACCATTTACATAAACATTTTAGAAACATTTTGTTGTTCATAGGCACAGTTCAAATTTTCGAATTTTGTAAAAGCCAAAAGGAACCGATTCCAAAAACGCCGTTTCCTTAGAAAAATAATATCGGGCGATACAGTTTTTGATTTTGGAAAAGGTTAGGTAAGTTTGTTAGACAAGTTTGGAAACTTTTCATGTTGGAAAATTTTTAACGTGGACAATTCTGTTTTTCAGAAAGAAATTCATCTGGAAAAATCGAAAAATTTGACGGAAAATCTTTCTAAAGTCATTTCTCTTTTTGATATTACGTGATCTTGGAAATTTTCCATGTTTGAAAATTTTTATAAAAACATTTATTTTTTGATTTTGTTGTGTGATGTTGAAACCTTTGAAAAAGAAGAAATAAAAATTAGATTAGCATATGGTATTAGATTATTTCGTTTTTTTTAATTTTCACATTTCAATTTTTTTCTGATTTGTCATGGAACCGTCGGAGAACCTTTATTTTTTGAGGTTCTTTTACTGCTAGTTTCCGATATCCGTCTACAAAAAACTTATTTCGGCATATGGCTCGCCGTACATTCCCAATGAGAATATATGGCGAGCGTTATGCTGAAATAGGCCAAGCGAAATGATATTTGGGTAATAGGTTAGGTTAGGTTATGGGCAATTTTTTACTTGTTTTCATAGCTTTAAATGATTTTTCAAAGAGGTGTTGTTTCTGAGTTGTCATGAAACCATAATAAAACATATCGTAATGAATATTATAGAAAAAAAAGCAATAATGCATTTAGTTAAACCAAAACATTCAAGAAAATCAAACATTTTCCAAAGTAAGTTCCTACCAGCGGCCGAGGCAATATTAATTTTAGTTGGTATTATATTTTATCCTGTCCATCATCTCCACAATACACCAGCGGTTTTCAACCTGCGGTACGCTTACCCCATGGGGTACGCGAAGCAAAAATTGGGGGTATGCAATAAATAAACTCAGCCCAACGTTTCCAAATTTCGGCAAAGTAAAGTGTCGGAAAAAAAGATGTGCTATAAAATTTGTTCAATTTCTCGTGTAGAATCACTGGTTAAAAATGCCTTAACATGCCTTTCAGTACACGTGTACACAAGATAGATAGAGGGTACGGGAAACAACTAATTAGTAGTAAGAATCAAGGGGTACGCAGGTTCAAGAAAGGTTGAAGACCGCTGATATACACTAAACCAATGTTTGTAGAAAATGCTTTTAACAAGGTTAGCTCATCGAGGGAGTAGAACGGTGATTGGTTAAAAATTCGTGTCGTAGCTTGCAGTCCATGTTCCCCTGGGAGAATTGTTGGCATTCTTTTACTTCAGCTAGGTCATGCGTTCGAAATTTTGAAAACGGCCTGAACAGTTTTTCTTCCAAAAATGCCTTGTTAAAAGCATTTTCTACGAACCTTGCATGCTCATGCTTGTCATGCTCTGTTATCAAAAACACCACAGCGTTCTGTGATCAAAAGGGACGATGCGCGTAATTGCGCGTAATAGTATCATCATTGCATTTCAACCATGCAATAATAACGCGCAATATATTATTGTATGGTTGAAATGCAAATACCACGTTTGTTTTAAAAACGACATTTTTAGAAACACAAAAAGCTTTGATCCTATTTTTCGTGATTTTAAAGAAGTAGATTAAAACTAAATAATTAAATTATTATTACGTTTAAGTAAAACTAAAAAAACATTACAATGGAACCTCCGCAATACTACGCATAATAGATCAGTGACATCTATGAAAATATTTATTTTTCAGAACATTCTAATCACAAAGTTTCGATCATTTTTCACAGATGACACTAAAGTATTTTTGTGAAAATAATTTTAATTTTTAAGATCTCTATTCATTATTGGAAATTATTTATTCTATTTTCAACCATAATGATACAAGACAATTTTTTTATTCATTATTTCATACAGGTGCACAAAGATCTCTTCACTCCAATTATTCAAAGATTTCTTCCGAAACAAGACGTCCATTGCAAAAAGCCAAGGCTGACGAAGGATAATATTTTAATGTGCTATCAGGAAGCTATGCATAGAGGAAGTATCAATAATTCATATGACAAGGTACGTGAATCTTAACATAATTTTGTTCCATCACACAGGCAAAAATAACAAAAGAGGGTGTTTACCAGCAAGTTGCTCAAAGATTCTGTTTTTTGAAGAGAAACTTCTTTAGCCTCGTTGTGATTTGAAATTCGAATGAAACGGAAATGATGCATTACAGCACCTGCGAAGCATCAAACTGCGCTCATTGGCCGCTTTGATTATGATGTCATTTTTCAAAACTCCTATTGTTTGAGATATGAAACGGAAATGACGCTAGGTCTGCGCTCATTGGCCGCTTTGATTATGACCTCACTTTTCAAGGCTCCTTTTGTTTGAAATTGTTTTGGTAAATTTTCGCTTCTACAGTGTGTGAACTACACCCGATTTTTTTTAATCATTAATGAAACTAAACCCTGATGACATAATTTTACTATTTGGTTTCACCCTTGCTTATGATTCTTATTTATTATACAAAAGAACAACTCGTGTGTCTTCCATATTTCCTTAAATTTCACTGTATTTAATATGCAATTAATATGAACTTATATTTCATTACCGCTGATTGTGTAAATTAGGACACAATTTATGTAATGCAAATCTTTTCAAATTTAAAAAAGTGGAATAAACAACATGACATCTCTTTGACGGTGTGTCTTATTTGTCAGGTAAATGCAGTTTTGTCAGTTAATTTAAAATAATAAAGACCATGTTTATTTTCAGAATACAATTGAGTTGGAAGAAAGTGGGGTAACAAATGAACCAATCAACGAAAAGGATAAATAAATACAAATTTGAAAAAAATTGTTTTTTATTAGAAAATTATTTGATATATATGTCGTCACCGAGCGGGTAACACCTACAATGTGAAAAAAATAATATTTTACAGTAAAAGCGAAGAGCAAAAAAAACAATTTTGAAGCAGGAAAATTAAGTTAGACTTCCAAAAAAATTTATTTACACTAATATTGATTATTTGTTTACAATTAATAAAGTGAAATGGAAGTCTCCTTTCATTTTCCTGTATAAAAATGTATTTTTTCACTCTCTTGAAAAATTTCAATTCTTCGTAATGGAGGTATTAGGCACCCAGCAACGATTTGTAGGTACTTGTGTGATTTTTTGTTGTTGTTAAATTTATTTATAATTCATTGTACCACATGCTTTTTTATGGATTTTTACTAGTTTAGGCTCATATTTCTGTCAAAATTAAGGAAGAAAAATAAATAATAAAAACATAAATAAAACGAGTTTCACTTTATATTGAATAAATACTTTATTGATACAATAAATCTATACATAACCAATGTTACAAGATTTCTAGTAAATGTCAACAATAGTCTTGGAAACAAATACATACATAATATCGCTCGGTAAAGATGTTGTTTGAGCAGAATTACATATTGTAAAATGTACATTTCAAATTTTACAAGATGCACCTCCAAGGGCTGGCCATCTAAGCGTATAAATTTGATTATATACAAAAGTTAAAACCACTTGGGAGAGTGCATTTTACAAGAAAATTCATTTAAGCCGCATACTCATCAGCGACGTAATGTGGATTTCAATTGGGAGGGTGGTCAGTGCGACATACAGCGAGCCATTTGCAAATTTTCTGTCTTTGATTTCGTTTGCAAAACCAATGTATGTCATGTCAAGAATCAGAATGACAGAAGAATATGTAAGAGACAGTGCGTATGTATATGTAATGAATGTAAATTAAATAAAGGTTTTATATTGACCACTGATTTGTTGATTTCTTAATAAGATGTAAATCATTTTTCCCCCGATACATTCTATGACTCCAGTATCGTCATGACTGTTTTTTAATTTTCACAAATGCTTCTATGAAACTGTGCTGCGCAAGCGAGAGATCGTCCGACATACTGAAGCTCAAAGTGGTGTGGACATAGCGTACACCAGGGTCTGGTTATTGTGTCTGCAATGGTTATGGTTAGCTCGCTGATGAGTACTTGACTTAATAGACAGAAAATTTATAGGGTACGATCATGAGAATGAGTTGAAACGTTTCTTTAATAGTCATTTAGGACCTTCAATATTGGAGTTAATAACTTCCAGGTGAGTATGAATAAGTTTCCAAGTTTTTAGCGAGTGATATATAAACACTTCTTTCAGAATAGGAATCTTTTAGCATTGTGCAATCTTTGCCATCTTGATTTCGGAATCTTATGAAAGTGTGTAAATATGAGTTATAACAATTTTGCCTAGGCGGTTAGTAGAGCTAGTGACTGAAATTAGTTATGGACCGAGTATGCATTATGACTGTTATTATTAAAACTTCATCTGAATAGTTGAAATATATTTAATATTTGTGTTTAAAGGAAATTAATATGGAATTTCTCCTGCTTGGAACTGACCTTCGACTGCCGGAAAACACTGAAAAATAAATATCAAACTGACAGTGCACTAGTAGCAAAATGCGTCATGCACTTGTATAAATGGCTGGGAGCCAACTCGCAGATCATAAAAGTCTCGGCACCAAATATTGGAATTTTGCATTTTATAAATAACTGCGGGGTTTTAGATCTTGCACGCAACATTGTAGCAAAAAGGAAGGTGTTTTCAAAAAGGAACCTAATTATTCGTAAGCTATTGCTGAACAGTTTGCCAAGAAAACAAGTGTGATAAAAATTCCATCTTGAATTTTAGGTCGGTTTTGTGAATCAATAAATGATGCAATCATAGCAATTTTGGCTTAACATATGGAAATTTTGGCTTAAAATACGGATATGATGATGTACAATTTATTTTGACTGTTGCAAATTGACTAGGATTTTCTATGAAATGCTTGAAATATGATGACTACTGGTCATTTGCCATATTTTATTAATGTTAAACTGTTGTTCAAAGGACTTTGATTGAATTAAAATCAAATAATTTATATCTTGGAATTTATTGAAGGATGAATAAGTTGAAGCATGGAGAAAATTTTCAGATATATAATACATAAAATAATGACTATAAATATTTTAAGGAAGAACTACATAATAAATGCAGGGTGGAATTATGTCATTTAACCGGTCAAAGGTCGGAGACGCGAAAATACGGGCGTCATATGCGCATGCGCGAGAAAATAATTAAAATATTTGAATAATATTGTTGATGAAAAACTTTTGGTCTGCGATTTTGACCCTTCTATGTACAGAATTTGTATGAAGAACAGTGTCAGAATCGCTTGCGCCATCATTAATCTAGGTGATGCTAAAAGTTTCATTCACTTTGTCACCCTGGAATATTTTTAAAACGATTTCATCCATGACAATGCGCTGTCATAAATTGCCGCGAATTTAACGGTGGCAATAAATACGTGTATCGCGAATAAAACACCATAAAACCTATTAATTTACGTAATAAATGCAAGTAATGTGGTTCTGGTAGATAGTTTATTGTGTTGTGAATGTGTTTCAGTCAATAAAATATACAATAGCTCAAAATTTATCAACAAAACATTCAATTCAAAATTCAAAGTGGTGGTTTTTTTAATGTTTTTTTGTGAAGTTCCGCGAATTTCCGCGAAATGGCCTGGCCTTTGACGAGTTAAAAACACAAGCAAAAAATAATTATTGTACGGGACATACTATCTTATTATCTAATACATTTACCGAATCTTGTTATTTTACACTGAGTATATTGTTATGTGGGGTTAAGGTAAATACATAGTGTTTTTTATAAATAAATGAGTACATTTTTAAGGTTTTATAGGAGCACATGATTTATTAACTAGAGAGCTATAATAAAGCTGCTATATTTTTGTCTATGATATGGCACAGCGAAAGCACATAATGTAGACTACACAATTGTTTTAAGAAAGAAGGGTTACAATATTCATTTATTATTTCCTAAAATATTCCAATAAAATGTGTGTATCGTGTTATAATATCCTAATAACTTTTGGGGACAGTTGAAATCCCAGACATAAAAATTAACTAAATTAACTTAAACTTATATTCCAAATTAAACATCAACAAGTTACATAATACTTTCATGACTACCAATACTAAAAAGCCATTATGAAATATAAACTTTCATCTTAAAGTACCTTAAATCCAAATTATTCATATATCACATCACGCCTCTTTTGAATTTTCAAATTTTTAAAGAAACAAAATTTCAGATTTAAATTTGAAAATGGTTGTAAAAAAACAATTTTGATAAAGAAAGCCAAAGCTTCTCAATCGAGGATGGTTCAAACCTCAGTATTTTGCGGCTAAATGGACAGTTTGTTTGTATTGTCATAGAAAGTAAGAATCATCAAGGGGCAAATTCCCAGACGTTCATAATAAATTGTTTTATTTAATCATCAATCATCAAGCTTACAACAGTAATAGATATGCAATACGGATTTTTTAAAACCGTTTGCATTACTTTGGTATTATCAAGCTTTAAAAGAAAACATCTTTCTCAATCTGTTGAGTGCAATTTTTTTTAAGCAAATTTGAAAACAGATTTTACATAATAAATAAAAACATCAAAAATATTTAGATGTTATAAGATCTTAACACCGCAAAGCGAATCGTAGCCATCTAGTCATCCGTGACATTCCAAAGAAGCACTGTTTATGTATAATTATTATTATCATTCATCTATATTCTAAAAGTATTTGGTATTTTTTGCACAATCCTTATTATGTATATAAAAGTGATATCAAACCAATTTTTTCGCATGTTTCTTTATTATTTGGTATTTATAGACAATTCAGGGGAGGCCGTGGAGGAATGGGGCAATTTGCACATTTTGATTTTTAGATTTTTTTCAAAATCATATAAAACAGTGTCTTTAAACCGGCATTATATTTGTTAGGTCAGAAAGGGTATGCCTCAATAAATGCCTTACACAAATAAATTATCACAAGCTGCTATTCAACAACGTGAGGTTAAAAACCTTAATCATCTGATGAACAATTTACTCAAATAACGTAAAAAACACAAAATTATTAAACATCATGTGTATGCTCATTGCTTCAAAAAAATACTTCAACGGAAGCAATCTTCCGAACAGGCCCTCCATTAATATGACAGTGACAGCTCAGGTACGGGGGCTCCATCGAAGCCGGAGTTAAGTTAGCCTTTCAAAAACTGGGCATACTGTACAGGGCCCGCAGATACTGCAGATAGTACACAACTGCTAACCCTGTACAAATAGCAAGTGCGCCCAAGGGTTGAATTTGGTACCTCTGGTAACCTCTGGTCTGGAGCCCCAAAATACCTTAAAAAAACGCGACTCTGTGCAGAAACGGGCAGTCCGTTTGATAGATTCTCCTAACTTAACAAACGGATTGCAATCTTTAGAGCACAGGCACAGGCTTTGTGAGAAATTATTTTCCTCAGGGCCTCCTGTGTGGAGTTAACGCAAAAAAAAATTATGATAAGATTAGTTTATTCCATATTTCGAAAGAACAAATAAACTAGACAAATAATAATAAAAAGTAAATAACAACACATGCATAAAAAGAAAATGAATAAGCAGGAAATCATGAAAATAGAATATTTGGAAAAACATAACTAGCGAGTTCTCAGCAGAAAACAAACTAGATACAGAGGAGTGCTACTACTAACGCCAAAGATATTCAAATACAAGAGATATGCTATGGTGTCCGCCCGACTGTCGGTGAATTACTTCCTGATGGGAATAGTTTGAATACGGAAAGTAATTGATTTTTTAAAGGTGTGCAGTAGTATGGATAGTAATATAGTTTGAATACGGAAATAATTCATAAATTGGTTGATTTTTTGAAGGTGTACTAATATATGTATTGGTTAACAATATTCGCGACACCAGGAAACACAGTCCCACCCAGTAAAAATGCGACAGTACATCTCATATATTTAATATCTTTGTCTAACGCCATCTTTTGTCAACTGTAAAACTTATATAGTGCAAATGTACAAATTTTAACATTCAAAGCCCAGTTCCTCCTGCATTCCATTCCTCCACCGCTACCCTTACTGTTTATGAAACCTTCCAAATATGTTTTTTAATTCTGGTGGGCAAGTTCTAATTAACCCGTTCACTGCCGATCCAGCACTTGGCATTATGACCTTGCTAAGTACCACCACCACCAAGTACAACAGGTCGGGTAAATTAAATTTGAAAATATTCAAAATCAATCTTTGGCCGTCCGCCATCAACGACCGAACTTTTCTTATTTATTATTTTATTTCTAAAATATGTACACTAAAAAAGTTAAATTAAAAACAAAAAATTGTGGCATTCGACAATCAAATGTGTTAATAAATCTAAAATATTCAGGACCCAAATATCAATTTGGAAACTCGAAGACATACCTCGCACAAATAAAACCTTGCATATTCCGTGGATTCTACGGCATTATAAAGTTACACAATCTATCACTTAATAAGTAGATAATTTATTAATAGAAAGATTTTACTACAACTTGAAGGTTTGTTATTATATTTATACTGATTTAAGATGCATTTACTAGAAATGTGCTGGATACGATCTATGTAGTTTTATAGTATATGTAGTATCACACATGTGTAGAAAAAAGCTGCTTCTAGTACAAATATATGGAAATTTTCATCTCACTCATGACAAGATAATTTCGATACATATAACCTGCTCTTTTCAGTTACAATATAGTATTCATATTATTATAATACACACTTCCTAAGTTAAAGAATGGCGGCTTTTAAAATTCCCAAGGCAACGGCACACGACATCTCATTTGTTTAACATGATTGAAGGAGATGAATGATAATGAATGCATTTCGGTGTTGCAGACACACGTACAGTCTGTCAAATAAGAGTAGAAAACATAGGAGAGCACCATTGTAGTTCAAATGGCAATACTAAACATATAACTCATGGTGTTGATGTAAAGTTGTGTAACCTACATTTTTATAAAAAATTAAAAAGGCGTAAAAGTGGAAAAAATATTTTTTTAATACAATATAGCTACCCACTGATCTCAAAATTAGAATTGCGTATATGTATATTATTGATATACCTTCACAATTTTGTGTTAACATAATGAAGAAAAACAATAATGTAATAAAATATAGAGCACAGTTTAGAAATTGCTCACATTTATTTAATGCTAGCTTAAGTACCTAGTGTTGCCCGGGATTTAGATCATGTCTCTAATTTTAGATCTGATTTATTTAACGCATTCAGATCTAAAAGTAGTGTAACTAAACTCACTGTTAGTGATTCATCCTTTCTATCTACTGTTAAATTCGAATTTATGTTAAATTAAATGAAAGCAAATCGCTTTATGAAACACCTTTTAATCAAATTTTTGTCATGAACCAAAAATGTTTTTTAAAATGTGGTTTACTGTGTTCTATACATTCAGTGGCATTGCACTTTAAAAGAATATTTGACAGTTTAATTGGTGTTGCCGGCCTACAAATTTTGTAGTTCAATTTTTTATATTTTCTATTCTTATTTGACAGACTCTACACACATACTCACTGTTATTTCCTGTGTAATAAAAAAGCTGCAGCATTATCATGATAAAGAATGTACTTTTTTTTTTACTTTTTTGTACCCTTGCCGTGCCGTCGTAAGAATTATAAAAGTGCTCACTGAGTAAAAACAAAAATAATATTTTTTTAAGAGTGACCTTACACTCACAAATCCTCATAAAAAATGAAACAATATTTAGACTGCAAAATGAATGCAATGCAGGGGGGGGGCTTTATTTTCACTTAACATTTTATGATATTAAATTATTTGTTGTGAAAACATTTTTCTTTCAACGGAAATAAAATAATTTTCTAAAATTGAAAAATAACAATTCAAACAGGAATAGGATTTTTAGCACATAATCTCAGATTAAACAGAGAGAAAATTCTTAATGATAAGTGATCATTGATTGGTCTTCCTTCCCATTTCAAAACACATATTTGCAGATTGTATCAAAATTACCTTAATCCTTACATTATTATAAGCTTAATTATTTGTAAACAATTTGAGTAATGAGTGTTCAAAAAAACAAAGCTAATAAAACACTTAATGGATTTATTCCAGGTTTAGAAAAATAAATATCCCCACTCTAAAATTTAAAATGAGATCTACTAATTCAGTATGTATCACATAAAGCGTACAAAAAAGTGACCAATTAAAAAATTAAATATAATTTAAAAATTCAGCTCACTGGACTAGAGTTGTAGGTAAAATCATAAATGCAAAAATTAAATTATTAAACAATATTCGATTCAAACTTTACGTAATATTAAAAAAGGTCACTGAAATAAATTATAACACAATACAGTGAAACCCTCTTAAGAAGTTTTCCAAGGGACCGGAAAAAACAAACTTCTTAAGCAGGAAAACCTTACGTGTGGGAAAAATTGGGCCAATTTTGGGCTGAGGGACCGAAAAAACCAAACTTCTTAAGCCACGAAATTTCTTAAGCGGGAACTTCTTAAGAAGGTTTCACTGTATCGCAATATTAATCGCTGTTATAAAGTAGGTGCCTAACTATTGATGTATAAAAATAATATCACAAAAAATTACCAAAATTTAACATTAGTTGCAAATATATTATTTCTAAAAACTATCAATAAAAAAAATTACAAAAACTTCTGATAAAAAAAAAAACTAATATCATAACAAGCGTATATTATTATTATCATTTCAACAAGCCAACTTTACTTCTCTTTACTCACCCCAATTATGCATAACTTATAAAAAATTCAACCGTTTAAAAAATATCACAAAAAATCAATAGATAAATTAATGGAATGCTCTTGCACCCCAACCAAAATTGATTAGATATCTTATAGAATTCAGTACAGTACGGTTGCATACAATATGTATAGCACATCAAATCATTTATATCAGTGGTTTAAAAATTGCCAATAAAGATTATCTCTGCATCTTAAAATACTTCTCAAAGACATTAAACGAGGTGGGAATGGTACAATTTCAAGATACATTTCAAATTAATTTTCTAGTACATAATATTCAAGAATTTATTTAATCAATCATTGAAATATTTGCATTTATGGATTAAATTATAAGTGGGACATTCAAATAACTATATGTATCAGCAAGTAAAAAGGTACACAAAGCACAGCATAATATATCACAACTAAATACCCACAATAACCGCTCTATCGTAATGACTTTTAAACTAAAAAATATAAATTACATTTAATTTGAAACTTTAATTTTAATAAAATCATTTGAGTCGTTTCAGAGTAGAATTTCAGAATATGAATTAACTTCCTGAGATTATAATTAAATAGGCTGTGTGCTTCAGCATCTTCTTGGAAATTAAATACAAGGTATACATATTTTCAGTGAAGCATAGTCGTACAGCAAACAATTTTGATACGCTTGACACACATAATGGTTTTGTAAAAAATTATTCAATAGATTATTCTACAAAATATGGATATGGTTTAAAAAAAAGATATTCAAATGCAAGGAGATAGGCTATGGTGCCCGCCCGACTGTCGGCGGGATTACTTCAGAGTGGGAATAGTTTGAATACGGAAAGTAGTTGATTTTTTGAAGGTGTGCAGTAGTATTGGTCAACAATATAGTTTGAATACGGAAAGAATTCGTTAATTTAGTTGATTTTTTTAAGGTTTACAGTAATATGGTTAACAATATCGGCGACACCAGGAAACATAGTCCCACCCAGTAAAATCTGCGAATAGCACATCTCTTATATTTCAATATCTTTGGTTTAAACAATGATAGAGTAAAGTCCTGTTCAGACACGGCTATAAACCTCAAGCAGATATCTGTTGAACCGCGAGCGCTTATGTTTCGTACCGTTCACACAACACTATCAAATATTTCTTCCTATGGTAGGAGAGGGGGTCAGATGAATTAGCGAGCGGCCACGGAATGCATATTTTTTGTACTGAATCTGTCAACTTGACATCTGTCATCCACCGGTCTAGGCAGCTCCGTAATTAAAATGACCCCCTCTCCTGTTTTCGTTGGAACGGGAGGCGCTTAACTGTTGGCATATCGTCTCAGGAGCGGTTACGACGTAAGGTGTGTGTTGTCTATGGTTTATCTGCGCTTAAACTGTTCAGGTGTGAACGGTCTGAAGGGATTATATGGAGAGCGATATTTGGCGTGCTATGGTCTTTTATAGTTTATAGCTGTGTTTGAACAGGGCTTAATGATAATAAAATGTTGAATAAAAAGGAGACTGAAAGAAATTTGATATCTGCGCAATTATTTGAAGCAAATTTCTGTGAAATTTCTTATTTATAAGTTTCAGGATATAATGCAAAACAATGCACGGCATATGGTATTTATATATTGAAAAACAGTTAGTGTGATCAGCAGAAGATACAATAAACCACTTGCAAAAAAATTAAGGCTCTAAAATTTCATAAATAGACTTAAAGGCAGTTTTATTATTGTTACACGTGTTGTAATGAAAGGAATCACAAATTTTGCTTTTAAAAAAAAATAAAAAAATAAGTAACATATTACATTTTGTGTTCACACCTCTATCGTTGCGGGGCCGGCAACATGCGGTCCCAGGAGGTGTTGAGGCAATGATGCCACTCGCTGCATCGCCCGCTGACCGCCTCCGTGTTGGGGAGCACACTGATTGGGAAGACGCCGTTCTGCAAGAAAAGAATAAACATTGGTCAACGAAGGAAGCAAAAGCAAACATTATGACGAATAATATAACAAATATTATAACATAGGCAAGTTTTCGCAATGCAAAAATAATTAATCGCACAGTAATATATCCATAAAACCAACTTAGAGAGCAATGTTGACATTTTATATTACAATAATTTTAAAAAATATATTATATTTCTGGGTGAGTTTTTGGCTTATAACATTTCAGCAAAAATATGAATAGCTACAAATACACAGTAAACCATGTCGCATTATTAATCAGTCGCAATTAAATATCATTTGTATAGCATAAATAAAATTACAAATATTCAAATATACCCATTCAACGATGTTCGTCTCATAATACTCACGTTTGTTTTATGCCAAAGAGCTTCAACGGACCCGATAAACCTTTCCAGTTCAGCACTGCTGCCGAACAACAGTCCCATCTCAGTACCCTCACGCACTTCGCAGAAAACAAACTCCTGCAATAATCAAACACGTAAAAATCTTCAAAATCATCATAATATTCTTTAAGATCATTTTATGAAGCTTACTGAAGTGTGGTTATTACCAGAATACACCAGTTGTCATCATTGTCGGGAATCTTGAAAGCTGTGAGGTCTTTGATGAGGGCGCATGATAATATTTCAACACAATTTTTGTTTGATATTTGTTGCTCTTTGATGAGGACATCTATTAAAAAGAAGAAGAAAAGCATATTAACTTCATAAAACAATGAAAACCATAAAAATAAATCGAGTCGGGTTATGGGTTGTATCAAACTCTCGTTTTGTTTTTTGACGACCATCAATTAAAATTAGCATAATTGTGAATTTTTCGACATTTGAATGGTTCCATTATGTAGTTGCCGATTTTTGGTCCGTTTCAGCTATCAATCAAATTGTTATCAGCATTATGTGCCGGCCATAGAAAAATAGCGAGTTATCTCGCTATTCTTTGAGCATTGATAGCTGATCCACAATTGATCAAAATCTGAAATGGGCCATAATCGGTGTGTAACGGGGACCATTGAAATGACAATAACAGTTACTTTTCACCAAAAGCAACGAGAGTTCGAAACACCTCAAATAGAGTCAAGAGTTTAGAGAAATAATGATATTATAGATGGTATAAAAAATTGCCCTTTCGGTGACAATAATTATATTATTGCAGATTTAAAGGTATCCAAAGTTTTGAATTCCAGTTTCCCGCATGCAACCCATCCAGCATTCTATGTAAGATGAAGAATATTAGCATACCTGTTTGTTGGGAATCATAGTCATCATTATTGTGATTGGTGATGGTGATCTCGCTGTCGGTGAGGGATTTGGGCGCCTGCAGTTGCTCCCTCAGAGTGACAATGTGCTCGGAGGTAGCCAGGAGGGTGCAGCAAGCCGGCAAGGAGTTCTTGCTCTTGTCCACCTTGGGACCCTCCAGTGCCTGAAATATGTCACTAGTTGAAATCAGATTTCTATTATGAGTCCCAACCGTCTTGAACCAATAAGACTATGGCATCCCAAATTGGGGTATGTTGTGAGGCTAATTGTGGATTCTCGATCACGGAGACCGTCAAATTGCATAAACAAAGAGTAATTGAAAAGCATAAATTAAGAATTGAATACATCCCCTGTTTCAGAAAATTCATTAAATAGCACCATTTGTCTTGACAAGCTATGCTGTGCTAGAACATCTTAAAACATGTTAAAAGAATAAACATCAAATCAATGTTATTATTATTATTCATTTATCATTAAAGGACCGTAAAGCAGTGGTTCTTAACCTTTTTGGCTGGCGACCCAAAGTACGAATATATTTGTACGCGACCCTAAGGGGTCGTCCATTAATCACATGAGGCTTAAAAGGGGGGGGGGTCGGAAAAAATCACGAAATATCACCGGGAGGGGGGGGGTTTAATGAGATATCACGTGTATTTATTTTTCGTGATAATATTCTGAAAATTTCAAAATACTTTATACTAAAAAAATACACGTAAATTTACAGCAAAATAATTAGTGACTACTAATAATAATAATAATAATAAATTTGGACAACTTATATAGCGCTGTTTTTGCGAAAAATCGCCTCAAGAGCGACTACCTACCTGGTGTTGTATTTTTGAGCAAAGATCATGTATACGTGGAGTTATGTTTATAGAAAGTGCACACCGCATGTCATGCTGAGGATCCAACCTATTCCTGTACTTATTTTTCATAACAGCAAGGCATAAAAATCCTGCTTCACATAAATAAGTAGTTGGGAAAGGTAGCAGAGCTTTTTCAGCTTCATTGCTCAGAACAGGCTTCCCAGATAATTGTGCCCAAAATTAACATGTAGCGATTGTGAATGGACAATAGATGGCAGTAACACTGCCTTTAGTCCTTGTTCTGTGAGTAGTAATAATTGTGACTATACTAGTTTAGTAACATCGATCAAGCTATCAATACGCGATTTCCGCGACCCAACCCAATACCTCTCGCGACCCGAATTTGGGTCGCGACCCGAGGTTAAGAATCGCTGCCGTAAAGGTTTGTTTGGACTCGGCTAGTAGTTTACTCACCACTCAACCGGCCAAAAAGCTTTCACATTACGGTCAAATAGAGTAAATTAGTGAGTGCACATTGGAAGATGAAAGGCTGCAAGGCAAAGTAAACAGGCTAATTAAGCTGTACATTTTAAGGATATTTTAAAATAGGTGGACAAATAAATAAGTGAGAAGAAAGTAAAGAAACTGTAAATATGAAAATGTATTAAAAGCAGAAAAAATAATATAATTTTAGAGTACCATCTTCTCTCAAACGAGACGACATTTCTGCGGCTACTAGTGAACTCTACTAAAACAACGCGTTCGGACTTGTTTAGTCGAGTGAGCATTGACACATGGTGGGGGGCGCTACTCGTCCGAAAAATAGAACAAAATGGATTGCCTCTAGTAAAAACTACTGACTAAACCACTCTACTAAATTACTGAACGGGCCTCAACAGAGAGTACACCAGTGTATTTAATGAATGGGCTCCCAAGGTAATTTGTTATATGTGACAATATGCTCCCACTTCCAAGTATATTAGCCATCTTTCCACAGGTAGGACATTGGCATTATTTCTTAATGCGAATCGCAATGATGAACCTGGGTATCTAGCATGGTCGATCGATATAGGTTTTATCGAAAATGTCGGTAACTTGTCATCGCTCCCGAGCACGACTGCAGGCCGCTAACGAACAAACAACAGTTCACAACAACTAAGAGTTCCTAATTTATTTGACGTGAACTGTTGTTTGTTCGTTGGTTACTTGCAGTCATGCACGGGAAAGATGACAAGCTACCGACAATATTGGTAAATCCTTTATCGATCGACCATGTTGGACCCCAGGAACCAAATGCTACCGACTGATAAAGGATCCCAAAAGTTTTACAAAAATAATAATTCTTGTTTGTTTGAAATGGGATGAAGTTCGAGCATTATGGTAAAGCAAACCTGTGCAGCGTGCATGAGGAGACCTTGCAGCCACTGAGAGGCAGTGTCATCATCGGGAGCGGCCATCTGCAGGGTGGATCCAACGCCAGAGTTCAGGGCTATCTCGAAACAGTGCGGCCTGCCTTGTACATCAGTACATCTGGTGAAATATTACCAAATAAAGCCAAATTTCTTCCATATATTACCATAATAAGAAAATTCAGTGAAAAATATTATTTATTTATTATGTCATAAAATATATATTGATTGCCTTTACGTAAGTTTTTTTTCCTGTAAGTCGCTTATCTAAGGGACTTATCGCCTTTATTGACAAAATTGCGTAAATTTGACAGCAGCCATTCATTGTTGACAGGAAGACATCATAACGCAAATAAACTTACAGATGTGATGGTTGCTATGACCACTTACAAAAGTTGATGGAAGTTTATGGTAATTATACCGTAAGTTGGAGGCACATCGCTCCTGTGACTAATTTATCAAAAACTTACGTAAGTCGTAAATTTTATTTATGAGGTAAAACTAGCCTAACAAATGCCGATTCAGAATATATATTGTTAAAAGGTCACTATTGATATTTTAAAAATAATTATGGACTGGAGTTCCATTTTGCTAAAAGAGAAACAGTTATTTATATGCAACAATATAATTCCTTGCAACTAAGTATGTATATAATCCTTATCAAGTCAATTCAGATAACTTTACTTAATAATAATTTTAGTCTTGTTTTTTGGAATATTTCCTATCAATAATAAATTATTATTATCTTCAAGTGCATAATAAAATAATATGTAGTCAAAGAGATAAGTATTCCCAATGATTATGTTGAACTCTTAGGTTAAGAGTGCAACTAGTAATATTGATAGTGGTTCAAAGTACTCAGCCATTATTGCTCTAATATCAGTTTGTTTGAACTACCGGAGGAAAAAAAATAAATGCATTTTAATTAAAAGGAAGAATAATCACCTTCTTACGCCCAAGACACCTTCAAGTTTAATGGAATGTGGAAGGCAGTATTCGGAGTGTGGGTCTGTTGGTGGAGTGCTGGAACCATATGACAGGGCTCCAGATCTAGACAGAAACAATTCAACCATTATAATTAAGGCTGGCATGATCCTAAATGTTTGTCAAGTCTAAAAATACAGTGAAACCCTCTTAAGAAGTTCTCTCTTAAGAAATTTTGCAGCTTAACCGGTCAGATGTCGGAACATTTTGCGGAAATTCGCGGAACTACACCAAAAAACCACCACTTTGAATTTTGAATTGAATGTTTTGTTGATAAATTTTAAGCTATTGTATATTTTATTGACTGAAACACGTTCACAACTCAATAAACTATCCACTAAAATCACATTACTTGCATTTATTACGTAAATTAATAGGTTTTACGACGTTTTATTCGCGATACACGCAGTAATTGCGACCGTTAATTCCGCGGCAAAATCTGACAGCGCATCGTCATAGAAGAAATCGTTTTAAAAATAATCCAGTGTGTCAATTCGAGAGAAATCTTTAACACTACCTAGAGTAATAATGGCGCAAGCGATTTTGACACTGTTTTTCATACAAATTCGTACATATAAGGGTCAAAATCACAGACCAAAAGTTTTTCAAAGACAATATTATTCAAATATTTGAATTATTTTCGCGCGCATGCGCATTGTAGGCCCGCATATTCCGGGTCCCGGCCTCTCACCGGTTAAGTTTGGTTTTTTTGATCCCTCGGTCTAAAATTGGCCCAATTTTTCCCACATGAGGTTTTCCTGCTTAAGAAGTTTGTTTTTTCTGGTCGCTTGGAAAAATTCTTAAGAGGGTTTCACTGTACTCACAAAATGTAAGAATATTCTTTACAATATGTATAATATGATTGAAGAAGAAGATTATACCATTAAATCTAAACAAAACATAAAACAGAACAAGGCACAGAGAAATGGGTCCCAATGACCGAGTTAAGATTATGTCCTGGTAAGTCAAGAGATCCTGGGTTAGCTTCACGGTTGCAACTCTGTAACTTGTCCTGTTTCATGTTTCATTTAGATTTATTAGTATTATCTTCTTCTTCAATGATATATTGCATTGATAGGTATAACCAAAGATATTGAAATACAAAAGAGATGTGCTATGATGTCCGCGCGACTGTCGGCAGACTACTACGTAATCGGAGTAGTTTGCATAGGAAAAGAATTTGTTCATTTCGTTAATTTTTTAAGGTATGCATTACATTGTATTGGTTAACAATATAGTTTGAATACGGAAAGAATTCGTTAATTTAGTTTAACGTTCGTTTAGTTTATTCGTATTGGTAAACAATATCGGCGACATCCGGAAGCGCAGTCCCACCCAGTAAAAACTGCTGATAGCACATCTCTTATATTTCAATATCTTTGGGTATAACTATCAAAAAATTTCCAACAAAATTGAATATGTTTAGACACAATAATTTTTTTAATTAAATGCAATAAAAAGTAAATATGTGTTATCAAGAAAAAAAGCAAAGCATGATTACTTCAATAAAAAGAAGCTTGGACGCCAGTACTTTTGCTTCTCAGTTTTGTACATCAGGAAACCTTCTAAGGGAGGGAAGGGGCTTGGAGCTCCTCCCCGATTGCAAGAACCCGGGGAGCTGCTGCCAACCATTCCATAGTAGGCACATTCTTCAAACTGCAAAAGAAAATATATATATTACCATAAAATAAAGGGAGTCAGGTGTTGATGTACAATTTGCATAAAACTATCGTATTTAAATTATGTTCAAGTGAGTCAACCTGCGTTGAGTGTAAAAACATTATACAATAATCAGTGTTAAAAGTTTTGCCTCGCTGCTTCATTCAAATATATAATACTAGCAGACCCGGCCACATGTTGCTGTGGCTTACCCAACCTTTATAACCAATGCCATCTGTTAATTTGCATACATATCAAATTCACACCGGCCGCTTGCCAGCTGCCTGAATTGAATACTTTTTTCTACTATAATATGCATGCATTATACATGTAAACCTTCCTCTTGAATCACTCTACCTATTGGTGAAAACCGCATGAAAATCCGTTGCGTAGTTTAAAAAATCTAAGCGCACATACAGCGGGAGCGACTTCATTTTATACTATATAAAGATAAAGATAAAGATAAAGATTTAATAGAGTCAAAAGTTTCTTTTTTCTTTTTTAACATTTTTTTAGAAAAGAATGTGTCTTTACTGGGGTACCCCATTCTAAGGTCACATTGTTTATGTTTACATATTTGAATTATAAGTAAGTACCTATGATAAAATTTTACAAAAGGAAAATTATAATATATTTTTTTTTTATTATTAATTTTTTAAACTTTATGAGTAAAATCTCAAATTATAATATTTAATTAAATGAAGACAATATTAGCGAAACTCAATCGAAATCTGGAGACAGAAAAATCAGAAAAGATATTGGCTCCGCTGGGACTCTGGTTCTGGTTCTGGACCTGGTTCTGGGTTCGAGTCCCAGCGGAGCCAATATCTTTTCTGATTTTTCTGTCTCCAGATTTCGATTGAGTTTCGCTAATATTGTCTTCATTTAAGGAAAATTATAAAGTTATATCTAGAAGAAAACACAATTCATGCATTATTCTTTGTTAGGTTGCAAAATTGAATCTATATTCTTTCTTCCCATGTCAATAATACACATCTTAATGCTTCTTTGAAGACGGTTATGTTTTTTTTAAGTTTTTATTGCAAGAGGGTGTATATTTAATAATTTTATAGAGAAATATTGCACATTTCTTTGATTTTTAACGATAACTGAGTTTACTTCAAAGTTATAAATAAAATTACCGCGCAAACAAAACAATTGGATTAATCAGGTAATTGCTAAATCAAAGATGTTATTAACCTTTTGTACAGAAGTGGTATTAATCAGGACCCGTTTCAAAGATTCCCTCTCCTTCCAAAGGATGGATGGAATGCTGCCCATGACGGTGGTCGATCCATAGACAACTCGGCTGTTGCGTGAACTCCATTCCAAAGAAGAAACCAAGCGGTGGCACAAGTAGCGGTCTCCAGTGATCAGGATGCAGCGACATTCACCGCTTTTGTCGAAGATCTTTACATACTGACTGTCAGGGCCAATCTAAAAATACAATTGAAATAATAATTTTCAATTATCACTGCTTCGTATGATAACATCTGCAAGTCGGAAGTTTCATCAAATTAGTCATCATCACAACATATAGAATAGCAGCGCCTGTATTATACCTACACAGAATGTTTAATATAAACTAACTAACCATCACGACGTTTCTCTGTAGGGATAGGCAGAGATGATGGACCACCAAACAGCTCATCTTGGCACGTTTGGCACACACTCCTTGCCTCATTCACATTCATACATCGACTCATACATACTCTTCTATTATTCTGACTCTTGACATGGCCCTACTCAAGTATCTGATTCATTTGATCGTGCCATGTCTTCCTCGGGTGTCCCTGACTTCTTCAACCATTCACACTTACACATGATATCAAAATAACCAAATTAATCAGATATTAATAACAAGAAAAATATTAATTGGGTGTACACCCATACTCCATTTCGCATATATTTTTACGGCCATACTCTTCTAAAGATTAAGTAATTGTGACAATGTAATAAGGAATAAAATGTTAACATACCACAATAACATCCAGCAGGTCATGGGTCAGGAAACAGATCAAATTGTAAGTCGTTTTGCCGTGTTCTACGTCGGCAACGTACAGAGCTTTATCGGTGATGAACACCAACAGTGGGGACCATTTTCCATTTTCCTGCGAGTACACGGACCGAACCTTCAGCATCTAAATCGATAATAATTTTTATTGACATGTATACCATTAAATATTGCAATCTAATGTAAAATGGTTAACATCAAAGCAGAACTTACTCGGTGCAATACTTCCGACGAATCTGAAAACAGCTCCAACTTAAGTTTTTCACAGCATTCAATAGCCACATTCTCTTCAAAGCTGTCAAAGTAAGATGGCTCATCAGCCGTCATCAGTTTAACGGAAATTCTCTTATTTTCCATCACCTCCTTGTTTATCATGGAATCTATAAACTTTGCAGCCAATTTAAATGTAGGTGAAATCTTTTCGTTTTTCGGGTAACATATGTTTGGGAATTTCGTTGATTCCTCTTTCAGTTTATTCTGATAGAAAACATTGTTTTTCAATTTGTTTTCAAATGCGTTCTTCTGTCCTACATTCTTCAAGAAACGATTCATCAGAGAAGCCTTTCGATTGTTGAGCATCTTCATTTGGAAGTCATTTCCTTCAACTATCTCAAGCGTTTCTTCAAAATCTAAGCATTCATTGATTGTGTCTTGCATGCTGTTTGAATCGCAAGTGGAATCAATATTTTCTTTGTTATTATTGTCGCCTACGCTTTTAGTAGATTTTTCATAGCGCATTATATTTTTCTGCCTCAATGGTGAAGACAGATGTTTAGATACGCCACCTTTGATAGAATCAGGCTGATCAATAATGTATTTGGATAATTTGAATTTGGCTTTGTCTGTATTCTCCGAAAGTGAATCGTTTTCAGAAGACAAGTCAGGCACTGGTGGAGCTTCCTCTTCTTGATCCTTAGAGCTGGGAGGGTTTGTAGAGATGGTTACTTCCACAACATTCTCTTTAGTTGGAATGGTTTCTTGTTTTTCTTTAGGAACATTTTGCGCAGGTCCTGGTTGAGTGCTGTCATTAATAGGAGTGAATGTATCCTTAGAAGTATCGAAGGTAGTTTTAAATGTATCATACTCATAACAGTAAGATACACCTTTGTGCTCATAAACAGTACTCTCACAATTAACTATATATTTATTACGAACGCCGCCAGTGGTTCCAGTAGCTTCTGAATTGAGTTGGTTAGTATTATTTTGTAGTTTCCAATCCATGAATGTCTTACTGTTATTTGCTTTCATGTCCAATGTTAAACTTTGCTTAGAGATGTCATTTTGTGCCTTGAAAACATTAACTTCGTCTTGCTGAGAGATATCAGACTTGTACATGCTCTCATTCACCTTGTCTCCCCGGCGCCGCAGTTGGTTGTCGGCATCGTGGGTGTAGTTGCGACTGTAACCATCAACTTTTACTCTATTGTCTCTCTGCTTGAAATTATTATCCAATCCAGCATCAAAACTCTTTGACAGAAAAGATGAATTAGATGGTTTAGCTACATTTTCCGATGGCAGGACTTCCAATACACTCTGACAGTCTTCAGAGCCTTCTGGGACTCCTCTTTCGGCTATATTGAGGCCAAAGTTTATGTTTTTGTAAATGTTTTTTAGAGAACCGAAAAGATTTTTGGAGTCCAATAAATTTCTCATGCTATTTCTAGTTTCTGTATTGACATTCTTTGAATCATGTTCTTCAATGATATCGGTGCGAATGTATCTTTTCTTTTTCAATGAAGATTTTTTCAAGCAACTTGCCCTAGGTAAAATTTCACTCATTTGCAATTGGGTATCGTCATTATTCAAGTCTGCATGATTATTGATGTCGGCATCTGAGAAATACATAGTCCTCATCATGGGCCTTGCCAGATTATTTTCAATGCAGTCACAAGAATACGATTTTTGAGCACTCTCGCACTTTTTGGTAGCTCCGGTTGTGTATTTGACATTTGTGTCTGAATTAAATGACAAAGTTTGACTCGAAGATGTTTCAGATTCAGTACTCAAATTGGAATCGGAACTATTACAGCTACAAATATACAGTTGCCTTTGGTCCACCGGAGAATCATTGGGATTCTGCGATAGTTCTTCTTTGGAGCATTTGCAAGTATTCACTTTATTTACGCAATGTTCGGAGTCACATGATTTGGTAACATTTTTGGTTAAATAGTTGTCATCCTGATATTCATATATTCCGCTCTTATCGGGATATCCACTGACATCAGTTCTTCCATAGGTCAGCACATCTGAGCGAGCATTACGTCCCAGTGGCTGCTGAGAGTCAAAGTACTTGCTGTCTCCCGCAGTGCACCACGAGTAGCGGTTGTTCAAGTTGCTTAGCTTCTTCATGTTGCTGCCAGAGAAGTAGCTCATGGATGCCTCAGGTCGGAACATGACGAACCCATGTTCTATATGGATATTATCAGTTTTTGTATTGTTTAGAATGTCTTCGTGGAAAGACACTCTCTTCTTGGGCTGGGAAGAATTTGAAGTCTTTTTATTGCATTTCCGTCGATACACAATGTCGTCAGAAGCAGATTTCATTGTTTCCATCATTTTTGGTTTTGCCCCGAGGTTGGAGGGGGGCTCTGCAGAACACAATTCAAAGGAAGAAGTTTTTTGTAGAATTGCAGCTTTCAAAACACTTTTAGATTCATGAGTTTTCACCACATCTGGGAGAGAATCACGCAGGGTCTCTGATACCTTTTTAGTATTTTTCTTTTTTGAAAAACTTTTCAATGTTTCTGAAACATCAAACTCGTGCATGGGGGGCGTGATGTTTTGGTTTTCAATGTCGCTCTGTGTCATAACATCATCCAAATCGACAGACTTATGCCTGAGTAAGGATGGTTTGGACTTGGTATCTGGTTCGCAATACTTTTCTCCGTCCGAGGCTGCATTATCGGAGACCAGCTCTTCTGCCCCCACAAGGCTGAGACTCATGCCCGGGGGGTACTCACTGGTTAGCTCCGAGGCATCGCTATCCAGGCAGAGCACCCCTGAGTCGCCCGGAGTCTCGGCCAGGGAGCTGCATACACTAGAGATCATGGCGCTGGCCGCCTGCAGGGGGAGCTCCAATACCAAGTTTTTATTTGCATTCTTATTTTTGGAGTCAAATATCGAATTATCTGTCAGTGTTTCACTCGGTTCTATTTTAGTTTGTGCTTCTTGTGTGTTCAGTGGGATGTCTTTATATTCCATGTTGTAATCGTATGCGGAAGATTTCACAAATTCCGGACCATTCTTTTGTTCGTACATAGCTATTCTGGTATACGATTCTGTAAATATTGTGTTTGAGGAATTAAACTTGGGTGGAGAAATGTCTGACTGATTTGTAGCCAAGTCCAAAATACCACCCATCTATGCTGAAGGTTTTTCCATATTACATCTGAAATCATCATAATTGTGATTAAGGCGCATATGGGATACAATATTGACAAAAAAACGGGTAGGAAGTATAACAAAGCAAAATGGATATTGATTTAAAGATGAAGGGAAACTGAGTCATTCAATAATGTGCAGTTGAAATGCACAAACCAGCTAACGCTACGCCAATTGCAACACTTGTGTACCATCGGGTTGACATTGACAAGCCAGTTGATTGCAAAATACAATAACTACAATGTTAGTGCAATAGAGCGTTGTCCGTCTCCACTATTGTTTTAGGTCAGACAATGCAGTTGGTCACCGAACTTGTGAGTAAAACCACTAACCTTTGAGTTGGAGAGTTCCCCGCCACAGTCACTATATTCTTGAGAAAACTATCCGATTGGAAAACAGAATTAATAGAATTACGCAGTACAAGGACGGGCCGCGGCGAA
Source organism: Limnephilus marmoratus (assembly GCA_917880885.1). NCBI lineage: Eukaryota > Metazoa > Arthropoda > Insecta > Trichoptera > Limnephilidae > Limnephilus > Limnephilus marmoratus. The sequence goes on along the minus strand of OU862920.1, from coordinate 36,807,535 downwards.
TATATCGAATATTGGGTGGCGACATGCAACACCAGGCGGCGCAGACGTCAATCTGACTGCTGACATCGATTGGGCAAAATATTTCAGTATTTCAGTGTTGCTTTATTATAATAAATAATTCGTAAGGTACTTTTAAAAAATGTCTCGGGTGAAATGCAGATCCGGGCACAGTTTGTAAATTTAAAAAGGCACTTTCTAGACGAGAAAAGTGTGGAGAAGCTGAATAAAAAAAAAACCTCCCAATGTCTCCTTGCACACCAAGAATAAGCGACAAAAACATGTTTACGTATGACAGTATTCGTGTTCGCTTTTGAAATAAAAAACTCTTCTTTTTTTATCTTCTAGTTAATATATTTTGACATAAGGCGTTGACAACAGTTGACATCGATGAATTTGCTTTCGATGGATTGATTTTCGATGAACTCGCCGTGAACCGTTCGAAAGACATATGATTATCTTTTGTGTAACTTTCGGACTTGTTCTTATAAACGTGATTTAGCGGACAATTTTTTTAAAATTTTATTTACTATTTTTAAGTGTATCTGATTAGCATTTAAACTTTCAAGGCGAATAAAAAAATATTTAAAAAAATCATTTAAAAAAGGACAATGGTTTGTAGTTCATTAGTTAGAGGTTTACTGTTTTTAAAAAAAAATTACAGTGTATTTTGCATTTACAGGGTATTTTTAGAATTATTTTGGTTTTGATTAAGTACAAAACCCTAAATTAATTATTCAATTACCAGAACTGTTCAAGTATGATAATATCTCAAATATACACTTTTAAACTTCAGTTAACTTCAGTACGTCTTTAAGACGTATCATTATCTTTAACGTAGGTCAAAATAAAATTATCTTTTCTGGTTTAAAAAAGTTATTAGCTTACATTTTGTTTCTAAAATTGGTAAAACAATTTTAGTTAATATAATCCACCGTTAGTAAAAAAAATATTCTTTATTTAAAAGTATTTGTACCGTAAATCAATTATTTTTGTGAATCAACTGGTACATTAGCCCTTCTAAGAATAATAGCAGAACTTGATTGGAAATTTTACAGAACTAGAAAATTAAGTTTGTAATTTGTGAATTGTTAAAATTCTGTGAAACAACTGGCCCATAAAATATCTGAATTCCATGGTTACACTACCTCCACCATAGACATTTCAAATTTCAAAGAAACCTTTTTTGACAGGAGATGTTTACTTTGTACAATATCTGTGGCTAATCAGCTTCCATACATCACATTCATCGCGCTACGAAGTGCTTGAAAATTTATCTAGTTCCAATTTAATATTATATCGTAATTTAGATCTAATAGTAAGTAAATGGCGATAACCATGTGAAAAGAACGTGTAGAATTTATCTCGCTGTATTCCCACGGGTTCAAAATGCGTCTTTCGCTAGTTTTCTGTTTATTCTTTCAATACTATTCGTGTTCAATTGACAGTTCGAATGTTAGTCCTTGTCACGATTTGAACGATCAAAAGTGCAATGAAACTTCGACGTCGTTTCTGGATTTTCAGTTTAAGACTGAAATTGTGCGCAACGAATACATTGTCACATTTACCGGCTACTACAAGTCGGTGTCAAGAGCTGGTTTCATCAGTGCTGCCTTGAATCATTCGGGGGTGAGTTCACAATGCTTTTATTTTATCCTCTTATTTTCCTCTAATTTTACCTTTCTGCTTGGGTTTAGTGAACCAAACAGTATAAAGAGGACATGTGCCTACATCGGCAGTCGTAAGATCCTTTGATAACCTGTACCTACTAAAGTACATATAATTACGAAGTCAACGAATAAATATTAAAAAAATGATATGCTGGAACCGGCAGTCATCACTGTTAGTCTACATTTGCTTCTGTCTTTGTCTAATCCTAAACATCTGCGTACAAACATTGTCTAAAAGACAGAACCAGTTATAGCTTTGTTTTCATACAAGTATAAGGCCTAATTTAACTTTTGTCCGTAAATGGTGGAGTCCCTGTGTAGACTTTAGCGACAGTGCCACCGCGACAGAGGAACAGTATTATGCACATAGAAATGTTTGGAAGTATATTAGAGCAAGGCGATACTGAGGCAACGTCAATAATACGGCGTCACGGCAAGTAGCGATAGCGACAGAGCCGCATTTGCGCATGCTGCAGTGATTGATTTATAGGCTTTACTTGTATTTATTTTTAAAAAATTGAGGGTTTTGATCGAAGATGAGTTTCTTATAACTTTGGTGTCACAACCAGACACGGCTGGAAGATAAAATGTTTGGGGTTTCACCGAGCAATAAATCAAAAACGTGGCGTATAATTTAATTGTGGGAAGGTATCTAACCGATTTGTAGACAATAAACAAATAGTCTTCTTCGGTCCTTTTGCCGAACAAAGATTTCATTCTCCCTCAATGTTTTGAATAAGCTCCTTCCCGGTACCCGGGGTAGTGTAAGTATCCACACACTTCACTTCAACTGATAAACTAATGTCAATGCTATATGGGTTCCCTAAATCCCAAAGATGTATTGACTCATGGTTGCATTTTGCAAGATAAGATTATATTACTATCGTGTTCAAACCAGTAAGAGTAATTACTTTGGTGAGGCCCTTTCTGCAAATACTTTGGATGTCTTCGATGCTCTTTGTACCTTATACGTGCTGCGCGGTCATGGGCATATTTTGGCAACATTTTGTGTTTTTGACGGTTTGGAGATGTTTGCAAAGGGCTCCAACCAAAATGACAATTCCCAAGTGGGGCAGGATCTAGGTTCATACTTCCTAGAACCTGCTTAGGTGTCGCGGCCATCAGAAATGACTAGCATATCAGTGACGCACCGATACTGACGCGGCGTGACTGACGGAACTGTCGCTGTGCTGGGAAGTCTCCCTTAAGCCATATGTAACAGATACCAATTACGCAATGTGTTTTTTACATTGTGTGCATGCGTTTAATTATTTTCATTCATATCATCGATGTAAGTTCAATACCACGGAAGAACCATTTTTAAAAATGTTCCGGTGGGACAAAAAACTGTCTAGGTATATAAAGCGCTTTTGCTTACTTATGTACTGGGAATGGTACTGTAACCGAGTAAAGGCAGTCTATTGGTTAATTTAAAAATTTTAAAGAACCAATCAATGTGCTGTTGAACTGGAAGTGCCAAAAAAATGTATTTTTAAATTGATGAACACGGTATTGAACGTACTTAGACGATACGTTGAAATTGTTAATTATATTATTTCTGATCCTTATAAATTATAAAATATAACTCATTTGTGCACATTCGATGTATTTTAAAACTTTTTACTTACGAGCGTGCATATCCATCTGCAAAAAATGAATTATTATTTACATATCTTTGTAATTGTTTTTAAATTGTTATTCATGCTTCTGTAAACATATCTTTACTTTGTTGAAACATTTTCTATTAATTTAAAAAAAAATTGTTTTCATTATACAGCTGTATAAATTAACAAGCACTACTTACACTAAGAAATAATATTATATTGCACAAAATTATATTTTGCACAAATCTGTTGTTCATGTAGAATACGTAAAAAAAATTCTACTATAGAATCGTTTTCCTATATCCTATCCATTGATAGAATAGACAAACCCTGCTTTACCTACAAACCATTCAAAACCTGGGATGTATATTTTGCTTAAAAGAAAAACGCGTGCGCATTCTTTTATTTATTTTCGTTCTTGGTATTCAAATAATTACACAAACCCTGCTTGCCAAACAAACCATTCAAAACCTGAGATGCATATCTTGCTTAGAAGAAAAACGCGTGCGCATTCTTTTATGTATTTTCGTTCTAGGTATTCGAATAATTACACAAACCGGTTAAACAAACCCTGCTTGCCAAACAAACCATTCAAAACCTGGTATGCATATCTTGTTTAAGAAAAACGCGTGCGCATACTTTTATTTATTTTCATTCTATAGTACCCCCCGCACGTAAGAGTTCGGACCGACCGTGCCCCGAGCCACTTCAGACTGCCGCATAGAAAAGTCTCACAGTGAATTGTTCTGTAAACCGATTTTCGATATTACATTTCTTCGCAGCAACCTGTCGAGGTGGCGATGAGCATAGTCGCTCCGAATTCTGCGTATGAGGGGTACTAATCCATATGATGATAGTTGATAACACTTCCAGTAGTTTCGGAAATAATTCAAAAAGTACTTCGAAATAGTAATTTAATTGACTTTGTTTTATTTCTAGCCACTCGTTAATAAGTTGGTAGTGTTTATTTGTGATTTGCACTTTGCAGTTTCACACGGCACAATTTAATACGGCATGTGCAATGAGTAATAATTTTTCGTGTTTATGAAACCAAACAAAATCTGCATTATTTATCATTTACGAAGATTGAAATATGTATTTCTTATTATTATCTAACTGAAACAAAGTGATTTTTCCTAAAAGTGCCTACTTGCCGTCGTAATTAATAACACGGCGGTCCTTGAAAAATGACATTTCACATTTTTAAAGTTGACAAAATAACAATTAAAATGCAATGTTTTCCAATTCCGGTTAACTGAATTACTTTCTACTAACTATTATCTACCTAACTTTTTAATTTTTTTAAAGTGTGTATTGAGCGTGGACTCAATAGGGAAATATTTACCAGACTAGTCTCTAGGCAGCTTAAAATGTGGAACATGTTTTTAGTATGATTAATAATAACAAAAAAAATAAAATCATAATTGTTTGTATTTATACTCCTCCTTCATCCGATCTAATTGTCTACAAAAACCATATCGATGAGATTCAATTATTAATATCTAAATACCCTGAAACAAAAATAATCATTGCAGGTGACTATAATCTACCTAACATTAATTGGGATTCACCATCCTCAGAATCATCTGGAACTAATAACTCCAGCTTATCTATCATTCAAAGAGAAAAACTCGAAATGTCCAATTTTTTAAACTTCAATCAATAAAATGATCACGAAAATAGTAATAACAGAACTCTGGATCTAGTTGTTTCTAATGATATATCTGTAACTGTTACTAAATCTTTAGATTCTCTTCTTCCTGTGGACAATTACCACCTATCATTAGATATATTGTCGTCAGTATGTCAGTTACGGACACCAGTTTTCTCATGAATACAAAACTAACTCCGGGATTCCCCAGGGATCGAATCTAGGACCCCTCTTCTTTCTTTTATTCATTAATGATATAGATTCCATTCTTCTGCAGAAAGTTCTTGATTCTCTTGTCAAATGGTCGGAACTGAATAACTTACCATTCAGCATCCAGAAATGCAGTATCGTCACATTTACAAGATCACAAGACACATTTTTATTCCCATACCATATTAATAAAATTATACTAACACGCAAAAACGAGATTCGAGACCTTGGCATGATTTTTGAAGCAAATCTCTCTTTCAAATCTCACATATCAGACATTGTCTCCCGCGCCAACAAAATGCTCGGATTTGTTCTTCGTAATGCGAGATCATTTACTAATGGAATTGCAATAAGAAGAACATATGAAGCACTTGTCCGCAGCATCCTGGAATACAGCTCCATTATTTGGGCACCCTCTGAACAAAACCATATCCTAGAAATAGAAAAAGTACATAAAAGGTTTATGCATTACCTGTATATGAGGGAATATACATACTACCCATTCCTGTATCCATCGTTGTTCTTAACAGGAATGCTCGATCTTAATACCTTAGAAGCCCGCCGAAAAATATTTTTGGGGAAACATTTTTTTAAGCTGATCTCCGGTACTGTACTGAATCCACCTATGTTGAAGGAGATTAACCTATATATTCTATACTCGTGGGAGATCCCACACACTTTTTTATGCTCCGAAAGCGAAAACTTCTTCTTTTCAGAATGCCCCATTAAATAGAGCAATAAGGAACTCCAGTGAAAAATATTATGGCTTTAAAAAAATATGTTCATATAGACCAATAAACGCTGATTCTGAATATATAACTTTTATTTCATAATATTAAACGCAGAGTTTTTAAAAAATTATTAAAAAGTGCATTTTTAAACCTCTCCTGAAAACACAGCGTTAAGTTGGCATTACTGAAATGGTGAATGGTGACGTCACGCGTCACACTCACCCACTGTCACCTGGTGATCGCGTGTATTGTATTGTCAGTATTATTGTATTGACATTTGAATATGCAATTCAACATTTCGTGTTTTTGGTTTATTTTCATACTGTTTATAGAGATTTAGATAAATAATAGTTATTGTGTTTATTGAAACATAATTTAGGCCCTCAACAATTTACGAAAGGGGCTATATTTGCAGACAATCTGGAATAAATTTTGCCTATTTGTCGTCATTTTTGACATTTGGTTGACGATACATCGATCGTATTTTCAAATTCTTTTTAGTATCAAGGGCTTTTTATACACACAATCGTCATGATCAGTGTATTATACCTAAATACCAGTGTTTCTGTATGTGTTACATAAAACAATGTACCTACAAAGTAACGCCTAACACAAAACACGATGTCACATGTATTTGCAATAAAGGAGAGAGATTTGTTTTTATATTGCACTTTGATTAAATACAATAACAGTAGCGGTGAAATGTGGACATTTTACCAATGTTTTTCAATATTAAAAGCAGTTAATCTTGAATAAAAAACGATTTCCCACACCTAAACATCACCAAATTTCATAGTAGCCTCATGATTCCGCCATATTGTTTATCATTTAAAACAGGGATGTTCTGCCCAAAAAAATTATTTCCCCAGATTTCGAAGTGAAATTTCCCTAGAATTTCACATTTACGCAATTACCTACGTAGCCACCTGATTGTGTAACACTAATCCTGTTATATATGTTAATTAATTGGAAAGATATCGGAACTTGGTAAATATACTAATAATACTGTGCTTTTCCAAATAAAACACTTTTTGCTACAAGAAGTAATAATTTAAAAGTACGAATGCACTCACCACTGAATTAGAAATTGAATTCCAAATAAAAAAAAACACTTTGCAAAATAAAAATTAACCACAATCACCGAAAAAACAGAACTTAAAACATAAATTAAATTCTTTTTCAGAGGTCCCATTTATCTTTTTAGATACATATAATATCATTTTGAGTTGTCAGTGTTAAAAATAGCATTGCATGTAAGTACATGAACAATAATTAAGATTCATAGGAATTCCAAAAAATATATATGTATACGTATATAATATATATATATAAAATAATACCAGTAATATTGTCATATGTAATAAACATTTTGCCAGAGTTCGAAATTTCCCTAGATTTTGTCCTGATTTCCCTTATCCCTAAAAAATATTTTTCTCCCCTAGATATAGGGAAATTTCCCTCGACATAATATCACTGATACAATATGACAACTTGAAGGTAAATAAAATATCGGTGGGTGAAGACCATATCACCATATTAACAATTTACCATAGATATGGTGCTTTTCTGATGGTCTAGAAAAATTAAAACTTTGACAATTATTTTAACTATTAAAACTAACTATAAAAATAAAAATGCAGTTATTTAAGTTTGAAGGTCTTTATTCATTAAAAAAAATAAAAAAATTGGACTGGAGTTCTCTATTCAACTGCTTAACGATTCTGGATTGAGCATTCACATCTTCAATGTTACCTATAGAGAGTTCAGTAACTATCTTTTGACATACGTCTCAACATAGTGAAACTGCCCCCTTGGCCTTTTTTTAATCTCTTATATTTTGTAATCTTCTCTGTAATAATTTGGTGTATAACTGTTTTATGGAGAACCTGAAAAAAAATAAAAATATAACCATAAACAACACCATAAGTGAAAATCCAAAAATTAAACAAATGTCTCACAACTTTCATAAAGCCAATTACAGTGAACCCGCGGTAATCCGACAAACGTTTTGCAGGGGGATGTCGGATAATCGAATCTGTCGGATTATGGAGTACTGCCTAAGACCCTGTATAGTCCGGAATTTTTTGAATGAGAGTACCTTGTAATCCGACGAATTACAGAATCTATTTGAAATACGAATTATACTTTTACATAATTATGTATAAGTTTAATACGTTTGTGGAATTTAGTAAATTAAACATCGCAATGGAGAGCTAATATTTTATTATAAAAATAACATCATCAAAGGATAATATGTACCAATCAATTTATAACATATTCATAAATTTTTTTTGTTACCATATGCGTCCAGCTGTCGAGTCTGATAGTGGTGGCGCGTACAAGTTACAACCTGTCAAATCATCAGGCATGTCGGATTATAGAGGGTGCCGGATTAGCCAGGGGCCGGATTACCGCGGGTCCACTGTAAACAGAAATTTGTGACTTCCTCCTCAAAGGTTGATTGGTCATTTCTAAATGATGGTGAATTAAACGCCAATATCGAACAATTTAACTGTATCTTAAAACAAATTATTATAAGTCATGTACCTGTTTATTTATTAATATTATCGGTACAAATATACCATAAATACATATTAAATGTCACTAAATTTTAGTTGTATACAACGTGTCCGGAAACTCGTAGTACAAGCGAGAAACTGGAGAATCCACATCACATTTGGAGTCGATTTTGTGGTTTAACTTTTTTTGATTTGAGCTTTCGTTTTCGAGTAAATCGGGTCCGAAGTTGGAATTTTTTTGGTTAAATTTGAAAAAAAATTTCACTAGGGGGTTGATTTCAGCTGTGTAGTGTCTTATAAAATGCAACGAAGGGTAAACCGGGCTCAAAAATTTTTTTAACCCTTTAGTTGCCGAAAAAATGAAAAAATAGAAAAAAAATAATATTAAAATCGAAATGCTCAGATCGAAAAAAATAAGTTTTTTGGGTTCTATACGTGATGTAGATTCACCAGTTTCCCGCTTGTACTACGAGTTTCCGGACACGTTGTACAAGAAATAATAAAAAAGATTATAAAAGTTAATTGTGGCATTTGGTTAAGAAATGACACAAAGAGCTTCAATTACAATCGGTGGCGGCCGCTGCCCTGAGAATGTGGTGGATCACTGACAATCTGTACTTATGACAAAAAGATTATTAATTAGGAAATTTTAATTATTAATTTATTTTCAAACAAACTGTTATTTCCTCTTATATATTCAACACTGGTTGCACTCATTTTTGTAATAAAATTATGTATTAATAAATTAGGTTATTGGTATTTAACACAATCAATATGAAAAAAACAAAACAATGACAATTGTAACGTCATGGGTCAATTTATAACGCGCGCTTCTAGACTGCACTAGACGCAAACTGATCTATGATCTTCGTCGAAATTCCATTGTATTCGTGACACCTCAGGTCATGATTCAGGGTCAATCGGTAAACTTCGGCAAGAATCGGATTATGTTGGACGTATGGCACACTGATTGAAGCCAAATTCTGGTACAAATAGCTTTCGATGTTTTAAATATCCCATACAAAAACATGATTTGGTTTGTTTGCAAAGCGAATGCACACGGCCGATACGAGGGCGCTCGGCGGCAGCGCTATGGGAGATTAAAAGCATTCTCCCTGATAATATTCATATCATTATATTGGTAACTAATATTTTGAAATGATTAAATTAGAGATTCTATAGATTTAAATTAGAGAAATTAAATTAGAGATTTTATAGTCTTCACTACCTAAGTAAATAAAGTAAATTTAGAAATTATCGCACAGAACACACTGTGTGATCAGCCACCCTTGCCTACAATACTATAGTATAATGTTACGTCATGTAATATATCAACTTTTCGTAATCTACAATGATTTATTAACTTTGTTTTTAAAACGAAGCTTGCACATCACAAATTCATAAAAAACGAGATCACTTCATGATTATACTGAATTTCATAAGTTGCGTAAGCAATGTGCTGAAACTTCGGATAAATGTTACAAAAATTATATAAAAGAAGTTGAGAACTCTATAAAATGTAATGTTAAATCTTTCCTTAATTATTCTAAGTCATTACAAAACAATTATTCTTCTATCCCTAATATTATGAACTATGATGGCAAGACCTGTGCCAAAAATGATGATATTGTCAATCTATTTGCAGTCTTTTTCAAAAGTATATATGAGGATGTCGTTGTTGATACTGTTCCTGAATTTATCACTGATATTAACTTGCAATTATCTGAATTAGTAATTTTTTTTTTTTTTTTTTTTTTTTTTTGTTTATTAATATCAATAGTTTTACATTTACATATTTGTGCGCTACCCGACTCACTAGACAATATCTGTTCAGAGCCGGGTAGCAGTATCTATAATTACATATATCAATAAAGAATATAGCAAAAAAATACAAAGATAATAAATAAAAATACAAAGTACAAAAGCATAACTTAAATAATAATAATACAAAGTACAAAAGAAAAACTTAAATAAAAATACAAAAGATAACCTACATATAATAATCTAGATATAAAAAAAATTTACAGACATATATAAAGTAAATGAACATTTTCAGTATGAAAGTTCTTTTTTTTTTTTAAATTTTAATATATGTTTAAATAATAATATACAAAGTATAAAAAATTAACACGTTCAGTTTGCAAGAAGCTTCTTAATGCAATTCCTTTTTTTGTTCAGTAACCACGTATTGAAGTTTTTATATGTATGTTTTCTATTGGTTTGAGTTATGTGTTGTGTTTCTTTTAAGAAAATGTTGAATATGGAAGGTGCGAGGTAAGTTTCATGTTTTTTTGCAAGAGTGGATTTAACTTTTGGCACTTGTAAATGTTTGTTAAATTTAGCTCTAGTGTTCTGGGAGTGAGATATGTGGGAAGGTGACGATTTTATGCAATTTATATGGATAATTTTCTTTATGAATAGCTTCCTGATATCAAGTATTTTATTTTGAATTAAAAGATTTTCAGTGGGATGAAGATATGGTTTTTTGTACATAGTTCTAATAAGAGATTTATGAGCTGTATTAAGCAGCTTAATGTATGTGTCTGCGGCTCCACCCCATGCCGATATACCATAAATTAAAATGCTTTGGCAAAGGGAAAAGTATACATCTTTTAATAGTTTAGGTGACATAATGTTTCTAATCGTTTTAAAAATATATATTTGTTTCCGGATTCTCATTACAAGTGAATTTATGTGAAGTTCCCATTTTAGTTTGCAATCCACTGTTAAACCAAGATACTTAATACTATCCGAATGCTCAATTTTTTCACAGTCGCAGTTTGTGGTTTGTAATGTAGTACATGGAGACAGATGTAAAAGCGGGACGGATTTAGGTTGCCCAGTTTTGGTTTTACTGAATGTTAAAAATTTGGTTTTCGAGGTGTTTAGGGTAAGAAGATTTTTGTCTAGCCATTTTTTTATCTCCTTCATACCAAATTCTGCGCTTTTAAAGACCTTTTCCCACGATTGCTCTTTAAAAAGAAGTACAGTATCATCTGCGTAGCTGATCACATTATAGCAGAGAGTTGGAATTTTAATATTAGTGAGACCATTAATATATATAAGAAAAAGTATAGGGCCTAAGACACTACCCTGAGGCACTCCGTACTTAATTTCTGCTGTGTCACTCAGGCATTTGTTTAGTTCAACTATTTGTTTCCTATTTTTTGTATAACTGATGAACCATTTAAGCGGTTTTCCATTAATGCCAATATTTTTAAGTTTTTCGTATAGCAGATCATGAGAGATGGTGTCGAAGGCCTTAGCCAGATCTAGAAAAACTCCAATTACTTTAGATCCCTTATCTACGTGTTTTACAATGAAGTTGGTTAGTTCAGAAATTGCCTGGTCTGTGCCCATTTTTGCCCGAAAACCGAATTGATGACTTGATAGTAAGTTGTGTTTGTCGAGGTAGGATATCAGTCTTTTTTTCATTGCTTTTTCTAGGAGTTTTGATAGAGAGTTAAGTAGTGAAATGGGTCTGTAGTTAGAGATTAAAGTTTTATCTCCAGATTTATGGATCGGGATAATACTGGCAATTTTAAGTTTGTCTGGTACAATACATTGGCAGAAACTTTGATTAAATATATGTAGCAGAGGTGTACCGATATATTCTCGTAGATTTATCAGGATTTGGTTAGATATGTTGTCCGGGCCAGGTGCGCAATGAGTTTTGAGTGAAAGAATGAGTTCATTAATTTCTGTTTTATTTATTTTATAAATGTTAAAGGAATGATTTGGTCGCAAGGAAGAGCTTTCTTTGACTAGAAGCTCTTCTGTAGTGTGGTTTTTTGTAAGTATTTTTTTTGCTAAATCAAAGCCAACGTTGGTAAAATGATTATTAATATGATTTGCAATTTTTTTGGGTTCGTTTTTTGTTAAACAGATTTCCCCATCAACTAACAATTTATTAATAGAAGTACTGTTCTTAGGTTTTGAATAGGCGGCATCTTTGATAACTCTCCATATCTTTTTTGTGTCTCCTCCGGCACTATCTATTTCTTTCCTATAGAACTCATGTTTCGCCTGCTTTACTAGTTTATTACATAGGTTTCTGTATAATAAGTAATTGTGTTTTAGTTTACTGTCCATTGGGTTATTGTTTACTCTTGCATGCATCATATTCCGTTTGTGTATACTTTTTACTAGTCCTGTTGTTATCCATGGTTTAATTTTAAGTGTTTTGTGTGTAGTGTTTTTACGGGTTTTTATTATAGTGTGTTTAGTGGTAAACGTATTCAGAGTTAATAGAAATTCATTAAGCGCTTTGTTTGGATCCGTTTCTTTTAGAGTTGTAGTCCAAGATTCATGACTTATATCTGAGCTAAGTGCTTTGAAATCTATGATATGCCGTGTCGTATTTGTATATATTTTGGATTTTTTTTCAGTTTTCAATCGCATGCCAAGTGTGGTGGTGAAATGGTCGGTAACCGTGGAATGAATAGTGGATGAAATAGTTTTATTTTTTGTTTTAACAAAAATGTGATCAATACAGGATTTTGAATCTAGTGAGGTTCTTGTCGAAGAATTTATAGTTGACTGAAGGCCATAGTGAGCTAGAAGACTTAGATATTCGTTAGTTTTGGGTTTAGAGTCAAGAATGTTTATGTTTATGTCTCCTGCTAAAATGAGTTGTTTGGTAGTTTTATTGTTTTCCATGAGATGTTGTAAGGAATTTAGGAAAGGTGTTATATTTTTGTAGCATGGAGGCCTATAAATAGCAAAAATAGATAAATCTGATCCTAGTGATATTTTGATGCAATTTGCTTCTGTTAATTTTATTTCCAAGATAGAAGAGTTCAGTGACTCCTTGATAAAGATGACTATTCCATCATTTTGGTTAAGTTTAGTAGTAGTAGTGTTAATATTGAACTTAACAATATCATTGCCTCTATTAAACTCTTGAAACCAAAAACAAGTTCTGGTCCTGCTAATGTCCCAGCAATATTTTTGAAAAATTGTGTTAATAGTCTTTCCTATCCATTGTATAAAATCTTTAACAAATCTCTTAAAAATGGTCAATTCCCCAATAGCTGGAAATCCTGTTATCTCACCCCCGTATTCAAGAAGGATTAAAAAAATTATGTATGCAAGTTGGTATTCTGTCTAGTATTCCTAAGCTCTTTGAAAAAATCATTCTTAGCAAAGTATGTATCCTCTAATATTAAACATGTTATTACCAATTGCCGACATGGGTTTGTCTCATCTAGATCTACTCTATCAAACCTTACAGTACATGAAAACTACAAAACACAGCATTGACCAACAGGCAACAGGTAGACTCCGTCTATACTGAATTTTCCAAGGCTTTTGATAAGGTCTGCCACAAAATACTAATAAATAAACTAAACGAAAGAAGAAGAAGAATAAACTAAAAAAATTAGGGATAAGTGGAAATTTTTTGGCATGGTTGATCAGCTACTTATCTGATAGATTAATCTTTGTAAAGATCAACCACTGTCTATCCCAGGAATTCATTGCTACCAGCGGTGTCCCGTAAGGTTCGCACCTTGGACCTTTATTATTTATCTTTAATGACGTTACTAGCGTTTTCCACAGTGTCGAAATTTTACTCTTTGCCGACGATATGAAGCTGTTTAAAGTCATTAATGTTGTGCACGATTGCATAATCTTGCAAGAGAACCTCAACAACTTTTTCAAATGGTGCTCAGGTAATAAACTTCAGCTAAATATTAACAAATGCTAAGTTATGATGTTCCACAAAATTAAACATCCAATAATATATAATTGTGCACTCTGTAATGTTGACTGTAGTCTGTAGTCTGTAGTCGAAATACTTGACCTAGGCATCATTTTTGACCAGAAACTCTGCTTTGCATCTCATGTAATTTTTATTGCCAATATGTCTACGAAAATGTTAGGTTTTATATTAAGGATTTCCAAAACTTAAAAAAATATTCACACATTGAAAATTCCCTTCACATCTCTCGTTAGAAGCATTCTGGAATATAATTCTACACTTTGGTCACCTGTCTTTAATATTCACATTAATATCATTGAAAGAGAATGCAAATTTTTGAGGTGCATTAATTTTAGACTTGGAATTCCTTTAGAATCAATAAATTATGATTTTTTATTAACTTCATTGAAATTGTTGAAGTTATGTGACAGAAGAAAATTTTTTGATCTAATATTTTTATATAAAATTATAAATTATCAGTTGGATATCCCTGATATATTAAAGTTGATTCACTTTCATGTACCTTCTTTTTTATTGTTATTTAATTAAAAAAAATAAAAATAACTTTTTTTTCTTCAATGTACTATGACTGTTAAAAAATATTTAATAAAAACAAATGGCACTTTGTGGGGTAAATTTTAAATAAGTAAATAAATAACTTTTTCCTTACATTTTCAGGTTAACTATTGGAAAATTCTGAATCGCAATAACCCTGCCCAAGACTATCCGAGTGATTTTGATTTGGTTGTGATAGATGATACCAGTAAAAGGTCAGGTGTTTCGGCGCTTGAAGACCACCCCATCATCAAAAGCGTCACTGCGCAGCAAATGGTTCACAGAACTATTAAATTTGTAAAATACGATCAAGACGAAGTAGAAGACTCATTTAATGACACAAATACTAAACACAAAAGACGGAAAAGAAATCCTAAAGTAAGCAATGCAAAAGGTTTCTCGAAATGGAGGGGTCGCTTTATTCAATCACAAAATGAAGAAGTAGAAACAATGGATGAAGAAACTCCTAAGGTAAAACATAATATTAAAATTTTAGGGAAACACTCTGAAGGTGCCTAGCAGATGGAATCTGATCCCTATCCCTAAATTAAACAAATGGAATGTTTTTAATTCAAACTAAATAAAAATTAATATTTTTATTCTCTTTTTTGTCCATTTGCTATAAATCCTTTGTTCATACAATCCTGAATCTTCAATAAAATGAACAAAAAGAAAAGCATCCGGTGGGTTTGATTCGATAATTAACTGGTTTTACAACACTCACTGAGGTTGTAAATAGCTTTCCAAATTTATTTTTATAACCTAACTGATGTTTTTTCATACGGCAGTATTATTTCAGATGTACAAATTATTGGGTAGAACTTGATTTATGTGAATGTAATCATGACAGGTTCATAGTAATTCTTATAATGCTTTCAAATTAATTGTCTTCTTGTTTTCCTATTTAACTAATTCGTGTCTATAATCTTCAACAGGGTGGCCCCTTCAGAAAACTCTTCAAAGCCGTTCCTCGCCAAATAACGGCAGTCTTACAGGCGGACATTTTGTGGGGAATGGGCATTACAGGTTTGTTGATTTTTTAACATATGTAGGCTATTAGGGTTCTGATTAACATTTTTTTTTCAATAAATTTACACTGCATTACTTCATCTTTCGTCAACGGTATCCGGAACTTAAATAACAGATAAACTAATTTATTCTTAAAGCCACCTATTCTACGATTAATCCAATATTTCGTAAGTTTTAAGTTCGGTCGGGAGGACGGTGTGTTTAACCTACCTGTGTCTTATTTATTTCTGCATGCAGTGACGAATTATTTCGTCTGAAGGGTTGCAATTACTGCCCTAAACATAGTTTATTTTCAAAACTTTGATCGATGGTAGCGACCCCTAAAATTTATTAAAACGAAAAAAATATATATATGGGTATATTTTTTTGGCTATTGAAAGCATTTACAAAGTGCCCCGATAAAATTAACAAACTTTTAATTTTTAAAGCAGCCTACACATAGAACCAGAAGAGATAAAACTTCAATATCTAAAATATTTATTTTTATTGTTGTCCCAAATTATTCCCACTCGGTACCACTATCACTGGGATCAAGACATGGGTCAATTTGTCTCGTTTAAATTCATAGTGTGTTCTCTGCTTGGTGACAAAGTTGATTACTGTTCATACAATGAAAATGATCCATCAGCCACAATGAGGTTGTCTCCAAAGAAATATCTTATTTTTTACAAATATAATATTTAAAAAATCTAAACAGTACTTTTAGAATTTAAAAAAAATATTGAATAGTAAGTATAATAAGCCATCAAAATGTTGATATTTGTGGCTGACCTTACATGCTCAGCAGTACTGCAGCCCTGCCATTCGAATTGTACTGCGTGTGACCAGTGGCGTAGTTAGCATGGGTGGAACCCGGGGCGGATAACGTGGTGTCAACCCCCCCCCCATAAGTGGGTTACGTAATACTTGAACGGCCCCTTAAGATGTTTTCCAAGGTACAGGAAAAAACTAACTTCTTAAGCATTTATTATTGACCCAATTTTGGGCAGAGGGACTGAAAAAACCAAACTTATTAAGCCACGAAACTTCTTAAGAGTGTTTCACTGTGTATTCTGAAAACTAAAAGCTGTTTCTGATGAAATAGGCTTTTAAATTTTATCATTGGAAAAACATATAATTTTTGAAATATAATGATTTTGAATGCAAATGTAAAATAGTTTTAAAAATGGTTCGCCTTACGCTTTTTTTAACACAAATTACTGATAACGAAAAAAAAAATGCGTACATATTTTATAAGGAAAACGTATCATAAACGTTATAGTCGACTAACTTTTTTGTCATTTCATGTAAAAATAATTCATAAAAAAAATCCCAAAATTTCATAATTTTTTTCAAATTGCGGCGGGAAACTTTTGATTTATAAAGGTGTACATTTTAACTAGCTCTGGTTAATTTTTAGATTTGAATGGTAAGTCTTGGTGTATTCTCTTTCTAACACCGTCACCATATTTCTAACCATTATAGTAAGGGAGACAATGATTTCTATCAAACGAGTTGTTCTGAAAACCGAACAAATTAGCCTGAGGAGTTAAATAATAATGATATCTACCATTGCGACTTCTACTTAAGTTTAAATTCTTATCAAGTAAAATCTGCTTAGTGTATTTGCGATTACTCCTCATGTTTTTTTTTGTAATTGAGAAGTTTTATTTTATTTTTCCAAATTTTAAAATTTGATAAGAAAAATGTTGTCTTATGGTTACACAATATTACCCTTTCAGGCCGGAAGATAGTGCCTACTTTTCATGCAATAATTTGAATTAATAAAATAAAAAACTTGACCAAGTAAATTGTAAGATTAGATCATGCGATGTCCCTGATGTATCTGTGAATCATATTCATTATATAGTATTCTGTATGTGTTTCAGGAAATGGAGTTAGAGTTGCGGTATTCGATACCGGCTTGGCCAAAACTCATCCTCATTTTAAAAAGATTAAGGAAAGAACCAACTGGACCAATGAAAAAACGTTGGAGGATGGTTTGGGTCACGGCACATTTGTTGCAGGAGTTATTGCATCAAGCAAAGAGTGTTTGGGTTTCGCCCCTGATGCAGATTTGCACATTTTTAGAGTGTTTACAAATAATCAGGTAGATATACGTTTTTGGTCTTTAATGCAACATATAAACGAGTTCCAATAAGTCTACTTACTGATACTATTTGGTCTTCACTCTACTTACTACCTATCCTTCACTCTCTTTTCCTTACCTTGTTTTTTCTCATCTTCTCTCATATTTTGGGGAAAGGAAACTCTTGCTTAACCCCTTTTTCTCAGAGCACCAATCTATGGGGGAACCTAGACTGTGCTAAACAAAAGACTCATAGTAGCGCCCATCGATCTGAAACAGCAAACTTTCATGTATTTTGTTATAAGATAATGACATAGGAATCACTCTTACACAAGAGACATAGAGCACACTTACCTCACATTAGAGGAATCGTTTGTCATACAAATAAATTGATTTGTGAAACACTCTTTAACCACTTGGACCCATAAGCTTGTTTTCATGATAATTTATTGTTGCCAGATACACATATGACATAGGAGGCGCACCTGACTTATTAAAATCTCTTTTTTTAAATAAAACCAAATTACATAGTATATGTATATGCAAAATCCAGGTTTATGGGATAAGGTTTTTCTGGATCTTGACAGCAGTTGCGTTTATCCACCAACTGCGTGGTAGGTCGGTTCGGGAGAGACTGGTTGAGAGAGACCTTTAATCTCTCCAGCTGGACTCTGTTGGAACATCGCCTTAAATTGCAGTAGGAGCGTGGGATTCATACATCTGCTACTCTTGGACACATTGTTTCCCAGATTTCTACTAAACCCTCATACCTTTTTCCATCTCGGAACTTTCTTTTTAAATATCCTCCACACACCGCCCCCAAAGAGATATATGCCCTGAGGCGAATTATTTTCCTCAGAGCCTTTGTGGAGCTAATGTCAAATAAAAATGTACGGAGTTTTAAACTCCTTATAAGCTGTTGTTATGTTTCTCCATTAGTACCATGTTAAGGGTGCTTTATTTTTGATGGTACATAAATTGTAGCCTTTTATTATTAAAGCGAGTTTTAGATGCCCTTTTAAATCTTGTATCAGTTGCACATCTTAAATACAGTTTGTTCCAGTGCAGTCAATTCTTAGATGATAATTCTTGGGTGCAATTAATTGACTCCTTTCATTTCCAGGTTTCTTACACATCATGGTTTCTTGATGCTTTTAACTATGCCATACTGAAAAAGATCAATGTTTTAAACTTGAGCATTGGCGGGCCAGATTTCATGGACCAACCCTTTGTGGACAAAGTTTGGGAGCTTACCGCAAATAAGGTAGACAAATAACACTTTATTTATGGGCGTGTGTACATATATAGAAATTGTAATTTTGTAAACTGCTTAGGTAAAATATTGTAAAATTACTTTTCTTTCAGGTGATAATGGTGTCTGCGATAGGGAATGATGGCCCTTTGTATGGAACATTGAACAACCCTGCCGACCAGATGGATGTCATCGGAGTGGGAGGAATTAACTTTGACGATCAAATTGCCAAGTTCTCTTCCCGAGGCATGACTACTTGGGAGCTTCCTCAGGTAATTTTTTTTCACTTACCTTATAAATATGTATACGGCCAAAATCACAAACCGCCACTGGTGTATGCATAGTTAAATTTTTCTATTCACCATAGATGAAAGCCGGACTTTACTATTTGTTTCAGCAGTTTTTGTGTCCCATTCACTTCCCTTTTCTGAATTTGGACGAAATGCGAACACTACACATTCAATATTTATTGTGATCCGCATATATTTATCAAATATTGTGATATTTATTGAACTTGTAGACTAGCATATTGACGGATCACAGGATGTCTAGATTGTGACAAATATTGAGTGTATAGCCTCAAAATTTATCACCATCCTTAGGCTCACGGAATTTAGAAATCTAGAAATTCTGTGATCCATATTGTGATCAGTCAATATGCTATTCTACACAATAATTATTGAACTTCTAGGGTAGCACTCGGATCCCCATGTGTATGGATCTTGATAAATATTGAATATGTAGCTTAAGCCAAACAATGAAAAATATGTATAATGAGTATTTTGGTTCTTTCAGGGCTATGGTCGTGTAAAGCCTGACATTGTGACATATGGCAGCAGTGTGCGAGGCTCAAGCATGAAGGGAGGTTGCCGCTCTCTGTCTGGTAAGCTAAGTTGTTAGAAAACGACAAATATATTCTGTATGTAGAAAAATTCGGATTGGCATTTTGCTGGAATCCTGCATTGCAATAAATATCAATTATGTAGCATATTTCTTCTTCTTGAAGTCTTCTTCGAAATCAAGCGTTGTTTTATCCCTTCAGAAATTTGGCATATTTTTCAGATGGTTAAAATATTGCAATCAAATGGAAATAAATGCGAGATTTTTTAACATATCCGAAAACTAAAACTGTTTTTGAAAGGTGATTAAACAAGCTTTCAAACTGTATAAGTTAAAATAAACATAAAATTTTTGCATGCTAACATAAAAAAAAAATGACACACCTTTCGATTTTTCTAACTAAAATTACTGATAATGAAAAAAATAAAAACACATACATATTTTATTAGATAAATGTATTATAAAAGTTATTGTCGCCTCACTTTTTCGTCATTCCATGTGAAAATAATTAATAAAAAATTCCCATAGTTTCAATTTTTTTTTTCAAATTGTGTTAAAAAAAATTGGTTTTACATTTTTTGGTGGTTATTTTTTAGATTTGACTATAAAGCTTGGTGTTTTGCCTTTCTAACACCGTTTAGAACATATTTCTCACTAAGCAAGGGAGTTACAGTGATTAATACGAGACCCATGTGAGCTGGGATAAATTTGGTCTCCTGTGATTAAATGAATTATACTAATAATGGTTCATGAACCCTATTCCTTATTTTTTTTTATCCACGGATTTGAACTGAAACAAAGAATTCAAACATTGATTACAAGATTAAAAATTAAAGTACATACATGTTTATTTATCATTTTCATGAATGATGTGATATATCTTACGTAAAACAATGCTATTTCCACAATTGATATGGCTTTTGGTGGGGTGTGATTGTAGGCACCAGTGTAGCATCTCCAGTGGTAGCGGGGGCAGTGGCGCTACTCGCCAGTGCTGTCCTCGGCAGTGGCGGCGATCTGACGCCTGCCTCAATGAAGCAGGCGCTGATGGCGTCCGCTCGGAGGTTGCCTAACATTAGCATGTTTGAGCAAGGTCATGGTAAACTGGACTTACTTAAGGCTTACCAGGTATGCTATTATTCTCACCAAACTCATTTAATTGCAGTTTTATTTATTATTTATGCATTGCAATATGTATTGAATCTTCATATCTTTCTAACTCACTCCTTTTCCTTGACTGTCTTGGCGCACATTTCTTGATTCATTCACATTCATGTATATTCTTCTGTTATTCAAACCCTTGTCACAACCAGACTCAAGTGTTTGATTTACTTAGTCGTGCCATGTCATCCTCCCTGTCAGAATCCCTTTCTTAATCCTGTTCATTAAGTTTTCTTCAGCCTTGCATTCTTCCGGGTCTTCACATTTGTGCGGCACTTTGGTCAAATGTGGTTTTATCACACGTACCTCTCAGAGAACTCATTTCTTATTATATATTGTTACGTATTATAAAAGCAATTCTTCTTTTTAATTTACTCTATTCATATATAAAATTTGAATATAAATCAAAATTTAGAAACAAATAAAAGTATTGAATGAAATAAAACAATAACTTTGTTTTTTAACCATGATTTATGTAATTTTTATAATACTGAACGGTTTTGCTTTACTCGAGCATCTTCAGGGTATAAAATTAAAATAAAACAGTTTTAATTTTATACCCTGAAGATGCTTGAGTAAAGCTAAACCGGTCGGTATTATAAAAATTAAATAAATCATGGTTAAAAAACAAAGTTATTGTTTTATTTCATTCAATATGTCAAACCACAAAGTGACTGCTTTCTATCAAAATATTAAAAATTTTTAAAAATAAAAGTATATTTTTAATTAGTAATTACAATTTGGGAGGCGGGTATGGGTACTGCCGCCCCGGGAACAATTTATTTGATAACTGACACCTCTGCCATAAGTTGTGCAAAATGGTTCTCTACATTTGTTGACTTGTGAGGTTTGCCTAGGTTTTGACGGCGGATGCATCTGCCCCTTTTTCTTCCCAGAACTTCCTTTCCTTAAAAATACCCCCTACACAGCATCCCCAAAGATGACACAGGCACTGAGGGAAATTATTTTCCTCAAGGTCTCCTGTATTCAGCTAATGTAAAAAAAAAACTTCAGATCTGCAATTTGAGTATTGCAGATCTGAAGTTTTTAAATATAAAACGTGATTGAATTTTTTACACCAGTGGATTGCAAGTAATTATTAGCATTGTAGCTGAATGGGTGTACATTAAAAAAAACACATTGTGGTGTCGCGAAACTGCGACTCCACTGTTATTGCAGAGCAAAGCCTATGCAGCCCTCAAAGGACCAGTCCCGAAACTACGTGATCGCTAAGTTATACGGCACAGCCTGATGGATAGTCAGTCGATAGTTCAGATCTGGGCTTTTGGAAAATTAGATAAGCCCAGACTGGAATAAGGAAAATAGGACTCACCGTTGCAGATGGGGCCTCACTGATCTCCAGTTTTGGTGTACACTTCTCACTGTTTAATTTAAAATTCGCAATATTCTTATAACAAGAGGTTACGATACATGCGCCCTGTCTGAGATGTTATTTTGTACTGAGCAGAAAAGCACCTCAAATTTGAGTACTTTCTTGCAACAATTTTTATGGTGACATTTTGGAAGGAAAGATTAGGTAGGTGGGATAAATTCAGGATTTTGACATATCTACCCACCAAGTCTGCGAATGCAATACCCAAACAATACCATATAAAAACGCGAACACATTGTTCACTGACTTTATGATCGGTTCTTGAAATTTGTAATTATTATACTTTTTGCGTAATTTGCTGTTTCATGTTTTATAACTTTTTTACAATATATGTACATACTAAACTAACTACTGATTTTAATTACTTCTTTTATACTGCTTTTACTTCAATATTATTATTCAACTTTTCTCTATTTTATATACTGATTTTATTATTTGTACTTTTATTTGTATTCTTATGTAAAAAGGCCACTACTGCGTTAATAAGAAAATCTTAATATATAGAAATTATTATTGTTTGTTTGTCCCTTACGCGTTACTAAACCATTTATCCAATTGTATTATTAAAAATTTATTGGTTTTTTTGTTTGTCTCTTGCGCGTTACTAAACCATTTATCCAATTGCGATTAAACTTTGATGATTTGTTGTGTTCATGCCCGTGATGGTTTCTGTATATAATGGTGAACTCTGGCGTTATGAAATTATTTCCTATACCATTCATCCTATTGCGGTGAAACATGATGGGTTGTAGAGTGCACTCCCACAAAGTTTTCTAAATGAAGTAATCAACTCTGGCTTTATGAAATTTGTAAAAAAATTACAATAGTTGACGCGTGAGTTGTTTGAAAAATGTGTGTATTTCACATAGTTTAGCGGCGGGGAAGGAAGGAGAGTCTGGGAGGGAAACGCACGAGAGGAACGGGTGTGGGAACTGGGACACATGGGAATGTGCAGGGGAGGGGTGGGAGACGAGGGAGGGGCAGAGGAAGGGATTGCAAAGAAGATGTTGAAGCGATAGGGGATAGCAGGGGTTAAGTTTGCAAAATCCATGCTTCTCACACGGACAGCTGTGAGAAGCGTGTGTATTTCATATATTTTAATGAAGTTAGGGGAATCCGGGAGGGAGTGGGGTTCGCGAAAGGGGGGGGGAGGGAGGGAGGAAAGAGGAGAAGGTGGAAGGGGAAAATGGGAGAGGAAGAGGACGCAGGAGGGGAACGGGGACATATAGGAAAGAACACGCAAGGGAGGGGTGGAGGACGAGGAAGGAGCTGAGGGAGAGATTGCAAAGGAGACATAGTAGCTGTAGGGAATAGCAGTGGGTAAATTTTGAAAATCAATCCGATGAATCTTTGGTGAGTTGTGTGCATGCCCACAAAGGTTTCTACATACAATGGTGAGCTCTGACGTTATGTAGTTTGTGTAAAAAAAGTGGTGGGAGATGGGGTAGGGGCAAAGGGAAGGATTTGCAAAGGAGGCATAATAGCACTAGGGGATAGTAGGGAGTAAATTTGGGAAATCCATGCTTCTCACACGGACCGCTGTATGTGACCTGCTCACAACCTTGTGATGTATTTGTGTATGCACATTATATTATTAATGCTGCAAATTCAATAATTGAGGGTTTAAAATCAAATAACATTATCTACAACAAAAAAAACAGAAATAATTCATGGTCCTAAAAAGAAATAACATTATCTACAAAAAAAAAAACAGAAATAATTCATGGTCCTAAAAAGAAATAACATTATCTACAAAAAAAAAAACAGAAATAATTCTTGGTCCTAAAAAGAAATAACATTATCTACAAAAAAAAAACATACCAAAAATTGGAAGGTTTAAAGTCGATACAACGTTATCTTCAAAAAACATAACAAAAGTAATTATTTCTGGTTTCTTGTAGATAACTTTGCTTGACTTTAAGCCCTCAATATTATTCGATGGAATATAATATGATATGGAATATTGTAAAAATGTGTCACGTGCGATATGAAAATTTAAGTTTATTTAAGGTTTGTAAGCGACACCATGAATATCGACATTTATGTATTTTAGATTAATTTCATACGCAACTAATTAAATTATCTTGAGAGATATATTACAAATACGGTAATTGCAACTAACACATATTTATGCCAACATTATGGTCTTTGATGACAAATTATAAGCGTATAATAATAATATTGCGCCGCTTTTGCGAGTGACCTCATACCTAAAGTGCGGGCGATGGCATTGTTGAATCTTCCATGATCAGCAATTCATTTGTGATATGTTTCTTTGTTTGCAGTTTCTAAAGGGTTACGAGCCCCAAGGCAGCCTGAGCCCCTCTTACATTGACCTGACGGAGTGCCAGTACATGTGGCCGTACTGCACACAGCCCATTTATGTTGGGGGAATGCCTACCATCGTCAATGTCACCATCCTGAATGGCCTGGGAGTCGCGGGAAATGTTGTATGTACATATTCTTTATGACCGTGCATGTTGTAGTTATACTTTATTTTGGAATAGACTGTTGTTTTCTGCAAGAGGTGAAATAACAATTTACCAAATGACTTATATTTTATGCAGTAAAAATATGCATAATGACTGTGTAATTAAAAACTATTTTTTTTTTGTAATATGAAAAAAATATGGGTTAAATTTATGCATTTAAATTTTACAAAATATTGTATTTAAGGTTTTTTTTAGTCACAATAATAAAAGTAAGATTGTAAGCTCATAAGGTTGTTTTCTTGCAAATTCCTTAAATAAACGGACACTTTTTTTTAAATTTTCTGAAATTTTTCAACTTTTTGATTAAAAATGTTTGTGGTAAGTTTTTTTTTCAACTTTTTTCTTACATAAAATTAGAATATTGCAATTTTTAAATAATAAAGTATATTTCAAGTAAGTACAAAAATCTGATAGGTAATTTTATAGAGTTTCTAAAATAGTATTGTTTTTACGACATCTTCAGAAAGAAGAAATATTTAAAATAACTTGAAAAAATGTTGAAATTCAATAAGAAATTATTATTATTAAGAATTTTTACCACAGAAAAATAACACTCTTTGGCAGGATAAACAATGTACATATATATTTTTCCATTAACAATATTATAGTTTCTATGTTAGTAAGGTTTTCATATATAATCAATTGTATAAATTTTTTACCACTAAGGCTGCTAGTGTTTATAGTAAGTAATGACAGAAAGGTAAAAGTACGAAACAGACAGTCAGCACAAAGACAATACAGATTACAAGTTGATAACATAGACAATCATACCAACAGTAATAAGTTATTCAATGATTTCTTTCAGATGAACGTTACCTGGCACCCATACGTGGGCCAGCAGCTGCAGGTGAGCGTGTCGCACGTAGACACGCTGTGGCCGTGGTCCGGCTGGCTGGCCGTCAGCATCACGGTGCACCAGAGCGCGCGTCAGTTTGAGGGCGTGGTGCAGGGCCACCTCAACGTGTCCATCACAGGCGACTTCCTCAACACCACCCTCATGCTGCCCATCCGGTACGTACTAAACACGACAAAATCTTTTTTTTTGGTTTTGGCAGCTTCAATGATTTTATTTTTTTATTATATCGTCTGTATAAAATATTTTACGTACAAAATAGAATGGTGAAATTAAGTATAGATATGGTATTTCTTAGTCCTCCTCACTAGGGGATCCTGTGCCGAGGCCCACTAGTTATTTAATCAGAGTTTATTTGTTTTCTTTAGGTGGCTTAATCAGTGTCTTTTTTAGGGTTTTTTCATTCACTTATTTCAGCCAGATTTTTATTCTTGATTTGTACCTACTCATTAAATTGTTTTATTAGTTTTATGCCTGGATTATTAGTTTTATCTCTATTGTGGAGTTTTAGTTTTAAGTGTAGTTTCTTTGCCCAATTGCGGTTTTATAACTCGGAATGTTTTTTATGTCATTTAGGTTTAGTAGAGAATTTAGTATTTTTGAATAATTTCAATAATAATAATATTGGTTGTACATTTGGTTTGTCAAAGTTATTGAAAATTTGAATGGAATGCATTCTAATGAGTACTTTCAGTATGGTCTTTATGATACCTTTTTGAATTGTATTCAGATTAAGTATGTACTGAGTGGTTACGATTACATTGGTTTCGATTTATTTTCAAATGCACAAATTTTTTCAAATGCATTAATTTTTTACGTACTGCTTTCTCTTATGTATTTTTATACTGTTACTTCACAGGTTCTCCTCTATGTATATAATTTTGTTTTTCTGCAATGAGCTCTAAATGAATTTATTTTGCTTGCAGAGCTAAGATAATTCCTCAGCCACCGCGACACAGGCGAATTGTCTGGGACCAGTTTCACAGTCTTCGTTACCCTCCTGGATATTTCCCCAGAGATAATTTAAGAGTGAAAAATGATCCCTTGGATTGGAATGCTGATCACATCCACACCAACTTCAAGGATCTCTACCAAAACCTTCGGAATGCTGGATACTATGTTGAAGTTCTAGGTAACTAATATCTTTTTTTAATTCGGTCTCTGGTGCCATAGAACGAGGTGTGAAGCCGAAAACTTTTACACACATTTTCGATACTGCAATTGTAGCGTTTTATACCGCACGGTTCTTCAAAACTGCAGTTGCAGGGCTCCGGCCCCTATGGGTTAAGTAGGTACATGTATGAAGTTAATTATCACTATCGATTATAATATGATATTTTTGTACTTGCAAATTTTCCAAAAGTGTCCGCAGTCACCAACTATGAAATATATAGCATTTGATTAACACTTTCATATATTTAAACATTTTTTTTTAATATAAATACTGCACAAGAGTCCCAAATGTTCCCAACCCTCTGGAGCCAATGAGACTATGGCATCCCTAAGTGCGGGATGTTGTGAGGCTAAAAATTATAGGCAGTAGAAAGGTAGAGGAAGAAGAAAGCAAAGAGAAACGTGGGAAAGTAGCACGGCTAAAGCCATTTCCAGCAAAGTTTCAATTTTGAATGGTGGTCTTATACCACAGGGATATTGACAGTATCACGGACGTATATAAGGGGGGGGGGGGGGGGGGGTTTGGGGGTCCGGACCCCCCCCATTCATATCCATCTTACTTGCCCAACAGAAAAAAAATTACATGCACCGCGCCTAAAATAGACGCTCTAAAAACTTTTATCATGCTCTTATTTTTATTCCCAGAGAATTTTTGTAAACAAATGTGTTGCCATGAGTATAAAATATTTGACAAATGGTAATTTCAGTGTATATGCGAAATGTACCTAAGTGTCATAAAATCATTTCACCTTTTAACAGAAAGAAATACAATTATATTTAACAACTAGCTGATGCCCGCGACTTTCTTCACGTAGACTTAATTTTTTGTTGAAAATTCTTATTCTTAACATAACTTTTTAGTTTATGATTTGATTGGAATGAAACATACACTAAAATGTTACGGGAAGCTTGCCACAACACATTACTGAAAACCGCATATAAAAAAAGATCTGGCCGTGCAACTTGATTCCGAAGAAATTTTTAATCAGTTAGCAATAAAACGTAAAAGACTAAATTTATTACTTTAAAGTTTCAACTTTGTTACTTTTGAATAAATATTGCAATACTTAAATACATTACATATAACTTTTTATTTAAAGGCGCCTACTTAGAGTAACCTAAGTTATACTCGTATGTTATAGATTACCTGCGACCATTCTTGCGTATTATAGTCGCAGGCAATGCTTAATTTTTAAATGATAGATTTAATTGGCGTTAGAGCTCTGTTTTTTTTTTTTTACTTTGGGGACCCCCCCTTGTCAAAGCTATAGCTACGTCCGTGGACAGTATGTTCTACGCTGGAACTTGCCACAAAAATAATCTAAAATATTTAAATTAATATAAATTGTAAAATTAAACAAATTAATCATTTAAAATTTACTTGTGCACTCTGGGATTCGAACCCACGCCCTCTGGATTGCCAGTTGAACTAACCTATTTAAGGATGGCAACATAGAAATAAACCCATTGTTTTCAGGGTCCCCTCTTACTTGTTTGGATGCCAGTCAATATGGCACATTGCTATTGGTTGACCCGGAGGAAGAATATTTCCCTGAAGAAATCGCCAAGATCAAAAGGGATGTGGACAGTGGTCTATCAGTGGTTGTGTTCGCCGATTGGTACAACACCACAGTCATGAGGAAGGTCCGATTCTACGATGAGAATACCCGTCAGTGGTGAGTGTTTTAATTTATTTTAATGTTTAGATTGAATTATAAAAGTATAACTAAACTTATAATGGAGGAATTCTGGATATTCTTGTTCTTCACCAGTGTCAAATTATAACACAGATCACTGGCTGAAGCTGTTGGTTGGGTTGCCGAAATGCTCGCAACACGATTGAACAATCCAAAGACAACCAACACATAACTATTAGTCAAAAAAATCTTAAAACTTAATCTTATAATCTTAAAAAAGTGAAACTTTCTTTTAAGAAAAATATTCTTATTTTAGAACCATATGTCGTGGGTATTTTGCGAAAAAGCATTAAGTCAAAATTTTGCTGATTTGACTTAATGATGCAGTTATATCATTCGGTGGCCACTCTTTAGTTTACGAAGATGCACTATGTCCTACCTATAATACTTTTCGGGTTATTATCTGAACTAAGTCAGACTTAATGCTATTTCGTTGAAAGATTTTTTGTTTATCTGTGGTATTCAAAATCTGACAGTTGCGGTTTAAGGTAAGTTTCTCGCTGACTAAGTTGAATTATTATTGACAAAAATGATGTCAAGAGCGCTGACAGTTGTGTTTAAGGTAAGTTTCTCGATGACTAAATTGAATTATTATTGACAAAAATGATGTCAAGAGCGGATAAAATATTACAGAAGTAATAATATTAATTTCTCATTATTGATGTCCGCAATATACATAGGGGTAGGTGACAAGAAATCATTGATCAGAATTGTGTGATAACAAAATTATACAACAATATGATACCAATATCACATTCCAAGAAAAAGATTTGACATTTTAATGTGATAAAAAAATTATACCACTTAAGCTTCAAAGTTGGTACGTTTCCATTCTTTCTGTCGATGACAGCGAAATAAATGATGATTATATTAATGTAGCGGATGAAAATCATATTACGTAAAACAACTATTTTGTAAAGAAATATGTATTATTAAAAATCTTACACCACCATACTATTTACCATTACTTCGGTACTTGCAATATTGTATCAGCAAAAAAGCATTAAGTCATGCAATATTCTTTCTATTTAAAAAAAAAAGTATGAATTTTTCTGTTATTTTTAAATAATAAGTACAAGCATAATTAGACAATAAAACAGTCTATTATACTCAATTCGTTCCTATAATGCTACAAAATATTTTTTAAAAGGTAACGTTGCTCAAATTCAATTATCTCGAAACTAGTACTTTTGACTTAGTGCTTTCCTCCGCAGTAAGCCCACTATATTATATGGGTTTTACTGTAAATTTATCACTGCGCTACATATGAGGATGGGATTTGGCCTCCTCTACAAATGTTATCCATTTGCTGCTGTCTCTTGCCACATGTACATGTGTTCAAAATATTGATTCCTTCTAACTTGGTTTTAATCTTGTTTCAGGTGGATGCCAGAAACTGGGGGTGCAAATGTACCAGCGTTGAATGAGCTCTTGAGTGTTTTCCAAATCGCACTTGGAGATCGTGTATTCCACGGTAACTTCCAGTGGGGCGATCACTCCATGTATTATGCCAGCGGGACACACATACATACCTTCCCTTTCGATGGCCTTCTGCTCACTGCACCCCTCATGGACCAAGGAACCCAGCTCCTTGCTGCCGAGGCTAAGGAAACAAAGGCCGCTGAAGAAGTCATCAATGTCCCCATCCTGGGGCTTCTCCAAACCAAGGGACACACCTACGGCAACAATCTGGAAAATGTCACCGTATTCAACAATCAGAGTTTGAATATCATGAAGACCGCTGGCAGAGTCGTGATCTACGGAGATTCCAACTGTTTGGATAGTAGCCACATAGAAAAGGCGTGTTTTTGGATGCTCGACGCAATATTGGGTTACACCTCCACAGGTCATCTCTCTAAATTGTTTCTTGATAACAATATTCCTCACCGTGAAGTCAACATTATACCTTCAGGTACTTATTGAATATTGTTTGTCTGTAAAAACCCCAGGAAAACATTAAAATGTTTGTTTTACTATGCCGTCGCCTCACTTCTTATTTGTCCAATAGACCTTTTTAGTTTTTGTTCAATCTCCATTTTAAAATTAAAAATAAAGTATAAAAAATGATAGTTAATCACTTAATATTATTATAAAATTATTAATTATTGCTAGAGATGGCAAGAGAAGTAGTTAATCACTTAACTAAGAATTATTTAAACAAATTCGATCTTTACCTTTACGGAAATAACTTCATCTTAAACACATATCATAGTGTTTCCTTGAAATAATGAAAGAAAATCTTCTCCTGTAAAATTTCTAATGGTCTGTTGAACTAAGGCGACGATGGCTTTTGATTTTATATATTGTTGTATTATACAAATTGTCAAGATGACATCTAAATAATATTTGTCGGTCCCAGAAGGTTCGATTTTTACTGCATATTTCATTTCAATAAATAATAAATATACATACTTATTAATTTATACAGATCTACCTCAACGTATGGAAGGCAATCAACTGCACAAATATTCCAAAGTTTTAGAGAACACCCTTGGTCTGGTGACACAACCCCTTCCTTCCTGCCCAACTCTTGACATCATCAAAGGCCAGCTTTTGAACTACACTCCTTCCCTCACAGCTTCACTTTATAGACAACATCACCTACTGCAGCAAAAAGAATCCTTTAAAGGTATGTTAATATTATAATCCACAATGAATAATGTGATCATGTACGCTGTAAACAACATAATCCTATTTGTACCATAATTAACTCTTCTTCCGATATTAAATATCTCGGTGTGATCATTGATCAAAACCTGAAATGGAATTGTTACATTTCAGAGCGAGTAAAGAGAATGAGGAAATGTATATACATATATATTTGTTAGGTTAAGAAATATTTTAAATGTATAAATAACGAAAAATGTGTATTGTGCCCTTGTTCTCTCTTTACTTATCTACGGAATTATAGGTTGGGGAGGATCTTACAAAAACAATCTAAACTCAGTGGAAGTTTCGCGAAGAATCATCATTAACCCTGCTGCTTGGTTCAATATATTCGCACCTCACAATCCAGAAGCCTTATTTTCGCACGAAAAATCAGAAACCGTCACTTTGGATCGAGATTGTAAAATATCTATGCAAGATAGCTTTCATATTTCAAAGACAATAAGAAGCATTATTTCGTTCTCTTTCTGGTTAAAAGAAAAATACTTATGTACGCGTGAGAGGAAGAGACATATATAGCTTTTAAAATGTAATGTCGCTCGGGACGTTTTTGGTTTAATGAAAGTATAACACGATTACGTGTTTTGGGATGTATTTATTCCTAAACAATCAGACAGGTTAAAGTAATATTAAAAAGAAATCTACCTTCTCGACATAATCACTTTTTAAATTGTTTCCAGTACCAAATGTCGATCACATAATCAAGCAAGCTTCCATTATAAAAATGTGTAAAGAAAAAAATAACAAAGAATATCAAGAATTTTACAAACTAATGAGAAATGGAAACCTATGTATTACACCTAATTTTAAAACAACTCAAATGCGAAATTATTATATTTTCCAAGCCATAAAAAAATTTTATAACCTCCCTACTGAATTACGCTGTATCATCAACCAATCAGAACAAATAAATAAAATTAAACAATTTAAAAAAAAAAACTTACAATAAAAAGTAAATATTTTATACAAAACATATTATAATTTACAACCCTCCGCAACGTAAGCAGATATAAGCGTTAAAAATAGGACAGCAATCAAGTACAATAAGCGTGTTTATACGTCAGCGCGTGTGTTTCCATAGAAATCGTTCTAACTCCGTTATTGTTTTAGTTACATCCCTAAAACAAAAAGTAAAAGGTCGATAGTAGATCAAGCTGCACATCCCTGTCAAGTTGTCTATGGAAATACATAACAGGAATCAGCTGTCAGTCGTGTAGTTGACAAAAATATTTACCCGCGCAAATTTGCTACCGGCAGCTCCACCGCGCTCCACATTTTAAATTTTTATTAAATATTTTTATATGAAATGATAAAAAAGTGAGGTGGCAAAAGTGTTTATTACACATATATATAATAGAATAAGTATTGTTGTTTACATAATCTGTGATTTTTAGTACCGTTTTCACATAAAAACATCACGTGAGTCATTTTTACCTATTTTTAATGTTTGCGTTCTAAATTTTAATATTTACAAATGCTAATATTTATTTGTAATATAATAATTTGAAAGCCTATTTTGTAACCTTTCTATAACAGTTTTT
Organism: Limnephilus marmoratus; assembly: GCA_917880885.1. Lineage (NCBI taxonomy): Eukaryota > Metazoa > Arthropoda > Insecta > Trichoptera > Limnephilidae > Limnephilus > Limnephilus marmoratus. The sequence goes on along the minus strand of OU862920.1, from coordinate 36,774,731 downwards.
ACTATTCGGCTACGTTCAGAAATGTTTCATTTATAGAGCTTTAATTGTGAAGCGGTAATAACAAAAAGTTTTCGTAAAATGTCATTTTGTTAGAGACACCAAAAGCCAATATTCTCGAAAATTCAGAGGGGTTAAGTAAGAATCGTGGCTCCCTTATTAGGCACAAGAGCTCCTCTTTTCTGATAAGGTATACATGACCAAAAACGACCTTTATTTTAATATTTTGCAAAATATATTTGTTTATATGTAACTCATATTTTTTATATTACAATAAAAAAAATATTAAAAAATGTTAATAATAATTTTATTGAACAAAAAAAAAATTAAGATTTATAACTACAAAAACAAAAAGTACTTCATAAGTACAGTAAAAGTACAGTTTAAAAGTTGCATAAGTACAAAAGTTAATAACAGAAAACAAAATACATATATACAGTAGGTACTTAAAGAATAGAGATTTATAATTATAAATTTAGGTTTCTCTTAACCTGCCTCACTAGGCTAGCCTGTGTTGAGGCAGGTTTTGAGGTTGTTGGATTCTACATTCTCCTTTTTTTGCCTTAATTGCATTTAAGATTTTCACTACCTTCTTATCTGTTGGTATTTTATTTATTGATATAAAATATTCTTCTGTGTTGTCAGGTTTACATGAAGTATTTTACTCAGGCCATGTTTAAACTTTACTAAGCCTGTCGTCCCACTGTATAGATATCGGTACTGAATCGACAAAAATCAGAGACTCTGCGGAGCAATATCTTAGAATGGCTTTCTGCATACCCTAGTGAACTTTACTTTTCTGCATAGGTTATCCGGTTTTTGTCAATTCTATATGGATACCGAGCCAGTGCTTCGATGGACCAAAATTATTTTCCAATCTCCATAAATTCCATATAAAACAGTACATTGAAATATCCCTGAAATAGCCCGAATGATATCTAAATTTTTTATTCGAAATAAGCTCAGGAATCATTGGAATTGGAATTGGAATCATCACCCTATACATAAATATAGATATGTGGGGTTTCAAATTCGGCATTTTTGAAAATTTCGATTTTCAAGGGATTGTAAAACAAAACTTCTTACGAGAGAATAACCAGACGCAACCAGAAATATGTCATTTTTAAATCAAATTCTATTGACTCTCTTGACACTTATTGACTCTCTTCTTACTTGACTCTGACACATATTGACTCTCTTCTGTAAAAAAATTGAATTTGATATCAAATAAAATCATTAAAAAGAATAAGCACACATGTTTTGAGACGAAGAATACTAATGGTGGGAAATAATTATACCAAGTCAGTGGACATCTTTAATTTATCTTTAAACAAATACAAAATACTGTTACTGAGGCAGTTCAGTTATGTACAATAAATACTATATATTTCGTTGCAAAATACCTATTAGACATATTTCTTTGTTAAAGAAATATATTGTATTTATATATTATTTAATCATAGTGTAATTTGTAAATTTCATACTTATGTAAAAGCCCCGAAAAAGGGTGTAAATAAATATTAAAAAAAAAAATATATAAAAAATACCGAGTTTGTCTATCAAACTAATATGTAGAAAATACTACAGTCTGTCTTACAAACCAATGTATTTCACATTTTTTTGCACATGTATTTTGCTTGTGTTATCATTGAAAATTATAAATATTTATGATCAAAAAATAATTACAAAAATGTAATTTTAATAATTTTATCATCACACTTTGAGCATTTTGATTGCTAACTTGAATGTATGTATATATTAAAACAATTTTTGAATGAAATATAATCGATATTGAGTTAAGAATATTTGAGAATAATCAATCTTTCTCATCGGAACCGCCCTGTACAGTTGCAAGGGTTCGATCGAAAGACCATCTTTTGACGAAATTTGAATTCTCAGCCACTGGTTGATGGGCCTTTAAATGTGAACAATTCTTATATTGGAACCTTATAATATGTACGCGGGTATTATTGTCCTTTTTAATAACAAAAAAATATAACTTTTTTCAGGCCTGGGTAAATCATTGGATGGAATTGAAGAAAACGAAGATGGCATCTGGGTGTGGCGTAACAAGCAAGTGGATAAAGTGTTCCCAACATCGCGCTACCCACAGCAAGCCTCCTTCACCTGGACGTCCATCTTACTGCTGGTGATGACCGTCAGCGTCATGTACCTGTTCATCCGATACTTCCTCAACCGGCCGGCCATCAAGCGGTGGACCACCGAGACTGTCATGCGCATTATCAATTTCTTCCGCTTCACGGTCACTCCACACACATAACTAATAATGACTGTGGTCTTAAAGTTAAGTCCTGCCTTCCGGTTTTGGGAGTACCTGGGCTTTGGTTGCGATTTGGACATGCTTCGTATGGTCGTCCGCAGACCCCACGTTGTTAGGAATACCCCCAGTCTATATCATAGATTTCGTTAAGTCCTTTTTTTGCTTCTTTGGGTTTAATTTTGAACATTTCGTCATTTTGGACAGTTCGTTTGCATTTCAAACAGGCTGTGAGATTTTGTTTCATGAATCGTAACCAAAGAATGTATTTGATTCATGAATCCAAATTTTATTCAAACTTAGTTGACAATTTAAAATATATTATGTACTAACTGTACTTAATGATTTAAACATTTTGCCAACTCAGATCCAGTTAACTAATTAAATAATAATAAATAAATTATCTATAGTGATACGTTTTGCTGGAAACCACGGAAAGCTGGAACTTGTGGCAATGGTTTCTTTGATTATAAGGTGCATAATTAAATTTTAGTAAAACAACGCTTAGGCATAATATACTTACTTAAGTTAGTTAATATTCTAAATAAATATGTTTGTACGCTAATACATTATAATAAAATAGATTCTCTTCTATTTCATCGTTGTATTAGGTAGATACATATGGAAAATAATACACAACATGTTTGGAGGTAAAGTGCACCAACTTCGGGAATAAATTCTGTGGTTTATGATGGTACAAGTAAAAAGAGATAAAAATGTTGAATTGTTTGAATAGAAAAAAAAATCTTTTGAAGAAAAATATTTTTGTTTAGGTAAAAATCAATTGAATTTCGACGAAAGTTATTTAACTTTTTTACTTCTTGCATCAAGTAGAGTCACTTCCTAAAGTTGCACTATAACCCTGGACACCCTGTACATGCTTACATAATTAAAAGATTTATTATAAAATCTGCAGGTAGGCGTTCACCTCTTCAACTTTTTGTACATTATTTGTCAAAACAATATCAAAATCTTCTTGAATTTTCTTCAAAACGTTCTTACCCTAAAATTATATACTTTTTTTTTGTAATGGAGTTTTACCTTAATATAATTTAACCTTACTTTAATTTAAAACACCTTTATTAGTAAGCTCTTTAGTGTTTGAAATTTCAAAGAAAATCTGTAAAGCCGCTTTATTTTGACATGTCACATCACAGAATGACAGACGCACATAAATTTTTTTTTAATAATTACCGATTAATTATTTTGTAATAATTACCGATTGATTATTGACTTTGTTTAGATAATTAATTTTAGTTTTAGGAAACAATTGGTTTGCAGTATTAAGAAAGAGTATGTTATTACATGTTATTTACGTAATAACGTAATATTATTATTATATTAGTATGTACTTGGTTTGGTGCTGAAAGGCAGCGTTTGACTTTCCTCTTCATGGTAAATTTTCAGCAATGTGGCCAAAGCTAAAAATAATCTTAGACATGTATTATTTGCACATGTCTGTGTTGATATCCAATTCTACTGAGCCAAGTTTTCCATCACAGCTAAAGCATTTTTCCACTTCTAAAGAAGGCTCTAAAAGAATTCAGAATAGGTGTATGTATTATTTTCAGCACATTCCTGAAGGATTGTAACCAGTGATTTGTGAGCATATTGCAGTAAAAAATGTTGATGTCATGTTGCTGTACGATGATTTTTGTTTTTTTAATTAAAAACATTTTTCCATCACATGTCGCAAGAGAGTAGCCCATAAAAATCCCGTGTGATTGAAAATATGTGTATTTTTTTAATAGAAAAAATATATCATTGGACAGCAAAACGACTTATAGTCTGTCAAAAAAGAGTAGAAAATAAAAAAAACTTGAACTACTAAATTTGTAGACTGGCAACACCAATTTAACTGTCAAATATTTTTTTGAAGTGCAATGACACTGAATGTATAGAACACAGTAAACCACATTTAAAAAAAAAAAATTTCTTCATGACATAAAATTGATTAAAAGGTGATTTATAAAGAGATTTGCTTTAATTTAATTTAACATAAATTTGAATTTAACAATAGATAGAAAGGAAGAATCACTAATGGTGAGTTTAATAACACTACTTTTAGATCTGAATGAGTTAAATATATTTATTATTATATCTAAAAGTAGAGACATGATCTAAAGCCCAGGCAACGCTAGGTACTTTATCTAGTATTAAATAAATGTGAGCAATTTCTAAACTGTGCTTTATATTTTATTACATTATAGTTATTCTTCATTATGTTAACACAAAATTGCAAAGGTATAATAATAATATACCTATACGCAATTCTAATTTTGAGATCGGCGGGTATCTATACTGCAATGAAAAAATATTTTTTCCACTTTTATGCCTTTTTAATTTTTTATAAAAATGTAGGTTACACAGCTTTACTTTAACTCCATGAGTTATGTGTTTAGTATTGCCATTTGAACAACAGTGGCGCCCTCATATATTTTCTACTCTTATTTGACAAACTGTACTACTTTTGGTACTCCAAATATGCTCAAGAATCGCTGGTTAAAATTCTTCGGGTACATGCTGTTAAACCCTGAAAAGTAGTCAAGTAATAAGAGGAATGAAATATTTTGTGATATTTGTTGTAATTAAATTGACGACTGTGCTGTTATCTACAGAAATTTTCTGAAATTAAGTAGTGTCTATTTTATTATTATTCAATGTTTTACGTTGGAAACCACATAAAAACCGGTATTTAGGAAGTACATTGTACATAATATTGCAATATAAAATAGAAGATGTTTAGCACTATAATACATTTAGTTGTTATAAATATTTTATATGAGTAAATGTTGAAAAGACTGAAAATATTTCATCACTTCTAAATAAATAAATGTTTTATATTCATTAAAAACACATAACATATAAAAGTATTGAAATGGAAGTACGTAATAGTAATACATACGTCCATATGCGTTGAGTTGTTTTTCTCATATTAAAGTGTATACATGAGTATGTATTTGTTTGCCTGTTGTACTTATTATTTTTAATTGACTGTTTAACTATTGCATACATGTAATTGTCAATTTTTTTTTCACTTTTCATCAAATGAGATACTGCTCTCATTAATTTACATAAAGTGTCCTAGTAAAAACTATACTACTTTTCAACCGTTATGCAATGCATGTGCATCAAAAACGATTAAGATTTAAAAATAATTAATTTTGCTTAAAATGTACATTAAAATTTTTGCTTTATAAATTGTCAGAAGCTTGTGTTTTAAAATTTCTAAAGTTGTGTACTTTTAATTGTACTTCATTTTATACATGAGGCTGCATAAAGCCTCATACTCGTCTGCGATAGTGATGTGTAGGTTCAGCTGGTGTGGGCTCTTAAACTCGGGTTCTTCGTGCGAAGCGGCTCCTACTCTTACTCCTTTTCAAATCGACTACTCCCAAAAAACCCGTACAGTACAGTACGGCCGAGTCACAGTCGGGTGGCGGCGCGGCGCAGTGCGGTGGCAGTTGTGGTGGCAGTCAAACCCATGCGTCACGGTCCGAGCCACATGTGGGAGCCGGGAGTAGGTGGCGCGTTCGAGTTCTTCTGCGTGTGGGCTCCGGCTCCGAGGTCCGGGTAGGGTCGAACCCGAGCATCTCGATTCGAGCCATTCGGGAGCAGGCGGAGTAGGTTGGGCATTCGAGTTCTTTTGCGAGCTCCGGCTCCGAGGTCCGGCTAGGGTGGAACCCGAGTGTCTCGGTTCGAGCCATTTGCGAGTCGGAAGCAGGTTGCGCGTTTGAATTCTTTTGCGTGCTCGGGCCATTCGCAAGTCGGGGGTGGCTCTCGGGACCTGCTCCAAGAACTCAAGCACTTTTAAAAGGAAGCACGTCTCGGAGGCCTCTGGAAAAATGCAAAACTTACCCATCTCTAGTTTGCGAGCTGTAACCGTAACAATTACCGTCACCAAAAATCAAAGTGTTGGCTTCACAAGAGTGCGAATTTGTCTTTGAAAAAAATGTTGACGGAAAATAAATATATTTTTGGGAATAAAACCGGTGTCTCTATAATAATGGTTGTATGCGATAAAATCATCGATTTAATTCAATTTAATTAAAGGCAGGTCTTTTGCTTAAACAAATGCTTTAACAATTGCTTTGATATTATTATCAACATTTTTGTTTTCCGTCTCCTCCGTTTGTTGAAACACGGTTGAAAGATTGTGGCGAAGTTCGCGCGATTACACACAATTTGGCTAGTGGTCTGCGGTAAGGACTTGTCCACGCGTACGCAATGAACACTTGACGTTTGACGTTTATATCAATGTTAAAATGCATTCTGATGAAAAAGAGATGCTACATTGAGAAGAAAACACAGATATTGTAATAGATATTTATTTATCAGGAAAGATTTCCAACTAATATCGATTATTGCAGGACCTAAAGTTACCATTTAAAAATTTCCAGTGCGTAAATAATTATGTAGGTAGACATCAAAAAAGTTCTGATGTGAAAGATATTCCGGTTCCGACAAGATCACAAAGCCATAAATATAATAATAACAATATATGGCTGTTTATAAAATTTGCCGTTTTTGTGTAAAATCACTTCAAGGGCGCTGTACAAAAACTTATTACCCTCTTCCCACGCGGATAATATTCCAGGCGTTTCTCGATTTAAATAGAATAATTATATTAATATTTGTTATTATATTATAATTTTGTTATCAAATATATTTATTATTATATTATATGTAGGTATAATAATATTTTAAACTCGTGATTATTTAAGCTTGCTCATTGCACATAACCTCAAAAAGTAGTTTGGTTTATTCTCCATAGATGACTGCATCGCGGGTCCTGTGAAAAAATGAATTAATCCCCGCCCGCCGCCCCCCGCCTGCCTTCCCACTTCACCCGGGATGGGATGTTTTCCGTCATGCAACCAAAGCTCAAAACACAACAAAAATTGTCAATATTTATCATGTTAATAGTGATATTTGTTAATGGCGGAGCTCGCAAGAGACCCGTCTTACCATTGATGTTCAAAATGGCTTCTAGAAGTTTTTTTTTACAATTTGAGCAAAATTGACATTAACATCTATGTACGAGTAGGTATATCTAATTTGAAATATCTTTATTCACATTTTTTGTTTTTTTTTAGTGCAACATTTGTTATTTTAAATCATGTGGTCTAATTTTATGAGTGATAAAAATTTGTGTTTTTTTTTTTTGTTAACCTACTATGTACATAATATAATATAAAGGTACATATTGTTGTTGCGTTGTCAAATCCAAACAACATTTAACATAATTTATTAATAATTTTTATATTATTGTTGTTGACTTTAGTTTTATGTAGAATTTAGATTAAGGACTAAAATGCAACTTAAATGTTATTATATATTATATTTAATTGTATGCAAAATCTACTTGTATGAACAAAATGTTACATAAGTAAAAAAAACGAGTGTCCACACGTCTGATGTAAAACTTCACTAACTTACATCCCCTTCTCAATTTCCGTTCGCCTTGCCCGACTGTTCGCCTCGCCTGATCATACCTTTCATAATGCTCTCGTCTCGTCTCATTCACCAAAAGAAGTTCTACTTCAATAATGATCATCACAAAAAATAATAGAAAATATTTTTTGCAATAATTAACCCCTAAGGCTAATTTGATCGCTTTTCGGAACAAATAATATAGGTCTCCTAGAAATCATTACCCTTACTATCATAGTGAGAAATAATATATGAACGGTGTTAGAAACTGAAAATACCCTGCTTTATATTCAAATCTAAAAGTTAACAACAAAAGAAGTAAAATGTTCAACTTTATGAAACCAAAGATTCGGATCGCAATTTGAACAAAAAATTATGAAATTTTGGGTATTTTTTGTTAATTATTTTTACATGGAACAACAAAAAAAGTGCGGTGACAATAACATTAATAATACACTTGTGGGATTCGAATTTTTAACATTTGGCTGTGATCCGTTATTTTGTTTAGCTCCTTTAAAAAAATATTTTTTTTTATTATTTTAACTTATATTTTTATGTTTTCTGGACAAAAAAGTGTAGTGTGTTGTTCCTTGAGGATTCTTCTCCCCTCTGATCTTCCAGGAGTCACTTTTCGTCGCTGATTTCCAGATATTTATAACCTTTTTTACTACTGTCACTTTCCATACATATTTTTGTTTGAATTTTGTGAACAATGGAGGATGATTACCCTACCATGGACATCCTAAAAAGCCCCAGATCCTCCTCCTGACCACCAGATGGTGAAAAATATAGTAATTTCTGACAGTGAATCTGTCATTCTAACTTCCACAAAAAAGGTAGTTTAGTCCCTCTTCCCCAATAAAGCATGACTCTCCTTCTACTTCTCAGTTTCCACCAGCTCTTCCTCAAACTCTACTCAACAATCTCAACTTTTACTCTACCCATTCCTGTGGCCCCTATATTGTTTATGCGCAAAAAACTGAGCAAGGTAAAACCATTCATCCTCTTGAATTTGGTAAATTTCTTTCAAATAACAAGAACCTTTCGATTAAGCCTGGAGGTGTAAAAGCCGAGGGTCGCGTACGAATCTCTGTTGAATTCCTCTCAGGTTCAGCCGCCAACAACTTTATCAAAAACATATTTATTTCATCAAATTCTAAATTCAAGGCATACATCCCAATTTTCAATGTCACTCGAATGGGCCTGGTCAGGGGTATCTCGACCGATCTGTCCATTCCAGAAATCCTGTCTTCACTTTCAACCCCCCAACATATTGGCAATCCCATAAAAGCCAGGAGGCTAAATTATAAGGACACCTCTGAGGGCATTGTTTCCTGGAAGCCCTCCCAATCTGTCGTCATCACCTTCGAAGGACAATCTCTTCCCTCCCATATTTATTTATTTTTCAACTCCTTACCAGTTGAAATATACTTATCCCACCACTCAATGTTACAATTGCTGCCGTTTTGGTCATACCAAAGCTGCATGCAGATCCCCTCTCAGATGTTTCAAATGTGGAGAAAACCACACGGCTGACCAATGTTCTTCTCTCTCTTCACCTAAACGTTTCAACTGCTCAGGTGCTCATTCCGCCATCAACTCTTCTTGCCCAGAACAATCTCACCAAAAAAATATTAAAATTTCTGTGGCCTCTCAGAACTTGTATATTCTGCAGGCTTCTAAACTATTCCCGTCTGTCAAAAAATCATTTGCCGAGGTTTTATCCCGTAACTCTCCGTCCAACCCTCTCCCCTTCTCCTCAACATCTTCTCGTTCAACTAAATTCACATACAAAAACCCTATCTCTAAACCAGCTCCTGGATATGATCAGCAATAACACAAATCACTTCTGTTAAATCCCAATGGTTCACCTCTTTCAAATGCCACAAATGGATGCGCAAACAATTATAATTCATCCTCAACAAACCATCAAAAACTTTCTGAACAACTCTCCCGAGATAATTCTTCATTTATTCAAACTCTTATTATGCTTCTAATTGACCTAATTTTTTCTCAAACTAATCTACCATCCAACGCTGCTTCTATTATTTCCACATTAAAATCATTTATTCAAAATGGCTCTTCAAGATGTCAGAATTCTTCAGTGGAATAGCCGCAGTGCTATTTCTAACAAATCGAACCTTCTTAAATCAAATCTTAATCAAACCTTGTTTCTGTGGCTGCTGTCTCGGAGACATGGTTTACTCCATCCACCCACTTTAATGTGGGAGGGTACTCCTGTCTCCGCGATGATCGCCTGGAAGGTACGGGTGGCGGAGCCGTCCTTTTTGTTAAAAAATCCCTACCTTTTTTCCCAATAAATAATATCAAAACCCCCAATGCTGACTTACAAATGGTTGCAGCTAAAATAAAGGACACTTCCTTTGTTTCTATCTATCTTCCCCCAACATCACATTTCAATAAACAATCAATCATTTTCCGATCACCATCACCTGTCAAACTTCTTTCCATTAAGACATATCCCATATTTCGACAAAGATTAAAACAAAACATACCAAATGGGACGAATTTAACTCGCATATGGATAAGTTTATCCAAAATTTACCCTCTACCGATACATTATCTGTCAAAGATGACTACGATAACTTCAAATCAATGCTCATAACTGCAATTAATAAATCAAATCCTCCCCCTAAAACCAAATCTATCAAAAAACTCCCTCCGACTCCCTGGTGGGATGAGGAATGCTCCAAGGTAGTGAGAATTCAGAAAGCTAAATCTCTTTCTTGTCGTCACAATATGACTATGAAGAACTATCTTATATACAAAAATGCCGAAGCCAATGCCAAAAGGGTATTGAGGTCAAAGAAAAGATCCGGGTGGTACAACTTTTGCAGTTCAGTATCTCCGAACACTCCAATTTCGGAAGTTTGGCCTACGATTCGAAGATTTCGATCCTCCTTCCTTAAATGGATAGATGAGTTCTTGGACAAAATTGCCCCCCCTTCTGTACCTAACTTAGATGAAATAACTCCTATCCACAGCACTCCTATGTCTGATCATTGGCTAGACTCTCCATTCACTTTAATTGAATTAAAAAATTGTTTATCAACAGTCAAGGACTCATCTCCAGGTAGAGATGGTATACCTTATAGCATTATCAAAAATAGTAATGATAATGTTCTAAACCACTTCTTAAGCATCCTAAATAATATCTTCCAGACTGGCATAATGCCTGATGACTGGAGTTCTCAAATAATCATCCCAATCCTAAAATCAAACAAATCACCCAATTCTGGATTCAACTACAGGCCAATTGAAATGAACAGTAGTATGAAAAATTAATTAAAAACCGGTTAGAATTTTTTGTCGAAAGTAATCAGCTTCTCTCTCCATCACAATTTGGATTTTTGAAAAAAAATCTACGCAATTAACCTTGCCATCATCAGCACTGATATTAATTTATCCATTTCTAACCAGGAAGTATGTCTTGCATGATTGCATTATTTATAGACATGGAAGGCGCCTTTGACAATGTTTCCATCCCAATCCTTAAAAAAAACTTTTAGGCCTTGGCCTACCCGCCATGTTTGTCCAATCTATTATTAATCTATTTCTTGATAGAAAATTTTTCATTTAGCTACCGGATGTTACTCCTCAGAGTTGGTCAATTTGGAAGGGTTTACCCCAAGGCGATGCATTATCCCCCTTACTGTATAATATATACACACACGATATGCATGACACTATTCCCCCTCGAGTAAAAGTTATTGAGTTTGCAGATGACATAGCTTTCTTCTTATCATCCAAAATTATCCCACCCGCCGTCAAATATCTTAATGAAGCCATGGATGCTCTTTGCACATGGCTCACTTTAAATGGTCTTGAACTTTCTGTCCAAAAGAGTCAGTGTGTCACCTTCTCAAACCGTCATAAAAACTCCCCTGTTCAAATTTTATTTAAAAACTCTCCAAACCCCAACGCCTCTGAAGTAAAATTTTTGGGAGTAACATTTGATAGGAAACTTAAATGGTCTTCCCGTATTCATAATATAGTTACTAAATGTGAAAAAAAAATATATGGGTATTTCTCTACTAATTGGAAACTGGCCCATACAACACTGTCCCAAGCATATTTTTGTTAATAATTAAGAAAATATGTACATACATGGAAAGGCATTAATATATTAAATATATATTTATATAAATCTCTCACATTTTCCTCTTTATTTATGAGTTATGGTAAATTTTATGAAAAATCTTGACAGGGGACTGTTTTATAATTCAGAGGAATGTTTATATGAAATAAAAAACATATTATCATTGAATATAAGCAATCATTCTTTGTTTCTATTTATTATAACTTTTACCATCTCTATTATGGACTGATAAAACAACAATTTCTAAACAAATAAAACATTTTATGAACTTTCTAAATTCTACAGAACACTTGTTTAAACTTATTAAAACTCCTTAAGTAAACAATCTTTTCTTCACTCTTTATCGAGTTGTAAAATTAATACTACAACTAAGAAATATTAACTTGCTCTCTAATGTCACAATCAACATTATGACTTGACAATAATACTATGAAATATTTATCTTTTAATAGTAACCAGTTATAATTATATACAAAATCATTCATCATCAATATGAACTGCGATTAGTTCCAGAAAATATAAAAATTAACTTATTTCTCTAAAACCGCTACAGCTGATGGAAAGTAATAATAATATCTTTTCCCTCAGATTAGATCTGGATTTGGTAACTTTTCCAATATTTGTCCAAAAGAAACATCAGAAATATCATTTTCTTTAACTCTAAAAATGCGACTTACCGTCACAAATTATCATAATAGGTTACCATTAGTTCACCTTCCTCATTATCTATTTGATTAATTACAGCAGCATAACGATATTCCACGTTTATTATTTTAGCTATAGTTAATTCATTATCTGGCAATCTTAAAGGCACCGGAAAATCTGATGCGGAACACACTGAATCAGGTATATTTTCCTTAACAAAAATATTTGTAACTTCTTTCAAAACTTTTTTCTTTGCGCGATAGGTGGAACAATGCTCTTCTGGGAGCCTTCTGCTCACCACTACTCATGTCCTTAACTAATTTTCTTGTGCCTTTTTCTTTCATTTTTTCTCTTTTCTGTGTGTCATTTTAAAGTCGTTGGTATCTCAAACGTGCAGCTATGCATTTTTGTTCTAATATTTCTTCTCTTGTTTTCGCTGGCTTCTTTTTGGGTGGTATGATGGAGTATATTACCTGCTATAAAAATAATATTAAATGATATGTTAGTATTGTGCAATATGGCAGGTAAAACTTGAAGATACCTAAAAAAAACAGTCCCCTGTGGTATAGAACAGTCCCCTGTGACATAAAAATGACAGGGGACTGTGCCCAGGGGACTGTTATTTTTACATAAAAACTTTCCTAGCATAAAACCATTTTAAATCTATTCAAAATCAAGAAGCAAACGTGATTGCATACTAGATAAGTAATTATTTAAAAAAATAAATCGTAATTTTATTACTTAAAACTATAAGTAAAATGCTTATCAGGGGACTGTTCAACTAGCGGCCCAGACATGTAGTTCACTTACAAGCGCGGCTGTGAAACTGCATAGGATGGCGTCAGCCCGCTTAGCTCTACAACCAAACGAACTTCACACCGATTTCGTTATGTTTCACGATATAAAGGACCATGTCAATGCATAGTGCGATTTCGGTGTAATTTTCAAATTGTAACAGGGGACTGTTCAAAAAAATTGAGGACAACATTTGATAACTGTTTTTTTAAATAAATTGTTATTTTAAAAATATGATTTTGTATTGCAAAGATGCTTACTATATTCTAGTACTATTTATAAACTTTTAACTGACGCAGTGATGATACTGAAAATGAATATTTGTCATAAGACTTGTAATTTCGGAAATGGGACACGACAGGGGACTGTGAATTGGGGTGTTTGAAGTGCATTTAAATGAATATTACAATATTATATTACTGTATGAGCTATTGCAAGCCAAGAATAGCTAATATATTGTCGTTATCAATACAAAGAACTCGGTAATGTTAAGATCTACTATGTAAAATTTACCTGGGACAGCGATTTTCCAATTAGTAGAGAAATGCCCATATATATCATCAGATCATTGACTGGCGTTTGGTGGGGTGCACACTCTACCTGCATTAAGTTGCTTTACAATGCACTTATTCGAAATCATCTCGACTATGCCTGCCCATTTTTTAGTACTGCATCCAAAAATGCACTCTGTAAATTAAACAAAATTCAATCGAAGTCATTGCGAATAATAACTGGAGCGATGCAATCGTTACCCATCGATTCCCTTCAAGTAGAATATTCTGATCCCCCACTTTATTTGAGTTTTCAACTGTTTGCGGACAAATTTGTTCTTAAATGTTTAAATTCTAAATGTCATCAGGATATTCCCAGGGTCTCGTTGTGCAAAGACTCAACACATTCATCTCCGATAAGAGCTCGAACTAAACCTCTTCCTACCATCTGTAAAAATTTTCGCTCTCTCTCAGAGCTTCAAATTATCCAAAATGATCTTCTTCCCCTATACAAATTAAAATATAGTCACTTCACCCTATCCCCGACAATTTTAGAAGGGATCGGCATCCTTAAAAGTCATTCCAATCTCCCAGCCCATACTGTCAATAATATGTTCAATGACATTATTTCTTCTAAATGGCCCAACTCTTCTCTTTTATTTACTGATGGCTCCAAATCTCCAGACTCTCCTAACTGTGGTATAGGTATTAACGTTTATCACAATTATTCTAATGATAGAATATTAGGTCCTTACATATGAAATTGGCGTTTTGTATGGGAGGAACATAAAGTCGATTTTTTTTAAATATAATATATTTATTTAATCAAAGTATGTACCAATGCTATCTATGCACTTTTGCCATCTCATAGGTAGTTCATCGATCCCTTTACTAAAAAAACCATTCGGACGGGAATCAATAAAACCTTTGAAGGCGGTTTGGACTGCCTCATCGGAGTTGAATTTTTTTTTTAAATTCCCCCATTTTTCCGAAAAAGAAATTTCCTTACTTATTCGAATGAGAATCGGAAATTTTTTCCGTTCCTTCTCACCTTTTTAAAATTCACATCCTTGACTCCCTGGATGTGAATTTGATGAACTCTGTGGTCTAGACGTGGGAACTTTAGATCACATTTTTTTGGTTGTCCCTCTCTAAATAAATATCCTCTCTTCCATCAAGCGTTATCTAAAATTGCCTCCCCTCCATTCAACGTTTCATCTCTTCTAAGTCTGAACTCTACTACAATTTTCCATTTAATTCTGAAATTTGCTCATTTAAATAAAATTAATACATGATTTCGCCTTTCCTTTCTCTATAATTTTAAATGATGGCCTAGAACACCCTTAAAGGGTGAAAGCCAGGAATAATTGTAAAAAAAAAAAAAAACATTTGTGTAATAAATTATGTACAGTTTGGCAAGAAAGTGTAGAAAATAAATGATGGCGCTGCGATCGTTTTCTAGTTTTAAATGGCAACACCAAGATGGCTCATAAGACAAAGAACGTATGTTTTAAAAAAACACTTCTGGCAAAATGCATATTTCATAGCGTATTTGTATTTTCAAAAAAATTGCATAAAAACTGTAATTTAATAGAAGCAAAATAAAACAAAACAAGTTTTAAGTGGGCGTTTATTTCGATATAAAAACGTAGGTACTTAAAAATTTAAGTCTATTAATTTAACACCCGACATGTAATTATTGTCTTTGTCTTCGTGTGATTCTTCTTCTTCCGTATCTTCATCTTCATCTGAACGCAGTTCATCGATATCATCATATATAGTACTGCCTCGTGCATAATATTCTGCCTCAATTTTCATCAAGTGTTTGCAACAATTTTTCCAATCATCAGCACTTATGCTATTACATATTATTATTATTATGCCCATTTTCCGTTTTCCCGGTGTTTCAAATTTTCCATCTGCCTTTTCCCCTTCCTTGACGATTCGTCTTACCGTTGTTTCAGATTTACCTGTGTGTGAAAAACATCATTAAAATTATTATTATAGAAGGTAGTTTTAAAAACACACACTAGATAATATTCACTTAGATTAGAAAGAAAAAAAGAGAAAACGAGAAAAAAGGAACTTTTCTACGAGTTTAAAGAAGTTGCATATTATTATTTTTTTATTGAGTTATTCCCTTTTTCCTGTGGCCGCATATGAACTGTCAAATCGAAATGTCAAATTCGAATTTTTTTAACATAACCTCAAATCAGATTGTAATGATTATTATCGCTCGAAAATTGGCATAAATCTTGTAATACTAATGAAATTTATTAAACAAACTATACTACGTACCATTCATTTCTGCAGTTCGTTTTTAAACATCTTCTAAATCAAACAAAAGCTTCTTCGCGTGACACTCGGCTAGGCAGCGTTGAAAAACGCAGAATGTAACCCCTCTTGTATCACTATGTAATAATTTATTCATTTTAATTAAATTCAGGCAAACAATGAATAAAAATATTATCAAATCAGCGATATTCTACTCAGATTTAAGACAATAAATCAACCGTAACACCCGATAACACGACAGCCGAGGACAATAGGAAACGATAACATAGGAAACGTCATATAATTCGGTGTTGCCATAGTAATGAACAGGTTTAGTTCCAATTGATTTAATTTCTAGACTTTCTTGCCAAACTATACAAGTTTTTATTTTTTTCATTAACAGTAATTCAATTATCAGTAAATTGAGTAAAAAAAGTAGGGGGAGCCATTTTTAAAACTTTTTTATGTTTGCGTGCAAATTTTTTGTAATTAGAAAATTATATGCTTATTTCGATTTATAAAATTTGAAAGTACATTTTATCACCCTTTGAAAACAGTTTTTAATTTTCGGATACGTTATACATACATTTATTTGGATTTTATTGCAAAACGGAAATATTTTGGCTCATTAACAAAATATGGTTCAGGCTTGAGGGGTTAACAAGTTATCACTGAAACGATAAATGAACATGTGTTCATTAATAAAGGCAAATCATTTTGATGAGGACACATTTTAATGTATTTGTGCACACCGATTGTATCGTGTCCCCTCTCATCGTTAAAATACCCAAAGATGCTGGATGATGGGCGACGTTTATCAATTCCGTTTAAATTTAGACTTGTGATTCAATTCGACAATGTTCTTTTTATGTTTTTTTTTTGTTTCGTTTGTCAACTTCATAAAAAGATAATAAAAATATCCCTTCAATACAACACTACTCAAGTAAGTCACTTTAAAATGGTTTATGTGTAGGTACATTAAACATTTATAAAATGTATTAAAAAAATATCTATATAAGAAAAGTGAATATGTATGTACATAATACTTTTTTCATGAGCAAAAATGGTTCCGGAGGTTTGTGAAGATGGTTCTCTTTTCTTCTACACCTCTGATATTATTATTATGTATTTGAAGATAATAGTTAAATTAACAATATAAACATTCCTTTAAAAAGTTAAGCATTATCTATAATCTAGTTTAAATAAGAATATAGTATTTTTCTATATGCAACTTTATTTTTTTGAGTCCCGTCCCGGTGTGTTGTGTTAAAGTACAAGGGTGGGTCTTTAAGTTCGCGGAATGGGGGTAAAGAGTGGAAATAAAAATCCTAAATTATTTTTCCTTTTCAATATATTCACCTGCTACCCTAATACATTTTTCGGATCTTTCAATTAACATATGTATACCCTCGAAAAAAAAAGGATTTGTCTTAGTCTAAAACATACGCCGAAATTGCATCCTTCACTTTTTCATTACTTGAAAACTTTTTCCCGAAGAAGTTCGTTTTTCAAGTTTGGAAATTGGTAATAATCACTGGGAGCCAGGTCAAGACTGTAAAGTGGGTGTGGCAAAATTTTGAAGCCCAGAAGTTGTTTTAAAGGCGGCGTGAGCATTCCCGGCACCCATCTTGCGCTGACTTTAGTCATGCCAAGATGGCTGTGAAGAATTTGAAAATGGTTAGATCTGATACTCCAATCATTTCTGCGAACTGTTTCTTATTTAGTCGGGCATCTTCTAATATTAATTTTTCGACTTTTTGAATAATTTCTGGAGTGGTCACCTCGATCGGCCTTCCTGGCCGTGGGTCGTCTTCAAGTGACTTCCTACCAAGTTTAAAGTGGGTATGCCACTTGTAAACCATAGTTTTACTTGGACAAGAATCCCCGTAAATGGATGATATCTCTTTCAGTATGGTCAGAACCAAGGATATTGAAATGTAAGTAGATGTGCTATCTGCAGTTTTTACTATGTGGGACTGCGCTTCCGGGTGTCGCAGATATTGTTTACCAATTAACAAGTAAATTAAATGAACGAGTAATTAACGAATCAACCAAACGAACGTTAAACTAAATTAATGAAATCTTTCCGTATTCAAACAATATTGTTAACCAATACTAATGCACATCTTAAAAAAATCAACGAAATGAACAAATTATTTTTGTATGCAAACTACTCTAATTAGGGCATAGTCCGCCGACAGTTGCGCGGACACCATAGCATATCTCTTTTGTATTTGAATATCTTTGGTCAGAACTGATTTTCCTAGCGTGATAAGAAACTTTATAACAGCGCGGAACTCAATTTTCACCATATTTCGCAATTTCTTCCAGATTGACTTGTTTGGTCGACGATAACTCAAAGACTAATGACCTAATTACGATAAAACCCGGTGTTTGTACTAATAATGAGTTGTTCAATTAGTACCTAATCCAGCGACAACCCCACTAATCACTTACCTCCCCATTCCGCAAACTTAAAAACCTCCCCTCGTAAAGCCAGAAATTTAGATTACCTGGTTTTTCATCCAAGATTATGGGACATAAATATCCAGACTGACCCATTTGAATATGTTTATAAGTAACGTTTTTAAACCAAAGTAAAGAACTACGTAAAATGTATATATGTTATAATTTTCAGTGGTAAGTACCTTTTTCTACAACATCTATTGATATTGTAATAAATTTTCTGGAATTGCATTATAATAATGCAGTTTATAGGTATTTAGGCAGTTATTATTTGGGTTAATACCGCTTTCATGAAATTTTTTGCAAATAAAGACTTAATTTTGCAATATTTT
This sequence comes from Limnephilus marmoratus, assembly GCA_917880885.1. Taxonomy (NCBI): domain Eukaryota; kingdom Metazoa; phylum Arthropoda; class Insecta; order Trichoptera; family Limnephilidae; genus Limnephilus; species Limnephilus marmoratus. Next base: position 36,755,900 of record OU862920.1, on the reverse strand, counting down.
CCTGTATATAATTTGTGTAAATGTCAGCCCACAGCAATATCCCACTTTTATTTGAAATCCTCCCTTTAATATTGTATAATTTGTATACGTACGTACAATGACTGTAAATAATTGCCAATATAGAAAAAATGCGCCTACTTTTATGATAATATGTACACATAATTAGTAATTGTATTGTATATATTGTATTTTGACATGAAAATGGAATTAGATATTCATTTTCATTAAAATAAGACTTAAAAATATATGGAAATGATTAATTAATGATTTTTTCTATGACATTAACAATCTACTCAGTAGGATGTTCACCAAGTTATTTAAAAATGTTATAATTTAATTTCTTTATTTATAATTATTATTATTAGTTTAAGGTGAATACTGTTGATTATAAAATGTGTTACGGTGCCAATAGAACATTGGTTACAAATAAATAAATGCGTTTTAATTCGTTAAACCAAGGATGGGTTGTTTAAAAAAATTTGTACAATTCATCAAATTTTTTAAGTTAATTTTCACATATTGCATAAGTTCTGTTAAAAATCTGTTATTAAATATATCATTGTAGGCCAGTTGCTTCATAAAACTTGAATAATCAACAGAACGTGAAGATTAACTTGATGAATTATTACATTTTTTTTAAACAACCCATCCTTATTCATTATTAATATCAATAATTTTAGAGTTTTATCATAGCCGTTGGTAATGTTATAATTATTTCAGTCACCTATGAAAACGACATTGCAATCTGTATTGATAATACATTGCATTGGATCATGGTGTTCTTAACTTGATAGTGTAATTCCCGAACTAGCGACAGTGGGAAATGCAAGAAGTGCTGGGAGAAATAATTCCTAAACTAGCAATAGGAGAAAATAATGTAAGTGCTGAAATAGCAGAGGGAGATGTTTAATTCCTAAAACAGCGGAGGTAGAAGTTGAATTAGTGGTGGTGGAGATGTAATACCTGTACAAGCCACCAGCTATTTTAGGCCGATGCCATCACCCCCCTTCCCCCAATACTAGCGTTAGTTGATGGTGGTATTCCATCTATTATTGTTGAAGTGAAAACCTCTTTAGCACCGTTGTGATTTGAAACGGAAGCGAGTGATACTAAATAGAGACAAACACACATATACATCTATAGGATTTAGCCTGCGAGAGAATGAGATAGCAAAAAAAATATTATTTTATTTACGGGTAATCGGTTCCAATATAATATATAAACCCATGGTCCCCACCCAAGTCCCCTTTATTGTAGTAGTGTAAAGCACTTGACGAATCTTTACAGACATTTAGCCGACCAGGGATCAAATTCTATGAAACCCAAAAAAACAAGTATTTTTGTAAAATCAATATCCAATCTTCAAATACTCCAAAATGAACATGCAAAAGAAAACAACATCCGGCGACTCTGAAGAAGAAACACAAATACTAATAAGATGACCAAATTTATAGGAAAAGGTGCATTGGAATTCGACAAAAATAAATGGAAAAAATCATCCTTCACATTGATAAATAGTTAGATAACATAGTCTCCCCACTTTTGTCTACTTTAGTTTTCTGAAGATTTCACTTCTTCCGCCTGTGAATTGCACACTCCGATTTTTTTATTATAAATAAGTACAGTCGATTCGGCTTAATTATTGGACATGCCTAAATATTTTGTCCCAAATAAGCATTTAAATGATCTAATCCGAAATCATTTTTTAGCACATTTATATTTACATACTTAATATATTTTTACAAATTCTGTCTAATGTGTTTGTGAACTTTATTAAATTTTTAGAATGAATATTTAATTAAAGAAAAATAGTTACGTACTAACTATAGGTACAAATATCGTAGCTGGCCGCGTAATATACATATATGAATGATGTAAAAATAAAAAATTTCAGGAGAGTAAAAAATCACATATCGCACCATTGCACCACCACCCTTCATAATAAAGATTCGTTTACTAAGACACGTTTTGCCTCGACTTCAGATCAGAATTTATCCCAATTAGACGGAATGAGGTAAATTTATTATTAGTTTCTTTGTTTGATTTCTGTTCCTTGTGCTTTGTCCCAAATAATCGGCTGTCCCGTTAAACTGGTATCCCAATTCAGCCGAATCGATTGTATTATGCAGGGTGTTAAGTTCCTGATATCATTTGGAGTGAAAAATGTCAATGAAATTTCGGTCTCCGGTGACTTTTGATGTTTTCTTTTTTATTTAAATTTGTTTTTAAAAACAATAAAACATCAAAAATGTCATCGGAGACCAAAATTTCATTTACATTTTTTACTGCAAATAATGTCAAAGTAAGTCAAGTACGTCCCGTAACACCCTGTAAGGTGTTAATATTATTGAAATTAAATGTTCAAATTAATCTGAATGAGTTTGAATGAGTCATTTGAACATGAATTGTTTAGGGCCTTTTCTTAAAATATTTCCATGTCGTCACTAAAGTTTTGAAATTTAAAAAGAAAATTAATAATTTTCAAACATTGTGATAAATAATAATTTCATAGTCATAAGACAAATAATTTTTTTTGCTAAATTTGTGCTTATCGATGTTTATATTTATACTAGCTGACCCGGCCACGCGTTGCTGTGGCTAACGAAACGCAACGCCATCTACTGGTTAGTTACCCAACCAACGCCATAATATAATTTGCATTCAAATCAAATCCACACCACCCTGTTGCCATATATTTCAATCAATTTACACAAAACCTTGACAAATTATGTACATAAACCTTCCCCATGAACCACTCTATCTATTGGTGAAAATCCTTTCATTAGTTTTTGAGTTTATCGTGAACAGACAGACACGTCGGAGGACTTTAATCTATAATATGTAGAGATAGCCGTTTGATGGGCAAGTAAAGGACACCTTTATTATGGTACTATTTAACGACAGTTCTCATGCAATTTCAGGGTATCTAGCACAGTCGATCAACATAGGTTTTATCGATAATGTCAGTAACTAATCATCGCTCCCGTACACAACTGCAGGCTGCTAACGAACAAACATCAGTAACCAACGATAAAGTTTTCCTAATTTATTTTTACGTGAACTGTTGCTTGTTCGTTGGTGATCTGCAGTCGTGCCTGAGAACGGTGACAAGTTACCGACACTACTGATAAATCCTTTTTCGATCGACCGTGCTAGGTGCCCACGGATGATCCAGTACAAAAAAATTGATTAATATTCCAATTAGAAGTTGATCGCAAAGAAAATGAAAGCCAAAAGTTGCTCCCAAACTCAAAAAGGTTTTTAAGGTTGGGAGCTACTTTTCTAATAAGGCTCTTTATCAATGGTTCCCAACCCATTGATCATGAAGTAAAATTTGGTCAATCGCAATTACCACTGTGGATTTTGATAATAATTACTGTCTGAAACCAGGTTTTCAGCCGAAACCGAAACTTTTTTATTTCAAAACTTAAATTTCGATTTAAGACCAAAATACAGCCAAATTGAAAAATTATTTTTTTAATCGAAAGTTACATAAAATACCTATTTAGTATCTGTGTGTGATTTTGTGTTTTATTTATTTGTGTTTTAAATTATAAAATGTAAGCCATTAAATAAATCAAATTTTTCTCTGAAAGGTTATCTGTGGAGCCATTTTTGCCAAAGCAAATTTTGAATGCAGTAAAATTCAAATTCCATTTTTAAAATTAAAATTATACTTAAATTAAAATTATACATAAATTAAATTATACATAAATTAAAATTCAAGTTTTATCATAACAAATTCAAATTCCGTCACCCCAAATGCAAATAGTTTTTAGTCAATCAAAAGATTTTTTCCAAAAATTAATCTTTTGAAAATAATTTCCCTCAGGACCTATTGTCATCTTAGGGAATGTTTCATAATAAGCATGTCCAGTAATTTAGAAAGTTCAACTTGAAATCCTATGACATGTATTTATGGAGATAATTTACTGATCCTTATTATTCGTATTAGGCGCCGATAGGGATCCCCATCAAAATATGGATAAAAGTATGTAGCTCTCATCCTAAAAAGATAGGGATCTCTTGCCCCACATAACGTGACCTTTCCTCATACAGCCTAACACTAACTCTGACTATCCAAATACCATTTCTGGGTAAATGAATGGAATATAAAATTATGGCAAATTGAAAACATTTTTTGAAATACTTAAAAAATGTAAGGAAACAAATGAAAGGTGAAAAAACAGGTGTTTGCTAATCAAAATGCGATTGCGAATGAAAAATTCAACAGGTATTTGCGAATCAAAACCACTAAGAAATAGCCCCTAAATGTAATTAAAAATAGTTGATCATGTATCAAATAAAGTGTTATTAGCTGAAGAAACATAAAACAATTCAATTACTTTAAAAAATTAACTTTACACGAGCATCATTACTTTTTACAATAATGGCTTTTGTTAATTAAGAATCAACAAGGTGCAAATATTAATGACTAATCACTATAGTACCTAATTAAAATGTTTATTAAAAAAATACATTAATGGATCGACAATTAGTTTCAAGTAGTTTTATTATTTTTTCAGATTCCAGTAAGTTAATTAAAAATTATCTTTTTCCGTACATTTTAAGACCAAAACCATTGAATTACCTCTTATATATTTTTTTTAACAGTTATTTTTTTTTAACTGTATTATAATATATATTTATTATCTAACAAACTTTCCAAACGACAAATATATAGTTTGTCTCTCTTGGCTAGTGGGCAAAAGAGTGACCAGGCTGTATTTAAGCACCGACTGCCAAGGCCGTAGCTTATGGACCAGCGCCACAAAGGGACGTGGGGTAACCGTATGCGGAGTGTAAGTGTTCGCAGTGATGTTTCCGACAAGATCGTGCCTGTTTCGCGCCCTCGCAAATTGGATAATTCTTTTTTTTTGTGTGTTCGTTATTGTCAGGACAAGGTTTTTATAAAACTTCCGGTGAGCTCTGGCATTATGAAATTTGTATAAAAAAATTGCTATTGGTAGCACGCGAGGTTTGAAAACTGAATGTATGAAAAGCGGGATGGGGGAGAGGGGGGAGGGAGGGCGGTGAGAGTGGGGGGAGGTGGAGGAGGCAGAGTGGGAACCCCCCTTAGACCATGCGAGCGAAGCCGCGAGAAAAAGCTAGTTTCTTATAAACCGGAAAGACTGGACATAATTTTATGGATGCGAAAAAACAATAATTGTATAGCCGAAAACCATTTAAAAAAAACAACGTATTCGACACGAATGGCAGAGGCGAATAACGAAGCATCCCTAAAATATTAAATCTCATAAATATTTTCAGTTTTTGCAATGAGATTATTTTGAACGGTCGAACATTCTTGTTCGTCTTGATCACAGTCTTGATCTTGTGCCTCTTGTTTGATATTATCGAAATGTTATGATTTAAATTATACTTCTAATAAAACTGTACTTGTAAATTATAATTATATATAATTTAATTATATATATTTTATTTTATAACGTACTCATTTGGCATAATTAAATGGTCCAATACAGATTTAGATAGTTTAGAACGATTAATTAGAACTACGTTAACAAAATTTAATTGCCATCATCCAAATTCAGCTATAGAACGAATTAATTTACCTAGAAATTTAGGAGGTAGAGGTGTAGTCAAAATAACATCTTTGAAACACAATCAGGTAGAAATGCTTAGAAATTTTTTCCATAGGAAAGCTAATAGCTCAGAAATGCACAAAATAATTTGCAAGGCAGATAGAAATATTACACCTTTAAATTTATATGACGAGAATGCCAACATTCTTATAAATACTAACCAGGAATTATTAGATTCCTGGTCAAATAAAATTATTCACGCAAAACACTTCAATTATCTCAACCAAACGTATGTTGACAAACTTTCGTCAAACAAATGGTTGAGTATTGGAGAGTTGAGCGCAGAAATAGAAGGATTTATGCTTGCCATTCAAGATAGAGTCATTAATACTAAAAATTATAGAAAGCATATAATCAAAGATATAAATCAAATTGATGATTTATGTAGAAAATGTTTGGCTTTTCCCGAAACTATAGAACATATTATATCGGGATGTTCTATATTAGCGCCTTCCGAGTATACATTTAGGCACAATCAGGTTTTAAAAATAATTCACCAAAGTTTGGTAATTAAACATAACTTGATTGACTGCCGTAATATAGTACCATATTATGAATATGAACCAAATTCATTTTTAGAAAATGAATTTTATAAAATATACTAGCTGATCCGGCGAACTTCCTACCGCCTCAGAATCAAAAACTGTTGTCAACTTATTAGCTGAATTGATCTAAATTGTTTCTCCCTGCGTATCCTTTCCCCTCTCGCGTTCCCTCTCCCTCTCCCTCTCCCTCTCCCTCTCCCTCTCCCTCTCCCTCTCCCTCTCCCTCTTTCAAAATAGGAGAATTCGTTCCATACAAAATGTATGGGAAAACAATTTTTCTTCGGAGTGGAACACCCTTTACTTTTAGGGGGATGAAAAATAGATGTTGGTCGATTCTCAGACCTAACATATAAGCATAAAAAATTTCATCAAAATTGGTCCAGCCGTTTCGGAGGAGTATGGCAACAAACACCGTGACACGAGAATTTTATATATTAGATTATGATAAAACTATACTAACAGACAGAACAATTAGTCATAATAGACCTGATATAGTTTTACATGACAAAATTAAAAAAAATAACTTATATCATTGATGTAGCTATTCCAAATTCCTGTAATATTCAAAAAACTATATCTGAAAAAATAAGAAAATACACAGATTTAGGAAATGAGATTAAAAGAATTTGGCATTCTCGAACTATAAAAATATTGCCATTTGTTATTTCGGCCACTGGCATAATACCTAGGAATCTGATTCAAAATTTAAGCATATTAGATTTGTCAAAGAATTTGTATATAAAAATGCAAAAATCAGTCATTTTAAATACATGTAGGATTACAAAGGATTTTTTAAATATTTATATTGAGGGATCAGTAGGATTTATAGGTTCAATTAGAAATGCCACAGAGCCGAACCCTCTGATATGAAAATATCTGGAGTCGGTGAATTATATTCCCATTTGGTCTCTAGTAGGTTGACATGTTGTTCTTGTATTGTTTTGTATTTATAATACTTATATAGTGCAATTACATAGCGTGGGTTGACTAGATGATCATTTGGGGAAGTGTGTGAAAGGGTTTAGTTTTTCCTTCTTTTTTTTCCTTTTTTTTTTTTTTTTGGGGAAAATTTAACCCGGACATTTAAATCAATAAAATCTGCGCCATCACCGTTACTGTTCTAAGACAGCCGCCAACCTGTACGATGTTCACTTCAAATCATCTGTCAAAAAGTCAAACCGCGCCAAACCAGAATACTTCAATTCGAATTCTGACGCTGCGTTTAGGATTAGTGATTGTAAAACCAACAGTGATGAGGGTAGCAAAGGTAAAGTCATGGAATGTCGAATGTTTTAAATATAATGTCCTCCACGTGCGAAGTCATATCTTCCCCAAGCATAAACTTTCTAATAAAGTGTGTTTTATCAGAAGTGTCCTGCAGGTAAGTAGGTATGTTTTTGTATGTATCTGTAAATAATAAAATTAGATAGAGCCTAAGATTCATAATAAATTGTAAAGCGCCCATGATAGGTGATTTTTCACAAAAACGGTGCTCTACAAATTATCCAATTATTATTATTATTATATTTATGGTTTAGTAATTTAAAAATGGATTCGTGCAACCACCGTAAGACCCGAGATGTATATATAATTATAAATATTGTATGGTTCCTTTGTGCACAAATACTTCAGCTACGACTAAGGAAAAAAGATTTTTCGTCATACCGCGAATTGAAACAGTTCGTAAACAATGGTGTGCCGTTTCGTAGATCGACTCATTTGAGCAAACTAACAAATAAACGATGTGTCTGTAAAGATCATTTTAATGTAAGTATACATTTTACAGCATAATAATATTTCAAAAATACTTATTTTGCTTTATTGCATGCTTCATGAATAGTTTGCTGTATAGTATAGTGGTACTGTAGATGGGTCTATTACCTAGTGACAAAAAGCGTTCAAAAAGCCTACATACATAGGTAGTGTTACACTTTTACAAGCCACTCTCAAATGGAGATAATTATTTAATGTAAGCTACTGTCAAATGGAGATATTTAATTTGCACTGTCTGTATTGAATACATATGATGTCTCACAAACAAAAAAGATTAACAAGGTTTTATTTTTTTCAGTTAAGCGTGGATGCTTGGAAATTGCCCCAACATCTAAATGAAATAGTGCTTTTAAAAAAAGGAACCATTCCTCATAAATTTGAATGTCAAATTGGAGCTGATGGACGAGATCTACTCAATGTGGTGGATCAGAATTCATGCTCATCTAAAGGCAGTGAAGTGTTTATTGCAAGTTTCGAGCCAATGTCTCCTTGCCTGTCTGATATAGATGAGTCTGCGCTACAACTTATCATTAATCAACCTCAAGACCACGTTGAACTAGAAGCCCTTGAGAAGCCTCAATGCTCTGGACTCCAAATACTTCACCAACATGGGGATGGACATCAAGACACATCAAGCTCCGAAGAAAACTTTCACATTTTTGTAGTTGAACACGCAACTGATTCGAAAGCCATTCTAGGCAATATGAAAAATAAATTTACAAATACAGGAAAAGAACACACTAGGGATGCAAGCCTTTATCCAATCAAGTGTTTAACTACTAGTGAGTACTTCTCCTTTGAAGCATTGTAATAATATGAAGAACTTACAGCTAAACCAAGTCACTCTAGACAGTTCTGCCTCCGAATCAGCCTCTGATTCCGAATACTCCCAACAAGCTACGTCAGTTTCGTATGCTGACACTAATTCAAATGGCGATTTCAAAAGTCTGTCATTGAAATTAACTCTGCAGCATATTGAAAACAAACCAAAGTTGTATCTAGGACTCCTTAAAGATTTTTTATTGGATTGTTAAAATCCTTGTGGTCCTTGAAAATATAAACATTTTTAATGTTCTAATCGTTTTTAAAAAAATTAAATTAAACTCCAGTTTTAGCATTTTAGGTGACGAATTTGGTCTTTCTGAGGCTCAAGCTTCAAGAATCTTTAAGCAGAGTTTACCAAAGATATCTCGTCATCTCGCAGAACTGGTATTTTGGCCTAAGTCGGAAACATTGGAGGTTGCCCACCACTTTCCCACGGCGTTCTAAGGAAACAGATGGTTTCCTCCTTCACCGTACTCGTCAGGACTCTAATTTTTTTATTTATAAAGAAGCTACTTTTTATATAAAATGACTCTAGACCCCCAATGTCGGAAACAATAGAAGCATTACTACCAATTCCATTCAGAGCAAGATACAAACATGTTGTATCAATCATAGACTGTTTTGAAATTCAGATAGAGAAGCCATCTAATCCACTGCAGCAGGCACTAACTTGGTCAGAATATACAAAATGGATACACTCAAGTACCTGATATCAATCACACCTGATGGCTTTATTAGCTTCATATCAAAGGGCTTCGGTGGGCGTACTACAGATATAATGATTGTTGAAAAGTGTGGCTACTTGGACAACTTGTCTGAAGGCATGTCTGTAATGGCAGATAGAGGGTTTAAGCTGCTGGCTACTATTTTAGAAGGCAAACATTGTCAACTTGTTCATCCACCAAGTGTTGTTACATGTGTAATTAGCACTAAAATAGAGGTCAAGTTATCCAAGCAAATAGCAGCACTAATAGTATACACGTTGAACGAATAATTTTTTTTTTTTTTTACATGAATACCTCATAAGAGTCCCAACTGCTCCCGTCTGGAGCCAGTGAGACTATGGCATCCCCAATTGGGGTATGTTGTGAGGCTGAAGGTAGTGGGGAGGGAAGGAGATAGGGAAGAGGAAGTTGGGGAAGTACCTGGCTATTCAGATCTGGTCACCAAACACGGCGAAAGCCACTTCAGGCAACGTTTCAATTCTGAATGGTGATCTTACACCAGGGCGATACTGATAGTATCTTCCACTCTGGAACGTGCCGCAAATATACTATATATTATTTTAAATGAAAAATTGTGAAATACACAAATTAATCAAATAAAATTTATTTGCCACGCCGGGATTCGATCCCGCGACCTTCGGAATGCTAGTCAAGCGCCTTACCGCTGCACTACGCCGGCCGTCAAAGTAATAAGTCGGCTCAGAGAATATCACATTTTAAAACCTCATTCTTGTATAGACTTTCATTTGACTCAAGACGTTGACCATATTGTTATCATTGCATGTGAACTCATAAATCTACAAAAACCAATAACCTAATCATATTATTATTAGATTTCTGGTGTTTTTTGCTCTATGTATATTTTTAATTTTAAATGTAATGTGCGCCTCATTATGATATACACTTTAACTTGTATATAAATATATATAATATCAGTGCAATTTTGTTATCCTTCATGTATGTATGTAGAATAAGTTACTAGAATACTTTAGAATAGTTATGTATAACACCTTCAACTTCTGACATTTCCCATACTTTCTGATTATTTATTTTATTTATTAACGCCTTGAAGGTTTTAATAAATAAAATACATAAGTTATTCAGGAGTATAATAATAAGCATACAGTATATAACATAATAAACTCGACATTAAGGTACAATATGTGGGTAAGGGTTCATTATCATGAAAAGTTGTTCAAAGAAGTTTGAGTTTAAGTATAATAATGGTTAAACAGAAATGCTTAAGGTAATATGAAATTATAATAAACGCAATTAAATAACTTTGTTTCAATTCCACTTTATAATTTTTTAATCCAACCGGTTTTGGTTCGTACTGAACCTTCCTGAAGGGTGAATAAAAATATATTGAACATAATACAGAAAAACATGGTATTTATAAGTAAAATTAGAAGAGGGAGACAGAATATCAACTTAGGTGGGGGCAATGAGGGAGGTGTCTAAGAGGGAGGGGTGAACGTGGGTGGGGGTAATGGAAATATTTTAAAAATCGGGGTGTTAGACAAATCTAATTGTTTATTAAGTAAATTAATAATCTTGAAGCCCTTGAAATAAAAAAGTCATTAAAAATAAATAAAACCAATTTACTTAATAAACAATTAGATTTGTCTAACACCCCGATTTTTTAAAATATTTCCATTACCCCCACCCACGTTAACCCCTCCCTCTTAGACACCTCCCTCATCGCCCCCACCTAAGTTGATATTCTGTCTCCCTCTTCTAATTTTACTTATAAATACCATGTTTTTCTGTATTATGTTCAATATATTTTTATTCACCCCTGAGGAAGGTTCAGTACGAACCGAAACCGGTTGGATTAAAAAATTATAAAGTGGAATTGAAACAAAGTTATTTAATTGTGTTTATTATAATTATGTATTCCCACAAAGTGTTTGCTACATATCAAGATTTAATATGAAATTAGTTATAGAGGAATGTGTATTTACTAAGTTGATAAAATTATAAACTTAAACATGAATTGTTTGTTCTAAAGCAAGTTTTAAAGAACGTAGCTAAATTAACAGAGCGATAAATAGTACACAGTGAAAAATAAGAATACATGAGTTGCATTATCATAAAAAGTTATACAAATGAGTTCGATAAATTTATAATATGATAGTTTAATAGTACAAAACATTAATTACTCAGGTAATCTATACACACGTATTTAAGTTTGTTATCTAATAGAAGTAATTATGCTGTACTAGCCAGGGCCGCCGAGAGGGCACGTTAGCCAAGTCCGAAACTTGGGGCCCGGGCCTAAGGGGGGCCCGGGACGGGCCCCGGATATTTTACTAAAAAATGCCAATGACACTAGGAACGGACGTGGGCCGGGCGCATCGTTCGCCGTACATTCCAAATTGGAATATAATATATGGCGAGCGATATGCTGAATTACGTCATCCCACGCATGTGTGTGAACACGCTCTCAGAGCGTGCCACTCACAGCTCAAGCTACAAGCACGCCATGCCAGCCGGCCCGCTGTGGGAGGGGCGATGCAGCCGCCCGCCGCGCCACCGGGCCCTACCGACCCGATCGGCAGACAGAAAATATTGGAATTTCACAAGAACTCCCAAAAAAAAGAAAAAAGACAAAAGTTTTGGCTGATAAAAGTCATGAAAAACAGATTGATTGCCCAGAAGAGAACTTTAAAAATAATGTTTTTTATGTGTTGTTTGACAGTGTCATTGGAAACTTGACCCGAAGATACAAAGCTGTCAACAATATTAATTGTATATGTTTTAACTAGCATTTAGCTTTGCAAACAAGAAAAGTAGAAAAGCAAAATTTTAGATGACAATTTTTATTTGCCTATATTATTTTTTTATAGTTTGTGGAGTTTTTACTATAATTTTAAAAATATTCCAATTTAGTATTCCATTACTAACGTATCTGTGTTGTTATAATTTTTTTTTATTTGAATTTATAACAAAATATAATTTTATTTTAGAGCCGAACCCTCTGATATGAAAATATCTGGAGTCGGTGAATTATATTCCCATTTGGTCTCTAGCAGGTTGACATGTTGTTCTTGTATTGTTTTGTATTTATAATACTTATATAGTGCAATTGCATAGCGTGGATTCACTAGATGATCATTTGGGGAAGTGTATGAAAGGGTTTTTTTTTTTTTTTTGGGGGGGGAAATTTAACCCGGACATTTAAATCTGGTGCGTTAAAAACGTATCTGTGTTGTTATAATTTTTTTTTTATTTGAATTTTATTTTAGTAATTTGTACATTTAAGGTTACCAATTTCTAATTAATTATAATATTTCATATTGCAGTTAATTAATTATAATATTTCAAATTCACTATATTTTTTCTTGTTTTATGTAGCTCCTACAATACATCTTGAACTTTTCAATTGGTGAGGACTTTAGAGTTTCTGGTAGTGTGTTATATGTATAACTTAATTCCTTTGTACAGCAAACTGTTTTGCGTATTCGTTTTGTCCTTTTTGTTTACATAATCTTATTTCCTTGCTAGTCCTTGTGTAATGTCTGTGAATGTCCTTAATGTATACGATTTTATTTGAGAAGTATTTTGGTAACATGTTGTTTAATATTTTGTGAATAAATATCAACGTGTTCAAGGTCAGTATTTGTTTCACGGTTAACCAATTAAGTTCCTTTAACATTTTAATTATTTTTAAAAATCTATTTCTTCGGAGTTTTATTCTCATTACTCTGTTTTGGAGAATTTGAAACTTTTTCTGTTCTCTTTCATTACAGAGGAAAAAGATACTTGAACAGTAGTTGAAGTGTGGAGCAATAATTGAATTGTAAATGGTGATGGCGGTTTTTCTGGAAATTTTAGGCCGGATTCTTCCCAAAAAAGATATCCTTTTGCCAATTTTCTTTTGGGTTTATTCGGCATGTCTATTGAAGTTTAGTTTGGAATCTAATATAACCCTAAGTATTTGATTTCAGTAACATTTTCAATAATTTCACCATCAAATTTAATTTTGCTTTCACTGGATGTCTTCTTATTTCCAATCACCATACATTTTGTTTTTAATTTAAGCTTATTTATTTTTAGCCATCTTGATACATCATCTAGTTCATTATTTAAAACATTTATTAGTTCTTTATAGTTATCTCCAATTAAGTATATAAGTGTATCATCGGCAAATAGTCGAACTTTGCATTTTGAAAATATTTTCACCATGTCATTAATATAGACTTATAGAGTATGAACAATAGGGGTCCAAGGATCGATCCCTGCGGTACTCCGAATTTATTTTCCATTGGTTTTGAAAATTGATTATTTATTTTTGTTACCTGTTTTCTGTCTTTCAAATATAATAATTTAATTTAGCCTCAAGATATCTTGATTAACGAAGAATATGTAAATACACACAAACAAGAAACACAAGTATTTTTTTTTGAGTATTCACCATAGCTTTTTAAACATTTCCATTGAATAATTATGCTAAATTCGAATGATTGGTATAATGGTATAAGAAAAGGTAATGAAATAGTATTCCTAAGCAGGTAAGCATGAACTTAATAATTGTTATCTCCCCCTCCCCCCGGTAAGTTGTGGGGAGGGGGCCCGGTATAGTCTACTAGACTTGGGGCCCAGATTAGCTGTCGGCGGCCCTGGTACTAGCGCCTCCTAGCCTTCTGTAGGTTATTTTTCTTTCATGCGTTTTAATGGATTTTATGTGTAATGTTTTACTTTAATAAATTATAGAAATCGAAAATAAAATATTTAGTAACCTACATAAGACCTTACAGCTTTTTTGCTCATATGTTAAAAAATATTAAAGCTGTTATTAGGTTTGTATTGCCCGGAAGAAATGCAACGTGCTACACTAGCGCCATCTAGCGGCCAGCGTTGCCAGTCAGAGCAAGTATATACTTCAATATTTTATGGGGGAGTGGATTCATTGCTATTCATTTATTGTTTACGCCTGGTGGGCTTTTACATGAAATTAATATAATACAGCGGTGCTAATGTTGGTGCGTTTGTGTTGTAGCAAATACATGGTATTAGAGATGAAACGGATATCCGGTAACTATCCGGCCTAAATTTACTATCCGGCCGGATACCGGATATTCAAAAATTACGACAATTTCCTATAATAAAATGCAATACATTTTTTGTGGAAAAGAGTCAATACGTCTAAAATCTGATTTGAAAATGACATATTTCTGGTTTTCTCTGGTAATGCCCTCTTAACCTTCGTATGGTAAATATCAATAAAATGGCTTAGAATTATGACGGTTTTCATTTAAAGTCGAAAAAGTTACAAAAAAGCCATAAGGCCTTCCACAAAACTAAAATTTTCTTCTGAGCTATTCACTCTATTGATAAATGCATGAATAGTAAATATCTAAACTAAAAACTTACAAAAACCTAGCAGAGTAGCGAAAACTTAAATTAACATGATTAACTAATCACCATTACCATTATAGTGAACTAAAAATCGTAAAAAACATATTATTGAAATGATTAAATACTGACATTGAAGCTCCATAAAATACCTCTTGTTCTTCTTTTTATCAAAGAGAATATTTTCGCGATCACTCACGAATACTCACGATGGCAACCGAAACCGCTCGAATTGATCTGACCGCGTTCGCCGCACCTGTGCGGCTCTAAACTCGTCACGACATGCAACGAGACACTCGCCAGATATCCGGTATCCGGTCAAACAACTATCCGTTTCATCTCTACATGGTATCCATTCAGTCAATCTTATCGTACGGTATAATTATCTGGGGAGGATGCTCCAAAACTGTATTAGATCCATTAATAAAAGCCCAAAAATTAATAATACGGACTATTTACAGAGTTCATTATATACACCCCACGAAAGACCTATTTAAAGACTTCAAAGTTCTTAATGTAAAATCCATATATGTAAAAAATATTACCTCTTATTTTAAATTCAAATTTACAAAAAAAAAATATATAAATTCAAAATACAACACAAGATATTCAAACCTATCGAATTATATTATTCCAACAACAAAAACTTCAATGGCCCAGTCCCAGTTCAACTTTCTTGCACCTAAAATTTTTAATAATTTATCATTTGAAATAAAGTCCAAAGACAAATATCTCACTTTCAAAAAGGCGCTTACTGACCTTCTGATGAGTGACAATGACAATGTTTATAACCTGTTTCACATACTAAAATAGTTATTAATTATTAATAGTTAAAAGAAAACAAAACGTAAGATATAATAATGTTTTATTACTAATGTTTTTGGGTTATTTGTCATTCAATTTATTCAAAATTAAAAACGGTTTTTGCAAATGCAAAATGATTTTAATGCAAAACGGAAATTTTCTAACCTTCGGAACATCCCCGATATGAGAGGTTAAACTTCCATATTCATCGGTTAATTATCATATTTAATGTCATATTTTATGTTTTTACCCCGCTTATAGCTCAATTTGACATAATTTTTCTTATAAAAGTAATGCTTTATAATATTATGATGTTTTAATTTAAAATCACTTCATTAATATGTTAAAAAATAGAATTATACCAACGCATATTGTCGAACAGGCTATGCCTTTTGTAATCTTTTTTGTTTCCATTTTTTGTATTATCTTGTATTTGTATGTTTTTTTTTAATAACTGTTACAATGAATCAAAACTTTTCAATAATAGAAAGAGTATATGCCTGAATTATTTATTGTACATATTTACATTGTATTCATTTATCTATTTATAAAATAAGAAATAAATATAGCAATAAGCTGCACATCTCACTAGGGCATTCCTGTATCGAGATGTGCAGTTTTACAACAAAGTTTTACAACAATGTAGTTTTACAATAATGTAATTTAAAAAAAAAAGATAAGAAAGAAACATACACATAAACTTAATAAAATTATTATAATAAACCTACAAAAGCAGCATGAGTACAGTTATTCAAACATTAATAAATAATTATATTCTGTCACCATGTTAGAAAATAACACCTCTTTTATTAACATATATCTCAATACTATTTGGAAAGATACTTACTGCAAATACTCAAGCTCCATTCTAATTACACCTTCATACACTTCAAAAAAAAAAAAAATTACAACTGTGTGTAAATGTGTTGGTACTGTGTCCATGGCCGTATATATACATATTAATGTATTCATGTACCTAGACGCATATATATGTGTAAGTGTGTGTGTGTTTATGCCTATGTGTGTATGGATGTGTGCACCTGTATATACGTATGCGTATGCACTCACACATATAAATTTTAAAATAAGGATATGTATCTTCTCACAAACTTATCCTTACCCAATTCTTTTTCTCTTTACTAGTTTTTTATTATAACTTTACCAATTTTCAACATCATTACATTACTAATAGTTCCATATGTTAACAATAGACTTCACTTAAAGTAAATATCCTCCATTGTCACCATGAAACAGGCAGCCGCCTAGTATGGTGATTCAATGTATCCAATTCTATGTAAATGTCTAATTATGTAACATGTATTTAAATAAATAAATAAATAAATAAATTGTTATTTCCCACTTTTTAATACTTCTTGTGCTAGGATTTTATTGTAATGATTGTGATATGTACAACATTAAATTTTTTTATAACTTTGTTCCACTTTGTAATAATTTTCTTAGTTAGAATAATAAATGCAAAAAAATCTAAGCGATAATACAGAACATGCCCTATCAAATGAATAAATGCAGGGTATGAAGTAAAAATATGTTTTTTCACATATTTTTACTTTATACCCATACAAACTTTTTGTTTAATCTGGAAATAATCATTATATATAAGGGAACGTACCCATACTACGTGACCAACTTTTTGCAATTTTCATTTGTACCAAGCGTGGTATTTTGAAGACACCCCCCCCCCCTATACAGGTCACGCAGTATGGGTACGTTCCCTAATATCTGTTTTTCTGTCATTTTATACAAATACATACATATGGTGGATGGGATGAATATAATATTATGTTGATAATAAAGAAGCGAGGGTAGTACGACCTCCGTAGTCCAGTGGCTAAGACTCTTGACTCACATTCCGGAGGTCGCGGGTTCGAACCCGGCATGCGCAAATAAATTTTATTTGATTAATTTGTGTTATTTCACAATTAATTCATTTAAAATAATATATAGTATATTTGCGGCATGTTCCAGAGTGGAAGATACTATTAGTATCGCCCTGGTGTAAGACCACCATTCAGAATTGAAACGTTGCTTGAAAATGGCTTTAGCCGTGTTTAGTGACCAGATCTGAATAGCCAGGTACTTCCCAACCTTCCTCTTCCCCACCTCCTTCCCCTCCCCACTACCTTCAGCCTCACAACATACCCCAGTTGGGGATGCCATAGTCTCACTGGCTCCAGACGGGAGCAGTTGAGATTCTTGTGCGGTATTCACTATAAAAAAAAAAAAAAAAAAAAAAAAGTGGAGTTAAAAAGTACGTTATGTAAACCGAAGACTTTATTTCATTAAGATAAGAAATATAGCTCGGGACCAAAACAGCATGGCTTTATTAATAGCCTCCAGACAGAATTCTTCATCATAATCGGTGTGGAAAACATTCATTTTGCCAGATGATTCAAAATTGGGTTCAGCAACATGCAACACTCCCTTGACTTTGTTCAGCACAAACATTTGTATATGCATTTGCACATAATATTTTCTGGCAACCACACCCTCAAAGAAGTAATTTTTCATGGTACTATCTTTGAGTGGACTTCAACAATATAATTATCAGGGGAGCCACCGATAATTGGTATTTTGCAACTGATTTTAAAACCGCATTCTTTATATTTGTCTCCCTATCAGAGTCGGCTTGCTAGTGATTTTAACACCAATGCTTCTAAAACCCGACCTCGTTGCGTAGCCTGCCTTTGTGTCTGGAATAGCGATGGGAAATATCGATCAAATATCGATTTTGTATCGATCTTTTTTACCATTGATGCATTTCGATACATTAACATAGATAAATCGATTCTTGAGCAATCGATTCTCGCATCGATGTCAAATCGATTAATTTTGACCAATCACAACGCTTCTCTCACATCGATTATTTCTGACCAATCACAACACTTATCTCACATAGATTATTTCTGACGAATCACATCGCTGGATTTTCATCGATTCTATTTCTGAATGAATTACATCGAGATGTCAATAATCGTATCGAATTCACAATCCGATATAATCGTTTTGAAATGTCATCGTAAGTAGAATCGATTCTCGCTTATCGATGTCTATGTTCATATCGAATACAGTTCGATACAATCGTTTTGAAATGTCATCGAAGTGGAATCGATTCTCGCTTATCGATGTCAATATTCATTCGAATGCACAGTCCGATATAATCGTTTTGAAATGTCATCGAAAATGAGTGATACAATCGTTTTACAACTGTCAGAATTCATTCGTAACGCAAATCGATTCTAGATCCGAGAGGTTGTATTTCAAGATACGTAAAAATATCTCAGATTGTGATAAAGCGTGTTGATGTTATCATCATCCCGCTTTGTTGTAAATGATATATTAATACTTTTAGGTAACGATCTACGTTTCCAGTTTTAGTTTATGTTTAAAGGTTGCCATGGTGACTGTTTTTCACAATTTTAAGTTTATTATTACTTATGTTATTTTGAGGTTACGTATCATATAGGGTAGTGTAGGTATATTTAAAATAAAACAATAACTTAGTACACGAAGTTAACATCGGTGTCTCTTTAGTAGAATAACCTTATTTAATAATAATTTGTTAATTGCATACAAATTAATATAACAATTCAGTTTGTTTAGGATTAGGTGCCTACAACGTACTTATTACTTACATGTTATAATTTATTATTAATCATAATACTCGTATATTATCAATATTAATAAAGGGAATTTGAACTTACTAACTAAACTAAGTACCATATCAGCGGGAGCTTAGAATATTATATAAAACAGGTATAAAAGAACAATGAAAATTGCAGTACAATAAAAATGGTGCAGGTGATGGTACAATAAAAATGGTACAACCTAACCTAACCCGACATTAAACACTCCTCTAAAATACGTAGAAACTAAGGTTGAAAAAATAAAATAAACAGTAAGAGAGTTTTTATATCTAATTGGACTTATTTGCGGTACATAACCTATAAACCTAAATAACGTAAAATAAATTAGAAAATACTTTTCTTTGTACTTAAAAAAACATGTATAATATTTTTATTTATTTGTACGTAGATATTCGAACCTTATTAATAATTATTTATAATAACATTTAATCGTAATGCCTTGTGAGACGCATACACATTTAAAATTCGCGGGTAACAGAAATAATATCAATGTTGCTAGTAAATAAAAAGGAAATCATTGCCAGGAATAAAAACCTTTGACTGTTTTAATTTTGATGCAGTACCTAAACTATACACCTAAATTAGTAAATACTTTTCTTTGTACTTAAAACACACATTTATTATTTTATTTAAATTTTGCATAGGAATTCGAATCTTATTAATAATTATTTATAATAATGTTCAATTGTAATGCATTGTGAGACGCATACAAATTTGAAATTCGCGGGTAACAGAAATAATATTAATGTTGCTAGTAAATAATAAGGAAATCATTGCCAGGAATAAAAACCTTTGACTGATTTAATTTTGTTGCAGTACCTAAACCATACAACTAACCCAAATAACGTAAAATAAATTCGAAAATACTTTTCTTTGTGCTTAAAAAACATGTATAATATTTTCTTTTAATTGTACGTAGATATTCGAATCTTATTAATAATTATTTATAATAATAGTCAATCGTAATGCCTTGTGAGACGAATACATATTTGAAATTCGCGGGTAACAGAAATAATATTAATGCTGCTAGTAAATAATAAGGAAATCATTGCCAGGAATAAAAATCATTGACTGATTTAATTTTGTTGTAGTACCTAAACTATAGACCTAAATAACGTAAAATAAATTAGTAAATACTTTTCTTTGTACTTAAAAAACATGTATAATATTTTATTTTTATTTTACGTAGGTATTTGAATCTTATTAATAATTATTTATAATAATGTTCAATAAAAACCTACGAAAGTGTTGTCATTCCAATGCACCATATATTTTGTTTAGTTCAATCCCCCCCCCCCCCGCGAGAGAAAAATTACTGCCCCTGACAGTAGCTATTGCTCCCGAACTCTGAGCGATTAATCGATATATCATTCGATCATTTTATGCATCGATAAAAATATATCGATTATGTAAATGTATCGATCATTCCCATCACTAGTCTGGAATCTTGGCTGCCCCTAAGATGACTTCGGTCAATGTGCCATCCAATGTTTTGCAGTTAGCTGCCTCGTATTAGTTTGGATGCAGTAATTCTGCCATATCGCATTTTGTGCCATAACGGGCAGTTTGCCTGCTTTCTTGTTAATGAACAAACTTCCTGGAAGATATTTGTAGGAATATATAGATCACATGTAATAAAATTAATGAAATCTGTAGCACTTCTATTGTGCAGGTTTGGTGTTTTCTTAAAAGCAGAAATCATCTTGTGGATGGACAAACAGTCGGTGGGCTTCGGGTGCATGTGAAGTTGAGTCAGCTGGCATCGAAGCCCCTCCTTAAGACTCCTTTGGAGTACTGCTGCCAGGAAATTGCCATTACCTTCCTCCAACGCTGCGTTACTGTGTTCTTGCCAACTTATTCAGTTAACATTCTTTGAGGCTTCACTGAGTGGTTAGCTAAGGGACACGGAAGCTAAGTGTAGTTTATGATCAGACCGAAAGCCATTCACATTTTTTGTTGGTACTTGCCAATTGATTTGAGATTTATTGTATTACTTATTTTCTATATTTTATGCAGATGCTTGCGGGTTTTTACAGATGCAATGCCGTCTCATGAAGCCTCATGAATGAGTTTTTCTTTTGCCCTGTTTAATTTATCTTTGTCCTACTAATCTATTTTTTGCATTTTGTTTTTCTTGTTAAGCACTTGCATACTGCTTACTAACAACGTATGCATGGACACTGGAGGTCTAGATTCGTTCAAAATAAATAAATGTAGCTTCGTTTAACAAAAAAAATTAGAATCTTGCGAGAGCCTTGAAGGAGTAACCATCAGTTACTTATACCAGGGCGGGTAAGAGGTGGATTACCTCCACTGTTCTTGCCAACTTGAGATGCCGTAATAAACTTTTGGGAGGTTCCGACGCATGATCATTTTGACTTTCTCCAATAACAGTCGACAGATGTCGATGCTGGTTCTTTACTTCTCCTATGGAGCCATGTTAAAAATGATAGTGCATGTTTGCAACCACCTGAAAGGAAAATGTTCCGAATATAAATAATTATTTGTCAATATCTAGTCTCACAATGATTGTGTGTTTGTTACATCACTCAAGAGTTTGTTCTTCCCCACATCTCCATAGGGTAGAGGCTAGAGGAGAAAAATGTTATAATATAGCAATATACAGTTCAACTAACCTCTAGAAGCTGCACAGTCTTGACATTCCAAGACTTGTATTTCATCTTCCATCTCATCACACAGAAGTATAACAGAGTATGCTTTTTGGCGGACACGGTGCTTGGGGGTTATTTTTGCTTTCACTGTGCAGATAGAACCTTCTATTTTTACATGCACATATCCAATTGCATTGTCACCATAACTTTCACGTGCAGACCTTCAAAATACATAATTATAGCACATTAAAAACAATAGATACCTACGTACAACTGAATGTAATACAATGACATACTAGACAAAAGGCCTGAATTATAATAATTGCTGAAAAATAATGTTATGGTGCTCTATTTTTAGCTTTTCGTGTACGTGTAAGCACTGTAGAATATAGAAAAAATATTTACCATTTTGTTTTGGCATTTCTAATTTCGGTTCCAATAAAATTGATATTATGACTTAGAAAAGTAGCCATCATAAATTAATCTATTTTCGGCAAATTGTCAGACTGACCCTGAAGCCCTGAACAAACCTATTTCAGACGTTTTTCAAATCCAAAATTTTGCATTAATTTCGTAACACTAAAAGTTCCCGGGCTGCAAACAATTAAAGCTAGCGAATTCAAGTGTCAAATTAAAAAACTGGCCGGAAATCGAAGTGTTGCCATATTAAAAAAAACATATCGGTGTGGAATATTAATTGAATATTATCAGAGACGGGGCATTTTCATGTATAGTTTGGCAAGAAAGTGTAGAAATTAATTCAATTGGAACTAAACGTGTTCATTACTATGGCAACACCGAATTATATGACGTTTCTTATGGCTGTCATATTATGTGTTATCATATTGTGTGTATCAACGTGTTACGGTTGATTTATTGTCTTAAATCTGAGTAGAATATCGCTGATTTGATAATATTTTTATTCATTGTTTGCCTGAATTTAATTAAAATGAATAAATTATTACATAGTGATACAAGAGGGGTTATATTCTGCGTTTTTCAACGCAGCCTAGCCGAGTGTCACGCGAAGAAGCATCTTTTTAATTTAGAAGATGTTTGCAAACGAACTGCTGAAATGACTGGTACGTAGTATAGTTTGTTTAATAAATTTCATTAGTATTACAAGATTTTCGAGCGATAATAACCATTACAATCTGATTTGAGGTTATGGTAAAAAAATCTGATTTTGACACTTCATTTTGACAGATAATATGCGGCCACAAGAAAAAGGGAATAACTCAATAAAAAAAATAATATTAAACTCGTAGAAAAGTTACCTTTTTCTCGTTTTCTCTTTCTTTCTTTCCAAGTGAATATTATCTAGTGTGTGTTTTTAAAACTCCCTTATATAATAATAATTTTAATGATTTTTCACACACAGGTAAATCTGAATCAACGGTAAGACGAATTGTCAAGGAAGGGGAAAAGGCAGATGGAAAATTTGAAACACCGGGAAAACAGAAAATGGGCATTATGTAATAGCATAAGTGCTGATGATTGGAAAAATTGTTGCAAACACGTGATGAAAATTGATGCAGAATATTATGCATGAGGCAGTAATATATATGATATCGATGAACTGCGCTTAGATGAAGATGAAGATACGGAAGAAGAAGAATCACACGAGGACGAAGACAATAATTACATGTCGGGTGTTGAATTAATAGACTTAAATTTTTAAGTACCTACGTTTTTATATCGGAATAAAAGCCCACTTAAAACTTGTTTTGTTTTATTTTGCTTCTATTAAATTACAGTTTTTTGTGCAAATTTTTTGAAAATACAAATACGCTATGAAATATGCATTTTGCCAGAAGTGTTTTTTTAAAACGTACGTTCTTTGTCTTATGAGCCATCTTGGTGTTGCCATTTAAAACTAGAAAACGATCGCAGCGCCATCATTTATTTTCTACACTTTCTTGCCAAACTGTACAGTTTGGCAATAAAGTGTAGAAATTAAATAAATTGGAACTAAACGTTTTCATTTCTACGGCAGCACCAAATGACTCGCTTTGCTATAACGTTTACTATGGCTGTCATGTTATCGCATGTTACGGTTGATTTATTGTCTTAAATCTGAGTAGGACATCGTTGATTTGATAATATTTTTATTCATTGTTTGCCTGAATTTAATTAAAAGGAATAAACCATTACATAGTGATGCAAGAGGGGTTATATTCTGCGTTTTTCAACGCTGCCTAGCCGAGTATCAAGCGAAGAAGGTTCTGTCTAATTTAGAAGATGTTTTCAAACGAACTGCATAAATGACTGGTACGTAGTATAGTTTGTTTAATACATTTCATTAGTATTACAAGTTTTATGCCAATTTTCGAGCGAATATAACCATTACAATCTGGTTTGAGGTTATGTTTGTTCATATGAAGCCACAAGAAAAAGGAAATAACTCAATTTAAAAAAGATAATAATATATGCAACTTCTTTAAATTCATGGAGTAGTAACTTTTTTCTTAATTTTCTCTTTCTTTCTTAATGAATATCATCTACTGTGTTTTTTTTAATGCCTTCTATAAAAATAATTTTTATGATGTTTTTCACACACAGATAAATCTCAATCAAAGGAAGGGGAAAAGGCAGATGGAAAAATTGAAATACCGGGAAAACGGAAAATGGGGCGCCCTAAAAAGAGTTGGATGATTTTGATGTTTGTGCCATTCGTCAAAAAAATTTTTTTTTTACATAGTACGTAAAAAGTCCCAACTTTAAGAACTTTACTAACCATACTCAAAAAAGACATTGGATTTGATGGTAGCCGGGAATATTTACGAAAAAATTTACATTTCATCGGCTTTGTTTATAACTTTTGCCACTTTATTTTGAATATTATCTTTATAACTTTGTAATGTTGCATGATAAAAGTATAATGCACTTAATTTTCTGACCTTAAATTGTTTGAATAAAATTTCTGACGAATGAGTAGGGTTTTTTAAAAATTTGTTATTATTATTATTTTTTAGTGATATAAATTGTTTGTGTTTGATTTGTGTATTATGTATCTCCCCATCCTATAATGCCGTATTAATATTATTATTATTACCTTATAACGAAATAAACGCCCACTTAAAATTTGTTTGTTTTATTTTACTAAGTATATTAAATTACAATTTTACTTCTATTAAATTATAGTTTTTTTGTACAAAATTTTTGAAAATACAAATACGTTATGAAATATGCAATTTGACCAAAGTGTTTTTTAAACATATATTCATTGTCTTATGAGCCATCTTGGTGTTGTCATTTAAAACCAAAAAAACGATCGCAGCGCCATAATTTATTTTCTACACTTAATTGCCAAACTGTAGCGTTGTCACGAGCCCAAAAACCGGATTTATTTAAAAAAAAAACTATAAATTTCTAAAAATTTTTAGTAACATTTTCGTAATCTTAGTAGAAAAATCTATCCACACGATTTTTTCCAAGTCCTTTTGAAATCCATGCAAGTGGCCTATTGCGTACGGTTACCCTACGTGACTATCACAAATTATGGCCCTATGTCTTTTTCTTAAATTGTTAACACCTCCCCCTTCCCTGACCCTGACATAGGTAAATATAATAATAAATACTTACATATACAGCTGATTTCGCAGATTTAGGAAACCGTTACCGAACTCTCTTCAGGATCTGCTAAAGTATAGTCTGTCAAATAAGAGTAGAAAATATACAAAATGCAACTACAAAATTTTTAGGCTGGCAACACCAATTTATCTGTCAAATAATCTTTTTGTGCAATGACACTGCAAATATAGAACACTGTACACATTTAAAAAAAAACATTTTTTTGTTAAAAAAAATAATTTAAATCGAAGAAGGACTGTTGTTAAGGTACCTACTTAATGATTGGCTTTCATTTAATTTAACAATAAACAAAAAAAAGTACAAAAAAAACCGACTTCAAAAAAAAAACTATTCCAAAACAAAATAATATGCACTAAAAAGTAAAAAAAGCGCATTTTTCTACAACTTAATAATCAACTTACATTTTCTACTCATCAATAGGTAGGTACGATTGTTATTTTTGGAGTTTGGAGATTTAGGGAAATGAAGAAGAGGAAGTTCTGGGAAGGAAAAAGGTGGGTAGGGATCTGGGGGTCAGTGTGTCCAGGAGTGACGAACGTATGAATCCATTCATCCCACTGCGATGCAAAGATCGAATGAGTCCGGTTGGAATAGTCAAAAGGATTCCCTCAACCAGTCTCTCCCGATCCGGCCTGATCTCCAGTAGGTGGGCAAAAGCATCCATCACCAAGACCTAGCCAAACCTCACCCTATGAACTCGGGAACCTCAGCTAAGTCACCAAATGTAGCAAACCACTTGGGGAGACCTATGGCAGAGGTGTTGGTTATCCAATAAATGGTTCCCGGGGCGGCGATACCCATACCCGCCTCGTAAATTGTAATATACCCGAGTTGAGTCAATTGTTACCTTATTTGCGCAGTTTTTCAGGCAAATTGTAATATTTCATCAGTCCGAAGACTCAGTTATTTTAACGACTTTTATCTTTGATGTCAGTCCGAAATGGTCAAATTAGCTTTTGGAAATTCTTGGAAGTTGTAAGTCGGTCCGTCTCTGTTAATTATATTTTAAGCCTACAAAATCAATAAAAGGAACCGATCGGCCAACAAAACTTTAATTTCAGTTTCACACTCGTCGGAGAACTACAATGACCACCAGTAAGTTCTTTAGTAAATTATTTATACCTGGCCAAAAACAACTTATAATGCAATTGTTATTTAATTTTCACCATTTTGTTAATTTAAAACAAAAAAAAATTAATATATTTATTCTTGTTGTTTTTCTTTAAAATTGTATTTTACATTTAAAAAAAAATCCTAGTTGTTTGAACCGTCCTCAAATTTGACATCATTAATTCAGCTACGCAGGCAATAACCCAAAGTGATATTTAGGACATTATTGTCACTTTTGACGATTCTAGGTTTTTTATGTAGGGAGATTTTGTTTGAAGACGGAAAAGAGGTTATTTTAGAGGTTTAGATTCCAAGCATTCGTGCACTGAATTTGAATTATCGTATTTTAATAGCGTCAATTAGAAAACCCAAATTCTACTATACGACATCTCCGAGCTAATCGCCACCCAACCAACATTAACTCTTTTACCCATAGTGACAATTTTCTTGTAGAAACTGATTTATTGCGGAATGGAGCTGTATTGCTAATATGTCTGTTGATGATCTGTTCACACATAACTGCTCAGACTCGAGGATGTGACTATATGATGGGTGTACGTATTCTATTTTATTTACTCCCAACTACAAAATAGAGAAAAATGAAAGAGTTGTAAAAGCACAGCAAGAAGGGAAAATTAAATAAAACCCGATTTTGTCAAAAGTGAAGTGAAAACTTCTTTAGCACCGTTATGATTTGAAACTCGATGAAACGGAAGCGGGCGACACTAAAAAGAGGCAAACGCATATATCTGTAGGATTTAGCCTGCGGGAGAATGAGAGAGAAATAAAATATTAATTTATTTCACGAGTACTCGGTTCCAATATAATACGATAGATCCACGGTCCCACTCAAGCCTCCTTTGGTCTAGTGGTATGAAGCGCCTGACGAACCTTAGCCGCCGGATGTTCAGCGGATTAAGGGGAAAATCCTATGAAATCAAATTTTTATTTTTTTTTGTAAAATCAATATCCAATCTTCAAACCACTACAAAATGACCAAATGTATAGGAAAAAGGGCACTGGAATTCGATTGTTAAAAAAAAGTGCTTCGTATTCTCAGCACTCTTGTCTACTTTAGTTTTCTGATGGTTTCACCTCTACCGCGTGTGAATTGCAAAAGTACTCTGATTTTTTTTTTGTAGAATCAAACTTCAAAATGTCTAAAACAAAATTTGTGAAATCAAATGAATAACCAACCTTTGGCTTTCGATGAACAGAATGAAACGATAAATTATATTTTTAAATTTACAGTTGTACCGAGACACGACTTACCGTTTTTATGCTAAAACCTATGCAGGACCAGGTTCAGAAGCAATGACATGCAGGTGGCGGTTTATATGCCCCGAAGGTTACAAATGTGTTATGGTTTGCAAGCGTATACGTATACCGGTAATTTCAATTTCAATTCAAAACTTGTACTTTATTAGGCACCTACATGGAGAAAAGTATTTAATTCCTATTACAATAGTTAACGATTTAAAATTAAGGGTTCCTTTTCTCCTTCCCCTTGTGCCTAAGTTTCGACTTCCGAATCCATCCAAAACAGTTTCTGATTTATAGTTAATATTCATATATTTATTAAAGTTAAACGTCCGTAAAACGGCAATGCTCCGATACATTACAGAGAAGATTACAAATTTGAGGTTCATGTAAAGGTCATGGGGGCAGTTTTCTATTTTGTGACTTCCGTCAAAAGATAGTTGCTAAACTGTCCTTACTCCTTAGTGACATTGAAAATGTCGTGCAGAAATGGTCAATACAGAATCGTTAAGCAGTTGAGTCGCTCTGTTGATTAGCACATTCTGATAGAAGTCTGACAAAAGTTCTTGCTTAAGAACAAGGATGGATAAAGGAATGGTTAGCACCTATGTATATTCTCTCATCTACAAGTAACGCAAAAAACTCTTTTATACTTTTTCTGTTTCTAGGATTTGGTTTTGTTACAATGGAGCTATATTCTAGGATATTGCATATTTAATTTTATAATATAGATACTTAGTTCTCTAAGACTTTTCAATTTACATAAACTGTATAACGTCATTCTAATACGAGGTCGATGATGCAGAGGCAGATATAGACAATGATATCCAGTTCCCAGCTCGCAAAGAGGTCAGGATTTTTCATAACCTTATTTACGGAATTGATTTTAACAGAAATAATAATTGATCTTTCCAGACTAGAAAAAACTGCTATGGTGATAGGATAATGTATTCTATATTTGGTGATGGGGACTTGGAAAACGCCGACAGGGTTTGCACAAATGGATCACTTCACATAGAGTCCATTCATAACGAACTTGTCGTGGGTGAGGAAACAAAAAATTATTAAACATATCTATGCATATTGAGAATTTTACCAAAAAATAATAAAAATATTTTTCTTGGTTGTATCTGTGCCTCCATGCTCCTACTACTCACAACAGTCAGTCTCTGACCGAAGATTTTCATATAAAAATATAATATTTTACATATCCATCCACATAGCATTGTATTGTTAGACATTGCCATCGACCTTTTTTTTTAATTGTCCATTTTTTTATGTTCATATATTTTAAATGTATATTCCATTTAGTTATAAATTAAACATTCTATTTCCAGAATTTAACAACATAAATTTTGATATGTTTTAAGATTTTCACGGCCAAAAGAATTTTCGTTATTTGTTTTTGGGGTGTTATGCCGTGTTGCGCTCCCTCCTTAGTGCAACACCCCAAAAACAAATAACGAAAATACAAATTTTGTCTATGTGGACTTCAGAACATTGAGATTAATTAATTAAAATTACAATGCCTTTGGCATTTTTTGCTAAACCCTTTTACTAAATATTTTTTAAGAATTATAAATAAATAGTGTTCTCGATAAATTTATTTACGGCATCTTAAAATTTTCGAAAATTATTGTAGGGTGACCTTGAACAAAACTATCTACTAATACTAACACTTTTTGTGATATATGTTTCGACTAATACTAACACTTTTTGTGATCTATGTTAAGACTATTTATTTTAATTTTTCCATAAAAGGTAACGGAAACAATAAGTAATGAATTACATGAGTATTTTTACATTTACAGGTCTGAAAATCTCGCGTAATAGTAAGGGAGCTGATTTCGATTGTCTCGTAACGGCAGAAATAAATAAGTAGCTTTTGGTTTTTCATTACTTTTTTGACGAAGAAATAAATTTTATCTCGGATGTGTTTGCTTTCATTATGGATAAAAACAAATAAATATGTAATAACCAGTATTTCAGTTTCCTAACAATAAAAAATAATTAAAATTCCTGCTGTGAACACATTTATTTCTACTATTTATACAGATTGATATTATTTGTTACTTTTTATGCAAATATTATATTTCTTAAAATAATAAAAATTAACAATTAAAAAAAATTTGCATTTGGATTGACTAAATAGGGGTGCCCGAGTTGATGGGATGAGGATTGTCCGGGTCTTGGCGGCGGATGTGTCGGCCCACCGGCTGCGTGACAAGCCGGATCGGGAGAGACTGTTTGAGGAAGACCTTGTGACCTCTCAAGCAGAACTCTTTTGGAACATCGCCTTGCACCGCAGTGGGAGGAATGGATTCATACGTCCGTAATTTCTGGACCCACTGACACCCCAGATTCCTACCCTCCACTCATACCTTATCCTTCCCAGATTTTCCTTCCTTCCTTCCTTTCCTTTAAAAGACCCTCCACACAACATCCCCAAAGATGACATAGGCCCCGAGGGAAAATATTTTCCTCAGGGCCTCCTGTGTGGAGCTATTGTAAAAAAAAGGTCGTTATTACCTACCACGCCAGCAGAATTCCTTGACAATTCAGGACGCGAACACCGTGCCAGAATTTTAATTGATACCGGTAGTGAAATCTCGTTCATATCCAAAAAACATATAGTACATTGGGGTTAGAGTCGAAAAAATGGTCAGGTAATATTATTACAAAGCAACAGTAAACAATGTACAAGGTTTAGTTACTTGTAAAATATTTTCCTTGCAAAATCGTTCTTGTGTATCAGGGCAGGCAGTAGTAATCTCAAATATCCCATCAAAACTTCGAAGAGAAGAACATTTAAAGAATTAAAAATTAAATTAAATTAAACTAAATCTCGCAGATCCAGAATTTGATAACCGGGAGAGATAGATTTCCTAATGGGGTATGACTTGAAAGCAAAAATATGGAGACAAGGTTATATTTCAAGTCGTAAATGTAATTTGATGGCTGTGAATACAATTTTCGTATACATAACCATGGGCTCAAGTGTACAGGGTTACGATTCAACACAAACCTTTGTGATGTCAGCTTCAACTGCAGTCGATCACAGCGACTTAAATAACGCGGTATGACGTTTCTGGGAAGTCGAGGAGATTTCTAACGAAATTATTCAAAATAAGAAAGATAATGAACGCGAAAACATATTTCAGTCAACAGTTAACCGGGATGGGTGCGGCAAGAACATAGTGGTACTAACTTTTAAAAATAGATCTCAAGTAGATATGGGAAGCACATACGAAATCGCACTTAAGAAATTTAACAATCCAGAAAAACGTTTGTCGTTCAA
The DNA here is from genome assembly GCA_917880885.1 of Limnephilus marmoratus. Taxonomy (NCBI): domain Eukaryota; kingdom Metazoa; phylum Arthropoda; class Insecta; order Trichoptera; family Limnephilidae; genus Limnephilus; species Limnephilus marmoratus. The sequence continues at coordinate 36,724,725 of OU862920.1, read as the reverse complement.
CTTTAGCGGAACATTATCGTAAATACACGAAGGACTTTTTAGAGCAGGGCTTCATGTCAAGAATTCCTCAATCTGAGATATAGAATACGAATAATATTCGACTTTATACGGTTGTGCAAAAATTAGTAATGATATCAAAATTCAGGTGGGCTTTGACGCCTCCTGTAAATCAGCAATTTTCATCGAACGATTTATTTATTTTATTTATTACATAAGATACATTTATTCAGCAAAAATAACATAATAATAATATTTCAAAATAACTGTAAATATTAAAATGGGTACAAGTGTTATTATGTCTTGTTTGTCGATATTAGTTCCTAGCTAGGCAGATTGCCCGTTCTAAGGAACCAAATGCTGGTGAAAAATGCCAAAAATGTATTCTGTACAAAAAATAAAGTGTTTTTTTTTTAGATTAAATATATACTAAGTTTTTACTGATTGTGCCATTTAATAGTTAACCATGTAAAATTTTAAGTGACATTATTTAATAATTTTTCAGACTCAACCCTACCTAAGCCAATCAACCATTTATTTATTATTGAACCAATGCATGTCATTTTGCATGTTTTAATGTTTAATTCTGGGGGGATTTTATTATATAATTTCGGTCCGAGATATGCATATGTCTTTTGGAACTTCGACGTATTGCTCCCTGGGACCACAAGATCCTTTCTGGTGTTACTTCCTGTGGTGTATTTATGATCAATTTTATTAAGTTTTTCTAGATTTTTGTGTATTTGGATAATAACCTTTTTTATGTAGTTTTGACGAACATCAAGTACATTCAATTTTTTGTAGAGCTGATCGCTAGAAAACCTATAGGGTTTACGCATAATGACTCTAATTATGGATTTCTGGGCCTTCACTAGTGGATCTAAAATTGTTCTACCTGACGCTCCCCAACCAATACAACCATACGTTAAGATGGGGTTGCATAATCCGAAATATATTTTTCTTAGGTCTTTCTGGTTGATTATATTTCGTAATACAAAGAATATGTGGATCAATTTTCTCACCCTTATTGTGAGGTTGTCGATGTGATATTTCCACTTAAGGTGGTTGTCTATAATAAAGCCTAGATATTTGATGTTTTTCACACTTTCCAAAACTTCACAATTGCAGATAGAATCCATATTATCGGAATTACAGTTACGCTTATGTATTTTTGTTGTGTGTGATGTACTAGGTTGTCCTTTTATAGTTGAGCTGAATCTTATGTATTTAGTTTTTGCTATATTTAGTGTAAGTAGATTTTTGTCAAGCCATTGTTTTATCGCTTTGATTCCACTTTCAGCATGTTTATGTGTTTGAGTCCAGTCGTCTCCTTCAAATATAGCTACCGTATCGTCAACGAATGTTATAATTTTTCCGCCTACTTTTAGTTCGCATAACTCATTTATGTAGATTATAAGTAGAAGAGGTCCCAATGTGCTTCCCTGCGGTACCCCAAAGTTAGTCTCTAGTGATTTACTCACTGTTTTGCCCATTTTGAGTTGCTGGCTTCTACCCGTTAAGTAACTCTTTACCCATTCGTAGGGCATACCTACAATGCCAATATTTTTTAATCTTTTGAGGAGTAATTTATGAGAAATTGTATCAAAAGCCTTGGCTAAGTCTAAGAACAGTGGAGGTAATTCACCTCTTACCCGCCTTTGTATAAGTAACTGATGGTTACTCCTTCAAGGCTCTCGCAAGATTCTAATTTTTTTTGTTAAACGAAGCTACATTTATTTATTTTGAACGAATCTAGACCTCCAGTGTCCATGCATACGTTGTTAGTAAGCAGTATGCAAGTGCTTAACAGGAAAAACAAAATGCAAAAAATAGGTTAGTAAGACAAAGATTAATTAAACAGGGCAAAAGAAAAACTCATTCATGAGGCTCCATGAGGCGGCATTGCATCTGTAAAAACCCGAAAGCACCTGCATAAAATATAGAACATAAGTAATACAATAACTCTCAAATCAATTGGCAAGTACCAACAAAAAATGTGAATGGCTTTCGGTCTGATCATAAATCTGATCATAAGTCTGATCATAATACAACAATAACATTCAATGACAGCTGTCGTGTTTTTATTTCTCTCTAGAAATATCGCAAAATAAAACAAATTTAAATATTTATATTTCAAATAACTTTTTAATAGTGAGTGTTGTTATAACTTGTTATATTAGTCAATATTCCGTGTCAATATGACTACTCGGGCAACTGCAAAGACTGCACTAAATAATACGGATACACAACTCCTTCAACTCCTTGACAAAAAGTTTGAAGAATTTAAGGTGCAATTTCTGGAAATCGTCAGAAACGAGTACAAAGAAGAAATCGAAGAATTAAAAAATAGAATATTAACTCTGGAAAAAAAAATTGACACAAAAAAAACAACAATCTTGAAAAAACCCTGGAACAAAATGCTGTAATTCAAAGTGAATTCAACCAATTACAAAAACAATTGGATGCTAACGAACAACACGCGCCTATTAATAACATAGAGATCATTGGGATACCAGAAAAAAAAACAAGAGAACCTGACAGAGATTATCAAAAATATCTATTCAGAATTAAAAATAGTAAGCCCTGACGAAATTGAATACGCCACCCGGGTCACCCCTAAGGAGAAGATTGAAGGAAGACCGCGAAATATTATTGTGAAACTAAAGTGCAGAAAACAAAAAGATGACATCATGGCTGCAATCCGGACGAGAAGAGGCCTAACAGCTGAGGACATTAACTTAAATGGGAAACATCGGATCTACATTAATGAACATTTAACTCATAAAAACAAAGTACTCTACAAAAAGGTCAGAGAGTTTACCAAAATTAATAAATTTAAATTTTGCTGGATTAAAAATTGTAAAATTTATGTGAGACTAAATGAAAACTCAGATCACTATTGTATTAACTCTTATAACGATCTAGAAAAACTAAAAAAATACAATATTTCCATCAATAACGCTTAGAACATAACAGTAACTTTCAAATTAACTATATTGTATCTTAAAATGGATTCTTTAGAATTGTACTATCAAAACACAAAAGGTCTCAGAACTAAAACGAATTATTTTCTTCAAAATGTACTATTAAACAACTATGACATTATATGTCTCAGTGAAACATGGCTTAACAATTCAATCTTTAATGAGGAACTATTCGATCCAAGATATCAGGTTTACAGACGAGATAGAGATTACCATAACCTTAATCAGAATCGCGGTGGTGGAGTTTTAATTGCAGTAAAAAATAAATTTATTTCTGATCAAAAAATAGAATGGAGCTCTGAGGCGGAAGACATATGGGTAACGCTTTCACTTCCTGGTAAAAAAATTCACATATGCACCTCATATATTGCACCTGATAGTAAGCACCTCATAAATATTACGTCTCACATAAACAAAACTTCACAAATTATGACAGATAACAATAATGATAGATTCATTTTGGTTGGGGATTACAATTTACCTCACTTACATTGGCTACCAATTAATGAAAACTGTGATTATATGTGTAGTGAACCGATCAATTCATTAAACCCAGCCCATTTGAACTTTACAGAATTTTTGTCATTTAATAATCTGAAAAAATATAACTCTCAGAGTAATAGTATAAATAATCGCATTCTTGACTTAGCTGTGAGCAACATACTACTGAAAATTACGTCTAATAATATCTCATTAGTACCAGAGGATGTTTATCATAAAACACTGCTAATTTCAATTCCTATTAAAAAAATAAATAAAAACCTGAAAACTAACGCAAATCAAATATTTCTATACAGAAAAGCAGATTATTCAATAATAAACACAAAACTAAATGAAATTGATTGGGATCATAAACTTAACCATTTGAATACTCAACCCGCAACTGACATCTTCTACGATATATTGAACAATATTAAAATAAATTATGTACCAACTAAACCGGCTAAAAACTGTAATTATCCACCATGGTATACGTCATCTCTCATAAAAATAATTAAAGAAAAAAATAAATATCATAAAAATTTTAAAAAATTTCAAAATCCACGTGACTACCAAACGTTTTCACTCTTAAGATCTAGACAAAAACGAATTGCACAACAACTCTACATTAATTATATACATACTGCTGAAAGTAACATGAATGGCAATCCTAAACTCTTCTGGAATCATTTCAATAACATGAAAAAAACACAATCGTCTCTTCCAAGGACAATGCACCTAGATGACAAAAAAGCAGATAATGGCCAAGACATATGCAATATTTTCATGGAATATTTCCAATCAGTTTACATAAATGATAATAACCTACCAACATTAGATATACCAGAAAATACAAATAATATAAATATCACCACGGTCAAATTCTCACGAGAAATAGTCTTAAAAGAAATAAAAGCTCTTGACATAAACACAAGCGCGGGGTGTGATGACATTCCCTCATACTTTATATTTAATTGCGCGGAAACACTTGCAAAACCTCTCTGCATTATATATAATAAATCAATGAACGAAGGCACGGTACCTGAAATTTGGAAAACAGCCTATGTAACACCAATCCACAAAAATGGTGAAAAAAATAATGTTAAAAACTATCGGCCGATTTCAAAACTAACAATATTCCGTAAGTTAATGGAAAAAATTGTTTACAAATATATAAGTCCACAACTGAATCACATCATTACAACAAAGCAACATGGTTTTACAAAAGGCAGAAATGTGGAAAGTAACCTCGTTCTTCTTACTGAATTCATTGTCGATCACATGGACAACCGCACTCAAGTAGATATCATATATACAGACTTTGCCAAAGCATTTGATAAAATTAATCAAAAACTATTACTCAGAAAACTTTGGTCATTAGGTATACGTGGTAATTTATTTCGTTGGGTTACATCTTATATACTTAAGAGATCACAGGCAGTAGCAATAAAGGGTTTCGAATCAGATTTCAGTGAAATTTCCTCTGGGATCCAACAGGGTTCTCATCTCGGACCATTGTTTTTCATTTTATATATCAATGATTTGGTCAATGTTGTTAAATACTCTGAAATAGAATTATTTGCTGATGATGCCAAGCTATACAAACCAATAAAAAGTCTAAACGATTGTGTCAATTTACAACATGATTTAAACAATATATTTACCTATTGCCAACATAATCAACTATTTCTAAATGTCTCAAAATGTCATCATATTACCTTTTCAAGAAATAAAAATAAAACATTATTTAATTATTCTATAAATAACAACAACATTGCAACAGTCTCAGATATTCGTGATCTTGGAATAACCCTTGATAGTAAACTACAATATAACCTTCATATACAACAAATCATAAATAAAGCTTCTAAAATGTTAGGTTTCATCATAAGAAACACAAAACTTTTTAATAGCATCAATATCATTAAGCAACTCTACTTTGCCTATTTACGGAGTCATTTGGAGTTTGCATCAGTTGTTTGGTCTCCATTTTACAAAATCCACACAAACAAAATCGAGGCTATTCAAAACAAATTCCTAAAATATCTTTGTTACAAGTCGTTTGTAAGATTTAATAATTATGTAGAGGCAGCTTCACACTTTAAAATTGATTCATTGAGTGTACGAAGGCATCATATGGATGCACTATTCCTGTATAAAGTAGTCAACAATAATATTCAATGCCCAGAGTTGCTAAATAAAATTCAATTCAATGTACCTGCACGTTCAACACGCTCTTCTGTCCTGTTCAGGGTGGATCAATGCAAGACAAACTGTAAGCAGAATTCTTGCCTGAACCGACTATGCAGTAGTTATAATAGCGTATTTTCCAATGTGGACATTTTCAATTGCAAACTTACTGAATATAAAAGGTCCATAAAAGAGTGTTTCTCTAATGGTTCTTGAATAATGTTATGTTTTTATTGTTTGTATTTCTGTTATGATTTGATTTATATGTACAACCTCTCTCCATGGCTACCAATGTTTTGATAGATTTTTTTTTGTTTTGTAATTTTTCATTTTATATTAAAAAAAATGTTTTGAGTATACATATATATATTTTTTGTTTTATATAATTTTAGATTCATATTCCTTTTTATAAAACTAATTTACTTATTCTTATTATGCTGTCTCAGTAGAAGTAAAGTCACAAGGAGGAAATCCGTAATTGGTTTTATTTTGGCTATTTAATACTATGTACAAACTGAAATAAATATAAACTGTCGATTTCCCGAAAATTAATAAATAAATAAATAAACTACACTTAGCTTCCGTGTCCCTTAGCCAACCACTCAGTGAAGCCTCAAAGAATGTTAACTGAATATTTGGGGTAAAATACCCGAAGACTAAAAGAAAATTCAGCGTTGGGTAGTCAGAGGCAAGACAAAGGATAGTCAAGGTCGTCTGATCAAGTCTCAAGCCTGCACATGTCGTTGGGGGAGGCGCAGATAGATTTGAGAAGGATCTGCAAAATTAGTAATGTAACTAAAGATGAAGCAGGGACGAGGTCCAGCACACTCCCGTATGGGGATAGGGAAAAAAAAAATTGGAGTTCAGTTCATCCAGTAAAACATTGAAACAGTTAAAGAAAAACAAAACAAGGAACATGGCATAAATTAACAGGTAGTATAGTAATTATTAACAAAACAAATCGCAAGGCAATTATATACATTTTTTTAAAACATAGTGAATAAAATAATATAACGCAAATGTAAAATATAACACATAAATCATAACATATAATAAAATAAATTTTAAGAAAATAAAAGAAATAACATATTACAGAAACACAAAACACATAAATCATAACAAATAAATCCAAGCGGTAAATGTAAAGGAATCATGAAGAGTGTCCGTGAATTCAGAAGCAAAATACACCTGGTACCTAAGTTGTTTTACAGCTACTCAGCGACTCTAAGAACAGGCCATCTCTCAACCCAAACTTTCGTGAATTTCCTCAGGCACCCAAAGTTCACCTTAATCGAGACGAGATCTGTATTCCAAGCAGGTCTCGTAATAACTTGTAAACCATCAATCATTTCGTCTCGAGCATCCGTCAAAATCTCACAGTGCCACAAAATGTGCTCGGCTGTTTGGTCAGTATCACCACAAGCGCAATTGGGATGGGATGATAGAGCCAGTCTGTGAAGTCTACCTCTAAACTCCCCATGCCCAGAAAGCAATTGGGTGATATGGTGGTCCATTAAAAAATATGCCCCTTCCATTCTGATTTTAACTGATGGAAAGAAGGAGAAGGTCCATCTTCCCATATTCGATCTATCCCATCTCATCTGCCATTCACTCAGCGTTTTCATTCTCATCATCTTTAGAAGTTCAGGGACTGCTCCACCAGGTATTAATTCAATACCAAGGTGGTTTACAGGTCTTCCTCTTTTCAGACACTTCTTTGTCAAAACTTCCCTAATTTCTAAATCAATTGGCAAAATGCCAGCCAAAATTGGCAAAGCATCCGATGATACTGTTCTGTAGGCTCCTGAAAGCGCCAGTAAGGGGATTCGCTGGCCCCCTCTTAAGCGCTGAATGAATAAGTGAATTACCGAGTCGATGTTCCCATACACAGGCACCATATGAGACTTGTGCCACATATACGCATCTGTATAATAGACGGAGAGCAGGGAAACGTAAACCCCATTCAGCAGTTGAGATTCTTCTCAGTTTTAAGAAGAGAGCCTGGGCCTTACTAGAAACGCTTTTAACGTGAGTCAAGAACGAGGACGATCTGTCTAATGTAACGCCTAAATATTTAGTACTCTCTACAAAACGGATTGCAGTATCTCCCATTTTTATGAAAGGGTTTCTACCTCTACTGAGGGATCCTTTCATAAGGAGACCTACGGTCTTATGGAGAGCAAAAGTCAGTCTGTTTTCCTTTCCCCAGTTAAGAATCATTTTCAAACCTTCTTCAGCTTTATTTTCAACTTCTTTTCTACTGTCCCCAGAGACCAAATACAATTTGTCATCTGCGTAATCAATCGCAATAGTGCCTTCAGGTAAGGGTAACCTGGAGGAGTCATCGAATAAAATATTCCAGAAATCCGGTGCAAGGGGAGAACCTTGGGGACAACCCATGTCCACATTTCTTTCAATGATGCAATCACCAAAAGAAATTATAATTTTTCTATCTTTAAAATAATCGCAAGATATTTTAAAAAGTTTTCTTGGACAATTACGATTTTTTAATTTAGTCAAAATCATCTCCCACCATGCATTATCGAAGGCACCAGTTATATCTAAGAAGATACCGATTACGTACCTCTTTGTGCAGACCTTCACCCAGTCAAGCGCAGTCATAATAGCGTGCTCCGTGGACTTACCTGGTACGAATCCATATTGATGTATATATGATGGTGTTAATGTTTCTCGTTGACGATTTTGAATAATTTTTTCCAATATTTTCCCCAATACAGGAAAAAGTGTTATTGGTCGATAAGCTTTAACATCAGTTCTTTCTTTGTCGTTCCCTTTAGGTATGATCCTGAGCACGCCTTTCTTCCATATAGAAGGGAAAACTCCCCTTCTCATACACGTTTCCATAACCTGAAAGAGTTCTTCCTTGGCATGGATCCATACATACCTCACAATTATACTATTCAATTTATCATGCCCTGGTGCCTTCCTAGGACTTAAACCCTTAATTATAATTTCTATTTCAGCTTTAGTTATTTTAGAAATTCTTTCCTCCTGGGAGAGGATTGGAGGAATCCGTGATTGATTTCTAATCTGTTGGTGGTGGTTGCTTTCCCCAATGACTGAATCTAAGGGAACTAACTTTCCCAGAAGTGTATTGAGAGTAGTCACCACGTTAATACTCTCAACGTTCCCGTTATCATTGTCGATAACACTAGATAAAAACCGATCAGAACCTTTACCCGTTTTTTCAATGGCGCTACGAATATCCCATGGGTTAGAGTTACCAACATCTTTAACCCAGTTATGCCAAGCAGCTCGTTTAGCCAAAAGTACAGCCGATTTGAAAGCTTTACGAGAGCTACTAAGTTGTCTCCTGAGGGTGGATGTCTCCTCCTCCGTACATCCAACCCGTCTAGAGACACCTAAAGCTCTGTAAGCTCTCTTAAAGGTGCCCTTTAGCAAAGTCAGCTCATTCGACCACCACGGAGACCTAATAATCGACTTCGGGTTTGTTCTTCCCAGAGCCGATTCAGCAGCTGATACTACGGCCGCGTTGAAAAAATTCCCCAAATTGTCCGGATCTCTAGCTGCTACGTCATGAAAACCCCTTAAAGTATCACGTAGAGCATCCCCAAAGTTATCCCAATTCGCCCGAGTAGTTTTGAAGTTCCAGGAGGATCTTGGAACTTCGGTCTTCTTGACACCCACCATATAAGTTATTAATCTGTGATCAGAATTAATAGCACATTCGTGGACCTTCCATTTAGAAATCTTGGCCGCAATCGATACAGAGCAAAGAGTTAAATCAATATTGCTCTCACCATGTATGTTACTGAAAGTAAAAATACTTCCAGATTCATTGATTAAAGAAAGACCTTGCGCCGCAATAAGGTCTTCGACGGCATCTGAACGTTCCGTCCGTTGTTCAAAATTGTCAAACCACATTGGTGAGCGAGCATTAAAGTCTCCTCCAATAACTATGTTACGTCCTTTAAGCGCGTTAAGTGCGCGCGTCAGGCTCAAGATATGAGGTCCTACTGGATTACAATATTTGAAATAGACTGAAATTAAAATAATTTCAGTATCTCCAAAATTAAGTGAAACACAAGTTTGGTACTCGTTTGACAGTCCCACAAGAAGGAGGGGACTGATTAACGAAATGTTAACCAGGACTCCCGCCCCCAGTGCTGGATCAATTTCGAGTACCGCACCCGGATATTGAACAGGCGTTCTACCTAACCAGGTGTATTGCTCCTGAATGAGCAAAATGTCAATTTTTTTGTCAGTCATAATCTTCAGTGCCTCAAGCGTGGCCACTCGAGATCTCTGAAGATTTATCTGACCAAGGGAAAGAATGTTATTAGAAGCCATAGTCGGTTAATCTGACTTGTGCTTCAATTGCAGCAATTTGGGCTGGGCAAAGTCGATCTCCAGTACTATGTGAGGCAGGTTTTTTAAAACGTGTACAAGTTGCACAGACGGCAGCTTGTGACTTCTTGGGGCAATTCTCCACATCGTGGCCAGTAGTTGCACAGTGGCGACAAGTGGAATGCTCCTGCGTGCATGCTTTACTTATGTGTCCATACTGTTGGCATTTAAAACAGCGGGTAGCACCAACGTAGTCCCGTGCACGGCAGGCATTCCACCCAAGGAAGCACAAACCACTGTCAATGAGAACCTTCCTGACCTCAGGATGACATGTCAAAATCATGTTCATATTAGCGCTATCCCTTTTACCAAAAAGAGAAACCCTTCTCATCGTTCTTAAATAGTCATCCTTTGAAACATTACATTTACCATCAATGTTGTTCTTAAAAATTTCCTCAAAAAGAGCCGAATCCAGAGAGGGATCTCCTTTTGGGACATCGTATAAAACAATTTTAGGTAATCTGCCTTGGGGACTTACAATTTTGATTCCTGTAGCAGTTAGTTTTTCAACTGCCTTTATAATATTATTGACATCTACCGCTGTAGTAGTCTGCAGTGCAATACCTCCGCCCTTAATTTTCCGAAACCGTCATCACGAGGATTAAGAACAGATGTTAACTTTTTTGTAGGTCCTCTGATGTTTTACCCTCCGGGATTGTCGGATAAAATAGGACAGTAGGCTGCAGGGAAGGAGTGGGTCGCTCTAATCCATTAAGAACCAGTTTCTTTGACTGATTTTCACCTGAAGTAACCCCCGCATAGGTCTTTCTCTTGAGTGGTTCAGTAGGCGTCGTTGAAATTTTGTCCGTCTTTTTGATAAGAATGTCAATTTTTTCTGAAATGCTTGATGGTACATCCAGAACTTTTGAAAGCGTTTCTGCTCTTGAGATGGCCGCAGCATGTGTGATTGCCAAAGAGGTAAGGCATCTCCTCATCTCCTCAATTGATCCTAGGATGGAGGAGCGATCATCCTTGTTTGATTTGTTCTTGCCATTAATTACAGTTGAAATAAAAAGCATTTGGTTGATAATTGGTTGGAAGATATCAACTGATACATTACTGTCAATAATCCTCTCAGATTCTTTAGACTCTTCAGGAATCATCTTGAACCAATCATCTTTAACCGGATCCTTGAGTGCATTGACATCATTTTTATTAACTGACGCAGATATAGACGCAGAGGTGGATGGTCGTACACAACTATTAGCTGTTAAGTTAGGATACTCCATCCTCATTCTTCGAAAACTTTCATCATCTTCTGAATCAGACGATGCCATGATAAAAAAAAAACAAATTAAAAAAAGAAGAGGAAGATGAAATTTGGAAACGGTCACGGGTTATAAATTAAAAAAAATAAATAAATGAACATAATTTTAACACCGAAAAAAAAAATTAAATGTATTAAAATCATTAACACTAAACAACACTGACAAATGGAGTTATTAAAAAAAAAACAAACTTGTTGTCAGGGACCTTGTCCCCGACAGGAAAACACCAAATTCAAAATGTAAACAAATAAATTTTGATTAGAATGTCAGAAAAATTTCTCAGACTTTAAATGTCAAAATGCTTTTAAATTAAACAAAAAACAACAAAATATATGTTGGGATGCACCGAAATTATAAAATTAGGTTAGGGAAGAAGTCCCATAACCCAAATATTACAAAATTAAACCTTCGCGAGCGATTTTATCCGGTTTTATTTTGAATTGAAACGAGAGAAAATTAAGCACGTGCAACCGTAATGGCGGCAGGAACTGAACTCCAACTTAAGTCTAAGAACAGGGCAATGTTTTTCTTTTTGCGATCTATATTTCCAGAAATATGTTCTGTAAATTGCGCTATCGCGTCGTCCGTTCCCCTCCCCGGCCGAAAGCCGAACTGATTTTTGCTTAAAAGTTTTCGGCTCTCTACATAGTTACTTAATTTGTTTTTAAATTTTTTTCTATAATTTTTGAGATAGCACTCAACAAGGATATTGGCCTATAATTGCCCACTTGGTTTTTGGGTCCATTTTTGTAGATTGGTACTACTAAATACTTTTTAAGATGGTCGGGGAAAACCCCTGAAGTAAAACTTTTCTTAAAAATGTTCGATAAAGGTGATGCAATATTGTGTTTAATAATTTTTAGTGTATGAGTGTTAAGACCGTCAGGACCTTTCGAATGTGTATTGTTAAGATTGTCAATAATTTTTAAAACCTCTTCCTTTGTCGTAGGTGAGAATTGAAATGAGAAAGAATTGTGTTTTGTTTCTATTGCAGATGCCAGTGAATCTTCAGTTTCCTTGGTGACACTTAGGATGTTTTCCGCAAGGTTAGACCCAACCGTTATAAAGTATTGATTAGTGTGGCAAGCAATTATATCCGAATCAGTGGTGGCTGTGTTTCCAATTAGGAGTTCGTTAATATTAGGGTCAATTTTATGTTTAGTATTGGTAATTTGTTTAACGATGTTCCACATGTTTTTACTAGATGGATCTTGGTCGAGTTGATGCTTATAGTATCGTTCTTTTGCCTTACGCATAACATCTTTACAAATGTTACGATACTTACGGTAATTCTCTTGTTTAAGAGTGTTTTGTGGGTCTTTGGTCGCCACTTTGTGTAAATGATTTATTTTGTGTATAGCTTTTACAATACCACTGCTAATCCAAGGAGTAAGTTGTATTTTTTTATGTGCAATGAGTTTATCTTTTGAATTTTGTGTTAGAAGCATGTTGATTTTGTTAATAAATAAGTTGAGGGCATAACTGTTAACATCAGTCACTCCACATACATCTGTCCATGTTTCATCATTTAGATCCCTAAGTAAATCCTCATAACAGATGGTTGATGTAAACTGGTTATATTTTACTTGCTTTTTAAGAGATATGTTTGGAATGCTTATTGCTGTTGTATAGTGATCAGTTATTGTATTGTGTATAACAAATGCACTGGAAGCCATAATATTTCTGGTATTTATGTGATGTATTTATTTATTAACATGACATGCTATTATTTTGAACCCTGGTAGGAACTGTAATATTTATAGCGAAGTTGTTTTCTGCCATGGCGCACATGTAATCGTGACATTGTCGGTGTATAATTCCAAATGTGTTAATATTTATATCTCCCATCAATATTTGTTGTTTGAAGTTACTAATTTTTTTTAGTTCAGATATGAGATTATCCAGAAATGGATGTATGTCGTGGAATGATGGTGATCTGTAAATGGCTAAAATACACAGATATCCATTAATTACTATTTTCAGATAATTTGATTGACTGATACAAATTTCTTGAACTTGAGAGTGGATGTCATCGCGAATGTAAGTTACTAAAACTACTGTAAACTCCACTGTTTTGATTTAATTGTTTTGTTGTATGATATTCATGATATCCTGTAATTTGTTTTGCGAGTTATGAGTCATTCAGTCTGCATTCTGTAAGGATTATTATATGAAATCTCGCAGTCAACTTAATGCTATCTAAAAATAAAAGAAAGTATTCAAGATTTTCCATTGTACGGATATTTTGATGTATAATGTTAATTTTGTTACTCCAATTAAATTCTTTGAGTTCATCAATTTCTTCTATGATAAATTCATTGTTTGGCTCTCCTATATTATCTATTTCCATATACGCGTTTAAACCAATTTTATTTAATTTATATTATTAAATGTTATCTTAGGATCGCTGAGTTTTATGCCTGTATTTAAAATTCCAAAGAGGGTGATTAGACAATATAAATATTTTAATTTAAGGAGTTTGGTATTTGTTGATGGAGATAATGCTAGTGTTTGGTTCATTTTGAACGGTATTAATAATAGTTTGAAATACTTTGTGTATAATATGGTGATAAATGGGATGATACGATAGTGATTTTGATGTTTGGTGCTTACTGTAGAAAATAATAATAATAGTATAATAGAAAAAACAGTACCTTCTAGTCATTTAATGTCCGTTAGCTTTTGCTCCGAATCTATCAGTATCGGGCTCGAATTATCGTCCCTTTTTGCAAAAATTCTCCCAGCCTTTGTCCAGACATACCTATAGCTGTGTTCCCGTGCTAACTGCCTGGCCAGAAACCATAATCGTTTAGCTTCAAAAGTTATAGGTAAACATATATTGGGCTTCTGGGACCTGATATACCTATAACACTTGTATTCTTGGGGATTGTTTATATTGGGGTCCTAAATTACAAAATAAAATAGGTCATACATATCTTATTAAAGTTCCGTCTATATCCAATAATATTCACTAAGGATATACAAAATTTTTTGCAAATTCGAATCAAAGAAGGGGGTACTAGCTTTCAAAGGATTCTTTAGGGATTTTTTTCTCTCTTACAGCCGGTAGGGCAATATAAACTCGGCAAATCACGTTCGGAATGACTTCTTCGCCCTACTCGGCAATTAGGACGTGACATCTGCTAGTGAAGGGTGATGTTGCACAATTTCCAAAGGCTTCTAAGGCACTATTGTCGGATACATCATTGACGACATTGTTATTGGCGAATGGGAGCTCGCCAGCGCCTCTCAACTTTGAGGGAGCGAAAGAACTCCTTGCAAAATGAGGTTTTCAATTAAGGAATGGATGAGTGATTTGCTTCCGTTATTAAATAAAATCCCAATTAAACATTGGACCTGTTAAGTACTGAATTAATTGATATTTTGAATTCATTATGAGGTGACAGTTATTTAAAAAAAGAATGCTGTTATTTTTTTGTTTGATTTTTAGTTGCTGTCATATTTTGTTAGAGATCAAAAGATCGTATTGAAAAACAGTCAAAATTATTTTAAATTGTGTTGTTTTGTAAATAAATGACTCAATCAGAAAAGAAAGTGTCTTTTAATGTAATTAAAACTAAAAAAACCCCTATCATGGTCCTTCATAACCGGGTTTTGAACGATTTGGATTAAAAAACGTAAATAAACACCAACGGCCAAGAAGATGGAATATAGATATTATAAAAGATGAATACCAGAAGATCATCAAAACAGTGTTAATTCAAGATAAGTGGTCTATTTCCCATCATGATCTCTTAAACACCCTCAATAATTAAAATTAACCTACAATTTTTAACTTCAGTTTAAAATTGCATTATATGATTGAACAATTTAGATTAGAATGAATTTTATGTAAGAATTTTGTCAACATTGTTTTTTCTTCGAACTGTTATCTTTTGTTTTTGTTTCATTACCACGCGATCCATAATTATACACCTGTTTTCTAACCTTGGCAAATAAAGAATTTAAAATATTTTCTTGTTATTTTATCGGATTATTTATCATCGCCAGTTAATACATAGCAGTTACGATGGCTGAGTTAAAACATTTGATAAATAAGCGGTAGGTTTTAAAAGGCAAGCTTACGAGATTTAATCAAGTTCTAAACACATTATCAGCAAACGAGATAAAATTACGCTATGAAAGAATTAAAGATTTGATAAATGAATTCGAAACAATCCAAGATCAGATCGAAAATATTCCCGAGTCAAGCGATGCGAATAACGAGATCCAACGGGAAACTTTTGAAAATCAATTTTTCACCGTAATGGCCGAGGCAAAGGGAAAATAGAATACGTCGAACAAACGAAATTTGAAATTAAATTGCCTAACCTAAAATTGCAAGAATTCAGTGGTGATCAAAAAAATTGGAACACCTTTTTGGAAACGTTTAAAGCTTTAGTTAATAACAATAATTCACTAAGTAACGTCCAAAAGTTTTATTATTTGCAATCGTGTTTAAAGGGTGACGCGGCCAAGATCATCGCAAATTTAGAAATCTCAGAATTAAGCTATCAAGCTTCATGGGAGCTATTGCACGAAAGATATACTAATTTAAGAGCGACGGTACATAAGCACATTCAATCGATTTTTCAATTAAAAGAAATGAAATTCGAAGATCAGACAGGGTTGCGACGATTAATTGACGAAACCAACGTTAATCGAAAGGCATTGCAAAATTTAGGGGTTCCAGTCGAGCAATGGGATGCCTTAATCATATACGTGATTTCAAATAAATTAGATGTAAATACGAGGAAATATTGGGAGCAAATGCCTATAGAAGGCAAACTACCTACCTTAAGAGAATTTCTGAAGTGTTTATCATCACGTGCGCAAACTCTAGAATTGATGCAGACAACATATAGAAAGCCAGTGATCCAAAATAAACCTCAAATTAATAATCTAAAAAGGGCATTTTTATAAGTAAAAAAGGGGAAATGCAATTTTTGCAATGGAGATCATCCTGCAGGGTGCGCCAGAGAAACTTACTTATTTGAAAGTTCAATAAAAACAAAAGCACTGTAGATATTGTAATAATTTTTTTTTATTTGAAAATACAATGTACCAAGTTTTTTTTCATACTGTCTAAAAAATTACATCTTTTAAATGGCGACCCTCATCGCGCATACACTGGTTAAGTCGTTTTTTGAAGTTCTCGTCCACTCTTCTCAGCATATCAATCGGAATATTGGCAATAGCGTCGCGAATGTTGTTCTTCAGGTTATCTATGGTCCGTGGTTGATCGACATAAACAAGGGATTTCAAATAACCCCATAAAAAAATCACATGGAGTCAAATCCGGAGAGCGCGCCGGCCATGGGAGATCGCCTCGGAGAGAGATGAGGCGGTCGGGGAAATGTTGTCGCAGCAAATTCATTGAGTCTCGTGCTGTGTGTGCTACGGCTCCATCTTGCTAACGTGCGACACTTCCACACTACCGAAATGAGTTGACCCACGACAGAATCGAATAGAACGAGTCTGTTAGGAGGAATTTCGAAGCGAGCGCGAAAGGCACGTTGCGTAGCAACAACTGAGCGACCGTTACAAAAGAAGCTCTCGACGGCGAAGGCCCGCTGCTCTCTAGACCACAGCATAATGGCAACTGACGAAAATAGGAAACAAACTTGGGGAAGTCCCCCTCCAGATGCGCCCCGTCCCGCCCCTCTACCTGCCCAACTCAACGGTCGGGAATTTTTTCAAATAAGTAAGTTTCTCTGGCGCACCCCGTATTTATTATTGTAAAAGTTTTTAAAATTAAAAATACAAGATCGTATAGAGTCGATAAAAAGGAGCCAAGCATGTTTCAAATGCTTGAAACCAGGTCATCTTGCAAATGATTGCAAGATAACTTTTAATTGCAAACGATGTGAAAGTGAGCATCATATACTTTGCTGCATAAAGAAGGATTCGGGGTAGAATCCTTGAATTCAGAAACAGATGCTAGAGCAGTATCAATTAACAATTACTCTGCAGTAAGTTGAGTGGAGAAATTAGTATTGTTGTCCACGGCGATGGTTGGTGTCGTCGGTAAAGACAACAATATCTACAAAGACAGAGTAATGATAGATTCTGTTGCTCAATCCAATTTCATGAGAGAGGATTTTGCAAAAAGATTGAATTTAGAATTTAATCACATTAACAAACCGGTTTCGGGAATTCACAAAAATATCACACACATAAGAAAAAGTGTGCGGGTAGAATTGAATTCTTTGAAAACTGATAAAAAAAAAAATAATTTCTTGCTTGATTTTACAGGAAATAACTACAAATATACCGCAAAAAACCATACCCAGGAGCGAGTTTAAACTACCGTCAGGGTTGAAATTAGCCGATCCAAAATTAAATGTCTCCGCACCAATCGACATCCTGCTGGGGGCGGAAGAATTCTGGAACATCCTAACCAATGACCGGGTGAACATGGATAAAATCAAAATCAAAATCATTTATTGTACAAAATTTACATTAAGTACAAAAGGTATAACTTATAGGTACCTACATCCTATTTCTTCCAGTTAACCTAACATGTTGTACAGATTTGAACGCAAATTAAATATAAATATAAAAGTGGTGTAATACATATTGAATTTTTTTAAATTTATTATATAGACATAAATATAAAAACAGTTGTACCTATGTGAGGTATTCACTTAATGTGTAATGAGACCTGTTCAGAAGGAATATTTTTAGTGATGACTTAAATCTGAGTGTATCTTGTATTTGTTTAATATCATGTGGAAGGTTGTTGAATACTTTAATGGCCATGAAAAAGGGTCCTTTTTGGAAAATTGTTTTGTGTTCTGTAAACCTTGTAGCGTGTTTATGTGTAGAGTTTTTTTGTGGAAACTTTTCTGGAGATGATCGCACTAACATGCATAACTCCATTATATATATGTCGGTGACTGTAAGAATTTTCAAATTTTTAAATATAGGTCTACATGAATCCCGATTAGCAGAGTTTGTCATTTTTCTTATACATCTTTTTTGGATGATAAAAACATCTTTGGCGTTTACTGAGTTTCCCCAAAAGATAATTCCGTATTTTATTATTGAATATACATAACCATAGTATGCGGCCATTACCGATTCGATGTTTAATATATTTCTCAGTGTACCTAGAACAAAAGAAAAGCTACTGATTTTGGCTACTATTTTGGATACATGTTCTTTTCAGTTTATATTTGCATCTAGTTGTATTCCCAGCAGTGAACAAGTTTGGGAAGGTTCGATAATATTATTATTGAAGTTTACATTTATGTTTATAGGTGTAGCTTGCACTGGACAAAATTGTAAAATTTGAGTTTTGTTAGTGTTGAGTGACAGATTTTGTGATAACAGCCAATTTGCTATTGATTGACAAGTCTCGTTAATATGTTTAACAAATTCGTCAACGTCTTCATTTCATTCAAACAACAAAGCAGTGTCATCAGCAAACATTGAACATTCTGTGCCAGCAATAATGGGAAGTTCGTTTATGTATATAAGGAACAGGAGGGGCCCAAGAATGCTTCCTTGAGGCACACCCTTGTTGATTGTTCTCCATTTGGATTCTACCATGTACTGCATCATTTTTTCGTCAATGTTTGAAATTTGAACTTTTTGTTTACGATTTATTAGGTACGATTCAAACCATTTTAATGCTAAACCTCTTATACCGACGTGTTCAAGTTTAATTAGAAGAAGCTTATGATCAACATTGTCGAATGCTTTTGAGAGGTCGAGAAAAATACCTACGGTTTTTTTGCTAACATTAATACTTTCCAGAATTTTGTTCATGAAATTGAAGACTGCTTGTGTTGTCGAACGGCCTTTACGGAATCCAAATTGTTGTGGACATATTATCTTAAAGTTTTCGAGAAAGTTGTAAATGCGATTGTACATTGCTCTTTCAAATATTTTTGAAAAATTTTGTAATAAGGATATTGGTCTATAATTTGAGATTTCCTGTTTGGGACCCTTTTTATATAAAGGCACACTAATAGATTGTTTTAGGTGTTCTGGGAAGGTTCCTGATTCAAAAGATTTGTTAATTAATATTTCCAACGGGTAACTCAACGCTTCTGCACTTGCTTTTATAATTTTTATAGGGACTTTGTCAGTGCCGACACTGCTTTTATCTTTCAGTTTTACGATAATTCTGATAATTTCCTCCTTGCTTAGAGGCGTTATAAAGAATGATTGAGACTGTTTGTTTGTGACTGTGTTAGCAGATTGTGTACGTTGAGATGTATTTTGTGGTGGTAGCGAAGGTGCAAAGAAAGTATTAAATTCATTTGCAATGTTTTCTGGTTCTGATACCATGGTATCATTTATTTTAAGACAGATTTTTGGCTTAATTTTAGATTTTAAATTATTTGAGTTCTCTTTTATTATGTTCCATGATGTTTTAGTTTTATTCTGCGCATTTTGAATACGTTGACTATTGTAATTTCGTTTAGCTACTTGTTTTACTTTACTGAGAACTTTTTTGTATTGTTTGTAATGGTTTATGATTGACAGGTCATTTGTGTTTTTTTGTTTTATGTATAGATGTCTTTTTTGTGTAATAGATATTTTAATACCAGGTGTTATCCAATTTATTTGGCGTTTTTGGGGATATCTATGTTGTTTAAAGGGGAAAAAAAGTTTCATACCCTCATTTACTTTATTAATGAAGTACTCATAACTGTCATCAATGGATTCAAACGATTTTAATAGATCCCAACATATTCCTCATAAGTAATTGTTAATTTTTTTTGTATTTTCTTTATTAAATAATTGTTTTTTTGCATACCAAGTTTGTTTTATATTATTTTCTGTTTTTATGTGCATTAACTGTGCCATGTGATCTGATACAGCTAATTCTGTGACTTCCCATGTGTAAGAGCTTTTTGGTATATTTGTACATATATGATCAATTATACTTTTTTATTTCCTTGTATACGAGTGGGTTTATCAATAATCAATCGTATGTTGTATGATTTTAAAGTGGTTTTTTTTCGTTCTTGTAGTGTGTGTCAATGTTAAGGTCTCCGCAGAGTATTATTTGTTTTTTATTGTTTTTGAAAATTTTGTTTAAAAGAAGTTCAAGTTGTTCAAAAAATATATTTATATCGGAGTCATTATAGTAAACTGTACAAATGATCATTTTAAGCCTTGGAATTTCAATGCCAACACATTCTAATACAAATTTTTTTGTTTTTGTTTAACATATTCTAGTTCAGTAAATGTAATGTTTTCATTTAAGTAAATAGAGACGCCTCCGTGAAAATGGCTCTCTCGACAAAAAATTTAACCTAATTTATAACTATTAAAATTAATAGATGTTGCTTCATCTTTCTGTAGCCAGTGTTCGCTAACACAAAATACATCAATGTTTTACAGAATATTTTCTGGTTCTAGGATTTTATTTCAGATGCATTGTACATTTTGATGCATTATATTGAAGGTGTTTTTCATATTTTGATTGTTACCTATGATACTGGTTTCAACAGAAATGTCAGTGGGTAAGTGAATCATAATCTTATTTTGAATATAATGTAAGGTAGGGATAAATGTTTAAGTATATCAGATTTAAAATCCATTTCCAAAGTACCAAGATGAAAGTGTCGCATAAACAATAGTGTGCATAAACAATAGTAATGATCGTAATCCTCCATGTGTAAGTGTGAAGTGCAGTTAATAAGTATGCGTATCCATTTATTCGTAAGTCATAAGGAAATTAAGGTATTCTCTGAAGTAACCTGAATTGCTCGCGAATCTGAGTTTTGGCGTACGTAGACTCGGCCCGATTTTACCCATACAAAAGCCAGTTTTTTTCAATTGCCATTTTTTTGCTAGGTATAGTAGACGTTTATTACATGAGGTTAAGTGTTCCGAGATGAAAACTGGCATACAGGGACCAGAGAGACCTATAGAGCTTGTATTGAGCTTATCTTCCTTACTTATGGCATTAAGGTTATACCGTTTAGCATTGTTTAAAAATTCATCCCTTAAATGTATGTGTCTAAACCGTATAATTATTGGTCTAGATCTATGTGGAACTATCCTTCCAGGAACCCTAAAGCTGGTTTCTATGTCCTTGTTCGTTGTGGTGGTTTTTATTTCCTTGTTTATGTTGAAGATAATATTTTGCAGGTTTTCATCTTCAAACTCCGGTACTCCTCTAATTTCTGCATCAAAATTTTTTTGTTGACGATCTTGTTCGTCAATTTTTTGCTCAAGCCTTATTAGCTTGGCTTCGAGCTCTGTATTTTTTTGCTGTACGGAATCTATGGTTTTCAATTTTTCCATAGATTTTTTTAATTCTGCCTCGAATCCCTCCATTTTAGAGTTGAAGAACGTTAGCGAAGCTTTAAATTCTGTGAACTCGGTGTAAATTGCCGTCACTTGAGTCGGGACGTTCTTGAATCCTAGCAATTCTGTTTTGATGTGTCGAAGTTCAGCCATAATTAAGTCGTGCTGCGTTTCTCCTTGTGTGAGTCCAGGCTTGTTGGAGCTGGCCGCTGCGCTATCCTTTCCCGTGGATCTCGTCGTACTCCGCGTATCTTGTAACTGCTTGCAACTGCTTGCAACTGTCTTGCAACTGCTACACTTAATGGTTGCTCCTATTCTCCTGTGTTAGCTTGCGGTACTGCGCCTCTCCTATTCCACCGCAGGCGAAATGTAGATTTTCTTTGCAGCAAGAGCAGTAAAACATTGACTCCTTCGTCAATATTGGTTCAGGACACTTGAAGCATGCTATGTTCTCCATTTCGATTTATTGTATTAATATGTGTTTATATTGTTTTATATGTATATTGTTTATATTTATATTATATTTGTTTATATTATTTTGGTAGTAGCGCCTGTGGGCAGGCAATCAGGGTAATCTGTAATTTGGTAGTAGCGCCTGTGGGCAGGCAATCAGGGTAACCTGTAATTTGGTACCTGATTGAAATTATTTATACCGCACAGTTTCGTTGCGCCTGTGGGCAGGCAATCTGGTTAACCTGTATAATGTACTAATTGTACCTGATTGAAATTAATTCTACCGCACAGTTTCGAGATTGTTATTGATTTTAATTATATCACTATTAAGTTATCGAATTGGGCAACTGTTTTTAAAACACTAGTAATTAGCACTGTGGTGTACTGTAACACAACTTTATGTTTAATGACAACCCATTACTCATTATTATTGGATATTTTAGTGATCAATTCATAACAGTACAATGTTGTTATTTTTCGGTGACAGAAATAGCCGTGTAAGTGGTTTATGAGTGTAAATTTTGGCTTTTGGCCATGACTGGGTGTGGGATGCGCTGCGGTTGCCGCAAAGCAGGGATTGCCTGCTCCGGTGCCTGCGGCTGCCTCAGCTCATGTACGAACGGAGCCCCCGTCGAAAAGAGTATTGATGATCTCGATGAAATTTAATGTTCAAGATACATCCTTTAACACTAATTATTTCATTATTAACAATAAACATTTCATTCTTAGTAATTAGTATTAATGTAAAATAAATGGCTACTTTTTAGGATTTTTCCAAAAAGGTAATGAAAGCAATAAATAAATAATAATAAAGCAATAAATAACAGTTTTTTTTACATTAACCCACACATGAGTCCCTAAGGAAAACAATTTCCCTCAGGGCCTATGTCATCTGAGATGCTGTGTGGAGGGTCTTTTTGAGGAAAGGAAGGAATGAACATTGGTCTTGAATAGACCCACCTTGTAGGAAGGAGGAAACTCAGAGGCCGGCAGATCGTTCCACAGCCGAGCTGTTGAACATAAGAACGAGTCGAAGAAGCGACACGTTCTCATGTGACAAATGTCTACCATGTACATTTAGGTGGTCCAAAATTTTTTTTTATAATTTTTCATTTGGCCTCCCCGTGAATTTGTTACATGTATTCATAGAAATAACATAGTAAAATTTCAGCGAGATAGCTCAAGTAGAAAGGGGTGCTCAATCGAGTGTTGTTTATGAATTTTTTGTGTAAAATGCCTAATTTTTACTTTTTGCTACAGGCCAGTTTCGTGTGTTAAACTATTAAAATAAACTACTGAAGAGTTTTATAGACAAATTTTAAAGTATTTGATACTTATTTAGTAGACTGTGAAGTGAATCAGTGTAGTAAAATGTGTTCATCTACTCGAAAAAAATATGAAATTTTTCTGTTTCTGGTTCGAGATATTGAGCCATTGATGAGGCTTAACCAACATACTACTCTTCGGCATGTTTTACTCCGTTATCACTACATATTAAATGATTCCAAAAATGTTAAAGATTCCGCGCATGTACTTATTCAAGAACTTATAAAAGTATGGTAAATCTAGTATTCCGACCAGACAATAAAATCACTGCATTGAAAAACTGATTAAATTTCTTAAGAACTGGCTGCTATTGAAGAAAAATAGAGGAAGAAATGCTGATGCTCAAAGAAAAGGAGAGTATTTGTTTAAAAAACAAATAGACAAACTTTTTGATATTGCCCATGCAAGCGCTTCGAATTTGATAAAAATTGCGGAAGACAGAACGTTTCTCATCGATCAAAGATGAGAACGTAAGATGATTAGGACCTCAATCGACAAGAAACTAGAAAAGGTCAAAGAAAGTTCTCTAAAACGGACACAAAGATCTGAAGAATTGAAAGAAATGGCTGCTAAAAGTAATGCTTCATCTTCGGTGGTGTCGAGACAAGAGTTAGAACTTGAGTGCAGCTTCAGTAGCACTTCTAGTAATGCTAACATATTAGAGGATATATGTCCAAATATGAGTTTATAGTGCGTTGAGCTGTCTTCAAGTGACATATTTACACAATACGTCACCAGTGCACTTGATCGTAACAAGATTTAAACTAATCAAGAGAGAAGAAAAATAAATTGTTCGATTTGTTAGTTATCATCTAAATCAAAGTTTGAATCGAAGCGTCTTTAGCAGCAGATGCACCAGTAAATGACTTAATACTTTGGAATAGCTTAAAATTGTAAAAACCATTGATTCCGAAATCAGTATAGCAGTAGGGGTGTCTTAGAGCGTCACTTATGGTATTTGTCAGATGAACTAGTCGCATTTACCCTATTTTCTGAGAAGCTGTCTGATGCTGAGAAACAGGCCATTGATCAAAAAATAAATTCTGATGGCGGTAATCGTTCAGAACGAGGTGAATCTGCTAAGCTTGCCTCAGAGGTTACATTAGAAGCTTTTGCAACACAAAGAACGTTGAAAACGCTCTTAGTTCTTGATATCAAGGACTCTTTCTTGCAATTACCTCCTGCAAAAGCTGAGTCAAAAATTTGCGTGTTGTTAATGATTCAACGGAGAGAGGTGTTAAACTATTTGAAGATTACAATACTATACTCACTAAGAATGAGGAAGAAAAGCAATTTTTACTTCACATCGTTGAACAAAACAGAAAAATCGTTTCTACTGAAACATTAAAAAAGGAGTTAAAAAATATAGTTTTGAAAGATTGCGACTAATATTATGTTAATTATTGCTTTGTTACCAAATTTTGATCAAATTTAAATACGTTTTATACTTATTTGACTAAAATGCTTGTAATATAATTAAACCTTAAATTACGTGTTTTACTTAAAATCCAGAACTTTTGTCAGAAACTTCTAATTCGATGAGCACTCACTTGAATATTAGATAAGGTGATGAATTTTTTTACACATAATAGGTATGGTAGGTGTAACAAATTAAATCGGTGGCTACATCTATATTTGAAAAAATATATTTTACTATGTAGGCCTGGACCACCTTAATGTACATAATATGTTGGGTACGCATTTGGCGTATTTCCCAACTATGCACCGTTGTCGAAGGGATCAATGATGCTAGTTCCTCGGAGCATCTTCCATTGTAATAGCGGTAGAACAAGGATAGCATTCCCACCTGGCGCCTGTGCTCTAAAGATTGTAATTCGTCTGTTAAGATGGGAGAATCTATCAAACGGACCGCCCGTTTGCGCACAGAATCGAGGGTATTTTTCAGGTATTTTGGATTATTTACATTTCCAGGTCACGCCTGATACTCCGGGAGACGAATTCAATTGTACCGTAAGGGCATCAGTTTTTAAATTAGCGTTTGGTTTTTCATTACTTTTTTGAGGTGGAAATAATTTTTATCTCGGGTGTGTTTGCTTTTATTATGCATAAAAATAAATGTATCGTAAAATATGTAACATCTCTGGTATGAGATACCGGTTTTTCAGTTTCCTAGCGTATTTATTTCTGCTATGTATACAGATTGATATTATTTTGTGCTTTTTATGTAAGTATTGTGCTTCTTCAAATAAAAAAATTAACAATAAAAAACTTATTAATGAATTACATCTATCTTTACATAGTATAAAACGGTGTCGCTCCCGCTGTCTATGCGCTTAGATCTTTTTAACTACGTAACTGATTTTCATGCGGTTTTCACCAATAGATAGTGTGATTAATGAGGAAGGTTTTTAGGTATGTAATTTGTCAAGGTTTTTTGTAAAATGGTTGAAATAAAGGGAGCGGGCTGGCAAGCGGACAGCGGGCGGCGGGCTGGCATGCGGGCGGTGTGGATTTGATTTAACAGATGGCGTTGGTTATGAAGGTTGGGTAATGGCGTGGCGTTGTGTTTCATTAGCCACATCAACGTGTGTCCAGGTCTGCTAGTAGTCAATAAAAGGCTGCTGCTGATTTGTTTCGTGGTGTATATCTGAAAAATGTAACATTTTTTTGGTAAAGGTCATAGTTTTCGGAAAGCTGTTTTTTAGTAGAGATTTTAAATATGGAGCGCAAAGCCGCCGAGATACCCACGTAATATTCGTTATTAAAAATGATTTTTTTTACACAAAATATAAATTATCTTAGCGGTTTACATATCTTACTTGGACAAACGCGGATATCTACTAGCATAAAGGATTAGTGTTACTTATGTTGCCGTGAAAAATTGATGAGGAAGCTTACACCACGGATAACCCGAGGAATGAAAGACAAGTCTAATTTTCACTTGCAAAACGTGCAAAAAGTATTAAAAGCCGAAAAAAATTTAATTGGCGCCATCTGTGAAAGCGTAGATTATAACGTACGTGATGTTTAAAGTGATGAAAACGAATAACGCAAATGATTTTTAAAAATTAACAGTAAAAAATTAAAGTTAAATGAAATCAAAATCTACTCTTTCGTAGATGGCATGAGTTTAATTATTTCAGGAAAAAACGCTTAAAACGAAAACAGGTTATGGTTAAAAAACATTAAAATGAATTAATTGCTTGCGCCCTTACATATGAAATAAATAATATGAATATAAATAAGTATTTTGTCCATAAAAAACTCAAATCTTTCAAAGAAAGGCTAAAAAATACAATACATTGAGTCACCGATACAAATGTGTCACAGATACAAATAAAAAAAAAAGAATTTTTTAGCCTTTCTTGGAAGATTTGGATTTGTTTATGGACAAAACTGTTTATTCATATTCATATTGCGTATGTAAGGCAACGCGAAAACAACTCAAGCAAAGGAAATAATTATAATTTATTATGTTCCTTGCGAAACGAAATATTAATAGTAAAGCGGTATTATTGCGTCCGTATTTCAATTTTCTTTGGCTGTTTTATTGGTGTTTTATTTTTTATACGCGGTTCAGCAAAATACTGGCACATTCCAATTAACAACATCGCCTGTAGAAACTCATTAAATACCTATACCAACATATTTCAGCAATGAAGTAAAGTAGCATTAGATTAAGGTTGCCATATTTTTACTTTTAGTTCCGAAGGTTTCAACGTTTGAACAATTTGTTTTCCGGCTTTCAAGTTTTTCATGTAAATAATGTTAGGAAAAAATTATGCCCATTAGGTACTAGAAGTGTCTGATGAAAAGCATGAATTGAACTATGGATAGTAAACCGTGTCATCAGAGTTTACATAGAAAAAAAATCAATGAAAACTTTTTATGTTAAAACGAGCCTCGACAACACTTTCTGTACTAAATGTTCACTTTATTGGCTAACCGCTGAGAGTGTCCCACGATCTACTGAGACTATTTTGTATGTTTTATCCGCGATGTGAAAATTGCATGAATCGAAATCGGTTGACGTTTAATACTCTAGGCTCATTTTTCATCAAATACCCAGAATATAATGTCAGATTGTTTGTTGGGTAAATTGAAAAGATTTGTGTTCTAAGATTTTGGATCCCTCCAATGGGCACACTGCAACACCATGTCTGCTTGTATTGATAGTTGATTATTGTCAGGTACATCAAGTGAAAAGTAGACTTGTCTTTCATTCCTCGGGTTATCCGTGGTGTAAGCTTCCTCATCAATTTTTCACGGTAACATAAGTAACACTAATCCTTTATGCTAGTAGATATCCGCGTTTGTCCAAGTACGATATGTAAACCGCTAAGATAAATTATATTTTGTGTAATAAAAATCATTTTTAATAACGAATTTTAATATCTCGGCGGCTTTGCGCTCCAAATTTAAAATCTCTACTAAAAAACAGCTTTCCGAAAAAGATTACCTTTTCCAAAAAAATTTTACATTTTCAGATATATACCACGAAACAAATCAGCAGCAGCCTTTTATTGACTACTAGCAGACCTGGACACAAGTTGCTGTGGCTAATGAAACAACGCCACGCCATTACCCAACCTTCATAACCAACGCCATCTGTTAAATCAAATCCACACCGCCCGCAAGCCAGCCCGCCGCCCGCTGTCCGCTTGCACAGCCCGCTCCGTTTATTTCAACCATTTTACACAAAACCTTGACAAATTACATACCTAAAAACCTTCCACATTAATCACTCTATCTATTGGTGAAAACCGCATGAAAATCAGTTACGTAGTTAAAAAGATCTAAGCGCACAGACAGCGGGAGCGACACCGTTTTATACTATGTAAAGATAGTTGTAATTCATTAATAAGTTTTTTATTGTTAATTTTTTATTTGAAGAAGCACAATACTTACATAAAAAGCACAAAATAATATCAATCTGTATACATAGCAGATATAAATACGCTAGGAAACTGAAAAACCGGTATCTCATACCAGAGATGTTACATATTTTACGATACATTTATTTTTATGCATAATAAAAGCAAACACACCCGAGATAAAAATTATTTCCACCTCAAAAAAGCAATGAAAAACGAAACGCTAATTTAAAAACTGATGCCCTTACGGTACAATTGAATTCGTCTCCCGGAGTATCAGGCGTGACCTGGAAATGTAAATAATCCAAAATACCTGAAAAATACCCTCGATTCTGTGCGCAAACGGGCGGTCCGTTTGATAGATTCTCCCATCTTAACAGACGAATTGCCATCTTTAGAGCACAGGCGCCAGGTAGGAATGCTATCCTTGTTCTACCGCTATTACAATGGAAGATGCTCCGAGGAACTAGCGTCATTGATCCCTTCGGCAACAGTGCATAGTTGGTAAACACGCCAAATGCGTACCCAACATATGTACAGTACATGGTTGACATTTGTCACATGAGAACGGGTCGCTTCTTCGACTCGTTCTTATGTTCAACATCTCGGCTGTGGAACGATCTGCCGGCCTCTGAGTTTCCTCCTTCCTAAAAGGTGAGTCTATTCAAGACCAATGTTCATTTCTTCCTCTCCTCAAAAAGACCCTCCACACAGCATCTCAGATGATATAGGCCCTGAGGGAAATTGTTTTCCTCAGGGACTCCTGTGTGGAGTTAATGAGAAAAAAAACTGTTACGAAATTATTTATTTATTGCTTTCATTACCTTTTTGGAAAAATCCTAAAAAGTAGCCATTTTATTTTACATTAGCTCCGCACTGGAGTAATAATTCCCCGCAGGGCCAAACATCTTGAACTCTCACATAAAGTGGCAAGAGGATTACACGCGCAATATCAAACAGAAGTTATTTATACTGACTTTGCAAAAGCCTTCGATCGCCTAGGCCTAGATCATGACGTATTTTTACGAAAGATTTATAAAATAGACTTTGACCAACGTCAAATTCAGTTTTTTGTGTTATTTAAAAAACAGAACACAGCGTGTATGCAACGGTGGCCAAGAGTCAAGGGAATTCACTGCATTTTCAGGAATACCTCAGGGGTCAAACTTGGGACCTCTACTATTCTTGATATTAATTGATAATATTCAAGAATGCATCCAAAGTACCACTTGCTTGCTTTTTGCTGACGATCTCAAACTGCTCAGGATGATACGCGACATTCAAGATTGTTTTTAGTTACAACTTGATTTAGACGCAATATCTTCATGGGCAGATGAAAATAAACTTTTCTTTAACGTAAAAAAATGTGTCACTATGACCCGATTAAATTTGATCATAAACTAAATAATGAAATATTGTCAGTGAAATCCATTGGGGACCTCGGGGCTACATTCGATTCCAAACTTACCTTTTCAGATCATATAGAGGAGTTGACATCGTCGTGTTACAAACTTCTTGGATTTGTGATAAGAATAAGTAAACAATTTTCCAAGCCCGAAGCAATGACATCGATGTTCAAGTACTTTACACGATCAAAATCAGAATACGCTTCTGCAGTTTACCCATACCAGCAAGAAAACATAGATTTATTGGAACAAATTCAAAAAAATTTCTAAGGTATCTTTATATGAGAATGAATGGTGAATACCCGCGATTTATGCATCACCCAGATTTGCTATCTGAAACTGTCTCAAATCTAGAAGGAATGAGACCCTTACAGGAACAGTTTTTTAAATTATAAACTATTTATTACATTGACAGCCCATACCTCTCAGAATGCTGTAAATTGTTCGTACCAAACAACTACTGCCGGGGTCGTTACCACGACTTGCTCTGTATCCCACACGGCAGAACAGACGCTCTGGCCCAGCACAGCCTGACAAGAGGTATGGTGCTGTTAAATGATATCTCTAGGTCCCTTGACATTTTCAACATTGACCTTGAAGGTTTTGTTATTTTTGTATTTTTTTTCCGTTTAAAGTAATGTATATCTTATGTATATAAGATTATATAAATTTGTAATGCACAAAAAAAAGTCCAAACCTCCAAAGGTGCAATGTGGAAGGCCTTTAGAGGAAAGCAAGGAGAACTTCTGGTAAGGAAAAGGGTATGAGGGCTGGGTTGAAAACTGGGGGTCAGTGTCTCCAGGAGTGATGGAAGTATGAATCTCCTGGAGAGGTCAAAAAGGATGTTCTCCTGGAGAGGTCAAAAAGTCTCCCTCAACCAGTCTTCCCCGGTCCGGCATGCCACGCAGCTATTGGGCAGGTTCGACCATTGCCAAGACCAGTGGCAGCCGGTGGTCAAAATATGTGGGGTTCACTAAAGTCATTAAGTTAGACAATAAATTTAGGAAAGGTACATACCTAGATACTTATAAAGAAATTTAAAATAAAACAATAACTTTGTAAACACCACTTTAATTTTATATACTTTATGCCGACCGGGTTTCGCTACAACCGTAGCTTCATCAGGGCAGTATAATTCTCTACTAACATTAGGTTACATGTGTGTTATAATATATAATGGGCTGGACTCGTCAAGTGTAGGGGGAGGAAGAAGACATAGATGGAGAAATGGGAAGGGAACGGACGTGTTCTTTATCAATAGGGAACAATCTTAGTATGGGACTTTTATTTAAATTTAGTTGATTATTAATTACCTTACTATTAGTGTTTATGGCTTTCCTAAGTTCAAGTGCCTCTAAATTATCCAATCTTACACCGATATTGTTTTTATGAATCAGTTTGGCGCCGGCTGTTTTGTCAAATTTATGATCTTTTTCGATCAAGTGGTTTGCGAATTCTGAGAATCCAGAGCTGTGTAGACATCTGAGATGTTCTTTGACACGGGTGTTTATGTTGCGCGCTGTTTTACCAATATAAAAAACTGAGCAGTCACTACATTGAAGCGAATAAATTCCCGAGTGAGATAAGCTATCATCCTTATCCTTACCGTTCATTAAAAGTTTGCCTAGATTATTATTAGTGTAAAATGCTGGTTTGATTTCTGATGGGAGATTTTTAACACTTTTTTGAGAGAAATTATTGATATACAGGATTCTACGCCATTGATACGGTTGATTATTATTACTTGGTATATTATTATTATGAGGTGGACTGTTGTATAAAAATTTACTTGTGGATAATTTCTTTAATTTTTTATTTAGAATGTTGTCGACTATGTTTGGGTTGTAACCGTTATTTATTGCTATTTGTTTGATCGTAGATAGTTCTATTGCAAAGTTGGTATTTGATAAAGGGACTGTAACTAATCTATGTGTCATGGAATGAAACGCTGAATGTTTATGGGAGTTGGGATGGTTAGAGGAATTTCATTTCAGCGTTTCATTCCATGACACATAGATTAGTTACAGTCCCTTTATCAAATACCAACTTTTTTGAGACAAAATTATATAAGATTAATTATATTTATATATATATTTATATATATATTATATATTGTGTGCACCATATTTATTTGGGAACAGATTAGACATTCGCGCAAGGAATGTGATTGTCGACTCAAAAGGAAAAGAAAACTCAGACCAAATAAAACGTATTTGAGTATGTCTTTAATAAACAAACATCATGCCCGTCGAATTTGGGTCAGTGTGTTAGCGAAGATGCTTACATAACTAAAATGTTTATCAATAGACAAATCGTTTAGGATCCCCTTGGGTCCGTGACTAAATAATTATCAGAAATATGAAACAACATAAAATATTAATTGAGTTAAATCAAGAAATTCAAAGTATATCTAAGAATGGGTTGGCATCGTACGTAGGTATTGAATTCTAGACGGGAATTATGAAAAAAAAAATTGAAATCTTTATTTAACGATATTCAGGAAAGAATCAATAAAGTTTTATCTTTCGAACAAGACAACAGAAAATAAACAGGTTGATTATAGCTAGGCGAGAGCTAGGTTACAAGTACAAGTAATATTATATTGTAAAATGTATTGAAGGATTACATGAAACATTTGAGTAATAAAGGGATGGATACTTTCACATATATCCACCATTTACATGAAACAGTTGAAAAATCACGGGATAGTAAGAATTTTATCAAATGTTGAACCTTGGGGGAAAAAATACAGTTCAACCAATGGGAGGCAGTGGTCGCTCCTAATAATAAAGACTATTAACCAAAACAAATAGAGATGACGAATCTCTTAAATAAAATCGTCAAAAAACCAAAAAAAACAAGCCTGGAGTTGGCGGCTCTCCAAAACCAAATCGTCAAATAAGATCTTATTATACTAGTATGTATTGATATTAGAATGTATATATTCGGTTACCAAGTTTAGAATTTCGCAGAAGCTATAATACGAAGCTACTTGCATCAAGTAGCAAGTAGCTTCGTATTGCAAGTTATAAACCTTCCCAAAACGTATGTTTAAATATACATATTTTTATGTACTGTTCATTGGAAAATGCGAACCTGCATACAGCTTGCATTTTAGTTCTGTCGGACCACTCTCGCATTATTTCTTGAACGTGGAGAGAGGACTCACGACCCGTAACTCCACACAACACCGTGAGTATATGATATTTTTATAGGACGAAACCGGTTCGCCCTAAGTAAATAGTAGACTTCGGAGGCGCAGGAATTTGGAGGTATCTGGGCTCGGGAGAAGACCTGAATGACGTGCATGATGGCGAAGGGAAGGTTCAATTGGGACGCGATAACTTAGGTATCAATCAGTTGAACCGTGCCAAAAGATTGCGCGGATTTCTAGTTGAATTCTGATCACCCTGCTTACTTGTAGGAGGATATGGAGCCAAATTTTGCCAGCAAAGGGTTGTTCTGAGTTCGTAAAATATTCAATTAACTAATTACATTAACCTACTAAATCAATTTTATAGGTACTTTATAGCAGCAGAATCATAATGGAGTGATGCCAAGCCGACACAAGAATCAATCATAATCAAATTCACTAACAATTAACCATTTGAGTTATATTTAACTACCTGTTTAATTAAACATGTATAATATCGTTTAGTACAGTTTATTTACGAATTCATTAGGATGTAGGGAATCATAATAGTGACAAGGGAAAGTTTAGCTCATTTAGAGAAACTATTTAAACTTAGATTTGCAAGAGAGAGACCAACACAATTTGAAGCTCAAGGCTCTCTTTAGAATCAAAAAGGTTACCACAAAAATGGAAGTAATTAAAGTCCTACATCATAAATCAAAAAAACACCCAACGTTTGATGGAATTTAATTACAACATAAATACGAAAATATTTACGTTCAAGGTCGTAAATAACGTATTAATTAGTTACGTACCTATGTCTATAAAGATATGTAGTACAAGAGAGCTTTAAATAGCTTTCTGTAGTTATCAAAGAAAATAAGAGTCCAGTTTTCATGGAGGCTTGTGTGACGTAGGGGAGGAATTTTCCATCCATACTACACACATGCAAAGCCTAAGGAAAATTTAAATATCGATCAGAGCCAAGAGAAAAGTTAAAAGAAAAAAAGAAGGAGGAAGAAGGCGAAACATTACAATTGTCTTGCCGAAGACCAGGAGAGCTATATATGTAATATAAGGGAACGTACCCATACTACGTGACCAACTTTTTGCAATTTTTAACCCCCCCCCCGGTGACCAAAATCCTAAGCAACCCGCCGCTCATTTGTATGGAGCGTGACATTTTGGAGACCCCCCCCCCTAAACGTGTCATGTAGTAAGGGTACGTTCCCTAAGGTGAAAAAGCATTACATTACAACTGGTGCCGTGACCAGGAGTCCAGGAGTACATAAATAAAGAAAATGCTATATATGTCTGAAAAAGCATAATATTACAAGGTGTCCTTAACAACTTACTAAAAGTACTGAGGGGTAGAGGTGGAGCTAAGGATTTTTTCAGTTTTTCGTTAATAACTCAAAAACTACTGCCTCTTCCCGGCAAAATTCCCGTCTATTGACTAAATTATCTACATAAAATTCTCTACAAAAATGATTCTTTGCACTTTTTTGCTAGGATCAATGCTTAAGGAGATATGGAGGAATGAAAATGTAAAATTTTAAATTAGATTGGTTTATTGCTAAGAATGAAATATTCATTGATTTACACAGAAAGTCCATATGCTCGAGTAAATTAGTATTTGTGAAACTTTTAGCTCTACAAAGCCATGTTGGAAAGGACTAAGTAGTCGTATATGTATTAGATGGTTAAAAATGGTTTTGTATACAATGGACTCGAATATTTTGCCAACACAAGATAAAAGGCTGATAGGACGGTAGTTCGTTACATCATTTTTACTGCCAGATTTGTGGATCGGAATGACGTGGGCAACCTTCCACAGATCCGGAAATACCCCATCGTTAAGACTTTTGATGAATATTTTGTGTAATGGTACTGCAAGCTGGTCTGCACAATAGAGAACTCCAGTTCAATTTTTTTATTATTTTTTTTAATGAATAAAGACCTCCAAACTTAAATATCTGCATTTTTATTTTTATTTTTATAGTTATATTTTGATAGCACATGCGAAGCAATTTGAATGTTGAGGTTATGGTTTGAAAACACTAAATCTAAAATTCGATCTATGTTGTTAGAGACGTGATTGAATTGATTAAGTCCAGTCAAATTTTGAAAGCCTAGTGGAGATATCGATTTTTGGCTATTATGTAATACTGGTCTGGTGTGCGTTACATTGACATTTGGTAAGTATTGAATAGATGGGACATTAAAATCACCCATTATTATTGTTACATCGTCTGATGATAAATTATTATATGTCGTATGACACTTTTCGAAAAAATCTGTGAGATTTTCGGTTGGTATATCTGGAGGCAAATACGCCAAACATAAATTAATGGATTGTCTGAATGTTGCATGTAATTTAAATTTAATCCATAAATGTTCTGTAGATATTGAGCTGCGTGCTGAGACTAAAAAAGATGTCATTTCTTTCTTTATGGCTATTAGAACTCCGCCACCTGATTTTTTAAAGGAACTCGATATGTCCCTGTCGCGTCTATTTATGTTATAACGATCATCTACTATTTCATGGTCATAGATTGTGGGATCTAACCATGTTTCTGTAAAACAAATTAAGTCATAATTGCAACTGAGCAATAAATCAATTAATTTACTTTTTAAACCACATAAATTTTGATAATAAAATGTTATTGCTGTTTTGTTTGAACACATTTTGAAAGTGTATATTAAGCATAATTAAATACGTTTTTTTATAAAATTGGTAGGAAAATAATTTATTTTAAAGTAAACAATTATGCGTTGAAAGGGGCAATTATGAACATCATAATTTTTGGTTTGTTTGTGGTAGGTACATAATTTTGTCTATGGTATCAGGTGTCATTAATTTTGACAGAACTACGTTATTGAATCGTAAACATGATGATAAGCATATAACAGTTGCGTAAAAGTATGGTATATAACAATTATTTGTAGTAGGTTGCGATAGTTTTTTGTACTAAACAGGTGGTGGTAGTTCATGAAAATAATGATTAATCGTGTAAGTCATATGTTGTTTTTGTTTCACAGAATACTACAATGGAGATATTGTGCACATAATTAAGGTAATTCCATCTTTCCAAAAGATTAACTTTTAAGTAACTTGTGTGGGGGAAGTAATTAACTAATTTTAATTTCATAAAGGGACCGCAGATCTGGTTGGTTCATTTTGTGTTGATTTCAATTTTGAAAGTTTGTTGACATCCTCTTGGTCTGTAATTAATATTATAGGGGTTGAATCGCCTACACGAGTGAAACTTTTACAGTTTCTTACCCAGCAAAAGTGAATTTTACCAGCTATTTTTATATCACGACATTGTTTCAACAGAAATTGGTTTTTTGGGGTTAGATGGTCTTTAATGTATATTTTACTGGTTCCAGGAAGTTGTAATTCGGAAGCAAGCATCCCTTACCTCTTTCTTATTGCAGGTATAAGTTCATCCTTCAGGTATCTGCGCGGTAATTTGACAACAATGTTCCTCGGTTTTCTATTTTTTGCATCACGGTTTGTCCTGGGGCAATCCTGCTTGCGAAATCCTCTTCTTGTCGTGTTATATTGCATCCAGCTATGGCTCCGATCTTGAAGAGAATGTCATACACATTTTCGTTTTTGGTTTCGGGGATACCACTTATTATGACATTATTAGAACGATTAAACTGGTCGTTGCTTTCAATTTGTTGTTCCAAGTGGAACACTTTTTTGTTGAGCTCATTAATTTCCTCTTTGAATTAATTTTTTATGACTTCGACTAGGTATTTGGTTTTTGAATTCTTCAAATGTTTTCCCTAGAAAAGGAATTTTAAAGTCTTCAAACTTGTTGTCCAAAAGTTGTAGAAGTTCCGTATTTAGGTTACTGCCAGACTTAGAGTTTGATCGCGTTGTCATTGTTGTTTAGTTTAATATTTTTGTAGTTATAACTTATAAAATTGATTGTAATTTTGTTATTTTAATAAAAAAATTGTGAGAGAGCAAAAATTTGACAGCAGTTACAAGTAATGTTATTGTTGTATGAGTCATTTATTTACAAAACAATACATTTTAAAATAATTTTTACCATTTTTCAATACGATCTTTTGATCTCTAAAAAAATATGATAGCAACTAAAAATCAAACAAAAAAACAACAGCATTCTTTTTTTTGAATAAATGTCACATCATAATGAATTAATGTATCAATTAATTCAGTACTTAACACACCCGCCCGAGAGGGGTTGAATCACAAGAGTTAATTCCTTTCCAATCATTAAATTCTAAACTAAAGAAACATGAAACGTACTAATAAACAAGAAAGATTAACAACGTAAGTTTGGAAAATACGAAAAGTTTAAAAAGTTAGCGTAATAGTACAAAAAACCAATAATAATTAATGATACTTAAATCCAAGCAATATTTGAATATTTTCAAAATAAATAATAAAATCGAATCTTAAAATCTTATTCTAGAGAATTACTTGTTTTTTTTTTCTTTTCTAATGAACAAAAAAACAAGACTAACAACAAAAAATATTAGTTCTCAATCAACCACAGGTAAATGGTAAGTAAAAGAAACCTAACATAAATGACTCAGAACAACACAAACAAAAATCTTGATGAGGGGGCTTCTGCTTCATCCATTGATTGTTAAGGGCCACATGCAGGAAAAACCATTTTTCATTTTTTATCAACATCTGGGCAGGAAAAGTCATCGAGTTTGACAAGTGGAATTTACAAAATATTCATGGGCGATCATCATTCATTGATGTGTCATTATTATTTTCACTCAAGAATATTTGTGATTGTTTGTTGTTTTCGTACGTAATGAGGTTTACTTCTTTTTCTTTTTTTCTTTTTTCTCAAGAAGGGAGAAACCGGACTGGATCCGAATTATCATCCAGGGGCAGCAAACATATTTTGGTTATAAGCCGCACAAATGTCCCTTGGGAAGTCTTGAGGGTGACCACCCTTACAATTCGATCAGCTCCAGGATGAGAGGATAGAACGCGGGCCATTTTCCACTAAACAGGAGGCAGATTATCCTCATTTAAAATGACCAAGTCATCCTTCTTCAGCGACCTCTGATTACTGGCTTGGTTCTTTTTTGAAATTCTCCGAGGTAATCTTTCTTCCACCTGACCCAAAACTGTTTTTTTTTTTTATATTGACTCCGTCGGTTGCATTGTACTTCTTGGACATCCAATTCAGGAATAACAGACGCGCTTTTGCCCATAAGGAAGTGGTTGGGAGTTAAGGGATTCAAATCATTTGGATCGTTAGACAGTGGGGTCAAGGATCTCGAGTTTAAACACGCCTCAATTTGACATATTACAGTGTACAGTAGCTCAAAAGTTAAAGATGAACAATTAGTGATTCTATATAAATGATACTTGGCAGATTTTACCGCAGCTTACCAGAGTCCTCCCCGAGTGGGCGCGAGTGGAGTAATAAAATACCATTCGATAGTTCTATTTGCTAAATATTTTGTCATCAATAATTTGTCATCAATAATAAATTTTTTCATCATTGCTTCTTAAAATGTCATACAGTTCCTTTAATATATTACAAGCCCCTTTGAAATTGGAAGCATTCTCAGAATATGTATTATCTTGTTTAGACCATATATGGACTAACATAAATATTAAAAATATAGACAAAATGAAATCAATTGTTTGGAAAACGAATATAACTGACCACCATGCATGCATTCTTTTCTATGATAACAAAATTAAACATAAAAAATTTAATCTAACAAAGACCAAATCCTACACAAATATGACTATTTTATCCAAAAAACTAAGAAATGAACAATGGAACAACGTGTTAAATAGTTATGATACTGAGACTTGCTCAAAAAACTTTGAAAATATATTGTCTCAATACATAAAAAATTCAACTACTGAAACTACAGTCCGCATTAAATCTAAACTAAGAATTTTAAAGCCTTGGATTACACAAGGACTTATAATATCAATTAGAAACAAAGAAAAACTTTACAAAACAACATTGAAAAATCCTCTAAATGAAAAAGCATACACTTCTTACAAAAAATTTAAAAATAAATTAACATACTGTATCAAACAAAATAAAGAAGACTATTTCAAAAATAAAATACTTTCTACAGACAATAACAATAAACAAATATGGAAAACAGTTAACTTAGCCATGGATTACACTAAAAAACACAAAAAATAAAATACATTGAACATGAAAATAAAATCATAGATGCTAATAATCAACCTAAACAATGTGCAAACATCTTTAATTCTTTTTTTGCTAATGTAGGAAAAAATCTTGCGAAAAATATCAATAAATCTTTTAACCCGAAAACACAAACGATTGAAAATGTACAAAATCATAGTAATTTAACAAAATTTGAAAAAACCTCAGAAAGTGAAGTTTTAAAAATAATAGAAGGCATGAAAGGAGGTTCGTCTCCCGGATTTGACCTTATTACAGTACATTTTCTAAAATCCATGAAAATTCATTTGGTGAAACCAATTACTCATTTGATAAACTTAAGTTTAACAGAGGGAATATTTCCGACAAATTATAAAAATACAATTATTTCACCTATTTATAAATCTGGAAATCCTCAACAAGTAACTAACTATCGCCCAATTTGTCTAATCTCAAACATTGGAAAGATTTTTGAAAAAATTGTGAAAAATCAATTAGTCAGTTTCCTAGAAAGTAATAAAATTCTTCACAAAAACCAGTTTGGTTTTATAAAGTCACTCAGCACACAAGATGCTATTGCTAATGTAACCTCATATATCAACGAATCATTGGATAAAGGTGAAAAATGTGCCGGTGTATTTATTGATCTCAGAAAAGCTTTTGATAGTATATCCCATGAGATTCTACTAAAAAAACTAAACAATATAGGTATAAAAGACAATGCAATTAAATGGATTTCGAACTACCTAAAAAATCGACCGCAAGTCGTAAAAATAAATCAGATTAATAGCGATAAAGAAATATCAGACTTTGGAATCCCTCAAGGTACAGTAATTGGACCAATCCTTTTCACCATATATGTTAATGACATTTTTTTTCAACCACTACATGGCCAAATTACTTCATATGCCGATGATACGGTATTAATAATTAGCGATAAAACTTGGGAAAAAGTAACATTTAAAGCCACCGAAGACATAAATATTTTAAAGAACTTCTTCGACGTAAATTTACTATCACTAAATGGTGATAAAACATTTGTAATTCCATTTGCAATACACAAAAATGATACCCTTAAAAACATTGACATCATCATCCATGATAATTCCAAAACACATAGTAAAAATTATTGTATCCAAAACTGCACAATATTAAAAACAACAAACACAATCAAATATTTAGGAGTCATTATCGATAAAAATTTGAAATGGAAGGAACAAATTTGTCAAGTTGTAAAAAAAATTAGAAAATTGATTTATATATTTTTAAGAATCAGAAATTTTTTATCTGTAAAAAACTTATATCTAATATATTACGCTTTTGTTCAATCAACTTTACAATATGCTATCATTAGCTGGGGATCCGCATACAAAACTAATCTTTCCCCAATTGAAGTTGTGCAGAGGCTAATAATTAAAATCATATTAAAAAAACCTTCTGACTACCCAACGGATCAATTATTTAAGGAGTTCCAAGTACCATCTTTCAAAGATCTATACAATAGAAATGCATTGATTCAAACTATAAAAGAAAAAGAAAAATATCAATTTATAACTGAAAACCGTACTAGACATATATATATTTTCTCATGCCCAAAAATTAAACACTTCCTTTGCACAAAATTATTATACTTATCAAGGAAGACTTATTTTCAACCGATTACCGGATGAAATTAGAAAAACTAATGATAAAATCCAATTAATAAACACTGTTAAAAAATATTTTAAAGATAATATAAAAAAAAAACGAAAAAAAAAGTTTCCGACTAATCTAATCTCAAGAACAACTACTTATAACTCAGTTTCCAAGTGATACTCTGTTCTTCAAATAAGTTAAATTTTGTATTGTTTTTAGCAACTATTTACATATCACCGAACTTACAACTTATTGTTTTTTACATTCACATTGTAATTTAAGAACTTAAATATAGCATTAAAAATGTACACTACTCTTCCAGACACAAGCTAATGCTTCCATGGAAGAGTGGTATTAACGTATTTTAAAATGAACATGTACGCAAATTACTACATTATCTAAATGTATATTATATTTTATATGCTAAAATAAATAAAAAAAATAAAAAAATAAATGTTTTCTTGGGTTGACCTCTACGAGCTATAAACCGTTTTAAACCATTTAAGAAAGTTTCGCTAGATAAATCTGTTACTAGCTCTAGATGGGCTGCCTTAGTGGCTAGACAGACAAAAATACATAAATACGATTTAATCATTGGAGCCGTTTTCAAAATTTCACTTTTAATTGGCAAAGGCCCTGCATAGTCCAAACCGGTTATGGTGAACGGTCGGCTGGGGTGAACTCGATCACTGGGCAGATTGCCCATTATCTGCTGACCAGTGGCAGGACGTAATCTAAAATATACAATACATTTATGTAATATCCGTTTTACTGTATTTTTTCCATAGATCGGCCAGAATTATAACCTTATTTCCGATAGTAAAAATTAATATGATGATAATATTCCGGCGTGTAAATTAATATAATGACAATGGCGTATTATTAATTCCGTTAGTTTGTGCTTGCAGGTAAAATAATTTTATGTTTTTGCTGAAATTGCCGCGTCACCCTTTAAACACGATTGCAAATAATAAAACTTTTGGACGTTACTTAGTAAATTATTGTTATGATTATGCTTTAAACGTTTCCAAAAAGGTGTTCCAATTTTTTTGATCACCACTGAATTCTTGCAATTTTAGGTGAGGCAATTTAATTTCAAATTTCGTTTGTTCCACGGCTGCTATTTTCCCTTTTGCCTCGGCCATTACCATGAAAAATTGATTTTCAAAGGTTTCCCGTTGAAAACAAAGGCTACCGTCTAACTGTGGCAGTGTCATTTCATTCCTCTTTACATAATTAATCATTTTATATAGATAATAGCTTTTTCAATAGTATCGTAAATTAGTGTAATATAGTTTTTACTTGTATATTTGTTTTCACAGTAAGTATTTGTGTTATGCAATTGGTTCTTCGGAGCAGTTAAGGTAAGATTTTTTTTATTTGTGTCCTTTCGATTTGTTCGAAAATGGATCAAGAAAAACCACCTGATCCTCCAGATGATGGTTTGCTATCTGAATCCTCGGGTGATAGGAAAAAAATGATCGTGGTTAATATTCCGGAGGCTTCGGACTTAGTAACGATCATGTCAAAAAAAAAGAAAAATTGCTAAACCAGCAGAAAATAGAAATGCAACAGATTTTGAACAGATACATCGTAAAATACCCTCCACGCAAAACGACTCCCTTCAAAATAATTCTTCTGTTTTACAAGATGTACATAATTCCGTCCACTTCTTCCTGGATTTCAAACCCAAGTCCGGCAAGCCCTTCCACCACACCCGCCCCACTGCTAACCACTACTCTTTTACAGATCTCATGTCTGTATAATAATCTTGATAGACCACCATACATTACACACGTGACTAAAATTTCAAAGGATGAAAAAAAATCAAATTTATACGATGTGGAATTTGGACATTTTTGGAGTTAAGTTAGTTGACCGTAACCGTCTTTCTGTTGAATTCAAGACAGCGGCTGAGGCCAATATCTTTGTAAAATCTGTTGCAAAAAAAACTCGTACAACGTTTTCATACCTACATATC
Source organism: Limnephilus marmoratus (assembly GCA_917880885.1). Classification (NCBI taxonomy): domain Eukaryota; kingdom Metazoa; phylum Arthropoda; class Insecta; order Trichoptera; family Limnephilidae; genus Limnephilus; species Limnephilus marmoratus. The sequence continues at coordinate 36,682,212 of OU862920.1, read as the reverse complement.
AGATTACAAGCCTAGGTATCACAAAAGGGATCCCACCGCACTGGTCGATAGAGGACATCCTGGAGAACATTACTGTTCCTCAAGGTTTCGGAAAAGTCTAAATTACAGGTTTAATACGGGAAATTCTGTAGAATGCGGACCCTCCCAATCTGTTGTCCTAACCTTTGACAGCAAAGACCTTCCACAAAATGCTACTATGTTTAACGTCTCTTTACCAGTAGAGCTCTCCTTAAAAAGACCCTCCACACAGCATCCCAGATGACATAGGCTTTGAGGGAAATTATTTTCCTCAAGGCCTCCTGTGTGGAGTTAATGTAAAAAAAGAGCTGTATGTGTTCCCAACTGTGCAGTGCTACAAGTGCTGCAGATTTGGACACACGAAGAACCTCTGCAGATCGGAACCCCGTTGCTTCAAGTGCAGTTCATCCCATTGTGACGATTCCTGCGATAAAACAGAGGAAAATTATAAATGTTTAAACTGCTCCGGAATCCACATGTCCATCAGCAAAACTTGCCCTGAACTGTCAAGGCAGCGCAATATTAAACAAACAATGGCCGAGAAGAGCATCTCTTATGCGGAAGCATCAATGTTTAACAAATCCATTCCATCTTATTCTGAAGTAACTTCCAAAATTTTTTAAAATTCCACCCCTTCTCAACCTTCTTCTCCTTCATTTAGAAAAACTGTTGAAAGGGTCGTGAAACCTAGAGTTCTAACAAAAAAAATAATGCTAATCACGAATCCCTTCTGTGGTTCCGTAATGGACAACTTCCTTCCAGTTCAAATTTCAATACTTACCTGAAGTCATCTAGTAATGAACAAAATTATAATATAAAACTTTACTTTACACTAATCACCTCATTTTTACATATTTTACAAAAATATAAACAACATTTAAATACCGTCCCACGTTGCTAAACAAATATTATCAACTCAACTAAAAATGGCTCCCCTGCTGAGGATTCTTCAGTGGAATTGTCATAGTCTAGTAATAAAAAATGGAAAATGGTTTTTCCTGCATGCGGCCTCTAACAATCAATGGATGAAGCAGAAGCCCCCTCATCAAGATTTTTGTTTGTGTCGTTCTGAGTCATTTATGTTAGGTTTCTTTTACTTACCATTTACCTGTGGTTGATTGAGAACTAATATTTTTTGTTGTTTGTCTTGTTTTTTGTTTATTAGAAAAGAAAAATAAACAAGTAATTCTCTAGAATGAGATTTTAAGATTCGATTTTATTATTTATTTTGAAAATATTCAAATATTGCTTGGATTTAAGTATCATTAATAGTGATTCAACCCCTCTCGGGCGGGTGTGTTAAGTAGACGTGGGCGAAATTGAATGACTGAATTAAGTGAATAAATTCAATCTTGTGACACACTCGATCTGATTCTCAATTTTAAAAGGAATTGAGTCTTCATTCCTCATCTTTGGCCTTGCATCCTACGATTTTTAACGGCACCATTCGTTTTTATTTTCCATTTATTTTAATGTTAAATTATTTCAATGAATGATGTGTACCTACCGTAAACGATTTAAATATTATAATGATTCGTAAATATTTAAATATTAATCTATGGGCGGCGCGCCCATAGAATAATATTTAAATAATAGTGCAAAACACGTAAAGTATATCTTTTCCGCGCGCCATTCGTAAAATACCCGTAGGTACCAACTTCATCGTGGTCAGCCCAAGCGAAATACGAAAGCGAATCGGCCGAGTTACTAGTTCAGAAATTGTCTCTTTCACAAAGCAGGAATTAATAGGTACATTGCTTCTATTCAGTATATGATCCAGTCATAGTCCCGCCGCACCGATCGAGCCCGTCCCGCGTAAATAGTCTCTGGTTTATAGTCTGTCGCTAACAAGTTTGTCCGGGGCGCGAAGTCTTTTTCACTAGTTCAGGAATTAAATCTCAATTCAGTTGTGACGTCATCGTCTCTGTGATCGCGTCAATCTCAGATCCCAACACCCAACAGGACCAAACCCAGTTCCTGCTAGGTCCGCAGCTCGCGAGTAATCAACTCACTGCGAGGCAAGAGGCAAGACACTAGTCAAAAGTAACTAATTCATTCCTCAATGCTCGCCGCGAAACTGACCGTGCGGGTTCACTCATTCCTCTCCGTTGGCCAAGCCGTCAATTTCATTACATAGTTGATTGAAAACTTCCGACAAATACCTACCTACTTTGAGCCGCCGAACTTCGGCAATCGGCTGTGGTCAGCTGTCATAAAAGAATGTCTTTAAATGATAAAATGTTTGTTTATATTAGACTCTTGACTCACATTCCGGAGGTCGCGGGTTCGAACCCGGCATGCGCAAATAAATTTTATTTGATTAATTTGTGTTATTTCACAATTAATTCATATAAATAATATATAGTATATTTGCGGCATGTTCCAGAGTGGAAGATACTATCAGTATCGCCCTGGTGTAAGACCACCATTCAGAATTGAAACGTTGCTTGAAAATGGCTTTAGCCGTGTTTAGTGACCAGATCTGAATAGCCAGGTACTTCCCAACCTTCCTCTTCCCCACCTCCTTCCCCTCCCCGCTACCTTCAGCCTCACAACATACCCCAATTGGGGATGCCATAGTCTCACTGGCTCCAGACGGGAGCAGTTGAGATTCTTGTGCGGTATTCACTGTAAAAAAAAAAAAAAAGATCACGTGAAATAAAATAAAATTGGTAAAACGTTAGGGGTGAAACAAAACGAAACTAATGTAAATACATTTTTCTTGTCAATTTTTTTTTTGTTTTAACAAATGTAATATTTTAATATTGCATTAACCCCGTAGCACAATTTTTCAGAACAACGTAATTCGTAATATTAATTTGAAGTGAAATAGGCAATTTTCGTTATTTGTTTTTGGGGTGTTATGCCGTGTTGCGCTACGTCCTTCTTTAGCCAACGTATCTGAAATAGGCAAATTCACCCTAAGAAGAGTGCTTTGTGTAGTGAAAACTTCTTTAGCACCGTTGTGTTTTGAAACTCGATGAAACGAAAAATAAAGACATCAAAAAGAGGCAATTTGGGAACCAACACTTCTGCCACGCCTGGTTCGCCACGTTTGGTGATTTAGCAGGGTTGCCCGGGTTCATGGGGTGAGGTTTGTCTAGGTCTTGGAGGTGGATAACCAGGACACACTAAACCCCAGATACCTACCCACCCCTTAAACCCTTTTCCTTCCCAATAACTCTCCTCTCCTTCCTTTCCTTAAAAAAAACCCTCCACACAGCGTCCCCAAAGATAACATAGGCCCTGAGGGAATTCATTTTCCGTAGGGCCTCCTGTGTGGAGCTCATGTAAAAAAAGGCAAACACCTACATTTATAGGATTTAGTCTAATCGGTCTCCTCTTTGTGCGGTGCTTCGTAACCTATGGGTCTCCTCTTAGTGCGGTGCTTCATAACCTCTCCACTAGTACATAATTTTTTTAAATTTTTTTTAAAATTTTTTTTTTAAATTAAAAAAAATTTTTTTTTTGGAATTAATTGAATTAAAGGAATGAATAGAAGGAATCAATTCAAAAGGCCAGGAGAATCAGACTGAATCGATTCACTTCTGGGAATAAATCTGCCCATGTCTAGTGTTAAGTTCTGCATTAATTGATACATTAATTCATTATGAGGTGACAGTTATTTAAAAAAAGAATGCTGTTGTTTTTAGTTTGATTTTTAGTTGCTATCATATTTTATTAGAGATCAAAAGATCGTATTGAAAAATAGTCAAAATTATTTTAAAATGTATTGTTTTGTAAATAAATGACTCAAAAAGAGTGTCTTTTAAATGTAATAAAGACTAGAAAAACCCCCTAACAACCCACATGAGATAAAAGTTGCAAGGCGCAAATGACGCCGTTCTATTTATGAAGGACATTAACTTTAAATTCAGTAAATTTAAATGATTCATCTCTTCAAGAAATATAAGAATCTCGTAAATCAAAAAAAAATAGATAGGTAAAATATTATTTGGTTTGGAGGCATAGCTGTCGCGTGTGTGCCTTTGTGGACATAGTTTTAACATAGTTAAATACATAACGGCATCCCAAATTGGGGTATGTTGTGAGGCTGAAGATAGTGGGGAGGGGAAAGAGATGTGGAAGAAGATGAGAAAGTACCTGACTGTTCAGATCTTGTCACCAAACACGACTAAAGCCATTTCAAGCAACGTTTCAATGCTGAATGGTGGTCTTACATCAAGGCGATACGGAGAGTATCTATAACCTCCATAGCATACATTATAGTGTTATTACTTAATTACATTTTGAATCGTGCGGTTTTGGGTTTGATCCCCGCCGCAGTATGATGTATAAACCGTGAGCTAAATATATTTTCAACATATATGTTATGTTTGACACGGTAGATCAGAACAATCAAAATTTTTGGTGAAATTGGTAGTAGAATAGATGTCAAATGAATAGGTAGGTAGCTATATATTAATTGATGACCGGACAACTCGGAATGAATTCAACTCAATATCATCTCCTATGAAAAGTCATTAAAAGTGATGAAAAAATACTTTAAAAAATGGTTAAATAGGTTACTTAGTTAATTACGTTAGGTTAGGGTTATGGGATATTTATCATTAAAGTATGTAGCTCTCATCCTAAAAAGATAGGGATCTCTTGCCCTGCATAACGTGACCTTTCCTCGTACAGCCTACCACTAACTCTGACTATCCAAGTACCATTTCTGTGTAAATTAATGGAATATAAAATTATTGCGAATTGAAAACATTTTTTGAAATACTTAAAAAATGTAAGGAAACAAATGAAAGGTGAAAAAACAGAATCAAAATTCAACAGGTATTCGCGAATCAAAACCGCTAAAGAAATAGCCCCTAAATGTAATTTAAAAAGAGTTGATCGTGTATCAAATAAAGTGTTATTAGCTGAAGAAACATAAAACAATTCAATTACTTTAAAAAATTAACTTTACACGAAAATCATTACTTTTTACTAAAATGGCTTTTGTTAATTAAGAATCAACAAGGTGCGAATTTTAATAACCAATAACTACAGTACCTAATTGAAATTTTTATTAAAAAAATGCAGTAATGGATCGACTATCAGTTTCAAGTAGTTTTATTATTTTTCAGATTTCAGTAGGTGAATTAAAAATGATCTTTTCCGTACATTTTTAGAACAAAACCATTGAATTACCTCTAATAATCTTTTTTATAACAGTTATTTTAAATGTTGTCTGTCATTATTTTTCGATGATACTGTATTATAATATATATTTATTATCTAACAAACTTTCCAAACGACAAATATACAGTTTGTCTCACTTGGCTGGTGGGCAAAAGAGAGACCAGGGCTGTATTTTAAGCACCGTCTGCCAAGGCCGTAGCTTATGGACCCGCGCCACAAAGGGACCTGTAGAGTCACGTGGGGTAACCGTACGCGGAGTGTAAAGGCGGAAACACACTTGTGTGGTGTGGTGTGTCGTGATTACAAATTAACCAATCATCGTCATCGCTTGTCGACACGCCACAACCTACAAATATGTCTCTAACCATAATAAATATATGAAACCGATGTGCTTCTGGCGCGCCACACACCACACCACACAACACACCACACAAGTGTGTTGTGGTGCTTACTGTTGTGACGGTGAGCGTACACATTAATGTGTTGTGTCGGGGCGTGCTCTGGCGTTATTTCTGAACAGTAGATATCATACCTTTGCAGCGTTTAAATGTGCAATGCTTTTTTCTGATGCGGATAGTGATTTTGATGAAGATCTTCAATCACTCTTAGCACTGAAACTTCTTGAGGTAAAAAAAAGAAAAGAAGGTATAAGGTTCACTCTATAAACAGAGAAGGACAGAACAAAGGATAATTTCATCGTCTCGTTAAAGAAGTAGAGAGTGACGAAGAGTAATTCCATCAGTACTTTACTAGCTGACCCAGCCACCCTGACGTTAGCCATGCGTTGCTGTGAACAACGCCAACTACAAGATGGTTATAATATAATATAATATACACATTTATATATTTATAAAAGATTAGTATATTAAATAATAATATAAAATAATGTTTCTGCAATTTCTTCCCAACAGCATTTCTGATCAAATGATTCTTATACTCTTTACACTTTGTATCGTATAAAATTTTTCTTTGACGCACAAGTTAAATAAGCTCCATTTTTCAGAATCAACAAGCGTCCGCTACTTGTTTACGTCGTTAATGACGCGCCACAAGCCGCGTCGGCATGGAAACACATTTGCGTGTTGTGTCGTGTCGCGCCATACCTCTCTCCACCGCTCTGGCGCAATCGGAGGCGAGCAGTCATGACGTGACGCGTTCTGTCCACGACAGAACGCGTCACGACACTCCACAACCTACAAATACGTCTCTAGCCATAATAAATGTATGAAACCGATGTGCTTCTGGCGCGCCACGACACTCCACAACACACAAGTATGTTTCTGCCTTAAGTTCATTGCACACTTGTGTGGTGTGGTGTGTCGTGGCGCGCAAGAAGCACATCGGTTTCATATATTTATTATGGTTAGAGACATATTTGTAGGTTGTGGCGCGTCGACAAGCGACGACGATGATTGGTTAATTTGTAGTCATGACACACCACACCACACAAGTGTGTTTCCGCAATTAGTGCTCGCAGTGATGTTTCCGACAAGATCATGCCTGTTTCGCGCCCGCGCGTTCCTTCATTTAGTTGCGTTTTGGGTCACATTGAAGCAGGACATGTGTACAGTGAATCCTAATTTGAAAATAAAAATTGGTAGGTAAATTACTTTTTTTTGTGCTTTTCTTAAATTTTTCATCTTCGTTACCGATTTGTGCTATTGCTTAACCAACTGTGTCAGAGCGATGTGATCTACGATAATATAATTTTTGGGGAAATATTATTAGTTACACGGGTGCAAAGTGGTTATTCTAATAAAGATAATCACTAAACTGATTTTTAAAGTTTATTGAATTGTGGTGTGATGGGGTAAGTGTGCTGGGGTAAGAGTACGCAGTTGGTTGAGTGCGAACACTTACCCCTCTTCATAAAATTGATTTTGTACCATAATATTTCAACTCTCGTTATTTATTTAAAGTGTAATAGCTGCTTGTATACGTGAGAAAGGACCCGGGGAGGTTAGTTTGCTTTCAATAGCAGATTAAAACCGCAAAAAAGCTTATAAACTTTTTTATATAACTTTTTGATTTATGAAAAGTATGAGGTTTTTATGTTTGTATGAGATGCCTTAATAATTAATCATATTAATAAACAAAAAAATTGAGTAAAATACCTAATACAAAAATCCCAATGTAAAAATTGCATACGGTAACCCCACGTGACTACCACAAATTTCTCTTAAATTGTTAACACCTCACCCCCTCCCCCCTCTCCCTCTCCCCCCCCCCGCCCCCCTGACCCTGACATAGGTAAATATAATAATAAATACTTACATATACAGCAGATTTCGCAGATTTTGAAAACCGTCACCGAGCTCACTCCGGGATCTGCTAAAGTATAGTCTGTCAAATAAGAGTAGAAAATATAAAAATTGCACCTACAAAATGTTAAGGCTGGCAACACCAATGTACCTGTCAAATATTATTTTTATGCTATGACGCTGAAAATACAGAACACTACACATTTAAAGAGACATTTTTTTGTCCTTAAAAAAAATTAAATCGAAGAAGCACTGTTGTTAAGGTACCTACTTAATGATTGGCTTGCATTTAATTTAACAATAAACGAAAACTTTAACAAAAAAAACCGACTTAAAAAAAAACTATTCCAATACAAAATAATATGCACTAAATAAATAAATAAATAAGTGTTTAGAAAAATGAAATAATTCAACTTTGTTTAAACCACTTATATGATGCGCAAATCCGACCGGTTTCGGAACAAACGTTCCTTCGTCAGGGAAAGCTTATACTAATTTGACAGTTTCGAACAATGTTTTATTATGGTAGGGGTGGAGCCGTTGCTAGTTAATAATGTAGATTGGGTGGGTAGGTATTAGTGTAGAGTGGGTGGGTAGGGGAACAAATCCATGATTGGGCTATATGACAATATTTTTTGTTTGTTGATAATAGATTCATTATTTTTAAGCGATTTTTTAATTTCCAAGGCTTCTAAGTTATCTAAACGTTTTCCTTTATGATTAATATGAAGAATATTTATCCCTGTATTTTTTTCAAAACTATGGTTATTTTCAATGATATGGTTAGCAAACTCAGAAAAATTATTATTATTAAGATACCTTAAATAATGTTCTTTGATTCTGATTTCAAAATTACGAGTTGTTTTTCCAATATAAAATGAGGGACAATCATTGCATTTGAGTTTATATATTCCGGAATTAGTCAATTTATGGTCTTTATCTTTAGTATTTCTCAAAAAATTACCGATATTATTTCTTGTATAAAACGCTGGTTTAATATTAGAAGGAAGATTTTTGCAACATTGAACTGAAAAATTATTAATATACAAAATTTTACGCCATTCTTTATCATTAATATTATTAGAATTGTATAGATATTTATTTTTTGAAATTTTGATAAGTTTTTTTTATTTAGGATGTTATCAATTAATTTTGGTTCATATACGTTATTTATAGCAATTTGTTTTATTATTGAAAGTTCAGAAAGGAAATTATTATTAGACATTGGGACATTTACTAAGCGGTGTATCATGGAATGGAAGGTGGAGTGAGAAGAATCTCACAATTTTTGTGAGACAGGGTGGTTGGAGGTCTTATGAATTACTATGTCAGTGTATGTTGGCTTGCGATATATACTAAAATCGATTTTATTATTTATAATAGATAAAGTTAAATCCAAAAAGTTTAATTTTTCATTGCCTATTTCTATCGTAAATTTTATTTGATTATGAAAGGAATTTAAAAGGTTAAGAAAGTTGTTGAGTTGACGTTCGGATCCTGTCCAAATGACAAAGATAACATCCACATATCTCTTCCATAGTAAAACATTGTTTAAAAGGGGTGATTTTGGATTAAAAACAGTTGTTTACAAACAAATCATTCATAAATATATCAGCAATAAGAGGGCTGGTGGGGGCTCCCATTGGAAGGCCTTCTTTTGGTTGGTATATGACATTATTGTATTGAAAATAATTTTGATTTAAAACTAAGTTAAATAAACGAGTTAGGTCACTAGACAGATCTGTAGGTAATTTAGAATCTAATAATAAGGAAATAATTGCTTTACTTTCAGTAATAGGCACATTAGGAAATAGATTAATGACATCAAAAGACACAAGTTTAGCATTAATGGGAAGTACACAATTTTTCAATAAGTCAATCAGTTCAAAAGAGTTCTTAATTACATATTTTGGTGTACACACATTACTTTTATGAACTAAATCAGTTATTAATGACGATAGTTTAAAACTTGGCGAATTACACGATGTAACGACAGAAATTACTTTAATTAAAAAATAAAAATGAAAATAAAAAAAATAAAAAATAAACAAAATAAAATAAAATAAGTGTTTATTCCAGTATGTGGGGAGGAGAGTGCAATCCCACACATTCCATAAGGGTATAATAATATAAACATACATGTACAAAGTATTTGAAAGGAAAAAAAGAAAAAGAAGGTGGATATGAATGTATACGAAACAAAAAAAAGATAATAAGCTAATAGTAGTAAAAGGAAAACAAAATAAATAATAATATTAAGCTTTCAGTATTCTGTGAGCACGTAAGGAGCCAGTACTTTTCTCCAGTGTGCATCAATACATACATTATTACACACATACATTATCACATTATTACTCACCAATCAGTCGATTACACATTTTGGGAAATGAATATGCTAACATCGGCGACATTTATTTCTTAAAATTAGTGCAATATAAACATGCACTCAAAAATTATTTTTCCATAATGTAACATTACACATGTTACATTATGACATGTTGAAATGAAATGATGATATTTTTCATTGTTCTTTTTTGTTGTGATACACAAAATAATTGTATGTTATTTTTAAGTTTCAGTTTTTAAGTTTTTTATTTTTTTCATAATGTAACTTTATATACGCAATATGGACATGTTGAAATGAAATGATGATATTTCTCATTGTTCTTTTTTGTTATTTTTTGTTGTGATACATAAAATAATTGTATGTTATTTTTAAGTTTAAAACTACTATTATGTAATGATATTATTTTTCTTACTTTTGTACTCTAGTATATGTTTATTTATAAAAGGCAGTATAGCCGTTTATGTATTTAAAATAAAATAAAATAAATACTGGATGATGGACTGAGGCGGGCTTCCATGACGAGGATGTTTCCAGAGCTGGTTATCCTTTCCCTAATTCCTGCCACCCTGGATCTAATAAGGGCTGCAAAGCCAGGAACTCGCCCCTCCGTGAACATCCGGGAAGCGCTGCAATATCTGGGGAGACCAAACATTATGCGGAAGGCGTTGTTATACTGAACCCGAAGTCTTTCTATACTACTCTTCTTGTAGTTTGCCCAGAGTTCACACGTATACAGTGTTGCGCAGAAGGAAAGGAAGAGCGTCCTTTTTAGAGCAGTACTGCAAAGGCGGAATCTTCTACTGAGCATGTTTGCTTTTACACTGAGAGCTCTTCTTTGCCTATCGATGTCGTCATCGTCCATCAGATTACTGGTGATTATGTGTCCAAGGTATTTAGTTCCTTCAGTCACCTGCAGGTTCACACCATTCAGGGTAGCTGGAGGAATATTTTTTGGTTCTTGTTCATATCTTACGACCAGTAGAGCCGTTTTAGTGGGGTTGTATTGCATGTTTGTTTCTTCAGCAAACTCTTTGCAGATCTTTAAAAGAATACGTAGGCCCCTTATGGATGGTGCCATCGATACCATGTCGTCCGCATAACTGATGTTATTCAGACACTATCCTCCAATTTGGCAGCCTACCCCTGCATTGTTTAGCCTGTCGGTGAGTTCGTCCATGTACAGGTTGAACAATATCGGGGACATGCATCCTCCCTGTCTAACGCCGCTCTTCAGGAGGAAAGATCTTTCCACCTTACTAAGTTTTCCTGCTGTCTATGCCACGAGTCGAGGATTTGTATTACCGCCGGTAATATGCCTCTTTCCCTGAGTTTATCCCATAGTAGAGGGTGAGAAACCCTGTCGAAGGCCTTGCTCAGATCTAGAAAACATGCATACGTGGTGGTCTTTTTATTCCTGTAGTATTCCAGGGTTCTTTTCACAGTAAAAATAGCAGTATCGGTAGACATTTGCTTTTTGAAGCCCATTTGGTTGTCCTTAGTTTCCAAACTGAGACCGATCTGGTTTAGTAGTAGACGTTCGAATAATCGTGCGATGGTGGTGGCAATTGAAATTGGTCTGTAACTACCCTGAGAGGTAGAGTCCAACGCACTAAAAAGCAAAAAAAAAAAAAAGGTAGAGTCCAATGCACTAAAAAGCAAAAAAAAAAATAATTGCGCATTCTTCTACAACCTAATAATCAACTTACTTTTTTTACTCATCAATATGTAGGTACGATTGTCATTTTTGGAGTCGGTGTCAACCAAGGTAGGTTTGTAACTACATACATAGTTGTACCTAGGAATGCCCCCTATACATCTACCATGTAATATTACCATTTTTCTATCACGATTTTACGTTTATTTTATATATTCATTGCATTATTATTGGCACAATTGGTAGATTTTTCGAAGGCACATGCCCATTGCCGCCCACGTTGTAGTGGTGGATCATTTTGTTTACTTTTGAGAAATCCATGTTATATTTAGGTTATGCATGCCATCTTTGCATGGCAGCTGTTTCGCCTATTGAAAGCATTATGTAATCGTGTCTTTGCCATATGCAATCGATTTTTGATAATTTTTTGGCATTGTTTAACGGTTTAGTGGATGCATTTAGCATAAATGTTACTGATGTAAGCTAATAAATGTTTGATTTAACTGATTTTTATTTGTGATCTAAGTAACTAACTAAACATCACGCCGTTTCTCCGCAGGGGTAGGCAGAGAGGACGGACCTCCAAACAATTTGGCGCATACCCTTTGCCTCATTCAGATTCATACATCGTCTCACACATACTCTTCTATTATTTTGACTCTTGATTTGGTCTTACTCAAGTATTCGATTCACTTGATCGTGCCACGTCTTCCTCGGGCATCCCAAACTTCTTCCATCATTCACATTCGCGTAATTTATTCTCCTTTCTTAGTTCATTCTCTCCCGGCCTACGTGGTCCCGAGGTACTAGACTCACAAATCTCACAATCCGAAGGTCACGTGTTCGAACCCGGCGTGCGCAAATAAATTTTATTTGATTAATTTTTGGTATTTTACAATTAATAGGCCACTTGCATCAAATTAAAAAAAAAAAAATTCCGGTTTAGGCAAATATTCTAAGACATTATGTATTTTTTTTTTTTTTTAATCGTATTTTTGAAACCCTGGGGATTTTTTGAAAATTTCAATCCGATAAATCAGACCATTTTTTCTAAACCGGAAAGACGGGACATAATTTTATAGGTGTGAAAAAACGATAATTACATAGCCGAAAATCATTTTAAAAAAATAACGTTTTCCACACAATGGCACAGGAGAATAACGAAGCATACCAAAAATATTACATCTCATAAATATTTTTTTTCTTTGATCCATCTTATTGACCATAAATCATTATAATGAACAGCGTCTATATTAATAAATTCAATGTAATATACTTGTACTTGTAAATTATAATAATAACAAGAATATTATAAAGTTTAATTTTGTTAAAATCAGCACCATAATCATAATACCTCTAAAACACGTACCGACATCATCTGCACGTTCTGAAGAGAACCCCGTAGATCATTAAAAGTACGGGGTTCTCTTCAGAGCATCTGTCAAAAAGTGAAACCAAATGATAAGTTCGCAGAGAACAAGCAATAAATCTAGTGAACGAATTCAAAAATTCGCCTGAAATCAAAGTGATGCCATATAAAAAAATAAATCAGTGTGGAATTTAAAAAAATAATAGGAACATTTTCGGAAACGGGACATTTTCATGTAGTAACGTCACGAGCCTAAATAATGGATTTATTTATTTAAAAATAACAAAAACTGTACAATTCTAAACAATTTTACCAACATTTTCTTAATCTTAGTAAAAAGATCTATCCACATGATTTTTTCCAGGTCGTTATGAAATCCATGCAAGAGGCCTATTGATTCAAAATAATATATAAAGTATTTGCGACACGTTCCACAGTGGAAGATACTCTCAGTATAGCCCTGGTATAAGACCAACATTCGGAATTGAAACGTTGCATGAAATGGCTTTAGCCGTGTTTGTTGACCAGATCTGAATAGTCAGGTACTTCCCCACCTTCCTCTTCCCCATCTCCGTTCCCCCCCCACTGCCTTCAGCCTCACAACATACCCCAATTGGGGATGACATAGTCTCACTGGCTCCAGATGGGAGCAGTTTGGGACTCTTGTGCGGTATTCATATAAAAAAACATGTCTATCACAGGGTCCTTTTCTTAATCTCACTCATTACGCCTACATCAGCTTTGCATTCTTTGCGGATCTCCACATTTTCCACACGATTGTACATGGTTTTACCACATTTTTACACTTACGGCTCTCATTTTTAAGTCTACTTTCATCCGTTCTCTGCCAGTTTCATGCCTCACTGCCATACATCATTGTGGATTCTTAGCTTTGCTTCTTTGGATAATTTCAACTATTATTAGGAAATATACATCAATACGTCACACTTACAAAATCCAAAATAAATACACATACAATCTATATATATAGATAAAATCAAAATTATGTGTTTGTCTGGGTTTTTACGTATGTCCGCTATGCGTTGCTAAACCATTCATCCGATTGCGATCAAACTTTGGGGATTTAATGTGCGCATGCCCGCGATGGTTTCTGTATATAATAGTGAGCTCTGGCATCATGTTGATAGTTGATCGCGCCTTATGTAAACACGACCCCGGGTAGTGTTTACATAAGGCGGTGTTTACATAATGGAGGTTTTGAACGCCTAAGATTTCTATTGAAAACAAAAAAAAGGCCTATACGGGAATGTTGCAAATAAATAAATGATAAATCAACAAGAGGGGTCCGGAAAACGTAAGATGGATGGGCCCAGGGGATGATTAAATCAAAACCGACCTGGAGTGATCACAGTGATGACTGAAGATGATAGCCTGGAAAAGTGGAAAAATCTATTGATATGGAAATGGAACGGTGGAACGAGGTTATTAGAACCAGATATCTCAAAAGAAAACTAACTGGAACTACTTAAATTGACTTTAATGGCTACCACACGTAATACATTATCTTCTCTAAATATGTGTGCATATTAAGTATGCAAACAGATGTAAATTCTAAAACAAAAAAGTACACAACGAAGAATATAGAAATAATGTGAACTAAAAATCTTTATTCTTGATTACTGCGAGAAAATCGCAGGGATTTGAGAAGATAGGGTAGGATTAGCTAGATTATAAAAGTACAGGGGTTTGAAAATCACGAGCCTGAGGTAGAAACAAACCGGAAAGAGTGTTAAGTCAGGCCATCATACCTAGTGGTGTGATCAGTAGGACATAAGGGTAGAATTATGAACGTGGCTACGAGATAGGAGCTACGAGATTCGAACTACGAGGTAGAAGCTTAGAAAAGTAAATCAGCTAGGTAGGGTTCATCACAATCGGTACCAAAAGCCAGGAGTGTCGGACCATTACAACATTACTTGACCATAACGACGTTACGGTAGGTGACTCAAAGATCTGGATAGTCTATAAAAGATTCGGCCGAGTATCGTTAATTTGCTCCTAAGAATTGAAGAGTTCCGTTACTTTGTCATGGATCCCATAATCAGAAACTAACCAAACTCTTATCAAACTACCCTTGAAGTACATCCTTTCCAATAAAAAAAGAATCATCGAAATCGGTTTGCGTGATATTGAGTTATTCGTCCATTTGTCGCGCACACACTTGATCCAAATTTAAGACATATGGTTTTCTCATTGTCAGAACTGGACCCAATTGGGACGGGAAGCACCAGCTTTCAAATATAAAAATAATCGTCAATGTTCACCCAGTCGAAAGTTCTGAGGTAACAAACATAAAAAAATACCGTCGAATTGAGAACCTCCTCCTTTTTTTAAGTCGTTTAAAAATACAGTAGTTAGAATGGAAGAATCATTAATGGCGAGTTTAGTGACACTACTTTTAGATTTGAATGAGTTAAATATATTTAGATCTAAAATTAGTGACATGATCTGAAGCCCGGGCATTGCTAGGTTTTTAAGCTAATAATAAATAAATGTGGGCTTGATATTTTATTACAATATCATTACGTTAACACAACATTGCAAACGTATAATAATAATATACCAATACCCATTTCTTATTTTGAGATCAGTGGGTATCTATGTAAGATGAGCGCGTTGATGGTACTACCTTACAAGGGTTAAGTGAAGCTGAATGCTCACTCTATACGAGTTATGCTTGTGGATCTCGATATAATACGTTTACTGAAACAAACTAAAAAGGTATTACACAGAGGGACTTACGATAATTTGATTGGCAATCTTGCCCGGTTTGTGGGTCCCTCGTGGTTGTTTGGCTGTTTCTGAATGTTCCACAGGCAGTTATTTAGTTTTTATGCGATGGGAATGAATTGCCGGCGGTAAATTCACTATATGAATCACGATAGCTTGTCACGATATGAACGGTAATGTTGACAGCTGCGTTACGATGGGAAGCCTCACGAAAAACAAACACTTGTTTTTGCTCCTTATCAACCGTTGACACCGGCAATTATCAGCCAAATAAGTACCCAATGTGCAAAATTCACCAATAGGATTGAATTCTGGTGTTTGTACGTGAATCAGAACAAATCTTATTATGAAACAATCTATATTGCAATGGAATTTTTTTTTCACTTTAATGCCTTTTTAATAAAAATGTAAGTTATACAGCTTTAGATTATCACCATGGTTATATTTTTAGTATTGACATTTGAACAACAGTGGCGCCCTCCTACATTTTCTACTCTTATTTGACAAACTGTAAGGTACCACAGCAAATAAGGCCCGTGAAGACTTCTCAATGTCGTCGTGGTTGTGAAAATTGAGGTTTTTTTTACTTGTTTGCTCCTCACAGGAGGCCCTGATGAAATCAATTTCCCTCGGAGCCTGTGTTCATCTTTGGAGATGCTGTGCAGCGCCGGAACCGACTTTTAGCAAGTTAAAAAACCATTTTTAATTTTTTTTTTTATTTATCTTCATAAAGTATGTTTACATTGGGTTTACGATGCCAGTCTCACTGGGGTATATCTGTGTCGATGCAGGCGTATTCTTTGTATTTTAAGTACCAGATTGCTACCTCCTTCCTTCTTGTATTCATGACGTAGTGATAATTCTTAATAATAATAATACACGTAAGATGATAATATTACATAATAAAAAATAAAAAATTAATACCATCCGACTTAATGTAGATCTGAATGTAATGGAATCTTTAGTAATGGAATGGTTAAATTTTCATCCACTTCCCGAACTACCGAAATATGTGAATTTTTGCACACGTGATAAAAATGATTACAATACATATTATAACAAAACTTTACCAATATTAAAGTTTACTTTGCTTTATTAGTACCTGATTATAGTGTTTTTTGTCTTTTTAGACCATTTTTTTACCTGTCCATGTCATCACTGTGCCATCTCAATGCCCCCTAATTTTCTCTGAGTCTTCTACTGCCCCCCTGAAAGTCTCAAACGCCCACAGGGGGGCGTTATCGCCCAAGTTCAGAACTTGTGACGTACACTATGCATGCATTCAAAATACGTACGGATACGTTTATAATTCAACATAGGATATGTTAAAAACCAACCGGGAGTTTTAAAATCAAATGAATAAATCAATCGAACAACATGCGCTGGATGCCAGTCGCTTTGTGAATCAAGTTTTTTTTCCCAACCCCCCCAAGATCTGGGCCTGATGCTGTGTGGAGGATCTATTTAGGGAAAGGAAGAAGAGGAAGTTCTGGAAAGGAAAAAGGTGGGTAGGGATCTGGGGTCAGTGTGTCCAGGAGTGACGGACGTATGAATATGTGGCGACGCATTATCTTTTCGCCATCAGAAAGAACGCTCGAGAAACATCTTCTAATATTCGCGCGGCGCCGGC
The DNA here is from genome assembly GCA_917880885.1 of Limnephilus marmoratus. Classification (NCBI taxonomy): domain Eukaryota; kingdom Metazoa; phylum Arthropoda; class Insecta; order Trichoptera; family Limnephilidae; genus Limnephilus; species Limnephilus marmoratus. Next base: position 36,665,043 of record OU862920.1, on the reverse strand, counting down.
AAGCTACTTACCTAGGTACCTACCTATGCCGGCCACGATGCACTTTGTCACCTGCCGTGCCGGCTCGATGAATAATAATATCGCCACCGCCTAAAAAGGTCTCGAGATAGCACCGTACAATATCTGTACGGCGCCGAACCTTCTCGTCAACTGCCGAGTGGCACGCATTACCTACCATGAGGGTAATTACTCTACCGCTCGCTTCGGCTATATATAAGCAGCAGATCCGCTCGCCTGCTCCAGTCAGTCTCAATCCGTCAGTCAACGCCTGCCCGCCAGCGAGGAACCGTCTAGACGTTATACAGTGCGATGTGATTTACACGCATTCTCCAGCGCAGCATCTCGGACTCTCTTAACACCTTCGAGGCTTTCATCTACCCCCACCGTCTCGCAGTCAGGTCCGCCGCACCACGACTTGAGATGTCTTCGCCCGCAACACATCAAGCCCGCCGTGCTTTTTGTTCGGGAAACAACTCGATCTCCGGCAATCCGAAGCCTATCACGTTTCGCTGCCGCAGAAATTCTCCTCATCGCCTCACAAGGTCTTCTTCCTGCACTGCGTGTGATTCCAGCTTACCGAAGTTACAGCCATCATCTCCGTCCTCATGACGTCGAGCGACCGCCTGGAACTGGTCATCCTCAACCACTCTAGTGATCTGAAGAAACGTTATCTTCGGCACTGCAGCTTCCTGACCAGCATCACATCTTACGGCGCACCACCACTGTCTACTCTTCCGTCTACACCCCTGGCTCATTGACTATCGCTACGTAGCATAATAAAGACGAATCACACTACATCGACTGACGCCTTTCATTTTGAAACCCGTCTCTGCCGATTCGGCCGCTCCCTGAAATACATTCCTCCCACTGCGATGCAAAGATCAAGAGGGTCCGGTTGGAGAAGTCAAAAGGATTCCCTCAACCAGTCTCTCTCGATCCGTCCTGACCTCCAGTAGGTGGGCAAAAGCATCCATCACCAAGACGTAGCCAAACCTCGGAACTATGAACTCGGGAATCTCTGCTAAGTCAGCAAATGTAGCAAACCACTTGGGGAGACCTATGGCAGAGGTGCTGGTTTTCCAATAAATGGTTCCCGGGCGGCGATACCCGTACCCGCCTCGTAAATTATAATATACCCGAGTTGAGTCAATTGTTACCTTATTTGCGCAGTTTTTCAGGCAAATTGTAATATTTCATCAGTCCGAAGACTCAGTTATTTTAATGACTTTTATCTTTGAAGAAATAACAGAGGTTCATAACAACAAACAGCTGTTTCTCCATTCTAATATTTGTTGTAAGTCGAAACGGTTCTGCATTCTTGGTTCCTGTCATCCATCAGGGATGTCAGTCCGAAATGGTCAAATTAGCTTTTGGAAATTCTTGGAAGTTGTAAGTCGGTCCGTCTCTGTTAATTATATTTAAAGCCTACAAAATCAATAAAAGCAACCGATCGGCCAACAAAACTTTAATTTCAGTTTCACACTCGTCGGAGAACTACAATGACCACCAGTAAGTTCTTTAGTAAATTATTTATACCTGGCCAAAAACAACTTTAAATACTATTGTTATTTAATTTTCACCATTTTCTTAATTTAAAACAAAAAAATTTAATATATTATTTATACTTGTTGTTTTTCTTTAAAATTGTATTTTACATTTAAAAAAAAATCTTAGTTGTTTAACCCTCCTCAAATTTAACATTATTAAATCAGCTACGTAGACAATAACACCAATTGATTTTTAGGACATTATTGTCTTTTGACGATTCTGGGTTTTTTACGTAGGGAGATTTTGGTTAAAGACAGAATATAGGTTATTTTAGAGGTTTAGATTTTACCACATCTCCGAGCTAATCGCCACCCAACCAACATTTACACATTTACCCATAGTGACTATTTTCTTGTAGAAACTGATTTATTGCGGAATGGAGCTGTATTGCTCATATGTCTGTTGATGATCTGTTCACACATAACTGCTCAGACTCCAGGATGTGACTATATGATGAGTGTACGTATTACGTTTTATTTATTTTTTTTACTCCCAACTACAAAATAGAGAAAAATGAAAGAGTTGTAAAACCACAGCAAAAGGGAAAATGAAATAAAACCGATTCTTTTGATAATCGCCTTCTTAACGCAGTTTGTCAACACATTGAAGTGAAAACTTCTTTGGCACCGTTATGATTTGAAACTCGATGAAAACGACTGACACTAAAAAGAGACAAACACGTACATCTATAGGATTTAGCCTGCGAGAGAACGAGGGAGAAATATAATGTTAATTTATTTCCCGAGGACTCAGTTCCAATATAATACGATAGATCCACGATCCCACTCAAGCCTCCTTTGGTCTAGTGGTATGAAGCGCCTGACGAACCTTAGCGGCCGACGTTCAGCGGATTAAGGGGAAAATCCTATGAAATACAAAAAAATTTTTTTAGCAAAATCAATATCCAATCTTCAAACCACTCCAAAATGACCCAATGTACAGGAAAAAGGGCACTCATTGTTAAATAAAAGTGCTTCATATTCTCCCCACTCTTGTCTACTTTAGTTTTCTGATGGTTTCACTTTTACCGCGTGTGAATTGCAAAAGTACTCTGATTTTTTTTGTAGAATCAAACTTCAAACTGTCTAAAACAAAATTTGTGAAACCAAATGAATAACCAACCTTTGGCTTTCGATGAACAGAATGAAACGATAAATTATATTTTTAAATTTACAGTTGTCGCAAGACACGAGGTTCAGTTTTCATTCTAGTAACTGGGCTGGAAAACGTTCAGAAGGAATGGTATGCAGGTGGGTGTTTATATGCCCTGAAGGTTACAAATGTGTTTTGAATTGCCCGAATATACGTGTACCGGTAAGACTAATTTATTTTATTGTATGATAAAATGCAATCTGAAATATTATAATTAATGAGCAATGTGTAAACTTAAATGTACAAATTACTAAAATAAAAAAATAATAAATTTAAAAAAAAAAAAAAAAAAATCAAATATACAAATAAAGAGACTGAAGAGCTAGAAAACTGTCTTTGTAAAGCTGACGTTATGTATTGGAGTGCCAATAAAATTTACAGTTTTACAATGATGACAATTTTTCAATGATTCGAGCAATTGGGCGATTTGGCTGTGTTGGAATTGCAATCCTAGAGCTATTTAATGTATTATCTATCTCAGTTTATGTTCTGCACTAAGGTCCACGAAGCCTGCACCAAATTCGCTTCTAGGATTCCGCAGCAACAGACAACAAATTCTACCGGATTTTCGTGAAAGTTCTTCTTTAGATTTCTCTGAAATTGTTGTGTAAGAATTTCAATTTCAATTCAAAACTTGAGCTTTATTAGATACATGGAGAAAAGTATTTAATTCCAATTACAATATTTAACGATTTAAAATTAAGGGTTCCTTTTCTCCTCCCCCTTGTGCCCAAGTTTCGACCTCCGAATCCATTAAAAACACTTTCTTTTTATTTTATTTATTTATTTAAGGAACATAAACAGTCTTAATAACATAATATACATAAGAGGATAACAAAAAATAGACCAATTATTAATGTTCACAGATAGGTATTTAGAAACATCAAAGTAACAGAATATTTAAGAAAAGAAAAAAAAAACAGGACAAAGCAGCAATTCAAAAAAAAATATTTATAATACAGGTGTAGATTCAACAAGTGATAAACCAAAATATAAAAACACAACAATAAAATAAATGCGATTATAACTGTAAAGAAAATAGGGTGCAAAACAGGTATTTGGATTGGGAAGGGTAAGGGGAGGACAGCGATAAGGGAAAGTTGCCACGCAGGTAATTTAAAAATATTAGGTACAATTAAATTAATCATCATGAATATGTGTTATGTATTATTCGCAAGTAGAATGTTATACAATGAAATTCTGTAGCGAGCAGTGAATATGTCAGCAAGTGTTTCTAAACGTGCAAATTTAAGGTTATAGTAGTTACATGCCCTTTGCATAAATTCATTTTGGTTGGAATTGGTGTTGCATCTATCAATGTAGAAAAGGGTATTATGTCTGCTATATCGAGTCGGCGCGTTGAAATTTATTTTATTTAGCAACTCCGGGCAGTCAACTTTCGAGTTAATAATTTTGTACAGGAGCATCTGATCATAGTTTTTTAGTTTTATATTATTTCTGATTTATAGTTAATATTTATTTAAGTAAAACGTCCGATACATTGCAGAGAAGATTACAAATTTGAGATCCATGAAAGTTTGAAAGGTCATGGAGGCACTTTTCTATTTTGTGACTTCCGTCAAAAGATAGTTGCTAAACTGTTGACAGTTAACTGCTAACTTAGTGACATTGAAAATGTCGTGCAGAAATAGTCAATACAGAATCGTTAAGCAGTTGAGTCGCTCTGTTGATTAGCACATTCTGATAGAAGTCTGACAAAAGTTCTTGCTTAAGAACAAGGATGGATAAAGGAACGGTTAGTACATATGTATGTTCTGTCATCTACAAGTAACGCAAAAAAACTCTTTATTACTTTTTCTGTTTCTATGATTTGGTTTTGTTACAATGGAGCTATATTCTAGGATACTGCATCTTTAATATTATAATATAGATACTTAGTTCTCTTAGACTTTTCAATTTACATAAATATCACTTATGGTTAACTGTACAACGTCATTCTAACACAAGGTCGATGATGGCAGATACGCAGATATAGACAAAGAGGCCAGGATTTTTTATTACCTTATTTACGTCATTGATTTTAACAGAAATAATAATTGATCTTTCCAGACTAACCAAAACTGCAATGGTGATAGGCTAATGTATTCTAAATTTGGTGATGTGGACTTGAACAACGCCGAGAAGATTTGCACAAATGGATCAATTGAAATAAAGTCCTTTCTAAACGAACTTGTCGTGGGTGAGGAAACCAAAAATTATTAAAAATATCTATGCATATTGAGAATTTTACCGAAATATCATAAAAATATTTTTCTTGGTTGTATTTTTGCCTCCATGCTCCTACTACTCACAACAGTCAGTCTCGGACCGAAGATCTTCGTAATAAAAATAAAAATTACATATCCATCCAAAGAGCATTGTATTGTTCGACATTGCCATCGTTTTTTTTTTCACTTTTTTATGTTCATATATTTTAAATGTATATTTCATTTAGTTATAAATTAAACATTCTATTTCCGGAATTTAACAATAAAATTTTTATTTATGTGGACTTCAGAACATTGAGATTAATAAATTAAAATAACAATGCCTTTAGCATTTTTTGCTAAACCCATTAACTAAATGTTTTTAAGAATTATAAATAAATAGTGTTCTCGATAAATTTATTTACGGCATCTTAAAATCTTCGAAAATTCTTGTAGGGTGACCTTGAACAAAACTATCTACTAATACTAACCCTTTTTTTGATCTATGTTTCTTGTAATAAGGCTATTTTCTATAATTTTTCCAAAAAAGGAAACGGAAACAATAAGTAATGAATTTCATGACAGTATTTTTACATTTCCAGGTCTGCAAGTCGCGCCTAATAGTAGGGGAGGCGTATTCGATTGTACCGTAATGTCATCAATACTTTAATTAGCATTTGGTTTTTTCACTATTTTTTTGTGGAGGAAAAAATTTTATCTCGGATGTATTTGCTTTCATTATGGATAAAAATAAATAAATAGATACCTGTATTTCAGTTTCCTAACAATAAAACATAATTTAGATGCCTGCTGTGAACACATTTATTTCTACTATTTATACAGATTGATATTATTTGTTACTTTTTATGCAAATATTATATTTCTTAAAATAAAAAAAATTAACAATTGATTATACAGGGATGCCCGAGTTCATGGGGTGAGGTTTGTCCGGGTCTTGGCGGCGGATGTTTCTGCCACCGGCTGCGTGACAGGCCGGATCGGGTTGAGGAAGACCTTGTGACCTCTCAAGCAGCACTTTTTTGGAACAACGCCTTGCACCGCAGTGGGAGGAATGGATTCATACGTCCGTCATTCCTGGACCTACTGACACCCCAGATTCCTACCCTCAACTCATACCTTATCCTTTCCAGGACTTCCTGCCAGAACTTTAACTGCCAGAATTTTAATTGATACCTACCGGTAGTGAAATCTCGTTAATGTCCGAAAAAACATGTAACACATTGGGTTTAGAGTCGAAAAAATGGTCAGGTAATATTATTACAAAGCAACAGTAAACAATGTACAAGGTTTAGTTACTTGTAAAATATTTTCCTTGCAAAATCGTTCTTGTGTATCAGGGCAGGCAGTAGTAATCTCAAATATCCCATCAAAGAACGTTTTAAAAATTAAATTAAATTAAACTAAATCTTGCAGATCCAGAATTTGATAACCGGGAGAGATAGATTTCCTAATGGGGTATGACTTGAAAGCAAAAATATGGAGACAAGGTTATATGGAATAAACTTATATTATTATTATATTTCAAGCCGTAAATGAAATTTGATGGCTGTGAATACAATTTTCGTATACGTAACCATGGGCTTATGTGTACAGGGTTACGATTCAACACAAACTTTTGTGACGTCAGCTCCAACTGCAGTCGACCACAGCGACTTAAATAACGCGGTATGACGTTTCTGGGAAGTCGAGGAGATTTCTAATGAAATTATTCAAAACTAGCTTTTTCCCGCGGCTTCGCTCGCATGGTGTAAGGGGGGTTCCCACTGCGCCTCCTCCACCTTTCCCCTCTCCCCTTTCCCCCCTCCCCCCAACCCCCCTCCACGCCCATCCTCCCCCCCCTTCCCCTCCCCTCCCCCGTCTCTCCATCCCTCCCGCTTTCCATACATTCAGTTTTCAAACATCGCGTGCCACCAATTGCAATTTTTTAGACAAATTTCATGATGCCAGAGCTCACCGGAAGTTTTATAAAAATCTTGACCTGACAATAACGAACACACAAAAAAAGAATTATCTAATTTGGTGCAGTCGTTCGAAAGTTATGCGCTTAGCAACACGTTCAGCGATTCATTTTTATATTATAGATGAGAACGATGTTGAACGCGAACACATATTTCAGTCAACAGTTAACCGGGGTAGGTGCGGCAAGTAGATAGTGTCACTACCTTTTAAAAATAAATCTCAAGTAGAATTAAGAGTATCTTAATAGGAAGCACGAAAGTACGAAATCGAACTTAAGAAATTTTGCAATCTAGAAAAACGTTTGTTGTTAAATCCAACTTTAGCGGAACATTATCGTAAATACACGAAGGACTTTTTAGAGCAGGGCTTCATGTCAAGAATTCCTCAATCTGAGATATAGAATACGAATTATATTCCACTTTACAGTTGTGCAAAAATTAGTAATGATATCAAAATTCAGGTGGGCTTTGACGCCTCCTGTAAATCAGCAATTTTCATCGAACGATTGTTTATATGGGGCTCCTAAATTACAAAATAAAATAGGTCATACATATCTTATTAAAGTTCCGTCTATACCCAATAGTATTCACTAAGGATAAACAAAAAATGTCTTTGCAAATTCGAATCAAAGAAGGGGGTACTAGCTTTCAAAGGATTCTTTAGGGATTTTTTTCTCCATTACAGCCGGTAGGGCAATATAAACTCGGCAAATCACGTACGGAGTGCCTTCTTCGCCCTACTCGGCAATTAGGACGTGACATCTGCTAGTGAAGGGTGAAGTTGCACAATTTCCAAAGGCTTCTTAGGTACTGTTGACGGATACATTATTGACGATATTGTTATTGGCGAATGGGAGCTAGACAGCGCCTCTCAGCTTTAGAGGTAGCTGAAAGAACTCCTTGCAAAAGGAGGTTTTCAATTAAGGAAATGGATGATTGATTTGCTTCCGTTATTAAATAACATCCCAATTGAACATTGGATCCACACAAGTGATCGGGTTGAATTTGATGATGGAACATCTTGCTCATTAAAGAATTAAATTTTTCACCGAATCTTGAGCTCCCGCGATCTTAGACGACGAAAGCAAATTTTGAATGCAGTATTTTTCCATCACCCTGAATGCAAATAATTTATAGTCATTAAGGTGAAACAAAAGGTTTTTTGCAAATCCAGTGATTTCAAAAATTTACCGTGAAATCTTATGACATGTTTTTACGGAGATTACTTACTAATCCACATTCTTACTAGGCGACGATCTTACTAGGCACGGATCTCATCAAAATATGGATTACAGTATGTAGCTCTCATCCTAAAAAAATAGGAGCCCTTGCCCTACATAATGTGACCTTTCCCCGTACAATCTACCACTAACCGACCATCCATTTACCACTTCTGTGTAAATGAATGGAATATAAAATTATCGCGAATTGTAAACATATTTTCAAATAAAATATGTAACGAAACAAATAAAAGATGAAAACGACAATAAAATTCAATATGCAATTTAAAATAATTGACCAAATATCAAATAATGTGTTATTAGCTGAAGAAACATAAAACAAATCAATTACTTTAAAAAATTTACTTAACACGAAAATAATTATTTTTTTACAATAATAATAGCTTTGCTAATTAAGAATCAACAAGGTGCAAATATTAAGAGCGTTTAACCAGCCAGTGGACGAAAATCCACATTTCGTCGAAAGTTGTTCTTACGATCGTGCAGGGCGGTTACAATGAGGAAGATTAATTATTCTCCGTACCAGTTTTTTAAAATTATAACTCAATATCGAATTTATTTCAATTCAAATATGCTTTAATTTATACCTTCATCCAAAAATGCTGAAAGGCGTGATGATAAAACTATTAAAATAATGTACTTTTTGTAGTTATTTTTTTATTATAAGTATTTATCATTTTTCAATAATGACTAAATTTAATAAGAATGTTAAAAAAATCTGAAATATATTAGTTTGTAAGTGCGCAAATAAATACACAAATGGACCAATTTTCGTCAAGAAACACATGTACGTACATATTTTTTAATGATTTTATTGAAACTAAAATTAAAATTCTAATACATAACTCTGCTAGATAATGTATTGATTTATTTTACTGCATGATTACATTATTTGAAATGGGTGGTATAATACAAAAACTTTTTTGAAAATTGAACAAATCTGCCAACGACCTATGGAATAACCTTATTATACTAAAAATTAAAAAAAATTCTAAATATTTATTACATAACTTCACTAGATATAAGAACAGTCTTTCGAAATCCATTTATAATTTTTTGTGGAAAAGAGACAATACGTCTAAAAACTTTTTTGAAAATGACGTATTTCCGGTTTTCTCTGGTAATGCCCTTTTAACGACCAAACACTTAAATAGTACCTAATTGAAAAGTAGGTATCTTCTCTACATATTATAAAGTAAAGTCCCCCGCGCCGTCTGTCTGTCTGTCTGTCTGTTCGCGATAAACTCGAAAACTACTGAACGGATTTTCATGCGGTTTTCACCAATAGATAGTGTTTCGTGAGGAAGGTTTAGGTATGTAATTTGTCAAGGATTTATGTAAATTGGTTGAAACACAACGATAATTGTTAGAAGTGTCGGAAAAAAGTCCAGCCGCCTGGTAGCTTTCATCGAAAACGCTGCTTAATCCTTTTGGTATATAACAAAACAATTAATGGTAGGATATTCCTCTTTTATAGATCTACAAAAAAGTCCGCGAAGGCATATATCTATCTTTTACGGATAGCTTACTATACACATTATATCTTCTTATCTTATTATTCTTATCAATTGCTGTTCGTTTGTCTCGCTAAAACTCGAGAGCGGCTGGGCCGATTTAGGTGATTTTGGTTTTGCAATGTTTGTCGTATTCCAGGGAAGGTTTAAACGGTGAGATAATATGGAAAAATTGTGAGAAAGACAGTAAAAACTACAATTTCATTTTCCCATGTAAACAGTTTTACTGTTCTACCTACTTTCAGAAACACAACGTAATCAAAAATTGGAATGCAAAAAATAAAAGAATTCGGATTGTCATATTTCAAACGTCAAACGTTACCTGTCATTCTGTTACTGTTTAAAATCTTCTAGGATCAGTTTGTCAGTGCGTGAGAACTTTATTTACCGTTTTAATATGCCAAGGAAAAGACGTTTTAATATGCCAAGGAAAGGTCGTCGAAGTCAATCAAATGGGCGATGAGCTACCTCACAACCGTGAACCTGGAACGAGTAGCATTCCACTACGATCCGGAAGTAGATTATTGTGCCGACAATTCCGTGATAATCGGGGAAATGACAATCATTTGTCAATGTTGTAAAGCGTTAAAATACAACGGCGAATCACCCAAATTATGTTGTGCTGGTGGTAAAGTAAAATTGCCACAATTGGTCCCACCACCAGATCCATTACGTTTCGTGAGGAAGGTTAGGTATGTAATTTGTCAAGGATTTGTCTATCTTCTAAAAAATTAGTCACGTACAATGGGATAATTGGAAAGTTATTTAGACCGATACAGTATTAATCCTTATTTACTTAAATACGTTAGTTACCCCAAGCATTTCATTCACATTATTATAATCTTTCACACCATCTCTATGTATTATAAATTAAAGTCCTCCGCGGCATCTGTCTGTCTCTTCGCGATAAACTCAAAGATGGCGGTGGTTACAAAGGTTGGATTTTACAAAGTGTTTTATTAGCCACAGTAACGCGTGGCTGGGTCAGATAGTATTAAATAAATATAGAAAAGGATCGACTATTAATTAAACAGGTCTGCGACTGATTTTTTTTCTTTAAAATAAGAGGTAATTCCCATGTATTTTTGTTGCAGAATTCGGGAAAATTATCGAAAAAATTCCATCACGTAAGGTTTTCCCGGAAAATTCAAAATACTGTGGGATTGCCTATCTTAAGGCGCGAAACGGGGTTTATTGCCGAAATATATATTTTTTATTATTTCCAACTTATTATAAGATAATGTTATATTTTATAGACTGAAATAAAATATTTAGTAACTCATGACGATAAAATTAGTCGGCGTTGAATCATATATATCGGGATTTTCCATGGTAAGTACGATGAGGGAATGCCGAAATTCCCAAGTTGCCCACTCCCTTCCATTCCCTTTCATTTATTTATTTCTGTTCCAACTTTCGTAACGTGCATTTCAAAAATGACTTCAAGAGGTTGTGTAAATTCTTCTGAGAGTTTTTGCTATATTTGTGGTGAATTTGTAGTAAAAAAACAACAAAGAAATATTACTGATTTTGTCAAAAAAGTGTATTTTGCGTATTTGGTGTGAAGATAGGGTTCCAGGACAAATCTTGGGCTCCGCATGGAGTTTGTTTAGGGTGTGTTGAAGGACTTAGAATGTGGTCAAAAGATAAAGTTAAATCTTTTCGTCTTGGCGTTCCCATGATCTGGAGAGAGCCTCGAAACCACAGCGATGACTTCTACTTTTGTTCGTGCAATGTACAAGGGTAAAATACCAAAAATAAAAAACAAATTTGTTATCCAAACATGGATTCGGCACTCCGCCCAGTCCCTCACGGACCTGGTTTTCCTACACCACAATCACCCAAAGCCTAAACGATTTGTCATCATCAGAAAGTGAATCAGAAGAAAGTTCTAGCGACGAGTTTCAAGTAGACGACTCCAGTGGACCTCAACAATTTTAATACAACGTCCCACAAAAGAAAAAGCACAAAACGAATCTTCGAAACTAAAAAAACAGATTTTATATAGATTTATGATTGTATATAATGTAAATAAACAATTTTACGACTTAAAATTAATTAAATTTGTATAATTAAACGAATTCAAAAAGGAGGAGGTTCTCAATTCGACTGTATTTTTTTATGATTTTTTTCCTACAGAAGTAGTGTAAGGCGGGTCTAGCCTATATTTTAATTTCCACTTTGCGGAAAATCCTTAAGTGATGGGTCGAAATGAATGGCATACCTACTCGAATTCAGCATACCGAAATACATGTAATTCACCCATTTCCATTTAATTTTTTTTTTAAACGTCAATTTGCAGACCTATGTTACAAGTTATTTTAGTATTTTTTCAGATTTCAAATAAGTAGATATTTGTACCCAGAGAGTTGAGGTATATTAAGGAAAAGAAGTGTTGAATGGGTGGGATAGGAACCTCTGAAGTGTTGTGGTCTAGGCATTATTTGACTTGTGAAATATTGCACTGCCAGGGTTGCGATGTTGATTGTTACAAATTATCATTCTTTGTGAACCCGCGAAAAAACCTAAAAGAGTTCAACCTAATGTTACCATTCTTTAAATACGCTTTTTATGTGAATATCGCACAAGAGTCTCTGTTGGCCGGAGCTAGTGTTATGGCCTCCCAAATAAGGGTAGTTAGTACATTGTGAGACTGAAGCGAGTGGGAGAAAAAGGTTGGAAATTACCTACATTCAGTTCACTAAGCATGGCTAAGTCAAACTGCGTTTCGAAGTTTTAAAAGTTTTTCATACGTCACCCCAAGTGTTTCGCAACGTTAGGTGACTTAGCAGAAGTGCCCGGGTTCACGAGGTGAGATATGTCCGGGTATTGGCAGCGGATGCGTCATCCCACCAATTGCATGGCAGGCCGGATCGGGAGAGACTGGTTGACGGAGACCTTTTGATCTCTCCAGCCAGACTCTCTTGACACTTCGCCATGTAGGTACTGTAAGGAGGGATGGATTTGTAAGTTGGTCACTTCTGAATATATTGACCCCCAAATCTTACCCACCTCTCACATCTTTTTCCTTCCCAGAACTTCATCTCCTTCCTTTCCGAAGAATAACCTCCACACAGCATCCCCAAAGATGAAATAATGCCTGAAGGGAATTATTTTCCTCAGGCATTATTTCATATAATGTAAAAAAAATGTAAATGCGCCACCTAATCAGCTACAAAAAGTGTCGTGTAAGTATTATATAATATTTAAAATTACATATATATTTAAAATTAAATAACAAATTACGAAATGAATCTTGGTACTCAAGACAAAACTGCCAAAACCCAGATACGTGCGCAAACTTCTTTGAAGAAACTTTAAATTCTCATATCGCAGACTGTACGACCTTTATAAATAATCAACCTAGTTCTAAATTAAGGAAAATCAAATCATGGATTACGCAAGGATTACTCATATCTATCCGGAAAAAAGAAAAACACTTCATACAAACGAAAAAAAACCCTACTAACAGTCATATCAAAAACCCTGGACTCAAATTCTCCCATTTTTCTCAATGAAGCGCTCTCACCGTATTTCAAGGAACTGCTCTGGAAAACAAAGCAAACGGCTAAAGAAACTCTCTACCAATCCGTGTGGTTTAAATCTAACAAATTGCTTGTCCGCAAAGCAACTGGAGAAAAAATTATCCAAATCAAACACGAAAATGATCTGAAAAAATGGGGAAACAAACGTAAATGTCTAACCCCCCTAAAGTTAATTTCCTGTCCTGCAAATAATTCAATATGGCCGAATTACTTAACACATTGATTGATATTGAAACAACAAATAATACGGAACACATTTTTAACAAAGTATCAGAATGCAAACTCTTTATCTCAGAAAAAACATGGTTTAAATACAGTATGCCAAAACATTAGAAGTATCCAAAAAAACTTTGATAGCTTTTGTGTCCTTTTGTGATTACCCAAATGATTACAAAATAAAGAAAGATTACTTACTATACAGAAACCTGTGTAATAAGTAATTAAACAAACCAAATATAAATATTATAAAAAAGAATAAAAATCGCCAAAAACTGTTAAGGCATACTGAGTTCAGCGTGTTTCAATTGTTTATGGTCTCGAATTAACCGCGGTCCACTACAGAACACAACTGTGTTCAGTTGACAATTACCAACGTATTGTATCTTTTTGAGGAAATAACGAGGCTCATGCTAATACATTGACGAGGCTCAACAAGTATGTGTGCTGTCGTGCATCTCTGCGAAAGAGATGTGGGACAAATTGTGTCTCATTCACGAGCAGAAAACCGCGACAAACAAGCTGGGTCTGCTGCAAAGATTCCGATGTTCCGAAATTAAGAAAAAACTTATTCTCCGTCGGCGTATGTACAAAGAAGAGATTCGGAGTGCGTTTCGAAAATAATCGGGTTATCGTGGATTGCGACGGTGAAGTGCTCGGGACGGGCATGAAACAAAACAATGACGTTTATCGCATGTTCTTCAAGGTCGCGAAACAAGGAAGCGCTGAAGAAGCTAACGTAGCTACCACAAATTTAACTTTGTGGCACGAGCGATTGGGACACGTCGGAAAGCGGGCGATTCGCGAATTAGCGGAAAAGGGGCTCGTGAGTGGAGTGACATTTTCGGATAAAAGTGACGTTTTCTGTGAACCATGCCAATTGGGGAAATTGCACAGGCTGCCTTTCAACAAGAACCTGGAGCGAAATAAGAAAATAAAGCCGGGTGAGAAACAGCATTCGGATGTCTGTGGGCCGATGTCGATGAACTCTGTCGGAGGATCGAGATATTTTTTGACATTTAAAGATGAAGCAACCGGCTACAGACACGTGTACTTCATGAAAACGAAATCCGAGGTGTACAAAAAGTTCAAGATCTTCGAGAAGATGATCAAGAACAAGTTTGGAAGAAAAATGAAAACTCTTTGCTCTGACAATGGCCGAGAATTTTGCAATGACCAGATGGATAAATACCTCGAAGAATGCGGAATAAGGCGAGAGACAACAGCTCCATACAATCCGGAGCAAAATGGCAAGGCCGAACGTGACAATCGGACGATTGTCGGAAGTGCTCGTACAATGATAATCGCGAAGAATCTTCCATTAAACTTATGGGCGGAAGCTGTGAATTGTGCGGTATACATTCTCAACCAAACCGTGTGGACGAGTGGTGCAGTAACGCCATACGAAGCGTGGATTGGAAAAGCTCCAAACCTGAAGCATCTTCGAATTTTGGAAAAGAAAAAGGTCAGTGTAGTTCGAAAGTGTTCAACGAGAAAATCGGGGTGCCAGAGGCGGAACCAAACGAGATGGAGAAGGAATACGAAACAATTCTTTCACGACCCTAGGAACAAGAAAACGAGGCACGAGAGAACGAGAACGTGATCGACAACAAAGAAAACGACGACAACATCGGAGAATGACAAGAAGAAGAAAACAACAAGGATGGCGAACGAGAGGACGAGCAAGAAGGACAACGAATCCTGCGAGATCGAGCACTGATTCAAATTCCTATAAGATATCAAGACAATGCAAATGTGGCAGAGACTTAGTCCCATTAACGTACGAAGAAGCGACGAATAGCACTGAAGCCGTGCAGTGGGCGGGTGCTATTCAAAATGAATTTAAAGCACATGAAGACAATCGTACGTGGAAACTCGTGAAGAAAACGCCAGAGATGAGACTAATCGACTCGAAATGGGTATTTCGGGTAAAGACAGATTTAGACGGGAAGTCACATCATTTCAAGGCTTGATTATGCGCAAGGGGCTTCTTGCAAAGAGAGGGGATCGACTTCAAGGAAACGTTTTCTCCTGTGGTGAGATATGACTCACTGAGAATTTTGCTGGCAACGATAGCCGCCGAAAATCTTGAAATAATGCAATTTGACGTTCAAACTGCATTCCTATATGGCGAACTGGAAGAAACAATCTTCATGAAAGTTCTGGAAGGACTGAAGCTGGAAGAAGATAAAATGAACGACACGACGTTCATTTTATCTTCTTCCGTGTGCAAGCTCGAGAGGTCACTTTATGGACTCAAACAAGCTCCAAGATGTTGGAATCAACGATTCACTAAGTTTTTGAGTGAATTCGACTTAGTAGAGTGCGAAGCAGACAAGTGTGTATTTACTAGAATGTTTAAAAATGACAAAGTGTATCTGGCTCTATTTGTCAATGATGGGCTAGTAGCCTCCAATAATGTAGAGACTCTTAAGGAAATTATTCAACAACTAAGCGAATCGTTTAAAATTACAGTCGAAGTCTCGAATGTTTTTGTCGGGTTGCAAATCAAAAGGGATAGAGAGAGGGGTAAACTGATGATTCATCAGAGCGCGTACACGCAGAAAATAATTGGAAAATTTGGAATGGCGGACGCGAAAACGGTGAGCGCGCCAGCGGATCCACACGCAGCGCTGGCTCCAGTCGTGGAAAATGTTGGAAAAATGAGAAATGTACCGTATCGCGAAGCAATAGGAAACACTGGAACGGCGGTAGTGTTTAGGCATACTGAGTTCAGCGTGTTTCAATTGTTTATGGTCTCGAATTAACCGCGGTCCACTACAGAACACAACTGTCAGTTACCTACCAACATATTGTATTTTTGGAAATAAAGATACCTTTCGATGAAAACAAATGTTCCACACCGTTTTATTTAACCTGCTTTAACAAAAACGATAAAAAAAAAATTAGAAAGTTGTAAAAGATAAGTTGTAAAGTCTTAGCAAAAAATTAACCTAATAAAATAGCTACTTTTATTAACTCACAATTTGCAAAAGTTGGCACTACCTTGGGTGAAAAAATTCTCCAAAAAAACTGCACAACAGAAGACTCCTAATCCAAACTCTGCTCTACCATACGACCAAATCACTCATTTAATGCTTACAAAGTAAAAACCAGTGAAACTACTAGAAAAAGCAATGAAAAAAAAGATTACTTCATTGAAAAGCACAATCTGCTCTCAACCCGCCAATTTGGATTTCGTTCGAAAAAAGTATGGAGTACCGCAAGGCAGCGTCTTGGGTCCCTACTATACTATTTCTCATCTACATAAATAGTCTAACTGAGATAAACTTAGGAAAAATAGACTCTAAAGTAATCAGTTATGCAGATGACACAGCAACTTTGTTCAAGGCGCAATCATGGATAAAAGTTTTCAAAAACACAGACACAGGGATGATTCAAGTAAATAAATGGCTACAAAATAATCTACTAACACTCAACATACAGGTTGGAAAAATATACAGGTTGGGAACAAAGAAAGTCATGAATAAATGTAGACCAATCAAGTTAAAATTCAAAGAGGAACATTTTGTTAGGACAATTTTGATCAATAACAAAAAATTCAAAGATGGTATCAAAGCCAGAAATGATCAGACCATTCAACAAAGAAAACGCCTGATGATGCTTCGGGACGAGCTGGAGACTAGAAAAAAAATGGTGAATCAAATTTAACAATAAAATATATAAATAACCTACCTAAAATCGTCAATGTTTTGCCAAAAAACTCCAACTAAATAAATGTAACATCTACTACCAGAACGTCAGAGGCATCAGAACGAAACTAAAGGAATTCAGAATAAGTGCCCCGACTCTGGATGTTCATACTTTAACCCGCGGGCCGCACTGCCATTTCTGATTTCCGTCTCTAGGGGGGGGGGGGGGGGGGGGTTGCCGGTAGCCGGTAGCCGGTGGCCGGTAGCCACATTCGAATTTAGTTAAACCAATGAAAATAATGCCAACACTCTGTAAATATACCTACACTCAGAACATGCAAATGGTTTGGCACGAGAAAGGTTTCCATCAATAACATGCATCAGCAGATGAAACTACAACTGAAATTTTTCGTTGCATTCTGAACACGGAGCTAGTTTCAATTAAGATTAAATTTGCATGCGGGGAATTAAAACTACACTCAGAACGTGAAAATGGCTTTCTTCTAATTTTGGAAGCATAAACTACGAAACTAGAATTTTATAAATGCACTTCCAACATAAGAAATGCGTCAGCAAATGAAATCACACCTGATGCGTTTTCGTTGCATTCTTTACACAGAACTGGTTTTAGTTACAGGTTGAATCTGTACGCGGGGAATTAAAACTATACTCAGAACATGAAATTGCTTTCCTCCAATACTGACAGCACATATGCAACTACAAATTTATAACTGCACTTCACAAACGAAAATGGTTTCTTACGAAACGCGTTAGCGAGATAACCCCACCTGGAATTTTTTCGTTGCGTTCTTAACACAGAACTGGTTTTAATTAGAATATGAGTTTGTACGCGGGGAATTAAAATTCCACTCAGAATATGAAAATGGCTTTCCTCCAATTCTGGCAGCCTAAAGTACGCAACTAGAATTTTATAAATGAACTTCTAAAACGAGGAATGCGTCAAAAAATTAAAACGAACCTGGAATTTTTAAACACAGAACTGGTTTCAGTTATAGGGTGAATCTGTACGCGGAGACTTAAAACTATTTTATTGAGTGGATGAAAATGGCTTTTCTCTAAAACTGGCAGCACAAAAGCAACTACAATTTTATAAATACACTTCAAAAACGAGGAGAACGGGTTTCTATGAAAAGCGTAAGGAGACGAAACCACACATGGAATTTTTTCATTGCATTTTGAACACAAAACTGGTTTTTCCGTCAGAGCGAATTGGATTGTGAGTCCCCAGCTTTAATTAATACTGCACCTATGTAGAACACCAAAATGGTTTTACTATCGAAATGAGTTAGGGTTAGCAGATAAATCCACAAGAGGAATTTGCATTGTGAACACAAGATTGGTTTCACCTTAAGAATGTATCTGCGTAGGAGTCCACTAGTCAACCAGCATAAATTAAATTGTACTCTGATTATGTGGATGGTTTTTCTACATTTTGTAGCATACTTTTTGTCCGCAATATAATTTTATATTTATTTAACTAATTACAATAAATTACATGTAATGTGTTTTTTATGCCAGAAGTGTGGCAATTACTATGGCATTAACGTTTGTATTATATACAAAACGTTAAGGGACGTGCTTGACTTAATATAACCAGTGATTCTTGACTTTATTTGGGGAGATTGTTATATCTAGCTTTGTAATTGAATAATTTCGTGCTGCAGATTATCAAACACATTCGATGGTTCGACGTTGAACGGAGTAGCAAATGTATTCAAATACGTTTGCTCTCTTTTCACGTCCTTAAATGGTTCATTAAATGCCTCACTTAATTTCGCGCACTCACCAGCGTGTTCAAAGGATGTATAAGGCTTTTGTCCTTACGGTGTTGGAAAATGCGTCATGTTATTCATTTCGAGTTACTTTCCACAGCCTTAATTTAGTTTCAAATGATTTCACGTTTCACTCAGCTTTAACTTTTCTTTTCTTTGTAGTTAATGACAATAAGATTTTATTGATTTACAATCCACTTTACTTCTGCAACGATTAGAAAATAATGTTTATGACAGGACAGCCTAAGATTCGCCTTCCGAATAGAATTGCCATCAATCCTAAAATATCTGTACCGTCCTATACAAGAAAATTAAAAGTTCCGTTGGAATTTCACTATCGCTTCACAATAAAAAAATTAAAATATAAGTAAAATGGGAGGTTTTATCAGGTTTTTATTTATATCTAAACTACTTGCTAGTAACGATTTTGTAATAACGTCTTAAAAATGCAATGCTATCTGAAAC
Source organism: Limnephilus marmoratus (assembly GCA_917880885.1). NCBI lineage: Eukaryota > Metazoa > Arthropoda > Insecta > Trichoptera > Limnephilidae > Limnephilus > Limnephilus marmoratus. The sequence goes on along the minus strand of OU862920.1, from coordinate 36,645,730 downwards.
ACCGTGAAAAAACCATCCCGTTCTGTGTAATTTTTTGTGGTTCTATCAGCAGGCTGCACCAAAAGTGCCCGCGGGCCGCACTAAAAGGCCTCGCGGGCCGCAGGTTCCCCACCCCTGCTCTAACACGATGTCTTCATGTTAACGGAAACCTGGTTAACACCATCAATTTTCTCAGCGAAACTTGGATTGCACAATCACCACATCTACCGAGTAGACCGTAGTCCAAACACCAGCTCCAATATAAGAGGGGGTGGAGTCCTGATTGCTGTCCACAAACGTATTCCGTCAAAAGTGCTTAAAAACAAAAATAGTGAGGTTGAACAAATATTTGTGTTGCTCGAAAACAAAAATGCTGGCAAGTTAATAATTGGATGTTTATATTTACCGCCATCCTCCAATACACAGCTGTATACAAAACATATTGAGGACGTGGAATTTTTAAGGTTTAAATATCCCAGTGCCAAACTTGTTGTAGTAGGAGACTATAACTTGCCAAATATATCCTGGAACCATGATGACCCTGAATTGTCTGGTATTAATATGTCAACTGCTAATCTTAGTGAGAGAGAGATTCTGGGTATGTCGAATTATTTATCAATCCCACAACTAAACACTGTCGCTAATATAAATAGTCGCATTCTTGATCTAGTTTTTTGCAGTGAATCCACTGCTAACGTATGTAAATCTTTGGAAGAACTTTTACCTGTAGACGTTTACCATCCTCCTCTGGACATAGTTATTCCCTTTGTTAACAACACTCATCTTAAAAATATCAAGTCATCTTATAACTTCCGTAAAGCAAATTTTCAAAAAATTTCTGATTGCTTAAATACAACAGACTGGTCCTTTCTAGAAAACGCAGATATTAACAATAATGTAAATAAATTCTATGACATTCTAAATGATGCTATTGCAAATTTTGTGCCCCTTCAACGTAATAGAATTTCTCATTTTCCAAACTGGTTTGGTCCCAATTTGATCACCTTAACATATAGTCAGAAAATAGCTCATAAAAATTACAAGCGATCCAGACTGACGAGTGATTACAATAAATTTTAATTATTTTAATAAGGGGCATTTATGAACAAAAAATTGAAATTTTCCAACGAATTAAATAATTAAATATAACATCAAGAAAATGTCCAAATCTCGCAGCAAGTTCTCGAATGTGAAGAAAGTGCTGACAACATCATCACCACTAACAACCGCGCCTGGCACAATGGACTCTCCGTCGGAGGCTCATCAGTCGATGATTAACATTGACAGCGACTCCATCTTGGAATTTATCAATTCCAAATTTGAAGAAATGAAGGAAGTTATGCTCAACAAAATTGCATCAGAGCTACAAGAAATAAAAAGCTTTACTAACTTCGTTAACGGAAAATACGATGACGTAATACACAAACTGTCAAAAATCATGGATACACCAAATCAAGTAAATAAACTCAAGGAAGAACTAGCCGAAAAAGAAAAAAGATTGGCTGCAGTAGAAGTTCACCTGGCAGATCTGGAACAATCAGCCCTATTGAACAGTATAGAAATTAACGGTATAAAATTTCAAGACAACTTATCCCCAGTCCATACTGTAACGCGGATCGCGGAGCTCGCGGGCGTCAAAATGGCACCAGAGGATACCTACAAAATCATAACCAACAAATTAAATGATCAAAAAAAAATCACGATAAATTTCGCAGACATCACAAAAGCTCACACCATGTTAGCTGCTAAATATAGTGATCCGATAAAAAAATTCAACGGGGAAGGAGCCCAACACGTTTACCTTAATGCAGCACTAACACCTTATTATAAAAATCTACACTGGAATGTCAGAAAAAGGGCACAAGAAAAAGAATTTAAGTATGTATGGGTAAAATCGGGAAAAATTTTGGTAAGGAAAACAAATGACTCAAAGGTGGTTGAAATAAGACACCTAAATGATTTACATACTAAGATGATTTAAAAAGAAAAAAAAAAAAAAAAAAAAAAACTTAGTACACTATTTACTCAATATGTTTATTATGGCTTCTACAAAAATAAAAACCAATTTTTTAACGGTAATTAACCGTAATATACCAATACTTGATATACCAAAAAAACTAGCATCTATGAGAAATGCAACTCCAAAACTGATTATAATCAAATTTAAAAATACAAATGATCGAGATGAGTTTTTGGAAACAGATAAAAATTCCAATAATAAAACAGAGAAAAATAAAGTGAGACGGAACATTAACAAAACAGGACACGAAAGACGACATGAACCTATACACATAAATGGATATCTAGCCACGCACACAACAATAAGACTATATCTCTACAAACTATTTGCAAGAAACTACCTTTTCTCCTACTTATGGAATACAACAAGGCGAGTATATATTCGCTTTCGATCAATCGACTCGCAAGCAATTCAATTAAACTTAGAAAATACCACCAACCTCATTGAAAAACAACTAGAGGAAAACCAACCAGAAATTGTTCCTGAAACAGGCGCCAAACTGTATCCTTATAATTACTTCGTACTTAATAATAACTCTAAACATTCCCAAATCTTATGTACGTTATCATGTATAGCTTTCCATCCAAAACTTCTATTTTTCATCCTTGTAACAAATGGTTTCTACACTGAATTTTGACTTGGAAACAATAAAAAACACAGAATACACTTTTAACCAAGCAAAAGAATACAAAATCCTTGTCTCAGGAAAACACAGTTTAAGCATAATATGTCAAAACATTTGAAGTATTCAAAAGAACTTTGATAGATTCTGTGTCCTACTAAATGAAATAGATATAAGTTTCGATATCATTATCCTAAGTGAATGCTGGTTAGGTGATTCTCACACCAACTTAAACTTAAATGACTATACCACATTCCAGACCATAAGACACTTAAATCAAAATGATGGTATAGTAATCTTTGTCAAAGATTCAATAAAATCTTCCATATCAGAAATTAACATAACTGAAGCAAACTGCATTCAAATATCACTTGGCCCATGTATTTCTATATTTGCTATATACAGACCACCATGCTACAACAATCTCGCCCCTTTCTTAAATTCCTTAAATAAACTTCTTGAACAACATAAAAATACTCAACAAATAATTATTGCTGGTGACATGAATATTAACATATTAAACTGCCAACCAAAAACTACGGAATTCTTAAATGTTTTTACTCATTACTCACTACGGACTTAAATCTACAATAAAATCGCCAACAAGAACTACATCACACTCCGAATCCTGCATCGATCATATATTTGCTAAAACCAGAAAAAAAACTTTTTCATCCATTATTCGCTCAACTGTCACTGACCATTTCACAACTACATTAAACATACTTCTTAACAAAGAACAAAGTAAAAACAAAAATGGCAACATGAAAGACAAAATAAACTTTAAGTCCCTAAAATCGGATATTCACGATGAACCTTGGACTAATGTACTAAATGAAATAGACCCAAACACAGCGCTGAACACATTTATAAATACGGTTGAAACCTACATAACCAAACACACCACAAAAAATCTGCAAAAGAACTACACACATAAAGAAAAAAAAATAACACCTTGGATCACGAAAGGAATAGTCAACAGTATTCATAAAAGAGATGCAATGCATATGCGAGTCCACAAAAACCCGAATGATAACAAACTAAAGCAAGATTACTTACTGTATAGAAACCTGTGTAATAAGTTAATTAAACAAGCCAAATACAAATATTACAAAAAAGAAATAAAAATCGCCAAAAATGATCCTAAAAAAATTTGGGAAATTGTAAGAAATATTACTTATTCCACTCCGAAGAAAGATTCACATATCAAAGAACTATTAATAAACGGAGACAAAGTCTTAACAAACAATGAACCTAATAAAATAGCTAATTTTATTAACACTGAATTTGCAAAAGTTGGCTCTACCCTAGCGGAAAAAATTCTTCAAAAAAACTGTACATCAGAAGACTCTTTATACAAACTTTGCTCTTCCATACGACCAAATCACTCGTTCAATGCTTATCAAGTAAATACAAAGGAAATATCGGATCTTATTAAATCTCTCAAACCAAATTGCGCGATGGGACCGGATAACATTTCCAATCAAATACTGATAAATCTACGTGAATACATACTTATACCGCTTCAACACATTTTCAACCAAAGTTTTAGGCTCGGAATTGTCCCTGATCATTTAAAAATAGGATGTATCACTCCAATACATAAATCGGGAGACTAAACTACAGACCAATCACTCTGCTAAACTCACTATCTAAACTTCTAGAAAAGCCATGAAAAAAAGATTACTTGCGTACCTTGAAAAACACAACCTGCTCTCAAGCCGCCAATTTGGATTTCGTGCCAAAATGGGTACAGAAGATGCTTTATCAGAATTAACCAACTACATAGTGAAAAGCATAGATGGCGGATCAAAGGTGATTGGGGTATTCTTAGACCTAGCAAAAGCTTTCGACACTATTTCGCATAACTTACTACAATAAAAACTCAAAAATATCGGTATAACTTGTCAACCGCTAAAATGGTTTGTCAGCTACATTGAAAAGAGACAACAAATAGTAAAAATAAATAAATACAGCAGTGACAAAGCAGATATCAGGTATGGAGTACCGCAAGGCAGCGTCTTGGGTCCCATACTATTCCTCATTTATATAAATAGTCTAACTGAGATAAACCTAGGAAAAATTGAGTACAAAGTAATCAGTTATGCAGACGACACTGCAATTTTGTTCAAGGCACAATCATGGGAAAAGGTATTCAAAAACACAGAAACAGGGATGACTGTAGTAAATAAATGGCTACAAAATAATCTACTAACACTGAACATTTCAAAAACAAAATATTTAACTTTTAGCAAAACAAAGGCTGGTCAACCACATAGCCAACCACAACTACATCTTAACCCCTGCACCAATATTTCGTCAAATAACACATGCTGTACTTGTGACAAAATTGTTTATGCAGACAATATTAAATATCTAGGTTTAACTGTTGACCATAAACTAAAATGGGATCTCCATATTAATATATTATCAAAAAAAATACGAAAATTATCATACATCTTCAAAACAATACGAAACATCATGTCATTAAATCAACTAAAAAATATATATTTCGCACTCTGTCAAAGTATTTTAACGTATGGAATTTCAGTTTGGGGAGGAGCAGCAGATACTTACCTCAATTCTCTTAAAATAAATCACAAAACAATAATTAGAATTATGTTTTATAAACCTTACCAACATCCGACGGAACAGCTAATGATCAGAAACAAATAACTAGACGTAAATAAATTATTCATAAGGAAGATCATTTACAAAAACTGTATCAAAACTTCACATCTCCACATACCTCACTCACAAAACACAAGAGCAAAAATTAATAAGCACTTTCAAGTTCCCCATATCAAATCAACTTTTGCAAAAAAACACGAATCTTACCTAGCACCACACATTTTCAATACCTTCCTAACACAAACAAAAACTTACGTCACCCCAAATAATTTGAATTGGCTTTTCAAAAGATTTGTAATATGGTTGAATGAAAAGGAAAGAACAGACATTCAAAATATTCTAAATAAATAACATTTCATACAAGTTCTCACGAAATTATATAATATATAAATAAAACAAATACGAGAAACTGCAATTTTGCAACATTAATTATTATGAGTAATTATTAATTATTACTTCTATTATGTAACCGCTATATTCAACTGTCACAAAATGTTAATTTAATTTTATCTAAAAAACAAAGTATGTATGTAAATATTTAATATACCAACATATAATTTATCTTTTTTATCTTTTTACATACATATATATATTTGTTTAAATACACACATTTCTTTTGGAACAAACATAATATGTGATTTACTCGCCTCGGAACAGACTTTGTCTAGTGAGGCGGGTAAAAGAAAAGAAAACAATGTAAATAACCATGAAACTAAATAAACGCCCGGGTTGCCGGCACTGAAACTGAACTGAATTTCAATTATTAAGAAGGGAGTGTTGTAAAATCTCAAAATTGTGCTATAAAAATTACATTGACAAAATTGAAAGTGAAATTCGTGTAAATATAAAACAGTTTTGGAATTACACAAATTCTCAAAAAAATACTAACTGAGGTATTCCAACTTCTGAATTTCAATGGAAAAATTGGGTGTAATGATAAAAACATTGTAAATCTATTCGCCGATTATTTTAAGTCTGTGTATGAAGAGGATATACCTAGCAACGAAATTCCAAAATTCTCATCCAATCTTAATCTGGATATATCTGAAGTACGTATAGAAATTAAAGATATCAAAAACCATGTAAATTTGTTAGATGCTAGAAAAAATGCAAGACCTAATAATATTCCCCCTGTGCTAATTAAAGAATGTTTAAACGGCTTATTTGTTCCTCTTTTTCTACTTTTTAACCAGTCACTAGCGACAGGCAGTTTCCCAGATACATGGAAACACAGTTTTCTTACACCCATTTTTAAAAAAGGGGACAAAACGGACGTAACAAATTATAGACCAATATGTATCCAATCATCGATACCCAAGCTTTTTGAAAAAATAGTCCTCCATAAAATATCCACAAACATTAAAAAAATTATAACTCCCTACCAACATGGCTTTTGTTCAAATAAATCTACACTGACCAATTTACTAATATACGAAAACTTCATATCTAAATCTTTAGCCAACAGGTGCCAGGTTGACTCAATATACACTGATTTTAGCAAGGCCCTTGACAAGGTGTGTCACAAAATACTGATCAATAAATTGGTGAAACTTGGAATTTATGGATGCTTATTAAATTGGTTTGTTAGTTATTTGTCCAAAATAATTCTTAGTGTGAAAATAAATGGCACACAGTCTTACAAATTTATAGCAACAAGTGGAGTGCCGCAAGGCTCCCATTTAGGGCCCATTTTGTTTATTATATTTATAAATGATATTGTCGATATATTTACTGACATAAATGTGCTACTGTTTGCCGATGACATGAAACTATATAAACAGATTAACCACATTGATGATTGTATTATACTTCAAACTACTTGATATATCTTTTTGAATGGTGCTCTATTAACAAACTAGCATTAAATATAAATAAATGTCAGTTCATTCATTTTTCCAAAATAAATAATCCTATTCTAATCTAGGTGATATATTTCATCGTAAAACTAATCAGTATAAATGTTGTATATTCTATCACTTTTATTCTTCTAGGCACAAATAGATTTACATAATTTCTTCAATTTTTGTTCATATTGAATATGAGACTCCTTATCATTTTTACATAAAACGTATTTTTATTTTATTATTTGTTTTGATGTTACACTATTTTGTGTATTTTCTTTTCTCATCGTATTATATTTTCTTCATTGTTTGTTGTTCAACTTATAAATTATAATGTAAAAGCCCATCAGGGCGTGTAATAAATAAATAAATAAATAAATAAATAAATAAATAAATAAATAAATAAATAAATAAATAAATAAATAAATAAATAAATAAATAAATAAATAAATAAATAAATAAATAAATAAATAAATAAATAAATAAATAAATAAATAAATAAATAAATAAATAAATAAATAAATAAATAAATAAATAAATAAATAAATAAATAAATAAATAAATAAATAAATAAACAAACAAACAAATAAGTAAGTAAGTAAGTAAGTAAGTAAGTAAATAAATAAATAAATAAATAAATAAATAAATAAATAAATAAATAAATAAATAAATAAATAAATAAATAAATAAATAAATAAATAAATAAATAAATAAATAAATAAATAAATAAATAAATAAATAAATAAATAAATAAATAAACATTTCAAAAACAAAATACCTAACTTTCAGCTAAACAAAGGCTGGTCAACCACACAGCTATCCACAACTTCATCTTCACCCCTGCACCAATACTTTCTCAAATAACACATGCTGTACTTGTGATAAAATTGATCACGCGGATAATATTAAATACCTAGGCTTAATTGTAGACTATAAACTAAAATGGGATCGCCATGTTAATTTACTAACAAAAATAATACGGAAATTATCATACATCATCAAAACAATACGAAATATCATGTCATTAAATCAACTAAAAAATGTTTATTTTGGACTTTGTCAAAGTATTCTAACGTATGGTATATCAGTATGGGGAGGAGCAGCAGATACTTACCTCAATCCTCTTAAAATAAATCATAAAACAATAATTAGAATTATGTTTTAAAAAAACCTTGCCAACATCCGACAGAACAGCTAATGATTAAAAGCAAATTACTAGACATAAATAAACTATTCATGAGAAAAATCACCACATACCTCACTCGCAAAATACAAGAGCAAAAGTAAATAATCAATTTCAGGTTCCCTGTATTAAATCAACATTCGCAAAAAAACATGAATCGTACCTGGCTTCACACATTTTCAATATCTTCCTAACACAAACAAAAACTGACGTGACCCCAAATAACTTGGACTGGCTGTTCAAAAGATTTGTCATATGGTTGTGTTGTAATCTACTGAGTTAATAAAATGAAATATAACACTTTAATAACTGGTTTTATTTTAAGATGTTCGTATTACATGAAAACAAGAGAAGAACGCTTGGAGCATAGAGAAAAAACAAAAGAACTAAAGTGCGTTGCCACATACAAAATGTTGCCAACCCTTAAACCAACATTATTATTGTTAAAATAATGTATTACATTGTATATTTTAACACCCCCGCTCAATGTAATACATTCTTACATTATCTAGTATAGTCCACATTGAGTAATAAATTTAAACAATAGATTTGTGTTCAATGACTTAGTAAACATATCAGCTATTTGATCCTCAGTCTTAACATACATTAAACATATCTTACATTCCTTAATTAAATCTTTGACAAAATGATAACGTATATCGATATGTTTTAGTCTTTTAATATTATCAGTATTTGCAACCATTATGGCAGACTGGTTATCACAGTATATAGGTACAGGACAAACATTTATATAATTAAAGTCTTTCAATAAACTTGACAGCCAACAAGATTCACTAGCCGCCATACTGACTGCAACATACTCTGCTTCGGTTGATGATAAGCTTACGGAACACTGTTTCTTAGAACACCACGATATAAGACAATTGGAGAACTTGAAACAGTAGCCAGTGGTAGACTTTCTATCTCGTGTGTCACCACCCCAATCTGCATCACAATGCCCAACAAGCCCATCATCATTACATTTGAAAATCAGCTTATAATCTAGAGTATATTTTACATATCTTAAAATTCTTTTTAAATGAGTCAACAATACATCATTTGCATTATTTTGGTACCTAATTAATATAGATACAGCTACACAAAGGTCTGGCCTAGTGTCTAAGACAGCATACATTAAACTTCCAATAATTTTCCTACAAGTGTTTTCAATATCCTTGTCAGACTTACATTCTTTAGATCCTAAGATTTTTACATTAAAATTTTGATCAATAGGGGTTGGTTTGCAATTTTCCATGTTAAATCTTTTTAATACACTTTCTAAATAAGATTTTTGACATAATTCAATTACACCGTCTTTCAAATTCTGTTTAACACTGATACCAAGAAAATTTGAAATTGGTCCCAAATCTTTCATCTTAAATGCATTGTGTAATTTTAATTTAAGATCACTTAATTCCTGTTCATTATTACTAAACATCGAGAGGTCATCGACATACAATAAAACATAAGTTTGGTTTTCTCCATTACACTTAGTAAACAAACAAGGATCATTCTTTGACTTTACACAGCCTGCTTTACTTATTACATGGTTAAATTTTTCATTCCAATATTTAGGGGATTTTTTTAGCCCATACAATGATTTATTTAGTTTTACAATATTATCACAACCATCATGCGCCCCTTCCGGTGATTTAATAAACACAATTTCCTTTATATCCCCATATAAAAAGGCCCCAGTGACATCCATCTGATGTATTGAAAGTTTTAATTTTGTAGCAACTGAAACAAATAATCTAAATGTTGACAATTTGGCAACAGGTGAGTAGATTTCATATAAATCTAATGTATCATTCTGTTCAAAACCTCTGGCAACCAATCTTGCATTATATTGGATAATATTATCAACTTTTTTTTATTTTGAATACCCACTTACTACTTATAATGTTTTGTTTTTGAGGTACAGCGCACACTGTCCAAGTATTATTTGCTTTGAGAGTATTCAGTTCTTGTTTGACAGCTTCTTCCCACTGACAGGCATCACTCCTCTGCATAGCTTCCTTATAGGTGCCTGGTTCTGTCTCTGCAGTGTACACATTTTGGCAAGTATAGAATTGTGGTGCCTTTCTGACACGTTTGGTTCGACGAGGAAAAGCTGGCTGTAATGTATTATCGCGTATAAGCTGTGCTGCTCATCATCTGACATCTGATTTGTAATGTTTGGTTCACTCACAACATCTTCTACTAACTCTTGCTGGTTATTGTCAGTTTCATTGTTAAGTGTTTCTGTTACAGACTCTAGGTTTAAGCTAACGCATTCCTCAAAGACAGGTTTTGTCTCAGTATTCATAAAGGGCAGCCGGTGTGATTTACCCTGTAAACAGCCTTGACCATTCTGAAGAGAATTACTTGAGACTTTAATATTATTGCTCTCTAACACGTTTTTCACCTTCTGTATATTCTGGTGTACAAGTTTCTCATGCCACCCACTCAAGCTTGATTTAACTGATTTAACATTTGCAAAGTAATTTATATATTTATAGCGAACATCCATAATATACATATTTCCAACACGATTTGCTACGGCATTATTCTTGAAAAACTTGCAAATGTTTTGATCTGTCAACATGACATAACCTTTGTCTGCCGTACAATTCACAGATAACAAGTTTATTTGTCTCGACCCACTGGTGTCCATTGGATACCTCTAGCTCCACTTGTCCGCGGCCAATAACATTTATTTCAGTACCATCACCTATTATCACAGACTTTTGTGACATTTCTGGTGAAAATGTCGAAAATAGATTTTTATCTTGACACATATGTTGACTAGCACCTGTGTCCACCAACCATTTTGACTGTTGATAAAGTTCTTTAGGTATTTGTTGTACTACAAATGCATTTTTCTCTTTTCTTCTCAGCAAGTTTTATATTATACATCAAGGTGTATGTGTCTGGGCTCCATAACCTGTTGTAATCTACTGAGTTAATAAAAAGAAATATAACACTTTAATAACTGGTTTTATTTTAAGATGTACGTATTACATGAAAACAAGAGAAGAACGCTTGGAGCATAGAGAAAAAACAAAAGAACTAAAATGGGTTGCCACATACAAAATGTTGCCAACCCTTAAACCAACATTATTATTGTTAAAATAATGTATTACATTGTATATTTTAACAGGTTTACTGAAAAGGAAAGAACAGACATTCTAAATATCCCAAATAACTAATACAAGTACATATTACAGACACATTTCATATAATTTACTCAAGAAATTATATAATATCAAAATATGCAGGGTACTGCTTATAATATTAACTATCATGAACCTGTGTTGTAATGTAATAAATGAATGCAATGTAATACTGCATACAATATGAACTATTATGTACCCACTATATTTATATTTTCTTATTTAAATGTATAATTTTAAATTATGTATGCAATTTTTCACGGACGTATGTCAAATAACAAAAACAATAATTATGCGTAAATATTTAATATAACAACATTATGTATGTTTGCATGTATGTGTGTATGCATGTATATATGTATGTGTGTATACATGTGTATGTGTATATGTATGTATATATATATGGATAAGAAAATATGCATTGTGCATGTATGCATGTTCATGTGTGTACATAAAGGCATATATTTTCATAGTATTTTTTATCTTTATTTTTATCTTTAATATTATTTTCTATCATATAAGCATGGTAGGCATAGGAATAGGCAAAGTACATATAGGCATGTATTTTATCTTTTTAAAGTACCTTTTTATCTTTTTATATACTCTGATTCATATGTCTACTCTGATTCATATCCTTTTTAATAAATATAAAATGTTATTTACCTTCCTCGGAAGAGACTTGTCTAGTGAGGTGGGTAAAAGAAAACTATGTAAATAAATTAAAATAAATAAACGCCCGGGCTGCCGGCACTGAAACTGAACTGAAAAACGGATACAAAATATTCCGGAACAAACTCATTAAAAGTATCAAAGTCACGAAAGAAAAATATTACAGGGAGAAAATAATCCTCACGAAAGAAAACCCTAAAAAAACGTGGAACACTATAAACGAAATTATGAATAAAATATAAGTCAATAATAATTGTCATAAATCTGGTATGGAACTAAATTAAATGCTATCCGTGAACCAAAAATGTGCGCAAATATTTTCAACAATTTTTTCGCAACCGTCGGTCAAAAACTTGCATATAAAATTGACCAAAATTACAAACCAGATGACATACGTGAAGATAAAATAACAATCTCAATTTTTAAACTGACTGCAGAAAAAAATATTGAAAACATAATACAATCACTAAAAAATGGTGCTGCGCCAGGATACGACGGTATAACTACAGAAATATTGTAAAATTACTGCAAATTCCTAACCAAACCGATTACGCATATAATTAATGTAAGCACAAAATGTGGAATATTCCCATCAAGTTATAAAAAAGCCATTATAATCCCAGTATATAAATCCGGAGATTCAAAAGAAGTAAACAATTACCGCCCAATATCCTTATTATCCTACATTGCAAAAGTATACGAAAAAGTAATAAAAAAAACAAATAGTTGATTATATAGATAATCAAAAATGTGTTATTCCTAGTCAATACGGTTTCAGAGATAAAATTAGCACACAAGACGCAATTGCAGAACTAATTAAGCTTATTTACAAAACATAGAGGTAAAAAGTGCTTAAGTATTTTCATTGACCTCCGTAAAACTTTTAATTGTATCTCACATTCAAAATTAATTAATAAACTTATTAATATAGGAATAACTGGTAAAGCTAAAACATGGTTAAAAAGTTATCTCCATCAAATAACTCAACATGTAAAAGTAAACAACGAACTAAGTGAAATAGAAAATATGGATTTTGGAGGACGAGGAACTGTATTATTTACTATTCATATTGTATGTAAATGAACTTTTTGAACTCCCAAACATTGGAAACAGTAGATCTTATGCAGATGATACAGTGATAACTATGGAAGGAAAATCTTGGAATGAGGTCGAAGTATCAGCTATCAAATGCAATTAATATCGTAAAACTATGGTTCGACGAAAACTTATTGATACTAAATGTCGAAAAAACCCATTTTGTACCTTGTAGCCTAACAGGGAATATCTTAAATATAAAGATAAACATAAAAATTCACGAAAAAAATTGCCTTCTCAGGATCGCACCCTGTAACTCAAACTGTATACATACACATTAGTAGTAAAGAAAAAATAAAATATCTAATAATAATTGTCGATAATAACATCAAATTGAAAAGTCAAATAAATTCCACAGTAGACAGTATGAGAAAATTGATATATATATTTTTTAGGCTTAGAAATGCTGTAATATTAAAAATACTAAAAGATATGTATTACGCACTTGCGCACTCTGTACTACAATATGGAATTGTAGCTTGGGGAGAGTGCATATAAATCATCCCTACTTCCACTGGAAACAATTCAAAATATATTAATAAAAATCATCTTTAAAAAGCCCTATTACTACCCAACAATAAATGTTTTCCAAGATTTCCCGGTTCCCCCACTTACAAACATTTATGACAAAATTGCACTTCTACAATTACATAAAGATTTCTTTAATAAAAATACTATACCATTATACCACAATATTAGCAAAAGAATCATATCTGTTGGCGGACTAACCGTACCACTAGTACGAACGACAGCAGCACACAAAATACTATACCACTATACCACAATATTAGCAAAAGAATCATATCTGTTGGAGGACTAACCGTACCACTAGACAAACGACAACTACAGAGTAATTTATTGAATAATAAATTACTCTCTAGGAGTAATTTATTATTCAATAAATTACTCCTAGAGATATACGATCGGAAGAAAACTACGACAAATATAAAAAAAAAAATTTAAATACTCTAGTATAACATTACTTATTGTTCAGAAATATTTTTTGCTTTATCAATACTTTGAATCATTTATTAACTTACATTATTTATTAATTATCATTTTCTTATTAACTAACCAATAATTTATTTTAATTAACCGACTTTACCTATTTCATTCAAAGTTTGAGGATTTGATGTGTGCACACCCGAGATAGTTTTTATATGCAATAGTGAGTTCTGGCATCATGAAATTATGAATTGCTAACCGTTCACCCGATTGCGATTAAACTTCGAGGATTTGATGTGTACATGCCCACGATTGTTTCTACATATAATATGAAAATGCATTATTAAACCGTTCATCCGATTGCGAAGAAACTTTGGTTAGTTGTTGTGAGTACGACTGCGAATGTTTCTATATAGGTATACTGGTGAGCTCTGGCATTATGAAATTTATATAAAAAAATTGCAATAGGTTGCACGCGAACTGTTGAAAACTGAATGTACCGGGAGTGAATGTATGGAATGCGGAACAGTCGACGGGGGAGGGGGTAGGTGGAGGTGAAGGGGATTCGAGAGGGGAACCCGGGAGGGGAGAGGAGAACCCGGGTGGGGGGAGGAGAACTCGGTAGGGGGTTCACGGGAAGGGGAAGCGGGAGAGGGGAGTGGGGAGAGGGAAGCTGGAGAAGGCGGAGTGGGAACGCGATAGGGGAAGGGTACTCGGGAGAGGAAGGGGAGGTGGAAGGGGAACGGGACGAATGGGAAAGGACACGCAGGGAGAAACAATTGTATAAAGAAGCATTACAATAAACAATATGCTACTCGGCATTTTTGAAAGCGTCAACGAAGCCCAAATCAGAAATGGCCTCTCTTTCTCCCACCAGAGGAGCTTCAAAGCAGCCCTCGTTCAGAATAAATCTACAGGTAAATCCATTTACGTATAGTTTTAAATACTGCTTTCTTTAAATTACTTTTTTTTACATGAGCTCCACACAGGAGGCCCTGAGGAAAATAATTTCCTTCAGGGCCTATGTCATCTTTGGGGATGCTGTGTGGAGGGTTTTTTTTTTGGGAAAGGAAGGATAGGAGAGTTCTGGGGAGAAAATGGGTTTAAGGGGCGGGATCCTGGTCATCCGTCTCCAAGACCTTGACAAACCCCATGAACCCATATTGAACAATATTAATTAGTGATGAATTCTTACGTTGCTCTCATTACTTTCTTACAGATACAACAGTGGCTCGGCAATCCTCTACCACCCATCCAATGGGGTTGGGTCAAGGAAGAAGATGGGATCCTTAACCCAGTTAACACGAACGACCCTGTGGCACCCGACTCCGTTTTGAACATAATCTGTTGCCGATGCACGACTGGGTGTGGGATGCGCTGCGGTTGCCGCAAAGCAGGGATTGCCTGCTCCGGTGCCTGCGGCTGCCTCAGCTCATGTACGAACGGAGCCCCCGTCGAAGAGAGTATTGATGATTTCGACGAAATTCAATGTTCAAGATACATCCTTTAACACTAATTATTTCATTATTAACAATAAACATTTCATTCTTAGCAATAAACCGATCAAATTTAATATTTTACACTTTCCTTCCTCCATATCTCCTTAAGCATTAATCCTAGCAAAAAAGTGCGTAGAATCTTTTTTGTAGAGAATTTTATATAGATAATTTAGTCAACAAACATTTTACCGGGAAGAGGCAGAGTTATTAACGAAAAACTGAAAAAATCCTTAGCTCCACCTCTACCCCTTAGTACTTTTAGTAAGTTGTTAAGGACACCTTCCCCTACAACTGTGCAAAATTGGTGTCTACATAATTTATTTCCTCTGTTTATTTTTTCGTTGCCTGGATATCTCGAAAATTTCAATGCTTTTGCATTTATTATTAAAACCTTTAATAAATATTGTTTTGCGTCTCGATAAATTTATTTACGGCAGCCATAGACATACTGGGGACCCCTGTCTAAGCAGTAACTATAGGCCAATTTCTCTCACTTCAAACATTGCAAAAATATTTGAAAAAGTTGTAAAAAAACAAATATTTAAATTTGTGAAAGAAAATAACATATTAAATGCACATCAATATGGTTTTAGAGAAAATTTGAGCACTCAAGATGCTATCGTTGATTTAACATCTAAAATATATAAATCTTTAGATACTAAAAAAAAATGTATTGGAACATTTATTGACTTAAGAAAAGCATTTGACAGTATATCGCACTCTAACCTTATCTCTAAACTAACGAAAATTGGTATAACTGACAATGCTTTAACTTGGATCGAAAATTATCTATTTAATAGAGAGCAATTTGTTAAATTAAAGGGCCTTATGAGCGATTCTCAGACCACTAATTTTGGCATCCCGCAGGGAACTGTACTGGGGCCAATTCTTTTTATCATTTATGTCAACGATATGTTTAAACTTAACATCAAATCTAAACTCATTTCATATGCAGACGACACAGCAATTCTAACTGAAGGTTTAACTTGGAATGAAACCCAGAAAACAGCAGAATTAGACTTAAACATCCTAAAAAAATGGTTCGATTCAAACTTGCTGTCACTTAATACGGAAAAAACCTTTGTAATACCGTTCACCATTAATAAACATGCGTTCCCTGAAAATTTAATGATAAGTATACATTCATACAATTGCAATAGAAACACAAATTTATGTAAACCTGACTGCTCTGTACTCACTGTTAAAACTGATATCAAATACCTCGGTGTAATTATAGATAGCAATTTAAAGTGGAAAATACAAATCAATGCCACAGTAGAAAGATTAAGAAAATTAATGTACATTTTTCTTAGAATACGAAACATATTAAATTTTAAACTATTAAGAACTATCTATTTCTCACTGATCCAATCTGTATTACAATATGGAATTCTTGGTTGGGGTGGTGCATTCAAAACTTCTCTCATGCCTTTAGAAATCATCCAAAAATTATTAATAAAAATAATTCTAAAAAAACCATATGATTTCCCCACCATAAGATTATTTCAAGAATTTAAAGTCCTTTCACTACACAATATTTATAAAAAAATTACACTTTTACAAATCCACAAAGATTGTTTCAACAATGATAACTCATTATCTATTTCAAACAGCAAAAGACCAAATATTCTTGGCTCTATAACTATCCCGCGTTGTAATACCACTACAGCCCAACATTTTTATAAATATTTTGGAGTCAAGTGGTTTAACCAGTTACCCCTTAACTTAAGATTGGAAATTAATTATAAAAAATTCAAAAGTTCTATAAAAACACTAAATCATTAGCATATTACAATAATTCAATTTAATAATACAATAGAATGTCTCTCGACAATTGATTTTGGAAATCCATTTACTTTTATATTCTTTTCTCTCTTCCTCTTCCTCTTCTTCTTCTTTTTTATACTGTTTTCTTTTTTTTCTATTCTATTTCATATATCTTGTTTTGAATATTTATATGTATATACATGTGTATATATATATGTACATATATGTATATATATATATATATATATATAAAAATATATAAAAATATATATTATAATTCTAAAAAAATATGTTAAATAGTTTTTCACACACGCTGCTCCACCTTTTTTACACGAGCATGCTCTAAAAAAAGGTGAATCACGTTATATAAAAAATGTATCTGAAAAATGTAATGTCATTATTGTATGTACAAAAAAAAAAAAAAAAAAAAAAAAAAAAAAAAAAAAAAAAAAAAAAAAATGAATATTACTAGACCAGAATATAAAGGCGAGGGGGAGAAACCAACTACAACGGGACGCAGAGCGGGAAAATGAATTTGGTGATATGTGTTTCGTCAATAACTCAATCTGAGAGTATATGGACATCTAGCATTATAATATCACCATTTAGTTCTTAAAAGTAAACTCTGCTTTTAAATGAATAGATCTTTTTACATGGGAGCGCGAATTGCTCGCCGCATAATGAACAAATTTGCGAATAGAGAACTCCAGTCCAATTTTTTATTTTTTTTAATGAATAATGACCTTCTGACTTAAATAACTGCATATATTTTTTTTAGAGTTTGTTTTAATAGTTAAAATAATTTTCAAAGTTTTAATTTTTCAAGATCCCCCGAAAAACACCCCACGTATAGTGAATCGTATGACGTCATCACTCCTGAAATATTTTTCAACAGGTGTTCATTTTGTATGACAGTTATACGGAAGAAAGTATGGTACTATTCGATAAGTTAAAACATTATATAGGTGGAATTATTTATTTATTATATTATATTCATTACCTATGTTATCACATTTTTCAATATTACTACAGGAGAGTGGTGTAGAAATTGTTTGAAATTATTAGCTTTTAAAATCAATACTATCTCAAACGGAGCATCACCTGCATACTGCAAAAATTGTGGCCAAATAAGATAGAGGCGATACATCGCCTACCAGCTGATCGACGAAGGCAATTTTGAAATCGAAGATCGTAGAGAAGTGAGTCGTTCGCGAACGAGTCGGCTTAGTGACCCGGATCTTCATACGGATCCGTAAGATCCGGTTCCGTGAGACGGATTTTCAAAGCTGGTTGCTCGCGGTTCGCGGATCTTTGCGAACGAGTGAGCGGGTGATGCTCTTTGGCTTCTAATGAGCAAGCGTGTCCGTAGCTTAATTCAGTCGTTCAATTGAGCCGATTCACTGAACCGGATCTTTTCATTCTCGTTCAACTGAGCCGCTTTGCCCGTCTCTAGGTGCATTATATGATAGCATTATGATGTGGCGTATTATACATTATACAATTTTTTTCGTACAGTTTAAAGTTTTTCAATATTTTAAATAATAGAGATAAACTAATAGAGATACCTCTATTTTTGATGCTGAATTATATAGGTTTAAATTTTGTTTCAATAAACACAACAACTAAATCTCTATAAACAGTATGAAATAACGAATAACATGAAATGTTGTTAATAATGATGGCTTGTGTCATACCTACATAATCAAAGTTTTAATACAATAACTGGTGACGCGTGACGTCAGCACTAACGATTCAGTAATACCAACTTTACAGTGTGTTTTGACGAGAGGCTTAATAATGCACTTTTTAATATTTTTTTAAGAACTCTACGTTTAATATTATGAAATAAAACTTATATATTCAGAATCAGCGTTCATTGGTCTGTAAGAACATATTTTTTTAAAGCCATAATATTTTTCACTGGAGTTCCTTATTCCAAATACGGCGAAGTAAAGTTCGCCTATTCTCAGAGTGCAATTTTTTGTTGCCATATTTAGTTAAGACACTTTTATAAATGATTCATAATTTACTTACCCCACTAAACAGCGACGAGCACACGCCATGTATCTCGAGTGTTAGTGTGTGTTACAAAAACGACCATATTATGTGATTTGAATAAGCTTAAAATAAAGAAAAATAATGCATGCCTATGGAATGTAATACGACAATTGGGTTTATTCTCTTTTTTACTTCCATTTTTACACGTTTTCAAACAATGTTATTTCGTAAAATGCACCGATGAGAGCTCGACTCACCGATGAGAGCTGGCTCGCAGAAGAATGATGACGTCACATTTTTTAGATTCACGCGAAGCCATACTTAGTGCAGGCGCTAGAGGTAGTTGAGTATGCAAAATGTGAGGACCGCCAACTATGACCGGATTCTTTTACCTGAGATCCCAACTAATAACAAAACACATCTTGCCGCTAGGTTTGATGGTCCCTCCCCCCTCCCTTCACACCCCCTCTTCGCCCATACGGCAAGTGCAGGCGCTAGTTGTAGTTGATATATGCAAAATGTGAGGACCGGCAACCATGACCGGATTGTTATACCTGAGACCCCAAATAATAACAAATAACATCTTGCCGCTAGGTTTGATGGTCCCTTCCCTCTCCCTTCCCTCTCCCTTCACACCCCCTCTTCGCCCATACGGCACGTGCAGGCGCAATTTTTTGGTCCATTTTTTTTACCCCCTCTACTCTTATTTGTAAAGGGACTTATTGAGTACATGATATTAAATCATTTCAATGATTAATTCAGTTATAATTTATATTTTTTCTGATGGTAAAAGTGAGGATGGATTCTTGAATGAAAAAGAAAACGAAAATAAAAGTAATAAAACCATATTTATTAATTTGAAAAAAGATATACATGTATATAAAAACAGCGTAATTAAACAGAAATATACGTAAAGTGGGCAAACAATTACTCATTTTTATTTCGACATTCGTTATTGATACATTTACAAAGAGAAATACAAAATAATTCTGATTTTTTGCAACTGCAAGACATTGTACGACAATTTCAAACCTAGCGGCAAGATGTGTTTTGTTATTATTTGGGGTCTCGGGTATAAGAATCCGGTCATAGTTGCCGGTCCTCACATTTTGCATACTCAACTACCTCTAACGCCCGGTCTAACTCGATCCCAGCCGGTGCCAATGGAACCGGTATGGGGAGGGGGAAAGAATACGCTTTTACCGGTCTATGACGGCTTGTAGGGCTGATTCTTATAGGGTGGCCATGAACAAAACTATCTAGCACTTTTTTATGATCTCTGTGGCTATATGGCTCAATTTGGGAGGCGGGTATGGGTATCGCCACACCGGGAACCATTTAATGGATGAACAACACTTCTGCCATAGGTCACCCCAAGTGGATCGCTACGTTTGGTGACTTAATAGTGGGGCCCGGGTCCATGGGGTGAGGCTAGCCCGGGTCTTGGCGGTGGTCGCGTCTCCCCAATAGCTGCGTGGCAGGCCGGACCGGGGAAGACTGGTTGAGGGAGGCTTTTTGACCTCTCCAGGAGAACATTGCCTTGCACTGCAGGAGGGATGGATTCATACATCCATCACTCCTGAGACACTGACCCCCAGTTTCCTACCCAGCCCTCACACCTCATATATATATATATATATATAAATATTGTTTGGGGACAATTGTACCGCGGGGACAATTGTACCACAATGTTTGCATACAAAATATTATTATTGTTTTCTTCTCTTTTTCTTGAGTTTAAAACATGCTATGGTGTTAATATATATATTTGTATCGTCATTTTATTATATTACAATCGTTAAGGTTCTTGGTAACACTTCAACTGACGAATTCTATAAGAGATTTCTTGTGGTCAGATAAATTGTGTATTACGTTCAGTGTAATTGAAATTTTGAAAGGTAATTTTATAAATCAACAAAAAAACTGTTTTCCTCACCGAAATTATTAAAATTAAATAACTTTATCCATAAATTCTGTGTTTTAATTTAAATTCCGCTACTGGTACAACTAACCCAGGGGTCAGTTGTAGCATTTCCCCCGATCTGTTTAGGCGCTTATAGCTTAATTTCTATAAGATTTAGAAAAATAATGTAATAAGAATTTGGTAGACAACTAAATTATCTGACGTCGAGTATGAGCATTTTTTTCATAAAAATTTATACCTAAGATGTAGATAATGGTAAAAGTCAAATTGTTACAACTGGCCCCGGTCTCCCCTAAATGGTATCTCTGCGTGACTTATGGCAGGAACGTTGGTTATCCAATAAATGGTTCCCGGGGCGACAGTAAACATATCCGCCTCCTAAATCTTAAGTAGATGTTGCACATATAAGAATGTCGTATTTTGCTATTTGTCAGTATTCATTCAGAATTGAAACGTTACTTGAAATGGCTTTAGGCGTGTTTGGTGACTAGATCTGAATAGCCAGGATTTTTTTTCACATATCCTTCTCCTCCCTACTATCTTCAGCCTCACAACATATCAAAATTAGGAATGCCTGGCTCCACTCTTACTGGCTCTAGACGGTTGGGAGCAGTTAAGACTCTTGTGTTATGATATAAGTTCTAAAAAATAAAAATTAAAAATATGAAAAAAAATTATATCATATGGTTTTTGTAATTTGTTCGCTGGTGTACAGTGTATGTAGGTTTAGTCGGATTACTTGAAATGACGTGACTAGATCTGAATAGCCAGGTACGTTTTCCACATCTCTTTCCCCTCCCCACTACCCTCAGTATCACACCATACCAAAATTGGGGATGTCATTGGCACTCACTGGCTCGAGACGGTTGAGAGCAGTTGGGACTCTATTGTAATTTTCAGATAAAAAAGTTATACGCAAGTAGAAATCTTTTACGTTTTCTTTTGTTAAACCGACTGCACGTATAAGTATGTATTTTGTATTGCCGCATGCTTCTTCGGAGAGTCGAAATTATTGTTAGTAAAAATATTTTTACAGAGGATTTTCACTCAAGATGCCTTCAGATATAAGTACATCGACTTTGGTTGTACGGCCGTATATCCTCTTTACATACTTACTTGAAGAAAAAAATTTCTAAAGGATCTGGCCGGACCAATTGTCGCCAGGCCAACTGTCCGCCGGATCAACTGTCCGCCGGATCAAGTATGGGCCGGACCAAATGTCGGCCGGATCAAATGTCGCCGGACCAACTGTCGCCGGACCACATGTCGCCGGACCAACTGTCGCCGGACCAAATGTCGCCGGACCAAATGTCGGGTCACCATGTATTGTATTGTTAAGCCGTTCTTCAAAAATTTGATTTTTTTTATGGACAAAATTATTTATTTACATTCATATTATTTATTGCGTATTTAAGAGCGCAAACAATTAATTCATCTTAATATTTTTTAACCATAACCTTTTTTTCGTTTTTTCCTGAAATAATTAAACTCGTGCCATCTACGAAAGAGTAGAATTTGATTTCTTTTAACTTTCACTTTTTACTTTTAATTTTTTGAAATCATTTGCGTTATTCGTTTTCTTAATGTTGTTAAAAGTGAATTATAGAGCTTGGTGGGAAGGTTTTGGTAGTTTAAAAAGTTTTCGAAAGCAAACTACAATACAATATAATATAGGTAAAACCCACATATTTCCAGACATAGGTTGTAATAATATTATGATTGATCATTTTATTGAGATATTGGATAATGAATGTAGATTTTACCGTCTCTTTTTTCCACGGTCTGTTGAGGAAGATTTCAGTTCTTTTCCTCTTTTTCTTTCCTTTCGCACAAAATTACGAAAATAAAAGTTTTCATATTTAACTTCTTACAAATTTTCAAAGTTAATTAGCGCCATCTTTGGAACACTAGAAATCAGTAGAAAATTATTACGTAAGATTGACTTTTTATTACTCCATAGATGTCGCTGGCTTTCGATAATTTACTCGTGCTAGTCAATAGATGGCGCTCATTATTATTTATCAACGATTTCTAAACCGTTCAAAATTTACTAATTTATTTTGCATTTATTATCAATATTAGAGATTTTGATTTTAAGGATATAGGCAGGCACGTTTCTTCAGTCTCAAATATTCAACTAAACCAAACTTAAATAAAGAGAAACCAAATGGGATTGATTCTGCAAGACTAAATTGTAAATAATGATTTTAGGTACCTAGTTATGTAGATATTTGGACAATTTTATAAACCTCTCTACCAATGCTAGTATATTTAATAAATAGTAATTATAAAAATCAGAGTGTTCATCAATTCACACGCGGTTGAAATGAAATCTTCAGAAAACTAAAGTAGACAAGAGTGGGAAGGCTACGAAGCACCGCACACAGAGGAGACCGATTACATTATCTCGTTCTCTCGCAGGCTAAATCCTATAGAAGTATGTATTTTTCTCTTTTTCGTGTCGCTTTAGTGGCCCTTAAAAATATCGATAATTTTTTTTATAAGCCTAGAAAAAATAAAGTATTAGGTAGGTATATAAAAAACTTTCAAGTGCAAACTCTTCTACTTATAAATAATAGTAAAAAAATGATATTTACGCCCGAACTTCATAAAATAAAATAAAATATCCATTTTCGCGTTTTTATTTTACAATACGGCCGGCAGTCGACGAATTTGGATTTTCAAAGTGAACCCTTTGCCTTAAACCTTACACCTAAGGACAACAGACTTGCCACACCCATTTTTGACCCTGAGCTGCGGCGGAATGAAATCTTCACATTTTTTTCTGATTTCTGATTTCTAGATCACGATCAATATTTTCAGCTACCAACGCCATTTAAATCAAGTCCTATTGTCCATATTATTCCAACAAAAAAGAAATGTTAGCGAAAATCTGGCTACGCCGGGAAGTAATAATTTTGCTTTAGGTATTTAAAGATTTTTTTTTTTGCTTTAAATATCATAATGTTAATGATATCATATTGTTCACGGGTAGACAGGTAAAATATTATTTGGTTTTGAGGCATAGCTATCGCGTGTGTGCCTTTGTGGACAACCACCATAGCATACATAATGGTTTTATTACTTATTTAAATTTTGAGACGTGCGCTTTTGGGTTTGATCCCCGCCGCAGTATGATACATTTTTCAACATATATGTCATGTTTGACACGGAAGATCAGAACAATCAGGAATATTGGTGAAATTGGTAATAGAATAGACGTCAAATGGATAGATAGGTAGCTATATATTAATTGGTGACCGGACAACTCGGAATGATTTCAAATCAATTCCTTCTTTGAAAAGTCACTAAAAGTGATGAAAAAAATACTTTAAAAAATGGTTAAATAGGTTTCGTTAGGTTAGGGTTTCGGGCTATTTATTAATTTAAAAAAAAAATAAAAAAGTTGTTTTATTACATTTCAGTAAATCAATATATATGTATATAAAAATCAATTGCTGTTCGTTTGTCTCGCTAAAACTCGAGAGCGGCTGTGCCGATTTAGCTGATTTTGATTTTGAAATGTTTGACGTAGCCCAGGGAAGGTTTAAACAGTGAGAAAATATGGAAAATTTGCGAGGAAGATAGTTAAAACAGCAATTTCATTTTTCCATATAAATTGTTCTACCTACTTTCCTCAGGTCCACTTGAATTGAAGAACTTGTTAAATTAAGGGTTTTGAATCGACAACATAGGATCCGCGGGAGGGGGGAGGCGAATACGGGAGGGTGGAGGGGAACTCGGGAGGGAGGTTCGCGGGACGGGGGAAGGGGGGGAGTAGAATGAGGAGAGGGAAGGTGGAGGAGGAATGGGGACGCGAGAGGGACGACTGGGAAAGGAAATGTTTTGCGAATATGAACATCAGAAAAAAACGTAATATTAGGTTAATAAAAAATACATTTATTTCTTACTAGCTGGGTTACCCGGCTTCGCTCAGGACAACATTCAAGAGTGTTCTGAAATGTTTCACATCGATGTTCCCGTTTCCCTATTCTCGAACTTTCCACAATTTTCCAAAATGTTTCGGGATGTTCTGGAACGTTGTGGAATGCTCTCAAATACTCAGGGTGTCCGGCTTCGCTCAGGGAGTTGATGTGGGATTGAATTGACGTTCGAATCCACGACGGATCTGGCTTTATATACCCCATATGAGTAGCCCCATAAAAAAACTTCAGATGTTCAGGAGTGTTCTGGAATGTTCCACAATGATCTGGGATATTCCGGTATATTCTTAAATATATTCCAGAATGTTCCGGAGTGTGTTGGAATGCTCAAGAATACTCTGGAATATTTTGAACTGTTAGAAATTTCAAGGGGGCGAGACTTCCAGCCCTTATATCTTTAAATGCACGCCCTTTAGGTACAACCGATAACTTTCTTCATAGATGTTGGATAGAGGGCTATCACACAATATATCTCCCGTTATCATACCGGGAATCGTCTTTAAGTTTTAGCGGCATGCACATTGAACACTTTTTTTAATAATGTATATTAAAGATAAAGATTATCCAAACTTCTAGAACTTTCCAGAACTTTCTAGATTCGACGAAACTCTCCGCCACTCATTTCTGAAAGCTTCTAGATCTTTCTCTTTCCATAACATCCTAGAGCATTGGGGAGGCTTCCAGAACTATCTAGAACCTTCTGGTCTCACCGACATACTCCGCCACACCTCCCAGAACTTTCTACAGCTTTATCGAACCTTCTAGACTCACCGACATACTCCGCCACTCCTTCCGACACTTTGTACAGCCCTATCAAACCTTCTAGAACAGCTTCCTACAGCTTTATGGAACCTGCTAGAATTTTACGGGACCTTCTAGACACACCGACACACTCCTCCACTCCTTTCAGAACTTTCTACAGCCTTATGGAACCTTCTAGAACTTTCTAAAGCTTTATCAAACCTTCTTGAACTTTTCGGAACCATCTAGACTCACCGACATACTCCGCCACTACTTCCTGAACTTTGTACAGTCCTATAGAACCTTCTAGAAATTCCACAGCTTTATGGAACCATCTAGAATTTTCTGGAACCATTTAGACACATCGACACACTCCTCCTTTCCTTTCAGAACTTTGTATAGCTCTATCGAACCTTCTTGAACTTTCGGAATCTTCTAGACTCACCTTCATTTATTTTTTAAATCTTCTAGAACTTTCTCCATCCACAATTTTCAAAGCATTTGTGAACCATAAGATCCTTCTAGACTCACCGACTTACTCCGCCACTCCTTCCAGAACTTTGTACGTCTTTATCGAACCTTCTAGAACTTCCTACAGCTTTGTGGAAACTTCTAGAATTTTCCGGAACCTTCTAGACACACCGACACATTCCTCCACTCCTTTCAGAACTTTCTACAGCCTTATGGAACCTTCTAGAACTTTTTTCAGCTTTATCGAACCTTCTAGAACTTTCCAAAACCTTCTAGACCTACCGACATATTCCGCCACTCCTTTCAGAACTTTGTACGGCTTTATCGAACCTTCTAGAACTTCCGTTATCTTCTAGACTCACCGCCTAATATTTCTGGAAACTTCTAGAACTTTCTCCTCCCATCATATTCTAAAGCATTCGTGAACCATCAGAATCTTCTAGACTCACCGACATACTCCGCCACACCTTCAGAACTTTTTACAGCTTTATCGAACCTTCTAGAACTTTCCGGAAACTTTTACACCCACTGACATATTCCACCTTGTTTCAGAATTTTGTACAATTTTATCGAACCTTCTAGAACTTTCAGTAACATTCTAGACCGAATTACTCCGCCACTCCTCCCAGAACTTTGTAGAGCTTTATCGAACCTTCTGGAACGTCCTACAGGTTTGTGGAATCTTCAAGAATTTTCCAGAACCTTCTGACCAATACTCCACTCCTTTCAGAACTTTCTATAGCTTAATGGAACCTTCTAGAAACTCCTACAGCTTGGTGGAATATTCAAAAAATTTCCGGAACATTCTAAACACACCAACACACTCCTCCACTCCTTCTAGAACTTTCCGGAATCTTCTGAACTCACTGACATACTCCGCCACACCTTCCAGAACTTTCGACAGCTTTATCGAACCTTCTAGACTCACCGACATACTCCGCCACTCCTTCCGGAACTTTGTACAGCTCTATCGAATCTTCTAGAACTTCCTACAGCTTTATGGAACCTGCTAGAATTTTCCGGGACCTTCAAAACACACCGATACTCTCCTCCACTCCTTTCAGAACTCTCTACAGCCTTATGAAACCTTCTAGAACATTCTAAACCTTCTAAAACTTTCCATCTAGACTCGCCGACATACTCCGCCACTACTTTCTGAACTTTGTACAGTCCTATAGAACCTTCTAGAACTTCCACAGCTTAATGGAACCTTCTAGAATTTTATAAAACTTTCAAGACACCGACCGACACACTCCTCCACTCTCTTCAGAACTTTGTATATTTCTATCGAATCTTCTAGAACTTTCGGAATCTTCTAGACTCACCGTCATTTATTTCTGAAAGCTTCTAGAACTTTCTCCATCCACAATTTTCTAAGCATTTGTGAACTATCAGATCCTTCTAGACTCACCGACTTACTCCGCCATTCCTTCCAGTACTTTGCACGGCTTTATCGATCCTTCTAGAACTTCTTACAGCTTTGTGGAATCTTCAAGAATTTTCCGGTACCATCTACACACACCAACATACTCCCCCACTCCTTCTAGAACTTTCTACAGCCTTACGGAACCTTCTAGAACTTTCTACGAACCTTTTAGAACATTCCGGAAACTTCTATACCCACCGACGTCCGACATATACCACCATTCCTTTCAGAACTTTTTACAACTTTATCGAACCTTCTTGAACTTTCCGGAACCTTCTAGAATCGCTGACATACTCCTCCATTTCTTCCAGAACATTCCAGAGTTTTATCGAATTTTCTAGAAGTTTCCGGAATCTTCCAGACTCTTCTTGAAGTTTCTAGAGTCTTCGTAGAACTTCCAGCCCTTATATCTTCAAAAGCAAGCCCTTTAGGTAAAAACGAATACCCTTATTCCCTAGGGGGGATAGAGATCTACCATACCATATAACTCTCTTGATCGTACCGGCACTCGTTTCTGAGTTTTTGCGTTCCGCACGCTTTTTTGGACTTTCTTTTATAATATATATTGATTAGAATTAGTATGTTAACCTCGTAATCACATTATCATACTTCACTTAATTTATCATTTGGTTTTATTTATTTACCATCTACTTTTACATTGGGTAATACAGCTTAAGATCACTACTAACAATTTACTTCTCATTAAAACTTAAAAAACAAAAAATGTAATAATGCAATGTAAACAAACAAAAACAAATTCTTCTCTGAAACTTTTGTCAGCCGTTACATACATTTTTAATGTTAAGTAATCGTCTTCTTTTTTTGAATTATTTATGTTAATCACTAATCAATCACACTCTAACCTTGAAATTCAGTTGTTTTTGTTTACAAGCAGACGACAAATGAAATAAAACAACCGATCGTCTTTTTCGGACCAACTCGGAAATTCTTGGAACAAAACGCAAACGTGAGCCGCTAAGGCTAAGCCATACATAATAGGCCACTTGCATGGATTTCATAACGACTTGGAAAAAATCGTGTGGATAGATCTTTTTACCAAGATTACGAAAATGTTAGTAAAATTTTTTAGAAATGTACAGTTTTTTTTATGATACGTTTTAAAATTTTCATGGCCAAAAGCATTTTCGTTACTTGTTTTTGGGGTGTTATGCCGTGTTGCGCTACCTCATTCTTCAGCCAACGTTTCGGACAACGTTGCAGTGTCCATCATCAGGGCAGATCCAGCACACACATCTACCGGATCTGCCCTGATGATGGACATTGCAACGATGTCCGAAACGTTGGCTAAAGAAGGAGGTAGCGCAACACGGCATACCCCAAAAACAAATAACGAAAAAGTTTTTTTTTATTTTTAAATAAATAAAACCATTATTTGGACTTGTGACGTCACTACATGAAAATGTCCCGTCTTTGGAAATGTTCCTATTAATTTTGTAAAATTCCACACTGATTTATTTCTTTTATATGGCATCACTTTGATTTCAGGCGAATTTTTGAATTTGACATTCAACGTTTACTAGATTTATTGTTTGTTCTCTGCGATCTTTTCATTTGGTTTGACTTTTTGACAGATGTTATGAAGAGAACCCCGTACATTTTAGATGTCGGTACGTGTTTCAGAGGTATATTGGTTATGATGCTGATTTTAACAAAATTAAATTTTATAATATTCTTATTATTATTATAATTTACAAGTACAAGTATATAACATTGGATTTGGTAATATAGACGTTGTACATTATAATGATTTATGATCAATAAGATGGATCATGCAAAAAAATATTTATGAAATGTAATATTTTTTGTATGCCTCGTTATTCTCCTGTGCCATTCTTTTTTTATAAATGATTTTCGGCTATTTAATTATCGTTTTTTCGCACCTATAAAATCATGACCCGTCTTTGCGGTTTATAAAAAATGGTCTGATTTTTCGGATTGAAATTTTCAAAAAATCACCAGGGTTTCAAAAATACGATCAAAAAAATATACAGAATGTCTTAGAATATTTGCCTAAACCTGATTTTTCGGATTGAAATTTTCAAAAAATCACCAGGGTTTCAAAAATACGATCAAAAAAATATACAGAATGTCTTAGAATATTTGCCTAAACCGGTGATGCATGTGATGCAAGTGACCTATTGGCGCCAAATAAAAAAAAATCTCTACATTCGTATTCGCATTCGCATCCGCGAATGTCGTTGGCAGATATTCGCATTTGCACTTACATCACTAATACATGCTGTAAGCAGGAGTGAATTATAAGTTCTTGCACTCTTTGTTAGATTTTTAGTCGAAAAACACGTACCTAACTGTCTACATGATATTTCGAAAATCCACCCCATCCCCTTTTACCGTTTATATCAGAATTTTAATACATTGTGATGAATTTCGCACAGTTGAAATTCATAATAACAGAAAAAATACTTTCTATATCTAATTTCGAAAAACTATGCGACTTTAGCTAGTCTTTATGAATGTCTAGCTTTTTAATACACATCGTTTTATTCTGAGATTGATGAAACCTTTCTAACTTGACCTTCAAAACAAGGAAGATGGTCACTGTCTACAATGTCTACATGAGATTTTGAAAAACAACTCCACTCCATTTTACCAACCCTTAAAGCAGATTTTTTATTACTTTTTTTTATTTAGTAAGCACCTTTTTATTTTTTTTTTTTTTCATACATTTTTATTTGAAACATGTTAGGTGTATGAACTTACTAAATGAATATAAGTAATAGAAATTATATTCGTAGCCCTCTTCACTAGGAGGTCTTGTGCTGAAAGGGACTATATTTCGGATAATTTTTAAGAGACTTCTGTGGTTTGACTTCGTGGTTTGGGTAAGGTTTTCCATAAACTTCTACGGCGATGTTTTAAATATATTAGTAAGTTCATTTCCCGATAGTTCCTTAAGGGGGTATTCTAGTCTAAAATGAATTGTAGGTATTTTTTCAGGTGCAATAAAAAACCCATAGTATTTTTAGTGACAATTATTTTACTATATATTTATTAAACATTAAAGAATATATAAAAAAATCAAATGAAATAATTAAAAATTCAAAAAGTTACAGTTAAATTAAAAAGTTGAAGTGGGGGTCTTAAAAAATGGCGCGCCCTGGTTGACATGATTGCAAACCTCCAAGCAATTACAAAAAAAATTCTTAATCCAAACCAATGTTGCTATGGCCCAAACCTCGGGATAAAAGGGATTTTTTACCGTTTTTTTTTGATTTTCAGAATATTTGAAAAATAGTAAAAATTGAAATGTTTATTATAGTTCTGGCAAGGGCGATAGAGTAATGTATGTATAGAGAAGGCTCACACTAAATTTCAAGTGAATTGGTCCAGTAGAACTTGAGATATCATGTGAACCGTTTCAAAAAAAGTGGTTTCGAGAAAAATACATTTAAAGTTTCGTTCTTTTTAGATTCTAATTAGATTCCATCTAAACAGCGACGCTAAAATGGTTAAAACTTTTTAAATTATTCGAATTTCGAAAAATACTTTTAAGGACATATTTTTGAATATCTAACCTATGGAAATACGATTTTTTTTCTAGACATTAACAGCCTTACTAAAAAACCCAGTGAAAATTTTATTCAATTGACAAACGGCCGCGGATGTGAAAACATTACCAATTAAAAAATTGTTCATTGAAAGAAATACACATTGTTCACACGGTTAATGTTTTACATTTAATGTCCTTAATGTAACTATTTTCGTAATAATTTTTTTGTTACTAAGTGGGAGTTTGTTATATAACTTTACTGCTAAAAATTCAGAGCTTCTTTGTCCAAACGTGGAGTTGGCTATTAAATATGTCTGTTTGTTTGGCTATGATTTTATGAGTATGTGCGGTGTCTGCCTCTGAATCATTTTTGAGGTGATGAATCAGAATATTTTTGGCATAGTTTTCTGTATACTTGTACAATTCTGCACACTATTGGGTATACTTGATCGAAGACACTTTAACTATTTAAAAAGTTCTATTCTTTTCGTCCTTATGGGGACCTTTAGGTCCTTATGGTCTTTATGATGCAATTCTGAGTTACCTTAATTTGTTTTACGTTTTTTGATCCGGCTAAGCCCCATCCACTTACTCCATTTTGCAATGGAGAGTGGCATAAAGCATAATATAATCTCTTTAAATCCCTAGTTGACAAGATGCTTCGTAAATTTTTGAAGAAGTAGTAGTTATTAGCTTTTTGAGGTTTGATCAATGTGTGAATTCCACTGTAGTTTTTCATCAATTTCCATTCCAAGATATTTAATACTTTTGGTATGTATTATATGCGGGCAGAAACGTTGCGTAAAATTGTTTTGACATTCATGTAATTTGAGGGAATGCTCATTCATTGGTTATCCTCTTTTGTTTTTGGTGAAAGTCACAAATTTAGTTTTATTCACATTTAATGTAAGTGAGTTTATTTTTAGCCAGTTTTGAAGCACAGCCAGGCCATGTTCCGCCTCCCTTTACTTCCTGATGAAATTTACACATTTGACGTTCAAAATAAAGGAAAATTATGTCTATGTGTGATTTAGCAAAATTCAATGTAAAGTCCGTGCAACGCCAGGGACCGGGGGCTTCAACTAGTAATCTTTAAATTAACACCTTAAATCAAGCAAATACATACCCAGTTGTTCGCTTTACATATATTTTTAACACTCGGAACCATAAGCCTGTTTTCACGATAATATAACATTACCAGACATATGTATGGCGTATAGGGGGGGCGTACCTGACTTATTTTAAACTTTCTTTTAACCCATGCTATGTAATTTGCCTATGTGCGGGGCGTTATAAAAATAGGTATAATATTTTTTACCCATTGTTCAAAACATCATTATAATTAACTATTTAGCACGAAACGTTTTTGTTATGAGTTCCTTTATAAATGTATCATGTAAATTGTTAATTCAATAATAATAAATAATATTGGTAAATTTATAAAGCCTTGTTATGGAAAAAAAACTTTTAACTTCCTCTTTTTAAAATCCTTCGACCAAGTACACTTAAAAGTACCAGGTAAAATCTTAATATTTTTTAAGGAATAAGGAAGGAATTTTTGTAATGATAAAGTTTGTAAAATATTTAGTTTACTGTAATAATTGTCATGGCCAAAAAACGGCATTTCTTCGGATATGTCTGTTCCTGACTGCGCGTCTGGTTTATCAGTACGAACAAGTGAAAATACAAATTTAACGTTTTAATAACTACTAAGGTATAATTCTTGTTTATCTCGCCTAAAAAAGAGACTAATTAAAATCACTTCACGTAAATTTGTGAAATATGAAAAAGGTTGGATTATTTAACGATCTACTTTTGGTGGGGGGGCGCAAGAAATATTTGTGTATGAAATAGTGAGATGGTGTGGGTGGTTGGTAAGAATGGAGGGGGAGGGGGCTAGAGGAGGGAGTGCGACGAGGCGAGGCGGGGGAGGGGCCTTCAGTCGCATTGCGAGGGGAATCCGAGAAGCACGTCCGCGGCGTTCAGCTCGCTGCGGGCCTCTACCCCAGCCCAGTCAGTGTCAGTAGTAGTCAGTCAGTCCCTAGTCTACCGCTAGCGCTACCGAGTCCGCGCGCCGCGCACGAGTACCGTACACAGTCACAGTACACACCGTACACAGAGCACAGTATACAGTGCACAGTGCACAGTACAGGCTACACGGCTACAGGCACAGGCCGTACAGTGTTCGCCGCTAGCCGCTAGCTATCAGTCGCAGTCGCAGTCGCGTCGTTGGGTGCGTGTATACCGGGCGCGAGTCAAGTGACGAACCTAACTCAGTGATAACCAGTTGTGTGATGAACCAAGTGTTTCTTTGAACAGTTTCTGCCATGGATATCCTACCCAGCGGGAACATCTTCCGGGAGTTCCAGGATGTCCACGACACTGGCTACTTCTCCTCACAGACTTCCCTGGAAGACCATTGGCAACAGGTAATTATTTATTCTAACATTTCTTATTCATTGCTCATGTTCGTGTTATTTCCCACCGCCGGCCATGGACAAGACTTTCTTTTGAAAACTTCGCGCAAGATTTTCCATCGATTGTGACCAACTTTTTGAGATGTGAATTAGAGACTTAGAACTTTCATGTATGTATAAAATGTAATGTTTTACAGATGCACAGGATAATTTCAGTGTTACTTTCAGTAATAAGATTTATTTATTTTTCCCTGAAAATACGTTTATTCGGGTTACCTCAGCGAACACAGTGGCATAGTGAAACAGTGTTTCGCTGTGAAATGTAAATCAATATTGTTCGTGTTTTGGACATTCGCAGAGGCTCTTGGTGTTGTTTGCCTTCTTGGGTTTCTGTGTGACGAGGAGTGTACAGTTGTAGTGGCTCCGGTTTATTCCCCACAAACCGGAGATAAATATTTAATCGTTCTCCCGGTGTTGCTTTCAACCTTTTATCGTGGCTGCGAGCTTGCACAGATAACTTGAACACTGAGCAGGTAATCACACTTATCTGGGAATGTTTACGTGAAACTTGCGCGAATTGATGACCCACAGGATTGTTGATTGTTTCATTCCAACAGTAATTAGTATTATTATGGCAAGTTTTCTGAACTGAGCAAACGATATGTACAGCAATAGCGGCGTTTGCGTTATCAATACCAATGTATGTATGTATGTAATGTTCACTGCTGTACTTTGTTTGCGCAGATTATTAAGAAACCTTGTTCTTGCGTAGTCTGTGAATACTGTATACATTTTTATGTCCTGTTTGCTGTGATTAATAAATATTATGTATGTTTATTTTAGGTGCCTTTTTAAAATGCTGACTTTAAGCCATTTTCAGGAGGAAACTTTATTTCAATCATGACGTTTAATTTCTTGAATTTTAAATCAATTGTTATCGTTTGGATGGCCTCTTCGATCTGGTTCAAATCTATTTTTATTTTTTCCCTATTGACAGTTGAAAGCCGTTCCTATACATGTAATTAAAAAAATAAAAATAAAACACTAACTCTCAGAAGGGCATCGCTTCTATAAAGCAAGTGTAAATCTTTATCTAGAAATAGATCAGTTCACTATAAGTTTCGTACGGTTTCAAGTCAACTCAGAATCAAGTCAACTCAACTCCTGTTTAAAAAGTCATCCAAAGCAGTGAAAAAATAGCCCATAACCTAACCTTACATAACGTAGTTAACAATTTTTTTTATATATTTTTTTATCACTTTTAATGACTTGGCGTTGGGTTGATTTCAATCCGAGTTGTCCGGTCACCGTTGCATACAATAATAATAAAATAATGCAAACAGTACCTCAGTATTACTTATTTAACCAAAATATAAACATTTTGTTACTGTAAAAATTCACCTGCAAGCCAAAATGTTTTATTTGTTATCGAGTATGATGTGTATGGGCATATATACTTTATCGTATACAACGAGAAACAGTATTCCTCGCCAAACGGCTTTTTTATCTTGCCAACTTATCGATTCTGAGTTTCAAATCGATGCCCTGATAAAATATCGTATCTACATATCTATGACAAATGAAGAAATATGCTCTCAACTTTTAATTACGGAGTTACTCCCGTGTAGTCTGTCGCCTTTTATTCAGTATACTTATAATTTTTGTCCTTTTTAGACATAGAAAATAACCAATATTAAAAAAAATTACAATTTTCTTTTACCGAGGCATTTACATTAGACTTAGACATTTTTAATACCTCTTATTATAATTTATCGGAAGAAATTATTTTTATGACTGAATTAACACTATTTATAAAGAAATAAAATTAAAAATTAAATTTACTAAAAATATTTTTCGGCTTATGAAATGCAAACCACTTATTTTAAAATTTCTTCAAAATAATTGTAAAAGCGTCCAAACATAAAAAAAGAGACAAATACCAAAAAGTTATAATGCACAATAATGTTTTAAGGAGCAGGTACCCATTTGTAAGCTAGTTCCCAAATGGCACTGATTATCAATGTAGGTATTATAAAATGTATTTAATACTTACAAGAAAACCTTTTAAACTCAGCCATCAATTAGCGTTAAATTTGATCACTTATTTATTTACCTTGTTATCTTGAAAATAATCGCAATTCATTTATTTATGCAATCTTCACGATAATAAACATAAATTAATTTATTTTTAAATCATCATATTATTTATTCTGAATGGTGATGATATTTTTTGCCGTGAGGAAATTTTTCCAATACCGGAAATAATAATAAATAATCATCTTCACAATTTACACAAAAATATAAACATTTAAAATATAAACAACGATGTCCGAAACGTTGGCTAAAGAAGGAGGTAGCGCAACACGGCATAACACCCCAAAAACAAATAACGAAAATGCTTTTGGCCGTGAAAATCTTAAAACATATCGAACTGGCAGAATGTTTGCCAGGAGTAGTATCAGAATCTAGTCCCAGGGAAGAAGGCTGCCGGGAGTGGTATCAGAATCTAGTCACTGGGAAGAATATCAAAACCTTCTCAATAGGAAGAATGTTTACCTGGAGTAGTATCAGAATCTAATCACTGGGAAGAATGGTTGCCGAGAGTAGTATCAGAATCTTTTCACTGTGAAGAATGGCTGCCGGGAGTAGTATCAGAATCTACAAACTGGAAGAGTACTACTTATAATGAATTAGTAGAGATTATGAATGCTGGGCCGGCTGATATACCAACGCAACAGTTTTGGTGTATGTGTTTCTCGCGCCCGGATATATTAATTATTTGAGGCACTAACAGATATCGTTTACCTCCAAATACTCGTAAGTACAATTTTATGATAAATGCATTACAAACCAGACCCATAACTGATCCACAATATGTTATGGGGTTTTGATCTTCCACTGCCTCGTTCGAAATAAAAACATTATTTTAAAAAAACAACAACAAATTTTTTCAGCGTTAATATTTTGAACTATACGCACAAATTTCTTCACATAAACTAAGTTTTAACTATATGTCTCTACATTACAAGGGTATATTTTATAAATGATTTGATAAATTTTTGATCGAACTGGCCAGGCTTATTACGAATAATTTTAGAAAAAACTTTTAGATTCGACTTAATTACCATAAAAGGCAACTTTTTGCATTCGGGGCGATGCAAAATACTGCATATAAAATTTCAATTGCGTAAATTGAAAATTGACTTCGCTTACTGAATTCGCGACCATTTACAATGGTATCTGTCATTTTACTATGTTGGTATTTCTGATACTATACGCAAACTTTGATGCTTAAAAGTTTTTTCTAAAAAATATTCATAATGTGCGTGGCCAGTTCTATCAAAAATTTATCAAATCATTTTAAAAATATACCCTTGTAATGTAGAGACCTAGAGACATATAGTTAATACTTAGTTTATGTGAAGAAATTTGTACGTATAGTTCAAAATATTAACGCTGAAACAATTTGTTGTTTTTTAAATTAATAGTTTTTTCGAACGAGACAGTGGAAGATCAAAACCCCATAACAATATTGTGGATCAGTTATGGGTCTGGTTTGTAATGCCTTATCATAATATTGTACTTACGGGTATTTGAGGGTAAACGATATCTGTTGGTGCCCAAAATAATTAATATATCCCGGCGCGAGAACCACATCCAACTGTTGCGTTGGTGTATCAGCCTGCCCTGCATTCACAATCCCAACTAATTCATTAGAAGTAGTAGATTCTGATACTACTTCTGACAACCATTATTCCCTGTGGGTACATTCTGCTACTACTCCCGGCAGCCATTCTTCCCAATGAAAAGATTCTGATATTTTTCCCGGCAACCATTCTTCCCAGTGACTAGATTCTGATACCACTCCCGGCAGTCTTCTTCCCAGTGACTAGATTCTACACAACTCCCGGCAGCCGTTCTTCCCATGAGAAGATTCTGTTACTTCTCCAGGCAACCATTCTTCATAATGATTAGATTCTGATACTACTCCCAGCAGCCATTCTTCCCAGTGACTAGATCTACTCTCAGTAGCCGTTCTTCCCAGTGATCAGATTCTGATACTTCTCCCGGCAGCCTTTCTCCCCAGTGAGCAGATTCTGATACTAGGGATTCTGATATTCTAAGTAGCCACTGGCCTTGCCACTGTTTTGGCCCGTTTAGCCCGTTTAACCATCGTCCCGCACGAGGAAGTGGCCACTATAAACAGCGGT
This sequence comes from Limnephilus marmoratus, assembly GCA_917880885.1. NCBI lineage: Eukaryota > Metazoa > Arthropoda > Insecta > Trichoptera > Limnephilidae > Limnephilus > Limnephilus marmoratus. Next base: position 36,607,660 of record OU862920.1, on the reverse strand, counting down.
GAACTCAGAACTCGGCAAAATAATGAGTATTTGACCGTTTTCACAAAATACTCCGGACGCGTGGGTTTGTTTGCTGTTTGGTTGAACAATACCGTTTAGTAATAATCCAATATGATGCTGCAAAAATGCGCCTGCGTCTCACAATGCTGCACGACTGCAATGAAACTATTCGGAATTCAGTTGGTGCATGATGTTTTATACAAATGATGCCATTTCAATATTACTAAACATAATATTTAAACAATGTTTATGTCATTTAACTTGCAAGCAAAACCAAGCCTCCTGACGCGAATCATATAAATAGATATGTGTTTGCGCTGTAACAGGATATGATTCCACAGCATCCCATGCAAATGCCACATTTTATCATCTAAATTAAAATAAATTTAAATGAAATCTTCCTATTTTTCCAGTTATTCCCTTGATTTTGAGTGAAATGGTAGCTAGTAGCCACAGAGGAACATAAACTCTTACAATACAATATACATACTGAATCGATTTGTAACCTAACTGAAACTTGATGTGGAATTCAGAGACTATATGTGGAAACACCAACGATTTATTTCTTTTTTTTGTATTTTTTTGATTGTCTGTTCTTTATCTTATCTCTCTTTTTTACTTGGTAGGCTAAAATTACAAACACATTACGTAGATACTAAATGTGATAATTAACATCACGGTCTCGAAACGGAGGGTTCCACTTTAAATACGGACGAAGATACATACACCAACGAAAACCCAATTACTCTCAATGAAAACTACACGTCGAGGGTAAATTAACTCTTAACAAAGTCTAGTCTAGGGTTCTGTTTCAAGGCTCCGTTGTTCATTTGGTTCGCTGCAATAAAAAAGGTAAATGATAAAATGAGAACGTACCGAGCAGAAGAATAAGATGATGCTCGTTCGAAACTAGACGATTTCTCGGCTACGGCTACGAGAACACGGTGTGCAGCGTGCATGAGCCATCCGAGATTCCAGCGAGCAGGTCTCGGATATTTATCACCTATACTCCCTTATCAGGTACAACTTATGGAATGCCGGTGCAGTGAATTGAGTGAAGCAAGCGCGGACAACGCAGCAAAGCCGGTTTTCTAGTAAACAAGCCGATAATTTCTCCTTATTCCAGCGAGGCTGTTTTGGCTTATTGCCGCCATGTGATAACGTCTGGACCGGTCCGCGGACTCTGAAGTGACGGGAAGTTTTACGCACTGGTGAAAAGGGCGTTTCATTATTCACTCCAGCTGATGTTAAGCGCTAACGTTCCAGTTACCTGCAATAGTCTAACTACCTTATTTGGTATCGCCGCATAATCTCGTAAGGTATATTATTTTATTTGACTGTTTCTAGCTGGATTGCGCCGGATCGGCACGTCAACAGTGTGGGCAAACTTGTTTAAAACCAGTATTTCGCTATACTCCGCGTTCTTCCTTTCTCGCTCGTTATATCTCGCTATCTATCTCTGTTTTGATCATCTCACTGCTGTTTCCCTCTCTTTCTTCTGCCGACTTCTTCCGTATTTTGTTCTTTAGTCATTTCTGAATTCCATCGGACCTCGGATCTTCATGGCATGTGTGCGATGGTAGTTACTTATGACGTCACGGGTCACGATGATCTCCACAGAAAACAATTCCATAAACAATCCTCGAAACGAGATACCTACCTAACTACCTCATTGCACTTGAAAACTTAGCTAGATATCACGACGTTTAAATAAGTAGGTACCTATTTATCTTCACAGCATGGAAAACATGTGATTGCTTTCGGAAGCCATAATTATTATGACTCCGGTGGAAACTCCAATCTGTCAGTTTGTTTTGTTTGTCATTAGTCGAATTAATATCTATTAATTACGGCGCTATTATAAAAACGGTATATATATATTATTATTACTTGCATACAAAATAAAACTACACATGCCGTATTAAAAACCACAATGCAGCAATATAATCTGTATAAAATACATATCTAAATACTTTACTTTGCTTTTTGATGAATATATTACATTACACAGGTGAAGTATCCCCTTTGCGCTTTGTAAATTTATTACAATTAAAATGATTATTTTCATTATAATATCTATTTTTGCAACTTTTAATTCTTGGTGTAATTCATCGTAAAAGGTTAAATTAAACGAATTTTAAACTTTATCATACTTGTTTATTTTTTTTCTGACTGGTTCGGTTTCACGTCCATCTTCAGATTGGTACATTTTTGCTTAAAGTTTTGCCGCCTTACTCATAATCGCGGAATAAGATTATGCTAGCGGTTAGGTGAAATTTGTACGACAATTTCAGTTATGGTATTTAGTAAAAAACGCATAAATACCACCCGCCTTACTCATATTCGCTGAATAAGATAATACCACGGTCATACGAATGGGTTAGGTAAAATTTGTACTTATTCAGCAGACATGAGTAAGGCGGATGGTATTTATGCGTTTTTTTACTAAATACCATAACTTTAAAAGCGAAAATGTACCATTCTAAAGATGGGCCCGATTGTCTGAAACCGGTCCCGCCAGAAAAAAATAATAAAGTGGAATAAACTTTAAAATTGGTTTCATTATGTATACTCTTTATCATAAATATTACTAATTGGCCTGCATAGGTAGATACCTAAGCACACAATACAACTTTAATGTTCGCCATAGGGACATAATATATTGTGCCAAACATGTTCATGTTAATTTTATATTTTTAAAATACTTTCACGGAAGTATTTGGATTGATTTCTCTTCACTCCACTCCACTCCCCCTTAATTCTAAAAGTCAGGGATCAGGAACCAAACGATTCTGACTTTTGATAACGATAGGCACTTTTGATAGCGTCCATCGTAGCTCTGCTGAAAAAGAAAAAAATTATTACGTGGAATTATCTCCAGGTATTTAAAACACATGGTAAATGCACTGTTCAAAGCAGATGACACTGTAACATTATTTGTATGGCAATATTATGTTACCTGGCGGTAAGGCAACCGACAATATCGACCTGGATACCGCAAGCAATATAAAATTCTTACATAAATTCATTTTAGAAGCACAAATGAAATTTTATTCCGTAACTAGTCAAAAAGCTTTTAAGATAACTAAAGGTAGATAATATAAGCAAGTAATGTAATATTTATGATGAAAACATGAAAATGCATTTACAATGAAGATTCGCAGGTTCATTTACCACACAGTTGCTTTCATTTTGTAATAATCACAGTACTTCACATCATATCAAACCATCGTTGTTAATATCAGAATTTTTAATAACCATAGGACCAAACTTCCTTTGTTGATGAATAAATTTGCAAGAAATATCACGAAACGTGTCGCAAGTGTGTTTTTTACAAAAAATTGTAACTTTTTATGCAATTTTTTTATTACTTCATATCCTTGTCATTTTTATTTTTGACAGTGGCGTCATCTTGGCGTTGTACATTTCTGCAACACGATAATTAAGGAAATTATGCCTCGAAGGTAGAAATCCTTTGAAATTTGTATCTTGATTGTTTTATTTAGGCAGGCCGATACGCTTTTAGGTGTGATAAATTAATAATACAATGGCATTGTTCATCGTAGGTATGTTAAATGAACGTAGTCACACACGTGAGGTGGAACATTTGTTTTCACACGTGCTGTGTGTTATGATAAAACTCCAAACATTTATCTACTAACATTATCAGGCACGTGTTAAAAAACCTTTCACATTCCGTAAAATGTACACATTTTCCATCGTACTACTTGAACTCGTTCATGAAATATGTAACCTACAATGCAAACCTGAAATGTTACCAACCTAATAAAATATTTTTACTAGAACGGCAGTAAATATGTAATTCAAGGAGTATCAAACTCAAAAATCAGCTGCTGCAACCATTTTATAGCAAGTTTGCTGCGAAAATTCATCAACATATTTTTTAAAGAGATTTGTGGAAAATCTTAAGGCTGCTTTTGGTCGCTCATTGATATAAACACAACAACATTTTTTGCATTGCTAACTGCCGCACTTATATACCTATGTATTTCTATAAATTCCAAATGATTTCATAATTGATCATTTTTTACGCTGTATCGCACTAGAAAACTCTTGCCCCAAAGACAACTTTTTTATAGACCATTTGTATTTGATCCTTAGGACGGTTTTTTCACAATATTTAAAAAAATCATCGATTTCCAAGTTAATAATATAGTCCTGTGAAACTCCTATTACTGAAATATGAAACTGAAGTATAGCACTTCAGTTTCATTGGACCTCGTACATTCATTCTTTTACCGAAAATATTCAAGTGACAACTAAACTTCCTGAATACACAAAAGAGTTAAAATTATGGCTTAACAATACAGATGTCGAAACATTATTTATTTAATATATCAATTTATGTTTCTCACAAACATTACACATATTATTACACTGTACATATATTGTACACACATTTTTGTACAAACTGTTACATTTTAATCATTGTTTTTGCCTTATATGCCCTTTATGTTCCTTACAGGTACAATCTTAATATATATATGTTTAACTATATTACCCACGCACAGGCTACGCCTTAGTGGGTTCCCAATATTTTCATAACATTGTATATATCAAATGTAAAATTTGGGAAAAATAAAGGTTATTAAAGGTAAAAAAAAGTTCACGAAATGAAATAATAACCTAACTTTCGCAGAACTTAATTTTTAGGTACGAAATTTGGTGAATTGTTCAAATAATGTAAAACAGCCCGTATATTATATGGTTCTGCTAAACCGAACATATGGCTAGTCAGCCGGTGCCCATAAATAACATTTTATTATACTTTAAAATATTCATCGTTGTTTGTGAATCTAGTACTACAAATAATATGATCCAATTTTTCTTTTTGCTGTGGCTAAATATATACGTTATTCATTTATAATATGAGGATAACCATTATAGGGGAAATCCACACCATGCAAACCGCAGCTCGGAACCGCATTTATTAGACTTATTCATTAGTTTACAGATTTCGAAAAAGGAAAACATAAACTTGAGTCGCGTAAGTTTCGAAATAATAATGTGCGGCTTCTTCAATTACAAGTCTTCCATCAATATCCTTAGATTATTGGTTGGGATATGAGTCCTTGTGACTGTTATCTTTTATTGTCTGTGTCTATCCATTTCATATTTTCATTGGGAGTTGTTGATTTTATCTTCGTCGATCTTTCATTTACTGCCTCACACGATGTAACGAAGATATTGGAGTCTTCAATTTTGAGATTTTTTGTTGTTGTTAAAACATAGATATTGCAACCAGAGTTAACACAAGCATTGCACTCATATAGCATGTTTCAAACTTGAATTCCAGCAATGCTAAATAAATTACAATTATTTAGTTTAGTTATTGAATTCAAGTAAAAAGTTTGTTAATATGATGAAAGGTAAAACTTTTCGAATAAGTAAATTCAAAAACATGCCAAACATTCAAATTTACCTACAGGCTCACTTGTTGTCCTTTTTTCGCTGAAAACAGTAAGTAGTCGTAAACAAGACGGAATGCAGTTTCTCGGTGACGTTTTGGAAAGACTTCATTAAAGGCAGTCTATCCACGTGCAAGCATAAATACACACGAACCTAAGATTGTATTGGGTCAGTTCTAATAATTGGACTTAACTGATTTCAATAAGTAGGTACCTACCTACGAATTATTAAAAAAAATAGGTACATTAGGAAGACACGCAAAAAATACTTTCAAAGTATTGAATAAACCTACCATAATATAATACACTAATATTAAACTACTACCTCGACACCTTTCGATGAATCCGGAAGCTCTGCGATTCTAAGAGTTTTATATCGTGGCGCTGAATAGACTGTCTGGGAAAAGCATCGATTCCCTAATGGCAACGGGTAGTGTTCCAGCAACGCGAAGTTTCTACAAAATATACAACATATTAAGATCACTAACTTGCGCTGAAATATACTGCAGGGTGAATGCAAGGTGAATATATTAGACTAAACAACAACAAAAAACGAAAAAAATCCTTCACTCTGTGCAGAATCGGCGATCCGTTTGAGATAGATTCCACATCTTTAGAGCACAGGCGTCCGGTAAGAATACTGTCCTTGTTCTACAGGTATTTTAATAGAACTTGTTCCTAGTTGTACTAGTGTCATTGATCCCTTCAGCTCCGTTGAATAGTCGGGAAACACGTGAAATGCACAGCCAATTGACCTTTGTCACTCTGTCACGGGTCAATTCTACGAATCGTTATTGAGTTCAATAGCTCGGCTTTGGAACGATTTGCCAGTTTCTTTAATACCCATGCTCACTCCTTCCTTTCCTCAATAGACCATCCACACAGCATCTCTAAAGATGACATAGGCCTTGAAGGAAATTATTTTTTGAGCTAATATTTAAGATGAGAATTTATGAACTATTGCTTTTACTATAATTATAAGGTTCTTTATGTTTGGATCTGCGCCTGGAGGTTCAAATACAATATGTAGTAAAATTTCGACAATCCCAAAGAACTATGTTGGATTTGAAAAATAACTTTGCATTAATTAGAACTGGTTAAAGTGACATAATTTTGGTAATTGATACCAATTATGACAACCAACAAATTGAGAGCCTCCTTGTCTTCCGGCTCAGTGGGGAACGTATACTTATTAATGTTTAAAAAAATATTGGTATTGTTGGTATTTTTATTTATTCTGTAATAAAATACACATTCGATATTTCTAAAGTTTTGTATATCTAAGGGTTTTTGGAAAATACCGAAACTATATATATCATTGCGTTATATATTATATACGTTATATTTCACGCTTTCAAAAACAGAAAAAAAGTGTAAACTTGCACTTTTTGTCTAAGTATGATTTCTGTTAAATTGTCGCAGGTTACAGTTACGTTGAGATCTAAGCATGATAAAAAATTAAATATAGTCGTATCATAAAAACGGAATTCCAAAACGCTTCTAAGTATTCATTTTTTTTTTTTTTTTTTTTTTTTAATATTTATATCAAACGTTTATTGATTATAGCATATAAAATATAATGTACATTTAGATGATGTATTAATTTGCTTACATGTTCATATTCAAATATGTTAATACCACTCTTCCATGGAAGCGTTAGCTTGTGTCTGGAAGAGTAGTGTACATTTTTTAATGCTATATTTAAGTTCTTAAATTACAATGTGAATGTAAAAAACAATAAGTTGTAAGTTCGGTGATATGTAATTATAAGTATTTATCTACTATCAAAACAATTTTACTGTTTGGATAATGTGTCCAGAATTATTGTAATTAGTAGCTAAAAACAATACAAAATTTAACTTATTTGAAGAATGGAGTATCACTTGGAAATTGAGTTATAAGTAGATTAGATTAGTCGGAAACTGTTTTTTTTTTTTTTGAGATTATCTTTAAAATATTTTTTTACAGTGTTTATTAATTGGATTTTATCATTAATTTTTCTAATTTCATTCGGTAATCGGTTGAAAATAAGTCTTCCTTGATAAGTATAATAATTTTGTGCAAAGGAAGTGTTTAATTTTGGGCATGAAAAAATATATTTATGTCTAGTACGGTTTTCAGTTATAAATTGATATTTTTCTTTTTCTTTTATAATTTGAATCAATGCATTTCTATTGTATAGATCTTTGAAAGATGGTACTTGAAATTCCTTAAATAATTGATCCGTTGGGTAGTCAGAAGGTTTTTTTAATATGATTTTAATTATTAGCCTCTGCACAACTTCAATTGGGGAAAGATTAGTTTTGTATGCGGATCCCCAGCTAATGATAGCATATTGTAAAGTTGATTGAACCAAAGCGTAATATATTAGATATAAGTTTTTTACAGATAAAAAATTTCTGATTCTTAAAAATATATAAATCAATTTTCTAATTTTTTTTACAACTTGACAAATTTGTTCCTTCCATTTCAAATTTTTATCGATAATGACTCCTAAATATTTGATTGTGTTTGTTGTTTTTAATATTGTGCAGTTTTGGATACAATAATTTTTACTATGTGTTTTGGAATTATCATGGATGATGATGTCAATGTTTTTAGGGGTATCATTTTTGTGTATTGCAAATGGAATTACAAATGTTTTATCACCATTTAGTGATAGTAAATTTACGTCGAAGAAATTCTTTAAAATATTTATGTCTTCGGTGGCTTTAAATGTTACTTTTTCTATACTTAAATAGTACTTACTTAGACGAGAAAGTTTAGAAAACAACAAAAGTATGGGTGACCCTTTAGAGAGCTAGTTTGTTTTGTTTGTTTGCGTTGCATTCTAACCCCGAGATTAATGTAGGTAGGTGCTGCACACACACAATAATATTTATAACAACTGTTGACGATGTCTGGACTCAATTCAGTCCTTGAGTCACTGACTAATACCATGATTATGTCATCAACTTTAATTACCCGTTTGCCCGTTAATGTTAAACTGTCTGTCACTCTTCTTTTTATGTTAGTAATGTTTGTTTTTCATAAAACGAATGCGTTATAATTATTTCTATAGCCAATTCAGAATTTTATTAAAGACGATTATAGCAACTATTTCGTTTGTTTATGCTATTTTAAACGCGGTACGACCAATGTTTCCCATCTGTGTAACACATAGGTAGGGACAATATGTTTTGTTTTGAAGAGTTTTACTTTTCATGTACATTTGTTACTCAGATTTTAATTTATTTTTTCTGTAAGTTTTAAGGTTACTAGTGAATGACACGGTGAATGAACCGGTAGCAGATAAAATTTAATTTAAGTAACAAATGTACATGGACGGAAAAACTCTTCAAAATAAAATGTCCAGAAATTGTTAGCGGAAACTATATTTTATTTAGTTATAAAATTTGACATCTTATACTCGTAACTAATATTCTATTTTCTAAAACTACTATAATATTATTTAATATCTACTTACTAACATTTGGATTTCACAATATTGAGACACAATCCACGAAAAATTGCTTTTTAGCCTCCTCCTCCATTACAATACGCCATCATCCAATTAAAGGGAGTTCATTGAATATTTTAAATCCTTTATGATAAATGTTGTTTTGTGTTTCTGATAAATTTGTTTTAGAAAGCCTAAAATCGTGGCAGTTTCTCGTTGGATAACAATGAACTGTAGGTACTATTAATTCTAAAATTATTCAACATACAATCATGTAACATTTTTTTTCTTGTTTATAACTAATAGGGTATGTAACATAGTTAATACCCGAGAAATAAAATAAAAAACGTTTTGGTTTTTTAGAACTTTTATTATTTTTCAATGTAGAAAAAAATCTATAATACATTGCCGAAAAATTACAAAACAATAAATATGTTGTGTTATTTCTTGGGAGCCAATACAATCTTGGATTTATTTTAATCATTATTTATCCCATCCCACGGAGTGGGATAAATAAAATCCAATGAAACTATATCAACTTCAGATCAAAAATGTTCCTAGAATTCATATAAAATCAAATCTTTTGCATCATTTATAATCTGTACCGTTGCGCTTTCAATCCGTGAAATGCGATTGAAACGGGATATCACTTCTGGTTCAAATACTTTCACAGGATAAATAAGCTTTTGATATTCTCCATCAAAAAATATTACATCCCAGTTTCTGGCTCAGTACGGTACAGCGCACTTTTCAGGATCAGCCGAACACGAATGCAAATCTCTTGGGATGCAAGTCTGGATTATTATTTATTCATCTGAACATCTTTTGGAGTGCATGTCCAGTTTTCAATAGCTAAACGGCTCGCAATGGCCAAATGCCTAGCGGAGAGCCGAAGATGCTGAATAGAGCGATGAAGTCGACGATTATGCTCGAGGTTCTGCGCCGGTCACGTCTGACCAGTGATGCCATGTCCCAAAAATAAAATTAAAAAAAAAAACATTTTTCAGGAGTAAAAAAAAATATGTTTCAAAGAATAAAAAAACATGTTTTTCATAACCGATAATTGAAATAGAAAAACAAGGGTAGATACTTAATTAAACTTTCCACATAAAGCTTCATTAAAATCGATCATTTTATAATTTTCATTTGAATAACAAGAAAACGATAATGATTTTAAAAATATAAAACAAGTTTTTTTTACGATTATCAAGCTTAATTTGTGTAAATCCATTTTAAATTAAATACTATTTAAAAATATAAATAACACAACCCCAATAATATTTTTTTCTGCATTTTGTGGTTTTTTAATGATTTCATATTATTAATTGACAAAGATAATAATAAAATAAAGACACGTACGAAATGAAACGTGTACTCTTACCGAAATTAAAGAATGTTTGGATTACGCTAAAAATTCGTATCTCAAGTATCGTATCAAAAGTATGTTGATTATTCTTGTTCGACATGGCTAAAAAATCCATGGAGGTATAAATGACCCAAAAATACATGAAAACATGGTTATATCCACGCATCTGGCAACACTGAATCCGACCAAATAATTTGCTCAGTGACAAACTAACATCACAATTCTCTCCCTCTCTCATGAAGCGACCGACAGTTCAATAGTTCAAGTCAGTGAATGCAAATTCAGTATGATTTAATAAGTTAAGTACTTGATACAATATTTATAGCGACAGACTCAATAATTGAAGCTGAATATTTTTTATAAGTCAGTAGCTTTACTACAACGGGTCACTAGATATAGAAATGAAATGACGTGGATCGAACAATACACGTCCCTTTTATCAGTGCACATTTCAAAACTGTTTTACTGAAATTCTGTCAAGCGATGAACATGGTTGCGGTGATCAAGTTATTCTTAAATTCACGTTTGAAGCGTGTAGGACTTTATAGTTACTTATTAATAATAAATATACACTATTATGCAATAAAGGTATTGATCGCAGACCTTGGACCTACCCGCCTCCAGACATGATGTAGTGTAGTCTACACTGTAAAGTGTAGAGCGTCAGGTCCCATGCAAACCGCTCCTAGACGCTGTGTTGTATCGTCTGTTTCCATTAGAAGGAGTAGATTGGATTCAATTACGATGTATTCTGTGCCCCTTGAGATTCGGAATGACAATGAACCTTGTTCGCAACCAATCTTCCTCAGTCGCTGTTAATGAAGTTGACTTCAATCCCACAGGGGAAGACACCATTTACAATCCACACAATAGACAGCTGTTACGTGTTACATTCCTAACCCACGCCGGTAATTGGATATCTAATATCTATAACAAATAATAATGGCTGTGTTTCTCTTTACAAACAACATCACTAACAAAAACAATCCGTATATTGAAGTAATAGTTTAGCCGTGGTTTGGCCAAATTTATTTCGAATCACGAACTCTGCTCTAAAATTTAGCCAAGCACACATTTGTTCAAAATAATACATAGTTTTAATTGTTAGAATGTTGTTTATAACATGAAGTTATTACAAAATCCCATGGTGTTACCATTTGATTACGCTGTGGTGAAAATCCAGCTTAAGCCCCCGCATTTTGCATTTCCACAGATATATTTAAAATATTTCTCTTGAACACTTTCAGTTTTTGAGTCCCTTAAAAACATATAATATTTATAAAGGTCTTGCCGCTGAGAGCTCCATTTCTTTTTCAGATAAATATGTTGTTTGTAAGAAAGAGGGATTGGTTACAGTGGAGCTTTTGGCGGTATGATTTCATATCTATTCTGCTCTATTATTAAATGATACATTCATCCTTGACTATAAAGTTTATGGTACTGTGAAATGGTTCAAGATCATATTAATTAAAATTTATTTTGCAACACTCATTGGGTAACATTCGGGGTAGTCAGCCGAAAAGAGGAAATAATTCAAAATTTGAACACCATTTACTCAAAAACATATAATATAACTGGAATTCAGTAGGTATATAATATTAAAACCCAGCTAGCATAAAACCAAAGAAAAACATACAACAGGGCAAAAAAAATAAATGTTTGATTTTATCTATGAAACAGAATGTGTTGGAATTCAGCCGAAATTAATAAACTAGCGACTAAGTAGCACTTTTGGATAATTTTTCACCAAAAAGGCGACAATAACGAAAAACCATTAATATTGCTTTTTCTTGTATTTGCTGAAGCAGTACCTACCCACCACAGGCAGATGCGTGGCTAAACTGTTATTACATAGCTCGTATGTGGTAGGTACCCAAGAAAAACCCAATAATCTAATGGGTCGGTTTTTTATTTTTAGTACACGGTTATTGTATTTTATTACAAAGCTATCAGGATTTATATTAATGTTTAGACATGAATCTTCTGTCTGGGAGACCTATTATGGAGACCTGTTGTATATTTCAGACAATACTAGAATGTATGATGTCCGAATAATAAAACATTTAAAAATCATTTGAGAATAGAACGGTCGTAAAGAAAAGTTTTATAAGTAAAACATATATTGTGCAAAATCGAAACCAAATCTGCTCAAACCTACTCTTTTAATTTGCAATGTCCTGTCAATTTTTACAAGTTAAAATATTGTAAAATGAAAATTTAAATCATACGTCATTATAAATCCGCGTGTTGAACGTCAACGTCATGAAATTTGTCCGGAATTTTTGCTTATTTCGAAACTAAACTAGAAAAATGAGATTTGTTGCTTTGAAGTTCACTTTTGTCGTCAATAAAAAAGATGTTGCCAAATGGTCGGCTTCGTTAACCAACTGTACGTACATGTACGAGACAAATATTGCAAATTCAATGATAGTTTTATATGAAGTCTTTGTTTTATTTCATATACCTATGTACATGGTTCAAGCTTACAACAATGGAAAATCTAGGGATAAATCTATGGATATCTGTTATAAAAACCATGAAAATCGTCAACATTAATCGGAGAAGTGCGTTTCGATTTTTAAAATGTTGAAAGCGACGAGTTTTTTGAATTGAATAAATGTGAAAACATTGTAAAAATAACGACGCATAGCGCCGCACCGCACGGACGTCGGACGGCCGGACGCAGCAGTTATTGGCGTCCGCGCCGCCCATTGACCCGGCGCCGGAAGGATTTTATTCTGATGACGTCACCGGGTCTCGCATGGCAAGTAGCTACCTACTAACACCACATGTACCTAAAACCTATATGTACCTCCTACAAACCGCTTATAGCTACCGCCTGAAACTACCTACTGCTGGCTGGTCTACTCTCCACACGCGACTCTCCCCCATTGTTTAGACTCCGGCTCGCCACTATTCGTGGAACCCGCAATGCCCGCTACACTCGCTACTCGCTTTGCCTGCTCGCTCCCGTGAGTCCCTTGAAGTTAAATTCTCAATATTGTGAAGCACGTTAGGCGGCTTGGCTGGCCATTCAAATTTACTAGTAACTTTAATGACTAACTTATTTATCTATAAAACTATTTCGTTAAAGTGTGTACGGTAGACACTACGTCGCTTCATTTTGATAGGGTTCTAACTTCACTTGCAGACGATTTCTCATTACCTATTTTCAAACTTCCGATTTTGAGGTTGAACCCTGTGTAAAATATTTTAATTGTCCATATTTTAAAGTAAAATATTTAAATAGAACATTTACTTACTATTTTAGAACATACCTAAACTTGCAAATAGAATAATATGCAACCAGTTTGGGCATAATAATACATTGCGCAGGGTTCTAATTACATTTCCCTAATGCAATTCCAAGCTAGGGTCACGACCTATTTTATTGTTTTCCATTAAAATATGATAAACTAAAAACTAATATTCGTCTTTGGAAGCTTTATAACCTTAGAAGTGGTAAGGCGAAGTTAGAACTCTATCCAACCAACGTAACGAACCATAATGCGCCTCGTAATAATATCTGTCAGATACAAACGAAATAGAGAGTGTAAGTGATGATAGAACCTTGTAAAATAAATGATTATTTAAAATGCTTGTTGTTAGAACTTTGTCATACATATATCAAACAGAATGTTTTGAAAATTATTTTGGGTTTAGAAATGAGCACAAGAAATGCTTTGGCATTCAAAGGTAATTTTTGAAAAAAATGTCAGTTAGAACACTATCTAAATGAAACGACGACTAGTTATTAGTACCGTCGGAACTAGAATACATTTTTATCATATTATCTAACATTTAACACATTTCTTGAATATCTTCGTAACACTAGGTACCTACCATACTCTATTCCTCATTTTACCATAGAATTTCAAAGTTACAGTTTACATTTCACAGGTTAGTGAATACTTATGCTAACTTTCTAATTGTGGCGTATAACCCATTAGATGTGGGAAGGTAGGTGTACCTATACGAATGGTTAGAATAGAACAATTAATATTGATTCGACAAAATTAAAATTTTGAATTTGTTTTCTACTATTTACTTTAATATTCATACCTTCCAAAGCTTTAATGTTGCGTTCAATTTGGTTAGTTCTGTACTTTACATCCGTATTTGTAGTAGGTTCAGTATAGTACCTATTTGCCTAATGTGTAGAAGGTGTGGAAAATAGTAGGTCACCTATACACAAATTCAATATGTATTTCCACTTTGTTTGTAATAAAAGTAAAAGTCTTTAGACTAATATCGCTAGTATTTGTACGAGCATTCAGATTCTTATCAACACTTTTATCAGAAGATAACATTTAAGAGGAATGATTTTATTGATTACAATCGGCTTTTCATGTTTGATACGCGGTTTTTCAATCATAATAAATATCATACGTATGTTATGAGTAAATACAAAATATTATATTAATGCAAATTAACATTTAACTCGTAAAAAATTGTAATTTCCAATCCACTGAACAGGTAACTTTCTAGAACTTCTTTAACGATTTGTATCGATTTGAATTGATTTTGCCCACAAAACCCTTTTATCGTAAAATCTTCTTTGTGTTCTAACCTAAAAATATTTTGAACATTACAGGATCTAAAGTGTGGTTATGAACCCACTTTCTACATTGTGATTTTTTTAAACGTATGTGTAGTTCACACGAGGTAGAAGTGAAACCTTTAGAAAACTAAAGTTTTTTTTTATAGCGACTATATAGAAAAAAAATTACATACAAAATGTAATGTGAAATTAAGTAGTTTAGTCCTCCTCACTAGGGGGTCCTGTGCCGAGGCGGACTAAAGTTATTTAAATATAGTTCATTTGTCTTCTATGTCGTTTTTAGCGTCTTCGCTAGGGTTTTCTCATTGACCTCTTTAAGCCATATTTTTATTCTTGATTTGTATTCAATTGGATTTTTATTAGTTTTATGTCTTGGGGAAGGATGTTATGGAGTTTTGTTGCAAAGTATGTATAGTTTCTTTGTCCAAATGTGGTTTTATAACTTGGAATATTTTTTATATCATTTTTATTCGATCTAGTGTTATGCATACACGGCTACACGGTCTAGTAGACGATTCATTATTTTTGAAGAGCTTCAATAATATATTTTTGGCATATATTTGTTGTACATTTGGTACTTCAAAGTTATTGAAAATTTCATTTGAAGGCAAGTAAACAAGAGTGGGGAGGCTACAAAGCACCGCACAAAAAGGAGACTGATTTTTATTTTCTCATTCTCTCGCAGACTAAAACTTACAGATAATCTACAGGTTTTAGTCTGCGAGATGTATGTGCTAGTGACTTTTTAGTGTCGCATTTTCCTTTCATCGAGTGTCAAATTACTACGTTGTTAAATAAATTTTCACTTAAAAAAATGGATAAATATAATAATTTACGATTAGTGTTTTTTTGTGCGACGCAGATTTTTACCAATCATCGAAAAGTGATTCACGATTCGTAACTTTTTGAACGATGCATGTTTACACCGATAATCGACCGGTGACATACCATCTTGTCTCGATTCCCCTCACCCTCATTCACATTTTTCTCCACTGGGATTACTACGTATAATGGTATAATACAAACTGCCCACCTTTATCCTTGTTCAAATAAAAGTCTTTAAGTTAAACCGTGTTTGTTATTTTCTTCAGCCCAGGCAGACTATATGTAACCTGAATGACATTTAGCACGCCTTTGTTGCGTGGAAAACAAAACAGATTTATTGATTAGATTTTATGAATAGAAATACGACATGTAAGCGCGGCGCGGCTTTGAACCCAGCACCACGCGTGTCACGCAATGCTGGTCGCCGGTCGCGGGTCCCTTGCCGTTGCCGTTTACAGTGTGAATATAAAGGTAGTTCCAGCTTTACACCGTACCTTGCCAGCCCACTAACTCGTCGCTTCCAATGCGCTCTGCTCTTGCTTTCATAATATACTCTCCAAATATCGACTTTGCCCATAATAGGCGGACTTTAACGCCCTCACTGAGCTAGGAATCACGCAACGCAATACCTCCATTAAAATATATCGTACAATATTACAGTACTTTGTTGGTGAGTTTATAGTAAAAAAAATAAAGATTTTAAAAGAAATAAGTAATTGTAATTTTAAAAATTTATGATGGTAAAAGGAAGAAATTAAAGTGTTTAAAAGTTTCATTAAATCAAATTTATATAAAGGTTTGTTATATTTTGTGTTCTTTATATGGTTTATGCCTCTACTGACGTATATTGTATGTAAAGACAAACTTCTTAAAACAAAATACTCCATTGAAGAATGTCCAACGTGAAAGAACTTACAAAAAAGCATTTCTCGAATAATTTTAAAACAGATATTTGTTTTCCGTCTGTTTCCCAAAGTTGGATTGTAAATTTTATTTTTATTTTTACATGAGCTCCACATAGGAGGCCCTGAGGAAAATAATGTCCCTCAGGGCCAATGTCATCTTTGGGGATGCTGTGTGGAGGGTTTTTTAGGGAAAGGAAAGAGAGGGGGATTCTGGGATGGAAAAGGGTTTAAGGGGTAGGTACGATCTGGGGTTCAGTGTATCCTGGTCATCCGCCTCCAAGACCTAGACAAACCTCACCCCATGAACCCGGGCACCCCTGCTCAATCACCAAACGTAGCAAACCACTTGGGGTGACCTATGACTAGAGTTCATTTGAATGTTATTAGCACGTTTACACTGAATAATACTTTTGTAATTTTTTTTAACAAAAATGTTTTATTCCATGTAAATAAATAAATTTCTAAGCAGAGATAATTGAAATAAAATTTATTAGAGAAGAAGATAATACTAATATAATCTAAACGAAAATATGAAAAGTACAAGACACAGAAAAATAAAAAAAACGGTCGCGATAGAGGCGTTTGTCCCGGTAAGACGAGATGTTCTGGGTTCGAGTCCTAATTACGACTGTTATCTTTTTATTTTTCGGTGTCTTGTTCCCTTATATTTTCCTTTAGATTATTAGTGTTATCTTCTTCTTCAATGATATACTAAATTTGATGGCAACATCCTTTAAAAGTTATAAAAAGAGAGTTGTTAAAAAAAAATACAACATATTTCAAATAGCCGAAAACGGCGTTGAATACATCATTAAATTATTATCAGTATTTTTAACACAATCATCCAAGTGAAGTTGTCCCTGCACGCAATGCCATTTTTGTCCACAAATTATCAGTATCCGGATGCTTACTCTCCCCGCTGTAAATACACTAAACTAATCATATGGCCGGCGCAACAGCTGATAGCGCCGTATCTTTACACCGATAGGTCCACACTAATAATAGATAGGTACCAAAAACACATACATATACATTTATCATTTTGTCTGTTGACGTTTATATATATCTTGATAAAAATTACGAAATCTTAAATCTGTTATTACGATTGTATTTTGATGTGTCAAAATGATACAAAACACCATATGCTATATTAATATACGTCATCCAAAGAATTGATTGAATTCGCTGTTTTGTTCCAGGGTCGTATTTTTGCAGCTATCTACAGTAACCCTTGAATTCCATTTTTTCAATTTTCAGTATCTTTCTCGTTTAAATTTAAGTTAATTTCACTAGTACTAATTGCTACCAATTAACTAAGTATGGGTTGTTACAAAAACAAACGAGTGTGCTTTAGACCGTACGACTGAAGTAAAACTTCACTAACTTATATCTCGCCTCGCCCGACCGTTCGCCTCGCCCGATCACACTTTTCATAACGCTCTCGTCACGCATTCACCAGCTTACTCTCCAAGTCAAGCGTGCGTAAAGAAGTTTTACTTCAAAAATTTAATCAATTTATCAAATATTTGAATTTGATTTTCACGTTCTGTGAAGGTTCTACTCAAATTCTGTGATTATTTCAGTTTTATGAAGCAACTGGCTTACAATTATATAATAACAGAACTTGAGTAGTACTTACACACAACGTGAAAATTAACTTCAAATATTTGATGAATTGTTCAAACTGTTTTAAACTAACGAGGACATGTTTGAAAGTATTCGAGCGTATTGAAAGTTTCAAAAAAAGTTTTTCGAACTAGTTCGGAACACCTGCCCGCAGTCCCCTCTTACCCCGAAAATGTCCCAAGGAACATAGTACCTATCGATACCACGTTTATAACCTCCCTTTATTTTTAGTCTCTCGCGATTTAATTCGACATATTTATTTTATGTTTTTTATAAAAGTTGAAAAACTGAGGTTATTCCTGACATGCTATTTTTAATCCGTTGTTACCGCGGGAATTTAATAAGAATTCCATAAATGTGATGTTTTTTTAATAACGTAAATGCTTTATGCATGTGTTGTTAAATATAAACCCAAGGTTTCAACACAATTTACTAATAATAATTATTACAATATTGCGCAAACACTGACTGTAAAAACGTTATTTATTAACACATGCCTACCTCATTATATTATTATGTGCCGAATAATTATATTATATTGTTTTTTGACAAATCTTCTTATTTATTAATAATAAATTGTATCTAGGCGAAACAATCGATTGCTGCTCAATGTTCAGTCACCTCTGCCCTAGATAATAATGATATTATTATTTAACATTATACGATCGACGCGTTAACAGTGGGTATTCATGATCTCACGTAATTTCGAAAGATTTTATCATTTAAATATACCAAATATGCTCAGGCATGCTGATGTATCCTGTATATACTTTAATCATTATTAGATATCCCTCCATTGATATGCTTGGTGTAACCCTAAGTGACCAGCTCAGGTATGGGGGCTCCATCGAAGCCAGAGTAAAGTTAGCCTCACAGAAACTGGGCGTACTGTACAGGGCCCGCAGATACTGCAGATAGTACACAACTGCTAACCCTGTACAAATCTCAAGTGCGCCTCACGGTTGAATTTGGCAGCCACCTCTGGTCTGAAGCTCCAAAATACCTGAAAAATACCCTCGACTCTGTGCAAAAACGGGCGGTCCGCCTAATAGATTCTCCCATTTTAACAGACGGATTGCAATTTTTAGAACACAGGCGTCGGGTGGGAATGCTATCTTTGTTCTACTGGTATTACAATGGAAGATGCTCCGAGGAACTAGCGTCATTGATCCCTTCGGCACCGGTGCATAGTCGGGAAACACGCCAAACGCGTGCCCAACATTTGTACACGGTTGACATGTGTCACATGAGAACGGGTCATTTCTTCGACTCGTTCTTGTGTTCAACAGCTCGGCTGTGGAATGCTTTGCCGGCCTCTATGTTTCCTCCTTCCTACAACATGGGTCTCTTCAAGACTAATGTTCATTCCTTCCTCTCCTCAAATAGATCCTCCACACAGCATCCCAGATGACGCAGGCCCTGAGGGAAATTATTTTCCTCAGGGCGTCCTGTGTGGAGTTAATATAAAAAATAAAAAAAGGTGAGGGGGTAGAATCATTCGAATCTCTTACTAGATGGTTAGTAACTCCCTCTCTGCTTCTTCCTTTTTATGTGAATACCGCACAGGACTCTCAAGTTGGGAGTCTTGCCAAAATCCCCAATCGGGGATGCCAAATGGGGTATGTTTTGGGACTAAAGAGAGTGGGGAAGAGAAGGAGACGCGGAGATGTAGGTTGGGAAGTTCCTGGCTAGACTTTCACCAAGCACCTGTCGACCACACTAGATATTTTAGTTATTTCTGTTGATGCCTAGCATTCCTCCTTGTACCCTTTTCCCAACTTATAATTCCTACCCAACAAATAACTATTTTTCCTACCCACCTCATGCCAACTAGATACAATAATGTATCATAGTATTTAGTACAAAATTACTTATCGTCTTGTCAACACATAATATGTTGAAATACGAAGCCTTTGTTCGACACGCGTTCAATGGTGAATGTGAGAACCTACGGAAATAGACAAGCGAAGGAAGAAAACCAGGGTAAGTCGGCATTCCTGATTATCTTCAGTTCCTTCCGCTTCGCGGGTACCTCGTTAAACCCCAACACCTACATTACGCTACTTTTTTGTATTATTTTTTACGCTCTCTGATGAATATGGTAAAAATAACATCCAGAACGTTCCGCTGGCAGCAGATTGCAGGAATTAATACCAATTCCTCAATAGCCGGCGAGGTTATGAAGAGTCGATCGGGCGGATGTACGGGAATGGGAAGTATGGTTATAAACAGCGTCTATTTCGGTGGGGCGCGGATGAACCCAGACAACCAACACATTTTGGTGGCAAAAAACAGTTCTGGCGGGGATAGTAACCGCATGCGCTGCGCACCATACGCTATATACCGTACCCCACCGATGATAAAACCAGGCTGATGCATTACTGCGTGGTTCAGTGCTCAGTGTTCTGCTTTCGGTTTTCTGTATTTCAACGAGGGAACAAAGCGAACACGCATTTCTTATAAACAGTTTTGTAAATGCATTCACCAGAACATCTAAAAGACTCATTAGCTTTCAATAATTTATCAACTCTAGAAAATAGAGGAAATAGACCCGACCTGAAATGTTTAAACACATCTGCCCTGATGATGGATACTGTAATGCTGGCTAAAGAAGTAGGTAGCGCAACACGGCATAGCACCCCAAAAACAACTAACAAAAATACTTTTGGCCGTGAAAATCTAAAATCATATCCCTCAACAAAGTTGTAGACAATAATCTTCTGGAAAACAATAATTTCCATTGTCGAACATGAAATACAAATTAAAAAAAGATGAAAATACCAAATTAAACCAACTATTTCACATCCCACATTAAAAAAACTAACTACACACGACATTCCTTTCTCAGAAGGACGGAAAGATGATATTTGAACTTTATTTCGAGGAAGACGTGACATGACCAAGGATGAAAATTTTGTAACAATTCAAGTTAATTTTCACGTTCGGTAAAAGTTCTATTCGAGTTTTGTAATTATTTTAGTTTTATGAAGCTACTGGCCTGTAATGATATAATAACAGAACTTGAATAGACTTTACACAGAATTTGAAAAAGTTTTGAAACAACTCGTCCTTAGTAAATCAAGTGCTTGAGTCGCGACTTGTCAAAAGTCTGAATAACTTGAGAGTATATACAGGGTGTTAAGGGACGTACTTGGACCTAATTGGAGTAAAAAATGTAAATTAAATTTTTGGTCTCCGTGAAATTTAATAGAACTATTGTTAAATCTTTTTCATCCTTAGTCACGTCATGTCTTCCGCGAAATAAAGTTTAAACATCATTTTTATACGCCATCACGGCAAATGATAGTATCAAATACATATGTATAACGATTTAATTTCACATTTTCTGTTGAATAAAGGTTAATATTATTTTTAATTAAATAATTATGTGTTTTACAACGAAATCAGATAACTTTTGTGTTTTCGCCTTACTACAATTTTAAACGCGCACGCATATTTCGAATTTAGGATGAAAATAATTGTTTGGCAAAAAATGCTATAACGGGTCGGCGCAGGAAGCTCGGTTCACATGCGTTGATGAATATTTTAATACAAAACTTCGGTGGTAATTAAATTTTAAATAGAATGAAATGATGTAAATAATTTAGGAATTTCGAAAGGTCAGTTGAAAATTCTTTTATTCCTTGTGGTTGGCTTTTGCTAACCAAAAAAAAAATTATTACATTTTATATTATTCAGTGAATTTCCCACCAGTTGCTTACCTAAAAATACAAAATATTTAAGATTATTCATTATAACATCCTCTGTGGGCGAGATATAGCAAACCGAAGGTCGCGCGTTGTAATCCCGGCATGCGCGAATGAATTTTATTTGATTAATTTGTGTTATTTCACAAATTAAAAATAATATGTAGTACATTTGAGGCACTTCCCAGAGCGGAAGGTACTCTCAGTATTTGCGAGGTGTAAAACCACCAATCAGAAATGAAACAATGCTTGAAATGACTTTAGCCGTGTTTGGTGACCAAAACCGAATAATTATTTTTTTCATTTTTTTTTCATCTCATTCCCCTACCCACCACCCTCAGCCTCACATCATATCCCGGTTGGGTATCACATAGTCTCACAGACTCCAGACCCAGACGGGAGCAGTTTGAACTGTTGGATGGTATTCACATAAAAGAAAATAATTATATATACCTATTTATATATATATTTACCTACTCTAATGTGGAATATAATTATGTATAAATATGTACCAGAAGTAGGTATGCAAATCATAAGGAAGTGGTTCAACATAGAATCATTTTGATTCTGGTCTAATTGCCAATTGAACAAAATATTAGTTATTACCTAATTGTAATAAAACGATAGATACAGAATTATAAAAATGGAATGTTGCTTTATATACGTGTGGGTTGTGTGCATGGAATCTGTGCTATCAATTATGTTAATATTTTTATGTGAGTAAATTAATTTCTTAATTAACTTAAAAAAATAAATATTAGGTAGGTACTTAATGTGTTAGGTATATTACGACTTATCGTGTGAGTCATAATATGTCTTCTAATAATCATAGGTTTTTTTAAGTCAGTTTTATTATTACGGTCTACTTAACATAAGTAAGTCACTTACCCCTAAGTGGGTAAGATGCTCAACTAGTTTTTGGTGGGATTCAGATTTAATCACATGGCGGGACCCAATAGTAATGATCACGAAAAATGTCTGCACTGTTAAATCTAAGTTCGTACAAGAGAAAAAACAACAAATGCTTTTTTTGCATAAAGTTTATAAGCCAAGATGAGTTGCCAAGTCTCATTGTACGAAAAAATGCAAAAACGAGTACGAGAAGAATGCCAAAAATAAAGTAAACAAACGCCCACATGGAGCCGATAATATATCATTAGCTCTTTATGCTCGCTAAGTTAGTAAATCCTTGCTAAAATTTAAGAATGCTGATTAGGCAGTTTAATCCGCGAGCTATTATTTACAGTGACGTCTATCAAATTTGAATTTACGTTAACAATTGCGAATATTCACTTTTAGTCCGAAATTTACGTAATTTGCCTACTTTTGTCAGTTTGAACTTAGACGATTCATAGGGATGTCGATAAAATTTGATAAAGGATAATATTCAATCCAAAATAGTCGGTACAATAGGGATTTTAAAATGTTCCAATTAGAGAGCAAGTTTGTTTTCAACAGTTAATTCACAACACTTTCATGAATATTGCACCCACTCCAGCAAAACAAAAATACTATTTACAGCACAATGTTGTTGATTGCGAGGGGCTTTATTAAAAATCAACTCGTTAATTAAACCCGAGTAAAAATAAAAGAGATTATGTGCAAAGCTCGTCATAACACCCAAGTGAGAATAAAGAGCAACTGATATGCTCATAGTAGATATAAAACGTTCGTCATGAAGGAGGAAAAAAATGCATCCGCGTGAAATGAAATCATCCCAAGCGAAATCTGTTTGCGACTGCCGGAACAAATATTAACACTTTCGGTGTTAGCATAAATACCATATCTGCAAAGCATATCTGAAAGCCACGAGGGACTTACATCTCCGGGATGGTGAGATTGTGGCACTATGCCTGTGAATCTGATGATTTATTTTATTTTAGTTATTTGTACAACAAAGTATACAATTTACTAATTATAATATACGTAGGTACTATAACATTTTATCTCGCTTACTATGGTGGTTACAATCTATTTGAAGAAAAAGGGGATTGTATTTTGGGAAATACAGCTAAACAGATTAATTTAGCGCACAGCTGTTTAAATCTAAACATAGTAATAAATGGAAAGAATCTCCTACTTGTGATCTCACTAAAGAAACCACTCATTCACTCTGAATGAAATTATTAATGTTCTCCAAAATGACCTTGAAAAAAATCAAATCTTTGCGATTCTTTAAAGAAATCATCCCTTCGTTCAGAATACAATTTTTAATGTTCTCAAAAGTTGTCTTGACAGAAACAAATTCCCGTGATATCTTGAACGAAACCATTCCTTTGTTAAGAATATTATGAACTAAATATACAATTTGGCTGTCCTGAAACGGGTATTCTTCCCATTTGGACAAAGTATCATATTGTAATGTATTGTAGTATATATGCATATATAAATAAATAAATAAAAATACAACCATCGGGGTTAAGTGCGAAAGAAAGGGTTTATATTATAATACAAGCTGAACCCGGCATGCGTTGCAACGCCACTTAAATAAAGATATTGTTTCTCTCTGCGTGTCGTTTCCAATTCGTCCCCGTTCCCCTTCCGCCTCCTCTTTCACTCCTGCGTTCCTCCTCCACCTTCCTCCCCTTTTCCCACCCCTTTCCGCTTCCACCTATCTGCGAACCCCCCGCTCCCCACTTTTCCTGCCTTTCCCTCTCCCTCGACCACCCCTCCAGCAAATCTTCCGCCTCTTTATTCCCCTCCGCCTCTCCCGGATTCCCCTCCCCCTCCCGCCTACCCGCCCTGCCGCTAAAATACATTAAATACAATCATTTTTCAAACAACTCGCGCGCCACTTATTGCAAAATTTTTATACAAATTGCATAACGACCGAGCTCACCAGTGTGTATAGAAACACTCTCCTGCTAAAATGCAATGTTCTGTGAAAAAATTGAGTCAATCCATCGATTACTTTCTTTTACTCTTTTACTAGATAGGTACGATCTAATCACCTAGCGGTATGAAATACACTTTACCTGCCAAATATACATAAAAAATTTCATAAAAATCGGTAGAGTCGTTTCGGAGGAGTGCAACCACAAACACCGTGACACGAGATTTATATACAATATGTAGATTTTATATATTTACATTGTACTGAGTTTTTAGTTACTATCTTTGTAATAGAGACACGGAGGTCTTCAAAAATGATGTTGTTCTGAAGTCTTACATAAGGTAGATATAATAAGAGTGACAAAAAACTGACGGTTAAGCTGAAAAATTCGAATTCTCTGTATACACAAGCTAATAACCACCTCGTTAATGCTAAACTTACAGGTAACAATTTTTGTAAATCCAATCAAGTCCACTTCTGTACGCGGCGGCCTCCTCTTAGTGTTTTGTTTATATTCTTTCCCGTTGTGGAAAAACGAAACCAAAGTGTATTTTCTTGAAATAAACATAGAGTTTTTATTTAATTTAGCATCATGTCATTTTCGTTTAGTTGCTGTCGCTTCTCGCGTGAAACGGCAAAAATGAACATTTTTCGACGCCGATTTTTAATGGAAACCAGGATTCAATTTTTTTTCCTTTTTGTAGTTTTTTTAAACGCCCGCTCTGGATACGTTTTAATTATACCGAGCACACATAATAAATCGTTTAAGGCGATTCAATAGTTCAGGAAAAAATCGAAATCGGAATTCACGCCCGTTATGGGAGGAGTTTAAAAATACTTGAGAAAAAGCTTTAGGAAAGGTTGGAAAAGGTGTTTGAGATTTTTTTTTACAGGTTGATTTCGTAAAGGCCTGTAAAAAATATTAATTCCCTTTTTTCCGCATTGTTTATTGTAAGAAAACTGAAATTTAAAATTGATTTCACGAAACTAAGCGAACCGGAATTACACAACTGTCTCCCGCTCCTGCCGGGGCGTGACTGATACGAAATAGGTGTGCCCAGTGCATGGTTCTTGTGCCCATGCCATATGGGTCACTTCAAGAATCCAAATTCGTAGAGTGCGGGCCGTATTGATTGATGTCAAAAATAACAACGAGAAAAAGTATATTTTCTTTTATTTTGTGAAGTTCGGGCGTAAATATCAATTTTTTTGCGATTATTATAAAAGCAACTAAATTTGCCACATTATACAATAAAACCAAATCCGAAAAGGGGTTTATAAATATGAGAGTTTGGACTTGAAAGCGTTTTTTATGGACCTTATACTTTATTTTTTATAGGCTTATTAAAACACTTATAAAAAAATTACCGATATTTTTATGGGCCAAGGTGTATTCTACACGCAGTGTTTAATTGGAGCATCTATAATACTTCTAAGCCATCAAATTTTAAAAACAAAAACAAATGATTTTGTATGATTTTACATTATTTAGTATGGCTTCATTGCGACACATTCAATATTTTCTGCGTAGTGTGATGGTAGTTGAATTTATTTTCAAGTTATTTGAAACCCGGGAATGTTTTAATTAAAAAAAATCTTATTTGATGTGTGAAAGTCCAAAGTAGTAATAATAACAATGCTTGGATAATTTATGTTACGTCATTTTTGCACTTCCAGGGCGCTTACCAAATCACCTTCAGGGCCCTTACCTAACATTATCTAACCTAACATGATACCTAAATGCCTCTAATAGGTAGGTAGCTACGTTTATACATACTAGTGCAAAAAAAGAGTTTCATGACCACTTACAATCATGCAATTTCAACACCTTTTGAAAAGTCATTTAAAGTCATGAAAAAAAAATTTGAAAAATAACCCATAATCTAACCTATTTACGTTATAAAGTATATTAAACCAATTTTTTAACAAATTTGTTTCATAATTTTAATGACTTTTCAAACGAGTTGTTGAAGTTGCATGATTCTGAGTTGTCCGGTCACCAAAAAAGATATCCTTTTGTAAGATGGGTATGTCACGCTCATTTTTTTTAAAAATTAAAATATTTTAATAGCGAGAGATTTCAGGAGATCTTTCGATTTCCATGAACAATCAACCTCCCAACTTTCGTAGTGTGAACGTAAGTAGATACCTATACAGGTACTAAACATATTTTTTTGGTTTGCTTGAAACCCTTTGACGATGTCATTGTGAAGGATTATTCTTGTCATTTTTCCTGATTCCCACCACACTTGTCCCTGCCTATATCGGCGAAGTCACAAGATCAGTGCCTTGACCGTCTCCAAAATGAAAGCAGTGTTCCATGATCAGTATCGTATCGTATTTGATAAATTACGTTGCATGAAAAACTTCAGAATTACAACAGTGTTAATCGGTGCAAAGTGAAAAGGCAAAATAGCTATCAGTCATAACAGTAAATTTTCCTGGCGGAACTCCAAAAAGTCGTGATTGATTTTTTTAATAAAACTGACAATAACATAAATTTAATATTAGTGATTGAGAAGGATGTTTGTAGTGCAGTTGGAGCGGTGCGGGCGCAACGCACCGTTTGAACCCGGCACATGATAGATCTTTCAGCGCATCATTCTATCCGTTCTGCGTTGTGCAGCCGTCGCGCGTCGCGTCGCTACCGGCTGCCGGCATCTGCGCGGGCCAGTGATGGTATGTCTAGGGAAATTTCCCTAGATCTAGGGGAGAAAAATATTTTTTAGGGAAAAGGGAAATCAGCGAAAATCTAGGGAAATTTCGAACTCTGGCAAATTTTTTATTAAATATGACAATATTACTGGTATAATAGAGTTTTTTTTGGAATTCCCATGAATCTTATATAGTATTGATATACTTTCTACTTACAAGCAATGTATATTTTTAACACTGACAACTCAAAATGATATTATGTATCTAAAAAGATAGTGACCCCTGAACAAATATTTAATTTATGTTTCAAGTTAATTTTTTTCGGTGATTGCGGTTGATTTTTATTTTGCAAAGTGATTTTTATTTTAAATTCCGTTTCTAATTCAGTGGTAAGTGTGTAGGTATACATACTTTGAAATTATTACTTCACTTAGCAAAAAGTGTTTTATTTGGAAAAGCACACTATTATAAGTACACCTACTAAGTTCCGATATGTTTCCAATTAATAAACATATAACAGGATTAGTGTTACACAGTACTTTCGTAAATATGATTATTTGAAAAATTTGAATGCTTATAAGGGAACGTACCCATACTACGTGACCTGTTCAGAGGCCCCCCCGATCTTCAAAATACCACGCTTGATACAAATGAGCGGCGGGTTGCTTAGGTTTTTGGTCATCGGAGGGGGGGGGGGGGGGGGGTTAAAAATTGCAAAAAGTTGGTCACGTAGTATGGGTACGTTCCCTAATGGTATGTACAACAAACGTTTATTGTGTATTTTGTTTTGAAAAGTTTTATCTTTTATGTACATTTGTTAATCAATTTTTGTTTTTTATTTAAAAAATATATAAAAAAATTGAAGGAAAAAAATAAAATTAAGTAACTGAAACAAAATGTCTAGAAATTATTATTATACTATGTAAATAAAAGGAATACCACTTTCCAAGTACTTTATTTCAAAGTCCGACAACCCCCCCCCCCCCCTCTACGCGAATTTTTGGTACCCCCGAAATCTAGGGAAATTCTAGGGAAATTTCACCTCGAAATCTAGGGAAATAATTTTTTTGGGCAGAACATCCCTGGCGCGGGCAATAACACATTCCTCTCCGTCGAGTAGCTACTAACTGGCAGGCGGGAGTAGGGAGGCCGAGACGGGGCACTCTGCATTAAGGATATAAATATGTAACTACATTATATAAACAATATGCTGCACATACTGAATATACATACATAGGTACCCACGCTTTTCACGATTAGGATGGGTTATTAAAGTTTTTTTTTCGAATTTGGATATACTCGTATCAGGGATCTCAAAAGTTCCAAGCGATACGATAAAAGGTTCTTTTGGCATTGTTTCAGAGGCCAACGATTTCAATATTATTGATCTTTTATTGCCTCAAATTCAATGTCATTTAACGAACAAGGTAATATTTTATAAAACATGTTCATATCCTCCACAACAAGCACGTATCTCTTGTGTTCGGTTTTCAATTCGGCCGAGCTCATTACAAAATACAAAATTCATACCTTCAAATATTAATACGCATCCGTACGATTTGTTTACTGCAGTTTAAAGTCGATGAATTCACAAAAATTTCCCAATTCTATTTTTTGATTTTTTTGTTGTTTTTGAAATCGTTAAATTTGTATATATTTTATATTCATAAATGCCTCCCCCCCTTCCCCCCCCTTCTCCCCCCCCCCCCTTTCCCCCCCCCCCCCTCCCCCCTCCACCCCCTCACTACCCCTACATACCCTTTACATTCATTTTTCAAACAGCTCGCGTGCCACCTACAAAAGCGTAACAATCAAACACACGCAGTTTCGCATTTATTATATTAGTAAGGATTATTATAATTTTAACTATCAAAGGTATCTCCATAGTAACCTAAACAAATAACAAAATGACAGTGCACGTCAAATAATTATTTATAGTTACCAAGCAACGCTTTGCTTTTCGTCTGGACAATAAACGTATAATAAATAATTTCATAACGCCAGAGCTTATTCATAACGCCAGAGCTTACCAATATACATACAGCCTATATTACTCGCAAGTAGTGTAACTTTCTGTTATTGAAAGAATTTTTAAAGTCCATTCGGTATTTTTTGCGTGAAAGAGTAACAAACATACATCCATACATCCATGCAAACTTTCGCCTTTAAAATATTAATAGGATTAATTGATAAACTCAACTTTCAGATCACCGAGGAACAGAATCTTTGAGAATTATTTATTCACTTATGGCCCAGCCTAACGCACACATGCCGAACATACGCATTAAGCATACCATTCCGTCAAATAGGTGCTAGGGTGGGCCAAGACATGACAACGTTTCGGGTGCACTGTACAATACTGTGCATTCTGAATATACATATGTACAAGATACCGAACATACCGAACAGTGAATACACGAATCACACATACCTAAGCACGCCGAAGCACGTGCAAGTTATAAATAGGACTAATTCCATTTCCTTCCATTCAAGTCTGGATTGTGTTTGTTTACGCTCCATAGATTTACTACCCATTGGAATAATGGTTATTCTTAGATTTTTTTTCGTCAATTTCGATATTATACGAAACGTCGATGCAGGCAGAACGGCGCATTGAGCAATCTTAATCGAATCAATATCCGTTCTGAAACATTGGTTAATGCGGTGGAATGTTTGTGGCATGAGATAATGTTTGGCCAGGAAACCGAAATGCTACAACGAATATATTTCTGGAAAGTAGAATTTTGTTTAAAAGGAATTACGGTTTGATAGCAACCAGGTTTGTAAGATATTTACTTATCAAATTGATAACCAGTTTCAACACAATCTTCCAGAGAAACCCATTTTTTCAATATTAGTGACGGCTTAGTGCTTAGTGCAAGGGTTAATAAATATAGACAAACACATACATCTACAGGATTTAGCGTGCAAGATAGAATAATCGGTCTCCTCTTTGTGCGGTGGTTCTTAGCCTATCGGTCTCCTCTTAGTACGGTGCTTCGTAGCCTCCCCACTCTTGAACTACTTTAATTTTCTTCACTTCTACCGCGTGTGAACTGCACTCGATTTTTTTATCTTCTTCAAAACGTTGACCATTCACCGCTATATTAACAGAGAAGCACGAATTCATTTTTCTTACACACCAGGATATTAAATTTTGTTCATCTATAGTAGTACCTAAATTTAATATACGGTGCCAAATAATAAATATTAAAAAATGGACAATCGAAATAATTGGGTTTTACGTTCGAAACTTAGTTTAGTGCCTCTATATAATATATTAAAATGAATCATTTTTTCCCTTGGTCACGCCATAACTTCATAACGCCTTTATCTATTTCATTCATCTTTTAAAAAAAAAATTCTAATACTTTTTAGAAGGTTCTTACGGAAAGAAAAATTTAAAAAAATTGCGAAGAAAATTGAATAATTTCAGAAAACTTAATGACTTCTTTAACTTCGCACGTTTGAGAGTTTGCGCGTTTGCAGAAACGAATTGTCTATGGATTTTTTAAATTATAGATATTTTAAATAGGAACGTATGTTTTTGTTTGACCGATTGTTCTTATAATATACAAAAATGAATATTTGTAATATACTAAAAATGAAAATTTTAATTTAAAAAATTGTAATAGGTGGCACGCGAGCTGTTTAAAAACTGAATGTACTGGGACTGAATATATAGAACGCTGGAGGGGGGGTTGCGGGATGAGGGAGCAGGAGAGGGGAGAGGGTGGGCGGAGAAGTTGGAAGGGGAGTGCGGAAGGGTAGGGGATGCGGGAGGGGAACGGGAAAAGGACATGCAGGGAGAAACAATTTATTTCTTTGAATACGTATGCCGGGAACAAGCTGGTAAATAATAAATACGCTATTTTGGCTTACGAATTTTTTTAGTGTAAGTAATCTATTTTAAGCTAAGAATCCGCACACGTCTGCAGAATTCATACATAAATATTATTGATGGGTATAACGTCAAAAGTTATCCCAATAAAATTGAATAATCTCCTCATTATTTATTAACTATTTTATTAACCAAGTATGGAAAAAAAACTATTAGTAAATTTAGCATTATTTGTTCTCCCCATGTTATAAAACCGTTTTTAGTGACTAATTAATATAATTTACACTTTGGTACACAAAGACACAATTTTAGCTTTCGAATTGTTTCAGCGTAAGTGCTCTAAATTTAAATCGAGAACCCGCGCACATCTGCACTAGGAATTAGTAACATCTTAAAGCTTTATTTGGCGCAACGCTCCGGGCAGTTCACGGTGTCACCACCTCGGTATGCTAAGTGGAATTCAGTTCAGTCAATTAGTCGACATTTTGCATGACCGCTAAGCAATGGAAAGATAAACCGATAATAGTTTTGCCGGCGTGTCTGATGTGTCAGAAGTAAGGTTAATATTGCCTTACTTCAGGTAAAATTGATCAAACTTCTACATAAAAATCTGTATTCCTTATTATTTTTAACTTAACGAGTAAAACCTCAAATTGCAATATTTAATTAAATGAAGACAATATTAGCGAAACTCAATCGAAAATCTGGAAACCCGCGGGACGGAAAGCCGAAGGGTTCGAGCAAAACCTCCTAGATTACAAGGCCGGGACACTGAATGCAATCGGCCTTCTAGCTTGTATGAGAACCTCAAATTCTTCTTATTTATTTTATTTTTAAATAATTTAATAAATAAAAAAAATAATGTAAAATGAAATTTTTTGTGGGATTCCATAGAAGTTAAGAGTCTGATTTGAATGAGTGTCCCTAGGTAAGGGTCGACCGAGACAGTTATTTCAAATCAAATCTGTAGGGGTCTCCTTTCTAGACGTTTTATTTTCAGTGCCTTTTTAGTGTCTTCGCGAAAAGGCCCCAAAAGGCGAGTTGTTTCAGAATCTGAAACCTGGGTGCAGGAACAACCATTAAAGAAAACGATACGATGTTCTGATTGTGGCTTGTATGAATATGCCTTGAGAATTAGTATGTCGTTAAAAAGTACCTACAGTTACTGATTATATCTCAATTAAAAATATATATATATTTGTACTGGACAAGCCAGTTTCGCTGGAGATTTGGCACTCCTTTTTAAATTGTTTGTCATTAAAAATTAAATTTCAGGAAGTCTGAAGAGTTATTCTATATCTTTTGTGGGATCGTTATTAGACCTCCTGTCAGATTTGTGCGATTTTTACATATTTACTGTTACATATTTTACTTTAGATCGTCTTAATGTACGTTGTACTTAGAAAATGCAACTAAATCACACAAAGGGTGATTGACAATTTTTTCAAAAGTCATAACTTTTCTAAAGAGATCAGCAATTTTTGAATCAGACACCCCTGATAGCGGAATATTTGTTACAAATAAACATAGAAAAGAGTTTTTTATGTGAATACTGTACAAGGGTCCCGACTTCTCTCGAGCTTCTGGAGCTAGTGATACTTTTGCTTCCTCAATTGGGGTAAGTTGTGAGGCTGAAGGTAGTGGGGAGGGGAAGGATATTGGGAAGTGGAAGGTGGAGAATACCTGGCTATTCAGATCTGGTCACAAAACACAGCTAAAACCATTTAATGTGTTATGCAATATTTCAATTATGACTGATGGTCTTACACCATGGCGGTATTGAAAGTATCTTGCACTCTGGAGCTTGCTACCTAATATTATTTTAAATGAATAAATTGTGAAATTACAAAAATTGATCAATTAAAATTTACTTCCGCACGCGAGAACCAGCATCTCCAAATTGATAGCCGAAAGCCAAACCCCTAGACCACGGAGGCCGTGAAAAGTTTTATGGTTGTGTTATGCAAAAAAATAACTAAAACACAACATTATTTATTATTTTTTATATACAAAATCTCTTATTAGTTATGATACTTTTTATATACAAAACCGTGTACTAACTTACATTTTTATTAAACTATTAAAGCTGTACATTTGGATGTCTTTATACTGTAAACATTTCTGCGTTATGTTTTTTGTTCTATTAGGTTATTATGTAGCGCTGGAAATAATACATTTTTTTGTTTGTTTTATTTTATTTAATGCAATATCATTTCAATGACTATGCTAATAACCACGGCTATTTTAAATTTTAATTGGTTATTTTATTTTTATTTTTACCTTTTTATTAAATTAATATTATTTTAATAACTATTCTAAACCAATAACAATTACTATGTTTTACACCTTTTTATTTTATTTTGTATTCTTTCTCTTCTTTTTATTTCCTCAATTTTCCTTCTTTTTTGTACAAATCATGTTCTAATGTTCATACTCATAATATTTTGACTGTCCTAATACGGGAATCCTCCTAGTTGGTCAGTCAAAACATTTCATAAATCTATAATGTAAAAATGAATCGCTGAATGTGTTGCTTAGCGCATAACTTTCGAACGACTGGACCAAATTGGATAATTTTTTTTTGTGTGTGTTTGTTATTGTCAGGACAAGGTTTTTATAAAACTTCCGGTGAGCTCTGGCATTATGAAATTTGTAAAAAAAAATTGACATTGGTGGCACGCGAGGTTTGAAAACTGAATGTATAGGGGAGGGGAACCATGTTGGGGAGGGGAACCTGGGAGGGGGGAGGGGGACCTGGAAGGGGGAAGGGAAACTTAGGAGGGGGGTTCGCGGGACGGGGGGGGAGTGGAGTGGGGAGAGGGAAGGTGGAGGTGACGGAGTGGGAACGCGAGAGGGGAAGAGGACGTAGGAGAAGAAGGGGAGGCGGAAGGGGAACGGGACGAATGGGAAAGGACATTCAGGGAGAAACAATTTCTTTATTAAACGGCATAGCAACGCATGCCGGGATCAGCTGGTTATCTATATAAATGAATAATCTTGCATTAAATAAGTAAATATAATTATTTTTCTTACTAAACTTTTGAAAAATATTGTGTTATTTCTTATATTTCTGATAGTTTAGATAAGGGTTTCCCAACCAGTGGTCCGCGAGAGGCTAGAAGATGGTCCGTGATGGTTCGCCAGTCAATAAGCGAGCCAGCGCGCGGGCGATCCCTAGTCGAGAAGTCTGAATAAAAGAAAATCGGAACAATATTCAGTTTATCATTATTGTACCTTGTGGTCAGTGGCCATTATGGTATTCCGTTTCGCCCCATCCATCCTACCCCGTTCTACCTCCTCCGTTGTGGTAAATATTCTGCAAGAACCCGTCCCACCTTATCCCATTACGCCCCTCCCGTTGTGCTATACGTCACGGGTGCCACCCATGCTAACCTATGCCACTGACCATAAGCAGTGGCTTAGGGCCAGCATGGGTGGCACCTGGGACGGGTAGGGCGGACAACGTGGACAACTGGGGGGGGGGGGGGGGGGGGGTGGCTAGAAAAAATAAACGTACAGTGGTCCCGGGTCAGAAAAACGTTGGGAACCACTGGTTTAGATAAACATTGTGTTATGTCTTATATTTCTGATAGGTATTTGTGTAGTGTATTTGTAAAAGCGTTATCGTTCGTGATGGAAATTAATTTATTCATTGATTTAAGATTTCATTCCAGGACTGGGTGGGTGATGCACTACCCGATCTGCCATAACATAATATATTATCTTCTTCCATATCACAAATAAAAGCAATGTTCGTAGGTGAATCGTCTTAATCCTTAGTGAATTAACTCTCTTTGACATTTTTGAGTGAGAGCCTTAAATGAGGGCTCTAAATCATAATCTAGATCCGCCATAAAGAAGAACCAATCAGAGAAAAACTGTCTACGATAGGTCAAGAGAGTATTTCTCTGATTGGGTTCTCTCTGGCAGATCTAGATTGTGATATGGAATGTAAAAAGTGAGTTAGTTCACTATGGTTAAAGAGGGTTCATTTGTGCCTTACAGAATCAATAACTACTCGATCGATTTCGATGAAAATTTAAAAGTTTGATTTTTTTCTTTGTTTGTACCAAGAGTGTTTAGATAGTGGTTAAAATGGTAGAATAAGTTGGAACGAACATTTTTTTATGCTGAATGTACCTACTCATGCCTGTTTTACACATTAAATGCGAAGAATACTACGTCAAAGAACTCATTGAAGAATTAATTGACGTTTAACTTTCATACTAAACGGGTAGCAATGAAACAACTTCATTGTTTCTCCTAAATAATATGCAGTTATTCATCTGAGTAAGAGGCGTTGGTATCCAAATAAGTGTTGCGGTTTTGTTCCCCAGCAGGATGCTTATTGTTGACTACGATCGTTTGGCCGAGACACAATGAGGCTGTTTTAATTTGGCAGACGTATGATGACTGATGAATGCATTCAATTATAACAAAATATCTGCAATAATTAATGCAAATTGACTCGTCAGTGTCTCGTAATGATGGGGCGCATACCGACGCGTAGCTCTGGCGCTCGGTGCGTACAATAATAATGGGTGCTAGTTCGAAACGCCGGCAGTTTCTCCAAGGGCAATGAGCCATACGCGTGAATAAGTAATACGTATATTATTTTTATTGCCCGTTAATCCATTTTGGTGAGGTTCATCAAACTTAACATTTCACGCCACCCCGGCTGGCTCTGCTCGTAATATTTACATTAATTTACTCTCAGTATCGCCGTTGGTAAAAACTACAATTTAGAATCGAAACGTTGCTTGAAATGGCTTTAAAGACTTTCAATCATGGAAGAAAGATTTTTCCTTGTTTAATTACTAACGGTGCTAAAAACTTTTGATTCTGTGAATGGGAAATAATAATTAAAAATGTGTACATACAAAAAATCTAATATTAGGTTACAAAAAATTATCAAATTTATTAAAAAATACGAGTGTGTAGTTCACACGTGGTAGAAGTGAAACTTTCAGAAAACTGAAGTAAACAAGAATGGGGAGGCTACGAGGCACAGCACAAAGAGGGGACCGATTATTCTATCTCATTCTCTCGCAGGCTAAATCCTATAGATGTACGTGTTTGTCTCTTTTTAGTATTGCTTTTGAAGTGAAACTTCTATAGCCCCATTGTGATTAAGAATTCGGATGAAACGGACATAACGCATACAGCACCTGCAAAGTATAAAACTCCTAGCAAGGCTCCTATTAATTGAGATATAAAAGGAAATGGCGCCAGGTCTGCGCTCATTGGCTGCTTTGATTATGACCTCACTTTTCAAGGCTCCTTGGTTCTTCATTGGTTGAGATTGTTTTGGTAAAGTTTCGCTTCTACCGCATGTTAACTGCACTCGATTTTTTTTCGTTTCATCGAGCTTCAAATCACAACGACGCTGAAGAAGTTTTCACTTCAAACAAAAAATGGAGGAAGTGGGTAAGATCGGGTCTATAAAACAAGATTCTTTAAAGAATCATTAGGTTTTTTCTTTTTGAATTTCTCCTCACTGACACATCACCTATTGGCGCATTTTGTGAGGCTGAAAGAGAGTGGTAGAACTAGCAGAAGGGGGGAGATATGTTTGAAAATACTTGGCTCTCCAAATCTGGTCATTAAATACGGTTAAAGCCATTTCAAGAAACATTTTGTTTGTTAATGGTTGTCTTTTAATGGGTCGTGTTGTAGTAGTTGTTAAATTCTTTTCAATAAAACCTACATAATTTACCGCACTTTATGTAACTAATTT
Source organism: Limnephilus marmoratus (assembly GCA_917880885.1). Taxonomy (NCBI): domain Eukaryota; kingdom Metazoa; phylum Arthropoda; class Insecta; order Trichoptera; family Limnephilidae; genus Limnephilus; species Limnephilus marmoratus. The sequence continues at coordinate 36,570,736 of OU862920.1, read as the reverse complement.
TCTCAAGGATACTACTAATTCGCTACCTACCTATGGACAATAATGCTGTAATATATTATTATATATTTTGTATGGAGAAAGGGAATAGGTACCTATGTAACTGTCTATGTAGAGAGAATAGTTCATTAATCATTAATGCCTACTTGTGTAAGGTAAAAGATCACTCATTATATTGTAGCGTAAGTACAAAAGTGGTTGTCTTTGTGGTTGCTTTTGATATGAACGTTCACAGCAGCTGCATGTAGGTTCAAATGTTTCAGATGAAAATAGCTGACAATCTATACTTTCGTTTAATAAAAAATTCTAATTATTGTTCGCAAAATTTGACCAATAAATTAAACAACAAAAGCGAAAGAAATACAATTGTAAACAATGCGAAGCAACGAGTCGGTTAACTGGTTGGAATTCGGCGTGGAAAATAATATGTGCCTAGCAACGACAATTTTTGAAGTGAAAACTTCTTTAGCACTGGTGTGATTTGAAACTCGATAATTCGGAAAAGAGCGACACTAAAAAGATACAAACACATACATCTGTTGCAATATAATACGACAAATCCACAGTTCCACGCAATTCTCCTTTGGTGTAGTGGTGTAAAGCGCCTGACGAACTTCAGCGGCCAGGCATTTAGCGGAAGGATCGAATCCATCGAAATACAAAAAAAATTTGTATACATATTTTTGTAAAATCAACATCCAATCTTCAAACCATTCCAAAATGAACATGCAAAAGAAAACACAAAAGAAAGCGACGTCTAGCGACTCCGAAGAGAAAAACATAAATTCTAATAAGATAACCAAATGTAGATTAAACGGTGCACTGGAATTCGACGACAAAAATATGGAAAAAAAACGAGTGTGCTTCAGACCACACGACTGAAGTAAAACTTCACTAACTTATATCTTCCTCAACTTCCGTTCGCCTCGCCCGATCATACTTTTCGTAACTCTCTCGTCACGCATTCACCAGCTTACTCCCCAAGTCAAAAGTGCGTAAAGAAGTTTTACTTCAAAAAATCATCCTTCCCATTCATAAAAAAAATGTTTCGTAGTCTCCCCACTCTTGTCTACTTTAGTTTTCTGATGGTTTCACTTCTACCATGTGTGATTTTTTTTGTGCTGAAATGATTATGAAAAGTTATTCAATGAGATTAGTAGATTCCGAGAAATATACAGGCCCGCGAATATTGGACGTAACTTGGTAATTACTAGTGACCGACCGAAGGTTCGGTTTCGGTTTCGGCAAGTTTCGGCTAAAAAATCTAGTTTCGGCATCAGTTTCGATTTCGGCAGATTTTCTGGCCACACCGAAACTCTGCAAAAGATCTCAATAAATGGTAAATTTAGTCTTAAGAATGTAGTGATTGTAAACGCAATTTAAATTAAAATACTCATTAATGAGGTCCTTCCTTTATAATGTACATAAGTGTTGATTATTGACATTTTTTTGTTCCAAGAAGTAGTCAACATGTTTAATAATTTTTAGTAATATCAACAAAAAAAAATATGTTTTCGTCTACTTCAAATATTTTTATTTTTATTTTATTTCATTTAACACATGTTAACTGTTTGTGTAAGTGTAAAAAATAAGCCAAATTTCAGTAAACAATAGATTTTTTAACATGTCTAAGAAAGTTTCGGTTTCGGCCGAGACAGCTACCGAAGATTCGGTAGAAATCGTGTTTCGGGCGGACACTAGTAATTACATATTTACGATATGAATAACGAAAGACCGCACAAAACGGTCCTGCCACCCATATCCCTTATTGCAACTTACAACCTCTCTTTCTATTACAAACGCCGTTCATGAGAAAGAGGCAGATTGTACAACGGAGCTCGTGGCGACTCGTCTATAACATGGTTTTCAGCAGAACGAGGAATGCACATTTCTTGGAACGACCACAGCCGAATTTGACAAGTATAGATTTAATTTGCCTTCGTAAAAGTGTATTTGCCGAAAATGTCACGTTGCTACAATTTGTTCTAAAATACAAGCTCCGTAATGAAAATGTGTAGCCTGCCGGTGGCGTGTATAGTTCGTTCATAAAGATTTTCTGTATCAAAAAAGAATATGAATGTTATTTTCATACCTACCCAATTTAAATAAAAACACAAACGCAAAATAATTGGAACGGTTTTCGATATCAAAACCTTTAACTTATATTTACTTGTATTTTCGTAATACGACAGAAATAAATAAATAAAAACGTCATAATATAAGAAATAAGATTTACCTCACTTCGGGAAGCATGATTTCGTTGAAGCATTAAAAAATGAATAAGTTAATATCAAACAGAATGTCTAGAATTTGTTAAATAGTTACTGCCGAAGAAACACAAAGAAACAACTTAAGGTTCAAGAATAAGAAAAATAACAAAAAGAAAATTCCTAAAAACGACTTCAGTATAGGTATTTTTCGTCTTACAGCGCGTATATAATTGTGTGCCGAACCGCGAGCCGAACCACGAATCATGGGAAAGGAACGAACGATATATGATATTATGCTTTCAGGAATGCTTTGTACGGAAACATCCTGAAAAGAAGAGTAGAAGACCCGTTTTCAGTAAAAATGTTTCCGTTGTTGTATTTGTATTTCGGAAAATGTTTCAGCACGCTACTGCTACCTTTATTTAATGTGTATATTCAACACCAAGTCGCCTGTGTTCGTATTAGATTTGTCATGCAACTTGATTATTCCCCATGTTAACGATTTGATTACTTTCAAATGAAAAATATTTTTCATTTGAAAGTAATCACGTACATTTCGGTATTCGTTATTGTTTTTGGAAATCATATTTTCATATAAATACATATAAAAAACTAATTAAAAGGTGCACTCATATAATTATAAATTTTACGTAAAAAAATATAAAATAAAAACGAGTGTGCTTTAGACCATACAACTGAAGTAAAACTTCTGCTCCATCTATATGATAGGAAGAGAGAAAGAAAATGTGCGCGCGCACTTCTCTCTCTTGCTTCTACAGTGTGATACAGACAATAAGCCTGCACTGTGTAACGTAACTGGCTATGAGAGAAAGAGAGAAAGAAAATGTTTGCTCGCACCTCTTTCTCTCGCCCCTACAGTAATATACGAAGCGTTCGCCTCGCTTTTCGTAACACTTTCGTCACGCATTCGCCAGCTTACTCCCCAAGTCAAGCGTGCGTAAAGAAGTTTTACTTCAATAAAAAAACTAAATTGTCTTTTTCCACTATTGTGAAATTCGGATAATGTGTATAATTGTATTTTTCCGTTCTTGAGAGTTTCTCCTGCAAACATGAAACCTGTGTAAAGTTTTGAAAAGTGAAGTAGATGCCAACTGTAATTTAACAATTGTTTTAAGGTACTGTGTCCCTGAGCATAAAAAAATAATGACCATGATCATTAAAATTTGCAAAATTTAAATTTTTACCAAGGACGTCACCCCCGTAATAATCAAGCAATTTAGCGTAAGTTTGTAAGCGCATCGGCGTTATAATATGAGTACCAATCTACCAACGTGTGAAAGTGGATGTCAACAACAAACTTGTCATTATAATATTCTGCTAAAGTAATTTGGTGGCTTAGCGTCCGAGTACCTACTGTCGCTTGCGCCGTTGTTTGAATACTAAATGGCCCGAGAATAAATTATTCTTATTCAGTTGATTATTATCACAACCGCCAAGGCGCATACCAACGTAAGCTTTCAAACTTTGCTAAATATTCAAATTAGAATATTATTTTATTGCATTGACGTATTTTGCATTCAGAGGTGCAGACACTGCTGTAATAACTTTAGCTACCTACTGTAGCTCGAAACGTTTGCCTTCGCACTTCTTTGACATTTCCATTGGCAATATGTTGTCGCTATTTATGTATGACGGAATTTACTTACAATGATAATTTTAAGGTACACAATATTTTATTCAGACCACTGCTAAAATAAATTTAAACATTGCTTTGATAACACCTATAATCTGAAATACAAATTAATGGCGAATTAAAACGCAAATGTGTGGTCAGATAAAGATTAAAAACTAGTCACAGTGAGTTATAGAGCTTTTATTTGCCGGAGTTTAAAATTGTTCATTTTAGTGCAATCGATTAGTTCGTTTACTCTTAAAAGATAAAGAAATTTCTCGTCGTTTATTAGCCCACTAGCTATACCTTATTATTAACAATTTATTGTAGTGCAATTCTTGTTAAAGTTTTGTCATGTAGGTACTGTTGATTTGCGATATATCGTAACATGCTTAAAATTTAATTGTCTAAATCTAAACTAACAGCGTTCACGATGAACGATAGATACCGATTACATTTTTAGAGTTTGACGGCACTATTTTATTAGAATCACAAACCACATATCGAGCTAACCAGTGTTATCAGTACTAAAATACCTTCACGCATATGAGTACATGCAATACAATAACTTAACAATAAGTGTGATAAATAATAAAGCATTTCCGCACGCACAGCAAAGGCAATCTCAAAGGTACTGAATCCATCTGCACATTGACACAATTTCATCAGAACATCCTAGAATACACAAATTCCGCTCTTTATCTGAAAGCGTTCACGCGGCACATAAAGCAGACTCATAACTCGGCCAACTAAACGTACTAAATACAATATGTTTAGGGGTATACATAGACGTATTCTAGGTAGGTATGCCATGCACAATGAATATTGATAACCCAGGCACACGAGGGCCGGTTACATGAAGGATGAAGGGAGGTCATCCTGGGAAAATCTGACATTAAAGACCTTGAATAGGCTTATAAGCTAATGAGTCAAAAGATTGGCGAATAATTATTGTACATGCCAAGTGTGACATTATACTTGATAACGGAGTTGAAGATAGTATTCAATGGTTTTTTCAATATTTAAGCATTAAAAAAAACATTGATTAGGTACATGATATTATTTATTTTAATAATTTTTGTCTCAATTAATACACAATGTTTTATTGCAGACAACAATAGCGACTCTCAAACGAAAATTTGAAACAGAAAAATCTGAAAAAGTTACAATCGCATCTAGGAATTGGACCAGGGCCTTATTCTTGCCGGGATTATGCTTTATGTTTGGCTCCGGTTGGACCTAAGCCCCTATCGCTAATATTGTCTTCGATGATTAAATATTATAATTTGAATACATCACTTTATTTTTTATATTTTATACTATCAACATGTTTCGTGAACCATGTTCACTCCTTCAGGAATAAAAGTATAATATTCCTGAAGAAGTGAACATGGTTCACGAAACATGTTTTTTTATTTTTTTTTTTTTTATTTATTAGAGATAATATATTACAAAATTATTACATAAAATTTATAATACATTACTCCCAATGAGTTTAATAAAACTCATTTCGGGAAGAACAATATTATATATCTAAAGGAAAATTATTTTTACATAAGAACACGGAAATCAATGAACAATACATAGATTTTTAAATGGACTAGACACACTTGATACAGGTAATTGAAGAATATATAAGAGTTACAAAGGAAGACAGATAACTTCGTCACTGGTTAATAAAGTTGCTGATGTTGCTTATGTTGATAGTAAGTTATTTTCTTTTAATAAATAAATAATGACATCACAAAGTAACAACCTTTTAGAAGAAGTTTTCTTCGAAAAAAAAATTTATAATTTGATGTTTCACTCACTAAAGCTAATTCAAAAATTAAAAAAAAAACTTATTGTTTCATTTTATATACCGCTTTAAACGATGGTAAACACTAATTATGAGCCAAATTCAAAAAGCTTTTTTTGTATATCTAACGGTTTTTTAATAATAAAAAAATTGATTTTTATTGGATAAAATATCTTTGTTTGGTGTCTAATTCTAATTTTTACGAGAACTCTACAGTTTGTTTATTGAATACATTTGTTTTGAATTAATCCGCAAAAATAACAAACCAGAAAGAAAATTTCTACCTCTTTTGGTAAATAATGTAATAATAACATCGATTTCCAATTGGAAAAAAATATTCCTGGTTCAGTCCTTTTTCATTGAAGTGTTGAAAGTTGTGCTTAACCCCGATTCAGAATAATAAACAAGGTTTTTGGTAAGTATTCCAAATTTACCAAATACACCTAGCCACCTTTGGTGAGACTTTGAACAGAGCAAGCGAACAAAATAGTTGAAAAAAAGTTTCAATGAGGAATATTCTAGATCCTCTCTCTGCCTTCAACAATCGGAACGTAAACTGACCTGCAGGCTTCACAGACTCGTGAATTTTATAAACATTTACAAACCCCATTTTTATCAAAAAGCATTAAAAATTGTGCTTTAATTCATTGATTGATTAATAAAACACTCTGTAAGAACAAAAAACCACATTTAAGTTTATTAAGTCAATTTCCTTCTATGATTGATTCCAACAATCATTATTTGGGTTATGTAAAAATCTGGCCTATTATCGCCATCTTGATTTTTCTGCTTTATCTTCACGTCGTCATTACCTGCAGTTTTGACGTTTACATTCTAACTGTGAAGCACTGCTTTACCAACAATGCATAATTCAAAATTTAAAGGAATACATTTCCTTTACAAATTAATAATATTACATTCACTGGTAATCACCTTACTTCTTATATTTAAAAATCGATTTCAACGCGAATCTAATACCTGACCCCGCGTTTAACGTTAGTCCGAGGCTGTCATAGTCATTGCACGTGAAAACTGATTAATAATTAGTTTTGGTATAACGGTGATTATTCTATGTTGTTTAAGTACCTACTTATCTTTATTACTATATTTGTATAACTGCAGTTGATTAGTCTATAATGTTTATGTACGTAGGTAACTATATTATTGTCAATGCACCATAACCCCTTCCTGCCACTTGTTAAATTACTATCGACCGAAATGGTCCAATTGTCGAGAATATAAAAACTTTGAACAACTACACGTCGTTTTCATTTGAAACAAAAAAACATAAAGTCATGATTAGATATACTACAACTACACCATTCATGCTCTCGCAGTCTGATCCATTGCAAGCGTGCGGATATTTGATGGCAAAATGTTAATTTTCAATGTTTGTGCATGATTTGAAACCAAACGATTTTTAAAGATTAGCGATGTTTTTCAGAACCTTGAACATGATAATCTTTTTTGTTGTATCCAATATTTCCACTAAAGTGACACAATGATAGCAGTGTTTTATGTGCGTATCCAATCTGGTGAATCCGCAGTAAGGTCAATTTTACCCTACTTTCGGTGAAACTTATCATATCTACATTATAATTCCTTGATGTAGAAAAATCCTAAACCTAGCAGTGGTATTACATGATTTAGCGACATCAGTTTCCTTTTATATCGATATAATCCGCCTTTTAAAGATTTTCTGTTAGTTGAATAATCTATTTATATATAGGAGAGTGCCTGTTGCGGATACCGGGCGGGCGCGGCGTCGAGGTTCATAAAACTGCAAATTTCACCTTCAAAATTAGAGGAAGGTCACGGGCTACATCTGATTTCGAAAACCCTGTGTATAGCCCGGACGACGCCGGGAATTTAGTGGGGAGCAAGTAATATCTAAAACTAAATTGATGTACTATCGCAACAGTAATCTCAATACATTTGGATTGAGTAGCCTACCTACTTAAAAATCTTCGCCTTGCAACAATATTTATGTCAATTTTCTTCTATTTTATGAGAAGCAATGAGTACATATATATTTTTTAAATCTCTTACTACCACCACACTAAGCGGAAAATGTTGCTTGTGTCGTGAAGGAGGACTTAGCCAGCCAAGCAACCGAACCCCCGTCGCATGGGTGGGAACCAAGCGCGATGCTAACTCGGCCCCAGGTACTAAATCAATTTGACGAGTTTTTTTTTTAAATTTACTTCATTGAGGTTATTTGATAATTTGGAAAAATTTAATGGATTGTAGATTTAAATACAATTGTAGTGTACCCTCTCGTAGCAAATCCCTTTATGCCAGGGTCAGTATTCTACAATATCTTAATGAAACGTGAAAATCTACTGACCTTTTTCTGATCCTGATTGTGGAATCACGAAGTGATTTGGTAATATCTAACGGTGTTAATTGTAATTAATCAAGTTTTAATAGGTCAATCATAAATCATTAAAACGCGATGCAATCGAGCAGCGCTATAATTAAAGTTTTTTTTTCAGTATCATGGTGAGGTCAATTTACATTTTTTTAATTGATCTTTTTAACAGTTCTCTCGACCACTCCTGTTCTCATACCCGTATCATGGTAGTTGTAGTTAATACACACAATAAAAGTGCAATTAGGTACCCACATTACCTAAAATAATTACAATTTTTTTCTTTTAAATAAATTAAGTATATCGAAAATTATTAAAACAAGAACTCGGGTGGGAAAGGAAGACAGCGCCTTTGAGATGTTTTTTTTTTTTAGAAAAATAGGCGTAAGGCGAGATCTAATTATTATTATTTATATTATTCCTATTATTAAACAACTCTGGAATGTTCTCATCATGGAAACCCGGCAGAGTCCAGATTCCAGCATCGAAACACTCCGAAAAGATATTGACCCTATCATGACCGCAACAAACTTATTGTTTTTTTTATTGCAAAAAATCGGCGCAATGCAACAGATTTAAATGTCCGGTTAAATTTTCCCCACAGGAAAAACTAAACCCTTTCACACACTTCCCAAATGATCATATATAGTATTATAAATACAAAACAATACAAGAACAACATGTCAACCTACTAGAGACCAAATGGGAAAAAAATTCACCGACTCCAGATATTTTCATATCAGAGGGTTCGGCTCTGTGGAACTCCTAATTGAACCTATAAATCTTACAGATCCCTCAATATAAATATTTAAAAAATCTTTTGTAATCCTACATGTTTTTAAAATGACTGATTTTTCCATTTTTATATATAAATTCTTTGTCAAATCTAATATGCCTAAATTTTGAATGAGAGACCTAGGTATAATGACAGTAGCCGAAATAACAAATGGTAATATTTTTATGTTCTGAGAATGCCAAATTCTTTTAATCTCATTTCCTAAATCGGTGTATTTTCTTATTTTTTCAGAAACAGTTTTTTGAATATTAATTAATTAATACAAGTAATTCCATTATTATTATTGCTATTATTAAACAACCCTGGAATGTCCTCATCATGGAATCCCACTAGAGTCCAGATTCCAACATCGAAGTTCTCCGGAGAAATATTTACCCTATCATGAATCATGACCCCATCAATCTCAAAGGCCGGACACTAACGTCCTTAATTACATTATCTTTCATTGATGCATTGACGTTCTCTTAATATTTATTTATTTATTTTTGCTTGCATTTATTGTACAACGAACATTTTATGTACCAATATATTTTATATAGGTACAATAAAAAAATCTTTGTACTGTCCTTGGAATTTGTACTTTCTTACGTGTATGTATACAGGGTGTCCGGGGGTAAAGTGCATTAACTTCGGGAGGTGATTCTACATGATAGTACAAGCAAAAAAGATAAATAACTTTTTTCGAAATTCCAACTTTTAGGTCTAGTTTTGAGGTAAAAAGATAAAAGTAGTCCGGCGTGTACGGCCAGATTTATTATTTTCCGCTGTTACGATACGGGCCAATCACAATCGGGTTGGGCGTCCGGCAGGTTCTCAGCAAGTAAGATCGTACCTTACACTAAGGATTTTTAGTAGGTACGTCTTTTTGTATGGAAAAAAATGTTGGAATTTTGGTAAAAGTTTTTAATCTTTTTTACTCCTACCCTCATGTAGAATCACCTCCTGGAGTTAATGCACTTTACCCCCGGACACTCTGTAGGTATACTGAGATCGCACGAACCTCCCCACATTCCGGAATACAAAACAAACTTTCATCAAAGATGCCTACCATCATAGGAAATCATATATTATATTCTCTCTGGTTCGGTTGCCAGTCAATGTTCACATTGCCAACATTACACATTACAGCGCCCTTGAGGTGATATTTCACAAAAACGGCGCTATATAAATCATCCAAGTATTATTATTATTAATTATTTACAGCACAAGAGCGCACTCCTCATGATATTTCTTCGCTTGTCAAATTCATTTTATATTTTATAAAAGCATCAAATCCATTTTATTGTAATGTGGACGTTACTCCGATTGGTAGGATCAACTATTGTTTAGACGTGGCCAACTTATATATGCGAAGGGTTTATGAATCACGCGATGCCAACATTATTTAAACTTACCAAAGGCTTTACCCAATATCAAAAAAAAAGTTTATTTACATTTTGTGAATCAATATAGAACGGAAATACTGCAGTTTATGTTGGTCTACATATCTGGTATTAATTTATGTAGATGAATTCTTTATAGGCAACCACTCTACACGACGAAGCCCTACTAATACTGTAATTTCTTGCAAGTTCATGAGTCAGAACGTATTTCGTCTACCAGCACATTATTTATCTTCAAAGAAACATTGAGAGAGGAGTTGCAGAACTTCATATTGTGAATCACTCCTCATTATATGGAGCACACCATTCGGTATACTGCTCTTTATAAGTCATTATTCATCACGAGATTCTGTTCGTTCTTGACGCCCTGTGTAATAGCAAGTCAATAAACTTCTTTGTTGTATTCATTTACAGAATTACTCACAATTACAAATACACAATAAGACAGTGCTTCATTGTAATGAAATTTTTCAACAACTGTTGAAGCAACCCCCTGATGAATTAGAGTAACTCACTGTTTTTTTGTTCTCTATTGGGGTTCTGAGGAGTAAAACAATATGGTGCGTTTTTTTAAACAGGAACGCGGGCGACCCCTTACAAAAACGATAAAAAGGCAACAACCAAACAAGAAACATATGCTAGCGGAACAAACACCACTCACCATCACTATGACTTATAAATAATTGGTAGGTATGTTATTTTGTGGTTGAAACTTTTTAGTAAGAATAAAAGTCAATACTTTTGTTTCATTGACCGAATCCTGTCATTAGTTGTCACGAAATCATGAGAATATTGATGTTAATATATTATATTCGTTTTAGTGAATATTCGATCGGATGCAAAATTTGTCTGACAGTGCGTAAATAATATGTTTTCACACAATTTTTTTTTTATTATTGTGTAATGGAAAATGATTAATTGTTACCTTCTTAATTTTTTTTTTCACGCTTAGAAAGGTAACAAATATGTGACTTTGTCATAGAAAGTATTGTATAGATGTATTAATTATGTCGTACACCGCTCAAAATTCTATTTTTATTAATAAGTTTTACAACTCTTTTTTTATAACGTTGAATGTAATAAGTCCACGTATAATATAATATCCCATTAATGTAATATATCACTGAAGAAAAAGATAACACTAAAGATAATAATCTAGAAAGAGAACAAGACACAGAAAAACAAAAAGATAACGGTCGCAACTGGGACACGAACCCAAACCGTCTTAACCTTACGTCCTTGTTGCGACGGATATCTTTTGAAGTGAAACTTCTATAGCCCCGTTGTGATTTGGATTTCGGATGAAACGGAAATGACGATTGCTGCACCTGCGACGCATCAACTGCGCTTATTGGCCGCTTTGATTATGATGTCACTTTTAAAGGCTCCTCTTGGTCGATATATGAAACGAAATTACTCTAGGTCTGCGCTCATTGGTTACTTTGATTATGAACTCACTTTTCAAGTATTGATTGAGATTGTTTTGGTAACGTTTCGCTACTGCACTCGATTTTTTTTCTGTGTCTTGATCTTTTTCATATTTTCTTATAGCTTATTAGTGTTACTCTTATCTTCAATGCTTACAATTCTATCTTCTTTTAATTCTATCTACTATCTACGTTCCTGTCCTCATGGTGAATATCAACATTTTAAATTAAAGAGAAAACTTCGGATATATAAATATGTCGGACATGTGATGAGCAATTTCAATGATAATTTTTCTCAAATTTGCATTTCATCAAATTAACATTTCTCAAATTTGTGAGATCATATTAATGAAATAAATTCAAATATCGCTAAAATTTAAAGCGACTATGAATAGTTTTGGCGAAGTCTATGTCCTGCAAATATCTATCAGTCTATTAGCCGAGTGAACCAAATGTGACCTTAAATACACGTTGCATCATGAGCGGTAAGGATCCGGTAAATTGGTGAAGCATTTCTAGCTTACAGTATCCTGTTCCCTGATAATACGCCAGTGTTTCAAGTTCCCAGTGTGTTCAGTGACCGTAGACGACTATGCACTGTGAACGTGAACAACAAACAGTGGAGGTAATCCACCTCTTACCCGCCTTGGTATAAGTAACTGATGGTTACTCCTTCAAGGCTCTCGCAAGATTCTAATTTTTTTTGTTAAACGAAGCTACATTTATTTATTTTGAACGAATCTAGACCTCCAGTGTCCATGCATACGTTGTTAGTAAGCAGTATGCAAGTGCTTAACAGGAAAAACAAAATGCAAAAAATAGGTTAGTAAGACAAAGATAATTAAACAGGGCAAAAGAAAAACTCATTCATGAGGCTCCATGAGGCGGCATTGCATCTGTAAAAACCCGCAAGCACCTGCATAAAATAGAGAACATAAGTAATACAATAAATCTCAAATCAATTGGCAAGTACCAACAAAAATTGTGAATGGCTTTCGGTCTGATCATAAACTACACTTAGCTTCCGTGTCCCTTAGCCAACCACTCAGTGAAGCCTCAAAGAATGTTAGCTGAATATTTGGGGTAAAATACCCGAAGACTAAAAGAAATTTCAGCGTTGGGTAGTCAGAGGCAGGACAAAGGATAGTCAAGGTCGTCTGATCAAGCCTCAAGCCTGCACATGTCATTGGGGGAGGCGCAGATAGATTTGAGAAGGATCTGCAAAATTAGTAATGTAACTAAAGATGAAGCAGGGACGAGGTCCAGCACACCCCCGTATGGGGATAGGGGAGAAAAAAAAAATATTGGAGTTTAGTTCATCCAGTAAAACATTGAAACAGTTAAAGACAAACAAAACAAAACAAAACAAGGAACATGGCATAAATTAACAGTAGTATAATAATTATTAACAAAACAAATCGCAAGGCAATTATATACATTTTTTTAAAACATAGTGAACAAAATAATATAATAACGCAAATGTAAAATATAACATATAAATCCTAATATATAATAAAATAAATGTTAATAAAATAAAAGAAATAACATATTACAGAAACGCAAAACACATAAATCATAACAATTAAATCCAAGCGGTAAATGTAAAGGAATCATGAAGAGTGTCCGTGAATTCAGAAGCAAAATACACCTGGTACCTAAGTTGTTTTACAGCTACTCAGCGACTCTAAGAACAGGCCATCTCTCAACCCAAACTTTCGTGAATTTCCTCAGGCACTCAAAGTTCACCTTATTCGAGACGAGATCTGTATTCCAAGCAGGTCTCGTAATAACTTGTAAACCATCAATCATTTCGTCTCGAGCATCCGTCAAAATCTCACAGTGCCACAAAATGTGCTCGGCTGTTTGGTCGGTATCACCACAAGCGCAATTGGGATGGGATGATAGAGCCAGTCTGTGAAGTCTACCTCTAAACTCCCCATGCCCAGAAAGCAATTGGGTGATATGGTGGTCCATTAAAAGATATGCCCCTTCCATTCTGATTTTAACTGATGGAAAGAAGGAGAAGGTCCATCTTCCCATATTCGATCTATCCCATCTTATCTGCCATTCACTCAGCGTTTTTATTCTCATCATCTTTAGAAGTTCAGGGAGAGGCACTGCTCCACCAGGTATTAATTCAATACCAAGGTGGTTTACAGGTCTTCCTCTTTTCAGACACTTCTTTGTCAAAACTTCCCTAATTTCTAAATCAATTGGCAAAATGCCAGCCAAAATTGGCAAAGCATCCGATGAAACTGTTCTGTAGGCTCCTGAAAGCGCCAGTAAGGGGATTCGCTGGCCCCTCTTAAGCGCTGAATGAATAAGTGAATTACCGAGTCGATGTTCCCATACACAGGCACCATATGAGACTTGTGTCACATATACGCATCTGTATAATAGACGGAGCGCAGGGAAACGTAAACCCCATTCAGCAGTTGAGATTCTTCTCAGTTTTAAGAAGAGAGCCTGGGCCTTACTAGAAACGCTTTTAACGTGAGTCAAGAACGAGGACGATCTGTCTAATGTAACGCCTAAATATTTAGTACTCTCTACAAAACGGATTGCAGTATCTCCCATTTTTATGAAAGGGTTTCTACCTCTACTGAGGGAGCCTTTCATAAGGAGACCCACGGTCTTATGGGGAGCAAAAGTCAGTCTGTTTTCCTTTCCCCAGTTAAGAATCATTTTCAAACCTTCTTCAGCTTTATTTTCAACTTCTTTTCTACTGTCCCCAGAGACCAAATACAATTTGTCGTCTGCGTAATCAATCGCAATAGTGCCTTCAGGTAAGGGTAACCTGGAGGAGTCATCGAATAAAATATTCCAGAAATCCGGTGCAAGGGGAGAACCTTGGGGACAACCCATGTCCACATCTCTTTCAATGATACAATCACCAAAAGAAATTATAATTTTTCTATCTTTAAAATAATCACAAGATATTTGAAAAAGTTTTCTTGGACAGTTACGATTCTTTAATTTAACAACAACAGTGAGATGTGTGCCGCATGGCGCACGATACTGCGATAAGTGACCGCTGCGGTGCGTATTTTTGTTAATACATATTGGTAACAAAAGCCGCTTGCTTTGTTCCGTCCCCCTATACGTTCAATGTGCATTATCTTCTGTTTGTGACCTACAACCTGGTGTGTTACACATTAACCCCAGTTAGAACGACACTCGCAGTAAATGCGTGATGACATCTAAGTACAAAACATCATTGTGGGTTTGACTGACACGTGTAGTTATAATCATACATACATAAATATCTGTCATGTACTTTACAGTTAAAATTAACGTAACCTCACTGCAGCGCTCGTCATGTATTATAACTACATACCTAAGCCATTCGTATACGTTGGGTGCTAATTGAACCCGCAATCTCTCCACATGACTGGATAACGCAGATAACTGTGCTATGAAGACAATTTTTGTTAAAAATAAGTATAAATAAATATATACTTTTGAATGTAGCTTTTATTATGGTAGGGGTGGAGCCGTTGCTAGGTGTTAATGTAGAGTAGTGGGTGGGTAGGTATTAATGTAGGTATTATTGTTCCCCTACCCACTCATTCTACATTAATACCTACCCACCCACTACTCTACATTAACACCTAGCAACGTCTCCACCCCTACCATAATAAAACATTGTTCCCATCCATATTTCGAAACAGTCAAATTAGTATACACTTGCCCTGAAGAAGAAACGGTCGTTCCGAAACCGGTCGGATTTACTCCTTATATAAGTGGTTCAAACAAAGTTAAATTTTTTCATTTATCTATAAATAAATATATCTGCACATATCATAATCAAGTCAAGGAAAATGGATGCAATTGTAGCGAAAAGGGAAATATAAAAAAATAGACATCACGGGGTAAGGATTGTTTAGGTCTTGGCGATGAATTTTAGTTTTGGAGAGACTGGTTGGGTGAGACCTAGCCCAGATGAAAATTGTGCAATTGTGGCGAAAACAGAAATATAAAAAAAATAGACATCACGGGGTAAGGATTGTTTAGGTCTTGGCGATGAATATATTTGGGAGAGACTGGTTGGGGGAGACCTAGCACAGAGCTCTTGACCACCGCCTTGCACCGCGGTGGAAGGGATGAATTCATATGTCCGTCACTTCTGGACACACTGACCCCCTGATTCCTACCCCTTCATGTATTTTTCCTTCTCAGAACTTTCTCTCCTTCATCTCCCTAAAAAGTACCTCCTCTCAGCATCCCCAAAGATGAGATGAGCTTTTTTTCCTCGTCGCCTCCTGTGTAGAGCTATTTAAAAAAAAATTCAATCCCATTCTAAATAATCACATAAGCGGTTTTATAGTAATTTAACTGCGTATTTAAGTCGTATCCAGAATGGTTTAGCGAGATAGCCTTTTGGTGGTGTCTGGCTGGTCTCGGCCGTGATCTAAACCGACAACGGCCACAGCATTCCCCACCCACGCTTCCCAATTCCCTTTGCTTTAGGACCAGCGCAGAATCTTTTATGACAACTTCTCAATCGACTACTTTTGGAGACAACTTATGAAGGCAATTATTGACTCAAATATGCATAAATTTTATCTCGAAATTCAAATTATAATCCTAGTTTTAGTTATAGGTATATATTTTTATTAACGCGCTAGTTGGCTTTTCCATAAATATTTTACAATTAATTAAAGTGTAATATATAAAAGCTAGAATATAGGCACATGGATACAATTATTTGTATGTGTGACAAACAAAATAAAATAAAAATAAACGTGTGCAGTTCAGAAAATTAAACTAGCTAAGAGGTGGGAGGCTGCGATGCACCGTACAAAGAGGAGACCGACAGGCTACGAAGCACCGCACAAAGAGAAATCCGATAGGCTGCGAAGCTCCGCACGAAGGACCGTTTATACAATCTCATTTTCTTGCAAGCTAAATCCTGTAGATGTATTGTCTCGTTTTAGTGTCGCTTTTTTTAACCCGTATGCTTATTTAGGAACAAATACATCCCTAAACACGTAATCGCATTTTACTTTCATAAGACCAAAAACGTCCCGAGCGACCTAACATTTTAAAAGCTGTATATCTCACTTCCTCCCTGTATTTTTCTTTTAAATAAAAAGAGAACGAAATAATGCTTCTTATTGTCTTTAAAATATGAAAGCTATCTTGCATAGATTTGGCTTTTAATAGAAAATATAAATAAGTTTAAAAAGAATTACGAAAATATGTCTACCTCAATTATTAATGTCTTTGTTTATGTGTAATATTTAAAGAATGATTTTGTTTGCCAACCAATGTAAATGTTTATATCTTTATAAAATATTAGCACACACAAAGATGTGAGCTAACTTAAGATTAATAAATAAATAGATATTTTACAATCTCGATCCAAAGTGATAGTTTCAGAATTTACGCGCGAAACCGAGGCTTCCGGATTGTGAGGTGCGAATATATTGAACCAAGCAGACGGGTTAAGCATGTTTATTCGCAGTGCGATGATTGCTAGGAATTGGTGAATAAAAAAAGTAATTACTATTGAGGTTCTTGTTACACTTAAAAGAATCTTTGCTTGGGGTTTGCTTAAATAACCCGACTCTTGTCATGTTCATGCTTTACATAATGAATAAACAAATCAAAATTTCGTATTTTTAGGTGATATAAAATATTTAAGTGACAGAAAAAACGATATTTGCATTTGTTGAAAAATTTTGAAATAATCTTTTCTGAATTTAATAATGTTGTTTATAAAACATTTCTCAGAATTCCAGGAGATACATTAATTAAATTCAATAATAATTTCTCAGCGTCTCGGATATTGTTAAGTCTCTTCCTCTAGCATTTTATAGTAGGAATACGATATTCACACGTTTAGTATTCCAATAGAAAGACCATTAAAATAACGGCACTCAAATGAAAGAAATACTTTCATGACTTCCGTCTCAAGGATATAATCATGTTTTCAATATTATGTCCATCACTACTATTCTCCCTCCTAGATTTTCGTAGTCGGAATCTTAATGTTAAGCGTATCTGCCGCGCGCTGAGAGGTTTGTTTGGGTTGCAGGAAAACGGGCATTTAAGTCGAAAAAGGCTTTGAAGAACTGTGCAGGATTCCCAACACAGCATGAATGAATCGTCACTTCGGCTGTGGGGCCGATATCTAATTGTGTTCCCTTCGCGTGGCCCAGACAAGGCAACTTTGGGAGTTCAATAACGTAAGATCAGCTGGGGCCCGACACATGCGCAGGAGGTATCCCTCTCGCGATCGTTTCACTCTGAGATACCAACCAAATATTATGTACCCCAACCAAACTAAACTCAGATACAATTCTCATTTTATTCAGAGAGAGCTCGGGCCTTTATTTACTTTATTTAATGAATAAATTGTTTAGAATTATCATTTAGTTATTTTAATACACAACATTAAAGATACGTTTTATTTTATCATCACACTTTAAATCGCTTTTTTTATTATGTCTTGTTATGAATGAATGGTGACTACGTTTGTTCGTAGGAATTTAATTTAATATTTACGTAATGCAATTATAGTACATTACGAAACATGGCTAAAATTGGCTACAAGGTGACATCATACTAACCATCGCGAGTCTTATGAATGGCGTCTTTAGTAGCAAAATGACTCTCCGCAAATAAATCGTCTTATTTTATTTATTTTGCAACGACCATTCAACGCTTCAAAGTTTTTCTTATATTTTTGATACCAATAAACATTTAAGACAATAGGCCACTTGCATGGACTTCATAACGACTTGGAAAAAATCGTGTGGATAGAGTTTTTTACTAAGATTACGAAAATGTTAGTAAAATTTTTTAGAAATGTACAGTTTTTTTTATTTTTAAATAAATAAATCCATTATTTGGGCTCGTGACGTCACTACATGAAAATGTCCCGTCGCCGAAAATGTTCCTATTAATTTGATAAAATTCCACACTGATTTATTTTTTTATATGGCATCACTTTGATTTCAGGCGAATTTTTGAATTCGTTCACTAGATTTATTGTTTGTTCTCTGCGAACTTATCATTTGGTTTGATTTTTTGACAGATGTTCTGAAGTGAACCCCGTACAATTAATGGGTACGGGGTTCTCTTCAGAACGTGAAGAGGATGTCGGTACATGTTTTAGAGGTATAATGATTATGGTGCTGATTTTAACAAAATAAAATTTTATAATATTCTTATTATTATTACAATTTACAAGTTCAAGTATATTACATTGAATTTAGTAATATAGACGCTGTACATTATAATGATTTATGATCAATAAGATGGATCAAGGAAAAAAATATTTATGAGATGTAATATTTATGGTATGCCTCGTTATTCTCCTGTGCCATTCGTGTGGAAAACGTTATTTTTTTTTTAAATTATTTTCGGCTATGTAATTATCGTTTTTTCACACCTATAAAATTATGTCCCGTCTTTCCGGTTTATAAAAATTGGTCTGATTTTTCGGATTGAAATTTTCAAAAAATCCCCAGGGTTTCAAAAATACGATTAAAAAAAAAAAATACAGAATGTCTTAGAATATTTGCCTAAACCGGAAAAAAATTTAAAAAAATGTGATGCAAGTGGCCTATTTCAAGCGCTGTATTTATACGAAGAGTATTTTAATGAAAGCAGACAGTCAAGTGCGGATAAACATTGGCATTTAAAAAAAAAATCCTATATTTGAGCAAAACTCATCAAAGTAATTTTCGTGCTATTCCGCATATTTTCGATCGGCACTTGAGGGTATTCTGTGGATATTATTTCCTCTCGTTTTTCACATGCGTAAAATATTAGTAAAACTTATTAAATTTATCTAGAAATTCTACATACAAGATATAAAAATCTTCTTTCGAAATCTTAGTATAATCGAAGGATGCCAATAATTAGAATGTCTATATTTACTTTTCCGCGCTGACTGGCCACCTTGATGGTTTGGCCAACATTATTTTTATATTAATTCAATAAAAATATTATTCAAAATAAGCGACAATCCGCCGCACTTTCAAGGTTATCTGAAGAACTCTATGATCATCCTTTTCGAAATAAGCATGACGTAAGTGACAATAATATTACAAAACGTTTCACCGATATTTGGTATGTGAGGGATGTTCGATAATAATTTATGATAATTCAATATTCATTCGTGCATTTCGTTCAAGTCTACCTACTAAATTATACAACTAGTTTTTCATTTCACTTTAAATATATAATACTAGCTGGTACCCGGCATGCGTTGCAATGCCAAAATAAATTGATTCTCCCTGCATGTCCTTTCCCGTGCGACCCCGTTCCCTTCCACCTTCCCCGCCTTCCCCATCCCTCACCGCGAACCCCACCTTCCCTTTACCTTTCCTCCCTGCCGCTAAAATATATGAAATACACACATTTTCATGTATACAAATTTCCTAACGCCAGAGCTTACCATTGTGTACAGCCTATATTACTCGCTGATAATGTAGCTTTCTATTGGTGAAAGAATTTTTAAAATCGGTTTCGTGGATTAGGCGTGAAAGCGTAACAAACAAACTCACTCATTTTCGCATTTATAATATTAGTATGGATTCTACATTTTGAATAAATTCTAATCCTTTTTCGTATGTTAATAACTGGCATGTGACTGTTCAGAACAAGTTTATTCATTGATACGGCACTTTAGAAAATGAGAGTTTTGAATCATGAACCCATACATAGTGCTTTTCTATCATGAATCTAGTATCTGACGCAGCAAATATTGCAGTGTCCTGTGGGTGAATGGAGTCTGGAGTCTGACCCTATGTCATGAACGAAGATCAATTAATCCAAACTTTATTCAGAAGTGCGGGTGCGCGCGACATCGTGCGTAGGTACCAACTTCCAACACCAGAGAGCACATCTCTCCGCATGTGTGTGTGTGAGTTGCGTGCCTTACCGCGCCTGTGTGTGAGGCTGGTGTCATCTGACAATGGAAGACTACGGGAACATGAGCGGGCATTTTTGGCTGCCCACACCTCCGCCCGCCCGCGGTCCGGGACTCATAAATTGTGGCACCAATCTACATAGCATTAGCCGCGGGAGGGCGACAATGGCTCTCCAATCAGGGGTGATAAAAAAATTACGCTCTCCGACCCGAACCAAAGCGCAAATACAACATGCCACCTGTGACGATTTAATTGTCATTTGCCGAAACATTGATGTTACTCTACTATTTTCACACCAGCAAATAGACCACCGCGCCGCGCTTCCGTTGTCCGACAGGGGAGAATAATTATTTCTCCTACGCATGCACACACGCCGGCACACGACTATCCCTTCAGCAGATTATGGTTAGGTATCTACTGTTCTGACGTTGATGAAGTTTACAAATTCAAATTAAAAACTCTTAATTAAATCTCGAATAGCAAAGTGATTATCTGTGCCCAAAGATATTGAAATATAAGTAGATGTGCTATCTGCTGTTTTTACTATGTGGGTCTGCGCTTCCGGGTGTCGCCGATATTGTTTACCAATTAACAAATAAACTAAAAGAACAAATAATTAACGAATAAACCAAACGAACGTTAAACTAAATGAATGAATTCTTTCCTTATTCAAAATATATTGTTAACCAATATTAATGCACATTTTCAAAAAATCAACGAAATGAAAAAATTCTTTTTGTATGAAAACTACGCTAATTAGCGCGTAGTCCGGCGACAGTTGCGCGGACACCATAGCATAGCTCTTCTGAATTTGAATATCTTTGTCTGTGCCTCACGAAATCCGCATTTAAGTTATATAACTTTATCTCCGCGAGATGTCTCTAGTCTCTAATGACTTATGTATTTCGACGGGACCGTTTGTTTCATCGATCGTCATTTGGTTTCGTTTTCCTGTAAAATTGACTTTTTTAACTTACGACCCTTTTTTTGCGATATCTATTACAAAAAGGATTTAGCTCATTGTCATATAAAATTTTTACAGTTTAAAACATAACAAAAAATATATTATTAAAACTTGTGATTAAAACATAAAGATATTAAATTAAAACAAGTAGGTAAAAATCTGAAAAAAATTCAGTGTTGAATATGTAGCTAAAAGTTTTCATATATATTCTATTGCTAATTCCAATGTCTTGTAATATTTTGAAGTAATTTTGAAAGTATTCTTTTCTGTTTTTGCAACTATACATACTACCTACACTCAGTATTATTCCCAAATACTTTACCTCAAACACTTTATTATCTCCAAAAACATAGAAAATAGACTGGCTCCCCAGATAGACCCGAGATTATTTCTCTACTAACTGGGTAATTTCAAACTGTTAATGAATGTTATGTGTCATATTATTGTTGTTTATAATAACTTTTCTAATTTACAATAAAAAAATTAAAAAATGTTATATTTTAAGGTACCTACATTGATTACGATTAGAAATGTTATTTAAATTCGTTATGGAAGAATTTATTGGTTTGTTGCAGCTCATTATGGACAAAGCCACGTGTAATGAGTTTCCTATTATGATACCATCTATCTAAACTCATATGGTTCCGGCTATTGACCTTTGACATAGAATATAGAAAACACAAGCATACCGTGCTGACGTGGTTCGCGATCAAAAAGTCCGACTGTTCTTTGCTTAACTTTCATAAGCAGAACTTTTTTTCACCGTCATTATGAAAATCAAATGGAATGGGCGATATACTACGAAAAGTGTAAGAGACAGAGCGTACATTAAATGGTCTAATACCAAAATGTAATGAGTGAGTTAGTGACCATATCGACTTCCTTTCTAATCTATACGGAAGTCATTTCTAGGATTATTCTTTATCTACGACCTTTAAGAAGAAAACAGTCACCTAGAGCTGAACACAAAGCCCTTTTCGTCCGTATAAGAAAGTGAGTTTCCTTAATTGAGATAACATAATTTTCTTAGAAAAAGGAAAATACATATCTACTCACGGAACGCAATTTTTAGATTTAAGTGTCGCCCTGAGTTTTATGACACTATGACCAAAATGAGATAGGTACGCAAAAATGCTTATAATAATTGTTGTTGTATCCATCTGCACATTTATAATTTTTTTTTTTTACATGAGTTCCACACAGGAGGCCCTAAGGAAAATAATTTCCCTCAGGGCCTATGTCATCTTTGGGGATGCTGTGTGGAGGGTTTTAAAAGGAAAGGAAGGAGAGGAGAGTTCCGTCACCTTCCCTCTCCCCACTCCACTCCCCCCCCCCCCTTCCCCCGTCCCGCGAACCCCCTCCCGAGTTTCCCTCCCCCCTCCCCCCTCACACGTCCCCTTCCCCTCCCACATTCCCCATCCACCTTCCCCGCCTTCTCTCCGTAAGAACCATCCTCGTACTTCAAGGAATATTCCAAAAAAAGAATTAGCGAAATCGGTTCAGCTGCTATCGAGATTTGCGCTTAGCAACACATTCAGCGATTCATTTTTATATATAAAAGATATATTGATTTATTGAAATTATTTTAAAAATGTGGTACTTCAACATAGATTGCATAGATAGTACATAGATAGTACATAGATTGTACATAGATAGTACATAAATTGTACATAGATAGTACATAGAAGTACATAGATGCCAGAAGATAGATACCTACCTCAAAAGAAACTTTTCGTGTTTCGGAAACTACGAAACCTCTGAAAAATTTGCTTTAATAGGTATACAGTCACACAGAGCGTTATTGTATTTCAAGTAATGTCAGCTTTTGTAGGCAATTACTTTATTTCTGAATATGAGCACAGCAAAAACCATAATACATGATCATAAAATACATTACAATGATTTTTGTACTTTCGACGTATAATCGCAGGGGTGACATCCACTTAACGTCAATAATACGTGATGTTGAATGGCAACCTTCGTCCATTATTTACGCTCGGCTTTGTTAATAACCGTGCGTATTTGAATATAAATTATTGCAGTTGAGCACGATCTCGTTAATTTGTACAAATTAACACGAATGAGGAATTACCTGTAGAATTATGTTAATGCATTCCCTTTGATTACACGTTTTTAATCCTGTCACGTAATCTGCTCCAGTTCCAGAACCAACGGTGTCAAAGGATGTGCGTCGGTCCGTTGGTGGTTAACCATATTGTGAAATAATTAATAATTCTAAAAAAAACGTCAACCACGAACAAGCAATATGTAGATCTGAGTTTTAGAAAACCCTCGCATTTTAAAAAGTAATGTTTGACCGGTTAAACGCTTGATAACAAACCTTAGAATAGCCCACCGCGAAATTTGATGACGCCCTTTCCCCCTTTTATTATCTAAATTTTAAATCATTTTATCTCATGTCAACTTCTAATGTGTGGACCAGGATTTATGCATCGACCAAAACAACATGCGAATAATTTCTCTCTATGGCCAAAAGATAATAATATTTTCCAAAAAATCTATTTTTCGGCAAAATACTCGTCCTTTATGGCTTACTAACTGTCCCACACCGTTATAAAAACTGATTTTATTTTATTTAATTTTTTTATTTAGTGGCAGGTGTAAAAAGGTACAGGATTTTTTTATCTGCGGCTTTATTACATTTCGAAAAACGAAAATATTACGTTAGATCATTATATATTAGGTACCTACCATAAATTATTCCAAAAATGTAATAAACCGATATTTGCAAATTCTTAGGTAAGAATTTCTGGCTTTTGAGGGTAATATGTACGTGTATTAAGCAATATGTGTATTATCTTAAAAGGACGTACTCATGCACGAATTTCACATTCCGCTACCGTATGTTCCCTCTCTTTGAGGAGCGTTCCTTGAGTTTGTGCCGCAGCGCGCCCTGAGCTGTCTACATAGGCTACATACTGTACATATTACGGCCTTTAAAACGTGAAACCTTTTAGTAATTTATCTCAGGTTTGCTGTTACCCCTAATAACAAGCTCCCCGGGGAAGTGTTCGGGGTCCTCCCGGGCAGACGCACACGGCGGTTGTTTCCTTGTGACCTTTCCACCCGCTCCCTTGGACCTCCTTTCCTGTGTCGCAATAGGCAGAATTATTGACTCAACCTAATACCCCTAAAACTCTTAATACCCGCTCTACATTCTCGGTGAGACTCTCCGAGCAAGTCCGAGTGCGAGATAAAGCGCCTCGGTGATCTTAGTTCTCGGTGACTTGGCGTCGTTTTGTCTATGCTCAGTCCCGTGTCAGGTTTTGGTGTCTGATCTAGCAAATCATCGATTGCTTTAAAAAGAGAATCCAAGCAACAGCTGCGCGAAACGCAAGTGGAGATGTAGGCTTTGGGCCATGTTTCCTCGGTAAAGCCTCTCGGCGGTCCTGTGGTTCGGCAGGTTAGTCCAAAGTGTGCTGGACAGCACCTGGAGAACAGATCTATTCAGCTGTAGGTGTAGAGGGTCATGATATTCTTATTATATAAATACTAATTCGACCCAAAAGTTACGACAACGGTTCTCAACCTTTTCGTTTTCACTCTGTATGTGCTGTACGGATTTATTACTTTATTTGATTACTAATAGAATTATTTGCTTTCTGCAATATAATATTTTCTCTTGCCAAATAATTGAATTAATTATTATTATCTTATGGAATGAACGGATTAGGGAAGTGTTTTCAAGCTTGCCAGAGAGCTCTAGATAATTTCGGCGCGTTATTGCCTTAAATCCTAGTAGAGTCCATCCCGCTGAGAGCTTCGTCATAACGTTTTTCACAAGAAATAGAGAGGTGTTACAAAATGGCATAAAATTATCTATTTACAAATCACTAAATTAATTCGATGTTTTTACTAATGTATGTAAGAAATAGGTCTGTTTATTGTTAATTATTGGTATTACCAATATAAAGTTAACCTACGCGATAAAATGTCAGGGGCGTTAAAATATCAAATAACCGATATTTTTCCCCAAATTTACTTTCAATTGGGTTTTAAAAATGTATTTTGTATTCTTTATCAATTTTTGGGTGTTACTTTTACTTACCAATGGTTACACTGTCAGAATTACAAATAGTGGAAATTACACATTAACGGTATTACTTATGAAGATAGTAATTATGTGTCATTTGACCCAATTTTTCTTACCACAACTAGTTTACTGTAAAGCCACTTTTAAAATATTAATATAAAGTTGTAATCAGCACCACAACATGAAATCACTTTATATTTTTGTTCTGGATAAAGAAACAAACCCACAAACTTAGAATTTTTTATTGTAAAATGTAGGATTTCGTGTAATTAAGAAATTTATTATTATTTTCTGCTGTTTTTTCATAATCTTTACAGAAGCAGGTAGGTGCATAATTCGAGAAACATATAAATGTTTTTTTTCTTTCAACAAGTATTTTGATATTGTTTTAATGCCCTCCTTTTATCTTTTTATCTTATATGTTAACAATGATACGGTGTCTATTTTATTTGGGTGACTGCTCACTTTTAATTTTTAATATTTATTATTCTGTACACAAATCAATTTTCCACTGCCATAATATGGGGATGTGTTTAGTTTTGTAGTCAAAAACCACGTTGAAAAACTTATCCAAAAATATCACGTTCATGAATCAAAAAAATATTTACAAAAAAAAGCATTTTAATCATTTGCCCGCCGTGAATATAGCATTCTGTCTTGTTTATTCGACAAAGAGGACGGACCGCCAAATAACTCGGTCTTGGCACACACTTCTTGCCTCGTACACATTCATACATCGTTAATATCATACATGCTCTTCGATTATTCTGACTCTTGACATGGCCCGACTCAAGTATCTGATTCACTTGGTCGTGCCATGTTTTTCTCGAGCGTTCCGACTTCTTGTACCATTCACATGTGTCCATTGACGTTTCGGACACTTTAACGCTGTTCGAAACGTTGGCTAAAGGAGAAGGTAGCGCAACACAGCTTAACACCCCAAAAACAAATAATAAAAATACTTTTGGCCGTGAAAATCTAAAATCATATCCATTCACATGTGCGTCATATATTCTCCTTACACTCCTTTCCCGTTCATTCGCTCTACATGCCCAAACCATCGCATCGGAGCGTTCCTTTCTTGATCTTACTCATAATACGCTTACATCAGCCTTGTATTCTTTGCGGATCTCCACATTTCTCACACGATCGCACAAGGTTTTAACACACATACGCCTCAGGGATCGCATTTCTACAGCATTCAGTCTACTTTCATCCTTCCTCTGCCAGTTTCATGCCTCACTGCCATACATCAGGGTAGGTACCAGTGTTCCATTATGGACGGCTAGTTTCGCGTCTTAGGACAGTTTTTTATTCGACGTATAATGTAATTCATTAATTTGTTATACTTACATTTAATAATTTAAATTTTCAAAGCCCAAAAGGAAGCCGCTTTTATTCCATTAAATAAAGGATAATAATAGTATTTGTAAATTTTCTTCCACCTTTTTGCGAAAAATCTTCTCAATGGCGTTTGTGTAACGAAGAATTCCATATTAATCAAAGTGTAAAATGGCAATCGTTTGATAATTATAACGTTATTTTCCTTTGACTTAAATCTTTTATTGTGAAAATCAAATCGACCCACACACTGTGAGCCGAATTCATAATGCCCCGTATTTAGAATCAGTTTGCTTACAAAAGCTATTTCTACGAAAACCTGATTTTGATCAAAAAAATTACTTTCAATTTTATCTAATGGAGAATATTATAAACGGTCCGCCATTTCGTCTGCAAGGATAGAAGAAACCTAATGTGAAAAATACACCACGCCGCGGCCGCCTTGATCGAATAAACATTAGCGTGAGTATTTTTTAAAAGCAACACATTCCTTTCGGATGCGAAATTTACATAAATTATGTTCACAGCAGCTTTTTATGATTCTGATTTCATTGTTTTCAAGGTCCCCCAATACGGCTCCAACGCTAGTCCGTTATTAATTTTGAATTTGAATCGGTTGGTGAGCGTGCATACTGCACAACGTCTTTGGCTGCATCAAACATGGAGTCCGCCAGTCACCAAGGCCCGGCCCGTTCGGTTCTGGAGGGCCATCGGACGTGGGAGGACTGGAAATAAATAAAGTATTGAAAGTGCAACTGTCTATGGCCAACTCTGTAGTGTTGGCGCAAGCGGCATCAGATCCGATACCGGCTCATTATGAAAACAAATGCTAAAATTAACGGTGATAATTGATAATCTAAAAATAGTATCGGTGTGAAGTTTAACGTCAGCGTATGAATAAAATTACATTTTACCATGATGTTAGTGTAAGCGTGATCAGAAGATGTTTTTTTGCATTTTTGTAATAGGCCACTTGCATCACACTTTTTTAAATTTTTTTCCGGTTTAGGCAAATATTCTAAGACATTCTGTATTTTTTTTTTTTTTTTAATCGTATTTTTGAAACCCTGGGGATTTTTTGAAAATTTCAATACGAAAAATCAGACCATTTTTTATAAACCGGAAAGACGGGACATAATTTTATAGGTGTGAAAAAACGAAAATTACATAGCCGAAAATCATTTTTAAAAAAAAGAACGTTTTCCACACGAATGGCACAGGAGAATAACGAGGCATACCAAAAATATTACATCTCATAAATATTTTTTTCCTTGATCCATCTTATTGATCATGAATCATTATAATGTACAGCGTCTATATTACTAAATTCAATGTAATATACTTGAACTTGTAAATTGTAATAATAATAAGAATATTATAAAATTTTATTTTGTTAAAATCAGCACCATAATCATTATACCTCTAAAACATGTACCGACATCCTCTTCACGTTCTGAAGAGAACCCCGTAGCCATTAATTGTACGGGGTTCTCTTCAGAACATCTGTCAAAAAATCAAACCAAATGATAAGTTCGCAGAGAACAAACAATAAATCTAGTGAACGAATTCAAAAATTCGCCTGAAATCAAAGTGATGCCATATAAAAAAATAAATCAGTGTGGAATTTTATAAAATTAATAGGAACATTTTCGGCGACGGGACATTTTCATGTAGTGACGTCACGAGCCCAAATAATGGATTTATTTATTTAAAAATAAAAAAAACTGTACATTTCTATAACTTTTTACGAACATTTTCGTAATCTTAGTAAAAAACTCTATCCACACGATTTTTTCCAAGTCGTTATGAAGTCCATGCAAGTGGCCTATTACGATAACTTTAAAAGTGGTGATCTAAAAATATTTATTTATTTACGATACAAGTAGGTACCTAAATTTTATCTTAAATTTTTTTTTATTTTTTTTTACATTAACTCCACACAATAAATAATTTCCCTCAGGGCCTATGTCATCTGGGATGCTGTGTGGAGGGTCTTTTTGAGGAGAGGAAGGAATGAATATTGGTCTTGAAGAGATCCATGTTATAGGAAGGAGGAAACACAGAGGCCGGCAAATCATTCCACAGCCGAGCTGTTGAACACAAGAACGACTCGCAGAAACGACCCGTTCTCATGTGACAAATGTCAACCATGTACAAATGTTGGGCACGCGTTTGGCGTCTTTCCCGACTACGCACCGGTGCCGAAGGGATCAATGATGCTAGTTCCTCGGAGCATCTTCCATTGTAATACCGGTAGAACAAGGATAGCATTCCCACCCGAAGCCTGTGCTCTAAGGATTGCAATCCGTCTGTTAAGATGGGAGAATCTATCAAACGGACCGCCCATTTCTGCACGAGGGTATTTTCAGTCGAGGGTATTTTTCAGGTATTTTGGAGCTCCAGACCAGAGGTGGCTGCCTCAAAATATACAAAACAAAACATTCTTATTAAAAAGTATTCAGTGTAAACATTCTAATATGATAATAGTTAATTCAAATTTACAATCAGGCTATGTGATATGATTTTTGTTAGTTATTTCGATGCTAATAAAAATATCTGGTACTTCTGCATGTTAGTCACCTAACCCGTGGATGCTTGCTATAAGGGAGTTTATAAACGAATTAATATTGACATTTTTATTATTATAATATTGACGTTATACATGTACATTTCACACACGTGTGTATCTAATCTAATACCATAGACTCAAAAAGCATTCGAAAACCTTCAAAACGAACCCGACAATGTCAACATCCCACCTCTGAAATCAATTGCAATGATGCGGGGCCGTCAATAAGATTATTAGTGGGTTTAAAAGAAAAAAATTCAACAGATACCAATCTTCTTCCAGACAGCTTTATTAATTTTAGATATTTAATTGGAGAGTGTTGGTTTATATTTTCTGTAGGAATATTATGTTTATAATAGAGAACTCCAGCCCAATTTTTTAAAATTTTTTTAATGAATAATGACCTTCTAACTTAAATAACTGCATTTTTATTTTTATTTTAGAGTTAGTTTTAATAATTAAAATAATTGTCAAAGTTTTAGTTTTTCAAGATCCCCCTAAGACCACCTATGTACGGTGAATCGTGTGACGTCATCACTCCTGAAAAATTACTATAGGATTGGGCAATCAGCTGATCAAGTGCCGCCATTTTGAATTTTTTTTTTTTTTTTTTTTTACATGAGCTCCACACAGGAGGCCCTGAGGAAAATAATTTCCCTCACGGCCTATGTCATCTTTGAGGATGCTGTGTGGAGGGTTTTTTTAAGGAAAGGAAGGAGAGGAGAGTTCTGGGAAGGAAAAGGATTTAAGGGGTGGGTAGGAATCTGGGGTTCAGTATGTCCTGGTCATCCGCCTTCAAGACCGAGACAAACCTCACCCCATGAACCCGGGCACCCCTGCTAAATCACCAAACGTAGCGAACCACTTGGGGTGACCTATGGCAGAGGTGTTGGTTATCCAATAAAGGTTCCCGGGGCGGCGGTACCCATTCCCGCCTCCCAAATTGAATACTTATTATTATATTATACCGTTATTCGAAGCATTCTCCCTGGAAGTAGCATTACTATTTTTTTGTGCAGTAGTTTTTCAATATTTTAAATAATACACATAAACTAATAGAGATACCTCAATTTTTGATACTGAATTATTTAGGCTTAAATATTGTTTCAATAAACACGACAACTAAATCTCTATAAACAGTATGAAATAACGAATAACATGAAATGTTGTTAATACTGATGGCTTATGTCATACCTTCATAATCAAAGATTCCAATACAATGACTGGTGACGCGTTACGTCAGCACTCTCCATTCAGTAATACCAACTTTACAGTGTGTTTTCCCGAGAGGTTTAAAAATGCACTTTTTAATATTTTTTTAAGAACTCTACGTTTAATATTATGAAATAAAACTTATATATTCAGAATCAGCGATTTATTGGTTTGTATGAACATATATTTTTAACTTACTTCTTCAAACTTCGCAAATTTATTTTGTGGTATCATTTTTCATATAATGAATAACTTATTACTTTGTATAAAACCACTATATTTAAAACAATATCAACATGTTTCGACAACAATGTTGTCTTCATCAGGATATGTTACTATGATACAATAAATGAAAAACAAGTATAGACAAATTAAAATAAATTATAACATAGACAAAATATTAAAAAGTAGAGGTGATTAATTACTTACTAATCATAAAAATAGTTATACAAAATTAAATTTAAAAATTATTTAAGGAAAAATAAAATTGCATTTAGATAATAAAATTTTTTAAGAATAATTAATTAAAATAATTAGTCTAAATCAAAAAATCAATAATTATAATTAGTTGTAAGTATTAATAAGAAAATAAATTTAAAAGATGGCTATTTTTAAAAAAGGTTTGGTTATTTATAATATTTAATTTACTATTAATGCTTTTTCTAATTTCTAAAATTTCTAAATTATCTAATTGTATGCCCGTAGTGTTAGTATGTAAAATTTTAAGACCTGTATTAATATCAAAAGAATGACTTGTTTCCAAAATATGGTTGGCAAATTCAGAATAATTATTATTATTTAAACATCTTATATGTTCCTTAACTCGAATGTTAAAATTTCTAGAAGTTTTTCCAATATAAAAAAAGTTACAATCATTACAAATTAATTTATAAACCCCAGATTTGTTCAAAAAATCACATTTATCCTTATTATTTAATATATAATTTTTTAATTTGTTGTTTGTATAAAAAGCTGGTTGTACATTATTTGGCATGTTTTTAATTATTAAATTTGAAATGTTATTATTTAAAAATAAAATTTTTCTCCAATTATTATCATTTTCAACAACATGTGGATAGATAAAAGATCTAAAAAACTTTTTCTTATATTTTTTGTTTAACATATTGTCTATTAATTTTGAATTATAACCATTATTAATTGCAATTTGTTTAATAGTATTTAATTCTGTTTTAAAATTACTCAAAGATAAGGGAACATTAATTAATCTACTTAGTAAGGTATGAAAAGCTGCTAATTTTTGTGAATATGGATGATTAGATGTTTCATGTATAATGATATCTGTATATGTATCTTTACGAAAAATGTTAAGATGGGAGATTTATTAATTATATTTTATTTAATTATATTTTTAAAGCCATAATATTTTTCACTGGAGTTCCTTATTTTGAATGTTTTACGAATCTCAGTTGCATATCGGTGTGGAGTTGAAGATAAGCATTTTGATGGATTTACCGCATGTATTTTAATATTGTGGTATGAATGAAAACCTCAAAACGTGGACTTTTAACGAAGTGTTCGAGTGATATGAGCCAGGAAAATGGAGACATCAGCTTCTACTAAAATTTCCATTGCACCCCCCCCCCCCCTCCCCTCCCACGCCACCCTTTTTGTTATTCGCGTCGTTTATGTGAAAGAGGGATAGGTTGTTGCAGAACTATTGGCAATTATTTATCTTTAACTGAAAAACAAAATTTAAAAAATTGCTGAAACAAAACTTCCCATAGAATCAGCTGAAATATATCCTAATATTTATTGGTCCGGTAATCGTCATGAACAGGCCAGTTCTGAAGTGCCACCAGTAATGGGAGGTCTGGAAATGAAGCATATTATTGTTAGGTGTCTAAGTGCAACTGTCTATTATAACTGACTATGAATTTGACTGTCGGGAATTAATTTCTCCAGCAGCTACCGACTTCGTCCGTGAACTACTTAACATAAAAAAGGCGTCGAGAATTCTTGCCAAGTTTTTTTTGTTCAGTAGCCATCTGTCTCGTGAAATTACGAATGTTAAAAACCTCAATCCGAAAAGATGTTTCCGCGATAAAAACTTGCGGAAATAAATAAAAAATCTTTTCGTATTTTTTATATTGCCTTTTCATAATGTAAATATTAACTCTTTGGCTTTAGATACGAAGTTTAAGGGATTGGATTTGAAATAAAAAAAATTTCACATTGGTATTTTCTGCATCGTTCTGGATTAGAATATACTGACAGTGTTGCCTTTGTGAGAGACCTACATTTAGAGTTTAAGGGCAGCTTGTAATGGCTATATTAAAGTTGAGTGATCAAATCTGAATAGCTAAACAGGCTTTTTTTTAGAGAATATCACGCGAGCATCCCAACAGTTTCTAATAAGGAACTCCAGTGAAAAATATTATGGCTTTAAAAAAATATGTTCATATTGACCAATAAACGCTGATTATATAAGTTTTATTTCATAATATTAAATGCAGAGTTTTTAAAAAAATCATTACAAAGTCCATTTTTAATTGGGTCGTAAAAACACGCCGTCAAGTTGGCATTATGAAAATTTTTGTAGTTACGTCACTGTTCGACGTGTCATGACATCACCGTAAAGTCATTGTATGGGAATGTATAATGTGACACAAGCCATCGTATTAATTTATTCGTTTATTTACGAACTGTTTAAAGAGATTTAGTTGTTGTGTTTATTGAAACATTATTTAGGCCTGAATAATGTTTAAAAGGTACCTCTTCTTAGTTTATCTCTATTATTGAAAATATTAAAAAAATACTGCCCAAAATAAATAGTAATGCTACTTCTATTGAGAATACTTCGAACAACGGAATTCAAAATGGCGGCAGTTAATCAGCTGATTGCCCGATCCTATAGTAATTTTTCGGGAGTGATGACGTCACACTATTCACCATACATATGGTGGTTTTCGGGGATCTTGAAAAATTAAAACTTTGACAATTATTTTAACTATTAAAACTAACTCTAAAAATAAAAATATGCAATTATTTAAGTTAGGAGTTCATTTTTCATTAAAAAAAAATTTAAAAAATGGACTGGAGTTCTCTATTATCCGTATTCCTCCATTGGGGTAGATATTTTGTGAAGTTGATGAAAAGCTGGAAAAGGAAGGAGATGGGGAAGATGAAAGTTGGGAATTACATGACTATTCAGTTCTGGTCAGTAAATAGGTACGCCTTTTGCTATTTCAAGCAACATCGCTATTCTGAATGGCGGTCTTTCATCGGAGAGATACTGAGAGAATATAAGTACCTACCTATATCTGATCTGAAGTTTGCCGTTTGCAGTTTGCTACTCTTTGCCGCTGGTAGCAAGAAACGCTTGTTACCTATTGAATTCATCAAAAATGACAAACGTATGTTTGTGGCATATCATTATATTCATTTACATACCCACATTATTACTATTAGATTAATCGCTTGTGAATTAATAGCAATGTATGTACAGTAAAGGTAAAGGGTGTTTCAGCACGTCCCGACAAACTCTAAACAGCGATTCCTGAGTTTATTTTAAGTGAAACTGAATTTTATATTTTTATCGAAAATTATGTAAATTAACGGAATGGCTCCAGCTTACTTATGGGAACTGTGTATTCCTCAAAATGCTAATTCTCGACAGTCAACCCTTAGGTCAGCAGCGTCATCAGGTATTGGAAGGCTGAAAGAATCAAAGCGTAAATCAGATACTAAGTTCGGTGAGTGTCAGAATCAAAAGGGTGGAATAAATTCCTACATTTTTGTTTTTTTTTTAAGTATGTTTATTCAGTTTCTTTTAATTTTACAATATTTATCTTTAAAATCTTACAAAACTGATCAATCAGTTTGATTGTAAGAAATCTCTTATTTTTCCTATTTAATTAATACTATTATACTTTTATGTTTTACATTGTAATAACT
Organism: Limnephilus marmoratus; assembly: GCA_917880885.1. Classification (NCBI taxonomy): domain Eukaryota; kingdom Metazoa; phylum Arthropoda; class Insecta; order Trichoptera; family Limnephilidae; genus Limnephilus; species Limnephilus marmoratus. The sequence goes on along the minus strand of OU862920.1, from coordinate 36,536,182 downwards.
GTGTAAAATCTAAAATACTAATTATTATAAACTACTAATTATTATAATGTTTATGAATACAGTGTGTGATAGTAATTTCCAGGTATTTGATCAATATTCGATCTGGGTATTTGTATACAATATTATTTGCTTTCATGTTCTACGGAGATAGAATGATTTAACTTTTTTTTGATATTTGAACAAGATGTCTCATTTTTAATATTTTCAGGTAATGCGTTAAATATTTTCGGAATTCTATGCCTCTTTGTTCTATCACCGTATACATTTTGAGATTTATTAATAATAAACATTTGTGCTTCTCTATGCCTAGTAGGGTAGTTGTGGTTTACAGGTTTTTTGAATTCTGTATTCCAGAATTCATCTAGCGTTAATTGATAATCGACCTTACTGTGTATAGAGAGGACATTACACAAGGAGAATTTTTTTTTATAACCGCCTTCACATAATTGAACTTTTTTTTTGCCTGATATCAATTTTAGGAAACGGATTTGTAATTGTTCTATTTTATTTAAGTACGTTTTGTACGTTAATCCGTAACTATTTATTCCGTATCCTATAATTGATTCTGCTAATGCGTTGTATATACAGTATAATATATTTCTATCAACAAAGTTTTTTAGGTAGTAAAATTTCTCTAATATGAATCTTAATCTATTACATACATTTTCAATATGATTTGACTAGTTAAAATTGACATCTATTGTAAGACCAAGGTATGTATATTGGTACACTTTTTCTATGATTTAATAATGATCACAGACTAGACAAAATTGAGAGCTAAACTTAAAACTCGTCTTTTTAGTCAATCATTTCAAACCTTTTACCTTCATCCTCCGCGACTCTGCCAATAACTAAATGTTAAAAAAAAACGAGTGTGCTTTAGACCACACGACTGAAGTAAAACTTTACTAACTTATATCTCCCTCTCAACTTCCGTTCGCCTCGCCCGATCACAATTTTCGTAACGCTCTCGTCACGCATTCACCAGCTTACTCCCAAAGTCAAGCGTGCGTAAAGAAGTTATACTTCAAAAACCTAAACAATTGACGATAATTTTTATCATTATTATAATTTTAAACTTTATATTATTACATGGTGTATTATATAGCGTTTATGAAGTTATATTTAAATGGCGCTCTATTAAAATTATCCAATTATTATTTTTATTATTATTCGTAACCGATTTTTTTTTTGGTAATTTTTATTTAATTAAAATTAAAAAAAAAACTTTCACATGACGTCACTGGTAACTTAGCCGAATAACCACCCAACCCTTAACTCACCCGAATTGTCCAATTTCTACTGTTTTTGAAAATAAAAATTATCCGCAGACCAAAATGCCTTGTGCATTTTTACTTCAAATTAATAATCCCAGGAATTACGTGCATACACTTTGTACATAAAACTGTTGTGTTGCAAGTCGCTAAGTTCTTGTTCGTCTTCAGTCCGAAAATGCGACAAGATTTGATTAGGAATCCTTGAAATTCGCTTTCGAGCAGTTGTTGTCAATTAACCGCCTTTTCCACCACCGGGAAGCGAATCGTCACAGCTCCGTCTAAAAACTCGTTTGGCTCGTTTAAAGCAACACTGCCGCTTAAATTGTACGTAATTTACATTTTGAAATGTTTATCATATCAGCCTGATAAAGACGAGAGCTAAACGGTACGCGAAATTGCGTGTTTCGACGGCAATAATTAGTTAGGATGCGCCGAGCACACTATCGGATGTTCCAATAATACATCTGGCAAGAATTCCACGAGAACGTAAACATTCGGTTTATAATGAATTTCGTGAAATATTGCGTTTGGTATCTTTCTTTATTATTATTACATGTTCTCTTATCGAAGTTTATTAATAAACGAAAAGCGGTATGAAAGTGATTCAGTCATGTTGTCACCATCATAAATTAATACAAGCAAACATATGAACCAAAATAAGTGTTGTGTATATATTACATAGCAGAAATTTTTTAACGAATTGATTGTTGGGTAGTGTAGGTATGGTTGTACCGCTGAGAGTTCAGTGGTAACTGGTAACCTCTCTAACTGATTCGTGCGTCGTTTATGTGATAGAGGGAGAGGTTACAGAAGAGCTATCGGCAGTTGTTTACACAGCGCGCGGATGTGTCGGTTAAAAAAATCCCGCGGATCTCCAGTACCGGCACCTGTGCCTTTCTCACCTACGCTCTTTAAATTTGACAACGCCGCATGACACACGTTTGTTGTCCCAGTGGCGTGTGTGTATTGAGCCGGTGTGGGTCCCAGTATGTGAGTGTGCGCGCACCCACACCGGGCCGCGGAGGTAGCCGTGTTGCGGGCACTCCTCAGGGCTGCCACCTGCTCGGGCCCGGGTAACAATACCCACTAACTCCTAAGTCAACGGAAACCTCAAACGTTTCTTATATTCCTATAGCATGTAATTTACCTTGCCCCAGAACCCGAACCTATATCACTCAAAATCTGGTACAACCAGTTTTAAGATAAAATGTGTCTCCTTATCAGTTCCAGTGTTTTTTGTTTTAAATATTTCATACAGTCTTTTTTACTTAGAACCTGAATGAAATGATGACGATCGAATGATTTCTATAGCGTTATTTCGTCAAAAAAACCACTCAATAGCGATTTACAAATTATTCATTTCTAAATTTAACCTGTATTTATATTAAAAGTGGCTTATAACTAAGATTGATAACTAGTGATTTTTATTATTAATTATTGTAAAATAATGTATTGATTAAAATTATTTTGAATGGTATCGTTTGTTGTATGTACACCATACAAATCGATAATCATTGTGAACCAAAGTAGAATACCATTTTATCATTAATCCAAAGTTAAATTTGTATCATTCTTGACTGTTTATCCCACTAATCTGAACTTTTCAACAGCACGAAGACAATTTTTTGAAAATATGCAAAAATACCATGTATGCTCATTTTAGAGATAATATGTACTTGTAATAATATCACACGTATCTATTATTTTAATAAAATTTTAAAAATATACTCGAACATACTACCCGACAATCGTCCTAGATTAATTATAACGCTATGTTATCAAAACATTATTTATTGTTTTGATTTCTTGCGAGTTTAAGGACGAGCGAGTAAAGAACAATTGTTCTGATGTTCTCCAAAATTATTTTGCATAAATTATGATTAATTACAATTTACTTCGCTTGTGCCTAAAATAGAATTTCCATACACTGTACATGTACATCATACCTGAAATATTGATTTCATTCTAAATATTTGTTTAGTTTAGGATACCAGATTAAGCCGATTAACCTTGCCCCAAGGGAAATTTCTGTTCCCACTTGTCTATTGATTTTTCCGAAGCATGTATGAATTCACTTGCGCCAACTTAGCAGACGCGCGCCTCTTATCTTTGAGAGCGCAGTATTCCCATGAATTAGATTAAATAGTAACATGTTGTGTTTCTTATCATCGGCACTTGATGGATTTCCGATGAGTAATGTTTATTTTGATAATACGACGAAATAACTTTTTACAGTTAGTCTTTTTTCCCTTGGAAAAGATGTTGCAAAAAAAATGCATAAATTCGTTAGGTGCGTCCAAAATTCTAAAACCGCGCAAATGCCAAACCAAATACCTACGACGTATTGCTGTAGATGATAATAATATTTTATACTGTTGAATAAAGATAGGTATTTTGAATTTTACTTTCGTGTCTAATTATTTACTACTCTAAAACTAGCTGCTAATGCTTTTAAATGTCAAACAATATTATCTACATTGTTTACAATCTGATCAAATGTTTCAAGAACACCAAAATCATTCAGCGATTGGGAAATTTGTTCAAAATTGGCTACATGGTAACGAAATTTGGATTAGTTTTTTTTTTGTATACATTTGCGTTATATTTTTTTCCATCCAAGTTTAACTTTTTTATTTATGACTACTAAATAAAAAAAAAACAGAGTTCAATTCACGCGCGGTAGAAGTGAACCCTTCAGAAAAATAAAGAAGAAAAGTGTGGGGAGGCTACGAAGCACCGCAAAAAGAGAAAACCAATCTCATTCTCTCGTAGGCTTAATCCTATACGTGTATGTGTTTGCCTCTTTTTAGTGTCGCGATTTTAAGTTTCATAGAGTTTCAAATCACAACGGTGCTAAAGAAGTTTTCACTTCAAAAGCTTACTCTTTATGGATGGAATAGTATTTTATTTAGTCATTGATAATTTGATAGTAAATACTTGTTGGACATCTATTGAATTCTTATCTGCTCTGAATTCATTGTTAACCGAAATGAATACAAGGTCGATCTAAGCGATGTGAAGTGACTCGTCACATAATATGAGATTAGGAAGAGACATGCAGATGATTTAGACACGCACGGCATATGAAAAAAGAAAGGAGAAAGATTATTATTTTTTGTAATATTCAGTAGCATGCAAGATCACCGTCAAACTCTAATATAAACACAAATAATGAAACCGAGAAAAGAGGAAGCGGAATCGGAAGGCCATATCTTCCAACAGTGGTTGTGACTAGAGATGATGTGTGAATATGAATGAAACAAGGATTGCTTGCCGAGAAAGATGTTTGCAGCGTGCCATCATTGCTATTAATTAAATATTGTTAGTAAGTTAATGATTTAAAAAAACGACTGTGCTTTAGACCACACAACTGAAGTAAAACTTCTTTAGCTCCATCAATATGATAAGAAGAGAGAAAGAAAATGTGCACGCGCACTACTCTCTCTTGCTCCTACAGTGTGATACAGACAATAGGCCTGCACTGAGTCTTAGATATACGAAACGTAACTGGCTATGAGAGAAAGAGAGAAATAAAATGTGTGGAAATAAAAATAAAACCTCTCTCTCCTGCCCCTACAGTAATATACGAAACGTAACTTTCTCTCTTCACTAACTTACATCTTATACCCCCTCAACTACCGTTCGCCTCGCTTTTTGTAACGCTCTCGTCATGCTTTCACCAGCTTACTCCCCATGTCAAGCGTGTAAAGAAGTGTAAAGAAGTTTTACTTAAAAAGTAAAGGGAAACTGACGTTTGAATGTATAGATATGGATTGCTACGGATTCAAAGTAGTTTGTAACACTCCCCTCTTATCCCTTAGTAGTCTTACAGTACACCAGTGTATCTATATCCTAAATTAAATACGATGGATTACACTACTACACTATCCCTTTTGAATGATTCTACTGCTTTTGCCAGTCTCTTATATAAAAAATATCGTTTTTCCTTGAAATTTATATAACATAAAAATTTATAAGGAAAACCGATATTTTGAGGAAATCTACGGAATAAATATTGACTGTATAAATAAATGCCAAAAGCGTGCAACAAATTAAAACCAAACCGCAAAAACCTTTCGAAATGGTGAATCACTAATCCTGTTGATCGAAAGAGGATTAGAAACGGATGAACAAAGGATCAACGAGAATCCAATAAATTCCTACCTACCTTTGAATAAAATTCGCATAGGTATTCAAAGATATCGCTGTATCTGGACATAGGCTTTGTCGTTATATCTCATTTCTGAGGCACAGAATTTAAAATTATTCGGTTCAAATGACGAATTAAAATTAAAAATTTATAACGCTGATTCCGAAATTTATAGTTTCATTAGTGCATTAAATAAATTAATTTTAAACATTGAAAAACTAAGAATCGAAACGCACCAGCTCGGCGCTGACGTCATAAACAACCGCCTGGGAAGCAATCAAAGACGAAATTGACACATTAGATTCAAAATCGCTTGGCGGATAGGATTGAAATGTCTCAACATTATTGAATCAATTTTTTGTATTTCTTGAGCATTAAGTACTCGAAAGTAACATTTTCTTGACATTTTGTTTTAGTAATTATAATTCTTCAATCCAGGATGTGGGGAGGATAGTGCAATCCCATACGTCCTATATTGTTTTACATATTTATATATTTACACGGTAAAGAAACAAGTACATAATAAGAAAAATAAAATACAGTTTGATAATGCCTTCAGAAGGCGAAACAGCTGTCACGCGTAACAATAATTACACAGCAGAACCTGTTTAAAAATAAACTGTTTTTATTAATTTAATAATAATATTATTGATTATATAATAAAAAAATAAAAATTAAAATGGAGTTCTACAAATTAAACTTGATAACAATAAATAAGAAAAATAAAATAAAAATAATAATTAAAAATGTGTGCAGTTCACACGGGATAGAAGTGAAATCTTCAGAAGAAACTATGAGAGAATGAGAGAATGAGACGAATGCAGAGTATCAGGAGTAGGATGATTGTGGGCTTTATTTATTGTAATATTGCTACAAAGTTTAAAAATCATTTTACATTTGCACAAAGAGGAGGCCGATCGGATACAAAGCACCGCACTAAGAGGACACGAATCAGTCTATCTCATTCTTTCGCAAGCTAAATCCTATAGATGAATGTGTTTGTCTCTTTTTAGTGTCGCTAGTTTTCGTTTCATCGAGTTTCAAATCACAACGGTGCTAAAGAGGTTTTTACTTCAAAATTAATCATCCATTATTATGCAGAGCGTGGTTTTGAAGAATTTTATTTCACATGTACATTTGTGACTTAATTTTCACTTATCTGCTCCGGGTTTTGACACACACTTGTCATTCACTAGCAATCTTTAAACTTTTAAGATTTTATAATAAGATTGTTAACTTGTAAGGTAACTTAAAAGTTTTAAGATCGCTAGTGAATGACACGAATGTGTCGAAACCGGTAGCAGAAAAATAAAAATTAAGTAACAAGTGTACATGTGAAATAAAACTCTTCAAAGCAAAATGATTGAATCAGTTTTATCCTTTCATCGAGCCTATTGATTTCAGTAACATAACCCCATTGTTTAGAACTAATTCGAAGTCAGCCAACCGTTGAGTGACAGTGATCTGCCTCAGTCTGTGTCTAGTTCTAGTGAATATTCTTAGAATGTCTCGAATGGCTCGGTTCCCGCTGCTGCAGTGGTGCGGGGTGCCTCGCACGAGGTTTGACCACAACCCGCAGCCTCGCGCGGTGGACTCGTCTGTATATTGTGTACTTCTTGGCTAGCATTCAAGCGGACATATCTGTACTTATATTCTGTACAATTTATACAATTGACGGCTTCCGACTCGACTAGCAATCCGAAGATCGCGGGTCCAAATTAATTTGATTGATTTATGTTATTTCGAATTTTTTTCATTCAAAATATCATATAATATATTTGCGGCACGTTTCAGAGTGGAAAATACTCTAGGGATCTCCCTGGTGTAAGAAAAGCATTCAGAATTTAAACGTTTTTTTAAATGACTTTAGCCGTGTTTGGTGACGAGATCTGCGGGTACTTCCTTATATCCCCGTTCCCCATCTCTGTCTTCCTCTCTCCACTAACCTCAACATACCCCAATTAGGGATACCACAGTCTCACTGGCTCCAGACAAGAGCTGGAACAAAGAGCAGAAATTCACATAAAAAAAACAGTGTAATAATACTAAGGGCCAGATGTTTCACAAAAATCCAAATGGCCAATCCGCGCCATTTTGTTTTTTTTTTTTTTACATTTGAAAGGACCCTGTTAAACGCCGATTCTAAGTACGTTTCAGCTATCTACCAAATTGTGATAAGCTCAAAGCTGACAAGCTTAACAACATGGTAGTTGTATACTTCTGCTGATCACAATTTGTTCAAGAGCTGCAACAGACTTAAAGCGGTGACCTTTCAACTGCCAAAAACACAAAAATTGCGCTGAATGGCCAATGACAATGATGACAACGTTACATTTGCATTTCTGTGAAACCGTCCCAACTTCATATAAGAGTTTTTAGAATTATATGCGGGGATATATTTTCTTTCTTATTCTTTTTCTTGTTTCTTCTGCACTTTTTTTTCTTGCACTATTTCTTTTTCTAGTATTTCTATCATCAGGGTAATCTTTACTTGCAGGCTGCATCCCGTAACCGTACTCTTACCGTTCATGTAGATACCAGCAAGTGCGGCGTCTTTATATGTTACGCTTTACATCAATCTTCGTGTTTAAAACTTCTTTGAACTATATGATTTGAGCTTTATCGAGTTTTGAGGTATGGATTTTAAGTTTTGTAGAGAAACTCGAACAAAATTTTAAGTTCTTGTCTGGGTTGAAATCAGAGATTTTCGAATTCAGATGGAAGCAGTAATGATCCTCTTACTTTGAACGTCAAGTGTGCAAAATTTCATCACGATTTATCAATTCTGCTTTAAGGGATGGGAAAAGGGGCTGGGAAAATGGCTGGGGTGGTTTTTTTTAAATTCTCGTGTAGACAGTGAACTTTCTCTTATTTTGGAGGTTAAGTGAGCTATTTTCATCAATCTCGAGATTTGTATAGAAATCCAATCCACGTCACCCGCCACAAACATACAACCTGATGTATTAGATAGAAGAAGATGTAACAAAATATTCGCTGAGAAAAAAAACATCCTGAAAATTGTTTCAACGTTTAATAACCGAACAGTTTCACAAATTAAGGTTTTCAAAATCATATTTACTTAACGTAATTTCAATAGAAATAAATAATTTCAATTGTAGGTACTAAATTAAACTATTTTACTTTCCTGAATATTTTAAACTCATTTAGATACCGAAAATATTCATTAAAATTTGCCAGGATTGACAAAAGTTAAACAACGAAAATCTAAAAAAAACGCTGTCAAAAATTATTGCAAAAAATTGAAACAATAAAAATTCATCTCGGTACCTAGTACCTACACAGACTTATTCAAATGAAAACTATTTTTTGTTATGATAACAAATTCTCACGGAGCGTGTAAGATTAGCCACAGTTAATCACAGATTATAAGTAAACGTATGATTAATCTTTTTATCTGAAATTGAGTAATCTTTATACTAACTTTATAGCCTTGTTTATGGAATGTCGTGACTCACATACTTAACTTCGACAGAATATATTTATTTTGTACCTACTCGTAATTGGCCAAACTGTGCGTTTCATTTTGGGCGTCTCATTTACGGTAAAGTGTTTATTCATTTATAACTATTCACATATTTTAGTGAGGATTTCGAAAAAATGGGAAAGTAGAGTTGCGCTAACGAAAAAATAAAAAAATGCAGATTTCAAGGCGCCAGAGCTCACTGTTCGAAGGCATCTGCCATTTTCGAAAAAAAAACTGATTTGTCTCATTTTATGGTGCTGATTGTTGAGTTTCGTTGAAATTACGAAAAATATTTACGAGGTAGAGTCACGTAGGGGAACCGTACGCAGAGTGTAAGTGTTTGCAATGATATTTCCTTAATTCAGTAGCGTTTTGGGTCGCATTGAAGCAGGATACGAGTACAGTGAATCCTAATTTGAAAATAAAAAATTGGTAGGTATATTACTGTTTTTTGTGCTTTTTTTTCTTAAATTTTGTCATCTACTATTGACATGTTTGCCTACCGATGTGTGCTATTGTGTAACCAACTGAGTCAGAGCGATGTGGTCTATGATAATTTTTGGTAAAATATTATTAGTTACACGGGTGCAAAGTCATAATTCTATTAAAGATAACCACTAATCTGATTTGAACACTTCCCTACGGTATGCGAATACTTACCCCGCACGTGGGGTAAGTGTTCGTAATCAACATGCATGTAAACATTTTTATATAACTTTTTGATTTATGAACTATATAAGGTTTTTATGTTTGTTTGAGATGCCTTAATGATCAATCATATCAATAAACAAAAAAATAAGCAAAATACCTGAAGCGTTTTAATACAAAAATCCCAATGTAAAAACTGCGTACTGTTACCCCACGTGACTCTATATAGTTCATTGCTAAATGAAACTTAAGAGTGTAAATATTATTATCATATTGCAAAAGATTTATTTATGCATAATCTTTAAAGTGTTTGGCTAACGCTCATAATTTCCAAAATAAATCAAATAGATAGACACATAAATAATGCATAATTTCACAATATTCTTATCCTCTTTTTTTTACATATGCGATGGTATTCGTTTTAATTTTTTCCAACGCTATCAGAAAGTTTTAGCTGAGAGGTTTTATTTATCTCGTTCTCGGAATTGTTACACCGTTTTCTATCCAGCATGTGAACTATGTCAGATCACGGCGACTAGAACATAGACATAAGCAATACACAGACATAGGCATGGATCAAGGTAGAACAGAAAGCCAGCAGACTGTTGACTATGAGGTTGATTCCGCGACTAATAATAAAATACACTTCTAGGGGTCGCCGTGGTTTATTGCAGGGATCGATGACTGTTTGTTTGCGAGCCCGCGCTTAGCTTGGTTAAGCTCCTTTCACTAAGCGTTGCGCTTTTTTGTATACTGTGATATGTATCTTATTTACTGAAGATTATAATATCTTACTAATATTATAAAGGCGAAAGTTTGAATGGATGTATGTTTGTTACTCTTTCACGCAAAAACTACTGAATGGATTTTAATGAAACTTTACTGTAAAATAGCTCATACGTTAGAATAACATACAATGTCATTATGAAATTTGTACAAAAAAAATTGGAATAGGTGGCAGCTGTTTAAAAACTGAATGTACCGGGAATGAATCTATAAAATGCGGGAGGGGGGAGGGGAACCAGGGAGGGGGGAGGGGAACTCGGAAGGGTGATTCGCGTGAGGGGAGAGGGGAACCTGAGATGGGAGGGGGTGGGGAACTCGGGAGTGGGATTCGCGGGACAGGGGAGGGGTGGGAGTGGAGTGGGGAGAGAGAAGGTGGAAGAATCGGAGTGGGAACGCGAGAACACTGAAGGGGACGCGGGAGAAAAAGGAGAGGCGGAAGGGGAACGGGACGAACGGGAAAGGAAACGCAGGGAGAAACAATTTCTTTATTAAATGACATGGCAATGTATGCCGGGAACCAACTAGTATTGAATAAAATACATGATAAAATAAAAACTTATTTTTTTATTGAAGAAGAAGATAACAATAATAATCTAAACGAAAATATGAAAGAGAACAATACACAGAAAAACAGAAAAAAGACAATGGTCGCAACTGAAAAAAAAAAACAGTGAAATTGGTTAACGTGCACGCCCCGTTTAGACGAGAGGTCTGGGTTCGTGTCCCAGTTGTCATATTTTCGTTTAGATTATTAATGTTATCTTCTTCGTCAATGATATATATTACGTTGATGGGAATAACATTCAAAAGTTATAAAAGAGAGTTTTTATTATAAAAAATTGAACTTATTTTTTATGTTGTGCTGAAAAAAAGGCATTCATATAAATTTATGTTAATTTTTTTTGTTTTGTTTTGGTTGGCCAAGGCTGATTGACAGTGCTAAATCATGTTAATCCATTTGAATTTAAATTTGTTAATAAGGATAATATGATTTCCTAATAGATATTTGAAGATGAACACATTTTAAAATGTTTTCGTTTTTAATATTGTGTTTGATAAATTTTTGTTATTGTACCGTTGTAATTTTTTTAATACCTATTTAAAATAAATTACGTCTTTACAGTGTTTTGCAAACATTTTAAAACACCTACTTCTCCTTTTTCAAAAGTCTTCTGGTGTCCAGCTTTAGACATATCTAGGCTTCGCTAAATTTTCCAGCTATGCGGATTCTTGACGGATTAAAATCTTAGTAAACTAAGTTAAATATTTAAACCTTATAAAGACACTGGAACCAGCGGCATTCCGACCGAGTAGTGACCTTTTTGTCAATATAATCAATGATAACTAAACAAGCGTATAAGATTGTAAAATCTATTGATAAATAAATGTTTTTATTATTATTATACATCGATGATCATGTTGTATAATGATAAAGTTTCCTAGAAGAGCTTACCAACATTAGCAGGACGAACACACCGATATATCAATAACGAGACGAGTTTAGTCCTGGCTTAGGACGATTCGACGTATGTAAATAGCAGTGGGTCGGGCTCGACAACCACCGATTGTGTATGCGTGCCTATCCAGTGGGGTATTATGGGATTATATGGTTATATTATACGGTCAAGGCGGGCGGGATTACGCAAGGACGCGAGTGTTATGTTGCCAGGTCGGGTGCAGGACCACGGACCACTGAATAGGTGCACTGATAGAAGCGCGTTACGGGCGTGTCCGTGTACTCGAAGTAAGCTGTGAGCGAAGTAAGTCCATATTTTCTGATCAAGTATTTCTTGATCAGAAAATTAACTTTATTTGCCTCTCTGGGAACTGGGAGTCGGCTTACACATTAAAATTATTCCCCGAAAATAGTTTTATTTAAAAAATTCCCAATGAGTTTAGTAAAGCTCTATCGGGAAGGTCACCATCATTCTATCAAATAAAATTATTTTTACACGAGATATACAAAAATTTGAAATTTCCTGAAAGATTGTGTCACTGGTTAATAAAGCTGTTGAGAAAATATCCCTTAGAGCAGCAGGGGTACCCAACCCAAATCGTTTGGTGGGCCAAAAAAAATTTACTCTGCTTAGGTGGGCAACACCGGGAAGGTTGTTGTTATTTTTTTACCTGCAATTGGGTGTCCAAAGAAGCCGTTACTGTGAAACCTCGACCTTCAATGCTAGAAGGCATAAATTGACTATACACAATGTGTGTCCATTGCTAGTCCTCCACTTATTAAAATCAGATCAGTTGCATTTGATCTTCCGAAAAATGTGCGGAAAAATATACTGGTTTGAATTGATTGCGAAAATAAATTTCTAGCGCAGCCATAAATCAAAACTCTCATCGAGAGTCCGAGGTCTAACAACAAGAAAGTTCTAATTTCACAAAATATAATATAAATGTAATAAATTTACGAGAACGATTTTTGTGTTTTTTCATGAATACCAAAGACCAAAATATAGAAAGTTGAAAACCTCACTTTGGGCCGCTAAAAAATTCTTTAATTGGGCCGCATGAGGCCCGTTGGACGCAGTTCGGGCACGACTGCTTTAGAGCATTTGTCAATATTTTTTTTGTTTGTTGCTGAAAGCTTTAGGTTACTGGGTAATGAGTTGTAATGCGTGTATGATGTAAGGAGATAATTCCAAATTAGCAGGTAAAACCCGCTTCCGCGGGAAAACTATAACGAAAACTTCAATAATTCTATTTGAATTTTATAGATGGCAGCACTTCCGTTTGTATCTATTACATGAAGCGAGTGTGTACGACAGACGCTAGCGTAATATAGATTTAGTTGTGTGAGACGATAAGTGTATTTGTTTTTTTTAACGTGTTTTGTGCTGGTGTATTTCGGAATTAAAAGCTGGGTTTGTGTTGATGTTTGAGGAATTGAAATATTTGTGGAATTAATTAGTGTTGATTTATTAATTATTTCTGTATCAAATCACAAAAAATACTGTCACGGTCTGGAAGTCAAAATCTCTTTTCGATATCTCCTGGTAATATGGCAGTGATTTGAAAATTAGGTTTATGACTTTTACATTATTGGGAGTTATTAATAACTGCAATATGATAATAATGTGAGCGAAAAAACAAAAAAAAATGGTGGTGATTTTTTTTTATGTTGCAAAATTCTTTATTTTACATTAAAGTATACCGCACTTGCATTATCGGTTCAGTGGTATGGACCTACCCGCCGAGGTGATTGGAGTATTGTCGGTGGAGACTGCTCGGCGCAGGTGTCTCGTTAGAAAGGGCTGAATGTTGAATCAACCTTCTCGGGTTCCTGCGTCTTCACTATTCATTCGGGGGTCGTACTTAGGGGTCGCATACTGAGAACAAAAATACTTTATTAATAATATGAAATAAATTCCTTGATTATTCGTTTTTTTATGTAACTTCATGGCGGGGGATACTCTTCACTTTGATGAATACCACCATTCAGAATCGAAACTTTGCTTGAAATAGTTTTAGGCGTGTTTGGTGACCAGACCTGAATAACCAGATACTTTCCAACCTTCCCCTTTCCCACCTTCTTGCCTTCTCCACTCGTTTCAGCTCCAACATACCTCAATTGTGGGTTCCATAGTCCCACTACATCCGTATGTAGGAAGCGGCTGAGCCCTTAAAAATAAAAATAAAATATATGTGTTAATCACTGTAATAACATTATATTTTAATATTGTATCAAAAGTTATCCTCCAGACACTCGTCTTAGGGTTGAGGTTTGTCCGGGTATTGGCGGCATTAACGCCTGCCTACGTACTGCGTGGTGGGCAGGATCGGGGAAGACTGGTTGAGGGAGATCTTTTGACCTCTCCAGTCTCTAGGAAAAAGGCCTTGCACCGCAGTAGGAGGAATGCAGTCCAACTACCTTTTTTTTTACATTAGCTCCACACAGGAGGCACCGAGGAAAACAATTTCCCCAGGGGCCTATGTCATCTTTGAGGATGCTGTGTGGAGGGTTTATTTAAGGGAATGGAAGGAGAAGAAGATATGATAAAGAATGAAAAAGGTATTAGGGTAGAAATTTGGGGGTCAGTGTGGCCAGGAGTGACGGACGTATGAATCTATTCCTCACACTGCGGTGCAATGCGAAGGGTCGGGAGAATCCGGCTGGAGAGGTCAAAAGGCCTCCCTCAATCAGTCTCCTCCGATCCAGCCCGCCACGCAGTGTTTGGGCAAACGTATCCGCCACCAAGACCTAGACAAACCTCATCCTATGAACCCGGGCACCCCTGCTAAATCACCAAACGTAGCGAACCACTTGGGGTGACCTGTGGCAGGGGTGTTGGTTGTCCAATAAATGGTTCCAAATTAACTACCTACTTCCACCTACCCACCCCATACTTTTTTCCTTCCCAGAGCTTCCCCTACTTCCTTTCCTAAAAATATCCTCCTTATAGCATCCCCAAAAATGACATTGGCCCTGGGGGGGCATTATTTTCCTCCTGGCCTCCTGTCTGGATCTAATGTAAAAAAAGATGCACGAATTCGAGTGATATTTTTTATCGTTAAGCCAATCTAAGGAATTTCACCTAAATTGATTAAAAAAGAGCTTACATGTCAATGAGGGTGTCTTTATTTCATCAATTCGTAGACATTTTTTTTACTTCCATCTGAGCTTTTTAAAAAACAACGAAGGCAGCCTTTACCGTCCACAAAAAACCTACCTTTACGATTTTGGTGTCCTATTAATAAAATAAAATAAACCTTAATACCCAAATATGGCAGAATCCATTTTATTAAATGATATCCACGTTAATGTATTTTAGAGCTGCGTGGGAATCGAACCCATCTTCTCAAAGTTAAGTGATTTGACCACTATGCTAATCCTCTCGTTTGAATTCGACGAAATAATTATTTTCTCAATCGACACTGCGATTATACCCGTCGCCAATATTTAGAAAAATTGCTTTTAAAATGACAATCATTTGTCTAAATGCCAATCGAATACAACTTGTTTAAAAAAACAGATGTGCAATTCACGCGTGGTAGAAGTGAAACCTCCAGAAAACTAAAGTAGACAATAGTGGGGAGGCTACGAACACCGCACAAAAAGGATGCCGATTATACTATCTTATTCTGTAGAAGGCTAAATCCTGTACCTAAATTATCTGTTTGTTACTTTTAAGTATCGCAATTTTTCATTTCATCGAGTTTCAAATCACAACGGCGCTAAAGAAGTTTTCATTTCTAAAATTATGAAAGTATTCGTCCTTCTGATGATTTTATTCCTCTGAGTTTATACTTCTTATTTTGTGCAATCAACCACGTACCGCTGATAAATCCTTTGAGACCTCTCACTCTTTCTCACGAACTTCGCATGTGACAGAAAGTGACGTTGAACGAAGCTCTCAGTGGCAGTATCAACGTACATTCTCCCTTGAAAATGAATTATCGTTCATAAAAGGCTACGTTGTGTTAGATAAATTATAAGATTATACCTTGGGGACGGGATTCATCGGTAGCGTGGGATAAATCCTAATGCTGTTACCTACCTGTCTACAGAACCAATGATAAACTTGTAAAGGGACTCATTCATATACCTATACCTAATTCGTGTTCACCCACGTCGGTATCGAGATTCAACGCAACGGGCAAATCAAATGGCATAGACATATTAACAATTATGAATGCAAATAGGTTGATACAAGTTAAAAAGTTATTGAAGTGAAAACTTATTTATTATTTAGCACCGTTGTATTTTGAATTCGATGAAATGAAATATAGCGACATTAAAAAGAAACAAATCCATACATCTGTAGGATTTATCCTGCTAATCGGTCTCCTCTTTGTGCGGAGCTTCATAGTCTCCCCACTCTTGTCTATTTTAGTTTTCTGAAGATTTCACTTCTACCGCGTGTGAACTGCACACGTGTATTTTTTTATTGTAATCCATGTGTAAGTTTAAGAACTCATGTCTGTTTTATGTAGGTACTAAAATAAAAAAAAATAAAAAACGAGTGTGCTTTAGACCACACGACTGAAGTAAAACTTTACTAACTTAAATCTCCCTCTCGATTTCCGTTCGCCTCACCCGATCACACTTTTCATAACGCTCTCGTCACGCATTCACCAGCTTACTCCCCAAGTCAAGCGAGCGTAAAGGCCCGACCGTTCCGCCTCGCCAGTTTTCGTAACGATTTTCGTAACGCTCTCGTCACGCATTCAACAGCTTACTCCCCAAGTCAAGCTGGGAGGCCAAGGGGACACCGATGTCCCTATGAAATTTCAAAAAAATAAATTTTAATTGTGATTTTGACCATTGTGTATACAGAAATTGTATGAAAACAAGGTCAAAATCGCTTGCACCAATATCCCTATAGGTAGGGTAAAAAATTTCATTCATGTAGCAACTCTAGAATTTTTGTAATTAATTTATCTGTTACTTTAGACCGCTGTCAAAACCGAAAAGTCATGAGTTAGCATTTTTGTTCCTTTTTCAAATGCATATAAAGATATTTATTTATTATCAATCACCTTTGAAATGTGTTTTTTCACGTAGGATGTCTATTCAGGTTTATGTAAAAATAACAATATCAGTTCATTTTCGTATTTATACGGATATTTAAGTAAATTCGGGAAGCCAAATTTTCGCGCCTTTGTTCTTGGCTTCCCAGGGGTTTTAAAGAAGTTGTACTTCAATAAATAAATAAAATTATAATGCTTTCTAAAACAGTGCACTCAAATTTCCATATAAGCTTATCTCGGTTCTAATTGCTTTATATATTTACCCACATATTATATCTTCATTATATACATATTATTAAAACTTTGCCAGTTGATTTGGGCTCAGGTGAATTAAAAATGTCTAACTTATAATTGAACCGGGATATAAATACCCGCAGTCACAATAAAGTTGCCAAGAAAAATGTAATTTTATGATGTTTATTTCGAGGCAAAGCGATTGTGCAATGATTATTGTGTTTTTTTTGTGGAAGCAAATTTAATTATGTTACAAAGAAATCTTTCGTGTTTTCTGTTCAGAATTAAATACCCATTATGAAATATTAATATAACTCTTTTATAAATTGCTGGAAACAAGTTATAAAATGTTTTAATTCCATTCTTACTCAAAAACTCTCTTTCACTTCTTGTTCACATTGTACGAGTACTTTAAACTAGACCTTGTTTTTATTTGCGAATTTTAAACCGTTAATTTGCTGCAATACTGCTCCTAAGTGTTATGTTTAAGGATTACCATATTTTCATTTTGTAAGTGCGTGGGTTCCACTAACTGAGTTTATTACGATTCATGTTTACATGATTCATTTTATGCACAATTCGTCATGGCTTTCAGGATTCATAATCGCTACTACAAAATGCATATACCTACATGTTGGTAGGTATATCAAGTAGGCTGTACTTTTTAAAAGAAAAAGTTGGAGAGATACATAATTATAAAAGTTGGAGAGAGCGCGCTAATATTTAAAACGATAAAATTGAAGCGAAAATTGTGAAAATGTTTAATAAATCTTGTGTTTCGTTTAAAATAGACTAAAAATCTCGTGAGGAACGTCTAAAATAGCTTTTAAAGAAACACTGTGAATTTTTCATACATGTACTGTACACCTTCTAAAATAAGTGAAATGAACGTGTTTATAATAATTTTCGGAGAATACTTTGTGATTTTATCTATCGAGGAAAATTCAAATAATTTGTGTTTCGGCGTGGAACGCGTCTAGAAATAAAATACATAACAAAAATAACATACATTTTTTAAAAGCTTAAAAGCTTCAAATGTTTAAGGGAGATATGTAAGAAATCGGTGAAAATTCGGGTAGCGGCGGCTTAAAACGATTCTGCTTAGAGTTTTTGTACACAAATAATATTTTTTCCAAGTACCTACCTATTTCTATGGATATAATTTATGCGTATTTTCAAATTTTCAAAAACGTTACATTTTCTAAAAAGTTATTTTCTTTGTTTGCAGGTATGACCCCCCCTCTGTTTGTTTACACATTCACACACATACATAAACAAACTCGATAAAGGGTCTGCTAATGTGGTAAGTATGTAATTTTATTTCATAAAAATGATTGTCCATTTTTATCCATTGAATGCGTTGCGACTCATAAATGTAAAAAGCGATATTTTTGCCTTATGTTAACTGCTGGTAATCACTGTAATTCTGTGACCGATATATTATCTGCATTTGTAAAAGTTTGCTTTGCGAATTGTACCAATGTTTATTTATTGCGAAATGATATATTGCGTTTGTGTGGACAGGAAATCTAAGTGCATATTACCTATATATACACGTAATTTGAATGATACACATGTATTTGTTTTGTTTCCAGAGTATCAATATAATCTATAATAATGCTATATTTTATGATAAATGGAAAAATGAAATTATTTTTTTAGGTATTATCAATGTTTATTGTGTTTTTAACTGGTATATTGGATGCAAATGCCAGTTTTTTTTATGGTGAATATATTGTTATTTTTAGTAGGTAATATTAATTGGGATATGGGATATTCATACTATTGGAACTTCATGTTTGTGATATTTAAAATGGAATTTGAACACGTGAAGATGGAGTTTGGAAAGTACCTCCCTTTTCAGTCTGGTCATAAAACATCGTCATTTCATGCAACGTTTCTCTTAATATTCATCTGCAACTCCATATCTACCTCAGTGGAAAATGGTATTAAAATATCTACAAGGTCTTTTTTTTTTTTACCTTAATTGAAAACCTAAAAGTAAGATATTTGAATGGACATCCTTGGATTCAGAGACTTCACTTCAATTCAGCGTGAATTAGGAAACATAATCAAAAATATGGAAATATCTAAATATTACTAAAACTTATATTCTCCGTATTGAATTCACTGTTGTGTAGACCGCGATGAGAGCATCTGCGGAAATCAAGAATTGAACACGAAACCAAACCTTTTTATTCGACTCCCTCGGCGATGCAACACAAGCAACATTTTCTACTTTCTATGATGGTAGTAGGAGATTTTTGAACATTGTTGGGTTATTCGTAACCCGGGAATTTTTGTTTTTTTTTTGTTTTTTTTTTGTTTTTTTTGTTGTTGTTTTTTTGTTTTTTATTTTTTATTTTTAAATGCGGGCGTCGTTGATACTCCGTAGTTTTATCATTTAACTAGCTGAATTCCCCGGCATTATAAACCAACCAGTTTCGTTTTATAAATACCTACATATGTATAAATTTATACATCCCTGATATACATAGGTTCAGGCTGAACCAAAACCAAATGGCTCATGTATTGTGGTGGTATGGTTTTAAAACATTTATTTTTTAAATTCAAATTATAATAATGTCTAACTACAAAGTGAACAAAATTCCTATGAGTGTTAGAATAATTTAATAATACACTTAAATCTTATAAATACTTTACCATCGCAGAGCTTATTTATGAGGCTGACTCATACATCAAAGTTCATTTATAAATATGAATGGGAGACATGCAATAAAACTTTTGAATTTTTAGGGTATACTACCGAAGATATAAACTGTCAAAACGTTATTATTAAGTTCTTCAAATGTTTTAGTTTATTTTATGATTGTGACAGCAGTTTCGGCGTTGAAGGCAATTTTCAAACTGTTGAAAATGACCTTGAAAATCGAAACAGCAGTCACAACAATAACAAACTAAAATACTTGCATAACTCAATAACAACAATAATAAATTTGATTTTCATTATATTAACTTCTACGGATTAATCACAAAAAATTAACAATGTCAAAAAATTGGCACATTAAAGTAAGTATATATTTTATTAT
Source organism: Limnephilus marmoratus (assembly GCA_917880885.1). Classification (NCBI taxonomy): domain Eukaryota; kingdom Metazoa; phylum Arthropoda; class Insecta; order Trichoptera; family Limnephilidae; genus Limnephilus; species Limnephilus marmoratus. Next base: position 36,516,076 of record OU862920.1, on the reverse strand, counting down.
AATAGTAAGTATATATTTTATTATAATATATTATAATAAAATATAATTATAATATATTTTATTATAACAAGGCGTACCAACGACCAAACGCCTGTGCGTCTATTTAGAAAATCTATTTGTTCATTATATTGCATGTAGGTGATTAATTAATTAAAGTCTTGACATTATGGAAAATCTCGAAAACAGACTTCTCCGTTTTAATCTTCCAAAAACTTATTTTCGCAAATTTCAGATTACCGGAAAAAATATATGTAAAAAAAAATATATGAAAAAATATATAATATGTCATACGTACATAGTGTTAAGGGACGCACTTGACTTACTTTAAAGCGATACACAACCCTAATAATTTTTGTTTGCCTAAAACTCACATTTCAATCATTTCCGGCGAATTCGTAACTATAATAACTTTTTTTATTTCCATGCCGCACAAGGAATGCGAGTTATTTATATTTTAGATTAATAAAAATAGTACCTTACTATTAATATATTTTACGTACAACGATTTTAAAATTTTATAACGCGTTTATGAATTAATAACTTCGGGAGGACAACATGGAAACACATTTTAAATATTTGTAACACGTTCTTCAGAATTAATTGAAATGAACGCGGCAGAAAGATCGGATCTCCAGGCCTGCTCGAGTAAATTCGACCGTACAATCGTACAATACCCCGTGCCGCGGCGTATATTTGTTTCCACGCTTTCTTCACTTACGTCGTTAATTTTTAATACCACATTGTTTTTCTTCTTCTTCTTTTCTTTGAAACGGCAAATTCGACAGTAGGTCCGTCCAATAGACGGGTCGCGAGTCGCAATTTGTATACACGGCTTCTTTACTTACGACGTTAAGTTTCTAAATATATATATTAGGGTAGGTATATTGTCGTCTTAAACAGAATTTCTTGGTTATCCCATTATTTGGGGTAATAATTGTGAGTGAAAATTTGGTCTCCGGTGACTTTTTTTAAGGATTTAATAAAAAAAATGTTATTCTTCAAAACAAAAAAAAATAAACATTCTTCAAAATTGGAACTCGGTTACTCGGCCAATTCACCGCCTAAAACCTCACTCCAACCCTGCCTGCCAATAACTGCAGATTTTTTTACTGTTGTAAGTTGAAAAAAAAAGATCAAAAGAGTCAATGGAGACCTAAATTTCATTTACATTTTTTATTCCAATTAATGTCAGGAATCACAGCTTAGAGTAAGTCAAGTGCGACCCTTAAAACCCTGTTTTTTTCGAACTTCAGGTTAATAACCCACTCACGGTACAAATTTCTCATTTAAACATTCTTAACATTTGGAAAGAAAGGCGTACAAAAATGTTTTAAGGTTTTTTGGAGCAATTAAACATAACATTTTCAGGAATTTGTTTCAATACCACCGTATCTTTTATCATGCTATGTTGTGCTAAAACATCTGTTCTGCCATGCGTTACCTTGAACAAGTCGTGGCGACGACATTGGCTGAAGTTTTCAGGCACGTATAAGATAAGCCATAGAATTCCAAGAGCTATCAATAAAGTTATGCGCTACATTAAGACTTAGTATTGTAATCATTGCAGAAAGTCTGGTTTCTAGGCTATATCCATTCAAGAAAGTTCAATATATATGGTGCATGAACCTCGGATAAGTTCTATTTACTTAGACGTACCGAAGATTTTTTTTCTGGATGTGTTCCAGCAATTTACTTTCATATTTCTTTAGGTGCGGAGTCCGTACACCACTAGCATAATCCAGATAACTTCTTATAATGTTGCTTATAGCATATACTCGTAATTGACCAATTACTTTATCACTTTGACAGTAGCCAACTTATTTTTATAAAGTTCTCCAGAGTTATCATTTGGATGTTTGGTGAGGTCTCCTTGAACAACAAACTGACCCCCTACGTCTTCTTCCAATCAAGTTATTGTCACCCAATATTTCAACGTTGTCACCATACATTCAACGGTGTTTCTTCAACAGTTTACATTTCCCATAGCTATTGGTAACTTTCCTGATGTATCCTGAGGTGTTAATGATCTGTTAATGGTTCTAACAGCTTTCTCAGATATTCTATCCATATTGGGTAGTTACCTTGCTCGCTTGGGTTTTGGATTGGACCGTCCGCATCTATAACTACATGTAGGAAAGAAAAACAATAATTATTACGTATTTAAAAAAAAATCATGTTTGCAGTTCACACGCGGTAGAAGTCAAACCTTCAGAAAACTAAACTTCGAGAGAATGAGACGAATGCAGAGTATCAGGAGTAGGATAATTGCAGGATTTATTTATTATAATATTATTACCAAGTTTAAAAAATATTTAACATTTTATTCTACGAAGCACCACACAAAGAGGACACCAATTAGTATCTCATTCTCTCGCAGGCTAAATCCAATAGATATATGTATTTGTCTCTTTTTGGTTTCGCTCGCTTCAGTTTCATCGAGTTTCATATTAGTACAACGGCGCTAAAGAAGTTTTCACTTCAAAAAATATCTATGTTTTGCTTTTATCGACGATAAAAATTCTTTTTTTACCTCTGAAAGAATTAAGTTTTGTATTAGAACTGCTTCTGCTTTAATATATTGTTCCGATGCATTTTATGCACATATTCCGCTCACAGCCTTACTTGTTCTTCTTGTCAGGGTTCAAGTAGGAACTTAGTTTAGTTTATCAGCATGTAGAATTTGTTCGGCTTCTCGGCCGCCTCGGGTAGTCTTTTGAGATAATGTTGATGTTGACGTCGCATCCAAATAAACCGATGAACGCCAAAGCAAGTCTTCAACAAATGTTGCAGTCAAAGATAAATATTTAACGTTGTTGATTTTGTGCATTGCAGAGACCGAACTTCTTTGAAGTTTAAAATAATATTTTCAAAGAGAACCAACGCTGTGACCACTCATTAAATTTTGGTTTGTTAATTTACTTACGTTCAAGTGGATAGTAGGTATTCCGGTAGATACCTACGTATGAAACGATATATTACGTATGGACGTGCCAATGAAGTGACAAAGCCGAGACAAAGCTGCGTGGCGGTTTATCCTCTCTGCCTACATCTGCCAAGATTTATTTTGGAAATTTGATAATTAGTGATATCAAAATTATATACCTAGCAAAATAATAAAAATCGTTTAATTTTAGTTGCAAGTCCCTTTTAAACCGAAATTAAATTATTTGATGTGATTAATTAGTTAGGATCTTGAAGTTAATGTTTTATTATTTACTAACTGAAGTCCCCGGCGATGCCCGGGCTTTAAACAGAGATTTAGAAATTAAATGTAGACAAAATTTCATCAACTTCGGTATAAAACTGTAGATTTGCATACAAATCAGATCCGCACCGCCCGCTTGCCAGCCCGCTCGTTCACCACATGCAGACATTCTCCTTTATATATTATATATATTTCAACGAATGTACACAAAACCTTGACAAATTATATACCTATACCTTCTCATCACTTTATCTATTGATGAAAACCGCATGTAAATCCGTTCAGTAGTTTTTGAGTTTATCGCAAGCAGGCAGACAGACAGACGCGGCAGAGGACTTTAATTTAAAATATGTAGAGATTTTTGAAAATAGGTTTATACATGGTAACTGCTTCCGTAAATTTAAATATATTTGTGCGTTTAATTTTGAACTTGAAAAAAATTAGTGTGCTTTAGACCACACGACTTAACCTCTTATGGGCCAGGCTTTGGCTTTTTCCGGAATATTTGAATAAAATTTGAATTTGAATCGAATGTTTTATGGATTAATTTCGTTCGCCACCTCTGGGATACCGGGTGCCGAATGGCCCCCAACAGGTTAAGTAAAACTTCACTAACTATATCTCCCTCTCAACTTCCATTCGCCTCGCCCGATCACACTTTTCGTAACACTCTCGTCACGCATTCACCAGCTTACTCCCCAAGTCAAGCGTGCGTAAAGGCCTGACCGTTCGCCTCGCCCGATCACACTTTTCGTAACGCTCTCGTGACGCATTCACTAGCTTATTCACCTATTACTTCAAAAACACGGAAAATATTAAAGTTTTTACATGGTGGTGACATTTTATTGACATTCTACAGACGAACGACTTTGCTAAACAAAAGGCATTTCCTTATAGCTATTTATTCTATGATAATGTATTGAATTGATAGGAATTAATAATTGAGAATATGTCCAGCATTGATATAAAAATAAGTACTAAAATTGAGACTGCCTGTACCGTGGACTAGCTGAATAACCTCAGCACCCCTCTCTGACTTCCAACATCCTACAACAAACAAGGAATAAGAAGTACAATGCCATTAAATTATTACCTGATAAGCCCCTGCGGTTACTCGAAAAGACTGTTCCTGTAGTAAGGATTTTTACCTTCAATTAAATAAAGCACAGTTACCATGTTTTCATAAAAACAAAATATAGCAGCAGTCTCTGTGCCATATTACAGTGTAGGTACATTCTGGAAATTATTCTAGTAAATTGTAGTGAATTTTCGCAAAGCTTAAGATGGGATTTTAACATAGTTTGAATATGAGATGGCTAGAACAGTTAACTAATTATCAATTACGTCAGTAAACTCAATTACATCACGCGGGGATCGTGTACTTCGATACTGTTCTCAGAAAACAGTTGATAGTAAACTGAAATACCTACTGGAAGGCGTGCAGCGCCTCAAGACGGCATCGGGATTGATTGACATTACCTTTACCTAAGGACTTTACTATCATTAAATCGAAACCTCTTGAGAACTTAATGAAAACCTCATATGAACGTGGAAAATCGATGCAAAATGGTTCAGCTGTTTTGAATAAAAATAAACCATTCTTTAAACGTAATTTGGAGTAGGTAGGTAATTAAATAGTGAAATTTGTAAAATGGGGTTAAGAATATATAATGTAAGAGTTGTGACTATAAAAGATTTGGCTTGGCGTATTTCGGCATATCGCTCGCCGTACATTCCCAATGATAATATGAAATAGGCCAAGCCACATATGTATTGTAGCTGTGTAAGGCACCCGTCACACGTATTACATATTATCACAAAAAGTATTTTACATTTTACTAGTAATATTTTTAATTTGGCTGGTGATTATGGGTGTCGCCGCCTCTGGAACCATTTATTGGATAACCAACACTCCACAGGTCACTGAGTGGTTCGATACGTTTGGTGAATTAGCAGGGGTGCCAGGGTTCATTCGGCCAGGTTTGTCTAGGACTTAGCGGCGAATGCGTTTGCCCACCTACTGAATGGTTCGGGAGATAGGTTGAGGAAGACCTATCCTAGACCTCTCCAGTTGGTCTGTCTCGACCTTGCACCACAATGACCGTCACTCCTGGACCATTGATTCCTTGATGCACCCCTCATATCTTTTTACTTCCCAGAACTTCCTCTCCTTCCTTTCTCTTAAAAAATCCTCCCGACATCATCTACAAAGATGACATAGGCCTTGAGGGATTTTTTTCCTTTAGGACCTCCTGTATGGGAGCTAATGTTAAAAAAAAGCTAGTCATTCAAGCAAGTTAAAAAAAATAGGGCACATGGTTAGGGGCCGTTCAAGTATTATGTAACGCACTTGGGGGGGGGGGGTCTTGTGAAACGTTACTGTGCGTTACGAGGGGGGCGGGGGAGGGGGTTTCAAACAACGCGTTACGTAACATGTTTTTCTTTATTTAAATAAAAAAAATTAAATCTTCCAACTTGGCGATCCTTTTCGATCTCGAAATCTCTTGTTTTATTTATTACCGCAAACGCGATTAAAACAAGAAAAAAGTTATTTAAGCGACTTTCCAGTACTTTGTTCAACTTAATTGTGACTTTCAGGTAAAAATTGTAACTTGGGCGTTACATAACGTTTAGGGGGGGGGGGGGGGTACCTTAAAACGTTACGGCGCGTTACATGGGGGGGACGGGGGGTCAAAAATCTTCAAAAATTGCGTTACGTAATACTTGAACACCCCCTTATCTGTATATTGTATATTATAAAAATGAATCCGCGTGGGTTAATAATAGAAAAAAAGTGTAAAACTTTAACCCAACATAGATAAATATTGAACTAAAGAAAACTAAACTGAACAGTTCGTTAGATGAACTTTAATCACATAAGACTTTCCACTATGCTTCTGCTCAGCTTTCCACTCGTCGTTGCACCCCTGCACTAAATACACTGAGTTATCAAACCTGCCGCAGATTACATCCTTCTTGCATTAACGGTGAACTGAGTACGTATTTAGCCTCCGTTAATAATTCATTAATAAGCCATACTCCTGCCACTCGGCAACGGGAAACTTTAATTAAAGGTACAAAATTTACCTATTTCGCTTAATAGAACATGGCGTTTGTAGAACGCCTGTTTCTGTTTATGTATGCTTAATGCCTAAATGCTTCTGTTTGTGTTTGATTCAGACATTGTTTGCTACGCTTCCGAGTCAATCTTTTATCTTTTTCATCCCCAGAGAGGTGAAAATGTATCTTCACACTTGTGTATGTGTAAAATGCTTAATAATAGTCGATTTTTGGTCTAAATTAAATATTTGGGTTTTTCGTTCAGAAATCTTTTTTTGCGAGGTGTTTTTAGAAGCCAATCCGTTAAAACTTAAAACAACTTTTTGCTTTAGATTCAACGAGTTTCGTTAGAAGATTTCAATAAAATGCAGTCGTTTGGACTTCCGTAACATTTTATTTAAAATATCAAATAAAAATATTTTATTACTTACGTTTTTTTTCATTCTATAACCACTTTTTGATTATGACGAGTCGATATATGCATTAAAAGATGCACTGCTAAAAACCAGCTACATTACTGGAGAAATCGTGAATGTTTAGCTGAGAGGTGACCTTTTTGCCAATAGAATCAATGATAAATAAACAAATTGTATAAAATGGTTAAATCTATTGATTAATGTATATTTTTATTATTATGAATCAAAAATACAGAATACCTGTAAGTTCCGCGTTTTCATTCCCCGACAAAATATCCCAGATGCCTTCAGAAGGCGAAACAGCTGTCACGCGCATTTACTGACACCATATGTTATACAGGGTGTTAAGGGACGTACTTGACTTACTTTAACCAGTGATTCCTGACATTATTTGGAGTAAAAAATGGAAATGAAGTTTTCGTCTCCGGTGATATTTTTGGTATGTTTTTTTAAAAAAATTTCTACAAAGACATAAAAAATGGTAGGTGTTGGACAGTTGGAGGTGGGGTTAGGGGTTGGTCGGTTACTTGGCTGAGTGATCAGTGAAGACATGCCGAAGAAAAAAAAATTGTTTGATTTTTAAGAAAAAAAAAATTGAAAAAAAAATGTGACCGGAGACCAAAATTTCATTCACGTTTTTTACTCCAAATAATGTCAGGAATCATTGGTTAAAGTAAGTCAAGTACGACCCTTAACCCCTGTATGATACCTCCTAAAAATAATATTATAATTCAATGCAATGAGCTCCAGGAATACAACACCTCTGCCATAGTATAAGTTCATAAATTTGAATCTGACAGAATTTTTAAATTTATTAAATGATTATATAATAATTCTAGCATCCCAGTATGTAAAGTTTATTCGACCGTTTGGTTAGCGGGTCGGTTTATTATCATTATTTTTCGTGTAGCTTTTAGAAGTGATGTCACTGTGTTTGGATCATACCCCTCCCCCTCCCCCCTTCCTCCTGACTTACACAACGAGCTGAAGCTAGACATATTCAATGACGGAATCTATACTCCCTCTCCAATTAAAACAGTTACATCACCGATGCACGTCCGAATCCGTGGACTTAACAAAGGATGAATAAGTTTCCATCAAACGCGAGCGCTGCGAATGTTGAAATCATCTGGCAGTCAATCCGATTATGAATGCATGCGATCTTCACTCTCCTTTTTTATGCCGCGTGAAGTCTGTCGGTTTATAAATATATACTAAAACTTATGTTTACGAAGAAAGTTCACATCGTTCACACAATCATATTGACGCAGTGTAACATGGTTAACGCGCATCACATTATTGTAAATTTGAATTGTTTATTATTTTACCCACGTCTTGCGTCTTGAAATTTTTTTGAAGTGAAAACTTCTTTAGCACCGTGTCGTCTTTTGTAACTCCATGAAACGTAAATGGCGACACTAAAAAGAGACAAACAAATACATTTGTAGGATTTAGCTTGAGAGAGAATTAGATGTGTAGAATAATCGGTCTCCTGTTTGTGGAGTGCTACGTAACCTCTCCACTCTTGTCTACTTTAGTTTTCTACTTTAAATATAGTTTTTTCACTATTGTCTACTTTAAATATCGTTTTTACCGCGTGTGAACAGCACACAGTATTTTTCATTAGCTCCATTCAGGAAACTCTGAGGAAAATTACCTCTGGGCCTATGTTATGTTAGGGGATGCTGTGTGGAGGGTTTTTTAAGGAAAGAAAGAAGAGGAAGTCCGGGGAAGACAATAGGTATGAGGGGTGGGTTGGAATCTGGGGGTAGGTGTGTACAGGAGTCACGGACGTATGAAACCATCCCTTCAATTTTGGCTGGAGAGATCAAAAGACCTCCTCAACAGGTCTTTTGATCCGGCCAGCCACGCAGCAGGTTTGCAGATACAACGCCGCCAAGTCTTCACCCTATGAATCCGGGCACCCTTGCAAAGTCACAAAACGTAGCGAACGACTTTGGGTAACCTGTGGCAGAGGCGTTAGTTATCCTGTAAATGGTTCCCGGGGCGGCGGTAATCATACCCGCCTCCCAAAATGCAGAGGGATTTATGTAGATTATTAAATTTCCGCGCAGAAAACATAATAATTGTTTTAGGATAATGAGGGTAGTTCTCTCATCTTGTTGATTGTTAAATAATGATATCTATTTACTCCAACCGAGAAAATAATTAGCTTATCATGTTCAATCACGTCATTTTCTGTAATGTTCTAAGACCATGCTTGAAGTAAAGGTCAAATGTCAATTAATCACGTGGAACTGAAAACCCGGAAAAAAGCATGTAAATTGTTTTAATGCAAGGAATTTTTATTACGGTAAAAATTGATAAAACATGTTAAATAATAATACTTTTGCAAGAAGGTGTGTGAATAGACAGGCATTTTTAAATAGTTTTAAGTTCTCTCCTCTCTTCTCCTACCCTTACCAATCATTTTGAAATAATCTTTAGTTGATAGGAACGAAATGTAGGACTTGTGTTTCGTCATATTATCTAAAAACCAACTAAATATTGTAATATGGGGTGTATTTACTATAAGTCTAGTACAGCATAGGACTGAATATTAGTTATCACGTAGCGACCAGAAATTGGATGTGTCAATCTGCCGGCCGAAGTGTAGTTTTCCTAGTTACAAATATGATTTTCGATCCCCATTATATTTTGTGATATGCACATATAGCATAAAAGTACTTTTACATAGTTTTCACATGAGAATAAAGAAAATAACATTTAGAGATGGTGTTTGTGCGAATTATTCGCGTATTTCCGTTCGCTGCGAAATAATAAAAAAATCGAGTGCGGTTCACACGCGGTAGAAGCTTTACCAAAACTATATCAACCAATAGGAGCCTTGAAAAGTGAGGTCATAATATGTTTAAAAATTGAAAAATTAATGTGTTTTTATTATTTTTAATGTTTTTGTTGCTCGTAGGTATATGAATTGTTATACCTACGAGTTCTCTAAAGTCATCCATGTGGAATTAGCATTAGATGAATTCCTATTTTTTTACATTGAGTTTATACTTTATTTGTATATTTTGTAATCTTTTTTATTTATGTTACACTGTTGTAATACATGAAATTTGTATTTTATATGTTTAAGCCAAATAGGGCGTCAATAAATAAATAAATAAATAAAATAATCAAAGCGACCAATGAGCGCAGACCTAGCGTCATTTCCGTTTCATATCTCAACTAATAGGAGCCTTGAAAAGTGATATCAAGCGGCCAATGAGCGCAGTTTGATGCTTTGCAGGTGATGTAATGCGTCATTTCCGTTTCATCAGAATTCCAAATCACAACGTGGCTAAAGAAGTTTCACATCAATAATAAATTGAATTGACTAATTATGTAAGGAGAGGAAAGGGAGGAAGGATACAGACACACCTGGGTACCTAGCATGGTCGATCGACATAGGTTTTATCGAAAATGTCGGTAACTTGTCATCGCTCCCGAGCACGACTGCAGGCCGCTAACGAAAAAATAAAAGTTCACGTCAAATAAATTAGGAACCCTTAGTCGTTGGGAACTGTTGTTTGTTTGTTAGCGGCATGCAGTCGTGCTCGGGAACGATGACAAGTTACCGACATTTTCGATAAAACCTATATCGATCGACCATGCTAGGTACCCTGGTATGTTTTCACACTTGTTATTCGTCTACCATAAAATACCTAAACAATCATCACAATGTTATTACACCATAAAAATACAGCTAACAGATTATTATCCGCTGTGGGTATAATTGACAATTCACAAGATTGAATTGATTTGAGGAAATTTATAAATATCGCTAAATATCGACTGAAAGGTGCGATATTGATAATGCGGAGCGGTCACAAAACAAAATGATGAACGACGATTGACATATTTTGTCAATGGCCAAAATCAGGGAAGTAAAATAAGGATTATATGATTTTAGGCTATTCAATTACCTTAAGATGAAGCCATGCGAAATAATGCAAAATCATACAAAATCATGTAACTTTGTTTTGAAAATTTGATCGCTTAGAAGTATTATAAATGCTTCAATTAAATACTGCATGTAGAACATATCTTGGCCCTTAAAAACGTCGGTCAGTTTTTAATAAGACTTTTAATAGGCCTAGAAAAAAATAACGTATTAGGTCTATAAAAAACACTTCCAAGTCCAAATTCTCCTGCAAATAAACGCCTTTTCGGATATGGTTTTATTGCTTAATGTGTTTAATTTCTTTTATAATAATCACAAAAAATTATATTACGCCCGAACTTCACAAAATAAAATAAAATATGCATTTTCCCGTTGTTATTTTTGACATCAATCAATAAGGCGGCAGTCGACGAAGTTGGATTTTTAAAGTGAACCTTATGCCGTCCACCCAAGGACCACAGACTTGCCACACCCATTTTGTATCAGTTCGACCTCGGCCGGGACATATTAGGCTCCGCATCGCTCGGTTCCGTGAAATCAATTTTAAATTTCGTTGTTATTACATAAAGAATGCGTAAAAAAGTAGTTAATGTTTTTTACAGGCCTTTACGAAATCAACCTGTAAAAATACCTTTTCCAACCTTTACAAAGCTTTTTCTCAAGTATTTTTAAACTCCTCCTAAAAAGGGGCGTAAACACCGATTTCGATTTTTCCTGGACTATTGGATCGCCTTAATTCAAACCCTCCAGTAGTTACCATAAATCCTAGCTACTAGATGGCTTTAAATACGAAGCGGTTAAATCATATTCACAACTAATTAATAAGATTTTTGTAAAATCTGCTTTCTATTTAAATTGTGTTTCTCCACCGAAAGATTTGCAATGTTTTTTCGATAGCCGCCATTCATTATTTATAGCCGGTCTAAATAAACAGGAAGCTATTTATAAAAATAACTATGAAACATCTCACGAAACGAGAAAATTTGGTATTTAATGTTTTCGGACAGAATGTAGGTACGTACAACCGTTGTCCTACTTTTGGTCGATTTTACTGGTTTGTTGACTTCAAACTGCGGTACGTTTGTTTGCTATTTAGCTGGTCAGAGAAAATGAGGTGCACATGCATAACTATGGATGGGCGAGAGACTGCTTCTCATCAACCATAACAAATATGACTGCATATCTGAATGCAGTAACTTTTCTATTCTGATTCCATAATACAATACCTTTAATAATATGATCATAGAGCAGGCATGATAATGTTCGAAACTTTAACACTAACTAGAAGACACTAGAATGTCTTGAAAGCTATTTTTGTGATGTTTCTACAGATTTTTTTTGCGTAAACTTGCCGACGCTAAAATTTGTATAAAATTTTTTTAATTTTTATTTTTTATTTTTTTTTTAGTACTTATCTTAAAAAATGGAACATGTTACAATGTTACTTTTCTTCCATTAAAAGCATTTGCTTGTGGATGGAGAAAGAGTTTACATTTTAAATATGAATAATTTATACAGTCAGGTGTTTCACATATGTACAGATTTACAGTTAATATACTGTTAATATAACGTTAAAACACAGTTAAATCATATCGCAATCAAGACCCTTTAATTAAAAGATAAAATCATCCACATATATTCAGTAAGAAGTAAAATAAGCATATTTTTAGTGTGACATTCGTGTGGTGATGGGGGAAGCAGCAATTTTCTCGTTGGTGATTTCTCTAAAATGCTTTTTGATGGAGTTCAACAATTGTAATTTGTCATTAATGCATCTGATTTCTACTGGAAGGTTATTAAAGAAGTATTTTCATTGGTGTGTGAAATGTTGTTGGGCAAAAGACGTGTTTAGTTTGGGGCATACAAATAAATGTGTAAGTCTTGTACGATTTACAGTTATGAATGAGAATTTATCTTTTTTTTAATAATTTGTATGATTGAATTTTTCGGAAATAAGTTTTTAAATGTTGGAACTTTGAATTCTTCGAATATGCGTTCAGTTCATATACCTTGATAGCGGTCGTTGTGAAATAATATTTGTGTGTTTATTATAGAGCCAGACATTATCTCACAATGAGTTTCGTTTCGACAAAAATCCTACAACAGAAGCTTAATTAGTGCTAAATGAAGGCAATGTATTTACGCTATTTCGTTTAATTGAAGACAGTAAATAAACAGAATCAGTAAAATTCCAATCGATACAGTTCTCCTATTGGCTACAGATGGAAGATGGCGGCAAGTTTGCCGTATATCTACAACAGCCAGGGCCGGCCGTATGCGGGCGCAATTGGAGCAGTCCGCCCCGGGCGCTGAATTGCCAAGGCTCTGATAAAACCTAACATCTAACATCTCCCTTGTGTTTATTTTTAATGAAAACGGTGCAGTAATGGAAATCATCCAAATATTATTGATTAAAGTGATCACCTACCTAAGCGTTTACTGGTTTTGACAAAGGGCGCCTAAATTTGGCACTGACAACAGCATTGACAATCCCGATTAAGAGGTCACAAGTGGTTCCTACGGATTTTGGCGGCGGATGCGTCTGCCCACCAGCTACATGGCAGGCCAGATCGGGAGAGAATGGTTGATGACTTCTCCAGCCGTGTTCTTTCGGAACATTTCCTTGCACCGCAGTGGGAGGGATGGATCATACAACCCTCAGATTCCTCCCACCCCTAATACCATTTTCCTTCCCAGAACTTCCTCTTCTTCCTTTCCATTAAAAGACTTTCCACCAAATTAGCATCCCCAAAGATGACAGGCCCTGAGGGGAATTATTTTCCTCCTGTGCGGAGCTAATGTAAAAAAAAGGAAATTGGGCGAAGTTTTGTCCATACAAACGTATTCCCCGATTTCCTCTCTGTATTTTGAAACTACTGCAAATATTTTTTTAATATAATGTAGATATCGACCACTAGCATATCGGTACGTTTGATTTTGTTGATAAGTTATTTCTTATAGGAGTAAGGACCCTCCAAAAATTGTTAAAATTGTCTGAAGAACTAAACAGTGTAATTGAAAAAATCAAAACCTTTAACCCTTCGATCAAGTTGGTCGAAGCTTTAACCATTAAGTATTTTTTTCTTAAACATTTAGTAAAAAAAAAAACATAACGGTCCAACTTTGGAGGAGTAAAATGGAAAAGTCACTCGATTTTGACGAACTTATTTAGGTATTATCAGCCTAAGATGCAGTTGTACCTTTCGATCGGGGGAGAATGATGGACAGTGACAGAAACCCTTTTGTAAAATACCTAATTCTCGGCGACCGAGTTTCCTCTTAATAAGTAGCCAAAAGATTGTCAAATATACACCCACTCTCTATCGCTAACAACGCTTTTTTCAATGCCATGTTCACAATAATAACTGATAGTACCAATTTCATCGCGTGTGTACATTGAACTAACGTAAGATGATACTAATATACCAAGGTTGGTACTAGCGATGTCAGTACTAACGAAGGCAGGTACCTATTAACATGTATGTAGGTACTAAAGAAATTCGGTAGATACTAACGTACTCGTACACAGGTTAGTAGAAACGGTTGGAACTCGCGCCGGTCTGTTGTCAGTAGGTACCGTGGAAGTTAAATTGAATTTGCTATTTTTCTCGTACGCCATTTGAAAACTTTTCTACCATTTTCGGAATGCTCCGTGACACGTGACGGAATTCATTCATTGGAGTCATTCACTTCGCACAATACTGAGAAAATATTTAAACCTAAATTATATTATAATATTGGTTCAACATTTCCCTCAGATAGGTAGGTACCTCTTATCGACAGGAATTTTCAATTTAAGGTTGTGATTGAATTGAGGAATAATTAAATACGTCTTAAAACTCACGAACGGTGTGATTAGAGCTTATTCGAATTTCACAGCTTTTTCTGCCTTGAATTTGTAGGTCAATGCAACCATTTTCAGCTACCGATAACTATTATTCACATTATTTCGAAATTAAGCTTTTGCAATAATATCCTTTAAACTTTAAAAGCTTGGAGGAAATTAAACGATACAAAAATGATACCAGGTGCCGTATCATTGACTGCACCGAATTTCTAAGGAAGGGTTTTTTTCACAGAATTTGAATAATTCATCAAATTTTAAAGTAGGTATATGTACAAGTTCTGTGAATGTCCCCTTCAAGTTTTATTACCATCCTAGTACCTAGTACCTACAAATCGGTCGATGATGAAATAATAACAGAACTTAAATAGAACTTTCACAGATCTTGAATATTAACTTATAAATTCGATGAGTTGGTCAAATTCTGTATGTTCCTATCCTAAGTCAAAATCCTGTTTAAATAAAATGCGGTAGACCTACTTATTACACAAAATATAAATAATATCTATCTTCTATCTTCTCTTCTATCTATCTTCTATCTATCTATCTTCTCTTCTATCTATCTTCTATCTATCTATATAAATAAAAATGAATCGCCGTAATGTATGTACGCGCATAACTTCCGAACGACTGCACAAAATTGGATAATTCTTTTTTTTTTGTGTTCGTTATTGTTAGGACAAGGTTTGTATAAAACTAGAGGTGAGCTCTGGCATTATGAAATTTGTATAAAAATTGCAATAGGTGGCACGCGAGCTGTTTGAAAACTGAATGTTCCGGGACTGAATGTATGGAATGCGGGAGGGGGGAGGGGAACCTGGGAGGGGGAGGAGAATTTGGGGGGGGGGTTGCGCGGGACGGGGAAAGGGGGGGAGTTGAATGGGGAGAGGGAAGGCGTAGTGGGAACGCGAGAGGGGAAGGGGACGCGGGAGAGGACGGGGAGGCGAAAGGGGAACGGGAAGAACGGGAAAGGACACGCAGGGAGAATTTTTTTTCTTTATTAAATGGCATAGCAACGCATGCCGGGAACCAGCTAATAACTAATAAATAAAAGTGTCCCGAAGGGGTGTGCAGAGATGATGTACCGCCAAATAACAAAGCATGAAAGTATTATTTTCATTAAAATGCTTCAAGAATAAAACCATTTGTCCATATTATGCTAAAATTGACATTGTAATTAAATTCGTTTGATATCCGTACCAACCTATTATTAAAGGTATTTTTGATGTCAATTTTAGGATTGAAATTGGTAAATAATGCACAAAAATATAATTTTGTCAATATAAAAATATAAATACAAATAACAATACAAAAATATAATTTTGTTCGGGCCAAGTGTCGGGTCACCACGAGGATATGATTTACAAACCATTTCAATGTGACTATTCTTAATGTGTCTCATATACCATGCATATAATGATAATAATAATTGAATAATTTGTAGAGCGCCGTTTTTTGTGAAAAACTCATAAAGTATTAAAATTTTAATGCTTTTGACAACAGTCTATTGTCGTAACAGTTTTTTTTAAATAATATTGAAGATTACGAGTGTGTGTATATTTAGAAAAAACATAAACAAGTATGAATCATGCACTTCGTCTTAAGAGGAATATAAACGCTAGAAATATTTCGAATCTCATGCCTGCAAAATTTTAAAACCGAGCGTCTTTTTGCACGAGGCTAGTAAGCGAAAAAGTGGTATTTTATTTCTTTTGTGCATTATTTTATAAGAACGAAAAAAAGTTAGAACATAGAAAACCTCAAAAATAGTCTTAGCCATAAAGAGGTATTTTTTTAAAATTGTTTCTTGTATTACTTCATATTTAAGTCATGAAAAAACATTTTTTTTGGTGGCTTACGCTCATATTTTTGTTACGTAAATAATAATTTTATTGTAATTCCAATACAAAGAAAGGCTAGTAAAAGTTTCGATTCATCCGGAGCATATTTTTTGATGTTCATACTGTAAGCCGATTCGTCGTAAAGATTAATCAAAATAGTATCTAAATAGAATTTTATGTATATATTCATCTTAAGGTTTTTAGTTTATTTCAAAGAGAGGAAAATGCAATTTTACTAGGTTATTAAATAAAGATTTATCGACCCTTTTGAAACTACCGCAATATAAAATGGTAGCATTTCGCAAGCTCGCCTTTTAAAAGAACGTTTTTCCTGCCGTACCCACCTACAAACCAACCTACCGACACTGTTTGCATTGAGTTGTTCCGTACATTTACGATGATAACATTTGACTGGTTTACGGACAATTTTACTGCTCATGACTCGAGCTAACTTTCCATTGCTGACATTCCCATACGATAATACATCTCAAATGTGTAGTAACTAATCCTGAGCAACCGCACAACGGGATTTCTCGGATAACGTGAACTTACAAAGTACGATTATTATGTTCTGCAAGTACATAATAATCTTAGTATTTATATTTATTATATATATTATGATACTGATCCCCGCAAGGGTCATGGTGATTAGTAGTTAGTTAGACGTTATATTAAGACATTCTTGACATTTTGGTTCTGCATTCAAGTTCCATTGTCCTTTCCATTCAATATTCGCAACAAAGGTGAAGTAAATTAAATGTTCACTCATATATTATAATATCGTGGGGTAATTACTACAACTAGGTAACTCCCAAATCTGCGTTTTTGAGACATTAAATGCAGAACTCTATTTCCACATCTACGAATGCAACAGAATAGTCGTAACGCATTGGAATCATCAAATTAGGGGGCATACATTAATTACGTGAGCAGTTTTTCTTCCAATCTAGACCCCCCCCCCCTTGGTGAGATAAATATGAACCAGCCCCTTTTTGAGCTCACGTAATTAATGTGTAAATAAATAAATGCTCCCTTATTTGATTTTTTTATGGGAGCCTCCAAAAATCGTTAGGTATTGTTAAATTATAAAACTCTAGAATTACCTAATTGTTTTTGCTGTTTCAATAAGGCAACTCGATTTTTAGTTAGCTGTAGAACTAAAATTTGGGTTGCTTTCCTTGCGTTTTTGTATGTAACAACTACATTTTAGTAAATGAATACATAAAAAATGATTAGCCATTTTCTCATTTCCAAAATATGAGTTTTACGGTTCCCAAGACACCAATTTACCATTTAACCATACTTATCATTATAAATGTACAACAACCAAATTATCGGATTGGTTACCATATTATATTTCAATTTACCAACAACGCTGATTTCATTTACCTATTTGTAGTAATTACACTACGATATAATACGTGAAGAGTAAATCTTATTAATTTTCTGTGAGCCAGAACGTTAGATTGTTATTGTTTTTTTTTAAATTTTTTTATTATAATACATAATATTTGTCCCAATATTAATAGTTCTCGACACATAAACACGATCTACCTTGAATTATTCCATCTGGTTTCCATGTTTTGATGAAAATTATTAATAATAATAACTTCATTGAAAATAATTTATGTGAATCTTTTCGTTGTAAACTGGTTTCAAGAAGAAATATTTTTATTTTATTTATTTATTTATCTACATAACGTACGTTCACATGGGGGTTTTCGATGCTTGTTTCACCAGGATATACCTGTGTCATAATATACCCGTGTTATAATAGATAAATCAATATTTTAGATAGGTACAACAATTCTAAATTATTAGGAAGATATAAGAATAACATTAAAATCCCAAAATTGTACTAAAGCCTACTCAAAATACCCACTTCTATCTAGGAATAACTTACTTCAGCAAACATCCTTCAAATTTAAAATGTATCACAGTTATTTAAGAATTGTTGTATAGTGAAAACTAAAAAATATTTTATTATACTTGAGTACCATTCCCTCACCAAACACAAGAACCTTGTTTATTTTTGGTGAAAGACAGGTACTGTAAACATGTTACATTTATTTTAAGTATTCCTATTAATAGTAATAAACTTTAAAAAAATAAATTACGGCTGCCATCTTTGGAACCATTTAAAAGATCTTACTAGAAAAATATTTGAACATAATAAGATTGTAATAGATTCTTAAATTGAGGTACGTGGTAGATAAAAATGATAGAATTTTTTTAATTCTCTGTAGATCAATTAGTGTTGAGTGTTGATTCCTGTAAAAAACTAGAATTATAAAGTTATCTTTTTACTTTCAATGCCATTCAATTTTCATATTTTCATTGAGAGTTGTTAATATTCTTTTCATTGATTAAATAAACCTTATAAACTTACGAACTTCCTAAAAACCTATTTATGGAATTATTATTAACGTTTTAAAATTGGCTGTACATATTCAGAAATCGTATGAAAAACATCGCCATGAAAAAATACCATCACGAAAAAACATTTCAAATTACAAGGAATAAACTATTATTTTAAATATTTCTTTCAACAGTTGTGTTTCTTTAAACACTCTTTATTCGGCGATTGTGTTATGTGGAAGAATCGTGTGGAGTGTGCAGTGTAGGGCAGCGTATGTGTTTGTACATAATGTACTTACATTAGTTGGCATTTCTCATTACGGCCACAAACACAACAATATTCCCCACTTGTCGAACTTTCTCACGCTTATTCCTTGTGCGTACAATGGTCACATATTAATTTACATGCCGAGCTCCCATGAAGCGTGCATAGCACGGTTCTTGGTTCTGCGCGTCAACAGTCAACACCATTAGAACTTTAGAACCTACATTAGAGCCCCGGAACCGCGCCGCGCCGTTTCTGTTCTGACTGCTTCTCGCTCCGCGTCCTCCCGCTGTTGGTTGTTCCTCACAGTCCACAACATGCACTAGCTGTAACAATAACTCTTTACAAAGCCAGGCTGCTCTAAAAATGTGTGTTATTTGGTATATTTGGTCACCGGGAAAATGTTTTGAGAGACCAAGAGACACTATTTGCTTTGCTAGTACGCCGTACTTACCATTGCCGTTAAACCGCAGTGGGAATGAGTGTTTCCTCACTTGTTTTTATGGATACAGCTTAAACATTTCATTTTTGTTCACAGGGTTTTTGGTTTCCGAAGAACTGCCGCCAAGCTTTTTATGTATTTCTTTAATCTGTGAATTAATTTTCATAGTGTTGTTTTATAGAGTAGGTAGGTTCCAAAGTATTGCATTTATAAATATTGAGTGAGTTGGCTAAAATAAATAAATTGTCACAAAAAAACACACCTTCCCAACATATAATTATGTTTGTGGAGTTAAACCATTGACGAAATAACGCGTTCGGACTGATAACATTATATACATTAACAATTCTGCATTGAGCATCGACATCTTCAATGTTACCTACATATAGAGAGTTCAGTAACTATCTTTTGAAATACGTCACAACTTAGTGAAACTGCCCCCATGGACTTTTAATTTATTTTCTTCTTTTAAATTTTGTAATCTTCACCGTAATAATTTGGTGTAAAACTGTTTTAAGGAGAACCTGAAAAAAATACAAAAATGGCAGTTCAGTAACTGCAGATTGGGAGATTAATTCCAATCTGCCCTACTCTCCTGATTATTCCTGCTTTTCAGCAAACAACCTCCGAGGAACTTTCTTGAATTAAAACGGTTCAAAGGTTTGAGAACTTCTTCACCAAACTCCCGAAATTCTTCAGGCTTGGAATCGATCACTTTTTTAAACAAAGCGTTTTTTAAGTGAAAACTTCATTAGCACCGTTGTGATTTGAAATGATTTTAAAGTCTTGAAAGATTTCAAAATGTACATTTTCGACAATCTTTCAATTGCATCGTACAATTTATAATCGAACAGATAATCAACACTTTTAATAGGATTGCCTACAAGCTTCTTAGCAGTTACGTTGAATCGTTGCATCACCAGATTTAATGATGCCAACGATAATTTTTGCAGGTAGATAATGAGATATGGTAATAAACATTACAAGACCTTTAAATAATCTTAGTGACATTTACTGACGTCATAAATGATTAAATAAACAGAAACTAAAATTGCACTAACTTTGCATCTAATGTAAACACATAGTTAATTGGTTTTATTCACTCTGTGAGTAACAGCGCAATAAGGAACTGAATATATAGATAGAAATAATACATTTTTATTTAAAGATGAATAAAACTGTATCCCTTCAAAACACACAGCTTGTTTGTGTCACCGCATTCGCTGTTTCTAGAGTCACGCCGCGAGTTTTCGCGGGTTTTAAATTTTAATATTCTATGAAAACATTATGTTTTATTATCAGAAATTTGTAAATCTAATGGATTTGCTATTTTTTAATATATACCACATGAATTACTGGTTTTGAAAGTAGATAAATTACGAAATAGAAATTGGTTAACGCGGACGTCCCGGTTAGACGAGAGGTCTGGGTTCGAGTCCCAGTTGCGACCATGTATTTTTTCTGTTTTTCTGTTCTCTTTCATATTTTCGTTTAGATTATTATTGTTATCTTCTTCTTCAATGATATATTAGATAAATTACTCTTTGAGATTTTTTTGTTTCAAACGGACATATGCAATTAAAAACATGAAACGTCTGATTTCAAAAATAGATTGTTTTGTCGCGTACCGATTATTTTTTCTTGTAAACTGTAGGCGTATCACTTTGTATGAAACTGAAAAAAAACATATTTAATTACACGACATACTATAAAGGTTGTTGTCACTTCACTTATTTGCCATTTCGTATGAAAATAAATTATAAAATAAAATTGAGTGCAGTAACTACGCCGTAGAAGCGAAACTTTACAAAAACAATCTCAACTAATGAAGAACCAAGGAGCCTTGAAAAGTGAGGTCATAATCAAAGCGGTCGATGAGCGCAGATCTAGGGTCATTTCCGTTTTACTTCTCAACCAATAGGAGTTTGATGATTTGCAGGTGCCGTAATGCGTCATTTCCATTTCATCCGAATTCCAAATCACAGCGGGGCTATAGAAGTTTCACTTCAAAAATCAGAAACTTGGACAAATCTTTCAAATTTTCCTTAATTTATTTTGAAATACCTACATTAAAATTTTGGAAGGGTGTGGTAAGCTTTTAGTTGCAAACACGATTCATTATAAGAATGATTACTGTGATTTACATACCAATAATTCCTTAATATATTAATAATAACTTCTCTTTTCAAATAATTCTTTAACTTTTTCACCTTATTCTTGTAATCCAATATAACTACATAAACTCTCTTATTGTAGAAGAATTTGTATGCGTAGTATTAATTAGTGAAAATTTTCAACCTGTACTAATGAATGTATATCCGGAAACTGTAAACTTCACCCGCCATAACACAGGGTCATCCCTAGCATGGAGGGTGAAATATCATAAAAAAACTATATGTATTTTCGATAATTTATGTATTATATAAATGTCTTTCCAACACTGCTTAAATAATATATCTCACCGCAGTACAAAAGGAAATGGAACTACTACTTTTATGAGTCGGTCTCAGTTTAGTACCGAGTTGACCCTTTTGATATAAAAGTAAGCTTCTTGAAAAGTCACAATGCTCCTTACGACGTCACGGGCGCTTTAGCGGGAATTGAAACTTTAAAATTTTGAAAATTATTTGTAGTATTAAAAATAAAATTAAACATGCTGTTATTTAAGTTAGAATGTCATTATTAGTAAAAAATAACAAAAAAAAAGAACTTAGTTCCTTATTGGGACGTTCATTTTTCATTGGTATCTAAAAAGATTTATTCCTTTGCCATCCAACTAAACCTTTTGTCGAAGAACTAAACCTATAAAGGTGTGAACAAAAGGCTAACACGTGTTTTAGGGGAATTCGAAGTACGTCAGAATAATACTTTATTCACTTATTTCTCTAATTAAGACATTCACAATGGTGCTTATAGATCTTTTATCATTGCATATTCCGGCGTAATCGATTAGGTCAGTTGGGAATAGATAAAATATGATGATTTAATATGATGGCAAAATTATTGGTCCATTTATCTGTGGATAATAAATTAACGATGAAGCTCGCGCTTGTTGTACGCCATATTATATTATCTATATATGTCCCTAAATACACACTGAACAAATTTACTCGGTGATTCTCACCCACACCCCTTAATTTCATTGGTCACTTAAGAAATTTTCACGGTATGTGCATGAAAGGCAATTAATAAAATTTCAACGTTCTAAAAATAGCAAATTATTTTCGCGAATTGTACCTAAATACAATTTCACACATCTCACATAACATATATTAATCATAAAGGAGTACAATAAGATTTTTGAAAAATTGTATTGAAATGCTCAAAGAAGAAAGAATTTTATAATAACATAAAAATATACAATAATCAATATATATTATAAAAGAAAGTCCAAAAAAACGTGCGGAACACAAAAACTCAGAAACGAGTCCCAGTACGTTCAAGGGAGTTATATGGTGTGGTAGATCTCTATCCCCCCTAGGGAATAAGGGTGTTCGTTTTTACCTAAAGGGTGTGCTATTGAAGATATAAGGGCTGAAAGTTCTAAGAAGACTCTAGAAATTTCAAGAAGACTCCGGAAACTTCAGGAAATTTCCGGAAACTTCAAGAAGATTCGATAAAACTCTGGAAACTTCTGTAAGGAGTCGAGGAGTATATCAGCGAGTCTAGAAGGTTCCGGAAAGTTCTATAAGGTTCGAAAAAGCTGTAGAAAGTTCTGGAAGGAGTGGAAGAGTTCGTCAGTGAGTCTAAAGGGTTTCGAAAAGTTCTAGAAGGTTCGATAAAGCGTACAGAGTTCTATAAGGTGTGGTGGAGTATGTCGGTGAGTCTAGAAGGTTCGACAAGTTCTAGAAGGTTCGATAAAGCCGTAGAAAGTTCTGGAAGGAGTGGCGGAGTATGTCGGAGAGTCTAGAAGGTCCCGGAAAGTTCTTTAAGGATCGGTAAAGCTGAAGAAAGCTCTGGAAGGAGTGGCAGAGTTCGTCAGTGAGTCTAGAAGGTTTCGAAAAGTTCTAGAAGGTTCGATAAAGCTGTACAGAGTTCTGTAAGAAGTGGTGGAGTAGGTCGGTAAGTCTAGAAGGTTCGACAAGTTCTAGAAGGTTCGATAAAGCCGTAGAAAGTTCTGGAAGGAGTGGCGGAATATGTCGGCGAGTCTAGAAGGTTCAGGAAAGTTCTATAAGGTTCGATCAAGCTGTAGAAAGTTCTGGAAGGAGTGGCGGAGTTCGTCGGTGAGTCTAGAAGGTTTCGAAAAATTCTAGAAGGTTCGATAAAGCGTACAGAGTTCTGTAAGGAGTGTTGTGGTGTATGTCGGTGAGTCTAGAAGGTTCCGAAAAGTTCTAGAAGGTTCGATAAAGCCGTAGAAAATTCTGGAAGGAGTGGCGGAGTATGTCGGTGAGTCTAAAAGGTTCCGGAGAGTTTTGTAAAATGCGATAAAGCTGTAAAAAGTTCTGGAAGGATGGATAGAGTATGTCGGTGATTCTAGAAGGTTCCGAAAAGCGCTAGAAGGTTCGATGATGCTGAACAATTTCTGGAAGGAGTTGCGGAGTATGTCGGCGAGTCTAGAAGGTTCTGAAAAGTTCTAAAAGATACAATAAAGCTATAGAAAGTTCTGGAAGGTGTGGTGGCGGAATTCTTCGGTGAGTCTAAAAGTTTCAGAAAGTTCTAGAAGGTTCGATAAAGCGGTAGAAAGTTCTGGAAGGAGTGGCGGAGTAATAGGTGAGTCTAGAAAGTTCCGAAAAGTTCGAGAAGGTTCGATGAAGCTGAACAAAGTTCTGGAAGGAGTGGTGGAGTATGTCGGTGAGTCTAGAAGGTTCCGGAAAATTCTAAAAGGTTCGATAAAGCGGCAAAAAGTTCTGGCAGGAGTGGCGGAGTACGTCGGTGAATCTAGAAGGTCCCGAAAAGTTCTACAAGGTTCGATAAAGCTGTACAGAGGTCTGTAAGGATTGGTGGAGTACGTCTGCGAGTCTGGAAGGTTCCGGAAGGTTCTATAATGTGCGATAAAGCTGTAAAAAGTTCTCGAAGGAGTGGCGGAGTATGTTGGCGAGTCTAAAAGGTTCTGGAAAGTTCTAAAAGGTTCGATAAAGCTGTAGAAAATTCTGGAAGGAGTGGTGGAGTATGTCGGTAAGTCTAGAAGGATTTCAAAAAGTTTCATAAGGTTCAATAAAGCTGCAAAAAGTTCTGGCAGGAGTGGCGGAGTACGTCGGTGAGTCTAGAAGGTTCCGAAAAGTTCTAGAAGGTTCGATAAAGCCGTAGAAAATTCTGGAAGGAGTGGCGGAGTATGTCGGTGAGTCTAAAAGGTTCCGGAGAGTTTTGTAAAATGCGATAAAGCTGTAAAAAGTTCTGGAAGGATGGATAGAGTATGTCGGTGATTCTAGAAGGTTCCGAAAAGCGCTAGAAGGTTCGATGATGCTGAACAATTTCTGGAAGGAGTTGCGGAGTATGTCGGCGAGTCTAGAAGGTTCTGAAAAGTTCTAAAAGATACAATAAAGCTATAGAAAGTTCTGGAAGGTGTGGTGGCGGAATTCTTCGGTGAGTCTAAAAGTTTCAGAAAGTTCTAGAAGGTTCGATAAAGCGGTAGAAAGTTCTGGAAGGAGTGGCGGAGTAATAGGTGAGTCTAGAAAGTTCCGAAAAGTTCGAGAAGGTTCGATGAAGCTGAACAAAGTTCTGGAAGGAGTGGTGGAGTATGTCGGTGAGTCTAGAAGGTTCCGGAAAATTCTAAAAGGTTCGATAAAGCGGCAAAAAGTTCTGGCAGGAGTGGCGGAGTACGTCGGTGAATCTAGAAGGTCCCGAAAAGTTCTACAAGGTTCGATAAAGCTGTACAGAGGTCTGTAAGGATTGGTGGAGTACGTCTGCGAGTCTGGAAGGTTCCGGAAGGTTCTATAATGTGCGATAAAGCTGTAAAAAGTTCTCGAAGGAGTGGCGGAGTATGTTGGCGAGTCTAAAAGGTTCTGGAAAGTTCTAAAAGGTTCGATAAAGCTGTAGAAAATTCTGGAAGGAGTGGTGGAGTATGTCGGTAAGTCTAGAAGGATTTCAAAAAGTTTCATAAGGTTCAATAAAGCTGCAAAAAGTTCTGGCAGGAGTGGCGGAGTACGTCGGTGAGTCTAGAAGGTTCCGAAAAGTTCTATAAAGTTCGATGAATCTGAACAAAGTCTCGAAGTTCTCGAAGGAGTGGCGGAGTATGTCGGCGAGTCTAAAAGGTTCTGGAAAGTTCTAGAAGGTTCGATAAAGCGATAGAAAGTTCTGGAAGGAGTAGCGGAGTATGTCAGTGAGTCTAGAAAGATTCTGAAAGTTTAATAAGGTTCGATAAAGCGGCAAAAAGTTCTGACAGGAGTGGCGGAGTACGTCGGTGAGTCTAGAATGTTTCGAATAGTTCTAAAAGGTTCGGTAAAGCTGTGGAAAGTTCTGGGAGGAGTAGCAAAGCAGAACATTCTGGAATGTTGTGGAATGTTCGGGAATAGGAATGAACGTTCAGAAACCTACGAGAACATCCCAGATCATTGTGGAACATTCCAGAACACTCCTGATTGTTGCGGAATCATCTGGAACATTATTCTGGGACAGTTGAAGTCTTTTTGTATGGGGCTACCCATATGGGGTATATAAAGAAGATCCGTCGTGGATTAGAAAGTCAATTCAATCTCACATCAACTCCCTGAGCGAAGCCGGACACCCCAGCCAGTGTATTTGAGAGTATTCCAGAAAGTTTCAGAACATCCCGAAACATGCTGGAAAATTGTGGAATGTTTGGGAATAGGGAATCGGGAACATCAATGTGAAACATTCCAGAACACTCTCGAATGTTGTCCTGAGCGAAGCCGGGTAACCCAGCTAGTAATAAATAAATGCATATATTGATAAAACTGTGTATCAAATTTTTATCAATTTAAATTGTAATACTGTTAAATTAATGGATAAAAATATTTAAAAAATTTAATAATGGAAATGGTGAAATACACATTTTTAAGTATTTCTACGCTGGTGAAGAGAACTAGCTCTTGAGTTTGGTGTAGGAGTAAAAAATATTTAAAAAAATATACAATTATGTAATTCGTTAGGCATAAAAAGGGAACATTAAAAAATATAAATATGAATTCAACTACAGTTATTGTTTTTTGGAAATGATATTACGAGTGTTCAGTTAAAAATAAAATTTTTTGTTGAATGATACCAATTTTGTAATTTTTTTTACTTCTTCGGGAAGATTATCCTTTATACCAAAATACAATTATTATGCATTTATTATGCACATAGAAGGTAGAAGAATTTATTTAATTTATTTTTAATCTAATGGGTATCCAGCATTAGTTTAATCCGATAATTGACCATAAATGGGCAATGATAGCGGATGCAGCCCTAGTTAGTTGGGTCACTCTGGTTTCACGTCTGACGACCATCAGTGGATAAAACAACCATATAGTCAAATAAACCAAACTTCATAGAAGATAGAAGGTAGAGGAATTCGGAAGTTACATTAGTTTTGATTGTTTGAATATAATTTTGAATATTAGTAATATTGAGTCCTTTTTATTGATCTCTTCAATATTTGGAACTTGGAAAACTTTTAACAATGTAGCTGTCAGGAATATAGGAATCTTAAAATTACTTTAATAATTGCGCTTTGTACCGTCTTTACAAGGCTTACAATTTTTTCGTTTGGACCTCCCGATCCAATAATTCTTAATTATTTATAATAAAGCTTGACATTACACATGAATTAAAAGTTATTTTGGTTTTAACCACTTTATTAGAATTTATAAATTACGTCAACTGTAGTTTCGGTTATACCATAACCTACTTCAGAAATGTTTTTTGTACTATAAACTTTATTTGATTAAATAATAATTAATGCTGTAAAGATCTTTTTAGTGGCTTGAAAATTATTACTACAGTTTTTTTCCTCTCGTTTGAATTCGTCCGAAGGTAAATGATGGCGTCATCAAGTCATTTGATCACAGTACCACAACGAGTACACAACGTCATTATCCGTTAAAATTTCACACTGTTCAACTATAAAACCACGTACAATGTCGTTAAAACATAAAACAACTCATTGTTTACACTTTACGTAACGAAAGGTACACTCATTGACAAGTTGTTTAAAAATATTGTTTGGTTGGAAACGACACAATCCAACAGAAAGATAAGGTTCATCCAAATTGTGTTTGACAGCGAAAAATAAGCTAGACAGTCGAGTGGAATGTGTCGGTTTAGAACACATCATGAGGACTGATAACTGGAAATAGCTCCGATACGAAATAACTTATCACAGCACATTACTGCTCGCGTCGTTTGTTTTGTTTTTAGTTTGGGATTGTTTTAGTTTATATATACTGGCATAACTCAATAAATACGAAGACCACTTAAAAATTAGGTAAAATTAGTAATACGATTCTGCTGTAAGTACGTTTTGTGTTATAATAACTAAGCAATAATTCCACATTTTAATACAATATGAATACCGTCTCTGCTTAAGCCGTTTTAGATGCATTAATTAGACTACCATAGTCTAGGTAGCATCGTAATTATCTTGCATACTTTTTAATATGGTTGTGCTTTGATTGAAGCTAATACATTCATACAATTTTATGGGTATATAATACGGAAAAGCTTTTTTTACATTAGCTCCACACAGGAGTTCCTGAGGAAAATAGTTTCCCCCGGACCTATGTCATCTTTGGGAAGATGGGTGAACGGTTTTTTGCGGAAAAAAAGATTCTGGGAAAGGCAAAGGAATAAGGGGTAAATATATCATAAACAATTATAGTAATCTGTAGGTCGGTGTCTCTAGGAGTGATGGACGTATGAATCCATCCCTTGCACTGCGGTGTAGTGTAATCTAAGCATTTCGATTTTAATATTATTTTTTTTCTATTTTCCCATTTTTTCGGCAACTAAAGGGTTAAAAAAAATTTTGATCTCGGTTTACCCTTCGATGCATTTTATAAGACATTACACAGCTGAAATCAACCCCCTAGTGAAAATTTTTTTCAAATTTAACCTAAAAAATTCCAACTTCGGACCCGATTTACTCGAAAACGAAAGCTCAAATCAAAAAAAGTTAAACCACAAAATCGACTCCAAATGTGATGTGGATTCTCCAGTTTCCCGCTTGTACTACGAGTTTCCGGACACCTTGTATAATACCTATATTTAAACCAATTTACACAAAAGATTGACACATTATTTACCTTAACCTTCCTCATGAATCACCCTACCTGTTGGTGAAAACCGCATGAAAATCCGTTCAGTAGTTTTTGAGTTTATCACGAACAGACAGACGCGGCGGAGGACTTTAATTTGTAACACTCGCGTGAAGAGATTAAGGAGTGCAGTTTTTTGGAGATGACCCTATACATCTTGTTTCGATTGGGTGACATTTTTGTAAATCAAATATTACATTATAGTTCCGAGAGAGTCCTCATGGAGAGGTCAAAAGATCTCCTTCAACTAGTCTCTCTCGAACCCTCCTGCCACTCAGCTGGTGGGCAGACTCATCCACCTCAAAACCCGGACAAACTCGCCCAAAGTGTCCGGGCACCCCTGCTAAGTCAAATGTAGCGAAGAACTTGGGGAGACCTATGGCAAAGGTGTTTGTTATCCAATAAACGGCGGTATTAACCGCGTCCCAAATTAATAAGTTCACAGTTTGGAGTGTTTCGACAAAATGCAGTATGGTTATGGTAGGTATTACGATATACCTGCATGATAAGGTTCCTGTAACTGTAAACCTGACATTGTTAATTAACATAAAGCTTTGTACGTAATTTAAAAAACCAAATATCTGGATGAAAAAGGTGAATATTAATGTTACAAAAGAGTTACACGCATAAGTTAAACTTTTTTTTTTAAGTTGTCTAAGATGTAATATCGCAGTGCGATGAGGGTCTTCAAGAAGAAAATGATTAATAACCCTTTTTACACAGGTATTTACCATCCAAGTAAGGTTTTTAGTTACCTTGATATTAATTATGTATGACCTTAGGGTATAGTTTTTTTTAACTCGTCCATTGCATGAAAATATCGTTTTATCCCAGGAGGTAAAAGTAAAATTAACAAACTGAAGTAAGTTTGCTTTTCTCGTGCAGATTCGCTATCATGGACTGGCTCTAACTTATATGTAAATCGTTGAATGGAATGAAGGAAAAAAAATCTGCAAAAATGGATAATGTTTCAACATGGAGGAGAGCTGAATAAATTGTCTGGGTATATCAACCCTCGTAATATAATTACCAAAGTCTCATTATATAATAAGAATAAAACACATACACGTAACACACAAAACCAATATAAAACACATCATAAAAAAATACATTTTACCTATAATTTTACCTTAATTATAATTTTTTATTTTTAGTTTAAATAACTTTTTTTTTATGCAGCATTATTTTTATATTATTTTTAGTGTACTATGTATAAATTTTTGTTTTATAAAATGGAGGCCTCAGCACAGGTGAGCTACCCAGTGAGGCCGACATTGCTGAAAATGTTAGATATTATGTCAAAAAAAAAAACAATTAGATCGATTGGTTAAGTTGACAGAATACTATAAATATAAATATGTATATAGCAGTATAAGACTTATAAAGTAAACAAGTACAAATAAATGGTCTCACTGATAATTTTACGCAGGTACGAGGTGTTGGGGGGGTAGGGGGTATAGTGCACCAATTTTCGGAGGCGATTAAACATCACAGTAATAGTTTAAAAACAATTCACACGCAGTAGAAGTGAAACTAGACAGTCGCTGGATGTCTCTTTTTTTTATTTTGCCGGTTTATTTTACAGAGGTTTGGAGATTGGATATTGGATATTGATTTCACAATAATGAAAATGTTTATTTTATTTGGATTTCGTAGGAGTCGAACCTCCGTTCGCTTGATGTCTGTCTTTCTGGCCGCTGAGACTTGTCGAGCGCCTTGCCCACTGCGCTATCGAAGGCCCACGACGACGCGCGAATTTACCGCATTATATTAGAACCGAGGACCGTCAAAAATTTTGGGACGTGAAATAGAGGTTTGACTTCAAAAAAACAAAAGAATAACAATTAATTGTGACGTTTGATCTTAAAATGACATCTAAGAATATAAAGTAAATAAAAGCTATGATGTAAGTAAAAGTATGAGATAAAAGTACATACAAATTGTAATGTTGGTATATAAAGTAGACTTAGATTAAATTAATTTTTATTGAAAGGTTAAGATAAAAGATAATCAAAAGACGTTGTTTTTATATTTATTACAATATGAATTAATAGCTATAATTGAAAATTGGCAATAAACATAACCTATTTACGATGACTGTCTGGCAGGTTCCCGGGAAACAGTTCGTAAATTGAATCACCGCAGGGCACGGTGTATTCGGACAATTTTACTCTGTATATTCTGCATTTGGACAATGCTATTCTGTATTATTTGTGATACGCGCGCGATTACCTATGTGTTGCGCGAGGTTCGAGATGATTGGAAATTGGTAACTTGCTGTAACAAAGGCCAAGCAATCACGGAAATATCGCCGTGGTGTACCCGTTGTGTGGCGTTCAAATAAACCCCTGCCTCCGTAGGTTTACATCGCGAAAATAGCTTCACGTTTCATCCACATATTATGAGGGAATAACCAGATACTTCCGTTTGTCTATTAATTTACGGTCTTATAAATTAATGTATTTCAGATTTTTTACACTCCTATTTAGTTTAGATATTTTTGAAAAATTATAAATACTTATAATCAAAAAATAATTAGGAGAAGTGCATTATTTTAATAATTTTATCATCACGCGTTTGAGAATGTTTATTGATAATTCGAATGTAGGCAATATTAAAGCAAATTTTGAATGAAATAAAATCGATATTGAAATATTGGTTAAAAATGGCTGGTACGGAGATAATCAACCTTTCTCATTGGAACCGCTCTATACAGTTGTAAGAGTACGATTGCAAGACCATCTATCAAAAAAAAATTAATTCTCGGCCGCTAGTTAATGGGCCTTATAAGGGAAACGTTTTAGTTAGATCTAATACTGAAAAGTAACTTTCTGAAAGCCGAAAATCAATTATTATTTTTTAATCGATAAACTAACGTTTAAGACAAGATTTTTATGCATAGCACAAAGGGTAACAATTATTATAAGCAACAATTAAGCAAGTATCTTTTCTCGGAAGATTTTTTCAATGTAGATGAGTGTTTCAGGCCGAAAATCACATTAATGTAAGTCTAAATCACGACATACCTTTTCCGTTTTTTTGTCATGGGCCCTCTTTGGAGGTTGGATATCATCGGAGAATACTTCTGTCAAGATTCTTTACCTTGAAACAGAACTGTTCTGGTACCAATCACGTAAGTTTACAAGGTCTTCCATTAATCTTCCCCTGTACCGATGAATTTTATTATGGTCACTCCAGCAAAATCTAGTAAAATCTCGCAATTTTGTGCCGTTCGTGAAAAACGTCTTCAAAAACTGTATTTTACTAATTTTCATTCAACCATTTTTAAAGTTCTCTACTTATTTTGGTAAAAATGTTTTGAGTATTTTGGCTTGTGAGATTTTCATCATTTTGAGCCGACATCTGGAAAGCGAATAATTTTTTTTATAAAAAGTCAAAGTGCAGAACAAATAAAAATGTGCATTGTTTACTTTATCACGTTTGACCATTTTATACCAAAATTGAGGAGTTCAGTTTGTTTAAGGGAATAAATCATTATTTTTTTAATTGAAATAATACAATATCTTTCTTTGTATAGGTAACCACGATAAAAAAAATATACTTGTTTAGAAACTTTTTCTATTAGTTATTGATTAATAATACAGGTGTGCGGTTTACACGCGGTAGAAGTTAAACCCTTAGAAAATTAAAGTATAAAAAAGTGGGTACGATAAAGAGGTAGATAATGTTTATATAATGAGTTCCCATGTTTTATCGAGTGAGACAAAGCGTCACCTGAAGAGGTGATTAGGGCTAAAAGGAAATTTAGTGTTGGTGGTTAGGTTAGGTTAGCTTTCACTTATATTTCACAAATATGTCAAACCACAAGTGACTGTTTTCTCCTAAAATTATTTAATCGATTGTTTAGCCCGGTACATTGATTATTATGCCTTACGGAAGTAATGAACGCTGTCCCTCGGTGTATCGCGTCCTGCTCGTCTGACTATCGCTCTGTTGAATAAACTGTTGCAAGGGGTCGAATTCTATCAAAAAGATATCCACACCGGTAATGCGCCTTTTCATCCCGCGACACAAAATATCCCTGACAAAATAACCTCCGACGACATATCATACGGACAAAATATCCCCCAATCAAATATCTACTAAAACTTAACCTAACCAAATAAAAAAATGAGACAAAAATCAACATCCCTGACAAAATATCCTCCGACAACCACAACATACGGACAAAACATCTTCTTCTTTGTGTGCCGTATCAGGTCCCCCCGACGTTAGCGATCACTCTTGAAAATGTCTCTCTGTCTTGCGCTGCCCGGAAAAGCTCCTCCACACTTCTAATGCCGGTCCACTCTCATATATTACGCAGCCAAAACATTTGTCTCCTACCAGGCCCTCGACGACCCTCTATCTTGCCTTTCAATATTTAATGGAGAAAGTGATACTTCTCCCCTCGACAAAATATCTACCAAAACGTAACTTAACCTAACCTAACAAAAAAATAGGACAAAAAATAATACAGACATCCTGTAAAGACAATAAATTGTTGTTAAAAAATAATAAAACGGGACAAAAATAATACAATTAACAATGCGACAAATATAATACAGAGAACAATAATTTATTGTTTTTATAGGATGTCTGTATTATTTTTGTCCCTTTTTTTGTTAGGTTAGGTTAGGCTAGGTTTTAGTAGATATTTTGTGGGGGATGTTTTGTCCGTAGGATATTTTGTCGGAGATATTTTGTCGCGGAATGTCGCGGTGAAAAGTCGAGGAACAATCCATACCGCTGCATCGCGACCACTGGTAACAAAATGGGTCCTTCGGCTTGGCTTATCTACCTCGGAACTCGGGACTTCTTGTGCGTTGCGAATTCAGATAGTGAGCACAATAAGTCCAGATTTTGCACAATGCTTGCACAATAAGCTATAAATAGTAATATCGGAGACATTTTAAATCCAGGACAGTTACACTTATGCATATCTTAACGGTGCTGTTTAATGCCCAGATTGTAGAGTTACCATCATTAGGTTCCAGCTAAAGCAGCGCACACTTGCACGCTAATTTGGTTTCCATAATTTTACTGCCGCTGTTAAGATAATTTTCGAGTGGCCTAATCGGAAAATTGATTGTTCTTCGAGACATTACAACCGAGGCATTTGAGAAGCACTAAAAACATGAAACATTTTACATAACAGAACACGTGAGTACCTACTTACTTTATTATGAGGAATTATTTTCGTACTAGCGAGAAACAGGATATGAGTTTTAATCGGCCTAAATAAACGTAATAAAAATTGAAAGAATTATATTGACATAAAAAGAATTGAGCGTCTCTAAAAAGTTCACTAAGATAGCCAAAAAATAAAAATGGAAAATATATAAAAAATATATAATTTGGGAGGCGGGTATGGGTACCGCCGCCACGGGAACCATACCCCTATCATAGGTCACCCCGAGTGGTACGCTACGTTTGGTGACCTAGCAGGGGTGCTCATGGGGCGAGGTTTGTCCGAGTCCTTGCGGCGGATGTGTCTGCACACCTGCTGCGTGACGGGTCGGATCGAGAAAGATTGATTGAGGGAGGCCTTTGACCTCTCCATCTGGGCTCTCTGCACTGCAGTTGGATTCATACATCCGTCACTCCTGGACACACCGATCTCCAGATTCCTACACACAACTCATAACTTTTTCCTTCCAAGAACTTCTTCTCTTTAATTTCCTTAAAAAGGCCCTCCACACAGCATCCCCTAAGATGACACAGGCTCTGATGAAAATTATTCTCCTCATGGCCTCCAGAGTTTTTTTTTTTTTTACAGCGAATACCGCACAAGAATCTCAACTGCTCCCGTCTGGAGCTAGTGAGACTATGGCATCCCCAATTGGAGTATGTTGTGAGGCTGAACGTAGCGGGGAGGGGAAGGAGGTGGGGAAGAGGAAGGTTGGGAAGTACCTGGCTATTCAGATCTGGTCACTAAACACGGCTAAAGCCATTTTCAAGCAACGTTTCAATTCTGAATGGTGGTCTTACACCAGGGCGATACTGATAGTATCTTCCACTCTGGAACATGCCGCAAATATACTATATATTATTTTTTAAATGAATTAATTGTGAAATAACACAAATTAATCAAATAAAATTTATTTGCGCATGCCGGGTTCGAACCCGCGACCTCCGGAATGTGAGTCAAGAGTCTTAGCCACTGGACTACGGAGGTCGTCAAGTGGCTAAGACTCTTGGTCGTCGAGTGAATCTAATTATAATCTTATAATCATTTAAAAAATCTTGGTATAACAAAAAATGTTGAAAAACGGTCTCCTTGCAGCCCTTCAGAAGTGGTTAAACTATCTTTATATCTTTTCACAAGAATCTGGTCCAATTTTTCAATTGCTCATTGTTATCATGTTATTCTTAAATCGTCAAATAAAAAAAAATGTATGTATACTTGTATAGGATAAAACTGAAAACAAGATACGCCTATAAACACAATGGTAATACTATAGAAAACAGTAAAAAACCAAACGTATCGTAAAGTATTTGCAGTCAGATCTCACACGGTTCCCTAGCGTCAGGTAACTTTCTATTGTGAGACTTCACGTCTCGAATTCTTCCGCAAAGTTGGAAAACGGAATTTGAAAATGCCGGTTATTTATCTCACACAATCTGATCTTCCATATATCTCCCGTCCATTCTTCGCATACTGATGCAGGCCCGTATCCGGTCTCCGCCAATAGAGTGTGAGCACACCGGATGTCCGTTTTGGACGGTGGCCATTTGTGGAAGTTTTAGTCTCACTATCTTTTCATTCTGAACGTGCATTCATGTCTATAATAATTATTGCCCCAGGACTCGATAACGATGGATATTAATTTTTGTTTGCCATTGTACGCTGAACGCATTGTCGTCGTTCGCGAGGCGGGATGCAATGCGAGTTTATGACTGAACAATGTCGACAATTGATTACACAGGCAATAATTAATACCTTATACCTACTCACTTAATTACGTTTTACGTTGGCGTCAAGATTACTGTATCTCACACGTGAAGATAACGTTATGAAGTCAGTATTATTTTTCTCAGTATCTGCACACATAATGTTGCACAAATTGCACCGAAAACTTGATATCTTGATCAGGGATAAGCGAGGACATTTTATTCTAAATTTAGAATTTTTCATAATGTATTCGATTAGCTCACAAAGGACTAACTCCTTTTTCATATAAAAAGCAAAATAATGTTCCGGCCATTAAACTACAAATAATAATTCCAATAAAAACACATTATTTTCTTATAGATCATTAGGTAGAATAAAAGTTTACAAAAATCAGAGTGTTTAATTCACACGCGGTAGAAGTGAAACAAGAAAGTCGCTAGATATCGCTTTCTTTTCGTTTGCTTGTTTTTTGGTGGTTTGAAGTTTGGTTTGAAGTTTGGATATTGATTTCACAAAATAAAAATGTTTTTTTTTGGATTTCGTAGGATTCGAACCCCTGTTCGCTTGCTGTCTGTTTCTCTGGGCTCTTACTTGTCAGGCACCTTGCCAACCACGCTATGGAAGTCGCGCGCCGAGGCGAATTTACAGCATCATATTAGAACCGAGTATTTGTGTAGAGCCGAATTGTGACGCATTTCCGTTTCATACGAATTTCAAGTCAATAACGGCGCTAAAGAAGTTTCAGCCAATAGTTAGTATCTGACATTTGACGATGCGTCGAATTGAAATTTCCAATAAGTATCGTAGACGCATGCATAAAACGTGTGTACATACTCGAACCTACGAACTATGTGGAGATACGGATAACATTTACACTAAACAATATGTCATCATTTATCTACCTTTTGCATGGTGGTACCTTGTTGTGATGAAAATCCTACAGCAATTGAAGGATTTTATGTTGTTTGAACGACTGATAATGTAAGATTTTTATAATGTTCCACCAAAGTTTGGTTTATGTGTATAATTAATCAAGCGATAACGCTATTTATTTCTCTGAAAACTAATCTACGTATTCGGCATCACGGAAAATTCTTTGATGAATCGCGGAATTGATTACAGTATCTTATCTCAATTCATATTAAACGAAAGAATGTGGGTGGTTGCCTTTTCTTTAGTTCTGAAAAACTTCTGTTAAACCTCGATGATATTGAGCGAGTTAATAATTAATAAAGTTAATAATTAATTAAGCTACTAGCCGGTGAATTCACTATCTGCTAGTAAACTCGCTCAGTGTAATCTTATTACTAGCTAACTAGCAGATTGTGAACAGCCTATGAAAAAAGTTGAAAGGGGGTCAACTTTGCTCGCTACTCGCTGGCGTGTACGGCGGATGCTATGATGGCGGCCCTCGAACAGCTGATTTCGTAAATGTCAAACTACTTGATCTGGATTATTCGTTGTACAATCTGTTAAGTAACCGGCATACATTTACTAGCCGTGAGCTAACTGCGAATATCTCAGTTTTCTACAAAATTAGTTCGCGCGGGAGTTATTATTTTAGCTCAGCTTTTCGCTAGCTAGTTCGCTACTGAGCGAGCGGAACGTTTTATGTGTCATCATCACAATCGCACTCGCCAATTTGCCCGCTTTTAAACTTACCGGTTTGGGCATCACTTTTATTCATTTATGCGTGTGGCATCCCCACCACGTAAATAAAACATCTCTGGATCGCTCCGGCGATGACCGAGCAAATTATTCCGTCTCCAGCGCTCGATCCCGCCGGCCACTCGCGTTTTGTACCTCTCTACCTGTTTCATGCGTGAACACTAAATCGTGTAAAATATTTAATCTCAAATAAATGTTAATCACTCAAAAATGAGCAAAGTGTTATCAATCATCATCCAATATAATTACTGAACACTGGATCGCGGCCTAGAAGTATCGTGATCCCCAGGAGCCTGACTATTCCTCATGGTAAAGTATTGGTATACACTCGTCTGATGAGAAGACGGAGCACAGGTCAAACATTCTCCACCAGTTCCTCAACCCTGGCAAACAACACTTCTAACATTGGTAACCCCGACGTGATGCCCATACCGGCTAATAGCTTGCAAACTCGCTCAATGTTATCGAGGCTTTAGATACGTTCGAATACTCCATTGATACTCATTCCGTGAAACCTAAGATAAGGAAATTGCGTAAGTTAGGTACGAATAATAATATAATTTAATCTATTTGTAGGTACTGATCTACGTTAATAAACATATATAAAAAAAAAACTATAAAGAAAAAAAAACAGATTATTTTCAACCATTTCAATTATTTTGACAATATTCTCAAAATTAATCTTTCTTCTTCTCGTCGTCATATATGGTTCTTTACCTATAGAAACCCATGATATTGAGCAACAACAATATTTGAACCATCCCTTTTATCAATGTGATGTTAATAATACATTGTGGCCAGTAGTGGTATAAACCCCTTTTAATAAATTTTCCACACCACCTCTTTCATCCTTTATTTGTTTTCATTGTTCACTCCAGGATCGACCCCCCCCCCCCCCCCCAATTATACACCTGCATCTCAAAACTTTTAGAAACTGTTACCTTTTTGTTATTCGCAAACATGAAGTTAAAAAGCATGCACTCACAGATAATAATCACTTCGAATTTCTCCTCACTCTGTCACCTTCAACGAATCTTACTAATCTCTCTACCTATTAGGTATAGGTATTAATAAATCGTTTAATTTTTTGGAATGTTATGAATTTACTTCTACTATTTATTATTACCTACTACTCTACGTGTTTACGAATTTTTTTTTACTATTTCTCATTTACAGTAGAATTTTTTATGGACAATATGAAAAATACATTTAGGCAGTCAGAACTTAAACGGCACTTAAGTAATTATATTATTAAACAAAAGCCTTGATAAAATGTCCCAAACCGACTCTGTTTCTAATCCAGAATGCAAAAGTATTACGTATGAAAGATTGTTTTTTGTCGAATATGTATTGTAGATACCAATGAGTCTAATATATTTGGGTGCACCGGGATATTGCCTATTGTTTCAGCAACTAATCCAATTTATGGCTAGTTTACAAATCATAATTGCTGTCCATTACCGCGTGAAAAACACGATAATAAACGATTAAAAGGATATCAACAACTTTGAGGTAGTGCCTACCTACTTCCACTAACACGATGTTGGAGTTTGTCAGTATTCCTGACCGGAATTGAGGAGCTTTTTGACAATAGAAATATCTACTAAAACATTATCGGGGCAGTTTTAGGTGGTCATTATTTTATAATAATTTTTGATTTTATTTATTTTTTGATTTGATTAATAATGTTTGATTTTATTTTTGCACGTCCAATTAACTGGTAGACGTAATAAATAATAACAGTCAATTGTTTGCCAGAATTTTCATATTTGATTAAATTTGAAAAAAGTGGTGATTTACATAAGCATAACGTACAAAATTAAAAAAAATGTACCCAATGATGGTTATGATATGAGTTGGAGAGAAAAAGGGGAGTCAGGCAGGAGATGTATAATGGAAAAAACAACCGTTGGGGATACTCAAAGAAGACATAATATTGTGACAAAAAATGAGGTGAAGAGTACCCACCTGCTTGTGCAAGTGTGACAATTTATGCATTTGATTGAATGACAGGCGTGTGCCAATACAGCGTAATATGGCTTTTAGTATAGTCAACCCTCACCTATGGAAAAAGGATGTGATTGCGCATTTATACATTTAGTAAAGGGGCATTCACACTACTGAAGTCACCTTTCCTATCCAAGCTTTGAATGAGCTATTAGATACAGCATTCTCATTATAAATAAATTCTTTTCCGTTCAAGATCCAAGTATTCAATCTCGTAAAAGTTCATATTTTCAAAAACCTTTAATCTCACCGGTCGGTGCTGCAATTGTGATATTTAATACAATAAAAGGAAGAGTGCGGTGGATAACTCTGCTTTAACCTTTTCTCTCTTTCTCGTGATCGATATAATATTAGTAACGGAATTAGAGATTAAAACGTCTAATCTTCTAAAAAAATATATTATAAAAATTGCATTGCAGAATTCAGTGTCCGACCTGGGTAGAGGTAGGTAGTTTTGCTTTGAGTGAATATAATACTTTAACAAAGGAGAGTTTTTTTTAATGTATTTATCTTATAAGTACATTATTTTTTTAATATAGACCTTCAATTACACTTGATTTCGCCAAATCCTTGCTGTAAAAAAGGAGAAAAAAAAAACAAAACATAATTCTCTCTTTAAAAAAACGATCCAGAAAC
Organism: Limnephilus marmoratus; assembly: GCA_917880885.1. Classification (NCBI taxonomy): domain Eukaryota; kingdom Metazoa; phylum Arthropoda; class Insecta; order Trichoptera; family Limnephilidae; genus Limnephilus; species Limnephilus marmoratus. Next base: position 36,476,338 of record OU862920.1, on the reverse strand, counting down.
CGTAAAATTCTATTGAAATATTTGTGCGCAGTTTTATAGAAAAATAAATCTGGAAAAAAGATATCCCTCTGAAAAACTGGAGGAGGAATTATGAGTAATAAATAATATGTCCAGTGATTGCATAAAGCATTTACCTAGATGCTAGGGGGTTTCCAAAATATTATAGAACCGAATAGAAAGGCAAGGTACGCTACTTAAAATCTATGTATTTCACAGGACGCTAAAAATGAGATGGTGTCACAAAAATATAACTCGTCTTCATATAATAATTTTCATCACTTTTGAAATCTATTGAAAATATTGTCTTGATTCCATCGTCTAAAAATCAATTCCCTTGCACAAACATGATTGATTTCGTGCATCAATGCTCTGAATTTGATTCGCAATTTTTGTTTAGCAAATCAGTCTTCATTATTTGACTTAAACTTACACCACGACCAAAATCGCTTAAAAGTACTACAAAATTTGTCATTAAGTCAAAGATTTTCAGTTGCCAAAAATCGATTATGAGAAAGAAGCAGAGACGGATACAGTATGCCTATGGTAAGACCATGCCTCTAACTGCAGGTAAACAAGATCTTCAACAACCGCCGCCGTTGGCTCATAGCTACGCCATAACCGCAGAGGACCTACTCGCGTATTCATCGCATGTCCAGGGGCGGTGCCTACTGCCTACCTTCATCCGTTGCAAGAACGTTGCGCGAGAGGTCGGCCAAAGCCGAGCTATTCAGGGCTGACACTTGCTCATAAAGGATTCTATAAACAGATTGTGGATGTTGTTATGCGTTTTGGCAGGATTTAATCTACGCAACAAAGGTTGTGTGCCAGAGTTTGGCGAACTAAATAATGCGCTTAGTCCATGTACTGCGCAGCTTTGCCGAAGTTCAAAATGTTGATTAGGATTTTTTTCCGGTGAGCCTCCTACGAAATAGCGTTTCTGCACATCAACCATCAGGTGCATTCTCTTGTATGCCAGACTTACAAACTCCATCACAATGCACTTCAAAAGCTAAAACGGCTGAGAATCTGCTGTAATCGGGGAACATCGGAATGTCAAAAAAAAAAATAACGTTGAGTTGATCTGGTGGTTATCAAATGTGATGTGTTATGAATGTGGAAATAGAAAAACAACAAGTTAACATGGATCAAACACAATTGGTTTATATGCATAGTGGATGTTTTCTCTGAAGTGCATTTGCGCAGTGAACTCCCACAAAAATACATGGTTAAATTGCATTATAACTTTAAACAGAGCACCATTCAAATTCCGTGATAAAAAAATCCACCAAACTGAATGATCTTCGTACTTACTGTTCAAGAGCGAGTCCGAAATGAATCCTAAATCCCAGAGGTGCATTGTGATTACCTTCTGTCATATCTCTTAGGTTCATTCTATTGGCACCACTGAGTGCAGATGTTTTAACACCAAATTTGTATGGAATAGTATTTTGTAAGAATCAACCAATTGCTTCTGTGATTATCGTTTTTAATCTGTTAGTAAAATAAGATAATCACTGAAGATAATACTTTTTCTAAAACACGAACAGTATTTTTGTGGCCTTCCACATCATTTTATTCACCCTCACCCACCTCACCCACGTTTTAATGAATCGCCGATTTGTATCTTGTTGCTGGGTCGCCAACCTCTGGTGCAGTGGTGAGATGTCATTCATTTAGATGTAGGGAAATAAATATTATCTTTAACACGGAAAAGATATATATTATGATTTTTCATAATGTTATTTTGAAGAATGAAGAATGTTATTTTCCTTTTTAATCTCTTATTGATCTCCCATACGATAAACCTCGAACCGGAACTAGATAGGCGTGTAATGTAACAGCTACCTACTAATTTTTCGGGCATATGAGTATCAAAGTCATAGCCTATGAGTTCTCACAACTCCCAACCCTTTTCACTGCGAAAAATATGTTATGTTTTAAAATATGATAGGAAATAGATAAGAGTGGGGAGGCTTTGAAGCACTGCACAAAGAGGAGACCGATTATACTACCTCATTCTCTTGCCGACTAAATCCTGTAGAGGTATGTGCTTGTTTCTTTTTAGTGACACTATCTTTCGTTTCATCGATGTTCAAATCACAACGGTGCTAAAGAAGTTTTCACTTCAAAATATCGGGAACATAATATACATTAGACTGTATCGTTATCCATTAAATAACGTGAACAGTATAAATTTTTGACAAAACTTGATTGATTTAGTCACTTCTTTTGGGAGTGTTTCCTATCGCTCTTCAAATGACTATTTTTTATACCAATGGTTAATGCAATTTCTCGTAACGATGCCAGATGGCGCAGTGATGCAATTACCAACGTTGTCACTGTTACCAGCGAGACTATAAATAAATAGGAAAAGAGAATTTTTTAAATAACTTATGAGGCCATATATGGTTCCATAATTCGCGGAAGATGTTAACTGAACGAGAATAAAAGTTATGGCATTGGCATTAAATTTGCGAATCTTTTCTGTCAAAGAATTTGCAGGTCAACATATCTATTGAAAACTTTATATCATATTTTTTTAATACAAATTTCATAACGGCAGAACTCAACGATAGTTTTATACAAAATAACGAACAAAAAAAATTTATCCAATTTGGTGCAGTCGTTCGGAAGTTACGCGCATATATACATTTCGGCCATTTTATTTTTAGAGATAGATATTAACTTCGACGCCAACAAAGCACTCTTTTTAACGTGAATTTTAGAACTTCGTTTCCAAGGCAACAATTTGTTTGCTTTTCTTCTGACGTTTGCAATAACTCGATTTTGTTAGGGACAGAAAATGTATGATAAATAATTTCATAATGCCAGAGATTATTCATAACGCCAGAGCTTACCAATTATGTAGTCTTTAGTACTCGCAAAAATGTTGCTTTCTATTAGTGAAAGAATTTTTAAAGTCCATTTAGCAGTTTTTGTGTGAAAGAGCAACAAACCTACAAAGCAACAAACTTTCGCCTATATAACGTTATGATAATAGGATATACATTTTATATCCACCATGAGCTAAGGAGTTTTCAATGAGTCATCTGTCGAATAAAGGGCACGACGCCATATTATTTATTACAACCTTTTCAATATGTTGAAGTATGTACCCAGTTTACTATATAAATACTTTTACAAGGATCCAAACGAACTTTATTTAAAGTTATTTATTTATATAATTTTAAACAGTACATACATTTTTAGTTATTTTTCTGAGCAAAAAGTTTTGTGTAAACGGAAATTATTTTTACCAAAAGATAAACTTTTCTATGGAAAGAAAATTTTGAAAAAGTTTTTTGTTATAGCCCAATTTTGAAAATGGCAATCATAATAATTTAATGTTCAAAATGTCTCTTATTACAGGTGAATAGGTTTTTTTGGTTTGTTTAAATTCTTCACACAATCAGAACATTGAAACGGAGTTACGCAGGACACACGGACCAAATGACCGAAATAATCATTTTTGATTCTTTTCACTTTTGTCGCGTTTACTTCACTAACAAGTCACTACAGAGTGTTGTAAATGATTGCAGAGTGTTACACACCGTATTTGTTAGGAGGTCTATTGTTTAAGGTCATTAAAGGTTGTGAAATTAATGGCATCATTTGTTTTTGTGGGTAAGTCATGTAATAGTTCCAACTTTGTGAGTGAAAATGACATTGAATTAAAAAACTGACAGAAAAAATTGAATTAAAAAACTGAAGCTGCTTAGTTACCGAAGATTGACTAAGTTTAACACTTCTTTTGAGGAATGCATATCAGGAGGTTAACGTTGCATTATATTTTTCAAAATATACTATTTAATAAAGCCATCCTATAAGTACCTAGTTGGCCAGCATCTAAAACCGTTTACAAAAGGTCATTTTAACTTACCTTGTATCTATTGTGCTTATAAGTCAACACTAGACCTATTTACCTGCATGAATAATTAATATTATATATTTTGTAATAGAAATATAATTTAATAAGATCACAGGCTTGTGCATGTAACTTATTTCTGATTTTTAAAGTAATTATGGGGAGCCCATTAATAAAAGCTATCTTGATATGAAGAAATAGGTGATCAGAAATATATGTATTCCTACTCAAATTTGTGATTTTTACATGCATGGGTTTTAATGGCATTGCCATCCCAGCTCCAAAAAACCAAAATCAGAAAAGTATAGGTTTCCCTTTTCCTTAGTACCTCCATATTATGCTATCAGAAAATAAACAACAAAGCTAGTGATACTCATAGACACGTATTAGTACCAATGTCCATAGTCGTCAGTTGCTGTGTATGGAGTCATACAATTGAAACCCCAGATGGTTCAAGGTACTGCAGGAATGGTAAACTTTTGATTGTAAATTAATCACGTCAGGAACCATCACGTTTTTTAAAACGTTTTTAATTTTTAACAATTTGTTATGTTATGATTTTACTTTAATGAAAAAAATATATATCATGCATGTTTACGAGTACCCTATATTATTGTCAATGCGTTCAACTCTGTATTGTGTCGGTAACTATGTATGGTACATCCGCCGGCTATCACTTGTAAAACGAATATCGACTGGAGTGGTCCAACAAATTAATAATATACATTTATATACTCGTGTTTGATATATAACCAATTTAAGACAGAGTAATGCTGAAATATTTTTCATTTCACTCCTTGGACATGGCTAATGCCGTTTTCACTGGGACGCGTATTTACAAAACCTATACCGATTCAGTCGCGGTAGCGACAATTTACATTTTAAATATACCTCTATATGGGTTATTTTTTATCACATTGCAAAAACAAAAATTGTTCTAAAATCTAGATAAAGTAATCTTTCTGATGTGTATATTAGAAATTAATAATTTTATTTCTAAATATTAAAATTTTGATATTATTCCCATATTTTGTAAATACACCTCTATATTGATAATTTTTTATCACTTTGCAAAAACAAAAATTGTTCTAAAATCTAGATAAAATAATCTTTCCGATGTGTACACTAGAAATTAATTATTTTATTTCTAAAGATTTAAATATTGATATTGAAAATGAAAATTGTCGGTAGCGCGACTGAAACGCGGTAGGGATTGTAAATACGCCACCGGGACTGCGACACAGCGCTCATTTATGCGCTTACACAAACATACTAAAAATCTTGAAATACATAAATTTATAATACAGCTAACCTTAATATATCATGAAAAAAACATGATTATCTTGTCAATTGTATTGTATTGTATTGTATTGTGTGAGACTCCTAAAACGAAAAGGGGGCTAGAGTTCCAATAATCCATGCGCTTGATGGCTGCAAGACGAGTTGTGATCTAGTATCCTTCATAGTAAAGTAAATTAAAAAATGTAACATATTGCTTTATTTCGATTATTATTAAAAAGAAGTCTCTTTACATTTTGAAAAAAGGGTCTAGAATTCCAAGCGTCCATGCGATTGGTAGCTGGAAATGAATTCTAATCTAGCATCTTCACTATCATCAGCGGTCTTGAGGCGATTTTTCGCGAAAACAACGCTGTTTAAGATGTCCAAATTTATTATAATTATTAAGTAAAAATAAATGAAAGAGAATGGGGCCTTTTTGGCCAAGAGCTCTATGCGCAATTTTAACAAAAGTTAAAAGTAATTTTAATATCTTTTGTGGAAGATATAACATCCCTTAGATGTCGGAGGAGCGAGTCTAGAATGAAGTGATCATATTGACCTGCTTAACCAAATGTTATTTCATATTTGATGATTAAACTTGAGCAAATAGTGAGGCATCTCATTTCACTGTGCAAATCTTACTTGCTTTGACGGTCATACAGCTCATGAAAGCTTAAATAACTAACTATCCATCACGCCATTTCTCTAGAGGAATAGGTGGACACTTGACACACGCTCTTTGCTTGAAGCACATTAATTCATGCATACTCTTCTGATGTGCTGACTCTTGACATGACCCGACTCAGGTGTTTGATTCAGTTGGTCATGGCCAGCGCCGGATCTGTAATATGTTAAAAACTAACTACTTAAACTGTGCAAAAATCATTGAAGATCTCTGAAGGAGCGCCGTGAAAATATAGATCGTTTATTAATTTACTTAATAAATCGATTTAGAATTACCCAAAACATGGGAAAATTGTACTGGCAATATTTAAGGCCTCTGGGGCGCCACAGCCGAAGTGAGCAATGCGCATTTACCTACTTTCGTGAAATACATGTTTCATTTTTTTTAAGAATTGAATGGCAGTTAGGCGCCCATATAATCTGGTTTTCAATGAGAATTTCTTACGCTTAGAAAAATGAGTTTTAAAATAATTTAAGTGCTTAATCTGTCTAAATTACACGCAATTCACTTTGTGCCAATCATTAGCATCTGCTTCCAGCAAACCTTTCCCCCCGGTTTCTCTTGGTCGGCCAGAAAGTTTTCCTTGAAGCTCTGTTTTGGTCTACCGACTAGTGAATAAGCTTTGTCTTAAGTCCTAAGCTTGGATTACACAACCAATCCACGCTAGTCGACTGATTGTACCACTGCTGGTTATGAGGGTAAATCGGTTATTCAAGGAATTTCTTGGTTGCTCCAGTGTTTCCACTGCAAACACGTACTTTGTCTCAGACTCGTTGCACCATACGTTGACTTCTGGATTAAAAATAGTTGAGGTATAATTTAACCTTAGAATTCCTATGCAGGAGTTTACTGATATTTACAACTAGCAAATTTAATTCCCCACGCCCTCCTATAAACGGCAGTTAAAATTGTTAACGGCTGAATATATAATTTTTCGTCCAAACTATGACAATCGCCGCACAGTACAAATGCATTCCTGCAATAGTTAAAAATTTAGCTTTATATGAAATACTACACTGTAGTAAGCAAAGAACATACAAGTACCCCAACTGTACATTAAATATACCTTTATTTCGTATTTACGAAAAATCAATTCCTACACCTTTTCATATTGTAACTCCATTCTCAAGAATCATCTTAAATTTTTTGTTTGATTTTTTTTTTCATTTCTTTTCAGGTAAACGACTTCTTTAAACGAAACAGATGATGGATAAATGTAAGTGATTACACGAAGTTTACTATTAGTGAACGCTTTACCTAAATACGTTAACTAGTTTACATGGCGTTAAATACTCATAAATAATTTAAAGCACGCAGTTAAATCTTTATAAAAAAATCTGTATTTTTTAAATGCGTTTCTGCGGCAAATAAACTACTTGATTCTAAATTACGAGCTTAAGTTGCAAACAAATTTTTGTTTTTGATAACGAATTTTAAGAGAATATTCTCTGTTTGAGTCAAGTTGTAACGAAGGCTAACAAGCTGCCACAAGGAATAATATAGCTCTTAGTGCTGAGAAACTTTCATCGTCAAACTATTTATTCAAGAAGCAAACCTCGTGGTGGGAGCCAATAAAGTAAAAGCAAGAAAATAATATATATATAGGTACATCAAGTAAATCAAATTTTACAGTGAACAGTCTTGAAGACCAAAGCGTTAAATACTTATAGTTAGATCGTTAGATGACAAGAACGTTTGCTTGTACACCATTAGATTATTTGAATTGTGCTAATGTTATGGTTGTAATAAAAAATGTTGATGTTTAAGTCACCAGCAACTTTTAAGTAATTTACCTATCTTAAAAGCAATTCGTCTTTTTCCATTGAAGTACGCTATTTTTATTGATAATATCAAAATAATAGGTGCTACCGAGCCCAGATTTATAGCTTACGCGTTCTTTGTAGATACATTCATCTGAACTCTTGTGGCTAAAATTATGTCTTATCAACTCCCGTTGTTACGTGCATTTCAAATTACACGGGTACTATACATAAATATGGCAAGGTGTATTGTAAGTAGATATATGTATTTAACTGCTTCGGCACGAGAGACAGTCATTTGTAATTATAGTTAGTTAGGTAGGCACTTTTAAGGCCGATACGCGGTCACCCGTCAACTTATCATTCGTCACGAGATTGATTTTTATTCTCATTCAAAGAACCAGTGAGTGATTCAGATGAATGCATCATTTACCTACGGAACAGTTTCCTCGCTGGAGGTCACTTTGAAAGATTACCGACTCAAGTAGGTAACTGTAGCGAGTGAATGGAATATGAAATCTCTTGCGCAGTGATTCTCAGATATAACTAATTAACAATTTTCTTGAAGACGACTGTCAATCGAATCAGTTTCGATAATAAATATCGATAAATCGATAAGCTGTCCATTATGAAAGGTTTTGCGGAAAACATGATGATTTTAAAACTATCATTAAAACCGCAGTAAACTTTTAATACATATAATCGTAAATTGTTAAATTGCATTGTCATTCAATCACAGCTGAACGAATGACGTTTTGACGTTAAACTATAATCTGGTGTTAAACTGTCGATTTGTAACCCAGTCGTAACGATTCATTGTATTTTTACAACTAACACTCCTTTGTTAAAAATGTGTTTCTTTGGTTTATACTGTTGTTAGAGTTGCGGAATGCAAAACATGTTTTAATCAACAGGATTCATTTTTGCTGATTTTTGTTAATGTATATATTAGGTCCTTACATATGAAATTGGCGTTTTGCCGTACTGGCAACTTTGATCTCAAATATCTTCTCTTTGGTTAGGAATTCCAAATTCAAATTTATACAGCTATTTACTCATGTATTTGTGTTTCGAAAATTATAATTCATTTGTTTTTTCCTTAAATGTTTTTTTTTTCTTTGCGTCACTTAGTTTACAAAATGGAAAACTTGAAATATCGCGTTATTTACGAATACGAGTTTCACCGTGGCACCAGTGTTGCAGAAACGGCTCGGAAGATTAATGATGTGTATGGCGACGGTGCCGCAAAACAAAACACAGTGCGTTTTTGGTTCCAACGTTTTCGTTCTGGAAATTTCGACCTGCAGAACAAGCCCCGTGGACGGCCGAAGACCAAAGTTGATAATGAAGAATTGAACGCTTTTGTGAAAGCGGATCCATCGCAAACCACGTCCGAGTTAGCTGCAGGCTGCGGTGTTAGTGATAAAACTGTTTTAATCCACTTGAATTGAGTGAAATCAACAAACGCGCGTTGACCGCTAGACCACACACTGCACAACAGACGGCTACCAATTAGAGGAGCTTCAATTGGAATGTCTAAGACATCCACCGTACTCTCCGGACCTTGCCCCAACAGATTGCCATTTTTTTCGAAATTTGGATAACTTCTTGCAAGGGAAAAAATTCAACTCCGATGGGGCAGTCCAAACCGCCTTCAAAGATTTTATTGATACCCGTCCGAATGGTTTTTTTTAGTAAAGGGATCGATGAACTACTTATGAGATGGCAAAAGGGCATAGATAGCAATGGTACATACTTTGATTAAATAAATAGATATATTATGTTAACAAAAAATCGACTTTATGTTCCTCCCATACAAAACGCCACTTTCATGTGTAAGGACCTAATATTTTTAATATGAGTTTTGGAATGACTGTAGGTATCGAGAATTTGCTGCAAACAGTTCTATAGTGAAAACATTTCAATAGAAAAATAGTCTCCGGATGTTATGTATCGAGACAGAATGTCTTATACAAATGAACTCACTTTGCAAATGAAACCATTTATTGAATGGTCCACACCATAGCTTAGGTCCACACCCAGTGTGCGCATTTTGAACAAAACATTCGGAAAATATGGTTAACGAATGACGAAGCAGAACATCTTATTCATAAGGTATATTCACAATGTAAAAACATTTTCAAAATGCTATTGTTAGGACTCACCGCCTGTTTGGAACTGAAAATTATCCTTAATTATTAATAATTGAGCCTGCTACATTCCGGGGCCTGACTCTTGCAACGAGTAATTTGACAAAGGTTAAGTGGGTATCCCATGATAACCCCGGCTGTTGATCTTTAGCTTTCTTACTGATGATTTCATTAAGTTTAACTGCCCAACACTTTGAGCCTTGTGATGTCCTTAATTCACGAACGTAATGCCTAATCGACAGGTACGCAACATGCCCGATAATAAACTATTGGTCATAAAAAGAACTTTCCTTATGCACTATTGGTCGACGGTGTAACAATGGATCCAAATGTAAGTGACAAATTTATAGATGTCATCAATAGGTCAACATTAATATCTCTCGAACATTATTTTATCGTGTGCATTTAATATTTTCATGAAGGACGGTCATTTATCTCAGAAAACCATTTAATTTCAAACTCAGCCATATTTTTACAACTTATTTTGTAATTACATAGTTGAAAGGGTGCCCGCTGGGTTATACAAGATACCAAAAACCATAAAATAGTATGATGTCGACAGCGCATTTTCATCGCCTCCGTCTCTCAAAGACATGCACTTTGCAGTGCAATTGAAACATCTTGAAGCACTTCACTCTCCGTTCGTGAGTAATGAAAAATATATTCCTACATAGTTAGTTGTCTTATTTTCTAGAGAGGAGTGTTTTACGAATATCAGTTTTGACTTGATTAATTTAAAACGATTACCCGATTCTATTTTTAGGAATTCGAATATACACATTTACTCACATACATACATAATATATAATGTATATACATAACGTTTCCAACTGTCAATAATTCATCAGAAATGTTTAGTGCGGTTAGTTCTCGAAATAATCGTTTTATTTTAAATTTATTGCTAAATTAATGTACTATGTAGTTATTTATTTACGGTACAATGATGTTCCTTTAAATACATATAGTACACCATTTTTGTAGATATGCTAGATTGTCTGATTTGAAGTTTCAAAGCGACTTATCATGTAACTAGTACCAAGTAGGTACTTGGCAAAACTAATAACTGATAAAGGATCTTTTTTAGTTATTAGTTCTATACTTGTAATAAAGGATCGAAAAACGACTTAAAAACAAACAAAAAATCATGCAGTTAACACGCGGTAGAAGTGAAACCTTTGCCCACACAATCTCAACCAATAGGAGCCTTGAAAAGTGAGCTCTAAATCAAAGTGGCCAATGTGGACAGCGCGACGCTTCGTAGGTACTAATATTTCGTTCTATCTCAGTCTCTCGAAAGCTAAATCCTATAGATGTATGTGTTTGCCTCTTTTTAGTGTCACCCGTTTCCGATTCATCGAGTTTCAAATCACAACGGTGCTAAAGAAGTTTCACTTTAAAAAAATATTGTAAAATACCAAAAAATAGTAGAAGTGAAACCTTCAGAAAACTAAAATGGACAAGAGTGGGGAGGCTAAGAAGCACCGCACAAAGAGGAGACCGATTATACTATCTCATTCTCTCACATAGATGTATGTGTTTGTCTCTTTTTAGTGTCGCTTTTTCGTTTCATGTTGTTTCAAATCACAACGGTTCTAAAGAAGTTTCACTTAAATAAATAAAAATTTATTCGATAGATGTCGTTAAACTTCCACTTTTATTTTGAAATAAGAATTGTAGAGAATCGTGCAATTGTAGAGAAGTGAAGAAGGACTCGGTATACCGTCACCGACCTTGCAATGGCACATATAGGTAGGCATTTTAACGATTCTTTGCTCACCACTCGATTGGTTTGGTCAACATCCAATACCGAGAATCGGCTGCATACTTGAGCACGGATCGGAATAACTCTCAAGTACCTACCAAGCTTAGAGCAAAAAACCCGAACCAAGCGCCAATGCCAATATTAAAAGTAATGAACAAAAATTGTGCACAGTACTTACGAGCTCCTCCTATGCGTCCCAGTAAAGAATACCAATGTTAATTATTCTGGTTTAATGGTTCACGTTCGTTCCAAGACTTATCATAGTTTATTTTTGCAGGGAATATCGCTGTGGCTCATGCTATTGGCTAGCTGCCTACCACTAATTATCATTTTTTTGAAGAAGAGATTTTTTTTCGAAATTTAATCAAAAAGCTGATCGTAATAATATATTTTAATGACTATTAAAGATTAAATAAAGAGGATTGAATTACGAACGCATAATTTGGTTGTTTCGGCGCAAATGATTTATCTTGTTTGTGTTTACCATATCAAAATGGTGTAATAAGATAATAATGCCTTTTTGGTAAGATAAAACTATTTTTTTCTCCGCTCGACTAAATTTAACGTGTCGTATGGTCACAATAGTTGTCGTTGTATAATTTATTCATTGAAAAACCAATTTGGCCTTTAGAAAATGACATTATTTAAAAAAGAGATTCGGTATTAATATTTGCCAGTAGGGATGTTGAAAGTGAAAAAAAATATCGATATATCGATGTATCGATATTTATTAAAATATCAATATCGAGGAAAAAATATCGATATATCGGTCAAATTTTCAAGAGATTTTGCGTTTGTAAAATAATAGTGTATTCAGCTCAATATTATCAATATAGTAGTTTTTGTACACAATTTGTTTTTTTTTCAATGTACAAAAACCTCAATAAAAATGAAGGTATTTTTGACACTATTCATTTTTATTACGTAATAATTACAAAAATATCAAAACCTAAAAAGCTTAACTTATATGTAAACTGAGACGCATACAAAGTTTGTATGCGTCTTAGTAACATTCTATTGGCGTATTAATCTATTAAGGCGTATTAATTAAATAAAGTAAAAAAAGACTTCGAGTTTGGAACAAGGTATAGTCAATAATCATAGACAATTGGGAACCAACACATAGGAGTGGCTTAGAAAAAAATGGCGAAAAATAGCATACATTTCTATGTATGTACCTACACACATGAGATAGTATTGGTGATCACAAATACTAATGCAAAGACAATAGATTTGTAAGCTATTAATAGTTCAAATTTCAACCGCCAGGTGTCATGACCCAATACAGTTACTTTTCCGTTCGTTCCTATACGGTTTTGGATTCTAGTGATTTTAAATACATAAATTTAAAAAAATATCGTTTTTGATACAATTTTCGATATTGGATATTTTGTATCGATATATCGATATATCGGATCAAAATATATCGGCTAAAAATATCGATATATTGAATTAAAAATATCGATATATCGATACTTTTTCAACAAGCCTATTTGCCAGTTCATTAGAAACTCTCGAACAGAGAGATACGACAAATTTTATAAGTTTTATAAGTTGAAATTTTATTGTGAGTTGAATTGTCTCGTTGTTATTCTAACTCACCTCAACCACAGTTGAAATGATATTTCTCTAAGTATAAATAAATAATATACATTCAAGTGTTCAATATTAATTACCCAAATCAAATATGAACATTCTTTATAATTAGATTTTCCGAAATCTGTCGACAGTCACATTTCGCTTAGATCGTACAAAAATAAAGCCATACATCCGTCTACAGACGCTTCTTTATATAAATATATAGAATATATAGATAGATAGATAGTGGAGATACAGCGTAGACAGGAACATTTTACATTTCCTCTTGTTAATGGGAAGTCCAAAATATCTATCACACCACAAAGACGTGGTGTAGGTATTTGGTGAAGTTGTATGCTTTTCTTGATGCCTTTCATTTACAAATCATGTCTTTCCAACAAAGAAAACTCCACCAAGTATTGCATTACAAGTAAAATAAAGTACCTATTTATATATATTACATTCGAAACTTTGCCTAAGAGCATAATTAGATCAAAGATAAGAGGAAAACATTGTAATTTCTAGATTTTTATATAAATCCAATAAACTTACGTTTGTAAAGCACATCGTTAAATATTTACTTACAAATCTGTCTTAAAATAGTCTAAAATTTTTAATGGGTGGTCTGCACTATGCAACAATTGTGATCATTGAGGTCACCCATAGACATAAATAGGTTTTGAGGTGTAAACAATCCATCAAATAACGTTTCAAAATTTGCTTGATGTAAACCAACAACGATCTTACAATATTTAGACCAGAAATATATATATGATATTATCATAAATTCTTGAAACTCTTAGTAACCATCCGGTGTTTGGTTTGACGGAAGAATGTTTGATACTCGTATTTACATAGTATAAATATGTGAGTGATCCTTCCATCTTTTTAGCAAACAAAAGCATCCGATTTCCTAAATAAGTTGTAATATTATACTACTGAAACATTAAAATGATGCATCGACAATGATACTTAATAATAATAGTTTATATTGAAGTTCCACTATTTACTTCTAGGAAAACATTTGAGTCATAACCACGAATGACGAATAGGGCGACACTGTTTACACACAGATATCTGATCGGTACCTAGCACCGACTAGAAAGAGACTTGACTCATCCCTGTAAAATAAAATAACCAATTGCCTTTGATTTTAATCCTAAAAGTGACGACAAAAAATTGAAATCTATATCATTCATTACCAGGAAAATCATTTTATCAAGATTGTCATCTTGACAAACTTCAGGATTGCTTAAAACAAAATAAAGTTGTATAAAAACATCTAATTATATTATTATGAGATCTCGAATGCTTTCTCATTTCCGCCTTCGTCTCTTACCAATCAGGGCGAGGGATGCAATTGGTTAATTTTCACGCCGCGCCGCTCAGGCTTATAGGCGTGATCTCTGGAATGGATGTCACAGCTGGGATGACCGATATGACCGATGACCGAAGGTAATGTGTTAACTCTAGAGAGTAATTGCTTTCCGGTTCTTACCGCGCATCTTCAGGTAAATCTCTGGCTGGACTGAATCAAGAGACGAGTGTAAACCGTCGACTTCGAATTTCAGCTAACCTAGAATGAAGATACACGTTGTAACTCTTTCAGTAAAACGAGCGGTTAAGGGAACAATTGAATTTCCTTTGGGAGTGAACCTACAAAGATATTGTTAAAGTTATTACTCTGTTGTTGAACTGCTCGAAATAGTGTCATACTTGGAAATTGATTGTACCTACCCAAAATAAAGACTAATTTTATTTACCGTTGATTTATTGTGTGAATTATTCCAGTGATTAAATCATTAAATTGAGAAATAATTCTTAAAAAGACATTTAATTTTGTATTCCTTCTATTGCGTTCATCGGTTGTAGAAAAAAGAAGGAGCTGCGTGAAAATCTTTGACCGCCTAGTAAAAAATATTCAGCTTGCAAATAGTGTTCCCCTCTCCAGTTGCTGCTCCGAACCCTTAGATCTTTTGGGTGGTAATTTATTTTTCATTTAGATAAATGGTTCGCCGTTTATTATAGGATTCGACTGGTCGGATATAGTGCTGCCGTGCGGGCCCGGATTGGGCACGGATTACAAAAACATAATATCGCAATTATCACCGCTCCTAAAATATCTTGTCATAATGTAAATAAAAGGTTACCCTTTATAGAAAATGTTTCAAAGCCCTAATATTTCAGTTGCCGAAAAAAAAGTTTAATTGCTTTGATCTGAAATAAATGTGTTTTAGGTTTCTGTATGTCATGCAGATTCACCAACATCCCACTTGTAGTACTGCTGATATTTTATAAATTCCTCCCTTCCCAAAAAGAGTTTTATAACTCACTGGGATTGCTATGTAGCAATACTTAAATAATAATATTAAAACGTATTGCTTACAAGGTAACTTCAAATATTTACGATTAAAAGAAATGTATTTTTAAAAAGATGCGATTTGTTCGCTAGTCCGCCCCTAGGTCGGCACGCTCCGTGGCGGTAGGTAACTCGTAAGAGATATTGGCAGATGTGCTATTGTTTAATTCGTTTTTTTTTTTTAATTCGATCAGATCGCCAAGTGACTGAAAAAAAATATAGTTATATGCACGCTTCCCATCCTCATGAAGTAATTAAATCGAATCCCTAATAGTCAGAACAACCATTTAGTTTTAAATTGTAAATCTCCAATTTTTTAATTAACTCCCCCACCATTCCTCTCCTTTTAGCATCACAACACACTATATATTGTGTGTTGTGATGCTAAATAGTTTCGTGCAGTTGAGACTATTATTCATGTCATTAAAAATTACACTAAAATTCCAACATTGTTTTCTGTCGGCTTTCTTTATCAAAAAACGTTGGTGGTAACCGTTTGCTAGCGGCGTACCTACGAAAATGATTCAACTAACTCCATTTGCAGAATCACCATCATTGCCCATGTACCTAAACCTACTTCAAGCAGGCAAATAAGTATACAAAAGGGCCTAACTAATAATTGTGTTTTAAATTTTCTGCAATCGATAAACGACCGTTTGTGTGTAGTTAATGGTTCAGTCAATTCATCAACTGTTTAAAATTTAAAACACGCTTGTTGGTACGGGGTTAAGAATGGTTATCTGGTATCAGCTATCCATTATCCTATAGGTTCTGGAAATAGTTCCCAATCTGTCGGAACACAACATACCTATTCTCAACTCGGTGATTCACGCTGGTGAGATAACGCCGGGTGACCTCCGCCGGGGTCGAATAACGCACACACGTCTTAATTGGGTGCCGCGGCTTGAACTGTCGGTCATCATAACATAAACTAAATTAGTTCAGGTGTTCGGGAGAGGTTAACTATTAATCAGTAAATAATGATTGTGTGTTGCTCAAGATGACACATTTACAAAGTTAAAAAAAACATTTTCTGCGCATCAGTTCGATCTTTTAAAGACTAAGAATGACTTGAATTAATTAGCGAAATAAAATATTATAATACACTTTAAGTAATGTTTTTGCCCGTTTTTTCAAGTATTTAAATTTGAATCCCACCATACAGCATTTTTTTATTTCCTACATATTTCTACGTAAGCTTCATTTTAACAAATGTGCGTGCACCCAGTGGCGTAGCTACCCGGTTTGGATAACTTCTTGTCACCCCAAGAATTAACGTGGTGACTTGCAGGGGTACCCGGGTTCATAGGATGTGGAACAATTGTGTCTGTTGTCTGTTGCGTGCGGACCGGATCGAGAGAGACTGGTTAAGGGAAGTCTTTTGACCTCTCCAGACAGAATCTCTTGACCCATCCACCGCCTTGCACCGCAGTTATAGAGATGGATTCATTCGTGACTCCTGGACACACTGACCCTCAGATTCTTACCCACCCCTCGTACCTTTTTATTACCTAGAACTTTCTATGCTTCCTTACCTTTACAAAAACCCTCCACATAGCATCCCCATATATGACTTGGGCCCTTGGGAAATTATTTTCCTCAGGGCCTCTTTAGAGTGTGAGAGTGCTTTAGACCACACGACTGAAGTAAAACTTTACTAACTTATATCTGCCTCTCAATGTCCGTTTGCCTCGCCCGATCACACTTTTCATAACGCTCTTGTCACACATTCACCAGCTTACTCCCCAAGTCAAGCGTGCGTAAAGAAGTTTTACTTAAAAAATCAGGGTGTAATTCACACGCGATAGAAGTGAAACTAGAAAATCGCTAGACGTCGCATTCTTTTCTTTTGGCTGTATATTTTAAAGTGGTTTGAAGATTGGATTTTGATTTCGCAAAAACAAAAATGTTTTTTTTTGGATTTCGTAGAATTCGAACCTCCGTTCGCTTGATGTCTGTCTCTTTGGCCTCTGAGACTTGTCAGGCGCCTTGCCCACTGCGCTATCGAAGGCCTGCGCCAAAGTGCGAATTTACCGCATTATATTAGAACCGAGGATCAGTGTATAACTGAGTTGTGACGCATTTCCATCAAATCAAATCACTAACTAAAGAAGTTTCACTTCAAAAAAGCTTTTCAGCGCGTAAAAACTGCACGAAACTGCGTGGAAGCTTAGTGCAAAAGCATTATTGTTTCCCACTGTCGATATTGTTCAAAGTGTGTATCGGCAATACAAACGTTTTAATCACAATCCTAATCCTTCGTCACAGGTATAATTGAAATTGCATCGGAGTCATATGGATCACCTTGATTGGTATTCCCGTCTCTTCGTTTATTATTATTGTGTTTGATGTTTTGCACGCCGAAAATTACAGCTCTAAATTGGTTAATGTCTAAGATTTTGCACAAACCTACTCGTTCTTTTGAATATTTTAGATTTATACAGTTAACACCGTTTATGTTTTAATCGTGATTGGGTACCATTTTTGATTTTCATGGTAAACACCAGCAACACCCGAGTTATTACATTACATTTTTTTTTAATATTGTACAAAAATATAAATTCAAAGATTTGCTTACATTAATTTTACGATTAATACAAAAATATAAAACAGAAAATGCTTTCTTTTGTTAAGCGCAAATGGTTTTCGAAAATACTAAACTTTTCATCCCCGCATTATAACTGGACGCCCTTCAGGTGTTTTCCAATTTTGTTATTTCACGATGTTATTAAAGTAGATATCTATAATATTCAACATTAATAATAATAATGTACCTTTGCTAGACACTGTCGATTATGGAGCGTTGTTAGTTGAGCTCATTCCAGCTAATTGTTATAATTAAACCCAGCACAATGATCTAATTATAATTTTTTGAAGTGAAACTTCTTTAGCCCGGTTAGCGATTTGAAATTTGGATGAAACGGAAATGCGTCACAAAAATTTATTATTTGACGGTTCTCGGTTCTAATATGATGCGGTAAATTCGCGCGTCGGCGCGGGCATTCCATAGTGCTGTGGGCAAGGCGCGTGACAAGTCTCAGCGGCCAGAGAGACAAACATCAAGCGAACGGAGGTTCGAACCCAACGAAATAAAAAAAATAAACATTTTTATTTTTGTGAAATTAATATCTCATCTTCAAACCACTTTGAAATAAACAGGCAAAAGAAAAGAAAGCGACATCTAGCGACTTTCTAGTTTCACTCCTACTGCGTGTGCAATATATCATTGAAGAAGAAGAAGATTTTACTAAAGAAACGTGAAACAGAACAAGACATAGTAAAATTAAAAGGTAACTGTTGCAACTAGGGCTCTAACTCCGGATCTCTTGTTTGTCTGTGTCTTTTTCTATTTCGTTAAGATTTATTTGTATTATCTTAGTCTTCAGTGATAAACAACATATAATTATTCTCTGAGAAATCACAGTGAATCATAAATGTAATACAATATTATTCAAATTCTTCAATAATATTGTCATCCATTAAACATTAATTACACCAATTAACGTTTAACCAACCAACCTCTTAATGATATTATATATTTACCCCTCGACCATGTATATTATCGATGTTTTACCACAATTATAATTCCAAGAAATTTACAAACCACTTCAAAGAATGCATTATTAATTCATTCCAACAAATAATAGTTATAATATCTAACATTTATGTATCTAAAAAAGACATGTTTGGATAAACTACCACAAAACTCAAAACTACAGAAAGTAATTTAGGTACATTCTTAACCAAAAATAGATTTGAACATCCAAGCTTAAGTTCAACACTAAACTTGATAGTAGATTGGCCGTCGACTGAGGCGAAGTGGTATAACTTTTCGAGGCTTTTTTTAATGCCTCTGGCTTATTTTGAAACGAAATATATTGACAAAATAATGAACATGGTTTGATCTTTCATTAAATTGATTAAAAAAAAACATTTTTAGAAAACCTTTCCTTACGTACATAAAAAAAATATTTAAAATTGGTTCTATCCACCCCAAACTTTAGGTGAAGAAGGGACGGCTGTGTTAATTTAGTTAAATTTTCATATACATTCATTTACAAAATTACCTAACCTAACCTTTTAAAAAAACAGTGTGTTTTGTTTTTGAAAATATGTAAGTAACAATGTATTTTCTTTAAAGATTTATCAATAAAACAAAGGATGGCAAAGTTACTTAAAAAGTAATAATGCAGTTATCGTATTCACACGAGTTGTTTCAGTTGTTTCTTGTATTTTTGTGGCATGGCCTGCTCCACCACTGAGAAATAAGTTTTTTTTTATAAATTTACATAATATGTTTTTTTTACACTTACATAAGATATAAGTGAACAATGGAATTGAGTTTAGAATACAATATCCTTCTCAATTTCTGATATGCAGTAGTTACCAAGTATAGAAAAGAGCATATATTTTACCCGAAATTTAATTGAAATATTTCGCGAGGTTCACAACACAACAGACCACTGCAAATAAAAGCCTAATGTTTACAAGATACGTATGGAAAGAAGAAGGGGTGTAACACTCACTTTGACGGTCCCACAGCGTTCGCAAGACAATGTAAGCTCGGTGACTTTAACTGGTTGTTTTCACCCCTGCCAACGGTACCTATAAAAATCTACACTTACAAAATTTTTGCCATAAGGCCAGAATTGAATTTGAATCGCGTTAATCTTTTCCACGAGAACCTGTTACAAATAATATAAAAATAGGTAATAGTAGTGACGAAATAAAATTGAAAGCTGGGAATAAATTCTTTGATGCGTTTTTCCTACTGACAGAACAGAAAAATGTGCCACCCTCGTAGATCGCACAATTCTCGACATTTTATTGCAAATATTTTATACTTCCTCGCATCTAATTTCATCGTATTTGAAATGAAAATACTTAAAGAGAGGAAATATTTTTTTCTTAAGACCAAATAATGTTTGGGAAATATTAAAAAATAAATCACGAAGGCGAATATGTTGTCCCTGCTACGAAAAGTATTTCCGTTCGTGGTAAAGATATATAAATGTTTAGAAATTTAATAAAATAAATGATGAATCTACGTAGAAGGTCACTTCCCGTCATATAAAGAAAAAAATCTGCGAACTAGGAAAGAATAATAATTTAGTAAAATCATTCCCTTGTAATTATTTTGTAACAAAAATAAAAAATTGTCAATGAAAAACAGAATTTTCGTAATATATTTTCTTTTCAACTGTAATAATAACATTACAATTTTGAACAACCATTACTTTAATGGGTACCTATTAGGGACCTCGTACCTACCCAATTGTGAGATGTAAATATTCCTTTTAAATACATTTGTTTGTTTTCTATTCTGTGAACTCATTCATTCAACTACTCTTATTAACCACCTCCAAATCTGGGTTTTATTTATTTGATCTGATCTGTAAATAAAATATGGTGAAGCCTTTGCCTATTTTTCATTTATTATGAAATTTTTTAATTATATACATTTAAAAATATTCATCGTTTTTGAAAAAAAAATATTTTTTTAATAAACTTTTTTATTTTATTAATTAGTTTCTTTAAATGGTAGGTATATTATTTACAATTCAATTTATAACCTCACCAGGTCAAGCGTATTTAACAATTCGTCAAAGTAACAAAATAACACAAAAATAATAAAGGTTTTGAAAAAACAATATTGTTGCACGGTTCTTACAGTTTATGGGTACCTACAAAGTCTTGCTACCTCCTCGACCTCGGGAGTAGTCTTCCATAGTCTGATCATACAATCGGAAAACAAAATCGGACATGTATTCCCGACCCTCCGGGCAAATAGTTGGTGTTATGTTTATAAAAACAAAGTACGAAGGTAGCTAACACGCCAACATCCTATGGGAAGCACGCCGTCGATATTGTTACATTACATTATACAATTCTCATCAACATTAAAATATCAACTATTGGCGACTATGCATGTCACTTATGTTTGTCAGTAATAATAACAAAGCTTGCACGTGTATCTCAGTAAATACAAGTGTGAGCATCCCTGCCGTATTATAGCTATAGCAACGTTGGATAGATGGGTCCACAGCGACGGATCGAGCTACAACCTACAACGGCGCGGCGGACAGACGCGGACAATGGTGAAACTAATGGTACAGTTATTGCTGCGGAGCCAGGCGTCACGGACCGCAGCCGCGCGGCGTCGCTCAACTGCGCGTGCGCGGCAAGGCACGCACCGTGCTCCGTACTCCATGCCGGAGACACGCAAGGAAAGATTCTGAATTGATGGACCTTTAGGCTTTTACAAATATATATATTGGGATTTGAGGAGGACCTAACGTAATGTGCGAATATATCGTGCTCCCGGTTCTAATCTGCCGTAAGTCAATGTATGTTAAACTGGGATAATGCTCATTAGTAGATACTTTAAAATAATTGATATTCAAACTTCAGAACTTCCAAAGCACTTAGAAATAAGCTAAAAGGGTATCGTAATCCTGCAACTGGCGATCTTGAAAAAAAAACGATTGTTTTGAGTTCGAGTATTAAATACAAGTTGCCAGTATAGTGATGTAACGGATGGATACAAAATAACGATTATAATTATTTTTAAGGCTTAACGTTTGGATACGTATACTTGTTCAGATTATTCACATTTTAAATATTTTATTTTTTTATTTGTAGGTTCAAATAAACATAAAGGTAAAATTTATTTAAAGTCTTATAACCTTCCATCCTATATTTTAAATTGGTAAAATCATATACTTTTATATTGATTTTGATATTACAAAATGTAAATGCACATAAATCGCGAGTATCCAATAAATGTAAATGGTTTACCTAAATACGAAGGTAGGTACCAAATTACTTGAGAACTGATGCTGGGAGAATATTTTTTTTATTTGTATCTTTGGGTATTTGTTATTCCAAACTAGTTCGAAACACTTTTTTGAAACTTTTAATACTTTCGTTATGCACACATAAATAAATACATTAAACTCCTTAAAACGATTTGCCCGTATTAAATTTGTTTGTAAGTACATATACTTCTGAATGAATAACCCACAAAATGCCACACATTATGCTCCGTAATTAGGGGAAATGAACGAAGCAACCGCCAGCAGTTTTTCGCGTAACTAGCCATCGCACACATACACGCAATGTACTGACGACAGTTAACCGTGAAAACTGGTTTTTGACAGTTTTCCCATTTTTATTTATTTATTTATGTACTTACTTCCCTAACCCACACAAAGCGCTCGCTCAGATAATCTTTAACATAATCTTCTAACATCGTATAAGTCGGAGTCCCAATGTCAATTCCTCATTTTTCGTGATGGAGGGAAATTGTGAAAAGGAAATATGAAATAATGAGATAGATTGGGGGTTGTCCCAATATTTACAGTGGTCCCACAATCAGGGATTAACTCTCTGCCTGGTTACGATCTCCATTGTTCAAGCAACATTTCCTGCTGATCATTATTCAAATATAATCAGCCCAAAATGTAAACATCAATAGAAATCAGTACCTAATCAATCGGTCTAATGGATTAAAAAAAATCGAGTGTGGTTTATACGCGAAACTACCAAAATAATCTCAACCAATTCTTGAAAAGTGAGGTCATGATCAAAGCGACCAATGAGCGCTGACCTCGCGTAATTTCCGTTTAATATCTCAGCCAATAGGAGCCTTTAAAAGTGACATCATTATCAAAGCGGACGATGAGGGCAGTTGATGCGTCGCAGATGCAGTAATCGTCATTTTCGTTTCATCCGAAATCCAAATCACAGCGGTGCTATAGAAGTTTCACTTCAAAAATCAGAGGGTGCAGTTCACACTCCGTAGAAGTGAAACCTTCAGAAAACTAAAGTAGACAAGAGTGGAGACACTACGAAACATCGCACAAAGAATAGACTGATAGGCTACGAAACACCGCACAAAGAGCTATTTTTCGTTTCATCGATTTTCAAATAACAATATTTTTTCAAAGAAGTTTTCACTTCAATAATGTTTAGATCCCACAATTAGGTTTCAATTCTCTGCGAATCGAATTCCGATCTTCATTACTCAAGCAATATTTCCCGCTTATCAAAATTATAGTAAAAAGAATTAAAATATTATCAGCCCAAAATGTAAACATCAATAGAAATCAGTAGTACGGTCTGATGAATTAAAAAAACTTAAATATTTATATACCACAGAAGTAAATACATAAATGTAGAAGCGAAAAATCATTTTGATCAAAAATCATATCAAATTATCCGACCGAATGTAAAATGTATGACAGCAGGTGTTAACTGATGATAGTCTGCATAAATGCAGCGTGCATTAACGGAGTAATGGATGTTTGTGGGTCCTGTCGTATTGTTTCAGAACTGAATGCTACATTATTAACAATAAACTATGTTTCGGGTAAAAGCTTGAACGTTGAACCCTAACGCCTGTTCGACGCCAAAAGCTTTGCGGAGCTTAATAGTACTCAGGACTCAGAACCGATGGCGCGATTTAATGAGAGATTTGTATATTTCGGAGAATTATTAATACACTTGTTGTCTAACTTTTAAATGAAAATTTCTGAATTAAAGTTCCAACTGCTCGGAAACATAAACATCATGTTACTATACAAAATATCATTCGAACTTTAATGGACCAAAAATCATAATAGCGTTTTAACTATTTTATAGTTCTTTGTACTAAGTTTAATCTAAGCTAGAGTTGGTGAGTTGTTTTTAATTTTTTGTATTTCTTAGGCATTGACTATGTAACAATTTCTAGACATTTTTGTTTTGAAGAGTTTTAATTTTCAATGTACATTTGTTAATTTAATTTTTAATTTTTTTGCGATCGGTTTCGACACGTACGTCTCATTCACGAGCAAGCTTAAAACTAACTTTGAAATTCTGTACAAGTACAAAAATTAATTAGGCGGGGGTAGTGGGAGGGGGAATTTTGGGAGGGGGAGAACGGTAGAAATTACATGGAAATCACCTAAGTGAAGATGATTCACATGGTTTTATTATTTTATTAACTAAATTAATTTTCGATTTATTTTTTTTGTTGATTTCTAAAGCGCACTAATTAAAATATGAATTTAAATTGCAATGTTTAAACTTTTTTTTTCCTTTTTGAAGCTATGGCCTGCCTCTATTAGATGGTTAGCAAACTCGGAGTAGTTATTATTTCGTAAACAAAGTTCATGTACCTGATTCTAGTTTTAAAATGTCTAGTAGTCATTCATTAGTTTAGTTTTAAGTTTGTCAGTTAGTTTTAAGTTTGCTCGTGAATGACACGGACGTGTCGAATCCGGTCGCAAAAAAAAATTAAAGTAAGAAATGTACATTGAAAATTAAGACTCTTCAAAACAAAAATGAGTTAAAAATGAAATTAAAGGGGTTTCACGTTTGATTTTTAGAAGTTTTATTGCATATTATCATAAACCTGCTTTGATTTTCCCCGTATTTCCGTATAGTGTGGAAACATTGACACTTATAGCCATCGAAAGAAAGCGGATAGACGCTCTTGAAATGTGGTTCAGGAGAAAAATATGTACTCACAATTCCATGGACAGCCAGGCGTACAAATTTGTCCTTGTCATTCTCAAAGACTTAGGCATTATAAGGCAGGCTTTCAACTATTAGCCTACAACATACATTAAGCGGGTATTCTAGTACAGAAAAAAAAATTTTTGAGACCCTCCATTTCAACACCCTGTAACTTTTTTAATCTTTTCGTTTGATTTTTTTCTTAATGTATTTTTTAATGTTTAATAAATACTTGGTAAAATAACGGCTATTAAAAACATTATCAGTTTTTTTTATTGTACCTGAAAAAACATCTACAATTCATACTTCTAGACTAGAATACCCCCTTCAGATACTTTGGTCGTGTTGCTCGCCAAACTAAGAACTCATACTTGGAGCAACTCATAGTCACTGGCATAGTAGAAGGCAGAAGAAGCAGAGGAAGGTCACCAACGCGCTGGAGTGTCCAAGTATCACTGGCTTCCGGTAAGTCAGTATTCTTGGCAGCGCAGGACCGCGAGGAGTGGATGAGCCTTGTTCACCATGGAAGTAGGAGTAGAGGTCACGATCCTCAGCAATGAGGAACTGACTACAGAAGAATAAACCTGTAATAAACCATATCACTTACTTACTTCTTCTTCTCCGCGTGCCCTATCTGCAAACAGATCCCCCCGACGTTGGCGATCACTCTGGTAAATGAATCTCTATCTTGCGCTGATCGGAATAGCTCCTGAACTCTTCTAATACCGGTACACTCTCGTATATTTGTTTATTATTCAAATCACAATTCGTAATTACTTACACTCTATTCAAAATCATCTTCTATGTTTACATAATGTTGCTGCGTATTTTAAATTAATCACTGGTGATACACCTTTGTCCTTGCATTAGAAAAACTATTACGTTCTGCGAAAGAATACATTCCAATCGACTGGATAAGAAAACCACCAAGCAGTGTGGTTCGCTCCTTCCGCTCGGAGTGCAATTGGCTGCGGCTGGTCGCCATTCGTCAGTCGCCAGTAACTAACTAGCAGCGATGATTAAATAAAATACCTTTCATCGCCGCGTCACATCCGTAGCGATAAGTCTCTCGAAAAGTAAACCGCTATTAACTGCCGCACTACGCTCGTTCTCGCAGGGCTCTGATGCGCGCCCTGCCTAATTTATTGATCAAGTATTAGGCATATTTCAAAATACATTTTGGTGAAAACTTCTTTACCACCGCTGCGATTTGAAACTCGATGAAACGATAAAGCGACACTAAAAAGAGACAAACCCTTTCTACAGGATTTAGCCTGCGAGAGAATCAGATAGAATAATCAGTTTCTTCTTTAGGCGGTGCCTCGTAGCCTCCCAACTATTGTCCACTTTAGTTTTACGAAGATTTCACTTTGAACGCGTGTGAACTACAGACTCACATTTTTTTTATTTGTCATTCTCACAATTTACCCGCTGAGTCTTTTATAATTATTGTTAATTTTAGAAATTTATTTGAGATGCACTCATTACACAGGAATACACTTTATTGCGTGGGGAAGTTATAAAACTTAGTTAAACTAGTTGTAATAGTGTCATTATTCGTGTAATCACCTAAATTATGTTTCAATAGCTAGGAAATTACTTAAAACTATTGTTAAAACCTTAAATTTGTCTAATTTTCGTAGTCATTATGATTAAAAGACGCTTTGGTGCTGTTGGTGACTTCATTTCAGGCTTGAAAAATCTAACTTATCTATTTCTAGAAACTAACGAATATTGTTATATAAATAAATGAAAAGAAAATACTTGGTTTTAAGTCATTTCATTGATATATTTTCATTGTCTAACGGTTTCAGTATCTCCGTACCTTCATCAGGGCTGTTATAAAAATGAGGTATCGAAACCAGTAGGCAGTGAAAATATATCAATAAAGTAACTTAAAACCAAGTATTTTGTTTTCATTTATTTAAAATGTCAAGTCACAATGTGTTTGAATATTTGAAAAAAATATATATTATTTCGTTCACAGTTTTTGAATTTGTAATTCATTTATGGAAGTGACTACCGAGGAAATAAGTTTGGAGTCTCTCTTAGAATTCTGTGATATCTCATAATAATATTGTCTTTTAATATTTTCGATAAAATAAATTATTTCATTTAAGAAGAAAACGATACTAATAAATCTAAACACGGGAAAATAAAAAAAGTAATGGTCGCAACTGGGACTCGAACCCAGGATCTTTCCAGGTCTTAGCATAACGGTTTATTGACCGTTATCTATTTATTTTTTCTGTCTCTTGTTCTGTTTCATGTTTCGTTTAGTTTTATCTTCTTCTTCAATGATGTATTACATTATTGGGTACAACCTTCAAAAGTTATTAAGAAGTTATTCCAATAAAAATTGAATAAAATCGATTTGGGGGCCGGAGTTGGTACCGCGGCCCCGGGAACCATTTATTGGATAACCAACATTCCAGCCAAAGGTTACCCAAGAGGTTCGCTACTTTTGGTGACTTAGCAGTGGTGCCCGGGTTCGCGGGGTGAAGTTTTGTCAAACTCATGGCGGTTAATGTGCTTACTGCCTACTGCGTGACGGGCTACCGTGGTGGAAGGGATGGATTCATATGTTCGTCTCTTCTGGACAAATTGACCCCCCCAGATTCCTACCCATCCATCATGCATTTTTCCTTCCAGGAACTTTATATCCTACATTTTCCTCAAAAAAAAGACCCTTCACACAGCATTCCCAAAGATAACACAGGCTCTGAGGGATTTTTATTCTTAGAACCTTCTGTGTGGAGCTTGTGTAAAAAAACATTTGTGAAATGCTTCAAAATTTGCTTTATATTTGGGCACTCGATGGGGATACAGTGAAGACAACTAATTATATATTATAATTTTAATTTATGCACAAATAGGTTAAATATGCATTAAAATATATTTATCTTAAAGGAATTTCAAAGATACATAATTATTTTTTATGAATATGACACACACGAACAGAGGACGTCAAATTCATCATTCTCAAGGTTACCTACAAGAAAAAATCAAGCATGTAAAAATCAAACATTTACCTAACCGTGAAACATAATAAAAACTATATTTTAATAAATAAATTCCATTTATGGATTTAAAAAAAAATACAAGTGTGCAGATCTCACGCGGTAGAAGTGAAATCTACAGAAAACTAAGTAGACAAGAGAGGGGAGACTACGAAGCACCGCACCGCGTATAAACTGCAGACACGTATTTTTCATTTAACTTACGCTTTTCGCCGCTTGAGGGCTGGTCGTAAGTCGTAAGTAAGAGAATAGCTTAAGTAAAGTCATAAGTCGTAAGTAAGGAAGGTCTTAAGCAAGAGAGCCGTGGTTAACAGTTAACAGGTATACTGTCAATTGAGGAGTACCTCAATCTTGTTCTAAAGAATATATAAAATGCTACATTTTCCCTTTATGTTGAAGAGAAAGTAACCTAATCAGAAGAGAGATTCACTTAGTTTGTTGTTATTGACGTGTTCTCTTTATTTTCCCTCTAAGGAAAAATATATAAATATTACCAAAAGATGTTAATAAAACAAGTAACTGCAAGCACTTGTGTTCAGATCCTCCTTCAAAACTAAAAGGTTCATTCATTTATGAAAATGGTACGAAATTTAAAAAATACTAAGTAAATTATAAGTTTTGAAGTTTATTTCAGGGCAATTTAGCAGAGTCGTCCTAAAGGCAACACTTGAAAAAAATTATATTACCGCTGCGTCAAGTCGACTCACTCGCATTTAAATAAAGGTGAAGTAAGAGTAGATTGAGTTAAGTAAGTAGATGAACACTGAACATCCATCCTTCTCTGCCATACGTTTTGTTTGGATGATACGTTAATACAATATATTAATACAATATAGTTAATACACTCGCATTTAAATAAAGGTGAAGTAAGAGTAGATTGAGTTAAGTAAGTAGATGAACACTGAACATCTATCCTTCTCTGCCATACGTTTTGTTTGGATGATACGTTAATACAATATATTAATACAATATAGTTAATACACTCGCATTTAAATAAAGGTGAAGTAAGAGTAGATTGAGTTAAGTAAGTAGATGAACACTGAACATCTATCCTTCTCTGCCATACGTTTTGTTTGGATGATACGCCATCAATTTCACGTTTCGATTTCCCATGGGCTGTGCAAGTTACTATTCAGTTAGTCTCTACGATTTTCTTCCAGCCTGCCTACATTTCTAAGAAATGCTTCAATAAGGTTACAGTATTGAAGTGTAGCGAAGCTTAAATAAGTTGTAAAATGAAATTAGTAGAAATTCGTATTATATCTTCGACAGTTCAACCAGCAAAGCTTACTAAAAAAACTAAAAATATTTATAATTAATTTTTTAAACTTTATGAGTAAAATCTCAAATTATAATATTTAATTAAATGAAGACAATATTAGCGAAACTCAATCGAAATCTGGAGACAGAAAAATCTATTGGCTCCGCTGGGACATAGTTAAAAGTGACCGAATTAATATGGGTTCCGTAGCTTAATCGGTATAGCTGTTTCCATGTAAGAAAAGAGTTCTGGGTTCGTGTCCCAGCGGAGCCAATATCTTGTCTGATTTTTCTGTCTCCAGATTTCGATTGAGTTTCGCTAATATTGTCTTCATTTAATTAAATATTATAATTTGAGATTTTACTCATAAAGTTTAAAAAATTAATAATAAATATTCATCCTAGACTTGCAGAAAAAGTCAATAGATGTCGCGTATTACAAATAAAATGGATAAAAATTTTATCCAGACACGATCTAGATTGCATTTAGTTCGAGTTGAATCTTGTAATCATATATAAAGATAGCAGCCAATAATATGTGCGTTAAGTAAATGAAGATAATGTTGGTAGTTCTTAGTCGAAGTATGATACAGTTAAAAGTGACCGAATTAATATGGGTTCCGTAGCTTAATCGGTAGAGCTGTTTCCATGTAAGAAAAGAGTTCTGGGTTCGTGTCCCAGCGGAGCCAATATCTTTTCTGATTTTTCTGTCTCCAGATTTCGATTGAGTTTCGCTAATATTGTCTTCATTTAATTAAATAAAAATATTTACTTCAATAATTAAAAAAAAATGTAACTTTCGTTGTAGAATTTACCACAAACAAACATTATTTATTAATACTTCAACGAGTTTCTTCAATTCGAATTTTATTAAACATAATTTTTCAATTTTGACGAGCATACCTACCAATCATAATCCTAGAAAAACAAAATAGGAAAAATGTTATTTTCACTTGAGACCTTCCACTGTCCGAACATTTGCTTTAATCTAATGAGCTACTATGAAAACATTTTTATTGGTTTGTTATTATTATTTTTTTATTATTCAAGCTGTTTTTTCGGGAACACACATACGTTGTTAATAAATCTCTCAAAATACCCTCTATCACTAGGATTACCTTTGTCTTCGAAACATAAATACCCTCTTCACTGCTCCTTGGTTCGCCCATATCTTGGATATGCTTGGGTCTTTATTTACTTTTTACGCTGTCCATATTCGTCAAATTGAATCTAGCGTAGCAAACCTAGCGTAATTTCCGTTTCATATCTCAACCAATGGGAGCCTTTAAAAGTAACGTCGTAATCTAAGCGGCCAATGAGCGT
Source organism: Limnephilus marmoratus (assembly GCA_917880885.1). NCBI lineage: Eukaryota > Metazoa > Arthropoda > Insecta > Trichoptera > Limnephilidae > Limnephilus > Limnephilus marmoratus. Next base: position 36,445,794 of record OU862920.1, on the reverse strand, counting down.
AGATGATGCGTCGCAGGTGCAGTGATCGTCATTTCCGTTTCATCCGAAATCCTTATCACAGCGGGGCTATAGAATAAAATTTTTGCTTTATTTGTTTCTTCAAAGTTATTAATTTCATTATTGGTTCACCTACTTTACTACAACTCATCCCTTTCTATGTCTACATCCGTAGACCCTGAAATAATTATTTGCTTTTCCTCAGAATGTGTGGACTGGTCAATCAAGACTTTGATTTTTTTGGTATCGGAATGATTTTTGTCGGCCACTAAACAAGGGAAGAACTATTAAAAATTATTTTGGCCTTTAGCAAGGTCTTGACTTGACATGTCACTTCTATTTTCATATGTTTAACTCTATTTTCGGATACTGATTTTGTAAATTGGACTGTTGATAAATAAATAAATCTAATTCATAATTCTATTTTCATATGTTTAACTCTATTTTCGTGATACTGATTTTGTAAATTAGTATATTGGTTAATAAATAAATAATGTATTATTTCTCCAGTTTTATTCAAACACTTATTAACAACGTGTTTTGTCAGATACATTTTAAGATTTTCACGGCCAAAAGTATTTTCGTTATTTGTTTTGGGGGTGTTATGCCGTGTTGCGCTACCTCCTTCTTTAGCCATCGTTTCGGATATCGTTGCAGTGTCCATCATCAGGGCAGAACCGGCAGACACATCTACCGGATCTGCCGGATCTGCCCTGATGATGGACACTGCAACGATGTCCAAAACGTTGGCCAAAGAAGTAGGTAACGCAACACGGCGTAACACCCGAAAACAAATAACGAAAAAAGTGTTTTGTCTTCGTTTAACTTAAATAAATAATACATTATTTTGTGGTATCGACCAAAACCCATCCAACTGTCAGCCAAAGCCATATATTTCACATTATTGACCAAACCCTTTTAAAATTATCATTATTGTTTATTGCTCCAACGGGATGATCAACTTAAAAAAGCCAGCGAAATGATTTAAATAAAAATATTGAAAGAAAGAAAAGTGTTTATAATAAAAACTTATTTAGTGGTGCGATTTTAATTAAAAATTAATCCAACACTTCTTTTTAACCACCTTAAATGTTTAAAAAACCAACATGCTTCGTAAGCAATGCTAACTTCTTCAAGGTTTACTTAGTAAACCTAAATTGTTTCATCATGCTTACGAAACATGTTGGTTTTATGAACAATAAAAGTGGGTAAAACTAGGTCTTGATTATTTTTTCATAAAAACTTATTTGGCTCAGTTCTATCCAAAACTAATACCATTAAAAAAAGATTATTAATTTCGTGATCTATTCCCTGGAGCAGCACGCCAAGCACATAACTAAAGAGAGTGTATTCGTTATTCATGGATAGGCTTACGTAAATAGTTTTACGATATCCGACAGCCAGTTGTAAACTGGATTTAATCAAATCAGAGTTACGACTGATATTGATTGATTAATATGGCAGCGGAATGCCTTTGTATTTCAGTCACCAAACATAATACAAAATTATAAAGGGAGTGCTATTTACCTTTAGGGGAGTATGACGTTTCAAAGAGGTCCGCTCGTACTTTCGCCAAATGAGTGTGGACGCGAATAGACAACTTGCACTATAATATTTTTATTAAAATTATTAAACTCTAAATTCGACAGTTGTGAACTCCTCCAATTAATAAATCTACATGTGCCTAGACGAACTACTAGACAAACATTGACATTTTATATACGTACATCTCATTCGAACTATGATTTACACTCTCCAATACAACGTTTGCATAGTCTTGGTAACAAATATTTAAACAATATGGATGTATTTGACAATAATTTGAACTTAACAAACTTCAAACGCCATATGTGCCAACTATTTATTTCTACCTATCCCTAATGTGAACGACAATTTTAAACATTACCTACTTTGAGTCAACTCCTATATTTTATGGACTATACTTTGTTTCTTATATTTTATGTTACGGGTATTTTGTAAAGCTTATATTTTATGTAACCTTAATTTTTTTTTGTAACGTTTATATTTTATGTAACCTATATTTTGTTTTTAACATATATCATGTTACTTGTATTTTGTAAACCCATTCTTTTCACTGTAATTAAAAAAAAAATGTTCTGCGTTCTATGTAAAAGCCCCATGGGCTTTTAAATAAATAAATATAGTTCTAACCAATGGTTGGGTTTAACAGCGCGTGTATGAAATATTTTAACCAACGATTCCTGTGCATATGTGTAGTAAAACATGTAGATGTCCAATGATTTTCTTTAATTTAAAAACATTTTTGAAGTAAAATTTCTTTACGCACGCTTGACTTGAGGAGTAACCTGGTGAATGCGTGACGAGAGCGTTACGAAAAGTGAGGCGAACGGTAGCTGAGAGGGAGATATAAGTTAGTGAAGATAGAAAGAGAGAGAGAGTTACGTTTCGTATATTACTGTAGGACAAGAGAGAGAAGTGCGACCACACATTTTTTTTCTTTCTCTCATAGCCAGTTACGTTTCGTATATCTAAGAAACAGTGCCGGCCTATTGTCTGTATCACACTGTAGGAGCAAGAGAGAGAAGTGCACGCGCACATTTCTCTCTTCCTATCATATTGATGGAGCTAAACAAGTTTTACTTCTGTCGTGTGGTCTAAAGCACACTCTAACACGACACCACTGAGCGCTTCCATGACAGTTAATCCCCCGACAAGTGCAGCCCCGGCATAGGTACTTATATGCATTACGAATTCCGTTTATTGATAATATAGTATTCCTACTTACACAAAATACAACTACTTACACAAAGTGTCCACGGAGGGGTGTGCAGAGAGGACATACCGTTCTATAATAACAAAAGTATAAAACATATTTTCATTAAAATGCGTCAAGGATATATACTGTATGGTTCCATGACAGTTCATCCTGCGACAATTCATCCGGCGACAGTTCATCCTGCGTCAGTTCATCCGGCCGACAGTTCATCCTGCCGACAGTTCATCCTGCCGACAGTTCATCCCGCCGACAATTCATCCGGCGACAATTCATCCTGCCTGATCATTTAGAAGATTTTTATTAAGTAAGTATGCAAAGAGGATATACGGCCGTACAACCAAAATCGATATAATTATATCTGAAGGCATCTTGAGTGGATATCCGCTGTAAAAATATTTTTACTAACAATAATTTCGACTCTCGACAACCTAACCTAACCTAACCTAACCTAACCTTACCTAACCTAACCTAACCTAACCTAACCTATAAGTATAACCTATAAGTATGTCGTATTTTGTTATTCACGCATGCTTCTTCGGAGAGTCGAAATTATTGTTAGTAAAAATATTTTTTCAGCGGATTTCCACTCAAGATGCCTTCAGATATAAGTATATCGATTTTGGTTGTAAGGCCGTATATCCTCTTTGCATACTTACTTAATAAAAATCTTCTAAATGATCAGGCAGGATGAATTGTCGCCGGATGAATTGTCGGCGGGATGAACTGTCGGCAGGATGAACTGTCGGCAGGATGAACTGTCGACCGGATGAATTGTCGCAGGACGAATTGTCGGGTCACCATACTGTATAGGTATACCAGAGTATGAGGATTTTGTAAATGAATTCGTTTGATATCAATACCAATTTTTTATTAGAGCTGTTTTTAACGTCGATTTTAGTTTTGAAATTGCAAATAATGCAAAAAATTATAATTTTAGAATTATTATAATTTCGGAGGGTTAACTGTCGGATCACTCACTGGACACAACCTAAAGCATCACATGATACGCACTTCATCTCGTTCCAGTAGTACCGCACAGACACGCATCACGCAACGTGTGACAGAATAATATTTGTTTGTTTTAATTGAAAAACAATTATGGGATAGGAAAATGACAACTATTTTTTTTTTTACTCCAATTTCGTTCAGAATCGCTAGTTAAAATATTTTGGGTACGTGCTGGTTCACCTTTATAAACATGTTTTTTTTTAAATTTTATTTGGCATAATAACTTTACATCTTTTATAACATTTTTTGATAAATACATAATATGCATTTTGCGTATACTGTAAATGCAGTGTTCTGCCATCTATCGATGTAATCCTGTAATTTATTTTAATTTACGGTCAAAATTACTATGGAAAGTTTTGTAACAATAAGCCTTTGAATGGATCGGTTCAATGACTCATGAAGTGATTATCTCATTAAAGATTCTCAGCCATAATCCGCAGCAATGACGGGCATGGTAAGCGATGCACGATGTACCCATACCAACATTTGCTAAGTACCCATAATGAAATGGCTGTTGTATTCAACACACCTTTTGTTGCAGTCTGTTATTTCAATATTAATAAACTATGTGCATAGACAGAAATCACCTTTTGCATTGTGAATTAGAAACTATGAGTTGTTAGTTTTACTACCCGGCTTTGCCCGAGTTTCGTACTGTAATGTTCTTCAATCGTTTTCGGGAATCTTTAATAAAGCTCGTAGTTCGTTGAGATTACTTTATTTACGTTTTCGTTTGTTTTACAATTAATATTTAACTGGAATAAAAGTCCGTTCTAATGGATGCTTTGTGTAATTCTGAAGCAAGGGAACTTAACACTGAAGGTGCCCAGCTGACGATCGGATTTCATCGGTTATTTCCGTAACTCTTCGAGTGTTAGACACGAACGGCGACAGTTGCCATTCTCTTAATACTTCAGACAGGTACTTCTTTCAACTCACAACTACATATAACTTCCTATTCTGACGACATCTATTGAATGAAATTGAAACTAAATTCATAATCCTATAAACTACTTTATTATGGATTTTTAAAAGATCTGTAAATTGAAACCAGAAACTTAACCTTGTCGGGACTATGCTCTAACCACTGGTCTAATTCGATCATATCCCTTTAGGTCACATTTAACTGTATAGTCGAAGTATTATACATTTAAATATGACCGAAGGGGAAAGGGTTAAATAAGTTAAGCGGATATAGTAAAACCCTGTAACTGTAGGCCGAACGCAACATCAGATGAGAGTAGAGATGTCAGGAGTTCCACTAAAGAACACCAAGGAGTTTGTCTACCTCGGGAGCAAAATAACATGGGACGGTCGGTCTAAGAGCGAAGTCGACAGCCGTATACACCAGGCTAGGCTTGCATTCAATAAAAGGTCGAAAATAATAGAACCGAATAATATAGACCTAAAACTGAGAATACTCCTCACCAAGACCTATGTATGGAGTATCTTGATATACGGCTGCGAAACATGGTGCCTATCCGAAAGAGATAAACGGAGATTAGAGGCTTTTGAGATGTGGTCCTATAGAAGACTACTAGGAATTTCCTGGAGAGACCACATCACAAATGAGGAGGTTCTCTAAAGAATCGAAGGAGGAAGGCACCTGCTCAGGACCTTGTCCGAAAGGCGCGCAAGATGGATCGGCCATGCAATAAGACAAGAAGGCCTCTTGCATGCCATAATGGAGGGTAAGACCGAGGGGACAAACGTTAGGGGACGCCCACGCCGAGAGTACCTGGAGGACCTGCTGGTGGACGTGCGCTGCTCATCATATGCAGAATTCAAAAGAGCCGCACAAGACAGGGAAGAGTGGAAGAAATGAATAGATGAAATTGCTGCAAACCAATCCCAGGATTGAAACCAGAGAGAGAGAGCAAAACCCCGGTAAGGCTATGATCGTGGATTCAATTTCTAGATGGAAGTGACGTTGTAATTTGACGTTTTAATTCTGACGTTCTATTACTAGATGCGACCGATTTTTTTTTCTGGTTTATCTGTTTCATTTTTTTGTTTTGAGAGTAGCTAATGTTGTCCTCATTAATAAATAAGAGTAAATTAAATGGTTTATTTGTATTTTCAATCAAAGCTGAATTTTAAAAGCCACAGTTGGTAGGTATTTGTATTGTGTAGGTAATATTATTATTATTATTATTAACAACTACTTACTATGTGAAACTACGAGATCGATTACGTCACGGTACGTCTCTTCCAACAGGCATCTCATTGTTGTTTTCCACACAAGGTTCTAGTCGCTGGCAAGGTGTAGGTATTAGTTGCATATTTTGATAATGCTGTCATCAGAAACCGGTTACAGCTGCCATTGATGAAGGCATGGGCATGTGAAGTCTCACACACAACAAACAATACGGGCATAGCTTTTCATCGTAACTTTCTATTCTTTACTATCTTAATATTTTTGCACACTTTTGTCGTTTTCTGCATGGTATAGAAACCTGGACACTAAAATCGTAATTTACTCTCGTAAGAATATTTGAAATAGTTACTCGATTTTCCTTATACTTACCTAAAGTGTAACCTAAATTCCATGAAATTGCAACATAAATTTGCTGGAAATGTAAAGTAAATAAGGTTTGCTCGAATACAGTTTTTCCATTATTAAGTAAGAACTTATAAGCTTTCTTTCAATAAAAATACGTGCAAGATGCAATTCTTCTTAATTTATTTGACCGGTGAGTTCAGTTCCACTTAGTTAATTTGGTGTTTAGTGACGATTTGCTATGACTTCCAATACGAACATAATCTAACTCAGATAGTGAATCCCAACTTGAAATCTAGCCTAAAGGCTCGGATTCTATGGTAAGATTCGAGACGGTCGTCGTCTATGAAAAATTATCGCTGGATCTCACTTGCAATTATCATGGCTCGGCTCTTTGAAAACTGTTATTCTCGGGTTAAAAGGGTTCACAAAAACATGAACACGGATGATAATCAGCTGGAATTCGAAGAGAATTTGTCTAAAGATAAGACAATCTTCATTGTGAAATGAATGGCAGAACATTACTCAAGTCAAAGCTGAAGAATTTATGCATGCATCCATAGAGCTAAGAAAGCCATTCATAAACTTATCTAACATCTTCAACGCGTTTATCAACATTCTGGGCATATTTACTGTAGGATGACATGTCCATTGTCCAAGGCCCACCGTACCTGAAATTAGAACAGGAGGCAATATTTTGTATTTGAATAGTGACAGGTGCATGCAGTGTACTGATATTGGACACCACATTTACAACTTGGTGGCAAAATAGTAAATCCTTAGATCTAAACTTAGAGTAACAAATACGTAAAGGTCTGTGTTAAGCAAAATACTGTGTGATAGGACCACTATTTGTGAAGGATTTGGCGTGATTTATCAAAGATGTACAAGGAATATTTTGGTTACGTAACAAAATTACAAGCGCGTGAATTTCACCTACCAACTAAACACTGCCAGAATCTCACACGGACGGAATTTAACATGGACGATATTATACTTGGGGAGAATTACACCAACTTAAATAACACCTTCGGGAAGGTAGAAGGAATCTAAAAAAACCGATCAACCTAATCCAACTTTTATTATTTTTTTTCAATATGCAATTTATTTATCACAGAACTGAAAACTTAAAATTGAAACCTACTAAAATATATATTTTTTACGTGTGTGGCTCCGGTAGGTGCTGTCTAAGGACTCCAGATACTAATATCTACAGCCTGTATGTCTGACGAATATCTACAGCTCATATGTTGAACTAATATCTACGAACTTCAGAGTGTTGATTAATATCTACAGAGCGTAGGTTGAACTAATATCTACAGAGCGTAGGTTGGACTAATCAGCTAAATGTGTCCAATAGTCCGATATTACGAATTTTTACATACACACTTACATAAATTAAGTTTGTTAAACTGCATACGCAATATTACATTATTCCGATATGCTACACATAATTGCAAATCCAACCTCTGCCAGTGCTGTAGATATTCGTCAACACTTTGATTCTCATAGATATTAGTCAACAGTTTGTGCTGTAGATATTCGTCAACACTTTAGTTTTCATAGATATTAGTTCGATTTTTTTCAGTTTTTGGAATTCCTGTAGATATTAGTAGACGCCTCCCTGTCTAAGTACTCGTAGATGAATTCTCTCCATGTGTACCCTCGTCCAAATTTAATTCCGTACGTGCGTAATTCTGGCAGTGTACGTGAAATTTACGCCTGTGTTTTCGTTTTGACACCAACGTACTCTGAATATGGTCGAATATGACGTAAGTTCTCATTATTATTTTGATAGCGATTATTTTGAGTATGAGTGATCAAAATTTTGTGATTATTGAAGAGTATATCAGCGAAACTCAATCGAAAATCTGAAACAAACCTCTACCCAGTACCTAGACGTGACCGTATCTTTTTCTGATTTTCTGTTTCAGGTTTTCGATTGGGTTTCGCTAATATTCTCTTAACGAACTAATTAACTAACCATTACGCCGTTTCCCCGCAGGGGTAGGCAGAGAGGACGGACTGCCAAACAACTCGGTCTTGGCACACACTCTTTACCTCATTCACATTCATACATCGTCTCATTCATTCTCTTCTATTATTCTGACTTTTGACATGGCCCGACTCAAGTATTTGATTCGCTTGATCGTGCCATGTCTTCCTCGGGCGTCCCCGACTTCTTCTACCATTCACATTCGCGTCGTATATTCTTCTTAGACTACTTTCTTCGTTCATTCGCTCTACATGCCCAAACCATCTGAGGGTCCCTTTCTTAATCTTACTCATTATGCATCAGCCTTACATTCTTTGCGGATATCCACATTTCTCACACGATCATACATTGTTTTACCACACATACTTCTCAGGGATCTCATTTCAACGGCATTCAGCTTACTTTCTTCCTTCCTCTGCCAGTTCCATGCCTCACTGCCATACATCAGGGTAGGTACCAGGACTCCATTGTGGACTGCTAGCTTCGCTTATTTTGACAGTTTTTTATTAGCGCCAACGGCATTCAGTGCACCATTAATGGAGTTACCGGCATTCACCCTTCTTTCAATATCTCTATCAGCCTTCCCATCTCTCGTAAACACACTACCCAGATATTTCAATTTGAGGTTTTACTTAATAAGCTAAAAATAAATAAAAATTTTGTTTGCCTTCTATGTTATTTAATCTTATAGTATTTTTTGTATAAGTCCATATATTTGAATCTATTGCTATGATAATAAATTAAAAATTGGTCTAATCGTTTGTAGCAATCAAGAAAAAGATAAAACGACATGCACCAAGTGTCTAAAAATAAATATTTATTTATCATGTTCTAAGAAAAGCTATTTTTACCCAAGTAACATATGACATGGTAAAAACCGCAAATGTCGTTTGATTATTAGCGACGTGCATTATCTATATTAGCATTTTATTAAAATGCCTGAGTTTGAGATTTTCTAGAAAAAAACTTGTGCTCGGATTTCAAATCCACTCCATTCTGTGTTTCCAACATGATACCTACCTACGTACAAAACAATTGGTTGCTTAGCAACTTTTGGAAAGTAACATAACAAACTAGTTTTTTTGTGATACTTTGGAATTATTATAAAAGAAAACCATATCGCCTACTTGATTAAAAATTCACATGTAAATCATATTTTCGCGAAATTTTTTTTTAATAATTTTTGGATTATCTTATTTATTATCTTCGTAGGTACCTATATAATCTAAAAAAATGTAAAAAATTGGAAATAGTGTTTATTTTGAACTATATTTGTGGATCCATTTTCTGAAACGAGACTTGAGTGAAGTTTGTTTCCTAACTGCTCGTAAGTCGTATAAAAATATAATTTGGCTCGTACCTCGAGATGGAAGTTTTCTATTCCCGACGTATTGGAAGTTGGAAGGCGTGCACTCTACTCGTAATACATTTATGCTTCGCATCGAACTTATACTTTATTTGATTACTCACGAATGTCGTGGGGCGCGGGTGGCGAACATTTAATAGACTTCACAACCCTGTCGACTTTACATAAATGTTACATATATATGTATACAGTTCAACATTTCTATGTTGAATAAGCTGAGTGACATGTTTGACAGAAAGCATTTATATCCGATGTGTCATAAATATTTATAACTAGTCCATTGCCCACGAGATATAACTAAATACTAATTCCTTATTTGTATTAAAAATGTATATCTTTTTTTTTTAAGTTCTTCTTAGGTAATTTCAAGTCTAAATGAATATATAATTTATTTATATGAAATAAATTATAATATTCATTTATCTCCATAATATGGAGACATATGAATATTATATTATATTCATATATATCTCCATAATATGGACACATTATGTATCTCTATATCATTATCTTTACATAGTATAAAATGAAGTCGCTCAAAATGTATGTGCGCGTTAATCTTTTAAACTACGCAACGGATTTTCTAGATTGGAAAATAGATGTCCTAGAGTAAGTAGGTATTTGATTTTCCCTTTTCAAATATCCAGTGTTGCATTGCAAGCATTGTATAATTAGTGGCGATCGCTCGAATTGCATTTTATTTTATTTTACATAGTATAAAATGAAGTCGCTCAAAATGTATGTGCGCATAGATCTTTTAAACTACAAAACAGATTTTCATGCGGTTTTCACCAATAGATAGAGTGATTCAAGGGTTTATATGTATAATACATGCTTATTATAGTAGAGAAAAACCGAGAAATTCAAATATTTAATTGAGGCAGCGGGCAGCTGGAAAGCGGGTTGTATGGATTTTATAAAGGTTGGGTAAGGGCGTTGTGTTTCGTTAGCCACAGCAACGTGTGGCTGGGTCTGCTAGTATATTATATATCTCCATTCTATATATTTCAATAATTTTTTTAACGAAGTTATAGTTTTCGTTGTTTTTGGAAACGAAAATCATAACATCACGATACGCAACATCTAGATTTGTAACCATCCATCAGACGTAAAGCAGTAAAAACCCTTAGAAGAACTTCGTGTTTTATTAGGTATTTCTGTTTTTGATACTGACAATTCGTGTGGAATTCCATTCTAATAATATATTGAAACAAATATAAAACTTTCTTGAAGTGAAAAGTTCTTTAGCACCGTTGTGATATGAATCTCGACGAAACGAAAAATAGCGACACTAAAAAGAGACAAACACTTACATCTATAGGATTTAGCCCGCGAGAGAGTGAGATAGTATAAGCGGTCTCCTCTTTGTGCGGTGCTCCGTAGCCTGTCGATTTCCCCTTTGTGCGGTGCTTCGTAGCCTCCCCATTCTTGTCTGCTTTAATTTTCTGAAGGTTTCACTTCTACCGCGCTTGAATTGCACACTTAATTTATTTGTGACCGCAACCGGTTTCAGTCTGTTAAGGCCATATTCGGACTGGTACATATTAATTATTAGATTAAGAAACAATAATATCAGTCTGAAGATGGCCTTAACAGACTGAAAGAAGTTTCGGTGACAAATAAATTAAATGGAAAAAAAATATTTGTTTTAATATGTCATCATATTTTATGTCTGAAATTGTTCAATAACCACAAAATCTTTCAGCTTTGAAACGTTATTTCTTTACTGAACTATGGAACTATCAACGTAAAATTTGAACATTTATCTATCGTTCATAATACAAAAACAAATCGGCTCAAATTTACAAACTAATACCCACATTACTACAGCTGTATTTTCGTTAAATAATCATTTTTATTAAGAACAAATCGATGCAAAAGATAATTCGTATACTGGTGTGAAAGTACAGTAATGTGGTTAGCATCGGGACCAAATTTCCACAACAATTTAATTCGCGGTTAGTATTTAAAGCCAGCACTAATTCGCAAGCTGCCGGCTCGTCAACTGCCAGTTCGGCCACCCTGCTGGGGGAATGCACAGTCGGATATTTACCGCTTGGGGTGAAAACTACTGGGGTTCGAAATTTTATGAAATTCATCGTATTTTATAAAAGTGGGGAGATACTCTGATTGCATTGAATGATAGCATGCGGGTTGCCACACAACACCGACATTGTAGTGGGTTACAACTGCAGCCATGTGAATCACTCCTACTTCTGATTCATGAGAGAGCAAGTAAGAAGTTTTAATAGTTCACCACACATTTTTTTAATAACTTGGTTTTTAACTTTAAGATAAGGAAAAAATGTAACATTTATTAATATAGGCATTATAAACTTTGAAATTAGAGTAGAGAGTAATGCAGTAATTCATAAACGCATAAATACGTTTGATGGCGACCGGTTTTCACTGATAATTGTCTTTGTCTGGGGATGGGTGGTTTCAAAAAAATTTGACGAATTGACCCAATCTTGTCTGATTACGTCTAAAAGGGATCGAAATGAAAATCTATTCTCTTTCAACGGAAGCAATCTTCCGATTAGGCCCTCCATCGAAATGCTTGGTGTAACCCTAAGTGACCAGCTCAGGTATGGGGGCTCTATCGAAGCCAGAGTAAAGTTAGCCTCCCAGAAACTGGGCGTACTGTATAGGGCCCGCAGATACTTCAATAGTGCACAACTGCTGACCCTGTACAAATCGCAAGTGCGCCCCACGGTTGAATTTGGCAGCCACCTCTGGTCTGGAGCTCCAAAATACCTGAAAAATACCCTCGACTCTGTGCAGAAACCGGCGGTCCGTTTGATAGATTCTCCCATCTTAACAGACAGATTGCAATCTTTAGAGCACAGGCGTCGGGTGGGAATGCTATCCTTGTTCTACCGGTATTACAATGGAAGATGCTCCGAGGAACTAGCGTCATTGATCCCTTCGGCACCGGTGCATAGTCGGGAAACACGCCAAACGCGTGCCCAACATTTGTACACGGTTAACATTTGTCACATGAGAACGGGTCGTTTCTTCGACTCGTTCTTATGTTCAACAGCTCGGCTGTGGAATGATTTGCCGGCCTCTGTGTTTCCTCCTTCCTATAACATGGGTCTCTTCAAGACCAATGTTCATTCCTTCCTCTCCTCAAAAAGACCCTCCACACAGCATACCAGATGACATAGGCCCTGAGGGAAATTATTTTCCTCAAGGCCTCCTGTGTGGAGTTAATGTAAAAAAAAAAAATGTTTGAAATTAATTTTCACGTTTTGTGTATGTTCTATTCAAGTTCTGTGATTATATCATTATTGGCCAGTTGCTTCATAAAACTGAAATCATCACTGAACTTTAATAGAACTTACACCGAACGTGAAAATTAACGTCAAACATTTGATGAATCCGTCACATTTTTTTAAACTACCCGACTTTAGTTTTCTGACATCCCGAAATTTTCTCCAATTTTATGAATTATATAACTCATCTAATCTATCGACCTAAAAATGTTATTTTTCCAATTTTATCTATCAGTCATACCACGTATGAAGCATAATCATTTCAGATAAATAATAAATTCTTCGGCAATATGTCAAGAAAAGAAATCAGAATACGAGCGCAAATGACATTCTCACCAAAGGCTTCGTTTTTCAGACCCGGTCTCTCCTCATTCTTCAAAATTGTTAAAAAAATATATCTAAATTCGTCCGGAAACTTCCTGGCTTACGATTTAGTACTTACAGTAAGTAGCTTGTTTAAAAATATACAAATCCATAAATCTCTAATGGTTTGAAATAAAAGTGGTGTATTGATTAAATATTATTATTATTTATTCATTAATTCGTTCGTCAATTTGTTAGAAAGACAAGTGATACGCGATAGACCGAAATGTGCAATTTGTAAAACTTTTGCCTAGTTAGCAACGATTCCGGCATTATGACACATATCTTCACCACAACTGTTTACTTGTGATTGATCATTTTTGGGTTGAACGTTAATCCATCGAGAGCTGCAAATTTATTTAATTAGAGGGAATCCGAATGCTAATGTGACGCTGCTAATGAAAGTGAGGCTAGAAGTCAATGGTTCGGATGGAAGAGAGGGAGAAGGACGAAAGTAGACATAAGGCCAGGGCCGGATTAACCATATCGGGGCCCCTAGGCAATGCACGTCTCGGGGCCCCTTTACCAATGGCGGACTGACGGGGGGGGGGGGGAGGGTTGAAGGGGCTTCCAAACGCCTCCTTGTTCCCTTGTTGATTAAATCCTTAACAAGGCTTTAATGGGGGGGGGGGGCAAGGTTTTAAAACTTTTCATTTTTTCTGAGTGTAAAACATGTCAGTTTGTTGAGTACTGTGTCAAAATTTCAAGTAAATCGGATCAAAACTAACGATGGTACAGCGTTTCAAGCGACCGGCCCTCACTTTTATTTCCCCAAGCCGATAGGTAGTGCATACTGAAGTTTGTGCAACATTTATATTTTAAACATATGAATTAAAAATAAAATGAAACAAATGCCAATATAAACCACACAAGGCACCTTCAATCTCTTCAGATACTAAGTAATGTTGCAACAAATAGAAAGAAAGAAAAGTAAAATACAACTATGTTTACATATTTATTTATTATTTGTGCATGATGTGAACATTAGTTTTTTATTGGGTTATAACCTAATTATTATAATTTGTTGTTTTCTTTAATGCGTGTACCTAATTTTACTAACCAGTAAATGTTCCTAAAAAAAAAAATCTTGAAAGCTGACTTTTTCCGGAACTTCGTTGCTCACTAATTGAAGTAAGTCATTTTTTCCCGGGACGCAGGGCCCCTAGCCGGTGCGGGGCCCCTAGCCGATGCGGGGCCCCTAGGCAGTTGCCTACTCTGCCTTAGGGATAATCCGGTACTGCATAAGGCGACTCCTTGAGAGGTGTATAACAATGTATGACCTAAATAAGAATTAGGTGATCTATTTTCCAGAAAGCAAATCAAGAAGAATAAGAGATGAAGTTTGGATATTATGTATTCTAGTCACATTTATTTAGCGCAGTGATTTGTTTATGTGGGTCAGAAAAATAACTAAATACTGAAGTGACGTTCTCGTCTTCACGGGGTCACTGTGTGGTTCAATGCCTGCATGCCATTAGGGCGTGTTTGTATGGTGCATTGTCTAGATATTATGCGGTTACCGTAAAATATTTTTTAAAATAATATACCTATCTCTTAGAATAATAATGATGCTTCTCACGCACTCGCGGCTACGGGGGATTTTGGCACGTTCATTCACCTCTGCACCGTAGATGAATTTATCTGAAACTTCTTTACACCGGCCTCTCGCCTAGGCTAGGAGGTTCGCGTTTGCGATCTGAGCCAATGGTCACGGTTTCGATTCCAGTCCGATGCACACAATACAACAGTTTACGGTATTATGTCGGTACCTACCCACTTTACTACGAAAGTAGATTTAAATACAATAATAAAATACACATTTTAACTACCGTGAAATAGTAGTTTCAGTAACTATTAACCTTTGCTTCAGTAATATCAGATTTTTAATGGATTTACGATGGCTACCAATACCGATGGGAAATGCGCTCGGGTAGCAGTCGTACGTACTGAGTTCAATTCTGGTACTGTTTACTGGTACTTCCTTTTATTTATTTTTTTGTATTTCCTTGGTATGCTTAGTGAAAAGGTTTTGTTCTTGTTCTAAAAAACCTTTCATATTTATCTTCTTCATAAAACAACAAATTACGTATCTATAATATATCTCTGACAAAGTTACCCACCTATTCACCGTGAAAATGACATTTTTACACCTGATAAGAGTATGAAATTTTGGTTATAAAAATTGCAGATGTTTTCCCGGCGTAAAAATTCAAAACGTGAACTTTTTGTTACGCAACAATCCAAAGCATTAAAAAAGTATTTTGAAAGTTTATCTCGCCCAATCAACAATTTAGTGTCATGATTAAAAATACAGCAGGAGACAGATGGTCTGACACACTGACATAAAAAACATCACGAAAGCAATATTATTAGAAAAGTGACGTGATAGAGCATCAAGGCCGTTCGGTCGATCAAGGCGCCCCATCCGATAAACGCAAGAGGTCCCATTTTGCTATGGCACTAGGTCTTCTTCGTGTTCAGTCACCCTAATACGATGCTCCACGATTGAATGATAATTTACCAAGTCATGGTTTTAGATAGCCGTTATGGTCGATGTCCTCGCACGGATTTCTAGTTCAATTGCATTGTTTTTTTTTCTCAAGAAGTGTGCAAAGATTTTTGTGCACGGAATTTTTCAGAACGGAATGTTTATGGTTCCCATTTTTTAATTCTGCTTTTAGTCCGAAAAAACGAAGACCCCAGATTGAAAATCACCTTACCAAGTAGCTTCCAACTAGCCGGCTTCTGAGTATACATTATAAATACTTTCAATTGGTACTCATTTTAATCGTCGAAGTACAACTAAACGAAGTATAGTCATCTATCACATGTGTGATAGTCATATATGTGAAACCGTCATATGTGTGATAGTCAAACGTTTGATGAAACCACGTATTACCGTATTGCGGAATAGACTGATGTAACAAAAGGTTGATACAGTAAGTGATTGCGGTTGGATGAAAAAAGTCGAGGACGCGCTAGGACAAGAAATGATCAATTGAATCAAATACTTGATTGAGGGAAGTCGAAAATCGAAGTTTACGAGGTATGAATGCTAATGGTTTGCGCCAATTCAAATATGTTAAGCATTCCATCCTCTCCGCCTAGCCTTGCGGAGAAATGGCGTGTTGCTTAGTCAGTTAAGTAGGTAGCGCTCGTATTTCGTTTTACGTTAAATTTTCAGTTCAAAGCTTGAAGCCACCTGTACCTTTTACCTTTTTCGACATAAAGTATACCTACCATTAGGGGTGTGAGGGGGGTAGATGCCACAAAGTTATGCGCCCCGGCTTCCAGAACTATGTACTTAGCCTGCCAATACCACGGTCCCGAGTTTAAAATCTTAAGTCCATAAACTGGCGGTATTTTCGTAGCCGTTGTTGAACCCATCACGAGTCTCAGCACCAGCCAATCCAACTAGGAGTGCTGGAGCATGGTCGCAATACAGATTCTCGATCGTGCGAAATAATTAGAAAAGTTTACGTTTTCATCAGGGTCCATTATCTGCCAATCTTTATTAATCTACCTATCCAGTTCAGGAACGGATCATTTTTATCTAGAGATTATCTCTGGTAAGATAACCTTGCCGACAGCAAACACTCTTTTAGATTATTAACCAGCGTGGAACTTAAAAAATCTTTAAATTTGCTTCTCTGCAATATTTCTATTTTTGAAACTGACAATTCATGGTGGGATTCCATTATAATGTATTATAATGAAACAAACATGAACTTTATTTCCACCTTAATTTATTTTACCGTAACCGGTTTTAATCAATTAAATTAATTACATTTTTTATTAAGTCTCCTTTGACCGTCAAATTTCTAATAAATAATAGTCAAAGACGACTTAGTAACAAATGTAATTAATACAATTGATTCAATTATTGTGCACACCCCTCTCTCCCTCCTTTACCCAAATGTTAAGTAAATAAACCGTTGTTTAAGAATAATTTGTACCTGTCTGAAGATGGTCTTATCAAGCTGAAACCGGTTACGGTCAAATAAATTAAAGTTTTATTATACTTAATATATTATTGCTTCTCCGCTTTATTGACTTTGAATAGCGTTTCTATCTACCAACTTACTTGTCCGATGTCATCGACGTAATAGAATATACCGACTTACCCACGGACATATGAATATATCTGGACCTGCCCTAAGTGATAAAAACGTATTATTTCCCCCTCGCCATGGAACCGGCTGGAGCTCCTCCTTGGCGCCAGTTCGCCCCATGTGGAGGGGATAGAGAATCGCTTGAATCTAAAATGTGTGACGTCATCATTCTTGCCATGGGCAGCGCGAAGCTAACATCTATACATTTAACGAAAAAATAACACGCCAAAACAGTAGCTTGTGCTATACAACATACCTACTGATCAGTGTGCACATAAATGTGGGCGGTTCCTTAGTGTGCTCGTCGCTGGTTACAGGGGTAAGTAAATTATGAAACATTTGTAAAAGTGTCTTAACTAAACACGGCAAAAAAATATTGCTATGTGAAAACGGGCGAATCTTTTTGGGGTGTACATTTGGCCTACGCAAATATTTTATTATCGTGGCAAGCAATTCGCGCTCCCATGTAAAAAGGTCTATTCATTCAAAGCAGATTTTGCTTTTAAGAACTAAATGATGATATTATAATGCGAGATGCCTATATACTGTCAGATTAATTTTTCAACCAATGACAGTCATCTTCCCCTCTTCGTACCGCCATAGTTGATTTTTCCCCTCACCTGTTATTTCTGGTCTATTGAATTTGGATGTCTATGGACTTACCCAATAAACTTGACAATAAAAAACTAGTTTTTCACAAACTTCTTATGTGTTTACACAAAAAAAATATCCATAAATCAGAACTAATTCACTATTGTATCTCTCAATGCCAAAAGAAATCATCGAATAGGAATTTCAAGCCAATACACAAAAGGTCGTTACGAAAATAAAGTTTCAAGTGTTTTATTAATACAGTTAATATCATTTATAAGTGATACCGTTCAGTAATTTATTTTATCCAAATTATGTATAAGTAACTACTGGTTTTATTTTCCTTTTGGAAGTGATTTATAGCCCCGCTGTGATTTGGATTTCGGATGAAACGGAAATGACGATTACTGCACCGACGCATCAATTGCGCTCATTGGTCACTTTGATTACGATGTCATTTTTAAAGGCTCCTATTGGTTGAGATATGAAACGGAAATTTCGCTAGGTCTGCGCTCATTGGTCGCTTTGATTATGACCTCACTTTTCTAGTATTGGTTGAGATTTTTTTGGTAAAGTTTCGCTTCTGCCTCGTGTAACTGCACTTGACTTTTTTTATTAAAAAAATATTATTTAAAAAAAAATGAATGAGACAGAAACGTATCTACTTTTTTTTACCTCTCAGATTTTCAAACTGTCACTTAAGAGGGCATTACCAGAGAAAACCAGAAATATGTCATTTTCAAATCAGATTTTAGACTATTGACTCTTTTCCACAAAAAAATATAAATGGATTTCGAAAGATTGTTCTTTTATCTAGCATTCGCATGTAATAAATTTAGAGAATTTTTTAAAATTTTTAGTATAATAAGGTTATTCCATAGGTCGTTAGCAGATTTGTTAAATTTTCAAAAAAGATTTTGTATTATACCACACCCATTTCAAATAATATAATCATGCAGTAAAATAAATCAATACTTTATCTAGCAAAAGCATGTTTTAGAATTTTAATTTTAGTTTCAATAAAATCATTAAAAAATATGTACGTACATGTGTTTCTTGACAAAAATTGGTCCATTTGTGTATTTATTTGCGCACTTACAAACTAATATATTTCAGATTTTTTTAACATTCTTATTAAATTTAGACATTATTGAAAAATGATAAATACTTATAATCAAAAAATAATTACAAAAAGTACATTATTTTAATAGTTTTATCATCACGCCTTTCAGCATTTTTGGATGAAGGTATATATTATAGCTAATTTGGATGGAAATAAATTCGATATTGAGTTATAATTTAAAAAAACTGGTACGGAGAATAATTAATCTTTCTCATTGTAACCGCCCTGCACGATCGTTTCGATCCTGCACGAACAACTTTCGACGAAATGTGGATTTTCGTCCGCTGGCTGGTTAAACGCTCTTAAATATTTATTGCCGACGTTTCCAACGTTATATCGCAGATTCTTGAATATCACGGGTAAGTCTGATTTATCGACAAATTAGTTCCAATTTCAAAAGTGGTAGGTAAAATAATTTTATGTTTTAAATACCTATTATATTATAAGAAGGTACTCTTCGATTGTCTGATTCTTCAAACACACAGTTCCAATTTTGAAAAGTGAATTAAATATAAAGCAAATCCGAGTTCTAGAGTTCATTTAACTCGAGTTACGCGGGAAAGACACACTACTGAAAATTGTATATTTGAAGAAAAGATTTTTTAAATTTTAGATATTTTAGGTAAGAACCTTCTACAAAGTATTAGAAAATTTAAAAAAAAAGATGAAAAAATAGGTAAAGTCGTTCTGAAGTTATGGCGTGACCAAGGGAAACAGGGATTCATTTTTATTTATGGAGATTTTCATTGTAACCATCTCTCAAGTTTAATTTATCAACGATTTAAAAAAAAAGATTTTTTTCACTAGGTAATTGCATGCGAAGTCTTTAATTGCCGGGTTAATATATTAACAGGACTATTTATATCATATTATATCGAAGGGTTTACCGATTATATAAATTAATACCGCAATTTCTAGATGTCGACACCTAGTTTAAAGTTTTAGACCGCAGTTGCAGTAGGTAGGTTTAATGCATATATTTTTACATTATAATATAGTTTTCAAACCACTGCCAATGGCTTAAGCTTGTTGAAGTTATTGACAAGTTTTAAGTGACATCAACAGTTTTTTATTATTGTATCATCGTTTAAAAAATATTCTTGTTTCGAATATGTACATATGTATCTACTGTGGTATATTTATAAAGCGAATAATGTTAAAATTAATTCCGAACAAACACACATGACATCACTAACTTGGTGTAGTCGTCTGCAAATAGATTTGAATATTCTGTGTTTTTTTTTTTTGTTGTTTTTTCGATAAAACTCTTAACAGTCGTTCTCTTTTAGCTTTATTTATTTAGTAGATATTATATCATAATTTGGGAGGCGGGTATGAGTACCACCCGCCGCCGCCCCGGGAACCATTTATTGGATAACCAACACCTCTGCCGTAGGTCACCCAAAGTGGTTTGCTACATTTGGTGACTTAGTAGGGATTCCCAGGTTCATCGGGTGAGGTGTGTTCAGGTCTTGGCGGCGGACCTGCTTGCCCACCAGCTGTGGTCTTACCGCGGGAAAAACGGGAGTGGCTGATTTGCGGAGACCTTATGATCTGGATTCGTGCGTTCGTCACTTTTGAATACACCGATTCCTAGATTCCTACCCACCCCTCGTACCCTTTCCTTCCCAGAAATTCCTCTCCTTTTTTTCCTTATGAAGTTCCTCCACACAGCATCCCCAAAGGTAACACAGGCCCCGAGGAAATTATTTTTCTCAAGGTCTCCTTAATTATGTTATGATTTCTTAATTATTTATTTATGATAATTTGTAATATCTACTTTTTTTCACCACCAAAACTAACGGCTGGATGTAAAACAAAATGCTAGATAATTTATACGATATTTTTAAATATTTTTTTCTTATCGTTTTCGCGGTTAAAACACTGATAGTAATACAAAAAATTTCGTTTTTCGAATCGTTAACGTATATAATATACGTACCTACCTATTTCGAAACCACTTAAGAGATTGCATTTACACCACCTGATAAGGTTTATTTACTTGCACGTAGGTATCATTCAGTAAATACACAGTACCGATATGACCTTTTTACGCTGGTCGAACTTGCTGCAATCTAATATCTAGGCCCACCGACTCATATTGGTGCACTTCCTAGAAAGGTTGCCAGTGTTAATTCCTGTAAGACTAAAAAAGTCGGAATTTTTTGTGAAGTGCAAGGCTTTGACGTATACTAACTTGTACGTGGTAGAGGCGTTGAGGAATGTTTGCACTCACACAAGCTTCGAAAATACAAGTTTGTATTACACACCTTTATGTATACAGGTACCTATTTGTATTTGTATTTCAAACATTGTTTGTTTCCCTGATGTTGAGCAACTTGAATTGAATGAAAATAATGAGAATTTAGAAACATTGACTTCGTAATAATTTGTTTGGTGCGTATTTGGATGAATCTTTTAGAATTTGAATACCGAATGTAAAATATATTTAGTGCAATGTGTCACGTTGCGTGTAACATCGCGTCAACATCGAAAGCGAAGCAGAGTGATTGACGCGAGCGCCTTAATACGAATGTATGCAACGAGTGTACGATTCTGTAGCAGGGGTAAAAAGTGGTGTGGGATTCTGACGATTCTGTACGCATCTTTATAATTAAACATGACGTAGAGCAGACGGTCCATCGCTTTGGATAAAATTTAACATTTCGGAATACAACGCCATCATGGTAAAATAGTAAACATAAAGACATGTTATCGAGCAGTTAAAAATATACGTTCACACTTGTTCTGAATCTCCTGGGTATCTAGCATGGTCGATCGATATAGTTTTTATCGAAAATGTCGGTAACTTGTCATCGCTCCGGAGCACGACTGCCGGCCGCTAACAAACAAACAACAGTTCACAACGACTAACTGTTCCTAATTTATTTGACGTGAACGTTACTACGTTATTACGTTAGGTTTAAAATAGGTTACGTAAGGTTAGGGTTACCGGCTATTTTAAAATTATTTTTTTCATAGCTTTTAATGACTTTTCAAAGAGTTGTTGAGTTGACTTGATTAATTGGCATGGAACCATTATTTGTTCATTAGCGGCCTGCAGTCGTGCTGGGGAGCGATGACAATTTACCGACATTATCGATAAAACATATTATATCATTCGTAAATATGTATAATGAAAACTCTCTTATTGGTATATACACTAATAGCGAAAAATTTAATCTAAACAGTATGAGAAAGAAAAAAAACAACACAAATTTAAAAGTTAACCACAAAATATTTAAAATGGACACCTTTATGAAAGCAATTTAAAAATAATAATATATTAATTATTATAAGAATTAACTTTTGCACTTTTTTGATAAAACTTGTGAGTATGCGTTTTTTTCATTACCAATAACTTTAATTAGAAAAAAACGGTACGTGTTCCATTTTTAAAACTTTTAAAAGTAATTTTCTGACGTTTTTATATATTTAAAAAATACATGGTTATTTCTAATAATAAAATTTTAAGCGTGTTTTAACACCTTTCAAAAATAGTTATTAGTTTGTGTTCAATGTATTTGAATTTTAATGCAAATTGGAAATATTTTGACTTTTGGACAGCATATGTTCGACGACTGGGGGGTTAATATAATTTTCGAATATTTCACCGAAAACGTGATTCTCCTAATCTCCAAGGTGTACTTAATAGGTATACCACTTTTGCACTCCTATCATAATAATAATATTTTAAAAAAATGTGGATCAATGTTTGAAATAATACGCGTTTTTGTGTGCGCTGTAGGTGACATGTTTATTATTTGACAATGGTCAACCAATGGTGACAGGTTTGAAATTTAAACTTAGTATTTTGACACCTGAAAGGTTTTTGAAAAAAAGTTTTGACTAGATTTCTTCCTGTATTCAGAAAACAAGTCATTTTATGAAAATATGATAAAATGATTTTGTCCAATCATATTGCGTAAATGGATGGTTACTTAAAAAAAACGATTGTTTTAAAAAGTAATATTATGATGACATATAATCTTTGAAAACATAATCTTAATATATATGATATTAATAGATATTAAGATTATGTTTTAATATAAATAACCGTTTTGGTTATCATATCATATCTCCATTTCATAATATTTCCTTCATTTTCCTTAAATTCCAAATCTTGGGTAGGTATCATATTCACATTATACCCGGGACTTTCCTTGTGGTCTGGTTTTAACATAAAGAAAAAAATCCACGTTTAGTAAGGAAAATGAGCATTTTATCGACACTCGTTCAATATTTATTCCGATCATAGACGTTCCCACTTAGTTCTAGAACAATACAAATTTACGTTGTAATAGACCAGCGTTCATCCGTGTCAGAATATCTTCCGACTGCTTGACAGATAATCCTTGAAAGCATGATTTTTACCGACTTAAAAGATAATTGATAGCGCCAATTTGCACGAGACTTTTTGAAGTGAAAATTTCTTTAGCAACGTGGTGATTTGAAACTCGATGAAACAAAAGCGAGCGACACTAAAAAGAGACAAACACATACGTACATAGGATTTAGCCTGCGAGAGAAAGAGATAGTATTATCGGTCTCATCTTTATGGGGTACTTTGTAGCCTATCGGTCTCCTCTTTGAGCGGTGGTTCGCAGCAGTCCCACTCTTGTCTACTACTTTTGTAAAGGTTTTACTTGTACTGCGTGCGAATTGCAATCTCTGATTTTTTATTAGGTAGGTCTTTGTACCTCTATGTTTTTTATCACAGGTAGGTAGTAAATGTAAAAGATAGTAGCAGCTCGTTTCAGAGTGGTAAATACTCTCTGTACCTATGTGTTTGTCTCTTTTTAGTGTCGCTATTTTTCATTTCATCCAGTTTCAAATAACAACGGTGCTAAAGAAATTTTCACTTCAACTTGGAGCAGGTGGATGAGTTTGTGTACTTGGGAAGTATGTTTACGCCATTTCCGTTTCATCCGAAATCCAAATCGTAGGGACGCCATAGCTTCACAATTTAAATTTATGATTGTAACTTGTTTAGTAATGCTCGATTCAGGTTGAGTAGAATAAACAGCAATGCAAAACAATTAAAGAAAAAGGGAACAAGGTTCAGTCATCCCTGTTTCTGTGTTTTTGAATTCCACTGTGAGTCAGCATGTGTCACGGTTTCCCTTAAAAAAACGTGATTTTGTAAAAAAAAAACCAGATGTTTTATGTTAGTTTGTAAGTGCGGCCTTGGAAGAAATCCGGCCTCTGTGTTTTCGTAAGATGACGAGACAAACCGGTTTCGGCGAGGTAGTCCCAAAAGTACCCGACCTAGTCGGGTACTTTTACGTAACACCGCACAAAAGAGGAGGCCGATTCATTTTTTAAATTTTAAATGATGATTTACATAATTTTGGCAACAAATCTACCAATATGAAGGGTTCGGCTCTGTGGCATAATCGCAAAGTATGCTCCAAAAATTATGTACGGGTTTGTAGTCACTGTAGATTTAAATGACTTCAGATCAGCGTTGTTGCATGTATTGCGTTTGGCGTGTTTCCCGACAATGCGCCGGTGCCGAAAAAAGTGAACGTTTCACGTCTTGAACTCTTCCGGATCTTAACAGCTGATTTATTATCAATCTTCATGAGAAGTAGCGGAAATTGACCTTACTTCGAGCAGAACGGATAAGCCCACAACACTTCTATCTGCTAATCTCTTCTGTACTATCGGTTTATGCAAGTATGCCATGCCGCGTCAATTGAAAACCATTAATTGCACATTGCTTTTTTGTTCTCCGACCTTGTGTCCGAGTTGCTAACTGCCGCGCGCAGTTGTGCCTGCAGCCCGCGGACTGTGTCGTCACGAGCCAATGAGGCTGGATATTATAATCATCTATTCTCGCGGTGCGGCGGCGCGGCGCTAGGCCTCTCTTAGCGCGCGATAATATGCCTCGTACCTCGCACATACCACCACGCCATTATGCAACCGACCCGGCTACGCTACCTTAGATTCAAGTTACACTGCATGATATTATCACGCAGGAATGAAACTTGTTAGGTATTATTATTTTAGGTACCTACCTACTTAGATTTTGACGGATAACTAATGTACGTTACACACATACATTCAGTATTGAGTTCCTCCGCAGATTACATTTCAAGAAAAGAATTGTTACCTGCCAAAATCTTAGGATAGGGTTGTTTCAAAAAATTTGAATAATCCATCAAATATTTGAAGATAATTTTTCACATTCTGTGTAAGTTCTATTCAAGTTCTGTGATTATTTAAGTTTTATGAAGCAACTGGCCTATAATGATATAATAACAGAACTTTAGTAGATGGTACACAGAACATAAAAATTAACTTCAAATATTTTGTATCCATCCTTAGAGTTTTAGAACAGTTTTGGGTGCGCCATAATTTCTGGTTTTGCTTTTTTCTATACCTACTGCTGACTTCAAAGATACAAAGGCAGATATATCTCCAAAACTGCTAGGCACATACTGATTCCATTTTGGACTCAAGTTCTCAGATGGAAGCAAGACTTCTACTACACCAAAAAATATCTTTTTGTAGTCAGTATAATCTTCATCTCATAATTAGTTGGTTCGTCCCAGCTTAATCCCTCATTCCGTAGGTTTTATCGTTGCGAAATTTGCCCAGTTTTTTCATCCCAAATTTTCGAGTTTAATCCTACGACTTATTACCGTACGACAACGCCGCATTTTTTCAATCGTTCAATAAGAAGGAAGAGTTTTGAAAATCGAACGTCAGCTATAACACTATTTTTTTCATAGTGTTCTCTTGTTCCTACTTATAATAATATATCTTTCTTCACTTCAACTAAGGCTAGTACTTGTGACAATTATTATACCATAAAAATTGAAATCCTAATGTGGTGGAGAAAACAAAAAGTCCATTCATTTTGTTGAAGCTAGTTTAAATTGTGCTATGGTATTGTGTATTTATAGTAATAGTAATATTTTATAGTAATGGTAAACATTTAACAATTACTAAACCACAAAAATAAACGATCCCACGATAAGCTTCGCATCTTTCTTTGAGGGATTTTTACATAAATAATCTAATTTACGTAAACAAGCCAACATCTAAAAAAAGAGATACAAGAAAATACATGAAGAGTATTAAAAAAAAGAAGCAAGAGTGGCAAATACAACAAAAAGAGGCAAGAAGAGCAAATAAGTAACATTAAAGGGAGATAATAGACAAGAAAAGCGAACAAAGTCCAAGAGAGGGCAGGATGAAGCAAGAAGATAGGAAGAGACCAGCAGAGTGAAGAAGAGTGAAGAAGAAACATAAAGAAGTAAGAAAAACCGAGATGAAGCAAGAATACATAAGAGCAAGAAGAGACCAGAAGAACCAGAAAGAGCCAAGAAGAGGCAGAAAGAAGGAAGTCCAAGAGAAGGAAGGATGAAGCAGGAAGATGTAGGAGGAGGCTAGGAGAGTCATGAAGAGTGAGATGAGTTTTTATTATTTAATCGCGTTTTTATTCGTTATATAAAGATAGTAATACAAAAAATATTGTGATGATATGTCAATTATAGCTGAACGGATAAATAAATGATGATTCGTCAATGTATCATAAAGTCACAACGGAAGTGAGCAAGGATCGTACCATATCTGTTATTTTCATATTCAATGTTTTTTTGATAATGCACAATAAAGGCACACTATGATTATCGTAGCAAAATACTGCTACGTAATAATAATACGTGAAAACAGATATAAGTACAAAGTTTTCAATGCATGTTCCCATATAACAAGCAAAATGACAAGTTAATATACTACCAACGTCCTTCGTTTATTTTCAAACTATCTACCCTTCATACAACCTTCAGAATGGATATAATAGTTTGTTTTCCACATTTACGAACTAGGTATTATGTTCTACTAAAAGGTTCTTACTTATAAACCAATTAAAACCCTTACCATCTATATAAATACCTCTGAGTACTTTAATACCCAAGATTATGAGTTATATAATTGTTTTCATTGTATATTTATTTATATATAATTAAATATTAAATGTAATCTAGGAGCTTTCCTATTTTGAAGTTGTTTTATTAAAAAATGTTAAAGTTAATAGCTCTACGGGTGAAAACGATTTTTTTTCCAATCAATTTATGACATTGTGCGTGGAAATCAAACGATTTTCTATTCGGTGTTTTCTGTTTTTCGCAAAAAAAAATAATGATACGTAGCAAATTATTATGGTAATGGCAATGATTTTCAAATTCAAATACATAATTTTAACGAAAAAGACGAGACATACAACTCTTGTTTGAATTTAATGGGCATTATTCCAACTAATTTGCCAAAATTCTTTCGAGATTTTAAAAAATGTGTTCAGTCGTGCAACCAAAATATTTACTTTTTTAATAAATGGTGTAAATAGCATTAGGATAAGTAGCACTTAGGATTATAGCTAATTTGAGTGCAAGGTTTCACAATAATGCTGAAAACCAGTGCTAGTTGCGGCCAACAATGAAAAACAAAGACAACATTGTTGCGGTTTGAAAAACGCATTTACCTCATTCCATTATGGTCTTGAATAATGGCATTCAGCGGCGGTGATGTCACCGGATCGGGCACTACGATGCTTGATGTGGTTACATAATAAATATCTACCCGAGCTGGAAATGGCGGCCAATAATTTATAAAAAAACGTTGATTTTGCTACATAAATACCGGCGCGATGTGTTGCAACACTTTGTTGCAAACTTCTCGCGGGTTTAATATTTATATGTATAACCTTATTCGGCCAAAGCGCCTCGAATGGAACGATAATTCTGTCAGAACGAAATGTTGAATCAACATGTTTTTTTTCTTCATGGTAACTATCATATTTGTGCAGTGTGAAGGGTTTCTTTAGAGAGAGGGAGGAGTGTTGAACGGATAAGTTTCTAAAAGGAGCACTCCAGAATCAAGCCCTTGGAATTTTGTATAATCGTTTATAGCAAATCAACGTCAACTGTGTTTCGATTTTTGACCCGTGTACCTAAATGCTTAAGAGAGTTTACAGCACTAGTTGCTCAGAGTACCTTTCATTAAATAATCGGTATAACAGATACCACTACGACTTATCTGTATGAGTATTGACTGTTTTCATACAAAATGTTGTATTTTATGGTTACTAGAATTCGAAGTTATTACCGGGCTTCGTCAATAATTCATATCTCCTAATGAAATTATCAGAAATTCTTTCTAGAATTTTAGAGGCTTTAGACTTCACAAAATACAATTTCCTAATTTGTAGATAAGACAAAGAGCTCAATAGGGAACCAGCATTTGATTAAACTACAATACTTCCTAAAATTGTTAGATTATTGAGATATTGCAATATATAAGATAAGACAAAGAGCTCAATAGGGAACCAGCATTTGATTAAACTACAATACTTCCTAAAATTGTTAGATTATTGAGATATTGCAATATATAAGATAAGACAAAGAGCTCAATAGGGAACCAGCATTTGATTAAACTACAATACTTCCTAAAATTGTTAGATTATTGAGATATTGCAATATATAAGATAAGACAAAGAGCTCAATAGGGAACCAGTATTTGATTAAACTACAATACTTCCTAAAATTGTTACATTATTGAGATATTGCAATATATAAGATAAGACAAAGAGCTCAATAGGGAACCAGCATTTGATTAAACTACAATACTTCCTAAAATTGTTAGATTATTGAGATATTGCAATATATAAGATAAGACAAAGAGCTCAATAGGGAACCAGCATTTGATTAAACTACAATACTTCCTAAAATTGTTAGATTATTGAGATATTGCAATATATAAGATAAGACAAAGAGCTCAATAGGGAACCAGCATTTGATTAAACTACAATACTTCCTAAAATTGTTAGATTATTGAGATA
The DNA here is from genome assembly GCA_917880885.1 of Limnephilus marmoratus. Taxonomy (NCBI): domain Eukaryota; kingdom Metazoa; phylum Arthropoda; class Insecta; order Trichoptera; family Limnephilidae; genus Limnephilus; species Limnephilus marmoratus. The sequence continues at coordinate 36,416,852 of OU862920.1, read as the reverse complement.
TTGCAATATATAAGAATAGACAAAGAGCTCAATAGGGAACCAGCATTTGATTAAACTACAATACTTCCTAAAATTGTTAGATTATTGAGATATTGCAATATATAAGATAAGACAAAGAGCTCAATAGGGAACCAGCATTTGATTAAACTACAATACTTCCTAAAATTGTTAGATTATTGAGATATTGCAATATATAAGATAAGACAAAGAGCTCAATAGGGAACCAGCATTTGATTAAACTACAATACTTCCTAAAATTGTTAGATTATTGAGATATTGCAATATATAAGATAAGACAAAGAGCTCAATAGGGAACCAGCAATTGATTAAACTACAATACTTCCTAAAATTGTTAGATTATTGAGATATTGCAATATATTACAATTACATTACAATTACATTATAAATACAACTACTGTTAAATTATAACCGGAGTTGTCACTAAATGGTTGCTTTTATAGCTACAAAACTATATAGGCCAGGGTTAAGAGCGTCAACTCATTAATAGACTCTTCATTAGTCAGCATTCACATTATTAACGTTAAACGGAGAACACGTAATAAATTTTCTCGCCGTTGACATACAAGAGATATGAGTGCATTTTCTAGCTACCTAATATAGAAAATTTTATTATTTCAAATGAAAAGCAATGTAATGTAAGATATCAAATGACAAAAATTGGCTGAAAACCGTAAATGAATATTTTACTTGCATATAATATTATAAAACTAGACACTTTTTATATGGAACTATACTTAATCCAACTATGTTGAAATAGGTTATCTTATATGTCCCTAACAAGTGTACTCGTGGGAGATACCATGCACTTTTTTATGCTCCTAAAGCGAGGACAATTGTTTAACAGAACGATAATGCATTGACCATCGACATTTTCAACGTCACTTACAGACAATTTAGCAAATATCTTTTGACGCGTGTCACAAAATTTTATACTTACATGAACCTCAAATGTATAAGCTTTTACGTGATATATAACAGTAAAAAATAAATTAAAAAATTCTTTGTTTTGACGATAATAATTCATTTTATTTTATTTGTTTAATAAGACATATTCAGTTCATTATGATGAAAATGATAAAGTATATTAAATTAAATTATTACGTGGTTATAGCACCTATTAAGTCCATAAAATATCAGCAGGTAATTTCACCTAATACAAATACACATAATTTCAAATATGCATAAGCAATAATAATACCAGTAAACCCACGATGGATCTTGCTTTAGATACCCTTACCAAAGAGTAGCCCCACCCCCACCCATACAAAAAAGGCTTCGAATGGTCCACAATGTTCCAGAACATTCTGATAGTGTTCTGTGAGTGTGAGTGAGATATGAGAGTGTTCTGTTCTGGAGTGTTCCATAATGATCTGGGATGTTTCGGGATGCTCTCGAACGTTTCAGACTATTCCCGAACTTTCTACGAATTTCAAGAATGTTCCGGGATGGTCTGGAAATTTCTAGAGGGCGAAACTCTCTGCCCTTATATCTTAAAAGTACGTCCTTCAGGTAAAAACGGGAACCTTCTTCATGGATGGGGGATAGAGGGCTACCACACCATATAACTCATTTGATCGTACCGGGACTCGTTTCTGAGTTTTAGTGGAATGCACATTCTAGTACACTTTCTTTTGTAATATTTACTTATGTTTTATTTTTTTGAATTAGGCAATTCACCCTAAAAAGAGTGCTTTGTGATTTTTTTATTTATTTTATTCAGGTTCTCCATAAAACAGGTATACACATTGACGTAAAACTAAAAAATAATGGAGAAGTTTACATTTTTTTTTAATGTTCATGGGGGGGCAGTTTAACTATGTTGTGACGTATGTTCAGAGATAGTTACAGAATTCCCGGTAGATGACATTGAAGATGTCGATGCTGAATGCAGAGTCGTTGTGCAGTTGAGTCGGCCGAAGTTCTCGCTTTTGGAGCATAAAAATTGATTATATTGATTTTATCTATCAGGTAAACCTAAACAGCCTTACTAAAAAAACACAGCACGCCCGATAACCCTTGTTGCTGCAGCAACATGAATAAAACAAAAATACACTAAAACATGACATATTACTAATAAGTATGAAATAGGTTTGAATGCGCGAAAAAAAAATCACTCCTCGGATGTGTGTGTAATATTACTCAAATGTGGTGGTAATTTCTAATAATATGACTAATTCACCATTATATTCGTATAATTGATATATTTACCGTGTTTTAGTGGTTTTTAATAAGTTTTAGTCAAGTTATAATAAAAATAATCATACTTTGAAAATTGAAATGTCAAAAAGTATTTTATATAAAACATGAAAATTTAAATTTACATTTAAAGGATTTTATTTTATGAGAATTTCATAAAAGTGGTGTTTTTTTTAAATATTAATATCTAATAAATGTGTCTATCAAAGAAATTAACGTCTTTAGAGATGCAAGAAATCTGTTATAAAAGTCTGTATCATTTTTTAGGTTAGTTTTTGGGCAATAAATTTTTTTTTAAATTTATTATTATTTTTTTATTGTATGCACGAGGAAAAAGTGAGGTGACAGTTTCGTTCCAAATTCATTATATAAAAGGTAATCAAATAATAGTATTTTTAAAATTTTGTTTTTTTATAAATTTCTGTACACTTTCATCAAATATGTTTTGGTAAAATAAAAATTCCATTTTTTAATTAGAAATGTTTTCACATCCGCGGCCATTTGTCAATTGAATAAAATTTTCACTGGGTTTTTTAGTAAGGCTGAAATAGTTTTATAGATAAAAAAAGAGCTCTTGCGCATACATTCAATAAAATTAATAATACCATTTTAAAGTTTTTGAAATCATCAACTTGAAATTCTGACAATAATGGATGTTTTGAGAATAGCTCCCAGGTCAATGGTTGCTAATCACGATTGATGCAGATAATAGCAGTGGATAGCATATGTACAAGCTATAAAGAATCGGATATCTAAGGACACCTTCGACATAAACCATTAAATATTAAGCATAAACAAATCCACAACAATCGGACATAAGATGTCATTTACGTAAAATTAATGAATCAAAATTTAGTAATATGTAATTTGCGGTGAGAAAAGTATATACATTATACGAGTGTGTTGTATTTACTGACAGTCATTTTATGGTAATGAAGCATTTGTTCAGTCTTTAAAACGATTTATTTTCGACTGCAGCCAGGGCACATTGTCAGATTGTCATTACAAAAGAATTAATCTTTTGCACTTTGGAGTTGGACGGTACTGAATAATGTGTGCTTTCGTGAGCTGTATCAATATTCACTGGAAACATTGGACCAATGAAAATGGATGACACATATTTGATTTATTTCTTCTACAGGATGTAATAGCACGTACCCGAGGGATATTAACCAGCGATTCCTGAGCATATTTGGAGTAAAAAATGTACATGTCATTTTGCTGTATATTAAAAACATTAATAATATCTTTCCATCACACGTCGCAACTGACTAGTTAGGAGAGTGGCGCGTTTATAGCCTATGGTCATTTGATAAGCGTAGCGTCTCGTTCTATCAGCATGTTAATACACGAAACAGAGCGCGTATACCTAAAATCCATTGCGAAGGGATTTATCCCACAGGGTTGGGAAGAGTAGCGACATGTGATTGAAACATATATTTTTTGTTTTTAATAGAAAAAAAAATCATCTGACAGCAAAATGACAAAATGACATGACATTTTTTACTTGAAATATGCTCAGGAATCGCTGGATAAATTCTCTCGAGTACATGCTGTTACACCCTGGTTTTAGTAAGAATTCAAAATTTCATGCCGTGTATTCATAATGTATATGTACATATACCGTCCACAGTTGTTGTTCAATATGTATACTTATAGTTATGTTGTAACGTTGTACAGGGTATTTAGGGAAGTACTTGAATTACTTTAAGCAATGATTCCATACATTATTTGCGGTAAAAAAGGTGAATGAAATTTTGGTGTACTGTGACTCTTTAACAATTTTTTCTTCAAAATCAAACAACAACAAAAAATTCTTCCACATGTCGTTGCTGGTCAAGTAAATTAAAAACGTACCTTAACACCCTGTATTATAACGTTACGTTATAGTGATTTTTTCTGTTCAACTTTATGGATGAATGCTACACAAAGCTTCTGGTTTTTGCGAGTTATATTGATTCAATTCTGGAAATACCGCATCAATTAAAATGAGATGACACACAATATCGCACACGTATTTGGTTTAATTGTTTGCATATTCCGTTTCGTAATTATTTTATCGCGCTGTTGTCTGTGGGGTATATATGACACAATACGTGATGGGCAACCTTCCGATAGGAGAAGGCACCGGAACGAGTAGGTATCTTTAAATTTAGAGATGAGTCCAGGAGTCTTTGGGAGCATTCGTGTTTTAATAAATACTCTTACCGCCACACGTGCCTTCTTAGTTTGAGGGTAAACACCTCTTATTTGCCTTGAAAACAAATCCCCTTACACAAATTCCCTCTACCTTTTCACAATGGAGTCATTATGTGAAATTAAATGAAGGATCCAATTTTCGGACAGTAAAGTTTATTTCATCCTTGATACTTCATTCCGAACACGTCTTCGCCGAACCCCTCGCTGATCCTCGTTCCTCTTCAATCAAGACATCCTCCCGCTCTCCTCCCCCCATCTCCCCACCCACCCTCGCAATCCACGACCATCTTTATTCTCTCCGAACTATCTTCGGCGGAGTTCGGCAATTCTCGTCGTTGCTGTTTAACCATACAATGGAGAAAGTGGTCTCCTTTAAACGCTTTTGGTTTTTACTGATCTCTGATGTTTTTGGGGGTGATGGCCCCTCACAAAACTCGATAGCATTACTGCCCAGTTCTTGAGTTGAGTGACGATACCTTTTCATAAAGTGCTAACATATTATGTTAGCGGTAAAGAGTTGGATGCTAGGAGCATTTCGCTTCCGTCGCTTTTCACATGTAATTCAAGAGTTCACATGCTGGAAAAAGCCTTATTTACACAATTGTGACCGAAGGTATATAATGAGGCACAAATGACACAGTTGCTATAATTACATAGAGAATAAATAGTTTCTCCTTCAACATGTGTACAAGTTTAGAAACATGACTTATTGTAGTTTTCAAAGCTGCACACGAATTGAGTAATTCTGTTGTTCAGCGTCTTTGTAAGGTTCCGTATTGTGAGAGTTTCACAACTCGTCGTTAGACATATTTTCCTACATAAACATGCTTTCAAACTGAATGGTGTGTGATGTTAATTAGCCGTGCTTTTGCTGTCTTGTGACAATAACAATTCCATTGTATTGAAACATACCTGTGGATGTGTGTCACCAACGCAAAACTATGCTAATTGGAACATATGAAATAATCAAATAATAGCATAAGCATTGGTTCTAGCACTCGATGCGACGAGTGTTGAAGCTAGGAAATATGTGCAAATTATATTAATATTAATGTTTGTGACAGGAACTACGGAATAGATCTCAGTTTTCCGAAGTTTTTCAAGAGGACGTAAGTTTTAATTAAAACCGAACTTAAACAAATGTTGACTGTACTTCGTGGAATCGTTCCGCTTTGGGTTTCACGAAGGATGGAGTAGATTTATAGAGTTTGTAAAAGCAAATTATAAAGCATGAATACATTTCCTAGGGATATATTACATATAGATACCGACCAAACTAAACATCGATGCAAATACCTATGCGATCTACGCAGGGTGCATAGATTGCACAGGTATTATTATATTATATAATATAAAACTATCCATAAAACACATAATATTTCAAACCTACCAATCAATATAAAGGTGCTTTTTCACATTATTATTAGATATTACTAGCTGATCCGGCGAACTTCGTACCGCCTCAGAATCAAAAACTGTTGTCAACTTATTAGCTGAATTGATCTAAATTGTTTCTCCCTGCGTATACCATACCTTGACCTAAATTGTTTCTCCCTGCGTATCCTTTCCCCTCTCGCGTTCCCTCTCCCTCTCCCCACTCCACTTCTCCCCTTCCCCCGTCCCGCTAACCCCCCTTCCTGAGTTCCTTTCCCCCCTCCTCCCTCCCCCCTCCACCCCCCTCCCCCCTCCACCCCCCTCCCCCTCCCCCCTCCCACCTCCCCCGGTTCACAGTTCATGTATGGGGAAAATAATTTTCTTCGGAGTGGAACACCCTTTACTTTTAGGGGTATGAAAAATAGATGTTGGTCGATTCTCAGACCTACCAGATAAGCACACAAAATTTCATCAAAATTGGTCCAGCCGTTTCGGAGGAGTATGGTAACAAACACCGTGACACGAGAATTTTATATATTAGATATAAATCTATTTTAGAGATTCGATTGTATAACGCTTCTATAAGTTTGAACGACTTTTTGTCCTCTTTGGTAGCAACGTATCTCTAAAGGTACACATGTAGCACAGGTATACAAACTAAACTGTTTGTCGTTACTATTGAAATTGTGGTTAGGTACAACATACATAAAATAGTTCGTTCATTCGTCATTCGTCATTTCCTCATTAGGCCGCAGGCGAAGAAAAGTTGTAAATCTGTGGGTCAAATGATTTGATTCGATATAATACGTAGGACGTAGATATATCTTATTTGACTTAGATCACAGACCAAAGAAAATAGAATAACGTAAAATTTGCACGTGTCAATATCCCAATAGTTGCCCAATGGAGGCTTAAATTTCCAATACAAAATTGTGTTCACGAAATTCGAATCGGATGGATATTTACGATGTCAGGCGAGTGTAAATGAGACAGAACACTAGGCTATTTGGATAAATTGTGACTTTTAAAGGCTGGTTAGACTTTTAAGGGCTGGTTCCATTCGCATTCATATGGAAGCCACTTCAATTTTTCTTCTTTATTCTATGCCTTTATCCCTTCTTTGTGATTCAAATGAATGAATCATTGCAAACATGTTAAATTATTGGAACTCTTTGGGAGTTCTTTGAGAAATAACTATCCCTATAAATTATGAGTATACACTGTAAAATTTTGCAACCAGCAGACGAATAGAAGAAGTATTTTCGCAAAATGTAAAAACTCGAATGCTAATGAACGTTCTACCACATTGCTGGCGGACGCTGACAAAACATTGTGATTTCACGTTGGTATAGCTCTCGTAAGTTCTGAGCAACATCTGTCGGGTAGGCCGCATGATCAGTGGATCGATATTGCCGTTGATTGTTCGAACTGCTGCCGCACAATCAACGTTATGTCGTCTGGTTCGGTACATAGCAGAATAAAATGTTTGGTGGATGAACATTATGCTGTACAAGCCTAGCCCGCTTACACAAATTTCAATATGAATTAGTGTTGGATTTAGCTTGTTGGAAAGAGCGTACGGCTTTATAAATATTCATCTACGCCATGTATCCGAAAAAAACAACGAATATATTTTTATTATTCTTCTTGGTATTAAATGTTAGTATCCATAAAGCAAAACATGTTTATCTGAAGCAGTAAAATGTTTTCAAATGTCGGCTCTGGTGTAATGAAACCTGCACAGTTTTTTTTTTTAAATTTTAATATATATTTTTTTTTATTTATTTAAATTTTTCATCTATTTTTGATTTTAGTTTTTTATGTGAATACCTCGCAAGAGTCCCAGCTGATTCTGTCTGGAGCCAGTTAGATTATGGAATCGCCGATCGGTGTACGTTACAATCGGAGTATGTAACACCTAAAGCCACGTCCAAGCAACGTTTCAAGTCTGAATGGTGGTCTTATACTAGGGCGATACTGAGAATATCTTCCACTCTGGAACGTATCGCAAATATAGTATATATTATTTTTGAATGAATTAATTGTGAAATAACCCAAAATAATTAAATGAAATTTATTCGTGCATTCAGATTTTGAGTCAAGAGCTTTACCTCTCGGTCACGGAGGCCGTCGTTTTTATGTGTAAACATAATATTATTAAAAAAATATACTACCTATAATTTCAATTGTGAGCAACGAAGCATTGAAATATCCGTTCTGTTCAAAAGTAAGACATGATACCATATTGTTTATTGTTTACTTCAATAAAAACAAAAACCTTTTTGGTTTTGATAGGGTGAAGCCGGACAGTAGGTAATTTTGTAAAAAATAAAATTGCCATAAATGAAATGATTTTATGGTGGATTACATGAATTGCAATTGAATTTCCCAACTCAGCACAAAACAAAACTTTTAAGCTTTAGAGGTTTGTGAATGGTTTAACAATGTTTGCGTTTATAATGACTTTTATTTGACAATGGCCAATGAACTGTATAAATACAAAGAGAATTTATATTTGTACATTTCATTTTTGTTTTATTTAATAAATTACGTTGCTCTTCAAATTGTGTATTAAATGAAATTTTGCGTAAAAAATTGCTACTATGTTATATTGTTTGATAGTTCGAAAGAGCTTATGTTTTTTTTCTGTCTTTTCAGGTAAATACCAGAATGAAAGTAATTTCCAACCTCTTGGGGGGCAAAACGAATGGCGAATCGTAATCTAACATATTTAGGTAAGTAACTATTATATTTTCTTAAATAAAGATTATTGCGATTGCAAACTGCGATTTGCGGTCATTTTTTCTAAGTGTTTTAATAGTGTAGATATAACCATTTTAAAATAACAGCCTTGCGATTTTATGTAAATTAATCTTACATAGGTAGTTACTTTGGTCTAAGAAATATTGTATTAGCGATTTTATTGTACTTGTATTTTTGGAATTGTTAATTATTTATTTACTGATTTAGAGTTGAGTCCCTATCTACACATTTTTTTTTTGCAACCACCAATCCGTATTCTGTTTGATTGAATCATTTTTAGAATTAAATGGAATATATTTTCAAATAAAATTAATTTGTTTGGTTGTGCGAACAATTTTTTTTGATTAATTTTAGCATAAATGTTTTTATTTTATTTTTATTTATTTGTTTGTTTATTTAGTACAATAATATACATCTATATACATAATTTATCAAATTTTGACTGCCCAACTAGGAGTATTATCCCGTTTTAGGACAGTCAAATAATTATGGGTATGCACATGTTGAACATGATTTGTACAAAAAGAAAGAAAGTTGATGAAATAAAAAGAGGAAATAAAAAGAAAAGAAAGAATATAAAATAAAATAATAAAAAAAGTTTAAAATATAGTTATTTGAATGTATCATTGTCGATTGCAATGTTTAGTGTTAGTATTTATCTACACATTGATACTATAATGCACCTACGTATCAACTGCTCCCGTCTCGATCCAGTGAGACTATGGCATCCCCAATTGGGATATGTTGTGAGGCTGAAGGTAGTGGGGAGGGGAAGGTGATAGGAAAGAGAAAGGTTGGGAAGTACCTGGCTATTCAGATCTGGTCACCAAACGACCAAACACGGCTAAAGCCATTTCAAGCAACGTTTTAATTCCGAATGGGTCTTACACCAGGGCGATACTGAGAGTATCCTCCACTCGGAACGTGCCGTAAATATACTATATACTATTTTAAATGAATAAATTGTGAAATAACACAAATTAATCGAATAAAATTCATTTGCCACGCCGGGATTCGATATCCCTCGACCTTCTGAATGCCGGCCGTCAACTGAGGTTAATGATTTGCGAAAATCTTGTTAACGGTAACAGAGTACCATATAATCACTTGACATGTTCTGAGCTGAAGTAACTCTTATCAAATGATACAGCTTTAGAAATCTGCAATCTGATTATACAGCAAAAAAAACTCACGATCGCTAGAAAAATGAAGCATCCAGGCGGCATATTGGTATTTTTCACTAAACATTTCGGCCAAAGCGAGATATTATGTAATTTAACAGAATATAAACTGATTATGCATGTTCTGTATGATTAATTTTATCTATTATTAACTAATGAGTGTTGAATTTAAGGTTATCGTGTACATAAATAATGTTTCGTACCATTGAAGAATATTTTACCGCTTCTCCATCGCTTCGGTTTTAATTAAATTTCGGCCACCACCGCACCGCACAACACATAAAATGCATCCACATCCATATATGGCCATTTTTTGTGACATCGTCAAGAGTTTGCACTAACGAGGCAAACAATGGAACAATAACATGACGTGAAAACATGAACGTGTTTTAAACGAAGATATAAATGTTATTCTTCTTGTTAATCAAAAAGCCAAAACATACTACTCGTTGTATAACGTATAACTGCTCGTTGAACGAGAGGTGGTCAGGTGGAATAAATAAGACACAAGTCCAGAGATTTTGTATGTTTATTCACAGATTAAGAGCTTATATACTCTGCGTTGTAGAAATGAATAAATGTAAAGCTAGGTGTACAAACAAGCCCCAAACGTTCATCAGAATCAACTCAATGCTCTAAGACAGTGGTGGGCAAACTTTCTTCATGGCGGGCCAGAAAGTTAAAAAAAATTTCAGAGGAGGGCCAGGAGTATAGCCAAAATGCATTTTGTTTTAAAATCTATATTTTAATTATAAAACTTTACACACAAACGCTAATATAAGTAACAGATTACAATTATTTACCTTTTATTTTAAAACCCTGTTATGGTTGGTGTGTGAGACATATGAAATTGTTTTTGATTGGCCATAATGTCTTCAAATGCAGGTTTGAGCTGCAACGAAGTAACCTTTAGCAGCGAGAAAAGGTGCTCATCAGTTAACCGATTTCTGACGGAGTTTTTCCGCAAGTTCATGGTCGAAAACGTCTGTTCGCCGGCATACGACGCGCGACGACCCAAAGATCGCTATTATTTTCTTGGCGTGATCAATTATCTTTGGATATTCAGTTTTCTACAAAAATCTAATTTTTCGGAATAAGAACAATTGTTTTAAATGGGAGCTGCACTACATTTCAACAATTTTTAACTGCAATTCTGCAGGGACATTCTCCGGCGTTGAACAAACATCAAGCAATGACTGAATATTCTTAAAATCTTGAAACCTAGTTTCAAATTTGCATCGCAACGCAACACATGAATTACGTGGCTAGTCTAGAAATGGCTTCTTTTTCAAATTCAAATAATTTACTTTATACAGCTGGCTATAATAGCCCGCGATAATTATATTTTGACGCCGACGATCCGTTTATAGCATATAATAGGTATACTAAGTTATAATTTTGAAAGATCGTCGGCGGGCCGTACTTTGCCCATCACTGCTCTAAGATAATTAAAATAAAATACGTATTTTTCTTAAATTTTCAAGTTTGGACAGATTAAAGTGATACTTTTAATAAATCATAATCTGGTCTTTCATAGAGGGCGCCAGTTAAATTATTTTAGGAAAAACACTTTATGCAAGTTATATTTTAAAATATTAAGATGAAATAATTGTTTGCACCCGTAGGTACTTACGCAGCAGGCCGGCGTGGTCTAGCGATAGAACGTCGCGAGCTCAAAAAATTTTTATTTGAATAATTGATATTATTTCACAATATTACTTCACAATTTATTAATTATTTTTTTTTACGTGAGCTCCACACAGGAGGCCCTGAGGAAAATAATTTCCCTCAGGACCTATGTCATCTTTGGGGATGCTGTGTGGAGGGTTTTTTTTAAGGAAAGAAGGAGGGGAGAGTTCTGGGAAGGAAGAGGGTTTAAGGGGTGGGTAGGAATCTGGGGTTCAGTGTGTCCTGGTCATCCGCCTCCAAGACCTAGACAAACCTCACCCCATGAACTCGGGCACCCCTGCTAAATCTCCAAACGTAGCGAACCACTTGGGGTGACCTATGGCAGAGGTGTTGGTTATCCAATAAAGGTTCCTGGGGCGGCGGCACCCATTCCCGCCTCCCAAATTGAAATAATGTACAGTATATTTGCCACACGTTCCAGAGTGGAAGCTACTCTTAGTGTCGTCTTGGTGTAAGACCACCATTCAGAATTTAAACATTACTTGAAATGGCGTTAGCCGTGTTTGGTGGCCAGATCTGACTAGCCAGGTACTTCCCCACCTTCCTCTTCCCCGTCTCTTTCCCCTCCCCACTACCTTCAGTCTCGCAACATACCCCAATTGGGGATGCCATAGTCTCACTGGCTCCAGATGGGAGCAGCTGAGACTCTTGTCAGGTATTATTGCTATTAAAAAACACCATGAATATGAATAAATAGTATTGTCAATAAACAAACTCAATTATTTCCAGAATGGCCTAAAAATACAGGATTCAATCCAAAAAGCTTCTAAAATGTATATTATATTAAATATTAAGAGCCTGAAAGATAAATATATGAAAATTCCTCTATGGAAAAAAACCTAAATTATTCTACGAAAATTATCGAAAGCACATTTTGTTCTGTTATTTAACATGCTATAGGCATGAAAACGAGTCGTGTTTTATAAGATGTTTTCACAATTTTCGCTTAATTATTATGGTTTTTTTATATTATCGCGTTCCCTCAACCCTTCCTATTTACATACTACTCCCTTTCAAACCATTTTCTTCTTCTTTTTGAACGCTTACTACGGAGCCTTGCAATTCTAAATAACTGTACTCCTAATCATTTGCATAGAGGCGTACCAAGCACCCCTAGAAGCAGACATAGCGGTGGTCAACGACTCTACGTACTTAACCCAGTATCGATTCGAGCTATGTACATTGCACTAGCGGTTCGAAGCAAAACGAAAGCGAAACTGGCAGCCGATGACATATCACTTTCATTCTCCCTAACTACGTTTAACCTGGCCATTGACACTTATTCATAGATACACATATTACGTGGAACAGTTTTAGCACATGAACACTTGTTATTATTATGAGGAGAAGCTTACGCAAAGAAAAAAATGAGTGTGCTTTAGACCACACGACGAAGTAAAACTATAAGACAAGTATAAGACAGTAAAACTATGAAGTAAAACTATAAGACAAACCTCGCCCAATGAACCCAGGTATCCCTGCTAAGTTACCAAACGTAGCGAATGGGGTGACCAATGACCTAAGGAAGACATGGGGTGTATTTGACCTTGGGGTGACCTACGACCTTGGGGTGACCTACGACCTTGGGGTAACGCACGTCTCTGGGGTGACCTACGACCTTGGGGTTTCCAACGAAATTGGGGTGGCATACGACCTAGGGGTGACCTACGACCTTGGGGTGACCATCCTTATCCTTATGCTTATCACTCCCCAAGTTAAGCGTGCGTAAAGGCCCGACCGTTTGCCTAGCAATCGATCACCGTTGGCATCGATTACCGTTCGAATGACATTTTTCGTAACAATCATCACTTTTCGTAACGCATTCACCAGCTTACCCCCAAGACAAGCGTGCGTAAAGAAGTTTTACTTTAAAAAAAAAACTAGGATAGCTTATATACACAAAAAAGCATTTATAAAGAAAAGCTTATTACACGTAGCCCCTCGTCGTCGGTTGTCACATCTATTACCCGACTTCCCCTGATACTTGAATAATAGTGTTTTCCGATCGCTCATAAATCGACGTTAATATAATATATATAACCGTAGAACGTAGCTCAAGACATTTTTAAAATTGTTTATAATTATCAAAATTGAGCAAAAGTTCTTAATATATATTGATAAATTTATCTGTTTCTTTATCATTTCCGCGTCTTACAATCAAATCATCCTCCTAATAGAAGAGAGGTAAGAGAGAAAGGGATTACAAACTACATTATGCGAATTCTGAATTAGTAAATGATTATATGGTCTAATAGTAAAAAAAATATGCTCAGTGTTCTCCACAAATATTGTCTGTTCTTGCTTTTATATCGGTTTGACTAAATATTTACTTGTTTTTTACAGGTAAAATTCAAGCTCAGTACAACCCGTTTTCACTTTCCCGCACGCGAAACTATCCTTATAGAAGAGAATAAATTCTCCAATTTCCCAGCGTATGTGCGCAATATAGCTCACACTGAATAATACTCAAACAAGTTAATGCATGAGTGTGTAATGTATCAAGAGCGTGTTCTGTTCCAATATATCATTTTAAAACAAAACACTTATCACTAACTAATATTAGCATAAGAAACTTTTTTGGCTTAAAAAAGGCCAATTATTATTCTCCAAGCCCAAGCAGAGCACTACATTCACCCTCCAAACTTTGTGGTTAACAAACGCGAAGCGGCTGATTCGATCAACGCACCGCGGCTAGGAAATTGCGATCGCTCCAAATCGAATCAAGCTAACAACCTAGCCAAATTTCCTAACATGTCAGTTTGCGTTTGTGATTTCCTAAGTATTTATTACTTCGCTTTTGTCCTGTGGCATGGCAATAAACAACATGGCTCTGTAGGATCGAGCTTGTGATTTGGGCACAATTTTGACAAGAATGTTTTAGACCAAGGTTTCCCAAACTGTGTTCCGCGTTTCCGCTGAACCTTTTCTGCGACAGTCGCGATCCGAAGAATTTAAAAATTACAATTTCATCAGTTCAATCTTAACCATTTTGATTGTTCTCCTGCCTTACATGAATGTTTGAATGAATTAAATTTTAAAATAGATGAAGTGGTTTCCAAAGAATTTTTAGAATATCTATATTATTTGAAAACAACTCTTTTGCAATGTTTTCCGAAAACTAGTAAGGACGATTCCTGGGTTCGGAATTCATTTTCCATGAATTAGCTAAACCAGTTGGCTTAATTGAATTGATACTCCATATAACGAAAATTAGCGACCCTAAAAAGTGACAAACATATAAAATGAGGTAGTGTAATCGGTCTCCTCTTTGGGCGGTGCTTTGTAGCTTATCGGTCTCCTTTTTGTGCGATGCTTCGTAGCGTCACCACTCTTGTCTACTTTAGTTTTTTGAAGGCTTCACTTCAACAAAGTGTTAATTGCACACTCTGATTTTTGAAGTGAAAACTTCTTTAGCACTGTTGTGATTTGAAACGATGAAACGAAAAACGACAAAAAGAGACAAACACGTAGATACATCTACACAATTTAGCCTGCAAGAGAATGTGATAGAATAACCTGTCTCCTCTTTTTCACCTTTTTTCTGCTTTTAACCACTCTTGTCTACTTTGATTTTCGAAGGTTTCAATTCTACCCCATGTGAACTGCACACTTGTAATTTTTTTTTTTTTTTGGTTTTGATAAAGATGCATTTTCCCGATGGAATTGTGCACCACAGAAACCAAGAACTAATTTAAGGTGTGCTATGGTACTTACTATTGAAGCCAAGGACATCATATGTGTATCTACTTTGGATGAAAAATTCTTCTTTTTTTATCGTAATCCTCCCTCAGATATAAATATAAATTCATGTGGCTTTCAACCATACAAAGCCGGTGGTTCTCTTTGAGTCTTCCGAAAATCCACGATATACTCCGCCACTCCATCCAGAACTTTTTAGAGCTCTATTCTAGAACTTGTCAGAAAACTGTTCTAGAAATTTTAAGAGGGCGAAACTTCTAGCCCTTATATCTTCAAAAGCACGCCCTTTAGGTAAAAACGGCAACCATCATGCTGGAGGGGGGATAGAGATCTACCACACCATATAACTCCCTTGATCGTACCGGGTCTCGTTTATGAGTTTTTGTAGGAAGCACGTTTTTTCTTTTATAATATATATTGTATAATGAATAACTGATTACTTTGTATAAAACCACTATTTAAAAAAAAAAAATTAAATGTATAAAATATATATACACTTTGTATAAAACCACTATTTTTATAGTAACATATCCTGATGAAGACAACATTGTTGTCGAAACATGTTGATATTGTTTTAAAAATAGTGGTATTATACAAAGTAATCAGTTATTCATTATATGAAAAATGATGCCACAAAATAAATTTGCGAAGTTTGAAGAAGTAATATATATTGATTCATTTCAACGCCTGATGGGCTTTTACTTGAAAAGTGTATGCTATAGAGCAGTGGTTCCCAACCGGTGGGTGGACCAACGGTGGTCCGCGAGATCTAAAATGTGGTCCACGAAACATTTATTCATTAACTACAAAACCGAATCGAACGGTATCCAACAGCTGATTCGTAACCCTTTTGGTATTAATGATGGAGAGGTAGCTAAGGTAGTCCAAGAAGAGCACATTGAATCGCAAAACGATAATAATTGCAAGTATGCGATAATTTACGCGATTAACAGTTTATCATTATTGTACCTTGTGGTCCCTGTGAGAACAAATAAGTGTCATGGTGGTCCCTGGTCAAAAAAAGGTCGGGAACCACTGCTATAGAGACATAGTATCATATCGTAATGGTCCTATATTTACCAGCATTACACCGACAATGAAGTATTATTATTTATTTTGCTGGAGGAAAGTATGTCTCGTTTAACAAGCTGTCATTGTTTCAATTAAAAACCAACATTTCCCTGGAATATATGGCTGTACATACTTCATTAAATCTGACTGAATGCGCAGTACAGCAATATGTACATAATACCAGTTATCGCTTGTTAACTTTAATGCATTATTTCGAACTTCCGTGCCATGTATTTAGGGGACAGTAATGCTTGTGTCACACACAGCTATAAAAGATAAAAGATCATTTGGCTAGGCGTATTTCGGTATATCGCTTGCCGTACATTCCCGATGGGAATATATGGCGAGCGATATTATAAAATAGGCCTAGCCAAATGATCTTTTAACTTTTATAGTTGTGTGTGACACAAAGATAAAGCACAATTTATCGTTAACTAGCTGGTACTTGGCATGCGTTGCAATGACATTTGTATAAAAAAAATATTTCTCCCTTCATTTCCTTTCCCATGCGTCCCCTTCCTCTCCCGCGTTCCCTTTCCACCTCACTCGCCTTCCCTCTCCCTCGTCACCCCTCCCGCGAACCCCACCTCCTTCGTTTCCCTCACTCTCACCCTCCTTCCTTCCCTCCCTGCCGCCAAATTTCATAACGCAAGATCTCCACACAATCCCCTCCATCTTTTCCTTAAAAAGACTAACTACCCCCCTAAGAAGACATAGGCCCTGATGGAAATTATTTTTCTCCAGGCCATCTGTGTGAAGCTAATCTAAAAAAAAAAACTACCCATATCTTTTTCTACTCATTTTCGCCCCCAACAAAACTCCTCGTTGCATACTCTTGTGAGGTATTCTCAAAATTGCTATTGAACGTGATTATTCAACTGGTAAACTATAACAAACTTAAGGCTCTGCAACCGGGCTCAAAAAGAAGAAGACGGAGAGATACAAAATTAGGAATGTTAAAGGAGAGCGCTAACATTTACAGCGACAAAATCGATGGGAAAATCGCGAAAATGTTTAATAAAACGACTCGTTTAAAATAGAGCAAAAATCTCGCGGGCATAGTCTTAAACAGCATTTAAAGAAACACTGTGAATGTTTTCATTCATATAACTTGTAAAATAACTGAAACAAACGTGTTTATAATAATTTTTGGAGCATACTTTGCGATTTTTTTCTGTCGAGGGAATTTTATATAATAACATATATTTTTTTAAGAGCTTTAAAACTTAACGTGTTTGAGGGAGATATATATAAATAAATAACTAAATAAATAAATGTAAGAAATCGGTAGAAATTCGGGTTGCGGGCCCTTAACCTGTGATTTTAATCGTATGTAATTGCATAATTTAATTAAAAAGATAGCAGCCAAAAATACGGGAAAAATTATATAAGAAAAATATTATTAAGAGAAAATGATCCCAATGACCGAGTTGATTAAGGCGCTGGGTTCCTTAAAATAAGAGATCCTTGGTTCGATTCAGTTGCGATCGTTACCTTTTAATTTTTCTTGATTGTTGTTCCATGTTTCGTTTGGATGTATGTATTAATATTATTTTCTTGTTAAGTGGTGAATTACACTGATGAGTATAACGTTCAAAAGTTATTAAAAAGTCATTTCACTAAAATTATATGGAATTGCGTTTAATTATACTAATTGCATGTGGTAAATAGTGTGAAGTGGGGAGTGAATCAACCACCTTTATGCCTTTGATGCAGGAAACATGAACCACATTAAATTATATATTTGACCAAAATTGATGAATTAAATAATGCAATTTCATTTAATTTCAAAGTAAATACAAAAAAATTAAAATAACATATTAAATATTATTAATATGTTCCCCTCTGGTAAACAATATTTTGTAATAAACACATTAAACAAATTCGTTTATTCATCGGTACGTATTGGTAGCCCAACGTATTCATTTTTATGTACATTAGTAGGTGTGGTAGTCTATGGCCATTTTTTTCTTCTCGGATGTAGTATTATCTGACACTCTGTATTTTTCAAGCTTTTATATTAATAAGTTTATATTTACACTAATCGCTTTTGTTTTTCAATTCAACTATAAAATTAGGAAAGTGCCTTCATCATTTTCAAAACCCTATTTTGTTACCAATTTTACTACTCGGCGTACGTCGTTATTGCATGGAAAAGGGAAATTTATAGAGTGAAAACATCCTTAGCACCGTTGTGATTTGAAACTCGACGAAATCTATAGGATTTAGCCTGCGAGAGAATGAGATAGTATAAAAGGCCATTCTTGGTGCGGTGTTTCGCATTCTAGCGGTCTCCTCTTTGTGCGGAGCTTCGTAGCCTTCTGAAACTTGTCTACTTTAGTTTTCTAAAGGTTTCGCTTCTACCGCGTGCGAACTGCACACTCTGATTTTTTTTCTTCTCTGATGTAGTGTTATCTACCAGTCTGAAGATGGCTTTAAAGAGCTGAAACCGGTTACGCTCGAATAAAATTAAGTGGAATAAAGTTTTATATTCGTTTTATTGTAATACAATCTGGGTTATATACAACGTGTCCGGAAACTCGTAGTGCAAGCGGGAAACTGGTGAATCTACATCACGTAGAGAACCCAAAAAACTTATTTTTTTCGATCTGAGCATTTCGATTTTAATATTATTTTTTTTCTATTTTTCTATTTTTTAGACAACTAAAGGGTAAAAAAAACTTGTGAGCCTGGTTTACCCTTCGATGCATTTTATAAGACATTACACAGCTGAAATCAACCCTTTAGTGAACATTTTTTTCAAATTTAATCAAAAAAATTCCAACTTCGGACCCGATTTACTCGAAAACGTAAGCTCAAATTAAAAAAGTTATATCGCAAATCGACTCCGAATGTGATGTAGATTTACCAGTTTCCCGCTTGTACTACGAGTTTCCGGACACCGTGTATAATAGTAAGTAGGTGCGTGCCTATAACATTTTAGAACCCCTTTTTTGTTACCAACTTTAACACTCGGCGTGTCGTTAATGCATAGAAAATTGGAAATTTTTAAGTGAAAACATTTTAAGCACCGTTGTGATTTGAACCTCAATGAGACGAAAAATAGCGACACTAAAAAGAGACAACCACGTAGGTACATATATAGGATTTCGCCTGCTAGAGAATGAGACAGTATAATAGGTCTCCTCTCGCTGCGGTTTATCGCATCCTAGCGGTCTCCTTTTTGTGCGGAGCTTCGCGCCTCCCCACTCTTGTCTACTTTAGTTCTAAAGGTTTCGCTTTTACCGCTTGTGAACTGCACACACTAATTTTTTTTCTTCTCTGATGTTATAGTATTATCTGACAATCTAGATTATATATAAAAGTAAGTACGTGACCTACGTGTCATTTTGCAACTACTATCTGGTTAACAACTTATTACTCGGCGTATGTCGTTATTTCATAAAAAAACGGCTTTTTTATCATTGGGGTTTCAAATGAGAAGATAAAATATTAACGTTACGACTCAAATTATTTTATAGTATTTCTTTTAAGAATGTTTATCTAACTTATCTAAGTCAGAAATACATTTTTTACTATTATTTGTAAAAAGACTACATCACAATTCCTTTGAAATGATCTGATATATGTGCCTAATTGATTATACACAGGACTGAAGTAATATCGGAAAAAAATTATGTGTTTGTTATCATATGCTTACAAATATTGGCTATTGAGCACCATGACTGATAAACTGATAACTGTCGTGTTTTGGAAGTCGTAGATTCAGTTGGTTTAGTCAATTGACTTATTTGTAGAAATTGTACGTACATCATTCTGTCTTTGTATCATTTACAACCAACAAATACTTTATTATTTTATCTTCATGCTTAAGGATAGGGCTTTCAAAACATTTAGGGTCTCTTTTTTTCCTTTTTGGGTCCCAGTAATAAACTTAATACTATATTATTTACTTTTAAAACACTCAACAAAAACATTTTCATTAGGCCTTAGTTAGATCAAGACTTATTACTTACATAATATTAAGTTTCCAAACGTTCTACGAATCGCCTACGAATAAGAAAATAATTTTGTTGCGACGCTTATAACTATCTACGATTTGAATTTTAAATCAGTTTATGGATTATCTTACTTTTTTTTTAATTTTACGCATAGTTGTTTACAAAGTAGAAAGTTTTCTAAAATGTTGGTGTTTTTAATTTTTTTTTGTGAATACCTCACAAGAGTCTCGGCTGCTCCCGCCTGGAGCCAGTGAGACAATGGCTTCCCCAATTGGGGTATGTTTACTGAGAATTTTAAATGAATTAATTGTGAAATAACACAAATTAATCAAATGAAATTATTTGCCCACGCCGGGATACGATCCCGTGACTTTCGGATTGCGAGTCAAGAGCTTTACCCCTAGATCACGCCGATATAAGTACGTTAAACAATGTTTTTAAAACTCGCCACAGCAACATAAAATAAAATAAAAACTTAAACAATGTTAACACAAATCACTAAAACTACATTACCTACGCTACAACTATTTATGGGAGTCAGCTGGTAAATACAAGTAGATTACGCTTTATTTTGTAAATTGAATCAGTAAATATATAAAAAGTACTTACCCCCAAATTTATTTCCCAGAGTGGTTAGTGAGTGTGTAGTTGGTTGTTTAAAAGCTGCAGAAAAACCATTAGACTTTGTCTTGTGTTCCTCTTCGGTTCATGGAATTGTGGCAACTATGATGACTCAGTGTAATACAACCAGATCTGAAATAATTCTTCTGTCAGATAGCGTAATTAGATTTAACTGATTCAGACTTACAATATCGATGCTGTAATAAAATTAAAATCTCCCTCTCTCTTTTCCGGGCATATTTCTTCCAGATAATCTTTGTCAGCATTACCTACACAGGTTGTACTACGTCCTAAGAAATACACCATCATATCAGTTGCAGATTTCATACTAACGACAGTTATTTTCAAAATATTCTCCGGATATTAATCATTGTTGTACCTATCATCCGTTTCAGCTGAATTGGATTTGCTCGCTCAAAAAACGATAACTGCGACACGGTTAAACTTTTCCCGGAGTTTTTGCATTTAAGCCCGGCGCGAAAACAGTCAAATTGCGGTTCAATTTTTTCCTCCAAAATTTTATTGGTATCCCACCTGTGGAATGCAATCGAATTTCGAGGTTTTAAAAAGAGATTAAAATTTAATTTAGTAAATGTTACGTCTTCTTGGAAATTGTGATTTAATTAAATTTATTTATTTTACCATTTTAAAGTATTTTCCTAGTTCCCAACAAAACTAAAAATCGCATTGCATGAGTAAAAATGTTTTTAGAAGTTTGCGCGTAGGTATCTACTTGTTTGACAAAATTAAAAGTTTTTTCGTAAGTTTATTTATTTATTTATTTATTTATAATTTCTCACCATACATGTGTTATACACCACCATAGACATCCAAATGGATAGACAAGCAGTTACAGATGAGGGGTAAAACCAAACTATGGAGAGCGAAGAGGGGAAAGATGACTGTCATTCGTTGAACAATCAATCTGACAGTATATAGGCATCTCGCATTACAATATCACCATTTAGTTCTTAAAAGCAAAATCTGCTTTGAATGAATAGACCTTTTTACATGGGAGCGCGAATTGCTTGCCACGTTCAAAACATATTTGCTAAGGCCAAATGCTCGCCCCAAAAAGACTCGCGCCAATACACATATCAATATTTTGTTTCCGTGTTTGGTTAAAACACTTTTACAAATGTTTCATAATTTACTTACCCCTGTAACCAGCGACGAGCACATTGGAGTACCGCCCACATTCGCTATGTGTACATTGATACGTAGATATATTGTATAGCACAAGCTGCCGTTATTTCGTTAAATGTATGGATGTCAGCTTCTCGCTGTTCACGGCAAGAATGATGACGTCACACATTTTAGATTCAAGCGAGGCTATATCCCCTCCCCATGGAGCGAGCCGGTTCCAAGGAGGAGCTACAGCCGGCGCCATGTGGAGGGGGAAATAATACGTTTTTATCACTTAGGGCAGGTCCAGATATATTCATATGTCCGTGTACACCACATACACTTATTTTTTTTACATACAAAAATATTAACCTCACTAGGACTAGCAGCCTGTATTGAGGTTAACATTCATAAATTTGAGTGATGCATTTACACACAAATCACTAAAATACAAAACACTACATCCAAAACACTAAAATATTATATGCAGAAAGTAAGAAATAACAATATTATATCGGTGATCAGATGGGTAATTTGTAACAATATAGAATATAGACCATAAAACAAATCCTTAATTACTATACCCACCAAGTAACAAAGGTAGTTCAAAACAACTAGGGTGACTCTCCGATTTTGACAAATGGAACTCAAATAAAATCTAGTTATTTAAAAAAATCTTATTACTTAAAAAAAATCTTATTAACTAATCAAAAATCTTTTTATTTTAAAATAAAAAATCTTATTATTTAAAAAAAGGCCAAGGATGAAAAAATAGTATGCCAATCCTCTGACAGCACAAAAATCTTAACATTTTTTTAAAACATTTTTGTTTTGAAAAGTTTTATTTTTCGATGTACATTTGTTACTTTAATTTAAAAAAATTTTTTGCGACCGGTTTCGACACGTCTGTATCATTAAGGAGCAAACTTAAAGCAGAGGTGATTTACATGGTGCTATTATTTTATTAACTAAATTAAATCTAAAATTAATTTAGTTAATAAAATAATAGCACCATGTAAATCACCTCTGCTTTAAGTTTGCTCCTTAATGATACAGACGTGTCGAAACCGGTCGCAAAAAATTTTTTTATTTTAAATTAAATTTATTTTAAATCTAAAATTAATTTAGTTAATAAAATAATAGCACCATGTAAATCACCTCTGCTTACGATATTTCCATGTAATTTTGACTCCTCCCACCGTCCTCCCCCTCCACCAAATTCCCCCCTCCCACTACCCCCCCCTAATTAATTGTGTATTTGTATAGAATTTTTAAGTTAGTTTTAAGTTTGCTCGTTAATGATACGGACGTGTCGAAACCGGTCGCAAAAAAAACTTAAAATTAAAGTAACAAATGTACATCGAAAAATAAAACTTTTCAAAACAAAAATGTCTTAGAAATTGTTACATAGTCAGTGCCCAAGAAATACAATTTTTTTTTTAAATTTAGCTAATGAATTGGAAGACTTAATGTAAACTGGCAGAATATTAAACATAAGTGGAGCCTGATATAAATAGTTTCTTTGGCCAAAAGATGTTTTAGTACTTATTGGGACAAAGTTCATAGTTGAGCCAATTCTAGTGGTATGGATTTGTTGGGTTCTTTCTGCAGAATAAGTATTGATAAAAAATCTACAAATTATTTTACTGATGTACAGCTGTTGTATACCTACACATAACATTAGATTCCTTGTAAAGTAACTGACTTCATAGTTGTTTCTTTCGAACCATTCTAAATTCCAAAGAGTGATTCTCTATCGCAATAGAATCCCGCTTGGACCTAATCTATAAAGAACTAAAAGGAGTGAAGCGAAGTCTAAATTGGTTGGGTTTATTTCGGTTTCGAGGGGGGTGCGAGCAATAACTCGTGGATCCCACTCACTTCACGGCACATTACCTCCTACCCGATGATGCGGCCCGGATATCTTCCGTGTTTAGGATACTGTAGCTCCCTGAAACCAGTCTCGTATTAATGATTCGAAATAAGCCTTCGAAAATTTCTAAACTGTTTTATTGGTTCCGCGCGTTTTCATTCCGTGACAAAACATCCCCCGACAAAATATCCTACGGACAAAACAACTCCCAACAAAATATCTACTACAACCTAATCTAACCTAACAAAAATATGGAATACAAATAATACAGACATTCCGTAAAGACAATAAATTATTGTTCTTCCTCCATCCTAAATTCCAATATTGGCTTATTAGGTTGCCATGTACACCGGTCGATTAAACTCCACTCAACCTCCTTTCCATCCTCCGAGCACGTGCTCCTAGTCCTAACCAATCAGTGCCTCTCGGTGTACCGGTCTCACCGGGACAGGAGAACTCTTGGCTGGGGGGTGCAATCGTATCGTATCGTAAAATACTTATAAGAAAGAATTCAGCATAGTGGAGATACGAGTACATTTTATAGAAGAATGTTTTGAAACAAGTGGTGGTGAACAGAAAAAAATAAATGGTGTTTTACAAAATGATTTGTCTTCATTTAATTAAATAATTTGTTTTAAATAACCATTCTTGCATTCGAATTATAATTATCGTTCAAAAATATGCTAAAATCAAACACAATTTATTACATTTCCTAGATATTGTTATGAATAATATTAATCATGACATTGCGTCGTGCATAAGTCGAGACAGAACTCGATTGTACTAAGAATATCCAATCTGCTCATTTTATGATTCCTCGAAATATATTATATTCAGTTAATTTATTTAGCGCTCTCAAACTTGGGTAATTTTATTTGAGATTTCCAACAGAATGAACCCCGATTCCAATTACCTGGAAATTGGCAGTCCATACATCTTCGGGATTGAATGGTTTATTTAAAGTCGACGTATTTTAATCAGTAACAAATAAAAAAAATTGCTTCAAACGAATAATATTTTAATTCTTTCAGTTTTAATGGAAGGATGTAAATTGCCATAGAACATAAAGATAAGGTGATGCGACATTTTATATTGTTAAGTTTAGTACAGTTCTAGGCGTATTTTATATAGACATGTGTAAGGTGATAATTGAATGAAATCCACAATTACTTTGCGGTAAACATAATTAGTCTTTGTTTGGAGTAGGTACAATCAATTTGAAAGTATTAATGACAGAGGTCTATAATAGTAAAATAATAAAAAAACTATATAAAACAAGTGTGCTTTAGACCATACGACTGAAGTAAAATTTCACTAACTTATATCTCCCTCTCAACTTCCGTTCGCCTCGCCCGATCACACTTTTCATAACGCTCTCGTCACGCATTCACCAGCTTACTCCCCAAGTGAAGAGTGCGTAAAGGCCTAACCGTTTGCCTCGCCCGATCATACTTTTCGTAACGCTCTCGTCACGCATTCTCCAGCTTACTCCCCAAGTCAAGCGTGCTTAAAGAAGTTTTACTTCAACAATAAATAACTTTATGGTTAACAATAAATAACTCAAATCAACTAATTCTCTCAACTCCTCCTTAAACCTTTTAACAAAAGGCTTACGGAAGATGCGCGGGTACGACCGGAAGGCAATTTAACTTTCTCGAGGTCTCACCTGATCTTACATCGGTCAGACCATCTATAAGCTTGAACGGCGGGATGCAACTTCTAACCAATAGTTATCCCTCGTCCTTGACTAGTAATGGACGAAGCGATGCGGCAAAGAGCAGGTATTCGATATTGAATACTTAAAAATATATCCTCGTAACAGTGGCGGCTCGTGACTTTTGGGTGTGCTAGAGTGCTGATATTAAGAAAATATTGATGTTGTTGCAGCCGAAAAAAAATTGCTTCGTATTAATAATATATACACATGTTATTTTTTTCGGTAAAATTTGATTTACAACTATCGCACATAATACGCATAATTACTAAAAACTGTGTTTCTCTGTAAGAAACTCAAACTGTGAAACTAGAACCTTGTTTACCAAAAATGTTTAAACAGATAAAACCCAAACTAAGAATCTAAAAACCTATTTGACAAAATGGGTTTTTATCAAAATATCCATTCGTGTTCAGGTATATACAATTATTCATTTCGCATAGTTTGGATGGAAAAAATAATGAAGTCCAACGTATTGTTTGTCATATTTTGAGAAAATATTTTGATTTCCGGCTGTATTGCTGCGGGTGGTTGATATTTTAGTAACGACAATTTAAATTACAGCCTTAATTGATTGATGAATTAATTTCGCGTAATTTAACCGAGCTTCACTCAAACACGCACATACTATACATGCCTACCTGTTTTAAACCCAAAAACGTCTGTGATGTAGTATTCGGCTCCACCTATTGCAAATATGCAAAAGCTAGTGGCGCCAACCGCCAGCAAATCAATATTGACAGCAACATACTGACGACTTAGCCACGGTGAATAAATCCCACCCGGTTGACTAATTCCTGTCAAACAAAAGCTCAAATGACCAACCAACAGCCAGAAACTTCGAATTCTCCATTGCCGTTACATATGTACTTTAGAGTATAAATTAAACTGGCCAACCAATCAGGGATATATTTGTTCAGTCAAATATAAATAAAAATCATGTTCCAATGTGGCTTAAAAAACTTACCTAATTGGAGTTGTGCAGTTGGCACTATGTACATTTTTGAAGTGAAAATTTCTTTAGCAACGTTATGATTTGAAACTCGATGAAATGAAAAAGCGACATTAAAAAGAGTCAACAGGATTTTCAACTCCTCTTTGTCCTGTGCTTCGTAGCCTCTCCACTATTGTCTACTTTATTTTTCTTAAGATTTTTTTTATAGAGGGTTCATACTAGACGTACCTAAAATCTTGCCAATCAAAGATGGCGGTCGGTATAGTACACGCCAAACTTTAAGATCGGCCTGATGTTGATCAGAAATTGGTGATTATAAGGTCAGAAAAATGGCATGCACTCCCCCCCCCCCCCGCCCACGCTTTTCTCTGGCGCACGTATGATTTTACGCATCTTTCTTTTTTCCTTTTTTTTTACGTTAGCTCCACACAAGAGGCACCGAGGAAAACAATTCGGAAGAAAAGAAAAAGATATCGGAAGGAAAAAGGTGGATAGGAATCTGGGGGTCAGTGTGGCCAGGAGTGATGGACGTATGAATCTATTCCTCACACTGCGGTGCAAGACGAAGGGTCGGGAGAATCCGGCTGGAGCGGTCAAAAGTCCTCCCTCAATCAGTCTCCTCCGATCCAGCCCGCCACGCAGTGGTTGGGCAAACGTATCCGACACAAAGACCTAGACAAACCTCATCCCATGAACCCGGGCACCCCTGCTAAGTCACCAAACGTAGCGAACCTCTTGGGATGACCTGTGGCAGGGGTGTTGGTTGTCCAATAAATGGTATCTTACGTTCATTGTAAAGTCAGCAACTTCGCGATCAACTTCAGGCCGGTCTTAAAGTTTGGCGTGTACTGCAAATAAATATTATATTGTATAGTTTAAAACACCATTTCGGTCTCCCCAATGCAACTGTCGCTTTCATCAGCGAGTTTCGTTCTGAATTATGTTTACTAAGGACCGTCTGGATTAATGCTGGTGGAAATGAATATTATTCGCAAATAACACTAATAACGAAAGTAGTAAAATGGACAAAATTAATGATTTCTGCCAGAACTTTTTTTTTCTTAATTTCTGCGCGAACGCAAAGACATTTCGATGTGAGTGAGTGTACAATATTTTTATTGTTATACAACTTTAATTGTTGCTTTTTCAACTTCTCTCTTCAATTTACAATAAATTAAAGTGATTTTAAAAGTGTGACAATGACGCCATGTGTGAATTTTCGTGCGCTTTGGGAATCCGAGCCGAATAACTGCAGGAAACAATCAAAAGGAAATCGATGCAGCCGCGAGCCGATATACGAAACTAAAGTACTCGTATTTGCTACAAAAGAATTCTCCGTATATTCTCAGTGTGCAATGTGATCGGAAATCCAGAACAGTGATTGAATTGCGGTAGTTTAATATTAGTTTGCAGACAGCTTGTTAAGCCAGAATGAAATAGCAGTTATTGCTGGAAAGTTTTCTGTTAACTTTGTGCCCTAACGATTTCAACGCCAGGGGAAAACTCGTATCGACATACTTTATACCCGCTATTATTGAGTGCAGCTAATCCCTTAGTGACCAGGCATTTTAATGTAGTTTCACTTTGCCGCCCTCACGACAGGCTTATGCCTCTGTTTTCTGGCGCTTTCATAACTGCATAAAGGGTTCTCTTTTGCCGCAGAAAAATATTGGTAACATGCTGTTCATTGGTACATGTCTCCAAATAAATCGAGAACATCCAATTTTACTTCTCGCCAGGAGTGCTCCATTCCCGGTGCGACTAGTATTCCAGGAGGAACTGCACTTAGCGGACTTAGAAATACTTAGCTCTGTTCACATGGACAGGATGTTGCAGTTTAATCTGCCAGTAGGTACCTATAAACTGCATCCTCGAGTCGTTATAGATGACGAAACGACGAACACGAAAAAGGGATGCATTAAGTAACTACATAAGTATGTCAGGAGACTAAAGAACTGAAACAGTTGTATCTGTAGTAAAAATGATTCGGTTGTGTAAGTTTTCAATAAAGAAAATTGTGCAGTATCTCGGCGATTCTCTACCTACCTCTTATGACGCCCTGCGTGTTCGAGGGGTAAGGTTCTTGACTCGCAATCCGAAGGTCGCGGGATCGAATCCCGGCGTGGGCAAACAAATTTTATTTGATTAATTTGTGTTATTTCACAATTAACTCAATAAAAATAATATGTAGTATATTTGCGGCACGTTACCGAATGAAAAATACTCTCAGTATCGCCCTGGTGTAAGACCAAAATTCAGAATTGAAACGTTGCTTGAAATGACTTTAGCCGTGTTTGGTGACCAGATCTGAATAGCCAAGTACATCTCCACGTTCCTTTCTCATCCTTCCCCATCTCCTTCCCCACCCCCTTACCTTCAACCTCACAACATACCCCAATTGGGGACTCCAGACAGGAGCAGCTGGGGACTTTCTTGAGGTTTTCACATTAAAAAAATAATTAAAAATAAAAGTCATTTTAGGGTATGCTTCAATCTTGAATTTTATGTATCTGAATAACGAGGGCGCCTTTCGAAAGTCTCTAAGCACTTTTTACGGGACTAAATTTTTTTTATTTATTTATTTATTTTATTTTTTATTTCATATATTTTTTATTAGTAACAGATATTTGGGTTTTTTTTGGCTACCACACTAGGCTAAGCCCGTGTTGTGGTAGTCGTACATTTAATATTTTAACATTTCAAAAAATATTAAGAAATACTTAAAACTAAAGAGAAAAAAAAAGACCATATTTTAAAGAAAAGTAAAAATGAAAATTCAAATTCAAATTTTGAAATACAAAAATTAATAATAAAAATTAAATGTTAAGAACTCAAGTGTTCTGTATAAATTAAAACATAATTATATAAATCAAAATTAAAAACATATATAAATTTAGTGAAAAACTAAGAGAAAAAAATAACAACATTTTAAAGTAAAATAGAAATACAAATGGAAATTAAAATTTTGAAATGCAAAAATTAATAATTAAAATGTAGTGTTAGAACTCATGAATTCTTTAAAGTGCGTTCGTCCCCTTTCAAAAATCCAATGTTGTACACGTGTTATAAAAAGAGAATTAGAATTACTTGACTTTATGTCAGTACTCAGAGCATTATATATTTTAGGAGCGATGAACCAGAATTGTCGTTGAGCGAATGAGGTGTTAGTTTTTGGGACCACGCAACCCAGGTTTGATGAAAAGCGGGTGTGTGCTTGATGTTGTGGAGCAATTAGTAGATTATTTTTTCGTATATAACAAATGCTTGTTTTAGTAAATAGCTGTCGAATATCTAAGACCCTGATTTTTGCAAAGAGTTCATTTGACGGATGGGTAGGTTGACATTTAAATATAATTCTCAGAATTAGTTTTTGAACTAAATGTCACAGCATTTGACATAGGTACGCTAAATGGTATTTATACCGGTTAATTTAATTATTTCTATTGCACTTCGTATAACAGGATTGCAACCGCATCGCACACGAGACCTGAAGGACGGTGCCCCTCTCAGGTAGGGACCTAATTGATACGTGGCAAGTCGTGCCGGATGTTGGAGTGTCATAAATTAATGGTGGAACTCGGGCTGGCGTTTCCCGTTACAAAGGCGTAAATTTCCGACTGGGGCGGGGATGGCGGGACCAACCAAAGGACGGTAGGAGACACCTCACCCCGTTTTAAAACGGGACAGGAATCATTTTACCTCCTCCCTGACATTACTGGACAAATTGCGTCGGAAACCTGAGCCCAGCTCGAAGCCAATAAATAATGCTATATCCTTCGTCGCCTGGTGTACCACAAAAAACTTTTTGTCGTGAGTGACGGCCTTCCCCGCGGACTTTGTTTATTTATTAAACCATATCTGCGGGCTTTGCTTGCGCAGGTTGAACAATGAACCGCCTGTCTCGCGCGCACCCACCGTTTATTGAGTTGACATATTATTGTGACAAACTTTGCTAATAATGTCTCCGGCGTAGACAAAAAAAACCTTTCTGTATTATGTGTGAAAATCTAGCTTATGAGGCAACAAATCATCTGAACCCTAAATCATTTGAAGATTGAAGGATAAACATTATAAACAATATATTATAACAATAATTAAAAGCAATGCCTCTTACATGTACAGTTCAGCTTAGTTGAATGGAAAAGCTATAAAAAATATATTTGTCATTCGATACAAACAGATGGTAAAGATTTCAAGTGAGATACTTATAGCCGATTTTTGTCACCTAAAGAGGAGTTCTCTTGCGTCAATCATGTGGGGTAGTTATGATTAATATTATAATGTAGGTCTAATGATAAATCCTATTTTTCGACATTGTACCTTCGGATTTTTGTGACCAATTTAATAAAATTACGAATTTCGACAAATTTTCGTAACAAAATTGTGAACGTGCAGTGCAGTTTTTAGCAATTTGTATTTTTGAAGATAGGATACAATTTGGTCCACTAATTTTAACAACCCTTCCTTCCATCAAATGGGGTAATTAGGATTTTTAGTTATGTTGTACACGATGGAGGCCTAACGAAAAATCCAAGTTTTCATCCTCGGCAGTCTTCCGGATCTTTGTCGAATAGCCAAAAACCGTGATTTTTATAAGGGAAACATCTTTTACAAGGGCGCACTTGAAGAGAAATATCACAAAACTGCGCTATACAGGGTTTTAAGGGACGTACTTGACTTACTTTAACCAGTGATTCCTGACATTATTTGGAGTAAAAAATGTAAATGAAATTGTGGTCTCCGGTGACTTTTTTGACGATTTTTTTTTTTCAAATTTTTTTTCTTCAAAATCAAACAAACAAAAAATTTCTTCCGCATGTCGTCACTGGTCACTCAGCCGGGTGTCCGACGAACCCTTTACCCCGCCTCCAACTGTTCAACAACTACCATTTTTTATGTTTTTGTAGAAAAAAAAAAAAAACATCAAAAATGTCACCGGAGACCAAAATTTCATTTATATTTTTTACTCTAAATAATGTCAGGAATCACTGGTTAAATTAAGTCAAGTACGTCCCTTAACACCCTGTATAAATACAACGTTATTATTATCTTTAGCGCCGTTAGTGATTTGAAATTCGGATGATACGGAAATGCTTCATAACTCAGTTCTACACAACTACTCGGTTCTAATATAATTATACAATGCGGTAAATTGGCACTGTGGCGCGTGCCTTCGATAGCGCAGTGGGCAAGGTTCTTGGCAAGTCTCAGCGGCCAGAGAGACAGACATCAAGCGTTCGAATCGTACGAAATTAAAAAAAAAAGTATTTTGTGAAATCAATATCCAATCTTCAAACCACTTTTAATAAACAGGCAAAATAAAAGAATGCGACATCTAGCGTCTTTCTAGTTTCACTTTTACCGCTTGTGAATTACACACTCTGCTTTTTTTTACATTTTTCAATTTTTTGCCAATTTTGGACTCTCGCTGGAAAAGTTATATATTTATTTATAATATTGAATATATACATAAAAAACCATAAATATCAAATCCGGGAGGTTATTTCTGAAAATAAAATATATGTATCGAAAGCCAAATGCACAAGACAAATCCACGAGTGCATTGCAGAGAAACTTTCCGCGATAAATTAATATTTGTTTCATAACTCCCTTTACAACAGTCCAAATGGAGAATGGGTGTGGGGAGGGAAGTGGAGAGGTGGGAGGTTTATAGTTCCCCTGGTGGGTTTGTACAGATTACAATTAGTACAAGATCACAGTATTGGGATGTGATTTTTAAAAACTAAATATTATGGTTATTTCGAGAACTTTCAAAAATCCTCCATTTCACATAATAGAGAACTCCAGTCCAATTTTTTAATTTTTTTGTAGTGAATAATGACCTTCTAACTTAAATAACTGCATTTTT
Source organism: Limnephilus marmoratus (assembly GCA_917880885.1). NCBI lineage: Eukaryota > Metazoa > Arthropoda > Insecta > Trichoptera > Limnephilidae > Limnephilus > Limnephilus marmoratus. The sequence goes on along the minus strand of OU862920.1, from coordinate 36,384,540 downwards.
ATTTTTATTTTTAGAGTTAGTTTTAATAATTATAATAATTGTCAAAGTTTTAATTTTTCAAGATCCCCCGAAAACCACCGTGTGTATGGTAAATCGTGTGACGTCATTACTTTTGAAAAATTAATATAGAATCGGGCATCAGCTGATCAACAACCGCCATTTTGAATTCCGTTGTTTGAAGTATTCTCCCTAGAAGAAGCATTACTATTTTTTGTGCAGTAGTTTTTGAATATTTTCAATAAGAGAGATAAACTAATAAAAGATACCTTTATTTTTGAAACATTATTAAGGCCTAAATAAAGTTTCAATAAGCACAACAACTAAATCTCTATAAACAGTATGTAAATAAAGGAATAAATTAATACGATGGCTTGTGTCATATCACACATTCCTATACAATGACTTTACGGTGACGTCACAACACGTCGAACAATGATGTCACCACTAAAATTTCAATAATGCCAACTTGGTGGCGTATTTTTACGACCCGATTAAATCTCCGATTAGACCTCCGTAGTCCAGTGGGTAAGACTCTTGACTCACAGTCCGGAGGTCGCGGGTTCAAACCCGGCATGCGCAAATAAATTTTATTTGATTAATTTGTGTTATTTCACAATTAATTCATTTAAAATAATATATAGTATATTTGCGGCATGTTCCAGAGTGGAAGATACTATCAGTATCGCCCTGGTGTAAGACCACCATTCAGAATTGAAACGTTGCTTGAAAATGGCTTTAGCCGTGTTTGGTGACCAGATCTGAATAGCCAGGTACTTCCCAACCTTCCTCTTCCCCACCTCCTTCCCCTCCCCACTACCTTCAGCCTCACAACATACCCCAATTGGAGATGCCATAGTCTCACTGGCTCTCACAGTTGAGATTCTTGTGCAGTTATTCACTGTAAAAAAAAAAAAAAATGGACTTTTTAATAATTTTTAATATTATTAAATAAAACTTGTATATTCAGAATCAGAGTTTATTGGTCTATTTGAACATATTTTTTAAAGCCATAATATTTTTCACTGGAGTTCCTTATTGTTTGATTTTCAACACTGAAGCTCGAAGTGAAGAAATCTTCACTTCGAGCTTCGATATTTCAAGTAGGTATACTTCTCTACTTACCCGCATGATTTTACTTTTCTTATTACATACTTAGGTACTTATCATCCTGGTGTGAAGGAGATATTCCCCAAGTGAATTCGTTAGCTGACGTATGTTGTTATTATAATGGTTTGTAACAGAGTGGTTTTGTGATATACTGTGAGAATGATAATATTTCAGCTAACTTCTCATTAAAAGCTCTGAAGAGGCTGAAAGCTGAAACGAGGAGGAAATCAATCACAATCCATCACCTTTTCACGTAAAATGCTTTTACCAGCTTTAATTGAAATATTGCTTCGTTACCCAGTATTTATTTAGTTTTAAATGTGCTATATTTACAATGCACTTGGACGTTGTCTCAGTTTCGAAATATGTATACGAATATCCATTTTTAAAATTTTAACTAAGAGTGGTGACTCGTCGATTTTGAATGAGCTAGAAATTTTAGAAATTTTTTAACAATGAGATATAGAAAAATGGTTCTTAGTTCTCTTAGTTCTACCAAAATTATATTAGGCGCGTGCTACTGCAATATTGTGTATCGTTCTACTTTTTTGGTTAGTAACTCAACTTTTACATTCTGTGATGACATGATTTCATTAGAGTAGGTATTGACCATAGTTATAACAAAAATAAAAGACAAAGTTATATAACAAAAATAACATTTTTTTATAATGTAGGATTTTTGATAGTTTTGAGCTTTTAAAATTAGGTTCCATTTTTAACATAGTGTATTATTTGGACACATCATACTTCTGATAAAATATCAGAAAATTATGCATCCCTTAATAATCATGTTCATATTTCTGACATGTATGACAGATAATGATGCGTCTCTTAGTAATCGTGTTCATATTTCTGGTATTTATATCAGAAAACTAGCTGACCCGACGAACTTCGTCCCGCCTCAGAATCAATAGCTGTTGAATTAAATTCAGTTTTTTTATTAAATTAAAAATTACACAATGAAGCAATTATCAATGCGCAACTGTTCGTGTTTTGTTTTTGTCAGTATCAGATATGGCGTTGTTTAAGGATTTATATTTTTGTGATTTTCTTACTTTTACAATTACTGCGAATGGGTGCCGCCGCCCCCGGAACCATTTATTGAATAACCAACACCTCTGCCATAGATCACCCCAAGTGGTTTGCTACGTTTGGTGATTTAGCCGGGGTGCCCGGGTTCATGAGATGACTTATGTCTTTGTCTTGGCAGTTGATGCGCCTGCCCACCTGCTTCTGGTTGGCCGGATCGAGAGAGACTGGTTGAGAGAGGCCTTTTGACCTTTCCAGCCGGACTCTCTCGCCCATTGCCTTGCACCACAATTGGAGGGATGGATTCATACGACCGTCACTCCCTTACACACTGACCCCCAGATTCCTACCCACCCCGCATACCTTTTTCCTTCTCAGAACTTTCTATCCTCCCCATTCCTTAAAAAGATCCTCCACACAGCATCCCCTAAGATGACATAGGTCCTGAGAGAAATTATTTTCCACAGGGCCTCCTGTGTAAAAAAATGCGTTTCATTTCAGAGATTTATTATAATTATTGTATTTTTACTTTATAGGTTTTTCAGACATACGTTCACCATTTGTCTCATTTTCGACTATTAACATTAATTTTATAAGAAAGAAGGGCAGCATTATATGATTAAAAACAAAAGCATAATAATCAACACATTGACATTTGACGTTTTTGAATGTTTGGAATTCACGCACAGTTCAATATTATACCTCTCACAATATTGCTGCAGTTCTTTCAAAATATGTAAATTCTTTCCATACAAAATTTATAGAGAAAATAATTTTCTTTATAACTATTTAAACTTTTGTAATGTTTTAATAATTATTCTGTTATCCAGGGCGGAGACGAATCCAACAATTCAAAGATCATCAAAATCAGCCCAGCCGTTCTCGAGTTATAAATAGTGTAACTAACCCGACTTTGTTTTATATAGGTATTAAGATTTTAATGCCTCACCATAAAAAAAATAAAAAAAAATAAATTTGTCCAAAAAAAATAAAATAAAAATTCGGAGTGGAACACCCTTTACTTTTAGGGGTATGAAAAATAGATGTTGGTCGATTCTCAGACCTAACATATAAGCATAAAAAATTTCATCAAAATTGGTCCAGCCGTTTCGGAGGAGTATGATAACAAACACCGTGACACGAGAATTTTATATATTAGATGATGCATCTCTTAATAATTATGTTCATATTTCTGATATGTATGTCAAAAAATATTGCGTCTTGTAGTTATTGTGTTCAAATTTCTGATAAGCATATCAGAAAATGATGCGTCTCTTAATAATTATGTTCATATTTACGATATGTATGTCAAAAAATGGCGCGTCTCTCAATAAATATGTAATATATATTTCTGGTATGTATATCAGAAAATTATGTGTCTCTTGTTAATATTTCTGATATGTATGTCAGAAAATGATGCTACTATTAATAATTATTTTCATATTGCTAATATTTATTTCAGAAGATGACGCATCTCGTAATAATTATGTTTATATTTTTTGGAACAATTTTTTGATAAAAAAACATTGAATTTTCGAATAAAAGTGATGACTAAACGTGTCAGAAATAAGGAGATTTACTTCAAATATTTTTTTTAACTTTCTAATCAATCTCCTTAAATTAGTACCTAAAATGTATTTAGATATGACGATTTTTTTTTACATTAACTCCACACAGGAGGCCTTGAGGAAAATAATTTCCCTCAGGGCCTATGTCATCTGGGATGCTGTGTGGAGGGTCTTTTTTGAGGAGAGGAAGGAATGAACATTGGTCTTGAAGAGACCCATGTTGTAGGAAGGAGGAAACACAGAGGCCGGCAAATCATTCCACAGCCGAGCTGAAAATTGAACATAAGAACGAGTCGAAGAAACGACCCGTTCTCATGTGACAAATGTCAACCGTGTACAAATGTTGGGCACGCGTTTGGCGTGTTTCCCGACGATGCACTGGTGCCCAAGGGATCAATGATGTGCTCTAAAGATTGCAATCCCTCTGTTAAGATGGGAGAATCTATCAAACGGACCGCCCGTTTCTGCAGAGAGTCGAGGGTATTTTTCAGGTATTTTGGAGCTCCAGACCAGAGGTGGCTGCCAAATTCAACCGTGCCAAATTCAACCAAATTCCGTCGTATTTACAATAATTACAATCCGAGCTCTCTTAATCAAATAACTGCGTTCTCAATAGTTACCGACCGAAGGTTCGGTTTCGGTTTCAACACGTTTCGGCAAAAAAAAATCTAGTTTCGGTATCAGTTTCGGTTTCGGCAGAAAATCTGAAAATAGAAAAATTTTTAGACATGTTAAAAATCGATTATTTAGCTTATTTTTACACTTATTCAGACAGTTAACACGCGTAAAATTAAATAAACAAACAAAAAAACAATAATTAAAGTATCTGAAAAAATTATATATTTTTTCTACTACTTCTATAAAACAAACAAAATTGACTTCGTGTGAGTTCATGTCGCCGGCCATCATCAGCAAAATACTCAATTAATGAGGTCCTTCCTTAAGTGTTGATTATTGACAAATATTTGTTTCAAGAAGTAGTTAACATGTTTTGTTATATTTATTATAAATTTTGTTAGTTTTATAGAAGTAATATAAAAAAATGATATTTTTTCACATAATTAAATCATTGTTTTTTTATTATTTATTTAATTTAACACTTGTTAACTGTCTGAACAAGTGTTAAAAATAAGCCAAATAACAGTAAACAAACGATTTTTAACATGTCTAAAAAAGACGTCTCTTTCGATTTCGATTTCGGTTTCGGTGGAAAGTCCTGTTTCTGTCGGACACTAGTTCTCAGAACTACCTGTAAAATACGACTTCAATTCCTAAAAGTCTAGTGCAATAATAATAGCCCCACCCCAAGTTTACGTAATTCTAAACTTGTATATAAATATAATACCAAACTGTCGGAGAGATCTTAATTCAACCAACTCCCCACTATGGCCGGCGTTGACTGGGCTACCCCAAATAATGTCCAAACATAACTCACTTATTACAAACTCTGGGTCCCAGTTAATAGGATTTCCTCGTACATTGACTACCCTGCCTTCTCGTATAGTCCTTCGTCAATTCATGAAACAGTCTCCCTTGGGGACAGCTTTCTATTTCAATAATTATTAAAACTACTAATAATTTTTTTTTTTAAAGATTTAAAATAAGCTTGGCCCGGTTTTATTTTTAATCTGTATATAAATTTATAATGATTTACATAATATTCAAACCCCTGGAAAAAAATTAATTCAGGTTTAAAAATTAATCATCAATTGTTTTTAGAAATCAAATTTTTTAAGTGAAAACTTTTTTAGCACCGTCGGGATTTGAAACTCGATTAAACGAAAAAGCGACACCAATAAGAGACAAATATATACATCTACAGAATTTAGCCTGCGAGAGAATTGGGTAGAATAAGCGGTATCCTCTTTGTGCGGTGCTTCGTGGCCTCCCCACTCTTGACTACTTTAGTTTTCTGAAAGTTTCACTTTTATCGCGTTTGTACTATACACTTGTATTTTTTTACATCTAAAAAACAACCATTAAAACATGTGTATTAGTAAGACTGATTAAGTTTACCAATTTTCATCTCGGCCAATTAAGTTCCCAGATATAAACTAATATTAACAAAAAAATTAAACAATCAGAGTGTGCAATTCACACGCAGTAGAAGTGAAACTAGAAAGTTACTAGTTGTCACTTTCTTTTCTTTTGCCTGTTTATTTTAAAGTGGTTTGAAGATTGGATATTGATTTCATGAAAATTTAAAAGTTTTTTTTTTCGGATTTCGTAGGTTCGTCTGTCTCTCTGGCCGCTGAGACTTTTCGAGCACCTTGCCTACTGCGCTATCGAAGGCCCGCTCCGACTTCGCGAATTTACCGCATTATATTAGAACCGAGGACCGCATTTTGTGACGCATTTCCGTTTCATCCGAATTTTAAATCGCTAACGGGGCTAAAGAAGTTTCACTTAAAAAAAAAGGTTTTTTACATCATAAGTCTGATTTGTTTTCTAAACAAATTGTCGGTCGCCATTATAATTTATTGGAGATGCTTGTCACGACACTGTATTTGCATTTCCACCGGTGAACTAGATTTTATCCCGCTAATGGTAACTTAGTTGGCGCCCAACGTAGGCGGCTTTCAACCTATTAAAGCCTTTGTTTGCCGGGCGACGGGCATCAAAGTCCGGTGTTATTATCTGCGGAGGGAAACGCACAAAAAACTTTCATATCGCGTTACCAAAATGAAAAATGAGAAACAATTTCAGTTTAATAAAAATAATTAAATTTCCCAAAATTATTACAAAATCCTATATTTTCTACTTTTCTAAGAAAATGTGGAAAATATCATCCAGTGTTTGAAGTAAAAACTTCTTTAGCATCGTTGAGATTTGAAACACGATGAAACGGAAACGAGCGTCAATAAAAGCGACAAACACATACATCTACAAGATTTAGCCTGCGAGAGAATGAGAAAATAAGATAGACCAATCGGCCTCCTCTTTGTTCGGTGCTTCGAGGAATAAAACGTAATATAACATTTAAACTTGGTAACGATATTACAATAAATATAAAAAGCCTACAATAGAGAAATCCAGTCCAATTTTTAAAATTTTTTTAATGTATTATGATCTTTTAACTTAAATAACTGCATATTTTTTTTAATTTTAGAGTTAGTTTTAATAGTTAAAATAATTGTCAAAGTTTAAATTTTTCAAGATCCCCCGAAAACCCTCGTTTGTGTAGTGAATCGTGTGACGTCATCACTCCCGAAAAGTTACTATAAGTTCGGGCAATCAGCTGTTCAACTGGCGCCATTTTGAAATTCAGAATTCGAAGTATTCTCCCTAGAGTACCATTACTATTTTTTTGTGCAGTACTTTTTGAATATTTTCAATAATAGAGATAAACTAATAAGAGATATCTTTATTTTTACACTGAATTATTTTGGCCTAAATAATGTTTCAATAAACACAACAACTAAATGTCTATAAACAGAATGTAAATAAACGAATGAATTAATACGATGGCTTGTGTCATACCTACATTCCCATACTTTACAATGACGTCACGACACGATGAGCAGTGACGTCACCAATAAATATTTCAATAATGCCAAATTGACGGTGTGTTTCTATGACCCGATTAAAAATTAACTTTTTAATAATTTTTTAAAAACTCTGCGTATAATATTTTTTAATAAAATTTATATATCAGAATCAGCGTTTATTGGTCTATGTCTATATGAACATATTTTTTAAAGTCATAATATTTTTCACCGGAGTTACTTATTATCCCACTCCTGATTTTCTGCATTCTGATGGTCTCATTCTCTCGAAATTTAGGTTTCTGAAGTTTTCACTTCTACCGCGTGTGAACTGCACACATATGATTTTTTGAAGTAAAAGTTCTTTACGCACGCTTGACTTGGGGAGTAAGCTGGTGAATGCGTGACGAGAGCGTTATGAAAAGCGTGATCGGGCGAGGTGAACGGAAGTTGAGAGGGAGGTATAAGTTAGTGAACTTTCACTTCAGTCGTGGGGTCTAAAGCACACTCGTTTTTTTTTTATGTTTGAGTCTTACTCCGAAATTACTTATTTTTAAAGAAGCTGGAAAACTCTCGAACGCATGTTTCCTATACAGTTTTAAGTTTGATTTAACATGCAATAAATTACCTACATTCAACGTGCGTCTGACTCATATTATTAACCTAAACGGAAATCATTACATACTATTCAATACTCCTACACCACGTGAAGATTTATGCACTTGGACCAGATTGCTTTGTCATCTTGATCAACAATTTTAACAATTTAAACGATTGCAGCCACCTTTGATTTTTTTTAGTATTTCTCTGTCAGACTGTTCCTATCATTCACGTGTGTGTCTTGGCCGCGCATACTACTTGCTTTTATTCAGATTCCAGCAAATAGTCCAGTAACATTATGGAAATATCCAAATTCAATTGATGGAACGACAATACGGCCAATAAAGGGATGTGTCCTCGGGCGAGGAAACTCTGTTGGAATATTTTCAATAGAAAAATTACCATATCCAATAATTAGTCTCAACAAAGCCCTCAATCAGTTTTTGTTTGTTACTTTATAATTGAGACTTTTATTCGAGGCGGCGAGTCCTTTTCAGGACGCATTTGGCTTCTCTTTGCTATTTTTGTCGGCACTCCCGTTATCTGATAGCTGTGGAAGGGGAAAAAGGATCGTTCGAAAGGACATGAATTTTCTGACCCAGTTAATTAAATGGACTAAATTCGTAAAAGCAGAAGAAAGCAAACTTTTTTCCACTTTAGAATGAAGGGGACACAATAAAAAAATGTACATCTTTTAATATAATTAATTGTCAAATCAATCTTTCGTTTAAATTTAATGAAAATTATTGTTAAATGTATATATAAGTAAAGTAAACAAAGATATTTAATAAAAAGATAATATAAATATAGCCAAAGTCCCCGGTGTTGCCTGGGCTTTAATTAATCAATGGGGACAATGATACAAATCAGACAATGATATAATGAGGACAAAATTTCATCGAGTGGTATAAAATTCTGTTTTAAGAGATGGGAAAAGTGGTAATTTCCCGAAATATCGTAATATAAATAATGACCTTCCTCTTATTCACAAATCGCGAAATAAAACCGTAGATTTGTCTAAAAAACAAAATACACCGTCACACCAGGACACTCTTCTTTAGATATATATATATATATATATATATATATATATATATATATATATATATATGTATGAATAGATAAATAGCTGCAGTCCCTTATATTTTCCGAGCTTTGTGTAGAGTTTTTCAAAATTAGACGTGGACAGTAATATCTTTCTTTTTTCGAACGTCAACTGTGCCAAGTTTCATCAAAAAGTTTCTACATTTTGTTTTAAGGAGTGGAAAAGGAAACGGGGTAGTTTTTCGAAATATCATACAGCGATTTTTTCTTGTTTTGAAGGTCAAGAATGCAAAATTTCACATATAAAAAATTAAATTTTTATCTTAAAATTTAACCTAGGAATAAAACTGTAGATTTTAATTTGTGTCTGTCCTTTATATTTTTAAATACATATGTTTTTAATTTAGGTTTGGCAATATAATATGTCAAAACAAATCCATACACAGTCATGTCGCCACAAACAATCAGCTTTATATAATATACGAAAAGATGACAAACAATAAAGTTCTTATCTTTGTGCACTTACAAAATAAAATAATGTATAAATTTAGTAAATAGTATCTACGATCTATGATTGTAGTAAAATATCATTTTCAGTAATTTAAAGTTTGCCAAAAGGACAACCATTGCTTTGTAAGTGACTTTATATTAGACTCCGGAGTCCCTCTGTTACCGTCGCACGACGTCCTCGGTCGGGAGTATAATATAACATAAGTTCCCTTCAATTGGTTCCAGCCGAGACAAGCAGTATCGATTCGAGGTGCACGCGACTATGACGGATGCATTTCTTTTGTCTCCACCATCTTATAATGGAAATATTGTAGGACTCATGAAAATTCTTCCATTATTTTTAATTGACTGAGCGTAGCGAAGTCTTGTTTTATCTCGGCAGTTTGGCATTTCATCTGTCATAAAATTTATTTGTACGTTTCGTACATTTGAAAATCTGCTGCATCCATTTTATTGAAGCAAAAACTTCTTTAACATCGTTGTGATTTGAAACTCGATGAAACGAAAAAGCGACAATAAAAAGAGGCAAACACATACATATATAGGGTTTAGCCAGTGAGATAATGTGATAGGATAATCGGTCCCCTCTTTGTGCGGTGCTTCGTGACCTCCCCACTCTTGTCTACTTAAGTCTTATGAATGTTTCACCGCGTGTGAACTGCACGCTTGAAATTCTTTACGCACGCCTGACTTGAGGAGTAAGCTGAAAATGCGAAAAGCGAGGCGAACGATAGTTGAGAGGGAGATATAAGTTAGTGAACATAGAAAGAGAGAGAGTTACGTTTCGTATATTACTGTAGGGGCAAGAGAGAGAAGTGCTCTCATAGCTAGTTACGTTTCGTATATCTAAGACACAGTGCAGGCCTATTGTTTGTATCACACTGTAGGAGCAAGAGAGAGCAGTGAGCGCGCAAATTTTCTTTCTCTCTTCCTATCAGACAGATGGAGCTAAGGAAGTTTTACTTCAGTCGTGTGGTCTAAAGCACACTCGTTTTTTTCACTAAATTGCTTACTTTAACTATATAGTTAACTTTGATTAAGTTTTTCAATTTCTGCATGGTACCTACCATCTGTAGAAATTTAACAATTTTTTTGTTAAGGGGATAGTGATGTTTCTTTAATTCTTCATTATATTTTGACATATAATTTTAAACATAAAGCACTCTCTAATAAATCTTCTGGTTTGAGTGGAAATTTCGGTTTTAATTTATTAAATAAGAGAAAATTAGAAACATACTTATTAGAATTAGACCACTAGAATAGGCCACTTGCATGGACTTCATAACGACTTGGAAAAAATCGTGGGGATAGAGTTTTTTACTAAGATTACGAAAATGTTAGTAAAAAGTTTTAGAAATGTACAGTTTTTTTATTTTTAAATAAATAAATCCATTATTTGGGCTCGTGACGTCACTACATGAAAATGTCCCGTCGCCGAAAATGTTCCTATTAATTTTATAAAATTCCACACTGATTTATTTTTTTATATGGCATCACTTTGATTTCAGGCGAATTTTTGAATTCGTTCACTAGATTTATTGTTTGTTCTCTGCGAACTTATCATTTGGTTTGATTTTTTGACAGATGTTCTGAAGAGAACCCCGTACAATTAATGGGTACGGGGTTCTCTTCAGAACATGAAGAGGATGTCGGTACATGTTTTAGAGGTATAATGATTATGGTGCTGATTTTAACAAAATAAAATTGTATAATATTCGTATTATTATTACAATTTACAAGTTCAAGTATATTACATTGAATTTAGTAATATAGACGCTGTACATTATAATGATTTATGATCAATAAGATGGATCAAGGAAAAAAATATTTATGAGATGTAATATTTTTGGTATGCCTCGTTATTCTCCTGTGCCATTCGTGTGGAAAACGTTCTTTTTTTTTTAAATGATTTTCGGCTATGTAATTATCGTTTTTTCACACCTATAAAATTATGTCCCGTCTTTCCGGTTTATAAAAAATGGTCTGATTTTTCGTATTGAAATTTTCAAAAAATCCCCAGGGTTTCAAAAATACGATTAAAAAAAAAAAAAAAAATACAGAATGTCTTAGAATATTTGCCTAAACCGGAAAAAAATTTAAAAAAATGTGATGCAAGTGGCCTATTATCAGTATTAAAGTTATTAAAGAAACTTATTTGTATTCCATTGGTTAAAAGTCAGGACCAAAGAAAGGGTGCCGAGGGAGCTCAATGAGAATGCTTTCAGCCGCAGTGCTCTTTTCAGCTGAGTCACGGGACTTAAAGCGGCGAGCATTGAGCATGTGAGCAAGTTCATAGCCTAGCCGTCTGCGCCCTCAGCGGTTGGGAAGGTCAACATGGTATAGGGATTCACGGGAAATTTACTGTGCATGATTCACTCGAAGACGGAACTCAATCATATTCTACCGCGAGGAGTCTGATCATCTGATACGATTTAACATGTAAACTCGGGTTAACTGGAAGAAATTTCCATTGGGCAATGAGACCATGTGTCATAATAGTTACGTATCGTCATGCCTAATAATATGCGGTTCCTGAAGTGTAATTGATTAAATTTAAATAACCGAGTGTGCTCTAGACCACACGACTGAAGTAAAACTTCACTATCTTATATCTCCCTCTCAACTTCCGTTCGCCTCACACACTTTTCACACAACTAAAAGGAAGTAAAATAAAATCAGAGTATGTAATTCACACGAGGTAGAAGTAAAACTAGAAAGTCGCTAGATGTCGCTTTCTTTTCTTTTGCTTGTTTTTTGAAGTGGTTTGAAGATTGGATGTTGATTTCACAAAATAAAAATGTTTTTTATTTATTTCTTTATTTTTTATTATTTTTTTTTTTAATATTGTACAACAGATTTTTATCCAATTACTGTACAATTTTCTCATTTTGACAGTCTTAACACCTAGGAAGATGATTATTATACAAAAAAATCTTAAGGCTATCTAACGAAGAGTTATATATATCTAGTGTTTCCGATATTTCGTTCAACAGCACCATTCCTCTTGTCATGCTATGCTGTGCTAGAACATCTGTTCTGCCGTATGCCGTATTTTTATTTGAAGGATTCGAACCCCCCCGTTCGCTTTATGTCTGTCTCTTTGGAAGCTGAGACTTGTCAGGCACTTTGCCCACTGCGCCATGGGAGGCACGCGCCTAGAAAGGGTATAAGTGTAGAACTGAGTTGTGATGCATTTCCGTTTCACCCGAATTTCAAGTCATTAACGACGCTAAAGACGTTTCTCTTCAAAAAAATCTAGTCCCTTCAGAGGAAATTGTATACCTTTTGTACAATGAATTACTTAAGATACAAAAACAACGGACTGAATTACCACTAATTTGAAAAATGCACAAACAAGTTGAAACATCTTTTTTTTTTATTTTTATAAGAACGACAAACATTCCCGGGTTACGAATAACCAACCAATGTTTGAAAATCTCCTACTACCACCACAGAAAGCCGAAAATGTTGCTTGTGTTGTGATGGAGGACTTAGCCAGTCGAGGAATCGAACAAGCGACGCTCGGGTGGGATCCAAGCGCTATGCCCACTCAACCACTGACCAGTCATATCACCAGTCTATCTAGGTATATATAAAAATCAAAATATGTTTGCTTGGGGATATATGAGAAAATGTGCTGTCTATGCTTTGCTAAACCATTCAACCGATTGCGATGAAATTTTTGGGATTTGATGTGTTTGATTTGATCCGCGATGTTTTCCATATGTAATCTGGCATTGTGAAATTGCAATAGGTAGTTGACGTGAACTGTTTGAAAACTGAATGTATGGAATGCGGGAGGAGGGAGAGGAACTCAGGAAGGGGGTTCGCGGGACGGGGGAAGCGGGAGAGGGGAGTCGGGAGAGGGAAGGCGGAGTAGGAACGCGTGAGGGGAAGGGAACGCGGGACAGGAAGGGGATGCAGAAGAGGAACGGGACGAATGAGAAAGGACACGCAGGGAGAAACAATTTCTTTATTAAGTGGCGTAGCAACGCAGGCCGGGAACTCGCCAGTTACTTAATAAGCATTTCATACCGCCGTGAAAATGATTAAAATGTTCTTTAGACCGCGGAGCGAGCCGTACAAGGGAATGATAATAGCATTTAATATTGATGCGGCAATACTCCGTTGCAATCGGAAGCTTGATTGCTCCCACAATCCTGGCAACATTTTCCGTCTGAGGCTGTCGTTTTAATTAGAAAGCTTTCCCGTCTCGCCATTGCTTCTCCCAAGATTAGAAATTAGAGCTTACGTTCAATTATACCTAAACTTCTACAGAGATGAACAGGCTGACAGTCTTATTGGAATATCTGACGGTACAAGATGGCCTAACAACTTAGTATGTCGCCATAAAACTACTGTATATTATATTGTAGTTTAATAATGCGTCGCCTTAGTTCTTAATTGTCTAAACGACCATTTGAAAATTTTACAGGAGGTGAAGGTTTTCTTTCATTATTTCAATGAAACATTATGATAGGTGTATGAGATAAAGCTATTTCCGTAAAGGCAAAGATCTCATTAGTTTAAATAATAACTTTATTTTTAGTTTTAAAGTGGAGATTGAACAAAAACTTAAATGGTCGTTTGGAAAAGAACTGAGGCGACGAATGCACAAACGTGAAACATATCTAGGTACTCATAAACCATACAAAACTCATTTTTAACACATTTTCGTGCAATGATCAACCAAACTCAAAATTCTAAAATATATTATTTTTGTTGAACAAAGATGACACTGGCCATGAGAGAAATTATTTTCAATCATTGTCATGTGGAGTTAACGTAATTTTTTTTTAAATAACAGGAATCGAACCCGCAACGTCTCGGATAAAATTTTTATATGTTAATAATATAACATCACAAGTAACCTATCTGTTAAAGATTCACTACATTCAAAACATAACAAGTAACCTCTCGGTTGAGATTCGATATGTTCATAATATAACATCACAAGTAAATTTAAAATAAAACAATAACTTTGTAAACACCACTTTTATAAATTACAAAAATTGTAAAAGTGGTGTTTAAAAGTTATTATTTTATTTTAAATTATAATGTCACATCACAAAGTATCTACTTCATATAAACAAAAAAAACAAGTAAAGTTAAAGATTCAATTTGTTCATAATATAACATCACAAGTAAAGTTAAAGATTCAACATGTTCATAAAATAACAACAAAAGTAACCTCTCGGTTTACAGTTTGATGTACATGTCCATCTAAAATCTGCATTTCAGAAGTCATTTCTTTTGGAAAAATCAATTATGAAATTTGAATTTAATTCTGAACAACGCTACGAACTTTTGTGGACCTTTTTTCCTCGAAGGGTAGAAATTAGGAGAAGAAAGTAACAAAAGTTCCTGGTGCATAGCTAGGTAGAGGCGATGAAAATAAACTTCCACGAATAAAAATTTTACATACCGTACAAATTTTACAAATCCTTACGATTCTCTTTGTTTCAATGTTATGAGTTATGAATCATTCAAATTAGCAACGTACTTATTTTTAAAACCACTGTTTGTGAGCCTTGGATTAATAAATTATATATTTTATGTTTTATTTATACATTTATTTCAAAAATGGATTTTAATTTGTTGATTACGGCCATTTAAGACTGTGCTGCACACGCCAGTCGGTTAAACAAACGCTGCGGTTCAGCAAATGGTCTCGAATTTTACGTACGTGTTTTTTTGCATATCTAATACGGCCAATGGTTACTTATCAAATACGGTTCTATAACAACTCAGAATCATGCAATTTCAACACCTCTTTGAAAATCATTAAAAGTTATGAAAAAAAAAATGAAAAATACTCCATAATCTAACCTAGCATAACCTAATTAACCAATTTTTTTTCATCACTTTTAAACTCTTTTGAAAGGTGATGTTGAAGTTGCATGATTTTGAGTTGTCCGGTCACCATCAAATACACTATAATTTATTATATAAAAATGAATCGCTGAATGTGTTGCTAAGCGCATAACTTTTGAAAGACTGCACCAAATTGGATAATCATTTTTTTTATGTGTTCGTTATTGTCAGGACAAGGTTTTTATAAAACTTCCGGTGAGCTCTGGCATTATAAAATTTGTATAAAAAAATTGCTATTGGTGGCACGCGAGGTTTGAAAAATGAATGTATGGAAAGCGGGAGGGAGGGAGAGATGGTGGGGATGGGTTAGGGGGGAGGGAGGGCGGTGAGAAGGGGAGAGTCGGAGCCCCCCTTACACCATGCGAGTGAAGCCGTGGGAAAAAGCTAGTATTGTGTAAAAATCATTTTATTAACTTTAGTACTCATCTTTCTTAATTTAAATAATTGTTGTACAGAAAGCAAACTAAAAACTACCGCCATGGCTACGCGAAACTAAGTAAACTGAATTGTTATTTTGTATTAATTCGTAGGCACGTGAAATAAGCATTTTTTAAATGGTAATCAATTCTGAATTTAAATAATGGTTGCCATCAAATGATCAAATAACAAACTGCCGAAACAAACAAATGGTGATTATGCATTAATCTGCCGGCATATCAAATAAACTTTTTTTTTTAATTCTTAGATAAAAAAAAAATCACGCAATTAAATCCTATCCTACTAATATTATAAAGGGGAAAGTTTGTATGGATGTATGTTTGTTACTCTTTCACGCGAAAACTACTGAATGGATTTTAATGAAACTTTACAATAATATAGCTCATACATCAGAATAGTCTATAGGCTATAGCTTAGAGCTCTGGCGTTATGAAATTATTTTTCATATTTCATACATTTTCTGTCCGTAACAAAATCGATTTATTGCAAACGTCAGAAAAAAAACAAACCAATTGTCACCTTGGAAACGATGTTTTTTTTTTTTTTTTAATTATGCAATTCACCCTAAAAAGAGTACTTTTTTGGCGTCGTACTTAATAACTATCTCTAAAAATGAATCACCGAAATGTGTAATAAAAAAAAAGTAGATAAATAATCCTACTAATATTATAAAGGGGAAAGTTTGTATGAATGTATGTTTGTTACTCTTTCACACAAAAACTACTGAATGGATTTAAAAAATTCTTTCACTAATAGAAAGCTACATTATTTGCGAGATCTATAGGCAATATATATTGGTAAGCTCTGGCGTTATGAATAATCTCTGGCGTTGTGAAATTATTTATCATACGTTTTCTGTCAGTAACAAAATCGATTTATTGCAAATGTCAGAAAAAAACAAACCAATTGTCACCTTGGAAACGATGTTTTTTATTTTTTATTTGGCAATTCACCCTAAAAAGAGTGCTTTGATGGCGTCGTACTTAATAACTATCGGGAGAGGGGTGGGTGGAGGGGGAGGGGGGTTGATGAGGGTAATGGAGTGGGGAGAGGGAAGGTGGAGGAGGCGGAGTGGGAAACCCCTAATACCATGCGAGCGAAGCCGCGGGAAAAAGCTAGTATACAATAAAAATATAATTGGGTGTTGAAAAGAAGAACTTTAGAAAGTACAAGAAAGAAATTTTTTGTTACATCCATAGATATTTTCGAGGCAGGTGTCCAAATTCTCCCCGATGGCATCGATTCTTGCCTAGAAATGCCTTGAGGTGGGACGACCGATGCTTATTCTCTGTCATTATTAAAATGAAACACGCAAAAATAACAAAGTATCTGGTCTTCATGATGCCATCGCCAAACAAGCTGAACATTGTATGTAGTGTTCTTGGCGATTAGTAAATTTAAATTAAAAAGAGTTATGATTTAACACTCCCCAAATTTGCGAATTGGTATACACGAAAAAATACAAGTGCTGATTCTGCGAGGTGTTCCGGGTGTCATGGCAAAACGTAAGCTACTCGTGTGAGTCGTGAGTACCTTAAAGTCGGTCCACCGGACTGTGTGTGTGTATTACCTGCGCGTAGATTTTTTGTCATCAAGGATTTTCCGAGTCTTCGCAGCCGATACGAGTAAATGAGTTCCCATTTAGTTCCCAGTTTTCGCTCCACTTTCACGCCTCGCGAGAATCACGCTTTGAATTGAAGCGTTCGGCGCCGCACTAAAGCCCGGAATTACTGAATGGGTGCAGCGTTATTCGCTGTCTGCTATCCGCTCTTCCGCAATGCAAACATGTCACCAGTACGTATATCCCGCGACCAGAAGAGTACCTAAAGAAGTCGTGTTTTATTGAAGTGAAAACTTATTTAAGGCCGTAGTGATTTGATAATCGATGAAACGAAAAACATCGACACTAAAAAGGGACAAATAATACATCTATAGGATTTAGCCTGAGAACCAGAGAATGAGATAGTTTAATGTCTCTTGTCTACTGTAGTTTTCTGAGGGTTTCACTTGTATCGCGTGTGAATTGCACACTCTGTTTTTTGTTTTAGTTTTTGCCTAATTGTTTTAGTTTTTGCAACATTTTCATGCGATACAAATGGGAAAACCTAAGAAATCGATGAAAACAATATTATTCCTAAGTCGTTTACACATTGCCGAGGACCGTAACTTCTACGACACTCCAACCCGATCCATAAAAATTATTGCGTAGTCAGTTTTTCATATTTATTCAGTCACGCACAATTTAAATTAGAATAAAATTAGGTAGGTACTTGAAGCATCTTTCAAGGTGGAATCAGATTTTTCTGTTTTAAGTTTAATATAGCGAGAAATTCCGATACTACTATAATTATGTATTCATCACTAGGAAGGATACTAATGGAGGAAAATATTTATGCCGAGTTAGTGAATATCTTCAACTTATCACTAAATAAATGCAAAATATTGTTGCTGGGATAGATCAGTTACGCAAAAAATAGTAATAATATTACAATTCCTATGTAAAATCCCCTAGAAAGGGAGGTAATAATTAAATTAATAAAAAAACTGGATCTGTAATAATGACAGAAATTATGACTAAATAATAAATGAAATGGCTAAAGAAGGAGGTAGCGCAACACGGCAAAACCCCCCAAAAACCAATAACGAAAATAAATGCTATTGTTTGGAATAGTGCCAGTTTTGCAAACCTTCTCTTCTCTTGGTATAAAAAACATAGCCCTTGAGGTAATTCTTGCAAAATAGTACTTTACAAAATAATAACATTACTTCTATCAGATGCATCACTTTCGATTGTCAATTGCATAGTATACATTGTACTTTTCAATTAATTACTGATAACTGGTGGATGCAATCTATTTGCCGAATATTATTGTAATAAGGGATTTGAAAAAACATTAGTACAGTGCCTTAAAACCGCAAAATTCAAATCATCCGAAAATAATTATTAGCTATTGTTTCAATAATTAAAATGTCACCACTTTATGCAATTACTATGTACGAGTTTGACGGGGTGCAGTGCTGTACGGTTTCCGAATGAATGGCTCACCGCGACCAAGCGCCGGATTCTGTATACAGATTATGGCACGCACCCGGAACCGACCCACCCGACCGATTTCATGAGCTGCATTCCCTCGGTCCGACTCAAAAGCTCGCAAAGGGAAATTCGCATTAAAGTACGCTGCGACGCGCTTCCCACGTCCGGCGCCCGCACTAGTTTCCCACCGCGCGTGGCTTAGAGCAGATATTGCTAATTGAAACTCGAATTATAATTAAACACAAATAGAAACTGCAAATCGAAATTTGAGCAAAGCAGCCGATATTGATTTAATTTTTCTGAATAAATTTGCGATGGCAGGGCACGTGGCTATGCAAAATGAACAACTTTAATATTGCACAAAAATAAATCTTAAAGTTATCTGTAATATAAAAATGAATCGCTAAATGTGTTGGTAACCGCAAATCTCGAGATCAGCTGAACCGATTCTTTTTTAGAATATTCCTTGAAGTACGAGGATGGTTCTTACGGAGAGAAAAATTAAGAAAATTGCTCAGAAAATTGGATAATTTCAGAAAACATGAGCATGTTGACAGTTCGCGTGTTTGAGAATGACATTTTGCAAAACATTGATTGTTCAATCAGGATTCTATTTTTGAAAATTTTTAAGATGCTAAATTTATTTAAAGTAGGTACTCCCCTAATAATTTGAATCGAATCAAGAATTTTAGATTATTTAAATAGGTACCTATGTTAGGTACCAAATTTAATATACATGAAAAATGGAAATTTGAATAAAAATTGTAAATGGTGGCATGCGGACTGTTTAAAAACTGAATGTACTGGGATTGAATATATGGAAAGCGGGAGGAGGGTTGGCGGGACGAGGTAGCGGGAAAGGGAAGAAGGAAGGCCGTGAAGGTGGAAGGGGAATGCGGGAGTGGAAGGGGACGTGTGAGGGGGGAGGGGAACTCGAGAGGGTGGTTACCGGGACGGGGGAAGGGGGGGGGAGTGGAGTGGGGAGAGGGAAGGTGGAGGTGACGGAGTGGGAACGCGAGAGGGGAAGAGGGCGCTGGAGAAGAAGGGGAGGCGAAAGGGGAACGGGACGAATGGGAAAGGACACTCGGGGAGAAACAATTTCTTTATTAAATGGTATAGCAACGCATGCCGGGACCAGCTTGTATTCAATAAAAATATTTGCTATCCAACTTATTTACTTTAAAAGAGATGCAATTTTAGGACTGTAACACATTTATATCACGCAAACGCTTTGTGGATTCTTTCATATTACCGAAATATTTTTGATATTGCGTTATTAATAATTATTAGTAAATAATTTAATTAATTATAAAAACTTTTTCCGTTATGTTGACAGAAATTATGACTAATTTCAATTTGGGAGGCGGGAAAGGGTACCGCCGCCCCGGGAACCTTTATTGGATAACCAACACCTCTGCCATAGGTCACCCCAAGTGGTTTGCTACATTTGGTATTTTAGCAGGGGTGCCCGGATTCATGGGGTGAGGTTTGTCTAGGTCTTGGAGGCGGATGACCAGGACACACTGAACCCCAGATTCCTACCCACCCTTTAAACCCTTTTACTACCCTTTTTGCCAAAATTTTTGGTTTATTTCGTCTTTGCCCTTTAATTAAAAAAAGCTATTGCTATTGCTTTCCATAGCAATAGCCGTTTCCTCGCGTGCCACCAATAGCAATTTTTTATACAAATTTCATAATGCCAGAGCTCACCGGCAGTTTTATAAAAAACATGTCCTGACAATAACGAACACACAAAAAAAGAATTATCCAATTTGGTGCAGTCGTTCGAAAGTTATGCGCTTAGCAACACATTCAGCGATTCACTTTAATCGGAGATGATATAAATTAGTGAAGATAGAAAGAGAGAGAGGTGCGAGCACACATTTTCTTTCTCTCTTTCTCTCATAGCCAGTTATGTTTCATATATCTAAGACATAGTGCAGACCTATTGTCTGTATCACACTGTAGGAGCAAGAGAGAGCAGTGCGCGCGCACATTTTCTTTCTCTCTTCCTATCGTATAGAAGGAACTAAAGAATTTTACTTCAGTTGTGTGGTCTAAAGAACACTCGTTTTTTAGACCACACAACTTCAAGTTTAGACCTCATTGTAATATTCAATCAATGTAGGTGATATTGAAAACTTTCATTGAAAATATGAAAAGCTACTACCAACGATTTATCTAATTGAGATGCTGAGACTTGCTTAAATCTCATGATTTTTATAGGTTTTGTTTTTTTCTATTTTCAAATTAACATTCTTTCATTGATAAAAATACAGTACAAATCTTTGTTTTATCCACTGCTCCTGATTCGATAATCCATATTTCATTCCGCCTGGCTTCACCGCCTCACCGAACTTCGGCTAAGAACTTAGCGAGTTCTTTGACCACCCTCTTTCTTCTATTATCTCCTAAGGATATTAATTTATCTTCCTCGCATTTCACGCTCTCCTCCTCACCCCTCCTTCACCGACCGATATAACTCAAAACTTTGCCGGCCAAACTCAGATTCAGCAGGCATACAAAAATTGTTACGAGTTACTATAATTTTATGAACCAGTTCACAGGATCGATTGAAAGCCATCAATTTCAATTGTAAATGTAGTGAATATTTATTTCCGAGTTTAAAAATCCAATAAATAACTTTAATTAGGTAGGTACCTAAGTCTGGGACGAATCTCGGCTACCGATTCAATGTTACATTGATATCATGACATGTGGCATCGTTCAGCAAGGACTCGAAACAGATTGTTGAGACATTCCTCCAATGATCTAACAAAAGATAGACAGTGACAATAATGAAGTACCGGCTATTTTAATGGCAATTTTAGTAAGTCAATCAGGTAAGGTTTTATCAAAAACTTTTTGTTGGTATTTGTTACTAACACCGAGATTATTAATATTTTGGCAAAATCTTGAACAAACAGTAAAGGGTCTCGTCTTCTATTTTAACAGGGCAATAGATATTCCAAAACCCCATAGATCATGATCGTGATATTAGCTAATTATTGAAAGTAGTCGCTCTGACCTACGCATTTCAGCACTCTCATATTAACAAAAGTATTAGCTGTTTCATTCATACATGTTTGTGCTTCTTTATGGTTTTTGGAGTCAACACGTCTTTACCACCGTTGTATTTGAGAGTCGATGAAACGGAAACGAGCGTCACTAAAAAGAGACAAACACATACATCTATAGAATGAAACAGAATGTTATTGGATAACTGTTCTCGCACACTCGGTTTTTTTTATATTTCTTGATATAAGTAACTTCTATTATTTACAGATATATTTAAACAAATCTAGGCCACCGAGTATTCAAACTAAATGCCATAAAACTAAACATACTAATTTTTGCATGCGTGGTTTAAAGTGGTATTCTATGGAAAAATTATTTCAGTTCAATGAACATTTATAATATAATATAGCATTAAAAAATGTACACTACTCTTCCAGACACAAGCTAATGCTTCCATGGAAGAGTGGTATTAACATATTTGAACATGAACATGTACGCAAATTATTACATTATCTAAATGTACATTATATTTTATATGGTAAAGTATGTAATATATTATTATTGTAAACATTTACTTTTTATCTAAATTATAAATAAATAATATTAACAAAGAAAAAAAAAAAAAATAATTTTTCGAATTGGAAATTGAAAAGTATAAATCAAATCAGACAAGCGAATCAGTAGGTAACAAAATTATTTTGTTAATTTACATTAATTATTTTAAATGTGTATTACTTTTATTTAAATGTTTGACAGATTTAAATCTGAATCACTAATGATTTTTAAAGTGTATTAACGGCGTTCAATAGAAATATAATCATGGATATCTCTCTAATTATTTAACCAAAAAAAATTAGAGAATGTAAATCACACGCGATGGAAGTGCCTTTCTTTTGCTTGTTTATTTTAAAGTGGTTTGAAGATTGAATATTGAATATTGATTTACAAAAACTAAAATGTTTATTTTTTTGGATTTCGTAGGATTCGAACCTCCGTCTGCTGAATTTCTCTGGCCGCTGAGATTGGCGACGCACTATACCGCTGCGCTATGGGACGCGCGCGGCGAGGCGCGAATTTACACATTACATACCGACGACCCTTAAGCGGTCAATGAGCGCAGACCTATCGCCGTTTCCGTTTTATATCTCAACCAATAGAATTGATGCTTCGCAGGTGCCACAGAGCGTCATTTCCGAATTCAATCTACCGGGGCTAAGGAAGTTTCACTTCAAAAAATGTATTAATAGCATTACTAGCTGACCCGGCCACGCGTTGATGATGTGGCTAATAAAAAACAACGTTATATACAGGATGGTTATCCAACCTTTATAACCACCGCCGTATTTGAGTTTATCGCGAAGAGACGGACAGATGCCGCGGAGGACTTTAATTTACTTATAACTATTTAAGTTTATAAGGATTAATACTGTATCCGTCTAAATAACTTTTCAATTACCGCAATGTACGTGACCATTTTTCAGAAGATAGAGTGGGTATAGTAAGCTGTCCGTAAAAGATAGATATATGCCTTTGTGGACTTTTTTGTAGATCTATAAAAGAGGAATATCCCACCATGCATTGTTTTGTTATATCCCCAAAGGATTAGGCAGCCTTTTCGATGAAAACTATTATGCGGCTTGACTTTTTCCGACACTTCTAACAATTATCATTATGTTTCAACCAATTTACACAAATCCTTGTCAAATTACATACCTAAATCTTCCTCACGAAACAATCAATGTATTGGTGAAAACCGCATGAAAATCCGTTCAGTAGTTTTCGAGTTTATCGCGAACAGACAGACAGACGACGCGGGGGACTTTAATTTATAATATGTAGAGATAAATAAAATTGACAATAAACATTAGCAGTAATAATTTCACAAATCCTAGAGTAATTATAACATTCTGTGATTTTTCACGGGTTTGCGATAGTCTATCACGAACCTCGCTATATTCAGAGTCATAGTTTTTCCTCTGTTGGTTATATAATATTGCAAGGCAAATTCAAGGTGGAGTTTTAAAAGCTTTGAGAATGATGTTTGTTTTGCAATTAGGCTGTTTACAGGTCCCACACCGGGTCGGGTGCCCGACCCCGAGGGGGAGATGGCCAGTTGGGCTGGCTGCCGAGAAACATAATTTTAAAACCCTATTTCGCTCAAAACCAGTTTTCTCTGCATAATTGAACAACCAAAATTTTAAATTAGGCAACGTGGTACGGATGATATTATAAACAATATAATGGCTAACTTATATGTAATTTATATTTAGTATTTTAATCTTACTAATAAACGTGTTTTAAATTTTACACAACTAATAAACAGGTATTTATCATACATTAAAGGGGGTAAGGTTTTCACTTTATTTGCATTTAAAAAAAAATCTGTAATTATAACATTTTTTTATGTGAATACTTCACACGAGTCTCAGCTGCTCCCATCTCGAGCCAGTGAGACTAGACTATGGTATCCCCAATTGTGGTATGTTGTGAGGTTAAAGGTAGTGGGAAGGGGAAGGCGGTGGGGAAGAGGAAGGTGGGGATGAACCTGGCTATTCAGATCTGGTCACCAAACACGGCTAAAGCCATTTAAAGCAACGTTTCAATTCTGAATGGTGGTCTTACAACAGGGCGATACTGAGAGTATCTTCCACATGTCGAGAGTATTGTTTCAAAATTTCAAGTAAATCGGAGCAAAACAAACGAAGATACAGCATTTCAAGCGACTGGCCCTCATGCTCTTTAAATCCGATCCTTTTGAAATTTTGTACACTATTTCTAGACGTAAACCAACAGATAATCAGAGTCATATTATAATAACAAATTCGCCGAGTTTTTCACTTCAAAATACCGAAAAAAAATATTTTAAAAACTCCCTCTGACTACCTGACTGACTTCTACTTTTAAAAGCATTTCGACTGGCGCCTCCGGAGTTTCTCTCTCACGGACTTATTTATAGAAATTTTTAATTGAAATTTTTTTCAAAGATACTTCAGATATTATACTATAACGTGTATATTAAAGAAATAAACCAACATTATTCGTTTCTTCAAAAAAAATCATTAAAATATGCCATTTTCGCCTTTAAAACCTTACCCCCTCCCTTAATGTATTAGTATTAGTAATTATAATTGTATTAGTAAGGCTTTAGTGACTATTAGTTTTCATATCGACGCACGACAGTGGAAAGGCAGAGTGACTAACAAGTCATTTTTTTCCAGCTGTATTCATTTGCAGCTGTGGCATTTCAGCTATTAGTCATTTTGCCTTTCCACCATCGAAATCGTCGATTTTTTAAAAGTGAAACTTTTTTAACACCGTTGTGATTTGAAACGGAAAAACGGATACACAAAAAAGAGACAAATACATACATCTATAGGATCTAGCCTGCGAGAGAATGACATAGAATGAAACCTTACCTACGTACAGTACCTACGAAGCGTCGCGCTGTTAAGCGCAGGCTGCGCGCATTGGCGGCTTTGATTATGAGCTTATTTTTCAAGGCTCCCATTGGTTGAGATTGTGTGGATGAAAGTTTCACCAACCGCGTGTGAATTGCACTCGATTTTTTTTATGTTACAAATAATCTTTTTCTATTGTTTATTTCTTGTACATTGTAGGTACACACCTCTCCACGAATAAATATATTTTTTTTCGTAATAGATGAATATACTCTCAAAAGAGCTCTGATATAAGTGATAGAGACTAAAATTCATTCAAACTTCACTTAAAATGACGTTTAATGTGTTAAGTGACCAGGTATCTAAATATCAAGGCATTTCTGACATATCCTTTTCTCTTCTCCTTCCTCCACTTCCTCCAGTTTCATAACAATTTATTGGATAACCAGCACCACTGCCATAGGTTATCCCAAGTGGTTCGCTACGTTTGGTGACTTAGTAGGGGTTCCCGGGTTCAAGGGATGAGATTTGTCCAGGTCTTGAAGGCGGATGCGTCTGCCCAACTGCTGCGTGGCAGGCCGGATCGAGAGAGACTGGTTGAGGGAGGAATTTTGACCTTTCCAGTTGGACTCTCTCGATCCATCGCCTTGCAGCACAGTTGTAGGGATGGATTCACATGCCCGCCACTCCTGGACCCTCTGATCCCCAGATTCCTACCTACCCCTCAAACCTTTTTCATTCCCAGAACTTCCTATCCTTCCCTTCCTTAAGAAGACGTTGACACATAGCATCCCCTAAGATGACATAGGCCCTGAGGAAAATTGATATCCTCAGGGCCTCCTGTGTGGAGCTAATGTAAAAAAAAAAATTATTACATTGAAAATTGTTCCGAAAAACTAGGATCTCTTGAAGACCAATGCTCGGTCCCTCTCCACCTCAAAAAAGCACTCAGCACTACATCAGGGTATCTAGCATGGTCATCGATATAGGTTTTATCGAAAATGTCGGTAACTTGTCATCGCTCCCGAGCACGACTGCAGGCCGCTAACGAACAAACAACAGTTCACAACAACTAAGAGTTCCTAATTTATTTGACGTGAACTGTTGTTTTTTTCGTTGGTTACTTGCAGTCATTGACAATATTGGTAAATCCTTTATCGATCGACCATGCTAGGACCCCAGGAAGACTGAAACACCGTGATATTAGTTCGTCTTTACTCAAACAGTACCTGTCTTAAATTTGAAGGAGCTTCGGAAATTAGTTCATTCTCAGTCGTCCACTATTCCGCTTTATATCGTCACCGTTCACGGGAAGGCTGATTTATTCTACTCTTGGTCTTTTCTTCTTCATTCTTATATAGTCTTATACATTCTTATATAGTCTTATACATTCTTATATAGTCTTATACATTCTTATATAGTCCCAGGTCTTTTCTTCTTCATTCTATGAGTCTACTGTACTCTAGTTACTTCTGCAGATATTTCAAAATCACAAAAATGAAATAAACAACTCGTGGGAATTTCAACAGATCTTTTCAACCCCATTCATAAGACTCCGAGGGAGCAAAATGAACAAAAAGTATATTTTATTGTGATTGTATCACAAAGGAAAAATCTATTCTGGGAAAATCAGATAATATTGTGTTTATAAATTTGCAGAAATATATTTGCAATTGATGTTTATTAAATATTTAAATTTTTGAAATGAAACTTCTTTAGCACCGTTAGTGATTTGAAATTCGGATGAAACGGAAATGCCACAAATTTATTATTTGGCGGTCATCGGTGCTAATGTAAAGCGGTAAATTCGCACCTCGGAGCGTGCCTCTCAGCGCAGTGGGCAAGGCGCCTGACAAGTCTCAGCGGCCAGAGAGGCAGACTTCAAGCGAACGGAGGTTCGAATCCTACGAAATGCATAATTTTTATTTTTGTGAAATCAGTATCCAATCTTTAAACCATTTTAAAATAAACAGGCAAAACGTGGGTGAATTACGCAATCTGATTTTTTCATTGAGTAGGTTGGTTTGATTAGGCTGATTTGTGTTGGATTATTGGATTAGTTTATACGTGCCATATCGGCCCCCTTTAAAACAATTTGAATTGGTGAACGGATGAAAGCAAAGACGTTGACAAACATTTATTAAGGACGGATTTTATTATCATGGGCCGGTTGCTTCACAGTACTTGAAAGTTACAGAACATGAATAGGACTGTGAAATCCCGTGAAACAACCGGTCCTAACATTTAGTTCTACTGAAATAGCCAAAGTAATAATGTATAATGGTGGGCGGTTACCATTTTCATCAGTATTTGATGTTCACAATATCATTACCTAACGCATTTTCTGAAATTTTGTTTATTTTGGATTGAAGGTTTGAAGATTAGATACTGATTAAAAAAAAAAAAAAAAATTATTTGGTAGGTTTCGAACCTCCGTTTGCTGGATGTCTCTCTGGGCGTTGAGAGGCGCTATTGGAGGCCCGTGCGTAGTCGTGAATTTACCGCATTATATTAGAACAGATGATCGTCAAATAATAAATTTTGGTGACGCAGTTCAGTTTCGTCCGAATTTCAAATCGCTAACGAAAAGTTTCACATAAAAAAAAATCAGAGTTCACACGCGGTAGAAGTGAAAGCTTCAGAAAAATAAAGTAGACAAGATCGGGGGAGCACCGCACAAAGAGGAGACCGATAGGCTACGAAGCACCGCACAAAGTAAAGACCGATTAGTCTAGCTCATTCTCCTACAGGCTACATCCTATGGATGTATGTGTTTATCTCTTTTTAGTGTCGCTATTTTTCGTTTCATCGACTTTCAAATCTCAACGGTGCAAGAAAAGTTTTCACTTCAATAATATTAAAGTATATAAAATGATTGCAAGAAATCTATCTATATTATCAAAAGTCTGTCTATCCTTTTAAAAATCTATCTACGCTTTACTATAAGGTATCAAAGGCAGGAATCAAACCAGACTACATAGTGAAAATGTTATCTTCATTTGACGGAAACATGTAGATCCACATGTGAACGATACTCATTCAAGTTTGTGTTAGTGTGACCCTCTTGGTATAAATCACAAAAGTGGCAATCAGTGCTGTCTATTTATTTTTATTTTATTTTTTATTTTAGTTTATTAAGGAAACAAACAGTTATACATATTTTCATAATAGAGTAACATATTACATGGTTGCATTAACCAGCGAAGTTTCCGCTAAAATTTATAATTTATGTATATATAAACAATAAACATAGATTAAAACATAAAAGAAATCATAAAGTGGTAGAAAAAAATGAAAAATATATATACGTACAACAGAAATGAAAAAAATACACAAATTAAAGCATGTGGGATATGTAAATCATCCAAATATTATTATTATTATAAAAAGAAGTAAAACCAACATAATGAAAATGAAAAAAAAAATAACATACAGCAGGGGTGGAGAGTTCATAATTAACAATTTGTTTTGGTTTTTTCTATTATGAATTTAATAAATTGGCCTGAGGACAAATGGAAAATATCAGCGTCGTAAAAGATATCATTGTATTTTGTGCACGTCCTTCGGAGAAATGAATGTTGTGTGTAATTTGTTTTTGAGTGTGGGATGTGGAATAGTTGGTTTGACCTTGTGTTTCTTATTGGACAGTGGAAATTAATGTGTTCTAGAAGATAGTTGTTGTCAACAACGTTGTTAATGATTTTGGATAGGATTTTCTGGTCGGATATATTTCTTCTATCTTCTAAGGTTGATAAATTATGGAATGTTAATGAGTCTTTTAGGCTTTCTGATGTTCGAAAGGATTTAAAGTCTAGGTGTTTCAGTATCTTTTTTTAAATTCTTTCTAACCTTTCAATGTTAACTTTGTATTGGGGATTCCATATGACTGACCCGAATTTTAATATTGAGCGAACAAAAAAGACATACAATATTTTGATTATGTGTGGTGACCTGAATGGTTTTGTCACTCTTATGATGAATCCTAGAAGTTTGTATGCCCTGTCACAGATGGAATTTATATGTGTTCGGAAAGACATTCCGGAGTCCATAATTATTCCTAAGTCCTTAACTTCACAACATCTTTTTATCTCTACGTATTGATTTTGTACGAAAATATTAGGGGGTTTGTGCTTTTGGTGAATGATATTGTGTTACATTTTTCTAGGTTAAGGAACAGTTGGTTGTTCGCACAATATATTCCAAGTCTATTAATATCATCTTGCAATTCTAGGCTGTCATCAATATTAGTGATTTTTTTGTAAATTTTAGTGTCATCAGCAAAAATTTGGAATTTGGAATTTTTAAAGCATTCACTCATATCATTGATATATAAAATAAACAAGAGAGGTCCGAGATGTGATCCTTGCGGGATTCCTGAAGGTATATTGAAGGAGAAAAAAAGGTATACGGGAGGAGAAACCCTTAGCTCTAACTGCTTGACTTCTGTTTGTCACATACGATTTGATCCATCTGAGAAGGTCACCATTAATCCCGATTTTTGACAGTTTCTTCAGAAGCAGTTCAATGTTAATTTTATCAAAGGCTTTTGAAAAATCCGTATAGATAGAGTCCACTTGATTTTTACCACCCATAGAATTTAAAATAAAATCTGTGTATTCCAGAAGGTTTGTCTCGACCGACCGTTTTCTGAAAAAGCCGTGTTGATTTTTAGATATGATTGTTTGTACTGCTGGAAAAAGTTGATCAAGAACTATGTTTTCCATGATCTTGCTGACAATTGGGAGTTTGGAGATAGGCCTGTAGTCGGTGATGTTATTTTTGTCCCCGCTTTTGTGGATTGGTGTAATGAGTGCTTGTTTCCAGACGTTGGGGAAGTTGCCTTCTTCAAACGACATTTTGAATAACAAGGAGAGAGGATAAGCCAATTGGTCCCGGCATTTTACATAAAATATGGATGGAATTAAATCAGATCCCGCACTTTTATTCGGATCAAGTTATTTATATACCTCTAACAGTGGAACATCAGTAACGAAATAATTATCATTACATTATTTTGGCTTTTTAGTGACGCAATATTGTGCGGTCGAAAAAAACCCGGATTTTATTTATATAACCCAGTAAAATGCATAAATAAAGTGGTTATTTGGATATTTGACATGGGTTAGGTAATTCCAACCAACATCGATAAAGCAGCTTAGCAATTCTGAGCGAAAACTTATCACGACCGTTGGATTAAGTGGTATTTTTCCTACTGCCTACCCTGATAAAAAAAATCTGTGCATGTCGCTGGATGTTTTGTATGTACGTAAATAACGTCATTTGTTATCCTATCCTGTTATTTTTATTAAATTATTATAATGTTATGAGGACGAAAGTTTGTATGTTTGTTACTCTTTCACGCAAAAAAATACTGAATGGACTTTAAAAATTCTTTCACTAATAGAAAGCTACATTATTTGCGAGTAATATAGGCGGTATATATTGGGAAGCTCTGGCGTTATGAATATGCTCTGGCGTTATGAAATTATTTATTATACTTTTATTGTTAGGACGAAAAGCAAGGCGTTGCTAAGTAATTGTTTGACGTGCGCTGTCATTTTGTTATTTGTTTAGGCTACTATGGAGATCCATTTGATAGTTAAAACCGTATTAATATTATAATTGCGAAACTGAGTTTGTTTGATCGTTACGCTTTAATAGGTGGCACGCGAGCTGTTCGAAAAATGAATGTAACGGGTACGGAGGGGATGGTAAGGGGCGCGGGGGTGGTGGTGGTGAGGGGGGGGGAGTGGTGTGGAAACCCCCCTAATGCTATCCGAGCGAAGCCGGGGGCAACAGCTAGTGTATTTATAAGGTTACTACTGGCCAGTCACTTGTAAAACCCTTGAATCTATTGGTAATAGGTATGTAATGAGTAAAGACCGGATTATTATGCAAATGCATATTTACACCCTTTTCAGCGGTAGTTGCATATTTTAGCAAAAAATTTGAGATCTTGCATATTTACGCCCGATCTCGTTCATCGTTCAGATGCCTCACATAGTGACACTATAAAAGTCATATAGCTAAGCGGGCGACTAGCAAACTGATTGCTCCGGCCGCCCTTCACCTTAGTATAAAAACGCTCGACACTCATGGATTGGCGTTGAATAAACCTACTCAGGTTATGAAGAAAATTCGCCTTATGAATTCCTCGTTGCCAAACCTATGCCCGAGTTAACTCAAAGAAAAGTTTGAAAACTTTCTGAAAATATAACCCAGGGTTTAAACCCATGTGCCAAATTGATAGCTTCATCAACGGGGCAGGTGAAATTTTGCCCGGCACAAAAAGTTAAAAAATTACACCTAAATTCAAATTTTGTCCAGTCACATCAGTAGACATAGAACGCACCTTTTCCGCTTACAAAAATATATCAAGTGATCGTAGACACAATTTGTCTACAGAACACTTAGAACAGTAGGTACTTAGTCATATACATTTTTAAATGTAAATTGTAAATTTCATTGTTAAATACATTTCGTAATTGATATTTTCGAAAATACGATTGTTATTACTTACTAAAATAAAAAAAAAGTATATAAAAATACGACTCCCTGTGTTATTTTATATTGCATATTTTGGCCCTTTTATGGATTTTCGTGCATATTTCAGCTATTTTTATTGCATATTTGCATACATATTTTGGGCTGTTTTTGTTGCATATAATCCGGTCTTTAGTAATGAGTAATGACATTGGGAATAATCTTCTACAATAAATGTTTGAAAAAAAACATTTTTTTTAATCATACACTTCAGATCTCTTAATTAAGAAAATCTGTATACTGTCGCCGAAGTGATGAAATTTACGTACACAATACAGCAGTTTTTAGTTAGTCAACACAACGTCTTTTAAATTGAGTCATATTACTCTGAAGTGTCCATATCCACACTGTCAAAAACAAGACAAGACGTCAAAATATATATTTTTTAATATAAAAAACTTGTTTGATGGCCTAACAGCGACAAAGAAAAGAAAAACGATGATGTTAATGTAAAATTTTCTTCGTTTAAATTCACTTTTAATTTCATTGTTAATTTATTATTTATCCTATTCCGTTAATCTTTCATTCACTTTTTTAAATTTGTATGTATAATATATTTATACTCTTTGTGAGTTTGCAATAAACTTCCCAAATTAAATAAATTATTGTTATTATTATTAAAACAATTCGAAATAAAAAAAAAATCAGAGTGGGAGACCGATTATCTCATTCTCTCGCAGGCTAAATCCTATAGATGCACGTGTTTGTCTCTTTTTAGTGTCACTTTTTCGTTTTCATTTCAAAAATTATAAGTGATCAATCCGGTAAGTACTAATAAATTTCACCAATTATTTTATATTTTAATGAGGGGGGTTGGCGATAAATTTTGTTTTCCACGCTACGTAAACAACTTAAAGGGGAGTGTGCCGTAGTTTGAATAGTAGCCCCGCCCGCACCCGCGCCGTTATGAAAATAAGTTCATTATTGGAAAGGGAAACTTTGTTGTGGAAAACTGAGGATAACCGGCAAAATATAATTATCTCCGCATATATCACGACGAAAACTTAAGGAAAGATCTCATTATTTTCCTTAATAGCGAAGGATACATCAAACAAAGTACTGCACAAATGGATAACTGAATATATGGCTAGTCGCATACAAGTAGGTACATTATCACAAGCATTATGTTAATAAAAAATAAATTTAAAATGTGGAACAACACGCCAAAGAAATTCTACAAGGCGTGGAAGTAATAATAATCGGTACAAAATAATGAATAAGTTAGATCGGAATGCTTTGAATTATGTTACATTTGACTGACTATCAAATCGACAATCAACGATCTTGATTTTTTTACATGTGTCGTTGTGCACCATCCTACATTTCAGAACATCGTGAAAGCTTGATAATTTGATCAAAAGCTCAAAATAAATAAATTCCCTCAGGACCTATGTCATCTTAGGGGATTCTGTGTGGAGGGTATTTTTAAGGAAGGAAAGGATAGAGAGTTCTGGTAAGAAAAAAGGTATGAGAGGAATCTGGGGGTCAGTGTGTCCAGGAGTGACGGATGTAAGAATTCATCCCTCCAACTGCGGTGCAAGACGATGGTTCGAGAGCGTCCGGCTGGAAAGGTCAAAAGACCTCCATAAACCAGTCTCTCTCGATCTGGCCCACCACGCAGCAGTTGGGCAGACGCATCCGACGCCAAGACCTAGACAAACCTCACCCCACGATTCACTTCTTTAAAAAAACGAGTGTGCTTTAGACCACACGACTGAAGTCAAACTTCACTATCTTATATCTCCTCTCAACTTCCGTTCGCCTCGCCCGATCACATAATACTTTTCATAATGCTCTCGTCACGCATTCACAAGCTTACTCCCCAAGTCAAGCGTGCGTAAAGAAGTTTTACTTAAAAATGTGATGTAAATTTTAAC
Source organism: Limnephilus marmoratus (assembly GCA_917880885.1). NCBI lineage: Eukaryota > Metazoa > Arthropoda > Insecta > Trichoptera > Limnephilidae > Limnephilus > Limnephilus marmoratus. Next base: position 36,351,015 of record OU862920.1, on the reverse strand, counting down.
AACTCGCGCACGTCCCATATGAAATTTTTTACTATGTATATCTAATTTCATGTTTTTAATAATAAATATTTTCTTTTCTTTTCCAGGTAGGATTACATTTCAGTATATGCTCTCCCTCAACGCAAGTCTGTGGTAAGTACAAACATAAAAATTAAAAAAATAATAATAGTATTAATGGGTAGCAATTTTCTTGCTTTCTTTTGAAGGATGGAGTGAAATCGTATCGAATTAAAAAAAATATATTGGCAAGCACTTATTATAAAATGGAACATCATTATCCAACCACATCAATATAAAATTCGCTTGTATACATTTAGAGACCTGTATTTTGTATTAGTCATTATAATAGGGGGATATTAGTCATTGTCAAAGGCACGTTAATAAGGTCCATTATAGCATCGTATAAACATTATGATAGTAAGTTAATAGAACCCCCCCCCCCCCCCATCCCCTCCGTCCCGACATTGATTTCTTCCGTCCTGGCTCCCCTCCGGTGACATCGTACGTGCTCCTCGCCGAGGTTAAGAGATAAGAAAAAATCCTGACATCACGTTCCGAGTTCCGAGCACCGGAGATGCGCGCGTTTGTAGGTATAACATATACCTACGGCGTTAGGGAATAAAAACAATGATTTGACGCCTGCGCGTGGCACTATTCCCAAAATATTCTCGAATCCCTAAGCACCAACCACAATCATACAAAATATATCTGAGCAGTTAAACCACGTAAAAAGGAACTAAATACGATTACATTTGTAAAATAAATTTCGCTCGGTTCTTCGATCCCTTTTGAAGTTTTTTTATGGCTTGTATTGCTCACACATACAGCTGAGTTCTTTCGCTGTCCGAAATTCTGTTCCTGACAAGAATTTTAGGCTACTTGTCTCTTTCTCCTCGCTTTTCTCGCTTTTGTCGATTTCTCCCTGTATCCTCGCTTTTCTTCAGATGGCCACGTGTTCTTTAAAGGGAAAGCGTTAAGTCCTTATTTACTCACAAATAAAGCGTCTTGTTGGCTAAATTACTTTTCAGTTTGGATTTATTCTTCTTTTTTGATTATGTATCTCTGCATTGTGAAACTTTCGTTGCCAAACTTATCAATTCTAATACCGTACAAAATTATTTTCTTTAACGAAATCAATATCAGAAGTTTCTCAAATTTATGCCAACCGTGTAAAAAATTCTAGTTTACGATTTTTCGTATTGAACTCCTTCATTGAAACGAGAAATTCAATGAAACCCAAATATATTGATTGAAGTGATAAGAACCATTTGATATCTAATTTACCTCCTGATAACTAATTTACGAACTGTTAACATGACGTTTTAAAGTTATGTATTCAGATTGAAGTGAAATTTACATTATTAAAAAATTACAGTGCATTAGTATCTGCACAAAACCTTTAATAATTATTATTATTATGATAAGTTGGTGGCATTCGATATTATATTAAATTGTCGATGACACACGGCGAGTTTACAAGCTACTATCTGGGAAAATCACTATCTGTTAGTAAACTCACTCAGTGTCATCGTGTTACTTGCTAACTAGCAGATTGTTGACAATCTACGAAAAAAAGTTGAAAGGTCGTCAACTTTGCTCGCCTAAGCGCTTGCTCCGCTTGCTCGTGATTGATTTATTTATGTTTCCAACATGGCTTCCAATAAACAGCTGATTTCGACTGTCAAACATCTGAAGAATTTGTTCACGCAGGCGTCGTTATTTTTGTTACTGGCGCTAGTAGCGACCTCAGTTTCCTACGCTTCTGAGCGAGTGGACTGTTTTGTGTGTCATCATGACAATCTCACTCGCCAATTTACCCGCTTTTAAACTTAGTAGATAGTAGCTTGTAAACTCGCCCTGTGTCATCGACGCTTTAGGTAGGTAGAAAAATTTAAATTTGAAACATTTGCTGCTTTCATGAAACTAACATGCAGGCATCGACATACATATATGTAAAATTTAATGTATCTGTTAATGTGTTTATACCTACACCCTTTTGACACGGTGACTATAGTGGTAACGCAACACGATCACTTGAAATTGGGTTTTCATATCGAGCGTTCGATTACTTATCGTCAACAAGCAAAAAGTACATATTTTGGGTTCATTATGTAGGTACGTTACAATGAAAGTTGAGATTTCGGTGTTCTGTTGCTGACGGAAGTGGAAGAGAACAACAGGGCATGAAACATCACGATAATTAAAATTTAATCCCATAAAGGATCCGAGGTTATACGATGCATTTAATTCTTGTCATATTTTGTCTAAATTTTGTCATTCGTATTTCAGAGAATATTTTAGTAATTTTCGAGTGCTTGGAGAACGACACAAGTAGTGTAGGTAGGTACCTATCTATTTTATATGTAATTTTTACATCGCCGATCTGTCTGATGCTAGCTAAAGTAATTGAAGTTTAACCCTTGATTTAGCACTACAATAACTTTTCTACTTTATAAAGGCTTAGGGCTTAAAGTATTATTGATATGTAATATAAAATACCATACATTTAATTTATTTTGACTTCAGTAAAGTGGATTAATACATACCTATACGTTAATTTGTTTATAAAAATATCGTAAAGGTTTTCTGCTTGATTAAGTAAAAAAAAAATTGTTTTTAATGTTTCTGTGTTTCTTAACTTGCGAATTATTGGTTAATACTGTTACACAGTCTTAACACAGTTTTCTGTGACAATGAAAGTATTGGATGCATTTTTTATATTTCAATATATATATTCATCACTATACCTACTCTTCAATTAGACCCAGCTGTTTCGAAGAAATTCACCTGTGAAAAATCGAATAGATATTCAGCGCTATTTTTTTTACAGTCGAAAGGTACCTACCCGTTAAATACCGATTCTAAGTCCGTTTCAACAGAAGATGACAACAATCATTTTGTTAAGCTTTAAAGCTGAAACGCACCTAGAATTAGCGTGTAACGGGAAACTTTCGAATGTCAAAAAAAAATGGCACTTAGACCTTTTGATGACACTGTTTGATTTGTATTTCTCCGAAAGAACTTGGACTTGTAAATAATAATTATTTTTTGTAAATTGAACTCCATCGATCATGTGCTCTCCCTAAGCTACCCTAACGGTCACTAGGTCTCTAGAACTTCGACCACCGCACCTAGAATTGTTTGGCGTAGGTATCAATCTTCGGACTTCCGAATCGAATTTATCTACCAATACTCAACCCAGTGGCCCTCCCAAAAAGTCCTAACTGTTTTTTTAGGGTGGCAAATAATGTTATTCAGGCCCCCGGTTAATTGGCCATTACTTTAATTGAATCTTTGTTTCAATCGTTTAATGAACAATTTATTTTTTATACTTACCTAAATTGGGCCAGGGGTGCCCACTTCGTGGCAGTGGAGGCTGGTGCCTTTTTTCATTCTAAATTTTGAAATAGGTATCTATGTTAAAAAAATTAGCATGTTTTTTTAGAGAGATTCATGTAATAAATAATTAACTTGATGAATTTAATGAAAGAATTTTTTCGGCAACAATAATATTTCAGCAGGTACGATGAAAAACTAACGTACCGGCTCTGCCCAGTGAGTGCCGGTGGGTAGCTAAGTAAGTTTGCATGTTTCTAGCAGGAATTTGAATTCGAGACCTTCCGCAATTAAATTTTTAAAAATAATTTAATGCAGTGAAGCTATAGTATATAGCTATACAGGGTGTCCGGGGGTAAAGTGCATTAACTTCGGGAGGTGATTCTACACGATGGTAGAAGTAAAAAAGATAAATAACTTTTTTTGAAATTCCAACATTTTTTTTCCCATACAAAAAGATCTACCTACTAAAAATCCTTAGTGTGAGGTACGATCTTACTTGCCGGGAGCCTGCCGGGCACTATCGTGGCAACAATAAATGGTGGTGATTGGCCCGTATCATAACAGCGGAAAATAATAAAGCTGGCCGCGCACGCCGGTCAAATCTTACGTTTTTACCACAAAACTACCCCTAAAAGTTGGAATTTCGAAAAAAGTTATTTATCTTTTTTACTTACACTATCATGTAGAATCACCTCCCGAAGTTAATGCACTTTACCCCCGGACACCCTGTATACATAAAGCAAAGTTTAAAACCTTTTTAAAGCAATGAAAATAGAATCCTCGCTCAGTAAGAACAATCGACACAGAATATAAATCCAATGAAATAAAGTAGGTAACCCAGTTTCCATCAGAATGTTCGTTAGTGGATATTTCAACAGTATCGATTTCCTGTGACGATACATCCCTCAATAATAAGTGTACCAATTTGCAGATCTACGCCTATCTACTTTCTCTCAATAATTTTTGAAATCCCTTCACTTTATTTTTTTTGTCAAGGTGGTGTCGTAGGAATATCAATTTTGAAAATACAGGATTGCGCGAAGTCATAATGGAATTATACTTCCCTCAGCATAATGCAATATTGTAGAGAATGAAGAGGATTTACCAATCGTGGAACAAAGACGGGTGAAGCTTTGAGCGTGTTCACATAATTTCTATCAAGTTCATTACGCGTTCTTTGATTGAGCCTTCGTTTTGCATTGTTGGTCCAACGGAGTGATTGATTCTAGGGTTCAGTAAACTTTTTTTGTAAATGGGTCGTCTATTAATCACATAATAGACGACCATAACTTTTTAACACCCCCTTCCCCCCCCCCGTGGTGATATGTGGTGAGGTTTTAGGCTAACCCTCCCCACCAAAATCACGTGTATTTTTTAGTACAAAGTATTGTGAAATTTTCAGAATATTATCACGAAAAATAAATACACGTGATATCTCATTAACCCCCCCCCCCCCCCCCCTGGTGATATTTCGTGATTTTTTCCGAACCCCTCCCCCCCCCCCCCTTTCGAGCCTTACGTGATTAATGGACGACCCCAAAGGGCCATTCCGAATAAAAAAAGAGTGTGCAATTCACACGCGGTAAAAGTGAAACCTTCAGAAAACAAAGTAGTCAAGAGTGGGAAAGATACGAAGCATCGCTCAAGGAGGAGACCGAAAGACTACGAAGCACCACACAAAGACTATACACTTTCTTATTCTCTCGCTGGCTAAATCCTATTCTATCGATATATTGGCCAGATCTAAAACTTTTTGTAAAGCTGGATTATATATTTCAATAAATTTACACAAAACTTTGACAAATTACATTCAATTTCAAAATTGGCTTAAAATCAACTCGCTTACCCTTAACATAAGCAAAACTAAATATATAACTATTTCAATGAAGTCAAGGAGCCAACCAGCAAAATCACTAGAGCTAAAACTACACGAATGCCGTAGAAACAATGTTCAATGTCACTGCCCAGTCGTAGAAAAAACACAAAACATAAAATATTAGATGGGACCTACACATCAAACGTATTACTGAAAAACTCACAAGCCTTATGTATTTCTTTAAAAATCTTAGAAATGTGGTAAAGAAAAAGGAATTGAAAAAGGTTTACTACGCGTTATGTCATTCTCGAATTGAATATGGATTTACAGGATGCGGATCTACTACACCACATAAATACATACACAACCTAAATACAATTCAAAAAGGAATCATAAAGACCATACTGAAAGTACCTATTAGAACGCCTTCGATTGAAATTTTCAATAACTTTGACGTACCAAATGTACGACAAATATATGCCAAAAATATATTATCGAAACTATTCAAAAATACTGAATCCTCTATTAGACCGCGTATCAATCGAAACTACACTTATTTTGCAACTAAACTCCATACTATTCTTCCCCAAGACATAAAAGTAATAAAAAAATTTAATGAGTACAAATCAAGAATAAAAACATGGCTGAAAGAGATCAACGAAAACACTCTAATGAAAACACTAAAAACGACATAGAAGACAAATAAACTATAATTAAACAATTTTAGTCCGCCTCGGCACAGGAACCCCTAGTGAGGAGGATTAAGAAATACAATATCGTTACCTAACATAACCATTATATTTTGTATACTTATAGAATTATATTATATAGTCGTTTAATAAAAAAAATAAAAATAAATGAAAATAAACCTTCCTGAAGAATCACTCTATCGACGGGTGAAAATCGCATCAAAATCCGTTTACTGGTTTTTGAGTTTATCGGGAACAGACGCGGCGGAGTATTTTATGCACCAGATTTAAATGTCCGGGTTAAATTTTCCCCAAAAAAAAAAAAAAAAAAAAAAAAAAGGAAAAAAAGAAGGAAAAACTAAACCCTTTCACACACTTCCCCAAATGATCATCTAGTCAACCCACGCTATGCAATTGCACTATATAAGTATTATAAATACAAGAACAACATGTCAACCTACTAGAGACCAAATGGGAATATAATTCACCGACTCCAGATATTTTCATATCAGAGGGTTCGGCTCTGTGGCATTTCTAATTGAACCTATAAATCCTACCGATCCCTCAATATAAATATTTAAAAAATCCTTTGTAATCCTACATGTATTTAAAATGACTGATTTTTGCATTTTTATATACAAATTCTTTGACAAATCTAATATGCTTAAATTTTGAATCAGATTCCTAGGTATTATGCCAGTGGCCGAAATAACAAATGGCAATATTTTTATAGTCCGAGAATGCCAAATTCTTTTAATCTCATTTCCAGATGATTATTTCTCTCATTAAAAATATTTTTTTTTTATTGCGCTCTCCCTCCGTCTCCTTCTTTTCATTTCTCTGCTCTATACTTGAAAAATTAAATGCTCTACCTATTTAGGACTAATCATTCTTAAAGTCGTTATTTTTTTTACCGCAGAGACTAACCACGTAATCGCTTTAAACTGGCTTTAAACATGGCGTACTTTATGACAGATTTTAAACCACAAAAAATAATTACTCTCTCTCGAATATCAAAATAAAGTTGATTTAACGCCCATGCGCCAGCTACATAAACAAACAAAAACAAAAGTGTGCAATTTACACACGGTAAAAGTGAAACCTAAACTAAAGTAGACAAGAGTGGGGAAGCTATGAAACACCGTTCAAAGAGGAGACCGATAGGCTATGAAGCACCGCATAGAGAGTAGACAGATTATGCTATCTCATTCTCTCGCAGATCTGGTCACCAAAGACGCCTAAAGCCATTTTAAGCAACGTTTCATTTCTGAATGGTGGTCTTACACCAGGGCGATACTGAGAGTATCTTTCACTCTGGAACATTCCGCAAAATACTATATATTATCTTTAATGAATTAATTGTGAAACTACACAAATTAATCAAATAAAATGTATTTGCCCACGCCGAGATTCAATCCCACCACCTTCGGATTGCGAGTCAAGAGCCTTACCTTTAAACCACGCCGGTCGTCAACACCATAATTAAATACCTAAACATATTTAAAAACAGATATGATTTTGGATTTACACGGTCAAAAGTATTACAGTGATTTATTTTTGGGGTATTACTTGGTGTTGCGCTAAAGTCCTTCCTCAGACAAAGCGCTTGCGACACATGTCACATGTCCGTCATCTGTCGTCCCTGTCGTCATCGTTCCCTGTCCTTTTTTTTCATTAGCTCCACACAAGAGGCCCTGAGGAAAATAATTTCCTTCAAGGCCTATGTCATCTGTGTGGAGGATTTTTTTAAGGAAAGGAAAGAGAGGAAGTTCTGGGAAATAGTTATGAAGGGTGGGTAGAAATTTAGGGCGCAGTGTGTCCAGAAGTGACGGACGTATGAATCCTTCCCTCCAACCGCGGTGCCAGGCGATGGGTCGAGAGATTCCGGCTGTAGAGGGTAAAAACCTTCCTCAACCGGTCTCTCTCGATCCTGTCCACCACACGGAAGATGGGTAGACGTATCGGCCGTCAAGACCTGGACAAAACTCACCCCACGAACAGGCCCCCCCTCAGGCTATAAAGCACCGCACAAAGAGGAGACGATTATTCTATCACATTTTCTCGCTTGAAATGAGAATCAGAACACTATTTCTGGCTACTAAATGGGATACCAAGTAGGTACATACTTCACATTTAATAAACCCTTTTGCATTCCTTCATGTTTATTTTATTCCCCGAATAAATATACAGAGTCATAGAAATTTATTCCTCGAAGTTGTTGGTTGTGACGGAAGCTATCTGTCTTAGGACGTAATAAAATGTTTTAGAAACGCCGGAAGAATAATAATGAATGCATTGTAACAATAAGAAAAGTTTAGGGATTTCGCACCGGATGTGGAGGGGCTCGGTAGCTTTGCATTTTTGCTGGCTCGTGTATTTTTGTTATGGAAGTATTTAATCATAATAATAACAGCTAACTTGATTTATTTTTACGTTTAATAAGGCGTGTGGCAAAAAAAAATTGTGGCGGTAGATTACGCTTTCAGGTACAAATCGACACTCTTTTTACAATAGGGGATGTATTTTTTGTAGATATCAGAACCACACGCTATATTAACACCATGCTGGACATCATCCGTAGAGTTTATATAAAAAATATGTGTGCATTTCACATGCGGTAGAAGTGAATCCTTCAGAAAACTAAACTTCGAGAGAATGAGACGAATGCAGTGTCAGGAGTAGGATAATTTTATGGTTTATTTATTATAATATCGTTACCAAGTTGAAAAATTATTTAACATTTTATTCTACAAAGCACTCAATAAAGAGGAGGCCGATAGGCTACGTAGCACCGCACATAGAGAACACCGATTAGTCTATCTCATTCTCTCGCAGGCAATATCCTATGATGTTTTAGTGTCGCTCATTTACTTTTTTCGCTCGTTTAGAGTTTTAAATCACAATGGTGCTAAAAAAGTTTTCACTTCATTAAAGGTATGAGCAAGGAAACATACAAAATACATCATGGTTGAGTACTCCGAAAGGCAGTACTTTTGGTAATGGGCAGCTTGCTAACAATTGGAGACTACCACAACACGGGCATTAGCCTAGATGGTAGTCTAAAAACGACAATAAACTGTTAAATATAAAAGATTATTAAATAATAAATAAAAATAAATAATATACTTTTGAATGTACCTATAACTTTGTGGTTATCCATTATAGATAAATGAAACAATTTAACATTGTTTGAACCACTTTTATATTTGAGTAAATCCGACCGGTTTCAGAACGACCGTTCCTTCTTCAGGGCAAATGTATACTGATTTGACAGTTTTGAAATATGTATGGGAACAATGTATTATTATGGTAGGGCTAGAGCCGTTGCTAGGTATTAATGAAGAGTGGGTGGGTAAGGGAACATATCCATGATTGACTAAAATATTGACTAAAATAAGTTCAGGACCATGACAAATCATTAGCGACGATATTAAATGGTTAAAACGTGTTTTACTTTCCTAAATTTTAATTTTCCGGTAGGTGTGTTTGTAACTTTTTTTATGTTTTCTCTGTTCATTCCGACTTGCCTCTATTCTAATTTTTGCTGTTTCGCCTTGCCAACTTAATTATGAATAAAATGAACTAATATGTCTGGAACAAGTTCTAATAATACGGCTAAGTGGAAACTATTCCAGGATTTCGAGGACAAGCTTCACCACACTCGATGTAAATTATTCAAACCTTTCAGAACAACTCGAATTACTTCATAAATGTTAAGTCACGTGTACTGGCGATAATGAACAAGCCAGTGAGAGGCTGAAATACTAATACACCACGAAAAAAACCACATGGCACAAAACTACTGGAGAGGTGAACCGATGGAAGTGTGTTGTGCTCTGTTTGCCCATTTACTTTTTAAATTTGATCTAACTTTTTCAACCTATCAGAAATTTGTTCTTGAACAGATGATCTAAGTTCTTGACCTGTCCATCAGTTTTCTTTTAAAATTGGATATATCACACTTCTCAGCAAGGCACCCAACAAAGACCTACTTTTATTTATTCCCCGTTAAAATTTTGGCATGGTCAGAGTGAGTGCTAAAACTGGTTAAATTACGAAAAATTCTGAACTAAAACATTATTTGAAATGGCTGTGAGCAGATCTGAATAGCCAGGTAGATAATTCCATCTCCTTCGCTTTTCAGCAACACAATATTCTCCAGTTATTCCCCAAGGCTTTATAAATATCTTTTGATAAAGTCATGACCGTCCAGCTAAACAAAATTAGAACAATTTAAACAGAACATTAAAAACATAAAATGCCGTGCAACACTCTTGAGGCCAAAGCCATCCTTTTTAGGAGTATTTTCTGCTTGAACACACCTTATTCTGACTTATAGTGACTGCTAAAAGCATTCAAATTATGTTAAGAATGTACGTAACCCTTAATGCATATCAATATTTACTATTAAAACTTTATGTAATGTATACTCGTAAGTAGCTAACAGTCCATAACATAAGAAATATCATCGCTGTATACCACACTCAATACAAAGTACTCTGAAAATGTAAGCTACAATGATGACGATATCACTGGAATGATCTTTTATTATTTGCTTTCAAAAGATTTTAAAATCTTTTAGAGAAGCTACCACCAAACGGTTTCACTTGTTATTGTTAATTTTAACATGTTTTGACTCCCAACGAGAATGTTCTATAATAATTATTCTTTCTAACTTTTGCAGTGTATTGCTGTTACTGCCACATACATTGTACAATAGAGGTAGATTATCTCAGCACTGCCCTGTTGATGACACATGATACAATTCCTGATATTCTTTTTCTTCTGTTACTCTTTTCTATCAGAGGCTATCAGCAAAGGCAGTCCTGCTATTTAGATTACCTAGTAACAAATCATCAGATCTGCGTAACCTATAGAAGTATGGAAAAATAATACTATGGAGAGCGAAACAACAAAAACATTAGTTTATAAAGATTACCTCTGTGAAGTTACCCATTGATGAAAATATCCTGAATTAGAAAACTTTTAATTGCTTCCCCGATAATACTGTACGTTTTCTCAAAGGCCCATAAGAAAACTTCTGAAATAAACTTCCAAAAATGTATTTATTCTTTCGCAGACATCCAATGAGTTGAAACTTATTTCGTTTTTCATAAATATTGTTCCAATTTTTTAGAATAAATGGTTGTTTTATGACTTTCAGTAAATAATATACATATGTATATTTACATAAATCCTTATAATTTGTGAAAGCTCTTTTACTATTTAATATTTATAAGAAAATTTGTTTATTTTTTTCTTGCCATCTTCTTTCCGAGGTTGGCAATCTTCTCCCTGTACGCAGTAGCTTAGAACAACTCTCTGGAACTGCACTTGTAATAGTGGCGGAGAAGCCAACATCAACAACTGTGAACGGGTGTTTCTCTTGTGTCCGTGGAGTATCATGCACGTGCACCGGTGCACCTGGGATCAATGCTGCTAGCTCCTTGGAGCAAGCTCCATTATGATGCCTGTAGAACAGACTAAGCAACATTGCGTTGTTATATATATTTTCAAATCATCAGCGAAGAAGAACTTATACAACTTTAAACATATTAATCATAATAATATCATTTAACGAAATGAACTCCCACTTGTAGCTTCAAAAATTAAAGATTCAACAGAATTTATTTTAACACGAAGCTCTCTTTTACTGAGGTAACTTTTAATTCAACTTAATAAAGTACCTATCTATCCTCAATGCCTAACAGACTTTTGTATACAAGCATATGTCTCCTAACTTTGCCAAGAGCTTTGGAAAAAATCAGTGTATATGTAATCGTAATCACTAATCAGTTATATAATTAATAAATTATTATATTTTTGAATGTAGCTATTACTTTGTGGTTATCCATTAGAGAATAATGAAATAATTTTACTTTGTAAGCTTATAGCTTAAAGCTTAAAGCTTATACTAAAGTATAAGCTTTCCCTGACGAAGGAACGTTTGTTCCGAAACCGGTCGGATTTGCACATCAAATAAGTGGTTTATACAAAGTAAAATTATTTCATTATTTTTAATAAATTATTAAGTTACTTAGTGTAGATTTACGGCGATAAAGCCATGCTGGTTGGGTATAAAAATAGTAGTTCTTTGTTTTTGTTTAACGATTCAAAAAGTTTGGGACTAGCGGACAATTTGGTTGACAACATGGTCTGAAGTTTGACATGTAACTTTTATTTCCCTTTTTATAAAGATGCGATAAGTAGGTGTTTTCCTCTGACTTGGTAAAAAGTAATGCCCCTATTTTTTTCTCTCCTTTAATTGTCAAGAAATGAAAAAAGAAATTACATAGGTCGAAAACCACACTATTGGCGATTAATTTGTCACTTTTCAATATAATCTCCGTCCGTTTCCAAAGTTTTGATCCATCTTTTAACAAGGGTATGTATACCAACGTGGTAAAAAGCACGATCCTGCTTCCTAAGGCCATCCGCCATAGCTTTTGTTGGGCGAAAGACGTGCTTTAAGCTTTTTAAGGGTTATGACATAATGGACAGATTTTATTGTGCATCTCTGCTCCAAAAAATCAACCATAATCAAAACGTCTGCATCCCTAAACACTGTCGCCGTAACATTCCCTGCCGATCACACAGTTTTGAATTTTTTCGTCCTCCATTTATTGCCTCTTTGATCCAGGTTCCAAGAAACCCATGTTTCGTCTCCGGTTACACTTTTTGTGCAGTTGAATCACCGTACTCATTTTTCAGTCTTTCATGAATGCGAATAGGCATTTCACTTTCTGCATTCAAGAATTCAATCAGAGAACGCTGACTAATACGAACTTTGATACTGCAGTGCTACCACCTGTTGACATAGAAAGTTACTATTGCAGTAGATTGTAGATGCAAATTCAATTTTTTCATTTAACTTAATTAAAAAAAAAATAGGAGGCATTAGTTTTTGACTGACCCTAATAGTACATTTATATAATAGTGTAAGTCAAACTGTCGACACAAATTTTTAAATACATTTGGGGAAAACCGGTCCAGCAGATGTATTAGGATCTAATGCAGATTATTTAGTAACTAATTAGCGTCTATCTTGAAATGGAAAGATAAATTGGTAACCCCACTTTTTACTTAATCAGAAATTAAAATCGACCACAAAAGTAGTTCTTAGCCAGATGACTGATGAACGCATACAATTACGTAAATACACATTTATTTTAATATGCGATCATTTTGAAGACTGGGCAGGGACAGACAACATTCCGCGAGAAACAAACTGCATAATTATGTTTCTATAGATGTAAAACATGGATCGCGAGAAGCCGTAGTCAGCAAGCCAGCAGGCAGTAAGTCAATGGGAAGCAAGCCAGTAAACAGTAAAACAGTAAGCATTTGGCAGTGGGATGCCGGTAACTTAATATTTGGTCTCGCAATCACGAACAACGGTACTTCGTGTAGCCAACGTACATATAGCCGTATACGTAGTATTTTTTCCAGCCGCGCAACAATTTCTTTTAAATACACACAACGGATCCATTCAACCATAACGTGACTGTTCGTATTCCATTTCGGATGAAAAATATTTGTATGTTGTTTTGCCGTATTTTCTTCAATGGCCTCTGCAAGACGATGGAAATACAAATATTTTTTTTTGAAAGGCAGACGAGCTCGAAATTCGCAATCTTTATGATGAACTTTATGAAGTAATATTTGTGATATTTATGAAGTAATATTAAATTGTTCAATGCTCGTACATACATACACACATATACACATACTCACACACACACACACATACACACCTTCCCACTACATACATCACCGGGTAATTACTTAATATGCATACCATAAATAAGACACTACAATGAAACATATAATAGGTACCCACCATGAAATATATTATGTTTTTATAAATGGTAAATTTTTCACAAATGTATCTAACGGAACGTACCCGTACTACATGACCAACTTTTTGCAATTTTTAACCCCCCCCCCCCCCCCCCCGGTGACCAAAAACCTAAGCAACCCGTCGCTCATTTGTACCAAGCGTGGTATTTTGAAGACAACCCCCCCCCCCTAAACAGGTCACGTAGTATGGGTACGTTCCCTAATGTACTGTTTAAGTATCTGTTTATAAATAAAATAAAATAAAAAAATGAAAATATATTATCTATTTTAAAATTTATATTAAATAATATATGTATTTACGGGGCTAACTAAACTAAACTACGTAAAAATGTAATGGTATGTTGTAAACCATCTCTGGTTGTAATTATACATATTTCATATTTTTTATATTAGCTCCACACAGGAGGCCCTGAGGAAAAACATCCCTTCTTTGGGGATGCTGTGTGGAGGTTTTTTTTTGGGAAAATAAGTTCTGGGAAGGAAAAAGGTATGGGTAGGAATTTGGGGGTCAGTATGTGACGTCAAGAGTGACGAACGTCCATGCCTCTCATTGGGATAAGGCAATTTTACGAGAGAGTCCTGCTGGAGAGATTAAAATGTCTCCCTCATCCGGTCTCTTCCGATCAGGCCTACATCCGGACAAATCTCACCCCATGAACCCGGACACCCCGGCTAAGTCACCAAACGTAGCGAACCATTTAGGGTTACCTATGGCAGATGTGTTGGTAATCTTCTAAATGGTTCCCGGGGCGGCGATACCCATTCCCGCCACCCAAAATATAAATACCTATGGGAATTGTTGTATTGTTAAATACCTACATAATTAATTATTATAATGAGGACGTCTATAATTGATTTCTCAGTTTAGTAAATTGCACATATATAAACCTACCACATTGTTTACTATTGATTATTCATGAAATATAAACAAAAATTTTAACAAAACAAAAAACGACTTCAAAAAATGCACTAAAAAGTAAAAAAATAATTTCGTATTCTTCTACAACTTCATAATCAACTTACTTTTTCTAATCATCAATATGTAGGTACGATTGTTACTTTTGGAGTCGGTGTCAGTCAAGGTAGGTTTGTAACTACATACATAGTCATAGGTGAGGTGTGCTTGTATCGCACAAGCGACTTGACGAGGCGAGAGCGGAGCCGCGGCGGCGCGGAGAGCTGTCAAGTGAACCCGCCGGGCCGGGTACCTTTGCTGACACCGACTCCAAAAATAACAATCGTACCTACATATTGATGATTAGAAAAAGTAAGTTGATTATGAAGTTGTAGAAGAAAACGAAATTATTTTTTTACTTTATAGTGCATTTTTTGAAGTCGTTTTTTGTTTTGTTAAATTTTTTGTTTATTTTTTGATTTTTAGTGAATCTGAAGTACACTAACTAATTTGTCTGAATATGGGTAAACCTACTAAACGTACTGCTCATATGAGACAGACATAATTTGACCATAGCGACGTTAAGGTCAAATTAAGAGATTCGGCCGAGTTTCGTTAATTTGTCATGGATCCGATAATCAGAACCTAACAAAACTCTCATTAAATTACCCTTGAAGTACATCCTTTCCAATAAAAAAAGAATCATCGAAATCGGTTGGCGTGATATTGAGTTATTCGTCCATTTGTCGCGCACATACTTATGCAAATTTAAGACTTATATGGTTTTCTCATGGATGCTATTGTCGGAACTGGACCAAATTAAAATGGGACCACACGGGAAGCATCAGCTTTCAAATAAAAAAGGAATCATCAATATCGGTTCACCCAGTCAAAAGTTCTAGCGTAACAAACATAAAAAAAAAATAAAAAAAATAAAAAAATAAATACAGTCGAATTGAGAACCTCCTCCTTTTTGAAGTCGTTTAAAAATAAATAATATCGAGTGCAGTTTACTTAGAAGCGAAACTTTACCAAAACAATTTTACCATAATTTGAAAAGTGAGGTCGTAATAAAAGCGACCAATGAGTACAGACAAGCGTAATTTCCATTTTTTGTCTTAACCAATAGGAGCTTTTAAAATTGACATCATAATCAAAGCGGCCAATGAGCGCAGTTGATTCGTCGCAGGTGCAGTGTCATTTCTGTTTCATCCGAAATCTAAATCACAGCGCGGCTATAGAAGTCTCACTTCAATAAATAAAGCAGACATCAGCAATGAGGCGCAAACACCAAATACATTTAGTCAACAATGATGAAATTTAACTAGCGCTTTACGTCTTAAATTTTAACGTCAAAGCAACTATTGATATCATTTTCTTCTCGAGGTATGGAGCACTGAAATACCATTTAACTGTCTAAAATAAAATAAGGAATCATTTTGCTTTTGTCATTGGTTTTGCCCAATTTATCGACTGAAATGTAGTACATAACGGTCTTTATGGTCTGCCCACGCGAAAAAGCTTCAATGAAAACGGTTTTAATTATTTAATCATTGAAGACAATATTAGCGGCTTTCGATTGAAAAATTTTAACAGAAAGAATTTATTATTCTTTAAAAACATTATTATTATTGGACATCCATGGTTACAATTAATGAAGCTGTCATCATAGCACGCTTTTCACGTATCGTGGGAGCATACCTACATGTTCTTGTATTTTGAGGTCAAAAGTCATTTTACCCAGAACTGTTTTAAAATATACCTGCTTTCAGCGCCTTTTAGGAGAATTTTCACAAAAACGGTGCTTTATAAAAATATATATATATATATATATATATATATATATATATATATATTTTTTTTTTTTTATTAGTAATAGAAGGTACATAAATTACAAATAAATTTTATACAGTAATTAATTACATAGTAGAATATTTGATGTACCCCCATAATTAAGCAAGGCTTGTGTGTATGGGGGGGTGTTATTGTATTGCTTTTTTTATATCATTCAGTTTAAGTTTTCAGCATAATTTTTTAGGTGAGTTTTAAAACTTTTTATATTGGTATTCATGTTTCTAATTTTTTCTGGTAATGAATTAAAAAATTTTGCTCCGAGATATTTATGACTCAATTGTCTAATTTTTTTTTTACATTTTGGGATAAATGATAAATAAAAAAAAATCATAAATGATCCAATTACTATCATTATTACTTTAAAAATATTTCGTTATATTTGAAAGAAAAACTTAACGGATTTAAATGAGATTTTTGAAATGAGTAGGTATACTTATATATTTTTTTTACATTCGTGTACTCATATGTTTAAAAAAATACTTACATCGAAATTTCATATATACATCGTTTATTGAAATCTAGTTTTGGTTTTGATAAGGTTAAATCGCGTGCTGAGTGCAAAGCACTTAACCTGCATAATGTTCATTTGCAAAAACGCTACTAAGCCCAGTTGACCTGCAGTTATTCTTCGAGCTGAAACAAGACTAGAAATGATTTGTTTGAAAATTCAAATTCAAAACGACGTGCCAAAAAATAAAAACGAGTGTGCTTTAGACCACACGACTGAAGTAAAACTTCACTAACTTGTATCTTCCTCTCAACTTCCGTTCGCCTCGTCAGACAGTCACGCATTCACCAGCTTACTCCCCAAAGCAAGCGTGCGTAAAGGCCCGACCGTTCGCCTCGTTCGATCACACTTTTCGTAACGCTCTCGTCACGCATTCACCTGCTTACTCAACAAGTAAAGAAGTTTTACGTCAAAAATCACAAGACAGTATAAGGAAAATACCCAAATCGTTTTTTTGGTTTTGCATTTTGCATTTGTGGATAACTTCGGTTTTGCTTGTATGCCCCTTGATGGGATTTAGTTGTTTGAACATCGGGGATTTCTGTTAACCACGCGAGTCTTAAGAGAAATCCATATGCTGTCAAAAGAATATGTTAGTACTTATTACACTTATTAATAAATCACTCGTCTAACAATAAATATCCCAAATCGTTATTTTCAAATATACTCCAAAATGTTAAATCAGGCAGGTTTTCTGGCAAATACGACTTTTTTCCAATATGAATTTTGTTTACCGCTCACTTAAAATTCAGATCCAATAAAAACAGATTTTTTTGTCATGTATATAATTCCAGCAGGATTATTATCTTCATCTATAATTTCATGCTTATTTAATTCTGGTAGTGCGTTGATAGTGAAATACACGCCTGTTCGCAATTTTCGTTCTGACACCAGATCTTTTTCACAACTCTAAAGATATAATACCTAACGTCGAACAAACTTAACTATTCTCATAATAGCAGAAATATAATGGGCAGCGTCCATGTATGTAATAAAAAGTTATATTTAGGTCCGTACGAAACGGATCCACAACCTTCCAATAGTCTATTCCACGAAATATTCGCCATTGGTTTGTTGACATTATTATATCAGATCATTGAACTCGTGCTGGCATCGTCATTTCCCTACCTACGATTACCGCACAGTATTTGTTTTAATGTCCGTACGATATGTAGGCACGTTAGTATAATTTATTGTTTTCATCGAATTTCTGTCATCATCCATATTAATGTCTATTTTAATCTCCACTTCTTACATCCAAGCATTAAAATTGTTTTGCAATCCCAAACTAGTCCATTAAAATTATTAAAAACTTTCTGGAAGTGACACATCATCCTACTGCTAGTTTCAGTGCCGGCATTTATGTACATAGTTTTCTTTTAAATGTAGGTACATGTACATCATGTTGGCATCTACTATATCTCTTACTTTCGGGCCTGCAGAATATCCGTAGATTTTGTTAGATTACGTTTATTTTACTGTCCATCCTTTATTCAGTTTAATCTTGCCTCTTGCTAGTCGTAGTAATGTTGCCTGTGGCTAGTTTATTGGTCAGTTTGTTAATTATTAGCAGATTATTATATTAATTATTAGCATTTCGCATTCCATATTTCTTTACGGTGGGAAACAAGGACAAATG
The DNA here is from genome assembly GCA_917880885.1 of Limnephilus marmoratus. Classification (NCBI taxonomy): domain Eukaryota; kingdom Metazoa; phylum Arthropoda; class Insecta; order Trichoptera; family Limnephilidae; genus Limnephilus; species Limnephilus marmoratus. The sequence goes on along the minus strand of OU862920.1, from coordinate 36,332,415 downwards.
TATTTAGGAGTTCTTAGGCTCCCAGCCGCTTATCGATTCTGGAAGAGATAGACGCCAACTGTTTGTTAACATTGGGTATTCAACAAATTTAATAATTACATACACTTTGACACATCATTCACCGTATCAAAAACAGCAAAAATCTTCCTGGGTATGGTAAGGGATTTTCACCGCTAAAAGTATTATGTTGGTTTATTTAATGGGATTTTATGCCGTATGTAGCCGGATACGGCATAACATATATCTTTCTATAGCCAGCGTTACAGTGTCAATCTCCAGAAAAGATTTTTGAAGTGAAACTTCTATAGCACGGCTGCATGCGATTTGGATTTCGGATGAAACGGAAATGACTATTACTGCACCTGCGACGCGTCAACTGAGCTCATCGGCCACTTTGATAATAATGTCACTTTTAAAGGCTCCTATTGCTTGGGATATGAAACGGAAATTACGCGAGGTCTGCGCTCTGATTATGACCTCACTTTTCAAGTATTGGTTGAGATTGTTTTGGTAAAGTTTCGCCTCTACCGCGTGTAAACTGCACTCGATTTTTTTAAAGTGAAAACTTTGTGAAAAGAAAAAAAGCACCGTTGTGATTTGAAAATCGATGAAGCCAAAAATAGCAACACTAAAAAGAGACAACATTCACATTCATCTATAATCTACAGGATTTAGCTTGCGAGAGAATGAAATAGTATAATCGGTCTCCTCTTTATGCGGTGCTTCGTAGCCTCCCCGCTCTTGTCTACTTTAGTTTTCTGAAAGTTTCACTTCTACCGCGTTTGAATTGCACACTCTGTTTTATTTTTGTTTTTTATAATTTAAATCTTTTTTTTAATGCCTAATTCTTATTCCCGTCGGCGACAGTTCATTTCGTAATTCACGACAATAATTTTTAATTGTAATCTCATAAATCTTCCATCTATGTTCCGTTGTACAAGATCTATAATGGGCATTAATTATTGGTTAGTCAGTGTTGGGTGAGTCGGAGTTCATTAACCGATTGGCAATCGCCACCCATGGTTTGGTTTATGTTGTTGGTGTGTCGCGTCCCAGATTCTCAGAGCTCGAGCTAAACTTTCTTCGTTCGTTAACAAATTTGCACACAGCGACACAATCTCCATTTTGATGGCATGAACAACATTTGATTTGCATCCATCAACTTGTATTCGTTGCCATAATGCGGTTAACTGAACGGCGGTAACACGTTTGAACGACTCGCCCGATATGGCTGGGAAAAAACGTAAATTAAACCTAGCTGAATAAGACACGGCCAGAGGGTATAACTTACATGTATGATACGTGTACTGAGAGTCCTGATTATCCGGTCTTGTTTATTAGGTATTCCCCATTATACGACGATAAAAAAATACAAAAAAAAATTAGTGCAGTTAACACGCGGCAGAATCGAAGCTTTACCAAAACAACCTCAACCAAAAACCTTGAAAAGTTAGGTCATAATCAAAGCGGTCAATAAGCGCAGTTTGATGTTTTCCGAATTCCAAATCACAACGCCTCTAAAGAAGTTTCACTTAAATATAGTAGGTACCTACGTACGATTTTAAGAATTACCTATTTGTGAAAATTAGAAAAATTATTCCAGAGTAGTTAAAAAAAGTTTATGGTAATTTTGGAGTGATGTTTTCATATTCTACATTGCACACTTTCTACCGTAAACAACTTCAATTTATTTCATAATGTTATATTGTTGGACAACTGTAATTGTTTTACAGTAATCTGATTTTCTACCGAAACCGAATCTTCGGTAGCTGCCTCAGTTTCGGCCGAAACCGAAACCGAAACTTTTTTAGACATGTTAAAAATCAATTGATTTTCTGAAATTTGGCTTATATTTTACACTTATGACAGTTAACATGTTTTAACTGAAATAATAAAAAAAACAATAATTGAAGTACGTGGAAATTTTTTTTTTTTATATTACTAAAAATTAACAAACATGTTAACTACTTCTTGGAACAAAATTTGTCAATAATCGACACTTATGTACATTATAAAGGAAGGACATCATTAATTGAATATTTTAATTTAAATTGTGTTTATAATCACAACATTTTTAAGACTAAATTTACCATTTATTGTGATCATTTTCAAAGTTTCAGTGCGGCCGAAGGTTCGGCAGAAAATCTGCCAAAACCGAAACTGATGCGGAAACCAACCTTCGGTCGTTTTCGAAACTGAAAGTTGGTTTCGGTTTCAACCTAAACCGAAACCGAACCTTCGGTCGGTCACTAGTGGATATCCTCTTTACTTTATTTTATTTTTACATTGGCTCCAGGCCCGAGGAAAACAATTTTCAAGGAAAATAAGGCTCTGAAAGGAAGGAGAGGAAGTTCTGAGAAGTAAATAGGATTGAGGGGTGGGTAGAATATAGGGTAAGTGTGTCCATGAGTATCAGATGTGTGAAATTCGTTCTTCTTACTGCGGTGCAAGGCGACGGGTCAAGAGAATCCAGCTGGAAAGGTCAAAAGTTCTCCATCAACCAGTCTATTGGCATCCGGCCCCCCACGCAGTGGGTTGACAAACGCATCCGCCAAGACCTAGACAAACCTCACCCCATAAACCCGGATACCCCAGTTACCAAACTTATCTAACTACTTGGGGTGACCTACTATATACGGGTGTTCGTTATACAATAAATTATACCCGGGGCGTCGATACTCAAAACCGCCTCCCGATCTGTAAAAAGTATAGTATGATATTAAGATTATGATAAAACATTTCGAACATGTTTCATTTCGAAGATTTTCGTATTCCAGAAACTAGACTGATGGAGCAGGTTTTTTTTACCCGTTATTCAGGCTGTTGTCGTAATTTTGACAATTGTTTTCCCTTCGACCTCAGAGTAAAATTTTCAGCACTTTTTAATAAATAATAATGACTTTTGGTCTGAGACGTGCAGTAAAAGCTTCAGCCCACCTACTGCAATATTGTATTTCTCATGACGTGAATGTGAAATAACGTCATACAACACGAATTAATTTAAATGATTACGTTTTAAAGCAATTGTTACGTCTTTTACAAAATCACATTTCCTTTACATGTTTTTAACACTTTTAAAGATTATAATCCGGCGTTAGGTTCATAGAGCAAAGTAAAAAAAATCAGAGCGTGCAATTCACACGCGGTAGAAGTGCTACTAAAACCTTCGGAACACTAAAGTAGAACACTAAAGTAGATCACCAAGAGCGGGGAGCCTACGAAGCACCGCACAAAGAGGAGATCGATAGGTTACGAAGCACCAGACAAAGAGGAGACCGATTATACCATCTCATTCTCTCGCAGGTTAAATCCTATAGATGTATGTGTTTGTCTCTTTTTAGTGTCGCTATTTTTCATTTCATCGAGTGTCAAATCACAACGGTGGTAAAGAAGTTTTCACTTTAAAAAAAAACGAGTGTGCTTTAGACCACATGCCTGAAGTAAAACTTCACTAATTTATATCTCCTTTTCAACCTCCGTTCGCCTCGCCCGATTGCACTTTTCATAATGCTCTCGTCACGCATTCACCAGCTTACTCACCAAGTCAAGCGTGCGTAAAGAAGTTTTATTTAAAAAAACGAGGGTGCTTTAGACCACACGACTGAAGTAAAACTTCACTAACTTATATCTCCCTCTCAACTTTCGTTCGCCTCGCCCGACCGTTTGCCTCGCCCTATCACACCTTTCATAACTCTCGTCACGCATTCACCAGCTTACTCCCCAAGTCAAGCGTGCGTAAAGAAGTTTTGCTTCAAAAATATTATTATAAATTTCGTTACACACATGCAAGAAAAGCAATTTACCAATGTATCCCAGCTTAATTAAATGATTCATAAATTCACTGCACTTTAATCAAATTAAAAAAAACCCGGTTAGATTGGTTCGAATTTTGATTATAATGATTTAATAGTTAATCTGTACTAAACAACGCTAGGTTAGAAAATATGGACCAATTGTTTCACAAATTTTGAATAGTTTAATAATGTAACTTATCTGAATGATATAATATCAGAATTTGATTAGAACTTTCAAAGAGCTTGAAAACTAACCTTGAATTTGAAATTTTTTTCAAATTCTGCTAAACAACTGGCCCTCTTTGGCCAATATTAAATTAGCTGTATAATAATATTTTTTAGACAAACGTACTTAAAAGACGCTTATAAAATAATCAAAATACTAAAAAAAACATATGACCATAACTTATCTAAATGCTAATCTTTCTTAACCATTTATGTTTTATTTATGACATAACGAGTGAATTACAGTTAGGAACGATTGTTTCACAGAAATAAAAAAAATCATCAAATTTCAAAATTTAAGTTCTGTGAAAGTTATATTCAAGTTCTGTTATCATCCAAATATTGTGAAGCAACCAGCCCATGAATAAATAAAAACAGAACTTGATCAGAACTTGACTTTTGATCAATTAATCGACCTCCGTAGTCCAGTGGCTAAGACTTTTGACTCACATTCCAGAGGTCGCGGGTTCGAACCCGGCATGCGCAAATAAATTTTATTTGATTAATTTGTGTTATCTCACAATTAATTCATTTAAAATAATATGTAGTATATTTGCGGCATGTTCCAGAGCGGAAGATACTATTAGTATCGCCCTGGTGTAAGACCACCATTCAGAATTGAAACGTTGCTTGAAAATGGCTTTAGCCGTGTTTAGTGACCAGATCTGAATAGCCAGGTACTTCCCAACCTTCCTCTTTCCCACCTCCTTCCCCTCCCACTACCTTCAGCCTCACAACATACCCCAATTGGGGATGCCATAGTCTCACTGGCTCCAGACGGGAGCAGTTGAGATTCTTGTGCGGTATTCACTGTAAAAAAAAAAATTTATAACCGGTTTACGCAATTTGTGTCTGAAATCTTCCCAATTAAATATGCTGACTCTTTGGTTAAAGTCGATATGATTCAAATAGCATATTTTGTTGTACTTTAACTCTTAAAATATTGTTAAATGCATTGTTGCCCTCACCAATCTCCCCGAGACTTAAAATGTATAAAATCAATTTAAAAAATACTCTTATGTGTGCAAACGCCATTTGGACGACAAAAAAAAAACATTGTTCGTAAAAACAATTAAAACCAATTAGCTAGTTGTAGGTTGTAGCTTATTCAGCGATATAACTATTATTAAAAAAATTTTGCAATTTAATTTAATCTGTACAACTTCTAATTTGATTTATCAACCATTACAAATGTATAATTTCAAATCTGTAAACTTCACCCGCCATAACACAGGGATATCCCTAGCATGGCGGATGAAACACCACAAAAAAACTATGCAATGTACAATATTCTTATAAATAAATAAATAAATAAATAACAAATAACGCGTGGACGAAAGTTGAGTCGGCTCACCAGAACAAAACATTATTTCGAATTTAATGTAAGCATGAACTATGCTTACATTAAATTCGTGTGTTGCCGATTGAACTGGATTAAACAAACGCTGAAATTACATATACATTTTTCACTACTCTATATTTTACCCTTACCTACTCATGTACCCAGTGGCGTAGCTAGCATGGGTGGCACCCGGTGCGGATAACGTCGTGTCACCCCAAGAAAGAGCGTGGTGTCACCCCCGCCCCCCATTAAAGTGAAATTCAAAACTCAAATTTCGATTTCATAAAAAATAAAAACGTTACTAGATAGTCACAATTTGGGAGGCGGGAATGGGTACCGCCGCCCCGGGAACCTTTATTGGATAAATTAACACCTCTGTCATAGGTCACCCCAAGTGGTTCGCTACGTTTGGTGATTTGGCAGTGGAGCCCGGGTTCATGGGGTGAGGTTTGTCTAGGTCGGATGACCAAGACACACTGAACCCCAGTTTCCTACCCACCCCTTAAACCCTTTTCCTTCTCAGAACTCTGCTCTCCTACCTTTCCTTAAAAAACCCTCCACACAGCATCCCCAAGGCACATAGGCCCTGAGGGAAATTATTTTCCATAGGGCTTCCCGTGTGGAGCTCATGTAAAAAAAAATCGTTATTCTCAAAATTACTTATTATTCCTTAATTATTTATTTAAAATGAAATGCAGAAAAAAACATACAGATGATTGATCATTTTTCAGTCAGTTGTCGATCGATCTGCGATATTTTTTGTATTCGGGTTTTGCGTTTATCAAATTGTTTATTACAAAAAAAAATAACTATCCAATCCTCGTACCTTGTCTTTTGAAAGATGTCTATCAACACTTTTAAAAACATTAACAGAATAACATCTTTTTCCCTAATTCACGCCCACCAAAGGGTAATAATTCCCTTCACGAGTTCACGTCAATCACAACAGCAATCACGTCAATAGCAATAGTTAGAGCTAGGAACGAAAATAAAACAACACATTTTTGGGGAATCCCTGACCGACCGAGCTATATAGTTCCGAAAATGTAAAAATGGACTATGTTCATGTGTAATATATTTTTCGGGCCGCTCTCACCGCCGCCCCCCCCCCCTCTGGCTTCGCCACTGCATGTACCTACTTTCAAAACCTAATTAATTTAATGTAGAGATATCCCTACCAAAAATGAACAAAAATTTAACTTTATTATTATTTCATGATGTATTTATTTACGTAATTGTAATGAAACCTGAAAACACTAATTAGTTGAGTCACGAATTTCATTTCTTCTGGAGATAATTATTTTAACCGAAAATAAATAATTAAAATTATCATATAACATTATAATATGTGCTACCAGATTACCTTTTCTACTTTGTCACAAAAAAATGTACTTATGTGAACTTATATTTATATATTTTATATACATTTTCTTTATTACACACCTTAGCTTCAGAGAAAAATGATATTTTCTGTTTTTTGTTTTTGTTTCTGTTTTTGTTATGTAATTATGTACATTTCAGGTATAATATGAACTAAACATGTCAATTTGTCTGTCCTGGAACGGGAAACTTTCCTAGTTGGACAGGCAAAGCTTCCTAATTGTAATTTGTACTTTCTTTTGTATCTATAATAAATAATTATTAAAAAACGTAGTCTGAGTTGATTTCTTCGATTTTGTATTTTGTATTTTCTAAAAAATATTTTTTTATTTTTCTTTCTTACATTTATATATTATATTTTTATTTTATATTTTACATGTACCTATCTGGATTTTATTGTTTATTACTGCTAATTTGTATTTTCCTAAAAAAATACTTTTTTTTATTTTTCTTTCTTACATTTATATGTTATATTTTTATTTTATTTTATATTTTACATGTACCTACCTGGATTTTATTGTTTATTACTGATGTATACCTAGAATAACACAACTTATATCTGATATTGTACCTAATATCTAAGTAACTCCCCCAATATGTACCATTATTGTTAATTATTATTGAATCCATTAATGTGAAATTATGTACACGCAACCTGCCAATTTGACTGTCCTAAAACGGGAAACCTTCCTAGTTGGACAGTCAAAGCTTCCTTTTATATTGTTATATCTTGTATGTAATAAATGTAATAATAACTAAATAAATAAATAAATAACATATCGCAAAACCATAGTAAAAACACTGATACTGTAGGTATATTAAAAATATTTGGTTGATCACAGATTTAAAATATATTTCTACAATATTACTTCTAACTACAGACTAGACAAATCGTTATAATAACTTATGGTTTAAAAATTGCATCCACCGGTTCAACGATCACTGATACTAAACTATATATGAATCTGAATGATTGAACCCTGAATATTATTTCGTTTTATTCTGTACAGGCAGAAAATACACAGGACCATTCTTACCTGGGTACCTAGCATGGTCGATCGATATAGGTTTTATCGAAAATGTCGGTAACTTGTCATCGCTCCAGAGCACGACTGCAGGCCGCTAACGAACAAATAACAGTTCACGTTAAATAAATTAGAAGCCCTTAGTCGTTGTGAATTACGTACGGACGACCTCCGTAGTCCAGTGGGTAAGACTCTTGACTCACAATCCGGAGGTCGCGGGTTCGAACCCGACATGCGCAAATAAATTTTATTTCATTAATTTGTGTTATTTCACAATTAATTCATCTAAAATAATATATAGTATATTTGCGGCATGTTCCATAGTGGAAGATACTATCAGTATCGCCCTGGTGTAAGACCACCATTCAGAATTGAAACGTTACTTGAAAATGGCTTTAGCCGTGTTTGGTGACCAGATCTGAATAGGGGAGCGTTCAAGTATTACGTAACGCAATTTTTGAAGATTTTTGACCCCCCCTCCCCCCCATGTAACGCGCCGTAACGTTTTCCTGTTCAACCCCGCCCCCCCCCTAAGCGTTACGTAACACCCAAGTAACAATTTTTACCCGAAAGTCACAATTAAGTTGCGCAACGTACTGAAATGTCGCTTAAATACCCTTTTTCTTGATTTTATCTCGTTTGCGGTAATAAATAAAACAAGAGATTTCTAACTCGCGATACACTATATACATTTTATATATTCATATTGTCATTTTGAAAAAAAATTGAGAATATTATTATTTTCATCGGCCTTGTATTCCTTCCAGACCTCCACAATTTAACACTGTCTGACCTAGAATAAACCTTCATGGTTTTACAATACATACTTTCTTTCACATTAGCTTTAGTGAGAAGGCCCTGAGGAAAGTAATTTCCCTAAGTTTTCCCTGTGGAGCAACACTTTACTCCACTATGATTCACAAGCTGACTCATAGTGGAGTTAAACCTTTTCCACGTCCCGAATGCAGTTATGCAAGTTCTCAAAGGGAAGATTTAAAAATCAACAGTATGATTCACAGAAGAAAAAAACCAGTTTCATGTCCTGACTGCAACTATTCGTGTCCTTTAAAGAGATATCTAAGAAGTCACTTGCTGACTCACGGTGTAGAAAAACCGTTTTCATGTTCCGACTGCAACTATTCATGTACTACGAAGAGAAATCTAAAAATTACCCATGTTTACCCACAGTGGAGAAAAATCCATTTCATGTCCTGACTGCAACTATTCTACTTCTCGAAAAAAAATAACGAAAACGGCATTTGCTAACTCACAGTGACGAAAAACCCTTTTCTTGTCCCGATTGCGAATATTCATGAGCTACACAACGGTATCCGAAAGTTCACGTGTTGAAAGACACTGGACAAAAACCTTTTTCATGTCCCGACTGCAATTATTCATGTAGTGCAAAGGAACTTCTTAGAAATCATTTGCTTACTCAAAGTGATACAAAACCTTTTACATGTTTCTACTGCACTATTCATGTTCTACAAAGAGTCACAAAAAATCACATGTTAATGCACAGTGGACAAACACCATTTTCCTGTCCAGAATGCAGTTATACAAGTTCTCAAAAGGACAATTTATAAATCCACCATGCGATTTACAGAAGAGAAAACTTTTTACATGTCCTGACTGCAACTATTTGTGTTCTTAAAAGGGATATCCAAGAATTCTTTTCCTGGCTCTACTCATTGTGGAGAAAAGCATTTTCATGTTCCGACTGTAACTATTCAGAGAAATAAAAAATCACATGATTACTCACAGTGGTGAAAAACCCACTTCATGCCCTGACTGCAACTATTCTTCTTCTCGAAAAAAAAAACTAAAACGGCACTTGCTAATTCACAGTGATGAAAAACCTTTTAATTGTCCCGAGTGCGACTATTCAGGCGCTACAAACTTTATCTATAAATTCACATGTTTACCCACGCTGGACCAAAACCTTTTTCGTGTCCTGACTGCAATTATTCATGTTGTACAAAGGAACTTCTTAGAAATCATTTGCTGACTCACAGTGCTACAAAACCACTTACATGTTTCTACTGCAACTATTCGTGTTCTACACAGAGGTATGAAAAATCACATGTTTACCTTCAGCAGACAAAACTATTTTTTGTCCCAGCGTGGTTTTTCAAGTTCTCGAAAGGGAGATTAAAAAATCTACAGAACGATTCAAAGTGAAGAAAACCTTTTTCATGTTCTGAGTGTAACTATGCATGTACTACGAAACCTAGCTTTAGGTAATATTATTAAATTTTAGCAGTAAACTAAGCTGTGTGTAATAACTAAAAAGCGTTGTTCTTACTTAAAACTCTCGTATAACAGTATAACATCATTCATATGTTGCATAATTTTTTATTTTTTTTAATTTTTCTTTTGCTGTCTTCCAAATTTGGTTGGCATTTTTTGGTTGCGCTGCGCTGGCAAGTCAGCATGAGAGCCTTTATAGGCCAGTAACAGCTGATGATGTAAATCTCCCGGTTTGGAGGACATTATAATTGTTAAAAACTCACATTAACAACACTGACTACAGCAAATTGTGTTTATGCGTATTTCGTGTTTAAAACACTAACGAATACTGACAACGAAAATAAAATGAAAATGACGCACAATACAGTCGAGGAATTCCCCGTACAACATAAACTAAAAGGCGTGCCAACTTGGAAGATTTCAATTCCTTAGTTTTTTATTTAAATGAAGAAAAACATGTTACGTAACTCGGCCTTCGAACCCCCCCCCCCCCCCCCCGTAACGCGCCGTAACGTTTCACCAGACCCCCCCTCCCCCCCAAGTGCGTTACGTAATACTTGAACGGCCCCTAGCCAGGTACTTTCCAACCTTCCTCTTCCCCACCTCCTTCCCCTCCCCACTACCCTCAGCCTCACAACATACCCCAATTGGGGATGCCATAGTCTCACTGGCTCCAGACGGGAGCAGTTGAGATTCTTGTGCGGTATTCACTGTAAAAAAAAAAAAAATCATTAGAGAAAATGAAAACAGTTCCATAAATTTTGAATCTTCTACAATATGTAGACAATTAATTATTTAATTTTTGCGTGTGGGTAACCCAGGAGACCTTGAGGAAAATAATTTTATTTGGGAGTATTTTTAAGAAAAGCAAAGAGTGGAAGACATTCTGTATTTTTTTTTTTTTTAATCGTATTTTTGAAACCCTGGGGATTTTTTGAAAATTTCAATCCGAAAAATCAGACCATTTTTTATAAACCGGAAAGACGGGACATAATTTTATAGGTGTGAAAAAACGATAATTACATAGCCGAAAATAATTTAAAAAAAAAATAACGTTTTCCACACGAATGGCACAGGAGAATAACGAGGCATACCAAAAATATTACATCTCATAAATATTTTTTTCCTTGATCCATCTTATTGATCATAAATCATTATAATGTACAGCGTCTATATTACTAAATTCAATGTAATATACTTGAACTTGTAAATTGTAATAATAATAAGAATATTATAAAATTTTATTTTGTTAAAATCAGCACCATAATCATTATACCTCTTAAACATGTAAAAAAAATCAAACCAAATGCAGAGAACAAACAATAAATCTAGTGAACGAATTCAAAAATTCGCCTGAAATCAAAGTGATGCCATATAAAAAATAAATCAGTGTGGAATTTTATAAAATTAATAGGAACATTTTCGGCGACGGGACATTTTCATGTAGTGACGTCACGAGCCCAAATAATGGATTTATTTATTTAAAAATTAAAAAAACTGTACATTTCTAAAAATTTTTACTAGCATTTTCGTAATCTTAGTAAAAAACTTTATCCACACGATTTTTTCCAAGTCGTTATGAAGTCCATGCAAGTGGCCTATTAATTAAATACACAAATCATATCACAACTACACGTAATTCGAATGCCGAAATATAGTAACACTTGAATGCATTAAAAAATTCTCTCTAAAAATATTAGATCTCAATCACACTGTTGTTATTTGCCCAATTTTAAAGGTGAAAGAAAACTACAAATATAAGATTCTTTTATATAGCCAATGTTAAAAAGCGCAATTTATGAATATCACAATTAGTTAATCGTATAATTTTTATAAATAACTAGTTAGTACCCGGCATGCGTTGCAATGCCACTCAACGAAATAAATTGTTTCTCCCTGCGTGTCCTTTCCCATGCGTCCCCGTTCCTCTACCGTGACTTCTTTTCCTCCCGCGTTCCCCGTCCACCTACACCATCTTCCACCCTCCCACGTCCCACCGTCTCCTCCTCGTATTTCCCTCATGCGTTCTTGTTCCCCCTCCCTTGAACCCCCTCCCACGAACCCACCCTTACGGATTCCGTTCCCTCTCCCTCCTTCTATACGAAATACACCCTTTTTTTAAACAACTCGCGCCCCACCTATTGAAATTTTTATTGCAGATTTCATAACGCCAGAGCTCATCACTTTATATATAAAAACCTTTGCGGACGTGCGCACAACAACTCATAAAAGTTTCATCGCAATCGGATGAATGGTGTAGTAATAATATTTAAAAAAAAAAAAAACATTTATTCATCAGCAGATTTTTACAATTTTACATATTTTGTTTATTTATCGTTGTTACTGTTGACAAAAAGGCTCAGCTATACATTCATGATTTCTCTTGGAATGTAGCCGGTTTTTAGCAAAGCCTCTATAGGACATAATATCATTATGCTAGACCTCATCATTTATTATATACAGAAATTTTCGCGGGCACTTGTAAAACAAATCCTCAAAGTTTCATTGCAATCGAACTAACTAACTAACTAACCATCACGCCGTTTCCCCGCAGGGGTAGGCAGAGAGGACGGACCGCCAAACAACTCGGTCTTGGCACACACTCTTTGCCTCACTCACATTCATACATCGTCTCATACATTCTCTTCTATTATTCTGACTTTTGACATGGCCCGACTCAAGTATTTGATTCACTTGATCGTGCCACGTCTTCCTCGGGCGTCCCCGACTTCTTCTACCATTCACATTCGCGTCGTATATTCTTCTTACACTACTTTCTTCGTTCATTCGCTCTACATGCCCAAACCATCTGAGGGTCCCTTTCTTAATCTTACTCATTATGCTTACATCAGCCTTACATTCTTTGCGGATATCCACATTTCTCACACGATCATACATTGTTTTACCACACATACGTCTCAGGGATCTCATTTCAACAGCATTCAGCTTACTTTCATCCTTCCTCTGCCAGTTCCATGCCTCACTGCCATACATCAGGGTAGGTACCAGGACTCCATTGTGGACTGCTACCTTCGCTTCTTTTGACAGTTTCAATCCACCATTAATGGAGTTGCAATCGCATCATTGCAATCGATTTCTTATAATAATAATTATAATACAAATAACAACATAAAGCGTGGGGATATTATTTCTCGCTCTCCGTAAAAAGCTCAAACTTCAGGGTAATCGTATTACGGGACTTATTTTTCTACCTGGATTTTTTTTCTTCATTGTTATTTCTTCCTTCATTCAGAACTCGTAAAGAAAGGTAAACTTTAATGTCTGGACTGCAGTCTAGCGCAGTAAATTACCTGTTTTTTGTAATATTAATGCCCCTTTTGTGTTGAAACTGTATTTTGTACGCAACATGTTGATAGTATTAAGTTCCAGAAAATATGTCTGCCGATCTCCTTTAAAATGTATCTTTTCAGTGTTGAAGATAATAGAATACCAACATATTTAAGATAAGTTCTGCTGGCAGTTTTGTTAATATATCAATGAACGTGTAAGCGTCTAAAAGAAACAAGGTAAATTTCATAGACTAAAAAACCAAATAATTAGACTCTTATCTCACTATTACCTAACTATCTTCTTTCTCTGAGCATCCTTTTAAACGTTAAAACGAGAAAAGTTAAGACTTCTTGGGTAAAGCTTACTGTGCATGTTTTTTGCGATTTGTAAATTAACGGATACAGATATTTATGGATTTAAAACACGGCGACAAATATTCTGTAAGTGAAAACTTATTTAGCACCGTTATGATTTGAAATTCGATGAAACGAAAAATAACTGTTTAAAAAAAAGACAAACACACTGGGCTTAACCTGAAAGAGAATGAGATAGAATAATCGGTCTCCTCTTTGTTCGGTGCTTCGTAGCCTCCCCACTCCTGTCTAATTTAGTTTTCTAAAGGTTTCACTTCTACCGCACATGAATTGCACATTCTGATTATTTTAAAACTTCTTTAGCCCTGTTGTGATCTGGAATTCGTATGAAACGGAAATGACGCATTTCACCACCTGCGAAGCATCAAACTGGCCGCATCGATTATGACCACACTTCTCAACGCCTCTATTGGTTGAGATTGTTTTGATAAAGTTTCGCTTCTACCGCGTACTGTGAACTGTACTCGATTTTTTTTTACATAGAAATAAAATGTATGCTCAGTTTTGTTTCTTTCATTCATTCAGAAATGACACGTAGGTAGTTTAAAGTCGATTTCGCTATAATCAGTAACCCGATGGGATTCGGCAGGTGCTTCACTACCTTCCCATTCCCTTTCCCTTTACCCTAAAGCACTTCGTTAAGAGCTATGCCGGTCATTTAAAAATATCGTCGATAGATATTGTAACTAATGTCTTCTGTTCCACTCCGCGCTCCCCTCAGGGGAACTGAGCGAAAGGGACAACTGCATATCGGGCCGAAAATACCTAAATAAAATCGTCAAAATCGATGTTTTGTAATCCCCATTTTTCTTCTCCAAAACTGGACCGATTTAAATTTTTTTTTCACTAACTGTGTTAGAAGAAAATATTTTATATCGGTACGTTTTGCTTTTTTTCAAAATACATTGTTTAGTTTGTATACTGAACGTCTTTTGACGGCGTTTAAACTAGGCAATTTTATTTATTTTTGGAAGGTCCTAACTTCTATAAGAAGTAAATTATCGAAAAAAGCAAAACGCACCGACAATTTTGCTCTAGGGTCAAAATCCAGAGAACTAAATGGGGAATACGTTTGTATGGAAAAAAACGCCGCTGGTATTTCCTCTTAAGCCTCGCAATATTGCCAAAATTGCGTTAAAAAAAACCCTGTGTGACCAATAATTATTCACACGAAACCACGGATTCTCGAATAACTGCAAATATTTCATGTCAATAGTGGGAGTGGTTGTAGCAATCACGTTGACCAGGTTAAAACTGCAGCTTTCGCTGATTTGTTTAGAGGTAGTAAGCTAGCAGAAGCGGAGTGACTCTCGGCCCTACGGTCGCTCCAGTAGAGGCGCAGCCGAAAGTGGAATAATTGCCAAAGGCTCGCATAGCCGCTGAAAGTGAACTCGTATTTCCTGTCCTTATGTAGCCATTAATCCATCATTGCGTTGCAGAGCGAGCTCTTTGAACGTACCCTATCGTCGACCTCACCCCTCTCCACACTTCAGTATAGTCTCTCTACTACTTCATAATGCGGTAGGTATTAGGTACTAGGTATGTGTTTACGCAGTTTATAGCTGCACTACCGACATGCAATTACATTGCGTATTAACCCTAGATAGTTAATATTATTTTTACCCACCTTAAAGATAATGACACGTTTTAGAGACGTACAGAATTTTAAAGTGTATATTTAACTTTTTACTTATAGGACTTACTTAAACAGTTTTAAAGGTAGTTGAATAATTAGTTTAGGGTTTAATTAAAGGAATTATAAAGAAATTCGAGTGCAGTTAACACGCGGTAGAAGCGAAACGTTCCCAAAACAATCTCGACCAATGAAGAACCAAGGAGTTTTGAAAGGTGAGGTCATAATCAAAACGGCCAATGAGCGCAGACCTAGCGTCATTTCCGTTTTATATCTCAACCAATAGGAGCCTTGATAGAAGTTTGATGCTTCGCAGGTGCTGTTCCGAATTCCAAATCACACCGGGGCTATAGAAGTTTCACTTCAAAAATATATTGTAATTAAAAAATTACAAAATTCTGTAAACCTCGTGCAAATAAACTAGAAAATATTAAGTCGTTTTTTAAATGAAAAATAATGTTTCATTTTATGTAAAAACTGTATTTTTTATATGCTATGAAAGTTTAAATGCTAATCAGTCGTTATACTTAAAAATAATATTTTTATTTTTTCTATTTCGCTAAATCACATTTATACGAACAAGTCTAAAAGTTACATAAAATGTAATCATTCGCCTTTCGGACGTATGGTGTATGTATTTCTCCGTATTTATTGTACTTACCGTGGTGATAGAGTCGCCCCGCGCTAGCTCTGCTCTCCAACTGAGCTAACTGAGATAGACAGCACGCTACGTTACGAAATAAAAAGACTTGTGTATTGCTTACGTCTCTAAGACGTAGATTACCTTTCTAGGGTTAATAAATTTTGTCTGCTAGGCCAACAACTTAAATAAAAAAAGTTTTAATGGATACCCATATCGAATAAACTTATAAAATAACGCTTATTGTGATGAAACGTTTCAAAAAATAAGTATTTATATATGTATGTGTATAGTTTTTGGGCAAACCCAATTTGGGTGGCGGGTTTTGGTAACCGCCGCCCTGGGAACCATTCATTGGATAACCAACACCTCTCAGGAGTTCGTACAAAGTGAGCCGGGTTCGTGGAGTGAGGTGTGTCCAGTTTTGGCAGCGGGTTCGGCTGCCTACCGGCTTTAGGGCGAGACGGATCGGGAGACGCCAATTATTAAGGGAGACTCTATGACCTCTCCTGGCGGACTCTCGACTCTCAACACCTTGCCCTGCACTGGATTCATACATCACTCCTGGGCACATTGACTCCCAGGTTAATATCCACCCTTCACCGTTTTTTCCTTCCCAGAGCTTCATATTCTTCCTTTACATAAAAGGCCCTCCCCACAGCGTCCCCAAAGATGGTATAAGCCCTGAAAGGGAATTATTTTCCTCAAAGGAGTTATTGTAGAAAAACGGTTTATTTTTTACGGATTTTATTTTTAAAAGGGCTTTAAGGTCATGGGAGTAGATTACTTACCCACATTTATTATTATAAAATTTCACAACAAATTTGTAGTGACCGACCGAAGTTTCGGTTTCGGCAAGTTTCGGTAAAAAATCTAGTTTCAGCATCAGTTTCGGTTTCGGCAGATTTTCTAAAAAGATCTCAATAAATGGTAAATTTAGTCTTAAGAATGTTGTGATGATTGTAAACGCAATATTAAAATACTCAACTATTGAGGTAATTCCTTTATAATGTACAGTTTTGATTATGGACAGTTTTTTGTTCCAAGAAATAGTTAACATGTTCGATAATTTTTAGTACTTAATATAAAAAAATAAAATTTCACATACTTCAATTATTGTTTTTATTTTTTTTTTCATTGAATATATGTTAACTGTTTGTATAAGTGTAAAAAATTAGCCAAATTTCATAAACAATGATATATAATATATTTTTGACATGTCTAAAAAAGTGTTGGTTTCGGTTTCGGTTTCGGCCGAAACTGACACAGATACCGAAGATTCGGTTTCGGTTTCGGTTTCGGTAGAAAATCCTATTTCGGTCGGACAATACAAATTTGTAACACTAGTTACATCAAATTATTTTTGAGCACTATTTATGACTATAGTAGGAAGTTGGGGTTCTATATCACATTATAAAGCGTAATTTTTTATCGGATCAATATTCAGTAAAAAAATCAACTAATATGCTTCTGATTGTGCGTTGTAGTAGGTATGTATTTCAAAATTCGATGATAGGGGGATATGGTGGTCTATAATAGGGATGTTATGGATATGAAATTTCGGATCTGGATTCGGATACGGATAATAATATTATACCGGTTTCGTATACGGTTACGGATATGAAATTATTTCGGATTATCCGCTAGTTTCGGATAATTTCGGTTACGGATATTAAAATTTTAAAATTATAAAAGTAAAATACAAATAGCAAGATTTGACTTTTATTTCTGGTCTATATTATGATTTATTTTTACAATCAGTCATATAAATAACTATTATTACAACTACTTTAAGTTCTATGTAGGTACCTATGAAGATATGTATCTAAAAATACAAAAACAAAATTATAATAAACAAAAATAATATTGTAATAAAACCTTTGTACACTTTTCCTGTAATCTAAGTATACACACAAAAACAGTTCTTAATGAATTTTGTAAGTAATGAAACCATTTCAAAATGTTTATTAATAAACTTTAACCTTAATTGTAGTTGTAATAGTCAAAATTGAGCAAAGGTAAATTATACTTAACAAAAAGTAATTTTGCAGCTTTATATTAGTAAGTAGGTACTCGTAAATAATAAGTTTTAATATTTGTACACCCACAATCACAAAATAAATCATAAACAATACAAATTGCAAGAGACACGTGCGGCTTGTGATTGCTCGACAAGTGACGGCTCAGCCTGGCAAAATATACAAAAACCTGTCATATAGATTCCGCCTTTATCCGAAACTTTTACATCGGTTTCGGGTACGGTTACGGGTATTTTTTTATTACGGATATCCGATAGTTTCGGTTACGGTTACGGAGCTCCATAACATCCCTAGTCTGTAACATTCTGTTAGGGCGTAGGGAAGGCAATGGGTCTAAGTGAAGTAAATTACGTATTTACGGAGAGCAACATTATTAGCAATTGCTACCGTGATCGCCCATTAGATTACAGAGTGACTTCAAACTCATAGTATATAGAGATAGATATGCGAGTTTTATGAAAAAAAAAAAAATTTTTAGACCTGTGGATTGTTGACATACGGCAGTATAGTTGCGGGTGGGCGATCTGCAATCTGCAGGTATTGGGGTGGAATGCCAGACATCGTGTTGTATCTTATGAAGAAACGCCATCTGTTATCTCCAATTGACGTATTTATTTCCAATGGCGGCTTTGTAAAGCCATCATCCACACTGCAGAGTTTTGATTGCATGTGAAAATAACTGGTGAGCTTATCGAAGCACAAAGCGTTTATTAGGAACCCAGTCACTTGTGGTCTCAACCGACAAAAGGCCCTCTGTGATCCGATGGTTAGCCAGAATTTAATATACAATGCCGTGCATTCTACAACATTTGTACAATAAGAGATGTTGTGTTCCGAGTTCCGAGTCGTGCTCCTCGCATACTAATTGAATGAAGACGGGCTCGAACGCTGCCCGGACCCGGAGTAGACTTATATTTCTGACTTAACACTGACACTTTGTGCACTGAAGTTTATCACGTAAATACTTTGCATCTGAATTTACACACACACCAAAATGAAAACCATTAATTTCCGTACGTGCCGACGCATTTTATTTAGGACGGGTTGCTTCACAGACTTTCAAATGTAACATTGTCGTCAAATGGCAATTCAACGTTAATTTGTTTCTTTGATGGTTGAAGAGTCCCCGTTAAATCCCATTCCAAATCCGTTTCTGCTTTTGAAAAAAATGTGATTCGCAAGAGATGATAACTATCATGTTGTTAAGCTTGTCAAATTGAAATAATTTGATATAAAGCTGAAATTCACCTGGAATAGGCTTACAAATGGGGCCCTTCCAAATGTAAAAAAAAAACACAAATGGTGCTGAATGTCCATACGATGACAATGTCACATTTGAATTTCTGTGAAAAATCTGACCCTCACTCTTTTTTACGCCCAGGGCTTTTACATTGGTTACATAAAATGGGAAATGCTTTTTTAAAAGCGTTTTACACACGTTTTAATGGTTTTAGATAAAAATGATGTAAAGTTATCAGACATATGTTGAAAAAAAGTTGTTTAGGTGTGTTTTAAACACAGAGACGTTATATTTCACCAAAAAAGGAAAACTTCATTTAACGCTTACTTCTCCGTTCACCAGCAGAGTGCAGTCGCGCTGCCTTTATCATTGACCGTAAAACGAAGAACTTTAAAACCTAACGGTAAAAAGGGCAACTAAATTACCAACACACCAATTTAAAACATCCATAATTCCGAGTAGCGCCGGGTAAACGACAACTTTTGTATTATAAGCCATGTATTATATAATTATATCTATGTAATTATATGTCAAGGTGTAAGGACCTTGACCAACAATCGTTAGTAAATGTAATTAATTTAATTTGAGTCGCTTTACAATTAATTCGTTTTAAATAATACGAGTAAGTTTGCGGCGCATTCCAGAATGGAAGGTACTCAAATTATCGCCCAGGTAAAAAACCACCATCCATAAAAATAGAAACGTTACTTAAAATAGCTTGGAATGCTGACCAGATGTGCATAGGCAGGTATTTCCCCATCTTTCTCTCCCACATCCCCTTTGTCTCCACACTATCTTCAGCCTCACAACATACCCCTATCGGGGATGCCAAAGTATCACTGGCTGTTGTGAAATTTAAATTTAAAAAAAATTAGAGTGTGCAATTCACACGCGGTACATTGGAGGACCCACCACTCACCCGCCGTGGTATAGGTAGCAGATGGTTACCCCTTCAAGGCTCTTGCAAGGACTCTAATGTTTTGGTAAAAAAAAAACGACTCTACATTTGTTAATGAAACTAGACCTCCAAAGTCCCCGCGTACGTTGTTAGACAGCATACGCAAGTGCTACTATGTACAATTGTTAGTATGTAAGGTTAGTATAATGAAAATCACACGCGGTACAAGTGAAACCTTCAGAAAACTAAAGTAGACAAGAGTGGGAAGACTACGAAGCACCGCACAAATTACACCATCTCATTCTCTCGCAGACCAAATCCTACAGATATACGTGTTTGAGGCTATTTTTCGTTTCATTGTTGTACGTACATATTATATATGTAACCAAGTTTGGAGCAAAATAATATACAGCTTTTTTTTTAAATCGTTTCACACAAAGTTTTTTTTTTTTTTTTTACGTGAGCTCCACACAGGAGGCTCTGAGGAAAATAATTCCCTCAGGGCCTATGTCATCTTTGGGGATGCTGTGTGGAGGTATTTTTTTAAGGAAAGGAAGGAGGGGAGAGTTCTGGGAAGGAAGAGGGTTTAAATTTTCACAAGCCAGCCTGGTAAACCGATCGCCAAAACTAAAAATAAAATCGTTTTGGTCAAATTAGTACGTAGCTAAAAATTCTGTTCATAAATTGAATTGTCTCTTCATAATTTGGATTTACGAACGTTGTAAAAAATCAGTGGATCATTGTTTGGGGTAGGAAAATTCGTTGGGTGCCTTCGTCCGCTAAAATAAAACATTTTTTGAATATTCCTGGATTTGGACCGGAGGCTTCGAAAATAGCAACAATTGAAGTGGAAAATGTTCCCTCACCGGAAATTCGACAGTAAATATCGAATTCGATTAAAGTGCAGTGAATTTTTGAATCGTTCAATTAAGCTGGGATACATTGGCAAATTGCTTTTCTTGCATGGGTGTAACGAAATTTATAAAAATATATATATTTTAAATGAAAAACACACTTTGTGATGCACCACTTTTATAGAATTAATAAATGACAGCCAATCAGTATTGGCTCTCAACCTTCATCAGGGCTTATTATATTAACTGTTATTGAAGTAAATAATTCTTTATCACCGTTGTGATTTGAAACTTGATGAAACGGAAACGAGTGACACTAAAAAGTCACAAACGCATATACATCCACGCCTATAGGATATACCGAGAGAATGAGATAGCAATAAAATATTAACGAGTATTTCATTCACGGGTACTCGGTTCCAATTTAACAAGATAAATTCACAGTCCCGCGCAAGTCTCCTTTCGTGTATGATAACAATGATACAAAGCGTAATGATACAAAGCGCCTGACGTCCTTTGTAGACATTTAGCAGACCAATGACCGAATCCTACGAAATCGAAAAAAAAACAAATATTTTTTTTTTTGTAAAATCAATATCCAATCTTCAAACCTCTCCAAAATGACCAGGCAAAAGAAAACGACATCTAGCTACTCCGAAGAAGAAAACACAAATACTGATAAGATGACTAAATGTATAGGAAAAGGTGCACTGGAATTCGAGTATGGTAGCCTATCCGTCTCCTCTTTGCTCGTAGCCTCCCCATCTTGCCTAGTTTTGTTTTCTGAAGATTTCACTTCTACCGCATGTGAATTGCACACTCTTATATTTTATATTAAGAGTTAATATAAAAAAGCCCTTTTAAAGCTCCACGCAAGAGGCCCTTAGAAAAAAATCTTCAGGGCCTATGATGTCGACTGTGGGAATGCTGTGAATGGGATATTTTTATGGAACGGAATGAAAGGAAGTTCTGGGAAGGAAAAGGGTATAGAGGGTGGGTAGGAATCTGAAGATCAATGTACCTACCCAAGAATGACGGACATATATTATGAAATAATTCATCCACTGCGATAATTTGGCTGTAAACCGAGATAATTAAGTCTATTGCCAATAGCCTTATATAGCCAATGGACTTGGCGACAATATCAAAGACGACATGGCGACGAATATGGAAAATCTATTTAAATTGAATTAAATTCTTTTAGACTACCCTTCCTCCCTCTCTCCCATATATTATGTAATAAAACTGTAGATTAAGAAACATTTGTACAAGTCTGAAGATGGTTTTAACAGGCTGAAACGGGTTGCGGTCACAAATAAATTAAGTGGAAATAAGTTTTATATGGGTTTTATTAAATTATAATAAAATTATAGTCATATTTACGTAATGAATAGACATTCATAGTTATAAGTTGAGGTTCCTCGTTATAACCCACCTCACTGGGTTAGCCTGTGTTGAGGCAGTAATTTTGCAAATTGTTTTATAATACCCATAAATAAACAGAATCCAGACTAATCAGAATGAACTCAACTCAACACCTCCTTTGAAGACTCCAGATACTAATATCTACAGCCTGTATGTCTGACGAATATCTACAGCTCATATGTTGAACTAATATCTACGAACTTCAGAGTGTTGATTAATATCTATAGAGCTTAGGTTGAACTAATATCTACAGAGCATAGGTTGGACAAAGCAGCTAAATGTGTCCAATAGTCCGATATTAGGGATTTTTTACATACATACTTACATAAATTAAGTTTTTTAAACTGCATACGCAAAATTACTTTATTCCAATATGCTATACACAGTTGCAAATCCAACCTCTACCGGTGCTGTAGATATTCGTCAACACTTTGGTTCTCATAGATATTAATCAACAGTTTGAGCTGTAGATATTCGTCAACACTTTGATTCTCATAGATATTAGTTCGATTTTTTCAGTTTTTGGAATTCCTGTAGATATTAGTAGACGCCTCCCCTTTGAAAAGTCGTTAAGGCTCTGCAACCGGGCGCGAAAAGAAGATGATGGAGAGATACGAAATTACGAATGTTAGAGGAGAGCAAAAGCAGCGACAAAATCGATGCGAAAATTGCGAAAATGTTTAATAAAACACGACTCGTTTAAAATAGAGCAAAAATCTCGCGGGCATTATCTTAAACAACATTAGAAACACTGTGATTTTTTTCATACATATAACTTGTAAAATAGCTGAAACAGACGTGTTTTTAATAATTTTTGGAGCATATTTTACGATTTTTTTCTATCGAGGAAATTTTATGTAATTTACGTTTCTAGTCTAGATATTATCTTCAAGAATAACATATATTTTTTTAAGAGCTTTAAAGCTTACCGTGTTTAAGAAAATTATGTAATAAATCGGTAGAAATCCGGGTTGCGGGCCCTTAAAAATGACGAAAATTACACAGGTTACGTTAGGTTAGGTTATGGGCTATTTTTCAATTTGTTTTTCATAGCATTTAATGACTTTTCAAAGTAGTTTTCAGTTGATTCTGAGTTGGCATGGAACCGAATAAACACTTATAGTAAAATATTTTTAATGAATGATTTGATTAAATCAACAACTTCGAATTCGGATGTGTTCGGTATATTCATGAGAAGACGCCTGGATGGATTTTTGCTACTTGCGGGTCAGACGGACAAAGAAAGGAGTGTCAGGAGAATATCAGACGATGAAGTGAACGGTACCGGGGTTCGGGGATACCCGAGGGATACCAGGTGATCGAACGCAAGTGCTTGAGTCGAGTTGTATCAGGTTTCGTTACATCTAAGTGAGGCGGGAGTTGTGAGACGGGACAAAGTGATGTGGCAATCCATTCACTTTGCTTAAATATTAGTTAGTAAGATTCAAAAGAAGCCCAGAAGAGCCAAGAAGGGCGGAAAGAAGTAAGAAGATTCAATAGGAGCCAAGAAGAGGAAATAAATTAATAATGAAATGAAAATAAATTGTATTTTATTGTATTTATTTAGATGCCCATTGGGCTTTTACATACATAGTTTATTAAAAAACTTATATAGTATAATGAAATAATTAAAACACTTTGTTTTTACCACGATAATCTTTATTTAAAACTCAACATGTTTCAAGAACGATGTTTTTTTCATCAGAACATATAATGTACTAAAACTAAATGATCGAACATAGAAAGACATCTTCTAAGCACCTCCCCTTTGCACCTCTCTCCTCCCCCACTACTTCCATTTCTACCCACGCCTGTCTTTCTATGTTCGATCATTTAGTTTTAGTACATTATATGTCCTGATGAAGAGAACATCGTTCTTGAAACATGTTGACTTTTAAATAAAGATTATCGTGGTAAAAACAAAGTGTTTTAATTATTTCAGTTATATAGTATAAGTTGTAATAGATAGTAATAGTAATAACGTAATAAGGGAACGTACCCATACTACGTGACCTCTTCGGGGGGGGGGGGGTCTTCAAAATGTCACGCTTGGTACAAATGAGCGGCGGTTTGCTTAGGATTTTGGTCACCGGGGGGGGGGAGGGGGGTTAAAAATTGCAAAAAATTGGTCACGTAGTATGGGTACGTTCCCTAACCATGAGTCATATGAAAGCAAGTAAATACGTATATGCATACAATGTGGTAGGTGTAGTAGGGTAGGTACGAACGAGCTTATAGTTCAGTTGTAGTTGGATAAATCACTAAAAGGCTTGTGAGTTTCTATGTACCTTCATAATATTTACAATTTGGAAGGTGGGTATAGGTACTGCCACCCTGGGTACCATTTATTGAATAACCAACATTTTTGCCATTGGTAACCCAGGTGGACTAGATAAACTGACGCCCCCTGCGCGGCGGGCCGGATCGGGAGAGACTGATTGATAAAGACTTTGACCGGACTCTCTTGACCGGTCCATTCCTCCGCAGTGAGAGGGATGTATTCACTCGTCACTCCTGGACACATTGACCCCGAGATCTACCCACATTTAAAGATGTGTGTGTGAAGCTAATGTATAAAATGTGTGTAGTAGCTGTTAGCTCTACTCGTAGCGCAAAACAACGGTCCTCGAACTCACTAAATAAATTCGTTTCGTAGTTTACGAGTTTCAATGGCCACTCAGCATTAATAATAGCAACTTTTACAAGCATTATAAAGTATTTCTTGTAAGCTCCCTTTTCTATTCTAATGTAGGTAAACTAATGAACTATTTCTTTGGCTTTTTAGTATGAATAAGGTTAAAAAAATGTGTGTTTATATGGTTTGGATAATAAACACTTGTAATAAGTAAAAGTATGGAATGCAAAAAAAGATGGTACCATGTTATTAAAAAGAAAGTTGACAATGAGCCAGATAAATTATGAAAGATTACCTAAAATAGATCGGTACTTGAAGGAAGCAAGGATTATGATATTATGGTTTTTAAAGATCCATCATCTCTACGTTTGAGCACTTGAATTAAACTAAATCAGTCTAATTAAATCTTCTATTAAACTAAATTAGTCGGGTATGTTTTCGTCTGCTAATGCCTTTGTATTTGAAAAGGAGATTATTTATTTAATGGCCAGTATTATTGTACATTTGTAAACAGATAAATAAAATGCAATTTCCTCATACAAAACAGTACCCAAAGAAGCTCAAATCGTAATAATAATACACGAAATGGAACAACGCAGTCACCATATTCCGCGTAAAACATTTTGAATCTTTTGAGTCCTCGAAATTAATTATCGTACTTAAACTGACAGATACATAAAAAAAATAATAAAATACACTTATTTTTTAAATTCTCTTTTAGTAAGAATATGGTTTTGTGGAATTCGTTGACGAACTTTCAACAGCTTGTGAATTAATATTGTTATATAATAATCATTAATATAATTTTATTTTAATATTATATTATAATGATTATAATATTGTTAGAGCATAATAAACCGACAAATTTTACTTTCTTTGACATTTGAGGAATTCAACTTCGTAACGTCAAAGTATGCCTTTACTACAAATTTCTGTAATGTGGGTTAAGACAGGCAGGTAAGTTAAATTGCAAAATTGTATTATTATTGTAACGTCGTACCAAGTATAGTACGTTCTCTTGTTGGTTTCCAGCTTATAAATAACAATGACTCAAATTAAATCCAGATAACTATAATGATCACAGATTTGAATTCCTGTCACAACATTGTGCAAGAACTGCCAGCGCGCAACGTCCATCCATAGATTGCCTTCATCCGGTGTCTGTTCGCAATTCTAAAGTAGCGGCGGTCGCCGTACAAACAACGAACTGGCCCGCGGTGCAGCGCCCGCGGACCTATACCTATTGGACCTACTGTACCCACTGTACCCACTACAGTGGTCCGGTCCCTACTGTATCCAGTGTACCACTGTACTTCCAATGGCCGCTGTCGTACCGGGAGTTCAGGCAGTTCAGTTCAGTGTAGTGGGGCCATCACAGACCGGATCGTCTCATTCATTCATTATCAGCCATTGCGTGGAACGGCGCGCGGGGAGAGGGCATGGTACACGAGACTGAATTAGTTAATCCTATCCAAGTGGGTGTCTATCAGAGGTTAGCAACGTTGCGATTTTAGTCAAAATTGTTTTGTTGCTGGGATCAAGTCGGGGATTTGAGTTTGTGCTTAGTGTTCCTTCATGTGCCAGCGAATACCTCAACTTACGAGTACCTTGAAGATTATTAGAAGTACTTAAGATTAGAACCTCTTATTTGAGTGATTGGTTATTGGTTTGGGTGGTTTAGTAACATGTGCTTTGGTTTTCCTGTAATTTGGGTCCGCTTTTAGGTGATGAAGTACTGCTATATTATCGTTAACTATGTTTAAACTATTCAAACCAACGCAACTTTCAATTCTTCTTCTTTAATGTTTCCTATCGGAGGATGACTAACATAGGTTTCGAAGTTATAAAGTAAAGTGACTCTACATTAATACCTACCCACCCAATCTACATTAATAACTAGCAACGGCTCCACCCCTACCATAATAAAACATTGTTCGAAACTGTCAAATTAGTATAAGCTTTCCCTGAAGAAGGAACGTGTGTTCCGAAACCGGTCGGATTTAGGCATTATATAAGTGGTTTATACAAAGTTGAATTGTTTCATTTTTCTAAAGTGTCTTCCTCCACCACACTACGTGACAATCTTTTCCGTGATTATTAGTTGTGTAAGCTTATGTTTATCCCTCAGCACGTGACCAAAATGCTGTAGTTTTCTTCTTTTAATGTCGAATACAATTTTTGAACGTATTTTTATTTGAAATAAACATCACTACACTGCACTGAGATATCTGGGAAGCAGTGGCATGCAGTCCTTAGAGGCTAGAAGCAGGGCATGCCACAAGAAAAGAAGTCGGAAAATAAATTCCGACAAATTTACTTTCTTTCTTCTTTTCTTTGGGAATGCACGGCTTTAAAACCTTCATGGATTGCACTCCCTTGTTGTATAGAATTTCTAGGAGAAAATACTTTTGCGTTCACGAACCATTCCGACCAGTTTGTTTTATTCGTATTTAATAAAAATCCATATTTCTGAACTGATTTTTGTATGATTCATGAAACATCTACATTTCTGTATAATGTATTCATGGACAGGAACTTTTTCTAGAGCATTATTCTTATTATTAAAAGCAGAGTCAAGCAAGGAGGTATCTCCAACTTTTAATAGGTATATAAACAAAACTTCCATAAGAGCACATCGATCACATTCGTAGATTGGTTGCCACAGATATGGAGAAGGAAGAAACAACTCGGATGACGTGGCGATGGCACCTCTATTGATGCGATGAGATGACTTGTGCTATTAAGCAAAGAGTACGCAAACTTTGATAACCAATAAAAAAACAGTCGTCGTCGTATTCAAATGCAATAAGGAGCCCCAAAATATTCTACCAATCTGGTTAGATACGGCAGATAAAACAGATAAAAACAGATAAAAACAGATAAAACAGATAACAAAAATAAATAATCAATTCTCAAAACCAATGGAAAATAAATTAGGAGTACCGCAGGGATCGGTCCTTGGACCCCTATTGTTCATACTCTATATTAATGACATGGTGAAAATATTTTCAAAATGCAAAGTACGACTTTTTGCCGATGATACACTTATATACTTAATTGGAGATAACTATGAACGACTAATAAATATTTTAAATAATGAACTAGATGATGTATCAAGATGGCTAAAAATAAATAAGCTTAAATTAAATACAAAAAAACAAAATGTATGGTGATTGGATATAAGAAGACATCCAGTGAAATCAAAATTAAAATTGATGGTGAAATTATTGAAAATGTTTCTGAAATGAAATACTTAGGAGTCATATTAGATTCCAAACTAAACTTCAATAGACATGCCGAATATACCCACAAGAAAATTGGCAAAAAGATATCTTTTTTGGGAAGAATTCGGCCTAAAATTTAAAGAAAAACCGCCATCACCATTTACAATTCAATTATTGCTCCACACTTCAACTACTGTTCAAGTATCCTTTTCCTTTGTAATGAAAGAGAACAGAATAAATTTCAAATTCTCCAAAACAGAGCAATGCGAATAATACTCCGAAGAAATAGATTTTCAAAAATAATTAAAATGTTAAAGGAACTTAATTGGTTAACAGTGAAACAAATACTGACCTTGAACACGTTGATATTTATTCACAAAATATTAAACAACATGTTACCAAAATACTTCACAAATAAAATCGTATACAATAAGGACATTCACAGACATTACACAAGGACTTGCAAGGAAATAAGATTAAACAAAAAGGACAAAACGAATACGCAAAACAGTCTGCTGTACAAAGGAATTAAGTTACATAACACACTACCAGAAACTCTTAAGTCCTCACCAATTGAAAAGTTCAAGATGGATTGTAGGAGCTACATAAAACAAAAACAAAAAATTTTGTGATTTCAAAAAATTTTGTGAATTTAAAATATTATAATTAAAAAAACTGCAATATGAAATATTATAATCAATTAGAAATTTGTAAACTTAAATGTACAAATTACTAAAATAAAATTCAAATTAAAAAAAAATTTAAAAAAAGATATTGACTGAGAAGAGCCCTTAATATATGAACTGGAACGGACTTAAGGCCATTCTACTACTGTACCAACGATGTCAGGAAACTGGTTTTTAAGACATACTGCACTGCCCTTGCAAATTGGGCAAGCTGATGGAATGCTACAATAACACCTACAAGCAACTCTATAACTTCCAAGATTCTGTAGAGCATCTACGATGTTGGCAGGGTGCACTCATTTCCCGCCTTATTTTTCCACCGACTAGCCAACTTCTGAGGGAGGACACGGAATTCAACCAACATCATTGTCATGGCTCTCCTCTCAATGAGCAATGGATGCAGATGATGCAGACCATCCTGATTATTATTGTTGACTTTTTTTGTTTTTCTATTAATGTAAATTTTTTCTCCTATATATTATCACGAAATATGGCATAGGTACTGGGGTGGCACCAACTTCCCAGTTCTGCTGAAGTAAAATCTTAAATAAAACTAAATAAAATTTATACAAGATGAGAATCATGTTCTTCCAATACTATGAAAAAAAATTATCGATCATTATCCCAAAATACAAGTTTTGCAGTTTAACGTTAGTGTGTAGAACAACATGCAAATTATCGGTTTAGCTTACATACATTAATTTGAAATGGAGTTAATACGATAACAAATTAGAGTAAATTGAGGATTTACAACGTGGTTCGAATTACTTGTTTTCCGGACGATGGAAAACTACTCGAGTGCGATATTCTTCCCGAGAGAGAAAGCACGAGACACCGAGATTAAATTATAAATATTAGAAGGGAGTTATTTCTTCTTACTATTTGTGCTGTGGTGTGTAAACTTGGTACATACTTGCATAAAAGGATGTTAAGACTTACTTTGCCAGTGCAGGAAGGTTAACTGGAGTGAAAACAATAATAATATTTTATTTATTATTAATTTTTTAAACTTTATGAGTAAAATCTCAAATTATAATATTTAATTAAATGAAGACAATATTAGCGAAACTCAATCGAAATCTGGAGACAGAAAAATCAGAAAAGATATTGGCTCCGCTGGGACTCGAACCCAGAACCCTTTTCTTACATGGAAACAGCTCTACCGATTAAGCTACGGAACCCATATTAATTCGGTCACTTTTTAACTGTATCATACTTCGACTAAGAACTACCAACATTATCTTCATTTACTTAACGCACATATTATTGGCTGCTATCTTTATATATGATTACAAGATGTAAGAAAATGTAAGAAAAGGGTTCTGGGTTCGAGTCCCAGCGGAGCCAATATCTTTTCTGATTTTTCTGTCTCCAGATTTCGATTGAGTTTCGCTAATATTGTCTTCATTTAATTAAATAATATTTTAGTAAACTAATGAGCATGTCGGTTTTTGCTTTATTGGGACTAATGTTGAATAAAGCTATTCTCAATTCTTCTTCCATTTTGCAGAGAATCGAACACACACAAATATTATGAAGTTGAACACTAGCAACATTCGACAGAAATGGTTACAGCTAAAAGCCCTTTCAAATATATTATCCACATGGAAAATAATATTAGATTACCAATAATGACTTTGGTAGGTATACTATTTAACTGTTAATACTCCATCCCTTCCATATACTCCTTGCGAACGAAGTCTTGCCATTTAGCCATCATTTTTGTAACTCTATCACAATATTACAGTGCAATTTAGTCGCCATATCAGCATTTATTTAGTTGACTTTTTAATAATAGTTTTAAGGCTTTTAGAGAACAGTCACTTACATCTAAATGATTTGCAAGTCCATTTAAGGCGCCGGAACCCGCCTCACAAAGAAGAAGATGGAGAGATATGAAATTACGAATGTTAGAGGAGCGCGCTAGTATTTAAAGCGACAAAATCGATGCGAAAATTGTGAAAATGTTTAATAAAACACAACTCGTTTAAAATAGAGCAAAAATCTCGCGGGATTGTCTTAAAGAGCATTTAAAGAAACATTGTGATATTTTTCATTCATATAACTTGTAAAATAACTGAAAAAAAATGTGTTTATAATAATTTTTGGAGCATACTTTGCGATTTTTTCTATCGAGGTAATTTTATATAATTTGCATTTCGGCGCAAGGTATATCTAGATATTATCTTCAAGAATAACATGTGTATTTTTAAGAGCTTTAAAACTTAACGTGTTTAAAGGAGATATATAAGAAATCGGAAGAAACTTATGTTGGTACATATATAAGGCTGCATTAAATTTTAGACTTTCGCAGAGCACTTTCAACAAGCAATTGTTCCACAATCTCTGATATTAACCATTTAATATTAGCCTTCAGTAAATACGACCAATACGGTTAGTTTAATACATATATTTCCTTTGTGATGTGTTACATTTATGTGAGAAATTTTACTATTGTAATTTCATTTATACGTTTTTTTAATCTAATCACCAACTTCCATTAATGGGTATTTTGAATGAACTGTTCTACTTTTCATTGCGAGGCACATCGGGCATTAATTTCTTGTCGGCCGCCGGCGCACAGCCGAAGAGAGCTGCAGTCATAATTTGTACAGTTGCAGTCATTGTAGCGCTGCATTATATTATATCATCAAGTGCATTCAGCTTGTAAACACTCCATTCACTCACTGCAGTATCAAAGCTAACAGGTGATGGATTACTGTCTATTATAAGACTGTTGGTAGTGTTTCCAGTTAGGCCCGCTACGTTCTAGTTAGACCTGGGCGCGCTGAAACTAATCACGCTATAATGTAAAGCTAGCAATCGAGATCGAGACAGAGAATGGTCCTAAATAATTCAATCACCTACTTTTAAGCATTAGGTCAACGGAATCGATAAACTTGATGAACACAAACATGGTGAAATATTGACGAAAGTCTGGCCATCTGAGCCTTGCCTACTTTCAACTATCTGTGTGATAATAATTGTTATGTAGGTACTTGTAAAAGGCAAATAGGTACAGTTTGTCAAATAAGAGTAGAAAATATAGCAGGGCGCCACTATTGTTTAAATGGCAATACTAAAAATATAATCATGGTGGTCATCTAAAGCTGTGTAACCTCCATTTTCAATAAAAATTAAAAAGACATAAAAGTGAAAAAAAAAAATTTCATCGCAATATAGATACCCACTGATCTCAAAATTAGAACTAAATGTAGGTATATTATTATTATATCTTTGCAATTTTGTTTTAACATAATAAAGAATAAGATATTCTAATAAAATATAAAGCACACTTTAGAAATTGCTCACATTTTTTTTTAATATTAGTTTAAGTACTCAGCTTTCGTTGCACAGGCTTTCATGTCTCTAATTTTAGATTGGAATATATTTGACTCATTCAGATCTAAAAGTAGTGTAACTAAACTCACCATTAATGATTCTTCCTTTCTACCTACTGTTAAATTCAAATTTATTCTAAATTAAATGAAAGCCAATCACTTTATAAAATACAATTTAATCACATTTATGTCATTAAGTATGTACCTTAACTACAGTGTTTCTCTATTTTGATTTTTTTTTAAGAATCAAATATGTTTTTTTAAATATGTATACAG
The DNA here is from genome assembly GCA_917880885.1 of Limnephilus marmoratus. NCBI lineage: Eukaryota > Metazoa > Arthropoda > Insecta > Trichoptera > Limnephilidae > Limnephilus > Limnephilus marmoratus. Next base: position 36,299,843 of record OU862920.1, on the reverse strand, counting down.
AGTTTTGTATTTTCAGTGTCAATACACTTTTAAAGAATATTTGACAGGTAAATTGGTGTTGCCAGCCTACAAATTTTGTAGTTCCATTTTTTATATTTTCTGCTCTTATTTGACAGACTGTTGACAAACTACTTAACTGTAGTTTAACGGGATATATATGAAAAAAAAAAATTCTAAGTAATACAGTACGCGGGTTTTTTTGTGAAATCTGCTTATGTTTACATGAATAAAACCTTGACTCCGAGGTAATCGGAAAGCTCTTAGAGTTTAATTCCGCGCGTTCAACGGACTGAATGTTATCCGATATTACCGCCAGGGGCGAGAAGCGGAGATGAGAACTTTTTTCCAATAAAATTTGTATTGTTATCGAACTATTGGAAATGAAATCAACATTAATCATATGAAATTTTAAAAGAGTTGCTCATTGACTTTTGATTTTTTTGCGACATAAGAGGATTGAATTGCGGACTTTTTCCTACAGCAAACATAAATACCTACTCTCCACAATTTCATGTATTTTTCCAAGCCTCGCGTCGAGTTCTCTCTCGAACTTCCTTTTCCTTGGTTAGTAGGTTACATACATAAATGCAGTTAAAATGCAACCACCACGGTTACGATAAAATTTTGCCGTGAAATTAAAGCAGTGGAAGTAGTTCCAATTGAAATAAACGGTGGAGCTCAGAGTTCTAATGCATTTGATTGCATTGCCAGCTTACTACAAAAGTCCATGCTGCGAATAAAATAATCTTTTAGTTCCAATAAAATGCGAAAATTAAAAAATTCTGAAATTCGATGCCTATAAAAATATTTTATAATTTTTTTTGTGATGTGTGTGTTTTTGGTACACGTTTTAACCCCTCAGGCCTCGGGCATGTTTTGTCAAAATATCAGAAAATTTCCGCTATACATTAAAATAAATGGAATATTTCTGAATACATATATCCGAAAACTAAAAACTGTTTTTGAAAGGTATAGATATAAGCTTTTAAAAAACCGTTCACCTTAGGTTTTTTTTAACTAAAATTACGGATGATACGATTTTAGATTTTCACGGCCAAAAGTATTTTTGTTATTAGTTTATGGGATATTATGCTGTGTTGCGCTACCTCCTTCTTTAGCCAACCTTTCGGACAGCGTTACAGTGTCCACCATCAGGGCCCTGCCTCACACATCTGAGGGAGCGGGAGACAGAACGAGAAATAAAAGGCGTCAAGTCGAAGTATGAGTCAGTCGTTTATTTGGGCTACGTAGCAAGAGTCGGTGAAGTAGTAACCAGATGTATGCAGGGTGCAGTGATGAGATGCTGCAGGCGTACGGATGTGATGGAGATGGTGTGGTGAAGGTCAGCGAGTTGCTCGACACCATGGCGGTGGAGATGACCTATCTTCCAGGCCGTTGCTCGACGCTTTAAGTCGCGGAGATGAACGGTGTGTGGCTCGGTGAGCTGAGCCAACAGCAGGTAGTCCTGGCGAGGCGGAGCATGTTTCCATGGCAGCGAAGCACGGTGGGGCTTCGGGGTGCCATGAAATGGTGAGCTGATCCCTGGACTGAAGGTGGCGTCAAACCTTGTAAGTCGCGGGATGTAGCTGTCCTGCGGAGCTGAAGGCACGATGGGCCTTATAGCTGAGACGTGGTGATGGACCTCGGGAAGCTGCCCTGGATGTGAGTAGATGCCTGTAGGAGCACTTGTGCGGAGATCGTTACATACTGAGATGTTGGCCGACTGTAAGTGTGGGACTGACTGAGCTAGCGCCGAGTTTAGTCGCTTTATATATACCAGCGCGACCGGTGGAGTAATATTCCATTCGCCGGCAATGTGCACACTGGAAGGTACTGGAGCATACGCGGTGCCGAATATTCAGGCGGCTTGTAAACTCTAGACCTTTCTAGGCGGTGGCGATATTATCATTCATCGGCGGCTGCAGCAGTAGGTAGGTATATACTCAAGTAAGTAGCTTGCCCGTATCGCGCGAATATTAGATATTTCTCGTTCGTTCTTTCTGATAGCGAAAGATAATGCGTCGCCACACATCTGCCCTCATGATGGACACTGTAACGCTGTCCGAAACGTTGGCTAAAGAAGGAGGTAGCGCAACACAGCACAATATCCCAAAAACTAATAACAAAAATAATAACAAAAACTAAAAACAAAAAAAAATTACGGATAATGAAAAAAAAAATTTACCCACATTTTTTATTAGGGGGCGTACATTATACGTAAGAAATTTTTCTTCCAATCTAGATCCCCCCCCCCCCCCCTTGGTGAGATAAATTTGGGCCACTTCGTATATTCTTTTCAAGTAACGTGAGATTTTGCTACACCCCCCCCACCCTTTTGAGCTCACGTAAATAATGTATGTCCCCGTACTTAGACGAATGTACCATGAATGTTGCCACCCCTTTTTCGAGGTATCATGAAAAAATATTAAATAAAAATTCACGACGTTTCATATTTTTTTCTCAAATTGTGATCGGAAACTTTGGTTTCAAAGAAGTGCACATTGTAATTTTTCTGTAGTTAACTTGATTTGAGTGTAGAGCGTGGTGTTTTCTCTTTCTAACGCCAGCCGTTTAGATCATAGTTCTCACATCTCATATGAGATACGACGATTTCTATGAGACCTGTGTGAGCTGTTCCCAAAAGCGAACATATTAGGGGGATTAAATATAATACTTAAAAATTTGTTCAAAAACCGAAGAATGATCTTAAACTTATGTAGATCTATATTAGTACCTATATTATTTCATTAACATACATAAGCAAAACACTTTTACTTGAACAACCACAGCGGCGTTGTTCGAATTCTCTAGTTCTTTCACACACGTAAACTATCAATCTTTAAATTTATCGTCGTGGATCTCTTTCATATGTTTGAAATTGAAGTAGTCATCACAAAATATTGTCGAAAATATTTTGGATGTTTCTTAATTTAATTAAGAAAAAAATATTGGTGTCAGCACTGAAATTAATTTTACCATTTGTTTAGAAAATACTCTTATGTCTTTGTAATGTTATTCTTATGTATCTATTTTCTGTATTGTGGTTTCTCAGGAAATTGGTCTACTGTCAAACTGTTAGTTGTCAGTTTAGTCGGTGCTTATAATGAATGATAAAAAATTATGTAATAATAAAATACCTTTTGTGGAGCCACATACCCATCCCTTATTCATTTTGATTAGCATTATTATCAGATATTTTCATCCGTAGTTTGGTCAAATGCGAATAGTTTTACAACACAATACAAACTCCATTATGAATTGCATTCCTCGAATCATTTGACAACTAGGTATTTATTAGAGAGTGCTGCATTTAGGTCTCTAATTGAATTTCCTGTACAAATTAATATAACAATATTTATGATGGGGTCGTGCGTTATTGTACCCATACAACGAAACACTATTTCCCGATCCAATGAAAGCGTGTAATTATTGACTTTTATAAAATCTGTCATCCATTTGAATTGCATAGTCAATACAATTTCATCATAATATTATAATCATTGTTATCACCCTGGGAGGCTGCGAATGAGGCATTATAAGTGCTAAATGTAAATAAATCTGCGAAACGCCGGGCTTTATTCACATTATACAAGCCATGTTTAAATTATATGTTCATAAAATGGGGTCCGTAAAATTTGGCGGGATGTAAGAGAGCTCCGTTCCATTAGACTCCGCCTTTTGAGGAAGAGAGCGCTAGGTACCTACACAGACACAACAAGAAAAAAATTAGAGTTTGTAATTCACATGCGATAGAAGTGAAACTATAAAGTCGCTAGATGTCGCTTTCTTTTGCCTGTTTATTTTAAAGTGGTTTGAAGATTGGTTATTGATTTACAAAAATAAAAATGTTTATTTTTTTGGATTTCGTAGGATTCGAACCTCCGTTCGCTTGATGTCTGTGTCTCTGGGCGCTGAGACTTGTCAGGCGCCTTGCCCACTGCGCTATCGAAGGCACGCGCCAAAACGCGAATTTACCGCATTTTATTGGAAATTAGAACTGAGTATTTGTGTAGAACTGAGCTGTGACGCATTTCCGTTTCATCCGAATTTCAAATCGCTAACGGCGCTAAAGAAGTTTCACTTCAAAAACTGTAATATAGTTAAATTATTACAAAACGGAACTGGCATTAACGTGAGAATAGTTGTGTATATAATAGTACGCAGCAGGCTAAAATATAAATAGTGATTTTTTGGAAAAATTTATATTTTTAAAGAAAATCCAAGATATCACAAATAATATAATATTACCATAAACAGCTTCTGTCTGGCTAATAAGAAACCTCAATTATTCGGCTAAAATAAGCATAGCACCGCCATCTAAGTCTCGTTTTAAGGAAAAACGTGAAAGTTTTGCTAATACCGCTAATAAATTATCATTGCCGTATCTGAGTACTGCATACTCTTGTGTTTTTCCCTACAGAAATTCTTTATACTTGAATTAATACCTTGTTATCAACTAATACCTAATTGATTTGGATTCACCGTCCACACAAAGGAAAACTTGTTTTGATTTACAAGAGGTATTCAAATAATTTTAAAGCCATTTATGTATACGCCATGTATACTTCTCACGCCACTACCACTTATTCACCGAATGTAATTTATTTTTCAAAAATTTCAGGCCATCGCGGCATCGTTTCAAATTATTGAGAGAGGGAAGGCAAATTTATGCATTAATTTAATTGGAAAAAAAATGTTTGCTGTTTACATGCGATAGAAGTGAAACCTTCAGTAAACTAAAGTAGACAAGGGTGGGAAGGGAGCACCGCACAAAGAGGGACCGATTATTCTGTCTCATTCTCTCGCAGATTAAATCCTGTAGATGACAGATGTACCTATGTGTAAATCTCTTTTTAGCGTGCTATTTTTCGTTTCATCGAATGTCAAATCCAATGGTGCTATTTTAAATACCCACATGCGGTAAAAATTGCAAGGCGCGTATGACGCCTTTCTATTTGTATAAGGAACATTAACTTTAAATTCAGTAAATTTAAATGATTCATCTCTTCAAGAAATAAAAGAATCTAGTAAATAAAAAAATGAAAATGGAGTCAAATTCAGACTTAGAAGAGATGAGATGTTGAACGGAGGGGAGGCAGTTTTATAAAAGGCTTAATGGAAGGGAGAATATTTGTTTAGAGAGGGACAACCAAAATATTTTTCAACTTATGTTCAATTCTAGACCTCAGAAATTATTACTATTGCACCGAAAGTGCAATTTGTGTAAAAATAAGTAGCAAATTAATTTTTCGAACAGCATTAAAATGTCCATCATCAGGGCAGATGTGTCACATACCCCAAAAATAAATTTAAAAAACGTATATATTTTTTTACAGTTTAAATGTACTATATACACAACGACGTGACACAAGACTATTCACGATTGAAGTTTTCACGAAAATTACTGCGGCATTATCTGACACATCTCTATCTACATATATACCTTTTGCATTTTTCTTTAATATACCTTTTGCATTTTTCAGTACTGTTGGCTATTTTGCATTATTTATTTCGTTTAGTTAGACAACGTATTATGTTATGATCAGTGTAAATTAATTCAGAAAACGTCCAGTGAGAATCAGTTAATAGTTTTGTTCATATTTGAACAAAAATTTTCGTCTTGATAAAAATAAATATTGAAAAAAAAAGTGTTTTTAACTTTACGCTTTGTAGAAGTGTTTTGCTCGCCAAACATACATTTTTCTGTCAATCCTTTAAAGCTTTGTAAAGTTTTTACGAATTTTCGATTTATTTAAGTTAGTTTAAGTTTCCATCGTAGGTTCTCAACGTGGGCGATAACGCCCCCTTGTGGGCGTTTGAGACTTTCAAGAGGGGCAGTAGAAGTCCTAGAAAAAAATAGGGGGCATTGAGATGGTACAGCGAAGGCGTTGGCAGATAAAATATATGGTCCAAAAAAATACGAAAAAACCACAATATTCACGTACTAATAATCTGACGTATATATATATATAAATTATATATGGTCCAAAAAAGACAAAAAAAACACAATATTCACGTAATAATAATCTGAGTGTATTATTCTTTTTAAGAATTGACCAAGAATTGACAGTATACTCATATCATTACTTAAGTACCTACCTACTGGTTGCTACAGGAGGTACTACTTAAAATACAAAAGAAAATGCTTTTTTAACTTGCTAAACAAAAAGGTATGACAAATAATTTAATAAATGTATATTTTTGAATGTAGCTATTAGTACTGGGCGTTGACGATAATTATATCCAACGCCAACGTCGTTATCGTTGGCAATTTTCAACTGTTGAAAATAGCTGTTGAAAATAACGTCGACGTTGACACAACTATAATAGGAGATCGACACGATACTAACAAAAAAACAAACAAAAAATATATCAAAATCGTATTAAGGAATCCCTTTTAACGGGTGGTTCCCCGAATCATTGATGTATTATTAATTATTACTATCTCTATGCCCCACGCCCCACACACGTAATAATAATCCAATAAAAGTTGAAACTGTTGGAAGACGTTGGGTTCGGTGTTGAAAATATTACCCTGTTGAAATATTATAATTATAACGTTGAAGATATATTTTGCTTGTCACTGATAAATTCGCTTGTTGCTTGGCGCTACGGATCGGCCGTATTGGACGGTGAAATAAAAAAAAACGTGCAGTAGGTACGTTCATTACCAAAAGACCATGTCTAATTGGGTATAATATCGTTCACGAAGTGTGATTTCTTGACCCTTTTGATTTTATCATTCGAACACCGTTGAAAACAAGGTACAAAACGTAACTGTTAGGCGACCCGCGTTGATAATTATCAATAGGTTATTTTTTGCTTGTCGTTGATAAATTTGATTGTTCCCTGGCGCTGCGTATCGGCCGTATTGGATGGGAAAATAAAAAAAATCGTCCAGTAGGTACGTACAATACCAAAAGACCATTTAAAATATCGAGTAATGTTGTTCACGAAGTACAAACTCTTAACCCTTTTTATTTATAAGCAGTTGAATCGATGACTGCGTTGAATAATATTCGCATGTAGGTATTATTTTTCAACTGTTGTCGCTAATTATTTTCAACATCGTTTTTTTTTTTTTTTTTTTTACATTAACTCCACACAGGAGGCCCTGAGGAAAATAATTTCCCTCAGGGCCTATGTCATCTGGGATGCTGTGTGGAGGGTCTTTTTGAGGAGAGGAAGGAATGAACATTGGTCTTGAAGAGACCCATGTTGTAGGAAGGAGGAAACACAGAGGCCGGCAAATCATTCCACAGCCGAGCTGTTGAACACAAGAACGAGTCGAAGAAACGACCCGTTCTCATGTGACAAATGTCAACCGTGTACAAATGTTGGGCACGCGTTTGGCGTGTTTCCCGACTATGCACCGGTGCCGAAGGGATCAATGATGCTAGTTCCTCGGAGCATCTTCCATTGTAATACCGGTAGAACAAGGATAGCATTCCCACCCGACGCCTGTGCTCTAAAGATTGCAATCCGTCTGTTAAGATGTGAGAATCTATCAAACGGACCGCCCGTTTCTGCACAGAGACGAGGGTATTTTTCAGGTATTTTGGAGCTCCAGACTAGAGGTGGCTGCCAAATTCAACCGTGGGGCGCACTTGCGATTTGTACAGGGTTAGCAGTTGTGTACTATTAAAGTATCTGCGGGCCCTGTACAGTACGCCCAGTTTTTGGGAGGCTAACTTTACTCTGGCTTCGATGGAACCCCCATACCTGAGCTGGTCACTTAGGGTTACATCAAGCATATCAATGGAGGGCCTGTTCGGAAGATTGCTTCCGTTGAAAGAGACTAGATTTTCATTTCGATCCCTTTTAGACGTAATCAGACAAGATTGGGTCTTTGAAACATTAAATTCAACCAGATTATTTTTACCCCAAGAGAAAACACTCTCCAGGTAACCGTCCATTCTTTGCTTCAAAGCCTTACGAGCTGTTGGAGTTTGTGAGCCCTTTGGGGGCTTGTCAAACAGAAAGCTATCATGAACTGTACTGTCATCCGCGTAACAATGAATTGGTGCATATGACAAAAGGTCGTTGATGTGCAACAAAAACAAAGTCGGAGACAGAACCGATCCCTGCGGGACGCCAGCATTTATCGAGTATGAGGAAGAGGTGAAACCATCGACTACAGTCTGAATCGACCTCTCCCTCAAGAAGTCGGCAATCCACGTACACAAGCGTTGGACGTTGAAACAATATAACTATTGTTTCCAACGGCTAGTTATATTGTAATACAGTACTAGTAGCTATAACTTTGTGGTTATCCATTATAGAAAAATGAAACAATTCAACTTTGTATAAACCACTTATATAATAGCATTTGAGTTAAATATTCCGGAATTAGTCAATTTATGGTCTTTATCTTTAGTATTTCTCAAAAAATTACAGGTATTATTTCTTGTATAAAAAGCTAGTTTAATATTAGAAGGGAGATTTTTGCAACATTGAACTGAAAAATTATTAATATACAATTTTTTTTATTTGTTCCCCTACCCACCCACTCTACACTAATACCTACCCACCCAATCTACATTATTAACTAGCAACGGCTCCACCCATACCATAATAAAACATTGTTCGAAACTGTCAAATTAGTATAAGCTTTCCCTGAAGAAGGAACGTTTGTTCCGAAACCGGTCGGATTTACGCATTATATAAGTGGTTTATACAAAGTTGAATTGTTTCATTTTTCTAATAAATGTATTTTTAATCGAATTATTGATTCAGTGACTGTTGAGCTCTCCCCCCCCCCCCCCCATAACAAGTTGTGGTAAATATAGTCGTAGCAATAGCTCTTTCAGATTCGTGACAGATAGTAAGTAAAAAAAATTTAGGGGATCTAGAAAAGTGGGCGGTGGGCAAAATAAGGTTGAGAATCTAAGGTTTAGATGTTGATGTCTTAATGTTAAACCACAACACAAACACATTGAACGTAATGCTCAAATTAATGTGATACGAGGCGGATGATTGTCAATAATCCGTGCTTTCGGTAGAATGATTATAGTTATATACATTATGAAGCTCTGTGGGAGCGGGAGAACAAGGAGTGCAAGGAGTAAGTGTGCCGTTAGCAGTAACATAGGAGGGATTTCATAAAGAGAAATATCTACCACAATCAGTACTTTATAACATTCTTATTTTGTATGCATCTGTCTACGAAATGGCTAATTCAGTTTTCTAAAAATCTATGCTTTTACCTGCTTTATGGGTTACATTTTCAGAGAATGAAATATTTACACACTTTGATCTATATAAAACTAAGGATGGTACATAATGTAAAAGATTAATTATTATCTAGTATATATACATAAAAAAACTGTATTTCTGATTCCCTGTTTAATAAAGTGCAATTTTTGTCATTTTATTTTATTAAAGTGCATTTTTTAATTAATCAAATAAAATTTATTTGCCCACACCGGGATTCGATCCCGCGACCATCAGCTTGCGAGACAAAATCCTTACCGCTAGACAACGCCGGCCATCAAACAGTTGACATGTAGGTTATATATATGTATATATTGTTATACCTACAGTTGACTTGTAGGTACCTACATATCAACGGTGGGTATTATGTCTATACGAATTATTTGCGAATTTTTATATATATATATTTTAGATGTAGGTAGATACTTAGAAAGATAAAGAAAACATTTATTTATATTAAAAAACATTAAATTTATTTTATAAATAAAATGTAAGCAATATTTCGCTTTGTGAACGTACCATTTTTTTCAAAAACGTCGATATTTCTCTTTTGTCAAAATTCGTATTTTCGATTTCTTTTTAAATAAAAATGGCTCTTCATACATGAATTGCGTTTTTCTTATTATCGTCGTGTCTACAAATTAATCCCACGAAATTTTAGTTCTTGGCCTGACAGCTCTCGTCTTGAAGAGAGAGACGGCGATGATTGCGTCACATCCGCTCACTCGCATCTGTCACCGCATTGCATATCCTCAACTCCATGTCTTCCTGTACCACTGAACGATAGAAGTATGTTATGGGCGTGTCTGTGATCAGAAGAAAGCAACATTTTGACGTTACTTTCGGTGAAATTGGTAGAACATTTTCAAATATCGAAATGTTTTCTTGAACGGATAATCAATTTCATCAACCCAATCAATTTTCTAGTTCATCAACCTGGTTCTTAGTAATCGAAAGGTCTTTTATGAATCAACGACATCAGTTTTATCCAGATTGGTGTCGATTATATTAATACGGATTGTCTGTTCAGTGTTCTGTATGAGACCGCCTGGTGCAGGCCTTAGAGTAACTATATACCCCAACAACACCCAACTAAGGATCAAGTGAGCTGTGATCAGTGGCTGGGTACTAAGTAATGGAGTGGGACGATAATTGTTTGAAGTTTGTAGATTCCCAGTATGCTCATACTGGGCAGTAGATGGCATTGTATTTACAATCGGTCAATTACAGGCAATTACAATTAAGCGATGTTCATAACGGAAGCGGGCAGTATCTGCTTTGTATCCATCGTCAACTTTCATAATTTATCTGCGCAACGTTAATGTTTGGTATTTTATGTGTGAAATGTAGTTGTATCTAACAAATAAGGGTCATTATTATGTCCTAAATAACATTTTGGAAAAACAGGTCTAAAAATTAAGGCTCTCACTAATTCAGTGGTCGTAATAATTATTATTTTTCTTCATTTAGGTAGGTTGTGCCACTAAAAGAAAAGTTGAAGGAATCTATCATATCTACTGACCGACATACTTTGCTTTGCGGTCGGTGGCGTCGCTAGTGTAGATTAGAGTTCAAATTTTATTAGGTATTATGATAAATTTAGGAGGCGGATATGGGTACCGTTGTTCCGGCTTCCATTTATTGGATAACCAACACCTTTACCATAGGTCAATTCAACTACGTTTGGTGACATAGCAGGGGTACACGGGTTAATGGGGTGAGGTTTGTCTAGGTCTTAGTGACGGATGCATCTGCCAACCTTCTTCCAAGGAGGCCTTTTGACCTATCCAGCCGGACTCTCTCACAGTTGGAGGGATGGATTCATACTCCTGGATACAGTGACCCCCAGATTCCTAAACACCCCTCGTACCTTTTTACTTATCAGAACTTCCTCTCCTCCCTTTCCTTAAAAAGACCCACCACACAGCACCTTTTAAGATGACGTAGGCCCTGAAAGAAATTATTTTCCTCAGAGCCTCCTGTGTGGAGACAAGGTAAAAAATTAATTATTTTTATTTTTTTCGAAATATTAAAAAAAATTGTTAATTCATTCTTAAGTTTTCATTTTTTCGCCTGCAAGCATAGGCACATCAGAAGCAATATTATATTGTGTGATTAAAAAAATTAGATTCTTGAAAAAGTAGAATCAAGCTAAGTTAAGCTCTGCAGAGAAATTCAAAATTGCCCGCTAATTTCTCCAGCCATAGATAGTGCTTATGCACATACATGTTAACGTTTAAGTTTAAGAAATGAACGCTTAGATGATGGTTTGGGCATTGTTTGGTCAAGTCTATCAAATACCTGAGTTGGGTCATGTCAGGACTTAAAATAGTAGAAGCGGAAATCGAAATATTATTTCTACAGAAACTATTTCTAGATTAAAATCAAACTGTGCTGTGTGTAACTTTATTGATTGAACACGATGGTCGTAAATGATTGAAAAGTGTAGTTTGTAGTGACCAAGGGAACCGTCTGCGCGATTGGAGTTAAACTCCGGTTTGCCGATTACCAGCCCACAATAATTTGAATATGTCCGGGTTGAATGAGATCGATGGGCAGAAGTCGCTTCTCAGAGCTCAGTGACGGTGTTTGTCCCCTCAGTCCCCTGTGCCCTGTACGCGAAAATATAATATACGAAAATGATCCCTCATGTTCATTACTGAATTAAATTTAAATAAAAAAATCTTCGCTGTACATTATCTATTTACAAAACAGAACATTGAAGAATAGTGAAAAAAAATGAGAAAACAAAATCACACATCACCTAAACTCTCCTAACGTAACTTTTATTTACAAAACCTAATATAACCTAACCCGACATTACTTAATCTATCATTTTATCTTGTTCTCTTTTTGTTATTGGTCTATTTTATCGGGTTAATTTTAGTATTGTCACTACCTTTACGTCCGTTCCATAACAAAACAGAAAATTAAAGAAATGTGAAAAAATTAAGAAACAGAAACAAACCTAACCTAAACGTAATCTAAACTAACCTTACATTACCTAACCCATATTATCATGTTCTATTTTGCCATTGTTCTGTTTTATCCTGTTATCTTCTGGGTTTTAGTCAGATAAGTTACATAATAAGAATAAAGTTCTATTTATTTATAATATTAATCAAAAATACTAGAAATGGGATGGCGGATTAGTAGTCCAATGACTCTAATTCATGAAATTTATTATCCCGCCTAACAGTTAACGAAGAAGATACCTGCGACAACCGTTCACCATCTTTATAGTCCTTTCTTCTCACTTTCTCACACCGTCTCTTTTATACTAGTCGTCAGTCTCGCGGTATAATGACCATTTGATTATAAATACGTTAATTTCACATTTTACCCAATTAATTTAGGTTATTAGAAACAACGGTAAATTAATGGTTACTCTTAATTTAACCACCTTCCAAGAAAATATGGAGTTTCCTAGGGATCCTTACTAGGACCACCACTGTTCAAAACTACGTCAATGGAATTTCGCAATTAGATTTAAGCGGTGAATTTTTTTAGAAATAGAAATTTTCAACTGGGGTAAGATTTGGACATCTTACCAGAAAATGTAAAAAGTGACCCAGAAAAAAAATGAAGAGTTGGCTCCAATCAAATATCCTAAAAATTGATGATGTAAAAAATTACAGGATAAATGATTTTAAGCTCAACCCATAATATAATTCCTCTAGGGGTACCTACCCTTAAAAAAATACAAGTATGCGCTCATTTGTACCAAGCGTAGTACTTTAAAGACCCCCCCCCGAACAGGTCACATAGTATGGGTACGTTCCCTAAGTATCGAATTTGATCAAAAAACATTTTTATTGATTATATTACGAAACGTAAATGAAGGACTACTTGTATACTTTTCAATATTAAAATAATGAACACCCTTGTAGCCAACAAACCTTCAAGACTTACAAAACGTAGAGTTTCTGTACAGAGGAATCTGTTCGAAAGTGTATCTCAAGAATAAAACTTTAAATATTTACACACCATGAAGGGCACCAAATTTAAGTTCTTTCAATAGATAGTTTGACGGCTTCCGTGATCAAGGGTTAAGGCTTTCGATTAGCAATCCAAAGATCGCGACTCTCAAAAATTAATTATATTATATTTTTAAACATTTTTTATATGTATTTTTTATTTCGTTTAATTTTATTTTACAAGATAAGTGTAATGAGAAATGTTCTCCTCGCTAGGAGTTCACTCATGTTGTGGAGGACATTTGAGAAGGGTACGGTATTATTTTTAACAAGGAAGACTAAATAGGTATAAACAAATAAAATATTGCAGCAGTTGCAAGCTTCAACACGCAAAAATATTAAAATTTCATTATTATAATATTAGGGATGTACTTTTGTATCTATATTTTAATTTAAAATTGTACTCCGTAAAAAGCTGTATGAATGGAAGTGTTGTTAATTTAATAATTAATAATAATACAAGCAAGAAACAGTGCGTTATGTTGTTAGTAATTAGCTTACAGGAATTGCAAAAACATTCTAAGCACATACTCCATTCTTAGCAAATAATCAATAGATAATTTATATAGTTATTGATAATTTAGATTCATCTACATAATACAAGCAAATCAGTAATTTCACACGAAGTTCATCGTTCCAGACAACTGTTCTGTGGTTTGAACTTGCTATATGTAAATGTTAATTACGACAGATATTTGTTAAAATAAAATAAAAGTATTAATTAATATGCGGAGACGAGCTGAGAATTATGTACCGTCCTGTTAATGAACGGTTTTTAAGTTAGGACAAGTTACTTACCGACAGACGGCGTATTTACGACAAATAATGTGGTATTAGTTTGGTTTTACATTTCTTTAGTAATGACAATCAAAACCTACAATATACTATCTCCTTCTTCAGACCGATTTCACTTAAGAGTCCAAAGTCAAAATTTTTCGCTTTACGCGATCACTATTTTCATCTCTATTTTCATATCTACGATTTCAGTTGGCATCACAGCCAACAGCATGGTTCTTGTATTGTTTGCAGTGGATGACATTGAAATCGTAGATATGAAAATAGAGTTGAAAATAGCGATCGCGTAAAGCGAAAATTTTTGACTTTTGTCTCTAGTGGAATCGGGCTGAAAAAAGAGATGGTGGATTGTAGGCAGAGATAAACAACGCAATATTGTCTTACTGGAATTTTTATCGTGTAATAAGCTGGTTGGAGTCTAATTTGTACCTAGATGCGATTTGCCCGTAGGTATTTTGAGATTTGTCAATTGTTTCTCAAGGTAAGTGATACTACTGTTAATTATTAATTGTAATCATGTTATAACATATACACTACTACAACTACGTTTTTGTGATTCAAATGACAGAGGCTAAAATATACGAAGATGAAAGCCGTGATACGGCTTCACAAAATACCAATACAGTATTATGGTGCGTATAGTGTAAGCATGTAGTGATGTAGTGTACTACTCGCATATATAATATGTTCCTCTGAAGTGAAGAGCTAATTTTGGAAGCTTGTTTGGCCATGTGTTCACTGATCGTTGTAGCTTTGTGGATACATTCCAATAAACACCGAGTCAAGACGCCATGCAAATCGAACGACTTTCACAAAAAGGGTTAAACGAACATTGGTGGCTGCATTAATGCCCATAACATATCGCGCAATTTTGACTTTGAAATCTCTCACTATTTTAAAGCGTGGATGAAATGAGAACCATTCAATTCAAAATTGGGCTTTGAATGATGCAAATCCTCTCATTTACATAGAAATCTGCTACATCTACCAATGCGATATTATAATAAAATGCCAACCTCTTTTCGATCAGCAAACTTTTTAGTAGCGGTTCGTACCTACTTGTTGTTGGATTTACAAAGTGGGTTCTTTTTTGGAAACCGATCATCTATCTTTAGCTCTGACCGTTGCGATACGATAGACCTACCGCAGCGCATCTATAAATTTGCCCGCGCATAACTATAAAACCATATTATTATGGCTTTTAGGTCGAGTAGGGGTTGTGAATCACTGCATCAGTAATAGCAAAATAATGGTTCACTTTATTATTCACCCTTACCAACTTGCGCTATTAATCTATTTGTGTGAAAAGGTGCATTAAATAAACATTATCATATTTACTTGGGTTTGTGCAATACCTGATAATAAAACACTCACTCGAAAAATGAAAAGAATTCAGTACATTGTACATTAACGCGGTTTTCACAATCCTTTATAAAACTGAAGCTAGTTTTTTTCTTATTCTTCATTTTCTTTATGAAATGTCTTCTTGTTGATTTGATTCAGTTTTTTTTTATTGAAACTAGATAGCTTATTTTTGTTTGAATTACAACCGGAATAATACTTAATACGGAATAAATTTTGGTTTTAAGTAGAGCTTTGTCCTTTTTCTAAAAGTAGTAACATATTAATATTAATGAGTATATGGTTCTGATGGTTCTATTTGTTTATGTAGTTTACCTTTGTATGTGTGATTTAGTAGTGCTTTCGCGAATAGATGCTTTATTAGTTCAAGAATGATATATATTGTCAAATCGACAATATATTATGCTTTTCTTTTTGTCTCATGTTATGGTCTCATATTAAGAAACTATGATTATTATCGCCCGCAGAAAGAGATGTTAGTAGTAGTGCTGAAGCAATGAGTGGAGTGCGTATATCACGTGAGTAGTATAGTAGAGAGAGGGCGCACCCTCCGTCGTGGGAGTGACCATCTGTTGTACGGCGGGTACCTACTCTTTAGGAACCAATTTGCTGCGTTTTATCACCGAGCATCGGTGCCATTTGGGGACACCTGTGCATAATGAATTTCAGATTCAATTTTGTATTCTGATTTGGTCAGAAGAAGCTAATTTTTTGCCAATAAAACGCCGAGAAGATATAAATTTAGACAATAAAGCCTTTTTCAAAATTGGAAAAATTCGCCATCGGTGACTGGCCTCAAAACGGAAATCGCATCAATTGTCCCTGTAATTGATTAATTGATCGTTTCAATGAGCAAAATTGACAATGCACATATAACATTGGCATGCATGTATATTGTATATGTATATATATTTTTTAAAAGACATCGTCTGGCTTGGGAAAGAACACGTTACTGACATTATCGAAAGATATATTATGTAAATTGTAGTGGAATTCGTGAGGTAAATTAAATAGGTACACATTGTTAATGATAAAAAGTGACACCATTAAAATGGAGCTACATAAATTATTCAAACATTATTTAATAATTGAAAGCGGTAATTTTTTTTTTTTTGGTGTTAAAGTAATATTTAAAAATAATACTTTAATAATTTCCAAAAACAATCAATATACCTATTATCTGAAAATCGGTATATCGCCAGAACCAATAAAACCAATCAATCATTATGCTATGATCAGACCAAAACATTTCGGAAGCAGGGTCCAAACATAGCTCCGTTATAATCAAAATTAGAAAACAGACATAGCGATAACAATTCGAATAAAAAACTTCTCAGTTTAATTTCGACAATAAATGTAGGTATTTTATATATTTTGGCACAGTCACAAGAAACTCAATACACATTAAAAAGTTAATATCAACAAATCTCCACAAAAATATGAACAAGACAAAGTTTTATACCTTTTTAGATTTTAACGGCCAAAAGTATTTTCGTTATTTGTTTTTGGGGTACATACATCTCTGATGATGGACACTGCAACGCTGTCCGAAACGTTGGCTAAAGAAGGAGTTAGAAGAACACGGCATAACACTCCAAGAGTGAGATAAACCTGGTCACTGGGCTACTATAAGTTATCACTAATAAAATTTAACATAAAACACAATGAACATCAAAAACCTAAACTGTGAAATTCAACAGACATACATTTTCAGGCATCGTGAAATTAAAGTTTACATTAGGGAACGTACCCATACTACGTGACACGTTTAGGGGGGGGGGGGTCTTCAAAATGTCACGCTCCATACAAATGAGCGGCGGGTTACTTAGGATTTAGGTCACCGGGGGGGGGGGGGGGGGGGTTAAAAATTGCCAAAAGTTGGTCACGTAGTATGGGTACGTTCCCTTAGTTCCTACTTTTTTTATTTAAAATCTTTTTTGGGCAAAATTAAAATCAGTTTCTGTGGTCTTGTAGATACTAAATGCAAAAATATTAATTTTGTCTTTTCATGATTCGCGAAAAGAAATCTTTTTTTTTTTTTTAAATATTAGATAATGCCTAAACATAAAAATAGGATGAAATTTAAAAAATTAGACGATAAAAATTAACATTTTTAGGAAGTTTGGTATTTTTTACACGAAGTTTCAAATTAATTAATTAATGAAGTAGTCTATATGTTGCGCCAGTCCATTGATCGCAACCTTCCTCTAGATGTCCGTGTTTACCTTTCTCTATTGCTAAAGAGCGAAATGCACTACTTGTTGGATATTTAATGGACGATGTGTTTGTTATCTTTGTTAATTAACAATATTGTAAATTAATGTTTTCTTTTACTTTAAATAATTCTTTACCTCTGAACTAATTAATATATTTTTTCCAGGTAAGGAAAATATCCAGGGTTCATCTTCTTTTTGAAAGTCTGTTCAGGAAAATCGCAAGTATAAAAATTCCTTCCTTTAATTACTTCCGTTTCGACTTTGAATGGTTTATGCCTGCGTCAGATGCTGTATATTATACGCTGTACTTTCGTTGCTTGGCCTATTTCAGCATACACCGCTATACATTCCCATTGAGAATCAATGGCCAGCGTGGGTGAACGATATGCTGAAATGGGCCAAGCCATGAGAATACAGCGCAAGTAAGACAGCTCCTTATGATGATGAGTGCTGCGAAATGAATTATCTTTAAAATGTGTTTGCAGTAGCTTAATTTATTATGGTTACCTATTTAAAGATTCCGAAAAGTGGAAGGTTAATTATCTACTAGCAGTTAAAAACCCTGCAGGTTTTCGTACTAGGCCCTGCGGGCGGCTTCACCCAGTTTGAGTGTTAGTGACCATTGTGAACAGGTTCCAAAAATAACCGGTTCAACGGATTCACTGGGATCCAGTAACAGCTAGACACCGGGACAAAGTAACCACGACAGGCAATGACGTCATTTATAATATATAGATGCGTGGTATTATTATTCACACCTGCCAGTTACAATAAAAATCATATTATCGTCAATCTCTCCATATCCGGAGAGATTCACGAAATTATAAATACAATAGTACAAACGCCTGCCAGGCGATGCTCCTCATGCTAGCTGTTAACGAAAGTGACGCCAGTTTTTGGCGTTGCTTTAATTCGGTTCTATCACAAAAGTAGATTTGGATACAAACTCCGCGGAAAACGGATTCTTATGTTTCAACCGTGCAGTCGCTAGGTTATTAATACTGTTTAATTAATTAATGTAAAAGCATTTTTTTAAGTTAAAACTTCTCTAGCACCGTTGTGATTTGAAACTCGATGAAACGAAAAAGCGACACTAAAAAGAAACAAACACATATATCTATAGGATTTAGCTTACGAGAGAACGAGATAGAATAATCGGTTTCCTGTTTGCGTTTCATTCTACCGCGTGTGAACTGCACACAGTGCACACTTGTAATTTTATATTATAGGAAAACAGTCTAGTCAGCGGGAGGGAAGGGAGGAGGGGCTATCCAGTACTATTTTGTAATTTAGCGTTATACCGTGGCTTGAATATGGGATAGTTTTTCGTGATTTGGACAAAAATGACAAAAAATATAGTAATGATAGGTAGGTTTGTGAATATATTATAACAATTTACTGATAGAAGAGATTTGGGACTTTCATTGCCAAAAATATTATCATGATTTATTTTTTGTCCACACATCTAAAGAAGGAGGGAGCACGTAGTAATAACCAAAAATTAATAACGATAATTTAGTGATATTCCGCCGGCCTTAAATACCTCACAAGAGTGTCAGCTGCTCCCATCTGGAGCCAGTGAGACTATTGCATCCCCAATTGGGTTATTTTGTGAGGCTGAAGGTAAGTGGGGAGGGAAAGGAGAAAGGGAAGATGAAAACAGGGAAATTCCTGGCTGTGCAAATCTGGTAACTAAACA
This sequence comes from Limnephilus marmoratus, assembly GCA_917880885.1. NCBI lineage: Eukaryota > Metazoa > Arthropoda > Insecta > Trichoptera > Limnephilidae > Limnephilus > Limnephilus marmoratus. The sequence continues at coordinate 36,280,581 of OU862920.1, read as the reverse complement.
CGGCTAAAGCCATTTCAAGCAACGTTTCAATTCTGAATGGTGGTCTTACACCAGGGCGATACTGAGAATATCTTCCACTCTGGAACGTGTTGCAAGTATACCTACTATATATTATTTTAAAATGAATTAATTGTGAAGTAACACAAATTAATTACATAAAATTAATTTAACCACGCCAGGATTCGATCCCGCGATCTTCGAATTGCGAGTCAAGAGCCTTACCCCTAGACCACGCCGGCCGCCTAATAATAAATAAACGTAGATACAAAACAGTAAAATGTCGGTTGAAGTTTTTTATGTTGACTATTTAATAATAGTTAGTTCTATTTGTGGAAGAATTCAATGTTGAGTGTGCCACGTTTCTGGATAGGTTGCGAAATTTTTAATAGATTAAAACTAGATTTTTAATGGATATACAATTTTTCTCTTTGGATTCCTTCATTTTTCTGATGTCTCCCGTCTACTGAAGTTGTACATTATTTTTAGGATCTTATAAAATATATATTTTTGAATACATAACTTTGTGGTTATTTATCCATTACAGAAAAATGAATCAATTCACTTATATAATGCGTAAATCCGACCGGTTTCGGAACAAACGTTCCTTCTTCAGGGAAAGCTTATACTAATTTGACAGTTTCGAACAATGTTTTATTATGGTAGGGGTGGATCCGTTGCTAGATATTAATGAAGATTGGGTGGGTAGGTATTAATGTAGAGTGGGTGGGTAGGGGAACAAATCCATGATTGGGCTATAAGACAATATTTTTTTTATTTTTTATAATAGATTCATTATTTTTAGGGTTTTTTTTAATTTCCAAGGCTTCTAAGTTATCTAAACGTTTTCCTTTATGATTAATATGAAGAATATTTATCCCTGTATTTTTTTTCAAAACTATGGTTATTTTCAGTGATATGGTTAGCGAACTCAGAAAAATTATTATTATTGACACCTTAAATGTTCTTTGATTCTGATTTCAAAATTACGAGTTGTTTTTCCAATATAAAATGAGGGACAATCATTGCATTTGAGTTTATATATTCCGGAATTAGTCAATTTATGGTCTTTATCTTTAGTATTTCTCAAAAAATTACCGATATAGTTTCTTGTATACAAAGCTGGTTTAATATTAGACGGGAGATTTTTGCAACATTCAACAAAATTTAATTTGCAACAAAATTTTACGCCATTCTTTATCATCATTATTATTAGATTTTTTTTATAAAATATAGTTTATAGATTAATTTTCTAAAGCCATTTCCAGTAACATTTGTTTTAGGAGTTGAAAATTTCAACCCTTTGTTTCATATCTTTCTGCTCTGTTTTAAGAAAATAATATACCTACTGCTATTTTAGTGTCACCGATATTTTGATATTTTTATTATGATGAACAGCCGACGGGGCAGTCTGTTATTCCGTCTTATTCAAATTCAAAGGATCAGAAACATAAAATAAAACGTCAAGAGAAATAATATTTTATGGCGGTCATTGCATTTCGCTCCTATTGATTTAAATAGCGTGGCTGACCACGGTCCATTGGGTGCAACACGCCGGGAACAACTCGTACAGGAACAACTCGGAAAATGACAATTTGCTTGTCTAGCCAGTTACATATTATTCGAAATGTGCTAATCCCAGAAAACATATTATGATTCACGATAAGAAAAGCCGTTGGACACAATTATTTGTAGTACTTACTACTTGTAATTTGTAACTTATCTTTATTTTATGTGTACACTCAAATCTCTGGAAGAAATTATGTTCATTATTATCATCATCATCATTTCATTACATAGCATTATATTTTATATTTAAATCTTTGTAGGTACCTTGAGATAGATATCTTTTATTTGTACATTTTACTTTTTATTGTTTTATTTCTCTCTTTATATCTTTTATTTCTCTTTTATTTTTACTCTTACCTAATAATTTGTAGTTTGTACTTTAATTTTTTATTATTTTATACTATGCACTTAATAATTTACTTTTATACATTATAGTTTTTATACACTACTTAATACCTTACTTTTTACCTTTTTTCTTAAATTTTACTAACATTTATACTGTTATTCTTCATGTTGTTGTACTATTATAATTATGTATATCAATTATGTTAATGGCACGTGTTGTGCCGTATATGTGTAAATAAATAAATAAATAAATAAATAAATAGTATAAAATGAAGTCGCTCAAAAGGTATGTGCGCGTTAATCTTTTAAACTACGTAACGGATTTTCATGCCGTTTTCACCAATAGATAGAGTGATTGAAGAGGAATGTTTATATGTATAAAACATGTAAATTCTATTAGAGAAAAGCCGAGAAATTCAAAGAAAACATATTTTTGTGCGATTTATAATGGCTGGCGGGCCGTACTATAGTTTTATTTTACATATATAACGTCATTGACTATAGTCACTTTTGAAATTCGTTCTACGGAAGAAATTGGAAAATAGATGTCTTAGAGTAAGTAGGTATTGATTTTCCCTTTTTAAATATCCAGTGTTGCATTGCATGCATTGTATAATTAGTGGCGAGTTAATTACTTTATATGTATAATGCATGCTTATTATAGTAGAGAAAAGCCGATAAATTCAAATACTCAATTCAGGCAGCGGGTAGCGGGCAGCTGGCAAGCGGGTGGTGTGGATTTTATAAAGGTTGGGTAATGGCGTTGTGTTTCGTTAGCCACAGCAACGTGTGGCCGGGTCTGCTAGTTTAAAATTAATAATTAACACGATTATTAATATTCAACAGTATTTCTTTAAAAAGCCCATTGTTTATGGACGTGTTCGCGGGTCGTGAATTATAAATTATCAGCTGGTTCCCGGCATGCGTTGCACACCCATGTTCAAAGAAGTAAATTGTTTCTCCCTGCATATCCTTTCCCGTGCATCCCCGTTCCCCTCCCGCGTTCCTCTTCCACCTTTCCCGCCTATTTTCTCCCCTCTCCCGCTCCCCCGTTCCGCCAATCTCCCACCCGCGTTCCATGTATTCTGTCCCAGTACATTCGGTTTTCAAACCGCTCGCGTTCCACCTTTTACAATTTTTTTATTCAAATTTTCATTTTTCATATATTTTAAAAATATATTCATTTTCGTACCTATATATTATATACATATATATATATATATTTAATATTTTTTTTATTCACAAAAAGTTACATAAATTACAATACATTTTATGCAATAATTAATTACATAATATAATATGTATTTGATTTACCCCCATAAATAAGCCGGGCTTGTGTGTGTATTATAAAAACAATCAATTTAATTTGGTACCTAACTTAGGTACCTATTTAAAATATTTATAATTTAAAAAATCCATAGAGAATTATTTTGTTAAAAAAAGCTGCATTCTAAATTCACATTGCGAAGTTAAAATAGTCGTTAAGTTTTCTGAAATTATCCAATTTTCTGCGCAATTTTCTTAATTTTTCTTTCCGTAAAAACCTTCAACAAAGTATTTGAAAACTTAAAAAAAAGGTGATTGAAATACGTAAAGTCATTCTGAAGTTATGGCGTGAGCAAGGGAAACAGGGATTAATTTATATATATATATATATATATATAGATATATAGATAACACATATGTGTTAGTTTAGAATGTTTAATATTATGTAATGTGGTCATATTATATTTTCGTCAGTTATAAATGTTTAAATTTTAAGATTACGCTACATTTATATTGTTAGCATTGGCGTATAGAAATCCTTTCATATTTTAACAAAAATGTTTTTCAATTTATCAGTACATTAATAAAGCATAATTTTACTATGTTGGCTTCCGTTTGAAAATTACATCAAAGTTCAAAGTCGTAATAACAAACAAATTTACTTGATATTATGTTGCTATTCTAGTTACGTTCCTTGAAGCATTCACAGCAGTAACAACTTAAGAATATTAAATAATAAGAAGGGCTCTTTTCATAGGTCCACAGGAACTGAAATATTTATATCTATCTAAGCTAATGCAAGGGGCTTTCTTTAATATGCTAGTGTTTTCCTGGGTGTTATTATCCCCGTTAAATAAATCTCATCTTAACAGAGGTGAGTATTTTACCATTTTTCTTTATTCTGATCCAACTAAAAAAGAACACACAAACTTCAGGTGTAAACTATAAACATTAGTAGTTCTGAATTATTGCAATATTTATATTTAGTATAACTAAATGATCTTATCACGGTATTTAAACACTGCCTATTTATGGGCGAAGTGTTGTTAATAAGATGTCTTATTCTGTTTGATATTAAGTTATTAGTTAAATGCTAAAATAGTACAATAATAAAATAGTCTAATTAATGTGTCCCCGAAAACAGCTTCAGGACGCCAAAATGACCCGTTTTCGAAAAGAAACCATTAAGCGCCTACACAAACATACTGGTAATCTTGGTAATAGGTATGAGTAATTTTATCTAGTTTTTTGGTTTTTTACAACTAAAATCAACTCTAAAATAATAAATATATAGGACATTTAAATGTGTTGAAAAAATTTCGATATTCGTTTAAAATTTATAAATAAAACTTGTAACAGATAAACTATACTCTTCGGCTGGGTAAGCAATGTGTGTATTTTTCTGTGAACATTTTTTTAAAATTAGTAATAATTTCACATGCGCGGTCGTTTACAAATTGAATAAAATTTTTAATCAATCATTAATAACAAAAACCAATATCAATATAACGATTTCCCTGAATACATTATAATGTCAATTAGTCAATAAACGAAAAATATTCAGATTCCCTTAGAATTTAATTCGACCACATTTTTTAATTCTGTCATTCTTGTAACTAAAAAGGATTGCAACTTCGTGAAATTCAGTCGGAAAATTACGTATTTCTATTTTAAAATCACATTGAAATTCACTCCAGTGAGAAATCTTTGAATCGGAATAGAAATGAAAGGAATTTAGTTATTCAGGGCTCCAATTTTTGCGCAACATTAATGCATACCGCGTGTTGAAAAATCCCATTACGTAATAAAATAGGTAATCCTTAAAACATCAATATTTCCAATGAACGCAATATGAAGGACGCTTTAAGGATTAATAATGAACTATTTTGTATTAAATTTTGGAACTCAACGTGAAACGATTGACACGCGCAAATTTTTTTGCAGTTTTTCGCAGGAGTTTTAATAAACCAATATGTGAAATAGTAGCACCAAGGATATAATACCGAGTAATCGATGAACATTATGAAAACTCATCGAACACAAAATGCGAGTTGAAAGCGCCATTGGCGGATACATTAAACGGGAAAGCAAAAATGGGGTAAAAGGAATTTGAAAATGTTGATGCATTTATGTTCGATTTCACGTCCGCGTCCATTCAAAGCACTCAATGGAGGCTCGTTAACGAATTAGAATTAGAGAGTTAAAACTGTTACTTGTTGGTTTGGTGTGTCTAAATGGATTGATTTTCACCGCTTGGTGGGGTAATTTACACGTTAAATCTATTGAGTGATTTGTTTTGAATATCGTTGAAGATTTTCGCGTAAAGGGACACAAATAATGGATGTTTCGAAATAATACAATTATTTTGTTGCGACAATTTCCAGAATAGAGGATAATATAATCCCGTAGCTCCAATGAAACACAATTAGTGTTCGATGTAATCGGTTAGTTGGTAGAGTTGTCCAGAGCGTCAACGTCCGAACCAGTCATTGCGGGTTAAACTCTGCTAGCTGAGACCACTATCATATGATGATTGAAGATTGGTTAGTCATTCGTCGTATCCTGAAAATGTTGGTCTTTACAAACAATGCTTTAGCTACGTTTAGTGATCAGATGAATACCCACATATCCCTAACCATCCTTTTCTACTTTTTTTATTTATTTGTTTTCGCTTCATTTCCTTCTTCCTTACAATATTCCCAAATGTGGCAATTCCTAAATGATGCAATCGTGGGTACCACTGAATCCTGGCAGTTAAGAATCTTGTACCGTTAAATTTGAAGACATGATCAAAAATAAAAATAATAATAGTGGGAAACTGGGGAATTGGTTTTCGTTACATCATGTCGAAAACTTTTAAACTTTTTGGGACTTTATTTACTCGAAAACGAAAGCCAATTAAAAAATGTTATACTACAAATTGACTTTTGTAACTTTATTGACGACGGCAACATTATTCGTTTAAGTGCAGAAATTGTGTATTGCTTCCTCACGGTAGGTTTTACCCGTGGTCGTACGAACGTAGAAGCTAACGCAGGCACTATTTTAACGGTAGGTACGCACCTTTCATTATTATTTGAGTTTTTCTTTCATTATGAGTTGACAGTATTAAATATCTTGGTATTCAAATAGATGATCTTCTTAAATGGAACGTACGTGTTACAAACCTAACGACAAAACTGAGGAAACTCGTCTACTTCTTTAAAAATGTTAGAGATATATTAAATAGAAAACAACTGAAACAAGTTTACTGTGCTCTTATACAATCATCACTTGAATATGGTATTATCAGCTGGGGAAGTGCCGCAAATACTTTCCTGGAGCCTTTAGTAAAGATTCAAAAACTAATTTTGAAAGTCGTTCTTAAAGTCCGGTTGAGAACGAGCACTGATTTTATTTTTAAGACACTAAATGTTTCTAACCTGCAAAAATTGTATTAAAAAATATCCTGCTTTATCAATTTAAAAATACACACATGTTTGAAGAACGAATAAGCACTAGAGCCTTAAGAGAGTCAAATGTAAAATCCTTTAACATCCCAGTTTGTCAAACCTCTTATGGGCAAAGAAGTTTTAAATATAATGCAACAAAGCTGTTCAATTCTCTACCTCCTGAAATTAGAAACACGCAATCCAAAAATGCATTTAAAAGTAAAATCATTGATCACCTCAAATAAATATTACCATCACGAGTATTTAATAACATACTTACCTTTATACCTACTGTGTGTATATATGTAACCATGTACCTACTTCTTCTTCCTTTGCGCTGTCCCAACTCATTGCCTAGGTAGGCTGTTGGGGTCGGCTCTTCTCGTTCTCAGGTTGTAATATCTTCTGTTCTGGGTATCGCCTTCATCCAGGCCGTTTCTCCGAAGAATTTTGGAACATTGAGTCGTCCAGGAGTTCTTCGGTCTTCCTTTGGATGACTGTCGATGAAGCTCCATAGACATTGCCTGCCTCACTGTGTGGTCTGATGGTCTCCGTCTTATATGTCCATACCATCTCAACTGTCGTTCTTCCAGCTTGCTATTTATGTCTGTGACACCCAGGCTACCACGAATGCGTGAACTTTTGATCTTATCTTTTAATGATACTCCTGCCGACCATCTAAGCCAGGGGTGGGGAACCTGCGGCCCGCGGGCCGCATGCGGCCCGCGAGGCCTTTTGGTGCGGCCCGCGGGCACTTTTGGTGCGGCCTGTTGAAAGAACCACAAAAAATTACACAGACCGGGATGGTTTTTTCAAAACGTGATAAAACCTTCCATTTTACTTTTATTTTAATTTGTTCTTGTGAAACGATAGTGAAATTCCATCGAAACTTATAATTTTCTTGTAAGGGACAGTCCCGATATTTCAGGATTGATGGCAACTCTATTCAGAGGGGAATCTTAGGCAGTCTGTCATCAGTGGCGGCTCGTGACTTTTGCCATTTTTTAATATCAGCACTCTAGCACACCCAAAAGTAACGAGCCGCCACTATCTTTCGTAAACATTATTTTCTAGTCATCGTTGCGGAAGTAAAATGGATAGTAAATCAATAAAATCCTATTAAAGACAATTACGAAGAAATGAAAAGTTGAAGCTGAGTGAAACGTGAATTCATTTGAAACTAAATTAAGGCTGTGGAGAGTAACTTGAAATGAATAACATGACGCGTTTTCCAACACTGCAAGGAAAAAAGCCTTATACATCGTTTGAATACGCTGGTGAGTGCGCGTAATTAAGTGAGGCATTTAATGAACGATTTAAGGACGTGAAAAGAGAGCAAACGGATTTGAACATATTTGCTACACCGTTCAACGCTGAACCATCGAATGTGCCTGATAATCTGCAGCACGAAATTATTCAATTACAAAGTGATGATTAAGCTAGATATAACAATCTTCCCAAATAAAGTCAGGAATCACTGGTTATATTAAGTCAAGCACTTCCTTTAATATTTTGTATATAATACAACCATTAATGCCACACTTCTGACATAAAATATCATTACATGTAATTTATTGTAATTAGTTAAATAAATATAAAATTATTTTGCGGTCAATAAAAATGCGACGAAATGTAGAAAAACCATTCACGTGATGAGAGTCAATTTAATTTAAGCTGAATGACTAGTGGACTCCTATGCAGATTCCTTCTAGAGGTAAAACCAATCTTGTGTTCACAATGCAAATTCCTGTTGCCGATTCATCTGCTAACCTTAACGCATTTCGAAGGTAAAACCATTTTGGTGTTCTAGGTGCAGTATTAATTAAAGCTGGGGATTCACAATCCAATTCGCTCTGACGGTAAAACCAGTTTTATGTTAAAAATGCAATGAAAAAATTCCATGTGTGGTTTCGTCTACTTAGGCATTTCGTAGTAATCCGTTCTCGTTTTTGAAGTGCGTTTATAAAATTCTAGTTGCTTTTGTGCTATTAGAGAAAAGCCATTTTCAAGTACTCAGTAAAATGGCTACGCTCAGTTGTTTTAGGTATCCGCATACAGATTCACCCTATAACTGAAACCAGTTCAGTGTTTAGAATGCAACGAAAAAATTCCAGGTGGGGTTTCATGTTTTGTTGCGTACTTTGTGCTGCCAGAATTGGAGGATAGCCATTTTCATGTTCTGAGTGGAGTTTTAATTCCCCGCGTACAAACTCACTTTCTAATTAAAACCAGTTCTGTGTTTAGAATGCAACGAAATAATTCCAGGTGGGGTTTTATCTCCCTAACGTTGCATATGTGCTGCCAGTATTGGAGGAAAGCAATTTGACGTTCTGAGTATAGTTTTAATTCCCCGCGTACAGATTCAACCTGTAATTAAAATACAATTCTAGTTTCGTAGTTTATACTGCCAGAATTAGAGAAAAGCCATTTTCATGTTCTGAGTGTAGGTTTAATTCCCCGCATGCAAATTTAATCTTAATTGAAACTAGTTCCGTGTTTGGAATGCAACGAAAATTTTCAGTTGTGGTTTCATTTGCTGATGCATTTTGACAGAAATCATTCTCGTGTTCAAAATGAATTGAGAATTTTAGGAAGACCATTTGCGTGTAGCTATAATGAAAGAGTGTTGGCAGTTACGGGAACTATTTTTTAATTAGTTTTAGTAAAATCAGTCCTTGATTTGTGGCTACCCCCCCCCCCCCCCCCCAAGACGTAAATCGGAGTGCGGCCCGCGGGTTAAAGTATGAACATTCAAATGGCCCGCGACGCTAAAAAGGTTCCCCACCCCTGATCTAAGCATTCGCATTTCTGCTGTTTCAAGTTGCCTAGTGTAGGAGTTGTACATAGTCCAGCATTCGGAGCCATACATTATTGCGGGTCTTACAATGGTCTGGTATATTTTTCCTTTCAGTTTTATAGGCATTTTGGAGTCACACAATATTCCTGTTACGGATCTAAATTTAATCCATCCCACACCTATTCTATGGATGACATCCGCTGCACATCCTCCGTCTCTGTGGATTAGTGAGCCCAGATACTTAAATGAATCACAGTTGGCTAATGTTACTCCATCCAGTTGCATCGAAGGAGTTACAGCGTTTGTGTCTTCAAATGGTTAATACAAATATTCAGTCTTTTTCCTGCTAATTTTTAGGCCATTATCTTCCAGGATCTTTCTCCATCTTTCCAGGCTATTCTGTAAGTCACAATGGACTCACAATGTCTCGTTAAAGACGTTTTACTTCAAAAAAGAAAAAGAAATAACATTTATTTTATTCGTCAATCCGAAAGCCAGCCCAGTCAAGAAATCATATATAATGTTTATTCATCACTTCACTTTCTGCCGCGCCGTCTGTATCCGACGCGCCTCTGGCAGACGAACTCGGGCCTCTGATAGATAAACGGAGACCGCAGCGTGCGGACCCCCGCTGTGCTCTAGGAAAGCGCCTCCATATAGGGGAAACCGGTGACTTTCTCGGTGGCATGCAGCGGCCGCGTCACTATTACAATTACGTGCGCCCGCTGACTGTGCACGTTACTCATCTCCAATAAGAGCCTTATCAATATATTAAAACTGCTAAGAAGACAATATTGATTTATTGGTGTGCATTTTGCTTGAAGAGGAGGGTAATCTGATTCTGGTTAATTTGGTTCTGGGTTTTAAGTATTTCGATGGAAATTTCAAGTTGACTCCTTTGCAATTAATTTACATTGTACAAGTAATCAAGATTAATCTATTCTCCCCAAATAATTCCCCTCAGGGCCTATTTCCTATTGGGGATGCTGTGTGGAGGGTCTTTATTAGGAGTGGAATGAGAAGAAGTCCTGGGAAGGAAAAGGGTTTTAGGGGTGGGTAGGCATCTGGGGGTCAGTATGCCGAGGAGTGAATCCGAAGTATGAATCCTACACTCCCACTGCGGTGCAATACGATGTTCCGAGAGAGTGCGGCTGGAGAAGTCAAAGGGACCACAGGTCCGCCGCCAAGACCCGGACAAACCTCGCACCATGAACCCGGGCACCCTAGCTAAGTCACCAAAATTAGCGACCCACTTGGGGTGACTTATAGCAGAGGTGTTGGTTATCCATTAAATGGTTCCCGAGGCGGCGGTACCCATACCCAATTTTTATAAACCATGTTTTGCTGCCGTTTTAACAACTTATTAGCTTTAGTCTTTCTTCCTTCTTGCGTTATGAGTATTCAAACAATTCAAACATTGGTTTAGTAACTCCATTCAAAGTTTAAAAAACTGATAGAATTTATGATACGATCGATCGAATATGAATAAACTATTATAATTTATACATGTAGTTCATAAATGGCTTCTAAAACCGATTTTTCTCACGCTTTCCAGCTAATTTCCTCCTAATACAATAGTGCCGCTAGTATAACTAAATTTGGAAGTCGCTTTGTTAAAGAAAAAATGCCTGATTTTCGTTCCAAAAACATCAACATTATTCCATAATTATATAAATTGACAATTGAAACTCAAACAAAGCAAAGCTTGAGAAATGATCGAATTCTCTATTTGTATCTCTCAACCACACAAAAAGCATGTGTACAAATTGTTTTCAGTAGTCAAGTCAACATACTGTAAAGGAAAACTTTCATAACAATTCAAAATAGCCTCTATAGTTTATCAATCCTTCGATTTTCGTTATAAAATTTTCCATTTTCTCAACTCAATCACGTTCTTGCTCAATACTGAAATGAGTTATATTTCCATAATATTGATTGACGTTACACGATACAAACCGATGGAATAATCACTCTGACTGAATTTAAACTTTGCCAACTGCACGCGCAGCTTTATTTCTTGTTATGTAATAATGTGATAATGTTTTTGCTTGAGAAATTCCCGGAAATTCGCAACTGCAATTATTTAACAATGGTAAATTCCATTGTTTTACAAGGGTGGTCATATCTACTCAATCAAAAATACTTCCCTACGAATTTCCTTTCGAATCTATTGAACATAATAAAATAAAGTCTCTTAGGCCTCGACCATATTCTGTAAGTAGGCAGAATATTTTTCCTTGCAATGAAATCCAATATTTTTAAAGTAACCCGAAAACTATAAATTATGCGAATTTAATTATTAAAAATTACAGTTTTTTTTTTTTGCAAACCTTAAAAGATTTTTATAAATGGCTCACCTAAAATTACTGGTAACGAAAATTAATAAAAAAAAACACCTAATTTTTTTTAGACTTTATCACCGCCTCACTTTTTTGTCGTTTCATGAAAAAATAATTAATAACAAAATTACTAACTTTCATAATTTTTTTTCGAATTGCGGTCAGAATCTTTATTTTTATAAAGGTGTATATTTTAATTATTTTGTTTTCTCTTTCCATTACCGCTTAGATTACCTATGCTAATAAGGAAGGCACAACAATTTCTACGAGACCTATATGAGTTGTTCCGAAAAGCGAACACATTAGTCTGAGGGGGTTAAAATTTTGAATTCCTCGAAATCATGAATGTATCAGATTCACGAACCGTTAAAATTACTTACTTGATGCCAAATTATTGAATCCCGGGATATAATTAGCGTTATTGAATTAAATCGCTGCAATCAGAATTGGTGGTAGAATGTTATTACACGTTTAATTTGATTGATTCGAATAATTAATGGGAAATATTGTGCGTAAATTAATTTGCTGCAAATCCCGTGCGGCGCCCTGTGGCAGAAGTTATCTTTATTAACACTTTTCGTTTCGTTTGTCTGTAAATTTGTTTGCGTTCGTGGCCGATCAATCCTGTCAAGATGGTAGCCGTGTTTGATAGTTCCTTTTCATTTCGCCAGAGCGCATGAGCCTTGCTGCTGTTGCGAGCAGTCAAGTCGGAGAAATCAACATTACGCGAATTCTACTGTTCACGGAACTACGCAACTGCTGGAGTTGTTTGAAAATCCAAGAATCTGAATAAAATAATCTGTTTCCATAACGAAATTGTGTTATTTTGCATAATATTGAATGATGTCAATTATCACTTCCTTGCCTTGAGGGTTCCGTCCTAGCGGCGTTCCAGATTACAGGAGCGGGTACTCCATAGACGTTTCCAGGTTAATGAGATTACAATCTCCACTCGAGCACTTGAAATAACACGAGTGGAACCAAAATCTATGCACTTGTTCTTTGTGTCACCTTCAGAGAATATTTGAAGATTACGCTAAAGGGAAATTTTCTCGTAGAAATCTGAATAAGGATAGTTACGGTTTCGCCTCATTTTGAATGATTATTATCATACGCAAAACTAATCCTAAATAAATAATGTAACAATTTAGGATACGGTTATGGGTACCGCCGCCCCGAAAACTATTAATTAGATAACTAACACCAGAGCCGTAGGTCTCTGTGAGAGGCAGGTTGAGGGACACCCTGTCACCTCTCCAACCAGACTCTCTCGATCCACCTTGCACCCCAGTAGGAGTGATGGATTCTTACGTCCGTCACTCATGAATCCCAGATGCTGACCCAACTGACATATCTACCTGTAACCGACGTGTTGCTCTCCCTCATTTCTTAATTTTATAATTTATATGTTTTGCTTATGTACAATGCCCCGGTGCAACCAATAAAGCTTGTGTGCCAAGTTTGCACCGGGAGACATTCTAGAATCCTATAATTTTAATAATTTTAACAATTAATACTTTATTTATGATTATTTACGCCTCCAAAGGCAACCAGGCTGACCAGCCTCCTTTTTAGTTATGTCCCTGAGAAGGGCCGTTTTTTCGGCTCCAAAGGAAGCAGCTACTCCGCCAAACGGACTGCCTTCCCTCCCTTGCCGTTCTGCCGTTATGGCACGGCAGGAAGCGGCTGCTCTACCAAGCAGGCTGCTTTACCTCCCTTTTATGGCGGCCCCCACAAGGGCCTTTTTTAGGCTCTCAGTCGGCTTTACCGTGCCGCCAGCAACGATCTTTTTTAAAAACACATTTTATCAATTTTAAATGTCTTTTTTCTTAATATACAAATGCCCCGGTGACACAAATAAAACTTGGATACCAAGTTGCCACCGGGAGACATCCTAAACTTATTATTTTATCGCCTTCAGGGCTATTTCTCCGGCTACAAAGCCAAAAAACCAGTTTGGGCGTCCCTATTAAGGGCCTTCATATTGGTTAAAAACACATCATTTTTTAATATAACTTTATTTACAAACCCCGTAGGACGCTGAAACTAAGACGTTTCAGTGCAGAGTCCTACGGGGCATCCATAGAGCCATAAATAAACATTGTAACTCTTAAACTGCCAGCGCTATCAGCATTTGAGCAGATTTTCGAGACTTTAGCATCATTTCACTTTTTCCCCATTTTAAAAATCCCAGGACCTTGTAAAGCGACGGAACCAAAAGGTTTCGATAGCCAAGCTTACGGGGGACCTGGGAAAAATATTAACTTCTTTATAACTATTCAAATTCCCCTTTTAAATGTAAATACCTACCGACAAAAAGTCAAACTTTCTTAAACTAACTCTAAAATCATCAAACAAAAATTCTACGGATAAACAATATCCGTAGAAACCCATTAGCATTGAGAAAACCATTGTATTAGTTATAATTTAAGCTGTATAATTAATTTAAGAAACCAATTTTAATCGACCACTTTCGAGGAAATGGTCGGCAAAACCAGCGGCAACAGAAAACCGCACCTTATATACAAAACGGGATAGGTAAATCCCCCCACTCTAAAAATGTACCACGTGACCGTTTTTTCACTCGAAAACGGGTATAAAAAGCGTGATTTTTTGAATAATAAATTAGTTCTTCCATCAACGTCAACTCGTGTTATTATTTCCTACTGGGAAAAGTTATTATCATCTGCTGCCTCCCGCCGACCTCTGCCTAGGCTTTGCTCCTGGTGCCATCAGTCTCCTCCAGAAAGCCGGCCCTACTTCAGGCAACCGCCACGCACCAGGACTGGGCAGAGGATTAGGCACATCCAGTGTCCTCAACTCATCAGGCACTGGGTGCACGGGAGGTCAGTATTTTATTATTTCAACCATTTCATCCTATTCGTGCACTGAGACCCGGTACTATTTTTCAGTCTTGTGGCGACGCTGATACGTCTGTTACACTACCCTTTTCCTTTACAGAAATTCCTCTACGTTATTTCCTTCAAAACTCCCTCCGGAAAGCATCCGTAAAGATGACGCAGACCCTGAGGGTAAATATAAAGGCCTCCTGTGTAGAGATGTAACAAATAAATTAAGCGAAGGAATGGAAACGCGTTTTCAATAACCATGCAATACATTTTTATTGATTTGCTGTGAATTTAAAATGTTAATTCTAATTATAGGACTCATTTTTAAGGTGAATAACGCAAATAACTTATAGGGTGTTAAAGGACGTACATGACTTGCTGTTACCAGTGATTCCGGCATTATTTGGAGTAAATGAGATTTTGGTCTCCGGATACAATTTTATGTCCTTTTTTTCTACAAAACATAATAAATAAAAATAGGTTTTCTACATTTAGAGGCGGGGTAAGAGATTGGGCGATTAAAGGGGGCAGTTTAGAGGGACCAGTGATGACATGTGGAAGAATTTTTTGTTTGATTTTGAAGAAAAAAAAATTAATAAAAAAGTCATTGTAAAAATCACCGGAGACCAAAATTTCATTTACATTTTTCACTCCAAATAAAGTCAGGAATCACTGGTTAATGCGCCGCTTCTGCGCCCAAAAAGAAGAAGATGGAGAGATATAAATACGATATAAAGCGATGGAAATCGTCTGAAGTATCATTTAAAGAAACATGTCGAATTTTTTCACAACTATAACTTGTGAAATAACTGACACAAACGTGTTTATAACAATTTTCGGAGCATAATTTGCGATATTTTTCTATCGAGGGAATTTCATATAATTTGCGTTTCGGCATGGAACGCGTCTAGATATTATCTTCAAAAATAACACATATTTTTTAAGAGCTTGCAAAACTTCAAATGTTTAAGGGAGATATGTAAGAAATCGGTGAAAATTCGGGGAGCGGCGGCTTAAAGTAAGTCATATACGCCCCTTTACACACCCCTTGTATAAATAAGTTTATGTAGATGTCTAGAAATATCCAAACAAACTAAAACCGAAATTTTTTTTAATAAAAATATGTGTCTAAACATTTCTAGACCATTGGATGTTGCATATGTTTTGACTTTGAACCTTCGGTGCAGCAAAGGATTGTTCCCCAAAAAAATTATTGAATTCACTTCAAGGTACTCGTATTTGATATTGGCATTAGAATCCACGTACTGTATTTAATATTACCAATGAAAATTAATTACCACACAAAATTAGTAATTAAAAAACCAACAAATGTTCAGGTTGCTTCCCGCACATATTGGTTCATGAATATTTCACTGTATTATCTTGAATATATTTCAATTCAATTCATTATTTTTAAAAATATTACAAAATTAAAATTCCGTAGAGTTTTTAAAAAGAAAAATATAAAGATTTAAGCAATTTAAACATCGATGAAGCACAATCAGACTAATATCAACAAAGTACGAAGTATTTCAAAGAAACAAAGTAAGTAGTATTTCACCGCACACCCCTGAAAACCTTCTTGTATGTTTTTATTACAACAAAAAAATTAACCAGATATTTTCAGTAACTAATAAATAATGTTTTGTTGGAGGAACAGAATTATCGCGATAAAATGGATACGGGGCAAGCATATTAAGATAATATTCTTTCCTTGAGAAACTGGATTAATTTATGACACCGGTTTTTTCAGGGTAATTACTTAGATTCTAATTAGCTCCTGAAAATACCGTTTGCCATTCATAGACTAACCGCATCTCTTTGGGCGGTCGAGGGGTTGGTGGGTTTTGCCGAGGGGAGAGGGGTGAGGTCTCGGCATGGCTACGACTTTCCCCCCGTGCCTTGTTGTTCCAATTATATTCACAGTAGATTCTCGTTTCTACGAGCTCTCTAGCTATTATTTGTTACCTCTCTTTCTTACTTGTTGATTATGAGAAAGAGGGAGTTATTACAATGGATTGGTTTCATTCATAGTTCTGCCGCTGAGAGCTCCAGTTCTAACCCGTTATTTAAGATGAAGAGGGAGTTATTATAATGGATTTGTTTCATACATTGTCTCGTAACTGAGGGCTTCCGTTATGATCTCTCTTTTTGACTCTTTATTTATAAGAAATAAGGAACCTTTACAACGATAAAGGTAGGTAGGTATTTTGTCCTACAGCCAAAACCCTTGTTGTAATTGACTTATAGTTCTGTTTTTTTTTTTTATTTATTTTTCACTAACTTAACTTAAACTTAACTTAAAATTAATTTTTTAAAAACAGTAGTATTCATTTATTAAAAATTTGAGTACCTGCAAGTTAAATTGCCATTATGCTTGTCGTATTGTCTTTTATGCGGTGGGAATCAAAATATTATGTTGTAACGAGACTTATTTTTGGTTAAAACTTAATATCTTGATTCCTTTGTGATTGATTTTGATTTGTCTTATTTCTCGTTGTAACTTAATATTAGGTATATAGTATTGAGAACAACGGAAATGTTTTATTATTTAATTTTATCATTGAAGAACAAGATAATAATAATAATCTAAACGAAAATATGAAAGAGAACAAGACACATAAAAACAGAAAAAAGACAATGGTCGCAACTGGGACTCGAACCCAGACCTCTCGTCTAACCGGGACGTGGGCGTTAACCAATTTCGCTATTGCTACCTTCTGTCAAACTGTCGTATTTGTCAATCTCGTATTTAAAATTTTAGAATTAATAATATTATCTTCAACTAATCATTATTTCCATATTATATTGTCAAATACGACGGTTGACAGAAGGTGGCAATAGCGAAATTGGTTAACGCGCACGAGTTAGACGAGAGGTCTGGGTTCGAGTCCCAGTTGCGACCATTGTCTTTTTTTGTTTTCCTGTTTCTTGTTCTCTTTCATATTTTCGTTAAGATTATTATCTTCTTATTCAACGATGTATTTACATTAAGGGGAACAATCTTAAAAAGTTATAAAAAGAGAGTATTTTCTTATATATTTTTTAAATTTTATATTATTTATATAGTGCCTAAGTTCCCATGCAAAATACCGTAGAACCTTCGACCAAGTATCTCCTTGGTCGAAGCGTAGAACGGTTAGATTTGCCTAGCCCGAAATATATTTTTCTTAAATTTATTTTGGTTCAAAACATTTCTTAGAGCATAAAAATGTATATTGGTTTAACTTATCTAACCTTTTTGCAATATTTTTAGTGGTTTTTATCTAAAAGTTATTAAATTCTCACATGTTTTAAAGGTTTTAAATGGTTATTATCTATAAACTAAGTGTACTCAGATAAATAAATCTTAAATACTTCATTTTTGTGGCATTTAGCGAAAGAATGTTTTCATCGAGCCATCTCTTGAGACTAGTTTTATGCCAGTTTCCGCTCTGAAATGGTTTGCATTCCAGCAATTTCCTTCGAACAGAAGAACTGTGTCACCTGCCAAAGTATGTAACTATTGATAGAGTTGTACGTGGTTTATTAGAAAGATGGAAAGGTTGCGATGAAGCTATCAGAGGTACGCTTCTATAAATATTCCTTTTAATAGAGAGCGAGTCGCAGAGGGCCTGAGGCTACGGAGGTGATTACCGCCTGATCACCCCCAATTACGGCTTGACTTTTGAATCATGAAATCATTAGGAATATACCTTCTACATAACTAGCTTTTATAACTAACAGTTCTATCACTGATGGCTCCGGCGTTACCCGTAGCACTGTCACGATTTTTACAATAATAATAAATAACATGATAAATTATTCCGGATTGTATGCAGGAGTTGCAACGCAATACATGCCATATTCCGATATAAATTAGAAACAACAATACATACGTAGAAGTGAACAATGTTAAATATAATGTAAATACAAATAGCCATTTACGGAAGATATTTGACCGTCTCCCATCTCCAGAGGGCCATCAGGGGAGACTCCATTTAGGCAACGACCACTATAACACGGGCATGAGCCTAGCTTGGTGGTCGAAAAATCCACGAACGTTAACCATTAGAGAAAAAAATGAAAAAAAAATCGTGGCTTCGATGAAGGTATTCATTGATTGGCGTAGTCTGTGCCATAATCTTACGGATCTTTTTTGGCGGAGAACTGCCCTAAAACTGTGCATTGGTCCCTCCAGGAACACTTTCGTAGCGCTGCAGTATCTTGGTAGGCGGAATGGTTGGCGTTACTGTAAGCGACTTTTAGCTTATGCCATTGGGATGCGGTGTTTTCACAATTCTGACTTACACAGCGATGCACTGAATGCGTTGAATAGTAACCTTTTGAAATCTGTATTGCAAACGTGAAAAAGCCTTGACAGCATATCTCCTCTAACGGATATTGCGCTTCTTTATCTTTCCATTTCCTCGAAGCCTTTCTAAGAACATATATTTTCCTTCCGCCTATCAAAACGAAGGAAAATATATGTTCTATGAGTTCGTTTTTACATTTGAAAACTACAACGTATGATTTGGACAAGACTTTGATTTTGCACAAAATATTGACATATTTGGAGTAGTTTCTTTTAGTTAAGTAGTTTAGTTCGCTAGAAGAACCATTTCATTTACATATATAATATTTTTAACACGAGTACTCCTTGAACATGGCAATCAAAAGAACGCAGACCGACATTGTTATATTTGCACTAATTTTTAATTCTTGAATTTTTACGTATCAACAACAACACTACACTATTTTTATTTAGAAATTTTAAACACATTTATTGATCAAAAACTAAGACAACGAACCATATTTTTGTGATATGGTTTTCAGTTTCCTATTGAAAAAATGATTTTGAAAGCACATTATTGAAACTCTGCTAAATTGTTAAACTGATGTATGAATAAACAGATTTAATGCCTTATTTGGAAAAAAAAATCGGTTCTTAATATACTTCTCAGATATTCAGATGTTTTGCGAAATTAAGGGTTTTTATAATATTCTTATTTATCTCAGATTTTTAGATTTTTCTTGCACGTTTCAAAGAATGTCTTTGACAGGATTGCATTCTCAAAGAATGTCTTTGAAAATGTAATCCTGTCAAAAGCTTACTTTTGATCCCGTTGATAAGTAGATACTTTTTTCACATTCAGATTGAAGTATTCTATGAATTTATTTGCAGCTATTTATTTGCATTTAGATACTTTCACAGAAAAAAAGGTAGGCACCTCCTCGTTTTATCACAACCATTTTACCGTAGGATATTTTGAATTCTTCGTGTCAATTATTGTCAAAACATCATTTTGGACTCCAATCTGCAATCATTTCTGCTGAAAATTTCATTGTGTAGCTGATACAAAGGTTTTTTTTACTCTTTCTATTCTCTCGGTAACTTTTTTTTTACATGAGCTCTACACAGGAGGCCCTTAGGAAAATAATTTCCCTCAGGGCCTATGTCATCTTTGGGGATGCGTGTGGAGGGTTTGTTTTAGGGAATGGAAGGAGACGAGAGTTCTGGAAAGGAAAAGGGTTAAGGGGTGGGTAGGAATCTGGGGTTCAGTGTAGCCTGGTCATCCGCCTCAGAGACCTAGACAAACCCAACCCCATGAACCCGGGCACCCCTGCTAAATCACCAAACGTAGCAAACCACTTGGGGTGACCTTTGGCAGAGGTGTTGGTTATAAAATAAATGAATTGAAAGAAAATTTTTTGAAGTGAAACTTCAGTAGCCCCGCTATTATTTGGATTTCGGATGAAACGGAAATGACGATAACTGCACCTGCGACGCATCAACTGCGCTAAGTGACCGCTTTGATTATGATGTCACTTTTAAAGGCTTCTATTGGTTGAGATATGAAACGAAAATTACGCTGGTCGGCGCTCATTGGTCGCTTTGGTTATGACCTCCCTCAAGTATTGGTTGAGATTGTTTTGGTAAAGTTTCGCTTCTACCGCGTGTAAACTGCACACGATTTTTTTTGAATTGTGTATTTTCGATTCTTTCCGCAAAATAACCACTTTTTATCTTTCGTAACAATGTCCCGTAGAAATTTATTACTTATTCGAAGTAGGTACCTTTTCAAGATAGTAGCAGAAATACAATCAATCACTTAAATATTAGTAAAATTAATGGTTCCATGCCAACTCAGAGTGAAACCAACTCGGAACCACCTCAGAAAGGTCATTAAAAGCTATGAAAAAATAATTTTAAAATACTCGATAACCCCAACCTAACTTATCCTATTTAACCAATTTAAAAAATATTTTTTATCATCACTCTTAATGACCTTTTTGAGGTGGTTCTGAGTTGGTATCTTTCTGAGTTGGCCAGTCACCAAATTAATCAACCATAGAATAAAAAAGAACACAAGAAATGTCTTTTGGGCGTGTTTCGTGATTCAAAAGTCCGGCCATTCGGGCTTTAAATTTCCAATGCAAATCTTTGTTTCACCATCATTATGAAATTCAAATGGGATGGCGACATACGATATAAGGCAAGTGTAAGAGAGACAGAATCGGACTAGAACCACTTGCTTGAGAAGGTTTTTAATATATTATAGGGAACATAATATATATTATGTAAATATAATAAAGCATCATTCTTTTTAAAATTAATATTTCCTTACTACAAAACTATAAAACGATTTAAAAAAACTAACATACTTTTTGTAGCTAATGTAATGTTTTTTTATTGAATTTAAATTGAAAATTTGCTCTTACTGCCTCGGGGCAATGTCGTGTCAGGGAATTGGCAATCGAACAGAACAATATTTCAGATCGATATAAGTATCAAATTTCCTCGTTATTTGAAGAATTGTTTTTCTTATACAAAAAAGGTTTTCTTGAAAGCTTCCTTTGGAAATCTTGAAATAAGTACCCACATATTGATTTTCGTTTTGCGTGACTAGTGGGTACCTACCTAGGTACTCGTCTACTTCAAATATTGATTTTGATTTTGCAGTCAGAGATACGCTTGTGGGAACCTTTGTTGAATTGACGATGTGGAGAAATGGTGAAGTATCTACCTTAATTAATCAAAATTATTTAATATTTCTTCACTTTCCTTGTTTACTCAAATACAATTTATTGATTCCCTTATGATGAACTAAAAAAGCATGCAAAGACTTATTTTGTAAGTTTAATTTGAATGCCAAAGAAAACCATAGTTCAATTAGATACGTTGCGACAATACTTTACATCATTCTGTTAAGCAAGGATCATTCTGAACAGACGCAACGCGACGCAACGTTCCTGTCCCGTTCACACTGGCCGACGTACGTACGCGTCGCTGTGACCACGTGACAAGGGGTCTCTGGTTGTGCGCAGGCGCGTTTGATTTGACACATTTGACATTTATTTTTTAGGTTATGGTTTATGTGATTCCATTATTTATGTGTGATTCTTTTCTCAGCAGACGACAGCTTTGCCATGTCTTCTGAAAGCGAATTTGAAGATGATTTGCTACGATTATTATTATTACATCAATATTCTCGTAAAAAGAAAAATAAAAAAGAGAAAAGAAGTATTTGGGTCCACAACATTAACAAACAAAGAGAAATGTTTGGAGAGTTCCATACTTTAGTAAAGGAACTAGAATCTGATGACGAACGATTCTTCATGTACTTCCGTATGAGTAAAGTGGTATTTGAAGAGCTTCACAGCATAATTGAATATGACATAAAGAAAACACACATCTTCGAAAGTCAATTGGGACCAGAAAAAGACCTGCAGTGTGTCTAAAGTTTGATTGACATTCATTATAGGGGTATAATATTGAAAATCATGCCATGAATGGCTGAAATTTCTTCCTAAGTTGCACTGCGTATGCAGAATCTCTATAATCCTGTAATTTGATTTTATAAATAACTTCGTGCCGTCTAAAAGCTTCAATAAACTGTTCGTCATCCATTTTTGAATATTATCTGTCAAAAAAACAACCATAGATATAGCGAAACAACGTTAGATGCTCAGATAACACCAAAAAGATGTAAAATCATCTCGTAGTAGGCGTGACAACGTCGCGTAGGGGGCGTCGATTTGCGTTGCGTGGAGCTAGTCTGATTCTAAAGCACCCGTTTCCATAGAAAATGTGTGGATGGTAAGTAGTCCAGATATGGAAATGGTGACGTCTACCCACGTGGCGTGGCGTTGCGTGGGCTTAGTGTGGTTTTACCTTTAATGTGATTCACAAAAACAATTTCAAAGATTACGAATTAAAAAAAATCGAAACTAGCTAATTATAGGACCTTTACCGGTGCACGCGCTCAAATTTGAAGTTATTAATGCAGCTGATCAACGCTAAAATACATTGACGCAAGTTCAAATTTTCAAAAGGAATGTTCATAGGTATTATACACTAACTTGCAAAATGACTGCCTCAACCTTGCCTAATGAAGCAAGTTATGAAATACCTCAACTTAAAACTATACTTTTCTATTCCTATAAATATTACCTACAGTTAATATGTATATTGTTTTTATAGTTAATTTTACGTCTTTATCTAATTTACAAATCAATATTAACATTATGGTATTGGTTTGTAAAGCTGGTTCGGAGAATAATTAATCTTTCTCATGGTATCCGCCTTATACAATTGCAAGGACACGATTGCAAGAATATCTTTTCAAGAAATTTTAATTCACGGTCCCTGGTTAATGGGACTTAGCCATTAATGCGCCAACAAAATGCTCGGATTTGTTCTTCATAATGCGAGATTATTTACTAATGGAATTGCAATAAGAAGAACATATGAAAGCACTTGTCCGCAGCATCCTGGAATACAGTTCCATTATTTGGTCCCCCTCTGAACAAAACCATATCCTAGAAATAGAAAGAGTACAAAAAGGTTTATGCGTTACCTGTATATCCTGTATCCATCGTTGTTCTTAACAGGAATGCTCGATCTTAATACCTTAGAAGCCCGCCGAAAAATATTTTTGGAGAAACATTTTTTTTAGCTGATTCCGGTACTGTACTGAATCCACCTATGTTGAAGGAGATTAACCTATATGTCCCTAACGCGTATACTCGTGGGAGATCCCACGCACTTTTTTATGCTTCGAAAGCGAGAACTTCTTCCTTTCAGAATGCCCCATTAAACAAAGCGATTCAACTGCTTAACGATTCTGCATTGAGCATTGACATCTTCAATGTTACCTATAGAGAGTTCAGAAACTATCTTTTGACATACGTCTCAACGTAGGGAAACTGCCCCCTTGGACTTTTTTTTCTCTTAAATTTTATAATCTTCTCCATAATAATATGGTGTATAACTGTTTTAAGGAAAACCTGAAAAAAATAAAAAATAAATAAATTTATTTTCTAAAGAATTTCCCTTGCTAATATCCTATTTGGAAACATTTTTCTGGTCTTTCTTTCTTCTGTAATGGTAGTTTCCGAATCGCTACTTAATTATTAATCTCACTTTAGAATAAAGCGCTAAGGATATGAAGTTGATATGCTCAACCCATTCACAGTTCATTAATGATTCAAACAGCCCCTAGTTTCTCGTTCGTGTTTTCTGTGAGCACGCTGCTTATTTGATGCAGCAAAGTAAACTACGCTCAAACATCTGTTAGAAAATTAGATAAAGTTTTGTACCAACAAAATTATTAGCTTCATCAAAGCACTTGCTTCCGTACTAATTTTTATCAAGGAGCGTTTCACTTATCCCCTTCGGGATTCTAATAAAGTAGTGATGTTTTATTATGAATATATGAAGTATAACATAATAAAGTAGTGATGTTTTATTACGATCATATGAAGTAAGTGATGTTTTATTACGATCGTATGAAGTATAACATAATAAAGTTGTGATGTGAACATGTAAAGCTTAAGAGCGTTTAACCAGCCAGCGGACGAAAATCCACATTTCGTCGAAAGTTGTTCTTCCGATCGTGCAGGGCGGTTACAATGAGAAAGATTGATTATTCTCCGTACCAGCTTTTTTAAATTATAACTCAATATCGAATTTATTTCAATCCAAATTAGCTTTAATTTATACCTTCATCCAAAAATGCTGAAAGGCGTGATGATAAAACTATTAAAATAGTGTACTTTTTGTAGTTATTTTTTGATTATAAGTATTTATCATTTTTCAATAATGTCTAAATTTAATAAGAATGTTAAAAAAATCTGAAATATGTTAGTTTGTAAGTGCGCAAATAAATACACAAACGGACCAATTTTCGTCAAGAAACACATGTACGTACATATTTTTTAATGATTTTATTGAAACTAAAATTAAAATTCAAATACATAACTTTGCTAGATAATGTATTGATTTATTTTACTGCATGATTACATTATTTGAAATGGGTATGGTATAATACAAAAACTTTTTTGAAAATTTAACAAATCTGCCAACGACCTATGGAATAACCTTATTATACTATAAATTAAAAAAAAATTCTAAAAATTTATTACATAACTATGCTAGATAAAAGAACAATCTTTCGAAATCCATTTATAATTTTTTGTGGAAAAGTGTCAATACGTCTAAAAACTTTTTTGAAAATGACGTATTTCCGGCTTTCTCTGGTAATGCCCTCTTAACGTTACTGTGTTATAATCTGGCTCAATGTTTTTGAAGTTGAACTTATTTAGCACCATTGTAATTTGAAACTCGATGAAACGAAAAAGCGACACTGAAAAGAGACAACACAATTTAGCCTGCGGGTGAGTGAGATAGAATAATCGGTCCCCTTTTTTGCGGTGCTTCGTAGCCTCCCCATCAGTAACTTAATGTTCTTTTTTTTACATGAGCTCCACACAGAAGACCTATATCATCTTTGGGGATGCTGTGTGGAAGGTTTTTTTTAGGGAAAGGAAGGAGAGGAGAGTTCTGGGTAGGAAAAGGGTTTAAGGGGTGGGGAGGAATCTGGGGTTCAGTGTGACCTGATCATCAGACCTAGACAAACCTCATCCCATGAACCCGGGCACCCGTGCTAAATCACCAAACTTAGCGAATCACCTATGGTGACCTACGGCAGAGGTGTTGGTTATCCAAGAAAGGTACCCGGGGCGGCGTTACCCATTCCCGCATCCCAAGTTGAGTTTTTCAAATTTCTACTTTAGTTTATGAAGATTTCACTTCTACCGCGTGTGAACAGCACACTAGTAATTTTTAAAGTGAAAAATTCTTTAACACCGTTGTGATTTGAAACTTGATGAAATGAAAAAGCGACACTACACATGCAAATACACCTATGGGCTTCAGCCTGCAAGAGAATGAGATAGTATAATCGGTCTCCTCTTTATGCGGTGCTTCAAAGCCCATTCTTGCCTACTTTAGTTTTCTGAAGGTTTCGCTTCTACCACGTGTGAATTGCACACCATGTTTTTTTATGTAAATTACGAAAAGGGTTTGCACGCGACTGCGCTTGTAGGGAAAGAACTGAAATTCCACCACTTTAAAATCATGGTGGTCCAGAAGATTCTCCCAACAGACCATCTTCAAAGGCTTCAGTCTAGCCAACAGATGTTGGAGTTATTGGAAGATGAAAACCTGATTATCATGATGTCTGACAAGGCTCACTTTCACATTAACGGCTACGTCAACAAGCAAAATTGCCGTTACTGGGCCGACACTAACCCAAGAGACCTTCACCAACTGCCTCTCCATAGTGACAAAGTGACGGTTTGGTGTGGGGTTTCTAAGGTAGGGATAATTGGGCCTTACTTTTTTGAAAATGAAAGGGAGCAGGTGGTTACTGTTAATTCGCAGCGTTATGTGAACACGATTGAAGAATTTCTTCTCCCACAACTTGAAGATAACAATTACGACATGGACAATATGTGGTTCCAACAAGACGGGGCAACTGCACATACCGTTAGGATATCAATGCAAGCTGTACGCGCTCTGTTCCCTGGCCGTTTGATTTCCCGTAATGGAGATCTCCATTGGCCCCCTCGCTCACCGGACCTCACGGTATGTGACTTCTTCTTAAGGGGCTATTTAAAAGCAAGGGTATACATGAACAAACCCCGGACCATTCAGGAGTTGAAGGCAGCAATTCACAACGAAATCACATTAATTCCTGGTGATGTGCTTGAGCGGGCAATGCGGAACGTTAAGGACCGACTCCAAGAATGCGTCGCTCGAGAAGGAGGGCATTTGATGGATGTGATTTTTAAAAACTAACTTTACAATTTTTTTGTTAATAAACTTCCATTGTAACTACACGTTTTGCACTTTATTTCAATCCAATACCTTTAAAATTGACAGTTTGACAAGTATTTTAAAACCACCCAATCCATCTGCGCCACCCTGTATATCATCCAGGTTGACGTGGTTTATGGTTTTATACTTTTATGAACAACCCTGCCATATCCACCGTGACTTAAGCTTAACCCGAGGAATGGCATACATAAAGATGCGCCCTGAATGAAAACATGTTGCTATTGCATTTATATTAACCCCTGCTTTGGGGAGCTCTACTCTACGCTGATCTCCTTTTACATTTGACAAAATAATTTATTCAAATAAAACTGACATCTTTAATCAAATTCATAATTTAACCAAACAATACGAAGTTGACGTTGACAAAAATATATTTTATGACAATAATCAGTAAAACAAAATATTATAATTTAAATTATAATTTACATTTTGTAGGATATCTGTTTTTCCAATAATAAACCAATTAAGGACACCAATTATTTTGTAATGCATAAACCTGAAATATACAAAAAAAATGCCATAATTCTATAATTCATTTGCATTTTGAAATTGCTGCCGGCAATCATTTGCACATCCATTGAAATGGGCAGTTTGACGTGATGTGATGTTTTGATCAAAATTGTAATAAATCGGATTAGTAAAAGCTATTGATCCCATAAATCCAACGCTACAAATATTTCAAATTAAATGTAATTCGGGTTGTGATTTCCGGATCAAACAAGTAATTGTATTATGTACTTTGAACGGTTCCATTGTTCTGAGCGGAAAAACTAAATTGGTTTTTCTGAGAATGATCAACAATTTCTCATTGATATATTGCATATTTCATGGGAATATTAATATTAATGTATTGCTTGCGCACCGATAAATAAATTGTGTAGACATAAATCAGGAGAGATTAGTGAAATTGTTACGCAGATTAATTATTGAGATCCCAGTTATAAAATATGGTGTGATTAATTACGAATAGCGGCATCTGATTACCACCTAAGTTCCCGGCTGTTGTTTCGGTTGCCTAGATAATCAATTATTTAGTGATTTTATAATATTTAAACAGAATGTAGGATACTGGGAGATAATTGGTATTAAAAATTTATTTTAATCGGTCATTGGTGGTAACGGTTTTTGACTGTTTCAAAAATATATAAAATGAAAGCCCTCTGATTATTTTCAACTGCAACCCTCGTTTTGTAACTGCTTAAAGCAGACAGTAATGCAAAATAGTCAGTGAGCTGCGGATCAATTGTGATGACGTAGATTATTTAATGAATTTTTGGTATTTTATCAATTGATGTAATTCAATATACTTCGCTCTTACATTCCTAAACTAATCACAAAAGCACATCATCCAGAGAAGTAAAGCCGAAGGCGAAAATCACAATAATCGAAACCGTAAGTTCCTGTACAAAAGCAAATGGATAGAACAGCTTTGAGTGGGTATGCCAAAGACACGGGGCGTATATTTGAAATATTGCATAATATACTTGATCATTCCCTATCAACATCTTAGAACATCACGATATGTAATTAAAATGTAAGCCAATTAAAGTTATCATCAACTTGAAATGAGTAAAGTTCTGAACCAGGGAAATTGCAAGTAGTTGCAAGTGGAGG
Organism: Limnephilus marmoratus; assembly: GCA_917880885.1. NCBI lineage: Eukaryota > Metazoa > Arthropoda > Insecta > Trichoptera > Limnephilidae > Limnephilus > Limnephilus marmoratus. The sequence continues at coordinate 36,252,211 of OU862920.1, read as the reverse complement.
TGTTGAAGCACATGATTGTCTCATTGAAAGTTTTGTAACCTCAATTCACGGATATTAACTAATATATTTTTTCGTTTGTTTCAGGTAAGAGATCAGATGGACGACTTATGAAGATGTAGCGGAAATGTGAGGAAAAAACCATGATAATTTTTTTATGAATCAGCGGCTGGTGATTTTATTCGCTATTTACTTTATTTTTTATCGTTTATTCAAAATCTCTGCAAATATTCACTCGAAACTTTAATGATAAATGCATTTTAAAAAACTTTCTTTTAACTCGAGCATGAATAACATCTCCAGCCGCCAGTAAAATAATAAAGGCGCACTATAAGTTTTAATATATTTGCAAAAGCGACTGTGGTATTTTTCGCATGAATAAAAATGTTGTTTTGTTCTCTTTAATAATTTCGTTTAGATTATTAGTGTTATCTTCTTCAAATATATATTACATTGTGAACAATATTGGGAATAACCTTCAAAAGTTGTAAAAATAGAGTTGTTCTAATATGAATTGAATATTCATTTAGACTTTTACAACAAGGTCGATAGATATTCCGTATAAATAAAATCGGATATATTTATCCGAGACACTATCTAGGTTACATACCAGTTAATCGAATAATTGTTACCAATGAAAACTATAGTTGCCAGTAACATGGAAACAAATTGTTCATTCTGAAATATTGTTCATTCTGAAAATTGAAGTATGAGACGAAAATGACGTTTAAATAATAGGTCTCAAAAGCCGAATTGGTAAGGCTTGCATGTATTTTGGTCGGTGTAAAACTTACAAATGTAATATTTACACAGCAGATAAAGAAGAGATTGGAGATACCAAAAAGGTAATGGGTGCAACTTCTTGTGCGCAGGTTGTTACTGTATCCAGCTTCTAAATTGACACGTTGGAGGTAATGAAAATATTCTCATCTGCGAAAAACTCATAATATTTTATTTTTTAAATGGTTTGGGTTGGTTATTATGTTGTTTGATTAGTGGACATCTTTCGAATTATGTTTGAAAAAATCAAATTTTTATCATGTTTTTTAAAAGCCATATTTTTCAGTATTTTTTTTGTCCCTTAGGCACGTCACAAAATTGGTAGATTAGATCGATAACTCGATTTATTAAGTCAGAAAGACTTCTTAGAACATTCTTACATTAGTGACCTCATGAGAGATAGTGTATTACCAAGAGTTTTCAGGATAGTTTTCAAATTCAGAATAGATTCAAATTACATAAGCAGTAACCCCAGATGCTCAATTTGAAATGTAACTCTCATCGACATGAGGTGGCTCTGTGATATTTTATTGAACAGGACTGAAATTTTAGAGAAGTTACTACTCTATTCATAGCTAGTTATAGATTCTCAGAAATCTGAAGGACTTTTGAAGGGTAGGTTTGATAATAAACCAGTGGCGTGAGGCGACTTTTCGTGTGGAGAAATGTCTTAGTCTCTAAAACACCATCCATAAACTGCGTGCCGAGGTTTCTACGTGATTTTATTTGATTTGTTAAAATTAATTACAAGAGACTGTTATGTGTTTGGAAGCACTTGGGAAACCTAACTAGAAAATTAGTAGAGCTACGTTTATATGATTTGACATTTTCATGGCCAAAAGTTTCTTGACTAATTTGTAGGTTATTATGCCGTGTTACGCTTCCTTAATTAGCTATCGTTTAGGACGTGACAGTGCCTATATTCTGCTTGATGACGCTGTCTGAAACAAAATGCAACATGGCATAATAACTCAAACATTAATCACAACAAAGCTAAGTTTATTTAAATAGATTTCTCTATAATCTTTTAAAATTAGTTCTTTACAAATTCATTTACACACATTACTTATTTTTTTCCCTTCACACACGAGTAGTTACAATGTTATATATGATATCGCAAATATATACAATAATCAGATCTACACGCGATAGAAGTGAATCCTTCAGAAAACTAAAATAGACAAGAGTGGGGACGCTACGAAGCACCGCACAAAGAGGAGACCGATTATACTACATCATTCTCTCACTAAATCCTGTAGATGTATGTGTTTACCTCTTTTTAGTGTCGCTATGTTATTGTATAAAATCAAAAAAATACAAAAAAGTGGGGTAACTGCCCACAATTGCTTTTGTTTATCAATATGTTTGATTATTAATGCATACCAAACAAACAAAACATTATTATATAAAGATGTTCACAAACATGGCCCATATGTGGACTAAGCACACATATGCCGTAGTGTAAGTGTGCGCCCACTGCTGTCTTACACAATAGCATCCATCGGTAACAGAGGTGCTACAATGAAGAAAGTTATTTATCTGTCACATTTTATTTTCTACGTCTCTCCACTACACATTGTACAAACAACCTGCTTCAATGCGACTCAAAGCGCTACGGGATAGAGGAATGAGCGCGGGTCACAAACTTAGCTACGTATCATAATGACATGCCACCGCACGACCCTACTATTGATAACATTTTAATATAAAAGGTCGGTTTTAAATTATCGAAATATATTTTATCTTTTTGTACTTGGGATTAACGTTAATAATTACCATAAATAATAAGTACTATGCGGTGAATGTAGGCGGTGATGTTCTGTGGGTTGTAGGTCGTAAGGTCATACGATCAATACCCTTCCGAAAGCGGAAAGACCCGAGATCGAGTCCCGGTTCCGGACCGGAAGAAGATACCGACAACCTTTAAAAAAAATCAACATCCCAACTACCAGCTGCCATGGCTCAGCGGTGGTTACATAAATGCAATTAGCAATATAGTATGTGTTAAGTTTTTGCCTTTTTGATTCCCGGCAACGTACAAAATATTGTTTAATTAATAATAATATTCAATATTTTCGGAAGATGACATCCTAAATTCAAAAATATTTAATTCTTCTCATATTTTCAGTAAATGAATTTATGCCGCCGTTCTTATGATAGTTTGTAGTCCAATGGTCAGCATAGTTACCTGTCAAGAATCATCAAACATCCTTTAATCGAGGTTAGATTCTCGGCCGTGGCTACAATTTTTTTTTCTTCATTTTTATACCGATGTATATTTTTTATACCTACATACAGGATGCTTTTGTAGGACGTACCTACCTAAAAGATGTACTTGAACTTAACCAGTGATTCTTGTCATTAAATTAAATACGATTTTGGTCTCCGGCGATATTTTCAATTTTTCAACATAACACCTTTAAACAATCAGTTTGTATTAGACAGACGAGTGGGGGTAAGAGGTTGAGCAGTAATTCGGCTAAGTTAGTGATGACGTGTGGAAGACTTTTTTTGTTTGATTTTGAAGAAAAAAAACACCAAAAATCCCTGGAAAATGTAACTTACATTTTTTACTGCAAAATATCAGGAATTACTGAGGGATTTTTTTCCTCAAGGCCTCCTGTGTGGAGCTAATGTAAAAAAATAGTATGAGATTTTATATGATGTATAAAATAGTATGAGATTTTATATGATGTATAAAATAGTATGAGATTTTATATGCTTGTATGAAAATCAGGAAAATAAATAGCATGGTGGTTAAGTCAGGATGCGGTCCCGTGCCAAGTAATTGCCTCGCAGCTTGATTATGCACCTATTCCATTCATAACTGCAATAAACAGTATAAACACGTTTGTCCTTGCATTGATTGAAAGATAATTAATGCAAAAAACATTTATGCGGCCGCTGATGATAAGAGATAATAATAACAATTTTATGTGGTCATGTGGGATTCCAGATGTTGAACGTAAAATTACTCGATGTATAAAAATCCGAGTTAGTATAATATTAGTATTAGAAAAATAACGTGGTATTTACTCTTTTTTAGAAAAATGAAATAATTTAACTTTGTATAAACCAAATTCGGATTTGCGCATCAAATAAGTGGTTTATACAAAGTTAAATTATTTCATTTTTCTATAATGGATAACCACAAAGTAATAGCTACATTCAAAAATATACTCTTTTTTAATTTACTTAGTAAAGAACGCTTTTTTTTAAATGAAAATCTCATAGACTTCTAAAAATCACGAAATTAAAATTTATTTGAAATTGACCTTAAACCTTCATCCTAATTTCCTCGCTTTTCGGAACAACTCGTATCGGTCTTATATAAATCATTGTGACTCCCCTACTTTCGTGGTTAAAAATATCATCTAAACTTCTAAACGGTGTTAGATAAAAAACACCACACTTTATAATTAAATCTAAAAGTTAACCTCAAAATAATTAAAATGTAGGTAGGTACACCTTTATGTTTCCGATCGCAATTTGAAAAAAAATGGAACTCTTGGAATTTTTCATTAATTTTGTTTACATAAAATGATAGAAAAGTTAGTTGACGATAACTTGTAGAATATACTTGTTCTGATCAAATCTATGTATGTTTTTCTCATTATTAGTAATTTTTGTTAGAAAAAACATAAGGTGAACCATTTGTAAAATTTTTTCACGTTTCCATTAAATAATGTTGTAATTTAAAATTTATACGTTCATTTCGAATTTCATCACCTTTCAAAAACAATTTAAGGTTTCAGATGCGTTCAGAAATATTCCATTTATTTGATTTTATTGCAAAGCGGGAATTTTCTGACTTTCCGACAAAATAGGCCCGAGGCCTGAGGGCTAAGAAATTTAAAAAAATAACAGAAATACGCAAAGCAAATATAGAATTAAAATAATTTTTCCGGATTTCTTGACACATCGGTTCGAAAATGATGTAGAAGTTTTTTTTATAATATTTTTTTTATTAATAAAATTCCTTTATTATTTATTTACAGTTTTTTTTCATTTTTAAATTAAGTCCCGTTAAACTGATTGATATCAGTTTGTCAACGGGTTCTTTTGACATTTACTTTTTTTTTAAATTGAGACAGGTACATAAAATATACACATTGAAAATGAAAGAAATAAAAAGGAAAGAAGAGAAAATAATAATGGAAAAAACATTAAAACGAAACGCGGAAAAACAGAGATTAGTACCTACAAAAAAGTTCTTTCACTTAATCATTTTTTTAGCGTACATTTCCTTCTGAAACTCAATTCCAAACTCATTTAAAAAAGACAATTAAATTCATAAGAAATCGGAGTTCTTTGAACCAGAGTTACAGTTATATATTATACACGCCAAACCTTAAGACCGGCCTGACGTTGATCGGAAATCATCATCGCGATAGATGAGTTTTAGGACAGAAACATGACACGACTCCTGCCCACGCCTTTCTCTGTCGAATGTATGTTTTTTCGAATCTTTCTCTCTCGCTTACGTTCATTGTAAAGCGCGAGAATAGATCGTACCATGTTCAGGCCGATCTAAAAGTATGGCGCGTACTGTACAATTGCACAGTACATACTGTACACAGACAGACCCTCAATAATTACTACCGATATTAGTATGTTTGATGCAGTTCCAGTTGACTAGCTGGTGACTTGTGGTTAAGGTGATTGAGAAGGATTACCGCTCAGCCATGCGAATATTTCAATATATTTTTTATGTTTTATTAACTTATTGGAAAAAGTTTAAAAAAAATAATAGCTTATCGGAAAACTTAATAAAAAATAATCTTGATGTTGTAACTCTGGCTACCTTTGCCATGACTGAGCGGTAATCCTTCTCAATCATCTTAACCACAAGTCATTGGCTAGTTAGTTGGAACTGCATAACCATACCAATTGTGGTTATTGCGGGAACTGTCAGATTACACTATAAAGTATCAATTTTTGGGCTATTTCAGCATATCGCTCGCAATGCATTACTAATGTGAATCTATGGCGCATGTAGCATTGTCTGACACAGTCATTAATTATTGTAGTAACCAACTATGGTAATATAACGTAAAAATTGTTTTTATTTTACAACGTAGTTTATGAAAAGCGTTTGCATAACTTACTTCAGAAACATTACTACTGAATTATATAATAATATTGCAGGTGGATTTGACAGATTTATTAAGATGCATAGCAATGGCGGGCATAAAACCATAAGAATCTTGGGAAAATTGTATGAATTTCCTCCACAATAAGATATAATGTCACTGAAAGTGACACATTCAAATTATTATCATAAAATGATCTAACAACTTCCCCACGTTGGGCGCCAATGTAACATTAAATATTAGTAAACGTAGAATGTTCGGATCATAGATTTTATCATAGGCAAAGTAACAAAATAATGACATACATTTATATATATAAACTAATATAATTAAAATTGGCGGGAAAGGCGATACGGCGCGTTATCTCCGGCTAAATTCGAAGGATAAACAATCTTCCAGGAACTCTTAAACCTCACTAACAGGGACGACACATCTCACTGTTAGTATCAGGTATTAAGCCTAGGACTTCTCTCCTAAGAATATTATCGACCCTCAATCGAAAATTTCCACCTCATTAGCTCAGTGATAAAGCACCTCCCCGGTCAGGCTAGGGCCGATTCCTAAATGTGACCGTATCTTTTTCTGATGTTTCCGTTTCAAATTTTCGAATCAGAGTCGTTAATATTGTCTTCATTTATTAAATATTACAATTTGAGGTTTTAATAAAAAATATAAACAATTAATCTTCCTTCATATAACGATACTCGTAGATCTGATTGGTATACAATTATTATTTTTTGTGTTGATTGATAAACTTCGACAATACTAAAAAAATCCTATCTGCGCAAGTACTACGTAGGTTTGAATGTGTATATACTATACACAATATACAAAATTGTATTTCAATAAGTAGTAAGTTTTTTTAACCGCCTGTTTGACTAAATGACTTTTACATTTATTTGTTTCAATTTATACTGAAACGTACGTGACAAAATAAATTATTATTGCTGCAGTCATATTTTTTCTGCTATAATGACTGTTTATATTATGTAAAAACCGTAAATGATTACATCGCATCACATTAAACTTCCACAAAGATTATCGTGAGACATTCAAAGTGCAAAGATCTAGCAGAGGCAAGATAGCAAAGCATTGTTCGCATTAGGTTTAAGTGTGTGTTGATTTGCGTACATACCTTTATTAGTATTTCTTTGAATAGAAGAATGTCTGTGCTAAGGCAGAAAAAATTCCCCGATGGTGAGCTGACCGTGAAATTTTCTTGGGTTTTCTGTCTGGAATAAAAAAATCAAATGCATTTCTCATCTGTGTTTAATCAATAATTTCTATTCATTTCTATAGTCTATTCTATTCATCAAGTTCATTTCTATTTGAATTTTTATTTTATTTATTTAGTGTTAAATATGATAAAAATGGTAGTTTAATAAAAGTCATTTCGGGTAGAACAACATTATACAATTAAAAGAAAATTATTTTACACAAGAACACGAGTTCAATGAAAAGTACATAGTTTTTAAAACAGACTAGACATTTGATACAGTTAGTTAAAGAATATTTCATGATTCCATTTAGAAAGATGTACAAGATTTACAAAGAAAGGTGGCTAAATACGTCACTGGTCAATGAAGCTGCAGAGAAAATATCCTTTTAGAACTTTTGCCAATGTTGTTTTATTCGATACTGGAAGTTTTAGGTCATTAGCTAATGCGTTGTATACTGTTAAATTATCTTGGTTATTGCTTTCAAGAACTTTCAGTCCATCATTTTTATTATGTGAATACTCAACCTGAAATACTCATTTCACTTTAAAATAGTAAGACTGCATTCTATATATTCTATCGGGAAGGAACCACCAGTTAAAGAGAAAACTAATATTTTCAAGCGAGTTTGAGATTTATGCCATCTGCATTACCATCTTTAGATTTATTTCTATAAGAATTGAGAAGAAATATTATATCGGAGATTACTTGTCTGTTGTATTCCAAGATATATTCAGAACACGGAAAGAACTTCTTTCAGCGTTCTACCAATAGTCGCTTCAATACTTCCCGAACAATAATTGCATTCATTCGTTTTATCAGTGTTGAGGGCGTCTCGTTCGTTTTCGTTTTCGCCAGGGTAGGTATGTCAGACAAAGATCCTATTCACAATAAGTCAAAATCATTTAATTTCATTAATTAGGTTTTATCAGGACATTGGATGTGATGATGCGAAAAGTGAGAATTTAATGAGGTCAAAGGATGACTAAATATTTAAACACTGCAGACGATTGAAATAAATTAATAGATACATATTGCATTTATTTATTTGCAAGTCGAATCACTGAAGGAATTCTTTCAAGAAAATTCATAGAATTCGCTGAATGGAAGTGTTCATTACACGTGACAAAATATTAATATAGTTCAAACCAGTCACACTGAGACTTGCTGGAATTATTATTGACTAAATCGTGTTTTTCTTTGCTGCTGGTGACTTTTTTGATTTATGGGATTTTTTTTAAATGTTAGCTTTTTCGTAAAGTTATAATGGGTACACCCATAAGCGTACACTAATAAACTATTATAGATTTTGTAAAACGAATAAAAAAATTACTGAATAAATATATAATACACAGACTTTTTCAAATAATGTGTGTATGGGTGGTGATTCTTTCAATTTAATTTTGCTGAAATCGAATCACTCTGAATGTTTAAATTTTTTCCCATAGTAATCTATTATCATCTAGTTCAGTGGTTCTTAATCTCGTTGGAGGTACTGAACATCACTAGTTTCATATGCGCATTCACCGAACCCTTCTTCATTGGAAATCGAACCGACTCATATGAGTCGTGGGTGTGTCTAGACCTCCGCCGAACCCGCGAGACTGACTCATCGAACCCCTGGGGTTCGATCGAACCCATGATAAGAACCACTGATCTATTTGCTGAAACCATTGATTAGCATTTTATTAATTTCGAGACGATTTTGATTGTTAACTTTTTATATTTTGTTATTAATGTTAATACAAGCTTGTTCAACTACAGCGGTAGTTTATGTAAATCTTAATAAAAAGCCCTTTTTCTAAAGTATAACAACACAGGGTAATATAGTTATATCTCTGCCCCTGGTTTTGACGGGGTCACTATACGCAGTACAAGCACCAGATTTAAATGTCCGGGTTAAATTTTCCCCACAGGAAAAACTAAACCCTTTCACACACTTCCCCAAATGATCATCTGGTCAACCCACGCTATGCAATTGCACTAGATAAGTATTATAAATACAAAACAATACAAGAACAACATGTCAACCTACTAGAGACCAAATGGGAATATAATTCACCGACTCCAGATATTTTCATATCAGAGGGTTCGGCTCTGTGGCATTTCTAATTGAACCTATAAATCCTACTGATCCCTCAATATAAATATTTAAAAAATCTTTTGTAATCCTGCATGTATTTAAAATTACTGATTTTTGCATTTTTATATACAAATTCTTTGATAAATCTAATATGCTTAAATTTTGAATCAGATTCCTAGGTATTATGCCAGTGGCCGAAATAACAAATGGTAATATTTTTATAGTCCGAAGATTTACCTAAAGAAGAAATATTATTATTGAGTAAAAATTTTATCAACAGAGCTTTCTTTGTGCATGCTATAATAATTGTTATTTTGAATGGTTTCCAATTTATACAGGGTTCGTAACCAAATGTTCTATCCGAAAACATCGGAGCTACTAAAATGCATTTGGAACATTCTGATTTATTAATAGCAATAAAGTGAAATTACCAAAACATTTAGGCCAAATTACGGAAGGTTTCGGAAAAACGTAAAAATTCAATGTTTTGAATCAGCCGCCCAAAATTTAGAGCATTTTTTTATGTGTTCTTTAAAATTTAAGATTCATGAAAACCTACAGCGTTTGTTGGTGAAAAAGGATTAAAATCACTGATTACGAACCCCATTTTCGGTATTGGATATCACCTTCGACTATGTTTTCAATCATTTTAATTTATTATATTTCAACGATCGACATCATGGTTATCTCTCAAAACCTTTGCTGTTAGTCATATAATTGGTAAATTAACTGTGTTCAGCACATTGTGTATTTATTACGGATACAAGTACAATTATTATGTGTGTATTAATTTTCCTAGAAAACAATGCAATGTTTCCATTGTTAAATTGTTTCCGGCGGATGGAATAACAGACACTGAAGCCCCAGTGTGTCTTTCCAGAAAACAAATTGTCTGTCGGTGATTCGCCAGCTGATTGCGTTCCTCTTCTAAGATCATCATTTACCGTTTTCCAAGAAAAGATCTATCAATAAAAACTGTTTTTCAATGACTTAAAAATTTTATAGAAACAGCAGTTTTTCTAATTGATCACAGGCAAGTTACTACGTAGAATGAAAATATTTGCATAAATAATTTTTGTCGCGATTTGGATTTCGGATGAAACGGAAATGACGATTACTGCACCTGCGATGCGTCAATTGCATTCATTGGCCGCTTTGATTATGACGTCACTTTTAAAGGCTCCTATTGGTTAAGATATGAAACGGAAATTTTGCTAGCTCTGCGCTCATTGGTCGTTTTGATTAAAACCTCACTTTTCAAGTATTGGTTGAGATTGTTTTGGTAAAGTTTCACCTCTACCGCGTATAAACTGCACTCGAATATATTTTTTGGTATATACTAAACTCATTTTCAAAATTTCGTCTTTATGAGTATGTCTGAGGTTTTACGTCTAAATATGATATGCGCAATAGTTAAATTTCTGAAAAAAAGCCGTTTTTACTGTCAATAAAATTGTCCTTCCATTTCGGTTAGGTATTAAAGTATTTCATTAGTTTTATTTTTTTTATTTATTTGTAAGAAACAAACAGCTTCCATAACTCAAGAATTTGATGCAGAAACAAATGAGGTTAAAGAGCCAAAAAGATTTCTAAAGTAAAGTATATTCGGAATAATAGTTTTGTCTCGCCTTATAACTAATAAGAAGGTAAAGGGAAGAGGGGGAAATATAGGATTAAGATAGGTAATGCTCTCGAAACATTCTGTTTTCATGCAATGATTTTTAATCGCACGCATTGCTTCAACAAAGACAAACTTTCCCGGGTTACGAATAACCTGACTATATTTGAAAATCTTTTGCTTCCACCACAATAAGCGGAAAATGTTGCTTCCGAGGACTTAGCCAACCGATGAATCGAACGAGATGGGACCCAAACAAGATGTCAACTCAGCCATTAACCGGTATTTCTCATGAAAATGTTTTACACTGCACAAAAACGGGGAATTTGGGATTTTTTCGAAAGGTTAAAGGTTAGGCATTCGGACAAATGAAAAAAAAACGATCGTGTTGGTCTTGACGTATGTGAATTTTTATAAAATTCAGACGAGTCCAGGCCGTTATTCAGAATTTTAAATAATAGATTTTGGTGAAAAATGAATCGTCCTGTTCGAAGAGAAATCATTTTGTATAATTTTTTGTGGACTCTTTGTGTAAAAGGCAGAGTTATCATTTAGGTTTATTAACGAAACGATTGAGTTCTCAAAATGAAAAAAAAATTGAGATTAAAGTTGCTAGATCTCGCTTTCTTTTTCCTTTTTTTAAAGTAGTTTGAAGATTGGAAATTATGTACATTTTTTTTTTGATTTCGTAGGGTTCGAACCTCTGTCCGCTGGATTTCTCTGGCCGTTGAGATTTGCGACACACTATACCGCTGCGCTATGGGACGGTGCGGCGATGCGCGAATTTATTGCATTATATTCCGACCACCCGTAAAAAACAAAATGGCCAATGAGCGCAGACCTACCGTCGTTTCCATTTTATATCTCAACCAATAGGAGCCTTAGTGCATCATTTCCGTTTCATCCGAATTTAAAATCACTCTAACTGGACTAAAGAAGTTTCACTTCAAAAGATAATGATATATTCTTTCTGCTTACTTCTTTGTGACCAGTTTAGTCATATAATAACAGATACCTTTATGTTTACTGTAGCCAACAGATATGCTTTTGTGCAGTAATTGCAGCACTGTAACCAATTTATTTTAAATGTTTCATTAAATGATGTTGAGCGAAATGGAAAATATTGTTTAAAGTTTCGATATTGACCATTTCAATATTTTTGCAAGTGTCTGTCGTGCACGGAGTGACCGAAGAGGTTGGCTATGAACGCACGGGAGTTCCCCACTGCAGGCGATAAGGCAGTGAATATTTCATCTGACATAGACGTATTACATGTCGCTGGGCAGCGCTACGGAATTTTCATTTCCGAGAAAATGTTTATTCTGTCTTCGTTGTTTTGAACACGGTTGAGCGAAGTGGACAATTCTCTCTATGCAGTAGGATTTCGCATTAAAACTGAGTCTTGAGGTCGCAGGTTCAGTTTCAGGCATACATTTATCAGCGAGATTCAAATATATTCATTGTGCAAAGATACAACATTATTTCGATGTTTCAAATTTTAATAGTTCTAAAATTGATTTTTCTATTCATGTGGTATGTATTTTTCAGTTTGGGAAATTTATGTAAACATCTTGTTCGGAGTTTCGTGTTAGGTTTTATGCATGATGGACTGTACAAAGTCATCCCAAGAAGGTTTGAAATATGGTGAACTTTGACACTGGGTGTCTATTTATATAATGTGATTTTTTTGTTGCTTCAGCTAATAGTCTACTTTCGTACTTCCTTTGCCAGTTTCATGCCTCGCCGCCAAACATCAGGTGAAGATTCGTACTAGCACTCCATTGTGGGCTACTAGCTTCGCTTCTACGCACAATTTTATGTTATCGCCCACTGCACTAAGTTTTCCATTGCAGTTTCCCGCATTTACACTTCTTTCAATATCCCCTATCAACCCTTCGTAAACATACTACCCAAAAACACAAACTTAACGTTATATGGTAGCTAATAATATTACGCAAATTATTTTCCTTAAGTTTCTTTTAAACACGATTTTAACTCATAATTTAATATCACTCAATTTATTTGTGAAGTGCTAATAAAATTTAAGTTTAGTCACTACATATTAATTGGTTACTTTCCTCAATATCATTGAAATGAACGCAGTGAAAAGATATTGGCCGTATTAGCGTTTGGTTCAGTTTTCAGTAAAAAGCGTGGTAAGATAAAGTCCTGTAACTTTTTATACAAGTATTTAAATGTGTATTTTAGACTTAAAAGCAAACAAAATATTTCAAATTAAATACAGCGCGAACATCTTACAACATTGTACCTAGGTGAAAAAAAATCAGATATCTGATATAACAGCTGGCTGAAATTAAACATTCTTAATATTGCCCAACATAGAATAATGATGTTATGCGAAATAGTGAAAGATTTACGCCACAAAGAAACCTATATTATGTACATGATAATAAGTAAGTTCTTTCCTCATTTTCAACAATACAACACTCCTAAATATGAACAATGTTAAGGTTCCCTAGCTCTGGGCTATTTATAAATCATTAGTCAAGACGTTTTGGAAAATAAAGTTTATGCACACAAGTCATCGTGAGATGTGAGTAAACGTTAGAACCAGAGCCCAGAAATACACACTCCAAATTCGACGTTCCTTTTACATTTCATATTATATTACCCTAATACTAACCATATTAGCAGCGTCTACTAGATTACATCTACTACACTGTCATAATAAGGTTTACGGTTACTTCAAAGCACGATATGTTTTTATAACAGCGATTTTTTTTTATTTAGCCATATTTTAAAATTAGGTACCTGCTTTGCAAATTTGCGGGTTAAAATCCCTCTCGCCGTGAAACGGCTGGAACCGTAGAATAATGACTTCGGTTTCTGAAACCCATTATTTAGTTAAGCTCTTGTTTGAAGTGCGAATGTAATTTGCATTTGTTTTGCGTCAACCCACCTCCCTCCTCCTCACCTTGGATATTTGTTCTCATTGTCTTCTCCGAACTCTGTTGTAATTCTATATTGAAACATATTTTCAAATAATATACACCTTGCTTTGTTTTCTGTAATTTTGTTATACCGCAAAAGACAGTTTATAAATTCATCTACAAAATATGTAAATTAATAAGTGCCTTACTTAATAATTTTATTTCAAATATGAAATGGGTAGGATTTAGCTACAAGACATTTTGTGGGTATTTCACAATACGAGAATTTTTATGCTTAATTCAGAGAATTTAGTTCATCCTTATTTGACGGCTTCCGTCGTCGAGGGAAAAGTTATCAACTAACAATCTGAAGGTCGCAGGTTCGTAAATAAATTGTATTTGATTGATTTGTGTTATTTAACAATGTATGTATTCCAATGGATATGTAGTGTACTTGCGGCACGTTTTAAAGTGGAAAATACTCTCAGAATCGCTTGGTGAAAGACCACCAATCACAATTGAAACGTTATTTGAAATGGCTTTAGTAGTGTTTAGTGACCAGGATTGAAAAGCCAGGTTACTTCACCTTCCTCTCCCCCTTCCCATTACCTTCAGACTCGCAACACACCCCAATTGGGGATGCCATAGTCTCATTGGCTCCAGATGTGAGCAGTAGGACTCTTGTGCGGAATTCATATAATCATTTTTTATAAATCTTCCATATTGGCGAGTGTGTAATTTTGAGCCAAATCATAGAAGTTATTTTCATGACGAAGTACTCGGCTTTATCAACGATTTAAAAATGCGACCAAAAGTTTTATCATTAAAGTTTTCAATGCTCCTAATTGAATGTCAACTGACAAGTTATTTATGTTTGGTGGAATATTGAGGTGCCGAATCCATTGCCTCTGATTTGTTAAATTAAGGGTTCACACTCAGACAAAGTTTTAACATTAGGAACTAATGTAGCTAATATTTTTAGAGAAATACATTAAAATAGCGAATGAATGCGAAACATTATGTGGAACAATTAACATAGTTCAATAACTGAAAGCTTGAATGAAAATACGTAACCGCGAACCAAAAATTAAATGGAAAAACTAGCGTAATAATTTCGTTTAAATAAAACTGAAATTCAATAGAGAGCAGTCGACGTGTTTTCCTTCAATGAAGTCGCTTTTCGTATAATCACAACTTACCATTTTCGATTAGAACCTTCTCCGTACAGATTTAAAGAATTCAAATAAAATTCGAAAATTTCAGGTTGGACGAAATTATACGAGAAAAAGGGTCACGTGCAATAAACATGAACATGCCAGAAGTAGAGGGCGCTGCCGCCTTAAATTTACGGGTTTTTTGTGTTACGTCATATTAGGAGGATCGGGCGGTTCGCTAAAAGATCCCTTATCTTGATTTATTTATAAATCCCTCTTTGCCCAGCTATCACCCTTCTTGTTTTCCTTTCTAAAGGACGAACGCAAATACAAATAGAGCCTCACTAAAATCTAGAACCTTATACCTGAGCTCAGCAAATAACACATATATTTATTGATTCAAAATTCACGTGATATTTTCATTCATTATGGAATATTTATAACCCAATCTTTTTTACTATACCTTAACTTATTTATTTGTTTTATTCACTAGCCTGTTTCCAGCGTGCGTTGCATTGCCACTAATAAAGAAATTGTTTCTCCCTGCGTGTCTTTTCCCATTCTTCCCGATCTCCTTCCGCCTCCCCTACCCCTCCCATGTCCCCTTCCCCTCGCGCCTTCGCTCTCCAACTTCCCCGCTTTCCCTTTCTCCTCTCCCGCGACCCGCTCCCGCAATTTTTTTACTTCGTAAGAGTTTTGTAATGATTAAAAATACTTTTCAGATGTGTTGTCATGTGGTAGTAATTATCCAGAAACCTTCGCGAGGATGGAAAGAAGGTATTTTGAAAGTTTGAAACATTTCATATGCTTAATAAAGCAATGCAAATATTTTGATTTTTATATATATAGAGATTTACGTCAACATATTTCAGCAATGAAATACTTTGGCTGTCCTACTGCGACTAATTTCCCTGTTTTAATGTTCATACAGTCAAGTTTAAATGTTCGTACAAATAATAAAAGTTCATTTCTATATGATTTACAATTTAAATTAATAAAATGATACCAATATTGGAATTACCATAATTACATAATTCAATACACGCAAAATAACTATGAGCAAACAATCTGTTTGCGGAGGGTTGAAAACTTTGTTTAGTTATAATATTAACGCCTTTCGTCTTTTTCATAATATAATATAGTATGAGGTACAACATGAAAAAGACAGCTGTAGTGAGTGTAGTGACCTTGTAAAACAGCAAGAATTATAAAATATAAGTTGAGAAAGACACGTGTGGATAACAAATCAAACAATGTGATCTAAATATGAATATTACAAAATTGCAACAATGTGAATACTACAATATTGCAACAATGAAAAAATATATTTATATAATATATGTAAATAACTTAAATAACATAAAGATGAGGAACTAAGTTTAATGGAAGGTAAATAAGGAGTAAATTTTATTTCAAGTCGAGAAGATGTCACTGACACATATTATTACAGGAAATAAACCTAATAAAACAATGAAATTAAGAAAATCTGTGAACAACATAATTTGTAGGTTGGTACCAATAATTGCTCAAATTTTTGAAATGATGAAAAGAAAAAAAAGTTTTAAAAATACATAAATTGTATTTTACATGATTGTAATGGTTTATAATATTTCTATGAACCATACATTTAATTACTAAAATGTATTAATACGATAGGTAGAGATGAATGTTTAGTAAATTTATCGAAAGATTAACAAATTTATAAAAGAACTTCCTTACGATGTTGCCTACTTGCATCATGGATAAATGATTTTATTATGTCACGTTTAAATTATATCATTTTCTATACATCTATATGCGCATACATATTACCCAAGTTTTTAATTCTGTGTGGTGGTATATTGAATTGGGCCCCGGTCGTAGTATTACCACGACCGTTATGAATATTGTACCGTTTATTTTGTCGGGAATTACCAAGTGAGCTGTAACTCAATGTCATTTCCCGAAGAACTTTATAATATACATTTAACTGTCAAAAAATACGACGCCATTTTGGTTGCTTCATTCTGTTTGTTTCGCTTGTTTAATAAGAATAAACGTTTTGAAACTTGGACGAAGCAGGGTATTAATGCTATTAAATATTCTCATGTATGTTCAACATTGTTTGTTTTCTGAATATCTGATGCCACAAATGTAATCTAGAGGGTTCGACATGATTTAGATTGATTCACTCAGGCATTGCAATGGCAGTTTTAATTAAGCCAATATTATCCCTCGAATAATTTGATTTCTAGTATTATTAATAATGTAATAATTCGTTTATTTTTTCTGATTCCCAATTTGAAGCGAATTATATTATTTGGTTTAGCTGATGAAAAATATTCGGTTTTACAATGTTATTAGTTATTATAAATTTTAATATTGTTAAGTTATTGATCATCAATTTGTGTACACATTGTGGACGCAATTTGGATGGAATGAAGCGTTATTTTCCTCTGAAATTCAAATAAAATTGATATTGTTCTGACCGCACCTCTTTTGGGAAACTTGATATCTATCACAGATATTCAAATACAAAAGAGATATGCTATAGTGTCCGCGCAACTGTCGGCAGACTACGACCTAATTAGATTAGTTTGCACACTAAAAGAATTTGTTCATTTCGTTGATTTTTTGAAGGTGTGCATTAGAATTGGTTAACAATATAGTTTGATACGGAAAGAATTCGTTCATTTAGTTTAACGTTCGTTTGGTTTATGTAATGTCTGTGTGTATTGTATGAGTGCAAGCGAGATAGCATGCTTGCGTGAGTCTATATAAGGCGACGCATGCTAGATTCGTCCTCTTTTGCTTTGGCAGCTCCCCTAATAAATACCTGTACTGTAAACTGTTACTCTCTTCATTTGAGTACTACCCACCATAATTCGTCTATACACACATGTATTCGTTTATTAGTTAATTATTCGTTCATTTAGTTTATTTGTTAATTGGTAAACAATATCGGCGACACCCGGAAGCGCAGTGCCACATAGTAAAAACTGCAGATAGCACATCTACTTATATTTCAATATCTTTGATATCTGTAGTTTGCTATGATAATGTGTACCCATATCAATGTATGTTTCCTTTTTTATTCACGTGTGAACCTATATATTCGATTCTAAGGATTGAACCTCCTCAGAAACCTATCCAGGAATTGGAGCAAACCACGCTACCAACGGGGCCAAACCCCGATTGGGTAAGACCGACATGTATTTCAAATATTAACTGCTGTAAAGTAATCGAATTTTAGAGAAATGCATATATGACCCCGTCTGTGTGCGTGATTGTCATCGACAACGAGTCTGTCTGACGAGTTTTAGCTCGATCGGATGTCGCTAATTGGGTTAATTTCCACTTCCAAGATTCAACTTCATTCATACATTCATTCAAACAAGAAAACAAAGTGAAATTCAAAAAGATGTAATAAAAAAGAACTGGAGTTGCTATTACACACGGGGAAGATAAGAATATTATAAAGCCGGTGCCGTATTGGCGGGCCGCGGAGGGAATGCGGTGCGCTGCACGGATGCGGTACGGGTCCTCTCTTCACGTCAAGAGCACTAAGTAAAAACGTTCCTCGCAGACGGGTCAGTACTGCCGGGATTTCGTTATTGAAATTCCGCCCCCAAGCAAATGTATGCGCCAGAGACGGCCCGTGACGAGTTTTCCAATTGTTCCTTATTTTCCAGGATATTGTGCTCGGAGATTACCGACTTAACGTGGATCATGCTTCGGGACTTAAAAGAATAATGTTATTATAGTTTTCGCTCGCGGTGTGATCAAATACACATCTCCTTGATATTCCTTGATTCCACCTGTAATCAATAATACTAATAGTAATAATGCTGGGATCATTTATACATCGTCGTTTTCGTGGGGAATACTACAATATTGCAACAATGAAAAAATATATTTATAATAACTTCCCTTAGGGCCTATGTCATCATTGAAGATGCTGTGTGGAGGGTCTTTTTGAGGAAAGGAAGGAGTGAACACGAGTCTTGAAGAGACCCATGTTGTAGGAGGGAGGAAACACAGAGGCCGGCAAATCGTTCCACAGCCGAGCCGTTGAACTCAAGAACGAGTCATAGAAACGACCCGTTCTCATGTAACTAATGTCAACCGTGTACAAATGTTGGGCGCGTGTTTGGTGTGTTTCCCGACTATGCACCGGTGCCGAGGGGATCAATGACGCTAGTTCCTCGGAGCATTTTCCATTGTAATACCGGTAGAACAAGGACAGCATTCCCACCTGACGCCTGTGCTCTAAAGATTGCAGTCCGTCTGTTAAGATGGGAGAATCTATCAAACGGACCGCCCGTTTCTGCACAGAGTCAAGGGTTTTTTTTAGGTATTTTGGAGCTCCAGACCAGAGCTGGCTGCCAAATTCAACCGTGGGGCGCACTTGCGATTTGTACAGGGTTAGCAGTTGTGTACTATTTAAGTTTATGCGGGCCCTGTACAGTACGCCCAGTTTCTGAGAGGCTAACTTAACTCTGGTTTCGATGGAGCCCCCGTACCTGAGCTGGTCACTTAGAGTTACACCAAGCATATTGATGGAGGTCCTGTTCGGAAGATTGCTAATGAGTGATATACAGCTAAGAACTATTAATAGCTAGCAAAAGCTATAGAGAGTTATAACTTATAACTAGTGACTTACACACACATATTTATGACCAAGCAGGTATTAGTATACAACACAGACCTTGTAAGAATTCACACCTCATTTGGTGTGAGAAAATACAACTGCATAATAATACCTTTCTGAAGAAACTTTCATCCCCAAGATTTATAATATAGATTTTTCCATGCTATAGTTGTGTTTAACGGGAATTATTTGAGATATGCCAAAAGTAAACAACCAAAAACCACATTAAAAAGAGTATCAACGCGTGCAATACGGTATCACTTCTGCAGACATAAATACAAATTTCACTAAAATTACTAAAATCTGCATAACTGCCCCGATGTTTGACGCTTTCTTCTTCTTTGTGTGCCGTATCAGGTCCCCCCGACGTTGGCGATCACTCTTGAAATTGTCTCTCTGTCTTGAGCTGCCCGGAATAGCTCCTCCACACTTCTAATGCCAGTCCACTCTCGTATATTTCGCAGCCAAGACATTTGTCTCCTACCAGGCCCTCGGCGACCCTCTATCTTGCCTTTCAATATTAAATGGAGCAAGTGATACTTCTCCCCTCGAAGTATGAGACCCGGATATGAAATTTTCCGGATTTTTATTAATGTGAGCAGTTCTCTATCTGCTCTAGCCCGCCTGAGAATTTCTGTTTTGGGATCATGTCGGTTCATGGGACCTTGAGCATTCTCCGGTGAAGCCACATTTCAAAAGCCTCGTTCATCATATTTACTTTCAAGGTCCATGTTTCTCATCCATACAGCAAGACCGACCACACATAACATTTTAGCATTATCTGCCTTAGTTTTGACGCTTTAAGGCTTTTAAAAATGTTGGCTACCCCGAAATTTAGTCACTACAATTTGATTAAACGCTGTCCCATTTATCAATAAACGTCGTGTGGAATGCTTTGTCATCGACAACGAGTTTATCTGCTAGTGTCAGCGGGACATGAAGTGGGTCAAACAAAAAAATTACAAGTGTGCAGTTCGCACGCGGTAAAAGAGAAAAACCTTCAGAAAACTACAGTAGACAAGAGTGGAGGGTGGGGCTATGAAGCACCGCACAAAGAGGAGACCGATTATTCTATCTCATTCACTCTCATGCGAAATCCCATAGATGTAAGTGTTTGTCTCTTTTTAGTGTCGCTTTTTCATTTCATGAGTTTCAAATCTCAACGGTTCTAAAGAAGTTTTCACTTTAAAAATTAGTTTTAATATGTAAACAAGAAGTATCACAAATTGCACAACACAAGCTCAATAAATAAGAGCTTTGAAAAGTGAGCTCACCTGAACCGTTGTACTCAACACCTCGGTTAGGGAAACAGTGAAATTAATAGTTTGTAATATTTAAAAAACAATGCCAGAATGTTAAAAAATCAATGGATATGACGGTTTGACAGAGGGTGCAATGGCGGAATTGGTAAACGGCACGTCCCGGTTAGACGAGAGGTTCTAGGTTCGTGACCCGGTTGCGACCATTAACTTTATCTGTTTTTCTGTGTCTTGTTCTCTTTTATATTTTCGTTTAGATTTTTATTGTTTCCTTATTCTTCAATGTTGTTTTATTTGTTTAAAAGACAGCTTGACAGAGCGCAACACTTCATAGGTACTGCACGTAGGTAAGGTTTCATTCTGTCTCATTCTCTCGAAGGCTAAATCCTATAGATGTATGTGTTTCTTTTTATTGTCGCTTTTTTATTTCACGAGTTTCAAATCACAACGGTGCTAAAGAAGTTTTCACTTCAAAAAAGTTATATTCAAAAAGATGTATTTAAAAGGCACGGACTGCCCCTGGCGCACTACGCCAGCGCTAATATTATTACTCCGCTAACTTATGTTACATCCGGTGGACCCTAATAAAATGTAATTCGGATTGTCCAATATTCTAATCCTGCCATCCTCCGCACTCCTGGCATGTTTATTTCCACCGGGACAACACAGTTGAACTTGTGAAATCACATTAAAAATTGCTAAAAAAATATTGCTCCACTCTTCGTTTTTTGCTGGAATTTCCGACAGATTACTCAACTGAACACACGAGTACTTTAAGAATTTTTAAACATAGGATCTGATTAGTCGTCCAAAGTTAAAACACGAAATTTTGCATATTTGCTAGTTCGAATGTTCATGAGAGAAAACCAACCGAAAAATCAATATTCGAATGATAAAAATTCCCAGCATTTGGTAACATTTTCAAACTTTTATTATTTTTAAACGACTTCAAAAAAGAGGAGGTTCTCAATTCGACTGTATTTTTTTTTTTTTTTTTATGTTTGTTACGTCAGAACTTTTGACTGGGTGAATCGATATTGATGATTCTTTTTTTATTTGAAAGCTGGTGCTTCCCGTGTGGTCCCATTTTAATTTGGTCTAGTTTCGACAATAGCATTTATGAGAAAACCATATAAGTCTTAAATTTGCATTAAGTATGCGCGACAAATGGACGAATAACTCAATATCACGCCAACCGATTTCAATGATTCTTTTTTTATTGGAAAGGATGTACTTCAAGGGTAATTTGATGAGAGTTTGGTTAGGTTTTGAATATCGGATCCATGACAAATCAACGAAACTCGGCCGAATCTCTTAATTTGACCCTAACGTCGCTATGGTCAAATTATGTCTGTCTCATATGAGCAGCACATTTAGTAGGTTTATCCATATTCAGACAAATTAGTTAGTGTACTTCAGATTCACTAAAAATCAAAAAATAAACAAAAATTTTAACAAAACAAAAAAACTACTTCAAAAAATGCACTAAAAAGTAAAAAAATAATTTTGTATTCTTCTACAACTTCATAATCAACTTACTTTTTCTAATCATCAATACGCAGGTACGATTGTTACTTTTGGAGTCGGTGTCAGTCAAGGTAGGTTTGTAACTACATACATAGTTATAGGTGAGATGTGCTTGTGTCGCACAAGAGAGGCGAGAGCGGGGCCGCGGCGGCGCGGGGAGCTGTCAAGTGAACACGCCGAGCTGGGTACCTTTGCTGACACCGACTCCAAAAATAACAATCGTACCTGCGTATTGATGATTAGAAAAAGTAAGTTGATTATGAAGTTGTAGAAGAATACAAAATTATTTTTTTACTTTTTAGTGCATTTTTTGAAGTCGTTTTTTTGTTTTGTTAAAATTTTTATTTATTGATAAAATTTATTAAGTATATAACATTCCTTTTGTCACAATAACTGGTATATTATAATAATTATAATATACTTATATCACAAAATTTTAGAAGTGAAACTTCTATAGCATCGCTGTGATTTCGATTTCGGATGAAACGGAAATGACGATTACTGCACCAAATGCGCACATCCACCGCTTTGATAATGATGTCACTTTTAAAGACTTCTATTGGTTGAGATATGAAACGAAAATTACGCGAGGATTATGACCTCACTTATCAAGTATTGGTTTAGATTGTTTTAGTAAAGTTTCGCTTTTACCGCGTGTACATTTTTTTTAATACATTCTCGAATTTTTTTTATACAGACGAATACGTCTGTCGATTTTGATGCAACCGTATATTCGTCAGTTTATGCTGAAACCGGTTTGCTTATTCGTGTAAATAACTCCTCATCATCTCTATAAAATTTCAGTGTTTCGGGTCGGTAACAAGAGTTCAAACATTGAGATTTTTTTTTATCCATTTTCCAGAATTTATAAATTAATAACGGCAGCAATATTTTTTGTGATACGACGAAAATCGAACCCTTCAAATGGGTAGACTTAGGACGGGTTCACCGAAAGACAAATAAAATATTGTCATCAAACGGCCATTCAGCGCCATTTTGTTTATTTTGGCATTTGAAATGTTCCCAACCCCAATTCCAGGTAGATACGTTTTAGCTTTCTTTAATATTATAATAAGCTGACAAGCACAACATGATAGTTGTGTTCTTCTGCTGATCACAATTTGTTGACAAGCTGAAACTTAGAATCTCAACTGTTAAAAAAAAACAAAATGGCGCTGAATGTCCATTTGACGACAAAGTTACATTTCAATTTCTGTGAAACAGTCCGTCCGAGGTCGATAAGATAAATGCCTCGGCACAGAAACTTAACACTCAATTCCAGGGAGAGCCCACATCGAACAGGTAGGTAGGAACACTGTCCAGCATTACTCAGATGCTCTCAGACGCTGGCAAAACATAAAAGACATCAAAAACATACACGAATCTATATAATTATTGGGTATCGCTACCTACGAAAAATTGTAAGGAAAACGGTAGCAAAATAATACAAACACGAGATAATGGCGTGTCTGCTAAAGGGAGCATAGCCTCCCTCCTCTCTCCTAGTCCCGTCATTTCTAAAGGAGACAATAACAAAATGTGCATTGTGTACGTATGTAATTTACCCGCTACAGACTATCATTTTTAGATTAATGGCTTCCTTCTCATAGATTAATGTGTGGAGCTAATATAAAAGAAAAATCAATTGCAAAGTTTTATTTTTTAGGTAAAGATTTTAAATAAATGAAACAATCATACTTTGTTAGAACCACTTGTATATTTGTTTAAAGCCGACCGGTTTCGGAACGACCGTTCCTTCCTCAGGGCAATTGTGTACATTGATTCAAACAAAGTAACATTGTTTCATTTATCTATAATAGATTTACCTATATTTCTATATATATATATATATATATATATATATTATTATTTACCTATATATATATTATTTACCTATACCCATTCCCGCCTCCCAAATTGAAAATGGGTACCGCCGCCCCGGGAACCTTTATTGGATAACCAACACCTCTGCCATAGGTCACCCCAAGTGGTTCGCTACGTTTGGTGATTTAGCAGGGGTGCCCGGGTTCATGGGGTGAGATTTGTATAGGTCTTGGAGGCGGATGACCAGGACATACTGAACCCCAGATTCCTATCCACCCCTTAAACCCTTTTCCTTCCCAGAACTCTCCTCTCCTTCCTTTCCTTAAAAAAACCCTCCACACAGCATCCCCAAAGATGACATAGGCCCTGAGGGAAGTTATTTTCCCCATGGCCTCCTGTGTGGAGCTCATGTAAAAAAAAAAAACCACAAAGTTATCCATTATAGCTACATTCAAAAGTAAAATAAAATAAAATTTTGATTGTCTTTTAGAATGCTTTGAAGCGTAGGCCCGTGTTAAATATTTTCTTAACCAAGAAAAAAATTGTTAATAAATATATACCTATATTTATAGAAAAATTAAAAAATGAAGAAAAAAGAGATTTTTGGGTTATCTCTGTGATTAGATTCCTCACTTTCCCACTTTTACCACTGATTTCCATACACCATGTACAGTTGTTCATATTCATATTAAAAACATATTTGAATTTATTTCGAAAGCTACATTTAGAAAAAACATAAAATCAATTAAAGTGCAAAGTATAACCAATAATTAAAGTGCACAGTAAAAACATTAAAGTGCGGCTTCTAGCTTGTTGGACCATTCCCCATTGGGGACATATGTTGTAAGGTTGAAGACAGTGGGGTAGGAAAGGAGATGTTGAGGGGGAAGGTTGGGAAATGTCTGGCTACTCGTCTGTGGTCATCAAAACCAGTAAAGCCATTTCAATCTAATTTCCATTCATGGTCTTGGTCTTTCACCAGAGCGATATTGAGAGTAGGTCTACCTGCCGGATCCAATCTAGACTTGGTAGAAATGTTGATAATAAAATATTAAAGATAATTTATTCCTAGAGTTCCTAATTTGCTGCATTTACTCATTTTGTTATACTCATTTTAATTATATTTATTAACTTTATTTAGCCCTCATGGGAGCTGCCGTTCGGATTTTCTTATAAAACATTTATTTATTACATCATGAAAGACATACCAAATGTTTTTTTTCGGTGACCAGACAACTCATAATGAAACCAACTCAGAAGCACCTCAGAAAGGTCATTAGGAGTGATGATAAAAAAAATAAAAAAATGGTCAAATAGGTTAAGTTAGGTTAGGGTTACCGGCTATTTTAATTTTTTTTTATAGCTTTTAATGACCTTTTTGAGGTGTTTCTGAGTTGGTTTCATCATGAATTGACATGGAACCGTTTTTTTCAACTGCGATATCCCTTCGAATGCCTCAGCGTTTAGCCAAATTATTAATTTACTCAGTATCCTTAGTCTTAAAAACCTTGCGAAAGCACTCTATGCAAATAAATTGATTAAATTGTGTGCATTCAAACAATACATATAGTCTATAGAGTCCTACATCCACCGCTTGAGGCACTGTCAGTGTCTGGGCATTTATATACGCTGGAATTGGTTTGGAATCGGGATGTAAGCTGCCACTGGGCAGGGGAATTTTCCTTTACGCCACTGGCGATGTCGTAGGATGCTGAAGTACTTTAGTCTGTCTTACTATCTGTGCTTTTCCGTGGATATATACTGAACAATTCCCAAGTATTTCAGGCTGTCGACAAAACTGGGAGATAGTTAAACGCTTCCACAATTTATTGATTATCGAATACCGGAGATTTTGAGGATTTGATTCCGCTCAATAAAACGTCAAATACATCATTAAGTTTCCGAAAACGATTTTACGCGTGAAATATTATCCAAAAGTAGAAAATTAGTTTGTGAGAATTCCACTAAAATCTCGCTGATGACATCTAGCGGGGTAAAAATTACACAACATTTTCTGCAATTAAACTCAGTTCGATACGTCTTTTACATATACCTACGTAGTTTTGAATTAATCATTCCTTTTTTAAATACAAGAGAAGGCGCCAATGATAACCGAGTGGGGTAATTTTTCTTATTTGAATAGCTTCAGTTTAATTTAAATACTTTTGGTTAACTACGAGTTTTGTGATGTATTCGTTAAATTATGTTTAGTTGAAAACTGGCTGAAATTAAGCTGAATACATTGAGCGCTCTGAATCGGTTCACAGTGAAAGGTGACGCCTCCATCTTCCTGCTAAAGCTTAGTGTTATTAAGGCGATCCAATAGTCCAGAAAAAAATTGAAATTGGAATTCACGCCCTTTTATGGGAGGAGTTTAAAAATACTTGAGAAAATGCTTTTAGAAAGGTTGAAAAAGGTATTTGAGAATATTTTTTACAGGTTGATTTCATAAAGAAGGCCTGTAAAAAACATTCACTCATTTTTTACGCATTGTTTATTGTAATAAAACACAATTTTAAAATTGATTTCACGGAACAAACCGACGTGGAACCTAACGACCGTTCCCCGCTCCGTCCGGGGGCGAACTGATAAAAAAACGGACGTGACAAGTTATGCAGCCCTTCGGTGGACCCCATAGAGTTCACTTTTAAAATCCAAATTCGTCTACTGCCGGCCGTATTGTAAAATAACAACGCGAAAATGCATATTTTATTTTATTTTGTGAACTTCGGGCGTGAATATCATTTTTTTTGCGATTATTATAAAAAGAACTGAATTTGCCATATTAAACAATAAAACCATATCCGAAAAGGGGTTTGTAAATAGGAGAGTTTGGACTTGAAAATCTATTTTATAGACTTATACTTTATTTTTTTCTAGGCTTATTAAAAGACCTATAAAAAACTGACCGATATTTTAAGGGCCAAGATATGTTCTGCACGCAGTATTTAATTGAAGTATCTATAATACTTTTAAGCAATCAAATTTAATTTTCAAAACAAAAATACATGATTTTGTATGATTTTGCTTTATTTAGTATGGCTTCATCTTTTAACTATGTTTTGTGCCCATGTCTTCCAAATCCTAATTTATCTGTTTTTGCGCCATATTATCTTTTATCCACATTTTTGAATTATTGTTGAAGCAATGCCGGATAATGTTATATAACTACTCATAAAATTGTGGTTTTAGTCACTCAGGGCTGTCCTGACTGCATCGATGATTGAGCGGTTATAAATTCAACGGATTCGAATGAAAGGTTGCACGTAAATAATGAAATATGTTCCGGTCTTCAACTGCGCGGTCTCAACATGCCAATATCATTCGACTCACACGACTTGAGTTGTCTATGTTATTCCTACTTTAAACTGTCCGATTCCCTCCCACGGACATTTAAATATTTTATATTTGTGTCGGCCTTTAATCGATATATCTAGATCATTCAGTTTTGAAATTAGAAATAAGGAATTTATTTGTAGAGAAATTGGGTAATACGGGAAACCTATTGACCTCTTAATCAATAGCATCAGTATGAAACGTTTTATCTATATATAACTTGTCCAGACGATCGGCATGACCATACGAAGAATGTCAGTATTCAGTCTGATAATATTTTTTGATATAATTCTATACATCAGACCTACAACAGGGCCAGTGTAACCATGACACTCCCAATGTATAGGAAACCTTGGGAAGTATGTGGAAGGAAATTTGGGATGGCTATGAAAAGGTGAAGATAAAGGATGAGGCAAAAGGACTCCAGATACTAATATCTACAGCCTGTATGTCGGACGAATATCTACAGCTCATATTTTGAACTAATATCTACGAACTTCAGAGTGTTGACTAATATCTACAGAGCTAAAGTCGGACGAATATCTATGACGGTCCCAGTGTTGACTAATATCTACAGAGCGTAGGTTGAACTAATATCTACAGAGCGTAGGTTGGACTAATCAGCTAAATGTGTCCAATAGTCCGATATTAGGGATTTTTACATACATACTTACATAAATTAAGTTTTTTAAACTGCATACGCAATATTACGTTATTCCAATATACTATACATAATTGCAAATCCAACCTCTGCCAGTACTGTAGATATTCGTCAACACTTTGGTTCTCATAGATATTAGTTCGATTTTTTCAGTTTTTGGAATTCCTGTAGATATTAGTAGACGCCTCCGGCAAAAGTACAGAGTACCTAGATTCATTCTCGATCCATTTCAAGCTGCTATACAATTGAATGCACAGTTTGTTTTTCAGGTGATACTGACATTATTCTGAATATTTAAACTGCCTTGGAAACTCATCTAATTTTAAATTCACCATTGTATCCGATCCCATATTCAATAACGTAGTCACTATGTCACGTATTACATCAAACTTCGCACCACTAATGTCTTGTTTGAAATAAATTATAAGGGATGCATGTTTGGCTTAATAAAAGAACATTCAATAAAAATTCTTTTACGGAAGGGTGGCATTTTAAATAGCAATCACGTAAGGGAAAAATTAATTCATCTGCGCACAATTTATTAAAACAGAAAATCATTTTCATTTAAATAGAGTGGTGTATTAACTATTTTCTATCATTTTTATTTACTCAGAGTCTTTAAACGGTATTCTGAAATATTCTTTCAATAAATTTACACTCCACACGATAGCTGCTCCAGATCTACTCGCTTGGAGATAAGAGAAGCATTTCTTTTGTTATAAACAGACGTTTGTTCCGATCCGAGTTAAGTCAGGCAGGTTGCATTTTCCATTTTAATTGGATCGAGTCTGAACTTTGAATTTTTTTGAACAGATCGGATGTATTGTTCTGTTTGCAGGATCTATGAATTTATTCCATTTGAACTTTGTATTTTTGAATGAAAAAGTGTAGGTACCTACTTTTCAACAGTGTAAAAACGTCGTGTTTAAAAGGGTTTTTACCGGCCTCACATACTACACTTTGAATTTCTATTTTTATTTCTGTATGGAAATCAATAATTTGTCCATAAAAATCTCAAGAATCTCTGAATGGTATAATAGGGTTAATCTTTTCTAGCTTATTCATCTCCTCTCCATCCTTCGCCTAAATTATTTATCTTTACGTCATTCGATTAGCTTAACAAATTAATGAAATATTAATCTAGAATAAATTCAATAAATTATAGTAACACTGGTCCAGAATTTACCAACCACTGGTGTAAAAAGGCAAAACTACGATTCTTAACAAGTGAAAACATTAAATACATTGGTTTGTTTCAGCTTTGAACACCTTAGAACATTATTGTTGATTTACAGCCTTACTAAAAAAAAACCACAGCGCGACCGATTAACTGTATTATTACAATAACATAAATAAACCCTGTATACGCTAGATCCCAATTTGTTACTAATAACGTTGCATCCGCGGCCGCGCTGTAAAAACGTATTGAAGATTTGACAACATTGTATATGGTATTAATTTACTAGGAAAGAATGTTGTTCAATTTTTCTCCGCCAGGGGCATTATTGGCGCGCCTATGCATTAATTCTCAACGGCGCGGCGCGGGATGTCAAAAAATTTTGTTAGTGCCTAAATGTTGTGATTTTACTAAATAATTTCTATTTTAGTGACGAATTTACTCTTCTTTTCACATAATTGATATATTTACTATGTTATGTGTGTGGTTTACATCAATTTAATCAAGTTATTGTACTAACGCCGTACTTTCAAAGTTGGACTGTCAGAATATTGTTCTATAGAACTATAGATAGTTTACTTAAAAGATAAAATTAACGTTTTAAGATCTTTATTTTTTAAAGAGAATTTCTTAAAAGTGATATTTTTTAATAATATTAATATCTAATACATGTGTTCGTAAACCTATCAAAGAAAGTAACGTCTTTAGAGATGCAAGAAATCTGTTATAAAAGCCGGTATTATTTCTAAGTTATTTTTTTGGCAATAAAAAAAACTTTTAAATTTTTTATTATTTTTTTATTGTATGCACGAGAAAAAAGTGAAGTGATAGTTTCCTTCCAAATTTATTACATAAAAGGACTGTGTTTTTGAAATTTTGTTTTTTTTTTTAATTTCTCTACATTTTGGTCAAAAATGTTTGGGTAAGAAATTTTTTTCCATTTTTTTCCGAGTTTGGATCTTAAAATATGGCAGTTTTTGAAAACTAAAGTGTATTTTAAATACACAAATCTAAAAGGTAATTTTATCTAGTTTTCATAAATGGCATTTGTTTTTACGACACCTTCAAAAATAAGAAATATATAGAACATTCAAAATACTATGGAAAAATTACAAATATCGTTCGAACATCAATGGTTAAAACAGAGATAAACTACCCTCTCAGGCCGCGGAAACCATGTGTATTTCTTTCAAAGAACAAATTTTTAATTAGTAATGTTTTCACATCCGCGGCCGTTTGTCAATTGAATAAAATTTTCACTGGGTTTTTTAGTAAGGCTGTTGTGTTTAACATGTTTGTAATGACTCAACCCCTCCTCGTTTCCATCCTCTTATTCTATATTATAATTTATAATACTCCTCAATCGAAGAATCCATTGTTTCAGTAAATACAATCCCCCGCCGCCCACTAATTATTATTCACTTCAACAAGACCGAATAAAAGTTAAAATAAATACTTGCCGTTTATTCAAAGTGCAGACAAAGGTTACCTGACTTAATCTGGTGTTACTCTTCTTTGAAGCCACGAAAGTTATTGAGCCAGGCTCAAGCAGCTTTTGATGGTTCCAAGTCCTAGCAGAATATTAGCTCCCAGAAGTTATTTAACTTTTCCTTGATTTCATTCCGTTAGTTTTTGAAAGGATTTATATTTTTATCAAAGAGGCATATGGAAAACACCACTTTATGAAATACACAAATGGCCGTAAATTAAGCTCGATAATCCACAAGTCATGGGGAAACCCGAGTAGCTAGGAAAACAACTGCAGGTTAGGTTTTTATCCAATCGAACGATAGCTACCCAAATTTAGGTTGGTAAATTAATCTTATAATATAAAAATAAAAAATACCTTAATTGACAGATTTTCGTTAAATATTTGTGTAAAACGTGTCCGCAATTTCGCACAATTCGCACAATTTAACCCGGCGTAAATACATTGACATCAAATGACGTCAAACATATATTATTGTCGTCAATTATATTTTTCGTGATATTAAAAGAGTAATAATTCGTGTACAGGTATTGTAAAATTTCATTCAGTATATACTCTTATGCGTACGTAAACCATTCATCTTATTGCGATGAAAATTTTGGGATTTGACATGCGCATGCCCTGTGATGGTTTCTATTTGTAATACTGAGCTCTGGGGTTATTAAATTATTTCCTATACTATACATCCGATTGCAATGAAAGTGTGGTGAGTTGATTTGCACACGGCCGCAAAGGTTTTTATGTGTACCAGTGAGCTCTGGCGTTATGAAATTTGCATAACGAGTGTATTTGAGATGTTTGAAAAATGAGTGTGTTTTATATACTTTAGTGGCAGGAAGGAAATAAGTGAGGGGGAAGGGTTCCCGGAGGAGGGAGGGGAACTGTGGAGTGTTTAGGAGGATAAATAAGCGGTGAAGAGGGGAAGGCGGGGAAAGGAGGGGAACGTGGGAGGGGAGGGGGGACGCGTGATTGCGGGACGAGGGAAGCAGAACAGTGGATTGCAGTAGACGGGAACGGTGGAGCGGGAACGCGGGAGCGGAAGGGGATGCGGGAGGAAAAGAGGAGGCGGAGAGGAATGGGATCGAATGGGAAAAGACACGCAGGGAGAAAAAATCTTTATTCAAGTGACAATGAAACGTATGGCGGGAACTCGCTAGTATAACACGTATATTTTTTTTTTAAACCTAAAAAATGGGATAAACATTTAAATTTAGGTGGATTCATTGGCTTTAAATCCGCAGTAAGCAGTTCATATTTCCATTTTAATTTTGAATGAAATCGAATGGCTGAATCGTAAACAGAACACCCGGAAATCTCCATCGCTCGGGTGGCTGATTGATTTACTACGATTTACTATGCCAATTTTTGATAGTATATATACGGAATGAAATTTTACAACACCTGTAAACGAATTATTACTCTCTTAATGTCACGAAAAATATAATATATGTTTAACGTCATTTGATGTTTACGCCGGGTGAAATTGTGTGAATTGTGCGAAATTGGGGACATGTTTTACACAAATATTTAACAAAAATCTGAGATTAAATTTTTCGAGCAAAGGGATTACATTTTTTAAAGTAAGTTCTGTGTGTGCCGGAGAAAATGTAATAACTCGGAGAACTAGGAGACGTGGTATGCTGGGAGCTGGTAGTGGAAACTCTTCTGGAATCCCGAATTTCATATGTTATTCGCTAGTGCACGACCGATCGTGTCGTGGAATAAATTATAGCCGTTACATTCCCTTCGATTCCAAGAGGATTGTGTCTTCTTAATCGTTAAATAATGTGAGGATTCATGACGAATATTTGCAACGGGATTAAACATAATACTCGCCTCGTGGAAGCAGATCGATACGAACGCCTGTATTTATTTCCGGAGGCTGCGGCTGAACTCTTCGCTAATATTAGAAAAAAGTGTAAATTTAATCTTGCAAATCCTTCAAATTGGTTTTTCACCTTTAAAATGAATTTATTCAAAAGCTTATTTGGAAAGTCTTGTTTACAAGACTATTTTTATTCATCGTCAAGTATAAATTGAACATTTATTAGAGTTATTATTTTTAATTGTTAAACTAACGTTTAATACAAGATTTTTATGCATAGCACAAATTTAAGTATTTCCCCAATAAATGAAGACATAATTTGTCTCGACGCCACCTAGCGACGGATTTAACACTAACAGTGTCTCTCTCGCAAAAATAAAGTTGGTTGTTTTCAGGTGGAAAAAATATAATAAGCAGTAATTGTTGAATGAAACACTAGTATATATTGAATCATTTGGCGGGTATAAGATAAGCCGCCATAGCTCAATTGGGAGAGCAGCTGACCGGCAATCAGAAGGGCACGGGTTCAAGTCCCGTTGGCGTCATGTATCTTTTCTCGGAAGATTTTTCAATGTGGATGAGTGTTTCAGGCTGATAATTATTGCTTATAATAATTGTTACCATTTATTAGAGTTCTTACATTATACCTTACGACCTCCGTAGTCCAGTGGCTAAGACTCTTGACTCACATTCCGGAGGTCGCGGGTTCGAACCCGGCATGCGCAAATAAATTTTATTTGATTAATTTGTGTTAATTCACAATTAATTCATTTAAAATAATATATAGTATATTTGCGGCATGTTCCAGAGTGGAAGATACTATTAGTATCGCCCTGGTGTAAGACCACCATTCAGAATTGAAACGTTGCTTGAAAATGGCTTTAGCCGTGTTTAGTGACCAGATCTGAATAGCCAGGTACTTCCCAACCTTCCTCTTCCCCACCTCCTTCCCCTCCCCGCTACCTTCAGCCTCACAACATACCCCAATTGGGGATGCCATAGTCTCACTGGCTCCAGACGGGAGCAGTTGAGATTCTTGTGCGGTATTCACTGTAAAAAAAAAAAAAAAAAAACATTGTATTGTATTATTTGACATTCTAATTCTGACGTTAAATTACTAGATGACCGAATTTTTTGAAGTAAAACTTCTTAACGCACGCTTGACTTGGGGAAAAAGCTGCTGAATGCGTGACGAGAGCGTTACGAAAAGTGTGATCGGGCGATGCGAACGGAAGTTGAGAGGGAGATATAAGTTAGTGAAGATAGAAAGAGAGAGAGTTACGTTTCGTACATTACTGTAGGTGCGAGAGAGAGAGGTGCGAGCGCACATTTTATTTATCTCTTTATCTCATAGCCAGTTACGTTTCGTGTATCTAAGGCACAGTGCAGGCGTATTGTCTATATCACACTGTAGGAGCAAGAGAGAGCAGTGCGCGCGCACATTTTCTTTCTCTATTCTTTAATAAGTTAGTGAAGTTTTACTTCAGTCGTGTGGTCTAAAGCACACTGGTTTTTTTTTTACAGTTGTTAATTAATACACCAATATCAGTTTTTGTGATTTGAAACTCGATGAAACTAAAAAACGACACTAAAAAGAGACAAACGCATACATCTATAAGATTTAGAAGGTTTCACTTGTACCGCGTGTGAACTGCACGCTTGTAATTTATTTTTATTCTGTTTTTCATTAGAATTGAATTATTTGTATATTTGTAACTGTAGTGTTTTTATGAATTTGTGGCATTTGACAGTTCTCCGACATTTTCGTATTTTATAGTGTTCTGCAGCGTCATTGAAGACGTGATACACTAAATAGACAAACATTATTAATTATTATGTACTTATGTTTTGGGAATATAATGTATGGAACCATGTTAATAATGTAAATCAAGTCTGACTGAATTTTTGGAAGAAAAGTTCATTCAACATTTCCGTGCAGGAAATAAATAACATTCTAAAAGTCAAATAATAGTTTACGTAAAACCCAAAAAAATTACGTATCCATTACATTTCTTCAATAAGCAAGAGTAGATAGTCCTGACTATTTAACAACAAATCCTTTGAAAATAATTTCTCGTTTTGGTAAAAGCTCGTGATATTTTGGCTACGGTTTGTGACCAAAGTAATCGTAGATTCGCACGAGGGAAAAGGGGCACACGGCCAAGTATCGACCGAGCCTGCCCGTACTACAGCGGGTACCGGAGTAGGGATGCCACAGGCGCCATTTTTCAAAACCACTGTTTTTTAAATACGTACCTAAATCAACAAAAAAAAATATTAGTAAAAAACTGGTTTTTTTTTGGTAATAAAAACTTTATAAAAATGTAATCTCCTTCTCTCTCCCTTTCTATCTCTATCCCCCTCTCTCTCTCTCTCTTAGCGTTAACGTTAGCGGAGTACCATTATTTTATACGTAACTGGATGGTTTAACTGTAATTATTCAGTATTATATAGGTACTTGTCTACACCACTACATTGGTGTAACTTAAGGTGATTGCTAATTACACTGTCCGTACGGGAAACCATATAATTGTTCATATTTATTTATTACTAGCTGGTTCTCGGCATGCGTTTCTATGCCATTTAATAAAGAAACTGTTTCACCCTGCGTGTCCTTTCCCAATCATCCCGTTCCCCTTTCGCCTACCCTTCCTCTCCCGCGTCCCCTTCTACTCCGATTCCTTCACTTTCCCTTTTCCTATTCCCCTCCCCTCCCTTCCCCCTTCCAGCGAACCCCCTACCCAAGTTCCCTTCCCGCTCCCGGATTCCATACATTCAGTCCCGATACATTAAGTTTTCAAACAGCTCGCGTGCCACCTGCTGCAATTTTTTTATACAAGTTTCATAATGCAGAGCTCACCAACAGTTTTATACAAACCTTGTCCTGATGATAACAAACACACAACAAAAAGAACTATCTAAATTGGTGCAGTCGTTCGGAAGTTATGCGCGTACATACATTTCGGTGATTCATTTTTATTTATATAGATAGATAGAAGATAGATAGATAGATAGATTTATTTCCTGTGACACCTACTAAATTACTATTAACCGAAATGGTCTAGTATCTAGTGAATAATTTACTGTAATACATTTCTAAACGCCATTCTCATTTGTAACAAATATGAATAAATATACATAACACAAATGTAATTAATGTTAAATAAGTATCTCAACACAGGTGAGACAGGCATCGAATAATATAATGTATACATTTTTTTACATTGGCTCCACACAAGAGACACAGAGGAAAACAATTTCCCTGGGGGCCTATATCATCTTTGAGGATGCTGTGTGGAGGGTTTTTTGAGGGAAGGAAAAGAAGATATGGGAAGGAAAAAGGTATGAGGTAGGAATCTGGGGGTCAGTGTGGCCAGGAGTGACGGACGTATGAATCTATTCCTCACACTGCGATGCAAGGCGAAGGATCGGGAGAATCCCTCTGGAGAGGTCAAAAGGCCTCTTTTAATCAGTCTCCTCCGATCCAGCCCGCCACCCAGTGGTTGGGCAAACCGCTACCAAGACCTACCAAGGTACCAAGACCTAGACAAACGTCATCCCATGAACCCATACATACCTTATATAGATCAATAAATAAATTATGTCCTTTTTAAGAGGGTCAATAAGTTGCGCCTTATAAGAGCGCAGGAATCAATGAAATAAAATATACAAATAAAACAATGAAATTAAATGTTAATTCGGTGCAGGATCGCGTTTTCATAATCGTAGACAAATAAAAGCTTTATTGCTTAAAAACGTTGCGTTAACGCTACGAACGTAACATATAAATCCATTATTTAAAATGCGGTGTAAGGCGATGGGTCCAAAGAGAAAGAAAGGTCTGCTTCTTCGAGCTGCAAAGGTCTAAAGGCCTCCCTCGACCAGTTACGCATTGGTTGGGCAGACGCATCCGCTGCCAAGACATAGATAAACCTACAAACCCAGGCATCCCTGCTAAGTCAGATGACATAGGCCCTGAGGGGAGCCCATTTTTCTCAGGGCCTCCTGTGGGGAGCTAATTTAAAAAAACAAAAAAAAGTCACCAAACGTAGCGAACCACTTGGGATGACCTACAGTTGAGGTTTTGGTTTACCCATAAAATAGTACCGGGGCAGATTCAGTACCCTTTCCGCCTCCCAAATTGAATAACATGGCATCACCATAACATAGCAATTTGATGACCCAGATGCAATGATAGCCATGTTCGATGACGTCATAAGAAGTAGGCTGGAGTATGCTAGTGGTGTGTGGACTCCGCGCCAAGCTAAATATATTAATATTATGCTGGAACAAATTCAGAAAAAGTTCCTTAGGTATGTCTGTATGCGGATGAATGGAAGGTACCCGAGATTCATGCACCATATGGAATTACTTGAGGCAACAAATAGATTTAGCTTGGAAACTAGACGTTATGCAAATTTTGCAATTCTTAGTTTTAACATAATCCATAACTGTTTTGACAGCCCATTCCTCTTGAAATGTTAAGGCTTATACGTGCCTGAAAATTTCATCCGTAGTCGTCGATACGACTTGTTCAAAATACCATACGGCAGAACAGATGTTCTAGCACAGCACAGCATGACAAGAGGAATGGTGCTGTTGAAAGAAATATCGGAAACACTAGATGTATATAACTCTTCTTTAGATAGCCTTAAGATTTTTTTGTATAATAATCATCTTCCTAGGTGTTAAGACTGTCAAAATGAGAAAATTGTACAGTGGAGGTAATCCACCTCTTACCCGCCCTGGTATAAGTAACTGATGGTTACTCCTTCAAGGCTCTCGCAAGATTCTAATTTTTTTTTGTTAAACGAAGCTACATTTATTTATTTTGAACGAATCTAGACCTCCAGTGTCCATGCATACGTTGTTAGTAAGCAGTATGCAAGTGCTTAACAGGAAAACAAAATGCACAAAATAGGTTAGTAAGACAAAGATAAATTAAACAAGGCAAAAGAAAAAAACTCATTCATGAGGCTCCATGAGGCGGCATTGCATCTGTAAAAAACCTGCAAGCACATGCATAAAATAGAGAACATAAGTAATACAATAAATCTCAAATCAATTGACAAGTACCAACAAAATATGTAAATGGCTTTCGGTCTGACCATAAACTACACTTAGCTTCCGTGTCCCTTAGCCAACCACTCAGTGAAGCCTCAAAGAATGAAAAGAAAATTGTACAGTAATTGGATAATAATCTGTTGTACATTTAAAAAAAAAATCATAACTTACTCGTATATGAACTGCATGGCCCTGCTATATAGGTAGCCATACTATCGTACACATTATACACCAGCTTAGCCGTATAGTTTTTTTTTATTATACATTTATTCCAAGATATAACAAGATCTCCTCGAACACATCCTCGCATTTGACAAATATATCTCCTGAATGGCGTGAAAAGAAAGAAAACCCCCAACCGGAAGTAATATGGCTGCCCGATCAGCCTAGGGCGCTTTAGCCTGCCAGTATCGTTCCGCCCCCCTTCATCCCCCTTCACCGCCCCCCCGCCCGCGGGGAATGCCTGGGGTCGACCAGAATGTTGAGCCCTCCGAGTATTCCGCCACCACTGCCGTGCCTTCAGGGCTGCTTGCTGTGTTTCGAATGGAAGGGGTAAAAATATACTCAATTGCGAAAACTGTATCGCCAATACCATCGAACCCCGTTACACAGTTATTCTTCTCATTCTATGGAACCAATAAAAGGAGTTCTCTTATCTTCACTTCATGTGATATATAGTGTTTTTATTTCACCTCACTTGTCTCACTTATCCAATATGAGTTAACAGCAATCAAATCGTTCGAGTAATTTTTCTTTTATAATAGTTTTACAAAAAAATACATACTGCTTCTTCAAAAATTCTTGACAATTAATGTACATACGGAATGTATCGAAAACAGTATTACGCTAATGTTATATTAATGTTTCCTGCGATAAAATAGGCACGGTTGTTTTGTTCTGAATGAGATGCTGTAAATGTTACTTAACGTTAGTTTTTTTTTGTGTGTCATCTGCGTAAAGTCTCGAACTGTGGAATATTTACACCTCATTTTCCGTCTTGTATTTCTAGGTTATTGCAACTATTCTCAATATGTAATGTGATTTCCAACATGAGATCTGATGCTTTACTGTACGTTTGAGAATTTGTAATTGTTCATACCAAATAGTAGTTCTCTGATCAATAGTCTTCGCGTCCAAAAAAAATAGTTTCTAATTTTTTTCATATTTTACCAATATTCGAACCCATAAGCTTGTTTTACGACAATATAACATTACCAGACAAATGTGTGACGTACAAGGCGTACCAGACATATCAATACATCAGAACCGAAATTACCTCTGAAATATTGAGAAATTGTAAAAAGTTAAATACCTACCTACCTACTTAATTATAAACCATGCATTCTACGTATTTTTTTAAATAGTAAATTATACAATTTGTCCAACGAAACGTCGCTATCTCGCTGACAATTCTTTTTTATAACTTTCTTTCTTCTAAACGTAGGTATGTGTGCTCCACAATGTTAAAAAAATGCGAACAAGAAAGACCGAGTAAACACGAGGATTTCGCACTTGTAAAAAGAATCTTTGATAATCCTATAAAACGGTCGACGCACATACATATTTAAAGACAGACGGAATGCATAACTGTCGAGTTAAAACAGGACTTCGCTACACTCAGTCAAAAAGAAACTGTTTGGACAAATTCGTGTAATAACAACTAGAAAAATATAATTTTCATGTTTTTGGTTCTCACAAATGTTTCACAAACATTTATTTTATCAAACAATTCAAACAAATTTGAAAAGCCTCGGATGAATTAAGCTTAACAAAATGGGCAAATCATCAAAAGCCTGGGAAGGCCATAACAAGTGTAATAATTTATCACACAGGAGGCCCTGAGGAAAAAAAAATCCCTCAAGATCTATTTCATCTTTAGGGATGCTGTGTGGAGGGTCTTTTTAGGGATAGGACAGAAGGAGAGGAAGTTCTGGAAACGAAAAGGTATGTGAGGTGGATAGGATTCTGGGGGTCAATTCGACCAGGAGTGGCGGACGTAACAATCCATCCTTCCCACTGCGGTGGAAAGCGATGGAACGAGAGAGTGTGTCTGGATAGTTCAAAATGGTCTCCCTCGATTAGTCTCTCCCGATTCGACCCGCCACGCAGTAAGTGGGCAAACGCTTAATCAATTCGCCGCTAAGACCTAGACCCTAGACAAACCTTATTCCATGAACCCGAGCACTTCTGCTAAGTCATCAAACGTAGCGAATCACTTGAGGTGACCTATGGAGTGTTGATTATCCATTAAATGGTTCTTGGAGCAGCTGTACCGATACCAGCCTCACATATTTTCAATTACACACCTGAAATATGGAATCAAAATTAGTTTCAGAATTAAAATTATTATTATTTTGAATCGTCTAAGTGGATATTATATTTTATCATGAATTTAAATTTAAATTGTGTACCTAAAATGTGCAAACATATCGATACCCTCATAATACTAAGGGCATGTATAATGAATACAAATGTATGCTCTAAAATAGTCTAACAATCTTGCATAATATTATAGTTTTCACACATTTAACAACATAATGTGATACGTAACGTCCAGAGTTAACACGTCCGGAGTTATTAGCTTTGTGACAACCAACTTAGGTGACAGCCATTCTCAGTACCCCTCGCTTCATCGTGCTATACTTAGAATCATACAAGAAAACATTCTGTACTTGAAACCCTTGGTGTTAATATAAATATAATCTTTACCCATAGCTATTTAATTACAGCCTGGTGAGCTGTTCCTGTATTGTTTTGAGAATTATATTTGTGAAAGCATTGTCTACAACTGAACACTGAACACATTTTTTAAAAATCCTGATTTTGGTTGTCATCGTGAGTAGCATGATACAACGGTATTGTCCTGCAAAACTATTTCCTTTACATACTATTGTATTGAATTTATTTGTTTACATACATTTCCTATTTTTGATTCTGAACACAAAAAGATAGAAAATGTAAGTTTTTCTAAAGCATCTTTACACGAACTGAACCAACGAGGACTTGTGTAAATATTTCATAGTGAGAAAGTAATTTGCGAAAATGTGCCGAAATTCCGTCGCCAGAATTCTACATCGGTATTTCCCTGATTCTTGGTTCTGTGCGTAGAGAATTCACTGCGTTTACGATATATATGTTTATAATTTTGCGGATCCGAGTGAAACGGTCTATTTCTTTAGCAGGCGACATGATTGTGGCAGTGGGTATAGCGAGAAACCGTTTGGCTGCAGTGTATTGAACTGGTCGCGGGTATGTCCGGGTCACGACTCAGTTTCCAAGGGTTCGGGCCGGTTCCGGGGATGGTCGGGGAGAATGGATGTAGGTACTCGTTTCGTAGATCGATTCCATTGTAGTCACACACAGCCGCCATCAAAAATCTTGATAAATGGCTTTCAGCGAAACGTTTCCACGGAATTGTTTTGTCAAAATCAATTTACTCTTGTCAATGGTGTATTTTTCGTTAATTCGTAAATTATGATTAGGTATCTACGCACTTCAAATAAATTAACGAGTATGTCCACCTAATAATATAATACTGAAATATTTAGCACTTAAGAGTAAACTTAAAATAATTCTTAATCTGCTCTTTCGTAGATGGCGCTAATTTAATTATTTTAGGGAAAAACACTTTTTGCAAGTTACGCTTTAAAATATTAAGATGTTTGCGCCCCTACATAAGCAATATGAATAGAAATAGTTTCAATTCTTCCAATAAAGGCATTCAAATACAGTATTGCATCGGTGATTCAATCCAATACTGTATTTGTATGACTTTTGAGAATTGAGTTTGTACGCGGACAAAACTCTTTATTCATATTCATATTGCGTACGTTCGAGCGCAAACAATTTGACTAAAATGTTCTGACATGATAATTACAAAATAAATTGATTTTCAAATTTTTACTAAATATGGTTGTAATTTAGCAAGTTACTTACTGGGTAACTTGAATTAAAAGCATTCTGAAAACAATTCCAATAATTACTTCTGTAAAGAGAAACCAAAAACACTACCAAGGGAAAATCCTCGAAAAGAACCACTGCCCACATTTTTAATAGAAAGTCATCGTCATTTTAACACTTTTCGTAACACTTTCCTCTTGCACAAGGTCCTGCAGTTATCAGAACTCTCCAACAAATAGAAAAAGTTTCACAGAAAAACCCGTACATAAACATTTTCTGACAGCTCATGAACTCACATTGAATATTTGGTTGAATAAAAAATACTTGC
Source organism: Limnephilus marmoratus (assembly GCA_917880885.1). Classification (NCBI taxonomy): domain Eukaryota; kingdom Metazoa; phylum Arthropoda; class Insecta; order Trichoptera; family Limnephilidae; genus Limnephilus; species Limnephilus marmoratus. Next base: position 36,210,358 of record OU862920.1, on the reverse strand, counting down.
GTGGGAAACGGGTCAAAAAGGTTGGGAACCTCTGGTGTGAAGGAAGGCATTTAATGTAATTAAGCAAGTTGGAAGTTTTTTTTACGTTAGCTCCACACAAGGCCCGGAGAAAATAATTTCCCTCAGGGTTTATGTGATCTTTGGGGATGCTGGGTGGAGGGATTTTTTAGGAAAGGAAGAAGGAGAAGTTCTGGGAAGGAAAGGTTTTTTTTTTACATGAATACCGCACAAGAGTCCCAACTGCTCCCGTCTGGGGCCAATGGGACTATGGCATCCCCAATTGGGGTATGTTGTGAGACTGAAGGTAGTGAGACAGAGAAGAGAAAGGTGGGGAAGTACCTGACTATTCAGATCTGGTTATCAAACACGGCTAAAGCCATTTCAAGCAACGTTTCAATTCTGAATGTTGGTCTTACACCAGGGCGATACTGAGAGTATCTTCCACTCTGGAACGTGCCGCAAATATACTATATATTATTTTAAATGAATAAATTGTGAAATAACGCAAATTAATCAAAATAAATTTATTTGCCACGCCAGGATTCGATCCCGCGACCTTCGGAGTGCTAGTCAAGAGCCTTACCGCTGGACTACGCCGGCAGTATGAGGTATGAGGGGGACAGGAATCTGGGGGTCAATGTGCTCAGGACGGACAGACGAATGAATTCATCCCTCCCAACGGTGCAAGGCGATTTTCCGAGAAAGTCCTGGAGAGCTTGAATGACAGAAGAGGTCAAAAGCTGCTGGATAGGTCGAAAGACCTCCCTCAACTAGTCTCTCCCGATCCGGCCAGCCACGTAGTAGGTTGGCAGGCGCACCAGCCGCCAAGACTGGGACAAACCTAACTCCATGAACCCTAAGTCACCAAACGTAGCGAACCATTTGTTAGTAGAAATTAAGGATTCTCGACATTTCAACGAAATCGTTGTAGATACTCTAAACTCTAACTTAATTAAATTACGAAATACGAGATGTCACAATTGCTATAATTCAATTTTATCGCCCACATGTGGTCACTAAGCATGCCTTTGAGCCATGAAGCTCCCAATAAGGACGTACTCATGATAATATATGTATTACATATATTAGGTATTTCGTTAATTTTTCATTTCACTAATGATACTTTTATTTTGAAACGTGCCCATCTCTTTATTTATGCTTGTCTGTAAACACGCACGCGGTCACACCTCCCTATTACACGCAAGTTTATATTACAATGACCTACCAGGGCACACCCTAAAATAATGCTGTTACACTCCGATCTAGAATTTCTTCGAAAGAATCGTTATCTAAAGTTCCACGTCGAAGGGAATAATTTGGTAAAGCGACTTAACCGGGACCTACCGTGGCCAAAGCCACCTTAAAAGGAGACCTTTATCGCCATGTTTCCAAACAATGGCTCTCCGTGATGAAGGAATCCTTAAAATCCTCACTCAACTCTTCAGATCATTCATACATTATTTCTCAGTTTCAGTACCACGACTTTGAATCGATCCAAGTAAGAAGCAACTATTCCACATAAACTGCATGAGTTTTTCGAAGGTATAGACAAGTTACACACAAGGCGTAACGAACACACTCTGAGTACAATATAACCAAGCATTCAGGGATGTGTTCTGCCTCCCTTGGCGATGCAGCGCCTCGCAGATGTTCACAGAATTTATGGGTTGATGCCTGATAGTCGTGTTTTGGTACAATAATTATCTAACATACCGACAACGTTTTAAATAGAAAAAGAGCGTTCTAGGAAATTATTACGAAATGCTTTTGATATCCCGGTTGCCCTACCTTGCTCTTCGTTTGTGTCAACGTACCTAACCTTAAATCCTTTCAGTTGTCACTTGGTTGTTTGCCGACTTTTTAAACACGTAATTTAAAATTTTGTGTAAAAATAAGTTAGGCTCAGCATAAAAAATTCGTGGCAATCTTTACTTTGCTGTCGGTTGGCCACTGCAACTGCGAAGTAAAACCCTACGCATTATTTGAACAAAATTTTCTTCTAGATTACCGAATGTAATTAAGGATAGGTTGTTTAAAAAATGTTAATAATTCATCAAATGTTTGAATTATTATTTTTAATTGATAAGACAAGATTTTTATGCGTAGCACAAAGGGTAACAATTATTATAAGCAATAATTATCAGCCTGAAACACTCATATATGTATATTGAAAAAAGTTGGTTGTTTTCAGGTGGAAAAATATAATAAGCAGTAATTGTTGAATGAAATACTAATTAGATAAGCTGACATAGCTCAGTGATAGAGCACCTGACCGGCAATCAGAAGGACACGAGTTCAAGTCCCGTTGGCGGCATGTGTCTTTTCTCGAAAGATTTTTTTCAATATAGATGAGTGTTTCTTTTGTGAAAGTTAAAGCTAGTGGGACTATGGCATCCCCAATTGGGGTATGTTGTGAAACTGGAGGTAGTGAGGAGGGGAAGGAGATGGGAAGAGGGGATGGGGATGTACCTGGCTATTCATATCTGGTAAGCAAACACGGCTAAAGCCATTTCAAGCAATGTTTCATTTCTGAATGGTGGTCTTACACCAGGGCCATACTGAGAGTTTCTTCCACTCTGAAACGTGCCGTAAATATATCTGCTATATATTATTTTTAATGAATTAATTATGAAATAACACAAATTAATCAAATAAAATTTATTTGCCCACGCCGGGATCGATCCTGCGACCTTCGGATTGCGAGTCAATAGAATTTTTATTTTTTTTTATTTATATTTTTTTTATTATAGCGACTATATACAAAAATTTTACATACAAAATGTAGTGTGAAATTAAGTATAAAATATTGTATTTCTTAGTCTTCCTCACTAGGGGGTCCTGTGCCGAGGCGGACTAAAGTTATTTAAATATTCGCTAGTGTTCTCTCATTGACCTCTTTAAGCCATATTTTTATTCTTGATTTGTATTCAATTGGATTTTTTATTAGTTTTATGTCTTGAGGAAGGATGTTATGGAGTTTTGTTGCAAAGTATGTATAGTTTCTTTGTCCAAATGTGGTTTTATAACTTGGTATATTTTTTATATAATTTTTATTCGATCTAGTGTTATGCATACACGGTCTAGTAGAGGATTCATTATTTTTGAAGAGCTTCAATAATATATTTTTGGCATATATTTGCTGTACATTTGGTACGTCAAAGTTATTGAAAATTTCAATTGAAGGCGTTCTAATTGGTACTTTCAATATGGTCTTTATGATTCCTTTTTGAATCGTATTCAGGCTGTGTAGGTACGTATGTGTAGCAGATTCCCATCCTATGATTCCATATTCAATTCGAGAATGACATAATGCGTAGTAGACCTTTTTCATATCCTTTTTATTTAACACGTTTCTTAGATTTTTAAAGAAATATATAAGGCTTGTGAGTTTTTCCGTAATACCTTTGATGTGTAGGTCCCATCTAAGATTTTCGTCAATTATTACTCCGAGATATTTTATGTTTTGTGTTTTTTCGATGACGGGGCAGTAACATTGTATACTATTTCCATGGCATTCATGTAATTTTAGTTCTAGTGATTTTATTGGTTGGCCCCTTGAGTTCATTGAAAATTACCCCTCGACCACGCCGGCCACTTATTTCCGACTTCGGCCGAGGTTTACATATAGTTTTTAATGGAATAATATTTTTTTAATTTAATTTAAATTCAATTTAATAAAGTTATTAATAAGTTCTGAAGCATTTTAGTTTTTATTTTTATTACAGCATTCGGCTTAAAGGCAATTTTCAAACCTGTTTTGTTTGAAAGGTTTGGTTTGTAACCTTTTTTTTTAAACTTAATTTTAAACACAAAAACAATTAATAAATAATAATTTCATTCTTTTTGACAGATTTATGAATATTAAATATTTAAAACTCGTGACGTGTCTATAAAGAATATTGCTGGGTATAAAAAGTTACGTTAACATATATTTCAGACTGGAAAACCATTGCGCTCAGAGGCTTTGCTCACACAAAGGAAGGGATTTTTAGCATCACATTGTAGTATTACTTTGAACACCAACGGTGTTATGTTGCGTATGCAATACAACCATGTAGAAATAAAACATATATAATATTAGAATTATGAAAACCACAAGGCGGTAGCTTTAAACAAATCCGAGTGTGGCTACGTCGCGCTTTGTCCATACGGCCGCTCGCATTGACCTACCTTCTAATGAAATTCAAACACTCCGCTACGGAAGCTTAATTAATGGATGAACCTTTTAAGGGTTGTTTGACCAAATTGGTGATAAAATTAGTTTCCTTTGTCATTCCGACCGTCAACATTATGTGCATACTAGGTACTAGCACACTTGGAATGCATAATAATGGACCTCAAAGTAGAAAAGTATTTTTGTCAAAGGGGTTTTTTCAGCATAAAATGAACATTCAGTTCCAGAATTAGTTAATTGCTTTTGTTTTTACTAAACCCATAGAACTTTTGACTAGAAAAATATGTATGTTGTTTTAATCAGGTTTTTGTTTTTATTTTTCTTCTGCAATTGATTTCATTTACTTTGTACATTTTATTGTACCTATATTCTATTTTCTTTTGTTTCGTATACTTATATAATCAATCCGATCATTTTTATTTTCTTTCTTTCTATATTTATACTGTCAATAACTACCCCGTGTGTAAATGGCACTTATTTTGTTAATTCTAGATAACATAAATAATATTATATGCTCAGCAGTGGCGGTCCGTGAGTTTTCAGTCAGCTAGAGTGCTAAGACTGAAAAATACAACGTTATTGATGTTGTTTTCAAAATATCAATATTTTCAATGAAGTTTTTCAGTCTATTTTCATAAAAAAGTACATCATGCCTCAAGCATCAGCACGTATATAGCATATTCATTACAAGTCACGGTAGGTTCGTTACAAAAAATAATAAACTTTAAAAATCAAGGAAACATTTTAAAGATAATAGAAATAATGAAAAGTATGTGTGTGTGTTTGTGTGTGTGTGTGTGAGAGGGTGTGTGTGTGTGTTTGGGCTAACAATTGAGCTACGTTTGATATTACGCTCTTTATGATTAGATAGTTATTAAATAGATTCGACAAAGACTATCTTTAAATGCTCGTCAAAAATCACAAAAATTGATAGGAAGCAAGAACGAAATATTCTCGTAACTTACTGGTATAATGATAGAAGCAATTTTTTTTGCGAGAATTTAAGTAAAACCATAGATACCTCTATAACAATTTTTTAACTCAGTTAGGTAGCAATGCACAAAATTTACCCTAAAGTACAGAACTATTTCAGAACAATTATTGCCACAATAATTGAAAGTTGGTTTACCAATTCAGTGTCTTTTTAATCTTTTTAAGACGGATATAATCGTGGAATAACGAAGAATAAATATTTGTAACTTTCTGATTGTTTGCGCTATCAACATATTGTCAACACATCACAACAATACAAGTACGTCGACTCAAATTGTTTGATAATTGGATTTCGAAAATTAAATTGAATTTGATATTTGAAATTTGCAAATGGTACGAATTATGAATTAATAATTACACATTATTAATTTTAAGTAACGCACGCCGGTGTTTGAATTAAAATTGAGTTGAGGTCTGATGGCTTTTTGTAATTGAGATTATAAATATTTTAATATTATTTTATTTTATTTTATTTTATTTTTATTTTATTTTATTTATTTGGGAGACCAACAGTTTACATTAACAACAAAGTATATAATAATTGAGTACAGTAATTGAACCAATTAGAGGTTTCCACATGGGTATTGTATACAAGTGTGTAGTTATTCCAGAGATATTTACTCATAAAAAATTACATTTTAAGAGACGAATTACGAGTTATCTAGGTGGGGATAGGAAAGGGGTAGGATGGATTATATATTATTCGGTATGCCATGCAGGTTTTAAATAAATTTATGCTCTACATGATATGTATTTACAGTCGGTACGAATATGTAACGCAATTTTTGATGTGAAGACTTCTTTAGCACCGTTGTTATTTGAAATTCGATGAAAAGAAAAATAGCGACACTAAAAAGAGATAAACACATACATCGCTGAATTGGACACTCTGTTTATTTATTAGATTATGTATAATAATAATAATAATAATAATAATAATCCAGGATGTGGGGATAGTGCAATCCCACACGTCCCATATAGTTATACATATTTATATATTTACACAGTAAAGAAATAAGAACATAAATTAAAAAAAAAATACTAATAAAAATTAATAATAACAAAAATAAATAATCAATTATTATGCAGGGCGTGATCTTGAGTGCGCTCGGGCCCATCGCTCACTCAGGAGTGAAGCTTGGTGCTGGAAGGCTGCGGTCACCAACGTGTTGTCGGAGGCCATTAGCCGCATCCTGGCTCCAGTGACCCGGTGTCTCATCAGACTGGCGAATCCATGGAGTCCTAATTCTGTGAACATTGTTGAAGCGCTGCTATACCTTCTGAATCCAAATATGATTCTGCACGCATCATTATATTGGATCCGGAGACGTTCCATTGACTACTAATCTACTTATAACTACATTTACAAATATTGAGGGTCCACCGTGTGGATAACAGATCATTGGGAATTGTTTTATTTCCTATGAATCATTTGGTTGTAAATATGTTTGAAAATAGTGTTTGTTCGTGGTAGTCGGCTTTTCGTAAAATATGTTTAGTTATTAGAATTTTCGTAGACAGCCGTTAAAAAATGATTTTTACGTTTTATTTAGAATGATTACAACCTTTACTACACGTGTAGGTATGTCTTTTTGTACATTTGATCTATTTTCCCCGTAAAGCTTACAAAAACCTGGTTTTAATATAAAAATATTACCATAATACTGGGATAAATCCATTCAGAGATATAAAGGAAGATTATTAAAAAAAAATCAAACATACATATTTCGGTTGTCTGGGATGTGCTATAGTTATTCCTGCTTGAAGTCTGGTTCAGTGAACTCATTTTTGATCTGAATTTAAGTGTCATTTTTTTTTTAATTGAAACTTATTATCGAAGAATTCAAATGAGCGACGAAGTACTTACATATTCGATTAATAAAGTTGGTCGTTGACTTACATACATAATATAATATTTTTAACAGAAATTTTTCGTATTTTCGTTAGAGAAACAATGATGTATCACATTTTATTTATTTTGTACCAATGTAGCTAAATATGTAGTCTCGTATGCCTCATGAATAATTCACTGAAATTTACGTATTATTCTCCAATAGCACGTGCGCCGTTACAACTATCAAATTAATAAGTTTGCAGTCAAAAGGGCAAAATAAGTGTTTAAAATCAATTGTGACAATGATAATTTATTTGGGCCTTCCCATCAATGTTCAAGTGGACTACTAACTCCTTTGCTAGTTGGGAACGGCTCATGTGCGTTGTGTGGAGTTTCAGTACCAAGCTATTCACGAGCAGTGAACACACACATTATTGCGATGAACCATATTTGCTCAAGTGTCGATACAATGAGTACCGCATATTATTTTCTGGTAAAATTGGATTGTTTGGAAACCCCAATACGAAAAAATGAGACGTGTTTCGGTCTTGTAAATATTGGTCGTGCGAGTGGATTCTTTGGGGAAAGACGACGACGGCAAGCTGTTGAATAAATATACAATAATAGACGGTGATAGACATAATAGGAAGAATATATTACACATTTGTCCTGATGATGGAATTGTTAGGCTGTCCGAATCGCTGGCTAAATAAGTAGGTAACGCTACCGGCGTAATACCCCAAAGATACATCACCATAATTATTTTGGCCGTGAAAATATCAAATCATAGCATGATAGGAAGAAGTTTGACGTTTCGATCCCATTGCCACGCATTGTTTATTAGAATCTACTAATAAAATCAAACATGGAATTTAATTAATAAATTGCCTATGTAATCATTGGTTCCATGACAGTTCATCCTGCGACAATTCATCCGGCGACAGTTCATCCTGCGATAGTTCATCCGGCCGACAGTTCATCCTGCCGACAGTTCATCCTGCCGACAGTTCATCCCGCTGACAATTCATCCGGCGACAATTCATCCTGACAATTCAACCTAACCTAACCTAACCTAACCTAACTTAACCTATAAGTATAAGTATGTCGTATTTTGTTATTCACGCATGCTTCTTCGGAGGGTCGAAATTATTGTTAGTAAAAATATTTTGACAGCGGATTTCCACTCAAGATGCCTTCAGATATAAGTATATCGATTTTGGTTGTACGGCCGTATATCCTCTTTGCATACTTACTTAATAAAAATCTTCTAAATGATCAGGCAGGATGAATTGTCGCCGGATGAATTGTCGGCGGGATGAACTGTCGGCAGGATGAACTGTCGGCAGGATGAACTGTCGGCCGGATGAACTGTCGCAGGATGAACTGTCGCCGGATGAATTGTCGCAGGACGAATTGTCGGGTCACCGTAATCATTAGATATTTTTTGAAAAGATAAAAAGGTTACATTTAACCGGCGATAATATAATAATAACAAAGTTTGTGCGAAACGACGCGAAGCGAGCATAAGCGAAAAACATAACACATTTTAAAATAAATATTTATCCTTTCTAATAAACGTGCTTTAAACTTTGCGCAACTGATAGTAAACCATTTACCATAATAATATAATGGTTGTTTCTTATCCTTTGTGTAACATTTAAAACACTTTTAATAGTAAGGCCAATTTAATGTATTTAAATAATATCTATAAATGTATGCATGTATTTAATTCTGTACAATAGCAACATTATGTTCTATATAATTGCTGTTTATTTGTTTTAATGATAATAATAATAAAAATGTTTTATTGTCTCTTTTATTGTAACAAGTTGAGATAATGATACCTGTCCTTGCTGGGGTCTCCCGTGCTTAAGGTTTAATTATCATATTTATTTAATTATTTGAATGGAGAAGTTGCTGGAAGAATTATATATATTTTAGTGCTGAATGTGGTTTCTGTTTCGATGTGTATTTTGTGTTAGTGGCTTTTCTATTTCAAATCTTCCTGCGTTTTTTTTTTAGTTTGAATGTTTTTATGTTATTGCGATTTTAGATTTTTGAGAGTTAGATTTTATCATAGAAATCAGTTTCATAATAAGAACCTTTTTTCCAAATGATTTATTTGTAATTGCTTGTTGGGTATGTTTTTGACCTCGAGATCTATTGTTTCCAATTCCGTGTTGGTTTTCATTTCTTGTGTTTTGTATTTATGAATATAAAGTAATATGTTTGTTTTAAAATAGAGCAGTTAATTGGAAGTTGAAGATTTTGTCAATGCTAATTATGTATTACAGGGACTTTGAAATTTCTAACGAGTGAATTAAGAATATCATCATTTTTGCTGTCCCATCTGATTATGTTGTGATTATGACTGCGATGCGGCGCGCATATATTTCCACCATAAATACCAATTATTAGTTTGTATTTGATTCGTCATTTGTTTTGTAAAAATGTGTAAATGTTAACTTGAAAAAAATAAATTGCGAAAATGCTTGCGTTGTAATAATAATATTTTTTTTGTTTGCTTTTGTTTGAAACATTCTTTTTCAGCATTCTTTTTTAAGGTTATTGTTCCCAAATCCATGATTTGTTTCAAATCTTGCATAAAAAGTAAACGTCACCCGCAATAATTATTGATTGTTTCAGAATTGTTACGAAATGGAGCGGTATCTGAAGGACGAGCCGCGATTCTCCAAGAAGGCAACGTCAGAAGCAGATAACAGCTGGAACATCCTCACCGCCCCCCCTCCCGCCAGCCGCTTGGACTTCAAGCTGGAGATGGAACCCCTCGCGCTGCGGGACCTCCCCCTGAGTAGAGATTCCCCCTTCAAAATGAGAGATGAAGACGCCCTCTTCAAGTACAGAAATGACGATGACTCCATATTTAAACTCAGATCAGACGAGGAAGACGAAGACACAGATTCGTACGAGGAAGGCAAGGCAGGGCTGGCTCTACGACTCATCGCTCCCACCCTGACCCCGCCCTCCAGCCCTGAGAGCACGGCGCTGCTGCCGGTGCAGACGCCCTTGATCCGGCTGACGGCGCGCTCCACCTCGGGCTTCACGCGCCTCGTGTCCCAGGGAGTGGGCCTGGCGCCTCCCAACGCAGCCGTTCCCCGGCCGCACGCGCCGCGCCATGACTCGCCCGACTCCAAGAGGCGGATACACAAATGCCAGTTCCCTGGCTGCAAGAAGGTCTACACCAAGAGCTCTCATCTAAAGGCACACCAGAGGACCCATACTGGTAATTTTCATCCCTATCACCTATTACAATCAACCGATGACTTGTTTGCAAATTTCATTTCAATGATTTAACTATCTGATCTATTTTTGATTATTTGCGCCTAACTAACCCAGTACGCTGAATAATTGGCTGAAGCATTTACTTGTTTACAAGTTTTTCGAAGATATGGTCAAGCTCACATAACCAAATTGTTTCAGTCCCCACTTCTCATTACAACAAATTTTGTCTAGTAAAAGGCTAAATAGAAGTCACGAAACTGTTATCTTCGTACAGATTTATTTGATTGAATCGATAGTGATAACAAAACTAATATGAATGTGTTTGTTTTCAGGGGAAAAGCCATATAAATGCTCGTGGGACGGCTGCGAATGGCGCTTCGCGCGCTCGGACGAGCTGACCCGCCACTACCGCAAGCACACGGGCGCCAAGCCCTTCAAATGCCGCCACTGTGATCGCTGCTTCTCGCGCTCCGACCACCTGGCGCTCCACATGAAGAGACACGTCTGAAATTCGCTAATGCGGCAGCACTAGCCGCTCTCTAGTGCTGCCGCCAGCGCCATCATGGGGCCGCCTGCACCCGTCAGTCGACCACCTGCAGCCACCCATGGGCCATTTGCAGCCAGCACTAGTCTCGGGAGAATTCTCGAAGACCTCCTAAACTCCAGCGGTGCAATCGAAACTCACATGTTTCAACAAAATGCACAGATCAAAGAAACCAAACCTATTACGAATACTGAACTCAAGAAGAATACCAAACGCAAAAGGAAACCAAACCAAAAGCCGATTACGGATGCAGAACTAAATGTACCGATTAAGAGGGAAAAAAAGTCGCCACCGAAAAGTTATTTGCAACCTCCCCAAACACTGATAGTGGATAATTTCTCCCAAACAGGCATATAGTGTCGTGGTTAGTCATCAACCGCACCTACCGTTTAATCAGAAACTTGGGCCGTTGTAATCAAAAGAAACATAAACAGTGAACAAGTTGAATGGGAGTTGAATAAAGTAGGAACTTCATAGATAATTAATATTAGATGTGCATCCAATCACACAGCAATCGTTGGGAGTTACCTACGCAGGGGAGTGCAGAGGGCAATTGTAGCCCATAGGCCCTGGGGCTAAATAAAGAACAAAGAATGATTCAATGTTTCTGGAAACATAGTGCCATCGAGGATTAGTAAGGAAGCACCACCCGACCAGAATATGCCACCGTCTGTATTGTATTATTTAACCCGCATATTCTGGTTTCCAGTGCTTGTAGCTTTTACCTTCAGTTGATTTTAAATTAATATTTGGATAATAATTCTTTTCAACCGCGGTTTCCTCAAATGAAAACCTGCTTTTTATTGGCTAATATTAGATTTTATTAAGAGATATAATTATTTTTAAGTTGTCGATATGCATATTTGAGGTGTCCAAAAATTAAATTATATTTGCCAAGACTTATAAAATTAATATTTTTAATTGGTTTTTTCTAGACACCTTGCATGATTTGATATATTTTTAAAGATTTGCCATAATTTGAAGAGCTTTTCATATTTATAAGATTTTTGATAAATGTCTTTATTACGTGTTATCTGCACACCGCAAGAGCTGAAGTCGGCAAGTAGCATTGGATTCTTCTGCCTTCTTCTATTCGAAGTTCACTCTCGAGTGTTGGCAACATTCCCCTTATTCATTTTATTCTTATTATCAATTATATCTTTACTTATTTACACTGCTCTATTCTATGTTATTTTTTAAATCCCCTTTTATGATAAGTCATTTGTTTTGTACTTTTGTATAAATATATAAACCCCTTTATGAATGAATAAATTATTATTAAACCCACTCATTCAGATAATTGATGTACATAACCTTTATAAATTTAGAATAAATGTACTAGAAACTCAGCTTTCTTTATTAACTTATGAATGTTTAATCTTATTGAATTAATCTAACATTAACGTTTTATGTGGCACAAACTTTTATATAGTGCATAATATAAATATATTGAACTGATAAGGATTATTATTATATGAATTACTTGGTGGAATATTTGTAATACATGTGATGTTTTATTAAATTAGATTAATGTATGCTTCCAAATCTTTACGTTTATAATGATAATTGTACTATATCCTTCTAAAGGGAAACTATTGAAAATGAAATGTGCCAATGTTACTTCAAGGCAGTAAGGGCAGAGTGTAGTAGAGATCTATGGGGACCGTGCGCCGTGCGCCGTGCGACCGCTGGCGAGAGGACAACGCACTACATGCTTGCTATGGCCGTCCGCTATCAGCCGCGCCGCGCACGGTATGGTACGGTAGGTACTGTGCGGGACCGTGCGCCGTGCAGCCGCTAGCGAGGGGCAACGCACAACGAGTTACTATACGTGCTTGCGTAGGTCGTCTGCCATGCGCCGCATCGCGCCCGGTGTATAAGGGTAGATACCGTGCGGGATCGTGCGCCGTGCGGCCACTATCACCGTGCGCGATGCGGCGGGTAGCCGTCAGCTCCCCGCGTGACGGGGGCTACACGGTGGCACACGCCAAACGTGCTTGCTATCCGCCGCATCGCGCACAGTGTGGTAGGGTAGGAACTGTGCGGGACCGTGCGCTGTGCGGCTGCTAGCGAGGCGTCTACGTGCTTGCTACGACTATCGAACTCCTCGGTCCGCCGCACCGCGCAAGGAAAGCCGCGAGTACCAGAGTACTGGCTCCACCATCCGAATGGTTGCCCGCGATCGATTAGTGCTAATCGTCTTTAATTAAGGAATAACACTGCAGTTTTAATTATTATGTGTTCCCGTGTATTAGTGTTACCATAATAATAATAATTAAGAAGATCAGTATCATATTGGGTATATTTCATTTCGGTGAACATGTCGACTATCCAAGATGAACGTGATTCGTGATTGCGAATGAACAATTATCGATAAATGAAATATGTTATAATATAAAATGTTTAGTTTTGTTAGTGATAAGATAGTTTTGGGAATTGCTTAGAGACACATAAACTCGACGAGTGATGTTCTGACCCTGTGATTGACCTCTGCTCCGACTTTCGTCGGCTTAGACTCGTGTAATCCTAAGTGGTTAAGAAATTTTCAGATATTTACAATATTTAAAGCATTTATTACCATTTTTAGTGTCCCAACGTATTCACAATACCTAAGTATGAATGTGTCAAAGTATTAAAATGAAGACTGGCTCTAGAGAGCATTATGTTTACAAAGTAAGCTCGATTATCCGGGCTACTCCGGGGTCTGTATCTCACCAGGGGCAGGGCTGCGCGCAACTTGACTCCAAAGTAAGCGTTCACTTTTACTTTTATATTGGCCGATATATTTTTGAGAAAATGAACTTGGATTAAACCATTTGAAGTCGGAAAGGAACATCGATATGTTATTAAAGTCACCGCGAAGAGCAATAATTATTATGTTCACATCACTACTTAAACATTTCCATGTACGCATTGCATTACATAACATTAATATTCTTCATAGATATATTATCCCACCAGATCTATGTCCCGTGTGTACAATATCTGTCTGATAAACATAATGAAATGGCAATGAGTTTGTCCGATTGCTGTATTTAGGAAAACTACTTGTTTGGCTTTAAAAGCCTTTTTTAGATACAAGGATTTTTTTATTAAATGAATTGAAATTAATAAAATATGCTCTAAGCAAACATATATTAAAACAATTTTCTTAGACTAAAGAATTAGTGGACATTTAATGAAAATATTAAAGATGAATCGAAGATACTTGTTCTTCCATGTAAAGTATTTCAATTGGGAAAATGAGTGTGTTATTTATCAGTAGGAGTAGGAAATTATACCTACGTACGTCTGTGTTGTGGTGGAAACAAACCAATTTTGTACATTTAATACTTAACGCATTTACATTCTTTTTAAAGCGTGAGCCATTATCATTGTGAATTTTGTTGACATATTATTATATTTGCATATGTGCGTTCCCATTTGGGTCTTTGTAGAACTGTCGGTGTATACAAACATTTCAATGTTAAGTTTGTAAGCTTAGTGATGTTTCCGGAGGTGAGATTCCATTGTAAGTATGTCTAATATAATAACGTATAGATGTGAAATAATTGTTCTTATTCTTTGTTTAAAGCAAATGAAGTGTTCTGTATTATTAAAGCTATCATATTCTGTATTATTATTCTAATTTACTTTTCACAGCGAATTACGCCAATTTCAACCTATTGTGTATACCTCATCTTATAATATGAGATCTCTCTACTACCTGTCTATGTCTACTTCAAGTTCCACTGCCGGGGGGGTTTTTGCAATTCTGTTTCATTTCTCAAGGATTAATTTTATCATTGACAAATTTAGCGACTTACGCATACAATACACGACATCTTTTTTCAGCCCGATTCCAATTAGAGACCAAAGTCAACATTTTTCGCTTTACAGGATCGCTATTTTCATATCTTTTTTTTTCAGTTGGCATCACGGCAAACAGCATGGTTCATGTGTTGTTTGTAGTGATGACAATTGAAATAGTACATATGAAAATAGAGATGAAAATAGCGATCGCGTAAAGCAAAAAATGTTGACTTTGATCTCTAATTGGAATCGGGCTGAAAAAAGATGTCGTAAATTGAAGTCATTAGTTTAAAAATCATAAGGATATATATTTTATTTATTGCAACAAAATCAAATACCTATTAATTTAAAAAAATATATGTATATACGAAACAATCTATTGCCAATATTTTACTTCATTTGAATTCAAGATTTATTTATTTATTAAATCGAAAGATCAATAGTGATGACTAACTTTAAAACGTCTTTGCAAGTGCACTACGGTGGTCGAATTTTCGACCAATCTATAGTCAATATCTTTTCCTCTTGGTGTTGTAAAAACTCCCCCTATTGCTTTGTCGCACTTTACATAAATCGAATCATTCCTTTGATGTGTCTTTGTTCTATTGTATTGAAATTGGCATTTAATGTGTAAGAGAAAATAAATATCTAATTTTAAAATACACACGTCGTGTTGTGTTGCTATTAAAGATCATTATCGATTGCATGTAGGAATATAAAATAATATTATTGTGGTAAAATTGAGC
Organism: Limnephilus marmoratus; assembly: GCA_917880885.1. NCBI lineage: Eukaryota > Metazoa > Arthropoda > Insecta > Trichoptera > Limnephilidae > Limnephilus > Limnephilus marmoratus. Next base: position 36,195,032 of record OU862920.1, on the reverse strand, counting down.
ATCGTCAAGTGATGGGAGATGACGGGAGGAGTTATTGCATTTTTGGCTATTGTATATTTTGCTGACACATGTAATTTATTTGTAATGTATCTGCCAATGCTGTATGGACAACACTTCATGTATGGTGAACACTTATGCCATGATTTGTATTCATGCTAATTTCAAAATAAACGTATGTTCCTGTTGAAAAATTTAACCCCGTGTTTTACTGCCTGTTACAACTTTGTGTAAATATGTGTTGCTAAATAAAGAGATGCAAAGAGAAAACATTCTTTTTTCGATTTAAAAATATATGTAAATATTTTGCTGCTTCTAGAAATTTACAAACATTTTGCCCGCTGAAAGAAAGGCAACAAAAAAGAATTAGACCGATGAGCAAAATATTAGTTAAGTAGCTTCAGTGAGAATTTCACCATCCTCTTGAGAGCTTGTTCATCGGATAACTTATAATCTCTATATCTCTATGTCTATAAATAAAAATGAATCCCCGATATGTACTACCCGACTGCACCAAATTAAATAATTCTTTTATTTTTGAGTTCGTTATTGTCAGGGCAAGGTTTGTATAAAACTACTGGTGAGCTATGACATCATGAAATTTGTATAAAAAATTGCAATAGGTGGCACGCGAGCTGTTTGAAAACTGAATGTACAGAATGCGGGAGCGAGGAGGGGGGAGGGGGAACTCTGGAGGGGGGTTCACGGGAAAGGGGGAGTGGAGTGGGGAGAGGGAAGGTTGAGGAGGTGGAGTGGAAACGCGAGAGGGGAAGGGGACGCGGGAGAGGAAGGGGAGGCGGAAGGGGAACGGGACAAATGGGAAAGGACACGCAGGTAGAAACAATTTCTTTATTAAATGGCATAGCAACGCATGCCGGGAACCAGCTAGTAATTGATAATTAATAAATAAACAAATAAATTCTGGGTAGACAATTCGGCTAACTTTTCCGATATATAGTTATTATTCATGAATTCGAGTACCAAACAGTAAACTGTGAAATATGACTTAATTAAATAATCGTAAATCTAAAATATACCTTATCCTGTAGATAAGCTTTCAAGAGAATGGTGAAAACCACACCACATTAAATAATGGAATTTGGTAAAACCCATTAAACCGCTACCTACATAATAACTACTTACTATTACTTACCGCTATTTGCTTAGAAAATAAATATGTCAAAAATTCTAACTAGTTTTTCAATAGCGAATTCGAAGAGTTTCATTCGCGCTCATACATCGTCACCTCAGTTGGAAAAGGTTCTTAATTAAGGTGATACTTAAAAGAATTCATAATCTACTCTTTCATACATGGCGCGAGTTTAATTATTTTAGGGAAAAATGTTTTTTGCAAATTATGCTTTAAATCAATATGATGAATTATGTATTTGCGCCCGTACATACTTAATATGGATTTGAAGAAATAGTTTAGACCATAAACAAACTCAAATCTTTCAAGAAAGGCTAACAAATACAACATTGGATTGAGTCATCGGTACAAAATTGTATTTGTTAACCTTTCTTCAAAAATTTGAGTTTGTTATGGACAAAACTATTTATTCATATTCGTATTGCCTAAATAGCTGATTGCATATGATTCTAATTGCACGATTAGGTATGTTCTAAAATGTAAAGTACCTACACGTCCTAATTAAATATTTTCATTTAAAAAATGAAAAAAAGTGATTTAAATAAAATTTAAAAAATTCTTTGCATTCTCACAAGATTCAACATCTAAATCAGAAAAAAGTAAATAAATTATGAGAGATCGTCTTTGCAAACTTCGACTCATATCTCAAAACAAGGTAAAGAGAAGTTAGAATCCTCTCCAAACGAGGTGAAGATTTGCAGATCAGAAATTTTTATATTCGCGTTTGCGTATTGTTAAATTGTCGTTATTTTTTGAAACACATAATAAATAAAAAAATATATAATTAATGTAGTTAAAGAAATACATATTCTTAATTTTTTTGTTAAATTACCTGCTTTTAACAACTGGGTTTTTAATAAAGAAATTTGGCTCTGAAATGCAACCTAAAACGTTCTGCGGCTGATATGTATTTGGCAAGTAAATCTCAGGACAAGTAAAGTTAGAACATTGTCCAACTAAAATGAGTGACGACATAATTATAAAAACTGCCACAATTTTAGTTTATTGCATTTTAATTTGAGAAAATCGAAAATAAGAGAACTGTTTATGGAAAATAAACATAAATGCCGCTGGGAGAGGAATGCTGAGAAACATCGGAGCGGGAAAAGTGGCATTTTAAAAAGGTAATTTTTCCATCAAACGACGTGATTTTGGAGTATGATTTTTTATTAATACTGCCCTTATTGTCCTTTTAGGGGGTTTCTCACCATCCTCCCAATAGTTTATCCATACACATAACGAATATTAATAAAAAAAAACAAATAAATATTAGCATCAGGTAAAAACTTCGGCTAATTTATCCTATATGTAGCCATTGTTCATAGGTTCAAGTACCGAATAGTAAACTCAGACTTTTTAGATAAGTAAATCCTGTAGAATTAATCCAAAATATTCATTATGTGTATGGATAAGCTATTGGGAGGATGGTGAAAAACCCCCTTACTGTCGGTATAATTTCTTAGTAATTCGTTCCCTTCTTAGATAGTTTTCGTAAAGCATGAACAACACCGTTCATATTGAATATTATATAGAGAAAATATACGTTTTGCTATTTTCTGGCAGACTGCGGAAGATAATAAATGTAAAAATAATAAACAAATTACTTGTACATCAACATAAATGAAATATTTTGTTTTTAGTAAAATGTTACATTTTAGGTACTGCCTGAAATGTTTATTTCCACCGCGCTAGAGGCATCTGTTGATGAATTGAAAAAGTTCTTAACAACAAATTAGTTTAGGTCTAAACCATCCAGTAGAAGCCTTCTGAACAGCACCGCCAATAGCAGATTTTCACGGTGAAAATGAGAACTAGACATATCAAAATGCATTTTCATACATTTTCCAATTTTTTTTCTACCAAATAAACAGTGGTTTCTTATTATCACGGCGTTAAATCTGCCGGTGGAAAAGTGTAACAGATAAAACATAAGAATGAGATATTAAGGCGGTATTTCACTATCCTCCTCAAAGATTATCCGCACGATAACAAATATTAATAAATAAACAAATTAATACTCACAAGTGGATGGAGTAATATCCCTAAGGTAAGGACTGTTTTGCGGTTGAAAGCTTATTTATGCCATACTTAAGGATAGATTATAAATTTGGACAGTGAAGGTGATATTTTTTAAAATTAGTTTTGTAATTTATTTATTTCCTAATTTAATATTTTTCATAAGTTGGTGCTCCAACGAATAAGTAATGTTCGTAGTTTTTAACCAAATTTCATTAATTTGGCTCAATTACTTACCTATCTACCTATACATTTTAACTTGTCTTCTCCGCAAAAGAAACACCAGTTGCTGCTACTCGTCAACAGATGTCTATGTTTGCAATGAGAGTAAGTTGTTATAGAAACGGAAACCCAAACAATTACATTAAAATATAATATTACTAGCTGACCCGACGAACTTTGTACCGCCTCAGAATCAATAACTATTGAATTAAATTAAGTTTTTTTATTAAGTTAAAAATTACACAATGAAGCAATTATCGATGCCCAACTGTCCATGTTTTGTTTTTGTCAGTATCAGAGATGGCGTTGTGTACGGATTTATATTTTTTGTGATTTCTTACTTTTCCACTTACTCACGGGAATTTTTGAAAGGAGGCGGGTACGGGTGCTGTCGCCCCGTGAACCATTTATTGGACAACCAACACCTCTGCCATGGGCCACCCTAAGTGGATCGCTGCGTTTGGTGATTTAAGGGGGTGCCCTGGTTCCTGGGGTGACTTTTGTGCGGATCTTGGCGGCGGATGCACACATGCTGCCTGGCGGGCCGGACCGAGAAAGACTGGTTGAGGGAGACCTTTTGACCTTTCGAATGGGTCGAAAGAGTCCGGCTGGAAAGTTCAAGGTAAAAGGTCAATTCCGGTCAAATCAATGGCCTTGCACCGCAGTTGGAGGGATGGATTCACTCCCGGATAAGTTGACCTCCAGATTCCTACCCACCCCCACCCCTCATGCCTTTTTCCTTCCTAGAACTTCCTATCCTACCCTTCCTTAAAAAGACCCTCCACATAGCATCCCCTAAGATGACATAGGTCCTGAGTGGAGCTTACGTAAAAAAATGCGTTTCATTTCAAAGATTTATTATTATTGGCTTTTTCCGTTGGAGGGGTGCAGAGACATACGTTCACCGTTTGTCTCATTTTCGACTATTGACATTTGGTGTGTAAGAAAGAGGGGCAGCATTATATGATTAAGAACAAAAGCAAAACAATTAGCGCAATGACATTTGACGTTTTTAAATTTTTGGAATTCACGCACAGTTAAATATTATACTTATTACAATGTTGCTGCAGTTCTTTCAAAATATGAGAATTAGTTCCATACAAAATGTATAAAAAAATTATTTATAACTTTCTTTTTCGTGAATTTTTGCGATGTTTTAATAGTTATTAACCCATTATTTGTTTTTTATCTTTCCTCATTGCCACCCTTGAATTATTGTAATATAGCATTAGGGATAATTTCAACAAAGAACATAATTGGAATGCCGGAATGCTCTCAAGGCGATTCTACCACTGTAGCGAAGATGTCAGAAAATTATTATTCAAGACATACTGTACTGCCCTTTATACGTCTGAACTGTGGACACAATACCCAGCAGCGCAATGGGACAAACTGAGAGTGTGCTACAATAACGCATACAGGCAACTTATGCAACTACCGAGGTTCTGCAGTGCCTCCACGATGTTTACCGAGGGGAGGGTGCACTCATTCCCAGCCTTACTTCGCCACCGACTAGCCAGCTTCTGGAGCAGGATACGAACTTCAACCAATATCATTGTCGTGGCTGCATCCGAGTGGCTCAGTTCCCCAATAAATGAGCGATGGATGCAGATGATGAGGCGACCTCCATGATGGACGATCCCAAAATATCTTTTTATCTTTTATTTTTAATTCTGTCTACTTATTATTTATTTTAATTTTATGTTTATTTTTTTGTTATTTGTGTGATGAATTTTGTTTTCATTTTATGTTTTAATTAGGTACTTACCTAATATTTAAACTTTTTTTTTCTTTTATAGTTGTTTATGTAATATGGCAGACTGGGATTGCACTACCCTCCCAGTCCTGCTGGAATAAAAACTTAAATAAAATTAAAACTCAGGTTTGTGGTCAGTCATTATTTATATTTATTTGATAAGTGATTAAGCTAACGTACATCGATACATTTATTTAATTTCGTAAAATATACAGGACGTATCACAATAATTAATCAAATTCAGTAAAATACTAAGAATATGATAAGTCTTTCTCTTTATAAGATTATATTTATCACAATCTATTTACTCAACAGTCGAATTTTCTTTTCCGCGTCGCAATGATATTAGATGTATTCATTATAACAACAAATAAACTGCTCGTTCATGGATGGCGGTAATTTGTTTCTGTGACTCAATTCAATATTACATTACTTGCAAGCCCTTATTCGTCACTTCATGTATTAAACTCTACAATGAAATACTACTCTCACTCAAAATCCTCAACATTATAACATTATCTCAAATAAAAAGCTGGATACAGTGGATACTAAATATAGGGAGATCAGAAATAGAAAATATACTGACATCAAATACAGACTAAAACCGAATCTAGTTAACTGAACTAACTAACTAACCATCACGCCGTTTCCCCGCGGGGGTAGGCAGAGAGGACGGACCGCCAAACATCCCGGTCATGGCACACATTCTTTGCCTCGTTTACATTCATACAACGTCTCATACATTCTCTTCTATTATTCTGACTCTTGACATGGCCCGACTCAAGTATCTGATTCACTTGGCCATGTCTTTCTTTGGCGTCCTCGACTTCTTCTACCATTCACATTTGCGTCATATATTCTCCTTACACTCCTTTTCTCGTTCATTCGCCCTACATGCCCAAACCACCTTCGTTCCAAGCGTTCTGAGCGTTCTTTTCTTGATCTTACTCATTACGCTTACATCAGCCTTGCATTCTTTGCGGATTTCCACATTTCTCACACGATCATACATGGTTTTATCACACATACACCTCAGGGATCTCATTTCTACAGCGTTCAGTCTACTTTCATCCTTCCTCTGCCAGTTCCAGGCCTCACTGCCATACATCAGAGTAGGTACCAGTACTCCATTACGGACGGCTAGTTTCGCGTCTTTGGACAGTTTTTTGTTGGTGCCAACGGCGTTCAGTCCTCCATTAATAGAGTTACCTGCATTCACCCTTCTTTCAATATCTCTATCAGCCTTCCCATCTCTCGTAAATATACTTCCCAAATAAGTTAACTGAATTATAAAAAAAACACTATCTTACTTACTTCATAATTATTTAAAAAAATACTTCATGATATATTTTTAGATATATGATATTTTTTTTATTTTTATATATATATATATATATATATATATATATATATATATATATTTTCAGGCATTTATATTGATGTATATTTAATTTAAAAAATTAAAATGAACATTTTGTTAAAAATTTTTTTTTTGCATTCTCACCAGCATTTGGTTCCTTAGAACGGGCAATCTGCCTAGCTAGGAACTAATATCGACCCACAAGACATAAAAACACTTGTACACATTTTATAGTTATTTTTCAATGTTATTATTATGTTATTTTTGCCATACAAATGTATCAAATGTAATGTTATAAATAAATAAATAAATAAATATATAAGTCACAATAATTTCTTATAATTAAATTATAATATGTGAATGAAATCCTCAGCACGGGAGATCCCAGTGAGGATATCATTATTTCTTCATGTTACTAAGAAAGGAAGACAATAAATCATTATTATTATTTGGACAGGGTTCTAACTTCACATCACCTTTTTCTGAGGTGTCAAGGTTGCAAAGACGCTTTCTCATAATCTATTTACAAATTTCCGGGTTTGAGATTGAATCCTGTGTAAAGTAATTAACATACTTTAAAAGAAAGTATTTAAATAGGACGTATACTTACCATTTTAGAACATATCTAAACATGCAAATAGAACCTTGTGCAACCAGTTAATGCATAATAATTCATTGCACAATGTAATTACATTTCCCTAATGCAATTCCTAGCTAGTTCCCGAAGTTCTATTTAAATATTTTCCTTTAAAATATGACAAACTAAAATACTTTAACTAAAATTGTTAAATAGATTACGAAAATTCGTCTTTGAAAACTTAGAAACTTTGGAAAATGCTAAGGAGTAGTTAGAACCCTGTCCAAATCATAATGCGCCTCGAATTTATGATCAACTGTCAGATACAAACAAAATACAGGGTGTAAGTGATGACAAAACCTTGTAAAATATATTATTATTGAAAATGCCTGATGTTAGAATTTTATCACACGTATACCTATCTACGAAAATACAGTCAGATGGTTCTGAAAATTATTTTGGGAATAGAACTGAGCAAATGGCGTTCAAAGGTCATTTTTTTTAATGTCAGTTAGAACCCCATCCAAATGAAGTGACTCTATCCATATAGTGATACTTAAAAGAATTCATAACTTACTCTGTCATAGACGGTGCAAGTTTAATTATTTTAGGAAAAAACGGTTTTACCAGTTATGCCTTAAATTATTACAAAATGAATGTGAATAAATGAAGACTCATTATTCTTACTCATATTGCTTATACATGGGCGGAAAAAAATAATTAATTTAATATTTTAAAGCATAGATTTAACTGTCTAAATAAGTATTATTTTTCTTTTATTCTCCAAAAATAATTAAATTAGCGCAATCTACGAAGAGCAGTTTAAGAATAATTTTATCTCGAAACGTAATGTCCAGGTTGACATGAATTTCATTACAAAAATATGTAATGGGATGAAAAAATATTTTTTTAATAAATTTTAATAATACTTATTTATGCATAAGGACTGAACGTATTTTGACAGGGTCACATATTTAAGAGTATTCTTAAAAATTAATATTATGGTTCAGCTTTTTTACTTTCAGAGCTGATTGGTAATTTGACACAAATTTCACAATTTAAATCGAAACATTTTAAAAGATGGCAAAGGAGCAAAAACTTTCTTATATTAATTACTGCTTTAAGAACACCAATGTAATAATTATACGTAAGTACATACATACATGTAATTCTATTTTCGTAACTCTATTTCCTTATTCTGCGATCACAACTGAACAAGGTGATAGCCATAGAATAAATAATATATTTTAAAACTAGAAGAGCCTTCTGTCCTAATTTGAGTGGAAACAAACGTGCCGCTGACGTAGTCTATTTTTATTCCAGACCATTTAGCATGCGGACTTATCTCTCTTACACCTGCCTGAAATTTCATATCGCCATCCCATTTTAATTTCGTAATCGTAATGAAACATAATATTGTTCAATTTTGTTGAAAGTACTATTTGAAAACTATCATTAAAATTATCGATTGGGATATTGATTAAAGTTGACTAAGAATTCATCAATTTGCTGAAACATTGAGTAACAATTATACACATGCTGTAGGAGCAGTATGTACATCACAACAATAAACTAATAAGATTTTTAAGTGAAGTCAAAAAATTAAGTCAGCTCAAAATGCACAATATGAACTTAAAGCAATTATTATTATCAGTAACACTTTAAAAAATGTATAAAAATCAAGTCAATGTAGAGGTATTCTTGAACTACACAAGTTCATATAAATCAAAGTCATAGATAGGTACATCTCATTCCTAGAGATCTTATTTTATCTAAAACTTGGTACGATTTATCAAAATAACACGTAGATGTGACAAGAGGAGAGAGAGCTTGATATATATAATAAATAATATCAATGATATCACAAATAACCAAATAAATAATATTATCTTAAAAAATACATGTAGTTGTATATTTGTTGAAACCAACAGTCGTTGATAATAAAAATAAGTAACACATAGATCAATATTGAATAAAACGAGGCTATTTCGTATCTATATAATATTACAAATATAAAAACAGGTTTCCGACTTCATCAAGTCAATGATCATATCATGATTATAAGAAAGAACAGTTTATATATATATACACATATACGAGTAATTTGTAAATATATATTATCAAAGTCTTTTATTTACAATTATTTTTATTACGATCGTGGACCATGTCCCTACTTGATGACAATATCTTAGTTTTCAGTCCCTTAATTCTCTTTTTTAGATTTTTGTAACATACATATTTCGTTACATCGCACAATGTAACAGATGTATTTTATACAAATATGTAGGAATAATTCCAACCTTATTTATAATATTAATATGTTGCATTAACATAATATAAATAAAGTATTTCATTCCGCTTCTATTTTCTTAAACATATACATATTAATTTATTTAATCGTGTCTTTCCATTATTTAAGGGTGATTCAATCGAACTTATTCGTAAGTTCTGAATAAAAGTCATTTTCAATTTTATGAGTTGGCACATTACTAAGAAGACATCAATTTTCAATTTACAATGCTATTTTTTTGGCATTTGTAAACATTACAAAATTGTCCACTTTAAATTGTTTTTAATATTACATTTAAATATGTATATACAATATACATATTATAAATCAGAATATCAGTTGTGCACATGGTATATCGGTATATAAAAAATGTGTAAACATGGTGATTAAATTAAAATCGCAAATGGTCTGAAATTTTCAACATTATTATTTTTACCGTTTTAAAAATTGGACAAATACAATTAACATTTATGAAATTACAATTTTTTTAATACTAACTCTTTTCAATAAATTATTGACGGAACCTTGAATCTGCCTAAAAAAATTTTGAACAAAAATAATTCTTTAAATTGTCTTTGAGATTGCGATGTTTCATTGGACAAATTGTATAATTCCTTTTAAAAAAAAGGTGTAAAATTAAGTAAGAATAAGTATAAGTATACAGGTACCTACTTGAAATTTGTGACTTCTGAGAATATTTTGGTATTGATTTACTCCCCACTCCCCACTCCCCACTCCCCACTCCCCACTCCCCACTCCCCACTCCCCACTCCCCACTCCCCACTCCCCACTCCCCACTCCCCACTCCCCACTCCCCACTCCCCACTCCAAACTCCCCACTCCCCACTCCCCACTCCCCACTCCCCACTCCCCACTCCCCACTCCCCACTCCCCACTCCCCACTCCCCACTCCCCACTCCCTACTCCCCACTCCCCACTCCCGACTCCCACTCCCAATTTGTATATTTGTTCTTTCCGATTTTCCTTCCGATTCTCAACATTCGTATAACTTGAGAAGTATGACCTACATTTTCATTTATCTGCTATAATAATATTTAGGTAAATATGAATGTAACAAGTAGAATAATAATAGATACGTAAGAAGAAAATAATGGACCTATACATATAACAGACAATCAGATATTGATAAAAGATATAATACTCATTGAAATACATTTCTGCTTGTGATCAGATATGATATATCATTAGTTTATTGTGTAGGAACATTTCCTGACATCAAAAAGTTATTAATTGACGTTGAGAAAGTCTTAAAAATTCTAAATTGAAAATATTTGCAAAGAAAAACAAGAGTTTAGCTTTTATTTTACAAAAATAATTTAAGCTTTCAACGTCACTCAGGTGTTCCACATATCACAACCCATCATTAATCAATATTTGTTATTGGCTTAAAAGCAAGCCAGCAACGTATAAAAATAAACGAAAATTTCATCAAACCGACTGCAAAAAAAATGACACCAACCTTACTTTTTTTAATGTTGGTCGTGTGATTAATCTTCTCTTGGGTAATCGTGAACAACCACGTCTGTCAATTTGAAACTCTCTTCGTCTTCTTCGGTGATTTTGTTTAGCATTCCATTCTCATCGTCATCTTCCTCCGTCACATCTTCATCCACCTCCGCGATAAATCTAAGAGGACCTAGAGCTCGGTACGTGGACGTCAAGGTTTCGCACTGCTCATCGAATCCCTCGACCATCTCCACTATCTCAGCGAAAGGGTCTGTTTCGGAACGTTCCTGGTCTTCAATGGCCGTAGTTTTGTCGGGCCCAGGGCTCTTCAGCTCGCCTTCTACACATAAAGATAGATACATTAATTAATACATGCTGGGTGAATTGGTTGGTGATTTGGATGCTATGATGACTTACCGTGGATAATGCCCAGCAGAGAGGACGAGCCCTCTATCGGAGTAAGCGCCATCGTGTTAGAGCGGAAAGTGACCCCTCTCCCCTGCAGCATGTTCCTCCGGGACTTGCTTCCGCCGGAGTAGAGGGTGGGTGCGTATGGCATTGCGGTATATTCTACAGAAACATCAACAAAATATATTCATTCAAAATGGTCAAAAATATCATTTGAATCGGTAGCCAACATATTTTTAATAGGATGGTTATTAAAATCGAAAAGAGATCCATGGTATATTTAACGTTTTGTCGTTAATTTAGTAACTCACCGACACATAGCTGGGATATATCCGAAGATCGGCGAGACACAGCTGAAATTAGACCAGCCCTGCTTTCGCCAGTGGACGTTACCTGGAAATATTTATAATAATTGGTTTCATTGTTAAATTGCGTTGTTTAGGAGAGGCAAATAAATCATTCACATAGTTTGCTTCCTATTACCATTATTAAAAAATATATTACTGTGTGCTCTGCGTGGGTATTTTTCTGAATTTTATATCTTCGTAATACATAAATGGTTCTTCCGTGGTCTAAATGATGATTGCATAAAATGGATTGTTACGACGTTTTGTAAGCCGGCTTAGTGATCCATTAATTTATTTAACTACGGAATGATGGAACGATTCGTGAAATGAATGGAAATATTTAAAAAAATTCAGGATGTACAATTCACACGCGGTAGAAGTGAAACCTTCAGAAAACTAAAGTAGACAAAAGAGGGGAGGCTACGAGGTGTCCGAAGCATCGCATAAAGAGGAGACTGATTATACAATCTCATTATCCCACAGGCTAAATCCTATAGATCCTTTTTAGTTTCGCTATTTTTCATTTCATCGAGTTTCAAGTCACAACGGTGCTAAAGAAGTTATCAGTTTATTAAAAGCTGAGCACAAATTTATTTCATTTAGGTACATAAAAGAAATAATTAGATATATGCATGTCTCTTCTGAGGTTTTGAGTAAGACATTTTTTGTACTTTTTTCTTCCGTTGATGTTAATCGTCGTTCTGCTATAACTTTAACTATCCTCATTTAGAGAACTCTACTTCTTTTTTTTTAAATAATTGTTTTTTTTTCTTTTACATTAGCTCCACACAGGATGCCTTGAAGAAAATAATTTCTCTCAGGGCCTATGTCATCTTAGGAGATGCTGTTTGGAGTTTTTTTTTTAAAGAAAGGAAGGACAGGAAGGGCTGGGAAGGAAATTGGTATGAGGGGTGGGTAGGAATCTGGAGGTCAGTATGTCCAGGAGTGAGGGACGCATGAATCCATCACTCCAACCACGGTGCAAAGTGAAGGGTCGAGAGATTCTGGCGGGAGAAGATAAAAGACCTTCCTCAACCAGTCTTTCTCGATCCTGCCCACCACGCGGCAGGAGGGCAGACACATCGGCCGCCAAGACCTGGAAAAACCGCACCCCGTGAACCCGAGTACTCCTACTAAGTCACCAAAAGTAGCGAACCTGGTGTTGGTTATCCAATAAATGGTTCCTGGGGCGGCGAAATTCATCCCCTCCTCCAAAATGTTTTTTTTTTATAATTAAAGAAAGACATACATTCCTGGATTACGAATAACCTGACTAAAATCTTCTTGTACCACAACCACAGAAAGCGGAAAATGTTGCGCGATGGAGGACTTAGCCAACCAAGAAAACGAACGCGCGACGCCAGGTAGGGACCCAACTCAGTCACTGACCGGTCTTTACCTTGTAATTGACTGCCTAATTTGAAATGTAGAGATTCTTTCTATTCTATTGGTTTGTATCGATATCTTAATGAGGGTTTCTTCGACTCTCTAATCTGAAGTTGGGTGAAAATCTCAAAAGATTTTGAGGCATAATTTGGTGCCCTTCTGCGCACAAAAATATACAATTTAAATAAAGTATGAATTACAAGGGCCTTACAAATAAATTTGTTTTATTTTTACATAACTATTGAACAACCATAAACATAGTTTGGTAAATGATTGTTTTTCAGTAAGTTGTGTAAAAGTGAAAGCACCTTTATAAGTAAAGGAGGTTTGCAATCCATGAATATCCCTTACGAACATAACTGAAGTTTTTAGTTGTTTTGAAATCATTAATTTAATTACTATATTTACTACTTGTATATATTACTCTATTCACTATTTGTTTTATTAGTTGTACAATATTTATATTTTTTACTTGACTTTTGGTAAATATCCAATAACTGACTGGATACGATTAAAATGCTAAAATTATTTAGAAAAATTCTTCGTATCAGTTAAGTAATAACGGAAATGGACAATAAAGCATTTTAATATCTAGGATTATTGATGTATTTGTTTGTTGTTTATTCATTTATTTTTCATTAACTCCAAACTAACTAACCATTTTCAATTCTAAGATTCACAGTTTTGAAAAAAGAGTTGAAAAAAATAACCTCAAAACTTTCTTTAACAATTTCCGCCAAGTGAACAATCAATTTTAATTTTCACGAAAAAACCATAAAAATGCATTATTTTACATTTCTGATGACTGAAATAATTGTTTCTCGTTGTTGTTTTTTAAAATAATTTGTGCGTATTAACCATATTCAATAATTCTGGATCATTACCCGAACTTTTAACACCACCCTATAAATTAAATAGATTACACCTAATAATGAAAGTTCGATAAAAAAAGATTGAATAAGTTATGAACATATCATTAATTGCACAGGAATTTATAAAAAAAAGTGGATTAATGGATCGTAACATGCCGTTGGCTCTTCTCAGAATGTAGGTAGTCTGTGTCTATTTTGGTTGATACGAACTGCGAAGCCTTTCCTATTTTCCTATACTATAGGAAACACCTACCCACAGGTTATCACGCGCTGATGTTGGTACACCGTGAAACTACAGGACGAATATCATAAAACAATTATCTATATTCGCCTAACACATACATCTCCTAAAAGCAAACTCATGATTTTAACAATACACATTAATTAAAATTGTGGTTTGACAATAACCTTCTAACGGGAAACTCTGAAATAATACTCTACAGTACATACCTTTCTTTACAAAAAAACAAACAACGTGTGAAATACACATTGAAATTATTTCTGTGCTTTGGAGGTACCTACCACACCATCAACATTAAACGACCTTCGTGGTTAAGTGGTTACGATTCCGTTCAAATCCCGGCGTGAGCAAATAAATGTTGAGTGAATAATTTGTGTTATATAACAATTTAATCATTTTAAATAATAATATACAGTACATTTGCGATACCTTCCAGAGCGGTACTTTCAGTGTAGCCCGTAACGTTGCTAGAATTAACTTTTGCCGTATTTAATGATCAGATCCGATATTTTTTTTTAATGAGCTCCTCACAGGAGGACCTGAGGAAAATAATTTCCCTCAGGGCCTATGTCATCTTTGGGGATACTGTGTAGAGGGTTTTTTGGGGAAAGGAAGAAGAGGAGAGTTCTGGGAAGGAAAGGGGTTTAAGGGGTGAGTAGGAATCTGGGGTTCAGTGTGTTCTGGTCATCCGCCCCCAATACCTAGACAAACCTCACCCCATGAACCCGGGCACCCCAGCTAAACCACCAAACGTAGCGAACCACTTGGGGTGACCTATGGCAGAGGTGTTGGTTATCCAATATAGGTTCCCGGGGCGGTGGTACCCAATCCCGCCTCCCAAATTATGAATCTCCTTCCCCTTCCTCAATTCCTTCCTCTCACCACTACCTTCGGGGTCACTATATACCCCAATTGGTGATGCCATGCTCTCACTGGTTCCAGACGGTTCGGGAACATTTGGGCGGTATACATATAATTTAAAAAAAATCAGAATGTGCAATTTACACGCGGCAGAAGTGAAACCTTTCGAAAACTAAAGTAGACAAGAGTGGGGAGGCTACACAGCACCACACAAAAAGGAGACCGATTAGTGTATCTCATTCTCTCGCAAATCCTGTAGATATACGTGTTTGTCTCTTTTTAGTGTCGCTATTTTTCATTTCATCGAGTTTCAAATCACAACCATACTAAAGACGTTTTCACTTCACAATACCTTAAGAAAAATACATGTTAACGTTTCCGGTATGATAAAAACTTCGGGTCAACAGAACTACAAATAAAATAAAATTCATTAGAATATAAGTAATAAAATTCTTTAGATTTTCGCAATGATAATTAACAATACAGAATTCAAAGCATAACTGTAAAAGAAATACTGAAAACCATGTTTTGTGAACTACTGGTACAACCGTGGACTTGTGTCTATACATTACATGATTACAATAGGCCACTTGCATGGATTTCATAACGACTTGGAAAAAATCATGTGGATAGATCTTTTTACTAAGATTAAGAAAATGTTGGTAAAATTGTTTAGAAATGTACAGTTTTTGTTAATTTTAAATAAATAAATCCATTATTTAGGCTCGTGACGTCACTACATGAAAATGTCCCGTCGCCGAAAATGTTCCTATTATTTTTTAAAAATTCCACACTGATTTATTTTTTTATATGGCATCACTTTGATTTCAGGCGAATTTTTGAATTCGTTCACTAGATTTATTGTGTGTTCTCTGCGAACTTATCATTTGGTTTCACTTTTTGACAGATGCTCTGAAGAGAACCCCGTACTTTTAATGATCTACGGGGTTCTCTTCAGAACGTGCAGATGATGTCGGTACGTGTTTTAGAGGTATAATGATTATGGTGCTGATTTTAACAAAATTAAATTTTATAATATTCTTATTATTATTATAATTTACAAGTACAAGTATATTACATTGAATTTAGTAATATAGACGCTGTTCATTATAATGATTTATGGTCAATAAGATAGATCAAAGAAAAAAAATATTTATGAGATGTAATATTTTTGGTATGCCTCGTTATTCTCTTGTGCCATTCGTGTGGAAAACGTTATTTTTTTTTTCAAATGATTTTCGGCTATGTAATTATCGTTTTTTCACACCTATGAAATTATGTCCCGTCTTTCCGGTTTATAAAAAATGGTCTGATTTATCGGATTGAAATTTTCAAAAAATCCACAGGGTTTCAAAAATACGATAAAAAAAAAAAAATACAGAATGTCTTAGAATATTTGCCTAAACCGGAAAAATATTTAAAAAAATTTGATGCAAGTGGCCTATTGAGTTTCACGTTAATTACGATCCAACTCGTGCACAAAAACCAACCGTGCAGTGCAAAGTTACACAAAAGGTTATGTTCTATTTTTGGGTATATTCCTGTAAAGGAAATTTGTGTGAACTTTGATTAAACCTGTGCTCACTGTACTGTACATAGAAGCATTGTTTTAATAAAGTCACCGGATTCACTTTGACTTCAGAACTAAACATTTCAAATAATATAGTTTTCATTTCAAATTTAAATAGCATTTCAAATAATATAGTTCATACTTGTCTCTAATGCACATGTTTCTCTTCATTTTTGAAAACAAATAAAGAGCCAGCTAAGTAAAAGGAATTTGTTAAAATTAACGGAAATAACGATTAGTGCACATGCGACGCATCAACTGCGCTCATTGACCACCTTGATTATGATATCTCTTTTAATGGCTCCTATTGGTTGAGATGTGAAACGGAAATTACATTAGGTCTGCGCTCATTGGTCGCTTTGATTATGAACTCACTTTTCAGGTATTGGTTGTGATTCTTTCGGTAAAAATTCGCTTCTACCGCGTGTAAAATGCACTATATTTTTTAATAATAACTTTTGAAGGTTATTCCCATCAATGTAATATATGATTGAAGAAGAAAATAATACTTACAAATCAAAACGAAATATGAAAAAGAACAAGACAGAAAAATTAAAAAAAAAACGATTGTGCTTTAGACCACACTACTGAAGTAAAACTTCTTTAGCTCCATCTATATATGATAGGAAGAGAGAAAGAAAATGTGTGCACGCACTGCTCTCTCTTGCTCCTACAGTGTGATACAGACAATAGGCCTGCACTGTGTCTTAGATGTACGAAACGTAACTGGCTATGAGAGAAAGAGAGAAAGAAAATGTGTGCTCGCACCTCTCTCTCTTGCCCCTACAGTAATATACGAAACGTAACTCTCTCTCTTTCTATCTTCACTAACTTATATCTCCCTCTCAACGTTCGCCTCGCTTTCGTAACGCTCTCGTCACGCATTCACCAGCTTACTTCCCAAGTCAACATAACCGATTTTATTTATATGGAGCACCTATTGACCTTTTTCTAAAAGTCTAAATAAATAATTATTATATTATTAAAATAGCTCTATTAAATAATTATGATTAATAGTTTATTATATTCATTTAAGGTCTTTTTACTCTTTTTAGATCTTGAGGAAAATAATTCCCTTCAGGGCCTGCGTCATCTTTGGGGATGCTGTGTGGAGGGTCTTTTTTAGTAAAGGAAGGAAAGGAAATTCTGGGAAGGAAAAGGGTATTAGGGTTGGATAGGAATTTGGGGGACAGTGTATCCAGGATTGACAGACGTATTAATCCATCCCTCCCACTGCGGTGCAAGGCGATGTTCCGAGAGAGTACGGCTGGAAAAGGCAAAGGGACTCCCTCAACCATTCTCTCCCGTTCCGGCCTGCCATTCACACGCGGTAGATTTAGTAAAAAAAAAACAGAATAAAGTGGGAAGGCTAGGAAGCACCGCAAAATAGTAAACCGATTCTGCTATGTCATTGTCTGGCAGGCTATTTTTCGTTTCATCGAGTTTCGAATCACAACGGTGCAAAAGAAGTTTTCACTTAAAAAATATTGTTTTTTGAGAGATGTAAAACATTTAACGAACAAATGTTTGGAACACCCCTAGGCAAGACCTTGTCCACTCCAATAGTGGTACCACCAATATTCGCCTGGCTTTATGAAAGCGGTGTAGATGACTGCCTTCGATTATTCCACTTTGTGGAGACGCACGTTAAATCCCTTGTTTGGGCAACGGCCGACGTCACGGCACGCTGAGCGCTGCAAGCTGTCTCCATTGATAGCCCGGCTAATAGGCGTAATTCTATGACAAACTCGCCATTTAGACCGCAACTGGGTTAGTGTAAAAATGATAAGATTAATGATTTTTTTTTGATAAAATCTTTTTTATTCACAATTTTGTTTGAAGTGAAACTTCTCTAGCCCCAGTAGCGATTTTAAATTCGAATGAAATGGAAATGTTTCACAAAAATTTATTATTTGACGGTCCTCGGTTCTAACACAATGGGGTAAATTCACGACTACGCACGGGCCTCCCATAGCGCCGCGGTGTGAAGCGCCCGACTCTCAGCGCCCAGAGAGACATCCATCGAACGGAGATTCGAAACATACCAAATCCAAAAAAATTGACATTTTTATTTTTGTAAAATCAATATCCAATCTTCAAACCACTTTAAAATAAACAGGCAAAAGAAAAGAAGGTGACATTTAGCGACTTTCTAGATTCACTTCTACTGCGTGTGAATTGCACAATCTGATTAAAAAAACCCTTCGACCAAGTATATCCAAGTATATATAGTTAATATATCGATGTAAAAATCAAATTAAAATAAATTCCCACATGTCACTCAACCGAGTTACCTCCCAATTCCTTACCCCAACCCTGACTATCCCTACTCATTTTTTATGTCTTAAGTTGAAAACAAACATCAAATATCACAGGAGGGAAATGTATACAAGGGCAAATGTATACATTCGTGTATTCGTGTTCGGGAGGGGGTATGGGAAGGGGGGGAAGGGACAAAGGGGGAAGGGGGAAAGTGGGAAAGTGGGGGAGGGGGGGAATGGGAGAAGGGGGAAGTGGTGAATGGGGGAAGGGGAAAGTGAGGAAGGGAAAGGGGGAAGGGGGGAAGGGGGGAAGGAAGGAAGGGGGGAAGGGGGAGGGGGGAAGGGGGAAGGGGGAAGGGGGGGGAAGGTGGAAGGGAGGAAGGGGGAGGGGGGAAGGGGGAGGGGAAAAGGGGGGAAGGGGGAGTAATGTGGGGAGAGGGCAGGTGGAGGAGGCAGAGTGGGAACGGGACGAATAGGAAAGACACTTACCCGAACACTTCTAGTCTGACTTGGGGCGCGGACCAACGCTCCCATCTTATATATTTGGTACTGGCTGATGACACAGAGTAGAGCGTATATCTGCAAACAGACTAGAAGTGTAAGACACTGATGGGTCGCAAGCTCAGTCGCATATTGCCATGCACGGTGCCATAAATGCTAAATTTAAAAAACGCAATGAAAAAAGTGTCAGCCAAAATAAAATCTCTACGTTGCCTTGCGATAATGTATGTATAATCCTGAAATAATCGTACAAGGGAAAGTTGTTAATAAGTCATTTATACTAAAGGGTGGCGCAAAACTACCGATATGTTTTGAATCTTATTACACATAACAATAAGATTCAAAATAAAACGGTAGTTTTGTGCCACCCTATATAAAGGTATATATTTATTTTTCCAAAAAAAAAACTTTCTCTCGTATTATTTGTGGTCTTATTTATAACTTTCGGTGCCTACCAAAAGATTTGACACGATTTATATACTCGCGATCCAAAGGCTGGGCATATGCTGAGATGCAGACCGCGCAGAGCAGATCAGAGCAGAGCAAGGCAGATTTTGAAATGTATGAACGTGTACGAAACAACATACGCTGCCGGGCAGGTACGTGCTGCGCAAAACGCCTCTGCTCTGCTCTTGAGTTGTGGCTGCGGCGCAGATTCTGCGCGACACGTGCGCAGGCCGACAGTATTTTCAAGTATTTGCGCTTTGAAAGACTAAATAAATAGTAAATTATTCATTTCAAAGTCTGAACCGGGTCGGAACTCAACATTCTCACAAACGACCGCTGATACACGCTGAACTAAGCTGTTTCACCTGCGTCGCAGCACATACCACCGAATTTCAGATTTCTCCACAAATATAGGCTATGTTCGCCTATAAAAAGACCAGGACACAAATAACAAAGCGTGTTCATGTATACAATACTTTAATTATACAATAATTTTTTTCCACGGTCGGGTGTCACCCCCCTTCTCGGGTGGCACCCGGGGCGCCCCCCCCCCCCCCTCGCTAAGCCACTGGTCGTACCCGAAGGATGGAAGCGTGGATTTTCCGGAGGGGGGGCGGAAGGATATCAAGTAAAATATGTGACAGTAAATATGTAAAAATCATACAAATCTGACAGGAGATAACGTCTTAGATCGGAGATCTAAAAACGATCCCACAAAAGATGTAGAATCGCTCGGCTGCTCTGCGCGACCTGCGTTTTAGCATATGCCCGGCCTAATGATTTGTTTGGCATCTTTCTACTTGATGTCTTCTGTTGGTAAATGTTTAAAAATCTTCTGAAAATTAATTAAATTTTCGTCATTTCGCCCCTGATCAGACATCAAACAGTGCAGCAGCAGAATAAGAGATGTAAGACGTAGGTAAACACTACTGGCGTAGGTATTACGCAAAGAGCCATTAATGTTAAGCCTGCAACTTAGTCAAAATTCATGAAAGTTCACATTTCGTGTTAGGTATTTTATCGCATTTATCCACTCGAACTAAAGCTACGCAAATTCAGGTAGATTTTTATAAATTCCGTAGATATTTCAATGTTGGAGTTGTTGGAGGAGCTAGAAGCATAGATGCACGTATGCGAAACTCAACGAACACGGCGGACTTCGACTTCAGGAGAACGGGTCGTTTTTCGGACTCGTATTTGAAAGTCGACTCGCATGTGGAACTAGCTACGGGAATCTGTATTTCCTCCATCATATAATATGGACGTCCTCAAAATCCATTAATTTAATCCATTTTTTATAAATAAATCCCTTCCTACAGGCCCCACCTCACCCATCTCACAACGTTGCTCAACCGAGAGGCGAAATAGTCCATTCAGGCAATGACTCTTTTCTGAGATGTAATATAAAAAGAGAGATTTCCAAATACCTTTCGCAATTAAAAACACGTTACCTTTTGATCTACCCATCACGGAACGCCTGTTTAGTTTGTAATTCGGCACCATTGTTAATTGCAAATTACGTAATTTATTTGCCAAGACTGCACCGTGGCGCCGGCGCCGGTTTCCTTGGTCAGACCAGAAAACACCAACATTTCATCGATGGATATTTTCATTACGGTTTACTACACCTTAAATATGTTAACAACACATACCAAAGATAAATCTGAATAACTTCAAATAAGTCCAATTCAAAAAACGTTAATTGACACATTGCCTGGTGTATCAGTTAACACATAACATAATCTCTATGTACAAATTCCTCGCTAAAAGTTAAACGGACTAAATCGGCCGCCCAATCCTTGATAAACCGCAAAGTAGTTAATTTTTTAGACGCCGACGCGCTAACAGTGACATGTACCTATCAAATTTTACATTTACGTAAAACAACCGAAATTTACGTAAATTGTCTGCTTTTAACAGTATGGACTTCGATGGTTCATCAAGCAAATAAGTAATGTTGATAACATTATTCGATAAATACGATATTTAATCTAAAACAGTCTTGTAAAAGTACATGAAGAATTAAAGTTCAAATGTGAGAACGGTTAGTTTTCAGCGGTTAGTTCGTCACAATTTCATGACAGTACCTTGACTACAGAATCCCTTTTACAATTGCATAAAGCAGCACCATGCCAATTGAAGTTGAGAACTTTTTTAACAATCTAATCGTAAATTAAACTCGCGAAAAACTAAACTGCGGTCGTTGACATTTTGCAACTTCGCGATGTTGTGATGACAATAGTTTAATTTTACATAAAAAAGGAAACGCCTCTTTAAAATCATAGACAAAACTTGTTACATTAGTAGTCACTTTGCTGACGACCTGTGTTCGAATAATGTCCAAAGCCGGGCTAATGTCGACATTCCAAACAAGACGAGCTTAATAGCCTCGGATACACTGAGTCATTTTTATTTATATGGACATGAATGTTTATTTTTGTCGCTGAATGGATTTTATATCCAATGTCCTCTTTCATAGTGTCTGGGAAGTATACTTATTCATATTGTGGAAAAGGATATTCAGCGACTTAATTTTGTCACTCACAGTGAACGTTTTTTTTTTAGTCTTGGAAACTTCGTTGGGGTTATCGAATACATCAGCAATATGAGCTTATTTCATTCGTTCGTTGTGTAATATTTCAACATTAATGATTATTATTATTATTTCAACATTAATGGCTGCAGAAATCTTCTTTCCTTTCAGGATTCCTTCAGTTCAAAAATGTCTGTTGTGTTGAGGTTTTCGAAACTCGAAACCGTCACGACTCCTGGTTTATGATGTTTATTTAACTAAGAATAAATTCTACATAGGTTAATTAGGTTAATAACGTTCCGATAAAATCATCTAATACCCTTAATTAATGTGAACAATTACACCTCAGAATTAAAATTTAGACCACGGCCCGCCTGTTGCCGTTCGCTGCTATGTGTATGCAAAGAATAAACATTTTTAAGCATGCACAAACATTTCTGTACTAAATACTAAGACAATTCAGTTATTTAAATTCCTAGGGTCCTGGACGTTTAAATTAATAGGTAGGTACTTACATGTATAATGATGAGAAAGAAATCCAAAGTAAATAAAATGCCGGTAATAGGGTTAAAGTTGATCTAGAAATAAAACAAAGAAATACACAAAATGAATTATAACAAAATTAATGTTTTCTACATGTTGTTTTGAAATTAAATGACATCGAAGGGTTTTTGTGGGAGCCTTGCAATTATAAGGTTCATTACTTGTTATTTATTTTATAAAATCAGATATTTGCATATTTTCAACAACTCATATAATATTTCATTCAACAGAAATATTTTATGAATGAAATCGGTTTAGTGAACTTTTTTTCAGAAAATTAGGTTTTCTAAGCAAAAACCCGTCATAACGGGAACTGTGGCACATAATAAAATGGTAACAAAGTTCACATAAACAATAACAAAAATTGTTTAGATTAGACATAGACAATCAAATACCTTCGCAATTTAGGCCAACATTTCCAAAATCAGCCCAATTCTCTAGCAAGTTCGCATCGCAATTTATCAAAAACACATCATGGAAATTGCATTACAAAGGAATCAATCATATTAATTCTACGCACATCACTTTGCTTACGAACAGAATATCACATCGCTTATGAATTTATATTATGTGTATATATAAAATACCTCGATGGCTAAACGCAATACAATTAATAATACCTCGCGGTCAGCCAAAGTTTTCCCGGAGTGGAACTGAAAATATACAAAGCGGGTATTATGTGGAGGATCATGACGTGTTGAGCTTCCTGCTTGATTAGCCAACTTTAGAGTATTCATCATCAGGGTAAAAGTGACACGGCGTAATACCTTTAAAAAATTGACGACAAAGCTTTGGGCCGTGAAAATCTGAAATCGTATCAGTGGTTAAATTTATTTTATCAATAGTTCTTGTGTATTGACCAGTAATTTTTCGTTTGCATGAGTATAATGGTAGCCATCGTCGATATGCATACTATGTATCTACTAGCGCATCGATCCATTAGAAAACCTGATTGGAAACATTGATGTATATATATGTACATTATTTAACTCAATAGTTGGAAACATGAAAATGCTTTCATACTTTCCAAAATCCAACCTTTTGTTTGAAAAATTCTGGAAAAATAGCGGCAACGTATATGAAAATTGGAAACTAGAAAAGAAACGCATTGCAATGCTGCATTTTTTTAAAATAATTTGAAGAAAGGTATTCCGATAAGCCTAAACATAATAACTTTTTAAAAATCACTTTGCATCTTTGATCAATTGGTCGATGCTTTGTATACATCACTTTGAAACATACTAGGTATATATAAACAAAGATTTAAAACATTTCACACCGGATTCCCGTTATTAATAATCGTTCCTCTTAGCAGATCGATACTAAAAGGTATCGATCGTACCTTTTAGTATCAATCGGTTGACGGTTTGAAAAAACTCTCCTAGAAAACTGGATATCTCTGCTTCAGTTCGAAACTGGGTTGGGATCTCGAAAGTAGCAGGGCTTGGGAGAGGTTGACTTGCATTTCGGCAACAACCACACCGAACAATGGCGGACTTGGGAATACTTAAACGAAATATGTTACCTAGCTTCTTTCATATTTGTTTTACGAAATCATATCTGGATCATAAATTCATTAAAAATTACTTGGTTATTACGTTTAGTTTAAATGACATGGCGCCCTATAACTTTTATGATTACTGATTACGTCTTTTGAGATTGACATAGAAAATTTAACATTCAAGTTATCTTTGAGCTTGTACACCACTGATGATAATAATAAATAATATAAAGTTTTTAAATCTATCATAAATATTAATTTAACTTTAGCATATTTAGCTTATTTATGCTTAGTAAATTTTATATTGTTTCAGAAAACCTCTTTCATTTAATTATCATTAGGATTGTTATTATCGTGCTACTTTCAATACACTTTGAATACATAATTCATTATCCATATTTTAAGGTTACAAATTATTGAATCAATATTATCAACATGTTTCGAAACCAATAGTCGACTTTTTTAAATTTTAAATAAATATTGGATAAAATTTTCATTTTATCCTGACGAAGAAGGTTAGGTTAGGATGGTTAGGTTTCGAAACATGTTGATAAATTTAAATAATCAAGTGGTGTGCGGTGGCGGTCCGTGAGTTTTCAGTGAGGTAGAGTACTAATTTTGAAAAATGTGACGTTATTGGTGATGAAACTGAAAATGAATTTTAATTTTTTTTTTCAAAATTTTAATATTTTCTATGAAGATTTACAGGATTTTTTCAGTTTGGAGATGCGCCGCATCCACATACTGAAAGATCTTCATTCAAAATATTGACATTTTGAAAAAAAAAATCATTTTCAACATAACAACATAACGTTGTATTTTTCAATCTTAGCATTCTAGCTCACTGAAGAAAACTCACGGACCGCCACTGGTGTAAATGTAAAGTGATTCGTTTTCATTTATTTAAAACGACCCCACAAAGTGAATTTGCGATTATTGAAGAAGTAAATGTAAATAATTTTTTTTATTGTTTTAAATTAACATCTTGTCCTGATGAAGATAACATTGTTATTGAAACATGTTGGTATTATTAATTATATAGTGGTGTAAACAAAATTATTTGATTTTCATTATACGTATATTTTGTTTTGTAATCAATAAAACCATCTCATCAAACGCAGAAGCCGAACATTTTTACATATATACAAGAAGACATTATTTTTTTGAAATCCGTTTTTCAAAAGATTTGGTTTGCTTTTTGCCGAATAGTTTTACTTAGGTGTATAAAAAAATATATCATTTTGTGAAATCCGTTTTTCAAAAGATTTAGTCAGCTTTTAGCTAACAGTTTTACTTAGGTGTAAATAAAAAAGATAATAATATGTGAAATCCGTTTTTCAAATAATTTGGTCAATGTGATCATTTTCAATGTTATTCTAAAACAGCAAGGGAAAAGAAAATTATTGTTAAATCTCCATTGTACAGTCTAAAGAATCTGCTAAGATAAATATTCGTTTCCGTCCACGAATGTGTGATATGTATTTGGATTAGCACATGCTTCAAATTGTTAAATCCATTATGTGACACAAGCATAATATTTACTTGCCTCATCAAGGATTTAAATTCTTTTGAATTACGCTAAATAGCTTTTTTCTAATTGATAGTTATTTTTCAATTACATGCCATTTAATGATTCATATATGTATAAAAAAATAGCGTATTTAGATTATTATTTCAACTTGAGAGGCGGGTACGTATGTATACCGCAGCCCCGGGTACCGTTCATTGGATAATCGACATCTCTGCCATAGGTCGTTTGAAGGCACCATTGGTTTCGGAACTTTTCGATTATTTTGATTAAATAATTGTGTACCTATTTATTTTTATTAAAATATATATTTGAAATAATGCAAAAAAATAATAAGCAATACCTAGCATTAATATAGAATTCAAAACTTCTAGCTTATGTAGTAAGGGGGCAAATAAGATTTTTTCGAGTGGTTTTTACCCCATTACTAATAAATGTGTTTTAAATTATACACAACTAATATACAACCACTTATGTGTGTCAAATGGTTGTTTATCAGTTGTATTAATTTAAAAAAAGTTTTTTAATATAGATTATTATATTTAAGGATTAATATTTTAATTATATGTAATATCACCATGGAGCGCTTTTATGCTATTGAGCGCTTTTATAATTACCGTGACGGCAAAAAAAGGAAATAAACATACGTTCCTTATCGCTCGCTATAATGCCACAGCTCTTTCTTACACTTTAAAAAAATGGTGAGACAAAAGATGAGACACAAAATACGTGTGTCTGTTTCCTCCAAAGTACTGCTTTCCCTTGCGTTTTATTTTCTTTATACGTGTGAGGGAGATGTAAGATAATGATTATATGTTTTTTTTGAGGGGGGGGGGGGGGGGTGCAGACGTACATACATTTGGTGTGTAAAAAAGAACTGCAGCATTACATGTTTAAGAACAAAAGCAAAACCATTTGTCGCTTTTTTTTAATTTTTGGAATTCACTCACTTCAATGTTATCCTTGTAACTATATTCCATACTTTTAAAATTATCGTCACGGATAGTAGTATTGCAGTGGTCTACGGAGAAGTCCCGTGCGGTGTGAGAGAGATGCAAGAAAATTTGATGCAAAAAATTCCTTTTTTCCTTTGGAGGAAACAGACCTAAGAATATTGTGAATCTCATCTTTTGAAAAAGCTGCAGCATTATAGCGATAAGGAAATTTTAATGCCTTTTTATTGCATTTTTTGGTACGGTACAGTTACGGTACCGAACTGTGAATCTTCACGGTAATAATAAAAGCCTTTCATTAGTTTATAAAATACTAATCCTGTTCTGAAATCAAAATGAAATATATTTTGTTTTAAATTTAGCTACCTGTAGGTGTAAGTATAATCAATATATATTATAAAAGAAAGTCCAAAAAAGCGTGCGGAACGCAAAAACTCAGAAATGAGTGCCGGTACGATCAAGAGAGTTATATGGTAAGGTAGATCTCTATCCCCCCAGGGAATAAGGGTATTCGTTTTTACCTAAAGGGCGTGCTTTTGAAGATATAAGGGCTGGAAGTTCTAAGAAGACTCTAGAAATTTCAAGAAGAGTCTGGAAGATTCCGGAAACTTTTAGAAAAATCGTTAAAACTCTGGAACGTTCTGGAAGAAATGGAGGAGTACGTCAGTGAGTCTAGAAGGTTCCGGAAAGTTCAAGAAGGTTCGATAAAACTGTAGAAAGTTCTGAAAGGAGTAGAGGAGTGTGTCGGTGTGTCTAGAAGGTTCCGGAAAATTCTACAAGGTTTCTTAAAGCGGTAGGAAGTCCTAGAAGGTTTGATAGGGCTGTACAAAGTTCTGGAAGGAGTGGCGGAGTATGTCGGTGAGTCTAGAAGGTTCTGATGGTTCACGAATGCTTTAGAAAATTGTGGAAGGAGAAAGTTCTAGATACTTTCAGAAATAATAGGCGGTAAGTCTAGAAGATTCTGGAAGTTCTAGAAGGTTCGATAAAGCTGTAGAAAGTTCTCGAAGGTGTGGCGGAGTATATCGGTGAGTCTAGAAGGTTCTGATGGTTCACGAATGCTTTAAAAAATTGTGGAAGGAGAAAGTTCTAGATACTTTCAGAAATAATAGGCGGTAAGTCTAGAAGATTCTGGAAGTTCTAGAAGGTTCGATAAAGCTGTACAAAGTTCTGAAAGGAGTGGCGGAATATGTCGGCGGGTCTAGAAGGTTTCGGAAAATTCTAGAAGGTTTAATAAAGCTGTAGAAATTTGTAGAAGGTTCCGAGGCTGTAAAAAGTTCTGAAAGGAGTGGAGGAGTGTGTCGGTGAGTCTATAAGGTTGTGGAAAGTTCTAGAAGGTTCCATAAGGCTGTATAAAGTTCTGAAAAGAGTAGAGGAGTGTGTCGGTGTGTCTAGAAGTTTTCGGAAAATTCTAGAAGATTCGACAAAGCTGTAAGAAGTTCTAGAAGTTTCGATAAAGCCGTGCAACGATCTGGAAGGAGTGGCCGAGTAAGTCGGTGAGTCTAGAAAGATCCGATGGTTCACAAATGCTTAGAAAATTGTGGATGGAGAAAGTTCTAGAAGCTTTCAGAAATAAATGACGGTGAGTCTAGAATATTCCGAAAATTCTAGAAGGTTCGATAGAGCTATACAAAGTTCTAAAAGGAGTGGAGGAGTGGGTCGGTGTGTCTAGAAGGTACCGGAAAATTCTAGCAGGTTCCATAAAGCTGTAAGAAGTTCTAGAAGGTTCGATAGGGCTGTACAAAGTTCTGGAAGGAGTGGCGGAGTATGTTGGTGAGTCTAGAAGGTTCGATAAAGCTGTAGAAAGTTCTGGAAGGTGTGGCGGAGTATGTCAGTGAGTCTAGAAGGTTCGATAAAGCTGTAGAAAGTTCTGAAAGGTGTAGCGGAGTATGTAAATGAGTCTAGAAGGTTCCGGAAAGTTCTACGAGGTTCTGTAAAGCTGTACAAAGTTCTGGGAAGAGTGGCGTGAGTTTAGAAGTTTCTGAAAAGTTCTACAAGGTTCGATAAAGCTGTAGAAAATTCTATTAGAAGTGGCGAAGTATGTCGGTGAGTCTAAAAAGTTCCGAAAAGTTCTAGAAATTTCGATAAAGCTGTAGAAAGTTAGAGAAGGATTGACGGAGTACGTCGGTGAGTCTACAAAGTTCCTGAGTTCTAGACGGTTCGATAAAGCCGTAGAAAGTTCTGGAAGGCATGACGGAATATGTCAGTAGGTCTAAAAGGTTTTAGAAAGTTCTATAAGGCTCGATAAAGCTATAGAAAGTTCTGGAAGGAGTTACGGAATACGTCAGTGAGTTTAGAAGGTTCCGGAAAGTTCTACAAGGTTCAGTAAAGCTGTACAAAGTTCTGGGAGGAGTGGCGGAGTACGTCGGTGAGTCTAAAAGGTTCTGAAAAGTTCTAGAAGGTTCAATAAAGCTCTAGAAAGTTCTGGAAGTCTGTGAGTCTAGAAGGTTCTAGATAGTTCCGGAAGATTCCCTAATGCTCTAGAATGTTATGGAAGGAGAAAGTTCAAGAAGCTTTCAGAAATGAGTGGCGGAGAGTGTCAGTGGGTCTAGAAGGTTCTGGAAAGTTCTAGAAGTTTGGATAATTATATTATTAAAAAAACAATTTGCATGCCGCTTTAACTCAAAGACGAGTCCCGGTACGATAACGGGAGTTATATGTTGTGGGTTGTGGTACCCCTATATCCTCCATCCATGAAGAAAGTTCCCGTTCTTACCTAAAGGGCATGCTTTTAAAGATATAAGGGCTGGAAGTTTCGCCCCGTTGAAATTTCTAGAACAGTTCAAAATATTCCAGAGTATTTTTGAGCATTCCACCACATTCCAGAACATCTCGGAACGTTCGGGAATATGATGGAACGTTCAGGAACATACCGGAACAGCCCAGATCATTGTGGAACATTCCAGAACACTTCTGAATGTTGTGGAATGATCTGGAATATTATTCTGGAACATATGGGGTATATAAAGCAAGATCCGTCGTGGATTCGAATCTCAATTCAATCTCACATCAACTCCATGAGCGATGTCGGACACCCCAGTCAGAGTATTTGAGAGCATTCCACAATGTTCCAGAACATCCCGGAACCTTCTGGAAAATAGTGAAATGTTCGAGAATAAGGAAACGGGAACATCAATGTGAAACTTTCCAGAACACTCTCGAATGTTTTCCTGAGCGAAGCCGGGTGACCCAGCTAGTATTTAAATAAATCACACCTTCATGATCTGCTGTGTTTTACAAGAATTATTAATTAGCTGTAATTTCTAAAAATAAAATAAAATTGTTAACCTGCGAAATAATATGTTGCCAAACGGTTAAAACCACCGTATAAGTGCTAAATGTTTACTCTAGTGCACTGGCCTGTGTCACCCACACCTAGCAAGATGTACGTTCTACAGTATACGACCTTATATTGCAGAGACCTAATAATATTCAGATAAAAACACGATCGATCACGTGCCAGAACCGCTCAGTAATCAGCACATCTGAATACTAAACACTGTCAGTCCTCCGTTCTCTTCAATATAAACACAAATGAAGTATAAAGTGTTGTTTTATTTTTATAATATTTTTATAACAAATTAATTAATTAAAAAATA
Source organism: Limnephilus marmoratus (assembly GCA_917880885.1). Taxonomy (NCBI): domain Eukaryota; kingdom Metazoa; phylum Arthropoda; class Insecta; order Trichoptera; family Limnephilidae; genus Limnephilus; species Limnephilus marmoratus. The sequence goes on along the minus strand of OU862920.1, from coordinate 36,164,649 downwards.
TGTGATTTTTACAAAAACGCGTTACCACGTTTAAAAAGTAGGTGTGAATAATTGTAATTACGCCGGAGATAATATGTAATTTTTTTGTTGTTTTACATTAGCTCCAAATAGGAGACCCCGAGGAAAATAATTCCCCTCAGGGCCATGTCATCTTTAGGGATGCTTGGAGGGTCTTTTTAGGAAAGGAAGGAAAGGAAGTTCTGAGAAGGAAAAGGGTGAGAGGTGGGTAGGAATCTGGGAGTCAGTGTGTCCAGGAGTGACGGACGTGTGAATCTATCCCTCCCACTGCAGTGCTAGGCGATATTGAAAGAAAGTCCTGCTGGAAAGGTAAAAATATGTCCCTCCCGATCCGGATCGCCACGCAGTAGGTGGGTAGACGCATCCATACTCAAGACCTGAACAAACCTTACTCAATGAACCCGAGCACCCCAACTAAGTCCCTAAACGTAGCGAACCACTTGGGGTGACCTATGGCAGAGGTGTTGGTTCTCCAATATATGGTTCCCGGAGCGACGGTACCCATACACGCCTCCCAAGTTGTAATAAATAATATGTAAGGCATTGCTAAAATCACAAGCTCATAATCCAAATCAATAGATATGGTTTTCCAAAAGAAAAATGAACTCAATCAAACACCCTCACACGGCTTCATTATCACAGACGACCTGAAGGAAGTTGAGGATATTATGGAGAGACAGAGAAGAGCGATATCCGTTAGAGTGGGTGTGCTGTCAAGGCGTTTCCATTGTTGCAGCACAAATTTCAAAAGAATACTGCTCTACGCATTCTGCACATCTCTGTATACATCAGAACTGGGGTGAATTATACAGCTTCCCATTGGCACAATTTGAAAATATTTTTGTTGGATATTAACCACGTAACAGTTCCTGGACATTTTGTTTTCGAAGTTTTATTTTGCTTGGACATTCCCAAGCGTTAAAACGTTAATAAAAAAGCGGACGCGGGCGTGACAAAAACTGTAGCAAGTTATAATAAATTAACAAACAACTAACAAATTAACATTTTAAAATAAAAGCTTTCATAAAACGTTAAGTTAAAGGTCACCAACAATTGTGCATGTCGCCAAGTCGCCAATGCCATTTCGTGTGGCCAATTAACAAACAATACAATTAAAATATAATTGCACCCTAACGCCGAAACCTTTAGACGCAATCAACATCATATATCAATTTGTCAGTGCTACATAATCACACGTATAAGCAATATGTACATAACATGTTTTTATTTTTGATATTGTCATGGTGGAATTCCAAACCCCTGGGAGGCCAAGGGGACACGGGTGTCCCCTATGAAATAAAAAAAAAAACTTTTTATATGCGATTTTGACCCTTATGTATACAGAAACTGTATGAAAACAAGGTCAAAATCGCTTGCACCAATATCCCTATAGGCAGGGTAAAAAAATTCATTCATGTGGCAACTATAGAATTTTTGTAATTAATTTATCTGTGACTTTAGACCGCTGTCAAAACCGAAAGGTCGTGAGTTTTAGCATTTTTGTTCCTTTTTCAAATGAATATAAAGGTATTTATTTAATATCAATCACCTTTGAAATGTGTTTTTTCACGTAGGATGTCTATTCAGGTTTATGTAAAAATAACAATATCAGTTCATTTTCGTATTTATACGGATATTTAAGAGGGCATTACCAGAGAAAGCCGGAAATACGTCATTTTCAAAAAAGTTTTTAGACGTATTGACTCTTTTCCACAAAAAATTATAAATGGATTTCGAAAGATTGTTTTTTTATCTAGTGAAGTTATGTAATAAATTTTTAGATTTTTTTAAAATTTTTAGTATAATAAGGTTATTCCATAGGTCGTTGGCAGATTTGTTAAATTTTCAAAAAAGTTTTTGTATTATACCACACCCATTTCAAATAATGTAATCACGCTGTAAAATAAATCAATACATTATCTAGCAGAGTTATGTATTAGAATTTTAATTTTAGTTTCAATAAAATCATTAAAAAATATGTACGTACATGTGTTTCTTGACGAAAATTGGTCCATTTGTGTATTTATTTGCACACTTACAAACTAATATATTTCAGATTTTTTTAATATTCTTATTAAATTTAGACATTATTGAAAAATGATAAATACTTATAATAAAAAAATAACTGCAAGAAGTACACTATTTTAATAGTTTTATCATCATGCCTTTCAGCATTTTTGGATGAAGTTATAAATTAAAGCTAATTTGGATTGAAATAAATTCGATATTGAGTTATAATTTAAAAAAGCTGGTACGGAGAATAATTAATCTTTCTCATTGTAACCGCCCTGCACGATCGGAAGAACAACTTTCGACGAAATGTGGATTTTCGTCCGCTGGCTGGTTAAACGCTCTTAAGCAAAATTCGGGAAGCCAAATTTTAGCGCTTTTGTTCTTGGCTTCCCAGACTTTTTAAAACAATTTTAATCTTTATTGCTTTAAAAAAAACTGAAAAATTTAAGTTATAAATTGTAAAAAAAAAGTGTTCGTAATAGCCGTAAGTAAAAACCTTACGTGTTAACTAATTCATTCATTAAAATTGTGAGAGGGGTGGAAAATCATTGTTGTATGTTGAGTTGTTCACTTAGCTATTCAAAATTATGCAAGAAAGAAATAAACCATTTTTAAATTAATAATGAGACTTTGAGCGAGAATAATAAATTTCGCAACATTATTGTTACCTCATGGTAACGTGAAGTCACGTGCTTTGTGTACGTTTTTTTCCTACTTAAATCGTATTTTTCATTGTAAACATTGTACATCAATAGGTCATCACCAACTATATAAATAATCACTATATCGCTCTGCTGGTACGTAATGGTTTATTGCGGTTTCGCAATGAACTAATGGATTATCCGCTGTAATTAATGTGGACCTAAATAACAATGTCATTCTGATTACATGTTTGAATGTGCAAAATTATCCCAAATCGATTCCCAAAAGAGATAAAAGCCGCTTTGTACCAAAATAAGAAGGAAGTTGAAATCAGATTGAATTGCAGCTCTCAAAATTAAAAATTAAAAAAAGCGGATGGGGTCAAGGAAGAAAGAGTGAAATTTTTAGTACCGAACGTACTTTTGTGTTTTAGTTCCCAGTACCAGCTTATGTTCCACCAAGTTGAATGTTATTGCTCATACTTATTGAACATGCAATATTAGCTACGTCTCTTGACAAAAGACAGAACACAGAAAATTGGCTCGCCAAGGTTCCAAGCAACCAAGGTGTTGATAATACCGAGGAGTAATGATGTTTTTACTAGCACCAAGTGCCGTTTGACTCAGGAATGGCCCTTGATGGAGACCCTTCTGCAGCAGGATAAATCCAAAAATTTTAAAACACTCTTCACAAACCAATTGACCCGCAAAGCTAGAGAGCTGGACCCGAACGATGAATAGAAAAAGTAATTTGGTTATTTTAAACCTTGGAATATTTAATTTGTTTATACAAGAAAATGGTGTTCTATTGGGAAGAGTGTGTGGAAAAGTTGGAAGCAAAGAGGCTTTGTATAATATTGCAGGGTAAAGAAGTTATAGGAGACAATTAGTGGTTTGCGTGAACATTTCTCTGAAGGACGCGGCAGAAGTGTTGGCGTTAGTGGCGCTCAGAACTCTCCGGGTGCTGTAGCACCGGTGATGGTGATTGAAGAATGAACCCTTGAAATTGATAATAATAATCGATTCTATCTGCGGGGAATTATGTACAATTAAGTTTGTTTCATACCGATTCCAAGAAGTACATGTAGGTACTGTGAATCAACTCCAGGATGATGTCGGCAGCCATGATTACAATCCAAGGGGTGAGAAGGCAGCGGTTGTTCTAAATAAAAAATTATATTTATACCTATTAGAATGCAAAAAATATGTACATCGGGTAACTCTCATATTTTCATAATAACAAAATCACTAGGTATTCACTTATGGGATCGTAAAAAACATTAAACTATCGTTATCACTTTCAACTCTATATTTTTACATTAAGAGATTCTATATTTTGTAATCAGCATAGTCAAATTAAAAATATTTACCTTGAGCAGTCCAACGATTAGTAATAAAGCTGAGATTAATCCCAAAATGCTGACTATGAGAAGCACCACGTTGAGGTACATAGTATCTGAAAAAATATGTAAATCATTAAAGTATGAACAATAAAACAGTTTTGTTATTTGGCGGAAAACCAAAACCTAGGAGCCCTGAACTAACTCCTAGGGATGTTTTTTGGAAGTTAGAACATGTTTTTACTCAGGAAAAATCTGGAATCTACAACATTTAGAAAAAGGAATCTGGAAATTGTGACTTGACTGCCGACACGATTCAGCGTCCCTGGGAGGTCGACTATAGCATAACAGGGCGAACTGTATTTGTTTTTGCCTAAGAATTGAATTTGTTTTTGGTGTACAAATAAATAGTTTACCTTTAATATAGAATTAATTTAATTAGAATTAGTTATTCCCCTTTAAAACCACGGAAACTTTTTTGGATGACCCGTATAAATGAATAACTTCGTCAGGTTAACGCAAGGTTATTCCAACGTAACGGTGGGTTTTAACTTTGACGTTAGGGAGCAATGTAATTCAGAATATCATTTTTAAAGCACAGCAAACATTTTTTCTTCTTTCTACACCCCAAATTTACTATGAAAGTTCTTTTGCCTGCGCATTCTAACTGTCATGAAACTGGGACTAAACTAATAAGTAAAAAAATAATCTAACAAAACTATAACAGAACAATGTGGCATTGTGCTAAAATCACAATATATTAGTTTAGCATTTTTTAATAAAATATTATAATCAATTCTTACATGTGGGTACGGACAACAAACTCACGTCGAAAAAATTACATTTATAAAATATTTGTACGAACTTTGGCTAATGGACCCGGGCTCCAGGAATGAAGACGAAATAGGGTAAGAACCATTTCCACTCAGGTACAACCACTCCTCATATAAAAAGTGAGAGATTGTTATGGTGGTAATCAGGAAATACACCTGAAACAAACAACATCATTAGGTAATCTGGCTGCCGCCATATAGCTTCTTTTAAAGACCCTATAGCTTCTTTTAAAGACCCTATCACTAACATCTCAAGAACCATTTTCACTCGCGTATAATCATTTCTCATATAAAAGTGAGAGATTGTTATTGAGGTAATCAAGAAATATACCTAAAAACAAACAACATTTTAAGGTAATCTGGTGGCAGCCGAGTAGCTGCTATTATGGAACGTAACTTGTCCAAGAATCCAAGTAAAGAACAAGACCCCTAAACAAGGACACTAACATCTCAAGAACCATTTTCACTCAGGTTCATTCATCTCATTCATCTAATAAAATGGGAGAAATTGTTACGGTGGTAATCAGGAAATATACCTGAAAACAAACAACACTATTAGGTAATCCGGCAGTAGCTGAGTAGCCACTCTTATAGATCCTGGGAGGTCCAAGAATCCAAGGAAAGAACAATAAGTCGCCTAATTAAGGACACTAACATCTCAAGAATCATTTCCACTCAGGTAAAAACATTCCTTATGTAAAAAGCGAGAGATTGTTACGGTGGCAACCAGGAAATATAACTGAAAACAAACATCATTACTAGGTAATCTGGCGGTAGCCGAGTAGCCAATTTTATAGACCCGGACTGGTCCGAGAATTCAAGAAAAGAACAGTAAGACCCTACTCGAGGAAACTAAAATTACAAAAACGCGTGGTTTTTTTAATATGAATACGAGGGCTGTCCGTAAAACAGAGCGTCCAGAGCGTTATTAACTGGCGGGTGCAGCGAGCGGAAGCTCCATCGCGAATGGCTGCCATGCCGAGGCTAAGCGTCACAGAGAGTGCTATGTTATGGACATTTGGCGTGGGGGAACTAGACTACATGCCAGTATTGCCAAATCGCCTATAAAATCGTTCATCGCAACTGCAGTACCTCGGAGACCTTATTTTACGGACAGCCCTCGTATATGTAAATAAAGAAGAAGATATTAAAGAACAACAAAGAATAAATGTTTTGAAAAGTCAATAAGCCAATAGTTTTTTTTTTGCGTAATCCCTTTTCCAACCGTCTTTTTCCCGTCCAACTCCCGTATCCCACAATGAGGAAAGCAAATATCTGATTTGCATTCCTCAATGTTCTCTCAAATTCTCATCCTGCCGTTAATGGAGGTGTACCGACATGTTAATGCAACAAAATCATTTCGTAAACGATATTACGGTTTAAACATTTCAATTTATGCCTGTGACACGACTTTTCCGCAGGGGCCGGTGGTTTCCGTTAAATTTAATTACTATTTCAATCGAATGCATTTTAATCGACCTTTGGAAATTAATATCTCAATGGCGACTCTCTGGTGTAAAATACGTGTAGCTACTTACTGTACCAATGTTAAAGAAAACCCATTTTAATTAAACCACAAAATGGTTTTATTTGTGATAGATGTCAGAAAAAATTACGTTTATTTTTTTTTTCAGACAGTTATACACCAAATTATTACGGAGAAGATTATAAAAAATTTAAGAGAAAAAAAGCCCAAGGGGGCAGTTTCACTATGTTGAGACGTATGTCAAAAGATAGTTACTGAACTCTCTATAGGTAACATTGAAGATGTCGATGCTCAATGCAGAATCGTTAAGCTGTTGAATTGCGCCGTTTAATGGGGCATTCTGAAAGAAAGAAGTTCTCGCATTCGGAGCATAAAAAAAGTGCGTGGGATCTCCCACGAGTATACGCGTTAGGGACATATAGGTTAATCTCCTTCAACATAGGCAGATTCAGTCAGCTTAAAAAAATGTTTCTCCAAAAATATTTTTCGGCGGGCTTCTAAGGTATTAAGATCGAGCATTTCTGTTAAGAACAACGATGGATACAGGAATGGGTTGTATATATATTCCCTCATATACAGGTAACGGATAAACCTTTTTTATTCTCTTTCTATTTCTAGGATATGGTTTTGTTCAGAGGGCGCCCAAATAATGGAGCTGTATTCCAGGATGCTGCGGACTAGTGCTTCATACGTTTCATAATTGCAATTCCATTAGTAAATGATCTCGCATTACGAAGAACAAATCCGAATCATATAATACCATTTTATTCATAAGAAATGTAAATAACAAATGATTCAGAAGATATACGAGACATCTGTTTTTGAAAAGTGAAAATACTAAGTTACTAGGATTAGTCAAAAAGTAAAGCCTCCTATTTTATTTCTCCTTTAATTGTCAAGTATATAAAAATTCAATTGCATGTGTTGAAAACTACACTATTGACGATTAATTTGTTACTTTTCAATATAATCTTCGTTTATTTAGACGGCTTTGGTTTATTTTTTAACAAGGGCATGAATCACAGTGTACAAAAAACAAGATCATATGCAGAACACCGTCGCCATAACTATCCCCGCCGATCAGACAGCTTTGAATATTTTTGTCCTTGGTGAGTTTGTGTGACGGCATTCCGTTGACTGCCTTTTTGATTCAAGTTCAAAAAAACGAACCCATATTTCATCTCCGGTCACAATTTTTTCCAGAAACCAAGCTCTGCAAGTGTTGTGAGGCTATTGTTTTTTCTTATTTCTTTATTCTGGCCGGTTAGTACGTGGGTACCAAGAAATTTTTGCACAAACTTTTGTTGAGTAATCAGTTTCGAATAAACGTCATCGAGGGAGAGAATGCGACATCTGTAGTTATATGGGGTCACCACGAAGATGTCATCAACTCGCTCAATGTTGCGTGCAGTCGCTCCAATCAACGATCTACCGCTCCGTTTTTCATCAGCCAGCGGTGTTTGTCCTTCAGCTTTGTTACAGCGACGAACTCATTGTCTACCAGGTCTGATGTCCACTGTTGCATCAAGGTACACATTTTTTTTATCTTTCATGAATGCGAATGGACGTTTCACTTTTTACAGTCAAGAAGCAATCACAGAACGCTGTGTAATACGAACTTCGATGTCGGCCATTTTGCAAGCGACTGCAGTTCTGCCACTTGTTAACGCAAAAATTTACTACTGCAGAAGATTGTAGAAGGTTGTTGGGGATTTGCACCAAATTCAAAATTCTCACTTAACTAACTTTATTTAAGTAAAAAAGATAGGAGGCATTACTTTTTGACTAACCCTCGTATCTTTGTGATTAATCGAACTACCGAACGCTCAGGAACTTTTGAAATAATTCCATACGTTTAAAAATATCTCTTCAAATTGGCAACATTTTGACCAGCGAACGCTCGAGGATGTTTGCAAAATAGTCAAAATGTGACCAAAAGCGCTTAAGAGATTAAAGGATATTACAGAGATGTTAGCATAAAGATATATTAATAGAGATATATCAATGGATGTAGGCTACTTTAAAAACCGATAGCGATTATGATCCTTTAGAACTTTAGACTAACTTTGTTATTGCAATTGGTGATGTTGCTACGATTGTTTATATTGTTTTGCACAATGTTTCAACCCATAGGTATCCACAACACTCACCTAAGAAAAAAAAGTACTGGACTTCACCTTGACCTTTGGCTTGTCATAAAATTTTTATTTGCCCGCTAAATATTTATTATATTTTCGTATAGGTATGTTCATTTGGCGGTATGTTCATATATGCATATTGGGCGGGGGCGGGAATGAAAGTAGTGCAACGCGCGTATTGTTTTGAATTAATGACTTCTGAGCATTAGCTTGGAAGTGAAAAGTTTGTAAACAATATGTTTTGGTATTGTTGTTACCCTTGTATTTTCTAATAAAATAAATATTCTCAAGCGTATCAAATAATTTGACAGTGAAAATTACTTACTAAATGCATAATTTTTTATACGTTTTTGATGACTAAGGAAACAGGGTGTAGGGAAGATTTTTTTGACAAACCTAATGCAAATGTCATTTTAACGCCTTTGTATCTCATTGGTTTTTTGAAGGGAAACTTCTTTAGCACCGTTGTGATTCAAAACTCGATAAAACGAAAAAGCTACGCTAAAAAGAGACAATCACATACACCTGTAGGATTTAGCTTGCGAGAGAATGAGAATTCTCCTTGTGCGGTGCTTCGTAGCCCGTAACCTCCCCACTCTTGTCTACTTTAGAGTTCTGAAGGTTTCACTTCTACCGCGTGTGAACTGCATACTGTATTCATTACCTGCCTTGATTGTCGATTTCTCAAAATCATGAACCTATCGTTAATAGGGTTGTAGGTTGAAGAAAGACTGTCAAGAACAAAATAACTAAATATTTCCGACACATCCGTTTATTTAAGCTCAGCTGAGGAGTTAATGCCCCGCAGAAGAAGATCACTGAAGATGGTTTGACAGGAAGATAGGAAAAAGCGAATGATAGGAGGGAGTGCGTTAATATAAAAGAAAAGTTTATAACGCATCGGCGTAAGCGACTGTTGTTAAAATATTTAATACAGCACGATTTTTTTTAAAATAGAGCAAAAAAGATCTCTCTACATCTGACTTTAAAGAAACACTGTGATTTTTTTCATCCCTGTAACGCAATTATTTTCCAAATATTTTTTTTATAAACTTAAAAACCTAAGGCCGCTGATAACATGCGTGGTATCAATAAAACTAAAGTAGCGTTGGAAGTCAAACGAAAAAAGATTTTTTTTTCTTCTTATTGTTCAAAATTATAAATGGTGATACAGACGGTCCGGATTTACTTAACATCATTGAATTTCACATACTAACGAGAGCAACTCATTCGTAAATTATGTTTAAACGTAACAACACCAGGACTGGCGTGTACCTAGATTACACGTAGTAGTAAATACTTACCTGTGGCAGATATATTTAAATGCACGGAAAGTGCATCAATGTTATTTTAACCTAAGTTTGCTTATATAAATAAAAATATTTGTGTAGTGCCATTTTTATGAAAAATCATCTCAAGGGCGCTGTTCTATATATTAAATATTCTTCTAAAATATATGTTCATTTTATATTCCCTGATGCCATTGGCAATCAAATGCCCCACTTAATTGTATAATAAAGGCTTGAGATTTTATGTCCGGGTTAAATCTTCCCCACAGGAAAAACTAAACCCTTGCACAAACTTTTCCACAAATGATCATCTAGTCAATTTACGCTATGCAAGTGCACTATATAAGTATAATAAATACAAAATAATACAAGAACAACATGTAAACCTACCAGAGACCAAATGGGAAAATAATTCAAAGACTCCAGATATTTTCATATCAGAGGGTTCGGCTCGGTGGAACTCCCAATTGGACCTATAAATCCAAATAATCCCTCAATATAAATATTTAAAAAATCTTTTGTGAACCTGCATGTATTTAAAGTGACTGATTTTTGTATTTTTTTATATAAATTCTTTGACAAATCTAATATGCCTAAATTTTGAATGAGAGAGCTAGGTATAATGCCAGTAGCCGAAAAAAATAATATTATATTATGATTATTTGCAGTATGTTTATCTTGCGATATGCAAATATTGTTTATATGTAAACCGTTGATATCAAATAAATAAATAATTGTGCAGTTCACGTGCGGTAGAAGTGAAGCTTAACCCACCCACAATCTTAACCAATATGAACCTTGAAAAGTGAGGCGTAATCAAAGCGGTTTTGGGGGTTATGTGTGTTTTGTGTAAGTGTGTAGATGGCAAAGCGAATAAGTAAGACGATTCAATACTTACAAGTTTATTAACACTATTTACAGACACATAAATCTCCAATTTAAATATATGCAATAATAAAGTAATGTGAAGGGCGAACAAATATTAAAGACCAGCGACTCCTGACCGAGAGTTAAAGCAGAATGAATCGTTAATTTTTTATGCAAGCGAGGCCAGTTGCTTGAGGAAAGGTCTGCATCCAATTGGTGCCTGAGGGACCAATCGGGTGGCCGGACGATGCAGATCAGTGTCCTTTGTTCGTCCTCCACACGGTCAATGCGGTAAAGTTTCATTCTATCTCATTTTCTCGCTGGCTAAATCCTGCAGATGTATGTGTTTATTTCTTTTTAGTGTCATTTCCGTTTCATCGAGGTTCAAATTAATACGGTGCTTAAGAAATTTAACTTAAAAAAAAACTGTGAATTTACGCGTCAAACCTAACTAATATAACTAATCAAAAATCTGTTTTATGTATGCCAATATCGGCTTGGTCCAAAAATAAACATCTAATCTTCTCAAGAACGTTTTTGTAATTTTTGCGGAAATGGTTTTTTGTGACTTGTACGAGAAATGTACAGAATCTATCTACCCTGACTCTAAAACAATGTTTTAACATTGTGTTTGATACTTTACTGGTAAAAATTAGCTGCAACGGTGAAAAAAAAAATACTCCCATGAGAGGTGTTTCCCGGGATCACATATCGACAAAGCCTGCAGTTACCAGTAAAATCATTATACACGGCCGGGTTTAGATGTTGCATAGGTACATTTTTTTAGAGGATTTGCTGAAAAAAAACAAACTGACAAAAGTGAATCATGAGCGTGTCTTGTGTGTCCAAAGCAAAATAAAATTTACTTACTTTGAGTAAAAATGATCTAACTTTTTCAATAGTAGAAATTCTTTCACAGGTGATCATTTTCAACGGGCTTTATGCGAACAGTAAAACAGTAACAAAACAGACACGGAACCATATATTCTGAAGTGAGTTGGGCCTCTCCGTGGAATGAGCAGTAGATGTTATAAAAACTTACAAAGGAGTATATTGCTGATGCGTAGCAAGCGGTGTGGATATCGCTCCAGCAGCAGCACGAATTCAGTATTGGTGTCTCGAAAGGCATCTTGTCTTTTTAATCTTCTGAGTCAACTCTCGATCAATCTGAAAAATAATATTAATCAGAAAACCTATTACTTTTGAATGTAGCTATAACTTTGTGGTTATCCATTATAGATAAATTAAACAATTTAATTACTTCTTCAAACTTCGCAAAATTACTTTGTGGCATCATTAATTATATAATGAATAACATATCACTTTGTTTAACCACTATATTATATACAATATCTACATGTTAGGATATCCTGATGAAGATAACATTGTTATCGAAACATGTAGATATTGTGAATAATATAGTGGTTTAAACAAAGTGATATGTTATTCATTATATAAACAATTTAACTTTGTTTGAACCACTTATATATTTGAGTAAAGCCGACCGGTTTCGGAACGACCGTTCCTTCTCCAGGGCAAACGTATACTGATTTGACAGTTATTAAATATGGATGGGAACAATGTATTATTATGGTAGGGGTGGAGCCGTTGCTAGGTATTACTGAATAGTGGGTGGGTAGGGGAACATATCCGTGATTGGGCTGTAAGACAATTTTTTTTGTTTCTCTTTGTGTTAGTTATTTAAAATAGGCTTCGATCTACCAACACTGAACTTTTTCTCAAAGTATTTAAAATCCAGAAGCCAATTTGTTTCGATAAATGGACATAATTCAAAAAAATTCCAAGCGCAATCTGGAATTCCTCAAGGGTCTAACCTCGGACCTATGTTGTTTTTAATACTTATAGATGACATCCAAAACTGTGTTAAGAACGGCAAATGTCTACTATTTGCTGATGACCTTAAAATTATGATGGAAATAAGCTGCCAACAAGATTGCTTTAAAATGCAAACTGATCTAGATGCATTATCTGAATGGTCGTTGGAAAACAAATTAGATTTTAATACAAAGAAATGTGTCACAATGTCCTTCACTCGTAAAAACATTATAGTTTATGATTATAAAATAAAAGGCGAAACTTTATCACGTGTAAAATCCGTGAAGGATCTCGGTGTCGCCTTTGATCCCGAACTGACATTCTCTTGCCATATATCGCAGCTCACTCAGTCTTGCTACAAACTTCTTGGGTTCATCATAAGGACTTGTAAGCAGTTTGATAACCAATAAACTCTGCTAGCGTTATTTGATGGCATACTGAGAAGCAAGCTGGAGTACGCGAGCGATGTTTGGGCACCGTACCACCAGAAGTACATTGATATGTTAGAGCAAATCCAGAAGAAATTCCTCAGGTGTGTTTATATGCGGAAGCATGGAACCTGTCCAAGATTCATGCACCATATTGACTTACTTGAGGAAACTGATTCTGAGAGTCTAGAAACTAGACGGAAAGCAAGTCTTGCTATTTTGTCTTTCAAAATTTAGAACAATTTCATCGATAGCCCATTTCTCTTGGGATGCTACGATTTATAATATGTACCAGACCACTACAGCCGAAGTCGACATCATGACTTATTTAAAGTACCGAACGGCAGAACCGACGTCTTCGCAAAGCATAGCATGACGAGGGGAGTGGTGCTGTTAAATGAAATTGCAAACCATTTGGATGTAATTAATTGTATTATTGAAGAGTTACTTGCCTAAATGCTGATAGGGTAACTAAATTGTAAATTAATTGGAATTATTCTGTTGTACAATAATAATAACAAAAATAAAATAAAATATTTAGTACCCATACCGGCCTCCCAAATTCCCTGCACCTTTAAAAACAGAAAAAAAAAAATTTGTTGTGCACATTGAGATGTTCGTTATTATCCTGCTATAATTGTATTCAGGTGTTGAGTTTTATCGTTTATTATAAAAAAATGAACTATCCACTCCACTTAACTTGTCTTTCAACGCTTTTAAAAACATTAATAGAATGATAACTTTTTCACTAATTCGCGACATTCAATTGGTAACCTTCACAAGTTCAGGTCAATCACAATGTACGAAAGAAATGATGGCACAGGTGACAAGCAAGGAATATTTTAGCGGAAGCCCAAACCAAGCAATACTTAGAGCTAAGAACGAAAATAAAACGACAGAATTTTTGGGGAATCCCCGACCGACCGAGTCACAGAGCTACGAAAATATAAATAACAGAGTGTTCAGTTTTAATACCCCCCCCCCCCTAGCTACTCCACTGCATTAAAGCCCAGCTAGGCATGAGAATTCAAATAAATAAATAAGTATCGAACGCGCACGTTTTACAGAATATGTAATATTAGTCCCTGACAGAGGATGAGATTTCAATATTCATGATATTAATTAATAACTTTCATCTGTGCGATCACATCACCAAAATGATTCTGAATTGCATTTCGACGGAAATTGTTTACCGCCAGCAATGAAGTTAAATTTCCCTAATGTATGGGAAAGTGTCCCAATAGCGATGGTGTTATCACCAAAGCGCTTCGAAAGCAACTTTTTTTATTTTTAGAAAGAAAAACAAACATTCCCGGTTTACGAATAACCACATAAAATGGAAAATCTCCTGCTACCGTCATAGTAAACGGAAAACGTTGCTTGTGTCGTGATGGAGGACTTAACCACCCGAGGAATTGAACTCACGACGGTGGTGTCATCTCAGGGTCATGGTGTCATCTCAGCCATTGACAGTTTAATTTTTAATATTAATAAATTATTTTTTTGAAATTAATTAAAAAAATTGTTTTTTGCCAGTTTTGTCCGGTTTGGTTCATGCCTTTGTACTTTGGAACGAACTTACCTCTGAACGAAATTGCGCGGACTACCATCTACCATCTATATATGAAATAAACACATTTTGTTCCACTCGCTTCAATACATTTCCCTTCCTGTCCCTTCCTCACTCACAGGGTGAAGATAAGAAAATGCAACAAGATTTTATATCCACTTTATCTGGGATGCGGCTGTTAGAAATACGTTGCCAACAGGCAACAATTCCCTTTGACAAAAACAAGAATTTGTATCTACGAATATACAGAAGTGATAAAAAACGTTGGTGTGTACAGGAATCATAAGAATCAATAACATCCGTAAGGTTTTTTTATACTTCCTGGTAATGGGTCGAGTTTTATTTTTAATGACGAGTTTTTTTTACTGTTACTTCACTAAATGTGCCTACGCACGAAAATAAATATTTCCTTATGAGAAAATTTTCTTATTGGGTGTAAAGGTGTGGTAACGGGTAAAAAATCAAAATAATTTGCAATAATGGGTTATGGCGTAATTTCACGCAGTGCACGTATGTAATGGCAAAAATGGTTCATTTGCCTGTATACTAACTATTACATTATATTCAAACATATAATTTCACACCGCCTCAACTAAACTTTCACAAATCAAAATTTTAAAATCTTTTTACGCGCACTCGTTTTGTTGCCTAAATTCTGATGAACTGTTATGATGCATACTTTAGAGTACAGGAGTCAAGATGGGAATGCTGTCTTTGGTCTACCGGTATTTCAATGCTTCTTCAAGGTTGCTCCGCAATATTTAAGATGCTCCTTCGGCACCGATGCACATTCTGGAAGTACGCAAAAAAAACGAGTGTGCTTTAGACCACACAACTTTAGCTCATAGGAAGAGAGAAAGAAAATGTGATACAGACAATAGGCTTCTACAGTGTGATACAGACAATAGGCCTGCACTGTGGTAACTGGCTATGAGAAAAAGAGAGAAAGAAAATGTGTGCTCGCACATCTCTCTCTTTCTATCTTCACTAACTTATGTCTCCCTCTCAACTCCCGTTCGCATCGATTTTCATAACGTTCTCGTCACGCATTCGCCAGCTTACTGCCCAAGTTAAGTGTGCCCAAAGAAGTTTTACTTCAAAAATTCGCCCAACATTTGTACACAGTTAACATTTGTCATATTAAAACGGGTCGTTTCTTCAAATTGTTCTTGAGTTCAACAGCTGAGGAACGATTTGCCGGCCTTTGTGTTTCTTCCCTCTTACAACATAGATCTCTTCAAGACCCAGGTTCACTTTATCCTTTCCACAAAAATACCCAGGTTCACTTTATCCTTTCGCCAAAGATGACATAGGCTCTGAGGAAAATTATTTTTCCCAGGGCCTCCTGTGTGAAGTTAATGTAAAAAATAAAAGTGCACCTATTCAGAGCTCTAAATAATAGAAAACATTAGCTCATTCTTTAAATTGTAAAATACAATGATTAAGTCTTCGGTTTTGACGGCCCTGTACGGTAAGGTTCTCTTTCAGAAACCCGGAGGTCGCGAGTTCAAATCCCGGCTTGCGCATTGAGGTCTCATATAAAACATTGTATTTCATTACTGTCGTGGTGAGAAATAAGATCTAAAAAAGAAAACTCCACGCTATATAATAAAATCTGGAATTTAAACACAGAACCAATATTTAAACGTGCATCTGACACCAAAGTTTCTGATAGCAATTTGAGAAAAATGTATAAAATTTCGAGAATTTTTTATACATTATTTTTTTAAACGATAAAAATTTGAGGTGATGATAATGTTTATATTTCATTTGCGTAATAAAATATATCGACGGTCCCGAAGAACAATGTGGGATCTTTAAAAAATTGCAAATCATCTTTTTGGCTTGGCTTATTTTGTTTTTAGTTATTTAAAAGTCTGTATTTTCGGAATTTTTAATGAAATTAAAAGAAAGACAAAATATCAAAACAACTCTATACCTATTTCTTGATCTCCGAAACAGTAAGAATGCAGTAAGACGGCCGGAGACCAAAGTTGATAATGAAGAATTGAAGGCTATTGTGGAAGCGGATCCATCGCAAACCACGTCCGAGTTAGCTTCAGGCTGCGGTGGTAGTGATAAAACTGTTTTAATCCACTTGAAGCATATTGGGAAGGTGAAAAAGCTTGAAAGGTGGTAACCTCACGAATTGAGTGAAGCAAATCAACAAACGCGCGTTGGAACGCTAGACCACATACTACACCACAGACGGCTACCAAATTAGAGGAGTTTCAATTGGAATGTCAGACATCCACCGTACTCTCCGGACCTTGCCTCAACAGATTACCATTTTTTTCGAAATTTGGATAACTTCTTGCAAGGGAAAAATTTCAACTCCGATGGGGCAGTCCAAACCGCATACAAAAATTTTATCGATTCCCGTCCGAATGGTTTTTTTAGTAAAGGGATCGATGGACTACCTATGAGATGGTAAAAGTGCATAGATAGCAATGGAACATACTTTGATTAAATAAATATATTATATTTAAAAAAATCGACTTTATGTTCATCCCATACAAAACGCCAATTTCATATGTAAGGACCTAATATTATATAAGCGTAATAATATTTGTAAACGTATTTCATCACCTTTCTCAAACTTTCAGAAATGTTCCGTATATTTGAATTTTATTGTAAAACAAAAATATTTTGACCTTTTGACCAAATTCGTCCAATTTCCGAGGGGTTAATGCAAATATACTTGCAATCAAAATATGTATTAATCCAATGATATTTTCCTCATTATTTGAATTATTAATTGAAATCTCCCGTAGCTGTAGGAAATATTGAAATCTCCGTAGGGTAGCCGGCGCAGCGGTTAGACCGTTGTGACCGTGTGGTTTCCGCCCGTTGTGGTTGGGTCCGAGAGCACATTTCCACATTCACTTTTGAGCTTTCTTGCTAGGGCACACCTAGTTACTTTAATAGGTTAAAGTATGTTGTCTGTTACACTGTTGCACAGTAGTGAGCGGTTACCTAACCATCCATTCATCAGCTGTTATAAGTACCTACGGCTGTCTCGAAAGCGTCTCCGAAACAAACCACACAATACTTCGTACAAGAATGTCCTCTTTACCAGCTTCTCGAAGGCAGGAGGCTTTTTTTACGCATTATTTATAAACTTCAAACCCATATTTTTTGTTCTTATTCGCTGGTAATTGATACTACTTGTCTAAACATATTATATAGACAATAGTTTTTGAAGTAAAACTTCTTTAAGCACGCTCGACTTGGGGGGTAAGCTGGTGAATGCGTTACAAAAAGTGGTGATGTGTTAAGAAAAGTGTGATGTTAGGAAAAGTGTGATGCGAACGGTACCCGACATGCATTGCAAGGCCACTGTAACCTCGCGGTCAACTAAACTGTTTTGGTTCCATCCTAAGTCCCGGAAAACTACATTATAATGCAAGCGCCTACACTATATAACATTATATATAACGGTACTCAGCATGCGTTCCAAGGCCACTTTAACCTCGGGGTCAATTAAACTGTAATGGTTCAAACTACATTATAAAACAAGCGCCTGCACTATATAACATTATGAGGGAGCGGACTGCGGATCGGCAGAGACGGGTAGTAAAATGAAAAGTGTCAGTCTTTATTGTTGAGCTACATAGCGAAGGTCGAAGCGGAGCGGAGTGACAGAGGTTCGGTGAGTGTTGCTCGGTGTTGCTGATGCGTGATGATGGACAGGACTGCGGCGGTGAAGATCACAGATCTTCAGGGAGCCGGCGTGTAGCTCTACACCGTGGCGATGGAGAAGTGACCTTTGTCCAGGCGGTCGATCGACGACGTGATGACGGATATGGCGGCTATGTGTCCTTTGAGTCGGAGCACAAACGTGACGCAGGAAGGAACCTTGAGAGGCGGTGAGGATGAACTCTGGCAGCGGAACGCGATGGGTTTCGAATGCCAGAGAACGGGTTGCATCTAAACAGCAAGCGCGCGCGGGGCTTGGTAGTTGGTAGGTCGGGTGACATCTCATATCGAGGCGCGATGGGCCGGACAACGATATGGTGGTTGGGGATGGAGGCCTCGAAGGAGTTACAAGAGATGTTCCTGGTGTCACAATGGATATGCGTAAATTACGTGTTGCTGACTGCGCGGGCAGTAGCCCGGTGAGGGCTTGTACTATGTTGCGGCACTGTACTATTGTAATCACTTCACTGTGTATGTGAGTCGACTAATGAATTGAGACTAGACTAGACTGAGCTAGCGCGTGAGTTGCGCTCGAACGTTCTGCTGCCGTAGTGATGAACGGCCGTTGATTCGAGGCCTTTCGCGTAAGTGGTCGAATAATTAACCGGCTAGTAGTTATTATCGGCTGTAGGTAGATATGTACGGTTGGTGCCTTGCGCGGTGTGGGCCGGTAGGTAATTTCTAGGTTCTTACAGAGCCAGTGGCGGCGCAATGAATTTGCCAAAAGTGGGCGCTACAAATTCTGGTCGCCACAATTATATACAGCGGGTACCCAGCAAGCGTTGCAAGGCCACTTTAACCTCGGGGTCAACTAAACTGTTATGGTTCCATCCTAAGTCCCGGGAAACTACATTATAATGCAAGCGCCTGCACTATATAACATTATGTACAGCGGGTACCCGGCATAAGTCAGTCATGTGGTCTAAAGCACACTCGTTTTTTTCCTACACTAACTTGAATAAAAATTGGTTTTACATTTCTGTTATTAAAATAAAATAAATTCGAGTGCGGTTAACACGCGGTAGAAGCGAAACTTTACCAAAACAATCTCAACCAATGAAGAACCAAGGAGCCTTGAAAAAATCAAAATCAAAATCATTTATTGTACAAAATTTTCATTTAGTACAAAATAACTTATAGGTACCTATATCCTATTTCTTCCAGTTAACCTAACATGTTATACAGATATGAACACAAATGAAATATAAATATAAAAGTGGTGTAATACAAAGTGAATTTGTTTTAATTTATTATATAAACATAAATATAAAAACAGTTGTACCTATGTGAGGTTTTCACTTAATGTGTAATGAGACCTGTTCAGAAGGAATGTTTGTAGTGATGACTTAAATCTGAGTGTATCTTGTATATGTTTAATATCATGTGGAAGGTTGTTGTATACTTAAAAGTGAGGTCATATTCAAAGCGCAGTGAGTAGCCCAATGTGCGCAGATCTCGCGTCGTTTCCGTTTTATATCTCAACCAATAGGAGCCTTGATAGAAGTACAATGCTTCGCAGGTGCTGTACGCGTCATTTCCGTTTCATCCGAATTCCGAATCGCTAACGGGGCTAAGGAGATTTCACTTAAAAAATCGGCAGTACATCCTCTCTGCACACTTAATTGCATTTTGTGAGTACCAAATGTTACCTAAACCGACTGCGTATTGTATATAAGTGTGCCGGATGACCAACTGTTGGGGTTCAACCATCATGGAACCGAAATTTTTATCCGTGATTTGTTATTAATATTATTTTTTTTAAATTCACAAGCGTTATTTTTTAAAAGTCAGAGAATCAAAATTGAATAAATATTTTTTTTGTGAAAAATTAAATAATCTAACTCAACTTGAAAAAAAAACTGTTGTAGAACTATATTAGCAAACATCGTTTTATTTGAGTTGAAATTCAATTACACGCAAACAATCTTGCAGCCTTGCTTGATAAGAGGCGCAACAGTAATCATTTATACACACGGCGACTTAAATCATCATAGAGTGTTTAAAAAAGAAATCAAATGCAATCGATCTTACGTCGGTTATCGGATTATTATCCTTTCAACACTCGAATGGTAATTACATTGCCTACGAAATTTTTCGTCAAAATGGCACGATGGATCGGATCCGAAAAAATTATGTTTTATTCCAGATTAATTAACATATTTTCGAAGAGGCCAATAATTTGCCCTAGTTCAATAATTTCACCTGACCAGTGTTCTTTATTGCACGTGTTAGGCGTAATTCGCACGAGACTTTAAAAAACGCCGCGTTAAAACTCGGCGTTGGCGCTTTTATAACGTTCTCGATATGATTGTTCATACGAACGCTTAAAAATCACTCTTGTTTCGTTTCTCGCTTCAGTAAGACGTGAAAATGGTTTCTGTAAAATTAATAGCAATAGCGATTAGTGTTGCTAGAAGACGAAAAAGAAAACAAAAGGCATTCTGGTTCATCCTCTGAATGAACTGAGATACTCAAAAGGGCAGTTTATGACACTGTACGAAGAATTGAGGCAATACCCCGATAATTTTTTTAGTTATTTTCGAATGTCTATTACAACATTTGACGAAAGTGGGGCCTCGATAACACTTCAAGATACCAACATGCGTTTGGCGATACCACCTGTACAACGACTAGCTGTTACACTGAGTTGAATAAAACAATAGTTACAAAATTACAAAACAATTTAAATTTATTAAAACTTATGTAGTAAATTTAACAATCATCTGGAGATAAGTAAAATTCTTCTGGTGAACTTATATTGGTCAAATGGGCTCTGAACAGTTATTGGTCAGTGTTGGATGGATATGGAAAAATATTTGGGTTGAAAGTGGTAAAAAAGCTTTGTGCGGAGTGTGGCCTAGAACTTGGTGCAGTTGAATAGGCCACTTGCATCACATTTTTTTAATTTTTTTTCCGGTTTAGGCAAATATTCTAAGACATTCTGTTTTTTTTTTTTTTTTTATCGTATTTTTGAAACCCTGGAGATTTTTTGAAAATTTCAATCCGAAAAATCAGACCATTTTTTATAAACCGGAAATACGGGACATAATTTTATAGGTGTGAAAAAACGATAATTACATAGCCGAAAATCATTTTAAAAAAAAAGAACGTTTTCCACACGAATGGCACAGGAGAATAACGAGGCATACCAAAAATATTACATCTCATAAATATTTTTTTCCTTGATCCATCTTATTGATCATAAATCATTATAATGTACAGCGTATATATTACTAAATTCAATGTAATATACTTGTGCTTGTAAATTATAATAATAGTAAGAATATTATAAAATTTTATTTTGTTAAAATCAGCACCATAATCATTATTACTCTAAAACACGTACCAACATCTTCTTCACGTTCTGAAGAGAACCCCGTACATCTAAAATCTGTCAAAAAGTGAAATCAAATGATAAGTTCGCAGAGAACAAACAATAAATCTAGTGAACGAATTCAAAAATTCGCCTGAAATCAAAGTGATGCCATATAAAAAAAATAAATCAGTGTGGAATTTTTTAAAATTAATAGGAACATTTTCGGCGACGGAACATTTTCATGTAGTGACGTCATGAGCCCAAATAATGGATTTATTTATTTAAAAATAAAAACAACTGTACATTTCTAAACAATTTTACTAACATTTTCTTAATCTTAGTAAAAAGATCTATCCACATGATTTTTTCCAAGTCGTTATGAAATCCATGCAAGTGGCCTATTGGCGGGGCGATATCGACAATAGGCCACTTGCATGGATTTCATAACGACTTGGAAAAAATAATGTGGATAGATCTTTTTACTAAGATTAAGAAAATGTTGGTAAAATTGTTTAGAAATGTACAGTTTTTGTTATTTTTAAATAAATAAATCCATTATTTAGGCTCGTGACGTCACTACATGAAAATGTCCCGTCTCCGAAAATGTTCCTATTATTTTTTTAAAATTCCACACTGATTTATTTTTTTATATGGCATCACTTTGATTTCAGGCGAATTTTTGAATTCGTTCACTAGATTTATTGTTTGTTCTCTGCGAACTTATCATTTGGTTTCACTTTTTGACAGATGCTCTGAAGAGAACCCCGTACTTTTAATGATCTACGGGGTTCTCTTCAGAACGTGCAGATGATGTCGGTACGTGTTTTAGAGGTATAATGATTATGGTGCTGATTTTAACAAAATTAAATTTTATAATATTCTTATTATTATTATAATTTACAAGTACAAGTATATTACATTGAATTTAGTAATATAGACGCTGTTCATTATAATGATTTATGGTCAATAAGATGGATCAAAGAAAAAAATATTTATGAGATGTAATATTTTTGGTATGCCTCGTTATTCTCCTGTGCCATTCGTGTGGAAAACGTTATTTTTTTTTAAATGATTTTCGGCTATGTAATAATCGTTTTTTCACACCTATAAAATTATGTCCCGTCTTTCCGGTTTATAAAAAATGGTCTGATTTATCGGATTGAAATTTTCAAAAAATCCCCAGGGTTTCAAAAATACGATTAAAAAAAAAATAAAAATACAGAATATCTTAGAATATTTGCCTAAACCGGAAAAAAATTTAAAAAAATTTGATGCAAGTGGCCTATTATCTAGAATCCTAATTACTTTAGATGGATGTACAGGATTAATGAATGAAGATAGACGCACCGGCGCTGTTTTACCGCTCGTGTGAATAATAATACGAAGTTTCATATGATCTATTCCCTTTAACGCCCAACGCCCAGCGCTCAAAATGCAACACTGCTCGATAAAAAAGCGTCGCGTTTTAAAAGCGCTGACGTATGAACATATACTTGGAAATGCATTTGTTCTATTTGAACGCTTTTTTAACGGACGTTAAAAAAGCTCCCTTGAGAATGAGGCCTAACGAAAATCACTACAGAAGTTTTTCTATCGAAATACTTCAATGCAACTGTACCAAGAGCAGCTTGATCTTAAGTTGTTTGAAAGGAGAAACTATGATTTGCATTTGCTTTAGTAAAGACTTATTATTTCGCAGAATTTGAACAATTCATTAAATTTCAAATTGAAGTTCTTTTCGAGCTCCGTTTTATTTTATCATAGACCGGATTTTTTTCAGTACTTACTTAGATAATAATAGAATACGCCGCAGTCAAACACACTAATAAAACCATTCGCAAATAATAATGTGGCGTTGCAGTAAATTAAAGGGCTGAATACGTAATGAAGATGAGCCTCTATTTTTGCATTAAAATTACTACAGCTTGTTGTTGTTGTTGACGACAAATTGTTGTCGTTGATGTACAAATCTACTTAAGGTTGCCGTAAATTGGACAGTGTTGGACACATCCGAAACAATTTCGTAATCGAAACATTCATCATCAAACATAAGTAACAGAAAAATGTTTCGAAGAATAATCACAAAAATGGAGCACATTTTTTCAATAAATCGTCAGTGGTTTTTTCCCGGCATCGACACACCAATTCGAAATCATTTTTCTGAATTACGTCACTTTCTCGTAGTAAAATAGTTATAAATGAATTCTTCAGAGTTATATAGCCATCAGCCATTATGAAAATGATGTTGACTTGACCTTGAAACTCCAGATTAATCGCTTACACATGTAAACGGCCGGTCAGTGGCTGAGTTGGCATCGCATTTGAGTTCCACACAGGCGTCGCGTGTTCGATTCCTCGGCTGGCTAAGTCTCCATCATGACACAAGCAACATTTTCCGCTTACTGTGGTTGTAGTAGGAGATTTTCAAGTATTGTCAGGTTATTAGTAACCCAGGAATGTTTGACTTTTTTTTAAAAAAAATCAAAGTGTGCAATTCACACGTGGTAGAAGTGAAACCTTAGAAAACTAAAGTAGAAAAGAGCGCGAGGTGGCTACGAAACACCGCACACAGAAGATACCGATCATACTATCTCATTCTCTCGTAGGCTAAATTCTGTAGATGTATGTGTTTATCTTTTTAGTGTCGCTATTTTTTGTTTAATCGAGTTTAAGAAGTTTTTACTTTAAAAAAAAAGTACATAACTTTTTTCCCACTGTATTATTTTAATGAAAACAGTGGTAGCTCTTGACTGTTTTTCAAACACAATATTATGGATATTGTTTTATTAAAAAATATATTTCATTTTCGTCAAAAGTTCTTTGTTTTTGATTTATTCAGTACTGCCGCCGAATATATATACTCGTACTTATATATTCGGTGGCAGTACTGAATAAATCAGAAAATCAAAAACAAAGAGCTTTTGGTTATTAATATAATTTTCACCACTGTAAAACGCTAAAAACTCAAGAGCCACACTGAATAAAAGTGTTTTTATTATCTATTTCATTCGCATGGATTTAAACCGACGATTTTTAACGGATGTCTAGGTTATCCCACCATTAATATTAGGAGAGTGATTGCGCTAGTTCTCTACAAAGTCGCTATCACAGATTGCACGAACAATGGTGGTTCGTTAGCAAACACCTATGTTATTATGTACAGGAATTACGGGACCCATCCGATAGACTTTAACTAGTGATTCCCGTGTTTAATTCGTGTAAAAGACGTAGACGTCATTTTGGTTTCCGGTGACGTCGTTCGCAGTAGAAGATAATATGAATAAATTTCATTGAAATATGAAAGAGAAAAGCTGGGAATTGAACCCTGGTCTTCTTGAAGAGGAGAGAACTTTAATAATAATTAGTATTTTATCATGATTTTCCCCGTATTTGTTCGCCCTGGTCTTTGTACTTCAGGGTAGAGACGAGATCAAAAGCGACTTGTTTACAATTTGAACTTTGCACTTCTTGCCATAGCTATTTTCGTTCCAGCTTCTTTTTTATTGGTTTTGTTCCTTTCGTTCTCATAATAAATAATAAACTGCTTTTGCAAACGTTTGTTTACATCAGAGTGTTTGTAAACATTTATGGTATTTTTTATGTCGGATACTAACTTTATAATATTGTAATATGATAAAACTTTCTTCTACGAATTGTGCTACTTTATTGCTTACATCTCTGTATACTTTTCAACAAAATTTGTTTTTTTAAATACATTATAGGTACTTTGAATTTTTTTACCTATGTGTTGCGCAGTATTAGTCGCATTTTTTTCATCTTCTCATGTCCTCCTGTTGTTTTAATTTATAAAGTTTGAACCATTTTGACAAGGTACCCAAATAACTATTCATCTTACCAATTGCTTTCTTATACTTATTTATCTTCTGCGTTATAATACAGTGCTTTGCCTGTAGTTTGTTATTTTTATGTAGGTACTGTCATTGTACATCTCAATTAATTGTTTTTGTTATTGTTTTATGTTCACTTAAGCATGTACTATACCACTTGCGTATAGGGAGGTACCAAACTGAATTTTCACTTGGATTTTATAAAAAAAATCTTGTCCCTAAATTTGAAGCGTAAAAATAAACATGTTTTAAATAAATACCATCATCATCATCATCATGATCTTCTTCCCCTTATCCTATTCGGGTAGGGGACCCATTGCATCGACAAGGCTCCTCCATGTGTCCCTGTCTTGTGCTGATTGTTCGGCCTCTGTCCATGGTAGCCCCATCCTCTCCTCACACAGTTTCTGGAGTTACCTCGCCCAACTGGGTCTGTATTTTAAATAAATACCAATTCTACTTTTGCCACTATCTTCTAACCAATGTGATATCCATAGTAAAGAAGAATTAAATGGCATCGGAACAGTATCGTGCAGTAAAATTCATTGTATTAATGGTTTTGCGCACTAGCGATGTGTAGGTTCGCTGGAGTGGGCTCTTAAACTCGGATTCTTCGCGGGAGCGGATTCTACTCCTACTCCTTTTTTAAATCGACTACTCCAAGAGAATCCGGTCCAGGACTCGAGTCGGGAGCAGGTCCCGGGTTCGAGTTCTTTTGCGGGTTTCGGCTCCGAGTTCCGGCTCCAGCCGAACCCGTGCGTCTCCGAGTTCAGGAAACCGGGACCTGCTCCAACAACTCGAGTACTTTTAAAAGGAAACACGTCGCGCAGGCCTCCGGCAAAATGCAGAACATACCCATCACTAGTGCGCGCGTAATGCGACGCAAGAATAGGGGAACTTTAAAAAAAAATTATAGATTTTGAAATAATTGCCAATTAAAGTTGCTCGAGTGAAGGGATCCTAAGAGATCGTCTTCGGCCTGGCGTAGCAAACTAAAATTTATGATGTATTGTTTTATGTTTTTCTACGCTTTATTAATTTAATGCTTTAAAATTTAGAACATGTCAGCATTTAAACTGTTTATTATACTCGTAGTACAGCTATTACGAGAAACTGACACTCAGAATCGATAAGTGCATTGCTGGAAAAATTGTGACGATGTTGGCTTAGCCAGGTACTGAAAAAGGTATGAAACGTTTTAATTGGAAATCTGATGACATATGATGAATGATAAAGACATTTCAAAAACAAAATCCTGATTCCGCACCCTTCAAACACAATTGAATACCACAAGGTACATTAATGTGCGAATTAATGTGAACACAAGCGTAGAATTAGAAAAAATAATATATATTCTTTATTGAAGAAAAAATACAGAAACAATTACAATTATTGTTTTTTTTTAATACGAAGTCTCCTACCTTAACTTTTATAACTTCTTGTACACGGTTTGGCATAGAATCAACAATTTTCTTTACAATTTTCTGATATTTGCGTGTTTCTAAATTACTGCCTCAATCAGATTTGTTTTTGTTGTGCTTGTCTTGCTTTAACTATAGCCCACCGATTTTCAATTGGATTAGGATCCGGAAAGTTACCTGGCTATAAACGTATGCAATTTTTTTTTTCTTTGAAATATTAACAATCTTTGTGCATTTAACAGAAATATTCATCTTTAAAAATAAGAAACAAAAAGCTTTAGTTAAGTTTACCTCTGCAAAAAACTGTAATTCTAAAAAATTACAAAATTTAACGCATCTGTAGCTTAATGTGTCTCGTAACTCACTGAATGATGGAACACAAACACAAAATGGCCGCTATTACAATATGCTACATAAAACTGCAAAAACAAGTGTAATTGTGCTAATTATCACGTGTTCACATTAATTCGCACAGTACTGTACCTACACATTATACCATTCTGCATCTGCAACTCGTTTAAGAGTAATTAAGTTCCATATGTAATAATTAATAACGCCAATTTTGACATCAGTAGCTAAATGATACGTCATAAATAAGTAGTAATCAAAAACACTTTGGGAGCATGCCGATATTTATCGGGGCATAATGTCTCAGATGACAGGTTTAAAAATAGGCACTGTGTGAGTGGAGACGTCATATAGTCCGAGACCATTTTAACGAATGTCCGTGAGGATTTGTCATTCAACTGATATAAGGGGACCGCAATCCATCATGTTTATATTAACTAGCCACTAAAAACATGAAGGCACAGTGATGCACTGGTCCAAGTTGAAAGCGTCGTCGATGGAAAAGGGCTTATAAGATTACTTGCAGAATTCCGGAAACATGTCACAGATTTTCCAAGCGTCATTAGATTTAAGCCCTTCCAAGAATATAGCAGATGAATTTTCGCCAAACGATTTGAGCTCCACAAGATTATGATTAACACTGAAATCAGTAAATATGCCAGTTCATTTTGGCAACATCACAGGGGAAAAATAAAACTGTTACGAATTTAAAATTGGATATATTTTTTGGGGCTCCTTGACAATTGATCAGACAACAATTGGCCCACAGTTGACTTCCCGGACAGTTGATCCGACTGCCAATTGATCTCTTTGACAGTTGATCTTCTAAAAGATTATTTCTTCAGGTATGTATGCGTAGGGGGTATACCAACCAAAGTCGATATACTTGTACCAGCAGGCGTCTTGAGTGGAAATCAGCTTTACCTACAAATATTTTTACTAACAATAATTCCAAGTCTTGAAGGAGCTTGCGGTGAGCAAGAAGTATATGGGCTAATAACAAAATTGTTTATATGTTTTTTTTGTTTGTACCTTTGATTGGATGCTCTGCTTACCCCTTTGGGGACACTTAATTATATTGAATGTAAGTTGATATATCGTATTTCCTAAACCGATTGCACATATAAGTATGGCGTATTTTGTTATTTGGCCGTATAGCTCCACCGCATGCTCCTCCTAGACGACTCGGAATTACTGTTAGTAAAAATAATTTCTCAAGCATACTTATTTGAAGAAATGATCTTTTAGGGGATCAACTGTCTGAGGGATAAATTGACAGAGGTATTAGCTATCCGGGAGGTCAAATGTTGTACGGATCAACTGTCGGGAGGGGTCAGGGGTGTTCCCACTCCGCCTCTTCCATCTCTCCCCCTCCCCCCCCCTCTCTCCGCCCTCCCTCCCCTTCCCCCCTTCCCCCCTTCCCCCCTTCCCCCCTTCCCCCCTTCCCCCCCTTCCCCACTTCCCCCCTTCCCCACTTCCCCCCTTCCACCCCCCTCCACCCCTGCTCCCCCCCCTCTCCCTTCTCTCCCTCCCTCCCGCTTTCCATACATTCAGTTTTCAAACCTCGCGTGCCACCAATAGCATTTTTTTTATATAAATTTCATAATGCCAGAGCTCGCCGGAAGTTTTATAAAAACCTTGTACCGACAATAACGAACACACAAAAAAAAGAATTATCCAATTTGGTGCAGTCGTTCGAAAGATATGCGCTTAGCAACACATTCAGCGATTCATTTTTATATATAAGATATTAAAAAAAATGGTGTGATGCACTAAAATCATAAGCCGCTCATTTCACTAGGAAATTTCTGTATCGAGATCATTTATCAGAAAGGTGGAGGTTTTTATAAGAAAAAAGGTCGAAAGTAGATTGTAAACCTCAATTTTGTGACAAATTTGATGAAAAATACAAGAAAAATACTTAATTGACAAATTCATTCAAAATTATTCACTATGGAATAGACTTGTGTTTTTATGTTGTAGCTCTAAGTGGGGAGATCGTCAGGGATAATTAGGTGTAAGTTCCTTCTGAAGTAAATAGTAGGTACCTAATTGATTTAGGAAATACATCATGTTCGCAGTATTTATTGTATCAGTTCAGTTTCAGTGCCGGCAACCCGGGCGTTTATTTAGTTTCATTGTTATTTACATTGTTTTCTTTTCTTTTATCCGCCTTACTAGACAAAGTCTGTTCCGAGGCGAGTAAATCACATATTATGTTTGTTCCAAAAGAAATGTGTGTATTTAAACAAATATATGTATGTATGTAAAAAGATAAAAAAGATAAATTATATGTTGGTATATTAAATATTTACATACATACTTTGTTTTTTAGATAAAAGTAAATTAAAATTTTGTGACAGTTGAATATAGCGGTTACATAATAGAAGTAATAATTAATAATTAATCATAATAATTAATATTGCAAAATTGCAGTTTCTCGTATTTGTTTTATTTGAATATTATATAATTTCGTGAGAACTTGTATGAAATGTTATTTATTTAGAATATTTTGAATGTCTGTTCTTTCCTTTTCATTAAACCATATTACAAATATATGTATATTCGAGTCATTCTTGAGGTTGGTTTGAAAAAACTTGTATTAATAAGGTAAGTATCGACCCAAGAGGTTTCAAGGTATCTCGTGAATTTCGGCCTTATATTAATATTAATTTGATTGATTAAAAATGATAAAATTACACTATTACAAAATCAAAAACCCCTTTTCTGAACCTACTTAACATACCTTCCATCATCGTATTAAAATACTTTGATAAAAAAAGTATTAATTTAAGTCTGGAGGAAATATTATTCCTCCAAACTTTAAAGTGATCTTCACATGAAAAAAATAGTAGAAAAGCTGTGCAGAAATTTTAATCTAAAAAAAAGCAACCAAAATACCACTCCTTTACATAATCTCATATATAGTGTCTGAACATCCTGCCACGAGTATAATTTTCGATCAAATCCCAATAAACATGATTATGTTCCGGAGGCGACGCGACGGGAGCACGGACGCGGGCGCGAATCCTTGAAGTCAGTACTCACGCTCGTTCATGTTCAATGGTATTACGCTCATTTGATGTTTCAACATATGTACCGATTCGTTCGATGCTCGATGCGAAAAAGATTCAAGGACCGTAATTCCATGTTCGAAAACAATGTAAAGTGCTTCAAGTATAAGTTCGCGAAAAGGGAGAACGATATCCAGTGGCGGCTCGAGCACAATTTCGAGAGTATATATATATATATGTATTTGTACGATAATTTACCATAACCATTGGAGTGCTTTTTGTCACAATATGACACTGTTTAATATACCTCGGATTGCTTTGCTGCTAATTTTGGAAAATTTTCCCTCATTTGCGAGTAATTAAATAAAAGTTTTTTTTTAATTTGTCTTTATTAATTGCATAAATATTATGGTTACATTAATTAATGGTTACATAAATATATATATATATATATATATTTTTTTTTTTAAATGATCTGATAATCTACAAAAGATAGGTGAATTCATTGGCTAAATACAAATATAATCAGTTTGTATGTCTATGTTTTTTTATTGTGGGTGGAAAATATTCTAAATAATTACCTAAAAATTTCTAGCAAACGGAGAATAAAAAATTTAAATTGGGCTGTCGCTCCAGTGGTTAACCACGGGCGTAGTCAGGTTTTAGTTTCGGGGAGGGTTCAAGAAAATAAAAGACTTTGAATTTTTGAATTTGCTTTGAACATTTTTATTTTCTATGTAACTACTTAATTTTTTTTTTTTTAATAAAATAAAGTAATAAATGTGTATAGAAAATAAAACCTTTCAAAACAAAATACATAATAAAAGTTAGTAGTACATGTTAAAACATTTTAAGCAGTCAAATTATTCTAATAATCACATTTATGCTGACTGACTGTAACACTAATCACAATACACTAACACCTGTCTGTAACACTAATCCTGATATATGTTTATTTAACACTTGTTGCAAAGTAAAATAATAATTTCAAAGTACGTATACACTTACCACTGATTAGAAACGGAAATTAGAAACGGAATTCCAAAAAAAAATCAACCGCATTCATTGAAAAAACGGATCTTAAAAGTTAAATTATTTTATTTCTTTCAGAGGTTCCCATTTATCTTTTTAGATACATAATATCATAATATCATTTTGAGATGTCAGTGTTACAAATAACATTCTCTTAACTCTCCTTATTTTAATATTATTGATGTTGATATTTTCACTTTTCGGGGGGGGTTTGAACCACTAAAACCCCCCCCCTGGCTACGCCCATGGGTTAAACTCATTATTATTGAGAACATTCAAAATACCAACTCCTGTATGTGTCACTGTTTTATGTTCTCAATTCTAATGTCTAAAGTCTTAGGAAATTAATTCATAATACATAAATTTTTTCGAATAAACATTTATTTTTCTCACCAAAATATTATTGGAAAAGGCACGTCCTTAGAGGATAGGTATATGTATATATGAATATGAAGCTTAATTAAAAAAAATGAGTGAAGTAACGACTGAAGTAAAACTTCACTAACTTAGATCTCGATACCGACCCGATCACATTTTTTTCATAACGCTCTCGTCATGCATTCACCAGCTTACTCCCCAAGTCAAGCGTGCGTAAAGAAGTTTTACTTCAAAAATTTATTTATACGCGGTAGAGGTGAAACTTTACCAAAATAATCTCAACCAGTACGTCAAAAGTGAATTCATAATCAAACCGACCAATGAGCGCAGACCAGCGTAAGTTCCGTTTCATATCTCAACCAATAAGAGCTTTTAAAAGTGACATCATAATCAAAGCGGTCAATGAGCGCAGTTGATGCGACGCAGGTGCAATAATCGTCTTTTCTGTTTCATCCAAAAAATAAATTTAATCCAACCAACTTTGGTTTAGAGCGCCTTTGAGGTAAATTTTCCACAAGAACGGCGCTCTAGAAATAATCCGAACAATATTATTATTTTAATAACAGAATATGTATGACTATAATACCTCTAACGCAAATCCCGATCCGTGCATACTTCACATCCTTCAATTTGAACGAAAACAAACGTCCAATTATCCACGAGGGGATGAGTAGATATAAACCCCCGGTAATGATACTAATACACATGCCCGGATTCGCGAAATCCCTAAGAAACGGCTTCAGTACGAATCAAAAATATAAATTACAAGGATGAATGATAAAATGATGGTCTCAATAGGAATCAATACAAAAATCTCAACAAAGAAGCAATTAATGAAAATTCATCTTCGTTTGCATAACGCAAGGCTTGGGATTGAACTTTGTTAGCCCATTTCTCCGGCTCTATGGGGCCGAATATGCTGAAATTTGGGATTCTAGATAAAGAATATGGTCTGATTATGATTCCAAAAGGAAGCATTTGATGAAAATTCATCATTTTTGTGAACAAAATGCAAAGCTTGGGGTCTAACTTTGAAAACGGTTTTCTCCAGCTTTGTGGGGCCGAATCGGCTGAAATGTTAATACTTTTATGTTAAGAATTCATTTTTTGAATATAAGGCACAGAAAAAATCTATGTACGTTTCTGAAATATGAAGTGGGGTCTGTTCCCACCGTGTCCCCCTGAGAAGAACCGCCACTGGCGATGTCGTCTATAATAACGGTAGTGGGTGGCCAGATTAAAATATAAAGATAGAGGGTTCATATTTACGCCACCGCTAGGCATTTTGTGTCAAGCTGATCGAGCACGTGGACACAACGACGAGCATGGTGTTACGTCAAGATATTCGTTCGAGCGAAACCGTCGAGCAAGAACACATGTGTGTACGTAGCATTAAGGTTTACAACAGAGCGAGGAGCGAGGAAATGTAACAGGCGAACTGCATTACTGCCTACGACGATTGCAATTCAGAAAGAATTGCAGTCATTTTTCCTATTTTATAAAAGCTTGATATTTGAAGACACCTCGTGGGACATTTAACCCCTCAGGCTAATTTGTTCGCTTTTAAGAATAGCTCTCATAAGTCTCATGGAAATCGTTGTATCCCCCTTTAACTGTTATGATGATAAATTATATCTAAATGGTGTCAGAAAGAGAAAATACCACGCTTTATATTCGAGTCAGAAGTTAACCACATTATAATTAAATTGTGCACCACCATGAAACCAAAGGTTCCGACCGCAATTTTAAGAAAAATTTGTTAAACTTCCAGAATTTTTAATTAATTTTTTTTTATTAATATATTTATTTATCCATGCCTTGAAGGCTTTTACATATATTATTATAGATACATAAGTTGTTCAGGAATATAATAATAAGCTTATGGTATAAAACAAAATAAACTAAACATTATAAGCAGGTAAAATATGTAGTTTCATAATCACAATTTCACAGTAAGAGTAGATGAAAGTTGTTATGGGGGAATGTATAGTTACTTTTTTGATATTATTATGATTAAATTAAATTAAATTAATTTTTCAAAAGAAGCAAACACATTGTGACTTGACATTTTAAATAAATAAAAAGAAAAAACTTTTTTTACGTCACTTTATTGATATTTCTTCCGTCTACCGGTTTCGGTACCTCCGTACCATCATCAGGACTGAATATAAAATACTGACAAATACAGGGAAATATACATATATATATACAAATTGTAAAAGAAAGAGACAGTAAATTAGAGCGGGACAGTGCGTCAGTTGTGGGAGGGAAGTGGGGGAGGAGCGAGTGGGATAACGGGAAACATACTTATAATAGGGCTGAATGTTAAATTAAGTTGATTATTAATGATTTCAGCCTTTGCATTAACTGATTTTTTTTATTTCTAAAGCTTCTAAGTTATTTAGTCTTAAGCCTATCCCATTTTTGTGTAGGACTTTAATACCCGTATCCCGGTTAAAAGTATGATCTTTATTAATTAGGTGCTCTGCGAATTCTGAAAACCCTGAACTGGTTAGGCACCCACATGAATAACCACAAAGTTATATCTACATTCAAAAGTATAGGAATATAAGTCTTTAATGAAAGTTAGTTATTTAATTATAATTACAAAAATAAATACAAAAAGATTGTTGGTAAGTTTGTTTATAATTAGCAACCTTTATTATGCATAATATATAGGAGGTATTTTGCGGATCATAGCTTACAGTTTGGCAATTAAGTGTAGAAAATAAATGATGGCGCTGCGATCGTTTTCTAGTATTAAATAGCAACACCAAGATGGCTCATAAGACAAAGAATGTATGTTTTAAAAAAACACTTCTGGCAAAATGCATATTTCATAGCGTATTTGTATTTTCAAAAAATTTGCACAAAAAACTGTAATTTAATAAAAGCAGAATAAAACAAAACAAGTTTTAAGTGGGCGTTTATTTCGATATAAAAACGTAGATACTTAAAAATTTAAGTCTGTTAATTCAACACCCGACATGTAATTATTGTCTTTGTCCTCGTGTGATTCTTCTTCTTCCGTATCTTCATCTTCATCTAAACGCAGTTCATCGATATCATCATATATAGTACTGCCTCGTGCATAATATTCTGCCTCAATTTTCATCACGTGTTTGCAACAATTTTTCCAATCGTCAGCACTTATGCTATTACATATTATTATTATTATGCCCATTTTCCGTTTTCCCAGTGTTTCAAATTTTCCACCTGCCTTTTCCCCCTTCCTTGACGATTCGTCTTACCGTTGTTTCAGATTTACCTGTATGTGAAAAACATCATTAAAATTATTATTATAGAAGGTAGTTTTAAAAACACACACTAGATAATATTCACTTAGAAAGAAAAAAAGAGAAAACGAGAAAACGAGAAAAAGTAACTTTTCTACGAGTTTAAAGAAGTTGCATATTATTTTTTTTTTATTGAGTTATTCCCTTTCCCCTGTGGCCGCATATTAACTGTTAAATCGAAATGTCAAATTCGAATTTTTTAATATAACCTCAAATCAGATTGTAATGGTTACTATCGCTCGAAAATTGGCATAAATCTTGTAATACTAATGAAATTTATTAAACAAACTATACTACGTACCAGGCATTTCTGCAGTTCGTTTGTAAACATCTTCTAAATCAGATAGAAGCTTCTTCGCGTGACACTCGGCTAGGCAGCGTTGAAAAACGCAGAATATAACCCCTCTTGCATCACTATGTAATGGTTTATTCATTTTAATTAAATTCAGGCAAACAATGAATAAAAATATTATCAAATCAGCGATCTTCTACTCAGATTTAAGACAATAAATCAACTCGAACATGCGATAACATGACAGCCATAGGAAACGTCATATAATTCGGTGCTGCCATAGTAATGAAAACGTTTAGTTCCAATTTATTTAATTTCTACACTTTCTTGCCAAACTATACTTAATTTAACATAACAGTATTTTATCACCTTTTTAAAACAGTTTTTATTTTACGGATACATTCAGAAATATTCCATTTATTTGGATTTTATTGCAATGCAGAAATTTTCTAATCTTCTGAAAGCTTATGCCCGAGAGCCGAGGGTTAAAGAAATTAAATATGATGACAAACAAGCAACAACATTCTGAGTTAATCTTACCTAACCCAACCCAACTCAACCTACCTAACTTATTATTTTATCGCAGTATTCTGTTTTTTCATGTTCGTTTTTATCCAGTACCTAACCACTTTTATAAAGTGTTATCAGACGTGTACCCGGCGTTGCTCGGGGTTATGAATGGATTGGAGTACCTAAAGTTTTGCAGATGTAAATTCTAGTGTAACTGAAAATTGGGTACGTTTTTAAGATCGAAATAAAATGTTTATAAAATATTATTGATAGTTTAATTTGATGTTAATTAATTAATGTTTCATTTGATCGTGCCATGTCTTCTTCGGGCGTCCTCGGTTACTTCTACCATTAACGTCATACTATCTCCTTACACCCGTTTCTTCGTTCATCAAATACACCAAATTTACCACACGTAAGTATTTGATTAATTCGATCGTGCCAAATCTTTCTAGGGCGTTATTTAACAATTCCATTCCACGTAACACATTCTCCGATTACTCATTCTTCATACATCATTTACGCCTAATTATATCAAACATAACAATTCGTTTCTCTTGGTCGTACCATGTCTTCCTCGGCTTCACCGATTTCATCTACCATTGACTTTCACTCACAAGTTCTCGTTACATCCCCTTCTTAAGTCATAAGTCATCACGGACGCATCATTTTACCAAACATAGTGTATGTATTTGTTTCGCTTGATCGTGCCATGTCTTTCTCAGGCATCCCTAATCTCTTCTGCCATTATTTTCCACATCATACAGCGTTTTCTTCGTTCATCACGTACGCCTCATTTTATCACACATTAGTATTTGATTAACTTGCCATATGTCTTCCTTGGGCGTCCTCTGCTTCTTCTACCATTCACTTCTACAATATACTTTCTCCTTGTACCCCTTTCATCGTTCATCACGTACGCCTCGTTTTAAATTAAATTTATAATTTAATTCATGTCTGGCTCGGGTGTCATTACTTTTTCGACCATTCACTGCATTTAGTATCATGACACCTGCATTGTTACAAATAAAAAAACTATATTATACTCATTTTAATTCGATTCCAAATCTCATTCCAGTACAGCAATAAATCGCTAAGCATTTCTCCGATCGGGTGTCTTCGATTTTTTTCTACCGTTTACTATAGTGTAACATTTTATTACTGCTAAAAACCACTTTACTCGACTTTAATTCGACTCCGTATCTTATTTCAGTGCAAAGGTAATGAGTTAAGCCTTCCTCGGGAATCCCCGACTTTTTCCATCTTTCTCTTTCGTAAACCGCGTTTTAGAATAAAAAAACTATATTAAGTCGATTTTTAATTCGACCGTGTATCTCATTCCAGTGCAGTGTTAAGTTTTCCCAACTTTTTTTCCATTGGAATTGGATTGAAAAGGGTGTAGGGTAGTTTTTCGAAATCTCATGAAAAGAGTGAACTTCTTCGTATTTTGAAAGTCAATTACTTATGCAAAATTCATCAATTTCGAAATAAAACTTTAGATTTTCATGAAAAACAAAACCAAACCGGGATACGCCTAGATATTAAAAAAAAAACGAGTGTGCTTTAGACCACACGACTGAAGTAAAACTTCTTTAGCTCCACCTATAATCTATATGATAGGAAGAGATAAATAAAATGTACACTGCGCGCACTGCTCTGTCTTGCTCCTACGGTGTGATACAGACAAAGGCCTGCACTGTGTCTTAGATATACGAAACGTAACTCGCTATTAGAGAAAGAGAGAAAGAAAATGTGTGCTCGCTTCTCTTTCTCTCTTGCCCCTACTGTAATACGAAACGTAACTCTCTCTCTCTTTCTATCTTCACTAACTTATATCTCTCTCTCAACTCCGTTCGCCTCACTTTTCGTAACGCTCTCGTCACGCAATCACCAATTTACTCACCAAGTCAGCGTGCGTAAAGAAGTTCTACTTCAATAATATATAGCCGGAGTCCCCGGCGTTGCCCAGGCTTTATGCGAAGTTTTTCAAAATCAGATTTAGACAGTAATTTTCCTCTTCCAGTAAACTTGCTAAATTTCATCAAAAATAATCAAATTATGCTTTAAGATAGTGGGAAAAGAGGATGGGGGTAGTTTTTTTGAAATCTCATGTAATGACCTTTCTCTTTTTGTTTTGAAGGTCAAGCGTGCAAAATTTCAACAACCTCGGAATAAATTTGTAGATATTACACAAATCACATCCTCGCCGCCCACCCACCCGCCACAAAGTCACTAACGGACAATCAACTTTATGAATTAGATTAAAAACAAATATATTATTTTTAACTTTAAGAGTAAAAATCAAATTTTAATATTTAATTAAATGAATACAATATTCGCGAAACTCAATCGAAAATCTGGAAACAGAAAAATCAGAAAAAAGATATTGGCACCTCTGGGACTCGAATCCAGAGGTGCCAATATTTTTTCCTGATTTTTCTATTTTCAGATTTTTGATTGAGTTTTGCTAATCTTGTCTTCATTTAATTAAAAAAATTCTGTGCTCCAAAATAGATAAATGAATTTATTTTGTAAATCTAAGAGTTAAAAATTTGAGAATATTAATTTTCACTTTTTTTGTTAATAAAGCGTTTTGCACGCCGAGTGCATTTAGCTTTTAAAAAATCACAGATTTAATATTTAGTTCGAGAGAGATTCTAAGGTGTAAAGTTTCAAAAAAGGGATCAATTTAAACTTTTTTTCAAGAACACACTAAAAAAAATTGGAGGAAGACATTTTTTCCGGACTCTTCGTTGCTCGCGATGGTTTTGAATGTATCGCATCAGATAACCTAGGTTTCGTGTAGGTCTATCACTATACTTTCATTCCCTTGCAAAGAAATTAACAAATGAATATAGGGTCAACCGCTTGGCGCTACAAAATCATCAATCTCAACAACGCCCTTGCGGCAAGCAGCGATAAAAACGTCCGTCAACGTGCCAACCAACCTCAATGCAGTTAAATTGTTACAATTAATTGATTTACTATACCGCCTGTAATTTCGTTACGGCGCACAGTGGTTCCAAAAACCCCGAAAGTTGGAAACAATTCACAGAGAGGATTTACGGGGATAAAAAGTGATAGTATCTACTTTTCGGTATTGGGTAAAAAATAAATTAAAATTTTATTAACAAAAAAAATTAAATAAACAAAAAACAAAATTTCCATGCAAAAATAAATGCCGAGAAAAGTTTAATTTTGCTTTTTAACATTCTGATGCAGACGATGAACAATCATCATCGTAGGTGCTAAAGATATTTGAAGAAGGAATTATTATACTTTCTTAAACTTCCGAAAACTTCCTTAGGAAAACGATTTAATTGTTTTTTGGGAGTCGCCTGTAACTAGATATGACAGGGTCGGATGTAACTAACATTAAATTAAAACATCCGCATAACATTTCTCACGAGAACCTTTTCTAGAGCAGTTCTCGCGATATTTTCTTAAATCTTTGTTCCGAGCTTCCTGAGCCTCTTCTGATAGTAATTAAAATTATAATTAATCAGGCGGCAATATCCGGTGGACGATGGGCAAGGATTCTGCCGCACTACGTTTGTATTGTCAGTTCCCGTATCCTAATTGTATAGATACGATTTGAAGATGTAAAAACGCTAGAATCACCCGCATCCGCGTTCCAATGAAAATCTGTTTGTAGGAACTTTGTCCTGACCTGCCATCAAAGCCTTACTTTGAAATCAAGAGCAAATTGTTTGAGCGCTTACTTTTAAACCACAAATGACTTTTTTGGCACATTGATCACACATTTAGAAGTGTGATTCAAAAGAGCTTGAACAACTGTACTTTTGCAGATGTGGGAGTGATTGTTTATATCTTCTTTTTTTGAATAGCAACCTCTTTTTGCCTCAAGTACTATATTGTACGGTGGCCTTTCAGGATTTTTGGATCTTATGAAACTGTACTGGTGCTTGGAAAGCTTGGATTCCACCATAGTTGAAAGGGTTTTTTATTTTTAGAGTTGGTTTTAATAGTTAAAATAATTGTCAAAGTTTTTATTTTTCAAGATCCCCCGAAAACTACCGTATGTATGGTGAATTGTGTGACGTCATCACTCCTGAAAAATTACTATAGGATCGGGCAATCAGCTGATCAACTGCCGCCATTTTGAATTCCGTTGTTCGAAGTATTCTCCCTAGAAGTAGCATTACTATTTTTTTGTGCAGTAGTTTTTCAATATTTTCAATAATAGAGATAAACTAATAAGAGATATCTTTATTTTTAAGATATAGATATCTTTATATCTTATAATAAGAGATATCTTTATTTTTTACACATTATTTAGGCCTAAATAATGTTTCAATAAACACAACTACTAAATCTCTATAAATAGTATGTAAATAAACGAATAAATTAATACGATGGCTTGTGTCATATCATACATTTCCATACAATGATTTTACGGTGACGTCACAACACGTCGAACAATGACGTCACCACAAAAATTTTAATAATGCCAACTTGACGGCGTGTTTTTACGACCCGATTAAAAATGGACTTAGTATAATATTTTTTTAAAAACTCTGCGTTTAATATCATTAAATAAAACTTATATATTCAGAATCAGCGTTTATTGGTCTTTATGAATATATTTTTTAAAGCCTTAATATTTTTCACTGGTGTTCCTTTTTGCATGGTAGTAATGATAGTAACAGTTTATCATTACTGTACCTAGTGGTACCTGTGAGAACAATTAAATGTCATAGCCCTGGTGAAAAAAAGGTCGGGAACCATTGGTCATTTTTGTTGCAAGACCAAATGAGAAAGGGGTGAACTTTTCCGAAGTTCTTTGGTTTTCAAACGTTTGAATTTCCAGGCGGCCATGCTGGTTTACAGGAGAAATCTCGTACAATGTTAAACCAATCGGAAGTCTCAAGGTATTTTTTTTATTTTTCTTCACAAATCTAGCTTCATCTCGACGAGCAATTACCCATCTTGTTTAAAAGCAAAATTTGAAGCCCGCCATCTTTTTACAGAGTGTATCCAACTGGGATGGTGAGGTTTATAAGTTTTTTTAAATGCCAAATTTGTATCTGTTGGCATGTTGAGTTCGTCACTA
The DNA here is from genome assembly GCA_917880885.1 of Limnephilus marmoratus. NCBI lineage: Eukaryota > Metazoa > Arthropoda > Insecta > Trichoptera > Limnephilidae > Limnephilus > Limnephilus marmoratus. The sequence continues at coordinate 36,123,962 of OU862920.1, read as the reverse complement.
TGTCAAATAACTCCCTTTGTCTTTGAACCTGTGACAAAAATAATATTTATGAAGCACTTAAATTTTATAATAAGTAAATTGGCAAATATGGGCAAGATTATTTTAAAATATGGTTCTAAAAGAGTTCAGCTATAAAAGTACATCAGCACGTTTAGGAAATATCAAAATAAAGCCTTAACTATAGAATTCATCGTAATTTTTTTAAAATTTCACGATATCCTTAAAAAAAATTGGCACATTAGGAAATGAAAAAAAGACTTAATTTATTTACCTACTTAAGGTTCCCTAAGGACGTCAACAGAAATTTTTAAACAGTTTGACGTTCTAAGCATACAGAAAATCTATGCCAAAAACATTCTAGTACATCACCAAAAAAATGATTCAGAGGCAGACACCTCGCACGCTCATAAAACCAGAGCCAAACATACAGACATGCTTAATATACCAAAGTGTAACTCTTCGTTTGGACAAAGAAGTTCTGAATTTTTAGCAGTAAAGTTACATAACAAATTACCACTTTGTATCAAACAAATTAAAACAAAAAAAAGCTACATTAAGGACATTAAATGTTGGCTGAAGAAACTATCGGAAAATGAACTTACTAGTATATTTAAAACATCGTCATAGAAGTTTCTGGAAAACCTTATCCAAACAATGAAGTTAAAGCATAGAAGTCGCTGAAAACTTATCCAAAGCATAGTCCCCCTCAGCTCAGGATCCCCTCGTTTGGAGGACTACGATTATATTTTCTATTTTATATATATATATATATATATATAACATGTTTGAAATAAAAATGTTAAAAATAATAAATGTATAATCAATATATATTATAAAAGAAAGTCCAAAAAAACGTGCGGAACGCAAAAACTCAGAAGCGAGTGCCGGTACGATCAAGAGAGTTATATGGTATGGTAGATCTCTATCCCCCCTAGGGAATAAGGGTATTCGTTTTTTCCTAAAGGGCTTGCTTTTGAAGATATAAGGAATGAAAGTTCTAAGAAGACTCTAGAAACTTCAAGAAGAGTCTGGAAGATTCCGGAAACTTCTAGAAAATTCGATAAGACTCTGGAATGTTCTGGCAGAAATGGAGGAGTATGTCAGCGAGTCTAGAAGGTTCCGGAACGTTCGAGAAGGTTCGATAAAGCTGTGGAAAGTTCTGAAAGGAGTGGAGGAGTGTGTCGGTGTGTCTAGAAGGTCCCGGATAATTCTAGCTGGTTCCATAAAGTTGTAGGAAGTTCTAGAAGGTTCGATAGGGCTGTACAAAATTCTGGAAGGAGTGGCGGAGTATGTCGGTGAGTCTAGAAGGTTCCAGAAAGTTCAAGAAGGTTTGCTAAAGCTGTAGAAAGTTCTAGAAGGTTCCAAAAGACTGTAGAAAGTTCTGAAAAGAGTAGAGGAGTGTGTCGGTATGTGTAGGAGGTTACGGAAAATTCTAGAAGATCCACAAAGCTGTTCAAAGTTCTAGAAGTTTCGATAAAGCTGGAAAAGGTTCTGGATGGAGTGGCGTAGTAAGTCAGTGAGTCTAGAAGGTTCCGGAAAGTTTTAGAAGGTTCGATAAAGCTGTAAACAGTTCTGTAAGAAATGGTGGAATACGTCGGTGGGTTTAGAAGTTTCTGGAAAGCTCTAGAAGGTTCGATAATACTGTAGAAAGTTTTAGAAGGTTCCGTAAAGCTGTAGAAAGTTCTGATAGGAGTGGAGGAGTGTGCCAGTGTGTCTAGAAGGTCCCGAAAAATTCTAGAAGGTTCCATAAAGCTGTCGGAAATTCTAGACGGTTCGATAGGAATGTACAAAGTTCTGTAAGGAGTGGCGGAGTATGTCGGTGAGTGTAGAAGGTTTGATAAAGCTGTAGAAAGTTCTGGAAGGAGTGGCGGAGTAAGTCGGTGAGTCTAGAAGGTTCCGGAAAGTACTAAAATGTTTGATAAAGCTGTGGAACGTTCTAGAAGGTTTGATAAAGCTGTAGAAAGATCTAGAAGGGGTAGAGGAGTGTGTTGGTGTATGTAGAAGGTTTCGGAAAGTTCAAGAGGTTTGCTAAAGCTGTAGAAAGTTCTAGAAGGTTCCATAAGGCTGTAGAAAGTTCTGAAAGGAGTGGAGGAGTGTGTCGGTGTATATAGGAGGTTCCGGAAAATTCTAGAAGATTCCACAAAGCTGTATGAAGTTCTGGAAGTTTCGATAAAGCCGGAAAAAGTTCTGTAAGGAGTGGCTGAGTAAGTCGGTGAGGCTAGAAGGTTCAGGAAAGTTCTAGAAGGTTCGATAAAGCTGCACAAAGTTCTGTAAGGAATAGCGGAATACGTCGGTGGGTTTAGAAGTTTCCGGAAAGTTCTAGAAGGTTCGATAAAACTGTAGAAAGTTCTAGAAGGTTCCGTAAAGCTGTAGAAAGTGCTGATAAGAGTGGAGGAGTGTGTCGATGTGTCTACATCATTCCAGAGTATTCTTGAGCATTCCAACACACTCCGGAACATTCTGGAATATATTTAGGAATATACCAGAATATCCCAGATCGTTGTGGCACATTCCAGAACACTCCTGAATGTTGTGGAATGATCTGGAACATTATTCTCGAACATTTGAAGTTTTTTTATGGGGCTACCCATATAGGGTATATAAAGCAAGATCCGTCGTGGATTAGAACGTCAATTCAATCTCACATCAACTCCCTGAGCGAAGTCGGACACCCCAGTCAGAGTATTTGAGAGCATTCCACAACGAACCAGAACATCCTGGAACATTCTGGTAAATTGTGGAAAGTTCGGTAATAGGGAATCGGGCACATCAATGTGAAACATTTCAGAACACTCTCGAATGTTGTCCTGAGCGAAGCCGGGTAACCCAGCTAGTTACTAAATAAAAAATAAATAAATTTAGTATCTACGTTACCCGAAGGTATTGGATCTATGTTGAAAAAAGTTTGCGGCACGCGTCCCTGCGGTCGTCGTAATTCACTATTCGGTTAGTAAAGGGCTTATTAGAAGAGTAGATAAAAATAATTATATTTGTGTAATGACGCGTAAGCCTCGGAGTGAAATTCATTCTGGTCGCGGCAAGGCTTCCTTCGACCCAGAAGTATTGTGAGAAATGTTTTGTTTGTGCTTTTTAATACGAAAGAACAACATTAAACGAAGGTATTTCTGGAGGAAGCGGTAGTAATATTAAACAAGAGAGAAATAAACACGGAAAAGATACGGAAAAGAAAGAGTACGCAATTCGATCTTTTGCACGATTTCTTGGATAAAATATACATTTCCTTAAGCGAAAAAAACATCGCCGACAATAATTAATGCTGTTAGTTCATCGTATTTTCCGCTCACAGTAAGACATTTTTTAATTATTTGATTGCTCTTCACAAGATGTTATGCCTTACTTATTTTGCAATATCTAGAGTTCTTTATACAATACCAATACTAGTAAAGTTGTAAATATCTTGGATTCGAATTTAAAAAGTGGAACGAATGCAACATATTCTTAATATATAAAAAAGTCGGGTTAGTTACACCGTTTATAACTCAAGAACGGCTGGACTGATTTTTATAATCTTTGATTTGTTGGATTTGTATCCACCCCTTATAGTAGAATAGCTATTAAGACATCGGAAAAATTCAAGAAAAATAAAATTTGCAAGGAATGAATTATCATCTTTTCGAATTTCATCATAAAAGAGCTGCTGCAATATTGTGTTAAGTATAGATAATATTGAATAATGAGTGAATTCTAAAAATTCAAAAACGTCAAATGTCAATGCGCTGAAAGCTTTGCATTTGTTCTTAAACATATAATTCTGCCCCTCTTTCTAAATCTTAACGGTCGATAACGATAAACGGTGAACGTGTGTCTGCACCCCTTTAAAGGAAAAATACAATGATTATAATAAATCTCCCTCACACCTATGAAGAAAATGAAACAGATTTCCCGTAAGTAAGTAGAAAAGTAAGAAAATCACAAGAAATACAAATCCGTATACAACGCCATCCCTGATACTGACAAAAACAAAACACGGACACTTGCGCAAGAAATGGCGCCTCAAATTGAATGAGGCTAAAATCAAAGCCAACATGAGGAAACGTACGAAAAGAGCACCTGACTTCAACATTGAAATGGGAGTACACTTTATAGAATGGAAGGATGAAGTCATTTACCTGGACCTGTCTATGAACTCACGACTCAATTGGAAATCTCACGTAGCGAAGGCGCGCACAAGCGCCAGAAAGGTGGTCGGCGCGATGAAGCCAATCTTCAACAAAAGAAGTCCGCCGATTCCTACAACCAAACTGATGATCTATAATACTCGCTTATTCGCCCGGTACTGACCTACGCCATTCCCGCGTAGAGTAGCATTTCACACTCGTACCACATGAGACTACAAACACTCCAAAATCTTTTCATTATAATTACGTAGGTACAATACTAGAATCAGAACGAACTTGAAAAGACTACACGAAAGAGAAGAATTATAATTCTTAATTATCGATTCGAATTCAAACTACACATTTCCTTCTACAGCCAAAAAACAAGGGAATCGTTGCTTTCGCTAAAGAAAGAGGCCAAAACCTTAAACCCAAACTCTCCTATCTTCATCAATGAAGTACTCTCTCCTTACTTCAAGGAACTGATGTGGAAAACGAAGCAAAGGGCCAAAGAAACCCTTTATCAATTCGTATGGTTCAAATCTAATAAACTGCTTGACCGCAAATCAACTGGGGAAAAAATATTTGAAATAAAACATGAAAATGATTTGAAAAAAATGGGGATTCAACTGTAGATAACTAAGCATTCTACTATAAACTTCCTGTATTGCAATAAATCATAATGGCAGAATTATTTAACACATTGCAATCATTGCAACTATATTATTCCCCTACAAGTCCCATTTCATTAATTATTTCTACCGATTCTGTTTACAAAAATCTTACTAATTCTTTCTATTATCCAAATTATTTTAACACCAAATTTTACTGCTCTAAATGTTTTTATTACCAAAACCATTTTAATTATTTTAACATCAAATGCTATTATTCTAAATGTTTTTTTTAACCAAATTATTTAAGTTATCTTATCATAAAAATTGATTGTTTTGAATGTTTTTATTACCCAATTTTTTTTAATTATTCTTCCATCATTTTCTATTATAACCCAAATTATTTTAATTATTTTTCCATCATTTTCTATTATAACCCTAATTATTTTAATTATTTTTCCATCATTTTCTATTATAACCCTAATTATTTTAATTACTTTTCCATCATTTTCTATTATAACCTAAATTATTCTAATTATTTTACCATCATTTTCTATTATAACCTAAATTATCTCTACATTTTTACCTGCAAACTTTATTGTTTTAAAGGTCTTAGTATTTTAATTATTTTTACTTCAATTTCTATTTTTCCAATGGTTTTTATTACCCAATTTTTTTTAACTATTTTACGATAAAATTTTATTTTTTTAAATGTCTTTACTACCCAAACTTTTCTAATTATTTTATCATTAAACTCTATTATTCTAAATATTTTTATTACTCTAATTATCTTAATCACTTTTCCATAAAATATTATTGCTCTAAAGGTTTTTATTATCTAAAGTTTTTAAAGTATTTTACGATAAAATTTTATACCTTTAAAGGTTTTTATTATCCAAAGTATCTTTATTTTTTGATTTTATGGTTTAAAAAAATTTTATTATCCAAATTATTCTAATTATTTTAGCATGAAATTCTATGTTTTTAAAGGTTTTTATGATCCAAGGTATTTTTATTATTATACCATCAAATGCTATTGTTTTAAATGTTCTAATTATCCAAAGTATTTGAATTATTTTAACATCAATTTTTATTGCTCTAAAAGTTTTTATTACCCAAATTATTCAACTAATTTTTCCATCAAATTACATTGTACCGAAGGTTTTTATTATCCAAAGTATCTGAATAATTTTACTGTCAAACTTTATTGTTTTAAAGGTTTTTATTATTCAAAGTACTTAAATGATTTTCCTTTAAAATTTTATGCTTTTCGAGGTTTTTATTATCCAAAGTATTTTCATTATTTTACCATCAAATTTCAAGTGTTTAAAGGTTTCTATTATCCAAAGTACTGTTATTATTTTACCATCAAATGTTACTGTTTTAAATATTTTTTATTATCCAAAGTTTTTGAATTATTCTACCATAAAATTTTAAGGTTTTAAAGGATTCTATTTTATTATCCAAAGTATTCTAATAATTCTACCATCAAATTTTATATTTTTAAAGGTTTTTATTATCCAATGTTTTTATTATTATTATACCATCAAATGCTATTGCTTTAAATGTTTTAATTATCCTAAGTATTTGAATTATTTTACCATCATTATTACCATATTACTTTATTGTTCTAAAAGTTTTTATTACCCATATTACTCAACTTATTTCTCCATCAAATTATATTGTACCAAAGGTTTTTATTATCCAAAGTATTTGAAAAATTTTACTGTCAAATTTTATTGTTTCAAGGGTTTTTATTATTCAAAGTACTTAAATAATTTCCCTTTAAAATTTTGTGCATCTCAAGATTTTTATTATCCTAAGTATTTTCATTATTTTACCATCCAATTTTATGTTTTTAAAGGTTTCTATTATCCAAAATACTGCTATTACTTTACCATCAAATGTTACTGTTTTATATATTTTTTATTATCCAAACTCTTTGAATTAGTCTACCATCAAATTTTATGGTTTAAAAGGATTCTATTTTATTATCCAAAGTATTCTAATTATTCTACCATGAAATGTTATGTTTTTAAAGATTTTTATTACCCAAAGTTTTTGAATAATTTTACTCTCAATTTTTACTCCTATATTACTCCTAATTTACCACCACTAGCAAAATGTGTGAACTTTGTATGGATCAACTTATGTATCTTCGCAACCGCAACATGATCACTCAACTTAATATTGATACAGAAACATTTAACAACTCAGAACACACTTTTGACAAAGCGACAGATTGTAATTTTCTGTTCACAGAAAAACACAACTTAAACATAATATCCCAAAACATTAGAACTATTCGAAAGAACTTCGATAATTTCTCAATCCTCCTAAACGAAATAAACATAAGCTTCGACATTATTATCTTGACTGAATGCTGGTTAGATGACTCGTACACAAACCTAAACTTAAAGGACTATACAACTCTCCATTCCACAAAACATCTAAATCAAAACGACGGTATAGTAATCTTTGCCAAAGATTCACTAAACTCATCAATAACAGAAATCAACCTAATCGAAGCAAACTGTATCCAAATCTCCCTCGGACCAGACATCTCCATATTTGCCGTCTACAGACCCCCATGCTATAACAATCTCTCACCTTTCTTCAACTCCTTAAATAAACTTCTCGAAAAAAATAAAAAAAACACAACAATTAATTATTGCAGGGGATATGAATATTAACTTACTAAACGGGCAACCAATAACCACAGAATACTTAAGTCTACTTACTCACTATGGATTAAATTCGACAATCAACTCACCAACAAGAATTACGTCAAACTCTGAATCCTGTATTGACCATATATTTGTTAAAACTAGGAAAAAACATCTTCATCCATTATTCGATCAACGGTCACAGATCATTTCACTACTACACTAAGCTTACATCTTAACAAGAAACAAAAAGATGAAAAAAACAACTCCGTACAAGACAAAATCAATTTTAAGTCCCTAATAGAGGACATACATAATGAATCTTGGTCAAATGTAATATATGAACCCGATCCAAACAACGCGCTGAACACATTTATGACCACAGTTGGAACCTATATTGCTAAACATACAACAAAAAATACCCCGAAAAACTACTCACATAAAAAAAAAAAAATAACACCCTGGATCACGAAAGGATTAGTAAGCAGCATTCATAAAAGAGACACAATGCACATGCAAGTACGCAAAAACCCATATGATGACAAACTAAAAAATAATTACCTGCTATATAGAAACCTTTGTAATAAATTAATCAAACAAGCCAAATACAAGTACTACAAAAAAGAAATAAAATCCGCCAAAAATGACCCCAAAAAAATCTGGAAAATCGTCAAAGATATTACTTTCTTCAATACGAAAAAAGACTCGAAGATCAAAGTACTGTTAATAAATGGAAACAAAACCCTTACAAAAAATGAACCTGGTAAAATAGCAAATTTTATTAACTCCCAATTTGCAAAAGTTGGATGTAATTTGGTTGAAATTTGGTTGAAAAAATTCTTTTAAAAAACGGCACAACAGAAGACTCTTTAACCAAACTATCCTCTACCATGCAACCAAATCATTCGTTTTATGCTCACAAAATAAGTACAAAGGAAATATCGGATTTAATTATTTCTCTCAAACCAAATTGCGCTGTGGGCCCAGATAACCTCTCCAATCATATACTGATTAGTCTCCGAGAACATATACTTATACCACTTCAACATATTTTCAACCAAAGTTTCAGCCTTGGCTTTGTCCCCGATCATCTAAAAATAGGTTGTATTACTCCAATACATAAATCGGGAGACAAAACGCTGATCTTAAATTACAGACCAATTACTCTCCTAAATTCGCTATCGAAACTACTAGAAAAAACTATGAAAAAAAGACTGCTCGCATACCTTGACAAACACAAACTGATCTCCACCCGTCAATTCGGGTTTCGAGCGAAAATGGGAACAGAAGACGCCTTATCGGAACTAACCACCTACATAGTGAAAAACCTAGATGGCGGTTCAAAGGTGTTAGGAGTGTTCTTAGACCTAGCAAAAGCTTTCGACACCATCTCACACAAATTACTCCAACAAAAACTCAAAAACATTGGCATAACAGGTCCACCACTAAAATGGTTCATCAGCTACATTGAAAATAGACAACAAATTGTAAAAATCAATAATCAAGAAAGTGACAAAGTAGGCAACAGGTATGGAGTACCCCAAGGCAGCGTCTTAGGTCCCATACTGTTTCTCATCTACATTAACAGTCTAACTGAGATAAGCCTAGGGAACATAGAGTACAAAGTTATCAGTTATGCAGATGACACTGTAATTTTATTCAAAGCCCAATCATGGGAAAACGTCTTCAAAAACACGGAAGCAGGGATGACTGAAGTAAATAAATGGCTAATAAATAATCTACTGACACTAAATATTTCTAAAACAAAATACTTAACTTTCAGTAAAACATTAGCTGGTCAGCCAGATAGTCGCCCACAACTACATCTTCACCCCTGCACAGTTACCTCATTAACTAACTCACGCTGTGTTTGTGACAAAATTGATTATGCGCAAAATATTAAATATCTCGGTTTAACTGTTGACAATAACTTAAAATGGGATCTCCAAATTAACCTAATTACAAAAAAAATACGGAAACTCTCTTACATCTTCAAAACAATTCGAAACATTATGTCACTACCTCAGCTAAAAATATATATATTATGCACTCTGTCAAAGTATTCTAATGTATGGTATTTCTGTATGGGGAGCAGCAGCAGAGACTCACCTCAAATCACTTAAAATTAATCATAAAACAATAATCAGAATTATGTTTAGAAAGCCTTATCAACATCCGACAGAACAGATAATGATCAACAATAACCTATTAGACATAAATAAACTATTCATAAAGAAGATCATCTACAAAAACTGCATAAAAATACCACCACACTTCATAACTCACTCGCAATACACAAGAGCAAACACACACAATCAATTACAAGTACCATATATCAAATCAAATTTTGCAAAAAAACATGAATCTTACTTGGCACCATATATACTCAATAAGTTTGTAGCCCAAACAAAGACCTACGTCGCATCTAATAATTTGAACTGGGTTTTCAAAAGATTTTTAAACTGGTTGAATGTCAAGGAAAGAAGAGAGATAAGTAATATTCTTATTATCTAATATTATATATTTTCTATTTTCTACTCTGTTTTTAAATTCTGATTTTCCTCTTATTTTATTATTATTATTTTTACTATAATATATATGTTTCTTTTTTTTCTTTTTTTTACCACTTATTTGTTTTTATGTAATTAGAAATTGTTAGTTACCAGCCTCAGAACAGACTTTAGTCTAGTGAGGAGGGTAAGGAAAAAAAATCATGTTGTACATAATTAATAATAAATAAACGCCCAAAAAAAAATGTCTATACTTGCACATACCTACGGACCGGTTTTACAAATCACTGAGATACAGTAAAATAAACTCATTCAAGACATCGTACAATACAATGCACCAAGTAAGTTTATTTTCAGACTACCCATACTAATATACCTAGACCATTTCTGGCATACACCAGATGCAGACGCGGAAAAATATACCGCGTAGGCGGCAATCGCGCGGCTAGCCGCCTACCGCGGTTGAATGTAGCGGCCAGCCGCCAACGAACCGCTTCGCGCGGTTCAACCGCGGTAGGCATAAAACTGCGTTGTATCGTCAGTAATAAAATGAACGCCGTCGAGGTCGCTAGTGTTATTTATTTATACCATCTACGACAGCGACGCAAGACAAAAAATATAAAATATTGGATTCATCCTTTACTGCAAACACGTTACGAATCTGGCCAGTTCGCAATTTGTTTTCAAGAACTGAAGAAGCATGAAGATAATTTTTTTGGTTATGTTAGAATGAGTATTGCGTCATTTGAAGAATTGCTGAAAGCTTTATACGACACCATTAAAGCCAAGATACACGGTTTCGTGATTGCATTAAACCCGAAGAAAAATTAGTGATAACACTAAGGTAAGATAAAATAATAATATTTAATTGTAGTAATGTTTTAATTTTAATTGTAATACGGATTCAACATAAAAAGTAGCACACAATAGTATTTACTGAATTCAAATTACTAAAATATCCATTAACTCTTCCCATTGTTTGAGTTTCAATTCACTGTTCTTATACGCTGCTCCTTCACAATTCCAAATAGTTTCGCGTTTTTAAATTTCAACGATAAATTTTTCTTTGTCAAAATGGCTAGTGGGACAACTCAGCAGCGGCTAGCAGCGAACTAAACTCCAACCGCCTAGTGCGTACAGATATGGCGGTCAGCCGCGAAGCGGGCCGCGTTCAACCGCCGCGGTTCGAAATTTTCGGCGGTTGGGTGCGTACGAACACCTGAGGTAAAAATTACGAGGCGCATACGACGCCGCTCTATTTGTAGACTAGCTTTAAATTTAGTAATTTAAAGGATTCCACTTGGCAAATAAGAATCAAAAACAATTTCCTTTGAGTTAAATTCTATTTGGCGAATGAGAAGGCTGAGGAAACATTGGCTGAAAAAATCAAGCATGTGTATTTTTTATTATAAATGTATGATAATTATCAAAAGTGGGAAAAAATGAGCGAACTTTCTGTACACTGATACGCCCATTTCTATTGGTGTAACACTTCATAGGTTGTACTGTATATGTCCTGTCCCCATCCCACCTTCCTCTGCCTCTTGCCCTTTCCTCTTCCTTCTTCCTTCTAATATACTTCTATATATATTTTTTTTTGTTGTTATTTTAATTTTCATTTAACGGTTATTACCAATTACAATTGTATATTATATCATAATAACCAACATTAGCTTAAGAAACTGTTTTGGCTTACCTCATGTTTAAACTCTTGTATATAAATTGCTGTTTGTTTCTTACAATAAATAAATAAATAAATAATTTAAAACAAGAAATTAATGGAAATCCTTGCATTGTATTTCACAAATAATTTGGCGTTTTGTTAAACAAAGGTTTCATATCGTTTTCCTTAAAAATCGAAAATTCGTACACAGCAGTATAAAATACGTAAAATTTTATTTTGTATTATACCAAGGAGTACGTCGGTACCTACACAGCCAAGTATAAAATAACTCGTCTATATTATTCTGGTAATCATTACGTCCGTCATTCTAAACAAATTCTAAACAAAGGTGTAAGTCGTTCGGCGACATTGATATTCGTTTAAATCCTGGGTTGTGGATGATTTTGCACAGCAACACCTATCTTCCCTCATTCGCTGTAATGACTTGTATATAAAGGCTACGGGGCCGTTGCCGTTGCTTGGAGTTATTTTATTTTATTTTAGTTTATTAGGGAAACAAACAGTTATACATATTTCATTAAGGTAATTACACATTACATGGTTGCATGACCCAGCGAAGTTTCCGGAAAAATTCATATTATTATGTAAAAAAACTTAGATTAAAACAATAAAGAAAATATAAACACAGATTAAAGGATGTAGGATATTGGAGGTTATCCACCACTTACCCGCCCTGGTATAAGTAATAGATGGTTACTCCTTCAAGGCTGTAGAATAGATAAAATGAAATTAAACTGTGAACCTACATAAAAATAATACATTTTCACATCATAAGATAATATTTAAGGATAAACACGATTAGTCATTTAGCGTTCTTGAGATGATTGTTTACAAAACGGCGCTGCCGCCGTTAATAAATCATCCAAATATTATTATTAGGTATTATTATAAAAAGAGAAAACAACATGAGGGAGCGGGAGACAGAAATGAAAGACGGCATGTCGAAGTGGTGAGGCAGTCGTTTATTGGGATACGTAGCAGATGGTCGGTGGTCGGTAACAAGATGTAATGCAGAGTGCCGTAGATGAAATGCTGCAGGCGTTCGGATGTGATGGAGATGGTGTGGTGAAGGTCAGCGAGTTGCTCGACACCATGGCGGTGGAGATGACCTATATTCCAGGCCGTTGCTCGACGCTTTAAGTCGCGGAGATAGACGGTGTGTGGCTCGGTGAGCTGAGCCACCAGCAGGTAGTCCTGGCGAGGCGGAGCGTGTTTCCATGGCAGCGAAGCACGGTGAGGCTTCGGGGTGCCATGAAGTGGTGAGCTGATCCCTTGGACTGAAGGTGACGCAAGCCTTGTAAGTCGCGGGATGGGGCTGATCTCTGGAGCTGAAGACACGGTGGGCCTTAGAGCTGAGACGTGGTGATGGACCTCGAGGAAGCTGCCCTGGAGCGTAGCGATACCATGCAGGAGCACTTATTACATGTTGAGATATTGACCGACGATTAATGTGAGACTGAACTGCTGCGGGCGAGCGATCGGCTGCTTATATAGCCGCGGTAGAGTAACTACCTCGCGGTAGGTAATACGAGCCACTTCGGCAATTGACGAGAATATTCGGCGCCGTACAGATATTGTACGGTGCTGTCTCGAGACCTTTCTAGGCGGGGGCGATATTATTATCGTCGGGCTGGCACGGGAGGCGAGAAAGTACATCGCGGCCAGTATAGGTACGAAGGTACCTAGGCAAGTAGGTTTGTCGATGGGCGCGAATATTAGGAGATGTTTCTCGTATGTTCTTTTGATGGCGAAGATAATAATGATGTGTCGCCACAAACATAATGAGAATGAGAAGATAACACACAGTAGGAGTAGAGAGTTCGTAATTAAAAATTGGTTTTAATTTTTTCCATTGTGCATATGGTAAATTGTTGTGAATGATTTGGAGTAACTAAAGTATAGAGGTTAATCGGGAAACTGGAAAAAAAAACATTTTTGAGGCGGAAATAATACTATTGTAAAGAATTGAAAAAAAATTCACTTGATCGTGCCATATCTACCGCGGGCGTCCCAGTCTTTTTCAATCGTTCACTTCCATGTCACAAATTCTCTCTTTACCCTTTCTTCGTTTGTCACACACGTCTAATTTTACGATACATAAGAATGTGTTTCACTTGATCGTGCCATGTCTTCCTCAGGTGTCTCCGACTTCATTTACCATTCACTTCCACGTCATACGTTTTACTCACACCCTTTTCTAAGTTCGTCACATTTATTTATTTTATCCAGTTATAAAACTCAGTTATTTCACAATTATAAAAATTTACAATCACATACATCTATTTTATGACACATAAGTATTGTTTCACTTCATCCGTGTCTTCCACGGGCATCTCAACTTTCACCATCCATCTCCTACACTCCTTTCTTCGTACATCAATTTACAAAACATAAGTATTTGTTTTACTCGATTGTTCCTTTTATTCCTCGGACGACCCCGACTGCTTCCACCAGTCTCTTCCACGCCGTACATTCTCTTTTCACTCCTTTTTCCGTTCATCACGTGCGCCTCATTTTATCACACATAAGTATTTGATTCACTTGGTCGTGCCACGTCTTCCTCGGGCGTCCCCAACTTCTTCTACCATTCACTTATACAACGTACCTTGTACCTCTTTCATCGTTCATCATGTACTCCTCGTTTTACCATAAATTATAATTCAATTCTATTCCATGCCAACTCAGAATGAAACCAACTCAGAACCACCTTAGAAAAGTCATTAAAAGCTATGAAAAAATAATTTTAAAATAATTACAGTAACAAACTCATCGTCTAGCAGTGCTGACATTCACTGTTGCGTCTTGGTACACAATTTTCAGTCTTTCATGAATGTGAATTTTCGCGTTTCACCTTTACATGGACAATTTCGTAGATACATAATTTAATATTATTTTATTTAATAAATGAAAGTACGAGTATGTACTACAATCAAATATAATAAATTCGGTTATGTATCTGTCAATAATTCTGATTAAATGAACTATGGAATTTGGATTTGCTTTGAATTTCTTTGAAATTCATGCTTAAAACTAATCCCAAATAAAACGATAAAGCACTGACGCAAAACATGATTTTTATTTATTAATATTAAAACACCACTTTTTTATTTTATTTTTATTTTACTTTCTCTTTTTTACGCACTTTAAATGGGGCTTTTAAATTTGGTACATGATGCTTACATTTTTTTACATAAGGGTTAGTAATGAACAATAGGTGAACAAAAATAATTTCTTTCAATATAATTGTTTACAATCGGACGAATTTGAAGAAAATAAAATTATAACAATTATAAACTGAAATTATCACAAATAATACGAAAATACAAAAAGTTTAATAACGTTTTCAGCATAGAACTTGTTACATTAAAAATGTCGATATCTTTTGTATATTTGTTTGCTAAACCATGTTAGCGAGGAATTGACGAGTTTCAATAGGACCTTACGCCTAGTGAGTCGCACGTACCCTTAATTGACTACACTCAGGAGTTGTAAATGACGGAATTATATTCTAATTGGCTACAAACTGATGCGACAAATAAAATGTTTATGACAGGAAGTGATTTAAAGTTTTAATGGTTCTCTGGAAAAAAACCTAATGATTTCATACTATTATTTGTAATGTGATTACAAATTCTAGTTTTTCATCAAACATAACATCAGTAGCCAGGGTACCTGGCATCGCTCAGGGAGTTGATATGAGATTGAACTGACGTTCAAACCCACGACGGATCTTGCATTATTACCCCTACCAAATGCAAAAAAGGCTTCGAACATTCTGGAATGCTCCACAATCATCTGGGATATTCCGGAATGTTTCCGAACGTTCCAGACTATACCCCAACATTCCAGAATGTTCCGAGATGTTCTGGAATGTTGTGCGTGCTCTCGAATACCCTAGTTATGAACTGTTCTAGAAATTTCTGGGGGTGAAACTTCCAGCCCTTATATGTTTAAAAACACGCTCTTTAGGTAAAAATGAGAATATTCGTCATAGATGGGTGATAAAAGACTACCACGCCATATAACTTCCTTGATCGTACCCTTATTCGTTTCTGAGTTTTAGCGGGACGCACACTTTCATACACTTTCTTTTCTTTTCTTCACTAAAATAATCAATATATATATAATAAATAATCAATAATCATTTAAATATCGGGGAACAATTGAAAATATTGTCCCTGAATATTGAGGGAACATCTCTCTCAAAGGTGGACTTTTTAGTAAAAATACTCAACGACAAAAACATTGATATCCTGCTTCTCCAGGAGACCCATATCGCAGAAAACGACTCACCACGTTTGGATATCCCCGGATATCTCCTAGTGGCAGTGCGGGGACACCCAAAACATGGCCTTGCGACCTACATTAGGCCGGAGCTGCAGAATATTACCCGAAAAATCACGGATGGATTTCACGCAATCGGTATTCAGGTTGGAAAACTAGCAATATTTAACATCTACAAACCTCCAAATGAAGTATGGCAGACACCAGCACTCCCTCCACACAATCACCCGGCGGTGTACGTGGGAGATTTCAACAGCCACCACTTCCTATGGGGCTACTCGACGACCGATAAAGCTGGAGAACAAATCACCGATTGGGCATCAGCACAGGATTGCCAACTTATTTACGATGCTAAACAAAAGGGGACATTCTTTTCTGCGCGATGGCGTCGTGAATACACGCCCGACTTGTGTTTTGTCTCTAAAGCGCCGGACGGAAAACCTATGAGGGCCTCGAGAACTGTACTGAATAATTTCCCACATAGCCAACACAGGCCAGTCATGCTAAACATAGGTATACAGATTCCATTAATCTCCAGTAACCCGATGCCACGGTGGAATTTAAGACGGGCAAAATGGCGAGAGTTTTCGGAATATGTTGACAGGGTTGTGGATAACATACCATCAAAGCCGAATTTCTACGACCGATTTTCGAACCTTTTGTTTGTAGCTGCGAAGAAATTCATCCCTAGAGGTTACAGAAAAGTGTATATCCCAACATGGAGCTCAGAAAGCAAACGCCTTCTAGCTGAATATGAGAGGAATAACGACCCAGACACTGCTTCTGATCTTCTCCAGTCTCTGGATGACGGGCGCATGAACAGGTGGAACGAACTAATGGAAGAAATGAGTTTCGAACACTCGAGCAGAAAAGCGTGGCAAACACTCAGGCGACTCGGAGCTGCAAATCAGCCAATTAAGACAACCCCCAAAGTGTCCCCAAATGCTGTTGCTCACCAACTACTCCGCAGTTCAAAAACGACAACAAGGTCTAACATAAGCCACCAGATCAAAAAATCTCTGAAAGCGGCGCGGCTAAAATGGCCGGTGAACCCTAACGATGTGGTCGCCGTTACAGCTGATGATGTAGACATCGCCCTCACTTCAACAAAAGCTGGGAAAGCAGCTGGATGCGACGGAGTTCTTCCAGACTTTTTGAAACATGCTGGGCCACGGACAAAGTTATGGATCGCAAAACTGTTTACTGAAATTTTTAAAACTGGAGTAATTCCAAATATCTGGAAAAAAACTAAAGTCATTGCGATCCTCAAACCCAACAAGCCACCAGAAGATCCAAACAGCTATCGGCCCATCTCGCTTTTAAGTACCATGTATAAACTCCTAGAGCGAGTGGTGCTCCGCAGACTTACCCCAATTCTGGAGAAAGTGGTTCCACAAGAGCAAGCTGGCTTCAGACCAGGCCGTAACTGCTGTGACCAGGTGCTAGCTCTGACAACACACATCGAATCTGGATTCCAGAAACGGCTTAAGACTGCGGCAGCGTTCATTGATCTCTCTGCGGCTTACGACACGGTGTGGCACAAAGGCCTCCTTGTCAAGCTCTACGACACCATAGAGGATGGCAACACAGTACGACTTATTGAGCAACTACTAACTGGCCGTACTTTCAGGGTTTTTCTAGGAGGGCTAAAAAGCAAAAAAAATGCACCTGAATAATGGCCTTGCCCAAGGCTCAGTGCTGGCCCCATCACTCTTCAATATCTATACTCGAGATCTTCCTCACACTGAAGGCAGAAAATTTGCTTACGCAGATGACTTCGCCATCACAGTCCAAGCCAAAACCCTCAATGCAGCAGAAGAGATCCTTAATTCTGACCTCAAGGCTATGGAAGAATTTTTTCTCAATTGGCGACTAAAGCCAAATGGGTCGAAAACAGTTGTGACAGCTTTCCATCTCAGTAATTCACAGGCAAACGCAAAACTCTGTGTTCAGTTTGATGGAAAAAATATTTACCATGACCCCCATCCCCGCTATCTTGGAATAACTTTGGACAGGAGCCTGAATTACCGGAAACACATGGAAACAGTGGGCAAAAAAACCAGGACAAGACTAAACTTAGTCAATAAGCTGGCTGGTACTAGCTGGGGATGCGACGCCAACACGCTCAGAACGGCATCCATTGCCCTGGTTTTCTCAGCAGCTGAATACTGTGCTCCAGTATGGGCCAGAAGCGCCCACACTTCCATGGTCGACGTTCAGCTTAATGCCACAATGCGAACCATCAGCGGAACCTTAAAATCGACTCCTCTTCCTTGGCTCCCCGTACTTGCAAATATAACCCCGCCAAATATCAGGCGAGAGATTGCAACACTGAGGGAATACAAGAAGGCGCTGCAAAAAAGCGAAAT
The DNA here is from genome assembly GCA_917880885.1 of Limnephilus marmoratus. Lineage (NCBI taxonomy): Eukaryota > Metazoa > Arthropoda > Insecta > Trichoptera > Limnephilidae > Limnephilus > Limnephilus marmoratus. The sequence goes on along the minus strand of OU862920.1, from coordinate 36,105,720 downwards.
ACCCTTGCACGATGATGTCGTTTCTCACCCGGCATGCCGCTTAAAGTCTCGAAAACCCTTCTGGACGGAAGGAGAAAGACTCCTTCGAACACCTCTCACCCCAGAAGATAGGTGGAAGCTTGAGTGGCAATCAGCTAACGTCAAAAACGCCGATCTCGTGCAAGACCCCACTGAGAGACAGCCTGGGTTCTCATTGCCTCGCTAACTCTGGACTGCCATCAATAGAATAAGGTGCTCCCATAGCCGTTGTGCCCACATGATGCATAGATGGGGCCTTAAAGAGTCGGCGACGTGTGAATGCGGTGCGGTGCAGACCACCGAACATGTGGTCAACGAATGCCCGCTCCATTCATTCCCCGGCGGGATTTATGAGGTCCACAGGGCAACGCCTGAGGCCCTAGACTGGCTCGCAGACCTAGATGTCCCCCTCTGACCCCCCACCATACGAAAGAAGAAATAATCAATATATATATATATATATATGTTATGGTTAAGGTTTTCACGGGTGTAAGGTCTTGGATTCTGGACCGAACAGACATGCGAAAGCTATCAGTTTGAGACAAAAGCTAAAGACATAAGGCCTCTGAAGATGGACAGTGTGATCTGTCCGAAACGTCAGGAGTTAAAAAGTCCTTCTCAGGACTACGTTACGCGGGTAAACCGAGAAAAGTGTTTTATATATAGAGGGATATATGTTTAAGCCGAACGCACACTTTCATACACTTTCTTTTCTTTTCTTTACTAATTATTATTATAGATTATTTTAGTCAATATCTCTAGTTCTATACGGACTGACGCATAATTCAATAGTAGTGGATAATTATTAATAATAATAATTCGATATGTTTCGACGTAAAGTTATTGATTTACATTTAAAAAAAATTAAAATAGATTATTAATTCGACACTAATTATGCAATTCTTTTAAATGTAATATAAGCTCTTGGTTAATATTTATATTGGTAATTTTTTAGGTCCACACTGTCATCAGCAAAGAGCATAAATTTAACATTGTTGAAGTACTTACGTATATAATATTAAATGGGGGCCTCAGCACGGGTAAGCCGTCCAGTAAGGCCAAATTATTGGATTGTACTATGAAATGTAAAATGTTGTATTAAAATAAAAATAAATATATTTATTTGGATACGTGTGTGTTGACCTACATAAACTTACGTGCTAATCCAAAATCAAATATAAATATAACAATAAAGTTACAAACTAAGTAGGATCATTATTTAAGATTACAAATTAGAAATATTAACAATTACTTTTTTCATTTATTTTATTTTATTTAAGTCTTAGTTTTTTAGGGAAACAAATATTTATACATACTTTACTAAGATAATAACTTTTTTTTTCAGATTTAATTTTTTTTTTATTAAATAAAATGGTACAAAAATTACATGTTTTTATACATTAAAAAAAATCTTTCAAAAATACATTAATTAATACGTCTTACATCATTTTCAGATCAAAGCACGATTTAAAGAGGCGGAGAAAACGAATGTAAACCACAATTTAACGAAGGAAAAATAAATTATTTTTTATATTTTTTTATACATAAAACAAAAAATCATTTATATCACATATGTATATATATTTTTTACATATAAAACAAATAATAGGTAAGAAATATATTCGAATGAATAAGAGTAGACAAAAAGAAAGAAGAAAAATAAAGAAAGAAAAATAAAGAAAAAAAAACAAATAAACATATTACATGGTTGCATGAACCAGCGAAGTTTCCGCGAAAATTCATAGTACTCGTAAGTACATATAAAAACACATTACATTTGACATATTTAATATATATATATTTTTTAATTTCATTTTTTCAATCCTGATCAAAATTTAAATCATAATATCCCTGACCTTTCATGTTAGTAAAAATATAAAACAAATGTAAATAATGTGAACTAAATGAAGTGCGCACCGTGGCTGCCTGTTTATGGGTAATATCCTACTAATATTATAAAGGCGAAAGTTTGAATGGATGTAAGTTTGTTACTCTTTCACGCAAAAACTACTGAATGGATTTTAAAAATTCTTTCACTAATATAAAGCTACATTATTTGTGAGATCTATAGGCTATATATATATATATATATATATATTTGTAAGCTCTAGGATTATGAATAATCTCTGGCGTTATGAAATAATTTATCATACGTTTTCTGTCCCTAACAAAATTGATTTATTGCAAACGTCAGAAAAAAAGCAATCCAATTTTCGCCTTGGAAACGATGTTTTTTAAATTTTTTTAATTATGCAATTCACCCTAAAAAGAGTGTTTGTTGGCGTCGCACTTAATAACTATATCTAAAAATGAATCACCGAAAGTATGTATGCGCAATGCGCATAAACCCGAATGACTGCACCACTTTGGATAATTCTTTTTTTATGTTCGTTATTTTGTATAAAACTACCGTTGAGTTCTGGCATTATGAAATTTGTATAAAAAATTATAATAGGTGGCACCCGAGCACTTTGAAAACTGAATGTATCGGGAATGAATGTGTGGAATGCGTGAGGTGAGAGGGGAGAGTGGGGAGGGGGGAGGGGGTGTTGGGAGGATGTTGGTGGAGGGGGACAGGGGAAGGGGAAGAGAGTGGGGGGAGGGGGTTAGGGGAGGGAGAGGGGGGAGGGAAGGAAGGGGAAAGGGGAAGGATGTAGTGGGTAGGGGGAAGGGGGTTGATGGGGGGAGTGGTGTGGGGAGAGGGAATGTGGAGCGGTAGAGGGTGAGAGGAGGGGTGGGTGGAGGGGGAGGGGGGTTGATGGGGGGAGTTGAGTGGGAGGAGGGGTGGGTGGAAGGGGAGGGGAGAGGGGGGGTTGATGGGGGAGTTGAGTGGGGAGAGGGAAGGTGAAGGAGGCGGAGTGGGAAACCCCTAATACCATCCGAGCGAAGCCGCGGGAAAAAGCTAGTCTTATATATATAAAAATCTCGTGTCACGGTGTTTGTGGTCGCACTCCTCCGAAACGGCTTGACCGATTTTAATGATTTTTTTTAATGTTTATTTGGTAGGTATGAGAATAGGTTTTAAAGTCTGTTACATAACGCTAGGTGATTAGGGTGTTCCTACCCAGAAATAATATTTTTATTTTTTAGACAATTTTTTTTTTGCATTTTTTTTATTTTTTATTTAGCATCAAAAAATACCTACGACCCCAAATTTTAATCCTCCTACCCCCACCCTCCCATTTTTTAATCGCGATTTTAGTATTTTTGTATGAACAAATTTACCCGTCTTTCGAATTTCAAACAGAACGATATTATTTATGTTGTTGAATGACAGATGGCGCTACGTCTGCCTCATCAAAATTTCATCCACACATGCGCAAGACATTCACGAGAAGCGTCATTTTGTTATTTCATTCGGCATAATGTTCTCGTGTGGGCAAACCATCGAGCTTATTTGTGTTGGCTAAAGACGGACTGACAAAAAACATCGTACACTAAATTGCTCGACGAAATTCGTATTGATTTTATTTATATTCCTACTTTAGTTGGTGTTTTTTTGCTTTTATCGGCGGTCATCGTCTACAGCGCTCCATTCCTATTTCTGACATGGATCCCACCCCCACACATTTACAATACGTTCGTTATTTTTTATATAACAACCAATTCACTAGAAATAATTTATATAGCAGAACAACATTGCAACATTGATTGCAAGATTCAAACCCGAACTAAATGCACTCTAGATAGTGTCTGGATAAAATTTATTCCGTATCAAAGTAGACATACGCCACTTTTTCTAAAATGCATATTTTGATTGATTATGGTAGTACGTCTGATTCTCTAACTGAATAACTGAGAGAATCTATCGAAAACGGACAATTAATACAAGAAATCGCATGTTAAAGTTTGCACTTTGTTTCAAAAGCGGACACTTACAATACATGTTTGCAACAAACTCGTACATTCAATACAAAAACCAACAAAAACGATACAAAAAGTGTCATGTCGGCTGATATTTTGACAGTCAAGCACCAACCGCCGAATTTTCCAGCACCAAATTCACCAAAATATGATAAAATGGAGATCACTAATGCTTGTAAGCGCGTAACCAACTCCGAAAATTGGAAACGAGCAAAAGAAAAGCCGTTAAAGTAAGTCAATTCACCCACAATACTAATTCAAATCTGTGCCCATTTCAATGAAGTTTTCTTATATAAATACGATGATTAGAACCTCGAATCCTACGTTTATGAGACTAATAAACCCATTTTGATGAATATAATTAAAATTAGAATTGAAAAAATGGCAACAAATTGAATAATTAAATATTGAGTTTACGGCGCTTATTTTGCGTTTATACCGGAGTTGGCTTATTATTATCACAAAGTGAGTAATTTTATTTGTAACAATTTATTATTACGTTATTAATAAAAAATAAACTTCATAAAAATGAACTTGAATAGCCTTTTCTTTCATATTATGGACCTTGGATCTTTGTAAGACTTTGTTTCAAAAACGGACACTTGCAGGCTCATGCGTTTCAAAAACGGACAATTTCTCGTTTTAGTATCAAAAGCGGACATAGTCATTTTTAAATTTAAAAATAAAACAGTTAGAGTATTAAATTATAGAATGTTATGTATGGCTTGTGATTCTTTATGCGCAAGGATTATGCAGGTAGAAAAAAAAAAGATATTTCATACCAGCATATTCGAAACAAGAAACTCACTCTACTGAAAAATAATCCAAATGGCTTATGTCGCACTTTGATACTAAGCTCCGCAAATCTTTATCCATTTTATTTAATATGCGACATCTATCTACTTTTCTGCAAGTCTGGGATGAATATTTTTTTTTTATTTTAACTTTTATGAGTAAAACCTCAAATTGTAATTTTATTTAGTGTCCCAGAGGTGTCAATATGTTTTTCTGATTTTTCTGTTTCCAGATTTTCGATTGAGTTTCGCTTATATTGTCTTCATTTATTTAAATAAAATTACAATTGGAGGTTTTACTCATAAAAGTTAAAATAAAAAATAAAATATTATTATTCAATTATTCTAGTATTATCTTCAAGTGGTATAAATACATCGTCAGTAAGTGGTATAACAACAGTTTGATTACGCCTTCAGAAGGCGAAACAGCTGTCACGCGTAGAACTTGTTTATAAATAATTTAGTTTTTAATAATTGAATAATAATATTATCGAATATATAAAATAAATAATAATTAAAATGGAGTTTCACAAATTAAACTTGATGACTATAAATGTCAGGTTTAGTGTAAAAGACCGATAAAACTGTCAGGTGTCCGCCTTTTGTGTTAGTTTGGGGAGATAAAATATAATATTAGTTCTTTACATATGAAATTGGCGTTTTGCCGTACTGGCAACTTTGATCTCAAATATCTTCTCTTTGGTTAGGAATTCCAAATTCAAATTTATACAGCTATTTACTCATGTATTTGTGTTTCGAAAATTAAAAATTCATTTGTTTTTTCCTTAATTGTTTTGTTTTTCTTTGCGTCACTTAGTTTACAAAATGGAAAACTTGAAATATCGCGTTTTTTACGAGTACGAGTTCCACCGTGGCACCAGTGCTGCAGAAACGGCTCGAAGGATTTATGGTGTGTATGGCGACGGTGCCGCAAAAGAAAACACAGTGCGTTTTTGGTTCCAACGTTTTCGTTCTGGAAATTTCGACCCGCAGAACAAGCCCCGTGGACGGCCGGAGACCAAACTTGATAATGAAGAATTGAAGGCTATTGTGGAAGCTGATCCATCGCAAACCACGTCCGAGTTAGCTGCAGGCTGCGGTGTTAGTGATAAAACTGTTTTAATCCACTTGAAGCAAATTGGGAAGGTGAAAAAGCTTGAAAGGTGGGTACCTCACGAATTGAGTGAAGCAAATCAACAAACGCGCATTAGAACGCTAGACCACACACTGCACAACAGACGGCTACCAAATTAGAGGAGCTTCAATTGAAATGTCTAAGACATCCATCGTACTCTCCGGACCTTGCCCCAACAGATTACCATTTTTTTCGAAATTTGGATAACTTCTTGCAAGGGAAAAAATTCAACTCCGATGGGGCAGTCCAAACCGCCTTCAAAGATTTTATTGATTCCCGTCTGAATGGTTTTTTTAGTAAAGGGATCGATGAACTATCTATGAGATGGAAAAAGTGCATAGATAGCAATGGTACATACTTTGATTAAATACATATATTATATTTAAAAAAAACGACTTTATTTCCTCCCATACAAAACGCCAATTTCATATGTAAGGGCCTAATATTAGTCTTTTATTAAATCCTATTCTAATATTTTCGACAATATTTGCATCTGCTTATATTGGACTATATAAATGTACCAGTTATAATAATGACAAACGTCATTTCTGGAACAAATCCTCAAGAGGATTTTCCGAGCTGCATTTCATTTGCACATTATTAAAATTTAATCATAGCTAAGAATAATATGAAGTAATTATTTACTAGCAGTTAAAGTCCGCCTGCGGGCGGCTTTTGGTTCGGCTTCGCCCGGTTTAAGTGTGGGTGACCATTTTATAAATCCGACAGGAAATGGTTCCAAAAATAGCCGTTTCCTTGGATCGAGTAATAGTCACCAGGACGGGCAATGACGTCATATATAATAATAGACTCATGGTATTATTATTCAAACTACCAATTACAATAATAATAATCATATTACCACCAATCTCTCCATACCCGGAGAGATTCACGAAATTGCAATCCAAAGCCTGCAAGGCGATGCTCCTCATGCTAGCTAAGCCTGCTAACGTAAGTGGCGTCATCTTTTGGCACTATTGACTACTTGCTTGAATTCGTTTCTATTAAAAAATTATCTTTTTAACAAACTTTACGCACGAAGATGGTTTTGCATAAGGCACGGTGTCAAAGAGGTAATCGAAACCGGGTTCTTAAATTTCGACCGTACATTACCATAATTTTAAATATGGACACAGAGTATACATAGATAAGAAAAATTAAAGTATAAAAAATCATGTGTGCAGTTCACATGCGGTAGAAGTGAAACCTTCATAAAATAAAACTTCTAGATAATGAGACGAATACTGGAGTATCAGGAGTAGGATAATTGTATCTAATACTAGCGAGTTGCAATGCCACTTGCCACGTTGCAATGCCACTTAAAAAAGAAATTGTTTCTCCCTGCGTGTCCTTTCCCATTCGTTCCGTTCCCTCCTGCCTCCGCTTCCTCTCACACGTCGCCTTCCCCTCACGTGTTTTCACTCCACTTTCTCCGCCTTTCCTCTCCCCACTCCATTCCACACACAGAGCTCACCAGTATATATAGAAACAATCACGGGCGAGCTCACAACAACTCACCAAATCGCAATCGGATGAACGGTTTAGCAACGCATTGTTAGCAACGCATAATCTCATGACGCCAAATCTCACTATTGTATACAAAAACCATCGCGGGCATGCACACATTCAATCCCCAAAGTTTCATCGCAATCGGATGAATGGTTTAGCAACGCATAAGAAACTCACATACTTGATTTTTTATTTATTTATTTATCATGAATTAACGCCGATTAATGGCTTTTACACAGGAATTCAACAATTTGAAATGAATACAGAATATACACAGTTTAAAAAAAAAACATTCACATGACAAAGAAAATAAAAACGTACACATTGAAGTGACAGCATTAACGTACAAATAGTAAGCTATTAAAAATACAAATATAAGAAAAAGAAAATCTCACATAGATGTACACAAGATGTTTTGAAGTAAATAAATTACCACGTAAAGTACGCAATAAAAATAAATTTTAAATTCCATTAGTAAACATTGATGAAGAATACAAATATTCAAAGTATATTGATTATTATCCAACTGAAAAGTGCTTACAAACAGCTTTAGTTAAATAATGTTTGTATGTTGATAATCTTTCAATATTTATCACAATATCATCAACAACATATTTATTAGCAAGTATATGCAGGCGATTTATTATGGAATATAATTTCGCATTAGAACCTGTATTATTACAATGGTAAGGTAATTTGTGACGAACTGATCTACTCGGTACATGAAAACATATTAACGAAAGAAGTTCGGGGGAGTTCATTAACAATTTTAAATAAATAAAATAAGTCGGAACAAATTCTTCTTTCTTTTAATGTATCAAGTCCCAGCGGAGGTAAGATGGAGAAGTAATTAATGTTTTCAATGGATATTCCCAATTTAAAATTAATGTGAGAATTTATGTTGGAAACGCTCAAGGGATTTTTCATGTGTACTGTAATACGGATTCCAAATGGTGGAGTTATATTCTAGTTGGCTTCTAACAAGAGAAGTGTATAGTAGTTTGACAGTTTAAAATTTTTTTAAATCCTTCAAAATTCGTAAGATAAATCCCTACATTTGCAAAGCTTTTACTGGTTATATTATTAATATGTTTAATAAAAGTTAATTAAATGTCGAAGGTAATACCAAGGTCTCTTATTTCAACAGCAGATCATTGAGAAATTAAGTGAACAACAATGGGTTTTTTTTCATGTGGAATCTCATAACTTGACATTTTTTTACATTAAGAGTTAATTTATTTTTAAAATACCAATCGCAAAAGCAATTGAGATTAGATTGTAGAGACAGACAGTCCTCGATATTATCAATAATTCTATATATCTTCAAATCATCTGCAAACATTAAAATAAGAACATGGGTGAATATATTAGTTACGTCGTTTATAAATAAATTAAACAGTATAAGACCGAGATGCGAACCTTGGGGTACGCCACATTTTCATATACATACGATTTATATGTATATATATAGATTGTTTATCAAATTTAAAAATTATTTTACATTTTATTCACCGCATTTGAAGCACTGCACAAAGATGACACCGATTGGTCTATCTCATTCTCTCGCAGGCTAAATCCTGATGTAAGTACGTGTTTGTCTCCTTTTGGTATCGCTCGTTTCCGTTTCATTGAGTTACAAATCACAACGGTGCTTGAGAAGTTTTCTCTTCAAAAATCAGAGCGTGCAATTCACACGCGGTAGAAACTGAAATAGACAAGAGAAGGGGGTCTACGAAGCACCTCAAATAAAGAAGTCTGACAGGCTAAATCCTATAGATGTATGTGTTTGTTTCATCGAGTTTCAAATCACAACGGTGCTAAAGAAGTTTTCACTTAAAAAAAATAAATGATACAAATTCAAGTGGGAACGTGCTTGAGAGGTAGATGAAAAGTTCATATGACAAAAAATTTAAAAAGTAAGTATATTGTAGTAACAACACAAAAAGTACAAAGTGAAAGCTTCTGTCATCAAAAACAAGTTTGAAGAAAAAAAGGAAAAAGAAAAGAAAAATACACCACGGGTGTAGAGTGTATATTATATATATACAAGATATTTTGAAAAGTACTTAAGAATTACTTTGAAAGTACAAAAATAACTTAAAGTATGTACCTAATAAAAAATACATTTATAAATATGTTGTCAGGATTTTTATGTAAGATTTCCAGATATATTTATGTTGAATTTTTAGTGCAGTTGTGTGGGTCGGTAATGACTTCGCATTGTAAATTACGCTCTATTACCCTCCCCCTCCTCCCAACCCCACCGTATCATCCTTCTCCCACTATATTTTAAAGTCTATATTTGTAACTAGCTGGTACCCGGCATGCGTTGCTATGCCATTTAATAAAGAAATTGTTTCTCCCTGCGTGTCAACTTCCTCTCCCCCTTCCATTCCCCTCTCGCGTTCCCAATCCTCCTTCTCCACCTTTCCTCTTCTCACTCTACTCCCTCCCCTTCCCCCGTCCCGCGAACCCCCTCCCGAGTTCCCCTCCTCCCTCCCGTATTCGCCTCCCCCTTCCCGCAGATCCCCCTCCCGAGTTCCCCGCCCCCCCAGGTTCCCCTCCCCACTCCTGCATTCCATTCATTCGTTCCCGGTACATTCAGTTTTCAAACAGCTCTCGTGCCACCTATTGCATTTTTTTTATACGAATTTCATGATGCCAGAGCTCGTATATGTTATTCTGATGTATGAGCTAAATTATTGTAAAGTTTCATTAAAATCCATTCAGTTGTTTTTGCGTGAAAGAGTAACAAACACACAGATCCGTGTTTCGTTTAATGTTATGGCTGTCCGATGGCATATAATCGAATGCCATTTTGAACATTTTTACTAAATCGTTGTTCTGATGAAGAAACGTTTTCAGTTCTTGGACAATGAGCACAACGCCTTTCTACTTTCGCATCTTGATTGCCCATAAAACACTAGCTTTTTCCCGCGGCTTCGCTCGCATGGTATTAGAGTGATTCTCACTCCGCCTCCTCCACCTTTCCTCTACCCCACTCCCCCCCTCCCCCCTTACCATCCCCCTCCACCACCAGCACCCCTCCCGCAACTATATTTTTAAGTCTATATTTGTAATTTAATTTTAAGTTAACCCTAAAGATGTTAGCATTGCTTATGAAACGTGCCCTTTTTTTAAACAATATATGTAATTACAACTATTAGGGAACGTACCCATACTACGTCACCAACTTTTTTGCAATTTTTTACCCCCCCCCCCCCTCCCGGTGACCAAAAACCTAAGCCCGCCGCCGCTCATTAGTACCAAGCGTGACATTTTGAAGACCCCCCCCCCCCTACGTGTCACGTAGTATGGGTACGTTCCCTAAGTGTTGATGTTTATTATTAAAATGGATCTACGGAAGAAATTTTTATTTGAAGATGTACAAAATGATTAATGACAAAGGATAATATATAATTTACTTAGATATGCACCGTTGTCTCCTTATTTAAATTCTCTATAAAGAAGTTCACGGAAAGCATGCTTTTTACATGCTTCCTTTATCCCATAAAACTTCCAAAACATAGTTTCTTACCCCTGACAGGATTTCATTTTTGGTATAATTCATCACTGCTAGATACATACAACATACTAAAAGATCAGATCTGATATAGAGTTACTATATTTTTTTCTCGTAATTCGTTTGACGGCCTCAGTTGTAGAGGAGTAAGGCTCTTGACTCGCAATCCGAAGGTCGCGGGATCGAATCCCGGCATGCGGAAATAAATTTTATTTGATTAATTTATGTTATTTCACAATTTATTAATTCATTTAAATAATATGCAGCATATTTGCGACACGTTTCAGAGAAATTAATCAGTATCGCCCTGGTGCAAGACCACCATTCAGAATTTAAACCTTGCTAGAAATGGCTTTAGCCGTTTTTGGTGACCATATCTGAATATCAGGTACTTCCCCACCTCCCTTTACCTCCCCACTACCTTCAGCCTCATAACATATCCCACTTGGGGATGCCAGTCTCACTGGCTCCAGTCCAGCTGGGATTCTTGTGAGGTATTTATAAAAATAATACATATTTGTAAAAATAATATTTTTGTTTTGAAAATAAATCAATAAGGTATTTCAGTAACATGTAGAAGTGGTAGAATCTAAAAACAGGTGTCTTTTGTAAGGTTATTAAGGTTAATCATAACATTCGTATTTCTTCTAAAAAATTGCACAGTAAACAAGTTTAATAAAATATTTTTCTCTGTGATGATTTTTCCGTTTCGCTTCGTGAATTTTTTAGTGCATATTTAAAACTGGAATTTTGCAAACATTCCGTATTTATCAACCTTTTGATAAATTATTCGAGTTTCCAGAATCAGCACAGGAATTTCAATCAATTTACTGAAAATGTTTGTTTGGTGCAACGTCACGGGTATTGTTTTTGTTTTTCGGAAGACAGAACCATTTCACATTTTTTAATCAAATCAAACGAAGCAAATTTCAAAGAGACTACTTTAAATGCATAAAGGTATCTTCTTACAAACGAGAATTTCTATAATTAAATAACTAATTTACTGGAGTAAAATTATTTTTTTAAGTGAAAACTTCTTTAGCACTGTTGTGATTTGAAATTCGATAAACGAAAAATAGCGACACTAAAAAGAGACAAACACCTACATCTTTAGGATTTAACCTGCGAGAGAGTGAGATAGAATGAAACCTTTCCTACGAACAGCACCTACGAAGCGTTACGCTCTGTTAAGCTGTCTTTTATAGAGATAAAACTTTTAAATTTTACATATTTATTTGTTTATTTATTTAAGGAACATAAACAGTCTTAGTAACATAATATACATTAGAGGATGACAAAAAACAGACCAATTATTAATGTTCACAGATAGGTATTTAGAAACATAAAAGTAACTGAAAAGAACTAAACTAGAATATTTAAGAAAAGCAAAAAAAAACAGGACAAAGCAACAATTAAAAAATAATTATAATACAGGTGTAGATTCAACAAGTGATAAACCTAAATATAAAATCACAACAATAAAATGAATGCGATTGTGACTATACTAAAATAGGCTGCAAAATAGGTATTTGGACTGGGACGGGTAAGGGGAGGACAGCGATAAGGGAAAGTTGCTAAGCAGGTAATTTAAAATTATTAGGTACAATTAATTTAATCATCACGAATATGTGTTATGGGTTATTCGTACCTAGAATGCGATACAATGAAATTCTGTAGCGAAAGTAACTAGCAGTGAATATGTCAGCAAGTGTTTCCATACGTGCAAATTTAATGTTATAGTAGTTACATGTCCTTTGCATAAATTCATTTACATATGGTAGTGTTCTCCGTTGATTTTTGAAGTGAAACTTCTTTAGCACCGTTGTAATTTGAAACTCGATGAAACGGAAACGATTGACGCTAAAAAAAGACATTCACATACATCTATAGGATTTAGCCTGCGAGAGAACAAAATAAAATGAATCCTTACCTAGGTACAGTATCTATGAAGCTTGCACGCATTGGCCGCTTTGATAATGAGCTCACTTTTCAAGGTTCCTATTTGTTGAGATTGGGTGTACTTCTACCGCGTGTGACTGCATTCGCTTTGGCATTGTTTTTTTAATATTACAAACCATTAATTTCATTGTTTCCCTAACCGAGGGGTTGTGTAAAACCCTTCCAAGTGTGCGCTTTGCCCATTTTGATTAGGAGCTCACTTTTCAAGGCTGAGATTGTGTTGCGAACTTGTTTACATATTGAATCTAACTTTTGAAGTGAAAACTTCTTTGGCACCGTTGTGATTTGAAACTCGATGAAACGAAAAAACAAAACTAAAGAGACAAACACGTCCATCTATAGGAGAATGAGATAAAATAATCGAGAGAATGAGATAGAATAATCGGTCTCCTTATGTAATGATTCGTGGTCTCCCCAGACCATACTTGCATACTTTAGTTTTTTGAAGTTTTCACTTCTACCGCGTATAAACTGCACATTTGCAATTTTTTAATTACATTATTTTGTGCACAACGTGTTGAGAAAATAATTTTAAAAAATAATTTTATTTTATTTTTTTATTAAATTAGGTTAAACATAAGTACAGCACCATTGTCTTGGGGCCTATGTTTGTAATTAGCAGCAAGCCATTTAAAGGGAAAAGTTTTTATAATGAAAAGAAATAACTTAGTATGCACTACTATATTAATAATAATGATTGGCAATGCGCGTCTGGTCAGTGGTTGAGTGGGCATAGCGCTTGGGTCCTACCCGAGCGTCGCGTGTTCGATTCCTCGGTTGGCTAAGTCCTCCATCACAACACAAGCAACATTTTCGGCTTTCTGTAGTGGTAGTCGGAGATTATCAAACATTTTTGAGTTATTCGTAACCCGGGAATGTTTCTTTCTTTAAAAAAAAATTAAAAAATTATGTATTTTTATTATAGTGGTGCATACTAAGTTATTTGTTTTCAGTAAATCAATAATGATGCCACAGGGTAGGTTTATTTGCGAAGTTTGAAGAAGATTTTTTTTTTGTGTGACAGACTTTTCAAAAGCCATTCTATTTTATAATAAATAATAAATAAATTTGAATAACTTATATAGCACTGTTTTTGCGAAAAATCGCCTCAAGAGCGCTGTACAAATTAGCGTGGATTTTACTTTAGAATTTACTTAACTATGTAGGAGGCTAGATAACAACTCGTCTTGCAGCTATCAAGCGCATGGATTATTGGAATTCTAGCCCCCCAATAAATTAAATAAAATATCTTTTTTATATATACGTATTTCATTTACTTAACTGTGTAGGAGGCTAGATAACAACTCGTCTTGGAGCTATCAAGCGCATGGATTGTTGTAATTCTAGCCCCCCAATAAATTAAATAAAATATCTTTTATATGTACGTATTTCAAGATTATCGGAATATATATAATTACTCTCTCGCTTCAACATTTGAACATTAGTTTCGATTAATTCCTACCCGAATGCCTTTTATCCAGTTCCCACCTTTCCCTACGCCCTACGCATGATTCTATCTGGAAGCTATTACATACTATTATTGCAGGAAAATTGTGCAAGTTCCAGTATATTTGTTTTTGATCAAGAAGAAGGATTTGAACTATCTTGGAAGCAGGTTGTATATTATATCGTTTATAGTACTCATTCGCTCACTTGGATTTCCTCACCGTATCGCGTTGGAACTTAATATAATATTAAAGTGATTATATTATGAGCATCCCCGAAATTTTATAGTAGTATGTAAGTGATTGGTAATCCTTTTTCCTTCGATACTTGTTCTATCCTACGTATACTATTACCCAATTCCATCAAATACCATTACGTTTAAATTGTTTTCGGTCCACTTTCAAATTCATCTGAAGCTGTATAATTCGTATGCAGTTTCAGATGCAATAATACCTGCACCAAAAAATATCTAAATATTTGATGGCAAAAATATTGCCATTACCATTTGTGTATCTCTGGAAATATGAGAGACGTATTTAAGTGATGTTGAGGATTCTCGTGGGTCAAATTGAGATTTATAAAAGGAATTTTTTTTTAAGCAACAAACTTCAGTAAATAACAGCTTCAATAGCGAAGATGATCAATAGAAAAATATCAAATGTCTAAAGATGTATGATGGTACTTAGTTAGCAAAATCTGATCAATTATGTGAACTCAGTATCTAAAATCATAGATTGTGTACTAAAAAAACAAAGATAGTAAAAAATGAAGGTACCAACATGCACCAAACCTTGGTAACATCGGAGGTTACAGCAGCGATATTTTAATTTTAATCGAGACATGGCTCGATTCAATATTTTCTTTATTTATTCATCGATTCCTAGAATTCATGGCCTTGCGAATAAACACTGTGTACTTGTCAATAAATTTGGTATTGAGATATTTGCGAGTTTTTATAAGCAAATAATTTATATCCCATTTGTTTTTTTAAATTATTTTGATTTGATTTAATAACTACATATTTAAAAATATTATCTGATACTGTGGGCTTACAATTAGGCCTTTGTTTGAATAGTTGTAATTTGTTTTATTAGACGAATAAAAAAATAATATTATTTAAAACGTAATAATTTTGTTTCCATAAGGAAGCTGAAGAATTACCAAAAAAAAACCTAAAACGTACATTGTCCAAATTAATAAATTGCGAGTCTAAATTTTAACGGAACTGATCAACGTCACTACGCACTCATATACTCGCAGCATATTTTGGCATTTGCAAGGTGTGTTCCTAACTAGTTCGAAAAACTGTATTGTGACTTTCGATACTTTCGGTGTTTAGAAATACATTCAAAAGTTTTCTTTACTCTGTTAATTCTTAGATAATAGATGTTACTACGCCATGTAAAAGCCAAACAGAGCTTTATTAAATGTATGAATAATAAGTATTAGCTACTAAAATAATGTTAGCTAAAAATAACACCATAAAATAAATAAGTTTATTTTACTAATTACTCTGAAATTTGGAAAGTATTGCAATGCATTACCTCTCCAAGCCTTCTGAAATTTAATTATTAAAAATGTTCGGTTTATAGTAAAACCTCAGTGCAAGCAATGTGAAGAAAATTGTAACGATGTATCATTTTATTGGGTATTTAAATTTAGATTCAAACGAAGATTTCAGTTCTTATTTCTGTCTTTCTAAGGTCACAAACCGAAAAATGAACTGTAATAATAAGTATTAAATTTGAAACTTACAATTGCTCTGAATTAGCACTTGTACAAACTTTTCGTGTGAGATTTGATCGCGTTCGCGGAACAGAAAGTTATACGCGGAGGGAGTTAGCGAGCGGGCGGACTCTGAAATGAGACTGATGCTACGGCGGCGCGTAGAGGTGCTACGGGGCCGGCGGTGCTACAGCGCATCATCAGCTACGACTGTGTCTACGGATTTCCATCACATTTCACACCGGATATGGCAGCTACGTCATCGATCATTTAGTATGGATAATTTTAAATGTCTATAAGACAGTAGAGCCATTTATTCAAAAAAATTAGATTCTTGCGAGAACTCCGAAGGGGCGACCATAAGTTGCCTATACCGGGGTGGGACAGTGGTGGGTACTTCAATGTCTATAAGACAGGACAATATTTCAAGAGATTTTATAATTTTGTTAAAAGGATGAATTATTGTAAACGTAAATAATAATAATTATGTTGTAGCGGTTTTTATATTACGATAATCTTATAAATATTGAGTACGGCGGTGTGGTGAATTTTTAAAAAATGTTTTAATAGGAATCACAAACAAGGAGTTATAAGTTATATTAGTCGAAAAAATTTGGCAGACGTACTATTCTTACAAAAAATAGCTACCTCTATGATAGATTGCCCAGAATTACTAGAAAGAATTCAACTAAGAGTGCCTATCAGACAAACCAGACAAAACCACGCATTAAACATTCCTCAATGCAACACCAACTCTAAACAAAATACATTCATTCATCGCGCTTCACACACCTTTAACATTTCATACAGTGAATTCGACTTATTTAACACGGTACCTAACGTTCTCAAAACTAAAATGAATGAATAACATTTACACATACATACCATTATTTACACAGAAAGGATCCATCCCTTTCCACTCCCTTCCACCAACCCATCCACATAACACAATTTAACTATTTTTATCGATTTTTCTTTATATCTACTCACTAAATAATTTACATACTTCAGTGAAAACCTATTATTGGTTAAATTTCTGTACATATTTCATCAAACATTATTAATAATTGTAACTGTTGGTTTTCCTAATAAAATAAAATAAAATAAATTTCACAAATACAATACAATGTAAAAATATGAAGAGGGATAAATAAAATACTTTAACCTAATGGAAATAAACGACACGGAGAAAAAAAGAGCAATACGTAAAAAAGAAATGTACAAATAAACACAAACCCAAAAGGAATCTACAAAAAAACGACATTTAAAAAAATCATAATATTATTATACCTATGTAAAAAAAACTGTGTACAAAAAATATATTTTATGAATGAAGAAATATATGAAAAAAACATTCATCCTCTTTTTACGCAGTTATTTTTTTCAAGACGGTTTATTGTCGCATTCATAATTCCCGTGAATGTTTCTTTAATGCTAATTCCAATATATTCTTTAATGAATTATTATTTTTTGAAAATAATACGCGAGAAAATAAATGAAGTTTATGTTGCACCCGCCAAAAATAATTTAAACCACCGTCACAGCTATAAAAGATCATCGCACGCCCAATATCGGTCTCCATAAAATTCCATCAGACCTGTCACACCTAAGCAGTTTATCCGCAGATCATCCATAGACAAAACAGATCTTACGCCGTAACCGCTTCTGAGGCGACATGCGAAAAGTTATGCGACCCCCTCTCCGTCGAAACCAGGAGAGGGTTCATTTTAATTACGGAGCTACCTAAATGGATGGATGACAGCTGTCAGTTGATAGATTCATTACAATTCCCGCCTCCCAAATTTTCAATTTGGGAGGCGGGAATGGGTACCGCTGCCCCGGGAACCTTTATTGGATAACCAACACCTCTGCCATAGGTCACCCCAAGTGGTTCGCTACGTTTGGTGATTTAGCAGGGATGCCCGGGTTCATGGGATGAGGTTTGTCTAGGTCTTGGAGGCGGATGTCCAGGACACACTAAACCCCAGATTCCTACCCATCCCTTAAACCCTTTTCCTTCCCAGAACTCTGCTCTCCTTCCTTTCTCAAAAAAATACCCTCCACACAGCATCCCCAAAGATGACATAGTCCTTGAGGGAAATTATTTTCCTCAGGGCCTCCTGTGTGGAGCGCATGTAAAAAAAAAAAAAAAAATGGCATTTCGAGGCATCTCTGTAATCATCATCTGTAATTCAACTTACCCCCTCTTCTACCATAGGAAGAAATTTGATAGCTTTGTGTGACGGTACATAACATAAGCGATCGCGGCTCAACAGATATCTGCTCGCGCTTTTATAGCTGTGGGTGTCACCTACATAGATAAATGTATATTCAAAATAAATAAATATTTTACTATAGATTCTCAACTAGGTACTTACTTCGGATATCTTTACTATCAAACTGAAGAGAGATAGCTTTAAATGTATTATTTTATTAAAAATGATTTTTTTAATCCAAAACTATTATTAAATATTTAACTGACAGCCCTAAAACAGTTAGCTAATTAGCAATACCTGCTTAATAATTCCAAACAAAGATAACTTTGAAGGTAACAATAAACTCAATACAAATTTACACTATTTAGTGTCTATAAACCCTTTTGACAACTTTTCTGACAAGTCCCCTTTGTTTACATCTTTTTTATTCTAAATAATCCTATTTTAATATTATGTTCTCTGTTATTACAACATTGACATTATTTTTTTAGTACAGTAACATTAGTTTTGTAACACATTTATGCAACACACAGTTATTCTATACCTAAATACTTGCTTTTATCACATATACTTTGTTAAATGTTAATTCTTATTTTGTTGTTATT
The DNA here is from genome assembly GCA_917880885.1 of Limnephilus marmoratus. Lineage (NCBI taxonomy): Eukaryota > Metazoa > Arthropoda > Insecta > Trichoptera > Limnephilidae > Limnephilus > Limnephilus marmoratus. The sequence continues at coordinate 36,086,926 of OU862920.1, read as the reverse complement.
GATAATCCCCTGTATACCACTGTATACTTATAATACCATGTACCTATCACTTGAATGTAAAAGCCATGGCGTTTAAATAAATAAATTAGTATCGTAATTATTCAGTTAAGAGTTATTCAAATTTTTTTTGATGTCTTCATAAACAATTTTGATATCTAGGTGTAACAGACGTATCAAGTCTTTACAAGACTGTAAAATAAGGGGCACCGGTCTTGTGCACGCCTTCCACTAGCTCACGCTGATGATGGTGATATTTGTTGGCTGGCCTCCCTACATCCAGTGGTATAGGTCCTGGATGCGCCTAGTTTCTGCCTGAGCGGTGCCTTGGCAGTGCCCCGAGTCAGGGCCGACTGCAGCGGTAGGCACCGGGTTCCCGTTCAGGCAGAACTTCGGCAGGAGGCAGCAGCTGGCAGCAGGTCGCAGACTTCCAGAGGTAGGTGTCTGGACCACTTGTGGAGTAAATAAAAGACTTGTTTGAATGTTGAAGAATAACTGATTTATTACCCAAAAAATCACGCTTTTTATACCCGTTTTCGTGTGAAAAAACGGTCACGTGGTACAATTTTAGAGTGGGGGATTTTACCTATCCCGTTTTGCATATAAGGGTCGGTTTTCTGTTGCCGCTGGTTTTGCCGACCATTTCCTTGAAAGTGGTCGATTAAAATTAGGTTTTTACAATAATTATACAGGTCAGGTTAATGTATTTACAATGTTTTCCTTAAAACTACAGTGTTTCTACGGATGTTCTACATTCGTAGATTTTTTGTTTGATGAGTTTGGGTTGATTTTAAGGAAGTTTGACTTTTTGTCGGTAGGTATTTGTTATTTAACAAAGTGTTTGAATAGTTACAAAGAAGTTAATATTTTTCCCAGGTCCCCCGTAAGCCTGGCTATCGAAACCTTTTGGTTTCGTCGCCTTACGAGGTCCTGGGATTTTTAAAATGGAGAACACGTGAATTGATGCTAAAGTCTCGAAAATCTGCTCAAATGCTGATAGCGCTGGCAGTTTAAGAGTTACAATGTTTATTTATGGCTCTATGGATGCCCCGTAGGACTCTGCACTGAAACGTCTTAGTTTCAGCGTCCTACGGGGTGTTTAAACGAAGTTATATTAAAATATGGTGTATTTTTGACCAATATAAAGGCCCTTAATAGGGACGCCCAAACTGGTTTTTTGGCTTTGTAGCCGGAGAAATAGCCCTGAAGGCGATAAAATAATAAGTTTAGGATGTCTCCTGGTGGCAACTTGGTATCCAAGTTTTTATTTGTGTCATCAGGGTATCTGTGTATTAAGAAAAAAGACATTTAAATTGATAAAATGTGTTTTGAAAAAGATCGTTGCTGGCGGCACGGTAAAGCCGACTGAGAGCCCAAAAAGGCCCTTGTGGGGGCCGCCATAAAAGGGAGGTAAAGCAGCCTGCTTGGTAGAGCAGCCGCTTCCTGCTGAGCCATAACGGCAGAACGGCAAGGGAGGGAAGGCAGTCCGCTTAGCGGAGTAGCTGCTTCCTTCGGAGCCGAAAAAACGGTCCTTCTCAGGGACATAACTAAAAGGGAGGCTAGTCAGCCTGGTTGCCTTTGGAGGCGTAAATAAGCATAAATAAGGTATTAAGTGTGATGACCGTGGCCGGTATCAACATTACTTTACTGGACTCCGGGTGTGGATCCAGCTTCCTCTATATGTGATCTCAGTTTAGGGAGATTGACACAATAATAAGTCGTAGGTAGACTAGGCGAGTTTATTCCGAGATATGTACAGGTCGTGCTTCCTACGAAGCGATAATGCAAAGAGGACGGTAGACAGCAATCACACCCTTTTATACGTTCCTCATGCTGTCTCACTCATACACGCATGTCTCTTTCATACCGCAAGACATACGTTCACCACATCCCTCCACACTTAAATCCGAAGACAGTTACACAACATGAACTGATATTTTTTTACAATACATAAAATATTCCAATATTTACAATGTAAGTAATTCATGTTGAGTCGAGAGCTGAGTGCTGCCTTCATTGACTCATCTGTGTGTTCGTGGTCGTAGTCGGTCCTTCCAATTTCCCGACGTTGACGCCACTGGATCACTGGGGCTGGAATGAGAAGGAGAAAAACCCATTAGACTGTCATCCAGGCCAAAGCTGGAGACATCGTATTCATCATACGACAGTCTCTTCGTCTCAGACGCGACATAAGGATTGCTGTGTTTCTTTTCCCATGACACACATAATTTAGACAACTGATCAAAATGCCTTTTCCAAAACATAATTTTACCATTTAAATTTACCTCAATTATATAAAGTTTTTTTCCTAATTGTTTATACACTTTCCCTGGTACCCATTTATCATTGTTTTGGTCTCTGAAATCTCTAACCATTACCTTTTGATTAATCGAAAAACCCACCGATTCTTTATTATTTCTTTTATAATAATATTTTTGATTTTCCTGACATTTAGACATTTTAATTTTTGTTTCTTTCTTAATTCTATTATCCTTATCTCTCCCCCCTCTCGGTACAAAACTGTTTAAGTTTGACCTTAGTTTCCTTCCAAACATTACAACTGCAGGTTCTAAGCCAGTTGTACAGTGTGGTGCATTTCTGTAATCAATTAAAAAATTTCCTAATTTTTCCTCATAACCTGACTGAAACTTATTTCTTATCATCATTTTTTTTTTTAAATTTTTACACGTTCGAACCGCGTTTTCTGCTAGACCATTTGATTGTGGATGATTTACCGGAGTAGTTAAATGTTTGATGTTATTCATCTCACAAAACTCTTTGAAGTCCGCTGACATGAAAGCGGCTCCATTATCTGAAACTATTGTCTGTACACTCCCGAAATAACTAAATAAACCCTTTAATATTTTAATAGTGTTATACGAATTTTGAGACTTTACTTCTACACAGTCTAACCATTTTGAGGTTGAGTCAATAATTACAAGAAAATATTTATTTGCAATTGGGCCCGCATAATTAATATGCACCCTACTCCATATTTCTTCCGTTATAGGTAAATCTCTGTTATTTTTAAATAAACTTAGAATTTGAGTATCCAAGTCATTCTCTACGTGAACTGGTTCCTCATTCCCAATTAATTCTAATTGCACTTTACTTTTATTAAAACTACCCGCTTTCTCCGAAAAAACCTCCTGGAATTTTCGAATTTTTTTATTCACTTTACTTCTACCACTCTCAAATACACTATGAGAAAAAATTTCACTACCCTCCTGGGATGAAATTGATTGTAAATCACTTCTATCATCATCAAAACCACTATGAGAAAAATTTTCACTACCCTCCTGGGATGAAATTGATTGTAAATCACTTCTATCATTCTCAAAAACACTATGAGAAAAAATTTCACTACCCTCCTGGGCTGAAATTGATTGTTCATTTATTTCCCCATTATTTTTTTCTATTGGAACGATTGGTGACGCAAACTTACTATAGTTTACCGGAACTGAAATACCTTCCGATTGTAAACATCCCAATTCCGATTTAACCTTTGCTTTTAAAGCAAACGGTATATTTCTCGGATTGCAGAATTTCGGTTCCGCATTCTCTTTTAATTTCAAATGCACTTTATATTTATTGCATTTACCCAGTTTCTCCGAAAAAACCTCCGGGAATTTCCGAATTAAATTATCAATTACACTAGTATTATTCTCAACCATATTGTGAGAAACATTTTCACTTCCCTCCTGGGATAAAGTAGATTGTAAGCCCGTAAATCCAATATTAAACTTTTTAATGAAATCACGCCCTAGAACCGTAATTGTTCCCTGTTTTACTACGCAAAATTCTAACATTTCCCTATAACCGTTAAAATCAACTGTTAATAAGATACAACCCAATAAATTTAACTTACAGTTAGCGTAACCCATTAAGGTTAAATCCTTTGGTTTTAACATCAAATGTTTGAAATGTTTAACATAATCTTCGTCCGTTAAAATCGAAATTGCCGCCCCTGTGTCCAATAAACCGTTTAGTTCCACATTATTCACTAAAACTTTGCACAATATTGGTTCACAATATACTGCATTTATCCGCAACATGTTTTTATGTTCCTGCGTATTTACGAACACTGAAGAAATGTTATTATATTTTAAACCGCGACATATCTTCCCAATATGCCCTTTCACTCTGCATTTATAACAAAACACGTCTTTAAATTTACAGTTTACTGAATCGTGATAATTCCCGCAATGTTTACACTTTGTTCGGTCCGCTGACCTCGCTCTGTACGATGTAACATTCTTGTCCGAAGTTCTAAAAAAATGTTTACCTACCGAATTTTGTTTTTGTGACAAATTGTTCGATGTATTTTTAAATTTATTTACTAAATCAACACTTTCCGTTTTAATTTGCTTATTCATTACCTCGAATGAATCCATAGCAATAGCACATTCTATAACCTTTTTTAATGAAAAGTTTTCAGCCTCTACAAATAATTTCTCCTTAATACGCCCCACTCGAAGACCGGTGACAAAAATATCTTTTAAATTATATTCCAGTCTGTCCTCGAATTTACAAAATCTAACGAGATTCCTTAACCGTGCTATATAATCATTAACCGATTCTGAACTTTTTTGTTTCGTAGCAAAAAAAATTTCGCGCTCTTTGAAAACATTTCGTTTGATACCTACATGATTCTCTAGTAATAACAATAAATTTTCGACCGTAATATCTGTAATTTTTTAGGAAAACACAAATCAATCAATAAATCTATTGTCTCTGTGTGTAAATGAGATATTAAAACCGCTCTCTTTTTTTCTACCGAATTTAACTTGTCATCATTGACGAGGATGAACTGTTCGTATTGCAATACGAACGTCTCCAGTTTGTCCCTCAAATGACAGAACCTGGGCAGTTCTCCCCCTTCCATCTTCACACAGATACAATCAATAAGCAGAAAATTTTACAAACAACACTCAACTCACGACTCTGTTGACTTGATGCTGCTGCTCCGATCTCGCCCTTCCGCGGACCGTCTCCTGGCTCCCGTACCCTGGTCTTCCTTCTAATGCGCCTTCCGTGAGGTCTGCACCTGTCCAGCTCTTCTCTTGAAGATCCGGACTTTTCCGTATCCCCGCCTTACGAGAATACTCCTGGTTCACGGCACTGAATAACCAATCCAGCGCCTTGCTGTTCCTCGGATGCCAATTTCTGCTGCTCTTGCCTGTTGTCCCTGTAGCCTCAATCTCGGATTCCTCTATAGGCTGCCCCAAATGTAATTTTGGCTGCCCGTGATCCTTTTTAGCTGCGCCAAATGTGATTTTGGCTGCTTCTCGTTCCTTTATCGGCTGCGCCAAATGTGATGACCGTGGCCGGTATCAACATTACTTTACCGGACTCCGGGTGTGGATCCAGCTTCCTCTATATGTGATCTCAGTTTAGGGAGATTGACACAATAATAAGTCGTAGGTAGACTAGGCGAGTTTATTCCGAGATATGTACAGGTCGTGCTTCCTACGAAGCGATAATGCAAAGAGGACGGTAGACAGCAATCACACCCTTTTATACGTTCCTCATGCTGTCTCACTCATACACGCATGTCTCTTTCATACCGCAAGACATACGTTCACCACATCAAGTATTAAAATTATTAAATTATAAGAGTCTAGAATGTCTCCCGGTGCAACTTGGCACGCAAGCTTTATTGGTTGCACCGGGGCATTGTACATAACTAGCAAATTATAATTTAACAATGAGGGAGAGCAACACGTCCGTTACACTCCCCCCGTGCTGCTTGTCTGCACTAGTCATCAGGACGTGTTGAACGATGAGTAGGCGAAGCTGCATAGGCGGGAACAACAGGATCCCAGCGGGCTTCACGGCAGGTCGGGTGTAGACTGCGGGGCTCGTCTGGATTCGGGCTGCGGCGGGGGTGTCGTCCAGGACTCGGCCGTGTGGTCGGCTGCTGTGGAGCATCATGGGGTCCATGACAGCCAGCAAATTTTTCCTTTTGCTGGGGTTGATTGGCTCCCCCCGTGTGAAGAGCGCCACTTCTTTGATGGTGGCATTGCTGGGGCAGGGCGGGCTCGTCTTCGCTGCGGTAATGATGAGCACTACTGACGTGGTAGTGATACTGCTGGGGCAGGACGGGCTCGTCTTCGCTGCGCCGATAACAAGCATCACGAACGTGGTAGTGATACTGCTGGGGCAGGGCGGGCTCGTCTTCGCTGCGCCGATGAGGAAAACCACTGTTATGACAGCGGAATGTGGTTGGTCATCCATCTGGGCCAGTGCTTGGTATCTCTGTTCGCGCAGAGGTACGGATCCAGCAGGTGCTCTCTGCTGATCGGCTGACTGTGCAGAGCTGGCTGTCCGGTGGAGCCCGGGTGAGGGCGGCCCGGGGCCAGAAGGTCCAGGTGGCAACAAATCCCACTGCTCCGGCAGCGGTGTGGATCCGGCAGATGCTCTCTGCTGGTCGGCTGGCTGCCTCTGATAGAGCAGGGGTAGGGGCGGTCCGGGGCCAGGAGATCCAGACGGCAATGAATACAACTGCTCCGGCAGCGGTGCGGATCCGGCAAGGTCCGGTGTCACGATACTGGCCCTTCTCGGGGCCGCAAAACTGGCCCTTAATGGGGCCGCAAACCTGGTCCTTAATGGGGCCGCAAAACTGGCCCTTAATGGGGCCGCAAAACTGGCTCTTCCTGGGTTGTAGGAAGGGGGCGGCGGCGGAGGGTCTTCAGGCCCTAGCTGCGCCAGTGATGCATATGGTCCAACGGGCTTCTCCGGTGCGGCTTCACGTTGCCTCTTGTCGAGCAGAGGTACGGGCGGCACGGGGCCGGATGTTCCAGGCTGCATCCAAATTTCCTGGAGTCGCCAAGGTTCTCCTTGGTCCGGAACTGAGCGTTCGGTTGGCTCAAGGACTGCACCAGCTTGGGCAGGCTCTGCTGCTGCTGGTGGTGCATACCTCTGGTCCACCAGAGGTACAGGTTCGGCAGGCTCTTCACGTACGGCTTCTCGGTACCTCTGTTCGAGCGGAGGTACGGGCGGTACGGGGCCGGCAGGACCAGGTTGGGCAGGAGCTGCTGCTGCTGCTGGTAGTCGGTACTGCTGTTTGTGCAGCGGTACTGGCTGTGATGGCCCAGGTGGTGTCCACTGGGCGTGTGATGATGGTCCCTCAACGTTGTAGTAAGGGGGCGGCGGCAGGGGGCCTCCAGGCCCTGGCTGCGCCGGCAAGGCGTACCTCTGGTCCACCAGAGGTACAGGTCCAACGGGCGTCTCTCGTACGGCGGTACGCGGCCTCTGGTCCACCAGAGGTGCGGGCGGTACGGGGCCGGAAGGTCCAGGCGGCATCCATCGGGGACTGCTGCCATAGTAGTTGAGGGGCTGCGGCAGGGGGCCTTCAGGTCCTAGCTGCGCCGGCGAGGCGTACCTCTGGTTCACCAGAGGCACAGGTCCGACAGGCATCTCTCGTACGGCGGTACGCGGCCTCTGGTAGACCAGAGGTGCGGGCGGTACGGGGCCGGAAGGTCCAGGCGGCATCCGTCGGGGACTGCTGCCATAGTTGAGGGGCGGCGACGGAGGGCCTTCAGGTCCTAGCTGCGCCGGCGAGGCGTACCTCTGGTTCACCAGAGGCACAGGTCCGACAGGCATCTCTCGTACGGCGGTACGCGGCCTCTGGTCCACCAGAGGTGCGGGCGGTACGGGGCCGGCAGGACCAGGTTGTATCCATGTTGGATCCCCTTTGTAGTGAGGGGGCGGTGGCGGAGGGTCTTCAGGCCCTAGCTGCGCCAGTGAGGCGTACCTCTGGTCCACCAGAGGCACAGGTCCGACAGGCATCTCTCGTACGGCGGTACGCGGCCTCTGGTCCACCAGAGGTGCGGGCGGTACGGGGCCGGCAGGACCAGGTTGTATCCATGTTGAGTCATGGCTGCTTGGCTGCGGGGCTTGGCTATCACGTGCCAACCCTGAAGCATGATGAGGCTGCATCCGTGTTGAGTCATGGCTGCTTGGCTGCGGGGCTTGGCTATCGCGTGCCAACCCTGAAGCATGACGAGGCTGCATCCATGGTGGTTGTCCATGGCTGCTTGGCTGCGGGGCTTGGCTATCGCGTGCCAACCCTGAAGCGTCGTGTTGTGGCAACCCTGTAGCAGCATGCGGTAGAGCGGGCCCTGTCGCACTTTTTTGTGCCGGCCCTTTTGCTCCACGCGGTGTCAGTCCTGCAGGATGAGGTAGAGCGGGCCCCGTCGCACTTTTTTGTGCCGGCCCTTTTGCTCCACGTGGCATCAGTCCTGTAGGATGAGATAGAGCGGGCCCCGTCGCACTTTTTTGTGCCGGCCCTTTTGCTCCATGCTGTTGTGGTTGCAGGGTTTCCGTCAGCATGTCAATAAGTTGCTGCTGACGGCGCAGCTCTCGTCGAAGTCGTCGCACCATGTCCTCAATAGATGTGGAGGGCAGTGCTTGCTCGTGGTGGCTCTTTTCTGTGGAGCGCGCTATCTCAGTTGTAGAGCAAGGCGTGTCAAGAGCTTGTGTATGCATGGCATCAGGCGTGATGTAGCATCAGGCGTGGCATCAGGCGTGATGTGGCATCAGGCGAGGCATCGGCCCTGACATGGGCCATGGCATCAGGCGTGGCATCAGCCCTGAAATGGGGCGTGGCGTCAGTCCTGGCATGAGGCGTGGCGTCAGTCCTGGCATGAGGCATGGCATCAGGCGTGGCGTCAGGCGTAGCGTCTGGCGTAGCGTCAGGCGTAGCGTCAGGCGTAGCGTCAGGCGTGACGTAGCATCAGGCGTGGCGTCAGGCGTGGCGTCTGGCGTAGCGTCAGGCGTGGCGTCAGGCGTGGTATCTCAGGCGTGACGTGGCATCAGGCGTGGCGTGTCAGGCGTGCAGCGGATCCGGCTCGAAGGACCACTTGTAACAGACGTATCAAGTCTTTACAAGACTGTAAAATAAGGGGCACCGGTCTTGTGCACGCCTTCCACTAGCTCACGCTGATGATGGTGATATTTGTTGGCTGGCCTCCCTACATCCAGTGGTATAGGTCCTGGATGCGCCTAGTTTCTGCCTGAGCGGTGCCTTGGCAGTGCCCCGAGTCAGGGCCGACTGCAGCGGTAGGCACCGGGTTCCCGTTCAGGCAGAACTTCGGCAGGAGGCAGCAGCTGGCAGCAGGTCGCAGACTTCCAGAGGTAGGTGTCTGGACCACTTGTGGAGTAAATAAAAGACTTGTTTGAATGTTGAAGAATAACTGATTTATTACCCAAAAAATCACGCTTTTTATACCCGTTTTCGTGTGAAAAAACGGTCACGTGGTACAATTTTAGAGTGGGGGATTTTACCTATCCCGTTTTGCATATAAGGGTCGGTTTTCTGTTGCCGCTGGTTTTGCCGACCATTTCCTTGAAAGTGGTCGATTAAAATTAGGTTTTTACAATAATTATACAGGTCAGGTTAATGTATTTACAATGTTTTCCTTAAAACTACAGTGTTTCTACGGATGTTCTACATTCGTAGATTTTTTGTTTGATGAGTTTGGGTTGATTTTAAGGAAGTTTGACTTTTTGTCGGTAGGTATTTGTTATTTAACAAAGTGTTTGAATAGTTACAAAGAAGTTAATATTTTTCCCAGGTCCCCCGTAAGCCTGGCTATCGAAACCTTTTGGTTTCGTCGCCTTACGAGGTCCTGGGATTTTTAAAATGGAGAAAACGTGAATTGATGCTAAAGTCTCGAAAATCTGCTCAAATGCTGATAGCGCTGGCAGTTTAAGAGTTACAATGTTTATTTATGGCTCTATTGATGCCCCGTAGGACTTTGCACTGAAACGTCTTAGTTTCAGCGTCCTACGGGGTGTTTAAACGAAGTTATATTAAAATATGGTGTATTTTTGACCAATATAAAGGCCCTTAACCTTTCAAAGGCCAGGAACGCGCCCGCGCGCGAGACTGGAATTTCAAAAAAGAATATTAATTCAAATAATTTGGATGCGATTTTAAATTTTATTCCATTAATTTATAACATAAAATAAAGCTTAAAATAGCTTCCTCCATTCTTGTTATTAAGGTAATTTAAAAAAGGTAAGGTAAAAAACCCTGGCCCTTGACAGGTTAATAGGGACGCCCAAACTGGTTTTTTGGCTTTGTAGCCGGAGAAATAGCCCTGAAGGCGATAAAATAATAAGTTTAGGATGTCTCCTGGTGGCAACTTGGTATCCAAGTTTTCATTTGTGTCACCAGGGTATCTGTGTATTAAGAAAAAAGACATTTAAATTGATAAAATGTGTTTTGAAAAAGATCGTTGCTGGCGGCACGGTAAAGCCGACTGAGAGCCCAAAAAGGCCCTTGTGGGGGCCGCCATAAAAGGGAGGTAAAGCAGCCTGCTTGGTAGAGCAGCCGCTTCCTGCTGAGCCATAACGGCAGAACGGCAAGGGAGGGAAGGCAGTCCGCTTAGCGGAGTAGCTGCTTCCTTCGGAGCCGAAAAAAACGGCCCTTCTCAGGGACATAACTAAAAGGGAGGCTAGTCAGCCTGGTTGCCTTTGGAGGCGTAAATAAGCATAAATAAGGTATTAAGTATTAAAATTATTAAATTATAAGAGTCTAGAATGTCTCCCGGTGCAACTTGGCACGCAAGCTTTATTGGTTGCACCGGGGCATTGTACATAACTAGCAAATTATAATTTAACAATGAGGGAGAGCAACACGTCCGTTACACTAGGACTTACTGAGACTTGGCTGAACTTCAGTTTGTACAACCAGAAGTTATTCGATGGCGGTTTCCGTGTGTTAAGGAAAAACAGAGATGGTGGTAGTGGTCACAGAAAAGGTGACGGCTGCATTTTAGCTGTTAAAAGTAAAATTAAGACTGAACCCAGGAGGCTGGCTTCGAAGACTTATGGATAAAATTTCAAATGATTTTTTTGTTAACTAACTAACTAACTAACCATCACGCCGTTTCCCCGCAGGGGTAGGCAGAGAGGACGGACCGCCAACCATCCCGGTCTTGGCACACATTCCTTGCCTCGTTTTTTTGTTAAATTGCTTAAATCTGCTAATCTATATTATCTTATAGTTTTCTCTATCAAATTTTAATTTTGTAATGTTTTTAAAATGATTAAATAAATTAAATTGAATTAAAAAAGAAATCATTATAATTTTTGTTATCCTACTGTGTCAGACGTGTTGAGCATATGTACCTATTTGAATTGTATTTAACTATTCTAATGATTGTTTGTTTTATGCAAAATAAATATACTGTCGGAGTGGGAGTAGGAAAGCGCGTAGAGAGTTTTGTCATCATCGGGCGCTTTCACTGGTTTCTCAGAATCCGGCCCCGGTGGCGTATTTCCGATCACTACCGCATTACAGTCGCGCTACCGACCGAAACGCGGTAGGGATTGTAATGCATAAATCACCTTACAAACACTACCGCGTTTCAGTCGCGCTACCGACTGAATCGCGGTAGGCATTGTAATGCATAAATCACCTTACAAACACTACCTTGTTTCAGGCGCCTTACGCGCTTCTGCTCGTCTATTGCTCTATCTATTTCTGTGACGGTGACGACCGTAATTATAGAGGGGTTAGCAGAGAGGATGGACCGCGTTTTTTTTTAAACTTACGAATTTTTTTTAACATTGAAAATTTATTTCTTAAGTAAAAAATAAAAGCGTTTTTTTTTTTTAACTGAGGGTGACGACCGTAATTATAGGAGGGTAAGCAGAGAGGATGGACCGCGTTTTTTTTTTACTTCAAAATTTTCAATGTAAAAAAATTATTTTTGAAGTATAAAATAATTTTATAAAACTATAAAAAAAATTCGAAATTTTCAATGTAAAATAATCTTTTTTGAAGTATAAAAAAACGCGGTCTATCTTCTCTGCTAACCCTTCTATAATTACGGTCGTCACTCTCACAGAAATAGATAGAGCAACGAAATGCGTAAGGCGGCTGAAACGAGGTAGTGTTTGTAAGGTGATTTATGCATTACAATCCCTACCGCGATTCAGTCGGTAGCGCGACTGAAACGCGATAGGGATTGTACATACGCGCCCCGGTGGCCAACGACTTTTAATGGGTTCTACGAATCCTCCCTAGGCACAACGGCCCAGCAACGAAATAGCAACGGCAGGGTGCTACCTTGCTATCGTGACCTAATAAATAGGGGCTAGAGGCCATTCCAAATCAGTTCTCAACTAACCATTGTCGCGGCAACATTTCTCTCTTCTCGCTGGCTGAACTCGCTCCGACCTACCATCTACTCGCCTCTTTTCTTTACTGACCATCGACCAGACCTAGCTACGTCATAAGGAAGGAGCTACTAGATAGCTCGGACAGCTACAGCAACAACGCAGCCTACGTCCTTCACACGTGGTGAATGGACCGACATCTGGTGCCTCCGAGGCCCTTGTGAGCCTCACCCTGTGTGGTACACCTTCGATAATTTTTAGCCTGTTTATGTGTATCAATATGAAAACGAACAAACCATTTTGTTGTTTTTGTAAGTACATTAATAATGTAAATAAGTAAATTACACGTAAATAATATAATAATATTACACATAAGTAAGTGTAATGTTATTGTTATGTGGATTTATAAAAAGTTGACTTAAAATGCGTAGGAATGTACGTAAAATATTAACCTCGGTTTAGTTCCATTGAACTGTAAATATATGCTCATAAACGTCGTGTAATAAGTTGGTACAGTTTTAAACGATGTCTGTTTTTATTTATTTATTTATAAAAACCTACAAACTTAAGATAAATTATAAAGTATATGTAGTAAAATTCATATTCTTTAAACGACAGCTAATAATTTATCTGTTTTCGTATTAATATTCGGAGGTATGATTTTTTGATGGGCGCGGGTGAATTCAAAACAAAACCTACTAAAAACTCCAGCGTTCAGCGCAGTTTTTCGTAAATATCTTCCCGCTCCGATGGCTAAACTGAAAGAAGATTCCTAGAACCAAAATGGCAGAGAATCAGAATACAGAAGATTTAGGATCATCAGTACTTCAATGTAAATACCATAGTGACCAACACCGTTTCAGTTTAGTCAAAAGTTTTCCGAAACCGAAATCGGCTTTCGAGATGTGATGTCTGTTGTATCACGTTTGACTACTTATAAACACTGTATTTTCCTCAGGATTAACTGTTAGCTAAAAGTTGTATTCACACTTCTATAAGCCCTGCGACCTTATAATATTTCTATTTTTGAGAGTGGATTTATGGTGGAATTCCATTATAATATATTATAATAAAACTTTATTCCACTTAATTTTATTTGACCGTGACCGGTTTCAGCTCGTTAGAGCCATCTTCAGACTGGTACAAATAATTCTTAGTCTACGGTTTATATACACAACATATTGGGGAGGGGGAGAGGGGTTGTCTACAAGGATTACTTGTAGGGGTGGTCTACAAGGATTTCTGTAGCGGTGGTCTACAAGGATTACTTGTAGGGGTGGTCTACAAGGATTTCTGTAGCAGTGGTCTACAAGGATTACTTGTAGGGGTGGTCTACAAGGATTTTATCACACTCAAAAGTAGAAATATTAAAAAATGCAAACACAGCGACACTGAAGAGACTCTACAAAAAACTCGTTCTTAAACATTTAGAAATTCGACAATCTAAAACGACTTAGCAAAAAATATAATTAATATAATTTATTAAAATCCTTGTGGACCACCCCTCTCCCCCTCCCCAATATGTTGTGTATATAAACCGTAGACTAAAAATTATTTTTACCAGTCCGAAGATGGCTCTAACGAGCTGAAACCGGTTACGGTCCAATAAAATTAAGTGGAATAAAGTTGTATATTCGTTTTATTATAATATACCCTTTTAGTTGCAAACATTTGCTAACCCATTACTACAAACATTGGCAATGGTGGCGTGGCTTTACATACTTTGGTATATTATCCGTCTGCAGTAAGAACAAGCCCCCATTGTCAATGTTTATAGTAATGTGTAAGCAAATGTCTGTTTTTGATGTCGCAGATTTTTTGAGGGCTTTATGCCAAGCTCGTTTATTAAATTAATCTTTAAATCATTATTCTTGGCATTGAGAACTTCTTTTATATTAGGTCCTTACATGTGAAATTGGCGTTTTGCCGTACTGAGAACTTTGATCTCAAATATCTTCTCTTTGGTTAGGAATTCCAAATTCAAATCTATACATCTATTTACTCATGTATTTGTGTTTCGAAAATTATAATTCATTTGTTTTTTCCTTAATTGTTTTTTTTTCCTTGCGTCACTTAGTTTACAAAATGGAAAACTTGAAATATCGCGTTATTTACGAGTACGAGTTCCACCGTGGCACCAGCAAGGGCGGATCCAGGGGGGGGGTTATGGGGGTCATGACCCCCCCCTGGGCTGGGTCCAGGACCTAGGTGGACATACTTTTTACTTGTATCTGTTATTATAAAAATTAAATTATAACTTCTAGTGACTTGATCACGACCATGTGACCCCCCCCTGGCGCTATGTGACCCTCCCCTGGCGCCAAAGCTGGATCCGCCCTTGGGCACCAGTGCTGCAGAAACGGCTCGAACGATTAATGATGTGTATGGCGACGGTGCCGCAAAAGAAAACACAGTGCGTTTTTGGTTCCAACGTTTTCGTTCTGGAAATTTCGACCTGCAGAACAAGCCCCGTGGACGGCCGGAGACCAAAGTAAAGTTGATAATGAAGAATTGAAGGCTATTGTGGAAGCGGATCCATCGCAAACCACGTTCGAGTTAGCTGCAGGCTGCGGTGTTAGTGATAAAACTGTTTTAATCCATTTGAAGCAAATTGGGAAGGTGAACAAGCTTGAAAGGTGGGTACCTCACGAATTGAGTGAAGCAAATCAACAAACGCGCGTTAGAACGTTAGACCACACACTGCACAACAGACGGCTACCAAATTAAAGGAGCTTCAATTGGAATGTCTAAGACATCCACCGTACTCTCCGGACCTTGCCCCAACAGATTATCATTTTTTTCGAAATTTGGGTAACTTCTTGCAAGGGAAAAAATTCAACTCCGATGGGGCAATCCAAACCGCCTGTTCTAGTTTCGGCCGACACCGAAGCCAAAACTTATTGAAGTAAGTTTTAAAAAAATAACACATATATTACACCCAATATATTACTTCATTATAATAATCTATTTGCTTACTCCATAGTACCTACTTACTTCGGAGTTATACATTTAGAAATTACATGCTCTTCATATTCTTTCATTATTATTTTTTGGAGCTTCATCGACAGTCATCCAGGAGAAGTTCAAAGAACTCGATGACTCAATACTCCAAAATATTACAGACAAACGGGCCTGGATGAAAGCGATACCCATAAGGGAACGTACCCATACTACGTGACACGTTTAGGGGGGGGGGTCTTCAAAATGTCACGCTTGGTACAAATGAGCGGCGGGTTGCTTAGGTTTTTGGTCACCGGGGGGGGGGGGGGGGGGGGTTAAAAATTGCAAAAAAGTTGGTCACGTAGTATGGGTACGTTCCCTAACCGAAGAAGTTATAGAAAGAGAAGAGCCGACCCCAACAGGATACCTAGGCAATGAGTTCGGACAGTTCAAAGAAGAAGAAGAAAACTCTTTTTATTCTTTCATTTACTCAACTTTTTATATTTTCTTATCTCTAATATATTGAAGTGAAAACTTATTTAGCCCTGTTGTGATTTGAAACTCGGTGAAACGAAAAAGCGACACTAAAAACTGACGTACATCTATAGGATTTAGCCTGCGAGAGAATGAGATAGAATAATCGATCTCCTCTTTGTGCGGTGCTTCGTAGCCTCCCCACTCTTGTCTACTTTAGTTTTCTGATGGTTTCACTTCTACCGCGTGAGAACTGCACACTTGTAATTTTTCATATATACATTTATAATTTGTATACATTTATAATGTTCTCATGAAATGATTTTCATGAGAGCTTTTTTGGTCAAATTCTCGTCACCCCTGATTCAGATATCCCTGATAAAAGAAAAGAGCCATATTTGAAATAAATACAGTAGGTATATAATTCAAAATATAATTCAAAATTCAACAATAATTCAAAGTTCATGTCGAAGGAAACATTTATTGGTTTTACAACTTGTAAATAATGTGGGAGAGTACTTACATTAAAAATTAAACTAATAAAATTTATGTCTTTCTTTCAAATGCATTTCTTTAGATTTCATCACTGTTACGATTAGCAATCGCCCCCTTACAACATAGTAAATTATAGTTTTTGTATGTTGCATACCTTAATTTGCTTTTACTCAGATAACTAACCACATATAATTACGATTATTGATAAGTGGTTTTATTACTTTTTTTATTTTTATTTTTATTTTAACTTTATGAGTAAAACCTCAAATTGTAATATTTAATTAAATGAAGACAATATAAGCGAAACTCAATCGAAAATCTGAAAACAGAAAAATCAGAAAAAGATATTGATGTCCCAGATGTGTCAATATCTTTTTCTGATTTTTCTGTTTTCAGATTTTCGATTGAGTTTCGCTTATATTGTCTTCATTTAATTAGGTTTTATTACTATTTATGTAAGTATTTATTTAACTTATAACAGTACTCAAAGCGATAAGTGCTTTTTGCTATCAACTGATTAGAGAATTCATAAATGATAATAATAATTAAATCGAAAGTTATGCGCGTTATACCTACTAATATACCATCTTTTAGACGGGTACGAACAAAGACTTACATATTTCAAATTAGAGAGTCTAGTTAAAAGACGAAACATAAATGACCTCTTAATGCTTTATAAAATTGTGAATAATCGTATAGACAGTAACTTAGTCAACCAAATCAAGTTATACGCCAGGCCCAAATCTACAAGAACCCTTTTAACATATTTTGGACTGAAATTTTTCAGAATAATACTGGATATTTTAATCCTATATCTAGAATGTTTCGGTCATACAACGATCTTGTTAAAATACACAGTTCCATAGATATTTTTGCAAATAATATAACATATTTGACGACCTCCGTAGTCCAGTGGTTATGACTCTTGACTCACATTCCGGAGGTCGCGGGTTCGAACCCGGCATGCGCAAATAAATTTTGTTTGATTAATTTGTGTTATTTCACAATTAATTCATTTAAAATAATATATAGTATATTTGCGGCATGTTCCAGAGTGGAAGATACTATTAGTATCGCCCTGGTGTAAGACCACCATTCAGAATTGAAACGTTGCTTGAAAATGGCTTTAGCCGTGTTTAGTGACCAGATCTGAATAGCCAGGTACTTCCCAACCTTCCTCTTCCCCACCTCCTTCCCCTCCCCACTACCTTCAGCCTCACAACATACCCCAATTGGGGATGCCATAGTCTCACTGGCTCCAGACGGGAGCAGTTGAGATTCTTGTACGGTATTCACTGTAAAAAAAAAAAAAAAAATATTTCAAAAAATATCTCCACAATTTGTGCACTTAAAAAAAAAAAAAAATTGTTTTATTACTTTTCAGTAAATACTTTATAAATATTGTATACTTGTTATTATTACGTATTTTAATTTTGTATTGAAGTTTTCAAGTTATGTATAAATAATACTTGCATGCTTCTGTGAAAATGCATATGTGATTAATGCAGATACATTAATCTAGGGATACTTATATTTGTATTTTAATTTATTATATACTACCCACAAAAATGTTGTATAAATATCCTGTTTGTGTCTCAAATAAATAAATAAATAAATAATAATAATATGCCTACATATCCGTATTGGCCATAAGAGCACCTACGCACGGTGCCACCAACTATTTGTTTGACATTTTAACAAACATAACAGACGCCATCTCGAAAAAGTGCAACTTCTAATTGTCAACACTGATTTCGGAAAACTTAAAAAAATGTTATTGTTCAAATTTTCCGTAATCCAGCACACTTGATAGAAATAAGCATTTACCTACATATGCACTCTTCGTCAAAATAATAGCAGATAAATCAGGAACGCAAGAATCAGCCGTTGGCGCTGAGATGGTAGAATATTATGTCAGTCATTATTCCTATGCAATGGCTAAAGTTTTTTTTTACAAAAGTTTAATAACATTAGTAGGTAATTAAAATATCTCAATGTTGTATTGTGCCTTTACGCAGTGTACGCTCCCCGAGAACATTTGAACATTAGATGTCTAAGTAATGAACTGAAAAAAAGTGGTCTGTTTCTTAAAAATATAAAAATAAATAATCAATATAAAACTCTCCTTTTGCAACAGATATTATGTTTTATTAGATCATGTGATGCCTCTGGAATCTGTTATTATCGTAAGTAAAGCATTTGAAAAAAAAAATGGCGTTATTAAAAAGCACTATTTTAAAACTTGAGTTAACCTCACTTTATGTGGTCAGAAAATCGTCTGTAATTTTTTTTTATCTCTGTCGCAAGTCACGAATCAGAAAAAACGGCAAAACTTAAGGGCCATTCGTCGAAAGATGGTCTTGCGATTGTACTCTTGCAACTGTACGGGGTGGTTCCGATGAGAAAGATTAATTATTCTCCGTACCAGCATTTTAAAATAATAACTCAGTATCGATTTTATTTCATTAAACATATTCTTTGATATACACCTACATTCAAAAATGCTCAAATGCGTGATGATAAAACTATTTAAATCATGTACTTCAGGTAATTACTTTTTGATCGTAAGTATTTACATTTTTTGAATAATGCCTAAGCAAAATAAGTATGTAAAAAAATCTGAAATATATTACCTTGTAAGACCGTAAATAAATATACAAACTGAAGTATTTTCGTCAAAAAACACGTGCGCGGATCATTTTTTAGTAATTTTATTATTAATAAATTAAAATTCTGAAAAGTAGCTTTCCTAGATAATTTATTGATTTTTAGTACATGATTATATAATTTGAAATATGTGTTGTATAATACAAAATTTTGTTTGAAAATTTAACAAATCTGCCAACGGCCTACTGTATAACCTAACTAAAATAAACATATTTTTTCAAAATGTAAGACATAACTTTACCAGATAAAAGAACTGTCTTTCGAAATCAATTTATAGGTACTTTTTTTGGAAAAGAAAAGAGTCAATCGCAGCGGAAGCGTGCTGGGCCCATGAAAACCAGACCGATGAAACAGCAGAGAGGTTTTCAATAGACTGACGTTTATTATCAATAACATAGTTACAGCCGTTGCTAATAGCAACATAATTTTTTTGTTATATTCTAACACATACGTCTAGAATTCTATTTAAAAATGACGTATTTCCGGTTACGTCTGGTTATTCCCTCTTAACTCATTCTAAAGTGTAGATACACGTGTAAATCGACACACTTATTGGAAAATTATCTGGAAAGGTTGCTGTTATAAACAAACCAAGTCTTCATTTTGCCCAATTACTTTTGCATTTTTATATCTCAATTCATTTTTAAGAAACTCTCGACACTCCAACCACCAAATATATCAACCATTTTTTAATGCCTATACTTTCAATATCTTACCGTATCACATTGCTATCATTTCATGCAATTATCATTCAACCACACCAGTGCCTTCTGCTTCAGAACTTTCTGCTCCAGAGCTTCCCAGATTTCCTACCATTTTGAAGCACGTTAAAGAAATAAGATATGTTTTTATACTGTTACCAGAAGTAGATATAAAAAAATGAGTGTGGTCACTGGTCTAAAGCACACTGTGACCAGTGTGCTGCGGCACACTGGTGTACCGTGGGCATTAGTTGGTGTGCCTCACCGCAAGCAAGTTAAAACATGAGACTCAGACTTTTTTAGAGACCCAGGATTCAGATTTTGCTTCTTTGTTTAAAAATTAAAATGAGGAATGGGTAGCTCATTTAAATGAGTTCAACAAAAAATGCGAGGCAGGAATTCTGATATTTTAATGGACAAGATTGAGAGCTTTTGCGCTAAGTGGGTGTTGTGGATCAACCACGATACCACTGGTAGTAATGAAATGTTCCCAAATGTCATGGCTGCCGTTAAAAAAAAATGAACAATATTATCGTAAGTGTGACCTATGGACATGGACTGGGTACAAAATCCATTCTCAGATAGCATTTCCCTTGAATACTTACCGATAAGAAGAGCAGAAAGAATTTATGGAGCTAAAAACTGTTATTCGAAACAGAGCAAGCACATTTTTGGCTGCATATAAAAAATGAGTATCCACTGCTTTCAAAGCTTGCTGTTGTAATTCGCTTACCATTTGCCATGACCTACTTATGTATGCGATTTGGGGTTTTAGTTATTACTAAAATTCCGATTAAATTTAAAAAAAAGAGAACGCCTGAAGACAATTTACGAAGAGATGAGAGCAAAATTATCAACGATTGATTTTGATCTCCTGTGCTCGGTTAAGCAGGCTCACATTTCTAAGCAGGACAATCGATTTTCTCTAAATTTGCCGAAATAGTTTAAATTTTTGTCGCTTGTGTCACCCTCAACGAATTTTTAAGTCAATTCCATATTGTATATTGTTACCAAAAACGGATTGATCCTAATATCCGCTCGTAAAAGCAACGAAGTTACAAAGATCATTCCCGAACATAAATTAAAAAGTGTCGAATTATAGCATCTAGCCGTTTTCGTGGATCGCTGGATTTCCCTATAACGTGGGGAAATTTCCGCTTTGATATTTAGATTTGACTGGTGGGACATAATACACATGCATCTAAAAAAATAATTTGATAAATATTTTTTTATGTGCTGTTTTGTGCACAGGTTACTTTGAAAACATGCAAAATCATAAAATATTGAAAAATTCCTCTTGGGCTCTCAATCATAATATTTTCATATACATAATATTGATTTTAATAACAAATATTAGGTCCTTACATAAAAAAATTGGCGTTTTGTATGGGAGGAACATAAAGACGATTTTTTTTTTAATATAATATATTTATTCAATCAAAGTAAGAACCATTGCTATCTATGCACCTTTGCCATCTCATAGGTAGTTCATCGATCCCTTTACTAAAAAAACCATTCGGACGGGAATCAATAAAATCTTTGAAGGCGGTTTGGACTGCCCCATCGGAGTTGAATTTTTTCCCTTGCAAGAAGTTATCCAAATTTCGAAAAAAATGGTAATCTGTTGGGGCAAGGTCCGGAGAGTACGGTGGATGTCTTAGACATTCCAATTGAAGCTCCTCTAATTTGGTAGCCGTCTGTTGTGCAGTGTGTGGTCTAGCGTTCTAACGCGCATTTGTTGATTTGCTTCACTCAATTCGTGAGGTACCTTTAGTACCTTTCAAGCTTTTTCACCTTCCCAATTTGTTTCAAGTGGATTTTACCACTAAACCGCAGCCTGCAGCTAACTCGGACGTGGTTTGCGATGGATCCGCTTCCACAATAGCCTTCAATTCTTCATTATCAACTTTGGTCTCCGGCCGTCCACGGGGCTTGTTCTGCGGGTCGAAATTTCCAGAACGAAAACGTTAGAACCAAAAACGCACTGTGTTTTCTTTTGCGTCACCGTCGCCATACACATCATTAATCCTTCGAGCCGTTCCTGCAGCACTGGTGCCACGGTGGAACTTGTACTCGTAAATAACGCGATATTTCAAGTTTTCCATTTTGTAAACTAAGTGACGCAGGAAAAAAAAAACAATTAAGGAAAAAACAAATGAATTATAATTTTCGAAACACAAATATATGAGTAAATAGCTATATAAATTTGAATTTGGAATTCCTAACCAAAGAGAAGATATTTAAGATCAAAGTTGTCAGTATGGCTAAACGCCAATTTCATATGTAAGGACCTAATATTTTCACGTACGTAATATTAATTTTAATAATAAATATTAAATAGACATTGACTTTTTCTTTGGTGTACCTCTGAAATGTTTTGATTTGGTAGGTGTATCTTGAACACAAAAAGTTTGCGGAACACTGCTTTAGACCACACGACTGAAGTTAAACTTCACTAACTTATATCTCTCTCTCAACTTCCGTTCACCTCGCCCGATCACACTTTTCATAACGCTCTCGTCACGCATTCACCAGCTTACTCCCCAAGTCAAGCGTGCGTAAAGGCCCGACCGTTCACCTCGCCGATCACACTTTTCGTAATGCTCTCGTCACACATTCACCAGCTTACTCCCCAAGTCAAGCGTGCGCAAAGAAGTTTTACTTCAAAAATACACGTCTGCAGTTCTCACGGGGTAGGAGTGAAACCTTCAGAAAATGAAAGTAGTCAAGAGTGGGGAGGCAATGAAGCACCGCACAAAGTGGAGACTGATTATTTTATTTCATTCTCTCGCAGGCTCATCCTAAAGATGTTGTGTTTGTCTCTTTTTAGTGTCGCTTTTTCGTTTCGTCGAGTTTCAAGTCACAGCGGAGTTAAAGAAGTTTTCTTTTCAAAACGGTCTTTAACAAGTTTCAAGCTAATGGTTCCTTTTTGTAAAACGTCGGAAAGCAATATTAATTTTTTAACGATTTGAACGTAGGTAAATAATACCAAATGTTTTTTTTTCTTACTGTGCGCAATAAACAAAAGAAATTTTTATTACGCATTTATTTATATTTTCCAATATACCCACGAATCGATGCACAAAAAAAAATAGTTTACTTTATTTACATTACTGTCTAACTGAATCTGCTAGAGTTAATTATAAGTAAATATTGAGAAAAATTTAAACGACAGCATTATTTACGTACATATCTTTCGTACTGTGACCGATAGCATATTCCGTAGTCGAAACGATAAACTCTTGCGATAACCATAGTCGATATTACTTATGGGATCGGTTCGCTCGTCGGCTCAGTATTCAGTATTCGTAATCACGCCATTCACGATTTCACATTTCACGGTCTTTTTCTCAGTTCGTCCATGGCGTTGCCGACGGTGGTTTGTCTCAGCTTTTGATTAAATGTTCTAAATTCTCAAAGCGCAATGTTTTTCTTGTAAGTGCGTAATACGTAGTCGCGTTCCGTGATGTAACATAGGAATATAAGGAAACAATCAGCATTGTACTAACAAACACGTAAGTACAAAGAATCGCCTCTTGCATATTCATCATCACACCACAGCGGAAGGAGCCAAACCCTCCGCGATTGTTCGCTAAACTCAATGGCGAATGTCGATAATTTTGAATAGCATTGTTTACAGAATGCCAAAACAACCGGCTAGTTATTTTGCGAGCGATGCGTTGCGGTCAGAGGAGAAATTGCGTTATGTGTTTTTAGAAATCGGCTTTCACATCACGTTTTTTCACACCTGACAACTAGTTTTTATATATAAACATTTTGTACATTTCATTGATGTAGCCATCTGTCATACTTGCGCAGATTTGCGAAACATAATTGCTCAGGTTAAATAAATAACTAAGCGATTCCTTTATTTAATTGTTCGCGATGCAATATCAGATTTGCAGACTTGTTTAATTTCAAATTTGCACATTTATTTAGCACACCTGTCAAACACGTACTTATTAGAATCTATTATTATTTCAGGCACGAATCTTCGTGCTAAACGTAAATTCTGATTCAAGTCATTTAAATAAATATGTACCTGCATGCACGTGGTCCAAGCGTTTATTCATAATTTTATTAATTTAATATATAAATTTTAATAATTATAAGTTGCATTATAATTAAAAACATTATTATCTTGTCAGTTATGACAGCTGTTTTCAGTCACGTATCACTCAAAGTTTAATTATTATGTCGTTATTTGTATTTACTTGGTAACTCTTTCAAATTATTACACAACAGATTCTGTTCTGCCCTCCTAAGCAAACAAGACTTTCTCAACTTTTGATAACTTTGAGATAATGTGCTTCCAACTAATTGGTGTTGGGGACAAAAGTCAATAATCTATTGTTTATTTCTTCCTCATATAATGTAATTGCCGACTTTTGTCAAGATTGTTCATAATAATTAATGAAAACAGTATTTACACACAAGCAGATGATAAGTTCATTTGACTTATGAATTTGTATAAAATGTTGAGATAATGTTAAATATTCTTTACAAATAATTGTCATAAATAATAATATATGTTTTCAAGATAAGCCTTTCTTGCTTAGAAGGTCAAAATTGCATCTTACACAATTTCAAGCGTAGGTTTAATCTAGTTTTAAGTGTTTTAGATAATAACTGATAAAACCATTTCACCCATTTGATGTTCAATCTTTTACATTTATGGACAGTAAAAGCTTGTTCTGATTACTATCATTTATTTAACCGTTCTTAATTTTAAATTTTATCTATCTTTCTACCACAGATAAAGTACTCAGAACTAACTATACCTACATATTTTGCGTACTGAATTTTATTAATTATTGAATTTCTTTTATTGCTGTTTATTTTTACTGTTATTTTAGATAAAGCGTATTGAATGTATAAATTTTACTGTAGTTTGTGATAATATTGTATGAAACAAGTTTCTACTGTGAATATGTATAATAATTCTTTTTATGTTTTTATTTCATTGAAATGTCGCGGATAATAATTGGATAATTTATAAAGCGCCATTTTTGTGAAAAATCACCTCAAGGGCGAATCACCTCAAGGACCTCTATCTAACAATATGCGGTATTATAGTTATTTATTTTTGGGGTGTTATGCCGTGTTGCGCTACCTCTTTCTTTAACCAATGTTTGCTTGCACTTGGCGCTGGAGACAAATTGAGAGTGGGCTGCGATTAATGAACTTCAAATACATTTGAATCATACGTTTCACACAATTTTAAGAAATTCTAGTTTGATTGTGGACTTAATGTGGGAGGAATGCAGATCCTGCCAATGTTTGTTTTTTTGCCAAAAACCATGTTTTTACCGCGTTTTAAGTTGGGCACTTTAATTTGGATAGTGAAAAAAAGTGCGGAAAGCAATAGAAAATTTTTTTGAATTATTATAATTTTCAACTGCGAAATTTCACTTCGCGAACCGATACTACGACAGCCCGCCCGCTGCCGCCCGCCATTTTGTCACTGTTATGTTGGTATCCCTGACCTGATACAAACAAGAGCCTAGATACGATTGCAGCCGACTTCGTGGGATACATGGCGCGTAATTATGAAATTTGTCTAGCGGGCTTGTGTATGTTATCTTTACTTTAAAAAGCAGCCTACGTTTTTAAATGGTTTGTCTAACGGGATTGTGTATATTATCTTTACTTTAAAAAACAGCCTACGTTTTTAATGGTTCGTTTGGCTACGCAGGGTTTGTGTAGCGGGCTTGTGTATATTATCTTTATTTTAAAAAAACATCCCAGGATTTGAATGGTTTGTCTCCATTCCAGTGCCTGATTAGAGGTTCGTTTACATTATATTATTAATTCTGTTTTTCATAATTACGCGCCTTATCATTTATCCCACGAAGTCAGCTACAATCGTATCTAGCTCTTGTTTGTATCAGGTCTGGGATACCAACATAACAGTGACAAAATGGCGTAGTATCGGTTCGCGAAGTGAAATTTTATTTATACTTTGAACGGCTGTATCTCCCTCAATTTTGCCGAGCGCGCCTTAATATTTTTTTTATTCAGCTTCTCCACACTTTTCTTATCTAGAAAGTGCCTTTTTATTAAATTTCCAGACTTTGGCAGGATCTGCATTTCACCCCTTAATGTATGCTACGCCACCACTCTAGGGTTAACAGTTCATCTCAGAGTAGTTAAGAAACAGCGTCCTTACTGGAATGACAGAATGTTACATTATTTTGATTGCAATTAAAAATTAGAGCATTTGAGAATGTTCAAAATTTCGCAATTTTACTTTCACTTGATTCATTTTCTGTTTCTGTCCTAACAAGGACCATGTTGTCATTTTGCTCTCCCTCTTTTATGGTATTTGTGTCCAGGCCTTAGTTATTGATAGATGTTGGATTATATGCACTAAAAAACCCAAAGAATATCTGATATGCAATGAAAATATTCAAAGATGCGTTCAAATGAAGAAATGGATAAAAAAATAAATTTAATTATGTAAAAATAAGTATTGCTGTTAACAATTTGCTTTAATAATATTGTTTTTTTGACAAGCGTTACTAATATTGGGATGTTTCAACCTCTGCTACACTTGATTGATTGATTGATCAAATTGATGACCAGCGCCATTTTTACTGTTTAACATTAGAATGGTCTCAATTTTGAACAGTTACAATGTTCAAATTCTTAATTTATTATTGGATGGTTCAAACGTTAAAAAAAATCTAAATGGCACTAATTTTCATTGATTTGATTGTCAATTTAATGTGAACTGCCAGATTTCAACAAAAGGGTTGTAGTTTACAAGCGCCAGTGTACACATTCACAAAAAACAACTGCCCTTTTGCTGAATTCCAGGTAATTACTTTCCTTCCTACCTCTTGTTTGCATCGCCCAGCTCGATACTTCAGTGACTTAACTTACTTAGTTTCTGTTTCATTGGGAAATCTTATGTTTTGATTGAATCCAAATATGCAATAAAGGTTGCAAATGGCTTAAAATGCATATACTTCGATGTTTGGTTATTAAGTTGTAACTTTGATTATTTAGAAGAGACCGTACAAATTGGTTGATGGTTGGTGGTTTGTTAAGCAGATCTGTGGGTGATGGTTGATGCAAGGCCCGCCGGGTGCCTCGGATGGACCGACTGATTCTGAGCTAAAAGCCCTGACTCAGCGCCTCAACAAGCACATCCAGCTGGGACTGCAGAACGACATTGCCAGGTAGCCATTTTATGTTACACTATCCGGAAAACATTTTTTTGTGATAATATTTATTTTTGTTTAATTTGTTTGTTATATTGCTGACATAAACAGTTTTAGTGACACTGAAGAAAAGAAAATAACATATGATTTAAAAAAGGCGTCAATAAGGAACTCCAGTTAAAAATTTTATGGCTTTAAAAAAATATGTTCATATAGACCAATAAACGCTGATTCTGAATACATAAGTTTTATTAAATAATATTAAACGCAGAGTTTTTAAAAAATTAATTCCAAGTCCATTTTTAATTGTATCATTGAAACACACCATCAAGTTGGTATTATTAAAATGTTTAGTGGTGACGTCACTGCTCACTGTAATTTTCAAGTCGTATGGGAATGTATGACAAAAGCCACCATAATAACAACAATTTGTGTTATTCGTTTATTTCCATACTGTTTATAGAGATTTAGTTGTTGTGTTTATTGAAATAATATTTAGACCCTTAATAATTCAGTTTCATAAATAGAGGTATCTCTATTAGTTTATCTCTATTATTTAAAATATTCAAAACTACTGCACAAAAAATCGTAATGCTAGGTAGTTGCATGGCCTATCGTCCGAACTTCGAATTCCAAAATGTCTGACGGCGAACAGCTGATCCGGCGGCGTATCTCCCGCAAGCACCACATACAAAAAAAAAATAATAACAATAATAATCGAATAATATTATAGCTTCTTCCTTGTAACTGTCATACAAAATGACAACACTTGTTGAAAATAAAAATAACTTTTGGTGAGTGATGACATCACACGATTTACTATACATACGGTGGTTTTCGGGGGATCTTGAAATATTAAAACTGGCAATTATTTTAACTATTAAAACTAAATCTAAAAATAAAAAAATGTGCAGTTATTTAAGGTTGAAGTGATTAATAGATATTTTAGAAAACTGCAGCGTAAGAGTGCAATTTTTAAGCAAATCTCAATCTTAAATATTATCTTCAACATTCGGTGTTATGAACCTCATAAATCCTCCATTCTACTCATTTCGGAGTGACGGTTATCTTTGTGTCCATTCTTCAGTTTTGAGAATGGGCATGGAAGGATTATTGCAGTTATTTCATTCAATTTTGCTGAAACCATCTTCAGTGTCAAGAATAGAACCATTTCCCGGGAATGATTGTTTGTTAGAATGTTTCTGTGAACATTTTTCATTTAGCACTGTTTTGGCTAATAAAAATCGTATCAAAGCATTGTAGTTATTCTTTTTCTCTTTGTTATTATTTTGTTTTAATGTTTATTATTTCATCACAATTTTAGATACAAAACACATTAGCAATATGTTTTATTAAGTTTTTCATGTGCATATTTTTTACAAGTTTGTTTATCAAGTTTATTGCTGTAATGTACTTTTCATTGATCATTGCTCTCTCCCAGATTATTTAGCATATAATACCAAGTGTATACAAATCTGTGTATTGGTTATTATTTCTGAAACAGGAGTAGAACCCTTAAAAATACTGGAACACCATAGACATCCAAATGGATAGACAAGCAATTACAGATGAGGGGTAAAACCAAACTATGAAGAGCGAAGAGGGGAAAGATGACTGTCATTCGTTGAACAATCAATCTGACAGTATATAGGCATCTCGCATTACAATATCACCATTTAGTTCTTAAAAGCAAAATCTGCTTTGAATGAATAGACCTTTTTACATGGGAGCGCGAATTGCTTGCCACGTTCAAAACATATTTGCTAAGGCCAAATGCTCGCCCCAAAAAGACTCGCGCCAATACACGTATCAATATTTTGTTACCGTGTTTAGTTAAAACACTTTTACAAATGTTTCATAATTTACTTACCCCTGTAACCAGCGACGAGCACATTGGAGTACCGCCCACATTAGCTATGTACACATTGATACGTAGATATATTGTATAGCACAAGCTGCCGTTATTTCGTTAAATGTATGGATGTCAGCTTCTCGCTGTTCACGGCAAGAATGATGACGTCACACATTTTAGATTCAAGCGAGGCTATATCCCCTCCCCATGGAGCGAGCCGGTTCCAAGGAGGAGCTACAGCCGGCGCCATGTGGAGGGGGAAATAATACGTTTTTATCACTTAGGGCAGGTCCAGATATATTCATATGTCCGTGTGGAACACACAAAAACTTGACTGCTCCTTATTTTTATTTTATCATGTAAAAGACCATTAAATTTATGTTATAATCGTATTTGAAACTAAAATAGCTTCCGCCATTCCTATTTGATTCAGCATATTCTGGAGTTTTTTTTATTTGCATTGTTCATTATGTAATTGGGATTTGATGTCATAATGGAAAAAAAATACCAGTACCTTTTTTTACGTTAACTCCAAAGAGGGGGCCTTGAGGAAAATTCGTCTGTGAGAGTATTTTATTATTTAATTTACTTATTCCTCACGCAAGTATTTTTTTCTCGGTATTAAAAAAGTTTACTATGCTTTGTAACTTTACGTTTTGTTGTTTTGATAGGGTTTCGGGAAGAGTCATGGTCGAGTAGAATAAAGAAAATGTAAAAAGAAGCGAGATGGAATTATCCTTCTTGCTTTTCACTACAGTTCATGAGAATAGCACCATTCCATACCTCACTGTATTTTTTTTTACTAATTAATTCACTCATCGAAATAACCCTTCAATTAGTATGAGCATGCTTTTTATATTTTGCTTAGATTTTGTTTCTGTTTTTTTTTCAGATGTATATTTTCTATTAATGTTTGAATGGTCTTCCAATGTTCACCAATTCATCCCAAATGTATTTAGGTGCGTTGTAGTTTTTTAAATGTATTATTTTTACAATTTTATTTTGCTTTCTTTATGCTTGAGTTTTAAAGAGGTGATTTTAATGGTGTTTTTTTATTAAAGGATTTTCGATGAATCGCTTTACACGGATATTGAGCTTATTCTTGGAAAATTGAAAATATCAACTCATCGGTGTATTTTGAAAACAAGATCACCAAGATTTTATGAAACGTTGGAGAGTATTTTGAAGAAAGGAGTCAGCAAAGAAACATTTATAGAAATCGAATCATTCATCAGGTGCGCATAATTTTTTAGCAATAATGAATCATAGATAACTTATCAATTATTGATAATTTGAATTAAGTAATAAAGTGCAATAAAACAATGCAGTATTTAATGTTTTTTCTTTTGTTCCAGTGACACATACTCTGAATGTAACGTTAAAAGACAAGAAGATGAAATTTTAGAATATTTGCAGGAAAATATAACTGAAGAAGATTTGTTAAATGCTAACCAATTTTCTATCAAAACACTGGAACCATTTACTCCAGATTCTGAATTATTCCTTACCCCCAAGACCAGCCCTTCATGCGTTAACAGTACTATCACATCCACTTTTACTAACCCAAGAGCTGACTCATCGATTGGTGAAAGTACAAATGGCCCGGAAGAGCCTAACCTTTTGGAGCAGGAATTAACAGAGCAAGATGAGCTATTAACAGCGTTTCAGTCCATATTGAAAACTCAGAAAACTGTTGCAGGAAAACTTACTCCAGCATCAAGGATAAAACCAACAACTTTGTCATTGAGATCTAGTCATACATCAAAAGTTTTCAAACATTCCGGAAGCTGTGATTTCAGTAGATTTAAGAGATTAAATAATCAGAGTGTTAATACCCAAAAAGGTAACCCCTATAGGCCAAAAACAGAAGGTCATGAGTGGGCCAATCCATCATCACAGTTCTACAGCCCTTGTAGAACTAAAACAGAACAAGCTGTAATATCGTACCAAGACGGTGATAATAAGAAAGACAACTTCACTTCGCACCTGAAAAAAGAAGTTCGGAATGATTTTAAGTATGATGAAAACTCTCAAGTCAGTGAAGGCTTTACCCCCGATAGCCTAGTGGATGAAGATGATGATAACAGTTCACCATCTGACTATTTAACACCAGGCACTAACTTTTGTCCCTCGCTCCTGGAACCCATAATTACCAACAAAGTCTTTGTGAAGTCCAGGAGTCACTCAATGCCAGTAGAAATGGAGAATATAATCACAACTGTAGATTCCGGATTAGAAACTACAAGTGTTTCTAGCGGGCTGGTGGAGAGTTATGGTAGTCCCAGAGAACACACAGAATCTGAAACTTCCGGAATTGACTTTACAGAATCTCTCTTCTCCAGTGATCCCCTGAAAGATGACGATTCTCAGAGCTATTCTTTGAATTATAGCCGTCATCCAGATGCAGGTCACCAAGATGTTCACAATGTAAAGGAATTAATTTCAATTAAGGAAAAAGGTGAACCATCTTTGTTGAGTCCAAGTTCACAAACTTTTATTGGAGAAACTTCTAGTTCATCCTTGATTGGCCGCATCATTGATAGAAGAAATAATGCAAACCATACCAGTCAAACCTGTCAAGACTTAGTTGATCTTGGAATCTCCGTGAACTCGGATTCACCGTATGGGTCTGAATGGGGCTCTGAGAGATACACCAACAGCAACACTGCTGAAACAGACAGCGAAGATCTCGCCAACTTGCACTACAGATGCGAAACAGAGTTTTGCAAAACCTCTAGCAAAGAAGAAAAAGAGCGCCTTAATGAAGAAATTGTTATTCTAGAATCCTCATCAGTATCGTCCGAAACAGGTTCCTGGGAATCTATTTTCCCACCGAAGAATGTTGTGGAAATCAAAGAAGTCTGCAATGCATTTATTAAACATGAACAAAAATATTCTTCTGATTATAGTGCTTTTGTAGTAAAATGCAATACATCAGATATTGAACATATGTTAAGTGCAAAAGTGAAAACTGCCTGCTTCATTGACGCAGCCACCCTTGCAGATGATGGAGAACTATTTTTAAATTCTAAACCAACAAAAAGTGCTTCATCCGAAAGTGCCAACCATCTTCAGAGATCTGAACCGATTATTGACAATAATTTAAGTCACATTTCTCCTGCCATTTTAGATGGAGAGAATAGTTCTGAAGCCAGTAACAATGAAGATTCGTTGGAACTTGCAGAATTTGATGAATTGGAAAAAGCTGTTTCTACACATGACGGCGAAATAAGTTACGCTACCCAACATAATGATTCAAAATTCAGTCATGATAATTCAGCTTGTACAATGTTTGAACAAGATGGAGGTGAAAAGTCCCCAACAGCTAGTGATTGTCAATCTAATACTATGTCTATGGAGTCAACTTGTGTTGTTCCCAAAACCCCCAGTAATTCTATAATGCAAATAGATTGGAAAAGATCATTTCAAGGAAATGAGAGTAATGGCACTCTTCCGGACTCTCCTAGAATCAATTCACAGTTTGATTCTCCGCATAGAATACAAAAGTGCGATGACTCAATGCCTATCATTTCAGGTGGTGCAACCATTGAAGATTTTGTTCCTAATACCCAACAAACGTCCCATTCACTACCCAATAGTCTGGCTTTACTTATGAGTGAAGGACATAGAGGAAGTCCCAAATCTTCTTGGATTGTCGATATGAGTGACTGTAAGAAGAATGACCACTCAGAGGCTGAGAGATATATTTCTTTGAACCATTCTGTAATAGAAAAAGATTCATACGACAAAGTCAGTGATGAAAACTACTATTCTGAAAAAAAGACATCTCTTGGCTTCTATGTTGACTTCTCAAACATGCCCACGGAGGCAGAGGCCAAACTAACAAGTCTAGAAAATGACAAGCTCAAACAAAAGAAGAGCTTGTTTTCAATGTACGTTGACTTGGGTAATAATAAAAACTTGAAGGAAATGCCATCAAGATTGTTGAATGCTGAAGGAAAAAGGGATGTCTCTTTGAAAAGCGTTCAAGAAAATGAAAAACCTTTGGTGTTGTCAGATGAAAATAAAGATTCCGAAGAGGAACAACACACGGTTGTGGAAATGGTCGCTGATAAGATTCCTCTTCGATCTAATCCACAGCTAAATATGTTGAGAAAAGAAATGGATCCCCTCTCTAAGAATAATAAGTCAGGGAGCAATGTGAACCGGCATTCGTGGAATTTTACCGACTGCAAAGCTGAAACTGAGCCGCAGAATAAACTAAAGGATCTCCATAAGCACAAAAGTTTGAGTATGAGTAAGTTCTCCGAGACCTCACCTGAATTTATAAACCAGATGAATACTAAAAAGGAGTCAAACTACTCTCTGTCTGATGTTTCTCTGGTTGATGATTTGACAACTTTCTCCAAATCAGAAAGTAGCTGTTCTGAAAATATTGCCATAGCTCTTGATAATAAAGGACTTCATCCAAATGTTGAAGGCGCCAATGCCAAAAAACACAAATGTGATGCTAAGTTAAATGAAACATTTGATAAGAGTAGTACATGTTCAGATAAAAACAATTTAACGGAAGATACATCTCCAACGATCACAGACAATGAAGAATTAACTTTTCACCCTGAACCAGTGGTTGTCAAGGTTGAAGCTCAAGACCCGATGACTGACTCTATTGAAGGTCTGGTTGAAGATTTACCAACATCAGAAACAACTAGCATGAACTCAAAAGATACAGAAAAAGAGATTGATACTAGCGATACTTCCAAAACTTCAAACTTTGTACGTCTTTCAGATTTAGACAAGCCATTGCCGGCTCTAAACTTGGACATAAGAGAGCATTTCAAAAATCCCGTGAACTCTCGAATGACAAGATCTATACCTGAAGCCTCCTGGGTTGAGGATAATCGGATGACCCATTCTACTGAAATATTTTCATCATTTCACTCTGAAAATATATACAGTTTGACCCGCTTATTCCCGCACTTGAAAAACGAGCTAAGCAAAAGTACTCCAGGAAGTCTCGGAGCTCAGAATAGGTCCTTGACTTATCTCCCAACACCAGGACTATATCTAAAGGATACAGAACTCCTGTACTCTGATGTGACCGAACATAGTAGCTTGCAGAGCAGTTCCTGTTTTTCTGCAAATGGTAAGAAAATAAATTAGAACTCTTTGTATTTTTATGAACCTAGTATGATAATTATTATAAGCAATAATTATTAGCCTGAAAATCTACATTGAAAAAATCTCCCAAAAAATCTCCCAAGCCGCCGACGGGACTCGAACCCGCGTCCTTCTGGTTTCTGGTCAACTGCTCTTATCCACTGAGTTACGTCGGTTTATCTCCTGCCCGCCAAATAATTCAATATATACTAGTGTTTCATTCAACAATTATCGCTTATTACATTTTTCCACCTGCTAACAACCAACTTTATTTTATATGAGAAAGGCATTGTAAGTGCTAAATCTCCCACTAGGTGGCGTCGAGACAAATAATGTCTATATTTTTGGTGAAATTCTTTAACTCGTTAAATATTAATTATCATTTTTAATTGATAAACTAATGTTTAAGATAAGATTTTTATGCATATTAAAGGGTAACAATTATTATAAGCAATGTATTGCTAAAAATAATAACTAGTATGATAATCGTCTAAATACCATTATTTATACATCAAATCATTAATTCTTTGGTAGATGGGAGTATGGATGAGCAGCAATCCAGTAGCCTTCTGCACTGCAAATCTCGCTTGGGAGAAGACCTTCTGAGGATGTTCTTGGAGGAAATAGCCCCTGATGTGACCGTGGATGTCGCTGGGAGGAAGATTAAAGCCCACAAGTGTATACTTTCATCACGGTGAGTGCTTATCATACTTTTCAGTATAGTTCCCAACAATATCTCGGCTGATAACTTCTGTCCAAACAAAAATGTATGTATCAAGAATCTCATGACACTTTATTTAATTTAGGTGCCTCTATTTTGCTGGGATTCTGAGTGGCTCCTGGGTACAGAGCTCTGGAAATGTTATATCTTTGGATGGGTATGTACGCCGTTGTTTCTTGAGCTAAGCGGGCACCCAAGACTGCCACGTTTGCTTAAAAATCAAAATAATTATATTATTTTATCTTGAGAAGTGTGCAATAATAATTACTTTTAATTTTATTTCTTTTAGGTTTTCATTCAACGTGGTTCACTTTGCCCTGTGCCACATATATTCTGGAGCCTCCACTATTCCTGATTCAATTAGTATATTTGAGTTAGCCGCATTATCAGACATGCTTTCGTTGGAAGGGCTGAAGGAAGTTGTCATGTACACTCTGAAAGTAAAATATTGTCACCTGTTTCACAAGGTATGTTTGAATGCTATTTGAATTCTTACAAAATCATGTAGGTTCCAGCTATTATTGGTATGAATCATCCGTCCGCCTCGTGTTTCAGCACAAACATGGATTTTAGTTGTTATATTCTGGGAAATTATTTTCACGATCATAGCTCAACAAGTTAGTTTATGAACTTATTGAGGGTGATTCTTTAATACAGCTGTAACAATATATACATTATATAATATCACATTGGAAACCTAATCTTACGTATTAAACATTGCGGATCAATGTTTAGTATGTAAGAAATAAAATATGAGTAAAATAATTGTTTTACTTGCTACGCTAGTTTTTACCATTTCTGGGAAAGAGCTTCAGAGCTCAAGCTGCTAGAAGTAACTAGAGTCTAAGATAAACACATATTTTGCTTGGCCAAATAGGGTTGTTTAAAGTTTATTTATTATTAATTAACGCCGCGGCTTTTACATAGGAATTATAATAGGAAACATGGATACAGAATATACAAGTGGGAAAGTGCAAGAGAGTTAGAAAAGTTCAAATGGCAAAAAAATAAAAAAAGTAAATACTGTAGTACAAAGAGTAACCTATTAGAATTACAAGTATGAAGAAAAAAAGAAAAATACGCCACGGATACATATATACAAGATATTTTGAAAAGTACTTTAGAAGTATTTTGAACGTTCAAAAATATGCAACTTCTTAAAGTTTGTAATAAAAAATACATTAAAAATCTTCCAAGTAAACTATGGATTGATATTATTGTCCCAATGAAGTGGTATGAAGTATTAATAATAACGATTTCTTTTTAAATTTCGGAATTTTTCCAAGATATTTTAAATATTGTATATTACATTTCTTCTTTTGATGATAATGTTTTTGTGAATTGTACCATCTTACCAGACAACGTGTTTATACATTTATGAAAAAGGTATATATAATCTACAATACGTAGTTTCTCCAGAATAGGTATTTTACTCAGAGAAATGATTTTAATTTTTTTGTATTTTTTTGGGCACTATGTAACAATTTCTAGACATTTTGTTTTGTAGAGTTTTAATTTTCAACGTACATTTGTTACTTTAAATTTAAAGTAACAAATTAAAACTCTTCAAAACAAAAAATGATTACGCTGGCGAACAAGAGGTTAACAAGGCAATGTATAACAAAGCTTTGAGGCTCTGTGGATGTGATAGATTAAATTCATTTATGGTTTATTTTGTTTTCCATGTTTAGTTTCTGATGTTTTTCACATTTGGTGTATCCATAGGTTGGGGCGGTTGTACTAAAATAATACTTGATCCCTTAGCAAAATCTCAGAAATCACTTCTAAGAGTCGTACTCAAAAAACCGTTCAGATACCCCAGCGATTCATTGTTCGAAGAGTTTCGTGTTCTTGATGTAAGGCAATTATATATTAGGAAAATCATAATACATACCCAAAAACAGCGGCTCCACTACACTTCCATAGACCATTATCATGACACCAGACTTGCAAAGAGGAACCCAGTAGTTCCTCCCATCACTTATTCATCCTTAGCTCAAAGACAATTTTTGTACTTAGGCCCTAAATTGCTTAATCTTATACCCGATGCTTGGAAATCAAAAAGTGATAGCATTCTGCGTAATCTGGTAAATGATTGGCTTCTGGTCTTGGGGAGAGCTGAATGCGAAAATATGTTAAACAACAGCCATTAAATTTTCTTTTTTGTTGACATTCATATATACTGGTATTATATTGGTATTACTTACCTCAATATTATTTTTATACAATTTAAGTTCAAAAACTGCTTAAATTTTTTTTCTTTGCATTTTCTTTTCTCTACTTTCTTTTTTCTTTTTTAATCCATTATTTTTTTCTTATCCATTTTTTGATTCTCGAGTTGATTAATTCATCAAAATCAATACTAAAATTTCTTGGAATGGTTGAAAAGCGTAAGTGCTAACAAAAAAATAAAAATAAAACACTTTTTTATTTTTCTTTTGGAATGTTCTTTTTATTTCTCTTCTCTATATTTTTATTTTTTATTGTTAAATATAAAATTTACACTTATAAGTAACTTCTTGTATCTACCATCAAAACCTTAATATTATTTATCTAGTGTTATATTTAAGTATAAGACAATATTATAGTCAACACACTAATAATATGTAAAAAATCTGTTCATTTTGACTGTTCTAAAACGGGCAAATTGCCTAGTTGGACAGCCAAAAGATCATTATAACAATGTAATATATAATGTTTTTCAAAATAAATAAATAAATCAAGCATTATTTTGTCTCTTCTAGCCATGTCCAGTTTGCTCAGTTGGTGTGTTGGAATGCCTCCCACTTTCATCAGCTTATGGGTTGGATGAAATCTACAGGAAGAGTTTGGATTGGATAACTAAATATTTTGTGCGAATTTGGCCGACAAAGGAATTTGCCGCTCTGCCCAGAGAGCTGATTGACAAGTGCTACCAACAACATGTGGTGTATATGGTGAGTTGAAGTTTTTGTTTAATATTATGTTATTAAGCATGTATCTCAAAAGGTTCTTCCACAGTTAATATAACTAATTTTTTTTCTCTTCGTAAAAGAATGAGCTTTTTCATTTATTTTATGGTTCTGGGCAGTTATTTTTTTGGTATTACTGAAATGTGTTTTTTTTGTATCGTAAAGGGGAATGGCTGTGTGGTACTATGCTTAACTGTATCTTGAAATTACAGCCAATACTGCATCACATTTAACTTTTTATATCAGTCTCTACTATTCTATTCTATTTATTTGTCAGTGTTATCAGGATGCAATATGATTGTTGTATCCATTAAATAAAGAAGAATACCCTAAAGAAGAGTGCCTGAGAGAATGTCATCTTTGGGGATGCTGTGTGGAGGATCTTTTTAGGAAAGGAAAGAGAGGAAGTTCTGGGAAGAAAACGGGTATTAAGCGTGGGTAGGAATCTGGAGCTCAGTGTGTCCAGGAGTGAAGGACGTATGAAACCATCCCTCTTACTGCGGTGCAAGGCGATGTTCCGGGAGAGTACGGCTGGATAAGTCAAAGGGACTCCCTCAACCACACTCTTCCGATCCGGCCTGCTATGCAACTTGTGGGCAGACGCATCCGCTGCCAAGACCCGGACAAACCTTACCCCATGAACCTGGGCACCCCTGCTAAGTCACTAAACGTTTCGAATCACTTGGGGTGACCTATGGCAGAGGTGTTGGTTACAAATGGTTCCCGGGGCGGCAGTACCCATACCCGCCTCCCAAATTGAATTTAGCCCAACACTCCAGGGCTCCGTCTCACTTACGCTTGTCTGATATCATAGATCGCAGTCCCATTTGAATTTCGTAAACACAGTTTTGTATTGGAAATTTAAGCCTCGTTTGATCAAATATTTGGATCACGAAACACGCCCACAAGACACTTCTTTATTCTCTGATTGTATCCATTAAGCGCTTGAGAATGTTTTATCAATAGCATCATTTCTGCCGTCTGATTCAACAGTCATCGTTCAATCTTCAATCTAGTCTTCACAAATAATTTACTTCTTCTTCATTTCTGCATATGGAATTCCTACCCTTTAATTATGCTTGGAATTACTCCGACCCATAAAAATAAAACTTGCAAGATTGAGTTTGATTTGCACTGTAAAAATAAAGCTTTTTCCACAGGGATATCCCTCATACGAATACGAATCCTGAGTTCTTGGGTTAAAAACCTGTTCAAGTAAATTTTTTTTGATTTGTTTATTTTAATACAATACATTAAACATAATACATATGTGTAGTGTATTTCCGTCACTTTCTAGGGTGGTAGATACTTTACTTGTCTCCCTGTTGAAAGACCACCATTCAGAATCGAAAAGTTGCTTGAAATGGGTTTAGCCATGTTTGGTGAACAGGTTTTAATAGCCAGTTACTTCTCCACCTTCCTATTCCCCATCTTCATTCCCTCTCCATTACCTTCAGCTTC
The DNA here is from genome assembly GCA_917880885.1 of Limnephilus marmoratus. NCBI lineage: Eukaryota > Metazoa > Arthropoda > Insecta > Trichoptera > Limnephilidae > Limnephilus > Limnephilus marmoratus. The sequence goes on along the minus strand of OU862920.1, from coordinate 36,048,248 downwards.
ACAATTCACCCCAGTTGGGGATGTCGTAGTCTCACTGGGACCGTTGAGATCAGTTGGAACTCTTGTGCAGTACTCATATAAACATAAATAAAAATCTTTGGAACTGCCATAGTTCACCCAAGTAGTTCGCTACGTTTGGTGACTTTGCAGGTGTCTTCGGGTTCATGAGGTGAGGTTTGTCTAGGTCTTGGTGGCGGATGTGTTTGCCCACCTACTCCGGATGGGGAGACTGGTTGAGGGAGACCTAACTTAGAACTCTCCTGCCGGACTCTCTCGACCCATCAGTGTTGTGGGAGGGATGGATTATTACGTCTATCACTCCCAGACACATTGTCCCACAGATTCCTATCTAGAGTTTCCTTTCCTTCCTTTCTAAAAAGACCCTTTACACAGCATCCTCTAATATGACATACATAGGTCCTGAGAAAATTTTTTTCTGTGTGTTGCAAAAAAAAATATATATATGTATATATTTATGTATTTTTCAGACGGCTGATAACGTCCTGGAGACAGTGACCTGCTGCGACAAGTTGTTGGCTCTGCTACCCCGCTGCCGCTGGAGCACAGCGGTGTCGGGGGCGGCGCGCCGGCTGTTGGGTGCCTGTGTCCGTCTGGCCGGCGCGCGCCTCCCGGCCGTGCTCAACTCTCGTAACTTCCGAGCGCTGGCCGGGCCCGGCGCCTGGACTCTGCCACGCCTTGAGGATGCGCTGGCGGCGGCTGCCGAGCGGGCCGCCCCGCGCCAGGCGTGTGAGGCGCTCGCCGTCGCCCAGTCCATCATGACAGAGGAGGGGGGGAAGGCATCACACGCCTTTGTTGATCTACTGAGGAGGTAAAAATGTATAATTAGTTCTTATTGAAAGACAGCAAAGCCTCATAAAAGAGACAACTGACAACCACTAAGAAAAACTAATTGTGCCTTGAATTTAAAAACTTGTTTAAAAATAATTAATAACTCAGGTACGCCTCATACGTCATATGCCTAGTAATCTTACATTGTCGTGTTAACCCCTCAGAAAATCGCCAATTTGCACTTTAAATGTCTTAAACGAAATGACATTTTACGAAAACTTTGTGTTATTACCGTTTCACAATTAATGCTCTATAAATGAAACATTTCTGAACGTAGCCGAATAGTAATAACTGTTTTAGACAGGTTACAAAATAAGCTTTCGAATTATTATACTATAAATAAATATTAATATTTGTAAATATTAAAATTTACAATGCAAACATTAAAAAAATGTCAAAATGACTCACGTGATGTATTTATGTAAAAACGGTACTAAAATCATAGATTATGTAAACAACAATACTTATTCTATTGTATAAATGTGTAATTAACATTTTTGTCACCTCACTTTTCAATCATTTCATATAAAAGTGTTTAATAAAAATTAACAATGTCGGGAGCGGGCGACCCGCCCGTGGGAAATTTGGCGGGATAAATTATCTGTCAGACTGCGCGTCTGACAGAATGTTCTTTTTAGATATTTCTATGAACAACTTGAATAGAGATGTGCAGCATGATTCACTATCGACCTTTCACTTTTTATTTTACGGATGTAACTAAAACAATAACGGAGTTATAACGGTTTCTATGGAGACACACGCGTTGACGAGTAAACACGCTTATTGTACTTGACTGCTATCGTTATTTTAACGAGTATACTTGCTTACGTTGCTGAGGGGTTAACAAGCTTATGGGTTTATTAAATTTTTTATTATTTTTATTTATTAACATTCTAACCTGCTAAACTACTTATGTAGTTTGTCAGCAGGTACATAATGACAACATTTTTGCAATAACGTGGTACAATGGTAAACAGTATCTAGGTATGTATAATGTTGATGATAAATTAACAATAAAGATAAATTGGTTAAATTACAGAATAGTATAAATATAAATATGTAAAAAGTAGTATAAGCCTTATATTACAAACAAGTACAGTTTGGCAATTAAGTGTAGAAAATAAATGATGGCGCTGCGATCGTTTTCTAGTTTTAAATGGCAACACCAAGATGGCTCATAAGACAAAGAATGTATGTTTTAAAAAAACACTTCTGACAAAATGCATATTTCATAGCGTATTTGTATTTTCAAAAAATTTGTACAAAAAACTGTAATTTTGATGTGATAAAGAAATAAAACAACCGAATTGTTCAAGGCAAGATGATAGACAGAGATTTTATTCATAGAGGCATAGATAACTAAATACACAACAGTACAACAAATGACGTTAGGTACTTGGTTTATTTACTGTAACCCGGAATTAATTCCAACACCCCAACTACAGTAAATAAACTAAAATCTCTAAAATTAAATACAGTGTTTTATTATATACTAACATTGCAACTAAATATTCAACTGAATCATACCCATATCATTCACACATTTTTAAAGTAGAATGTCTGACTACAGGGGAAAAAGTTTCTTCATAATCTACACCAGGCTTCTGCGTAAAGCCTTTAGCCACTAGACGCACCCTATACCGCACACCTTTATCACTATTCACTTTCTTTTTGTAAACCCATTTGCACTTCACTAGAGTTTTGTCTGAAGGCAGTTCGTTCACAGGATCCCACGCTTTATTGTCTTTGAATGCTTGTAACTCGTCCTCCATAGCCTCAATCCACTTATCCTTATCTGGACTTAATAGGACTTCTTGAAAGGTAACTGGATCCTGGGCAATTTTTGAACTTGTTTTTGTACACAAGTTTGTGTAGCCATAACGCATTGGTACTCTTCTGGTACGCTTGGCAAGTAATATTTCTGACTCTGGTTCGTCTTTTTCCTCTGTGGTCTGCTGTAATGTAGAATCAAAATCAGTCAAAGCATTGAGATAATCAGATCCTGAAAAAATGTTTAGACTTTCCGCACTATCTTCCGTAACACTCTTGACTTGACTGTCTGACTTATCAGTTTGGATTACATCCCCAACTGAAATATTTAGTCTTTCCGCGCTAGAGGATTCTTCTTTTACTTCGTCCTTGCCACTCTTGACTTGACTGTCTGACTTATCAGTTTGGATTACATCCCCAACTGAAATATTTAGTCTATCATCGGAGTGATGTTTCTTTTCAGTATTTTCATAGACTACCACATCTCTGCTTGTTGTGATTTTACGCTTCATAGGGTCATACACTCGGTAGCCTTTCACATTTTCTGCAAAACCAGCAAGTATGTGTTTCCTTGACTTTGTATCCCACTTAAGTCGTTTCTCCTTTGGGATGTGGACCATTACTTGACTACCAAATATTCGGATGTGCTTTAAGTCTGGTTTCTGATTTGTCCAGAGTTCGTATGGTGTTTTATTATTTAAACCTGACGCAATGGATTGATTTCTGAGATAGACTGCTGTATTTGTGGCCTCTGCCCAAAACTTCTTATCTAAATCTGCGTCAAATAATAAACACCGAGCTCTCTCTACTATAGTTCTGTTGATACGTTCGCTCATACCATTTTGCTCAGGAGTATAAGCATTTGTCTTTTGATGCACAATGCCTAAATCCTTTAAAAAAATTTCAAATTCATTACTACAGAATTCTAAGCCATTGTCTGTTCTAAATATTTTTATTTTTCTATTTTGCTGATTTTCAACTAATGACTTAAATTCCTTAAAATACTTGAATACTTCACTTTTATTTTTAAGAAAGTAAACAAAAGCCATACGTGAGTAGTCATCAATAAATACAAGAAAGTATCTCGATCCACCAATTGAGGTTATCTCCATGGGTCCGCACACGTCCCCATGTACTAGATCCAATGAATTGCTGCTTCTTGTTGCTGCATGGACAAAAGGTAGTCGCGACTGCTTTCCTTCGCAACATATTGTGCAAGTACTCTTGTCAATCTTACACTTATCTGTGTATGATATACCCGTGACTGCACCGTCTCGCATTTTATTCAAGTCATTTACATTTAAATGTCCCATTCTCCTGTGCCAGGTCACATCGCTCACTGAAGTAGATGTAAACAAACACTGTTGATTATCTAACCTCAACTTGTAAACACCATCTATTTGTGTAGCAACTGCCACCAAATCCTTCTTTTTGTTGTAAACACAGCAACAATCGTCTTTGAATTCTACACTATTGCCATTCTTTATGAGTTGACATATTGAGATCAAATTTGTGGTAAGATTAGGAACACATAAAACTTCTTTCAAAGTAACCTCAAATTTGCAATTTGTAGTGACTGTTATTATGTCTACACTACCAACGCACAATACAGGCATAGCACTTTGATTTGCTGCTATTATCTCCTTGATCTTTGGCGAATAAGATGCATTTTTTATTAGGTTTACATCCGGCGTCATGTGAATACTCGCACCACTGTCTAAGTAAAAATCTTTTTTACTATAATTCCCGCTCAAGAAAACAGCCGAAAACGCATTAGTTTTCTTCATTTGTTGCTGATCATTCTGTTTACACTGCGATTTATAATGACCGTATTGACGACAACGGTAACACTTTATGTTATTTCTGTCAGTTTTGTTTACATTCGAACTGACCATAGACGATGAACTACGACGTTCATAGTTAGAACTGTCACTTCTGCCAGTGCTGCCAACTTTAGAATACTGTTGGCGACTGTGCTGCCCTCTACTCAAGAAAGCGCCACCACCGGAAGACGTGTGTTCGCCTTCATTTCCTATAAGGTCAAGTAATTTGGCCTTCATGACATCAGCAGTAATGGCGATACCGGAATGCTCTATAGCGATGATCATGGGGAAGTATTTTTCAGGTAAACCTGCCAACAGCAGGCTGCCAATCCAATCATCTCCGATCTGAAAGCCCGTACCAGATAATCTTTGCGCCGTTTCGATTACTTGCGTGACGTAGCTTGTCATTGACTCGCAACTTTCTAGACGAATCGAAATTAGGTTCCTCAGCAAAGTTATTCTTCTGGAGAATCCTGAGTCATCGAACATAGATTTCAGCTTTTCCCATAAGTTCACGGCACTTGTTGCCTCTCTAATATGAACATACAATGACGGATCAATAGTTAAAATCAATCTGGCTTTCGCTTTTGCATCGTTTTCTTTGTCTACCGTCGTAATGCAATTTGATAATCCTTCCAAAACTAACATGTTTTGTGTTGCAAAAGCCCAGTCACGGTAATTTTCACGGCCCTTTAGTTTAAGAATATTGGCCAAAAGAGAACCGGACGCCATTTTGGTTGATTTTTAAACTTCGTTGTTTAACACACAAAGATATAATTTTTCTTTTGTCTTCTTATCACCACAGCCAACGCCTATTCTAGCGACCAAAAAAAATCACAACAAACTTTACTTCACTGCTAGAAAACTATAGGACATACTGGGCCCATAACCTGATGTGATAAAGAAATAAAACAACCGACTTGTTCAAGGCAAGATGATAGACAGAGATTTTATTCATAGAGGCATAGATAACTAAATACACAACAGTACAACAAATGACGTTAGGTACTTGGTTTATTTACTGTAACCCGGAATTAATTCCAACAAATTTAATAGAAGCAAAATAAAACAAAACAAGTTTTAAGTGGGCATTTATTTCGATATAAAAACGTAGGTACTTAAAAATTTAAGTCTGTTAATTCAACACCCGACATGTAATTATTGTCTTTGTCCTCGTGTGATTCTTTTTCTTCCGTATCTTCATCTTCATCTAAACGCAGTTCATCGATATCATCATATATAGTACTGCCTCGTGCATAATATTCTGCCTCAATTTTCATCACGTGTTTGCAACAATTTTTCCAATCATCAGCACTTATGCTATTACTATGTAATAGCATAAGTGGGCACTTATGCTATTACATAGTAATAGCATAAGTGCTATTACTATGTAATAGCATAAGTGCCCATTTTCCATTTTCCCGGTGTTTCAAATATTCCATCTGCCTTTTCCCCTTCCTTGACGATTCGTCTTACCGTTGATTCAGATTTACCTGTGAAAAATCATTAAAATTATTATTATAGAAGGTAGTTTTAAAAACACACACTAGATAATATTCACTTAGAAAGAAAAAAAGAGAAAACGAGAAAAAACGAGTTTAAAGAAGTTGCATATTATTTTTTTTTAATGAGTTATTCCCTTTTTCATGTGGCCGCATATTAACTGTCAAATCGAAATGTCAAATTCGAATTTTTTAACATAACCTCAAATCAGATTGTAATGGTTATTATCGCTCAAAAATTGGGATAAATCTTGTAATACTAATGAAATTTATTAAACAAACTATACTACGTACCAGTCATTTCTGCAGTTCATTTGTAAACATCTTCTAAATCAGACAGAATCTTCTTAGCGTGACACTCGGCTAGGCAGCGTTGAAAAACGCAGAATATAACCCCTCTTGCATCACTATGTAATGTTTAATCATTTTAATTAAATTCAGGCAAACAATGAATAAAAATATTATCAAATCAGCGATCTTCTACTCAGATTTAAGACAATAAATCAACCGTAACATGCGATAACATGACAGCCATAGGAAACATCATATAATTCGGTGCTGCCATAGTAATGAAAACGTTTAGTTCCAATTTATTTAATTTCTACACTTTCTTGCCAAACTATACAAATGAATTTTATATGAAAAAATGAATATAATGAACAAGTACTTCTATAGTTTAATATACATAAGGTAATACAAATTTATAATGATTTTCCATTTCCTTGAATTAGGAAAACAAGGTCTTCGGTAGGGCATCAATATAAATCTTCAGTATCCAATAGCCATTTCCTTAGATTATTTTTGACTTTAGCTGTAAAAACGTTTATATTTTTAATTGTCGTTGGTAGTTTGTTAAATATTCTGGGTACAATATAGTTTAGGGTTCTTTCACCGTATTTATTGGTACATTTATCATTCATTCAGTCATTTATGTAATATTGGAATATTTTTTTTTATACAATCTTAGTTTATTTTTTGTTTTTTAAATTTCTTTATAGGCTTGTGGTTCGGTGTGAGGGCGTATTGGTACGTGCAGGGGCGTGGCGCAGCTTGGTGAGGACTCCGGCTTGGAATGCCTTGGATGCACGCACTCGCACCCGCCTACAAGAATTGTCTTGTCTTGTGAGAGCACCGAGAACTGAGGTAATATCCTATCATTGCAATATTGCCATTGTACTGATTACTGCTTAAATAATTTTTTATTTTTCAAAGTGTCAGATTCGGTTTTATTTGGAAAATGTTATTTCAATAGTTGTTTTCTTTCGTATTCCAGGATAAGCACAACCTCAATGCTTCAAAGTTGCTAGATTTACATCAAATGAGAAGATCTATTCAGAGTCATTCAACAACCGGAACGAGCAGTACTCGAAGTGCCTCAAGTAGCTCCAAAGTCTCTGTAACGCTAGGAAGCCAGAGCAGGAAGGCTGATAATGCTCCGCTCAGTGCTTCTAGAAAGAGTCTTCCGGGAATAGGCCAACCTCGAGAGTCCAAGACTCACCGAAGTCTCATTCCTCGATGCCGCAACACCAAGTTTGAGAATACCAAATCCAGGTATCTGGAACCTAAACCTGTCTATAAAAGCACTAGTGATTTAGCGACGACCCAAGCTCCCATTTCTTCGGGGGAATCATCTCGCAACATCAGCCCGGCAATGCGACGAGCCCCTCCGTTTGTTAATAAACTTGACAAGAGTAATGATTCTAAATCCTCCAAAAAGTCAGAGCCTTGCAATGATTCGGAAACTTCTCCATCAAAAACTCATAAACCTATTCACAGTGAAAAAATTATGAGAAATCATTCTGAAACCAAAGTACCGAAATTACTTTCATCGAGTAAAACCTCCTTGATACCTGCTGCAGTTCACAAAAGTGCAGAAAGTATAAATACTAACCGCACAACCAAAGATAGGGAAACCAATGCGAAGCAAGTAGTGAAGAATACACCTCCTGTCAAACACGTTTCTAGATTATCCAAAATGCCTGTTGTTGACAGTAAGAATAAGGTGCCACTAAAGAAAACTACTGTAATTGGAACGGTACAGAATAATTCCCAACTAACTAAATCCCCTCTTTTGGATACCAAAAAAATTCAGAATAATAAGTCCTTTGCGGATAAAAAAATTGTATCTAAGGCAAACCCCAAAGTTTGTGCAAAAGCCACAACCAAGTTGGGTATAAAATCTAAATCGGAGGAACCATCCAAAGACGTGGCCAAGCCAAGACACTCCTTCTACAATCCAACACAAAGCACCAAAGCAAAAACTGTTTCTCAGCCAAATATCCTCGAGAGCAAGAGTGCGACTAACTCTCAGTCTAAAAATACCTCAAAGCCAAATGAAACTGAAATTAAGAACAGAGACCAAACATTAGAGGAAATTTTTGAAGCCAATCAGAAGAATATTCCCATTATGGAAAGGTCAGGAACTTTTCTGAAGGATGAACCAACGGTCATCGATAAGTATATAACATCAGATTCTACTGTTGAAATGTATCCAAAACAATAAATAGATTTTGAAAAGATATGTATTGCCTGTAAGAATTATGTTATGTAGAGAACTTTTGTAATTCCTTTTGTGTCGTAAACTGAGTTTTGTGCCCTATCCTATATTTATATGTTTAGTTTCAATCTAAGATCTAACTGTGCAAAATATTTACTTATCTATAAGAATTTGTTTAAGAAATTTTTCTATGGATTCGTTAGATTTTTGAAAATACATACTACATTTTTCTTGACATTTCGAAATCTGCAGACATTGATTTTGAGCTTTCATACATTATTTCAAACAAATTTTGTTATGAGGTTTTTTTTTTTTAAACATAATAAATTATTGTATTAATATCGATGGCGGAAAGGATAAATGGCTAAAGCACTCTATATATAGCATTATGGTGCTTTAGCCATATGTCATTTCCAGCATTGATATAGACTTAAGCCTATACATATTTTGCTGGCCAGTGTATTGCTCAGAATATCTGCAGGGTCGCCTAATGAGTTATTATATTGTGATCTTATTTAGTATTTGCCAGAAATATATTTTTTCTGCACATTTTTAGTGACAAGATTCTATAAAATGTAATACAATCATCACATTAGGTTGAATGATAATATTATATATTATTTTACATGCTTAGCGTGCTTGTGTCATATTAATATTTTGGACGCATTTTATAATGTGAAACTTTCTTCTTATTGTTGCCATTTTTTATTACATTTTTTTCATTTACATACATTATAGGACATAACATTATTACGTAACATGCATAATTAATACTCCATCACCCCACGGGACCGTTTCTCCTGGTGGCACTACTTTAGATTATTTTTTGGTAAAATTTTGGAAAATCATGAAAAAGTACTTTTTTCCACAACGAACAATAAATTCAACAGTCCTTCCTTACCTTAACCTGAAGAACAATGTCGGATCTGCTAAAAATTGAAAATAGTTTAGTTGGCTTATTTCATTGATTTAAACGTTTGTATTTGCAGAATTTTTAATGAAATTAAAAACTTTAAACAGCTCTACTGCAAAAATACAAAATCACTTGCGAAACTTCAAAACATGGTTCTTCAGGGCTGTCAAATTTATTTTATGAATTATCTATACAACATAATATCTTTTAATAATCTTCATCTTAGTTTGACGACCTCCGTAGTCCAGTGGCTAAGACTCTTGACTCACATTCCGGAGGTCGCGGGTTCGAACCCGGCATGCGCAAATAAATTTTATTTGATTAATTTGTGTTATTTCACAATTAATTCATTTAAAATAATATATAGTATATTTGCGGCATGTTCCAGAGTGGAAGATACTATTAGTATCGCCCTGGTGTAAGACCACCATTCAGAATTGAAACGTTGCTTGAAAATGGCTTTAGCCGTGTTTAGTGACCAGATCTGAATAGCCAGGTACTTCCCAACCTTCCTCTTCCCCACCTCCTTCCCCTCCCCACCACCTTCAGCCTCACAACATACCCCAATTGGGGATGCCATAGTCTCACTGGCTCCAGACGGGAGCAGTTGAGATTCTTGTGCGGTATTCACTGTAAAAAAAAAAAAAAAAAAAGTTGGGACACAACTGTGCAAAATAACAGGCCCTTGCGGCAATATGACAATCTTAACATTTCAACTCGATTAATATGTACAAAGAAACATGATGTACCATTTTTAATTATTTTTGAAATTTTATTTATGTATTTTGAATATGCATGTTACTAATAATTTTATGTTTTCTAGATTCAAGAACCATATTTACCATCAGTGCCATTATAAAATAATTACTTTGTTCTGTTTTTTGGGACCCCATTCTTAGCAAAGTCTAGAATATCCCTTATTATTTATAATTTCTAAAAATTGTTAATTCTATATTATTTATGTCCAAAAGTGTGACAAATTGTTATGTTCTAAGAAATTACCACAGATTTTTGTCAATGTCACAATTTATTTTCTGTAAAAAAATCTTAAATGAATTTTCATAATATGATTTTTTTGTAGCAAAACCATTGATTTTTGCAAGCATCGTTAAACTTATCTTTAACACTCCAAATACTTACCACATACATAATAATCATATTATCATCAGCATTGAAAGGGTTAAGAATTATTTAAGGTGATTAGAATTCATAATCTCCTCTATCATAGATGGCGCAAGTATGGTTATCTTATGGAAAAATGCTTTTTACAAGTTATGCTTTAAAATATTAAGATGAATTAATGGTTTGCGCCCATACCTACGCAATTGAAAATGAATGAATAATTTTATCCATAAACAAACTCAAATCTTGAGAGAAAGGCTAACAAATACAATATTGTATCAGTGATTCAATCCAATACTGTATTTGTCAGCCTTTCTTGAAATATTTGAATTTATCTGCAGACAAAACTATTTATTCATACTCATATTGCACATGTACAGGCGCAGACGATTAATTCATCTTATTATTTTAAAGCATAACTTGTAAAAAGCGTTTTTCCCCAAAATAACTATACTTGCGCCATCTATGAAAGAGGAGATTATGAATTCTTTTGAGAATCACCTTAAATGCGATGGCAGCCTGCAATTGAATTTATGTTTCAAATAATTACTCACAACTACTACTAATTTGATGTAAATACATATTATCCTTCCATTTCACACAGGACTATTGAATTTGTTGATTTTACATGTCCTGTAGATAAGTATATTTGATCTCAACAATGAAATTCTCAGATTTTAGAATTTTTATTATTTAAAGTTATTTCCTTTTTAATTTAATATTTTCTCTCTCTTTGACATAGTTAAGTAATCTGTTTTTTTTTTTAAATGTGTACCTAATTATTTTCTTTTACATTCCATTTTTCAGCATGTTTATTCTTGAATATTTTTAATAATTTAAATTATTTATTCCGTACTTGAATGTACTTTTCAGTTTTATTGAAAAAATGTACAATTTGTAGGTACTTAATAGTTTATATTGTAAGATAGAGCTGTACTATTATTCTGAATGAAAAGATCTTAGGTTAAGCCTAATTAATTTCAATGAATCTTTGTATAATATTATATATACATATATATATTCTTTTCTTGTATATTTGGTTCTGGTATGATAATTTTTGGTTTAAAAATAGTTGATAGTTATTTCCACAATAAATGTAGCATCTATATGTATATCATATATTTTGTTGTCTGTAACGAAACAACTTGAACATTTTTGATAAATACGTAATACTATGCTCTTGGTATTGTAGCATAATATTATTACAAGCAATTAATTAGCATTCTGTGACCGACAATAGTGGCGTATATTGCCCCACTCAAATCTCCTAGAGATTGGGCTAGTCAAGTTGGTAGCAGATCAGTGCAATTTTGTTTGTGGACATGTGCAATCTATCAACCATGACATGTAGGAATTTAGTTTTTAGTTAAGATAGTGCTCCTCAGCGGATTTTTCTTTATTATGAATACATACTCTCGTACGTTCTCAGTCAAGAGGTGGACATAGTACTGCACCGTTAGTATTTTTTTTATTTTTTGAAGATCTCTAACAGCTTTTTGCAGTAATGTAAATTCCTACATATTGCTTTGTATTTTTATAATATTGGACGTACATAACACTTAAATATAGTATGTATGTGTATTGTGCTTTCTGAATCTTTTTAAACCATCTAAATAAAATCAGCAATCATTACTTTGTTGAAATAAGTCAGATTTACACAATTCACAAAACTCGTCCACCGGTAATGTAATGTAATGTACGAATAGGCCTTTCTACTTACACTGAAAAATCTTCATCGTATTTTAGAGTAAGTACATAATTGTGTGTGTAAATGCTTTGCAAGCTTGCTACATTAATGTGTTTGTATGTTATCTATCTATACAAATTTATTTCAGTATAGATTAGGCATCTTGATATTTTTTCTAGGAATAGGGGAATATTTTTTATAAATAATACATGTATAATGCCTTTTTTATAGATGTATCGGTAGTATTTTTTGACAATGCCTAAATTATGCATCGCCCTCTACGTGTGTCCATTTTATCTCGTCGCTTGAGCATCTAAATTTCATAATCAACTTAAATCAACTCCTCAGGCTAATTAGTATGCTTTTCGGAACAACTCATATAAGTCTCATCTCTCCGTCTTTACTATCATGGTCAGAAATATGATCAAAACAGTGTTAGAAAGAGAAAACGCCACGATTTACATTCAAAATAATTAAAATGTTCACCTTTTTAAGCCAAAGTTTCCAACCGAAATTTGAAAAAAAATTTATGGAACTTTGGGAATATTTTGTTAACTATTTTTACATGAAATGACAGAAAAGTAAGTTGACGACAATGTTTATAATACATTTGCCTAATAAAATATGTGTGTGTTTTCATTTTTTTTCTTTTTTAGTAATTTGAATTAGAAAAATGTAAGGTGATCCAATTTTAAAACTTTGTATGTTTGCATTAAAAAAATTTACATTTCATATGTATATTTTGATTTATAAAATTTGAAAGTATATTTCATCACCTTTCAAAAACAGTTTTTAGTTTAAAGATTCTTTAAGAAATATTCCATTTATTTGGATTTTATTTCAAAGCAAAAATATTTCGACCTTCTGAAAAAATAGATGAGATGCCTGAGGGGTTAGTAAATGTGTTTTCAATTATTGAGAAAACTCATTATTTGCACTGGCTTAGTTTCTGCATGTTATCTTGTAATATCTTACCTCAATAATAATATTTTTTTATATTTCTATCATAAATAATATTGTAAAGGGTTCAATCTGCAATACGCGTCCACTCCTATTAGACCTCAGTCAACTGTGTCATTTTTACATTGTCGAGTGAAGCTCTAATTTGGTAACTTTCCATTACGAATGAATAAAAAATATCTTAAGATAAAATCACCCTATTTTAGTTTTAAAGTTGGTTTTGGAACAGCAACTCTTCATCTGGGCAAATAAAAACAGTTTGTTTTAGATTTGTGTTGAAGAATTGCTTTGTGACTTTAGAATATAAATAATGAGGTTTAAACAATTAAATTAATTGACCTTTTTTAACCAGTGATTCCTGACATTATTTGGAGTAAAAAATGTGAATGAAATTTTGCTCTCCGGTGACATTTTTGATGTTTTTTTTTCAATAAAAACGCAAAACGTCAGTTAGAGACGGATTGAGAGGTTGAGCGGCTACTCTGCTGAGTGTCTAGTGACAATATGTGGATGACATTTTTTTTTCGAATTTGAAGAAAAATTAAAAAAAAAGACCTTAAAAAAGTCACTGAACACCAAAATGTCATTAATTTTTTACTCCAAATGATATCAGGAATCATTGGTTAAAGTAAGTCAAGTACGTTCAGCACCCTGTATATATATATAAAATATATCATCTTTTTATTATTGTGTAATGTTTGTTGAGAAAAAAAAATAGCATTACGTATTATATGTCTGTTAAATATTTTGTTCATAAGGTAACAACATACAATTATTATGTGCAACATAATATGCGTGCCATAGACTGTTTTCCAAATATAATATTATAAAAATAACCCGATTATTCCAAGATGATAACATAATTATGTATGTTTAGTTACTCTTTTCTAGTTTATCTATTGTTAGGATTTTGTCATTCCAGAAGAATTTTTTCAAAAGTTTCTTTATTTTATTATTTTTCTCAGTCTTAAAGGCGTACTCTATGAATTGACACATTCTAGTCTTGTCACCTGATTTGTACAAGTATTTTTTCCCATGTTATAATTTGTTCGTAGTTTATGTAATTTTTATGCAATTTGTGTCATTTAAAAAATGAAATGTCTCAAGATGACATTTGTTTTTGTGATTTAAAGATTAATTCTTATTAGCACCTACGTATTTGAATACATAATTTATAAAAATAATAGTCGCATTCAATATTTTGAATAGGCAGTTCTCACTCTAGTTTTATGGTTTTCTTCTTTAGAAAAGTCACCTTTCTAATAAAACTTAATTTTAACTTAAGATAAAATGTTTGTTAGAATACCACAATTTGCGTACCTAATTGTAATTTTGTTTTCTTGCTGAGGCGATGAAATGAATATTTTTAAAAGTGAAAGTTGTTTTCAAGTCAAATTTATCAGAATGAAGAAGTAGCCTTATTCATGTTTCTTCCATTTAGAGTTTGTAATAATTGCTGCCATTGTAATTTTAAAGTATGTATCATAATTTCAAAGATGTACAAAACTTTTGGTGTAATTCAGTTAATAGAGAGTGCCATTTTAAAGTGACTTTGTTGGTGTTGGTAAAACGGGTGGTGCTGTAAATGTAAAGAAAGTGGATTTTGCAATGATACATTTGGGGTTCTCTCATTTTCAATGAATGTGGAGGATTTTTCATGTACTGAACGTTTTATACATTTGCATGGCGTATGCACCATGAAAATGATCGGTTAAGTTAAGAAAAATATGTGATGAATATTATTTGCAAAATGCATTCGTACTTATTATATTATATTCATGTAAATGATTTTTTTAAGGGTTATAAAAACCAAAAATGTTACCCTGTGTATTATGTAGATGTCTGATATCCTGATGTATAATTCACTCTAAATTATTATCAAAGTACAAGAAGTGTTTCTATTTATTATACATCTATATAATAATATGTAATGATTACAAAATGTAATAAACATACTTAAATGTGCTTAAAGCTATTGTTTTTTTTTTACTTTCAATACCTAAATATATGTAATACCTACCGTATTTCATCCTTTAAGTTGAAAAAAAAACTAAGAAAGGAAAAGTGAAAAACCTGGAAGCGACATGTGGTAAAAAACCACGGACATATGAATATATCTGGACCTGCCCTAAATGATAAAAACGTATTATTTCCCCCTCCCCATGGAACCGGCTGGAGCTCCTCCTTGGCGCTAGTTCGCCCCATGGGGAGGGGATAGAGCCTCGCTTGAATCTAAAATGTGTGACGTCATCATTCTTGCCGTGGGCAGCGCGAAGCTAACATCTATACGTTTAACGAAATAACATGCTAAAACGCCAAGCTTGTGCTATACAGCATACCTACATATCAATGTGCACATAGCGAATGTGGGCGGTTCCTTAGTGTGCTCGTCGCTGGCTACAGGGATAAGTAAATTATGAAACATTTGTAAAAGTGTCTTAACTAAACACGGCAACAAAATATTGCTATGTGAAAACGGGCGAATCTTTTTGGCGTATACATTTGGCATACGCAAATATTTTATTAACGTGGCAAGCAATTCGCGCTCCCATGTAAAAAGGTCTATTCATTCAAAGCAGATTTTGCTTTTAAGAACTAAATGGTGATATTATAATGCGATATGCCTATATACTGTCAGATTGATTTTTCAACTAATCACAGTCATCTTCCCCTCTTCGCCCCCCCATAGTTTGGTTTTACCCCTCACCTGTATCTTCTCGTCTATCCATTTAGATGTCTATGTAAAAAACACATTTTTTTGTATTACTTGGGTATTAACTATGTAACAATTTTTAGACATTTTGTTTTGAAGAGTTATATTTCACAATTTGTATTTGTTACTTAATTTTATTTAGTTACTGGTTTCGACATATCCATGTCGATATCCATTGTGTTATTTACTAACAATCTTAAAAATTATACAAGTACAGAAATGATTAGATTTTATTTGGTGAGGGTAGTGGGAGTGGTGATTTTTTGAGGGTAGATTTAATTTTCTTCTTTATTTCTAAGGTTTAATTTGTGCACCTTAGAAATAAACAAAAAAATAATTTAGTTTCTAAAATAGTGGCGCCCTGTAACTCCATCTGTTATTGACCATGATCCCTTGTTCTGTGGACTCCTCCCACCGTTCTCCCCTCACCCAAAATCACTTCTTCACTATCAACTAATAAAATCTAATCTTTTCTGTATTAGTATAAATTTTAATTCCGTTGATTAATGATTGCTAGTGAATGACATGGATGTATCGAAACCGGTAGCAGATACATAAAATTAAGAAACAAATGTACATTGCAAAATAAACTCTTCAAAACGAAAGATAAAAACACGGCCGGACTTGGACTGGGCATGAAAGTCTTTACAATAATATGTTATATGTACAGCTACATATTCAAGAAATAGTTTTACTGAGAAATTGAAATTATATTTCATCTCATAACAAATTTTAAATTATTTTCATATAAATAATTAATTAAATATGGACACTGATTATTACTCACTACCAACAACAGTAATAAATATGTCAGAAGAGCTATTCTTTATCTTTTGTGGGATTGTTGTGAATTAACGGATGTGATCTGTCAGATTTGTGTGCTTTTTACATATTTACTGTAGCATATTTTAATTTAACCTGTCTGCTTGTTAAGGAATAAATAGATCCCAAAACACGTAATTGCGTTATACTTTCATGAGACCAAAAACGTCCCGAGCGACCTTACATTTTAAAAGCTATATATATCTCTTCCTCTCATGCAAACATATGTATTTTTCTTTTAAGAGGAAAGAGAATGAAATAATGCTTCTTATTGTCTTTGAAATATGAAGGCTATCTTGCATAGATATTTTACAATCTCGATCCAAAGTGACGGTTTCAGAATTTAAGGGCGAAACTGAGGCTTCCGGTTTGTGAGGTGCGAATATATTGAACCAAGCAGACAGGTTAAATTGTTTTAAACACGAATTCCTGCAAGTATGCATGATTTTTTATTCATTTAATGTATGTTGTAGGTACATAGAAAAAGCAAACAGCCATAAAGGCACTGTACCTACTTGATTTCTAGTACTTTAGTACTAAACTGTCACTCGTCGAGTAAGGTCGTGTCTTACCAGTTGGAAAATTGCACTTAAAAAGTGCCAAAATGCCCTCCTGTGTGATGAGAAAATGTTTCCATTACATGGCAAACAGTAGTAAAAGAGAAGAAATAACATTTCATTTATATGTATGCACAAATTACTTATTATTATCGATTATTTTATGCAATACAATTAATTTACATGTTTCCCTTTGGACAATTTTATGCATCATTAGAGAAAAAACGCACACTCTTTGATTGTCCTATGTTACGGCCACACTCAGGCCAACTTCCAACTTCAAACTTTCGGATGATGTGTAGAAGGGTAGTTCGTGCGTTGGAAGTTCGAGTTGCATATAAATAAATTGTACAGCGCCCTTGAGGTGATTTTTCACAAAAACGGCGCTTTATAAATTATCCAATATATATACGCACCAGATTTAAATGTCCGGGTTAAATTTTCCCCACAGGAAAAACTAAACCCTTTCACACACTTCCCCAAATGATCATCTACAATCATCTACAGTCAACCCACGCTATGCAATTGCACTATATAAGTATTATAAATACAAAACAATACAAGAACAACATGTCAACCTACTAGAGACCAAATGGGAATATAATTCACCGACTCCAGATATTTTCATATCAGAGGGTTCGGCTCTGTGGCATTTCTAATTGAACCTATAAATCCTACTGATCCCTCAATATAAATATTTAAAAAATCTTTTGTAATCCTACATGTATTTAAAATTACTGATTTTTGCATTTTTATATACAAATTCTTTGACAAATGTAATATGCTTAAAATTTGAATCAGATTCCTAGGTATTATGCCAGTGGCCGAAATAACAAATGGTAATATTTTTATAGTCCGAGAATGCCAAATTTTTTTAATCTCATTTTCAAATCTGTGTATTTTCTTATTTTTTCAGAAATAGTTTTTTGAATATATTATTATTATTACTATTCATATCTTTTTAATACATGAATAACTTTTGAATTAAAAAAATTACTGAAAACCGCTGAAAACAAAAGAGTGTTGCTTACTTACCACATTATTTTGCGAGTATGTGAGACTATGGCGAGTCTATGTATATAACGTCATTGGTTATCTCATAACGATCCCACAAAAGATATCTAATCACTCGACTGGCATTGTTATTGCTTCCTGTTTAAGATGAGCCTAAAACGTACATAGATCAGGGTACTTGTATTTAAAATAATTGGTTAATATTTAAGGTGCATTTTAAAACTCTTGAATCCCGGTACTCCAGATATCTAGTATTTGTTTCCAGATTGGGCGCTGAAAGATTGCTGGTTCCGTCTGAAACCAGATCCATGGTTGTAAGATTTCTGGTTTGATCCCTGGTTGGAGCCCAGCTTGTATGATCCCTGGTCATAAGATCCGTGGTTGCTGACCTCCTCCCTCTGGTTGAGCTCGATGGACTTGAGGATGGCTTCTGGGATGGGGGGAGGTTCTCCCTGTACGTGGAAGCCGTGTAGGTGAAGGTGTTCTGGTGGCCATAGGTGGATGTTAAGTCGGTGTCGGCAAGGTGATTGACTGGTTATGTCTTGGGTTGGTACATTGACCACTGTTCATTACCACTGACACACTATGGTTCCCTAGTTCATTAAAGTTCAAAGTTTTAATATTGAATTTGTAGCCAAAGCCTCAATGTTTATCACGATTCGTGGGTTCACCATACGGAATTCAGGAGTCTAAACACCTATTAGTAAGCACGCTAGCCTACATATTCAATAAATATCACGATATTTGATAAATATTAACGGATCACAATGAATATTGAACATGTGGGGTTCGCCTTAGTGACTACCTATATTATTAATTTTCTTGCCTTTTATATTATAATATTAATTCTCTTAACATGTAGGGTAGCACTCCGATCCGTGTTGATGAATCTTGATCCATAAACATGAATCGTGATAAATATTGAACGCATAGGACGCCTATGGATTTTAGTATAAAATAAATTTTCTACAGACAGTACAATAATCATAACTCATAACCAAAAGGATTTTACTATTGTGTTTACTAAATTAATCTGTCACTTAAATATCACTGATTTTATTTCTAGTGCATATTTTTTTAATTGTGAATACCATACAAGAGTCCTAACTGCTTCCTACTGTCTGGAGCCAGTGAGCATCCCCAAATGGGTTATGTTGTTTGGCTGAAGGTAGTGGGGAGGGCAAGGAGATGGGGAAGAGGAAGATGGGGAAGTTTTAGACTATACAAAAAAAATTGTGTAAGTTTAATCCTAGTTCGAAACTTGGATAGGAATGCATTTAATTTTTCTACGAGGTCACACCTTTACACTGCGGCAATTGTCTCAAACAGAATGGGACCGAAATAATTTTTTCATTGTTACAATAATCTTATTAGAACCAATGAAAATATTGGCCATTTCAGGTTCTGGTATTTGGGAATGTTGTCGTCATAAAGATATTTATTATTTTTATAAACAATGATTGTCAGGGGGGCTAATTTGGTTAAATTAAACATTTTTTATTTTGATACAGTAGTTTAACATTTTATAATATAATTTACATAATGTTGGCCTCACCGGGTGGGTTACACATGCCGATGCCCCCATTTTATAATGCAAAAATTTAATAAGATGAAGTACAAAATACATTTTGATAAAATATACAAAGCTGGTATTGAAAAAAAATTAAAATGAAATTATGATCGGCATATAATAATATATAATGAGTTGTGTGTTTGTGAATTAACTAACCAACTAACCATCACGCCGATTCTCCGCAGGGGTAGGCAGAGAGGACGGACTACAAATAACTCGGTCTTGGCACACACTCTTTGCCTCACTCTCATTCATACACCTTCTCATACATACTCTTCTATTACTCTGACTTTTGACATGGCCTGACTCAAGTATCTGATATCTTGATCGTGCCAAGTCTTCCTCTGGCGTCCCCGACTTCTTCCATTCACATTTGCGTCATATATTCTTCTCTCACTATTTTCTTCTTTTATAATGATTTTGTGTTTTACATATATGTTTTATTCTTTTATGTTATAAAATTTTAGTAATATTGTTTTTTGTTCTCAATTATTTCATTTTCTATCAGAATTTATTTTTGTTTTCCTCAATTTTGGTTTCAAGTGAAAGACTGTTGAATTGATTTTATTTCTTGCTAGAGCAATCCCGTTGAGTTATACAACTAATTTTAATGCATTGGCATTATTCATTTGAATGCTTTTAAAGCACGGTATTTATGGTGAGTGTCCAAAGCTTGTGTTTACCTCCCTGGACAAACCTCCCTGGTCAGGGATTATTTCGGCTTTCGGCTTCACCCGTAGATGGCTCTGCTCGCTAAGCGAAATTTTCAATTCTTTTGAAAAACAAAGATAAATTCACTATTTTCCATTATTTTATGAACACGTAATTATATTCCCTCCCACGTGTTCATAACCGTAATACACTATTATTTAGCAGCTTTCTGAAATAATAAGGATTACCTAGGTAATGAGTATGATTTTGAAAATTACCGTGGTTTATAAAAGCATTTTCAAATTTCAATTTTACTAACATCAGATAATGAATAAGAAACTTTGAAAAACAATTTTTTACATTTATGTAACAATTCCAAAAATTAATCTAGTATTCAAGAGATTTAAAATATTCTAATAACAAGGGTTCTTGTCTGTGATCCATCCGACTGGAAGTAAAACAGTACCTAACACGATTTTTATTAGTATGTTACCATAATATACAAGTAAATAACATAGTGTAGATATGAATATTACACACCATCACAAATTATGCAATTTGTTTTTGAAAAACATTTTTAAAAAAATCCCCCTGTTTTCACCATGGCACGAAGCTTGAGGTTCACGAATGAATTTTGTTATTATTTCCATAGGTGGCGCAGAGCAAGCGATAAAAAAAACTAACAACCCGTAAAAATCATGGTTTGTTTTTACTACAATATGTCTATTTTCAAATGACTAAACTATTTTCACAAAGCACTTTTTTAGGGTAAATAGGCCACTTGCATGGATTTCATAACGACTTGGAAAAAATCGTGTGGATAAATTTTTAGAAATGTATATTTTTTAAATAAATAAATCCATTATTTGGGCTTGTGACGTCACTAAATGAAAATGTCCCGTCTCCTATAATGTTCTATTAATTATGAAAAATTTCACACTGATTTTTTTTATTTTTTATTGCAACACTTTGATTTCAGGCGAATTTTTGAATTTGACATTTGACATTCACTAGATTTATTGTTTGATGTTTTGACAGATGTTACGAAGAGAACCCCGTGCATACTATGCCTTTTGTACCTGTTTTAGAGGTTTAATGGTGCTGATTTTAACAAAATCAAATTTTATAATATTCTTATTATTATTATAATTTACAAGTACAAGTACATTACATTGGATTTAGTCATATATAGACGTTGAACATTATAATGATTTATGATTAATAAGATGGATCAAGGAAAAAATATTTATGAGATGTAATATTTTTGGTATGGCTCGTTATTCTCCTGTGCCATTCGTGTGGAAAACGACCTTTTTTTAAAAATGATTTCGACTATGTAATAATCGTTTTTTCGCACCCATAAAATTATGTCCCGTCTTTCCGGTTGGTTTATAAAAAAATGGTCTGATTTTTCGGATTGAAATTTTCAAAAAATCGCATGGGTTTCAAAAATACGATAAAAAAAATACAGAATGTCTTAGAATATTTGCCTAAACCGGATTTTTTTTTAAAACGTGATGCAAGTGGCCTATTGCCTATTTAATTTTTTTTTTCTATATTTGAATTTTTGTTGTTGAAGATATCCCGTTAATAAAATGAAGTGCAATAGTTTCCTGAATATGGCGCTCCAGAAGAAATTAATTTTATGAAACTCTTGGATTTTCGGAAGAAGAAAGTACCACCAAAGCAAATTAATTACTAGCTTCGATGAAAATCGATCCTCATAATATTGCCATAATCGTCGATTGTTACGCCTATAATTGTCCATCCAGGCTTAGGGACGGTATCTAGGATTTATAAAATTCGTTTGAAAATTTCGTTTTCAGTGTGCGGAAGTTGCTGCCCTGATGACCACCCTGATATCCGCCCTGACCACCATGTCCGCCCTGGTTGGGGAGGAGGTACTGACTATCCAGGCGCCCGCAGGAGGCCAAGTCGAACGAGAGTGTAAAAAGTGTCTGACAAATTGAAAAAAAAAATCAACTATTTCTATTGGTTGTTGCCGTATATTTGGTTTGCGTGTTGCGGAATACAATAATTTTTCAGGCGATTCTGACGCTGTCCCTGGTGTTCAACGCCTCCTAATTTTTCTGGGTCTTCTACTGCTCCCCTGAAAGTCTCAAATGCTCACAAGGGGGGGTTATCGCCCACGTTGAGAACCTAAGACGTACGTAACTCGTACACTATGCGCGCGTTCAAAATCGAATTAGGATGTAAAATCAACGTTTTATAATCAGAAGGGTATCTGTACCCAAAATATTTGAAAAAAAGCAGATTAATGTAATTGTACTTGAAAAAATATAGATATAAAAATAAGTAACTCTTAATATCTATATGATAGGAAGAGAAAAAGAAAATGTGCGCGCGCACTGCTCTCTGTTGCTCCTACAGTGCGATACAGATAATAGGCCAGAACTGTGTCTTAGATATACGAAACATAACTGGCTATGAGTGAAAGAGAGAAAGAAAATGTGTGCTCGCACCGCTCTCTCTTGCCCCTACAGTAATATACGAAACGCCACTCTCTCTCTTTCCATCTTCACTAACTTATATCTCCCTCTCAACTACCGTTCGCCTCTCTTTTCGTAACGCTCTCGTCACGCATTCACCAGTTTACTCCCCAAGTCAAGCGTGCGTAAAGAAGTTTTACTTCAAAAACGAGTGTGTTTTAGACCACACAACTGAAGTAAAACTTCACTAACTTATATCTCCCTTTCAACTTCGGTTCGCCTTGCCCGACCGTTCGCCTCGCCCGATCACACTTTTCATAACACTCTCGTCACGCAATCACCAGCTTACTCCCCAAGTCAAGCGTGCGTAAAGAAGTTTTACTTCAAAAATACAAGTGTGCAGTTCGCACGCGGTACAAGTGAAACCTTCTTTCATTTCAAAAATGAATCTCATTAACGTCCGATTGAAACAACATAGCGCATATTATTCGATATTATTTTCGGCGCACAATCATATAATGATACAGTGTTGTAGATTGATCGAAGAATATATAGTTGGACCCCTTCCAAACTCTGAGACGCCCCGCTTTTGAAGTTACCTTTCTCAATGATTAAGGTGATCGTCTTATCGAGACGCTTCTTTCTTTCGCTCCGTAGGTTACAGTAGTACACGAAACAAGATGATCGCAAT
This sequence comes from Limnephilus marmoratus, assembly GCA_917880885.1. Lineage (NCBI taxonomy): Eukaryota > Metazoa > Arthropoda > Insecta > Trichoptera > Limnephilidae > Limnephilus > Limnephilus marmoratus. Next base: position 36,024,654 of record OU862920.1, on the reverse strand, counting down.
TATCTCTACATTTCTCGCTTTATTAATTAGTAATGCTTACCAAGGTGATCTGGTGTTAAGTGTATCAAGTATAAAGTGGTTAAATTGAAGCGAGTAAATTATTATCGTCGTGAAAATAGTTGAAGTAATCATGTAATGGAGAGCAGAAGGGCATTATTGGATTCAAAAGCATTTATGTAGAACTTTATAATGTCATAACTTTTATTTAGGAAAGCTATTTGGCGTACAAATATAAAGTATAAAATTACGTATAAAGTAGGTAGGTATAAGTATTTCATTGAGGAACAAAAACGCACTTTAGAAAATAATCTGGGAATGTAATTAATATATTGTTGAAGTGACACTTCTTTAGCCCAGTTTGTGATTTTAAATTCGGATGAAATGGAAATGCGTCACTCAAATTTATTATTTGGTGAGTACTCGGATCTAATATAATACGCGCGCGTGAGAAACCGATAACGCAGCGGGTAAGGCGCTTGACAAGTCTCAGCGACCAGAGAGACAGACGAACGGACGAACTCCAGCGAACGGAATGTTCGAATCCTGCGAAATCCAAAAAAAAAACATTTTTATTTTTGTGAAATCATTGTCCAATCTTCAAACCACTTTATAATAAACAGGCAAAAGAAAAGAAAGCGACATCTAGCGACTTTCTAGTTTCACTTCTGTCGCTTGTGAATAGGCGTAGTAATAATTGGAAGAGGAGGTACTTGGCTCTTCACATTTGATTACCAAAAATGACTGAAGCCATTTCAAGCTACGTTTCAATTCTGAACGGTGGTATTATTTGCCATATTATTATTATATCTTAGAAAACTGGGTGATGCATCAAAAGGACACAAATAAATTATTAGTCAAAATGGTTTTCATACATGAGTTTTCCCCTCTAGACTGATTAATTCAATTATTTACTTGCACGTTGAGAGTTACTCAGCTTACTTGCATTCTAATTTGGAAGTAGCTTTTAATTGAAAATGATATAAAAGATATTCTAGTGACAAAAAATCTAAAACGCAAAATTCATACGTGGGTAGTAAACAAGGGTATTGCATACTGCGTGCAGATAACTCGATCAAACAACACACTCAACTCCTGTATTTTTTCTCTTTTCTTCTTATCTATTTTCATCTATTTATCTCATATTGATTTTTATTGTTTCTCTTTTTGTATTTGCAATTAACACTCTTTTGTTTTACTATTCACAATTTATAATTCATAATTTACAACTGAAAAATGTCCTCTACAACACAGGTGAACTCCTAGTGTGGAGGACAATATATTATACCTTTGTAATGTAAATGTACTAAGAATAAATAAATAAAAAATAAATAAATATATTTTTTTTCATTTCTTTATATTTTTCTTTAATTCCATTTATCTATTTAAATTAAAATTATATTTTTTATCTTCCAAGATTAAGATAGTACCGTGTATGAAATGCATACTTGTATTTTTTTTATATATGAGCGTACATATTTTTTTGTCGTCATAATATTGGATTAGGTACTTAAACAGGATCTCATTTTGCTTTGTTATTTACGCTCACGTTCAATCCCTTGCTATTTTATACGCATGGCTTTTATTACTTACGCAATTCTAATTTCTCGTATTATAGTTATGTCTTATACTATTATTAGTTATGTTATGTAAAACCAAAAGGCGTTAATGACACAATCAGTATACATTATGATGATAATAATTTTAAGGTGTGTTAGGCAAATTACACTAATTTTCTTCCTCTCGCAACCTAACCATAAAACTGGAAAAAAAGTCCTAGAGATGAATTATTAATCAGTTTAATGCTTTGCTGAGTTTGCACTAATATTGAAGAATATCTCAAAATAGAACATCGCATGGAAAAATAAAATTAATTTAATTATGATAACACAAATCGGTCGTAAAATTAAATTAAATTTTACGTTACGACCTACGTTTTTCATAATTTGTTTTAAATTTAATTTATGGGAAGTAAAACAGCTGCTTATCACATTGTTTGCGTGATGTATCACTGTAATGGAATTTGGAATGGAAAAAAATGTATCATTATAATAGAAACTTTGAATAATATTCATAAAATACTTTTATTGAGACATAAAAATTATAAATTATTTTCATATAAATAATAAATTAAATATGGTACAATAATAACTATGTTTCAGATGCGCCTAAAATAAAAATCATCTTTATCCAAAATATATGGTCATTATTTAAGGCACAAAAATCCGCTATAATTGTTATCTAGTATTTATATCCAGATTGAGAGTTAAAGGATTGCTGGTTCTGTGTGAAGCCTGTTCCCTGGTTTGATCCCTTGTTGAAAGATCCCTGGTTAGATCCTTGGTTGTAAGATTTCTGGTTTGATCCCTGGTTGTATGATCCCTGGTTGGAGCCCTGGTTGTATGATCCCTGGTCGTAAGATCCGTGGTTGCTGGCCTCCTCCCTCTGGTTGAGCTCGATGGACTTGAGGATGGCTTCTGGGATGGGGGGTGGGGTGGGAAGGTGGTCTCCCTGCGCGTGGAAGCCATTCTCATCAGCCGTGTAGGTGACGGTGTACTGGTGGCCATCAGGTCCGGTGTATGAATAGGAGCCCTGCACGGTCTGCGCGTCTCCCTTCAGGTAGCCAGCCTCCTGCGCTTGGATTCCATTTCCAGTCTCGTAGCTGTAACATGATAGATATTCAGAAATTCTGTATAAAACGCTCTTAATTTTGGTCGTCCATACAGATTCAACCAATGATAGACAGAATTAAGATACATTACTATTCTTTTGATGCAATAAACAGTCCAGTTTTAATATTTTTATATTGATTGTTATTTTTATATTATCTGACTTTTTCATTCACCACACTTAGGTGTGGAGAGTCCCAGGAAGTGCATGAAGTGTTGCAGATAGAATTAAGAATCAAAGTCGGGTGTCATTTCTTCTCAAACAAAAAAAATAGTATTGTTTATCTTATTCAAAGTAATCATTGAAATTAGTCTGAGCTCATGTGCGTTATATGTTACAACTTCGATTATTTAATGAGGGAACTGTAATTTATTGATCTACATAGATCTCTTAATTTGAGTTCGATACTATGATAGTGAGAGTGTCGATAATGCGAAAGTTATAAATTATGTTCCCATCCTAACAAATGTAATGTTGAGATATTACGTCTGGTTTCACAACAACCGCAGCAGAATAAAATTAGGCACGCGTTGTAAACCGATTACATTAAACAGCTTTAAGTGCATGCATGTATTACCTGATGAAAATAAGATTTTATGCAATGTTTCAACACATGTTCGTACAAGATTTAGTGACGGTAGCATATCATGAACATCAATCAATTAAAATAACTCACGACTGACCTACACGTTAAAACATTTTTTTTTTGGATGATATCGCAAGTTTCTACTGCCCGTGGATGGTGTGACTGAGTAAAAATTACGTAACTGTTTAAATCTGGACACTAAATAAAACTATGAGGGTTGCATGCTTCAATTGCGATACCCAAGATTCCATTACATTATCAAAGCTTTTCCGTAACCATTTTTATAATCAAGGTTGTCATAACCAGTAAACAGTCTCAGAAGAAAACACGCTTTGTGGTAAGCAACAATTTTCGAGATTAAATTAACTGTGCTCAACGGAAATATTATAATGATATTGCACACACCGAATCTTCGATGCAAATGGCTTCAGACCTCGGTCAGAATGAAATATGGTTTCATGCTAATAATCTTTATATACAGAATTGATTGTTTCTTTGTTTGTCCCGTACGCGATCCCATACCATTCATCCGATTGCGATGAAACTTGGGTGATTTATTGTGCGCCAAGATTTCAATATATAATGGTGAGCTACGGCGTTATGAACATTGTATACAAAAATTACAAAAAGTGGCGCACGAGTTGTTTGGAAATGCGTGTATTTCATATAGTTTAGCGACAGGAAGGGAAAGTGGGAGGTTGAGGAAATGGGAACGCAGGGTAGGGATGATTCAGGGAGAGGCAGAGCAAGGAATTGCAAAGGAAATATAATAGCGGTAGAGGATAGCAGGGGGTAAAATTGGAAAATCCATGATTTTCCCACGGACAGCCATATGTGGCCTGTTTACGCGTCGGAAAGCCTTCTGATCTGTTCGTGTATGCACCACATGGAAAAAAAATGTTGTGTGTCCAAAAGCATTTAAATTAATAGAAATAAAACACCAACAACTTTTTTCTATGAGTAGCATTCAACGCATGCCGGGTACTCGCAAGTGAAAAAATAAAAAGCAGATAAAACTCCAACTCATTAAAAAATATATTTTGCTTGCAATTTCCACAACGTATTGTATATTATAAGTACAGATAAAAGCTTGAATAAATCATTTTATGTGTGAGTAACTACCCACGGTTACCCTATCAAAAACATATCTAGTTTTGGTAGCTTACTTGTAATTGTAGCTGCCATCTCCGTTGTTCTCGTTCACGTACTTAAGAATAGGGACATCGTTTTCAGCCGTACGGAAGTTGCTTCCCTGATGGCCGCCCTGGTATCCGCCCTGACCACCATGTCCTCCCCCGCCCCCACCCTGGTTGGGGGGTAGGTACTGGCTGTCCAGGCGCCCGCAGGAGACCATGCCGAAAAATAATGCAACAAGTACCTTAAAACAAACAAATTTTATTTATTTATTTATTTATTACATGTTACATAATTAATACATTTACTTGGTAAGATACATTAGGTCACCATACTAGGCAGCTGCCTGTATCATGGTGACCAATGGAGGATAGTTATTTTGAAGTGAAGTCTAGTAAAGCGTAAACATATTAAAGTAAAATTATTTAAAAAAATTATAAATTAATATCATTCATTTCTTATGACAAAAAATTTCTTTTTTGAAAAAAAAACAATGTTTCTTTAAGTACGAACTAAATGTTAAATAAGTAAATATAAAGAGAGTATGTGAGTGTGAAGTGTGATAAATAAGCGAGAACTAGGTAAGTACTGGAGCAAACTGAATGCAATAAATATTTTAAAACAAAAACAATCATTTCAATATTATGATAAAAACCGACTTGAGAATTTGTAGTATATTTTTTCCTAGTTTTATTATTATTGTGATATATATTACTGTAAATGTTGTTGCTAGTAGATAGATGCGTGTGTGGTATAATTGATTCCTGTTTACAGTCTGAGAATATTGGGCAATACTATAAGAAATAACACATTTTAAGGTTATTATGGTGGAACCAGAGGAATCTAATAAGGAATATAAGAATGTATATTGAGTACACATATAAATATTGTCGCTATGACTCGTATAAAAATTTGTTAGGAAAAAAAATTTAAAATAAAATAAATTAGTATCACAAATATTTATTATTATTCTTTAATGGGGCGAATAGATAGCGTTAAATTAATTAATATTAATATTACGTTAATATTATGCATTCGATCTTGGGTAATTCTTCGAATTATTTAGAAATACTAAAGGAAGCTTTTAGAAGTGTACTGAAGTCAGACTGGTTAATTTTATAAAATGGGTACATCTATTTGAATTTCGATTTGTTTTTCGTCCGTGAACGAATAAATGCAAATCTTGAAAGGAAATTAACCAAAAATATTGATCAATATCTGTGAAATTAACCCACTTCTCGGCATCCGATCGAGCTGAAACTCGGCAGATGCATTTTTTGTCGATGACAACTTTTGATGGCATTCACGCACATACACTAGGATACACACACATTTCTCTGAAATTTGATGAAATGATGTTGCAATTAGGTCGTGCCGTGCTATGCGTCGGACAGTGCGGAAAGTCAATACAATTTTTTTTTCATTAAATTGAACGAAAATAAATTAATATGGTTAGTTAAATACGAAAATAAAGTAATGTGATTTGATAAAAAAAATTAAAACCATATTATGAACACTATTCGACAAGATGCTTTTTGAAATTTATATTTTCATGAACTTTTACTTCAAAACACCAATTTGGAAAGCATTTTAGATTTTACATAGCTGTTTAGTACGCACACTAATGCGTTAATAATTCAAGAGCGAAAAATTGCTTTAATTTAAATAATCAAATTTCCTATGTAAGAGCTGAACTTACGATTTTCATTTTGGGATTGAGTTAGCTGATCTTGTAATGAACGCGAAGAAGAGTATGATACATATTGTAGATCAAGTGGAGAATATATAGTTGGTCCCCTTCCATACAGTAAGATCCTCGCCGCCGCCGAGAGGTTACCTTTCTCAATGAAATTAGATGATTCTTATGCTAAAGAGACTGTAGGTACTACCATCTTTCACTGATGTTTATAGGATCAATGGATGTTGAACAAGGTGATCGAGATATGTACAGAATGTTTAAATTACATTTAATTTGAACACGTACCTCATTACATACCTACATTTAATTTGAACGCATTTAGTTTTATTACATTTAATTTGAACAAGAAACCGAATAATATCGCACAGGTATTGCACAGATGTTTATGGTCAGTTATGATTGGAGATTTTAATATTGACGTGTTTCATTTTTGGGTAATTATGATGTGTTGCGTTTCCTCCTTCTTTAGCCAACATTTTGAAGAGCGTTACAGTGTCCATCATTGCAGATGCTCCGAATCATTAGTACCTAGAAGTGGGAAGCGCAAGGCCAATTTATTATCATTAATGTTTCATCGTGGATCTATGCGTACTACCGTAGCTTTAAAATGAATTTATTTCTACTACTTTTCCTTCGGTTCTATGCTTACAGGTGGTTAGTAAGTGAAGAAGTCGTCAAATCGATTTGAAAAGGAGCGCCATTATTACAGGAGTTAATATTCAATTGTTAAATTTTCACATGGTGAAAAGCAATGTGAAAATTTTATGGAAATATAATCAAGACAATATAGCGGAAAATGAATATCTTTCAATCGAGCTATTATATATTTATATAACTATTTTTAAAATATTAATAATAATGTAGTCATAGGTATATATAATAATTTATTATTATATGTACTATAATAATTTTAGTTATTTGTATGATGCCACTGTAACGCTGTCCGAAACGTTGGCTAAAGGAGGAGGTAGCGCAACACGGCACAACACCCCAAAAACAAATACTTTTGGCCGTGAAAATCTAAAATCATATCACACTATAATAAGTTAATTTAAATATGATAATTTTGGAAAAATATAATTTAATTAAATACAAATCACTTGGGTACGCTCAGATTCGATCACGATATCTCCAGATTCACAATCGAGAGCCTTACCCATCGACCACAGACGCCGTTTAGTTTGCAGTACAACTTTTTAAAAATTTAACACTTTTTCTGTAAATAAATTGTCATAGGAATCTAATTAATTTGCGATTAAGTAATTTGCGATTGATTTTGACTTAAATCATACTAAAAACCCCGATAAAGGTCAGAATTCCGAGATTTACATAGGATCGAGAGCTCTCTGGTTTAAATTTGAAACCAGATATCGCAAATTTGCTTTTTTCAAGCAATCACAAAGGTTCAGCCATTTTTTTCAGGTTCATTTTAGTAAATATAACTAGCTTTGCTACCCATCCATCTTTTTCCTGATATTTGCATTTTATAGAATGGAAAAAACAATGGTTTCAGGGCGGAAGATCTATTACATTTCTTTAGATTAGATTACATTTCCTGGAGAGACTTCGAATTCAAATCAACACGTTGATTTAATTATATCTAGCTGTATTTTGTAACCAGATCTGAATAGCCAGAAACATCGGTAACATTCTCATATATTATATTGATATGAATAATCTTCAAAAGTCATTATAACAAGTTATTCCAATAAATTGAAATAAAATGTTAATAACATTTATCATTATTTAAAGGATGCATTTTCAACTGAATTTATGAGAAAATCAACTTGTCCGCATGATGTAATAGTCAATAAGGCAATTAGACTTTAGGGCATTATCTGCTACTCGATCCATTAGTGTAGCCACAATCGTTAAACCTAAAGTACTTTGAATGGAAAGAGTACTTCGCCGAAGGCGTTTGTGTTGCAAAATGAATGAACTTATTTTATAAACCGTAATAATAATTAAAGCAAAATTCTCCGTAGAAACATATAAAATAAAGTTCAAACTACTATGTTGAATATCCTTTAAATAATAGTTAAGCTGTGCACTTTAAAATACTGTAAGCAATGGTCTACAATGTAAGCGAATTTAAAAATATGGGATACTCGCAGAGGACTTAGGCGATATAGATTTTTTAAAAGTAACTAAAATGTTACTGGAGTTAATAATAATAAATTTGGACAACTTATATAGCGCTGTTTTTGCGAAAAATCGCCTCAAGAGCGCTGTACAAATTAGCATGGATTTTACTTTAGAAATTACTTAACTATGTAGGAGGCCAGATAACCACTCATCTTGCAGCTATCAAGCGCATGGATTATTGGAATTCTAGCCCCCAATAAATTAAATAAAATACCTTTTTATATGTACGTATTTCAATTTACAGTATTGGTTAACAGCAGAACAGAATGATGCTGACTTTGAACGGAATTTATTTATTTATTTTCGCCCTAGTGGACTTTTACAAGGATAGATAATAATAGTTAGGCAGGTACGTAGTACACAATGATAATGATTAAAATAATAATAAAAAATTAAATTAATTAAAATCAAAATCATACATTTCATTAAAGTAATTATAAAGACTTCGTTTTATAACTAATACAGAATCTGCAAACATGTCTACAATATTCCCAAATTTATTACCAAAATGATGTAATCTATTTATAGGTGTATGAGCCTCGTAGTTTGTTTTAAAATTGTCACAGAAGAAGGTAGCACTTTGCCTCGTATCTGGTCGGAATGATATAAACATCCTACCACTAAAATTCTTTTCATACAAAATTTATTTACAAGAATATTCACGGAAAAGGACGTGTATTAGACTACTAAAACAGGACAAAACCATTCCACATAACAGTTTATTCTACGAATGGATGAAATATTATAGTACGCTGCGGGAAACCATTAATATTCCACATAGTGAAATAAACTAGCTCTGAAATGTGAATTAAAATTTGTTATTTAACAGCACAAACCAACCGGTTTCGACCTATCTGTTGTTCAAAAATATTTTTGAAGTCAAATTTCTTTACGCACGCTTGACTTGGGGAGTAAGCTAGTGAATGCGTGACGAGAGCGTTATGAAAAGTGTGATCGGGCGACGCGAAGTTGAGAGAGAGATATAATTTAGTGAAGTTTTACTTCAGTCGTGTGGTCTATTGAACGTTTTTTTTTCATATTGAACACCTTGAAACACACAATATAGCTGGGCGTAGTTTTTGGCATTATGATGGATATAACCAGACAGAGTAGATAGTTGATGATGACACTGAACTTATATTGAAGAATATTGCGTTGATCTAGTTGTCCTGACGAAGGTTGTAAAGTAAATTAAATGTTGTACAAATATTAAGACTTAATTGTGTGGAAATGGGCAAATACAAGCTGTGATGTTAAAAATAATAAAATTTACTTGAATTAATTGCCACAAAGCCAAAACCGTAACTAAATTTCTCCAGGACCAACAGATGAACATTGTTGAATGGCCTGGCACCAGACCACCAGATCACTAAATGTAAACAGAGCACCAGATCGCCAGACCATAGACGCCAATCTATAGACGCCAATCTATGTGACGCCAATCACTAGAAGCCAATCTATAGAAGCTGAGAAAAATAAATTTCTGAAATAATATACGTCTGAAGAAAACTGTGCAAAATGTAAAGAAAGCATGTCAAGAAGAATCGAGGCTGACGTAACCTCAAGGGGTGATTCTACGAAGTATCAGGCAAACGAACTTTTTATAATTGATGCAGTAAAACATAAAAATACTTCTTTTTATCCGTATGCATGCATTTGCAAAAGATGATCATGCGTCTGCACTCGTGTCTGCAAGTAGAAGCAAGCGTTTTCAGTGCGTCAAGGATTCTGTATTTCGTGGGACGGTTTAGGTCGGCAAGTTTGTAAAAATATATTTTTATGAGGAGAATATATGAAGCCTAGATTGAAAAAGACGACATTATTGATGTTAATGTAACTGAAAATGAGCTTTCTTTCAAAATCTTCAATTATTTTGAATGACTTAAAATAAATTTAAAAAATCATTCAAAATCTTTAAATTATGTTTTGTTTGAGACGCAGTAAAAAAAAATTAAAATTTATCCGAATGCACGCATTTGCAAAAGATGACCACGCGTCTTCACTCGTGTCTGCAGGTAGAAGCAAGCGTTGTCAGTGCGTCCAGGAATAAAACAAATACTAATAAGATGACCAAATTTATAAGAAAAGGTGCACTGGATTTCGTCGACAAAAAAATGGAAAAAATCGTCCTTCACATCGATAAAAAAGTGCTACTCTTGTCTACTCTAGTTTTCTGAAGGTTTCACTTCTACCGCACTGGAATTGCACAATATGATTTGCACAATTTTGAAATATATATATATTCAAGTTTTTTAATATACTTACATCTCAAGTTTGCAAAATACACTCAGTCCTGTCGTTTTAAAAACTTTAAACATAAATGTATATATCTCATGTAATATGGAAAACTGAGTTTGCACCATACACGGCGAATTAAAAACTTTAAAAATAAATATATATACCGGGTGTCCGGGAGTAAAGTGCATTAACTTTGGGAGGTGATTCTACATGATGGTAGGAGTAAAAAAGATTAACTTTTTCCGAAATTCTAACATTTTTTTCACGTACAAAAAGACGTACCTACTAAAAATCCTTAGCGTGAGGTACGATCTTACTTCGTAAAAAGGTTTTGAATAAAAGATCTCCATTGTATTATTATGTATTGGCAGTTCGATGATGTCGGGTTAGGGGTGCTCGTATGGTTGTCACAGTGGAAAAGATGGTGGAGTCGGATAGTTTATTCTAACTTAAATTTTCATCCAATTTAGTTTTCCGAATAAACTTTTTTAAATTTCATAGTCACAGGTCACATATCTAGGGATTTTCTGTTCAGTGCGAGAATGGAGTCAAATTCAACATTGAATAAATTGGGTATTTCAGGATAAAATTCTTCAAGGACAAACCCCGCAAACAAACAAAGAAATCACACCCTCCTTTCTAAAATGATAGAATATTATGTTTACACAAAATTCCTCACTGCTATTGGGTTTGGCACCAGCATATGAACGGATATCTTCGCTTCTTTTATTAACGTCAATCGCCTATAGATTCCTGAATTTATCTATGCTTCTTACAACATCCCTTTCAGCCATTTTGATCAAATTTATTAATTTTTTCATAAGAAGCAATCACTTTGTAGTTAGACGTTATATTATAAAAAATTAAACAAACACATTGTATTTAAACACGAGTTTATTATTTTATATATCGACCGGTTTCGCTTCGACCAAGCTTCCTTAGGATTTTATTATTATTAAATAAGTTATTATTATATCCCGAGGAAGCTTGGTCGAAGCGAAACCGGACGATATTAAAGTTTTTGTTTAATTTTTTATAAATTTAAATTAATTAAGATATCAAATAAATATAAATATCTGCTTCTTCAATCTTCGCAAATACAGTTTGATTTAATGAAAACATAAGTCATTTTTGATTTAATGAAAACAATTAATTCTGTAAACCCCACTTTATAATTAATAATAACAACATGTTTCGAAAACTAAGTTTTCTTCGTGAGGATATAATTCATATTAATCATATCCTGACGAAGAAAACTTAGTTTTCGAAACATGTTGTTAATATTAATTATATAGTAGTGTTTATAAAGTTATTCAATGTTTTCATTGTTTAAAACCAACCTACTAATAATTAAATAATATTAATTATTTAATATTAATATTAATTATTGGTAGGTTGGTTTTTAATATTAATTATCGGTAGGTTGGTTTTTAATATTAATTATTCGTAGATTATTTGGTGAATTATTTTCCGGCGAATTATTTTCCGAATTATTTGGTGTATTTTACATGGATAATGGAAAATAATAGAAATGTCAAGCAAGCGCTCGAGGAGTTATTAGAAAAACATTTTAATTTTCTCGTCAAAGGAGCGAGGTGCAAAAATTTCAGTAATTCCATTAAGGAACCGTTCTTTTCTCTGAAGATTTTTATCGTGAGCGGCACTCGGCGAACCAGTTATATAGTATATAGGTTGTATTTTTAGTAGCACATATAGTTGGAAAATCTTTTATAAACCAAATATCATCCATTAAAACCGCCTGTGCAAGCATGGTTGCCTAAACAGGTGCTTGCAGGATATGCCGTATGCAATCACCCAGAGTTTGCCTCCTCGTGGACTGTCATCAACCTGTCCCATTGTCTTGTCTAAGCAATTGCATAATGCTTACTAACAACGTATACAGGGACACTGGGGGTCTAGATTCGTTCAAAATTAAATGTAGATTAGTTCATTCAAAAAAATTAGAGTCCTTGTGAGAGTCTTGAAGGAGTAACCATCTGTTACTTTGGGCGGGTAAGTGGTGGATAACCTCCATTGTGCAAGCATGATCACTTTCCTATGGAAGCTTAACAAAGTATTTTATAAAGTGGATTTTTATTGAGATAAGTTTTAAGATTTTCACGGCCAAAAGCATTTTCGTTATTTGTTTTTGGGGTAAACGTTGGCTAAAGAAGGAGGTAGCGCAACACGGCATAACACCCCAAAAACAAATAACGAAAATGGATTTTTATTGATTAGTTTAAATTTTTTAAAAGTCAAAAGAGTCAAAGAACACTTAAGGTCTTAATAATTATAATTTTTTTGATTTCAAATTGATTGCAAAACAGTCATAGTTTTGAAAAAAATACAGAGATAAATATTCTATATATTAATAATGTTCCCTTTCACCCTCCGTTTTATCTCCTCCCTCCACTCTTTGCTCATCCCGAGTCACGCCCTCACCCCTACCACAACATTTAGTAATACATTGTGCTCACCCACTGTTTTTAATGTCAAGTTATTATATGCTTGTCCTGAGGAAGGAACGGCCGTTCCGAAACAGGTCGGTGTAAATAAAATATGTAAGTGATTCTAACAAATAAATACAATTTCGTTTATTAAAAAAAACTACATAATAGATAGGTACATAAATAGTTTAATTAAATTAAAATGTGGTCATCCTCACGTCAGCAAACTTGTACAAATATACGCTTGATGCTTGGGTTCACGAATAACGTCAATTGATTTAGTATTTGTATCCAGATTGGGCGCTAAAAGATTGCTGGTTCTGTCCTATGCTAGATCCCTGGTTTGAGGCCTGGTTGTATGATCCCTGGTTGGAGCCCTGGTTGTACGACCCCTGGTCGTAAGATCCATGGTTGCTGGCCTCCTCCCTCTGGTTGAGCTCGATGGACTTGAGGATGGCTTCTGGGATGGGGGGAGGGGTGGGGAGGTGGTCTCCCTGCGCGTGGAAGCCATTCTCATCAGCCGTATAGGTGACGGTGTACTGGTGACCGTCAGGACCGGTGTAGGAATAGGACCCCTGCACGGTCTGTGCGTCTCCCTTCAGATAGCCGGCCTCCTGCGCTTGGATTCCATTTCCAGTCTCGTAGCTAAAAATGTAGAGTAAAACAATTTGAAGGTCAGAGTTGACATTATTTTCTGGTGAATACACTAATAAAATACTTCCAAATGTAACAAGAGCACACTGTTAGGGCGTTCGTAATAAGATATGATAATTTTTGATATTTTTGACATTTGGAAGTCTAATAGAAAGTGATTTTAAACCAAAGTTGTTCTTAAAAAAGTTTTCTATGAAAGCAACTTTTGAAAGCATTGAAAATATTAATTACTAAGAACTAGCCCCGAAATAATTTCCCAAGTCTTTTCGGTCCAATAAAAATGCAGGCATTTCTAAATTACCAAAAATAAATGCACGTCACGCAGGAAACGACTTCATTTGTTCTACGCTCCCTCTCAGAACCGTGAATTTGACATTTTCCGAACACTGGTTCATTAAATTACGTGGTATTAATTTTGGCCGACAGATAGTGCTTTCTTTTAATTATGATTTTAATGATTATAAAATAATCGCTGGCTTATCATGTTTGTCATGTATGGGTCATCAGTACTTCAAGTTTGCGTGTTGACAATGTCAATCAAAGTCATATTTTTTTTTTTTAATAACGATTAATATTAAACATGCTAATTCCGCTTGTTGGTGATTTAAAATTGCAAACCTGCGGAATGTGTAAAAAATTTCAAGTTTAATGAACATTTAAGTTTCAAAACTGGAACCGAAAAGGATAAATCATACCAGGCAAGTGATACAGTAGGTACCAAAATCATTTTATTAAATAATAATTCTTAATTTGAAATGTGTATTTCTTATGTTAAAATTTTTCAAATTTCCTAACGTTTTAAAGGTAAATTTCTTCGTTTGATTGGCAATAATCTAGGCGTTTACAAATGTAAACATAAGAACTTTATGAAAAAAAAACTCACTTATAGTTGTAGCTGCCATCACCATTGTTCTCGTTAACGAACTTCAGAATGGGGACATCGTTTTCAGCTGTGCGGAAGTTGCTGCCTTGATGGCCACCCTGATGTCCACCCTGACCACCATGTCCACCCTGGTTGGGGGGGAGGTACTGGCTGTCCAGGCGCCCGCAGGAGACCACGCCGAACAAAAACGCCACAAGTACCTGGAAGAGAATTAAATATCACAACACTTACTATCGAGAATATAACACAGAAACTTACTTTCTTGGAAGACAAACAATGATTTATTGCATGATCTATTCGCTAAAATTACCAGATAATTACAAATTTCAAACATATATGTATGTGGTGGTATGGGTTCCGTATAAATAGCACATAACGATGCCTTTATCAATCTTCCGCGTCAGGAGACAAATAAAAAATACGATTATAATTTTTTCCCAACATTCAAATCTCGATAACTCAAAATTGTGTGTTTCGGGGTTGGTTACAAAAGAAGGTAGGTTAAATTTGTATATTTTGTTGAATAGTTACTTACTATCTTCATCTTTTAAAAAATGTTGTTCTTGTAATGAACACTGAGGAGAATATGGTACGCATTGTATAAGAGGTGGAGAATATATACTCGTAGTTGGTCCCCTTCCTTACTTAAGATTCCCGCGTTGGGAGGTTACCTTTCTGAATGGAAACAGAGATGATCTTAATACATTCAGATGCTCTTCTAAATATCTTTCTGTTGTAGGTACAGCGTATTAAACAAGGTGATCGACTTTAACAGGAATTTTTCAATTAAGTATCAACACATTATATTTAAACTGTTCACGAACACCGAGGTCAACGAAGATTTTTTTAAAATAAAAATAAATGTCTGAGGAATCATTATGGATTATTTAATTTGTATCATTAATGCCTTTCGACTTTTTCATAATATAACGTACAACTTAAAAGACACAAACATTGTCGACTTCCTAAACCCACTCTGGAAATTTTTGCTGATTTTGATACATTCACAAAAAAGGCTTGAAGTAAATTAATATAAATTATTAATATTTTTTCGCTAAACATCACTAGAATAATGTATAATTATGATGATATTTAGCATTAAAGGTCTAATATTTTCAAACTACTAAAATACTATAATTTATATGGGTTTTCGTGACATCAACAGTTTTAAAAAAATCCAGAGTGAGATTTGACGATTCAATTTACTATACTATGAGAAATTTGTAGTGCGTTAATATAAAGAGCCCACGAGCGTGTAAAATAGCGAATAATAAAAAATATATGATACTTTATTGCAATGATAAAAAAATAAATAAATACATTTATGTAATATACATAACTTACTTATTATAAAGATGAGGTTCGTTAAATGTTTCATTGTAGGTAGTGGGTAAGTAAGATGTATTTGGAGTTGAGAAGAGGACGCCTTAAGGAAAATTAAGAAAATCTGTAAATAGCATAGAAAGATTACCCTTTGGTAGGTTGATGGTACCATTAAAAAATTTGAACTGATAAAAAGAAAAAAAAACGAAGTGTGCAGGTAACACGCAAAAGAACTTCACGCAAAAAATCTTCAGAAAACTTAAGTAGTAAAACTAGTAGAAACTAAAGCAAGAGTGGGGAAGCTACGAAGCACCGCACAAAAAGGAGACCGATTATAATATCTCAGTCTCTCGCAGGCTAAATCCAATAGATGTATGTGTATGTTTCTTTTTAGTGTCGCTTTTTCGTTTCATCGTGTTTGAAATCATAACGGTGCTAAATCATTTTTTAAAAAAGTTATTAAAAAATTAATAATATTACAGTTTTCATGGTTTTATAATATTTCTTTAAATTAATTATCAAAACACCTTATTACAATAGGTATGTAAAATAAATAAGTTGTACCTTCCTCACTGAGAACCTATATCACATAACATCATTGATTGAACGATTTATTATTCACCATGCAAGTATGCAGAAGTAATAGCATCCAACCATTGGCACTTTTTTCATAGTTAAGGTCAGAAGAACCATTCATCATTTTTAGTTTTTTGAACTTCATCCATAAAGCGATTGATTCTTTTCGATTAGAAAGACATTTAAAAGTGAAGCCAATCAACATTCTAAAGCGTCTAACGCATCTTGAAACATAATATTTATATAGGTACTGAATTTCTCGCCCGTACACAAAGGTTGACCTACTCAAGTTTTCCGATCATTCCTTCAGTACAAAATTCTGGAAGTACACCTGCGGTGTTGGGAAGATATAGTATACATAATGTAAAGTCAACAGATCATTTTTTTGCGAAATTTTCACTCAAGGGCGTTCAGCAAAGCTCTAATGGATGGCCACTCTTAATAAAGTTTTAATAGGTAGGCCTTAAAGGCCATTAACCAGCCAGCGGCCGAGAATTCACATTTCGTCGAAAGATATTCTTACGAACGTACAGGGCGGTTCCAATGAGAAAGATTAATTATTGTCCGTACCAGCTTTTTGAAGTAAAACTTCTTCACGCACGCTTGACTTGGGGAGTAAGCTGGTGAATGCGTGACGAGAGCGTTACGAAAAGTGTGATCGGGCGAGGCGAACGGTCGGGCCTTTACGCACGCTTGACTTGGGGAGTAAGCTGGTGAATGCGTGACGAGAGCGTTATGAAAAGTGTGATCGGGCGAGGCGAACGGAAGTTGAGAGGGAGATGTAAGTAAGTGAAGTTTTACTTCAGTCGTGTGGTCTAAAGCACACTCGTTTTTTTTAAAAATAATAACTCAATATCGATTTTATTTCATTCAAAATTTGCTTAAATTTATACCTGCATTCAAAAATGCTGAAAGGCGTGATGATAAAACTATTTACACAATGTAATTTATGAAAAAATTTTTTGATCACAAGTATTTATAATTTTTCAATAATGTTTAAGCAAAATAAGAATGTAAAAATATCTTAAATATATTAGCTTGTAAGACCGCAAATAAACAGACAAACTGAAGTATTTTCGTCACAAAACATGTGTGCGGATCTTTTTTTGTTTAATTTTTGTTTTTTTACTATGATTTTATTTAAACTATAATTAAAATTCTGAAACACAGCTTTCCCAGATAATTTATTGATTTACATGATTTGAAATGTGTGTTCTATAATATAATTTTTTTTTTGAAAATTTAACAAATCTGCCAACAGCCTACCGTAAAACCTTATTGTACTAAAAATAAACATATTTTCTCAAAATTTAAAACATAGCTTTCCTAGATAAAAGAACATCATCACTATTGGCTCTACAACCCCTGGTGGGTCTTGGCCTCCTCAAGAGTCTTCCTCCACTCATCTCGGTTTTGTGCCAGCTCTCTCCAGTTTGGAAGCTCCAAGATAGATATGTCTTTGAGGACGTTGTCGCTCCATCTTAGTCTTGGCCTTCCCAGGCTCCTTCGCCCTGTTGGTCTTGAGTTCAGCTTTAAAAGAACAGTCTTTCGAAATCAATTTATTATTTTTTGTGGAAAAGAGTCAACACTTCTAAAATTTGATTTCAAAATGACATATTTCCTCTTAATAGTATTGAAGTATGAAAAACATAATTCACAGGCAAGGTGAACTTGTAGTTTTCCGTCAGATCAAAGTTTTAATGGTATCTACCTATTACGATGATTCGATTTTAGTAACGGGATCAAATAAAAAGCTCGACAATTCGAGATGACCTTAGCATTTTTCTGCTACTGCTAGTCGCAAATTAGCTGACTTGGACTCGGACTGTTAGAAGACTAATTTCCGCATAAAATGCCGATGACGATTCCATGGGGATGACTTTAAATAAAGCCCCGGGAAAAGTTGGGTTAAGCAACTCCCGAGGCTACAGCATAACGTGCCTACGGGACAACCAGGTTCCATCTGACATTTTGGCCAAATTGACTTTCGTGCGCAAAGTTTCTGTGATTATTTTTCTCTTTAATAAACGATCTAAAATATGCCCCACTTCAGTGAAGTGATCGCAGATAATTACACAACAAAGTTGTATTTAAAATCCTTTATATTTAAAAAAATTAATACATGTTTTTACACAATGCTTCGTTTGAACAATTTACGAGACACTTAGTTTTTTCTGCCACAGATAAGCATTTTGGAACGACATGTTTCTATTTGCCAATTGAAACGGAGAAAGTGAATGAAATATGAAAAAGTGAAAATGCAAAATGTATTGTAATTAAATTATCTTTAAGAGGGCATTACCAGAGAAAACCAGAAATATGTCATTTTCAAATCAGATTTTAGACATATTGACTCTTTTCCACAAAAAAATATAAATTGATTTCGAAAGATTGTTCCTTTATCTAGCATTCGCATGTATTAAATTTTGAGAATTTTTTAAAATTTTTAGTATAATAAGGTTATTCCATAGGTCGTTGGCAGATTTGTTAAATTTTCAAAAAAGATTTTGTATTATACCACACCCATTTCAAATAATATAATCATGCAGTAAAATAAATCAATACATTATCTAGCAAACGCATGTTTAGTTTCAATAAAATCATTAAAAATAGGTACGTACATGTGTTTCTTGACGAAAATTGGTCCATTTGTGTATTTATTTGCGCACTTACAAACTAACATATTTCAGATTTTTTTAACATTCTTATTAAATTTAGACATTATTGAAAAATGATAAATACTTATAATCAAAAAATAACTACATAAAGTACATTATTTTAATAGTTTTATCATCACGCCTTTCAGCATTTTTGGATGAAGGGATAAATTAAAGCTGATTTGAATTGAAATAAATTCGATATTGAGTTATAATTTAAAAAAAGCTGGTACGGAGAATAATTCATCTTTCTCATTGTAACCGCCCTGCACGATCGTAAGAACAACTTTCGACGAAATGTGGATTTTCGTCCGCTGGCTGGTTAAACGCTCTTAAGTTTTAGAACATGTTTTTTCCATGCAAAAAAAGGTATTTAACCAAAAAACCGATTTGAAATAATTAGCCAGAATCTTCGTTGCTCCGAGTTTAGCTGATTTTCAAAACAACAAGGTTCCAATTTTTTTTTAGTTAGATGTTTATCTAAATGCCATATTCTTTGATACTTAAAATATTCTTAAATTGCTCTGTTCAATTAAATCTGCGTATTCACTTATCATAAATTTCAATAGTTGTTGAATAATTGTTGAATTCAAACTTTGAGCCTCAATATTTCAGTTTTATTCCAACGGCAAATAGAACCTTGTTGCTCCAGGGGAACAGATAAGATAAATAAATTACCTTGTGGAAGTGATAGATCCCTGAGTCAAATGGTACAAATGAAAGTAAATGATGTCGATGATGATGATGAATTATGATGTAACCTAGGTGGGGGAAGAGATATAATTTATTATGAAATTCTTACCAACCCTAAAAGCAATGGCATTGCGTAATGCATGAGTGCCTTGAAAAATAATGTATTCTCACAACTTACATCACATTTTACCACTTCAATCTAATTTTCATAAAACATTCCCAGTACATCCCGTTGCGTAAACACGGGATTGGCTACGGGTGGACTTGTCCATGTCAGTTTTAACACACACCTAAATAAGTGCAAAGGATTGATTGAAACTGGATTTATACCTTTTATATCACATATTATGTTATATCAAGCTATCTATTTAATTTTCTATACTCGATCTGGCTCTAGAAATATAATAGAACTTGTATTATTGTGTGATGAAATTTTACTAATTGTACATCAATCAAAGGGGAATGATAATATTCCTACCTTTAGTTATTGTATGTACCAATAATTCGTATGTATTGACAAACCAGACATTTAAGGTAAACCTTCAATAAACGTTTAATGTTAGAACACTAATAAACATGGCGAGCTACACAAATTTTACGACGCCTTATTTTTGTAACCAAAGGAACATATTAATACAACATTTCTAACCAGGCAAGCAATGGCCTGCCTAATATTAATTCAGAATATAATTTTTTAAAATAAACTTTTAACTAGGGCAGTATGCAAAGGAAAAGTACGAATTTCCGGAACGCTTACATACTCAGGCGGTGTCTCACTGCCTCGTCCGACGCGGGCTCACCCCCTCCCTCCCCTTCACCATCACGTTGACCCTGACCCATCGCAACTGACTGCAACACCGTGATGGAAGGTCAAATCAATTTTACTTCGAATTTTCATGCATTTTTTAAATTAAAACTTTGAAGTGAAGCCGATGAAAATCCTATGAGCTACGATTCCAGCCAACTTGAAAAAAAGTGGTTTTAAGAAAAACGCGTTTAAAGTTTTCGCTTGTAACCGGCCGCCCCGTTTTCCCTCTACCTGCTCGGCGCGCACCAAAGATATTGAAATTCAAAAGAGCTATGACATCCGCGCGACTGTCGGCGAACTATTACCTAATGGGAGTAGTTTGCATACGAAAAGAATTTGTTCATTTCGTTGATTTTTTTAAGGTATGCAGCAGTATTCGTTGAAAATATAGTTTGAAAATCGAAAAAAAATCGTTCATTTAGTTTAACGTTCGTTTAGTTTATTCGTTAATTTAGTTTATTTGTTTTGATAAACAATATCGGTGACGCCATGAAGCACAGTCCCACCAAGTAAAAACTGTGGATAGCACATCTCTTATATTTCAATATCTTTGGCGCGAACCGTTCCTAAATATATTTTAAGGTCGAATTTGATGCTATAACTTTGAGAATGTATTCTCTACATGCTTAGAAAGATTTTTAGGCAACAAAAAAGTTTCTTATTAGATCGGCTGGACCAGACTCCCCCCCTTAAATTTTTAAATTTAACTTAACAATTCCACATCATATTTTTTAATTATTATTTTGGAGACTATATATGTACTAATAATGTACTATAGACATTATACTCGTATACATATACCAAATATTATTATGAAATGACTTGAAAAAGTAAATTTACTAAGAAAATCTAATTCCTTTTAAAAATAAACTTTTAATTTTAGCTATAACTTTGTGGTTATTCATTGTGAAAACAAAATAATATTTTTTTATATAAATATTACTGCAGTGGGTACATTCAATTTGGGAGGCGGGAATGGGTACCGCCGCCCCGGGAACCTTTATTGCATAACCAACACTTCTGCCATAGGCCACTCCAGTGGTTCGCTACGTTTGGTGATTTAGCAGGGGTGCCTGGGTTCATGGGGTGAGGTTTGTCTTGATCTTGGAGTCGGATGACCAGGACATACTGAACCCCAGATTCCTACCCACCCCTTAAACCCTTTTCCTTCCCAGAACTCGCCTCTCCTTCATTTCCTTAAAAAACCCTCCACACAGCATCAAGTCAAGTTGCAAGGTTACAAAATATGTTAGGTCATCGCTCTATTTTGAAGTATGCTCCCACTGAACACATCGTAAATATGGAGTAAATAATTTGATTTTTCTATGCCTGCAGCACAAAGTCGTAGAAAAACGCATTGGCTTCCTGTGTATAATAGTTGAGGTAAGCGATTAATTAAGTTATTTAACGTCTTTAACAGAATTCGAGTTTGTCCATCAGCAGTATACAGAATTCAGTTAGCCCTCGGGCTTTTGCCCCATGCTTCAGACTTTTTCTGACTCAATTTTCTCAACAGTCCTTGCAGAGAACTTTGGATGACATCACCAATCTCCAAATATCGCACACCAATTTTTACACTAATATGTAACGTTCCGGTGAAATCTGTGTGAAGGGTTTCAGTTTTTGCGTGTGAAAACAAAGTTTCTATTATCGTATTGTTTACAAAGTTAGACGATAAAATAAATAGATGTTTTTGAATACACAAGTAATTTAATTAAATAAATATGGCTTTATAATAAATAGTAAGCACCTAGGTACCTAATATTTTTGTTACACGTCATTTAATATACATAACTAGATTCTCTATCAGTTAGTCAGTCATGCAAAAATCAAGAAATATTTAGATATTAGCATTTCATAGATTATTAACTAGAGGTTAGGTTAATAGATTGTAAAATTGACAGCAGCAAAGAAGTAGGTACCTAAGTCTAATATTATTGTATCGGGAGTCTAGGCTTTCTAGTATTTGTATCCAGATTGGGCGTTGAAAGATTGTTGATTTTGTCTGAAACCAGATCCTTGGTTGTAAGATTTCTGGTTTGATCCCTGGTTGTATGATCCTTGGTTGGAGCCCTGGTTGTATGATCCCTGGTCGTAAGATCCGTGGTTGCTGGCTTCCTCCCTCTGGTTAAGTTCGATGGACTTGAGGATGGCTTCTGGGATGGGGGGAGGGGTGGGGAGATGGTCTCCCTGCGCGTGGAAGCCGTTCTCATCAGCCGTGTAGGTGACGGTGTACTGGTGGCCATCAGGGCCGGTGTAGGAATAGGAGCCCTGAACGGTCTGGGCGTCTCCCTTCAGGTAGCCGGCTTCCTGGGCTTGGATTCCATTTCCAGTCTCATAGCTGTAACAAATGAAAAAAAATGAAATTCGGTGTTTAACATGTTTGTAAAAAAACATTATCAAACTTAAGGGAAACGCGAGAGCGCGTTTTTAATACTCTAAATGTTCATTAAAAAATCGTACTACATAGGTAAGAGAAATTCATATTGATCGACAGATTTAGTTGGTTACGTATATATTCGTTCCAATGAAAAATGCAAAAATATACGAAAAAGTAATAAAAACAAAATGTTGATTATATAGATAACCAAAAATGTATTAACTCTAGTCAATACGGTTTAAGAGATAAACTTAGCAAGCAAGACGCAATTGTAGAATTAACAAAGCTTCTTTACAAAACATTAGATAGAGGTAAAAATGCTTAAGTATATTCATTGACCTTCGTAAAGCTTTCGATGGTGTCTCACATTCAAAATAAGTTAATAAACTTAATAGGAATAACTGGCAAAGCTAAAACATGGTTAAAAAGTTATCTTCATCAAAGAACTCAACACGTTAAAGTAAAAGTGAATGTTAAAGTGAAATAGAAAATATAGATTTTGGAATTCCACGAGGAACTGTATTGGGACCTTTACTATTCATATTGTACGTAAATGAACTTTCTGAACTCCCAATCATTGGAAACATTATATCTTACGCAGATGATACAGTGATAACTATTTAAATAAATTCTTTTAATGAGGTCATATTATTGGCTAACAATGCAATTATTATCGTAAAACTATGGTTTGACGAAAACTTATTGACATAAAATGTCGAAAAAACCCATTTTATACCTTGTAGCCTTACAGGGAATATTTCAAATATAAAAGTAAACATAAAAAATCACGAAAAAAATTGCCTTCTTAGGATCGCACCCTGTAACTCAAATCGTATACACATTAGTAGTAAGGAAAAAATAAAATATCTTGGAATATTTATCGATAATATCTAATATCAAATGGAAAAGTCAAATAAATTCTACAGTAGACCGAATGAGAAAACTGATCTATATATTTTTTAGTCATAGAAATACTGTATCAATTAAAATACTAAAAGATATTTATTACGCACTTGCGCACTTTGTACTACATTATGGAATCATAGCTTGGGGGGTGCATATAAATCATCGAATGGAAGTTGAGAGGGAGATATAAGTTAGTGAAGTTTTACTTCAGTCGTGTGGTCTAAAGCACACTCGTTTTTTTTGTATTATTGTTCGTCTCAGAACAGACATCGTCTAGTGAGGTTGATAACTTAGTAAGTTATCATAACATTTTATCTCAATAAACGCCCGGATTGCCGGCAGATAAATTGAAATTAAAAAAAAAAAAACTGTTTGAAGCCTTTACATAACACAACAATGGATTTCTGATAAAAACGAAAAAGTATTAAATGTGGTGCTTATTTTGATATGATTTTGCGCTTTAAAATATGTTATTACAGATTTTGCAATCGTAATTTACTTACTTGAAGTTATAGCTACCATCTCCATTGTTTTCGTTAGCGAACTTTAGAATTGGGACATCATTTTCAGCTGTGCGAAAGTTGCTTCCCTGATGACTGCCCTGATATCCGCCCTGACCACTGTGTCCGCCCTGACCACCGTGTCCGCCCTGGTTGGGGGGTAGGTACTGGCTGTCCAGGCGTCCGCAGGAGGCCATGCCGAACAAAAGTGCCACTAGTACCTAAACAGGAAAACAACAACATTTTAGTGACATTTTGACTATTTCTTTAAAATAAAACCATTTTTTAAATTAGTACACAATTCATGAAATATGACTTTTTGTGGAATGAAATACCTCGGCTTTTATATTATGAACTTACGATTTTCATTTTAAGATAGAGTTGATCTTGCAACGAACAGCGAATAGAGTATGATAAGCATTGCAGATCAAGTGGAGAATATATAGTTGGTCCCCTTCCATACCGTGAGATTCCCGCGCCGGGAGGTTACCTTTCTCAATGGAAACAGAGATGATCTTAATGCGAATTCAAATGCGCTTCTTAAATATTTCACTTACACAGAGGATTGACAAGGTGATCGAGTTCTTCTGGAATTTATCAAATAAAATCATACTTAAACCAATTAATTCATAGTGCACACCAGGAAAACAGAATAGTGGTTCTATAATTTTGTTCCAATTGAACATAATCAGTACCTAAGTAACTGAGATGATCGCTTTTTAATCGAGCACTAAGTATACAGCGAACGTTTTGTAGTCGTTTTTCAGTTTATCATCATGCAGCCGGTTATTGCAGGATAACTAAGACTTAACTTAAAAAACGTCCATTAAAATTTAATTTCGAAGAATTTTTGTAAGACATGATGTAGGTATTTTAAAATAATTATTTTTTGCAGACGACTTGTGAGTCGAGTCGTTTTCGAGAATGTTTTAATAAACTTGTGAAATGGCAACGCATGTTTTCCCTTTTTTTTAAATTTTACTGTAATAGTGGTTTGAATTTGCATTGTTTGTTTTTTTATTATTTGCATAAATTCCACATACCGGAAATGAAAAGGATGACATTAATTTCTTAAAAATTTTATTATTTTGTTTTGTCAACCACAAAGCAGAATTATATCATGGGGTAATTACTACACGGAAAAACACTTTTGGTAACTAAAGTCAACTAATTATATAATTAAAAGATACCGTTTTCGAAGATACCCACAAAAAATATATTCAAATAACTTGATTATTCCAATGCGTTACGAATTTTCTGTTTGTGACGTTTGTAGACGAGGAAATAGAGTTACGCTTTTAGTGTGTAACTCAAAAACGCTGATTTCGGAGTTACCTAGATGTAGTAATAGAGAATTCAAGTCCAATTTTTTTTTTAATGAATGATGACCTTCTAACTTAAATAACTGCATTTTTATTTTTAGAGTTAGTTTTAATAGTTAAAATAATTGTCAAAGTTTTATTTTTTCAAGACCCCCTAAAACCACCGTATGTATGGTGAATCGTGTGACGTCATCACAAAAATTACTATGGATCGGGCAATCAGCTGATCAACTGCCACCATGTTGAATTCCGTTGTTCGAAGTATTCTGCCTAAAAATAGCGTTACTATTTTTTTGTGCAGTAGTAATAATAGAGATAAACTAATAAGAGATACCTTTATTTTTGAAACATTATTTAGGCCTAAATAATGTTTCAATAAAAACAACAACTAAATCTCTATAAACGGTATGTAAATAAACGAATAAATTAACGATGGCTTGTGTCATATAATACATTCCCATACAATGACTTTACGGTGACGTCACGTCACGTCAGCACTAAAATTTCAATAATGCCAACTTGACGGCGTGTTTTTACGACCCGATTAAAAATGGACTTTTTAATAATTTTTTAAAAATTCTGCGTTTAATATTTTTAAATAAAACTTCTGTATTAAGAATCAGCGTTTCTTGGTCTATATTCTCTATACGAACATATTTTTTTAAAGCCATAAGATTTTTCACTGGAATTCCTTATTACCTCATGGTATACGGGTACATGCAGTTGGTTTGTCACAACCCTACTGATAAGAATAAAATGAAGAAGGAGACAGAGAGAGAGGGGTAGTAGGAATCAGTAGCGGCTCGTGACTTTTTGTGTGCTAGGGTGTTAATATTTAAAAAAAAATGGCATCATGGATGTTTTCGTATGCGAAAAAAAATTTTTTTTTTTTCGAAAATCGGTGTTTTGTATGAAGATTTTTCAGGAAATCGGTGCGGCACACCGCCAAACTGAAACTTTCTGAAATTTTTCATACAAAAAACTGATTTTCAAAAAAAAAATAAAAAAATTTTTTCGGCTACAACAACTTCATAATGCCATTTTTTTTTTATTTTCAGCACTCTAGCACACCCAAAAGTCACGAGCCGCCACAGGTAGGAATACAAATTAAGATCGCCACAGGTTTGTCAATGTAGAGATGGTTTATATACTTAGGCATTAAAAAATCACACAGTATTTTTATTTCTTTCATTTCTGTCTTAAATTTTTTACATATGCAACCAATTTCTCAATAAAAAATGACTGAATTAAAAAATAATAATTAATAATTATTCAAAAAGAATAAATCCATCGTAATATATTTGAGTCATCTCAATTCATCCTTCGTCATTTTTTAAACGTACGAATAATTTTTTTTTTCAAAGAATAGGCCCCTGTGTTCATAGTGATGCAGATTCCCAATGTGTTTAATTTACCTCGAGTTGGTATTTAGTCAGTTTGTAATGCTTCTGTCTATTATTAAATTAATAATAGGACAACTTATACCAATTATTTTGCTACTTCACCGCTATTTTACTTTGATATTTATTTTTTTTTTTGTATTTCTTTTAAAGTTTTTTTTATTTTTATTTTGTTTTTATGTTAATGGCACGTGTTGTATGTTAATGGCACCGTCTGTAGATATTAAAGTAAAAAAAAACCTTTTTGAAGTAAAACTTCTTTACGCACGCTTGACTTGGAGAGTAAGCTGGATCGGGCGATGCGAACGGTCGGGCCTTTACGCCCGCTTGACGGGGAGTAAGCTGGTGAATGCGTGACGAGAGCGTTATGAAAAGGATGATCGGGAGAGGCGAACGGTCGGGCGAGGCGAACGGAAGTTGAGAGTTAGTGAAGTTTTACTTCAGTCGTGTGGTATAAAGCACACTCGTTTTTTTATTGGAGTACGTTTTACATCTGCCCCTAGATTAAATATTCGGCTTAGTCCTGGGTCGATCGATCATTTTACACGACCCGGGTCGCTCACGACACACTGGCGTCATGAGCGGGTCGCGAAGACCCGCTCTTTTCGCGACACAAAATACGAAACTCAATAATCGAGTTTCTCGCGCCAGTTGCCGCCCAGACTGGTCAAGTCATAAGCTACCCGAAAAACCCACAATAAAACAATAAAATAGCTTTAAAAGCTGGCCAAAAAGGTCACACCAATAAAGTTAGAACTCAAACCTTGGGGATTAACAAATATTGCGAATTTTATGTTTATAGGAGTTCCTCTTAGGTTAGGTTATAAAAAGCTGACAGTAAACACTTTACATTTTTGGGAACTTACTTGAAGTAACCGTGGGATAATTTTATTTGCAAAAGAGAAACTACGTGTAACTAAAATAACATGAATATTACGTATAATTATTTTACTTACTAAATAGAAAAAATCGCATTCTAGAACGAACAAATACCAAGATACGCTCTAATTAAAAACGACTCCGTGTCTAGTTGAATATCCAAAAATCGAATATACTAAACAATCTCGCGATGACGTGACACACGGGCATAAAGCAGGATACTGTTACGTCACGGACGTGTGTGTTGAGTTCTCGCGGTCTCGCCACTCGCCACATGGGCGACATGGGCAACCGGCGACCGGTCGTGAGAGTGTCTCGTGAGTCTTGGGGTGCAGGAATGTGTTGTAGTTCGCGGGTCTTGAGACCCGGGTGCTGACGAATAAATAACCCCCTCGATCTTTGGCGGCTCGTGAGCGGGTTCCGACGATCAGGTCATTCACGATCGACCCAGGACTAATTCGGCTTAGCTCAGCAGGTATTATGTAACCATAACAAGAACATTTATGTAACTTTCTGGGCTGCCTAAACATGAGGACGCCCAAATTAAATCTAAGGTTTAATTTTAATCGATTCATACAATGCTGTCCCCGTTCTACCGGTATTACAATTGGAAATGCTCCTTGGTACTAGCGTCATTGATCCCTTCGGATCCGGTGCAAAATCGGGAAACAATAAACATTTGACATTTGTCACATGAGGACGGGTCGTGTCTACAACTACAACATGGGTCTCTTCAAGACTCATGTTGATTCTTTGACCTCCTCAAAAAGACACTCCACACAGCGTATTCACATTGGCCTTGAGGGAAATTTTCCTCAGGTCATTGTAAAAAAAATCCTAATCAAAACCTTTTAATGTAATTATGTCCTTACGTGAAAGATAATGGATTACAATTTCAGTCGGTTTGGTGCCATAGAGCCCGAGATAATATTATGTGATAGGCCTTTTAAACCTAAGGACCCAAGCCTCGCATTATACCCATAAGAAAGATAAATGTGATATAAGTTATGTCATTTTCTAATGCTCTGGTTCGCCATTCTTAATTTGGATCTTCGCGTCATACATATTAAATACATTTTAAACGTTCAACTATTTTTATGTAAAAAGATGTAGATTATTGCAGAAAATAAAAAAAACATTATCATGGAAAGAAAAAGTTTTGCATTCTTAAAAATGTATACATTTTTATTTAAAAGCAACAGATTAAAAAGTGAAAAACACGGAAACCCGAGCATTTATTTAAATGTATGTTAGATTGTACATTTTAGCCCAAAGTAAAGCATATTACATAATATATTTAGCCAATGGAGCGCTTTTTGTCACAATATGGGACCATTTAAAATATTTTGGATTGCTCTGCGGCAAATTTTCCCTAGACGCATTGAATTTTTTTTTCAATTTTTGCATATTTCGGGGGTATGATTTTTTCAATATCGGCGGAAAATATTCAAAATGGTCACCAAAAAATCACGAGCTATCGGAGGAAAAAGTTAAAAATCGCGCAGTCGCTCGAGTGGATAATAAGTTTTACAACAATATTTGTATATTTTTCATTAAATAGAATTTTAACCTGTCGTGATTTTGGATTAATGAGATATTATTTTTATCGCCACGAGAATTGTTGTGATCGTCCCTAATATCGTGTTTTCACATTAATATGATTTCACTCTTAAAAACATACGAGTAGGGCAGTATTTCTCCTTGTTTCATTTTGACGGATACATTTTTAGCAATTAATTAAATCATACGTATCCCGAATTTCGCAAAACTTTCGGTGAACGTCTGTCATGTCAGGCCGTCAACCTTTTTAGTTTCTTCATGAATGCTGTTAGCAGCCAGTAATAATTATTTCTAGCGGTTTTTTGAAGTGAAACTTCTATAATCCCGCTTTGATTTGGATTAAACGGAATTAAACGGAAATGACGATTACTGCACTTGCGACGCATTCCCCGCTTTGATTAAGATGTCACTTTTAAAGGCTCCTATTTTTTGAGATATGAAACGGGAATTACGCTAGGTCTGCGCTCGTTGGTCGTTTTGATTATGACCTCACTTTTCAAATATTGAATAAGTTTGTTTTGGTAAAGTTTCGCTTCTACCGCCTGTAAACTGCACTCGAATTTTTATTTGTTAACTACGTCGTAAATAGGTACAAACCTTTTATTTAGGTACTTACATACAGTTTTTAATATCAGTGTTTTGTTTAAAAATAAAAAAATAGTAATTACACATTTTTTGTTACATTCCTTCAGAAACTTCAAAACTAAGGAAGGTAAGAGTGGGAAGGCTACGAAGCATCGCACAAAGAGGAGACCGATTATAAAATCTCATTCTATCGCAGACTAAATCCTTTAAATGTATGTGTTTGTCTCTTTTTAGTGTCGCTATTTTTCGTTTCATCGAGTTTCAAATAACAACGGTGCGGTAATAACGGTAACATTCATTTGTGAAAGTGCTCTATTTTTTACGCACGTCGCACCCCTAAAACTAAAAAGCTTTTAAGACTGGATGTCTTTAAAATATAATGTCACAATGTGCAAAACATTTACAGCCTTACTAAAAAACCCAGTGAAAATTTTATTCAATTGACA
Source organism: Limnephilus marmoratus (assembly GCA_917880885.1). NCBI lineage: Eukaryota > Metazoa > Arthropoda > Insecta > Trichoptera > Limnephilidae > Limnephilus > Limnephilus marmoratus. The sequence continues at coordinate 35,994,166 of OU862920.1, read as the reverse complement.
AACGGCCGCGGATATGAAAACATTACTAATTAAAAAAATTGTTCATGGAAAAAAATACACTTGGTTTACACAGTCTGAGAGGGTAGTTTATCTCTGTTTTAGTAATGATGTTTTAACGAAATTTGGATTTTTTCCTAAGGATTTTGAATGTTGTATATATTTCTTATTTTTGAAGGTGTCGTAAAAACAAAACCATTTATGAAAACAAGATAAAATTACCTTTTAGATTTGTGTAACTGAAATACGCTTTAGTTTTAAAAAACTGCCATATATTAAGATTCAAGCGCGAAAAAAAATGGAATTTTTATTTTACCAAAACATATTTGATGAAAGTGTACAGAAATTTATAACAAAACAAAATTTAAAAAATACAGACCTTTTATATAATGAATTTGGAACGAAACTGTCACCTCACTTTTTCCTCGTGCATGCAATAAAAAAGTAATAAAAATTTCAAAGTTTTTTTATTGCCAAAAAACTAACCTAAAAAATGATACTAACTTTTATAACACATTTCTTGCATCTCTAAAGACGTTAATTTCTTTGATTAGTTAAGGAACACATGTATTAGATATTAATATTTAAAAAAAAAACACCACTTTTATGAAATTCTCATAAAATAAAAACGTTTAAATGTAAATTTGAATTATCATGTTTTATATAAAATCCTATTTGACATTTCAATTTTCAAAGTATGATTATTTTTATTATAACTTGACTAAAACTTATTAAAAACCACAAAAACTCGGTAAATATATCAATTATACGAATATAATGGTGAATTAGTCATATTATTAAAAATTACGATCACATTTGAGTAAGTAATAATAATACACACACATCCGAGGAGTGATTTTATTTTGGCGCTTTCAGCCCGAGCGACGAATGCGCAGGCGCCCGCCCGCCACCTGGCGGTTATGAAGGAAAACACACAATTTAGTACTTACACTATGAAAAATTACATTGTTGCCAGACCTATAAAATATATTTTAAGGACAAACGTTATTAGTAATGTTATCGTGTTTTAGTGTATTTTTGTTTTATTCATGTTGCTGCAGCAACGTGGGTTATCGGGCGAGCTGTGGTTTTTTTTTTAGTAAGGCTGTTACAATTGAAACCTTCCTGGATAATCTGCATGCGTGGTGGTGAAATGTCACAAAATTACTGATTTCAACCATTGCGCATCGGCGTCGGCGATTTAGCTTAGGGTGAAGTGGGTTATTAAAAGCATAACGAAATTATTGCAGACCGGGTTTTTTTTTGGGCTTTTTGGTGGATTTTTCGGAATATTATAATTTATTGTGGGATTTACGAAGCTGAAAGAATTCATTAAAAATATTTGCTCCAGGATCATCGCCTTTCAAAAGAAGAAATTTTCTATCGAACATTGAAAACTTTAAAATTACGACATTTATACAATCTTAATCTTAAAAGTAAAAATGAATATTTCTGTGTTTAATCCTAATGCGTTTCTAAACCATTCATCTGATTGCGATGAAACTTTGGTGATTTGTTGGGCAGAAGCCCGCGATCGTTTCTATTACATATAATGGTGAACTCTGGCTTAACGAAATTATTTCCTAAACTCTTTATTCTATATAAATGCGACGAAATTAATATTGTAATTTATTTTATAATTAGTTGAGTGGTTGTGGTTGTTTGTTGTGCGCTCGCCTGCGTGGTGTTCTATATAATATAGAGTGAGCTCTGGCATTGTGAAACTTATGTACAAAATTTACTAGAGGTTTTGCATGAGGTATTTGAAAAATGTGGGTATTTAATTGGGTGAGAGAGGGAGAAGAATAAATTAGAGGTGGGGATGGTTTGCGGGAGGAGGGACGATGGAAGAGGGAAGGCGGGGAAGGTGGAGAGAGAGAGAACGCTGGAAGGCAAGAGGACGCAGCAGGGGAAGGGGGGTGAGTACGGGGACGCATGGGAAAGGGCAAACATGGGAGGGGTGACTGAGGAGTGGGGATGAGGGATGGGCACCATGGGCAGAGGGAGAGATTTCAAAGGAAACATAGTAGCGGTAGGGGAAAGCGAGGACTAAATTTGGAAAATCCATACTTCTCACACCGATAGCTTTATGCGACCTACGCGTCGGAAAAACAAAAAAAAATATTGTGTCCAAAAACACTTCAATAAACAGAATTAAAACTCATGCGCTTTCTTTCCTTGAGTGGCATTGCAACGCATGCCGGTACTCGCTAGTGATATTATATAAACACAAGACACGTTATGTTCATACTAACCAAACCAAAAATTTGGCACCACTTTTGAAAAAGATAGAAAGAATGGACTGAATATGGACGGTCCGCTTAAGTATGTCCACTGGGCCTAGTTCAGCGAAACTCTACTATTGTCTCAGTAACGTTTACGTATCTTCACTCTTTTAATACAAGTATTTGAACGAAATAATTAAAGAATTATTAATTCATAAAACATTTTTAAACATATGTATATGTATTAGATTATCGCTTGTCTGATATGATAAGTAGTTCAGATTTTGAAATATAAAAGTTCATTTAACTTGAGTAACGTTACGCAAAAATATTTCACATTAGTATTAATTAGTATGTTTAAGGTTTGAAATATAATTGGAGAATCGCTAAATAAATGCAGAAACGCGACTACTATCAGCGATGGGCATACTAGAATTGTCCATATTGAAAATTAAAAACATTTTAAAGGATCGCATTACAAAAATAATCTATAATTATAATACCAAAAAAGTAATACTGCAATAAAGTAAAAGTTAGAGTAATGTTGAAAAAAAAAACTTTTAGGTATATAAATAAATATTTTTATTACATTAACATGGCATTAAATTAAACAGTATCCGTACGTAATATACGAGTATCACAACACGAAGTCAGAATAATCATTTCAACATACAATCAAATAAACCTACAAAATAACTACTTTCTCAGAAAATCGTAAAAGAAAATATTGTTATTTTTGAACATCATAAATTCTAGACACTCCATTTGATTTTACTGCGTTCTATGGATTGTTAAGTAAGGGTCAAGTTCAGCTGTTATCGGTGGAATAGTTAGATTAATAGAATCTAGTATTTGTATCCAGATTGGGCGCTGAAAGATTGTTGGCTCTGTCTGAAGCCAGTTCCCTGGTTAGATCCTTGGTTGTAAGATTTCTGGTTTGATCCCTGGTTGTATGATCCCTGATTAGAGCCCTGGTTGTACGATCCCTGGTCATAAGATCCGTGGTTGCTAGCCTCCTCCCTCTGGTTGAGCTCGATGGACTTAAGGATGGCTTCTGGGATGGGGGGAGGGGTGGGGAGGTGGTCTCCTTGCGCGTGGAAGCCGTTCTCATCAGCCGTGTAGGTGACGGTGTACTGATGACCGTCAGGTCCGGTGTAGGAATAGGATCCCTGCACGGTCTGTGCGTCTCCCTTCAGGTAGCCGGCCTCTTGCGCTTGGATTCCATTTCCAGTCTCGTAGCTGTGACAAACGCAATACATTGAAATATATACCAAGTATATAATATGTTGGTGTTGTATTAAAAAACCGTAGGGGCTGTGTTAGGACATGTTTAATACGCTTCGTTTGCATAATAATCACTTTTGTGGTTTATTTGAGACTCATTCGCTTTTATTTGTACTAATTTTAAGTCGTTTTATAATATAACATACAACGGACAGATTAGGCATTTTCGCATTTTAATAACATGCATATCAATTCCAGTGATGGTGATAAAAATATAAACACACAACTATATTATATTTCTACGTATATCGGTGTAAGAGTTAGATTTTTTTTTAATGGGCAGAATGACTCACTTGAAGTTGTAGCTGCCATCCCCATTGTTCTCGTTAGCAAACTTCAGAATAGGGACATCATTTTCAGCTGTGCGGAAGTTGCTGCCTTGATGGCCACCCTGGTATCCACCCTGACCACCATGTCCGCCCTGGTTGGGGGGGAGGTACTGACTGTCGAGGCGCCCGCAGGAAGCCATGCCGAACAAAAGTGCTACAAGTACCTGAAAATAATAAATGTCTTCTTGTTATCATTGTGAATTCTTCACGATTTTTGACAACCCATTTAGCAAATCTTACAACTAAAATATCGTTTATCGATTTTTTTTTAAAGGTGCTGGTAACCCGGGCGTTTATTAATATCAATAGTTTTTTTACATGTATGTGCGCTACCCGACTCACTAGACAATATCTGTTCAGAGCCGGGTAGCAGAAATTCGTTGACACATTTGTAATTGGTTTTTGATTTTCACGCTAAACTGAAGTATGGTTTTTCTCAGATATTGAAATTTTGTTTTTTAAAATACTTGTTCCAACTTAACAAAATTACTTTATTAATAATTCTATTATTATAGTTCACTTTTTTCCGGGTATTACGCCAAATAATAATTTTTAACGTTGATGAAAACAAGTTATTATGTACTCACGATTTTCATTTTGAGATAAAGTTAGCTGATCGTGCAATGAACACAGAGAACACTATGATACCCAGTGTAGATCAACTGAAGAATATATACAGATGCTCCCCTTCCATTCTGCAAGAATCCTCGTGTTGGGAGGTTACTTTCTCCATGGAAACAGAGGTGATCTTTAATTCAGATGTTCTTTAATAGTATTTTACTTGCCCAAAGGACCGAACAAGGTGATCGAGTTCTTGGAATTTTCAGTTCATACCCCATTTTGTTTTTTATTGTATCTACTAGCTGGTTCCCGGCATGCGTTGCTCTGCCATTAAATAAATAAATTGTTTCTTCCTGCGTGTCCTTTCCCATTCGTCCGTTCTCCTTCCGCCTCCCCTTCCTCTCCCACGCCTCCTTTCCTTCTCGCGTTCACACTCCGCCATCTCCACCATCCCTCTCCCCACTCCATTCCCCCCCTTTCCCGTACCGCGAACCCCCTACCCGAGTTCTCCTCCCCTTCCCCCTCCTGCATCCAAACATTCAGTCCCGGTGCATTCAGTTTTCAAACAGCTCGTGTACCACCTATTGCAATTTTCATAATGCCAGAGCTTACCAGTAGTACAAACCTTATCCTGACAATAACGAACACAAAAAACACATCTGCCCTGATGATGGACACTGCAACGCTGTCCGAAACGTTGGCTAAAGAAGGAGGTAGCGAAACACTGTATAATACCCTAAAAACTAATAACAAAAAAAAGATACTGATAGATAGATTTACAAAAGCGATAATGTACAACAAATTTGAACATCATCTTTAGATCTACAACGTGATTGAACTTTAATTGTAATCTTATTAAATAAGTAGTGGCTTCTGGAGCCAGTGAGACTTTGGCATCCCCAATATTCAAATGTTGTGAGGATGAAGGTAGTGGGGAGGGGAAGGAGATGTGGAAAATGTACCTGGTTATTCGGTTCTTGTTTAAAACACGGCTAAAGCCATTTCAAGGAACGTTGCAATTCTGAAATTACTGACGGAACAGCAAAATTCAACACACTTATATTATGTGCAGTGTATTTATACGCTATATCTACTTACAATTTAGGATATGTTTACCGCCGCCCCGGGAACCATTTATTGGATAACCAACACCCCTGCCATAGGTCACCGCAAGTGGTTCGCTACGTTTGGTGACCGGGTTTATGGGGTGTGGTTTGTCTAGGTCTTGGCAGGGGATGCCTTTGCCCACCTAATGCATGGCGGGCCGGATCAGGAAAGACTGATTGAGGGAGAGGCATTGCACTTCAGTATGGAAAATTTACAAGGCTATTCAGATCTAGTCACCATACACGGCTAAGGCCATTTTAAGTAACGTTTATATTTGAATTATGGTGTCATACCAGGGCGGTACTGAAAATATCTCGCACTCTGAAATAGTATTTTAATTCTAAAGAATCAAGGGTAAAATTGTTTTTCTAATACTTATGTACACCGATCCGGTCCACCATGCAGTAGTTGAGGAAAAGCATTAGCCACCAAGACCCAGACAAAACTCGCTCCAAGAATACGGGCACCCTTTCTAATTCACCAAATCACTTGGGGTGACCTATTGCAAGGGTGTTAGTTATCCAATAAATGATATGTTTACATATCCGCCTCCTAAATTCCAAGTATGTAGCGTATAATTACACTGCACGTACGACGCAACTACATAGCAAAATACGACATACTTATGTACGTCGTATTTTGCTATTCGTCAGTATTGATTCAGAATTGAAACGTTCCTTGAAATGGCTTTAGCCGTGTTTGGTGACTAGATCTGAATAGCCAGGTACATTTTCGACATCTCCTTCCCCTCCCCACTACCTTCAGCCTCACAAAATACCAAAATTGCCATAGTCTCACTATCTTAAGACGGTTGGGACTCTTGTGTTATAGTCGGATAAAAAAGTGATGTTATATAATTTTTTTTAATTTTTACGTTGGTGTACAGTGTATGTAGGTTTAGTCTTATAACTTGAAATGGCTTTAGCCGGGTTTGGTGACTAGATACGAATAGCCAGATATATTTTCTACATCTCCTTCCCCTCCCACTACCTTCAGCCTCACAACATACCAAAATTGGGGATGCTGGAATATCACTGGTTCGAGACGGTCGGGAACAGTTGGGACTCATTATATTAAGATAAAAAGTTATATTATATGCAACTAGGAATTTCTAGCGGTTTTTCGCTAAGCCGACTGCACGTTTAAGTATGTCGTATTTTGTTACTACCGCAAGCTCCATCGGAGAGTCGAAATTATTGTATGTAAAAATATTTTTGCTGCGGATCTTCACTCAAGATGCCTTCAGATGTAAGTACATCGACTTTGATTGTACGGCCGTATATCCTCTTTGCGTACTTACTTGAAGAAATAATCTTTTAGGGGATACTCTATCGGAGGGATCAACTATCGGGGGGGATCAACTGTCGGCGGACTAACTATCGGGGTATCAATTGTCGCCGGACCAATTATCGGGTCACCATTAATCATTTGCTTAATCAATTATGCACCCGACATTTAGGATGGGTTGTTTCTAAAAATTTTATGAATTCATAAAACATTTGAAGATAATTTTCACGTTCTCTGTATGTTCTATTCAAGTTCTGTGATTATTTCAGTTTCATTCAGCGACCTGTAATGGTATAATAATAGAAGTGAAAATTAACTACAAATATGAATTATCATTTTAATAATGAATTCCTCATTTTTTTAAACAACCCGTCCTTAGTGAGAATGTTTTGAATGCTCTTCTTATTTTTTGAACTTCGGATGGGTTGTTTCACAGAATTTGAACAATTCATCAACTTTCAATGTTAATATTATTCTATCAGACGAGTCGATATTTGTGTGTTCGGTGTGTAAAGGCACCTACCATCTAGCTTGTGGAGGAATAACCGAAAGCACTTTCCGTCGACTCACTCAAGAACGCCGAGAACAATATTGAAGTATCGTAAAAGTTCTATAGATATTGTACTTTGATATTCGATGAATTGATTAAATTCTAAGATACAACCCGTACTTAGGTATCTATGTATTTTTACACTTGTAACTTGTTTTTATCTGGGTACCCTTTTTTTCATTAGCCCACAGGAGAAATAATTAATCTCAGGGCCTATGTCATCATTGGGATGCTGTGTGGAGGGTATTTTTATGAAAGGATGGAGAGGAAGTGCTGTGAAGGAAAAGTGTATTGAGATAAACAAGTGAGGCCTTAAAGTTATTTTTCCTTCAAACCGAGTAAATTTTTTTCAAACTCTTTTTTTTAGATACTCTTCACTACATCGGCGACTAAATAACATGGGCTTGTGCTTCTCGCCCTGCACATAAAAATAATGGCGGGCGCTGCGGGCGGCGCGGCGTTTTGAAGTTACTTTTATCAGGCCAGAAATTGGATTTTTCCGAGTGGTAGATTTTAATTAATTCTGACGTACATTTAAAAAAATCTAAGATGTTTTCCAACAAAACCGTCGGGAAGACTTAAATTCATCACGCAGAAAAATTGAAAATTGACCTAACCTAAGTTGTAGTTGTACAACGCACTACAATTTTTTAAAGGCGTTCTCCGTTAAAAAAATTGATAGTACTGTTTTATTAAATCTAAAATAATAATAACACGCATCTCTTGGGAGGCATGAAAAAAAAATGATAATTCAATTACGAATTCGCCGAAATAAATTAAAATGTGAGCCTCGGGGAAAACGTGGTTATGTCTCGCAATATGTAGTACATTTAAAATACCTCGGAAGCTTTCCGAAATTCCATGAAATTTCACGTTTTTGGGACTTATATAAAACATTTTAAGGACCGAAGGGTTAAATCACTTTGAAAGTTTAAATTTTGAAATTGATAATGATATTATATCTGCAGTGACTGGCCGATAAACTTACCAGCTAACTAACCATCAAGCAGTTTTACCGGGGGGATAGGCAGAGACGATGGACCGCCAAAGAATACAGTTTTGACGCACGTGCTCATCGCTTCAGTCACTCGTACATGTCCTTATTCTGACTTTTGCCATGGCCTGAATCAGGTATTTGGTTCACTTTATCGTGCCTTTTGTTTCTTGGGCGTCCCCGACTTCATCTATTATTTACATTCATTTCCTCGTTCATTTACTCTATGTACCCAAACCATCTAAGCATCCCATTTGTTATGTTACCCATTACGCTAATATTAGCCTTGCATTCTTTGCAAATCTCCACATTTTTCTACTATCGACCGTCTACTCAGGGATCGGCCTTCTACTCAGGGAAGTAACAAAAAATCTAGGTAATTGTGGTAGTTACCTCCTTAATAGACGGGCGCTGGGAGCGCACGTCTATGGTTTGAATTTAGAGTGTTGTTTGCTGTACGACTGCTGAAAGAAGCATCATACAGGGTTCTTTTATTTCAACAAGATTCCGGATAATTCTATTTTAAGAAAAGTGTTATTATTTATATATTATATCAATATATTACAGTGGCGAAGAGGATTAAAAAGAATTTACGCGACAAGAAGACAATTCACAATGTTTTTTTAAAGAAATTCGGAGAGAATTTTTGTGATAATGGCGGTACTGTGAAATATTTACGGACGGGGAGTCTTGCGATGTTAAACAGTCATCAGTCAACATAAACCGGATTGTGGGTGTCTTTGAGAGCGAGATAAAGAAGTTTTTCAGCGGGGAGCTGAAAAGAGCAACTGGAAGAGCTGTGACGAACGGAAACTGTTAAATCGGCGGGGAGCCGAACGAGCCGAGTTTCATAAAGAAAATCTGCAGAGGGGAGTACCAGAGGGTCAAGAATCAGGCGGAGTATCGAGGAGCAGCAGAGATCTGATAAAATAATAATAACACGCATCTCTTGGGAGGCATGAAAAAAAAATGATAATTCAATTACGAATTCGCCGAAATAAATTAAAATGTGAAAACGTTACTTCCTTGTACGAAGAAAGATCAAGTTTTTATAGTGTTATCAATGAACCTGGTGAAAACGTAAAAGAATGTGCTGCAAGATTGAAAAGTTTGTCGATTAATTGTAAGTTTGGGGTAAGGTTTGAAGAAACCTTCAAAGATTTATTCATTTGCGAAATTAAAAATCCTAGAATTAGGGAACGTTTATTCGTGGAAGGCGAAAAAAATACGTTTGAAAAGTTAGTTACTATTGCATCGTGTTTAGAATCATCAGAATTTAATATAAAATCAGAAGAAAGGGTGTTTTATCAATTATCTAGTTCGCGTTCTAGATCAAAAAGTTAACAGAGAAGGGATTCTGTCAATTCATATCATAATAGAAGTACATCGCGCGATAGCAAAAATAAGCCAAAATTGAAGCAACCAGTTTCGGAACAGAAAAGGTGTTTTAATTGTAATAAGTTAGGACATATGAAATCGGATTGTAAGGTGGCGGCTAACAATAATTATTTGAAATGTTTTAAGTGTGGACAAAAAGGGCACATAGCAAAATTCTGTAGAAATATTTCTTCTATAAAAAAGAAAAAAATTGTATCTAGTATTAATGAGAGAGTTGAACCATATATAATTAAGTTGAAATTAAATGATATTTCATTCGAAGCTATGATAGATTCAGGGGCGGGGATTAGCGCTCTACCCGAACGTTTGTATAAATTATATTTTAAACATGTTAATTTAATGGAATGTAATTTGCACTTAGCAAGTTACGATAATAATCCACTAAAGTCAAGCGGCAAAGTGAATTTGCAGGTTACTTGCAACAATATAAGTAAATGTTTCGAATTTGTTGTTATTGAAAACGGTTCTGATTTAATTACAGGTAGAGATTTTATAGAATTATTTGGTATTATTATTAGTTGTGCTAATAATTTTCAGGATGAAAATAATTTTCGTTCTATCGGTGAACACAGTTTAGATGTAAATACGCTGAAATCACAATCTGGAGATGTGTTAACAAATAATTTAGGAAAATTTAACAAATGTAGTGTGGAACCTGCGGTAGCCATGTTAGGACGAAGGTTAAGGTCGAGTTTTGGTTTAATTTCACCAGTAATTGCAGAAAGGAGGGGGGATAGGTGTATGTCTGAGAAGGTAAAGGAGAAAATATTGGATAGGAGGGAACAGCAGAGAAAATTTTATAAATCTAAAAAAAATAAATGCAGAAAATTGTGTAGTTGGGAAGAAAGTCATGGTAAGGGATTTTAGAGGTAAAAAAGGTTGGGTTGAAGGCATCGTAAAGAAAAGAATTGGAAAAAATACATACTTAATTTATGTAAAAGATACCGGTCAAATATGGAAAAGGCATCAGGATCAAATGACATCGATGAGTATGAAGGGGAATCCGAAGGAGCGTGAGAAAATATCTGGTAAAGATCTAGGCTCTGATACGATGGTAACAGACCTAGACCTTTCCCACTTTTTCCGGAAAGGTGCTAATGGGTCGTCTCCTTTGTTTCAGGAACTACCATGGCAATCTCCTTGGGCTGGAAGGCTTCGGCAGAAGAAGACTTGAGCTAATTATATTTATATTAATTATATTTTAATTTATTGTTTGTAATCAAGCCCGGGTTGAAAAAACCCGGAAGGAATTCTCCTTTTAAGTGGGGGAGAATGTGGTAGCTACTGGTAGCTACCTCCTTAATAGACGGGCGCTGGGAGCGCACGTCTATGGTTTGAATTTAGAGTGTTGTTTGCTGTACGACTGCTGAAAGAAGCATCATACAGGGTTCTTTTATTTCAACAAGATTCCGGATAATTCTATTGTAAGAAAAGTGTTATTAAATATATATTATATCAATATATTACAGTAATAAATGGCCGTGCGTGCACTGCAGGTGAACAACACGACTGATTTTAACAATTGCGCATCGGCGCATATAACAAAATTAGCGCAGAGCCAGGAAAAACACGGAATATTATAATTTAACTGAGCAATTGCTAAGCAGAAAGAATTCATAAAAAAATATTTGTCCCAGGTTTATTGCCTTTCAAAAGAAGAAATTTACTATCGAATATTGAAAACTTTAGGAAAATTACGACATTTATCCTATCTTAATACATAAAAAAATGAATGTTTCTCCGTTAGCCCCAAATGCGTTTCTAAACCATTCATTCGATTGCGATGAAACTTTTGTGTTTTGTTTTGCGGACGCCCGCGATGTTTTCTATTTATAACGGTGGGCTCTGGCTTCACGAAATTATTTCCTAAACTATTCATATATTTGCAATGAAACTTTGGTGATTTGTGGTGCGCACGCCTGCTAGCGTTTTATATATAATGGTGAGCTCTGGCATTATGAAACTTGTATACAAAATTTACTATAGATTGCGCACGATTTATTTGAAAAAAATGTGGGTATTTCATAGGGTGAGAGGGAGAGGAGAACGAAGTAGAGGTGGGGATGGTTTGCGGGAGAGGGGGCGATGGAAGAGGGAAGGCGGGGAGGTGGAAGGAGAACGCTGGAGGGCAAGAGGACGCAGGAGGGGAAGGGGATGGGTATGGGGACTGTGACGTATGTGTATGAGGGTGACGGCATGAGAGCGAGATAGCGAGTATGGGAAGTATAAAAGGGATGTACCGCTATTGAGCGCTCTCTCCATATTAATCTGGCAACCAATAAACATTGTAACATTAACAGATGTTATTACTACCCGATCCCAAGACATCACAGTTGGCGCAGCTCGGTAGTTCGTAAATTTTTACGTAAATTGGAAGAATCTACGCGGTAGATTTCGGGATCTGACGGATTGTTGTCAGGATTGCAGGAAGCGATCGCAGGAAGCGATCGCATTAAGAAGAAATTGGAGCAGCCACACGCAAGTATTCGCGTGTGTGGGACCGACAAATTACAAAATTATTGTCGTTCGGGTACACCGTGTAACGGGGTACAAAAGGACCGGATCAAGGATCGGGTCAAGGACTGGATCATCGTGTGGATTAGCCGGGAACCAGGACTTGGTTTCCGTCGCTGCAGTCTGGGAAGGAAGACCTCGGAGAAGAGGGATTGGATCCGCAGCTGTCGGGAGACGGAGCCAGACGGGGACGGTGATCTACGGCTCTGGGTGGCGTGCACGTGGAACGTGGAACGTGGACCTCGGAGTGTAGCCTTCTTGGAAGTGCTGAGATAAGTAGTCTTGATTATTTTGTTTCAGCTCTTCCCGCAATGGAGGGTGTTTGTAAAAATTTGGGGACGTTCTGTTACAGAACGGGAAACTGGTCATTGTTCAAGGAACGACTGGATCAGGCCCTCATTTTACATGATGACAAAGTGTTATCACAAGAACGCAAAAGAGCATTTTTGCTGAGTTGCCTCACCGAAGAAACTTTCTCTTTATTATGTGATCTGTGTTTCCCTAAAAAAGTTTCTGTTTGTTCTTTTGATGATTTATGTAAATTGTTTGATTCACATTGCAAACCTATTCAAAATATTTTCGAGTCGCGTGAGTTGTTTTATAAGTGTAAACAGCTAGCTAGCGAATCTATTAAAGATTACGCTGCTAGATTGAGAGGACTGAGTTTGACGTGCAATTTTGAATTGAGGTTGGAACCCTGTTTAAAAGACATATTCATTATTGGAATTTTCAATGAAAAATTGAAACATAAGTTGTTCGTTGAGGGGGTAAATACTTCTTTTTCGGAATGCGTTCAGTTAGCAGCTTCATGGGAACATGTTGTTAATTTTAAGAAAGTTGATACGAATTTAAATGTTGTGCATAAGGATAGTAACGTTGTCCGTAAATCCAGGTCGGATAGTCCGATCAGATTTAAAAGTGCAGTGCGTAGTAAGACGCCAGTAAATATTGCATTAAAAAAATGTTTTTTGTGCGGAAAAACGAATCATTTGCAGAAAGATTGTTGGAAGAATATTTTTTGTAATCGGTGCAATAAATCGGGTCATCCTAGTAATGTGTGTAAAAACAGTAAAATTAATGTAGGTAATAAGAATAAACGATTAAATTCGGTTTTTATGTTGCATGACGGCACGGGGCCGGAACCGATATTCGTAGATCTCATTATTGGTAACACTGTTCTGCGAGCGATTGTTGACACCGGCGCTGAGATTAATGCAATTCCATATGAAGTGTATTTAAAGATTTTGTTTCTTGTAAATTGGAAAGATGCGATATTCAATTGTCAGGATATGACGGGAAACGGTTAAATATTGTAGGTAAAGTTAATTTAAGTGTGTTATTTTTAAATAAAAGTGTAGATACGCAGTTTATAATAATTAAAAACGGTAATTCTACGATTGTTGGTAGAAATTTTTTACAAGTTTTCGGTATCGGATTAAGTGGAATAAATTCGGTAAATACCAGTGAGACTAGTTGTGATAATCAATTAAATTTTCGTGATAGTTTAAAGAAAAAATATGCTCATGTGTTTTCAGAAAAATCGGGTAGGCTTTTAGGTTATGAAGCTAACATCGAAGTTATTTCGGAGTTCAGGCCAAAGTTTGTGAATCCAAGATCGTTACCTTTTAGTTTACGTGGAAAGGTAGAGGAGGAATTAAATAAGATGTTACGTGAAGATATAATTGAAATCGTAGAAATAAGTGATATGGCTAGTCCGATTGTTGTTGTAAAAAAGAAAGACGGTTCAATTAGAATTTGTACTGATTTTAAAACCACATTAAACCCTATGTTAGCGAAGTTGAAATATCCATTGCCTCGTATAGAAGATTTAATTTCATCTTTAAATGGTGCGAAATTTTTTGCTAAAATAGATTTGCGTAATGCTTTTGGTCAGATTTCGTTGAACGAGAAGTCGAGAAAATTATGTGTGATAAGTACGCATGTAGGTTTATTCAGGTATAAGGTGTTGCCTTTCGGTTTGACCACAAGCCCGGCTATATTTATGCAAGTTATTCAGGCGGTACGTCGCCTCAGTTCTTATTTGTCCAACAGACCATTTTAGTTTTTGTTCAATCTCCACTTTAAAATTAAAAACAAAGTATGAAAAATGATAGTTAATCACTTAACTAAGAATTATTTTAACTAATTGGACCTTTACCTTTACGGAAATAGCTTTATCTTAAACACCTACCATAATGTTTTATTGAAATAATTAAAGAAAACCTTCTCCTCCTGAAAAATTTTCTAATGGTCTGTTGGACAAATACGAACTAAAGCGACGGGTAGTAGGTAGACTTCGTAACGTTCGTATATTTCTAGATGATATTTTGTTGTTTGGAAATTCTGAAGAGGAATTATTCTCTATTTGTGAATCTGTACTTAGCAAGTTAAGTGATTGTGGATTAACTATTAATGAAAATAAGTGTTCTTTTCTAGAAACTGAGATAGAATATTTAGGTTTTAAAATTTCGCGGAAAGGAGTTATGCCTTTAGAAAATAAAATCTGTGCGATTACTCAAATGGCAGTACCGAAAAATGTTTCAGAACTTAGGAGTTTACTTGGGGTTATTTCATATTATAGAGCTTTTGTTCATAATATTTCAGGTATTTTGTCTCCATTGTATAACTTGTTAAAAAGGGGAGTAAAATATGTGTGGTCTGAGGAATGTAATATTGCGTTTGAGCGAGTTAAGAAACTGCTGACGTCAGATAATATTTTAGTGCATTTTGATCCTAATTTACCAATTAAACTTATTTCAGACGCATCTGAAAAAGCGTTATCAGCGGTGATTTGTCATGTATATGATAATGGTTTAGAGAGACCTATCGCATTTGCTAGCCGATTATTGTCAGAAACAGAATTAAAGTACTCTATTTTAGATAAGGAAGCGTGTGCTATAATTTTTGGGTTGAAGAAATTCTTTCAGTATTTATACGGCAATAAATTTGTTTTGGCTTGCGACAATAAATCGTTAGTACACATTTTGAACACGGATAAGCAAGTACCTGTTTTGGCCGCTAACCGTCTGCAGAGGTACGCCCTAATACTCCAGACTTTTGACTATAGTATAGAGCATATTAAGTCAGGTGATAACAAAGCGGATTTCTTATCACGAATGCCGATTAATAATAAGGATAATTTAGATGTGTGTAGCGACGATATTGATGCTAGCGATTATTTTTTAAATTATATTGATTCTTTAAACGTGAATACGGTTGTGTCAGAGTTTGTGAACATAATCGAGTCAGAAACAACATTAAATGCGGAAACGATGAAACAGTTTTCGATTAATAATATAGCGAGCATTATCGAGTTCACAGCAAATGGTTGGCCGGATAAAAAGTTCTTAAAGGATGATTTATTGAAATTCTGGTATTTTAGGGATAAATTATCGACTTATAATTCATGTTTATTTTATAATAATAAATTTGTAGTTCCAAGGGAATTAAGGGAAATTATATTGAATTTTTTACATCAATCACATTTAGGCATTGTAAAATCGAAAAGTCTTGCTCGAAATTATTTTTTTTGGCTCGGAATGAACAATGATATAGAAGTAACTGTGAAACAGTGTGCTCGATGCATGGAATGTTTACCTACTCCATGTAAAGTTGAGTTGGCACCTTGGCCAATCAATGGGTTAATCTGGAGTAGATTGCATATCGACTTCATGGGGCCGTTGGGAGGTCATAATTTTTTAATTATTGTTGATGCAACTACAAAATGGATAGACTGTCATGTTGTAAATAAGGTAGATTCGTTTTGTACAATAAAAGTTTTGAAAAGATTATTTTCTATGTTCGGAATCCCGGAACAAATTGTAAGTGACAATGGTACAGCTTTCACATCGTCAGTTTTT
This sequence comes from Limnephilus marmoratus, assembly GCA_917880885.1. Classification (NCBI taxonomy): domain Eukaryota; kingdom Metazoa; phylum Arthropoda; class Insecta; order Trichoptera; family Limnephilidae; genus Limnephilus; species Limnephilus marmoratus. The sequence goes on along the minus strand of OU862920.1, from coordinate 35,978,060 downwards.
AAGGAATTTTGTCATAATTATAATATAGAATCATTGACTTCAGCTGTACAGCATCCTGCTTCTAACGGTTTAGCTGAAAGTGGGGTTAAAACAGTGAAGAATTTTTTGAAAAAAATTATGGTAAATAATAAATTTCCTACTGATTTTGAAGATAAACTTTTGACGTTTTTAGTTGATATTAGAAATACGCCTTCAATGTCTACGGGCATTGAGCCTAGTACATTAATGTTGGGTAGGAAGATTAGATCAATTTTTAATACGATTATTTCAATAGTGGATAATGTTGAGAGTCAAGGTTTTAAAGGAATTGACAACACGGTTAAAAACAAAATGTTATTGAGCCAGCATAAACAGAAAAAGTATTATAGAGGAAGAAAATTTAAAAAGTACTTTGAGGTTGGTTCTAAAGTTTTAACCAGGGATTTAAGAAGTAATGATAATAAATGGATTTTAGGAAAAATTTTTAAAAGATTGGGGAATAGGATTTATTTAGTTAAAATTATGTCTACGGGACAAATTTGGAAACGCCACCATGATCAGATTTCAGAGAGGAAGGTTAGGTGGGGGGAGTGTGATAGGTCTGATGATTTGCTGGACCTGGGTCCACTCTCGGATGTGGACATGACCAAATTTCCTAATTCCTCTAATTTTTGCAGGTCACCTACACCATGGGAGGGGAGGTTACGCCCTCGAGGTCAACGCCCACGCTACACGTGAAGAACAAGAATAATTACATATACTATGGAATGGAAATATTTAGATATTTTGTTTTGTATAAATTTGTGAATAAAGAAATGTATGTAATTAGGTTTTAAGTGTGGGGGTGTGACGTATGTGTATGAGGGTGACGGCATGAGAGCGAGATAGCGAGTATGGGAAGTATAAAAGGGATGTACCGCTATTGAGCGCTCTCTCCATATTAATCTGGCAACCAATAAACATTGTAACATTAACAGATGTTATTACTACCCGATCCCAAGACATCACAGGGACGAATGGGAAAGGGCATCACCCAAAGGAGACAAAGTAGCGGTAGGGGAAAACGGAGAGTAAATTTGGAAAATCCATGCTTCTGACACGGACAGCTTTTTACGCATCGGAAAAACAAAAGATATTGTTTGTCCAAAATCACTTCAATAAACAGAAATAAAACTCATAAACTTTCTTACTTTGAGTGGCATTCAACGCATGCCGCATCGCAATATAGCACCGCTAATGAAAAGGATAGCCATTCAAAGAATAAGTAGGTACGAGTACCGACTCCAGATACTAATATCTACAGCCTGTATGTCGGACGAATATCTACGAACTTCAGAGTGTTGACTAATATCTACAGAGCTAAGGTCGGACGAATATCTATGACGGTCCCAGTGTTGACTAATATCTACAGAGCATAGGTTGAACTAATATCTACAGAGCGTAGGTTGGACTAATCAGCTAAATGTGTCTAATAGTCCGATATTAGGGATTTTTACATACATACTTACATAAATTAAGTGTTTTAAACAGCATACGCAATATTACGTTATTCCAATATGCTATACATAATTGCAAATCCAACCTCTGCCAGTGCTGTAGATATTCGTCAACACTTTGGTTCTCATAGATATTAGTTAGCAGTTTGAGCTGTAGATATTCGTCAACACTTTGGTTCTCATAGATATTAGTCAACAGTTTGAGCTGTAGATATTCGTCAACACTTTGGTTCTCATAGATATTAGTTAGATTTTTTCAGTTTTTGGAAATCCTGTAGATATTAGTAGACGCCCCCCGAGTACCTACTTGAACCGTCCGCTAACTACGAGTATGACCACTGGACCTAGTTCATCGAAACTTTACCAGTGTATCAGTAACGTACGAATATCTTCACTATATTACACATCAAAGCAAGTATTTGAACCAAATAAGTATGCAGTTCGAATACAGGATTATAAATACATACAATATTTGTGTAGGTACATATATGTACTTTACCACTTGTTTTATATTTATTTATTTATTAACGGACTTACGTCCAATTTACAACAAAGTATCACGAAATATGGAAATGAGCATTGGAGGGATAAAGAATGATACATGAAAGCAAAGACAAACAGATAAAATAGAAGAAAATGGAAGTGTCAAGTAAAGTCAAGCCTTTGCCAAAATTAGAGTAAATATAAAATATCTTCAATTGAGCGACAGAAATCATTTAAGCTTATTCCAAAAAATCAAGGTCCTGACGTGAGTTGATCATTCTACATATTCTGGACAGTGGTGAATTATAAACATAATTAATCGAGTGCTGAAGAAGAGGAAGAACAGGTCTTTATTTCTGAGTATACGAGAAGGTATATTGAAGTTATATGATTATTAGTTCCAATTTTTAAAGTCCATCACATAATTGCAGATATATTTATAAAAATATTTAAAAATAAGTAGAAATATTTCACATTACTTACTTACCCACGCACCTACATACAACCTGATGGGCACTATCGAAGTGTCCAAATTGAAAACTATTAATATCTGACAGGATCGCCTAAGTAAAATAATCGATAATTATAATACCAAAAAAGTAATGGATAGTTAGTGTAATGTTTAAAAATAAAAGCGGCATATTAAGAATATAAACAAATATTTTTATTACATTGACATGGCGTTCAAATATACAGCACGTGTTCATTTTGTACAGGTATCACAATTCGAGGTCAGATTAATCATTTCAACATACAATCAAATGAACCTGCCAAATAAGTACTTTCTAAGTTAAGCAGAACATTTTTTATCCAAATCGTTAATGAAAATATTGTTATTTTTGAACCTTCTAGACACTCTATTCGATTTTAATGCCTTCCATATACCGGTGGAATAGTTATATTAATAGAATCTAGTATTTGTATCCAGATTGGGCGTTGAAAGATTGTTGGTTCTGTCTGAAGCTAGATCCCTGGTTAGATCCTTGGTTGTAAGATTTCTGGTTTGATCCCTGGCTTGATCCCTGGTTGTACGATCCCTGGTTGGAGCCCTGGTTGTATGATCCCTGGTCGTAAGTTCCGTGGTTGCTGGCCTCCTCCCTCTGGTTGAGCTCGATGGACTTGATGATGGCTTCTGGGATGGGGGGAGGGGTGGGGAGGTGGTCTCCCTGCGCGTGGAAGCCGTCCTCATCAGCCGTGTATGTGACGGTGTACTGATGGCCGTCTGGGCCGGTGTAGGAATAGAATCCTTGCACGGTCTGTGCGTCTCCCTTCAGGTAGCCGGCCTCCTGGGCTGTAATTCCATTTCCAGTCTCGTATCTGTAACAAACGCATTTCATATAAATATATACCTAGTATCTTGAAACTGTAGGGGGTAGCATTTGGACATGTTTCGCTTGGATATTATAAGATTATCACTTATGAGGTTTGTATGAGACTCAATTACTTTTATTTAGAATACCTATACCTAACTACTAGTAATTCAAAGTCGCTTTATACCAAAATTATTGCAAATCAAACTGTAAAATATTAAAAAACAACAAATAAAATTAAATATCTCGGAGTAATTATCGACAAAAATCTGAAATGGAAGGAACAAATATGTCAGGTAGTAAACAAAATCAGAAAATTAATATACATATTTTTAAGAAATAGAAATTTTCTGTCGATAAAAAATCTATATTTAATCTGTTATGCCTTAGTTCAATCCACTCTACAATACGCTATTATTAGTTGGGGATCCGCGTATAAATGTAACCTTCTTCCAATAGAAATTATACAAAGAACAATTATTAAAATTATATTAAAAAAATCCTGGACTACCCAACAGAACGCCTGTTTGAAGAATTTCAAGTACCCACATTTAAAGATTTGTGTATTAAAAATTCATTAATTCAAATTATAAAAGAAAAGATAAATATCCATTTTTAAATGAAAACAGAACTCGACTTAAACATGTTTTTCTGTGCCCAAAACTAAATACGTCTTTTGCACAGCATCATTACACTTACCAAGGAAGAATTTTTTTCAATCGTCTACCAGAAGAAATCAGAAGCATTAATGATAAAACCCGAATACTGCTCTCTGTCAAGAGACATTTTAAAAATATTCTTAAGAAATAAACTATTGTTACTTAATTAATCTATAAATATCCTTAGTTTTCCATAACATTCTTTCTTTTTTAAATACACACTATTATCAAAATTAATACTGCAGCTCACATATATTTATAACTAATAATATTTATGTACACTCCCCTTCCATACACAAGCTAATGCTTTAAATGGAAGGGTAGAAAAAAAAAACCTGAGATGTAAAATTATCACGTAAATAAATACCATGTAAAACGTATTAACAAAAATAAATTATATAAAAATATAACATACAGAATGCATTAGACACATTAGGCGTTTTCATTTACATGTATATCAATTCTAGCGATGGTAAGAAAAATATAAAAATACAACTGCATGTTATATTTCACGTAGAACGTGGTTATCCGGCAAACAGGATTTTCTTTCTGTTATTAGGTAGAATAACTTACTTGAAGTTGTAACTGCCATCACCATCACCATTGTTCTCGTTAGTGAACCTCAGAATAGGGACATCATTTTCAGCTGTGCGGAAATTGCTGCCTTGATGGCCAACCTGGTATCCACCTTGACCACCATGTCCGCCTTGGTTGGGGGGGAGGTACTGGCTATCCAGGCGCCCGCAGGAGGCCATGCCGAACAAAAGTGCGACAAGTACCTGAAAATAAATTTCTTTTTTTTATCTTTGTGAATTCTTCACAATTTTTGACAACCCATTTAGCAATTCTTACAATTAAAACTCTTTTTTCGATTTGTTGACACATTTGTTATTGGTTTTTGATTTTATTGTTAAACTGACGTAAGTTTAATAAAGATTTTCGTTTTATATTTTTGTTGTTCACTGTTTTCGAGGAAGGCAAAATTACGCCAAATAATAATTTTTAACTTTGATGAAAACAAGATATTTATGTACTCACGATTTTCATTTTTAGATAAAGTTAGCTGATCGTGCAATGAACACCGAGAACACTATGATACCCAGTGTAGGTCAACTGAAGAATATATACAGTTGCTCCCAAACCATTCTGTAAGAATTCTTGTATTGGGAAGTTACTTTCTCCATGGAAACAGAGAAGATCTTAGTAATTCAGATGGTCTTCAACAGTATTTCACTTGCCCAAAGGATAGAACAAGGTGATCGAGTTCTTGGATTTTTTCAGTTCATATCTCGTTTTGTTTTTTATTAAATCCATTTACAAGAGCGGTAATGTACAAAGTTTGAACAGATCTACAAAACGACTGTACTTTAACTGTTATCTATCCATCAAATAGGTAGTAGCTTCTTGCCGGCAATGCGCGAATGGACTCAAGTGTGTGTTTCACATGATTTTTGAAGTAAAACTTCTTTACGCACGCTTGACTTGGGGAGTAAGCTGGTGAATGCGTGACGAGAGCGTTATGAAAAGCTAGGCTTACGGTAGTTGAGAGGGAGATATAAATTAGTGAAGATAGAAAGAGAGAGAGTTACGTTTCGTATATCACTGTAGGGGCAAGAGAGAGAGGTGCGAGTACACATTTTCTTTCTCTCTTTCTCTCATAGCCAGTTACGTTTCGTATATCTAAGACACAGTGCAGGCCTATTGTCTGTATCACACTGTAGGAGCGAGAGAGAGCAGTGCGCGCGCATTTTTTCTTTCTCTCTTCCTATCATGTAGATGGAGCTAAAAAAGTTTAACTTCAGAAATTTAAAATTGATTTCACGAAACTAAGCGACGTGGAATCACACGTCTATTTCCCGCTCCGGCCGGGGCGTGACTGTTACGAAATAGGCGTTCCCAGTGCATGGTTTTTGTGCCCATGCCAGTACCCATGGTCACTTCAAGAATCCAAATTCGTAGAGTGCGGGCCGTATTGATTGATGTCAAAAATAAGAACGAGAAAATGCATATTTTATTTTATTTTGTGAAGTTCGAGCGTAAATATCATTTTTTAGCGATTATTATAAAAGAAACGAAAAAGAATATCCGAAAATGGGTTTATAAGTAAGAGAGTTTGCACTTGAAAGTGTTTTTTAGAGACCTAATACTTTTTTTTTCTAGGCTCATTAAAAGACTGACATTTTAAAGGGCCAAGATATGTTCTTCACGCGGTATTTAATTGAAGCATCTAAAATACTTCTAAATATAAGCGATCAAATTTTCAAAACAAAAACATATGATTTTGTATAACTTTGCATTATTTAGTATGGCTTCATCTTAAAGCCAACACTTCCGTTCTGAATGGTGATCTTACACCAGGGCGATACTGAGAGTATTTTCCGCTCTGAAACGTACCTCAAAAATGTCTACAATATATTATTTTAAAAGAATATTTTGCGTAATAACTCAAATTAATCATTTAAAATTTACTTGTGCACGCCGGGTTTGAAACGCGACCTCCGGATTGCTAATCGACAGCCCTATCCCTTAACCAGGTAGGCCTTCAAAATTGATGTATATTATATTCCTCAAGTATCCCACGGAGTACCCCAAGGCAGCGTACTTGGTCCAATCCTATTCCTTATATATATTAATGACCTGAGTCACCCCCAAATAGACGGGGAAATTATAAGTTTTGCTGATGATACTGTGTTACTCTTTAAGGCCAAAGACTGGAAAACACTAGCCACTAAAGCAGAACTTGGCTTAAATACTACTAAAAAATGGCTCGACTGTAACTTATTAACTATAATGTAACTTATTATATAGGTAAAACAAAATTCATAACTTTCACTTTAAATTCGAGAAGTCAACTCTCCAACAACATCCACCTTAAAATACATTCCTGACAATCAACCATTGATTTATCAACACAAAACCCATGCGATTGTCCACCAATTACACAAACGAAAAATATTAAATATCTTGGTACTTAGTATATACTTCGACCATTATATAAAATGGGTATAGATTCGGTAATAGGAAAACTAAACAAATTGATTTACTTTTTTAAAAACTTGAGAAATATTTTAAGCACATGTGATATAAAAAAATATACCTTGCACTAGCACATTCCATAATTAAATTCGGCATTATTGCCTGGGGCTGTGCCAGTAAAAAATACATTAATACACTGTTAAATTCAAAAATTATATTAAAAAAATACTAACTTTCCTTTAACTGTAATACAATTGTACCCTATTTTAGTAAATACATGTATAGCATACAATTGTAAGTAGTGAATACATATATATACAATTGTATACTGTTTTAGTAAAGCATTAGTCATTATCCTTTCGATAGAAGAAGATACTAGAACGTTGACGTTGTGTACGACCTCTCTCTGGGATTAGTTTAAGCCGATATCTTTTCAAGACACTGAATGCATTTTTGATGACAAAAAAATACATTATTTGTAAACGCGCAACTTTCGTTTGAACTGACTCCAAGGGTTTCAGAAGAAATTGTAATTTTTATGATAATAAGTGCGGTTTAAATTCATAAATAAATTTATTACATTTAAACATCAGTTTGAGAAGTACAAAATATGGCTTTTAATAAATAGTACTAATTCATAATATATCACAAGGCTTAGATATCTCATGACAACTTTCAAAGAAATTAACTTAACTAGATTCAAAAGTAATAAAATAAATAATTGACAAAAAATATAACAGGCAATACCACAATAACGTTGATGATCCACCAAACACAAGCGTATGTAAGTTTTTACGAATTTAAAATACTTAATTATATAATTGCGTTTCAATTGGATATCTAACTAAATGTTAAGTTCATAGATTATAAAGTTGACAGCAGAAAAGAGATTCGTTCGATGGAATCTAGTATTTGTATCCGGATTGGGCGCTGAAAGATTGCTGATTTTGCCCGAAGCTAGAACCCTGGTTTGATCCCTTGTTAAAAGATCCCTGGTTGAATGATCCCCGATTTGATCCCTGGTGTGTTCCCTGGTTGTACGATCCCTGGTTGGAGCCCTGGTTGTATGATCCCTGGTCATAAGATCCGTGATTGCTGGCCTCCTCCCTCTGGTTGAGCTCGATGGACTTGAGGATGGCTTCTGGGATGGGGGGAGGGGTGGGGAGGTGGTCTCCCTGTGCGTGGAAGCCGTTCTCATCAGCCGTGTAGGTGACGGTGTACTGGTGGCCATCAGGGCCGGTGTACGAATAGGAGCCCTGCACGGTCTCGGCTTCATGCTCGCTTCCAGCGTCCTTCAGATATCCGGACTCCTGCGCTTGAATTCCATTTCCAGTTTCATAGCTGTGAACAAAAACAATCATCTGATACAAGAGCATTTAAAATTTATAATTCACGAGTACATGGATGACTTGTTAAATTAGAATCTGATATCTGAGTACGCATTTCCTAAATCGCAGGTTGTGAACGAGTGACGTTATACGAGAAGTAACAAGTCATGCATCCCCATGAAATTATATTTGCATACCCAACGAAGGAAGTCTTTGATTTTTTGGAAAAAAAACTAAGGACCGGTGATTTCTAAAAACTTTACGAATTCTTCAAATATTTGAAGTGAATTTTTACATTCTGTGTAATTTCTATTCATTTTATTCCCGCCCGAATGGTTTTTTTTAGTAATGGGATCGATGAACTACCTATGAGATGGCAAAAGTGCATAGATAGCAATGGTACATACTTTGATTAAATAAATATATTATATTTAAAAAAATCGACCTTATGTTCCTCCCATACAAAACGCCAATTTCATATGTAAGGACCTAATATTTGAAGTTAATTTTCACGTTCTGTGTAATTTCTATTGTTTTGTGAATATTTCAGTTTCATTTCAACTGGCCTATAATGATATAATAACAGAACATGAATAGAACCTCCACAGAACCTGAAAATTAACTTCAAATATTTGATGAATTCAACACTTTTTTTAAACAACCCGCCCTAAATTTGATGAACTCCATCTTCGGCGTTCGATGCCATTTTCAAACAGTTGGATAATTATTGAACGCCGAAATAGCCATAACAATAATAATAAACTAATAAATAAAATAGCTTGCAGAACTTAATATAACATTATAAATTTAATTTACATTAAAAATTCACTTGAAACTTTTGATAACGATTAATTTTTAATAATTTGCTTTGACTGTTAAATAAGGTATTACATTTTCATAAGCAAATCGCACCAAAAATGTACACTTTGTAGTGTTCTCGGTAGATGGCGCTAGCAGCTCTACATTGTGGCGTTTATAAAATTTATTATCTCCTCCATTCACAAAAATGATCAAAATTCATGTGATATATACCTTAGATCGAATTGAGTACGAGATGAGTACCCACGAAAAATGTGTATTTTAAATTGAAAATCGATCACTGAACATTTTTCCTGCAAATAACTTTTTTTATCAAGAGTTATAATAATATTTTTTGAAAAACACAAACTAAATATCGCGGAAGATACTCGTTGATGGTAATTAACTTAAAAATTTTGAATGACCATTGCATTTTACGTGGTATTTTGTCACGTAGTGCAAAGAGGTCGCGTATAAATAGATAAAAAAAAATAATACAGTCGCAAGGCATTATTTTCGCTCGGAAATATTTTGTGGCAGAAATGATTTTTTTTAAATAATAATATAACTCACTTGAAGTTGTAGCTTCCATCTCCATTGTTCTCATTCACGAACTTCAGAATGGGAACATCGTTTTCAGCTGTGCGGAAGTTGCCACCCTGATGACCGCCCCCTTGTGAGTACTGTCCACCCTGATGACCACCCCCTTGCGAGTACTGGCCACCCTGATGACCGCCCCCTTGTGAGTACTTGCCTTCCTGTCCACCACCGCCCTGATTGGGGGGGAGATACTGGCTGTCCAAGCGTCCACAGTAGGCCACGCCGAACAACAAAGCCACGAGTACCTGAAAATTAATAATATAATGCCTTTAATGAAAACCTTTTTTCTCACAAAGTCTTTTTTTTAAATTTTTGAGAACTAATTCCACACAAAAGAGAGCACAATAAAAGAAGCACGAAATAGTACAGTTTAATTATCACAAAAAATAATTAAGTAACAGTTAACTGTGATCAATATTTAGAAGAAAGTGGGTATACACTTAATTATTTTCAAGTGTACACAATAAAAACTTATGGGAGGTTTGTTAAAAAAAATAAAAACAAATATGTAAATATTATGCATCATTCTAACAAAAGATAACTTGTCTTTCTTACGATTTTCATTTTGAGATAATTTATCTGATCTTTTACTGAACACCGAGAAGAGTATGATATGCATTGCAGATCAAGTGTAGAATATATAGTTGGTCCCCTTCCATTCCGTGAGATACCCCGCACCGGCAGGTTACCTTTCTCAATGATAACGGAGATGATCTCAATACGAATTTAGTGCTCTTCGTTAATTTTTCACTTACCAAAGGATGGACGAGGTGATCGAGTTTTCAGAAATTTTGTAATAAAAATAGTTATGTAATTATTAGGGTTAATTAAGCCTTTTGGAATATTTAATAATAATTTTTTTCTTTATTCTGCATTTTAAAAACCCGTTAAACTGCTTAAGAACGTTTCACCAGCCAGCGGACGAAAATCCACATTTCGTCGAAAGTTGTTCTTACGATCGTGCAGGGCGGTTACAATGAGAAAGATTAATTATTCTCCGTACCGGATTTTTAAAATTTTAACTCAATATCGAATTTATTTCAATCCAAATTAGCTTTAATTTATACCTTCATCAAAAAATTCTGAAAGGCGTGATGATAAAACTATTAAAATAATGTACTTTTTGTAATTATTTTTTGATTATAAGTATTTATCATTTTTTAATAATGTCAAAATTTAATAAGAATGTTAAAAAAATCTGAAATATATTAGTTTGTAAGTGCGCAAATAAATACACAAATGGACCAATTTTCGTCAAGAAACACATGTACGTACATATTTTTTAATGATTTTATTGAAACTAAAATTAAAATTCTAAAACATGCGTTTGCTAGATAAAGTATTGATTTATTTTACTGCATGATTATATTATTTGAAATGGGTGTGGTATAATACAAAATCTTTTTTGAAAATATAACAAATCTGCCAACGACCTATGGAATAACCTTATTACACTAAAAATTAAAAAAAATTCTCAAAATTTATTACATGCTAGATAAAAGAACAATCTTTCGAAATCCATTTATAATTTCGTGTGGAAAAGAGTCAATACGTCTAAAACTGATTTGAAAATGACATATTTCTGGTTTTCTCTGGTAATGCCCTCTTAAGCAGTTTATCAGCAGGATAATTTTACAAGAATAATGGTTTTTTAATTAAATGCAGACAATATTAGCGAAACTCAATCGAAAATCTGGAGACTGTAAAATCTGATTTTTCTGTCTCCAGATTTTCGATTGAGTTTCGCTAATATTGTCTTCAATTAATTAAGTATTATAATTTGAGATTTTACTCATAAAGTTTAAAAAAATTTAAATAAATAATAATTGTATTACTAAGGCATAACGATAAACCACAAAGAAAATAGATATAAAAGAATAATTTTTATGTATTTTTTTTGTGCTTGAAATTTAAAAAGAATATATATGTATATATATATATATATATATATATATATATATATATATGTGTGTGTGTATACACGTATATGTATGTAAAAACTAACGAACCATCACGCCGATCCCCGCAGGGGTAGGCCGAGACGGACAGACCGGCAGAAAATATATGTAGAAGTATCATTTTTATGTATTTTTTTGTGTTTGAAATTTAAAAAGAATATATATTTATATGTATGTGTGTATAAGGGAACGTACCCATACTACGTGACACGTTTAGGGGGGGGGGGTCTTCAAAATGTCACGCTCCATACAAATGAGCGGCGGGTTTCTTAGGATTTTGGTCACCGGGGGGGGGGGGGGGGGGGGGTTAAAAATTGCAAAAAGTTGGTCACGTAGTATGGGTACGTTCCCTAAGTTAATGTGTGTATTAACTAACTACCCATCATGCCGTTTCCCCGCAGGGGTAGGCAGAGAGGACGGATCGCCAAACAACTCGGTCTTGGTACACACTCTTTGCCTCACTCACATTAATACATCGTCTCATAAATACTCTTCTATTATTCTGACTTTTGATATGGCCCGACTAAAGTATCTGATTCACTTCTTGCCATGTCTTCCTCGGGCTTCCCCGACTTCTTCTATTTACATTTGCGTCATATGTTCTTCTCGCACTATTTTCTTCTTTTATTCGCTCTACATGCCCAAACCATCTAAGGGTCCCTTTCTTAATCTTACTCATTATGCTTACATCAGCCTTACATTCTTTGCGGATATCCACATTTCTCACACGATCATCCATGGTTTTACACACATCCGCCTCAGGGATCTCATTTCAATAGCATTAAGGTTACTTTCATCCTTCCTCTGCCAGTTCCATGCCTCACTGCCATACATCAGGGTAGGTACCAGGCCTCCATTGTGGACTGCTAGCTTCGCTTCTTTTGACGGTTTTATATTAGCGCCAACGGCATTTAGTCATTAATGGAGTTACCTGCATTTACTCTTCTTTCAATATCTCTATCAGCCTTCCCATCTCTTGTAAACATACTGCCCAGATACACAAACTCATCCACCTGCTCCAAGTATTCATCATTCACAACTATATTGCACACTGTTTTCGTACTCTCTCTTTCAAACGCCATGACTTTAGACTTACTTACATTCATCATTAACTCAATCTTCATACACACTTCGTTCATCCTAGACAAGAAATACTGTAGATCTTCCATAGTGTTTGAAATCAGCAGTGTTTTTTCAGTTTTTTTTATAATTATTTTATTTATAATAAACTTTTTTTTTTCATTCTGGCCATAAAACTGGCAAAGTATATTTTACTATTTTGCTTTTATTTTACTTTTACTTGTATCTTTTTTAAATGTGTATGTATTTTTTCTTGATTTTAACGTCCGGTGTTTTTCAGTTTTCATTACTATTATTGTATATGCATATATTTATTTTTTCTACTTTTCTTTGTTTTTTATCTTATCTTATCTGTATCTTTGATATATTAGACTAGACAGTTTTTTTTATTTTTTTTTTATTATAGCGACTATATATAAAATTTAACATACAAAATATAATGGTGAAATTAAGAATAAAATATTGTATTTCTTAGTCCTCCTCACTAGGGGGTCCTGTGCCGAGGCGGACTAAAGTTATTTAAATATAGTTCATTTGTCTTCTATGTCGTTTTTAGCGTCTTCGCTAGGGTTTTCTCATTTTTTTTTTTTTACAGTGAATACCGCACAAGAATCTCAACTGCTCCCGTCTGGAGCCAGTGAGACTATGGCATCCCCAATTGGGGTATGTTGTGAGGCTGAAGGTAGTGGGGAGGGGAAGGAGGTGGGGAAGAGGAAGGTTGGGAAGTACCTGGCTATTCAGATCTGGTCACTAAACACGGCTAAAGCCATTTTCAAGCAACGTTTCAATTCTGAATGGTGGTCTTACACCAGGGCGATACTGATAGTATCTTCCACTCTGGAACATGCCGCAAATATACTATATATTATTTTAAAATGAATTAATTGTGAAATAACACAAATTAATCAAATAAAATTTATTTGCGCATGCCGGGTTCGAACCCGCGACCTCCGGATTGTGAGTCAAGAGTCTTACCCACTGGACTACGGAGGTCGTCAAATCGATTCGTCAAATCGGGTCGTCATATTGATCTATCAACATTTAGCATTTTAGCATTAGCATCATAATAGCATTTTTTTGAATTCAGTGAAAATAATATTAACACATCTCTAAGAAAATCTGTACTCTCTGCAAATATAGCTACCTTTTTAAATTCGATCATTTTTATCGATCTTACAATATTAAATTTCCAAGAATTTACTATGTTAAAATTATCCTTAATTATTGTTCTTATTAACTCTTGAACAAATTGGAATTACAGGAAACCTACTTAAATTATTTCTTAATTACTTTGAAAATAGAAAGATTTGTGTAAAATTTTTAGATCATTATAGCAAAAAAAATTAATTTTATGCAGGTGTACCACGAGGGTCCATACTAGGCCATATTGTATATTTTATACGTTACCGCAATGAAATTGATTTTCTCTCACGTAAAAAACATTATATTTATGCTGACGACACTGAATTTGTTATTTCACTTGAGGATTTATTAATTGCAAGTACTTTACTGCAAATAGACTTTGTCACCCTTCAAAAATGGTCACATGATGTAGGTTTAATAATCAATGCTAAAAAATCAAAGCTTATGCACATCAGATCTCCTCATGACAACATCACCTTAACTCCTAAAATTGTTTCTCATGATTTTAATTGCATCCATAATTCTATGATACAACCATGCTCATGTAAAAATATTGAACCAGTTTCTAAATACGTACATCTAGGCTTGATTGTAATTTTAAATGGGATGTATATACAAAAAGTTTGCACACGGCTCAGAGCTATAGTGAGTATACTTTGTTTGCAATATAGTAGTTCATGTTCATAATACAAGACTAACTGCAAACGATGGACTCATAATAATTCCCAGATACCTAAATAAATACGATCAAAGAACTCTAGAATACCTTTTTCCAATAATTTACAACATGTTACCCAACGCAATAAAAAGCTGTGAATTGAGTTTCAGAAGGAAATGTACGCTAAAAAATGGTTAAGTGAAAGAATTTTTTTGTCCTAATGTCTGTTTTTCCGCTTTTCGTTTTAATGTTTTTCGAATCCTACTCCTACTCCTTTTTCAAAGCGACCACTTCCAGAGAACCAGGTCAAGGGATCGGACCCGGACCCCGGAACACGGTGCGTGGTTCGAGTCACTAAGGTCCGGCTCCAGTCGAATCAAAGTCTCGGTCCGAGCCACTCGAGCGAGTCGGGACCTACTCCCGACAATTTTAAAAATAACCTGTGGTGGGATAATGATATGGCTTTTGTAAAATCATTTATTATTATCACCATCATCACTATTGGCTTTACAACCCCTGGTGGGTCTTGGCCTCCACTCATCTCGGTTTTGTGCCAGCTCTCTCCAGTTTAGAAGCTCCAAGATAGATATGTATACGTGATTTATTATTATATTCTTTATTAATAAAGTGTTTTTTTTTTAACATGAGCTCCACACAGGAGGCCCTGAGGAAAATAATTTCCCTCAGGGCCTATGTCATCTTTGAGGATGCTGTGTGGAGGGTTTTTTTTAAGGAAAGGAAGGAGAGGAGAGTTCTGGGAAGGAAAAGGGTTTAAGGGGTGGGTAGGGTACCAGGTGGGTGGGGTTCAGTATGTCCTGGTCATCCGCCTCCAAGACCTAGACAAACCTCACCCCATGAACCCGGGCACCAGTGGCGGCCGCTGCCCTGAAAACGTGGTGGTTCACTGATAATCCGTATAATTTTTATTTTTCGGTACTAAGAAAATAAAAACACAATACTATTTTTTCGTAAATAAATCTTAATTTTCAACCCAAAAAACACTTTTTTTAACAATATTTAATTTATTTTATTTTATACTAGCAGACCCGGCCACACGTTGCTGTGGCTAACGAAACACAACGCCATCACCCAACCTTTATAAAATCCACACCACCCGCTTGCCAGCTGCCCGCTGCCCGCTGCCCGCTGCCCGCTGCCTGAATTGAATATTTGAATTTCTCTATCTATTGGTGAAAACCGCATGAAAATCTGTTTCGTAGGTTAAAAGATCTGTGCGCACATACATTTTGAGCGACTTCATTTTATACTATGTAATGCAATTCGAGCGATCGCCACTAATTATACAATGCTTGCAATGCAACACTGGATATTGTAAAAGGGAAAATCAAATACCTACTTACTCTAGGACATCTACTTTCCAATTTCTTCCGTAGAACGAATTTCAAAAGTGACTATAGTACGGCCCGCCAGCAGTTTTAAATCGCACAAAAATATGTTTTCTTTCAATTTCTCGGCTTTTCTATAATATAATTTACATGTATTATAGATATAAACATTCCACTTCAATCACTCTATCTATTGGTGAAAACCGCATGAAAATCCGTTGCGTAGTTTAAAAGATTAACGCGCACATCCCTTTTTCTCGACTTCATTTTATACTATGTAATGATAATGATGATGATGTAATGATAATGATGATGATGATGATAATGATGATAATGATGATGATGATGATTTCATAAAATAAAATAAATTTGAAAGTAGTGTAAGAAGAATATACGACGCAAATGTGAATGGTAGAAGAAGTCGGTGGCGCCCGAGGAAGACATAGCACGAGCAAGTTAATCAGATACTTGAGTCGGGCCATGTCGAAAGTCGGAATAATAGAAGAGAATGTATGAGACGATGTATGAATGTGAGTGAGGCAAAGAGTGTGTGCCAAGACCGAGTTATTTGGCGGTCCGTCCTCTCTGCCTACCCCTGTGGGGAAACGGCGTGATGGTTGGTTAGTTAGTTTTATATTTCATTTTAAACAGGATACAAACAGTATTTATAAACAATGTATAAACAGCACGAGGGCAAAATTGTCAAAGTTACCTATAAAAAAATTGTATTCCTTAATGATCAGCGTTTTATAATTTAAAACACCAATCAATAAAAAAAGAAAATATATGTAAAATTTAGGTATTTGCTGTAGGTACCTTTAGATTAAAAAAAGAATTATTCAGTTTGGTTAAGTATTTTTGCCTTAAATCCAAATTTAAGTTTGTATGATAAAGGTCGCTGGGTGGCACACCGATATAGCTTAATTTTTCATACATATGGCCGGCTTTGCGCGCTGGCGATGTTTGGGATATTCGATACAAAAACATAATTCGTTAGGCTTGCAATGGGCCTGCACACCGGACAGGGTAAATTCGCGCGGAACTTTGAGAATTTGCTCTCCCTGATTCATATTATATTATGCATTATATTGGTAGGTGATATTTTTAATGAAATTTATAGATTTTATATTTTTCGGTAAGATATTATAAACTTATTTTAGACGATATAATTTACCAGTGCTGCACACAAACACACTGTTCAACCAGCCGCCCTTGCCGGGCACCCCTGCTAAATCACCAAACGTAGCGAACCACTTGGGGTGACCTATGGCAGGTGTTGGTTATCCAATAAAGGTTCCCGGGGCGGCGGTACCCATTCCCGCCTCCCAAATTGTTATTGTTATTATGTTTATAATATTACTTAATAATTTCTAAAGGCAAGAGAGAATTTTTGAGTGCAGTACTCGAGTCAAGAGTTCCATATTGCAATACAGTTTGAATAAAAGAGAAATAGATGTTTCTTAATAGTCTAAAATTGCCTGCCCACAGTGCCCACCTGATTTATTGACGCCCTAAGTAGATACTGTGTGAATTGTGTAAATACACATAAATACACAAACACCGTCGCTACAATGTCACAATATCGTGTTTTATTTCACTGTTTAGAATTGTGTTTAAAATCTGTTTATTTTAAATAAATGTTACAGAAAACACTTATTTCACATCTGGTACTCTATTCTTTATAACTTATTTATATTGTTTATCTCTTGATAAGTTGATTTATAGTAACCGCTGAACACAAGACTTTCACGGGGATGTCTTGTGTGCAGCAATTGTCAACGATTATCATGAATCTGAATTGATAAATGGGTATTACATTTAAAATAAAACTAAACTAAAAATATTAATACACAGCAGGCTTACATTATTTTGTATAAATAAATTTTAAATTTTGTGTATCGATTTTTTTGGCATTTTTATATATTTACAAAAAAGAAATTCTTTCGCACCATTCGCCCAACTGCATTAATCTAAATTAACTTGCAGAATACTAAAGAAACATTTACAATACGCTGTAAATATTTATAGTTACCTCTATAGTTTCCAATAACATACGTTGGCTAAGTCAAGTGCACCTTAAAAAAATATATTATGTTTGACTCCAGATAGAACCCTTGTGGAACACCAAATAATCAAAAAAGTTTGTACACTTTTACTCTTAACACTGACTTAAAACTATTAATCTTACTCGTTAAATTATTGTTGACGCATGACAATCTTTGAATATAGCGTCATGTCTGTCTCAACAAAGAAACTCCTCTTACTGAGAAGGGCGTAACTAAACCAATGTTGCAAAATGTCACCCAGTTGAATATTGGAAAAAAATATCTGTCGTCCAACTAAGGTTACGGATACTAAAATAAATTTTCAACTCGTTTGGATTCATCCGAAATTAATTAAGTTCGATGATTTCGGTGGACACTGTAAATAAAATGCGGTTGTTTGTACATAAATATTTTTATTCAACTTACATTTCAATTTGAGAAGTATGCAAAACTTATAATAAATAGCACCTAAATATAATATATCACATTAATCGGTTTTCTTTATCATAACAACTTTCAACCGAATAAACTTTACTAGTTTAAAATGGGTTTACACATAGTAATAAAATTTTATATTTTACATCACTTACATAACACTAAAAACAGTAGAAGGTAAGTAACTAGCTTTGAAGAATAAATATAATAAAATAATAAATACTAAACAGATCTTCAAGTCTTTTACAAAAAATACTTTTTCATTATTCCGCGTGAACACTATTTGATGTTTGTTTAATATATTACTAACTAAAGGTTAAGTTCATAGATTGTAAAGTTGACAGCAGTGAAAGATTTTATTTAAAATCTAGTATTTGTATCCTGATTGGGCGCTGAAAGATTGCTGGTTCTGTCCGAAACCAGATCCCTGGTTTGATCCCTTACTGAACGATCCCTGGTTAAATGATCCCTGGTGTGATCCTTGATTGTACGATCCCTGGTTGGAGCCCTGGTTGTATGATCCCTGGTCGTAAGATCCGTCGTTGCTGGCCTCCTCCCTCTGGTTGAGTTCGATGGACTTGAGGATGGCTTCTGGGATGGGGGGAGGGGTGGGGAGGTGGTCTCCCTGCGCGTGGAAGCCGTTCTCATCAGCCGTGTAGGTGACGGTGTACTGGTGGCCATCAGGGCCGGTGTACGAGTAGGAGCCCTGCACGGTCTCGGCTTCATGCTCGCTTCCAGCGTCCTTCAGGTATCCGGACTCCTGCGCTTGAATTCCATTTCCAGTTTCATAGCTGTGAATAAAAACAATCATCTGTTACAAGAGCATTTAAAATTTATAATTCACGAGTACATGGATGACTTGTTAAATTAGAATCTGATATCTGAGTACGCATTTCCTAAATCGCAGGTTGTGAACGAGTGACGTTATACGAGAAGTAACAAGTCATGCATCCCCATGAAATTATATTTGCATACCCAACGAAGGAAGTCTTTGATTTTTTGGAAAAAAAACTAAGGACCGGTGATTTCTAAAAATTTTACGAATTCTTCAAATATTTGAAGTGAATTTTTACATTCTGTGTAATTTCTATTCAAGTTCAGTGAATATTTCAGGTCTTTGAAATTTTTTTTAAACAATCCGTAATAAGTTAGTATACTTCTTGAATTTTACTCCAGATTTCGATTTGTTTTTGGGTTTAATTAAACGCCGAAGATGGAGTTCTATGAATTCATAGAACTCCATCTTCGACAGATACGTTTTTAGATTTTCACGGCCAAAAGTATTTTCGTTATTTGTTTTTGTGGTGTTATGCCGTGTTGCTCTACCTCCTTCTTTAGCCAACGTTTCGGACAGCGTTACAGTGTCCGTCATCAGGGCAGATGTGTGATCATCTGCCCTGATGATGAACACTGCCCATGATGATGGACACTGTAACGCTGTCCGAAACGTTGGCTAATGTAGGAGGTATCGCAACATGGCATAACACCACAAAAACAAATAACGAAAAAAATCTAACTTCGGCTTCAAGACCATTTTCAAACAGTTTGAAAATGGCATTGATAGCCGTCAAAATAATAAAAAAAAATTAAAATACTTGCAGAACTTAATATAACATTATGTATAAATTTGATTTACATTACAAATTTAAAATTTTTTGAAAACGATTACTTTTTAAAATTTCGCTTTGACTTATAAATAATGTATTACAGTTTCGCAAAGTATCGCAGTTTTTCAAATTGCACCAAAAATGTGCACTTTGTAGTGTTCTCGGTAGATGGCGCTAGCAGCTCTACATTGTGGTGTTTCTATAATTTGTATCTCTACCATTCACAACAAATATCAAACTTCATGTGATATTCTATCTTCGATCAAGATATCACACGTCAATGGATATTATACTTTTGTTCGAATTGAGTTCGAGATAAGTACCCACGAAAAAATGAATTTTAAATTGAAAAACGATCGCTGACCATTTTTCCTGCAAATAACTTTATTTATTATGTGTTTTAATAATATATTTTGATAAACATAAACTAAATATCAATTATCAAGTAATTTATGTCCCTCTTGAAATTTTGAATGATTGCATTTTACGTGGTATTTTGATACGTAGTGTAAAGAGGTCTCATAAGTTTTAAGAGTTTGCTTAAACGAATTTATTTAGTACAAAGTAGGTAAAAAAAATTGTAATATAGTCGCATGGCATTATTTTCGCGGTGAAGTATTTTGTATCAGATTTTTTTTTTAAATAATAATATAACTCACTTGAAGTTGTAGCTTCCATCTCCATTGTTCTCATTCACGAACTTCAGAATGGGAACATCGTTTTCAGCTGTGCGGAAGTTGCCACCCTGATGACCGCCCCCTTGTGAGTACTGTCCACCCTGATGACCACCCCCTTGTGAGTACTGGCCACCCTGATGACCGCCCCCTTGTGAGTACTTGCCTTCCTGTCCACCACCGCCCTGATTGGGGGGGAGATACTGGCTGTCCAAGCGTCCACAGTAGGCCACGCCGAACAACAAAGTCACGAGTACCTGAAAATTAATAATATAAGACATTAATGAAAACCTTTTTTCTCACAATGACTTTTTTAATTTTTCGGGCACTAATTCCACACAAAAGGATGGAAATTTAATTTTAAGCAAAGCACAGTAAAAGAAGCACGAAATAGTACAGTTTAATTATCAGAAAAAATAATTAAGTAACAGTTAACTGTGATCAACTTTCAGAAGAAAGTGGGTATAGGCTTAGTTATATTCAAGTGCACACAACAAAAACTTATGTAGATTTATGTGAAAAAAATACAAATATGTAAATATTATTACACATCATTCTAACAAAAGGTAACTTGTCTTTCTTACAATTTTCATTTTGAGATAATTTAGCTGATCTTTTAATGAACACCGAGAAGAGTATGATATGCATTGCAGATCAAGTGTAGAATATATAGTTGGTCCCCTTCCATTCCGTGAGATACCCCGCACCGGGAGGTTACCTTTCTCAATGAAAACGGAGATGATCTCAATACGAATTTAGTGCTCTTCGTTAATTTTTCACTTACCAAAGGATGGACGAGGTGATCGAGTTTTCAGAACTAAAAATAATTATATAATTATTAGTATTAAACGTTTTTGAAATATTTAATCATTGTTTTTTATTTATTCTGTATTTTAAACACTCACTACTGCTTAAGCAGTTTATCAGCACGACAATATCACAATCATAATTTTAATACTAAAGCACACTTGTAACAATAAACCACAATGCAGAAAATAAATATGGAAGAATAATTTTTTGTATTTGATATTTAAAAAGAATATACATGTATGTGTTTATACATATAATAGTGTGTGTATTCATATATGAATTATACATTATTTTATCACTTTACATCTTGTATTTTTTCAGTTTTTTTATAACTATTTTATTAAAAAAAAATATTTTTTTTATATTCCAGCCATAACACTGGAACACAATATTTTACTATTTTACTTTTATTTTTCTTTCATTTTACTTTTACTTATATCTTCTTTATATGTTTGTATATTATTTCTTGGCTTTACGACTGGTGTTTTTCAGTTTTCAATTGCATATTATTATTTTTGCTTATATTTTTCTACTTTTCTTTATTTTTTATCTATCTTATCTGTATGTCTTATATTAGGTCCTTACATATGAAATTGGCGTTTTGCCGTACTGGCAGCTTTGATCTCAAATATCTTCTCTTTGGTTAGGAATTCCAAATTCCAATTTATACAGCTATTTACTCATGTATTTGTGTTTCGAAAATTATAATTCATTTGTTTTTCCTTTATTTTGTTTCTTTGCGTCACTTAGTTTACAAAATGGAAAACTTGAAATATCGCGTTATTTACGAGTACGAGTTCCACCGTGGCACCAGTGCTGCAGAAACGGCTCGAAGGATTAATGATGTGTATGGCGACGGTGCCTCAAGAGAAAACACAGTGCGTTTTTGGTTCCAACGTTTTCGTTCTGGAAATTTCGACCTACAAAACAAGCCCCGTGGACGGCCGGAGACCAAAGTTGATAATGAAGAATTGAAGGCTATGGTGGAAGTGGATCCATCGCAAATCACGTCCGAGTTACTGCAGACTGCGGTGTTAGTGATAAAACTGTTTTAATCCACTTGAAGCAAATTGGGAAGGTGAAAAGGCTTGAAAGGTGGGTACCTCACTAATTGAGTGAAGCAAATCAACAAACGCGCGTTAGAACGCTATACCACACACTGCACAACAGACGGCTACCAAATTAGAGGAGCTTCAATTGGAATGTCTAAGACATCCACCGTACTCTCCAAAATCAGAGTGTGTAATTCACATGTGGTAGAAGTGAAACAAAAAGTCGCTAGGTAAAGGTTTAGGTAAAGTAAAAGGTTTGAAGATTGGATATTGATTTCGAAAATAAAAATGTTTATTTTTTGGATTTCGTAGGATTCGAACCTCCGTTTCCTTGATGTCTGTCTCTCTGGACGCAGAGACTTGTCAGGCACCTTGCCTACTACGCCATCGAAGGCACTCGCCAAAGCGCGAATTTACCGCATTATATTAGAACCGAGGATTTGTGTAGACCTGAATTGTGACGCATTTCCATTTCATCCGAATTTCAAATCACTAACGGCGCTGAAGAAGTTTCACTTTCAAAAACACTTGTTATCGGGTTGTAATCTAATTATTATATTTAGTTGTTTTCTTTAATGCATGTATTGTTATTAACCTGTAAATAAAATAAAATAACATTTCAAGCAGAGGCAGTTCTAGATTTTTAGTAAGCTATAGTGTTAAGATTGGTTGTAGCTGGGAATGCTTTTTTTTTTCAAATATCAATTTTTTATTTGAAGATTTTTCAGTCTCAGGAGGCACAGTCTTATTCATTCACTGAAAAGTCCCGGGCCGATGATTTCAAGTGACTTTAATACAAACTCATAGACATAACACAGGCAACATACTCTTAGGCATGCACACTCAAAGGTACATAATATATTTGAAAATGTATAGGTATATTTATTCAAAAGATTATACGCTTACGATCAACGACTACTAACGTACAAGATGCTTAGAAACGATATCAATATAAACAAATCTTGATCTATCAACCGTTTTTAACCATTTTTCAGCATCAAAAAAATGCTGAAAAATGGTTGATAGATCTACCTTTACCAATAGAGCTACCTTTTTAAATTCGATCATTTTTATCGATTTTCCAAGAATTTACTTTATTAACATTATCCTCAATTATTATTCTTAATATAATTTCATTGAAAACAATTATTTTCTATGTTTAAATATCATTCAAATATGGTATAATCTTCATAGCATCAAAGCAATTATAAGGGAGCATTAGAATATTTTTGAAGTAAAACTTCTGTACGCACGCTTGACTTGGGGAGTAAGCTGGTGAATGCGTGACGAGAGCGTTACGAAAAGTGTGATCGGGTGAGACAAACGGTTGGGACTTTACGCACACTTGACTTGGGGAGTAAGCTCGTGGATGCGTGACGAGAGCGTTATGAAAAGTGTATCGGGCGAGGCGAACGGTCGGGTGAGGTGAACGGAAGTTGAGAGGGAGATATAAGTTAGTGAAGTTTTACTTCAGTCGTGTGGCCTAAAGCACACTCGTTTTTTATTATATATTTATGATGATTTTTTCGATATTTTTTCTATTCATCTGGGTACCTAGCATGGTCGATCGATATAGGTTTTATCGAAAATGTCGGTAACTTGAAATCGCTCCCGAGCACGACTGCAGGCCGCTAACGAAGAAATAACAGTTTACGTCAAATAAATTGGGAACCCTTAGTCGTTGTGAACTGTTGTTTGTTCGTTAGCGGCCTGCAGTCGTGCTCGGGAGCGATGTCAAGTTACCGAAATTTTCGATAAAACCTATATCGACCGACCATGCTAGGACCCCTGGTCATCATCACCTTAGTATTCTTTTTCTTCTTCGGAGTCGCTTTCTTTTGCCTGTTCATTTTGGAGTGGTTTGAAGATTTGATATTGATTTCAGAATGCTCTATGCAGTTCAAGTTTGAAGGTATATGGCGGGCCTACGTCCTAATATAACTAGTTTTAAAAAAAATATTTAACATTTATTATTCTCAGAAATCTAGCATTTCTAACTTATTTCGCCAATGTGTGGGTATTTGGGTATATATTATATGTACTAACGCGTATACTCGCGGAAGATCGCGGTATCAGAACGAACCATTACACAGAGCACCTCAACTGCTTAACGATTCTGCATTGAGCATCGACATATTCAATGTCGTCTACATAGAGTTCAGTAACTCTCTTTTGACAAACGTCACAACATAGTTAAACTGCCCCCGCACAATCTTTTTTTATTTTTTTTTAATCTTCTCCTCAATATTCTAGTGTAACTATTGTTATGAAAATATTAGCTTTCACGTTGGAAGCTAAAATGTTAAGGTTCCGCAAACGGGCTCGAAAAGAATAAGATGTAGAGATACGAAATTACGAATGTTAGAGGAGAGCGCTAACATTTACAGCGACAAAATCGATCCGAAAATTGCGAAAATGTTTAATAAAAAACGTCTTGTTTAAAATAGAGCAAAAATCTCGCGGGCATTGTCTTTAAGAGCGTTTAACCAGCCAGCGGACGAAAATCCACATTTCGTCGAAAGTTGTTCTTACGATCGTGCAGGGCGGTTACAATGAGAAAGATTAATTATTCTCCGTACCAGCTTTTTAAAATTATAACTCAATATCGAATTTATTTCAATTCAAATTAGCTTTAATTTATACCTTCATCCAAAAATGCTGAAAGGCGTGATGATAAAACTATTAAAATAATGTACTTTTTGTAGTTATTTTTTGATTATAAGTATTTATCATTTTTCAATAATGTCTAAATTTAATAAGAATGTTAAAAAAATCTGAAATATATTAGTTTGTAAGTGCGCAAATAAATACACAAACGGACCAATTTTCGCCAAGAAACACATGTACGTACATATTTTTTAATGATTTTATTGAAACTAAAATTAAAACTCTAAAACATAAGTTTGCTAGATAATGTATTGATTTATTTTACTGCATGATTTTATTATTTGAAATGGGTATGCTATAATACAAAAACTTTTTTGAAAATTGAACAAATCTGCCAACGACCTATGGAATAACCTTATTATACTAAAAATTAAAAAATTTTCTCAAAATTTATTACATACGAATGCTAGATAAAAGAACAATCTTTTGAAATCCATTTATAATTTTTTGTGGAAAAGAGTCAATACGTCTAAAAACTTTTTTGAAAATGACGTATTTCCGGTTTTCTCTGGTAATGCCCTCGTGTAAATTTTTTCATACATGTATAACTTGTAAAATAACTGAAACAAATGTATTTATAATAATTTTTGGAGCATACTTTGCGATTTTTTTCTAGCGAGGGAATTTTATATAATTTTATATTATCTTCAAGAATAACATATATTTTATAAGAGGTTTAAATCTTAACGTGTTTAAGGGAGATAATAGGTAAGAAATCGGTATAAATCGCAGCAGCATCTCTGCGAGTCCCTCTAGCTCCAGGTATACTCGGAAGGTCTTACGATGACTGCGTCTGCAGATGCTGGATGTGGTTAAATCCAGCAGAAATAATGCGCTCCCATGGTACTCCGCTGCTGATCCAGGATTTTAATGAATTTCCTGATGGTCTTCAATAATGGATGCCGCTGATGGGCGAGCAATTTAACAATCTTCACATGTTGTAAAACAATGGCGAACTATGACTACGTGATTACGTCGACCCGCCACGGGGACGGTGGTCGAGGTCACCTGTGGTTGCTCAAACAATGAGGAGTTCAAGGTCAGTCCTGCCTAGTGAACCCCTTTTGTGCAGATACTCAGTATCACCAACTGAGCATTCAATGCTACCAATATTAAATGTTCATTAACTTCACACTAAAAGTATCCATTCACAGAGATAATTCACTTGTTAAATTATCTTTATGTAACACTATAACTGTTTTATGGAGAACCTGAAAAAAAAATTAAATTACATGGGTAACCTTCGCCTTTCTTATCGTTGCAATGCCACTCAAAGAAAGAAAGTGTTTAATTATTTTTATTTAAGAGCTTTTGAATACACAATATTACCTTGTTCCCTCTCCCTCCACTCCCGCGTTTCCCTTCGACTTTCCCTGCCTTCCCCCTCACCCGCGTCCCCTCGTCCCGCGAACCCCATTCCACGTTCCCATCTTTCCCTCCCGCGTTACTCTTTAACCTTCCCCATCTTTCCCCTCCCTTGTTTATCCTACCGCGAACGCCCTATTCTTCGTTCCCCTCCCTCCACCAAGTTTCCCATCTCCTCCCTGCTTCCCTCTCTGCAGCTAAACTATATAAAATACACACACTTCGCACAGCTGTCCGTGTCAGATGCATGAATTTTCCAAATTTTTCCCCAGCTGTCATCTATCGCTACTATGTCTCCATTGCAATCATTCCCTCTGTTTCTCACTCGGCCCCCACCTCTCGGTCTCCCCTCCGCAACGAGGGAACGAGGAGGGGAGGGGATGTGGGAGAGGAAGGGGGAGCATGGGAAAGTTGACACAGGGGAATGATGACGAGGGGCGGAGGGAGGGATAGCACGTCTCGGAGGGCACCGGCAAAATGCACAACTTACCCATCTCTAGTACGTACCAGACGGAAAAACAAAGAAAATGTGCATCCGAAAGGACTTCAATCAACAGAATTAACACACAAACACTTTATCTGAGTGGCATTACAACGAATGCCGGGTTCTCGCATTTTTTTTAGTAAATAATTTGCACTGAAGGAACTTCAAATATTAAAAATAACCTGTGGTGGGGTAATACATGGCTTTTATAAAATGATTTATTATTACAAACAAGTGTTATTATATTAATAATATTCTTTAATCATTTCTGAAGGCAAGAGAGAATTTTTGAGTTCCATATTGCAATACAGATTGAATTAAAAAGAAATAGATATAAATACCACCTTAATAGTTTAAAATTGCCTGCCCACCTGATTAATTTACGCCCTAGGTAGACACCGTGTGAATTGTGTATACACATAAACACACAAACACCGTCGCCAGCACTGTCGCCACAATGTCACAATAATGTGTTTTATTTCACTGCTTAGAATTGTTTTTAAAATCTGTTTATGTTAAATTAATGTTACAGAAAACATTTCATTTACATCTGGTACTCTATCCTTTTACAACTTTCAGTTTAATTAAATATGTTTACATTGTTTATCTCTTGATAATTTGATTTATTGTAACCGCTGAACACACGCGGATGTCTTGTATTTATTTATTTATTTATTTATTTATTTATTTGTTGTTTACGCCTTGATGGCTTTTACATATAAAATAAATTGTACAGGAGCATTATAACAAGTATGCAGTATCATAAGTATATAGTACATAAAATGATAAACAGAGCTAGAAAGATATAAGTAGGCTTAACATAAATAGGTATCAGTATTCGAGTAATTGTTTACAAAGGAGTTCTATTTGGGCTCACGCTACATTAGATTCAATAATTATTGTCACAATATCACACAAAGTGTGATTCCAAATATGCTCGAAGCATACCGGTATTGCAGTGGTGTAAAACATTTTTAACAATAAATATAAAAGTAGGTAATTTTCTTTAATGTACGTATGTTTGTTATTATTATGAAAAAGAAAAAATAAAAGGTACACAGTAATTACATATATAAATAAGTAAGTAGGTACTATGAATGTAGTTATCATGAATGTAGTTACAGAGCAGTGGGTATTAAGTTTGTTACTTTTCACAATGTGAAACATTTAAGGATTTTTACGTTAGTTTGTTATTATCAGGAAAAAAATAAAATTAAAGGTACACAGCAATTACATATATGTATAAAGAAGTAAGTAGGTACTATAAAAGTAGTTACAGAGCAATGGGTATTAAATTTGTCACTGTTAACAATCTGGAACATTTAAGGATTTTTGCATCTGCATACATATATGCTTTTTGAAGGAAGCGAGGTTTTTATAAAAAAGTATATCGACAGAGCAAGTTTCATTTCCCACACGATGCAATCTCTGAAGACAAGAGTTAAACATAAAATTAGTGCGAGAAGCAACTACGTTAAATGGAGCATAGAGTCTGGTGTTGTAATTGTTAGGTACTTGATAATTTATCATGTTCACAAGTTCAGGGCTATCCAAATATCCGTTGATAATTTTAAATAATAATAAAACATCACAGATTTTTCTTCGCTGTGACAATTCGGGTAATTTAAGCAATTGCATTAAATAATTATAATTTAAATTTTCTATTGGAATTTTCAATTTGTAATTTATATGCCTTAAAAATTTATGTTGTACTCTTTCAATTTTGTGTGAATGAACATTGTATAATGGCGACCAGAGAGAGGAATTATACTCAAGAAGACTTCTGACCAGTGTTATATATAGCGTTTTGAGTGTATTAGTATGCATTAGATCTTTGGACGATCTTAACACAAAACCGAGACATTTAAGTGCTTTGTTCGTGATTGCATCAATGTGGGGGACGAATGTCATCTTGTTATCAAAAACGACACCCAGATCCTTTATTAATGTTACTATAGAAAGATTCACATTGTTAATGTGATATTGAAAGAGTATTGGATTTTTATTTCGAGAAAAACTTATAGATTGACATTTGTTAATGTTTAAAAATAAATCATTTATGTTACACCAATTATACAATCGATCCAAGTTGTTTTGCAATACAAGACAGTCCATTAAATTTCTTATAATAGTGTATATTTTCAAGTCATCAGCAAACAATAGGAAATGGATACCTTCAAATATTGAAACAATGTCATTGATAAATAGTAAAAAAAGAATAGGACCTAGATGAGAACCTTGGGGCACCCCACTTGAAGCTTCAATTACGTTTGACATATGGTTGGATAATTTAACGTATAGTTTTCTAGATGTTAAATAGGTCTCAAACCATTTTAGTAGATTTCCTTTTATCCCATATACTTTTAGTTTGTTTAATAAGATTTTTTGGGAAACTTTGTCGAATGCTTTGCTGAAATCTGTGTAAACTGCATCCGTTTGCAATTTTGAATTTAGATTGTCTGAAATATATTTTTCGTATATAATTAAATTTGTAAGTGTAGATCTTCCGGATATAAATCCATGTTGGTGGGGGGAAATGATTTTACGAGCCTGTAACATAAATTTTGATAGAACTACGGATTCAAACAATTTAGGTATCGCTGATTGTATGCAAATAGGTCTGTAGTTAGAAGCATCCGTTTTATCACCCTTTTTATAGATGGGACTAAGGAAACTGATCTTCCATTTTTGAGGGAAAAGGCCTGATGCTAATGATATATTGAATATATTGGTTAAATGACCTTTTAAGCTAGATACACAGTTTTTTAAATAAATTGTTGGTATGGTGTCTGGGCCAGCGGATTTCTGACTATCTAATAGTGTAATTTTACGCTGAACATCGATTTCATCAATAACAAGGTCATTGAAATCAATAGAAATATTTGAGTTGAATTGAGGTATTTGGTTATTAGATGAGTTTACATCATATACTTCGCCAAAGCATTCGGCAAATAAGTCAGTAATTCCTTGAGGTGTATCAGCAATTTTACCATTGTAGTATATGATAGACGGAATACCAGATTCATTACTATTAAGATTGTTTGCAAATTTGAATAAATTTTGAGGTTTATTTTGTAACGATTTCTCAATATTTTCCAGGTATTCTTTGTAACAAGAGATCGATATGTTTTTCACCCTTTTGCGTAAATTAGAAAAAAGTAGATAGTCATTTGGAGCTCGAGATATTTTGAATGTTTTATGTGCAAGTTTTTTTGACTGGATGGTACAAATTAGCTCTTTGCTAAACCATTTGGGGTAATTAGATGTCCTACATTTTGTAATAGGGACGTACAGTTCAATTGATTTGTTAATTATGCAGTAAAAAGATTCTATTATATCATTGATGTTATTACAATTACTAATGAAGTTCCAGTCTGATTTAGCGAGAAACTCGTTAATCTTAGGATAATCAGCTTTATAAAAATTTGATTTTTCTTTAAAAGACTCTAAATTTAAATTTTGTAGAGATATATGCTTAACAAAAAGTGGTGGGTGGTAGTTATCAATTGTTGAAACATTGTCATTTGCATGTTGTACACTTATATTGCTGGAATTGCTAAAAATTAAGTCTAATAGATTATTGTTGCAGTTATATATAAAGTTCACTTGTCTAAGATTTAGGAAACATGACATTTCTATAAGTTCACGAGAACCATTATTGGACATGGAATTTGTGCGAGTATTATTGTTGTTAATATCCCAATGAACAGTAGGTTGATTAAAATCACCTGTAAGGATAAATTTAGCGTCTGGATATTTTCGTCGCAATATTTCTACTTCTTGACAGTAACTGGTATATAGCTGGACATCAGATGAGGGTGGAATGTACGCACAACCAACTATAATTTTTTCACTTTTGTTTGTCACTAAAACAAATAGTTGTTCCACATTGATATTTGCACATTTGAGTTTTCTTGAGGTTAATTTAGTGTTAATAGAAATAAGACAGCCACCTCCTCTACTTTTGTTGCTAGTATTAGTATCGCGGTCCATTCGATAGGTGTTATGGGAGTGAAATCCTAACTCACCATTTTTAATATCTGGGGTCAACCATGTCTCAGTGAAGCAGTAAACATCATATTCTAAGGTCGGTAGTTTAATTCTTAAATTATTTAGTTTAGTTTTAAGTCCTCTTACATTTTGGTAATAAATGTTGAGAGATTTCAGGTTATGTGTCAGTTTTTTGGGGATAATTTGACAATTGTTGGGATGTTATTAATATATTTTATTGTGATGTCTTGTTCACCTGAAGATTGCCTATTTTTCAGTTCCGTTCTTAAATCATTTAACTGGTTCCTTTGCGCAATTGAAAGATCCGGGTACATACGTATGTTATTTTTTAGTGAGTGTTTTTTGCCGAGTAAGATTTTAGGCCATTTTGACTCGGGGAACTCAACCTTGATTGCCCTCGGTTTATTATTATCATTTTTACCGATTCTGTATATTTTTAGTTCGAGAGAACTTGTAGAGTTATCCAAGTCAGAAATGATTTTTTTAACGCTGGTGGTATCACTGTTCATAATATCTATTTGAGTTGATGCATCACTTTCAGGAATATTACAAATTATAATATTTTTTTCTCTATAATTTTGTTCATTGATCTCAGCAATTATTTCACAAACGTTTTTGGTTTGCAAGTGTGAGGGAATAGTAGTGGTTGTAATTGGAGGGTTATTTTTATAAACTGACAATTCACCTTCCAAGGTGGCCATTCTCGCTGCCATTTGGCCAATGGAGCTAAGTATATTATTTGTTTTAGGCATTATTTTAGAAATATGCTCTTTGGTAAATTTATTGTTAGGATCCATCACAATGCTAGTTAATGCATTAATGGCGTCTTTAGCCAAGGAAATATATGCTTGCGCATCCATAATTAGTTCTGATATTTTGTTAAAATAAATGAATAAAACAAATGAATAGTTGGTTGGACTTCCCTGGTTAGTGGCTTGCAGTTGCAGTCTAGTATAACATTCGCTAAGTTTGTAGTGGTGGACGGTCGCTGGTCGCTGGCGTGTAGAGTGCAAGGTACCTGAGCCAATGTTGAACAATAATTTTAAAAATGGATGATGTGAAGTTTGTTTGTTAAATTTAAGCGTGTTTATTGTTTGTTATCTTAGCACTCAGACTGTGGTGCTGTTGTGCAGCCACTTCAGATACTAGTTGATTAGAAAAAAGCACTAAAAAGAAATTTTAATCGGTGTTTTTTGTTATTTTACTTGGGATGAAAAAAAAAGTGCGTGCTCACTGTGTTTACTCAGAAAGAATCTATCAACGATTTATATTAGAATTTATATAGAATAATTTATGCGTGCTCACTGTGTTTACTCAGAAAGAATCTATCAACGATTTATATTAGAATTTATCAACGATTGTCGTGAGTCTCAATTGATAAATTACATTTAAAATAAAACAAAACTAAAAATATTCTCATAGCAAGCTTACATTATTTTGTGTAAATAAATTTTAAATTTTATGTATCGATTTTTGGCATTTTTATATATTTAGAAAAAGGAAATTATTTGGCACCATTCGTCCGACCGAATTCATCTAAATTAACTTGTAGAATATTGATTTAAATATTTATAGTTACGAGTATCTCCACAGTTTAGAAAATGTTGGTTAAGTCGCGTGCGCGTTAAAAAATTAAATTAAATCGGACCCCAGATGGAATCCTTGTGGAACACCAAATAAACAAAAAAGTTTGTATATATTTACCCTTAACACTGACTTTCAACGAAAGTTACGGATATTAAAATAAATTTTCAACACTGATTTGGATGCATCCCAAATTAATTAAGTTCCATGGTTTCGATGGTAGGAACTGAAAATGATTATTGATACAAATGCGGTTGTTTGAACATAAATATTTTTATTCAACTTACATTTCAATTTGAGAAATATGCATGGCTTATAATAAATAGCACCTAAATATAATATATCACATTAATCGGTTTTCTATCAATCATAACAACTTTCAACCGAATAAACTTAACTAGGTTAAAAAACAGAAGAAGGTAAGTAACAAGCTTTGATAAGAAAATAAATGAACTAAAAAGACCTTCAATGTAAAAAAAAAACTGTTTCATTATTCCGCGTGAACACTATTTGATGTTTGTTTTACATATTACTAACTAAAGGTTAAGTTCATAGATTGTAAAGTTGACAGCAGTGAAAAGATTTTATTTAAAATCTAGTATTTGTATCCAGATTGAGCGTTAAAAGATTGCTGGTTCTGTCCGAACCCAGATCCCAGGTTTGATCCCTTGCTGAACGATCCCTGGTTTGATCCCTGGTTAAATGATCCCTGGTGTGATCCCTGATTGTAAGATCCCTGATTAGAGCCCTGGTTGTACGATCCCTGGTTGGAGCCCTGGTTGTATGATCCCTGGTCGTAAGATCCGTGATTGCTGGCCTCTTCCCTCTGGTTGAGCTCGATGGACTTGAGGATGGCTTCTGGGATGGGGGGAGGGGTGGGAAGGTGGTCTCCCTGCGCGTGGAATCCATTCTCATCAGCCGTGTAGGTGACGGTGTACTGGTGGCCATCAGGGCCGGTGTAGGAATAGGAGCCCTGCACGGTCTCGGCTTCATGCTCGCTTCCAGCATCCTTCAGATATCCGGATTCCTGCGCTTGAATTCCATTTCCGGTTTCGTAGCTGTAACAAACAAAATTTAATGCGATTTATTGTGATTTATATTTTAAAATGTGCGTAGGCAAATGCATTGTTTGTTCAAGTAAAAGCGCGAGCTTGTTTTTTTCCGTCGCCATAGTTGTCAGTCGCTTTCAATTAGCCAATAAATAAAGAGGAGGTCTCCAAAATGAGTAGGAAAAATACATTTCGCACTCACTGGTTGTCAGTCGATGTCCTGAAAATCGATCGATCTCATACTCATACTCAAGAAGGTATCTTCCTTAACCCACAAATGAGAGTATCTCCCGTATTTCCATTATTTTCGCAAAATCAAAAGTAGGATGTGGTTGTCACAAAATGTTGCCGATTAATCATTCGTATAAATGAGTTTCGAATGTTATGAAATGGAAAACATTAAAATATATAAAAATCGGGCGCTAATAAATGTACTGCAGGCGAAAAAATTTCTGAATGTCATTTCACAGAGTCGCAGAATGCTGTGATTTGTGTCATCCTGAAATATTAAAGAATACACAAACAATGTTGCAATTTTTAAATAACTGATTCAAAACATTGAATTCAGACAATTTTGTCGCGAAACCCTTTGGTATTTTTTTATGAAAAAATGTAAGAAAATTTAATAAATATTTATTTAAAAATTAATTGATATCTTAGTTTTAACCACGTTTATTGTTCATAAAAAATAAAAAAGAATTATTTGTTCATTACCCCACATAAACATTAAATATCCACCCCGGTACACATGTTAACAGGGATAAACTAAGCGGGTTATTTAAATATATATTAAAAATATATTTAATTAAGTCGCTTCTGCCAAAATTTTATATTCTACACATCGAATCTTGAAGAAGGAAATAACAAGAGCTGGAGTGGTTATAAGGACGAGTGAGAGTTAGCGGAGATGGAGTTGGGAGTGAGGATAAAAGGAGTAGTGAAGGGATGTGATAAATTCGCATGTTTAATTTATTATACCGCCATACTATTTGAGTTCCTACATAGATTTCATAATGAAGTTTACATCAAATCATTAATTTTACAGGTCTTAAAATTGCAATAATTTGACACGGTGATTGCATGCCACTTAACATGGAGAAATGGTAGATAGAGGTCATGAAGTTCATAGTATAAATCCAATTTTATTTCTAAATTACTTGTAGTCGCTTGTTAAGAAAACATTCCAAATTTAGTTTTGACGCAGTAAAAAAAATACTATTTTAGTGAAAGAGAATACAACATTTTGCGCTGGAATGCAAGAATTCAAATAGTCCAAGAAATTCAAATTCAGGAACAGGTTTAAAAATACTTTATTACTCACTTGAAGTTGTAGCTACCATCTCCGTTGTTCTCATTCACGAATTTCAGGATGGGAACATCGTTTTCAGCTGTGCGGAAGTTGCCGCCCTGATGTCCGCCCCCTTGCGAGTACTGGCCACCCTGATGACCGCCCCCTTGCGAGTACTGGCCACCCTGATGACCGCCCCCTTGCGAGTACTGGCCGCCTTGGTGGCCGCCCTGTCCACCCCCACCCTGGTTGGGGGGGAGGTACTGGCTGTCCAGGCGTCCGCAGGAGGCCATGCCGAACAAGAAAGCTACAAGTACCTGCAAATAAGAAAAATTGTTTATAATATTAATATGAGCTCGAAACATCACTGTGATCAATGTCCATCAATGGAAGAAAGTGAAATTTTTGATTTGTATGTTTAAACAAATTTAATACATTC
This sequence comes from Limnephilus marmoratus, assembly GCA_917880885.1. NCBI lineage: Eukaryota > Metazoa > Arthropoda > Insecta > Trichoptera > Limnephilidae > Limnephilus > Limnephilus marmoratus. Next base: position 35,942,736 of record OU862920.1, on the reverse strand, counting down.
AGATTCAACAATTTTCTTTGTCGAACTTACGATTTTCATTTTGAGATAAAGTTGGTTGATCTTCTAATGAACACCAAGAAGAGTATGATACACATTGTAAATCAACTGGAGAATATATAGTTGGTCCCCTTCCATACTGTGAGATTCCTCACACCGTCAGCGGCGGGGGATTACCTTTCTCTATGGAAACAACGATGATTTTAATAATAATTCGGATGCTCTTCTTTCATATTTCAATTGCTCAAAGGATGAAACAAGGTGATCGAGTTTTTAAGGAATTTCATCAAATAATTATTCTACGTTCAATTATTTACGTCGCTACATCAGCAAAATCGTGTGGCGGTACAACACTTAAAAAAGGTGGAAATACGCGCCAAATAAACAAGATGAGTGGTTTTTAATTGAGCAACTGGTTCACTGAAAATTTATGTCTATACCTATATATGTGTGTATTGCCATCCATCAAGCATGTGCAGGAAACGTGCATACTACGGTTTGGTTATAGGCATACACTTTTCGTTTCGCTGCAAGGCTTGAATACGTGACGATTAGGATGTTTTTTGTAAAAAATATATTATTTTTTCACAATCTAGCTCTAGCACATTGATAATTGAAAATAATTGTTTATAATTGAACTATTAAACAATCGCCATTAAAAAATAAATATTGACATGGATATTTGAGTTTATTACGTTTTCTTTACCGCATTTTAAAACATTTTATTTGATTAATTAATTTAATAATTAATAATAATAATTAAATCATAAAAAAATTCAAGTTTGCTGCAAAAAAAACTAGCAACATTGCGTTTCGGTATACTGGCGCATGCACATGTCAGATTTGATTTGTGAAATGTAGTGTTTTTGTTAAGTTTTTTTTTTTTTTTTTTGATGGCAAATTCACTTTTGTATTAGTATAATTCCATACATATATTATTATTTCCGATACTTTCGACAGATTTGAAAAAGCGAGGTTATTTCGCATGAATAAACAACACTTCCATTAAAGTGATTATTTTTTTAATTACACAAATTCCTTATGCAAGTTTAAGTAAATTAAAATTCAAAATTGACTTTTATAACGCCTAACAATTAATCCAAAATGTTAGGTTTTTTGGTTTATTATCATAATAACTATTAAAATATCTAATTCTATGAACGAGGTAAAAAGCGTAGTGACAGTTTATTGCAATTGCATAAAATAAAAGGGCTTTTTTTTAAATTTTTTGATTTTTTTGATTAAAAATGTTTTTGGTTTGTCTTTTTTTAAAATTTCTTTATATTTAAAATAAAAATATTTCTTTTAATTATCAAAGTACGAGTATAATTCTATCTTGTTTCTGTAAGGGAACGTACCCATACTACGTGACCAACTTTTTGCAATTTTTAACCCCCCCCCCCCGGTGACCAAAAACCTAAGCCGCCGCCGCTCATTTGTACCAAGCGTGACATTTTGAAGACCCCCCCCCCCCCCCTAAACGTGTCACGTAGTATGGGTACATTCCCTAATGGTATTTGCTTTAACGACATCTTTAAAAATAAGAATTGTACTTGAAAGATGAGAAATTATTATAATGACAGGTAAACAACCCTCGTCAGCTGGATAAGCTGTGTATCTTTCCGTGAACTATATTTGTCAGTTTCTATTTCAGTAAGGTTTTCATATAAATGGTTGTTTATCAATTGTAGGCATAAAATAATTATGACGTTTTGTTAGTAAATAAATAAGATCACACTACTTCTAAAATGTACTTACGTAATTAATATTGATGCCTTTCTACCTACCATTTAAATAAAACAAATTGTTTTAAAATTTTCAGATAAAATAGGGCTAACTAACTAATTAAACCATTACGCCATTTCCCGTAGTGGTAGGCAGAGAGGACGGCAATTATTTTTTTCCTTGCTCACACTCCTTGCTTCATTCACGTAGGTTCTCTTCTGTTATTCTTCCACTTGACTTGGCACAAAAATATGTCAATAATCAACACTTAAATTATAAAAGAAGGACCTCATTCATTAAGCATTTTAATTTTTATTGCGTTTACAATCACAAAATTCTTTTTATACGTGTTAAATGAAATAAAAAAAAAATGATTGAAGTACGTAAATTTTTTTTTGATATTATGGTTATAAAAAGGATCAAAATTAACAACTACTTCTTGGAACAAACACTTGTCAATAATCAATACTTAAAGGAAGGACCTCATTAATTGAGTATTTTGCTGATGATGGCGGGTGACGTACGAGCCACGAACTCACCCAAAGTCAGCCGAACGAGAAGTTCCAAGAAGTAATTAACATGTGTATTGTTATTTTTTATAAATTTTGTTTGTTTTATAGAAGTAAGATAACAAAATATATTATTTTTTCACACACTTCAATTATTGTTTTTTTTTATTTTATTTATTTAATTTAACACGTGTTAACTGTCTGCATAAGTGTAAAAAATAAGCCAAAAAAAACCGAAACCGAAACTGATGCCGAAATTTACCGAAACCGAAACCGAAACCGAAACCGAACCTTCGGTCGGTCACTACTTTTTGTGCATGATTCTTTTGGTCATACCATGTCTCCAGAGGCGTCCCCGACTTCTTCTACCAATAACTGTTACGTCATATATTCCTTAACTACCTACACACTGCAAATTAACTAGCAATACTGCCATGGTTATTCCACGCATACGTCTCAGGGATCTTTTTACTAGAGCATCAGTCCTTGTCACCAGCATATCCTTGTTTTTACATATTATATTATCTACCTTCAGATAAAAAAACTAACTAACTAACCATCACGCCGTACCCCCGCAGGGGTAGGCAAAGAGGACGGACCGCCAAACAACTCGAACTTGGATCAAAACACTCCTTCCCTCGTTAACATTCATCGTCTCGTACATGCTCTTCCATTATCCGAACTCTTCACATGGCCCGACTCAAGTATCTGATTCACTTGGTCGTGCCATGTCTTCCTCGGGCGTCCCCGAATCCTTCTACCATTCACATTTGTGTCATATATTCTCCTTACACTCCTTTCCTCGTTCATTCGCTCCACATGCACAAAACCATCTGAGCGTCCTTTTCTTATTCTTTTTTTATTCATTAGCTTACATTACATTCTTCGCGGATCCCCACATTTCTCACACGATCGTACATGTTTTTACCACACATACGCCTCGGGGATCTCATTTCAATAATGAATAACTAGATAATGATAATAATAATAATTTGAGAGGCGGGTATGGGTACCTTAGTATGGTGACTTAGCAAAGGTACCCGGGTTCATGGAGTGAGGTTTGTCCAGATCTTGGCGGTGGATGTATCTGCGCACCAGTTGCGTGGCAGGCCGGATCGGGAGAGACTGGTTGAGGGAGACCTTGTGACCTCCCAATTAGGAAGGCTTTGAAAAAAATTATCAATATCACATTTTTTACTCCAAATAATGTCAGGATTCACTTGCGTACGGTACGTCTCTTAACAACCTGCATAAAGGGACCTGTTAATTTGATAAATCCAAAGACATCATATTCAATTCAATTAATGTTTCAGATTCTTTTAACATTATTAATTTTCTGTGTATCGAAATGTATAGGTACCTATATCTGTCTAATACCTACTTCCTGTCAGCACTTCAGGCCATATGTTTAATGTTAATGATATCTCTCAGATATACCTCTATAGCTTTCACACTTCCGCAAGTAGGTATTCTGGATAATAACGAACCTCCTTAGGTATATTAGCTTTTTATCAACACAGTGCAACTTTTGCACCAATAATTTATATCAGAAGTTTCTGCAGGTAAGTCGCACAATAATAAATACAGTTTGTTTATATACATAAATAATTTTATTAAATTAACATTTCATTTGGATGAGAAGGTATTTATGGCTTATTTTATATAGTACCTATTCATAATAATATATCACAATGCTCGGTCATTTTTAACACACCAACTTTCAAAGGAATGAACTTGAAGTATATAATAATACGGGTTAAGTTACTAGCCGAAACAAAATTTCCTGAAACTATAGCGTGCATTGAACGATGGGTTCAATGAAACTATAATCAGCAACCACAAGTCTAAAACGTACACAAAAAACGGCACTGGTAATATTTTTGCGTGAACACAATAGGATTTAAACCCCCACAACTGAAGGTTAAGTATATTGATTGTAAAGTTGGTTGTAGTTGAAATTATATCAGTGTAATCTAGTATTTGTATCCAGATTGGGCACTGAAAGATTGCTGGTTCTGTCTGAAACCTTGGTTAGATCCTTGGTTGTAAGATTTCTGGATTGATCCCTGGTTATACGATCCCTGGTTAGAGCCTTGATTGTATGATCCCTGGTTGGAGCCCTGGTTGTATGATCCCTGATCGTAAGATCCGTGGTTGCTGGCCTCCTCCCTCTGGTTGAGCTCGATGGACTTGAGGATAGCTTCTGGGATGGGGGGAGGGGTGGGGAGGTGGTCTCCCTGCGCGTGGAAGCCGTTCTCATCAGCCGTGTAGGTGACGGTGTACTGGTGGCCATCAGGGCCGGTGTAGGAGTAGGAGCCCTGAACGGTCTCTGCTTCATGCTCGCTTCCAGCATCCTTCAGGTATCCGGATTCCTGTGCTTGGATTCCATTTCCAGTTTCGTAGCTGTAAACAAACACAATCATTTTTAAAAAAGTGCGATGGGGTCTGCGCGCAAAAACAAATCTGCGAAACACAGCACTAATGGAGAAGTACGACAAGAAAGGGGCGGGTTGGAAGTTGGCAGTAAAGTACTGTGATTAATGCAGTCGAAATGAAAATCTAGTATCTTTCAACGGTGGTAATCTTCCGATCAGGCCCTCCATTGATAGGCTTGGTGTAACCCTAAGTGACAAGTTCAGATATGGGGGCTCCATCGAAGCCAGAATAAAGTTAGCCTCCCAAAAGATGGGCGTACTGTACAGGGCTCGCAAATACTTTAATAATACACAACTGCTAACCCTGTACAAATCACAAGTGCGACCCACGGTTGAATTTGGCAGCCACCTCTGGTCTGGAGCTCCAAAATTCCTGAAAAATACCCTCGGTCTGTACGAAAACAGGCGGTCCGCTTAATAGATTCTCCCATCTTAACAGACGGACTGCAATCTTTGGAGCACAGGCATCGGGTGGGAATGCTATCCTTGTTCTACCGGTATTACAATGGTAGATGCTCCGAGGAACTAGCGTCATTGATCCCTTCGGCACCAGTGCATGGTCGGGAAACACGCCAAACGCGTGCCCAACATTTGTACACGGTTGACATTTGTCACATGAGAACGGGTCGTTTCTTCGACTCGTTCTTGTGTTCAACAGCTCGGCTGTGGAATGATTTGCCGACCTCTGTGTTTCCTCCTTCCTACAACATGGGTCTCTTCAAGATCAATGTTCATTCCTTCCTCTCCTCAAAAAAAACCCTCCACACAGCATCCCAGATGACATAGGCCCTGAGGGAAATTATTTTCCTCAGGGCCTCCTGTGTGGAGTTAATGTAAAAATAATGCATTATTCGGCATGTCGAATAATGGAGGCAGTGCGTGGTGACATGAAAAACATGTTTTATCATATTTTTTGATAAATTTACGAATCGCTGTACGAATGTCTTCTCGCTTTCTTTTTCCGACATATTAGTTATTTGTTATTTGAAGCACGGTTTGACGGTTCTAGGCATGAATGGTTTCATCTGAATACTTGCGAAGTCTTCAAAGAACGCACAAAAATAAATGATTTAGAATTCGGAAATCCTCTTTGTCTTGCCCACCACATTACTTATGATGTTTTTATTCCAGACTATGGCTTTCAAAACCCTTCAATTTTTTCTTTACAAAGTCAGATAATTAGCGAAAAAATGTATATAAAATATAATGAAATAATTGTCGCTTGAACACAAAACATTATGCATATATCTTGAACACATATTCAAGGTAAAATTTTCAATTCAAGAAATAAATTAACTTACTTGAAGTTGTAACTGCCATCACCATTGTTCTCGTTCACGAACTTCAGAATGGGAACATCGTTTTCAGCTGTGCGGAAGTTACCTCCCTGATGACCGCCCCCTTGTGAGTACTGACCACCCTGATGACCGCCTCCTTGTGAGTACTGGCCACCCTGATGACCGCCCCCTTGTGAGTACTGGCCTCCCTGGTGGCCGCCTTGTCCACCCCCGCCCTGGTTGGGAGGGAGGTACTGGCTGTCGAGGCGTCCGCAGGAGGCCAAGCCAAAGAAGAGTGCTATGAGAACCTGAACACAAGATTTGTGTTATCTTTATGACATTGATAAACACATTTTTTACGACGGTATCGTCATATTGAAATAAACAAGGCTGGTAAATCCATGAAAACAGGGGTTCTTTTTTTATCGTCGGCTTCGCTTTGACCACTGTTAAGAGCGTTTAACCAGCCAGCGGACGAAAATCCACATTTCGTCGAAAGTTGTTCTTCCGATCGTGCAGGGCGGTTACAATGAGAAAGATTAATTATTCTCCGTACCAGCTTTTTTAAATTATAACTCAATATCGAATTTATTTCAATCCAAATTAGCTTTAATTTATACCTTCATCCAAAAATGCTGAAAGGCGTGATGATAAAACTATTAAAATAGTGCACTTTTTGTAGTTATTTTTTGATTATAAGTATTTATCATTTTTCAATAATGTCTAAATTTAATAAGAATGTTAAAAAAATCTGAAATACATTAGTTTGTAAGTGCGCAAATAAATACACAAATGGACCAATTTTCGTCAAGAAACACATGTACGTACATATTTTTTAATGATTTTATTGAAACTAAAATTAAAATTCTAAAACATACGTTTGCTAGATAATGTATTGATTTATTTTACTGCATGATTTTATTATTTGAAATGGGCGTGGTATTATACAAAAACTTTTTTGAAAATTGAACAAATCTGCCAGCGACCTATGGAATAACCTTATTATACTAAAAATTAAAAAATTTTCTCAAAATTTATTTCATACGAATGCTAGATAAAAGAACAATCTTTCGAAATCCATTTATAATTTTTTGTGGAAAAGAGTCAATACGTCTAAAAACTTTTTTGAAAATGACGTATTTCCGGCTTTCTCTGGTAATGCCCTCTTAACACTAAAATAAACTTGGCTTAATTTAGATGTATTCCTGTATAATAGTTACATCACAACAATTCACAAAATAAAGTGTAATGCTATTTGTATTTCGCGCAATACTTTCTATTGTTAGTTGGAAAAATATTATTATTTTACTAGAAAGTACTTAAGTTACAACGCCAAACAAAAATTCTTAAAAAAGCTTTAAGTTTTACTTACGATTTTCATTTTGAGATAATCTAGATGATCTTGTAATGAACACTGAGAGGAGTATGATAAGCATTGTAGATCAAGTGGAGAATATATAGTTGGTCCCCTTCCATGCTCTAAGATTCTCTCGCCGGGAGGTTACCTTTCTCAATGGAAACAGAGATGGTCTTAATACAAAATAATGTGTATGATCTTCAATAATAATTCACTTACCCAAAGGATCGAACAAGGTGATCGAGAAGTTCATCAAATTTATAAGCGAAATGGAAGGTGGCAGCTCTGTACTTTTTACATCAAAATTATACCAAATAAACAAGTTGACTGGTTTTTAATTGAGCAATTACAGTTGCATTGCATATTTATGAACTACATCTGAATTAAATCCATCAATAAGTAGGTGATGCGCAAGTTGCTTTTAATTGAAGCGAATGGATCTTGAACATTTTGCGTATATTTCATCTTCGTTCAGAAATCACAGTGTTATTTGACGTGCTAAATACTAATAAAGTCGTCATTTTCCAATGTTCGTATTTTTCCAATTTCTTGATTTTTCGCGCCATATAAAACCATTTAATATTTTGATTTAATCTTACGTTTTTAAATAGCTGTATTTTTTATTTTACAATTTGGCGTAGTGCGCCGCATGGGTGACCGGGGTTTAATTTATAAGATTCTTCCAAAAAACTTTTTTGAAGTAAAACTTCTTTACGCACGCTTGACTTGGGGAGTAAGCTGGTGATTGCGTGACGAGAGCGTTACGAAAACTGTGATTGGGCGAGGCGAACGGTCGGGCCTTTACGCACGCTTGCCTTGGGGAGTAAGCTGGTGAATGCGTGACGAGAGCGTTATGAAAAGTGTGATCGGGCGAGGCGAACGGTCGGGCGAGGCGAGCGGAAGTTGAGAGGGAGATAAAAGTTAGTGAAGTTTTACTTCAATAATTTGAAAATACTCTGTGACGTTATTTTTAAATAAAATGGAATAATTCTGCTTCAAATTATTTTTAATTGTTTTATATGACAACGTGATTAAAATGCATATACACGCATTAACCGGGAAAACATCATAGAGGTAATCTGGTAATCAAAAAATATTAAAAATCCTTCCAAGCAACATTCCAAATTTGAAGGATTTTTTTTGAGAGCTAAAATGAGGAAGTTATCATTATGGCAGGAAACTTTAACTTTATCGGAAGTTGCTTAAGCCTCTGGTGAGAGATGTTGCATTTCATTTTAACACGCTATGTTTTAACCTCCACAAAGTGAATATCTTTTATAATAATATATAAATGCTTACTTATATAAACATATATATTTTTCCCGTACCTACACACAACTGTAGCTTTTTATTATATCGTCTTAAAAATATATATTCATATAGATTCAAAATTAGGAATATGAAATGTTTACTGAAATACATGTAATTATTATTACGTCATCAATAGTTATATTTTTATTTCGTAAAAATAAATTTCTTAAAAAAACATACGTTGTACTTTTTAAAAAGTACATACGAAAATGAAGCGAATTTCTTTAAACGATACATCTACCCTCTTGCTAAAGATATAAAAAAAACAATGGCGTATAATTAAATTTGTTGATAACAATACCATATTCAAACGGCAATTTATGCGAATGATAAATTGAATAAATACATACTTAATAACAAGGATAGCGACACTAAATTTAATAAAAAAACTTGTGTTTATACATAAGTTCAATTGCAAGGATTGCAATTGCTTTTACATAGGTAAAACTTTCACAAATATTGAGGTAAGAGTAAAAGAACATCTTAGAGTTTTGGATGGCAATAGCGAATCTGAGTTTGCAGATCATTTATTAAGTAATGATCATGCATTTGATGTAGACTTAGAACTTAAAATTTTACATACGGGTTATAAGGCATCGAAGATAAATGGTTTTGAAATCTTAGGAATAAGGAAAAATGTTAATACCAATACAGATAAAAATAATAAGCAAAAAAAAAATTATGAACTCTCTTTTGAATATTTTTCCACTTAAGAGGGCATTACCAGAGAAAACCGGAAATACGTCATTTTCAAAAAAGTTTTTAGACGTATTGACTCTTTTCCACAAAAAATTATAAATGGATTTCGAAAGATTGTTCTTTTATCTAGCATTCGTATGTAATAAATTTTGAGAAATTTTTTTAATTTTTAGTATAATAAGGTTATTCCATAGGTCGTTGGCAGATTTGTTCAATTTTCAAAAAAGTTTTTGTATTTATACCACGCCCATTTCAAATAATAAAATCATGCAGTAAAATAAATCAATACATTATCTAGCAAACGTAAGTTTTTGGATTTTAATTTTAGTTTCAATAAAATCATTAAAAAATATGTACGTACATGTGTTTCTTGGCGAAAATTGGTCCGTTTGCGCATTTATTTGCGCACTTACAAACTAATATATTTCAGATTTTTTTAACATTCTTATTATATTTAGACATTATTGAAAAATGATAAATACTTATAATCAAAAAATAACTAGAAAAAGAACATTATTTTAATAGTTTTATCATCACTCCTTTCAGTTTTTTTGGATGAAGGTATAAATTAAAGCTAATTTGAATTGAAATAAATTCGATATTGAGTTATAATTTAAAAAAGCTGGTACGGAGAATAATTAATCTTTCTCATTGTAACCGCCCTGCACGATCGTAAGAACAACTTTTGACGAAATGTGGATTTTCGTCCGCTGGCTGGTTAAACGCTCTTAACCGGTCTTTCCCTTCTAATGATATTGTAATCCCAAAGAAGTATACTGAAGTTACAAATTATAATTTGTAACTTTTACTCATGATGATGTGAACATTGTTCATGTAACATGCAGAGTGTGTATACTGTGTATAAAATAAAGTGATGTGTACAAAGTTATTTGTCTTATAATAAAATAAATATTTTTAGTAACCACATATTTTTAAATAGCCTTCACCTTTATTTATTTTCACGTGTTATTTGGACACCTCTGTTATTTCTTGATTCTGTTGTTGGAATTTCTAAAAAGTTTGATTATAAATATTTAATTTAATTTATGTAATAATAATTTATGTACAAAAATACCTAGTAAATTGGCTTCTCCAACAGCCTATTATTATATTTTTGTCAATATTTATAAGGCTTCATTTTCAGTATATGTTGTGTCCTGTTTATGAAACCATAAGTTTTGAAATATGATGATTTTTTTTGGTAGTTAGTGGCGGTTCGTTTGTTTTTTTTTCATACCAAAATGACGCCACAAAGCACATTTGAAATTATTGAATAAGCTATAAGTTCTGTATTTTGTTAAGTTACCTTTGTATGTAATTGTGAAGGCTTTAGTAGTTTAATTTGCAGGCACGTACGCGCTTTTATAATCATACATATGCTGACCTTCCTCAACCATTTCAACAAAATTCATCCCACTTTCAGCGATGACTTTTATATATTAATATTTGCTTTAAATAGTGTAAAATAACATAAATTTTCCTACGTGACCGCTCTAATGAGTAATAGCGTTAATAATCTTAAAAAATTGGCAAAAAGCACTGCAAGGAACACTGCTCAAGCAGTCTTCACCTAAGCAATATTTATATATTTTTTATTACTTCTGATTCGGCAGTTCCCGATGCTGCCAATCGATCCGATAAAATAAAAATATCTTTGTATGTGATATACCTTTGAAGAAGAAAATACTAATAAATCTAAACGATACATGAAATTTGTAGAGGATGATTTTGTGAATTCTAAATTTGAAATACGAGATCGACAAAAATGACAGAAAAAATATAGATCCCAATGGGTGTTCCGGTAAGACAATAGATAGATCCTGGATTCGAGTCACTGTGGCGACCGTTACCTTTTTAATTGACTGTGCCTTTTTCTGTTTAATTTTTCGTTCAGATATGTTAGTATTATCTTCTTCAATGATATTACTGTATATCACTATAATATGGTGTGTTTTCTACCTACTCAAAAGCATATAATCAATATGTAAAATTGTTGATTATTAAATGTGTGGTAAGAATTATCAACATAAATTACAATGTGATTAAGACGCAATATCTTCATGGGCAGATGAGAATAAACTTTTCTTTAATGTAAGCGCCCTAGAGGTGATTTTTCACAAAACGGCGCTATATAAATTATCCAATTATTATATCTAATATATAAAATTCTCGTGTCACGGTGTTTGTTACCATACTCCTCTGAAACGGCTGGACCAATTTTGATGAAAAATTGTTTGCTTATCTGGTAGGTCTGAGAATCGACCAACATCTTTTTTTCATTCCCCTAAAAGTAAAGGGTGTTCCACTCCGAAGAAAATTATTTTCCCCATACATTTTGTATGGAAAGAATTCTCCTATTTTGAAAGAACTGCAGCAATATTGTAAGGGGTATAATATTGAACTGTGAACCGGGGGAGAGGGGGGGAGGGGGGAGGGGGGAAAGGAACTCAGGAAGGGGGGTTAGCGGGACGGGGGAAGGGGAGAAGTGGAGTGGGGAGAGGGAGAGGGTACGCGAGAGGGGAAAGGATACGCAGGGAGAAACAATTTAGATCAATTCAGCTAATAAGTTGACAACAGTTTTTGATTCTGAGGCGGTACGAAGTTCGCCGGATCAGCTAGTACTATTTTTTTTTATTTTTTTTATTTATTTATTTATTTTTTTTTTTTTTTTTATTTTATTTTTTTTTTTTTTTGAAATTGCTCCGATTTATTTAATACTAGATAAAGTACCTAGCGTTGCCTGGGCTTTAGATCATGTCTGTAATTTTAGATCTGAATGTATTTAACTCATTCAGATCTAAAAGTAGTGTAACTAAACTTACCATTAGTGATTCTTCCTTTCTATCTATTGTTAAATTCAAATTTATGTTTAATTAAATTAAAGCAAATCGCTTTATAAATCACCTCTTAATCAAATTTATGTCATGAAGAAAAAATGTTTTTTAAAATGTGGTTTACTGTGTTCTATGCATTCAGTGTCATTGCACTTCAAAAAAATATTTGACAGTTAAATTGGTGTTGCCAGTCTACAAATTTAGTAGTTCAAGTTTTTATATTTTCTACTCTTTTTTTTATTTTTTTAAACCAATACATATAATATACAAAAAAACAAATATATATATATATGATATTGGTGGTAACAATACCTCCCTAATTGAGAAATTCTCGTGTTTAGGGAGGGAGCACTATCAGATTGACAGTACTATACATACTTGACAGTTGTTATACATAGAAAAAATATTAGTTGGCATTTTTGTTCAGAGTGGAAAATATAAGTTGGCACATCGTAATACATACCTAAAACTAGTTAATGGCAAAATGTTTTTTAAGTTTTTGTTTAAAAATTTCATAATTCCTTTCTGATTGTATTTCTTTAGGGAGTTCGTTAAAGGGTTTTATGGCTGAGTATGTGTAATGATGTTGGGCTGTTGTTGCGTTAAGTTTAGGGATTATTATTTGTCCTAAGGTTCTCGGTCTGGTGCTAAATGACTTTGTTGTTAGTTTATCTTTGTGGATTTGAAGTAATGCAGTTTTTTGATAAATTTTATTTAGTGGTAATACTTTGAATTCATCGAATAATTTTTGGGTTGAATAGTCTAATTGTTTCTTTAAAATAATTTTGATGAGTCTTCTAAGTACTATTTCAAGTGGGGTTAAGTTGGTTATATATTATTATTATATTATTTTAAAAAAATGTGTCACTATGACGTACACGCGTTCCAAAAACCCGATTAAATTTGATTATAAACTAAATGATGAAATATTGTCATCAGTGAAATCCATAATGGACCTCGGGGTTACATTTGATCCCAAACTTACTTTTTCAGATCATATAGTGGAGTTGCAGTTGACATCACCGTGTTTCAAACTTCTTGGATTTGTGGTAAGAATAAGTTAACAATTTTCCAAGCCCAAAGCAATGACATCGATGTTCAACTACTAAATTAGAATAAGCTTCTGATGGTTGGGCCCCATACCAGCAAAAATATGTAGATTTATTGGAACAAATTAAAAAAAAGTTTCTAAGGTATCTTTATATGTGAATACCCGCAATTTATGCATCACCGCCGATTTGCTCTCTGAAACTCGCTACGATAGTCTTCAATCTAGAAGGAATGGGACCCTTACAGTAATACCTTTTAAAAATATAAACTATTACATTGACAGCCCATACCTCTTGGAATGCTATAAATGGTTCGTACCGAACAACTACCGTTTGTCAACTACTTGGGTTGTCACCACGACTTACTCTGTACTCCACACGGCCGAACAGACGTTCTGGCCCAGCATAGCATGACAAGGTGCTGCCAAATGATATATCTAGGTCTCTTGACATTTTCAACATTGGCCTTGAAGGTTTCAAGAGTCATTTTAGACAAGAACTCTAAAATATATATATAATTGTAAAATTTCTCGTTTAACGTTTTGTATATATTATGTGTATTATAATAGGATTATATTAATCTGTAAAGCACAAAAAAAATAATACTTAAGTGTGTGTGCATTTTTACCCAATTTTTATTAATATTGCTTTTCTGCCCTTTATACGATGGCTAAAATAGTGTTTGCTTTTTACGAATTATATGCATATTTCAAGATTTGATTAATTAATAATTACAACGCCAAAGATTATAGTGCTCGTCAGGTTATCACTAGAACGGTACTGCATAATAAGTAGGCATAATTTACAATAAAGGCAATTATATTTTTAATTGTTATTTTACTAGTGTCTTAATACAAGAGCAGTAAAAATAAAAATATTGTTTATTTTAAAATTTAAGCAAGCACAAATAGAATTTGTTACAAGCCTTGGCTAAGTTCATCATCTCATTTTTTAAATTAGGAAATATGTATTTTCCGTGAAAATTTTCAAGGAACGCAGTAAAGGCAGTTTAGGGCTAGTTAACCGCTAGGTAGTGTAGTTTAAGGTACATTTACGGTGCGCCGAAAAAGTAGGAGTACTTCAAACATCGACAATAGCAAACGCAATATTTTGGTATTTAGCAAACAAATAAGAAAGCAAAGTAGCAAGTAAGTACGGTATGTATACGAAGGAAACTTGTTGATAATGGATCTAGCAGAACGATCCTGGCGGATATTTGACAATTAATATAAGCAATGGGAGATAAAATTTTGCAAAGATGGACCAAAGCATTTGAACTAGTAAAAATATGTTTAGTAGATCAATAAACAACACATAACTCTATTTTACGCAGTACATACATATAAAGTCCAGGAGAATATTCATATTAATCCAAATAAACACAGAATTCAGTTGCATTTTGCGGGCAATAGAAATTAAAAACAAAAAATACAATTTTTATAGGGACATAAATAATTTTATTAAATTAAAACATAAACTAAGTATATCTCATTTGGATGCATTCTTATGGCTAATCGATCATAATAATTGAAACTAATTCATAACATGTCGGTAATCAAAACAATTAAATAACTACAAAAAAATTTATACATTAAGGCAAAGTTGTATAATATTGCACGATAAAAGAACAATCCAAAGAGTGACAACGAGTTCTTTAATCTACTAATTTACGCGTATACGCGGAATGGTAATGAAATGTTCATAGGTTTATTTGACTGTAGTAGCTTAGAGGTAAATAAAATAAAGGCATTATGACAAACGAATTAGTATTTGTATCCAGATTGGGAGTTGAAGGATTGCTGGTTTGATCTGAAGCCAGATCCCTGGTTGGATCCCTGGTGGTTGTAAGCTCCTTCGTTGTAAGATCCAGAGTCGTAGGATCCGTGAGCTTCCTCCCTCTGGTTAAGCTCAATTGATCGGAGGATGGCTTCTGGGATGGGGGGAGGGGTGGGGAGGTGGTCTCCCTGCGCGTGGAAACCATTCTCATCAGCCGTGTAGGTTACGGTGTATTGGTGGCCGTCAGGGCCGGTGTAAGAATAAGATCCTTGTACGGCCTGTCCCTCATGGGCACTTCCGGCGTCCTTCAGATATCCGGCTTCCTGTACTTGGATTCCATTTCCGGTCTCGTAGCTGAAAGAAACAAATCGTTACAGCATTTTGGATTTACGAAAAGACGAATCCGCTCGTTTAAATGTAAATTTCTTGGACTACCTGAATACCTAAAGGGATTAAATTGGTGGCATTTAAATAATGTCATCGAAGAATTTAAGCAACGAAAGCGAGGTGTTGATATGGAAGGCTAATGTTTTTTCACTTTGTCTAGTTAGAATATCGCCCTTCTATGTTTAATGCAAGGGGTCATAATTCATAATACAACTATTTAATAATGGTAACAGTACGCGTTGAATTGAATTGTTCGATATTCTCTTTATAATTATTATTAAATTTATAATAATTGCCGCTGGCATATGAAAAACACGTGATATCGCAAAAGAAATAAATTTTAGAATCGCATCACAAAATAAGACAGATAACTAACAAAAATATGACAATTATAATTAAATAAAAATAATCTTACTTGTAGTTGTAACTGCCATCTCCGTTGTTCTCGTTAGCGAACTTCAGAATGGGAACATCATTTTCAGCTGTGCGGAAGTTGCTACCTTGATGGCCGCCCTGGTACTGCCCGCTCTGATATCCGCCCTGACCACCATGTCCACCCTGGTTAGGAGGAAGGTACTGGCTGTCCAGACGACCACATGAGGCCATGCCGAAAAAGAGTGCTACAAGTACCTGAGAAGGGATGACGAGTGATAAATACAATGGAATTTTGAGAAATAGAAATATTAAAGTCAAACATGTTTATTAACAGATCCACACTAATTACAAAGCACCACCATATTCGAGAGGATTACTGAGAGGGGAAGATACTCCCAGTATCGCCTTGGTGTAAGACAATCATTAAGGATTGAAACGTTGCTCGAAATGTATTTGGTGATCAAATCTTTAACCGTATTTGGTGATCAAATCTTTAACCGTATTTAGTGATAAAATCTGAATAACCAGGTACATCCTAATCTTCCTCTCCCATCCCCACTATCTTTAGCCGCACAACATACCCCAATTAGGGATACCATAGTCTCTCTGGCTACAAAAAATACAATAAGTTCACAGAATTTAATAAAATTTTAATTTGGATATGATTTTAGATTTTCACGGCCAAAAGTATTTTTGTTATTTGTTTTTTGGGTGTTATGCCGTGTTGCGCTACCTCCTCCTTTAGCCAACGTTTCGGACAGCGTTACATCCATCCATCAAGTTACGTCCACCATCAGGGCAGATCAGGACACTTCTGGACACATCTGCCCTGATGATGGACACTGTAACGCTGTCCGAAACGTTGGCTAAAGGAGGAGGTAGCGCAACACGGCATAACACCCCAAAAACAAATAACAAAAAAATTAACTTTATTTAAATTTAAAATTAACAAAATGTATTTGTGTATTACTGAAAAAACGAAGTTTTGTACTTTCCGTGTAAAGAATTAGTTTTATGTTTGAAATTATGTTTTCCTCTCGTAAACAACAACAGAAAAGATAAAAAGGTTTGTAGTATTTTGGTTCACTTTTAATTCACATCAAGTTCTCGAAAGCAAACAAATGGACAATAGACGTTATTGATATCCAATAATTTTTCGCTCTTACGATTTTCATTTTAACAAATTGTTTAGAGATGACTGTGTGGTTGATTTGATGCACAACTGGAGTATGATACGCATTGTGGATCAACTGGCGAAATATATAGTTCTGCCCCTTCCATGTCTCGTGGGATCCCTCGCGATGGGAGGTTGCCTTTCCCAATAAAAAAAGAGACCATCTCAATAATCTAGATCCTAAAAATGCTGAGCCGTCTCTTGTTATGTAGGTACTATGTAGGGAAGACAAGCAAGGTGATCGAGTTTTGCACGAACCATACGATTCCCCTTTAATAGATGAGCCGATAATTAAACCAAACACCAAGGGAAATACTTTAATCAAATAATAAGGTTAAACCGCAAGTGAATGGGATCCCACTATACTCTTTTTCCCATGTAAAACTAACCGCCGATGAGTACCTACATAATATTTAAATGGGTTTAATTAAGCATTCGAAATGTTTGTCGTGATTTTATCACAATGAGAAATATGAATAATCGAGACAGTATTTCATTCGTGGTTGAGAATTATTGTGAACACCTACGGCGTAAAGGATTGTTTAGAATTTCAAGCTTATTTTTTTCTCATGTAGATAGATGCATCTTTTAATTTTAACAACTCATTTAATGGTACTAATCACTAAACCAAACTATTTTAATTTATAATAAACACAATTAAATAATATAATGAATAAAAAATCACTTTGTTTAAACCACTATTTTTAAAATATATATATAATATAGATATAGTAACATATCCCGATGAAGACAACATTGTTGTCGAAACATGTTGATTTGTTTTAAAAATAGTGGTTTAAACAAAGTGATTTTTTATTCATTATATGAAAAATGATACCACAAAGTTATTTTGCAAAGTTCGAAGAAACAATTAAATAACTTTGTTTCCATTCCGCTTTATTATTTCTTAAACCAACCGGTTTCGGTTCGTCCTGAATCTTCCTCAGGGGTGAATAAAAATATACATAGAGTGTATTTTTATTCACCCCTGAAGAAGGTTCAGGACGAACCGAAACCGGTTGGATTAAGAAATAATAAAGTGGAATTGAAACAAAGTTGAAGAAGAGACGTCTGTTCTGAAACCGGTCGGATTTACGCATTATATAAGTGGTTTATACAAAGTTGAATTGTTTCATTTTTCTATAATGGATAACCACAAAGTCATAGCTATATTTAAAAATATGAAACAAAGTTATTTAATTGTGTTTATTATAATTATGTATTCCCATATATGTAGTGTTTGCTACAAGTGAAGATATTTTAATTTATTTGTGAAAATTGCACAACTCTTCGCATCAGGTGGATATCTGACATCTCCAATTGGAATGTTTTCAGGCTGAAAGGAGTGGCGTAAATAGTAGTTACTTGATTAAATTGATTTAAAAATTTGGCACCTGCGTATGGAACAAGATATACATATATTCAAGGCATCGTATCTTGTTTTAATTGGGTTAGCAAAAGAATATTTCAAAGTTTTTTTCTTGTGAAATAAAGGTTCGCATTGAAAACGTTTTTTATCCATAATATCCAGGCAAAATGCTGAGAAGCCTTGTTTTACCGTCTACTTCGAATAGCAGACAACATGTGTACTTTTATAAATGTAAACTATGCAAAAACAATAATGCCCGAAATTAACGAGACTATTATTTTTGTTGGTCTGTGAAACTGTACTATTTTTAAAAGGGAAAAGTTGTGAGGTTTCGAAAGGATGTTGAGAGGGAGTAAAGCGGAATTTTTTTTATTCGGAACGCTCTAACAACTCTCAAATAATATAACAATTAAAAATATGATGATTTATAGATATATTACTACTAGATAATCTTATCGTGTAACATTTTTGTAGTCTTTTCAATTTTCATATTATTTGAAGATTATTTATATTCATCTTTATCTTCATCTTCACTAAGTACAAAATGAAGTCGCTTTCGCTGTATGAGCGCTTAGATCTTTTAAACTACGCAAAGGATTTTCATGCGGTTTTCACCAATAGATAGACTGATTCATTAGGAAGGTTTTAAGTTATATAATTTGTAAAGGTTTTGTGTAAATTGGTTAAAATACATAATATATCTGTGGCAGCGGGCAGCGGGCAGCGGGCTGACTAAAGAGCGGTGTGGATTTGATTTAACAGATGGCGTTGGTTATAATAAAGGTTTCGTTAGCCACAGAACGTGTGGCCGGGTCTGCTAGTAAACAATATAACAATAAAGCGCAAAGTTTCTATAAGGAAACATTAAATTAACCCTTCCTTGCCGGTGTTGTCAACTGATTTGACAAGTCTTTAATTATTTCAATATCGCTGTAAACATACTTACCAACGTTATAATTTTTTTATTCTTCATTAGTAATACATTTACATATTGAATTACAATATTTAAATACAAAATTATTTGTCGAACGCAACAGAAAAAAATGTTCACTGAAAAATAGGGAAATACTTGGTAAAACTGTATTATATATTTCAACGGAAGCAATCTTCCGAACAGGCCCTCCATTGATACGCTTGGTGTAACCCTAAGTGACCAGCTCAGGTATGGGGGCTCCATCGAAGCCAGAGTAAAGTTAGCCTCCCAAAAACTGGGCGTACTGTACAGGGCCCGCAGATACTTTAATAATACACAACTGCTAACCCTGTACAAATCACAAGTGCGACCCACGGTTGAATTTGGCAGCCACCTCTGGTCTGGAGCTCCAAAATTCCTGAAAAATACCCTCGGTCTGTACGAAAACGGGCGGTCCGCGTAATAGATTCTCCCATCTTAACAGACGGATTGCAATCTTTGGAGCACAGGCATCGGGTGGGAATGCTATCCTTGTTCTACCGGTATTACAATGGTAGATGCTCCGAGGAACTAGCGTCATTGATCCCTTCGGCACCAGTGCATGGTCGGGAAACACGCCAAACGCGTGCCCAACATTTGTACACGGTTGACATTTGTCACATGAGAACGGGTCGTTTCTTCGACTCGTTCTTGTGTTCAACAGCTCGGCTGTGGAATGATTTGCCGGCCTCTGTGTTTCCTCCTTCCTACAACATGGGTCTCTTCAAGACCAATGTTCATTCCTTCCTCTCCTCAAAAAGACCCTCCACACAGCATCCCAGATGACATAGGCCCTGAGGGAAATTATTTTCCTCAGGGCCTCCTGT
Organism: Limnephilus marmoratus; assembly: GCA_917880885.1. NCBI lineage: Eukaryota > Metazoa > Arthropoda > Insecta > Trichoptera > Limnephilidae > Limnephilus > Limnephilus marmoratus. Next base: position 35,922,683 of record OU862920.1, on the reverse strand, counting down.
GTGGAGTTAATGTAAAAAAAATATATATATATATATTTGACCGGTCAGTGGATGAGTTTGTATCAGGTTTTGGTCCCATCCGGATGTTTCGTGTTCGATTCCTTCCAGCAACATTTTCCGCTTACTGTGTGGGTAGTAGGAGATTTTTAAATATTGTCAGGTTATTCGTAACCCGGGAAGGTTGGTCTTTCTTTAAAAAAAATATGTGCGTGAGTTGAACTTGCCAAATGGTGCTTTAGTGAGCCGGAGGGGTACGGAGTTTCGCTCGCCATGCCAGGATGCTCAGTTGTCTGTAGTAGCCGGTGATCTGCCGGCTGTAATATGAACTAAAGTAAACCATTCATTTTTCTCCACCTTAAAATCATAAAATGATTCATTGAGTGTATGAAGGCATCATAAGGATGCAATATTCCTGTATAAATTAGTTAACAATAATATTCAATGCCCAGAGTTGCTAAATAAAATTCAATTTAATGTACCTGCGCGTACAACACGCACTTCTGTCCTGTTCAGGGTTGATCAATGCAAGACAAATTGTAAGCAAAATTCTTGTCTGAACAGACTATGCAATAGTTACAATAGCATATTATCCAAGGTGGATATTTTCAATTCCGAACCTACCAAATATAAGGGGTACATAAAAGAGTATTTCTCTGATGTTTCATGAATATGTTATGTGTCTATGTTTCTATCGTTTATCTTTAATTCTGTTATGATTTGATTTATTTGTACAATCTGGCTTCTTATGGTTACCAATATATTGATATTTTATGTTTTATGTAAATTTTAGTTTTATATACTTAATCTTTTGTTTTATAAAATTTTGATCTCATACTGCTTTATTTTAAATTTATTATTTAATTTTTTTATTATGCTGTTAATCAGAGGTAAAGTCACATGGAGGAAATCCATAATTGGTTTTATTTTGGCTATACAAACGCGTACAAACTGGAAAAATGTAAACTGTCGATTTCCCGAAAATAAATAAAATAAAATTTTTTTTTAAAAAAATGACAAAATTCTCCCTTTACTAATAAAAGTATTTTAAATTTTACACAACCGATAAGTAACAACACGTTATTAGTAAGGTCCTTAACGTGAATCGTGTGTACACAACACCTGAGTTAGAGGGATTTTCTAGTACCGAATGAGAAGGTTAACATTAAAATTAACTTTTAAAATAATTAATTTAAGCGGATTGTTTCATAGAATTTGAACAATCCGTCAAATTTCAAATTCAAGTTCTGTGAAAATTCTATTCAAACTGTTATTATTTCATCACACGCTCGTTGTTTCAGAGTACTTTGATAACAAAAAAAAACTTGAATAGGACTTTCATAGAACTTTAATATAAATTTTGAAATTAGATGAATTGTTTAAATTCTGTGAAACAACATGTCTTTATAGTTTTATAAACCATTGTTCGTAAATTGGGATGCTATTTAAACAATGGAAATTACACAAAGGTAGGTTGTTACAGACAAAGACCTTTCAAATGACTATCACGATCGTCCATTTACTCATCAAAAAAATGTTAGTCACTTAATTTGATGTTTTACTTATTGAATAATATTAAATATTATGGATCCTTTAATTGAATGAACCAGTTCATATTTGGTATGTTGTTATTCCATCTGAAAATCTTGTTTCATCTTCCAAAGGTCCTCGATAAAATGATTTTTTCTCCATTGTTAATTTTAGAATGTAAGATTCAATCTTCTAAGATATAATAAAACGCAGGTACATCCCGTTTATTACACGAAATGCCAAGCTGATTTTTAGCTTTATTGATCTCTACTCTTTATGGTTTACGCAATCCAAATAAATCTACCAGTCCTTTGCGGAAGAAACGCAAAGAGAATAGAATTATTGCAAAATTTATCTCTTAATGTGAAAAAAATGTACAATGAATATTCGACCAAGAAACATTAAAAACATTTCTAAGATTTTCACAATAACTTTTAGAGAGAATTATAAGTCACAATACATTCTAATATCGATTAACACTAAGAAAATCTGCCTTTTTTATATCAACTGATCGAGGAATAAAATCCCTCAGGGCGTGTTTTGTATCTTTGGATATTCCTCGTGAAAGATCTTTTTATAGATAGGAAGGAGAGGAAGTTATGGGAGTATGAGAGATGGTTAGGAATCTGGGAGTCAATGTTTCCAGGAGTGACGGACGTGTGAATCCATCCCTCCCACTGCGGTGCAAGGAGATGGGCTGAGAGAGTTCGGCTGGAAAGGTTTAGGTTAGGTCTCCCTTAATCGCTGGGCAAATAAATTTTCCTAATACTTAGACAAAACTGCCTCCATGAATCCTCTAATAGCACACCGTGCTAAGTCGAACCATTTGGGTTAACTTATATCAGGGGCATTGATTAACCAACAAATTACATGGTAATTTAATACTCTTTTTATGTCCTTAATAATAATTTAAAGTAAAAATTAATATTAAAATGGTGCTCCAATGTTCTCTCCAATCTTAGGGAGATCCTTAATTTTATGAAAATATCTAATAAAAAATATGTGTTTGTATCCAATTATTTATAAGTTTGGTGCACCGAGGAATTTATTCTAAAAAGAGCTTTGGTGTACCGTTGTACCGTAGGTGATAAAAGGATTGCGAAGCACTACTGTGATGACGAGACGTGCGGGACTAGCTTCTTCACATTCCGGAACAAAGAAAGTTATTATGAAATGTGATCGTGGGTGTGTGATGTCTCCTAAGAAAGACATTAATTTTTTTTATATGTTAATTAGAAGATTTTGCACCATATAACGTCACATGGTTGTTAAACAATTTTTAATCGATCTATTAATTGTACGAAAAACTTAAAATTCGCTTCTATATTCAGAATCAATATTTGTAGATCTATTTGAATGGGTTCTCTTTTTTACAGCAATGATACTTTTCATTAAGATTTGACGTTATTATATATATATATATTATTTGAGCTCACGTAATTAATGTATGCTCCCTAATGGGTTTCCTCGGCGCAATGTAGAATCTCTTGCTCAGATTGATAGTAATGTAAAATTGACACGAGAAAGCTTGCATTATTTCCATTGATTTTTTTAAAACTTAAAGTTTAAAAAAATCAAAGTGTGCAAATCACACGCGGTAGAAGTGAAACCTTCAGAAAACTAAAGTAGACAAGAGTGGGGGGAGGGGGGGCTACGAAGCACCGAAAAAGAGGAGACATTCTCTTGCAGGCTAAATCTTATGGATGTATGTGTGTGTTTTCTAAGTGTTTGTCTCTTATTGGTGTCGCGATTGTTCGTTTCATCGAATTACACTCCAATAATATTGTTTCTACATAAATCATAATGCAGAGAAAATTGTAATTGAAAGATTGTAAACCTTCGAAAATTAGATTTTGTGACCTAAAAAGAAGTTTTTAGTTACATTTAACCGTAGATTATCTGATAAAAATGTCTATTGGCATGGTTTTTCATTTAGCAGAAAAATAAATTTTATTTATCAAGCCATAAAAAACTATAAACAATCTTCTGAAAATAAAAAAAATAAAAAAAATAAAAAACTTCTGAATTAAGCGGTATCATAAAATTGAATAATTCAAAAAAAAAATTATAGTAAAAAGGAAATATTTAACACAAAACATATTTCAACATACGACCTAAGTAAGAATCGTGACTCCCTTATCAGGCAGTTGTCGTGGGACGGAATTTGACTCCAATGCATTTAAAACTAGTGTGTTATAATATAATAGCCTCAGTTGTCGGTTGTGAAGCTATTAAGTATTTCAAATTATAACAAAGCTAAAAAGCTTGAATGCTCTGCTCACAAATCGTTGTTGTGGTGATGAAAAGTTAGTTCATTGGCGGAAATAACCCCTATATCTTCGATTTGGTGAATCGAAATGTTATATCAATAAAATACGTCTTTCGTAATGCCTGCCGGTAAAATGATCGAGCATTTCCATGTGTTTAACATGAACTAATTTATACTCTAAATTGAATTTCAAAAGGTATTTTTAAAAGTATGCTATTTAAAAAATTATATGAAAACAACATAACTCTTGTTTCCCATGCTACCTACTATTTAGGATTATTCATAACAATTAAAAATATTTACAAAAAATCATTTAATTTTAGATAAGAGTTATTTCTTATTTTTAATCCGACGCATCTCCAAATATGACACGACTGAACCATTTGACCTCTCGCCCTATGTTTTATTTATTACATCTGAGTTGCGACAAGGCGAGCGAGTATTGTTTTCTTTTGAATGGTTCGGCGAAAAATCGTAATAGTTATTTTTTTGGGCCATTACTCATTTTTAAAGTACCTACGCCCAAAATGTTGGTCATTTCCGGGATACGATTGATTATTTTTGATTATCTAGGAACTAGGTGCCGAAAGATGTTGTATATAGTGCTTGGAGGGAGCGGGTTTATGGCATCATCATCTATTGAGAAATGTTCTTAGGTTTAACATGGAAAAGGGAATGTATGGCGAGCGATATGAATTTTGATTTTGGATAGAAATAACCTATGATGTAATGCCTATAAATATTCTCAAATAGACAAATATTTTCTGAATTGTAATATTTTAAGTAGGTGAAGTTAAGAGCATTCAGTATAATTTCAATAAACTGTGCTAATCTGTCATATGCTGACTGTTTGGTACGGACAAGAGGAAAATCACATTCAATGGGCAGTAGCTTCTTCAAGACCTTTATTCTTTAAAAACGGAGTCAGACAAGGGGGAAATATGTCTCCCACTCTATTTAATGTGAACATTAACGACCTCTTACAAAAGTTGAACGATTCGCTAATCGGTTGCCATAGCTGCCATATCTGACGGCCGGCGTAGTGTATCGGTAAGGCTCTTGACTCGCATTCCAAAGGTCGCGGGATCGAATCTCGGCGTGGCAAATATTTTTTATTTTTATTAATTTGTGTCATTTCATAATTTATTCATTTAAAATAATATGTAGTATATTTACGGTACGTTCCAGAGTGGAAGACACTCTCAGTATCGCGCTGGTGTAAGACCACCATTCAGAATTGAAACGTTGCTTGAAATGGCATTAGCCGTGTTTGGTGATCAGATCTGAATAGCCAGGTACTTCCCCACCTTCCTCTTCCCTATCTCCTTCCCTCCCCACTACCTACAGCCTCACAACATACCCGAATTGGGGATGCCATAGTCTCACTGTGTCTCTAGACGGGAGCAGCTGAGACTCTTGTGAGGTATCACTATAAAAAAAAAAATTTAAAAATCTGCGGACAAGGCAGTAATAACATTAATTACGCCGATGACATGGTACTGCTGGCATCTTCAATTAGAGCGATGAGACGACTTGTGCAAATATGTGAAGAATGCGCAAACTCTCATAACTTGTTGTACAATTCTAAAAATCACTTATCGTCGCTTTCAAACACAACAAGGAGTCATTAAATATACCTCCAATATATCTAGAATGAAACGAACTGCTTGTGGCCTCACAGGTTAAATATGTGGGACATATCCTAACCGAAGAAATGAAGGATATAGAAGATATGGAACAACAAAGAAGAGCAATTAACATACGGGCCCGAATGCTCCCGCCCTACCACTGTAGCGACGATATTAGAAAATTACTATTCAAGACATACTGCACTGCCCTGTATACATCTGAATTGTGGACGCAATACTCAGCAGCGCAATGGGACAAACCGAGGGTGTGCTACAATAATGCATACAGGCAACTTATGCAACTATGGAGGTCTTGCAGTGCCTTTACAATGTTCATCGAAGGGAGGGTGCATTAATTCCCAGCCTTACTTCGCCACCGACTAGCCAGCTTCTGGAGCTGGACACGCAAATCAACCAACATCATTGTCGTGGCTGCATCCGAGTGGCTCAGTTCCCCACCAAATGAGCAATGGATGTAGATAATGAGGCGACCTCCCTGATGGACGAACCTAAAATATCTTTTTATTTTTAATTCTGTTTAATTTAATTTTAATTTTATGCGTAATTTTAGAAGTGAAACTTCTATAGCACGGATGTGATTTGAATTTCGGATGGAAATGACGGTTAGTGCACCTGCGACGCGTCAACTGCGCTCATTGGCCGCTTTGATAATGATGTCACTTTTAAAGGCCTGTTGGTTGGGATATGAAACGAAAAATACATGAGGTCGGCGCTCATTGGTCGCTTTGATTATGACCTCATTTTTCAAGTATTGGTTATGATTGTTTTGGTAAAGTTTCGCTTCTACCGCGTGTAAACTGATCTCGTTTTTTTTGTTATTTTTGTGACGAACTTTACTTTCATTTTATTTTTTTAATTAGGTACCTACCTAATATATAATCATATTATATCTCTTTCCATTTTAGATTGTTTATGTAATATGGCAAACCGGAATTGCACTACTCTCCCAGTCCTACTGGAGTAAAAACTTAAATAAAAAATAAACAAATAATCAGTCAACACCATATTCTTCAATATTGATCTTATTAGAAAATTAATATCATAAGTCCTATTTTGTGTATCTTTGTACGGATTTTATTTCAAAGAAAGTTTACATCATGAAGCTAAACTATTTGGACGTTGCCTTTTTAACTTATTCAATGTTCCTTAAAAAAATATTTTCTTGCTTTCTTTTTATGACGTTTCGAATAACACATATCTTGGTAAGTAGATTTTTTTTCCATGGTTCTTATTTGGTTTACTTTTTAATCATTCGGAAAATGTTTACAAAAAGTGTCTACTGTCAAAATTACAAACCTGACTAAGGGAACAGTTCATACAAACAGACAGATGTTATATTATTTATTTATTTATTTATTTATTAATTTTCGGGAAATCGACAGTTTATATTTATTTCAGTTTGTACATAGTATTAAATAGCCAAAATAAAACCAATTACGGATTTCCTCCTTGTGGCTTTACTTCTACTGAGACAGCATAATAAGAATAAGTAAGTTAATTTTATAAAAAAGGAATATTAATCCAAAATTATATAAAACAAAAAAAATATATATATATATATATATACTCAAAACAATTTTTTTAATATAAAAATGAAAAATTACAAAACGAAAAATCTATCAATACATTGGTAGCCATGGAGAGAAGTTGTAAATATAAATCAAATCATAACAGAAATATAAACAATAAAAACATAACATTATTCAAGAACCATCAGAGAAATACTCTTTTATCGACCTTTTATATTCAGTAAGTTTGCAATTGAAAATGTCAACATTGGATAATACGCTATTATAACTATTGCATAGTCTGTTCAGGCAAGAATTCTGCTTACAGTTTGTCTTGCATTGATCCACCCTGAACAGGACAGAAGAGCGTGTTGAACGTGCAGGTACATTGAATTGAATTTTATTTAGCAACTCTGGGCATTGAATATTATTGTTGACTACTTTATACAAGAATAGTGCATCCATATGATGCCTTCGTACACTCAATGAATCAATTTTAAAGTGTGAAGCTGCCTCTGCATAGTTATTAAATCTTACAAACGACTTGTAACAAAGATATTTAAAGAATTTGTTTTGGATAGCCTCGATTTTGTTTATGTGGATTTTGTAAAATGGAGACCAAACAACTGATGCAAACTCCAAATGCAAATTATCTTAATATATAAAACAAAGTCGGGTTAGTTACTCTATTCATAACTCGAGATAAGTTATGAAGAAAATGAATATTTTCGTACATTTTGTATGGAACGAATTCTCATATTTTAAAAGAACTGCAACAATATTGTCATACGTATTATTAAACTGTGCGCGAATTCCAAGAAATTCAAAAACATCGTATGTCAATGCGCATGATTGCTTTGTTTTTGTTCTTAACCCGTCTAATCACAGGAGACCCAAGTTGTCCCAAAACATCATATGCCGTTATAATAACAGGAGACCCAGATTGTCCCAGAGCGACAGTGCATTATTAAAAGTTAGATATCTCTCTTCCTGTCATGCGAATATTTGTGATTTCTTTTATGTTAGAAACGGAATAAAATAATGCTTCTCATTGTCTCAGAATTATATGAGCTAGGTTTTTCAGATATTTTACAAATCCGATCAAAAGTGACGGTTTAATTTTTCTCCAATTTGTGACGTATCACACATTTAATTTTAAAATAAAATTGTATGAAAGTGATAAAAAGTGAGGTGACAGTTTTATTACAAATTTTATCTAGAAAAGGAGTCTGTATATTAAATTTTAAGTTTATTCTATTTTAATTACTTTAATTCGAATATTCGCTGGTATGCATTTTTTAGCCAATTTAAAGTTCCAATATTAAAATTTTAATATTTAGAAACAAAAAATGTTGATTTCTAATAAACACACCGGAAAGATTATTTTATCTAGATTTTAGAACAAATTTTGTTTTTGCAAAAGCGTTAAAAAAAACAATAAATAGGAACATTTAAAATGCATGGGAAGAACCAGGAATTTTGCGCGCAAACCTTGATAGGCAAAATTTGACAGAAAATTATTTTCTTATTATTCGAAGGGTTAATCATATAATGCTCCCCCTCTTTCTTACACACTAACAGCCTTACTAATAACAAAACGCCTTAACGAGCGGTCAGCTGCATATTTGTTGCTTGCGCGGTGATCTGCGTTTTTACATCTTGAATCTCACATAGATCTGCGCAGGCCCCGCGGCCATCTTGTTTTATAGACTTCGCGGTAAAACAATGTTTGACAATGTTCAGTTGTACTTGCAGTTAATTTTATGTTTTTGAAGATAATTTTCGTTTAAATGAACAATTCACTGTGATATTTGTGTAATTCAACATAATTACCAATGCTGGCGTTACTTTTTTTTCAGTTTTAGTCCTTTAAATAATGTTTTGTTGATTTTTTAGTTTCGTTAACGATAGGTTTTAGGTTATTTCTGAAATTTTATTTTTTTAATGACTTTTCTGCGTGAATTTAATAAAACTTCCATAAAAGTAATATTATTTAATAATGTAAAAGCCTCATGCACGTAAATATAATAAAAACAAATTCGAGAAATCGACGTATTAATTGCGTAAAAATGAATTCTAGATGTCAGATTTTTTCAGTTATTTTTTCGGAATTATTATTATATTTTTTAATCGTTTTCAATTGTATGAACGAGATAAAAAGTGAAGTGACATTTTTCTTCCAAATTCATAAAGCAAGAGGTGTGTATTTTTTAAATTTTGAATTTTCCAAAATTTTTCGATCATTTAATAGAATATGTTTACAGTCAGCTATTTTTTTTTAAATTTTTTCATGTTGAAACTTAAAATACTGCAATTTTCAAACACGATCGTATATTTCAGATACACAAATCTAAAAGGCAATTCTATCTAGTTTCAAAAAATACAAAAGCTAATAAATAAAAATACAAAGTACAAAAGAAAAACTTACATATAAATACAAAAGATTACCTACATAAAATAACCTAAATATAAAATGTTACAAACATATATAAAATAACTGAATGTTTAATAGATCTAATATTAAATTATGTACAAAATGTATTTATTAAAAACAATTGCAATATTTATAACGGAACCGAACAACTTATTAACGATTCCCCTCGAATACTAGGAACACGAATGTGTTTATTTATAGTGTAGGTTAAACATATCAGTGGACGATTTTAATACAACACCGAGACAATTAAGTGCTTTATTCCTTATTTACCAGGCAACTACTCAATATGGACAGAATCTCACTGATAGTCATAGGATTCATAGGCCCTAAAGAAAAAAAAAACAGGGTGTGCAATTCACACGCGGTAGAAGTGAAACCTTCAGAAAACTAGAGTAGACAAGCATGAGGAGGTGCGAAGCACCGCACAAAGATGATACCGATTATTCTGTATCTTTCTCTCGTAGGCTAAATTCTATAGATGTATGTGTTTGTCTCTTTTTAGTGTCGCTATTTTTCGATTCGTCGAGTTTCAAATCACAACCGTACTAAAGATTTCACTTCAAAAATCTTATTTCGCTATCTTTACTGAACGGCTTTGTCCATGATTTTAATTATTGCATGCATTAATTTGTAACAAGTGTTTTTAGAATTCACATGATGTAGTCAAACTTAGTGGCACAATGTGTTCTGATCTTCAGCAGATTTCAACACTAGTTTTCTTCTAAAAACAAAAAAAATGTGGAGCGAGCGGTGTCTCGCCGTAAAATAGATATCGTCATCTCGTTTGGAGAGGGTTCTACAGTCGAACAGATACCAAGTGCACTCCCAAAAACAGCAATACATACAAATCAACTAATCGATGTGATGCAAATCCATTAGCCGATACGAGTCCTTCAAAAAGGATACACTTTTGAAGCATATAAAACATCATCTTCAGCTAGTTTAGTAGGTCAGTACATAATACAGTAAAATTAGGTGACTTCGGATAAGCCGGGTGACATCTGATCAGACAGGCCGGTTGACTCCGGACATGTGCATTGTGCATGAAATTAGTTTGTTACATGCCCACGAGAAGAAAGGGTTAGCGGTTATCAGTTAGCAAATAGATGCGACGTCCGCGACCGATGCACGTGTGTTGTTAATTTATGGCCATTCTTCATAAGTTTGCTTAATAATTCACTATCGAGGTTTTAAAATTTAAAAGTGACATCGATTTATGAGATATGGAGTGGAAACATTTGTGAAAATCAGTATTATTATTCATCAATAAGATTCGTTATTTGAAATGAGGAACGACAGTTGAGATGGTATGGACACATACGACGGAGATCACCAGGCCACACAGAGAAACAGGCAATTTCTACGAAGTTTCATCGACAGTCATCTAGATGAAGACCAAAAAACTCTAGGATGACTCAATGCTGCAAAATATTACAGAGAAACGGCCTGGATGAAAGTGATACCCAGAACCTAAGAAGATATAACCAGAGAATGATAAGAGCCAACTTAAACCTAGGGAATGAGTTGGGATAGTGCATGGAAGAAGAAACAGGTTGGTTATTTGAAATGAAGATTTGATTATTTTAAGACACTTTTATATAAAGGTAGCATATCTGCAATTTAGCGTTATACTTAATAACTTTAAAAAAAAATCATATTTTGTAGGTTAACTTCGGGCGTGCCACAAAAGTACATAAAGATGATTGGAGTGAGACCTTATCGTTTTTTTTCTCCGAGAAATTTAGAAAAGACCTTGTCGAAATTATTCATTAGACGTGCGAGTGAAAATATTTTATACCTTAAAGCACAATACAGTATCGAATTATTGTTTTTTCCTTGTATTGATGACTTAAGGTAAATTAATAAATCACAAATAGGTAGTAACTAAAATTACACCGATCACCAAAAAAAGTAGGCGGCACTATTTCAATTTTGATGTATGAATAATAGTTAATAATAATAATATCTAGTGAAAAAATTATGGCTTGAAAAAAATATGTTCATACAGACCAATAAACGCTGATTCTGAATATATAATTTTTATTTCATAATATTAAGCGCAGAGTTTTAAAAAAAAATTTAAATTCCATTTTTAAACCTCTCGTCAAAACACAGCGTCAAGTTGGCATTACTTAAATGGTTAGTGGTGACGTCACTGCTAACTATTCACCTGGTGATAGCGTGTTGAAGTTGTATTATTTTATTGACCAGTATTGACATTTGAAATCTTACGCCACGTAAGATACGTACTCCATTCAACATTTCGTGTTTTTGGTTATTTTCATACTGTTAAAGAGATTTAGATAAATAATAGTTGTTGTGTTTATTGGAAACATTATTTAGTCTCTCAACAATTAAAACGATGATGGAAAAGGACTATATTTGAGGTTAAATATAGTCATAAATAGGTCATACTTGACATTTGGTTTACGATACATCGATCGTATTTTCGAATTGTTTTTAGTATCAAGGGCTTTTTATACAAGTTACACAATCGTAATGATCAGTGTCTTATAAATACCAGTGTTTCTGAATGTGTTCTACATAACACAATGTACAAAGTCACGCCTGAACACAAAATTCGATGGCTTACGATGTCATTTGTATTTGCAATGATTTATTGTTTTTATATTGCACTTTGGTAAAATACAATAAGTAGCGATGAGATGTGGACATTTTACCAATGTTTTTCTATATTAAAAGCAGTTAATCTTGAATAAAAAACGCCTCGACTTCTCACGCCTAAAGTCATCCTAAAGTCATTCCGCCATTGATTCTTCGATTCTATCATTCAAATTCAAAATGACAACTTAAGTAAATAAAACTATCGGTGGGTGATTTATCTGAGAAAGTAAATAATTTTCATACATTTATAAATGTGTTTAAAACATCAACTTTGAATCATGCCCCCCCTCCGTAACCCTATTTACTTGTGTCTATAAATCAATAAAAACATGAATACGGAATGCCAGTTGTCAGAAGTCATGACATCTGATGTCTACTACGGTTTACAGAGATAATTGCATGGCTGTCTTCTTCTTGTGGCTATGTTCTTAAGGTATCTGAATTATATTTTATTAATATAAATATTAATATTTTTTAATATAAATACATTAAAACAGTATTTTTTAGATTTTTCTCTCCGCAAGTTAAAAAAACCCACACGAAAAAATGTCCGAACTCACCTCATTCTACATATACCGGCAGTAACATTTCAATTCGGAATGGATTTCTTGTACCTGTGTAATAAAATCATATTTTAATCAATCTGATAATGGACAATGGGTGAGATTAGCCATCTTTCGTTATTGCTAATGTCATAATTATTATTCAATCACAAATCAAAGAGTAGTAGAAATAATGTTTTGCAATGCATTTTAATGGTTCCTCTGTAAATGCCAATGATTAATGTAGGATAATCTTATTATTATTGATTTGCACATAAATTACAACAACCATTATGTTTAGTAAAAGCATATTTCAATTGCCAATTCAATACAATACGGCTGGGAAAAAAAGAAAATCTTATGGTTTTTGCAAGTTAGGGATCACCAGAAGCGATCAAAAAAGAAATTAATGGATAAGGTAGCAATAATAAAAGTAACTTATTTATTTAGAAGGTATTTTTATCGCCCTGGTGAAAGACCATCATTCAGGATTGAAATTCTAAAATTTCTTGAACAATTTTAGGAGACCATTTCTGAATGGCCGCATAGATCTTTCATATCCTTCACATCCTCCCTATTTGGCATTTTCTTCCCTTCCCCACTCCCTCAAGCCTCACATTATACCCCCATTATAGCGGTGGCCATAATTTTACCGGTTCCAGAAAGTTGGGAGCAGTTTGGATTAATGTGCAGTATTCATATGAAAAAGAGAGTGAATGCACTAAAAAAAATGCCGATGGGCTGGTCTCATTGCATCAGTTGGATAGTGAACAAAAAAGAGACAAACTTCTTCAGTCAGTGATCTACAAAAGATGAAAAGAATAGGTCGGAAAATTCCGTGTAAATCAAGTAAGTACGGAGACCGAAAGCTTTGATACATGGTACCAGTGATTTTTAATACACTTAATACCAACTTAAAATTTGAGGAAAATAAGAAGTTTTGGGCCAAAACACCAAGCCGTGTATAACATATTAACAATCTATATCTTTAAATATCTATATACCTACCTAAAATAAAATTTTCAAATGCGCCTATCCCTAAATATGTCCTATCGTATTATGTAAGTCGAATTAGGGATTTACGTTTTATTATATAATATTAAGATATGATTTGGTTGAAAATGCAGACAAGCTGTCGTGTGACAAAGTAAATAAAAACACACTTTTTATTTTATTTATTTTTTATGGTTTTTATTTCTTGCTAGATCAATCCCGATGTGTTACAGAACTCATTTTAGGACAGGAGGAACATACAATTCATAGGTGGGTGGAAATAGTTACAATTTTACATATTTTTTTATTTTTTTTTATTAGTTTTTATATACATATACATGTAATATAATCATGAGTAATTACATTTTCAGGTTGCAAACGGATTAAACTCAAATCATTAAATACTAACATGCAACATTGATTATAAACAGTATAAACATATATATGTATACATATAATATATAACCTTTATGAGAGTGTAACTACTCGTGTGTAAAGGGAAGAGAAAAAAAAAAAAAAAAAAAAAAAATATATATATATATATTATATGAATTTCGGTATTAAAAATATAAGTTTCACATACAATATAGACGAAAAATAAAAGATAGGTTGAGTAGAACGAACGGCTATAGAAAACAATTAAAGAAAAAGGGAACAAGGTTTTACAAATATGGATGATTACATCTAAACGAAAAAGAAAAGAAGAGAAACAAGACAAGAAAATTACATAGTTTCATCCTTAAACGTACTTAAAAATATTCTTTTAAAGCATTACTCTGATTTTTTTATTTGCTGGATTCCCTTATACGTATCTGGAAGCGAATTATATAGTGTATAGGCAACGTAGTTCAAAGATTTTATCCTATATTTTGTGGTGTGTGTTTGAGGTATGCGGATTTTATTGCTATTTCGAGTATTGTGAGTGTGTAAAGTGGCGTGATGTTAGTGTGAGTTGATTGTTGGGTAATTTGTAGGATAGTGCTTGTGATTTCATGTTTAGGAAGGACTGTGACTGGAAGAATACCGGAAACTGAATAGATGTCTCTGACGTGGGTGTCCCATGGAAGTCCAAAAACATTTAATTTTTTACCCAGAATTCCTCTGGAAGGACGAGATACCTAAGAAAGTTGAGAGAAAATAGATTTTGGGTGCATAGGTCTAACAAAGTTGGCGGTGATAATAATAAAGTTTAGATACCTTATCATCCTCCTATGGTCTAAAGTCAGGCAGACCTTTCAGCAGAGGATATGATGTGATTGGCGGAGATGCAATGCAAATAATATATTTGTGCGGTGTGTTCGAACCAAATTAATTACACAGATTTAAATATTGCAGGACGTACTCATTAATCAATTTATTTGTATGTTTAATAATTTACAAAAGAAATTATATTTAAATGAAGACATATGCAAAACTTTAACCTTTTCCAGAAATAATCATCACTCTTTTTCGATTATTCAATAAATTTAGAAATAGTAAAAGAAAATCCGTGATCTTGGCATAATAATGGATGAGAAACTAGACTTCACGGCCCACTTTCAAGAAATTGTAAATAAGTGTATGAAAAAATTAGGTTTTATATTAAGAAATTTGAATAGTCACAAATTATAAAACTGTTGTCATAATATATCTCATTCCAACCATAGCTTGCATTCCCCAATACAACGTTTACATAGTCTTGGTAATAAGTACTTAAACAATATGTATGTATTTTACAATAATTTGAACCTGGAAACTGGAAACATCAAACGCCGTATCTGCGGACTGCTTACTATTTATGTCCATTTATTTCATAAACTATTGTGAACACCAATTTTAAACACTTTTATTAACAGTATTTTCATTTAGACTTTTAGAGGATATTTGCAGATTATCTATTTTTACTTCACTAATATTCCATGTTACCTATTTTTTCTCAACTTTTATATTTTATGTTACTCGTAATTAGTTTCTTATGTTTTCTGTTGCCTGTATTTTGTCAACTCTTCATTTTAATTGTAATTTAAATAAATGTGTACTACATTATATATAAAAAAGCATTACGGAGGCGTAAATAAAACAAAATAAATTAGTCTGTTCTTAGCAAAAGAAATCAATAAGTTTTATCTGCCCGGTCGGTTAAAGAAATAAATAATATGTGGAACTCTTTAGTAAGTTAATAATAGTTGTTGTGATGGCCCATCTGCGCTGTTCAGGACGAACTAAAATCACTTCTCGTTGGAATGGCGTGATGTTACACGATAAAAGCATATTTTATGCAGTAAATTAATACATGATCCGTAGAGAAAGACTAAAGTTAACAAAGTTAAAACATTTCCCTACTTTGACGAATGCAAAGTGCCACCATTGAGGTACCTATAGTAATTGATACAGTTCACAGTGGATTGCTGATATGATGTATGGGAGTGAGGCGAGGAACTGGCAGAAAAATTACGAAAACAGATTGCCTTAGAAGTGAGATTACTGAAAATGTGTGTACTATTGGGTTTCCCTCAGCCTTGCATACTTTTCGGATCTCTGTACTTTTAATACGGTCATGTAAAAGCCCCGAAAAAGGTCGTAAATAAATAAAAGTACGTATGACCGTATTAAAAGTATGGAGGTCCGGAAAGAATGCAAACTGAGGGAAGCCCAAAGGTTAAGATTAAGAAAGGAACGCTTGGATGGTTCGAAGAAGAAGAAGTCGGGAACGCCCGCGGAAGACATGTAACAAATCAAATGAATCAAATTCTTGAATCGGATTATGTCAAGAGTTCGAATAACAGAAGACTGAATGTGGATTGTGTATATATAGGATACACAAACTAATGCCATTTTAAAGTAGTATATATTGTAATCAGCTACATTACAAAATTTGGTACCTGCTAAAACATTTGAGAGGTACAATATTCTAGGGTAAAAATGCATTGCTGAAAATCACAACCTCCGTTTCCAAAGCGATCATAACTATACCACGATCGTACAATGTTCTTTACAATTTCTTTTCAGTGAATTCGCACTAATTCAATACCGTAAAGTCATAAACTTCGAATGTTGTAGCTGTCGAAACATTTTAGAGGTATCTACAAGGTGGGTTAAATAGCATTGCTGAAAATTATACATCCGATGAACAGGGTAATTTAAGTGTTTAAATCCCTGATTTACAACTAAATCACGATTGTGTAATATTATTTATATAACCAATAATATGCCTATGCGCCCTTATTTTGTAAACAATGGAAATAATAACGGACAGTGGAACTTAATTACGCTAGAACTACACGAGGCACGGTTCAGCGTTTTTATTTTTGTTTGTTTGAAATAGCGCGGGGATGATGTTATATAGTTTAATGTTTCAGCACCTGTTTTTTTTTCACCTTTCCAACACCTGTTGGATTTTTTGCTTTATTTTGACTCAACACTCTTTTAGCTTTGTTCAGACTCATCGTAGGGAGGACGCAAAAGAAGTACTCAGTGAGCGGGGTATACGTCTGCGTTGCAAGATTGTTATTTTACAAAAAAAAATTTTTACCACGTGAATTAAGAAAAAAAAGTTACGACCGAAAAGCGGAAATATTAAAAATTCCTTGTTGTTTTTACCATGATATTAATCATTAATTTTTATAATATACCCACTAGTAGTCTATGAAGAGTAGCATGTGCACTCTGGTGGAGTAAAAATGTACTAACCAATCCGGCTAACACTTCTGATAGGACACTGAACAATATTACAGACAGACGAAAACTGGACCTCGTAACTTTCTTCTCGCAGTTATATATCTATCGCAATACAGATTCACGCTCGTGCGAATTCTGGCTGGATAAAAAGGTTCTGGAAATAGAAGTTAACATTTTCGGCGGAGAAATGTGACACAATTTAATTATATATTATGCTTTCTTAAAGAAAAGCGTAAATTTCGAATGGCGAGAAATACTATTGTATTTGCGGTACCTGACCTAAAACATTTGCACCTACCTAAAATAAAATACAAGCACACTATTACATTTGTACAAAAACAATAGACAGCTGCGCTTTGATTTAAAACCTGTTATTTCGATTATTACTGGAAAATTACATGTATAATCTCCAGTACGTAATATCTCAAAATAGATGTTATTGCACCGGTAATGATGAAAGTTGGTTTATCTGAATTAGTAAGAGCGAATTATATTCCCAACGGCATTACATCACAATTCAGAATTTAATCACGACTACCTACCGAAGACGCAATGCATGTATCACTTAATAAGTGTACGCAAAACACAAGTTATCACTTAAAATTAATCAGTGAAGAAGATGATAACACCATCGAATAATCTTAATGAAATAAATAATTAACCGTTACTCTTTTTTTCAGTTTCATATTTCATTAATATTGTTTAATTTTGTCTTCTTCTTAGATAAATATTACAGAAACAAAAGTTATTCCAATAACTTTTGTTGCTCATACACATCGTGTAATATTCCTCCCTCCCCCTCCCCACCCATTGGTAAGATAAATTTGGGCCACTTCGTATATTATTTTCAAGTAACGTGACATTTTGGCACAACATTTGGGCAAAAAGTTTCTTATATTATGGCATTAAACTCTACAATAAAATACCACTGTCACTCAAAAACCTCAACATTATAACATTTAAATTTCAAATAAAAAGCTGAATACTAAATGTAGGGAGATCAGAGACCTCCCCCCCGTTTTGGGCTCACGTTATTAATGTACCTAATAATTATGAACCTTATTTATGAATACCTAATAATTTTATTATTAATGAATATCTGGCAGGTACATACTTTTCTCAAAATGTATTTCTGGAAATCGTACCTAGAGATATTTTTGTATGTTTTAACACAATCATTTTACAATAGATAACTATATATGATGTGGAGATACGAGTATCTATGGATGTCATAATAGAGGTATTTATGTATGTTTTAATAGAGACGTAGTAGATATCTATGCATGTTATAGAGATATCTGTGTATTATGTTTTCGTCCACATGTTACAGTCCAACTTCCTTACCTCCTCAGTTGAGCAGGATTTAGAGGGCTTTTCTCTTCACAATTTATGTTGTTGTCTATTATTTTTCTCTTTTCCTAATCTTACGACACCAATATTTTATGTTAGTCGAAATAATGAAAACACGACGCCCCATTTCATTTAATATAAAATTGGTCGATATGTTACTGATTTTGAATATTTCTTTAACACACGACTGAATCATTTATCATCGAGCGAGAGAATCGGATGGTGAGCGAATTTATACCGATGTTAATTTCTCCGCGCTATCTTCAAGTGAGAAATGTTTTTCGGTTGTACTTTTTGCATATGTAACATGCTTTCAACTTGATATCATTCTTTACACATCTGTTTAGTATAGAAGAGTACAGAACTCAATAAAGTTTAGATATGGTACTCAATAAATTCGTGTACTATTGTAATGTTTATTAGGACACAAAGATAAACTAATAATGTTGTACAATAAGACTCATTTGAGAACATAATTCATCTACATAATCTCTACTTTTGCAGTCATCTTTATTTTTTTTTCATTCTTATGATATGCAAGGTTATTCATGCTTAAGCTTGAAAACAACACAGCCTACATTTTTAGTCATAGAGCAACTCACGCGGTGAGCTTTTGCATATAAAGCAAAGAATTTTGTTATTTTATTTTTGTTTTTACATGCTTATTCATTTAATCATACTGTTTATTAGAATAAAATATAACTCATGATTTTTTTATTAGTCCTCCTCAAATGATTTTTAAATACTGTTTGCTTCAGATCCCATGGTTTTTTTTTCAAAATGTTGTATAATATGATGAATGAACTCTCGATGAATGCGAATAATTCTCTCCTCAGCTAATATATATAAATTCGTTAAAAATGTGAATCATTTCCATTCCGTCCTCCAAAAATGAGATGTCGGATCTCGGCAGAAATTTCGACCCGATGTGTAACATTTCTGTAATAGATAAGTCCTAAAAAGAAAGGTTACCGAACCATTCCAATTATTACGAAATAATATCCATGAAGCATTAACACATCATGCTTACAATTCTACAAAATATCGTGACAGATCCTATTTGTCGATCACATCTGTTGTATAAATTCGATTTATTCGGCCTCGACGCACTGGGGCCCTTTTCAAATTGATGTTACAGAGTTTTTTAATAACTACATTTCAAATGAGCTTCGAGTAAACCCTTGTTCTTTGGGTCTTAAACCCTTGTTCTTGAGTCTGAAGGCATCTCAACGAGAAAACTCCTCGTTATGGTTTTATAGTTTCAAAGGTGCGGTTTGATTAGCTGAGTATATACGAGTAATATGAAAGTAGTAGTAATTTATTTTTAGCAGGAAGAGATATTTATTATTTGTTAACGCTGTGCCACAAAACTTCTCCATCTTCTCGTGCGTTCACGAAGTTGGCTATCTTGCTGGCTATGAGGACTTCGTTTACTGCGGCCCGGAACAGAAGACTGGTCAAACCACTGTCTCAGGTTTTTCAGCCATGATATGTTGATGATTTTCTCCCACAAAACTATTGATACTTATATTTTCAAAAATTTTTTTTTAATTAATAAATAAGTTGATCTTTCAATCTGCATTCAAAGTCCCCTAATTTTCTTTGAACATCCAACTTCCAACAATAGAAGGGTTATCAAAATGTACACGGTTTCCCACCTTTATTATCAAAAAAACACAAATTTCTAAAGACAAATCTAACGTAGGTTCCAATGAACTTTGGACAGCGTTTTCTTTCTGGAATTTATTATTATTTATCTTGTTTATTATCATCTATTATCATCGCTGAAACAGTGGTGAATGTTTCGGAAAAAATGCACCTTACTTCAAGAACAGACCAGTGAACTGATGCTACCGAGTAACATTATATTTACATAGCTAATTCGCAAGCAAACATGACTAGACAAATATAATATATTTATGCAATAACTAACTGAATGATTAATTAAGGCTTTTTATCAGGTGCAATTCAGTAATCCACACGATCTTCGAATGTACATAATCTTCATTCAATGCGAAATCGGCCTGATCGATGTAGTATTGCGTCGATTCAAAAGATGGCTCAGTTGTTACTATGCAATTGAAATTTATATAATAACGCTGACAAGGATTTTGAAAGATATATTGAAAAATCTGTTTTTCGCTTCTTTCAAAATCCTTGTCAATCCTTGTCAACCAACCTTGTCAAATTTCCCAAATACACAAACACATTCACTTGCTTCAAGTGTTCATTGTCTTTATTCCGAGAATGCAAATTTTGTAAATTTTAAACCAATGTGAGCACCAAAAAAATCGAGTACACTAATAAGTGAAAGTGGAAATTGGAAAATAAATATGAAAACTTCACCCTCACAATCTCAACCAAGCCTTGAAAAGTGAGCTCATAATCAATGCGGTACTGTACGTAGGTAAGGTCTCATTCTCTTGCAAATTAAATCCTATAGATATATGTGTTTGTCTCTTTTTAGTGTCGTTTCCGCTTCATTGAGTTTCAAATCACAACGGTGCGAAAGAAGTATTCACTTCAAAAAATGAATGTAATATACAGTATGTACATAAATGCATTTTTTATTGTGGAACTTGACACAAAACATATACGTCAACAATCATGGAACTCTTTATTTGTTTCCTTGGTCGACAGAAGAATAAAAAAATATTATAAATGTTTTATTGTTCCATCAATTTTCAACGGAAATAAAAAAAAGTTAACATTCTGATGTATCTACGAGTACCACCCTTAGTAAAATTAACAAGTTATCCGCAAGATTTCCAAGATTATGCTGTAGTAGTACACGGCTGTCATAATATAACATTAAAAGTCTTTAGACTAAAATAATGAAAGTACGTAAAAACTATCAGTGCGGTTAAGTTCTTCGGATTTGAATCCAGAGGTCGCGTTATCGTTTCCCTGCGTACTTAAATATTTTTTATCAATTTACCTATGTATATGTAATTTAACATTCAATTAATGTATAATGACATTTTTATTTTACCGTATTTGGCAATTTTCTCCACCCCGGGAACCATTTATTGGTTAACCAACATCTCTGCTGTAGGCCACTCAGAGTGATTCGCTATGTTTGGTGATTTAGCAGGGGTGCTCAGGTTCATGGAGTGAGATTTGTCCGAATCTTGGCGAAGGATGCGTCTGTCCACGAACTGTGTGGTAGGCCGAATCGGGGGAGACTGCTTGAGGGAGATATTTTAATGTCTCCAGCAGTTCTCCCGAAACATCGCCTTACCGCAGTGATAGGGATGGATTCATATTCCAGTCACTCTTGAACATACTACACCCTTCATACCTTTTTCCTTCCCAGCACTTCCTCTCCTGCCTTTCCTAAAAAGACCCTCCACACAGCATTACCAAAGATGGAGGTTAAAAAAAAAACTTTAATAAGTATATTTCATGGTGGGTACCTATTATGTGTTTCATTGTAGTGTCTTATTTATGGTATGTATAATAAGTAATTATCGGATGATGTATGTAATGGGAAGGTGTGTGTGTGTATATGTGTGTGTGAGTATGTGTGTATGTATGTATGCGCATGGAACAAATTTATGTGATTGACATGATGCTCTTTTTAAACTTTAACGTTATTATTATTAACGTAAAGCTATGATGAAATACCACTATTCTGAATTGAAACCTTGCATGAAATTGTGGCCAGATCTAGATTGCTAGGTCATTTCCCACTTTCCTCTTCCTCATTTTCCCCTCCCCAACTCCTTCAATCTTACAACATTCCCCAATTGGGGATGCCATAGTAAAAACTGACTTCTGACAATTAAAACTCCGGTGCAAAATTCACTTAAAACTTATGTTAAATATACACATTTTTCTTTTACTTATTGCGGAGTTTGATCTACTCTTCAGTAACTACCTTACCATTACGCCCTTTTTCCGCAAAGAAAAGGCAGATAGATCACCACACGAAACTGTCTTGATTCATTCACATTAATAAGACATACTCCTCCGTTATCCAGATTCATCCCGACCCAAGTATTTGATTCACTTGATCGTACTCTTAAACTCTTCGTCATAACTCTTTTCAATCAAAATTAAATTAAATGGTCATTTTCGGCAACGAATGAACATTGTTTTTTGTCATGATGCAATAAAGCCCATTTTTAATCCACTATTGCAATTTATTAAGACTTGTTTTATGTAAAAGCTCTAAGGGGGTAAGTAAATAAATTGAATATTTATTTCAATCTTCGCACAATTCACTTTGCGTCGTCATTTAATTTTAATCTTATTCTGATGAAGAAACCGTTGGTTTTGAAACATGTAGTTAATTTTGATTAAATAGGTCTATCTACGAAATTTACGAAGCGTTTTGTTTTCATTTAATATTTTTTTGAAATTAAAATTAAGACAATATACAAAACAGAAAAATCAGAAAAAGATATTTGCATCTCTGGAACTCGAACCCAGGACCTTTCGCTTTCCGGGCAAATGCGGTGACCACTGCGTTAAGGTGTCGATATCCGATAACTTCGACTAAAAACAACCCACATTATCTTCAAAAGTCAATAGATGTCGCATATTAACTAAAATGGATAAAGATTTATCCAGACACTGTCTAGATAGCATTTAGTTCGGGTTTGAATCTTGCAATCATACATAAAATATAGCAGCCAATAAAATATGCGTTAAGAAAATAAAGATAATGTAAGTGGTACTTAGTCGAAGTACGATACAGTTAAAAATGACCGAATCGGATATCGAAACCTTGGCGCAGTGGTCAGCACATTTGCCAGGAAAGCGAAAGGTCCTGGGTTCGAGTCTCAGAGGTGCAAATATCTTTTCTGATGTTTCTGTTTTCAGATTTTCGATCGAGTTTCACTAATATTGTCTTCATTTAATTAAATATTACAATTTGAGGTTTTACTCATAAAGTTTAAAAAACATATTAATAAAAATGTTGTTACGGTATATATTTTAACGTGCAAATTTATATTTTAAAATCAGTTAAATACAACTGCCGAAACTTAACATATTTTTAATTAATTATTATTTATATAAAAAGGCATTGTGTTTTTACCATGTCCCATCTCGAAATTCATTTAGACAAAGTCTGATTTCGTTATTAATTTTAGGTGTGTAATGTGTAAGACTACACCTGTGGTGTTTTGGACATAATATATTTTTGTAAAAAAATCAGTTTTATGTAAATTGGACCAAAATTGAAGACATTGTTGCAATAAGAGTATATGGGATTACAAGCCCTTTTTAGTAAAGTGGTTTTTTGGTTTAACGGTTAGTTTTAATTATAATCATTTTTTTTCAAAAAAGGTCAAAGTACGGCTGTGTAAGGCTGGTTTTTGTGTCCAGTCAGTAAGCTGTGCTTGCACAGAATTTTTAATGTCCCTCGTTTCAAACATTTTTTTAACGCAATTTTCAACCTAAACTGAAAGTCTGAGCGTCGTTATTAAGATACAATGCATTACATTTATTTTATTTATTTATTTTTTAAATACACTACAATACATTAATTAAAATATTCACGTATATATGATACATTAAATAACGTAATGATCAAAAATATTTCTTGAAAATGTTTAGATAGAGAATTGAAATTATGAAATTGTGACGGAAAAATCAGACAAAAAGGGCGGATCTGAATCTATCCATACAACGATGTTTTTGAATATTGGTTTCTGAAATGTTCGCAAATCAATTGTACATTTTTTTCTAATTTCATAAATTGTTTTAGCAGCTAAAGGAATATTTACTATGTTTATGCAAATAAAATAATACATAAAATTTAATAAATATCTTAGTACATACTAGTCCTTTTGATTCTAAGATACTTCAAGATGAAGCTAAAATAATATGAAAAATGAAAAGTCGAGCATACTATTTTTTACACCGTAGCATTCCATTTAACGGAAAAAAATGTTAAATTAATTAACAACTCATAACATTATAGTATTAGTTGTTAAAAAGCAGGTAGGATAATGATCTACGTAGAACAAATCACGATCGAATCACACCGCGTTTTAGCTTATCCGCAGAAGTAATGCTTTTGAAAATATTCTGTTAGAACCACAAATCAAATGTTTTTTTTCTTCTTCTTCTTGTGTCCTGTCCGTTCAACGGACGTTGGCTATCATGTTGGCTATGCGGACTTTGTTTACTGCGGCCCGGAACAGCTCCACGAAAGACTGGCCAAAGCACTATCTCAGGTTTTACAGCCATGAGGTTCTCCTTCTTCCAGGACCCCGTCTTCCGGCAATCTTCCCCTGCATTATGAAATATTATCCGAACCATAACATCTTTATTTGTAATCCTGTCCATCCAGCTTATTTTAAGTATTCATCTGTAGATCACATGTTTATTTTCAGAAAAAAAAATAGTAATGACATTTTGTACACAAGGCACAAGGTGTTAGATATGCACTTATATTAGTATCATCATTGCATAGTATAATATGAAGTCGCTCAAAATGTATGCGCACGTTAATCTTTTAAACTACGCAACGGATTTTCATACGGTTTTCAATAATAGATAGAGTGATTGAAGAGGAATGTTTATATGTATGATACATGTAAATTATATTAGAGAAAAGCCGAGAAATTCAAAGAAAACATATTTTTGTGCGATTTAAAACGGCTGGCGGGCCGTACTATATTCACTTTTGAAATTCGTTCTACGGAAGAAATTGGAAAATAGATGTCCTAGAGTAAGTAGGTATTTGATTTTCCCTTTTCAAATATCCAGTGTTGCATTGCAAGCATTGTATAATTAGTGGCGATCGCTAACTATCTAATATATAAAATTTTCGTGTCACGGTGTTTGTTACCATACTCCTCCGAAACGGCTAGACCAATTTTGATGAAATTTTGTGTGCTTATCTGGTAGGTCTGAGAATCGACCAACATCTATTTTTCATACCCCTAAAAGTAAAGGGTGTTCCACTCCGAAGAAAATTATTTTCCCCATACATTTTGTATGGAACGAATTCTCCTATTTTGAAAGAACTGCTGCAATATTGTAAGGGGTATAATATTGAACAGTGAACCGGGGGAGAGGGGAGGGGGGCATGGTATACGCAGGGAGAAACAATTTAGATCAATTCAGCTAATAAGTTGACAACAGTTTTTGATTCTGAGGCGGTACGAAGTTCGCTGGATCAGCTAGTATTATTATTATTATCAAAGACCAAATACAAACAAGATTTAAAGAAATGGATTATAAGTATTGGACGCCACACTACTGCTAACATCTGTAAAATAGAGTACAAATAGACAGAATTACCATCTCACGTATGTCCCTACCCTTATTAAAGAACTTAAAATAGTAAAATCCTATATGTATAATATAACTTCCTATACAGACTCGAAAGGATTTACTACTTTATTCATCTCTTCCTTCACCTATATAATGCTCTCTTTATGATATTAACCCTCAATCTTAATCATCTTTCTGTTTGAATTGTATAAATCAGTATGTATCTTACCTTAAATATTCTCATGTTGTAATTAAATATTCTTATGTATGATACTCATTTATGTACCTCTACGCCTGTCTCAACACAGGTATTCCCTAGTGAGACAGGCATCGAATAATGTTATGTAAACATACCTTTTATAGATAAATAAATAAATAAATATAAATAAAAAATATATTCAAGAGGAAGGTTTATATCTATAATACATGCTTATTATAGTAGAGAAAAGCCGAGAAATTCAAATAATCAATTCAGGCAGTCGGCAGTGGGCAGCTGGCAAGCGGGTAGTGTGGATTTTATAAAGGTTGGATAATGGCGTTGTGTTTCGTTAGCCACAGCAACGTGTGGCCGGGTCTACTAAATAAACTAAAAGTCTGCTATAAACAACAACAACGAATAAAATTGGTTTAAAGGAATTTGTAAAATTAGGAGCCATTATTCATAAATTCAAAAACATAAATTGAAAAAACACTTGGCTATTACAACGATTAGCGATTTAGTTTCTCATAACTTCTTGAATCCGGTTCTTGCAGTCGATCAGTAATTTACGGACCATGCATCCCGAAAGGTTGGTACGCGGGCCTTCTGTAGGTACCTACGTGCGATAGTTGTTGTTGTAAGTTGGTACAAATAATATTTGCTATATCCTTGAAGAATACTTAAAAAAAAGAAAGACAAACATTCCGAGTTATGTATAAGTAACCTGATATTTTTGAAAATCTCCCACTACCGGATATGTTGCATGTGTCGTGATGGAGGACTTAGGCGGCCTTCCGACGAGTCGGTAAAGAATCGTAAATACCGAGTGATGTAAAGACGTTGGAAATGTTTTTTTTTCTTTTTACAGTGAATACCGCACAAGAATCTCAACTGCTCCCGTCTGGAGCCAGTTAGACCATGGCATCCCCAATTGGGGTATGTTGTGAGGCTGAAGGTAGTGGGGAGGGGAAGGAGGTGGGGAAGAGGAAGGTTGGGAAGTAGGTACCTGGCTATTCAGATCTGGTCACCAAACACGGCTAAAGCCATTTTCAAGCAACGTTTTAATTCTGAATGGTGGTCTTACACTAGGGCGATACTGATAGTATCTTCCACTCTGGAACATGCCGCAAATATACTACATATTATTTTAAATGAATTAATTGTGAAATAACACAAATTAATCAAATAAAATTTATTTGCGCATGCCGGGTTCGAACCCGCGACCTCCGGATTGTGAGTCAAGAGTCTTACCCACTGGACTACGGAGGTGTCGCTCGATATACGAATATGTTGCACGGTCTCTGCACTCTGCAGATATTCTATGCAACTTACAGATTAGTAGACAGTAAAATCCTTTTGTTAGTATTACTGATTTCTGTTACCGTTTTGTCGACATCTTATCAAACGTCTGTAGTTTGTAATTATATAGGCATGGATGCCTCTTGACCTCCATTTTTATTAGACATTGACGCTGCATATTGTTTGTTTTTATGCAACAATGACAGATGACTGAAAAGACGGAAGAATGGTGCGTGAACATTCAATAAAATAACAAACGACTGTGAATCAAAAAAGTTACAAAATGTCATCGAGGTTGTGGATTTTTGTGATATGATACTCATTGGTGAGGGAATCCGGCTCCGGCTCCTTGCTAACTCAGCCACTGGCCGGTGGTACAAAACACACACCTAACCTCCTTTAATGGAGTTGATTTTATTAATTTGATATGATGTTGATTATAACGTTTGATAAAATCAATACCTAGAGATGTTCAATAATGAAAAAGGGCCTGTGTCGATTAACTCTCGAGTGATATCTGAATGCATAATCTATTGACACCCAATTGTCCCTTACATTCATGTCCAGGTCGATAATAAAACATGTAAATTGTACAAAAAATATCACATCTTTTTCTGGATGGCATTATGCTAATAACAATCACATACTCTGCATTTTTTAAAAGCGCAGGTTATATCAAATATCACATAATACAAATACATTATCTACGATATTACTGTAATATTTAATCTAGCCCCTGAAAGGAAGAAGCATTTATAGAAGTTTTCATTTTTGTTTTAAAAGATTGAAATAAATTAAAATATCCATGATGGAGATCACAACGTTAATTAACACTTGGTGACGATAATTAGATTTAATTATTGTAAGATTAATTGACAATAATGAATGATTCATTTTCCAAAAGATTGCCGATCTCTTCATAACACTGTACGTGTCATCTTTTGCAGACATTACACAAAAAATACACACATGAATAGCTAAACGATATTACATCATATTCAAACTCGACCAGCCGCCCGCCTGTGGGCAAAAAAATGGCTTAAAAAAGTGCAACAGTAAAAAAGGCGATATGTAATTTACGCTCATGATGTTCTTCTTCAATCAACGAGTTTTTAAGGAAAACTGGTAGTCGTGATGCGCCATAAAGGATATGACTAGCCGTGCGATTGCGAATGATAATAATTATTAATTTAAGAAAAAAAAAAGAATTTGTGTAAATCATTATGTAAAGCCAACGAGTTATCGGGTAGAGCCGTGTGGCGTGTATTCTTCGAATTGCAACTGCCACTGCTGTTTTATACAAGGGAATCAGATCAAACGTGTGGTGCCTGAAATACAATGATGCAATGCAATGATGTGATTTAGAAAAATACAAGTTACTAAATGTGAGATAATAATTTGATTGGTGATTTTTCCACTTATCGGAGGAAGTCTTAAGCGAGTTCTCCAGGGGTCAGCTATCAAAATCAATTTTCTTACAAGGAACAATGTTATTGAAAGCAAGCACCTAACTATATAGAGGTACCTACGAAAAAATGAGAATGAAGTTGGAAGGTTAAGACAGACGTTATTTTCACAGTGAGTTACTGGGGTCTTCAATATATATTATTTAAGTTAAGTTTATTTTGCATCTATGATTTTTTATTTCTTATTATATTTTAAATGTGTTTATATTAGGCATTTCTACTTATCTATTGCATATATGTAAAAGAGACGATGAAATACCCTCCGTAAACGGCTATTTACATTCATTTTAGTGTTTACATACATAACTTTTTTTTTCTCAGTTTCATTTTTCATGCTTATTCGTTTTTTTTATTTAATTTATGTGTTGTTATTTACTTTTTACCTTGACTTATTATTTATCTTTTTTTGTTATTTTACATTATGGAATGTATTGCATTGCACTTCCCCTGCATACATTCTGGAATAAACTTTTTTTTACGCACCAGATTTAAATGTCCGGGTTAAATTTTCCCCACAGGAAAAACTAAACCCTTTCAAACACTTCCCCAAATGATCATCTAGTCAACCCATGCTATGCAATTGCACTATATAAGTATTATAAATACTAAATAATACAAGAACAACATGTCAACCTACTAGAGATCAAATGGGAATATAATTCACCGACTCCAGAAATTTTCATATCAGAGGGTTCGGCTCTGTGGCATTTCTAATTGAACCTATAAATCCTACTGATCCCTCAATATAAATATTTAAAAAATCTTTTGTAATCCTACATGTATTTAAAATTACTGATTTTTGCATTTTTATATACAAATTCTTTGACAAATCTAATATGCTTAAATTTTGAATCAGATTCCTAGGTATTATGCCAGTGGCCGAAATAACAAATGGTAATATTTTTATAGTCCGAGAATGCCAAATTCTTTTAATCTCATTTCCTAAATATGTGTATTTTCTAATTTTTTCAGAAACAGTTTTTTGAATATTACAGGAATTTGGAATAGCTACATCAATGATATAAGTTATTTTTTTAATTTTGTCATGTAAAACTATATCAGGTCTATTATGACTTATTGTTCTGTCTGTTAGTATAGTTTTATCATAATATATTTTATAAAATTCATTTTCAATAAATGAATTTGGTTCGTATTCATAATATGGTACTACATTACGGCAATCAATCAAGTTATGTTTAATTACCAAACTTTGGTGAATTATTTTTAAAACCTGATTGTGCCTAAATGCATACTCGGACGGCGCTAATATAGAACATCCCGATATAATATGTTCTATAGTTTCCGGAAAAGCCAAACATTTTCTACATAAATCATCAATTTGATTTATATCTTTGATTATATGCTTCCTATAATTTTTAGTATTAATGACTCTATCTTGAATGGCAAGCATAAATCCTTCTATTTCTGCGCTCAACTCTCCAATACCCAACCATTTGTTTGACGAAAGTTATTATTATTATTATTAAAAGCCTTTTTAACGGGCTTAATAAACATCCGAATACAAATGTCTTTCATTTGTTTTATAAGAAAAAGATTTTCATAACGCGGTCAATTCGTGAACACCAGTTACGTGAATAACTAAAGTTTTCGTAAAGGTTTTTTTATTTAACCCCCTCCAAAGATACCCGACTTAATCTTGTTAGAATTTTGATTGCTGGATTCTTATGGTGATTAAATATAGCAACTTTCCATTTGTTTCAAAAATGGAACCATCCTCAGATCATTTTTATTATTCCAAAATTTTTATTATATTTTATCATACAATAAATTTATTCCTATATTCTCTGAATGACACTCAGGACGGTTTGTTTCACAATATTCATGAAATTTCAAATTTAATTTGCAAGCTCTGTGAAAGCTCTATAAAGTTGAAATAGGCCACTTGCATCAATTTTTTTAAATTTTTTTTCCGGTTTAGGCAAATATTCTAAGACATTCTGTATTTTTTTTTTTTTTTAATCGTATTTTTGAAACCCTGGGGATTTTTTGAAAATTTCAATCCGATAAATCAGACCATTTTTTATAAACCGGAAAGACGGGACATAATTTTACAGGTGTGAAAAAACGATAATTACATAGCCAAAAATCATTTTTAAAAAAAAATAACGTTTTCCACACGAATGGCACAGGAGAATAACGAGGCATACCAAAAATATTACATCTCATAAATATTTTTTTTCCTTGATCCATCTTATTGACCATAAATCATTATAATGAACGGCGTCTGTATTACTAAATTCAATGTAATATACTTGTACTTGTAAATTATAATAATAATAAGAATATTTAAAATTTAATTTGGTTAAAATCAGCACCATAATCATTATACCTCTAAAACACGTACCGACATCATCTGCACGTTCTGAAGAGAACCCCGTAGATCATTAAAAGTACGGGGTTCTCTTCAGAGCATCTGTCAAAAAGTGAAACCAAATGATAAGTTCGCAGAGAACAAACAATAAATCTAGTGAACGAATTCAAAAATTCGCCTGAAATCAAAGTGATGCTATATAAAAAAATAAATCAGTGTGGAATTTAAAAAAAATAATAGGAACATTTTCGGAGACGGGACATTTTCATGTAGTGACGTCACGAGCCTAAATAATGGATTTATTTATTTAAAAATAACAAAAACTGTACATTTCTAAACAATTTTACCAACATTTTCTTAATCTTAGTAAAAAGATCTATCCACATGATTTTTTCCAAGTCGTTATGAAATCCATGCAAGTGGCCTATTAACTTGGAAATTTGATGAATTGTTCAAATTCTGTGAAACAGCTGCCCTTACGATGGGTTGTTTAAAAAAATCACGAATTCATCAAATATTTGAGGTTAATTTTCAAGTCCTGTGTAATTTCTATCCAAGTTCTGTGATTATTTCAGTTTCATGTAGCAACTGGCTTATAATGATATAATAACAGAACTTGAATAGAACTTACACAAAACTTCAAATATTTGATGAATCCGTAAAATTTTTTGAATCCGTCCTGTGCTATTTTTTAAATGTAAAATATTTTTTTGGCGCGCCTAGGGGGTGGGGGGGGGGGGGGGGTGGTAAACCGACTCTTGCGTGGCAACACGGGACGACGCTCTTGTAGGGAACGACGCTTCATTCAGCCAGCCTCGTGACTTGTCGGCCCTTTCCGCCACTCTACGCCATTTCTTTTCTTATTAAAATTGACAACGAATCTATTCTGAATGATGATGATTTTTTTAATTTGTAATATATTTCTTTGGGTGTGTGTTTTTTTTAAATAAAATAAAATAATTGCTTTATTATCAAAAATATAAAAACTTGTTTTCTTTCTTTTGATTTTCAATATTTACATCTACTAGGCGTCTCGTGACGACTAATATTTTTTTTCTGTGCATTGTCGCATTTCTATCTCGTCTGTTTGCTTCACCCTATATCTTACGTGCACTGAATAAGTAATGGATGCGCTCAAAACAAGTTACATTAGATAAAAGAGAGCAGTAAGCCAACGTGGGAAGGAAAGATTCAAGTCCGCCATCATCCGTAGATATAGGAAAATAGCAATAGCAAACGGCAAGTAGCAATACTTGGAACAGGGGTACCCAACCCAAATCGTTTGGTGGGCCAAAAAAAATTACCGTGAGACAATCGGAGGAGTAATTGAAGTTAATTTTTATAGGTAATTCGGTGTCAAAAATACTTTTATTGTGAAACCACGACCGTTAATGCTAGAAGGCATTCATAGACTTTAGGGCATATAAGCGCCCACGTTTATCCTGTGCACTCACCCTCCACTTTAAAATCAAGTTTCAATTAGTATGAAGATTCTTGCGAGAAATGTGCGGAAAAATATTCTGGTTGGAATTGATTGATTGGAATAAATTCCAATTCAACTGTTCAAGAAATAATCAAAACCCCCATCGAGATTCCGAGGTCTAATTTCACAAAATATATAATGTGTTAAATTAAATTTTTCGAAGTTTTTTAAAAATGAAGTAGTGCGAAACTTAGAACCGTAAATTTTACCAAACCTCTCATTCAATTCCCTTAGGGCTTCCTGAGTGGGCGTAAAATTAAAAAAAAAACGTTTGCAAAGTATTTGGAATATTTGGCACAGTGGTAACAATAAAATCATAAAAAACAAAGGCATCCCATAGAATAAAAGAAAATGTTTGTATTTTTTACAAAATAAAATAAAGGTGTTAAAAAAAGTTAAAAAAAAAAAACAAAGCTTTTTTACTAAAGTATCTGTATATATCTATCTATATAATAAAATATGAATTTTGTGGAAGGGCGACCAGACTATTGAGTTATGTTCTGTTAGGCTTTTAACAAGGGATGTGTACAATAGTTCAATGTTTTGTAACGATCCAAAGTTTTTAATTGTTTTTAGTGTAAATCCCAATGTTTTCATACACTTATTTGCAGTTTGTTGAATGTGGACCGTGAAGTCTAGTTTCTCATCCAATATTATACCAAGATCTCGCATTTTCTTTACTCTTTCTAAATTTATTGCATTCATTCAATCAAGAAAACAAAATCAATCAAGAAAACAAAAGTGAAATACTAATAGATGTATTTAAAAACGCCAGCGCGTAATAAACAAACGTGATAAATTATTATTATAATTAATACAAATTCAGAAGTTATCGGATAGAAAGGTTTCAAATGACCTTGTTTTGTAAATAAATTCTTGAATGGGATAATTGATGGAAATTACTTGCTTTGATCAAATTGTTAAAACTAATGCGTCATACAAGACAGCAAGAAAAGTTTCAATGTAACAGTTGCAAAAGTAACTATCATTATTTATATTATCTGCTCTGCAATGCCAAGATGAACATAATTATAGCCAATTTGTAGGTGTTTTTGACTTTTCAAATACTGCTTTAAAAAAAGTATTTTTTTGTACCCAATTAAAGTTATTTTAGTCCTTGAATTCATTGCATTATAATTATTTGCACATTTTTTTTAAATTCATATTTTGTCATTGGTCATAAATGTACAATTTCAACAAAAATGTTTTTTATTGTGTTTTAGAAAGGACCCGTAGCTTCCGTTGGCCGGGTGCAGGCCCAGATGGTACTATCCATAACTGGTCGAATATTGTATTGCTTACATCTGATCTTTCCTAATCTAAAACACATCTAATAATTTTTATGTGAATACCTAATAATTTAAAACACATCTAATAATTTTTATGTGAATACCGCGCAAGAGTATCAACTGCTCCCAACCATCTAGAGACAACCACCGTAAACCAGTAGACTTCAACAGAGTTCGAATATCAGCGATTAGGGGTACCGACATATTCTCCTTTTAAGAAATTAATAAAAGTTTGGGTAAACATTATTGTACATAATAGATCGAGTCTTAAATAAATGTGGCGCGGAATGGGTGAAGGTCTGACGATATTAAATATATATATGTATATAGTGACGGTATAGTCGCGCTGAGCCTTCTTGCCTTCGTCGATTTCAGTGTAAAAAAAATTGTTTTCCAGCAAATAATTGATTCGAAAGTACTAGCAAAGTGAAAAACTGTTTTCTAAACAACAAAACGACCAACAATTTGAACAGCAAAAACAAAATTAAATTTTCCCAGTTACATAATATTTTTAAGCTTTTAGTGTTGAGCTATGGAATTTTCTAATAAAATAAAACTAGAGGAAATATTTGAATGAAATGTTTCATAAAAAGTCATTTTAATAAAGAGATTCAGCTCAGACTAAACCTTATAGCATCTTCGAATGAAATATCTTTCACTCGAATTCAAAATCGCAGAAATCAAAGCCGTTGCTACTGCATTTAGTTACAACCAGAACAGTGTGATACCAAAATTTTGTTGTCGTCTTCAAATCATCGCCTTAGTTCTTAATTGTTGAAACGACCATTTGAAAATTTGACAGGAGGTGAAGGTTTTCTTTTATTATTTCAATGAAACATTATGATAGGTGTTTAAGATAAAGCTATTTCCGTAAAGGCAAAGGTCTGATTAGTTTAAATAATTCTTAATTAAGTGATTAACCATCCTTTTTCATACTTTATTTTTAGTTTTAAAGTGGAGATTGAACAAAACTAAAATGGTCGTTTGGACAATTAAGAACTGAGGCGACGAAATGCTTCCCTCTCTTTCGCGTAGAATAGTAATGCTCTTCGTTTGTTGAATTATTATATTAATTTCAGAATAAAAATATTTCTGAAAATATAGGTGCATCATGCAGTAGTGTATATACTGTATATATATAAGAACATTCATTCTCAAATTGCATAAGATGCAAACAGGAACTCTCAACCTCAAATGAATATGTAATAATAATTATGCTCAACAAGCCGTTCAAAATATCTCGTGTAACGAATACATCTCACGGTTGTTGTTTTTTTAACATCGTGTTATTTTCGACGTACACTAAAAACAAGGAATACCTAAGTATTTTGTTTAATGCTTTTAAGATCGATGTAACAAATGGTTTGATTATAACTTACGTATGCTTTCCATACTTGCAATTTCTCAAACATCAAAATGTTACGCTTGATATAGGATTTCGAGAGTAAAAAGTGTGTACCCTATTCTTTAGAGAAGACTATGTTACATAATTTTTGAAGTAAAACTTCTTTACGCACGCTTGACTTGGGGAGTCAGCTAGTGAATGCGTGACGAAAGCGTTACGAAAAGTGTGGTCGGGCGAGGCGAACGGTCGGGCCTTTACGCACGCTTGACTTGGGGAGTAAACTGGTGAATGCGTGATCGAGCGAGGCGAACGGAAGTTGAGAGGGAGACATAAGTTAGTGAAGTTTTACTTCAATCGTGTGGTATAAAACACACTCGTTTTTTTAACACCGTAATCCCTTTCTTTATGTGAATAGTTTAAATGCTTACAACCGGCGGCTTTTAATTTTATAAAGTTTCGAAACGATTTTGACATCAACTTTATTGATGAAGATTTCGTTAAGTTCAAGTGTTTTGTTGTTATCCAAACAATGATTTGACTCACTCACTTATTTTTAAATCTAAAGATACACATATCCATATAAGCAATGCTTTACTACCATAAATAGACAAGCTCATCTAAATATCTGAATGTCTTAAGACCTTTACATGCAATACTTTTCATAAATCATCTCGTCGGTATCGGAATAACATCAATATTGAATCGCTTATAAAATTCAATTAACATTTAATGTAAAACATCGCTAACAGGAACAGAAACAAGATCTATCACATGAGAACATCTGAACACACAACCGCAATCAATGATCCATGGTCAAAATGAATTGACCGAAAGATTAAATCAATCACATTTCTGGTTTTCTGAACAAGTCTTACGTCATGTGAGCACACATCCTCAAATCCTTTGTGTAGGTATTTCCTAATTATTGCTTTTTGTTATTTTTGTTTCTTTTTTATTTCAGTTATACGGATACGAAAGGACCTTCTATTCAAATAATAGGATTCGTAAGCCTTCTCCTTTGTTTCTACGAATACTTATTTAACAGCTGCAAGACGGAACATGCATTAATCAATGGGTGCATTCATAATCGTCAGACAGGTAAACATATTTATTACAAACTTACGAAAGGCCAAATCATTGAAACAATTTATAAATGTATAACCCACCAAAGCAATATCATTTCAAACATAGAACAATGGTTGTTTTGTGGACATATCAGGATCTATTCCCACAGCGATTTACAAAAATTCCATGCCACTGAGCTGTTCTTAGCAGAAAAGAAAATCCTCGATAAAATTTTTGGGTTTGTTATCTTTTAATTTTCCGACAGTTGTGCGTCAGAACTTTTTGCCTAGAAACTCTTGGTCATTTTTATCTAGTAAATTCACGTCCATCGTGGATATAGAGCTTTTTAATATTTAAAAAAATTATATGTAAGGCAATAGCCATTTTGAAATAAGCGTAGGTCTTTGCTGAAGCTAGGCAATAGGTAACTACTACCTAATATTTGGAAGGCAGTTGGGAAAGAGTTTTGGTTTAAAAGCAAATAATTTTGTGTAAAAACTTTTGACTCATCCTCTGCAGGATGTTATGAAATGACCTCTAACCAACGTCCACAATTTATTATTAAATCGTTCTGTTTTTGTTTCTAAGACCGCTACTAATAATGACTGATTACTGCAATTCACATTAATTTAATACCTATTAAGCTTGCAGTCGTCCTTAGAAGAATCAAAATAGCGTTATTTACTTAACATATTTGCCTTTGATTTCTAATTCTGCGGAAAATTTAAATTGATGAATAATTTTTGTTTTGAATACGGCGCCACATATTTGTGCTTAAATTAAAACCACGGAAATATCATAACATTTGCAGCTTTACATGATTTTAACCACAATTGAATTATAAATTTGCAAATATTTTAACTATGTGAGGATAGTCAATATGTATTGGATGGTAACTATAGACGAGATTTATTTTTCTTATTTTATATTTATTGATTGAAAATTTTACGTTAGTTGCTTTAATCTTCTTTTAACGGTAGTATTTTTAAAATGGAGCCAATGACCTTAGCAAAATGGTGTAACTTTTAACAAAATGCAAAATAAAAATTCACTTATAAAAATACACTACTGCAACCACACTACTAAAACACTGCTTAATGTGGTAACCTTCGGTTCTTTTAGGTAAGGTGTGGAAGAATTCCTCTGTATCTCTTAAACGTCTGAAGGACACGCCCGGTCTAAACTATCCTGAATTAGTCCCCACTATGATCCTAATGATATACACTGCTCCAATATTCACATAATGAGCACGGTTGCTATTACTCTCGCTAGGCTATAAAATTGACGACCCTCGACTTCCTAATGATTTTTAATGTAGGTACATACCTAGAATGTTAATAATATTATTTTTTAAAAAATCACTAAAATGTTAGTTCCTTTTTAAAAATGGAGTCAAATCGCTTACAATTCATGTGAACACCTCAGCACAGGTTCGCCTAGTGAGGTGTTCACAAAATACTAATACTAACCTTTTTACATGCAGTTACTGATCAATATCAAATATAGAGATAGACGAATAATCCAGGCGCTATACAAGAATGAGGCCGCTATAATTAGATGTGACAATGATACAAAAGAAGCCAGTATAAGACAAGGGGTGAGACAGGGATGCTCTCTGTCACCTGTTCTTTTTAACGCTTATATACAAAGTGCGATTGACGACTTGAGAGAGAGAATGAGTCACAGAAAAGGTGTAAAGATACACGGGCAAAAGGTGGATATGATAAGGTTTGCTGACGATATTGCATTGGTTGCTGAAAGCGAAGAAGAACTGCAAGAGGCCTTAACAACCATGCAAAGCATTCTCCAAAATAACTATAACATGAAGATAAATAAAGACAAAACAAAGCTGCTGACTGTAGGCCGAACGCAACATCAGATGCGAATAGAGATGTCAGGAGTTCCACTAAAGAACGCCAAGGAGTTTGTCTATCTCGTAAGCAAAATAACATGGGACGGTCGGTCTAAGAGCGATGTCGACAGCCGTATACACCAGGCTAGGCTTGCTTTCAATAAAAGGTCGAAAATAATTGAATCAAATAATATAGACCTAAAGCTGAGAATACTCCTCATCAAGACCTATGTATGGAGTATCTTGATGTACGGCTGCGAAACATGGTGCCTATCCAAAAGAGATAAACGGAGACTAGAGGCTTTTGAGATGTGGTCCTATAGAAAACTATTAGGAATTTCCTGGAGAGACCACATTACAAATGAGGAGGTTCTCCAAAGAATCGAAGGAGGAAGGCACCTGCTCAGGACCTTGTCCGAAAGGCGTGCAAGATGGATCGGCCATGTAATACGACAAGAAGGCCTCTTGCATTCCATAATGGAGGGTATGACCGAGGGGACAAACTCTAGGGGACGCCCACGCCGAGAGTACCTGGAGGACCTGCTGGTGGACGTGCGCTGCTTATCATATGCAGACCTCAAAAGAGCCGCACAAGACAGGGAAGAATGGAAGAGGAAACTAAAGAAAATTGCTGCAAACCAATCCCAGGATTGAAACCAGAGAGAGAGACTGATCAATAACATTTTTTTTGTAATCTGTAAAGTAATGTTCAAGAATAGAAATAATTAACTTCAACCGATCATAGGATGGGCTGTTCAAAGCCAAGGTATGCTATATACATTTTTTACGAACCTTGGTTCAAAGCATTGTTCGCTCGCTACGTGATGTAGTTAAGTCTCAGAACTCAATACCCAGAATTGAGAGAAATGGTTAAACTTTCAAAAAAATCCACCCAGCCTCCAAAAACAATGCAACGGTATCACCTTCGAACTTTTTCTGCGCCTTCCCTCGAACTTTGCCGCATCAGAAGCATTAGCATAGGAAGGAGGGAGGACTTATTATTTTTACAAAGACTAGTGTTCCTCTAAAGGCGCGTCTCCAATTTGCAAAATGTTTTCAAAACAACCGAAAAATTTAAAATAAAGGCAACAAAGTTTTGTTTTCCCGTGGCCTGGCCGGTGGAAAACAAAAATAAAGCATTTTGGCCCCGACCAACATTTTGTCTATGGAGACCAGACTGAAGTAGTAATAATTGATTTACCTATCCGCTTTGGAATGGTCAATTTTTTAAGGTCAAATGTTAAATAGCTAAATTAAAATTACCAATTTAATGGAATTAAATCCGTTTTCATTTGATAATGGTATTTAAGTGTACAATAATAATATTATTAACGTAATATTTATGTAGCGCAGTTTAGTATTATTTCACTTCAAGTGCGCTTAATTATAATAAACTTAAAAGTAATCCAGTGGGGTTCCTTACGAGCCTTACAAAATATTGATAAATAATATGAAACAAAAAATACACAATAGCAATGCCAAGGGAACAACATTAACAATAACAGTGCTGTTTTGGCACAGGACTACAGATAATGATAAATAATAACGGTGCCATTAACAAGAATCATTAAACCTAAAATATAATACAGAACAGGAGGCAGTTTACGTTTAGATAATTTACTTGTATGCATACAATCTACAAGTCTCCATTAAATCAGCGTAAATCAAGTGATTTGACGCTCGATTCGCCTTTTCGTCGGAGGATTGCGAAGGAAACAGCGTATTTTTGCATTTGACCAAAAAATGCTTGAGTGTTGAGTCCACTCCATAAGCAAACAGTTTCAAACCTCAATATAATTACTGTAGGTACATAAAGCTTCAACACATTTAAAAAAAATTTTGCTTGTAATTAAAATGTCAAAAAATTTGATATGAAGATACCTACCAATTTGTAAAAAGATTGACGTTGGTAAATTACATAATAAGAGTGCATTTCGACTTCTGTAAGAAATTAATGCATTTTCAAGAAATATTCAATTCGGTATTTGAAAATTTTTGATCGGTTTCTTCAAAGAATCAGCAAAATTTTGGCACGCGGAGACGGCAACAACACATTTTTATCGGTTTTTCTCTTCAGTGATGTCAAAGAAGTGTAGCGAATTGTTCTGTACAACCCAACACACGCAAAAAATGGTGTTAATTTTGGCACGATTAGCCTTAGTCAATTGTGGTGAACTCTACAACAAGTGACCCAGTATCTCACTTTCTCCTTTAGTTGAGGCTAGTCTGTACCACTATGATATTTAGCTTGGCATACGCCTCTGAGGCTCATTCATTTGTCTAATTAAAAAACAATTTCGGATAGGTAACTTTGATCTATTAATGCTTGTTTGGTTAACCTGCAGATCACTTCATGATATTTTTTATCAGCTTGCGTAACCAAATCCTAGGTTTTTATTTTGTTATTGCGCCAGTCGTTAAGAGGAACTACTCCGCGGCCTTTTTCATACATGAAATTCACATTAAATGCAAAAAAATAAGATTTACATGAAACTAGCTGGTCCCGGCATGCGTTGCTATGCCATTTAATAAAGAAATTGTTTCTCCCTGAGTGTCCTTTCCTCCTCCTCCACATTTCCTCTCCCCACTCCACTCCCCCCCCCCCCGTTAATATTATAAATAATATTATTCTTGATTCGATTCAAACTATTAGGGGAGTACCTACTTTAAATAAATTTATCAACTTAAAGATTTTCAAAAATAGAATCCTGATTTAACAATCATTGTTTTGCAAAATGTCATTCTCAAACTGTCAAACGTGCGATAGTCGTTAGGTTTTCTGAAATTATCCAATTTTCTTATTTTTTCTCTCCGTAAGAACCATCCTCGTACTTCAAGGAATATTCTAAAAAAAGAATTAGCGAAATCGGTGTCAGCTGATTTCGAGATTTGCGCTTAGCAACACATTTAGCGATTCATTTTTATATATAAGAAGAAGTGCCATTAGAAATTAGAGTTGTAGAGTTCGAAAATGTAATTTTTTAAATAAAAATTTTAGTTTAATAATTATGTAAGTTTTAGCAAACTTTTTGTCTCGATGATTTCTTTTCAAAGTCAATCACTAACCTCTTTACTTACTAATTAACTTGTTTTAAATTTTACACAACTGTTCAACCGTTTACCAGACCATATTAGAGGTTATTTATCAAAAACAGTGTGTAAAATTTAAAATGCATTTATTATTTTTAATTATGTCTACACGGGAGACCCTGAGGAAAAAAATCCCCCAGGGTCTATGTCATCTTTGGGGATGCTGTGTGGAGGGTATTTTAATAGAAGGAAGCAGTTGAAATACTGGGAAAGAAAAAAATTAAAATGAATAATCTGGGGCTCAATATGTCCAGCACGGACGTATATAATTCCATCCCTCACACTGCGGTACTAGACGACGCGACGTGTCGAGAGTCTGGCTGGAGGCCTGGGTTAGGTTTCTCTCAACCAATCTCTCCCGACCCCTAATACTATGTAACAAACACTACTCACTGTAGTTTTTCTTTATAGGTTCACTGCACATCCGCTCATTAGAGAAAATCATCACTGACAGGCGCGCGCCTGTGTTGAGTTATAAAGAATAAAGATTTTCCCAAGTTGTCATTATGAGTTCGACCAAAATCATAAAAGGTTAAAAAAATATATTGATAATACTCGTACATGTATTAAAAAAAGTAGAGATCCAAATGTTTTAAGTTCTTTTCAGACATTTCTACATACACGACCTTTGTTGCAAGTATCGTAAATTACATACATTTTTTTAATGAATAGCCCAAAGTTACCCAATTTGAAGCAAAAACCATAAAATAAACGTTTTCCTAACTAGCATGCACAAATAATGTTGACGGCCTTCCATAAAAGTGGTTACGAATCGATTCAATTATTATAATTAAGCTAATGGAACATCAATACAAACCGTGGTATTAACTGCGGTGCGAGTCTGAGGTAACAGATCGGAGAGTTATTTAGAACAGTTTGGCACGAAATCGAATTTCGAGATGTTCAATATAATTATTGCTTTAAATTCATTTGAATAAGGTCAAATATCACAAATGAACATCGATGAGAAAATTGAATTGCATTAATACAAGTTTTTTTTTAAATTTCCAACGCCTTTCAAAATATTTTTTTTTTCATCTTTTATAAACATCTATAACAAGAAGTATACAGCTACCAGAAATAATTTTTACAATGTTGACTAGTAGTACATTATTCAAAGTCGTTCTCGTGAAGGACCAATATTAATAATTTTCACTTCGCTCAAAAATTTATAATATGCTTAACTTTATTTCTTAATTTTTAAGTGAGTCCCAGCTGCTCCCTGTCTGAAGCGGGTAAGACTATGGCAACTCCAATTGGGGTAAGGTGTCAGGCTGAAGGTAGTAGAGAGGAGAATGAGATGGGGGAGAGGAAGGTGGGGAAATACTTGGCTATTCAGATCTGGTCACCAAACACTGCTAAATCCATTTCAATAAAAGATCCAATTCTGATAATCTTAACTTTAGGGCGATACTGAGAGTATCTTCCGTTCCGAAACGTCTCGCAAATATATTATTTTAAATGAATTAATTGTGAAATAACACAAATTAATCCAATAAAATTTATTTGTGCACATATGCAGTATGAAATTAAGATCTAGTCATTTGGACAATCGATAGTTAATTTTAGTTATAAACATTTGTAATTCATCTAAAACAATTTATTTTTCAGACCGCAATGAATATTGGTCATTTAAAAAAATGCTGTTAAAAAAATTACAAGTTCACACGCGCTAAAAGTAAAACCTTCAGAAACCTAAAGTCGACAAGAGTGGGGAGGCTACGAAGCACCGCACAAAGAGGAGACCGATTATTCTATCTCATTCTCTCGCAGGCAAAATCCTACAGACGTATGTATTTGTCTATTTTTATTGATTAATTGATAAAAATTAATATTGGGGGTCAAATATTGTTGTTAATAATCATATCGGAAACGGGTGCCACACGAAACTGCTACTCATTACATCGGTTGACTTAAATTCATCACAGCACAAAATCCCCTCAAAATCTTCCCCAACATTGAACGACACATAAAAAGAGCACTCTAAATGTCAATACTCTGCACTAAAGTGCATCAGTGATAATTTTTACGTCATTGCATGTTTGATAATACTAACTCAAGCAATAAAATATTAACCGGCAAGTAATAAGCATTTCGGTTTAGTCATACTCATGACGAAACTGCAGCCAGTTGAACAACGATAATCTACGTTTTAATCCCGCCTAGTTGGTCATCTCGTATTATAAGACCCATCCGAGCTATTTGAGATCATTTACCTTGGCATTTGCGTGGCTAACAATTGCACGAAAGAGGAACAAAGAAATAAATGTATCGCAATTCACATCTAAAAATACTATGACAGAGCACTTTGCCAAATAACTATCTACCAACCAACCTCTTGGCTGCCTTCTATGCAGCAACCTGACCCACATTTTGAAATGTCTTAGAACAGATAAAGTAAAACATGATTTTATTAGTTGCGTGTGTATTGATTATTGGCACAAAGCGAGTAAATATTAATACTATTACTGAATGTTATTATTATTATTTATAAAAGAAAAAGATAAAGATAAATATCCATTTTTAGATGAAAACAGAACCCGACTTAAACTACTGTCAATTAATCTTACAAATATCCTAATTTTTTCATAATATTCTTTCTTTTTTTTAAAATACACACCATTATCAAAATAAATACTGCAGCTCACGTATATTTATGTACAATGAATTATTTAAGTACTAACTTATGTATAACTAATAACTAATAGCATTTATGTACACTCCCCTTCCATACACAATCAAATGCTTTTAATTGAATTGTAGTAAAAAACCTGATATGTAAAATTATCTTGTAAATACCATGTAAACCTTATTATTAAAAATAAAAAATAAATATATAAAAAATGTCATTTCATAATATTGAAAGGTGCACCAAACTCTTATTTTGTTTTAAATATATCGATCAAGGAAATTTGAAATGCTGTAAAAGACAAAATCTTAATTACTTTTTAATATTTTATCTATGTTATAATTTATTCTAATTTGTCTATACTTGTTTGTCATTTATTATAGTAACATATCCTGATGAAGACAACATTGTTGTCGAAACATGTTGATATTGTTTTAAAAATAGTGGTTTTATACAAAGTAATCAGTTATTCATTATATGAAAAATGATGCCACAAAATAAATTTGCGAAGTTTGAAGAAGTAAAATCTTAATTGTTCAGCAGAACGAAAAATTGGAAAATTGCAGTGGAACTTCCATAGGACGGCTGTGATTTGGATTTCGGATGAAACGGAAATGACGATTAGTGCACCTCCGACGCATCAACTGCGCTCTTCGGCCGCTTTGATAATGATGTTACTTTTAAAGGCTCCTATTTGTTGAGATATGGAAATTACGCCATTGGTTGTTTTTATTATGACCTCAATTTTCAAGAATTGATTGAGATTGCTTAGATAAAGTTTCGCTTCTACCGCGTGTAAACTGCACTCGAATTTTTTTAAATATATAGATCATGGAATGTTGAACGATGTAAAAAACAAAAATAAATCATCATTCAGGAGAGTGAAAAGAAAGTTTTTTCTTTCAGAACATTTTTTTGTTATAAATTTCTTTGATAGCACTATATTTTAATTTTTCAAAAAAAAATTAATGTATGCAGTTCACAGGCGGTAGAAGTGAAACCTTCCGAAAACTAAAGTCGACTAGA
The DNA here is from genome assembly GCA_917880885.1 of Limnephilus marmoratus. Lineage (NCBI taxonomy): Eukaryota > Metazoa > Arthropoda > Insecta > Trichoptera > Limnephilidae > Limnephilus > Limnephilus marmoratus. The sequence goes on along the minus strand of OU862920.1, from coordinate 35,877,818 downwards.
GTGGGGAGGCTACGAAGCACCGCACAAAGAGAAGACGGATTATTCTAACTCATTCTCTCGTAGGCTAAATCCTATAGATGTATGTGTTTGTCTCTTTTTAGTATTATTTCCGTTTCGTCGATTTCTAATCACAATGGTGCTAAAGTAGTTTCACTTCAAAATTCTCTTATAATGCACCTCGTTAAAGATGCACTTATTTTTCTTGGAAATATTTAGACAACGTAGATCGAAAAAGAAAAAAAAAAACGGAAAAGAACATTTAACTTGTTTATAGAATTGTTGTCTTTACATTAATTTTCACATTTCCATTATCGATATGTAACTAAATAGAAGTTCTGTGAACAGTAGATCTCGCCTCCAAAAGATGTGTTATGTAGAATAAATCAAAACCCAAATTTCCACTGAAATCTTGCAAGTAGCTATTTAAATATTTACTTAATTACAACCGCAATATATCTTGTGCGAAATTTTGTTGTACTCGTATTTCAGATGAGGAATTGTGCAATTTGTCCAAAGAAATATGACTTTCTCATAACAATTCCCTTTTTAAATTTCTTGAAGCCGGTAGACATTATAAAAGTGAAAATATAATATCAGAAAGTCAAAATAAACACGGCGATTAAACATTTGAAAAAAAAATCTTTAAGGGAAAACCTCACAAAGAAAATGTTAGCTATTGATATGTTTTGTAGAATTGAGGCAACTTTTTATGTTGGTAGAGAATAATGTTTTTTTTTTTACTTTTAATCAGGTGTTTAATCTATACTTTTATTGGTATTTTTTTATGTCGTTGAATGATTTAAAAAAATCTTTTAAAAGTCCATTTCAGGGCTCAAGATATCACAAATATTGTGACGAAAGAATTTATCAAAAAATTAATAATTTTTAAAATTTTAGAAATGAAGCAATAGGCCACTTGCATCACATTTTTTAAAATTTTTTTCCAGTTTAGGCTAATATTCTAAGACATTCTGTATTTTTTATTTTTTTTTTAATCGTATTTTTGAAACCCTGGGGATTTTTTGAAAATTTCAAACCGAAAAATCAGAACATTTTTTATAAACCGGAAAGACGGGACATAATTTTATACGTGTGAAAAAACGATAATTACATAGCCGAAAATCATTTTTAAAAAAAGAACGTTTTCCACACGAATGGCACAGGAGAATAACGAGGCATACCAAAAATATTACATCTCATAAATATTTTTTTCCTTGATCCATCTTATTGATCATAAATCATTATAATGTACAGCGTCTATATTACTAAATTCAATGTAATATACTTGAACTTGTAAATTGTAATAATAATAAGAATATTATAAAATTTTATTTTGTTAAAATCAGCACCATAATCATTATACCTCTAAAACATGTACCGACATCATCTTCACGTTCTGAAGAGAACCCCGTACCCATTAATTGTACGGGGTTCTCTTCAGAACATCTGTCAAAAAGTGAAACCAAATGATAAGTTCGCAGAGAACAAACAATAAATCTAGTGAACGAATTCAAAAATTCGCCTGAAATCAAAGTGATGCCATATAAAAAAATAAATCAGTGTGGAATTTTATAAAATTAATAGGAACATTTTCGGCGACGGGACATTTTCATGTAGTGACGTCACGAGCCCAAATAATGGATATATTTATTTAAAAATAAAAAAAACTGTACATTTCTAAAAATTTTTACTAACATTTTCGTAATCTTAGTAAAAAAATCTATCCACACGATTTTTTCCAAGTCGTTATGAAGTCCATGCAAGTGGCCTATTCATGGTTTATTTTTTGTTTGTTATTTCCGACTCTTCCATCTAGTATTTTTTTTTCCCAGGCGTAAAGTGATTCATTTTGAACGAATGATTGGGAATCCGAACAGTTAAATTAGCTGCGCCTCAACAAAAATAATGTTATGTATTCTAGGATGGATGTAACTAATGAAAAAATATTGTCTTTGTGGATTAAACAAATTAATTAGAAAATATCGTTTTAATAGATAAAGTGGTCTATTTATCATTAAATGCAAATAATTTATTATTTTTAACTTCATGAGTAATTTTTATTTTTATGTTTAACTTTGTGAGTTAAACCTGAAATTGTAATATTTAATTAAAAATGAAGACACTATTAGCAAAACTCGATAGAAAATCTCAGAAAAATATATTGGCACCTCTGGGACTCGAACCCCACGATCTTCGGCTTTCCGACTATAAAATTTTTTTTAATTTTAAATTATGTTTTTGTAGTTTAAGAAGGTGGTTTGGTCTATTCATCATTAATCCGTTATTTTTAATTCTTGTCACCCTGGTCACCGTCATTAGTTTCCGATGCAAAATACCCAAGCGGATACATGAAGGTTCTGCTGCTGAGGCTGAGTATCCTGTTCACTAATGAGACTCTCACGATTCCGGATCTCAATAAATACTACGTATTGTCTTCATATTTTTCTGCACAAATTGGGTAAAGATTCAAAGCAAAAGCATTACACAACATTAATGCAACTAATTCCTTTTCACTCAAAATTACAGGAAGTTTTTTGAGCCACTTTTACTGAACAATTATTACTAACAGAATGTCAAGGCTTTTTTAAAAATATAAAGCTTCATTGAATAAAGAGGTATGCTAGAAAATTGCTTACATTTATTGTACATATTAAAATTAAAAATTATTATAAAAAATTATTATAGAAAATTATTATACATATTAAAGGAAGAATAATTCTCGGAGGAGAAAGCTGATACTTTCTTTGTATTATAAGAATATATCGGGTGGCTGGTCAGTCGCATATTGGATTACAAAATATATTCTGAAAATAAGGTGCTCGATGAAGGATGAAATGTGGAGTTTGGCTGTAGTTTTTAAAATTTTAATATTTTGCTTCTCTTACTTGCACATTTGTCAAGGTTGCAACTATACGGTAACCCGACAGATGATTCCCCTACAATTAACCCCCCGAAATTATAATTATTATAAAATTATAATTTTTTGTGCATTATTCACTAATTTTAAACCCTAAATCGACTTATATTTAATAAGAATTTGGTATGGATATCAAAAGAATTTATTTAAAACCAAAACAACTAAGTAGGTTTGAACAAAATTAATAAGAAAATTGACAATATTGAGGCAGCCAAAAAGCCAACCTGTAAAGGTAACATTGGCGTGCTGCATATTTGTCCACCATTTTTATAAAGGCCGTTTTATTTTTGATTAGCAGCAAGTGATTAATCTTAGTTAACTTTACTATACACAAAAATGTAAAACTTTACTAGACAGAAAGATGTTATAGTAACTTTGTACAGTAAGATGTCATGTTAACTTATTTGTACAGTAGGATGTCATGTTAACTTATTTGTACAGTAGGATGTCGATGTCATGTGAACTTAAATGTATAATAAGATGTCAAGTTAGTTTAAGTGTACCGTAAGATTTCATGTTAATTTAACTGTACAGTAAGATGTCATGTTAGTTTAATTGTACATTAAGATATCATGTTAATTTAACTGTACATTAAGATTTCATGTTAATTTAACTGCACAGTGAGATGTATTCGAGAAATTCCAGTAAGTGTTTACACTTTAAGCACTAATCGCTTGCACTACCCACTCCCATTTGCAGGTTATCATTGTGTAAATTGCAAATTTGAAAAAATATGAGAATGACACATTTCATCCATTTTGCGTCGGTTTCTTTAAATATAATGCCATGTATTGAAGTATACTCGTACAGATTTTTTTTAGCGACTATAAAATTATTGTAGTACAAAATATATATGTTGTATTATTTCTTAGTCCTCTTCAGTCCTATGCTGAGGCGGACTAAAGTTATTTAAATATAGTTTACTTGTCTTCTACGTCGTATTTCGTGTCTTCATTAGGGTTTTTTCATTGACCTCTTTCGGTCATATTTTTATTCTTCATTTGTAGTCATTAAATTTTTTTATTAGTTTTATGTCTTGGGGAAGGATGTTATGGAGTTTAGTTGCAAAGTGTGTATAGTTTCTTTATGCGAATGTGGTTTTACAATGAGAAAATTTATTATATAATTTTTATTCGATCTAATGTTAAGTGTACACGGACTAGCAGAGGATTCAATATTTTTGAATAGCTTCAATAATATATTTTTGGCATATTTTTGTTGTACATTTGGAACGTCAAAGCTATTGAATATTTCAATTGACGGCGTTCTCTATTTGTAATTCTAATATGGTCCCTACGATTTCTTTATGTAGCAGATCCCCATCCTACATTTCCATATTCAATTCGAGAATATCCATTTTATTTACCACGTTTCTTAGATTTCCAAAGAAACATGTAAGCATTTTGAGTTATTATTATTAATATTATATCCGTATTTTTTGTATTTTTCTATAACTGGGCAATAACTTTGAATATTATTTCTATGGCTTTTGTGTAATTATAGTTCTGGTGATTTTATTGGTTGGCTCCTTGAGTTCATTGAAAATGTTGCAGGTATATTCAGTATAGAAATGTTAATATTAAGTTAGTGAAAGCGAGTTGATTTTAGGCCAATTTTGAAATGCACTAAGCCCTATTTTCAGCCACATTAAATGTGTCTTAAAATAAAAATACAGTATCATCAGAAAATGTTAATTAAGACTGGCTAGTGGTGAGTGATCTTAAGAGTTGGGTTCCTATCCGGATATCTTCTGTTAGCTTAGTCGTCCATTATTGCATCATTATTAATTTATTGATTTTATTTTAGGGAAATCCACAATTTGGAATATGGTTGGTTTGTACGTGAGCAATTTATTTAAGTGAGAAACCAATAATTGGCGTATAATTATTATAGATTTTCTCATTATATTGATACATTACTTACTTAACAATGCAGTTTGGGTACTCCATATAAATGAGCATGATTACAAGAAGTGATACATCAACATTATTTTTTTTTTCACAATAGCTTCACACAGGTTGCCCTGAGGAAAAAAAATCATCTAGGCCTATGTCTTCTTTAGGAATACTGTGTAGCATTTTCTTTAACATCTTTCTAGGGAAAGGAAGTTCTGGGAAGAAAAAAGGTATGAGGGGTGGGTAGGATTCTGGGGTCGATGTGTCCAGGAGTGATAGACGTATAAATCGATCCATCCCACTGCGCCGCGAGGGAGGGATGGGTGGAGTGTGCAATCCACATGCGGTAGAAGTGAAACCTTCAAAAAACTAAAGAAGGCAATAGTAGGGAGGCGACGAAGCATCGCACAAAGAGGAGACCTATACATGTATGTGTTTGTCTCTTTTTAGTGTGGCTATTTTTCGTTTCACCGAGTTTCAAATCTCAACGGTGCTAAAGTTTTCACTTCAATGAAAACATTAATTTATTCATCAATAGATTCTTATAATTTTATAAATTTTGTTTATTTATCATTGATCCTATTGACAAAAAGGTCACTGCCACATCCGAATTTCTAATAGAATGCAGCTGTTTTTCAGCAGTGTCTCCAGATTTATGAATTTATATATTTTTCTTAGAGCTTCTATATTTATTTTTGTTAAAATTGAAGATGTCTACATCACATATAAGATGATTATACGCGTTGAACAGAATCTTATAAGGCAAACCTTTTGATTTGTTTTACAGTGTTTTCATTAAGACGGTTGCATGAACGCGTGTGCCGCGTAGGTACATTCAAATCTATTAACAATTCAGGACAGACACTAATGTTGTTTACGATTATATAAGGCAACATCGCGTCTGCAAATTGTCTACATAAATTCAATGAATCAATTTTGAATTTTGAATCAAGCTGCATTTAGATAATTTCTTAATCGATTGTGCGATTGTTGCCGATTATAATAATAACAGTAGCAGTAGAGGAATTAAAATAATGCCACATTTTTTGTAACGTGGGAATGTTTGTACCACCTAAAAAAAAGTATGTATATATATATATATACAATATACATGTGAATACTATTAGAGTATTAACCCCTCCGAATTTTCGCGAATATTCGCTTGAGATGTCTCAAACAAAATGACATTTTAGAAAACTTTGTGTTATTACCGCTCCACAATTAAAGCTCTATAAATGAAACATTTCTTAACGTAGCCGTATAGTAAAAACTGTTTTAGAAAGATTACAATATAAGCTTTTGAATTATTGTATCACAAATAAATATTAACTTTTTTAAATATTAAAATTTAGAATGCAAACATTAAAAAATGTAAAAATGACAAACGTGCTATTTTTATATGAAAACGGTACTAAAATCACAGATTATATAAACAAAAATACTTATTCTATTGTATAAATGTATAATAAACACTTTTGTTACCTCTCTTTTTTATCATTTCATATAAAAATATTTAATTAAAATTAACAATGTCGAGCCGCCGGTCCGAAATTTGGCGGGAAAAATTATGTGTCAACTTGCGCGAATGACAGAATATTCTTGTTATGTATTTCTATGGACAACTTGAATAGGGATGTACAGCTTGTTCCACTATCGACCTTTTACTTTTTGTTTTAGGGATGTCACTAAAAGAATAACGGAGTTAGGACGGTTTCTATGGAGACACACGCGCTGACGTATAAACACGCTTATTGTACTTGACTGCTGTCGTATTTCTAACGCATATATCTCCTTAAGTTGGTGACCGGGATTATTTGATACAACGATATGTCCCAATCCCGAAATAGATCGATTCGATAAGTGTAGAAACCCTTTGATTAGTTAGTTCAATCAAAGGGCATATCTGATGCGGAAATGGTAAACAAGATTAACGGTGTGAAAAATGACTCGATCTGACATGTTTCCAAATTAGTTCATGCGCGCATGCTCAGCGTGTCGCCATGCTTTGTTTCCCTGGTCGACCCATCTTTGACATTATAAAGCTATGTCGAGACATGGCCATCAATGCAATATGAAGGGTACGGGAGAAATCGCGCGTAGTCACTAACAGGCTGAATTCTCAGAAAAACTTATGACATAATAATATATAGGTATAATATAACAACGAAATGTGATGTTCTTCTTCAATTGCTAAATTTTCTCTTCTCTAAATCTTGCTCGGGAACCTTTTATACATTCTGCTTTTCAGAGATTGCTAGTTCGAAAGCCAGCTTGCTTGAATAAATTTCATTTGTTTTCAAGTAGTATTTTTTAGTTTTTAAATAAAATAACATGAAGTAGGTATAGGTCTCGCAAGTTAAGTTGACTTCATCACAGTACTCACACAGATGCAAACCTTTCATACAGCGTGTTTCGTTTTGGGCTTTAATTATTTCACAATTGAGAATTCGAATCCAAAGCGTGTTTAAATCGGTAACATAAAACTAATGTTGTTTTACAACATTTTTATAGAAATACTGAAGGTTTAGGGAGAAAAATAAGTTTATTAACTAAATGCGACAATCTTCAGGATTGAATTCAAAGGGGTATTCTTAAATAACAAGGTTAAAAAAATATTATGTTATTAAAAAAGATTAATTTATTATAATATTCATACTTATATAATATTTTATAAAGTAAATAATCGACAAGCCGCCACATGCCGCTACACGTTTAATAGGCATAGATTTTGAAAAGTAAACTACTGTTAAACTTAATTACCAAAAGAGAAATCGGTTTCGGTCGGGATAGATGGAAAAACATGAATTTAAATTCGGTTTTCATTCAAAGTTAAAAATTTCCCATATAAAACATCTCCATTGCCGCCATTTTTTTTACGTATTTGACATTTGTAAAGTTTCATTTAAAACTCAATACGCATGAATTACTTGGTTTACCTAAACTAAGAACTTAATGTTGAAATGAAGTGTGATTTCCAAAACCTGGGCTTACAAATTTGGCTGCTTATGTGTTATTTATTTTTTATAATTATGTGTTAGCAATCATCAGCAACACTAATTATTTAATTATGTACCAGTCATCATCAGCAACTATCTATACGTATATTATCTAAAATATAACAGATTAGTAACACAAAGGTACAAAAGATTAACCTGTTGAATAGGTACTAGTCTGTGATACTCCAGTTGCCTTAGACGTCAAATCATACAAGTCATTTATGCTTAAAAGTTGACTACGGTTTTTTTTCATTATGAATAAGCAAAATAATTAAACATACGGAATAAAATTTCACGATTGGGTCCATTCAGTGATTAGCCACGTTCCGTTTCGGACTCCATGATATCGTAATAAATATTAAACTTGCACACTTTACAAACACTATTTATTATTTCAAATTTATAAATTTGTCATTATTTGTCACTTGCGAAATGTAGGTGTACGTATGTTTAAATCAAATTACGAACCGAATGAATAGGACATCCTGTAAGTACAGCCTCAAAAGGGTGTCGTTAAACTTGCCTCTCTTCTAAGTAGTTGCAATAAGTGGGCGTAAGCAAGACAGAGGCCTTATCGGATTTGTGGGCGTCGCTTGACGTTCACACAGATAGACCAATACATCAATACTAAGCATTTTTATTGCTTCCAACTTAAAGTGTTTTACCTATACGAATGTATTAATTTGCACAAAGTCAAAGAATGGTAAATTTACGCGGTGAATCGTTGGTGTAAGCAGTTCTGAATATTTGATAACAGCTATTGATTAACTTCCCTACTTCTTATACAATTCTCCTATTCACTTCGATCAGCTTCTTACGATTTAACGTATTAGTTAGATATTATTTTAAAATATTTCCTAAAAATTGTAACGGGTAAAATAATTCCTAAAATCCGTGATAACTAGATTGTTGAAATTCAGTATGATTAATTTATGATTACCAATTTTGAAACTAAAAAAACGAGTGTGCTTTAGACCACACAATTGAAGTAAAACTTCACTAACTTTTACCTCCCTCTCAACTTCCGTTCGCCTCGCCCGATCACACTTTTCGTAACTTACTCAAGTCAAGCGTACGTAAAGAAGTTTTACTTCAAAAAATCAAAGTGTGCAATTCACACGCGGTAGAGGTGAAACCTTGAGAAAACTAAAGTATACAGGAGTGGGGAGGCTACTAAGCACCGTACAAATAATAATAATAACGTAATATTTGTATAGCGCAGTTTTGCGTTATTTCACTTCAAGTGCGCTTAACTATAATAAACTTGAAAATAAACCTATGACGTTCCTTGCGAGTCATCTATTGATCAAATAATGTGAAACAATGAATATACAGTACCTACCTATAGAGGGTGTTAAGGGACGTACCGGACTTACTTTAACCAGTGATTCCTGACATTATTTGGAATAAAAAATTTAAATGAAATTTTGGTCTCCGGTGAGTTTTTTGACGACTTTTTTTTTTTTTTCAACAAAAAAAAAATTTCTTCCGCATGTCGTCATTGGTCACTCAGCCAGGTGTCTGACGAACCCCTTACCCCGCCTCCAGCTGTTCAACAACTACCATTTTTTTATGTTTTTGTAGAAAAAAAAAATAAAAAGAATCACTGGTTAAATTAAGTCAAGTACGTCCCTTAACACCCTGTATGTAGAGCAATTCCAAGAGAACAAAATTAACAACAACAGTGCTGGCACAGTTTTGGCACAGGTGTATGGCACAGATAGTGATAAACAAAATCTCAACCAATAGGAGCCTTGAAAAGTGAGCACATTCATTCTCTCGCAGGCTAAATCCTATAGATGTATTTGTTTGTCTCTTTTTAGTGTCGTTTCCGTTTCATCGTGTTTCTAATCACAACGGTGCTAAAGAAGTTTCATTTCAAAAAGGAGTGTATCACTTTATGTGAAGTGATTTTCCGTCCGGCTAGCCTTGTGTTAAATTATTGCAGTGGCTTTTAATCCATTCCTGTGAGCAGAGCAATTTTCCCTTTGCTTAGATAAATTGCCAGCCACTGGTACCTATGTAACGACTCGGGATCTGAGCGTCAAAATTGCCAACGTAGGGAAATTTAAAAATATATATATATATTTATTATTCTGTGCAGAAATTGCAGACTACAGAAATTCCTGCCTCCTTTTCTCTAAATATTTTCATGATTTATGAAAATGATTAATGCCTTCATAGATGCTTTCCAGAACGCTAAGAATAAAAATATGATAAAACGAATTTTATGTCGTGTGGCGTGTGAAATTTATTCCTCGCTATGAACAAAATACAATGGATGCGTAGATGACAGAAGAAGACAAACAGTATTATTCAATAAAAAATCTTTTCTGCTATTCAGATTACATTATAATACCTCAAAGTTATCTCAGTGTAAGTAACACTTTTTAATATTTGCACAGTTTCTGTAATAAAATTAATTGATATGTGTGGGAGAGCCCTGCAGGCTTCGCATTATCATTCCATTTCTTCTGATAACCCCTACAGAGTACAGGTCAACAAGCATTGATTTACCGGGTTTGGTGTGTGCTAAAATGCGTACAGTGAGGCTGCATAAGCAAATTAGGTACGGCCCAACTACTAACGGCTACTAATGTCATACAGGTTCGTTATGACATTAGTAGAATTAATCATTTACTGGTTATTCGAAACATTGCAAGGATAAAGGTATTGTATTATACCCTGATGAACTTATTTATTAAATTTGCTACGGTAACTTTATTTATTGCAAGTTCAGAAATTATTGCTACATTAAAAACCTCGACTGCCCTCTAGGGAATTCCCGTTTCAGGACAGTCAAATTGTCCGTCTTAGTTCATGTTACATAATAGTGTATAATAAAAAAATGTTCTTTATATACCTAAATAAAATAAATTAAAATCATTAGTTACGCTATTAACCCCAACAAATGCAATGAACTTTGAAGTGTGTGTGATTTGTATAAGTTTATTTTTATGAACTTTGACAAAAAAATATAAGATGATACATTTTTTCATGTATATAATTTCAAAAACTAGATGACAATACCATAATGATCAGGGAAAATAAGAAGATGTTAGCATTATAAACACGTCTAATGGTTGTTAGGCACATTTTTGTGTAAGGTTAGAAGTAGAGGCTATGTTTGTGTTCTGAATTTTTTAGAAGGTTATGTATACGTTATGTTATGTTTACCCTTTTGTATATACTGCTTTATTTCGACAATCAGGTGACTTATTTCTCTCCTGTTGCCTTCGTATTTGGATTTGTCATTGTTGAGGTGTTTGAAAAAAAGAACCAGGATGGATGCTCCTTATCTACTTCGTGCCGCAGAAGACCATGACACTTTAAAGTGTTTGTCGTCGACCTTCGTCAGAAGATGACACAAAGAAAAGAAGATCGATTTCGTCACAAGTATAGATGTCCTTCGAATAGTGTTTAATTATATCCTTTGCTCTGTTAAATCATAATACTGTAAATGCCTTTTTTACGTGAATACTTCACAAAAGTCTTAGCTGCTCCCGAAAATGAGACTATGGCACCCCCATTTGGGGTATGTTGTGAAACTGAAGATGAATTGTATCATTCACTCTGTTAAATCATAATACTGAAAATGCTTTTGTTTTTATCATAAATACTTCACAAAAGATCCAGCTGCTCCCGTCTGGGGGCAGTAAGACTACGGCATCCCCAATTGGGATATGTTGTGAGGCTGAAAATAGTGGTAAAGATTGGAGGCTGGCTGTAGCGTGCTGGAGCATGGCTGAAGATAGGATGGGAAAGAGATAGGAAAAAAAAGGAAGGTGGGAAAGTACCTGGCTATTCACTATCTGGTTACAAAACACAGCTAAAGCCATTTCAAGAAACGTATCAATTCTGAATGGTGTCTTACACCAGGGCGATACTGAGAGTATCTTCCACTCTGTAAGATGCCGCAAAAATAACGTATATTTTTTTTTTAAATGAATCAATTGTGAATAACACAAATTAATCAAATCAAATTTATTCGATCCCGCGACCTTTGGATTGCGAGTCAAGAACCTTACCTTCGGAGTGGCCCTTGAGACTGACTGACTCTGAGAAGTTGAGTTCAAAATCTGGAGTAGAAACAAGGTGCGATATAAAAAGATAAGTGTAACATCTGCTCCTCATTCTTGCTTTTAAATACCGCTCTGGTGTAAGACCACCGTTAAGAATTGAAATGATTTCAACTATGCTTAGTGTCCTGACCTGAGAAACCAGCAACTTTACTATCATCTAATTTTACTTATCCTATATTAATCAGCCGCACAACATTCCCTACAATGGGACATCATGCTCACACTTGTTCTGTTCAAATGAGTCGCTTATGCGGCATCACATAAAAGGTACCAATTTACTTTTGGCTTATTAATTTATTATTAGTCGACCCGTGTAAGAAAAAATCGTTACATCTTTCCGATATCCCCCAAAGCGACAAGTATTCATGTATGTGAGCATCACCAGGTAATTCGCTCTGCCTGTGATTCCACATAATGCTTATGGACGTTTCAGCGTTTCGACATTATATTGTAACTAAAAACCATAATCTTCCCACGGCTCTTAAAAGTAAGAGGCCGAATATTCGTAAAATGCGGAGCATTACCCCACCACGGTTTCTTAATTTGTATATGCAGTTGTACAAATAATACTGCTTCGGCTGGAATGACTTGTAACATGGTCGCGATGCCGTAATGCTGCGAGTATCTTCTTGGTACGTGTATGATCAATGACCAGTATCATATTAAATTAATTTGCGTCCAGGACACATTAGAGATTAGAGCCCCACTTATCGCTGTAAGGCAATATCTGGCTGCTGCGGCCAACTGTTGGCATGTTTACATCTTAAATATGAAGCTCAAAATCTGCTTTCAGCAAAAATTCTTCAATTCTTCAAGAGTATCAGCTTCGGTGGCATTTGATCAATGCTCATAATATGATGGATACATTTGGGGATGGAAGATAGCCGCCCACAAACTCTGTCGGTTTCAAATGTGTTTTTTAAGGAGTGGAATCGAGAGAATGACTTTTCTTTGAAATATGTATTTTTAAGATAATGTACCTACTATAATATATGTTACTAGCTGACCCTGCCACGCGTTGCTGTGGCCATAACACAACTCCATCTACTGGATGGTTACTTATTCTTTATAACCACGATAAATTAACCCACACCGCCATCTGTTAATTTGCTTACAACAAATCCACACCGCCCGCTTGCCAGCCCGCTCGTCGGTTCTGGATAGGGACACCCTAATCACCTATACGACCTATTCTCATGTCCACCAAATACACGTACATTTCATAAAAATCGGTCGAGCCGTTTCGGAGGAGTGCGACCACAAAACACTGTGACACGAGATTTTTATATACATAGATAAAAAATAGGTTTTAAAATCATGTATCGATCGTCCAGTTCATATCTCCAAAAATAGAAAATTGAGTTGAGTATACAGTTATATGTAAAAGTGTACCCTCTATCTGGAACGATACTCAGAATATACTCATAAACACCACCAAAACAGAAAAAAACTTGTAGTGAATTAAGCAAAATGTTGATGTTTTCTTGGTCACTAGTAGGATATTTCAACTGTCACACTATTGTAGTAGACCATCGTGCCTCCCGGTTACATTTGATTACATATTTAATGTGTTAAACACGGTCATATATAAATAATATTTCATTTATGGTGAGTATTTGAAAATTGCTTTTCTTGTTATCTCGAAACTTAGTATTTGGAGATGTCTGACTAATCAACTGGAAGATCAATTTGCGTAAAATTATAACTAGTACTTCTGTGAAAAATACACCGTGCGTCCAAAAAGCAGGTTCTTATTTTTATCTTACTTATTAAATCAATACCAAAATTTTCTCTAAAATTGTAAGGTTTTTAAGTACTTAAATTCTTACCTAATGAAATCTAGCCCATTTACATTATGTAACATTTTTAGCAAATAAGAAATTACACAATTTTTCCAAAGAAACGACAATGACATTTCTGTCTTCGAACTTTCTTCAGGAAGGCAGGGAACAAAATATTGAAAAAATAACGCGAATAAGGAAGTTCAAATAAATGCGAAGATTTCACATTTGAAAAAAATATTCTGTATAATGACCATTATCTTGAAATGGAAAAGGAACGTACACACAAATTTATGAACGAATGAAAAGTAAAACAATCATATTAAAACGGGACTTCAATACGCTCGGTCAAAAATGCCATACAATGTGTGTGTCACTTATTAGGTAGAGCGTCCCTTTCAAAGTAAAGTGGATCAAGGTACATACAACTAGTTAGGCTGCAATTAAAATTGATAAACTAGTTTATTAGTTTATTAAATTCATGGTTAGATATAAGATCATTAGAAAATACGTCGTAAAATAATGTACTTGATTCATATTCGAAAACCACATTTTGTTGAGTTCGGAGAGTCAGCAGACGGAAAGAGAAGATTCCATAATATTGAGCGATCCAGATAACCAGATGAAGATTTTAGTTTTAATTTACAAAATCTTCCAATCTAATTACCTGAACTATTCAAATATGTTAAGTACTTGGAGCCTTAAGCTAAGATACATAAAATTGACATAAATTATAATAATTATACCATACAAAATCTACATGTAAATAAAAAATGCCTTACAATAACTGCTTCAAAGTTTTTTAACCATTACCAATTCCAAAATTTTATTTTGACTGTTTATTTTTCGTCGAACGGAGATCGTAAAATTCTCGAGATGTAGATCTAGATATAAAATTCTAGAAATATCCTTTACAAAACGAAACAATTTTTTCGTCTGACGTCGAACATTGCCCCTTTTGGACAATTCAATGCAAATGAAAATGTTACATCCCATTTCAAAAGATTTATTGAAAAACAGAACTCGAATAAAACTTTCACATAACTTGAAAATGAATTTTGAAATTTGACGAATTGTTTAAATTCTGTGAAAAAACATATCCTTAGAATTTTTACAAATTTTTCAAACATTAATTTCCTTTTATCGTTTTAGACGTATTTCATAAAAAAATTACACCACTTATACATAAAGTTCAAAACATTTGGCATTACATGAAGGTATCATGCATTTGAGGAAAGTTGTGACAATTCTTTTTTTTATTTTTTATTTTATTTATTAATTTTATTTTAGTAATTTGTACATTTAAGTTTACAAATTTCTAATTAATTGTAATATTTCATATTGCAAACTAAATTTTATGTAGCTACTGCAATACGTCTTGAACTTTCCAATTGGTGTGGGCTTTAAAATTTCATCCCTTTGTACAGTAAACTGTTCTGCGTATTCGCCTTGTCCTTTTTTTGAAACCTGATTTCTTTGCATGTCCTTGTGTTGTCTGTGAATGTCCTTGTTGAATATAATTTTATTTGAAAAATATTTTGGTAAAATGTTGTTAATTATTTTATGTATAAATATCATCGTATTCAAGGTCAGCATCTGTTTCACGGTTAGCCAATTCAGTTCCTTTAACATTTTGTTTAATTTTGAAAATCTATTTCGCCGTAGTATTATTCTCATTATCTTTCCCATTCTTCCCGTCCCCCTTCCGCCCCCCTTCTTCTCCCGCGTCCCCTTCCTTTCTCGCGTTCCTACTCCGCCTCCTCCAACTTCCCTCTTCCCACGTATCCCCCTCACGAGTTCCCCTCCCGCGTTCCATGCATTAATTCCCGTTACATTCAGCTTTCAAATAGCTCGCGTGCCACCTATTGCAATTTTTTATACAAATTTCATAATGCCAGAGCTCACCTTGCAAACCTTGTCCTGACAATAACGAACACAGAAAAAAAAAATTATCCAATTTGGTGCAGTCGTTCGGAAGTTTTGCGCGTACATACATTTCGGCGATTCATTCTTATTTATGTAGATAGATAGATGTGGGGCAATAATCGATTTGTAGATAGTGATGGCAGTTTTATTAGATAGTTTTTGCCGAATTCTTCCCAAAAAAGATATTTTTTTCCCGATGGGACTGATTGTTTGCTAATATTATTGCTCGTTAAGGTTACCATTCCATTCAAAATTAATTCCATTCGAAAATTAGTTACATAATAGGCCACTTGCATGGACTTCATAACGACTTGGAAAAAATCGTGTGGATAGAGTTTTTTACTAAGATTACGAAAATGTTAGTAAAATTTTTTAGAAATGTACATTTTATTTTTATTTTTAAATAAATAAATCCATTATTTGGGCTCGTGAGATGAAAATGTCCCGTCGCCGAAAATGTTCCTATTAATTTTATAAAATTCCACACTGATTTATTTTTTTATATGGCATCACTTTGATTTCAGGCGAATTTTTGAATTCGTTCACTAGATTTATTGTTTGTTCTCTGCGAACTTATCATTTGGTTTGATTTTTTGACAGATGTTCTGAAGAGAACCCCGTACAATTAATGGGTACGGGGTTCTCTTCAGAACGTGAAGATGATGTCGGTACATGTTTTAGAGGTATAATGGTTATGGTGCTGATTTTATCAAAATCAAATTTTATAATATTCTTATTATTATTACAATTTACAAGTTCAAGTATATTACATTGAATTTAGTAATATAGACGCTGTACATTATAATGATTAATGATCAATAAGATGGATCAAGGAAAAAAATATTTATGAGATGTAATATTTTTGGTATGCCTCGTTATTCTCGTGTGCCATTCGTGTGGAAAACGTTCTTTTTTTTTAAATGATTTTCGGCTATGTAATTATCGTTTTTTCACACCTATAAAATTATGTCCCGTCTTTCCGGTTTATAAAAAATGGTCTGATTTTTCGGTTTGAAATTTTCAAAAAATCCCCAGGTTTTCAAAAATACGATTAAAAAAAAAAAATACAGAATGTCTTAGAATATTTGCCTAAACCGGAAAAAAATTTTTAAAAAATGTGATGCAAGTGGCCTATTGAGTACAATTTAATATCCTGGCCATCCAAAAAATGTTTATTTACACTTTGCTGTTTCAAACGCTCATTTAAGTTGTCTTTTACTTAGGTAAACAATTCTTATTTAAAAATCTCTTTTAATTGACAAGTCTTATTTTCATGTAAAGTTACTTAGACATTTTATTAAATTAAATGAAATATGAATATTTCTTAGATATTCCAATATTGTATTACTTTAAAGATCTAATTTTGCTCTGTTGTTTATAAGTATGTTCTTAATAAATATTAATATTCTCATATATGTTCGTAACTTCAATTTATTATCCGTTGCTGTTTTACACGCTCACAGGCTCTTAATCATTTACGCAATTCGAAATTATCGTGTTATAGTTTATGCCTTATCCTATAAATTATATTACGTAAAAGTCGAAAGGGTAAAATTTACAGGACTAAAATAAACCATTGTTGGAAGTTTAAATTCATTTCTAATAATAAACATTATAAAATTTGGGAGGCGGATATGGGTACGCCGCCCCTAGGACCCTTTATTGAATAACCAACGCCTCTGCCATAGGTTTGATGACTAAGCAGGGTTGCCTGGGTTTATGGGGTAAGATTTGTCCGGATCCTGGCGGCGGATACATCTGCCCACCAACATCATGACAGGCCAGACCGGGAGAGACTGGTTTTGACCTCTCTCGGGGCATCGCCTTGGACCGCAGTGGGAGGGATAGATTCGTACACCATTCCTGGACTTCGTTTGACTTCACCCTGACCCGCAGATTTCTACCCACCCCTCATACCTTTTTCCTTCCCAGAACTTCCTCTCCTTTCTTTCCCTAAAAAGACCTTCTACACAAACTCTCCAAAGATGACATAGTCCCCGAGGGTAATTGTTTTGGGAAATGTAAAAAAAAGTAAAGTTCTAGAATATAAAAAATATATTGATTAAATTGGGCGCTTTGAAGTTTTTTGATTTCTTTAGGCATGACAGTCCACGAATCAGCAGTAGATTATAAACATATTTAAATATGATCGATAATGACGACAGTGTTTCATTGTACATAATAACAAAGTCTACAATAGTCGCGATGAATAAATTAATGAAAGATTACTTCAAAATTTCGAACTTTAAACATTCTAATTTGGGAGGCAGGTATGGGTACCAACGCCCCGGGAACCATTTTTTGGATGACTAACAACCCTGCCACAGGTCACACCCCAAGTGGTTCGCTACGTTTGGTGACTTAGCAGGGGTGCTCCGGTTCACGGGGGAGGTTTGTAAAGGTCTTGGTGGCACATGCGTTTACCACCTACTGCGTGGCGAACCGGATCGGGAGGGACTGGATGAGGTAGCCCATTTTATCTCTCCAGCCGGACTCTTTCGATCCATCGCCTTATACTGCAGTGGGAGGGATGGATTCATGCGTCTGTCACTCATGGACACACTGATCCCCAGATTCCTTCCCTCCCCTCATATTTTTCCTTCACAAAACTTCCTCTCCTTCCTTTTCCTAAAAATATCCCCAGAAATGACATTACGTCCAACTTTCATAATATGTTAAGGCCAACGGGGGATGCTTCAAAAATACAATTATTTTAAAAATGTTTACAAAATATATAATATAATATATATCGAGGCAGGCGTACATTTAAAAAGAAGACATATTGAGATATTTTTATTATGTAATAACGTCGAGTCATCGGGAAAATCAGCGAACCGAAAAACGAGGAGAAGATGATTGCAACGACAAGTTTGATAACATTGAAGCATTTTGATTTTTTATTACAAAAAACTCCATAACAATAATAGTTCAATATTGGTATTCTCTCTAACATGTTTTTAAAAAGATAACAAATGGTCGTAAATCCACAAAAAGTTATTAATATTCTCTTTTTCAATAATCGCAAATACACTTTGTTTCATCAATTTGATTTCAATGAGTGGTGAATACAAAGTCAATTGTTTTCATTTATTTAATAATACACTTTGGTTTTTAAACTAAGGTTTTTTCATCAGGATACAAAGTATACGTACAGAACATTATATTCAAATATAATGTTATAATGTCATATATTATTCAAATAAGCTATTTTAGTTATCGTATTAAACATATATGTACTTTTTATTTTGTTATTATAAACCATGGGATTATAAAAATACATCACTAATACACATTATAGAACGTACTTGGAGAGAATTTTCTTTAATGAATTTTCGCCCTTCACCTATTTGTGCAATGTACCACCAATCGAAAATTAAATTAAATTATTTCTCCATGTCCAACTAATCGTAACAAAATTGAGATTAGTTCGGATTTAAACTAAAATCAATTTGGGAGGCGGATGTAAGTGCTGCTTTCTCGGGAACCATTTATTAGATGACCAATACCTCTGCCATATGTCACCCCAAGTGACTTAGTGACTTAGTAGAAGTGAGCGGGATTATCGGGTGAGGTGTGTTCAGATCTTGGCGGTGGATGCGCCTGTACACCTACTGCGTGGCGGGCCGTTTCGCGAGGGGCTGGTTTGGGGTGATCCTCTGACCTCTCTTGCTTGTCTCTCTTGACCTAACGTCATACAACATAGCGGGGGGATGGAATCATACGTCCGTCACTCTTGGACAAACTAACTCCTAGATTCCAACCCACTCCTCACACATTTTTCCTTCCCAGAAATTCTTCTACTTCCTTCCCTAAAAAGACCCTCCACACAGCATCCCAAATATGACGGGGAATTATTTTCCTCAGGGCCTCCTGAGTGAAGCTCTGGTAAAAAAATACAATTATGCAGTTCACATGTGTGATACATTCGTAATAAACTAGTTCTCCATATTGAAAATTGTCAAAGGGTTAATTTTGTAGGAATATAAAATCTCATTATGTACTGATCTCATTATGTACTAATCTAATCTCTTTATTTTCAAAAATCTCTGTCCTGTTATCTTATCTCTATCTTCTATCCTATCTATGTATAGTATCAACATAGCATCAACAAAATTTACCGAAAAAAAGATTTCTTTGTGTAAAATTTCCTCGAATATTCTTTCAATAGAGTGACAATGACGGCAATAAGAGAGAGAATTTGACCCATTTGATGGAATTGTTAAATTTAATAAAATATATCTTTCACTTCGCTTGAAACCAAGGAATCACCACGGGTTAAAAAGGCAAACTAATAATTTTGCAAAATTCATACATATAATTTATTTATTTGGTACAATAATTTACATTTTACCAAATAATATAATAATATTGGTCTCACTGGGTGTCTTATCCATGCTGAGGTCCCCATTTTATAATACAAAATTCAATAAATTGAAGTAATAAATTTTAATAAAATAATGTAAAGTCAAAATATATTATGAGTCACAATTGTGTATAATGACGTGTGTTTTATAATGGAGTATATGTTTTATTCTTTTAAGTTATAAAATATTTGTCACATGTTTCCTAAGGTGAAAGCACCGTTGTGATATGAAAATCGGATGAAAAGGAAAAGGCACTAAAAATAGACCAACACATATATCTATAGAATGAAACCTTACATACGAACAGTACCTACGAAGCGCCGCTCTGGCAGCATTGGCCGCTTTGATTACTTTTTAAGGCTCCTATTGGTTGAGATTGTTTTGTTGAAGTTCTCTTCTACCGCATGTGAACTGCACACAATTTTTTTGTTGTTCTTTACTCCAAAATTTCTCCTTTTAATTTTGTATCTGATTTTTTTTCACCTTTTTTGTAAGAATTGAAAGATTGTTTAATGCTTTTATTGACTGGTATTTACGGTGTCTTTGTCCAAAGCTTCTATTTACCGTTGTTTCTTTTTACAAATGTCTAACAGGTCTTGTTTGTGTTTGTAGAATTTTGTTTTTTTGTTATAAAATGTAGTTTAATTCTAATTAAAAGTAGTTCTTGTAACAAAATTACAATGGAATCACCTACTCGTATTTCGACGTAAAACATTTGTAATTGAATTACAAGCATGATAATTATTCATAGCAGATTATTGTTTTTTAATCCATCTTTTAATTTTGTATCTGAATTTTTTTTTTCACCTTTTTTGTATCAACTGAAAGATTGTTTAATGCTTTTATTGACTGGTATTTACGGTGTCTTTCACCAAAGCTAGTTTACCGTTGTTTCTTTCTACACTTGTCTAAGAGGTCTTGTTTATGTTTGTTGAATTTTGTATTTTTGTTATAAAATGTAGTTTAATTTTAATTAAAAATAGTTCTTGTAACAAGATTACAATGGAACCACCTACTCGTATTTCGACGTAAAACATTTGTAATTGAATTACAAGCATGATAATTATTCATAGCAGAGTTCACACGAACCGGCCGGCTTCTTAAATGTTGAACCATATAATTAATTGTTTATTTGAATGATTATATTCACTTGTTATCTGAGTTCATCGTGTGGCAAGTTCATAATTCGGTTATTGCTACTATTCGTGATGAAAATAGTATTGCGCGCCACATTTCATTCGTGAAATCGTTTTAATATTTCACAAACTAATTGTTGCAATAAAATTAATCTGTTGCATTAATTTGTTCTCACAAAAAA
The DNA here is from genome assembly GCA_917880885.1 of Limnephilus marmoratus. Classification (NCBI taxonomy): domain Eukaryota; kingdom Metazoa; phylum Arthropoda; class Insecta; order Trichoptera; family Limnephilidae; genus Limnephilus; species Limnephilus marmoratus. The sequence continues at coordinate 35,856,539 of OU862920.1, read as the reverse complement.
GGTTTTATATACGATTTTTACCATTTGAATCCAATTTTCGAACTCGTGTTCTCACCAGTGAAGTACATGTGTATGTACCTACGTATTTATGAATGAGAAATGTGTATTACTGTTAAATGCAAGTAAAATTGATTTATGGCATAGAATAAATTTTAAATTCGAAATTTCTGAGAAAAAATGTAATCATAATAATCCATGACGTCAGGCTTACTAATATTTATTAGACACCTACCTAATAAATCTAATGTTAGCGCATCCTCCGATGCTGCAAGAAGTTAGAAGCCAAATGTAATACCTAATATTGTCAAACGAATTGGTAATAATTCACAAACTTCCAATTTTCACCTTTACAAATTTAGAGCATGATAATTTGTAATAAGTGGCTGACGTGTTCCTGACGTTTCTCGGGGTTATGATTGGTTTTGAGTAGACTAAACATTTTAGGTTGTAAGTTCTGTTGTACCTGAACACTGGGTATATTTTAAAGGTGGAAGTAACACTTTTGTAATGAATATAAAAATAATTCGTTTCACTTGATCATGCCATATCTTCCTCGGGTGTCCTCAACATCTTCTACCGTTAACTTCCATGTCTAACGTTATCTTTATATACCTTTCTTCGTTCATCAAATATGCCTAATTTTATAAAACATAAGTATTTGTTTCACTTAATCGTGCATTTCTTCTACCATTCTCTCTTCCTAAATTCTCCTTCGACCCTTTTCTTCGTTCATCATTATATCGTCATATAATTACTTGATTAATGTCTTTCTCAGGTGTTTACCATTCAATTCGTGTAGTATCATTAAATCTTCATATTACTGTTAAAAAAGTACGTTAAATTCATTTTATTTCGACTTCATATCTCAATCAAGTGCAGAGATAATGCCTGAAGTCTTACTCAAGTCGATCGTTCTCGATTTTTTCTATCTTTCACTCCTTTATACCACCGTGTTACTGTTAAAAAGTTACACTGACTTTAATTCGATCCCTTATTTTATTTCAGTACAAAAGGTAAAGTGTTACCAAACCACTGTCTAAACACTCATGGCGTTGATTAGAAAAAAACTTTGAAACTTTCAGCGAAATCGATCCAGTAGTTTTTTTTATTCTAAAGAGCGCACACATACAGATATTTATTTATATACATAAAGATAACATAAATATAGAAGTCCTCGGTGTTGCCCTGTTTTGCCGTTAATATTTTTGAAATCAGGTCTGAATAGTAATTTTCCTCTAATTATGAAGGTCAAGTGGGCAAGATTTCATCGAGTGTTATCAAAATTCCGTTTTAAGGGATGGGAGAGGGGATAAGGTAAATTTTGGAAATCTCTTGTAATAAAGTGAACTTCGACATATGTTGAAAGTTAATCCCAGAGGTTTTTCAGAATTTTAATCATTTTGTCTTGTCTAACTCTATCAAACGCTTTAAGGAAGTCAATGAAGCATGCGTGTACATTTCTATTCACTTTTCTACGTCTTTGGATTAGTACTTGAATACTAAATAACGCTTTTCGAAAGCCAAATTGTGTAACACCTATCTTTTCGGCGTCCATGTATAATTTGCAAAAATATCCTTAAGGATCCGCTACCCGAATTTCTTCCGATTTCTTGCATATCCCGCTTAAATATTTGAAGTTTTGAAGCTCTTAAAAAATATATATGTTATTTTCGAAGATAATATCTATACATTCCTCATGCCGAAACGCAAATTATATGAAATTCCCTCGATAGAAAAAAATCGCAAAGTATGCTCCGAAAATTATTTTTTTCAAGTCTGTTTCGGTTATTTTAAAAGTTATATGTATGAAAAATTTCACAGTGTTTCTTTAAATTGTACTTGACACAACCCCCACGAGATTTTTGCTCTATTTTAAACAAGTCGTGTTTTATTAAACATTTTCGCAATTTTCTCATAGATTTTGTCGCTGTAGCGCTCTCCTCTAACATTCGTAATTTCGTATCTCTCTCGTCCTCTTCTTTTCGGGCCCGGTTGCGGAGCCTTAACAAATGGCTCAATACATTCTCACCGAAATTTCTCGCTTTTGCGCTTTTGGGATGGTAACAAAAGTGGATCGAAGGCAATCTAGTGGGATAATTCCGGTATTATATACTGAGTTAAAGAGACTTGTCAATACCACGATGCCTTTATTTTCTATAAGTTTAAGGATTTCAGCCTGCATTCGATCTGGGCCCGATGCTTACCCGGGTTTAGAGAGGTGAATGGCATGTTGTACCTCATTTGCTGTGGTTGGTGGGCCTGTTGTAATATTTCCCATATCATATGCTGCGCTTCTGAGAAGTTCTGAGATATAGTACTTCCTATAAAGTGAAAAAAATTTAAAAGGTTTTTAATTAATTTTGTACTTTATAAACAATAAAAAAACGAAAAGCCAAATGTAAAAGTAATTGATATAAATCAGGCTTTATTTCCGGCAACCCATACAGGTACAGGTTAAGCATAACTGGTCGGCTAATATACAAAATTATGATTTTTTTAAACTTTAAAGGTTGTAATTATAAAATTTTCAAAAGATTTCAAATAGACCCGACGGTTAAAAAATTGTGTATTATGCAAACTATAGTGATAATTAATCATCTCCGATCCGTTAAAAACTCTGATATTTGCCACCTTTACTGGGTTGAGTTCGTATTAATTCCAGTTTGAGAACTGTGTTAAAGACTGGGTCAGTGACAGATTGAGCGAACAGGGAATATCTATTGTGTCTATTCGTGTGACCTATTTGCATTATATGTATATAAACTCGCATGTGTCTCCAATGGAATCACTTCATGAATGATTCTAGAATTCGGACACGTCTGTACCATTATTTATTTAATTTAAAATTCTATAGAGGTTTTACATATTATTATCTATAGAATTTAGCCTGCGAGAGAATGAGATAGACTAATCGGTGTCCTATTTGTACGGTGCTTCATAGCCTATCGGCCTCCTATTTGTGCGGGGCTTAATGTATAATATTTTTTAAACTTGGTAATAATATTATAATAAATAAACCCTACAATAATCCTGCTCCTGCATTCTTCTCATTCTCTTGAAGTTTAATTTTCTGAATGTTTTACTTCTACCGCGTGTGAACTGCACACTCTGATTATTTTAAATCTCAAGTAGTTTCAACACGATTTGCGTATGTTTGTGAAATTAAGTCATATTCTTAAGAATCATAAACTTGGCATATTATTTATGAATTGACGTATAAATTTGTGCTACGCAATGAATGACATTATACGAGAGCTGTCCGTAAAATGAGGTCTGCTAAAATAGTGAATCTTAGGTTTTACTGGTAAATCTTAGGATTTACCAATATTAAAAGTTGGTAAATCTCAGGATTACTGGAAAATCTTTGTAGTTACCTTAGTAAGGGCTTTTACAGTAACATATATAATACATAGATGCGTAGTAGAAATCTCTAAATGGTTAGCCAAAAACAAGGCTATTTATTGCGTTGTATTCAATTTTATAGTTTTAATTTTTAGTACGAAACTGTCACGCGTCAAGCAGGGTCGTGTCCTACCAGTTAGTAAATTGCTTTAGAATAGCGCCAAAATTCCCTCGCGTGTGATTAAAATGTTTTCCATAACTCTGCAAACACTAATAAAAGCCAAGGAATAACATTTGGTTTTAAATACATTAAAATGATTTATTATTATATATATATATACAATTATTTCGATTGTTTCCCGGAGATTTTTAGCGACCTTAGATAATGTGAGACAGCAAACGTGAGATAGCAATAATTACGTATAAGAAGGACAACCAAGGACAGTAGGTAGTCTCATACATCATTATCATCGTCTTAGTGTAAGCGAATAATCGTATCTTGGTATCTCAGTCACACCCGTCATGTAGAATGTAGTATTCGGCCCAAATAAAACGTCGCCCGGTCCTATGTCTATGTCGTTCACACACACATGCATTCATTTTTAATGTCTATCTTTATCATTCTTGATTGAATTAAAAAGTTGCTAAAAACATAAGAGTGTTTCTTACTTGCCACGACGAGTCTTGAGTTTGTGAGACAATGGCGACTCTATATATAACCTTATTGATCAGGCGTATTTTGTTAGGGACTAAAATATACTTTGTTATTATCAGATTCACTTTCCGAACAATATAAAATAATTATTCACAAGACGTTTCGAAATTCTTGAAGGTTTCGCCTTGCCCGTTGGTAAATTTTATGATTTTATTACGGCCCAGTTTAATGCTAAACTCTGCAAACTTAAATGGCAGTGGACTTATTTCTCTCATATTTCAACGCGGTGGTAATTGATGGGGTACTTTGGAATCTAATTGATTTTCCATTCAATGTTGAAGTGACCTAATGCACCAACAATATCTTTTAATTCTTTGGTACTTATACATTAATATTATTTTATGTTGTAAATGCAGGCTACTTTGTAAACATACAGGTGATTTATATCATTAGACCGAATAATATTTTGTATATTGGAACATGAAAGGATAGGTACTTGATTTATGAATATGATCATTCGTACTGCTGAATTAAAAGAGTAACTCTCTCGCAATGTCATTCTGGTGTAGGCTAAATCCTATAGATGCATGTAATTGTCCCTCTTTAGTGTCGCTCGTTTCTGTTTCATCGAGTTTCAAAACATAACGGTGATAAGGAAGTTTTTACGTAAAAAAAAAATTAAATTAAAACCTAACCTGGCAAAGAGAAAAGAGCAAATAAGTAAAATAAAAAGATAGAGTTGCGACCGTTATCTTTTTTATTTATCTGTGCCTTGTTCTCTTTCATATATTCGTTTAGATTATTAGTGTTATCCAGTGGCGTAGCTAGCATGGGTGGCACCCGGGGCGGATAACATGGTGTCACACCCCCCCCCCCACCCAAATTTCGACTTCACAAATTGGTCCATACTGGGAGGGAGGGGGGGGGGGAGGCAGAATTTCTGGAGAATTTCAGAAATAGGCTATTTTCGTCAATAAAAGACCGTTAGGCACAAAATTCACCCCGTTTTGGGACATTCCACGGGGAGCCATAGAGCTATGAAAATAACACCGTATTCAATATTTTTGCGATAATATCCTTCGTTTAAATTTTTTGACGGTCGGGTGTCACCTCCCGTCGGGTGTAGTGTCACACCCCCCCCCCCCGCCGGGTGCCCCCCCCCTCGCTACGCTACTGGTGTTATCTACTTTTTCAATGTTTTATTTATAATATTCGTCTGTGCGGGCTTTTACAAAACATGTCATAATATGTATATAACAGCGGAACAGAAAACTAATTTAAGTACGTATAACCCATGCTAAAGATTGGTAGGTATTATTTATGCTAACATTGATTTATTGAGGTATATATGTTATTTATAGCTTGTTTGCTAAACTTTATTCCGTGCAGTTGAACACACCTATTATTTCTGAAAAAGCATTTCCAACTGCATGCAGTCTGATATGTCTACATCAATGCTTCAGTTGTGATACTGTTGTTGCAATTAAAAAGAATTTTAAATCGAGTATTTCTCGTTGGTTTATGGAAAGCTTAATAAATCTGGGCTGTCTATAAAACAAAGAACAACTTTAAAAATAAAAGTCTAGTCCGCAATAAGTCTTCTGAGAATTTTAAAATTTTTAATTCTTTCATCAATGTATGCCACACTATCAACACAACATTAAATTACAGAACATCTATCAATAAATTATAAACAATATTTATGTAGCGTGTAAACCTATTTCACAGGAATGATTTGATATTTAACGAAAGCGAGAGCATTTCCGTGATCTATTAATGACCGATGAGCCCAGCAGTGAAGTCATATTATTAAAATGCCGCCGGCCGTTACGTTAAGTGACCCGGCAGCACAGGCCCGCACCGTGCGCGCCGCGGTTTGCACGACCATCTGACCGCCTCCGGGCGTCTCGCACGCAGCTTGAATTATGACTGTGGGATGATAATAATAGCCGTCAAGTCATTACCTACTTAAAAAAATACTTATCAAAGTTTGTTTAATTTTTTTAACTACTTGTTATATAATATACAATAATATCATTTAATAATTTATTTTATTTTTTCATACGAACGACCTAAATATTTTATAAAAATCTATATTTAAACACATGCAAGATTTTTTTTCACATTTTGTAGGAAAAATACATAAAATAAAAAATTAAAATACTGTTTAAGAAATTCGGTTAAATTGTTACGTAATTGTTTAAGTAAAATATATACACGAATCGTTTTTTTCACATATTCCACGAAAAGTGCCAAAACTTGTGACTTTCTTTGAGCCTTTTGGTAAGTAATTATAAAGTTTTTATTCTTCATAAAACCGTTTTACACTTAAGTATTGTTTTGGGAAGCATAAAATCTCGGCAACTTTTCATAAAAAAATGTGTGCGTATATGTTCATTTTTTATTGGCTCGCCAACATTATAACACAAAATTATTGCAGTTACATTATCAATTATAGCATTTCAATTATAGGTGAGCATTTTACTCAATATATACTATATAGTTATTGCTTGAGTGCATGTTACAATAATTAACTGCTTTTAAGTGACAAGATTATCAGATATATTTGTTAATGTACCTTCTGAAGGTAGTGATTGAATACGAAATTATGTCCAAGTCTTTATGATTGCAGTATTTATTATAATAATAGAGGCATTCTTGACGTTGAAGCGAATTAAATAATTTAGAAAGCACTTCGTTTAACTTTGCGGTCAGTCATTATCATAAAAAAATTGTATTAAACCTAAAAAAATATTATATTTCATCTCAACCGGTATCGCCTGGACCAGGCTTTGTTTAATATTAAATAAAATATATATTTATTTCTTCTAATAGTGCAAAATTATTTTGTGGTAACATTTTAAATTCAAATTAATAAATTACGTTGTATTAACCACTTAATTATTTATAAAAACCGACATGTTTCGTCAGCAAAGCTGACGTAATTTAAAACGAAAATTTATAATTTTAATTTAATTGAAAACGTAATTTATTAATTTGAATATATTTATTTATTTTTTTAACTGTATGAGTAAAACCTCAAATTGTAATTTTTAATCAAATGAAGACAATATTAGCGAAACTCAATCAAAAATCAGAAAAATATATCGGCACTTTTATTTTTGTACGGGTTAAATTTTCCCCCAAAAAAAAAAAAAAAAAAAAAAAAAAAAAAAAAAAAAAAAAAAAAAAAAAAAAAAAAAAAAAAAAGAAGGAAAAACTAAACCCTTTCATACACTTCCCCAAATGATCATCTAGTGAATCCACGTTATGCAATTGCACTATATAAGTATTATAAATACAAAACAATACAAGAACAACATGTCAACCTACTAGAGACCAAATGGGAATATAATTCACCGACTCCAGATATTTTCATATCAGAGGGTTCGGCTCTGTGGCATTTCTAATTGAACCTATAAATCCTACTGATCCCTCAATATAAATATTTAAAAAATCTTTTGTAATCCTACATGTATTTAAAATTACTGCTTTTGCATTTTTATATACAAATTTTTTGACAAATCTAATATGCTTAAATTTTGAATCAGATTCCTAGGTATTATGCCAGTGGCCGAAATAACAAATGGTAATATTTTTATAGTCCGAGAATGCCAAATTCTTTTAATCTCATTTCCTAAATCTGTGTATTTTCTAATTTTTTCAGAAACAGTTTTTTGAATATTACAGGAATTTGGAATAGCTACATCAATCATATAAGTTATTTTTTTTAATTTTGTCATGTAAAACTATATCAGGTCTATTATGACTAATTGTTCTGTCTGTTAGTATAGTTTTATCATAATATATTTTATAAAATTCATTTTCTATAAATGAATTTGGTTCATTTATTGGCACTTTTATTTTTATTTTTATTTTTTTTTTATTTTTTTTATTTTTTTTATTTTTTTTTTTATTTTTTTTATTTTTTTTTTATTTTTTTTTTTTTTTTTTATTTTTTATTTTTATTTATTTTTTTTTTTATATTTTTTAGAAATTGAATTAAAATTAAATTCGATAATGTTATTATCGAGTTCTGCAAGTTTTTTGGTTAGTGTTTTAGTTACAGCTGTTTCGACTTGTAAGGTCATTTTCAAACTGTGGTGAAGCCACGTACGGACGACTTATTTATAAGATTTTAAATGTCAATTTTTAAAGGTGTCTAAGTTGATTTATTACCGGTTAAACCAATTTGTAGAGACACTAATTGAGAGAGTGCTAATGTGGGATTCGGAGTATTTCCCTTTGGTTTGCCTTGCACTAAGTGTAAGGGTTTTCTTAATTGATTTAGAATGACGTTATTGCTATGACTCATTTAAGTGCATTATATTTCTTAGGTTTGGTAAACATACTAAGTAGTGGGGAATATATAATTTTCCTTACTTTATTAATTAGCGTTATGTTGGGGTCATTCGTTCGTTTATTGATTTCTAATTGTTCAAGCAAATTTAATCTAAGACCCTTTCGTTCAATATGTAATGGTTTTGGCTGGTTATTTTTAAGTGGAACGTGATTAGCTGGAAGAAATGGGGTCTACCCATAAGCTACACCTTTTGTAATTTTTATTTTACAATAAATATTTTTTGATTTGATTTGATTTGATTTGATTATTCACTAAGAGATGTTCGGCGAATTTTGAAGAGGTGTTTTTATTTTTATAACAATTTATATGTTCTTTGAATCTAGTTGAGAATGCCCTACCTGTTTGTCCGATGTACGTAGCGTTACAGTCGGCGTGGTCACATTTTAATTCATATATGCCACCGTTATTGAGTTTAGGATTTCTACTTTTTGAGTTTTTAAGGCTTGTTCCCATATTATTATTGGTTCTAAAAGCTATATTTAAACCACATTTTTTAATTTCTTTTGCAATTTTTAAAGATATTGGGCCGAGGAATTTGAGACATGCAAATTTTTCTATTTTTTTGTTATGTACCGGATATATTAAATTAATTTTATTTTTGTATTTCTTGTTTTTTATTATTTTCTCAATGTTTTTTGCCTCATAGCCGTTATTAATCGCGATTATTTTAATAGTTTCCTTTTCTTTTACGTATGCTTTATGATCTAAAGGAATGTTAATAAGTTATTTAGCAATATTACCATTGAAGAATGCCTTAAAATAATTGAAAATATCTTGGAAAAATGTATCATCAACCCGGTAATAAGAAAAGAGTTATTCCAGCTCATAAAAATTTGTGTAAAAACAAATTATTTTCTTTTTAATGATACATTCTATGAACAAAATGATGGTCTCCCCATGGGGTCACCATTAAGTCCACTTCTCGCAGAGATATTTATGGATTACATTGAAAATATAATGCTTAAATCTCCCTTAGCAAAACACAAACAGCCTTACTAAAAAACCCAGTGAAAATTTTATTCAATTGACAAATGGCCGCGGATGTGAAAACATTACTAATTAAAAATTTGTTCTTTGAAAGAAATACACATGGTTTCCGCGGCCTGAGAGGGTAGTTTATCTCTGTTTTAACCATTGATGTTCGAACGATATTTGTAATTTTTCCATAGTATTTTGAATGTTCTATATATTTCTTATTTTTGAAGGTGTCGTAAAAACAAATACCATTTATGAAAACTAGATAAAATTACCTTTTAGATTTGTGTATTTGAAATACACTTTAGCTTTCAAAAACTGCCATATTTTAAGATTCAAACTCGGAAAAAAATGGAAAAAAATTTCCTCCCACAACATTTTTGACCAAAATGTAGAGAAATTTAAATAAATTCAAAATTTAAAAAACACAGTCCTTTTATGTAATAAATTTGGAAGGAAACTATCACCTCACTTTTTCATCGTGTATATCTACAATAAAAAAATAATAAAAAATTTAAAAGTTTTGTTTATTGCCAAAAAAATAACTTAGAAATAATACTGACTTTTAAAACAGATTTATTGCATCTCTAAAGACGTTAATTTCTTTTTATACGTTTACGAACACATGTATTAGATATTAATATTATAAAAAATTATCACTTTTATAAATTCTCTTAAAATAAAGATCTTAAAATGTTAATTTTATCTTTTATGTAACCTATAAAACAGTATTCTGACAGTTCAACTTTGAAAGTACGGCGTTTGTACAATAACTTGATTAAACTTATGTAAACCACACAAATAATACGGTATATATATTAATTATATGAATAGAACAGTTATTTCGTCACTACAATAGAAATTATTAAGTAAAATCACAACATCTAACAAAATTTTCGACATCCCGCCTGATCCGGCCATAAACGCTTGGTTTTCAAGCTGTGTGTTCATCGCGGGCCGTCGATGCACACGCGCGCCAATAATGCTCCTGGCGGAGAATAATTAAAACAACATTTTTTCCTACTAAATTATAACCATTTGCGACGTTGTCAGATCTTTAAGCATTTTAACAGCGTGAGCACGCAAGAAACGTTATTGGTAATAAAACGTGATTTAGTGTATACAAGGGATAATTATGTTATTGCAATAACACAGTTAATTGGTCGCGCTGTGGTTTTTTTTTAGTAAGGCTGATAATATATTATGTCAGATATGTAGACGACATCTTTATTTGTTGGAACGGCACCAACCGACAGTTAGATATCTTTACTAACTGGGCCAACACCATTAATAATAAAATCTGCTTCACAGTTGAACATGAGATCGAAGGCAAAATAATTTTTTTAGATCTGACAATTGGTAGAAGTAATAATAAACATACCTTCGAAATATTTAGAAAACCAACGTTTACAGATACTACGATAAATGCAAATTCAACTCATCCTTGGTCCCACAAATTATCAGCTTACCATTCAATGGTACATCGACTCATTAACATTCCTTTAGATCATAAAACATACGTAAAAGAAAAGGAAACTATTAAAATAATCGCGATTAATAACGGCTATGAGGCAAAAAACATTGAGAAAATAATAAAAAACAAGAAATACAAAAATAAAATTAATTTAATATATCCGGTACATAACAAAAAAATAGAAAAATTTGCATGTCTCGAATTCCTCGGCCCAATATCTTTAAAAATTGCAAAAGAAATTAAAAAATGTGGTTTAAATATAGCTTTTAGAACCAATAATAATATGGGAACAAGCCTTAAAAACTTAAAAAGTAGAAATCCTAAACTCAATAACGGTGGCATATATGAATTAAAATGTGACCACGCCGACTGTAACGCTACGTACATCGGACAAACAGGTAAGGCATTCTCAACTAGATTCAAAGAACATATAAATTGTTATAAAAATAAAAACACCTCTTCAAAATTCGCCGAACATCTCTTAGTGAATAATCACGTTCCACTTAAAAATAACCAGCCAAAATCATTACATATTGAACGAAAGGGTCTTAGATTAAATTTGCTTGAACAATTAGAAATCAATAAACGAACGAATGACCCCAACATAATGCTAATTAATAAAGTAAGGAAAATTATATATTCCCCACTATTTAGTATGTTTACCAAACCTAAGAAATATAATGCACTTAAATGAGTCATAGCAATAACGTCATTCTAAATCAATTAAGAAAACCCTTACACTTAGTGCAAGGCAAACCAAAGGGAAATACTCCGAATCCCACATTAGCACTCTCTCAATTAGTGTCTCTACAAATTGGTTTAACCGGTAATAAATCAACTTAGACACCTTTAAAAATTGACATTTAAAATCTTATAAATAAGTCGTCCGTACGTGGCTTCACCACAGTTTGAAAATGACCTTACAAGTCGAAACAGCTGTAACTAAAACACTAACCAAAAAACTTGCAGAACTCGATAATAACATTATCGAATTTAATTTTAATTAAATTTCTAAAAATTAAAATGGAGTTCTACGAATTAAACACAAAACAATTAATAATTAATATATCGGCACCTCTGCTTCTATATCTTTTTCTGATTTTTCTGTCTCCAGATTTTCGATTAAGTTTCTCTAATGTTGTCTTCACTTAAGCAAATATATATTTTTTATTAAACCACGAAATTAATAAATGTTATGACTTTAATACGGAAAAAGGTCCGATTAAGTGTTATTTTATTAATCATTTTTACGAACATTTTTAGTACAATTACCCGGATCAGAATCAGTAAGCAAATCATTTCCTATGTAGCCCGGTTCCGGCTCTGTCAGACAGTCAGTCTATTGAGAGCAAGTGTCTAGAACATAAAGGCATTGGGTGCATTAAAAGCTATTGCGAAACAATCATGTTCTCTCGAGATGCTCGCTCAGGGCCGCAGCAGCAACAAGGCAGTAGATCCCGGTTACCCGATGCAACCTCCGCCGTAGTAACTTGTCCGGAATTAAATACCGCTTTTTATACGAGTATCACGTAATTGCTACCAACTGTCTGGAGCCAGTGAGACTATAGTATAATATACCTAATTGTTTTGAGGATGAAGTGAGAGGGGCGGGGAAAGAGATGCTGAAAGGAAAGGTGGGGAAGAATATGGTTACTCAGGTCTGAACACCAAACATGGCTTAAGACATCAAAAGCAACGTTTCGATTCTGGAACGACGATACTGAAAGTAACATCCACTCTGGAACCTTCCGCTGATATATTAGGTATTTTAATTAATTAGGTTATTGTGAAATAACCAAAATTGATCATATTAAACTCTCCGAATTCCGAATAGCCGAGAATCGTAACCACTCAACAACAGAGGCCGTCGTTATACTACATTCATACGTCGTCTCATTCAAACTCTTCTGTTATTCAAGCTGTCGATGTGACCCATCTCAAATATTGTATTCCCTTGATGCCATGTCATTCTCGAGCGTCCTCGATTTCTTCTACCATTAACTTCAGAATCGTACATTTTCTTTACACTCCTTTCTTCGTTTATCCAAACCACATGAGCGAGAAACATGTTCAATACGAAGCATTCGTCTTTTCTGTCCAGATTCACCCAAAAAAGAAAAACCCCAATTTTTCCATTTGAAAAATGAAAAACACCGGATAAACAATCAAGACTCTCTTTTGGACACATACATGGAAGTTAGAAACCTCCCCTAAAACACAACTAGCCCGTTTAATCACAGGAGACCATATTTGTGCACATAGGTCTCATACAAAACGCTGTTAACTCCCTTACTATAATAGTTAGAAATATGTTCTAATCGGTGTAAGAAAGGAAAAAACACCATGCTTTATATTCCAGTCTAAAAAATAGCAACCAAAACAGTAAAATGTACACTTTTTTGTACACAAAGTATAGAATCGCAAATTGAAAAAAAAATTTGAAATTTCGGGAATTTTTTATAAATTATTTTTACATAGAGCGACAAAAAAGTGAGGTTACAATGTGTTTTTTTTACGTTTGTCTAATAAAATATGTATGTGTTATTATTTTTTTTTATTATCAGTAACTTTAGTTAGAAAAAACGTAAGGTGAGCCATTTTGAAAACTTTTTTTATGTTTGTATGCAAAAATTTTACGATCTGATAATATTCCAAATATTTGCGTTTTATTGTAAAGCGAAAATATTTTGACCATCTGAAAAAAATGCCAAATTTTTGAAGGGCTAGCCTGTAAATGAAATTTCAGACAAAAAGTAGTAAAAGTAGTTTTTTTTCATATTCATACCTACACACATAACTAACCTTACACTTATTCCAAATATACCTACCGTTTTCTTAAATCGCGTTGGGGACGATTTAAGAAATTATTTAAAGCAAAGTAGAATGACGAAGTGTAACGACAAAGTAGAATGACGAGAAAACCTTCTATGCGAGGAATTAAGTCACAATGATGAAAGAAATATGTTAGACATTACAATATAATTGAATGTATAGTTATAATTCTGCCAACACTATGACCTTGCTTTTTCACAAGAAATGTGCAAGTAAGTAAAGTACGAAACATGTGTAGGTATTTACTACGTACACTTCGTAATCATTATCACAACGTAATCACCAATTTGAATAATCTATTGTGTCACGATCTCTGCATTGTACCTAGATTTTTTGTTCTTACTAGAAGCCGTGAAAAAACCTCTATAATGCATTGTGACGGAAAAGCAGTAGCTTAATTAAATTATAGCGCTGAATCCCGGGCAAATAATGTTAATATTTTTAACTAACTTATGAACCCGCAAAACTATTCATAAATCTCGAAAAAGTAGAATAACCAAATTAAATCATGGTAATTAAAATTTAAATAACCATAATACATGTATCAAATTCTACATATTCAATTAATACGTTTATATTGTTAAACAACTTGCTCACATAATATTGAAAACTCAATGTTTTGTATAGAAAACTTGTAAATGTGTTTGCACTTGGTATCATTACCATAAATACGAAAATCATAGCTATTTCGTCCAATTAAACATATAAATCCGACTCTGCCAGACCCACCCACCATTGCTAACTCTCAGAACCTTATTGAGAACTAAACCATTTTATAATGTCAGATGGCTCTCATTTTATAGGTGTATTTTTTTCACTGCTTGTTCTTAAAAGCCTTTCCACAAATAAGAATGCATACAAACTCGCGCAAACTTACAAACCTTTTTTTTTAAATTGCCGGCAACCCGGGCGTTTATTGAAATAAAATTAACATACAAACAAGTAAGTAACCCGCCTCACTAGACAAGGTCTGTTCTGAGATGGGTACATATTATAAAAGCATACACAGACATACACACATACACATATGTATACGCATGCATGGACATAATCATAAAAACATAAGTATACAGAATCTAGATAAAATTATTGTAAATTCTTGTTGGTTATGGTGGGATGTACATAATGTCGTAAAACCAAAAATATAAAAAGAATTATTGAAAATTATTATACGGTTATCATGGAATGTACATAGTATCATAAAACCAAAATCTTAACAGAATTATTGGAAATTATTATAGGTTTTTCATGGAATGTATATATAAAGTAACACATAGTAATGACAAGATCTAAATCTAAAGATAGTAACAATTCACCAAAATAATATGAATAAACGTATGAGGCAATAATAAACTTAACGTGCGTAAACTTAAGCAGCAAAGGAAAGGATAAATCTCTATAAATAAAATAACACATAATATCTGTACATAGAGAATGAAGATTAGATTAGGATGGTATCAAAAGAAGCTTGGCTTTATCCATATTTTTTTGAGAAATTACGAAGATACTTACCCAGATACTATGTAGCAAACTTAAAACTTAAATATCCGAATCGGTTATTCACCACCGATGCATATACAGATTTCAATGCATCTCAGTGGTTTATATTTTATAGTACAGTGCATTGCTCGTGTGATTTTCTCGTCAAAAGTCTGCGCAACGCTCTGAGCACTTGACTAGACAATGTAAAAGCGGCCTAAAGTGAACGGACTTGCTTTCGAAGTAATCTGTCATTTCTTCGCGGAGCCGGCCAGAAAGTGGCGCAACGCATTGTATTTTTTTTTAAATCACGATTGCGACCTGCAATCGCTTCGAAATCTACGGAGGATGTAGGTAGGCAGTGATATTTGGACTATTCTATGATCTTATACCGATTATTTAATACAGATATATCAATATTGAAGAATTCACGCACAGAAATAAGAAAATAACTCATTACGACAGCGGGGTGGAAATAAAATCACCGATTATAATAATCATTTGTATTTTTTTAAAGTGTGGATATGTATAATAAAGCTGTACAAATAAAATCAGAAGATGCAATTCACACGCGATAGAAGTGAAACCTTCAGAAAACTAAAGTAGACAAGAGTGGGGAGACTACCAAGCACTTTTTTTTATCAATGTAAAGGATAAGTTTTTCCATTTTTTTTTCGTCGAATTCCAATGCACCTTTTCCTATACATTTGGTCATATTATTAGTATTTGTGTTTTCTTCTTTATTTTATTTATTAAGAAATAATTTTTTTTTTAGATTCGTACTATTCGATCCTCGGTCTGCTAAATGTCTGGCCGCTGAAGTTCGTCAGACGCTTTATACCACTAGACCAAAGGGGACTTGCGTGGGACCGTTGATTTATCGTATTATATTGGAACCGAGTAGCCGTGAAATAAATAAATTGATTTTGATGTTTCATTCTCTCGCAGGCTAAATCCTATGGATGTATTATTTGTTTCTTTTAGTGTCGCTAGTTTCCGTTTCATCCAGTTTAAAATCACAACAGTACTTTATAATAATAAATCAAGAAGATTAGTTTTTAACAGTTAGAAATTTAGTTGCTTCAATAACTTATATCATATTGTTTAGGAGCACGGTTGTTATTTCAATGCGCTTTCGAGCCGCATGATTGAAGTGTCAAGGATCGCCATAAATCGCGAATCCCAATTACTCGCATGATGGATGAACAGTTTGAACACTGCGGTGGGTGTTCGATGGAATCCTGTCTGAATGATTTTAGTGCTGTAACTAATGCTTGTTGGGAATAATAATAATGACATTTTCATGTTGTATTCTAAAAGGAAGGCTATTATATAAATTAAATTAAGTAATGCGCCTACTTTCATAAGCGGTGAAGTCTAAAACACGTAAAATTATCTTGATCGGTAAAACACAAACGAAATGAAAAACCAACAATGAAACTTCTAATATTATGGTGTACTTTGAATAATCTATGCTTGCGGATTTTTCTGAGATATCTGTACTTATGGGATAAATAAATGCGTACTTCACAAGGGGGGAAATAGGTGTATGATTGCGTATTTTTAATGATTTTCATGATTTTTAAAGTAAAACTTCTTTACGCATGCTTGAGGAGTCAGATGGCGAATGCGTGACGAGAGCGTTACGAAAAGCGAGGCGAACGGTAGTTGGGAGGGAATACGCTTCGTATATTACTGTAGGGGCAAGAGAGAGAGGTGAGAGCACAATTTTTCTTTCTCTCTTTTTCTCATAGTCAGTTACGTTACACAGTGCATGCCTATTGTCTGTATTACTCTGTAGAAGCAAGAGAGAGCAGTCCGCGCGCATATTTTCTTTCTCTCTTCCTATCTTACATATAGATGGAGCAGAAGTTTTACTTCGGTTGTGTGGTCTAAAGCACATTTGGTTTTTTTTGACATATGTATATATAATTTATTTATACTTTGAGATCATTTTACAGATATATTCAAGAGTGTATTCTAAAATTTTCAAATATTTTCCTACAAAATAACGGAGATGTCAGCTGCCGCGCATTGTAAGTCGCCATCCGGTTATGCAGTTTGTGTAACTGCTGGAGGTCACAATTTTCACTTGAAATCAATTTTCAAGAAAATTAACTTTTTTTAACTGTTTCTTTCATTTGAACCTCACTCCTCAAATAAAAATCGAAAATAATTTTTATGAGGAATGTAAAAATTTTGTATGATTTTTTACAATTATTTTGTACGTTTTTTTTTACAAAAAAAAGAGTTTAAATAAAGATACTGTTTAGGATTGAAGTTCAAATAGAGCGCATTTATGTAAAAAAAAACTATGTACTAACGATTGATCAAAAACTGTAGGAGCTAGAGGTTACACAAATTCGAAAAAAAAATTCGAGTGCAGTTTACACGCGGTAGAAGCGAAAATTTACAAAACAATCTGAACCAATACTTGAAAGGTGAGGTGACCAATGAGCGCAGACCAGCGTAATTACCGTTTCATATCTCAATCAATAGGAGACTTTAAAAGTAACATCGTGACACAAAGCGGTAATGAGCGCAGTTGATGAGTCGCAGGTGCAGTAATCGTCATTTCCGTTTCATCCGAAATCCAAATCATAGTGGTGCTGTAGAAGTTTCACTTCAAATAGTAGTTTTTAGAAAAACGCGTTTGAAAATAAGAGTGGCAGTAAAGTTGTAGTAGTTCGACCAGAGTTCGACCAAGGGACACCCACTCAAACACTTATTATAACTTTTAAACGGCGTGGAATTTTGGTTCGAAATTTTCAGGATATATTTTTGAATAGTTGTGTTATCGATTAATGAAAGAAAAAAAAATTGAAGCCTACATTGCGTATTTCGTTTCATTCGTTTATTATTCAAGACTGCAAGATACATGTTTATCTAAAGCACTTCAGATCAAAACTGAAAATACTGGGATGAGAATAGTTCTGCAGTTGTTTCGAGCTGCCGCCTGCAGGGTGGAGGTTGACTTGTATGTGTTGGTAGCCATCTAGTGGGCGCTAGAGGTAAAGTATGATATTCCACCCTGATTTACAATACATGAATTCCACTGGTTACAAGGTTACACCGACACGCTGTAACTTTTTCAGATTCTGTCGGTTCCCGTATATTAATTAATTAATTTATTTATTTATTTACGCCCTGTTGACTCTTACATGTTACATTAATAAGTTGTAGGGGAGCATCATAACAAGTATATAGTACATGAATAATAAACTGAGCATGAAAGACATTAACAGACACAACACAAGTAGGTATAAGTATTCAATAAGTAAGTTATACAAAGGAGTTCAACAGGCAGATTCTTGTTTGAGCTCAGGATTACAGTATACGATTCAGCAATTGTTTATTTATTTATTTGTTTACGCCTTGACGGCTTTTACATGTAACGTAAATTGTACAGGAGCATTAAAACAAGTATGTAGAATCATAAGATATAATATATAGATATATCTTTCTTATTAAGAACTTGTAATCATTATAACAAAAAATGTATCGATGCTGATATCTTGTCATGTACTTTAAGCTCTTTCAAACATACAGTTAATGGAGCCTTATAACCAATTCATTACCAAATACTCGTAGATTAATTCACTTTAACAAAACTAAATAATTATTACCATACTTTTTATGTTTTTTTTTTATTTTTATTAAAAATAATGTAATACGTACTTATATGTGTATATACGTACATGTGCGTATATATATATATATTATTTTTCCACTTTAAGTCCGGTGTTTTTTTCAATTATTTTTTTTGTTTTATAAATATTTATTTTTATTTTTTTAAATAGCCATTAAACTGGCACACTTTATTTTACAATTCTTTTGTGAGTACCATCACTTTACTTTTATCTTACTTTCACTTGTTTTTTTTTATTAATGTACATATTATTTCTCGATCCTACATCTAGTGTTTTTCAGTTTTCATAATTATTTTTATATATATATATATTTTTTTTTCTACTTTCATTGTTTTTTAACTTATCTTATCTGTATCTTTTATGTATCACACAAAATATAGACTGTGTTTAGATTATTTATCTAGTTCCTATCTCTGTAATATTAAGCAAAAAAAGTTAATAATTATTGTCTTTTATTTTTTATTTGGGCATGATGTGAACATTTGTTATTGGGTTGTAACCTAATTATTATAATTTATTGTTTGTTTAATGCATGTAATGTTATTAACCTGTAAATGTTCCTAATAAAATAAAATAAAAATAAAAATAACAATTGTATAGTACATACATAAAATAATAAACAGGGCTTGACAGACATAAGTTGGCACAACACAAGTAGGGATGAGTATTCGATCAGTAAATTGTTACAGTAGTTTCAGAAATTATTGTCACAAAATTACACAAAACTCAAAACTGTCACATTATTGTTGTTGTCACAATACTACTCAAAAACATGATTCCAGTGCAGCTCAAACACTAGAAACATACCGGCTAACTAAACAAATCATGATAAATCGGTACCTAGCTACGCTAGTTAACCTCGCGTAATGTAAAAAATATCATAAATAAATAACAATAGGTAAGGGGAGAAAATGAGGGGTGATGTTGCAATATCGACATGTAGAGATTTCTGTAATTTTGAACGAATTTTTTTAATGAATTTCGTTATGCTCCGTTATTTCACTTCACAGATGCATTAAAGTTAAAGGTGTTTTACTGTTTGATTGATGAACGCAGCACTCGCGGCAAATTAAAGTAATTTTAGTATTTACTTATGAAATGCTTTTTGAAATGATTGATCGCATTCATCATGATATTAATCCAGCAGCTTGGCCCGGGGGCAGTGGTTGTGCTTGCTCTCAAATGCGAGGTCATTGGTTTCTTGACCGTTGGTGAAAAAACTTACAAAAATAATGGTACTTGTTTCATCTTGAAGATTGCGATTTGCAAAGCATCCATTGCTTTTTAAATTGGGATGGAACGTGAGGCGTGAATCTAAAAAAATAGCAAGATCTTAGTTGATATAAACAAATCTGTGCCGTAAATTTCAATGGATGTTAAATATTGTACTAAAATTGTACAGCAGAGTGGTAGATACACTCAATACCGCCCTGGTAAAGACCACCATTCAGAGGGCATTACCAGAAAAAACCAGAAATATGTCATTTTCAAATCAGATTTTAGACGTATTGACTCTTTTCCACAAAAAATTATAAATGGATTTCGAAAGATTATTTTATCTAGCATTCGCATGTAATAAATTTTGAGAATTTTTTTTAGTATAATAAGGTTATTCCATAGGTCGTTGGCAGATTTGTTAAATTTTCAAAAAAGATTTTGTATTATACCACACCCATTTCAAATAATATAATCATGCAGTAAAATAAATCAATACAATCTAGCAAACGCATGTTTTAGAATTTTAATTTTAGTTTCAATAAAATCATTAAAAAATATGTAGGTACATGTGTTTCTTGACGAAAATTGGTCCATTTGTGTATTTATTTGCGCACTTACAAACTAATATATTTCAGATTTTTTTAACATTCTTATTAAATTTAGACATTATTGAAAAATGATTAATACTTATAATCAAAAAATAATTACAAAAAGTACATTATATTAATTTATTTTTATTTAATTTGTTTTATCATCACGCCTTTCAGCATTTTTGGATGAAGGTATAAATTAAAGCTAATTTGGATTGAAATAAATTCGATATTGAGTTATAATTTAAAAAAGTTGGTACGGAGAATAATTAATCTTTCTCATTGTAACCGCCCTGCACGATCGTAAGAACAACTTTCGACGAAATGTGGATTTTCGTCCGCTGGCTGGTTAAACGCTCTTCACAGTGTTAAATTACCTTGAAATTGTTTAAGCCACGTTTGCGAAGTAGATCCGAAAAGTCAGATACTCCACGAACTTGTTCTTCCCCATCTCTTTTTCTTCTACAACATACTAAAATCGGGAACCCACCGGCTCCAAATGATTTTTATAAATAATCTTATGAATACGTACGAGATATATCCAACACATTATTTTTGGAGTGTGATTTTTCTGTTAGAGATAATATAATAATAGGGTCCGCTTATTTATCATAAATGTTCTATTAAAATATTTCTCGTATTACTTGGTTCAACCTTGAATATAAACTTTTTCTTTTAAATAGGAATTTTAATCTCGTATATAAAAATGAATCGCTGAATGTGTTGCTAAGCGCATAACTTTCGAACGACTGCAGCAAATTGGATAATTCTTTTTTTTTATGTGTTCGTTATTGTCAGGAAAAGGTTTTTATAAAACTTCCGGTGAGCTCTGGCATTATGAAATTTGCATAAAAAAATTGCTCTTGGTGGCACGCGAGGTTTGAAAACTGAATGTTTGGAAAGCGGGAGGGAGGGAAAAATTGGGGAGGGGAACCAGGGAGGGGGAGGGGGGAGGGGGGAAAGGGGGAGTAATGTGGGGAGAGGGCAGGTGGAGGAGGCGGAGTGGGAACGGGACAAATAGGAAAGGACAAGTAGTGAAGTAGTGCGATTAATCTGTAGTGCGCCGTTTTTGTTACAAATTTAGTATGAGATCCTAAGTTCTATCTACTTTTATTATTTACCCACCGATTCAGAAAACCTTATTACAGTTAGAATGTATTTTCTTATAAAGTTTCTCGAAGTTCTATCTGTATAAAAGAAATAAAGAGTGTTAATGGGAATTTGAATATTATTAATAACCAAAAATTGTTCTTAAATGACCCAATATTAAACCTGTTCCTTTTGTAAATTGTCTCCCATTGCCCCTCTCTCCTCTACCCACTCTCATATTTTCATTGATACCATTGTCTATGTCCATTCTTTTTTAACTGACAACATTGTCTACGTCTATTATTTATAATTAGTATCAATAAAAAACCCTGAAGAAGTGAGCGTTGCTCACGAAACATGTTGGTTTTGTAAACAATAAAAGTGGTAAAAACTAAGTATTTTATTAATTTAAATATGCACACGGTTGACATTTGTCACATGAGAACGTGTCGCTTCTTCGACTCGTTCTTGTGTTCAACAGCTCGGCTGTGGAACGATTTGCCGGCCTCTTTGTTTCCTTCTTCCTACAACATGGGTCTCTTCAAGACCAATGTTCATTCCTTCCTCTCCTCAAAAAGACTCCCCACACAGCATTTCAGATGACATAGGCTCTGAGGGAAATTATTTTCTGCGCCCATCACATTGCGTTCTGTTCGGCGAAATTACCTGAAAACAAAATGGAATGGAACCTACTTAATCTAGAACAAAGCAGTACAACAATTTCAACCGATTATAATATATATATCAACTGAAAATGAGGCTAACGTTGACCCATGATAACCCAGGATTAATGGACTGTTAAAAGGTCACACTTGTGGCTCTCCGTTCAACGATTCCCATCAAAATGAAAGACCTGAATAACGCGAATAGTGTTGTGGACTTGTAATAAACACGATGAATTAATCAAGCGATAAATTTGGCATCAATTTTAACATGTCTTAATATCACCAATTATTACTAATGCGATTTGGTAATCTCACATTTATATTAATTTATTAGCGTCTTAGAACATCATTACGCAACCTCTTTGTATTTAAATCTACGATCGGGTATTAAAACGGTTCCATACCAACTCAGAATCACTCAACTCAACACCTCTTTGAAAAGTCAAAAAATATGAAAAAAAAATTCGAGTGCAGTTTACACGCGTTAAAAGCGAATCTTTACCAAAACACTATCAACCAATTCTTGAAAAGTGAGGTCATAATCAAAGCGATAGGAGCCTTTAAAAGTTACATCATAATCAAAGCGGTCAATGAGCGCAGTTGTGCGTCGCAGGTGCAGTAATCGTCATTTACGTTTTATCCGAAAACCAAATCATGGCGGGGATATAGATGTTTCACTTCAAAATATTAAAATAGACCATAACCTTATCTAACGTAACCTATTTACCCAAATTTTACTAAAAAATAAATTCCCCTCAGAGCCTATGTCGTCTTCGTGCTGTGGGGGGTTTTTTTTAGGTAAAGAAGGGTAGGAATCTGTGGTTAGTATGTCCAAGAGTGACGGACATATGAATCTATCCCTCCCACTGCGGTGAGAGACCTGCAGGAGAGATCAATAGGTCTCCCTCAATCAATCTCTCCCGATACGGCCTACCACGTTGGGCAGATTCATCCGCTGCCAAGATCTAGACAAATCTTACCCCATGAAACCGGGCACCTCTGCTTAGTCACCAAACTTAGCGAATCACTTGGGGTTACCTACGGCAGGGGTGTTGGTTATCCAATAGGTGGTTCCCGGGTGGCGGTACCCAAACCCACTTCCCAAATTGAAATAACTCTGGAAAAAATAGAAGTAAAACAAGTTTTGTTATATTAAAATAAGCCAGACTTCTACGTGATAATAAATAAACGTTTTTGAGCAGAAAATGACTGCTCATCGTACCAACACCAAAAGTGAAGGCATCACGCACTTTACCGACACCTGTTGAAAGTCAATCAAAGTAATGGAAACATTATTATTATTAGTGTTTTAACATTGGATTATCTTTCGGTTCAGTATATTAAAAATAGTTTAAAAAATATAAAATATGAGTGAAAAGATACTCTAAGACTTTAAACCATAATTGTTTTCTATAACATTGTCACAAATCAAATGATTTGATTTAATAAAGGTCACCAAAAACTGCAAATTTTATGCAGAACTCTATTTGTCTTTGGCGTCATGAAATTTGAAGAGCTTTTTATAACTTAGTAAGTTATTACTTCATTACAATCATGTGATTTGGATCTTTAAATATAATATTTGATTAACAGCAAAAAATATATCATGTGTGCAGTTAAGACGCGGTAGAAGTGAAACCTTCATTAAACTAAACTTCAAGAGAATGGAACGGATACAGAGTATCAAGAGTAGGATAATTGTAGGGTTAATTTATTATAATATTGTTACAACTTTAATAATCA
This sequence comes from Limnephilus marmoratus, assembly GCA_917880885.1. Lineage (NCBI taxonomy): Eukaryota > Metazoa > Arthropoda > Insecta > Trichoptera > Limnephilidae > Limnephilus > Limnephilus marmoratus. Next base: position 35,832,464 of record OU862920.1, on the reverse strand, counting down.
TTTTTCATTTTCTTCTACTAAGCACCGCACAAAGAGGACATCGAATAGTCCAAATCATTATCTCGCCGGCTAAATCCTGTAGATGTATGTGTTTGTCTGTTTTCAGTGTCGCTCGTTTCCATTTCATCGGATTTGAAAACACAACGGTGCTAAAGAAGTCTTCACTTCAAAAATTAATGTAAGACGCCATTGCGATTAATCCAATTTTGTATCTAATATAATTAAATTAATTCAGTATTTACTAATATTTTTATATGTTACTAGCTGGTACCCGGCATGCGTTGCTATGCCATTTAATAAAGAAATTGTTTTTCCCGGCGTGTCCTTTCCCATTCGTCCCGTTTCCCTTCCGCCTCCCCTTCCTTTCTCGCGTCCTCTTCCTCTCTCGCGTTTCCGCCTTCTCCACCTTCCCTCTCCCCCCTTCCCGATTTCCCCTCCCCCCTCCCCCGTCCTGCGGATGTACCCGAGTTCCCCTCCCCCTCCCACATTCCATACATTCATTCCCGGTACATTCAGTTTTAAAACAGCTCGCGTGACACCGATTGCAGTTTTTTTTATACAAATTTCATAATGCCAGAACTCACCAGTAGTTTTATACAATCCTTGTCCTGACAATAACGAACATACAAAAAAAAGAATTATCCAATTTGGTGCAGTCGTTCGGAAGTTATGCGCGTACATACATTTCGACGATTAATTTTTATTTATATAGATAGATAGATAGATAGATAGATAGATTTCCTTAATATATTATTTAAGTACCTAGATACCGTTTTTTTAATCATGAACAAATTAATTGTAGTTCCATTTAATAAACCGGATTCGATGGTCAGTGTTATGAATCCCATCATGATTATTTATTGATATGGGTGTGATTCTGCTTTTATGGAAAATGAAACGGATTAACTCTTTAGTCGTTAATTATTTTTAAGCACTTTATCGATTTTGATATAAATCAAACGTTGGCAAATTGAAGTCGAAAATACTCACGCTGGTTTTTGATTAAATGTTACAAATATAGTATAATAAATTCGCTTAATTCTGTGATTGTTGAAATCGAATATTTGATCTAGTTTCTCTGGTAGGTTAAGGATGATAATTATAAATCTAGCGTTTTGTCAAGAACACGTCAAATGCTTCAAACGAATTTTTTTTTTTTTTTTTGTAAAATAAAATTTATGATTTATATAAATTTCCAGGTTACTGTTTCCTCAAATGAGATGTTGTGAGGCTGAAAAATGGGTGATGGGAGGTGGGAGTTGGAAGTAGAGGTGTTAGAAAAAAATAATTAGCTATTCTGATTTGGTTAAAATGATATTGGAATGATGGTCTTTCGCCTGGGCGATACTAAAAGTACTTATCTAACACTTTGACTTTATACCCGCATTTAATAATAGCCCAAGAATGAGTTCGAATCAGAAATATAGCGTAATGACAGTATGTACAATAATTAAACAGTCCCAATGCAGTAGGTACAATGATAATTAGCATCGTATATCTTTTTCTACATATTATATAAAAATTCCGTGTCACGGTGTTTGTGGACGAACTCCTCCGAAACGGCTCGACCGATTTTTATAATTTTTTTAATGTATATTTGGTAGGTATGAGAATAGGTCGTAAAGTATATTTAATACCACTAGGTGATTAGGGTGTCCCTATCCATTTTTTTTTGGTATTTTTTTGACATTTTTTTTTTGTTTTATTTTTGGCATCAAAATACCTAAAATTTTCACCATCCTACCCACACCCTCCCATTTTTTTTATCCCGATTTTAGTATTTTTGCATGAACTAATTTAACCATCGGTCGTATTTCAAAAAGAACGAAATTATTTATATTGTTGAATGACAGAAGGCGCTACGCCCGCCTCATCGAACTGTCATTTATATGGCAGAACAATGTTTTCCGGGTCAGCTAGTTGTTTATAGAATGAAAAAAATTATAAAACAATGATCAGATAAACGGTTTTTTTTTGGTATTTTATTTACCTAAAACATACACATTACAAGTGATAATATATTTTAAATTATACATTATTGAAATAGGCCTCTATGACAAATGTCCATACAATAACTTAGTAATTTCACCTAGGGATGAGAACGGATAAAGGAGAAAGATTTGAATAAACTAAATTTTATATTTTTACAAACAAATGACATAAGAAATACAACAATTTGTGAATATTTATTTATTTGTTATATGAAAATAATCAACAAAACTTAGGAATAATTTTTCTTTTATCTCAAATCACTTATTTCTTACCAATAATCGTTGTAGAACATTCCAAAAAATAATAAATTCGCTTAATTTCTCTCTAACGAATTCGCTCTCGAATGTTGTAGAATGTTCTGGAACATTATGGACCATTCGAATCTTTTTCATACGGTTGGGGCTACCCATTGGTAGGCGTTTATAAAGCAAGATCCGTCGTGGGTTCGAACTGCAGTTCAATCTCATATCAACTCCCTGGTACCCTCTAGTTATAAATATTTATAAGTATCAACAATATCAACATCCTTTCAAGCATCTTTGTTGATATCATCAATCACATCCCAAGGATCAGTGGCACAAATCAAAACCGCCTGAAGACTTTAAGAGGGACGTCTTCTGGGCCAATTATTATTATCATTTATTTTTTTTTTAAAGGTATTTAGCAAATATTTATTTTGAATGTGAGCTACTTTCACATATTTGTGATAATAATTATTATAATACATACACTATTTCGAATTCGATTTTTCATGATTTATAGAGGCAATTCATAGAGGCAATCTTGGAGTTTGTTGTGAATCTTATTTAATGTAAGATTAAAAAAGTTTAATAAAAATTAAATTATTTTTTATAATTAAACTTCGCAAACAACATTTTTTGGGTCGAAGTTAAAAATATTCAGAATGAACCAAGTTCTTTGTTTAAAACCACTTTGTTTTAATTAATATTTGTCGACCGGTTTCGGTTGACCTCAACCTTCCTTAGGACAATCTTAGAATACAAAAAACAAAGTCGCGTTAGTTACACCATTAATAATCCAAGAACGGCTGGATCGTTTTTTATGATATTTGATTTGTTGGATTTGTCTCCGCCCGAATAGCAGAATAGATATTAACATCGGAAAAATTCACGAAAAAATATATTATGAAGAAAATTCCTTTTCTCATACATTTTGCATGGAACGAATTCTCATCTTTTAAAAGAGCCGCTGTAATATTGTGATAAGTATTTTATTGAATAGTTAGTGAATCCCAAAAATTCAAAAACATCATATGTCACGCGTGACAGCTGTTTCGCCTTCTGGAGGCATTATCAAACTGACAGTTTGATAATGCCTTCAGAAGGCGAAACAGCTGTCACGCGTAACAATAATTACACAGCAGAACCTGTTTAAAAATAAACTGTTTTTATTAATTTAATAATAATATTATTGATTATATAATAAAAAAATAAAAATTAAAATGGAGTTCTACAAATTAAACTTGATAACAATAAATACATCAAATGTCAATGCGCTAATTGTTTACCTGTAAACATTTAATGCTGCCTCTCTTTCTTACATACTAAATGTCAACAGTCGAAAATGAGACAAACGGTGAACGTAGGTCTGCACCAATCCAAAAGGAAAAATACAATAATTCTAATAAATCTCCACGTATGAAGAAAATGATTCACAATTCCCGTAAATAAGTGGAAAAGTAAGAAAATCACAAAAAATATAAATCCGTACACAACACCTGATACTGACAACAAATAAACACGGACAGTTGCGCATCGATAATGGCTTCATTGTGTAATTTTTAACTAAAAAAAACTGAATTTAATTCAGCTTTTTTTACATTAAACCATTCCAACTGCGGTGCAAGGCGATGGGTCGGGAGAGTCTGGCTGGAATGGTTAATAGGCCTCCCTCATCCAGACTCGCGATCCGGTCCGCCACTCAGCAGGTGAGCAGACGCAGCCACCGTCAAGACCTGGACAAACCTCACCCCATAACCCCGGGTATCCCTGCTAAATCACCAAAGCTAATAAGTTAACACAAGCGGTACGTATAAACGAGCTTTTTCGTTTCATCGAGTTTCAAATCACAACGGCGCTAAAGAAGTTTTCGCTTCAAAAAACGTCATTTAGTCACACACCATTGCTAAAGTCGTCTCTAACATTACAAAAAATCGGTTTCTTTAATGGGCTAAATTTTATAATTTAAAACCCAAATAAATAAAACATTTAACATCCGTATTATATATTTTCTACACCTTTTGATTTAAAAAAAAAGAAGGAAATTTATGTGTTAAAGTCATATTTCTTTATATACAGGGTGTCCGGGGTAAAGAGCATTAACTTCGGGAAGTGATTCTACACGATTTTATAAGTAAAAAAGATGAGTAGGTACCTTTTTTCGAAATTCCAACTTTTAAGGGTAGTTTTGTGGTAAAAAGATAAAATTAGATCGGCGTGTGCGGCCGGCTTTATTATGTTCCGCTGTTACGATGCGGTCCAATCACAACCATGCAATGTTGCCACAATCGTGCCCGGCAGGCTCTCAGCAAGTAATAGCACCTCACACTAATAAATTTTGTGTAAAAAAGATCGCGTAGCCATTCCTCTTAACATACGAGTGTCGAGTATTTATACATGAATGTCTCAACCTTCCGGTAGACAAATTTGTCTGGCATCTGGTAACTTAACCTCCGACTTTCATGGTCATCTAAGCAATACAGCCCACATGGTCACATGGTCAAGGGTGGTATTTTCAAGGATGGTCCGGAGGATAATATTTCTAAACAAACGATATGGGAGATGCATTGCCATGACTTAATTCTAAATAATGTATTCCTTAATGTAATAGATTATGTATCGTAATGATGACGAACCACCTTCCAGAATCGAAAAGTTAATCGAAATAACTTTAGCCGTGTTTGCTGACCAGATCTAAATAATCCGGTACTTTCCAAACCTTCCCCTTCTCCTTCTCATTCTCGTTCCCACTTCCATTGGCCTCACAAAATACTCAAATTAAGGATACCGTAGACCCATTGTTTCTGGATAATCGGGAGTAGTTGAGACTCTTGTGGTATTCACAATTAAACATTACAATAAACAGAGAGAAATAAACAGATGGAAAACATTACAAAAAACAGAAAGGAAAATAATTACTAAGTATTTTAAGCGTTCAGCAACCCGTTTAAATAGAAAATAAATTTACATTCATCGAACTAAAAAAAACTCGAAAAAAAAAATTTTATTTTCCAAAATTAAACCACCTCACTGAAACGAGAGCGATAATATTAAATTTAAAATGATTGGAAAGTATTTCAAAAGTGATCACGATTATGACGTGGCTACTCTGACGTAATAATTTCGAACACGGAACAAAAAAATACTAATAGTTGCTTGAATTAATAGCAGTTTAGATAGGGAGCTTTCATAAGAAATGGTGTTTTCATTTAGATTGCTATGGGTGGAGCTCTTACGCTAGCGATTGGCGTAATCGAAACATTTTAAAATTTGGTGATTCTTTCATAGAATATTAAAATATTCTTTCAACTTTCAGCCAGTTTTCTCTACACAAAATGTAGGTCTTTTGTTAATTAGAGTAATGCTAGAGGAAATATTTTCTTGTCCTTCTTGTTTAAATTCGAGTCATTCAACATTTCTAAATGTTATTTTGGCACAAAAATTGTTCGTTTCGAAACAAATATCTCGGCTTTAACCGTCGCCAATTTAGGAATGCGTGAAATTAGTAGAATTTACGAAAGAAGCGTCATCCATTCCGCAGGCTTCGATTATCGGCCGAACCGTGACACGAGAGCCGTCGCACCCTTAAAACATTTGGCATTTATCGCTAGCTATAAGTGTACTCGTAAAAAATATGCTCATGCTGAGTAGACTGTGAAACTAAATAAGGAAACGGCATATTATGAGTTTATTTATCCGCATACAAAACTAATCTTTCCCCAATTGAAGTTATGCAGAGGCTAATAATTAAAATCATATTAAAAAAACCTTCTGACTACCCAACGGATCAATTATTTAAGGAATTTCAAGTACCATCTTCCAAAGATCTGTACAATAGAAATGCATTGATTCAAATTATAAAAGAAAAAGAAAAGTATCAATTTATAACTGATACTAGACATAAATATATTTTTTCATGACCAAAATTAAACACTTCCTTCGCACAAAATTATTACACTTATCAAGGAAGACTTATTTTCAACCGACTACCGGATGAAGTTTAGAAAAGTTAATGATAAAATCCAATTAATAAACACTGTTAAAAAATATTTTAAAGATAATCTCAAAAAAAATAAATAAATAAAGTTTCCGACTAATCTAATCTCAAGAATAACTTATAACTCAGTTTCCTAGTGATACTCCATTCTTCAAATAAGTTAAATTTAGTTTTGTTTTTAACAACTAATTAAAATAATTCTAGATACATTATCCAAATAATAAAATTGTTTGATAGTTGATAAATACTTATAATTACATATCACCGAACTTACAACTTATTGTTTTTTACATTCACGTTGTAATTTAAGAACTTATGATGTAATATAGCATTAAAAAATGTACACTACTCTTCCAGACACAAGCTAATGCTTCCATGGAAGAGTGGTATTAAGATATTTGAACATGAACATGTACGCAAATTATTACATCATCTAAATGTACATTATATTTTATATGCTAAAATAAAAAAAAATAAAAAAAAAAATAAAAAAAAAAAAATTTAAAAAAAATTAAATTCACGGATAAATTGTACTCATTAGTATTTAATGTAGCCCCAAAAATTTGATTTATTTGTCGCCATCAGGAAAATGAGCAATGAAACTATGTAAGTAGATATCAACCGTGGAGGAGTAAGTAGAGAGGTGGACCGATTCACCTCTGAACTGTGATGGTTTTATGAGTAAAAAAAACCTAAAATTGCAGTATTAAATTAATTAAGATAATTAGCGAAACTCGTGAGACCGAATCCTTTCTGATTTTTCTGTTTCAGAATTTTGATTGAGTTTCGCTAACATTGTCTTCTTTGATTAAATGTTACAATTTGATGTTTTACTCATTAAGTTAAAAATAAAAATAAATATTCAATCTTGACTCTGCAGAAAAAGTCAATAGATGTTGCATATAAAATAAAAAAAGAGTGTGCTTTAGACCACACGACTGAAGTAAAACTTCACTAACTTATATCTCCCTCTCAACTTCCGTTCGCACCGCCCGACCGTTCGCCTCGCCCGATCACACTTTTCGTAACGCTTTCGTCACGCATTCACCAGCTTACTTCCCAAGTCAAGCGTGCGTAAAGAAGTTTTACTTCAAAAGTGTATAAATTGGTCCGAGACCCAATCTTGATAGCATTTACTTCTGGTTGAATCTTACAATCATAGCAGCCAATAAAAAAATGCGTTAAGAAAATGACGATAATGTCGGTAGTTTTTGGTCGAAGAATGATACAGTTAAATATGATTGATTCGGATGGGGACACACTAGATGAGCACACACTGGTTCTAGAGCACTGATCCGGCAAATCATAGGTCCTGAGTTCGTGTCCCAGATGTCACCGTATTTTTTCTGATTTATTTGTTTCAGATTTTCGATTGAGTTTCGCTAATATTGTCTTCATTAATTAAATATTTGCATTTTATTCACATTTATTTAGTTTACAGCCATGTCTTTCGCTCACAGTCGCTTCATAATGTTATATTCTGGTCATAATATATTTTCCGTCCATATGTTTTACATGTCGAAATAACTTACCGTTCCTTTAATTAAAAAACGAACTAACTAGCTAACTATCACCCGTTTCGTAGGCAGAGATATGGATTGCCAAAAAGCTCGATTTTAGCACTTCCTTCTTGCTTCAAATACATTTATACATCGTCTCCCACATAATCTTCCATTACCGTGTTTAGCACAATTACTGGCATTATCATACTATTACTAGGGTATGTTGTTAGGTTGAGGGGACCTGAAGGAAGGAGATGGGATAGAAGATGATTGGGAAGTATCAGGTTATTCAGATCTAGTTACGTGTCTAAATGTGTCTAAACTCATTTCGATTCTGACCTGAAGCATCACAAAATAAGGAAAATTATGGTACGAATTTTTAAATCGTTCAATAAGATAAATATTGATATATGTGGATCGCCGCCGTGCCAGTATTATTTATGGCACAGGACTTCAACGTTTGATATTTTTTATTTACCAAATGTTAGGTACTGCCTACGATGTATGAACTAGAACCCCGGGCATCAAAATATATTCCGAGCACTGCCTACACATTTAAAGTGGCGTCTTTAACTTTAAATATGTTAATGATACCACACTTAAATCAAAAGCGAAAACACGACTATGGTCAACGCACGATGTTGTATTAAATAATCGCATACCAGTCGAACCGTTTGCAGGTCGTGTCAATTCGGCATCAAAAACACTTGAGTCGAGTATTTATAGTGGACCGATGAACTTCATTCGATTACATTTAGGATATTATCAATTTTATGGAAATAGGGTTCTCATCACACAGAACCGATTATCCAAATATATACAACACACTTAATATATAAACCTAATATATACAATCTGAAAACCTGTGGAAAATTTATGATGCAATGCTCACACCGTTTGCGAGTTTTCAGAGAGTTGCAATACGTTAAGTGTGAGCAGATTTTCCAAAAATATTACTTTATTTAAATAAAGATGAAAGTTCTGCTACCCGAATTTCTACCGACTTCTTACATAGCTCTTAAAAATATATGTTATTACGCTAAAAATTAAAATTAAATGAAATTCCCTCGATAGACAAAAATCGCGAAGTATGCTCCGAAAATTATTATGAACACGTTCATTTCACTTATTTTAGAAGTTATACGTATGAAAAAAATCACAGGGATTCTTTCAATGCATTTTAGATATTCCCCACGGAATTTTTACTCTATTTTAAACGAGTCGTGTTAAAACAATTATATTTAATATTAAACATTTGCTCAATTTTCGCTTCAATTTTATCGTTTTAAATATTCTACTACCACATTCGTTATTACGTGATCTCTCTCGTCTTCTTCTTTTTGCAAGATGCAAGGTTTTTAAAAATATCGAAATCGATATATATATATATCGAATTAAGTCGATATTGATATATCGATACATCGGTCTGGTAGGCCGATATATCGATATTTCTTATTTTTTTAAAAGATTATGTATGTATTTACTTTTTATACTTACCTATGTGAATAATCACAAAATTTGGATAGGTACATAAAATGTGTTTTTTTTTCTTAAATTCATTTAAAAAAAAAATTCCAGTATTTTGTACCAAACTAAAAAAATAGTAATTTTGACAGTCTGCTTCCTTGTAGCCGGTTTCTGCTTTGAGCAATAGTGGCTCCTGTCTTTGAAAAAATACGTTCAGAAGGAACACTTGTTGCCACAATTGGTAGATGACTCATTGACACTTTGAAACGTTTAGGATATACACCTTGCATCTCTTGCTGTGTTTCAAGAATGTTTAATTTTATAGGAGTATACGTATTTACAGGAGCAGAAAGATACAACGTAAGCTCGTCATCACCGTCAGTTTTTTTCTTATTATTTGCGTATGAGCCAAAGATTTGTGGTACCGATATTTCGATACGATGTATTGAGTTTTTCGATATTGATATATCGATATCGGCGTATATTTTTAGGGGTCGATATATCGATATTTAACGGTTTTCCGATATATCGTTGCATCCCTAGGTATACGGCGTATGCGGGTATGCTTTGATCGGGTATGCGGTGCCCTATGATGGGCAGAACTCTCTTGATAGATTTCAGAATAGAAATAATCATTGGAAGAGCCTTTAAGTTCAGAGACTACATTCGAATAGCCAGATTTTATTAACATTATAATTCTAATTAACTCTTTATCAAATTTTCCTTTTTTTCCTCTCACTTTACAACAATCCTTCAATATTGGGGATACTAATATTACATCTATCAGGGTGGTTGAAACTTGAGAATGGTCAGGTAAATATAAATAAATAATTGTGTATTCGTATACTAAAAGGGAACGGCCAAACCATAATTTAGCCTCCCTACTGTGACGCATTCTGACATTTATTAACATCGTGACCTCTTGACTTTTTATGAATTTGATTCTTTCACCACCGATATGGTTTGTAAGAATGCACTTACGATTCTATGAAATATTGGAACACTTTTTAATAGGTATTGAACAATTGTTTTTGGCATTTGCACAATAATAAGCACTGCTTGGGGCGAGGCCGTTCTAAGCTCTTTGAATGGTGTTGGCAAGTACAAGCGGATGCATGATAAATATTATTTAAAGTCAGTCATCGTTAAATAGACACGCGATCTGTTTCTTTGTTAAATCGACACCTTTGCTGGTTTTTTATTGTTGTTTGTCTTGATTGAAATGACCATTTAAATTATATTGTTTTGTAATTATCGAGTTAAAAGATAAAAATACATTGTTATCTTTTTTAGGAATCTTTAAAACCATACAACGTTTCTGGGTGGGCTGAGCAATTACTGTTTCATTTAATTGTTTTGATTTAAATTATTGTTTACACGATTTTAGATGTAAAAGGCTAAGAAAGAAATAAAATATGTTTAAATTTTGCGTTACATCACGGAATCTTTTTATTCAACGTTTTTGATTGGCATTCAACAGGTGTCGATAAAGTGCGTGATGCCTTCACTTTTGATGCTGGTGATGAACAATCATTTTCTGCTCAAAAACTTTAGGTTAATATTATTATGAAGAAGTGTGATTTATTTTAAAATAACAAAACTTAATCGGTATAAGTTTTTTTTCTATTCTTTCCAGTCATTTCAATTTTGGAAGCGGGCTTGTGTTTCGCCGCACGGGAACCATTTATTGGATAATCTACACATCTGTCATTAGTCACCCCAAGTAACTCAGAAGGGGTGCCTGGGTTCATGGTGTGAGGTTTGTTCGGATCCTGGTGGCGGATGTGTCTGTCCAAAAAAGCTTAGCAGGCAAGATTGGGAGAGATTGGTGAAGGGAGACCTTTTGACCTCTCCAGCAAGACTCTGCAGTGTAGTGGGAAGGATACATACGTCCGTCTCTCCTGGATGACCGTCACCCTGACCACCAGCTTCCCCTACTCACTCCTCACACATTTTTCATTCCCAGAACGACTCCTCCTTACTTTTCTAAAAAGACCCTCCACACAGCATCACCAAAGATGACATAGGCCTTGAGGGAAATTATTTTCCTCGGGGCCTCCTGCGTGGAACTAACGTAAAAAAATGTAATTCATTTAGTACTCAAATATGTATTGGTTTAACTTCATCTTTCAACCAACTCATTGGATTTCCATCGGTTTCAAGGTAAATGAGCATTAATTTAGAATTTAAAATATAAATCGAAACTAATTGTTAATATTTAAAATGTTTGGACTAAAACATAATTAAAGCTTTGAATTTCATAAATATAAGTAGCAGTCAATGTTTTCGTGAAAGATACTAAATAGTGCTTGCCAAACGTTTATCGAATCAATCGATTTTGAAAGATCGTTTTCAGCAATAATATGCTATTTAGGTGATTACCGTACGGTTTTTCTATTTAATCGTGGGTACATAAATAGTCTATGGTAAACATGAACCGCAGGTGTGATAACCTACCTGCCTGTCATGGAATATCACGATCTTACCACAATAATACTTTCGTAATATAACAACATCCAATGTTTCGGGTTTTGCAGAAGGTTATGTATATAGATCCTTTCGTATCTGAATCATTAAAGAGGTTAACATAAAAATGACACATTAACCAATTCCGCGCCGTAAGTTTCAGTTTGAAAATAAAACATTTTAGCGAAACTCAATAAAAAATCAGGAAACAGAAAAATCAGAAAAAAATATTGGTACCTCTGTGTCACGAATCCAGGACTCTCGGCTTTCCGGGCCGCAGCTCTACCAACTGAATTAAGGCATCCCTATCCGATTCAGTCATTTTTAACTGCATCATACTTCGATTAAGATCTACTAACATTTTCTTCATACGATTTAAAAGTACGACAAAATAAGTGATTTTTTTGCTGTTGTGAGAAAATTAGTGACCGACCGAAGGTTTGGTTTCGGTTTCGGCAAGTTTCAGCCAAAAAATCTGGCTTCAGCGTCATCCGAATCCGAAACATTTTTAGACATGTTAAAAATCGATTGTTTACTGTTATTAATTTTTTACACTTATTCAGACAGTTAACACGTGTTAAATTAAATAAATAAAAAATAATAATTGAAGTATGTGAAAAAATATATATATATATTTTGTTTTACTTTTATAAAACAAAATTTATAAAAATAACAAAACATGTTAACTACTTCTTGGGACTTCTCGTTCGGCTGACTTCGGGTGAGTTCGTGGCTCGTATGTCACCCGCCATCATCATAACAAAAACTCAATTAATGAGGTCCTTCCTTTATAATGTAAGTGTTGATTTATTGACAAATTTTTGTTCCAAGAAATAGTTAACATGTTTTGTTATTTTTTTATAAATTTTGTTTGTTTTATAGAATTAATATAAAAAAAAATATTTTTTCACTTACTTCAATTATTGTTTTTGTATTTATTGAATTTAACACGTGTCAACTGTCCGAATAAGTGTAAAAAAACTGAGACAGATACCGAAGATTCGGTTTCGTTGGAAAGTCCTGTTTCAGTCGGACACTAAATAAAATGCGTTGAGGGGATTATGAAGGTGAGGGGGGGGGGGGGGGGGCACAGGATTAAAACCGTGTGGAAGGGAAGGAGAAAGGAAAAACATAGAATGTGAAGTACCTTGTTATTCAGAACTGATCTGATCAACATATCTGATCTGGCTAATGCCATTTTAGCAACGTTTCGATGTCGTCTTTCACCACGACAGTACTGACAGTTTCCACCTCTCTGTAACGTGCCACACATACATTTATATTATATTGTGATAATTAAAGTATGGAATAATATGTACCTACATTAAAAAAATGTGTTTGCATACATCGCACATGCACAAAATTTGGATTATGTAAGGGTCAGTTAACATAATTTGAACATTTTGTCAAAGGTTATTTCGTTTGTTTGTTATATTAAGGGTGGAAAAAACGTCATGGAACATATTTGGGAATGTCTGTACGTGTACATGCCTCCGGCAAAGACGGCAAACTAAAGGTATTTCGTAGAGTTCTATTTTGTGTAACTTAGACATCTGAAATAAGATTATTAATTATTTGTAGGAAATTCCATGTGACGGATGAATTTTCGGTCTTGACCATCTCAAAAAGCTCTTTTCTGACGTGACTTGCTTGAAATTTACAGGAAGATCAAATATTATTATTTACAAGCACTTAGATCTCTAAAAACACAGTAATAACTCAACAATTTATTATTGCCATATTATCACAGAGAATGTCGGTTAAATTAACGCGTTCATTGTTTTACGCGTCTTCGTACTCAGGGTCAAAATAATTTATTGACGTTTACCCTTGAAAAGTCTTCAAGTCTCATATTAAAGTTTTTACTCTGAACGCTTGCCTAGATATAAATAATATTTATAATAACTTAAGTTTATTGGTTTTTTCAATCACTTCCCATCATGACGGAGTCTACGCTCTGATTCGTTCATCAATCATTTTTTTAATCAATCAATCATTTAATGTGAATCAATCATAAACGCTCTTTAAAATATAATATAGCTGTCAAATCAATGATCCTCGGTATTTACATGTATGTTAAAATGTGTTAAATGTCAATAATAATAATAACCATTATATGTGTAATTTTGTTGCATTGTAAATGTATAAAACCATATTAACATCTCTCTGGAGGGCCTTGTAAGGAATCCGATTGAATTGAGATGTTATTACACCGTCTTTCCACCTTTTGAATGTTATAATTATTACTATTATAAACTGGTATTTTATAAAACGATTAATATTAGCACATTATACCTACTTCATCGATATTGATACCAATTTTTCAAATTTTGAGAGATAGAAAAATAGGTAGAAAAAGGTTCAGTATTACGTGACTATTAGGATCAGATTTTTCCATGATTACGAACTTCAGTTTATCATGAGAACAATGTAAGTTCTCCTTCAGATATCATAGCTTCCTCACGTGCCACCAATAGCAATTTTTTTATACAAATTTTATAATGCCAGAGCTCACCGGAAGTTTTATAAAAACCTTGTCCTGATAATAACGAACACACAAAAAAATAATTATCCAATTTGGTGCAGTCATTCGAAAGTTATGCGCTTAGCAACACATTCAGCGATTCATTTTTATATGTAAGATTTAGAGGAATACCTATCCTCGCATACTATTTTAAAACCTCGTTGCCCTGTCAGTCAACCACCATTGTAAATATTATGATTCTGTGTTTTACCTAATAATTTATTATATCAACATGCTCTGTATGTTTAGTTAGGTACTCAATTTATTTATACCATGTTGTAATACGTAATTATTAAATATGTTGTTTGTTTCCCTAATAAACTAAAATACAAAAAATACTAAAATGCTCTACTTCGGTTCTGTACCTTAAAAATCAATGGTCGGTTAGAACATCCTACTTATATTGTACACTGTATGAACATCAGGACACCAGATCTTTGACGTTGACCTACTTTTCTTTAAATAAATGTCTACAGACAACCCTTCTTGTACCATTAAGAATATACAACAAAAAAATAAAAGAGTCTCTTGGAAAACAATTTTTCATCAAAAGTGGTCAATCAACTTTTGCTACTATTTTGGAGAATTGTATTTGTTTACATTTTTAACTTACCCGTGGTCCTTGCCGACGGTTGTTTCATTCTCCTGTCTGTAAAAATTCATTATTATTTCATAAATCTGGAAAAAAACACACATCTCTAGTATTGGTAAGGCAAATGATTTATTTTTGTTGTATGTACCTATAGCTAGCTTTTTATCTGCAGCTTCGCTCGCGTGGTATTAGGGAGAAATTACTGTACAAACAACAAGCCCATGACACTTCCCAGTCCTCCAACTTTCCCTAGGCAAAAGCACTCGATCAGTCGCTCCGTTGTGACCTGAAAGAAGGACAAACAAGCAAACGAACTAACACATCTTCAAATTTATAATGAAAGTAAGGATTGCTTAGTTAAAATGCCTGTCGTAAGTATGTCTAGACTGATTCAAATTAAGTAGGTACTAATCACTTTCGTGCGATATCAATCGTAAATCATTTAGGTTACTTAAAAGTAATCGAAGAGTAAAAATAATGAGCCTCAATAAAGTACGTCTTCGGTTATATCCCAGCGATCCGCAGATCTTAAGCAGGTCACTTTTTTAAGTCATATCCAATTTTAATAATTCACGAAAATTACCTATCGCAATAACTGCACTAAACTTATCAATCATTTTAAATATCAAGGCAATCGTATAAGTGTTGCCAATAGTAAATATCGATCATTTGCAAACATAAGGTTGCCCAAAAAATGCACGATGCTACATTCAAGATTTGCATAACGTTGTCCGTCAACGGTGGCGAGAGTGCATCTAGAGTTGCCAGGCCGGCCGCAGGAAAGTACACACTTGCACTTTCAAACAAATTATTTTTAAAGTGTATAATACTCCATGTTGATATTTCAATAACATATAATACTAGCTGACCCGGCCACGAATTGCTGTGGCTAATAAAACACAACGTCATCTACTGGATGGTTATCCAACCTTTAAAACCACCGCCGTCTTTGAGTTTATCGCAAAGAGACAGACAGATGCCGCGGAGGACTTTAATTTATAATACGTAGAGATGGTGTGAAAGACTATAATAATATGTTAATAAGTTAATAAGTATTAATACTGGATCCGTCTAAATAACTTTTCAATTACCGCAATGTACGTGACCATTTTTTTAGAAGATAGAATGGGTATAGTAAGCTATACGTAAAAGATAGATGGATGCCTTCGCAGACTTTTTTGTAGATCTCTAAAAGAGGAATATCCCACCATGCATTGTTTTGTTATATCCCAAAAGGATTAGGCAACGTTTTCAATGAAAGCTACCAGGCGGCTTGACTTTTTCCGACACTTCTAACAATTATCGTTATGTTTCAACCAATTTACACAAATCGTTGACAAATTACGTACTTAAACCTTCCTCACGAAACACTCTATCTATTGGTGAAAACCGCATGAAATCCATTCGGTAGTTTTCGAGTTTATCGCGAACAGACAGACAGACAGACAGACGACGCGGGAGACTTTAATTTATAATATGCAGAGAAGATGTAGAGAAGATGTAGAGATGTAGAGATGTAGAGATGTAGAGATGTAGAGATGTAGAGATGTAGAGATGTAGAGATGTAGAGATGTAGAGATAGAGATATAAATACGAGTATAATAATAACAAAACAAAGGCAAATAAAAACTTACAAAATGCGAAAAAAACTTACTGACCATTAAGAACAATACATGAATGCACACAAAATTGCGTAGATCAATACAACAAAACAGTATGCGTACAAAAACTTACTGACCAGAATTTGACTTAAATTTTTCGTTTGCAGGGCTGATGACTTTAACAATAATTTGACAATCGAATCCCCATCCGTATATCTTGAAATCTTTATGTTTTCACAAAAAAAAAGCATTGACCCCACTCGATATCTCACCGACCAAAGGTAAAGAACGCTTAGCGAAAATTGCGAGTTTGAATCCCGGCCGCACACAGAGTCTGTTAAGTTTGTTTTTGATATTTTTAATTATTGTAAACTAGCTGATTCCCGGCATGCGTTGCTATGCCATTTAATAAAGAAATTGTTTCTCTCTGCTTGTCCTTTCCCATTCGTCCCATTCCCCTTCCTCTACCGCGTCCCACTCCGAATCCCCACCTTCTCTCTCCCCACTCCATTTCCTCCTTCCTCCCTCCCGCGAACCCCCTACCCGAGTTCCCCACCCCCCTGCCGCATTCCGTACATACATTTCGGCGATTCATTTTTATTTATATATATATAAGATATACATGGTGTCCGGAAACTCGTAGTACAAGCGGCAAACTGGTAAATCTACATCACATTCGGAGACGATTTGTGATATAACTTTTTTGATTTGAGCTTTCGTTTTCGTGTAAATCGGGTCCGAAATTGGAATTTTTTTGGTTAAATTTGAAAAAAAATTTCAATAGGGATTTGATTTCAGCTGTGTAATATCTTATAAAATGCATCGAAGGGTAAACCGGGCTCAAAATTTTTTTTAACCCTTTAGTTGCCGAAAAAATGGAAAAATAGAAAAAAAATAATATTATAATCGAAATGCTCAGATCGAAAAAAATATGTTTTTTGGGTTCTCTACGTGATTTAGATTCACCAGTTTCCCGCTTGTACTACGAGTTTCCGGACACGTTGTATAAGATATAAGATAAGATAATTCATAATGTTTATTTTAAAATGAATTATTATTTTGAAGTAAAACTTCTTTACGCACGCTTGACTTGCGGAGTAAGCTGGTGAATGTGATTAGAGCGTTAGAGAGCTTTACGAAAAGTGTGATCGGGCGAGGCGAACGGTCAAGCCTTTACGCAAGCCTGACTTAGGGAGTAAGCTGGTGAATTCGTGACGAGAGCGTTATGAAAAGTGTGGCGGGCGAGGTGAACTGTCGGGCGAGGCGAACGGAAGTTGAGAGGGAGATATAAGTTAGTGAAGTTTTACTTCAGTCGTGTGGTCTAAAGCACACTCGTTTTTTTTACATTAGTTCCATACAGAAGGCCCTGAGTTGCGAATGATAAAGCCTAGCAGTTTATTGTTGCATAAAAGTCATTACATACTGGTGAAATATTATTTTTCTACTCAAAATTACCCCTAGATCTTATATCCGAGTTAAATGATGAAATTTTTTACTGTTATTTAAATACTCAAACCAGATCGGTTGTTTCGCTCTGAAACGACATTGCATTTTTAAATAAGTAGGTACTGAAGCTTAGCATTTTATATTTTGGTAACTATTATCTATAAGACTTTGCCGTTTGGTATTATATAGGGTAGGCACGTTCACATAATAGAGGAAGACGCATAACGTAAATTTTTAAATTAACAATATGCGGAAGACGCATAGAATAGAGAGAATGAAACTGTACCTACGTCCACTAAATACGAAGCGTCGCGCTCTGTCAAACAGGCCGTTTTGATTATGAGCTCACTTTTCAAGACTCCTATTGGTTGAGATTTTATGGGTAAAGGTTTCACTTTTACGGCGTGTGTAATGAATTTGATTTTGATTTTTTCTTTTACACAAAACGAATTAGTAGAACGGGGACACAGTAGTACTGCACAGTTTTAACGTTCCAAGAAAAACAGATTAATAAATTAATAACTTAGACAATGAGAGGAACACTCTTTTCCCCAACAAATACGTAGTCCATCCTTGACAACATAAGGAATAAATTGTGTCTTCTGAATGAAAGATAAAAATGTGAGAAATGATATCGTGAATAAAAGTGAAAAATGCTTCCTCCCCCGTTCCATCAGAATGAATGAAATCGAAATAAAATGGTCCAAACATAACTTAATAAACAAACATACAAAAATAGGTATTGTTTTTGTCCTCCCACTGCGTATGGAGAATTATACCTAACACCTCTTTGTTGTCTTCAGAAAGATCAGATGAGAATTGTTTTTGTGCAAAGATATAATATAAAAACTTGTTTTCTTTCGTCCATAACTAGGATCAATTGTTCATAATAATATTTGAGTAGTTATTGACCTTTATTTGCATATCTTTTTAATAACTCTTTAGTCCAACAGATTTCGTTTTTTAGTGTATTACATTAACATTTACATATATTTTTTATTAATATCCGTTGCCTCATTCGACACTGGCAGTTGTCGATTTTATCGGAATCAATTTAATATTGCCTTATTATTAAACCATTATGTTGGAGCATCGTAATTTCACCGAGCATTTAACTATTAGCGCTTGAAGGCCACGAATAAAAATGTCAGTTGTAAATGTAAACCATCGTAATTACATGAAAAAAGCTTAATGGTTTTTATCCCATGCAATTCATATAAAAGTTTCTCACGCGTCGATTGCAATATTGCAGATGTAAAGGAAAGTGTGTTTATGTAGAGTGATGTTATAGCTACACTTAACATTTAAATAACAAAAATTAGTATGGCAACTAAAATCACTTTATTGTACGTATAAGACAATTAATTGTAAAAATGGGCGTGTTGATGTTTTACCGAAGAATTAATGTGAGGCATTTGCCTTTGCGTGGACGGGGGCACCCACCACTTTCCTGAACCATTTTAAGGACCAGTTTTTATCTAAAATATCGGTAACTTGTGATCGTTTCCGACTACAGACCGCTAACAAACATACAACAGTACACGTCAAATAAATTAGGAACCCTTAGTCGTTGTGAACTGCTGTTTGTTCGATAGCGGCCAGCATTCGGGCTCCGGAACGATGAAAAGTTACAGATATTTCCGATAAAACCCATATCGGTCGACCAAGCCAGATACCCATATAGGTCTCTCTATCGACTCTCACATCTACTTTTTTAAAACGAAGCTACTATAAATTTCTTTTAAAAGCCCCTGACTACCCCTAAACGACACAACATAAATTTAACAACATATATTTAAAATACTAAAAACTTTATCAAAAATTGATTTCTCAAGAACCCTGCGGAGTAACTCACTCTTGGCGGAACCACAAGAGAACTGGGGATCAGAGTCAAGGGGAACCTTCCACTTAACTTCTACCGCTACTTCAGGGATGGTGCAGTGGACAGTGCGTAAAACTAAGCGCTTACAAAAGACAGAAAATAGGGGCACCACATGTGCAAGGCAGGAACAAGGGGCTATTCCTCTCTCCCCCTACGTGGGGGAGTCTTGGAACACTTCACCATCTATTTCCCCTCCCCACTATCTCCAGCCTCACAATATGCCACATTTGGAGATGCCGTAGTCTCATGTCTTTAGGCGGTTGGGAGCAGTTGCAACTCTTGTGCGGTATTCACATAAAAAAAATACGTTTTATCACTGGTTTATGACTAGATCTGTTAACTGCGTGGCGGGCCGTATCGAGAGACACTGGTTGACTGATACCTAACCTAGACCTCTTTAGCCAGACTCTCTCGACCCTGCCTCGCCCCGCAAAACAGAGGGATGAGTGGATTCACACGTCCGTCACAACTGAAAACATTGACCTTCAGATTCCTTCCCACTCCTCATACCCTTTTCCTTCCTCTGCTTCCTTTCCCTGAGAAGACCATTCACACACACCGGTTTTCGTAATAGGTAATTTTAAAGGAATGACGGAAGCTGCCAAATCACTCAACATCTTAGTTTTTGTTGTTAATTTGCCGCACTTAAGCCGATATTATACGGTAGTCTGCAGACTGGAGATGAAGGCCGAGTAGTCGTACGCCCACAATTGAACTTTACTTTACGAGTTATCTGATCCATAAATCCTTACTTTTTGGGATATTAAAAACACCTGACAGGGGTTTGAAATATTTATTATGAATATTTGTAATTATTCAAGAACATGAGAAACCCTTCGATCCTTGAAACTTATCCAGAAATTATCATTAAGTGTGGCATAATTTTTAAGTAGTGCTATGTTCTTCTTCGATTTTGCTTTGTCAATTCCTTAACCACTACCTTCAGACTAACAACTGGCAACCACAATTACTGGATAGTCTCAATTTTAGAAATTTCATAATTAATTATTCATGACACAACTGAACACGGTTTCTAATTTTTCCAGATTTTTTTGTTTGCGTACGTTAAATGCATTCCTTGACAAACTATTTAAGTTGTTAAGTAATTAAAAATCAGCACTTTTGACTTGACTCTATTTAGAAATAGGCCATCGCTATGAACTGTGCTCACTACATGCCTTTATCATAAACACTGGTATTATTAACCTGTTGGAAAAGTGTACATGGATTTACAATGATTATCATTATGGTAGAATTGTATAATTTATTGTATATAATATTAATAGATATTATAATAAAACCTCATAACAAGATGTGATAATACATAGGAAATATTATGTAATGGAGACTTAGGCTTGTTTCAGTCAGCAATTATTTTGGAATACATGGCAGCAGCAAAGCAAGAATTTTAAGTGCATAATTGAGGCTTACGTGAAGTCTATTTTGAATCACGTAAAAATGTTTTGTATACGGTAAGGCTCCGAATTTCCAGAACAAAGATCTAATACAAATCATTTGTATCTTTTTTTTCATGAACTATTATTTATTATACAAATAGCTTACCGGAGTTTGGTCATTCAAAAAAGAAATGATGAAGTCTTTTTGCATACAAGAAAAGTAGAAATGAATGAATTACTGACAATATTTATTTTTGAAAAACAGTACATAAATTCACTCCACAAACTAAAAAATAACTCCTGCTGAAGATTCTGAGAGGTGTAGTACACTATCAGTACACAATATTCATAGGCCCCTACTTCGATTTTCAGCGGTACGATAAATATAATTGATAAAATTTTTTTTTTAATTAAATGAAGACACTATATGCGAAACTAAATCGAAAATCTGAAAACAGAAAAATCAGAAAAAGATATTGACATCTCTGGGACTCGAACCCGGGACGTCTTGCTTTCCGGGCAAATGCGCTAACCACTGCGCCACGGTGTCGATATCAAATTCGGTCATTTTTAACTGTATCATACTTCGACTAAGAACCAACCACGTTATCTTTATATTCTTAACGCATGTTTTATTGGCTACTATCTTCATAAATGATTGATCCTGTGTTCGAGTCCCAGAAGTGTCAATATCTTTTTCTGATGTTTCTGTTTTCAGATTTTCGATTGAGTTTCGCTTATAGTGTCTTCATTTAGTTAAAATATTACAATTTGAGGTTTTACTCATGAAGTTAAAATTAAAATAAAGTTTAAAATAATTTTTTAAATGTATTGGATGTAATTTTGGTTTTTCGATCCAAACATTTTTAGTGATTTTATAATATGTGTTACGCTAGTTACTTATTCAATTCCATTCCATAAATAAATATTTGTTTTTAGATTTTATTTATTTCGCTAATGTTCAATGGAATTACACAACCGTTCGAAAGGGTCGTAGCCCATTCTGATTATTGTATTTTGTGTTCAGATAAGGGCTTGTTTCTCTAATTTCATAGAGTTTTTTTTTTTCAATGATCCAACCAAAGATTATAATTAAAACTAATTGCTGCACTTTATTAAATACTTCCTGATTTTTTTTTTAGTTTTATAAAAACAACCTTACTTAATTCAAACGCTTTATTTAGCTGCTTTAATTTAGTTGGATAGCTGTACATTATTTTCTTTCTAAAATCCTTAATCCTTTTCATGAGCGTATTACTTAGCAAGGTCTTCAATTCGCGTGTTGAAAGAATGGAACCTTCGTGTGACGGCGCCTTCCTCAAGAAATTTATTTTTGAACGTAATCATCTATCATTTTCATTCGGATTATTAAAATAATGAGACATCGTGCTTCTCTTTATAAGACGCTGAAAACAAGCCACGAGTTCTATCAGTGGCAGGATGTACATTTAACTAACAAAAACAAAATGAGAGATTTTTTTTTTCAATTAGACAAATGATTTGTATTAGGTAGAAGTACTCTTTCCAACGTAATTATCTTAAAAAAATATTACCAATGCTTTTAAAGAACATTTTACAAATTTTAGAAAAGCCTTTGATACAGTTTACCATAAAATTCTTATTTGGAAATTAGAAAAGCTTGGTATATGCGGCAACATATTAATCTGCTTTAAGAGCTATCGTGCCGGTAGACAACAAATTGTTAAAATAAAATCCTCCCTGTCGGAAAAAAATTATGCACAAGTGGAGTCCCACAAAGTTCACGCCTTGAACCAATCTTGTTTTTCTGGTTTATAAATAATAATTTAAAAATATTATACTAATTTATCTTACTTTTTGCTAATAACCTTAAATTTATTAGAAATATTAAAACTATTTACCATTGTAACATCCGACAAGATATACATTATTAATTTTTTGCAACGAAAATGGACTTTACTTAAATATCTCAAAATATTGACAGTCAGATTTTCTCGAATAAAAATCCCAATCATCTTACAGAATTGATAACAGTGCTCTTGAGACATTAACACAAATTAAAGTCTTAGGTTTTTATTGAAGGCCACAAATTAATGACTTTTCGATAAATTTTTTCATTTGCTAATCACTCAAGGGATATCTCTAATAAAGGTTTACAAATGTAATAACTAGGCTAACTAAAAATTTCAACAATAGTAAGAATGGTCTTTTTCCAGGATGTGGGGAGGTAAGTGCAATCCCCACATCCCATAATAAGTATAATAAACTGTTATATTTTTTGCCTTTATTATAAGAAGTCAACTTGAATATAATTCTCC
Source organism: Limnephilus marmoratus (assembly GCA_917880885.1). Taxonomy (NCBI): domain Eukaryota; kingdom Metazoa; phylum Arthropoda; class Insecta; order Trichoptera; family Limnephilidae; genus Limnephilus; species Limnephilus marmoratus. Next base: position 35,809,062 of record OU862920.1, on the reverse strand, counting down.
CATCCGTAAACCATATTCATGTTCAAGCTATTGGAAGAATAAAAATTAATAGGTTTTTTAAGTTTTGAAATGGGTGTTCCAGCAATTTTTTTGAACTATAACTCTATTTTAAAGTATGTGCATGTGGTTAAAATATCACAGAAGAATTTTCACTGTCTTCTATTTCCTGAGAATAGTTGATGGCCCAGAATTTCTCACTTTGATAAGCTTAAGGATTCCACTAGGTAAAACTAAAAGTCGGAATTTATTTCACTGTAGAAATTCTAGGACTAACTACCGTATGCGTTCCTATTTTCCCATGGTGGAAAATAATTATACCAAGTCGAGTGGACGTATTCAAACTATCACTAAACAAAAACCAAATATTGTTACTGAGGCAGTTCAGTTACTAGTATAGATTGATTTTAATCCTTTGGGGGCTTTGGACCATTCGTAAAATACGTACATCACATCAAGTTTCAATCTCCAGTAATTCTTTGACCCCAAAGCTAATCATAAATATAATTATTATCTTATTTATTACATATATAGAAGTTCGTAGTACTGGATTAGTATCGTTTCCTGGAAGAATATATAATATGTAGGTAGCAAAATTCTACGTTAATGGTAAATTGACAAGCAGGTCAGTTATTGTGATTAATAGTGTTAATTATTATTTTTAATTGTAAAACTAACGTTTTTAAGACAAGATTTTTTATGCATAGCACAAAGGGTAACAATTATTATAAGCAATAATTATCAGCCTGAAACACTCATCCACATTGAAAAATCTTCCGAGAAAAGATACATGACGCCAACGGGACTTGAACCCGTGTCCTCTCGATTGCTGGTCGATTGCTCTGACCACTGAGCTATGGCGGCTTATCTACTACCCGCCAAATGATTCAATATATGCTAGTGTTTCATTCAACAATTACTGCTTATTATATTTTTTCCACCTGAAAACAACCAACTTTATTTTTGCGAGAGAAACATTGTAAGTGTTAAATCCCTCGCTAGGTGGCGTCGAGACAAATTATGTCTTCATTTTTATTGGGGAAATACTTAAACTTGTCAAATATTAATTATTATTTTTAATTGTAAAACTAACGTTTTTAAGACAAGATTTTTTATGCATAGCACAAAGGGTAACAATTATTATAAGCAATAATTATCAGCCCGAAACATTCATCCACATTGAAAAATCTTCCGAGAAAAGATACATGACGCCAACGGGACTTGAACCCGTGTCCTCTCGATTGCCGGTCGATTGCTCTGACCACTGAGCTATGGCGGCTTATCTCGTACCCGCCAAATGATTCAATATATGCTAGTGTTTCATTCAACAATTACTGCTTATTATATTTTTTCCACCTGAAAACAACCAACTTTATTTTTGCGAGAGAAACATTGTAAGTGTTAAATCCCTCGCTAGGTGGCGTCGAGACAAATTATGTCTTCATTTTTATTGGGGAAATACTTAAACTTGTCAAATATTAATTATTATTTTTAATTGTAAAACTAACGTTTTTAAGACAAGATTTTTTATGCATAGCACAAAGGGTAACAATTATTATAAGCAATAATTATCAGCCTGAAACACTCATCCACATTGAAAAATCTTCCGAGAAAAGATACATGACGCCAACGGGACTTGAACCCGTGTCCTCTCGATTGCCGGTCGATTGCTCTGACCACTGAGCTATGGCGGCTTATCTCGTACCCGCCAAATGATTCAATATATGCTAGTGTTTCATTCAACAATTACTGCTTATTATATTTTTTCCACCTGAAAACAACCAACTTTATTTTTGCGAGAGAAACATTGTAAGTGTTAAATCCCTCGCTAGGTGGCGTCGAGACAAATTATGTCTTCATTTATTGGGGAAATACTTAAACTTGTCAAATATTAATTATTATTTTTAATTGTAAAACTAACGTTTTTAAGACAAGATTTTTTATGCATAGCACAAAGGGTAACAATTATTATAAGCAATAATTATCAGCCTGAAACACTCATCCACATTGAAAAATCTTCCGAGAAAAGATACATGACGCCAACGGGACTTGAACCCGTGTCCTCTCGATTGCCGGTCGATTGCTCTGACCACTGAGCTATGGCGGCTTATCTCGTACCCGCCAAATGATTCAATATATGCTAGTGTTTCATTCAACAATTACTGCTTATTATATTTTTTCCACCTGAAAACAACCAACTTTATTTTTAGCGAGGGATTTAACACTTACAATGTTTCTCTCGCAAAAATAAAGTTGGTTGTTTTCAGGTGGAAAAAATATAATAAGCAGTAATTGTTGAATGAAACACTAGCATATATTGAATCATTTGGCGGGTACGAGATAAGCCGCCATAGCTCAGTGGTCAGAGCAATCGACCGGCAATCGAGAGGACACGGGATCAAGTCCCGTTGGCGTCATGTATCTTTTCTAGGAAGATTTTTCAATGTGGATGAGTGTTTCAGGCTGATAATTATTGCTTATAATAATTAATAGTGTTGTCTACAATGGCTATTCCGATGTAGCCATTGTGATTACTTGGTTACCATTATATCTCTAAAGTTCAACTGACTCTGAACTTTTCAGACGTATAGCTAAACTATTTCTGGGAATCAAGAAAGATGCTTGAAATTTCTCCAGAAATCAGTAGTAGGTATGACATAATTTTTAACCAGTGTTTTGTCCTTCTTCATTGATAGATTTTGTTTAGTTGCACCGCTTCATAATATTATTTTTAATATTGTATTGGTCACGGTCGGTTTACAAATCCTTATCGATTATGTGTTTATTTTAGAGCCTTTTTTCAGTAGGTATCATTTTCTGTAAAAAAAGTGAAATCCTTATTTAATTAGTTTTTTTTTGTAAATATTAAATATGTGTATCGCACAAGAGTGTACCGTCTGGAGCAAGTGAGATCTCCAATTGGGGTATGCCGTGAGGCTGAAAATATTGAGTAGAGGAATTAGATGTGGAATAGGAAAGTGGGGAAGTACCTGGCTTTTAAAATTAAACGAAAACGAGAACAACATTATAGATATAAATATTTACATATATCATGATTTAATTATTCTTTGTTCACTAGTGACAATGTGTATTGGAGGCAGGTACGAATTGGGTCACATCTCACATCCTGTTTGAAGAGCCGTTTTATAATCAATTAAGCGTATTATTTTAATTCAATATAAATCCAGTTTTGGGATTTATTCAATTTAACAGACCAGCGTTGCTCATAACCACAATGCTGCGTGTACATATACGAATTTTGAACGCGAGCCGAGCCACGTATTATTATAAAAGAACGAAGCAATTGCATGCGGCATTTCGCGTCGTTGGCAATGCTTCGTTCCTTTCCCTCAATTCGCGTTAATACATGCATACGCAGCCTAACATCTGCTAACAAGTCATCTGCAAGTATAAATGATTGGCATTATTCATATAAACCTGCTGGTTCAATATTTAGGAATAAAATAACATTTTATTATACTTGTAGACTCTAAGAAATATTAAAGTGGAAACGCTTACAAACAAAACTATCAGAAGGGAAAGGATATGGAAATCAGAGAAATGCTGATAGTAGATAGGTATGGAGGAATAGAGAAAAATCCATTTTTAATAATTTTTTACTAATTCCATGCCATCGGTTTGTACATGTTGTAATTGTAAAGCATAATACAAGTCTCTAGGGTTTCCCAGTCCTCTTCGCTAGGGTCTCCTGTTCTGAGGCGGCCTGTATTTTATATATTTTTGTATTTAGTTTGTATTAACTTTACAACGATGTATTGTTTACAATTTCACAGGAACATAGACCTCGAATTCAGCAAATTAATATCTCGTACTTGCGGAGTAAGTAACACAAATAGGATAAAGTGAGGATTGAATGGTATGATGTATTCATATCCTCCGTTTGTACGAGTAAATAAAAAAGCTTAAAAATGTATTTTGTTGTTCATAAAACAATCGTTTGACCCTTGACTCTGTGTTTTTAGAAATGCATAAAAATAATACACTGAAAAAAAAAACACGCAGAAGATTCTGTTATGTTATGAGTGTTATGACTTAGGTTTTTCTTTCATATCAAACACGGATATTATTTTTTTAACTGAAGGTTTGGCGAGTAGCGATGAGTAAATCAAGAAATGGGTGTTTGAAAAACTATACATTTTTTCTAATAGGATGTTGGATTCACTTGCGTACCTGGAAGCGATTGCAAACCTTTATATTTAAAATACGAGCACGATAAATAAATGTTAACACGATCAAGTTATCAATGAACAACTTAACCTTATTTCATAAAATATTATTTTCCTCCACAGATAATATTAGTAAAGCTGGTAGCTTTGTAAAACGGTAGTTTTAACCTCGTTGTAATCCTCTGATTTTCTCGTTGGAATGCTGGGACCAGATCGTCTAGATGCAATGAAGAAAAATTGCAATTGTGTAGCGGCATATAATCTACTAAATGGGCACATTTGCAATCGTGAAGTTCTGGAACGGATTTCGCTTTATGTCCCCGATAATTTCACCAGAGCTAGACAGCACAGGCTTTTTATTTTTTCAAGAGACCGGACCAACCTATTAATAATCAAGTCTTTTTTGGAGAATGAATACACTGTTAAACCACCTTTCTTCTAAGATAGACATTTTTTATTTAAACAAAACCAAGAGAAAGATAGAATAATCGGTCTCCCCTTTGTTCGGTGCTTCTTAGCCTCCTTACTCTTGTCTACTTTACTTTTCTGCAGATTTCACTTCTAACGCGTGTGAACTGCAAACATTTTTTTGTTTATTTATCTGCTACCGGTTTCGACGCATCTTTAGAAATCTAAGAAATAAACAAAAAAATAAAGCAAAAATTAATTTAGTTCACAATAATATATAATAGCCCCGTATAAATCACATGTTTCCATGTTATGTTGACTCCTACCATCGTTCTCCCCCTTCCCCAAAATCACCCCTCTCATCACCCCCACCTAATAAAATCTAATCTTTTCAATACTTGCAAAAACTTTAAATTAGTTTTAAGTTTGATAGTGAATGACATGTTCGGAATCCGGTAGCAGATAAATAAAAAAAGTGAAAAATTTCTATGGAAAATAAAACTCTTCAAAACAATGACCACAACTTGATGTACAACCCCAAGAAGACGGAATTAATCGAATTCCACGATGGAAAAAATCCCGAGTAAATGCTCCCTGTAAAACTTAATGAGGAAAACATCTAAGAATGTAAAATACTTGGGACACATTATTACTGAAGACCTCTCGGATGACGGTGATATTGAACAACAGCGGAGAAGTATCAGTATACTGTCTAATATGATTACCCGAAAATTCTTCAAATGCAGTAACAATGTAACAAAAACATTGTTCAATGCATTTGCACTAACCTATATACAAGTGAAACATGGTGTCACTACCGAACCAGCTCAATAGAACGACTCCGGATACAATATAATGATGCTTACAGAATTATATTTGGATATAGAAGATACATCAGCGCATCTTCAATGTTTACAATGTTTAGCACCAAGCGCCACTCCTGAGCGAGCGCTGGGCACGAGCTCACTCCAGACCACGTCCTACATTATAATTGATTATTTATTTGCTTTCTATTATCGCTTATGTTTTTTATTTATTTATTTTATTTTTTTCTTTTCTTTTCCATTTACTTTTTTTACTTTATCTGTTGTGTAACATTATTATTATTATTATTAAAACCTTAAATAAATAAGTGGGATTCTCATCGGGATTATCATACAGAGATATATAATGACATGGGTCAAGCTCGACTATATCTGTGTTTAGAGAGCAAATAAACCAGCATTCTTATTTTAATTAATCTGTTATAAATTAAATATTGTTTCGAAAATAGGTATCTATTTGAATTTTTTTCAGTACAACTGTTAAAACCATCACCATAGACAAAGAATAAATTTAATGTTGTACATAACTTCTCCCATTGCAGTAAACTTCCGCATTTAAACAGCACGAAGCTACAAAAGCCCATTATTTTCCAGACATGCATTCATTCAATTATTGTTAAACTGAAGTATAATTTAATTTCCTTTTAATAACAAAAGTAATTGGCTCATTTGTCTAGCGCAATTAGTGAAACATCCGAAGAAGGTCGTTCGTTGTGAGATTTAAAAATGATTAATAATAAATGGTTTTTCGCCACTGTAATTTATTTTTAGCAATGAACCGAAGCGCCATTTTGAATTGATCGTGTTTTTGTTCATCTTCTAGGCGTTGGGCTAAGGATGGGTTGGAGCAAATTGAACTTTTTACCAAACCTAAACTAGTGTTAATGAACCTAGTAATGGAGGAGTTGAACTCGAAGCTTTGGGGTTTGCAAGATAAAATCATACATAGAACGTGTATATTTCTATTGAGATAGAATAATCGGTCTCCTCTCTTTATAGATCGAATAATCGATCGCTCTCCTCAACTTTGTGCGGTGCTTTGTAAGCTCGTCATTTTTGTCTACTTTATTTTTCTGAAAGTATTTATTTATTTATTGTGTATAGTGGAAATTAACCCACTTCCCGGCATTCGATCGAGCTATATAAAACAGATTTAAGTTAACAGGAAACACACCCATACACGCGCACACTCACGCATTTCTTTGGAATTGGATGAAAGTAGGTCATGCAGTTCAATGCGTAGGATCGTGGCGGAAATTTGAAACTGTTTCACCACGTAATAGAAATAATAATAGATGTACACATTAATAAAAGTAGAGATATTATATTACAAAAGAAACTGTTTACGGGTTGATTTTTTAAGCTTTCTTCAGCGACTTACTTAAACCTCCATATTACATACATATTTTTTAAAAATTGCAATGTATTTCTCTTAAGCGAACTGTCAAAATACGAACTTAAGCGAACTTTCAAAAGTATTTGGATTACATTCGATTCGAGAAAATTTTTATTTTTAAAGGTATTTTAAAATATAATGCTGTTATTGAAAGCAGATGAAAGACTTTTCAGATTTTAGATTTCAAACATTAACATTTTTAACGAGGTCACATTTTTATAGTCACTTAATGATTTTTTATTTATTTGTTTATTTAGCATAAGATTATACATTTATATACATAATTTATTAAATTTTTTTGACTGCCCAACTAGGAGTTGGTCTCTGCCTCTGGTCTGGAGCTCCAAAATACCTAAAAAAATACCCTCGACTCTGTGCAGAAACGGGCGGTCCGTTTAATAGATTCTCCCATCTTAACAGACGGATTGCAATCTTTGGAGCGTACCGGTATTACAATGGAAGATGCTCCGAGGAACTAGCGTCATTGATCCCTTCGGCACCGGTGCATAGTCGGGAAACACGCAAAACGCGTGCCCAACATTTGTACACGGTTCACATTTGTCACATGAGAATGGGTCGTTTCTTCGACTCGTTCTTGTGTTCAACAGCTCGGCTGTGGAATGATTTGCCGGCCTCTGCGTTTCCTCCTTCCTACAACATGGGTCTCTTCAAGACCAATGTTCATTCCTTCCTCTCCTCAAAAAGACCCTCCACACAGCATCCCAGATGACATAGGCCCTGAGGGAAATCATTTTCCTCAGGGCCTCCCGTGTAGAGTTAATGTAAAAAAAGGAGTATTCCCATTTTAGGGCAGTCAAATTATTATGGGTATGAACATGTGGCACATGATTTGTACAAAAAAAAACCAAAAATAGATGAAATAAAAAGAGGAAATAAAAAGAAGAGAAAGAATATAAAATAAAAAAATAAAAATAAAGTTTATAATAAAAAAATAAAATAAAAAAGTTTAAAATAATGTTATTTGTTTAGCATAATAGTTAAAAAAGAAAATAATATTAATTTAAAAAAGAAAAGGTAAATAGGTATATGTAGGTAACATACAGGTAACTTAAGAGGAATTAAGAGAGAATTTAGCATAGACATTTTGAGTCGTTAAAATCGTGTCGTTGGAAGAAATATCTTCCAAAATTGATCTAGGGGTTAGAAATGCATTCATTATCATATAAAATCTAACTATTGGAACGTTTTCGGACACATTTTTGCCAATTTGCAAACAACCGCGAATGCGCGCTGGCCAAAATGTGGCCAATTTGAAGGGATATTTTAAAACATATTTGTTTTTATCTTATTATTAAGATTCCCGCGTGTTGTATTCTTTGGAGAGTCTCAAGGCTAACTTATTGGTTTCACAGTTTGACAAGAGATGTCTCGCATCTCTTCGTAATTATTTGTAATTGACATTCTACGAACCGAAATTATTGAAATCGTTGATCATGTGTTTACGAATTGTAACATAAATGTATATCCGTGTTTATCAGCTAGGGTGTAAACAACCTAAAAAAGTCGTAATATTAGAGGTATGATTTTTTAATGAGGGCGAAATATTTCCAAAACGAAACCTGATTAATTTCCTAGAGCTGAAATGCAAAATCATATTAACGAACTCCAATGGTTGTAGAAAAAATGTTTAATGGGTTCATGGCGTGAGATTTATCCACGCCTTAGCGGTTGATGCGTCTGTCCACCTGCTGCGTGGCAGGCCGGATCGAGAGAAATTGGTTGAGGGAGGCCTTTTGACCTTTCCAGCCGGACTTTCTCGACCCACGTCCGTCACCCCTGGACACACTGAACCCCTGATTCCTACCCACCCCTCACAATTTTTCCCTCCCAGAACTTCCTGTCCTTCCCTTTATTAAAAAGTCCCTCCACACAGTATCCCCTAAGATGACATAGTAGAGAAAATATTTTCTGAGGGAAAATATTTTCCTCAGGGGCTCCTTTGTGGAACTAATTTAAAAAAAAGACAAAATTAAATTTCACATTTTAAAAGAGGGTTTTGCATGTCGCCCGAATCTATAAAAAAGTACAAATCGATGTGCGTGAGTATGTGTATAGACCAATCCCTACAATTGTGATATATACCTACAGATTTAAAATGAGCCACAACATACTTCTATCGGTGTGTCGTCAGTGTAGAAAATATAAAATAGCAAGAAACGTATGGGAGAAACCCAAACCACAAGTTAGTCCTTTTTAAAACATTTAATTGTGTCTAGCGTTGAGAGGTTCACAAAACCACTGCAAATCATTTGGGATTTATCCGACTCTGCTAAATGGCATTGCGAATTTTCTGAAAGATCGGAAGGTTCAAACCACAAGTGACCAATTATAACTTTTGGAAGTTTACCACAGGGATCTGTTTTTGTTCCACAGCAAGGACGGTATTCATCATTGAAGAATGGATTTAGAGTGTGGCAACCCAATCTCTTTAATGTTGTACGTAATGACATGAATGATGAATATAATTACGGAAATCTGTTAGAATACATCAATAATTTACAAAAGACGGCATTTTACGTGAAAATTGAAGAGCTAATTTTTTAGTATGACTGAATTATTATTAAAATATTCGTCGGTGTCTATTGAAATAATAAATAGCTATAGACACAGTATAACTGCCTCTATGTCTATAACTATGTATCCACGAAGCTTAAAACTCTTGATCAACGCCAAGATATTAGGGTTCTAGTAATGCTTAACAAGATAGTTCATGATTTCATTGACAGCCGTTAAATATAATATAATGAAAATAAAATAAATAATTATTTTTACGGTATATGAAGCACTTTACAGCGCATTACCAAAATCCCAGTTTTGCATTCCCCATACTGTACGACATACTAAAACGGCCAGAAATATTGATGAATAATCGTAATTATGGTGTTTTCAAATCCTTACAGAGCGTTTATGCCTTTTATTATTGTTACGGAAATGAGTGACCTTGGAATAGTTTTGGGTGAAAAGATAAATTTTTCTAATTCCATTCACCAAAATGTGAACAAATATACGAAAACACATGTTTTTAATTTTTTTCAGATTTTTCATTTCTGTTTCTGTAATGTATTGGAAGAACTTCTAAGAAATGCCGACAGTAGGGAAAATAAACTAACGTTGAGACAATAAATTTCTTAAAATTTTTCTGCTGCGAAATAAAAAAAAAATAGTATATGTCCATTTTCAAAACTTCTAAATTGTTATAAAACTTATTTTTATCACATAATAACGGAGGTCTTTCATTTTACAAGACCTACCTGTAAATATCTGTTTGTTTGAAGCGATGAAAGCGAGAACGTCGGGTTCGGGAGTAAATGGTGTCTCCATTTTAGTCTAGAACCACCAGATAACTATGTGTTTTCTGTCATCAAACATTTATTACTTCCATCAGGAACCTTGCAAATTTCACTAAGATGCCGACTTATCGAATATTTTTTTGTTCAACAAATGATTGAAAATCTGATCTGAGTTTTTAAACTCAAGCGAAACCAGATGGAAGGTTTACAACTATTCGTTATATACGCTTACTAATTATAGACCAGTAAAGTTAAACATGAAAAGGGGGTCGTGCTTGCTAAAGGTCCGGTCGTTCCGAATTTTTTATATGTTGTTAGGACTAAGGACCTAAACCAATATAAAAAAAACAGATTTGGTATTTCCAAAACTCTATAGGAGCGGCGGTGGACCCAAAACACCACGAAATTTTTAGTTTTTTCAGTTTTTGCTCAATATCTCAGTGAGGGAAGGGTCTGACCGGTATATTCAATCTACATCTACGACCTACAGACACCTTAGCTCAGTCGGTAGAGCACTTGCCATCAAAGGGCCCTGGGTTCATGTCCCAGAGGTGCCAATATCTTTTTTGATTTTTCTGTTCTCCACATTTTCGATTGAGTTTCGCTAATATTGTCTTCATTTAATTAAATACTATAATTTTAGGTTTAACTCAAAAAATTTAAAATTAAATATTCATCCTAGTCTAGCAGAAAAGTCAAAAGATGTCGCATATTAAAAATAAAAAGTATAAAAATTTATCCAGACACTATCTATATAGAATTTATTTCGGGTTGAATCTTGCAATCATAAAGATAGCAGCCAATAATATATGCTTTAAGGAAAATGATGATAATGTTGGTAGTTCTTAGTCGAAGTGTGATACAGTTAAAAGTGACCGAATTTGATATAGACACCTTAGCTCAATTGTAGACCAATTGCCATGTAAGCAAAGGGTCCTGAGTTCGAGTCCGAGAGGTGCCAATATCTTTTTTCAGTTTTTTCTGTTCTCCACATTTTCGATTGAGTTTCGCTAATGTTGTCTTCATTTAATTAAATAATTAATTTTTGTCGAAATGGCACTTATTTTGTGAAATATATAAATAAGTTGTAGTAAATTTAATTAGCTTTCATTTGGGACCGGAATGGTACTTGTAGGCCCAGCGGTTCTCTCAGAACGGCAGATAACCAAAAACAGTCGTTACTTGTTATTTTTAATTTATAAACTAACGTTTTAGACAATATTTTTATGCATAGAACAAAGGGTAACAATTATAATAAGCAATAATTGTCAGTCTGAAACACTCATTTACATTGAAAAATCTTCTGAGAAAAGATACTTGCCGCCAACGGGACTAGAACCCGTGTCCTTCTGATTGCCGGTCGGATGCTCTGACCACTGAGCTATGGCGGCTTATCTAATACCCGCAAAATAATTCAATATATACTGGTGTTTCATTCAACAATTACTGATTATTACATTCTTCCACCTGAAAACAACCAACTTTATTTTTGTGAGGGAGGTATTGTTATTACTAAATCTCTCGCTAGGTGGCGTCGAGACAAATTATGTCTACATTTGTAGACATAATTAACAAAAATAAAGTTGGTTGTTTTCAGGTGGAAAAATGTAATAATTAGTAATTGTTGAATGAAACACTAGTATATATTGAATTATTTGGCGGGTATTAGATAAGCCGCCATAGCTCAGTGGCTGACAGTTTTCTTAGAAAGAAAGTTTTGGGAAATGGAGGGTGGGGAGCAAACCAGTTTTTCCACATCACTGTTATCTCGGATGATTAGAGAAGGTCTTATGTCTATATGCTGCTCTCCAGTAGAACCTGAGATGCTGCAAAAACTTTCAAGTTCTTCACAAAAGTTCACCATAAACACCTTTCCTGTAAAACCATAAAAAGACTTAGAACAGTTTATTTGCATTTTCGCTCTAAACCCACTTATGACTATTTTTGGTTATCTGTCGTTTGTACCTGTCTGGTCTCAAATGAAAAATAATTAAATTTACTACAACTTTATTTCTTATAATATTTGACGTGGGAAGCGTATTTATTTACATACATCTTGACTGGACTATTTTAGGTAGCGAAGAATTGATAACGACTCATCGATTAAATGGAGCCCTATCTCTGAGAGCCCTACACGTTTGTGTTAAAGCGGATCCGCAATGAAACTTGGAGATGATAGCATGGAATAGTGCTCGGCAATTAAAAATAAACTGGAAGGTTCATTGGATAACCTAAGGAAAAAAACACCGTTCCGTTGAAGAATCGCAGTTGAATTTTTGCAAGACATACAAGATGAACTTTTTAAACGTGAATTACCCACAAGATTCCCAACTGTATCCATGTCTGGAGCCAGTGAGACTACCGCATTCCCAATAAGTGAGTTACGTTGTGAGGATGAAGGTAGGGGGGAGGGTCGGGAGGGAGATGTAGAAGAGGAAGGTGAGAAGGTACCTGACTATTCAGATCGGTCACCAAACGCTGCTAAAGCATTTCAAGCAACGAATTGAACGTATCCAGGTAGATGGTAAGCAACGTATCGCATTAAAATATATCCAGTTTAGTTGTTCAATTCCTTCATTGTAGGAGCATGTCGATTGTTTCACGCTTTAAATGCAGTTGTGGTCATTCAGGAAATGACTCGGTGCCTCGGGGCTCTAAAATCTTAATATAATAATACGGCGGTATTATAGTTTATAGGATATTATTACTGCAACTTTTATTGCATCAGGGATTATCAAATAAGGAGGAACTATTAGATTCAGTGATGTACATGGCATTTTCAAAGGTCCTTGAGCTTTACACGCGAGCAAACATTTTTTGCTACGAAAATACAGAAATATTATGAAGTTTTTAGAAGAATGTATATTAAATTTGGGAGGCGGGTATGGGTACCGCCGCCCCGGGAACCATTTATTGGATAACCAACACCTCTGCCATAGGTCACGTCGAGTGGTTGGCTACGTTTGTGACTTAGCCGGGGTGACCGGGTTCATGGGGTGAGGTTTGTGTGGGTCTTGGCGGCGGATGCGTCTGCCCACCAGTTGAATAGCCGGCCGAGAGTGATAGCCATAGAGGGTGGTTGAACGAACCCTTTGACTTCTCCAGAAGTACTCTCTCGGGACATCGCCTTGCACCGCAATGGGAGGGATGGATCATACGTTCGTCACTCCTGGACACACTGACCTCCAAATTCCTACCCAGAACTTCATCTCCTCCCTTTCCTAAAAAGACCCTCCACACAGCCTCCTCAAAGATGACGTAGGTCCTGTGGGGAAATATTTTCCTCAGGGCCTCATGTGTGGAGCTAATGTAAATATATATATTTATATAATTAATTTATAAATAAAACACTCGTGTTGCAAAGTTTTTTAACAAAGAAACGACATTTATATTTATTTATTTATATCACTTTCCTTTGAATGGTTTCTTCTAACAAAATCTCATATTTTAAATCAAATAATAGAAAAAAGTGACAATTGATAATTGCAGTCTAACTGACATCACAGGATTCAAATTTAAATGAACAATATTTTTCTTTTAAATTCATATAAATATTTTTTTTTTCTGTCAAAAGTTCTGCATAATATTTTTCACAGAAACATATTTTGGGATATTATATAAACTCTTTAGTATTTCATTGAAGAAGATAACACTAATAATCTTTGTAAATGTCGGATTTATTATTACTTATATTGACTTTTGAAAAAACTGCAAAAACGTCAACGGGGACGTTTTTTGCGGTTTTTAAGGCATTTTAGTTTCATTATCATTTTTTCTCCAAATCATTGACTATATAATATAAATTTAAAATTACACATATAACCCGTTAACAATAAAAATAAAAACACCGTTTTTTCTCCAAATGTTATCAGAAATCATTGGTTAAACTACAACAAGTAGTGCGTCCCTCAGCACCATGTATATTTTTTATATAAGTACAATGTAATGTAAGTTCTTTTAACGAGTCTAGTTTTTGCACTAATAATTCGTGGTGGAATTCTATTGTATTAGAATTTGAAATTAAAACACTTTTGTACTTTCTTCCACTAATTTATACTTCACTAGGACCGGTTTCATCCTATTACGGACATTTTCAGACTGGACTGAAAATTGACCAGTCTGAAAATGTCCGTAATAGGATGAAACCGGTCCTAGTGAAATATAAATTAGTGGAAGAAAGTAGTACAAAAGTGTTTTAATTTCAAATTCTAGTAAGTTCTTTATATTCTTAGTCCTCCTATCTAGGGGTTTCTTGGAGGACCAAGTTCCGGTCGCCGCGGCCGTGTTGGTTTTACACCTTTGCCGTCTTCATAATTTTATGATTTCCTCATCTTCGCGTTCATATTAGGAGAACAGTAAGTTTAATTTGCCGAATTGTTCCAATGAAGTTTGATTGAAACATTATTTTTTGTTAAATCAGTTACAAAGTACGAGTATAGACCAAAAAATTGTTAGTGTTCATGCGTCAAAAACATAATAACGAATAGTTTTGTGAAATTTACTCAGTTCCATTTTTGGCCGAGTTTCTGAATTTGGATACAGTGTTTGAATTAAGGATCGTTGTTTTTAAAAATGTTCATTATAATTAATCAAAAATGTTCAACAAGAAAAAAGAGCTGAAGATTTAGCGAAGCGGGGTCGTACTATCTATATTTGGTATCTTTACATTGTATGCATGGTTGATGTCTTTCCCAATTACCTATGTAACATGCATGGGAATGATTTGATGGAATCAACAGAATATCCTCTTCTGAAAATAGTTTGATAAAAACTTTTATAATGACTGCGTAAGATGTAGGTATAATTATTAATTGTGCTGAAATCCTGAATTCAGGAAGAATGCAAAAACGGTTAAAACAATTTATAAAATTGTTGTAAATTTTAATGTATTCAGTTTTTGCACGATATCTGTTTTGCGGCATTCCCTAGAAATAATAATTGATTTACAATTATGTAAGAAAGTATGGAAACCCCAACGTCGAATAACAAACACCTTTATTTTTTTCCATTAAATGTGATTAAATGTATAGGTATCGTACGTAGGTTCCACTAAACTTATTGTAGATTGACATTTAATAACGAATTCTGAGGTAACTAATTCATTTTATTGACATATGTTTTTGGTGTTACCACTCCCAAAAACAAAAGACAATAATATGAAAATTAAATTACACACAAAAATTATTCAACAAATAATATAAAAAGGATTTTTAAACAGTCTACTTCTTCCACTTTCCGTTCGCTTTACTATAACCCTATTCCAACCGTCATAAAGGGTATGTTGAATTTCTCATGATATTATTAAGTTTGCGAAATTTGAAAAAAATATACGTTTTCTTGCAAGTGGGACGTTTCACAATTTGAAGTCAATTTTTGAAGTGAAAACTTTTTTAGCACCGTTATGATTTGAAACTCGATGAAACAATAAAGCGACACTAAGAAGAGATAAATTCTCACATCTATAGGATTTAGCCTGCGAAAGAATGAGATAGAATAATCGGTCTCCTCAACTTTAGTTTCCTGAAGTTTTAACTTCTACCGCATGGTTTTGTTCTGCCACACGTTTTGGTTCTGCCTTTCGTACCAATTACCAAACTTATACCCTGCATTGTACATATTAGTAGCATCCTGATGAGTATTTCACATCTTCCCTTTCACCCGCGCCCAGCGCGAGAGAGCGAGACGCCACCATGGTGGATAGATTAATTTTTTTACACTTTCAGAGGTCCGCGGTGGGGTTCTAACTCCCATGCAATAGTATAAATACTTGTGATTTGGGCCGCAGAAGGCATCATTCGGGGTTTGAATTAGTGTGGCAACAACTAAACTATAAGAAGATGGTTTACACTGTAAGTTTTAATTTCCAGTTACACCTACATTATTTTTTTTAATATTGTTCACAATTTATCATTTCCTGAAAAACACTCTCTTTGAAAAACCACAATTTTATTTATAATTTCAGTGTTTTTGTTCATTTAATTATCCTGGCTTATTTTCTGTATGTTATCACCAAAAAAGTATCCTGGTCAAAATAAAGCAGTAGCTTTATTAAAAAAGTTTAACTAAAGTTTTTAGGGTTTTATTTTTGGTTTCAAATGTTGTTTAACTTTTACAGTAGAAGAAAGAAGAAGCTTTTCAGAAGTGCATCTTAATTACTTTTAATAACTAAAAATATAATCAGCAGTTATGCCAAAATTTTCATTATCAAGTTTAATGTAAACTTTGTTGTTCAGGTGTTTATTAGGTGTATACATTACGGTATACATTACGAAATGTTTTTTTTCCAAATGTATTGATTAAGTCCCGAAATAAAAATAATGAGACTAAAATTCCAATTTTAGCTGGGTTTTGTGATTTTTAACCTCAACATATACAGTTCCATTGATATTTTTTTTTCACGGACCTAAAATCAAAATACGTTATTATAAAACAAAAAAAATAGGGAAATCGGTTTCCTTAAATCATAAAGTTCAAATGTTTCTATATTGTCTACAATGAGCGCATTGTTGTTTTCTTAGGAATATGGGAAGGTCAATTTTGTAAGCGTTGCGACTGTAATAAAATTACTTATATACAACCAATAAGCGACCTGTCATTAGAGCAAGAGTCTGCAAGCGGTTGAGGAGGTGGTACTGAAGAATAGCATTTGGTTACAAGAAAAGCGTGAATCACGACTTGGGTCCGACAAAAAACTTGGCATTACCTGCTAGTACAAATAATATTGTCTGAAATGTACCTGAACATTTAAAATAGTATTGAAAGAGAAAATACCTTCGCTGGTGTTATTGTAATACATGTAATAATAACCAATATTATTCGAAATTACTTAAATTTTACAAATTATTATACATGTTTTTTATTGACACTTACTCAGAGTAAAATTTTGATTTTGATTAATATTGATTAAAATTAATCTTTACATCCTGTTTGTTTTTCAGTGCTGGATCGGAGTTACCCTGCTTGCGGTAGCAAGTTTGGGATCAAAGCTGGACAACACTTACCTTCCCCCAAGCAACGCCAAGACAGCAGGAGGAAGCTCAGCTTTCCTTTCTGCTCCTTCTTACATCCCTCCCGCGAGACAAGGTGGATTCGGATCTGACTTCAGCAAAGTTGAAACTTTCTCATCTCAACAGAACTCCTTCGGGGCACCACAAAATGGTTTTAAGTCATCTTTCGCATCCCAATCTGGTTTCTCAAGCAAAGGAGGACTTGGTGCAGGAGGGCAATCAAACTTCGGCGGATCACAATCTGGATTCGGCCAAAACAATGGAGCCCCGCTTAAGCTTACCCAAGGATTTTCTGGTGGAGTAGGAGGCTCGGGATCATTCGGTGGTGGTTCTTCATCCGGAAACTTCGGCGCGGCTGGATATGGTCAAAGTGGTTCTGGATCATTCGGAGGAAATAGTGGATTTGGAGCAAAGAGTGGATCTGCCGGTTTCGGAGGAAGTATTTCATCCGGATCAGGACACGGAGGATCTTCTGGATTTAGTGGACACAGTGCATCCTCTGGATTTGGCGGACAAGGAGGATCATCTGGATTTGGAGGTCAAGGTGCGTCTGCAGGTCATGGAGGTCAAAGTGGATCATCCGGTTTCAGTGGATCTACCGGAGTCAAGGGCGGATCTACTGCTTTCGGACAAGGTGGTTCAACAGGATTCGGAGGTCAAAGTGGATCATCCGGTTATGGTGGATCCATCGGAGTTAAGGGCGGATCTGCAGCATTCGGACAAGGTGGTTCAGCAGGATTCGGAGGACAGAGTGGATTCGGTGGACAGAGCACCTTATCTAAAAAGAGTGGATCATCAGGGTTCGGAGGGCAGGGCGGATCTTCTGCATTCGGAGGACAGAGCGGATATTCTAGCGGATCTCAGGGATTCACCGGTGGTTCCCAGCCATCATTTGTTGGACAAAACGCATATTCTTCTCATGGTTCTTACAAGTCTCCTGGACAAGAAATTCCAATCCTTAAGTCCGTAAACGAAAATAACGGCGATGGAAGCTACAGCTTCAGGTAATTAATCAAATTTATTAACAAAAATATAGATTACGACTGAAGTAAAATTTCTTTAGCTCCATCTATATGATAGGAAGAGAGAAAGAAAATGTGCGCGCGCACTGCTCTCTCTTGCTCCCACAGTGTGATACAGATAAAAGACCTGCACTGTGTCTTAGATATACGAAACGTAATTGCTATGAGAGAAAGAGAGAAAGAAAATCGCACCTCTCTCTCTTGCACCTACAGTAATATACAAAACGTAACTCTCTCTCTTTTTATCTTCACTAACTTATATCTCCGTCTCAACTACCGTTCGCCTCGCTTTTCATAACGTTCTCGTCCCGCATTTACCAGCTTACTCCCCAAGTCAAGCGTGCGTAAAGAAGTTTTACTGTGAAAACTTGCATTACGAAATAGCGATATAATCAAAATTACTTCACATTGAATTCAGCATTGAACTTGAGACTGAATGTGTAACGATGATGTTGTTGTTATGTTGCAGTTACGAAACCGGAAACAGCATCAAGGCCGCCGAGAGTGGTCTAGGAGGTCAGGGGGCCAACGGAGGCTTCGCTTTCACCGCCCCCGATGGCGGCCAGTACTCCGTCTCCTACACCGCTGACGAGAACGGCTTCCACCCCATGGGCGCCCACCTTCCCACTCCTCCCCCAATCCCAGATGCCATCAAGGAGTCCATCGAGAGGAATCTTAGGGAAGAAGCCAACAACCCCAATGGGTAAATTTATTTTTAAATTTATTAAACACGAAAAATAATAATTTACGGTAAACAGATTACTACTATTTGTACTATCTGCGTGATTTTATTAGTATCTAATATCGTCGCAGGAAAGCAAAACTGCTGTAACCACCACTACCTACATAAATACTTTTGAGAATTGAACATCAGTTAAGAAACGTATTGTTGATAAAACGGACAGTTTTTCCAACGTCGTAAATATCTTATTTATAGTCGTAGAGTCACGGGACCCAGATAGATCGACCACTTAGGGGGCACCATTTGGATGTAGAGAGAGGTTTTGTTGGCTACTCAAAGAGTAGTTCAGGAGCAACAGTCCTACCATCGTTCCTGAACCCCTCAACATTCATAAATCCCACTGTGACGTAATAATTTACTATAGCAGTTAAAAACCTGCTAGGCCCTGCTGACGGATTTTCGATCGGCTTCGCCCAGTTTGAGTGTTGGCGACCTTTTTATAAATCTGATAGGAACTGGTTCCAAAAATATCCTGTTCCTCGGATTCACTGTGATCCAGTGACAGCTAGTCACCGGGACATTACCTGCCAGCGGCATGTATAAATATGCGATCTGTTAACGTAAGTGGCGCCACCCTTTGGCATTATCGCCAACTTGTTGGAAATTAGCTTTTTAACAAACTTAAAGTACGGAGATGGTTTTGCGCACGGTGCGGCTTCAGAGTTGCATTTTTTGCCGGATTCTTAGATTTCAACCCTACAGTCTTTGGCCTATATACAATAAAGCATAGCACAGTTTTAGTATAGCACACACGGTAAAAAAATGTATGCACGTATTGCAAATTCTTAAGTGTTAAAGGTATTACCATTAAAATTGAACATGTCAAAAAAGCTATCGGTTAATCAGTCAAATTAAGTAGTCTACCATTCTAACCGTTCGATGTATTACAATTCACCTCCATTCACAGCAGTCAAAACTAAAAAGTTCAAACGTATGGATTTGCTCCTTTTGAACAACCAAATATCATACATCATGTGAAGCCTAAATATTAAACTTTTACCATGATGACTTTAGACATCGAGGCAGCGGAATCGATGATTACTTCAATTTTGTTTTGTAAACAAAAATACTAAAAGTGACATTTACTTTTTAATTGGTATTTTTATAAACACTCACTGCTTGCGTGATGAAAATGCCAATAAGTTTGAGATACGCGATAATAGGTTTTTGAGCTAATTAAAAAGATCTATCTAATTTACAAAATCGAACACACTTATAGCTATTGATGGGATCTTAAAAACAGTTGATTCTTTCGAGTTGCAACACCACCTTGAAGAGCAAAATCTGGACACGATAGTATTACGAAATAACAACCGCATTCGGAAAAAAATCACTCAACGTGAAATAAATTCGTAACCTTTTCACGCTGCCGCACTGCCCCACGGGCTATTAAGTTGATTGGAACATTTTGAGTTTTTAAACTCGTGTTTTTGACCTCACCTAGAAACATGGCAGTTTCTCGTGTTGTGATGCGAAGAAATGTATTTTTGCTAACATATGCACGTAAAAAGGCTAATTTTTTATTGGCATCTTAAAGGTGAGAGATCTAAGAATAATTTTTCGATTAACCAAGGATATTATTTGATTTATCTTATATTGTTTTTTTTTTGGTAATTAACTGGTCAACAATCACTTACTAAGAGTCCTGTTTTTTTTTAAGCACTTTTAAAATGTTATTTGATTAGGATTCCATTAGTTAACCATGCGCAGAGAACTTGAAATATAAAAAAAAGCGATTCGATTGAAACATTTTTGAGAAAAATTAATTAGTAGTTAGGTATGTGTATTATAATGAAACTGTCTTTATTCAGTTGACCACAACCATAGGAAAAAATCAGTTTCGTCACTCAGCAAAGTCAATTTCAAGTTAAATTTGAAGGTCAATTTCAAAGTTATAATTTTAACGTCATAAGAACGTGCAGTCCTTATTATTAAAATCATTCTTTCTTTTCCAAAAACATCCTGCGCAAGGTTTTATTAGAGATAATTTTTCCTAACATGCCTTGCAATACCTAACAATGATGTCGCAAATGAGCACGTTATTAATTCATATTTTTAATTGGTATTTTTAGAAGCGATGATGGTTCATACAAAGGAGAAGGATCTCAAGGTTCTCAAGGATACGGTTCTCAGGGAGGATACAAATCATCCCAGGGATCTCAAGGATATGGATCTCAGGGAGGTTACAAATCATCCCAGGGATCTCAAGGATTTGGATCCCAGGGATCTTCAGGATTTGCAAGTTCTCATGGTTCGCAAGGATTTGGAGGTGCTCAAGCTATCAAAAGTTCTCAAGGATCTTATGGATCACAAGGAGCAGGAGTTTCTCAGGGCAATCAAGGATTTGGAGGATCTCAGGGAAATCAAGGATTTGGGGGATCTAAGGGAAGCCAAGGATTCGGAGGATCTCAGGGAACCCATGGATTTGGAGGAACTCAAGGAAGCCAAGGATTCGGAGGGTCTCAGGGAAATCATGGATTTGGTGGATCTCAGGGGAATCAAGGATTCGGAGGTTCTAATGCTGCCAAAGCTTTCGGTGGAACTCAGAGTTTTCAAGGAAACAAAGGAGCTCAAGGATTTGGGGGTTCTCACGGATCCCAAGGAGCTGCCATCAAGTCATCCCAACAGTCATTCGACAGCACAGGATATCACTATTAAGCTGTTTTGAGGGGAAAGCTGGTAAAGTTATTTTATTTCCAAATACATACAAGTTGCATTTGATAAATTTGGTTACTTCCACCTTTCTGCTTTGAGACATTCTCAAAGAAAATCAGTATTCTAGAAAAATTTCTTAGAATGTGAAATAGTTTTTATGACTGATTTAAATAACATTAAAATTGACATATTTAATCATTTACTGTGCATTCAATTCAAGGGCGATCTTATGTTTATAATATTATTCCAGATTTGGGAAAAAGGTTTCAATACCTTCATCCTAACACTTAAAATGATAATATTTCATCTTTAATAAATTATCAAGCATAAGACGTTGTGGTGAATTGTAAAAACATTTTAAAATTTGAAGATTTTAGTATAATCTGAATTAAATGTAATATAAATGTTTGAATTCTTGATTAAATGTTTTTGTTACAGTCAACCGTGCTGCATATTTCAAAAAGTTTTTTAATTTATTATTTTTTCTCTTGGCGATTGAAATTGGCTATTGTCCCCTTTTTATCTATACTATCGTAAGAATATTGCTTTATTAGACCAATTTATGTTTGTATGTGTATCAATGTACCTCTGTTCTGATGAATTATTTTGCTTTGTGCTTTCAAATAAATATCATTTAAAACCTAAAATATGCGATCTTTACCTTATACTAAATGCGATTATTTGTACCTGTCATAAAATTATAATGTTCGTGCTCTCATAATTTTCAAAAAGACCGGTCAGTGGCTGAGTTGGCATCGCATTTGAGTCCCACCCAGGCATCGTGTGTTCAATCCCTCGACTGGCTAAGCCCTCCGATCAAATACAGGATCACAACACAAGCAACATGTGTTGGTAGTAGGAGATTTCCAAATATTGTCAGGTTAATCACCTAGGTATTTGAGTCAAAAAGGAAAAGACATTCCGTAAAAGATGGATCTACTATGTTAGTTACTAACATAGTTGTCACAGTCTACTATGACAACGGTGAAAAATACATTCATAATAAAACAATCGTAGTCCAGTGGGTAAGACTCTTGATTCACAGTCCGGAGGTCGCGGGTTCAAACCCGGCATGCGCAAATAAATTTTATTTGATTAATTTGTGTTATTTCACAATTAATTCATTTAAAATAATATATAGTATATTTGCGGCATGTTCCAGAGTGGAAGATACTATCAGTATCGCCCTGGTGTAAGACCACCATTCAGAATTGAAACGTTGCTTGAAAATGGCTTTAGCCGTGTTTGGTGACCAGATCTGAATAGCCAGGTACTTCCCAACCTTCCTCTTCCCCACCTCCTTCCCTTCCCCACTACCTTTAGCCTCACAACATACCCCAATTAGCGATGCCATAGTCTAACTGGCTCCAGACGGGAGCAGTTGAGATTCTTGTGCGGTTATTGACTATAAAAAAAAAATCGTCCACTTCGTGGATTCAAAATTAAAATAAATTTATTTATTTTTATTTTAACTTTATGAGTAAAACCTCAAATTGTAATATTTAATTAAATAAAATGTTTAATTAACTATTACAATTTGAGGTTTTACTCATAAAGTTAAAATAAAAATAAATATTTATCCTAGACTTGCAGAAAGTCAATAGATGTCGCATATGAAAATAAAAATGGATAAAGATTTATCCAGACACTATCTAGAGAGCATTTAGTTCGGGTTTGAATCTTGCAATCATACATAAAGATAGTTGCCAATAATATATGCGTTAAGAGAACGAAGATAGTGTGGGCGGTTCTTAGTAGAAGTATGATACAGTTAAAAATGACCGAATTGGATATCGGCACGGTGGCGCAGTGGTTAGCGCGTTTGCCCGGAAAGCAAGAGGTCCTGGGTTCAAGTCCCAGCGGTGTCAATATCTTTTTCTGATTTTTCTGTTCTCAGATTTTCGACTGAATTTCGCTTATATTGTCTTCGTTTAATTAAATATTAAAATAAATTATCAAACAACGGATTGAAGTTATGTTTGGTACACAAAGTGAATCCGTCAATATGTTTCAATATATTGTTAAATCACAAAGGTATTCTTTACACTAATTGATATTAGATTGTTTGAAAATCAAGTTCATGCAAGATTTTTTCATTAAAGGCAAGTATTTAAAGTTTGTTACGCATGAGATACTATATAATATATATAAAATCAAAATATTTATACAATATAGAGCTACAACACGGAAGCCACTCGGTCTAATGTGATCGTGAAAAGCTTAAGCAAAGCCTTTTTAGAGTTTATCTTCAGTATATCTGTCTTCCTGCAGTAAGGACATAAAGTGGTCTGCGTAAAACTAGTTAAACATGCTCTATAAATCTCAGATCTCAGGAAGTGGTGATTTTCCAGCTTTCGAATATCTTTTCTCTGCCCTACAGCACAAGTCTCTTTAAGACCCAGAACGAATTCTTTTTTTTACCACACTGATTTTTCTAAGATTTATAAATTAATATTTAACAAATGTTTTAGACGTACGTATAATCTATATTATACGAACACTAATATTTTGGGCAACTTCACGTTTTGGAATTATTGTGCAACATTTATTTAAAGAATCTTTCGACCGGCGAAACCAAAATGATCATTAACGGATTTCCATTAATGGGACCGGTCACAAAGCGAGTCACGAGATACATAAAAATGATTCGTGTAAGACTATATACGGAATATGGAAAATAATAATCTAGTAATACCATCCTAATATTATTAAATAATATTTGTACATACAAGATTTTAATGGGTAGTAGGGCTGTTATGCTAAACCTATTGCTGTGGACGTGTGTACCTACCTCAAAACACGTGTGTGGATCTTTACTTGATTCTCACAAGAATGCGATACATTTTCTAGTACTGATTACATATTTGCTATTGCTACAGGTTTTTTTATATTATGTAGCATATTCTTGATGGATGTTTTGTTAGGTTATTATACATACTTTATATTTTCTCGTGGTTTAAAGAAGTAGGATGTAATGGAATCTTGATACATTTTTCAATTTTTCATCTGGTAAAGTCCTCCACCACGATGCAAACAACATTTTCCGCTTTAATAGTGGAAAGAGATTTTCAAAGTATTGTCAGATTATTCGTAAATATGAACGTTTGTCTCTTAAAAAATATAATAATGAGGATATAAGTTGTAACAAATATGTAATTATAAATTACATCAACATGGAATATATTAGTCATTTATGAAATTTTGAAGTTACAGGAAAACAGATGGAAATAATTGTTTCGATCTACAATTATAATTACTGTCTTCATCTCATTTCGAAAAACTCTGGATTATGCCCGGGCGACGCACGGGCTTTCAGCTAGTAGGTATATAATCAGGTAAGCAATATTGTAGTTATTTGATACGTTTAGAGTTAACAAAGAATTTATAGAAATCTTATTTCAACTGTTATTCTGCCCTAATTTTACTTCTTTTACAAACCGAGATATTTTATTAGTGGTTTGAATTTGGTTTGGTGTGTGGACCAATACTGTTATTTCAATTCTACGTTTCTTAGACCGAAAGTGATTTATTTTGAAATGAGTATTTACTTGGTAGAAAACACATTTTTTATTACCATCACACCTAACCTTAAGCTTGCATTCAAACAGTACCTATATTTGTATCTGTAGCGTGCAGGAAAAATAAACGATTTTTGCGGTTTTTCAAAAAAAAATACAAGTGTGCAGTTCACACGCGGTGGAAGTGAAACCTTCAGAAAACTAAAGTAGACAAGAGTGGGGAGGCTACGAAGCACCCCACAAAGAGGAGACCAATTATTTTATCTACTTCTCTCACAGGCCAAATCCTGTAGATGTATGTGTTTGTCTCTTTTTATTGTTGCTTGTCGGTGCTAAAGAAGTTTTCATTTAAAAAACCTTTATTCATTCAACAGGTTTTTTTCAGTTTGGCTGGTTAAGTATACCTTCGAAGGTATTCTTGACAATAGTTTCAATTGATGAAGAAAAAACGTTACATTGAATGATGTAGCTGAATACAGTTGATGGTGCCATTTTATTACGTACATTATTCATTATTTGTGTCTTCTTCTATATCTTCCTTTTAGAAAAAGATTTGAAATGTGAAATTAATATCAATACATTTGAAAATGTGAAACAGAAGAAGGCAAATACGCCAATCCTAGCTATTCTAAGGTAATAAAGGTTCTGAGATCGAGACTCAATCGCGACTACGGTTTTGTGAAGTGAAACTTCCTTTTGATTTGAAATTCGGATGAATCGGAAATGACACACCACGGCACCCGCGAAGCATCAAACTGCGCACAAGGCTCCTATTGGTTGAGATATAAAACGGAAACGACGATAGGTCTGCGCTCATTGGCCGCATTGTTTTTTTACGGGTCATCGGAATATAATACCTAAATACCTAAGTTCGAATTCTACGAAATAGAAAAAAATAAACATTTTTGTTTTTGCAAATCAATATCCAATCTTCAAACACTTTAAAATAAACAGGTAAAAGAGACATCTAGCAACTTTCTAGTTTCACTTTTATCACGTGTGAATTACACACTCTAATTTTTATCATTGTTTTCTTCTGTTTCATATTATCATTGAGAATTATTGATAACTAGCTTCTTCCCGTGGCTTCGCCCGCATGGTATTAGGGGCTTCCCACTCCACCTCCTTCCCCCTCCTTCCTCCTCCCATCCCCCTACCCCTCCCCCTCTCCCCCCCACTCTCCCATTCCCACCCCTCCTCCCCACCCTTCCCCCCACCCCACCTCAACCTTCCCCCTTCTCAATTTCGTAATGCCAGAGTTCCCTATTGTTTTATTTGGTGCAATCGTTCGGAAGTTATGCGCCCACACACATTTCGGTGATTCATTTTAACATAGTTTCCACGGCAACGCTTTTGCTTTTCTTCTGACGTTTGCAATAACTCGATTTTGTTAGGGAGCTTATGCAAAACGCCAGAGTTTACCAATACATACTGCCTATATAAAGAATTTTTAAAGTCCATTCAGTAGTTTTTGCGTGAAAGAGTAACAAACTTACATCCATACAAACTTTCGCCTTTATAATATTACTACGATAATTGCAATAATTAAATGTTACAAATGCCTAATTAGGTAGTATTTTAACATTTTAATAAAATTAGGATCGATGCGTTTTAAATATTATCATCACGGTCTTTGAATAGACATTTCTTCATATTCGGTACATTTGTACAGGTGTACGGTCAAAGAGATGTACGTTTTACATGATGATCAAAATGTGGTAAATACAAGGAGGTGCCAACTCCAAAGAAATTATAACCAAAAACCGTTCTATTATAATAAAACGAATATAAAATTTTATTCCACTTAATTTTATTTGATCGTAACCGGTTTCAGCTCGTTAGAGCCATCTTCAGACTGGTACAAATAATTCTTAGTCTACGGTTTATATTAGGTCCTTACATATGGCGTAAAATAAAATTGGCGTTTTGCCGTACTGGCAACTTTGATCTCAAATATCTTCTCTTTGGTTACGAATTCCAAATTCAAATTCACACAGCTATTTACTCATGTATTTGGATTTCGGAAATTATAATTCATTTGTTTTTTCCTTAATCGCTTTTTTTCTTTGCGTCACTTAGTTTACAAAATGGAAAACTTGAAATATCGCGTTATTTACGAGTACTTGTTCCACCGTGGCACCAGTGCTGCAGAAACGGCTCGAAGGATTAATGATGTGTATGGCGACGGTGCCGCAAAAGAAAACACAGTGCGTTTTTGGTTTGGTCTTTGGTCTTCATTATCATCTTTGGTCTCTGGCCAAAGATGATAATGAAGAATTGAAGGCTATTGTGGAAGCGGATCCATCGCAAACCACGTCCGAGTTAGCTGCAGGCTGCGGTGTTAGTAATAAAACTGTTTTAATCCACTCGAAGCAAATTGGGAAGGTGAAAAAGCGTGAAAGGTGGGTACCTCACGAAATGAGTGAAGCAAATCAAAATCAAAACAAACACGCGTTAGAACGCTAGACCACACCTGCACAACAGACGACTACCAAATTAGAGGAGCTACAATTGGAATGTCTAAGACATCCACCGTACTCTCCGGAACTTGCCCCAATAGATCATCATTTTTTTCGAAATTTGGATAACTTCTTGCAAGGGAAAAAATTCAACTCGGATGGGGCAGTCCAAACCGCCTTCAAAGATTTTATTGATTCCCGTCCGAATGGTTTTTTTAGTAAAGGGATCGATGAACTACCTATGAGATGGCAAAAGTGCATAGAAAGCAATGGTATACACTTTGATTAAATAAATATATTATATAAAAAAAATCGACTTTATGTTCCTCCCATAAAAAACGCCAATTTCATATGTAAGGACCTAATATACACAACATATTGGGATAAAAAAAATATCTGCTACATCGCTGTTGATAACGCCTAACCATTATTATTATCTATTTATTTATTTATTTATTAACGCCCTTTTTCGGGGCTTTTACATATGAATAGTAAGAAATACACAATATTTATTGTACATAACTGAACTGCCTTCGTAACAATATTTTATATTTGTTTAAAGATAAATTGAAGATGTCCACTGACTTGGTATAATTGTTTCCCTCCATTAGTATTCTGGAAAAAGAGGAATACATATGGTAGTTAGTTCCAGAATTACTGCACTGAAATAAATCCTGACTTCTAAGTATTACGTATTGGAATCCGGAAGCTTAAAAAATTCGAGCAATATCGGACTGTCAACTAAATCATTTAGAATTTTATACAGAAATACCAAGTCAGTGAAAGTTCTTCTGTCTGACAATTTGAGCATATTCATATCATTCAAAATTGTATTGTAGTTCAACATAATTGCTGGAATTAAAATTAAGAAAACGTAAGAATTTGTTTTGGATTCTTTCAACAGCTTGTACATGTATATTGTAATATGGGTTCCAGACGGAAGAATTGTATTCAAGTTGACTTCTAACATATCGTTGCTTCCACCGCAAAATTACCTAACTGCAAAAATGTACTTTTACAGGAAAGCGAAAAAACCTTCCCATTTTAAACTTAGACAATTTTTTTAATATTAATAAAACACGTATCTCATGAATATTTTTTTCATTTTTTTTTATTTGGACAAAATATACATTTTTTAAACAGGGTAGTGTCAGTGTTAGATAAGGATTTTTGCTTTGAGAAAATTTGTCACTTATGGAATTTTGCACGTAAAATTTACTACCTAGTATTAATTCCAGAAGAGAATATTTATATAATATTCGTTTAATGTAATGATCTACTCACGACCATTATAATCCACAATAAACTACAAGAAGAACGTACGTTGTAATCATTTACATTGTGGGCTAATGAGCCACAGAATAAAAGAACATTAAAGTGACGAAAATAAAATAAACCAACAACAAGATAAACAAAAAAAAAATAAGAACGTAGACGTCTTCGGTCTATTAAAAAATAATCATTGATGATTTATTTACTTATTTGTTTATTTGTGTATTACAGATTCTGTGTCCATTTACAATGCACACGTGGCACAAACGACACATTTAAGGGTAAATAAAAGAAACGTTAAATAGTTACATGAGATACATGCTTATTTATAGCGGGTAACGAGTGGCACTTAAATGAATCTTGAATTCTTCAAGGCTACTTGTTAAAGATGTCAACAGTTTTGGAAGCATTATTTAACAGCGCGATACCTCGTATCATGCTATGCCGAGCCAGTACGTCCGTTCTGCTATGTGAAATATATAGAAGATCAGGGTACTGTCCCTGGCTGTAGTTGTTCGGCACTTACAACTTATAAAATTCCAGGAGGCATGGGCTATCTATTAAATTATTAATGATTTTGTAAGCCGTTACTGCAAGGGCCCCACTCCTTGCAGTAATGGCGTACAAAATAATATAAAAATAACAATGTTCTTTAACACTTGAAATAATATTAATGAAAAAGTTTATCATAAAACTCCTAACTGAATTTCGGAAGGACACGTTTCAAATCCTGGAGGTGTTTGAATTTTTCTGGTTTAATTTTTATCTTTCTCTTATATAGCCAGCTGTGCTGGTTGAGCGCAGTCGTTGGTTGATACTGGTTGCTTTAATGATGGCTTCCACGAATCACTAGGTATAATTAAGTTTAAAGTTAAGTCTACCAGCCGAATATTGCAAGCATCTTAAATCTGCTACTGTTGGGTCACCTCTTCTATGTCCTAGACGAATTGAACTATAAACATTAACATCTTCATAATTCAAAAAATATTCGTAACTTAAATACTGAACTATACTACCATACTCCCACATAATTGGTTGGTACGTAGATTTACTTATTTTAAAGTTTTCGTTCAACTAAACTATGGCAGCTATCTACTTCCATTTGGGTATGACCCTTTTCTAAATAGTTATGAACTATTTCTATATTTATGTGAATTAAACTTATTCTAAGTTGTGAAAGAGTTGGGTTTTTGTTTTGATAGCCACAACCATCTGTGTACAAAACTATATTTTTTGTTTGGGTGTTTGCTGCTACGTATGATTCTAAAAATTTCACAAGTATTGTAGAAAATATATTGGCTGTCAAGCCCCCCCCCCCCCCCCCCCCACCACCCCAGAAGTTCAATTACAATTTCGGAGTTTGAATGCAGCACCAACCCAGTACGCCAAATCTCTCAAGTTAAAATGGCAGTTAGATAATTTTGCAGGCACAAATGAGAAGCTGTCAGATAGGTAATTTAGTATTTAAATTTTATTTTAAAAACCATATTTTTGTTAGTTGTATAATTTTGTATGGACGTAGGGGTCATAATTGCAGACAAGATTGCATCATTAGTCCAAAAAGAGAAAATTGTCAGTTAGGTAATTTTGCGGTGGAAGCAACGATATGCAAAATATAACAGTTTTATATCCATTGCTGTTTATTCTACTCAACCTGTCTTTTATTTTTCTTCTACATTGTATGTGAATCTTATATTTTAATATCCAAATTCCTATGTAAAATTTTAACTATTACCTCCCACCCATGATTTGTATGTTCCTCCTGTCCTAAAATGAGTTCTGTAACTCATCGGGATTGCTATAGCAAGAAATAAAAACAATAAAAAAAAAAATATACTTAATATTGTTAAAATTTCTAGTTAGCCTAGTTATAAATCCCAACATTTTTAAGGCCTTATTAGAGATTTCTCTTATGTGGTTAACAAATGAAAGATTAGATGAAAAGTGATGCCCAAGTCTTTAATTTATGTTAATGTCTCCAGAGTATTGTTATCAATGTTGTAATTGAAGATCACTGGATTTTTTATTCGAGAAAATCTAACTATATGACATTTTGAGATATTTAAGTAAAGTCTATTTTCATTACACCAAATTAACAATTTGTTGATATTATCTTGAAGAATGTTGCAATGGTAAATATTTTGAATTATTCTAAAAATTTTAAGGTCATCAGCAAAAAGTAAGATAAATACATCATGAAATATTTTTGTAAGATCATTTATAAACAAGATAAATAATATTGGGCCAAGGTGTGAACCCTGTGGAACTCCACTTGTTGCATAAATTTTTTCCGACAATGATGATTTTATTCTAACAATTTGTTGTCTTCCAGTAAGATAGCTTTCAAACCAGGCTAATATACTGCCACGTATACCAAGCTTTTCTAATTTCCAAATGAGAATTTTATGGGAAACTGAATCAAAGGCTTTACTAAAATCAGTATAGACAGAGTCTACTTGTTTTTTTTTCTTTAAAAGCATTGGTTATAAAATTTTCATAAATAATCAAGTTAGAAAGTGTACTTCTACCTGGCATAAATCCAAACTGGTAAGGTGATATTACAGGTTTTATTTGGGCAAAAAGTTTGTCAAGTATTAGGATTTCAAATAGTTTCGGTATGGTGGATTGAATGCATATTGGTCTATAATTACAAACATCACTTTTATCGCCCTTTTTGAAAATTGGAGTCAAATAACTATTTTTCCACATATCGGGAAAAATTCCACTGGATAAAGATAAATTAAAAAGTTTGGTTAATGGAAGAGCAATTACTTTGATACATTCTTTGATAAATATTGTGGGGATATTATCCGGTCCTGCAGATTTGTTGATATCTAATGATTAAACTTTAGTTACATCAGAAAGACTTATGGTACACTGCGAGAGAGTTTCATCTAGAGTTGTTGATGGAAGAGGAGCATTATTTGCGTCTGTTTAATAAACACTTTTTAAAAATTTTGCAAACAAGTTAACAATACCATCAGTATTATTGCTATGGCTGCCATTTAGGTGCATAATGCTCGGGAATTCAGAATCATCTTCTTTGAGATTTCGAATATTTCAAAAAATAATTAACATTGTTTATTATGGAGTTTTGAATTTCATTTATATGGTTACGGTAGCAAGTCATAGACATTTTTTTACACAAAGTTCTTAAATATTTAAATTCACTGTAATCAGAATTTTTTAATATAATTTATATTCTTTATGTTTAAGTTTTTTGGTGATAAGTAGATTTATAAGTTCTTTGGTGTACCATTTTGGATAGGTGTTTGGCTTACATATTACGGTTGGAACATAGATGCTCATAGCCTTTCCCGAAACAGAATAAAATTTATTTGTAGCTGTGTTAATATCATCATATTGCATAGATGACCAATCAAAAGAGAGGAGATAATTACATATTTTTGAAAAAGTCATCAGTTTTGAAAAAAATTTGGTAACTGAAAGATTATTTATGTATATGAAGTTTAACTTGTAGAACTCTATATTAATTTTTATTTCTTTCACATATTCAATAATATTATTATTTAATTTAAAAAAAAAAGTTTATTTATAAACGAGTTCTGCTATGAAATTATTTTTACGCGTCACAGCTGTTAATGCCTTCAGAGGGCGAAACTGCTGACACGCGTTATAATAATTACATATTTTGCAGAATTTGTTTATAAATAAACTGAATGTGAAATTGATTTTTTTACCGGTATTTCAATGAAAGATATCCGAGGAACTACGGTCTTGGTCTCTTGAACAAAATGAACCTAAGCAAATTAAAAAAAATATTACATATAGTGACATGAGAACTGGTTGCTTCCACGATTCATTCTTGTGTTCAATACATCAGCTGCAGAATGATTTGCCGACCTCTGAGTTGCCTCCCTCCTATAACCAACAACATGGGTTTCTTCCAGACACAGTTTCACTCCTTCCTTTCCTCAAAAAGATCATCTATGCAGCATCCCCAAATATCAGTGTGGTATTTTTTTGTGTCATGTTTTTCCTCCTTTATTATTATTTGGGCCTTTTCCAAACCCGCATTATTAAACCCTACAGCCCCTGCCTTAACCCGACTCTCATTGCTGTCCAACCGGGTGGCGATATAATTACCCTGTCTTTACACTGCACGCACTGCGCTCTTGTGAAGTGTCGCATAAAAACATCAAACTGGCTCTAAAATTTAAATTTATTAAAAAGATTTGCGAAAAAATAAAAGTGGCAGTACTTTCAGAATTGAAGTACGTTCCCAAAACATTTAAAAATATATGTATTTTTAAAAATAAAAATAACATCATTTACAAAAAATATGTATAATATGGTAATATTTATGCTATGCATATATTAATAAATTTGGTTCGTTTCCCAGCTGGGGATATTTAGCATTCATGATTTAACACTCTATTAACCCACCCCACACCATGCTTAAAACACCCTCGACAAATCTTCCTGTAACACGGCGTTACTGTATACGATCTGAAAATTATTTTGCTTTTTTATAAAAAATTATAATGAATTAAATAGAAATATTGTTGTGCATATTTTTTATTGGTTTATAATAATTTATTGTAAAAAAATTATTGATTAAGTGCCTAAAAACTGAAATATTAAAAAAAAATAATCATTAATAATAAATAAATAAATAATATTATTTCCAACGCCTAATTTCGTAAGTTTGCCCTTACCCTTACCCAAGGGATGACAAGGAACTATTCGCAGGGGAGAAACATTATCGTTATTGTAAGATCGCAGGCACCAAATATTGACGTTTCTGTTTTAGAAAAACCAAAATGAGCTGGATCGTTAAGATGAATATATACGTGAAATCCTATTTCTAGATACTATTTTGATGAATTTTTACGACGAATCTGCTTACAGTATGAACATCAAAAAATATGCAACTGATAAATCGAAGCTTTTACTAACTTTTCTATGTATTGGAATTACATTAAAATTATTATACACGTAACAAAAAATATAAGCGTTAACCACCATACAAATGTTTTTTTTATGACTTAACTATGAAGTAATACAAGAAATAATTTTTTGAAAACCTACACCTACACCTTTATGGCTAAGACTATTTTTCCATTTTCTAACTTTTTTTCGTTCTTATAAAATTATGAACAAAATAAGTACTTTTTAAACACTTTTTCGCTTACTAGCCTCGTGCAAAAAGACGCTCGATTTTAAAATTTTGCAGGCATGAGATTCGAAATATTTCCAGCATTTATATTCCTCTTAAGGCCGGGTTAAGAAATAACAATAAAAATATGCTTATCGCGAAGGTAATTCTGATCAATTTGGAACGTATAAAGACCGAATTTTACACTATAAACTACACTCTCTGACAGGAAGACGAAAACTTTCTGATTTATTGCTTCTGCACAAAATTATACATGCATCAGTTAATACACCCAACATTTTATCCCAAATTAACATTAACACACCGTCAAGAAATTCAACAAGGAGGATGCAAGATATTTTATATATATCTACCTACCACACAAATACAGGATATTTCTCCCCTTTACCACGAACATTAAGACATTATAACACTATACACTGCTCTAATAATGAAATTGACATTTTTAATAACCAATTCAATCACTTCAAAAAATATATTTTACCATCAATCGTATAAAGCTGATATTGTGATGAAGCCCTTTATTCAAAGACAGGAAATATTGCACCTACTAAATCATTGTCCCATCAGCACAGGTGCCAATAATAAATTGTTGGTGATTCTTTTGTACTCTACCTTTTACTCATGCTTGTTCGTCATTCACTTTTGCATATTTACGAGTAGCTAATTATTACTGATATTATTTTTGTTATAATTTTTGTAATTTAAATCATCCATGTATATAAATTTTTGGGCTTAATGCCTGTTTGATGTACTTAAATAAAAATAAATAAATAAACCTTCAGACATTGCAACAGATGATGTTGATTTAGCTGAGCTGTGGAGGATTCTTCTGGCGCATCATTCTGCCGAGAAACGTATGGCCCTTCTGAGCGCAGTGACTACCTATGAAATGAAACAATCAACATGCATACAAAAAAAATAAACAGATGATGTTGATTTAGCTGAGCTGTGGAGGATTCTTCTGGCGCATCATTCTGCCGAGAAACGTATGGCCCTTCTGAGCGCAGTGACTACCTATGAAATGAAACAATCAACATGCATACAAATAAAATAAAATTAAAAATTATCATTCTCCAAAACAGTCTTTTATGAAATCTAAATCAAGCTCCTATTAAGAAGAAAAATAACATTTTAAGGTATGTTTGTGATATTGCTTTAATGGACAAAAAAATCCAACACAAGGGTTTAATACAATATTCAACTATTTTTCAATATCTAAATATTTTTCTGCATGTACATACGTAAATATAAAAAAAATATAAATATACATTTAACTAATTTTTGTATTTATTGTCCTTTACAGAAGTTCAAATTTCCACCAAAGTGCATTTTAAAATAATTTTTATTAAAGAAATTTTCAAAAAATGTTAAGTAATCTGAAAGATCAATTAGTGTTATTTTTATATATAAAAATGAATCGCAGAATGTGTAGCTAAGCGCAAATCTCGAGAGCAGCTGAACCGATTTCGCTAATTCTTTTTTTAAATATTCCTTGAAGTACGAGGATGGTTCTTACGGAGAGAAAAAATAAGAAAATTGCGCAGAAAATTGGATGATTTCAGAAAACCTAACGACTATCGCACGTTTGACAGTTCGCGTGTTTGAGAATGACATTTTGCAAAACAAAGATTGTTAAATCAGGATTCTATTTTTGAAAATCTTTAAGTTGATAAATTTATTTAAAGTAGGTACTCCACTAATAGTTTGAATCGAATCAAGAATTTTAGACATTTTAAATAGGTACCTATGTTAGGTACCAAATTTAATATACATGAAAAATGGAGATTTGAAGAAAAATTGTAAAAGGTGGCACGCGGGCTGTTTAAAAACTGAATGTACTAGGATTGAATATATGGAACGCGGGAGGAGGGTTGGCGGGACATGATATATTACATTGATGGGAATAACCTTCAAAAGTTATGAAAAGAGAGTTTTTCTTATTGATAAAAAAAAAAATTGCATTAACAAAGAGAAATGCTTATTGTTACAAGAAAAAATGTTATTGTTTAAATTTAGGAGGCGGAATGTGTACCGTCGCCCTGGGAACCATTTATTGGATAACCAACACCCCTGCCACAGGTCGCCCCAAACGGTTCGCTACGTTTGGTGACTTTTAATGAGGTTTGTCTAAGTGTTGTCGGCGGATGCGTTTACACACCTATTGCGTGACGGGCCGGATCGGAATAGACTCATTGAGAGACACCTTTTGAACTCTCCAGCCGGACTCCCCTTGCACCGGAGGGAAGGATTCGTACGCCGTCACTCCTGGACAATTTGATCCCAGATTCCAACCACCCTTCAAACCTTTTTTCTTCCAAGAACTTTTTCTTTTCCCTTTTCATAAAAAGACCCTCCACATCTGCATCAACAAAGATGACACGGGCTGAGTGATTTTTTCCTCTGGATTTTTCCTCAGAAACTCCTATGTGAAACTATTGTAAAAAAAGAAAAAGGTTTGAAGCTGAGATATTAATATACTGATGGTGCGGTAAATTATCAAACCTTCCCAAGAAGCTTTAATAGATTGTGAAGAGATGGTGTTAGTAGTTATATGAGTAAATATTAATAATATAATTTACATATAATGTGATTGATATTTATATTATAATTCCTACAAGTTGTCGAGTTTCACTGCTGGGGTAGGCAGAGAGGACGGACCATTAAACAACTCGATCTTGGCACACACTTTCACTCACACAAACTAGTAGTCTTCTATTATTCTGACTCTTGACATGGCCCGACTCAATTAGTGTCTGATTCACTTGATGATGCCATGTCTTTCTTGACGTCCCCGACTTCTTCTACAGTTCACATTTACGTCATATATTCTCCTTACACTACTTTCAAAACAATGTAAAATAATAATGTTTTGAAAATATTTAAAAATAAACGGAGTATACAATCGCGGCATTCACGCGCGGTAGAAGTGAAACCTTCATAAAACTAAAGTAGACGTTAGTGGAGAGGCTATGAAGCACCTCAAAAGGGGGAGACCGATTATACTGTAGCAACCAGCCGTGGCTTTACTACGCATTGGGATCGCCCCGAAAATTATCGGTGCTTCCAGAAACAGCGCTGGTTTTAAATTGTATGCAAGCGAATTCACGAGAACATTCAAGGTAGCGAGCTCTTGTTGGAGAGGCTGCATTAACCGCTCCATCTGTGTAACCAATGAGTCTTCGGACGATGGAACAGCCGCTGAGTTAACTGCCGGTCTACCAGCGTAGTCTGCTATGGCGTCTGCAAGGCTGGCCACCTTGTCAAGCGGAGTATCCTGCTGCGTAGCCAGGACCACCTGCATACTTCTAGGAAGACGACCCATCCATAGGGTTCTCAAAACCTCATCGGGCACAGCGCTGCCAGCAAGGGTGCGCAGGTGTCTCAAGAATTGGGTGGGCTTACGGTCTCCGATCTCTTCATGTTCCAGAAGTCTCCTTGTCTTCTGCTCCTGCGTGGAGCTGAGGCGTCTGGTTAGTTCGTATTTTAATAGTGCATATGCACCGACCGCAGGGGGCTTCACAATGATGTCCCGGACTTCTTGGGCGTGGGCGGGATCCAAGGCTCCGAGAATGAAACCAAATTTTGCGGCATCCACGGTCACTCCTGCTGCCTCGAAGCTGCGCTCCACCATAGCGAACCATAATTCTGGGTCATCAGGGCAAAAAGGCGGAATGCGTACTGCCACTCGGTTGACCTCAGGCGGTGGATTCCTGATGTTGGGTTGCTGGTTACTTGTCGTTGGTTGCTTGTTGCTGGTTATTGGTTGCTGGCTGTCCTCAGATGTTCCGCTCACAAGAGACATGATGATGATTAGTGCGCGAAATTTATCACCGAAGAGTTTATTTCGTGCGCGACGTACTCGCGGTAGACGTACTTGCACGCGTCGTGTTCACTGTCGGATTCACAAATGTAAACTTCGTGGTCACTAATGTGAACGTCGGTGTCACCAATGTGGGTACTCAGGTGTCGTGGCTGAAGAAGGAAACGAGTTTGCGTGTAATAATAGCCTTTAATGAGTCCACACAATAATTGCAATACACATACACAATTGTAACACGGTCACGTAACGGTGATAAATACTACAAACGAATTTACGCACTGGGTCAAGGTTGATCGCGGATAGACGAGGCAACTGCTCCGTGGTAAGTTGAATGAATACTAGACTTAAGACTGAGCCGTATGCGGCTCGCACCTGCTTTTATACTCTGCCGGCCCGGCAAGTAGATTCAATGACGGTAGGTAACGCCGGGTGAATTCACGTAAAGGCGAGATATCACCCGAACCTTCTGCGGGCACTTGAACTGTACAGCCGTACGTTCTAGCTCTTTCGCTTAGGTGGCAGAACTATTTCTCTAGTAATTTCGCATACAATTGAACACCGGCGACGCCTCTGGAATGTGCGCTAGGTAGGTAGTTCGACTCGGTGTATTACGTACTAATGAATCAGTCGCAAGCCACCCGTGCTAGCTGCTAGGCGGGAAGTTTCGACACTACGCTCTGGCCAGCGTAGGAGGAGCGCCACACCGCATCGTTGGAACAATCGTTCCCGCAGTCGGTCCAGAGGTCGTCAGCCCGAGGGCACATGCTGGTACCACTGGAAGTATGGGACGAAGGCAAGCAAGTGCACCAAACCCTGCAACTTCCAAAAGGAAAACGCGCGGGGCCCAAACTGATGGCGACCAGCGCCAGCCCCAACCAAGTCAGTCGCCTTTTTGTTACCGACAGGGTAACCCGTACCCAATTTCTTATAGACACCGGCGCAGATCTCTGTGTGTTCCCACGACGCCTTGTCCAGGGACGCCCCACTAAAGCGACATACGAACTGGCAGCAGCAAATGGCAGCACAATCGCTACTTATGGCAGCCTAACGCTCAACCTGGATCTGGGATTGCGACGCGACTTTACTTGGAGCTTCGTCATTGCAGACGTCTCCAGGCCAATCATCGGGGCAGACTTTCTCGCCAAGTACGAGCTACTGGTGGATGTCCGAAATAAACGGCTGCTGGACCAGGTGACGAATTTGACCATCACGGGAAAACGAAGCGACAACAAGATCGCTTCCATTAAGACGGTCACAGGAACGTCCCCGTATCATAAGCTTCTTCAACAGTTTCCTGACATCACTCGCCCTGACGGTGCCAGGAGGGAAGTTCGTCACGCAACACTGCACCATATTAACACCACGCCAGGACCTCCAACAGTCGAACGCCCACGACGCCTTGCTCCTGACAAGTTAAAACGCGCCAAGAAGGAGTTCGAGGCTATGGTCCGTCTCGGAATCGCTCGACCTTCCGAGAGCTCTTGGGCATCTCCCTTGCACATGGTACCCAATAAGGACGACCAGTGGAGACCATGTGGCGATTATAGAAGACTGAACGCCAGAACTATTCCGGACAGATACCCCGTACGCCACATTCAAGATTTTGCACAGGCACTGAGCGGCACCAAGATCTTCTCAACGATTGATCTGGTGCGGGCATATAATCAAATCCCTGTGGCTCCCGAGGACATTCCGAAAACAGCAATCACTACGCCATTCGGACTCTTCGAATTTCCGGTGATGACTTTCGGCCTCCGCAACGCAGCCCAGACCTTCCAACGCTTCATGGACGAGGTTACCAGAGGCTTAGATTTCTGTTACGCCTACATAAACGACATCCTTATTGCCTCAACGTCAGAGCAAGAGCACCTAGCCCACCTCAAGATATTATTCCAGCGCCTGCAGGAATATGGTGTTGTCATCAACGCCGCCAAATGCCATTTCGGCCTGACTATGGTCAAATTCCTAGGATACCTGGTGTCTGACGCTGGCACTTCACCCCTCCCAGATAAAGTGGAGGCCATCAACAACTACAGCCAACCAGCTTCCATCAAGGATCTCCGCCGTTTCCTGGGAGCTATAAATTTTTATAGAAGATTCATCCCCAACGCCGCGAGGACACAAGCTCCACTCAATGACCTCCTAAAAGGGAACCAAAAAGGCAAACAACTCGTGTCTTGGACTGCCGAAACAGTAGAAGCTTTCAGCAAGTGCAAGGAAGCTCTGGCCCAGGCAACCCTGCTCGTTCACCCGAAGTGTGACGCCCCACTCTCTATCGTCAGCGACGCGTCTGATACTACAGCCGGTGCCGCACTCCACCAATTCGTCGCAGGTCACTGGGAGCCTCTAGCATTCTTTTCGAAGAAGTTTTCGGCAGCTGAAAAGAAATATGGCGAATACGACAGAGAACTACTAGCCATCAATCTCGCTGTGAAATACTTTCGCCACATGGTGGAAGGCAGGTCGTTCACCATATTTACAGACCATAAGCCTATCACGTTCGCCTTCCAACAAAAAGCAGACAAATGCTCACCAAGGCAATTCCGCCATCTGGACTATATCAGCCAGTTCACAACTGACATCCGACACGTCTCCGGAAAAGACAACATCGTAGCGGATGCTCTCTCCAGGGTCGAGACGATAGATACTCCTCTGGACTACGCAGCGCTGGCAGCTGACCAGATGTGCGACCCTGAACTGGAACAACACTTGCAGGGAAGTTCTAGCCTACAACTTAAAAAGATTAATATTCCGGGTACTGACGCGCATCTCTACTGTGACGTCTCAACTACCATAGCCAGACCCTTCGTCACGAAGAAGTTCAGACCTGCGGCATTCAATGCGGTCCATCAGCTGGCTCACCCAGGAATTAAGGCCACGGTTAAGCTCATAACTCAACGTTATGTCTGGCCGGCCATTAAAGCTGAGACTATTAAGCTCGCACGCAATTGCCTTCAATGCCAACGAAGCAAGATTACACGGCACGTGTCAGCACCCCTGGGAGCCTTTCCCAGACCCTCCGCTAGATTCGAGCACGTCCACATCGACATAATCGTCATGCCTTCTTCAGAAGGATGCCGATACTGTCTCACGTGCGTAGACAGATTCACGAGATGGCCAGAGGCATTCCCGATCCCAGACCAAGAGGCTGAAACAGTGGCGCGTGCTTTCTACAAGGGCTGGATAACAAGATTCGGCACTCCACTCCGCATTACTACGGACCAAGGGAGACAATTTGAGTCGAGGCTGTTCAGGCAGTTGAATCTCCTGGCAGGCACGACGCAAATCCATACAACTGCATACCACCCCGCAGCAAATGGCATGGTGGAACGATTTCATCGTCAACTGAAGGCAGCGATCAAGTGCCATCAGAATAACCGTTGGACGGAAACACTTCCCACCGTACTCATGGGAATCAGAGCAGCTTGGAGAGATGATCTCGCTACAACCTCAGCCGAGCTAGTATACGGCGAACCGCTCCGATTACCCGGCGAATTCCTATGTAAAGCACGACCTTATGTCAACGACGATACTGGAAGTTTCCTCAAGGAACTACGGAAACATTTCAACGAGCTGAGACCAGTTGAAGGTACCCGCCATGGTGATGGACATCATTTCGTCTTCCAAAATCTTCCCACAGCTTCTCACGTCTTTCTGAGGGACGACACAGTCAAGAGCCCGCTTCAACAACCCTACAGCGGCCCTCATAAAGTCGTTCGTCGGCACGAACGAACATATACCATACTGGTAAAAGGGAAGGAAATCACCGTGAGCATCGACCGCCTCAAACCAGCATACATTGCTCAAGACCTTGAGAGTTTCACATCACACTCGCAAACCGTATCAGAGTCACCAGCCGCCACATCACAACCAACCCTTCCGTTGTTCGATGGCAGTAAGGATCGGACACACACAACCACTCGTTCTGGAAGGCGGGTTCGATTTCCCGATCACCTCGGTATCTGACCATTCCTCTTTCCACCGCAGCCATGTCTGCGTTGTCTGGGGAGGGAGTCCTGTAGCAACCAGCCGTGGCTTTACTACGCATTGGGATCGCCCCGAAAATTATCGGTGCTTCCAGAAACAGCGCTGGTTTTAAATTGTATGCAAGCGAATTCACGAGAACATTCCCGCCTAGCAGCTAGCACGGGTGGCTTGCGACTGATTCATTAGTACGTAATACACCGAGTCGAACTACCTACCTAGCGCACATTCCAGAGGCGTCGCCGGTGTTCAATTGTATGCGAAATTACTAGAGAAATAGTTCTGCCACCTAAGCGAAAGAGCTAGAACGTACGGCTGTACAGTTCAAGTGCCCGCAGAAGGTTCGGGTGATATCTCGCCTTTACGTGAATTCACCCGGCGTTACCTACCGTCATTGAATCTACTTGCCGGGCCGGCAGAGTATAAAAGCAGGTGCGAGCCGCATACGGCTCAGTCTTAAGTCTAGTATTCATTCAACTTACCACGGAGCAGTTGCCTCGTCTATCCGCGATCAACCTTGACCCAGTGCGTAAATTCGTTTGTAGTATTTATCACCGTTACGTGACCGTGTTACAATTGTGTATGTGTATTGCAATTATTGTGTGGACTCATTAAAGGCTATTATTACACGCAAACTCGTTTCCTTCTTCAGCCACGACACCTGAGTACCCACAATACTATCTCATTCTCTCGCAGGCTAAATCCTTTTGATGTATGTGTTCGTCTCTTTTTAATGTCGCTGTTTTTCGTTTCATCGAGTTCAAAATCACAACGGTGCCAAAGAAGCTTTCATTTTTTGTAACATAATTTTAGATTTGATATAATATAAATAAGTCAAAATACTCATGGGCTCATTGAGTTTGGTGGCACATTTTGAAAGGCTGTATTTTTTTTACTTAAGCTCCACACAGGAGGCCCGAGGAGAATAATTCCCCTTAGGGCCTATGTCATCTTTGGGGATGCTGTGAGGAAGGTCTTTTTAGGAAAGAAAGGAGAGGAAGTTCTGGGAAGGAAAAGGGGAATTAGGGGTGGGTAGGAATTTGGGGTCAGTGTGTCCAGAAGTGACGGACGTATGAATCCGTCCCTCCCACTGCAGTGCAAGGCAATGTTCCGAGAGCGAACCCGCTGGAGAAGTCAAAAGGATTCAATAAAACGGCTTGCAATGCAGCTAGTGGGCGGGAACCCCTGCTAAGTCACTAAACGTAGCGAACCACTCGAGGTGACCTACAGCAGAGTGTTGGTTATCGAATAAATGGTTCCCGGGGCGGCGGTTCCCATACCCGCCTCCCAAATCATAGTATGCTGTATCCTGTATTCCGCCATTATCTGAAACAATTAAAAATATTCCGAATAAAAACATGCACTAAATTCAAGTGAATCCTACACCTCGTTGTTATGACACAACCGCGCGCAAGATTCATACGCCAAGCAAACAAAAACCAGTAAAGCGAACGCTATAATAAAAAATCAAATCGATATGGTTTTGGTTAGGGACAATCGCACTCTCGAAGAAATATAAACCAGAGTGACACAAGTCAAAAATCGGGAGTTTTTACTATGTAGGTACCTACTTAGTTGAATTACATTAATATCCATGTTTTTAATCATTATTGAATATCATTTTCAATTCCCCGATTGAAAAATTCATCGGTGAGAAAAAGATGCACTGAAGTTTCTGTCCTAACCCACCGTTGATGACCAACGAAAACAGAATGTTTACAGAAAAATCTTACGTCTTTATGATAGTGGTGCAACGTGCAACGACTGAATAGATGATGTTATTACATGCCTTCAATTTAAAAAAAAAAAAATTTACATGACTACCGCACAAAAATCCTAACTGCTCCCGTCTGGAGTCAGTGGGACTATGGCATCCCCAATTGGTGTATGTTGTGAGACTGAAGTTAGTGGGAAGGGGAAGGAGATAGGGAAGAGGAAAGTGGGGAAGTACCTGGCTATTCAGATTTGGTCACTAAACACGGCTAAAACCATTTCAAGCAACGTTTTAATTCTGAATGGTGGTCTTAAACGGCTAAAGCCATTTCAAGCACAGTTTCAATTCTGAATGGTGGTCTTACACCATGGCGATACTGAAAGTAACTTCCACTCTGGAACGTGCCGCAAATATAAATATATTATTATTTTAAATGAATAAGTATTGAAATAACACAAATTAATCAAATTCAATTTATTTGCCACGCCGGGATTCGATATCGCGACCTTCGGAGAGCG
Source organism: Limnephilus marmoratus (assembly GCA_917880885.1). NCBI lineage: Eukaryota > Metazoa > Arthropoda > Insecta > Trichoptera > Limnephilidae > Limnephilus > Limnephilus marmoratus. Next base: position 35,765,085 of record OU862920.1, on the reverse strand, counting down.
AGTCAAGAGCCTTACCGCTGGAATAGGCCGTAGATTTGAATGGAAACCTATGTCGCCAATAAATAGTGTCTATTGATCATTAGATCGAGAAAGCCAACCGACAATGCGTATTCTATATCTCTTACACTGCTTGACATATTATTATACCGCCATTTTATTTGATTTGAAATCATATTGAAAGACAAAATTTGTGTATTTGGAATTTGATTGATTTTTGGATCTTGAAACACGCCCACATCGCATTTGTATCCTTTTTTTCATTCTTTGGTAGCAATAATTTCACCTGAACATTTTAGTGTACCTTGTACCTATATTGAATATGTTTACAACTAGTCGCAAAAGCCAACTATAATGTTACCAACTCGTTTGCAAGTCTTTTGGAAATATTTTTATAATATCTCTTAAAAATAAAGTCAAAACTTACCATCAACAGGATACCACCACCACACAGAATTAGTCAAAACTTACCATCAAAGTCAAAACTTACCATCAACAGGATACCACCACCACAACAGGATACCACCACCACACATCAACAGGATTCCACCACCACACAGATTATCACCAAATCCTTCGATTGGTATTTAGTAGAAAGCCTCAGTCCGAATTTGTTACACAGGGTATTAATTTGTTACACGTAAAAATTAGTACATTCGATATCATGCAGCTGGTGCAGGTTATCAAATTCTTCCACATCAGCATGTTAATTTCTAAGTTTTTTTTTATTTTTTTATCTAAATAACAAAATTTTATATATTTACAAAGTTAATTAAAGACTATTGTAAACGCACTACTTCAATTTAGTCAGTGTAGTTACCAATAGGCTTTTTTATGTTAATGTATTTCTGGGGGTTGATGCAAGAACTGCCAATGTCAGTTGTTTTAATTTATTGAAGGGATTGGTACTCCAAAACATCCCTCATCTGAATGCCATGAATACCTAGATTGATTAAATTATGGCCTATCTAATATAGAAGTCAAAATATTGATTCAGACGTTTTACGCGAAGAAATTGATAAAAAAGTATTCCTTTCATTCATAAGTTTGATGTAGGCACCTTAAACATTAAACTCCATGTATATATATATAGCATTAATTATTATTAACCGTCGGTCGGCTGGCACTGATACGATTAGGAATGAGAATAAAAATGAATAAGCAGGCCATCCCGTTAACTAACCCAAAAAATTAGAGTGTGCAATTCACACGCAGTAGACGTAAAACTAGAAAGTCGGTTTCTTTTTTTTGCCTGTTTATTTTAAAGTGGTTTGAAGATTGGATATTGATTTTACAAAAATTAAATGGTTTATTTTTTTGTATTTGGTAGGATTTGAACCTCCGTTCGCTGGGTGTCTCTCTGGGCGCTGAGAGTCGGGCACTTCATACCGCGGCGCTATTGGAGGCCGGTGCGTAGTCGTGTATTTACCGCATTATATTAGAACCGAAGACCGTCAAATAATAATTTTTTGCTACGCATTTCCGTTTCATCCGAACATCAAATTGCAAACGGGACTAATAAAGTAGTTTAAATTCAAAAATCAATTAAATTTTGTTTAAAATATATACAATTTACGGTACAATTTTAATAAAGGTTCGCATATTTTCGATTAAGAAAATTAAATGGCCGCTATCTAACTGATAATTATTTAACACGCATATTAGATCATAACATGTTTCTTATACCTGTGATGGAGCAGATTTCGTACATCCTTCCAAAAACCTGAGGATGATTGACAAAGGCGTTACATAAAATAAAAATAATAAACAATATGATGCATATTTTCAAAGATTAGGTTGGGATGAAACGAAGGAATAAATCTCGCAGGGATAAACAATGCTGGTGTACAAACAACATTTAATTCAAAACTTTATTTTTTTAAATTCATAATTTACAATTATTTTTGAAACCGCATTGAACCATACGACATCAATAGTTTCTTCCATAAGTCGCCCGCGTAACGCACTGAACAGCTCCCGACTATATAATGTATTCGTCAAAAAGGCAAAACAAGATCTATGTAATCAATTGTGATTCTTGTGACTATAATATTCGGGCCTTCCAACAAATGTTCAATTATTTACTAACTTTCTTGCTATTTGTCAGCGGCTCAGTGAAATTGCGAGCGTCATGTGCGCAGAAAATAATAATAATAATAATAAGAAATAAAGAATAAAGAACTAATAGTTCATTAATTTCTTAGTTGGCAGTTGATCGTCATGAAATTCTGCTGCTCTATGAAAATATACAGTATTATATTCGCAAAATTTTGATCGCCACAAACAAATAAAAACCTTCTTTGATGAAAAAGCAAGACAGAATGAGAGTGTCATTTATACATTTCGCTTTTCTTTTTAAAAATGTGAACAATAATAAAAATCGTGAAAAATGTGTAAATAAGTATTTAATAATGGCGCTGCGGTTGTTCACCTGTTAGAAACAATGAAAACATATTATGTGTTAATAATTATTATCATTTCGATTAAAATCAAAAATAAATATATTAATAATAAAAAAAATTATTGCCTACACAATTTGTTTCTTGTTGAAAGAAAGGTAAGTGGAATTTAGCTTTTCAACTACATTTTTGAGCCCAGTAATTCAGTTGAATGTGCATTCGTCAAATATTTTTATATCATTAAAAATTATCATTGTTTGGATAAGGTTCTAATTACACTTTGCCTTGTTCTGAGAGAGGTGTCAAAATTTGCAAAATGATTTCTCATTATCTATTTACCAAATTTTGGATTTTGAGATTGAACCTTAACTTTTTTCGTTGAACGTGTTAGAAAAAAGTATTCTCACCTTTTATAATATACCTAAACATGCAGATAGAACCAGCTGCATACGATACGCAACCACTGCGGTATAATAATTTATTGTAAAAGGTGTATAACATTGTATAATGGAGACCATATTAGCGAAAATCTGGAGACAGAAAAATCAGAAAAAGATTAAGAGACTCTTAGGCACGACTGAGGACCTTCTGCTTACATGGCAACAGCTCTACCAACTGAGCTAAGGTGTCTATATCCAATTCGGTTACTTTTAACTGTATCATATTTCGATTAAGAATTACCAACATTATCTTCATTTTCTTAACGCACATATTATTGGTTGCTATCTTCATATATTATTACAAGATTCAAACCCGCACTAAATGTCATCTAGATAGTGTCTGAATTTTTTTTTCTTTTTACTTTTAATATGCGACGTACATTGAACTTTTCTGCATTTTTTTATACAAACAATATATCATTAAAAGTTTTTTTTATGAATCTATTTAAGTATTTATTACACGCCCTAGTGGGCTTTTACATTATAGTTTATAAATTGAGTATCAAACAATGAAGAAAATATAATAAAATGAGAAAAAAAAATAATATAATGTAACAACAAAAGCATTCAATAAAATAAAAAAATACATAAGTAAAAAGGATAAAAAGTCTCACATACACTATTAATAAAAAATGCAGAAATTATGTAAGTCTATTTATGTCTAGTAGAATAAAAGTGATAAAATTTCCAACATTTATACTGATTAGTTTTAAGATGAAATATTTATCACCCAGATTAGAATATTTATATATTTTTGAATGTAGCTATTACTTTGTGGTTATCCATTATAGAAAAATGAAATAATTTAACTTTGTATAAACCACTTATTTGATGCGCAAATCCGACGAGCTTTCCCTGACGAAGGAACGTTTGTTCCGAAACCGGTCGGATTTGCGCATCAAATAAGTGGTTTATACAAAGTTAAATTATTTCATTTTTCTAGAATATTTATTTCCAAGACTGATGTCTCGGAAACAGAGAATTTTGATAAGCCAGTGTCCTGGTGTTATTGAAGTAAAATGGAAATGAATGTCGACCTGATTTTTTTGGAACATGGATATTGATAAATTGAAGTAATTCAGGACAGTCAATTTTGTAATGCAGTACTTTATGTAATATTATTAAATCAGTGCTTATTCTTCTTTCTGAAAGTTTCCTTAGAGACATTTTATCCAGGAGGTAATTGTAATCAATGTTTCGTATTGTAATACGGAATTTATAGTTAATATAGCTTAGAAACTTACGTTGAATCTTTTCAATGTTGTCTGAATGAATGTTGAGAAGGGGAGTCTATAACGAGTTTTATTCAGGTTGACATCTGACAAGGGTTTTATATAACATAATAAACGTGCCTAAATCTTTTGCAGCTCTCAAAACCAAGCCAAGAGTCTTTAGGGCCTTTTTAATATTATTATTAATATGACATACAAAGGTAAGTTCACTGTCGAACATAATGCCTAGAGCCATAATTTCGCTAGTCTTTCTGTAGTCTTATAGAGAGAGTTATAATTTTTTGATGTTATAAAATACGCAAGTCTTTGCACAAGCTTAGTTTTACACGGTGGAACTTCAAATACATTATTTAACACAAATTTAAAATATATGTAAATTTTCCTTATCCCTAACAATTCAATTTCTTGGAATGATCGCTGGGAGGGGTAGTTCATATCTTTATACAACATTATTTTTAGTACTAATTTTTGGGTTATTTCTAGTGGCTTAAAGTGCGTATTATGCACACTCCCCCCATCTTTTTATTTATATATATGTATTTGGTTACCACTTTTAAATAAAAAATAAAAAAAATCAATCAATACTGAAAAAAATAAGATTATTTATTTTGGAAAAATGAATGAACTGATATTTATTTTACATTGAAAACAAGCTGAATAGGACGTTGTAGGTATAGAGAAAGACAAACAAAACGAGGTTCATTATAATATGCAAAAATCAAAACTAAAATTATTTAACGCTTTTATAGCACATAGTATTAGGTACAGAAAATAAGAGGTAAGATTAATTATACACATTTCGGAAACAAGTAGAAATAATGCGCACGGTTAAATACATATTATACAAATATCAAAAAATACAGCAATAACGGCGCGAAAGCATGTTGACAATTAACATTCCATTTTTATAAAAGGTTTAAACCATTAATAACGGTAATAATAATTCAGTAATCAAAAAAATGCAATTATTATTAAAAATAAGTATCATACCTCGTGGTGCGCAGCGCTCTCTGGAAAAAATGTATTAATTTTACGAAAGTTGAAGAGCCCGAAAAAAGATAAGTTTTAAGATTTTCACGGCCAAAAACATTTTCGTTATTTGTTTTTTAGAAGATGTTCACACATCTACCGGAACTGTCGGATCTGCCCTGATGATGAACACTGCAACGATGTCCGAAACGTTGGCTAAAGAAGGAGGTAGCGCAACAGGGCATAACACCCAAAAACAAATAACGAAAAAAAAAGCCCGAAAAAAGTCTTTTAAATATGTGTATATCTTGGTTTAATTTTAAACGGGTAAATAAATATCCAAGTAAATTTTAATGTTTATAAAATTGTTTCTTTGGTCTTGGTCTTTAAAATATTAACATTTTTTATTTATTTCAACACTTTTTTTAAATTATTCAAGATAGATGGAAATTATTATTACATCAATAGCTAAAATATTTCTAAGAAATCTTTATTTTATGCAATTAATTTTAATTTGCAATGTATTTTTTTTCTTTTTTCTAGGATTAATAAAGCTAATCAAACAGTGAAAGTAAAATTGAAAGACTTTAAAGTTTTGCAAAAGTTGTTTCTATTATAAAATTGTTAAATTTTTGGTTGTTGTGTGGGAAAATTTTACAAGTCAAAGAAAATTTATTTGAGGGATAGAGCAACAGTACATATTGGTTGCAGCTGAAGGACGAGTGTACCGCGAGAAGTGAGGGAGCAGACTGTTCCTGGGGAAGGCTGCAGCCACTACCATCCCGGGGTAGAGGTGCAGTTGCACTAGCCATGCGCACAGGGTGCCACTCGTACTTGTTACATTTTATTTATTTAAAGGCAACACTTAGATGAGTTTATTAAATGGTTGTAATCATGGACCTAGCTCGGTCAAAGGTTGTAAAGTTAGAAGTGTGATCTAAATTGGCACAATGGAAAACTCTTGTTTCCAATTCATGTAAGACCTTTCTACTCCTAAGTCCCAAACACACCAATAAAAAGGTACGTGAAATATAATATATTGTAATTTTCACCCGAAAATTTACACTTGATAATTTTTATTTATTTTTTAAGTGAATACCGCGATGAGCCTCAACTGCTGCCTTGTGGAGCCAGTGCGACTATGGCATCCCCACTTGGGGTTTATTGTGAGGTAGAAGGTAGTGGAGAGGGAAAAGAGATGGAGAAAAGAAAGATTGGGAAGTGCCTGGCTATTCAGATCTGGTCACAAATGGCTAAAGCCATTTCAAGCTATATTTCAATCCTAAGTGTTGGTCTCTTACACCAAGGCAATGCGGACAGTATTATTCGTTCTGGAACGTGCCGCAAATATACTATGTATTGTTTTTAATTAAGTAATTGTGAAATAACACAAATTAATCATATAAAATTTATTTGCGTTCTCCGGGATTTGAACTCATGACCTTCGGATTGCTAATCAAGAGTTAACCCTCGATCACGAAGACCTCCAATACCCCTACTCTCGGTTTATTTCTGCACTGTTTTCACCCGATTCTTAATTACACAAAATTTGATTTCTTATAAACTTTTAAAATAATGTATCGTGGAGAACAATATGAACCAAGTTTGAGATTGGTTATAATTTTTTTTGTGTAAATGTTTACGCCGACGTGTCGTTGCATTTATAAAATAATATCGAAAAAACTCTTTACACATTAAACTGCAATAGAAAAATTATACTTGGGTAGAACAATATTGTTAGAGCTAGAAGTTATGGCGCTGTGTGAAAATGTGATAAAAATGTATAATTTTGCTCGTTCTAAAATATTTAAAATCAAATTAAAACCAGAAAAATTAACACTTAATTCGCCTCCCGATGGGTGATCATTAGCATTTATTCAGAAAAAGTAATTTATTAGACGTAATTTAGATTTACTTCAGATTTTCATTGGAAAAAAAATTATATGCAGAAAGTTCAAATACATTCTGAGTGATGTGACTGTTTTTTTTCTCTTAATTCGGTAAAATAATGATTTAATGTTTTTTTTCTTATTTTACAACCACCACGCCACTGCACAGTTTTTTTTTATACAGGACACTAAAAAAGGAAATAAAAATAAGAAAACAAATCGTGCCAAAAGCACCAGAGCAAATGGAAAACTGAATAAAATCCTTACCTAATTAAATACACAGTAAAAAATAAATATTTTATGTAAGGTATTTTTAATGTTTTTTTTTATTTCAAATGAAATAATTTTTTTGATATTTCTTCCAAATGTATAAACGATAATGATGACATCTTTCGATAAGGTTTGCAAAGTTATTCGAACAAGCCGAGACCCAAACCGAAACCTGTGGTAGTTTTTGGTGGGGTACTCAAGCGTGCTTGTATATTTTCTCGCCCGTGGGAAAGTCTGCGTGAAACGTTACACATTCGTTTTCCCGTAGATGGCAGCGCTGTCGACTGCCTCTAAATAAATGCGATAATATCCATTATAACGACATGATATTTTTGGATCCCAACCAACGGTATGCTAACAACAATTTTTCACGATTCTACTGCCATTAAGTTACATTTTTTACATGTTTTTATAATGTCGAAATAAAATATTCTCTGTTATTATAACACTCTATACCAAGAGTACTTAATTTGTATTTGTAACAGTACGCATTAAATAATTGTATATATATTTTCTCGCCCGTGCGAAAGTCTTAAACGTGATACATTCGTTTTCCCATAGATGACAGCCCTGTCGACTGCAACTAAGTAAATGCGATAATATCCATTTAAAACGTGATATTTTTTGGATCCCAATGGTTATGTTCAACAATTTTTCACGAATCTATTTGCTATTAAATTACCTTTTTACACATATTTATTCTGTTTAATTAAAATATTCTCTGTTATTTTAACATTCTACACCTACACCAAGAGTAGGTACATAATATTCTTGTTTTGTTTGTGACACGCATTAAATAATTGTATCCCATACCCAAATACAAGTTTTTATCATGCACACAACATATTTTGTTTTATATCCGGTCTTAAATATAATATAAACCTAGTATACTATTTGATTATTACACGAGTACACATTCCTTTGGTATATCTTTTCAATACAATAATCTCATTGTACTTCTAATAACAACTCCTACAACGGTGTCACCTCAGCGATATTATTTTTGTGTACTCATTCATTCTTGTTTTGTTCTTAATACTACTAATGCCCTCCTGTGTACGACTGTGTACTTATAATCTCATACATGTATCATTTTAATGTAAAAGCCATTTAACGACGTTTAAATAAATAAATAATTCTTCAGTCGGCCTTGTTTGAAACAATAATCGGAAGTTAAGGAAAACTTCAAACAATAAATTAAATAACGACTAAAATCCTAGTCTTTCTGAGATCGTCCTGAACCAAGTTTCCACTTGAGTCAGCTAGAGCCAATAACTGCTGCTCGGGATTATGACAAAGTGTAGGTACGTAATTCAGACAGAACGGAGCATCTCCAAAAGTTCTTGACCATTCGAACATATCAGCAATTAAAGAGCACTTAATTGAATCCGGGCATCACTGAATTTATTCCTGTGTAGGACCCAACACGCATCAAGCATGCCCAGTTTTACGAGAAATCCAAGAAAACCCCATTAATATTAATAGGGACGGCAGGGCTAAGCTTAAGGAAGGCGGAAGCCCAAAAAGGCATATTAACCCAAAAATTAATCACGATAATATTTCGTCGAGTCACGACTAACGTTTTTTCATTTCCTTTTATTATCGGTTTAGAATTTAGTCGGTTAATACTGGTAAGTACCTACTTCCATAAATATGATCAGAAATCACGATTTCGGGAGGTAATAATTCTACATAACAAAATATGTTTTGACTCTTTCTTTATTATATATAAGTCCACACAATTTATATTTCTGATCAGTTTAAATTTATACCCTGAAGATGCTTGTGTAAAGCGAAATCGGTCGGCACATAAAAAATTAAATAATTAAATCGTGGCTTCAAACTAAGTTTTTATTGTTTTATTTCAATTAAAAGTAAAAATAGGAGAAAACTTTTTTTTTAATTCCAAAGTTTTTGGTAGTTCTCAGGTTGAAGAGTTGAAGTGCTTGTTTGGAAAAATAAATATTCCCATGGAAAAATATTTTTCCATGGATAGAAAACAAAATTTATACTACCATCATGTAGAATCTTTTCCCGAAGTTTGTGCACTTTACTCCTGGACACTCCGTATATTATAAAAAAGAGTATCCGGGCGGGCACACAGTTTATTAGGTTCAATATCTTCGTTTTTTTACATTAACTCCACATAGGAGGCACGGAGGAAAATAAGTTCCCTCAGGGCCTATGTCATCTGGGACGCTGTCACTGACGTGGGGGGTCTTTTTGAGGGAGGAAGGAATGAACATCAGTCTTGAAGAGATCCATTTTGCAGGAAGGAGGAAACACAAAGGCCGGCAAATCGTTTCACAGCCGAGCTTTTGAACACAAGAATAATTCGAAGAACCTACCCGAAATGTTATGTTGTTTTATGTGGTTTTATGTAGCTCCTACATAACGATAATTAATGATAGTTTCTGGTGGCGTGCTTTTTTTTGAAGCTTGATTTCCTTACCTGTCCTTGTGTTATGTCTGTGAATGTCGTTGTTGACTATAATTTTATTTGAGAAGTATTTTGGTAAAATGCTGTTTATTATTTTATGTACAAATATCATCGCATTCAAGGTCAGCATCTGTTTCACGGTTAGCCAATTCAGTTCCTTTAACATTTTGTTTACTTTTGAAAATCTATTTCGCAGAAGTATTATTCTCATTGCCCTGTTTTGGAGAATTGAAAATTATTTTGTTTTCGTTCGTTACATAGGAAAAGGATAGTTGAGCAATAGTTAAAATGTGGAGCAATAATTGATTTGTAGATAATGATTGCAGTTTTACTAGATAGTTTTTGCCGAATTCTTCGCAAAAAAGTTTTTTTTTCTAATTTTCTTTTGTGAATATTCAGCATGCTTGTTGAATGTTAGTTTTGAATCTAATATAAATCCTAAGTATTTCATTCCAATAACATTTTCAATAATCTCACCATCAATTTTAATTTTGCTTTCACTGGATGTCTTCTCATATCCAATCACCATAAATATGGTATTTTTTTGTATTTAATTTAAGCTTATTGATTTTTAGCTACCTTGATACATTATTTAGCTCATTATTTAAAATATTTATTAGTTTTTAATAATTATTTCCAATTAAGTATATTAGGGAATCATCGGGCAAATAGTCATATTTTGCATTTTGAAAATAATATCACCATGTCATTAATATAGAGTATGAATAATAGAGGTCCAAGGACCGACCCTTGCGGTACTCGTAATTTATTTTCCATTGGTTTTGAAAATTGATTATTAATTTTTGTTACCTGTTTTCTATCTTTCAAATACTCTTCTATTAATTTAATGGCTACAGATGAGAAATCAATTTCTTTAAGCTTTTTATCAGTATTTCTCGATCTATAGTTTTAAATGCCCTTTGTACATCCAAAAATATTGCTAAGACATATTTATTACTATTCATTTCTTCCTTCCATTCTTCGACAATTACGTTTAATGCTGTTTTAAATGAATTATTAGATCTGAATCCTGATTGCTCTTTGTATAAAATATTGTGTTAATCTAGGTATTTCAAGATTTGTTCTTTTATTATCACTTCAAGAATCTGTTCATATTTTGGTAAGTGATTGGTCGAAATTCTTCACATTTTCTGGTATTTTTAACCTTTGAAACCGGTATAATAGTAGATAGTTTCCATGACTGTGGAAATTTTCCTTCTTCAGTCGTCTCATTAATAATATTTAATAGAGTAGATCCAATTACTGGAAAAGCATCTCTTATTATACTAATAGTTAATCCATCTCAATTATTCTTTGATTTTATTTTGTTTAAAATTTTAAATAAACATTCTACATTTATTTTTCTGAAGACGAATGATTCTTTGTTTGAGTCGATATTATCATTTGGGAGGTTAACAGTGATGTTGGGTTGTAATTTTTTAAATTGAGTGATACTTTCAAAAAATATTTATTAAAGATATTAATCATGTTTTCTTCGATAATCTCTTTTGGGTTTACTATTTTTAAGTCGTCTATGTTTTCGCCATGTACTAATTGTTTTATCCAAATTTTTATGGGATCTCCGGATCCGTGGTTGGGGCTTAGATCCTCGAATTAGAATCGCGAGATCGCGGGTTCAAAAAATTTTATCGCATAAAATTGCTTTATTTATCGAATGGAAAATGGTACCTTTTTATGTAAATACCTCACGAGAGTCCCAGCTGTATTCTGGAGCCGGTGAGATTATGGTATCCCCAATTGGGAAGTGTTGTGAGGCTGAAGGTAGTGGGGATGGAAAAGAGATGGGGAAGAGAAAGTACCTGGCTATTCAGATCTGGTCACCAAACCCGGCTAAAGCCATTTGAAGCAACATTTCAATTCCGAATGGTGGTCTTACACCAGGGCGATACCAAGAGAATCATACACTTATACAGTGATATAACTTGCGGCACATTCCAGAGTGGTAGATACTATTAGGTGAAAGACCACCGTTCAGAATCGAAAATTTGCTTGAAATAGCACAGTAATGAAAAAGCTTTTTATCTGAGAAAAACCTCTTTTGTCGGTTACCTTTACACATATGCATATAAAATTTTATATTATGTTTATCAACATTTTGCATATACATAGTTTGTGTAGTGAGTAAAGCTTTCGATTCCAGCGGCACGAGGCTGGAGTTTCTCTGTGTGGGCGAACTCACCGGACGGAAGCGGATTAACCCAGGTGGTTTCACCTCTCCTACCTTTGCTAATATTTCATCTCCAACTCCAGTTTCTGACAGCGTGCTCGGATTGCCTCGAGTTTCGTCGTCCCGTAATTAGACCCGTGTAATCGGACTGCATCCATATGTGTCAGTGTGTCGTTCACATTCATATTAATAAGGAAAACAAAGTTAATGCATAAAACCTGACAATGTAATCTGATAAATTAAATAAATTAATAAAGTCAATTACTTAAGTTCATTTTTTTTCAATTTGAAAGCCCACTTTTAGCTCTTGCCTGCCTGATAATAAATAATATAGGTTGAAAAACAATAGCAATCAAGTAATAATCAAATTTCAGCCCGTGCCCGGAAGAGGGTTGTATCTATTGCTCCGAGAAAATTGAAAAAAAAAGGAGACCAGGTTTTATAATGTTTAATTTTGAAAATACAATATAACTACAATTCTTAAGAGTTTTATAGAAAAGTCATGAAGAAAGGCATTTAAATTAGAATCTTTTACAAGGATTTATGCTGAATTTGTATATAAAAATTTCAGACACCACGTTATTCCATAAAATATTATTTTTAACTGTTCGCACCGTACGAGCAACATGCTTTTCTAATTACACATATCATTGACGTATGAGCTTAGAAAGCAAAAAAGCTATATAAAAAAATCAAACCATTTGCGTTTGAGATAATGTTCTGAGATCAACTTACAACATTATTCCACAAAGCTGTTTTTTTAACGGTTAATATATTTTTTCGATAAATACTCCTTTCCTGCATCCTTCGTCTTCCTGGCTTTGAAGTCTTTCTATTTGAAGCAATAAGATATTCGTTTTCTTCCTTTATTTACATGAATTATGAATATTGTTCTTTCACAAACCAACCTTTAAAATGCTGCCACAGGCCACATAATTTGTTTCATCCTACCTTAAAAGAGGCATAATAATATTCCCAATATTATTCCACCCACATCTCAAAATTGATAGTTTTGTTGGATGCAACATTATTCCGGGCAAGGGCTCAATTACAAAAATATTTTATTGGGTTATGTTTCTTTTTGTAAAACTTCGGTTCAATGAATCTTAGAACTTTGATTGGATTTTAATTTATTTTAAAATTCTATGTTTAATGTATGTGTTTTTATTATTTCACTAGCTTTTTCCCGCGGCTTCGCTCGCATGGTATTAGGGGTTTCCCACTCCGCCTCCTCCACCTTCCCTCTCCCCACTCCACCACCCTCATCAACCCCCCTCCCCCTCCACCCACCCCTCCCCCCATTCCACTCCCCCCTTCAACCACCCTCCCCCTCCCCCCTCCCCTCACCACTCCCCAAACTCCTCCACCCTCCACCTTTCCTCTCCCCACTCCACTCATCCATCAACCCCCCTCTCCCTCCATCTCCCTCCCCTACCCCATACCCCTCCCACTCCACCTCCCCCCACCTTCCTCCACCCCTCCCCCTTCCACTTCCTTCCCTCCCACCTCTCCCACCCCACTCCGCCTCCTCCACCTTTCCTCTCTCCACTCCCATCAATCCACTCCCCCTATACCTACACCCACCCCTCCCCTCACCCCTACTCCTACTTCCCTCCGACCTCTCCCACCCCACTCCGCCTCCTCCACCTTCCCTCTCCCCACACCACTCCCCCCATCAACCCCCTTCCCCCCATCCCCTACTCCTCCTCACACCCTCCTCCATCCTTCCCCTTTCCCCTTCCTTCCCTCCCGCCTCCCCTCCCCTAACCCCCTCCCCACTCCACCCTCTCACCTCTCGCATTCCACACATTCACTCCGGATACATTCAGTTTTCAGCTGCTCGCGTGCAACCTATTATAATTTTTTATACAAATTTCATAATGCCAGAACTCAACGGTAGTTTTATACAAAATAACGAACAACAAAAAAAAGAATAGTCCAATTTGGTGCAATCGTTCGGATTTATGCGCATACATACATTTCGGCGATTCATTTTTACAGATAGTTATTAAGTACGACGAGTCGTGACGCCAGCAAAGCAATCTTTTTAGGGTGAATTGCCAAATTAAAAAAAAAAAACATCGTTTCCAAGGTGACAATTGGTTTGTTTTTTTCTGACGTTTGCAATAAATCGATTTTGTTACCGACAGAAAATGTATGAAAAATGAAATTATTTTTCATAACGCCCGAGCTCTAAGCTATAGCCTATAGACTATTCTGATGTTTGAGCTATATTATTGTAAAGTTTCATTCAAATCCATTCAGTAGTTTTCGCGTGAAAGAGTAACAAACATACATCCATACAAACTTTCCCCTTTATAATATTAGTAGGATATTAGTAGGATTGATGTGGTAATTTTTCAAGTTTACTCTTTATTCGTAAGACAAATTTCTAATCGTCCCTAACATAGGAAATGTTCGTTTTTGAAAGGTTATGATCCTAAGGCAAATGTTTTTTTGAAGTGAAACTTCTATAGCCCTGCTATGATTTGGATTTCGGATGAAACGGAAATGACGATTACTGCACCTGCGACGCATCAACTGCGCTTATCGACCGCTTTGATTATGATGTCACTTTTAAAGGCGCCTATGATTGAGCTATGGAAAAGAAATAACGCTCGTTCTTCGCTCATTGGTTGCTTTGATTATGACCTCACCTTTCAAGTATTGGTTGAGATTTTTTTGGTAAAGTTTCGCTTCTACCGTGTATAAACTCCACTCGAATTTTTCTATTAAATTTTTACAGCTTCATAAATCTGCGCTAAATAAATTAAAAAGTTTTTATAAATCTCCAAAAAGTTTTTATTATTTGTTTTCAAATCCACGAAAAAAATGCTTTATTGTTATTTAGTTATCAAAGTACCTACCACTAATGTCATCTTTGTCTATGTTTCTAAGCTTAATAAATATTAGTTCTCGCTGTCTCCTGAATAAAACAACGTGTTTCATTTAATAGGTTATGGGCCCAGAAGATTCCCAAGCGTTTTTTAAATAATCAGTCACGATAATTTAAATGGTATTTGTGTTAAAAATTCATTTCTTATTGTCGCGGATGTATTTGTTCGTATTGAGAATAGGGCAAGGAGTTATTGCGAATGCAAACTCGTAATTAGTGTCGGGACATTTTTAACAAAAATGGCGGCGGCATCATATCTCACAAGTATACCCAAGTTGGTTGGACGACAAAACTACGATGTATGGGCATATGCCGTTGAAAACCTACTTATATTGGAAGGCATGGAGAAGTGTATCAAGGCCGAAGAAACTGTTGCAGTTGGAGATGATGCAAAAACAAAAGCGAAGATAATCCTCACTATAGATCCGTCACTGTATGTACACATCAAGCAAGCTACATCCTCTGCAGACTTGTGGAAAAGGCTAAAGCAAATGTTCGATGATAATGGTTTTTCAAGACGCATTTCCTTATTAAGGAGTTTGATATCGATTCGTCTTGAAACTTGTGACTCGATGCAGAGTTACGTCACGCAAATTATTGAAACTGGCCAGAAATTATCCGGAACCGGATTTAATGTGAACAATGAATGGATAGGCTGTTTAATGCTTGCTGGTCTACCAAAAAAATTCTACCCCATGATATTAGCAATCGAGCATATTGGAATAATAATTACTGCAGATGCAATAAAAACAAAATTGCTTGATATGGCAGGAAATAACACGGAGTCAATTGGGGCATTTTCCGCCAGAGTGCGCCCGCGCCGCAATGTTGACGGAAATACATCGAAGGTCAAAACAGTAATGAAATCTATCAGATGTTATAGATGTAAAAAAGAAGGGCATTTTAAAAATCAATGTCCTGTTGGGCAATCAGAGCGAAAGAAGACGTCAAATGCATTTTCTGTTGTGTTTTTGAACGGGAATTACAACAAAATGGATTGGTTTATAGACTCGGGCTCTTGTTTTCACATGTCACCAGATGTAAACATTATGTGTAATACGTCGAATCGGACGAGTGTGAAGGAAATAATTGCAGCTAATAGAAGTGCTATGCCTGTTTTATGCTCGGGAGAAGCTAAAATTATTACTTTAACCCCGAAAAGTAAATATGAAGTTATATTAAAAGATATTTTATGTGTGCCAAAACTTACGACAAACTTGATATCTGTCAGTCAGTTAATCAAAAATGGAAATAAAGTGGACTTCAAAGGAAAATGTTGCTATGTTTATAGTAAACAGAACGAGTTAGTTGCTATAGCAGATTTGACAGATGGTGTTTATAAACTAAGGATGGAATACAAGTTAAAAGTTCCTGAAAGAATAATGTCTAATTTAGCGGTTTCAGGCAACACTTGGCACCGCAGATTGGGTCATGTCAATAGTAATTATCTGAATAAAATGACCAGTGCTGTAGAAGGAATGAATCTTCGAGAAAAAGTTGATCTTGGCAAGACATCGTGTACAGTTTGTTGCGAGGGAAAGCAGTGTCGTCTTCCATTCTCAAAAACTGGTACAAGAAGCAAAGAATTACTTCATTTAGTTCATACTGACGTTTGCGGACCTACGGAGAAAGGATCGCTTGCAGGTTCAAGATTCTTCATACTCTTCGTTGATGACTATAGTCGTATGACATTTGTATATTTTATCAAACACAAAAATGAAGCACTTAGATGTTTTGCAGAATTTAAAGCAAAAGTTGAAAAACAAACAAATAAGAAAATAAAGATATTGAGAAGCGATAATGGTGGTGAATACTGCAACAAGGAGTTTGATTCATATCTCAAGAAGGAAGGTATCACGCACCAAAAAAAAGTAACCCATATACCCCAGAGCAGAATGGCTTGTCAGAACGTAATAATCGAACGATTATCGAGAAAGCTAGATGCTTATTGTTTGATGCGCATTTGGGTAAAGAATTCTGGGCTGAGGCGACCAATACAGCAGTTTATTTACAAAATCGTACTGTACTTCCTAGTTTAAATGAAACAACTCCATATGAGATCTGGACTGGATGTAAACCAGACATAAGTCATTTAAGAATATTTGGTAGCAAGGTTATGGCTCATGTTGCTAAAGAGAAGCGTCAGAAATGGGACAAAAAGTCTGAACAGCACATACTTGTGGGCTATCCAGATGACATCAAAGGTTACCGAATATACAACCCTAGAACTAAATATATCAGAACTAGTAGAGATGTCATTATCATGGAAGATGAAAACAACCCAGAGGTTAATATACCTATCACTGAGAGTGGAGAAAACTCATGTCCAGTGGGGGACACTAGTTGCAAAGATACGTCACGTTCAGAAGATATAACCTTAGATGAGGATACATTAGTCGAAGATGCATCAGATGATACTTACACTCCTGATACTTACTCTTCTGATACTTACACTAGTGATTTTGAAGATGTTGACGAATCACCTGAGCAGCGTGTTAGATCCAGCAGAATCATTAGGAAGCCAGAGCGGTATAGGATGACGAATATGTGCATTCCTGAGGGTGTTTGATGATGCTAATGGACTGTCTTTAGAAGAAGCATTACAGGGAAATGAAAAAAAGCAGTGGTTAAGTGCAGTAAAAGAAGAACTTCAGTGTTTTAAAGAAAATAATGCATGGGAGTTCGTTGATATGCCAAAGGATGGTAAAACCATAGTGAAATGCAATTGTTGGGTATGCAGGATGTAAAGAATTAACATGTTTATATTATATACCTTTGTTGTATTATGGGTATTATGTACGTTATTTTGATAAGTGGGGGTGTTATTTAGTTATCAAAGTACCTACCACTAATGTCATCTTTGTCTATGTTTCTAAGCTTAATAAATATCAGTTCTCGCTGTCTCCTGAATAAAACAACGTGTTTCATTTAATATTTATTTTGTAGGACACCATTCAATGAATTGTTCCGTTCACAAGAAGCCCGCAAAACGAGGTGGGCAGCTCCCAACTTGGAAAAAGGACAATATAAAGTGTTCGGAACCCATTTATCAACATGCCTATTTGCTAGGCCTAGCGGGTCAACGCATTTTCAGTGTGTTTGGAACCAATCACTCACAATAACAAAAATCTACAAGTGGGTCAAACGTTTTATTATTTTATCCATTATGTAAAACCACCTTTACGTACCTGCAAGCAATGCTGATAAATTTAAATTGGAACATTTTCAGAAGAGTGAATTTGGCTGTTTCGAATACAAAATGTTTCTATTCATAAAATGCTTCTACATTAATGATGCAACCAGTTCAAAGGAGCAAATCAAAAATCGCGTAAGGGAATAAAATATTTTATTCAGTGATAATAAATATTTTAAAGTGTCATTAATTTTTTAATTTCGTTATTAGGCTAAAAACTGTTCATCACTCCTTGACACGATGTCCCCCAGATTCCAGAATTTCCTCTCCTTCTTTCCGTAAAAAAACTCCTATGTACGATATACGAAGTGGCCCAAATTTATCTCACCAAGGGTGAAGATTGGAAGAAAAACTGCTCGCGTAATTAATGTATGCCTCTAAGATGATATAGGCCTTGAGGGAAATTATATTCCTCAGGGCTTCTTCTGTGAAGCTAATGTAAAAAAACAACCACTTTCTAATAAGGGAACGTATCCATTCTACGTGACACGTTTAGGGGAGGGGGGGGGGTCCTCAAAATGTCACGCTTGGTACAAATGAGCGGCGGCGGGCTTAGGTTTTTGGTTACCGGGGGGGGGGGGGGGGTTAAAAATTGCAAAAAGTTGGTCACGTAGTATGGGTACGTTCCCTAACGTTCACACTGTACATTGTACAATACACGATCCACCCTACATTTTGTAATGTTCAGTTAGTATATATTTTTTTCCGGAAAAGGAATGGTTATTCCGAAACCGGTCGGCGTTGACATATAAAAAAATAAAATGGTTCAAACAAAGTAGTATTGATTGATGAAGAAAATAATACTAACAAATCTAAAAGAAATATGAAAAAGAACAAGACACAGTATAATAAAAAAGCTAATGGTCCCAACCGGGACTCGATCCCAGTATATCTTCCCTTAACCAATTCGGCCACTAAGATCTCTTATTTTTAAGTCACCTTTGTCAAGCTAATGTTTCAAATTCAGAATTAACAATATTATCTACGACTACCTTTTTTAAATGGAATCAAATGTTCAAAGAACTGATGTAATCTAGATGGTATCTCGAATAAAAATATCCGATTTTCATTTACATGGGATATATATTAACCTTTTTCTAGAAGTCTAAATGAAGGTTCAATTTTTTATTAAAATAACTATTTTGTCAAGGTTTTGTGTCAATAGATTGAAGTATATAATATATAAAGGATAATGTCTGTAATAATGTCTGGCAAGCGGGCGGTGTGGATTTGATTTGTACGGAAATCTGCAGTTTTATGTTGAGGTTGAAAGTCACTGTCTACATTTGATTTCAAAAACCCGGGCATCGCCGGGGACTTCAGCTAGTCATTGATGAACTTCAAAAGTTATTATAAAAAAACGAAGGTACCTAATATTGCCAAAATCTTGAAGTTTAAAGAAAATATGGAATAAAAAAAGTCACAATAACTTAGATAAATGTTTTACTTAAAATCAACTTGAAGACGAAAGATTCCGGGTTTAGTCCCCGATCTGCCACGTTGTTTTTTAACTGGAAATTGATGACATGGTTACATATTATATTTTTCACCACTCGAGCAACAGCTAACCAAATTTAGGTAATAAACTAAAATTAATTTTAAATTTGACGATTTTTGAATTTTATTTAATAAAATCTCAAAATATGAATTAAACGTTGATTTCTATGTGGACTTACAGGATTTTAACCGCAGTAAGCAGTTCATGTGTTTGCGGATTACTACTTGGAGATATGAATTAATTAAATCGATTGGCCCGGCCGAACCGAATACCGAGCACCCGGAAATCTCTACCGCTCGAGTGGTTTCGTTTTGCTTTGTTCTGTTGATGAAAGAAACTTGCACTGAAGTAGATATTGAATCTAAGAGTTTAACAAGAAAGCACTATATATGTGTATCGATCCAGTCGACGAAAGAAGTGATCCTGGAAAAGACCCCTGGGAGGGATGCCGAGGCGCAAGGCTTTTCACTCCAGGATACTATGCCCACTTGGAAGCCGTCCACTATCAGTGGGCCGCCGGAGTCACCCTGCAAACAAATATAAAACTAATTATATTTTTGGTACATTAAATTAGTACGTGAAAAATATTTCTGTGAAAAAACTCCTCATCATTTCATCGTCAAAAGAAAAATCAATGAAAGGAAACTGTTAATTTTTTTCCAAGACATTTCTTTTTTTTAACTTATAAAATGTTTTTATAAAATAGGTTTAACGCATTTATAAAAAAGTTGCGCTCTAGCCTCCATATCAAGAAAAAATTCTGAGTATGCAATTACGCGGTAGAAGTGAAACCTTCAGAAAAAAGTAGACTAGAGTGGGGAAACTTCGCATAAAGAGGAGACTTTTATTATTTTTTTATTTATTTATTATAAAGACAAAGTAATACAATATGACAGGAAAACAATATAAATATTTTACAGTAAAAAAGAAAAGCCCCAATAAACTACTTTTAAATATATTGTTAATGGGTGTTTTTTCTTTGAAGATATAAATAAACTTATTTTACTTTATTTTGCAGTTAGAATTTTTGTGTTAGTGTCTAACACAAATTTTTTCTTTCGGCGAGAATTTTTTTTTAACTGAATATACTATCTCATTCTCTTGCAGGCTAAATCCTATAGATGTATGTGCATGTCTCTTTTTAGTGTCGCTAGCTTCCGTTCCATCGAGTTTCAAATCACAACGGTACTAAATAAGTTTTCACTTCAAAATAATATTATTTCAAGAAGGGTTATTATCCAAAAATAGAGGTCACCGGATAATATGTAGATATCTTATTTTTTAAGTTTTTCTTATCGTATTCGATAATAATATTATTAATGTTTTAAAATAACCGTTTTACTGCCTAATTATTATAGCTGCTTCGCCTTCCGAAGGCGATATCAATATCATCAAGAATTATGATAATGTCTTCAGAAAGCGAGACGGCCCACGCCGTTTTTTTTAGTAAGACTTGATAACAATAATTAGTGTGTAATTTACGTACCCGTATTTTTATGTATAACACAATGGGTCCAGTCCAGTGCGTGGGTAACTATAATACTTAGGGTAGGTTAAGAGCAGTTTAAAAATTTTCATTGTGTTTTGTCCGCGAAGTTATTATTATCGTTTCCAATTATGGATTATTTCAAACCCAATAAATCATAATACCTTAAATACAGCCTTCCATCAATATTTTCTAACAATATAGGTGCACTATAAAAATAAAATTTTAATAAGTTCATTAGTGATTTTTTTTTAAATTTCGCAAAATGTTTTTATAAGAATATTTTACTCAGATGCCGAATGAGAGTTCATTTAATATATCTTTAGGTTTGAGAATTAGATTATGTTCTGTGACCGTGAGATCTTCGAGATTTGAAACCCGCCTACAGGGATAATGTTTTGCAACGTCTGGCATATTCCGGCGTTCTGCTCAGGCAATAAGCATGGTCGATATTTGGCTTCAGGTTTGATTGATTTTATCTTATCCGGATTTAAAATGACCTAAAAACAAGTAGCTCCGTAATCTCCAGGATAAGAATCTGACATGTATGTCTAAATTCGCTTTTTAGAATTCATGGTATTTCATTTTCATCGTAAAGAAATGTTTTTAAGAAAAATAATATAAGCCCAAGTTTATCAATCTACATACACAAAAATAAATATCTCTTTCTTTGTCCCATATTATTTCCTATACCGTTCATCCGATTGAAATGAAACTTTGGAGAGATGTAGTTCGCACGCCTGCAAATGTTTCTATATATATTTGTGAGCTCTGGCGTTATGAAATTTGTATAAAAATATCAATTGGGTGTGTTTAGATTTTATACATTTATTTATTGTTTTAATCATTTATTCATTGTTTACAGAGAGTTAATAATTAATACATTAATGAGAATGCTACTGGGGTATGCATAGATATTTACACTGCAGTTAAAAATATTCACAGCATGCGTAAATCACGTTTTAGTTGTCACTAGGTGGAGATTAAAAATATAAAACATAGTAAGTACATGGTCCAGAGAAAGAGTAAGGTGAAAGAAGGAAAATAAATAAAAACGAAACAATTTCATAATATGGTTCAAATACTTCTATTTGCCATGACGTCATTTTAGCTAATCCTACTAATATCAAGGCGAAAGTGTGTATGTATGGATGTATGTTTGTTTGTTACTCTTTCGTTACGCAAAAACTACTAAATGGATTTTAATGAAACTTTACGATAATGTAGCTCATACATCAGAATAATATATAGGCTATAGCTTAGAGCTCTGGCATTCTGAAATTTGTATAAAAATATGCAATAGGTGGCACGCGTGGTGTTTGAAAAATGAATGTAACGGGTATGGAGAGGAGGTAAGGAGGGAAAAGGGAGAGGCGTGGAGAGGGGAGGGGGGAGGGGGAGGGGAAGAGGGGGGGGGGGGGGAGTGGAGTGGAAATAGGCAAGGTGGATAATAAATAAATAAATAAATAAGTCAGAAGATTGACTTCTTTTTACTAATTTAAGAAATTAACGTGTTGTAGTCGTTCCTCGTAAGAATGAAGGAATCGTTTAATCCACATTTGAAAGATTAAGATTTTTTTGTACAGATTCTATGGAACGTCTATAATAATATTTTTTTATTCAGTGTGCTCACATGCTCTTCCGCGGTCTATTAGAAATTATTTGTGTTATGTTACGTGTGTTCCATTTCAATATAAAAACGTGTCATCGCAGCCACTGATAATTAAACTCGGATGCAAATGTGCACGTAACGCGGTTATCTCACAATTCCTGAGAATTGTGGTAATATTCTCATGCATCCGCTGGTTTGAACTGCTCCAAATCCAGGAAATTTGATATTGCTTGTTTGAAACACATTGCATTATCTTTCGTATCCTTCTGCCACATATTGGAAAACACGAGCACAAGAGAAATTGCAGATTTAATAGACTTCGTAAGTGATCGCGATGATTGATTAAAGATATTTAGTGATATATTGAAGATCATTTAACAATATTAATGATTTTGTTGATTTATTAAGAACTAGCTGTGCTACCCGGCTGCGTATCTACAAAACCTATACCGATTCAGTCGCGGTAACGATAATTTACATTTTAAATATACCTCTATATTGGTTATTTTTTATCACATTGCAAAAACAAAAATTGTTCTGAAATCTAGATAAAATAATCTTTCTGATGTGTATATTAGAAATTAATAATTTTATTTCTAAATATTTAAATTTTAATATTATTCCCATATATTGTATCTTCTTCTTCAATGGCGCTACAGCCCATTTCGAGCCTTGGCCTCCTTCAAAATAAGCCTCCACCGCCCTCTGTCCTCGGCCGTCGTCTTCCAATCTGCAACATGGAGTAATCCTCTCGCATCCTTCCTGACATCATCCTCCCATCTCAGTCTAGGTCTGCCCGCCTTTCGTTTACCTCCCGGGTGTCCTGTCAGAACTTTCTTCGGTACTCGTGTGCTTGGCATTCGGTGCACATGTCCGACCCATCTAAATCTTTGAGGTCTTAAATGGGTGGAGAGTCTGGGAGCTTGGTAAATATCATAGAGCTCATTATTGTGGCGGATTCTCCATGCCTCTCCCTCTCGCACCGCTCCTAAGATTCTTCGAAGTACCTTTCTTTCGAAGATGTCCATCTGTTCCGCTGACTTTGCTGTCAGTGTTCCCGCCTCACATCCATAGGCCAAGACCGTTCTGATAATTGTTTTATATAAGGTTATTTTGGTTTTCCTATGGACGTTTCGGGATTTGAACACTGGCAGCAACGAGAAGTAAGTTTTGTTAGCGGCTGTAATGCGCTTTCTTACTTCTACTGGGTCTTCATTGTCCTGCGTTATGATGGGAGCCCAGGTAGGTAAACTCTTCGACCACTTCGAAATTATAACTGTCTTTAAATTTCACTTTATCTTTTATTCTGCGGTGAGGGGTTCTGGTTTGCATCATGATTTTTGTTTTATTTTCATTGATTTGCAAACCCACCTCTCTTGCCGCAGTCTCCAAAGGGTCAAACACTTCTCTTACAGCCTGTAGGGATCTTCCGACAATGTTAAGGTCATCTGCGTAGCCAACTATTTGATTGCTTCTGTAGCATATATTGTATATACACCTCTATATTGATAATTTTTTATCACTTTGCAAAAACAAAAATTGTTCTCAAATCTAGATAAAATAATCTTTCCAATGTGAATATTAGAAATTAATAATTTTATTTCTAAATATTTAAATTTTGATATTGAAAATTTAAAGCGACTGAAACGCGGTAGGGATTGTAAATACGCTACCCGGCTTCGCTCAGAGAGTTGATATGAGATTGAAATGACGTTCGAACTCACGACGAATCTTGATTTATATACCCCTAATAATAGGTAGCCCCACCCATATAAAAAAGGCCTCGAATGGCTCACAATGTTCAAGAACATTCCACAACATTCGAGAGTGTTCTCGAAT
The DNA here is from genome assembly GCA_917880885.1 of Limnephilus marmoratus. Classification (NCBI taxonomy): domain Eukaryota; kingdom Metazoa; phylum Arthropoda; class Insecta; order Trichoptera; family Limnephilidae; genus Limnephilus; species Limnephilus marmoratus. Next base: position 35,740,737 of record OU862920.1, on the reverse strand, counting down.
GTTCCTAAATGATATTCCCAATTCTCTATTCCCAAATATTCCACAACATTCTTCTATATCTATTATATCTTCAAAAGCACTGTTTAGCTGTTTAGCTAAAAACGGGAAACTTCTTCATGGATGGGGGATATACACAATCACATATACACCCTAGATCGTACCGGGACTCGTTTCACACTCTTGTACACTTTCCTATATAATATTTATTTATTTATTTATTGTTTCTTTACACTGCAGGTAAAATGTTTACAATACAATTTGTTACCTCACTAGGACAAGCCTGTGTTGAGGTTAACAATAATTATACAAGTTAACAAAATAACACAAAATTATACAGATATTGAAAGAACAATATTGTTGTACAGATTGAGATTATTGGTACCTACTAAATTGATGGCGCTAGGTAGTACATTAATGTAGACTTTTAGGGTGACCATAGTTTTGAGATCTGATTTAAAATAAAATAAAGTTTTTTTTATTTTGTTTTTAAGGATTAAGTTGTAAATAATAAATATATGTATATAATTTAACATGCTATAGATTTGGCAGGAGGAAGATGAACAAAAACGGTTTAAACAAAAATGATATTATTTCAGCTTATTATTATAAACATACTCATTTAGCTAATAATTTAGAAAGGAAAAGTATAGAAAATCAATTGGCAGTCCTCGACTAACACAAATAATTTAAGATTCTTTTAAAAAGTGAACAAGGAATTGGATGACTTTATATGTTCTGGAAGGCTATTAAATATGAGTGGAGCTAAGGCTATAAATATACATCGATTACTTCGACTTTTTTATGTTTAAGCGTATTGCACTGACCATTTCCTCCTTCAGTTAAGCCAATACATCGCATCGCTTAGATTGGACTTTGATATAAACTAAATTCATTGTCCACAATGATTGATTTAAAATTTCATCGATTGATTAAAAATTTCACTGATTGATTGAAGATCATTTTTTTTTTAAATTTTCTTCGTTCATTGAATTGTTTTTTTAATTTGTTTTTTGTTGGTGGGTTAGGTACATTGCACGGTCCTTTGCTTCCTTGCCGGCGTAGCGAACATTTGATTTTTTAGTTTTATTGAAATTTATAAAGTAAATATATGTGTACAGATAAAATGTTACACAATACACAATAACCCTTTTAATATGCCAGTTAAGCAGAGTTCGTATTTGTCCAACAGACCATTGGAAAATTTTTCAGGAGAAGAAGGTTTTCTTTAATTATTTCAATAAAACATTTATTTATTTATTTTTAAGTATTACAGTATTTACCTATGAATTACCATTTTTACATAATAGATAAATTTTGAAAACATTTTTACATAATATATTTTGCAATTTTATTATGTTGGGTGTAAGGTAGGTTTGTGAAGGTGAAACTGTGGATAGGTATTGTTGTATGTTTCTTGAACACCTCACTAGGAGAACCTGTGCTGAGGTGTTTACGTGTTTATTTATGATTATGTGTGACAAGTATTTATGTGTTGTAATAGAAAGTTTTATTTTATTTTTTTTTTTTGTATTTCTTGGGCATTAACTATGTAACAATTTCTAGACATTTTGTTTTTTAAAGAGTTTTATTAAATGTACATTTGTTACTTAAATTTAATTTTTTTAAAAGAATTTATTTATTTATTCTGCTCGTGAATGATACGGTTGTATCGAAACCGGTCGCGGAAAAATTAAATTTAAGTAACAAATGTACATTTAATAAAACTCTTTAAAAAACAAAAAGAAAGTTTTATATTTATTATGATAGGTGTTTAAGATAAGGCTATTTCCGTAAAGGGCCAATTAGTTTAAATAATTCTTAGTTAAGTGATTAACTATTATTTTTCATACTTTGTTTTTAATTTTAAAGTGGATATTGAACAAAAACTAAAATGGTCTGTTGGACAAATAAGAACTGAGGCGACGCAATATCTAATATAAAAAGGGTCTAACTGGGAAGCTAGTCTCTTTACTAATACATATTTAGAAAAAACAAAGGTACAACATATTTCTCATGTGATTTTTGGTCAAAGTTTTTGAAGTAAAACTTCTTTACACACGCTTGACTTGGGGAGTAAGCTGGTGAATGCGTGACGAGAGCGTTATGAAAAGTGTGACCGGGCGAGGTGAAATGAAGTTGAAAGGGAAATATAAGTTAGTGAAGTTTTACTTCAGTCGTGTGGTCTAAAGCACACTCGCTTTTTTAATCTCAAAGGGTTTCATCACTTTTTATTAAATCAGGAAAATAGTTAAATAACTTAGGGCCTAGGTATTCGCAATGCTGTTGTACAGCTGTCGGATTGCATCAAGGTACATAAAAGCACGCGAGAATGACGTTACATGCAGATTCGATGACCTCCATCAAGATTTAATTGATTAAATATTTTTTTAGTTATTTTTATAATTGATTGGCGAGTAGATTGCTTAATGCCTAAAATACATTGTCACATGCCTTTTTCGGTCAGGCGACACTCAGATTGGGCTGCAAAAGAGGCCAGAATAAGAAGATTCCATGAACTTCTCAGAGATAAATCCAATAAAGACTTCATTGCTTTAAACAAATTTGTTGAATGATAGAGAAATTCAGTGAATGAGGGATGACTACATAATATATTGATTGAGACTTACATTGCATTGTCCTTTTCCTCCTTCTGCCAGACCAGCGCAAATATTGGACTCCAAGAGTCTGCCAGGATATACGGCTTCACAGAAGTCCTTGGGAATGATTTCAATTTCAACCTTCTGGAGATTTGACTGCACAGAACCTTGAGTCTATAAAACAAAAATCAATAAGGTAAGTAAATGTGGCCGGTGGTTTATCAGGTATTACAGTACAAAAAATAGGAAAAAATCGGATGATTTATATTGTTATCACTGTTCCTCGGATACCAAAATAATGATGTAAACATCAAAGCCATAATCATTTTTGTTTTTCTTCTTGTCCCTAGAAAATTTATAATTCCTAATATATTTTTGGATAATTGCTTAGCATTAATTTTGAAATTCACCTTCTTTGTAAAAATTGCCAATAACAAATGAACTGATTTTATTTATTATATACTTTATTTAAATAATTTACAAAAAAATAAATTACGCCTCCGTATTTTTTAAGAATTTTCTAATTTGACTACCAAAACTGTTTTCAAACGTAACTAAACCAGCGCGATTGCAGAAATGTCACATAATATGAAATATTTAAATTCTGAACAATTTTTTTTGAAGAAAAATTTCTTTAGCGCCGTTAGTGATTTAAAATTTCGGATGAAGCTCAGTTCTACACTCAGTTCTACTTGGTTCTAATATAATGCGGTAAATTCGCGCTTTGGCGCGTGCCTTCGTTAGCGCAGTAAGCAAGGTGCCTGACAAGTTTCAGGGGCCAGAGAGACAGACATCAAGCGAACGGAGGTTCGAATCCTACGAAATCCAAAAAAAAAAAACATTTTTATTTTGTCAAATCAATATCTAACATTCAAACCACTTTAAAACAACAGGTAAAAGAAAAAAAGCGACATCTTGCGACTTTCTAGTTTTACTTCTACGGCGTATGAATTACACGTTCTAATTTTTTTTTACTTTTCTACTCAGAAATAGGACAAATATTTCAGTAACACCGTAGTAATCGCATTAACACTGGCACTTCACCCTGGGATCGGAAAGAAGTTTTTGGACTGGTAATGGGAAGGTTATTATTATATTTTTAAAAGTCACTGTGGGCTTTGATGAAGTATGCTGCTTTATATGCGAATTTAAATTCACTATAAACATGAAGTGCAATCGTAACATTCTTATGTAAATCAATCTGGTGCAGGGCTGAAATTGAACTCCGCGGGAAATCCAATCACCTCCTTCGGATTTATTCATTATGACGGTTGTTTGCCTTCTGGCTGCAAAGAAAATAAAATAGACCAGAAACAATAGAAGTAATTCTAAAACAATACATATATCGATTGTTCAGAACGTAGATCCTTCAATTAACATTGAAATCTGTGTATTGAATTAATTGCTGTGTATTTCCATCCCATTACTTTGATGAATGTAATTTATTTGTTGTAATTTAAAAAGTATTGTAAAATATACACATTTTTTTTCATTTCACTTAAGATTTTATTAAATTTGTCCAAAGAAACGTCCCTATTTCAATAAAAAACTTTTTTCGACATCTTAACAAATAAAATAATATCTGTCGAAATAAAACAAACGATTTTACATTGAAAACGAATTAAAACTTATAAAAACATAATTTTCTAACTATACATAATACTTATCTTGGAGGCGGATGACACGGATGACGGATGACGGATGGCGGATGACACACTGAACCCCAGATTCCTACCCACCCCTTAAATCCTTTTCCTCCGGGTCTCCTGTGTGGAACTCATGTAAAAAAAATACGCCTATTTTTATTATGTAGTGAAACAGTTTCGATTTTTTCACCATGGATTTCTGCCTTCGCATCTCTTAGGCCGGCTAGAAGCCAATTTCAAATAAATTCGTATGTGCTAGCGAATGTGTGCCACCAAGTTGATAGGATGCATTTTCATTGACAACGAGTCTATCTGCCGACTTTCAGCTCGATCGGAAGTCGGCAAGTTAGTTGATTTCCACTACCAAAATTTATATTCAATCTACCGAGTTGATAGAATGCATTTTAACCGACAGCGAGTCTGTCTACCGACTTCAGCTCGATCGGAAGTCGGCAAGTCAGTTGATTTCCACTTCCAAAATTTCTATTTAATCTACCGAGTTGATAGAATGCATTTTAACCGACAGCGAGTCTGTCCACCGACTTCAGCTCGATCGGAAGTCGGCAAGTCAGTTGATTTCCACTTCCAAAATTTCTATTTAATCTACCGAGTTGATAGAATGCATTTTAACCGACAGCGAGTCTGTCTACCGACTTCAGCTCGATCGGAAGTCGGCAAGTCAGTTGATTTCCACTTCCAAAATTTCTATTTAATCTACCGAGTTGATAGAATGCATTTTAACCGACAGCGAGTCTGTCTACCGACTTCAGCTCGATCGGAAGTCGGCAAGTCAGTTGATTTCCACTTCCAAAATTTCTATTTAATCTACCGAGTTGATAGAATGCATTTTAACCGACAGCGAGTCTGTCTACCGACTTCAGCTCGATCGGAAGTCGGCAAGTCAGTTGATTTCCACTTCCAAAATTTCTATTTAATCTACCGAGTTGATAGAATGCATTTTAACCGACAGCGAGTCTGTCTACCGACTTCAGCTCGATCGGAAGTCGGCAAGTCAGTTGATTTCCACTTCCAAAATTTCTATTTAATCTACCGAGTTGATAGAATGCATTTTAACCGACAGCGAGTCTGTCTACCGACTTCAGCTCGATCGGAAGTCGGCAAGTCAGTTGATTTCCACTTCCAAAATTTCTATTTAATCTACCGAGTTGATAGAATGCATTTTAACCGACAGCTAGTCTATCTACCGACTTTCAGCTCGATCGGAAGTCGGCAAGTCAGTTGATTTCCACTTCCAAAATTTCTATTTAATCTACCGAGTTGATAGAATGCATTTTAACCGACAGCTAGTCTATCTACCGACTTCAGCTCGATCGGAAGTCGGCAAGTCAGTTGATTTCCACTTCCAAAATTTCTATTTAATCTACCGAGTTGATAGAATGCATTTTAACCGACAGCGAGTCTGTCTACCGACTTCAGCTCGATCGGAAGTCGGCAAGTCAGTTGATTTCCACTTCCAAAATTTCTATTTAATCTACCGAGTTGATAGAATGCATTTTAACCGACAGCGAGTCTGTCTACCGACTTCAGCTCGATCGGAAGTCGGCAAGTCAGTTGATTTCCACTTCCAAAATTTCTATTTAATCTACCGAGTTGATAGAATGCATTTTAACCGACAGCGAGTCTGTCTACCGACTTCAGCTCGATCGGAAGTCGGCAAGTCAGTTGATTTCCACTTCCAAAATTTCTATTTAATCTACCGAGTTGATAGAATGCATTTTAACCGACAGCGAGTCTGTCTACCGACTTCAGCTCGATCGGAAGTCGGCAAGTCAGTTGATTTCCACTTCCAAAATTTCTATTTAATCTACCGAGTTGATAGAATGCATTTTAACCGACAGCTAGTCTATCTACCGACTTTCAGCTCGATCGGAAGTCGGCAAGTCAGTTGATTTCCACTTCCAAAATTTCTATTTAATCTACCGAGTTGATAGAATGCATTTTAACCGACAGCTAGTCTATCTACCGACTTCAGCTCGATCGGAAGTCGGCAAGTCAGTTGATTTCCACTTCCAAAATTTCTATTTAATCTACCGAGTTGATAGAATGCATTTTAACCGACAGCGAGTCTGTCCACCGACTTCAGCTCGATCGGAAGTCGGCAAGTCAGTTGATTTCCACTTCCAAAATTTCTATTTAATCTACCGAGTTGATAGAATGCATTTTAACCGACAGCGAGTCTGTCCACCGACTTCAGCTCGATCGGAAGTCGGCAAGTCAGTTGATTTCCACTTCCAAAATTTCTATTTAATCTACCGAGTTGATAGAATGCATTTTAACCGACAGCGAGTCTGTCTACCGACTTCAGCTCGATCGGAAGTCGGCAAGTCAGTTGATTTCCACTTCCAAAATTTCTATTTAATCTACCGAGTTGATAGAATGCATTTTAACCGACAGCGAGTCTGTCTACCGACTTCAGCTCGATCGGAAGTCGGCAAGTCAGTTGATTTCCACTTCCAAAATTTCTATTTAATCTACCGAGTTGATAGAATGCATTTTAACCGACAGCGAGTCTGTCTACCGACTTCAGCTCGATCGGAAGTCGGCAAGTCAGTTGATTTCCACTTCCAAAATTTCTATTTAATCTACCGAGTTGATAGAATGCATTTTAACCGACAGCGAGTCTGTCTACCGACTTCAGCTCGATCGGAAGTCGGCAAGTCAGTTGATTTCCACTTCCAAAATTTCTATTTAATCTACCGAGTTGATAGAATGCATTTTAACCGACAGCGAGTCTGTCTACCGACTTCAGCTCGATCGGAAGTCGGCAAGTCAGTTGATTTCCACTTCCAAAATTTCTATTTAATCTACCGAGTTGATAGAATGCATTTTAACCGACAGCTAGTCTATCTACCGACTTTCAGCTCGATCGGAAGTCGGCAAGTCAGTTGATTTCCACTTCCAAAATTTCTATTTAATCTACCGAGTTGATAGAATGCATTTTAACCGACAGCTAGTCTATCTACCGACTTCAGCTCGATCGGAAGTCGGCAAGTCAGTTGATTTCCACTTCCAAAATTTCTATTTAATCTACCGAGTTGATAGAATGCATTTTAACCGACAGCGAGTCTGTCCACCGACTTCAGCTCGATCGGAAGTCGGCAAGTCAGTTGATTTCCACTTCCAAAATTTCTATTTAATCTACCGAGTTGATAGAATGCATTTTAACCGACAGCGAGTCTGTCTACCGACTTCAGCTCGATCGGAAGTCGGCAAGTCAGTTGATTTCCACTTCCAAAATTTCTATTTAATCTACCGAGTTGATAGAATGCATTTTAACCGACAGCTAGTCTATCTACCGACTTTCAGCTCGATCGGAAGTCGGCAAGTCAGTTGATTTCCACTTCCAAAATTTCTATTTAATCTACCGAGTTGATAGAATGCATTTTAACCGACAGCTAGTCTATCTACCGACTTCAGCTCGATCGGAAGTCGGCAAGTCAGTTGATTTCCACTTCCAAAATTTCTATTTAATCTACCGAGTTGATAGAATGCATTTTAACCGACAGCGAGTCTGTCCACCGACTTCAGCTCGATCGGAAGTCGGCAAGTCAGTTGATTTCCACTTCCAAAATTTCTATTTAATCTACCGAGTTGATAGAATGCATTTTAACCGACAGCGAGTCTGTCTACCGACTTCAGCTCGATCGGAAGTCGGCAAGTCAGTTGATTTCCACTTCCAAAATTTCTATTTAATCTACCGAGTTGATAGAATGCATTTTAACCGACAGCGAGTCTGTCTACCGACTTCAGCTCGATCGGAAGTCGGCAAGTCAGTTGATTTCCACTTCCAAAATTTCTATTTAATCTACCGAGTTGATAGAATGCATTTTAACCGACAGCTAGTCTATCTACCGACTTTCAGCTCGATCGGAAGTCGGCAAGTCAGTTGATTTCCACTTCCAAAATTTCTATTTAATCTACCGAGTTGATAGAATGCATTTTAACCGACAGCTAGTCTATCTACCGACTTCAGCTCGATCGGAAGTCGGCAAGTCAGTTGATTTCCACTTCCAAAATTTCTATACCATCTACCGAGTTGATAGAATGCATTTTAACCGACAGCTAGTCTATCTACCGACTTTCAGCTCGATCGGAAGTCGGCAAGTCAGTTGATTTCCACTTCCAAAATTTCTATTTAATCTACCGAGTTGATAGAATGCATTTTAACCGACAGCGAGTCTGTCCACCGACTTCAGCTCGATCGGAAGTCGGCAAGTCAGTTGATTTCCACTTCCAAAATTTCTATTTAATCTACCGAGTTGATAGAATGCATTTTAACCGACAGCGAGTCTGTCTACCGACTTCAGCTCGATCGGAAGTCGGCAAGTCAGTTGATTTCCACTTCCAAAATTTCTATTTAATCTACCGAGTTGATAGAATGCATTTTAACCGACAGCTAGTCTATCTACCGACTTTCAGCTCGATCGGAAGTCGGCAAGTCAGTTGATTTCCACTTCCAAAATTTCTATTTAATCTACCGAGTTGATAGAATGCATTTTAACCGACAGCTAGTCTATCTACCGACTTCAGCTCGATCGGAAGTCGGCAAGTCAGTTGATTTCCACTTCCAAAATTTCTATTTAATCTACCGAGTTGATAGAATGCATTTTAACCGACAGCGAGTCTGTCCACCGACTTCAGCTCGATCGGAAGTCGGCAAGTCAGTTGATTTCCACTTCCAAAATTTCTATTTAATCTACCGAGTTGATAGAATGCATTTTAACCGACAGCGAGTCTTTCTACCGACTTCAGCTCGATCGGAAGTCGGCAAGTCAGTTGATTTCCACTTCCAAAATTTCTATTTAATCTACCGAGTTGATAGAATGCATTTTAACCGACAGCGAGTCTGTCTACCGACTTCAGCTCGATCGGAAGTCGGCAAGTCAGTTGATTTCCACTTCCAAAATTTCTATTTAATCTACCGAGTTGATAGAATGCATTTTAACCGACAGCTAGTCTATCTACCGACTTTCAGCTCGATCGGAAGTCGGCAAGTCAGTTGATTTCCACTTCCAAAATTTCTATTTAATCTACCGAGTTGATAGAATGCATTTTAACCGACAGCTAGTCTATCTACCGACTTCAGCTCGATCGGAAGTCGGCAAGTCAGTTGATTTCCACTTCCAAAATTTCTATACCATCTACCGAGTTGATAGAATGCATTTTAACCGACAGCTAGTCTATCTACCGACTTTCAGCTCGATCGGAAGTCGGCAAGTCAGTTGATTTCCACTTCCAAAATTTCTATACCATCTACCGAGTTGATAGAATGCATTTTAACCGACAGAGAGTCTATCTACCGACTTTCAGCTCGATCGGAAGTCGGCAAGTCAGTTAATTTCCACTTCCAAAATTTCTATTCAATCTAGAAAACCAAATCGAAATCGAAAAATCAAAGAATCTTTACTGAACTCTTAAAAATGGCTCCCATATTGAAATTGATATGCCGACGAAATTCTAATTGTCAAGTTGAGACAGGATTCATTTGGAAGAAATGACATATTCAAGTCATAATTATTTAATGAGGAACTCAACGAAGACGAAATGTAATTCGATTCGATATAACGTGTTTGCTCGAGTTGACTATTTGTAATGTTATATTATGCATCCCTTTTGAAATGCCTTGCTGTCGGGAAATGTTTGCTCATGTATATCAACTAAATGGCCGCAATTTCTCTCACTCTCTGGTGCAATGTGAACGGAGCTGACAGTTCGCAAACCCGGATGTAAGGAGGTGAGGGGTGGGGAGGGGTTGGGGAGTGGATATGGTGGAGTATGTATGTTAGGATCGGGAATGGTGCGGTTCCTCGCTTTTAAACTCATAGTAAAATGTTAAAACCGTACGAAACAATGAAACCGCATTAGCACCGTCTGCTGATGATTGTAACTTACATGTACTGGATGAAATATGTGATTCTAGCTTTTATAGGAGAAACCCCTCGAGAGAAAATTTTTTATTTTTTTAAATAATGTCAAAAAATCTTTTTAATATCATGTAGATTTAATACCACCACTCACCGTACAGGGCGTAATAAAGGTTGGTTATTGTATTATTAACAACTTTACAAAATCTATTTGTGTTTATTTTTATGATAGATAATAATAACAAAATTACTTTAACTCTCCCGCAGCCAACTGGGGCCGAAGGTAGACCCGAAAATAACTATCCTTCTTATATCTACTTAAATACATAAAATATATTTTTGTATTTTAGGAATTCCTGCGCAAAGGATTAATACATAATATGCCATTTAAAAAAAAATGTGAAAAAATCGTTGATCGCAGGAAAAAATATTTTGTCAAATATAGGTAGGTAATATTCCCTGCAAAAACATAAATAACAAAAAAATATATATCAAAAAAAGAAAAATGGTTTTCATTGGTTTAAAAGTTTAGAAAAAAAATGGGGGCATCAGCCGACCCCCACGGTTACGGACGTCATGTTTGGCATCTTGGCCTGTCGAGAGTTAACGACTTATACTTCCAACTTATATTTTGATACTCTCGTTACTACCGTTAATTAATTTGTCCTTTGCGTGATAGTGTAAGTTACCTAACATTTTATAAATCTGTAATGATACATGGTAGCTGCAATCTGAATTTGAATTCTTTAAACAGAAGTTCTGACGATAATGCAATTGATTTAATTTTTTTTATTTATATTTTATATCATCTGCACTTCGAAAACCGTTTTTTCTGACTCTTTTTTTGTTTATCTTATACTTTACATTTAAACCTTTTTTTACACACTCCACACAATGGAAATAATTCTCCTAAAGGCCCATGTCATCTTTTAAGATGCTGTATGGAGGATCTTTTTGAGTAGAGGAAATCCATGCAGGCAAATCGTTCCACAGCCGAGTTGTTGAACTCAAGAACAAGCAGTAGAAACGACCCGTTCTCATGCGACAAACGTCAACCTTGTTCCGTATCAAATGTCAGTCTAAGTACTATGTGTATACCCATTAATGTTATTTTTGTTATCTAAACTATAGATTCTCAACCTTGTTTAGCCCACCGCCCACTTTGTGAATATTTTACTTTCTAGCGCCCCCCAACTGCTTTTACTTACCATCTGTCATCGTGAATCTGAACAGTTATTGTCACGATTATATTTACCACAACGGAAGGGGCGTAATAGGATGGGATGGGGCGAGGTGGGATGGGGTAGAATGGGTTTCTCTGGGTCTCCTACCGCCCCCTGAAAGTCTGAAACACCCTCGGGGGGGCATTATCGCCCACGTTGAGAACCTATAATCTAAATTATGTTTTAATCATTTGCTTTTAAGTACGTATACTTTTATTTATTATTATTATCATTTTAATTTTTATATCTGTGTTATTTTAAATCATATTTATTTTTAGTAATCTTCCCCAGACTGCCTAGGTATTACATTTTAATAACTAATTTTTAGAATTATATTACAACGATTGAATATATATTTAAATAATTATTATAACATATTTAACCCACGTTTTTATTCGAAGTCAATGGAATCTTAATCCAAGACCCTATGTGTTCGTCGCAAAGTAGCGTACTGCTAATCTACGGAGGTGGTCAATGTTATGTCCTGCGGTGTGGTATCATTCAACCAATCTCCCGTTTCCCTAATCAGAGCTAGATACGTTGACCGTGGCACAAACGAATGCGCTAGCTGTTGTAACTCTAATCCTGCCGAAGGGTAAAGGTATTAGCATAGAGAAGAATCCTTCGTTACTCACGTCGTTAAGTCCCCACCCCACGAGCACCGCCGGAGCCCCTGCACCCGCCACAAAGTCCCAAGAAGGGAGCTGCACTGGACGCGCGTTCTCCCCCAGGACCATCGAGGAAGCAAGCTGAAACATGATTATTCATTCAAATATGACCAAGCGGGGCTTAAAAACAAACATTGATAATTTACTCTACATTAATTTTAATAGTTTTAGAAATCATTTATGTTTTTGTTTATTTGAAAAATCTTGGAATTGGTAAACGCACGTCCCGGTTAGAGGAGAGTTTCTGGGTTCGAGTCCCAGTTGCGACCATTATCTTTTTCTATTTTTCTGTGCCTTGTTCTCTTTCATATTTTCGTTTAGATTATTATTGTAATCTTCTTCTTCAATAATCTTGGCTCGGTTCACAGATGATTTCATCAATGCCAAGTCGCCGCGACTAGTCACCATTTGTTGTCTTCACACGTACATAGATAATGAAACCGTGAAGGTGGAAATGAGTAAAATTTAAGGCCAGTTGTTTCACAGAAATTTATTGTGACAAAGTCATCAAATGGTCATTCAGCGATATTTGAAAGCCTTTTTGACATTGAAAAGGTCCCCGCAAACGCCGATTATAGGGGCTTTTCAGCTTTCAAATTGTAATAATCTGACAAGCATCAACATGACAGTATCCTCTTCTGCAGATCACAATGTATTTAAAGCTGAAACGGACATAGAATCGGCATTTAACGAAGACACTCTAGAAACAAAATAGCCCTAAATGGCCATTTAATGACCATGTTACAATATTCATTCAACAGGGAAAACATATATATTTTTTTATTTCCTGGTCTGTTTACTTTACAAAATGGCTCCTTATCAAAAGCTTTGGAAACGAATGAAGTTTGTACGTAAATCGATTAAAACATTGTTTACAATTTTGAAATAAATACGCACTTATTGGAAAGGTTAAATAGATAATAAACCAACATACTGACAGTGAAAAAAGAATTTGTAAAACTAATAAAATCCTGAAGTTCGTAATATGATAGTCATTAGTTGTATTTAAAAAAATTGATGCAAAATATTGTTACACCTTTTTTTAAATTACGAGAAACTTGAGGGTTGAGTAATTTCTTCTACGGTTTTCTCGAAATTTAATTTAATTGTGCGAAAATTGTTTCACTTTGTTGTACTTTGAAGAAATTATATTATGAAACCATTGAAAAGTAGCATTCCCAAAAATGTGGCTTGAAGTGTTTTTATCTATTTTCAGTTTATGTTTTGATAATATTGAGGTCAGGAAGTAATTTGTTAATCAGTGAAAAGGTTAATAAAATTTAATAACTGGAACTCGGTACAAAGTACATAAATACATACCTTTACAAGAGCTATGTCGTTATGCGCGTAGTCATTATTGAAAACTGTGTAATCCTCATGGCAAATTACTTCCTTCATCCGAATTACGGTCTGGCCGACAATGGAGATATTTAACACGCCATACTGAATGGTAGGAAATGGTTCAGCATATCTGAAAAAAAAATCGTTATAATTTGATTTACTAATTTTAAAATATTTTCTCGTATTCGATTCTTGTCTGGGCGGGACAATGAAGAAATGGCTAAAATAACAATTTAGAAATAGTTAAAATAACAATTTTCGTGATATAACGTGTGATAATGTTCTTCAAGATGATAATATGAGCTTCTTCTAGCCAGTGGCGTAGCGTGGGTGTCAGCCGCCCGGGGTGGAGGAAAATTTCGCCGCCCCGTTATTTGGGTACTTCAACCGCAGATTTTCAAGCGACGAATGGGAGGGGTGGGGGTGGGGGGGGGTACGTGGAAATCTTATTTTATGTCGATTTTTATAATCACATAATATGACGATTATAAAAATCGTGTAAATAAAGTCTATTGCAAATTTCTAAGTCTAGTGCTCTCGGAAATCGGCAATGGTATCCATGTAATGGGATTTCGCATCTCGAATTGTCACACCGTGTTTAGAACACAATAATGTTTTGCTTTGAAATATGTCAGCGGATGAATCCACAAATGCAATTTTACATTCTGATCACAAAACTGGTTTTAAATTAAGGGTGAATCTGCTTGCGAGTCCCGAACCTTAATTAGTATTACTCTCATAATATGCTTATGGTTTTCCTACGAATGATGAATTTTGAAACAAATTTTTAAGCTCCACTCGAAATATTACAACGGTTTTCTTCGAAATCAGTTTAGCATCTTTCAAAAATAAGACACTTTGGGCCAATAGCGAGTAAAATGACGACACTTTCGACCAATGGCGATAATAATGACAAGCTTATTTATGCGCCTGCGCGATTGATGTGTTTACGATTTCAGAAATGTTATTTTACTATTTTAAAAACACAACACTGCACAGCACACACTATATTTCAGAAATCTAACTGACTGAATACTGAAAACACAAAGCGATTTCAATTATTTAACACTTTACGTTGTGTTTACTTCCGAATTATTATTGTTTTGGCAATTTTAAGGTGGAGGGTATTTCACTGTTTGTGTACTCTATGGCGGTAGGTAGATTGTGTTGATAATGTAATAATATGGTAGGTAAAGTGACATTTTAAAAACAAAATTTATTTTCTCACTAATTGTAATCGAGTGATTAAAGTTCAATGAAAAGTTAAGTGTAAGTATTGAAGGAAGCAAATGCTTTGTGGTGTGACGTTATATATTAAATGAAAAAACACACTTTGTAAAACATAATTTTTTATTTGAATTAATATTCAACGGCCAACCAGGTTTCGCTTAGCTCAAGCTTCATCGGGGCTTAATATATCAACTAAAGATAATTACATACAGACACGTATTAAAATAAATTAAAAGAATGAATGAAAGAGATAGCAATAGAATAGGCAACACCCTATTGGTGCCAGAAAGAGATAAAAATAGAAAAGAGGGAGACAAAATTATTACAGGATGGGTAAGTAGGAGGGGGAGAGTAGGAGGGAGGGAACTGTTTCAGAAGGGGTTAACGGAATAAATTAATAAGTAGTTTAAAAATAATTTATAGTTGATCAGTTAGCATATTTAATACTATAAATATGCGTGGAAGATTCTTTTACCAGAAGGATACATGTACATATATGCATCGCGCAAGAAAGTAAAGCACATTGGTACTCATTGGAATAAAGTATTAATTTGTTTATTTGTTTATAAGGACA
Source organism: Limnephilus marmoratus (assembly GCA_917880885.1). NCBI lineage: Eukaryota > Metazoa > Arthropoda > Insecta > Trichoptera > Limnephilidae > Limnephilus > Limnephilus marmoratus. Next base: position 35,725,573 of record OU862920.1, on the reverse strand, counting down.
TACACAGTACATAAGTTTACAAGTTATAAGGAATGTTAAATGAAGTTATTACATGATTTAGTACCTATTACGTAAGTCCGTATAATATCTGGGATAATACGCCTGGGATTTGAACAGTTCTTAAAACTTAACTAATGAATGAAAGAGAAGAATAATATAAAGGAAAATTGTATACAAAGATAAAAGAGATTTTTTTTTTAGAACAAGAATTACATGCTAACAAATTGTAATTAGTTTAGTGAAAAGATAAGTATTTTTAGAGCAATAAATACATGCTCATGAGTAGTAATTAAAGTTTAATGAAAATATAAGTGTAAATAAGAAGTTTTAAAATTAATTATATCACGCCAACAAATTTAGTAAATTAGTTTTGTATGTTTGCAGGGAGTTGTGGAAAATGCCTAAGTGTAATAATTTTTCATAGTGTGTATAAGATGTGATTGCGCGAGAGATTGGTGAGTTTTGTGCTGCATTAGTATTATTGGATCCTATGTGAAAAAGTGAAGTGTGCCTGGTACGCCTCATTGGAACATTTAAACCAATGACAGATAGCAGTTCGGGACTATTTTATTATTAAGCAGGTTATGTAGAAACATCAGATCTGACAGTGTGCGTCTTTTTTGTAAAGATAACATATTATTTGAAGTTTTGTTGTATTTCTTGAGTAAATATTTCGAAAATTTATTCTGTATACTCTCTATTAAATCTATGTATACCTTATATTGAGGATTCCATATGGTAGAAGCATACTCCAGTGGACTTCTGACCAATGAACAGAATAATATTTCCAGAGTCTTAGCACTTTTAAAAACTTTACATACTCTTAATAGAAAACCTAGCATCTTATAAGATTTTGATATAATGTATTCGATGTGCTTATCAAATATTAGTTTGCTATCTAAGTGAACACCTAGATCTTTACATGTAGACATATATTTTGAAGGTTTGTTATTCAAGTTGTAAGGATAGGTTATTTTATTTTTATTTCTGGTAAACGTAATCGAGTGACACTTAGATATATTTAAGAACAATAAGTTTAATTCCCAGTATGTGCACAAATGATCAAGATCTCTTTGTAATTCGATGCAATCGGATAACGACTGTATAGGTTTAAAAATTTTCATGTCATCCGCATACCATATAAAGTAACTATTTGGGAAGCATACAAGAATGTCATTTATATAATATTGAATAGGAGTGGTCCGAGATGCGACTCCTGGGGCACACCTGAGACGATTTCTATTAAGCAAGATGCGAAACCATTGACAACCGTGGTTTGGTGTCGATTACTAACATAAGATGCGATCCATCTATAGAGATCACCGTGAATTCCTATTGAGATCACCGTGAATTAAATATTGTGCTAAATGTATTTTATTGTTTTACCCGCAAACGCAGTGTCCCGCAGTTAGGATGGTGTCCTTGTCAAGAATTGATCCTCCACAATCATGATCGCCTTGTCTGCTGCGTATCGAGACCTATAAATATATAACTGTCGAATCAACGTTTAAGAAAAAAATACATTAAAAAAAATTGAATAAGTGAGTATCTACCAATAGGTAAACATTCATAAATATATTATAAAGAATGAAGGGTTTATATAACATCAAACTCGCTTTATTCATGTTGATATTTATATACATTACATACGTCATATTCATATTTTTGGAAACCTGGACGCTGAATGGAAAGGTTAGAGGTAGGTAACGGGTATTGCTAGCTATTCAAATCTGACAACGAAACAAAGCTAAGACCTTTTTTAATCCTAAAAGCTGATCATTTGGCATCACCCCGTAACCAAATGCAAATGCACTACAGTGTGATTTGTCTATGGTGTGTGAAAATACCCATGATTTTACTTTTTATTGACATCGATTTTTGAACCCTCGACCAAGAGTCAAGAAACTTACAGCTCTATCACAGAGCTTATCATTAAATAACAATGTCTATCCCAAAAAATTCCACGGTTTAACAAACTGTTCAGACTTTGTCAAAAACTTTTTATGTAATGCTTTTGTGTCACTCGGATTCACACATGTATTTATACAGGCATTTTATTCCCCCGCGTGAGTCGCCCAACTTCCACGAAAAGATTACTCCTAGATGGAACTAGTCAAATCTTAAAAAAAAACAGGCCAACGCCTCCTTTTTTCTTCTTCTTCTGCAAAATTTTTTGGTCGTAAGCTAAAATGTCACAACTTTTATCACACCAAATTTTTTTTTAAGTGAACCTTCTTTAGCCCCGTTAGTGATTTGAAATTCGGACGAAAAGGAAATGCGTCACAAAAATGTATTATTTAACGGTCCTCGATTCTAATATAATGCGGTAAATTCACGACTAATAAATATGCCGAAAATAGGCGCGGGCTTCCAATAGCGCCGCGGTATGAAGCGCATGACTCGCATGAACTAACCAAAGCCAAAAAAATAACGTTTTTATTTTTGTAACTTCAATATTCAGTCTTCAAACCACTTTCAACTAGCGAACTCTAATTTTTTATCTTTCTTCTGTAACAATTATTATACTTGGTTTCGAAAAAGTGCTACCAATTTGTAAGGATGGTAGTAATTTTATGTTTAATCGCACATATTATTAGACGTGGAAGTTGTTGTTGGAAGCACTGTTATAAAACAACGAAGTGAACAACGCATTACAGAATCTGTTTTTTTTATTATTTATAGTCATAACAAAACAGTATTACAAATAAAATTATATGTCTTGCGCTTAAAACTTAAATATCAGCAAAAGCAACGTAACAAGTGAAGTAACGTTTTAAAGGCAATGTGATTATTATTAAATAATAATTAAATTACTAAAATTTACAAACGAAAATGTTTATTTTTTATGACAGTTTGCATTTCTCTTTATTTTTTTCAAACCTCGTGAAAATAGATTACGAAATAAAAAAAAAATTTAATTGAAAAACTCTCATATTAAAGCGCAAACGTATTTGACGCCGCTATTTGGTCGTCGCTTTCTCAAACAAAAAAAAATCAATAAGCCTTCGCTGCCGCAGCGATAGCGTCTCTGTATGGAATATTTCAATTTCCAATTAAATTCTTACGAAATGCATGGGTTACAATAATATTAATCTTTTTTTCTTCAATATCGTGCTCTATCGATTGAATAGAAATCATGAAAGAAGAAGATAACTGCATAATAATTAAATTATCTTTTTTTTTGTTTCTTGTCCTCTTTCATGTTTTCGTTATTAGTGTTATAAAAAGTAATAAAAAGAGAGTTGTTCTAACAATAATTGGAAATCATTAACTTTATTTAGGTTTTATCATGAGCAATTGTGGGAACATTTGGAATAAACATGCAATTCGTAGAATTACATAACAGTTAATGTTATATAATGTTATATAAATATATAACATTAACTCCAGACCACGTCCTACATTATAATTGATTATTTATTTTATTTCTATTATCGCTTATGTCTTTTGTGTTTGTTTGTTCTATTTACTTTTTTTACTGTATCTGTTGTGTAAATATGCACAACTTTATGGGACGTGTGGGATTGCACTATCCTCCCCACATCCTGGAATAAACATTATTATGCACCAGATTTAAATGTCCGGGTTAAATTTTCCCCACAGGAAAAACTAAACCCTTTCACACACTTCCCCAAATGATCATCTAGTCAATCCACGCTATGCAATTACAATATATAAGTATTATAAATACAAAATAATACAAGAACAACATGTCAACCTACTAGAGACCAAATGGGAATATAATTCACCGACTCCAGATATTTTCATATCAGAGGGTTCGGCTCTGTGGCATTTCTAATTGAACCTATAAATCCTACTGATCCCTCAATATAAATATTTAAAAAATCTTTTGTAATCCAACATGTATTTAAAATTACTGATTTTTGCAATACTGATGAATACGAGAATTATATTATTATTATTATTATAAACCCATTTGAGATTCTAGTGAAGAGGCTAAATTGATGTGCTATTTTAATAAATGCTTGTCTTAGAAAAGTACTATAGAATAATTGGAAGAACGTTGATAAATTCGCATTTCTATATGTAGGTACACCGTACACCTTAAATAATTCATAATAGAGAACTCCAGTCCAATTTTTTAATGTTTTTAATTGAATAAAGACCTTCAAACTTAAATAACTGCATTTTTATTTTTATTTTTATAGTTAGTTTTAATAGTTAAAATAATTGTCAAAATTTTAATTTTTCTAGACCATCAGAAAAGCACCATATCTATGGTGGATTCTTAATATGGTGATATGGTCTTCACCCACCGATAGTTTATTTACCTTCAAGTTGTCATATTGAATCAGTGATGTTATGTCGAGGGAAATTTCCCTAGATCTAGTGGAGAAAAATATTTTTTAGGGATAAGGGAAATCAGGACAAAATCTAGGGAAATTTCGAACTCTGGCAAAATTTTTATTATATATTATGACAATATTACTGGTATTATATATATATTTGTTGGGATTCCTATGAATCTTAAGTATTGTTCATGTACTTACATGCAATGTTATTTTTAACACTGACAACTCAAAATGGTATTAGAGAACGTACCCATACTACGTGACACGTTCGGGGGGGGGGGGGTCTACAAAATACCACGCTTGGTACAAATGAGCGGTGGGTTGCTTAGGTTTTTGGTCACGGTGGGGGGGGTTAAAAAGTGCAAAAAGTTTGTCACGTAGTATGGGTACGTTCCCTATGTATCTAAAAAGATAAATGGGACCTCTGAAAAAAAAAATTATTTATGTTTTAAGTTCCGTTTTTTCGGTGATTGCGGTTGATTTTTATTTTGCAAAGTGTTTTTTTTATTTGGAATTCAATTTCTAATTCAGTGGTGAGGGTATTCGTACTTTTAAATTATTACTTCACGTAGCAAAAAGTATATTTGGAAAAGCACAGTATTATTAGTAAATTTACCAAGTTCTTTCCAATTAATCAATCATATTAATTAACATATAACAGGATTAATGTTACACAATCAGGTGGCTACGTAGGTAATTGCGTAAATGTGAAATTCTAGGGAAATTTCACTTCAAAATCTAGGGAAATATTTTTTTTGGGCAGAACATCCCTGTTTTAAAATGGTGGACGGAATGATGGCCAATGAATACTATGACATTTCGGTGTGAGAATTCGTTTTTTATTCAAGATTAACTGCTTTTAATATAGAAAAACATTGGTAAAATGTCCACATTTCACCGCTACTGTTATTGTAGTTAATCAAAGTGCAATATAAAAACAAATCATCTCTTTCATTGCAAATACATGACATCGTATTTTGTGTCGACTTTAACCTCAAATAGGCAAAATTTATTCCAGATTGTCCGCAAATATAGCCCTTTTCGTAAATTGTTGAGGGCCTAAATTATGTTTCAATAAACACAATAACTATTATTTATCTAAATCTCTATAAACAGCATGAAAATAAACCAAAAACACGAAATGTTGAATAGTTGTTGAAGTCATTTCAAATGTCAATACAATACTGACATTACTGACTACTGACAATACAATACACGCGATCACCAGGTGACAGTGGGTGAGTGGTGACGCGTGACGTCACCATTCACCATTTCAGTAATGCCAACTTAACGCTGTGTTTTGAGGAGAGGTTTAAAAATGCACTTTTTAATAATTTTTTAAAAACTCTGCGTTTAATATTATGAAATAAAAGTTATATATTCAGAATCAGCGTTTATTGGTCTATATGAACATATTTTTTTATAGTCATAATATTTTTCACTGGAGTTCCTTATTCATAGCCTTTTGACACACAATATTTCATCAGAGTATAAAAATCAATTATTTTATATCATGCCTATTTGCAGGGCCAGTCGCAAATAAAAGCAGTTTTATGCTCCAATGTGTATAACTTCGAAAACAGTTTTTAAAATATTATTTCTAATCAAGAAAAATAAACAATATTTCAATTCATGTTAAACCCAAACGTATTAATAGATATATATATTCCTAATCATATAAAAAAATAAGCTCATTTAAACCTTTGTTTTGCTTTCACTCAAAATATCCAAAAGGCTTTAGGTATCCCTAATCCTGAGCGGCACAAATTAAAATTCTGATAGATCGTGTTACATCGTTATTTATATTTTATTTCATAGCTTATAAATGTAAATAAATCGCGCTTTAGCATATTTTTTATTAAAAAAAAAACAGCTACCGCTAGAGGTACAAATTTGTAAAAGGTGGGCGTTTCATTTTGTTAAAAAAAACTCATAACAAAATTGCAAACCTTGAAATGTCCTATTTGTATTAATAACCATTATTCTTGTTTCACTTGGAAATGGAGAGGAGTAATATCGTTGGGGACATCTAGGTCTGGGAGTCAGTCTAAGGTCTCTGTCTCTAAGTCTTTCTCCTGTGAATCTATTATCACCTGTAGATCTGAATCGTGTTTAGTGGCCTACACCGCACCGCATTGAGCACAACGGTTTTGGGAGCACCTTATCCAGCAGGGAGTGCCAGCGTTTACGAGACAGTGAGAACTCAGGGTGTCAGGATGAGCCTTTTGGGCGTTTTCTCGTATTCATCAGTATTGCTTTCTCTCGCCTGATATTTGGCGGGGTTACATTTACAATTACGGGAAGCCAAGGGAAAGAGATAGCTCTTAAAATCTTGCAGATGGTCCGCATTACGGCGTTAAGCTGAACGCCAACCATGAAGTGTGGGCTTTTCTTGCCCGTAAAGAATGAATCTAGGGGAGCCGATGCTATTCTGAGCGTGTTGGCGACCTATCCACAGTTCCAGATCTTGCCCGCTTTTACTAAGCTGTATTTACTTGGACAAATAAAACTTATAATTCACTATTCTAAAACATAAATGTTATAGTTATGAATATACTTTTGATAATTTTCCTGCGAATCTCTGCTCTTGGTGGTTGGGAATCGTCAACACATTTTTACCCTAAATACCAAGATTGAGCAACCAAAATTTTTGTCCTTAGAAATTTAGCACGATTTAAAAAAAGTTAGAGTGTGTAACTCATACGTGGTAGAAGTGAAACTGGAAAGTCGCTAGATGTTGTAGCTTTCTTTTCTTTTGCTTGTTTTATTAAAAGTGGTTTGAAGATTGGATATTGATTTCACAAAATAAAAATGTTTTTGTTGAATTTCGTAAGATTCGAACCCCCGTTCGCTAGATGTCTGTCTCTCTGCCTTCCTGGCCGCTGAGATTTGTCAGGCACCTTGCCAACCACTCTATGGAAGGCACGCGCCGAGGTGCGAATTTACAGCATTATATTAGAACCGAGTATTTGTGTAGAACTGAGTTGTGACGCATTTCCGTCACTAGTGGCGCTAAAGAAGTTTTACTTCAAAAAAATTCTGTCTTTACTGAAAAAGCTATGACTGCATTAACTCCAAATTGAACATTATCAAAACTCCTAAAATTTTATTGGAGTTATTTTTTACTGTTGCAGCGCCTATTTTTGGTTGAAGCTTTAACTACTTTATCTGTGTATTGGAATTACATATAAATTGAAAAAAAATAAATTAATTTGACCTTACTTCGGGCACAGCAGCAAAATATTTCTTTCGATTTATCTCTTTCGTGATGTTTCCAGTCATATTTCAGAATCTAGCGTAGTATAAAATTAATGTTTTTATTCCTTATCTAATATTTTTCTATCTGACATTGTAAATTTTTTTTATGTTATTGTGTACAACTTTGTCATAAAAAAATAAACATGTAAAGGCCACGTTGGGCTTAAAGTAATCTAATACATAAATAATGTCATCATTAATCTTAATTCAAGTACGTACCGTTAAAATGTTAAGCAAACGTACATTGCTGTATATTTATTTAGGAATCAATTTAAGTATAAACAATAAACTTGCGTATGTTCTAGACCAGGGGTCACAAATTACTTTCATGAGGGGTCCGTTTTTTAAAATAACATGACCGTCGCGGCCCGGAAGGGATAAAGCCTAACCCCCCCCCCCCCCCCGGCTTAACAATTAAAATAATAAACTATACTATTAAAATTTGTGTAGATACAATATCATGACCGTCGCGGCCCGGAAGGGAAAAAGCCTAACCCCCCCCCCAGGCTTAACAATTGAAATAATAAACAATACTATTAAAATTTGTGTAGATACAATATCAATAAACAAATAAAACGAATGAATTGCGGGACATTATTTTATAAAATAATAAACAAATGTTATGAGTAAAAAGAAGTACCAAGGGTTTTTTTACAATATTAATGAGAAAATTTTATTTTTTCCTTGGACTATCCATCCGACGTTTGGACTAATGTTTATGCAGGCTATTGTCATTATGTAGGAGATGTTCATCGGTAAGTCTGCTGCGGAATTTCTTTTAAATGAAGTTTATCTTGGAAAATGCTGCTTCACAAACATATGTTGACCCAAACATTTTTTTTTAAATTCTGTGTATTCATTAGCAAAAACAAATTGGGGTGGTAGGAGACCCAGAAAAAAATATCCCATCTTGCCCCATCATATCCCAATACGCCCCCTCCGTTGTGGTTAATATAATCGTGACGACAATTGCTGTTCAGATTTTCAGATTCACGAGTTAGAGTGCGCTAGAAAAAAAAATCTCAAAGTGGGGCGGTGGGCAAAAAAGGGTTCAGAATCCATGCTTTATACCATAGGTTCTCAATCTTACTTTTCCCACCGCACACTTTGAGAATATTATTTTATCTAGCGCCCCCCAATTTTTTTTACTTACCATCAAAGAGCTTTTGCCACAACTAACTTGTTATTAGGGGGGGGGGGGTGCATTTGATTATTACTCCGTTAGAGCATTTTTTTACCTGCCCATGCCCCCACTGTGCCATCTCAACGCCCTGGCACTGCCATCTCAACTAATATTATCAGGGTCTTCTGCCGCCCCCTGAAAGTCTCAAACGCACACGAAGGGAAGGGGGGGGGGGGGGGAGGGGGTGGTATCGCCCACATTGGGAACCTATGTTCTGGATTAATTACATTTAATTTAAATTAAATTTTAATTCATTAATCGTAACTACACAATAAATAGCAAATTCCAAAAATAAACATTATAAAAAATACACCTTAATATATAAAAATTAATGTTTCTTTGTTTGTCCCGTATGCAGTCTCTAAACCATTCATCCGATTGTGATTAAAATTGTGGGAAAGTGGCAGGGTAATGCGGGAGGGTTGAGGGGAACGCGTGTATCGAGGGGGGGGGGGGTGTCTCGGGAGCAGAGGGGAAGGTGGAAAGGGAACGCAGGAAGGAAACGGGGGCGGGAACTGGGACGCTTGTGAAAGAACACGCAGGTTGTGACAGAGAGGTGGGGCACGAAGGAGGGGCAGAGGGAGGGATTTCAAAAGGGCCACCCTAGTGATAGGGGATAGTAAGGAGTAAATTTGAAAAAATCATGCTTCTCACATCGACAGCTGGTTATATAGTATACCATAGGTCACACTTATAGGAAACGTGGAGGGGAGGGGTTGTGGGAGGGGGAAGCTGTAAGGGAAACGCGGGAAGCGAAGGTGGAAACGTGGAAGGGGGGTTCGCGGAACGGGGGACGCGGGAGAAGGGAAAGAAGGGGAAGAAGAAGGGGAACGCGGGAGAAGGGGAACGCGAGAAGGGAATGAGGAGGAGAGAACACTTTCTTTGAGTGGCATTGCAACGCACGCCGGGTATTCGCTAGCAATATCATAAACAAATAAATAAATACAGTATTCGCATATTTATACACTAAATAGTAAAATAAATATAAAACTAGTATAATTTTCACAAAAATAAAAGCAATTGAGGTTTTCAATTTAATGGGCTACATTTTAGATGATTTCAAATTTCAGTTGGAATTTCACCTGAGTTTTACGAGATACGTCCTATTAAAGAATTTTGCTCGTATTTGAATTTACTGTGTATTCTAAGTAAGTCGTTTGATCTGGTGTCGTGTTAGGGGCAATGAAATGCAATCTTTCCAAGAGATATGTTGAATCAGTAAGACAGTTAACAATTTTATATTAGAATAAGCATTAGGGATTTTTCTGCGTTTATATAAAGCGGTAGGGTCAAACCGATGATCACTAAAGCGAAACCGGTTTGATAATAATTTAGTCCCAAATTTATATGCGATGAATGAAAATACTCACCACGAAAGGAAATTCATTTTTTATGGCAGGTGTTCCGTTAACAATTCTATAATGATCGTCACCTGAAAGGCATAATCGAAAGCGGGTTATTTGTAAAATTATTTTTCGAATACATTTTCGTTTGAAAGATTTTGCAAGGGTTTTTGCTTATTCGATGAAAGCTTAGTTGAAACGTGTTATTGGATACAATTGGTTTACCTACTTGTATATAACAATAAATGGGTATATTATGACGATACACCTTACTTTTATAAAAAAAATGTACACATATTTTTAAAAGATATAGGCTGATTTCTGGAAGACGGCTCTTGTAAAAAAAAAGTTTCGGAGTAAAGCGTCAATAATTTGATAAGCTTTAAAAGCAATCGTAAAAGCATTATCTTCGTTGGCCCCTAAAATTTATCCGCCGACAGTTGGCCCGCCGACAGTTGATCCCTCTGTCGACTGAACCCTCAGACAGTTAATCTGTTGATAGTATAACAAGATGTATAATATTTCATAAATAGACTGCACATATATAAGCATGTCGTATTTTGTTATTCTGCCGTATAGCCTAACCGCATGCTCATTCGGAGACTCGTAATTTTTGTTAGTAAAAATGTTTGTGTACGGATTTCCACTCACGACGTCTGTATACACCTCTTTACATATTTACTTGAAGAAATAATCTAGGGGATCAATTGTCCGAGGGATCAATTGACAGTGGGGTCAACTGTCTGGGGGTCAACCGTCCGACGGATTAACTGTCCGGGAGATCGACTATTGCGAGACCAATTGTCGTCGGATGAATTGTCATGGAACCATCTTCGTTAGTGTGAAATTAAAGATTTTATAGATACCTGTACAACGAAAACGTGAGTTTAGACAAATTTAATGTAAATGCCTTTGCCGAGTCTGTAATACAACTTTCAAATTGAATTAAATATTCGAAAAAAATGTTTTCACATGAAATTCACACGATTTTAATATAAATTATGATGCTCATTTTCAAGAAGAAATCACATCTCAAATATGCAAAACTGTTGAGCACCATGCCACAATTAAAAGTTTATTGAAAGGGCTACTTACACCTAACAATTCCAACACATAAAACAATCGTAAATAATTTAACAAACATCATTAAATAACTTTATCACTGAGTAGCGTTTAAATATTTCTTGAGCGGCGGTTTCATCCAACTGATCGTTAGATCTGTTGTGTTTTAAGAGTGTTTTAATCGTTATCGTTATGTCAATCTATTTATTTAATCTCTTTGCGATAATGCGTTCACCTACAATGGACATTCATAATAACTAGAGAAATTGGATTACAAAGTCAATCGTCGATTAATTCTTTTATCGAATTTCTTATCACATTTCCGTCTAATAAAATATTGTTTGCAATATTATTAATTATTTATTTGTTGAATACCAATAAAATGTTATACTTTAAACTTTGTGTAACCACATTATGTACACTATAATATACAGGATGTCCGGGGGTAAAGTGCGTTAACTTCCGGAGGTGATTCTACATGATGGTAGGAGTAAAAAAGATTAACAACTTTTTTCGAAATTTCAGCATTTTTTCCCCATACAAAAAGACGTACCTACTAAAAATCCTTAGTGTAAGGTACGATCTTACTTGCTGAGAACCTGCCGGGCACGACTGTGGCAACATTGCATGGTTGTGACTAGCCCATTTCGTAACAGCGGAAAATAATAAGCTGGCCGCACACGCCGGTCTAATTTTATCTTTTTACAACAACCCCTAAAAGTTGGAATTTCGAAAAAAGTTATGTATCTTTTTTACTTATAATATCGTCTAGAATCACCTCCCGAAGTAAAAGCTCTTTACCCCCGGAAACCCTGTATTTACCAAGATTAAAGTTTAAAAATGTTATTTTTTTACATATATTCTACACAGGAGGCCCCGAAGAAAGTAATCTCTCTCTGAACTAATGTCATCTTTGGGGATGCTGTGTGGAGAGTACTTTTGAGGATAGGAAGAAGTGTACATGGGTCATGAAGAGACTCATGTTGTAGGAGGAAGGAAACACGGAGGTCTGCTGTCGTTCCACAACCGAGCTGTTAAGCTCAAGAACGAGTAGCACAAACAACCCGTGTGGAGAGTACTTTTGAGGATAGGGAGAAGTGTACATGGGTCATGAAGAGACTCATGTTGTAGGAGGAAGGAAACACGGAGGCCTGCTGTCGTTCCACAACCGAGCTGTTAAGCTCAAGAACGAGTAGCACAAACAACCCGCTTGGAGAGTACTTTTGAGGATAGGAAGAAGTGTACATGGCTCATGAAGAGACTCATGTTGTAGGAGGAAGGAAACACGGAGGCCTGCTGTCGTTCCACAACCGAGCTGTTAAGCTCAAGAACGAGTAGCACAAACAACCCATTTTTATTTGATAAATGTCAACCGCATGTTATTGTCCACCGTGTTGTTCAAATTTTCAAACGTCTAGATTTTTCCATCAATATTATTGAGGATTATGATTGAACGCTTTCTAATCATTTGGCTGTAGTCAACTTTGTGGTAAAACGAAAAAAATACGTTCCTTTTTTTTCAAATTTCTCTTAGGTAAATAATTACTGACTTAAGATAAGCAGGTAGTTATCAGCATAAAGATTATCTGCTTAATATATTTGTCGGGGAATGCATTATGTGAATCTTTCAATTCGATTCAATTTATTCATTTTAAAAACATAACAAAATTAATATTTCAAATTGTCTTTAAAAGATAAATAAGGAAAACAATAATTGCCTTACGGACCCTCCAAACCCTACTCAACTGACAAGCAACCGTTAACCGCCTATGAGTCGTACAAAATCAAAAACCTTCCCATCAGCAAGCAACAAATGTATAAAAGATTTATACTAAAAACAAAATAGCTTGCCGGCTAAATTCTGCTTAATTGATGTTAAACACATCAATTTTCGAAATGATTCTAAGATAAGATAGCTCCTGTCGATGTTGACATCGAATATATTAAGGACTTTGACGATCTACAGTAATGCTAGGGAACGATGAGAAATTACTGAAAGTTATCCTATCCATCTTGATCGATCAACTGTGTTAGGGGGCCTGTTGCGGGTTCCAAACCACCGATCCACTCTCAAGGTTACTCCACACCAATACATTGTATAGAACTGTGAAAATCCGGATGTCTCTGAAATTCCTCCCCGCATTCTCAGGTAAGTCTACTACATGTCATTTCGACATGGGCATGAAATATCAGTATATTATCAAACACGTTGCCAAGATCTTTCATAGTGGACACGCGCTTTAAATTCCGGACGTTTGTAGTATATCGGTTAAACCAAGTATGACACGCATTTGAAAAAAGTGAATAAAACATTAAGAGGCATTGAATTCAATCTGATTCCATTTATTCCAGTCAATAATTCTATCAATTTCCGATTGGAGACAAATGCAGTCTTCTAAAGTTTGTATTTCAAGGGAAAGATTTATTGTCATCAACGAAAAGAAGTGACCTGGAATGCAGAATAATTTCCGTTATATCATTAATAAAAATCAAAAGGCGGTCCTAAATAAAAGCCCTGAGGAACTCCTCAGAGCATAAGAAGTAATTATGTACAAATGTGCAATGGATTCTTTTATTTCATGAATTCTATAAAAAAAGTTAGGTTAGTTGATCAGGTGAGATTTTGGTGGCTATTTTAATTGACAAAAGTCAAAAATTTATTCTGTTTTTGTATTAACATTATTTTTTTCCATAATCCACAAATATTTGCACGGACGTAAGAGAAATTTTCAAAATTTGAACTGATGAGAGTGATGGGTGTGTTGAGAAAATTTACAAATTAAAAAGGGATTTCTTTTCACATCCTGAAAAGCGATAAAGTAATTAAATCCCTTTAATCTATATTTTTATGTATTTATATGACATACTTTTGCAAGCTTGGAATATTCTTACAATGGTTACTAAGTCACCTAATTAAAATCCTAAATGAAAAATAAGCAACTAACCACGAAAATGACAAAAATTATTAAGGCGACATAAAACTTCAGGTCTTTAGTTTTTGGTCGCTGTGTCAGAATACCTTGAGGCTTGATACGACACTTAAGGTGACACTAAAATTGGGCAGAAGGTAGTGGAGAGGAAGGAAGAGGTATGTTTTAGAATTATTTGATTATTAAGATCTGGTCACCACACATTGTTATTTTTTTAAGGAAGCAAATATTCCCGGGTTAAGAATAACCTGACAGTATTTAAAAATCTCCTACCACAATCACATCAAGTGGAAATATTAGTCGTGCCGTGATGGACAAACTTAGCCAATCGAGGAGCTTACGAACCAACCAACTCAACGCCTGGGTGAACCTGGGAAACCCACGTCTTTACTAACTTAGCCACCGACTGCTTTTTTGCATTTCAAGCAACTTTTCGAGTCTTTCACCATCGCCGTACTTACAAGGAACTTGGGGTTATTTACACAAAAACGGCGCTAAACAAATTATCAATTTTTATTATGTTATACCTGTGTTGAACGTAACATAAGTATACCATTGTGAAATGCTTTTCCAAAAGTAAAGAAAATGCTTTTCCAAAGAAATGTAATAAACAAAAATGTGGATTCATCAAGAGACTTCACGACAAATATGTACTAACTCAACATTCCATGATTTTTCAAGGGTAACAACTACCAGTAACGATACTATCAACATAAAGTTATAAAACTTGTTAAGTAGGGAATGCAAGGTAAATTGAAAAAAAAATGTGCGGTCTCCGATCTTTAAACAATTTTTATCAGTATTTTATATGAGTTTTTTTAATACCTTGGGCATTACGCTAAAAGAAAACAAAAAAATCATTCAATGTTTCTGGGAAATCAGAAATATTAAATAATTCACCGTACGCCTCTGAACGGCGCCGCGCCTACATTGCTTATCGGCGCTAGTACACGAAAATATGTAAGTAAATAAAAATTCATAATATTCCATTTGTAATCTTTTAAGCACCGGATTTAAAAACAGCAAATCCTTTAAGATATATTTAATTATTATTATTATCCTCGTCCTTTTCTTAATTTAATCCTATTATCTCTGCTTTTAATGGCAATGGTTGTAACTAGAATTGGGTCGTGGGACGTTATAAGTACGTATCTACTTTTTGAAGTGAAACTTCTTTAAGCACGCTTGACTTGGGGAATAAGCTGGTGAATGCGTGACGAGAGCGTTATGAAAAGTGTAATCGGGCGAGGCGAACGGTCGGGCCTTTGCGCACGCTTGACTTGGGGAGTAAGCTGGTGAATGCGTGACGAGAGTGTTATGAAAGTGTGATCGGGCGAGGCGAACGGTCGGGCGAGGTGAACGGAAGTTGAGAGGGAGATATAAGTTAGTGGGGTTTTACTTCAGTCGTGTGGTCTAAAGCACACTCTTTTTTGTTTATAGCGAGAATCGATGTTTATATCTTCCTGACGTTTATAGCGAGAATCCAAATACCGAGATAAGTTTTTGAAGTGAAAACTTCTTTAACGTCGTGATTTGAAACTCGATGAATCGAAAAATAGCGACACTTAAAAGGAACATGGTGTACTCGGTCAACACGGTATATAAGGTTTTACTGCTACCGACTGTGAATTGCCCACTCTGCTTTTGAAGTGAAAACTTTTTTAGAACCGTTGTGATTTGAAACTGGATGAAACGGAACCGGTGACACTAAAAAGGGACAAATAAGTATATCTAAAGGATTTAGCCTTCGAGAGCATGAGATAGACTAATCGGTGTCCTCTTTGTGCGGTGCTTCGTAGCCTATCGGCCTCCACTTTGTGATGTGCGTCGTAATTCTACAATAAAGTGTAAAATAATTTTTAAACTTGGTAACAATATTATAATAAATAAACCCTCCAATTATCCTACTCTCGGCATTCGTTTCATTCTCTCGAATTTTACGTTTCTGATCGTTTCACTTCTACCGATGGGGAACTACACACAGTTTTTTTAACCTTATTTCGTGGATGTTATTTGAAGAAATCTTAATTATTTTTTTTAAATACGAATATTAACGCTAATATTGTAGATGTGAAAATAAACCAAATCATGAAAGTACCGTTGCAACGGTGAATACGCAGGCTGTATCATGTACATAATGTGATAAAATATACTACCATCAATATATACGTACACTCATTACAGTGAGAAGGTACTTGATATGCTGTGACAATACAATATATGTATATATGTATATACGTATACTGTTGTGTTGTTTTTTAAATAAAGCACCCTTTGAGAAATTAAATCTATCGTTTTTATTGCTGTGTTTTTAAAGTTACAAGTTACCGACACTTAAATTGTTCCTAACTCAACGGAGAAAGGTTTAATCAGTAGGTACTTTATGTTTTCTATGTGTTGATTTTTAGCTAGCGTGGGCTTTTTTATAGTTAAATTCCTTTGTATATTGAGAAGGGAAGAAGAATCACACAATCAGCGACATCTGCAATTAAATTAATAAACTTGTGGATAATAATTATCACTATTTATAATCCGTAATTGGGTTGAAACTTAACTAAAAAACAAAACACATACTACCGTGAGTGTTTACTGTCAATGTGTGATACAATGATATACACATACCCACTACAGGGTGTAAGCAGTATCGTGTAGTGAGATACAATTTATGAAATATGAATGTAGAAGTACATATTTAAATACGTACACATGCTGCAGTGAGTATTTAGTGTGATACAATATATTATTATGAATGTACATGTACATACACGTCCTCCGGTGGGTATGTGGTAATACAATATATTATTATGAATTTACATATATCTTCGTAGGGGGATCCAAAAGTAACGGGTCTTTCTTTATAACTTTTTTATATTTTTCAAAATTTTCACACCAAAATTTGGTCGACTTTAAAGTGTTCACCATCAGAGTGTATGCATATGTCCAACCTTTTTTCCACTGTTCAAAACAATTTATGGCCTCCAGCGATTTATGTTTCACTTCTTCTTGACGTTTTGACAAATGTTACGAAGTTACCCCGTATACATTATGCCTTTTGTATCTGTCTTAAAAGCGTAATGGTAATGGTGAAGATTTTAACAAAATGAAATATTATAATAAATTATTTTAATTATAATTTACAAATACACGTTTATTACATTGGATTTAGTCATATACATATATATGTTGAACGTATAATGATTAATGATCAATAAGATGGATAAAAGAAAAAAAATTATGAGATGTAATATTTTTCGTATGCCTCGTTATTCTCCTGTGCCATTCGTGTGGAATATGTCGTTTTTTTTAAATTGATTTTCGGCTAAATTATCGTTTTTAGCACCCACAAAATTACGTCTCGTCTTTCCGGTTTATAAAAAATGGTCCGGTTTTTCGGGTTGAAATTTTGAAAAAATCGCAGGGGTTTCAAAAATATGATTAAAGAAAAAACGAAATGTCTTAGAATATTTGCCGAAACCGAAAAAAACATTAAAAAATGTGATACAATTGGTATGTTCCATCAGTGGAATTATTATTCAGATTCGAATTACAGATATATAGATTGCATCTATGTTGATATGTATTATGCATATCACTATATATTAGGTCCTTACATATGAAATTGGCGTTTTGCCGTACTGGCAACTTTGATCTCAAATATCTTCTCTTTGGTTAGGAATTCCAAATTCAAATTTATACAGCTATTTACTCATGTATTTGTGTTTCGAAAATTATAATTCAATTGTTTTTTCCTTAATTGTTTTTTTTCCCTGCGTCACTTAGTTTACAAAATGGAAAATTCTCGCGTTATTTACGAGTACGAGTTCCACCGTGGCATCAGTGCTGCAGAAACGGCTCGAAGGATTAATGATGTGTATGGCGACGGTGCCGCAAAAGAAAACACAGTGCGTTTTGGTTCCAACGTTTTCGTTCTGGAAATTTCGACCTGCAGAACAAGCCCCGTGGACGGCCGGAGACCAAAGTTGATAATGTAGAATTGAAGGCTATTGTGGAAGCGGATCCATCGCAAACCACGTCCGAGTTAGCTGCAGGCTGTGGTGTTAGTGATAAAACTGTTCTAATCTACTTGAAGCTAATTGGGAAGGTGAAAAAACTTGAAAGGTGGGTACCTCACGATTTGAGTGAAGCAAATCAACAAACGCGCGTTAGAACGCTACACCACACACTGCACAACAGACGGCTACCAAATTAGACGAGCTTCAATTGGAATGTTTAAGACATCCACCGTACTCTCCGGACCTTTCCCCAACAGATTACCATTTTTTTCGAAATTTGGATAACTTCTTGCAAGGAAAAAAAATCAACTCCGATGGGGCAGTAAAACCGCCTTCAAAGATTTTATTGATTCCCGTCCGAATGGTTTTTTTAGTAACGGTATCGAAGAACTACCTATGAGATGGCAAAAGTGCGTAGATAGCAATGGTACATACTTTGATTAAATAAATATATTATATTAAAAAAAAATCGACTTCATGTTCCTCCCATACAAAACGCCAATTTCAAATGTAAGGATTAGGTTTAGGATTAAGATTAGGATTAAGACCTAACATTGTGATAATGTATTTTAGTCATTTAATTTGTGATAAAGAAATATTATAATACCGTTTTTCGAAATCAGATTCCGATAATTCTTTTTCTTTAATCTCGAATGTCAGTCAAGTGAGCAAAATTTCTTCAAAAACTTTCAAAATACTGCTTTAAGGGATCGAGGGAAAAGGGCACGGAGGTTATTTTTCCAAATTTCACGTAGATAGTGAACTTTCAATTATTTTAAAGTTCAAATGTGCAATATATCATACATCTCCGAATAAAACTGTGGATTTGCATATAAATCAAAACCACGCGCCCGCCCGCCCGCCACAAAGCCACAAACAGACACTCTGCTTTACACATCAATAACTCCTTCCAATCGCTAAGTTAATTTAGATTACGCCGCTTAGGCGCTGAACGCCTCAATTTATCGAGTCACTCCTACATATTCAAGTACCGTACTCTACAAATGTTGCTTTACATCAAGAGTAGTTGTGAGAGTTACAGAGAGTAGTTAACAGAGTTACTGCAAGAGTAGTTGAATATCGCTTTGCATCTGTGCAACCATCGTGTAAATATTTGACTCACGGAATCAACTGTTACTTATTGGTTGACGATGGAAAAGCTATAGTTTCATTGCTGTTTCTCGAAACTCTGAACGTCGATTCTTAATTAACCGCTTGCGGGAAAAGCACTGCATTATCGAATTGAGAAATTACTCCTCACGACAACTTTTCTCGTTAATTTTATTCGAGTGTAGAAGGATTTTGCAAATTAAATTTCTATGAAGTTACTTAGTTAACGTCAAGTGTTCTGCTATGATGGCTTCATTTTGTGTATTTTTATGCGACGAATACATGGAAACTTTATAATGGTTTATATTCATGTTATTTTACATAACCATATCTATACAAGCCTTGTCCGTGGACACAAAACCATCCATCATTATTACAACAACATTCAACAAGCGTTCTTTTTAAAATGAAAACTTCTTTAGCATTGTTGTAATTTTAAAGTCGATGAAACGGAAATGTGCGAAACAAAATAGACAAACACATACATCTGTAGAATTTAGCCTGCAAGATAATGAAATAGCAAACATTTTTTTAAATGTAATTCACGGATACGGGGTTCGAATGTAATACGATAAATCCGCAGTCCCACGCAAGTATCTTTAATGTAGTGGTATAAAGCGCTTGACAACCCTTTGCAGGTATTTAGCCGACCAAGGATTGAATCCTACGAAATCCAAACCAAAATAATTATTTTAATTTTTGTAAAATCAATATCCAATCTTCAAACCACTCCAAAATGAACAGGTAAAAGAAAACGACATCTAGCGACTCCGAAGAATAAACCACAAACACTGATAAGGGACCAAATGTATAGGAAAAGGTGCGCTAGAAATTGACGACAAAAATGTGTAAAAATTCGAGTGCAGTTTCCACGCGGTGGAAGCGAAACATTACTAAAACAATCTCAACGAATGAAGAACCAAGGAGCCTTGAAAAGTGAGGTCATAATCAAAGCGATCAATGAGCGCAGACCTAGCATCGTATTCGTTTAATATCTCAACCAATTGATAGGAACCAATTGAACCAAGCCTTGATAGGAATTTGATGCTTCGTAGGTGCTGTTATTCGTCATTTTCGTTTCATCCGAATTCCAACTTACAACATGGCTATAGAAGTTTCACTTCAAAAATCACCCTTCATATTGATAAAAAAAGTGCCTCGTGGTTTTCCCACCCTTTTCTACTTTAATTTTCGTAAGGTTTCACACGCTGATTTTTTTTCTTACGTACATGACAATAATATTACATTTAAATAATTTATCCAGGCTGTATAAGAAGCATTGTTTGGTCATTATTTGTTTTATTTTACGATATTAAAATAATATTTATCACAATGCCCCTGTGTATGGTTCTTTTGGTAAGTTAGTTCATCTAGTATTAGTCTATTTATCTTTTTATCAAGTTTATCTGCATACACTTTATTCAAACCGATTACACTTAATAAAGCCAGGTAAAAAGTATTTGTATTATTACCAAAATAAAACACCATTTAATTTTAAAAAGGAATTTAAAGTTCGACAAAATCAGACGTCAAACTAAATACATGTACCTATATTTATGGACGTTCGTCCTAAAATATGTTACAAAAAATCTTCCCACTTACACGTCTTGTATGAAATAAAAAAGACGGAATGTACCAGAACGTCGAATGTCTTCGTATTCTCATAAAAATCTTAAATATAAGCAAAATTCTTTCAAATTATATAACTTCTATGCAGCAATGCAGCTAATGTCAATTGCAAAGAAATGCAAAGAAAGTAAATGTTTTAACTTATAATAAGCAGAAAGTGGTAATAAAATTTCTACACGACGATGTAGAAATTTATAATTACACACATTTATTAACGAGCATGTTTTATTCTAATTAATTTTTAGCATTTTATTAACCAAGCATATTCGACAGAACAAGTAAATATGTAGGTACACATAAATAAAGAAAAAAAGTTGTTCTAATTCGAGTTTTTATTTCAGTTCCACATTTTATAAGGTATGAATACAAATAACTTCTTATAAATCTTAGTCATGGACATCGTCTTAGGGAGTGATGTGTGAAGGGTCTTTTAAAAAAATGAAGGATAGGAAGTTCTGGGAAAGAAAATGGTGTGAGGAGTGGGTAAGAATCTGGGGAACAGTGTGTCTAGGAGTGCCGGATGTATGAATCCATCCCTCTTCTGTGGCGCAAGGCGATGGGCCGAGAAAGTCCGATCGGAGAGTTCAAAAGGCCTCCCTCAACCAGTCTCTCTCCTGATCCGGCTCGCGATGCACTAGGCAGATGCATCCGCCGCCAAGATGTAGACAAATCTCACTCATGAACCAGGGCACCCTTTTTAAGTCACCGAACATAGTGAACCACTTGGGGCGACCTGTAGTAGGGGTATTTGTTAACCAATAAATGGTTCCCGGGGTACCGGTATTAATGCTTCTCAAATTAATACTATTTATTGTCCTATAAAAAAAAACGAATGTGCTTTAGACCACACAACTGAAGTAAAACTTCACTAGTTTATAAAAGAAGAGAGAAAGGAAATAGCGCGCGCGCTACCTCTCTTGCTCCTACATTGTGATACAGATAATAGGCCTGCACTGTGTCTTAGATATACGAAACGTAACTGGCTATGAGAGAAAGAGAGAAAGAAAGTGTGTTCTCGCACCTCTCTCTCTTTGCTCCTACAGTAATATACGAAACGTAACTCTCTCTCTTTCTGTCTTCATTAACATATATCTCCCTCTCAACTACCGTTCGCCTAGCTTTTCGTAACGCTCTCGTCATGCATTCACCAGCTTACTCCCCAAGTCAAGCTTGCGTAATGAAGTTTTACTTCAATAATAATTTGTAACATTCGTGCAACCGAAGAAATAAATTCACAACAGCTCCCGTAATCGGATCTTTTTGCGCTTATTGACATTGAACAATGGAGTTTTACGTATTGAGACTTCCATTGAAACCAGCAGCTCGTCGCCCGCCAGAGGCAAGCAATACCCGGGAATTAGTAATTTGCTCTAAGTAACGCTTCACAACCTAGGGGATGCAATTAAACACCTGACTCCAGCAAATTGCACTCTTGTGATGTCTCCACTATCACGTGAATGGTATTGTGTAGAATAGTTCAACAGTATTCAGTCTCGACTTGAGCAGTTAGAATAAATTGGAAACAGTTTTGCAACACTAGTAGGTATTTACAAAGATTTAATTTTCCTCATGATGGATTTATGTTCTACAAAAACATTGAAAAATTATTTTGTTAAACATTATTATACTGTTAATTACAGTTACTGAGTCGGTTAAAAATATCACCACGCTATAGAGAGATCACTAAAATCACGTGTGTTATCTGTATGAATATCTTGATTCCTTATGGCTTAAATGAAACGGTGTTATTTTTTTAGTATTGGCCGCCATTTTTTTTTTTTTTTTTTTTTTTTTTTTTTATTGAAATTTTTTGATACAATACATATAATACATACATGAAATAATGAAAAGTATATAAAAAAACTTAATATAATTAATGTATGAACAAAAAAATCCCACAAAGGCAATGCCTGTGCGTGGGTATAATATAGATTTTTTACTTTTATTTCTATGGTTATAGTGAATATTTTAAGTATACATAAATAAGGAATTTTAAAAAAAGTAACTGAATGAATGCATTTAAAAACTACAGCATAATGACAGTCTGCACTGTTATTATTGTATTTGTAAGTTTTGTAAAAATAGATGTTACAAGTGCAATTTAAAAACATAAAAAACAAACAAAATAAACTAGCAAACAATATTATAAATCTTCTCTAAAAGCTGTCCAATGATAGATATATTTAATGGCTTTATTTAAACTTATAAGAAAAAAATAGCTGTTTCAGTGTTTTTTAGCCAAATTTTGGTATATTTTTTATAAGATTGAAGATTTTGACATATGTTCTCTTTAAAGGTTGTACATAGTAAATTATACATTTTTGGAGCTATAAAACTAATATGCCTTTGGGACAACCTAGTTTTGCAGTGGGGTACTGCATACTCACATGTGCCACGTCTTTGGCTGGTACGATTTGAATTTTTTAGAAAGTTATTTGGACGCATGTAAATAAATTTAAGGCATTGAAGTCCATAAGTCTGTCTAAGGTCCAAAATATCAGTTTCCTTAAACAATTGTTTGGAGGGATACGATTTATTTTTTTTGTACATAATCTTAATTATTGATTTTTGGGCAATTTCTAAAGGTTTTACATGATTATTGTAAGCTCCACCCCAGCCAATTATTCCGTAGGAAAGAGATGAATGGACTAGTGCATCATAAACTAGTTTTATGGTTTTTATATTTACTATGTTACACATTCTTTTAAAAATATAATTTAAGTATCTGAGTTTGTTAACAGTATTTTCTATATGGTTGGTCCATTTAAGTTGACAATCTATGGTTACACCTAAGTACTTAATCATTTTTCCTGATTTCATCTCTTCACAGTTAGAGCATGTGGTTGGGTTACAATTAATATTATGAAACTTTAAATTGAGATTAGTTTTGGGAGCTGACTTCTGTGTAATATAAAAAGGAATATATAGAGTTTTTTCGTAATTTAAAGTAAGAAGGTTTCTATCTAGCCATTCTTTGACAATAGAAATACATTTGTTAGCTTTATTAGTTGTATCTTCCCATGTCTTTCCTTGGACTGTTATTGCAGTATCGTCAGCAAATGAGAATATTTTACCAGGTATAACAATATTACACAAGTCATTTATATAGATTAAAAAGAGTAGCGGCCCTAATACAGTCCCTTGTGGAACTCCATGTTTTACTGTGTCAAAATTACCAGTGTTAAAACTTGTATTAATTATTTCAATAACCAAAAAAAAATAAACGAGTGTGCTTTAGAGCACACGACTGAAGTAAAACTTCACTAACTTATATTTCCCTTTCAACTTCCTTTCGCCTCGCCCGATCACACTTTCCATAACGCTCTCATCACGCATTCACCAGCATACTCCTCAAGTCAGCGTGCGTAAGGGCCCGACCGTTCGCCTCGCTCAATCACACTTTTCGTAACGCTCTCGTCACGCATTAACCAGCTTACTCCCGAAGTCAAGCGTGCGTAAAGAAGTTTCACTTAAAAAATTCGAGTGCAGTTAACACGCGGTAGAAGCGAAACTTTACCAAAACAATCTTAAATTCTGAAGAACCAAGAAGCCTTGAAAAGTGAGGTCTTAATCAAAGCGTAGTGAGCAGGCCAATGAGCGCAGACCTCGCGTCGTTTCCATTTTAAATCTCAACCAGTAGGAGCTTGATAGGAGTATAATGCTTCGCTGGCGCTGTACGCGTCATTTCCATTTCATCCGATTTCCAAATCGCTAACGGGACTAAGAAGTTTCACTTCAAAAAATTAGCTTTGTTTTCATCGATTATGCGTAATAATTCGTAAAAAAACCTCTTAAAATAAAAACTCTAGTTTGTTTAAAATGAGGTACTTAATTGGTTACGAAAAATCACATTTGTTGATTATGATAACATAATTTAGTTGCCTATCCATTTTCAATAAAATTTCAAAATTGCATCGTTATAACTCACAGAAAACCGTTCAAATTAACGAAAAACTATGCTCTTTTGATGTTATCCTAATGACAGGATTACTTATTTTGAGTATGATGAAATCAATATTTAACTATATTATACAAATATGAAATTCGTTACATTTAATAATATTTTTATTAAATGAAAAAAAAACTGTGTAGGAGAGAGTAGCCTTGAACTTAACACTTTTCGTAACAAGGCCCTAAATTCTAACCTTTTACCTTACCAATTAAGATGAGCACTGCTTTCCAGGAGTTTCATTATCTTCTAATGTGCGTAGTACTTACCGTAGTCTTGTTATCTTTTTAAATTCATGAATTACTCCCGTTTGCAAAAAAAATTCAATTCGAGGGAATGTTCTTATTAACCCTTTTTAGACGAGCGTCATGTATACATGCCAACCGGTCGCATGAAGAGAAGAATTTTCTTAAGAAATCCGTGGAAAATTTTAGCCTTGGTGGCGCTGTATTGTTTATTCATCTAGGATACTATCCTCTCTGTGCCTCTCCAGTCTGTAGATTCCATCGTCGGAAAAGTGCTTGTCGATGCACTTGACGATAATACCCTCTTCATACTTTTATTCTAACGTTTCTGTTAGCGAAAGACTCAAGAACTGATGGAAAGAAATGTCTTATATGTAAATATGAACTGCAAGTATTATTGCTTGGAAAACATATCGCACAAAAATCTAAAAACATTTTCAAACAGTTTTTTTACTCCCGCAACCGAAACCATTTCAGTTAAAAGTGTCTTAATGATAAATGTTGATAATGTTTTGTGGGGTTCAATTATTAATTACCTACTTAAAAACTGTTTTGCCTAATAACTAAGTGCTTTTTCTTTCTTTCTTTAAGTTGGTATTTAGAAATATATCTACGACTGGTCGGTAGGTTTAAAGCGCCATTATAATATATTTTTTAATAGATGGCAATTTTATTATCATCTTCCGTTCACAAGTTCCACACCAAATTCACGGAAAATAACATTTTTCGTAAGGAGGTACAGCTTTTCTGCCGTTATAGACAGTACGCCACAGCTGTTAAGTACCCGGAATATGCACTATTAATTCAAATTCTTCATTGCTAAAAAAGGAAAAGGAGGAGAAAGAGGACTTGATTGGGAAGCAGGTACGTAGGAGTAGCTATTCAGAGCTACTTAGCAAACATGCCTGAAATTTTGCCTTATTGTTGTCTATTTATTTTTCTTCGTGGCTGTACAAAAGTCTTTTCCACTCCCGACAAAGAGAAGTCAACATTTTCTGAGTAGTATAAACTAAAACGACTAATGCGAAAATTCTTATAGTATTCACAATTATGTGCTCTCTTTGTAGGTAGTTGAATAAGGTTTTGAATAAAACTAAAATAAAGATTTGGCTCTTACTGTTTTATCACTGGGAAAAGGGATATCAAATTAAGTGGTTTCGGTGTCTTTTGCAAAGTAAATCCAATCTTGTGCCTGTTGCTCACTTTGACAGACCATTGAACAAACAAGTGCGAGCTATGTAGCAAAATATTTGTGGATGCTGATTTGCTGATATTTATTGGAACATCACTCACGTGAAGGGGTTCTTATTTACCTAGAATTCAATCTACTTAAAACCATTTTTTTAATGTTTACCGTGAGTCCAAAACAATTAAATAAACTGCCATGGTGGTCAATTCGGCTATTCGGAAATAAAACGCTAAATTTAATACCGACGCAAAGAATTACAGGAAGTTTGTTAATTACCATATAATATATCATAATATTATGTAGGTATCATAAGAAAACTTGGGTCATTTAATATTACGTATGCATAAAATGCTTCTATTTGTGTTTCGATTATATTTACTTATAATGAGTTGAAATGCCGCATTGAGCAAGCTCGTGCAACCTTTATCCGCATGAAAAAAATGTTCTGCAGTCATGATCTCAACCTTGGATTACGAATGCGAATGGTCAGATGCTACGTGTTTTCGATATTATTTTACGGAATGGAAGCATGGATGCTTACTGAAGAACTAATTAGGAGACTTGAGGCATTCGAGATGTGGATCTACAGAAGAATACTTAAAATAAGCTGGATGGACAGGGTTACAAACGAAGATGTTATGGTTCGGATGAATAAAGAAAAGGAAGTAATTAAAACCATAAACATCCGACAACTTCAATATCTTGGACATGTGATGTGACATCCAGAGAAGTACGAGATCCTGCATCTCATAATGCAGGGAAAGATTGACGGAAGATTAAGGAGAACCTCATGGCCAACATGATAGCCAACGTCCGTTGAACGGACAGGGCACAAGAAGAAGAAGAAGATAATGAGTTCTTACGGATGTTCTCACTTACGTAAGAAAAATATAGTTTTAAAAACTCAGATTTCAAAAAGGTACATAAAATTACCAAAACCTACTCAGTAAAAGAATACGTAATATCTACATAAAATTTATTACGAAATTATAAAAACACAAATTATGCATTCAAGTAATACAATTAGCTCAACAATTTTGACATTTCAAAATCAGTTTGAAATATATTATCGACGAAAATGTTTACTTCAACACGCTCTATCCTATTATACTGTCAATACATTTGGGTCAGAGGGCTAAAATAGGCCATATTAATTTTAAATATTTTCGAGTAAAATCTTATAATGGGAATTGGGACATAATGCAGTATCGGGACGACCGTAAATTATTTTTTATAAACATTTTGGATCAATCAATTGTCTATATTATATTATATTATAACTTCTATTGGTGGGCTTTGCAAGATGAATGGATGCATTTTTCAATTTGGGAACTTTTATTGGATAACCAACACTCCTGCCATAGGCCACCCCAAGTGGTTCGCTACGTTTGGTGATTTAGCAGGGGTGCCCAGGTTCATGGGGTGAGGTTTGTCTAGGTCTTGGAGGCATATGACCAGAACATACTGAACCCCAGATTCCTACCCACCCCTTAAACCCTTTTCCTTCCCAGAACTCTCAGATCCTTCCTTTCCTTAAAAAACCCTCCATACAGCATCCCTAAAGATGACGTAGGCCCTGAGGGAAATTAATTTCCTCAGGGCCTCCTGTTTAAAGCGCATGTAAAAAAAAAAATTAACAGTCCAGAACCAATTCCGCACCCTCTCCGAAAGGGTAATGCAATGCACACATGAAAGCGATGAAAAAGCGAAAAATCAGAAAAAGAGCAGTCTTTCATCAAATTGCATTACTTAACCCTCCGATGAGCGACATCCGAGGCTTAACATAATTGTATTAATGTGGCCTGTGCAGATCATATTTGTCATATCACAGTGTACAATTCACACGCGGTAGAAGTGAAACCTTCAGAAAACTAAAGTAAACAAGAGTGAGTAGACGAGAGGCTACGGAGCACCGCACAAAGAGAAGACGGTTAAGCTACGAAGCACCCAAAGAGGAGTGCGAGTATACTGTCTCATTCTCTCGCAGGCTAAATCCCATAGATATGTTTGTTTGTCTCTTTTTGGTATAGCTATTTTTCGTTTCATAGAGTTTCAAATCACAACGGCGCTAAAGAAGTTTTCACTTCAAACATATGATTAGTATTTGGTATTTGTTAGGTATGTGTGTGTTTTGCGCATACTTTGAACATTTAAAACAGCGACAGCTTGTTTGATTTGAGAGTATGCTACTTATGGCTTCTTCCATTTTTGGTATTACCAACGAACCGCTCTTGCCAGTCTTCCGCCTGGAACTGCCAAACTAATCACAATTCAATTTTAAAAAAGTTACGCAACTTTTAAAATCGAAAAGATCTGGCCATACCTTGTCGCTCATTGGAAGGTTAAGTCTGAAAATCTCATGCGCGAAAATAAAGTCATGAATTTGCGGTGCACCGCACCACGTGCATTGGAGTTCTTTAATCAAATAGAGAAAATGGGAGTAATACCAAACTTTACATGGCTTCATTATTATAAGTTTTGTTTGAAAACTCATCATTTGTTAACTCACGGGGGTATTCGTTTGTAATAATCTGAAATGATAGGATTCATCTCAACAAGTAAGGTTTAACTCACTGAAGAGATCAATTATGGGCATGTCTGGTGTGCCCAAACGATGACCAGTTTTCCTTTACTCCGAATGTAATCGATCTAACTTTTTCAAATACCGAAATGAACAAATTGTAATAAATGTCATTTGCTCGCTTGGGGCTTAGGAATCGAAATGTATTATTTTGAAGGTATCATTAGATAAAGGGTAAAAAATGGTCATCTGAGAAACTGAAATACAAAAATATCCATAAAAGTAGACAATATTAACGACACTTAGTAAAAAATCTCCCTAAAAAATTTAAGGTTTTATTGATTAAATTAAAAATAAATACAAATATTCATCCTAGACTTGCAGAAAATTCAAGAGATGTCGCATATTAATGTATAAAAATTTATCCAAGACATTATCTAGATAGCTTCTCGTTCGGGTTTGAATCTTGCATTCGTGCCTAAAGATAGCAGCCAATAAAGTATGCGTTAAGAAAATGAAGATAATGTTGGTAGTTATTAGTCGAAGTACGAAACAGTTAAAATTACCGAAACGGATAGGGACACCTTAGCTCAGTTGGTAAAGTCGCAGCCCGAAAAGCCGATGGTCCAGGTTTCTAGTTCCAGAGGTGCCAAAATCTTTTTCTGATTTTTCTGTTTCCAGGTTTTCGGCTGAGTTTCGTCTTCATTTGATTGAATATTACAATTTGAGGTTTTAGACGTTAAGTTAAAATAAAAAAATAAAATCAAAAATATCCATTTGATAATCCTGGGAAAGATTTACAGAAGTTGTTACAGATAAGGCACTCCGCTGAATGGCGCCGAATTCTTCAAATTTACTGGTAAAAGTGCAGTACAACTGATTATCTGTGCTCCATTCTGCATGGTGGCTTTAATTTCCTTTACTATAACAAACTTTCGACAGGAGAGAGCTTCGGAAGAAGTAATTTGTTTCTTATAAATGTTACTCAATAACATCCTCATAATCGCCAATTTTTTTTCCCTTTATTTTTTCCATTTTTAAAATTTGATATATACATCAAACGAGTAATGGAATCTACTAAGGCGTAGCCTGTGCGTGGGTAATATAGTTAATTACATTTTATTTTTGTACTTTGTAAGAAACAAACGGTGGGCATATAAAGCAAATATATTTAACTTATAATTGAAATTTGTACAAAAAGTGAACACAATAGTGTGTATTGTAAAAATAAGTATATAGTTTTTTTTATTTAATGAGAAAAATCACCTTTAAAACTTTATTTTAAACAAATCAGGGGTCCGTAAATGAATTCTTTACGATCCTACTTTTTATTTATTTAGGTAAGACTTCTAGAAATTTTAATTCTACAATTAAGGGGAACCTAGGATTAATAATTGAATAATATTAGTATTTATAAATAGAATAATTTTACTAGGATTAATATTAATATTTGACTTATAATAATTATTAATTTGCTAACCGCATTTTGGAAACAAACCATTCTTTTGATATTATATAAATGGTTAAAAAAATTAGATACAAATACAACGGATAAACAAATAGATAACATTGAATTTCCAAAATTAGGAAAACTGTTAACAATCGATTAAATATTACTAATAACCATTTTTTTAATGGGCATCATCTCAATTTTATTTTCACAAAAACGTGCATTTATAAAAATGTGTTTTTGTTTGTTATGTAGACGTCTTAGTTATTGCTTAATACTTCTTCTTCGTATGCCCTGTCCGTTCAACGGACGTTGGCTATGCTATCCTCCTCGATGGGATTTCCACCTTGTCGGGGTGAGGAGGCTTGAGTATTCCAAGGACTCTGAGAGCTATGTTGGCGGTAGAGTAACTACCAGAAGGGCCTTCCAAGCCAGACAGGTCACAGATGAGGAGTCAGACTAAGAGAGATACACTGGTAGACTGCAGCAGTACCTGGCAGTATTGAATCAAGCGGAGAAGAGTAACTTCAGTACTGCTTGGTATCATCATTTTGCAACGTATTTATCTAACCGGTTGCAATACTGCGATGAGGAAAGCAACGGGAAACTACTTCATTATATCTTCCCAGGAAAAATCATGGAATGCTTAATACTGCTGCGTTAATTTATAAAAAGTTGTTAACTTATTTTACAACATGTGCAATATTATATTTATCTACGTGTACTTTTTTGTTTATTCTTATATTTAATAACTTTCATTAGCCTGACAAAAAACCCATTTGTTTCGAAAGATATCGATTATTTTGATCGAATAGTGTTGTGCACAGTACAAAGTAACTTACTTTCATTAAATAAGTCACTTAATACTTCTAAAATAAAAGCTCAGTCGGAAGGTAGATATGTGTTACGCTCCTCGTTGTAGTGTGTGTTGGCGTAGGGTCACGTGTAAGGGTGGATCACCCTCGGAAGTGTAGTACTTCCGAGTAGCTTCCTAAAGGGAGATCAACCGTTTAAATCTAGAAATTCTTTGTCCAAAGGTAATAGGTTACAACATCTTAATGATCGTACAACCTTTTTTATTAACATTTACAACTGCGTGGTGTTGTGGGAAGTTATTAACACTTACATTAAATTTTCGTGATCTTCCTTCTCATGCGTCCTGTTTGAAAACGAAAAAAATTAGAATGATGATGTCACATTCGATCACCCGGGACTAGTTTAATCTGATTTTCAATTTGATATCAATATTTATGCTTGAAATTGCAATTTTTTTTTTGCCTGTGCGTAGGAGACTAAAATTTCGGTGATGCATGTTGCGATATCGAAAAAATACAAGCATTAATAATACTGGAAGTTGCTTCTCCTTTGACTTCTTTATTTCACCCGCGTTATAAACTATAATTTCTTATTCATTTGGTGATAATGACTGAAAAACATAATCCCCGTGAATTGTACATCTACCCAAAAGAATTAAACATTTGTCGGTGCCTGTTGAACTTACTATGATCTCAGAGCATACATCATTATTCTGCGTATTTTCCAGATTTTGAGGGATGTTTTCCGTTAAAGTTCACCAGTGTATTGACTAAAGTAGTACAATTTTCCAAAGACTTAAATGTTTTTCTTTCTCTTTAAACCTACCTTTTTCGCTTTATCTTTACCTGATACTTATTTCAATGATATTTATTCACTTTTCCGCCTACGCGAGAGAATCTAATACCCCCAACAATGAAAATTTCGTTCTACGAATAACTATCACGTTCAGTAATACTTCTCTTCCCTAGAATTTAATTATTTTTAATTTCTGATAAACTATTTTGATATTTATTTATTTTAATCATTGTTGGTTTCAGGGGGTATTATTTTCAATTTATTTATAAAGTCTGAGTTTGCTATTCAATACTCGAACACATGCATAGTGGCTAAATATAGGATAAGTTAGCAGAGTTTCCGACCTATCGCGAGTTTTTAATTATTTTCCTATTAATATACTTTATCCCATGAATTAACTAATAATAGGCAAGAGAATTATTAAATTCACTCTTAAGCTGGCTAATATGAAAAATTAAATAACATACACATTATTTAAATATAACAATTTACACAATATAACAATGCATGCAGAATTATATTTGGGTTCAGAAGATATAATAGTGCATTGATAATGTTTACGGAACTAGGATTGCACGGACCCGGCTCCACCCGGCACCACGTGTCTGATCCGACACCGGGTCACTGGAGCCGGGATGCGGCTAATGGCTTCCGACAATACAGTGGTGACCGCAGCGTTCCAGCAGAAAATACCTCTCCTGAGAGAGCGCTGGGCCCGAGCTCACCCCAGACCACGCCCTACATACAATTGATTATTTACGTATTTTATGTATTTATTGTTTTTTGTTGTTATTTTGTTGTTATTTTGTTTTTTTCCAATTCTAAGTACTTGATTCTTTATTTAAAAAATCTTTTGTGTAAATATGTAAAATTATATAAGACTTGTAGGGTTGCACTATTCTCCCCACATCACATTTATTTTTATAACGCACCAGATTTAAATGTCCGGGTTAAATTTTCCCCACAGGAAAAACTAAACCCTTTCACACACTTCCTCAAATGATCATCTAGTCAATTCACGCTATGCAATTGTATAATAAATGCAAAACAATATAAGTAATATAAGTATAATAAATACAAAACAATGCAAATGCAAAATAATTCACCGACTCCAGACATTTTCATATCATAGGGTTCGGCTCTGTGGAACTCCTAATTGGACCTATAAATCCTACTGATCCCTCAATATAAATATTTAAAAAAATCTTTTGTAATCCTACATGTATTTAAAATGACTGATTTGTGCATTTTTATATATAAATCGTTTATTATTATTATTCATGATTGGCTACATGATTATTATTCATGTCGCCAATAATGTAAATGAGTAATTGAATTACTCCATAATATGTATTTATCAACGTTTATGTAAATAGACATAAATAAAATAAGTTGATTTGAAAGGGAGATATGTAAAAACGAATGTTAGGGGGAGCGCGATAATATATAAAAAACGATAAATATCTAATTAAGCGTAAATTTTTAAAAACGGCTTGTTGAAAATCTCTCAGCAAATGTCTCAAATAGGATTTATAACCACAATATGATTTTTTCTTCCCTAAATACGTTAATTAACAGAACCAAATGCCTTTCCACAATTTTAGGAGCACGCTATGCGAATTTTTACTTACGGGGGAATTTTATATAATCACAGTTGTGACTCAGCAAATGTGTAGACATTATCTTAAAAAATAAAATATATTTTTTTAGAACAAAAAACATACAGCCTTACTAAAAAAAACACAGCACGGCCGATAACCTGTGTTGTTAACATAATAAAACAAGAATTCATTAAACACGAAATATTACTAATAAGGTTTGTTCTTAAAATGTATTTTAAATCTGACAACAATGTAATTTTGTTTAGTGTAAATAATAAATTATTTGTTTTCCTACATAACCGCTAGGTGGTGGCGCCTGCGCATTCTCCGTTCGCGCTGAAACCGTGAAAAAAAATTCACTCCGCGGATGTGTGTGTAATATTACTCAAATGTGATCGTAATTTCTATTAATATGACTATTTCATTCTTATATTCGTATGATTGATATATTTACCGTTTTTTTGTGGTTCTTAATAAGTTTTAGTCAAGTTATAATAACAATAATCATACTTTGAAAATTGAAATATCAAAAAGTATTTTATATAAAACATGAAAACTCAAATTTACTTTTAAAAGATTGTATTTTATGAGAATTTCATAAAAATTGTGTTTTTTTTAAATATTAATATCTAATACATGTGTTCCTAAACGTATCAAAGAAATTAACGTCTTTAGATATGCAAGAAATCTGTTTTAAAAGTCGGTAATATTTTTTAGGTTAGTTTTTTGGCAATAAAAAAACTTTGAAATTTTTTGTTATCTTTTTATTGTATGCACGAGGAAAAAGTGAAGTGACAGTTTCGTTTAGAATTCATTAAATAAAAGGACTGTATTTTTAAAATTTTGTTTTTTATAAATTTCCCTACACTTTCAACAAAAATGTTTTGGTAAATTAAAATCCATTTTTTTCGCGTTTGAATCTTAAAATATGGCAGTTTTTTGAAACTAAATTGTATTTCAAATACACAAATCTAAAAGGTATTTTTATCTATTTGATAAATGGTATTTGTTTTTAAGACACCTTCAAAAATAAGAAATATATAGAACATTCAAAATACTTTGGAAAAATTCCAAATTTCGTTCAGACATCATTAATAAAACAGAGATAAACTACCCTCTCAGGCCGTGTAAACAATGTGTATTTTTCCTTGAAAATTTTTTTAATTAGTAATGTTTTCATATCCGCGGCCGTTTGTCTATTGAATAAAATTTTCACTGGGTTTTTAGTAAGGCTGTTAGTGTTCAAGAAAAATATGTTATAAATTGGAAGAAATTCGCAACGCCGGTCTTAAAACTTTAAACTATGCTTCCTCCAGATCGGTAATCCTTTTATTTTCTGTCATCTTATTCTCTTTATAAAATCGTGTATCTACAGTTACTCTATAGAGGAAAAGTTGCATTCGCTGGTAATGTGGAAATCATTATATCGGTCTCTCATCATAAAAAAGCTACATACTAACATAGGTACCTACTACATCTCCTTTATTCGCTGTAGTGTAAAAGTGTAAAAAAGGCACATTATGTTCATTTTACTTTAATAGTTCAAACTTTGAATTCCAAATATCAACTTAACACCACTATACTACTATGTTGCAATTAGTTAAAACTTTCTATGAAAAGTTTCGCAGTAAACCAAACATCACTAAATAAAAGCGAAAGTCAGGGGCGTAGCGGCGATTCATGAAAACGTGGTTACCTTTCCCAGGCCAGATGAGGGGAGAAGGGCTAGTGAGAGGGGAGGATCAGCCGGGAGAGCCACTGATTATTACAAGCTTGTTTCCATCACATGTTGCGCTGCGCTATCAATGGAAATAATTCAGTTTGCCTGGCCGTATTTTACAAAAGATGTAACCAAACACGGTAACCCGATTGAACACTTCAATTCCACGGATTAAAAAAAATACCTCGTATGGATACCAAGAACTATCAATAATTATAAATTTAATAGCTTTTAATTTGTTTGTTGAAATGATTCAAAATAAAATGACGACGATTGAGTCAAAATTAATCAAAACCAATATCTGTCGTTAATTAAAATAAATATCAAGAATTTTTTAAATTATTAATTAACAATAAAAAATACACAGCATTCAATTATCATAAATTTAATAGCTTTCTATTGTTTATTCACATAGTAAAACATATAACGATAACATATAAAAAAATGAAATCATGTATTTTAGATACGAAAAAAAAACAATTTAACTGCAATTGTGTTAAGGATTTTTCGTTTCGAAAATTATTTTAAGTATGTTTAATACTTTTTATTATTTCTAATTGCACCTCTAGTACATTAAAATTTTATTAAAATGATATTAAAAATTTTTAAAGTCAAAAAATTTGTGCAAAAAAGTATTAAGATTATATCTTGATGAATATATTATTTTTTAAATACGTTATTTTTAAATGGGTTATAACCTAATAAATGCAAAATAATGTTGTGGAAAAACATAGGAAACGGGATAGCGCGGAAGAAAATGTTTTTATAGATACCTAAGATCCGTTCTTCCTTTTCTGGAGTTATCTGCGCAGCGCCTCGCCGGGCGGTGAATGCTCTATGTAAAGAAAAGACAAAGCTGCCGTGGAAAACCATTTACAGGAATACCGGAGTCCTGGCGGGGAATTTATACAGGGCGCACCATTCAAATAAATATTTTTTTAAAATACATATATAATTTTTGGTGAAAATTCAAAATTTGGATATCGATATGAAAATCTGTCGTGTAAATAATTGGTTTTTTGTACTACCCGATGCAAATATTATATTATGATAATAATACCTGGAAGAAATATATTTAAAAAATTTAAATATTAAGGATTGGTTATATTGGTTAATTATGAAACAGATGCCGACCTTGAAGGTAATTATATTAATACATAAAATAATAAACAACCTGTTATCTGTATACTTTCTAATAAAATTTATTCTACAAAGACATTCACCCACATGACACATAACGAGTATTGAAAACATATTACCAAAAATTACAAAGCCACTATAAAAAGGTTATTCTACAAAGGGATGAAATATTATTATGCTCCGCCAAAACCATAATAAAGCGCTTGATACATTTTTTTTTAAATTTTGTTTATATATTCAATAATATTATTATTCAATAATATTATTGAATATATAAAAGATAATCATTTAATGTATAAAAAGTATATATTTTATTGAATAAAAACAGTTTATTACAAAAAAAGTTCGGCTTCAGTTTGATAATGCCTCCGGAGTAGAACGATCCATATAGAGAAAGGCAAAATTGTAGATGGAGACGAGGGTATATTTAGAAACTTTAAAATTAAAAGTATGAAAGGGGGTGAGGTTTATAAATATTTAGGATACCCGCAATCGAATAAATTAGATCATACTAGTATTAAAAATGATTTTAGGATTAAATTTCAAACGGGGATCAGAATTTTTTTTAAATGTACTCTATCTGCTAAAAATTTAGTAAAGGCAATAAATACTTGGGCAATGCCTCTATTAACGTACTCATTTGGTATAATTAAATGATCCAATGCAGATTTAGATAGCTCTGAACGATTAATTAGAACTACGTTAACAAAGTTTAATCCAAATTCAGTTATAGAACGAATTAAGTTACTTAGAAATTTAGGAGATAGAGGTGTAATCAAAATAACATATTTGAAACACAATCATGTAGAAATGCTAAGAAGTTTTTCCGTCGGAAAGCAAGTAGCTCAGAAATGCACAAAATAATTTCCAATGCTGAAAGAAACATTACACCTTTAAATTTATGTGACGAGAATGCCAACATTCTTATAAATACTAACCAG
The DNA here is from genome assembly GCA_917880885.1 of Limnephilus marmoratus. Lineage (NCBI taxonomy): Eukaryota > Metazoa > Arthropoda > Insecta > Trichoptera > Limnephilidae > Limnephilus > Limnephilus marmoratus. The sequence continues at coordinate 35,688,365 of OU862920.1, read as the reverse complement.
GAATTATTAGATTCCTGGTCAAATAAAATTATTCACGCAAAACACTTCAATTATCTCAACCACAGGTATGTTGACAAACTTTCGTCAAATAAATTGTTGAGTATTGGAGAGTTGAGCGTAGAAATAGAAGGATTTATGCTTGCCATTCAAGAAAGAGTCATTAATACTAAAAATTATAGGAAGCATTTAATCAAAGATACAAATCGAAATGATGATTTATGGTTATTAATTATTTAAGGTTTGGCTTTTCCGGAAACTATAGAACATATTATAACGGGATGTTATGTATCAGCGCCGTCCGAGTATACATTTAGGCACAATCAGGTTTTAAAAATAATTCTCTAAAGTTTGGTAATTAAACAAAACTCGATTGATTGCCGTAATATAGTACCGTATTATAAATACGAACCAAATTCATTTTTAGAAAATGAATTTTATAAAATATGCTATGATAAAAGTATCCTAACAGACAGAACAATTAGTCATAATAGACCCGATTTTGTTTTACATGTCAAAATTTAAAAATAAAACTTATATCATTGATGTCGCTATTCCAAATTCCTGTAATATTCAAAAATCTGTTTCTGAAAAAATAAGAAAATAAAGATATTTAGGAAATGAGAAATTTTGCATTCTTAATAAGAATCTTGGCGATTAAAACGATTAATCTTAATTTAACCCAAAATTTGTGGAAAAGTGTGTGGAAGGATTTAGTTTTTCCTGTGGGGAAGATTTAACCCGGACATAAAGACAAATATAAAAGCAATAAAAAATGAAAATGGAGTTCTACAAATAAATTCAGTAGATGTAAAAACTACAAATAAATGAAATAGTATACATTCAAGATATGATTAGTCATAAATAACAAAAAGATCGCAAAAAACACATTTTTTAATAAAAATATATATCCAAGGAATACCTAAAAGTATATTCCAATTTTTCGATTTTGTAATAATAAAAAAATCAGGTTGTCCGTCAAGTGCCCAAATGTTAATATTTTTTTTTAAAGATTTTAGCGCTGCGAAAAAATTGGAAAATAGAAAAAAAAATAGGAAGTGTGAATTTCGAAAAAATTTATACATATATCTTACTTGTGGATTCTTTCATGAAGAATCACCTATCAAAGTTAGTTAAGTGTACCCCCGGATACTTTGTAATATATTACATTATTACAGTGAGTATATTTTTAAAATTACATTATTTTTAAAATTAAAATTACAACTCAAACGCTTTTATTCTGCAAATAAAAAGTAATTTTTAATTTTTTAAATTATGTTACTCAAGAAAGATAGTCAAGCCAAATTTAAAATAAATACCTGTTTATCATGAGTGTAATTATGGTAAACTCTTACCACACTTTTATTTTTATATTTCTTCAAAAAATTATATTGGGATAGTTAATATTCCGTTATTATTAATTTGTATAAAGCACACCCTGTGCGTTTGTTCTACGAAAATACCCTACCTCTATCTCACCGCGAACCAGTGCAGTGGCGCGCCGTAACTTTAATCGATATTCGGTGGTTTCCGTAAAATACCAAAAACAAAAGTAAAGAATTTTAGTATTGAATGAAGAAACAATTTTGTTAATATTTATTAAGAGAGGTTATAATAAATATTGTAATTTTTAAGAGTTTGAGTGAATTAAAAAAATAATTTTGAAAAAAAAAATTCTACCGTAGGTTTAAACATTTTTTTTAATGAAATTTTTCTTTTTGAAAATGTATTGCTATCTCGCCACATTCTCACGAAAACGGTTTTTACCTATAAAATAAAAATCAATTAAAATTATCAGCCTTATTCATGTGAAAATAAAATTACAAATTAAACACTTAAAACTGAAAAAAAATACCGCATTCACAAATAATATAATTTTTTTAAATTTATGTAATCTTTATGTCCACGTCTAAAATACAATTACTCGCCCCAACTTATCTATTTCTAAAAGGGCCCGCTGAAATTTTTCCTGAAACCATTCCCTTGAAATTAGTTTTTTCCTCGTAAATTCTTATTTTTCATGAAAAAAATGATTAAAAAATAAAAGATTTTTAATATTTTTTAAAAAAATACCACAAATACAAGTAAATTTTTTAAAAATTTATAGAATTTTTTTCAACAACATTAAAAATGTGGTTCCGGGCCCCATTAATTTTTTTCTGTTTCTAAAAGGGCCCACCCATTGACGTTTCCCTGTTTCCCGTGGCGGCGTCAGGTCAACCCGGCGCCGGCGCACTCCCCTCCACGGCGGCCAAGCCAGGGGCCGGGGCAGGGTCCAGGGTAGGGGCCTGGTATAAAAGCGGCGTCTGGTGACGCTACCCTCACTTCGAAGCCGTTCGGGAATCGAGACGCACAGCGTCACTCAGTGAAACCGCCGGTAGTGTCGCGTGCCGGACTTCCGTCGCCGCAACAGGTAGGATTCTCATACAACTTTTACTCTTTTAAGCCATTACTAAAATATTAATTATTTCTTTTTGAAACCTCCGAAGGCTATTTAATTTATTTTCTGTTAAAAAAAATTTTTTTTTTTCAAAATCAAGGTCTATAAAATATGAAAGCAAAGAAAATATGTATGCATTGTATTAAAAAAATCGGTCTTAAAAAATTAAAAACCTTATTATTTTTTAATAATTTTGAAATATTTCATAAATTATCTTTCGAATTAAAATATTTGTTTATAAGTTGCATTAAATTATTTTAAAGTGTAATATAATTTTCTTAAGTTTTGTAATTAACGTAATAAATTAGAAAACCCTTGATTAAATTGATACCTCTTTGTGTTTTATTTAATTGTTTTTAGCAAAAATTTTGTTTTTAAATATTAAATTTATTTTCGTGAATTAATATTCTTTGCCATTTAAATATTACTGGATTGGAATGTAATGCTTTGCACTACCCCGGAATACATGTGGTAAACGTTATTATTACCACTATCCTGTTATTAAGTGTATCTGCCGTATGATTAACCTTAGCTATTATTTAATTGAGTTAAATACCCCACCGAAAATATTTAAATAATCGTTGTATATAATATACCGCTGCCCTGGGCAATCTTAAAAAAATAAGTATTATTTTAGTAATCGTTTACATCCCATTTGCGAAAAATTTGTAAAAATGATTTCTCATTCCTTTCTGAATATAATTTATTTTAGATTGCAATTTCTTTAAAATAAATATTAATATTTATTGCAATACAATTGCGAATGATTTCATTTGCAAAATAACAACCTGTGATTTTAACCTCATGTGTACTTGATGGATTCTCCCAAGAACCCTGGGGACCGTGCTTCATGGAAACTTTAACCAATAAAACATCATTTTGGATGCTACTAGGAAATAAAACATAACATAGTAACACATTTCAGCCCCAAGTTAGCATTGTTGATTCCGGGTATTAAAAATGCATTTATGATTTAATTTAACTTCATTCAATTCACTCACTTATTTAAAAAATGCCTTTCATTATATTTTAAATAGTGTGAAAGATCGATAATTGATTAACTGCGATTTAATAATTGCAAAATTTTGTGAAAACTAATCAGGATTGCAAATTGTTGGAGAGATCAATAACTTATTCAGGAAATGCCTGACGTTTTAGATTTTAGCATTTTTTAAACTAAAAAAATTGATTTCAGACATTTATTATTTTATACTTAACTCTCGGGCAATGGAGGTATTGTTCAAAATATTCTAAGGATTTTATAATGATCTTTAAATTTATCTTAAAAACCGCAGTAGATATCGGTTATAATGCCGATTTCATCGATACAATTTTAAGTAAAAACAAAAACAAAAAATTCTTATTCACTAATCCTAACAATACGAACAGTAATGACAATCTTAATTACCAATGGCATCGATTTTATTTATAAATCATTTTTCTTCCTGCTGTGTAAAAATCTTCCTTCTCAAAATTAAGACCGGCATTATATACAAACAATAAAATTATAAATTGATAAGAACAAAAGACTTAGTAACCCAGGAATATATAAATTAGATTGTAGCTATTTTTCCGCATTATTTATTAGTAAAAGAACATGCAATGTCAACATTAGGATCAAAGAGCATCTTAGATGCTTAAATAGTCTGGTCAGTGGTTGAGTGGGCATAGCGCTTGGGTCCCACCCGAGCGTCGCGTGTTCGATTCCTCGGCTGGCTAAGTCCTCCATCACAACACAAGCAACATTTTCGGCTTTCTGTGGTGGTAGTAGGAGATTTTCAAACATTGTTGGGTTATTCGTAACCCGGGAATGTTTGTCTTTCTTTATAAAAATTAAAAATTAAAAATTATATGTAAAGGCTTTTCGGAATTCGCCAATCATCTTACTGATAAAGATCACACCTTCAATCAAAGAATTCGTTGCTAATATCTACTCAAAAGCGATCATGGCAACAGGTTTAATAATTTAGAAGTATTCGAAATTAAGAAAGCCGTTAAAATCAAAACCAAAATTCTTAATAACCAATTGAATGCGCCCAACAGCCCAGTTCCTGTATTAGGGATTTTCCCATAAACTCATAAAAACCCAATTATCCTTTAATAACCTGTTCATGTGATGTTTCGTCTCTTTAAATATAATATTAATTTATTTATTAATTTAAGTCCGTCATTATGTACCCTTCTCTCTGTTTCTCTATATTTTAATATGCACCAGATTTAAATGTCCGAGTTAAATTTTCCCCAAAAAAAAAAAAAAAAGGGAAAAAAGAAGGAAAAACTAAACCCTTTCACACACTTCCCCAAATGATCATCTAGTCAACCCACGCTATGCAATTGCACTATATAAGTATTATAAATACAAAACAATACAAGAACAACATGTCAACCTACTAGAGACCAAATGGGAATATAATTCACCGACTCCAGATATTTTCATATCAGAGGGTTCGGCTCTGTGGCATTTCTAATTGAACCTATAAATTCTACTGATCCCTCAATATAAATATTTAAAAAATCCTTTGTAATCCTACATGTATTTAAAATGACTGATTTTTGCATTTTTATATACAAATTCTTTGACAAATCTAATATGCTTAAATTTTGAATCAGATTCCTAGGTATTATGCCAGTGGCCGAAATAACAAATGGCAATATTTTTATAGTCCGAGAATGCCAAATTCTTTTAATCTCATTTCCTAAATCTGTGTATTTTCTTATTTTTTCAGAAATAGTTTTTTGAATATTACAGGAATTTGGAATAGCTACATCAATGATATAAGTTATTTTTTTAATTTTGTCATGTAAAACTATATCAGGTCTATTATGACTAATTGTTCTGTCTGTTAGTATAGTTTTATCATAATATATTTTATAAAATTCATTTTCTAAAAATGAATTTGGTTCATATTCATAATATGGTACTATATTACGGCAGTCAATCAAGTTATGTTTAATTACCAAACTTTGGTGAATTATTTTTAAAACCTGATTGTGCCTAAATGTATACTCGGAAGGTGCTAATATAGAACATCCCGATATAATATGTTCTATAGTTTCGGGAAAAGATTTACTTAAGATTGAAATTAAAATCTACTTAAGATTTTAATTTCATGTTTTCTCACTGTTCCTTTTTTCTGTGTCATGGTTTTATCTCTTTCTAGATGCATACACACAATGTATATTTTGTTTATTTTAATTTAATACTCTGGTGATGCTTGTGTTAAGCGAAACCGGACAATATTAACAAATTAAACATAATTTCGTGGTCGTAAACAAAGTTATTGTTTTATTTCATTAAATTTCCATTCAAATATTACCATTGAATTCTTCTTGTTTGCTTCGTGATTTTCGTTTATTATTTCTATTCCATTAATTATTAAAAAAAAAACTTATACTTTGCAGCATTGCGAACTATACTAAATCTGCAATAATATGCATACTAATCATTAAATTTAACTAAAAAAATCGCGGTAAATGGTTATGATACCGATTACATCGATACAATTTTAAGTAAAAACTAAATATTTCTTATTCGCTAATCTTATAATAAAAATATCAATCTTAGTTACCGATGGCGTCGTATTTTATTCATAAATCATTTTTTTTTCTACGGTGTAAAAAATCTTCACTCTGAATTAAGACCGTCATTTTAGTCACAAAAAATTTAATTAAGGAAAAATTTAATCCTTTTAAATATTAGATTGTAGTGATTTTTTAAAATTTGTATATTAGATTGAAGTGATTTTCCACATTCTTTATTGGTAGAACAACACGCAATGTCAACATTAGAGTCGAAGAGTATCATTGATATGATATTTAAATATTAAAGGCATTTTGGAATTCGTCCTCGCACCGGTGCTAATATTTTATACAAAAATAGCCATGGCAACATGTTTAATAATTTAGAAGCACTCTAGAAATAAAGAAAGCCGTTAAAATCAAAATCCAAATTCTTAATAATCAATTATATGTACGTGTCCAATAACCAAATACGCCTAGTCCCTGCATTAGAGATTTTTCCGCATAAATTTCCATTATCCTTTAATCACCTGTTCATGTGATGTTTTGTCTCTTTAGATATAATATAGTAAGCATTACGTACACTATTCAAATTACTGTATAACAATTTTATTTCATGCTTTATCACTGTTCCATTATTCTATGTTATGATTTGTCTCTTGCTACAGTATAAACACAATGTTCGCATAATGTATTTTTTAATAGTTTAATTTTATACCCTGATGATGTTTGTATTAAGGGAAACCGGTCGTTATTAATAAATCAAAGAAAATATCGTGATCGTAAACAAAACTATTGTTTTATTTCGTCAGTAATAATAATTCAATTTAATCTTTGTTTTCGTGAAAAATCACCTAAAGGCTGTTAAATTTATCATTCATAATATTATATTACCATTAAATACTTCTTGTTTGCTTTGTGATTATTGATTACTATTTCTATCCATTAATTATTCCTCCGCATACTGTACAACTGTACTTATACCAAAGAATAATTCAGTCGTCAATAGGTGCATAACTAAATACCTACATTTAAATGCACAAATTGGATATTTTTTTCATAAAGAATCAACTTACATAGTCGATACTTTACAGATTACTAGATTTCTTTTCAAATTCGTTCAAGAAAGAAAAAAAAAAATCCCGGTTTCAGAATCTCCTTCTACCATTCAATATAAATGGAATATGTTTCTTGCGCAATAACGGAGGACTTAGCCAACCGCATAAATAAACTCATGGCGGGAACTCCATGCCTTCGTGAAGTCAGTCATTTGATCGTTTATTAAATAATCAAAAATATGTTTTTTTGAATACTACCTATGCATACATACCTTGATTGTATTCTGCTAACCTAAGTAGAAATTACAAGAAAGACCATATTATTTTTAAACTGATGATGTAAGACAGATGACTTCCATTTAGTAAACCTGATATTCAATTGCTCGAGACTAAACACCACCAAAATTTGGCCATAGCTATCACACCAAAAACTTATTTTAATAGGTGAAGGGTTTATTTTGTGGTTTCGTGTTCATTTTCTTCGTGTCTTCATGAGATTATTCTGCAAGATCTATACCCCCTTTTTTTAGTATTCCACCACTAGTGCAAATAGATATTGGATCCAACTTTTTGACCTCGTGGAAGAGAAATGATAAATTTATAAATCTTAATTTCATGTCAGAAGTGGGTATGTGTTGATTAGATCAATAACTCGAATTTCAAATAAGAGATGGTAAGAACACTCTTGCTATAGTGGCCTCATTTCGACGAGAATTTCGTAGAAAAATCTAAAATCGTTTGATCTTATAACATCCAAAAACTCGATAAGGAAAGCAATTTATGGTAATCTTCTCGGCAGGTTGGTTTACCTTTGGCCTAAGCTTAGAAGACTTAAGTACGTCTTAAAGCATCGGTGAACTGGATCTCTTGTAAGAAGCTATATTAAAAAAAAACGAGTGTGTTTTAGACCACATGACTGAAGTAAAACTTCACTAACTTATATCTCTCCCTCAACTTCCGTTCGCCTCGCCCGATCACACTTTTCGTAACGTTCTCATCACGCATTCACCAGCTTACTCCCCAAGTCAAGCGTGCGTAAAGAAGTTTTACTTAATATGTATAATATGTATATATTTTAATCAATTAATTATAATTACAAGCGCAGACCGAAAAAATGCACAAATTTTTCATGAGAAGAATATATTTTGAGAGGAAAGAAAATAATTTTATTCGGCTTAAAAAACCCAAAAAAGCGAGTATGCTGAAATAGATCGTTATAAAGTTAAAATAAAATAATGTAAGAGCAATTATTATTTTACGTCGTGATATCCCAGCTCCGAAATACAGAAAAATGGATATTTTGTTTTTCATGATTTGGATTAAAAAACCTTTACCTCACTGTCTCATTTTTGTCCATATCTGTTGTCTAATTCGCTACACACTCCGCTCAAGGGAGGCCCCGACTACGACCCCCGATCGGCGGTGCGGTTAATAATGAAAGAAAACTGCGATTCTTTTTTCTGTTTCTGTTCTGTTTCGGAACATTTATTTTTGGGCAAGCACAACACAACGGGAAGTGGAGTTCAAACACATGGAAAACTTATTCATTAATAATATGACGTCAATAATGTATAATATAAATGTAATAGAAATAAAAGAACAGAAGATATTCTAAATAAATGAAACAATTTAACTTTGTTTGAACCACTTTTATATTTGAGTAAATCTGACCGGTTTCAGAACGACCATTCCTTCTTCAGGAGATATTCTGTTTAATGCTTTGGTGAGAGATCACCATTAGATTCGAAATGGATTTGATAATTTAATGAAATAAACCCTACGTTTTAAACCAATAGCTTATTTTATTTTCTTCATCCATTAGTTTCCCTTGACCTCAGCTTCATCAAACTAAACAAAAATAAATGTAGATTGGGCACAAACTGTCTTACATATTATTATGTATGTAAATAGGAAGACAGACTAAAAAATAGGGCAATGGAATATGTTTCATAATTACAGATTGGGATAACATATTTGCACAAAAGAAAGAGATAGGACACCAAAGAGTTAGTTGGAATTTTTGAGGATTTAAATAGAACACACCTAATCCTTAAGTAGGACTAAGGACAAATTGTGTTGATTATTTAAAATATAAGTTTCAGTATTAGCGGATTTCTTTATTACAAAACTTGTAAATTATGTAATCTAATGCCAAAGCCATTTACGCGGAGAATATTAGCACCTGCGCTATGATTAAAGGTAGGTATGATCTTTTTCAAGTAGATGGTTGGCGAATTTCGTAAAATCGTGGTGAATAAATTTAAATGGATTAGTGGTTTAAAACAAAGTGCTTGTTCCATTTAATAACATTAAGTCTAACCACAAAGTGATTGCTTTCCACGAAAACAAGGGTTTGAGAATGTTTATTTATTTATTTATTGGTACATCTATTTAATATTCGTTCACATGATGTATTTTTTTACTTCACCTGTCTCGCAAGGGATATCCTGTGTTGAGACAAGCAAGTTTACAAGTGTATTTATTTTGGTAATGATAACAATAATGAATTATTGAAATGGCAAGTTATTGGAAATACAGAAATACGCTTGAAAATACATTAAGGTAAGACTTCGGTGAGTTTATTTAGTAGCGATATTAAATTGAATTAAACATCGGGCAAGCTACTACAAAAATTAGGCCCAACGTTTTTTAAGTTTCTTTATCCAATATGTTTTTCTTGTTTTGGGCTGGTATAAGAATTCTTTGGATTTATGTCGTGTGTTTCGTGTGTTTTGAGTATTTTCGTAATTTATGGTCATTTTTTTAAAGAAGTTTGACGTTAATTTGACGAACTTATAGTCTTGAAATAATTTGAAATCTTAGGTGCTTGTTATTAAAGAAATTTGGAGATAACTTTAAGGATTAATTTTTGCATCTTGCATGTTTAATCTTTGGAAGAAATTTATTCTTCCACCGGCTCTAGATAGTTGTATCTTATAAAAAGAAACATCTGCTGTTTTTATTTTGAAATATTCACAAACATAACAAGACAACTCAAGTATTTAAAAATATTTGAATCACCTGACTGGATGATTTCTCGCAGTGCTGAAAATGGCAATATTTTATCATCATGAATTTTCGTTCGTAAAACGTAAGTACCAACTTGCGTTGCTCCATCCACACCACAGGTTAAGAGACCCATTAGCATTATGCATAATATATTATATGTATATTGAATGCATATTAAAACCGATGTTTAATATGCATGCAAATATTTTGCTTACATTACCACGAGCCATCAATTTATTAATAGAAAACACAATGTTGTGGGAAACTTCGCAGATCCCCAATTAGGTCAGAAGGTACTAATTATTGGCGGTTTTAGTTAGGTGACTTAATATTCTAAACTGCAAACACTGTGACAGTGTTAATGTGATATTCTCGAATTGGATGAATTTTATGAGGGTGAATAACGGAATTAAACCAAGGAAGAAGAAAGAATAGGGGAAGAGGAAAGAGAAGATTGATAATAATAATATTAGCAAAATAGTAAGAGATAGGTGAAGATGTACGAGAGCTCGAATTTAGGGAAATACGAAAAGTATCTTATAATATCGACTGGAATGAATCCATGACTTTTAAGCCCAACCATGGACAATATCTCGGTAGTGATATGGTAAAGGATTGTATCTGCTATTGACACAAGTTACATGAGAGTGAAATACAAAGTTTTGATATCGATTAGACACTTAGGCAGGGTTTTATTAAAATTATTTTGAATATTCTTATTTGAAAAGTTGCGCATTTTATAACCCGACACAACCTTGATATTATTTTTTTCATTAATATTGAGCCTTTTTGAAGTGAAAACTTCTTTAGCACCGTTGCGATTTGAAAATCGATGAAAAGAAAAATAGCGACACTGAATTGAGACAAACACATACATTTGTAGGCTTTAGCCTGCGAGAGAATGAGATAGTATAATCGGTTTCCCCTTTGTTCGGTGCTTCATAGCCTCCCCCCTCTTATCTTTTTTTAATTTTCTGAAGGTTTCATTTCTACCGCTTGTGAATTGAACGCTCTGTTTGTTAACTATCTAAATCTATCTGCTACGTAAATTTGTTCATTTACCACATCATGCCATATCCCATTCTAACTATAGTTTGCATCTCCTAATACAACGTTTACATAGTCTTGGTAACAAATACTTTAACAATATGGATGAATTTGACAACAATTTTAACTTTTTCAACTCTTTCTTTCCATTTCCGCCCATTTTTTATAAACAATGTTGATTTGGAGGATATTGGCAGATTATCTATTTTTTCTTAATTACCACTCTAAATCAACAAATTCTACAGGAATTGATAGTTTATCGAGGTATACATAAAAAAAATTGTTTTAACTCCATAGCAATATTTTTTAAAACATCCCTAAAAGACATTTTTCAAAACATTTTAAAGTTTTCACTATAATATCAATTCACAAATCGGGTGAAACGCACATATTAGACAATTGCAGACCTGTCTTCTTTGTTTCAAACCTCAAAAATATTTGAAAGTGTATCAAAAATAGGGTAATAGGTAATAAGTAATTATATACCTAGAACAAAAAAAAATCTGTCCCAAATTCAAAATTGTTTCGGATGTAAACTAAGCCCTGAAGACGTAATAATCGATCTGACAAAAAAATTAAACACATCTGTAGATCAAAATAAAAAAGTCTAGTGGTTTTTTGACTTAAGAAAAGCTTATGAAACGTTAAATCACATTGTACTCATAAAAAAGTAATAAAATAGGTTTAAAAAAAGATGTACTAAAAATTCTGACTACCTCAAAGACAGAAAACAAAACATGAAAATTGGGAATTTTTATAGTACAGAAACAGTGATAAAAATGGAAAACTACAAGGAACGTGCTTGGCCGAATCGTGTTTCTAATATAGTAAATGATTTATGTAAATTCTTAATCCCTTGTAAAGTAATTTACGCCGATGATACATAATAGTAAATGGAAAATCCTTGCTTGAAACTTTTTTAAAGGCATATGGCATATGTCTCACCATGGCTAAATTGTAATAAACTTTTCTTAATTCATATTAAAACATTTTAATTAAAATGAAGACAATATTAGCAAAACTCAATAGAAAATCCGAAAAAAGAAAAATCAGAAAAAGATACAGTTACATCAAGAACAAACCCAAAAAAAATATCTTGGCATACTAAAATAGCCAATAATCAATATGCACAGAGAAAATGAAGATAGTATTGGTAATTCTTAGTCGAAGTTGGTAGTTCTTAGTCGAATACAGTTAAATATGACCAAATCGGATAGGGATACATTAGCTCAGTTGGTACTGGGTTCTTGTCGTAGATGTGACCGTATCTATTTCTGATTTTTCTGTTTTCAGATTTCCGAATAGTTTCGCTAATATTGTTATTAAAATATTATAAATTGAGGTTTACTCTTCAAGTTAAAAAAAAAAAAAAAAAATGAAACATTTTACATAACTTTTTATAAAAACCATAAAAATAAAACCCCCTAATAAACTTAAAATTAAAGTACATAATGCTCACTGTAATCAAGCAAATTTCTTGTTTTGAACATGAAAAGATCAAATTGGATACAAAAAATATTAACGTTTCTAAATTTCTGTCTCTGCATATTTCTAGATATCTTTCGTACATATTTTACAGACTTGGAAGTACTCAATATTGACAAATTGAAAATGATTTATTTTTCCCTTGTGCAATCTTCAATCATGCATAATAGGATGGGGTGGTGCGCGTGATGCATTTATAAAACCTTTACAAATAACTCAATCATATTCTTAAAGTTACGTACAATGCAAATCAAAGTATCGTAACAATTCAGTTTCCGTAAACTATTTGTACTGCAAACTATGAAATATATAAACAAAAACCAACTGAAAAAAAAACAGAATCAACATTAAAAATATTAATGTATTTTTACCCCCCAAACGAATACCAAGCAAATGCATACACAGCAATTTCATTGGACATCGTACTTTCAATCATTTACAGAGAAAAAATCAACTAAATTACATAAAAACCTAAAAGAGTTAAAATTATGGGTTAACAATACAGATGTTGAAACATTATTTATTTAAATCGGGTTATGTTTTTCACAAACTGTAACACGTTTTGTAAAAACTGTTTAGATAAATTTTAATTACGAGGTTACTGTTTTTGCTTTATTCGCTCACTCTTTGTTTCTTTGTAGGCATAAAAATAAAATTTACATAATTTTATTACCCACGCACAGGCTGCCCCTTAGTGAGTTCCCATTACATATATCGTTTCATCGTAAATATAAATATATACATATATTTATATTTATGTATCAAATGTAAAAATTGGGAAAAATAAAGGAAAAATTTAAGATTTTCAGGTGTCATTAAGTAACTAACATCTTTTAATAATTCGCAAAAATTATAACTGCAGTTCTATACTGTTACCACATTATTGATGGAAAAAACTTAAAAATTAGCACTTGCATCTGTAACCCCTTGCCACATCACTACCGAACTCCACACAATATTTGAACAGAACATTTAAAAGATTAGTGTTTTTAACTTTATTAATAGCAAGATCTGTGAAGTTCATATAAATAGAAATTAATGTTAAAACGATTCCGCATGATAATAACAGATTAAATAATGATAAAACTTTTTTTTATCAAAATTAACCCTCGTCGCTGAAGACTTTTTTTTTTTGTTTTTTCAATTTATTCTTTGGACATTTTTTTATAAAATCGGCGCCCTTGAGGTGATTTTTCAATTCTGGAAAATGAGGTGATGCTCTAAGCAAATCATCCAAACGTCATTATTGTTATTATTATAGTCAGGTACGCTTCACACGTGTCGTAATGTTATATTATCGTGACAACAAACCCATGGATCCGAATGGTTTTAAGGATGAATTGTTTCATGGAATTTGAACAATTCATAAAATTCCTATGTTAATTATGAAGTTCCGTGAAATTCTCATTCACTTTTTGTTATAATCCAAGTAGTTTCAATTTGGAAGGCGGGAGTGGGTACCGCAGCCCCGGGAACCTTTATTGGATAACCATTGAACCAACACCTCCGCCACAGATCACCCTAAGTGGTTCGCTACGTTTAGTGATTTAGCTGGGGTGCACGGGTTCATGGGGTGAGTTTTGTCTAGGTCTTAGCAACGGATGATCAAAACACACAGAACCTCAGATCCCTACCCACTCCTTAAACCTTTTTTCTTCCCAGAACTCTCCTCTTCTTCCTTTCTTAAAAAAAACCCTATGAGAGAGCATTCCCAAAAATAGGCCGCGAAGGATATTATTTTCCTCAGGGTCTCCTGTGTGGAGCTCATATAAAAAAGTTTGAAACAACCGGTCCATGTTTATATTATATTTGGTGACCCGACTTTTGATCCGGCGACATTTGGTCCGGCGACAATTGATCCGGCCGACATTTGATCCGGCCGACATTTGATCCGGCCGACATTTGATCCGGCGGACAGTTGATCCGGCGACAATTGGTCCGGCCTGATCCTTTAGAAGATTTTTTCTTCAAGTAAGTATGTAAAGAGGATATACGGCCGTACAACCAAAGTCGATGTACTTATATCTGAAGGCATCTTGAGTGAAAATCCGCTGTAAAAATATTTTTACTAATAATAATTTCGACTCTCCGAAGAAGCATGCGGCAATACAAAATACGACATACTTATACGAACAGACATTTTAGCAATATACCGTAAAAGATTCCTACTTGCGTATAACTTTTTTATCTGAAAATTGCACTAGAGTCCCAACTGCTCTCAACCGTCTCGAGCCAGTGAGTGCCGATGGCATCCCCAATTTTGGTATGGTGTGATACTGAGGGTAGTGGGGAGGGGAAGGAGATGTGGAAAACGTACCTGGCTATTCAGATCTCAGATCTAGTCACATCATTTCAAGTAATCCGACTAAACCTGCATACACTGTACACCAGCGAACAAATTACAAAAATCATATGATATAATTTTTTTAATATTTTTATTAATTTGTATTTCCATCGTGAATTCATAAAAATTCAAATCAATCGGAATATTATTAAGACGGCCATCCTTGTGCGAAGTAAAGGGAGGCTTACATTCAAAGTCACGATCTGTCGAGCAATTTACCCCATCAATGTAATTCGAAATTTAAATTAGAATAAAACTTTTTCGCGGTTCGAATAATTATTAATCTCCCAGATAAGATATTCCGCCAGCATTCAAAGACATTCAAAATTATTATTAGACACTGAATAAAAGACGTCGAAATGTCTTTTTTAATCTTTTTTAAAATTTCACACTGTAGAATCGCGATTTGTCTTTGCGATATTACGGCGTGTTGCGCTACCTCCTTCTTTTGTGAAAAAAAGTGAAAACTTCTTTAGCACTGTTGTGGTTTGCGAAAAAATAGCGTCACTAAAAAGAGACAAACACGTACATCTACAGGATTTAGCCTGCAAGACAATGAGATAATATAATCGGTCTTCTATTTGTGCGGTGCTTCGTAGCCTTCCCTCCCTTTTTTATGGGTTAAGTTAACCTTCGAAAATTATGTTGAACATTAGGTATAATGTTTATAAAAGTTTATGTATGGCTTCATCGCCTTTCGTATTCTTAATCTTGTGGTGTAATAATTTTTTTTTATGTGAATACTTCACAAGAGTCTTAGCTGCTCCCGTCTGGAGCCAGAGAGACAACGGCATCCCCAATTAGGGTATGTTGTGCGGCTGAAGGTAGCAGGGAGGGGAAGGAGAAAGGGGAGAGGAAGGTGGAGTAGTACCTGGCTATTCAGATTTGGTTACCAAACACGGCTTTTAATTCTGAATTGATAAAAATCAGGTAGTTAAAACCTTCCCGCGCCGAAGCGGGTATTTTTATATATATATTTTTAAATGAATACATCACAGCACATACAGCTGCTCCAGTCTGGAGCCAGTGAGTCTGTTGCATCCCCAATCGGGGTATGTTGTCAGGTTGTAGGTATTGGGGAAGGGAAGGAGATGGGGAAGAGGAAGGTAGGGCTGTTCAGATCTGGTCACCAAACATGGCTAAAACAATTTCAAGCAACGTTTCAATTCTGAATGTTGGTCTTACATAAGGGCGATTCTGAGAGAATCTTCCACTCTGGAACGTTCCGCAAATGTACTCTGTATTATTTTTAATTAATAATTGTGAAATAACACAAAATAATCAAATAAAAATTATTTGATTCATTTGTGTTGTTATTCGATCCCTCTACCTTCGGATTGCGAGTCAAGAGCCTTACCCCTGAACTACAGAGGCCGCCAAGTACATATGGTCATAACGCACTGTAACGATTCAAACCAATGCATTTAGAATAATTACGCTTTAATTAACATGTATAGAATAATTTCGAAAGGCAAGCGACATCTGCTAGGAAATCAAAGATTTCCCTAGATTTTGATTTCTCGAATATTGTTATTATTATTGAAGTTACAAAACTGGGCTACATATTGTATTAAGGCTCACTTCCGAAAACGAATTGCGATCAGGAATGTAGGAGATATTTGTAATTTTATTTTCGATGAATTCATAAATTTTGAAAATAAATCGGTGGAGACCAATTTGTAAGTAAGTCAATACCCAGTAGCATACGCGGTCTACTAACTCTTCTAGAGTATGGGATCAAAGTAACATGCGTAGGTATATTGATAATGCAAATTTATGGAGTTGGGAGCAACTTACTAGTTGAACCTCTGGGAATCTTGCGTTTTGGAAACTTCATAATTTATTCGAACGGAACGTTCCGGGCATGTCTCGGCTTAATCATATTGCTGATGTGGTGAGGTTATTAGTTTACATTTTGCTCTGAAAATTAGGTTCATGCTGCTTATCAACTTCAACCGAAAAATGTTATTTTTCATATATTTTTTTTATTTTATTAATCAACGAATTATTCGCGGTGCTTCTCTCAACATCAACAATAATGAAATATTTCATAATAATATGCATTTTACCCATTTGAATAACTGAATATATGTATAAGAAATTTGAAGCGTGAATTATTGGTAGAAGAAGTCGGGAACGCCCTAGGAAGACATGGCACGTGAAAGTGATGCTATTAATACTTGTAGTCGGTTAGACAAGGTTCAAAATAACAGTGTCAGAGGTTTTAGATTGAAATAGGTTTACGGTATGAGATTTTATGATTTTTACAGACTTGTTACATATTGTTAACAGTTAGTATCGGTACATACTACCAACGAAACGGAATTTATACAACAAAGAGTAATTTAAGACAAATAAGTAGTTTAATGAATATAAATGAAGCATGGAGTCTACGCAGAGACGTAGTTATTTGGCGGTCTATTGATTTACGAATATATATTGTAACGGTATTCTCCGAAAATAATTGTCTCCGGAAATTAGCTCGAAATAATTAAATGAATTTTTTTTTTTTTACATGAGCTCCACACAGGAGGCCCTGAGGAAAATAATTTCCCTCAGGGCCTATGTCATATTTGAGGATGCTGTGTGGAGGGTTTTTTTTAAGGAAATGAAGGAGAGGAGAGTTCTGGGAAGGAAAAGGGTTTAAGGGGTGGGTAGGAATCTGGGGTTCAGTATGTCCTGGTCATCCGCCTCCAAGACCTAGACAAACCTCACCCCATGAACCCGGGCACCCCTGCTAAATCACCAAACGTAGCGAACCACTTGGGGTGACCTATGGCAGAGGTGTTGGTTATCCAATAAAGGTTCCCGGGGCGGCGGTACCCATTCCCGCCTCCCAAATTAAATGCAGTTTCATACTTTACCACCGTACTTTCTCCATTCCGCCTTCTTTCCAATTTGGGTGGCTTCAATTGGGACAAGGGAGATGAATTTAATTATAGAGACATCTTAAAATGCATTGAGTTTAATGAGATTTGGCCAATTTTAATATCAAATCTTATATGTACTTAGATTTACTAAAGTTTATCTTTATTTGTTGTTATATGGTTCGGGGTTGCATCTCCATTGTTAACATTGTCGTGTTAATTAAACGCTCATATCACACTGCTACTACCTTGGTGTCTCTGCTTGGGTCTTAAGACCAAAGTCCACGATGGTAGCTTTTGCAGGTCAGAAGCTCAGGCCCTCCTAACCGAGTCTCCTATCAAGTCTCCTGTCTGCACCTTCGTACTTTGGACACTGGCTGCGCGTGTCACAGCACTTTATTCGTCTCAGGCCCAGCTTTACGTCGCCGAGTGGAGAAACTCATAACTTGCGAATATAAAGGGAACGCGCCCTTGGTGATCCACAACTACTCCTATATCGATCTCCTCTCTATCGTGTCGTGCCCTGTCACCTCGTAGGATCAGTGGCTCTACTCCGCACTTCTCTCTTTTTTCTTGTTGTACTTACGACCCATGTCCATCAACACTACACTTTATTTGTCTTTGAATGCACAAAGCAAGAGATGCTCTTTCATAATATTAAATTATTTATTCAAATTTACTTCACGTGATGAAATTTGTTTATTTACAAAAAACGTTGAATAATAAAAACATTACCTCTATTCTTACGAATTTTACAAAGTTACAAATTCGAAAAATACTGGTTGTATTTAAGTTTACGAAAATTGAAAAATTGAATTGACAGAAGATCATTTTTGTCAGAGAATATTTTATTTTTATTCGAGGATTATTTTCTGAGCAATTCTGGCAAAATTGGTATAAGTACTTAATCTTTAATCTCTAATATTTTGGTTCATTTTACACCAACGTAAAATTTACTAAGCACGATGTAAATGCTATAAATATACGTTTTTCTTCCTTTTTCTATTGCTAGTTCCTTGCCTCACTCCCACAAGGATTGAAATCAGAACAAATGGAGATTGCTAGCGAAATTAAATAAGTTAATTTTTATAAACAAATCCAAACTTTTAACTTACGTCTCTCAAAATACATCGTAAGATTCGAACTATTTAGTTTCCTACTTAGTCATACCAATTTGCCTAAAGATAAATAGTTATATCACAGCAGAGGATGAAAACAATTTCTCCATTGCTGTTTATACTCGTACTATCGTATGGGAGCGATTCGGTGAATCTACGAACCACTGATTTAGTGATTCACAGAAATATTTATTATGCAAACACTTAGGAGAAGCGGTTGCGAATCCTTTTCCATACAAAATTATTCCATTATTTCAATGAAACATTGTGATAGGCATTTAGGATAAAGCTATTTCCGTAAAGGTAAAGATCTCAAAAGTTTAAATAATTGTCAGTTAAGAGATTAACTTTCATATTTCATACTTTATTTTTAATTTTAATGTGAAGATTGAACAAAAACTAATATGGTGTTTTGGACTATTATGAACTAAGGCGACGAGTTTTCTGGATTTGGCACTACCCCCATAATAGTCTACATAACGGTAACAATGACGCAGGTACGCAAGGCGCTAGAACCCGTACTTTGAGTTCACGTGACGGGACCCACCACGGGGGTTAATAATAATTGTCTGTCGGCTGACATTTTCCTCGCGCGTCACTGCAACGTGATGTGGTTACCCTTTAGGCTCTGCCGTTAATGTAACTAGGTTATTTTATGAGATGTTGTTCTCCCAGGTATCTCAAAGCTTGCATAAAACAATTTAGATTTTTTTACATTAGCTCCACGCAGGAGGCCTTCAGGAAAATAATTCCTCTCGGGGAGTACCTCGTTATTGGAAATGCTGTAAGTAGGGTCTTTTTAAGAAAGGAAGTAGAGGAATTTTTGGGAAGGAAAAGGGTATGAGGGTAGGGTAGGAATCTATGGGTCAGTGTATCCAGGCCGTTTAAATGCATCCCTACCACTGTGGTGGGAGATATGTCCTATAGAGATAGGTCTCGAGATAGTCCTAGTAAGTCATCAAACATAGCGAATCGTATGGTTTGATAAATGAATACGGCGGTACCCATACCCACTTCCTAAATTGAATAAAGATTAAAATCACAATTACATTATTTTTCAATTTCAACGATACTTTTGGCATTTTATACTCTCTCGTACATGGGACATTCAAGTATTTGCAAATAATTATTTCTTCATCCCGTGTGGTCCTCGCCTGTCACCGCAACGTAATGTTGTTAACCTCCGGGCTGGGCAGATAATGCATCGAAGTATTTTTTTGCAATATAATCCCTTAAGGTACTTAAACAGCCAGTTAATATAATAACTTAAGTGCTTGTGGCCAGTAAGGAATATGGTAGAATATTCTGAATAATTAAAACGGTCCCCAAAAATTCCTCTACTTCCTTTTTTAATTATTCGAATTTCGTTAAGTAATATAAATGGAAACCGATTTCCATACATATTTTCTATGTTTCCTATTCAATATAAATCGGCTGCTATCAAAAATCATTATAAAAATCATAGAACTTTTACGGACAAAGTTTGTACGTATACTCTGCCGTTATAAGTAAAAATAAAATTTTCAATGATGTTCTTTTTATCGTAATAGGTTGATGACATGAAATATCTCGTATATCAGAATGTGACCATTGATAATATCCAGCCGTCTGTTTGTTTACGACGGCTTTGTGGCCTTGAAAATTGAGCTCATAATCAAAGCGGCCAATGCGCGCACTTAGACCGTTGTTCACAACACCTCGGTTAGGGAAACAATGAAATTAATAGTTTGTAATATTAAAAAAAAGGATGACCAGATGTTAAAAAATCACAGGAGAATACTACCCCGTGTAAAATTTTCCTTATTTTTTACTTTGTCTTCCGGCGGATTTATTAAAAGGTTGTTTTATCTGTCTAAAATACAGCTTAACAGCACATAATTTTATCATTCATAGAACTTTTAGGGACAAGGTTTGTACGTATACTCTGCCGTTATAAGCAAAAGGTAGCCTAAATTTTCAATGATGTTTTTTCATCATAATAGATTGATGATATGAAAGATCTCGTATATCAGTATGTTACCTTTGATAATATCCAGCTGCCTTTTTGTTTATGACGGCCTTAGTGGTCATAGAGTTAAGATAAAAAAATGTTGTTATATTTATTAAAACTTATTACAAATATAATACTAGGCTTGCACTAATCTCCCACATCCCGGAAAAAAAATTATTATTACTGATTTTGTGAAAATCATAAAAAAAGACTGAATATAAAACATACTCCTTTATATTTTTAACCCCTCAAGCCTCGTCCATGCTTTGTCAGAGGATCAACATATTTTCGCTTTACAATAAAATCCAAATAAATGTAATATTTCTTAACGTATCCAAAAACCAAAAACTGTTTTTTGAAAGGTGATAAATTACGCTTTCAAATTTTGTAATTCAAAATCAACATACGTATAATTTATTTATTTTAAGCTTTAAAAAGGGCTCTCCTTCCACCTTTTCTAATTCACCTCACTTGTTTGTGGTTCCATGTAAAAATAATTAATAAAAAAATCCTAAAGTTCGAATTTTTTTTTCAAATTGCGATCCGAAACTTTGGTTTAGTGATGGCGTAAATTTTACTTCTTTTGTCATTATTTTTTTAATTTGAATATAAAGCGTGATATTTTCTCTATCGAACACCGTTTAGATCATATTCCTCACTAAGATAGTAAAGGAGACAAAACGATTTCTATGTTTATAAGAGTTGTTTCGAAAAGCGAATAAATTAGCCTGACGGGTTAACATTGACCTAAACTTAATAAAGTAAATTTAATATGCTTTAGATATATTGAAGCTTTTCGTACCATTTCCATTGAGCAGAATTAAAATAAAATACGTAATTACTCTAACTAACTAACCATCACGCCGTTTCCCCGCAGGGGTAGGCAGAGAGGACGGACCGCCAAACAACTCGGTCTTGGCACACACTCTTTGCCTCACTCACATTCATACATCGTCTCATACATACTCTTCTATTATTCTGATTTTTGACATGGCCCGTCTCAAGTATCTGGTTCACTTGATCGTGCCATGTCTTCCTCGGGCGTTCCCGACTTCTTCTACCATTCACATTTGCATCATATATTCTTTTTACACTACTTTCTTCGCTCATTCGCTCTACGTGCCCAAACCATCTGAGGGTCCCTTTCTTAATTTTGCTCATTATACTTACATCAGCCTTACATTCTTTGCGGATATCCACATTTAACACGATCATACATGGTTTTACCACACATACGTCTCAGGGATCTCATTTCAACAGCATTCAGTTTACTTTCATCCTTCCTCTGCCAGTTCCATGCCTCACTGCCATACATCAGGGTAGGTACCAGGAATCCATTGTGGACTGCTAGCTTCGCTTTTTTTGACAGTTTTTTATTAGCGCCAACGGCATTCAGTCCTCCATTAATGGATTTACCGGCATTTACCCTTCTTTCAATATCTCTATCAGCCTTCCCATCTCTCGTAAACATACTACCCAGATAAACAAACTCATCCACCTGCTCCAAGTATTCATCATTCACAACTATGTCGCACACTGTTTTCGTACTCTCTCTTTCAAACACCATGACTTTAGATTTACTTACATTCATCATTAACTCATTCTTCATATAAAATATACGGGAATACTACTAAAAAAATTACATTTTTCACATGGAATATGTGTGAAGGCGTATTAGACACAACGTTATAAAATTTTATGGGTTAAATTATCTGTAACAGTTTCTATTGATTAACTTTTTTTTCTTTCTTGTAAAATTAATTATAATGCAAATTGATTGAGGTTGTATTATTTCAAAAATAGTTATACAATAATGCTCGTCTCTAGAGTAATTGTGGAAATCTTTTTTGGTTTGATAAAAAAAAAATTATTCACTTGGATTGAATTTTCGAGAATTAATCGAAATATTTTACCGAATAACTCCCGAGGTTTACCCTTATTTTTTTAGGAAAAAGCTGCTAAATAAAATTTTAATCGTCTGAAGCGGCCAGTTTTAAAACTGGATGAAAGCGTTTTTTTATCTACCGGAACCGCAGAAACAATGCCGGTGGTAGCGGCATATTTTCATATTATTTTAATATCAACAAGGCTCCAATTTTTCAATGCCAACAACTGGCTTTGTTATCCCGTCGATTCAACAGGCTGAACATATTGTGAACCTGGCTAAACCTGAACTTTTAACGGCTTATTGTTTGAACGATTGAAATAATTAAGGCTTTCAAAACACTGGTTTTCATTTTTATTGTTGTTTTGAGCCCCGGAATTACACGAAAAACTTGAAACAGGAAATAGACTGTTAATAAGTAAATTTTATTGTTTATTTTTAGTAAAATGCAAAAGCTTTGAAATAATGATTTTTTTTATTTCTTTACATCAAATAATTTATTTCGTTATTCTTCGACCTGAAGAAATAAATAATAAATGGATACATTAAATACAGTATTTTAGTGGAAAACTCCACTTCAAGGACGTTTAATAATTAATTAGTCAAGTAAACTTTAAACAAGCAAACATTTTATCTCTCTTGTTCTACCACCCATAACCTTGAACTCACTAGTTAATTACAGCTAATTACTCTACGATAGAGACGTAGCAAGGTACTTACTTAAACAACAGATTTTCCTCTCTGAAGATTGATCAAAATGTTGTTTAAAAGATTTTAAGATTTCTAAAAGCTAAAAATGTTTCTTATAACTTATTAAGTTCCTAACGTTAATGCAAAAAAAAACCTAACTCATATATGTGAACGAAACAACCCACGGTTTGGATATTTTTGAAATTTTGCCCCTCATGATGAAACAAAGTTATGCGAGTTTCTTGTTTTTTTGCGTATTATTATAATATGATTATGGTACAATTTCACCTTGATGGGCGGTTCGATAAATATGTAACTAAAAAAATAGTTTGTCCGTGTAAAATGTTTCCAAATTTTAACAGTCCTTTTTTGAGTTAATGATTAATAGAGAATACAGAATAGATTATGCATTTTATGGTTGTCCCGC
Organism: Limnephilus marmoratus; assembly: GCA_917880885.1. Taxonomy (NCBI): domain Eukaryota; kingdom Metazoa; phylum Arthropoda; class Insecta; order Trichoptera; family Limnephilidae; genus Limnephilus; species Limnephilus marmoratus. The sequence goes on along the minus strand of OU862920.1, from coordinate 35,664,489 downwards.
ACTAACTAAATGTACTCTTTTCAATTAAGCTTTCTTCCATTCATTTAGCATTACACCTCTTCTAACATCTAAACTCCAATTTTCCAAGTCATTTTGTATACCCAAATAAATATTGTTACATCAGCTTATCTTCTCTTTATCCCCGTGTTAAACCGTTGGCCAAGACACTCTTGAAAAAAACCAGTCTTATTGAAAAAAATAAAAACAAATAAGATATATTAAACCTTTAGCCTCCCAAAAACTGGGCGTACTATACATGGCCCGCAGATACTTTAATAGTACACAACTGCTAACCCTGTACAAATCACAAGTGTGTCCCATGGTTGAATTTGGCAGCCACCTCTGATCTGGAGCTCCAAAATACCTGAAAAATACCCTCAACTCTGTGCAGAAACGGGCGGTTCGTTTAATAGATTCTCCCATCTTAACAGACGGATTTCAATATTTAGAGCACAGGCATCGGGTGGGAATGCTATCTTTGTTCTACTGGTTTTACAATGGAAGATGCTCCGAGGAACTAGCATCATTGACCCCTTCGGCACCGGTGCATAGTCGGGAAACACGCCAAACGCGTGCCCAACATTTGTACATGGTTGACATTTGTCACATGAGAACGGGTCGTTTCTTCGACTCGTTCTTGTGTTCAACAGCTCGGCTGTGGAATGATTTGCCTTCCTCTGTGTTTCCTCCTTCCTATAACATGGGTCTCTTAAATACCAATGTTCATTCTTTCCTTTCCTCAAAACGACCCTCCACACATCATCCCAGATGACATAGGCCCTGAGGGAAACATTTTCGTCAGGGCCTCCTATGTGGAGTTAATGTAAAAAAAAATTAAATCAAATCAAATCTCTTGTAAAAAGTCACTTAAATAAATAGTCAAAATTATCAAAACGTTTCAAAACCAATGGTTTCTTCGTCAAAATTAAAATTAACAAAAGTCAAACAGATATATAAGTATAGACTATAAGTGCTAAAAGACAAAAAAAAACGTTATAAAGAGTGGTAATTAATTACAAGATATCATAAAAAACAAGTACGTTAGATAAAATCTAAAATATTTTAGAATACGTAATAGTTGCTTTTATATAGTTTTTATAAACTTTTATAAAACCCCAAAAAATAATCAAATTGTCTAAAGAACGAAAATAAATTATTATAAATAGTAGTGATAACATGAAAATAAATGATAGAGATGGCTATTTAAAAAAATGTTCAGTAATAATAATATTTAATTGGCGATTAACGCTTTTCCCAATTTCTAAGTCATATAATTGTAAAAAAGTTTATTTATTTATTTATTTATTTAACGCCCAATGGGCTTTTACATTTTGGTAGTACAAATGATTCATGACAGATTATTTAACATATACAGAATAATAAAAATAAAATTTGATAAAAAAGCACACAAGTCATAAAAATACAAAAATACAGGGTTTTCAGAAAAACAGATAGGTTTAGGAATAGTTTTGGAATAATAAGTTTTTTAAAAGATCAACAAATTTCGCCAAGTTTATGTCAAATATGTCAATATCACTTAAGTACTGATTTCCCATAGTGTGAAATCGTTGTATTGGAGAGTGGGCAATGTAGTTCCGCTTATGAATGCTACAGTAGAATAGTGTATTTTGTCGTGTAGTTACTGTCGGTATTCGTAAGTTTATGAGTTGCAGTAGTTCGCAACAGTCAAATTTAGAGTTAAGTATTTTGAATAAAAATGTTAAGTCGTTTATTTTACGTCTGTCTTCTAGTGTGTGTATTTTTAAAACATTTAATAATAAATTATATTTCAAGTCTTCTAGTGGGATATTTAATTTAAAATTTATAAAACGCAGAAATTTTTTTTGTATTCGCTCAATGTTATTAATGTGAATTTTGTAAGATGGAGACCAAACTACCGAGTTGTGTTTGTATGTAAAATATTTAACCCTTTGCTTATATCAAAAGAATTATTTGTTTCCAAAATGTGATTGGCAAATTCAGAATATTTATTATAATATTCAAACGTCATAACTCTAGTATTAAAATTTCTGGAAGTATTCTCTATAAAAAGTATACTGCTTTACCAAGTGATTTGTTTGTAGTTGATTAAAAGGACGTCAGGAAGTGAATTTGCGAACATTTATGAAGTAAAAAAAAATAATTAGCCTGTTTAATTGCAACAGGTAGGTACTCTTGTTTGTTTGTTTGCCGAGTTTACCTTGTGTGTGGACAGGACCTCGGGTCAGGCAGGCGCAGTCGGTGCGTGGAGCCTTTGGAGTCAAGTCGACCCATTTCCTAACCGAAGCGAGGGAAGGTGGATTGAGGTACGGTTAGGTGGGGGTGAGGAGGTTGCGGTGAGGTTTGCGTAAACAATACCCAGCCCTGTGATGGACAGCGAACAGGAGGGTAGGTTTGGGCATGTGAATAATTATAATTTAACAATGGCCTTGTTTTACAATGAGGAAAGGTAATGGGTCTTTTGTGACCTAAGTAAGATAAGTTTTTAATTGGTAGCTATGAATAGTAAAGTACCTTTTGGTTTTGAGCAACTATCTTGGTTTAATCCGTGATGGAAGGAGTTTTGATTATTTTTGGAGTAAAATTTTTTATCGAAGAAAGCAAACACTTTATGGCTTGACATTATACAGAACTACGTATTCAAAGAAATACATTGTTTCTGCCCGAAACACCTTTTCCATGCTTCCCCGTTCCCCTCCCGCGTCCCCTTCCTAGCTAGCTTTATAAATTATAAACTGTATGTTATTCTGATGTTTGAAGTATATTTTGTAAAGTTTCGTTAAAATCCATTCAGTAGTGTTTGCGTGAAAGAGTAACAAACACGCATACATCCATACAAACTTTCGCGTTTAATAAAATTAGAAAGATGAAACAAGTTCTTTGTTAAAAACCATTATATTGGTTTTGGAATAAAGTGGTTTTAAACAAAGAACTTGTTCCACTCGGTATTTTTTTCTGAAATCTGGCACACAGGTTCATATTAGAAGAATCATACAATTCCGTAAAAATAACAATTTCATATCAGAAGGTTACGCCACTTATTATCAAAGAGCTGTTTTCTTGTTAACCCTTCCAATTAAATGTGTTTTGCGAATTTATTAAATGTTTTGTACCCTTCGTATTTATTAAATGTTTTGCGAAGAACCCTTACGATTTATAGAGAGCATTAGCATACTTTCCTCATTTTTTCACAACTTAGTATTTGGAGATGTCTGACTAATCAACTTGATCATCCATTTGCTTAATTTTTAATTTACGGAATTAACCAACATTATTTAGAAACCAGAAAAAATTATATTACTGTTGTTTATATTTGAAATTTAAATCGATTGCTATTATAAATAATAACATTTTAATTTCGAACATGAAAAAGTTATCAAAAAAGCAAAACATACATTTTACTGCAAATGTCTATGTTTTCTATGGAATACGATTTTTTTGGTTACGAAAATTGAACACTTTCCCTTTGGTTAGGAAATTTGCATGAAGGCTCTCATTTAATTTTGTTGTTTATCTGTCTTAAAAAATAAATATAAATGATTTTTGAAGAATTGCCAAAAAGATAAAAATTTCGGAAATTTTGAAAGAAATATATAAATGCAAATTTGATAATTTACGTTCACCCACAATTGTACAAGGAACTGAATTTGTATAAATAAATCACTTTTATGATTTCCTAAGTAAGATAAATACAAATTTTCACAACGTAACATAAAAACTATAACTAAAGAAAAATTCATGTGTAAGTCTTAAATTCATCAAACTATTAATATTATAGGCAACCTGGTTATTTTAATGGTACGCATGAAGACAAAATTCAAAATATGAAGCGGAAACTTCATTCATTACCAACAAGTCATTTTCGACTGAAGGTATAATGTAGTGGGTAGGTAGGTATAACATAGGTATAATGGTAGACATAATGCGGAAATTTTTGAATTCTTCATCTTAAAATATATATCATTTAAAATATACCTAAAAGGATTATTATTATTTCTCCTTCTTTCTGTCTCTGCAAGATAGTTTTAATTAATAATAGAAGTTTAGTTTGTTGTATTTCAATAATTTTACATTTATTTTTTAGTAATTAATGAAACTCTTACACCGCCTATTATTATATTCTAAAATATAAAAATCAGGAAAAGATTCTAGCCGAGCACGGCAAGGCTAAGGTCATGGGTTCATTTCCTAGATGCGTCCGAATCTTTTTCTGTTTCAAACTTTCGTTTGAGAGTCACTAGTGTTTTATGATTATTGTTATCATTTAATGGGGTAATAAAATGAAATTTATTATTTTCATTTTTATTTTTATTTGTATGGACGCCTGGGTCAAATATGGCTTTATGCGGCTCTAATAGCACAAAATTAATGTTTTTGACAAGATATCCTTTCGAGATTCGGGTGGTTAAAGTTGGGTAATATTATAACGTAGACTACGTGGGTTCATGTAATTTAATTTAAGTGCAGCACTTATATTAAATTTGATGTTTTAAGTAATTACCGAAGACTTTGACGTGGCTTAGTATAATTCAATAATTTCTTAGCGGGTGGCCAAATAGGTAGTTTCTGAAGCTTTTATTCGCTCCTTGATAATTGAAGCTTCGTGTAAAAGGTTAATTCATTTTTATACCCCGACCCAACTTGAGCAACTTGTTGGAACTCTCACGCGATCCTCGTTCATAAACCATTAATGTATTGCAATGAAAACTAGTTTTTTCAGCATTTTTTTTTTAGATCAATGAGGAGCGTATTAGGAATACCTATTAGGGTGTGTCAATTTTTTCAACTTTTGAATTCAGAAACGCTTGGGGTCTCAAAAGTTGCGCCTTACAAAGAAAATAAAAACTGCCTTTAAATTTATTTTTTAAAAATGGTTATTAGCCCGCTAAAAAGCATTGAAAATCAGAAAAAAACTAAAAAATTAAAAAAAAATTATATTACTTAATAATTTTTTTTCAATATTTTAAACTTTTTGTTACTAACCCATTGGCCACGGAATAAATGAGCTAATAAATTGGCCTTCACCACTGAATTAATTTTGTACCAAAAATTGAAAACCTAAATTAAATAAAAAAATATTAAAATTAGTGTAAATAAGGATTCAAATAAAACCTTCTCTTTTTTCGTAAGTTTTTTCCACATTTTTATTAAAAAAGTTACGAAAATATATAATATTCATCGAACAATAATAATTTTAGTTTTTTAGATACATGTTTTAATAACTAAAAAAATAATTTGGTATGTTAGTCATCAAAGCAATCAGGGGCGTTAAAGGTCACTCCCAAAAGCGTAGAATCACTCGCAAGTTTGAAGAAATTAAATGGCGGCTGGCTGCATACAAAACTTAGAACACAAATATCAGGGGAAAAAAACGTAAGAAACATATTATTTCCAATTCCATGAAATGAATGATTAATACCTACAGAGCTTTCGGAATTTAAAATTTTATTAAAAACTAGCTGGTCCCGGCATGCGTTGCTCTGCCATTTAATAAAGAAATTGTTTCCCCCTGAGTGTCCTTTCCCATTCGTCCCGTTCCCCTTCCGCCTCCCCTTCTTCTCCTGCGTTCTCTTCCCCTCTCGCGTTCCCCTCCCCCCTCACACGTCCCCTTCCCCTTCCGCGTTCCCCTTCCACTTTTCCCGCCTTTCCTCTTTCCTTTCCCGCTCCCTCGTCCCGCCAACCATCCTCCCGCGTTCCATATATTCAATCCCAGTACATTCATTTTTTAAACCAATTTTATTCCAATTTCCTTTCATATATATTAAATTTGGTACCTAACATAGGTACCTATTTAAAATATCTAAAATTCTTGATTCGATTCAAACTATTAGGGGAGTACCTACTTTAAATAAATTTATCAACTTTTCAAAAATAGAATTCTGATTTTACAATTTTATTGTTTTGCAAAATGTCATTCTCAAACACGCGAACTGTCAGACGTGCGGGTTTTCTGAAATTATCCAATTTTCTGCGCAATTTTTTAAATTTTTCTCTCCGTAAGAACCATCCTCGTACTTCAAGGAATATTCTAAAAAAAGAATTAGCGAAATCGGTTCAGCTGATCTCGAGATTTGCGCTTACCAACACATTTAGCGATTCATTTTTATATTATAAGATGTCTGGCCAATAGGTTAAAAAATGCGTACAGCTGACAAAAAATATTAAATTTATGAATACAAGTAAGTCAACAAGAATTCAGATTTTTTCCTGAAAAAGTGTTCCCCTTTTATAATTTTTTTTTTTGCGTTGTTTGTACTGCAGTTACGGAATAAAAATTAAATTTGGTACAAAATATGAATTCCGGATCCTTTGTTTTATTTTTGTTCCAAATCGTCAAATTTATTTTTTTTTAAAACTTCCGGTCATTATAGCGGGATAACAGTGAACAACAATTTCATTTATTTTTACGTTTTCGAATAGCTACAGATCATACCCAACTTTTGAGACCCCAGGCGTTTAAAAATAAGGCCATTTTTTCTCTCCATGTGTAACAGTTAAATTACGTCGGTACCTTCCAACCCCGAATACATCACAAAATATCGGAGAGCGTTGACAACATCACTCGTGGCATAGACGTTCCGGGAAGAAACTATAGCTACCGTCAGTTTGGATCGAGCAAGCCCAAGGAGAGGCGGTGCATACCTGCGACGGATGAAACCAACATCACCATGGCGCATCGAATTCGTAACGTTAATTTTAATCCTAATGTATTATTTATTTTAGTCAGATATTCAAGGTTACCATTTGGTTTTACTATTTAATACTTGGGTGTTGTTGTTTAAACACTCTGGCGTCCAATTCTTCGTATTACTTCCACATAACTTAAATTCACATTCGCAAACTAGTTTGATTGTTGTAATTCTCTTCGAGATTTACAAACACCCCGTGAGATCATTAATATTATAAGAGTCATTAAAATACAATTCGCAAATGTCACGATAATAACAATTCAATAAATCAGATTATAATTTAATTTTATTCCCTCTTTTATTTCATTGACTTGTCATTTATCATGTTTCTACTTTCAGACTGTAGCTAGCCATTTAATACATTAATACCAATTTAATAGGTAACATGGAGAGCAACGCAACACGTTTAATGCGTTTTATTTTTTTAAAGAACTAAGCTAAAAAATTTATCATATTTTATAACTATGTCAGCTTTAAAATGGGAGCGATAACAGCCCCTTTCCTTGAATGTAATACCTTTGCCTAATGCCTTTTGTTTCCAGTTAACAAAACTTGTTGTCAATATTTTTTAAGTAAAAAAAAATATTGTTTCATTGACTGTTTGTGTTGGGTATGATGATTATCGCTGGAGATCAGTGGCCTAGAACAGTTTCCCGATTAGTTAAAAATCATTATCAGTTCTCAATGAATTCTTTATTTTTTCATTTTCAATAGAATACAGTGTAAAAGAATTTGCCCTAATATTGAAATAATTATTTACAATAAAAAATGTTGCCAAACTGAAATAGCTCGTATAGCATATTAAACCTTGCGAATAAAGTACCTCGGAGTAATTGCAGACATATTTATTAGATTCGGAGTAATTGCAGGGATATTTATTAGATTCAGAAATATTCTGAAGTAAGATAAATTTTTAAAAATCTATTACGTGTTAGACATTAATTCAGTATGAAATTGTTGAATGGGGATGGTATATGAAAAAATTATGAAGTTGATACAATCATGGAAAAACAACCTACATTTCCTTCGGCAACATTACGCCAATTTTTCCAAAAATTGAAGATGTCTATAAAAAGATTTAATAAAAAACATAGAAAATAATTATTCATGAAGAGATAAATATAACATCTAAATTTTCTATTTTCTGCACACAACAAATGCAAAACAATTATATTTTCAATGGAATAAAAAATAGTTCTCCCGAAGAAGTAAAAAAAATAACAGAAATGATATTATAGAAGAAAAAAGGTAAATTAACACCATGAACAAAAAGCGGTAACTTCATTTCAAATCATACTATTGTATATTATCATTTATATATTATTGTAGAAGAATATAATACTAATAAATCTATACTAAACGTGAAACAGAACAAGTCGCAAAAAAATTAAAAAGGTAACGGTTCCAACTGCCACCCATGATCTCTTGTCCATTGGGACCCGTTAATTTTATGCTGTTTTTGTCGATCTCACATTTCATATTTAGAATTAGCAATATTATCTTCAGCCATTTTTTAATAAGTGTTGCATGTCATTGTTATAATATATTATAATAAAAATACCAAAAAAATTTCGACCACTTTTTCAGATTTGTCAAATCGTAAATATAGTATTAACTTTTTTATTGTTCAATCGTACAAAAATAAAGTGCAACTATTAATAATATTTTCCCAGGCTTCCATCAAGATGATAAAGCAGTAATTAATAATTGGTTTTACTAGAAAAAGTTACAAAGTAGAAACTTATTAATTGACATTTAAAAAATGAACCATCTGGAACAAAATACATATTATGGGAAAACTTTTCCAGAAAACGTACGAAATCAAAAAATGTGGTCATTTTTTTTAAAGATTCTTTCCGAATAAGGCATATTGTTGGGGAACGAGAATATGAGAACTTCGTAATTTATTTATGTACTTTCGAGCATTAAAATAAAATTATTTTTGATTTACTATCATCGAGTGGAAATTCAATACGCAAATAATATTATTTAATCAGAATACTGTGTTAAAGTTTACAAACCTGAACTGAAATACTACCATGTTTGAAAACTGATTACGTACAAGCAATTTATGTTGATGAAAATCAGTAGGGATGATGGCCTGCGATTTATTATTAACGTGTATGGGAATAGGCCCGCGTTACCAAATCGATAACGTTCCCACCTTAAACATAATTAGGAAACACTCTTTCCCGGGGATTTACCCGTCCTTTCCTTTCCATTCCCTTGGTTTCCCCGCTTTCCCAGCTTTTCCCTGTTATTTCGCGCTCCTATCCCTTATCCCGCTTCTCCCACCCCCTTTACTTCTGTTCTGACATTCAACAGGAGGATTCAACCTTCATTTTCAGTTTCATTTTCCGTCGTGACCTTGCCGACTACCTCATCTGTATTCTTTTGATACCCAAGAATAAACTCCGCTTAAAATATCGACCTGCCGGGTGTTTTATTAAATGCGCTGAAAGTTTTCAGACGCTTCAAGAAGATAAAAACGTACAACAGTTTTCTTAAGCCCCGCAGAAAACTAAGTTTGATGTACACTGAAATATGGAAGATTAGAAATAATTGATTGTATTTCTTAATTTGACATAACTAACTTCACCATAAATCAGAAAATCTGTGTGCTGAATCAGTAATAACTTTTCTTTCTTTGCAGTTGTACGGTTATGGGATTCAACTATTATCTGTTTTGGTCTTAACTGTAAAGAAGTTTTATGAAGCAGTGCATTCTCTTGAACGATACCCAAGTCTTACTGGATTAATTTGCCATGCTTTAAAAATTGCGACGTTGCAAAAAATAATGTCTCGAATAGTTAAATTACTCACTAATTAAAAGGGGCAAATTTTTCATGAAATTTGATATTATATTTAGGTTGGGACATGCTTTCAAAGATAAATCAAGGCTTAAAAACTAGTTGTACCCACATAACTGAAATTTTGCTTAATAGTATTGAAAAAAAAAGTTGATGGTTTGTGCGCCTGCTAACTTGTTGCGGAGTCTCATTTGATATTCTTTCTGCAACCGCCACAAGTATTTGTCCCCAGGCAATACGGCCAGTCAGCATATTACATTTTATTTCATTGTGGCAACCGAGATCCCCAAAAGATTTTCAAATCCCTTCTGATGTTTATTCTACAACTTCATAAGTTCTCTATTTGTCAGACGGGCCAACTGTGTAGCTTAAAAATAGCTCCATTGAAGGGAGATTCGTTTTAATAAACGAATTTTTAGAGGCAGTAATTTACATTTAAGTGAACCGGAGAGTGGTTTGGGTCTCAATTACCTTTTGGTTTATTTGGCTGAACGAAAGGAAATTTTATCTTTTTCTGAGCTACGAAACGTTATTTAAGTAATAATAATAATCCATCCAGATTTAAATGGCTCAATCCTCATTTGGTAAAAGTAGTATATTATATGAATTGTAAATGGTGGAAAATTTTATTATAACTTATTTCATTCGAAAATTGTTTTCGTGGCTCATTATGAGCTTCTCCCGTAATATTATTTATAGAATTAAGTAGGATTAATATTTCTGAAGTATTTATTAACAAAAATCCAAAATGAACGATTTATTAGCACATTATTACGTGATTATTTCATTCTCAATTACCATTTTCCTCCACCTCAACCTTACCATACACTTCTTTCAGCAAAACAAAAATTTCCATAAAAAATCAGAGATCCTTTAACTATGAGAAGCTTAAAATGGGACAAAAATACACAAATATACAGAAATGGTCAACATTTTGCCGTTGCTATACATAAATGCTCTCCATTGGTATTAAATCCTCACCTTTCATCTCCAGTCCTCAATACCCTGCTCCTTGAACTTGAGTACTTTAAAAGGAAGCACGGCTCGGAGGCCTCCGGCAAAATGCAGAACTTACCCAGGCTGTACCAGAGAGGGTACACTTTTACTGGCTTTTGATTTACTTTACAGGTGGATATAAATATTAGGTCATCTTGATTCAGTTTGCTGCTGTCGAGGTAGATTTGGTATTAAGCAAGGTGGTGACACACTAACCCCGGCTGCTAAATGCCTGCCATGAGCGCGATTGAACTTGGCCCAAAGATTTATAGCCGGACTCAATAATTAACCCAACAAGGCCAGCGGGACTAGGGTACGCAATCACCATAAAAGCATTTTAACGTGCATTACCACTGAGTTTAGTGTTGTACATGCGCTTAGTTGCTGTGTTATGTATTTTATGCACTTCCGTTGTCAACAGGGATATCTAAAATCTCTGAAATCTTGATTTTTTCCGTGTAACAGCTAAAATAGTGATTTGATTGCATTGGTATCTTATGTATTATTATTATGCATATAATGATAAAATCCGTGAGTTTTCTGGGGGTTAATCCATTCTCATAGTAAAATAGGATTAGTTTAAAACGGAAAGTTTATTAACAAAATTTTAGCTTTATTTAGAGATGCTTTTACGCACGATTATAAATACTTGAACAAACTTGGGGGGTCCGGGGAATAACTACAAATGTGATCAATCGGGGGGCCTAGAATCGGGTCACAGTGAATTATTAGTAGTTATACATTTTTTCAAAGTTTTTTTTTCATTATAAATAAAAAAAATATTTTGAATATAAGTTTCAGGTAATTAATTGTACTTGCCTGTGAACAGTGCACACACGAGGCTGAGGATATATTTTTTAAATAGCCAGCCACCAAGGTGTGTACATTATTTTTGCACGATCATTATTTTTGCTCTCAATAATTCTGTCGCGATTGTTAACAACTAAGTAAAAATAAATAACTTCAAATTTACTGTGAAAGAATTGTCAGTTGTGTTAATATGTAAAGAGCAGGCAGCATTCTGCTGAAGCCCTCATAACTGATTTCACAACAAATTTAACAGTAATTGAGTTTTAAGTACGACAAACTTGTTCATCATTACGAGTGATCATTTCTATTTTTGCGGTGAAATTTCTTTATCACCACTGTAATTTGAAACTCGGATGGAACGGAAATGTTGCATTACAGTACCTCCGATGCGTCAAACTGCGCTCATTACCCGCTTTGATTATGATCTCACTTTTCAAGACTCCTATTGGTTAAGATTTTGTTGATGAAGTTTCGCTTCTATCGCTTGTGACCTGCACTCGATTTTTTTTCTAAATAAATACCAAGTAATCCAACTTGTGGCTTGTGGGAATGTAAATTATTTGTGTTACTAAATATTTATTTATTTTTAAGAGCGTTTAACCAGCCAGCGGACGAAAATTCACATTTCGTCGAAAGTTGTTCTTGCGATCGTGCAGGGCGGTTACAACGAGAAAGATTAATTATTCTCCGTACCAGCTTTTTAAAATTATAACTCAATATCGAATTTATTTCAATCAAAATTAGCTTCAATTTATACCTACATCCAAAAATGCTGAGAGGCGTGATGATAAAACTATTAAAATAATGTACTTTTTATAATTTTTTTTTTATTATAAGTATTTATCATTTTTCAATAATGTCTAAATTTAATAAGAATGTTAAAAAATCTGAAATATATTAGTTTGTAAGTGCACAAATAAATACACAATTGGACCAATTTTCGTCAAGAAACAAATGTACGTACATATTTCTTAATGATTTTATTGAAACTAAAATTAAAATTCTCAAACATGCGTTTGCTAGATAATATATTGATTTATTTTACTGCATGATTATATTATTTGAAATGGGTGTGGTAAAATACAAAATCTTTTTTGAAAATTTAACAAATCTGCCAACGACCTATGAAATAACCCTATTATACTAAAATTTAAAAAATTTTCTCAAAATTTATTACATGCGAATGCTAGATAAAAGAACAATCTTTCGAAATCCATTTATAATTTTTTGTGAAAAAGAGTCAATACGTCTAAAATCTGATTTGAAAATGACAAATTTCTGGTTTTCTCTGGTAATGCCCTTTTAATGTTGTACCTTATTTCGCTACGTGATACATGAACGCTCAAGCGGCCCATAGATTATATTCGATTAATATAAATTAGAATAAAATTTTGGGAAAATATCGTTCCATCGTTAGTAAAATTACATCTACGTTTATCATTATGATTACAATAAAGTTTATTTAAGCTAAAAGTAAGTCTCCCGGGCAGCGTTAACATTCAACAGCAACTAATTATGTTTGATGGTTTTTATGACTTTAAGTGATAATTACCGTAATTATTGTTTATTGTTACTTCAGGATTAGTAATTAATTTTGAGAATTTTAGTTTTCGCAATATGATTGTAGATAAAAAGGTGTGCAACTGAGCTATTGTGCAACACTAAGAGATTTTAATGGAAACTACATTCCTACCCGAGAAATTTAATTACTCTTATTTATGCATTTTTATTTGCTAGCAATGCTTTTAACATGGACACTCCTAACGCTTTACTTATGACCAGCAAACGCGTGACAATTACTAAGCTCTAACAAATATCTCTAACGAATACAACACTATAAAACGTAATTTAACGCTCTGATGGTAATCAATATTTTATTTCTGCTTTTGATTACATTGAAAAATAATTAATTCGGCTAATTTGTGGGCATATTTCCAAGCCGCGGTTTTCCGCTATTAAACAATTTACAAAATATTTTCATTCCAATTGGAACCGATTGTTAAATCCATTTCAGTAAAGAGAAAACATATTAACCGTTTAACATTTAGTCTACTTTACGCGAATTCTACTTCAATTCGATTATTTACCAGTTGTTTGTTTTTATTATTTTTCACAATTCTCGTTATCACGTCCGTCCCGAAAGTGTGCAATTCACACGCGAAAGAAGTGAAACCTTCAGAAAACTAAAGTAGAAAAGAGTGGGGAGGCTACAAAGCACCGCACAAAGAGGAGACCGATTATACTACTTCATTTTTCTCAAATCCTATAGATGTATGTGTGTCTCTTTTTAGTGTCGTTATTTTTCGTTTCATCTAGTTTCAAATAACAACGGTGCTAAAGAAGTTTTCAATTCAAAAAGCTTCGAATAAGTAGATAATATTAATTTAATGAGAAAATGTAAATTAATTATGAATAACCTAACCTTCTCATTTATTCGTGCAAGTTCCAGACGAAAAACAAAAAAAATCAGAGTGTAATTCACACGCAGTAGAAGTGAAACTAGAAAGTCGCTAGATGTGGCTTTCTTTTCTTTTGCCTGTTTATTTTAAAGTGGTTTGAAGATTTATTGATTTCACAAAAATAAAAATGTTTATTTTTTGAATTTCGAAGGTTCCGAACCTCCGTTCGCTTGCCGCTGAGACTTGTCAGCCGCCTTGCCCACTGCACAGGCCCGCGCCGACGCGCGAATTTACCGCATTATATTGGAACTGGGGACCATAAAATAATAAATTTTTGTGACGTATTTCCGTTTATTCCGAATTTCAAATCGCTAACGGGGCGAATTATTTTTCTGAGTGGCATTGCATGCTAGGTACTCGCTAGTATTTATATATGTATATATTTAAAAATGTGTTAAAAATATTGCGTTTGTCAGTTTAGAGGTATTTACACCATCAATAGGATGTAAGTACTTTTCATGTTAATAATTGTGTACGTGGTATTCCGCATATAGCACATGGTATTCCGTAGCTTTTATCTTGGACGCCATTGACTACTGGACCAAACTCCAGTTTCTACAGGAATATTGTCTGATAACAATTCATGATGGTAAAGGTGTCATTGAATTTCACAGGCAATGGCTGCTTGAAAGAAAGAGCAAATTCGCTCGAAACTTACTCACATGAAACGTTGGCTTAATAAAGGAAATTTTCTATTTAAAGTAGCAAGCGCAAATAAAATAAAAACGTTGAATCACAATACTTTTTTTATGCACCACTTTATTCGAGTTTCATTTCAAATATAACCGCGCCTTCTCTAGGGCAGTATAACAACTTATTTACGATTGTTGTAAATTTCCAAGAAGGTTTCTGGAACAAAAAGGTTTAGTTAGGAATTTTAATGGCATATTCTTTCCGTATTCTATTTACTACTTCGTATAATATTATGAAACGCAAGGGTAATATTATGATCCCCTCTTTGTTTTATTCCAACCGAGTCCCGAGAGAGGTAATAACTCAATTTGAAAAATCGGGAACCTAACCTACTCCTGGTTCCAAAATATAGGAATTATACGAATCTTTCAAGTAGTTACATGTTTTTCGCCCAAATGGTTGTAATTTGCGAAACTTCGATGGGTGGTAAAAAACTGTATATCCCTTTCAAGCCTGAATTTTTGAAGTAAAACTTCTTAACGCACTTTGCCTTAGGCAGTAAGTTGGTGAATGTTGCGTTACGAAAATCGAGGCGAACGGTCAGACGGAGATATAAGTTAGTGAAGATAGAAAGAGAGAGAGAGTTACGTTTCGTATATTACTGTAGGGGCAAGGTGCGAGCACACATTTTCTTTCTCTCTTTCTCTCATAGTCAGTTACGTTTCGTATATCTAAGACACAAAGCAGGCCTATTGTCTGTATCACACTGTAGGACTAAAGAACACTTATTTTTTTTTCTAAAATCACATTTTTTTGCAGTGATCCTTATAATTCACGTCCAAAATATAATTTAAAAAATCCTAGCTACCCACCAGGTCAGCTAGGACGATCGTGACGTTTGGGTTAGAACTTAACTAATGCACAGTCGTGACGCTGTAAGATTTTCGGCTTTTATGTACTTGTTTAATAGAAGTGAACGACAGTTAATCGAAAATAGTATTCATTATTTAAGTATTTAATCAATTTATATCTCTTCTTCCTTGCGCTGTCCAACTCATTGCCTAGATAGGCTGTTGGGGTCGGCTCTTCTCGTTCTCAGGTTGTAATTTCTCCTGTTCTGGGTATCGCCTTCTTCCAGGCCGTTTGTCTGAAGAATTTTGGCGCATTGAGTCATCCAGGAGTTCTTCGGTCTTCCTCTGGATGACTGTCGATGAAGCTCCATAGACATTGCCTGCCTCATTGTATGGTCCGATGGTCTCCGTCTTATGTGTCCATACCATCTCAACTGTAGTTCCTCCAGCTTAATCACTTTATATATTTTATAATAATAGAAACAAGATGATGAAGAAGTAAGAATATGTCTGAAATGTAGTTGTGTAGCTGGAATTGAGATCAGACAAAAAATATTATTCTCCCCGCATATGCAATCCCATTATTTTCCTTCTTACGACTGCATGTTATAGGCACGTTACCTAAATCTCATAAATAATGCACCGTTGAAGTTTTTTGTGTTAGAATACTAAACTAATTTGTAAGAATGGTTTACAATTACGAACAACAACAACAATTACGAACGATGTTTCACACAACTTTTTTAAGTGAAAATTTCTTTTACACCGTTGTGATTTGAAACTCAATGATATGAAAAAGCAACACCAAACACATACATCTACAGGATTTAGCCTGTTAGAGAATGAGATAGAATAATCGGTCTCCTCTTTGCGCGGTGCTTTGTAGCCTACTCTCGTCTACTTTGGTCCTACTCTTGTCTACTTCAGTTTTCTGAAGGTTTCACTTCTACCGCGTGTGAACTGCACACTTGTAATTCCTTCAGGGCCGTCGTCTTTGGGTATGTTTGTGGGAGGCCATTTTAGGGAAAGGAAGTTCTTGGAAGAAAAAAGGAATGAGGGCTGAGTAGGAATCTGGGGTTAAACTTGTCGAGAAGTGACGGACGTGTGAACCCATCCCCCCCACTGCGGTGCAGGGCAATGGGTCGGTAGCGTCCGGCCGGATAAGTATAGGGTAGGTCTCCCTCAACCAATCCCTCCCGATCCAGCCCGCCACGCAGTATGTGGGCAAACGCATTGGCCGTCAAGACCTAGACAGACCTCACTACACAACCCCGGGCACCTCTGCTAAGTCACCAAACAAAACGAACCATTTGAGGTGACGTACGGCAGGGTGTTGGTTATCCAATAAATAGTTTCCTGGGTCGAGTTTCCCATACCCGCCTCCCAAAATTCAAGCAAAACAAAAATGAAACTTATTGGTATCTACATGTTCGTGTAACAAAAAAAATAATCAATTATATATCTAATGTTACAAGAATATTCACGCGAAGAAAAAACTGTTGATTTAAAAAAAATATCCGTAAAACGCAGAAAAATCAAACAGATTTCCTATTTCAGATTTGCATTATTAAAAATATCCAGCCATAAGTTCTTTCAACTATTCTGTAGGCGTTGTGTTCTGCCATTGGAAGAAAAAGCATTGATTTTTTGTGATGTCCGCACGGGTCATCCTCGATTTAAAAAAAACTTGTGTACTTTAGATCTCACGAATGGAATAAAACTTCACTAACTTATATCTCCCTCTCAACTTCCGTTCGCCTCGCCCGATCACACTTTTCATAACGCTCTCGTCACGAATTCACCAGCTTACTCCCCAAGTCAAGCGTGCGTAAAGGCCCGACCGTTCGCCTCGCCCGATCACACTTTTCGTAACGCTCTCGTCACGCATTCACCAGCTTACTCCCCAAGTCAAGCGTGCGTAAAGAAGTTTTACTTCAATAATGATGCCAGTGAAGGAAGTGGACAAAGGGAAAGGGAAGGGATCATTAAGCTAAATCTATCCCAAGCAACGTTTAATAATTAATAAGGGTCCATAAATTCCTTAAAGTCCTTCCGAGTAAATACTCGGAATGGTAAACTTTATTCAGCCATTACAAAGAATGCTGTTAATTAATTAAATTATCCCAAAAAATTCACAGCAGAAAAAGAGTACCTATCCGCCGGAAGCCATTTCGTTGGACATTAAAATGAAGGAAAACGATCTAAGAAAGGAGAAAATCACGGCCAACAACAATCTCTTATTTATAACTCTAAAATTCTTTACAATTTTTTCCAAGGATGGGTTTTTTCACAGAACCTCTAATGTAACATTGTCATCAAATGTCCACTTTGTTTTATTGACAGATGAAAGGTTCCCGTTAAACGCCATTTCTAAGGGCGGGAAATTTCATAGAATTTGAAAAATTCATCAAATTTCAAAGTCAGTTAACAAGTTCTGCGTATGTTCTACTTAAGTTTTGTTATTTTTTTTTACATGAGCTCCACACAGGAGGCCCAGAGGAAAATAATTTCCTTCAGGACCCATGTCATCTTTGGGGAGGGTTTTTTTAAAGGAAAGTAAGGAGAGGAGAGTTCAGGGAAGGAAAAGGCTTTAAGGGGTGGGTAGGAATATGGGGTTCAGTGTGTCCAGGTCATCCGCCTCCAAGACCTAGACAGACCTCACCCCATGGACCCGGGCACCCCTGACTGTGGCAGAGGTGTTGGTTATCTAATAGAGGTTCCCGGGGATGCGGCATTCCCGCCGAAAGTTTTTACTTAAAAAAAAAAACAAAATGGCGCTAAATGGTCATTTTATGATTTTTTTTAAACATGAATTTCTGCGAGTCGGTCAAAATTTTATCAGAGTGCATAATTGAAAACTATGGAATCAAACCAGGCTTTTGGCAGTTCAATATATTTTAAATATCGGTTTTTTTCTATGACTTCACCGATTTCAGAGTTCAGAGCATTCGAGACTTTTAACGACTTCATACACAAACAACTTCTGATTAATAATTATATTATATAAGGCGTGTGTAGCCTCGTCCAGGCACTCCACACAAAGTACATGTGGCGTCCCCAACATCAAGTAAGTTAATAAATACACTTAATTTCACCCTTTTGACTGCTTAATTATTCATTTGCTTTGTGTGGAGTATTTGGATGAAGCTAACGGATAATAATATAAATGTACTTGAACATGACAATACTACAAAATGAATTCTATTTAAACATACTTTGTTACGAGATTTAAATTGTGCTGACAAACATAATCTAAATCCGTAAATTTATTATTTATACGTCAGTTGATTTTAGTAAAGTGGAATATTTGATGTTTCTCGAATCTTAGAAATTTATTTATCTGTAGACGGATTAAATACAACCGGAGACGAATTATTAAAAGGGATTACACGAATTGGTTTTTCCAAAGCCCTGCGTAAAATAAATTGCTTTATTTTGAGTTTTCGGTTCAAAATAATGACGCTTCAAATAAAAATGAAACGATGTGTTTTTAGCTGGTGAGACTATATTATAATACCTCCAGGAATTTTTTTTTATTCGAGCCTATTTTTTTTTTATTTTTAATCTCCAAAATTTTTTTTCTACCACTACAATTTTTTTTAACAAAAAAACTTATTTATTTGAAATAGATAAGCTCGTTGGGCGATTTTCATTAGAAGACTAAAATTTCATTCATTGAAAGAAGTCTCACATTATCATTTATTTTTAAGACGAAGCCATACTAATAATGGAAAATCATATAAAATCGTATGTTTTTGTTTGAACATTGGATCGCTTAGAAGTAGTATAGAAACTTCTATTAAGTACTGCGTGTGGAACATATCTTGCCCCTTAAAGATATCGGTTTTGTTTTTTAATAAGTCATTTAATAAGCCTATAAAAAAATAAAATATAAAGTCTTTAAAAAGCACTTTTAGGTCCAAACTCTCCTATTTAACAACCCTTTTTCGGATTTGATTTTATTGTTTAATGTAGCAAATTCAGTTTCTTTTATAATAATCGCAAAAAAAATTATATTTACGCCCGAACTTCACAAAATAAAATAAAATATGCATTTTCGCGTTGTTATTTTACAATACGGCCGGCAGTAGACGAATTTGGATTTTCAAAGTGAACTCTATGTCGTCCACCGCGTAACTAGTCACGCCCGCTTTTTATCAGTTCGCCCCCGAACTGAGCGGGAAACCGACGTTAGGCTCCACGTTCCTTTGTTCTGTGAAATCAATTTTAAAATTGTTTTATTACAATAAACAATGCGTAAAAAAATGAGTTAATGTTTTTTACAGGCCTTTACGAAATCAACCTGTAAAAAAAGAATTCTCAAATACGTTTTCCAACCTTTCCAAAAGCTTTTTCTCAAATATTTTTAAACTCCTCCCATAAAAGGGTGTGAATTCCGATTTAGATTTTTTTCCTGGACTATTGGATCGCCTTAAGTGTTCTTTTCTTTGTAACTCTTGAATGTCTTTCTAAAAGTATTTATGATATTTTTTTCAATTAAGTGAATAAGGGCCTTTTTTAAAATCCATCTACTTTTCATTGAACTCCTCTTTATATTCGCGTTCATAAAGCAATTATTATTAATTATCATAATATATTGTCCTTCATGAAATGAGTTTTATTAAACTCGTTGGGAATAATGTATTATAAAAAATATTTTTGTTATGATTTTGTCATACATTTAAATAAAATAATAAATAAAAAATAATAATGCACTTTACGGAAGACCAGCTTTATCATCCGGTTAACTCGAGTTTAAATACCATATTAGTATCGATCGAAGAAAAAATTTGGACAATGACAGTTTAGCTGTATTGTATCATTTATCATAGAGAATCTAGATAGCAAAGGAATTGAACACATTTGTTCACTCCACTACTAACCGCTCTCTATGTCTCCGTGACTTATTGTTTAGAGTAGGTAACGTATGTAGGTATTTAGATAGTACCTACAAAGTATTTTTTAATAACTCTAAAAAGTTCTAGTTTAATAGTAACTCTGACTTAAATATTTCAATACAATGAATTCAAGTATTAAGATACAAACATGTGCACATCTTCAATTAATTCTATTTAGTAGTTAATAAACACAACAATAATTTTTGATATTGGAAATTGGGTTTTTAATCCTATTTATTCATAAAAACATTATTATCATCAATAAATATGTCCAGTCAAAATTGTGAGAGCGAAAACCATTGAAACTTCAAAAGAGCAGATTTGCATTTTAAACAACTCTTCACAAAATTCAATTAACGTTAAACCCCTCTTTGTTAGACAATCAATGACACGCAGCAAATCGAAAACGAGAAGTGACAATACTTTGAAAATGTGTAACAGAATACATGAAATATTGAATAAAAACAAAGATATAAACACAATCATAAACATGCTGAAAGGTTCAGAGAAAACTTATTAAAACTAAAAGTAAAAAAAAACTATATTTCAAAAAGGACATTACTAAATGGCTATTAAATTATATAACCTTCCATGTATAATAATTAGCCTTTATTGCTGTTAAACTTATAATACATTTTTCTGATCTATTTATTTTTATCTTTAATATTTTTTTTTTAATATTATTCTAAATTATCAGAGTTCGGGTAATTCTTTTTAGAAACAGCTTGTCTTTCGATGTAGGCCTCTTCTAAAGATTTCTATTTTTCTCTATCTTTTGCATATCTGAAGTTCTTTCGTTTATCTTTAAAGGGTCTTGGTCTTTTTCCCCCACGAGGACCAGTCGGCTTGGGGGAGGGTGTGTTGTTGTTTTGTCTTTTTGTTGGTGTTCTTGTTTCCGTTCGCCGATAGTTGATTGCTGTTGTTATTTTCCTGTTGGTTGGCATGTAAGAGAATTAGATCGAGCCCTCATCAAGTCAAATGCATTTGTTCTGTTGGTTTTTGTAGTGGATGTCAACTGCTGTTTCTTCGGTTGCGGGTTAGCATACGGGGAGGCAGATGGTTCTCTTTTTCTTTTATCATTAAAGCCTAAACCTTCCATGTAACGTTAAACAAATAAAGGAAATACTAAAATTTAAATCATCACCAAAAACATTACTTTAAACAAATGTCATTACACCATAAATGAATACCTCACATAAATTTAATACCTCTTTTTTAATTTACATATAATAAAAAACATGTTATTTTTGGGTTTTATGATATAACATACATTTGTTGGGTTAGCTGGAAGATATAAGATGTTACACCTTTCGGACTTTTTGCATTTTTGTGCCATAAATGTTTTTTGAATTTTTTATTTTTTTATGCATTTTGTGATACAGGCTACCACTCTCACATTCCGGAACAGTTGAAAAGTCAGTTTTTTTCGATTATCTTAATATGCGTTCTAATAGATTATGGTGAATCCAATACAAGAGTGCATTTGAGGGAGCGGGAGACAAAAATGAAAGGCGTCATGTCGGAGTGGTGAGTCAGTCGTTTATTGGGCTACGTAGCAGATGGTCGGTGAGCGGTAACATGATGTATGCAGGGTGCCGTAAATGATATGCTGCAGGCGTGCGGTGTGATGGAGATTGTGTGGTGAAGGTCAGTGAGTTGCTCGACACCATGGCGGTGGAGATGACCTATATTCCAGGCCGTTGCTCGACGCTTTAAGTCGCGGAGGTGAACGGTGTGTGGCTCGGTGTGCTGAGCCACCAGCAGGTAGTCCTGGCGAGGCAGAGCGTGTTTCCATGGCAGCGAAGCACGGTGAGGCTTCGGGGTGCCATGAAGTGGTGAGCTGATCCCTGGACTGAAGGTGACGCAAGCCTTGAAAGTCGCGGGATGTAGCTGATCTCAGGAGCTGAAGACACGATGGGCCTTGTAGCTGAGACGTGGTGATGGACCTCGAGGAAGCTGCCCTGGAGCGTAGCGATACCATGCAGGAGCACTTATTACATGTTGACCGACGATTAATGTGAGACTGAACTGAACTGCAGCGGGCGAGCGATCGGCTGCTTATACAGCCGCGGTAGAGTAACTACCTCGCGGTAGGTAATACGAGCCACTTCGAGAATATTCGGCGCCGTACAGATATTGTACGGTGCTGTCTCGAGACCTTTCTAGGCGGGGGCGATATTGTGGTGAACGTATGTCTTGCGGTATGAAAGAGGCATGCGTGTATGAGTGAGACAGCATGAGGAACGTATAAAAGGGTGTGATTGCTGTCCACCGTCCTCTTTGCATTATCGCTTCGTAGAAAGCACACCTGTACCATATCTCGGAATAAACTCACTAAATCTACCTACGACTCATTATTGTCAATCACCCTGAACTGAGATCACAATATAGAGGAATCTGGATCAAAGTAATGCTGATAACCGGCCACGGTCATCACATAATATCCGATAATCCTACCGGCTGCGCCAAAAGTAATGCTGATAATCCTATCAGCATTACTTTACTGGACTCCGGGTGTGGATCCAGATTCCTCTATATTGTGATCTCAGTTCAGGGTGATTGACAATAATGAGTCGTAGGTAGACTTAGTGAGTTTATTCCGAGATATGGTACAGGTGTGCTTCCTACGAAGCGATAATGCAAAGAGGACGGTGGACAGCAATCACACCCTTTTATACGTTCCTCATGCTGTCTCACTCATACACGCATGCCTCTTTCATACCGCAAGACATACGTTCACCACATCCCTCCACACTTAAATCCGAAGACAGTTACACAACATGAACTGATAATTATTTACAATACATACAATATTTCAATATTTACAATGTAAGTAATTCATGTTGAGTCGAGATCTGAGTGCTGTCTTCATTGAATCATCTGTGTGTTCGTGGTCGTAGTCAGTCCTTCCAATTTCCCGACGTTGACGCCACTGGATCACTGGAGCTGGAAGGAGAAGGAGAAAAACCCATTAGACTGTCATCCAGGCCAAAGCCGGAGACATCGTATTCGTCATACGACAGTCTCTTCGTCTCAGACGCGATATAAGGATTGCTGTGTTTCTTTTCCCATGATACACATAATTTAGACAACTGATCAAAATGCCTTTTCCAATACATAATTTTACCATTTAAATTTACCTCAATTATATAAAGTTTTTTTCCTAATTGTTTATACACTTTCCCTGGTACCCATTTATCATTGTTTTGGTCTCTGAAATCTCTAACCATTACCTTTTGATTTATAGAAAAACCCACCGATTCTTTATTATTTCTCTTATAATAATATCTTTGATTTTCCTGACATTTTGACATTTTAAATTTTGTTTCTTTCTTAATTATATTATCCTTATCTCTCCCCCCTCTCGGTACAAAACTGTTCAAGTTTGACCTTAGTTTCCTTCCAAACATTACAACTGCAGGTTCTAAACCAGTTGTACAGTGTGGTGCATTTCTGTAATCAATTAAAAAATTTCCTAATTTTTCCACATAACCTGACTGAAACTTATTTCTTATCATCATTTTTTTTTAAATTTTTACACGTTCGAACCGCGTTTTCTGCTAGACCATTTGATTGTGGATGATTTACCGGAGTAGTTAAATGTTTGATGTTATTCATCTCACAAAACTCTTTGAAGTCCGCTGACATGAAAGCGGCTCCATTATCTGAAATTATTGTCTGTACACTCCCGAAATAACTAAATAAACCCTTTAATATTTTAATAGTGTTATACGAATTTGGAGAATTTACTTCTACACAGTCTAACCATTTTGAGGTTGAGTCAATAATCACAAGAAAATATTTATTTGCAACTGGGCCCGCATAATCAATATGCACCCTACTCCATATTTCTTCCGTTATAGGCCACGGAGTCAATTCGCTCTTTGGTTGCGAAGGTTGAACCTCTGAACAAATTTCGCATCCTCTCGCTAAAAGTTCAATATTTCCATCTATCCCTGGCCACCAAAATATACCTCTGGCTAAACCTTTCATCTCTGATATACCTAGATGAGATCTATGTAACAAGTTTAAATTTTTTTCTCTTTAACTTACTGGAATTATTAGCCTATGATTCCAGAAAAAACAATCATCAATTATGGATAACTCATTCCGTTTAATCCAGTAAATCCATTTTGAATCCTCCTTGTTAATTTTATTTGGCCACCCTGTTCTGAGATAATGTTTAATTTCCAATAAAATTTTATCTGTACTTGATTCCGATTTAATTTCCTGTACATCTATAGGTAAATCTCTGTTATTTTTAAATAAACTTAGAATTTGAGTATCAAAGTCATTCTCTACGTGAACTGGTTCCTCGACAGGAACCCGAGACAAATAGTCCCAACAGTTCAATGCTGATTTCACGTACTGTACTTTATAATTGAACGACGACAGAATTACCCCATAACGTTGAAGTCTGTTACACGCTAATACTGGGATACCTTTCTTATCACCAAAAATTCTACATAACGGTTCATTATCTATTTCTAAAATGAATTCCCTTCCATAAATATACTCAAAAAATTTTTTCAACGCAAACACTATAGCTGTTGCTTCTATGTCCAAAATTGAATATTTCTTTTCTGCTTCAGTTAATTTTCGAGAAACAAAAGAAATCGGTCTCTGTAAATTATTATCGTAACAATGTAAAAATGTCGCTCCCAACCCTTTTGTTGAGGCATCTGTAACAATCTTCAATGTTACATCCGGATCATAATGAGCTAGCACTCTATCATCACATAAAATTGACTCAATTTTATTAAAAGCTTCCAAGCAATTTTGATTAAACTCAAAATGTGTATTTTTCCTCAATAATTTATGTAACGGATCTAGTAGTACAGACATGTTAGGTACAAATGACCTGTAAAAGTTCACTAACCCCAAAAAACTTCGTAATTCAGTAATGTTTTTAGGTTGCGATACTTTACTAATAGCGATAGTTTTGTCTTTCAATGGTTTAATTCCTTCTTTTGAAACTTCAAACCCTAGAAAAGTTACTGATGACGCCTTAAAAATACACTTGTGAATATTTACACTAAATCCACAATCTTTTAATCTATTTAACACTGCTGTTAAATTCTCATTATGTTCTTCTTCCGAATCTCCTGTTACAACAATATCATCTAAAAATACCGCTGTTTTTTTCAAACCTTGCAAGCATGAAGCTATCGTTTTACAAAAAATAGCCGGTGCGCTATTAATTCCAAACACTAATCTCGTGAATTTAAACAATCCTAAATGAGTAGATATAGTTGTGAAATCTTGACTTTCCTCATCTAGTTCTAATTGTAGGTACGCTTGCCTCAAGTCAATCTTGGAAAAAATTATTCTACCCGCCATTTGAGAAAATAACCATTCTATCCGTGGCATCGGATATTTATCTACCACTAGCTGTGGATTTATTGTTGCCTTATAATCACCGCAAATCCTTATTTCCCCATTACTTTTTACTATGGGAACGATTGGTGACGCAAACTTACTATAGTTTACCGGAACTAAAATACCTTCCGATTGTAAACGGCCCAATTCCGATTCAACCTTTGCTTTTAAAGCAAACGGTATATTTCTCGGATTGCAAAATTTCGGTTCCGCATTCTCTTTTAATTTCAAATGCACTTTATATTTATTGAATTTACCCAGTTTCTCCGAAAAAACCTCCGGGATTTATTGAATTTTGAGGATTGCACAAAAATTGAAATTTGAATTTTTGGCAGAGTTGTATGCAAAATAATTCATTTTTGGCACAATTTACACTACGTATCGCGCAGTAAATATATTTGTAGTCGAAAAATAAATAAAAAATTCTTCGTTTAGGTACTGGTCGCCAAATTTCAATGATTTCAGAGAAATCGTGCCTAACGACTTGTTCTTGAATGAAGAATTTCTCAAAAATTGAAATTTGAATTTTTGGCAGAGTCGTATGCAAAATATTTCATTTTTTGCTACAATTTACACTACGTATAGCGCAGTAAATATATTTGTAGTCGAAAAAAAAATTCTTCATTCTGGTCGTTTAACTGGTTTAAAATTTTTTTCTGGTCTTTTTATTTTAATTCGTTTTACAGGTCGCCAAATTTCAATCATATCGGTGCATTGGTTTCTGAGAACTCGTATCTACTGACTTCAAAAATGATGTTTCGAAATAAACGCGATTGAAGTTTCAAGTTTCAAGACGACCTCCGTAGTCCAGTGGCTAAGACTCTTGACTCACATTCCGGAGGTCGCGGGTTCGAACCCGGCATGCGCAAATAAATTTTATTTGATTAATTTGTGTTATTTCACAATTAATTCATTTAAAATAATATATAGTATATTTGCGGCATGTTCCAGAGTGGAAGATACTATTAGTATCGCCCTGGTGTAAGACCACCATTCAGAATTGAAACGTTGCTTGAAAATGGCTTTAGCCGTGTTTAGTGACCAGATCTGAATAGCCAGGTACTTCCCAACCTTCCTCTTCCCCACCTCCTTCCCCTCCCCACTACCTTCAGCCTCACAACATACCCCAATTGGGGATGCCATAGTCTCACTGGCTCCAGACGGGAGCAGTTGAGATTCTTGTGCGGTATTCACTGTAAAAAAAAAAAAAAAAAAGTAGAAGATTTTTTTATAACACGTAGAATCGTCGTTTTCAGCACCATATAACAAAGAGCCTGATGCAGCTGCTTCATTTAAAATAATATATGTCGGTCGATAAAAGAAAAAAAATGTATTTTTTCAAATTTTCGGGCCCATCTAACTTCTTAAGTCCGATTGTCAGTAAAGTGAACGGGTGTTCCTCTCGTGTCTTAAGTGCACCGGTACAGAGGAGTTCAATTCGGTTCAGGATGCAAACTTCATTGAAATACCTGTCGAACGACTCAGCATGTCTATGTTGCATCTGACTATTGGGGATGGCAATCTGTTTTTTAACGACGGATTGCCAATCAGAAATAAGTAGGTTCTTCAAGTATTTTGTTATTTTCATTGAAGTGAAAACTTTTTAGCGCCATTGTGATTTGAAACTCGATTAGACGAAAAAGCAACGTTACGAAAAGAGTGATCGGGCGAGGCGAACGGTCGGGCGAGGCGAACAGAAGTTGAGAGGAAGATATAAGTCAGTGAAGTTTTACTTCAGTCATGTGGTCTAAAGCACACTCGTTTTTTTAGTAAAGAATTTACTTCAGCCCAATATTTTCATTATCGACATCGAAATTAAAAAAATATATACAAGTTTATTTATGCACGCCGACAAAATATTTTTCCTTTGAAAAAAATACCTTTATCCCTTGTATTATTTTTATGTGTTCAGTGAACTCGCGTCTCCGTTAGTTAATCTTCTGAAACAAAATACGAGGGGAAAATATCTAATTGTGTGTTTTTCTTTGTTTCAGAACCGGCGCTTGTGGCGGGAAGACGAAATCATTTTACGACCGTAAATTTAAAAAGGATACCTCGATACCATTGCGAAAAGTATCTTCTTTCAAACCATTATTTACTCTTACGCGCGGTTAACTGGCATTTATTATTAATTGAATCTCTGCCATATTTCCACAACTTTAAAAAATAATTAAAAAGTAAACTTCATGCCGTGCACATTTTGCATTAAATTGTTCGTCGGAAAACATGAAACATGTTTGTACGTTATTATGCATTTTGCATGATCACACATAAATAACCAACTGCTAAAATTAAATCTGGCAGCAATAGTGCTGTATAAAAAATAAAAACCACTAGATTTAGTCAATTGACGATCGGCGCGGTCGAGCTGTAAGGATTTTGACTCGCAATCCGAAGGTCGCGGGATCGAATCCCGGCGTGATTGATTAATTTGTGTAATTTCACAATTAATTCATTTAAAATAATATTATAGTATATTTGCGGCACGTTCCAGAGTGAAAGATACTCTCAGTATCGTCGTGTAGGACCACAATTCAGAATTGAAAATTTTCTTGAAATGGCTTCAGTCGTGTTTGGTGACCAGATCTGAATAGCTAGGTTTCTCTTCCGCGTCTCCTCCCCCTCCCCACTACCTTCAGCCTCACAACATACCCCAAATGGGGATGCCATAATCTTACTGGCTCCAGAAGGGAGCAGTTGGGCGGTATTCACTCAAAAATATTTAAAAAAAACCTGACACAATGTAACATGCATCTGTGTCTAGTCTACACGAAGGTAATAAACCCACTAGGAGGTATTTTGAGCCGCTCGTGCTACTACCGCAATGAAACAAAAAAAATGTATAAGTCAAATTGTGTAGCATTGCATAGAACCAGTAATGTTCTTTTTTTACGTTAGCTCCACACAGGAGGCCCTGAGGAAAAAAATTCCCTCAAGGCCCACTGTATATTTGGGGATTTTGTGTGGAGGGTCTTTATAGGGAAAGGAATGAAAGGACGTTCTGGGAAGGAAAAGGGCATGAGGGTGTGCAGGAATCTGGGAGCCAATGTGTCTGGGAGTGATGGATGGATGAATCCATCCCTCCGACTGCGTTGGAAGGTCGGGAAAGTCCGGCTGATAGACCTAGGTTAGATTCGTGCAGTTGGTGACCTAGACAAACCTCACCCCGTGAATGTAGCGAACCACTTGGGGCGACTTATGGCCGAGGGTTAGTTATCTAACAGATGATGTAGGTGCAATTTAAGTCACAGATTTGGTTTTAATTGAACAAATATAAAAATGCCATTTGTACGGCGAAAACGGTCCGGTCAAAAACAAACTATTGGAATAAAAGTTGCAAAGATTTTTTTTAAATAAAAAGACTCATTCAAAACGAATTCTACCATGAAATATGAATCGATTTTAAATCAAAAAAAATAATTATAAATCATTATTATGAATTTATGAAAAATTTCAAATCATTATTATAAATAGTTTTTGTAAGTACACGTCTAATAAGTTTATTTATAATATTAACGTTTCAATGGGATTTTTGCTCGTCGCTATAATTCTACTCTTGGTATGTTTGTAATTGCTGGCTTTATATGATAAATGTGCCGATTATGGACGATTTTAAATCCGCGTGTTATTAATAGTATAAAAATGAAGTCAAGTTTTATCAGAATTTTGTTGTAACTTTTAGGCCAAAGAAGCGAAAAAATGTTACATTATTTTTTAAATTTGCGTCTTACACAAGGCCAAAAGAAAAATTATTATAATCTTTGTATACTTTCACGTATCAGTAAATTTTAAGCTTAGATCTTCAGGCAGCTAATATGTATACCACATTAAATATAACGTTTCCTTTGAAGCTGCAACTGCAAGCTGGTTTAATACAAACCCAAAAACGGAAACATATTCAACGTGCAATTTTAAGGTAGGGGAAAATTCGTTTATTTTCTTCCATTTTTATAATCGTTTTAATAATAACATACCAATACAAAATAATAAATTTCGTGTAAGCAATATCCGTTAAGTGACGCCGCTCGTGCCGTGGCAATTTTATTTTTTAATAAATTTTATTAAAAATTGCGAGCTTCGGCTGGCAATTTCTTTTTGGTGTACTAATTTCATTTGCCTCTTTATTGAAAAAAATATATATTTAAATTACCTAGACATACTTTTTATGACCTCTTCAACAATTTTTAACCATTTACAGACATCTAACAAAATAGTAGAATGACCTCTATTGAATGTACAGCCAGGGCATACGATTCTTTCGCTGCGCTAAACTCAAAAATTCAATTATTCGGTTCATTTGAAAGCGGTTTCGGGTTTGGGTGTAAGGGACGTTAGTTTTAAATGTAAAAGTTTCCCTTATGCTTAACATACTGCTATTAAAACACCGTAACCACAAACCATTTTTTTTAATAACATATATTATATATTCAATCATTAAAACATGTTCACTTGAAATATCATTCAAATCAGATTAGTGGATTGAACTATCATGCAAAATGGAAACTTTGATTTCGAAAAACATAATTAAATATTTTGAATTCAAACAACATTTGATTTTGAAGAATTATTGAAATTGCAGGAGGTAACATAAATACACGACATATAAGTCTTCAGAGTTCTAAGATTAGAAATATATAATCGTTACATCTCTAAACTGAAATAAAAGCTACCAATCCTATTCAAATTCAATAATCGTACCATGTGAATTTCAACTACTTACACGAAAATCACACTCCCACTCATTATCAATGGCTTAGAGAGCCTATATATTGTATATTAAGTATTGTACCAGTATATCAAGCGTTAAAATATTCTGAATAACCTTTTTCATTCAACGTAAAAAAAAACTATAACATAGGTACTACCTATATAATCCAACCTATACAATCGCACCATGAGTGTTTTAGTTAGTCAAAAAGCCTAGTTTTGAGATATCAGCGTTTGAAGTTACTCATTCTTAAGAGTTTAGTATTTAAGAATATCATTTTTATTTGAATACACTAAAGCACCAAAAATATACGCCCTATTGATGTTTTACCATAATACTAGAGTTAAACAGTCAACTTCTTAAAATATTTTGAAAATACTTTGACTGAGCAATAGTGCCCGAGTTCGTGAGGTGAGGTTGGCGTAGGTCTAAGCTGCGAATGCGTTTTCCCAACTACTGCGTGGTGGGCCGGTTCCCGGAAGAGATTCGTATGTCCATCACTTCTGCATACGTTGACCCCCAGATTCCTACCCAGCCCTCACACCCTTTGTCCTATCCAGAACTTCAATCTTTCTATAGAACTTATCCGTTACCTATTTCAGAAGAATTATTCCACGGGCTGCTACTTCCATTTATCTTTTGAATAATGTTAACGTAAGTACTTGCATACTGCTTACTAACCCCGTGTGCATGGATATTGGAGGGTCTAGAGTCGTTCAAATAAATGTAGCTTCGTTCAAAAAAAAAGTACAGTCTTGACGTGTGCGGTGAAGGAGTAAACCATATGTTTCCTCATAACGCCTTTGGAAAAGTGGTGGGGTCCCCTCCAATATCCAGAACTTTCTTTCCTTTCTTTCCCTAAAAAAACCTAGGCCCTGAGGGAATTTTTTTTCCTCAGGGCCTCCTTTGTGGAGCTAAGTTAAAAAAGAGTAATAATAATTTATGCCAATTAAACGGTAAAGCGCGCATAAGGTCGGTGGTGGTCGTCGCGTCATTACAACAGCGGAATTTCTTTCAGCTTGTCGATCGTAAATGTGTCAAGATTCCGCATCTTCGCGGGAACCCGAACGGCGAGGGTTGGGAGCGTAAGAGTTCTAGTTCAACCGCGCTGAACAGTCACTCCCTGGAACGGACGATGCTTGCGTCCAGCATGTTCGCCAAGTTCAAGAGCACGCCGGTGGTGGTCCACAACCCTTGGGACAACAACCCCATCACGGAGTTGTTCGACATCGGCAAGGAGGTTGCCTCCTGCGGCCCCGAGCACGTCTGGAAGATCCACGATGGCTATAGGAAGAGCGACGTCAAAGTAAGTGAAACTTGTTAATTCTATCACAATCAAACGTATTGTAATGACTGAATGTTGGAATAAAAAGCCTTGATGCGATGCGCTACATGTCCCGTTAGTTAGCCTTTTACACAGGCTTAATAAATTCATGAAAACATGTATAGAATGCACGAAAATTATTTCAAAGATATTGCCGAAGATCTTCGAAATAATACTAATATAATGTGACTTATTCCAATATCAAGTCAAGCCGTTATTTTTTAAGTTGAGTTGTTAATTTTGTGGATAATAATTACCCACGAAAAAAGTTCGTAATAATTAGCAACGGTTTTGATTTGTAAAAGTTTATTTATTCTGATGGTGTGCAGTAAAGAAATTTTTCTTCAAAGTTTTCATTATATGTTCAAAATACAGATGTTTTATTCCAATAGAGCTTAGGTTCGATGAGAAATTGTTTTAATACTGGCATCTCCAGTATACACGATGGCGACACCAACGAAAGTGACAGTTGTCCTCATTTCAACAACCCAACCACATTTTCATAGAACTTTTTTATCTTTTAATATCCTTCGGACTGATAGGTCTTTCTTTACTGAATTAAAATTACTCGCTAAGTGCTCCAATATGCCGGTTTCGCCAGAGCTCGAGGATTCAATCTTTCGCACCTTTTCTTACCTACATCTGTTTTTAGATGTAATTTTAGAAGTAGAATATTTACCAGAGTAATTGGACTCATTTGAGGTGTAATCTGTTTGATATGTTTGGGGTGTAGTCGACCGGTTAATGGCTGAGTTAACATCTCGTTTGGGTCCCACCCAGGAGTCGTGTATTCGATTCCTTGGCTGGCTAAGTCCTCCACCACGACACAAACATCATTTTCCGTTTACTGTGGTAGTAAGAGATTTTCGAATATTGTCAGGTTATTCGTAGCCCGGGAAATAAAAAAATGCATCCAATTTTTTTTTAATGTGATTACCGTAAGCGAGTCCTTACTGCTCTCAAACATTCGGAGCCAGCGGAACCAAGACATTCGTAAATGGCGTATGTTGTGAGGTCAAAGAGTGTATTTTAGGAAAGGTGATGAGAAATATGAGGGAAGTTTGATGCTTGAAAAATTGATGTACACTTTTTTTGTGTCTTGTTCTTTTTCATATTTCGTTTAGATTTTATTTATTATCTTCTTTTACAATGACATTTTACATTTATGGGAATAATATGTTAATTATGTGAGAGTTATTCTAATAAAAAATTGTCATTAATGAATTTTAGAGACGAATATTCCAATAGCTTTAACGCTGGGACAAGAAATTATAATTATAATTATATATATTTTGAAGACATTCCCAAAACATCGTAACTGCTTTTAATACGAACGCCTTCGCATTAATCGATCACAATGTACCCACCGAATGAAAATCGAATGTCTATTTATATACACACTCTCCCTGAATTAATTAATTATAAATAGTATTTTGATCAAACTCTAAATGTTAAAGTTATGTATTGCTAACTATCGCATTGCCTCCATTCACACATTACATTCTACTCCTAAAACATTTAGAAAATTTGAAAAAGTTTATTTTTTTATAGTGCTGCTAGTTTCACTACCCTACTCCTCAAAAATATTGCTACGGCCATAAATGACTTTTTTTAAGTTCACACGCGGTAACCTTCTGAAAACTAAAGTAGACAAGAGTGGGGAGACTACGAAACACTGCACAAAGAGGAGACCGATTAGTCTATCTCATTTTCCCGCAGGCTAAATCCTTCACATGTAAATGTTTGTCTGTTTTATTCAATTCACTTCAATGACTCTTGAAACAAATGCATCAAAGAATATTATTATGGTATGTCTAGTTTTTAATGGGTAAATAAATTGTAATTCCATAGGTTCGCAGCTCACGAAGAAAATTCTATGAAAAAATTCATTCCATGAATAGTGAAATTGAACTGGAATTTCCAAGTATAAAAATCTTGGAAAATTTCACGAAGCCAGAGTTCATCGTTTTTAAACGAATTTTCGCATACGTCTTAGATATTTCCACCTACGTCTTATATATTTACACATACGTCTTATATATTTCCACATATTTCTTATATTTTTCCACATACGTCTTATAACACAAAACTGCTGTATTTGAGGGTAGTTTCAGCTTTTCTTCTACAAAACTTTGGAACGAGATACCACTGTCTTCGAATATCGACATCGTTGCAGAACTTCTGTCGAAGAAGTTCAGCGGCGAATGATTGCTGACTGCACAGAGTGAACAGTCAACCGCACATCTTAATTAATCAAATTTACAATTGAAGGAAAAATTTCTCGTGTTTTCGATTTGGTTTTATATATATATATATATTTTGGGTTTTTGATTTTATTAGAGTTGATTTGTATAATTTTTAATTTTATTTTATTATTTTTGCATTTTTATTTATTTATTTGTGAATTGATTGCTTTATTTACTTTGATTACATTTTTGATTTTTTATTTTTTAATAATTAATTTGATTTTATTTTCTTCTTCTTGTGCCTTGTCCGTTCAACGGACGTTGGCTATCATGTTGGCTATGCGGACTTTGTTTACTGCGGCCCGGAACAGCTCCACGGTAGACTGGCCAAACCACTGTCTCAGGTTTTTCAGCCATGAGGTTCTCCTTCTTCCAGGGCCCCGTCTTCCGGCAATCTTTCCCTGCATTATGAGATGCAAGATCTCACACTTCTCTGGATGTCTCATCACGTGTCCAAGATATTGAAGTTTTCGGATTTTTATGGTTTTAATTACTTCCTTTTCTTTATTCATCCGAACCATAACATCTTCATTTGTGACCCTGTCCATCCAGCATATTTTAAGTATTCTTCTATAGATCCACATCTCGAATGCCTCAAGTCGCCTAATTAATTCTTCAGTAAGCGTCCATGCTTCCATTCCATAAAATAATATTGAAAACACGTAGCATCTGACCATTCGCATTCGTAATCCAAGGTTGAGATCATGACTGCAGAACATTTTTTTCATGCGGATAAAGGTTGCACGAGCTTGCTCAATATTTATTTTTTATTTTTGCTCTATATTTATTTTATAATTGATTTTATTTTGAATTTGATTTAATTTGAATTGATTATATTTTATTTGAATCGATTTTATTTTGTATTGGAGTTTTAATATTATTGACTTTAATTTGAATTCCGATTTACATTATTAATTTTTATTTATTTTTTATTAAATTTTTATTTTAACTTCTATTATTTATATTGTATTATATTGTGTGCGTTGAATTAGAGATTTGGTATTGATTTAATTATTATTTATGGAATTTAATTTAATTGTATTTATGTTATTTTAATTCAATTTATTTTTTTAATTCATTTTTATTTTATTTCATTTATTTTCTGCTTTAAATTGGAGACACTGCTGAAAACCAGCCGCTTTTAAGGAGAAATACTGAATTGTAGCTGAGCAGTGACCTTTTCGTCAATAGAATCAATGATAAACGAAAAAATGTGTATATTAAAAAAATATATCTATTGATGAATAAACGTTTTTATTATTATTATTATATATTCCTGCAAATGCGTTCAATGGAAATTCGATATTTATTTATTTACTTTGTACAATTTTTTTAAAAAATTTGGCATAAGGGAGATTATAAACGAACTGGTATTCACAATATTTTTTTCTGTAAATGATGTTTTTAGTTCGTGTGACTTGAAATGAAATAAGTGCAATAATGCGGGAATCAATGATCTTAAAAATAATAATGTCAACTTCTGTCAGTGATCTTTGTTATTTCTATATTTTTCATTAGACGGTTATAATTTATATTTTCAATAAGAGTAGTAAGTTTATAATTTATACGTCTTAAAAATTTGTGACGGATTTTTTTAATAGAATCTGAGTGAAACGTGTAATACGGTGACCATATAGGTGAGTTATATTCAATTTGGCGCTGGAAAAAAAATTGAAGTAGATATATTCCGAAGGCAATTTTTATTAAAAAACCGACCATTTTCATTGCTTGGTTCATAATAATTTTTTAATGTACCGAAATTTTTAAAATATCATCAAAGACTATCTCTAAATCATATATTTCATTGACTAAAATAAGTGAAGTGAATTTTGAGATATGATTTTGATTTTGGTTTTAGAAAATCTAATGTACTAGCATATAATTAGAAAGGTTCAAATTCACTTTAGCATCAGTTTAATATTCCGTGTACTTGGTAGGAATTTTATCGTTCTTTTTAAAAAAAGCACCAGTAACATGTATATATCATCTTATCGCAAATTTTCGCTTAATTTATACTTAAGTGGTTCGCTCTTCTCGTGTCTGCTTTCAGAGCTTCCTTCAAAGTGCCTTATTTTCTATCCCACTGAGCATAATCTTGCAAATTTAGTCAAAGCAATACTCAAACAGCTCTTTGGAGAAAGCGTTTGAACAAAATATGCATTAAAATCTGCACATCCTTCAGATACATTTACAAAGGTACGCAATATCGTAATATACTATTATTATAGCATCGTCTAGCGTCCTCGACTGTTTCTAACATTTACCACTGTGTATTATGTTGTTACTGTTAAAAAATTATATTATTTCGACTTTAATTCGACTCCTTACCTTATTCCAGTACAAAGACAATGCTCTAAGTCTTACTCGACTTTTTCTGCCATTGACTCCTGTACACCGCGCTATTAGTATTAAAAAAACTACATTATGTGAGTTTTAATTCGACTCTATATCTCATTCTAGTTCACAGGTATTTGTTAAGTTTTCTCCGGAGTCCCTGACTTCTTTACAATTTAAACCACTCTCTAAACACCCATGGCGTTAATAAGAACAAACTCTGAAACTTTTATCCAAATCAATCCAGTTGATTTGAGTCCAAAGTGCACACACTTTCGGACATTGCCTTTTTATTTATATTTACAGATAATATAAATAGAACTGAAGTCCTCGGTTTTGCCCGGGCTTTACGCAATTTTTTTTTAAAATCAGATGCTGACAGTAATTTTACTTAAATTTTGAAAGTTTAAAAGGAAAAAATCATCGAGTGATATCAACGTTCTGTTTTAAGAGATAGAAAAAATGAAGGGATAGTTTTTATAAATCCCATATAATCTGTGACCTTCCTTTTATTTTTAATGACGAATGGGCAAACTTTCATTAATCGATAAATACAATCGTAGTATTTTATAAAATATAAAGCCACACCAAGGACTCCTTTCTTTACGTGCGTAATATGATACTTATTTTTTGTGAATACCGCACAAGAGTCCCAACGCCTCTCTGTGGCCAGTGAGATTACGGCTTCTTGGGGTATGCTGTGAGATTGAGGGTAGTGGGGAGGCGAAGGAGACGTGGAAGAGGAAGATGGTAAATTTGGCTATTCAGAAGTGGTCACCAAATACATTATTTCAAGCAACATTTCAATTCTGAATGGTGGTCTCACATGAGGGTGATATTGAGAGTATCTTCCACTCTGAACATGTCGCAGAATATATACATATATAATTTTAAAAATTAAAACACAAAAATGTCACGAATTGTTGTGCAACCACAATTTTCTGCAAAATCGATAATTTTAGGATATTTCGTAAATATCCATTGATCAGCAATTGGAATACAAATGCATTTATGGAAATCATTTTTTACTTTCTAACATCATTTTTTCATGCATTGCAGTAATTTTTCGGATATACGTGTAGTAGGTACAGAAATGATAAATGTACAGCATTATAGGATGGATTCTTTAAATCACAGGAGAATACCAAATAAAAAACACGAATGCAATTAAAACAATAAGTTCGCATTTTAATGTCATTTGGCTGGCTTCATTCACCAGAACCCAATTACAAATAGCACAGTCAGATTACATTTTTGCTCAGTCGTTTGAGGTATTTTGCTGATTCAGTGCTTAACAAGTGGTTTCTAACGAAGATAATATCCTCATAGAGGTATTCCCTCACAGCGTTAATCTCTCGAGGAGATAATAACTCGGTAAGTACTCACCGATGTGCTACTTTTTATGTTAAAATACATGTACATGATTCGCTTTTTAACGCAACTACATAATTCTTTTTGAAAAGAAAACTTCTTTAGCACTGTTGTGATTTGAGACTCGATGAAATGAAAACGAGCGATACTAAAAAGAGACAAACACATACATCTATAGAATTTAGAATGTATTTATTTCATGGGTACTCGTTTTCAATATAATACGATAAATCCATGATCATAAATAGTGGTATAAAGCGCCTGACGAACCTTAGCGGCCAGACATTCAGCGGACCAATAAAATATATATATTGTACAATCTTCAAACCACTTCAAAATGAACAGGCAAACAAAATACAAAATAAAGCGACATCTAGCGACTTCGAAGAAGAAAACACAAATACTAATAAGATTACCAAAATTTATAGGAAAAGGTGAACTGGAATTCGACGACAAAATCATTGGTCACGCTGATAAAAAAGAGCTTCGTAGTCTCCCGACTCCTATCTACTTTAGTTTTCTGAAGGTTTCACATCTACCACGTGTGAATTACACTTTTTTTTAAGTGTTCAATCGATTCACCGTTTTCAGGGTATCGCGAATGAGATAATATGACCTACGTAAGTCTTTAATTGAGTTAATTTCTGGCGGTGGTGGTCCTGCACTGATGTAGTCTCCCTCTAAGGTCGTCAATATCTGGTGGATAAGACTATTAGCTGACGTTGTCAAACTGTTCATGCTTTTTTGTTTTATTTTTTCATCCCTGTTCATCCCAAGCTTCGTGGTAAATAAAAATGTAAGGAAGCATTTTTAGCTTGCATTATTTTCGTGTTTTTTTAACCGCTTGTCTTTGAATAAGGTTTTTCTTTTATCTTTTATACCTACATAATTAATTAAAAAGGTTTCAATGCATAAATAAAGATAAAGCACATTTTTAAAGACCTGTAAAACGTGCTAAAAAATTCATCTTTGCGATGTTTTACTTTGGATAGTATATTTTTGCGCTTGAGACTTGATCAAGATTTGTATAACCAACCGGTTCTTTTGCTAAGCTTTTAAGGTATTATGAAATCAGAAATAAATAAAATTCGCTTGAAATAGAAACATTTTAAATAGTGCATAAAAAAATTGGTAAATTATATATAGCTACCTCAATAAGATCGGTTTTATAAATGTTTTAATACATTCTTTAATATCAGTTGGTTTCCATTAATATTTCGTCTATCCTTAGCTAACTAACTAACCATCACGCCGTTTCCCCGCAGGGGTAGGCAGAGAGGACGGACCGCCAAACGACTATGTCTTGGCACACATTCCTTGCCTCGTTTACATTCATGCAACGTCACATACATTCCCTTCTATTATTCTGACTCTTGACATGGCCCGACTCAAGTATCTGATTCACTTGGTCGTGCCATGTCTTTCTTGGCCGTCCTCGACTTCTTCTACCATTCACATTTGCGTCATATATTCTCCTTACACTCCTTTCTTCGTTCATTCGCTCTACATGCCCAAACCATCGGAACGTTCCTTTCTTGATCTTACTCATTACGCTTACATCAGCCATGCATTCTTTGCGGATTTCCACATTTCTCATACGATCATACATGGTTTTACCACACATGCGCATCAGGATCTCTACTTAAGTAGACTGAACGCTGTAGAAATGAGTTCGGTTAAAGAAGTTTGTATTATTTTTTTTTACTTTATGAGTAAAACCTCAAATTGTAATATTTAATTAAATGAAGACAATATAAGCGAAACTCAATCGAAAATCTGGAAACAGAAAAATCAGAAAAACATATTGACACCTCTGGGACTTGAACCCAGGACCTCTTGCTTTCCGGGCAAACGCGCTAACCACGCTACCGCTAACAATAAAGATAATGTGGGTGGTTCTTAGTCGAAGTATGATACAGTTTAACCCTCCGCCCGTCGCGCCTTTTTTGTAACGCGAGGTGTCGTGTGGGGTCGCTTAGGACCCCAAAAATAAATATGATTAAATTGTTGTTGTAGCATACATTTTATATGTTATTTTTACTGATTACAGTCAGGTGATAATGATTGCTTTGAAATAAAAAGAAATGTTAAAAATGTGTTATTTATTTTCAATGCAAGAGCTTAAAAATCAAGGAGGAACATTTTTTTGAAATTTTGAATCATATTTTTTAATAGAAAACTTTAAAAAAAAATCTAACCAATTTCCATCATAACTATTTGAGGTTGATATAGACTTATTATTATAACAACAAAAAAATCTACAAAGTACAATAAAAAAAAACATATAAACTTGATTTTTCATGGTATTTTGTTGATTTTTTTTAGCCTCACGCCGAAACACAAGTCTGTATCTCACATCGCACATGCGCAAACTAAATTTTCTCGGCGCTTGCGTCAAGTATAGTCCCTTTTAGGAAGCTACCTAAAGTAAGAAATCAGTGGGAACATTTAAAATTAACATTTTGTTTTTTAAAGAGTTTTATTAAATGTACATTTGTTACTTAAATTTAATTTTTCCGCGACCGGTTTCGATACAACCGTATCATTCACGAGCAGAATTAAAACTAATGTACATTTAATAAAACTCTTTAAAAAACAAAATGTCTAGAAATTGTTACATAGTTAATGCCCAAGAAATACAAAAAATTTAAAATTAACATAATTAGCATTTCTGTAAAACCTGGGTTTTTAAAGACCCCACGCGACGGGTCGAGGGTTAAAATGACCGAATTTGATATCGGCACCGTGGCGCAGTGGTTAGCGCGTTTGCCCAGAGGATGGATGTTTTAAGTTCGTCAGGCATGATACTATTACTTACACAAAGGTTAATTAATTTAGTCAGTACTGGGATTATATTATCAGCAATTAACTTCAGGTCATTAATTCTTTTTTGGTCATAGCCTTCTGATTTTTTAACATCCATATCGTTAATTATTTTTTAACATCTTTTTGTGATACAGGTCTAAATCTCATTGACATAATAGCAGGAGTTGTATACGTGTTACGATCAAGGAATTGAGTAGTACAATTTTGTCTTATGTCTTTTATTTCATTTATGAATGTTGTAGCAAATTTATCGCATACAAATTTTGTGTCTTAAGCAAGAGGTCCTGGGTTCAAGTCCCAGAGGTGTCAATATCTTTTTCTGATTTTTCTGTTTCCAGATTTTCGATTGAGTTTCGCTTATATTGTCTTCATTTAATTAAATTTTAATTTCATCTTCTTCTACATCGTTTATTTAAAAACGAAAATATTACGTTTGAACTAAATCTCAATTCATTCAAAATTATAAACTACGAGAACAGTTATAAACTCCATCATCATTAATAGAAAAATATAGATTTTTGCAAATGAACAAAAAACTTATTAAAATTAAAACTTATCCCCATTTTAGTTGGTCCCAGTGTTGGCGTGTTTCAATTAAAAATAATAAACTCTATTATTTGCAGCTGTCGCAGGCACCATTAAAAATTAAATTAAACCCATAAAAAGTTTGTTTCTAAACAAGTTAACTGATAATTTAAAGGTGTTAACTAACTAACAATATTACATATACCCGTATATATATATATAATATGCATGGTGTGCCACTATTAATAGGATTATGCTTTTTGTTTCGCAGTCAGCTTTTCCTTTGACAAGTCGATTATTACGAATAGTTTGGTGTTACAGTTAAGCGCTGTTACATAGCATGAAGAGAATAATGGAAAAAAAAATGGAATGCATACTATTAATTTTAATCATCGACAGATATAAATACACGTTCCATAATTTAACGAAAAAAGTTGCGAATAATATGTGATAATGAAAAGCATTTTATACGACCTCTTTCGTTGATATTTTATAATGATTTTACTCAATTTCTACGACTTATCAAAGTATTATTTTATTTTTCTTCAATAATTATATACGAAATTTTCGAGTAAATATTTTACAAGAACCCAACAAAAATTTCGCATAGAAAATTCGTCCGAAAAAATAACAAGACATCTTTTCGGAAGACCAGATTGGATAATAAAAAAAATAAATAATGAACTGAAACTAACAAAATCAGGTAGTAACAAAAAACAAAAGTCACATTAAAAATACAATTTCTGTTAAAGAACTAAATAAAACATGTTATCTTATAAGGGGCTCCATTTGAAATAAGTACTTTAGCATAATATACAGGCCAAAATGTGTGTATTCGTGTGCCTTTTGTGTACAACTATTACAGGTAATAGGCATGAGAATAGATTAGCAATTGGAATCCAGAAACGATCGATTTCTGCGCAAAAGTGGTTTTTATTTATTTTGTGAATAATTTTGTAACAAAGAAAAAACTCACTCACTCACTCACTCTGATTTTTTAATATATCTGTGGAAAACATTAAAATATATTTATAGATGTGTATTTAAAGATATATAATGTTATTATAACCATGGTTATGAAATAAGAAATATATATTTATTATGTACCTACATAGAAAGAAGCAAAATAATTATGGAGGATGAATACAATATTACAGAATTTTTAGTATGATTTTTTTCTTAAAAGATCTGGTGGCTTATTCCAGGAAGCAGTGATGATTATTTTCTCGGATATTCTCGAAATTTCGGAGTAAAAGTTGGAAGACAGAATTTTAACATTAACTACAACGTCGGTTTTTTAAACACACGGGATTTCTCTACCCGGCTTTCGTGGTATTGATTCTCTGCTGGGTAAACCTTTCAAAATGGTTTCACATGGGCACAATCTTGGGTTGTATTGATGAAATATATCATTTTACACTTTCTGTTATCGAATATGTTATTAACCTATAATGTTTTTTCTAGAAAATTTTTCTTGGCGAGCAATTGCGTTTCTCTGCCCTTTACCTTAAAAATAAAGTCCAATAATCCGGAAATTATTTTTCGTTCTCACCCACTTAACCCCAGCACATTGACGTAGGTAATTAAAGTTGAATAAGACACCGACAGTGTAATTAACTACTGGCATCTTGAAAAAAGTTCAAATAATTAACAAAAAAATTAATTAACTAACCATAACACCGTTTTCCTCGGAGTAAGGCCGTCTCGGTACACACCACTTGATTTACTCGAATTCTCATATTGTCACTTGCATATTATTCTGTTATTTCGACTCTTGGCGTGACCTGACTCAAGTGCTTCATTCACTTGATCATGCCAGTTCTTCCTCGATCGTCCCCGAAAAAATTTGAAAAATATGTCACAACAATTTTTTGGAGCCTTCCAAAACTGGAAAGAAATTTCCAATATTTACTTCTCCAAGGATAAAATCCAATCACTATAAAACACTCGTCATAGCGGTGTGAGCTACACGGCTCAGAGTGCTTGGGTCTCCACGAAGAATAGCGAAATGGGTTTGGTTATTTTTTAGAGGAAGATTCTGTAAAGGAAAACAAGTTGTGTTTAGCAGATAAAATCAATCGCTTGAAGAGCCGTCCGTGACAAGATTTATATATTATGTATCTCCTCCACTAGACGGTGCACGTGTCGCCAAGATGGAAGATTACCTGACCAAATCGGAGACTTTTCTTCGATACGCCATTGTTAGTTGGGGAGCAGTTTACTAAACTAGCCAGATCTCTATAAAAATTGTAATAAAAGGGTACGTAAGAAAAGGCAACCCAATGAATGCCGATTCACAGAAATCAATGTTCCTAAGTTAACTCGTGAATTCTGCGTATTACTATTTACTTTAAAA
The DNA here is from genome assembly GCA_917880885.1 of Limnephilus marmoratus. Lineage (NCBI taxonomy): Eukaryota > Metazoa > Arthropoda > Insecta > Trichoptera > Limnephilidae > Limnephilus > Limnephilus marmoratus. The sequence continues at coordinate 35,621,274 of OU862920.1, read as the reverse complement.
AGATGCACGTGGTATCTGTTTGGATAGTATTAAATATTATGACTTATGTAAGGTGTCTATGGCCTAGTTGATAATCACAGAGTTTAAAATCGAAATGCCCTTTTTTAATACGTAACTTAGAATCAATGTTTTTTAAGAAAAAATATTTCAATAATTTCGTTTCGCAGAATTACAATAACAAATAATTAAAAGACGTGCGAGACATCTCTTCTTAAACTGTGAAGATTATCCAAATATCGAATACGCGGGAACTTAAAAAAAAACAAGAAATGTTAATAATCTTTTCAAATTGGCCTTATTTTGGCTAGCGGGCGCTCGCGAATGTCAGCAAATTGGCCAGAATATGGCCAAATACTCTCCAGTGGATAAGATTCCGACAACTTCGCCCTTTTATTATTGCAGTGTAGGTACCTTAATTTACTCAATACCATTTATTCCTAAGTATTTCATTTTACAAATGTTTTACCTTGCTGAAGGAAATTCACGATTGCTTAACACCGATCGTGTTGTATTGGACTATAATGCTGTGAAAATCGATATCAGCCTTCCCGCTATTTAGTCAAGTGGTCTGGATGCCGTTTTATGGGTTGCAATTGGATGCTTTTATGGTAAATGAAAACCATTCATTCAATTGCTGGTTTATATTTACATATATATTATTATTCTATTGGTTTTTTATAGTACCTGACAGATCAGGAGGGAAATCCATTCAAAATATACAAATATTTATTAAAAATATATTAGATAATCATAATGTTGTGTATCTTGCATTTGCTAGAAATGCGGGATTTTGTACATGATAAACAAGTAATTTGTCAGGAACGGAGTTATCTAGCGAATCAAGTTTCATCTTAGGTGGGTAAATTAATATGTCTCTTACGTTTTAATTATCCTGGCTCTGTGTGATGCTTCTAGAACAGTCCAAGCTTGCTTTCATTAACAAACGAATTGAGGAAAGGTTCAATTTATTATTTAACGATGGTAACATCTTATATTGATTTCATGAGGCCAATCATGACTTCCTTAACATTGGTGTTCTCTGATGTCTCTTTTCAATGCATACTCGTGATCAAAATACATATCCAAAACGTAATTATATCAAGAGGTGTGGATACCCATAATAAACACATAGTTTTACGTACTTAGCTGTACTACATTCAGGAAAAGCTGAACCAATAGCGAAACGTTTTCTTTTATTCGATCGTCAAAATAATACTCTTTTCGCGTTCTTTAACCTTTTTGATTTTGCTTTTGTAAATCTAAAAAAAATATATATACAATGAAGACTTCTTCTCAGCGTTTTACGGTTCTTGAACTTTGAACACTTATTAATAATTATCACTGATAACGGTATTAGGATGTGTTACTGCCAATTGAAGTTGTGCTGTCAAAAGAGATTGTCTTATGGTGGCAGAATAACGAATTTCATTCGATATTAATAATTTATATACTTGTAGTATGTACTTTAAAGTGATTGGTCTAAGAATCAAAAATCTAGAATCTATTACCGGATGCCTTTAGTACTAAAATTATAATCGATTCCAATATAAAATACACGAAATTAAATATATTTCCTCGGATTTTATCCAATCATTACAAATAAGTTGTACAATTATAGTACTCGGATCATTACAAATAAGTTGTACAATTATTTAGTTTCCGAAATTTTAGCCTTAAAATAATTAAATAAATCAACGGAAAATAAATCATTTTTTCTTTTGTGTGTCTTTCGAATAACTATTGTTTCAATATTATTTGAGTTCTTCAAGTTTAAATTCCGGAAGACACTTTGTAAATTTCACTATGCCTCACAACTCGCTATTTCCAAGTTTTAACTGTTTCACAAACACCTTATAATAGGCACTATTTTGTAAGCTCAGTTCAGGGGATGATAAGTAAAACCGCTAAAGCTGGGTTATGTAGATAATATTCTCAAAGCCTATTCATCTTTTCAAAGGATTGTCACGAAGAATTTTTGTTTTATGAAGATCAAAACTATTCCAAGCTTTGCCATTTTTATTCTCGGGCCTTTGAAGCGTTGCTTTGAACAATGATGCTTAATTACTTTTCACTACCCATTATCTACCGTGAAGCATCCCCATCCAGATGGCAAATCAACAGTTTTCTTTCCGCGCTATCGGTTCGTCTTTGTTAAGAGTAAACGCAAACAAGACCAGTGGGAAATTAATCACTTTCACTGAGACCGATAGTGTGAGAACCTTATTTACAACGAGTTTGTAAGAAGTAGATAAACAGTATTGGCAGTTTTTAGTTAAGAGACCAAATGTGTAGAAATTCTTTATACCTACATTTTAGTAGATTTTAGTTAAGAGGTAGAGTTTGAAACAATAGGCTTTAGAGTTACGCAGTAGAGTTACAGGAAAAGACAGTTTTTAGTTAGTAGAGTAAGTTTCAAAATACTCAGTATAGTAGAGTTATTTTTTGGTTAGTAGAGCAAGTTTGTAAGTATTTGTTTTGTAGAATGGGAAATATTTAGTTAGTGGAGCGCGTTTGTAAGAAAAATACGTAATATAAACAATATCAAATATTATGTAGTGCAATATTTTCGTTAGTTGAGCAAGTTTTAAGTTCATGATGTTATATTTATTATAGACAGATTTAGTTAGGAATGCGGATGGTTAATGTTACTTTCATATCAAAGGTAATTTTATATTCAGAAGAGATTAACACCTTCGTTTATCGAACAATTTGATGAACAAAGACTTATCGTACTTATGTTGATTTTCAAAGCGAGATATTGTTACACTTTTAACGGTTTGGCTGAACTTGTCAGTGTGTATAATTGTGGCGGTCGGTGCGGGCAACGGATTTTTCTATATAAAGATATAGAAAAATTCGTTGCGTGCCGTGCGTGCGTTGCGCCCGGCGCGGACAGATGGACGTTCACGTTTAGAATTACATTTTCTTTACTTCAAATATGCTAAGGAATCGCCGGTTAAAATCCTTTGGGTATGTGTTGTTACACCCTGCGTACGCCATATTACAGTGTAATAATAGGCATTGTCAATAATATAGACTCACAAACATATATAAACCACAACAAAAATCAAAACTAAACTTAAAATAAAGGATAAAAGAAATATTTCAAACAAAAGAGAAAGAAACTATTCAAAAAATATTAAAAATCATGATTAAAAAACAAAGTGTATTTTAAACTTTTGAGAGAAGTCAAAATCACAATTGCTCTGTGTAAAGAGATGAAGAGCTCCGATGTAATAGGTTCCTTAAATTGTTCAAATACTGTGAAACAACCCGTTCTGAAATGTTTTTAAGTTGATGGAAAAACTCCTTTTCCATTTGTATTTCTCTTACTTCTTTCCTATTTTATCACTCCAAACAATATTATACATATATTGCAAAAGAACCACTTGCGCCTGCTAGTGCGAAAGAGTTCTTTCCAGATAATAAGGCCTTTGTGACACTTTTAACGACCTTTTTGTTGCATTGGTGAGGGGAGTTCCTACTCTGACACATTTCCACTAAGGGTACTGTGTAAATTGGTTAAGTCCATGTGGGTCGTGACAAACAAAGTTAGGGTAAACATTAACAGATATAGTGGCAGAGTAAAAAGAGAGTGCAGTAGATCGAGTTACCGTAGCCACTAAATGGGGACAAACCCCTTTAAGCGTTTGTGAAAGGAAAGGGTCTTAGATTGTCACAAGAATAGGAGATGAATAATTTTACGAAGACGATTTTATTACCTAACTCTTTTGTAGCTAAATAATACAATAATATAAAACTGGAGCACGGAAACCATTCATGTTTTCATGGCATGATTTTTATGCGCATTTAATTAAACTTTAGTTGGACGTTTATGTGTAGTTTAGAACTTTTCCCTAAGCAAAGCCGTGTTGGATATAAAGTTAAGCCCGCAGGGGAATTTGGAATTTGAACTCAATCCATCCGAGCGTCCTATCGACGATGCTTTCCATTACCCAGAAAGTTATTGATGTTTCTAACGGTGTATGCTAATAATATTTTATGCCGACATTCATTCCCCTTTAGTAATTTCATTGCCTCAATAATAATATTCGAATAATAAAACCCCATGGTTTATTATCAAAACATAATTGTCGTTCCTTTAATATTTTGCAGCTGTTTCCAAATATTTTACCATTCCATTGATAGTTTATTCATAGGACAATGTATATTAATTTTCGACGGATTGTATGAATTATATGAAGAATCTAAACTATTCAATTTCCGTAAACTGTTTATATTGCACTCTATGAAATATATCTTTAAAAATATAAAAAACTCGAAAAAAATGAAGACATAATCAACAAAAGAAATAATAATGTATTTTATACCCCCAAACGAATATCAAACAGATGCAAACACAACAGTTTATTGGACTTCGTAGTTTTACAATCTTTTACCGAAAAAAAAATTAAATAAACTAACTCAATACCTAAAAGAGATTACAAGGGAGATGTTGAAATATTTTTGAGAGCGTTACGAAAAGTGTGATTGGGTGAGGCGAACGGTCGGGCCTTTACGCACGCTCGACTTGGGGAGTAAGCTGGTTAATGCGTGACGAGAGCGTTATGAAAAGTGTGATCGGGCAAGGCGAACGGTCGGGCGAGGCGAACGGAAGTTGAGAGGGAGATGAATGTTTTACTTCAGTCGTGTGGTATAAAGCACACTCGTTTTCTTTAGTTTTAGGTAATCAGAACGCACGCAGTCGTGGTCTCCGCAAAATGTTTTTTTTTAAGATAAGTGTATAAGTTGCCGTGTACTGCAGCAATGAGCGACGATTTCAGGCTGAAAAAATTGTAATGTGATCAAAGTAGGAATAAATATGTTACAAATAGTTTGCAGTCGTATGTTCGCCAAAAAAAACCCTTAACAAAAGGAGCCTTCACACAAGATGACCCTCTTAACTGATATTACGGTTAGCTGCAAGGTTAGCCTGGCTGAATAGCGGGCGAACCTGCTTATCCTCTGGAGCCAGTGAGCTCAGAGCCTCAAGCAGTAAGGTAATGTCTCATACACAATGTATTGTCACGAGTGACTGGCGCGTATAAGCCATTCCAAGCTAATCCTGTGTGGAAATTACTGACGCAGCAGGTGGGCGCCCGGTTTACCCAAAGCGACCTGTCCTTGTCTCACGAGTCAACCCTGACTTAAATAATATAACGTATTTATGAGTCGCTTGCTAACCTTCAAAGTACAGGAGTAAATAATAGCAGGTTCGATCCGCACTAAAAGAAACTTAATCTTTTATAATATGCGTACTAGCCCGTGCTAGTTTAAAAGATTAGGATACACGCGTGAAAATCACGGGATTTTACAATTGTACGATTTGTAGAGCTGAAAATATTTCGAAAATATTTTCTTTATTATCATTAGTACGTTCAGCTTTAAAAGTAACATAAATTGCAAATGCCAATGCGTATATGCTTTTTATGGACACTTCGAGAGAACGAGGCGTATCCAGAGTATCAATAGTAGGTATAATTATAGGGTTTATTTATTATAATATGTTACCAAATTTAAAAATTGTTTTAAGTTGTATTCTACGAAGCATCGAACAAAAAGGAGGCCGATTATTCGAATTCGAAACCGAATTATAAAGGCAGCTTTGTTTGAAACTTCACGTACACGGATGTTTATGGTGCGCGGCGCATACGGCATGACACTCTCTCGACATGCACTCTTAAATTCAACCGCGCAGACGCAAGCCTATTAATACTGTTTGACGATTGATGATTCTGATATATACTGACTTAGATAGGCATCAAATCAAATATTTGAAAAGAGCTGCGGCGCAACATTCTCGGAATATAATTTTAAAACAAACTTTCTTGAAAGCTAATATGTAACGTTACGAGTCATTGAATTTATGGAAACAAGTTTCAAATTCGATTTCAAGGCGTTCAATGAAACTGTATAAATTATTCAAAGGAACATGGGAATCCAGAAAATAAGTAGGAAACTGGATGGCATCCGGAGTATATTATTTGATCAAGTCCCCAGTGAGCGGTGCGGCTTCATCCGGGAATATAGGTCGTTTACTGAACTTACAGTAGGCATGCTGGCTTTGATATAATTAAGTAGATTAAGCGAATTAAAGTAAATTTAATCACCCCTTTTCAACGGCACTATCATGAAAATATTACTGCTTAATGTAACTAATTTATCAATTTGTTAGACGAATGTGTACCGCGGCCCGGAACTCATTTATTGTATAAACCACACTGGTTCACTCCCTTTGTTTTTGAAGTGAAACTTGCTTAGACCCGTTAGCGATTCGGAATTCGGATGAAACCGAAATGACGCTTACAGCATCTGCAAAGCATCATACAAATCAAGACTCCTATTGGTTGAGATATAAAACCCTTTGGTTGAGATATAAGGCCTGCTCGTAGCGCTTTGATTATGACCTCACTTTTCAGGGCTCCTTGTTCTTCACAGTTTAGGATTGTTTTGGTAAAGTTTCGCTTCTACCGCGTGTTAACTGCACTCGAAAATTTTTTTCATCGGGGGTGCCCGGGTTCATGGGGAGAAGTTTGTCTATATGTACTAGATATATGACGTCTCTAGCTGGACTCCCTCGTTGCCTTGCACCACATTTGAAAGGAAGGATTCATAAGTCACTCCTGGACACACTGACCCACCCCTCATATATTTTTACTTCCCAGAACTTTCTCTCTTTCCTTCCTTTAAAAAGACCCGCCACACAGCATCCCCAAAGATGACGTAAGCTTTGAGGCGAATCACTTTCCTCAGGGCCTCCTGTGTGGAGCTAATGTAAAACCAAATAAAAAAGAACGACGCCGATGCAACGTTTGTGTTCGAAAAAACATGAATTGGTTATAGACATGAATTGGTTAGTTATATGAGTAGGTCATGAATTGGATATAAACAATTAGATTATAGGGTATTATTTTAGTTTATTGGAAACTCTAACAGTCTTACTCATCATCGCAAAATAAGATACAACCTCGGAGCAAGACCGGGTTAGGTGAAATTGTTACTTGAAGTGAAATATCACAAAACTGCGCTACATAAATACTACGTTATTATTAACATAGTGGGTTAATCGCGCGCATGCGCGTGTTTTTACCGAGTCGCTGTACGAGAGATGTAGTAGCTGTCATAATTTAAACCACCCGATCACCAGGTTTAACTCAGTACCCCGTGCGTTGTAACTGACGAAATGGCGAACTTTTTAGGAGAATCTTGACGTTTTGAACGGAGCTTTGGCAAATATTGACCGTATTCGCGGCATTCGTGCACCACGGCTACGGAAAAGGTTAAAAAAAGGTACGATCCATTTGCGGCACTCACGAAAGGACATTTTAGGTCTAAATATAGATTTATCAAAGTCAACGTTGTGTTGACTGATGTTGGCGTATGAATAAACGTGACGTTGGCAACACGCCGCGAAATGCTAAATTGGCCGCGTTTTTCAGCTTTGGAGCAGTGTTGCTACCGTAAAAAAATCATAACAGCTGTCGACAAACATTATGATGATGAGTAAAGATTTTTACCCTGAGCAGTGTAGGCGTACTCCGCTGTGTAGCTACCGCGACGCTACAGAGCCGTGGTACGGTTTCATGATGAGTAAGGCTGTAAGAAAACAACAGTTTCAACGGCCAAAATTGCCGAAACCATGGAAACAATTTCAACTCACTAGGTTGGTGATTTTGTGAGGATGGAAGAAATTGCGATAGGAAGAAGAAGGTTTAATTTTTTTGTTGAATTTCGGATTACTTTGTTCTGGTCGCTCAACAAAGCTAAAGCTATTTCAAACGTCGCGAGGGCTATAATTTAAAAAATAAATATTGTAAAAATCAATTCGTAAAAACCAAAAAAATTCGAGTGCAGTTAACACGCGGTAAAAGCGAAACTTAACCAAAACAATCTCAACCAATGAAGAACCAAGGAGCCTTGAAAAAGTGAGGTCATAATCAAAGTGCAGTAAGCAAGCCAATGAGCGCAGACCTCGCGTCGTTTCCGTTTTTATACCATAACCAATAGGAGCCTTGATAGGAGTATAATGCTTCGCAGGTGCTGTGCGCTATACGGTCTGCTGTACGGTCATTTCCGTTTCATTCGAATTCCGAATCGCTTACAAGGATGTTTCACTTCAAAAATGTTTATTTACTGTAAAACTTCTCTCGGGCCGGCTAGTAGCCAAGTTCACTAAAAGTTCACACAATGCATTTTCATGAGCAATGAGTCCACCTGTCGAGTTTCTGCTCAATCGAATATCGGGAAGTGGACCAATTTCTATTGATTAGCATTTTTTTTACATAAGCTCCACAAAGGAGGCCCTGAAAAAAATACCCCTCAGGTCCTATGTCATCGTTAGGGATGGTATTTTAAAGAGAGGATGGAGAGGAAGTTCTGGGAAGGAAAAGGGTATAAAGGTCGGTAGGAATCTGGTGTTCAGGAGTGTCGGATGGATGAATCCATCCCTTCCACTTGGAAGGCTATGTTCTGAGAGAGTACGGCTGTAGAAGTCAAGTGGACTCCCACAACTACTTTCTCCTGTTCCGGCCTGCCTCATCCCGTGAACCCGGGCACCCCTTCTAAGTCACCAAACGTAGCAAACCACTTGGGGTGACCGGCAGAGGTGTTGGTTATCCAATGAATGGTTCCAGGGGTGGCGGTACCCATACCCGCCTCCCAAATTGCATTTACAAGTAACCTCCGAGTGTTCCACCTGGATTTTTACTAGCTTATCTTTCGATCTGTTTAAAAGTTAGATTAGTTTGGATTTCATGTATCTCAATTGTTTTGGATATTGTTTGGCATTTAGCGATTGTCCTTGTATTGTCTCCTGTCGGTGTTTACATCAGCACGTGTATGAGAGTGCGTGGAAACTAATGTTAATTACCTACGGTGAAAAGGTCTGTGCAATTAATTATACCTTCCCGACAAACCCCCGGCGCGGCCTAAAACCACAGGGAGGGTTATTGTTGGGGGTTAAATTGTCACTTTCCACTAATAATGTGTCTGGACTAAAATAATGGGACTAAATAATATTGCGGTATTGACGCAGCCAACAACTGGTCAGTAATGAGTGGTTGTCCGAATTGGTATTTAAATAATAATGGGTTAAATATTTTTAGCAACGCCATCTACATTGTTGGAGGTATTGAAAATACTTTAATGTTCCATTGACAACACATTTTTTGGAATGTCGGCTGACGTAGAACTTATCTTATAACGTACAGTTTGGCAAGAAAGTGTAGAAAATAAATGATGGCGCTGCGATCGTTTTCTAGTTTTAAATGGCAACACCAAGATGGCTCGTAAGACAAAGAACGTATGTTTTAAAAAAACACTTCTGGCAAAATGCATATTTCATAGCTTATTTGTATTTTCAAAAAATTTGCACAAAAAACAGTAATTTAATAGAAGCAAAATAAAACAAAACAAGTTTTAAGTGGGTGTTTATTTCGATATAAAAACGTAGGTAGTTAAAAATTTAAGTCTATTGATTCAACACCCGACATGCAATTATTGTCTTTGTCCTCGTGTGATTCTTCTTCTTCATCTAAACGCAGTTCATCGATATCATCATACTGCCTCGTGCATAATATTCTGCCTCAATTTTCATCACGTGTTTGCAACAATTTTTCCAATCATCAGCACTTATGCTATTACATATTATTATTATGCCCATTTTCCGTTTTCCCGGTGTTTCAAATTTTCCATCTGCCTTTTCCCCTTCCTTGACGATTCGTCTTACCGTTGTTTCAGATTTACCTGAGTGTGAAAAACATCATTAAAATTATTATTATAGAAGGTAGTTTTAAAAACACACACTAGATAATATTCACTTAGAAAGAAAAAAAGAGAAAACGAGAAAAAAGTAACTTTTCTACGAGTTTAAAGAAGTTGCATATTATTATTTTTTTATTGAGTTATTCCCTTTTTCCTGTGGCCGCATATTAACTGTCAAATTGTGTGGAAATTAAATCAATTGGAAATAATCGTGTTCATTACTATGGCAATACCGAATTATATGACGTTTCCTATGGCTGTCATGTTAACGCGTGTTACGGTTGATTTATTGTCTTAAATCTGAGTAGAATATCGCTGATTTCATAATATTTTTATTAATTGTTTGCCTGAATTTAATTAAAATGAATAAATTATTACATAGTGATACAAGAGGGGTTATATTCTGCGTTTTTCAACGCTGTCTAGACGAATGTCACGCGAAGAAGCTTCTGTCCGATTTAGAAGATGTTTACAAACGAAGTGCAGAAATGAATGGTACGTAGTATAGTTTGTTTAATAAATTTCATTAGTATTACAAGATTTATGCCAATTTTCGAGCGATAATAACCATTACAATCTGATTTGAGGTTATGTTAAAAAATTCGAATTTGACATTTCAATTTGACAGTTAATATGCGGCCACAGGAAAAAGGGAATAACTCAATAAAAAAATAATAATATGCAACTAATAATACGTATTTTAAATCTAAAACCCAGGCGTTAAGAGTAAACGTTAAAATAATTTTGAATAATAGGTATTTTACCAAGCTGTTGCTGTCAATGTCGCTCTTACTCCTCCGAATACTGAGAAAAAGGGACCTCAGGCTGATAATAAATAAAATCTTCAAAATCGAGGTTTTTTATTCCCCGTTTTTCTCTTCCAAAACTTGACCGATTTTAAAGATTTTTTTAATAACTGTGTTAGAAAAGAATCAGAGAGTGCAATTCAAACGCGGTAGAAGTGAAACCTTCAGAAAACTAAACTTCGAGAGAATGGTACGAATGAAGAGTATCAGGAGGCCAATTCACACGCAGTAGAAGTGAAACCTTCAGAAAACTAAATTTCGAGAGAATGGTACGAAGAGTATCAGGAGGTCAATTCACACGCAGTAGAAGTGAAACCTTCAGAAAACTAAACTTCGAGAAAATGGTACGAATTCAGAGTATCAGGAGGATAATTATGGACTTCATTATAATATTGTTACGAAGTTTAAGAATTATTTAACATTTTATTCTACGAAGCACTACACAAAGAAGACACAGATTAGTTTACCTCATTCTCAGGCTAAATCCTGTAAATGTATGTGCTCATCTCTTTTTAGTGTCGCTCGTCTAGTGTCGTTGTCTAGTTTTAATGTCGATGTTGAAGCAATAATCGAAACACCGATCAAGCAAACAATCTCACTTTTCACATTATAACACTTCAAACAAACCGCTCGGCCTGTATATCAAAGTAATCAAGGGAACTACATCGCTAAACGGTTAGGCGATGGTCTAAGTCGGGTAACATTTTTTTCCAATCATATTTATTTGCCAATTTCCGTGCAAGAAATGAAAAATTCATTTATCGTTCTTGTGTTTAATGTCTTAGTCTTGGAACGTGAATATCAGGACTACATCAAATGTGTACTATTTTAAAACTAGAAGTTTCAAGTCAAATCCTCTAAAGTAGTTTCATACTTTAAGCTTCGCTTTACCAAAAGGGCAATTTTCATTTTGACTGAGCTTTCCACTGGGGCTGCTTTGGTCGAGGGTGCACTTTAATATTCCGGAAAATCTCTTTTTCTCTCCATTCGCTACCATCTAAAATTAATAAAGATTAAGCTGAATAACCCGAGGAATTCACGATAGAAAAATGCTTTTAATTTCCTGAATGGCTGGGAAATGTTTAACCAACCTATCGCTTATCATCAGCTTTTTTATCTTTAAAACACGAAAACCCCAAAGAATTCTAAATGCCGTTAACTGGTAGAATTATAACAAATAATGTTATAAGACTCATTACAAATGGGGAGGAGAAGTGGAATAAAGAGAAACCTTAAAGGTACCATCGAGAGTAAGTCACTAAAAATAGTTACGCCCATTTAGCATTTAGCAAAAATAGTTATGCCCCAGCTTGACGAAGTATTTATCCTAAGCGAACTGTCGAAATGCGTCGCGAGAAATGTTTTCAAATTATATGTGGTTAATTATATATGTTTCCGGATAAATTCGCTGTTTTTAATGTATTTAAATAGAAAAAAAATTATATATATAAATACTTTTGAATGTAGCTATAACTTTGTGGTTATCCATTTAGATAAATGAAACAATTTAAAATGCGTCGCGAGAAATGTTTTCAAATTATATGTGGTTAATTATATATGTTTCCTGATAAATTCGCTGTTTTGAATGTATTTAAATAGAAAAAAATATATATATACTTTTGAATGTAGCTATAACTTTGTGGTTATCCATTATAGATAAATGAAACAATTTAACTCGAGTAAATCGGAAAAAGATAAAGATAAAGACCATAAATTTACAAATTCCGGAATATATATACTCAAATGTAATGATTGTCCCTCATTTTATATTGGAAAAACCACTCGTAATTTTGAAATCAGAATCAAAGAACATTTAAGGTGTCTTAATAATAATATTTTTTTTTGATTTCGCTAACCATATAATTGAAAATAACCATAGTTTTGAAAAAAATACGGGGATGAATATTCTTCATATTAATCATAAAGGAAAACGTTTAGTTAACTTAGAAGCCTTGGAAATAAAAAAAAACCTTAAAAATAATGAATCTATTATCAACAAACAAAAAATATTGTCTTATAGCCCAATCATGGATGTGTTCCCCTACCCACCCACTCTTCATTAATACCTAGCAACGGCTCCACCCCTACCATAATAATACATTGTTCCCATCTATATTTCAAAACTGTCAAATCAGTACAGCTCTGAAGAAGGAACGGTCGTTCTGAAACCGGTCGGATTTACTGAAATATGAAAGTGGTTCAAACAAACTTAAATTGTTTCATTTATCTATAAAAAATATATATACTGTTTTTGAAAGCTTGTGAAACACTCTTTGAGCTTTTAGTATTACAATCGAAATATTATGTAATTTAAAATATTAAATTTTTTAATGCAAAACGTAAGGTTGTCGTTAAAGTAGCTAACCAGGCAAGAATGTCGGCAAATTTCGTTTCGTTTCGTTTCGTTTCGGCGATTCGTTGATTTCGTACTGACCCATACGATATAATTTAGCCTTGTGTTAACTGATAGATAGGTACGACGTCACAAGTACCCGAAACATTGAAACTTCATGAAACGATGAAAACCATATTAAAAATTACTAATTAAATCAGTACCTATGTGAATAATTCTTAAAATTATCGACTGGAGTTCATTATTTTAATAAGAAACTAGTCAACTACCCATTAATTTAAAATCAATTTGAATGTAAAAATAACCCGCAAAATTTATGTTTAATCACACTGGTGAAATCGATAGATGATATTAGAGCTATTTTTTTTTAACGAATCAGTCTAACAGCTTGATCTGCAAAACTTGACGTTATTTTATTATATTTCTTATAATTAGCGGTTACGCGATGTCAATTACATAAGCGTTTCTCCATGCACTGACTGACAGAACTTATTTAAAAAAACTCTGTCTTCTAGTAGAAAATATGCTAACCCGACAATTTTATAGCCTGTGCAAATGATAGGTCCCTCAGAGGATAGAATAATTACTGGAGAAATATTATGTAAATCGACGGGTTACAGATTTTCTTGGAAAAAAACTCGAACAGCGCAATATCCATGCTCACAAACACTTTGGCAGAGCGGAAGAATCCTCAAATTTATTATTAATATTACAATTTTTGGTTTTATTCATAAAGTTAAAAAAATAAAAATATTCATCCTAGGCTTGCAGAAAAAGTCAATAGCTGTAGCATATTAAATAAAAAAGATAAAGATTTATCCAGACACTATCTACATAGCATTTAGTTCTGGTTTGAATCTTGCAATCATACATAAATATAGCAGCCAATAGAATATGCGTTAAGAAAATGAAGATAATGTGGGTGGTTCTTAGTCGAAGAATGATGCAGTTAAAAATGACCGAATTGGATATCTTCACCATGGCGCAGTGTTTACCGCATTTGCCCGGAAAGCGATAGGTCCTGGGTTCGAGTCCCAGAGGTGCAAATATATTTTTCTGATTTTTCTTTGTCCAGATTTTCGATTGAGTTTCTCTTATATTGTTTTCATTTAATAAAATACTACAATTTGAGGTTTTCTCATAAAGTTTAAGTAAATAAAAATAATTTTATAATTTCACGGCCGAAAGCATCATCGTGATTTAATTATGGATTATTATCTCAAATTGATTTTAAATACGGCATAAAACCCAAAAATCAAATAAGAAAATGTAATAAGACTTTTCAATTAAGTGAGATCGTCCCGGTCAGAAATTCTGCTAACCCCTGGAGCAATTTTGGGAGATATTTCTTCCAGACTGACACGAAGTCATAAAAGTCATGCCATCCCATTTTATAATATGGTGAGATGTGAGATTTAACACTAGAAAAAGAAAACACCACGTTCTAAAATTTACCACAGACGCTCTTTTTGAAAAATATTGCTCAAGACTTGCAAATTTTAAAAAATATTTTTAAATTAAACGAAAAAAAATTAATATCTCATTATACACACAGTTAAAATATTTTAATAACTCTATGCATGTTTTTTTAGTGTCGTGTGAAGTGGTAATTACAGTTCACACGGTAAACGACTTTAACCACTTCTTCACTGGAGTTCTTTATTCTACATTGTTATTATCTTCATATATATTCATTTTTTAAAAGTGTGTGTTTAAATCCAAAGTGGTCCATTACAAGGCCCTTACCGACTTTTTAACACACAACTTCTTGGTCCAGAATTAAAATGCCTATAACTCTGCAATGGAAATTTTCAGACTAAAAAATAAAATCAAAGGTAATTGTATTTTTTCGACGCCGAAACATTAGTCTTTTTTTGTATAAATTCATACATGACGACTTTAAATAAAATTAGGTTATTAATGCAGGTATTACAATATATCAAATGGTTGATTTTATAATTCCTACTACTACGGCATGGCAACAGCACAAAAAAACATAAAACATACGTTCTTTATCAAAATAATGCTGCAGTTCTTTTTAACGTGGTTAGCAATATCGTGTAAGAAAAAGCTGTTGAAATTGAGACAAATGATGTACCTTACTGCTTCCCTCAAAGGAAAAATGTTACCAATGACATTCATATCCTCAAACGAAGTATTTATTATGTTGTCGTAGTCATCGATAAGCCGTAGGAAATATAAGATCGTCCATTAGTTCCGTGAAACATGAATAAAAAAATATTAAAAACCATTCAACCGAAAATATGTCTTATTATTTAATTATTATCGATCAAAGTACTTCAATAGCATTTTCACACAGCAAAAAAAGGTTGTATCTTACCCAACCCCTGAATTTTAATATTTTAACCCGTCTGCTTGGTTCCATATATTTGCACCTCACAATCCGGAAGCCTCAGTTTTGCGCGTAAATTCTGAAACCATCACTTTGGATCGAGATTGTAAAATATCTATGCAAGATAGCTTTCATATGTCAAATTCAAAAAGAAGCATTATTTCGTTCTCTTTCTGGTTAAAAGAAAATTCATATGTTTACATAAAAGGAAGAGAGATATATAGCTTCTAGAATGTAAGGTAATGTTTAGTCTTATGAAAGTATAACGCGATTATGTATTTTGGGATATATTTATTCCTAAACAAGCTGACGGGTTAAGAACATACTGTTTAAATTGTAAAAAAGCTTACCAAAAAAGGTAAGGTATAAAACTAACGTACACGCAATAACAAATTCACGTCTGATGTCTTTATACGAAACATGTCTCATAAAATAATATAAGCATAAATAAAAAATTCTATTCGTAAAATATAAATAAAACGAAAGCCTTCGCAGGGAAAATCTTGCCGAAAACGAATTACTTATTAATTTCAAAACTAAATTAGCCCGGAGCTTCAACAAGTAGTATCGCGCGTGGGCGCCGAAATGTGATGTTGGCGGAAATCCGCGAAGACGTCTTCGGTTTTCCCGGCCTTGCCCGGGTGGGGTCACCACCAAACTGCGGGACCGCATTGCTGAATGAAAACACTTCTTTCTTTTCTCAGCTCGATCATGGGAACTGATGATTAATAGCAAAACTGATGCTTATGGATTTTACATAATAATATTATCTTGAATGATTCCCACCCCGTCAGATTCTATAAAAAAACTGTAAATATGTTTATATCGAAGAAGAGGATGGCACGACCAAGTCAATCGGGCCAAAACAAGAAACGCAATAACAGAAGAGAAGAACCCAATGCAAGAATCTGTTAACTTACATTTTTGGTAAAAATTAATAATTTCACTAAACTAACTCATAATACGCTCTATCCAATGGACACAACTCTTAGGCAAGAATACGTCCACATCAAAGCTGCACAATTTTTCATAACTCAAACTCAAACTCGACCGGTCGGTGGTTGAGTGGGCAATGTGGGCATAGCGCTTGGGTCCCACCTGGGCGTCGCGTGTTCGATTCCTCGGCTGGCTAAGACCTCCATAACAACACAAGAAACATTTTCAGCTTTCTGTGGTGGTAGTAGGAGATTTTCAAACATTGTTGGGTTATTCGTAACCGGGGAATGTACGTCTTTCTTTAAAAAAATTAATTCTTATTTTTTAGTGGGATGAACATGGTATCGTAAAAAATAGCAAGCTCTTGCCAAAATTGTCTTGTTAACATTTTCTTGCTATTCTCATTTATCAAAGTCTGACAATGGAATATCGCCATCAGTTGACCACTCGTCATAATCGAAATTTTCAATAAATGCTTCATTTTGAAACTGTGGCCTCAGTAGATATTCAATTCATCCCTCATTTTTATCACCAAAATCTAGATCAGTGAGATCAGAATTGGCCTTTTCAGGTGGTTGTAAGCAAATTTTGCTTATTTGGCTGCTTACGTTATCATCTTCTTCCAGAAAGGACAGCTTTTGGTGTACTGACAAGCAATTAAATAAGCAATGAAAGAAAGTACGCTAGACGCCCATAGCCTTACCAAAAATTGGTACACAAAATGTTGGTATCAAAAAAGTGGTTCCATGCCAACTCAGAATAAAACCAATTCAGAAACACCTCAGAAAGGTTTATATAATTTTAAAACCGCCGGTAACCCTATCCTAACTTAACCTATTTTTATATTTTTTATCATCACTCTTAATGACCTTTCCGAGGTGATTCTAAGTTGGTTAAGTGTTGTGAAATTACATTAACTCTAATTTTTGTTACAATATAAAAAAACGTAGTTTACATATTGATACAAAACAATTATTTTCATAATCTGTAAAAGTATTGAAATATACATATACTTACGTTGTTCAATTTTGTTACTGGCACATTTACAAGTAGATTAAACAAGCTTGCTGTTCGATGTTAAAATCATAAAGTCTAAAATATCTACAATAACACAAGCCGTAAACAGTTATTTTACATGCCTAATTATAATTTTTTTTCGGATCTAAAATTGGTAGGTACGGTAGAGCTATGTGGGTTAAAATATTACGGTAGGAAATTCGTGAAGAAAACGGTTGTAAAATTGTATCTATATTCTTCCTTTCCGTATCCATAATCCATACCTTAATGCTTGAAGTCGGTTATTTAAAAAAATATATTATAGCAAGAGGGAGGATATAAAATAATTTTATAGAGAAATATTTCATATTTCTTTCGCAAACGTCGTTGTTTGTACAATAAGAAACATCCAATAAGAACATATCTTATTAATATATAAAACAAAGTCGGGTTAGTTACACCATTTATAACTCGAGAACGGCTGGACCGATTTTTATGATCTTTGATTTGTTGGTTTTCAAATTCAAAAACGTCAAATGTCAATGCGCTGAATGTTTTGCCTTTGCTCTTAAACATATAATACTCCCCCTCATGAGACAAACGATGAACGTATGTCTGCACTCCTCCAAAGGAAAAATATAATAATTATAATAAATCTAAAAATAAAAATAAACCCATGAATAATAAATTCCCGTAAGTAAGTGGAAAAGTAAGAAAAACACAAAAAAAAATCCGTACGGAACGCCATCTCTCATACTGACAAAAACTATTGCTTCATTGTGTAATTGCTTTATTGTGTAATTTTTAACAACAGTTATTGATTCCGAGGCAGTAAGAAGTTCGCCTGGTCAGCTAGATGTTGATAAAAATAAATTATTTTCTAACCCTAAATTTTAATTTAAAATGCGTTTTCAAATTATTTATAAACTTTATAAACTCCCCTGTAAAAGCACATAAAACTTTATTTAACACCAAATCTCCCCTTTATATACCAGTGCAAAAAAATGAGCGTGTAGGTGTTATAAAATTCTCTTTTTTATGTTTCGAAACCCATTAATTCAAGCGGACATTATTTGCTAACGAATATCTGCGTTTACAGAAATAACAAAGCTTTCCACGTGTCGCGTCGTTTAAACACAAACATATCCTTTAATCGGATAATTCCTTTATAATCTACAACCGCATAGTTGATGATATTCCTGCAGAAATCTATCATTCCGCTCGTGTGACGCTAAGCTAATGATTGATCGAGCAATATAACGCTTACACGTGTATCATAATTATTCTGACTGAACTAACAATGTTTTACTGTCTTAATGAAGATTAATATAATATTATTCAACTACATTTGTATGTCTTTGACAACTAAGTTGCATCAAGATACGTTTGTGTAAAAGATGAATCAGTTGAAAGTACCAAGTCGTTTACAGCTCGTACTTTGGCGGTTGTGATAGTATCTTTCACCTCGTTACGAGTAGGGAATGCAAATCTCGCGAGATTGGGGCTCAAGCGAGATCCCGCAAGTTTATGAATAACAATTTCGAGATCTCGCGAGATTGGCAGTTTTGTGTGTTTTTTTGCAAATAATCACAATATTTTAATAAATTATGAAAAAAAATAATAAAAATTATAAGTATTATAAGATAAACATTTATTTTAACGAATTTTTCAAGACTTTTATGCATCAACCATTGTTTGACGTATTTGTCTATATTTTTTTAATAAACTTCTAAGTAGTAAACTTTGACGTTCTCTACTCATTAGATCCATTAGATATTACAGATTAATTAACAAAATATACCAATTAGTCAACTATTAGAAATCACAGATTAATTAACAAAATATACCAATCAAATGAAAGATTTGTTCAGTTCAAATCACAAGTTATTATTAGGAATTATTTTGAAAATAGCTCCTTAAGAAGCACAAAATGTCCAAAAAATCGTCTGCTAAACGGCTTCTTATTTCCGCGCTTCGAATAAGACGTTTTTATGCTCGAGTGCAATCTCGTTAAACTCGTGAGATCTCGCCCTTTTTTCGTCCGAGATCAATCTTGCTAGAAAAGGCCGAAATCTCGCGAGAACGAGATCTCGTGAGAACGAGATTGCATTCCCTAGTTACGAGGTAGCAAAAGTATTCTTTTTATTTGCTTGTCGGGTGATAAACCCACAAGCTGGAGTCAGAGCTAATGATGTAACCGAATCAATCATGTCGATTCCAGTGCATCGCTAAGCTAGTGATTGATTGAATAATGTGACGCTTACACATGTTGTTATTCATTATAAATTATAATTTTGCCGGGTGAGCGAACAACGTACACGAGCGCTACAAAGATCCATTTTACCTTAGAGGTAATTATACCACCGATAATATAGTCGCATCAAAATAAGTTTGACGCAACAGACATTTTAGTAAGTAGAAGGATTTATGCATAAATCTTCTAATCCGCTCCTGTCTAGAGGTGGCCGGGAGCGAATCCTGGATTTATTTGGGACTAGGGTGTATTGTCCCATATATGAATCTCTTCCAACCTCTCCCCATCCCTCTCGTTCCCTCTCTACTCCTCCCTCTCTCCGCCCCCTTTCAGTACCGGTATCTACCGTTTCTTTGCCAACAACTTGACCTAGTGTTGGGTTCATTATTCGACGGGTTTTGTTGGGTCTACGGTAAAACATTCGTTTTATTCACGTAACAAATAATGAAGATACGCAGGTAGGATGAAAGAGGCTAAGGAACCTTCGCTCGCCCTGTCAGAATTGTATAATTCTCTTCTTAAGTACATTACTTTAGGTGACATTGTGATTGTTTCACAAAAATTCTAACTAGGTACTTTCAATTATATCAACTAATATCTTTATCTGAAAATGTGCACTTAAAATTATTGGTAACATAACTTATGCACTCCTTGCAGGGTTTAACAAGACGTGCCCGACAATCTTCGGCCAGCGACGTCCGTGCTTATTTGGACTAAAAAAAATATACCTACATACAAAAATTTCACCGAAAACCAAATGCCAATCCGCAATTTCGCTTGAAATAAGTAAATAAATCACCGGTTTAAATCCATCGGGTATGTCTTATATAATTCCACTAGTGAGACAGAGAACTCGAGAAAAACATTAAACGTAACACACTACATTCTTTCCATAATGTACGAGCTACATTTGTATAATTCATTAAGAAATATTAAATCTATATAACGTGCCGTTCTAATAGTGGCTATAAAACATTTTTGTCAAACAGATTCATTTCCTATATAACACTGAACTTACCAAACTTCATTCTTTCCATAATGTACGAGCTACATTTGTATAATTTATAAAAAAAAATTAAAAAAAACTATACAACGTGCGGTTCTACTAGTGGCTATAAAACATTTTCGTCAAACAGATTCCTTTCTTATATAACACTGACTTGTATATAGGTTTATCGGCCTGCTTTTCATCGCTTAAAATATTAAATAAGTAGATGAAGGCTGAACTAATAATTATTTATTTTATTTTTATTTTTTTTTAATTTTTTTTTTATTAGTAATAGAAGGTACATAAATTACAAATAATTTTTATACAGTAATTAATTACATAGTAGAATATTTGATGTACCCCCATAATTAAGCAAGGCTTGTGTGTATGGGGGGGTATTATTGTATTGCTTTTTTTATATCATTCAGTTTAAGTTTTCAGTATAATTTTTAAGGTGAGTTTTAAAATTTTTTATATTGGTATTCATGTTTCTAATTTTTTCTGGTAATGAATTAAAAAATTTTGCTCCGAGATATTTATGACTCAATTGTCCAATTTTTTTTTACATTTTGGAGTGGGAAGTATTGATGTTTGTCTAAGACTTCTGTTATTTTTAAAGGGTGCAACTTGATTTTTAATATTATCTTTATAAATTTGTAATGTTGCATGATAAAAGTATAATGCACTTAATTTTCTGACCTTAAATTGTTTGAATAAAAGTTCTGACGAATATGAGTAGGGTTTTTTTTAAATTGTTTTTATTATTTGTTTTTGTGATATGTAAATTGTTTGTGTTTGATTTTTATATGTACCGCCCCATCCTATAATGCCGTATTGTATAATTGATTGACAGAAAGCGAAGTATGTGGTTCTAAGTAATTTTTCGTTTAAAATATCTCTTAAACATCTATACATATATGTTAGTTTCCTTATTCTGTTGTTCAGAATATTTATGTGTGGAGACCATTTTAAACGCTGGTCTATTGTTATGCCCAGGTACTTAATATCAGTTTTGCTTTCTATTTTTGAACATGATATATTACATTTGTGGTTTTCTGTATTTGTCACAGAGTGGATTATTAAGTTTATTTCTTTAGGTGTTTCTTGTTTTTTAATGAAAAATGGTAAATAATAGTTTTTTTTAGAATTTAAAGTCAACAGGTTTTTATCAAACCATAATTTTAGTGCATTGATATCTGTATTTGCCATTTTGTTTAATTCAGACCAGATTATGATCTCTTTATTCCGGAATGCGGCTAAAAAAATATGAAACATCATCGGTTTAGCGTTTCTTTGTAGAAGGGGACGCGGGAGGGGGAGGGAGGCGAGAAGGGGAAGATGGGTAGGGAGGTGTTTAGGGCGAGGGAAGGACAGTGGCAGGGATTGCAAAGGATACATAATAGCGGTAGGGGATAGCGGTGGGTAAATTTGGAAAATCCATGCTTCTCACACGGACTGCTGTTTGTGGCCTACCATGCGGATTTATTCGTTTACGCACCTGACGAAAAAAATGGATATCCAAAACAAACAAAGTCCATGGTTATGAGTGGTTTATGCTTCGGTACAGAATTACATTTTATATTTTACGACAAAATAAGAAAAAAACAGAGGTATAAAATTTATTTATTTCCATGTTCATGTCCATGTGTGCAATTCACATTCGGTAGAAGTGAAAAAACTTCAGAAAACTAAAACTTCAGAAAACTAAAATAGACAAGAGTGGGGAGACTACAAAGCAATTTTTTGGTCAACGTGAATGATGATTTTTTTCAATATTTTGTTCGTCAAATTCCAGTGCACTTTTTATTATTAGTATGTACAGTGTACACCAAAGGAGACCTGCGTGGGGATGAGGATTTATCGTATTATATTGGAACTGATTTCCGTGAATTAAATAAATATTTTATTGCCTTCTCATCTCTCGCAGGCTAA
Source organism: Limnephilus marmoratus (assembly GCA_917880885.1). Classification (NCBI taxonomy): domain Eukaryota; kingdom Metazoa; phylum Arthropoda; class Insecta; order Trichoptera; family Limnephilidae; genus Limnephilus; species Limnephilus marmoratus. Next base: position 35,598,894 of record OU862920.1, on the reverse strand, counting down.
ATCCTATATAAGTAAATGTTTGTCTCTTTTTAGTGTCGCTCGCCTTCGTTTCATCGAGTTTCAAATCTTAACGGTGCTTAAGTAGTTTTCACATCAAAAATTCTAAACACCGCCGAATTTGCGTTAATTATTAAATTAAAACTCCTTTACGCACGCTTGACTTGGGGAGTAAGCTGGCGAATGCGTGACGAGAGCGTTACGAAAAGCGAGGCGAACGGTAGTTGAGAGGGAGACATTAGTTAGTGAAGATAGAAAGAGAGAGAGTTTGGTATATTACTGTAGGAGCAAGGGAGAGCAGCGCGCGCGTACATTTTCTTTCTCTCTTTCTATCATGTAGATGGAGCAGAAGTTTTACTTCATTCGTGTGGTCTAAAGTACACTCGTTTTTTTTTATAAACAGTGATCATGGAAATACTCTTTCTGAAATAAATATACCGAAAAATATCAACCTAATAAACAAAATTGCTTGTGTTGTCCATTACATGTGGTCCATGTCGCACCACGTAGACTTAATTATTTGTTTACAAGATATACAGTAAACAGTGTTAGACGAAGCTATTTTCAGACCGGTACCCGGGATCAAGGTACGATAATAATTTATCTCTAAATACCGGAATTGAAAGCTTAGGGATTTACGACGGATGTGAACGTAAATTCCCAAAGTATGTTAGAAATTCCTGGGAATCCATTACTTTCGGGGATGTTACAAATAGGTCTGGTGCTTAATGCTATCGACATAATATTATTATTGTCATATGAGTATCGTCTTTCTTTGTTACTTTTAGTGTGTTACAATGATTTGGAATCTGTTGCTTCATTTGTAGCCACAAAGACATTAATTCGTTTTAATATCGAAATGTCAATTTTTAAGCGTGTTTCAAAGTATCAACATTTAACATAACTAACATCTTTTTAGTCGGTTAGAAATCGAAAGAGCAAGCTGCGGAGGGAAAATAATCAATATTGTGGACTTTTAAAATTAATAAGAAGATTAGTCAACCCTTTGAAATAACCACTGATTTTTATACAATTTAAATGAGACAGCAAGATCTTTAAGATTAAAGTGATAATATTACCAAGAGTGGTAATGGTGAAAGGCCTTTACCAAGATTAAAATTGTTGCTTGAAATGGCTTTAGTTGTGTTTAGTGACCGGATTTGAATAACCAGGTAGTTCGCAAACATCCTCTTCCCCAATTCTTTCCCTTCCCCACTAACTTCAATCTCACTCTTACCCTAAGTGGGGATGCAATGGTACAACTATCCACGGTAAATTTGGAGCAGTTGTGACCCTTGTGCAGCATTCACATTGTTAAAAGGAGCGTTTCAAAACATTATATATCGATTTTCCATAAGTTTAGTTAAAAAATTAATTGGATTTGTTTTTGTTAGTGGTTTAAATAAGGGTTACGTATATTTTCTGTCTTTCTCCTCCCTGAAACAAACCTGAACAATAACAACGTAACCTCTCCCTCCGTCTCATAAACAACCCACGTAATAGAAGGAGAGATTATGACTGGGCTCTCAGTGGCACCTCACTACACCAACTATCTGGATCTCTTGCCTAAACACAGAACATTTCCGTGATATTGATGAAGAAGGAGCACCTCTCCAGATTTCCAAGTTAGTATATTATCCCCGATCCCTCCGGGTATGAAACACACACCGTTAAACCCACATCGATCCCGCCCAGCAGCGACAAAGTGTGTTTACTCTTGATAAAGTATGCAAACGAGCTTCGCCTCCTGAACTCAGGTACTTCGATTATTCAGACTCTTACTCGGAAAAACTTTATTTTGGCACCCGCACTCGGCTGGAATAGAGTAAACCAGTTATTTAAAGAACACTTTTCGGTGTTAATAATTTATTATTGTTACACAGCTTCATTTTATTTGTTCTCGTAAGTATTTTGAATCGCTTTTTCTTTGTTTTACAGCGAATGATAAACTCCAATATAAAAATATTACGCCATAATTTATTAACACACAGCTTTAAACATATATTCGTCAACAAGAATCAACAAACGCCGATTTTTAATATACAACTTTTATGGTACGTACATTGTACGTACGTATGGTACGTACGTTGTACCTACGATGTTAAAATGTTTAAAATGCCATCAAAACGCCTTGTTTGGTTGCTATCACTGCATCGGCGGCCTCTGACTGCATAGCATATCGTATATTCGCAAAATTGTTGATAAGGCAATGCATCGGAAAGTAGTGCAATATCATACTTTGAAAATTTCATAAAATGGAATTATCAAATACCTCAAAACCCGTGACAAATGGACAACAAACTTGGAGGAGATTTATACAACTTCGACTTCTGAATTATTACAAACGATGCCGGTGTACAAAAAATAAATGATATAGCAAACATTTTACAGTAGGAAACTAGATAGCATCAAAGGAAATAGGTACCAAGCAACGGTGGAGTTTGTAAAGGAGTCAATAAATATTCAAAAGTAACAAGAAGAGTCCAGAAAAATATTGAAAATCAGTAACATATCTAAGTGGATGGAAATCCAAATATAAAATGACTAACCACATCAATAACTTCTTCAGTGATGTTAGACCTAGACTCGCTAAATAATTGGCTGGTTCCATATCTCGTATTCTGTACATTAGTTTTAAGAATTGAATATTTCCTTCTCATTATAAGAATGTCAATGTAATACCTCTTTTTAAATGTGGAAATTATCTAGATGATTATAATCATATACCCATAAACTCAATTCTCGCTCAATAGAGAGATTGCCCTAGTCAAGATTATTTTTATTCTTGGATGGATACGAAGTACTCCGACAGAACAAATTCGAATTCAGAGAGAATTAAAAGGGTATAAGGGTACTGATCAAAGTTGTAGAGGTAATAATTAATAATCCAAGATACCAGCTAGGTTGCATATATTCGGGTAGAACTTGATATTTAATAAATTAAAAATGCCAGAAACAAAAATGTGGGACGTAATTGTTGATAATGTTAGTAATTCTCGAAGCAAAGTATGAGATCGATAAAACTGACCGAAGTGTGTCAATAACTCAGTACACTACATTATGATGTAATATGGGGCGTTTTTCCAGGGGCAAAGACAGTAGTTTCAGTATCACGTAATAATTACTGTTGATAAACCAGGCAAAACTTTTTTATATTTAACCCGGCGTCAGTACAGTTGGGTCAATTTGACCCGCGCCATTTTAAAATTAGCTTATTTCTTAGAATTTTTGTGCGACGTTGCCACACTTCTCAGTAGCTGGAGCTCAAAATCTCCCCTCCCCGCTGGCTATCGCTATTCCGTGTTGTAGCGGCCGCGACGGTAGATAGACGTGGCTAAACCCGAAAAAGGTAAATATGACCCAACCATACATTTCGTGTCGTAATTTCGCGCCAATTAATAACTAAATATTACATTCGACAATTGGTTCACCAATTAGTAAACCACTTGCTTCAAGAACACAAACTGACATCTGTACACACTGTTCACCAAAAATTAATAACAAATACCCGAAAAATTTACGAAAACAAGGGGAAAAGAAATAAACTCGTCAACTTTTGGTTTTCAGAAAGATATTACGATCGTTTCATATATTCCGAAAAAAAAGTGGTTTTACTTATGTCGAGCTTGCATCATGATGACAGTATTGATACATCTACCGGCGACAAAAAGAATCTGAGATAAATACATTTTATAATGTGACGAAAGGTGGAGTATATAGAGTATATTATTCATAGTCCTACTACAGATCTCATTCATATATATGATATTAGTTTACATTTTGAGAAAAAAAATTATGTTTTATTTAAATTTTATTACTTTAAGACAGAGGTTGTCTATTTTGTTAAAATTTTACTATTGGTACTTTTATAAAAATGTCATTAAAAGATTGTTTTATATGAAGTTGTTTTATTTTACCCAAAATCTCGAAAACCAAATAGTTTTTAATCAAATTATTACAATATGTTACTAAATTTATTTTAAATATTGACGTCGAAGCCAGTTTTTAATTCGGGTCTCCTAGACCCAACCCTACTATCGTTGTTACATATTTTAACTCTACTGACGCCGGGTTAAATGTATGTCTACTATAACTTTTCGCAATATTAAATTATAAAATTGTTAAACTTTGCGACAATCTGCTCATACTTTATTATATACCAGCTGAACACCTCAGCGTTGCTAGGATTTTACCAGAGTTTTTGAAGTGAAACTTCCTCAGCCCCGTTAGAGTGATTTGAAATTCGGATGAAACGGAAATGACGCCCTACGGCACCTGCGAAGCCTTGAACTGCGCTCAAACAGGCTCCTGGTTGAGATATAAAAGGAAAATGCGAAAGGTCTGCGTTCATTGGCCGCTTTGTTTTTTTTTACGGGTCGTTTTTACTCGCCGAGTGCGTCCCATAGCGCAGCGGTATAGTACGTTGCAAATCTCAGCGAACAGAGAAATCCAGCGGTTTATTTATAAACATTAAAAATGTAAACATTAGGTTCAAATCCTTCGAAATAAAAAAAAAAAAACTTTTTTATTTTTGTAAATCAATATACAATCTTCAAATCACTTTAAAATAAACATGCAAAAGATAGCGACTTTCTAGGTTCACATCTTTCGCACGTGTATTACAAACTCTAATTTTATTTTTTTTAATCAAGCTTAGACAGTGGCATTCCTCTTTTTCTTTTTTACACTAGCTCCACACTGGAAACCTGAGGAAAATAATTTCCCACAGAGCCTGTGTTGTTTTGGGGAAGCTGTGTGAAGAGTATTTTAAAGGAAAGAAAGGACTAATAATCAAAAAGGTAAGAGAATTGGGTAGGAATCTGGATTTTATGAGTCCAGGAGAGACGGACGTATGAATCCATCCCTCCCATGACGGGTCGAGAGAATCCAGCTGGAGAGCTAACCATTCACTTCCATGTCAAACATTCTGCGTATACACCTTTCTTAGTTCACGTGTACCTCATTTTACCAAGCATAATTATTTGTTTCACTTGATCGCGCCATGTCTTCTTCAGGCGCCCCCAATTTTGAAGTGAAACTTCTTTAGCACGGCAGTGATTTGGATTTTGGATGAAACGGAAATGACGATTAGTGCACCAGCGACGCGTCAACTGCGCTCATCGGCTGTTTTGATAATGATGTCACTTTTAAAGGCTCCTATTGGTTGGGATATGAAACGGAAATGACGCTAGGTCTGCGTTCATTGATTGCTTTGATTATGACCTCACTTTTCAAGTGTTGGTTGAGATTGTTTTGGTACAGTTTCGCTTCTACCGCCTGTAAACTGCACTAGAATTTTTTTCTACCATCCACTTCCACTTCATAAGCCAATATCATTAAACTTAACTGAACGGACGTTGCAATCCCAGTCTGTCATATCACTTTCTAAAAAAATTGTGCAATTTACTCGCGGTAGAAGTGAAATCTTCAAAAAACTAAAATAGACAAGAGTGGGGAGGCTACAAAGCACTTTTTTTTTACATGAGCTCCACACAGGAGGCCCAGAGGAAAATAATTTCCCTCAAGGCCTATGTCATCTTTGGGGATGCAGTGTGGAGGGTTTCTTTAAAGGAAAAGAAGGAGAGGAGAGTTCTGGGAAGGAAAAGGGTTTAAGGGGTGGGTAGGAATATGGGGTTCAGTGTGTCAAGGTCATCCGCCTCCAAGACCTAGACAAACCTCACCCCATGGACCCGGGCACCCCAGCTAAATCACCAAACATAGCGAACCACTTGGGGTGACCTGCGGCAGAGGTGTTGGTTATCCAATACAGGTTCCCGGGGAGGCGGTACCCATTCCCGCCTCCCAAATTGAAATTGATAAAAAGAGCACTGCGAAGAGGACACCGATTATACTACCTCATTCTCTCGCAGGCTAAATCCTATAAAAGTATTTTTCAAATGTCGTTTCAAATGACAACGATGCTAAAGAAGTTTTTCCTTCAATCAAAATTAAAATTATAGTAGGTAAGTAATGAATGATTGTATAAAATGCAGAAATAAATTAAATTTAAATGCGGAGGAACACGGACCAAATACAGAATTGATAAATGAATAATAAAATACGCTTATAGTCGGTAACACGTTTTCGAAAACACGGCGTAACGCAGTTCTTTGTTTACCTGTACACTCATTTTGTAATTGGCATAGTTCAATATGGATCAGAGGAAACGTCGAATCATTTGATGACACAATGGAACGTTATTTGATGAGCCGGATACGGGGAACGTAATACATCCCGCTGTGTTAAGCCCTCGCCGCTTAGCATTCAATCAAGTGTAAATACGGTACGGCGTACCCGGTGTTCCCGCGCCGGCGCACAGTGGTTGCAAATGCTTTTCATTGTCTCATAAAGCTCTTTGATTCTGACATCTGTTAAACTTTGATTTGATTCTTATCATAAAAAAATAAAATTTGGTTTGCTGATTACATATTATAAATTAAAGTCCTCCACCGCGTCTGTCTGTTTGTTCGCGATATACTCAAAAACTAATGAAGGGATTTTCATGCGGCTTTCACTGATAGGTAGAGTGATTCGTGAGTAAGGTTTAGGTATATAATTTGTCAAGGTTTTGTGTAAATTGGTTGAAATGTGAGATATTTTTATTTAGTGAATTGCTATTATTTTGAAATTAAACACGTCATTTAAAAAATAATTTATTCTTTGTGGGAACTGCGACAAGCTAATTTTTTAGTAAAAAAGAGCGACTGAAAAACCGTCTTTTGACGCTGTAGCGCAAAAATTCCGCAAACTTTATTTTATTATAGGTATACACTAAATAAATGTTTATACATATTATAAAATGATTTTTAATACCTATAGGGGAAAACCCTGCGACCAGTTGAAAGTTTACCTGAACTTTGTCGAAAACTGGTTTAGGTACCATTTGCTTAAAGGGGGTTATACAAAACTATTACGTCAACTAAAATATTTAAAATACGCATTATTAAAGCTTAAAAAACAACCTGTGCAGTGATATAAAATAAGCTATATATAAACTATCTTAAATGCTTTAAATTCGTACCAAGAAAGATTCAACATTTCGATTTTATTTAATATCTCTACATGAACCCTACTTTGACTTTATTTTAAATATACAAAAGAAGATTTTTTTTTTAAACGGACAAAAATTTACCGACCATTTATCTTATTAAAAGCGCTATAGGTAGGTATATCTGAGTGTGTAATTTATCACACACGGTAGAAGTGAAACTAGAAAGTCGCTGGACGTGGCTTTCTTTTATTTTGATTTGATTTCAGAAAAAAAAATGTTTTTTTTTGGATTTCATAGGATTCGAACCTCCGTTCGCTTGATGTCTATCTCTCTGGCCGCTGAGAGTTGTCAGGCACCTTGCCCACTGCGCTTTCGAAAGCACGCGCCAAAACGCGAATTTACCGCATTATATTAGAACCGAGTATTTGTGTATAACTGAGTTGTGACCTCAGAATTTCAAATCAATAACAGCGCTAAAGAAGTTTCATTTAAAAAAGTCTCGTTCCGGGCCATTCCATAGTGCGGCGCGGCGCCCCGGCCCGAAGTCAATCTACCTATAAGCTGCACAGTTCGTGGAAATACCACCGCTCATTCGCCGTGACAGGAGCAAATTCATCTCAACTATGTATATATATCGACAGGCAGTGGCGGTTTTCTCTATTGAGCGGCTGAGCACGAGCAGTAGCGTGTGTCACTCTCCATAGAGAGAAAACAAATGGCCCTATATTTAAACGTCCGGGGTCTCAAAAGTTTCGTATGATCTGTAGCTATTCGAAAACGTAAAAAAAAATGAAATTATTGTTCACTATTAGCCCGTTAAAATGGCCGGAAGTTTCGAAAAAAATAGATTTCGTGATTTGGAAAAAAAATAAAACAAAGGGTTCATATTTTATATTTTGTACCAAACTTATTTTTCATTACATAGCTGCAGTAAAAGAACCAAAAAAAAATTTTTTTTAAACATATGTGATGTGTTGGTTAAAAAAATAAAAGGGGAAAATAACACTTTTTCTGGAAAAAATCAGAATTCTTGTTGACTTACTTGTATTCATAAAGTTGAACTTTTTTTTCATTTTTGTCAGTTATATGCATTTTTTAATAATAAACAAACGTTAAAAGGTTAGATTACTGAAAAAAATAAATTATTAAAAATTAATTAAAAAAATGGTTTCAGGTTTGTTTTCTGATTTTCAATGCATTTTAGCGGGCTAATAACCATTTAAAAAAAATTTAAATGCAGTTATCATTTTCTTTACAAGACGCAACTTTTGAGACCCCGGGCGTTTCTGAATTCAAAAGTTGTAATAATTGACACACGCTAACGAGTGACCTTCTTCGTCGGACAAGACTCACTTGGTTTACATTATTACTGTAGTTTAAACGTTCATACAAAGTTGAAAAAGGGGTATTTTTCATTCAACATAAATAGGTGTTTGAACGATGCCGGATCACGCATTAGATCCAAAATAGGCCACTTGCATGGACTTCATAACGACTTGGAAAAAATCGTGTGGATAGAGTTTTTTTACTAAGATTACGAAAATGTTAGTAAAAAGTTTTAGAAATGTACAGTTTTTTTTATTTTTAAATAAATAAATCCATTATTTGGGCTCGTGACGTCACTACATGAAAATGTCCCGTCGCCGAAAATGTTCCTATTAATTTTATAAAATTCCACACTGATTTATTTTTTTATATGGCATCACTTTGATTTCAGGCGAATTTTTGAATTCGTTCACTAGATTTATTGTTTGTTCTCTGCGAACTTATCATTTGGTTTGATTTTTTGACAGATGTTCTGAAGAGAACCCCGTACAATTAATGGGTACGGGGTTCTGTTCAGAACGTGAAGAGGATGTCGGTACATGTTTTAGAGGTATAATGATTATGGTGCTGATTTTAACAAAATAAAATTTTATAATATTCTTATTGTTTCATAACGCCGATGGATTTCTTTCGTTTTGTGCTCCGATTGTCATACGAGATCGGCAGGAACCCAGACTTGGGAATTCCGCACAATAAGGGTACCTAACTACACGGTCAACAAGTGACAAGCGCTTTATCGTCAACAAGTCAGTCCGTAGCTAACCCCCGATCGCATAGTGACATTTCGCACCGAGCCGAAGTGTTATTCATCATATCGTCACATAAAGTATAAATCGTACCGTATTCTTTCGTATATTTTGTGTGAACTCGTGACTCAAACTTTACCGAAGTTCTAACAATCAAATAGAACAATCTCGAATGCTTATGGACATCTATGACTGTCACCAAGCCAGAAGACAACTACCGTAAGTACCACTTAATTGTGATATACCTTTCTTGTTTGGTGGTTGGGCATAACTCAACGAAATCCATTAGCGTCTTAGCAAGGGTATCCGCAAGGTTACTCTCATCCCCATGCCCCGTGCATGATTCACTTATTATTATTACAATTTACAAGTTCAAGTATATTACATTGAATTTAGTAATATAGACGCTGTACATTATAATGATTTATGATCAATAAGATGGATCAAGGAAAAAAATATTTATGAGATGTAATATTTTTGGTATGCCTCGTTATTCTCCTGTGCCATTCGTGTGGAAAACGTTCTTTTTTTTAAAATGATTTTCGGCTATGTAATTATCGTTTTTTCACACCTATAAAATTATGTCCCGTCTTTCCGGTTTATAAAAAATGGTCTGATTTTTCGTATTGAAATTTTCAAAAAATCCCCAGGGTTTCAAAAATACGATTAAAAAAAAAAAAATACAGAATGTCTTAGAATATTTGCCTAAACCGGAAAAAAAATTTAAAAAATGTGATGCAAGTGGCCTATTCGCCAAACCGCACGTGTGCGCAGCCACTGAGCAAATATATTTTTAATTGAAGTGAAAACTTTAATTAAAAATCTAGTTTCTTCTTTAGCACCGTTATGATTTGGCGCTCGATGAAACGGAGAAGCGATGCTAAAAAGAGACAAACACATACCTACATCTTTAGGATTTTACCTGCGAGGTAATGATCGAATAAACGGTCTTCTCTTTGTGCGGAGCTTCGTGGCTTCACCACTCTCAGCTACTTTAGTTTTCTGAAGGTTTGCGAGTGAACTGCACACTTGTAATTTTTTTTCTTCTTTTCTAAATTTTGAAATGAAACTTCTTTTGGACTGTTGTGAATTGAAATTCGATAAAACGGAAACGAGTGACACTAAAAAGAGAAAAACATATACATCTATGGGATTTGTCCTGCGTGAGAATGAGATAAAATCAAACCTTACTGACGTATAGTACCTAAGAAGCGTCGTGCTCTGTCAAGCGTATTAACTTTGTCAAGAGCACACATTTCAAATTTCAAGGCTCCTATTAGTTGAGATTGTGCGGGTGAAGGTCTAAGGTGAAATCTACCGCGTGGGAGCTGCACTCGTTTTTTTTAAATATTTTATTGTGTGATTCAGTTTCAGTGCCGGCAACCCGGGCGTTTATTTAGTTTCATGGTTATTTACATTGTTTTCTTTTCTTTTACCCGCCTCACTAGACAAAGTCTGTTCCGAGGCGAGTAAATCACATATTATGTTTGTTCCAAAAGAAATGATATTGATATTGTCATTTTAAAAGATTGATATTGATATTGTCATTTTAATCAAAAGCGTTTTTTTTTTCTTATGTAGAAATTATTATTTTTTTTATTTAAAAAAACCTTTATAAAGTCGTATTAAAAGTATTTGCATTAAAAAAATTTACCTAATACTTGTGGCTGTCTTAAAATAATAATATCTTATTTTTATTTCTAATACCATCTCGTCCCCCAACTTTTAAAATTACATGACTCATTAATGTTAGATGAAGAAGGTAAGCAGCACACAGATGCCTAAAGTCTATCATTTTTTAAATCGCTTTAATTTTGAATTCTAGATGATTTAGTTCACGAACCGCCAATGTCGACAAGTACCGGGAATTGAGAGGGACGTTTTGTCATCAAACTGTTATTAGTTATTACCTTTCACGTCTCCGTGCATGGGGAAAATTGCTCATCATTATTGAAAAGTAATTACTATCGTGCTAAATTATCAAAGCTTTAGCTCTTCAACACTTTTATTGGCGTCGTCGTTATAGACGTATTATTATTATAGATTTACATTTCAGGCATAGTTAACTGAGATTCTTTCAAAAGGTTGACTGCACTTGTTAAATACGGATTTGTGGACAACATTATGGAAATATTCTGGACATTCAATAGAGATTTTTTTTATCAGGCTTTGGTGGTTCAGTTACATTCCATGCATAAAGCAAATTTCTTAAACATTTCATTGTGATTTTAATTCTTTGAAAAATGGTAAAATTTAATAATTTTCTTTAAGTCTTGCTTTCGATTGCTGGGTTTGCGTGCGGGATAAGTTTGTTTTTCAGTGCTTTGAATTGTGTGCCTGTATTCGGAATTTACGACAACATAGACTGAACCACCAGACTGAAATAGCCATGTTTTGGGGTGCTTCTTGGATGGCATTTTAAGGTAAATTCATTTTGGTATCTTCTTAATAGATTTATAATATTTGGTACCTTCTTAAGGCGGTACCCAACCCTTTTAATATTTTTTTGCTCAAAACTCACATTTTAATAATTTCCGGCGAATTCGTAACTATAATACCTTTTTTATTTCCATGCCAAGGGATGCGAGTTATTTATATTTTAGATATAAAAACAGTACTTTACCATTAATATATTTTAAGTACAATGATTTTAAAATTTTATAACCCGTTTTTCAACTAAAAGTTAGCGGTAAGCACCAGATTTTATTTTTCTAGACGATGAATTAATAACTTCGGGAGGAGAACATGCAGACACATTTTAAATATTTCTAACACGTTCTTCAGAATTAATTAAAATGAACGCGGCGGAAAGGTCGAAATTTCAAGCCTGCTAGGGTGAATTCGACCGTACGTTCGTCCAATAAGCCGTGCCGCGGCGTATATTGGTGTACACGCTTTCTTCACTTACGTCGTTAAGATTCCCACGTTATTTTTCTTCTTCTTCTTTTCTTTGATACGGCAAATTCGACAGTAGTTCCGTCCAATACACGGGTCGCGAGTCGCAATTTGTATACACGGCTTCTTTACTTACGCTGTTAAGATTCTGAATATATTTTAGGGTATATTGTCGTCTCAATAGATTTATAATGGGTGTTATCTTACTAGGAGATCTTTTGCAGAGAAATTCAGGTGGAATGAATTATGAATAATGTGGAAGTTATTTATTTGATTTTTAAGTTGAATATTTTGCAGAAAAAAAGGCTAAAAATATTCTTGGCGGTATAACTATAATATATTTATAAAAAAATCAGAAGTGAAACTAGAAGGTCGCTAGATGTCGTTTTCTTTTTATATGCCTATTTATTTTAAAGTGGTTTGAAGATTGAATATTAATTTTACAAAAATAAAAATGTTCAATTTTTTTGCATTTGATAGGTTTCGAACCTCTGTCCACCGGATGTCTCTCTGAGCGCTGAAAGTCGGGCGCTTCATACCGCGACACTATTGGAGGCCGAGGCCTTCATATCGCGGCACGAGGAGGAGTAGTCGTGATTTACCGCATTATATTAGAACCGAGGACCCGTCAAATAATAAATTTTTGTCACGCTTTTCCGTTTCATCCAAATTTCAAATCGCTATCGGGGCTAAAGTAGTTTCACTATTCTAATAATATTTTAACGTATTTAAAAACACCGTCTTACTAAACAATCACTTTTTGATTTTATTATCACCTTAATTGATATTTAAAAAAAAAATATTTTGAAGCTAATCTGAGGTAGAGGGTGTTTTCCGGTAAACATTACACTTGTTGAATTCATAATCAGACGAGACTTGCAATACGCTTAAAGTTCAACCCCGCGGCAACCAGTTGAACGTACCGCGCTGTAGCCGCGAGATGTTTACAACTTTACTTGTAACTCCATTAATACAGAGACATTTTATCGAAAGAATACGTTCTTTACCATAAATAGATTCTTAGCCCATGGTAATAAATTCTGTGGAGAAGTTGTTTTTTAATATGTTTTGGGTCAAATCAACTTCAATAACTAGAAGTACAGACACCGAATTGGATAAATGTAGAACTTTAATGTTAATGTTTTTCTTTTCAGGCCAGGCCAGTTAATAAACAAATGTGACGTTCATCTCAACTCTCTATTAATAATTATTCGATTATTAATTATTCGGTACTAATTATTACTAACTAGCTGGTCCCGGCATGCGTTGCTATGCCATATAATAAAGAAATTGTTTCTCCCTGCGTGTCCTTTCCCATTTGTCCCGTTCCCCTTCCTCTCCCGTATCCCCTTCCCCTTACGCGTTCCCACTCCGCCTTCCCTCTCTCCACTCCTCTGTCCCGCTTCCCCCGCCCCGCAAACCCCTCTCTAGAGTTCCCTTTCTCCCTCCCGAGTTCCCGTCCCCCCTCCCCCTCCCGCAATCCATACATTCAGTCCCAGAACATTCAGTTTTCAAACAGCTCGCGTACCACCTATTGCAATTTTTTTATACAAATTTCATTATGCCAGAGCTCACCGCTTCTTTTATACAAACCTTCTCCTGACAATAACGAACACAACAAAAAAAGAATTATCCAATTTGGTGCAGTCGTTCGTAAGTTATGGGCGTACATACATTTCGGCGATTCATTTTTATTAATATATATATATAGATATATAGATAGATAGATAGATAGATAGATAGATAGATAGAAGACAAGAACATTTATATTATACTGATGAAACCTTTCACGAAACGAGCTGAGCGCTTGTCGAATTTGACACAAATGCAAATTATAGGTAACACTAACGCGGCTCAACGTAATTTCGATCAGCGGTCGTGATAGTTAAGACAACTCTTTGTTATGTATGATTAATCCCCGCTATTGAACAACAACTAATGCCTGATAATTGGTTATTATTATGAGTGAAAGCAGTTTTCCTCAACAAAGGCATTAGCAAGTTGTGTATTGTGTAACCAACAAAACAATTATTGACAAAGCTTCGTGAAAAACTGTAAAAATTATATCCTCTGCTTTTTGCTAGTCAAAAGTAGTTGTTATTTTTTTAAAGAAATATGATTTAAAATAAAATCTTCGAGGTTAGTAAATAACAGTTGTTGACACTAAATATTTAATAACAAACGATACGACATATACTCTCTCCTATACGACAAAATAAACCCTACAGACTACAGATAGGCTGAGGTGGGAAGACGAAGTAAGAGGGGATGCAGCACAGCTTCTCCAGGTACCAAATTGGAAGTCAGCCGCTGAGGACAGGAGGAGTTGGAGGCGACTGTTGCAGGAGGCCAATGCTCGATATGGGCTGTAGCGCCATCGAAGAAGACTACAGATAGGCATGACACCACGGAAATGTGCTCATAAAAGTCATAAAGTGAGGCTTCTTCTATCAATCGTACCTAAGGCTATCAATGGGTAAATCTTGTATTAGCGCTCCTCATAATATTTGATTTTTATGAAGATTTCATTTTTTAAAGTAAAAACTAGTTTAGCACCTTTGTGATTTGCAACCCGGTAAAGCGAAAAAGTGACACTAAAAATAGACAAACACGTACAACAACAGGATTTAACCTGCGAGAGAATGAGATAGAATAATCGGTCTCTTCTTTGTGCGATTCTGCGTAGAATCTACAAGTTTCACTTTCACCGCGTGTAAACTTCCAATTTATATTTTTTAAGTGAAAACCTCCTTAGCACCGTTGTATTTGAAACTCGATTAAAAGAAAAATAACTTCACTAAAATATCAAATACATACATCTATAGGATTTAGCCTGCGAGAGAAATAAATGGTGTAATAATAAATATTTAATCTTTGTGCGGTGCTTCGTAGCCTATAGGTCTCCTCATTATGCGGTGCTTTGTAGCCTCCCTAATCTTGTCTAGTTTTGTTTTCTGAAGGTTTTACTTCTACCGCGTGTGAACTACACACTTGTAGTTTTTTCATATAAATCACTTTTTCTAAATTAATTACCTTTCGATGCAATGATTCGGAGAGGTAAGAACTTCATTTATTCTACAATTTAGAATCCAGATCCACGGATTATGGATTAGTATATAGTTTCCACAATTCAGAGGGGTGGTTTAATGTTCAGGTTTTCATGACGCGTCAAAAGAAAAGAGAAAATATCTAACAGTGCTCGCTGGGTAAGTTCCCTCTTAACCCTATTCTTCGAACGAATGTGGACACAATGGTGGTTATTGCTTATTCCCGCATACCGATGTTATTTGTCAAGACTCCAGATACTAATATCTACAGCCTGTATGTCTGACGAATATCTACAGCTCATATGTTGAACTAATATCTACGAACTTCAGAGTGTTGATTAATATCTACAGAGCTTAGGTTGAACTAATATCTACAGAGCATAGGTTGGACTAATCAGCTAAATGTGTCCAATAGTCCGATATTAGGGATTTTTACATATATACTTACATAAATTAAGTTTTTTAAACTGCATACGCAATATTACGTTATTCCAATATGCTATACACAATTGCAAATCCAACCTCTGCCAGTGCTGTAGATATTCGTCAACACTTTGGTTCTCATAGATATTAATCAACAGTTTGAGCTGTAGATATTCGTCAACACTTTGATTCTCATAGATATTAGTTCGATTTTTTCAGTTTTTGGAATTCCTGTAGATATTAGTAGACGCCTCCATTTGTCAATAGTCATATTGCATAGGTCGTCGCTTTGTATAGAACAGATATTCTCCGGGGAACTGGTGGAGTGGAAATCCTTCAGTAATGTGTTCCGACGTATGCTCTTGTCCCATATTTGTGTACACAATGTAGACTCGTGTAGGAATTATGGAAGACTTCACACTATTTGTATGCATGTCGAAGGCTTGTGAATATCTTCAATTCTGGCATAACTCTTCCAGTTGTTCAGTGAACAGTAGACCTTGCGTCCAAAACAGCATGGTTCTATTTTTCTCTTATTTATTAAATCAAAACCAACATCTGCTGATATCATAAGATTTGTAAGTAGCTACTTAAATACCTTCCTTTTTTATTAGAACAAACATATTTTATGTAATTCGAAAGAAAGAAAAAAACGAGTCTGCTTTAGACCACACGACTGAAGTAAAACTTATTTAGCTCCATCTATATGATAGGAAGAGTAAATATACGAAACGTAACTCTCTCTCTTTCTATCTTCACTAACTTATATCTCCCTCTCAACTACCGTTCGCCTCGTTTTTCGTAACGCTCTCGTCACGCATTCACCAGCTTACTCCCCAAGTCAAGCGTGCGTAAAGAAGTTTTACTTAAAAAAGAAACACCAAAAAGAAAAAAAACAACACCATTTAATGAAATTTCTTCAGGCCAGAAGGCAATAAGATATTTATTACTCCGATTTTACAGTTCATAGTAGAATCCAGCTCTAGCGCGATGAAAAGGTAATATCCAACATGGCCACCATCTTGAACCTGAAACGTAAAGTAACAAACAAATTTACAGACAGATGACATGCCAAACGGTCGAGTTAAACCGGGGCTTAGGAATTCGTTGAGAAATGGAAATCAATTTATTGCACCTAATTAAAAAAAAAACACAAATGCAAAACCATTATATTTACACCCTTTATAAAAACTACAATAAACTACTTTATGAATTGCCCTGTATTATCAACCAGACAGAGGAAAAAATAAAATTCCTAATTAAAAAGAATAATAATAATATTGTGTATAAAACATATTATAACATGCAACCAAACTAAGAATCGCAGCTCTTATATCAGGCGCAATAGCTCCACTTTTCCTATAATGCTTACATGACCATGTTGACCTGAAATAAGCGCCCTTGAGGTGATTTTCTCACGAAAATGGCGGTGTAAAAATCATCCAACAATTATTATTATTATTAAATATCCTATTTTGTAATATATACTCGTATATAACCCATTTTTACATTATAAAAAAATAAATAAATAAATAAAACTACAAATAAATCAATTAATTTTTAAAGACGTTTTGCGGACGGTCTTTTTGAGGAAAGGAACCTTGGTCTTGAAGTTACATATTTTGTAGGATAGAGTAAACGCAGAGACCGGCAAATAAGTCCACAGCCGAACTGTTGAGTACAAGAACTAGTCGTAAAAGGGACCTGTTCTCATAAAACAAAAATGTCGACCGTGTACGAATCTTGCGTTCGCATAAGGATTAGTAAGGGGAGCTGAAATTGTTTGTACTTATTTTTATTTAGTGTTAGTCAAAATGACTTGAAAATCTTAAAAGCCGGATTGTATTAGCTGTGCGACGACATAAAATTTTAAAATAAGGAATTCAAAATATCGTTGGAGTGAGATCGTTACATTATTTTATTATTTTTCTTAATAGTAACTGTTGGGTTTAATGTCAACATCGCAATGTTATCGGTTGCTCGTGACGCCCACGTTTTAATTTTTAGAATGAGAAAACTACGATATTTCTGCGCGACGGGAATGGAAAACGGAGAATCGAAGAAGAACAAGTAATTATAAAGTTCGAGATTTCTTCCGACTTCCACCACTCAAAACAGATGTTTGCACTTAAATGGAAAACCCACATCATAATAAATATTAAATTTATTTTTTAACCACGACCCGTGCCAAGAGGGGTGCTGCGGAGCATGCCGAGTAAACACGGCAGTGTAAAAATACTGAACTCAGTATTGATGTTGTTCGAGATATTATTCCCCTGTGTACATCGATTAGCTTCGCATTGACCATAAGTGCATTAAGCCGCCTCATATCTCTTGCCCAGTAACCGTCAGTGCATTATTGCCTAAAAATACAAATTCATCATAGACATCCGAATTCAATAGACCAGAAGATAGAGATGAGGAGTAAAACCACACTATGGGAGGGGAAGAGGGAAAAGATGACTGTGATTCGTTAAAAAATCAATCTGACGGTATATAGGCATCTCGCATTATAATATCACCATTTAGTTTTTAAAAGCAAAATCTGCTTTGAATGAATAGACCTTTTTACATGGGAGCGCGAATTGCTTGCCACGTTAATAACATATTTGCGATGGCCAAATGCTCGCCCCGAAAAGTTCGCCCCTATTCACATAGCAATATTTTGTTGCCGTATTTAGTTAAGACACTTTTACAAATGTTTCATAATTTACTTACCCCTGTAACCAGTGACGAGCTCACTGGAGAAACGCCCACATTCGCTATGTTCTAGGTAGGTGTATATAGCACAAGCTCTCATATATTGCCGTGTTATTTGGTAAAATGTATAGATGTTAGCTCTACGCTGGTCAGGGCAAGAATGATGACGTCACATTTTTTTTGATTCGCTTTCGTAAGCCCAGCTCCACGCTCATGGAGCTGGGCTTACGAAAGCTCATGGCTGCTTTTTATCACTAAGGGCAGGTCCAGATATATTCATATGTCCGTGAAATTCATACAATATTAATATTAGTACCTATCCTTGGGCATCTTATTAAACCGGACTTTTGATCTGAATTACTAAAAGCTATATCCAGGCCCCCTAGCATTCTATCAAGCTAACTTCTCATCGTTCCCTAGGACAACTGCAGATCGGTAACGTACAAACGACAGTTGTCGTCGAATATATTAAGAAAACTTAGTCATTGTGAACTGTTACTTATTTGTTTGTGATCTGCAGTCACGCTAGAGAACTATCAGAAGTTACCGAAAGTTCCCACTTTTGTTCTTATTAAAATTACAAACCGGTATTTAATTACCGAGAGCACTTTACAACGTCTCTTTTATGTATTTAGATTTTCTTGCCGCAATGCGTTTAATGCGTCTTTAATGCTGTTAACTCTAATGGGAGTTGAATCCGAAAAGTTAAATGCCCTATCCCCAAATATTATGTACATCATTCATACGCAAAGTCTACACACCAAACCCAAGATAACATTTAGAACCAAGCTTCTCCGTGAGACGGGTACTCTCACTCTTTTACTTTGGAATTTTCATGGACATTAACTAAATACGTTATGGCTTATTAGAATTTTAGATATTATTAGGACTTTGTCTTATTAAGACTTTACCTTTAAGGTAGTCAAAATTTCAATGCTTAATACTACTTACGTAACCGGCCGCACGATAAAGGTTAAATACCTACTACTTGGCATGAAATGCTTTGACGAAACCCTGTTTCGTAGAAATTAATTTAAACGTATTTGGAATATTTTTGACAGCTTTTAATTTTTTTTTATAATTATGAAGTAATTGGCTTTGATACACGGCTTCACCCTGTTATTCATTACTTTTTAATGAAATTAAGCTGTTGAAAAGTATTGCCTTGTTTTTGACGGTTATATAAATCAGAACTTCATAAAAATATTAAAGATGTTGATCTGAAAAAAAAATTACATTTGTGTAGAACTTCCATATAGAAATCAGGGAGTTTTTGCTAAACACGAAAAAAGGTTTGCATACATACACAACAAAAAATCATGCGTATAAATAAATATATATTTTTAATACGAACTTTTTTCACGGAAAGCTGCAGTCTAATGGTCCCAACAAAATTGATGGAAATAAAACTCAATAATAGTTTTTCATTTAATGTATAAAAAAATAAATATGGGATGGAATCTATTTCTTTGTTAATTAAACAATTGTTTTAAAAATAATAATCAAAAGCAGATAGGAAAATTCTACAAACAATACTTCCATTCTCAAAATTTTCAAAAAAAAACTTTTTTATAAAAAGGAAAGGTGAATATGAATCTACGAAAAATGGAGTATGAGAGGTGGGTAGGGATCTGGGGGTCGGTGTATCTAGGAGTAAGGTTTGAATGAAATCTATGTCAACCATTACTAATGGTCGAGAGAGTCTGGTTGGGGAGGTCAAAGGGTCTCCCTCCAGAATATATTCCGACCGGCCTGCTACGAATGCGTGTGAGCAAACGCATCCGCAGTGAAGCCTTTACAAACCGTGAACCCGGAAACCCCCACCAAATCACCAAACGTTGCTTGCCACTAGGGAAGACTTATGGCAGAGGTACTGTTTAACTATTAAATGGTTCCCGGGGCGGCAGTACCCATCCTCGCCTGCCAATAGTATGGCATAAAGGTTACCCTTTTCGCGAATATTTTGATTGTTGTAAACAGTTTTTGACACTTTTCTTCATTTTCTACTCATCTGTCATTCAATTTCAATCAGAAAATTCAACTGCCGTTCGATGTTGACGTGGCAAAATTACTAACGTCAGTTGGCGTGGTATATATATATATATAGTTACAACCCGGCTTCGCTCTACATTATTAGCAAGTCGGAATCGTAACGACGTAATTGAAGGAGACGTGTACACAAATATTCGGCGCGTGTCCTTGGAGCATTGGACTAACCTACGGTCACATTTATCCTAGCAGGCTTGAAAGTAGAATTTTACGCGGGGTACATGTTTATTCTAAAAACCTTAAATCTCAGATATTTCTTACTGAATCCTTCGGGAAGTAACTAATTCATGGTTTAGAGAAATAAAAAAATAAAGCTTGCCGCAAATTTTAGATCTGAAAACCTTTTTTAAAGTTTTTCAAACCTTTTTTTCGTAAAATAAGTTATTCTAATAATTAATACTTAATTATAAATTACTTACATTTCGTAGGCATCCGTCTGAAAAAGGATTATTGTTAGGAATTCGTCGGAATTAATTAAAAAATGAGCCTTGAGCAAACCCCAGTTATTTGAGTGTTTCGGTGTCTTAAGGCACTGCATCCGCGCTCAAAAGGAAGAAGATGGAGAGATATGTAATTACGAATGTTAAAGGAGCACGCTAATATTTAGAGCGATAAAATTGATGCGAAAATAGTCATTTTTTAAAAAAAACAAGACTCGTTTTATATAGAGCAAAAATCTCGTGGCGTCTTAGTATCATTTTTAAAAAAAAGTGAATTTTTTCACATCTATAACTTGTAAAATAACTGAAACAAACGTGTTTATAATAATTTTTGGAGCATATTTTGCGATTTTTTTCTATCGAGGAAGTTTCATATAATTTGCGTTTCAGCGTGGAACGCGTCTAGACATTATCTTCAAAAATAACATATATTTTTAGGAGCTTAAAAACTTCAAATGTTTAAGGGAGATATGTAAGAATCGGTAGAAATTCGGGTAGCGGCACTACGACGTAATGCAAAGTCATATGTTTTTGGTTTTGTGAATTAGAAACATAAGAACACATTTTGGCCTTTGAAACAATCGAACATTTTTTTTATAAACCTTTTTATAGGCCTAAAAAAAATCACGGTTTTGAAGTTCAAAATCTACTACTTTCGAACCCTTTTCGGTTACGGTTTTATTGTATAATATGGCCAGTTAAGTCTTCATAAAATTACCCTAATTGTTACTGAACTGCGCACAATAAAATAAAACACACTTTTTGGCGATGTTTTTTTTGTTGCATAGATCATAGAACGGCTGGTGCCAAGCGGGAATTTAAACCTTATCGCCATCTACATAGGGAGTGTTATTGTTAGCGGCCCGGTTTTAAATTTTACCTGACGTGGTGCATCGACTTTAGCAATATTAAGGATTTTGTTTTTGAACAGGTGAAAATTATGGATTGAAACATTGGACCACATGGTACGCATCCCAATTTTATCAGAATTGTTTGGCCATTTCAAAGCTAAATATTGAATTATGGAAATTACGTGGCATGCTCAAATAATTCAGTTGACTGAATTTCACATCAGCTTCATTTTCAGTTTTAAAATAATGTTGTTTTACTGCCGCGTGTAAAACACACGATGATAAACATAATAATATTTACGTGTTTGTATGCGTAATCTAATGAGTAACTACACTTAAATGCTAGTGTAAATAAACCCTTGTCTAGTGAAATTATTCTTCAGCATGTATCCTAGTTTGGTTCAAGAAATTTGAAGCAGTCTGTATACAAAAATGTTTGCTCGAATAAGGACGCTTCTTGTTTCCAACTACTCCAAAATCCATTATAAAAACAAACAAAAGAAAAGGTTTACCATTCTTCGTAAAATTGCGATTTGCAAGTTGATGACATCCGAATAGGCCACTTGCATCAAATTTTTTAAATTTTTTTTCCGGTTTAGGCAAATATTCTAAGACATTCTGTATTTTTTTTTTTTTTTAATCGTATTTTTGAAACCCTGGGGATTTTTTGAAAATTTCAATCCGATAAATCAGACCATTTTTTTATAAACCGGAAAGACGGGACATAATTTTATAGGTTTGAAAAAACGATAATTACATAGCCGAAAATCATTTAAAAAAAAAAGAACATTTTCCACACGAATGGCACAGGAGAATAACGAGGCATACCAAAAATATTACATCTCATAAATATTTTTTTTCCTTGATCCATCTTATTGACCATAAATCATTATAATGAACAGCGTCTATATTACTAAATTCAATGTAATATACTTGTACTTGTAAATTATAATAATAATACGAATATTATAAAATTTAATTTTGTTAAAATCAGCACCATAATCATTATACCTCTAAAACACGTACCGATATCATCTGCACGTTCTGAAGAGAACCCCGTAGATCATTAAAAGTACGGGGTTCTCTTCAGAGCATCTGTCAAAAAGTGAAACCAAATGATAAGTTCGCAGAGAACAAACAATAAATCTAGTGAACGAATTCAAAAATTCGCCTGAAATCAAAGTGATGCCATATAAAAAAATAAATCAGTGTGGAATTTTAAAAAAATAATAGGAACTTTTTCGGAGACGGGACATTTTCATGTAGTGACGTCACAAGCCTAAATAATGGATTTATTTATTTAAAAATAACAAAAACTCTACATTTCTAGACAAATTTTACTAACATTTTCTTAATCTTAGTAAAAGATCTATCCACATGATTTTTTCCAAGTCGTTATGAAATCCATGCAAGTGGCCTATTGTACTTTAAAATAATCCTTCATTTCACACAAGAAAAAAAAACCATGTTGCTTTTTTGAACAATGGTGACCAGATCACCCACGCTACGTGTATGTAGCGTTAATAAATTTTCGATTCAGAATATTCCTGCTATTAGTAAATTTATTAAATATATTATTTTTAAAAAAATATTGTGTTGCCTTCGAGCATTTCACAAAAGCAAAAAAATATCGTATTTGAACAAGGATGGACAGAGAGCACATTTTAAAATCGGATAATCTTTTATAAAATTGAATTCGCCCCAGCCTTTGGCATTCAAAACGAGATCAGCTGTCCGATTTTCGGACCCAACAATATTTGCATAAAAACGAGTAGGTATTGAATAGGTACGTCAGGTCATAATATATTATTCCCTTTGAAATGTTGGCAGCGTGAACACAAACATAAAATGAATGTCTATTTTTTTCAACTACGAATACTAACGTGATGGAACCCATCCGTAATAACTTTTAAGTGGAATAAAGTTGGAATATTCCAATCCACTTAGTAGATAGTTGGAATGAAGTTAATAAAAGTGGAATAGGGTTTAATGGTTTTATTAGATACCTACCAATACGTTATTAATACTAAAATGAATGTTCAGTCGGAATTGGACATTTCACAGAATTTGAATAATTCATCAAATTTCCAAGTTCTATTCAAGTTCAGATCATAATATACAAAACTGAATATAACTGTCACAGATCTGGAAAAATAACTTTGTAAATTGATGAATTCAAATTATGTGAAACAACCGAATTACAGAATTATTTCATCAAATTTCAAAGATGTTCAAGTTCTGTGAAATTTATGTTTATTATTGACCAAGTACTGTGAAACAACCAGTCTCAGATGATATATTAAAGCAAGGATCATACTGAGCAGACGCAACGCCACGCAACGTTCCTGTACCGTTCACACTGGCCGACGTACGTACGCGTCGCTGTGACCACGTGACAAGGGGTCTCTGGTTGTGCGCAGGCGCGTTTGATTTGACACATTTGACATTTATTTTTTAGGTTATGTTTATGTGATTCTCTTAGCAGATGACAGCTTTGCCATATCTTGAAAGTGAGTTTGAAGATGATTTGCTACGATTATTATTGTTAAATCAATATTCTCGTAAAAAGAAAAAAAGTGAGAAGTATTTGGGTCCACAACATTAACAAACAAAGACAAATGTTTGGAGAGTTCCATACTTTAGTAAAGGAACTAGAATCTGATGACGGACGATTTTTCATGTACTTCCGTATGAGTAAAGTGGTATTTGAAGAGCTTCACAGCATAATTGAATATGACATAAAAAAAGAAAACACACATCTTCGAAAGTCAATTGGGACCAGAGAAAGACTGGCAGTGTGTCTAAAGTTTGATTGACATTTATTATAGGGGTATAATATTGAAAATCATGTCATGAATGGCTGAAATTTCTTCCTAAGTTCCTAAGAATCTCTATAATCCTGTAATTTGATTTTATAAATAACTTCGTGCCGTCTAAAAGCTTCAATAAGCTGTTCGTCATCCATTTTTTAATAATATCTGTCAAAAAAACAACCATAGATATAGCGAAACAACGTTAGATGCTCAGATAACACCAAAAAGATGTAAAATCATCTCGTAGTAGGCGTGACCATACCCCCTCCACCTTCCACATGGCCCACGCCGATCTGGCTGTGGCAGATCAACGTCGCGTAGGGGGCGTCGGTTTGCGTTGCGTAGAGCTAGTCTGATTCTAAAGCACCCGTTTCCATAGAAAATGTGTGGATGGTAAGCAGTCCAGATATGGAAATGGTGACGTCTACCCACGTGGCGTGGCGTTGCGTGGGCTTAGTGTGGTTTTACCTTCACGAGAATTTTTACAAATTTTGAAAATTAATTTTGAAATTCGATGACACATTCAATTTTTATGGCTTCAAAGTCAAACTCAATCTGGTTCTCAGGTACTCGTAAACCGACTCACGTATTTCTCTTTCACGGACTCACTCCGAAACCCTGATTTCGGCTATGTGCTGAACTTACATTACATTACTGCATAATATTACTTAGGAACACTTCAAAATTGTGATATTAAACAAAATCCACGTGGTTTTATAAATTCTGGAAAAAATGCACATTACACATTAATTCTGATTTCACAAACAACCCCTTAATTCGAATGTTTTTGGGAATGATAAACATAAACAGTCGATGCCTTTTATTATTCCTGAATATTATTACTGAATCTATTGATTAAGGGCGTTTATCCAGCCAGCAGTCGAAAATCCACACTTCGTCGAAAGATGTTCTTACGATCGTACAGGGCGGTTCCAAAGAGAAAGATTAATTATTCTCCGTACCAGCTTTTTAAAATTACAAATCAATATCGATTTTATTTCATTCCAAATTTGCTTTAATTTATACCATTATCCAAAAATGCTGAAAGTCGTGATGATAAAAATATTAAAATTATGCATTTTTTGAAAATATTTTTTTATCATAAGTATTTATCATTTTTCAATAATGTCTTAGCAAAATAAAAATGTAAAAGCATCTTAAATATATTAATTTGTAAGACCGTAAACGGAAAAAACAGAAATTTTAAAATTTTAATAAATAAGTGTTCGGATATTTTTTTAATGATTTTATTTGAACTAAAATTAAAATTTTGAAATATGCGTTTACCAGATAAGGTATTGATTTACAATAATGTATGATTACACGGAATGAAATATGTCTTGTAAAATCAGAATTTTCGTTTGAAAATTTAACAAATCTGCCAACGACCCATTGTTGTATTACCTTATTATACTAAAAATAAACATTTTTTCTCAAAATTTAAAACATGCTTTTACTAGATAAAAGAACAATCTTTCGAAATCAATTTATAATTTTTGTGGAAAATTAACAATACATCTAAAATTTGATTTAAAAATTACGTAAGTATTAGAAACTAGAAAATACTTACTTACCGATTTCCCTTGACCCGTGGCTGTATTGCTATTTAACTTGCAATTCAAGGCTCGCATGGTGACCCCACCTTGATTAAATAATTGAGTTATGATAGAGCCAAGACCGTCATTCCACTTTGAAAATACCCACGCTTTATTAAACTACTGCGATTTTATTAAACTGACAAAGGAATGCAATTCTAGATATTATAAATGCTTTTCATTACTCTTTGAATTGGAAATTTTCATGAAATGCTGCAGCAGTGCTGAATATTCGATCGTTGCAAAATTCCTTCAGATTGACTTCTACAGCGATGTTATTTTAGAGTATTCTAAGAATTGCAAACGATGTGAATGAAAAGTTCTGGTCTTAAGAAACATTCAATAGATATTAGAAATAACAAAGCATCGTTTACAAAAATGTTAATCAACGTCGTATCTCGAAAAATTTGTGAGATATGAACTCTTTACCCGATTTTAAAAACTTCGTGTTAAAACTTTTGTTTACTTAGAGGAAAATTGTTGTTGATACTTTTAACAAACTTAGGAAATAACATTTAGGAAATGGGCAGTAAGACGGAACATAGTGAATGGAGTTAAAACAAGAATATTGAGGTTGTTATTTATATCAGCCAAAAAGTGTTCAGTAATCTTTGCACGCAAAAATATTAGTTTATTTATTAATCTTCGGGGAATCAAACATAATTTTAACATGTTTTACATTATACCAAAAATACAACGAACTATTATATTTCCTTCTTATGTTAAGAAATTAATAGAATTAACTATTAGAATTATATTAAAAAAATCACAGTCAAACCTACAAAAAAACTAAAGTAGACAAGAGTGGGGAGAAACAATGAGGAGACCAATTATACTATCTCATTCTATCGCAAAGAAATATGTGTTTGTCCCTTTTTAGTGTAGCCATTTTTTTTTCGTCGAGTTTCAAATCACAACGGTGCTAAATAAGTTTTCACTTCGAAAACCGTAATTTAAGACAGGATCTACATAAAATTAAATAAATCAGAATTAAATGCACGACAGAAAAGTTACCCATGGACCCCTATTTCACGGACTTTTTGGAGGGAAATTTCTTTAGCTCCGTTGGCGATTTGAAATTCGGATGAAACGGAAATGCTTCAGATTTTTTTTTTATTTGACGGTCCTCTGTTCTAATATAATGGTAAATTCACAACTACGCACGGGCCTCCAATAGCTCCGCGGTGTAAAGTGCCTGATTCACAGTGCCCAGAGAGATATTCAGCGAACGGAGGTTCGAAACCCCTACCAAATCAAAAAAATAAACGTTTTTATTTTTCACTAAAAAACACATATAAATTTTTAATTAAATGAAGACAATATTAGCGAAACTCAATCGAAATCTGGAGACAGAAAAATCAGAAAAGATATTGGCTCCGCTGGGACTCGAACCAAGAACCCTTTTCTTACATGGAAACAGCTCTACCGATTAAGCTACGGAACCCATATTAATTCGGTCACTTTTAACTGTATCATACTTCGACTAAGAACTACCAACATTATCTTCATTTACTTAACGCACATATTATTGGCTGCTATCTTTATATATGATTACAAGATTCAACTCGAACTAAATGCAATCTAGATAGTGTCTGGATAAATTTTATCAATTTTATTTGTAATACGCGACATCTATTGACTTTTTCTGCAAGTCTAGGATGAATATTTATTATTAATTTTTTAAACTTTATGAGTAAAATCTCAAATTATAATATTTAATTAAATATGATAATTTGAGATGTCCTTATTAAAAGTGTGATCTGTGGAAATTAGGTGATTAGCAAACTTTGAAAAATTATTATTATTTAAGCATCTTAAATGTTCTGTGATTCTGATATTTATATTTCTAGTTGTCTTACCTATGTAGAACGAAGGACAATCATTGCAACATAGTTGGTAAATGCCTGAGTGGCTTAATTTATGATCTCTATCTTTAGTGGTTTTTAGTAATTTACCTAAGTTGTTATCAGTATAGAATGCGGCATTATTTAGAGCAATTTGTTTAATTTTTGAAAGTTCCATCGCGAAATTAACAGATGAAAGAGGGATTTTTACTAGCCGGTGCACCATTGAATGATAAGCAGAATGTTTATGTGAAACCGGGTGATTTGACAGATTTTGTATTGTTATATCTGTGTACGTCGGTTTACGAAAAATGTTGAATTCAATTCTGTTATTTACTGAAGTTAATGTTAAGTCTAAAAAATTAATGGATGCATTACTGCCTACCTCTAATGTGAATTGGATGCTTTTGTGGAAGGAATTTATAAGATGAAGGAATTTACTCAGTTGCCGCTCTGTTCCTGTCCAGATACAAAAGATATCGTCCACGTATCTTTTCCATGTAAGAATATTATTTAGAAGTGATGAATTACAATTAAAAATCTTATTCTCTAGATTATTCATAAAAATATCTTACGTTTTTATTTTTGTAAAATTAATATCCCGTCTTCAAACCATTTTAAAATATATTTTTGAATGTAGCTATTACTTTGTGGTTATCCATTATAGAATAATGAAATAATTTTACTTTGTATAAACCACTTATTTGATGTGCAAATCCGACCGGTTTCGGAACAAACGTTCCTTCGTCAGGGAAAGCTTATACTAATTTGACAGTTTCGAACAATGTTTTATTATGGTAGGGGTGGAGCTGTTGCTAGATAATAATGTAGATTGGGTAGGTAGGTATTAGTGTAGAGTGGGTGGGTAGGGGAACAAATCCATGATTGGGAATTATTTTAAAATAAACAGGCAAAAGAAAAGAAAGCGACATCTAGCAACTTTCTAGTTTCACTTCTATTGCGTGTGAATTGCACAATCTGATTTTTTTAATATTTAAGAAGATCACTATTGAAAATGTCCACTTTTGATATCATTTTATTGTAATTATTACATAATCTGTCGAAGCAAGAAATTTGTTTTCGGTTTGTTTTGCATTGGTCCACTTTGGAGAGAACGGAAGAGCGTAAGGAGCACGCAGATTCATTAAATTAAATCTTACTTGGCAATGCGGAGCATTTGTTTTGAATAATTGCTATAAAATGGAAACCAAACAACTGATGCGAACTCCGGATTCCTCCTGACGCAAGCAAAGTAAAGTTGCTTAATTACATTAATGCCATTAAATTTTTTGCGTTTCTAATGACGCAACCTAACATTTTAGCAGCTTCGTTCGTAATTTTTTGTTGTATGTGAGTATCTGTATAATCGTATATGTTAGAAATAGTGTTACTATTGTCCTCTTTATGGAAGGGAAACCCGTCGAACAATAATGTAATGACGATTCGTGCAATATTTACCATTCTGAGGAACTTAAACGTGAAAAAAACATTGTTTTAATGTGAATACCGCACAATAGTCACAACTGCTCTCAACCCAACGAAGGAGATGGGGAAGAGGAAGGTGGCAAAGTATCGGGCTATTAAAATCTCGTCATCAAAGACCGCTAAAGCCATTTCAAGCAACGTTTTAATTCGGAATAGTGGTCTTACACAAGAGAGATAATGAAAATATCTTCTACACTGGAATGTGCCGCAAATTTACCATACAAGTGGTTCGCTACGTTTGGTGACTTAGCAGGGGTGCCTGTTAAGGTTTGTCCGGTTTTTGGCGGTGGATGTATCTGCCGACCAGCTGCATGGCAGGCCGGATCAGGAGAGAATGTTTGAGGGAGTCCCTTTTGACTCTTCCAGCCTTACTTTCTCAGGACATCGCTTTTCACCGTAGTGGGAGGGATGGATTCATTCGTCCGTCACTCCTGGACACACTAACCCTCAAATTCATTTCCACCCCTAATACCCTTTTCCTTCCCAGGACTTCCTCTCCTTCCTTTTCTAAAAAGACCTTCCACAGAGCATCCCCAAAGATGAAAAAGGCAATGAGGGAAATTATTTTCCTCGGGACCTCCTGTGTGGAGCTAAATATAAAAAAATATATTTTTTAAATTGATTAATTCTGAAATAATTACAAATACCTATACAAATTAATCAAATAAAATTTATTTAGTCACGCCGGGATTTGAACCCGCGACCTCCGGATTGCTAGTCGAGAGTCTTAACCCTCGACCACGGAGACCGGATGTCAAAATGAAGTGGTACTAAACAAATTTATTTGTTTTTCATCTGTTTACTCTAAATGTAAATCAAATAAATCATTAATAAAAAAAAGAGTAGAGTTTACACATTTACATACATAAAAATACCTATGGACTCGTATTATTAAACACACGGTTTTCGTAAACCCAAAAGCATTTAAGGAAAATATATCGGTTTTTGTGGTTTGAGTATAATAATCTCTCTCGAATTTATCTCTTTTTTATTTATTTTCCGAAGTAAAATAAAGACTCTTCTCTAAAACCATTAGCTGTGGCATCAGGGATTCGTACTCGGTGAGGCGTAAAAACTTATTTTTAAATTCGTGCGAAGTAAACGTTCTTATTTTTCTCAGAGGAAATTGTGATAGCAAAGATATTCGAAAGCGTTCATTGAACAAACTTTATCAACGACATTACGTTTAATTTGTTCTATTTCCATGGGCTTGTATAACACAGTCTGTGGTCAGAAGAAATATTGCATAACCAATTACAAGAGACCTATCTACCCCAACAGTCTGTAGACGTGTAGACGGTAGAATTATAGCATCCCCAATTATTATGGTATGTTGTGATACTAATAGTATGATGAGGGAGAATGTGAAGGTCCAATGCTAATCAGATCTGGTCTTTAAATACAGCTACAGCAATTCAAGCAACGTTTTGAATCTGAATGGGATGTACTCGTAAATGGGAATACCATAGTGGATTTTCAATCCATACGGTGACATTGATGAAACGGATATCATGTTACAAGAAGAGCCTATTGAATTAATCGGCAACGAAGAATTGAAATGCGAAATTGTTTAGAAAGGGATATCAGCAATTTTGCCCTAGTAATATGAACGTTTTTGGAAGTACGTAAGAAAACCAAATAAAATATTATGTTTTTGTATATGTGAAATTTTTTGAAGTAAAACTTCTTTACCCACGCTTGACTATGGGAGTAAGCTGGTGAATGCGTGACAAGAGCGGTATGAAAAGTGTGACTGGGCGAGGATAATGATCGGGCGAGGTGAACGGAAGTTGAGAGGGAGATATAAGTTAGTGAAGTTTTACTTGAGTCGTGTGGTCTAAAGCACACTCGTTTTTTTTCGTTGTTAGGTTACCAGAAGGGTGAGTCTTCTAATCTTGGTGATACCATACCTGTTACATATCCTGCATTATGGACTATCGTGAGGAACTTTTTGATAGCTTTTCCGTTTTCAAACCTCGTGGATTGTGCGCAGTGGTCGATCTCTTTAAAAAAAAACATATTAGAAATCACACGCTGAGCAGACTTAAGGTAAAACCTGACCAAACCTAATTGAAATCATGATTTTAAAGCAGCAGGCTCTTCCATCTCATTAAAATAATTGTGTTTGAAGTACTTCTAAAGCCCCGCCGTGATTCCGATTTCGGGTGAAAAGGAAATGACGATTACTGTACC
The DNA here is from genome assembly GCA_917880885.1 of Limnephilus marmoratus. Lineage (NCBI taxonomy): Eukaryota > Metazoa > Arthropoda > Insecta > Trichoptera > Limnephilidae > Limnephilus > Limnephilus marmoratus. The sequence continues at coordinate 35,567,499 of OU862920.1, read as the reverse complement.
TGCGACGCATCAACTCCGCTCATTGCCCGCTTTTATTATGATGTCACTTTTAAAGGCTCCTATTGGTTGATATATGAAACGGACATTACGATAGGTCTGCGCTCATTGATCGCTTTGATTATGAACTCACTTTTGAAGTATTGGTTGAGTTTCTTTTGAAGAAGTTTCGTTTCGACCGCGTTTAAAACTTTTTTTGTTTTGTACTTTTAACATAATTAGATTTGTGTTTTACTTATACCAATCGTAATTATATTGTCTTAACTATTAGTTCTCTCCCAGGGTGGAACTACTAATCAAATCGGAAGAGCTTCGTCGTAACCAAAAAAAAATGTCGTTTTGTGCTCTCAATTTTTTCCTTAAGATAAAACTTCCAAGATAATAATAAAATTTCTAGACATGAATTCTCGAAGCCGTCGATGTGAAGTTATCTGACCTTCTCCATTTCAATCGTAAACTTTTTCAAACTCAAAGTAAAATAAATCCAAAAATCACTCTGCGGAGTTTTCGAAGCTCATTGTTTATTGCAAGCAAACATCCGGAAAACTTGGTTTTTTCATAGTTAAGAAGCTCCAGCTAAGTTTTTAAGATGTCTTCGAAAGAATTTCTTTAATCAAATGTTTTATACTTTCGTTGAAATTATGCAAGCTTATTTAATAATTGGAATTCTACATTTACTTATTGTATTATATAAATTCACGCTGCCATTTTGCCATTTTTCCGTTTTGTGCTTTTTAGAAAATAACACGATATTCAGTTAAATAAAAATAGGTAAACAGATTTTTTCAAATAATGTCTTTTTCTTGTTTTCTCACCTAGATTTCGGTTTAAGAAAAAAAAATTAACTACAGTAATTTACTACAGGATAATTGTATTAACTTTGATAAATAATTCATTTTAATACTAACGAAATCTAATAGTACATCATTATTTTACTCGGACGACAATTGATAGACATGTCATTTTGTGACAATATATAATATGCATCTGATGGAAAAGCCTAAGTACTTTTTATAAAATTCAGTAATTAGCCTGATTTCGAAGGGAGCTTTCCGCGGTTTACTTATGCTGAAGCTGTAATCTTGAACATACTTTTATTGCAGTTTTCGAACATTGAGTTTCCTGTTGCCCATCTCCTTCAGCCTAACAACAAATCTCAATTGGAGATGCTCACTGGCTCCAGACGGTTGGGAGCAGCAGGGGCTCTTGTGCGGTTATTTCCCGACTTTATTTTATCTATGACCATCCAGTACTTTCGCTGCAGGTTTTACGGATCACAAGCAAACCTTAATAAGGCTTGTCGTTGGTCAGACATGCGCACAGGGTAAAACAGAGTAAGCGCTGCAACTCCTCTCGCTCAAGGTTGCAGGATTATATATTACGATTGTATTGAGCAGGAAGGCAGACAATACACCACCAAAGTTCTTTTGAACCATTTTAATATTTACTAGTATTCGTATTCACATACGTAGGTTATATGCCTACATCAAAATTTATAGGTATACCAGTAAAAATTAAAACGCTTGAAATGGTATTTATTTATACATTCATAGGTCTATTGTAATGTTTATTTAATATATATTTATAATGTATGTTTATAATTTATATATAATGTATATTTAGACGGTAGAGTAATGTCGATCCATCTCAAGTTAGTGGGAAATTTGTAAGGTTCATCTCAAATGAAAGATTTAGTTAGAGAGCAATTCTTATTTAAAGCAAAATAAACAAACAAATATAAATACCTAATGCTACACGTTGAGAACGGTAACAGGTGAGAGAAAGATAGCTTGACAAAAACTATCCGCAAAACCGACGCGAGAACTTCTTGGACGCAAAGAACGTCTTTGACATCTTCCCATCGATGACCAGGACTCCTGACATACGGGCTTCTTCCCCAGGAAACCCTCGAGCATCCGGGTGGGTGGCTCTTCCGTGACCGCGTATATTCTATCCGGGAATTCTCACCCCCAAACACCCGCGCGCCTTGATATCTTAGACCTCAGACAGGATGGTGGAGCATACTAAATCACACGTTCCAGCCACATCCGAAGACCTCCGCAACCAGACAGTCTCCGCTGAAACCCGTATCGGGACAAATCCAAACGTAAAAGTCACATTGACTTCAGTATCCCGTTAATGCCTCCGTATCTCAAATATGAGACCAATGGGACTTCAAAATAACTGGCATAATCACTTGACGCTTCTGCATCGCCATCGCCAATCGTCAATCCAAAAAATAAGGAAGGCCCATGGACATCAGAATTCAATAGACCAGAACATACAGATGAGGGGTAAAACCAAACTATGGGGGGCGAAGAGAGGAAAAATGACTGCGATTCGTTAAAAAATCAATCTGACAGTATATAGGCATCTCGCATTATAATATCACCATTTAGTTCTTAAAAGCAAAATCTGCTTTGAATGAATAGACCTTTTTACATGGGATCGCGAATTGCTTGCCACGTTAATAACATATTTGCTAAGGCCAAATGCGCCGAAAAGATTCGCCCCAATTCACATAGCAATATTTTGTTGCCGTGTTTAGTTAAGATACTTTTACAAATGTTTCATAATTTACTTATCCCTGGAACCAGCGACGAGCACACTGGAGAACCGCCCACATTCGCTATGTCCATATAATTTGTAGGTATAGCACAAGCTACCGTTTTTGGCGTGTTATTTCGAAAAATGTATGGATGTTACTTCCGCGCTGTTCAGGACACGAATGATGACGTCACATATTTTAGATTCAAGCGAGGTTCTCTCCCCTCCCCTTGGAGAGAGCTGGGTCCAAGGCGGAGCTCTAGCCGGCTCCATGGGGAGGGGGAAATAATACGTTTTTATCACTTAGGGCAGGTCCAGATATATTCATATGTCCGTGGGAAGGCCTCGTTCTTAAAAGAACCAAAAATAAAACCGTCCCACAAATCCACGTCTGCCGCCATGTTTCTCCCTTCTCCGCCGCCGCCCTCTTTCCGGCGCGAGGCTACCAACTTAACCGTCGACTAACTGTGTAACTAAAAAATAAAAATAAATAAACAAAACAATACCTACTCACGTAGTTGATAGAGAGAGTCGGTTTGTTTTTGGTCGCTTTCCGGGCGAAGCGCCCTACTCTGGGCCAGGTTGCTTCGCCGGTAGTCATTTTACTACCATGTTTTAATTTAAATAGTGTTCGTAGAGACCATCAAGGTTGACGAGAGTTGTGATCTACACTTGTGAATCCGATTCATAGATTTCCCCGCGGAAATCGGAGTTAATAAACTCGTGATTCTACCGATGTTTCTGATTAAAACGTAGTACATACACTGCACGCGGGTTGTTTCGTTGGGAATTTCTAATCGTAAAACTCTGATGCGATCACTTCTTGCCGAACTTTCACCAAATGCCGTATTGAATGTAGCTATCTAAGCTGGAGTTATCCAAGATTTGAAATGGTTATTGCCACGAGTTTTTTTGAAGTAAAACTTCTTTACGCACGTTGACTTGGGGAGTAAGCTGGTGAATTACGAAAAGTGTGTTCGAGCGAGGCGAACGGAAGTTGAGAGGGAGATATAAGTTAGTGGAGATAGAAAGAGAGAGAGAGAGTTGCGTTTCGTATATTACTGTAGGGGCAAGAGAGAGAGAGGTGCGCATTTTTTTTCTCTCTTTCTCTCATAGCCAGTAACGTTTCATATATCTAAGACACAGTGCAGGCCTATTGTCTGTATCACACTGTAGGAGCAATAGGGAGCAGTGCGCGCGCACATTTTCTTTCTCTCTTCTTTTATAAGTTAGTGAAGTTTTACTTCAGTCGTGTCGTCCAAAGCTTACTCGTTTTTTTTTAAACTTAGTCGTATTTCGCCATCATGCTGCGTGGAAGCTCTGAACAATCACTACTCAGAAAGAAGCCTAAAGCCTAGCCACTCGCCGCTACATAACCAGCCGGTTATTCGCGGAACCCTACATGCTGTCTACAATTTCCCATGCAGACTGGAAAGTCACTGGGCCGACTTCTTGCCGATGGAAAACACGTGGGACCATCATCAGGAGTTGCAGCTGCTCTGAAGGCAGTGGGGCGCTTTCAGGCGTCTGTTCCTCGGCAAGGAACACCACCTCGGCATACGTAGTATTTTAGTTAGCTAGATTTTACCAATCATCGATCTATTTGGGGTAAGCCTTTTTTATTCTGTTTCATGTTGTAACTCAACTGTTTACTATTATGTAATCCTTGTTGGTATAGGAATAATATAGCAAATTAAAACTTCCTTTGAAACTCTACTCTTTCATTTAAGACACCAATTTCCACACTCCAGGTAAAAAGAATGATCAACTGTTCCCCATTGACCAACTGTCCCTGATTTAAGATGTATAATGCTCTACACTGCACTGATCAACGCCGGTATTGACATATTTTGATCGACATATTCTTTTCGATCAGGATTTGGAGCGCAAAATTTGCAAAGTTAATGCCAGTGTTTATCTCCCTCAACACTTTATAATACTACACGTAGAAACGACATATCATTTAGCGCCCTACCTATCATATTAATAGCAATTGATACCCAGCGCTGATAGCAATTAGCGCCCAATGTATATAACTTACCTAAATTACCTACAAACCTATTTGAACATTTTTTGTTGGTTACTTTTGAGGCTGAAAGGAAGAGGTAATGAGGAAGGGAAAAGGTAGTTAAGAGGAACATTATAAAGTACATCTATTTTCAGATTTGGTCACTGCTAACACCATTTCAATTCACTTTCTTTTCTGAATGACGACGATCAGTCCAACTAGTCACTATACTACACGACTAGTTATTATATTATCCTAGTTATGACCTGTCGTATATTAATCCCGATCCTCTGAAGATGTCGGATAGTTCTGATTTGGTTAGATTATTTCTGATTATAATTATATTAATTGTTATTATTCAGAAAATCGGCATTCAAAAATTTGAATTATTTCATTGTCTCTTATATTATAATGAATAACCACGCAAATGCACGAACTGTAACATTACGAGCGTTACGAAAGAACGGGCGAGGCGAACGGTCGGGCCTTTACGCACGCTTGACTTGGGGGGTAAGCTGGTGAATGCGTGACGAGAGCGTTATGAAAAGTGTAATCGAGCGAGGTAAACGGTCGGGCGAGACGAACGGAAGTTGAGAGGGAGATATAAGTTTTAAGAAGTTTTACTTCAGTCGTGTGGTCTAGAGAAAACTCGATTTCTTAGAATAACTCTCATCGCTTTGAAGGTTATACCCACACCAATGTAATCAAAAAAATAGTTGAAGAACATATTTTAAATTCTGAATTTGAAATATTAGAATGACAAAAATGACTTAAAAATAAGAAGTCACGGTGGCCGAGTTCCAGTTGCGACCATTAGCTTTTAAATTATTTGTGTCTTTTTCTTTTTCATATTTTCATTAATAGTATTAACTTCTTCAATGCCTTATTATTTATTTGATACTTTTGAGCGGCTCACGTGCAAATCTACGAATCTATTTTCCGAAACACATTTAATTTTTTCTTACACCGTTTCTGCGGTGGATTTAACTACTAGGTACAGATTTGTTCAAGTGGTGTTTTTTTCCGGGTAAAACCTGTTTTCATTTTCATTGATATTTAATAATTATCCTCATTTCAAGAAAGATCTTGTTCGGTTGTTATGTTTGGCATGTTGCAATATTCGACAATTCAATATGATTTCAGATACCTACCAACTAAGAAAACATTTTAAATCAAACAATAAAGGTACATTAAAAGAAAATTGAAAATACTAAATCAAACTTGTTTCACGTTAACAATTCGTGGACAAAATAATTTCAATAGGAGGAACCAATAATGCAAAGAAGTGTTCAATACATGAATTTTTATTAATATATTGAATGTATCTATCACTTTGTGGTTTCTTTTACAATTAAATGAAACAATATAACTTTGTAAACCAAAACATTTTTTTCTTAACGCGTACCGGTTTTGGAGCATTTTATTCTTTCCTCAGGGCAAAATATATACTAACAATATTATGGGTATATATTAGGTGTCGAAGGTGGGTAGAGGCATGCTTCCGGTATTTAGTAAAGATCTGGAGGAGGAGATAGAACGGGCGGTGAATGGGAACATATCTAAGATGGGGTTGTAAGGTAGCATTTTTTGATTGTTGATAAAATACTCAATAATATTAAAGGATATCTTAATTTTTTAGGCTTCCAAATTATTTAAGCGTTTTCTTTTATTATTAATAGTTAAATTCCCTGGTGGTATCATTACTCATCCATTACTTTCTCTAATGATGTTACTCTCCTTTTCATCCGTTTTTATTTGTTATTATTAATAACACTTTGTTCTTACTCATTCGTATTCGTAATTTTACTCTCTAAGTGGTGTGTAAGATTTCACTAACCTCATCACAATCAGGAATAAAAACATTTATTATTTCTTGAATAAAAGCAAATTCATTTTGTGGAATTATTTTAACACCATTATTATTATTATTATTCAGACCTGGTAGGTAACGCGTCCACCCGAAACCAATGGGTCTACAAGTCTACAACATCCCCGATTTCTGGAATTCTGTGATGATGAAGGAAATGAAAAGGGATGAAAATGTAGAAGTTTGGGAAGTTTCTGGCCATCAGAACTAGTTACTAAACAACATTAATCGTTTCCCAGCAACATTTTAATTGCATATCCACAACCTTTTCGCAAGAAAATACATAAGATCCTGACCTATGTAGGTAACCTTTTCATTGATTTCCTGAATAGATGTATTAGTTCCTAGTTTTCTATTGATGGTGTAAAGGCTAGCAAGTAGAGGCCTGTTTTTACTACGCACCGATTTGCCCTTTAGTTTAGGGCGGGCACGGAGGGCTTTGACTGACCCTTTGACGCGCATTTGGGGAAATGTTATCATCTCACTGGGCACGTTGGGATGAGCTGATAGGTGAAGGGTTGAACTGGGGAGGGTTTATTCCCATGTGTTCCTTTTTAAACGGCGTTTTCGATGGAGAATAATAAATATTACCTACAAATAAATTATTACGAATAGTACCTCACTACAAAAAAATTATGTGGTCTAAATTCTGCTCGGTTTGTTTTTCGGTACGGCTAAGATTTTTTATTTAACAACCGTGAATTTTTAATTGCCCCAGTGACAGAAGAGCAAATTCCTGGTATCTGGAACACCGAGGATTCAAAAACAATGAGAAAAACATTCATCAAATCTGGGATGCATGGTTCCAAAAACTAGAACCACATTCGCTCACCGACAATTTTGGTTCATTGCCCCCAAAATATACAATGCATTGAGCACCGATATAAAATCAAGTATTACCATACCTCTTTTTACTATTCGTGTTCAAAATTGGATATTCGAAAGGGGACGAGATTTCTTTAAAGAATATCTGACTTCCTAACCATTATAAAGGAAAAGAAAATAATTAAATTAACTAAATAAAATATCATACTTCACATCTTTTTCTAACCTGACTTCACTGAAATCTAATCTAACCTAAATATATACTCTTCTAGGTGATTAATTACCTACCTTGACAAACCTCCAGAAAAAATTTTAGCTTTCATAAAAAAAAAAAAAAATTATAGATTAACATATTTAAATCTTACTTCTTAGTATTTTATATTTTTATATAGTTATATTTTAGTATTTTATATAGTTATAAGTTTATATTTTATTTTTTATGTATATTTTATATAGTATTTTATTTTTAACTTCTTTCAAACATTTTCTTTTTTATAATTATATATATATATATATATATATATATATATATATATATGTGTATATGTATATATGTGTATGTGTATGTAAGTGTATATATATATATATGTATGTATATGTATATATATGTATGTATGTGTGTTTGTATGTATTCGTATTTACAAAACCTATACCGATTCAGTCGCGGTAGCGACAATTTACATTTTAAATATAACTCTATATTGGTTATTTTTTATCACATTGCAAAAACAAAAATTGTTCTAAAATCTAGATAAAATAATCTTTTTTATGTGTATATTAGAAATTAATAATTTTATTTCTAAATATTTGAATTTTAATATTATTCCCATATATTGTAAATACACCTCTATATTGATACTTTTTTATCACTTTGCAAAAACAAAAATTGTTCTAAAATCTAGATAAATAATCTTTCCAATGTGTATATTAGAAATTAATTATTTTATTTCTAAATATTTAAATTTTGATATTGAAAATTTAAAGTGACTGAAACGGTATAGGTTTTGTAAATACGCATCCGGGACACTATCTAGGTTACAAACCAGTTCTCCGATCATTTTTTTCCATTGAAAAAAGGCAGTTGACAATAAAATAGAAAAAAATTAGTTGAAGATAATATTGTCAATTCGGAATTTGAAATATTCGATTAACAAAAATGACTTAAGGCACCGCATACCCGCTCAAAAAGAAGAAGATTGGGAGATATGTAAAAACGAATGTTAGAGAGAGCGCGCTGATGTTAAAATCGATAATATTTAAACGAAAATTGTGAAAATGTTTAAAAAAAAAGATCTGTTTAAAATAGAGCAAAAATCTTGCGGGGGTTGTCTAAAACAGCATTTAAAGAAACACTGTCAATTTTTTCATACATATAACTTGTAAAATAATTGAAACAAACTTCTTTATAAAAATTTTCGAAGCATACTTTGCGATTTTTTTCTATCGAAGGAATTTCATGTAATTTGCGTTTCGGCGCGGGGAATGTAGATATAGATTTTATCTTCAAGAATAACGTATATTTTTTGAAAAGCTTTAAAACCTGAAGTATTTAGGAACTTGTGGAATAAATTGGGAGAAATGGGGTATGCCGGGGCTTTAAAATAAGAGGTCTCAGAGGCTGAATTGGTAAAGGCGTTCGTCCCGGTGAGACGAGATGTTCTGGATTCACGTCCCAATTGCAACTGTTAGCTTTTAATTTTTCTGTTTCTGAGTTAATTAGAAAAAAATGGAGTGTGCAGAAAATTAAACTTTAAAGAGAGAATTAGACAAATGTAATAGGAGTAGGATCATTGTATGATTTATTTATTATAATATTGTTATCTAGTTTAAAAATTATTTTACATTTTATTCTACGAAGCATCGCACAAGGAGTAGGCCAGCAGGCAACAAAACACCGCACAAAAAGGATACCGATTAGTCTATATCATTCTCTCGCAGTGTTGATCCCATAGATGTACGTGCTTCCGTTTCATCGAGATTCAAATAAAATTCGTTATTCATCAAATTCAAATTTCAAACATTTATTTATTTACTTTCATGATAAATACAAAACGTTTAACCGCTATTATTGATGTAGATAACTCACTTAGTTGCATAAACAACCTGGGCAAAGGCATCCACTCCCTTCCTTGTGAAATGTGCACAGCGCAAACTGAACATGTCATTATGTGTGCATACAAATAGCCTCCCTTCGGGCTAGTGGGGCGGCGTAAAGTAAATTGTGTGTGCAATACGGAGAAGTACCCAGTTACAGCATCTATGTGAAACGATTTCATGTTGTTGGATGTATTATGTCTTAAACACCACTCTGTTTGAATACTGAATTTAACATTGAATTCTCATAATGGTTCATATTATAATATGTAGTTGTTTAGCCCTACAATTGGTATAATGGTTAAAGTGGAAGTAAAAAGCACACTAGCCACAAAGTCGTTCGGTTGCCAAGTTGTCGTACACAAGTACGAGTCCTGAAACCTCGTTAGGCAAATGCTGCATTAGCTTGATGTCCGGAAGACATCATTTGCTTAACGAATGCACTTGCCCACCACTTTAAACTCATCAAAAATATTCTTTTATATTATACTTTTAATTTATCGTATATATCCGTTAATATGCTTGCGTCAATATATTTTGAACTGATTCCAGAGTGGATGATAAAATACTTACCTTGAAATATTTAGAGAGAAAATCTTAAATATCAGAATTGACAATTCGTAACTTTCTTCTTCTCTTTAAACTTCCCCATACTTGACATCATCCATATTTTGAAACACATTATGCGATTCGATTAACGGTTATACCTTTTGCGAAACGCGCTGGGTAGAAAATTAATGTGCTTATTAATATGCTAATTCCATAGTGAATAGATCTACAAAAAGCATACGACCGAGTCGACAGGAAAAAGCTATGGAAGGTTTTGTCCAAGTATGGAGTGAATACAAATCTCATACAGGCAATTGCGTCTCTGTACGAGGGAAGCGTTGCGTGTGTTAGGGTGAACGGTGGTTTTACGGGGTGGTTTGACATCACAAAAGGTGTCAAGCAAGGCTGCGTAATGTCACCATGGTTATTCAATCTATACATGGATAATTGTACGCAAGAATTGAAAGAGGTGGGATTGGGCGCGAATTTGAGTAATCTGAAAGTATGTTGCCTGTTGTATGCTGATGATGCGGTGCTGATTTCTAACACTATGGAAGATCTACAGTCTCTCGTATCTAGGATGAACGAAGTATGTATGAAGAATGAGTTAATGATGAATGTAAGTAAGTCTAAAGTCATGGTGTTTGAAAGAGAGAGTAGGAAAACAGTATGCAACATAGTTGTGAATGATGAATACTTGGAGCAGGTGGATGAGTTTGTGTATCTGGGTAGTATGTTTACGAGAGATGGAAAGGCTGAAAGAGATATTGAAAGAAGGGTGAATGCCGGTAACTCCATTAATGGTGGACTGAATGCCGTTGGCGCTAATAAAAAACTGTCCAAAAAAGCGAAGCTAGCAGTCCACAATGGAGTCCTGGTGCCTACCCTGATGTATGGCAGTGAGGCATGGAACTGGCAGAGGTAGGATGAAAGTAAACTGAATGCTGTTGAAATGAGATCCCTGAGACGTATGTGTGGTAAAACAATGTATGATCGTGTGAGAAATGTGGATATCCGCAAAGAATGTAAGGCTGATGTAAGCATAATGAGTAAGATTAAGAAAGGGACCCTCAGATGGTTTGGGCATGTGGAGCGAATGAACGAAGGAAGTAGTGTAAGAAGAATATACGACGCGAATGTGAATGGTAGAAGTCGGGGACGCTCGAGGAAGACATGGCACGATCAAGTGAATCAGATACTTGAGTCGGGTCATGTCAAAAGTCAGAATAATAGAAGAGAATGTATGAGACGATGTATGAATGTGAGTGAGGCAAAGAGTGTGTGCCAAGACCGAGTTGTTTGGCGGTCCGTCCTCTCTGCCTACCCCTGCGGGGAAACGGCGTGATGGTTAGTTAGTTAGTTAGTTATGATACCTACTCGGTGTTGCCCCGGTGAGAAACCGGAACTTACCTAGAAATATTTAGTGAGAAAACCTTAAATATCGGAATCGACAATTCCCGTTTTTCCTTTTCTCCTTCAACATCCCAATACTTGATAGCATAATTATTTTGAAACACATTATGCGATTGTACCTTGATTAAACGGTAGTATTTTGTGCGTATCCACTGGACCGAATGAGGAATGAAACCAATGTACCTAGTCAATAATTAATTTCAATGACTTTCAAAGACAGACAGGCCAATGAAAATAAATTAATTATATGTTTAAGAAATTATTTAGGGTTTGTGTTTTTTAAATGATAAATGAAACAGTGTTACTTTGTTTGAACCACTTGTAAATTTGTTTAAAGCCGACCGGTTTCGGAACGACCGTTCCTTCTTCAGGGCAAACGTATACTGATTTGACAATTACAAAATAGTGGGTGGGAACAATGTATTATTAATAAGGATTATGGTAGGATCGTTGCTAGGTATTAATAAAGAGTGGGTGGGTAGGGGAACATAACCATGATTGGACTGTAAGATAACATTTTTTGTTTCTTGATAATAGATTCATTATTTTTAAGGGATTTTTTTTTTTATTTCCAAGGCTTTTAAATTATCTAAGCGTTTTCCTTTATGGTTAATATGAAGAATATTTATCCCCGTATTTTTTCAAAACAATGGTTATTTTCAATGATATGGTTATTGTTATTAAAACACCTTAAATGTTCTTTGAGTCTGATTTCAAAATTACGAGTGGTTTTTCCAATATAAAATGAGGGACAGTCATTACATTTGAGTTTATATATTCCGGAATTAATCAATTTATGGTCTTTATCTTTAGCATTACTCAAAAAATTACCGATATTATTTCTTGTATAAAAAGCTGGTTTAATTAAGAGAAGGGAGATTTTTGCAACATTGAACTGAAAAATTATTAATATACAGTATTTTTCGCCATTCTTTATCATTATTAGTATTAGAATCGTATAGATATATATATTTTTAATTTTGCTAAGTTTTTTATTTAAGATGTTATCAATTAAACTTGGTTCATATCCGTTATTTACAGCAATTTGTTTTATTATAGAAAGTTCAGAAAGGAAATTATTATTAGACATTGGGACATTTACTCAGCGGTGTATCATGGAGTGGAAGGTGGAGTGTTTTGGTGAGACAGGGTGGTTGGAGGTCTTATGAATTACTATGTCAGTATATGTGGGCTTGCGATATATGTATACTAAAATATATACGATACATACTTGTATTTTTTTTTACTTTATTGAATATTCTGGATTAATGAAAATTTTACCTTTGTTAGGGCACACAAGACACGCCCATAACACACATTCATCGGTGTATATGTATATTTCAACACCACCCAAATAATGGTTTAAGTCGGAACCTAATAAAAAAACATTCAATAACCAAGCTGAAAATAAAATAAAAAAAACTGAACAAATTGGAATCGAATTCTGTGATTAAACATGTTTTATCAACAAATCCGCGCAAAGTTAAAGCCTGAACCATAAAATTTGATCGTATTGAAATAACCCCAACGGCCGGCCTCCGGTAACATGAACATAATAACGGCATCATCTATAGGACTCTGACCTAAAAACACAAATCGGCCATAACTGGGATTATTCGACAACATAAAAAAATCCGTAATAATATAATACCGTCTTAACATAACCATCAGAGTTGGCCCCGGGGAAACGGCCTAATACTCTCTCTCACTCCGCTGACGTCGTAAAGAACCCGCAATTTGCCGATAAAGAAGGTAAGAACCCCTCTCACACCTTACTATTATATTATTCATGCTGTTAAATGTTTGTGATTTTGATAGTAAACAGAAGGAAATTGTTAAACATGATTGAATAAGAACGAGGGGAATAATGGATAACACAAGGGATAGAGCTTTTCAACTGTTTTTTTGAAGTGAAAACTTATTTAGCACCATTGTGATTTGAAACTCGATGAATCAAAAATCGCCACACTAAAAAAGGGGAAACAAACAGTACTTAGACCAATGGGCTACCGGATTTAAATTAAATTTTGGAATATTCATCAAGGTTTTTTGGACACGCTCGGAAATCTTCAGTCTTGAAACTATTATTTCCTGGCTGGTTCCCAGCAAGCGTTGCAATGTCATATTCAAAGAAATACATTGTTTCTCCCTGAATCACCTTTCCATATATCCCGTTCACCTCCCGCGTCCCCTTCCTAGCTAGCTTTATAAATTATAGCCCATATGTTATTCTGATGTTTGTATGAGCTATATATCGTATAATTTCATTAAAATCCATTCTGTAATTTTTGCATGAAAGAGTAACAAACACACATACATCCATACAAACTTTCGCGTTTATAATATTAGTATGATTATATATGAGAGTTTGGTAAAGAAATATGATTTTAAACATTTTTTTAATTTCTACAGAAAGACCGTCAAAAATCTAGAGCAGAACCACCTCTCATTTTTTATATAATATGTAGGATTTCGAGCGAATTGGTTGGTTCAAAAAATTCGTTTACTTCCTATATTTGGCGTTGTTTCAATACATCTTTTATAGTACTTTTTCTGCTGGTCTCCCTCCATCATTTGCTAAGAAATAATTAAATGTATTTGCTTCCAATCTGGGTTTGTCATCATTTTTTACAGTTAGATATGATATGAGATTTTCACGGCCAATAGTATTATCATGATTTAATTTTGGAGTATTACAATATTGTGTTGTATTATGCTCTAAATATTATTATTTTTACATTTACTGCTTTTTCCAAAAAAAATTATAAATAATATTTCATTTTAAATGTTTACAATGGTTTACTTTTTTCTTATCCATACGAACCGATTATTAACATATTAGGTATTTTTTAAGTCAATTTAAGGTTTGGAATTGGTAAATAATGCAACAAAAACGGTATTTTATTATCATTATTACATAGTATAAAATGAAGTCGCTCAAAATCGCGCGTGAATCTTGTAAACTACGCAACGGATTTTCATACGTTTTTCACCAATAGATAGAGTGATTGAAGAGGAATGTTTATATTTATAAAACATGTAAATTATATTAGAGTAAAGCCGAGAAATTTAAAGAAAACATATTTTTGTGCGATTTCAAATATCCAGTGTTGCATTGCAAGCATTGTATAATTAGTGGTGAGTTAATTAGTTTATATGTATAATATATGCTTATTATAGTAGAGAAAAGCCGATAAATTCAAATATTCAATTCAGGCAGCGGGCAGCGGGCAGCGGGCAGCGGGCAGCTGGCAAGCGGGTGGTGTGGATTTTACAAAGATTGGGTAATGGCGTTGTGTTTCGTTAGCCACAGCAACGTGTGGCCGGGTCTGCTAGTTTATAATGATTTGAATTTCTATGCGCCGACTGGGGTCACCGTGTATTTTGATTCCGCAAATACGACAAAATAGTTATCTTCGTTATTTGACATATAGTACGAAAACTATTGCTATAGTTTAATAATAACAGTTCATAAGTTTGTTAAATTAAATTCTTGTGGGAAGAGAGACATAATTAATTCCTGCATTGCTCGACTTGGGATAATATGAAAATAGCAGTATGATTTTGATTGCCAGCGTCGCAAATAAGCGGTAATAATATTTTCTCCCGGAGAATAGCAAGATCAGCAATTATCGGCAAGAGGAGTAATGACGTTTTCTTTGCAATATCTTTGTTTAAAGAGAAACTTATTTACAGCCATTGAAGTCATTTATACAATTGAAGTAATGAAATTTTATGATGGGGAAAGCTTTCAGAGCAGCGGAAGGAAAATACTAAGCATTGACTGATTAAACTTATTTTTTAGTCAGGAATGTTTTAATAAATAATAATACATAGTGAATAACACAAATATTCGCAATAAAAATAATATTGCTTTAGATTTTTCCACGATAAGTACAGTAAGTTGGTAGTTTATCAATATCCTCTTGCAATTCTAGCTATAAATTATTCTGACTTTTTGTTGATTTAATATTTTATAAAAGCGTGCTCTAACTGCACGACTTCTGTTTATGGCATGTGATTGAATTCTTTTTATTTTGTATATCCCTTTAATTTCCATTCCATCAGATTGATATTCATTTTAACGAAGGTTTTTGAAAAATATTTATATGTGGATTCTTTTTGATTTTTACTGCCCTTTAGAACAAAATATACCAATTTCGGTTGTGAGTCTACCTGTGAGTAATTGTAATTCTGGTGCGATAAACTCGTATATGTTTTGAATTTAAGTGTCATTCCATGCGATAAAGTAACTACCTGTAATGCGATATTTTAAGAGATAATTATTATAATTTTTAATCAAATGAAGACAATATAAGCGAAACTCAATCGAAAATCTGAAAACAGAAAAATCAGAAAAAGATATTGGCACATCTGGGACATCCAATATCTTTTTCTGATTTTTCTGTTTTCAGATTTTCGATTGAGTTTCGCTTATATTGTCTTCATTTGATTAAATATTACAATTTGAGGTTTTACTCATAAAGTTAAAATAAAAATAAAAAATTATAATTTTTATTTTCAAAATTGAAACTGACATGTTAAGAAATCAGACAAGCAATTAAGCAGGTAGGTTACCTACCTAAAACATTTTCTAGATTCATTATCATAATATCTTATGAGTTTTCACGAGGCTTTAAAGCAGGTTTTTAACGATTGACCATTTTTTGAAAAAGCCGTGTTGATCTTTTGATATTTTTGTTTGAAGTGCTGGAAAAAGTTGACGAAAGAACATGTTTTCCTTGATCTTGCTAACAATTTTGAGTATGCAGATGGGCCTTTTTAGGATGTTATTTTTATAGGTTAGATCTTCTGTATTTGAATATCTTTGGTTAGATCTAATGAACGCTTGTTTCAAAAATGCGTTGAAAAGTTGCCTTCCTCGAATGATATTTTGAATAGCAAGGAAAGGGGATAAGCCAAATTGGTGCTGGCATGGATGAATCATTCCCTGCACTTTTATTATATAAACAAATGGGGATTAAAATTGATTTTTATTATTATTATCGGTGGAATGTTAAGAATTGAGGCAAGGATTGGAATTTTTGATAAACAATTCTAAGCTAGAGTAATAGCTAAAATGTTCGTTGTTATTGGCGATAATATGTGGGTGTGGATATTAATAATAACATGCGTTCTGTTATGCACACTAAACTTTTTATCCTATCTTTGGAAATAGCTTCATACGTCAGCATATTATCTCTCTCACTTTATAAGTGTACCTGATATTACTATTATTACACGATTATTTCATGTGGTGGGACTTTAGACAAACAAACCAATATCAATCAGAGATCTGAGAATCACTTTAGATTCGAAACTTTTTTTTTCTTTTCCACACTCGAGAAATAGGGAACAAAGCAAATAAACTACTTGGTTTTATAACTAGAATTGAGACACCAATTAAATGTCCTACAAGCTTTATTTTATTACTAGCTGGTCCCGGCATGCGTTGCTATGCCATTTAATAAAGAAATTGTTTCTCCCTGAGTGTCCTTTCCCATTCGTCCCGTTCACCTTCTACCTCCCCTTCTTCTCCTGCGTCCTTTTCTCCTCTCGCGTTCCCACTCCATCACCTCCACCTTCCCTCTCCTCACTCCACTCCCCCCCCCTACCCCCGTCCCGCGAACCCCCCTCTCGAATTCCCCTCCCCCCTCCCAGGTCCCCCTCCCCCCTCTCGCACTCCCCTTCCACCTTCCCCGCCTTCCCTCTTCCCTTTCCCGCTCCCTCGTCCCGCCAACCCTCCTCTCGCGTTGCATATATTCAATCCCAGTACATTCAGTTTTTAAACAGCCCGCGTGCCACCTTTTACAATTTTTATTCAAATTTCCATTTTTCAGGTATATTAAATTTGGTACCTAACATAGGTTCAAACAATTAGGGGAGTACCTACCTTATATAAATTTATTAAAGATTTTCAAAAATAGAATCCTTATTTAACAATCATTGTTTTGCAAAATGTCATTCTCAAACACGCGATCTGTCAAACGTGCGATAGTCGTTTAGGTTAGTAAAAGGTTTTCTGAAATTATCCAATTTTCCGCGCATTTTTCTTAATTTTTCTCTCCGTAAGAACCATCCTCGTACTTCAAGGAATATTCTAAAAACAGAATTAGCGAAATCGGTTCAGCTGATCTCGAGATTTGCGCTTAGAAACACATTTAGCGATTCATTTTTATATATAAGATATGTAACCCTGGTTCTTGGCATACTATAATATAATTCCCCGTTGTGGCGCCTTGGCTTGCAGAAATGAATATGTTCAAAGAGCCTTCAATAACATAATGTCCTATAAAACAGGGAAAAGCAAAATTTTAATTACATTCATTGAAATGGTGAAATAATCCAATCTAAAAAGTCTAACTAACATGCGTAAAATAACATATTTGTCGTACTTACACTTATTTGTTTATTAATGCCGCTTTACATGTACGCATATTTTTTAAGTAAGTTGTTCATAATTGTTAAATGAATACATAACAATACATAACATAAAAACGGGATTTGTAAGACATAAGTACAATATATGTAAAAGTACGTAGTTATAGAGCAATGTTGATATTATTATAAAAATAAACATGTATGGTTTGTTGAAAAACATAGCAAATATTTATTTCGCCCAATTGGATGTTTTACGGAACGTAGCTACGAATACATCTATAAAAGGTGCACATGAAAAAAAATGTTTAAGATATAAATAGGTTCAATACGACTACCTAGTTATAAAATTATCATGGATAGTTATACGGATGAGTTCGATAAGTTAGTAAGTATAGTACAATAACGACAGTATTTTATTATTATAAATTTGGCTTTCACCCATTATGGGTGATCTTGGCCGTATAAAGTTTTTTTTTTAAATTAGTTGCAATTTTGAAGTGAAAACTTCTTTAGAAATGTTGTGATTACGGCAATATACCTTTTTACAAACTTCTTTCTCGCATGTGTTGTTTCTTACCTACCAATAAAATTCAAACAAATCTTTGATCAAATTTTGAATTTAGAGTCTATTAAAATACTACGATATGGTTAGGAACCTAATATCTATCTTCTTTATCATTTCATAGCAAATTTGCGTTAGGTACCTAATATCTATTTACTTTATCATTTCATAGCAAATTTGCGTTAGGTTCCTAATATCTATCTACTTTATCATTTCATAGCAAATTTGCGTTAGGTACCTAATATCTATCTACTTTATCATTTCATAGCAAATTTGCGTTAGGTACCTAATATCTATCTACTTTATCATATCATATCAAATTTGCGTTAGGTTCCTAATATCTATCTTCTTTATCATTTCATAGCAAATTTGCGTTAGGTACCTAATATCTATCTACTTTATCATTTCATAGCAAATTTGCGTTAGGTACCTAATATCTATCTACTTTATCATATCATATCAAATTTGCGTTAGGTTCCTAATATCTATCTTCTTTATCATTTCATAGCAAATTTGCGTTAGGTACCTAATATCTATCTACTTTATCATTTCATAGCAAATTTGCGTTAGGTAACTAATATCTATGTACTTTATCATTTCATAGCAAATTTGCGTTAGGTTCCTAATATCTATCTACTTTATCATTTCATTAAACCAGATTTTATGCAGTACTAACGCACAGCACTTACAAGCGAAATCCGTTTGTTTGTTCAGCTCTCCCAATTTGTTACCCTTAATTTCTACCACTACGGGGTGAATAAGATAAGGGTACCTACTGTGTAATCTTGAAACAAATTACTTTAAGCTCCAAATTGGACATTCCTGAGGTGAAAATTACTCCAGACAATAACTGCCAGGCCCTTTAAATAGCTGTGTTGTCGGCTGGAATCCGATCGTTTAGCCTAATTTTCAATTTAATAACGCACATCGCATCCCCGATAGTCGGAATTCTTCATACCGCTATCTGCTACCTAGTTATTACCTAAAAGCTTAGTGCCGCCCCAAGCTGAATATCTCAGATATAATATTATGCATAATAGATCTCGTCGGCTAATTGTATTTGATCTTCGACTAATCTAGTTGTGGGCGTTTGAAATGTTGTTTATTGTCGTAAGATTTTGACGTTAAAGTTGTCCAAATTTCAGGATGCCTGTGTTTGAGAGTTTTGCAGATTTGGAAAATTGTTTATAAATAGGGGATGATAAAAGCAGGATATCTAGTTAAAATTGTTCAACGTAAAAAAATCGAGGGCAGTTTACATGCTGTAGAAGTGAAAACTTTACCCACACAATCTCAACCAAAAGGAGCCTTGAAAAGTGAGCTCATAATCAAATGGCCGCTTTGAGCGACACTAAAAGAGACTTTATTTAATTCTGAGAGAGAATATTTATTTAATTCTCGGATACTCGGTTTCAATAGATATAATACGTTAAAATTCCAGTTCTCCTTTGTGTAGTGGTATAAAGCGCTTGACGAACCTCCGCGGCCAGACTTGATAGAATAGAACTTTCAACGATCAAATCCTACGAAACCCCAAAAAAATAAATACACATATTTTTATAAAATCAATTTTTTAAACTACTCCAAAATGAAAAGGCAAAAGAAAACACGTAAGAAAGCGACATCTAGCGACTTCGTAGAAGAAAACACAAATACTAATAAGACGACCAAATGTATAGGAAAAGCTGCACCGGAATTCGACGACAAAAATTTGGAAAAAATCATCCTTCAAATTGACAAAAATGTGCTTCGTAATAAACCACTCTCTGCTTTAGTTTTCTGAAGGATTCACTTCTACCACCTGTGAATTGAACACTATTATTTTTTTATGACTATTTAAAATGTATTCTAGTGCAAACTAATATCTAAAACGTACGTCTCATTTTCTTTTTATACTTTCCCCTTCTCCTTTCCTGTTAAGATTTCTTTGATTTGACGCGAAATATACATGTAACCTTAATAATGCTTATTTAAACTCTACTCCAGTAAAAATCCAATTATCTTAGGTCTTCAGTTTTCGTAATAGTTTTAAACTTTTAGAGCGGCGTGAGCGCTATGAATAATATCTTTCCTACAGCGGTTGATTTGCATGCATTCATTCAATCTTCGAAGTTTCTGAAACTTGGCTCAAAACTTCAGTCGATAAACTCTCGCAATTAACATGAAAATATGGTTTAAGGTTATAGGATTATTATAACTATGCTAGTCTGTATGATGAAATATTAATAACATTGAGAGGAGGCTGGGTTTCACTAAACGTAATTTGAAATTGTTGCAGGCTAAGGTGTTTCAATTATTTTGGGCGAAGTTGCGACCTGCACTTGTACGACGCGGCGGCCTCGCTCATTTCAGGGGATTCAAATAGGCCTTTTAGCCATTCAAAATTCTGGGTGATATAAATGTCCCACGGTAATAAAAATGTTTGCAATTAACAAGAAAATATGGTTAAAGGTTATAGGATTATTATAACTATGCTAGTCTATATGACGAAATATTAATAAAATTGAGAGGAGGCAGGGTTTCATTAAACGTAATTTGAAATTTTTGCAGGCTGAGGTGTTTCAATTATTTTGGGCGAAGTTGCGATCTGCACTTGTACGACGCGGCGCGGCGGCCTCTCTCATTTCAGGGGATTCAAATTGGCCTTTTAGCCATTCAAAATTCTGGGTGACTTAAATTTCCCACGGTAATAAAAATGTTTGCAAATAACATTGACATGATATATTATCAAGGAATACGTTTGATACATAATTGTTGTAACAACTTGTTAATCGGTAAAATGGTAAAAGGTAGGTAGCACAGATCACATATTTAACTTTAAGCAAGGATTGTTTCAAAGAATTTTAACAATTTATCGAATTTTGAGGTTTTATTCAAGTTAATTATTATGTCATTATAGGCCGGTTGCTTCGTAAAACTGAAACAATAACAGAACTTGAATTGAACTTTCACAAAACTTGAAAATTAACTTCAAAATTTGATGATTTCTTTGGCCTCCGTAGTCCAGTGGCTAAGACTCTTGACTCACATTCCGAAGGTCGCGGGTTCGAACCCGGCATGCGCAAATAAATTTTATTTGATTAATTTGTGTTATTTCACAATTAATTCATTTAAAATAATATATAGTATATTTGCGGCATGTTCCAGAGTGGAAGATACTATTAGTATCGCCCTGGTGTAAGACCACCATTCAGAATTGAAACGTTGCTTGAAAATGGCTTTAGCCGTGTTTATTGACCAGATCTGAATAGCCAGGTACTTCCCAACCTTCCTCTTCCCCACCTCCTTCCCCTCCCAACTACCTTCAGCCTCACAACATACCCCAATTGGGGATGCCATAGTCTCACTGGCTCCAGACGGGAGCAGTTGAGATTCTTGTGCGGTATTCACTGTAAAAAAAAAAAAAAAAGTTATTTTTATTAATTACATGTCCTGAGGACAGGTTGTTTCAAAAACTTTAAACAATTCATAAAATTTTCTAAGTTAATTTATACACAAGTCCTGTTATTATATCATTACAGGGCAGTTGCTTCTGTTAAACTTAAATAATCACAGAACATGAAAATTAACTTAAACTTCTTGTTTTTTTTTTAAATGAGCTCCACACAGGAGGCCCTAAGGAAAGTAATTCCCCTCAGGACCTATGTCATCTTTGGGGATGCTGTGAGGTTTTTAGGAAAGGAAGGAGGGGAAGTTCTGGGAAGGAAACGGGTACAAGGGGTGGATAGGAATCTGGACGTCGAGAGTATAGCTGGAGAAGTCGAAGGAACTCCCTCAACCGATCTGTCCGGCCTGCCGTGCAGCTGGTGGGCAGACGCATCCGCTGCCAAGACCCGGACAAACCTCATCCCATGAACCCGGGCACCCCTGCTAAGTCACCAAACGAGAATCGTTTGGGGTACCTATGGCAGAGGTGTTGGCTATCCAAAAAAATATTTTTTGATTCCCAGGGCGGCGGTACTCATACCCGCCACCCAAATTGAATTAAACGAAAATATATATATATATTTTTTTTGAAGAAACACAAACATTCCCGGGTTACGAATAACCCAACAATGTTTGAAAATCTCCTACTACCACCACAGAAAGCCGAAAATGTTGCTTGTGTTGTGATGGAGGACTTAGCCAGTCGAGGAATCGAACACGCGACGCTCGGGTGGGACCTAAGCGCTATGCCCACTCAATCACTGACCAGTCGTATTTTGAAAAATTATCAACCATAATGAATTTTGAAAAATTTTTAAACTAACCCATTCGTGTGTTTGTTTTCAATACCCGTGCTGATGCTGATGCCAATGTAAACATGTTTAATCTGAACGTGATTTTAATAATTCGCTTGTGATTAATACATTCTGACCTTGTATTTATTCGTTTGATTAACACGTGCACGGTCGCCATAAACGGATAATTGTAGTTCCTGAAAAGCTCTTAATCTCTCGCCTTTCACGAAAAACAGGAACTGGCAGAATAATTATTGTACTGTTATGTTTTTTTCGTTTGCGTTTAAGGTTCCTTGAATAATTTAATGTAGGTACTTAATTAGTTGGTTTTGTAAAAACGGGCTGCTGGCGACTGGCTTTACCGACTTGACAGATACCAAATATGATATTACAATGGATATAATTAGTGACCTGAGGGTTTACTTTTTGCTTTACTGAGATGGTCAATTATTTTTAAATGAGCCCTCGACGTCCTACCACCTGGGGGAGGTACACCGCTAAGGCCACAATTCGCTATTAACCAAAACCTTTTGTTTTTATGCACATTTTAGGTAGCAAAACCTATTTGTAAAAGATAAGGGCAAACGTTATGTTCAATCCTTGTCTCCTTATGAGAAGTTAAGCATCGGCATTGATGCATAGGACGTTAATACCTTAATTCAGACTTTAAAATTCTTAAAGTTTCGCTACAATTTTACAACTCCTGGAGATCCCTCAAACAGAAAGTTAGCCTTTTAAGCTAACTTTTTAAGCTGCACTTCCTTACATTATACTAGTTTTACTACCAAGCTTCGTCAATGATTCTTTTTTTCTATCACGTAGAAATATCACGTTTCCCTACATGATATAATGTAACGTTGTCCGGTCAGTGGCTGAGTTGGCATCGCGTTTGATTCCCACCCAGACGTCGCGTGTTCGATTCCTCAGCTGGCTTAGTCCTCCATTACGACACAAGCAATATTTTCCGCTTACTGTGGTCGTGTAGTAGGAGATTTTCAAATATCGTCAGGTTATTCGCAACCCCTGGAATGTTCGTCTTTAAAAAAATGAATAACATCATACACTTACCAATATTTTTGAAGTAAAACTTTTTTACGCACGCTTGACTTGGGGAGTAAGCTGGTGAATGCGTGACGAGAGCGTTACAAAAAGCGAGGCGAACGCTAGTTGAGAGGGAGATAAGTTAGTGAAGATAGAAAGAGAGAGAGTTAAATTTCGTATTACTGTAGGGGCAAGAGAGAGAGGTGCGAGCACACATTTTCTTTCTCTCTTCCTATCATATAAATGGAGCCAAAGAAGTTTTACTTCAGCTGTGTGGTCTAAAGCACACTCGTTTTTTTTGGAATCTTTATTTTCTTTTAGTTCTGTTTTTTAACCTCTTTCATTGCAATCTTTTTTATTTTCTTTAATAAGAGGAAAGTGTCTAACATTTTTTTCAGACAATTTTCCTATTCATATAAATGTTTTTTCACAAAAGTTTTACATGATTTTCGACTACTAGACTGAGAAAATTTTCAGTACTCAACTGAACATGCATTTCGCTGTTTGCAAACAAGATTTTACGGACTTCTTCGGGAAGAATTCATATTTTTGTAATATCCGACCCCTACTTCAAAACTTTTACAATAATATCTAAAAACGATACATTTTATAAAAGCCTACGCTGCCTTGCAGGACTCCAAGTTTTCAACGAATGTGTTGTGTTGCAATACAGATAGCACGAACTTCAATAAATTAATGTATTTACATTTATATGAATTAATATATTTGTGTTGACAATTTGTCGCATGGGTTGAAAAATCAGACTAACTAGATCCTCTTCCAATTTTTAGTTTTACATTATTGTGATTTTAGCTAACCTTTTTTTGACAGCCAAGCTGACGACTGATTTTTATAATATCTACCTACTGATCTTAATATATTAGGGATCTCTAAAAACTTATGATTTTTTTTTTGAATTTTCTATCGAACACCCTTTCATGTTTACAAATGTCCAAAATATTGCACAGTTTTTTTGTGGATTTTTTAATGCAGTTATGGGCATCACTTACATTCATTTTTACATGTGTCATCACTGCCACCTATCCGACAGTATCTCGGGACCGCTCCGAGGATTGCCGAGCGGAGCATTCGGATCATTCCGTTTCTAGCACTCGATCTGACCGCAGGTTTCTATTTAATACCTCTCCACCCGTGCCATACGCGAACACTAATTGTTGTAATATATTTAAATCTTAAATAAATTGCTAAATCACTCAAATGAGATTACAGTGTTATCAATCATCATCCCGTATAATCATTGAACACAGGATCGCGGCCTGAAAGTACCGCGACCTCCAGGAGCCTGAATATTTCTCATGGTTAAGTATATACACCCGTCTGATGCAAAGACGGAGCACAGGTCAACATCCTCCATCAGCTCCTCAGCCTCTGGAACCAATCCCACATTGATAATTCCTGGCCCTCAAAACAACTTTCAACACAGTTTTAGGGGTCGCTACCAAAAATGTGAAAGTTTGACCAAAAAATATGTGAAGTTGGTATTTAAACTGAGTATTAATTTTAAGCAACTTTTTACAAAATGTAGCTTAAAACACAGTCAAAATCAATGAAATGCAGGCGCCATTTTGTGTCACGATTGTAAATTCTAAGTCTAAGAACCGAACAAAAGTGCATTATTATTCAAAGACTCCAATTTGCGAAACCAAAATGTTTAAACACACTTCCTATTGTTTACAATACAGCGGGGTTTGGTAGAGGGGTGTGTTTAACCTGTCTCCGGCGTATTTAATTTTGCTTATAGTGATGTTTAGTCTTAAGCGTTGCAATCAATGCTCTAAACATCGCGTATTTTCAAAACCTTGACCCAAAGTAGCGACCGTTAAAATTTATTTAAATGAAAAATAAAAAAATCATGTCTATATTTTTTTGGATACTGAAAGCATCTACAAAGGTGCCGCGATAAAAACGACGAACTTTCACTTTGTAAGCCATATTTGAATATATATTTTTTTTACTTTGTATATACGTATATATATATGTGTGTGTACCATTATTGTAATGTAAGACACATAATAAGCCTTATTCCCATCTATTCATAGCAGCCGCCTTTGTCCGCTCTCTA
This sequence comes from Limnephilus marmoratus, assembly GCA_917880885.1. Classification (NCBI taxonomy): domain Eukaryota; kingdom Metazoa; phylum Arthropoda; class Insecta; order Trichoptera; family Limnephilidae; genus Limnephilus; species Limnephilus marmoratus. Next base: position 35,541,912 of record OU862920.1, on the reverse strand, counting down.
ATCTCTTAACATTACAATCGCACAAAGGGTTCTCTGGATTCCCCGCGGGCGACCACTAATTAATTATTATCACACCTCTCTGACGTAATATTATTATTTCACCGAAGCCATACATTGAAATATTCTGCTGATCCATTTATGGCCACTCAATTCAATTTTAATATTAACATCCATTTTTACACAGTTTCATGAATTTTATTTAATTTTTTAAAAGAATAATAAATATTCCCGGGTTACGAATAAACTGACAACGATTGACAATCTCCCGCTACAATAAGCAGAATAAGTTGGTTGTGTCTAGGTTTTGGTGGCGAATACGTTTGTTCACCTACTGCGTGGCGGGCTGGATCGGGAGAGACTGGTTGAGGGAGATCTAACCTAGACAAATCCAGCCGGACTCTCTCAACACATCGCCTTTCACCTCAGTGGTAGGGATGGATTCATATATCCGTCATTCCTGGACACATTGACCCCCAGATACCTACCTACCCCTCGTGCCTTTTTCTTCACAGAACTTTTTCTCCTTCCTTTCCCTAAAATAATTTCCCTGAATACCCTCCACATGGCATCCTCAAAGACTACATAAGCCCTTAGGGAGTTTTTTTCTTCAGGGCTTCCAGCGTGGATCAATTATAAAAAAAAATTGTCGATAAAGCTAATTTTAATATATACACTCATTCTTAGATATTTCTTAAAAAGACCTTAAAGATTTTTGTTCGATTCTTGAAAGATTTTGCCAGCGATTTTATAATTGTGTTACAGAAAAATCCCACAATGGCCAGGCCAGCGCCTCAACGGAGGGCACTAGGGTAAATTTTGTCACATTTTATGATTTAAAGAATTGCATAAAATTAAGGACGGTATACCTTTTCTTTTTAGAAATCAAATGAAGTTATAAAAATAAAATAAGTGAAATAAAACCAAAAAATTATGTACAAATATGACATTTTCGAAAAAAAAAATTGGAGTGCAGCTTACACGCGGTAGAAGCGAAACTTTACCAAAACAATCTCAGCCAATACTTGAAAAGTGAGGTCATCATCAAAGCGACCAATAAACGCAGATCAGCGTAATTTCCTTTTCATATCTCAACCAATAGGAGGCTCTAAAAGTGACATCTTAATCAAAGCGATCAATGAGCGAGTTGATGCGTCGCAGGAGCAGTAATCGTTATTTCCGTTTCATCCGAAATAAATCGCAGCGGCGCTACAGAAGTTTCACTTCAAAAACGTTTGAAAGTCTTGTTCGGAAACTATTTCAAAATTTGATTTGTAAATTAATAACATTTTTAGTAGATCTGACTAACGGCGGTAATTAAAAGTTCCGTGATTTATTCCGTGGGAAATTTACAATTTTGCCTTAAGGCTCGATGACACAGGGCGAGTTTACAAGCTACTATCTACTAAGTTTAAAAGCGGATAAATCATAAATCGGCGAGTGAGATTGTCACACACAAAACTGTCCACTCGCTCAGTAGCGTAGGAAACTGGGGTCGCTGCTAGCGCCAGTAACAAGTGTTAATGTTTGACAGTATAAATCAGCTGTTTATTGGCAGCTTTATAGAAAAACATAAATAAACCAATCACGAGCAAGCGTGTAGCGATTAAAGTTGACGACCTTTCAACTTTTTTCGTAGATTGTCAACAATTTGCTAGTTTTGCTAGTTTACAAACAGATAGTGAATTTCCCAAATAGTAGCTTGTAAACTCGCTGTGTCATCAACGCTATATCGAATTTGGTAGCAGTTCAAGTTTCAACGATAGATTTCCAAGTATTGCATTCCATTCAATCTACGAGGCAAGGTTTCGAGGCAAATTCCAGTTGTCCTATGAGTGGTAAAATCTCCGCAACAGGTTAACCCGAGTGGTTCGATATTCGTTGATTTTAAAATCCGTAGAATTGTGATCTATACCGATTGGCCAATTGCTGTTTTTCAGCGACTTATGCATCAATACATACAATCCGAAGAGCGTGTTTTTTTTGTGAAGATTGATTCATTTTTTAAGGCTCATTTCTACATAGGTAACCTCCTCGAATAGTGTATATGTTACGGAAAATCAACCCGGATCAGAGAAGTTTGCTGGGGAAACATTTAGAAAATATATATTTATTATTAATTTTTTAAACTTTATGAGTAAAATCTCAAATTATAATATTTAATTAAATGAAGACCATATTAGCGAAACTCAATCGAAATCTGGAGACAGAAAAATCAGAAAAGATATTGGCTCCGCTGGGACTCGAACCCAGAACCCTTTTCTTACATGGAAACAGAGCTCTTTCCATGTAAGAAAAGGGTTCTGGGTTCGAGTCAAACAGAGCTCTTTCCATGTAAGAAAAGGGTTCTGGGTTCGAGTCCCAGTGGAGCCAATATCTTTTCTGATTTTTCTGTCTCCAGATTTCGATTGAGTTTCGCTAATATGGTCTTCATTTAATTAAATATTAAAAAATATATATTTATTTAAATAAAATTAACGTTGGAAACATTTTGTTTTTCAATAATTTGTAGATAACTTCTATGACAATCAATCACACACTCTTTGCTTCATCCACATTCAATCATCCAATCGATTTGTACTTTTACCAATTAGTTACGTGCGATGGGCAAAAGCTATTTGTAATTAACCCGTCTGCTTGTTTAGGAATAAATACATCCCAAAACATGTAATCGCGTTATACTTTCATAAGACCTCAAAACAGAGCGACCTTACATTTCAAAAGCTATATATCTCTCTTCCTTCAATGCAAGCATTTGTATTTTTCTTTTAACCAGAAAGAGAACGAAATGATGCTTCTTATCGTCTTTGAAATATAAAAGCTATCTTGCATAGATATTTTACAATCTCGATCCAAAGTGACGGTTTCAGAATTTATGCGCGAAACTGAGGCTTCCGGATTGTGAGATGCGAATATATTGAACCAAGCAGACGGGTTAAATTATCTAAATCATAGGCCTGAACAATTGGTAAAAAAATTGCTGCAGAATAAAATAACATACTTTTAACTGAATTTGAAATCTGGTGGGTGGCATTTTTCCTATCAACATGAATGGTCAGATTTAAAATCGCAGATATCCCGGTTTCGTCTAGAATTTAGACTTTTTAAGAGATACAAATATGATAATATACCATTGTGGAAGAAAATATTATTTTGAAGTGAAAATTTCTTTAGCGGCGTTGAGATTCGAAAGTTGATGAAACGAAAAATAGTGACACTAAAAAGAGACAAAACACATACAACTATAGGATTTAGCCTGCGAGAGAATGAGATAGACTAAACGGTTTCCTCTTTATGCGGTGCTTCGTAGCCTATCGGTCTCTTCTTGGTGCGATGCTTCGGAGCCTCCCCACTCTAGTCTACTTTACCGTGAGTGAACTGCACTCTCTGATTTTTTAAGTGAAAACTTCTTTAGCACCGCTGTGATTTGAAACTCGATGAAACTGAAGCGAGCGAAACTAAAAAGATATAACTGCACATCTATAGGATTTAGCCTGCGGGCGGATGAGATAGCAAAAAATATTTATTTTTTTCACGGTTACTCTGTTCCGATATAATACGGTAAATCCACGGTCCTACGCAAGTCTCCTTCGATTTAGTCGTATAAAGTGCCTGATGAACCTTAGCTGACAGACATTCAGCGTGCCAAGGGTCGAATTCTTTCTGTATGCATTAGCTCATCTTAAAAATATAATACTTCACAAAATTAAACACAGTTTTGTTTTCATCCTGAAATTATAATACAGATAATTTCTCTGAATAATCAATTAATCAAATTCGGCCAGAAAGTTCTGTAGCTAAATAATTCAGTTCAAATTATTTATGTCAACATAGATTTTATTAGTAAGCATAAATAACAGAATAAAATTGCATAAATTTTTTAAAATATATCATTGATTTCAATTGTAAATACATAACATTTAAAATTTTGATGTTGCTTAGATGAGTTGGGCTTTTAGTTAAAACGGATTAATGAAGAATGGAGTGTTAGGATAACATAATATCACGCTAGAAGGAATGGTAGAAGTATCATGGGACACCCAAGAAGAACAAGGTACCATCAGGTGAATCAAATATTCTAGTCCGATCACGTCAAGAAACAGAATAACAAAGAGTACCTGAGAGATGATAATGATAAAACGAGAAAAACATTATCTTAGGTACCTAAGCTTTATTTCCCTTAGAATTGAAAACCAAGAAACAATTAAGTTCACGTTCTCGAGTTGTTTCTGAATATTTTTACTGGTATTGTTTTAAAAACATTTATCTACGTTCACGCATTCGAAATGGATATAAATACACAAAGCCAAATGCTTTTGTGGCACTTTCTTTCTTTGCGTATAACACTCAGTATTGCCGATATTGATATTTCAACGTGAGGTGAAGAGTAAAAAGAAAAAAACTTTAAATCCGTTGACTTAACAATGATTTCGTTGTGCGCTTAAGTTGAGAAAATTTTACTACAATATGAAAATCACTCAACAAACTTAACACGCAAAAACATGCTGAAAATGGTGCTACCATAGACATCAGAATTCAATAGGCCAGAACATACAGATTAGGGGTAAAACCAAACTATGGGGGGCGAAGAGAGGAAAAATGACTGAGATTCGTTAAAAAATCAATCTGACAGTATGTAGGCATCTCGCATTATAATATCACCATTTAGTTCTTAAAAGCAAAATCTGCTTTGAATGAATAGACCTTTTTACATGGGAGCGCGAATTGCTTGACACGTTAATAACATATTTGCTAAGGCCAAATGCTCGCCCCGAAAAGATTCGCCCCAATTCACATAGCAATATTTTGTTGCCGTGTATAGTTAAGACACTTTTACAAATGTTTCATAATTTACTTACCCCTGTAACCAGCGACGAGCACACTGGAGAACCGCCCACATTCGGTATGTCCATATAATATGTGGGTAAAATGTAAAGCACAAGCTACCGTTTTTGACGTGTTATTTCGAAAAATGTATGGATGTTACTTCCGCGCTGTTCAGGACAAGAATGATGACGTTACATATTTTAGATTCAAGCGAGGTTCTCTCCCCTCCCCATGGAGCGAGCTGGGTCCAAGGCGGAGCTCTAGCCGGCTCCATAGGGAGGGGGAAATAATACGTTTTTATCACTTAGGGCAGGTCCAGATATATTCATATGTCCGTGGGTGCTACCAAATTGGTACCAATGTAGTCAGGAAAAACATTTTACTTATTAATTATGATTTTTTTATGATTTTTTTGTCTTTTAAAATATTTCTAGCTAACGAAGAAAATCGACTTGTTAGGGTATTCTGAGAGAGTTTTTGATATAAATGTGGAATGCATTCTAACCATTACCACAAGTCAAATAATTTGCATTTCTCTTGGAATATATTACATCTAACTTTACTATTTGGTCATCACGTGCAAGTCTGGTGTTAGCAATGTTTACAAAGATATTAATTCTGATGCAGACCGAGGTTTGAGACATTTTGTGTACGACAACATTATTTTCACAACCAATTTGTAAATCTGTAAATTATACGAGTCGGGAGAAATGACTGTGAGTGTATATAGATAGTCACCATTATGGGAATCGATTTCGGTTACACTTAGAGCGAGGAAGCCTTGATGTATACAAACATAGGTATCTATCTAATTGGTTTTCTCCTAAGTATTATGGTTAACGCAAATGACTATACACTGCGGGCTCGGTTTCTTACGTAACTTAAAAACGTATTTACATAAACAGAAATTTAACTTTCTCGATTCCATATCTCAATTCTGTGCGATATCTGCATAGGAATGATAATTATTTGTTGTAAAATGCAAGAAAGAGGTATAAAAGAGAAAGTATGACAGAAAAGTGACCGTTTGAAGAAGTCGAAGACGCCCGAGGAGGACATGGTACGATCAAGTGAAACAAATTATTTTTTTAATTCGATTTTTATAAAAAAAAAACTCTCTTTTTTATGACTTTTGAAGAGTATTCCCATCAATGTAATATATCATTGAAGATTACAATAATAACAGATAACAATAATAATCTAAACGAAAATATGTAAGAGAACAAGACACAGAAAAACATAAAAAGATTTTCTGTGTCTTAGTCTCTTTCGTATTTTCGTTTAGATTATTATTGTTATCTTCTTCTTCAATGATGTTTTTCAATTGTTTATAATAATATTATCTTCACCTTCAAAATGTACCCAGTTTTCGGGTACACCGAAACCAAAACTTTAAATACCTCTATCCATTCGTAACCCCGTAACCCCGAGCTAGTCCTATTAATATTATAAAGGCGAAAGTTTGTATAGGTGTATGGATGAATGTTTGTTACTCTTTCACGCAAAAAACACTGAATGGACTTTCAAAATTCTTTCACTAATAGAAAGCTACATTATTAATACAGGCTGTATACATTGGTAAACTTTGACGTTATGAAAAAGCTCTGGCGTTAAGAAATTATTTTTTATACGTTTATTGTCCAGACAAAAAGCAAAGCCTTGCTTGGTAACCATAAGTAATTATTTGAAGTGCGCTGTCATTTTTTATTTGTTTAGGTTACTATGGAGATCCCTTTGATAGTTAAAATTATACTAATCTGTACTAACATTATAAATGCGAAACTGCGTGTGTTTCATTGTTACGCTTTAATAGGTGGCACGTGAGCAGTTAAAAAAATGAATGTAACGGGTATGGAGGGGGTGAGGGAGGGGAGGGTATGAGGGAGAGGAGTAGGGGGTGGAATGGGGGGGGGATAGGGAAGGTGAAGGAGGCGGAGTGGGACCCCCACCCCTCTCCCTAATACTATGCGACAGGTATTTCTTTATATTGTGTGATATTTAAATACAATGCAATTTATTTTATTTGTTCGTTATCCGAATTTTCATCACGCTTGGATTGATGAAAAAAAATGGTGTTCGTGTAAAAAGCTTTTAAAACGTTAGCCATTTATTATGGTCAGAATAATGGCATTCCGGCGGCACTGGGGGAGATAATTCGTTTCAAATGGCTCGCGAATTTGTTCCTAAATGCTCATACTAAAATGCTGAGGCGGGCAATTTGGAAAAACATCCCGGAAAAGTAGGCGAGAATTGGTAAGAATCCTGCAAGACAGTCGAGCGAAGTTAAAAAATTACAACTCGGGAACGCCAGAAAATGTCGCCTCGGAATTTATGAACGCTCCCAAATGGCACGCGCCCCATGCTTATACCCGGCGCTGCCGTTACGTGATCGTGTTAACTTTACGAATAATTGAATGAAGTACTAACTTTGTCTTGTATTTTATTACGCTGACTCGTGTATACTACGTGCCTTCTGGTGGTAAGGATAGATGATGGCGGAAAAATTATATTTTTACACATTATTATATGTAGCTATGCAGATGCGTATGGCACGTTTTGGAAAAAAGTTGTAACAAGTTTTAGGGAACTAACTGCTGCCCGTTCTAAAAGAAATATTTGGTTTTAGTGGTTGAAATGAAATTTTGGTAAAAAGAGACAAACACACACTTCTATAGGATCTAGCCAGCGAGAGAATAAGATTGTATAATCGGTCTCCTCTTTGTGCGTTGTTTCGTGGCCTCCCCACTCTTGTTTACTTTACTTTTCTGAAGGTTTCTCCTCTACCGCGTTTGAAGCGCACACACAAAAAAAATAATCCCGCCAAAATGGATACAGCACAATCAATAATCATCGTTAATTACCATAGCAGCATTCACAGTTGGATTATTGAAACAGATGACAGCACTACAAAATAGAGAAACAATAAAGAATTATATTGAAGAAAAATAGACAGGCGTAAGAAAAGCGAGGAAATGCTAAAGGAGTGAAATATCTTGTCATTTAAAAAAAGTTGTTTACTTCAACACTTTATTTTTAATCCACAAAATAATGTATGGCCGTTCAGAAATTGAATTCCTAAAAAAAGTGACAAAATGCAGCACAATCATATTTTTCCAAAGCTTTTGATAAAGTTACATATTCTTGTACGTAAACTAAGTATGTTGGGAATTAAAGCATTAAAAGAACCTTGTTGAACTGTTTAAACAGTTATCTTAGTAAAAGAAAGCTTTGGGGTAAAATAAATTTTGTAGAATCTTATATCTTTGAAGCCACCATTGGGGTTCCCCAAGGATCTCACCTCGGACCAATTCTTTTTTTATTATTTATAAATGACATTGTTAGTATATTTAAAGATGTGCATGTTTAACTCTTCGCTGATGATTTAAAAATATATAAAATGATACGTAGTATAGAGGATTGCCATATTTTACAATCTAATTTTAATGAATTGTTTCATTGGTGATCAACTCGCTATTTCTTAATATTCAAAAGTGCCAAGTTATTCGTTTTTATAAAATCCAAAGTCATGTAACTTATGAATATTATTTAAATAATGTAATATTGACACCAGACGCTTAGATCTGGGACTTAGGTGTTATATTTGTTGAAAAGTTAACATTTACTCTGCACGTAAATGAAATAAAAAATAGAGCTATAAAAATGCTTGGTTTTTTATGCAGAACAACAAGTGATTTTAAGTCACTAGAATGTTTGAAAATATTATACAATTATTTAGTAAGAAGCCAGATAGAGTATAATTCGCCCATTTGGTCCCCATTGTATAAAATACATTCCGACAATATAGAAAGGGTACAGCACAAATTTCTAAGATTTATTAACTTTAAGTTGAATATTCCAATTAAAAATACTAACGATGTCCTTTTGATGAAACAACTCAACTTAATTACGCTGTCAGATAGGCGGATCATCTCTGACCTTGTACTATTAAATAAAATCATTAATAATTGCATTGACAATCCTGAAATTCTCGCCAAAATAAAATTTAACCGACCAGAAATACGAGGCAAAGTGCTACCTTCTTCTGTGACAATTTTAAAACATACTATGAGGCTCATACATCTATAAATAGATTACATCATTTTGGCAATAAATTTGGTAATATTGTAGACATGTTTGCAGATTCCGTATTAGTTATAAAACAAAGTCTTTAAAATTACTTTAATGAAAAGTGTGATTTTAATTTTAATTAATTTTATTTTTTACTATTAATTTAATTATTACATATTGTGTACTACGTACATGCCTAACTATTATTATCTATCTTTGTAAGTAAATAAATAAATATATATACTTTTTGAATGTAGCTATAACTTTGTGGTTATCCATTATAGATAAATGAAACAATTTATCTTTGTTTGAACCAATTTTATATTTGAGTAAATCCGACCGGTTTCAGAACGACCGTTCTTTCTTCAGTATACATAGAAGATACTTCAGATACTGAAGAAGGAACTTCAGATACTGAAGAAGGAACGGTCGTTCTGAAACCGGTCGGATTTACTCAAATATAAAAGTGGTTCAAACAAAGTTAAAATAAATAAATAATCATACATATGAGACGAGGAAAAGAATTGAAATAAGACTCCCCTTCAGCAAAAAAAATCCCGGAGTCTATAGTTCTTCATGTATGGAGCAATTAAGATATAGTGAATTGCCTAAGGAAATTAAATTAGTATCAATTATAAACAAATCTATACTTAAATTGTACTAAAAGCGTATTTTTAAATAATATTATGACATGGGTAACTATGTACCTTTTTACGAAAACACAAATAAAATTTAAATAAATATTAAATAATTCGGATGAGTCATTTACTACAGTCCATTATTATATTTCAAGTTATTTTGACCTGAATAGAATTACTAGATACCAATTGGAAATGATGTGATACATCTTAAAAATAGTAAATCTAATGTCTCTGGTACAGTAACAGCTTAATACACATCAATCCATCAAATATTCATCGCTAGCCTTTTATTACCCTTCCGACGCGAGCAACCGACAGATATGGATTAATCTCAGCGCCCCAGTACGTATATACTCGAACAGAAAGACGCAGAACGCGGCTCGCGGCTCGTCCCGTTCTCCGTGGCCCGTGTCCCGCGACCCGTGTTCTGTTTTCCGTCGCTGCTCGAGGGGACCGATTGCGACTGCCGAATCCGGCCCCTCCCATCGGCCGCGGCACCCGGGGGAAGGCCTCCCGGCCGGGGACCTTGGCCCATATGGCAGCCTGTTGCTGGAGCTGACCTACTTGCCTACTTCCCACGTTTCGGCGCTGACTCTCGGCAGACTTAGACTTGTTGCACGCACCCCTGTTTACCGGCCCGGGAGAAACTGCTATTGACATGTACGAGTATCATAAATTGTGTAATAGGTAGCGTAATAATTTATTGTATATTACGCGTATCGAAGTGTACATGTAACACATACTTACTTGTATTACAAAGTGAGGTTTTTATCCAGTAAAGACTTTTTTCCCCACGATGACATTAATGTAACGTAAATTCAGTCAAGTAAATAACATCTTCAGAAGGTAATAAGTTAAAAGGCCGAATGAGCCGTAATACTAGTTAGTTAGAAACATGAAAGGGTATTATTGCAAAGGGTATGATTACGAAAGAATCCGTAGAATCAAAAAAAAGTATTATACAATGATCGTCTCATGAAGATAAAACATACTATACCGAGCTACATATATACGTTACGATCAGTAATTATAAAATTGAACCTGGACAGCTCCTGGGGTTTTGTTTTGTAAATTATTAGTAGATTCTTTTGTTAATTTGATAATATATATTTTTGAAGTAAAACTTCTTTTCGCACGCTTGACTTGGGGAGTAAGCTGGTGAATGCGTGACGAGTGCGTTATGAAAAGTATGATCGGGCGAGGCGAACGGTCGGGCGGGGCGAACGAAGGTTGAGAGGGAGATATAAGTTCGTGTTTACTTCAGTGTGTGGTCTAAACTACACTCGTTTTTTTATTAATATCACGTAATTAAGAACACTTACATATAAACATTTTGATATGAAAGGTCTGACGAAGTTTAATTTCGTCATTCTTCAATCGATCACATGTCATAATTATTTAAGGAGCTGAATTTATTTTTTCAATGATTGCGAAAATTGCGTATAGGTTATTGAATTTGCGAAGTCTGAGTAGAATCCTGATGCTTACCACTCGGCTATAAACTCTTAAAAATAAGTGTATGTTATTATTGAAGTAAAAACTTCTTTAGCAGCGTTGTGATTTGAAACTCGATGAAACGGAAACGAACGAAACTAAAAAAAAACACACACAACTATAGGATTTAGTCTGAGAGAGAGAATGACGTAAAATATTTATTTAATTCACGGGTACTCGGTTGTCTATAAATCCACAGTCACACGCAAGTCTTCTTTGGTGTAGTGGAATAAGGAGCCTAACGAACCTCTGCAGACATTAAGCAGACCTAACATCCAATCCTGAGAAATTAAAAAAAAAAAAAAATTTTTGTACCCGGCATGTAATAATAAGTCTAATAATAATTTCCTAACAGAATTTTCTATAATAAAACCAATTGCTTTTAATTACGGATATGAGCCAAATTTAATTGTACATCTTAAATAAATAAAACCTAACAAAATTTCAAAAAATAAATATTAATACAATTCTAAAAATAACGATGAAGAATTGTTACAAATTTACAATTTTTCTGTTCAACTTTGCAAAAATCTCCTTTCTAATATTAAAGCAGCTTCTTTCAAAAGAAAAAATATCGGTAATTTATTGAGAACGCTTAAGATAAAGGCTATAAATTGTCTCATTCCGGTGTATAAAAACTAAAAAAATTACCGTTGCTCGTTTTAACAAATCGTAATCAACAACGAAAACAACTCGTAATTTCGAGATTAAAACCAAGGAACATTTATGGTGTCTTTAGTAATCCACTCATCCAAAATTAAAGATTCCACGACTCGATTCGGTCGACACGCCATAATTTTTTTTTTGCATTTCAACCATAGATATCCCTTTTTTTATTTGTCCATTTATTGGGCAGGGAATATTAGGTACCTGCATTTGACAAAATATTTTTTCCTGCGATCAACGATTCTTTCATATTTTTTTTTAAAAGGCACTTTACATATTAATCCTTTGCGCCAAAATACCTAAAATACTAAAAATATATTTCATGTATAAGGATAGTGATTTTGGGGTCTACCTTCGGCCCCGGTTGGCAGCGGGAGAGTTAAGTTGGATAACTTTCGGACGTGTTCAGTTCAGCGCTGGTGTCGGCTGTCGGCCACGCTTGGTTGTGTTACAGGAGCTCCGCAAAGTCCAAGGTCTAGTACACCTGTAATCCGCGCGAGAGCACCGTAGCAATTACGCAGCTCTTGAAAAGTGTATGCAAAATGCAAAAAAATCTTTTTATTTTTTATGGAATGATCAGGACATTCTGCTCAGAAATCAGTAATTAAATTATTTTATGTGCTAACCATTTTTTTGTTATGTCCATAATAGTGAAAGCTTTAATTTTGAGTTTAAAAAAGGGGTCATTTATGTTTTGTTTAATTGTGAAAAACACAGAAGTTTAAGAATTTATCTTGCTTATTTCTAAATAATACTTAGATTATAAGATTAAAAAATAATACAATAAGAAAGGAAAACGCTTAGATAATTTTGGAACAGAAATTAAAAAATCCGCTAATAATAATGATTTTATTGTCAATAAACAAAAAAGTCCCATCTTAGACATTTTTATTATTTTCGTTTAATTAAAAAAAAAATTAAATTGTATATTATTTTCATTTAATATTCCAATGGATTCGACATTTGACTACTTCAGTCTTTGACAATTTCAACCATGCAAAGATTAACAATGGAAAAACGTGTTACAGTTACTGAAGCGTTACGGAGCGTTTTACTGAAGCGTTTTACGAAAATGGGCGTTCAAACAAAAATGCATTCCAACGATTGTTGAAAAGTCGATGTGTCCACAAAAGGTCACTGTTTGATGTGCATGTGCATGATGCATTTTTTGATAATGGAATCATTGGACCGTTTTTATACGAAATTGATGCCGGAAATTCTGTTACAGTGAAGGTTAATGCTATTACATATCGAGCGATAATAACCAACTTGTTACGGCACAAAATGGGTGTTGTGGATGACGTAGTTTTTTTTTGTTTCAACAGGACGGCGCCATATGTCACACAGCCAATGCAACGATGTCTTTTTTTTATTTTTTTTTTTATTAATAAATTTTTTTGTTACATACATAAAAATATTACAAAAAACATTTCTTTTGATAAGAAGTAAAAAAAAGGAACTATAAAATTAAATATGTAGCTTAACGATAAACAATAATACAATTTAACAACAAAAAAAAGATATTACAATAGTGTACATATATGTATGGTAACAAAAAAAATCCCACATAGGCATCGCCAGTTCGTGGGTATACTTAAGTTTTTTTTTTAATGCAGTTAAGATACAACATAGCAAATTAAACTTTAAATTAGTAAATTGAAACATAATTATGTTTTAACATATTTATAGAACAAATAATTCCGTTTTTAAAAACTAAAGTTAAGAAAAAAAAATATATGTATGAAAAACAAAAAAAGTTAAATAAAAATTAGGTATTTGTACAGTAATAACAGGTAAGATGTTATAGCAGGTAGGTATTTGTGTCATTAATTTGTAGTTACCCAAGTCTTTATTAATTTTTTGTATATGCTGTAAGAGGATATGTTTTTAGATTTAATTTCTATAGTCTGATACAGTGCATTATAGATTTTTAGTGCAATGAAAAAAGCATGTCTTTGCGCAAGCCTAGTTTTGCATGGGGGAACCTCAAATGCATTATTTACTCTACTGCTGGAGCGTTTTTCGTTTTTTGTAAAATATACATTTCGTGAAAATATATATTTCAGACATTGCATACATTGCATTGAATGAGAAGTTATCAGAGTAGAGTAGAGAGTAAAGTCAATTAGCCAAAAAGATTCTTCCGTTATCTCTAGTATAAGGTCTGTGCCAACAAGAAAATTAACGGCTGAAGGATGAGATAATTAGGCATATTGATTATTGGGCATATCGAGGTGCAATTATGCAGAGATATCATCAAAAATTTTGCTATCATGTGATGTGTGGAGCCGAAGCATTGGTAAACATTTGAGGGATATTATCTTTCACACCTTGTCCCAAATATCACGATTCAATAACGATTTTTTTTTTTAACAAATAACAGTTTCTTATTTAATTAACTGAAGACAATATAAGCGAAACTCAATCGAAAATCTGAAAACAGAAAAATCAGATTGGCACCTCTGGGACTCGAACCCAGGACCTCTTGCTTTCCGGGCAAAACAATTTGAGGTTTTACTCATAAAGTAAAATAAAAAACATTTTAATTGTTTCATTTATCTAAAAAACATTTTCTTATTTACTGTTAACATTGATCCGTCTAATTGAAACACCCAATACATAATATTGTAATGGTGCTGGAGCTTTTATCTCGAAAATGCGTATATATCTGATATTATTCTATAAATCTCAAGCTAGGAGTATTTTGGTTAGTTTGAGTAAATTTTGTGTTTACGCCTCACAGCTATTTCACCTCCCGAAGGCATTGTCAAACTGTCGAAAAGCCTTTACTGACACATGTTAGCTTTGTAGGCATACGCTCGTATCGGCAAATACAGGCTTTTACGCCCCAGGCATAGACGCTAATGAATTCAATCATTGCATAACACGCCAAACAAACGATCATTTGTAACGAAAGCTTTTTCACTACTTTTAGAGCTTTCATCCGGCAGACTAAAGCCCGTCAATCATAATGTTTCAACTGTAGGTATTTTATATAAGTAAGTTGTTTTATTATTATAAGTATTGTATTATTATTATTTTTTTACACAGTGACGATAATCGTAACCCCATTTTGTACAAATAAAGTAAACGTTCAAGATAAAAAAACGGCCTTTTATTAATTAAACAATATGATGACAAAACTCTCCTTCTAATTTGCAAAATACTTTTCGGTTTGAAGAAAACGTCTTTATATTATACTCGTACGCTGTTTCTTTAATAATATCACCCTTTATTTTGATTCTAATTTGCAAAATACTTTTCGGTTGAAGAAAACATCTTTATATTATACTTGTACGCTGTTTCTTTAATAATATCACCCTTTATTTTGATTCTAATTTGCAACATACTTTTCGGTTTGAAGAAAACATCTTTATATTATACTTGTACGCTGTTTCTTTAATAATATCACCCTTTATTTTGATTCTAATTTGCAAAATACTTTTGAGTTTGAAGAAAACATCTTTATATTATACTTGTACGCTGTTTCTTTAATAATATCACCCTTTATTTTGATTCTAATTTGCAACATACTTTTCGGTTTGAAGAAAACATCTTTATATTATACTTGTACGCTGTTTCTTTAATAATATCACCCTTTATTTTGATTCTAATTTGCAAAATACTTTTCGGTTTGAAGAAAACTTCTTTAGAAAAATGAAATAATTTAACTTTGTATAAACCACTTATTTGATGCGCAAATCCGACCGGTTTCGGAGCAAACGTTCCTTCGTCAGGGAAAGCTTATACTAATTAAAAGCTTATACTTATTATACAAAGTTAAATTATTTCATTTTTCATTTTTCGATAATGGATAACCACAAAGTAATAGCTATATTCAAAAATATAAAACATCTTTATATTATACTTTGTGATGTCAAGATGAAGCAATCTGGGAAAAAGCATTTTTTAAATCAATTTTTGCGAAATGTTTCGCGCCATTTAATGAAGAAATTAAATCTTCTACTCTAGGCAACGGAAACTTTAAAGGTGCCAACATTGGATTCAAAGTGTTTTTGAAATCTGTACATATCCTAATCGTGCCATCTTTTTTTTAACAATAACAATTGGACTTGCCATTTCACTAATTTCAACTTTCTCAATAATGTCGTCGCCCACCATTTTTAGCAATTCCTTTTCCACTAGCTCCCGCAAACAATACGGAATGGGTCTCGGGTTAACGAACCTTGGTTTAAAATCCGACATAACCTCAATATTAGCTTCGTAATTTTTCAATCTACCCGGTTTATCCGAAAACACGTTAGGGTATTTTAATTTTAACATCTCGCGAATATTAATATCTGCAACACTCTTATTTACCAGATTAATTCCGTGTAAAGTAATATCGAAACACTTTAGAAACTTTCTACCCACAATACATGAACTACCATTATTGATTATTATAAATTCGGTCGGCACGCATTTATTTTTAAATTCCACGTTACATATAATTTTACCCAAAACTTTTAATGATTTATTATCATACCCGAATAACTTAATATCGCACACCATTAATTTCTTTTCACTAAAATATCTATTAAACATTTCGTATAGGATCGCATTTATGCAGGCTCCCGTATCGACCATAACCTGTAAAATAATATTATCTACGCGTAAATTTAAAAACATAGGATCACTATTATTACCTTGCGAAACAGCATTTATCGCACCTACCCGCTTCGTACTAGGCGAGCGAGATTTACTACTTGATTTATTTTTACAAGTCGAGCTAGTGTGCCCTACCTTCTTACAAATATAACATTGCAACTTCTTGTGCCAACAATCTTTTTGCACGTGATTATTCTTACCACAAATGAAACATGACATATTATTATTTATCTTATGAGGTGATTTACTACGCACTTTGCAATCCTTATAACGGCTTACTTGCCTAGATTTATCGAAGTTATGAACTGAATTTAAATTCGACTTTGCATTCTCCATACTCAATACATGTTCCCACGTAGAAGCTATGTTAATGCATTCTAGAAATGACTTGCTTAAACCTTCCATAAAAAGTTTGTGCTTCATTTTCTCATTGAACACGCCAATAATAAATATATCTTTCAAACACGAGTCTAATCTTGCTTCAAAGTTACATGACAAACTAATATTTAAAAAAAAAAATGAAATAATTTAACTTTGTATAAACCACTTATTTGATGCGCAAATCCGACCGGTTTCGGAACAAACGTTCCTTCGTCAGGGAAAGCTTATACTAATTTGACAGTTTCGAACAATGTTTTATTATGGTAGGGGTGGAGCTGTTGCTAGATAATAATGTAGATTGGGTAGGTAGGTATTAGTGTAGAGTGGGTAGGTGGGTAGGTACAAAGTTAAATTATTTCATTTTTCTATAATGGATAACCACAAAGTAATAGCTACATTCAAAAATATAATATTTTTAAGCTTCGCGGCAAACTCTTTAATAGATTCATTAGCCGATTGTTTACATTTATAGAACATTTCCCGTGATTCAAAAATATTGTGAATAGGCTTACAATGGGAATCTAGTAATTTACACAAATCCTCAAATGAGGTTTCCGACACTTTTTTGGAAAACACAAATCGCTTAACAATGAAAAGGTATCTTCGGTGAGATTATTCAAGAGGAACGCTCTTTTACGTTCTGGCGACAAAATTTTCTCATCATATAATATGAGAGCTTGGTCCAGTCTCTCCTTGAACAGGGACCACACTCCTGTCTTGTGACAGAATGCCCCCAGACTTTTACAAATCGCATCCATCGGGAATAAGAGCTGAAACAAATTTTGATTAAAAAACTTATCTCCGCGCTTCCGGGTGAATCCGCTCCAGAACCGACGACCTCGCCGCTCCAAAGTGTCTCCCCACACAGCTTCCGGATCTCCGTCACCAGCCGTCTCTTTCGACCGCTGATCGCCCGTGTCCGTCTCCCTGCAGCTACGGAATCCAGCCCTTGTCCGGTCCCGCTTGAATAGCTGCAGCGACAGAATCTGACCTTGCCTCAGATTCCGGCTTCCTCCGTAGATGGTCCTCTTGTCACCGTCTTCTTCTTACTGCATGCAATGCTAGCATGCCACGCCAAATTTGCTCCCTCAATACTGCAATATGGATGCAGGCTCTAATGCACGTCTTCTTGACTTTGTGATGGCGTCTTCTTGAATGCGTCTTCATGCAACAATTTTTTTCAATTGTCGCAACAATCTCCTCTCTTCTGTTTCCGATTTTTTTTTTCGTCTTCAGGTTCTTAGCCAGTTGTGGAGTCGGCTACTATCGGCTGCGCCAGTTGTGAAGTCCGTCTGAGCAGTTGTGTCGAGCCAAATCAGATGCGGACTTACATGTGTGTGTGGACGAATTATGGTGGGTAGTACTCAAATGAAGAGAGTAACAGTTTGCACAGGTATTTATTAGGGGAACTGCCAAAGCAAAAGAGAACGAATCTAGCATGCGTCGCCTTATATAGATTCGCGCAAGCATGCTATCTCGCTTGCACTCATACAATACACACAGACATTACACCCCCACACTTAAACAATAATTACATGATATATATATATATTTTGACCTAACTTATACAATCTTAAATTTCTACAAATTTCATTATATTTTATTATTATATATACATATTTATATTTAACATGTAATTATTTAAACTTTTTTTTTCTATTACATTACATACTTGTACGCTGTTTCTTTAATAATATCACCCTTTATTTTGATTCTTATTTGCAAAATACTTTTCCGTTTGAAGAAAACATGTTTATAGTATACTCGTAGGTACGCTGTTTCTTTAATAATATCACCCTTTCTTTTGTGGTATATAACCATTTTAATGAATTAGCAATACAAGCTTTATAAGGAGTTTTGGTAATTTAATCTTTAGATTTTGCATTTTTATAAAAATCAAACAAAACAACATTTCGTTGGGTCAAAAGTTGAAACTGAATTTAATAAACACAAAAACTGATTTCTGGGAAGATTGTGATACAAGAATTTAATACGAAAATTCAGAAATTTAAATAAAATACTAATTAAGACGTTTTTAAGGATCAAAATTCTAAAAAAAACTGATTCGATAATTTTATAATATAATCATAATAATTTTGAAAAATTGGACGAGGCAGTTATCACGACAGCTTTGCATGACGGCCTTGGAGAACACTTATTGCCTGTAACTTTCTGATGAATGTAAAAAGTGATATATCTACATATTTATGTACTTAAAACAGGTAATAAATTGTGTTTTAATACAAAACATTTAAAACAACAAGAGAAAACAACAAAAAATTCTTTAAACACTATAAATAATACAAACGCAACTTTTCTGGTAAAAGTCTAACAGCCGTCCTGCCCACCTGGTATCTGACTATCGACCACCTCATTGTATTCTCTATTTATACATTGTAAGGAATACCCATAAATTCCCATGTCTTATTTTTTACTTTGAAAAAAGCAAATGTTGCAGATTAAACAATAACATTTATTTAGGAATATTATTTATAAAGACCAATAAAATTATTCCAGCAATTTTTGACACTTAAAATAAATCCATTTTTCTTTTTGGAAAAGAATAGAAACCAATTACCCAATAATTCGCACCTTAAGATAATAATTATTTGACTCCCACGCGTTCACAAATAGACGTTCAATGTTTTAATTGAACCGACTACGAGGTATCAATTATCGCCCTTGAGGTGATATTCGCAACAAACGGGGTTACTGAAATTACTCGTGTATTTTTAGGCTGCCTACCAATGAGCAAACACAATCCCTACCAGTGTCGATGGTGTTCTATTTTTGTCAGAATGTTTACCGTCCATTTATGGAAATCCAGCCGAAAATTTAATAACTCGGACCACGGAAAAGCAGTTACAGATTTGCTTTCAATAATTAATTTGTAGAAATTTTATCGTTACATCACTAACTAATTCAGCGTTCTTTCGAATCTAGTTTTATTGGAGTGTGAAAACCTATTTTCAATTTTCATATAATCAAAATTTCCTTCGCTTATCTAAAGTCAAAGGTAATCAGTGGAACTTATCTATATAAGGGTTCATGATTTTTTTTGGCTTGGAGAATTATTTTCACAATATTCATTTACAATCCAAAATTCAAATTCTTAACTTTTTTCAAAATTATCCATTATATTTTCAAGTCTGTGTGAAAACTTCTTTAACGCCGTTGTGTTAAGGCGGTACACAATCCTAATAATTTTTGTACGCTCAAAACTCACATTTTAATCATTTCCGGCGAATCCGTAACTATAATAACTTTTTTATATCCATGCCGCACAAGATATGTGAGTTATTTATATATTAGATTAATAAAAGCAGTTCTTTACCATTGATATATTTTACGTACAACGATTTCAAAACTATATAACCCGTTTTTCAACTATAAAGTTAGCGGTAAGCACCAGATTTTATTTTTCTAGACGATGAATTAAGACGACAATTAATTAATAAGTTATTCATTATATGATGAATTAATAATTTCGGGAGGACAACATGGAGACACACACAGACAATTAATTAAAATGAACGCGGCAGAAAGGGTGAATTCGACACAATACGCCGTGCCGCGGCGTATATTTGTTTACACATTTTCTTCACTTACGTCGTTAAGATTCCCACATTATTTATCTTCTTTTTCTTTTCTTTGATACGGCAAATTCGACAGTAGGTCCGTCCGGTGCACTTTAGGGTATATATTGTCGTCTTAAAGAAGTAAACAATAACAAAGTACATTAAAAAAGTGCTTCGTAATCTCCCCACCGCGTGTGAACTGCAGTCGTGAGTGATTTTTTTTTTATCTAGGAGATGTTTGGCAAATTGTGACTGTATTTTATTATTATTTTTGAACGATTGCACGTAGGTATTCTTTGAATCTAGTATTAAAGGACCCACCAGTTTTTAGAGAAATTGGAAATTAACAAATATACTAATAATCCGAAAGCTATTTTGATATATTAAAAAAATATATATAATTCAATCTATATATAAAATTATATAATATGTCTAAGACGATTTCTAGTAGGTACTAATGTAATTATGCTGGAAAATAAACCCACGAGTCATAATTTTTAAATAATTCACGTAACGACTAGAGTAACGACCTTTCCAGAAATGATATAAATATGATCCTCAGATGGGTTGGGCATGTAGAGTGAATAAACGAAGAGAGTGGTGTAGGAAGAATATAAATATGACACAAATGTGAATGAAAGAAAAAGTCGGGGACGCCCAAGGAAGACATGGCACGATCAAGTATCGAATCAGATACTTGATTCCGGCCATATCAAAAATCAGAATAATAGAAAAGTATTTATGAGACAATGTATGAATATGAGTGAGGCAAGTAGTATGTGCAAAGACCGAGTTGTTTGGCGGCCCGTCGTCTCTGTCTACCCCTGCGGAGAAACGGCGTGTTGGTTAGTTAATTAGTTACTTGGTATAACCGCAGTTTGATAATGCCTTCAGAGAAACAGTTGTCACGCGTAATAAAAATTACATAACAGAACTTGTTAATAGATAAACTATTTTAATATGTTTAAAAAAAAATCGAGTGCAGTTAACACGCGGTAGAAGCGAAACTTTACCAAAACAATCTCAACCAATGAAGAACCAAGAAGCCTAGATAAGTGAGGTCATAATCAAAGCAGCCAATGAGCGCAGACCTGGCGTCATTTCCGTTTTATATCTCAACCAATAGGAGCCTTGATAGGAGTTTTATGCTTCACGGGTGCTGTATGCGTCATTTCCGTTTCATCTGAATTCCTACTCACAACGGGGCTATAGAAATTTCCCTTTAATAATACTATTATTGATTATATACTCTGAACCCCTTGCTCACCAAACTGAGAACTAGAACTAAAGAAGCTCACGGTCATTGATGATGTGAAGAAGAAGATCTTCGGTCAAGTGATAAAGCGTCCAGAACATCGGTTACCGCGATTCTTCATTCTGCGCAGGACACGTGGAGTGGTAAAGCCTGGTTCAATTAAGCAATTTGAGTTGAGGTCACGATCCTTAGCGATAAGGCAAAACAGTGTCCTTCCGTACACAAAAACATAAATGACAAATATATTTTCGCACAGCCAATATTATATTATGAATGGATTTACAAAAGTGATATTGATCGTCCAAAAGGTTATTTTTGTCCCGTCGGTAATTGGGTACTTTTGCGGAGAGTCAGTGCACCCGATTATAGCCATTCCGGCCGCTCGCACTGGGTAAACCCCGGAATACTCCGAGCGCTGGACACATATTTGTATACCTCCACCGGTCGGTCCGCCCGCAAGCCCGCCAGGCCCCCGGCAAACATGCAAATAGGCACACAATGTAGGTACACACACTGCTCGTCTGATACGTAAATGAATGATTAAATGCTTAATTTGTACCTACGTTTTTAGTTTGTTCTGAAAATAGAGCTGGTTGGAAAAACGAATTCGCGCTCAGTGGTTACCCTTATTTACAGAATCTTTCGGGTAATTTCTTTTGGTTAATATTTTTTAAATGTGGCATGTAGGAAGGTATAATATTAGTGCTATCCGTTAAAAAAATGTAAAAATGCTTCATTTTACATGTCTAGTTTGCGTTTTGGTCTGTGAATGACTTCAAGATACGGAAAATAACACTAGCTTCATTTATTTAATTTTTTAGTCGAATAAAATATTGGTAAGACGACAATATACCCTAATGCTACGTTTCCACGCTTGCTAAGTCTCAGCAAGAGTACACAAGCTCAAACGTGTAAACAGGTCGTTTGGCTTGGCTTGCGTAGGCTTGCAAGAGCTTGCGAGAGCTTGCCGCCGATCCAGTTGGGGTCGAATCCAGCGTCAAGCCTCGGCAAACGCTCAGTGGAACTTTAGAACTGACGGCGAATGCACGCCGTTTTTGCTTCATGCGGTCTATGATAAAAATCATTACGAGACATATGTATGTCACGTATGAGGCGTGCCAGACTTATTAAAATGTATAAGTATATAATTTTAATGCACTTATGTTATGTAATTTATTGCGACTGGATTTACCTAAAAAGTCAAAATAAATAAATAATAATTTGTTGATGATTTACTATTTATTATAGTAAAAAAATATACGATTTTTGTTAAAATAACTTTTTTATAATACAAAATAATTTTATATAAGACAAGTGATCCTCGAGTTCGGGTCCCAATTGCGATCATTATTTTTGAAACGAAAACTTCTTTAGCACCGTTGTGATTTGAAACTCGATGAAACGAAAAAGTGGTACTAAAAAGAGACAAAAATCTACAGGATTTAGCCTGTGAGATAATGTCTCCTCTTTGTGCGAAGTGACCTGGGACGATTTTTATGAATCTGTATCATCCATCATCTTCGTGGTCGTCGAGCTTTCCTTGTTTTTGTTACACTTTGCTTGTATCATCATCATCATCATCATCATCATCATCATCATCATCATCATCATTACATAGTATAAAATGAAGTCGTTCAAAACGGATGTGCGCGTTAATCTTTTAAACTACGCAACGGATTTTCATACGGTTTTCACCAATAGATAGAATGATTGAAGAGGAATGTTTATATGTATAATACATGTAAATTATATTAGAGAAAAGCCGAGAAATTCAAAGAAAACATATTTTTGTGCGATTTAAAACGGCTGGCGGGCCGTTCTATAGTCACTTTTGAAATTCGTTCTACGGAAGAAATTGGAAAATAGATGTCCTAGAGTAAGTAGGTATTTGATTTTCCCTTTTAAAATATCCAGTGTTGCATTGCAAGCATTGTATAATTAGTGGCGAGTTAATTAGTTTATATGTATAATACATGCTTATTATAGTAGAGAAAAGTCGATAAATTCAAATATTCAATTCAGGCAGCGGGCAGCTGGCAAGCAGATGGTGTGGATTTTATAAAGGTTGGGTAATGGCGTTGTGTTTCGTTAGCCACAGCAACGTGTGGCCGGGTCTGCTAGTTTCAAATAAAAGTTTGATAAACCAAACGCAATAGCCGACACAAGTTCGGCGTCCACCATGCTCGGGTGTAGGTCAAACGACTTCCAAATGCCAAGCGAGATTTGTGGACGCTTGGAGCTTGTGGAGGCTTGCCAAGCCTTGGCAAGCGTGGAAACGTACCATAAAATATATTCAGAATCTTAACGACGTAAGTGAAGAAGCCGTGTTCACAAATTGCGACCCGCGATTCGCCTTTTGGATGGAACTGCTGTCGAATTTGCCGTATCAAAGAAAAGAGGAAGACGAAAAATAATGTGGGTATAAGTAAAGAAAGCGTGTAAACCAATATACGCCGCGGCACGGCGTATTGGACGAACGCACGGTCGAATTCACCCTAGCATGTTTGGGAGTTTCGACTTTTCCGCCGCGTCCATTTTAATTAATTCTGAAGAACGTGTTAGAAATATTTAAAATGTGTCTCCATGTTGTCCTCCCGAAGTTATTAATTCATCGTATAGAAAAATAAAATCTGGTGCTTACCGCTAACTTTATAGTTGAAAAACGCGTTAAAAAGTTTTATAATCATTGTACGTAAAATATGTTAGTAGTAAGGTACTGATTTATCAATCTAACATACAAATGACTCGCATCCCTTGTGCGGTATGGAAATAAAAGTTATTATAGTTACGAATTCGCCGGAAATGATTGAAATGTGAGTTTTGTGCAAACAAAAATTATTAGGATTGTGTACCGCCTTAACTCTAAAAATTTTAAATATGACATTGGCAATTATGACGGTTTCTTAGAAAGTGGAAATGGCTGAATTGGTAAGAGCGCACGTCCCGGTTAGATAAGAGGTTCTGCGTTCGAGTACCATGTGCGAACGTTATCTTTTTCTATTTTTCTGTTTCTTGTTCTCTTTTATATTTTCGTTTAGATTATTAGTGTTATCTTTTTCTTCAATGATATATTTCATTGATGGAAATAACCTCCAAAAGTTATATAAAGTAATATGTTCTTATTAAAAAATTAATATTTAATTTTCTTTCCAAAGAAATTAACTAAATAAATTTTCCTAAGAAATTAACTAAATAATTTAAAATAGTTTTCCAAAACGTACTTATTTCTGTTATTTTAGGTTTATTTTTTTGACTATATTGGTATAGGTTTTAGTTTGAATGATTAAATGCTTAAATTGTATATCGTTTCTGGTTTGGGTTTTATTCTCAGAATATCGGTAAGCCAGCGGCGCGGCGTGTCTTCAAATAACATGTTTATTGTTATTTTATGTTCGTGAAATTCCAAGTAATATATTTTTTTTATTTAAAGCAAATCTAATTTAATAGTGTTTTTATTCAATTAGACAATAGACATGTTTAGACCTTAGTAGGTTCAGAGAGTATTATAGTGTTAGGTATTATTGTAATGATTTATTGAATTTGTATCCGCCCCGAATAGCAGAATAGCTATGAAAACATCGGAAAAATTCACGAAAAAAAATTATGAATAAAATTGTTTTCATCGTACATTTTGAATGGAACGAATTCTCATCTTTTGAAAGAGCTGCAGCAATATTGTGATAAGTATAATATTGAATAGTGAGTGAATTCCAAAAATTCAAAAACGTCAAATGTCAATGCGCTGATTGTTTGACTTTTATTCTTAAACATGTTACTGCCCCTCTTTCTTACACACTAAATGTCAACTGTCGAAAATTAGACAAATGGTGAACGTATGTCTGCACCCCTCGAAAGGAAAAATACAATCTTTAAAAATCTATATATATAGTAATCAATCTATTATTATAAAATAAGTCAAGATAAACCGTGGAAATGTATGTTCGCGCATAACTTCCGAACGACTGCACCAAATTGGATAATTATTTTGTTGGTGTTCGTTATTGTCAGGACAAGGTTTGTATAAAACTACTGGTAAGAGTGGTAAGCTCTGGTATTATGAAATTTGTACAAAAAATGCAATAGGTGGCGCGCGAGCTGTTTGAAAACTGAATGTATGGAATGCGGGAGGGGGGGAGGAGAACCTGGGAGTGGGGAGGGGAATTCGGAAGGGGGATTAGCGGGACAGGGGAAGGGGGGGGAGAGGAGTGAGATGGGGACAGGTGGAGGAGGCGGAGTGGGAACGCGAGAGGGGAAGGGGACCCAGAAGTGGAACGGGATGAATGGGAAAGGACACGCAGGGAGAAACAAATTTTTATTTAATGGCATAGCAACGCACGCCGGGTACCAGCTAGTTAACAATATATACAAAATAAAATTAAAATAATTAAAATCAAAATTACGACATATTAAAACTGTTTTCCGGTTTTGCGGTGGAAGGCGATGTTCCGAGAGACTTCTGCTGAAGAGATCAAAAGATCTCTCTCAACAAGTCACTTCCGATCCGGCCTGCCATAGTTGGTGGGTAGGCACAGTCGCGCTAAGACCCGGACGAGGCCCATGAATCCGAGCATCCGGGCGGTATGTAAGCCCGCCTCCCAAAGTACTTAAATAGTTACTTAATGTATTATGTAGATACAGTATTTGTCCGACCCGTAAATGAATAATGGCTATTTCGTGAGTCGGTAATGTAATTTTGTCATAACAAGGTTTTGTTTTGGTAATCGCGCTAGGAAGAAAGAATTAACTTTGATTGATGCTTAAAAAGACTCTAAGAAGATAGCTTTATTATTTTTATTGGAATAACTTTCGGGAGTTTTACCCATTCTTGTTCTTCTTCAATGGCACAGGTTTATTTATATTATATTATTTATTTGTTTATTTTACGCCCAGATGGCTTTTACATACATACATAAATAAAGGCAGTATAATTTTAACACGAGAAATAATTGGAGCATGAGAACGAAATAATGAAAATCATTACATAGTATAAAATGAAGTCGTTCAAAATGTAAGTGCGCATAGATCTTTACTACGTAACGGATTTTCATGCGGTTTTCACCAACAGATAGAGTGATTCAAGAGAAACGTTTATAATGTATATTAAATGCTTATTATGGTAGAGAAAAGCCGAGAAATTCAAATATTCATTTCAGGCAGCGGGCAGCGGGCAGCTGGCAAGCGGGAAGCGGGTGGTATGGATTTTATAAAGGTTGGGTAATGGCGTTGTGTTTCGTTAGCCACAGCCACGTGTGGCCGGGTCTGCTAGTAAATAATAAAAATCAGAGTGTGTATTTCACACGCGGTAGAAGTGAAACTAGAAAGTCGCTAGAGGTCGTTTTCTATTATTTCTCGTATTTTTTTAAGTGGTTTGAAGAATGGATATTAATTTCACAACATAAAGATGTTTTTCTTTTGGATTTCGTAGGATTCGAACCCCCGAAAGGTTCAAAAATTCGAAACGTTCGCTTGATGTCTCTCTCTCTGGCCGCTGAGACTTGTCGGGCACCTTGCCAACTACGCTATGGAAGGTACGCGCCGTGGTGCGAATTTACAGTATTATATTAGAACCGAGTGTTTGTGTAGAACTGAGTTGTGACGTATTTCCGATTCACCCGAATTTCAAGTCACTAGCGGCGCTAAAGAAGTTTCGCTTCCAAAGTGATAATGAAATATTGGAAGATATTGTGTGGGTGAAGGTTTCACTTCTACCGCGTGTGAACTGCATTTGATTTTTTTTACCGTTTGTACCTACTCTTATTTACTCTAAACCTACCTCATGAATCACTCTATCTATTGGTGAAAACCACATGAAAATCCGTTGCGTAGTTTAAAAAGTCTAATGGTGGGTTTCTTCATTTACCGAGAATGCTAAATGCAATGCTAATTGTAAAAGTAAACGGTAAAATGCATAGAAATTTTTAAATTTCGATCGTTTATTTTTACAATTAGCATTGCATTTAGCAGCTCGGTAAATGCAAAGCTAATTGTAAAAGTAAACGGTCAAATGCATAGAAAATTCGTTTAAATTTTAAATTTCGACCTTTTACTTTTACAATTAGCATTGCATTTAGCATTCTCGGTAAATGAAGAAACCCACCCTAAACGTGAAGACAGCGGGAGCGACTTTGCTTTATACTGTTTAAAGATAGGCTATTAAAAAATTCAAATTTTCATGATTTTATTGGCAACTTTGGCAATTATTTGTCAGTAAATCATAATTATTCAAAATACATATGTTTACTCTTTGTACTATGTATAAAATAAAAATGATTTAATAGGGTATTTAGTGGGTGTAAATTCAAATTACAAACGACCGACTTATGTTGGAACATAAATTTGTCATATATGAATACAAATTTCTACGGTATGTTGTGAGGACGAAGGTAGTGGGGAGGGGAAGAAGATAGGGAAGAGGAAGGTGAGGAAGTACCTGGCTATTCAGATCTGGTCACCAAACACGGCTAATGCCATTTCAAGCAACGTTACAATTCTGAATGGTGGTCTTACACCAGGGCGATACTGAGAGTATCTTCCACTCTGGAATGTGCCGCAAATATACCATATATTATTTTAAATGAATAAATTGTGAAATATCACAAATTAATCAAATAAAATTTATTTGCCACGCCGGGATTCGATCCCGCGGCCTTCGGTGTGCGAGTCAAGAGCCTTTCCGCTGGACTACCACGGCCATCAGATGTTTAATTTTAAAAAAAAATCATTGATTATGTTATTTGTAAATACAATTAACCGACTAAACATGTCATACATGTCTCTAAAAGCATGCAAAATAAAAAAATTTAATTGCCTTTAATTTGTCGTTTAAAATACAAAATAAATAAAATAGCACATATTCGTTAGATTTGCCATACTTTCTTATAAATTTTTTTCCGTTTGGATTGGAATTGGCCTCAAATCCAAAATTAGTTGTTGTATGGCGGGCCGCACAGCCGTTCCCCTTAACAATAAATTTTACGAAACAGTATACCGTAATAAAGTAATTTGATTATCTTCAACTTTTGCAAACAAAAGCTGAAACTTTGCATAAATTCTCAGCGTTATTTATATTTTTCAAGTAATTTTGAAGGAACTACTGAAACTTTGTTTTAGAAATTTCCTATTGTTTCTTTTGTAAATAACTGGTAGTTATAAACCAGCTTCAACAATCTTCTTTCTTATTCAAGTGTAACAATAAAATGGCGTCTTGATTTTTTTTTTCAAATGTAAGGCAAGTTGAATGTATTTTCAATAATCTCTAAAATATAACCAGAAAAGCTGTGTAGTTTTATTGAATTTTGATGATCTTGACTGTAATGATCTATGGTCAAACATAATCATCGGTTACCCCTATTTCAGTAATACTTTGAACAAACTTCATAATGATTGTATTGATGACGTTGCATTTCATGGGTTCGAAACCTGGGTGACTGATTTTGAGCAGAGTTTTGTCAAGCTGTATACTGGATGAAGATTGCTCTGATGAAACCACCGATAAGAGAAGGTACAAACGGTAAAAAAAATCGAATGCAGTTCACACGCGGTAGAAGTGAAACCTTCACCCACACAATATCTTCCAATATTTCATCATCACTTTTGAAGTGAAACTTTTTTAGCGCCGCTGGTGAATTGAAATTCGGGTGAATCGGAAATACGTTCAGTTCTACACAAACACTCGGTTCTAATATAATACTATAAATTCGCACCACGGCGCGTACCTTCCATAGCGTAGTTGGCAAGGTGCCTGACAAGTCTCAGCGGACAGAGAGACAGACATCAGGCGAACGGGGGTTCGGATCCTACGAAATCAAAAAAAAAAACATTTTTATTTTTGTAAATCAATATCCAATCTTCAAACCACTTTAAAGTAAACTGGCAAAAAAAAAGAAAACTTCACTAATCTCCGTCTCAACTTCCGTTCGCCTTGCCCGACCGTTCGCCTCGCCCGATCACACTTTTCATAACGCTCTCGTCACGCATTCACCAGCTTACTCTCCAAGTCGAGCGTGCGTAAAGAAGTTTCACTTAAAAAAAATTGCAAAGCAATGTTAACTTATTACGAGTAATATGATTCAAATTAACATAAATTTTCAAGGATTACGAAGCAACTAAAGAAAACAAAACGCATACTAAATACTGTTATTTTGGTGTTATTAAAAATATGTATCTGCTACTTCCGTATATTGGTTACCTAAGCTGTGTTTGCGTTGTATTGCGTTATATATATATGTACATAATAACGAATTGGTTTTGACATTATCGTTGCGGTGAAAGATATTTTTAGTTCGCATAACTCTATTAGGAACATGACATGAAATCAATTGCAGTGGGTAATGTATGGCCATCGATAAGGGAATTAAAGATTTCAAGAAGTAAAATTAGATTATTTACATTATGCCATCCATCTCCGGATTACATTTACAACATTTTGTTTTGAATGTTGTTCTTTCTTTGTGGTGTGAGACGACACAGAAAGAGTCTACCCCTCTAGAAAATTTGTTAAAACTTACACACCAACCCACCACGTCTTCAAAGATTTACACAAATATACTAAAGAATAAGAGATGATTATTTTTACAATCTTTCTCAAAAATAAAAAAAGTGAAATCCGGCAATATCGAGTAGTAAAGCAAGTAATGAAGTATATAAAGAAACGCTGTTTAATTTACATTAGCTTCGCAATAATTCACCTCATTTTAAGCTCGAAGTTTCTTCCAAGTTTCCGAATAATTTCTGTCGCAATCAGTCGCGCGCCAACAAGAGATTTATAGCTCTTTGGTCTTTCATTTGAATTGTTCTTCCTGAGAATAGACATAAATGAATCAGGGAACAAAACCGATTTCACAGCGGTAACATCAACAAAAGGTTCAGTTCAATAGATTCCTTTCATATCTAACAACGATTGCATTTCTAACATGTGTTCCTTGTTAACATGATTTATGACTAAGATTATTCAAAGGCAAATTTCAATAAGTGATTTCCCCTTCCACGCGCGTTTGGGTTGCATCTTACTCAAAATAATTAGAAAATTTTTTCACACAAGGCTTAGCTAGAAAAAAAAACTCGTATCTTGACAGTATCACGAGAAGTGTCAAAAATAAGTACATAATGATCAAGTATGATTCTATGGGTAATGGTTAAGAGAGATGCAATGTCTCTTCATTGTGTATTTATTACGTAGACTGTTGTGTGTATGTATCACGATGGGTGATATCACGGTCTGATCACATCACGGCGAGATTTGGATCTGTGCACAACGTGCGTTGGGCGGAGACTTGATGATATTGTGGTCATCTGGCGGTGAAGATCACGGGTCTTCCTGGTCCTCTATTTATCTTTGTCTTACTAACCTATTTTTTGCATTTTGTTTTTCCTGTTAAGCACTTGCATACTGCTTACGAACAACGTATGCAAGGACACTGGAGGTCTAGATTCGTTCAAAATAAATAAAAGTAGCTTCGTTTAACAAAAAAAAATAGAATCTGGCGAGAGCCTTGAAGGAGTAACCATCTGTTACTTATACCAGGGCGGTTAAGAGGTGGATAACCTCCACTGGTCCTTTATTTTATGGAGGTGCTTGCAGGTTTTTACAGATGCAATGCCGCCTCATGGAGCCTCATGAATGAGTTTTTCTTTTGCCCTGTTTAATTTATCTTTGTCTTACTAACCTATTTTTTGCATTTTTTTCCTGTTAAGCACTTGCATACTGCTTACTAACAACGTATGCAAGGACACTGGAGGTCTAGATTAGTTCAAAATAAATAAAAGTAGCTTCGTTTAACAAAAAAAATAGAATCTGGCGAGAGCCTTGAAGGAGTAACCATCTGTTACTTATACCAGGGCGGGTAAGAGGTGGATAACCTCCACTGGTCCTCTATTTTACGGAGGTGCTTGCAGGTTTTTACAGATGCAATGCCGCCTCATAGAGCCTCATGAATGAGTTTTTCTTTTGCCCTGTTTAATTTATCTTTGTCTTACTAACCTATTTTTTGCTTTTTTTTCCTGTTAAGCACTTGCATACTGCTTACTAACAACGTATGCAAGGACACTGGAGGTCTAGATTAGTTCAAAATAAATAAATGTAGCTTCGTTTAACAAAAAAAATTAGAATCTTGCGAGAGCCTTGAAGGAGTAAACATATGTTACTTATACCAGGGCGGGTAAGGATAAACTCCACTGGGCTGCTCGACACCGTGGTTGGTGAAGATGATGCATGCGAATCGTGATGGTAGAGATAAACGGTGGCGAATCCTCCAAGCCGATGCCAAACACCGTGTATAGTGAAGACAAACGGTGGTGGAGTGTGATCGTGGCGATGTAGTCGGTCTTCGACGTGGGCGGAGGCTGGAAGGTTAATGGCTTGTAGAGCCGCCATGATTCTAGAAGCAGCAGGTAGACCGGTGCGCCTTCGTCTCGAGTCTCGAAGCTTTTTGGCTGTATGCGCGCATTTGTACATAAAATCTCGAAGGTTCTAGGTTATGCTGCGGATGGCTCATATTATTATGGTAGCCCGTCGCTACAATCTCAACTAATGATTAGCGGAACATATATAAATTACCGCCAAACTCCACTGCATTGCTCTGGCAAGAATGTCGACGAAAAGATAAAATAAATATTTAAAAAAAAAAATTGACAACCTACAATGAGAGAAGGCAAAAAAGAGATACCAAGAAGAAAATACATATTTCGATGAAAATGTTAAGAAACCATAAAATATTTCAATTAATTTAATTACCCTCAGAATTAATTGAAGTAATAATAAAGAACGTTTTTGAATTCTTTAGTAACAAATTTACCATAATTAATTTAAACTAAAAAATTATGGGCATATTAAATAAAAGTACCAGTGGCACGCACTTTATCGAAGGCAATAAAATGTAATTAGCTAATAATTCGAGTAATTAATAATAAGAATAAACTAATAACCAGTCGAGTTTGCGTTTTACATTTTCAAAGGGTTTTTTTTTTTTCAATATAAAATTTATTTTCATTCACGAAATTTTTGCTGCTTTCAAATGTACATTTGAACAACAAAACACTATTGAAAGTATAAAATCATTTTAAACTTTAAATTAAAAAAAAAAAAAAACGTTATAGGTAGCATCAATGCAGAATGCGCATGAACCACAATTTGCAAAAAAAAGACGTTGATTGCAAAAATGGCGGACATAAAATGAAAATTGACGAAAAAATTAGAGTGTGTAATTCACACGCGGTAGAAGTGAAATTAGAAAGTCTTTTGCCTGTTTCTGTGTTTGAAGTGGTTTGAAGATTGGATAATGATTTCCCAACATTTTTTTTTTTTGGATTTCGTAGGATTTGAACCTCCGTTCGCTTGATATCTGTCTCTCTGGCCGCTGAGACTTGTCAGGCGTCTTGCCCACTGCGCAATGGGAGGCACTCGCCGAGATGCGACTTTACCGCATTATATTAGAACCGAGTATTTGTGTAGAACTGAGTTGTGACACATTTCCGTTTCATCCGAATTTCAAATCACTAACGGCACTAAAGCAGTTTCACTTCAAACAACCGTCCTAAATTTGCAATAACTTTGTCCTATAATAATTATTTTTCGTAATTCGAGGTTCATCCGCATATAATTTGATTTAAGTTAAACTTTGAATTAAATATATCGGATGAAAATTCGTTGAGCTACGATTCCAGCCAACTTGAAAAACGTATAAAGCTTTCGCTTGTAACCGGGCCGCTCCATTTAAAGCCGCTCCCAACTTTATTTAAATGTCTAATTTGGTGCTATCACTTTGAAAATGTATTCTTCATATATATAGGAAGATTTTTGGGCAACAAAACAAGTCGATATTTTGGATCGGCTGGACCAGACCCTTAAGTGAAATGATATTCTTGAAACGCTAACTTATTTTGTCACTGTAACAGTCGACCAAACTAAATATTACTGAAATGATTGTGACAAAAAAATCGAGGGCAGTTAACACCCGGCAGAAGCAAAACATTACCTAAACAATCTCAACCAATGAAGAACCAAGGAGCCTTGAAAAGTGATAATCAAAGCGGCCAATGAGCGCAGACCTAGAGTCATATCCGTTTTATATCTCAACTCAGGAGCCTTGATATTATGCATCATTTCCGTTTCATCCGAAATCCTAATCACAACGGGGCTATAGAAGTTTGTCTTCAAAAAAGTTTTTTAAGCTCTGGAGTTCGGTAAGATAAAATTAATTTGAATATAATGAAATATATTTCAATAAAATATATGAAATATGATAAGCATTCTATTTTAATAAATACCTTAGGTTACGTTAGGCTAAGCCTCCATCATTGCACAAGTAACATTTTCAGCTTATAAGCTGAAGAGGATAACGCTAATGATTCTAGTAATGATGGTAGTAGAAGTTTTTGAAGTATTATCAGATTATTCATAACTCATGAATTTCTTTCCATGAAAAATATGTACATATTTTTTTAATTTTACGGATGCATATTTTTTAATTAAAAAAACAACAAACTGTTCTATTGTAAAGTGCTGAAAATGCTGAAAAAAATACGGCGTTCGCCTCTCCTGTGCAAATGAGTAAACATGACAGGCTTGAGCCGCGGGCGCGGGCGCGGGCAGGCGGAAGCACACGCTTGATCACCTCGCAAGAATCGCATTTTTATTTTTCCCGGCTATTTTAAAATACATCGAATGATTTACAATTCTACAATTCTTCCTTTTTTTCAGTCCCGCTTTGTGAAGTATCACAAAACCTAGTAATAATAACTGCCTAAGTTTCCATATGAAAGCAAAGCCTTGGGATGGCAGTTAAAATTGGTTATTTCACCAATCAATAACGCACGCAATTTCGACCATTTGATTTAAATAGTGATGCAAATATTTGTAATTGCTTTCAGCTTCATAAATCCTACAATTTTTATGGATCTGTGCTATTAATATACTAAATATATATTACTTATATTGTTTCACATAAATTAAAAGTGTGAAATATCAAACATTAACCCGTGACCATTGAATAGGCCACTTGCATCACATTTTTTAAAATTTTTTTTCGGTTTAGGCAAATATTCTAAGATATTCTGTATTTTTTTTTTTTAATCGTATTTTTGAAACCCTGGGGATTTTTTGAAAATTTCAAACCGAAAAATCAGACCATTTTTTATAAACCGGAAACACGGGACATAATTTTATAGGAGTGAAAAAACGATAATTACATAGCCGAAAATCATTTAAAAAAAAGAACGTTTTCCACACGAATGGCACAGTAGAATAACGAGGCATACCAAAAATATTACATCTCATAAATATTTTTTTCCTTGATCCATCTTAGTGATCATGAGGGAGCGGGCCGTATCGGTAGAGACGGGAGATAAATGAAAGGCGTCAGATGTGTGAGTCAGTCTTTATTGTGGCTACGTAGCGGAGGTCGATGCGGAGCGGGAGCGGAGTGACAGTAGTGATGCTGCTGCGCGATGATGTGAAGATGAAGGTCAGGACACTACGGCGGTGAAGATCACAGGTCTTCAGGAAGCCGGCGTGTTGCTCTACACCGTGGCGGTGTAGACGTGACCTTGATCCAGGCGGTCGACCGTCGTCGCGTTGACGAAGTATGGCGGCTGTGTGTCCAGTGGGTCGGAGCACACACGTGACGCAGGAAGGAACCTTGAGAGGCGATGAGGATGCTGGCGCGTTGCCAGGTGCTGGTTGCTGCTCGTTGCAGGATGCTGGATGATGGCGCGTTGCCGGTTGTGGTTGCTGCTCGTTGCAGGATGTTGATTGCCCTCTCATGTCGAGATATTAGTTGGAGAAGTTTCTCGAAGGTACTGGAATGTTCCTGGGTCACGCTGGATAAATTGTTCACTACTAACTGCGCGGGACCGTGCCGGGCGCAGTTACTGCACTGCTCGGACTGTGTTCCTTTATCGATGAATGGAGACTAGGTACTGACTGACTAGCTCCGAGCCAGCGAGCGCGGCTTATATACCCGTGGCAAGTAATTTCGATGACGGTAGGTAACGTCGGGTGAATTCACGTAAAGGCGAGATATCACCCGAACCTTCTGCGGGCACTTGAACGGTACAGCCGTACGTTCTAGCTCTTTCGCGTAGGTGGCGGATTATCATTAAGGCGGCCATTATTACTACGCTGTATGTATGTAGGTAGATGTATCGCTGTAGGTATGTGCTTCCAGCTAATTCTGTGGAGGTCAGTGGCGCTGCGGTAAATTTTGCAGAGCGGGTTAAGTAGCCGCTACAATCATAAATCATCACAATGTACAGCGTCTATATTACTAAATTCAATGTAATATACTTGAACTTGTAAATTGTAATAATAATAAGAATATTATAAAATTTTATTTTGTTAAAATCAGCACCATAATCATTATACCTCTAAAACATGTACCGACATCATCTTCACGTTCTGAAGAGAACCCCGTGCCCATTAATTGTACGGGGTTCTCTTCAGAACATCTGTCAAAAAATCAAACCAAATGATAAGTTCGCAGAGAACGAACAATAAATCTAGTGAACGAATTCAAAAATTCGCCTGAAATCAAAGTGACGCCATATAAAAAAAATAAATCAGTGTGGAATTTTATCAAATTAATAGGAACATTTTCGGCGACGGGACATTTCCATGTAGTGACATCGCGAGCCCAAATAATGGATTTATTTATTTAAAAATAATAAAAACTGTACGTTTCTAAAAAATTTTACTAACATTTTCGTAATCTTAGTAAAAAACTCTATCCACACGATTTTTTCCAAGTCGTTATGAAGTCCATGCAAGTGGCCTATTCGCGGTAGAGAATTTTAAACGTTCGCCCACGGAGGTCACGGAAACATGAAGATGTGGAAGAAAAATCAGAGTCTGCAATTCACATGCGGTAGAAGTGAAACCTCCAAAATACTAAAGTATACAGTGGGGAGACTACGAAACACTTTTTTATCAATGAGAAAGTTATTTTTTTCCTATTTTTGTCGTCGAATTCCAGTGCACCTTTTCCTATGCATTTGGAAATCTTCTTATTAGTATTTGTGTCTCTTCTTCGGAGTCGCCAGATGTCGCTTTTTGTATTTTCTTTATCTGTTCCTTTTAGAGTGGTTTATAGATTGTATATTGATTTTATAAAAATATGTATATCTAATTTTTTTTTGTATTTCGCAGGATTCGATCCTTTAGTCCTTTGAATGTCTGGCCGCTAAAGTTCGTCAGGCGCTTTATACTCGTACCTGTAGAATCAAGTAGCCATGAAAAAAACAAACATGTTATTGCTTTTTCATTCTCTCGCAGACTAAATCTTATAGATAGATGTATGTGTTTGTTTCTTTTTCCATTTCATCGAGTTTCAGATCACAACGGTGCTAAAGAAGTTTTTACTTGAAAAAAAATGGTTACGAATTTTTCGTCAACATTTGTTCCCTAGTTGGAGAAATAATTATTCATCAGGAATCTTTCTAATGACAATACTACTTTAAAACACTTTTTTGTTGATTGGAAGGTTTCCTTAAGTTGGAAAATGTTTTCCAGAATTTAATAATGTAAGTTCTCCTTCAAAGGTCGGCTTTGCATTCTGCAATTCCTTTGAGGTAAATAAAGTCTTATTTCATCAAGGATAAATTTTTATTAAATTGTGCCTTGAGTGCAGCCTTCCCACCCCTTGTCTGCTCGTTCTCTACAACCGACAACACCTCGTTTTGTATTTCTTATTTTGAGATACACAAATTTGTTGATAAAGCTACAAATTTTCTATTAGATACCTTCTGTACAAAATTTGACAGGCACTTCAAAAAGGGTAACAATCATTATTGGAGGAAATGTGTATTTTGTACACTCAGAATAATTGGATTTTGTAAAAATACACATTATTGGTTGTTCATTTCCGAGTCCTTTAGGAATCAAAAGAGTTTAGACATTTAGTGTGTCGGAGGTGCAATTCCACGATGGCAATTTAGGTGCAATTCCACTGAGGCAACCTGAACGACAAGAGGCATGCTACGTGTTTCTTAGTTTTGTCCGTTTCTGGGTATGCGACTATGTGCCACAAATTTTAACAAAGTCGCATGCTGTTTGATTCCCCGCATAGAAGGTGTTTTGTCGTCTGTGCTTGTAGCATGCGTCTTTAACGATTCAATTAAGGCAACACCTCTTTGCTAACAGTCACGGCGGATATATATTTAATTTTTAAAAATCGAGTGCATTTCACACGCGGTTGAAGTGAAACTTTCACCACACAATCTCAACAAATAGGCGCTTTGAAAAGTGAGCTCTTATTCAAAGCGGCCAATGCAGTAAGGTTTCATTATATCTCAATCTCTCGCTGGCTAAATCCTATAAACGTATGTGCTTGTCGCTTGTTTCATCGAGTTTCAAATCACAACGGTGCTAAAGAAGTTTTCACTTTAACAACAAAAGAATCATAGAAAAAGAATTAAAACAGTCTTTTTTTTTTTTTTTTTTTACAGTGAATACCGCACAAGAATCTCAACTGCTCCCGTCTGGAGCCAGTGAGACTATGGCATCCCCAATTGGGGTATGTTGTGAGGCTGAAGGTAGTGGGGAGGGGAAGGAGGTGGGGAAAAGGAAGGTTGGGAAGTACCTGGCTATTCAGATCTGGTCACTAAACACGGCTAAAGCCATTTTCAAGCAACGTTTCAATTCTGAATGGTGGTCTTACACCAGAGCGATACTAATAGTATCTTCCACTCTGGAACATGCCGCAAATATACTATATATTATTTTAAATGAATTAATTGTGAAATAACACAAATTAATCAAATAAAATTTATTTGCGCATGCCGGGTTCGAACCCGCGACCTCCGGAATGTGAGTCAAGAGTCTTAGCCACTGGACTACGGAGGTCGTCAAAAGAACTCAAAAGAAGTCTAAAAAGAACATTCAACAATAGTTTTTTAAAAATCAACAATAAAATAAAACAAATTTTAACAAAATCACCAATAAATTTAAAAAATAATTCAACATTAAATTAAAAGACATTTAAAAAAACACTAAAACCGTAATTACTCGCTGACTTTAAATTCTGTTTTCTTAACAACTACTAATTCTATTATTCCATAAAATTTTGATAATCAAGGAATTTTTTTTAAATATTCCACTCAATATCGCAAGATACAAGGCGCGTCGATCCGTTGACTGTTGGATAACGGCGTCCTTGTTCTACAATGTGAGCGCATGCTTCCCGGCACCAACAATCCACGTAGCATGCGGCAAGTAACTTCATGTCATTTTATGTTCCTTCAATTGAAAGATTGCGTGAAGCGTGCGTCGTTGCTGCATGCCACATGGTGGAATTGTGCCTTTATGGAGCGTTTTAAATAAACAAATATGTTCAAATTAATAAATTACGTTGTATTAACCACTTAATTATTTATAAAAACCGACATGTTTCGTCAGCAAAGCTGACTTCCTCAGGGTTTTGACAGAACTAATTTAAAAAATAGACATACATAGGTAATAGAGAAAAATAATAGACATAAACAATAATAAAATTTTGAAGGAAAAAATGTGTAAGGGACGAGGGGCAATATAGAACAATTAAAAAAATTTAAAAATTTAAAAGGGGAATAGATTTAATAATGGGTCATTTAAAAACAATTTTTGATTATTAATGATATTTAAATTTGCATTATCACTCTTTCTGATCTCTAAAATTTCTAATTTATCCAACTGAAAGCCATTGACATTACAATGTATTAATTCTATTCCACTGTTAAAATTAAAGGTATGACTAGTTTCTATTAAATGGTTGGCAAACTCCGAGAAACTATTATTATTTAAAGCTTTCACATGCTCTTTAATCCTTATTTCAAAGTTTCTAGAAGTTTTACCTATATAAAAGAAATCACAATCATTACATTTCAATTTATAAATTCCAGATTTTTTCATTTTTGAATCTCTATCTTTATTGTTTACTATGTAATTTTTAAGTCTATTGTTTGCATAAAATACAGGAATAATTTCATTAAACAAATATGTGTAAAACGACGTGCCAGAAAGTGCTAAATTATTAGGGGAAATGGTGGATTCTGTTCTGAGATTTTGACGAGATTTCCGTCAGCGCGTAATATGTATTATTTTATTGTAGGACTAATTAATAACAGTATCTTTTTTAATTTTGCCAAACGAATTTTCAATTAGTAAATTTGTTATTCTTTCCGTGCTGTAATTTTAGTTTTATTATCTCAAGTAATTCAATTTTATAAGAATAACTCTCTTTTTATAACTTTTGAAGGTTATTTCCATCAATATCACTGAAGAAGAATATAGTAATTATAATCTAAACGAAAATATGAAAGAGAACAAGACATAGAAAAACAGATAAAGATAATGGTCGCAACTGGGACCCGAACCCAGAACCTCTCGTCTATTTGGGACATGCGTTTACCAATTCCGCCATTGCGTCCTACTGTCAAACCGTCATAATAGTCAATTTCATATTTCAAATTTTAGAATTAACAATAATCTTCAACTAATTTAATTTTTTTAATGTGTCTTGTTCTCTTTCATATTTTTGTTTAGATTATTATTACTATCTTGTTCTTCAATCAAGTAATTCAAATTGAAATACGCATTTATCAAATCATCGTTCTCTTAACTTGCTGTTTCGAATAGAATCGAGAAAAAAGCATTTTATAGAAATGAGATATGGTGGACCCAAAGATATTTAAATACAATAATATCTTTGGGTGGACCAGTTCCGAAAACTATCATAGGTAATTAAACTACGTAAATAATTTATTTATGGATATATCTCAAGATATATGTTTTAGTTCGACTCTTAACCTGTCATTTGCCAGGAACGCGCCGGCGCGCGAGAATCGAATTTCAAAAATGAATATTAATTCAAATAATTTGGATGAGATTTTAAATTTTATTCCATTAATATATAACATAAAATAAAGCTTAAAATAGCTTCCTCCATTCTTGTTCTTAAGGTAATTTAAAAAAGGTAAGGTAAAAAACCCTGGCCTTTGACAGGTTAAGGGTCAAAAACATGTACTTTGCCGCCACCTTTCAGTTTTATAATTAGAGTTTTTCTGGATATTTTTGGAGGAGAAATTAGTATATTAAAATATAAGTGGATAAACAGGTCTTTAAAACACGCGCGATTTTTCGAGCACGACGGCGTAGCCGAGTGCTCGAAATAAAGCAAGTGTTTTAAAGACCAGTTATCCACGAATACTTTACGCTATTTTTTTTAATTGGTACACTTTGAAAATATAAATATTGATATTATTATTAAAAATTTGGAAATAAGAACTATTAATGAATTCGTGATGTGACATCACAATATCTTGTTGTCATGGAAATGAAAAACACAAACATTAATTTGTAATCTGTCACATAAGATTAATAGTTGACATCACAGTTTTTACTAGTTATTGTGTGTTGTAAAATGAGTTCTAACATTGATAATTTAAATACCAAAGCAGAATCGCGGTTAATACCTGAAAAATCCAAAGACGTTTAGAAAAAAGAATATGAAAGGTTCATAACATGGATGGAGGAGCAAAACGTAGTAGATGTAGATGAACGAGTTGTGCTTGCTTACCTTCAGAAAATGTCGGAACAGTACAAAGCATCGACTATGTGGGCCATACATTCGAAATTGCAATGTCTGTGGAGGATAAATAAAGGGGTTGATTTAAAATCATTTGTGAAAGTGCATGCATTCATGAAGGCAATTAGCAAGGATGACGTTGCTAAGAAGGCGTATGTATTCAAAGAAGATGATTTGCGGAAGTTTTTCACGGAAGCACCGGACATTACGTACTTATTTTTGAAGGTGGTAGCCATTTGCGGAATCTTTGGCTCTTGTAGAAGATGTGAATTGTGCGATTTACACTTATATGATATCAAAGAAGAAGGAAGTGTATTGCTTATTACCATCCGACCATCTAAAACAGTGAAGGCTCGACGTTTTACTGTTGCCAACAGTGGTGCAATTAATTATGTGCGTTTTATGAAGCAATGTTATCATTGCGACCCCAAAATGTAAGTACAGACAGGGTTTTCTTACGGTATGATAAGGGTAAGTGCACCAATCAAGTGGTTGGTATTGACACATTTGGATCATGCCCCTTACAAATCGCACGCTATCTTAAATTAAACTATCCTGAGAAATATACAGGACATGCGTTTCGACGTACATCCGCTACCATTATGGCAAATAGTGGCATGACAATTGATCAAATCCAACGACAAGTAGGATGGAAATTGGCAGCTGTGGCGACTGGTTACGTGGAAGAGAGCATTAGTAATAAGAAGAATGTTTCAAACATTATTGGAACTGCCATTAATGGAAGTGCAGCCTCATTGACTTCCGAGAATACTATTAATTTGAACAGCATTTCCTCCGATTTAAAAAACGGAGGTATTAATATTTCAAATAATACGAACTGCTCTTTTCACATCCATTTAAATAATTAGAATGTAAACGATGTAAAAAAGAATGTAAACTTTGAATAAAATTTTTGAAACATTTGTAATGTTTTATTTGACGTTTAAAATATTCCTGTCAGATTTATAGTTAAAAGTTGACATTTAGACTTCACATTTTGTTGATTTGTTGATGTTGCCATGTTAACTTTAAAAAACGCGCGTTCCATAAAGTGCGATTTAAACACGCTAGAGCGTACTTTAAATGAGTAAAAAAGGGCACCAATAAAAAAAAATATTAAAATCGCTTGTTAGAAATGATATTGCTAGTCATAAAACGACAATTATAAAACTTACAAAACCCATTTTCTAAAATTTCATGCACTCCCTAACAACTTTCAGATTATCCTATCGGGTGGATGTCTGCAAGGGTTAAACTTGTAATTGATATTATTCCGTTCCTTGTTTGGTCGGATAAGAAGAGCTCAGGTTGTTTGTAGTGGAATAAGCGAATCTTGGAATTAGAGCCCTTAATGCGAGCAGCGCGGGTTTAGCCTACTCTCACCCTCTCCCTCTCCCTCCTGTCGCAATCCCCCCCCCCCCCCCCCCCCACTCCCTGCCGGCAACCCGTAGGCACTGAAGTAAATAAATAAGCATTGTTACACAGGCGGATGATCACGTCATAATAAATTTAAGGGTGCTTATTGAGAATGGGTGGGAAGTTATTAAAGTGTTTCAAGTGTTGAATACCAGTATATCGTTAACGATTAGTGAGGACTGGTGAGATTTTGTTTTCCGGCGCTCTTAATTAAAAAGTAATAATCGTTTTGTAAATATTAGACGTAGCGTCCGAAAAAGTATGTTTTTAATTAAATCAGAACCAAAATTTCTTCTGAAATCTTAAGATCTGTACGTAGGTAGTTCGCTACGTTTGGTGACATAGCAGGGGTGCCCGGGTTGCGTATTTACAATCCCTACCGCGTTTCAGTCGCTTTAAATTTTCAATATCAAAATTTAAATATTTAGAAATAAAATTATTAATTTCTAATATACACATTGGAAAAATTATTTTATCTAGATTTTAGAACAATTTTTGTTTTTGCAAAGTGATAAAAAATTATCAATATAGAGATGTATTTACAATACATGGGAATAATATTAAAATTTATATATTTAGAAATAAAATTATTAATTTCTAATATACACATCAGAAATATTATTTTATCTAGATTTTAGAACAATTTTAGTTTTTGCAATGTGATAAAAAATAACCAATATAGAGGTATATTTAAAATGTAAATTGTCATTACCGCGAGTGAATCGGTATAGGTTTTGTAAATACGCGCCCGGGTTCATGAGGTTTGTTTGGGTCTTGGCAGCAGATGCGTCTGCCCATCTACTGGGTGACGGGCCGGATTAAGAGAGTCTAGTTGAGGGAGGCCTTTCGATCTCTCTAGCCGGACTCTCTCGACCAGTCGCCTTGCACCGCATTTGGAGGGATGGATTCATACGTCCGACACTCCTGGGCACACTGACCCCCAGATTCCTATCCACCCCTCATACCTTTTTCTTTCGCACGACTTCCTCTCCTTCCTTAACCTAAAAAGATCCTCCGCACAGCATCCCCAAATATGGCACAGGCCCTGAGGGGAATTATTTTCCTCAGGGTCTCTTATTTAACTGTAACTTTTTTTGAGGGAAAACTTCTTTAGCACCGTTGTGATTTGAAACTCGATGAAACCCAAAATAAAGCGACACTAAAAAAAGACAAAATACATCCATATAATTTAGCCTGCGAGATAGAATAATCGGTTTCCTCTTTATGCGGTACTTCGTAGCATCCCCACTCTTATCTACTTTACTTTTCTGAAGGTTTCACTTATACCGCGTGTGTAAAGCACACATGTATTGAAAACTTATTGTAATTTGAAACTCGACCAAACGAAAAATAGCGCCACTAAAAAGAGACAAATCACATACATCTAAAGAATTTACTCCCACTCTTGTCTATTTTAGTGAAGGTTTCACTTCTACCGCGTGTAAACTGCACACTTGTATTTTTTTTTTAATTTCAAAATATGAAGTACACAACTTGTCCGAAGTCAATTCTTATTTCTAACTTTCTTCAAGCAGATTGGTTCCGTAGTGTGTAAAAAATGCCAATTGGAAGTCCAAATAAATATGACATTTCAAAAATAATCATGTCATTTTTAAAAAAATATACTTTTACTGAACTATAACAACGGATACCGTTTTGAAAAGGAAACACAACGAACACACAAATTTAAATAAAAACGAAATTCAAAACGGTCGAGTTAAAATGGGGACTTTGCAAGGTTCAGTCAAAAAATATGCACGATAAAACTAAATTGGAAACGTTGGAAGAGTCAAAATCGAATGCAATACATATCCAATATTTTTTGTACTTGCAAAGT
Organism: Limnephilus marmoratus; assembly: GCA_917880885.1. NCBI lineage: Eukaryota > Metazoa > Arthropoda > Insecta > Trichoptera > Limnephilidae > Limnephilus > Limnephilus marmoratus. The sequence continues at coordinate 35,497,591 of OU862920.1, read as the reverse complement.
TTGGCTTAGCACCATTTTACAAAATAATTGATGATGTTCCTTGCCAAAAATAAAAATCAATTTTTTGCAATGACTGCCAATGGCCGACATCCAAATCTGGCAGAACCGATTAATTAATCTGATTTAATCAATGTTTAAGTTTTATCTATGCGTGGGGATAACTATATGCATAAACTATTATGTATTGCTTCCACATACGATTAAAAAATTAATATATCAGGTATATGTAGGACTAGAAAATTATTTAGATATTTGCTCTGTTCAATTACTTTACTTTACATTTACTTTTAAAACAGCCGCCCTGGGATATTGGATAATTAACACCTCTGCCATAGGACACCCTCAGTGGTTTGGTGACTTAGCAGGGGTACCCGTGATCATGGGGTGAGGTTCGTCCAGGTTTTGACGTCGGAAGCGTCTGTCCATCAGCTGCGTGGCAGGCCAGATCGGAAGTCCCTTTGGCTTCTTCAGACGTATTCTCTCTGAACATCGCCTTGCACTGCAGTGGGAATTGTTGTTTCATACGTCCGTCACTCCTGGACACACTAACCTCTAGATTTTTTTCCTTCCGAGAACTTCTTCTTTTTCCTTTCTTAAAAAACCCTCCACACAGCATCATCAAAGATGACTTGAGTGATGAGATGATGACTTAGGGGAATTATTTTCCCCAGGGTTTCCAGTGTGGAACTAACGTAAAAAAAACTCGTGTGTTGTACCCGTTGACCAAATAAGTGTCTTTAATACCTTTATCCGAAAAAACTACAACAAGAACAGCAATTTTTCTTCTTGCCTCATCTCTTTGCCTTTCAGACGTTTTGCGATATTTGATTAAGGTATGGCGTTGCTTGTACTCCTCAAGATTGATACAAAATATGACATCCAGGTAAATTTTAGGTTTGTTTGTTACTTATGTCTGGATCACAATTAACTTCCCAATAACTGAAGTAAAAATACTGAAGATGAATACAAACTTATTTTGGTTGTATGATCTGCCAACGGGTCATTTTGCAAGTCATTATATTTATAACATACTAACAATCATTCCAAAGTCTCCCTTTAACTTCACCTACCAAATGTTGTTCCGAATGAAATCTTCATGTGACGTAAATACTTCAAGATTTATGTATTTCCACCTAATTAAAAGTACTTTCAAACGTAATTTTAATCCTTCTTGTTCTTTTCTTCTTCTCGTGCCCTGTCCGTTCAACGGACGTTGGCTATTTTGTTGGCTACGCGGACTTTGTTTACTACGTCCCGGAACAGCTATACAGTATACTGGCCAAACCACTGTCTCAGGTTATTTAGCCATGACGTTGTCCTTCTCCAAGGACCCTGCATCCGGCAATCTTTCCCTGCATTACGAAATGCAAGATCTCGTACTTCTTTTGATGTCTTATCACTTATCACATGTCCCAGATATTAAAGTTTTCGGATTTTTATTGTTTTAATAACTTATTTTTCTTTATTCATCCGAACCATAACGTCTTCATTCGTAGCTCTGTCCATCCAGCTTATTTTGAGTATTCTTCTGTAGATCCACATCTAAGTTGCCTTAAGTCGCCCTATCAGTTTTTCAATAAGCGTCCATGCTTTCATTCCATAAAATAATACCGAAAACACGTAGCATCTGAGTATTCGCGTTTGTAATCGAAGATTGAGATCATGACTACAGAACATCTTTTTTATGCTTACAAAGGTCAAATGCCGTTGTTTTAAACCCTCCCCAGCCATTTATATCATTGTAAGAAGGAGACTAAGTAAAGAGTTTTTTTTTTAATTTATTGATGTACATATCGATGTAACGCTGCATTAATCACGATAAAATAACATGTACCATAATTACTGTACATGATTATTTTATGCGACCACAAATTGTTAGTTATTACAACAATAAAAAAACATTCCAAAAATTAAAAACTCCACGCAAAAGGTTTTCCTGTAAAAGTAAACCTTCCACACAGCCTTTGATAATATTTAATAATGGTTTCCCAAGCGTCACTTACAGTAAAGTTATAATTCGCGGTCAGGAACAGCAGGAAGCAATCAGTTGATATGTTGATAAATAAGCGGTTTGCGGTATTTAAATGGAAAATGTACAATACTGTACAAGGTGTGTCTTCGATTGGTTTCCTCTGTCGGCTGTTAGACTGCACTTCTTCACATGATTAACAATATATAGTAAAAGCGTTTATTTTATCGGATGATAAGGGTACAAAGTAGAAGACACAGCACATGCCGACGGGCACCAACTGGTGGAGAGTCCTAGCCGCTCATCGGAAACGCCTCTACTCCTGCAGGTGTTCCGCTTTCTCTCTTTCTATCGTTCGTTATGCCATCGTATTTAAATTATAGGCGCAAACCAATTTTCTTATCAGGCTTATCATAAAGAGATTTCTTCGGTGACCAGACAACTCAGAATGAAACCAACTCAGAAGCACCCCATAAAGGTCATTAAGAGTGATGATAAAAAAAAAATTAAAAAAATTGATTAAATAGGTTAAGTTAGGTTAGGGCATGGAACCGATTTCTTCGGCAGTCAGCGACCTTTCGTAGATATATTGCCTGTGTCATAGTTAGCAGAGGTTTCCGGTGTTTTAACAATTAGCATCTTCTTGAAATATTTTATGACTTTAAAAAAAAATAACCCATAAATAAACGTTTTTTTTTACTACAATACATCTATTTATTTATTATTAAGTGAAACAGATTTCCGCCTCGGTTCTACTCATCAAACGACACGAACTAGTAGCGCCATTTGTCGGGCCACGTAAAAGCCAATTTCTGGTAATGCTTGTGTGCATGCTACTGGAGAGAATAGCTCAATCGGATGTCGGGAAGTGGGTTAATTTCCACTTCTAAGTTTGCATTCATTCATTCAAGAAAACATTGATATTCAAAGAGAAGCATTTAAAAGATATGAGATAACAAATAAAGCAGTTCATAAAAAAATAATTTTTAGATATTAAAAATTAAAAAATAAATATTCCCATATTTCAGAGCATCTCAAAAATCTGCACTGGCCTAATGTCCTGAAATAATTCACTGAATGGAATTTAAGTCCAGTAACAGAATGGCTCCGGCTTACTTATCGGAAATGTGTATTCTAGAAAATTCCAATTCTCCACAGTCAACTCTAAGGTAAGCAGCGTCATCAGCTATGGGATGGTTGAAGAAACCAAAGCGCACACCAGATACTAAGTTCGGTGAACGTGCTTTCGGAATGTTTTTTTTGGTCTAAATACTGGAATGTACTGCCACATGATTTAAGAATGATCACAAACTCGACCGAATTTAGAGCTGAACTTAAAACTCACCTTTTCGGAGAGTCGTACCCATAAAATAAAATAAAAATATTTCACCTTCACCTTGACTGTCCGTGACATTGTAAATAACTAATTGTGTAAAAATGTAAGCAAATTCTTATTTGTAAGCTTTTGCAAAGGTTCTCAAAAAATTCTCCTCAAAGAGTTCTAAATTCTTCAGTCTTTCAAAATAAATATTTACTATTTGGCACTAATCTTCTTATAAATGTTATATCAACATTGGTGGGGGTACCAAATATAAAATCATGCAATGTTCAGTGTTTTAAATAGAGCGTCCTCTGCGTGCAAAGCCGTAACGTCTCCAAGCATAAACTTTCTAATTAAAGTGTGTTTATCGGAAGTAACTTGCTAAGTAAGAATGTTTTCTGTATCTATTTGTAAAGAATAAAATTAGATAGAGCCTAATAATTACGGACGCTCGCGTCCCAAAAAGAATTATGACTGGACACCCAGGTGGAAAGAGAAAAGTGGGAAGACCCAGACTGAGGTGGGAATATGAGGTAAGAGGGGATGCAGCGCAGCTTTTCCAGGTAATAAACTGGAAGTCAGCCTCTGAGGACAGGAGGATTTGAAGGCGAATATTACGGGAGGGTCAAGGCTTGATATGGGCTGTAGCGCCATCGGAGAGAGAGAGAGAGAAAGAGAGAGCCAAAGAATTAATTGTACAGCGCCCTTGGGGTAGGTATTTTTCCAAAACAGCGCTCTACAAAATATCCAATTAATATTATTATTATTATGCATGTGGTTATTTGGGCACCTTTAAATAAATCGACCTAGAAAGAGGATTAAGATACCCTTATCGAAACGCCATTGTCGTCATTCATCTGATTTTGCAGCACCATTGCAGAGAATTATAATTGCGAAGAGTTTTACAAATGTTGTATATTTATTCCTTACTTTTCAAATTTTACCCATTTTCACGTGGCAAAAAAAAACCAGAAAACTTCATTGTCAAAAAAAAAAATACGAGTGTGCTTTAGATCACACGACTGAAGTAAAACTTCACTAACTTATAAAAGAAGAGATCCATATGATAGGAGATTCCATCTATATGATAGGAAGAGAGAAAGAAAATGTGCGCACGCACTGCTCTCTCTTGCTCTTACAGTGTGATACAGACAATAGGCCTGCACTGTGTGTCTTATATATACAAAACGTAACTGACTATGAGAGAAAGAGAGAAAGAAAATGTGTGCTCGCACCTCTCTCTTGCCCTACAGTAATATACGAAACGTAACTCTCTCTCTTTCCATCTTCACTAACTTATACCTCCATCTCAACTCGCCCGATCACACTTTTCGTAACTCTCTCGTCACGCATTCACCAGCTTACTCCCCAAGTCATGCGTGCGTAAAGAAGTTTTACTTCAAAAACCTAAAAAAAAACATACTAAGTTGATTCTACTGGTTTTGATACTAAGTTGGTTCTGTAATATACCTACTCTTGCATTGCAACGCAGAGCAGATGGACCTACAACACTGTGAGCTTCATTCACAATCGTACATCATTATTTCGTACATCTCGTACCTACTCTTCTGTCATGGAAAATGAGTGTAAGGTATTAAAAGTCAACCGACTTCAATTATTTGTTCGTGTAATATATAACGTAAAGTGGTTAAAAGTCAATGGATCGGGTTGAATATATTGTATCAACAATGCGAAATATGCATTTAACATTCGAAAAGATTACATTAAAAAAATTAAATTGGTTCAGTTGTACTTCATCAACAACCCCCTCGTATTACGTGACTTGGCATTACCCGACGCAATTATTTTATTCACTAGATGACGTAATTGTCACGTTTTAACAGTATTAAAGTGTACTAATAAAGCTGGCCCAAATTTACCTCTCAAAAATTGCGGTCTGATTTCATTTAGGGGTAGGTAATTGTCTTCGATCGCCGGTCAGTGGTTGGTTTTATACGAATGGGTTAACGACTGTCAGTAAAGATTTAACGGTTTGTTTTCCTCCGGGCCACACTTAAACTGCTCCCCGGCGGTAATGCCCTCAGACGGGTCTGGGAAGGGTCGGGGGCGCCCGAATGGTGGAATTAGACGGGAAGGTGATCTACAACTCTCCTTTACTACGCGGAGGTCACAAAATATGCTTTTTGAAAAGGCTTTGAAAAAAGCAATACAATGAAAATTAAGCATTCGCAAATTTTTTACCAATTTTCGTGACGGACGAAGCGCATTATTCGATTTTTAATGCCGGGTCATTATAATTTTTCCTTATTATAAAAAGTAAAAACAATATGGTGACTTCTCATGTTTTTTCAGTTACTTCAGAATAATGTTGCTTTTTCTTATAAAGTTCAGACAACCGCTCGCTTTAAGTGGAAGAGCACGCTTTAAGTGGAAGAGCACGCTTGAAAGCTTTAAGTGGAACACACAAAGCAGATTTTCTGCATCGGGATATATTTTTAATCTAACGCTTTGTTTGTACTAAATACATCGTTAGACATTTCACTCAAAGTCTCTCAAAGCAAGCAACGAACACGTATGATATATACCTACTCATAATGTACATGTTATGTTATTTTCGACGAATCTGTCATGGACATAATATAATATACGAAGTATACGTATAGGCGTAATAATACGTACTTACCCACGAATTAAAGAATTAAAATTCCGTTCATATTGTGTTGAAATATAGAGCCAAATCAATGAATAGAAGTACAATAATTTTACGAAATATTTTACCATTTCAGTCACTATATGTATATTTATTCTCAAATTGCCCATACATATCATAAAATATTTTTTTCTTGGTGACCCTGTTCAATCTATATATACCAACTACATTAGTATTCATAATACGTGGACCAATCGACTCAAGGTGCACGTAGATGACCCCCTTTGACTCCCATCGACCCGACATCAATTAGGATTGTGGCCGAAGAGTACTTCTCCGTCATTTACCGAATTAATGTTATCTTACCGTAGCAAATGTTTGAAATACTTTAAAATGGTTCGTAAGTTAATAAATATAAAGCAAAGATGATTTTTTAATGTATTTTAAAATGGCGTTCTTTTTATATACATTGCCCACAACATACTACTCGCGCTAACAGATAGGTGGGTATTACACACACAAGAATTAACTTTTCATGATTTTTTTAGAAAGGTATCGTCTCTTCAGAAAAGTGAAAACATGGAAGTATAAGAAAATAGATTATAAACCACGTAGAAAAGCCAAGAACATAATATTAAAATGTTTTATTTGTGGCCCAAGAAGAATGAATGCAAACAAAGTACCGCAACGCAAACAATTATTTTTAATTATATAAAAAAATTAAAAATATTTCTGATTGCATAATTTTACAAAAAAATTTAAACAACTTGTTTAATTGGTGTATATGCAATAAACTGGCACTTAACATTAGTAAATGTCAAATAATAAGATTTTATAAAATAAAGAAACCGATCATTTATGAATACAATCTTGACAAAATTATATTAAACTCAGTAGAAACAATAAATGATCTAGGTATTATTTTTAACTCAAAACTTACATTTATTAGCCATATAACTAATATTATTAATAGAGCAATGAAAATTTTAGGATTTATTATTAGAATAACCAAACAATTTTGTAACATTGATACTATTCGCATTTTATACATAACGCTAGTGAGAAGCATTTTAGAATATAACTCGACGATTTGGGCTCCACATTACAATATCCATATTCAAGCGATTGAAAAAGTCCAGCATAGATTCCTTAGGTATATTAATTTTAAATTAGGTATTCCAAGAGAATCCGTTGACTATAATTTGTTATTAAACTGGACTAATCTCGTAAGTTTATCAGATCGCAGAAAAATCTGTGATCTATTAATATTATATAAAATAATTCACTCGGTCTTGGATACCCCTGATTTAATAGAACTAATACGATTTCATTGCCCTGGTCGCGCTAACAATAGACTGACTCTACCGTTCTACTATGATAACACACATACATTATCACATTATTACTCACCAATCAGTCGATTACACATTTTGGGAAATGAATATGCTAACATCGGCGACATTTATTTCTTAAAATTAGCGCAATATAAATATGCACTCAAAAATTATTTTTCCATAATGTTACTTTATATACGCAATATGGACATGTTGAAATGAAATGATGATATTTCTCATTGTTCTTTTTTGTTATTTTTTGTTGTGATACACAAAATAATTGTATGTTATTTTTAGGTTTCAGTTTTTAAGTTTTTATTTTTTCCATAATGTAACTTTATATACGCAATATGGACATGTTGAAATGAAATGATGATATTTCTCATTTTTATTTCTTGTTATTTTTGTTGTGATACACAAAATAATTGTATGTTATTTTTAAGTTTAAAACTACTATTACGTAATGATATTATTTTTCTTACTTTTGTACTCTATTATATGTTTATTTATAAAAGGCAGTATAGCCGTTTATGTATTTAAAATTTAAAAAAAAAAAAAAAAAAAAATTCAACTTGTTGAATCAAAAAACTATTTCTGCCGATATCTTTCAGAATCAAGTTGAGTAAATTGTTCAATGGCGTTCAATGATATTCTCATAAATCATAATTTTTCTAGGTATCAAAAAAAATAATGAAGCAATTGTCTTTTATTTATACATGTAGATAATTTTGAAACTTAACCAATCGGATCCATAAGCTTGTTTTCACGATAATATAACATTAAAAAATAATTAAAAAATAAAATTACAATACATAATAAATATACACAAGTCATGAAAATACAACACACGTTTTGTTACCGGTGTATAATTCAATGTACATGATCAATATAATTATTCAGTGTTTAGAAATTGCAATATGTGCAAAAATCTGTCTTCTATATAACCTTTGTACGGAATCACTGTATGTGCAATAATCTGTGCGCAATATATTCGGAATAAACTGATCACTACTCCTCAACCATGAACCTAAAAAGGTTTGTATGAATGACACTGAAGCCTGGCGAGAGGAAATTGTCTGGCAGCTATCTTGTATGACAAACTTTTGAAATGATTTGTGTGTACATAATTAACAGTTTTATTTTAATTTAGCACTGTTAAAGCTAGAATAAAATTATATCAGCTTTTGATATGCTTGGGTATTTGATGAAACAGGGAAGGAGTTATGTCATCAAAAAATTTAGGCATGTTTTTACATTTTTCAAAAATCTTCTCCCTCCTCCTGCGTCTTTAAATTTTTCTCTAATATTTCGTCCAGAGCTTATTAGGTGCATGTCCTCAATTCACTAACTGATGGATGTTTCTCACCGACTTTCCTTCGGCTTTTCGAGACAATTTTGAAATATACCACCACTTGTTGCTCCATGAACAAGAGTTCCATCTTCTTAAGATCTTTCTCGCAGTAGTTTATTGGTTTCGTTAAATTTTACTTTTTGAAGAAAAACTTCTTTACGCATGCTTGACTTGGGGAGTAAGCTGGCGAATGCGTGACGAGAGCGTTACGAAAAGCGAGGCGAACGGTAGCTGAGAGGGAGATAAAAGTTAGTGAAGATAGAAAGAGAGAGAGTTACGTTAGGGGCAAGAGAGAAAGGTGCGAGCACACATTTTCTTTCTCTCGAAGCCAGTTACGTTTCGTATATCTAAGACATAATGCAGGCCTATTATCTGTATCATACTGTAGGAGCAAGAGATAGCAGTGCGCGCGCACATTTTCTTTCTCTCTTTCTATCATATAGATGGAGCTAAAGAAGTTTTACTTCAGTGGTGTGGTCTAAAGCACACTCGTTTTTATTTTTTTTTCTCCACACAGGAGACCCCAAGGAAAATATTACCCACATAGCATATGTCATCTTTGGGGATGCTGGGTGGAGGGTCTTTTTAGAAAAGGAAGGAGAGAAAGTTCTGGGAAGGATAGAAGTATGAGGGGTGGGTAGGAATCTGGGGGGCAGTATGTCCAAGACTGTCCAGGATTTCCGGACATATGAATCCATCACTCCCACTGCGGTAAGGTTATATTCCTAAAGATTCCTGCTGAAGTTATTGAAATGTCTCCCTCAACCAGTCTCTCCCGATCCGGCTTACTCAATGAAACGAAAAATAGCGACACTAAAAAAAAACAAACACATACACCTATAGGATGGAGAGAATGAAATAATATAATCGGTTTCTTCTCTGTGCGGTGCTTCGTAGCTAATCGGTCTCCTCTTTGTGCGGTGCTTCGTAACCTCCCCTTTCTTGATTACTTTAGTTTTCTAAAGGTTTCACTTCTACCGCGCGTGAATTACACACTCCGATTTTTGTTTTAGTGTGATTCTCTAATTCTTTTGTTGTTGATTTTAATGAATAATGATTCTCTCATTCATCACCTTTATGTTCCACGAATATTGGAATTATAATATAGCACAGCTTCGTTCGCTATCAGAAGTACAATAATAGGCCACTTGCATGGACTTCATAACGACTTGGAAAAAATCGTGTGGATAGAGTTTTTTACTAAGAATACGAAAATGTAAAAATTTTTAGAAATGTACAGTTTTTTTTATTTTTAAATAAATAAATCCATTATTTGAGCTCGTGACGTCACTACATGAAAATGTCCCGTCGCCGAAAATGTTCCTATTAATTTTATAAAATTCCACACTGATTTATTTTTTTATATGGCATCACTTTGATTTCAGGTGAATTTTTGAATTCGTTCACTAGATTTATTGTTTGTTCTCTGCGAACTTATCATTTGGTTTGATTTTTTGACAGATATTCTGAAGAGAACCCCGTACAATTAATGGGTACGGGGTTCTCTTCAGAACGTGAAGATGATGTCGGTACATGTTTTAGAGGTATAATGATTATGGTGCTGATTTTAACAAAATAAAATTTTATAATATTCTTATTATTATTACAATTTACAAGTTCAAGTATATTACATTGAATTTAGTAATATACGCGCTGTACATTATAATGATTTATTATCAATAAGATGGATCAAGGAAAAAAATATTTATGAGATGTAATATTTTTGGTATGCCTCGTTATTCTCCTGTGCCATTCGTGTGGAAAACGTTCTTTTTTTTAATGATTTTCGGCTATGTAATTATCGTTTTTTCACACCTATAAAATGATGTCCCGTCTTTCCGGTTTATAAAATAATGGTCTGATTTTTCGGTTTGAAATTTTCAAAAAATCCCCAGGGTTTCAAAAATACGATTAAAAAAAAATACAGAATGTCTTAGAATATTTGCCTAAACCGGAAAAAATTTTAAAAAATGTGATGCAAGTGGCCTATTGTAGAACTCTGTCACGTTAAAAGGAACCAATTTTCCTTTGAAATTATTTCGTCTTTCCCACTCATATCTACATTATTTCAATTTTATTATCCCTTTTCACGTTCTGCGTCCGCCCACACAACGGTAGTAATTTTCATACCTTACGTGTATGCTAAATTTACAAATAGGTAGATAGACATTATTTCGTTTTCATGTGATGATTTATTTAAAGCCGTGTAACCTTTCAGTTTCTTCTGAAGATTTAAAAAGTTTTATATTTTATTTTAGAAGTCTACTATCTGTAGCAATGGTACGCCCACATTTTATCAAAATTACGAACCATTTTACATGACGGACCACCAAATCTGTAAGCATGTAATTGAATTTTTACATGCTTCTTTTGAATCTATTATAGTACGTCACAAGTCACAAGTACACGAAAAACTTACTAGACAGCTAGACTTAAATTATAAATTTAATTAAATTATACCAGACAACATAATAAATTGTACACAAATACTGTCAAGACTGAAAGTGGCAAGAGAAGCATTGGCCACGAAGGCGTACACAAATATGTATAATCTCCTCCCAGATAACCTAAAAATGGAGAATAATATAAATACCTAAAAAAAAACTATTTAAACTTAAATTGTTATAATAAAAATTAAAAATATTACTACTATACTATACATTACTTTATATATAAACTAGCAGATCCGGCCACACGTTGCTGTGGCTAACGAAACACAACGCCATTACCCAACCTTTATAAAATCCACACCACCCGCTTGCCAGCTGCCCGCTGCCCGCTGCCCGCTGCCTGAATTGAATATTTGAATTTCTCGGCTTTTCTCTACTATAATAAGCACGTAAAACTTTCCCCTTGAATCACTCTATCTATTGGTGAAAACCGCATGAAAATCTGTTTCGTAGTTTAAAAGATCTATGCGCACATACATTTTGAGCGACTTCGTTTTATACTACGTAATAATAATGCAATTCGAGCGATCGCCACTAATTAAACAATGCTTGCAATGCAACACTGGATAATTTAAAAGGGAAAATCAAATACCTACTTACTCTAGGACATCTATTTTCCAATTACTTCCGTAGAACGAATTTCAAAAGTGAATATAGTACGGCCCGCCAGCCGTTTTAAATCGCACAAAAATATGTTTTCTTTGAATTTCTCGGCTTTTCTCTAATATAATTTGCATGTTTTATACATATAAACATTCCTCTTCAATCACTCTATCTATTGGTGAAAACCGTATGAAAATCCGTTGCGTAGTTTAAAAGATTAACGCGCACATACATTTTGAGCGACTTCATTTTATACTATGTAATGATGATGATAATGATACTATACTATGTATTTAAGTTAAGAAAGCGAAATATTATATTTCTTTTAACTTAATAAAAAATAAAAAACTAAATAAAAAAGTGCATGTGCCTAAAAAAAAGTAGGGAAAACCCTGGGAAAATTTGGGTACTTGGGAGGGACGGGAAAGGGGTGCTACGGACGACGGAGACGCGTGACCCTCCCAAACAACGTTCAGTTATCTATGCTGCGCTATTATGAAGTGGCGAAGGTTGGTAAAAAAGCTTGCAAATTAAAAACACTATGTTCTATGCGAGACATCGCATAGAACAAATAACGCCCTTTTTCGGGTCTTTTACATATTAATAGTAAGAAATACGAGTATACAGTATTTATTGTACATAACGGTACCTACTGCCTCAGTTACAATATTTTATATTTGTTTAAAGATGAATTCATATGTGTTATATGACATATGTCATCGTTCTGGTATCTTCTGTCTTTTGTTTTCAAATAAAATGCGTAAAAAGGAAGAGGATGAAAGTCGAAGACGACAGTACGAACTTCCTTGTAGATAAATAAGAAAATAAACCTACAAATTGACAAATAATGGTGTTATTAATTTTAAATTCTCCCAAATTCTAATAAAAGCTTTACTAATTTTTCGAAGCAAACTTCTTCTAAAAGGTTGTTACTTTGTGATGTCATTATTTATTTATTAAAAGAACATAACTTAGTTTACATCACTTTATTTTTTTAAATATTTTATACTATCAACATGTTTCCTGAACCATGTTCACTTCTTCAGGAATAGTATACTTTTATTCCTGAAGAAGTGAACATGGTTCACGAAACATGTTGATAGTATAAGATAAAAAAATAAATAAAGTGATGTAAACTAAGTTATTTTCTTTTAATATAGCTTTACTACCTTCTTCCCGGATTTATCTATGTTAAGGGCATTAAACTTTTTTAATGTTATTACGTTACTTACATTTTTAAAAAATCCCAACGGATTGTTGCAAAAGCGGTTTTAGTGAATTTGAACGAAGGTAAATTTTGTAGGTAGGTATATGTATAAAGAACGTCTTAGGTCTCAGACGAGAAATCGTAAGTTTTAATAATTAAACTTTGAATAGTTTGGTAAGGACTAGGTCAAATAAAGGCGAAAATTACTGTCAAGCCAAAAAAATGCTGGATGCTATAAAGAAATACTTTTAAAAAAAATAACGACGAAAAATAAATGACGATTCTTACAAGGAACTCCTGAGGAACATTAGTATAAACATAAATATACAGATTACTACCTAGATTGTGTAGGTGTAGGTTCATTCAATCAACAAGTGAGGTTGCTTACAAATTTCACGTTTAGAGTTGAAAAGGAGAATTTGATGAGGTAAAATTTATACCTAATATAATATAACCATTCTCGGTAACCAGAAACCTACTCGTGAAATCCTAAGGCGATCGTGGTCGGGGAATAATGAAGACTAAACCTTTCTATTTTAGGCAGAAATTGAAAGGGCTGAGTGGATTGCTAGCTGTTCTTTGTCAGTTGATAAATGATATTTTAGGTTTCTGTACGATACAACAGAGGAAATCGTCAAATAAATACCAAATCAAAATCCAGGTCCAACACGAATCTTAATACACATATAGAGTGGGCAATAAACATTTGCACTTTTGGAATAACCATGAAAAAAATACTGATTTATAATTATTATAAATTGATTTATAATTTATCTTATCATTATTTATAAATAATTATTAATAAGATCAAAAATATGCTGGATAATCATTTCGTAAAAATATTTTGTCAAAATGGCCGCCATCTCGCCGCTGGCATTCCTCAAATCTGGCCCTTAGATTTTCTAAAACTTTTCGACACAAATCTCGGGGTATGTTGACGATTTCACGATAAATGTTCTCCTTTAATTGGAGTACAGTCGGTGGTTTATTTACGCAGGCACGACTTGTAAGATAAAAAATATATATATACAAACATATCCCATAAAAAAAACAGCTGGGGTTAGATCCGGGCTGAGGGGAGGTCATGGAGTATCTCCTCTGCGCGAAATCAATTTGTTAGGGAAAATTTCTTTAACTATGAGTATACTCTCATAGAAAGCATGACAGGTTGTACCGTCTTGCTGCATCCAAGTCCATTATTGTAACTAACGAACTGCTGCAACCATGGTTGAAAAAATTATATCGCCAACATATTTGGATCCTTCATACCTCATGCTCCATGACCGCCCTGTTTGTTTTCGATTGAGGGTCGAGCCGGTTTTTTCGAAATTTTTCAACCATGATTTAATTAAATTAACACTTAATAGGCGCTGGTTAATACACTGTAATTGGTGATGCGAACGAGATAGGCGGCGTGCATCATTATTTTGTGAAAGAGAATAGAATAATTATTGAACAGAATATAACAAAATTGTGATTTTGTTAAAATTTTTTACCCAGAAATCGCGTTGCTCTCCCGTAAAATGATCAATTGTGAATAAATTTCCAAGATGCGATGAGCCGCGTAAAAGTGGACCTGCTCTCCTCCCCCGTTCGGAATCACCGCTATCACATCTACAAATGTGCAAATGTTTATGGCCCACCCTATCTATATAATACATAATTTTGTATTATATTATATTTACTTCTTGAATATTCGAAAATTCACTTCGTGACGTCATTTTAATTAAATGAAAACAAAACAGTTTGTGTATACCACTTATTTAATCAAAATTATCCAGACCTTTCGAAACCAATGGTTCCTTCGTCGGGAAATAATTAAAATTATCAAACATGACAAAAGACAAACAAGTGTAGACAAAACATGTTGCCAGTTTTGATTAATTAAGTAGTGTACTCAGTACGATTTTTTAAAATTTAATTATCACACAAAAAATATTATTATTAGGACGGCATTAAACAGAATTAATTACACAAGGGCTGTTTGTTTAAAAAAAAGATAAATCGCATGCTTTATTTAAATATTAACTCTCAGTTAAAGTAGCAAGGATGTTAAATAGGACCAAGCGCTCTCTAAGTATATGTAGCCTCCCCGTTCTTGTCTACTATATATTTCGTGATTTGACGGGTCTGCGTATGACAGTACTAAATAATTTTTCACTTGCATATAATGCAATATTCGGATGATGAATGATCGTAATCAATACGATCTTCGCGGCAACTATACAACTCTTTTTTATCGATCGTCATCGTGTTAATATATCCGTTAGCTTTTCATTTCAATAGAACGAGTGAACAATAGGATTAAACAAATTTTATTATAAACTGTAAATCCATGTATACACTATTCTTTCATACGTGAGATTCAGGGCCGTAGCTAGGGGGGGGGGGGGGGCATTAGGGGGCAATGCCCTACCTTAAGAAATACCATCGACTATGATAATATACTAGTAAACTGTTTGTTCATTGTTTGACATGATTGAAAAAAAAACTACCTATTAGTGCAGCGTAGCGACCTCTAACTAAACAGCTTCGAATTAACCAAAGAATCATATTATATCAATTCTTTATTCTGCCCATAGATGGAATTGAAGTAAGTGGTGAGAGACTATTATAGGTGCGCGTATTGCAATCACTGCTTAGGGGGAATTCCCAAACAGTTTGGGGATGTTATTCAATGGTTGAGACATAAATAAACCTATCCCTAGATCGATATCTTCGGGCCTCCTCTAACTAAACAGCTTCGAATTAACCAAAGAATCATATTATATCAATTCTTTATTCTGCCCATAGATGGAATTGAAGTAAGTGGTGAGAGACTATTATAGGTGCGCGTATTGCAATCACTGCTTAGGGGGAATTCCCAAACAGTTTGGGGATGTTATTCAATGGTTGAGACATAAATAAACCTATCCCTAGATCGATATCTTCGGGCCTCCTCCATACAAAACGGTTTGTCATCAGATAAAGCACTTGCATACTGCTCGCTAACAACGTATGCAGGGACAATAGAGGTCTAGTTTTAGTTAATTATAATTGTAGGGTCATTCTATAAAAAAAATAAGAGTCCTTGTTAAATAGTAACCTTCTGTTACTTACACCGGGTGGGTAAGTGGTGGATAACCTCCAATTCACTTCGAATAAGAGAACGTTTTCCTTCAAAATGTGTCAGCAGATGAATCCACAACTGGAAATTTACATTCTGATCACAAAACTGGTTTTAAATTAAGGGTGAATCTGCTTGCGTGTCCACAGATTTAATTACTATTACTATCATATAATGCGTAGTACGGTTTTCCTACGAATTACGAATTTTGTGGAATGGTTTGAAATAAAAATTTTAACTCCACTCGAAATATTAGAATGTTTTTCTTCAAAATGTGTCAGCAGATTAATCCGCTACTGGAATTTTGACAGATCATTCGGAGCATGAAACTGGTTTTAACCCAGGTTTAATGATCCCACGGACCTCTCTCTCAATCATTCTCACTGAATATTAGTCAAATCCAAGCGCAAAACAAAATTCGACCCGGACGGTGTCGCTGCAGTTATCAAGATGACATTATTATACATTCGTTTGAAGAAAGGGGATTCCCCAGGTTTGTCACAGAATAAGTAATGAAAAATTCCGTGCCCATGACAAAAATATGAAAGAAATGATTAAAATTTTAACAAGATATTATTATTATTTTTTGTGAAATTTTGCCGCCTGGAGCACTCCCCCCCCCCCCTCCGCCCGACCCAGATCAGATCATTTTACTTGCGCCCTACCTGTAGTTACCGCTGCCCTATCTTAAATTCAACTTTCAACTCTAGCTACGGCCCTGGTGAGATTGTAGATTTGGTCGTGACATAAATAATATACATAAAGATAAATGTGTTACGCTTTCAATTGGACGATCAGGTTTTAGGTGATGGAATTTTCTATTATTTTTGGGGTTGAAATAAATGTGAACGGGCATTGCGCACGTATAGGTGTATTACACATTAAAACACACATGCGACCACCACGGAAAATGTAAGCTACAACTAATTAATATCATCGTCCTCGATTTCTTCTACTATTAATTTACTTTTCAAACTTTCCTTTCTTTCGACATTCGCTCTACATACTAAAACCATTTAAGCAATTTAGATTTTAGAAGAAACGGAAAATGTTCATATTTCAATTTAAATAGCCCACCACCACAAAGATTTGTTTAATTTTACGAACAACATGAAAATTGTAATATTATATTTTCTTTCCGATTTATACAGGTCCAAAAATCCACTAAATCGGCGAATTTGCTTATCCGAGATATGATATAAATCTAAATTGAGGCATTTGAATATTGTATATGTACGAAAAAAATTAAATCAACAACAGTTTTCACAGATGTCGAAGACCCATAACGGATTTGGTTGGTAAAATCTAATAAACTTATAAAAGAGTTTAAAAAATACAGCTGGACTCGATAAAGTTCATGATATTTTTATTAAATAATGTTTTTTTTTATATTTCTATTTTTGAAAATGATAATTCGTGGTGGAATTCCATTATGATAGATATATAATAATAAAGCAAATGTATAACTTTATTCCACATAATGTTATTGACCGTAACCGGTTTCAGCTCGTTAGAGCCATCGCCTTTCTGTTGGTATATTATATTTTAGTTTTAAAGTTCTTGTTTTGTCCTGTGTTACAATAGCCCCGCTATTGTCTATTATTATTATTGTCCCGTGTGTGCTATAACAGCACTATCTTTGTTAATTTTGTTCTTCTGTCATTGTTTTGTAAATACTGTATATTCTTTAGTTAATTTTGTTCTTCTGTCATTATTTTGTAAATACTGTTTATTCTTTTATTATTTTCTTAATATTATAAGGAGCACTGTAGAATTATTTTAAATTTTATTATAGTTAAGCGCACTTGAAGTGAAATATCACAAAACTGCGCTATATAAATAAAATGTTATTATTATTATTCATACTGGTCATATTTTTTGGAAACTGGAAATGTTTTTAGTATTTTTTCATGAGGAAAAAACGTTTCACCATTTTATTGTTTCACGTGATGCAATATCAGATTTTGTAGATATTCATATTTTTACCAGTGGGTTCACCTTTGGTCCATTGTGTTCTGGTTTTCCCTTTAACATTATTCTCCTACTGATCACTGTATCGGTTGCAAGTTTAGTGTAAGTGCAAACTAAAAAGAAAGATTCGATACTAATTCGGGGCCAAAATAATAATAATGAAGTCGTTTCACCAGGAAGAATGGTGAAGTTACTATCTTTTAAATTTTATTTTTTATTTTTCTTTATTCATTGCATATTATGATGGTTTCATTATTTGTGGATTTTTCTACCACCATGCAGCTGATGCCCGTGGTATGGTGGTCGATTGTAAGTTTAATGAACATTGTAAAGTAAAATGATTGTATCCACAGTGAAAACTATTATAGTTTACGGTGTAAAAAACCAAAGTAATAGCTTCACTTAAAAAAAAATCGAGTGCAGTTTTCACGCGGTAGAAGTGAAATTTTACCAAAACAATCTCAAACTACCAAGGAGCCTTGAAAAGTGAGGTCATAATCAAAGCCCAGTGAGCAGGCCAATGAGCGCAGAGCTCGCGTCGTTTTGTTTTATATCATTAACTCCACACAGAAAAATATTTACCTCAAAGTCTATGTCATCTTTGGAGAAGCCATATGGGGAGGGGGGGATTGAGGAAAGGTAGGAGTGAATCTGGGAGTTAAAGAGATCTACGTTGCAGAAAGAAGGAAACACAGATGCCGGCCATAAGGGCCGTTCCACATAGGACCGATTGAATAAAAGAACAAATTTTAACCATATACGAATGTTGGGAACGCGTTCGGCGTGTTTCCCGACTGTGAAATGGGGATTATCGACGATAAGAGTCTCGAAAATCACTCGGCGCAATCGAAAAATTGTCGAAGACACCCGTCGAATACAATCGCGTGGCATTTGGCCTTGACGACCTCCGTAGTCCAGTGGCTAAGACTCTTGACTCACATTCCGGAGGTCGCGGGTTCGAACCCGGCATGCGCAAATAAATTTTATTTGATTAATTTGTGTTATTTCACAATTAATTCATTTAAAATAATATATAGTACATTTGCGGCATGTTCCAGAGTGGAAGATACTATTAGTATCGCCCTGGTGTAAGACCACCATTCAGAATTGAAAAGTTGCTTGAAAATGGCTTTAACCGTGTTTAGTGACCAGATCTGAATAGCCAGGTACTTCCCAACCTTCCTCTTCCCCACCTCCTTCCCCTCCCCACTACCTTCAGCCTCACAACATACCCCAATTGGGGATGCCATAGTCTCACTGGCTCCAGACGGGAGCAGTTGAGATTCTTGTGCGGTATTCACTGTAAAAAAAAAAAAAAAAAAAAAAAAAAAAAAGTGCAGCCCGTTCTTAGCCCTTCGAGCAATCAAACAGTTAACGTTAGATGAAGGCGCTCGCTTCCCTCTGGCAAGGGATATTATCAATCGCGACATTTATTTAGACGACATCGCTAGCTCTGCTTTAAATGAGCAAGACGCTATCCGCGCGGATGGAGAGTCGTTTGAGCTCTTCCAGTCAGGAGGATTCCAACTCGCTAAGTGGGCATCGAATTCCAGCCACTACTTTCCACAAATGTTTTAACGGCCAGATGGGTTCCTCTACCGGTTCTCAGGTCAACACTCTACTATTTTTTGATAAACCAAGTTGCTTTTCAGTGATTCTGAAAGCCCCGACTGTTCCTACACGGCACCACTCTACATTCCAAAAACTTTTAAGTTTTATCCGAGGCAGTTTATTCTTGAAGCTAGTGAAGAGTCGGAGAGACTACGTATATATAGGAACATACATTAGAAGAATCGTTCGTACCAACGGATCAGTCAACTCAGAAACGGAAAGGGTTACATGAATTATTCGTACAATAGTCGTGTAGATCTTGATGTGCGCTAAACGTAAACTGAGCAGAAACATATTTGATAAGTTGTCGAGTGAAAAATTGTGCTGGGTGATTACTTACAAAGATTTGTAAACTTGCCTGATTCAGATAGGTAAAATGAATTATATTTCACTACCTCGTATTTAATATCATTGTACTCGTAAGATTTCCCAAAAACGAAATAAATAAGTCATTTAGGGACGTATTTATTTTGTTTTGTGATTTTTGTGACTTTTTATAAGTGAAACTTTCATAGCTTCGTTGTGATTTGGAATTGATAAACAGATATGACGCATAACAGCACCTGCGAAGCATCAAACTCCTATCAAGTTACTATTAGTTGAGATATAAAACGGAAATGACGCTAGATCTGAGCTCATTGGCCGCTTTGATTATGACCTCACTTTACAAGGTTCCTTGGTTCTTCATTGGTTGAGTTTGGTAAAGTTTCGCTTCTACCGCGTGTTAAATGCACTCAAATTTTGTTTATTTTCCTCATAAATTATGCCCAGTGAAGAACGAAAGACGGCTTCACGAAAAAAATATTGGATATAACTTGTAGAGATCATAAAAATTACCCTTCTCATTTTTAAATTATTTTAGAGCAGTTGGTGAAAGTTGTTCCCTCTTGTGTATTTTATTTAGTTTAAATATAATTTATTAGGTATTACTAGCGAGTATGTCAAGTGTTGCAATGTCACCAAAAGAAGAAAGAGTTTTTTAGTTCGGTTATTTAAATTCTTTGGAAACACATTTTTTCCGTCAGGTGTTTTAATTCTGTTCACTGAAAAGCTTTTTGACAACATTTTTGTTTGTTTTTCTGTCTAGTGCGTACACCAATAAATCAGAAGCGTTAGCAGGCCACATATTATATGTAGATGCCCGTGTGAGAATCATTTTTCAAATTTACTCACTGCTATCCCCTACCGCTACGATGTGTCCTTTTCAATCCCTCCCTTTGCCTCACCCTCGTTCCCCATTCCATCGTCAACTCTTCCCTGCGTGTTCTTTCCTATACTTCTCGGATCCTGAGGCCGTTCACCTCATTCGTCCTTTACCCCTCTCCGGCGTTTCCCTTTCCCATCCCACCATCCCCTTCCGCCGTCCCCTCCTTCCCTCTTCCTAGATTACTGTTTTGGTGCGTGTGGTTAGAAAACAGAAGCGTCCGAATTCCCACAATTTCCTCTTATGATTATTTTCACATTTCATTCCTCACTCTAAGCATCCCGGTGTTAAGATATATAACGAAAGAATATTATTTTTGGTTTCCCCAATATTTTTGCCTAATACTTAACTAATCGTTTAAAATTTTTTATAAGTGTACTCCCATTTTGGTCGTTTTCGCACAATATTTGGTGATATTATTACAAATTACTCATGAAATCAACTAACATTAAATGGAGAGACTGCGATCTTATATTGATTTGTAAATTGGTAGGTACTTAGCAAAGATTCTATATGCGAAAAAAAGGTAAGCTTTTTATTATTTTCCCCTTACTTTTTCCAATAACCGGTTTTCTTATGAAAGAAGCCTATTCTTCAATCCACACCTAGAGCCTCCTTTAATCTCCCCGAGTCAATATAATATCAGTATAACGCTGGTAAAAAATATATTTCTTTATGAAGGAAGTTAACAGTTGTTAGAAATTGTTGTCAGAACAAGCTTTTCAAGCACGAAAAATCTGGACTAATGCTCGTTATTCAAACTCTGAATTTGTCGAGAAAACTAATTTTGTGTAAGGTACATATTAAGATTATTTGTAGAGTGGAGAGCGTAAAATAGTAGTATTCGAGCAGAATTCTCAGATCAGGAGAATTTGGCGGATGTTAGATAAAGTTTGTTATACCAATATTTTTGTGACGATTTTTGAATAAAAATACGTACCTACTCTTGATTCATCTTAAAAAAAACTTTAATATGTTTTACGTGATACGCAAGATCTATACGATATACGATATATTAACGCTTTTTGACGATGAAAAATGTGTACAAAAAAACTCGTGAATTTTAACATGCGCCTGATTGAACTCTGACTGTATTTCACATTGCTTTCAACATATTGAATTTTACCATATGGCAGATTGAACTCTGACTCTATTTCACGTGTGCTTTCACTTTATTGAATTTTGCCTGCAGTGCTAAAATTTTTAACGGTTCCATTATTCATAAAAAAAATGGGTAAAGGTAAAATATTTGATTTCATGAAATGACTAAAACAAACTTACTCGAAAATTCTGAAACCTCGCAAAATTGATATTAAATAATACGCATCGGATCAAACATATTTTTGCGCACTTTGAATAATTATTTTCGTTTTAAATCCACAGGATATATTATGGCAGGTGAATAAATTTGATGAACCACTCAACAGTGTTATGATTTTTTACCGCTAAATTGTATTGCCTTTCGAAAGCAATGGTGCAGTACAAGATATTTCGAACAATTATAATTGGTAATTATTATTTCTTGGCTACGGACTTACTCCCATTGCACTAAGTTACACTGCTTTCTCGACTCAGTGAGCATTGCTCCGATAAACGGAATAACGCCATCATAAATTAACTGTGATCATTCGTTCAAAATTCGCCCAACTAACTTCTAAGAATCCCCCTACATCTTCACGTATTTTCTTTATATATTTATTGAAATACCGTCAGAATTACAATCCTAATTAATGTTCCAAAGTACGCAATTCGCCTTTAAAAGTCTATGAAAAAGGCTTGCCGTTTGAACGTAGACTTATTACGAGTTTTTCAGCATATTATCTACAAGCTATTACAGGCTTCTTTAGTTTGCCATTTTTTTCTTTTCCCTTCTTAAAACATTACTAATCATCATTACACAGTATAAAATGAAGTCGCTCAAAATGTATGTGCGCGTTAATCTTTTAAACTACGCAACGGATTTTCATACGGTTTTCTGCAATAGTTAAAGTGATTGAAAAGGAATGTTTATATGTATAATACATGTAAATTATATTAGAGAAAAGCCGAGAAATTCAAAGAAAACATATTTTTGTGCGATTTAAAACGGCTGGCGGGCCGTACTTTCGAAATTCGTTCTACGGAAGAAATTGGAAAATAGATGTCCTAGAGTAAGTAGATATTTGATTTTTCCTTTCAAATATCCAGTGTTGCATTGCAAGCATTGTATAGTGGCGATTGGTGGCGAGTTAATTAGTTTATATGTATATATAATACGTGCTTATTACAGTAGAGAAATGCCGATAAATTCAAATATTCAATTCAGGCAGCGGGCAGTGGGCAGCTGGCAAGCGGGTGGTATGGATTTTATAAATATTGGGTAATGGCGTTGTGTTTCGTTAGCCACAGCAACGTGTGGCCGGGTTTGCTAGTTAATATATATTTTAAAACAAAGTGTAAAAATATGCATCCCGCTAAAACTCAGAAACGAGTCCTGGTACGATCAAAGGAATTATAAAGTGTAATAGCCCTCTATCCCCCATCTTTGAAGAAGGTTTCCGTTTTTGCCTAAATGGCGTGCTTTTGAAAATATAAAGGTTGGAAGTTTCGCACTCCAGAAATTTCTAGAACAGTCCAGAACATTCGAGAGTATTCGAGAGCACTCCACAACATTCCATAACATCCCGGAACATTTTGGAATGGTGTGGAATGTCCCGGAATAGTGAATCGGGAATATCATCGTCGAACATTCCAGAACACTGTCGAATGTTGTGGAATGGAACATCGTGGACCATTCGAAGCCTATTTTTGTTGGTGGGCTACACATACACTTTGGTACGGGTATATAATGTAAGATCCTATGTGGGTTCGAACGTCAATTCAATCTCATATCAACTCCCTGAGCAAAGCCGGGTATCCCAACTAGCATATTAATATTTTAGTTTCGCCGCCTTAAAGCAGTGGATATAAATTTTATTACGTCACATTAAAATTCGTATCTTTTAAAATAACAATAGCAAGTATTTTGTTTAGGTTAGTTAATAAATGCAATCATTTAAAGAAACATCTTAACGTAACTTTATTATTATTCGGATTCGGAGCTGTGTAAGAAGTAAGAAGCATTTGACAGGTTAACTAGATTAAGGAAACCGAAGTGGATTACGCTTACTATCCTAATTAGGCAATATAATTTGAGCAAATTGGATCCTTTAGAGATTAGTTCCCTATACATACTAAAGTTTCCAAGGCGCCACTAGTCTCCTTTGGCAGTGGTTAGTGGTGCACGGGAAACTTAAATTACTTGCAAGCATTATAAATTAAAACGGTATGTTGCGTAATAGTTACAGTGCGTACATAAATTTACGCATGTACTTTTGGATAAAGTGGAATCAAAACTTCCGAAAAAAGGGGATAAAATGAGACTTTTTAAGTAAAGTTCTTAAATGATAGGGTAAACTTAAACACATCATTTCTGTTAGAAATATTAATTTTACTGAAAAGGGTCATGTCGTCATTGGTGTACTTAAATGATTAAACAAAAGATTGGGAAATGGCATTAATATTAGAGGTGCGGGGAGATCTTAAAAAAAAATCATTAATATTTAGTTTTTATTAGAACAACTCTCTTTTTATAACTTGCGAAGCTTATTCCCACCAATGTAATATATTGAATAAAAATATAGCACACTTGAAAGAGAACAAGACAAAGTAAAATAAAAAAGATAATGATCGCAACTGGGACACGAACCCGGAACCTCTCGACTTGCCGGGACAAACGCCTTATCAATTCGGCTACTGAGACCTCTATCTTTCATATTTTCTAGTTTAGATCTCACTTCTATGAATTATTAGTTCATTGCAGGTATAGTACTTCAGAATAGATACGAGTTTAACTCCACCACGATGGGTACACTTCCATTGCATTACATATTAAACTTCACTCATTCCCCGAGCGAGTGAACACCGCTCTACTGTAGAAAGAGAGGTTACAGCGAAGTTCTCGGCGACAGAAGTACACCAAGTCGTAAGATATTCACAAGCATTTGCTCATTATTTTATTTTATTTTTATTTATTAGAGATAATATATTACAAAATTATTACATAAAATTTATAATACATTACTCCCAATGAGTTTAATAAAACTCATTTCGGGAAGGACAATATTATACATCTAAAGGAAAATTATTTTTACATAAGAACACGGAAATCAATGAACAATACATAGATTTTTAAATGGACTAGACACACATTATGGGAGAACGTTTTAAAAAAATTAGTTAATAATAACGAAAAAATAAATAAATTAGTCAATAGACTAACTACCCAGTTATACTCGAGAGTAATTCTCAGGCGACAGCAATACCGACAGTGCGGACAGTATCATGTTTAGTAAGAGAGGTCATGGATTTTGTAAAAAACAGTATTATACAAACATATTCGCGTATAAAACAATAAAAAGTGCATAGGAGTGTGATGGAACCTCACGGCAAAAAATTGCACCCCGATTTTTTTTGTGTCATTGAGCATTGAGCACTGCTTCGCTAAACGGAATGAAGAATCTACCAGCTGAAATACTTGCAGTGAAGAGCGCCATGTCGAGTTACACAGCATGTTATTCGGGGCGCTATATTGAAAAATATCGATTCATTTTTCCACGAAAAGACTTTCTCCTCTTCAGAAATAGTCGCATGACAGCCTATATTAGTACTAAAGCCTAGCAAGATATGAGATTTACCTACCAACAGGAGTGCCAGGAACGAAACTTGTACACGAAGCGACGCGACGTCTAGAAACTTGTTGTATAAAAATGTTATCTTCCTACGATACATGATTGTCATTAACTTTTACTTGATGCCTTGTAAAATGCTAATTTTACTTCCAGAATAGCTGTATGTAGGAGATTCAACTTCTCACGAATGGTGGGCTCTGATATCTTGGAATTTGGACAAATTTTATCGAGCATTTATGTATCATCTCTTTGGCTAAAAACATAATATAGGTATATTTTGATTACTTAGCAGCGGTGCCTGAGTCCATGGGGTTAGGGATGTCGAAAGTGAAAAAAAATATCGATATATCGATGTATCGATGTTTATTAAAATATCAATATCGACGTCGATATATCGAGAAAAAAATATCGATATATCGATATATCGGTCAAATTTTCAAGAGATTTTGCGTTTTTAAAATAATAGTGTATTCAGCTCAATATTATCTATAGTAATTTTTGTACACAATTTGCATTTTTTAATGTACAAAAATCTCAATAAAAATGAAGGTATTTTTCTCACTATTCATTTTTACTACGTAATAATTACAAAAATATCAAAAACTAAAAACTGTCTTCTAACTTATATGTCAACTGAGACACATACAAAGTTTGAATGCGTCTCAGTAACATTCTATTGGCGTAATAATCTGTCAAAAAGGACTTCGTGTTTGGAACAAGGTATAGTCAATAATCATAGACAATTGGGAACCAACACATAGGAGTGGCTTAGAAAAAAATGGCGAAAAATAGCATACATTTCTATGTATGTACCTACACACATGAGATAGTATTGGTGATCACAAATACTAATGCAAAGACAATAGATTTGTAAGCTATTAATAGTGAAAATTTCAACCGCCAGATGTCATGACCCAATACAGTTACTTTTTTTCCGTTCGTTCCTATACGGGTTTGGATTCTAGTGACTTTAAATACATAAATTTAAAAAATATCGTTTTTGATACAATTTTCGATATTGGATATTTTTTATTTTTTTTTATTTATTTTTTTATTTTTATTTTATTTACATATGCATATATATTACAATACATTACAATGTGATCATTTGTCTGTCCAACTGGGCAGAATACCCGTTTCAGGACAGCCAAATTGTATATTTAGTTCATAATATTCTTAACAAAGGAATAGTTTCGTTCAAGATATCACGGGAATTTGCTTCTGTCAAGACAACTTTTGAGAACACTAAGAATTGTATATAATTAAGGGATGGTTTCTTTATGTCTTTAAAAGAATCGCAAAGATGTGGTTTTTTTCAAGGTCAATTTGGAGAACGTAAATAAATGCATTCAGAGTGAATGCATTTATTAGTGTTCTATGAGTGTTTTCTTTAGTGAGATCACAAGTAGGAGATTCTTTCCAGGCCATTTTAGAGAACATTTACAATTGCATAATCAGAATTTACACATTTATAAACCAATATTTGACATATGAATTCACAATGTATTTATAACTATTTAATTTTAACAAAGTACTATAATTTTTAGAATTTACACAATTATAATCCAAATCTATGACAAATGATTTTTCAAGCTCGTTTTGGAGAACGTTAATTTATTTAGTTGTAAATAATAAATAATAAAGGCAGTACCTCCATCTTTAACATGAAAAAACAAATAGATTAGATAAAGTTACGATGTGAATAAAAAGTATATAAATTAAATAAAAAAAATAGGCAACGAAAATTTTGTACAGTGAGATATATAATATCAATATGTTACGATTACAAAAATAGGTACATAATATAAAAATCCAACCAACAAATTTAAAAGTGATCCACGGTTTGCAAAATTGCAACATTATATCGATATATCGGATCAAAATATATCGGCTAAAAATATCGATATATTGAATTCAAAATATCGATATATCGATACTTATTCAACAAGCCTACATGGGGTGAGGTTTGTCCGGGTCATAGCAAAATGCGTCAGCCCACTGGGTCCGGGTAAATGCGTCTGCCCACTGTGTGGCAGGCCAAACTGGAGAGACTGATTGAGGGAGACCTTTTAATTTTCATCAGAACATCGTCTTGCGCTCTTCATACGTCCGTTACTCCTGTTCACACCAACTATGTGGCAGGCCGGAATTGGAGAGACTGATTGAGGGAGACCTTTTAATTTCAGACCCTCAGATTCCCACGAATCCTTCATACCTTTTTCCTTTCTAGAACTTCCGTTTCTGAAAATCACCTCCACACAGTATCCCCAAAGATGATATATATACCCCAATGGGAATTATTTTCCTTGGGGCCTTCTGATTGGAGCTAATGCGAAAACAAAACTTAATTCATCGGAAAAATATGATCCCATTTGAAAGGAATATAATCTACACATATAAAAATCAATCACTGTTTCCGTTGGTCACGCCATAACTTCATAACGACATTTACATAGTTGGATAATTTCAGAAAACTTAACGACTATTTTAACTTCGCACGTTTGACAGTTCGCGCGTTTGATGAATGTAAATTTAGCAGGTAGTTGTTTTTTTGTAACAAACGAATTGTCTATGGATTTTTAAATTATAGATATTTTAAATAGGAACCGATGTTAGGTACCAAAATAGATTCATTGTTCTTATAATAAACAAAAAATAATATTTTTAATATATGAAAAATGAAAATGTGAATAAAAAAAATGTAATAGGTTGCACGCGAGCTGTTTGAAAACTGATTGTACTGGGAATGAATATATGGAACGCGGGAGGGGTGTTGGCGGGACGTGGGAGCGGGAGAGGGGTGAGGGTAGGCGGGGGGTGGGCACGGGGACGCACGGGAAAGAACATGCATGGAGAAACAATTTATTTCTTTGAATATGGTATTGCAACGCATGCCGGGAACCAGCTAGTTAATAATATATTATAATAGTACGTCATTCTCCAGAGTCGATCGATGAGTACAAACTAGTCATGCGGGAGGCGGAATTTCATTCAAATTAACTAATGGGTACAGCAATTTTTTCGAATTTAATTAGCCTTATTAAGACGTATTATATCATTACGTGTCCTCTTTCAAGCTCTCTTTTCCAAAATTGAATACGAATATGCCTGAACCAGTGACATATAACATACCTACAATTTTTGACACTTTTCCCCACGCACAATATAACTTTACCATACACTTATTTCAATATTTATTTGAGTCGCGTGGTAGTAAAATTAAATGGAATATGTTTTTGTCACAGGGTTTATTCTGCAAAAAACCAAATAAAAGAAATTCAAACATTTTCAGATTATTCATGACTTGATAATGTTTGCCTGTTTTTAAAATGAAGTTTTTATTTTATGTTTTACGGGAGACATAAATATTCCCGGGTCACGAATAAATTGAAAATATTTGAAAAATGAATACCTCATATAATAATTTTAAATTTAACACGTTCCCATCGAAACCATATGCAAAAATAATTGCTACCTCTGTTAAGGTTGTTTGGCGTACGATATTATATCTAAATCCCTTTGATGTTGAAGTTTGCAAATGACATACAAAACACAATAGGCAAAGAGTTGTTAACCATGCAGTGGTTGCAACGGCAGGCGACATCAATGGTATCATCTTCATCGCCGTCGCCTATTCCTGACATGTATTAATACAGACCGGCTTATTGTACCTTGACGCCTGCAGAAGAGTTCTTTAGGAACGTTAGTAAGTAATGAAAAAATCAGAGTTTGCAATTCACACGCTGTAGAAGTAAAACTAAAAAGTCGCCAGATGTCGCTTTCTTTTCTATTGCCTGTTTATTTTAAAGTGGTTTGAAGATTGGATATTGATTTCAGAAAAATAAACATGTTAATTTTTTGAAGTAAAACTTCCTGGGGAGGAAGCTGGTGAATGCGTGACGAGAGCGTTATGAAGTGTAATCGAGCGGGCGAACGGTCGGGCAAGGCGAACGGAAGTTGAGAGGTAGATATAAGTAAAGTTTTACTTCAGTCGTGTGGTCTAAAGCATTTTCGTTTTTTTTTGGATTTAGTAGGATTCGAACCTCCGTTCGCTTGATTTCTATGTCTCTGTCCGTTGAGACTTATCGAGCGCCTTGCACACTGCGCTATCGAAGGCCCGCGCCGACGCGCGAATTTACCGCATTATATTAGAACCGTGGACCATCAAATAATAATTTTTTGTGACGCATTTCCGTTTCATCCGAATTTCAAATCACTAACGGCTAAAGATATTTCACTTCAATTAATAAAAAACTAAACTATTTTAGTATATAGTTTTTACGTATATGCACACTTACAAACATTCTTATACTAGTAGTTCTGTTAACAGCAGACTTCGTGTAATTGGCATGAGTTCGTAACGCTCACGCGGAGTAAAAGTGAACACGGCTACCACCTTTACAAGATTGACCGAACAATCAGTAAAAAAAAATACAGACAGACGATATGCAAAGCGCTCCACCTAAAACAGGATTTCGCCACGCTCGCGCTCTGTCAATGATATGAGTTTTTGAAGTGAAAATTTCTTTAGCACGGTTGTGATTTGAAACTCGGGAAACCCAAAAAAAAAGAGACACTAAAAAGAGACAAACACATACATGAATAGGATTTAGCCTGCGAGAGAATGAGATAGAATAATCGGTTTCATCTTTGTGCGGTGCTTCGTAGCCTCCCCACACTTGTCTACTTTAGTTTTCTGAAGGTTTCATTTTCACCTCATGTGAATTGACCATAAACATAACACCTTTTCGGTTTGTCTTTTTGTGTTAAAACAAATATTCTACAATATTAATAATACCTCCAACATCTGTCATTTCCCATACATTCTTATGGCAGAATGCTGTACTGACGCCTTCTAGCGGGGTGAGTTGTACGCCTTGGTTTTCTTTCATTCATTTTACTGGATATTATGTGAAATTTTATATTCCTTAACTATTTTATATTAGTAAATAAATTAATTAAATCGAAAAAAACTTTTACTCACTCGTAAAAAAATATTAAAGCGGTTATTATCTCTCTTTGGTAATAAAACACTAAATAATTTTCTTTAATTTCTTATTTGTAGATTTTGCTCTTTTTTCTTATCGTATAACAATTATTATCATTATGTTTATTTACATATAGTTTACATAATTATTTAAAAATAATTTATAACAGCTGTTGCAAATATCAGCCAAATTTTCATTATTTAAATTTAACATAAACCCAGTTTTAATATTACTTAACAATAACATTGCAGTCATCCATATTTTCTTTTTTTAGTATAATCATCAATCTTCCTTTAATGAGACCCAGTCCAATAATATTTGAAACAATGAGGAGTTTTTTTTTATTAAATTGTTCATAGTATAATCCTCTTCTTACGTAATCAAGAACATTTTATTTGCTCTGATTTAATGGAAACATGTTATATTCCAGCAACTCACCTGTAAGCGTTTTTTGGCATCCTGAAAAGCGACTTCGAGTATTTTTATTTTATGTAATTATTAAATTCGGTTTCTGCAGTCAGATAACATATTTGTAACATTTTATATATTTTTAATTGAAACTTCTTTAGCAACGTTGTGAATTGAAACTCGATGAAACGGAAATGACATCAAAAAGAGACAAACTCATGCATCTGTAGGATTTAGCCTGCAAGAGAATGAGACCTTGCCGCATTGGCCGCTTTAACTATGAGCTCACTTTTGAAGGCTCCTTTTGGTTGGTGTGAACTGTAACCAATTTTAAAAAATCGGGATTGATCAAAATACAAATTAGAAAGCGCAAAACACCGCCACCAAGTGCAAAATAAATTCAATTTGCCACCATGGAAATGAATATCAACATCAATATGCTACACTAGCGCCTCTAGCGGCCAAAGTTGTTAATACTGCAATATTTTACTGTAGTTGGACGAGTTAGATTTTGTTAATATTATAGGATATATGGTTAAGGCTCTGTAACCGGGCACGAAAAGAAGAAGATGGAGAGATACGAAAATATGAATGTTAGAGGAGAGCGCTAACATTTACAGCGACAAAATCGATACGAAAATTGCGAAAATGTTTAATAAAACACGACTCGTTTAAAATAGAGCAAAAATCTCGCGGGCATTATCTTAAACAGCATTTAAAAACCCTGAATTTTTTCGTACATATAACTTGTAAAATAACTGAAACAAACGTGTTAATAATAATTTTGGAGCATATTTTGCGATTTTTTTCTACCGAGATAATTTTTCGGCGGGGGAAAAGTCTATATATTATCTTCAAGAATAACATATATATTTTTTTAAGAGTTTTAAAACTTACCGTGTTTAAGGGAAATATGGGCTCTTAAGGAAACATTGCTTCTGATAATGGAAAACTGCAAGTTTCCACTTTAAATACTCGATATCAAAAGGTTATCGGGAGGCTAAGAAACGGTCTCTCTTCTCAGAGCAAATAACTCCAATGGTCCTTATAAGCACATGAATAAATGCTATGGTATTAAGTTTATTTTCTGCGCTATTTATCTTTCTTTTTATTTACTAATACTTATTTTTTATTTACTTTATATTTCTAGCTTTTATTTTTCTTTTTATTTATTTAACACTTTAACCGGTATATATTTTTTCTATAGATTGCAGAAGAATTATTCCATGGGCTGCCACATTTATTATTCTTTTGTATTATGTTCATGTAAGTACTTGCATACTGCTTTCTAACCCCGTATGCATGGACATTGGAGGGTCTAGAGTCGTTCAAATAAATGTAGCTTCGTTCAATAAAATAGAGTCTTGAAGTGAAGGAGGAAACCATATGTTTCCTTATAACGCCGTTGGGAAAGTGGTAGGGTCCCCTCCAATGTGCGCTATTTATAAGAATTCCTGTAAGGCTTAATATTATCGTATAATGATATTATCATGTAATATTATATACCAGAGTTGCTGGTGTAGGGTGTGCTATATTTGTAATATAATAGTCGTGATTTATATTAAAACATCGAATTTCCTTAGCTATGTATCTTAGGTGCGCTTTATCATTGTTAAGAACATAACAAACCCAACCGGAAATTCATTGTTTGCGTGATTATCATTTCGTTAAAACTTTATTTATTCACATTTGTAAAGTGTTTATTTTATGCATTATTTCCAAATACATTTTATTGAGTTTCTCACTTGAATGTATTGTCAAAATGTATTACTTCGGCGGCCTCCTTAAAATCGGCAGCTCTCTACCACTACGGTTCAAAATCGGTGTAGGACAGATTAAAGAAGAGCTGATCTTGAAACTTCTGTCCAAATATTTAATTTCAACGGCCATCTTGAATTAACAGATTTTTGACAACATAAATTGGTTCAAAATCAGTATAGGGGATTTTAG
The DNA here is from genome assembly GCA_917880885.1 of Limnephilus marmoratus. Lineage (NCBI taxonomy): Eukaryota > Metazoa > Arthropoda > Insecta > Trichoptera > Limnephilidae > Limnephilus > Limnephilus marmoratus. The sequence goes on along the minus strand of OU862920.1, from coordinate 35,464,798 downwards.
GGGAGCTTCTCGAATCTATGGTCGAGAGGCTAAATTTTGGAGGCCATTTTTAAATTTTAGAGCTCTTCACCAATTTGAGAAAAATCGGTATAGGATAAGTCAGGTGCGAGTTGAATTCAAATGTTTTTCTAAGAACATCATGACAATACGTTTGATTATGCCAGTCATGTCTTCGTTTCAATAGGTGGACTCGTAATGCTACGCAAAGACTGTAATACCTTAAATAGAGAATATAAATGGCGGGAATGTGCCGTACAGGAGGAAAATGTGATTTTTGGAAACTCCACTGCCCTTAAAAGGATTATTTTTAAGGTCAACGCCAGAATCGAAAAACTTTTTAAATAATATTCGCAGATACAATAAATACAGCATTCAGGTGACATCTTTTGGAACTGAAATTGAAACTTGTTTCGTGCCCACATTCAAAGCACCACTTATTTTTTTTGCTTTTTCGGAGTTTAGTTCACCTAAATAATTAGAAATTACTTCAAAACTTTGACTGTTATTTTCAAGCAAATGTGGGAATTATTTTATTGAGATCTCAAAGTAAAAACAAATAATAGAAAAAATACAAGTAGCTGAACATAATATTAGTTCCACTTTTTAAATCAAAATCGAGTCTCAGCTTTTGCGAACACAAGAACCTTTTCTGATAAGTACTTTCAGAAGCGGCTTTTTAAGTACATGATTAGGAAGTTTATCCACATCCATTGTATTTTTCTGATCTTGCTCCATCCGATTTTTGTGTTTTTATTTTTCGAGGAATTAACTATTTGTATTATAGACACTGTCTTGGAAACTGGCTTGACAACTTCTTCATCTTCTAATTATTAGATTTCTTTAGACTTTAATTTCGGAGGATGGGTAGGGGTTCCGCTGCCCCGGAAACCATTTGTTGAATAACCAACACCCCTGCCATAAGCCACCCCTAGTGGTTCGTTACGATTGGTGATTAAGCAGGGTTGCCCGGTTTCATGGGGTGGGGTTTGTCTAGGTCTTGGCCGCCGATGCGTTTGCCCACCTACTGCATGGCGGGTCGGATCGGGAGAGTTTGGAGACCTATTCTAGATCTCTCCAGCTGGATTCTTTTGACCCATTGCCTTGGAAGAGATGAATTCATACAGCCATTACTCCTAGACACACTGACCCTAGATTTCTACCCACCCTTCATACCCTTTTCCTTCCCAGAACTTCCTCTCCTTCCTTTCCTTAGAAAAACCTCCACTCAGCATCCCAAAGATGACATGCAAGGGAAATGTTTTTCTTCAGGGCCTCCTGTGTGGATTTAATGTGAAAAAAAGACGTGAAAAAAACTGCCAGAGAAATTCAGTCTGTAAACTGAGGGGTATCATTCCTCTTTTATCAATGAGACCCAAACAACATATTATATAGTTATGTATTTCGTTTTCAAGATGTATACTATATATATTTATGTATTGTTGATTGGAAGGGAATTTGAGGTTTTTCGGAATTTCGAAGAAATATGAATATTTTACATAATATGGATTTACTGTAACATTAGGTAAACAAAGTTACACGTATACAGTTTTCATATTACGCATTGCGTTACAATTGCGTGTGAACGAGGCTTTATAACACGTTTGAATGGGAACCCTTTATATTCTATATTTTCAGAATTTTTGGCAACGCGTAGAATGTTTTATTTATGTTTCCAATTTAAATCCCACACGGGGCGACGTTTTCAAGGCAACCACGCTAGTACCTAGTCAAAGAAAACCTTTTTGTGAGATAAGCGGAGGAACCGGCGTTTTTGCATATTTATTACAGTTTTAAGCACCGGTTATCATAACAGGGGTTCGAGGAGTTAAACCTCTTATAGGTGCGAGGCCTTAGCAAACTGTATATTTTAAACAGGAAGCAGCCGTAGTCGAATCGAGATCAAACCCAATTTGAACATTAATGTTTTACTGCAAAAAGTAACGGTGGAAAAGTAAGACATTAAAAAAATTAGAAAGGCTATTTATGTTATATATCGATTATCGATCGCTGAAATTGAAAGTGCTCTAAAGGACTATAAAAAAATTGACTATAACTCCACTCCTTAGCCAGTGTCTTGTCGCAGCTAGACCTCGGTATCTAAATACAAATGTATGAAATATTTGTAGTAGGTATTTAAATAGAATTGTGTGAAATATTTGTAGTAGGTATTTAAATAGAATTGTATGAAATATTTGTCGTAGCTAGACATTGTTTGTTTTTGGTTTTTTTGTTTGTTTCTAAATACAAATGTATGAAATAAGAACAAAAAAAAAAGAAAAAAAAAAGAAATAGAACAAGACACTGAAAAAAAGAAAAAGATAATGGTCGCAACTGGGACTCGAACCCAGAACCTCTCGTCTATCCGGGACGTGCGTTTACCAATTCCGTTACAAACCAATTCTTAGAATGATTGTTTCAAATAAAAAGGGTAGTTGCCTATGATATGGAAAATAAATTAGTTGAAGATAATACTGTTAATTAAAAAAAAAAATTAAATATGAGATTGGTTATTATGACGGTTTGACAGTAGGGCGCAATGGCGGAATTGGTAAATGCACGTCCCGGATAGACGAGAGGTTCTGGGTACGAGTCCCAGTAGCGACCATTTTCTTTTTCTGTTTTATGTGTAACTAGCAGACCCGGCCACACGTCGCTGTGGCTAACGAAACACAACGCCATTACCCAACCTTTATAAAATCCACACCACCCTCTTGTCAGCTGCCCGCTGCCCGCTGCCTGAATTGAATATTTGAATTTCTCGGCTTTTCTCTACTGTAATAAGCATTTATTATACATATAAACCTTCCCCTTGAATCACTCTATCTATTGGTGAAAACCGCATGAAAATCTGTTTCGTAGTTTAAAAGATCTATGCGCACATACATTTTGAGCGACTTCATTTTATATTAATATATGTAATATGTAATAAAATGCAATTTGAGCGATCGCCACTAATTATACAATGCTTGCAAGGCAACACTGTATATTTGAAAAGGGAAAATCAAATACCTACTTACTCTAGGACATTTCTATTTTCCAATTTCTTCCGTAGAACGAATTTCAATAGTGACTATAGTACGGCCCGCCAGCTGTTTTAAATCGCACAAAAATATATTTTCTCTGAATTTCTCGTCTTTTCTCTAACATAATTTACATGTATTATACATATAAACATTCCTCTTCAATCACTCTATCTATTGGTGAAAACCGTATGAAAATCCGTTGCGTAGTTTAAAAGATAAATGCGCACATACATTTTGAGCGACTTCATTTTATACTATGTAAGGAGGATAAGGATAAGGATATGCAGAAACATAATTATTTCGGTAAATTGAAAAAAACGTGAATAATTGACGGATATTATTTGCCGTGTAATTTATAAAGTGTGATCTTATCAGGTACACTGTGTGAACATGTCGGCTTTATTTAACACTTCGATCACATTTAATTTGTCCGGTTAATCCAATTTGTACGGGTTAATTAATTTTCAATGTGAATCCATCGGCGTGTACTTGATTATTGCGATCCGCTTTACACCCGCTTTTACCTATATCCGTTATTAATATTATATTGGCGGTTTTCGTGCCGCGGAGTGAAAATTTCAATAATTATTAATATTTAATAAATCACCTTTTGTCCTTCATAATAAAGGGACGTTAAAAATTTTAATTTTATAACGAAACCACATTTATTTGTTCATTTATGATAACTCAGTAAACAGCACAAATATAACTTAGAAACACTAGAAATTAAAGAAGTGAACGGTACAAACATCTTAAATGGGTTCCTTATTGTTGAGGATCCACTCCTCGTGGTCCTGCGGTTCGTGAATTTCAAGGAAACCGACGTACCAGACGCCAGTAATACTCCAGCGCACTGGTGACCTTCCTCTGCTTCTTCTGCCAAACACTTTTGAAGTCAAATTTCTTTAGCCCTGTTGTTATTTTTAGGCATCAAACTGCGCTCTTTGGCCGTTTTGGTTATTATTTCACTTTGCAAGGCTCCAATTGGTTGAGATATGAAATGGAAATGACGCTAGATCTGCGCTCATTGGCCCCTTTGATTATGACTCGACTTTTCAAGGCTCCCATTGGTTGAGACTGTTTTGGTAAAGTTTCGCTTCTACCGCGTGTGCAGTACACAAGAGGCCCTAAAGAAAATAATTCCACTTAGGGCCTATTTCATCTTTGGGGATGCTGTGTGGAGGGTCTTTTTAGGGGAAGGAAGGAGAGGAAATTCTGGGAAGGAAAAGGTATGGGGATGGGTAGGAATTTGGAGGTCAGTGTGTCCAGGAGTGATGGACGAATGAATCCATCCTTTCCAATGCAAGGCAATGTTCCGAGAGCGTCCTGCTGGAGAGGTCGAAAGATCTCCCTCAACCAGTCTCTCCCGTCCCGGCCTGCCACGCTGTTGGTGGCAGATACTTCCGCCGCTAAGATCCGGACAAACCTGACCCCATGAACACGGGCGCTCTTGCTAAGTCATCAAACGTAACGAACCACTTGGAGTGATCTATGGCATAGGTATTAGTTATCCAATAAATGGTACCGGGGGCGGCGGTACCCATACCCGCCTCCCAAATTTGCTAGTGACTATGAGTTTTTCCAAGTTGGAGTTTTTTTTCAGTGCGAGCTATCGCTAGGACTAGTTTAAACACAAGTGCAGTCGCATCAAACAACGATTCTGACCCAAATAGTGGTTCCTAGCTTGGAAGATATAGAATTCACCCATGTCATGTCATCCAATCACCTCTGTCACCCAATCACCATGTCACCCAATCACTTCTCGATGAAACTTGCTCTAGGGTACTGTATCTAATTTCATTATTTAAAAACAGAAAACACTGGCGGGTCACTTCATAAAAACACCTGAACAAATTATTTGATGAAATTTTATTTTTATTCCTGAGAAACAACAGATCTTACACTAAAATTTTGGTCTCCGATAAATATTTTACCTCTTTGATAAACTTTCCAAAAGCATACATTTGGCTGTGGGGAAATATTTATTTCATTCATGTTGAGCTGCTTTGAGAGATTCCTTTGTTTATCGGAAGTGATTAAACGTTTCATTAGCAAACAGTCAAAATGGATGAAATCTCATTTAAAGTAACTTTTAAAACGTTTAGGCTGCCATAATTTACGTCATTTATAAGTTGACATAACATGTTGCCGAAGCACAAAGACTTTTGTATTAAAACTTTACTCATACTGAACTTATTTTCCTTCGGTTGTTTGTAAAATTCTACAAAATAACAACACTCGTTCATCGAAGAACATTTTTCAAACATCTTAGCGATTAGGTACTCTACGAATCCATCATAATCAAATTTATATTGTAACGAAACATTTCAAAATTCTCTAACCTGTAGCCGACAGATAAATCTAGAGGTTGACAAAGTAAAATACATGTAACTCGTATTTACCAGAATAGTATTATTTAAATGAAGAAATTTTTTTGAAGTGAAACTTCAGCCCCGTTGTGATTTGGAATTCGGATGAAACGGAAATAACGTATTACAGCACCTGTTAAGCATCAAACTGCGCTCATTGGCCGCTTTGATTAAGACGTCACTTATCAAGGCTCCTATTGGTTGGGATATGAAAAGGAAATGACGCTAGGTCTGCGCTCATTGGCCGCTTTGATTATGACCTCAGTTTTCAAGGCTCCCATTGGTTGAGATTGTTTTGGTTAAGTTTCGCTTCTACCGCGTGCGAGCTGCACCTGATTTTTATTTATTTTAACGGTAGGTGTTTAAAACCCGGCTGTAGTATCAACCTTTTTGAAATAAAAAACTTCTTTAGCACCGTTGTGATTTGAAACTCGATGAAAAAACACCAAAAAAAAACCAAACACATACATCTATAGGATTTAGCCTGTGAGAGAATGAGATAGAAAAATCGGTCTCCTCTTTGCGCGGTGCTTCGTAACCTTCCCACTCTTGTCCACTTGTTTAACTGGACAGATGAAAATTATGAATCAAACTGAACTGTGTAATTTTTTTTTCTGTTGTAAAAACTTTAAAAGGCTTCTAAGTGTCGTACAGAGTCATAAATGGACGTGTTTAAACCCTCCCGCAATGGATAGGGGTTATACAATTCCCCCAACAGGGAGTTTTGTGCCATATATAAGTTATTTTTAACATCACATACTCCATAATTCAGGGCTTTCTACTTTAGATTATCCGTGAAAAGGTATTAGAATTTGTACGTTAACCTTTACGTACCTGAATGTAAAAATCACGTACCTATTACCCGAATGGGGAGTCACTAACACTGGCGATCCCCTCTACATCGCGGAGCGATCGTGTTTCTTAATATTATTTGTATCTATCCTTTCCATTAACCATACACTTCCTCCCGTTAAATCGGACTTTCATGTCTATTCAATTGTCAGGTCGTAAAAGGTGGAAGGTACTGAGAAGGACCCCGATAATATTATTTTAGTTACCTCCGATCACTTTAATCGTGTTGCATCACTTAATGATTGACTGCGGACGAAAGATGGCCGTTGTCATTGCTGTTGGTCATGCTGGTGGGAAGAGTAATCTTACTGTTGAACAGAATCAATTTGTACATCGATAAATTTAGCACCAATAAATGTGCCTTTAGAAGGCAACCTCTGTTACTGCTACTTTATATGATGTAACCACTGTTACTACTTTAAAAATGTTTTCAAAAACACACTAAAATAAAGAATTTCAAAACAAGTTTTTCAAAACAATTAACCGAAATGAATTGAATTGAATGTTCGGTTTAACGGTAGGCAGTGTTTGGTTACTGGAAAAGGAAAAAGTAATATTAAAAAAACACGATCACTCCGCGATCGTGACTCCAGTAACTATCCATTTGGGTGATAGACACGTGATTTTTACATTCAGGTTGTAAAGGTTAACCTTCAAATTCTCAACAGAAAACCTGTACAAAGGGTATGATGTGCTTGCCGTTGGGTTAGGTTAGGTTATGTTACAAACAGAAATAGAACAGACAATTTATCAGAATTTTAGTTAGTGGTTAAGATATTTTAATGAAATAAAAGCGTGGTTTGATTAATATACTCCATTCTGTGTACCTAAGATAAATTCGCTCTATTAGGCAATGAATTTCGAGTTCTCTGGGTAGTCCTATCGGGCTGAGTAGTTAATTGAAGACATTCATGAAATGGAGGAGTTTTGATGTTCACCTCCGAAGACACCGTAATTAATTATTCCGATATTTGAACACTGACAACGGAAGACCACATCAAATAGACTGAATTGCAGGGACGTATCCAGAATACTCATGCTGTATGAAAGCATCAAGAACTTTTATTTACTTGATCACATTTAATTTGCAAATTAATCCAAAAATAATAGAAATGTGGTATGCGGTTTTCTTATAATATAAGCAAGCACTTATATCAAGATAGTATATTCCTACCTAACTACGTCACATAACATTTAAGGATTGGGTATTTTTTCCGCTTACAAATATTTTACATAAATGCTGTCTTCTCATATATATTTATCTTTCATTCGGCGCCATTGAGGTAGTGTTTCTCAAAAATGGCACAATCAAAAGTTTTCCAACTCAGTGTTTTCCCAGAGAACATTTTGTCCGTATTTTCTGAATATGTCGAGTAATAAACGAATAGGACTAAGCGACAATGAAAACTAGGTAAGCACTATGTGGCGTAGTTTTGAAAGAAATCCTCGGCGTGCAATCAGAATGAGGAACGACAAAATAGACCGAAGTTGACGAGAGATCTCGGAGTAAAACGAAAGCAGGAAGGTATCTGAATATATTTCACAGCACATATCGGTGACCTGGTTAAATTCACGATGTAAATTTATGTTGGAAACGTTCAGTTTAGAGTTTAGATCATTAATGAATTTTTAGAGTAATGTATTGTAATCAATTCGATAAAAGGGGGAGTCTGGTCCAGCCGATCCAAAAAATCGCCTTAAAATCTTCAAGTTGTAGCATCAAATTCGACCTTGAAATATAGTTACTAATGGCACACGCCAAGCAGTTAAAACAGAGAACGAAGCAGCACGGCCAAAACAAACCCTTCCAAATCGTTTTTCTCAAACGCACGCCTTTCAAGTCGGTTTCATCGAATTTTCATCCGATTCTTTTTTCAATGCAATTTTAATGAAAATTAAAGGTGTAAGCTGAGGAACCTCAACTTATGAAAAATTATTATTAAAAAGGACAAATTTATTGCTAAATTAAGGTCGATTTTTTCGTCCATTTTCATTTTATGTCCCCCATTTTTACAATCGACATTTTTTTTAAACTATGGATTTGGTCGGACCCTCCATCGTGATCAGGCCGGCCTGTTTGTTCTTATTTAAATGTGCCTTTACATTTTTAAATTTTTTTTTATTATTTCATAAAAATTTAGGTGTTTTAATTTTTTGTTTTTTTCAGATTTTTTTACATTCTTATGTTACTTAGACATAATTGAAAAATGATAAATACTTATGATCAAAAAATAATTACAAAAAGTACATAATTTTAATAGTTTTATAATCACGCCTTTCAGCATTTTCGCATGTAGGTATAAATTAAAGCAAATTTGAAATGAGTTATAAAAGCTGATACGTTGATATTGAGTTATAATTTTTAAAAGCTGGTACGGAGAATAATTAATCTTTCTCATTAGAACCGCCCTGTACGATCGTAAGAACATCTTTCTACGAAATGTTGATTTTCGTGTGGCATGACATGACCATACATGGTCGGCAGGTGCACGGTGATGACGTGCTATATTTTTTTCTATATTTCGCTATATTCTAAAAATGCCAAAACTCAGTAAGGAGATTAATTTAAAGTTTGTATAATTGGATCATGTTAAAGAATGTGTGCGGAACTATATTAATCCATCTTATAAACAAGTCAAGTACAATACAAGCATTATAAACAAAATTGTGCTGAATTAATGAGAATCGGCATAATAGTGACAATGACGGCAATGTTTCTGCTACGTAAGCTTTTCATTTTTCCCTCCGGTCGGAGGCGGATATGTGGTTACCGTAGTCACTGCACTGTTCCTCAAATTTCCTAGCATCGCGTAAACGTAAACTACTCTAGTTTTGTGCCAAGCCAGGATAGTAAGCCAGGATTTGTCAGGATAGGACGCCGGCATTCTAGCTTGCTATCCTGCATTGAAATACGAACCTCGTACACACCGGGCATTAAGAGGGCATTACCAGAGAAAACCAGAAATATGTCATTTTCAAATCAGATTTTAGACGTATTGACTCTTTTCCACAGAAAATTATAAATGGATTTCGAAAGATTGTTCTTTTATCTAGCATTCGCATGTAATAAATTTTGAAAATTTTTTAATTTTTAGTATAATAAGGTTATTCCATAGGTCGTTGGCAGATTTGTTAAATTTTCAAAAAAGATTTTGTATTATACCACACCCATTTCAAATAATATAATCATGCGGTAAAATAAATCAATACATTATCTAGCAAACGCATGTTTTAGAATTTTAATTTTAGTTTCAATAAAATCATTAAAAATATGTACGTACATGTGTTTCTTGACGAAAATTGGTCCATTTGTGTATTTATTTGCGCACTTACAAACTAATATATTTCAGATTTTTTAAATAAAAAATAATAAATACTTATAATCAAAAAATAATTACAAATAGTACATTATTTTAATAGTTTTATCATCACGCCTTTCAGCATTTTTGGATGAAGGTATAAATTAAAGCTAATTTGGATTGAAATAAATTCGATATTGAGTCATAATTTTAAAAAAGCTGGTACGGAAAATAATTAATCTTTCTTATTGTAACCGCCCTGCACGATCGTAAGAACAACTTTCGACGAAATGTGGATTTTCGTCCGCTGGCTGGTTAAACGCTCTTAAATCGCAATCTCTCCAGTTCAAATGCAGAAACCCCGACATTTTCAGATATATAACACACAATATTTGTATCTGCATTTTTAAAGCCTAATCACCTAATTAATTTAATGAACTAAAAAAAAATTAAGTAATAAATGAACATGTGAAATAAAACTTTTCAAAGCGAAATGCCTAAACATTATATTAAATTATTATAATGGACAATCAGAAATATTAATCACGCTTTATGTCCGTACAATCAATGATCTTACCACTTTTGAAAATAGGTCGTTCATATGTCCCTCTACCCTTATCTTTTTACTTGGATGGCAAATTTTTACGCGATATTTCTCATCTTGTGTTTATGATGGACATTTCAGAAAGCAGCTGATCCACTTGATAATTCATAAGCAATAACTAGAAACATCAACTCATCTGCTCTCTAATTTTCCTTCATAAATATAACTTACTAGAGAGTTCCCGGCATGCGTTACTATGCCACTTAATAAATAAATAATTTGAACCCCCCTCCTGAGTTCCCCTCCCCCCACCCGCATTCCTTACATTCAGTCCCGGTAAATTCAGTTTTCTAACAGCTCGCGTGCCACCTATTGCAATTTTATTATACAAATTTCATAATGACAGAGCTCACCAGTATATATAAAAACCATCGCGGGCACGCACATATCAAATCAAAATATATTTTATTTGATTAATTAGTGTTATTTCACAATTTATTCATTTAAAATAATATATAGTATATTTGCGACACGTTCCAGAGAGGAAGATACTCTCTGTATCGCCCTGGTGTATGACCACCATTCAGAATTAAAACGTTGCTTTAAATGGCTTCAGCCGTATTTGGTGACCAGATCTGAATAGCCAGTTACTTCCCCACCTTCCTCTTCCTATCTCCTTCCCCTCCCTACTACCTTCAGCCTCACAACATACCCTAATTGGGGATGCCATAGTCCCACTGGCTCCAGACGGGAGCAGTTGGGACTCTTGTGCGGTATTCATGTAAAAAAAACCAGTAAATAGACCATCGCGGGCATGCTCACATCAAATCCCCAAAATTTTATCGCAATCAGATAAATGATTTAGCAACGCTTAGACAATATAGACATCCCACGTACATACTAGATACTCGTATAAATACCTACACCCAAGCAAGTATATTTTGATAAAAATTGTAGTAGATAATAATAATAGGGTGTAGGTATTTTTATGAGTATGATATCCGTAAAACAATTTTCTCGGTTTACCCGCGTAACGTAGTCCTGAAAAGGACTTTTTAACTCTAGATGTTTCGGACAGAATTTCGTCCATCTTCAGAGGCCTTATGTCTTGAGTTTTTGTCGCAAATTAATCGCTTTTGCGTGTCCGTTCGGTCAGAAGCCAAGACTTATCTTGGTATATATCCGCGTGTGTGTGCGTGATTGCCACCAAAAGTTGATGAAATGAATTGTCATCAACAACGAGTCAATCGGAGTTTCTGTTGAATGATGGTTTAAAGTGGGTTTTTGTCCATTTCCAAGATCCCACTTCGTTCATGCATCCATTCAATCAAGAAAACAAAATTTAAATTCAAGTAGATGTATTAAAAAAAATAACATAAGAATTTTATGTACGTATTATAAACGCTTCATTTTTTTTGATACAAATAAATATTACACTCCAAATAATGTCAGGAATTGCTGTAATTGCTAAAGTAAGTCAATCTTCATAACACCTTGTGTTTATATATATTTTTGAGTATGAGAAGGTACGTAGATTTGTATTTTAACGACATACCATTAATTATATACAATAATTTTCTATCAGGCAGAGTACAATGATTTATAATTTTTATTAGACACTTAAGTTAGTAGGATGAAAAGCAATTAGATAATTGGCTGTTGAAATAAATATTTCTCGAAGACTCTACAAAATAAAGTTTTCGTGAAATTGCTTTTTAAAGAAAAGAAATAATTATTTCTTGTTTTCTAAAGAAAGCTTTTCACAGGATCACGTGAGTGTGAGACCACCATCACAATCACATAATTGCTTGAAATGCATTTAACTACTTCTAGTAACTAGTTTTATGTTCTCTTAGCCAAACCTTCATATTGTTATTAATACGTACCTAATTTATAGGCTACTCATCAATTTCGACCTAATGGGTTCGTGGGGTGACCCAGCAGGGATTGGGTTAACACGGGTCTTGGTGGCGGATACTTCTGCTCAACAGCTGGGTGGCGGGCACGGTCGGGAGAAGCAAGTTGCGGGAGATCCTTTGAAGTCTACAAACGGATTCCCTCAATACATCGCCTTGCATCGCAATGAGCCCGTCACTCCTGGATACAGAGACCCCCAAATTCTTACGCACCCCTCAAACCTTTTTCCTTCCCAGAATTTCGTCTTCTTCCTTTTCCTGAAAACGCTCCACACAGCAACCCTAAAGATGACACAGACAGTGAAGGAAAATTTATTTTTCTTAGGGACCCGAAAAAGGAGACCGATTAGTCTATCTCATTCTCTCGTAGGCTAAATCCTATGGATGTAAGTGTTTTTAACCTCTTTTTAGTGTCGTTATTTTTCGTTTCATCGAGTTTCAAATCACAACGGTGCTAAAGAAGTTTTAACTTAAAAAAAATACAAGAATGCAATTCACACGCGGTAGAAGAAAACTAAAGTAGAAAAGAGTGGGGAGGCTACGACGCACTAAGAGAGGACCCATTATCTATCTCGTTTTCAGGCTAAATTCTATGGATGGATGTATGTTTGTCTCTTTTTAGTGTCGCTTTTTCGTTTCATCGAGTTTCAAATCACAACGGTGTTTAAGAAGTTATCACTTAAAAAACAATTTATCCAAGCTTATGTCGTCATTACCCTCGATTCCCAAACTAACCTGAAACCCTTTACAGAATGTGCTGAAATCGAATCGATAGTCCGTAAAATGTCAAATTTGAGAGCTATTTATAAACAAATGGCTCCTGCAAGCATTAACCTTCGTTAATGGATCACGAGCCCTAAAAGGCTTTCGACATCTTAACGGAACTTTATTTAAAGCGTGTGCAGTAATTGGTCAACTACCGTACCGAGGACCACTTAGGTACGGTAAAGAATCATTAGCTATTTTTGATACAGGTGAAGCGACATGCGAATATCAACAGGTTGAGGAAATATTTATGTGGCTGCCTAGTGATTATCCGACAAGAAAAAAATGTTTTATTTTATTTTTAAAGACTTATAATATACAAATCTATCTATATATATGGTTAAGGTTTTCACGGGTGTACGTTGTAAACATTTACACAATTCTCTGAAATTCGATGATAGCGATTAATACACGAAATAAATGTCGGTTTTATCGAACTGGGTGGTGTGGTTCACTTCGATTCTTGAGTAGAAAAGTTCAATCCTTGCAAATATGTAGTTGTATTACAGTAAAGATAAGGGTTGGTTTTTTTTATAAATGAAACTTCTATAGCCCCGCTGCGATTTGGATTTCGGATGAAACGGAAATGACGATTATTGCACCTGCGACGCAGCAACTGCGCCCATTGGCCGCTTTGATTATGATCTCACTTTTATAGGCTGCTTGCTGTTGGTTGAGATATGAAACGAAAATTATGCAAGGTCTGCGCTCATTGGTCACTTTGATGATGACCTCACTTTTCAAGTATTGGTTGAGATTGTTTTGCTCCTACCGCGTGTGAACCGCACTTGATTTTTTTTCTCTGTGTTTATTTTATTTTGTCGCTTTTATTTATTTTTACTTGACTAAACAATATAACTATGTTCTGTTAGTCACCATGAAACAGACATCTTACTAACATGGTGATATAATTTATTAATCCTATGTAAATATCTTGTAATCAAATATGTTATATTTTATAAATAAAATTAAAAAATATATTATAACTTAAATACTGCGCGCGTAACTGATTTTTTTTTTTTTTTAATTCCCTCGAAAACAAACTTCATATTCACGTTCACAGAGCATTTGTAAACATTCACTGGAGTGTATAACCAAAAGTCTTAATTCAGATAACGAAGTTTCCGATAACTTTGCGAATTTTATTCCAAGTACAGATGTGGTTTGTACAAAATATCTTTTTATGTTGAAAAAAGTTAAATGCACAAAAGAATTCTTCTCTGAACAAGAAGCCCCGAGCACGGACTCTACAAGGTGAGCTTTGTTATTTAAAAATTCTTGCAACAGTAATTTCAAACATACTCGATGTACGTAAATTGTAAGATATTATAGAGAGTAATCAGTCTTCGAGGCCAGGGTTACTTCACGTTCACAATTGTAGTTAACAATGTGAAATATTTTCGTATGTGTGAAAAAGATTTGTGATGTGTGAATTAAGGTGAATGAATTAAGCAAAGCAAAATTAGATCGCTCAGGCGAACCCAACACGTTGTTATTTAGTCATATTTTTGATGTACGTATCTAGATTCTGTATAGTGATAAATATTACGCCTTTTTAAATGCTATAAATAATACTACAAGTAGGACACATAGAAATTTGATTTTGAAATAATCGAGTATTTTTTTTAATCATCTTTTTAAAAGCCCAGAAAAAATAACGTATTTATCCTAAAAAATAGATTGAAAGTTCAAAATCTCAGACTTTGGAGCCCGTCTTCGGTTTAGGTTTTATTGTATATCGTGTAAATTTTTTAAAGTCTTCTTTAGCACTGTTGTGATTTGAAACTCGATGAAACGGAAAAGAGCGACACTAAAAAGAGACAAACACAGCTATAGGATTTAACCTGCGAGAGAAAGAGGGAATTTCACGGGTACTCGGTTCGAATATAATACGATAAATCCACGGTCCCATGCAAGTCTCCTTTGGTCCTTTGGTCTAGTGGTATAAAGAGCCTTACACTCAGCGGACCAAGGATCAAATTCTACGATATCCAAAAAAATAAAATATATTCTTATAAAACCAATATACAATCTTCAAACCACCCCAAAATAAACAGGCAAAGAAAACACAAAGAAAGTGACATCTTTCAACTCTGAAGAAGAAAACACAAATACTAATAAGATGACAAATTTGGAAAAAATCATCCTTCACTAATTAAAAAGTACTATGCAGTCTCCCCACTCTTGTCTACTCTTATCACTCTTGTCTCTTGTCTACTTCAGTTTTCTGAAGATTTCACTTCTACCGCGTGTGAATTGCACACTTCGATTTTTTTTAGAAAACGATTTTAATGAAAATGATGAAGTATTTAAACATTTGTGCCCGAGTATAAAAAAATAAATCACTCTTTTCGGCGATGTTTTTTTCGTGAATAAATCAAAACACGAGACTGGTGTTAAACGGGATTTTAAACCTTGTGGTCATCTGCGTAAGTAATTAGATTAAATAATATTATTGTTAGCCGCCTGATTTCGAATTATACACATCATAGTATCACTTTAACAAACTTTTATTTGCAATATATAGTATTTTTAATAACCCGCAATTTACGTCCCAGATTTAACGATTTTAGCATTATGTCATCAATGTCACGAACATCTTCAATCTTCTCCAGGTATAATTTCCCATCAAGCCCGAAGTACCTACATAATTGGTTCGGCGCTCGGATTAGTTACCCACCTATACAACACAGTCTTTGAAGCATGTCCTCATGAAGTACGTGATATTATTATTTAGACCTTCGTTTCGAAAAATATCCCTGAAATTATAATGATTATTTTTTGTCGCCTACATAGAAAACCTTCAAAATTATAGGCAGCTATTTTTCTATTCCACGTGGGATCATTAATTTGAATTAAAAGAACTTATGATTAATGTTATTAGAATTATATTGTTTTTTGGTTGGGTACGGTTGTATTCCGTTATGTATCCTAAAACTCTCTTTACAAACCGACAAGGTATAATTTCCGTAAAAGCCAAATTGAAAACAAAAATCGGATCTGAAAAGATGCATAAAGAAAAAATACCTTAATGCTGAGTAAAGTTTAGCTAGAAAAATCAAACACAAATTGTGCAAAAATTAAAACGCACGAACTCATCGTTGGGGAGTTATTAGAATGATCAGATCATCTGTAACTGCACATTTGCACAATTCTGTCTTGCAACAATCTACTTTCAACATTCTTCTTTCATTTGCGTACATTGCCTCATCGTACGTCTTCTTGTACACTCTTCACATGACTACTCCATGCATTATTTGATTCACTAGACAGAGCAATGTCTTTCTGGGGCAACACTCTCGTACTTCAACTATTCTCTTGGCAGATCTTTCTCTGTCATGTAAACTGCATAATTTAACCCCATTCTAATCTTATCGCTCTTCACGTACATTCCATACATATCATTCACCGCTGTTGCGATTTCACCGAACTGCCAATACATTTAAAGACCTTTTCGATATTTTCAAAACCTTTCCGTCTAGCGTCAAAGCAAAAATAATTAGTTGTGAATTTAATTGATTTGTTTATGTATTATGTTTGTAATATAATAATGTTCATGTTTTATGTTTGTAAAATAATAATTTTCATGTTTTATGTTTGTAGTGTGAATTGTATTAATACTTATATTATGCATATACATACTGAAATGTTTGTAAATAATAATATTAGTAGATTTTCCACACATATTATGTCTCCAAACGCCGTACGGGCGTTTAATGAATAAATGCTTTCGAAATTTATTAATTTGGTTAAATTGTGTATCTCATGTAAGGTGAGTTATTTCTCTTATTTAAACTTTACACTTCTTTTTAATAAAGCCAAACGTTCCTAGGTCACCTGTCAACATTTTTCAGATTCCACTTACCACCATGATCAAAAGCGGGAAATGTGGCTTGTGCGATGATGTTGGTCTTAGCCAACCCGCGACGGCTGTGTGAACCCGTCGAATAAATAACCGATCTGTGTAAAATACATTATTTACGTATGGTTTTACATTAACATCAATAACACAACAATTTCCATTGAATTAGAAAGTTCATCTATTTGCACCCATCCGATAGGGAGGATAATTTTAAGATTCTTGATAACGTCTTTTCAACAAAGATTAGAAGAATCCTTTGGTTTAAACTGCAGTGTTAAGAATTGGCTGACATCGTATTTGGACCACCGCGCACCGCTTAAAAGCTGTAAGGTAGGGAAAAACCAAACAAAATATGAAATCCTTTCATCTGGAGTACCCCATGGGTGTGTTCTGGGCCCACTTCTCTTCATCCTCTTTACTAATGATGTCGCTAAAATAATCGAATCATTTGGTAGTCTATCTCATTGCTACGCTGATGACCAGCAAGTTTAATTGTACTGCTTACCAGAGGAAATAGACAGTCTAAAAACTCGCATAACTGAGTCTGAAGCAATCACTCGCTGGATGACCTCAAATAGATTGAAACTGAATCCTTCAAAGACAGAATTTCTGTGGACCGCCACAAGCAGACGTCAGTGTAACATTAATAACTCCCCAATAACCATTTCAGGAAGTGAACTCACTCCAAAGACATGCATAAAATTGCTTGTCAATCTGGACATTGACTTTCTGGACATTGACAATCTGGACATGAGAAGAATTGTAAGCATTGGGTTCTTTCAATTAAGGTAAATAAAAGCGGTACAGAGAAACTTCGTATGTTGTTTTACGTCTAGATTATTACAACGGAATACACGCAAATCTCCCAAATATCAAATCAACAAAATGACGATGCGTGTTCAACGCTGAGGCAAGACTCATCACCGGCGCGGCGTATCTAAATATTCCCATATTTCTGAGCATCTCAAAAATCTTCACTGGCTCAAATGTCCTGAAAGAATCCAGTTCAAGCTCTGCTGGATGGTATTTAAGTCCCTTAATGGAATGGCTCCGGCTTACTTAGTGGAAATGTGTATTCCAGAAAATACCAAATCCCGACAATCAACCCTCAGTTTGGTTGAAGAAACCAAAGCGCACACCAGATACTAAGTTCGGTGAGCGTGCTTTCGGAGTGTCAGGACCTAAAGCCTGGAATGGACCGCCACATGAGTTAAGAATGATCATAGACTCGATGGAATTTAGAGATAAACCTTAAACTCACGTTTTTATTCATAGTAAGTAAAATCGTAATCAAGTCGTATCCATAAGTAAGTAAAAAAAACATTGCACCATCGCCTTCACTGCCCGCGACTTTGTAAATAAATCTTGTTTTAAACTTTTGTAAAAGTCATTTTAAGTATTTCAAAATAAATATTAACTCATCTTTGGAATTAATCTTCTTATAAACGTAAAACCAATAAAGATGGGGGTAGTAAAGTAAAAACATACAAAGATAATGTTTTAAATATAATGTCCTCGACGTGCAAGGTCGTATCTTCTCCAAGCATAAACTTTCTATTAAAGTGTGTCTATCAGAAGTGAACTGCCGGGTAAGTATTTTTCTGTAACTATTTGTAAATAATAATGTTAGATAGAACCTAAGAATTCATTATAAATTGTTCAGCGCCCTTGAAATGATTTTTCACAAAAACGGCGGTCTACAAATTGTCCAATTATTATTATTATTATTATCTTGACTCCTGTATTGAATAATCCTAAAAATAAATGGCTTGGAACTTGTTCGCGGCTGGCTGTGCACCCTTCAGGCCTTTTGTGTCGCTCCGCCCGAGGAAATTGCATTAAACCGGCTATTTTCTTTTTCACAGTTGGTTGTCAAGATTTTTTTTTAAAGTTTCTAAAGTTTTATTTGTTTACACCGATATCTAACTATGTACGTCATCATCATCATGATCTTCTTCCCCTTATCCTATTTGGGTCGGGGACCCATTGCATCTATGTAAGTTCATTATTAAATTACGTAAACTACCTTCTGTAAGTTATTATTTTTTGCATTAGCTCAGTAACAGTCCACTGACGAAAATAATTGTCCTTAGGACCTACGTCATCTTTGGGGATTTTGTGTGGAGAGGTCTTTTTAAAAAAAAAAATAGTTCTGCGAAGAATGACGGGTGGGTCGAAATTTGGGGGCAATGTGACTAGGAGTAAAAGACGTATGATTCCAACTTTCCCACTAGGGTAAAAAGCGATGTTCCGAGAGAGTCCTGCTGGAGGGGTCAAAAGGTATCCCTCAACCTGTCTCTCCGGATCCGGCCTGCCACGCAGAATTAGCGCTGGTTTGACGCGACTGTCACCAACACCCGGACAAATCTCACCCCATGAACCACGGGAGCAAAAAAGAATTGTGGAACTCTGCGGAACTTTTTTATAACTCTAACAATACCATTGATTTTTTTAACAAAATTGTATTTCATAAAACATTTATTATATCTGTATTACACAAAGATACTGGGTGTTACGTATAACTATTATTTTAACAACAATTATTGCAGATTAAAGTACATACCTAACGCTTCAATATATGTGCTAGTGGAAAATTTTCTGATTTTAAAATAGGGAATATAGGACGAGGGTCGTAACTCCGTCAATGATTCGGGTGAAACCAACCAGTATTGACCGCGCGAAAGATATCTAAACTTTGTGCACTGTGTAGGCAATTGGGTTGCGTTTAAAAAATAAATACTTGCCGTTCATTTTGAACTGGTTTATAGAGAACGTTATAAAGGTATTTTTGATTAGTTTGAATTTTTTTTTTTTTTTACATTAACTCCACACAGGAGGCCCTGAGGAAAATAATTTCCCTCAGGGCCTATGTCATCTGGGATGCTGTGTGGAGGGTCTTTTTGAGGAGAGGAAGGAATGAACATTGGTCTTGAAGAGACAATGTTCATTCAATGTTCAGACAATGCAATCCTTTTTCCAATTTTGGCGCCGTAATTTACTTTATCCAACTTTGTGTACGCGACTTGGCTTGACTTGAAGATGGGGAAGAAGAAGGCTGAACAAGAGGTACCTGGTTATTCGGATCTGTTCACTTACGACTGTAGCCTTTTCAGGCAACGCTTTGATTCTGATTGATCGTCTTTCATAAGGTCGATACTTATCGATGCATCCCAAGTTTTTAAATCAAGATTTATTTCAAATAAAACAAACTTTGTTTGTAACCACGAATTTATTTATTTAATTGCTTTATACCGACCGGTTTTGCTTAACACAAACATCTTCTAGTTTTAAAATCAAACAGTTTTATTTTATACCCTGAAGATGCTTGTGTTAAGCGAAACCGGTCAGTATTAAAAAATGAAATAAATTAACGAGTGTACTTTATACCACACGACTGAAGTAAAACTTCACTTACTTATATCTCACTCTCAACTTCCGTTCGCCTCGCCGGACCGTTCGCCTCGCCCGATCACACTTTTTGTGACGCTCTCGTCACGCATTCACCAGCTTACTCCCCAAGTCAAGCGTGCGTAAAGAAGTTTTACTTCAAAAATTCGTGGTTTTGTAACAAACTTATTGTTTTATTTGAGTTAATGTATCAAACCACAAAGTGACTGCTTTGTACCAAGTAAAGATTTATTTATAAATTGTATCGGAAAGTTGCTTTAATTGGATTGACCTGCATATAGTGACCATCATTTCCTAATATTCTCCTCATCTCTTTTCCCAGGGATGTCAAACTTCCAAACATTCTCCCGATGTCAAATTTCCCTGGGATGTCAAAATTCCAAACATTCTCCTCGTCTCCTTTCCCTGGGATGTCAAAATTCCAAATATACACCTCATCTCCTTTCCCTGGGATGTCAAACTTCCCTTGGCACTTGACAGAGAATCCAAAAAGAGGTCTTAACGAACTTTTTGAATTCAGAAATTTTCGAAAGCAAAAAATCATGGGCTTATCGTGCAAACTCAGGAGTATTTATCATTTTATAATTTAACTAGCAGACCCGGCCACACGTTGCTTTGGCTAACGAAACACAACGCCATTACCCAACCTTTATAAAATCCACACCACCCGCTTGCCAGCTGCCCGCTGCCCGCTGCCTGAATTGAATATTTGAATTTCTCGACTTTTCTCTACTATAATAAGAATGTTTTTATACATATAAACCTTCCTCTTGAATCACTCTATCTATTGGTGAAAACCGCATGAAAATCCGTTGCGTAGTTTAAACGATCTATGCGCACATACATTTTGTGCGATTTCATCAAATAAAATAATTGAAATCAAATAACTACTTACTCTAGGACATCTATTTTCAAATTTCTTCCGTAGAACAAATTTCAAAAGTGACTATAGTACGGCCCGCCAGCAGTTTTAAATCACACAAAAATATGTTTTCTTTAAATTTCTCGGCTTTTCTCTAATATAATTTACATGTATTATACATATAAACATTCCTCTTCAATCACTCTATCTATTGGTGAAAACCGTATGAACATCCATTGCGTAGTTTAAAAGATTAACGCGCACATACATTTTGAGCGACTTCATTTTATACTATGTAATGTAATGATAAAGAGAAAGACAAACATTCCCAGGTTACGAATAACCCAACAATGCTTGGAAATCTCCTACTACCACCACATTAAACGGAAAAGTTGCTTATGTCATGAAGGAAGACGGCCACTGACCGGTCATATTACTAGTAATTCTTACCCTTCCCGCCGGCCCGGACGGTGCAAGTTATAAATCTCCACAAACTTAAGCTCTGCATGTTGTGCGAGGCTAGCTTTTAAATTTCATGTTACCTTTACAATGTTGTTAGTATTCACGTAGCGTTTTCCCGCAGAGTGTAATTGAGAATCGTTTTCACAAAGAGCTAAGCCAAACGGTTTATTTTATATTTTTTTTATTTTTTATTTATATTTTATTTTATATTTATTTTTCCATTTCTAAGGAATGGCCAATTCAGATTTAAAATTGAATAATGTTTTATGTGTTGTAGAAAATGATAAATTTTCATAAAGATAAATATATTCATACCTACATCTATACAACAGTGAACAACTACGTAGGTCTATAACTGAACAGATCCATTACTTTTTATTTCTGTACCTATGATACCCTATCAAATTTTTTGCCTAGGCATTTCTGATGCATTTTTTCATAGACTATAGGTGTTATATTTTATTTTTAATTACGAACTGGGTGGGGACCCCACTGAAGACCCCACGTGAGAAGAGTCCGCCGAGGTTGTCTCAGCTCTCCTCTCCACTCCCCCTAGGTTCTCCTAAACGTTTTTGTGTTTGAATAGTCCATGTTTGATCCCACGAGGATCCAGAGAAATAAAAAGTCCACTCCGGCAGAGCCTGGCAGGGTCTAAATACCCTGTTCCCCTGTGTTTCCACTCTCCGAGCGAAGGGTTCGCCACATTCCATATGCTTCAGATTAACTAAGAGAAGGTTTATTTTTATTATTTAGAGTGGAGACGATCTTAAGACGTTGGCACTGTCAAAGGGTATTGTTTTGTAACGGTACAACTGACATGTGCCAAACAAATGAGTTACACAAGTACTGTGGACGTAAATAAATATTCTCATAAAACCTAATGTCATACCTACCAAATATACATAAAAAAATTCATAATAATCGGTCAAGCCGTTTCGGAGGATTGCGACCACAAATACCGTGACACGAGATTTTTTATATATAAGATAATTCAAATTATCTTAAGGCAGTGTATTCAAATACCAGCAAAATCCTTCTTACTCTCAAGTTTCGGCATTATTTTGCGAGACTCAATCTTGAGACTTTTTGTAAATAATTTTGAAAATATGTAGGCTATGGAAGATTACAAAAAATATTGTTTATTAAAGGATTCATAGTAACTTTCACGTAACCTTAAAATGAAAAATGAAAAATTTCAAAACTTTGAAGTGAATCCGGAAGAAGGAGATCGAACCAGAAATTTGAAAAGTTTTAAACACATCGCTTTGAACCCATTTGGCACTCTTTCATCGCTCTTTTAAAAATAAATAAAATATTTAAAAATAACATTTTTTTAAATGACCCACCATAGCTTTTTGGGAACTCAAATAAAGAGGGGCTTTCGACCCAAACCAAAGAAGGACGACCGACCTACCTGGAAAAAGCTCAAATGAACGAAGTGAAACGGGAGATAGTAAATTTGGCCCATGGCCTGAGTACTCATGGAATTATCCGTACACCGTCTCTGCTTAATAATAAATAACACCAAAACAGCACTATTATCTCGAACTCCGATACTGCGATACTGCAATTTCGAATCACTGATTTATCAGAGCCAGAGCATGGGTAATTATATTTTAAATTCTCTTGATAGTGTGGTAAAAATATTTACTGGTCAATCTGCCCTCTTGTGGTTGGAAGAATTGGTCACTGCGAAGCGAGCGATATCCGTGATATCGTTCGATGTCTAAATGGATTAGACAGACCCTTCCTCTCTCCTTATGCGCAACAGCCATGAGCTTGTTTACTTTTTTTATATGAATACCGCACAAGAGTCCCAACTGCTCCCGTCTTAAGCCAGTGAGACTATGAAATTCCAAATTGGAGTATGTTGTGAGGCTGAAGGTAGTGGGAGGGGAAGGACATAGGGAAGAGGAAGGTGGGGGAGTGCCTGGCTATTTAGATCTGGTCACCAAACACGGCTAATGCCGTTTCAAGCAATGTTTCAATTCTGAGTATCTGAGTATCTTCCACTCTGGAACGTGCCGCAAATATACTATATATTATTTTTAATTAATAAATTGTGAAATAACACAAATTAATCAAATAAAATTCATTTGTCACGCCGGGATTCGATTCCGCGACCTTTGATGTGCGAGTTAAGAGCCTTACCCCTGGACAAGTGGTGCAAATGTGAACTAATTTTTTAAAAATTTTAAAATTTATATTTGAATTTGCAACTCAGCCACTGACCGGTCAAAATATATATATATTTTTTTTTTACATACATATATATATTTTTTTCAATATATATATATATATATATATACATTTTTTGTTCAAAAGATGTACCTGTCCGGTTAAAAATATTATCTATGGCTAACATAGATCGAAAAAATATTTAAAAGATTAGGGCGAAAACTTTATTTGGTTGAAGTGAAATTAGACAACAAAATATTACTATGAAAAAGATATCAGGATTAATTGTCTAAGTTGTACATCAGTAAATTTCACAAAGCTTTGCTTTATGATGCAATAATTCCCGCGTACACAAAAACCCTACTGCCATATCGGGGAAAAATGAGTTCTAAGAACTAGGAGGAGGAATTTAATAAAGAAAGTTTATCTTTAATTAGACAATTGCGCTGGCTCCAAGAAACACATCCACCTGTGTTCAGTATCTCCGCCACGTTGTGTATCGAATAGAGCAATTTATTATTATTACCATTATCACTTTAAGTGCGATAATGACAAGAAAGTTTTGCGCATTAAAGTGAATATCTTGGAAAATTTTATAGTAGTTAGATGCCACTCACGACACCGGCTCCGTAATCATGATATAACCAGCTCAGAAATAATAAGAAAGAGAAGATGAGTACGTCAAGAGTTGAGAAGATTTTTTTAAAGTGAAAACTTCTTTAGCACCGTTTTATTTTATTGTTATTTTATTTAAGGAGAAAACACAGATACAGACAATAATTAACAAAACAATATTATGAACAATAACTAGAGAATTCGCCTGCACCCCAACTATTTCTCACTAATTGACTTGATAAAAAAAAGATTATCAAATACATTTTTTATACATGTTTAAAAATAAATCATAATTAATAATGAATCGAAAATTGTTTAAAAAGCACATAAAAAGTAAAGTGAATGATATATGAGTTTTTTTTATTGGAAAACAGCCTTCAATTTTCTACCAAAAGTGCTATAAGTATCAAAAAATTTATCGGAATCCTTAAGGTTGTGGTTTTTTTTAACAATTCTCACATTCTTCTGATTGGATCCCTGACACCAGCATTTGTACGTGTCCGGTTAATGTGGAATAAGTCGTTAAGCCTAGTTGTTCTGGGTGGTATTTTAAAATTAATTAGTTTGAGTAAGTCAGGACAGTCGATAACGCTAATTAATAATAATAACGTTGTGATTTGAAACTCAAAATAGCGACACTAAAAAGAGACAAACAAATACATTTATAGGATTTAGCTTTCGAGAGAATGAGATAGTATAATCGGTCTCCTCTTTGTGTGGTGCTTCGTAGCCTCCTTCTTGTGTGCTTTAGTTTTCTGAAGGTTCACTTCTACCGCATGTGAATTGCATACTTTGATTTTTTTATTCTCAGTATTTTTTCTATTCTCTATGTACCTACGTGTTTTAAAATATGAAGTAAATTTCATTTATTTCTCCGATGTGTCGAGAAAATATCGCGAATAAACTATGAATCGGAGCAGGGAAACGTAACATGGTGGGCGGCAGTGATGAAATTAATTAGAATTATGTTCTTAGAACAAAATAATCTGCTTAGAAATTTATCGGTCGTTTATTGCCTACGCGACATTATTAATATAAGTGACGCCAGTAGTTTACAATAGAAGATGTGCGGGAGTAAAGAATGGAATAGGAAAAGTGCGGTAATGTATGATGACTATTTTAAATTCCCAATAACGATTAAATCTGAAATAACGATGATCGGAAAAAGTCATCGCAGGAATGAGGAAGTGTGGAAACTTTACGAAATACGTCTTTCGAGTGTTATTAATGGAAAAAATGTATCAAGATTAGGGATGCAAGGTTTTTAAAAATATCGATATATCGATATCGATATATATAGAATTAAGTCGATATTGATGTATCGATATATCGGTCTAGTAAGCCGATATAACGATATTTCTTCTTTTTGTAAAGCTTATACAAATCCAATGTAGTTTTAGTTATATCAAACGTTTATCGATTATGTATGTATTATATAAGTTTTTATACTTACCTATGTGAATAATCACAAAATTTGGATAGTCATATAAAACGTGTTTTTTTTCATAAATTTATTTTTTAAAAATTGATTCCAGTATTATGTACCAGCTATCGAACTTAAAAATAGTAACTTTGATAGTCTGCTTCCTTATAGCACTCTTCCTTACACTCATAGCCATATAGGGCTCTACACACGACACAGCATGCAGGCCTGCAGGGACTTTTGCCGCAGAGAGTCCCTGCAGGCAGTGTCGTGTGAAGGGCACTTAATTGGTAGACACGGAATACAACCGACCACACAGATCACAAACAACACTCACCTACCACAGATTAGTGAAGAGAATAGAATATTTTTTTAGACAGTCAGTGATGACAGTAATAGCATTTTATCCGATTTTGTGGGTATTTTAATTCGGGCGGGTTTTTCGATATTCTGATATATTATGATATATTGAGTTTTTCGATATTGATAAATACCGATATTTTTAGGGGTCGATGTATCGATATTTATCGGTTTACGATAGGAATCGGTTTTGAAACGATAATATATCATTGCATTCCTAATCAAGATGACATTTGTCTGAGAAGTGAATGAAGGAATACATCGGGAACCACAAACATCGAATCGAAAAAATTAAAAGGCTCGTATGGACACCATAAAGTTCACGAATTTGGGTGAAGCAAGGATTGAGAATCAGGCTGAATTCTCTCTTAACCTTTTTGATAGCGCCTCTGGCGATATACGATTATATTCAGTAAGAAAAAGGATTTTACTCATAAGAAATATGAAGTTGTCAGCGCTTTGATGGCTATAAATGGATTGTAAATCTACGAGATGTGATGTTAATTGATCGTGTTTATAGGGAAAAAAAGAATATCCGTCACGGAACGCCTGGCAGATGTGAAACAACGAAATTGATTTTTTTTTCAAGTGAAAGAAAAATGAAAGAAAAACAAGTCTTTATATTTTTGAGAATAAAACAATTATTTTATTTTTATTAAATCATAAAGAAATATATTACAAATTAAAAATTCATCATCATTTTGAATAGATCGATTACCAATTTAAGTGAGAACGTAATAATACAATTTTTCGTTTTACATATATTACTGTTCAGGATCTCAACTTCCGCTCTCCTGACAGAGCAATCCGGCGTGGTAATACCAGATTCCAAAGGGAAGTGTGGCTGGAGTAACTCTTCAATAATAACTCCAGCTCTTGAATAATTGGTCTTTATTGAAACAATAAAAGACCCGTAGGGTAGCTCATGTACGGTGAGCCCAATGATGCTATCTCTCTCCGCGGTTTTATAACCCACATAAAGTGAAAACCTGGCAGCAGACGTTTTGCCAAAAACGACCCGCCCAAGACGGATGGTAACAAGAGAAGAAGGAATTAAAAAATCCGTGGCAATACGAAATCGCCCTGGCAATTGCCTACACAAAAAAATGTTGCCACAACCATTAGGGTGACAATCACAAATATTAATATTTCAGTACCTGAAATCTTAACAATTACACACATTCATTTTTATATCTTTTAAGAACAATCAATCATATTTGGTACCTAACATAAGAACCTATTTAAAATAAATATAATTTTTGATTAGATTTAAAGTATTCGATTTTGGTTAGAACCGCTAATCGATATGCGAGGACTGAGCAAAAATGATATTCTCGAGTTTTTGTAATGATTAAAAAAACTTTTCAGTTGTATTGTCATGTGGTGTTAATAATCCAGAAACCTTCGAGAAGGTGGAAAGAAACATGTTTGCTTATACATATAAGCATGTTTCGATTTTTATATACATAAATGACACGGAAAAACCGTTCTCGATGGCAACATTAATTCGAATACGTAATTGGAATAATGGCAATACAGCCCTTCCGCTACGAAGAATAATATACTTTCTTATTGATATCATGATGGCTCGACAACGGAAAGGAGGAAAGGAGATTGCCAGTACTGAGAACGAAACAAATAGGAAGCAACGACCCTAAAGCCTTTTCAATAGAAGAGGAATTATAAATAATGATTTTATGTTATTACAGAAGCAAATTGAGGATTTAAGTTATAAACGCATTATTTCCTGTAGAAGGCGTATTGCAAAATAAACTAGAAAACTTGTACAGTTTATGACACACTTTGAAAATTAAAAAATAGATATCTACCTACCTACAAAGGTAATATTTCTTTCCCCGTAGTTTCTCTTACTATTGTGATTTTAACGATCAAATTTTTCCTCAATAAGTTATTTATTATCATACAAGTGGCTGTAAGCTATTTTAGTCTCCCTTGGGAAACTTCAATAACTGTCTAAACTCTTAATCATCGCGTCGCGCGTCTTGTCTTAAGGAGTGACAATTCATTATCAATTAAAATAAAATTGGATTGGTGAAATAAAATCGAGATGTTTGGGATGGAAAAAATAATAATGGCAACACAAATACGGTGATCCTAAGGACGCCATCAAAGAGGGTTTTTTGTCTTTTTTGTGAAGGATCTGACAATATTTAAAAATCTACTGCCTACAGAGGTTATTATTAACCCCAAAAAAAATCAGCTTAAAGTTGGTTATTTTATAATTTATAAATTATGCGAAGAATGTTAGTAATTTTCTTTTATTAAAAAAATCAAAATCAAAATTTTGTCTAAAATCATAATTTTTGTAAGTGGTTACTTAACCTTTAACTGCAGACGTGATTTTTTTTACGTATTCTCTGACACGGTGCCTGAGCGGCCCGATATTTAAATGTTTATATATTAGAGATCCAGGAAATTTTTGAGGTCCAAAATATTATTTATTGGACAATTTAAATATATTTAAATAAAATAAAGTACTTTTGTATTGTTAAGTAACTTAAATTTGTTAAGCTGGTAATATTATTTGGTAAAAATCACTTGAGATGAGAAATCAGTCTGTATTATCTATTAAACTAAATAAAAACAATGAACGCACTTTTATAATAATATTTCATTAGTGTCTCGAATAAACTACATATTTAAAATTTTAGTAAAGTTGTTTATGTTTATCTTCACAGTAAAAATTCACGCGGCCTGTTACCTTAAATGTTTATACATAAGAGTTCCATGAAAATTTTGCGGTCCAAATTATTATTTATTGGACAATTTAAATATATTTTAATAAAATTAAATACTTTTTTATTGTTGAGTAACTTATATTTGACATTTTGAATATTATGTAATAATTTTTGGCAAAAATCACTTGAGATCAGAAATCAGTCTGTATTATCTATTGAACAAAATAAAAAAATAAACACACTTTTATTATAATATTTCAATAGTGTCTCCAATAAACTATAAACATATATAAAACTTTAGTAAAGTTGTTTATGTTTATTTTTATATAGTAAAAATCAACTTAAAAAAGCTATGGGGTCACTAAATTCGAAGCTACTGGAAGCGGCATACGCGTCACGCGCGGGGGAGGGGAGTATTTCGATATTATTATTGTTGCTGGGCATGAGCGGCCCCAACTCAGTGGTTAAAGTTTAAATACATAGGTACTTACTTATTTATAAATCAATTAATACATACTTTAACAAAATATTTAAAAAAATTAAAGAATTATACAATTTGCCCAGAGATTATTTTATGCATAAATAACAATTATTTTATAAAGCTTTCTTCGGGCAGGTTGGCAGGTATCTGGTCGAAATTAGCCTAGTAAAAGATAGCCGTATAGTCAAAGTAAGGTTTGCTTGAATAATGAAATGGATGTTACGGATTATCGAAACCGGAATCGGTACTTACAAACGCATTAACGAGAGGGATGTAATTCCGGACGTTCGGGTTAAAAGTCAACAGAAGAGTTTAATTTTTGTACACGTAATAATGTATCTACTCTGCCTACTAGGATGCCATTATCTTACGAACAAACAATCTCCGCTGTTAATTTTCCGGTTACGTTAAGTTGCAGCTAAACGAATCATTCAGTGTGTACGGAACACATTATATAAAATTATGGACTATTTCTCCAACGCCGAAACTCAGGTGTGGGCCGTGCGGGCTCCGATATAATGGTACACAAGTATAATTTGACATCAATCTGAGCACACATTTGTACACGAGCTGTTTAATTTGATTATTCGGTACGAATGAAGATCGAGCCCTTTGCACCGTGTTTGGAAAATAATAAATTGACTGGCACGCTGCCTTCAGGTGTCGTTCTATCGTTTTCGAAGGTTTATTAAAATTATTATAATATAGTAACCACCTAGGTACTTCATCATAGTCCTGGGTCGACCGTGATGACCCGCTCATTGAAACCCTCTCACTAGCCAACAAAAAGAGAGCGAGGTTATTTTTGTCGGCAACCGGATCTCGCGACCCGCTCTCTAGGTCTATCAGTTACAGGACCTACGAGCAACCCGGGTCTTGTAAAATGATCGATTGACCCTGCGCTTCTTCATCCTTGAACCTGTTAGTACAGAAAAAAATAGGTGCACTATTTAAATTTATAACTTTAATATTATCAATGGTTTTTTGTTTTCTTTTTGGTTGTTAACTGATTTTTTAACCTACTGATAATAATTTTTTTTACCTACTGATATGAAATGCATCTTCTTTGATACTTCTTGTCACCACTTTTTTTTCTTTTTACTTTACTGCCCTTATATGAATCAAAAAAGACGTAGTTAGAAGTCTCGAATCCCCTAAAAATATTCCATATTGCCGGAAAGATAGGTTTTCGTGAGCCATAAACGAGTAACAACCATCCTACAGAATTGATTGAGTTCTAAAATTTGGATTTAAAAATGGACCTCTTTGACTATGAAGAATCCAATTACAAGCTTTTGGTATGCAGAAATTAATCCGTTCTTTTGAGCCACGAAACGCGACCGAGGTAAAACTGATTAATGTTGGGTATATTACCACAATGATCATTTACCCAATAGGAACCACTCGAAAAGACAAAAAAATATATAGATACAATAAACATAACTTAATTTTCTTTCTATGTTGTATCTTTCTCCTTTAAGATTTAGATAGATTTAGTATGGAAATGAATAATTCCTTTAAGAGATTTTTAATAGTTTTTTTCACGAACGAACGCGAGTTTGCATTGGAAGACGTGTTTTTAAGTTTTTAATCTATTTACACAAAGTACTAATACTGCACGGCCAATGGGTAATGTAATAAACAAAAAATAAACGAGGGAATATTTTTACTACTGACAAAGGGAATATTTTAAAACGTGTATTCCAAGCGCGCACTATAAAATGATCACAAAGTAAAACAGATAAATTGTTCTTAACTTGCGAAAGGGGAGAAGGTTTAATTGAGAATTGTGGGAATTGCTAAATATTTTCAGTCAAATAATTAACATTGTGAAAATTAGGTTTTGTTTTACAGTACGGGGGGGGGGCGTGGTTGGGTAGAGCAAGATTAAAATATAAATGTTGTACGATATTGCAAATTTTATGTTTATTATTTTTTACGTGTATACTGTATACCGCACAAGAGTCCTAATCGCTCCGTCTGGAGCCAGTGAGAGTATGAAATCCCTTCCCTTGGAGTATCATCCAATCTGAAACGTGCCGCGAATATATTATTTTTAACGTATTCATTGTAAAATAATACCAATTAATCAAATACGATACGGAAGCAATCTTCCGAACACGCCCTCCATTGTTACGCTTGGTGTAACTCTAAGAGACCAGATCGGATTCTCTAAAACTGGGCGTGCTGTACAGGGCCCACAGATACTTTCATAGTACCTACACAACTGCTTATCCTGTACAAATCACAAATGCGCCCCACGGTAGAATTTGGCAGCCACCTCTGGTCTGGAGCCCCAAAATACCTGAAAAAAAAACCTCGACTATGTGCATAAACGGGGTCGACTCTGGCGATCCGTTTGATAGATTCTCTTAACTTAACCAACGGATTGTTCACACCGGGATTTGAACCCGCAACCATCGGATTATTTGTTGAGAGATTTACCCGACGGAGGCCGTCAATTGTTCTATCTTTCGAATACCTCGAATTTCATTTGCCAATATGTTGCGAGCCCTTTGGCATTTAAATCTTTGATGAATGTAAATGAACTGCATAGTGAAATGTTTTTGGACTATCGAACATTTTGTGAATCATTTGAAATGCAATCCTATAGAATACATTAAAAAGTGTTGATATTCGAAAATAAGCCGGACGAGTAACAAAAATAATAACTTTTAAACCGGTCGCCATTTTCGTAAAAACAGTCACCTCAAATTTGCAGTTAAAGGCTTAAGATAGGTTGACAATTTGGTTCATTAGTTCAAAGTTAAACCGCTAGCTGATGTAATTTTTGTAAACATGTATATAAATTAGATAAACTTGTATATAAATGAGAAATTCCTCTCATAAAATAATCAAATAACAATTAAAAAACAAAATCAATTAATCTTGTAATTTCAATCATTAAATATTACTCCACTGGTAATAGCTTTAAAAATACCGAAACTCAAGTCTATTTATAATATCAAGATATATTTTCTTCGGAGGTCTTACAAAATTTTTCAAATTACAAAATTTCCCCGGAGGGTTTTTTGATGCGAGGGAGTTTTAATAGACGGGGCTTTAAATAAAACACAAATAATTCAGATTAAACCAGCAGTGACATTTCTTACTTACGAAGTGAGCTGAGGGACTTTTAATTTTTACGAGTTGCTTGCGAACGAACGGCTTTGACACAGGCAAACTATTAATTACGTGAACTCGTTTACGCAAATAGCAAAATACTGAGCAGTGGTTCATTTTGTGCGGCTGGTTTTTTGTTTTTGTGAACTTTCCTCTCCCCCCCATCCCGACGAAACCCTAGTTATGTGAACCCCCTCTTCTCCTGTTCCGAAGATACCCCAGATATGTGAACCCTCCTCTCCTCCCGTCCCGACGAGACCCTAGTTATGTGAACTCTTCTCTCCTCCCGTCCCGACGTGACCTTACATAGATAAGTGAACCCTTCTCTCCACCCGTCCCGATGAGACCCCAGATATGTGAACCCTTTTCTCCTCCCGTCCCGACGAGACCTTAGTTAAGTGAACCCTTCTCTACTCCCGTCCCGACGAGACCCTAGTTATGTGAACCCTTCTCTCCCCCCGTCCCGAAGAGATCTTAGTTATGACTTTACCACTCTCCAATATTATTATAAAATGAAAGCGATTCACATTATAGTTATAATTACAAATGTCGATGATCGTAAGATTGCGATATTACAGTATTTTTAATCCGCCATTCCGATACAAAAATAAAATCTTAATTTAAAGGACTAATATACAAAAGATATTAAAATAAATATTTTTTTGTGAAAAAAAAAATACCGAAGTTTGCGCTTTTATGTTGTCTGACCTTTTCACCTTAATAATTACTTTAATGCTTTATTCAAAGCTATTTCCGGAATGCTTTTCCTTTAGCCTTCGGAACATATCATGATTCGAAATTGAAAGGGTGCTTTAAAAATCTTTATTGAGGGAATAAATCGGAACCAGTCCTTGAGCCACATATTTCCCTTTTATATCCGCCGCGGAACTCTCTCCAACGTTGAACTATGATGTAAAAAGGAACCATTAAATAATATAATAAAACAAATTTGAATTTTACAAATAATTGATTGAATCATTGTTTGTTTTCTCAATTCCAAGATGCTACCTGTATAATATCTGCTAATGTTCATAAGCAGAAGATTCCTTAGTTAGGTTATTTATTAACGAATTTATATTGACATAATATTATTGAGAATTGTATGCATCCATCACTTTATGAGTTGTAATTCTAAGATAAGGAAGATTTCACCTTCGTCTTATTTGATTGACAATCAGGGCCGTTTTGCCTGTTTTACTCATTTCAGCGTTTATTCTAATATTTATTACCTTGCAAAAATAAAATGCCTTAAATATTGGTGCCGTAGTACATACAAAAATCATACGACCTAAGTAATGCGCAACTGTAGGTACCTACTTATAACATTCGAGAAGTTCTGGAATGTTCCACAATGATGTTCCCGTTTCTCCATTCCAGAATATTCCAAGACATTCCAGGATGTTCCGTGATGTTCTGGAATGTTGTGAAATGCTCTCGAATGCTCTCAAATGTTCTGGAGATTTCTAGAGGGCGAAACTTCTAGCCCTTATATCTTCAATAGCACGCCCTTCAGGTCAAAACGGGAATCTTCTTCATGGATGGGGGATAGAGGGCTACCACACCATATAACTCCCTTGATCGTACCGGGACTCGTTTCCGAGTTTTAATGGGACGCATACTTTAGTATACATTCTTTTATAATATATATTTTGATTATTTAAAGATCTGCACCACTCTAAACAGTAAAAAGTTCTGTGATTTTAATTTCTTACAAAAACGAAGTCTTAATTCATGCTTTCTTCTTGTGGAGTGTTTATTATGTTTTCGAAGTTTATTATGTTTTCACCCAATTTCTGAATTTTATTGGTCGTTAAATATTTTAATAAGAAAAAATACTACAATTAAGTACTTAATTTGTAAAAATATGATTAAATTCTTCAGCATATTTAAAAAAATGTAATATTGCCACCCGAGAGAAGACTTGTCCGGTGGGTGCTAAAAATATTTGGAATATATTTTTTTTTAAATCTATCCAACCCAAATCGAAATATAAATTCTGTCTTATCCGAGAAAAAAAAAATAAAGGTGCACCCAGGGTTTTTAAAGAAGCAAAACGAAAAATAATAATGTGTTTGAAAAAAGAACATGATTCTTTTACAGAACCGATGAAGTAAAGACATACTGGTGTTTCCGATGTTATAAACCAAAGGAAATAAACGCGACTACCGAGTCGATAAGTTTTTTGTTCTTTGTATTTCCAAGAATCTAGGAGAGTAGGACAACCGTCCATATTGTGAAAGAGCACGTCTCACAGGTTGGTTCTGGTGGGATTATCTCCTCGTATCAAAAGCCTTCCGAATCAATACAGCATTTGGTAAACCTCGTATTGTGTGCCTTGATCCCACATACGAACTACCCTAATACCAACTTCCATCATATAAAACGGGGGGGTGTTTTCATTCAAGAGAAACTATAAACCTTTTATGATTTGTTGGTGTAGGCGGCAGTAGGAATCTACTCGTATTTGCAGACATTTGTATGCTCACCAGGCAGTGAGAAAACTTGTATTTTTAGACAGCTTATAGTCGTTATCTCATTAAATGAGCTAAAATGTGTGTTTAAAGGGGTTTATTTTATCATTTAGCGATTTTTAAAGTGAAAATTTATTCAACACCGTTGTGATTTGAAACTCGATTAAACGAATAATAGCGACAACAAAAAGAGACAAACATATATAGGATTTTGTCTGCGAGATAATGAGATAGACTAATCGGTATCCTCTTTGTGCGGTGTTTCGTAGCCTATCGGTCTTCTCGTTGTGCGGTGCTTCGTAGTCTCCCCACTCTTGTCTACTTTAGTTTTCTGAAGGTTCCATTTCTCCCGTCTGTGAACTGCACACATTGATTTATTAACATTTCGTCTTGCAATTTAAAAAAAATGACACTTTCCAGGGTTAGGTTTAACCGTGGTGTAACCTAAAAATATTTAATTTCTCATAATCTCCTTAATCACCGGTTCTAGGCCGCTCGTTCACAAAAATTTTCAAAAAAAAAAAATTATATGCGATTTTAACCCTTATGTATAAAAAAACTGTATCAATAACATGGTCAGAATCGCTTGCGCCAACAGTATTCTTGATACCGCCAAAAGTTTCATTCACCTGGAAGCACCAGAATATTTTAAGATGAATTATCTGTGGAATATGAATTTCACATTTTACCGCTTAATTAAACTGTCAAAGTCAGTCGATGGTCGGTCACAAAAACTTTAAAAAACCTGACAATTCATCAAATAAACACAAGTAATGTTGTTTTTATCGATAGTTTATTGTTCAAAGAATGTGTTTCGGTAAATAAAATAAACGATAGTTCAAAATATTACTTTAAAAGTATTCTTTCCGAGATTTTTTACGATGTATGGGCATAAAATCCAGGCATTCCTGAGGTTTTAATTAAAGATATCCTTAAGTCGCTTTAATAACCAGATGGCGTATTGAACAAATTTCCAATGCTAGAGATTTGGAAAATTTACGTCTTATTTACCTCTGTAAAACAAAATAAAGATTTTCCACTGAAACAAAACAAATATAAATATTTGAATAATAAAGTTTCCGATACTTTGGGCCTAAATTATGCCATAACTTACCCGACAACACTAGATATAAAAACTTAAAGCAAAAAGAAGAAGAAGGAGAGATATGTTAATACGAATGTTAGAGGGAGCGCGCTAATATTAAAATCTATAAAATGTAGCCGTAAATTGTGAAAATGTTTAATAAAACACGACTCGTTTGAAAAAGAGCAAAAATCTCGGGGGAAAGTCTAAAATACCATTAAGGGAATGTAAAGATTTTATCTTCCAGAATAACATATATATTTTTTAAGAGTTTTAAAACTTAGTATTTAAGGAAAATATGTAGTTAATCGGAAGAAATGCCGGGCCTTAAGCCGCCGTCACTCGAAATTCTACTGATTTTTTTCTTCCTTAAACATTTGAAGTTTTTAAGCCCTTTAAAAAATACAGGTTATTTAATATCTAGGCGCGTTCTACGCCGAAACGCAAATTATATGAAATTCCCTCGATAAAAAAAAATCGCTAAGTATGCTCCGAAAATTATTAAAAACACGTTTGTTTCTTTATTTTATATTTGTAAAAAAAAAATCACAATGTTTCTTTTAATGATACTTAAGAGTAGTGTTTTATTAAACATTTTCACAATTTTCGCTTCGATTTTATCGCTTTAAATATGAGCGCGCTCCTCTAACATTCGTAAATTCATATCTCTCCATCTTCTTTTTTTTGAGCGCAGATGCGGCGCCTTAAATCATAAATTATAACAGTGGATAGTTAATAAAGATCGTGTTATAACAGTGAACTAACCCAAGTCTAGCAAATATACTGTCTTACATTAATGTAGTTTAAAAGATGGCTTTGCAACGGATAAAAATTTCTTCAACTGGAAATATAAAAATTGTAGGTAAAATGAAGTTAGTTTGAAAGCAATTGTAAGGAAAGAAAAACAACGTAAGAACCGGGTAATGCCGTTCATCGCAAGAAAATCCAGACTCAAGTCATAATGCCGCATTTGAATATTTAATCAAAAAGTGTCATTACTCAGTGTAGCAACAATGAATAAGAAAATATTTCGCTGAAAGAAATTTAAACATTTAATTGCCAAAGTATATTTTGATCCTGAAGTAAAATGGCAATACGAAGAGACCAAGTCGAAGCAATGTTAATTTAAAAGGAAAGTTTTCCGTGGAACAAAAGATATGAAGATAAACATGTGCTTTCGTACCGCGAAGTGATTCATCCAGTGAACATATTCCTTTTGCAGTTTATTGTACGATATGAAAACTTGGACATTGAAATAAACAACGATGTCAAGATTGGAGGTTTTGAATGCGGATTTGAATAAAATCTCACAAGAAAGTATGATTCGCAGGCTGTATCAAATAGAAACATCTCATTATATGGACATTGCTATTTATGGTATATTAAATCATTGGTGAACTACTTGATTTTTTTTTACATAAACTCCACACAGGAGGCCCTGAGAAAAATAATTTCTGTGCTTTCTGATGCTTTGTGGAAGGTTTTTAAGGAGAGGAGAGTTCTGGTAAGGAAAATGGTTTAAAGGGTAGGTAGAATCTGGGGTTCAGTGTATCCTGGTCATTCGCCTCCAAGACCTAGACAAACCTCACCCCGTGAACCCGGGCACCCGCTAAATCATCAAACATAGCGAACCACTTGGGGTGATCTATGGCAGAGGTGTTGGTAAACCAATAAAGGTTCCTGGGGCAGCGGTACCCATTCCCGCCTCCCAACAGAAACAATATAAACGAGTGGACACTAATCAAAATATAAACTGGCATGCAGAGGAGCGTTTAACCTTGTGTCGTATTTGGGACAATTCGCTTTTTGAAACTGAGAATTAATGAAAAACTTAATTCTCAAAAATATACTATTATTGCTGTTGCGTTAAAAAAATTTATCGACACGAAAAAATAAGCAGTTCCATCAGATAAACACGACACAAACACCTGGGTGTGGGATTTAAAGCTTACCATAAACATTTATCAATTAAAAAATTAAAACGGAAATATTGGATAAAACCTTTTTACGTGACAAAAAAAAACAAAAAAAAAACAAGATGTCTGATTGTAACTGCTTTGTGGTATTTTAAATAATATGAACAAGGAAAAGGATTTTATTTCATACCATTAGTCTTATACCATATTTTGAGTAAAAGCCCTCACATTCCGATTTATTACATATTTCTCTTGAACACTTTACGCTTTTAAGTTTCTAAAAATATTTATGTTAAACATTTATAGAGCTGAAATAATATTACATGAAATTAAGCAGCAAAAATATTTAAAAAAAAAATTATTTCTATTAATGTGTTATAGGTTCGAATAAATTCACAGGGTATCTTTAAATGCAACTTAGGCATTTGTCGAGAGATTTTTGCTCTATTTTAAACGAGTCGGTTTTATGAAATATTTTCACAATTTTCTCTGACATTCTTATTTTCATATCTCCCTTTTAAACCATCTTATTGATTAAATATTTACAACGGAGCCTTAATTCTTTTTTTATTCACTTGAAACAATAAAAAAATCGTTAGGTACTAGACACTAAGGGTCGACAAATCAGATTTTAGACGTATTGACTCTTTTCCACAAAAAATTATAAATGGATTACGAAAGATTGTTCTTTTATCTAGCATTCGCATGTAATAAATTTTCAGAATTTTTTTAATTTTTAGTATAATAAGGTTATTCCATAGGTCGTTGGCAGATTTGTTAAATTTTCAAAAAAGATTTTGTATTATACCACACCTATTTCAAATAATATAATCATGCAGTAAAGTAAATCAATA
The DNA here is from genome assembly GCA_917880885.1 of Limnephilus marmoratus. Classification (NCBI taxonomy): domain Eukaryota; kingdom Metazoa; phylum Arthropoda; class Insecta; order Trichoptera; family Limnephilidae; genus Limnephilus; species Limnephilus marmoratus. Next base: position 35,426,232 of record OU862920.1, on the reverse strand, counting down.
CATTATCTAGCAAACGGATGTTTTAGAATTTTAATTTTAGTTTCAATAAAATCATTAAAAAATATGTACGTACATGTGTTTCTTGACGAAAATTGGTCCATTTGTGTATTTATTTGCGCACTTACAAACTAATATATTTCAGAATTTTTTAACATTCTTATTAAATTTAGACATTATTGAAAAATGATAAATACTAATAATCAAAAAATAATTACAAAAAGTACATTATTGTAATAGTTTTATCATCACGCCTTTCAGCATTTTTGGATGAAGGTATAAATTGAAGCTAATTTGGATTGAAATTAATTCGATATTGAGTTATAATTTAAAAAAGCTGGTACGGAGATTAATTAATCTTTCTCATTGTAACCGCCCTGCACGATCGTAAGAACAACTTTCGACGAAATGTGGATTTTCGTCCGCTGGCTGGTTAAACGCTCTTAACATTAAAAGAAAATGTCATTAAAAAAACACAATTATACATGCACTCAAAAAGTATTGCCGGAGACAAAAATCGTTCATTCAATTTTGTATTCCAAAAAAGGTGAGGAATCAACATCGGTTAAAGTTTGTCAGGTATGTTTCAACACCCTGTATACAGAAAACAGAAATGTTAGTCAAGGGCTTACTAAAATTCATGATAGCAATCACACTGTGCCAACTTAAAGTATACTTATAACTTTTCCAAAGCACTCAGTATACAACTCGACGAAAGTACATAAAATTAAACTAAGGACGGTTTTGATTATTTTTAGCCCCGCGGCATATTTACGTACTCATTTACGTCAGAACATGGCTTTGGCATTACGAAATAAATACGAAATCCTTCTACTTTTATATACTTCCCTTTACATTAATCTAGGTTCTTTACCTACCTTGGCAAATATTATTAATGAAAGTTTGAATCTCAATTTCCACAAGTGACTCAATTACTTCAATCGTCGAACAGATCGACACACACAGTCTTTCAATCGAATTCGACTATTTGATCGAATTAGAACTTTAAAAAAAATGCACACATAATGATATTTTAAGAGTGACTACGACATCCTCAATTGCGGTATTTACAAAGTGATTTGTTTTAATTCAACTTTGTAATCATTCAAAAGATAGCTACTAAAAATATGAAGAAAATTATTGGAGTATAATATTGTTAATTTTGATTTTAAATATGAGTTCGACCAAAATAACATAAAAATATAGGTCCTAATGGCCGGGTGATATCCCTTTTAGACAAGAGAACCTTGGTTCGAGTCCCAGTTGCGACCGTTATCTTTTTATTATTCTGTGTCTGTGAGATTTTTTGTTATTATCTTCATTTTCAATGATTTATATTTACTTCTTCAAACTTAGCAAAATAACTTTGAGGCATCATTATTAATATAATCGATATAATTAACAATATCTGGATATTGTTAATTACATAGTGGTTTAAACGAAGTTATTTGATTTCCATTAGATTTATATTTAGTTTATTTATCCTTGAATCGAATTGGAAAATTGGATTATTTTTGCGAGATATCGGAAAAATAATAGCTGCATTCGTGAAAATTTTATTTCCAAACGATAAATCAATTTTATCATAAGTTAAACGACTCCACTGCTATCTTGAGACATTTAAAGTGGTGCAAACCAATAACCGTAACAACGGGTTTCCAACAAAGAAATCATCTAATTCACACTGCTAATGATGTATTACAATACATTTATATAATAAAAAAGCTAAATACAACTTTGAACAGAGATTCCTACATTTAAAAATGTTTAATACATAATAAAATAAGATAAAAAATTGTTTTAGGGATAATAGATTAACGAGTAAAAAGAATACTCTTGTCGCGTTGGTGGTAATGGAAAATTTTGTTATGAAGAGTAAAAACGGTGTCCGAAAAGAGTTGGAAACCTGCTGGATAACAGCACTGCTTTATATAATTCGCTGACCGGACAACTCAGACTCATGCAACTCGCTTTGAAAAGTCATTAAAAGTTTTTGAAAAAAATATATATTGGTTAAATAGGTTTTATTAGGACAGGTTATGGGCTATTTTTCAATTTTTTGAAGTGAAACTTCTGTAGCCCCTGTGTGATTTGGATTTCGGATGAAACGGAAATGACGATTACCGCACCTCCGACGCATCAACAGGGCTTATTGGCCGCTTTGATTATGACGTCACTTTTAAAGGCTCCTGTTGGTTGAGATATGAATCTGAAATTTAGCTAGGTCTGCGCTCATTTGTCACTTCGATTATGACCTCACTTTTCAAGTATTGGTTGAGATTGTTTAGGTAATGTTTCGCTTCTTCCGCATGTAAACTGCACTCGAATTTTTTTCATAACTTTTAATGACTTTTCAAAGGGGTGTTAAAATTTCATGATTCTAAGTTGTCATGGAACTATATAATTCGTGTAAGTGTTATTTAATAATAAATTCGATCTTTGAAATTGCATAGCAAATTGACATATTTGTTTTGCTAATATCCGACAATAAAAATTTCATTTCCCTCATGAAATTCTCATTGTTTCAGGCTTCAAGCTTTATGACACCACCCGGCGAAGTAAGCAGTCCCATGGAGGATGTTTAATAATAACTATTTACAACACAATAATTATTAAAATCAGTGTATAAACAAACCCATTGGCAGTAAAAAAACACAAAATTATATCGTTTGTTAATAGAAAATACAAAATGTTGTGTGAGGAAGGGGCCAAGGTTGGTGTGACTGTGATGAGTGGCGCTTTGTCATCTCTATGCAAACGGCAAAGGACTCAGGTATGCGTCGTATTTAAGAAATCTATCCTAAATTAAGGAATTGAAATCTGACGTCGAAGATCTCCATCAAGAGGAGTTTTAAAGCTTTTTTTACGACCGAAGAATGAACGACCCCGTCTCGAGCAGAAGGTGGTCTTGTACGAATTTTGATTGCATCACGAACATGTCTCCTGACTGTAAGGCGTGCAATAAAGCAATCCATTGACACTAGTTCTCCTAAGAACTTAGAAAACTTCATTCAAACTGCATTCAAAAGAAGGAAGAACTTCTGATGAAATATCTGTTTAACAAATATGGCATTCTCATCTGCTACCGTGCTCTAATAAGATATGGAATTAATTAATTAATTTAACAGATTGTTCTTTTAACATAGGATCAGAAGAATTCAAGAGGTGGCTACCAAAATACCAATCTATAGGGTGCACTTGCATTTTGTACGGGATTAATAGGTTGTACTTACTTAGAGTTGTACTTACATATGCGGGCCGTGTACAATGTTCTGATCATAAATTATTTCTGTATGATATATGTTCTGTATCGGTAGCGTAGCGAGGGGAGGGGGCGGTCGCCCCGGGTGCCACCCGACAGAGGGGTGACACTCGACTGTGGAAAAAAATTCATGAAGGATGTTATCACCAAAGTATTGTATACATGAACACGGTCTGTTATTTTCGTTCCTCGTGGAATTCCCCGAATTTTGTGTCTAGGTCTTTTTATAGGCGAACATAGTCTATGTATATTTGTATGAAGGAAGTCGAAATTAGCGTTTTGTCAACTTAAATAGGGGGGGGGGGGGGGGGTGACACCACTCCCCGGGGGGTGACATCCGCCCCGGGTACCACCCATGCTAGCTACGCCACTGTTCTGTATAACATAGTTTTAGATTTATTGGTAGTTCTTTTTTCAATATGGAAGTTATTGCTACTTTCCATAGAAAGAACATTAGGTCTCAGAGGGCGTGTTTCATATAAAACTAGCTGACCCGGAGAACTTCGTACCGCCTCAGAATCAACAACTGTTGTGTTAACTTATTAGCTGAATTAAATGATTTTTTTTTATAAAAAGTTAAAAATAACACAATGAAGCTATTATCGATGCGCGACTGTCCTTGATTGGTTTTTTCAGTATCAGAGATGGCGTTGAGTATGAATTAACATTTTTTGTGATTTTCTTACTTTTCCAGTTGCTTGCGGGAATTACGTTTCATTTTCTGGAGTGGTGCAGATATACATACATTCACCGTTTGTCTCATTTTCGACTGTTGATATTTAGTGTATAAGAAAGAGGGGCAGCATTATATTTTTTAGAACAAAGGCAAAACATTGACATTTGAGGTTTTTAAATTTTTGGAATTCACTCACTATTCAATTTTATATTTATCATAATATTGCTGCAACTCTTTCAAAACATGAGAATTCGTTCCATACAAAATGTGTGAGGAAACCAATTTTCCAAAAATTGGAAAAAGTCCAACAGACAAATCCAACAAATCAAACAATCAAATTCAACAATCCAACAAATCAAATCAAAGATCATAAAAATCGGTCTAGCCGTACTTGAGTTATAAATAGTGTAACCAACCCGACTTTGTTTTATATTTTAAAGATGACAAATCTTACCCAGTTTACCAAAAACACAATGTCATATATATATATTTTTTTTTAAATTTCGCAATTATTAAAGTTCAAAAATAACCTTAAAAAATAGAGAGAAAATTTGGATTAAGATTACACACAAAAAACCAAATATAAAAATGGCTACCACAGAACTGCTAGCACTAATCCAACAAAAAATAGAGCTTAAAGCCGGTTGTACCAGAAATTGGAAAACGAAAACCACCAATGTTTATTAGTAGGTAGTAAGAAAAAAAATCTAATACGCACGGTCCGAAAGGGTTAATATTACGCGAAGTAAATGGCTTGTTGGGAAAATCTATTCGGCGTTGATTTATTTTATGCACAAATTCTAGTTTTATTTCCAGGTTGATGAAACACACACTTTAAAACAAGAGATATCGGTGTTCATGAAATTTTTAAAAATCACCCTTTTCTCTACCCCTTAAAGCAATATTTTGATACTTTTGGTTCCATTTTGCACACTTGTTTAAATAAAAAAAAAAATCACATTTTAAAGTTTTTTTAATATAAAATTATCCCTTATTTCTCTAATTCGCCAGACCTCACCAGCGTATTCAGAAACCTTCGCGGGCATGCCCACAATCACAATATCTCACCAAAGTTTCATCGCAATCGGATGAACGAATAATTTCAATGAATCAACGAATAATTTCATTACTCCGGAACTCAGTATTGTACATATAGTAACCATCGCGGGCATGCTTACATCATTAAATTTGATAATGTTATTATCGAGTTCAGCAAGTATTTTAGAATGTATTTTAGTTACAGCTGTTTCGACGTGTAAGGTCATTTTCAAACTGTCTTGAAAATGTCGTAACAGTCGAAACAGCTGTAACTAAAATACATTCTAAAAACTCGATAATAACATTATCAAATTTAATTTAAATTAAATTTCTAAAAATTAAAATGGAGTTCTACGAATTAAACACAAAAACAATTAATGTTTACATCAAATCCCGAAAGTTTCATAGCAATCGGATGAATGGTTTGGTAACGTACAGACGCCTCATGTACTCATACACACCCAAGCTAACATATTTTGATTTTTGTATATATGTATAAGATGCGATAATATTATTTTTTTTATTAAAAAAGCAGTTTATTTATACACAAGTTCTGCTATTTTACAAACCGTAGGTAATGTTTGATAATACCTTCAAAAGGCAAAATGGCTGTCACGCGTAATAATAATTATAAGTAAACTGTTTTAATAAATTAAATAATAATATTATGAAATATATATAAAAGAAACCAAAAATTAATATGGTGTTCTACAAATTAAACTTGATAAGAATAAAAAAAACAAAAAAGGAAGAATTATATTATCATTATTAGCTAAATGCTACCGGATGCGACTAAACACTATTTCTACTAGAAAAATGAAACAATATAACTTTGTATAAACCACTTAAGTTTTGAAAAAAAATACAGGGATAAATATTCTTCATATTAATCATAAAGGAAAACGTTTAGATAACTTAGAAGCCTTGGAAATTAAAAAATCCCTTAAAAATAATGAATCTATTATCAACAAACAAAAAATATTGTCATATAGCCCAATCATGGATTTGTTCCCCTACCCACCCACTCTACACTAATACCTACCCACCCAATCTACATTATTAAATAGCAACGGTTCCACCCCTACCATAATAAAACATTGTTCGAAACTGTCAAATTAGTATAAGCTTTCCCAGACGAAGGAACGTTTGTTCCGAAACCGGTCGGATTTGCACATTATATAAGTGGTTTATACAAAGTTATATTGTTTCATTTTTCTATAATGGATAATCACAAAGTAATAGCTACATTCAAAAATACTATTTCTACTAGTTAGAATAACTTAGTACATTAGTAGGTAGGTATATTACTCGACGTACATTCAACTATGTTAATTATAATAATATTAATGAGGTAAATACGTTGTATAAACATGCTGCTCGGAAATCAGTGATATTTCGGCATAATATTTGAATTAATTAAACCAAGTTTTCCGATTTAAATTAATGTTGAACTTGCGTGGTTTTAACTTGTAGCGGACTTCAAAACAAAACTAACTCGGTGAGGCTTATGTTCCAACCCATGTTCTTCAGTGTTGTATTCCCAACCGGTATAATACGAGAATTTTTGAAGTGACACTTTTATAGCCCCGTTGTGATTCGGATTTCGGATGAAACGGAAATGATGCATACAGCACCTGCGAAGTATCAAACTCCTATCAAGGCTCCTATTGATTGTGATATAAAATGGAAATCACGCTGGTCTGCACTTATTGGCGGCTTTTGATTATGACCTCGGCTCTTTATTGGTTGTTTTTATTATTGTATAAAAGTTACATACAATGGGAATTTGTACCCGCTAAGCTATTGCAAGTAGCTTGAGATTGTTTTGGTAAAGTTTCGCTTCTACCACGTGTTAAATGCATTCGATTTTTTTTTAATATTGGATAAAGAACATAGAAAACCATGCGTATTAATTTTTTAATGGTTTTTGTGTTTAGTTCGTACAATTCCGTTATGTATTTATTTTTTAATTTTAATTTAAGTTATGTTTAATAATGTTATAATTAAGTATTCCGTATATATTTTAGATTTTATTCCAATATTTTTTTGTAAATTTAAATTTAAATTATAATTAAGTTCTGCGAGTATTTTAGTTTTTTTATTATTGTGACAACTTTTTCGACGCACTAGGCCATTTTAAAATTGTGATTAGACAATTTTGAGGCGACTTATTTACATGAAATTTTAATTTTGAAGTTGCCTAAATTGAATTATTACCAGTTTACTGAGAAAATATTTGTGACAATAGATTTTCGGTTTTCCCCACATTAAATGTGTTCTTAATTAAATGTTTTTTGTTAAGCAGTAGGTAATTTAAAGGGTTTTTCTTTTGGGAGTTTCCTCTTCTAAGCCCTCTCAATTTTTGAACAGTTAAACAGAAGATTATTTAATTTAAAAGTATTTTTTAAGATTAAAAAAAATACTACCTATATTATTTCCGAGTTTTGCGCTTCAAGTTTTTGTGGTGCATTTTTCTGTTGATGGAATGATAAGTGGATTATAGAACGCTGCGTTTTTTTAATCTAGGAACAAAAGTACTTTCAGCAAATAGAATCCTTCAATAAAACATTGGAAAGGTATTCTCGGCGCCAATTTGCGCCCAGTGGCAATTTGGAGATTAAACCCAGCACGGCTGCAATATTTTTCTAAATAATAATAAAAAATACAACTGTGCAGTTCATACGCGGTAGAAATGAAACCTACCGAAAACTAAAATAGACAAGGGTGGGGTGGGTACGAAGCACCGCACAAAGAGGAGACCGATTTTACTATCTCATTCTCTCGCAGGCTAAATCCTATAGATGTATGTTTTTGTCTCTTTTTCGTTCCATCGAGTTTCAAATCACAACGGTGCTAAAGAAGTTTTCACTTCAAAACCAAAATATTCTGGTATTAGAAAATAATATAGATTTGAAATAGACATAAAAATAATAACGTAGGATTTATATAGCGCAGTTTTGTGTTATTTCACTTCAATAAAGAAATATCTGGAATTGACAATCCCGTTAAAACAACGTTTCTGTGTGTATGGCCATATACGAATCGATGTACATACACAAGCCCTGCTTATTTATGGGGGTAAATCAAATACATTAAATTAATTGTTGTTTAAAATTTATTGTAATTTATGTATTTTTTGTGAATAAAAAATAAATAAAAATAAATAAATGTTTAAAAATAGTGATTTTAATATTCCATATTTCACGACATTATCACGTACGTTATTTTTTTGTTACCGACCGACCGACGCAACGTGTATAAAGTTGGTACAATTTGAAGCGTGTTGTTTTTATTGGTTGATCTATACCTTATTTACATCAGGGTGTTTTCTTTGTCCTAAATAAACATTGTCTCTCCGTTTTGTTTACAGCAAAGCAAACATAAATATCTCAAAACTTACATAATTTTGAATGCATGAATGATTCACGGGCGTTTCTTGTCACCGTGTGAGAAGAGGAATTTTCAAAGAAATCCAGTACAGCTGATGTTCGTTGGATGTTTGTGAAGAAATGAAGAATATCCGCGTTGCAACGGCAGACTATAAGTAACTAACTTCAGATGTGTCCCGGACGAAACGGTTTCATTCACTTTTCATCCCTTTGAGGCACTGCTGTCGGCCTAAAAACACCACACTTTGGCGTGAAAACTTATACAGTTGAACATTTCGTATCTGAACCTATGTTCTTACTTCGTGATCTGTGTATACGTGAAAAGAACCGTATACGAGGGGGGACCCAAAAGTAAGGGTAGTTGTGCTGTGGTGGAGAGGAAGAGTGGGGGGACCCATTGTTCGACCAGGTATCCGTTAGAGTCAGTCCTCCTGAGTCAGTATGCGAAGTTGTGTCTCTGTGAGTTTATCGGTTCACCCGTGAGATTTTTTTTGTAAAACAAGTTTTTCCATTTCGGCGAAAAAGTGATGGCAGTATTAGGAACTCACTTGTAAGACTCACTGGGCTAGTTTTTCTCCGGAGCTCGTGGACAAGGTTTATTACGTTAAGCTGGAGGTAGAAATCAATTACAATTCTGTAAACCAATTACTTACTTTACAATTTACAATTTTTTGTTTTGTATATCAACGTAGAAAATTCCTTCAAGTTCACGTAAACTCTAGAGCTACGGAGCTTTTTTGAACTGTAGAAAATAATGATGGGATCCTTGTTTTATCTTGCTAGTTTTTCATGACAGCTAAGCACAAAAATTTTTCAAGTAAGTTTTTATTTTTGCGTCCTTTCATATTTATAACTGGAAAACTTTTATTAGAAGGTAATGCTTCTGGTACAAGACTTCTGGTATTAACGAAATTATATTTCAGTAAGACCCATCTACTTCACCTTATATTTTTGGCTTTATAAATATTATCCACGAAAAAAAAATCAGATCTGAAAACATCGCTAAATAAAACACATCATGGGTTAAAAAAGCACAAGCGTAAAACCTTTCTTAGTTCTTAATACCAGCTAAAGTCCCCAGTTTTTCTCTCTATAGTGACTTTACTCTTGTTTTGAGGGTCAAGTGTGAAAATTTTCATCAACCTCGGAAAAAACTATAGATTTATATAAAAATTAAATTCACGCTGCCCGCCCGATGTCCACCACGCAGGCGTTTTTCTTTGTATGCATAGACAGAAGATTAATTTAAACTAGTTGGAGGGTGTTTAACCAACAGCCGAGTTAATTAAGGTGCTGTCCCGATAAGACAGGGATCCTGGGTTCGATTCGCAGTTCCAACCATTAATTTTTTATTTTTCTGTTTGTAGTTTTGTTGCATGCTTCGATGAGATTGTGTCGTATTTATTATATTCTTCTTTAAAACATTTTGCATCAAGTAAGGAGTCAGCTATTAGGAATTTCCTGGAGAGGCCACATCACAAATGAGGAGGTTCTCCAAAGAATCGAAGGAGGAAGGCACCTGCTCAGGACCTTGTACGAAAGGCGCGCAAGATGGATCGGCCATGTAATAAGACAAGAAGGCCTCTTGCATGCCATAATGGAGGGTATGACCGAGGGGACAAACGCTAGGGGACGCCCACGCCGAGAGTACCTGGAGGACCTGCTGGTGGACGTGCGCTGCTCATCATATGCAGACTTCAAAAGAGCCGCACAAGACAGGGAAGAGTGGAAGAAACGTATAGATGAAATTGCTGCAAACCAATCCCACGATTGAAACCAGAGAGAGAAGGAGTCAGCGAAAGTACGAATCCATTTAACCCCCTCAAAGTAAGGTCGTAAGTCATAATTACTATGGTAAAGTAATAAGAATGTAATAAATTAATTTTTTTAATACTTGTTTTATAAGTTTTTCGGTGTTACTCATCAAAACACAACTCTGATTTGATATAACCTATACAGATATTGCTATAAAGAATAAATAACAAAAAAATGTTTACATTGAAAAAGGATATGAGAAACTGAAACAGAAAGGTACGACTAAGTAGATATCGCTTTGTTAGCACTATTAGATGTAACCCATTGAGATATAAATATTCAATCAATTGTAGCTACGTGTTTTAATAACACTTACAATAACTTTGATATAGAGTGGGCCATAAACATCTGCACTTTTGAAATAAACATGAAAAAAAATACGGATTGTAAAAATAAATGTAATTGATTGATATTTAAATAATAAAATGATATTTACTAAAAATAATTTCGTCAAATTGACCGCCATCTCGCCGCTGGCATTCCTCAAATCAGGCCCTTAGATTTTCGAAAACCTTTCGACACAAATCTCGGGGCATGTTGACCATTTCTTGATGGATGTCCTCCCTTTAATTGGAGTTTAGTCGCTGGTTTATTTACGTAGACTCGACTTGTAAGATAAAATATGATATATACTCGTAAGATAAACTATAGATAATCATAGAGGCCAAGGAATATCTCTTCCGCGCGAGATCAGTTTGTTAGGGAAATTTTTTTAACCAATTTCTTTTGCTCCATGGCCGCCATGTTGTTTTCCTGTCGGTTTCTTTTTTTTTTTTACATGAGCTCCACACAGGAGGCCCTGAGGAACATAATTTCCCTCAGGGCCTATGTCTTATTTATGCTCACCTATGATGCTGTGTGGAGGGTTTTTTTAAGGAAAGGAAGGAGAGGAGAGTTCTGGGAAGGAAAAGGGTTTAAGGGGTGGATAGGAATCTTGGGTTCAGTATGTCCTGGTCATCCGCCTCCAAGACCTAGACAAACCTCACCCCATGAACTCGGGCACTCCTGCTAAATCACCAAACGTAGCGAATCACTTGGGGTGACCTATGGCAGAGGTGTTGGTTATCCAATAAAGGTTCCCGGGGCGGCGGTACCCATTCCCGCCCCCCAAATTAATTAATTCTTTGAAATGATTAAACCATGATTTAATTAAATTAATACTTGGGCAATGAGTAATACTCCGTAATTGGTGATGCGAACGAAATAGGGGTCTGCGCTTTGTAAAATAGAATCATTATTGAACATAAAAGAACAAAATCATTATTTTTGTAAAAAGGTTTTACCCAGAAAGCGTTGCTCTCCCGTAAAGCGATTCATTGTGACTAAGTTTCCAAGAAGCTTGAGGCCACGTGTAAGTGCCCGCTCTCCTCCCCCGTTCAGAATCCCCATTAGCACGATTATAAATGTGCAAATGTTTATGGCCCACCCTATGTTATTATTATTCATAATAACGTTTTCTTGATAAATCACATGATACTTTTCGTTATTTGTTTTTGGGGTGTTGTGCCGTGTTGCGCTACCTCCTTCTTTACCCAACGTTTCGGACATCGTTGCAGTGTCCATCATCAGGGCAGATCCGGCAGATCCGGTAGATGTGTAATTTTTAGTCGTGAAGTGTGTGCTTATTTACTTCGAAGCGATACCGTGTCGCCAGCAGCACTAACTTTCACCAGTACAAAATACTCGTGACAAGCAGTGGCGTCATCGCCGCGGAACGGAATAGAAAGTTCATTAAAACGTGGTATTTATGCTAGCCAGGGGCAAGTCCGTTTGCGAGATGCCGACGGAAGTAATAAGCACACACTTCACGACTAAAAATTACACATCTACCGGATCTGCCGGATCTGCCCTGATGATGGACACTGCAACGATGTCCGAAACGTTGGCTAAAGAAGGAGGTAGCGCAACACGGCACAACACCAGAAAAAACATATAACGAAAATGCTTCTGGCCGTGAAAATCTTAAAACTTATCCACATGATACTTACTCAAAATAGAAACTTTTTTAATGTACCCACGCACAACTACTTCTATAAGTTATCTTGTAGGTACTAATCGTGGGTACTATTAGTGAGGTTACTACTATTATATACAAAAGAAGTAACGCCTACTCTTTTAAGATAAAATTTGCTCAAAATATGTCAGAAACAATATTTTTACATAGTTCAACGATCTTTTATCTTGAATTACTGGAATCGAATTGCTGATTCTCGTGAACGAATTATCAGGACGTTTAATGTTAACTAAATAACACAGCTTTCAATTCATTACGCCAGCGAGTATTTTCAATACAGCGAATGCGAGTGCTTTTCGATAAATGATGCCTAATTGAATCATCTTGTTCTGCTATCCTGTTCGGCTAATTACCTAATCAACAGTCAAGTTATTAATTCTACAAAATTGTTTTATGTAGTAGTAGAGGTTTTGAAGGCAGTACGCTTGTTATGATTTAATGGGTATCTATTTATATGAATAGGTTATTAGTGTGTTGAGGTAGGCGGGTGGCTTGGGTTTGGTTTTTATGCAAATGTAGAGTTTTATATATTATAAAACGAAGATCATTATATATATGAGATTTAGAAAAACCACATCCATGCCCTTTTCCACCCCTTAAAATAGTATTTTGTTACTTCAACATAAAATTTTGCACCCTTGAAGTTTAAAATAAGAGGAATTTACTATCTTCATCTGATTTCGAAATAATGTGCATGAATCTAAACACCATGTATGTATATATATTGTCCCGGTGTGGCGCGGTAGCTTTGTTTTTGAAGTGAAAACATATTTAGCTCCGTTGTGATTTAATCCCCGATGAAACGAAAAATCGTCATTAAAAAGAGGCAAGCACATACATCTATAGGATTTAACCTGTGAGAGAATGAGATAGAATAATCAATCTCTTCTTTATGCGGTGCGTGTGAACTGCTTACTTACAATTTTTTATACAAATGTACAGTTTTTTTCACAATGAGCGAGGTGAAATATTGCACACTTGACTTTCAAATTAATAGGAAAGATACTACTAGTAAAAGTCTACAATTAATTTTGTTGCACCCAATCTTCAAACAAAACTAAATAATAATAATTTTGGGAACTTATTATTACTTTAGTTAAAATCGAAAAAAAAAAATAGTTAGTAGTTTTAATATAAATTTTTCATTATTTACCCTTTAAGAGGATGAGCATGGAAACTTGCCACATTCGACAAGGATTAGTTACGAAACTTTTTTTTATTACGAAATAATTAACCCCCAAATGTAGTTTTTACTATATTTGGATGTTAATTATTTAAGTTAACACGTTTAAAATTAAATATAGTATATTTGCGCACATTCCAGAGTGGATCGCCCTGGCATATGAGCACAATTCAGAACCGAAACTTTGCTTGAAATGGCTTTAGTCATGTTTAGTGACTTAATCTGAAAAGTTCCTCTTCAGCCTCACAAAAAGGAAAAAAAAAATCTTCGGATTTTCCGAATATTGTAGACGAATGACATTGAATAAATTTTATAAATTTCTCTCAACATTTTAAGGAAGAGAGTTTTTTTTGATAAATACAGCGTGAACAAAATTATTAAAAAAATTTCCGTCCTTTAGTATTTAGTGCTTTTAATCTATTTGACTGATCCAATTCAATATGTAAATAATTTGATTTGTATATTTTACTACCAAAATATTTCGATGTTCAACCAGCAGAAAACCAGTTTTACCGAAATTCGTCATTCCGCAAAACTAATTGGATAGGTACCGTTTACCGTAAATTAATTATTTTGATGTTTACCAGATTTATTGTAAATTTATCGGCAGGCAGTACGATGCAGTGTTGGATAGTTTAAAAGCAGGTTGTGTTATGATTTGAATTCACAATTGTTAAGATTACTAATTTGGACCTGGCAGCGCATGAATCCCTGCTGAAAGGTTTTTTTTTGTTTTGTTTTCGGAAATGCTTTGTTGGATAAACGAACTACTGTCCCTTTTAGATTTTATCAACGAGAAAAATGATTTTGAGAGACTGATAGATTTTAGTTTGTAAAGTTATCTGATTCGTGTTTTTATTTGTGTTTTCCATTTAATTCACATTTAGCAGAGCGCTTTTAAAGAGCAGTAGGCTTATCGCCATCGTTTTTAAAAATAGAGCTTATCAAAATTATGCTGTTTTACGTTTTTCAAAGCAGTATGAAGTAAATTTTGAATAAGAAATAGAGTAAAAAAGTATAAATCGTTGTTTAATGACAGTTGATTCCCCGACTTAAAAAAAAAAACATAAAAATCCCCCGATAATCGGCCACCGGCATACTTATGTACAATTTGGGAGGCGTCTACTAATATCTACAGGAATTCCAAAAACTGAAAAAATCGTACTAATATCTATGAGAAGGAAAGTGTTGACGAATATCTACAGCTCAAACTGTTGACAAATATCTATGAGAACCAAAGTGTTGACGAATATCTACAGCACTGACAGAGGTTGGATTTGCAATTACGTATAGCATATTGGAATAACGTAATATTGCGTATGCAGTTTAGAAAACTTAATTTATGTAAGTATGTACGTAAAAATCCCTAATATCGGACTATTGGACACATTTAGCTGATTAATCCAACCTACGCTCTGTAGATATTAGTTCAACCTACGCTCTGTAGATATTAGTCAACACTCTGAAGTTCGTAGATATTAGTTCAACATATGAGCTGTAGATATTCGTTCGACATACAGGCTGTAGATATTCGTTCGACATACAGGCTGTAGATATTAGTATCTGGAGTCACAATTTGCAGTCGGTTTATAAAAAATTACGGTGTATCTACTTACACAAAATATAACTAATACTCCCCGAAGAGGTGGGCAGAGAGAATGACAAAATAACCGAATATCAAAAGTATGAAATATATTTTCATTCAAATTTTTCTTGAAAATACTACTTGCCTAATACTGTATATTGTGTCCATCTGCGTGCGTATAAGTACAAAAAACCGATATTCTTATATATAAAAATGAATCGCTGAATGTGTTGCTAAGAGCAAATCTCGAGAGCAGCTGAACCGATTTCGCTAATTCTTTTTTCAGAATATTCCTTGAAGTACGAGGATGGTTCTTACGTAGAGAAAAATTAAGAAAATTGCGCAGAAAATTGGATAATTTCAGGAAACCTAACGACTATCGCACGTTTGACAGTTCGCGTGTTTGAGAATGACATTTTGAAAACAATGATTGTTAAATCAGGATTCTATTTTTAAAAAAACCTTTAAGTTGATAAATTTATTTAAAGTAGGTACTCCCCTAATAGTTCGAATCAAGAATTTTAGATATATTAAATAGGTACCTATGTTAGGTACCAAATTTAATATACATGAAAAATGGAAATTTGAATAAAAATTGTAAAAGGTGGCACGCGGACTGTATAAAATCTGAATGTACTGGGATTGAATATATGGAACGCGGGAGAAGGGTTGGCGGGACGAGGGAGGGGGAAAGGGAAAAGGGAAGGCGAGGAAGGTGGAAGGGGAACGCGGGAGGGAAAGGGGACGTGTGAGAGGGTAGGGGAACTCGGGAGGGGGGTTCGCGGGACGGGGGAAGGGGGGGGAGTGGAGTGGGGAAAGGGAAGGTGGAGGTGACGGAGTGGGAACGCGAGAGGGGAAGAAGGGGAGGCGGAAGGGGAACGGGACGAATGGGAAACGACACTCAGGGAGAAACAATTTCTTTATTAAATGGCATAACAACGCATGCCGGGACCAGCTAGTTGTAAATAAATCCATTTGATATGAATACCAACTTATTGTTAAACTTGTATTTAATGTCGGTTTTTGATTTGAAATTAGTAAATAATGCAATGCGGGGGATTAAATTTCGGATCACCATAAATGGTATTAATTTTATTGTAGGTATAACGTTGCGGTTTCGCGGGATAATTACATGACGCGATTAATTACGCAGAACGATTAAAAATAAAGCAAATTTGAGCGTGTCTAAACAGGGACATATAATTAAAGTTACTCGTAATGGTTGTAATGGTCGATCAACAAAGGTATTTTTTTTTTTTAAAAAGATATAAATAAAATTTTAAATAAGCGATTGACTAATATGACATTTTGACCGAAGGTGGCAATGGCGGAAATGGAAAACGCACACGTCGCGGTTGGACGAGATTCTGGGTTCGAGTCCCAGTTATCTTTTTCTATTTTTATCTTTTTCTGTATTTCAATTGTTTTTTTCTATTTTTCTGTGTCTTCTTAGTCTTCATATTTTCGTTTAGATTATTATTGTTATCTTCTTCTTCAATGACATATTACGTTGATGGGAATAACCTTCAAAAGTTATAAAAAGAGAGTTTTTCTTATAAAAAAATGATCAATAAAGTCTTTATCGGTGGTAACGGTGGCTTGTCGTCGTTCCCGATCACGACTGCTGCGATCACCAACGAACAAACAACATTTCAAAAGAAAATAAGGATTACTTGTTGTGAATTGTAGTTTGTTCGTTAGCGGTTGTAGTAGTCCTCTGGAGCGATGACAAGTTACCGACATTATTGACCGTGCTAAATGCCCTGATGTTCTATCTATGTCGGAATGGTTTTAAACTAATCGGTCGACATATTCGACATAAATAAAATGAAATAGGTTCGCAAAACGAAAACGTTTTATCTAATGTTGGGCACTGGAATTACAAAGTTCTAACAGTCTAGCGCTTACCGACTCAACTGCTTAAGAATTTTGCATTAACCATCGACATTTTCATCGTGACTTACAAACCATTTCATGACAACTCAACAAAGAAGCATTTCTACACCCTTTTTATTACCCATTTTTACCCCTTTGAAAAATCATTAAAAGTGATTTTTTTTAAAACCCATAACCTAACCTAACATAACCTATTTAACCATTGTTTTTAGATTAGTTTTCAAAGGACGGATGAAGTTGCACATTGTTGAGTTGTCCAGTCATTCTTAAAGACAATTCAGCAACAATCTTTTGACGCATGTCTTATAGATCTGAAACATTTTTTTATGTTTAAACCATTTTTTTATCCGGGTTTCATCATAAAAAATCACAAAGTACCATAAAAATATTTAAATATATATTCATTTCATATTGTGGGTGGAGAGAGATGTTCATTTATTGGTACGGTAGGGGTAAGGGCAGACATATACTATACTGGAGTCCTGTAATTTCAATACCCGCTATATCCGATTTTTTGACAAAATGATCTGAACAAGAACAAGAACAATGAACAAGACTAACCTAAAATGGAGTTTCAAAACCTCCTTTATCACGACCAAAAACCATGTTAAAACTGCGAGTGAGAAACAAAACCCGCTATATCATTCAAGAAGTTACTATCAAAACCCGCTATATTGGAATTCAAACAATCACGAGCAGTTATTTTGCCAAGATGGCCGGTGTAGAAACACGCCCCTCAGGTCAGCTGAGTTTCAAAAATCTCTATACTCCATATAAATCACGAAGTGAGTATTAAAATCCGCTATACCCAAATTACTTAAATATTTCTAGGCATACATTGAAAAATGAACGTTTTTCGAATGTATATTACTCATAAAAAATGCGGTTTTTTATTTACGCTAGAGATGTGACAGTTTTTTACGGTTTTCTCAGAATCACTGAAGGTTATGGCGGATATAGAAATTGAACGACTCGACATTATACATGCATATATATAGATTTGCTCATGATATTTACGAACAAAATTAAATAGTAATAAATACTTAATGGATTTATGAAACTGAGTGGGAAACTTTGAAGCAGAGTACAGAGTAGAGCAAGAGTAGCATCATTTTTTTTCACTTTTTGTCTGTACCCTGTCATGACAATTTCGTTATTGTATTATGTTTTACATCATATTACGGTCAAACTAGTAGGTCAATATAACTCGTCGCTGGCATGTTCCTCGACTTGCGATGTTTTGTGCTTTCTTGTAAATCGCAAGCAATTTTCCTCCTGAATATCAATTGGTTTAATATACCGGAATTTTTATAGTAAACACATTGACTGCCATATCGACTCAAAATAAGAAAAGAAAGGAAAGGTTTGGTAAAGAGCACCACTTGCTTCTAATAGAGACTTGGTTTAGTCTTGTGATTTATTCTGACCTATATACACAGCCTACATACGATTACTTATTATAACCTTGTATCATGTAGGATTTTTTTTTTAATTTTTTTTTTATTGAAAGAACAGATATACATATTAAAATCAACAAACAAGTCCTGCTAAGCCAATTCAATTGGCTTGTCAACAGGTGCTTATATTTTAGTTACATACATAGATTATTTACATTTAAAATTTACATCTTATATCTACAGATTCAACATACATATCAATTATCAATACAAATATTTTTTTTCCGATAGCCAATTTTTCACCATATATTCAACCTTATCATTTCGTTTTCTACCTTGAAAATCTGTTAACAATGGACGTGCCCTTTCGGGATTTGAAACAATTCAGATGTCGCCAAAAACCTCGTCGTAAAAAAATATCTGAAACAACTCCATAGCACAAGTTATTTTCCGCCTCGTGATAAACAGATGCTGGTTTGTCAAATTCGGGAAATCCTTTGAACAAATTCCACCTTAATGGTGTTTAATCCTTTTTATTTTCCCTTTTTTGGAACGTCTGACAATGGAATATCATCTGTTGACCACTCGTTATTATCGAAATATTTTTCAAATGCTTCATTCTGAAACCATGACCCCGGTAAATTTTCATTTTCTTTCCCAGAATCTAGATCAAATTTAACTTATTTGGTCGCATACGTCATCAACCTCTTCTAGAAAAGTCGGTTTTTGGTGCGCTGACAACCAACTAAAAAAGAATATAAAGAAAAAGCACTAGACGCCCATAACTCTACCGTACTAAATTTTGAACACAAAATTTTGGAACTTAAAAAAGTGTTTTAAACTAAAAAAATTTTTACGATATAATTAAATACAGTTTGCTTATTGATATAGCACGTATTTTGTCATGAACTTTAAAAGTATGTAGTACTCATATAGTTATGTTCTAAAATACCTGTTTTTCGATTTTGTGAGATGCAAGTTGTTCGATATTAAAATCGCCAAAAACTACTTTAGCGCCGTTGTGATTTGAAACTCGATGAAACGAAAAAAAGCGACACTAGAAAGAGACAAATACATGCATCTGTAGGATTTAGGCTGCGAGAGAATGAGATAGTATAATCGGTCTCCTCTTTGTGCGGTGCTTCGTAACCTATCCTGTCGAAGCCTGTCTGCTTTAGTTTACTTTAGTGTTCAGGAGTGACAGACGTATGAATTAATGCGTCCATATTGCGGTGCAAAGCGATTTTCCAAGCTGGAGACGTCAAAAGGTCTCCTACAACCACTCTCTCTCGACCCGGCCTGCCAAGCAGTTGGTGGGCAGACGCATCCACCGGCAAGGTCCGGACAAACTTCACCCCATGTTTCCAGGCACTCCCGCAAAGTCACCAAACATACCGAACCACTCGGGATGACCTATGGCAGAGGTGATGATAATCAAATAAATCCAAACCCGCCTCCCAAATTCTTTCAATCTCCATGGTTTCATAGTTTTGCTTAGTTTTTTTTAGTTTTCGTAGTTTTCCATATTTTTCCACAGACTTCACTGACTGCATTAGGGCTCAATATGACTTCACAACAAAACATTTCATGATGTTTTATAAGAGTTGTTTAATTTAATAAACCTTTCATTACTTTTCTATGTAGTATTTTATGTCCAATGCAAATAATATTAGGTTATCCTCACTGAAATGCGATTGTAACACGTGAACTTGTAACCGCTGCATTTAGACTATCTCAGTACCAAAGATATTCAAATACAGAAGAGATATGCTATGGTGTCCGCGCAACTTTCGCCGGACTACGCGCTAATTAGCGTGGTTTTCATACAAAAAAAAATTGTTCATTTCGTTGATTTTTTGAAAATGTGCATTAATATTGGTTAACAATATATTTTGAATAAGGAAAGAATTCGTTCATTTAGTTTAACATTCGTTTGGTTTATTCGTTAATTATTTGTTCTTTTAGTTTATTTGTTAATTGGTAAACAATATCGGCGACACCCGGAAGCGCAGACCCACATAGTAAAAACAACAGATAGCACATCTACTTATATTCCAATATCTTTGCTCAGTACAAATTTAGACCTTAAAATAAAAACTTTTATGGTTAATAATTTACATTAACATTACGCTACACTTTTATCATTAATAATTTACCATTCCTCACTCCCGTCTGGAGCAAGTGAGCTTTGAGCATCCACAATAGGCCACTTGCATCGCATTTTTTTTTAATTTTTTTCTGGTTTAGGCAAATATTCTAAGACATTCGGTATTTTTTTAAATCGTATTTTTGAAACCCTGATTTGAAAATTTCAATCCGAATTTTGCGATTTTTGAAAATTTCAATCCGAAAAATCAGACGATTTTTTATAAACCGGAAAGACGGGACATAATTTTATAGGTACGAAAAAACGATAATTACATAGCCGAAAATCATTTTAAAAAAAGAACATTTTCCACACGAATGGCACAGGAGAATAGCAAGGCATACCAAAAATATTAAATCTCATAAATATTTTTTTTCCTTGATCGATCTTGTTGCTTATAAATCATTATAATGTTCAACGTCTATATTACTAAATCAAATGAAATATACGTGTACTTGTAAATTATAATAATAATAATAATATTATAAAATTTGATTTTGTTAAAATCCACACCATTATCATTATAACTCCAAAACACGTACGGACAACGTAAAATGTATCGGGTTCTCTTGATAACATCTGTCAAAAAATCAAATCAAATGATACGTTCGCAGAGAACAAACAATAAATATAGTGAACGTTAAATGTCAAATTCAAAAATTCACCTGAAATCAAAGTGATGCCATATAAAAAAAAAAATCAGTGTGGAAATTTATAAAATTAATGGGAACATTTTTGGAGACGGTACATTTTCATGTAGAGACGTAATCCCAAATAATGGATTTATTTGTTTAAACATAAAAAATAAAACTGTAAATTTCTAAAAATTTTTACTAACATTTTCGTAATCTTAGCAAAAAAATCTATCGACACGATTTTTTCCAAGTCGTTAGTAAGTCCATGCAAGTGTCCTATTGTGGTGTGTTGTGATGCTGAAGGTGGTGTAAACAGGATGGAAACAAGACGGGAAGGAAGAAGGTGGTAAAGTACCTGGCTATTCAGATCTGATCACCAAACAGTGCAAAAGCCATTTCAAACAACGTTTCAATTCTCAATTATGATCTTATACCAGGGCCTCTGGAACGTGTCGGAAACTTATATTATTTTAAATTAATAAAATTGTGAAATAACACAATTTAGTCAAATAAAATTTATTTGCGCATGCAGGGATTTGTATCTGCGTCCTCCGGATTGCAAATCGAGAGTTTTGCCCCTTTAACCACGGAAGCCGTCGAATGCTTTACCGAGAGATGATAAGATATATTAGGTTATAAATATATTATCGTGGTTATTCTACGAGTTAATATAAAGTTTTAAAAAATAATTTGTTTATGTCTTGTGTCACTGCGAATATATCTAGTTATCCGAGAAAGTTGGTAAAAAATCTCTTAAAATATGCGTATTTTATTTGCTGTACAAATAAATTTTCCAAATAAGTGACAAATCTTTGTTCAAATAATCGAATTCCGTTATATTTCAAGAATTCCCCACGCTACTACCTCGGTAGGTAATCCAAAATTATGTTATGGTCAATAAACTTCCAAACTCGCGAACGTAAATTCCAAATCAATTTCCTCGCTTTATTTTCTTAGACCATATAGATACCTACCTATGTTTTTTATCGCGAATTTCTCAATCTATTTATTTTGTTAGCAATTTCTCGATAAATTATTCAAAGAGATTCCCCCGCCGGTAAATTTATGCAGAGCAATCCGCTTATATTTATTTCCGGAGTGTGGAAATGAATTAATTGGATGGGCCCGGTGGCAACAAGCGGGTAAATACTTAGTGGGAGATAGAACCAGCATTTCAACTGAGCATCTCTTTGGGGAGTTCTTATACTTAGAAGATTGCGTGTTAGCTCGGAATGGGGGTTATTTAGTGCCGCAATCAACCTACCATTACCGTAGAGCCGTATACTATATTTAAAACATATATAAAAATAACTTTAAATCACCAAAAACGACCGTCTGAAGAAATAATTTATTAATTCCGCTCTGAAATTCGTTACTTGTGCAGAAATGTTAAATTCTTGGTGCTAAATTTAATGTAATCTAATCGTTGGCATAACACATAATACATAAAAATCTGAAGTCTAAAATAGTTCATCTTTCTTGAAAGAGATCATTTCAGTATTATTATCATATCAATGTTATTATCTGAAGAACGTGTCAATTCATATTACATTTAGAAAATGATACAATCACCAATTGGTACCTTTCAAAAAATATGCCCTTGAAGCACAAAGCTGTTTTTTTGGAAGGACGATGATTTAAAAAACGCGGTAGAAGTCGAGAAGGGTCTATCTTCAGAAAACTAAAGTAGGCAAGAGTGGGAACACTACGAAGCACCTTTTTTATCAACGTGAAGGATGATTTTTTTTCCATATTTTTGTCGTCGAATTCTCCTGTACATTTGGTCATCTTATTAGTATTTGTGTTTTCTTCTTCGGAGTAGCTTTATTTCGTATTTTTTTCCTTTTCATTTCGAGTATTTTGAAGATTGGATATTGATTTTACAAAATAAAAATACTTTTGAAGCGAAACTTCTTTATCTCCGTTAGCGATTTGAAATTCTATTATTTGACGGTTCTCGATTCTAATATAATTCGGTAAATTCAGCGAACGAAGGTTCGAAACCTACCAAATCACAAAAAAAAACTTTTTTATTTTTGTTAAGTCAATATCCAATCTTCAAACCACCTTCAAATAAACAAGCAAAAGAAAAGAAAGCGACATCCAGCGACTTTCCAGTTTCACTTCAATCTGATTTTTTTTTTGATTTCGTGTGATTTGATCCTTGATCCGCTGAACATCCTTGACCGCTGAGATTCATCAGGCGCTTTTTACCACTACCCAAAGGAGGATTTTGTGGGAGCAGCCAATAAAATAAGCATTAATAAAATGAACATATCGTTGGTAGTTCTTAGTCAAAGTAAGAAACAGTTAAAAATGACCGAATTGGATAGAGACACGTAAGCTCAGTTGGTAGAGCTGTGGCCCGGAAAGCCGAAATTCCTGGGTTTGAGTCGCAGGGATGCCAATATATTTTTGTGATTTTGCTGTTTCCAGATTTTCAATTGAGTTTCGCTAATGTTATGCTGTCTCATTTTCTCGAAATCGAAAAGATGTAGGTGTTTGTCTATCTTTAGTATTGCTCGTTTCCGTTTCATCGAGTTTCAAATCTCAAGGGTACAAAAAAAGTTTCACTTTAAGAAATTTACAAATTATACTAAATTCGGAGTACTCAAATTAGAGAGATTATGAGAAACACACTGCATTGCGTAATTATCTATTTCACACAATATGACAGCGCGACCATTTCACTTATAATAACAGGTTGAACAAAAAACAGTCTGACTAAATTAATGAAAAATTATAATTAAATTTCATCTAAAATAATATACGGAAAGTACATATTTGCGTCACCTTTCATAGATGTACAAATTTTCAGTACCGTGGTGTAAGAACTCTATTCAAAATCGAAACTTGTTGGAGTGGCTTTAACCGCCAGTGACCACATTTGAATATTCTGTTATTTTCCAAACTTTTTCTCTCCCATCCCCTTTCTCCTTTTTTCACGCCATTTGTCCCGATATCATACCCCATTTGGGGATGTTAAAGGTGCTACTTGCTCCAGATGGTTGGGGTTGGGAGCCAGGTGCGCTTAGATAGTAAAAGTGGGTGAAGTTATTACGCGGCTAATCATTTATTTGATCAATATCTTAAGGCTCTGCAACCGGGCCCGAAAAGAAGAAGATGGAGAGATACGAAATTACGAATGTTAGATCGATGCGGAAATTGCGAAAATGTTTAATAAAACACGACTCGTTTAAAATAGAGCAAAAACCTTGCAGGCATTGTCTTAAACAGCATTTAAAGAAACACTGTTTTTTCGTACATATAACTTGTAAAATAACTGAAACAAACTAATAATTATATTATTATACAATATTTATTATATTAAAATATTTATAATAATTTTTGGAGCATACTTTGCGATTTTTTTCTATCGAGGGAATTTCATATAATTTGCGTTTCGGCGCGGGCAATGTCTAGATATTATCTTCAAGAATAACATATATTTTTTTAAGAGCTTTAAAACTTAACGTGTTTAAGGGAGATATGTAAGAAATCAGTAGTAATTCAGGTAGCGGGGCCTTAAGCGAACCAGGAATCTAGTTTAAATGTCAAAAGTTCAAAATTGCACCGTTCATTGATATGAACGCCAATTAATGGAAACATAAAAAGCTATAAGTAGTATCTACCTGTAGATATTCTCAATATCGTCCTTGTGTAAAACCATCATTGAGAATTGACACGTTGCTTGAAATGGCTTTAACCAGATCTGAATAGCCAGGTAGGTGCTTCCCCACCTTCCTCCTCCATATCTCCTTCCCCTCCACACTACCTTTAGTCTCACAATATACCCCAACGGCGGATGCCATAATCTCACTGGTTCCTAACGTTTGGTAGCAGTTGGGACTCTAGTGAAGAATTGACTATTTTAAAAAACTTGTACAATAAAACAAATTAATTTTCAACCAGCCTGTGATATCGGTTTCCAGGGTGCGCTGGTGCGCGGTTCTCCGGTGAATGGATAAAGTTGACCGCGCGCAGAGCTCTAACCCCCCCCCCCCCGACCAGTGTTTGCAAACTCGCGGAGTCGTGTGGTGAATAAATCTGTGTGGCTAATGGTACTCGTACTACTTCCAACCGAACGAACACTTTAAAGCAGAACTTCCCAAAGTGGTAGATGTACAGTACATGTACCCCCAGTGGTCAACCGTGATTTCGACTTGCCGCATGTCAGTGACAAAAAATGTTGCCGTCCACGAGATTTAAATAGGAGTAAGCACACATTTATATAAAAGTCATCGTCAGGCGTTCCGTAAATAACATAATACACCTCACAGATTGTATGTATCTACATGATACTTATAAAATGAATAGAGATTAATAATTATTGATAATTCGTAAAATTGTTGTATCATTGAGTTAAATAAATGGAGTCTACATTCATTTCGTTGCCAGAAGTAAATAGTGTATAACATCGAAATGAGCGAATTCTCCCAATTTCTAAACATATCATTGACTAAGTCCAGGATGATAACGCGTTGGCATGTGTTCAATATTTAAATATCACTAGCTGGTACCCGGCATGCGTTGCTATGCCATTTAATAAAGAAATTGTTTTTCCCTGCGTGTCCTTTCCCATTCGTCCCGTTTCCCTTCCGCCTCCCCTTCCTTTCTCGCGTCCCCTTACCCTCTCGCGTTCCCACTCCGGCTTCTCCACCTTCCCTCTCCCCACTTCACTCCCCCCTTTCCCCCATCCCGTGAACCCCCTTCCCGATTTCCCCTCCCCCCTCCCTGGTTCCCCTCCCCCGTCCTGCAGATGCTACCCGAGTTCCCCTCCCCCTCCCACATTCCATACATTCTTTCCCGGTACATTCAGTTTTAAAACAGCTCGCGTGGCACCCATTGCAGTTTTTTTTATACAAATTTCATAATGCCAGAACTCACCAGTAGTTTTATACAAACCTTGTCCTGACAATAACGAACATACAAAAAAAGAATTATCCAATTTGGTGCAGTCGTTCGGAAGTTATGCGCGTACATACATTTCGACGATTCATTTTTATTTATATAGAAGAAGAAGATAGAAGGTAGATAGATAGATTTACACGGACTTCAAAACCAGGTTGGAGGGTGTAAGCTTGGTAAATTTTAAATTCTGTAAATTTGGTGCAACTGAACCAAATAAGTACCTACCACGGACATATGAATATATCTGGACCTGCCCTAAGTGATAAAAACGTATTATTTCCCCCTCCACATGGCGCCGGCTATAGCTCCTCCTTGGAACCGGCTCGCTCCATGGGGAGGGGATATAGCCTCGCTTGAATCTAAAATGTGTGACGTCATCATTCTTGCCGTGAACAGCGAGAAGCTGACATCCATACATTTAACGAAATAACGGCAGCTTGTGCTATACAATATATCTATGTATCAATATGCACATAGCGAATGTAGGCGGTACTCCAATGTGCTCGTAGCTGGTTACAGGGGTAAGTAAATTATGAAACATTTGTAAAAGTGTTTTAACTAAACACGGCAAGAAAATATTGATATGTGTATTGGCGCGAGTCTTTTTGGAGCGAGCATTTGGCCTTAGCAAATAAGTTTTGAACGTGGCAAGCAATTCGCGCTCCCATGTAAAAAGGTCTATTCATTCAAAGCAGATTTTGCTTTTAAGAACTAAATGGTGATATTGTAATGCGAGATGCCTATATACTGTCAGATTGATTGTTCAACGAATGACAGTCATCTTTCCCCCCTTTGCTCTCCATAGTTTGGTTTTACCCCTCATCTGTAACTGCTTGTCTATCCATTTGGATGTCTATGGTACCTACTAAGTTCAGATAAGGGTTTCTATCAGCAGTTCTGATTTCAGAAACATATTCCTGTTGAAACATATTCCTGAAACATATTCCTGTTGACACATATTCCTGAAACATATTCCTGTTGAAACAGATTCCTGAAACATATTCCTGTTGAAACAGATTCCTGAAACATATACCCGCATTAAATTTTTTTGAGATCTTTTTCTTCTAATATATTATATTAAATTTTGAAACTTTTTCCACTAAATTTTATTTGACCGTAACCGATTGCAGCTCGTTAAAATGATCTTCAGACTGGTACAAAGAATTCTTAGTCTACGGTTTATTTATTTATTTATTTTCGGGAAATCGACAGTTTACATTTTTCTAGTTTGTACATGTTTGTATAGCCAAAATAAAACCAATTATGGATTTCCTCTATGTGACTTTACCTCTGATTAACAGCATAATAAAAAAATTAAATAATAAATTTATAATAAAGCAGAATGAGATCAAAAACTTTATAAAACAAAAGATTAAGTATATAAAACTAAAATTTACATAAAACATAAAATATCAATACATTGGTAACCATAAGAAGCCAGGTTGTACATGTACATATCAATCAAATTATAACAGAATTAAAGATAAACGATAGAAACATAGACACATAACATATTCATGAAACATCAGAGAAATACTCTTTTATGTACCCCTTACATTTGGTAGGTTCGGAATAGAAAATGTCCACCTTGGATAATATGCTATTGTAACTATTGCATTATATACACAATGGGGGAGGGGGAGGGGGAGAAGGGTAGTCCACAAGGATTTTAATCAATTATATTAATTACGTTTGTTAATAAGTCGTTTTAGACGTCGAATTTCTAAATATTTTGATAATTCCAGTATTCTAATTTCTTTGGGTTTTTAGTTCACTTCAATATTGTTTAGGAAAAAACCTTACAAATATTATGAATTATTAATGACCTAATTTTATTGTCAAATCGTTATTATATTTGTGATGTATGGGATTTTTTTATATTGCTTTTTGAAGGGATATATTGGAGTAGGAATGGTCTAAACTAAATACATATTTTAATTTTGAAATTATTGTGAAAATTGCAATGGATACAAAAGCAGAGACTTAGCAAATGATTCTAATAGCTTATTCATTACAATGTTGGGGTCTATTTTTTAGTTAAGCGGGTAATTTTTAAAGATTCTAGTCTATCTAGTTTATGACTTTCATTGCAAGTATTTGCAAGTATGATTTTTCTTTTACATATAAAATGTTTTAGCACTGTAGCCAAGCTCTTCTCATAAAAAGAAGGCATTGATTGCAAACTGAATTGCAGCCCCCAGCTATTTCCGTGGTCAAGCCGATCATGGTAGCGCTGGCCCGAGGCCTTATACCGCCTCGCTAAGGCAACCTGAGAATACTGTTAATCATATTAAGGTTTAAAATTAGGTTAGTAACTTGCCACATTAAAAGGGTGTTAAGCCACATACCCGACTTAATATGAGCAGTAAAAAAAAAATTAAAATATTAAAAAAATGTCACCGGAGAACGAAATTTGATTTAATATTATTTACCCATACTTAATAATGTCAGGAATCACTGCTTAAAGTAAGTCAGGAACAACAAAATGCTCAAACCCAGATTAAACCAAAATATTTCAAAATATAAATACATACAATTGTTTTAGACCAGTCTATTTTTATTACACATCCTAACGTTTTCGAAAGTACCATTCCTTAATCATGAGAATATTAAAATAATACTAAAATAATTTTAATATTCTCATGACGGAAGATTTCTTCCGAAGTCGGTAGAGTATGTAATAAAAATACTAAAACGAATGTGTGTAATATATCATTGAAGAAAAAGATAACAATAAAAAACGAGTGTGCTTTAGACCACACGACTGAAGTAAAACTTTTTTAGCTCTTTAGCTCCATCAATATGATAGGAAGAAAGAAAGAAAATATGCGCGCGCACTGCTCTCTCTTGCTCCTACAGTGTGTCTTAGATATAGAAAACGTAACTGGCTATGAGAGAAAGAGAGAAAGAAAATGTGTGCTCGCACCTCTCTCTCTTGCCCCTACGTAAACTCTCTCTCTTTTTATATTCACTAACTTATATCTCCCTCTCAACTACCGTTCGGCTCGCTTTTCGTAACGCTCTCGTCACGATCTCTCCAGCTTACTCCCCGAGTGAAGCGTTCGTAAAGAAGTTTTACGACAATAATCTAAACCAATACATAACCCAGAACCTCTCGACTAACCGGAACGTGCGCGTTTACCAATTTCGCAATTGTCACCTACTGTCAAACCGTCATATTAGTCAATCTCATATTTAAAATTTTAGAATTAACAATATTATCTTCAACTATTTTTTTTTCCGTGTTATTACCCTTTTTTATTTGAAACAATCATTCTAAGAATTTTTTAATAACCTAGATAGCGTCACGGATCTCCGTTTTTTATCACGGAACTATTGAAAAAGTCAATTTTTTGTTTTCTTCAATGATATATTACATTGATGGGAATAACCTCCAAAAGTTACAAAAAGAGAGTTTTTCTTATAAAAAATCGAATGTATGTGTTTATATTGTGAAATATAGCGAGCCACCAGATACATGCTCATTTCAAATACGCAAAATATTTCAGTTCAAGTAGGTATTAACCTCAAATTCATAATGTAGAGCAGTCCCCATGACCTTAGCGAGGGTCTCAAGCTCTACTCGACTGAGGATACTACTTCACCCACTGGAGTAGTTGGTCCACTTAATAATAAATAAATATGCCTTCAGTATCTCCCGTCTCCATTACCTTCCTATTTACACAACTATCCATTATTCATATTATCCGTCTGGCGCCTTTCATTGTTCTTATTAGCATTCATAAAATAATACACAATACCTCACGTAACGTATTCATTATAATGATTGTAAAATTCTTCAGAAAACTCTGCATAAGTTATAGTAGCAAAACTGCATTGTTGATTTTTTGGCAATTTTTAAACCGTCTCATCAATTTGGGAGGCGGGTATGGGTACCGTTGACCGGGATTCGCTACCCCTCTGATTCGCTACGTTCGGTGACCTAGCAGTGCCGGGGTTCATGGGGTGAGGTTTGTCCGGGTCTTGGCGGCCGATGCCTCTGCCCACCAGCTGCGTGGAAGGCCAGATTGGGAGAGGCCGGGCGTGTGGAGACCCTTTCACCTCTTCCGCGATTCAATGCGATCGGTCTCTCTTGACTTATCGATGGATTCACCTCTCGTACCTTTTCCTTGTCAGAACTTCCTGTTCCTTCTTTTCCTCAAAAGACCCTCCACACAGCATCCCTAAAGATGACATTAGCCCCGAGGGGAATTATTTTCCTAAAGTAGAAACTTTTTTTTAAAGTAGAAAAGAGTGGGGATATGACGAAGTATCGCTCAAAGAGGAAACTGATATCTCATTCTCTCGTAGGCTAATTTCAATAGATGTAAGTGTTTGTCTCTTTTTAATGTAGCTTTTTCGTTTTATCGAATTTTATATTACAACCATGCTAGTTTTCACAAAAAAAAAAACTTAAATTTCGTTGTACTTTTAATACATTATAATGAAAACCTTGTTAAGTGAAACGAATGAAATTCGTATTTTCCTACGCTTTTAATGCATTTTACAAGGAAATTTGAAATTACACTCCAGTGTAGTGCAGCATTTTCCGCTTTTCGATTTTATCCACAAAGAAAACGGTTATATCGAATTCATGACATTATTGCATTATAAGATCTTTTCATCGTCTACGACTTCCGGCAATATGTTGTGCATTTGTGCAATACGTTTGTGATGACGTGAGTGATTTAATTTAATTTGACCAAATAAAAAAGAAAGAACTGTTGCTTGTAACTGATAAACAATAAAATATATCGCTTTTATAAATATTATACAAGTAATTTTTTTTAAAGAATTACGATATGCACCAACCAAAGCATTCTTAAGAGCGTTTAACGAGCCAGCGGATGAAAATCCACATTTCGTCGAAAGTTGTTCTTACGATCGTGCAGGGCGGTTACAATGAGAAAGATTAATTATTCTCCGTACCAGCTTTTTTAAATTATAACTCAATATCGAATTTATTTCATTTCAAATTAGCATTAATTAATACCTTCATCCAAAAATGCTGAAAGGCGTGATGATAAAACTATTAAAATAATGTACTTTTTGTAGTTATTTTTTGATTATAAGTATTTATCATTTTTCAATAATTTCAAAATTTAATAAGAATGTCAAAAAAATCTGAAATGTATTAGTTTGTAAGTGCGGAAATAAATACACAAATGGACCAATTTTCGTCAAGAAACACATGTACGTACATTAGGTAGGAGTGAATTCTTTTTTTTCACTGGACGGTAATGTAAGAGTCAAAATTTGGTGCCTTTTAGGTTTAATTTAAGCCATGTAAAATATTATTCAATTTTTTTTAGGGTAACTGCCTCCGCAATGGCATTGAATTTACGAAAATAGTCGGTTTTTCACTCTAATTGGAAGTCATGTTTATGTATACGATACGATATTTTTGAATAAACGTACTAATTTTTATCAAGAAAGTTTACTTGGTATAAATATAAATTCGACACAAAATAAAAAGAAGTTCAAATTTATGTTTTATAATTTAAATAAAAGGGAGAGAGGAAGCGTGGGAGACGATACTTAGCTTGCTTGCTCTATTTGTTCGAATCTCGGATCAGTCGCACGCTCGTTTATCGTTAAAATTACGTTCAATATTCTTATATGGCAACTATGCAAAGAACTGTATTCAAATGTCCTCTATTTGGTGATGTTTGTGAGATGAAAGAGAACTTTCTACCTATTTACGAAGATGCAGTAAAATACTATTATGAGTGGACGAGACATCAACTGAAATTGCAATCGGAAACTGCAAAAGAACCAATTTTTGGTGAGGTAGCAGATATAGTAATGTCGAAATTGAAAATATATGGCACACTGCATCTATTCCTACATTGACGCGAACAAGGATCGTTCAAATGTTGAAAGTATATCATAGTGCAAAAATCTACTCAAGTCTATCAAGAGGCTCTCCCTGGACAAGTTAAATAGTTTTCAGAAAAGCAGTAAGATACTTTTTGATATTTCAGTATGCAAGTACAAAGCATTCGCTCAATGTATATATCCTAAGGATAAAAAGGTTCCCAAACAAGAGCAAACTTTTTTGACCGATCAAAGAACGTCTCGGGTAATGGTAATCAGCGGAAAAAAGGAACCTTTCTCACTGATTCAAGAGCCGGGATCCATTTACATGGGATACGTGGTACCTGATGTTGGTACAGCAAAAGGAATAGATACCGTGATAACAGGGTTTCTGTTACATAAAGAAGTTTCCCCAGATAGATTTTATGGCAATTGATTGTGATGGTACGAATGTTAATACTGGAAAGTATGCTGGAATTATAAGACTGCTTGAGAAAAGGCTACAAAAACCACTTCAGTGGATAATTTTTTTACTCCACATTAACGAACTGCCTTTGAGACATCTGTTTTTCATCTCGATGGGTGTACTTCGGGACCTAAATCTTATATTGGTCCACTGGGAAAATCACTGGAAACCTGTAAAAGACTGCCTGTTAAAAATTTTGAACGCATCGAAGGTCAAATGCTACCAGAAATGGCCAAATATAGTCCAGACCAACAGTACTTGTATAAAATTGTCTCGGCTGTAGTTTCAGATTAATTTCCAGAAGACCTAGGCAATAAATCTCCAGAAAAACTATCATAAGCCCGTTGGATCACCGAAGACTACGTTTGTATGTATCTACTGAAGAACCATCTGAAAATTTGAAAACTCTGGCTACTTTTGTGGTCAAAGTTTACGCACCGTTTTGGTTCTCAATTAAAAGTAAACCATCATGCAAAGATGGCACGTGTTAACTGTTCAATATTATTAAGGCCTCCGGTTACCTGCCAGAAACTCTAAAAAAAATTATAGATCCTTTTATCCAAAGGAACGGCTACTTTGCCATCCTGAAGGGATATTTCTTGCGATGATAACAGATGATAAAAAAACATGTTAGAGAGCTGGCAGACCTACTAAAGGCACGCAGTACTACTCAACCTCCAACACCTAGACTGTTTCAAGTGCCATCAATAGATTGTAATGCTTCTATATATAGCGAAAAACTTATTGGACTAGGAAATTCAGAATGTCGTGGAATCTGGTGGTGAGAACGAACTATTGTTTATAAGGCTTCCCTGCCATACCCAAGCTGTTGAAAGAGCTTTAAAGAATACAATGAAGGTTTCCATTTCTCAGTGGATAAGAAAGTCGCGATTAGGTGCAATAAATGCCAAGCTGGAATCGCGAAATCAAATGCCTAAATTTAAACTAAAAAGGATTTTAAACCTAAATAATAAATGTATAATTTTTCCAGTTTGTTTCAAATTTCTTTATTTTTTACAGCGATGCCTTAATAAATATCTTAATTATATGTTGTTTATCATTTAACACCTACTTACCACTAAATTAATCACAATGTATCGCCTTATAAACTTTAAACTTTTTTACCCTATTTTTCAATTTTTGAAGTCACTGCGGAGACTGAAGATCTTAATCAAATGAAATGAAAAATCCCATGTATTTTTACTTTAACATAACGCACAAATCCCCCCCTCTTAGAACTCTGAATCTTAAAAAAAAATGTTCGTACATCCGCGCTCCACCCTTACGTACATATTTTTTAATGATTTTATTGAAACTAAAATTAAAATTCTAAAACATGCGTTTGCTAGATAATGTATTGATTTATTTTACTGCATGATTATATTATTTGAAATGGGTGTGGTATAATACAAAATCTTTTTTGAAAATTTAAATAATCTGCCGACCTATGGAATAACCTTATATTAAAAATTTAAAAATTTTCTCAAAATTTATTACATGCGAATGCTAGATAAATGATCAATCTTTCGAAATCCATTTATATTTTTTTGTGGAAAAGAGTCAATACGTCTAAAATCTGATTTGAAAATGACATATTTCTGGTTTTCTCTAGTAATGCCCTCTTAAATAAAATATTACATTTATTTATAAGAAAACATTATGTTTATTAAAATTATAGGCACATATTCTGTACATAATTTTTTAAACATTGTAGGTACATATTCTATATATTATTTTTTGGTTTTTACGCCATGCTGTAAGCATATATGTACATGTACGTACATATTTTGTAATTATTTAAGATAACCAATAATTATTTGAAATCTCAAGAAAATTGACGAAAAAATCTTTAAATCTAAATAACCTAAAATGCAGCATTCAAAAATGACTACACATTGTAGTCTGCGAACTTCATACATGCCGAATTATTGTTCCGTATAATAAAAGATTCTAAGATGTCTGCAAGCTTCATACAAGAAGTCTGCAAACTTCATACATGCCGAATTATTGTTATTATATATATAGTAAATGATTCTGAGATGTCTGCAATCTTCATACAAGAAGTCTGCAAACTTCATGAAGGCCGAATTATTATTCATATAATAAAAGATTCTGAGATGTCTTTAAGCTTCAGACTTCAGACAAGTAGTCTGCAAACTTCATAGAAGCCGAATTATTGCTCGTATAATAAAATATTCTAAGATGTCTGCAAGCTTCATACAAGAAGTCTGCAAACTTCATACATGCCGAACCATGTTCGTATAGTAAAAGATTCTGAGATGTCTGCAATCTTCATACAGGCCGAATTATTGTTCGTATAATAAAAGATTCTGAGATGTGTGCAAGCTTCAAACAAGAAGTCCCCAAATCTCATACATGTCAAGGATTCGAATAGATGGACAAAAAACATTTAAAGTATAATCAAAAAGCAACAATTTAAGTAATCTAGTAAATTATTTAAAGATAAAATACACGGGTGTAGTTATTAATCTAACTGGACAAAAGTAATGGCGGTATAACTAGGATTGCTTAGAGACTTGTTGGTTTAATTATTCCGCTGGCTTAGTTCAAAACCAAAATGATTAAATGCCATTTATAAACTTATTTCAAAGGAACTTGTCGCTCCACTCCAGTTTATTGTATCATTTTCCTATTTGAAACTTGCCACAAAGAAAGTGTAGGTAAGTACCGATAACAAAGCAGCCATTTATTTCTATTGTGAGTAACGGCCAAAACGCAAAATTAAATTAATGTTTTTTTAAAGATGCGGAGTTTTATGCGAAAATTAGCTGAAGAATACTGCGAAGAAAGTTTTGTATAAAATTATTTAACAATGAAACGAAAACGAATTAGCTAGGCAATTTGTGATAATGAATAATATAAAAGATTCGGTACAATCAAACTGACAATGCAAGAAACTATATTAAAATTGCGTATAAAATAAGGTGAAAATGAAACGGATACTATTTTATGTGATTTATGTTGCGTTTCCTCCATGTTAAGAGCGTTTAACCAGCCAGCGGACGAAAATCCACATTTCGTCGAAAGTTGTTCTTACGATCGTGCAGGGCGGTTACAATGAGAAAGATTAATTATTCTCCGTACCAGCTTTATTAAATTATAACTCGATATCGAATTTATTTCAATCCAAATTATTGTGATGATAAAACTAATGAAATAATGTACTTTTTGTAATTATTTTTTGATTATAAGTATTTATCATTTAATAATTCAACTTTGTATAAACCACTTATATAATGCGCAAATCCGACCGGTTTCGGAACAAACGTTCCTTCGTCAGGGAAAGCTTATACTAATTTGACAGTTTCGAAGAATGTTTTATTATGGTAGGGGTGGAGCCGTTGCTAGTTAATAATGTAGATTGGGTGGGTAGGTATTAGTGTAGAGTGGGTGGGTAGGGGAACAAATCCATGATTGGGCTATATGACAATATTTTTTGTTTGTTGATAATAGATTCATTATTTTTAAGGGATTTTTTAATTTCCAAGGCTTCTAAGTTATCTAATATATTTTCTGAAATATATTAGTTTGTAAGTGCGCAAATAAATACACAAATGGACCAATTTTCGTCAAGAAACACATGTCCGAACATATTTTTTAATGATTTTATTGAAACGAAAATTAAAATTCTAAAACATGCGTTTGCTAGATAATGTATTGATTTATTTTACTGCATGATTATATTATTTGAAATGGGTGTGGTATAATAAATAATCTTTTTTTCAAATTTAACAAATCTGCCAACGACCTATGGAATAACCTTATTATACTAAAAATTAAAAAAAAATCTCAAAATTTATTACATGCGAATGCTAGATAAAAGAACAATCTTTCTAAATCCATTTATAATTTTATGTGGAAAAGAGTCAATACGTCTAAAATTTGATTTGAAAATGACATATTTCTGATTTTCTCTGGTAATGCCCTCTTAAGCTCTAATGATGAACTATGTTCGAAACTTTGACTGAAAAGGGAGAAAGCGCAACACAGCCTACGTTACAATGTTTAGAATAACATAGAACCTACTCGAAAAATATCTTGGCAATTATTGATAGGCTTTTTGAAGTGAAACTTATATAGCCCCGCTATGATTTGGATTTCAGATGAAACAGAAATGACGATTACTGCACCTGCGACACACAACTGCGTTCATAGACCGCTCTGATTATGATGTCACTTTTAAAGGCTCCTATTGGTTGAGATATGAAACGGAAATTACGCTAGGTCTGCGCTCATTGGTCGCTTTGATTATGACCTCGCTTTTCAAGTATTGGTTGAAATTGTTTTGGTAAAGTTTCGCTTCTACTAAGTATGGACTGAACACTTGTATTTTTTATGTGAATGCCGCACAAGAGTCCCAGCTGTTCCATCCGAAGCCAGTGAGACTTTGGCATCTCCAATTTCGTGAGGCTGAAGGTAGTGGGGAGGGAAAGGAAAATAGGAAAGAAGACGGTTAGGAAGTACCTGGCGCTGGCCAAAAAACAAGGCTAAAACCATTTCAAACAACGTACGAATTCCTGAGGTACTACGATACTGAGAGTATCTTCCATTCTGGAATGGGCCGCAATTACATATGAGTTTTATTGAATCAATTGTGATTCAATTGCAATCAATGTAGATTATTCTATCTCATTCTCTCGCAAGCTAAATCCAATACATCTATGTGTTTGTCTGTTTTAATGTCACTATTTTCCGTTTAATCGAGTTTCCAAATACAATGGTGCTAAAGAAGTTTTCACTTCAATAAATTTGAAATACTACAATCACAGACAATATTTATCAAAGAAAACGTTCAATTCGCCTTTTTCATTCATCAAGAACAGAAAGATAATTTTACTTTCTCAAGTTAATACCGACGGCGCACGGCGCGGCGTTTCCGATATTCCATTCCAACACCAAATTGTTTTATTTTCCCATTGTGAAGAAAAGAGGAAATTCTTATCAGAACTTCCCACGAGAGTTAAAACGTCTCTTCTGGAGACTCTGAGCTTATTTAATTTTCTTCAGTTTGTATACATTGATTCTATTGTTTTTCTAATTTAAGAGGCGGGTATGGGTACCGCCGCCCCTGATACCATTTAATAGATAACTGACACCTCTGCCATAGGTCATCACAAGTGGTTCACTACGTTTGGTTATTTAAAAAGGGTCCTTGGGTTCATGAGGGGTAAAGTTTGTTTAAGACTTGGTGGCGGATGCGTCGGCCCACCTACTGCGTGATTGGGCGGAT
Source organism: Limnephilus marmoratus (assembly GCA_917880885.1). Classification (NCBI taxonomy): domain Eukaryota; kingdom Metazoa; phylum Arthropoda; class Insecta; order Trichoptera; family Limnephilidae; genus Limnephilus; species Limnephilus marmoratus. Next base: position 35,388,754 of record OU862920.1, on the reverse strand, counting down.
CACGAGAGACTGGTTAAGGGACTCTCTTGACCCACTGTCTGCAACGCAGAAGGATGGATTCTACGCCCGTGATGACGCACGGCCACCTGAGTCCTACCCACCCATCATGCCTTTTTTCTTCCCAGAACCCTACGATGATATAGGCCTTGAGGGAAATTACTTTCCTCAGGGCTTCTATTTGTCTGTTGTTACTGTGAAAAAATTGGATAAAATAGAGCGTGATAAATTGATTGGTTAGATAGGGTTAGGTTAGTTTAGGCTAGATTTATTTTGTGCGTGTTATTTTCTTCAATGTCCTGTTTTGTCATGGAACTGTTCCCTGTAACCCATAGACAGAATAGTTTTTCAATAAAATACATATTATCTACTAAAGGCACTTAATATTTTTAAAGTATTGCGTTAGATACTTATCACCCAAAACATGAAACCGCTTAAAAAACTTCATTTTTCTGTAAAGTTGTATAGTTATATTTACAATTTATTTTTGTACTAGGATTCTATCAATAGTACTTTCAAGCAGAGCTAACACTTTCTTAAAGTAGATTCAACTTAATATTTATATTTTTAGTTCTAACTATTCCTCAGAAACGTGTGTATTTACGGAAAAGTAAAAAACGAAACATATTTTTTATTCTATATTAACCATGTCTCCAAAATTTCCAAACTTCTCTTTTATCCGTACGCCTTCTTAAAAAATAAGTTTATTTTTCAATTACTTTCATATGGGTATTGTTTTACTGTTTCTAAAGATTTAGATTTTACCTATCTGCACTTCGGAAATAATATTTTTAACATTTTTACACATTAATACAGTGAACGTACATACAAGGTTTTGGCAAAACGTAAATATGTGATTGGGCTTTGAGATGACAGTGCTAAGCAATTTATCAGCATTTTCAAATAACGTGCTGTGGAATATTATGTATCTGTTTTTTTAAATGTTTATCTAATTGCCCAAGAATATTAGAAACAGTTCAATTGGCATGTTCTTCGAAACAGATTATTAAAACTATATTGTGTACAGTTATATATACATATTTAGAGACTCCTGGATAGTATTCCTGATTATATCCGTTAACCTTCCGGTTTGGAAAGCTAGGTTCTTAATAGCCATGCCACGAGGCGGGAAACTATTTCTCTGGAAACTGTTTTCACCCTGTCGATGGCTCATGTGTACAAAATTTTGAAAAATCTTCCTGAAATGTTTGGTAAACAAATATATTTTTTTTATAAAATACAAGATCCTGATAATTAGTTTTCTGTGGAAATTAACTATATTTTTATCTTGCAAATAAATGCAAATTTCCTCTGGGGCTTAATTTTGATTTATTTTTAATAAATTAGCTCCACACATGAGTCCTGAGGAAAATTAATTCCCCTCAGGGCCTATGTCACCTTTGGGGGTGCTGTGTAGAGGATCTTTTTATAAAAGGAAGAAGAGTAAATTCTGAGAAGAAAAAGTTAAAGATGGGAAAGAGGTGGGTAGGAATCTGGAGGTAAGTATGTTCATGAATCCAATCTTTCCACTGCGGTGCAAGGCGATGTTCCGAGGAGTCCTGCTAGAGAGATTAAAAGGTCTCTCTCAACCAGTCTTCCGGGCACCCCTGCTAAGTTACCAAACGTAGCGAACCATTTGGGGGTGATATGTGGCAGAGGTGTTGGTCATCCAATAAATGGTACCCATACTCACCTACCAAATTGAATTGAATTAAATTGAAATAACAAACTTTGTTAACACTATGAGCAATTAATAAAAATTTTCGCATTTTCAAAGGTTATCAGGATACAATTACAAAGTTTATTATTATCATTTAATAAAAAATATAATAACATTAATTAACTTCAGATGGCCAAAGAGGTATTGATGAAAGAACTACTTTTGAATCCATTAATTTTTTTGCCTAATATTTAACGAATGTTGTGATAAATAAAGATAATGAATGTGGGTTATACCCTTCCACCGTTTAAGTAGAAAAATATCCATCGATCCTCTAAAAAAACACAAATTAACATCCATTCTAACGAAGCAAAAACAATTATAAACAAACCTCATCAATAACGCCGTCCAACAATGTCACAATTACCCCAACCTAGATAACATTATTATCAGATGGTGGTGAGTCCATTAGGCTACCGCAACATGGCTACGTGGCTCCAGAGCACTGTTCGGCGAGAAGATCATTAATTCAAACAATAATTTCCCTGTTGATCAAGGGTAAATATTATTTTTACGCCAAAGGGGGAGGATTTGTTTGCGTCTCGACCACTCGCGACGGTCGGATAAGTTGTGCGACCGAGCTGAATGACCGACCGCTCTATTTACCGCACGGTGATATTCGAGTATATACTTGGCATGTTCAGAAAGTAAGTGTGCAGTGACCACAACGGGCTGCGGTTTTTTATTTTTTTAAGGGTTGGCAACACTTCGTGGTAGAGGGGGATCTCTTGACCAGAGCGAGCATCACAGGAACTTGGTAGTACGTGAACTCATGTTGTAGCGTCCAGTTGCTTGAAAGATGTCGGTAAGAAATCCCGCCAAGTGCGAGCCACGTACTGTGATCCTTTTCTTACACCTACAAGAAAAAGGGGGATTATCTGACTTCTATTGTGACTGGAGATGAAACGTCGGTGGCTCATTACACGCCTAAGACAAAGAAACAAACGCCACAGTGGCATCACACTAATTGCTCATCTGCCAAAAAATTCAAAACCACAATTTCGGGCACAAAAATCGGTGTTTTCGGCCCGAAAAGGCATCATCTTGGTAGAATCTCTGCTTCAGGGGGAGACTATCGACGCATCTTGTGAGATCATATTGTGAGATCCTATAAAAACTCAAAAGGAGCTTTCAAAACAAAATGTGGGGAAGGCTGATGAGATGAGTATGCTTGATGCACGACAACGCCCATCCTTACACAGCCCTAGTCACCAAGCCTCTCTTGGACTCACTTGGTTGGGATGTTTTGAACCACCCCCGTATACCCCTGACTTGTCACCAAGCCTCTCTTGGACTTACTTGGTTTGGATGTTTTGAACCACCCCCGTACACCCCTGACTTGGCGCCTTCAGATTATCATATTTTACAACCCGGAAGGTAGGATGGATATCCCACATAAATAAAATTAAATTTTCAACCGAAAAGCATGTGCAAAAAGAAGTTTTGATGTAGGGGAAGGAGCTGGCGAGAGAGTTCTTCGAGAAGGGCGTAAAGAAGCTTGTTCCACGGCTCACCACATGCATTGAACGGGTTGGCGATTATGAGGAAAATAGTCAACAAGTGTATCAACAATATGCTGTATTTTTTTTCGAATACACTATTTCTTAAATAATAAAAAAAATCTAGTACTTACTTTCTCAACGTGCCTCTTCCATCGCAATGGACATTATTCGTACATGTTTCTACTTAACCGACATTTTTGCTTTCGAAGTTGAACAGAATGACAAACATGATTTGTATGTGACTACTGGCTTTGTTGTTGAGCAATATGTTGAACATGATGCCAATGTGTATTTTTATGGTTTTACAAACATTTTTAGGTTTAGAAACTTCGAAAATTATCTCGGCGCTTAGTAGCTGTATGATTTTATGCACCTTATGTTTTTTTGCTTAAGACAGGCAGATTTTTGTTACGCAAAATTCAATTAGTTTGGTTTGTTATGTCGTATGTACATAGTGTTAAAAAAGTTTTGTGAATTGTTATTATTTAATTCATTTTATGCAAAAATTTGACAATTTTTCGTGAGTTAATGGCAATGGTCAGAAACGTAAGCAGATATAAGCCTTAGAAATAGGACAGCAGTCAAGTACAATAAGCGTGTTTATACGTCAGCGCGTGTGTTTCCATAGAAATCGTTCTAACTCCGTTATTGTTTTAGTTACATCCAAAAAGTAAAAGGTCGATAGTAGATCAAGCTGCACATCCCTATCAAGTTGTCTATGGAAATACATAACAGGAATCAGCTGTCAGTCGTGTAGCTGACAAAAATATTTTCCCGCGAAATTTACTACCGGCGGCTCCCCCGCTCTCCACATTTTAAATTTTTATATGAAATGATAAAAAAGTGAGGTGACAAAAGTGTTTATTATACATATATACAATAGAATAAGAATTGGTGTTTACATAATCTGTGATTTTAGTACCGTTTTCACATAAAAACATCACGTGAGTCATTTTTACCTATTTTTAATGTTTGCGTTCTAAATATTAATATTTACAAATGCTAATATTTATTTGTAATATAATAATGAAAGCTTATTTTGTAACCTTTCTAAAACAGTTTTTACTATTCGGCTACGTTCAGAAATGTTTCATTTATAGAGCTTTAATTGTGAAGCGGTAATAACAAAAAGTTTTTGTAAAATGTCATTTCGTTAAAGACACCAAAAGCAAATATTCTCGAAAATTTGGAAGGGTTAAATGTAATTAAATACAATAAAAACAATTAAACATCTCAAATTAGACGTTTTTTGGGCCGAAAATTTAAATTTACAAAGGATAAATTATAATTCTACAGTAAATCGGTCATTTGTAATTTGAATTTACGCCCATCAAAAGGTATTTTTTAATAATTTTGAATTTTATGATATATTTTATTATATTTTTGTATATTTGTATAAAAAGAGTAATTTTTTTAATAAATATGAATAACTAAAAAATAATTGTCAAAACCGCGTCTAAAATTGATTTTTTGAATGGCCTAATTTTTATAATTTTAAACATAAATCAATAAAGTAACATATATTCGTAATATATATTTGCCAAAACTTTTGAATAAAAAATAATTTTTCAGTTTTGTTGGTGGGTTTTTAGCGGCTTTAAATTTAAAAAAAATACTTCTTCAAACTTCGCAAATGAATTTCTTGTGGCGTCATTATCGAATTAATGAAAACAAATAACTTTGTAAACACCACTATCAGTAACATTATCGACATTTTCGTTATTTGTTGTTGGGGTGTTATACCGTGTTGCACTACCTTCTTTTATAGCCAACGTTTCGGACAGCGTTGCTGTGCAGATCATGGCAGATCCGTCCGATCTGGTAGATGCGTCGGATGTGATGATGTGGTAGATGTGATGACTTGCCGGATCTGCCCTGATGGTGGACACTGCAACGCTGTCCGAAACGTTGGCAATACGGCATAACACCCCAAAAACAAATAACCACAATACTATTGGCCGTGATAACCTAATAACGTATCATTATCGACATGTTTCAAAAACAGTGTTTTCTTTGTCAGGAAAAGAGATTAATGTAATGTAGTGGTGTTAATAATATAGTGATGTTTACAAAGTTATTTGTTTTCATTAAATAAAATAAAAATAAAATACAGTTTAGTGTGAAAAGGACCGCGCAGCCGTTCTTCTTAAGGCATAGCTGAGGGCCTGTTGCATAATGCAAATTATAAATCACTCATTCTGTGAACACTTAAATTTTAAATTCGCTTTCCGATAAGAGTTTAAGTGGAGCGTGTTCTGGTAAATTGAAACAGAATTTAGTAACGAGAAGTGACGGATTTATCGATAAGCTAAGCTTGTAGGCCCTTGTTTAAAATAGGAAAGATGTACTGAGCATTTCCTGCAATGCTTTAGGATTATGGAAAACATATTTTTTATTCAGTTTTTATACAACTGAATTTTATGTAAGTTTTACAGAGTCTTACGTCAGTCTTACAAAACTGAGTGTATTCATTTTTCGTAAGAACATATTTATTTGATTAAATTTGCATTTCAAAGTAAAATCCTGCATTGATAAATGCAGAAGGAAAATGGAAACTTCCAATTTCGCGTCCGGAAATCTTATTATGCCGTAGAAACCATTATTGCATGTTCATGCGGAGAATTCCCGATGCAAATTCGTCCAAAAAGTAATTCAGATACAAATACATTCATATCTTTATATTTTCTAAATTGAAGAAATGTTATGTTTTGACCGGAAAAGATTTTAATTGATGTTAGTATTGACGAGATGATCAGGATTTGCTTACAATAATGCCGTTATATTATTCCTTACCGAACTTAATTTAATTCTCTGTTGGAAAATGATAAAAAAAATATTGCTAGTAATGTTGTGTGATTACTTCGATTCTGCGATGGCAAAGACCAAAAGCGTTATATATTTTATAAGGATTTTAAACAACGATACGGGGTTTTATTTGGAGTACAAACAGAAGATGTCATTTCGCTGCCAATGATGTATTTTTCCTATTAAAAAAATGGTTTTTTAATTGCACTTCGCCACTGATCACACTCCTACACGTCGCGACGGGATCGCGTGAAAAGCACCCTACTTCGTGTGTTACGGTACTGCTGGAATGAGACGGAGATCACGGTGATCCGCTCATTCTAGGCTGTACCCGACTACTCAGTTGCGACATATGATGGAAAAATATTTTTATAGAAAAAAATATCATCTGACAACATAATGACATTTTTAATCCAAATACAAAATGTCAAAGTGAGAAATACACGCTTTATTTCTCACATGGAAATTTTGAGTTGATGAAGAGCAAAATTAAGTTTTTAATTGTTTTGGAAATATAATATTAAGTAAAATTGTATGTAATATTAAATAAAAATGTATTGTATGTTAAATAAAATGGTTTTATAATCAAAAGACGCATAATTGGTGTCGTAACCCGCAAGAGATTTAATTAAATGACTTTTTGAGAAATTACGACGGTTATGAAACTATGTTTACGGTGAAATTTTGCAAACGAGGTCAATTTTGGATTAGGGTTGTAATCTAGAAAAATATTGTTATTAAATTAATTTTTTTAGCAGTAGAGAAAAATATGACAATTAAGGGCGGTTAACCAGCCAGCGGCCGAAAATCCACATTTCGACGAAAGATGTTCTTAAGATCGTACAGGGCGGTACAATGAGAAAGTTTAATTATTCTCTTGTACCAGCTTTTTGAAATTATAACTCAATATCGATTTTATTTGATTCCAAATTTGCTTTAATTTATACCTACATCCAAAAATGCTGAAAGGCGTGACGATAATACTATTAAAATTACGTACTTTTTGTAATTATTTTTTGATCAAAAGTATTTATCATTTTTCAATAATGTTTAAGCAAAATAAGAATGTAAATAAATCTAAAATCTATTAGTTTGTTAGTGCGCAAATAAATACACAAACGGACCAATTTTCGTCAAAAAACACATGTACGTATATATTTTTAATGATTTTATTTAAACTAAAATTAAATTCTGAAACATGCGTTTACCAGTTATTTATTGATTTATTTTACTGTATGATTATATGCGTTTTATAAATTTTAAATTAAATATCCCACTAGAAGACTTGAAATATAATTTAATATTAAATATTCTAAAAATATACACACTAGAAGACAGACGTAAAATAAACGACTTAACATTTTTATTCAAAATACTTAACTCTAAATTGCGAACTACTGCAACTCATAAACTTAAGAATACCGACAGTAACTACACGACAAAATACACTATTCTACTGTAGCATTCATAAGCGGAACTATATTGCCCACTCTCCGATACAACGATTTCACACTATGGGAAATCAGTACTTAGGTGATATTGATATATTTAACATAAACTTGGCAAATTTTGTTGATCTCGTAAAAAACTTATTCCAAAACTATTCCTGTTTTTCTGAATACCTATGAAATCGCTGTATTTTTGTATTTTTATGACTTGTGTGCTTTTTTATCAAATTTTATTTTTATTATTTCTATATATGTTTAAAAATAATCTGTCATGAATTATTTGTACTACCAAAATGTAAAAGCCCTTTGGGCGTTAAATAAATAAATACATATGATTTGAAATGGGTGTTGTATCACACAATCTTTTTTGAAAATGTAACAAATCTGCCAACGACCTATAGTATAACCTTATTTTACTAAAAAGAACCATTTTTCTCAAAATTTAAAACAAGCGTTTACTAGATAAAACAACAATCTTTTGAAATCAATTTATAATTTTTTTGTGGAAAAGAGTCAATACGTCTAAAATCAGATTTAGAAATGACATATTTCTGGTTTTCTCTGGTTATACCCTCTTAATAAAATTACGGTCATTTTCACGATAATAAAAATCAGTGATTGTATCGAATGGGATATATTAACACTTTTTTTATTAACGCTTATCAAAGGGGGATTATTTATATTTGTATTTGGCAATAAATAGTCTATCTCTTCAACTGTTAATTCTTGGTAGAACTCCATAATCTTCAGACTGGAACATTTTTTACTTAAAACTGTGGTAGAAATTTACCTCTCATTTATTAATTTTATAACTAAAGTTTTTATTATTACAGTTTGTTTACTATTATACCTTTGAATACGAACATTGCAAACTATTAAAGGAATTCCACTAGTAAAATAACATCTATTATCTAATAAATAAACTCAGAGCAGACATCGTCCAGTGAGGCTGGTAATTTACTTGTGTGCTTATCGTAATTAAATCTCAATAAACGCCCGGGTTGCCGGCAATTAATTTAAAAAATATATATGTATGCCTAATGAATATAATAAAGTTAGTGTAAAAAAATTAATTAAAATTAATTAAGTAATTTTAACAGGTCTTTGTGAATAAATAATAACGCTTGTAATTTTAAAAAATGCAGTGCCTAAAAATAATATCAGCATAGAGCATAAATAGTGTGAAGCAAAAATGTACCAGTCTGAAGATGGACATGCTTGCCTGAAACCGGTCTTGTTCCTTCCTTCATTCTCAAAATAAAATAAAACACCTTCTTTACCACTTCTACGACGTTTAGGTCTTGGCGGCACAAGCGTTTATACACTTACTACGCGGCGGGCTGGATCGGGAGAGACTGGTGGATGGAGACATTTTACCACTCCAGTCAGACTCTCTCGACCCATCGCTTGGTACCGCAGTGGGAAGGATGGATTCTCATGTCACGTTGTCCGCAGATCACTTTTTTAAATAACTTTCTCTCCTTCCTTTCCTTAAAAATACCCTCCACACAGCATCCCCAAAGGTGACACAGGCCTCGAGAGAAATTGTTTTCCTCAGAGTCTCAGGTGTGAATCTAAAAAAAACGCGCTACAAGTCTCATAGAAATTATAACCATTTTTCCTTTATCTTTTGACAATGAACTTGAAGCACTGCTTTTATGGGAATGTATTTATGAAACTAAGCAGCCCACATGCAAGATTTATGTTCACAGCATTCTGCAGCTTACCGCCTGTTCACAGTGTTCACAATAATAAAATACCACGTTTAGAGACAACTTCATCTTTGCTTCGGGGAAACCAGTCTCCGTGATTCAATAAAGAGATCTCGACATTTTAACGGTTGGTTTCCCAATCGGAACACCGCTATTTTTCCGTCGCACTGGTGCGCTTTATGCTCGCAATACTTTTGCAGAGCGGGTACTTGATATTTTTAACAACTGACGCCGCTAACAACTTATCTGAACTTTATTATTGCAATGGGTAAGCACCAAGTATTTTTGCATTAACCTGTACCGCTAACTTATCTGAACTTTGAAGTATCAGAAACATGCCAAAGCAATTTAAAAGTTCAAGTTCTACCATCAAAGTGTTTAGAGTAATTACTATTTCTGCTCCACTATAATTTTTTCACCGTGTTGTAAACTTATCGGGACTGCAAGACATAAATTTCATCGAAAATCGTTTTTTTAAGTGAGACAAATATCCACATCTGTAGGATTTGGCTTGCGAGAGAAAGAGCTAGTATAATCGGTCGCCTCTTTACGCGGTGCGTAGAAGCCTATCGTTCTCCTTTTTGTGCGATGATTCGTAGCCTCCTCGCTCTTGTCTACTTAAGTTTTCTGATTTCTGGTTTCACTTCCACCGCGTATGAATGGCACACTCGGTTTTTGAAGTAAAACTTCTTTACGCACGCTTGACTTGGGGAGTAAGCTGGCGAATGCGTGACGAGAGCTTTACCAAAAGCGAGGCGAACGGTAGTTGAGAGGGAGATATAAGTTAGTAAAGATAGAAAGAGAGAGAGTTATTACTGTAGGGGCAAGAGAGAGAGGTGCGAGCATACATTTTCTTTCTCTCTTTCTCTCATAGCCAGTTACGTTACACAGTGCAGGCCTATTGTCTGTATCACACTGTAGGAGCAAGGGAGAGCAGTGCGCGCGCACATTTTCTTACCCTCTTCCTATAATATAGATGGAGCTAAAGAAGTTTTACTTCAGTCGTGTGGTCTAAAGCACACTCGTTTTTTTTCCTTCCTCTTCTTTATCTTTTAGTTGCGCTTTTCCCCTTTGGAGTTAACAGATCTAAGAAGCCAAAAACTTCCCCACCATATTACCTTCAGCCTCACAACACACCCCAATTTGGGATGCCACGGATTTAAGGCGGTTGGGTGTGGTTGAGACTTTTGCGGTATTCATATAAATAAAAATCATTATTAACATATTTTCCCCGCAAATTCTTTTCTCATCACAACCTTATGTTGCAATCACAAAAATTATTTCACATCACTACAAGTCGTAAGCCGTATGTTGGTAATAAAATCGTAAAAAAATCATGTAAGTCACTTCTATATAGGCATGCAGAAAAAAAAAAATTGCAACAAAATAATTTATTTATTTATTAATTTACGGACAACAGTCCATTAAAAACATAATAATAACAAGAATAAAAAACAGAGATGACAGTGAAGGGAGAGCACATAAAAATTAATAGCAATGACAATATAAAATATAAAAAGTACATAATAGAGACACTACAAGTCAAAGCATGAAGAAGCATTTAAATATTGCGTATCGACTGCCGAAATTCATTTAGTTTTACACCAAAAAAATCAATGCTTTGACTTGCGTTGACAAGTCTCGTCATTCTGGATAAGGAAGAATGGTAACCGTAATTAGGAGAATGTTGATCGAGGAACAGCAATTGTTAAACTGGATGAGTTGTAACAATGCAGGTGTATCAGTAATACTGTTGATAATCTTAAATATGTAAATTAGATCAGAGTCCTTTCTACGTTTTTCTAAAGAAGACATGTTTAAAATGTGTTCAATTTCATCATATGAGTACTTGCCTCTTTCAAGACCCAACCTCCAAGCAATTCCATTTAGGAAACGATGTTGTACAGATTCGATGTGACAAATGTGGACAGCATAGAAAAGAGACCAGATGACACTAGCATATTCAAGGTGAGGGCAAACCAGCGAACAGTAAAGAGTTTTAAGTGTACTTATATGTTTGAAGTCAGAGGCAATTCTGTGAATGAAGCCGAGTAGGTAAGTGATAATTATCAGAGTATCGAACGATGTGATCTAACTTAAAACTAAAAAAGAAAATAAATTATTGCTTTTCGAAAGATAAGTTTTTTTCATAAATGAAGTAATCATAAGTATTTGGAATTCGAACAAAAGCGACTAAAAAGTATACCTATCTAGGTTTAGCATCTACAAAATTTAGACAAATCCTCACGTAATTAAACTACTGCTGTAACAACAACTTTTATCGCTGGCACAAGTTTTCCGACTAAACAACTTTGGTCCGGGCAGTTTAAATCGCTGAACAGTAAATCCTTAGAAGTATGATCTATTCATACAAATATGAAAGCAACATCATTTCAATAGGAATCATACGTCCCAGATGGCCTAATGAAAAAGTTTGTCGGTTTATTAGTTCCTTCTATTATGCAACCTCCAATTCCAAAGTCCCTGATTTTTTTTTTTTGCATTAGCTCCTTACAGGTTTCTATGAAATGGTATCGTGGAAAGAAAGGAGATGAGGTGCTGCGAATGATAAAAATATGAGGGATGGGTAAGAATATGGGGATAAGTGTGTCTAGGAGTGATGGACGTATGTATCTCTCCCTCCAACTGCGTTGCAAGGAGATGCGTCAAAGGAGTCCGGCTGGAGAGGTCAAAATGGTCTCCCACAATCGACCTCTCAATCATCCGTCCAAGACTTGGACAAAGGTCACCCAATGAGTTTCACCAAAAGTTAATATAAAATTTAGCAAATTTTGGCAATGAATAGATTAACCGGTAAAATTGTAATGTGTGGATGTTCTTGTGTCCGGAAAAACACAATATTTCCTTTTTTCTGGTGAAATAATTTACCGCCCATTTTCAAATATCTAACTTCTTTCCTATAAATATAATTAATTGAACTGTCTGAAGTCCAGCAGTCCAAATTTATTATATAAATTTGGTCAATTTTTAGATTTCTTTCTTTTTATTTCTTTAGTATTTCACCAAAATTACCTCTAGTTACCTATTTGATATCGGCTTATTCCCCGCCAATTGTTTTTCATGGCCTTACGACGTAAAAATGAAACAAATAACTGGTAAAGAGTGTATATGTTAAACAGAGCACAGGACAACAATTTTTATTTCAATGCGTTACATTAAGTTTAATTTACCACTACCACTCTTCTTCGGCATGTTACAGCAATGGTAGATGACTGTGCCGTCCAGGGTGGTCCTTCTCGGTGCATGGGATTCTCTTACCGGGCTCCACCGGCACCTCTTCTCCCGCGGGGCAGTGTGTAGTACCCCTGGATGCTGGCAACCTCGATTTCTGTTTAAGTATTAAAAGAAAAATCAAATTTTCTGCGGGCACACAAACACGTCCGCAACGCACTTCTATCGCTTTATCTCTTTACGAGAATTAGTTGCACATCGTTGGTTGCATCGCCCGCAGGTTGAACAGTTTACCAGGTGCATTACAAAAGACAATACTAATTCATCAACAGAATTAGTGCTTTGACACCAACTCCGCCAACTCGGCCAACTCGACCAACTTGACGCGTGACGCGGTGAAAGCTCACGCTCCTAAAGCGTAACGTCATACAGTTTGATAATGATATTAGCATGAGTTTGAATTTGAAATGATGAACTAGGCAGTCGTCAAGTTGACTGAATAAATGGTAATCTTCTTCGTCTAGTCTAGTAGATATATAAAACAGAGTGTTTTTTTGTGAATTTTTAGCGGGCGGGCTGCCAGGATTTGATTTGCTTACAAATATTCAGTGGTTGGACATTTACACAATACATACTACACTTACCTCATACAAAGATATATAGTTACTTACCTACTTTACCTACATACTACTTACCTTAATACATCATAGACCCTGTATTTGTAACTAGTATTGTCACATGTTCCTTTCCCACCCATCCCGGTATACCTGTCATTTCATCATACCCATATTCAGTCTTTAATCGACCATCGCCGCATGAACATCTGTAATGTACCGCTTCCGCATCTGCAATCAATTCCGCGTACCGCATACCGCGACTAATATAGTCATAAGTGCAGAATAAACCCAGCTAAGATAGCAGAGTGCCACAAGGTTCCGCAGTGAGTCCTTTTTTACTTTCCTAAAGTGCATTATTTTTACTTGTACAGAGGTCAAACATATTTCAAACAAGATCTTTTGACATCCACATCCGCACATAAAACACACATCATTCATTCAGTTTTATTTCGACGTTGACGAAATTTTGCACACTTGACCATCAAAACAAGAGAAAGATTTCTATTTATATAATATTTCGATAAATTACCACCATGCCATTTTCCTACCCCCTTAATGCAGGATTGTGATCCTTTTTAATGAAATTCTGCACTCTTGACGTTCAAAATTAGAAGAATATTACTGTCTTCATCTGATTTTCAAAGAAATCGGCCATATTCTATTAATATTTATGCACATATTAAGTTTCCAGGTGTGGCTTAATTGTTATGTTACGTAGGAGTCGATAAAATCAACAATATTGCTATACAGGATTTCAGAAGTAAAATATGGTAATATTTTTTGATTTATGCTCTTTTTTTATTTTATTTTATTTTATTTATTTATTTTTTTTTTTTTTTATTTCATACATTTTTTATTTGTAACAGATATTTGTTTTTTTTTGGCTACCACACTAGGCTAAGCCCGTGTTGGGGTAGTCATATATTTAATATTTTAACATTTCAAAAAATATTAAGAAATACTTTTTTTTTTTTTACATTAACTCCACACAGGAGGCCCTGAGGAAAATAATTTCCCTCAGGGCCTATGTCATCTGGGATGCTGTGTGGAGGGTCTTTTTGAGGAGAGGAAGGAATGAACATTGGTCTTGAAGAGACCCATGTTGTAGGAAGGAGGAAACACAGAGGCCGGCAAGTCATTCCACAGCCGAGCTGTTGAACACAAGAACGAGTCGAAGAAACGACCCGTTCTCATGTGACAAATGTCAACCGTGTACAAATGTTGGGCACGCGTTAGGCGTGTTTCCCGACTATGCACCGGTGCCGAAGGGATCAATGATGCTAACTTAACTTAAAACTAAAGAGAAAAAAAAAGATCATATTTTAAAGAAAAGTAGAAATAAAAATGAAAGTTCAAATTCAAATTTAAATTAATGTACAAAAAAATTAAAATTAATTATTATTTAAATTAATTTTAATTAATTTAAATTATGCTCTATACTAACATTGCATCTGTGTGATGCATGCTGTCGCTATGCTATATTCGCCTTCTCTTGTTGCGATTCATATACCACACAAAGCTAAACACCGTTAAAAACAATGTTCATAAAATAGTTTGTTACTTTGTACAAATATTATTTTAAAATATGGTAACATTTTCCTCAAGTGTAAGTGGAAACGGAAGGAATGTCGGCAAACGGAAACCCCTCGTGGGTAATGTGTGGAGGAAGCGGGAAGCGGAAATAGGAAGGTATTCATTTAAAACTAAGTATACATCAAACCGTTTAAATAAACGACGCGGAGATTTATCTAACGGAGTAAGAATTTGTAAATATTGTGTGGTTATACTTATGCTCAAAAATAAAAATAGCACACGAAGGGTGAAAGCGTTACGAACTGTGCACACCATTTTCCTTGCGTTTTCTAGTTTTCTGTTATTACTTCATCAACGGCACTTCCGTCATAAGTTATGGAGCCAAGAAATTCCGGATAAATATCAAACATAAGACGACATGTGTAATTCACTTTTTTAAATTGCTTTGTAATGTTACTAATTCGTGAAAATGAGGTTAAAACTCTTACGAAACCGGGTAGTAACGGTTGGGAAGAAAATATGTCCTAAGCATCAGGAACATTCCAAAAAGGGATGTAAGTCATTTACATGATGAAGTAAGAAAAGAGTTTCAAGTGCTTGATGTTTTGTGATCATAGCTTTGAAGAATATTGTGTTATTTTCATAGTGAAAACTTCTTTAGCACCGTTGTGATTTGAAACTCGATGAAACGAAAAAGCGATACTTAAAAGAGACAAATACATACAATCTGCAGGATTTAGAGAGTACAATCTGCAGAATGAGACAGAATAATCGTTTTTCTTGTGCGGTGCTTATAGGTGCCTATAGGTCTACTCTTTGCGAAGGTTTCACTTCTACCGCCTGTGAACTGCACACTTTTTTTTAATTATTTTTTTACATTATATCTAGACAGGTAGGACACTAGTTTCCCACGGGGCCTATGTCATCTTTGTGGATGCTGTGTAGGACTCTTTTTATAGATAAAGGAGACAAAGTTCTAGGAAAGAAAAAAAGTGTGAGGGTGGGTAGGCATTTGGGCATCAGTGTGTCCGGGAGGCTTATTTCCAAAACCTATACAATTCACATTTTCAATATTGAAATTTAAATATTTAGAAATAAAATTATTATTTTGAAATATACACATTGGAAAGATTATTTTATCATGATTTTAGAACATTTTTTGTTCAAGCAAAGTGATATAAAATAACCAATGTAGAGGTGTATCTTACTTAATATTATAAACGCGAAAGTTTGTATGGATATATGTGTGTTTTTTACTCTTTCACGCAAAAACTATTTAACAGATTTTAAATAAACTTTACAATAATATAACGTACACCAGAATAAGATATAGGCTATAATTTATAAGGTTAACTAGGAAGGGGACGCGGGAGGGGAACGGGGACGCACGGGAAAGGTGATTCGGGTAGACACAATGAAGTTTTTTGAATATGGCAATGCAACGCACGCCTGGAACCAGCTCGTTTACAATATACGGGAATAAATTTCTAATATACAAATTGGAATGATTATTTTTTTATCTAGATATTAGAACAATTTTCGTTTTTTAAAACTGATGAAAAATAACCAATACAGAGATGTATTTAAAATTTGAACCGGTGTAGGTTTTAGAAATACGCATCCGGGAGTGACAGATGAATCCATTCCTTCCACTGCAGTGCAAAGCGATGGGTCAAGAGAGTCCAGCTGTAAAGATTAAAAGATCTTCTCAACCAGTCTCTCCCGATCCGGCATGCCACGACCTAAACAAACCCCAACCCATGAACCTGGGCATCTCTACTATGCAGGGGTGTTGTTTAGTGCCCATACCCGCCTCCGAAATAGTAACTTTATTCAAGGTTTAAATTGAGAGTTAAGTAAATATTCCAGTAATTAAGAAAACGTTTTCTTTTATTTTGCCTTCTAACGACAATCTTTTTATTTGTAAAGCAAACATCGTATTCCGAGATAACCGCTCTATATATGTAAGTACACATATACGTATGTATGGAGTTAGGACGTGAGGAAACAATGTACGTCTCAAGGAGTAAGTTTCTCTTTTCCTGTCACCGTATCTCCTCGTAGCATCTGATGTTACAAACCGTCGCTTTTCGTTTCCATGAGGCGTGTTATTACGGTACATCTGAGCTCGTGTTATTATTTCACCTTCTACCAGCTTGTCTACGCTTTCCACTTCGCAGGTATTCACAATGACGTATATACTAACACGTTCTGTGGGCGCGCTTGTTAAATCGCATGAAAGGAAGAATTATTCGAAAAAGGATTATCATTTTTAAACCAACGCATTTATCCTTATTCTACCTACATAAAAGTTTCCTTTAAGATATTTGTTATGTAATTATTATTATGTTGGGTGGATTAGGCGTACAATTAATTTATTATGAGATTTTGTGCTTTAGTAATGTAAAAGAAAATACATTCCCACGTTTAGCATCAGTTTTACAAACCCATACTTAGAGACCAATTATTCTAGAATACTGATTTTATTTTATTTTATTTGGAAAACCAACAGTTACATTATTTACTTAGGTGTATTTACATGTGTATATGTTATTGAACCAATAATAGGTTTTCACTGGTGTGTATTAATTAGAGAGATTAAAAAGTAATAAAAGTTATAATAGTTATAATAGCTTATTGGGATGGGATGGTGGGCGGGAGGGGAAGGGGATGGATCTATTCTCGGAGTGAATAAGTTATTTGTATAGAAGTATAATAGTTTGTATATGTTTAGAAGTTATTTATTGTTTATTTTTTTTAGAATTTGGGGTGCTGTGTTGAATAATTCGAATTCATTGTATGAATTGTTAAAGGCGTGTGAAGCGCGGTTAATGAATGTGTTTTGTTTAGAGTTAGTGTTGCATCGAGGAGTGTTAAGTGTGTGATTTAGTCTATTTTGTCTGGTGGGCACTCTTAATTGAATTCTTTCAAGTAATTCCGGGCAATCTATCGCAGAGGTGGCTATCTTTTGCAAGAATATTACGTCTGCAGAATTTCTACGATTTTCTAGTGACGAGATTTTGAAAAACGTGGCTGACTCCACATTACTTAGATGAGGACGATATCCCCGAAAATCAAGGTATCGTAGAAAACGATTTTGTATTTTCTCAATCCTTTCTATGTATGTTGTGTACCTGGGATTCCAGACTTGAGAGGCGTACTCCAGAGAACTGCGTACATACGCAAAGTACAGCATTTTCATAGTGTTTACCTTTTTAAAGTGTTTGCAGGTTCTGAGTATGAAGCCAAGTACCTTGGAAGCTTTTGCAACTTTGGATTCGATATGTCGGTCAAAAAGTAATTTCGGGTCTAGCACTACTCCCAGATCTTTGGCCTCCATCATTTTTTTAAGTATTGTGCCGTTAAGGAAATAATCAAAAGAAATGGGATTTTTGTTATTGTTATTTTATTATGAGATATTTGGCATATATACAATACTGATAGTGATATTTCAGCAATCTATCAAATGTTCATCAGCCATCAAGCATAACAGCAAGAATGAGACATTGCCATTCGTAAGGTACTTCAAGTAGATTCTTTCGTAAAACTCTGTATGTAGATTATGACGAGAAAAAGATGGATGAAGTGGTCCACTAAAACTAGATTGTGGTTTTACACGTATTTATTTCATTTATTTTATTTATGAATTGTAATTTACATTGACAACCTTTTGTTGGATAACCAACACCCCTGCCATAGGTCACCTCGCTACGTTTGGTGACATAGCAGGGGTGCCCGGGTTCATGGGGTGAGGTTTGTCTAGGTCTTGGAGGCGGATGCGTTTGCTCGCCTACTGCGTGGCGGGCCGGATCGGGTGAAACTGGTTGAGACAGAGCTTTTGATTTTTTCAGCCAAACTCAACCGACCCATCGCCTTGCACCGCTGTAATGAATTGGATTCGTACGTATCTCCTGGACACAGTGACCTCCAGATTTCTACCCACCTCTCATACCTTTTTTCTTCACAGAATTCCTCTCCTTTCTTCCCATAGAAAGACCCTCTACACAACATCCCCATAGATTCCATAGGCCCCGAGAGATATTGCTTTCCTTAGTTAGAGCAGGGATGGCGAACCAATGGCACAACCAATGGCACGCTTGCCATTAATGGCAAGCGACACAATATTTTGGGCACGTCACTGATCAGTGATCACAAAAATTATTATGCACTACGAAAAAAGTGTGAAGTGTATATGTAGTAGGTGAACGAGCGAACCCGAGTGATCTCTACGCTACAGAATGTACGTAAAAGTTCGCCATCCCTGCCTTAGGGCCTCATGGGTGGAGCTATTTAAATGAAACATATATTTTTCATATATTTATATCTAAGTCCTTACTAATCGTGTAAAAAGGATTTAACATCTTTTTTAACTTACTAAAATTATTACTATTAAACTTTCAAACTAAAAATATGCACGAACGCGTGCAGATTATAATTGAAAAAAAAATTAAATTAGCTCTATTGTAAAAATTCAGAAACCTATTGTAACATTCGTGAGCTTTATTTGCTATGGCAAGCAAATATTTATAATCAAATAAATTGCAAAACTACTTTCCAGTGCCAAATAAACGTGGGAATCAATGTCGTTAGGTATATTCCCACGACAGGTAGGTACTAACGGGAAATGAGAAATGAGGAAAGGAAAGAAACGCCCCAGTTGGATCTGTCGTAGTTTGGACATCAAAGAGCATTCACAGCAATATCAAAGCATTGTGTTTGATAAGAAGAAGAATGCCCATCGAGTTTACGGGATAATAAAAAATAGCTCTCAATTAGGAACACTGTGGAGTTTATAAAGCCCTTTCATGAGACCATTTCTCCCGGTAAACAAACTCTCTCATTGGGGCGAGCGTTACAAAGAATGTTGGTATTTTGTTACTGAAGACAATATTAGCGACTCTGAAACTAAAAATTGAAACAGATAAACACGGTCGCATCTATCTTTGACTAAAATGATTAAATATTACAAATACAATTTTATTTCTGGTGTTGTTATGTATCGTTAACTGGGAGAACGGACTTTTTGTTTATGATACATACATGCATACGTAAATTTGATTTCAATGTATTTAATGTATAAACCTGATTGATTGTTGTGTATTAATGAGATTACCGTTTACATGAGATTTAAAAAAACCACCCCCATCCTATTTTCCTACCCCTTAAAGCAGTATTTTGATGCGTTTCGGTGAAATTTTGCACATTTGGCATTCAAAATTACAGGAAAATTACTCGTTTCTTCTGATTTCGAACGAAGGGGACTTCAGCTTTGTATTACCTAGGTTTTGTTTATTTTTTTTAAAATAAATATACACTTTTATAACGGTTCCGATGAAACACGTAACTTTCGAAATAAGGAAATGGTCACTGTCTACATGAAAGTTCGAAAAACTACGTCCATTCCCTTTTTCCACCGCTCATAGCAGAATTTTGATATTACTCGATGAATATTTGAATTTCAAAATTAGAGGAAAATTATGGTTTACATCTGATTTAAAAACTTTCTAAGCCAAGCCGTCGCGCGTAGGTCACTTCAGCTACATATGTATCTATAAGGAGAGAGTCCTGGTATGGCGGTGTGGCTTTATTATATACGCAAATCAACAGTTTTATTCTTCAATCTTCAATCAAGAGGAACGTCATGTTAATTCTGATTTTGAAAAACTTTGTAGAAAGCCCGAGCAATGCCAGGTAGTATGTAATAAACACTGATTTGATTTCTATACAACTGCGGATTTTTTCTAAATTCATTTCCGTGACTCGATTTTTTCGAAATAGGTACCTGTGTAATTTTACAAAAGGGATTTGAAAAAAAATACTTCCTCTTCTTTGGAAATTTTTTCGTTTTTAAGGTCAGATATTGTTTTATTTTTGCTTAAAATTGGTGAGTATGGAAGAGTTATCATTTGTAACTAACTAACTAACCATTACGCCGTTTCCCCGCAGGGGTAGGCAGAGAGGACGGACCGCCAAACATCCCGGTCTTGGCACACATTCCTTGCCTCGTTTACATTCATACAACGTCTCATACATTCTCTTCTATTATTCTGACTCTTGACATGGCCCGACTCAAGTATCTGATTCACTTGGTCGTGCCATGTCTTTCTTGGGCGTCCTCGACTTCTTCTACCATTCACATTTGCGTCATATATTCTCCTTACACTCCTTTCCTCGTTCATTCGCTCTACATGCCCAAACCATCGAAGCGTTCCTTTCTTGATCTTACTCATCACGCTTACATCAGCCTTGCATTCTTTGCGGATTTCCACATTTCTCACACGATCATACATGGTTTTACCACACATACGCCTCAGGGATCTCATTTCTACAGCGTTCAGTCTACTTTCATCCTTCCTCTGCCAGTTCCATGCCTCACTACCATACATCAGGGTAGGTACAAGTACTCCATTATGGACGGCTAGTTTCGCGTCTTTGGACAGTTTTTTGTTGCTGCCAACGGCGTTCAGTCCTCCATTAATATAGTTACCTGCATTCACCCTTCTTTCAATATCTCTATCAGCCTTCCCATCTCTCGTAAACATACTTCCCAAATAAACAAACTCATCCACCTGCTCCAAGTATTCATCATTCACAACTATATTGCATACTGTTTTCGTACTCTCTCTTTCAAACACCATGACTTTAGACTTACTTACATTCATCGTTAACTCATTCTTCATGCATACTTCGTTCATTCTTGACACGAGAGACTGTAGATCTTCCATACTGTTAGATATCAGCACCGCATCATCAGCATACAACAGGCAACATACTTCTAGATTACTTAATTTCGCACCCAATCCCATCTCTTTCAATTCTTGCATACAATTATCCATATATAGATTGAATAACCACGGCGACATTACGCAGCCTTGTTTAACACCTTTTGTGATGTCAAACCACCCCGTAAAATCGCCGTTCACCCTAACACATGCAACGCTTCCCTCATACAGAGACGCAGTTGCCTGTATGTTGCCCGTTCTTTCACCCCAACACTTACTCTTTTCTTGCATACCTTATACACTTCTTTCGCTCGATCTCTCTCTTCGCTTGAAACACTGCCAGTCGCTATCAGATGTAACTGTTCTAAACTTCTAAAATTAGTTACCATATAATATACAAGGATATCGGTACAATTTCGAGCGTGTAAATTTGGCCACCCTGATAAATCGGCTATCGCCGAGCATTTAATTGAAACCGGCCATTACTTTGGCTTTGTTCCTGAAGTCCTGGGAAGACCCAAAACTTATAGAGCACGCCTAATTATAGAGGCAATTGAAATTCATAAAAATCCTATTAACATTAATAGAGACGACGGATCTAAGCTCAATAGTTCTTGGTATCCGGAATTGACGGCTACACTAAAGCTAAATGCAGAAAACCATCTTCAAGTATACTGTAATGCCAGCTCGCAGTGGAATGGAGCTGGCAACACGGTATTGCTTCGAAGTACCTAAGCACGCATTTCACCACTAACATTTACACATCTGCCCTGATGATGGACACTGTAACGCTGTCCGAAACGTTGGCTAAAGGAGGAGGTAGCGCAACACGGCATAGCACCCCAAAAACAAATAACAAAAATACTTTTGGCCGTGAAAATCTAAAATCAATGATAATTATAAATCGAAAATAAAATGTTGTGCCAATCAATAAACGATTAATCTAACACCTTAGCTGGAAACTCGGAGAGTAAGAAAAGAAAATAAACAAGCGTTTGGATGTTGTGGTAATCCAATCACTCGAACAATGCGCTAAATGGCCAGGCGGGATACGAAGAAAGGCACCGGAGAGTGGACGAGCTCTAATGGTTTCCAAAGAACAGAGTCCCCGACAAGAGAGTTAATTCTATTTTAATTTAATTACTATTGCACGTAAATGCACACAGTTAAAGACAGTGAGAAGTTTGTTTTTATCAATTGAACGAATGAAAATTTACACTGTAATTAAAGTATCTCTGTAGTACTCTCTAGAGAATTTTTTTTATTGGTACTGGGCCAGTATCTCCAATACTATTCTGTATCAATTAACTTAAAGGATCTTTGAGATCACAATGTCATTTTTATTGTTTTGTCGTTCTTTACCAATATAGTTCAAGAGGACACACGTCCTTACAACGGGGAAGCTAGTTTTCGTTTGGCGGGCGGCTGCAATGTAATGACCGAGCAGAATGCCTTCTTGTTCTTTCGACACAACTCGTAAACCGATACCATGTGACCCGAGTGTCCTATACACAACTAAAGTGACCATAGATTACTTATGACATTATACAGTAAGGGTCCTGTTAATTGAAGGTATTTTAGTTCTTTATTTTAGGTAGTGAACGCAGTAGTCGGATAATAAGCGGTTGGAAATTAGAAGCAATTAACAATGCACTTGACAGATGAAGGGGTGAAGGGGACAGTAGAAATGAGGTATATGTGATGTATATAAATGATGTGTAAAGGTGATGCAATATAACCATGTAGATACGACGGATTTCAGAAAATCAAATATGATAAAAGATTATCGAGTTCAACGGTTAAAACATTTTTCTTTCTTAATTAAATAATTTGCCAAGGTCCGTTGAATGGACTTAATAAAATTGACAGAAGAAGAATTAATGTATTTATTTACTTATTTCAAATTCAATTGGTAGTTTGTAAAGTGGTTGGAAAATCTCCGCTTTGAAAAACTTGTGTTTTTTATGTGAATTTTTAAACTGGCTGTTTAAAAAATTTGTTTTCGATATTTTCAAAAATCGTTTGCCAACTATTACAGTCTATTTTTTGAAGTGAAAACTTCTTCAGCACCGTTGTGATTTGATACTCACCAAAAACGAAAAAGCGGCATCAAAAAGAGACAAACACATTCATCTACAGGATTTAGCCTGCGAGAGAGTGAGTTAGAATAATCGGTCTCCTATTTGTGTCGTGCTTCGTAGCCGCCCCGCTCTTGTCTACTTTAGTTTTCCGAAGGTTACACTTCTTTCGCATTTGAACTGCACACATTTGTGTATAGCATGGTCTAGCTGCGTGAGATTGATTCAAGTATAATAACATATCACTTTCATTAAGGTATTACTTCACCAAACCGTGTTATCGGAGAACTGGAGCCATAGTTTGAATTTAATTTACAGAAACGGATTAATTATGATTTGAATAATTTGATGAAACTGCAATATTTACATTATTTCGAACATCGGAATCACCATAAAATAATGTCGTGATTATCTAAAGCTCAATAAATTGTGTACCTATACTTACATGCAAATTCAGGTTATTAAGGGAAGCACATGACTTACTTTAACCGATGATTCCTGACATTATTTAGAGTAAACAATTTAAACCAAATTTTTGGTCTATTTAGATGACTTTTTTCAAGAAATTTTTCCTCCCATTCAAATAAATAAAAAAAATACAAATGTTGTCACTGGTTACTCAGCCGAGTTACCAATCTTCCATCCCCTCACTCCACCCCTGACTATGCAATATCTAAATATATTTTTAAAAATTAATGTGTGTAATTCACAGGCGATAGAAGTGAAACTAGAAAGTCGCTAGATGTCGCTTTATTTTGCCAGTTTATTTTAAAGTGGTTTGAAGATTGGATATTGATTTTCAAAAACAAAAATGTCCTCAACTAAAGTAGCACTTGGGCAGGGGTTTACATACTAGGTATAGAAAACCGACCGGTTTCTTCCTGTGCCAATAATTGCTTCGTTATTCATCAACTTCAAAGAAAAGTAACTAATCGTTATTTTGAAAGCTTGAATAATTTACCTTTATTAAAAGTAAATCGACCCGTAACTTCACAAAACGATGAAACGTGGTCGTAAGAAAATCCCAGAACCAAAGAAGATATGTTTTTTTTAAGTGAAACTTCGTAACGGTGCTTACGAAGTTTCACTTAAAAATGTGAAATTCGTGTTTTGAAATTCGTATGAAACGGAAATGACGCATTACAGTACCTACGAAGCTTCAAAATGCGCTCATTGGCAGCTTTGATTATGATGTCACCTTTCAAGGCTCCTATTGGTTGAGATCGTTTCCGTAAAGTTTCGTTTCTACCGCGTGTGAACTGCACTCGATAAATTTTTTTATTAACCTCTGCACAGAACTGTGAGATAATTTATTTTAGAAACACAATGCTTTTATAATACTGTCATCAATCAAAACTGATTTTTGAAGTGAAACTTTTATAGCACCTCTGTGATGCATCAACTGCGCTCATTGGCCGCTTTGATTATGATGTCACTTTTAAAGGCTCCTATTGGTTGAGATATGAAACGGAAATTACGCAAGGTCTACGCTCATTGTTCGCTTCGATTATGAACTCACTTTTCAAGTATTGGTTGAGATTGTTTTGGTAAAGTTTCGCTTCTACCTCGTGTAAACGGCACCCCAATTTGTTTTGCCGGAGAGTACGAGCAGCTGAACAGAGTGTTCTGTTCACACAAATATTAAAATACTGTTGGGTACTCATCAGATACATAAATCTAGTTTAATTGATAAACAATATAATGATTCCGGGATTATCCAATTTCAACCAGATACCACCTGATTACGTGATATTAATTTTGTAAGCAGATTTAAATGCATTTGAATATCCATATTTCTATTTCAAATGCATACGATTAAAACAAAATAGCTCTGAAACACTTTATTGAGGTTAAACGGAAGTTCCGTTTAAACGGAACGAACATTATAATCTACGCATTCACAGATGGCGCCAAATTAATTATTGGGTAAAGTAATTCAGGTGAACTACTTGACATTAAAAATCCAATTTTGTATTGGTGACTCAATCCAATATTGTATTTGTTAGCCTTTCTTGAAATATTTGAGTTTGTTTATGGACAAAACTATTTATTCATGTTCATATTGCGCATGTGCGGGCGCAAACAAATAATTCATCTTAATATTTTAAAGCTTAACTTGTAAAAGGGTTTTTCCCTAAAATAATTATACTCGCGCCATCTATGAAAGTGTCTAGTAAATATTCTACATAATACTTCGAAAAAATATTTTAGGTCTCCTTTCGTAGTTTCAGTCGTTCTTAAAATGCAATCGATACAAATAATGTAAATTTAAATTTTCTCTACTAACTGGGCAATTACAATGTTTAATTAATGTTACACAACGTTTATTTTTCTGTAGGTATACTTATCTTTACACAATAAAAAAAATCACAAATTTATCAGTGTTCCTAGAGGCTCTGGTAAAATTTCTTGCCTGCAAGGTATTTCCGTATTGTCGGTCAAGTTGATGAGCAATTTGATGACCCAGATGCAATGATAGCCATGTTCGATGGAGTCATAAGAAGTAAGCTGGAGTATGCTAGTGGTGTGTGGACTCCGCACCAAGCTAAATATATTAATATGCTAGAACAAATTCAGAAAAAGTTCCTTAGGTCTGTCTATATGCGGATGAATGGAACGTACCCGAGATTCATGCGCCATATGGAATTACTTGAGGCAACAAATAGATTTAGCTTGGAAAAAAGACGTTATGCAAATCTTGCAATTCTTAGTTTTAACATAATCCATAATCGTATTGACAGCCCATTCCTCTTGGAATGTTATGGCTTATACGTGCCTGAACATTTCAGCCGTAGTCGTCGACACGACTTGTTTAAAATACCATGCGGCAGAACAGATGTTCTAGCACAGAATAGCATGACAAGAGGAATGGTGCTGTTGAACGAAATATCGGAAACACTAGATATATATAACTCTTCTTTAGATAGCCTTAAGATTTTTTTGTATAATAATCATCTTCCTAGGTGTTAAGACTGTCAAAATGAGAAAATTGTACAGTAATTGGATAAAAATCTGTTGTACAATATAAAAATAAAATAAAAAGTTTGCGCAAGATTGTCTTGTATTGCACATTCTTGTTGTATTGCCTTTTGCGTGATTGGCAAAAATCTCTCGCCAAATAATGCCTTTTAAATAAAGTTTAAAGAAACACTGCGATTTTTGAACCGAACAAGATGTGTTTTTGAATAATATTCGAAGCTTTCTTTGCGACTTCGACTCGATACTCTATCGATGGAATTTTGGTATAATTACCTTTTCAAATTGCCTAATGAACAGAGAGTATATGCAAAATAAAACACATCTTGTGTTCAATAGAAGCATGTAATGTTTTCGTAGAAATTCGGGATGCAGGTATAATAAAAAAAAATTTGAGCATTTCAAATAATGATGGGTGAGGATGAGCGTAGTCAAGAGCCGACATCAACTTTGTACCTCCAGGTGACGGGGTTAGAAAGATTGCGGCTCGGGGACCCAGTACCTACCACCCACCTGTCAGCCCAAATCGACGCGGTCTGATTTTGTTTCGGGGGAAGAGGCAGATCGATTGTACATCTCCCCGCCTCTCTAAAAATAAACTCTACGTCTCTGAACCTGAGAGAGTTTTCGAATCATCTCTCCGGCGGGTGCTCGGTGATGCGTATTGTGCGACCGACACGAGTTGGCTCCTGCTACTTTCATATTAAAACTTTAAGAAATTCATCACATTAATAAATAGCTAAACCAATCATTACGAATCTCCTCAAGTTTAACAGATTCGTGTCATAATAGAGTAATGCGTATACATACATTTGTGAAGCGCTATCAAGCCTCGAATTAAGGGAAAGAACGAAACAAAGGCAAGCGGTGTTTCGGGGTTTAGCATCGGCTCGCGTATATATATATATGCAAACCTTTAGAGTCTGGTGTGATACAGTAAAGAAGTGGAAATCGAAAAACTGAATAATAGCATTGTCCTTCCTAAACAAAAATACCTTTTATGTGTACTAATTGTTTACATAATAATTTGTTATTTGAGTATATTAGTACCTATTATCCATAATTTAGAAAAGCATTTTTCTTGATGCAAACTTTAATGAAGCTATCACTCTAACAAACAGCAAGATTCGTAATATTTGAGTGAGACAGTATTTCAGTGGATCATTAAATTTATACGCAGAATAAGCCGAGCCGAGCTGAGCTACACACCTGTTGCGGCGCTCGGGATGTTCCTAAATAATCCAAGGATAGATTTATATTATTTTTTTTTTCCTTCTTTCATACCTTCTCCATCTTTTATTTATTCAGTCATGTTCTCGTTATTACCTGTTTGCTCATACCTTGACTATGATCATCATCAATTTATACTTTCACTGCCAACACCTCGAAATACAACCATGACTTTGTTGAATTTCGAGATGTTTCGCCGTGACATTTGTCGTTGTGTGTGTATATAATAATATTATATTTAGCAGATTTTCTGATGTAATTCAAGGTTTATTATGTACAAAAATAAAGTCTCAGGGTGGTTTCTTTTTAAGTTGTTGAAATATAATCTTTGATTCTCACTCTTTCTTTCACCGTATTTGGGACGGTTAGATTTTAACCAGCAATAATAATTATTATTATTAGTGATAAGTATATTATTTACGTGGTTTTTTTTTAATGTGATGAATTGTTATGCTAAAAATTTATCTTTCTTTTATTTGGGAAGACTCGAAATCATTCAAGCTTTTCGGTCAGTAAACTAATAGCCTTATTACACTTTTTTATGTGATGTTTACAAATTTCCTACATTTTGTTCATAGTTGCGACGATTTCTGATATGGTCATTCAAGATTTGCACCACCAATAATCTCGCGTGGGTAGTTTTCGGGTTTGAACTAGGGTCCAATACCTCCTATGGTTGAGCTAACGTTTCAATCAGTCTTGCAGTTATCCATCGTATCGACATCTGTGGAAGGATTAAATATAAATGTCAGAAACTCGGTGCAACTTACGACGTGTACGACATTAAAAATTCTTCTTCAGAAATTTATTCGATTATCAGTTGTTTGGTTACATCTTTATTTTCTATGGTCAATTTAGGTTAGGTTAGTTAGTTACTCAGTTTTATCCATTTTCATGCCCCTCTTACGATGTCGAAGTCTTGTCTTATCTGTGCTTTGGCAGCAGACGACTTTGCCTACCTACTGCGCGGTGGGCCGGCTCGGGAGGTAGAGCGTTCGGTTGACGGAGCCCTTTTGACCTCTCCAGCCAGACTCTCTAGACCTAGACCCATTACCTTGCAACGCATGGGTAGGGATGGATTCCCACACATTGACCTCAAAATTCCTACCCACCCCTCATGCCTTTTTTCTTCACAGAACTTCCTATTCTTTCTTTCACTAAAAAGAAACAGCATTCCCAAAGTCCTGAAGGATCAAATCAGATTTTAAAACATAGGTGGGTCGTTTTCAAATTTTGCACAGAAAAACTTGTCGCCGAAGAAAAAAATATTTAAAAAATAATAGTATAAAGTTAACATTACAACAATTTATTTGTAAACTGTACTACAAATTCAAGATCTTATAATTGAAAAAAATTACTTAATAAATCTTTTTTATTATTTTTTAGTCATAAAAATGTGGTCATTCTTGGTAACAAAGTTGATTTTCGTACATTTTTCTTGTGTCCCAAGTACAGATTCAATGTATATAGGCATGTTTTTTTAAGTAAAACTTCTTTACGCACGCTTGACTTGGGGAGTAAGCTGGTGAATGCGTAACGAGAGCGTTACGAAAAGTGTGATCGGGCGAGGAGAACGGTCGGGCTTTTACGCACGCTTAACTTGGGGAGTAAAACTTTGATCGGGCGAGGCGAACGGAAGTTGAGAGGAAGATATAAGTTAGTGAAGTTTTACTTCAGTCGAATCGTCTAAAGTAATAGTACCACTCTGTTACTATAGAAAAATCAGTGAAGAAATACAGATGTCGCTACATGTTAGTCAGTTGTAGTGCAGTCCGTTATTATTATGAACTCGTTCGCGAGGGCGGAGGGGATCACAATGCTAGCCAGCCGGCCGGTCCACGCGGCGTCAAAGTCGTAGAGCTTGTGTTTATTCCGCGTCCACTCTGTTACCGACATTATTGGGGAAGTAATTAGTAATTTCTATACGAGTTTACAATAATTTTGTAGTGTTTACTGGAAATATCTTGTATAACCAGGAATTGTCCCGATCCACGCGATTTAATTTACATAAATCGTTCAAGGACTGCTAGATTTACCAGTCTGTTATCTAAAACTACCTAAAACTACTGGTAACAAAGTTGTATTTTTTTTCACCTTATGCTACAGAATTTAAAATAAAACCGAAACAATGGGGCAACCATCGCGACCAATAACAGAAAATCATAATACAATAGATATTATAAATAAAGAATCCAAAAGAGCCGTAAAAATGATTTTCGAACAAAATCAAAAACTTTGAGTGCAAGCTTCATTTACCTGTGCAACATTTGTAATCGACCCATGTACATATAATACTATCAAATGAGTAGGTACATTATAAATGGATCTTCACTGGTTTATGTTATATTCACTGCTAAATGTAAAATGAATGTATATATATATATACATATTTTTGAATGTAGCTATAACTTTGTGGTTATCCATTATAGAAAAATGAAACAATTCAACTTTGTAGGAACAAACTTGAATTTTCTTAGAAGGAACGCTTGTTCCGAAACAGATCGGATTTACGCTTTATATAAGTGGTTTATAAAAAGTTGAATTGTTTCTTTTTTTTTGTATATATATATATATATATTCAACTATATGTTTCCTAAATAAACTTAAATAAAAAAATAAAATAACTACACTATTTCATATATATTTACACCAATTCAGGAATAACAATCTACGTACGACCTAACCCATACAAAAAAAATAATGGAATCCTGTCAAATTAACTCCATAAATAGATTTGATAAGTTTTACTACCTTACTTGACATTTTCCTTCTGTTATAAGATAACCCTCTTTATGGGGTTTTCCCTCACTTCCAATTACCTTTCGGTTCTAATTGTATTAAAATTATAGTAAAACGTTTATGTATTTAAATCAATTCAATTAATATGTACTTAACCAACTATAATATACATTTATTTACCTCTAATTAACTAATTACTAATTAAAAAATAATTCAATTAATATGTATTTAACCTTAAATATTTTTCTTACTATGATGAACATTTTTTTACCTCTACGAATGTCTCGACACACGTATATCCTAGTGAGAAACATCCAAAAACCCCATGTAAAATACTTTATGTAGATAAATAATTTTAAAAAATAAAAAATTTACACAAAAAAAAAGTGTTCTCTCCTTATGACTATTAATGTCTTAAGACTAGGAAACAACTACGCTTCACTAATATTTCAATTAAAAAAAAAAACACATTTCACTTCAACCGCAGTTCACACGCGATAGAAGTGAGACCTTCCGAAAACTAAACTTCGAGAGAATGAGCCGAATGCTATCAGGAGTATAAAAATTGTAGGGTTTATTTATTATAATATTGCTACCAAGTTTAAAAATTATTTTACATTTCATTCTACGAAGTAGCGATTAGTCTATATCATCATCTCGCACGCTAAATCCTATAGATGTCCGTATTTATCTCTTTTTATTGTTTTTTTTTTGTTATTAGTTTTTGGGGTATTATGCCGTGTTGCGCTACCTCCTTCTTTAGCCAACGTTTCTCTTACGTTTTCTTTAGCCAACCTCAGGGACAAATCCATTACTTTGGATTTGTCCCTGAGGTCCTGGGAAGACCCAAAACTCACAGAGCACGCCTGATTACGGAGGCAATTGAAATTCACAAAAATCCTATAAATATTAATAGAGACGACGGAGCTAAGCTCAATAGTTCTTGGTATCCGGTAATTGACGGTTACATCAAGGCTAAACGCAAAAAAACATGTTGAAGTATATTGTAGCGCCAGCTCGTAGAGGAGTGGAGCTGGCGACACGGTATCGCTCCTAAGTAGATAAGTACAAACATCACCCCTAACTATTACACATCTGCACTGATGATGGACACTGCAACGCTATCCGAAACGTTGGCTAAAGAAGGAGGTAGCGCAACACGGCATAATACCCCAAAAACTAATAACAAAAATATTTTTCGCCGTGAAAATCTAAAATCGTATTCTTTATATTGTTGCTCGTTTCCGTTTCATCGAGTTTCAAATCACAACGGTGCGAAAAAATTTTCACTAAAAATAATAATAATATCACAACACAAGAAGCATTTTAATGATATCCAAAATAATAATAAATCCATCCAAGTACACAAATCGGGATTGTAAGTTACGTAACCTGATCCTGAACTTCTAAGAAAATGTTATTATCAACCCAAACAATACCTGAACCCTAATTATTTATACGGGATTTACTGAATATTTCGTTACAAAATAAATTCAACATCCGTGAATACATTTAATTTCGTCTTGAAAAGAAATCATTTACACAAAGTAAAAGCTTAAAACATCTTAGTTAAATATAAAACACCCCAGGAAAAGTATTATGTTTCAGGTTAGGATGTTTCACAGAAATACAAGTAATGTATCACTGTCAAATGAAATGGATTTAGAATAGGCGTTTAACGTAGACCTTTTAAAAGTCGAAATGTAAATGGCAGCACTTTTTTTAATATAGATTCTGTTTTGGTGATTGAATTAATGCAAATCTTTGAAGTGGAAATTAATCGATCGAGCTGAAACTCGGCGAATAGGCTCGTTAATAACATTGCACGTTACGAATTTCGCAATTTCACGCGCATTTCTCTGAAATTGGGTAAGACAATGGCGCAACTAGATTGTACCGTTCGATGCCTAGGACCCTAAAAATAGTAAAAAAATAATTTAAAAAATCGGAGTGTGCAATTCGCACGCGGTAGAAGTGAAACCTTCAGGAAACTAAAATAGATTTTTTTTTTGTATTTCTTGGGCATTAACTATGTAACAATTTCTAGACATTTTTATTTTATTTTTTATTTTACATTATTATTTTATTTTATATTTTAATTTTATTTTTTACATTATTATTTTATTTTATATTTTATTTTTCATGTAGGTACTTCTGTTACTTTTTTATTACGAATTTTAAATATGCTAGCATCTAGCGAATGACAATAATAAATTTTAAGTAACAAATGGACATAAAAAAATTAAAACTAAATAAAGTAGACAAGACTGGGGAGACTACGAAGCATCGCACAAAGAGGAGACCGGTTATACTATCGGTTATAGGCTAAATCCTAAAGATTTATGTGTTTATCTCTTTTTAGAATCGCTATTATTCGTTTCAAATCATTAGTATTCTCCCTAGAAGTAACATTACTATTTTTTTTGTGCAGTAGTTTTTGAATATTTTCAATAATAGAAATAAACTAATAAGAAATGCCTTTATTTTTGAAACATTATTTAGGCCTAAATAAAGTTTCAATAAACACAACAACTATTATTTATCTAAATCTCTATAAACAGTATGAAAATAAACCAAAAATACGAAATGTTGAATGGCGTACGCCGTACACTTCAAGTCGTAATTTCAAATTTCAATACAACTTCAACATGCTATCACCTGCCAGGTGAATAGTTAGCACTGTCGGCACCACTAACCATTTTTACAATACCAACTTGACGCCGTGTTTTAACGAGACGTTTAAAAATGCACTTTTTAATAATTTTTTTAAAAACTCTGCGTTTAATATTATTAAATAAAACTAATATGTTCAGAATCAGCGTTTATTGGTGTACATGAACATATTTTTTTAAAGCCATAATATTTTTCACTGGAGTTCCTTATTGAAAATGTCCACAGAGCTTCTTCCACATCCCAACAGATGTCCATTGAAGTAATAAAAGCAATTCCACCTAACACCGTTCGTGTCGTGAACGTGAACACGAACGGTTACGGTGAGAGCCGAAGGCTTTCAGTGGAGTAAGCCGCCGCAGCCGCAGTGCGAGCCAGCTTCAGATCCAATTCCTAGCCAGTCCGATATGTAATATAATCCTGTACAATATAATATTTAAATATACACGATAATTAGTAAACCAACTTGTAACGAAGAAATTAAGTTTCATTGGAAAAGCCCAACGCTTCTCTAGATGTCTGAATATGAAGCAGACATTACACAACCCAACCTTAGAATAAGCATAAAACATAATAATAAAATAATAAAACATCATAGCGAAAGAATTGAACATCTCAATAAAAATATAAAAATAAATAAGTAAAGGTTCTAATAAAATTACGATTATAAAACCCCTAAGAGAAGGTGTAAAAACTTTCTTTTTTATCCGTAGAGCTATAACGATGCAGCAATTTGCAATGCGATTAAACTTTAAATTGATTGGCTCGCAGTTGATGGATGGGAATTGTTTCCGGGCTGCCAGAGCTTTGTAATCAATCAAGAGCCAAATGAACAACGCAATAAATATTTATCCATTTCCGTACTTCATCCAGGGTGTTCTTTTAAAGAAACAATCACAAAGGTTTATACAAATTATTATTTTAGAGATTTTCCAAACGACAAAGTATAATTAACTAGTTTATTATTCCACGTCGGTACCTACCAATGGCCAAATAAAATACCATAAGAAATTGGCACACCAATTATATATTCTATCCAAACGGTTGTACAAAATTGGCGGCCTATATTAATTACATTTTCAACGAACCTGGGGCCAAGATAGAACCAGATTATGTATCATACATACTGAATAATAACAATGGAAACCATTTTAATGTAGAGCAACTTTTACATAACAGTTTGGACAGAATGTTAGGTACCTTGGGGAAATTACTTACCCTAAGTTATCTTTGGTGATGCTATTTGAAACGGGTTGTAACAGGTCTTTTGGTGGAAATGAAGATGTTGACCTGGGTCTTGAAGAGACTTATGTTGTAAGAGGGAAGAAGAAACAGAGGCCGCCAAATCGTTCCACAGCCGAACTATTCAACTAACTCAAGAACGAGTCGTAGAAACGACGGGTTCTCATGTGACAAATTTTAACTGTGTACAAATGTTGTGCGCGCGTTTGGCGTGTTTCCCGACTGTGCACGTTGCTGTAGGAATCATTCACGCTACTTCCTTGAAGCATCTGCCATTAAAATACCACTAGAACAAGGACAGCATTCCCATCCGTCGCCTGTGCTTTAAAGATTGAAATCCGTTTGTTAAGATAAGAGATTCCATCGAACGGACCGCCCGTTTTTGCACACAGTTGAGGGTTTTTTGGTCTTTCTCGAGGTACTGTGGGGCTCCACACAATATGTGTTTACCAAATTCAACTGAGGTGCGCACTAAAACAGCATACAGTTTATATCTGCTCTGGCGAATGCACGGTTACACTAAACCTAGTTTTTATTTAATATGGATTCTTTTAAAATAAAATGCATATTTTCCATCGAAGCAGAAACAGCGAGTGCTGAAACTCTCAAATGATGAACTATTGTGCCTTAGAATTGTTTTACTCGACAAATACAATATGTTCATGCATATTCCGCTCGAATCGGGGATTGGACAATTTCATTGATAACTGAAACTGAACGCTGCAGCCGGAGTACGGACGTTGCGGATGGGGACTATGGTAAACCCAATTGTGAGATTTTCTCGAATCATGGGGTATCCTTGCTGCCAGCAATTCTTCATTTGTTTTTCTTTTACAACACCGTAAACGAACAAATGAACAAGGTGAACAAGGACGTCAAATTTAGAAAAGTACAAACAGTTCAATTTCTCGACATCTGTGTGACTTTCACATACTTGTATCTATATATTTGCAAAATATATTTAATCATCGTCAATATTAGCAAATATTAAATTTTTTTTTCTCTCAATTTCACCTTCGATGAATTTTTCTTGCATCATTAGTCTTTATATACATTATTTTGTGCGGAAATTTTACTGGTCTATGCAAACCAGATACCATTGTAATGTTAGGAATATGTGTACACAAATGCTTGTTTCCCTAATAAAGTAAAATTCAAATTATGCTTACTAAGAAACGTAACTCAAAACCATGCTACACAAATGTTATTATTATTACCTACCTACCATGGAACGCACAATCTTACAAAATCTAGTACTGCTTAAAACACGAGAATGGCAGATTTATTTAAAGGACTACAACAATTTGAAATTGATAAGAGGACATGATTCCTGGAAACGTGATGCAAAATTGATATTATTGATTGAATTCTTTGTTTTAGTGTGGGAGGGAGAGGGAGAGGGACTGCGAAAACTAAATCAACACCAAATGTAAAAGCAAATGAATAGAATAAAATAG
This sequence comes from Limnephilus marmoratus, assembly GCA_917880885.1. Classification (NCBI taxonomy): domain Eukaryota; kingdom Metazoa; phylum Arthropoda; class Insecta; order Trichoptera; family Limnephilidae; genus Limnephilus; species Limnephilus marmoratus. The sequence goes on along the minus strand of OU862920.1, from coordinate 35,353,114 downwards.
AGAAAGAGCCAACGTAAAGTCTGCAAAATCCAATACACGTGCTGGAAATTCTTGAGATATTTATGTTTGAATGCCCTAAAAACAGGAGTTTGGCTCGTTTCTTTCGTCGGTCAGCAATTCGTTTCGAAAGCTCTTGAAGTTTGACTGCTAAGTTTGCGGGTATTGGGACACACATAGAATCGGCTAATTACGTACATGATAGGGGACATCAGGTTCCCTAGAACGGTCGATCGAAAAGGATTGACAGGTAACTCATCGTTCCCTAGGACAACTGCAGATCACTAACGTTGTAAACTGTTACTTATTCGTTGGCGATCTGCAGTCATGCTAGGGAACGATGTGAAATTACCGAAAGTTATAGTACCGTGCTAAGAGTCCTTAGGCCAGTTATATAGAAGCGTTTAAATTACGTGAAATACGCTACAATTATTATTTCTTTCACACAAAATCCATGTTAAAAACATCGATAATCGAAAAACTGGGAAACCTGAACCTTAAAAACAATCTCCTCAATTTTTCCTAAATTTATATTTCTCCTTGGTCCACTTGGCTGATCACAGGCTCAGATATCTGGAATCCTAGTGAGGTAGGGTGTTCAACCTTGAGAAGGTTCAGAAAGAGTTTTTGACATATCTCTAGATAGGGAATGCGGCCACTATCAGGGGCTCTAGCCGACGTTTTTCTGAACATGCTCAGATTTCACTCCCTGAAGCTCAGAAGAGAGGAAAACAATTCAAAATATGCAAAATGTCCAAGAATAACACAATCAACGTTAATAGGAAAATTTATTGTTCTCGTCAACTTTATGAAGCAATAATTTAATGTCCAGAGTTATTTAATTATTGATTGGATGGGCAGGATTTGACACATTTGGAATATTAAATACCAGCATGGAATCTCAGTTTTCGATGATGTACGAGTACACAGATTTCTGTGGTTTTTGCCTGTAGCTTTTGTCAGAAGCACAACATGAACATTTGATATGAAAATTTAACATGTTACCATGATATACACACGACACGCACGTTATAAATCTATTTCTCTGTTTCCGAGATCCTTCAGATACATGTGGTATGACTTCTTGACAATAGTTTTAGGATTTTCAGTTATTCTCAATTCAAATCAATTTGGGAGGAGGATGTGGGTATTGGATACCGCCGCCACCCGGAAACAATTTATTGGATAAACAATACTTCTGCTATAGGTTACCCAAGTGGTACGCTACCTTTTGTGACTTACCAAGGGAACCGGGGTTTACAGGGTGAGGTTTGTGAGATCTTAGCCCACCTACCAACTGAGTGGCGGACCGTATTGAGAGACACTTGTTGAGGGAGGCCTTTTGATCTCTCCAGGGAGATATGGTGAAATGGATGAATACATTGGTCACTCCTGGAGACACTGATCCCCAGATTTGTACACGTCCCTCATAACTGTTTACGTCCCATAATCGCTATATCGTTGAAAAGGCCGTCTACAATATCCCTAACAATAAGGGCAAGCAATGCGGGAAATTATTTCTTCCTGTATAATATATTTTATAATAATATATTTTATAATATATTTTCCTATGTGAAACTAATGGAAAAAAATATATGCGTGTTTTATCAAATTAAATAAACTTTATTTTAATTTTTTGTACTTTATGAGTAAAATCTCAAATTATAATATTTAATTGAATGTAGACATATTAGCGAAACTCAATCGAAAATCTGTAGACAGAAAAATCGGAAAAATATATTGGCTCCACTGGGACTCGAACCCAGGACCCTTTGCTTACACGGCAAGTGCCCTACCAACTGAGCTACGAATGTATTGTTTTGAATCCATATCAAATTCGGTCACTTTCAACTGTAACATACTTCTACTAAGAACTACCAACATTATCTTCATTTTCTTAACGCACTTATAAAGATAGCAGCCAATAATAGTGCGTAAGAAAATAAAGATAATGTTGGTAGTTCTTAGTCGAAGTATGATACAGTTAAAAGTGACCGAATTTGATGTGGATTCCGTAGCTCAGTTGTTAGAGCAATTGCCATGTAACCTCTAGTCCTGGGTTCGAGTCCCAGTGGAGCCAATATATTTTTCTTATTTTTCTGTCTCCAGATTTTCGATTGAGTTTCGCTAATATTGTCTTCATTTAATTAAAAATTAATTAAACATTACGTACCTATAACTAGATATTCTATACGTAAGCTTTGTTTTCGTAAAACTGATCATTCATAGTTGACCTCGCTCTGCAATCAATTATTGCTTTTAATGAGTAATTTTACAAAACTCGTCTTACGACTCTTAAAGATATTCTTAAAACGTTCTCTAAATGGTAAATATGTCTTAAAAAAATGTTTCGTCCCTTATCGAATACTTCGGCTCATTACGCCTTGAGGGGCAATTACTCGGGGATGCCTGAAGCATAAAGAGTATACCGAGGCACCAGAGTGCTTTTTATGAGTCAATCTCTTCCTGATGGCGATGCCTGGCGTATTACGAATTAATATGGCGTCAAGAAAACGTTTTCAATATGACACTTACGCAAAACCGTTTAGAAAAGATTTTAAGACTTAACGAAATTTTGATTAATCTTTTGGCAATACTTTTGACTGTCTTGAAATAAAAAATATTATTTTTAGTAAAAGCATAAACAATACCGCTCAACTTCTCTCTACTAAATGTAGCTATTGGAATTGTGACATCCCCGTTTGGGATATGAATACTAGGAAGAGAAAGGAAGTATAAGAAGGAAATGTGTTAGAGAACTAACGATTTAGATCTGGTCATCAAGCACGTTTAAAGTCATGTCAAAATTATGTCTTTGAATAGGAATTTTTTAATAAGGCGAGAGTCATAGTATGTGGCGATCTTTTCTTACAAAATGATGATATATATATGGAGATATTATATATTTTTATTTTATTATGTGAATAACTCGCAAGGGTTCCAAGTGGAGCCTGTAAGACAATGAAACCCCTAATTGGGAAATGTTGTGAGGCTAAAAATATGTGGGGAGGGCAGGATAAGGGGAAGCGAAATGTGGGAAGTACCTGACTATTCAGATTGAGTCACCAAACACGGCTAACACCATTTCAAGCAACATTTCAATTCTGAATGATGGTCTTACGCCGGGGCGATATTGAGAGTATATTCCACCATGGAACGTGCCGCAAACATACCTTAAGATTATTTTTAATTAATATATTGTTAAAACACATATTTATCAAATAAAATTTAAAAGATTAGAAACCGTAATTTCCGGAGCGCCAGTCGTGAGAATTTCGAGGCTCTTATCTAACCCCCTTCATCGCTCGATGACGGAAACGCACAAATAAGCAAAGGTCCATCGTCTATTTTTAGATTGCACACGACACTTAGCGCCACAATCCTTGGGCCACGAGTCATATTAACATATTTGGCGACAACAAAAGCGTTTCATCTCTGGCGGGACCTCAGAAAACGTAACTAACTAATCATCACGCCGTTTCTCCGCAGGGGTAGGCAGAGAGGACGGACCGCCAAACAACTCGGTCTTGGCACACATTCCTTGCCTCGGTTACATTCGTACAACGTCTCATGCATGCTCTTCTTTTATTCTGACTCTTGTCATGGCCTGGTTCAAGTATTTGATTCACTTGGTCGTGCCATGTCCTTCTTGAGCTTCCATCCTCCATTAATAGAGTTCTTAGTTAGTTATGTTTAACCAAATGCTCTTCTTATTCACTTTATATAATAAACTAGCAGACCCGGCCACACGTTGCTGTGGCTAACGAAACACAACGCCATTACCCAACCTTTACAAAATCTACACCACCCGCTTGCCAGCTGCCCGCTGCCCGTTGCCTGAATTGAATATTTGAATTTCTCGGCTTTTCTCTACTATAATAAGCATGTATTATACATGTAAACTAATTAACTCGCCACTAATTATACAATGCTTGCAATGCAACACTGGATATTTGAACAGGGAAAATCAAATACCTACTTACTCTAGGACACGTATTTTCCAATTTATTCCGTAGAATGAATTTCAAAAGTGACTATAGTACGGCCCGCCAGCCGTTTTAAATCGCACAAAAATATGTTTTCTTTGAATTTCTCGGCTTTTCTCTAATATAATTTACATGTATTATACATACAAACATTCCTCTTCAATCACTCTATTTATTGGTGAAAACCGTATGAAAATCCGTTGCGTAGTTTAAAAATTTAACGCGCACATACATTTTTAGCGACTTCATTTTATGCTATGTAATGATACTAAATGTTGGTGGTTTACCTTCGTCTTTAAACTGAATGTTTTTTTTAAGTAAAACTTCTTTACGCACGCTTGACTTGGGGAGTAAGCTGATGAATGCGTGACGAGAGCGTTATGAAAAGTGATACGGGCGAGGCGAACGGAAGTTGAGATGGGGATATAGATTAGTAAGGTTTTTCTTCAGTCGTGTGGTCTAAAGCACACTCGTTTTTTATTATAAAGTTTACATGTTTCCTCCCATGTTATTCAATTAGCACTCTCTCAAAGTTCAAACTCTACTAATACTAAATGAATTGATTAACCATTACTAATACTGATTTAGTAATGGTTTATTACTTTTTATTGAAGCGAAAACTTTTTTAGCACCGTTGTGATTTTAAATTCGATGAAACGAAAAAGCGACTATGAAAAAAGACAAACACATATATCTATAGGATTTAGGAAATAATGAGATATAATAATCGGTCTCCTCTTTGTGCGGTGCTTCATAGTCTCCCCACTCTTGTCTACTTTAGTTTTCTGAATGTTTCACTTCTACCGCGTATGTTAATTACGCTTGTAATTTTTCAAATGAAACATCTATAGCCCCGCTGTGATTGGGATTTCGGATGAAACTGAAATAACGATTACTGCACCTGCGATGCATCAACTGCGCTCATTGGCCGCTTTGATTATGATGTCACTTTTAAAGGCTCCTATTGGTTGAGATATTAAACGGAAATTACGCTAGGTCTGCACTCATTGGTCGCTTTGATTATGACCTCACTTTTCAAGTATTGTTTGAGATTGTTTTGGTAAATTTTCGCTTCTGCCGCGTGTTTAAACTACACTCGAATTTTTTTTAAATTCAGATATTAATATTTTCATCTATAATTTTGTCCCATAATTCATTCTAATTGTATTTTATTGTGAAAGGGTTCTAGAACTATTGTCCAGTTCATTGAGATGTTGTCTTTAAGTTATGATAAATTAAAAAAAAAAATAAAAATTGAAATTATGAATGCTCGAATCAGAAATTAATAACTCACATTTATCATCATCGAGCCTTACATCATCGAGCCTTGTCTTTCCTGCACTTTGTATGGCACCATTTCAACTTAATTTTGTTTGCAGGACTGCTCCATCTTCATATTCGAGAAGAAGAGCGCCGAGAAGTTACACAAGCCGAAGCGCAAGGAGACTGTGACTGAGATGCTGCGCAACTCGGTGCGCCAGCTCGAGCGCCTGCGCCAATCCAAGCTGCTGACCATCTTGCACGCCGTGGAGGAGTGCGGCGAAACGCTGTGCTTCGCCACCGAGCCAATCATGTGCAGTCTGGCCAACATACTGGCTTTCCAGGTAAGTAATCATTGCTCACCGTTATTGGCTACGCTGTAGGCTCAAACGTTTTCTCATGAACGACATGGCTGACATGAGAGATTGAATAAACATTGAAAGATTGAATGACCGACTAGCCCAACACAATACTTTTGCGGTTAAGTCGGCCAACATAAGAGATAGGTGATATTTCTCAGTTAAGGACATTATCATGATTTCCATTCTCTTTAACAAAATAAAAAATGGTACCAAACGAGGTGAGGTACGCAAGACTGTAAATCAGGTCCCACAAGAACGTCTTCTCGGTTGCACGCTTGGAGAGCTAGTCTAAAAATTATCAACGACCGTCAGTACGGATACCGGCGGAGCCCCTCGTGTGGTGATCTTCCAGCATCCGTCCAGTGTTTGGACGCAAAATGTCGTACTTTTCCAAGGCCTTTGAACGAGTACTTTGTGCCTTAGGCACTGAGGACTTGTCAAAAAACTGCCTTACGGAATTTTTGCACTCCTGAGCACATGGTTTTCCGACTTTTTAAGAGTGAGGACGATTCGGACGGTTCAACTCTTCCTCACATTCGATAAATACAGGGATCGGATCTATCTCCGACTTTGCAGCACATTAATGAATTTTTGACATGTGCTCCAATTCACTACTAAACGGATGACAGTAAATTTCATGAGAGCTTTTTGTTTGACAAACCCCCAAAGGGCATTCTAACTCCAACCAACGAACATTTGCACACTGTTGACATTTATTACACGAGAACGGATCGTTTCTGCGACTTACAGCTTTCATTGGCTAACGATGTGGCATATTTCATAATACTTCTGTAAAGTGAACGGTAAAAGTAAACGGGGACGACTAAGGAAGACATACATCAAATATCTATTTGTGATAAGATCAGACGTAAATAGTAAACCAAGAAAGAGGTGTACGGATATAAGTAAAACGTGAAAGCGAAAGGTAGATGAAGTCGAGGACGGCGAGGAAGACTTGGCATGATTAAGTAAAGCAAACACTTATGAAGGGTAAAATTAGGCATATTTGATGAATGAAGAAAGGGGTGTAAGGAAAACGTACGACTTGAATGTGAAAACATGGCACGAACAAATGAAACAAATACTTAGATAATAAATTTAGATTCTGTTCTTAACAATAATATAATTTCTACTTTTAAACGAAACCCAGTTTGCAGGTACACCAGAACTAACAACGTCAAAGCTTCACTCCAAAGCATTCATAACCCTGAGTAATGCTGGGTAGACGACAGCTAGTAATTTAATATTAAAGAATTTAGTACTATTAATTATAACAGCATAGACAATGGTGATAAAGGTGAGAATGAATCTTATAACTATAAGTTGGTTTTATTTCGTTGTGTTTCATGAACACAATTACACAATTAGAAACCTGGGTATTTTGTTGAGTACTTTTGCAAAATTATTATTTATACTGGTGATAACCTCGGGAGTATTTCACCAAACGACAGACACTGGTATTATTAAATCCTATATCCAGCTTTCTCGAGGTGTAGCAAAATAATTCACTGAAAGGTAAATTACAATTGGAAAATAAAAATCGATCAGAAAAAATGGGATCGCTTTTAAGCATCGTTTCGCTAATTCAATCGTCCGTAAATAATTTCCGTTTATCGTTTTAATAGGTAGAGGCTCAATTAATTTATACGAAATATTAATGAATGAAAAACAGCTTTAGGAACATCTTTTTAGGTATTTCAAAGTAGATTTTAAGATGTTTTGGATGTCATTTAATTTGGGAAGCAGCCATGGATATCTTATCTATTTATTGGAAAACCCAGTGATTCGCTATCTTTGGTTACTTAGTAGGGGTGTCCGGGTTGCGTATTTACAATCCCTACCTTTAAATTTTCAATATCAAAATTTAAATATTTAGAAATAAAATAATTACTTTCTAATATACACATTGGAAAGATAATTTTATCTAGATTTTAGAACAATTTTTGTTTTTGCAAAGTGATAAAAAATTATCAATATAGAGGTGTATTTACAATATATGGGAATAATATTAAAATTTAAATATTTGGAAATAAAATTATTAATTTCTAATATACACATCAGAAAGATTATTTTATCTAGATTTTAGTACAATTTTTGTTTTTGCAATGTGATAAAAAATAACCAATATAGAGGTATATTTAAAATGTAAATTGTCGTTTCCGCGACTGAATCGGTATAGGTTTTGTAAATACGCGTCCGGGTTCATAGGCGTGAGGTGAGTGGAGGACTTGGCGGCGAATTCGTCTACTCACTTGCTGCCAGATCGGGAGAGGCAGATTGAGGGAGACCATTTGGCCTCTCCAGCAAGACTCTCTCGACCTATCACCTCGCACCACAGCGGGAGGGTTGGATTCGTACGTTCGTCACTTCTGGTCCTCCAGATTCCTACCCACCCCTCACACTTTTTTTCTTCCCAGAACTTCCTCTCCTTCATTTCCTTTAAAAGACCCTCCACACAAGACCTCCAAAAACGACATAGGCCCTAAGGGATTTTTTTCCTCCAGGGTTACCTATTTAGAGCTTTTGCAAAAAATATATGTACATGAGTGTTATAATTGCCAGCTGCAATTTTAAAAATGTCTGAGCTTGCGGAAGATATTCCTCCCACCTCCCGCCTAGCTTTCCTATCCAACTTCTTTCATTTAAATTCTCTTCTACACACAACGAAATGGTTTTCATAACGTCTGGCATATTTACAGAACAAAGGCCGAGAGAAGAGAATGCATGGAGACTGCTGTTAAAATATTAGACTATATTATGAAAGAAAAGGTAGAGAGAGTGGTATGTAATGTTGCACAAAAGACTGCAGGGCTCTTTGATGATAGGTGCACTGTACCACGGTATTAACATAGCCAAATTCAAAGAGAGTTAAATGACGTGTAGTACGGCAGGAAATGTTTTATGTCGCCCCATTAAGAGCATACGGCAGCCTAAATGTTCACCTTTATATACGCTGTATGTTTTAGAAATTAGGGTTTGTTGAAGTACGTTTTCATTTTCGTTCTTTTTTTACAACTTTTCCTTCTTTGTGGTTGAAATTTATACTTATCTTATAGGCACTGCTGAAAATCAGCTGCATTCTAAGAGAAACCTGAATTGTAGCTGAGCATTGATCTTTTCGTCAATGGTATCAATGATAAAAGAAAAAAATATATAACAAGTATAGTAAAAAAAACGAGTGTGCTTTAGACCACACGACTGAAGTAAAATTTCTTTAGCTCCATCTATATGATAGGAAGAGCGAAAGAAAATGTGCGCGCGCACTGCTATCTCTTGCTCCTACAGTATGGTACAGATAATAGGCCTGCACTGCATCTTAGATGTACGGAACGTAACTGGCTATGAGAGAAAGAGAGTAAGAAAATGTGTGCTCGCACCTCTCTCTCTTGCCCCTACAGTAATTATGCGAAACGTCTCTTCCATCTTCACTAACTTATATCTCCCTCTCAACTACCGTTCGCCTCGCTTTTCGTAACGCTCTCGTCACGCATTCACCAGCTTACTCTCCAAGTCAATCATGCGTAAAGAAGTTTTACTTAAAAAACTATCCTGATGCAGTAAATTACAATGAGAATACTTGAATAAATAAAAAATGTAAGAAAAAAAGATCAGCTTAAACGATTTCCTACATTCTATTATTTCATTTATTAAAAAAAAACATTAATAAAAATTATCTTGAAAAGCCTTTTACTATCCAAATAAATAATCCAACAATAAATATATTCCAGGAATTTCCCGCTTCCCCCACTTCCTAAAATTAATGACAAAATTGCACTACTTTAATTACATAAAGATTTCTTTTATAATATCTCACAATTAAATATTAGCAAAAAAAAATAGTTCTGTTGGAGGACTAACCGTACCACTACTACAAACTTTAACAGCACGGCATAATTATATATTTAAGGGAATACTATTATTCAATAAATTAACCCTTGATATACGATGGGAAGAAAACTGGCAGTTATTTAAAGAAAAGAAAATTGTAGTACCACCTCATTATTAAAATACATCGAAATTATGTTTTGCTTATCATTTGTATGTATCTTTTATAACTTGTGTATATTTTTTTATTACTTTTATGTATTATATTTATTTATATGTATAATTTTATTTTATTATTTTTTATTATTATTGTACAACAGAATAATTCCAATTACAGTACAATTTAGTAACCCTATCAGCATTTAGGCAAGTGACTCTTCAATAATGTTTTTAAGGCATATAAAGAACAGTCACTTACATCCAAATGGTTTGCAATTTCATTTAACAGCACCACTCCCTTCGTCATGCTATGCTTTGCCAAGACGTCTGTTCTGCCGTTCGGTACTTTAAATAAGTCATGATGTCGACTTCGGCTGTAGTGGTCTGGTACATATAAATCATAGCATCCCAAGAGAAATGGGCTTTTGATGAAATTGTTCCAAATTTTGAAAGACAGAATAGCAAGACTTGCTTTCCTTCTAGTTTCTAGGCTCACAGAATCAGTTTCCTCAAGTAAGTCAATATGGTGCATGAACCTTGGATAGGTTTCATGCTTTCGCATATAAACATACCTGAGGAATTTCTTCTGGATTTGCTCTAACATGTCAATGTACTTCTGGTGGTACGGTGTCCAAACACCGCTCGCGTACTCCAGTTTGCTTCTCAGTATGCCATCGAATAACGCTAGCATAGCTTTTGGTTATCAAATTGCTTTCAAGTCCTGATGATGAATCCTAGAAGTTTGTAGCAGGACTGAGTGAGCTGCGATATATGGTAAGAGAATGTCAATTCTGGATCAAAGACGGCACCGAGATCTTTCACGGATTTTACACGTGATAACGTTTCGCCTTTTATTTTATAATCGTAAATTATAATGTTTTTACAACGAGTGAAGGACATTGTGACACATTTCTTTGTGTTAAAATCTAATTTGTTTGCCAACGACCATTCAGATAGTGCATCCAGATCAGTTTGCATTTTAAAGCAATCTTGTTGGCAGCTTATTTCCATCATTATTTTAAGGTCATCAGCAAATAGTAGACATTTGCCGTTCCTAACACAGTTTTGGATGTCATCTATAAGTATTAGAAACAACATAGGTCCGAGGTTAGACCCTTGAGGAATTCCAGGGTATCATATCTTATAAAAGTTATAATAATATTGTACGTATAAAAATATTTAAAGAATATAATTGTCCTCTCCTAAGCACAAGCATCTGCTTTATTATGAGAGTGTATGAAATATTCTATCATGTTATGTAAAAATGTAAAATTTAAAAATTGTAACATATCTGTTTCACTAGTAGGTACCGCGTTAATTTAATTCCATTTAAGATTTTAACTTGGTGTGGTTGGCCAAACTGACAACCGGAAGGTGGAGAAAAACGGAAATTGTTTTTGTTCTTACAATCATAGCGGCAGGTGTCAATTTGCGCTCATAGAAATATTTCGATCTCATGCCTGCAAATTTTAAAATCGAACGCGAGGCAAGTAAGCGAAAAAGTGGTTTTGATTTATTTTGTGCATAATTTTATAATAACGAAAAAAAGTTGGAACATGGAAAACCTCGAAAATAGTCTTAGCCATAAAGGGTATTTTTAAAAAATTGTTCCTTGTATTACTTCATAGTTAAGTCATGAAAAAACATGTTTTTGGTGGTTTACGCTTATATTTTTCGTTACGTAAATAATAATTTTATTATTATTCCAATACATAGAAAAGATAGTAAATGCTTCGATTTATCCGTAGCATATTTTTTGATGTTTATACTGTAAGCCGATTCGTCGTAAAGATTAATCAAAATAGTATCTAAATAGGATTTCACATATAACTTCATCTTTGGCGAAGGAGTCAGATTTTTTTAGACGTGTCAAGATGGATGCCGAGAGATTGCATGGGCGTACCGCATGTTTTTTAATTTCATAATTCTTTTTCTTTCGTTATTTTGTATAAAACTACTGTTGAGCTCTGGCATTAAGAAATTTATATAAAAAATTGTAATAGGTGGCACGCGAGCAGTTTGAAAACTGAATGTACCGGGAATTAATGTATGGAATGCGAGAGGTGGGAGGGGGAGGGGGGGAGGGTTTGGGGAGGGGGAGGTGGAAGGGGTGGAGGGGCTTGGAGGATGGAGAGAGAGAGGTGGAGGGGGGAGAGAGAGGTGGAGTGGGGAGGGGGAGGGAGATGGAGAGAGGGGTGGGAGGAAGGGATGGGGGGAGTGGAGTGGGGAGAAGGAAGGTGGAGGAGGCGGAGTGGGAATCACCCTAATACTATGCGAGCGAAGAAGCGGGAAAAAGCTAGCGTTTTATGGGCAATCAAGACGCGGAATTTGAAAGGCGTTCTGCTTATAATCTAACAGTGAAACGAACCATTGTCCAAGAACTGCAAACTTTTCTTCATCAGAAAAATGATTTAGTAAAAATGTTCAAAATGGCATTAGATCGTATGCCATCGAACAGCCATAATATTAAACGAAACATGGATCTACGTGTGTTTGTTACTCTTTCACGTAAAAACTACTGAATGGATTTTAATGAAACTTTACAATAATATAGCTCACATGACATATACGAGCTCTGGCATCATGAAATTTGCATAAAAAAATTGCAATAGGTGGCACACAGCTGTTTGAAAACTGAATGTATCGGGAATGAATGTATGGAATGCAGGACGGGGGAGGGGAACCCGGGAGGGCAGGGAACTCTGGAGGGGAATCCGGGGGAGGGGCGAGACGTTTACGGGATGGGGGATGGGAAATCGGAAGGGGGGTTCGCAGGACGGGGGAAGGGGCAGGAGTAGAGTGAGGAGAGGGAAGGTGGAGGAAGAGTGGGAACGCGAGAAGGGAAGGGGACGCGGGGGAGGAAGGGGGGAGGAAGGTGAACGGGACGAATGGGAAAGGACGCGAAGGGAGAAACATTTTTTTTATTAAATGGCATAGCAACGCATGCCGGGTACCAGCTAGTAAAAAATAAATTAAAAATTATGAAAAACGTCGATTGGCGAAACTATTTCTCAAACATTACTAGTCTCATCAACTCTTGCAATTTTACGGATTATATCTATTTTATGGAGTTAATAAATACTTATATACATTAACTTTACAATTACCCTTCCAGCTAGTAACGAGATGTTTGTCAAGCGTTTTGGCTGCACTCTCACGCGCTGCGGTTTCAAAGCTCAAAGAGTTATTTGAAAACGAAAAATATTCCGATTCAAAACCGTATCTCCCGAGTATTTGCTTTCACGGGGCTTTGGAGAATTTGAATGCAGTTCCATCGACATGTTATTATTTTGCTTCGGGGACTTGTGTACCGCTCCAGTTGACAGATAGTCACTGAAATATTCCTGCAACCTTTGGATTTATTTCTCTCATGTATTCACGGAGGTTTTACATCCCATTAACATACCATGTTTAAAAAAAATGGCGCTGTAGAGAGTAGCCAATTAGTATGCTCCACTTACAGTTATAGTGGTTGATGTAAACGTAATCAAAAGATAATAATTGACTGAGCGTAGCGACGTCATGTTTTAACTATAGCGCTTTGAATTTAACTTAAATTATCTTTGATTGTAAATTTGTCAACTCTATCAACATGGTAGCCTTGTTGGATAGTTCCATTTTACTCCGGTAGAGTTCACATGAGTGTTGCGAACTGCCAAATCGGAATAATCAACATTACGTGAGCTCTACTGTTTACAGAAATAATAGTAAGATTTTGGGGATAGTGAAATGCTTAAAAAGTTTTCAATATTTTCATTTTGCTTGAATAAAAAAATCATTTTTGGCAGTACCATAATTGTACTGCGCAGAAAGTAAACCATCTCTGCCATAAATTAAATAAGTTAAATAGTTGTCTTATGCCAATTAAATAATCCATGTTGATACTAAGAAACAATAGAATATAAAACATATTTTATATTCTATTATTAGAATATAAAATATGTCGAACATAAAATAATCAACCTAATACCTACTCCCTACTCATACAACAAATACATAGAAAAGGGAGAAAAAAGTATAGTAGATAGCAAAAATCAACAAAATGAAAAGTAAAGTAAAGGGCAAAATTCAGCATAAAAGGTTACTTTCAAATTTAATATTAGGTATATTAGCGATATTTTTTTTCTTTTAAGAACTGACATAAATATTAAAATTTACTAAATGAAAATAACAACGGAACTGAATTTATTTCCAAGTTTACGTAGCTTTTGGGCAGGGGGATGACGAAATAAAGTTTGTTTTCAACGAATTAATAAAGTGGAAGTCTCGTGTTACGATTTGGTACTTGGATTATTATTAGCTTTGTAAAGCCTGGTGCATCAATCCTTCCTTCCCAAAACTTTTGGGATAAACCTAATTCCTCATTTACTATGTACACTTAAGGCCTCGTTCTCCGCACAAAAAAAAACATTTCGGACGATTCATGAAATTTGCTTTTAACGCATTCGACAGGAGGTGTATCTGCAGCGCGCGCGCATTATTATTACAAAAGGTCTGGTTTGGAACTTGGCTAATAATTTCATTTCAAGCATTCGTTTCCAGAGAAGTTAATAATAGATGTAGGGCTGCCACAATTTTAAAATACACATAATATTTATGAAAATATCTGTTATTTTCTCAATGTATTACGTTAGATTACCTATAAAGTGTAATGTACACTTGAGGTGACCGTTCACAAAACAAAGCTATATTATTTATTATAACGGAACTACTATTATCATTGTTTCTCTTTAATTTATCTTATCAATATGGGAGACGGGACGGGATGGGTACTGCCGCGCCGCCCCGGAAAACATTTTTTGGATAACCAACACCCCTGCCGTAGGTCACCCAAGTGGTTTGCCATGTTTGGTGACTTAGCAGGGGTTCCCGGGTTATGGGATGAGGTATCAATTTGGAAGGCGACCATTGCCGCCCGGCAACCATTCATTGGATAACAGAGGTGCCCGGGTTCATGGGGTGAGGCTTATCTATTTATTGGGTACTACTTTTTTTTAAAGAAAAAGCGTCATAATTCGTATTCCCGGTTTATGAATAACCTGACAATTTGAAAATCTCCTACCAGCATCATAATAAGCGGAAGATGTTGCTTGTACATTGAAAGAGGAATTGAACCCGCGACATCTTGACCCGACCCATTTTTCAATTTTCAACTAAGTAAAGTGCTCATTTTAATCATATTTGTTTATAGTCCAGTCAATTTTTAATTTGGGAGGTGGGAATGGGTACCGCCGCCCCGGGAACCTTTATTGGATAACCAATACCTCTGCCATAGGTCACCCCAAGTGGTTCGCTACGTTTGGTGATTTAGCAAGGGTGCCCGGGTTCATGGAGTGAGGTTTGTCCAAGTCTTGGAGGCGGATGACCAGTACAAAACTGAACCCGAGATTCTTACCCACCCCTTAAACCCTGTTCCTTCCCAGAACTCTCCTCTCCTTCCTTTCCTTAAAAAAACCCTCCACACAGCATCATAGGTGAGCATAAAGATGACATAGGCCCTGAGGGAAATTATGTTTCTCAGAGCCTCCTGTGTGGAGCTCATGTAAAAAAAAATGAATGGTCCAAAAGTAGGTGTAGAGTGCACCTCAGCGATTCCTTCAGAAACTTGGTCAGGGTGCTTAGGGTGTGAACATACTAAAAGTTCTGACGTCTAGGTGATGAGCTAGGGGAGGGAGGGGGGGGGGGAGAAGGTTCCAATTTTTGATTTACGCTTATATCTCGGAAACGGTGCATTTCAGAGGATTTTTTTTAGAATAAGTGAAAGCTCATAAAATTATCTACAACTTTTATTCTATACGTAATTTTCGAAATCCCAGCCGTTTTTGACTTACACGCTCCACAAATGTAGATATTTTCGAATAAAATCATTTTACCTCACATTTTTCATCAAACATTCCTTCATATCGTCTAAAATATTTATCAAAGAAAGAAATTTGTTTGAAAGAAGTTGGAAAGAATTTAATTCCCTTTTAGATAATATGTATACATTTGCAAACTAATCTTCAACCAGTAAATATTTACTGGAATTTTAAGTTTTTTAGTAAATGTCGTCATTTTTTATCTTATTACTGACACACCACTTTTGTTTGAGATTGTGGGACTTGGATTTCATTTATTATTTCATCATTTAGTTCCTAAAACAATTAGTTTAATGAATCTTCACCAACTTGAACAGCATCTTAGCAAGTTATTGTGGCATCTCCGACGACTCCACTCCACAAAAATTGACATTATTTCACTGGTTTGTGGGAAGGGAGGATGTGCATCAAACCACTGACTGAGTTTGGCACAACCTGTTTTTGCCTACACGCACCTTTTCGCTCTTTATTTATATCCGGGGGTAAAGTGCACAAGCTACGGGAGGTAATTCTGCACGACAGTACACGTAAAAAAAGGTACGAAACTTTTTTCAAAACGTTCTAAGGTAGTTACGGGTAAAAAAGTTTTGTTGTTTGTATGAAAAAAATAATATTCTTCTGTGGAAAAATAATTTTGTATAGGGAAAAAATTGAATTTAGAAAAAAGTTAATTGTCTTTTTTACATTCACCATCATGTACCTCCCGAAGTTTATGTAGAAATTTATGAAGTGGCAGCCCTAAAAGCTATGAGCGTAAAGGACGGGCGGGCAGGCGCGTGCATCGTGCATATCAGCAAACTACAGCTTTGCTAGGACTAGTTAACCGATGGAATCTAAATTATTAAACATTTATAAAAATGTCAAAGTAATTACTTATAACAATGTAGTTGGTTTTAGTAAACAAGCGAAACTTTTATTTACTTACATTTACGTAACGCATTTTGGTTTTATTATCCAACGAACATCTAATAATAGGTAGTAATAAAATAATACGAATGATGATAATTACATATTTCCTTGTCCGTAACAATTTGGGACGCGGGTAAGGGTACCGCCGCCCCGGAAACTATTTATTGGATAACCCCAAGTTGTTCGCTACGTTTGGTGACTTAGCAGGGGTGCCCGGGTTTGGATCTTGGTGGCGGATGTGTCTGCCCACCAGCTGCGTGGTAGGCCAGATCGGGAGAGACGGGTTGAGGGAGATCTTGCGACCTCTCAGGCAGAACTCTTTTGGAACATCGCCTTGCACCGCATTGGGAGGGATGGATTCAAAAGTCCGTCACACCCAAACCCACTGACCCTCAAATTCCTACCCACCCCTATAACCTTATCCTTTCCTCTCCTTCCTTTCCATTAAAACACCCTCCACACAGCAAATCCAAAGATGACATATGCCCTGAGGGAAAAAAAATCCTCAGGGCCTATGTGGAGTTACTGTAAAAAAACAAGGTAATTTTTGAAAGCAGATTTTTGTTAGCAGCTTGATCCGTAAAAATGTATTATTATTATGTCCTATAATTTTAATAAATGAGCAAAATAAAAGCTTTTGCATTCAATGGTCATTTAAAAAAAAACGTAATTTAATTTAAAAAAACTTGCCCGGGAATTTCAGTTTCCGAAGCATTGGAAATAGATTTATTTCCCAAAGTACGCATTCTGTAAAAAATAAAACAATAACTGTCACCTTTGTTATATAATACACAAATAAATTGAAAATTTATTTTTATAATAAATATTACATAATAGTAAATAATACGAGTATGTATTATATTAATAAAATTATGATCACAGGAGATAATGTTTACGCTTAGAAATACGACTTTTTTGTTATTGTCTTACCATTTTCACAAAACAATATTATTATTTACGTACGTGTATATTAAACAAATCATGAAACGTAGGACTACACGTCTGTGTGGCGAGCTGTCTGGACAGCGAATGACGAATATTTAGCAATATTTCGCACATAGGTTACACGCACGTTAGATAGAGATGGCCGGTGAATATTATCTTTAGAATTAAAAAACGTAAGCGCCTGTTGATGAAATATTTAATTAATCACGGTTTATTGAAAAAAGAGCAAAAATCTCGCGATAATTGTCTTTAGTTTTATTTAAAGAAACGCTGTGAATTTTTTCATACATATAACTTGTAAAATAACTGAAACAAAGGTGTTAATAATAATTTTTGGAGCATACTTTGTGATTTTTTTCTATCGAGGGAATTTTCTAAAATTTGCGTTTCGGCGCGATAAATGTCTAGATATTATCTTCAAAAATAAGATATATTTTTTTAAGAGCTTAAAAACTTCAAATGTTTAAGGGAGATTTGTAAGAAATCGGTTGAAATTGGGAGAACCGAGGCTTAAGGCCTTCGGGTCTTGTTGACCCGATTTCAAAAATATTAATTGATGGTTTTAAATTAAATACAAAATCTAATTATTTGTAGCACATTTTTATTTAATAAAAAAACGATCGTGCTTTAGACCACACGACAGAAGTAAAACGTCACTAACTTTTATCTCCATCTCAAATTCCGTACGCCTCGCACAACCATTCGCCTCGCCCGATCACACTTTTCATAACGCTCTCGTCACGCATTCACCAGCTTACTCCCCAAGTCAAGCGTGCGTAAAGAAGTTTTACTTCAAAAATTTCCTTTCTGTGTTAGTATTATAGTATAATACGTAAGCATTAGACGTGGGCAAAATTGAATGACCGAATTAAATGAATAAATTCAATCTTGTGACACACTCAATCTAATTCTCAATTTCAAAAGGAATTGATTCTTCATTCCTTATCTTTGGCCTTGCATCCTACGATTTTTAACGACACCGTACATTTTTAATTTCCATTTATTTTACTGTTAAATTATTTCAATGAATAATGTGTTCTGTAAACGATTTAAATATTATATTGTTTCATAGGTATTTAAATATTATTAAACGGGCCGCGCGCCGCGAAGTGGTCGACGGACGGTATTGTGAACGACTCTCCTATTACGAATGTATTCCGCTGCCGCCGCGCCGCCATTCTAAAAACACCCGAACAACCGAACAACATCAAAGTCCATGTCCCAAAATGGCCAAAACGCGGCTGCGATTCATCCGGGTTGCCCGAGCATCTCTTTCACGCAAGGAATTAATCATTTATCCTAATCAATAGTCCTGAGATTGTCCTAAGGTCCCCGCCGTCCCAGGTCCGTGTTAAATGTCCGCGTCCAAGGTATCTAGTCTGTCGAAATCGAGATTGTCCGATTCCGACAGACAGAGGAATTAAAACAAAAGTCTTTTTCACTTGTGACGTCATGGTCTTTTGTAAATCTGAGACCTAGAAATGACGTCAGGCGTCATCGTCACGTCAATGTCACGATATGTCCCAAACGCATCCCAGTCCTAGGTCCGCAGCTCGCGAGTAAATCAAGTCACTGCTAGGTAAGACACAAAACATTATTCAAAAGTTACTAATTCATTCCTCAATGCCAGCCCTTAATCCGTCCGCGCGGTTCATTTATTCCCCCGCGCACCAAGCCGTCAATTTCATTACATATCTAGTTAGTCGAAAACTTTCGACTTTGAATTTGAACATCAGCTAGAAAAGTGAGAAGCGCTTATCGGTTTTTTGGTACGTACGAAAGATATTGTACCTACCTACTTTTAGACGTAGATCTTGGGTCGATATATTATGTAAATTTGCAGATATTATAAGGCCAATTAGCTGTGGTAAGCTGTCATAATTTACTTATCTTAATGCTAAAATGTATGTTTATATTAGATCATGTGAAATGGAACAAAATTATAATTTTAATAAATAAAATAAAATCAATAAAATTTTAAGGGTGAAACGAAAACTTGTATAATTTTAAGATATAATTGCTAGCAATAAATACATTTTACATACGAAAAATTACGACACTAAAAAAAGACAAACAATATAGGATTTAGCCTGCGAGATAATGAGATAGAATAATCGGTCTCCTCTTTGTGTGGTGTTTCGTAGCCTATTGGTCTCCTCTTTGTGCGGTGCTTCGTAGCCTCCCCACTCATTGTGATTTTGAAAACCGATGAAACGAAAAAGCGACACTAAAAAGAGTCAAACACATTAATCTATAGGTTTTTAGCCTGCGAGATAATGAGATAGAATAATCGGTCTCCTCTTTGTGCGGTGTTCCGTAGCCTATTGGTCTCCTCTTTGTGCGGTGCTTCGTAACCTCCCCACTCATTGTGATTTGAAAACCGATGAAACGAAAAAGCGACACTAAAAAGAGTCAAACACATTAATCTATAGGTTTTAGCCTGCGAGATAATGAGATAGAATAATCGGTCTCCTCTTTGTGCGATGCTTGGTAGCCTAAGCTAATCAGTCTCCTATTTTGCGGTACTCTGGGTACTCCGTGGCCTCCCGGTCTCGTGTGCGGTGTTAGCCTCCCCATTCATTTAATTTTCAATTTTTTTTATTTATTTATTTATTTATTTATATATATATATTTTTTTTTAATTTTTTTTTTATTATTATTATTATTATTTTTTTTTTTTTTTTTTTTTTTTTTTTTTTTTTTTTTTTTTTTTTTTTTTTTTTTTTTTTTTTTTTTTTTTTTTTTTTTTTTTTTTTTGGGATTTATTTGAATTAAAGGAATGAATAAAAGGAATCAATTCAAAAGGCCAAAATCAGACTGAATCGATTCACTCCTGGGAATCATTCTGCCCACGTCTAGTAAGCATTGACACATGAAATAATAATAATATTTTGAAATATGGCTATGGGCTACCTTCTTAACATTCGTTTGCAACTATAGGCCGAAACCATCTTGCCTAGAAAATCAATTCTGCTCTGAATCATGTATTTCGATTTTGTTACGGTTTTGTGATCAACAAAATGACGTTTTTATTGAAGTGAAACTTCTATAGCCCTGCTGTGATTCGAATTTCGGATGAAACGGATATGACGATTACTGCACCTGCGACTCATGAACTGCGCTCATCGGCCGCTTTGATTATGATGTCACTTTTAAAGGCTCTTATTGGTTGAAATATGAAACGGAAATTACGATAGGTCTGCGCTCATTGCTCGTTTTGATTTTGACCACACTTTTCAAGTATAGGTTGAGATTGTTTTGATAAGTTTTCATTTCTACCGCGTGTAAACTGCACTATTGTTCGGTTAGGTGTTATAACTTTTTGTGTAAAGTGAATAACTTGTGAAAGTCTGTGATGTGTTTATTGTGAATAATTGTAGATAATCTTACCCTCATCATGTTGAACCAAAGAAGTCGCTGAAAACTTATCCAAAACATAGTCTGCCTCAGCACAGGTTCTTTTAGTGAGGAGGACTTCGAATATAATGACCATAATTTTTTTTATATGTATACCTAAAATGAGTATCATATAAAAACGTAAAAAAAAATTATATATATGGTTACCAAATAAAAAATAAAGTTTAATTGTTGCCTTTTGAAATTTTTGTAATTTTTCTACTGGGTCTATTACGTTGCACTTCCCCAAGTCAGTATGCCATACGTGATAATGGATTGACAAAGTGCAAAAAATGTGGTCTTGAGGATTGTTCTTGGAAATGTGCTCTAAACTGACTTTACGAGATACATAACTCGTTTCAGTTTGTCTCTGATATAAGTTATATGGTCAGTCCAGCGTAAATTGGTGTCTATTATAACTCTTCGGTTTTTAGCTTCCTCAACCCTTTCTATTCGCTTGCATTGACATGTGGGTGAAGTTTGTCCGCAGTTGTGAAGGATAAGGTCTGTGTGTGGCGGAGGTTGGCCCCTTTATGTGATGCTGTAATATAATTGGTTTATGTTGTGTTTAGGGTGATAATTATTTCTAAAATGGGAACATGTGTACAAAACTAGTTACTCGTATATTATGTGTTATCCTGTTTTTAAAGAAAGGGTTTGCAAAAAGCGGATATCTTTGCTTGAACAATCAGCCGTTGTTATGTTGGAGCAAGATGGTTGCATAGATTAGGGCGAGACAAGCTGGATGCCCTCTTTTCGGTTGAGGCGGGGTTTGGGGAAATAAATAACCCGCAATTACAAAAAGAAATAAAAACCGGCAGGGCAGTCTCGTTAACAAAAATATTAAAATGACATTATTATAAAAACGTCTCCTAATCTCGGGTGCGAATTTGTATGGCAAACCTGCTATTTTTAGAGATTTTAATCCACATAATTTTTACAAGCGATTGTTTTATTTAATCACAGTCGCCTCGTGGAGTCTGTAGTTTTATATAGCTTTGGGGCTTTGGACGGTAAGTACAATGGCATTTGGTCATCTTATATTTCACAGTCCGTAGACGTTCGATGCGGATAGTGTGAAATTGATTAATCATAAAATTTTTATTCAATTTTCTTAACTTATAATGGTTGTGCATTATTGTATGGAATTGTATTCTAAAGCATTTCTTATGAAGGCGGTGAAAAGAATTCTAAAAGAAAAGAGCGACGTAAAATCTTTTACGGTTCTTAAAATAAATCCGAAACATTTCAGACCTTATTTGTAACTTCAGTGATGCGTGGAACAAACGTTAGATTTTCGTCGAATAAGATAGCATGATCTTTGATGTGAGACATCTTTTAAAGAAGAATATTATTGATACTGCGATAACACATGAAAGTAAGAAGAGAGAATTAAATAAATTGACACTTACAATATTTAAAAGAGTTAATAAATTGTAATAAATTATACCAGTTTTGGGAGCTATCAAGATCAAATTTAAGAATATTACTATGATTAATGGAGGTAACTCATCATAATAGAATGCATTTTATAAAAAAATTGTAACTTGTTAAATTGTACATAACGTCATTACAACGCACACTTCATTATAGCAAACTTATATTTAATAAGCACATCGACTCAATCGTTCACAGGTCATTAAATGCTTGGTTTTGTTCTTCGCATAAGTAAAATGTTCAATAATCCGCGTACAGTAATAATGTTATATTTTGCATTAGTCAGAAGTACACTGGAATATGCTTCGCCAATTTGGAACCCGTAATACCAAGTATACATAGATAGCATAGAACATCTTCAAAACAAATTTATAAAATATCTTATCTTCACATTCAACAATAACATTGAATGCACATTTCAAACTTTGCGACAAAGGCGAGCAACAGCTGATTTGACATTTATACACAAAATTTTAAATAGTAACGTTGAATGTACCGAACTTCTTTCCCTAGTTAATTTTAACATACCATTAAGACGTACACGCCATACAGAACTATTCTACACGCTTAATTACAAGAAAAATGCAGCATCTAATTCGCCAATCAATCGTGCTCTTCATACGTTCAATATTATTGGTCTAAATTCTAACATCGACATTTTCTCCGATTCATTTAAAAAGAGCATTCATTTAAAAAGAGCATTCATTTAAAAAGAGCATTCATTTAAAAAGAGCATCATGTCAATATTATAATTTGTTCAATACGCATACATACATACATACATACACACATACTCACACACACACACCCTCACCCTCTCACACACACCCTCACACTCACACACACCTTCCCACTACATACATCACCCGGTAATTACTTAATACGCATACCATAAATAAGACACTACAATGAAACACATAATAGGTACCCACCATTTTACTTAATAATTGTAATTTTTTTAACCAAATTATCTAATGTACTGTTTGTTTCTATTAATAAATAAAATAAATAAAAATAAATTACCGCCTTTATGCATTTTATTTCATGTCATCTTAATTATATATGGCTTTTTTTAAATTTGATTGAATTTCTATGTGGGGTGAACGCGTGAGGGAAAGGAGACGTAGGAGAGGACGGGTGCGGGAACGGGAAAGCATTGGAAGAGGAAAAGAGTTATGTGAGACGTAGTAGCATTAGGGGTGAGCAGAGGATAAATTTGGAATATCCATGCTATTCAAACGGTCGTATGTGTGTATGTGCCGTGCTAATGCGTCCGAAAACCATCTGATTTATTCGCTTACGCGTCAGACGGAAAAATAAGAAAAAAAAATTGTGACTCCGAAAGCACTTCAAAACAATTAAAATAACAACACTTTCTTTCGTCGAGTGGGTACTCGCTAGTTCAGTTATTAAAAAAATACGAGTGTGCTTTAGACCACACGACTGAAGTAAAACTTCACTAACTTATATCTCCCTCTCAACTTAAGTTCGCCTCGCCCAACCGTTCGCCTCGCCCTATCACACTTTTCATAACGCTCTCGTCACGCATTCACCAGCTTACTCCCCAAGTCAAGCGTGCTTAAAAGCCCAACCGTTTGCCTCGCCGATCACACTTTTCGTAACGCTCTCGTCACGCATTCACCAGCTTACTCCCCAAGTCAAGTTTTACTTCAAAAATATTTATTTCTGATAATTATATTCAACTAGCTGGTTCCCGGCATGCGCTGCTATGCCATTTAATAAAGAAATTGTGTCTCCCTGCGTGTCCTTTCCCATTCGTGCCATTCCCCTTCCGCCTCCCCTTCCTCTCCCGCGTTCCCTTCCCCTCTCCGGGTTCCCCTACTCCCTCACGGGTTCCCGTCCCCTCCCTCCCCGTGAACCCCTTACCTGAGTTCCCCTTCCCCTTCCCTCATTCGATACATTCAGTCCCGGTCCATTAAGTTTTCAAACAGCTCGCGTGCCACCTATTGCAATTTTTTGATACAAATTTTATAATGTCAGAGCTCACCAGTAATTTTATACAAACCATGTCCTGACAAAAACGAACACAACAAAAAAATAATTATCAAATTTGGTGCAGTCGTTCGGAAGTTACGCGCGTACATACATTTCGGTGATTCATTTTTATTTATGAAGAAAAGATAAAGAAGAAGACAGATAGATAGATTACAGATGATATTTAATCTTACGATATTTTATTTATATAAAAGGATATAACAATTATCCCTTGACTTCAGTTATGGCTTACACTCATTTTGGCGTAAATTCTATTCATTTTGGAGAGTTTTCCATGGTCGCGTCACCCCGAAACCAGACCTGAATTATCTACTGCTTCTATCATCTTTTCCCGATGTAATCCAATTTACCTATCCCATCCTTCCATATGATTCTCTGTGGGGTTCAGATCGGATGAATTACCAAGCCAGTCTGGGTACAATTTATTTGCTCTTAATTCAGAATTTGGAAAGAATCATTTTTGAGTTTTAGAACCCTAGATTTTTAAGGGAAGTTTCCTGTCGTTTCCAAGATTGAAATATTGCCCTTTAAAAAAAGAATTTCAATTTAAAACTCAATTTCCAGAAATCTCGTTTTTAAAAATGAATTATTAGTTAATTTAAACGCCTTTGACGCAATGATTGGCATTTTTTTAATAAGCACGATATCGAGATGTCTAAAATTGAGACATAAAATGGTACCTATCCATGGATTCACTATATGATTTTTCTTTGTCTTGAATAAATACATTTCTGCTTTCATAATCGGACTTTTTATAAAAAACGAACAAGTGGCTTTGAAGCAAAACTTTTTCTCAGAGCCCATAATGTGTTATTATTTCTACTTCCAGTCATGGTAGAGTAACATTAACATATTAGAACGTAAAAAAGAACAAGTGTGCAGTTCAAACGCGGATGAAGTGAAACTTTTAGAAAACTAAAGTAGAGCAGAGTGGGGAAGCACCCTTAGTGCGGTTATTTACGAAGCACCGCACAAAGAGGAGACCGATTATTCTATTTCATTTTCTCGCAGCCTAAATCCTATAGATGTATTGGATTGAATCATCGATGCAATATTGTATATGTTAGCCTTTATTGAAAGTTTTGAGTTTTTATAGTGACAAAACTATTTATTCATACTGTATGTACGGACGCAAACAATTAATTATTCTTAATATTTTAAAGTATTTTTCCGTAACATAATTACACACGCGCCATCTATGAAAGTGTAGAATATGAATTCTTTTGACAAAAGGTTAAACGTCACGTACGTTTTAATTTACGCATTCACAGATGGCGCCAATTAAATTATTTTAGGTTTTTAATACTTTTTGCACGTTTTGCTTTAAAATATTGAGGTGAATAAATTGTTTGTGCCTGTACATATTTAATATGAATATAAATAAATAGTTTTGTCCATAAACAAACCCAACTCTTTCAAGAAAGGCTGAAAAATACAATATTGGATTGAGTCACCGATACAAAATTGAATTTTTCAGCCTCTCTTGAAAGATTTGGGTTTGTTTTTTGACAAAACTATTTATTTATATTCATATTAAATATGTACGGGCGCAAACAATTAATTTACATAAATATTTTAAAGCGTAACGTGCAAAAAGTATTAAAAACTTAAAATAATTTAATTGGCGCCATTTGTGAACGCATAGGTTGTAACGTACGTGAAGTTTAACCCTAAGAGAGCGGGGGGAAGAAGATGGGGTTGGTTTTTCGAAATACGATGTACACGTAGACTATTCTCACGTTTTGAAGGTCAGATGAGCAAAATTTCATCAACCTCGAAACAAAACTGTATACAAATCAAATCCCCCCCGCCGCCCACCCGCTGCAAACAGACAATCAACCTTAGATGAACACCGAAAACATAAAAGGATATAATTTGTATTTACAAAAAGGAGGTGGACGGGAATTTAAAAATACACTCAAACATGTAAAGAAAATCCTAAATGAACATTTTATGTTCATTTGTTTATATGTGTTCATTTATTCATTTGGATTAAAAATAAAATAGGGTATTCTTTACATGTTTGAGCGTATTTTTAAATTCCCATTTACCTCCTTTTTGTAAACGGCACTTACATCAAGATAAGATAGATAAGATGAAGATTATACTTGGAGTTTGTGTGACTGTACGGTTTTTGAACAATTTTAGTGTATTTTCATTTACGTAATATTTTTAGCATCAATAAATAGACTCGTTCCCGAAGTTGCATTCCCATGAGTTATAAAAACTCATTAAGGGATCGCCAATTGGTACTTTTGAAAAGTTAAACCCAACCCAACCCAATATGCAGACGCAATATATGAAGAAAAATTTTATAAACATTTCACAGAAGCAACATACAGACACAACATATGAAGAATCACTTTACAAATATTTCACAGAAACATGTCTTATAAGATTTTATGAATTATTATAACCACTCATTTGATTTATGTACTGTTGGTGTCAAAAAGTTAAAATAAAGTATCCTCCATGATGTACTATAGAAATGCATAAAAAACAAAATCAGGAAAATACAATAAAAGGTACGGGCTCAAAAATATACAGACCTAATTCAAGATGTTTACATACAAAATACATGGCAAAATTTAAAAAAAAGATATAAACTGCGCCCATCATATCTGGATGTACAAAGTTTGGTACTTGGAGATAATCAGGATAGCTATCAGAACAGAGTTTTTACCTACTTATGACTCGTTTTCCAAATAACATTTGAAAAAATAGGATTTCAATATATCGTTTCGAGATTTGTTAGAGGCATATACCTGTCTTAATTCTTCAGGCAATTTGTTATAGTTAGTCCTGCGAATATTTATCTACTAACCGGATGATTAAATTATTTGATAAGGAATGACATATTATATCATGTTAGTAGTTTGTAGCTTTGTTTCATAATAAGAAACCAATTAGAAAAATACCGCACACGAATTTAAACTGCCCGCACCTAGAAGTACTGTGTAAGGCGATCTCGCTGTAAGGATACTGTGAGGCAGATAAAATTAAATAAGGGGAAGTCTGGAAGTATCTGGATAATTAAGTGAAGTCGCTAAACAAGCTAAAGCGATGAATTACCAACAAGTTTTTGATTTTCAAAGATAGTTTCTTACCAAATTGAGAATGTCTTTGACTAGTAAATTAAGCTAAAATTGTACCTAACTCGGGTGTTGTGAAGCTGAAGTAGTAAAGAAGGAAAGTACCACTACATAACTAAAGACAGCTTTCCAAATAGCTGTCCGAATTTGAATGGTGGTTTCTCCACAGAGTGATTGTTGACAGTATATTACTGACTCTTGTAAAATAATATTGTGTTGAAATGATATCTTAGTATTTTGATTTGAACCTAATCATTTTTTGTTCGCAGGAGGCCGGAGGTGGGCCCTGCGTGGGACCACCAGTGACGGGCGCCTCGGCCCCCATGGGCCCCCCACCCGCCAAGCCGCAGCACGCCCGGGAGTACCACTTCATCGACATGGAGATGCGCTACGGCCTGCTGCAGGTAGGAAACCAAGTTCATAATGACTAAAGGCCGTTATAAACGACATCTTTTTTCAGCCCGATTCTAATTAGACACAAAAGTCTACATTTTTCGCTCTACGTAATCGCTATTTTCATCTCTATTTTCAAATCTACGATTTCAGTTGGCATCACAGCAAATAGCATGGTTCATGTGTTGTTTGTAGTGATGACAATTGAAATCGTAGATATTAAAATAGAGATGAAAATAGCGATCGCGTAGAGCGAAAATGTTGACTTTTGTGTCTAATTGGAAACGGGCTGAAAAAAGATGTAGTGTATAACGGCCATGAGTTCTTATTTTATTTTAAGTCTTTTTTTTCCAATAACGATCCGCAGTCATGCTATGAATTCCCGGGTCAAGGATAACTTGACAATATTTGTTACTGAAATCAAACAAACTTTTTAAAGTGAAACTTCTTTACACCGTTAGCGATATTCGAATGAAATGGAAATTGGTCCTAATATAATGGGGTAAATTCGCGCTTCAAGCGAAAGTCAAGCGAACGGAGGTTCGAATCTTACGAAATCCAAAAAAAAACATTTTTATTTTTGTGAAATTAATATTCAATCTTCAAACCACTTTTAAATAAACAGGCAAAAGAAAAGAAAGCGACATCTAGCAACTTTCTAGTTTCACTTCTACCACGTGATTCACCTTCTACACACTCTGATTTTTTTTAAAAGAAAGGCAAATATTCCCGGGTTACGGTTACGAATAACCTGACAATATTTAAAAAAAACTCTTCTTACAATCAACGTAAAAGAAAAATATTGCTTGTGCAACGATGAAGCCACTCTGCTACAAACCACTGAATTATTTTGTTTTCTTTTATGGTTTCCTGGGGAATGAACAATAAGGAGACTGTAAACAAAATAACAATTTGAGTAAAGTGATTTGTAGTATACGTTAAAATATTTACAAAAATTAAAGTAGTAGGAATAAACACACTCTTAAAATGTGAAATATTTTTTTTGTACACCTCCATTAATTATACATATTTTCATTGGTCCCTTAAAATATGGTTCAAGCTGAGTTAATAAAATTGAAAGACTACTCAATTAGCCCGTGCCTATTTAACTTTGCCTCGACGTCAAACATCCCAATCACCTTGAAGTTCAAAACGTTAATCCAATGTTATATTATGTAGCTAGGTAATATTTAAAAAATATTATGTTTTTCTTTACTTTTACAAATAATTTCAACACATTTTCAAAATTTTGCTTCGGAAATTAAATCGGTCTCTGGGGCTTTAAAGTATGTTGTTTAATGTCTTTAAAAATGCGTTGAAGCGTAGACCCGACTCCAAGATTTAAAAAAAAAACTAAAGACCGAACAAAAAGGTTTGTTGGGTTCCCTCATTTACGGCTCGTTTCTCAATCAAATCGAATAAATTCATCCTGTTTTCATAAAGTGAAATCGTGTTTTCCACACCTAGAATTTAATGCAGTCCACTTCTGTAACAGTTGCTAGCAGTAAATATGTCAGCATATACATTTTATCTCTTTATCGCTGTCGCTTGTATATAGGTGTAGAAATAGTAAATTAAAATGTTTTTATACATTCATTTTCAACGTATTTGAAGCCCTCGTACCAATATAATATGCAATTTTTCGTTAAATTGGTGTTAATATCAAACGACAAACTCCAGTTAATTTTTATAACACACAATAAAAACATGTGATATCAATAACTGAAAACGTTAAGAATTTCCATAAACAAAATCATATGTTAAAGAGCATACTATACATAACGTAACATATGTCTTGTATGAAAGGTAAAAGTTTGTATGGATGTATGTTTGTTACTCTTTCACACAAAAACTACTGAATGGACTTTAAAAATTCTTTCCCTAATAGAAAGCTACATTATTAGCGAGATCTATAGGCTATATATATTGGTAAGCTCTGGCGTTATGAATAATCTCTGGCGTTATGAATAATCTCTGGCGTTATGCAATTATTTATCATACGTTTTCTGTCAATTACAAAATCGATTTATTGCAAACGTCAATCAATTGTCACCTTGGAAACGATGTTTTTTTTTAATTAGTCACTTCACCCTAAAAAAAGTGCTTTATTGGCGTCGTACTTAATAACTATCTTTAAAAATGAATCACCGAAATGTATGTATGCGCATAAACCCAAACGACTGCACCAAATTGGATAATTCTTTTTTTTTGTTCGTTATTTTGTATGAAACTACCATTGAGTTCTGGCATTATGAAATTTATATAAAAAAATTATAATAGGTGGCACGCGAGCAGTTTGAAAACTGAATGTATCGGGAATGAATGTGTGGAATGCGAGAGGTGAGAGGGGGCAGTGGGGAGGGGGTGTTCGGAGGATGTTGGCAGAGGGGGATAGGGGAAGGGGAGGAGGGTGGGGGACTGGGTTAGGAGTGGAGAGAGGGAAGGTGGGGGAGGCTGAGTGAGGTGCGAGAGGGGAGAGGGAAGGAAGGGGAAGGGGGAGGGGTGGAGGAATATGGGGGGGTGGAGTGGGGTGGGTATGGGGTGGGGGAGGGGTGGGTGGAGAAGAAGGGGGAGAGAGAGGGGGGTTGATGGATGAGTGGAGTGGGGCGAGGGAAGGTGGAGGGGTAGGAGTGGGGGGAGGGGTGGGTGGAGGGGGAGCGGGGGAGGGGGGTTGATGGGGGGAGTGGAGTGGGGAGAGGGAAGGTGGAGGAGGCTGAGTGGGAATCCCCTAATACCATTCGAGCGAAGCCGTGGGAAAAAGCTAGAATTTCATAAATTTAATCATTTTTGTCATAATCAAAACTAAATTTAACTATAACCAAAAAAAAAATTACAAGTTAAAACCATTAACAGTTTTCATCTACAGAATTTAAATCAGCTAAGGTAATGTATATGGTAATGTAATACGTCGATCCAGAGTGAAAGACACTCTCAGTATCACCCTTGAAATAAACCACCTTTCGGGAACCCAAACTTGCAAGCTTTATTTATTAAGCAAATGAGAGTAACTAGGTTTTACATCTTCTTCTCAACCTTTTACGTCTTCTTCTTCTCCTTCTTGCAAGTCTTATAACATTTCCAAATATGGATTCTTTAGTTCCATCCACACTCGGGGCAGGTTAGCGAACTCTTACCTACGTAAAATATTCTTATGTAACCAAATAATACCTAATATTATTTCTGTAGTCGGTGGCGTCGCTGATATAATACGTGAATACAATAAAAAAACGAGTGTGCTTTAGACCACACGACTGAAGTATTCATTAACTTATATCTCCCACTCAACTTCCGTTCGCCTCGCCCGACCGTTCGCCTCACCCGTTCACACTTTTCATAAGGCTCTCGTCACGCATTCACGTGCGTAAAGGCCCGATCGTTCGCCTTGCCGATCAAACTTTTAGTAACGCTCTCGTCACGCATTCACCAGCTCACTCCCCAAGTCAAGAGTGCGTAAAGAAGTTTTACTTAAAAAACTATTAATTTAGAAAATAGTTTTTTGTTATGTTTTTCCTTATTTGACCGACAGCAAAAATAAAAAAAGACTAAAACAAAATAGAAGTGATAAAATTTCACTAAAATAATTGGTCCGTGAAAAAAATTCTATTTTAAATCCTCTACTCAAATGATCGACGTGACGTTCGTCATGGTGTTCGACCTTAATAAATTATTCAAACTGTCAAATTTGGTCTAGACTAGAATAAATAAAAATTTGTACATACTCGTATATTGTCAGTAAGCAAAATAATGACATTGAAAACTAATGCTTAAAAACTATGTACGATGTCAACGTAGTCTTGGCGGTCTATGTAGAATTTCCTAGTAAAATTTTAAGGCTTCGAAACTAGCAGCACAGGCGCAAGAGAAGTTTTTTGTGACTTTTTGCCGAGTTGTGTGTTGTGTCTCGAGACAACAGCTACAGGGTGGAGATTGTCCTGATGTCATCCAACTTTCGAGCAATGGTCAAGGCCAATGATAGTGGGGGGTATTTTTTGTGCATTTTTGTTAGTTGATTACTAGTAGCACAGCAAGTCGTACTGTATCGTAGAGTTTAACAATAACAAGGGTTCTTTACGCCACCGGCCGCAGAGAGTTCAGTTCCAGTAGTACTACAAGGTGAAGATTATTATTAATATTTTGTTAGTGTTCACTTGGTCGGGGAGCGGGATAATGTATAAATTGTCTGTTCCGGGTTAATCTTTCCGCTCTACTCTTTTAGAAACAGATTGTTGAATATTTTTTTGTAAGCTGACCTTTGATATAATTAGCCCGGTATAATTACATGCAAATATCAATGTGGGATTCCTATTTGCTTAAAAAAATACAAACTGGTTTTTATTAACCATTCAAATGTAATTATACATGTAGTTTTTAAATTATGAAGTTATAAATCTTTTTAATTGAATCTGGAGATCATTAATTCCTTCGGCAAAAGGTTATAACAATGCCAATGATTAGAAATTTTATGATTTGTGTTGTCAAAAAAACTGAATACGTGCTACGAGATTCATTTCACTCGTAAAACCCAACCGTCATTCTGTTTCTCACCTGATTCACCATCCACCTTTCCTTCCTGCTGTTATATCTATTGACCACGCAATTTAAGGTTTCTTTAAAGTATCGTTTTATTATTTGCACAGTTTCTTCTATTTGCCTATTCTAATCCCTACACTATTCCTCCATTCCGTACCTAACGTATTCGCTACATAATGTATTCGCTAATCTATCGGAAACCTGTTTATGAAAAACTTTTGGTGAAGATGGAATTTAAAAAAGCACATGCCTATTTATGTATTAACATAAAATAATTGTATAACCAGTTAGCAAATCTCTTAAAAAAACTAGTTTTTACGTAATCAAACATACGAATAAAAAAAAATTCGAGTGTAATTTACCCGCGGTGGATGCGAAACTTTACCAAAACAATGTCAACCATTATCCGAAATGTGACGTCATAATCAAAGCGACCAATGAGTGCAGACCTAGCGTGATTTCCGTTTCATATCTCAACCAATAGGAGCCTTTAAAAGTGTCATCATAGTCAAAGCGGCCAATGAGCGCAATTGATGGGTCGCAGGTGCAGTAATTGTCATTTCCGTTTCATCCGAAATCCTTTCTACGTATTTTATTCTGAAGAGCCTGACGGTTCGAGTTTTTTTTAATCGTTCATCCATTCTAAATCAAACTTATTTAGACGTCATATAACATTATCATTTTCTTTTTTTTTTGTAAAATATTTATAATTTTTTTCCTGTCGTATTGTATTATTTATCTTTACAATAAATAAAAAAATATAAAGAAATCTTTTTAAAATCTTAAATTAATTTTTATGTTCATATTCGAAATATGTTAAGATAAATGAAACAATGTTACTTTGTTTGAACCACTTGTATATTTGTTTAAAGCTGACCGGTTTCGGAACGACCGTTTCTTCCTTAGGGATGATAATGGAAAACCACAAAATTATAGCTACATTCAAAAGTATAAATATGTTAAGATCTAACAGATATTATTCATAATGTTATTACCAAGTGTCCTAACCACCAGGCTATTAACCTCCTCAAACTCGAGACTAAATAACTCATTCCGATAAGCTGAATGCTTCCAAAATGTTCCTTTCATCCTTCACCCATTCTATCCCAACCTAATTAAGGAAAACCATTGCGCTTCTTGATTTTTTAAGTAAAACTTCTTTACGCACGCTTGACTTAGGAAGTAAGCTGGTGAATGCGTGACGAGAGCGTTACGAAAAGTGTGATCGGGCGAGGTGAACGGTCGGGCCTTTACGCACGCTTAACTTGGGGAGTAAGCTGGTGAAAGCGTGACGAGAGCATTATGAAAAGTGTGATCGGGCGAGGCGAACAGTCGGGCGAGGCGATCAGTCGGGCGAGGTAAACGGAAGTTGAAAGGGAGTCATAAGTTAGTGAGGTTTTACTTAGTTTTTTTAGCACATTCGTTTTTTTTTACATTAGCTCCACACATTAGGCCCCGAGGTAAACAATTTCCATAGAGGACTACTTTATCTTTGAGGATGCTGTGTGGCGGATCTTTTCAGGAAAAAAAGTAGGAAAGGAAGTCCTCTTAAGAAAAATATTATAAGGGGTGGGTAGGAATCTGGGGGTTAATGTGTCCAGGAGTGATGGACGAATGAATTCATCCCTCCCACTGCGGTTCAATGCGAGGTCAATCGCATGGGTCGAGAGAGTCTGGCTGGAGAGGTAACAAGGTCTCCCGATCCGGCCCGCCAAGCAGCAAGTGGGAAACGCATGTGCCACCAAGACCTGTACACACCTCACTCCATGAACCCGAGCACTCCTGCAAAGTCACCAGGATGCAGGATGTTAAGGGACGTACTTGACTTACTTTAACCAGTGATTCCTGACATTATTTGGAGAAAAAAACGTAAATTAAATTTTGGTCTCCGGTGACATTTTTGGTGTTTTTTTTTTTCAACAAAAATATAAAAAATGGTGGGTGTTGGACAGTGTAAGGCAGGGTTAGGGGTTGGTCGGTTATTTGATTGAAAGACCACTGACGACACGCAGAAGAATTATGTTTTGGTTTGATTTTGAAGAAAAAAAATTTGAACCAAAAAAAAAAGTCATTCAAAAGGTCACTGGACATCAAAAATTCATTTAAATTTTTTACGCCAAATAATTTCAGGAATCACAGGTTAAGTAAGACAAGTGAGTCCTTTAATACCCTGTATAGCGAACCACTTGGGGTGAACTATGGCAGGTGTGTTGGTACCCAATAAATGGTTCCCGGGGCAGTAGTATCCATACCTCTCAAGTTGAAAAAAAATTATTGTTCCCAAACAAAAACCTTACTAATAATAAATACCTTTCTCGTTTTAAAAACAATAATATTTTGAAAATAAAACCATCGCAAAAGCAATATGACAAGCCAATAAAATTATAAAGTGTCCAAGTTAAACAAGGCTATAAAAATATTGTATTTTCGGTGTCGACGCCAATAACCGTCAAACAATCAATAACGGAAGCCAAGAATAGTATGTTTCCATTAAAATTTCCAATCATTATCTCTGATCTTCCAATCTCGAGGGGAAATATCCCCAAGCCTGAGTGGAAGTGGAAGATTCGCGGGAGACTGGGGATGAAATTGAGCGCAGCGATGGTAAAATATACGTTTATAATTTTGATAGGAATATCAGACGGCGCTGAAAACCTTATAACCTTTTTGCTATAAAACACACCAACAAATTTTAAGCAAATATGTTGCCTCACGAAACCGTTTTCCATTTTAATATACATATAATGGTAAACTTTTTACAGATGTTGGTGACTTGAAGTGAAATTATCAATTAACTCGTTATTTTTCTATAATGTCATGATGTAACTGACTTCCTAATTAATTTTTAAGTATAATAATAATACCCTACGCCTCGACATGTTGACTCCGAGTATTGATTCGGATTCGATGTTGTAAATTTTACCAATACAAATAATGAAAAATAGTACTGGAAATCCACCTGCAAACGCTAAAATATATGCCTAAATTATTTAATGTTAATTGGAATTTCAATAATATATTTTTGGCGCTAGTTTTTCTAGAAATTTTTGAATTGAAATTTTGAATTGAAACTCGATGAAACGGAAGCGAGCGACATTAAAAATAAACAAACACATACATCGATTGGATTTAGCCTGCGAGAGAATGAGAGAGAAATAAAATATTTATTTCCCGGGTTCTCGGTTCCAATACGACACGATAAACCATGACCCCACGTAAGCCTCATTTGGTCTAGTGTTATTGTTATTTACGCACCAGATTTAAATGTCCGGGTTAAATTTTCCCCACAGGAAAAACTAAACCCTTTCACACACTTCCCAAATGATCATCTAGTGAATCCACGCTGTGCAATTGCACTATATAAGTATTATAAATACAAAACAATACAAGAACAACATGTCAACCTATCAGAGACCAAATGGGAAAATAATTCACCGACTCCAGATATTTTCATATCAGAGGGTTCGGCTCTGTGGAATTCCTAATTGAACCTATAAACCCTACTGATCCCTCAATATAAATATTTTAAAAATCTTTTGTAATCCTACACGTATTTAAAATGACTGATTTTTGCATTTTTATATATAAATTCTTTGACAAATCTAATATGCCTTAATTTTGAATGAGAGACCTAGGTATAATGCCAGTAGCCGAAATAATATATGGTAATATTTTTATAGTCTGAGAATGCCAAATTCTTTTAATCTCATTTCCTACATCTGTGTATTTTCTTAGAAAATAATAAGTTGATAAATTTATTTAAAGTAGGTACTCCCCTAATAGTTTGAATCGAATCAAGAATTTTAGATATTTTAAATAGGTACCTCTGTTAGGTACCAAATTAAATATACAAGAAAAATGGAAATTTGAATAAAAATTGGAAAGGTGGCACGCGGGCTGTTTAAAAACTGAATGTACTGGGATTGAATATATGGAACGCGGGAGGAGGGTTGGCGGGACGAGGGAGCGGGAAAGGGAAGAGGAAGGGGAACGCGAGAAGGGAAGGGGACGTGTGAGGGGAAGGGGGGGAGTGGAGTGGGGAAAGGGAAGGTGGAGGTGACGGAGTGGGAACGTGAGAGAGGAAGAGGACGCAGGAGAAGAAGGGGAGGTCGAGAAGGGGAACGGGACGAATAGGAAAGGACACTCAGGGAGAAACAATTTCTTTATTAAATGGCATAGCAACGCATTCCGGGACCAGCTATTTTATTATAATTAAATAAGTTCAATAACATGACTTTGCTCAACAATAATTCGGAATACCTTAAGTAGGTGTTGAAAATACGCTACACATCACACATGTATGAACTGGTCGATTACTCCACTTGCAAACACTGTTACTTCATCGTCCAAAATACTATTTCCTATAACTTTTAATGAGCAATTTGTTATTTGCATTCCAAATATAACCCATGTTGGATTTCCATCCAAAACGTGTAAGATTCAGGACATGAAAGTCTCTGTGGGATTTACAGTAGAGTTAGCAATTAAAAACAAGTTCCATTAATTGCGAAAGTTTCTTCCACCCTCAATCCTCACCCGTCAACACTTCTGTAAAACTTCATTGGTGATACATATAAACTTGCCTTTTTAATAAATATGAGCGCCACCACACCGTATAAAATATCTACGTCCAGGTAATATCGGCAATAATCTTTAAATTTGTTTTTATTGGTATCGTCAGGAGACTGAATTCCACTAAACGTGAGAGTTTAGTATGTTCGAGTTTAGAGGAACTTTCACATATTTACGTGCCTCGGGTCTCGGTTTAGTGTAGGACGTCAATTATGATTAATACTATAACTACAGAAGCAGACAGACTAGATACCATCCAAAGATTTCATTAATAAGAGCTGAATTTTTTGGGAAAACTGACCTAAACTTCTGACAAATGAAATCTTCTAGAAAAGGTCACGCTACGACACTGGTAGTAGCCACAATGCAGATATAGTACGTCGGGGAACATGATATATAATGGAAAAAATGGTGTTCTTTCTGAAAGTACTTTGAGTAGGGTAACTACTGATTTTATTCTTTGACTTTTTTTTTCTGGGAAAGTTTCCTTAGAAATATTTTCGTGAATAATATAAAACGGATGAAACGAAAGAGCGCACTTCATCAGCGGGGAGCCTTCGATATAGGATTTGAACATTTGTACAGAGTCACTCCAACAATGAAATCTATAATGAGCATCTATAATTATGGTTGTACGGATAAGTGACAGACCTAGGTACTATTTAATAAAGTGCTAAATAAAACAGTTTTTAACATGTCTTTCATGTTTTCTGAATCTGTTACTTATATAATATACTAATCAAAAAAGTTAATATAATTGTCATAAGACAGCGTTATTACATGGATTACCAACTACTAAAAACTCAATCATTCTGAAATATCAGTTTTGGAATCCCCCAACGCACAGTGCTTGGACCAGTATTATTTACCGAATATCTAAACAACATTTTATTTCAATCATTACAAGACATATTTACCGCGTAGGCTGACGATACATTAATAATAAGTAGTTTAAGTCCCCGGCGTTGCTCGGGTTTAACACAGAGTTTTTTTAAAATCAAATGTAGATAGCGACCTTCCTCTTATTGTAATGATTAAGTCTACAAAATTGTATCTATCTCGAAATAAAACTCTCAATCAAATCAATCAAACGCCGCACGCCCAGTGTGCCGCCCGGCCA
Organism: Limnephilus marmoratus; assembly: GCA_917880885.1. Classification (NCBI taxonomy): domain Eukaryota; kingdom Metazoa; phylum Arthropoda; class Insecta; order Trichoptera; family Limnephilidae; genus Limnephilus; species Limnephilus marmoratus. The sequence goes on along the minus strand of OU862920.1, from coordinate 35,315,257 downwards.
TCTGCCACCCACAAATCATTTTCAATCAACTACCGGAAGAAATAAGGTATTAAACTCCGTCAAGATAAATATTTTAAAAAACCCTGATTCGACTCGAATTAATCTTACAAAATCCTTTATTTTAATTGGAGTAAATGACATTACTTTTATTCTAAATCGGTACATAATTGTAGATACATATTATTATGAATCCACTTTAAATTAAGTTATCTTTGTTACGATAACTACCTAGATTAGTTATTAATGTCGTGTTCACATAATTTTCACATTTTTCCTTAATTAAAACGAAAGAAAATATATGTTAATTGGAAATAAACCGCATAAACCAGGGCCAAATTTGAGAATTAATGATGAAATGGTAATTTTATATACCTAGGTGTAATATTGTATTCAAAACAAACTTTTGCAATACAATTTGAATATGTGCTAAAGAAGATATCAAAAAAGTAAATGTTCTTACAAGATTCAGAAATAAACTTCATAGATTTTCTTCTATGTAGTTTATTTCTGTAATAATATTTACATATATTTCTTCAGCGCATTTGACCGGAAAGCGAAAGGTCCTGCGTTCGAGTCCCAGAGGTGCAAATACCTTTTTCTGATTTTTCTGTTTCCAGGTTTTCGATTGAGTTTCGCTAACATTGTCTTCATTTAATTAAATATTACAATTATTTATTGATTTTACCTACAAGTAAGTACTACTAAGCACTAATTGTGTGTATTATTTGCAAGTTGTTGCAACTGCAATTTTTTATGGCCAAATTGGCGGCCTTTCGTTTTGAGAGCGGAAGCGGCAGAAAGAAGGAAGATGGCGGAAGACGTAAATTTACGGAGATAGTTGGTGGGAGTTTTTGGGGAGTTAAATACTCGTGGTAAGTCGCGTGAACTATATAAAAATGAAGTGGCAGCGTAATAAGGTCGTTTCGGGCATAGAACCCTGTGTTGGATGTTGTGTGTTGTGATTGTCCATTCTATATTTAAATTCATGTAGCACTGAACATTTCCTTTTCATTCATTTTAATCTCGATGTGTAGAGCCCTTTATATTAAACTTTCGCGTCTATGCCACCTTTTACTCACAGATCGCCATAAATGTTTTGTCTATTACTCTCTGTTGTCTTTGGCACATAAACTTTCACTTTTGTGTCTATAAATGGCGTGTTTTGACGCTGCTGTCATTATTCTTCTCTTGAAAACATTAAACAATCTTACAAACAGTCTCTCTCTATCCTCGTCTAAACTCTGCTTGTTTAGCAAACCGTCGTTCACTTCTGTAAATTAATTAGTCTAAATTATTGTCACAGTCAAGTATTCAGACAAAATCACTCTGTAAAATTTATTCTTCAGAATAAACAGTTGCAAACATCCAGTATCACAACACAAGTGTTTTTTACTACGGTTGTACGGTTCCTCGGTGTGGAACAGAAGGAAGCAAACAAAGGCAGCTCAGCCTTACAAACTGACTGCAGCTATCTGGATAGAACCACACCTGGACCTGCGCACCCTGTAAATTATTGTAGTTCCACCATGTTGGATTTGACTTTGATACTGGTGTAGTATTGGCACGTGGGAATTATTGAGCCGTTTTCCCCTGCATTAGCCTTGTTGGAGGGCATTTCGACTGATCGTTGAAACAATTAAGGTTTTCCTGTGCGACCGGTGCACGCGCATGTTTTATGAAGGGCTATCTCTTCATACTCACATAGGAACACTTGGTATGTGCGCTGCTACCTTTTGGAGGTTCCTGCTTTTCCTGACATTTTCTCCATCTGTCAGGAATTTACCATTAAAGATGACTTGTATTTATACTCTAATTAAAAAGTTGCAATTCTTTTCTTTGATAGAATTTGGTACCTTTTAACAGAGAAGCATATCCCACAAACCAGATTTTAGTTTCTATTTTTGCGCTTTGCGATTACTATGGATTTAGCGCCCATCACAGATTTACACCCTTATATATATATATATTATATCCACAATATTTTCGCTCAAAACCATCTAATCCTTTTTCACACATTTTCCACATTCTCTATCTAATTTTCCTAATGTATTAACGATTTAAAATATTTATAAACTAATTTTAATGGTATAATCTGAATACTCTTATTATTAATTCCAATCTATAAAATTCATCCGCCGTAACAGAGAGACATCCCAGCATGGCGGGTGATATAATACAAAACATGTAAAATGTGTAAATTTTTTTGGCGTGAAATAAAAAAAAAGAAAACGCAATAAATAATTAAAGAAATAAAATTTAAATAAATCGAACCTCTTTTAACATGTGTACAATGTACACGATATGTTATTTTAATGTACTATTATCAAATTACTGCTTTATTGTAAAGTGTGTACACTCCTCTTCCATCCACAAGTAAATACTTATAATGGAAAAGCACCTTGTTTAAAACGTAAAATCATAGACATCCAAATGGATAGACAAGCAGTTACAGATGAGGGGTAAAACCAAACTATGGAGAGCGAAGAGGGGAAAGATGACTGTCATTCGTTGAACAATCAATCTGACAGTATATAGGCATCTCGCATTACAATATCACCACTTAGTTCTTAAAAGCAAAATCTGCTTTGAATGAATAGACCTTTTTACATGGGAGCGCGAATTGCTTGCCACGTTCAAAACTTATTTGCTAAGGCCAAATGCTCGCCCCAAAAAGACTCGCGCCAATACACATATCAATATTTTCTTGCCGTGTTTAGTTAAAACACTTTTACAAATGTTTCATAATTTACTTACCCCTGTAACCAGCGACGAGCACATTGGAGTACCGCCCACATTCGCTATGTGCATATTGATACGTAGATATATTGTATAGCACAAGCTGCCGTTATTTCGTTAAATGAATGGATGTCAGCTTCTCGCTGTTCACGGCAAGAATGATGACGTCACACATTTTAGATTCAAGCGAGGCTATATCCCCTCCCCATGGAGCGAGCCGGTTCCAAGGAGGAGCTACAGCCGGCGCCATGTGGAGGGGGAAATAATACGTTTTTATCACTTAGGGCAGGTCCAGATATATTTTTTTTATTTTTTTTTTTTTTTATTTGAATTTTATTTTAGTAATTTGTACATTTAAGTTTACAAATTTCTAATTGATTATAATATTTCATATTGCAGTTTTTTTTTTTTTTTTTTTTAATTATAATATTTTAAATTCACAAAATTTTTGAAATCACAAAATTTTTTGTTTTTGTTTTATGTAGCTCCTACAATCCATCTTAAACTTTTACAGCAGACTGTTTTGCGTATTCGTTTTGTCCTTTTTGTTTAATCTTATTTCCTTGCAAGTCCTTGTGTAATGTCTGTGAATGTCCTTATTGTATACGATTTTATTTGTGAAGTATTTTGGTAACATGTTGTTTAATATTTTGTGAATAAATATCAACGTGTTCAAGGTCAGTATTTGTTTCACTGTTAACCAATTAAGTTCCTTTAGCATTTTAATTATTTTTGAAAATCTATTTCTTCGGAGTATTATTCGCATTGCTCTGTTTTGGAGAATTTGAAATTTATTCTGTTCTCTTTCATTACAAAGGAAAAGGATACTTGAACAGTAGTTGAAGTGTGGAGCAATAATTGAATTGTAAATGGTGATGGCGGTTTTTCTGGAAATTTTCGGCCGAATTCTTCCCAAAAAAGATATCTTTTTGCCAATTTTCTTGTGGGTATATTCGGCATGTCTATTGAAGTTTAGTTTGGAATCTAATATGACTCCTAAGTATTTCATTTCAGAAACATTTTCAATAATTTCACCATCAATTTTAATTTTGCTTTCACTGGATGTCTTCTTATATCCAATCACCATACATTTTGTTTTTTTTGTATTTAATTTAAGCTTATTTATTTTTAGCCATCTTGATACATCATCTAGTTCATTATTTAAAATATTTATTAGTTCTTCATAGTTATCTCCAATTAAGTATATAAGTGTATCATCGGCAAAAAGTCGTACTTTGCATTTTGAAAATATTTTCACCATGTCATTAATATAGAGTATGAACAATAGGGGTCCAAGGACTGATCCCTGCGGTACTCCTAATTTATTTTCCATTGGTTTTGAGAATTGATTATTTATTTTTGTTACCTGTTTTCTGTCTTTCAAATACTCTTCTATTAATTTAATGGCTATAGATGAGAAACCAATTTCTTTAAGTTTTCTTATTAAGATTTCTCGATCTATAGTTTCGAATGCCCTTTGAAAGTCTAAAAATATTGCTAAGATAAATTTATTACTATTCATTCCTTCCTTCCATTCTTCGACAATTACGTTTAATGCTGTTTCACACGAGTTATTAGATCTGAATCCTGATTGCTCTTGGCATAGAATATTGTGTTTATCTAGGTATTGTAAAATTTGTTCTTTTATTATCACTTCAAGAATCTGCTCATATTTTGGTAAGGTGTTGATTGGTCGAAATTCTTCACATTTTCTGGTATTTTTAACCTTCGGAACCGGTATAATGGTAGATTGTTTCCATGACTGTGGAAATTTTCCTTCTTCAATCGTCTCATTAATAATATTTAATAGTGTAGATCCAATTACTGGAAAAGCATCCCTTATTATACTAATAGTTAATCCATCTGAACTATTCTTTGATTTAATTTCATTTAAGACTTTAAATAAATATTCTGCATTTATTCTTCTGAAGACCAATAATTCTTTGTTTGAGTCGTTATTTTCATTTATGGGGTTAGCAACAATGTTGGGTATTAATTTGTTGATTTGAGTGATACTTTCAATAAAATATTTATTAAAGCTATTAGCCATGTTTTCTTCGTTTATCTCTTTTGGGAAGTTTACAATTTTTATGTCGTCTTTGTTTTCGCCATGTACTAATTCTTTTATGCTTTTCCAAATTTTTTTGGGATCCCCTTCTTCTGAGTTGATTTTATTTTTTATGTACTCATTATGCGTTCTTTTTATGTCTTTGGAGTATTCGTTTCTCGCTTTTTTGTAGTTATCCCAATCCATAGTATTATTAGTAAGGCGTGCTCTTTTGTAAAATGTATCTCTATCGTGCTGCATTTTGCGTAGTTCTTTTGTGTACCACTTATTATTATTTATTTTATGTATCTTCTGTTCTGGGACTACTTCATCAATAGATTTTTTTAAGTTTAATATCATCTGGTCCGCTTTTTTGTTATATTCCATTTGATTTATTTCATTCCAATTAATAGCCTCCAAGGTCTGAATGAATATCTCTTTATCATATTTTTTGTAATTTTTAAAAGTTATTACTTTTGTTTCTTTGCTGGAGTTGTATTTTTCTCTGTCATTTAATAGAATCTGAATGATGTTATGGTCGGTAATTTTAGGATTATCTAGTATATTAATATTTAAGTTGAATTTATTTGAGATTACAAGATCAATCACTGTTTTCGAGGTTTTGGTAATTCGTGTAAAATCTTTAACCAGTTGTTTCATCCCTGCAGCTTAAATAATATATTTCAATTTTTTTGTGTATATGTCTGCCTTTGCTTTGACATTTATATTAAAATCTCCAGCTATAATGTTTACATTTTCGTCTTGTAAATTTTCCATACACCATTTTTGAAAATATGTTAAAAAGTCGCACTTACTTGTATTTGGCGATCTATAAATAACAGTATATGTACCTTTCTTGTTTCCTGTTTTAATGGTGATGGCTAAGATCCAACAAAGTTTTTCAAATTGCTGATTTGATATTACTTCATACGGGTATTTCTTACTTAAGAGAATCATCACTCCTCCTGTGTGTCGACTATGTGAGTTACAACGGATGGTATTATAATTTTCAAATTTTATTTCATTATCTTGAATATCTTCTGTCACATGTGTTTCGCTCATCATTAGCATAAATGGTTTCTTCTCTTCTAAAAGTATTTGGACCTCTTCGTAATGTGCAATGATGCTTTGAACATTTAGGTATATTATTTCATTTTTCTCGTAAACTTTTTTTATAAAAAAGAGATCCTGCTCATTTTCGCTTCCAATTTTCGTTTATAAATCGGGCATTCTCTGCTCATGGCTGAGTGACTACTATTTATTTTTAAACCTAATCTGTTATTTGTCATAATACAATTTACACACTGAATATTTTCATCGATGCACTCTTTTAAATCGTGATGTTTGGCGCATTTTGGGCAAGATTTTAGGTTTCTGCAATCTACAGCCTTATGATTAAAACCATTACATTTAAAACATCTCATGATATTTAAATTGTCAAAGACCCTGCATCGGTCCCATCCGATATTTATTTTTTGTTCCTTTAACATCTTGTTGTATGTCTTTCCATCAACATCAGCATATACGGTGTAGCTGGTTTGATTTCTTATATTTTTTGTTTCTTTTACAAATGTTACTTTTATTTTGGCGTTTTCTTCAAAAATAAATTCATTTTGTCGTTTTATTTTTATTTCTATCTCTTCAAAAGAATATTTTTCAGTTAAGCCAATAATTTTAACAGATGGTTTTTTTTCTTGTGGGATTTTCACATCATATTTGTCTCCTATCAGTCCAGTCACCTCATCCTGAATTTTTTTTATATCGGTGGAATTTTTGAATTCCATTATTACCCCTCCATCCTTAAAATTTCTCATTCCAGTTACTCCAAAGTTTACTGGATCAATATTTCCTTTAATTTCGTTTTTTGTTTCAATATTTTCTTGATTTTTCTTTTTTGGTTTTATGATTACAATCGGCTCATGTTTTTTTACCTTTTCCGCATAAGTTTCAGGTACTATTATTTTTCTTATGTCTTTTTTAATTTCTTCATTTTTTGTGTTCATATTATTGAAAAGCGATTTATTTTCCTGCATTATTTTTTTCATTTCATTAAAATTATGGGTAACTATTTTTGTGAGTGGTCGGAGAATTTTTAATTCGCCCTTCATTTCATTATTTTCTGCCACTAAATGAGCTATAATGTTAAATAAATTATCCATTCCTTCATTAATTTTTTCTTTTTGGCCCATGGAAATTTTTCCTTTACTTTCTGAGAGGGTTGTCTTCATGGAATTAATTATGATTCTCGAGTTAGTAAGTGCGTTACTCACTTGATTTGTCTCTATCAATATAGACTTTTCTTCGTCATCATTTATATTATTTTCCGAATCAGACGATAAATTATCGTCCTCTTGTTCAGTTGGGGATCTTGGGGTCATAAAAGATTTCGTGAACGGGTCCGAATTTTTTACTCTGGGTGTTTTATTTCCCTTTTCCATTTTTCAAATTCAAATAACTTTAATAAATAAATAATTTTATATATCCACTGCCATCTGTTAATGAATATCGGTAGGTAGTATTTCTTTAAATTGGTGTATTTACCGCCATCTATTGTCGACTAGAGTAAAGTATTAATTTATTTTTGATTAACTTTTTGTCTATGGCTTCAAATGACACTTGTCTTCAGACTTCGAATTCAAATTCAAATTCAAATTTAAATGGTTTCAAATTCAAATATTCAAATTCAAAAATTCAAATATTACTCACTTGTCATGCTAATTTCAGGATTTTGTTTTTAAACTCACTGTTATAGTATATCTGTTCTCACTGTGATTATTTTAAAATTGGAAAACGATCCACTTTTTTAATGTGATACACTTAGTTTTTGTGTGAAAAACACAATCTAGATATTGATTTTTGAAACTTTTTGTAGAACAAAATATTTGGTTACTTTGAGTTGCAAGCAGTGTTGCCCTTCATTAGACTTCATTACAGATATATTCATATGTCCGTGCGTAAAATCTATTTTAGGTATACCTACCTAATGGTTGCATAAGAAATCGAAAATCTTGTAATAGTGTACTTCATTTTCCGAGTTTGATCATTCAAAAAAGCAATTGGTAGATAGGTGCATACTTTTCAGCATTAGTGTAAAATGGTGATGTAACTTTTTCGATAAATTGCCCGACGTTCTTGAAAAATTTTGTCAACAAGTTTGTATACAACTCACCCGCCAGCCTCGCACTCGGGTGCCAGATGCGAACAGCTGCTTGCAGTGTTACTACCCTAACTCACCTCCTGTAACGTATTTTACGCTTTTCCATTATTCACTTAACAAACCGTGTGAAGTAATAACACAAGCATGTATCCAAAGAACTTGCGCTTCTACCGCGCTAGTTATTTTGAGATTGAAGCGTTCGGACCACTGAACGAGCTCAATTATTCTTCTTAATTTGTTAGGACCATGTTAAAATTAAAAAAAGGTCTAGTTTATTCCATTTTCTAACCTTTTGAAAACCACGATGGGGGCTCTTAGGAGCATTATTATGAGAAAATGTATATTCGTTCGTTCAGGATTTCTCCTGGATTGAAAGATACTCTCAGTATGGCCCCGATGAAAAAACCACTATTCAGAATTGAAAATTCAAAGTTGCTTGAAATGCTTTTAACCATGTTTAGTAAAGAGCCTTACTTTAGAGCCAACTACTCCCAACCTTTCCTTTCCCATTTCTTTCCCCTCACCACTAAAATAGGCCACTTACATCACTTTTTTTTTTAAATTTCCGGTTCAGGCAAATATTCTAAGACATTCCGTATTTTTTTTTAAATCGTATTTTTGAAACCCTGGGGGTTATTTGAAAATATCAACAACAAAAAAATCTGACTATTTTTTATAAACCGGAAAGAAGGGACATAATTTTATAGGTGCGAAAAAACGATTACATAGCCGAAAATCATTTAAAAAAAATAACGTTTTCCAGACGAATGGCCCAGGAGCATATCGAGGCATATCAAAAATATCACATCTCATAAATATTTTTTTCCTTGATCCATCTTATTGATCATAAATCATTATAATGTACTACTAAATTCAATGTATTACTAAATTATAATGTATTACTAAATTCAATGTAATATACTTGTACTGGTAAATTATAATAATAATAAGAATATTATAAAATTTAATTTTGTTAAAATCAGCACCTTAACCATTATACCTCTAAAACACGTACCGACATCTAAGATGTACGGGGTTCTCTTCATAACATCTGTCAAAAAGTCAAACCAAATGATAAGTTCGCAGAGAACAAACAATAAATCTAGTGAACGTTAAATGTCAAATTCATAAATTCGCCTGAAATCAAAGTGATGCCATATAAAAAAAAATAAATCGGTGTGGAATTTTACAAAATTAATGGGAAGATTTTCGGAGAAGGAACATTTTCATGTAGTGACGTCATGAGCCCAAATAACAGATTTATTTATTTAAAAATAAAAAAACGTTCATTTCTAGAAAATTTAACTAACATTTTCGTAATCTTAGTAAAAGATCTATCCACACGATTTTTTCCAAGTCGTTATGAAATCCATGCAAGTGGCCTATTAGCTCTTCTCAAAACTTACACCAATTGTGAATGCCGGTCCGTTTAATAGATTCTTGTATTTTAACGAATGGATTTCAATCTCTAGAGTACAGGCGTCGGCTGGGAATGCTGCTCTACATGTAGTTAAATGAAAAATGCTTCGAGGGAAAGAGTCATTGACTCCTTCTGCACCAGTGCAGATTCGGGAAATACGCCAAACGCGCACCCAACATTTGTACACAGTTGACATTATCACATGAGTATGGGGTTTTTTTTTTAAATATCATGTATATTTTATCGAGGCTTCTGACACACACAAGTTGTCATTTTTGCCTCATCTGTTTTGAAATTGTAATATTATCATTATGATCTCTAATGATCTTTAAAAGGTACTTAGAGTCCTTTTATATTCATTTCGTATAAAAAATAACTTTCAAATATTTTCCAGTTTACATGATCTAATAAATGAGTATGAGTCGTTTTTACGACCCGTTCTTGAATTCTGTAGCTCTGATATGGAACGATTTGTCGTCCTTTGTGTTTCCTCCCTCCTACAACATGGTTCATATACAGTGGCGGTGTAAGGGGGGGGCGGAGGGGGCGGTCCGCCCCGGGTACCAAGCACCGAGGGGTGACAACGACAACTCACTCGTACAGCCAAAGAATGCACAAAATCTTCCTCTATAAAGACATATAAATAAATAACTACCTACTCTTGTACCTAGGTTCCTGCACAGATACTACTAATACATATTTTGAAACGCTTCGCAACTATATTTTAATTTTTTTTTTTCGAATATAATTTCTAATTCATGTTGCATTTATTCCCTAGGATTACATAATCCCCGAGGAAAATAATTTTCCTCAGGGCCTATGTCTTCTTTGGGGATGCTGTGTGGAGGTTTTTTTTTTAGGAAAAGGAGGATAGGAGAGTTCTGGGAAGGAAAAGTGTTTAAGGGGTGTGTAGGAATTTGGGGTAGTGTGTCCTGGTCAACCGCCTCCAAGACCTAGTCAAACCTCACCCCATCAACCCGGGCACCCCTGCTAAATCACAAAAAGTAGCGAACCACTTGGGGTGAACTATGGCAAAGGTTTCGGTTATCCAATAAAGGTTCCCGGGGCGGCGGTACCCATTCCCGCCTCCCAAATTGTCTGATTTTATACCGCGCGTACCTAATATCGAGCGCGGTGTGAAATACTACTGAAAAATATAGGCGTGTCCTTTAAACGACTATCAAAGATAATATGGACGCTGTTAAATCACTGGAGAATAATTTTGTGATGGTTGTATCAACACTCGAAGAGATGTGTAATCCCAGCACAGCAAAGAAAGCGTCGAAGCAAGAGAAGCAGCATCAATACACATACCAGCTTTGTGTGACTTCAGTTTTCTATGCTACCTTTCCTTTTGGTGTGAAGTCCTAGAAGAAGCTAATCAGCCAAAAAAGTATATATAAAAATCTGGACTAACATTGGAAAAGTGTGTAAAAATTAAAGCTGTTAAAATTTTTTTTCAAATTCAACGTAACCAAATAATGGAAAAGGCTATTTGCTACGCAATAAAAAAATGTGAGATTTTGATTGAAGGAAAAAGAGAAAGGAGAAGATTTCTAAAACGTATGCCTGCTGAAATGGCCCGAGATGCTGGACTTACATTACCAGAGAAGCTGCAGAAAGCAATGTTAGAATGTCACGATAGATTTTATGAAGAATTAAACCATCGCCATCGTTACAGGGCAACGGATTTTATGCTGGTTGCATTTAGTGTTATTCAGCTTAAAACGTTGGTAACATCACTAGAAGAAGTGTAATGGTTCCAAATGGAAAGTAAAAATCTGCTAGATAGCTAATAATATGATTACACTGAGCGAGTTCACTAGCAGATAGTGAATACGCCGGCTAGTAGCTTGTAAACTCGCTCAATGTAATCGAGGCTTGAGATTTTTTTTTAACAATATATGTTTTGGTGGCTGAGTGTGAAAGCAAAGAAGCTTTTCAAAGTTAAAATTATTAAAATCGTACATTAGGTCCACAATGAGCCAAGCGCGACCAACCAATCTTTCGATTTTATCAACTGAAAGAGACAGGTAATAAATTAGGATAATGTGATCGAATATATAAGTAAAATTAAGTCTTGTAAGCATGTTAAGTATTTGGTGTTTTATTTAAAGTAGGGGGTGCTGAATACAAAACCGCCCCGGGTGCCAATCTAGCCTACGCCGCCACTGTTCATATACACGTAACAGGTTCACTTCTTCCTTTCCACAAGAAGACCCTCCAAATAGCATCACATCAAAGATGACATAGGCCCTGAGGGAAATTATTTTCCTCATGGTCTCCTGCATGGAGTTAATAAAAAAAATGTTTTTAAATGCCCTTGCCTCACTGGCTCCCTGTTGGGAGCTGTTGAGACTCTTGTGCGGTAATAACATTAAAATAAAATTTAATTTTTAAAAAATCAAAGGTTGCAATTCACACGCGGTAGAAGTGAAACCTTCAGAAAACTAAAATAGACATGAGTGGGGAGGCTAAATCCTACAGATGTAAGTTTCCACTTCAACAATTGTTTTGTGGTTCGACAACTCTAAACCTTTAATGAGTTTCTTTTCGTCCCATTTTCCGAAATAATAATTTTAAAATCAGTTGTCGCAAATAATATTTTCAAACCATATTCATTTTTAACCTGAAACCACTAAAAGAAAAACCTCACGTGATTTAACCATAAACGAGAAAGGAATACCGTGAAACGGTTTAATTGCATTAAAATGGTGGATTAAAAAAAAAGCTGTGAAAACCGGTTCATGGAATTCTGCTAGCGATATTTAAACAGAAGGAATAGAGTGAATACGGGATTTTTTCCGGATATTTCCATTCATTTACCGTATTTACAAAACAGCACTGCCGCAGCTAAAATTTAAATCTTGTTTTTGGTATTTTTTTTCTGCTTTATTCCCGCTATTTATTGTTAAGTACATATTAATATATTTAGGTACACATGCAGCAAAACATGTAAATATGTAAGTAGGTAAGTTCATCTCATCTTAGAAGGTGGGTGTTGGTATCACCGCCCTAGGAACCGTTTATTGGATAACCAACACCGTAGGTCACCCTAAGTTTTGCCGTGAACTGAGTTGCCAAATAGTTTTCGGTTTATCCATGAGCAAAGGCCCATATATTAATATTAACTAATAAGTTATCTAGGAAAGCTGAATTTTAGAATTTTCAGAATTTTAATTTTATTTCATATAAAATTATTTTAAAAAATCCCGGTACGTGTTTTGTAACGAAAATGCTTCAATATTATGTTATATCAGATCTATTTAAGCACTTATTTTGCTTAAACCTTGTTGAAAAATTAAAAATTCCAACGATCAAAATAAACAAAGTGTGCAATTCACACGCGGTAGAAGTGAAATCATCAGTAGACAAGAGTGGGGAGACTACAAAGCACCGCACAAGTAGGAGACCGATTATACTACCTCATTCTCTCACAGGCTAAATCCTATAGATGTATGTGTTTGTCGTTTTTAGTGTCGCTATTTTTCGTTTCATCGAGTTTCAAATCGAAACGGTGCTAAGGAAGTTTTTTCTTGAATAATATACATAATTAAAAAAAAATTATCAACACGCGTTTACGCATTTGTATTGCTAAAATGAATGTTGGTATAAATAAAGCAACTTCGGAATGAAAAAAAAAAATAAATAAATATTGAGTTATTAGTTAAAATTAATCTTTTTCACTGAAACCTCCCTGTACAGTTGCAAGGGTGCGATCGCAAGACCATCTTTCTGCGAAATTCACGGCCGCTGGTTAATGGGCCTTAACGTTCCTACCTTCCTAAATGTGTAACGAACGAAAGTAATAATAATAATAATTGGATAATTTGTATAGGGCCATGTTTTGTTAAGAAATCAGCTCAAGGGCGCAGTAAAAATAATAAACAACAAAACAAAGTAAAATGTTTTATATACAGCGACCACCGTGTGAACGGTGAGGCGAGCATTCTATTTATAAACAAACACTTTAACCAGCCACCCAGCAGGGACAACTGGCTACAACAGGTGTAGCTCGATTGCCGTGGGTCGCTGCGAACTTGGCTAGCTGCAGCCTTGCCACTGAAACGGTAATAACATTGTGTTCTTGAGTTTCAATTATCCGGGATTGTGCGGCGGCGGAACTGTCTCCCTCGGCGAATATCGTTGAACAACAACCCGGAGATTACTGTATTTATAATTTACGAGCAACATAAACATTATTATTTCCCACTTTATCCCTTTACCATTGTTTTGGCTTGTTGGTTGAAATAAAATGTAAATACGGTGTTTATTTTATAAGGATACATGAATATTTAAACTACTTGCTTCACGTAGTGGCGTATTCATTAATTTGTTTATTATATTATGCGCCCATTAAAGCCTTTACATGTTACGCATGATATAATATTAGGTCCTTACATATGAAATTGGCGTTTTGTATGGGAGGAACATAAAGTCGATTTTTTTTAAATATAATATATTTATTATTATTTTTTAATTTATAAACTAACGTTTAGACAAGATTTTTATGCATAGCACAAAGGGTAACAATTATTATAAGCAATAATTGTCAGCCTGAAACACTCATTTACATTGAAAAATCTTCCGAGAAAAGATACTTGCCGCCAACGGGACTTGAACCCGTGGCCTTCTGATTGCCGGTCGGATGCTCTGACCACTGAGCTATGGCGGCTTATCAAATACCCTTTTATTTATTGGATTTAACACTAACAATGTTTCTCTCGCAAAAATAAAGTTGGTTGTTTTCAGGTGGAAAAAATATAATAAGCAGTAATTGTTGAATGAAACACTAGTATATATTGAATTATTTGGCGGGTATTTGATAAGCCGCCATAGCTCAGTGGTCAGAGCATCCGACCGGCAATCAGAAGGACAAGGGTTCAAGTCCCGTTGGTGGCAAGTATCTTTTCTCGGAAGATTTTTCAATGTAAATGAGTGTTTCAGACTGACAATTATTGCTTATAACAATTGTTATAATATATTTATTTAATCAAAGTATGTACCATTGCTATCTATGCACTTTTGCCATTTCATGGGTAGTTCATCGATCCCTTTGCTAAAAAAAACATTCGGATGGGAATCAATAAAATCTTTGAAGGCGGTTTGGACTTCTCCATCGGAGTTGAATTTTTTCCCTTACAAGAAGTTATCCAAATTTATAAAAAAATAGTAATCTGTTGGGGCAAGGTCCGGAGAGTACGGTGGATGTCTTAGACATTCCAATTGAAGCTCCTCTAATTTGGTAGCCGTCTGTGGTCTAGCGTTCTAACGCGCGTTTGTTGATTTGCTTCACTCAATTCGTGAGATACCCACCTTTCAAGCTTTTTCACCTTCCCAATTTGCTTCAAGTGGATTAAAACAGTTTTATCACTAACACCGCAGCCTGCAGCTAACTCGGACGTGGTTTGCGATGGATCCGCTTCCACAATAGCCTTCAATTCTTCATTATCAACTTTGATCATGGAGTAAATTTAACAAAAATCACATGTACAGAATCAATAGTGATATTATGAAATAGAAGCATAATGTTGGCATTGCTCATTATTTGATAGGTATGCTAAAAAGTCTTCTTATAACCATACTCAGAGAAGTTGAAGATATCAACTATTTTATTTTTTATCTGATGTAATATCTAACATTTCAAATACAATTCAGCAATGTCGGCCTCACTGGGTAGCTCACCTGTGCTGAGGCCTCCATTTTATAAAACAAAAATATATACATAACACATTAAAAATAATATAAAAATAATGCTGCATAAAAAAAGTAAGCTAACATTAAACTAAAAATTAAAATTTGTAATTAAGGTAAAATTATAGGTAAAATGAATTATTTTATGATATTTTCGTCATTTACTTTCGGGGTGTTATGCGCTACATCCTTCTTTATCCAACGTTTCAGACATCGTTGCAGTATCCATCGTCAGGGCAGATCCGGCAGATCCGGTAGATGCAACACAGCATAACACCCAAAAATACTTTTGGCCGTAAAAATCTTAAAACGTATCTATTTTATGATGTGTTTTATATTGGTTTTGTGTGTTACGTGTATGTCTTTTATACTTATAATGTTATGAGATTTTGGTAATATTGTCTTTTTTGTTCTTTAATCCATTTTTTTCATTTTATTCCAGCGAAAGTATTACCAACTTTCTTGCAATAAAGGTTCAATATTTTTTTTATTTATTTATTGTTTTTATTTCTTGCTAGATCAATCCCGATGAGTTACAGAACTCATTTTAGGGCAAGAGAAGACAACATACAATTCATGGGTGGGAGGAAATAGTACCAATTTTACATAGGAATTTACATATTAAAAATATAAGTTTCATATACAATATAAACGAAAAATAAAAGACAGGTTGAATAGAATAAACAACAATAGAAAACAATTAAAGAAAAAAGGAAAAGGTTGTACAAATATAGATGATTACAACTAAATGGAAAAGAAAAGAAGAGAAAAAGAAACAAGACAATTGAACATGGCAAGATATTACATAGTTTTATCCTTAAACGTACTTAAAAAATATTCTTTTTGCTGGATTCTCTCGTACACATCTGGAAGCGAATTATATAGTGTTTAGTTCAGAGATTTTATCCCATATTTTGTAGTGTGTGTTTGAGGATTTTATTGCTATTTCGAGTATTGTGAGTGTCTTGTCTTGATTGTAAACAGAACAATACCGGAAACTGAATAGATGTCTCTGACATGGGTGTCCCATGGAAGTCCAAAAACATTTCTGAGAGCTCGGTTTTGAACCACCTGCAGACCAGCTATCAATTTCTTTGAAGCAAATCCCCAGATACAGCAGAGATAAGAAAGGTGTGAATGTACCATGGCATAGTACACTGATGTTAGTAAAGGAATGGGTAGTAATCCTTGGAGTCTATATAGTACACCAGTTATGGGGGTATTTTTCTCCTTTACATGATTTATGTTGAGATCCCACGAGAGTTGGGAATCTACGATCAGGCCCAAATATTTGTGCTCATTTTCTTTTCGAGGCAGTTATCACCAACTTTAATATTGATGTTGATATTTTCTTGTTGCCAAAAAGTATATAATGAGTTTTTTTACGTTAACAGTTAGTTTGTTTATTCTTAACCAGCTTGTGAATTTAAAAACATCAGCGTTCATTTCCGTTTCAAGCTTTGCTAGGTTCAGTTTATTGTAAAAAATTAAGATTAATATACCAAGAAACGTCAATAGCTGTTGAGTCACGTTGTTCCATTTCTGCCACCATTTAAACGCAAAAATTCGTTTTATCTTCTTTTTTTTAAAAGTTTTCTTATCTTCGTTTAAAAGATTACCATACACAATATTATAGACTACCTTAAAAAAAATGAAACTGAGTCCAAAGAATTTTTCTACATCAATCTCAAATCTGGTAGATTTTGAAAATAACGCGATACTTTAATGACGTCTAGACCCAAGAGGTTAAAACATTTATGGTAAACCTGTATTTTAGAATTTTCGAATATTATGTTACAATGACACTATTTCATGAACGGTGTAAAGAATAACGATGCTTTGTGAAATTTGAAACAAAACTGATAGAACTAGCTAAACTGACGTTGATTGATATCAGACATGGACTTTTTACATTTTGAACTTGATATTTAAAATAAATTTTAATACTCTTTTCATTCCAAGAATACTGAGGATTGTCTAATGTCTCTTACTTGACTTGTTGGTAGTTTTACTATATCTGGAAGCTATATTCATATTCAAAATTCTCACATCAAAACAGAGTTTCAGAAGACGACCTAACATTAAGTCTGATTGTTTCAAAAATTTTGAAGTTAATTTTCGTGTTCTGTGTAAGTTCTTTTCAAGTTCTGTTATTATGTAGACATATTGTCGTAGGAAATTACATCAGTATATTGCGTGCAATAGAAAAGATACTTGAAAAATACATCTCCATAAAATTGAATAAATACCTCGAGTCTTTCTCAATAATAGATCCACACCAATATGGCTTTCGAAAAAAGAAGAGCTCTGAACTGTTTCTTCAAGATTTTTCAAATTACGTAAATAGCGAACTAAACGATAAAAAACCAATATTAGTTTTAGTTATATACAATTCGAATCTATATTTGATACTATAGATTCAACAAAATTACTTAAAGTTCTAGAGGCGATAGTGATGCAAGGACGTTTTCTTAAACCTTTGAAGAAATACCTTAGTGATCGTAAAATTCAGGTCGAAATAAATGGAAAATTGCGTAAAGTGGGAATATTGTCTACTGGGGTGCCGCAGGGCTCTATCCTAGGTCCAACACTTGTCATCTCACAAAGGATCTGCTCACGGACATGAATATGCTACAGCAGGATTTCATAGCTAATTACTAAAATGGACTGGCTTAGTTATAAATGCACAAAAAACAAAAGTAATGCATATTAGATCGCCTCATGCCAGTGCCCCATAACTTTGACTGCATATACAATAACTGTATACAGCCCTGCGCCTGTGGAAGTATTGACCTAGTCAAAGAATATATCTACTTCGGGGTATCGGTGGATTGCGATATGAATGAGATATCCATACTGTTAAGATATTTGCGCCTTCGAACGATTGAAGGCAAACTGTATAAACTTAAATATTATGTGCCCATCAAAACCACGAAACTAATCTATTTGTCCCTGGCTGAATCTATTGTGAGATATGGTATAACTTCTTGTAGGCACTCATGTAAGACAAACATCCAACATGTACAGTCAATTCAAAACGCAGTGGTCAAATTAATCTTCAGCAAAACAGTTTAGGACCAGCGGCAAAATATCACAATAATGTGTAAATCCATAAATGTTTTACCTATTAGAGCTAGAGAGCCCTTACAAAACAATGGTGGATCACGTGTACAATACTAGGCTTACACAAAATGAAGGGATGATAGTACCTAGATTTTCTAATAAACACGGCCAGCGAACTTTTGAATACATAGTAACACTTATATTTAATATGCTGCCATACGATGTGAAAAAATGTTGCTCGAAGCCTAAATTTGCACTCTTGTTAAAAACATGGCAATTGGAATCTGATTTTCTGTATTGACTGACTCATTTTTAATTTTTTTAGACGTATTCTTATTATACTTTATACTTATTTATGTTTTTATTGTGTATTTTAGTAAATTGTAATATTTTTTCTTCTATTATAAGAAATTATATATTGCACTATGTTTTTGTCCACACTATTTTCCTGCTGACGCCGACAAGCCACTTGCAGTAGCTTTGCAGGTATAATGTAAACAAGAAAAAAAGCTATTTTCTGTAATAAAAAATAAATAAAATAAAAATGTCATTTTAGGCTACTTGCTTCATAAAACTGAAATAAACTCAGAACTTGAATAAAACTTTCACAGAACGGGAAAATTAACTTAAAATATTGGATAAATTGTTCAAATTTTTTGAAACAACCCATCCCAAATGTGTAGCTTTCGATTTTATATCAGAAAAGTATTGGTCATGGTGATTTTACGTTGGAAATATTTATTGATCTAAAGAAGGCTTTTGACACGGTGGATCATAACGTATTGATCGAAAAACTGAAAAATTTGGGTACTGTAAGAGCCCGTTCACACTTCCGTCGTAAAAACGGAGAGGGGTTCCGTCGTCACGACGGAAGCCCTAGGCCCCTGTTCACACTTCCGTTTTCAAGACGGACCCTACTCTACGAAAACAACGACCAAAACATTTTATCATTCTTCAGTACGGCCGACAGCAAAAACTTTCCCTTGAGGCTGCCATAAATAGTTGCTATAATGCCATAATAGGTGCTATTTGAAATGTACAAATACCTACTTAAAAATAAAACAATTTAAATAATAAACTTTTTCTTCGAATTCGGTAAGGGAATGTATTGATATAATTCCAGCCATAAAATTACTTCAGGGGTCGGACCTTATTTGTTCAAACCGTGGGAGAATATTGTGTTTGCATACTTGAAAAGGAGAAAGTACGCGAAAATCATTCAGCAATTATTATAACTAAAATCACTAAAAAACATGAATGATATGACTAAATATTTTCTTGAGATTAAATAGAAAAAATCGCATTCTGGAACGAACATATATATTATATAATAATATTACAAAACGCCAAACGCGCGCCCCATAAAAACACAAATTGCCTGCCGCCTTGCGTCTGGGAGCGGGCGGTGGTGAAGTGTGAAGCGGGGTGTGGCGGGTTCAAAACGGATCCGTCGTCCCGCCGTGTAGTGTGAACAGCTCCATTGAAATGTATGAGCCAGCGCGTTCCCTTCCGGCTTCACGACGGACGCTCTGCGTAGGCGAACTCTCCGGCGAAAAAAAACGGATCCGTCTTCGCGCCGGATCCGACAAGTGTGAACAGCTCCATAGAGCCACTACAGCGGCTAGGGCTTCCGTCGTGACGACGGAACCCCTCTCCGTTTTTACGACGGAAGTGTGAACGGGCTCTTAGTGCTCCTGTGAAACTTTTCCGATCTTTCCTATCAAATCGCATTTCGGCAGTAGAACCTCAACTTTAAAATAACATCTGGGGCGCCATAGGGATCAATTCTTCGACCGTTGCTATGACACTGGCATAACGAAGTGGGGTATTAAAGGAACTACAACTTTATACGGACAATACAATATTTTTATAATAAACCGAACCTAGTGGAGCTTGAACCGGAAACGAATGTTGATGTTTCCCACCTCACAAGTTAGTCGAAAATAAACAAACTAACTTTTAACTTAAAAACCATTATGTATTTTTGTAGCAAAAGCCCAAATATCAAAATTTGTGTTAACTGCGTCGAAAAGAAAATGAGCACCAAATATTTGGGCCTGATAGTAGATTCCCAACTATCGCGGGACCTCCACATAAATTAAGTAAAGGAGAAAATGACCCCCCATAAGCGGTGTATTACATAGGCTTCAGGGATTACTACCCATTCTTTTATTAACTTCAGTGTAGTATGCTATGGTACATTCACATCTTTTCTATCTCTGCTGTATCTGAGGTTTGCCTCAAAGAAATTGAAAGACCTGCGGATGTTCAAAACCGAGCTCTCAGAAATGTCAAAGTTTTTAACTATTCAGTCTCCGGTATACTTCCAATCCTTCCTAAACTTGAAATTACAAGCACCATCCTATAAATTACTCAACAATCAACTCGTACTAACGTCAAGCCACTTTACGATCAAGACATTCACACTAATAATATTCGAAATAGCAATAAAATCCGCATTCCTCAAACACACACTACAAAATATGGGATAAAATTTCTGAACCATATTGCCTACACATTATATAATTCGCTTCCAGATCCAGACAAGGTAATCCAGTAAAATCAAAATTACAGAGTAATGCTCTAAAATAAAAATGTTAAAGTACGTTTAAGGATGAATCTATGTAATGGAAACATGTTCTATTCTGTCTTGTATACTTTTCTTTCCTTTTTTCGATTTATTTGTAATCATCCATATTTGTATATTCTTGTCAGTTTTTTTAATTTTTTTAAATTTTCTATTTATGTTTGTTCTACTTAGCCAGTCTTTTATTTTTCGTTTGTTCTGATCTATCTAAAATTGTAATTATTTCCTCCCACTAACGAATTGTGCTAAAATAGGTTTTTAAACTTTTCGGAAATTTTGTTTGCTGGGACAATCCTTATTAAATCTTTAATAAGGATTACGACTGGACACCAGGTGAAAGGAAAAAGAGCGGAAAGACCCAGACTGAGGTGAGAAGGTGAGGTAAAAGGGGAAGCACCAAAGCTTGTCCAAGTAACAAACTGGAAGTCAGCCGCTGAGGACAGGAGGAGTTAGAGGCAAATGTTGCGGGAGTCCAAGGTTCAATATGAGCTTTAGCACCATCAGAGAGAATTGAATCGGAGAGAAACATTGTTTTTAAATTATCGGTTTGACAGTTATTTTACAATCCGTGCAAACCTTTTATACCCACGGTTTAACACAATTTAAAATTATCATAAAATTTGACATTAAATCTGTCATATTCCCGCAGTATTTTCATAAGTAGGTACCTGCATCCAGCGCTCAAAGTCAAGATATTTTCTTAGATATTCCAAAGTTGGAAACTCCTTACTTTCAAAATTCTTTAAAACTTCTCGGTTCAGAGTATTTAATGAAGGGACTTATCGATCCTCAGAAGTACCACCTCGCTGATCTGCGAGGGGATTACAAACTTTTTTAGCTAGGTATTTATTAATTTGAAGTACCTATTTATAATTCCAAGGTTTGCTGATATTGTTGTTCGACACCTTTATATCTGCCACGGACTCAGTCTTATGTTTATTGGATTTTGGATTTCTAAAGCACCACTGCATTATGTGACACATTTTTTTCATTGCGATTGTATCGTTTTGCAATACCTATCTAATTGCAGGCTTTGAGCTCAGTTGGTTGATTATTTAGCGTCAGCCCTTTTATCTTAGTTCTCCTATAAACCTCCCTAATCTTGTCTACTTTCGTTTACTTGCACACTCACAAAATTCACATGTTTTGTCTACCAATTTTAATACGACCCACAGCGAAAGCAATAAAAAAGTGTGTAATTCACATGCGGTAGAAGTGAAACTAGAAAGTCGTTAGATGTCGCTTTCTTGTCTTTTGCCTTTTATTTTAAAGTGGTTTGAAGATTGGATATTGTTTTAACAAAAATATTTCGTAGGATTTCGTTGGATTTTCGAACCTCCGTTGTGACGTATTTCCTGTTGTATGTCTTGTCAGGCGCCTTGCCCACTTCTCTATCGAAGGCCCGCTCCAAAACGCGAATTTACCGCATTATATTAGAACTGAGTATTTATGTAGAACTGAGTTGTGACGTATTTCCGTTTCATCCGAATTTCAAATCACTAACGACGCTAAAGAAGTTTCACTTCAAAAATTATTATAAAATATTTTTAAAATTCGTATAAGAATCTTTTTTTTACCTTTTTAACAATAAATTGACAATAATAATTTCAACATTTGGCTGTCATCAGTTCTTTTGTTTTGCTCTTTCAAAAAATATTCTTAAACCAATCTTTTTATTGTGTTTTGGCTGTAAAAAGTTTAGTGTGTTGGAATCTTCTCCCCCCTGATCTTCCAGGAGTCACTTCTTGCTGCTCATTTTCAGATATTTATATAATTTTTTTACTTCTCTCACTTTTTATATAAGCTGTAATTTTTTGAACAATGGAGGAGGATTTCCCTCCTGTACCCCTTACGAAGCCCCCAGATCCCCCTCCTGACCCTCCAGATGGAGACATTTCAGATAAAATAGACTTTTCAGAACATTCAAATATTTCAGACAATGAATCTGTCATCCTAACCTCAATTAAAAAAAGAAAATTTAGTCCCCTTTCCCCAAAAAAACATGATTCGCCTTTGTCTTCTCAGTCCCCTCCAGCTCTTCCTCAACCTCCTCCAACAATCTTTTACTCTACTCATTCCCGTGGCCCCTACATTGTATATGCGCAAAAAACTGAACAAGGTAAAACCATCCATCCTCTTGAATTTGGTAAATTTCTTTCAAATAACAAGAACCTTTCGATTAAACCTGGAGGTGTTAAAGCCGAGGGTCGCTTCCGAATCTCTGTTGAATTCCTGTCAGGTTCAGCCGCCAACAGCTTTATCAAAAATATATTTATTTCATCTAATTCTAAATTCAAGGCGTACATCCCAACTTTCAATGTCACTCGAATGGGCCTGGTCAGGGGTATCTCGACCGATCTGTCCATTCCAGAAATCCTATCCTCACTTTCAACCCCCCAACATATCGGCAATCCCATAAAAGCCAGGAGGCTAAATTATAAGGACACCTCTGAGGGCATCGTTTCCTGGAAGCCCTCCCAATCTGTCGTCATCACATTCGAAGGACAATCTCTTCCCTCCCATATTTATTTATTTTTCAACTCCTTACCAGTTGAAATGTACACTTATCCCACCACTCAATGTTACAACTGCTGCCGTTTTGGTCATACCAAAGCTGCATGCAGATCCCCTCCCAGATGTTTCAAATGTGGAGAAAACCACTCGGCTGACCAATGTTCTTCTCTCTCTTCACCTAAATGTTTTAACTGCTTAGGCGCTCATTCCGCCATTAACTCTTCTTGCCCCGAACAATCTCGCCAAAAAAATATAAAAATTTCTATGGCCTCTGAGAACTTGTCTTTTCTGCAGGCTTCTAAATTATTCCCCCCTGTCAAAAAATCATTTTCCGAGGTTTTATCCAGTAACTCTTCATCCAACCCTCTCGCCTCCTCCTCAACATCTTCCCGTTCAACAAAATTCACATACAAAAACCCTATCTCTAAACAGGCTCGTGGATACGATCAGCAACAACACAACTCACTTCTCTTAAATCCCAATGGTTCTCCTCTTTCACACGCCACAAATGGGTGCGCAAACAATTATAATTCATCCTCAACAAATTATCAAAAGCTTTCTGAACAACTCTCCCAAGATAATTCTTCATTTATTCAAACTCTTATTATGCTTCTAATTGACCTAATTTCTTCTCAAACTAATCTACCGTCCAACGCTGCTTCTATTATTTCCACATTAAAATCATTTATTCAAAATGGCTCTTCAAGATGTCAGAATTCTTCAGTGGAATAGCCGCAGTGCTATTTCTAACAAATCAAACCTTCTTAACCTATTAAATTCAAACCTTGTTTCTGTGGCTGCTGTCTCGGAGACATGGTTTACTCCATCCACCCACTTTAATGTGGGAGGGTACTCCTGTCTCCGCGATGATCGCCCGGAAGGTACGGGCGGTGGTGCTGCCCTTTTTATTAAAAAATCCCTTCCGTTTTTCCCAATAAATAATATCAAACCCCCCAATGCTGACTTTCAAATGGTTGCAGCTAAAATAAAGGACACTTCCTTTGTTTCTATCTATCTTCCCCCAACATCGCACTTCAATAAACAAGCGTGGTTGCAAATTGTCCGTCAACTAAGCCCTCCTTTCTATTTATTGGGTGATTTTAATGCCCATTCCCCCGTCTGGGGTTCTGCTTTCTGTGATCGAGACGGTCGAAGTGTGATGGATTTCCTAGATGAATCCAACCTTTTTCTTTTGAATGACGGATCTCCTACTAGAATCTCTCGCCCCAACACAAACCCCAGTGCAGTGGATCTCTCCATATGCTCTATTAATCTGGCACCTCTCTCCTCGTGGGTGGTGTCCCCCGACCCCTGCTCCAGTGATCATTTCCCGATCACCATCACTTATCAAACTTCTTTCCATTCAGACAAGGCCCATATTTCGACAAAGATTAAAACAAAACACACCAAATGGGACGAATTTAACTCACATATGGATAAGTTTATACAAAATTTATCCGATACCGATACATTATCTGTCAAAGATGACTACGATAACTTCAAATCAATGCTCGTAACTGCAATCAATAAATCAAATCCTCCCCCTAAAACCAAATCTCTCAAAAAACTCCCTCCATCTCCCTGGTGGGATGAGGAATGTTCCAAAGTAGTGAGAATTCGGAAAGCTAAATCTCTTTCCTATCGTCACAATATGACTATGGAGAACTATCTCATATACAAAAATGCCGAAGCCAATGCCAAAAGGGTATTGAGGTCAAAAAAAAAATCCGGGTGGTACAACTTCTGCAGTTCAGTATCTCCGAACACTCCAATTTCGGAAGTTTGGTCTATGATTCGAAGATTTCGATCCTCCTTCAGTCCAACATCTCCTCGAGCTTCTCATTCTAAATGGATAGACGAGTTCTTGGACAAAATTGCCCCCCCTTCTGTACCTAACTTAGATGAAATAACTCCAATCCACAACACTCCTATGTCTGATCATTGGCTTGACTCTCCATTCACTTTAATTGAATTAAAAAATTGTTTATCAACAGTCAAGGACTCATCTCCAGGCAGAGATGGTATACCTTATAGCATTATCAAAAATAGTAATGATAATGTTCTAAATCACTTTTTAAGCATCTTAAATAAAATCTTCCAGACTGGCATAATACCTGATGACTGGAGTTCTCAAATAATCATCCCAATCCTAAAATTAAACAAATCACCCAATTCTGGATCCAACTATAGGCCAATTGCTCTTTCATCCACCCTTAGTAAAATTTATGAAAAATTAATTAAAAACCGGTTAGAATTTTTTGTCGAGAGTAATCATCTTTTCTCTCCATCCCAATTTGGATTTAGGAAAAAGAAATCTACAGAAGATAACCTCGCCATCATCAGCACTGATATTAATTTATCCATTTCTAACAAAGAAGTATGTCTTGCAGTCTTTATAGACATAGAAGGCGCCTTTGACAATGTTTCCATCCCAATTCTTAAAAAAAAACTTTTAGGCGTTGGCTTACCCCTCATGTTTGTCCAATCTATTATTAATCTTTTTCTCGATAGGAAAATTTTCATTGAGCTACCAGATGTTACTCCTCAGAGTAGGTCAATTTGGAAGGGTTTACCCCAAGGCGATGTATTATCCCCCTTACTGTATAATATATACACACACGATATGCATGTCACCATTCCCCCTCAAGTAAAAGTTGTTGAGTTCGCAGATGACATAGCTTTCTTCTTATCATCCAAAATCATTCCATCCGCCGTCAAATATCTTAATGAAGCCATGGATGCCCTTTGCACATGGCTTACTTTAAATGGTCTTGAACTTTCAGTACAAAAGAGTCAGTGTGTTACCTTCTCAAATCGTCATAATAACCCCCCTGTTCAAATTTTATTTAAAAACTCTCCAATCCCCAATGCTTCCGAAGTAAAATTTTTGGGAGTAACATTTGATAGGAAACTTAAATGGTCTTCCCACATTAATAATATAGTTACTAAATGTGAAAAAAATTTAAATATTATCAGATCATTGACTGGCGTTTGGTGGGGTGCTCATCCTATCTGCATTAAGTTGCTCTACAATGCACTTATTCGAAGTCATCTCGACTATGCCTGCCCACTTTTTAATACTGCATCCAAAAATGAACTCAGTAAATTAGACAAAATTCAATCTAAGTCATTGCGAATAATAACTGGCGCGATGCAATCGTCGCCCATCAATTCCCTTCAAGTAGAATGTTCTGATCCTCCTCTTTATTTAAGGCGTCAATTATTTGCTGACAAATTTGTTCTTAAATGTTTAAATTCTAAAAGTCATCAGATTATTCCCAGAGTCTCGTTGTTCAACGACTCAACACATTCATCTACAATCAGAGCTCGAACTAAACCTCTCCCTGCCATCTGTAAAAATTTTCGCTCTCTCTCAGAGCTTCAAATTATCAAAAATGATCTTCTTCCTTTGTACAAATTAAAATATAGTCACGTCACCCTATCCCCAACGATTTTAGAAGGGATCGGCATCCTTAAAAGTCATTCCAATCTCCCAGCCCGTACTGTCAATAATATGTTCAATGACATTATTTCTTCTAAATGGCCCAACTCTTCTCTTTTATTTACTGATGGCTCCAAATCTCCGGACTCTCCTAACTGTGGTATTGGTATTAACGTTTACCACAATAATTCTAATGAAAGAATATTTTATTCAATTTCAAACCAATTTTCAATATTTTCTGCCGAGTGCATTGCGATTATTGAATCTCTCAAATATATAATAAAAAATAATTTTGAACATTCTCTTGTTCTCTCTGACTCTCTCAGTTCCCTCCAAAAACTTAAAACAAGTCCTCTTCTTCATCCTGATGATCACTTTGTATGTCTTATTCGAGTATTGATAACCTCCATTGAAAGCTCTGGAAAAACTGTCACTCTGATTTGGATTCCTGGACATGTTGGCATAGTGGGTAACGATATTGCTGATTCCTTGGCAAAACAAGGAGCGTCTAACCCTATCGTTACCCTCGTAAACCATTTTCCCCTGTCTGATATTTTTTCCATCATCAAAGATAGATCCCGCAATGTTTGGACAGAGTATTGGAACATTGCTAGTCAATCCAAGGGTGCCCGCTACGCCTCAATACAAAGGACTATCCCATCAAAACCGTGACTTCAAAAATTCCCCCATTTTTCCAAAAAAGAAATCTCCTTACTTATTCGTATGAGAATCGGACATTGTTCCGTTCCTTCTCACCTTTATAAAATTCATGTGCTTGACTCCCCAGATTGTACGTTCTGTGGTCTAGATGTGGGAACTTTAGATCACATATTTTTTGATTTTCCCTCTCTAAATAAATATCCTCTCTTCTATCAAGCGTTATCAAAAATTGCCTCTCCTCCATTCAACATCTCATCTCTTCTAAGTCTGAACTCTACTCCAATCTTCCATAAAATTCTGAAATTTGCACATTTAAATAAAATTAATATATAAATTCACAATTCACCTTTCCTTTCTCTGTAATTATAAATGATGGCCTAGAACACCCTTGAAGGGTGAAAGCCAGAAATAATTTAAAAAAAAAAAAAAAAAAACAATAAATTGGGTACTTTAATATAACAGAGCTAGTAAATATTTCTTGAAAGTTTTCTTCCTGAGTTTTTTCTTAGAAATGAGAATGGGTCTGGTTCTAGTTTTTTTCCTCTCAGGGAAAATGTTGCAGGTGGCTTTATCTGCAGTATTTGATTTCCCGGCTATTTTTATACTGTTTACTTTCAATTGCGGTGAAAACGTTTCAATGTCACTTATTCCTTATTTTAAAGTTGTTTTTCATTTCAATATAAGATGGCTATTTTCCCGTTGCGATGAGCGATGCGATGCAATAATTTCTGAAATACAAACCCATTTAAGTTTTACTTATTATTTGAAAATACAGGTTATTTTCTACAGTATCTGTAAATATTGCGAAATGTTAAATTGTTAGTAAAGAGAGATATCTATATTTTTTCCCGATGACTAATGATTGTGGTTTCATAACGCTGATGGATTTCATTCTTTTTGTGCTTTAATTGGCATACAGGATCGGAGGAATCCATATTTTTTTAATTCCGCACAATAAGGGTGGACTTAAGTCAAGTACCGCTTTATCGTCAGTCCGTTGCTAACCATCATCGTATCGTGACACTACGTCGAAGTGTTATTTATCCTATCGTTACATAAAGTGTAAATCCTATCGTATTATATCGTATGCTTTGTGTAAACTTCTTATGTAAATCGATTCGTGACTCAGATCTCTATCGTGGGTTATAAAATAACCCCAATTATCGAGCGCTTATGGACACATCTGTGACTGTCACCAAATGAAAACCAAGCCAGAAGACATAACATCAGTGAGTACCACTTAATTGTGAATTACCTATCTTGTTTGGTGGTCGGGCATAACTCATATCGAAATCCGTAAGCGTCTTAGCAAAGAGTAGCCGTAAGGTTATTCTAAAACCCTCGTGCATCGTCACGATTCAATTGTATTAAATGGGTTGAGGTGAGTTTCCGATGATTTTTCTGCCTTTCATAAATAATTAATCAGTCCATTTTGTCACCATGTTTTGGGATTATCTGGCTCTTGATCCCCCGACTGTTGGTCCCCTGCCAATTGCTCCCCCACAGTTGATCCCTCTGCCAGTTGATCCTTTTTGGATTCCTCGATTGATAGTAATCGTACAAAATGAGCA
This sequence comes from Limnephilus marmoratus, assembly GCA_917880885.1. Taxonomy (NCBI): domain Eukaryota; kingdom Metazoa; phylum Arthropoda; class Insecta; order Trichoptera; family Limnephilidae; genus Limnephilus; species Limnephilus marmoratus. The sequence goes on along the minus strand of OU862920.1, from coordinate 35,286,366 downwards.
CGTTTAAAAAGATTAAACAAAGTTCCTGCCGTATCCAAGATGAAGTTCTGCGAAGGAAAAAGGTATGAGTCAATATCTCCAAGAGTGACCGACTTATGAATACGTCTCTCCCACTGGGATGCAAGTTGATGTTCCGAGAGAGTCCAGCTGGAGAAATCAAAAGATCTCCCTGAACCAGTCACTGGTAGGCAGAAGCATCACCGAAACCCGGACAAACACCGCTGCAAAGTCACCAAACGTAGCCAAACACTTGGGTTGACCGACACAGAGCTGTAGGTTATCCAATAAATGGTTCCGGAGCGGCGCGCCCATACCCGCCTCCCCAATTGATTGGCATTACAAAATCTATATAAATAAAAATGAATTGCCGAAATGTATGTACGCGCATAACTTTCGAACGACTGCACCAAATTGGATAATTCTTTTTTTTTTTGTGTGTTCGTTATTGTCAGGACAACGTTTGTATAAAAATTCTGGTGAGCTCTGGAATTATGAAATTTGTATAAAAAAATTGCTATAGGTGGCACGCGAGCTGTTTGAAAACTGAATTATTGTAATGCGGGAAGGGGAAGGGGGAGGGGAACTCGGGTAGGGGGTTCGCAGGAGGGGGGGAGGGGAACCAGGGAGGGGGGAGGGGAACCTGGGAGGGGGAGTGGGACCTGGGAAGGGGAAGGGAAACTCGGGAGGGGGGTTCGCGGGACGGGGGAATGGGGGGAATGGAATGGGGAGAGGGAAGGTGGAGGAGACAGAGTAGGAATACGAGAGGGGAAGGGGATGCAGAAGAGGAAGGGGAGGCGGAAGGGGAACGGGACGAATGGGAAAGGACAGGCAGGTAGAACCAATATCTTTATTAAATGGCATAGCAACGCATGCCGGGTACCAGCTAGTATATAATATTTTTAACTCTATAGAATATCGCATTCATGTCAGTTCTACGAAATTATTATTGCGTTTAGACAGGTGGTTAAAAGAGATTTTTAAAAGATCGTAGGTAATAACAAAATTAAATAAAGAAAATCACAAGGAAGTTCATTTCAAAGTCCTAAATAATTAATAATCTTGAAAATACAGATTTGGAGTAATGTTTAGGTAGGTTTGGGATGAGCCAAAATTAAGTGTGCCTATATTATTTGTTTCAGATAACGGAGGCTCTGGTGTTTCTCCACTACAACGTCCATCTCGTGCACCGGAACATCTGTCCAACCTCCATCGTAATCACCAAAAAAGGGACATGGAAACTATTCGGTCTTGAGTTCACAGGTAAGTTCCTCCTTTATCCATTACACAATAAACAAATCCATCAAATAACTCAAAACTATTTTTTTAGATAGTGTCTCCGATTTATATATATGTTATACATATACAGGGTGTCCGGGGGTAAAGTGCATTAACTTCGGGAGGTGATTCTACATGATATTATAAGCAAAAAAAAAGATGAAATAACTTTTCTCGAAATTCTAACTTTTAGGGATTGTTTTGTGGTAAAAAGATAAAAATAGACCAACGTTTGCCGCCAGCTTTATTATTTTCCGCTGTTACGATACGGGCCAGTCACAATCATGCAATGTTGCCACAATCGTGCCCGGCGGGCGCTCAGCAAGTAAGATCGTACCTCACACTAAGAATTTTTAGTAGGTACCTCTTTTTGTATGGAAATAAAAACGTTGGAATTTCAGAAAAAGTTGTTAATCTTTTTTACTCCTACCATCATGTAGAATCACCTCCCGAAGTTAATACACTGCCCCCGGACAACCTGTATATTGGATTGATGGGAATAACCTTCAAAAGTTATCATAAAAAGAGAGTTTTTCAAATAAAAAATGGATTATTCATTTCGGCTAAACTTTTAGAAAATATGTGTTCCTTATAAATAAAATCATATAAGTTTATCCGAGAAGCTATCCAGGACACAAGCCAGTTCTTTGAATATTTGTCTCTATTTAAAATGATTATGGAAAAAAAAAATTGTCGCAAATAATAATGTTAATTCTGAAATTGAAATATGAGTTTGACAATTTAAATATAAGATGCCGAATTGGTTAAGCCATTCGTCCGGGTAAGATGAGAGATCCTAGATTCAAGTTCCGTTGCGACCGTTAGATTATTTTTCTGTGTCTTGTTCTTTTTTGCACAGATTTTTTAGTATATCTTCTTCTTTACAGATATATTACATTGATGGGAATAACCTTAAAAAATTATTATAAAAAGAGAGTTGTTCTAATAAAAAAATTAAATTACCATTTTTTATCAAAATTTATTAAAATTGAAATTCTGCTTTTCAAATCCAAATGCCAAGATGAGCTAGCATTTCAAAGATTTTAAAGATCAAATAAGTTATGTTGATTCAAGAAGAAAACATATTTCTCATTAACTAAATGAAGGCAACTCGCGAAAATAAATATTTGACATATTGAGCGATCGGAAAAATAAATAAATTCTTCAAATAATATCGTTGAAAGATCGCTTGGAGCGAAAGTAAAATAATGAGCCGGTTCTATCAATAATAATTTTAATTATTTTTAAAAGAATTGGATAAGCGTAAAAAAATACTATTAAATTAAATTGTAAATTTAAAAAGTAATAATTTTGCATGATTACATCCGCTTCGTTGTTGCTAAGCTTTTTATAAAGATGGATCTTTTATAATGAAGCGAACGAAGAATTTTTTAGGTGTGAATTAAAGGGCAGCATTCAAACATTTTGTATCTAATATCAAATTACGATCATCTAAAGATTACAAATGTTTTTATGATTAAAAATTCTCAATTACATCAGCATTTACCACTAAAGGGATTTTTTTTTTAATTACAGTCGAAACGTTTTTACTATAAGTACAGTCATTAACTAGAGTTTTTTTATTAATCTTACTAATCAGTTAAGCCACCGACTCGTACCTACAGTTATCTCACTTTTCTTTCACAGTCTAATTTTATATTTACAACTAAGTATTTCTAAGTGAAGTTGTTAAGGAAAAAATCCTATTAAATCCATCCTATTAAATCCCTCGGAATCCCAAAGGATAGTTTACATCCTGAAGCGTTAATTACTTTGCCTTTAACGATCCGATTCACGCGTTTCAATAGGTACGGTAGCCCGAAGAAAAAACTTATTTGATAGTGCAACATTAAAGCAAGAAACATTGCAGTTTCGTTATTTTACTCGTAGTTACTGAATCCATTTAAAAAATGGAAGGGCTTGGTAAAAGACAATCTCCAACATGTTTTAACAGGTAACGTATTTTAAGAAATTGAACTTTTGTGGAGAAGATACGTTTTAAGATTTTCACGGCCAAAAGTATTTTCGTTATTAGTTTTTGGGGTGTTATGCCGTGTTGTAGTGAAACTTCTTTAGCCCCTTTAGTGATTTGAAATTCGGATGAAATGGACATGCCTCACTAAAATCTATTATTTAACGGGTCGTCGGTTCTAATATAATGCGGTAAATTCGCACCTCGGCGTGAACCTTCCATAGCGCAGTCTCAGCGGCCAGAAAGACAGACATCCAGCGAACGGAGGTTCAAATCCTGATAAATCCAAAAAAAAATTTATATTTTTGTGAAATCAATATCCAATATTCAAACCACTTTAAAATAAACAGGCAATAGAAAAAAAAGCAACATCTAGCGACGTTTAGGTTCGTACCGGTTTTTTTTCTACACTTGCTAGCAAAAGTGCTATATTTTTACTGTTTTTTCTTTAGTGAGTTATTTTGTTGCATCCGTAACTTTAAACTACCTACAGTATGAAATATGAAAATTCACGCCTATATTTTCTCTTCGATTTTATTCAATGTACCGATACTAGGAAGTAAGTGTAAAAGGCAAAATTTTGCAGCTTTTTACGGTGCCATTTTTCCGTCGATAAAGCTGCCTGCCGGAAAGGTGAAAAACGAGGTTGGGCCGCGAGCCTGGTTCAGGCACGTGGGTGTGTTGTTAAAGTTCACGATTTCGAGAAAATAATTGTTCAGCTTCAATAAGAAGAAATAAATAAACCAGAAAATCTAATTATTGTTATTTTTATTTGAAATATTATTTTTTATGGTTAAATACAACAAAAAACTATTCATACTAGGTATGTACCATAATTAAATTTCTACACAATTATATGATTTATTAAACTGATCTTACAAAATTACTTGGCCTAGTAATTGACTCCTAAAAAATTAATACATGAGGACTATGCAATTTATTTTTGTTTACTTAATTTACATTGATTTGGTATTGCCACAGTAAGGTCTCACGGTCGGTCCTCTTCCTTCTCACACTCTTAGATGAAAACAAACAAACAACGATACTAGTACATCTGTACTCTAGAATTATTATAATCTTATATTATTTTGCAGTCAATGGTATTCATGTTTACGCGTTTACGCATTTCTGTATTTGCCAGTTCACCGTAACTGTTAATTCAAGCATGGTGTGTAACATTTTTTTTTAATTTACGATAAGTGAGCCGTTTTAAAACAGAACAATTTAATATTAAATTTTATTATTCACAGCAAACTATCAATGAGACATTATAGATTGAACTCCACCAGAAAAGTGAGTGTCTAGAAAGGAAAAAAAATATAAATATTGTAAAAAAAATACGTGAAAAATACGTACCAATCCAAAATAACAAATTATTGTTTATAATTATTTAAGTATATACTTTGGTTTTCTTTGGCTACAAGGTTTCGATTATAAGAAGCTTTCTTCTACTTGAAGAAAAGCTCCGGTGCGCCGTCATTTCCTCTGGAAAGGTTCACAAAATCCACCCGTCTACTTTTCATTTAGAAATGAGGTTAAGATACCACACATTTTATATCAACTATCCTTTTCCTATGTAACGAACGAGAACAAAATAAGTTTCAAATTCTCCAAAACAGGGCAATGAGAATAATATTACGGCGGAATAGATTTTCAAAAGTAAACAAAATGTTAAAGGAACTGAATTGGCTAACCGTGAAACAGATGCTGACCTTGAATACGATGATATTTATACATAAAATAATTAACAACATTTTACCAAAATACTTTTCAAATAAAATTGTATTCAACAAGGACATTCACAGACATAACACAAGAACATGCAAAGAAATCAGGGTTCAAAAAAAGGATAAAGCGAATACGCAGAACAGTTTGCTGTACAAGGAGATGAAGTTGTATAGCAAGCTACCAGAGACTTTAAAGTCCACACCAATTGGAAAGTTTAAGACGTATTGTAGGAGCTACATAAAATTTAGTTTGCAATATGAAATATTATAATTAATTAGAAATTTGTAAACTTAAATGTACAAATAACTAAAATAAAATTAATAAATAAATAAATAAAAATTTGTTTTTTGTTATATGCGAAGACTAATAACTTATGAATAATCTAAAATTGACCCCAGTCGTTCACATTGGGAACTTGAGTATTCTGCATATTATTTGACGATAATTTAACATTAAATTTATTCTGCACATATATGCGATATATATGTGAAAAACTAATAAAGCTTTAATTTTTTTTGCTTCAAATGCGGGTTACTTCCAATCGCTCGAATGTTTGCATTTGAAGTCAGGTGCATTTCTTTATTTTTTTTCTTTTTTACCAAATAGGTACATTCGAGCACATATCGAAAGAGTAAATTCGAACAATACAGAAAGAATATACATTTTTTTTAAATTAGTTGTAAGGTTAATATTACATTCCAAAAACGAATTACATTTAGATGAACCAATTAAATTTACGCTCTGACGTTGTTCTATTAAATATTAATAAAATTATTATTTACTCTCTGCACTTCCCGGCATTGCTCGGGCTTTACACAGAATTTTTCAAAATCAGACTTAAACATTGACGTTTCTCATATTTTGGCGAATAAGTGGGCAAATTTTCAACAATCACGGAAAAAAAATGTAGATTTGTATTTAAAAAAGCCACGCCGGGACACTTTAAGATGAAGTTGTACGTGAAATTCTATTGAGATACTATTTTGATTAATCTTTACGACGAATCGGCTTACACTATGAACATCAAAACATATGATACGGATAAATCGAAGCTTTTACTAGCTTTTCTATGTATTGGAATTACAATAAAATTATTATTTACGTAACAAAAAATATAAGCGTAAACCACCAAAAAAAATGTTTTTTCATGACTAACTATGAAGTAATACAAGAAACAATTTTTAAAAAATACCCCTTTATGGCTAAGACTATTTTTGAGGTTTTGATGTTCTAACTTTTTTTCGTTCTTATAAAATTATGCACAAAAAAAATAAATACCACTTTTTCACTTGCCTCGTGCAAATAAGACGCTCGATTTTAAAATTTTGCAGCCATGAGATTCGAAATATTTAAATATAAAGATATATCTAAAATCCTTCCCAAACGACTCTTGCAAAAATTTAATTTGAATTTCAAAAGACTATTGTCATTGTGACCTCAGACAAAACCGTAGACTTCACACATAAGGATTTCGCCATAGACAATTTATATAATTTACAAAACATATGGGTCATTGCTAGTCAAGGCATATAAACCGAAAAAGTTTTCAATTAGTTAAATCTATTCAAGATTAGCATATTCATTTTGAATTAAAGATACAAGCTGATGACAGGACTAATACCATCCAATAATAGTATACCGGTTTTACCTTCGAATACAAATAAAACGCTTTTCCGGAAAGGTATGAAGGAAATTAAATTTAACAGAAAACACCAAAATTAATCACTATGCTAGCAAGTCACTATCTATTACATATGGAGTTCCACAAGGAAGCATACTAAGGTCCGTTCTATTCATTATTTACGTAAATTAACTCTGCAGCATGGAAAAATATAGTGAAGTATCTAATAATAAGTAATCTAAAGACTGTAATAATGTGTATAACATAGTGGAATTAAGAATCACGCGAGTGAAAACAAGGTTAGACACAAACATACTTACACTAAACATAACAAAAATAAAATTCACATACACGATTGTACAAACACCGACATCTGCGAGTGCCCTACTCTAGAAAAAACATACCAGATAATATAATAAATATCTCGGAATCATTATTGACCATAACTTCAGATGGATACATCGTATCAATAAACTCCTCAAGATAATACAAATTTTCCTAAACATAAGAAACATATATTAACTAAAACAAATGAAAATAAAATATTTTGCACTTTGTCAATCAAAGATAGAATATGGAGTTATTGTTTGGGAAAAGTAATAAACGCAGATATCGGTCATAATACGGAAATCGCACAGAAAAGCATTAATACTTAAAAAAATACAGACCAAATATTTAACAACTTTGCGTACGTACGTACTTTGATAGTACGCCATTTATACATAAAAACACTACTAAACAACATTTTGAACAAAAAAAAAGATTTCAAAAACCAAAAACTATCATTAATAGAGAAGTTAGACAAGCGTATAAAAAAATCATTTAAACTCCGAAGGTAAACATAAACTTTCGACACCACAAATACCAGGCAATAAAAGCAATCAACAATCTTTCAATCGATACAAAAAAAGAGGGAAACAAAAAAAAAATCATATAGAAAATTAAAATATGGCTTACAATAAAATAATAAAAAGACATTATTACAAAAAAAATGTATAACGTAAAAAAAAACATACAAATGTAGGTAATACACAATCCTATTACAATGCACACATCGTTATATAACCGAACCTCATAATATTTTCCGATATTTTTTTTTTCATTTCGCCTTTATGTGTTTCCCCCAGCACGGGAGATCCCAGTGAGGATATCATTATCTCTACTGTAGAAATGAATTCAATAAAGTATCATTATTATTATTATTTATTCCATCTTAGTTTTAGTTTATTATATTAAATTGTAATATTTCAATTTGTCATTATATTGTAAAATGAGGGCTAAATCCTACAGACATATGTGTTTGTCTCTTTTTAGTGTCGCTTTTTCATTACATCGGTTTCATATCACAACAATGCTAAAGAAGTTTTCACTTCAAAATTAAAATTTAATATTTTTCACTCCTCTCCTATTTTTTGTTCTACCTATTGTTATTTTGCTTATTTTATTGCATTTAGATATAGGATTACTGCATTTCACTACCCCTGTATACCTTCTGAACTATTATGAAAAGCTTTCCATAACAACTTCATTAACTTTGTCAGCAGCCGGATAGGCCAGCACGGAGCACCGTAGGCCATTCTCTACAGAAATTGAATTCAATAAGTAGTGGAGATTACTGTTTCACAAAGTTCGCAGTATGGTTCTAAAGTACGGTATTACCGTAGCAAGATGAGCCAAAAGAGAAGATAGATTGTGTATTATAAACGACTAACGAAATTCTCGTTATTTCCTTATCCCGCATTGAACCCCCATGCCACTAATAAAAACACCCCAAAAGCATTGTTAATATTACATTGATGCAACAATTGTTTAAATAAGAGTCCAATACCGTATTTTTTCTTATTACGAGCATAAAACTCGTCCGAAAAAATCTAAGCTCATGCCACCATCGGATTACGTGCTAGAATTTGTTACGTCTCGCTTTTACGAACGCGGAATGTGTAGCTAGGTTAGTTCGACTGTAAAACTTGTAGCGCCTGTAATAAAAGTGCTGTGAGTCCGTATAACAAGACTTAACCAACTATCCTGAAATTTATATGCGTTGTAAGGTGTTTTATTTAAAATGGTCTTTCTCGAAGAAATCTTGTTTCTTGTTTATTGTCTGCCTGTGATATACCTATTATTACCTATACCAGCTATTAACGCTAACAATAATGTTGCATTATTAGACATAGATATGTAGTACAAATTGCGGTACAGACAGCGTGAAATAATCTTTCGGTTTAAAACGTTATTTTTAAGTGAAAATTTCTTTAGCACCGTTATGATTTAAATCTCAATGAAACGAAAAATAGCGACACTAAAAAGAGACAAACACATACACCTGTAGGATTTAGCCTGCGAGCGAATGAGATAGTATAATAAAGCGGACTTTGTGTGGTGCTTTGTAACCTTCCCACTCTTATCTATTTTAGTTTTTTGAAGGTTTTACTTCTAGCGCGTGTGAATTGAACACTTTGTGTTTTTTTTAGTGTTACGCCACATAAAAGCACCCCTGTCTATATGGTATAAAGGCAGGGGAACTATATCGCCACCGGGTTATGCCGAGTTGTGAGACGGGAAGAAGGGGCCTTAGTAAGGCATTTATTATTGCGGGTCTGAAGGGAGGTCTCGGCATCTAGGAAAAATAGATGCCGAGAAACGAGTCGATGAAACGCCATGTTCCTTTGAAGCAAACGTAAAATTGATAACGGGTGTTCCGCTCGTGTCCGTCGAGTTTCAATGCTGTTAGCTCCTTGAGCAGGCTCCATTCAAATATTTTTGGAACAGACTCAGCATGTTCATGTTACGTCTGTGCATTAGAATGGCAATCAGTCTGTTAATAATGGATTGTCAATCAGACAGACCTTCTTCTCCTTTGCACTTAATCGAGTAGGTTTATCAAGTATTGTGGTTCCAAATTCAATTAAAGAATCTATTGAAGAATCTGCTAGCCTTGTACAAGATGCCCAGTTTCTCGGAAGCCTAATTTACGCGGGCTTCCATGGAGCCACAATACTTGAGTCGGTCTGGTTTACTAACTCCATGGAATTTCAATGGAATCTTTATCACGGAGGGTACTTCCATCAGATTACACCAGACAGTCATGAACTCCCTCTTTGCCGAAATCAAAGGGGTTTAAGAGATTTTGAACTGACTAGTTTAACCTTAACCCAGGTTCGAACCTTCTCTAGGTGGTGTTGCTCCCGATAATGAATTGGTGCACGTTCAACGAGATTGGTGAGGTGCAACAAAAACAGCGTTGATGACATCACTGATCCTTGTGGCACCCCCGCATTGATTTGGTGCGTAGATTGCTTATTCCCTTCAGGATGTCCGCAATCTAACTGTCCAAGGCTGGATGTGGGGGGGTCCCGGGGTCAGATGCAGTTGAAAGCTTTGGAGATATTCAGCCCGACGCGACGGTTTGAGTTTCTCCAAATACCGCCCGTAAATATGCTTCACATATCCTAGCTGATCGCCACTCGATCGGTTTCGTCGAAATCCATATTGCTGATCGGTTAAGATCTTGTTCTTCTACAGGTATGTGAGCAACTTGTTAGTAACCACTCTTTCCAATTCCGGAATATTTATAAAATTTCCAGAATATGAAAGTGATGGCTACGAGGCGATAAAAAAAAAAACATAGACTGACTGACACAGACCAAATTTTTAACAGTCGTGACGTACTAGATATACGCCAAATTACACGTTAAAATACTACTAAACTACAATATTGACCAAAAAAACAAATTTCAACAAACACAAAATATCATTAACAGACCAGTTAGACAAGCATACAAAGAAAACATTAAAACTCCGATGGTAAATACAAGCTTTAGACAAAGACAATATAAAAATCATGCTATAAAGGCATTCAACGGACTTTAAAAATAAAATTAAGGAAAACAAAAATAAATTCAGTTATAAAATTACAAAATGGATTAAAGATAAAAAAAGACAATATTACCAAAATTTCATAACATAAAATAATAAAACATACCCTTAACACATAAATATTTTTTTAATATAAAAGGGAGGCCTCAGCTCGGGTAAGTCACCCAGTGAGGCCAACATTACTGGACAACATTATTGAAGTGTAAAATATTGTATCAAAATAAAAAAAAAATTGGAAGGATCGGAGCGGTCCCCCTTCTTAGGGATTAAGTGGACATATTAGTTTGGAAATAAAATTGGGATTTATGAGATATATTCCTATCCATATTTCATTAGACTGCGTTATCTGAGCACTGGAATAAGGTATGGGGTTGAATTAAATTTAATGTGATGTAGTTCTTCGATAATAAAAACATTTTTTAAACTAGATGCAAAACGTACATCTTTATTCGGGATGTCGACTTCAGTACCGACACGTACAAATTTCGAACTCTGTTCTTCGCTTCTACGCTGTGCCATAAGTTCCAACATGGGCCTTTTGTTTTGAAATAATGTTCTACGATGCTACAAAAGCCTGTTTATTGTTTAATTTTTTTTAAATCGTTTTTGTGGACAACTTAGGAATAGGTAACAACTTGGAGCAAGTGTGTGGGTTTGCGTTTTACGAATGAGTTTGTAAAATATGTTTACGAGAGACGGAAAAGCTAGCAAGGAAATTGAATAAACGGTAAATGCAGGAAACCCCATTAATGTGAGAACTGAAAGCTATTAGTACTAATAAAAAAGTCCAAAGAATGGAATCAAATCGGTTGCGGATAGACCATTAACCGGCAGAGGAAGGTGAAAGTAGGCTAAGAGCCAATATAGGGTTTTTTTCGGTCTCTCCCCTCTGCCTAAAATACTTGATTATTTTTTTTTTCACTGAACTAAAGAACCAAGCTGAATCCAAATCCGTGTGCTTGCACATATCGAATCCCCCTGACTACCGTGATAACAAAGTTTACCCACCTTTGCCATCGTATCGACTCTCACCTTGATCACCTCCGCTCCGTTATGTAGTAAGATTTTAAACAGCTTAGATTGATTTTTAATATTTCTATTTTTGATACTTACCATTCGAGGTGGAATTTCATTATAATAATATAATAAAACAAATATAAAACTTATTGAAGTGAAACTTCCTTAGCCCCGTTAGAATGATTTGAAATTCGGATGAAACGGAAATGACGCACTACGGCACCTGCGAAGCGTCAATCTGCGCTCAAGGTTATTGGTTGAGTTATAAAACGGAAAAGGCTGCTTTGTTTTTTTACTGGTCGTCGGAATATAATGCGTAAGTTTGCGCCTCGCCGAGCGCATCCCATAGCGCAGCGGTATAGTGCGTTGCAAATCTCAGTGGCCAGAGAAATCCAGCGGACGGAGGTTCGAATCCTACGAAATCCAAAAAAAAAAGCATTTAATTTTTTGTAAATCAATATCCAATCTTCAACCACTTTAAAATAAACAGGCTAAAAAAGCGATATCTAGCGACTTTCTAGTTTCACTTTTATCGCGTGTGAATTACACCCTCTAATTCTTTTCTACTTAATTTATTTGTGACCGAACCGATTGGTAATCCGGACGGAATCAATTGGTATGCGCTCTCTCTCATCTGATGTGTTGCAGAACTAGAAAGCAAATTGATTTTTGTTTTGTTTTTTCATTTAAAAAAAAACAAACTGGCATTTTCACTCCAAATATATAGTAACTGCTGTTACACCACTTACACCCCGAATATATTTATAACTTTCTAATTCTAATTTTTTTATATTCATTAATATTATCCTTACACTCTACTGGATTATATTACCCTTGATAAATGTCCTCCACAAGACAGGTAGCGTGGAGTACAGTACAATATCTGTAAACAAACTTCAATAAAATGAAATTAACAATAATTTAAAATGAAATTAAAAAGACAAAAGATCATTCACAACCATTTGATAAAAACATTAGTTTTCTAAGCGATTCATTTGTCCCACCACGTAACGTCAGTGGAGGGAGGTAACCTCTTTATTCGGGTCCTGAATGGCCTGGCGCTGTTAAAACACTGTCTGCGGAGCAACTTTACTAAACTCAGACGTTATCCGTTCTCTGTTCAAATTTAATTAGCTTTTGGCCGAGCGTTAAATCTTTCGTACCAAAATGCTTCTTCATTTATAAACTAGCGCAGATCTGTGAAAAATCACCGGGTATTGAAAGAATTCCAATTTTAGAAAATTAAATTAAAATATTATATTATAAGTATGTACTTTATCTATCATCCGAATTTGTTTAAACAAACAGCTCCAATTTTTAAAATGACAACTAAGTTTAAAGCAATTCCATCATTCCATTGAACCGCAGTTATAGACACACAACCGAAATTAATATTTTTGACGAGTGTAGGTACCTATTACCTACAGGTGCTTGAGCCCATTTGAATTTAAACTTTGGTTGTTCTGATTCTCGACTTGCATTGGATTAACTTGATCGTTTCACACTTTCTTCGGGCGTTCTTAATTTCTTCTTCTTTCAACTCTGATTCTATTAATACTCACTTCTTGGTTAGTCCATTTTATTTTCTTATTCAACCATCTAAGCATCCTGTCTCAATGTTATTCATCACATATACAGCTTTTATGTATTGATTTATTTATTTATTTATTTATTTATTTATTTATTTATTTATTTATTTGTTTATTTGTTTATTTATTTATTTATTTATTTATTTATTTATTTGTTTGTTTATTTATTTATTTATTTATTTATTTGTTTATTTGTTTATTTATTTATTTATTTATTTATTTATTTATTTATTTATTTATTTATTTATTTATTTATTTATTTATTTATTTATTTATTTATTTATTTATTTATTTATTTATTTATTTATTTATTTATTTATTTATTTATTTATTTATTTATTTATTTATTTATTTATTTATTTATTTATTTATTTATTTATTTATTTATTTATTTATTTATTTATTTATTTATTTATTTATTTATTTATTTATTTATTTATTTATTTATTTATTTATTTATTTATTTATTTATTTATTTATTTATTTATTTATTTATTTATTTATTTATTTATTTTTTTTTTTTTTTATTTAACGCCCAAAGGGCTTTTACATTTTGGTAGTAATAATAATTTATGACAGATTATTTTTAAACATATACAGAAATAATAAAAATAAAATTTGATAAAAAAGCACACAAGTCATAACAATACAAAAATACCGCGATTTCATAAGTTTTCAGAAAAACAGATGTTGAGGAATAGTTTTGGAATAAGTTTTTTACAAGATCAACAAAATTCGCCAAGTTTATGTTAAATATGTCAATATCACCTAAGTACTGATTCCCCATAGTGTGAAATCGTTGTATCGGAGAGTGGGCAATGTAGTTCCGCTTATGAATGCTACAGTAGAATAGTGTATTTTGTCGTGTAGTTACCGTCGGCATTCTTAAGTTAATGAGTTGCATTAGTTCGCAACAGTCAAATTTTGAATTAAGTAGTTTGAATAAAAATGTTAAGTCGTTTATTTTACGTCTGTCTTCTAGTGTATGTATTTTTAGAATATTTCATAATAAATTATATTTCAAATCTTCTAGTGCGATATTTAATTTAAAATTTATAAAACGCAAATTTTTTGTTTGTATTCGCTCAAGTTATTAATGTGAATTTTGTAAGATGGAGACCAAACTACTGAGTTATATTCCATTAGGCTTCTAACTAGAGATACATATAACAATTTAATGACTTGTATGGAATTAAAGTTTTTGGTTGTTCTTAATACGAAGCCTAGTGTTTTCATACCTTTGTTTACAATTTGGTGGATATGATTGGCAAAACTTAGTTTTTCATCCAAAATAATTCAAACACTGTTTAAACAACTCTATTGCGACATACTCTTCTTCCCACGGTGACTGGACAACTCGGCATAAAACCAACTCAGAACCATCTCAGATAAGTCATTTAGAGTGAATTTTTGTAAAATAGGTTATGTTAGGTTAGGGTTATCGGTTAATTTAAAATTATTTTTTTCATAGCTTTTAATGACTTTTCAAGGAGGTGTTGAGTTGGCATGGAACCACTTACCACAATTGCCTAATTAAAATTCGAATATCTGCATGTATTAAATTCATGTATTCTATAAAAGTATATTTTCCTGTTTTATAGACTCTTTATCTGACCCGACTCAAATATTTCATTCGTTTGATTATGCCAAGTCTTCCGGGGGAGTTTTATAGTATTATAATACATTATTCTTTAAATATTCCGCCCCCCGAAATTTTCATTATTGTAAAATTATATTTTTTTGTACATTATTAACCAATTGCAAACCAAAAATCGACTTCAAAAACATCTTTAATAATAAGTTGGTACGGATATCAAACAAATTTATTTACAGCGTCGATTTTTTATACTTATTCGCTAGCATATATAGTATATAGAAAATTATTTTTATCCTTGGTGCATTCGAATGAAAATATGTTTTATACTTTTATGGGGTACGTTCCATCTGCCCTTATACTTAACACTTTACGTGACACTTAGTTATATTTTACATAAGCAGATTTACCATATTTCTCAAAGTCGACTGCACATTGTTTATAAAATATGCCAATCCAAATCCTCTTGAACACATACCAAAACCAAAAATTAAAGCAAAAAAAAAAAAAACAAAATTCTGTTTACTTTTTTTGTTACCTACCTTCAACAACATGTCTAGTGCGTGGTCTCATTGAGTAATTGCATCGCTTTATTGTCTCATTATACAAACAATGATATACTTGTTTATTTTTGCGAAAGTATTCAGCCCAGGGCTGCTCTAGATCCTCTGATACATGTTTCCACCAGTAACCGCCTGTGGTTCTAACGGTCCGCCCCCGTCCCTTTTATTTCGTTCCTTTTTCCTCCCCCTGATTCACACTTACTTTCTCATCTGAGAATATTCCGTTCGTTGTGATCTTACTTTTCATGAGAATATATATAATGGGTATGCATCATTAAAATATCTCTCGCAGTTGAACAGCATTTCATTCCGTTGTTTCAAAGATGGGAAAATTTTATCTCCCTAAGGAAAAAAATAACACGCCAACGTGGTAATGAGACAGATGTTATGAGTAAATAAAATATAGACTTTCTTAGTAGATTGAAATATTCCAGTGAGCTTTTCCGTTTTATCAATTATTGACTATATTTTTTTATATATAGCAGAATGTGCAAATAGGCGCCATTTTTGCCAAAGTTTGTTCACTTTTTTTATATTTCACCAATACCAGAAGAATGGAAACCATTTCGTGCATTTATTTTGATTTCCACTATTTAAAACTACCGCTCTCCAAGAGAGAAAGCAAACACAAACTTAAACTGGCAAAAACTTTGCATTAAATGAGTTTGACTCTATTTGTGTTTTGGAAGTGTCAGTAATTAGTAATAATTATGTACTTCATTTAATCGGAATTATTTCGGCCGATGATGTTATGTTTCACGAAAACGGTGCAAAATATTATTATATTAGTGGCTTCACCACTGTTCTCCTCCAGTTATTACTTTCCTGTTATTACTCTTTGGAAGCACAATGTTGTACCTACGTACTGTTTTATAAAAGCCGCTGGTTACAATGCACATACAATATACAGGGTGTCCGGGGGTAAAGTGCATTAACTTCGGGAGGTGATCCTACACGATAGTACAAGTAAAAAAGATAAATAACTTTTTTTTTTAACTTCCAACTTTTAGGGGTAGTTTTCTGGTAAAAAGATAAAATTAGACCGGCGTGTGCGGGCGGCATTATTATTTTACACTGTTGCCGAATCCCCGCTCCAAGCGCTCAGTGTCGGTGCTGAATTCGAATGTAACAATTTTATTCGCGTAGTAGTGTTTCACTTTAAAAACTTAATTGTTGTTAGTCAAAACTTGTTGATTTAATGTGTCTTTATCTAGTGTGTATTTATTAATAATGATTTAAAGGAACAACTTCATTCAGTGCGTGTTTTTTTCAGACTTAATTTTGTTTACTTAGTTGTCGACATTTCCTAATCTGCCTAGCTGTAAAAATGGTGTTAATTTTTGCGTAATTTTATCATTGAATTATTGTGCCAATACCGCGTAATTTTGTTATTGAATTAATAGGTCAATGCCTTACTTTACCAACAAAGAACGGGCAGACATTCATTAATGAAATACGCCACAACGTACGAATTGATAATAATATTACTTTACGTTTACATGCTTGCTTACAAGAAGGTGGCATTTTGAAAATTTGTTAAACCAGTTAAAAGCGATGATATTAGTTAAGTGTTCAATTAGTTTATAACAATTTAATCGTTAAAAGCGTGTCTTCAATTGTTATTTAAGTGTAGTTATCTTTTTACATTTGGTTTAAAACATACGATCTATATAAACGTCAAATTCTCGGTCTTGTTATTGTTTACAAACGGTTTCCATAGATACAGGTCAAATCACACCAAGCAACGTTGCAATAAAGGCGCCCGGCAAGCTAACTTGGGTAGGGGGAGTACGGATATTATCGGACGCATAGTGTTGATCAATTGTATTTTGTTGTTATTGCTTCAATATAAACGATTTATGAATTATCATAAGTGGAAAGGACAGATCTACATGCTATGCTAATTTTAAAAATCAATAACCATCACAGTTTCCCAAAATTCGGATTTTAAAATTACGAAATTTTCGTTTATTATCGGAATTCGACGGGTGGTATCGGACAAATTAGCTCTTTGGTTTAACACCGTAATTTCTTTTGTTTTATAATAAAATGGTTACTAATGATTAAATACAAAAGATTTCACATATATCAAGACACTACCTTTATTTAAAAAAAATAAAAGCAAGAGAAATACAAGAAAAAGGGCAACAAAGTATTTGAAATAATTGTCTAATATCGGACATCAAAGGTGGTATCGGACACAAAAGTGGACAAAAAATATTGATGTTTTTTTTATAAAAAAAAGGATTTTTAAAAAGTGGTAAAACCGTGTTCGAACTTTACATAACACGTTACACTGAAAATAAAAAATATTTCTGGCACAATTCACATTTGTAAAAATGCTGGCAAGATTCAAGACAGGTACAATTTTCATGAGCCCATCCGTGACAACCTTGACATTGAATCCAGTCTTCTTCGAAGCTTTCTCTACAGATAAAATTCAAACTTCATCTTTATTATAAAATCCTTATGTAGTTTTAGTTTATCCACTTTCTTATAATTGATGGTATTAAGATTTTTTTTTGTATTTGGACGAATTCTTTTTTGATTTACTAATTTGAAAATCTTTTTGGCATATTCTATATCCTGGTAGTTTTTCTTGTTTTATTTTGATTGGTAGACCCGGTACTTGTGTTTTGTCTTCATTCGTTACAATTTTTGAACTTTTCAGAAGTGAACCTAATTTCCTCAATATCCTAAATACTTTCTTCAATTTCAACAACCTGTCACTAAGTGTACTTTTAGAACATCACAATATAAAACAGCTTCTCAAATTGTCACAAACGTATTCCACTGCTGATTTCATGTTGCAATCCTTCCATTCGCCCCGAGCCCCTGCTCCCACTTTTTTTTTGAACCTCGACATTATCTGGAAAATTGGATGAAAAACATATTGACTTTTTGAAAATAATGTTTTTAAATCAACAATAGCAAAACCTGTGTATATTGCTTTCGTAATACAATATATTTTTATGATAAGGTTTATAAAAATACGATACACCTCAATTGGTGTAGGTATACATATTAATTTAAATAAATAAATAAATAAAATAAGCATTTATTCGTGTGTCCGATATCATCCGTAACAGCCATGTCCGATATTAACCAAATGACGTGGAGTTAACAAAATAACCGCCTACCTGGTATGGGACACAAATTTTAAAACATAAGATCGTCATTTGATTGCCACTGAAATGTAGTGTACCGTCTTATATGTAAAAAATGTAATTAAATTAATAAAGTACCTTTTATTTGTCTTCGAATAAAGCTGCGGACAATTGTGTCATATTGATGCGGTGGTCAAAGTTCGTTTTTTGGCCACAAAACGACACAACCGGCTTTGGCGAGAGTCATGCAAACACCGGGCATCCAGAATTAGTGCGGCAATATTATAAACTACTTGCATCGCCCTATCTATACGCCAGTAAGAGAAATAACACTTGTACGCATACTTATACGCACTCCCCCTAAGTGCTACCTTACACTAAGGATTTTTAGTAGGTATCTCTTTTTGTATGGGAAAAAAAAGTTGGAATTTCAGAAAAAGTTATTTATCTTTTTTACTCCTACCATAATGTAGAATCACCTCCCGAAGTTAATGCACTTTACCCCTGGACACCCTGTATACTGTAATAAACATCGGTGATTATAATCATGCATTGCCTAAATTCAATTATACTATTTTCATTACACCCTGGTTCTTGTTCCATCACAAGCAAGAACCAAGAACATTATTGGAACACGGTCCAGACCTATAAATTTAGAGTTCTATTTCTGAAGTAATGTGCGCATCGCCTATGGTAATTTTGCACCATGTAACGTCGTCGATCAACATTATTATTTAATATATTTAGAAAGGGCGGAAACGTGATGGAAAAACATGCTCGTGGCAATGAATACGAAATTCGCTTTACAACGCGCAACGTCTTCAAGCGCTTAAATTAAATTAGGTTTATTTCACAGTATTATTATTACCAATTTGCATAATATGAGATTCCGGTTAACGTACATACGTACCTAAAAGTTTTATATTATTGAACGTAAATAGTTGGCAAACTTTATGTTTACCGCAACTTTACTCCACTTTGTACAACAATTTGAAATGAAACGAATACGTTTTATTGTAGTAAAGAATCAATTTACTTTTGAAAGACAAATTAACTTGTTGTGTAAAGTTTTAGTGTTGGAATTGTGTCGTAACTTTTCCAAGTGAATATGAAATTGTGTCTAGCGTATCTTTGTTTGGGTACTTAAAATTAAACAATTTCATGAAATAAAGTTTAGTGTCGTGACAAAAAATAATGAATGGGACTATTTTTGTGGAATACTAAGATAGGGGATTCAAAGTGATACTATTTCATTCCTACAAGTTTAACCCTTCATTAATTAATTCATTCAAAAGTCATTAAAACATTTTTGGATATCAAAGGAAATAATTGTCAATAAAATATGTTTTCTGCGAATCCCAACTACTCAGTGAAATTTAAAGGATCTCCGGAATGCTTCCGAGGTATTTTAGAAATGCTATATATTTTTTGTAGTTATCTTAAGAAACTAGATAAAATAACATACATTAACATTTCTGAATAATAAAATGATATTATCAAACATGAAAATGTTAACAAAAAAGTTTTGGGAATGACACGAATCGTTCATAATTTTGAAATAATTCGATATTTCGAAACACATATTTCTGTGCAGCAAATAAGTAAGGAAACTCTTATTTCGCTTTTTACCTCGTTTGTATAATAAAAATTAATAAATAAAATGTTAACTTTCAAATGTCAATGAAAAAATCCCGCCATTTTGTAATGAACATTTTGACAATTTTTTAAATCCATGGAATGAAATATAAATATTCCATGGATACAATCTAAAAACACGACCCTGAGTTTTTTTAAAGTAAGTATTAGAATATTATTATTTGTTAGAGTCTCATGTTCTGATTTTAATATTTAATAATATAATTTAATTGTTGCCACAACTCTTTTATAACTATAAGTCTTGTTAAGTGTTGTACTCATTTATAAGCATTACATTGACGCCCAAGAGTGGTGTACATTAACGAAGCATTACAAAATGTTCGATTTCATTAATTTGTAATCGAACATTTTGAGAATTTTTTAGATTGTATCCATGGAATGAAGTATAATAGACAAAAATAGAAGAATTATTATTTCTCTTTTCAACGACGACCAAATCACACTACAAGCAAAAAAACGCCCCGGTCAGATTTTTCATTCAGAGGTTTTAATGGAATATGTCATTTGTGGCTAGTAATGTCCTTCCAATGCTTGAGGGGTTAAAGTTTTTATTTTACAATAAATGTACCATTTGCTTATTTATGAACTTTGCTGTTTACGTAACTCGCTTTTTATGTGGCCTCCAAATTCATGCATCTCTAAAAAAAGGGGGATTATCTACATTTCCAAAATACATTTTTTTAAACCATAATATGTACAAACACATTTATAATTTTAAAAGCTATTGTAGTTAAGAAGAAAGCTAAATATTTTATTTAATAAAGCGTTCTAATACGAGAGCATCGTACTCGTACGTTATCTCGTGTGTCCCCAAGTAAAATGAAGCCTTATAATTGCCTTACACTCTCTTCCACTTTAGCTACTTGTATTAAAACTCGTCTTTTTTCAGAGCGTGTGCTCGACATAGAGAGTCCCGAGCCGATGCCCTGCGCCGCTTGGTCTTCCCGCTTCTCCAAGATGGTGCAACCTAACCTGGACTACATAGGTAAGTTATTACATATTATCGTTATCTTGGAACCCCTAATCTGTAAACCTCATAAATATATCAAGGGGTGCCAGAATAACTTAGAAATGTAGGCAGTGGCGGTCCTTCCCTCAGGTCAATTGGTCAAAGACGTCCTAAAATTATAAGGTGATAGTAAAACATATAATGTATTTGAAATCCACCGCGAGATAGCAGGCAGCGACAAGTAGTGACATCTAATGCCTTAAATGGAAACTTTCTTTTCCACGCACTTTGATTGGCTAGGTCAATTTACGTAATGTCTCAACCTGTCTCTTTACGCGCCATACAATAAACGAGATGGCACTACGTCGCCAAATTTCGGATTCTTAGTGGTTAGTGATAAAACTGTTTTAATCCACTTGACGCATATTGGGAAGATGAAAAAGCTTGACAGGTGGGTACCTCACGAATTGAGTGAAGCAAATCAACAAACGCGCGTTAGAACGCTAGACCAGACCCTGCACAACAGACGGCTACCAAATTAGAGGAGCTTCAATTAGAATGTCTAAGAAATCCACCGTACTCTCCGGACCTTGCCACAACAGATTATCATGTTTTTCGAAATTTGGATAACTTCTTGCAAGGGAAAAAATTCAACTCCGATGGGGCAGTCCAAACCGCCTTCAAAGATTTTATTGATTCCCGTCCGAATGGTTTTTTTAGTAAAGGGATCGATAAACTACGTATGAGATGGCAAAAGTGCGTAGATAGCAATGGTACATACTTTTTTTAAATAAATATATTATATTAAAAGAATCGACTTTATGTACCTCCCATACAAAACGCCAATTTCATTTGTAAGGACCTAATATTAAATAATATAATTTGACTCTCAAACTCTCGAGGTACCCACTTGAAATGAATATTATCGTATTTAATCTGAAATTGTACCATTATATCAATTTTTATAAATGACCTTCTCTTCTGGACCCCTAGAGCTGCCTATGTATTTAGGTTTGTATATAACTTTGTAACTACAGATTAGCCCTAACTTCACCTAAGTTAGACTATAAAAGTATTAACTTATTACCATGCCGGGGCTTACCTTAAGAACCTCCTACGCCGAGGTTCGCCACAAAATACGATATCTTCACTCTATCAAACAAAATTTATCCGAACCTACGATGCAGCCGCATTACAAGTAGGAATGTACTAGAAGCATGATTTAAATCTAATTATTGTCGCAAATTTTGGAAAAAATTAAATATTATCTTCTAAAACTTGAACTTAGATTGATTACCACCCAATTAACAAGAAATTTATCTTCTATGAATGAAAAACTTCACATTTATTTTGTTTGTATAAAAATGTTTTGTAATTCATAATTTTTGTTTCATACTCTCAATGGACTTTTTGTAACATGTTAATGTGAAAATACCTTCTGTTTCCTGGGAATTGAAAGAAAATCATTCAATTCTACCACCCGACGGATTTATTTTATCTATTAAATTAAATTTGTTCCCTGCGTGTCAAAGCGTTCTGAGAAGTTTCTTTCATGGATGTACGAGTATAGTATCGTTTCACGCAATAAAGTACCTAATGAGAACTTTGATAGCTAGTACGGGCGCGTTTTAGTGACATGGTTGAATAACACAAGTAGGATTCACGGTCCATTGAATTCCATGTTAAATATTCACAAAACCATTCACAAAATTGGCAAACTAATGATGTCAATTTTTTATTTGGTTTAATCTTTATTATTGACCAACCAGGAACAACACTCGCCATTAATGAAATGTCTCCTTCTTCTACTCAAAGTTTTTTTTGTTCTTATTCATCTCGTTTAAATTTAGCTTCTTTATAACCACTTTAATTGTATTTGACAACAATTATAACCGTTTTTCAACTGAATTATACGCATGGAAATAGTTATACAAATTGTGGTGTAAGAAAATAAAGATTTTAAGTTAATTCGTGAAATGAAAGTAAACTGAGTAAAAAGATTTGAATAATTTTGTTGTCACTTTGCAATCCTTGACTTTGAAAAATGGATCTGCCTGGATCCAGTGACACCATGGCATCCCTTATTGGGGTATGTTGTGAGGCTGAAGATAGTGGGCAGGGAAAGGAAATGGGGAAAAGGAAGGTAGGGTAGTATCTGACTATTCAGAGGAATATAAACGCTAGAAATATTTCGAATCTCAAGCCTGCAAAATTTTAGCAGTTAGCGAAAAAGTGGTTTTTATTTATTTTGTGCATAACTTTATAAGAACGAAAAAAGTTAGAACATGGAAAACCTCAAAAATAATCTTAGCTATAAAGGGGTATTTTTAAAAAATTGTTTCTTGCATTACTTCATAGTTAAGTCATGAAAAAACTTTTTTTTTTTGTGGTTTACGCTTATATTTTTTGTTACGTAAATAATGATTTTATTGTAATTCCAATACATAGAAAAGCTATTAAAAGCTTCGATTTACCCGTAGCATATTTTTTGATGTTCGTACTGTAAGCCAATTCGTCGTAAAGATTAATCAAAATAGTATCTAAATAGGATTTCACGTATATATTCATCTTCAGATCTAGTCCCCAAACACGGCCAAAACCATTTATAGCAACGTTTCAATTCTAAATACCGCGGTGGTAGGGCGGTAGTAGCGGTGGATATTGAGAGTATCTTCCACTCTGGAAGGTGCTGCAAATATACCTAATATTATTTTTAAATGATTAAATTAATTCAACTTCACAAAAAATTTAAAGAAATCACAGGCACTTCTAGAAGAATTACTCCATCGTGTTTAGTTGACGATTCCAATAAATGAATATTGGATGCAAAAGATATTTTACAAACATGGGAGAAGTATACACTAGAGGAGTAGGGCTTTTCAACGTTTTATAAAATATTCACCATTGTACAAATCAGCAAACAAGGCGTTCTGTTCTAATAAGTATTCTTTATAATTTAAACTAGAAATAATTTGTTATTTTCCGTAACACGGTAGTTAATGTTCAACTTGTAGAAACGATTTAAAAGTAATTACGACCAAATTAAATTAAAATAACCAACTTTGTTTACACCACTATTTGTATTGGTGTACAGGGCGAAAAGGGATGCACGTGATTTACTTTAAGGGCCCGCAACCCGGATTTGTACCGATTTATTACATATTTCCCTTAAAAACGGTAAGTTTTAAAGCTCTTAAAAAATATATGTTATTCTTGAAGATAATATCTAGACTTTGCCCGTACCGAAATGCAAATTATATAAAATTCCCTCGATAGAAAAAAATCACAAAGTATGCACCAAAAATTATTATGAATACGTTTGTTTCAGTTATTTTACAAGTTATATGTATGAAAAAATTCACAGTGTTTCTTTAAATGCTGTTTAAGATAATGCCCGCGAGATTTTTGCTCAATTTTAAACGAGTCGTGTTTTATTAAACATTTTCGCAATTTTCGCATCGATTTTGTCGCTGTAAATTTTAGCGCTCTCCTCTAACATTCGTAATTTCGTACCTCTCCATCTTCTACTTTTTGGGCCCGGTTGTAAAGCCTTAACCAGTGATTCCTGACATTATTTGGAGTAAAAAATGAAAATGCAATTTTAGGTATTGGACAGTTACAAGGTGACGGGTTGGGCGGTTACTCGACTAAATGACCAGTGACGAGATGTGAAATAATTTTTTGAAGTGAAAACTTCTTTAACACCGTTGTGATTTGAAACTCGATGAAACAAAAAAACGAGTGTGCTTTAGACCACACGACTGAAGTAAATCTTCACTAACTTATATCTCCCTCTCAACTTCCGTTCGCCTTATCAACCGTTCGCCTCGCCCGATCACACTTTTCATAACGCTCTCTTCAGACATTCACCAGCTTACTCCCCAAGTCAAGCGTGCGAAAAAAAGTTTTACTTTAAAAAAGAACGACACTGAAAAAAGACAAACACGTACATCTATAGGATTCAGCCTGCAAGAGAAAGATCAATTAGTCTCCTATTATGTAGCTTCGTAGCATCCCCACTCTTTTTTACTTTAGGTTTCACTTCTTTCTGAAGGTTTTACATCTACCACGTGTGAATTGCACACTGTAAGTTTGATTTTGAAACTAACATTTTTTTAAAAGACTTCTAAAAAGTCACTGAAGACCAAAACTTCATTCACGTTTTCTCCAAATAATGCCAGGTAACACTGGTTTAAGTAAGTAAAGTACGTCCCTTTGAGGGTATTACCAGAGAAAACCAGAAATATGTCATTTTTAAATCAGATTTTAGACGTATTGACTCTTTTTCACAAAAAATTATAAATGGATTTCGAAAGATTGTTCTTTTATCTAGCATTCGCAAGTTTTAAATTTTGAGAAAAAATGATTATTTTTAGTATAAGGTCGTTGGCAGATTTGTTAAATTTTCAAAAAAGATTTTGTATTATACCACACCCATTTCAAATCATATAATCATGCAGTAAAATAAATTAATACATTATCTAGGTATCGCATGTTTTAGAATTTTAATTTTAGTTTAAATAAAATCATTTACAAATATATTCGTGCATGTACGTGTATATACGTATTTATTTGCGCACTTACAAACTAATATATTTCAGATTTTTTTAACATTCTTATTTAACTTGGACATTATTGAAAAATGAGAAATACTTATAATCAAAAAATAATTACAAAAAGTACATTATTTTAATAGTTTTATCATCACGCCTATTGGCATTTTGGATAAATTAAACCAAATTTGAAATGAAATAAAATCGATATTGAGTTATAATTTTAAAAAGCTGGTACGGAGAATAATTAATCTTTCTCATTGTAACCGCCCTGCACGATCGTAAGAAGAACTTTCGACAAAATGTGAAATTTCGGCCGCTGGCTGGTTAAACGCTCTTAATACTCTGTATAAATAAATGGTGGTGTTAACAAAGTTGGTTATTTTCATTTCATTTAAAATTACTCCACAAAGTAATTTTGAAGTTATTGAAGGAGTACCTTTGATGTTTTGAACAATCCTTAAATCCGAAGCCAGGATAAGACGGTATAAATAACCTCCTTTTAATTAGCTTCTAAACACTTATTCGTCTCCCGGCGCAGAGGTTCTACGGAACAGTGGTTTTAATCGGGCTTAATAGCCTTGCTTCTAAACACAGAAATAATTGTTTCCTCTCCGCCTCAGAGGTGCAGCAAGAACCATGAATAATTATTTTGTTATTAGCCTTTTACCACGTTCGTGCTTACGCGGCATCTTAACTCTGGGACTTGCGAAATTTTCTTTAAAATAATCCTCTTATGTATATGATACATTTATTATTCTCTTATTTAAATTGCAATTCTCTCTACACCCATCTGAAGAACCGTCTGTTTGTTCCGTATAAGCTTTTAGTTACATTTTTATCTAATGAGCAACTTTTTGAAAAATACAATTTTATTATTTTTATTCACTTACAACTTCATTGGCCATATTTTTTTAAAGCATGTTTTCATATTATTGTTTTTTTGAAATAGTAAAACTTCTTTACGCACGCTTGACTTGGGGAGTAAGCTGATGAATGCGTGACGAGAGCGTTACGAAAAGTGTGATTGGGTGAGCGAACGGTCGGGCCTTTACGCACGCTTGACTTGGGGATTAAACTGGTGAATGCGTGACGAGATCGTTACGAAAAGTGTGATCGGGCGAGGCGAACGGTCGGGCCTTTACGCACGCTTTGACTTAGGGAGGCTGGTGAATGCGTGACGAGAGCGTTATGAAAAGTGTGATCGGGCGATGCGAACGGAAGTTAAGAGGGAGATATATAAGTTAGTGAAGTTTTACTTCAGTCATGTGGTCTAAAGCACACTCGTTTGTAAATGGGTTTATTGGACTGTAAAGGGCTCCATGAAATTGCCAAAAAGATAACTTAATTTATTGATTAGCCGTCAAATTCATCACGATGATCGGCAATAGTGCTGCGACCGGGGTTGAATGACTTCGGCTTTATGGAAAACTATCTGAAGTACCCGGCGTTGCCTGGGCTTTACTTTAGATGTAGATATTTACTTTAGATGCAAGCGGTAATTTTTAACGTCAGATAGGCAAAATTTTATTGCGTAGCATCAAAATTTTTCTTTAGGGGATGGGGGTAGTTTTTTATAGACAGTGAGTGACTTTTCTTTCATTTTGAATGTCAAGGTTACAAAATTTTATCAACCTCGCCTTTATCAAA
This sequence comes from Limnephilus marmoratus, assembly GCA_917880885.1. NCBI lineage: Eukaryota > Metazoa > Arthropoda > Insecta > Trichoptera > Limnephilidae > Limnephilus > Limnephilus marmoratus. The sequence continues at coordinate 35,259,216 of OU862920.1, read as the reverse complement.
AAATTCACGCAGCCTAACCGCCCGCTACAAAAGCACAAACGAATAAAAACAGAAGCACACAGAATATAAATGAAAGTCAACTAGTCTTATTCACTTACAATTCATTTGATAAATCATTCAAATGCCTTCGAATTTTCGTAGATCTGATGACTTATTTTACTCCAAGCCGAGCTTTTAGACCTTCACACTTTTTTTTCATCTACATGCACGCTTTATTTGTTTTCAATCTGTAAAAGAAGTCCCCGAATATCCATTTTTTAATCTCATGAAAAATGGTACCTAAGCGCTGTGATGCAACGATGAGGAAGAAATGAACTCCAATCAATTGGTGAAATGCAACAAAAATGTATATCTGTATCGGAAAGCCATTAGCTGATGGCTTTTACACAACCATGTTTTAGCGGTTTATAAAATCCAAAGCAATTCAATTCGCAGTAAATACCAGATTTTTCACTGGTCAACAACTGTAAGCAATACTTTTTGCTCGTTGATCGAAAGCTAAAGTTTCATTAAAAGTATTACAATATTGCAAAAAGCATAACCCGTTGAAATAGACAAGATGGATGGGATTTTAGTTATTATCACTTTAGTTAGACTTTAATTATTAGTTGTTGTTTAAGATTGTTTTAAAACTTCCGAAGGATGAAAGATAACAGTTTTATTTCATTCATTAATTTTGGCTGTTCCCATCCCATCACCATTCTAGCAGTATTTTGAGACTTGTTTACAATTTGGGAGGTGGATATGGGTACCGTCTCCCCGGGAACCATTTATTGGATAACCAATACCTCTCTCTGCCATAGGTCACCCCAAGTGGTTCGCTACGTTTAGTGACTTAGCCGGAGTGCCCGGGTTCATGGGGTGAGGTTGTGCGGGTCTTGGCGGCGGGTCACCCCAACCCCAACCCCTCACACTCTTTTCCTTCACACAACATTCTCAAAGATGACAAACGCTCTGATGTAAATTATTTTCTCCAGGTCTTCCAGTATGGAGTTCTTTCGTTTGGAACATAACTTTCTAAGTCTGATTTTGAAAAACTCTTCGTAAAGCCTATGCAAAGCTGGGGAGCTCAGCTAATAACTTATAATGCTTGAACTAAAAATTAATAAAAAAATTCCATCTTGGTTGAAAAGCCTCCCGCATAGTTTTTATTACATTAACTCAACTCAGGAGACCTTTAGACCTTAATTTCTGGGATGATAATTGGAGGATCTTCATGAAGAAAACAAGGAGTGAACATGGGTCTTGAAGAAATCCATATTATAGGAGGGAGAAACACAGAGGCCAGCAAATCTTTCAACTCTAAATTAACTTAACGCCAATATATAAAGAACTTAACTTTTGCTCCCTACGCTCACTAGTAACTTGACACATAACCTATGAACATTCTCGCAGCCCCGGAGGTTCAGCAGAACGCCGTATGCAGCGTGCTTTCGGACATGTATTCCCTCGGGATGACCATTTGCGCCATCTTCAACAACGGCCGACCGCTCATCCAGGCCAACTATTCCTCCTCCAACTACAGCAAGCAGATGGAACTGGTGAGTGAAATTTTTGTATTAACTGTTTTCGAAGATACATTTTACTTCAAATTTGTTCAGAAAAATTTGCCAACAAACCTAATTATCAGTAAGAAAAATGAACAGCATGATGTGAAAGTTACAATAATGGTATATTAATAATATGTGTGTCTACTTACAAATGTATCGAATTATTATAACGGTGCGCATTCATAACTACTATCAGTATACAAATATGTTTATTGAGGGAGAGGTAAGGATGTGAGATAAATGCGATGAAAGATGGGTGAATATGAGAATTATTCCAGTTGAAATTGAAAATAATCTTTTTAAATTTGACTAAGAATCAGCATTTCAGTGGGCGCAGATTGTGCGAATGATGTTAAATGGTGAAAAGGGTTGCACGGTCCAAACATAATAATTAATGCATTTTGTTAGTTATTACGGCGTTACTTCTTGGAAATGTTTAAGTGAAAATTACTCAGTAAAAGATTTTAGCGAAACACAAAAACCGATATTCTGCTTTCCACAACAATAAAAAAACAATTATTTCAGGCGGTCTAAAAATTGGGCAGTAGTTCTTACAATATTAAATGTACCCACATGAAACTCTCTTGAAACTCACAAGTTTCCGAGACATTGTTGGATGCAGCGTCTTCCTTAGTTTCGATAGTTTGTGAAATCAAACCTACGAAATAACAACAATCCTCCTTTTTGGGTAGGTTCGACTTTTCAACTTTTCTGGGTAATGTTTTCATTTAGTGGGAGAAATTCTTTGGTTTCGATAATTTGTGAAATCAAACCTACGAAACAGTTCTCCTTTTTGGGTAGGTTCGACTTTTCGACTTTTCTAGCTAATGTTTTCATTTAGTGGGAGAAACTCTTTAGTTTCAATAATTTGTGAAATCAAACCTACGAAATAATAACAGTCCTCCTTTTTGGGTAGATTCGACTTTTCATCTTTTCTGGGTAATGTTTTCATTAAGTGGGAGAAACTCTTTGGTTTCGATAATTTGTGAAATCAAATCTACGAAACAGTTCTCCTTTTTGGGTAGGTTCGACTTTTCGACTTTTCTAGTTAATGTTTTCATTTAGTGGGAGAAACACTTTAGTTTCGATAATTTGTGAAATCAAACCTACGAAATAATAACAGTCCTCCTTTTGGGTAGGTTATACTTTTCATCTTTTCTAGCTAATGTTTTCATTTAGTGGTAGAAACTCTTAAGTTTAGATAATTTGTGAAATCAAACCTACGAAATAATAACAGTCCTCCTTTTGGGTAGGTTATACTTTTCATCTTTTCTAGCTAATGTTTTCATTTAGTGGTAGAAACTCTTTAGTTTAGATAATTTGTGAAATCAAACCTACGAAATAATAACAGTCCTCTTTTTGGGTAGGTTCGACTTTTCATCTTTTCTGGGTAATGTTTTCATTTAGTGGGAGAAACTCTTCGGTTTCGGTAATTTGTGAAATCAAACCTACGAAACAGTTCTCCTTTTTGGATAGGTTCGACTTTTCGACTTTTCTAGCTAATGTTTTCATTTACTGGGAGAAACTCTTTAGTTTCGATAATTTGTGAAATCAAACCTACGAAATAATAACAGTCCTCCTTTTTGTGTAGGTTCGACTTTTCAACTCTTCTACATAATGTTCTCATTTAATGGAAGAAACTCTTTAAGAACCTTACCAACCTCAAACAACGTTTTTGAAGTGAAAACTTCTTTAGCACCGTGGTGATTTGAAACTCGATGAAACGGAAGCGAGCGACACTAAAAAGAGACATACACTTACATCTATGGGATTTTGCCTGAGATAAACTAAGGTAGCAATAAAATATATTAGTCTAGTGGTATAAAGCGCCTGACAAACCTTATCTTCCAGATATTCCGCGGACGAGGGGTCGAATACTACGAAATCCAAAAAATATAGACATATTTATTTTCGTAAAATCAATATTCAATCTTCAAACCACCCCAAAATGTATAGGTGAAGAAACCACAAAAGAAAGGAACATCTAGCGACACCGAAGAAGAACACATAAGCACTAATAAGATATATTTTTGAATGTAGCTATTACTTTGTGGTTATCCATTATAGAATAATGAAATAATTTTACTTTGTATAAACCACTTATTTGATGTGCAAATCCGACCGGTTTCGGAACAAACGTTCCTTCGTCAGGGAAAGCTTATACTAATTTGACAGTTTCGAACAATGTTTTATTATGGTAGGGGTGGAGCTGTTGCTAGATAATAATGTAGATTGGGTAGGTAGGTATTAGTGTAGAAAAAAATAAAAATAAAAAAATTATATTATTTATAAATTATACTTTATACGTTTATACTTTGTATAAACCGGTCGGATTTGCACATCAAATAAGTGGTTTATACAAAGCAAAAATATTTCATTATACTAATAAGATAATTTATAGGAAAAAGTGCACTGGAATTCGACGACAAAAATATGGAAAAAATCATCCCTAACATTGATAAAAAGTGCTTCGTAGTCTCCCCACTCTTGTCTACTTTAGTTTTTTGAAGGTTTCACTTCTACCGTGTGTGAATTGCACACTCTGGTTTTTTTTAAACGATCGTACCTTGCAAGGTTCTCCCAAAAGCGTGAAGTTCCTACGAAATAATATTTTTCATTGTGAGTAAATCATATAAGGCAATTTATATTACGTTTCGGAGCCGAGATGCTCGCGCCGGGCGGCTCCGGGATCGTTTCTTCCGATAATGTAAAAGGGGCTCCAAAACCAATTATTGGGGTTAGCTCATCTGAAAGCAAATTAGTTTAGGAAAAATACGGTTGGATATAAACGGAAATATTTTTGGGTCAATCCGCCTTCCCTTTCGAGTGAAATGTAAAAGATAGATAATAATGTTTACCTACATATTTCACCGCACAATAAAGCCCTGCGGAATTCTCTTATGCAGGGCCGGGCTTCTTGATATTTGATCGCCTGGATCCAGAATACTTTTAAATTTAGGTTAAAGGTGTAATTTTAATATAGTGCCTCTCTCGCCATACTTGCAAAATGTGTGAGTTGTGAAAGACTTGTATCATTTTATTTTGAAAAGATATTATAAATAAGTTGTTTGATTAATTTAACGCTAAAATGATACACCGATAATTATGATGATCCAATTGAACCAAAAATAAAAGTATTGAATTTGTTAATTAATAATATTTTGGTGCGCTCCGAATGATGTAGTAGCGCTAGTGTTTTTTTAGTGCAGTAAAGTAGGCAAAAAATGACCAAAAAATACATATTTAACAAACACTTGTTTAAGAAAACTTATCCAGCCTTACTATAAAACCCAGTGAAAATTTTATTCAATTGACAAGCGGCCGCGGATGTGAAAACCTTACTAATTAAAAAATTGTTCATTGAAAAAAATACACGGCCTGAGAGGGTAGTTTATCTCTGTTTTTGTAATGATATCCTAACGAAATTTGTAATTTTTCCAAAGTATTTTGAATGTTCTATATATTTCTTATTTTTGAAGGTGTCGTAAAAACAAATACCATTTATGAAAACTAGATAAAAATTACCTTTTAGATTTGTGTAATTGAAATACACTTTAGTTTTTAAAAACTGCCATATATTAAGATTCAAACGCGAAAAAATTTTTTTTTTTTTTACCAAAACATATTTGATGAAAGTGTACAGAAATTTATAAAAAAACAAAATTAAAAAAATACTGACCTTTTATATAATGAATTTGGAACGAAACTGCCACCTCACTTTTTCCTCGTGCATACAATAAAAAAATAATAAAAAATTTCAAAGTTTTTTTATTGTCATAAAACTAACCTAAAAAATAATACCGACTTTTATAACAGTTTTCTTGCAACTTTAAAACGTTAATTTCATTGATACGTTTAGGTACACATGTATTAGATATTAATATTTAAAAAAAACACCACTTTTATGAAATTCACATAAAATAAAATACTTTAGATGTAAGTTTGAATTTTCATGTTTCACATAAAATACTTATTGACATTTCAATTTTCAACGTATGATTATGGTTATTATAACTTGACTAAAACTTATTAAAAACCACAAAAAACACGGTAAATATATCAATTATGCGAATGTAATAGTGAATTAGTCATATTAATAGATATTACGATCAGATTTGTGTAATATTGTACAAACACCCGCGAAGTGAGTTTTTTTTGGCGGTTTTAACGCGAATGACGAATGCGAAGGCGCTGCCATCTAGCGGTTCTGTAAGAAAACAAACAATTAAATTGTGTTTAGTATGAAAAATACATTGTTGCCAAACTTATAAAATACATTTTAAGAAAAAATCTTATTAGTAATGTTATCTTGCTTTAGTGTAATTTTGTTTTATTCATGTTGCTGCAGCAACGCGGGTAATCGGTCGTGCTGTGGGTTTTTTTAGTAAGGCTGATCGTGTTTAAGAAAATGGTTTTTAGCGGCCATGAACAAAATCATGAAACCTTATTTGTGGATAATTTTACAAAATCATCTTTCTTGTGGTGATTTTAGAAAAGCAATGTTTGACGTGATAAATCGTTTACTGCAGATACTCCAGGAATTAATGGAAAGTTTTTATTGAAGTGAAACTTCCATAGCCCCGCTGTGATTTGGATTTCGGATAAAACGGAAATGACGATTACTGCACCTGCGACACATAAACTGCACTCAATGGCCGCTTTGATTATGATGTAACTTTTTAAAGGCTCCTATTGGTTTAGATATGAAACGGAAATTAGCTAGGTCTGCGCTCATAGGTCGCTTTGATTATGACCTCACTTTTCAAGTATTGGTTGAGATTGTTTTGTTAAAGTTTTGCTTCTACCGCGTGTAAACTGCACTCGATTTTTTTTTTTTTTTTTTAATTATAAAACTTAGATGTTTCTATAATAATCATCAAAAAATAATAGTCATGCAAAGCTGCAATACGGCAAAAATCATAAGCATTGTGTTATTTTAAAACTCATAAGTCTCCAGATTTTCGATTGAGTTTCGCTAATATTGTCTTCATTTAATTAAATATGCCAAAAAACACTTCAATAGCAATTGTAGATAACTTGAGAGCGTTGTTATTTCAGAGCTTATTATCTTCGTTAAGCGATATCAGAATTTGCTTTTAAATATTGCTCTTGATCAATATCCCGTATGATTCCAATAAATTTAATTTTTATGTGCATTCGAAAAAAAATTATATCATTTTATTTTAAAATTATTTTGAAGGATATCATAAGTTTTCTTCGCACCATATCTTCGACACAATATTATACTTGGTCGAAGCACCATATCCATATAGTTCATAGTTTTCTTTCATATTTTTTTTGAACGCAAGAAGTTTATAGTGTGTTTGTTAATAAAACATACGTAATAAGAAACTCCCGTGAAAAATATTATGGCTTTAAAAAAATATGTTCAGACCAAAAAACACTGATTCTGAATATATAAGTTTCATTTCATAATATTAAACGTAAAGTTTTAAAAAAATATATTAAAAAGTCCATTTTTAATCGGGTCGTAAAAACACGCCATCAAGGTGACGTCACTATTCGACGTGTCGTGACATCACCGTAAAGTCATTGTATGGGAATGTATGATATGACACGAGCCATCGTATTAATTTATCGTTTATTTACATACTGTTTATAGAGATTCAGTTGTTGTGTTTATTGTAACATTATTATTTAGGCCTAAACAATGTTTCAAAAATAAAGGTATCTCTTATTGGTTTATCTCTATTATTGAAAATATTCAAAAACTACTGCACAAAAAAAATAGTAATGCTATTTCTAGGGAGAATACTTCGAACAACGGAATTGAAAATGTCGTCAATAGATCAGCTGATTGCCCGATTCTATAGTAATTTTTCAGGAGTGATGACGTCACACGATTCACCATACATACGGTGGTTTTCGGGGGGTCTTGAAAAATTCAAACTTTGACAATTATTTTAACTATTAAAACTAATTCTAAAAATAAAAATAAAAATGCAGTTATTTAAGTTAGCAGGTCATTATTCATTAAAAAAACTAAAAAAAAATTGGACTGGAGTTCTCTATTATAATGTTCTATTCACCAAGAACCAACAATATATTTTAAAATAATTTCGATGTTAACTTGGATGTTACATTGAGAAATTGGATTCTCCCCCTTCCCCAGTACTCAATTGTTTCTCGACCCTTTAGCCCTTTTAAGGGTCTGCTGATTTTCAAAAGGCACATTTTTAACAAGGTTCTCGTTGACTTTTGCGTTTTTCGTAAGCAATACGTCCCTAGATCTTTTTTTTATTTCAGTATTTTGATTTTATTTTAAGTACACAATAAAGTTTTACGCATTCATTACTAACACACAAAGGAGTGAAATCCCAAATACGTAGTTTTAGAGGACATTATGAATTATTTCACGATAATTAGTAATGAGTGAATAAAGAATGCACTACAAATACTATGCTTGCCCCGAAAGATACAATTTTGGCACATTTTCTGGGGTAGCCTATTAAACATTCGTCATTTTATGTGCTTTTTTTATCATCCAAATCAATATAGTCTGGTGTTATTGTCTTTGTGCTTAGAGAAACTGAATTTTCAATTAATAAAGTATCTACGTTGATAAGCTCAACTTTAATTGGAATGGATAAAATAAATCTATCCCTAAATATTAATTTGTTCAGTTCAGTTCAGTTTCAGTGCCGGCAACCCGAGCGTTTATTTTATTTTCATTGCGTACACGTTTTTTTAGACGCTGTGAATAATAATAATAAAGGTCTTTCTTTCTGGAATATGTCTCACACATCCCATTTACAATATAGGTATATAATTAGACAGGGATTCAAGAAAGAGTGTAATTGAATGTCTCTAGAGTAGTGTCATAACGGAATAAATGTACAATATAATATAACTAAATATTAAAAATAAAATCATTTATTGATCACTTGGTGGTCCATTGGATCGATAATTGTGGGAGCCAATATCTCTCCAATTTTCTTTGATGCTCGATCCTGAAGTCAGATGGGATTCAATGCTGAGGACATTTCTGGAATTGTTGGGGCCTCAGGCCTGCTCTTATTAGAGCTACAAATACGGAAAAAATCCAAATCCAAAACTCGCCCTTCCTTTGAGGAGGCAATGCGGTGCCAGGGAAGTCCGAAAATCATGCATTGTTGTATTGCACCCAAAGCCTTTCCATGGTTCTCATTTTTCTCTTTATTAAATGGGCCCAGAGCTCGGAATTATACAAGGTAGCACAAAAAGCAATTAACGGGGTCCTTTTCACCCGCGGACGCAGATCCGAAATCTTCTACTTCTATATTACATTTTATGCTCAGTGCTCGCCTCTGCATGTCAATGTCGTAATCTTCCGTAAACTTATTAGTGATGATGTGTCCTAAATGTGTGTTGCTTCTACTATTTTGAGGTGCTCACCATTCAAAAAGCCTGAGAGAATGGTTTTGGGACTTTTTTCCCGTGTTTGGCGGTGCTGTTTTTATGGAATTATATTTCATATTTGTTTCGGGTGAAAATTCTTCGCAAACTTCAGAATACTTTGTCGTTCCCTAGTTTATTGACGTTGCCATTAACACCATATCGTTAGTTCATCCTTGTATTCATAAAATAATACTGGAGACAAGCATCTTCCCTGACTGACCCAGTTTCCAGGAAAAAATCCGAAAATTCATCTTTTAATTCTACGAGGTTTTCCTACCATGGACCTCTTTGTTTAAGTTTGATCTATGATGAGGGGGTGGAAAACTCAAAAAAAATAATATATATATATATTTTCAATACCTCACCGTCTTGCATCAAAGCAAAAATAATTAGTTATTTATGTAACTGATATGTTTGTAAAATGATAAATATTTGTTGTACTAATATGCATCGTATGTATGTACTGTATGTTATTCTATATATATATATAATGTTTGTAAATGTTCGATACACTTGTATTATGTATGTAATAGCCCTATGTACGGGCGTTTAAATAATAAATAATAATAATAATCAACATTTTTTTAAGTAGATATGGCCAGCAAAAGTACACCATGTTTTTTTCATAACTAGCAAATAGCAAAGATTGCCATTAGCTAAGAAAATCGTTGATAAGTACCTACTTGTTAGTATAATCTAATTAAATATCTATTATTTTTGCACAGTGAAATTTCCCAGTGAACTCAAAACCAATTAGCTTTTGAACCTCGTCAAAGGTGAAAGTTGTCTGCAAGGTAGCCGGGCAAACTAAGAACTTCTACTCAGGTGCTTGTTACAGACATTGCGGCTGACCCCAACCGAGCCCGCTCCTAGCAGTATCCTTGTGGGGAGAGGAGGGCAACCATGATCCAGTTATTTGCAAATATTAGACATGGTTAATGTGGGTCAACTAACATGACGTTAATATTGTACGCCAGTTCCCGTAGTTCTAAAAACGCACAAGCACAACGCAAGTCGGTAAAACATGTGATTAATTTTGATTTCAATGGAGAGTTTAGGTTTATTTTTATATCGGTTGTTATTATTAAAGGCATTTTAAACACATAAAAACCAAAATAAAATTATGTTTGTTGAAGAAAAAAGTTTTTTCTTATTATTGAATAACTTAAAATTAGGTTTTCCAAATACATCATTTTCCAAACAACATTTATTCATCGAAAAGATTACATTTCGTAAGTAAGTTGTTCCCAACTAAGCGATTTGTAAGTATTTTAAAGGTAAAGCTCGATTAGCGTTGTTCCCAAATATTTTATAGTTGATCATCTTAAGTGACCCCGCCCACTTTCATAGGTAACGAGGTAAAAACTTCCTATGTTAAATTCATATTAAAGCGCTACTTATTGTATTTATTATCAACACATACAATTTCTTTCAAATATTGTTATCTATAAATTGGCACTTTATATTTTTTAAACAAACGAATAAAATAAATTAAAAATAAAGTGTCAGCTTGATTTTCGCCGCCGTGCCGTCGCGTCGGTACCTCGTGGCGTTAGCGCCACTCTATTGACACTTTTTATTACTTTGCTTTGCTCAATCGAGCTTAATCCACGTGTCAGGCTTCCTTAGACTAAGCGACGCTTAAGCAGTGTTGAACCTTAGTTTCAGCTTAGCAGTAGATTAGTAGGATTGGGAACAGCGGCCATGAGATTATCTTCTACCGCGGAACATGCCCCAAATAATATACCTTATATTATTTGGGGCCTTATATTATATATACCTATCTTTTATTATTTTTAATGACACCATGACCAGTGTTGTGAGGCGGGTAAAGGTGGGGACTGTGAAAAGGGATTTATTGAGGCGGGTCTTTAAAATATGCCCGGATTACATAAAGGAGGATAAACACATGTTGGTACTGGTACCTCGTTACACGTACGAGCCCACTTACACATTTTTTTTAAATTATAAAATATGGGCTATTAAAGAAATAGATTTTTCGTAATTTTAACGGCAACTTTAGCAATTGTTTTTGGGTTAATCATAATTGAATTTTATTGGAAAAACTTTTTAAATAACTTTTGAAGGCCATCAATGTACTAATGAAGGCCATTATAACTATAACTGTATAATTTGAAAAAATAGTTAAAAAGTTATTCCAATAAATTTATTTACTCATTTAGATTTTTAGCGAAGTCAACATGTGTCCCATATAAATAATATCGAATAACACTATCTAGGTTACAAATAAATTCGTTAGAATTTTATTATCATTTAAAAAGATAGCAACCAAAAATGTAGAAAAATTAGTTTGAAGATAATATTGTTAATTCTGTAAACTGACGTAAAATAAAAAGGTTCCAATGACCGAATTGGATAGGGCGATGTCCCGGTCAAACAAGAGATTCTGGGTTCGATTACCAGCTGCGACCGTTACCCTATTTTTATTTTTCTATGACTTGTTCTGTTTCATGTTTTATTTAGATTTATTACTATAATTTTTTTTCTTCAGTGATGTTAACGATTATTGTTTAAAAGGAATTTAGCTTTTCTTACTTAGATGTGTATATCACAATAAAATTAAATAATAATTAATAAATAAAATTAAAATAATCTTTTATGCGCCGTCCTATTTTGTAAACAATATGGAAATTGTATTTATTATTCCTCTCCTTTCCTACACTACCATTAGTTCTGCGATTCTGGATAAGAGATCATTCTGCCCGATTACAGACAATAATAATCCTCCTCAACTTGTGAGGATTTGGATCTCCAATTCTCTCTGTATTATAAATTGGTAGACAATATAAGTAGCAGTTGTTTAGGAAGCAATACAATAGCTTCATCCATTTGAGGATTTGCAACTGAAGTATTGGACTTTTGATTTTATGTTTTTGAGTTTATTGCTTTCAACTCGGTATTTAAAATGTTTTATCCTTATTTTACCTTCAACGGATTCAGATTCACTGGCCACATTCAAAATGAGATAAACTTTTCAATGGACATACAAACATATCCCTTCACAGATCACCACTTTTCACACCTTCAAGCACACTTGCAGATACACACACACCCTAATACATTACGCACGTCGCACGGAAATTACTAAATTCACCTACCAGAAATAAAACTTTACTTTTAGAAAAACATTTTTTTTAAGTAACGCACGCTTAACTTGGGGAGTAAGCTGGTGAATGCGTGACGAGAGCGTTACGAAAAGCGAGGCGAACGGTAGTTGAGAGATATAAGTTAGTGAAGATAAAAAGAGAGAGAGAGTTTCGTATATTACTGTAGGGGAAAGAGAGAGAGGTGAGAGCACACATTTTCTTTATCTCTTTTTCTCATAGCCAGTTATGTTTCGTTTATCTAAGACACAGTGCAGGCTTATTACAGGCTTATTGCTTAGTATGTATCACAGTGTGGGAGCAAGGGAGAGCAGTGCGCGCGCATATTTTCTTTCTCTCTTTCTATCGTATAGATGGAGCTAAAGAAGTTTTACTTCAGTCGTGTGGTCTAAAGCAGTATTTTTTTTTTCCTTTTATTATTATTTCCCACTGTTGCCGAATCCCCGCTCCAAGCGCTCAGTGTCAGTGTTGAATTCGAATGTAATAATTTTATTCGCGTCTCACTTTTAAAACTTTATTGTTGTTAGTCAAAACGTGTTGATTTAATGTGTCTTTACCTAGTGTGTATTTATTAAGACTGACTTAAAGGAATTCAGTGCGTGTTTTTTTCTCACTTACTTTTGTTTACTTAGTTGTAGACATGCCCTACCTGCCTAGCTTTAAAAATGGTATTTATTTGTGCGTAATTTTATCATTGAATTATTGTGCCAATACCGCGTAATTTTGTTATTGAATTATTAGGTCAATGTCTTACTTTACCAACAAAGAACGGGCAGACATTCATTAATGAAATACGCCACAACGTACGAATTGATAATAATATTACTTAACGTTTACATGCTTGCTTACAAGCTGAAGGTGGACATTTTGAAAATTTGTTAAACTAGTTAAAAGCGATGACATTTATTAGTTAAGTGTTCAATTAGTTTATAACAATTTAATCGTTAAAAGCGTGCCTTCAATTGTTATTTAAGTGCAGTTATCTTTTTACATTTGGTTTTAAACATACGTATTATTTACAAACGGTTTCCATGGATACAGGCCAAATCACACCAAGGAACGTTGCAACAAATGCGCCCGGCAATCTAACTTGGGTAAGTGCTACCCTACACTAAGAATTTTTAGTAGGTATCTCTTTTTGTATGGGAAAAAAAGTTGGAATTTCAGACAAAGTTATTTATCTTTTTTACTCCTACCATAATATAGAATCACCTCCCGAAGTTAATGCCCTTTACCCCCGGACACCCTGTATATAAAATAATAATAATTTGAATTAATATCTGTAAAATATTTTTTCGTCGTTATTATTTTGTAACCTTAGTACATTTTTGTTTCCATAACATAAATAAATCAAATAAATAAAGCACTAAACTTGGCATCGAAAATGTTTTTTTATTGAAACAGTATTTAAATTTCTTAGCACCAATTATCATGTGGAGAGAGGAAGCATCACTTTTTACATCGTAACAAAAAATCGAATCGAATCGAGAAAGAATGCGCGGTTCACACGCGGTAGAAGTGAAATCTTCAGAAAACTAAAGTATACAAGAGTGAGGAGGCTACGAAGCACCGCACATAGAGGAGACCGATAGGCTACAAAGCACCGCACAAACAGGAGACCGATTATACTATATCATTCTCTCGCAGGCTAAATCCTATGGATGTATGTGTGTGTCTCTTTTTGGTGTCGCTATTTTTCGTTTCATGGTGTTTTAAAATCACAACGGTGCTAAAGAAGTTTACACTTCAAAAATAACTAGTAGTAGTAGTACCTACCAACCATTAATTTCTGATGAGAGACTTTTGAGATTCCGAAAGCCTTCGATTCCCAAATCTTATTTTTCTAAAATAAACATTTCTATTATGTTTTCCGTGTATTTATAATTGTACACATAAATGTGCGTATATGGTATCCAAGTGAAATCTTATAATCTTAAATACACTAATATCATGTGTACCCTGGCAGTTCAAGGTAATTCCGCCCCGTCAATTTGTTTCTTAAAATAACTTATCGTGGAAGGTACCATTAATTTTTTACAGACGTATCTCATTTTAGGGCAGTGGTTCCCGACATTTTTTTGACCAGGGACGATTATGATATTTATTTGTTAACACGGGGACCACAAGGTACAAGAATGAGCTCTACAAACTGTAATAATAATAATAATACTTGGATGATTTATATAGCGCCGTTTTTGTGAAAAATCACCTCAAGGGCGCTGTACAAACTTATAATAGGTAAGTCACGGAGGAAAGAATAGAGTGGAGGTGGTGATAGGGACTTTTTCTTCGATAATTTTGTCGCCAGTTTGCGGTAAGGGGTAAGGGACGCGCGGTAAGTATGGGTGGGATTTAAAATGAATATGCCCATCCCTCTGGCCAGAATGGGGAATAATCCCCAGTTTTAACCACTTCACACTACTATTTCTTATTATTTCATTTTTACTTATTATTTCTTATATTATTTCATTTTTGGAAATTTATTGCAAGGGTTTTTTTATCAAGAGTTAGATAATACAAACAATATCAAATATTAATAAACTTTCTTTTATTAGATATCTTCATAGTAAACTACACAACAACAAAAATAAGCACTACCTTCATGTAAAATTATAACAAAAAAATAGTCATTTTAAGCAACAATTCATAATGGTATTCAATGCTCACATTAAAACCCATTTTTTAAAATTTATTGTTTATTCACAGGTAGATACTTTATTGTATTATTGATATGTTAGTAATTATTTCAATTGTTAACCTCACTAGTAGTTCAGTCGTTTTGCCTGGAAAGTTCTCCGGAAGTTTTTAAAATTGCTATTTTTATAGATTTCGATGTGTGATTTTCACTTTGCCACCTCGTATCTCATTCATTTTCCATATTCATTCATTTTTTATATAGGAGAATATAGAAAATTATACAAACCTGATTTCCCAAGAGAAAATTTATCTCTACATTTGCACCTACTTCAGAAAACTCGCGCTCAGATTTCAGCGCCTGCATTGGTTCTAAAGGAAGAGGTTCCCACAAAAATGAATTATATGAAATATGATAGTACTACAATATACGTTATCATATTATATGGATAAGCTATCAAGAGTATGGTGAAATACTCCCTCATTATTGTAATAGAATTGTCCAACCTATCTTTATAATAGGTACTTTTAATGATACACCCCTCATTTTCCAAGTACAAATCAGGGATAGTTCCAGGTCGCAGTTTTCCACGTCCGTTTTTGGTGGTATAAAAGCCGTTATCTTTAGTGGTTAGAGCAAATTTTTGAATATTTTGTTGGATTCCAAACATCTTTATCTACAAGCTTCTTCCACTGCTCTCTTACCACTGAATCAACCGGAAACCTCTAAGATCAAAATATCAATAATATACCTGCAGCAAAAAATAGCCATAACTGGTACTCATACCCACTCTTTGGAATAAGAAGCTCAAGCCGAGCGGTAAAATCTTATTGGCCTAGTAAGGTAGTAAGCCACGCTCATGCCCCGCCCATTTGGGCTTGTTTGAGATTGTTTGATGCGCTGGGCTTGTTTGCCCTAGTGCCATCTCCACTCTATTCTTTCCTCCGTGAGGTAAGTGTAAGTGTAATTTTTGTTTGTAATTTATGTGTATTTTTTATATATTTTTTTTTAATTCTTTCGATTTTTTCGACATGGGCTTGGTAGATAGGAGTCTGATCGGTGAGCAATGTTCTAAGTGGGGACGGATGTACGCTAGCTTGTGTCGCTCTCCATAGAGAGAAAAAAAATGGCCTTATTTTTAAACGCCCGGGGTCTCAAAAGTTTCGTATGATCTGTAGCTATTCGAAAACGTAAAAATAAATGAAATTATTTTTCACCATTAGCCCGCTAAAA
Organism: Limnephilus marmoratus; assembly: GCA_917880885.1. NCBI lineage: Eukaryota > Metazoa > Arthropoda > Insecta > Trichoptera > Limnephilidae > Limnephilus > Limnephilus marmoratus. The sequence goes on along the minus strand of OU862920.1, from coordinate 35,243,275 downwards.
TGGCCGGAAGTTTTGAAAAAAAAAATTGCGTGATTTGGAAAAAAAAATAAAACAAAGGGTCCATATTTTATATTTTGTACCAAACCTAATTTTTATTCCATAACTGCGGTACAAAGAACGCAAAAAAAATTTTTTGGAACATCAGTGATGTGTTTGTTAAAAATATAAAAGGGAAAAATAACATTTTTTTCTGGATAAAATCGGTAGTCTTGTTGACTTACTTGTATTCATAAACTTGATTTTTTTTTCATTTTTGTCAGCTATACGCATTTTTTAATAACAAACAAACGTTAGAAGGTCAAATTACGGAGAAGAAAAATTAATTTAAATAATTTTTTTTAAATGTTTTAGGTTTGTTTTCTGATTTTCAATGCATTTTAGCGGGCTAATAACCAGATAAGTTTTAAGATTTTCACGGCCAGAAGCATTTTCGTTATATGTTACCCCGCCCAAACATCACAAAAGGAGAGTTTGCGGCCCTAAAAGAATTGCGCGCCAATGAGGACATCTTAGTTCTGCCTGCCGACAAAGGTAATGCCACTGTGGTGATTAATACGGTTGACTACATTAAGAAGATGGAAGACCTCCTGTGCGATGCCGGCACTTACAAGAAAATAAAGAACAACCCCACCAATAAGATTGACCTGAAGACTAGAGAGCTAGTTAAAGCTTCCAGTATTAGGAAAGAGGATCGATCTGGGCTTTTCGTAAAAGCCTCCAGAACTCCTGCCCTATACGGTCTTCCGAAAATACACAAAAAGGATATCCCAATGAGACCGATTGTCAGTGCTATTGGTGCACCTACTTACAAACTGTCCCAATACCTCTCCAGACTACTACAGATGCAAACTGGTAAAACTGAATCTTGGATCAAGGACTCCACAGATCTGATCAGTAAGCTAAAAAAGGTCAAGACTGAGGAAGGCGATATCCTGGTCAGTTTTGATGTAGTGTCCCTTTTTACAAATGTGCCTCTAGAAGACTCCATGACAATGCTCAGGGAGATCTATGAGGACGACATTTGCAAACTTTTTGAACACTGTCTCAAAACGGGATATTTTGCATTCCAGGGTGAACTTTTTGAGCAAGTGGAAGGAGTTGCGATGGGCAGTCCATTGTCGCCAGTACTTGCCAACTTTTTTATGGAGAAGTTTGAAGAAGTGGCACTCGACACAGCTTCAGCTGTTCCCAAGGTATGGTGGCGTTATGTTGACGATGTCTTCGCCATCTGGCCTCATGGAACAGAGAAACTGAATGAATTTCTGAATCATCTTAATTCACTCCACAGTAAAATCAAGTTCACAATGGAAGTAGAAAACGATGCGAAAATCCTGCCTTTTCTAGATGTGGAGGTGATGCGAAAAGAAGATGGTAATCTAGGACACACTGTATATAGAAAACCAACGCACACAAATCGGTATCTACATGCCGATTCGCATCACCACCCAGCGCAGAAGAGAGGACTTATCCATACGTTGGTGACGCGAGCGACCAGAATATGTGAAGAAACTAAAATTGGAGCAGAACTTACAAAGCTGACCGATGCACTGGAACGCAACGGTTACCCAGCTAGTCAGACAAGGCAAATCATAAGAGCCAAATCTACACCAAATGAAGACAGAGCTAAACAAGAGTTAAAAGGCTGCGCTTTCCTGCCTTACGTTCACAATGTGACAGACAGAATCGCCAGGCTGTTGAGAAAAGATAGCATCAAGACTGTCTTCGGTGCCACAACTAAAATTCAAGACCTACTGAGGTCTGCAAAGACTAAGTTTCCTCTGGAAGCAGATGGAGTGTATAAACTCAGCTGTTCCGGATGTGACAAGGTTTATGTAGGCCAAACAGAGAGGACGATCTCCAAAAGGATAGCAGAACACTTTCGTGCTTGCAAACTCGGCCACCCTGATAAATCTGCAATCGCTGAGCACTTAATCGAAACCGGCCATTACTTTGGATTTGTTCCTGAGGTCTTGGGAAGACCTAAAACTTATAGAGCACGCCTAATTACGGAGGCAATTGAAATCTACAAAAATCCTTTTAATATTAATAGAGACGACGGAACTAAGCTCAATAGCTCTTGGTATCCGGTGATTGACGGCTACACCAAAGCTAAACGCAAAAAACATGTCTAAGTATACAGTAAGGCCAGCTCGTGGTAAACCATTTTTTTATGTTATAACTTTATATTGACTAAATTCGCTTTAACCAGTGTAATTCTAATTCTAGTAAAATTCATTTATTATTAATAGAGCTAAAAAACCATGTCTAAGTATATAGTAATGCGAGCTCGTGGTAAACCATTTTGATTTATATTGACTAAATTCGCTTTAACCATTGTAATTCTATTTCTTAAATTCTTACCATCGTGATTTCTAATTTTAGAATTCATTAAGAGATGGACCCACTTCGGTCGGCATCTCGCAAACGGACTTGCCCCTGACTAGCATAAATACCACGTTTTAATGAACTTTCTATTCCTCCTTCCATTCTCATAGTAATTCGTTCCATCAGTTTCCAAACAAAAACAATTTTCATGGTGACAAAATATTGAGCTGTCAGCTTTCAAAGCAGTGTTGTGTTTTTCATTTTTTTTTTACCAAATCCAAGCCTGCAGACCCCCGTTTACACATTGACCTTCCACAGTCTACCTTTCTCACTATTGACCTACGCATAAGACCCTGGATTCGATGTCTACACTCCACCAACAACTTGCCGCCGTGGGTGCTACAGAAGCACAACTTGAAGAATTTTTGGCAAAAAAATCTAAGGTAACGAGGTCCAGACGCTCAACTGCTCTATACCTAAAGCACTTCGGAAGTGAAGAAGATGTCTCCGACTACTCTTTGAAAACAACAACAACTCCCACCCTCACTACGTCTTTGACCTCCGTCTCCCCTTCCACCTTGACTTCTGCCCCTTTTTCAACAGCTCCCACCTCTTCGACAACCACCTCCAGCTCAACATCAACCGCACCATCCTCTTCCGTAAACTCATTCCCCCCGCTATGGGTGACTCCAGCTCACAAGAAACGAAGGGCGTGCGCTTCTCCTCCTCCGTCCACCGAAGTTATAAAAACCTCAAATCGTTTCTCCGCCCTCGCTACAGACGATGAAATTGCACCACCGCCACTTCTAAATTCCGTGTCTGACTCCACCGCAAATATAACCGATGCCACAAAAACGAGGCCTATTAAGATCCCTCCAATTTTTATAAAATCGGAAAAAAATTGGAGCCTCCTGGAAAAGCGCCTCTTGAACGCTGGGGTTAATATAATTAACGCAAAGGCCATTCCAACAGGGGTGGTTCTAAATACTGGCGACTCCACCAGCTTCAGGCTGGCTACAAAGATGCTCCAGGAGGACACAACCCCCTTCCATACATTTCAGCTTGCAGAAGAAAAATTAACCAAGGCGGTTCTGCGAGGGATTCCGACGACAATTAGCGAAGAAGAGGTCCGCCTGGAACTTCTAGATCTCAACCTCCCAGTTAATTCTGTAACTCGGATGAGATCCGGGCCAGACAGGAAAAATATTCCACTAGTCCTTGTACAACTGGATCATGGTGAGGCGGGACAAAAAATTTTCTCCCTCACTTCCCTCTTTCACCTCAAGATAAGAGTCGAGTATCTTAATAAAAAAACAGCCCCCTCTCAGTGTCACCGCTGCCAGAATTTTGGACACTCTTCAATGATGTGCCACCTGCCTCCCCGCTGCGTCAAGTGCGCGGGAGATCATTTCACGCAGGAATGCAAGAAGCAGAGAGAAGATGGTCCCGCCACCTGCGCAAACTGTTCTGGAGCCCATCCGGCAAATTATAAGGAATGTCCGAAAAGACCATCTCCACAACCCATCTTGCAAACCGTACGTAATGCCACTTTCACCTCGCATAGCACAAATCCCTCCTTATCATACGCGCAGGCCACTGCCCAAACCCCACTAACGTCCACATCCCCCTCAGCTCCCTCAACGTCAACCTCCCACACACCTCCTTCCACCCCCTTCAACATTTTTGAATTTTTCAAAAATTTCAATTTCTCCAAGGTTGGCGATCTTCTTTCCGACCTCATCCCCAAATTTCAGTCTGCCACCTCACCGGCAGACTACATATCTATCATTTTCTCCGCCGCCCCTCAGATTTTTTCACTTTTTTCAGTGTAAATGGCTAGCTCTACTACCATGCCCTCCGTGCTACGTATGGCATTTTGGAATGCTAATGGTCTCTTAAAAAATATACATGAATTACGTATTTTTGCAAATACACACGCTCTTGACGTTTTACTTATTAATGAAACTCACCTCAACCCATCACAAATGCCAAAACTTTCAAACTATACATTATATAGAAACGACCGCCAAAACACGAGAGGTGGAGGCACTGCTATTTTCGTTAAATCGAAAATCGCCCACAAATATAACATTACACCCACATTGTCGTCTATTGAATCAACCTCAATCACAATACATACAAAACATTCAGGCCCATTAAGAATAAACTCCATCTATCACCGTCCGCAAGATAAGCTTGATCCAAAAGACCTCGATACTCTTCTCGATAGCCACACTCCTACTATTCTCGCTGGGGACTTTAACTCAAAGCACCCCAATTGGAATAGTAGGATTACTAACTCCAATGGGCGTATCTTACAAAAGTACGCTAGCGCACATCCTGAACTCTTCATCGCGGGCCCAATTGCACCCACACACTTCCCGAACAGCGGGGCTAGACCCGATGTTCTCGACATTGCACTCCTCCACAAATTACCCTGGGTCTACAGTATCGAAACCATAAATGACCTAAGCTCAGATCATAATCCAGTTTTGCTCACTCTTAATCGACTTTCCACTCCAATGGCACCGCGCAAATCTATAAAAACTGATTGGACATATTTCACTCACAGAGTTGGGGAAAAAACAATCATCCCTCAAAATATTTCTGACGGCCCCGAACTAGACAAGGCAGTTGACGACTTTGCCGATATAATCATATCTTCCATCACCGATGCCTCTAAAACTCTTCCTGAACGTTCCACCCTTAATCTCAAAAGTGACCTCCCAATCGACATCCAGGAATTGATCTCTACAAAAAACAATCTTCGCCGACACTGGCACAGAAACCGAAATCCCTCAGTCAAAAAAACTATCAATAGAATTCAAGCACTTATTAGAAAGAAACTTTCCGAGCTTTCACACTCCACCTGGAACAAAAAAATTCAAAATATAAATCCACAGGATGGCTCCCTATGGAAATTATGCAAATCTCTCCAAACTACCCCATCCCCAAACCATCCCATTCATACCGAAAACGGCCTCATATTTGACGATCAAGGTAAATCGGAGGCGTTTGCCGATAATCTTGAATTTCAATTTAGCCCCAGCTCCAAGCACGCCGACCCAGTCCATATAGCAAATGTCAACCATCAAATAGACATAATTTTCGACTCCCTTCCCGGAACAAATGTACATTTCACCACCCCATCAGAAGTCCGAAGGGCCATAAAACACCGCAGCAACAAAAAAGCTCCTGGTCCAGATGGCATAACAAACTTTGCCCTTAAAGCCCTCCCCCCTAAAAGCATTCTCGCCATTGTGAGCCTCATAAATTCCGCACTCAGACTGCGTTATTTTCCCAAAAGTTGGAAACACGCGCACGTCATTCTCATCCCAAAACCTGGGAAGGACCCGAAATTCTGTGAGAACCATCGTCCCATCAGTCTTCTCTCAAATGTTGGTAAAATATTCGAACAAATTCTCCTTACTCGGCTCTTAAAGCACATTCACGAGGTGAAAACCCTCCCTGATGAACAACATGGCTTCAGATCTCAACACTCAACCCTTCATCAACTACTCAGAGTTTCCGAACTGATTCTAGGCGGCTTCAACTCCCAACGGTCCACTGGCGCCATTTTCCTGGACATAGCCAAAGCCTTCGACAAAGTGTGGTCGAACGGACTGCTTCTCAAATTGCACAACATTGACATCGATCCCCAACTCCTCGGTATCTTAAAATCATTTCTTCGGCACCGAACTTTTCAAGTAAAGATCCGAGATGCACTCTCAACTCCCAGATTCATGACAGCAGGCGTCCCGCAAGGGTCCCTGCTTTCCCCCACCCTCTTCAATATCTACATACACGATATACCACTCACGGAGAACCAACATTCGTATAAAGCCTTGTACGCTGACGACACCGCCATTATGGTTCGATACAGTTCTCCCAGGATGATCACACTTCGCTTACAACACAACATAAACATACTCCAAGACTTTTATAACAAATGGCGTATAGACGTGAACCCTTCCAAGAGCGCTGCTATTTTCTTCTCGCGAAGAAAGGTTCGCAGCACTCCTAAAGGTCACGTTTCCATGTACGGCCAAGCAATACCCTGGCAAAACAACGTTAAATACCTTGGAGTCACACTCGATAAAAAACTCACATGGCACACACACATCAAACATACAATTAAAAAAACCAAAAACGCTGCCGCATCCCTTTACCCGCTTTTAAATTATAATAGTCAAACGTCACTACAGAACAAAATTCTTATTTACAAATCAAAATTGCGACCCATCATGACTTACGCCGCCCCAATTTGGGCCACAAGCAATACTAAGAGTCTAGAAACCTTCCAAAATGTCTTGCTTAGAAGATTCACCAAAAGCCCTTGGTTCGTCCGAAATAGCATTATTAATTCAGGCACGAAAATTCCTCCACTTAAAAAACACATAATAGATCTAGTCAAAACATTTTTCTCCAAACTTGCTTCAAATTCAAACCCAAGCATCTCATGTCTCGGGCAATCAAGTCCCGATGACAATCTCCTCCACCGCCTGCCCATTTCCATCCTTCATCCACCTTGATGCGCGGGCTATAATAAAATTTACCTTTGTTCTCTTATATAAAAGATAAATAAATAATTATATATATTTATTATGGTATACATATTTGTTGCATATGAATACATACATGCATGGGTGTATGTAAAAATGTCTGTATGTGTGTGTTTATCTATACAAAATATATACCACTCACAGATAAACAAACCATCAAAAAAAATTATTAATGTCCTTCATCTTGCCCAAGGTAGCCCGAACATCGGGCAAAAAAAAAAAATCCATCAGGTGACATTACTACAGTTTGCAAGACAAAGGGGTTAATTTCTCCCTGTAACTTGCCAAAAACCAATATATAATAAATAAACTTTCTATTCCGTTCCGCGGCGACGACGCCACTGCTTGTCACGATTATTTTGTACTGGTGAAAGTTAACAATTGTAATTTTTTTATTTTATTTTATTTTTTCCTAAATTCTTACCACTGTGATTTCTAATTTTAGATTTCATTAAGAGATGGAGCCACTTCCGTCGGCATCTCGCAAACGGACTTGCCCCTGGCTAGCATAAATACCACGTTTTAATGAACTTTCTATTCCGTTCCGCGGCGATGACGCCACTGCTTGTCACTAGTATTTTGTACTGGTGAAAGTTAGTGCTGCTGGCGACACGGTATCGCTTCGAAGTAAATAAGCACACACTTCACGACTAAAAATTACACATCTACCGGATCTGCCGGATCTGCCCTGATGATGGACACTGCAACGATGTCCGAAACGTTGGCTAAAGAAGGAGGTAGCGCAACACGGCACAACACCCCAAAAACATATAACGAAAAGGGCTAATAACCATTTTAAAAAAAATAAATTTAAATGCAGTTCTCATTTTATTTTTAAGACGCAACTTTTGAGACCCCGGGCGTTTCTAAATTCAAAAGTTGAAATAATTGACACACCCTAATGTACGCTGTGTAAAGGGAATAAAGTTTTTTTATACGAATTATAAATTCCAGCATTTTGTTGGCTTTATTGATATTTCGTCAGTGTGTTATATAAAGTTTAATTATAATATCCAAGGTCCCTGATAAATTCTACTTATTTAATATGTGTCTCGTTTACTGTATACTCAAAGGAAAATTTATTTTTGTTGCGTGCAAAAGATAATTTGTTACATTTTGAGGTATTTACAACAAGTTTGTTGAATTTACAGTAGACAAACAATTGAATTCCTCTTGAAGTTAAATGCAATCTCCAATTGATTTGATTACTAAGTATATTTTTTATCGTTTGCATATGATGCTTATAATACCAAAATGGTTACGAATCAGCGTTTGGATACCGTTTGATTCAGTTTTGTAGTAAAATGAACGAATGGACCACATTTTAAATCTCGCGAACCACCTTTGGTCCACGGACCACCGGTTGGGAACCACTGTTTTAGGGTGATACGTCTATAATTCAGGGTAGATGCTTCAATTAAACCTTTTTATTCTCAAGATTTAAGATTAAAGCTGATTTGATATCGTCTGAATTGCCAGTAATCAATTAATCTTCAGCAAACTTGTTGCCCAACTTTGAGGAACTGAAATTCAATTAATGTTGGAATTTTAGACTTTGGGTTAAATAATCATGGCCAACTTTTGATGAAATACTTCATAAATCATTCATTTAGTCGACATTTTAAAATGAGACGGTCGTAAGTTATATTTGATATCTATATAATTTTATTATTGTATAGAGTATCTATCAACCCTTTCGTTCAGCACCTATATTTGGGAATAGGTAGATAACGTCGGGCTCTCGGAGCAGCCTGACGCATTTTTGGTCGGTCTCGTTATAATTAATTAATTAAGAGGGATGGTTCACACTTTCAGCCCTTAAAAGTGTCAAATAATATTCCTCGCTGAGTGTAAGTTGCGTAATTATACTCAAAATAATTTTACCGTGAGTGGTGTAGGACATAAAACCGTTATTAAGAATATGTGCAAAATAATATTGTGAAACGTATTGTAAACGAAGTGAACAGTGTAAACACAGTGTTTTAAAACTCGAGACTAGCATAGAACATTCACCAGATGTGGTCATCTGTTCGACCCTTGGGTGCCTGCCTGCCTGCCTGCCGTGCCTCTTGACCCCCGCCTCATCCCCGCACCAGTATGATTTGTCCGGTGCGTCGCGCATCGAGAAGGCCCTTCTCAGAAACGCATGAGTCCTGCAGTCTGCACCCCTAGCTGAAGCGGCCGTTCTCAGAAGGATAGAGAAATAAGAGAAAAAAATAAGAATATTATCATCTAGTGACCTCTGTTCCCCTAACTGCATTCCCCGCTGCCCCACCACCACCCGCCCCGAGCTCATGGAAGGATGACATCGGATTCATATGGAGTGGTATTACTTATAAGCATTTTTACAGTGATATAAATGCGACCCCCGCTGCCCCACCGACCGTCGCGATGCGGAAGGATGACGTCGGACTCTGCCCGCTAATTCTGTTCTTGATAGGAAGTGATTTACTTATAAACATTTTACAATGATTAGACATTATACGAAACATTTTGGAATGAACTTTACAAAGATATAGCATTTTACGAAGACATAAATAATGTATAGTGATAAGACAGGATATATTTTCTTCAGTGTTAGTTATTTTTAGTAGTTAATATTTAATTAATAGTAGTTTAAAAATGGCTAATGTTAATATTTAATAAATAGTAGTTTAAAAAAAAAAAAACTCAAGTGAAAGTGGTTTAAAACAATAAAATTAATAATAATAAACCTTTGACAGTGACAAGATACACACACATATATATTTTTTTCTCTAGTGTTAATTTCATGTCGTGTGTTGTTGTTTTTCACAATAGTCGTTAAGAATTTCCGGTTTATTATGGTTGTTTTTGCGTATGTGTAAGTTAGATTAAGTTTGGTTAAGTTAGATTAGGTTATATTAAGTTAAATTAAGTTAGATTAAGTTAGATTAAGTGAGATTAAGTTAGATTAAGTTAGATTAAGTAGAGTAAGTTAGATTAAGGATGTAAAGCTAGTTTGTAAGAAGTAGTCCGTGGGAGGGAATGGCCGACACAGGTGTCGATGAGACTCGCTATCCATCACATCGCCAACCCTTCGGTGGCGCAAAGAGGAGGACGGAACGTGAGCAATGCCGAATTGGCACATGGAATATAAGAGGAGGGATGGAAAGAAAGATTAATGAATTATGTGATACAATGAAAGGCAAATGTTTGGACGTACTTTGTATAACTGAGAGTATGAAAAAGGGGAGCGGTACATTGCAGCATGATGATAAGTTCGTCATCTGGTCTGGGAGACCAGACACGGAGAGGGCTTGTCAGGGTGTTGCAGCGCTACTGTCTCCCAGAATGGTTGAATGTATGTTGCAGTTTGAATGTGTAACTCCAAGAATAATGTGGATCCGATTCAAAATTGGTTTAACAAGGGTGTTTCTTATTATTTGCTATGCCCCTGTTAATTCTGAAAGTGACGAAGTGAAAGATGATTTTTGGACTGGTGTGAATGATGTTATGAGACTAAAAGAGTTGAATGAAAGGATTGTTATGGCGGGCGATTTGAATGGGTGGGTCGGTATTAGACGTGACGGATTTGATTCGGCCTTAGGTATGTTCGGGGATAAAAGAACGAATGATAATGGGAACAGAATACTTGAGGTATGTTTAGAGTGGAACCTTTTTGTGTCGAATACTTTCTTTGATCATAAATGTATCCATCAGTATACGTGGGAAAGAGGAATTGAAAGATCAATAATCGATTTTGTAGTAATTGACTCTAGGTTGAGAGCCGTTACCGAGGACACAAGAGTTTTCAGAGGGGCTGAGGTTGAAACTGACCACTTTCTGGTGGTGTCAAAAGTAAACCTCTTTCGCGGCTGGCGCTCTAAGGTGAAAACGGTATCAGCTCCAACAAGAATCAAAATAGAAAAACTACAAAACGAGTATGTCAGAAGTGAGTATGAGAAGTGTGCAGAAATGAGATTGAATGAGAAGGAAATGAACGGTCTAAGCATAGAGGAAACATGGAACCACATTAAGGTGAGTCTATGCGAATCTGCTAGAGACGTGTGTGGAATAAGTAAGCAAGGTAGGAAAAAAGGTGATGCATGGTGGGATGATGAGATCAAAGCACTGGTCTCAGAGAAGAAGAAAGCATGGTTACATTTGATAGCGACTGGCAGTGTTTCAAGCGAAGAGAGAGATCGAGCGAAAGAAGTGTATAAGGTATGCAAGAAAAGAGTAAGTGTTGGGGTGAAAGAACGGAAAAAACGCCTGGAAGAAGAAGAGGGAATCAAAATGACAAACCACTTCCAAGAAAACATAAAACTGTTTTGGAAGGAGGTCAAAAGATCCCGGAGTGGACCAGAGAACGGAAGCATGAAAGTGATAAAATCGAAAGATGGACAAATGTTGACGAATGAGAATGAAATTAAAGAGAGATGGATGAAATATTTCGAGGAGGTCTTCGAAAGTAACCCGAGTGACTGTGATCCAAGCGGTGAATCGGTTATGAACGATGATGGAGTGAATGTTACCAAAATCAGCATGGATGAAATAAAAAAATCTATTAAATGTATGAAAAATGGTAAGGCTGTGGGTTTCGACAATATTGCTGCCGAATACTTTAAAGGAGATAGCCGTATTATTCTCACATGGTTGTGCAGACTTTTTAACCAATGTTTAGAGGAGGGTTACACGCCATTAGATTGGAGAAGGGCTGTAATCATGCCATTGTACAAAGGTAAAGGGTCACGTATGGAATGTGGGAATCATAGGGCTATTAGCCTTCTTAGTACAGTGGGCAAGTTGTATGGTAGAATATTGATTGAAAGGGTAAGAATGGAAACAAAAGATAAAATATGGGATGTGCAAGGTGCTTTTATGAGTGGAAGGGGATGCATGGACCAGATTTTCTCATTGCGTATGCTCACTGAAAAGTTTCTTGCAAAAAAACAGAAACTCTTCTGTGCCTTTGTAGATCTACAAAAAGCATACGACCGAGTTGACAGGAAAAAGCTATGGAAGGTATTGTCCAAGTATGGAGTGAATAAGTATCTCATACAGGCAATTGCGTCTCTGTATGAGGGAAGCGTTGCATGTGTTAGGGTGAACGGCGATTTTACGGGGTGGTTTGACATCACAAAAGGTGTTAAACAAGGCTGCGTAATGTCGCCGTGGTTATTCAATCTATATATGGATAATTGTATGCAAGAATTGAAAGAGATGGGATTGGGTGCGAAATTGAGTAATCTAGAAGTATGTTGCCTGTTGTATGCTGATGATGCGGTGCTGATATCTAACAGTATGGAAGATCTACAGTCTCTCGTGTCAAGAATGAACGAAGTATGCATGAAGAATGAGTTAATGATGAATGTAAGTAAGTCTAAAGTCATGGTGTTTGAAAGAGAGAGTACGAAAACAGTATGCAATATAGTTGTGAATGATGAATACTTGGAGCAGGTGGATGAGTTTGTTTATTTGGGAAGTATGTTTACGAGAGATGGGAAGGCTGATAGAGATATTGAAAGAAGGGTGAATGCAGGTAACTCTATTAATGGAGGACTGAACGCCGTTGGCAGCAACAAAAAACTGTCCAAAGACGCGAAACTAGCCGTCCATAATGGAGTACTGGTACCTACCCTGATGTATGGCAGTGAGGCATGGAACTGGCAGAGGAAGGATGAAAGTAGACTGAACGCTGTAGAAATGAGATCCCTGAGGCGTATGTGTGGTAAAACCATGTATGATCGTGTGAGAAATGTGGAAATCCGCAAAGAATGCAAGGCTGATGTAAGCGTGATGAGTAAGATCAAGAAAGGAACGCTCCGATGGTTTGGGCATGTAGAGAGAATGAACGAGGAAAGGAGTGTAAGGAGAATATATGACGCAAATGTGAATGGTAGAAGAAGTCGAGGACGCCCAAGAAAGACATGGCACGACCAAGTGAATCAGATACTTGAGTCGGGCCATGTCAAGAGTCAGAATAATAAAAGAGAATGTATGAGACGTTGTATGAATGTAAACGAGGCAAGGAATGTGTGCCAAGACCGGGATGTTTGGCGGTCCGTCCTCTCTGCCTACCCCTGCGGGGAAACGGCGTGATGGTTAGTTAGTTAGTTAGTTAGTTAGTTAAAAATTGTTTCGTCGCTGTCTAGAGCGAATTAAAAAAAATCGATTTTCGTCTTCCAAGTGCTGGATTTTAAATTCTCGTTCAGGCGTTTAGAATCGGTAGCCATATTTATATTTTCAAGGTGATTTTTGTGTAATCTGATATTTTTCTCGCAAAACATTTTCGATGTATGTTTTGAAGATATTTCTTTATTGTTTTTACTTTATTTTATTTTACTATATTTTTCACATGATTTATTTTTTGTCATTTTAAGTGAAGCACGCTCTTAAAGACGATAATGTTTATTCAATTAAAATTAGCTATAGCTTTTAAAGTATTAAATAATTAATTACATTTTTTTTCTAATAATTCTATGGGGTTATCTACTTTCAAATATTTTATAACTGCCAGTTTTAATCCAGATCTGAAAGTGTTAAATTACAATCAACATTATGTAGGGAACCAACGAAAAACCAAAAAAATAATCATTAATTAATATAATTCTACGATGTCGTCTACTATCAAATATGTTTTATGTGTTTTAACCGGTCAGTGTCTGAGTGGGCATCGCGTTTGGGTCCCATCCGGGCTAAGTTCTCCATCACGACACAAGCAAAATTTTCCGCTTACTATGGTGATTTAAGAGATTTTCAAACATTGTTGGGTTATTCGTAACCTGGGAATATTTGGCTGTCTTTTAAAAATAAATAATAATTAAAAACTACTAGTTTTTAATTCATATCTGAAAGTGTTAAAGTAAAAACAATATCATGTAAGGAACCAACGAAAAAACAATAATTATTGAAGTTACGTTTAGTCAAAGAGGATATTATTCTAGTTACGTCCCAGAAACGTTGTCTTTGTGTCCTATTTAGTAAAATTTGAGATTGTTGTCAGTGAATATTTTCGGTTATGAATGGATATTATTGAATGGAAAACAAATAAATCGATTTCGATTGACAGACATTTTTATTATAAATTGTTTGACTAAAATGCTGCTTTGTGGGGGAATATTTCTTATAAATTTTTATTTCAGGGGATATTTGTATTTAGGTCTCCTGCTTTTTTTAAATGATAAATTACAATTTTTTAATAATATAATTAAATTTAGGAGTGTTGGCGAAAATCGTTTTCCTCTTCCTTTGAGTGGTTTTTATTATTTTTATAAACTATTAGATGTGAAGAAAAGACGCTAGATTTAAAGAAAATAGATTTTTTTTTTTAAATAACAGCAATAATGATAAGGGGTCGTCCATTAATCACTGATTCTCCGAAGGGGGGGGGGTTCGGAAAAAATCACGAAATATCACGACGGGGGGGGGGTATAATGAGATATCACGTGTATTTATTTTTCGTGATAATATTCTGAAAATTTCAAAATTCTTTGCATTAAAAAAATACACGTGATTTCAGGGGGGGGGGGGTTAGTCTAAAACCTCACCACATATCACCAGGGGGGGGGGTTTAAAAGTTGCTAAAAAAACATCACGTGATTAATGGACGACCCCTAAGTGAAATATGATATGCAACAAATCTTTTTATTTTCCGTGGATTCCTTTTTTTGATTGAGAGTTGTTGATTTTGTCTTCTTATATGATTAAATATTACATTTTTGACAACATTTGAAATATGAAATATGTTTTTTACGAACGAGGCAGATTATTGAGAAATACAATAAAGTCCAGATCACGTGACCTAATTTGGAAAAAGTTATATGCGTTTATAAAACGCTCAACTAAGCAAATATTAATGGGTAAAAAGCGTAAAAACAGTATGAACAAGTCGTAAAACACGTCAATTACCTTGGTAACAGATGCCTTGTTTATGAAGGTAAAAAACAGTTCGCGGAAAAGCAATTAATATTCGTTCATTTTGTGTCCATTTTACGAGTATTTGTCGGTTTTCCAGCGAAAACTGAGCAAATTTGGATGCATTATTTAGCAGCTGTATGTAGTATGTCGTGCGTAAATTGATTTTTTAAACCATAGTAGGTACCCACTGAAAAAAGTTTTTAATAAATTACTAGTTTCCACTGTAAACAATTTTTAAAAAACCTTTTTGAGGTTTATTTGTTTCGAAACATTTTGATTAATTAGTACTCTTACTCTATGTAGATTTACTCTCCTCGATAAACCTCTGAAACTGAATTGAAAATGTAAAGATGATAAGTTGAAGAACTTATAAAATAGATTTTTCAAATGTTAATCGACTTAACTTAGAAAATAAAACTTTTTATGAGTCGATATTTGAGGCGCTCAGCGCAAGAGAGGTCCAACACACGTCAGCCAAAACAACATATTTTTATATATTTTTGTTATATCCATGAAGTTTTCACCGATTTCAAAGAATCTTTGAAATAGTGAATACTACAATTGGGCCACTGTGGCTTCGTAGATATGACAAAAATGTATAAAAAAAGGTTACGAATTTTTTTATCACGAAAACGAGATTTTGTTTGGTTGGGCCACTCTTGCGTTGAGCATCTCATTTATAATTGTTTGCTTTTATAATCGTTTGTATTTCTACACTGGTTTTTAATTGACTGTTTGCCATTGAGAAATGTCCAATTTTAAAACATGCTTATAAAATTATAGTTATAGGAGATACATAATCAAAATAAAAATTTCTATACTTTCGAACGTAGCTATAACTCTGTTGTTCTCCATTGATAATAAATGAAACTATATTTCCTTTTTAGAACCACTATATTATATTGTATTTACGCCGATCGGCTTCAGAACGACCTTTCCTTCCTCAAGGCAAACATATAATGTAAACCGTTGTCTATTCTGAAACCGGTCGGCGTAAATAAAATATATAAAGAAATATTGTTTAATTTATTTATAAATATCAATAGATATGTTTAAGAAAAAAAGTTACAAAACTACTAAAACATAATACGAGCAAGCAGAAGGTAATTCTAGAAAATACAATAAGATTTCGAAAAAAAAAACCTAAAAACTTTTGGAACTAGCTTATTAAATTATTAGTTTATAACTTTCAAGCATTAATGGAACTTTCTTTAAACGGTATAAATTGTGGACAATTGTTATCAATATCACTACATTCAATTTTATTATACAGTCGTCAGATTTATTTGTTACAGATCATTTTTAATATATACGCCAGGGGTCTAGTACGGACGATTTCTAAAACCTCATAGCAATAGGATATAGACTAAATACGTCGTCTATGGTCTGTTATCTGTTATTGTTATTTGCGAGCATGGTAGTAAGAGGTTAAAAAGAAGAGGTTGATATAGAATATAGATTCAGGAAATAATTAATTCATTAATTTGAAATATAATATTCAGACCGATGGTTGTTAAATTTTAGCGCGGCCTCTCGAGGGTCAGTTAAGCTGTCAATATACAAATCATTTTGAATGATGTCGTTCGGTTTGCAAAATAACTGGTAACCAACGAAGCTGTTGGAATCAACGAATCATTGAATAAAGTTGAAAAAGGTGCCGGTATATTTATTGATCTCAGAAAAACCTTTGATAGTATATCCCGTGAGATTCTACTAAAAAAACTGATCAATATAGGTATAAAAGACAACGCGTTTAAATGGATTTCAAACTACCTAAAAATCGACCGCAAGTCATAAAAATAAATCAGATTAATTGTGATAAAGAAATATCAGACTTTGAAATCCCGCGAGGTACAGTAATCGGACCAATCCTATTCACATTTGACATTTTGTGATGACATTTTGATGTATGATTAAATGTAAATGTATGATTAAATTAATGACATTTTTTTTCAACCACTACATGGCCAAATTACTTACTTCATATGCCGACGATATGGTATTAATAATTAGCGATAAACTTTGGAAAACGTAACATATAAAGCCAGAAGATATAAATATTCTAAAGAATTTCTTAGACGTAAATTTACTATCACTAAATAGTGATAAAACATTTGTGATTCCATTTGCAATACACAAAAATGATATCCCTAAAAACATTGACATCATCATCCATGATAATGTCAATGTTTTTAGGAGTATTATTAACAAACACACATAATAAAATTATTACAAGTTTAAAAAAAAAATTTGAAAATTGATTTAACTTTACAATATGCTATAATTAGGTGGGGATCCGCAACAAAATTGAAAGAAATCATATAATTTAATTAATTCATCTAAAACGCGAAACAAAGAGGTTCAAATATGACTTAAGACCTCATTAACTAATGACCTCCCGTTTGGTCTTAAATACACCCAAAGTTTCAATATGTATTAAAGTTAGTGTTTCAATTCGAAGTGGTATATTTATTAAAAATTAACTTTTACTTAGCTGTAAAAAAAGGTATAAAATCGTCGGTTTTTGTGCCTACAGATCCGATATTTAAAAGGTATTGATTTCACTCTATTAGACCTCCAGATTCTACGCATCTGTATTGTATTGTAGAAATTATTATACGCATAGGAACCCGAACCCATTTTTAACACCCGCCATGGAAGCACCCAACAGTTACTGTGTTGTGAAATGGGGAGAGTTATAGGTTGAATTTATTGTATGATGGAACTGATTCTACTCCAATACAATTTGTTTCAACTTAACTGCATTGTTTGAGTATGTAGGTGAGTCAATAACACGGCTGTAATATGATTGATTGTGTGTGTAGTTGGACGACCAGGTGCACCTGATCTTGCCGCGCATCCCCAGCGGGCTGCAGGAGGGCGTCGCGCGGCTCATGTCCCGCGACTTCAACCCGCGCCCCACCGCTCAGCTGCTGGCAATGATTAAGTACTTTGGGTAAAAAAACTATCTACACTATTTTTTTAACCTCCATTCTACATAAGCTGTCCTTTACGTCGATGCACATTTTTACAAAATTTTGACTATTCAGTATATTTGTTTCTTCTTTTTGTGTGAAATGGTTACTGGTTATTATAATGTTCCTTACATTTATTTCACACCGGCCTTTTTTTTCAAGCACTCATCGTATTTGTAAACTTTACTTTCTATTAATAATCAATTATTAAAGTTTTTTATAGTTTTATTTCTATACAGTAAAGGTAAACTTGTATTTTACCTACAAACGCTACTACATCTAAACAGCGATTAAGGATGGGTTGTTTAAAAAAATTTGAAGAATTCATAAAATATTTGAAGTTAATTATCACGTTCTGGGTAAGTTCTCTTCAATTTCTATTATAATATCAATTGCTTCATGTAACTGAAATAATGACATAGAATATTAAAGCAAATTTTTTTTATACAGTACGTGAAAATTAATTTCATATATTTGACGAATTATTCCAAATTTTTGAAACAATCCATTCTTATTGGTAAATTAATTGTTTTTATCAAATTTCATCATGATATTTAGGAATTTTATCTTATTATTATTATTTTTAATATTTCATACCACCACATTTTTCACCATTTCCAGATCGAATTATAAAAATTAACCCTAATTTTTTTATCAATATTTTATTCTTATTTTGTTCAATTTCATCGCATTCACTCAACTTTTCACAAATATTGGTCAATAAATCTTTCCACCATGAATTGTCAGTATAAAAATAAATACTTTTTTTTAATTACCGGCATTTTTCGTTTAGTTGGTTTTATCTTCCAATAACTTGCGATATAATATGTATCTACATCATTTTTACCTACTTTGACATAATATTGCATTGCTGTGCCCCTATTGCCCATTGACCTAGGGGCCTTGGTTATATTTTTAAAAATACTTATTTATCCGACGGTATATTTTGACATAATATTGATTTGCTATGCCCATATTAACCATTGACTTAGGATCCTAGAGTGCTAGGGTTTTATTATTATATTCACTAGGGTATATTTTAAAATAACATTCACTGTAATTGGATCTTACTGGCAGCATGTGTGTCAATTTTTAATTTTAATTCTATTTGGTAAGTATTAATTATTGTCTTTCCAGTAGCACGCAGTAACATTTTTCCAGTTTTTTTGGCAATGTAATCTACCTTACCATACATGTAGGTTTTTTATTACGATTGTTTGTTTTCCTTGCAAGCTATCTAATTTCATGTTTATCGAATATCTACTAACCTTCCTTAGTTTCGTAAAACACAATAGATGTCGGTAACTATTTTAATTCGCTAAATTCGGTAAGACAGTGTTTTATGATCTATGAGTCGTGTAATTTTGTCCTTTTTGATTTTTTTTTCACTTAAATATGTCTTGTATTAATTCTTCCAATTTTCAAAATCTTATTTTTTTTGGTTACGTAGCAGGTAAATTGGCTTTAATATTGTAACAATGATGCCTCCCCAATTAGGTATCGTATGTTTACATTTTTTTGTATTTCTAGTGCATTAACTAAGTATGTAACAATTTCAAGACATTTTGTTTTAAAGAGTTTTATTTCACGATGTACATTTATTACTCAATTTTATTTATCTGCTACGGGTTTCGACATACCATGTCATTCACTTTTAAGATTGTAAGTGAATCAGTATACATTTGTGGCTTAATTTTATTTATCTGCTACCGGTTTCGACATATCCATGTCATTCACTTTTAAGATTGTAAGTGAATCAGTATACATTTGTGGCTTAATTTTATTTATCTGCTACCGGTTTCGACATATCCATGTCATTCACTTTTAAGATTGTAAGTGAATCAGTATACATTTGTGGCTTAATTTTATTTATCTGCTACCGGTTTCGACACATCCGTCATTTGCTTATAAGATTGTTAGTGAGCTAGTGTACATTTATTACTCAATTTTATTATGTTAGTGAGTTAGTGTACATTTGTTACTTCATTTTATTTATATGCTACTGGATTCGATAAATCCGTGTCATTCACTTTTAAGATTGTTAGTGAGATAATGTATATTTGTTACTGAATTTTATTAATCTGCTACCTACTAGTTTCGACACATACGACATATACACATACTTTTAAAATTGTTAGTGAGTTAGTGTAAATTTGTGTAGTTAAAGTAACAAATCACATCCTGAAATTAAACTCTTCGAAACGGAGTTTTTATTTGAATCCCAATTTTTTTTATGTTTTGTACCACAACTCCGAATTATTATTATTTTTCAGAATGTTGTTTATCAGAATATTCAATTGATTTTTGTGGATGCCCATTCAAGAATTGCATAAGTTCTCCAAAATTCATATTCTTTGTCTTGCGGGCAGCTCTTAGTGTTTTTCCGAAATTTTAGTCACCACCTACACAAAACAGGTATAATCCCATCGCAAAGTACAATGAAATTGATTCAACGAAAACATCAACTTGGGCAATGCTCCTGCGGTACCCGACAATATTAACGACCGACATCTTGCCGGAAAGAAAATTGTTAGGAAAAAGGAAATTGTTCTTGATCGTTTACGGGCACCTTCAAACATTTTTACAAATGATTTTTAAGCAGATTCTATTTTTATCGACATCACAATGTTTACCGACATTTAATCTAATGGAAAACGATATTCATGCTGACGTGTTTATTCAGGTAGATTTTTTCAAATACATACTGATTATGAGTATTTACTGATATTTTAGACATTTGTTGTGACATGCTTTCCAGGGTCATTTTCATTTGATAAAAGTTGTTGTAAAATCAAATGCAATTGTGTTAAAATAATTGTTATTTTCCAGTTATTCTCCGGCACGGTCGAATCACAATCATATAACATACGTAGGGAGAGACAATTCAGTAATTTACAGATGTAAACAGTGGCCCACAGCACGTATTTTTGAGTGGAAGTGCCATTATTAACAATGCTTAATTACTTAAAATATCCCGATTATTACGAAAAGCTCGTTTATTTTATGGGGGTTCTGAGTCTATTCTACTATCTGGTAACTATTTCACACCTTCACAGTTTCTAAGTAATTTTTCGTTTTATCTTGTTATCCTTGTAGTAAACCTGAAAATAGTTACACATAAGTCACAAACCAAATGCAAACACAATTCCATTTCGTTTAGCGTGACCTGATTTTACTTGACTATTATCTTTACTTGACTATTTAAATCGTTTGATCACTTCCTACATACGGTGTAGTATCCACTATTTTACTAATTTGCATAATATTCATAAAGAGTTCCAAAGCGGTTTAGGCAGAATTTGTTAAAGATATAATTTCAATTAAAATTATTTTTATAAATCATTTAAAAACATTTATAAATCATAAACAAAATATAAAAACACTAACCACCAGCGACATTTTTTGAAAGCTATGTCTTCTATTCATCACTTAGAATTTAGACAATCATAGATTTACGAATGCATTACCACGATTCTTATTAGCCATAGTAGCCGTATTTACTTATAAACATGTGTGTGTGGGGTAAGGGATTAGTGGTACTGCATTTACAGAACGACATCAATTTATTCAGCAATCTTAGATACCTAATACACTCAGACTTGATTTGATAATAATTTTGAAAAAAGTGATGCATCTTATCCAAAAAGTATTAAACTAACATATGGTAATGCATTCATATAGCGTTATATCCGCCCATTAACAAAACATTTTCAAAAACCTCAATGTTTTAAACTTTCGAAAATGATTTATCTTATAATAATATAATTGCGAATATATTCCCCAGATATACCATAAGTAAAATGGTTGTTTAATTATAGGGATTCCGTGATCCCCGTCCTGCAAGGCCTCGACACCCTTCTAATGAAGGAGCCCAATCACAAAGCCAACTTCTATCGTACTACCTTGATGGACATGATGCCGTACATACCACGTGTAAGTATTTTCATCCTTCTACTGTGCATTTTATTGTGTATTGATAAATCGTGTCATAAAATAACTTGCTGTGTGAATATCATTACAAAATATGCTAAAATTGTTTTATCATACCTTCAAAACTGTATTAACTTTGAATGGAATGAGAAAAAATTACAAGTAATTAATTGACTGCTTTTACTGAAACCAAATCAATAATATTCAACAATATAAATTAGAAATCCAAAAAAATTGCGATGCGACCGATAAATATGTCACCGACTTGTTAGTACCGTATTTTTTTCTTTCTTTTCTGTGTGTTTTTCTTTATCATATTGTTAATTTTCTGTACTCTGAGGTATTGTTTACCTACCCTCTTGAGACCCGAGACTAAACCACACACACAAAATAAATTTATTATCATTTTTCTATCGGAAAGGTTTAAAGATTATTACTGAAGATTAATTTACTAATTCATTTAAGATTATTTTTATTATGATTTATTATTGAAGAGTCACTTGCCTAAATGCTGATAGGGTAACTAAATTGCACTGTAATTGGAATTATTCTGTTGTGCAATAATAATAAAAAATAAAAATAAGGTTTTTTTTAATTTTGTTGAAAGAACACTATAATGTCCCTTAGGTAGCAACATGATAAACGCTCAAAAATATTATTTTATAAGTTTTAAAAATTATAAATAATGAATAAATCGATTTTTTAATAACGACAAAATTATTTATAAATATATTAAGCGTAAAAGTTTGCATTTCAGCAAAACCAATCGGTAATCGAAAAACACACTCTTCTGAGCGGCAAATTTTGGTTAGGTTAATAGAGTCCCAGACAGTTTAATAACGTGGGGTTTACTGCTAAGTGTAGGTGAGAACTTAGTCCACCTGCGCCTTGTTTATTTATAATGGGCGCCAACCTGGTTCCTGGCGAAGAAACCGGTGCCATCAGGGCTCTGTTTTTATATCAAAGTTATGATTGCGTTAAAAGAGTTGTTTTCAACATTGATCTAAATTTATTATTAGAAAAGTCTGATGAGTCACCTGTTGATCATAAATTATATAAGAGTCTACCACAAGCTAAAATATGTCTAGGGTAACGCGCCGGTGGGTGCGGAGGTATTACCATGCCAGCCCAAAGCTTCCTCAGCCGGGCCAGCTTCGAGATATTCCTTCAGCCGGGCGTGGAAGGAAAAATCCGAAAACTTCAATGTCTTGGACATGTGATGAGACATCCAGAGAAGTATGAGATCCTGCATCTCATAATGCAGGGAAAGATTGCCGGAAGACGGGGCCCTGGAAGAAGGAGAACCTCATGGCTGAAAAACCTGAGACAGTGGTTTAGCCAGTCTACTGTAGAGCTGTTCCGGGCCGCAGTAAACAAAGTCCGCATAGCCAACATGATAGCCAAAGTCCG
Source organism: Limnephilus marmoratus (assembly GCA_917880885.1). NCBI lineage: Eukaryota > Metazoa > Arthropoda > Insecta > Trichoptera > Limnephilidae > Limnephilus > Limnephilus marmoratus. The sequence continues at coordinate 35,220,192 of OU862920.1, read as the reverse complement.
TTGAACGGACAGGACACAAGAAGAAGAAGAAGAAGAAGGGCGTGGAAGGGTAAAGGTCATGATGTTAACGCCAGAAGCCTATCCAAAGGCAGCTTCCGTCAAGGAAATTGTGGAGAGTCGCAGATAGTGCGGATTACTAATTGTTTTATGAAAATGAGTCGGACGTGGGCATGCTAAGCAAACGCGAAGGCATTAACACTGAGTTTAAACTTCATTGAGGTAAACATAAGAACGAACCTTTCACAATTGAGGAAATTATCACACTGTTCTCGTCGATTATTAAACGATAACGTCAGATTACTTCTCTGATTCGTTCCAATTAGTCGAATTGGCCACCATTGATAAATAAACCCCAACCACCGAAGCAGGTACATTTTACGAATCGTTTAAATAAATCTACAGAATTGCTAACGCATTACGTCGTAATATATTCAAATTAAAAGTAGTGGCTTGACGGATTTAGATCGAATGTCCTCTCTGCCGACCTGAATCCAAGAGTGTGGAGGCAGCGGAAATCGATGCCTACGTTGCCGACTTGCAGAATCAACAACTCGAATCAAGGCGGTGGAATAAATAAACCTGATAAAGAAGTACTTTGTATCTTGATAGAAGAACAGCTAAAATAAAAAATATTTAAAAAAAATTAAGACACGAAGATAATTTAAAATTATCATAGAAATATTACTTAATCGTACTTGCGATTAATATTTTCATATCATAATTAATTTTGAAAGGATTTCATATATTTTGATTTCATAATTGTGTAGACATCTAAAATTGATTACATAACATTTTGGTTGGAGTTTGTTTGCCCTTTTCGGTGATAATAATTATTTGGTTTGAAAGTTAATTAAAAAAAAAAATTAGTTCTGGCAATCTCCGTTTTTGACAAAATTCTTAGAATAAAAATTGCAGTTTTGTAATTCATGATTGATAGATTCTTCGATTCTGTGAAAATAAAACTTGTAAAAGTAAAAACATAAATTTAGCGTTTTAGATTTCTTACTTCGAACTGAGCGGAGTAGAATAAATTGTTACTTTTCCTACTACAACAGAGTTGAATACGTATGTCTTTAATTAATTATCATTCTTTCCTAACTATAACAGATGGCAATACTTCTGAGTAAATGTTCCAATCTTTTGAGGGAAAGGCAATGAAAACGCTCGGTTTCTTTTGTGATACGCTATTTTAAAATGTTTGTATACATTAGTCCGGAACAAAATTGAGTTTAACTCACCTATTTGGTAACCGCATTATAAGGTTCACTCGGATTCTATTGAAAAATACAGTACTAATTTTAAGAGATATACATAATTTACAAACTTAATATTCCTGTTAAAAATATAAACTATAAGAGTATCTAATGAAAAATCTAAAATTAGTAAAGCTATCCGATAGAAGATTGGTGTCTGATGTCATTTTTCTTTTTAAAATCATTCATTCCCTTATCTCGGCAATTTTGAAATTAATTTCAAAGCATGTTCCTAATAGAGTCATACGAACTAAAAATATCTTTCACTGCAAAATCATGTCAATACCAATTCGTTTATGCCACGCATACACAGCTTAGGTAACCAGAAGTTAGGTGCCGAAGAAGCAGATATTTTAAAGAGCACTGAAAAATCAGTTATTAATTTACGTTTTGTTTCCAAAATTGTAAAGCTTAGTTTTTTCTGTATTTAAATATACTTTTACCGTAAATAAATAAGTCAATAAATAAATAACCACCTAAAATTTATTAAACTTGATGTAATAGAAATTCAGTAACATTTACGGACGCGCCGTAGAACTAGACGCCGCTGCTTTGAAAACGTAAACTCCTAATATTATGATGGAAAAATTTCACATTGCAGTGAACTTAGTGGTAAGGAGTTAGAAGTACTTTATGTCGAAATTTATTAAAAGCAGAGTAAAATATTGATAATACATTCAGGAAAAATAATAATACTGGGACAATTACTTAGTGTCAGCAGGGTCTCAAGGGGACAACGGAGCATTGTGCTCTAAGAATTTGATTTACAAAACATAAATAATGTTACTGTGATAGTAGGTAATGGATTTTAAAATAAAATTTAACGCCTTTACCAAATTAATCACAATTTTTTGTACCATAACACAAATCGTTCATTCAACTAACTCTGCGATAGATACTTTTATTAATTGCCGTTACTTATTGTTGTAATAATAATATGTGCTTTATCATTTGATTTTCAGTCTCATAAAACCATTGCATACATTCTTATTTCCCTGTAAACATTATCCACTCCTACATAACATGTTTCCACTCAAACTCCCTCCACCCACTTTCCACTTCTGTAATTAAAAGTAAACACTTGTTGCGGGCTGAAATTTACCTACCTGTTAATTTTTATTAAGCTTGTAAAAATAACGAGTAATTTATGGACTGAAATTTACAACCGAAATTTGAATAAACAAATCTTAATTTAAGTACCACTCTATCTCATGGAAAGATACTTATTTGCTCTGGATGAATTTACTTAAAATTTTATAATCGTGTAATATTAGGTGTTCATTTATGATTGTTGTAGACATCAGGAACATGAAATTTTGTGAAATGTATTTAACAAAATTAAGTCTTGATATTTATGTATTTTACATTTTTCTTATTTAAAAAAAAAAAGAAAACAAACAAACGTTGGAGGAACAGGGAAAGCTGTGAAAATACCATTTCACGAAGAAGTTTGTCAACACATTTAGTAAAAATTTTGTTACAACAGGCTTATGACAAAAATAATTAATTTAAAAGTACTTAATATATAAACACGAAACGTATATACATACAAGAGAAACATTCGAAACCCTTGCGAATAAAAGCACCTGCACACATATTACACAAAAATTTTCAAATATATGACCAAATTTAGTTGAAAAATATTTGAATTTCCACAACCCACCTCCAATTATATGAAAAATAAAGTTGCCACAATATGTATTTACGAGATTTATCTGTATCATGCGGTTTTTATTTTTGCGGCAAATATGAAGTTCATTATTTTATACAATAGAATAAATCATCAATTCTTTTATTTTGCAACCCACAAACGAGTATCACCATTGAATAATTCATGTCAAAAATGCACATTTTGTTGTCGGAGTGAAAATGTAAATTCCGCAACGAATTCAATATATTTTTTGTGTTAGTTACAGGATTACGATAATAAAACAATTCAACCATTTTAACTTAATTCTCAGATGAATAGCATTAACCTTTCTACGAAGGAAAAAATATAATTTTATTAAAAAAAAAATAAAGGTCACGCGAGCCTCTGAACCATTTACATTGCCATATGTCACATTTTCACAGTTTATTATCGACAAATATTTTTTTCTGATTACATTGCGTATTGTTTCTGTTACTTTTTTGGCGAAATGTTTCTGTTTACTTCCATTTAATAATGTTTTGTGAGCAAAATAGTAGAATATTTTATATTTGCGAATGTTTGGTTACTTGCGAACGTTGGTGTTTTCCGTGAGCGTGGAGAGACATGAGTTGAATGAGTTGAATAATTGCAGAAACTGTGGTGGCAGCACGTGTGGCCCAACCTGCAGATGGAGATCAACATGGGTGAGGTTCTGGCCGCGGTGCTGGTGCCCGTCATGTACATGGTAAAGGAAGCCTCCATGGAGGAGTACGAGATCCACATGGTGCCGACACTTAAGTAAATATCCATGCATTTTATTGAACCAAAAGACATAAATTTTGTTGTTCCTAGTTCCAAGTGCAAACTTTTCTAAGAGGAAAGTTTCTGGAACTCGAATGACAAGCCTGAGTTCATATTTTAATTTAAAATTTTTAAAAATTTCCACAATTTTTAATTACAAAATATTATTTGCTTCCGGCTTAAAATTCTCATTAAAATTATAAAATCTGGACTTTCACTTAAGAAAAGAGAAACGTAAGTATACCCTTAATTTCTTCCGTCGAATAAGATGGAAAATTAATTATGACTCAACGTCTTATAAAATATTCAATTCTAAAAGAACTGTTTGTCCAAGAACTCACGTTTGCCCCAAAATAATTTGAAAAGTTTGTTACTATAGTCGTATTCGCGATGAGTATCTTTGTCTTTGCATTAGTCAATGATCCGAACTGCTTCATTTTGGGGTTGGAGTACTTAGGATTGTTCAAATAACGGACACATATCGAAAATACGGCTCCCTAGGAACAAAACTAAACTATCACTAAAGACTTGATAGAAAAAAATACTATCCACTAAGTTACCACCAGAACTCTGTTTGCATCCACCAGGACTATATTCTCATCGCCGAAGTCTATTCAGGCTTCTGTAACCATCCTGGAGAACCTTCAGTATGTTCTGGAGAAAACCCCGCGAGAGGAGATCCGTTCCGAGGTCTTGCCTCTACTCTACAATGCATTTGACAGCTCTACCATTCAGATTCAGGTAAAATAAGAAACTCTTTAATAACCAGGTATACTTTTCAGCTATCTTGAATCATTTATCTTGTTAAATAAACGGCTTACAGAGACCAATTTATCTTCCACCAATGGACAGACTTTGTTTCCAAGATTCAAAACAAAACAATGTTCCATAAATGGTAATTTCTAATTAGGTGCGTGTAAGCGTGGTTAGGAGCGTTAGGTAATCATGCTTTGTTTTAATGAATCCAGAGCGCCGCTCTTAACGCCGTCATCGACGTGTCCGACTACCTGGACGAGTATGCAGTCAGGAGGATGGTTATCCCCAAGACGAGGATCCTGTTCGAAAAGAACCAGGGTGACCTGCGCATCATCGCCAGCGTGCTGCGCTGCATCGAACGCACCATCGACCGCCTGGACAAGGGACAGATCATGGACGAGGTGCTTCCCATGCTGTGGGAGGTGCGCATCAACGACCCGACCATCGCCGTTCGTGTTGTCAGTAAGTATTCATAACGAAGTTTTCTCTTTTACATAGTATTATGGTGTATAAGCGGCGTAAGAAATAAAAACCAACATTGTTCCCGACTGCGAGTCTTTTGCGATTAAAAGGCTACTCTTAAATATTATAAAAAAAATATTTTCAATTTATGTTTTCAGGTATATGCTTGCGAATGTGATTTTTTTTTAATTTAGCGTATTGTAATGCGATTGTTTCTAAATGATTATGTGTTACAGTGTTTTGGAGATTGTTGATTAATAATACTTAAAATATGTAATTGCCATTCACTCAACGAATTGATTTTCAGGCATTTATCGACTCATGATGAGTGATAAGAAGTACGGTTTGACCGTCAGCCTGATGGCCACTCGGGTTATTCCGATTCTCATGCCGCAGACGGTCAACCCGCAGCTCAATTTGGAACAGTTCGGGCTTCTTATCGAGGTAAAGAATGATAATAATGGTGATAAAGATGAAGATGGTGATGAGGATGACGATGATGAAGATGATGATGATGGGGATGATGAAGATGATGATGATGGTGATGATGAGGATGACGATGATGAAGATGATGAAGATGATGATGATGGTGATGATGAGGATGACGATGATGAAGATGATGATGATGATAGTGAGGATGATGGTGATGAAGATGATGGTGATGATGGTGATGTGTATGATGATGATGATGATGATGATAATGACGATGATGAAGATAATGTTAATGATGATAATAAAACAAATTAGAAACATCTCGTCCGCGTGCCTACAACTTTTTGAAATTAACAACTTTATAAAGTTTTAAAATAACTTCTAAGAGTCAACCACTCAAACAAAACTTTAATCATAAAATAACCGAGACTTCCCAAAACACACTTAACTAAAACTTTATTCGTTAGTCTGAATATACTAGTTCAGTAATTATTCCCAACAATAATGGCCTAGAAGTAACACCATAAAAGTTTTCAATTGTACAAAAACTTTTTCAACTTTATAAATCTGGGAACTTGCGACATCTACCGGAAATTTCAATAGGTAAATTCATAGTAGCGACACCTATCGGAAAATGAATGTACATATTCCATTTACCGCGCATCCTTCAACTGTTTGGTTTTCTTCCCGGCTAAATGGTTTATTTAGCCGGGAAGGAAACCAAACAATGTTTTATTGTTTTTTACTCAATTTTAAATAAAAAAGCAATAGAAGGTTGTGTACTCTAAATTACGTGTTCAATACTTTACACAGTACGATTACACAATACGATTCGAATTCGTGATGTTATCAATGTCTCGCCTATTTATTAATCAGTATGAAACCGTCGATGTACATAAGATAAGAATTTAACGTTAAAAAAATTGCTAAATTTTCTTGTGTTCAGGCCCGGTTTAGCCTAAGTAGAAATGAATCGATGAAGAAGCTACGTAGGTACTACTAAAAAATCTACTCTGAACATGAAACAGAACAAGGTACAGAAAAATAAAAAGGTAACGCTCGCAATTGGGACTCGAACCCAGGTTATCTTTTCTTACAGGAACACAGCACCTTAATCAGCTCGGTCATTGGGATCTATATTTTTTCTGCCTATTTTATCGATCTCATATATCAAATTCAGAATTAACCACATTATCCTCATATTGTATGATTACCAAGTTCTTTGACGAATTTATTTGAAACCTGGATAGTGTCTCGGATAATTTATCCGATTTTGAATACACGTTTTTTTTTTTTTATTCCAGTTAAAAGAAAATTACATTTTTACTCATTTAACTAGAAATAATTATACACATTAAGATAAAATAAATATTTCAATACAGCACTATTCTATTTCATTATTTTGTTTATCAAGAATAAATTTAAATAATTGTTTTTTAAATTTACCCAGCTTCTTTTCGTTTTTACGTTAACTTTTTCTAAGAGTCTAATTGAATATAAAATTTAAATTAAAGATATTACGTTGATCAGCAAAACCTTTAAAGGTTAATAAAAAAGTTATTCTAATAAAAAAAGAGATAAAATGATTTTAGTTGTTTTTTTTTACATGAGCTCCACACAGGAGGCCCTGAGGAAAATAATTTTCCTCAGGGCCTATGTCATCTTTGGGGATGCTGTGTGGAGGGTTTTTTTAAGGAAAGGAAGGAGAGGACAGTTCTGGGAAGGAAAAGGGTTTAAGGGGTGGGTAGGAATCTGGGGTTCAGTATGTCCTGGTCATCCGCCTCCAAGACCTAGACAAACCTCACCCCATGAACCCGGGCACCCCTGCTAAATCACCAAACGTAGCAAACCACTTGGGGTGATCTATAGCAGAGGTGTTGGTTATCCAATAAAGGTTCCCGGGGCGGCGGTACCCATTCCCGCCTCCCAAATTGTAAAAATTGTATTGATTGCTGGTTATTGAAGGTGTTTTCATTCGCGCAGATACTTCGCGAGATGTTCACGCTGGTGGAGAAGAGCCAGGTGACCAAGCTGCGTGTGGACATGGCCAACGCGCACGCACAGCAGCTGGACAAGCGTCCCCTGCGTCATCAGATGAGCACGGACAATATGAACGCGCCGCCCTTCAACATCCCTAACCTGCGCGTGGAGCAGCGCAAGACCTCCAGCGCCGAGGACATGGCCAGGAAGAACTCCACAGGTCATTTGATTATTTAAGTAACCTTATGCCCTTCCCTCAGGCTTTAAAATGAAAGATAATATATAATAACATTGTGGATACATAATTAAATGTTCGAAGTGTACCGGAGCGCAGGTGGTGCCGTCCCTCCCACGCCCCAGCCCGGCACCAGCGGCGGGTCCGGCCTGCTCGGCTCGTGGTGGTTCGGCGCCAGCTCCTCCTCGCAGGACGGCAACAACTTCCTGCGCGTGGCCAGCGCCTTCCCCAACCGCCGCCTGTCCGACAACACGCTGATGACGCCCAAGATCCGCATCGCGCCCTCGTGCGCCTCCTCTCCCGGGGGCTCACCTGGATCCACCGCCGGCCTGCCCGTGCGCCGCCACTCCAGCATCGGCCCGCAGGAGCGCCGTGGCTCGCACGTGAACCTCTCTCCACCGACTGTTAGTTGCACACTTTATTTACAGTATTTAATATTTCCAATAGTTAGCTTCCTCTTAGTTGCTCTCCGGCATTGCGGAGTGGCATTTCAACCCTTGGACTCAACCTTAGGGGCACGACTTTACTGTCCGCGGTTGGGAGTAGCCTATTTAACTGCCTTACGAAGATACTAACTTACTGTAGAATATTAGATGATATTGTATTGTATTGCGGCGGTATCGAGGAATTGAATCGGAGTGACCTGGTAATGTGTCTGCAGGGCCGTTACGGTGGACGCGGCGGATCAGGCTCCAGCTTGTCTGTTCCATCCTCCACAGCTTATGCTGTAAGTGATACTCAAGATCAGCAACAACACCGTGCCGTCTCTCTCATTCTGTCTTGCCCTTTCCTCTTTCAGTTTGGCTTTGTCTGTCCAGTCTCCTTAAATATTATCAGTACGGAGGGCTCAAACGATCCGCTTTCGATTGTCTCTCCTCTTAAATGCACGTAGCCGGTTGTAGTTGACACGAGCCTTCCTTGCTAGTAATATCCATGTGCAACTGCGATCCGTCCGAGGAAAACCGCCACTGCAGCACCTGTATTTGGCAGACTCCTCTCATTGCTGTTGTCATGTCGGTGTGTCCACAAGTCATCATGCAACCGATCATTGCACGCACGCCTTGACGGGAATATACTGTCAACCGTTTGTTTTTGTTTTACCAGCTTCATATTTCGTTTGCATCTTTACTCATTCATCTATGTTCAAGTTCAGCCCATCACCTGGAGCCGGATTTGATGAAGTGGAATACTGAAGCAATATCTTTTATATTATGTGAAAGACGACTGCGACTATATCTGGAAATGTTTCCCTCTTACCAAACGTCGCTCATTAAAATAGTGCGATTGATTCAAGTAAGCGGTTTATAAATATTTAACCCAGGATACTCGTTTTATGCAGTAGATTTATTATAAACGATTAATAATAGCACGTACCTACCTACTTCAAACTATATGTAGTGGTGACATTCCTTGTGTGGTGTATGTTAGTATATAGTAGGTACGTATAATATGTACGTAATAATGTACATGGGTTCATTGATGATAATCATTGTAAGACCCAACATGAAAAAAAAAATTCATATGTATTAATTGTGTACTAGGTAGGTACTTAAACCTGTCATCAAAGTAGAATCATTTCATTGCACATTTATTTTAAATCGATTTATTTTTGACAAAGTTCATTATTAAATGTTTAGATACTAACATAAACCATATAAAAATCCTGACAAAATAGTGTGATAAGGATCGAAAAAGTTAAGAATTCAGGAAGGTTAATCGATGGGTTTTCATGTAAAAAAAAACTAAATTGCTTTAAAAATGTGGAAATGAAAACAGTAATAAAAGTTTTACACCAAACTTCCCATACCTACCTACATCATTCCATACCATTTGTGATTGTCCTTACATTATACACACATGCGCAACATGGATTTTAATTAGCAACATAAAACATAATTCAATGATGTCCTACCTCAAGATTGATATTACCGACGAATAAATATGTGGAAATACTCACACTATACACATTAAGAGAATTGTCAACCTTAATGATTTCACACAAATAGTTAACAATAAATGCAATACACAAGCTAGTAAAAGACCTAAATCCATGCGGCCGTGTCCACTGTCCATCACCTCTATGTGAGTCCAATGACTGTCGCTATCTGTTCTTCTATGCAGCTTGCACGGAGCATGATCGTGAGTACTCTTCCTTATGTAGTGAAACAATCATCGTACAACCAACCAACCTACTTGAGTGTATCATCTAGCGTTTGTGCTTCTTGTCAACAATCATGTCATACGGAATGCTTTATTTTTGTAAATGTTTCTATACGCATTGTATTGTGATATTTAATTGTGAACGTGGTGAAAAAATCCACACTCACGCAAATGATACATGAAAATTCTATTAAAATTTTAAAAGTAATTTCTTATTGACAAAGAAAATTTAACGACGAAAAATCACGACGACTGACGGGTATCCGGTAGCCCGGGTAGCCCGGGTGGCCCCAGGGTACCGGTCAGTTGTTGGGAGTTTAGTTGGTTTGTTTGTCCGTCTGTTTGAGGGGGTCCCGTTAGCTAAGGCGGCTAGCGGCTGATCTAGGGCGGAGTTAACCGGCGCGCGTGTGTATGTTGCAGGGAGGCTCCATGCCCAACACGTCCAGCAGCGTGCCCTTCCTGCTGTCCTCCAGCATGCAGTCCATCCGCTCCCGACGCCCGTCCGCGGCCATGGGGGGCTCGCAGGGCTCCGGCCTGCTTCAGCAGCTGGGCACCGGCATGGTAAGGCACCTCACCGGCTCCGTTCAGGGCCACCATTGGGCCGCCATCAACAGCCGGGTGTTCCCCCCGCCCGTTCTTGCCGTGCGGAAGTGCCCCTCCCTTAATATCACCTTTAACGACTAAACCAACTAAATCTGCGCTCGCGCCCGCGCCCTCCAACCACTTGAATTTAGAAGTAGACTAGCGGAATGACATATTTAAGGAGATGGACTGCTTATGCTTTGAGGAAAGATATAATGAGCTAACCAACTTTATTGTCATTTACAGTACCAGCTGTTTTCCGGCCGTACATAAGATGTAAACAGACATTCTTTGTTCGTGTTTCTGTACGTGTCTCTCCGACATATTGTACCGTGATTAAGGGAGGAAACACATGCCCTATAAGTAGTCACGCATCAGAAACACGATTGTTTACCGTGGAATGTACATCTCAGAGACGGTTTGCCGGGATGATAAGAAAAGAGAGATAGGGGACTGGACTATCAGGTCTGTTCCAATTAAATGTTTGTTGTAATTATTCATGTACTTCCCAGTCATTTCTTCATGAAAGTGTTACTTTGTTGGTGCTTTTCCCACCCAGAATACGCACTTCGGGAAGTAATTTTCAGAAGTGCTCATTTCACTTGTTTGTGAAATTTCAATACATGTCAGTGTTAGATTCTATACTGTTCCACAAAGAATATAAAATTTTAGTAAATATTATACATTATATAGGTACCTTAATTTCTCCGAATGTTCTTTGGAAAATCGGCCAAAAATAGGTCGTTGAAAGTATTGAACTTGTGACTGATTTTAAAAGTAACAGCCAAATACTAGTTTTTTGTTGAAAGTTTTTCCATGAAAAGACAACAAAGTGAGATATTTTCTAAAATCAAAACTTTTTTGTCAATAAATTATTGTTACTATTTTTGATAAACCATGATCGTGGTTCAACTTTAAAATATTCGTGATTTTATTGAAGATGTTGGGTTTTTCCCTAAAGTTTTCTATAATTAAAATAACATGAACAACATTTATGATTTTACTACCTACTAAAAAATTAAACGCTGTCATAATTTGGAAACGCACAAAATAATGAACCATATTATTATGTAGGCGTATTATATATTTTTGGATATTATGTTTATTATACATATCCATAATATTAAGTTAGTTACTTGCTCGAAGGGAAATAAAACTAAATTATCTCATTCACATTGTGCAACATTCAGCTCCCTTTACTTTTCCAGTCCGATTTATTATCACAAATCTTTCAAAGGTTTGATTGCTTAAGCTGTACCGCATGAGTTATGGCGTGGGTACTTATATGCAGTGCTGTAATTATTTGTCAACATGGCCATTGTTAATTATTTTAATATAATTTAATGTCTTGAAGAAAAAGTATTGTTTGAAAAACACTATATATTACAAAACATTCAATTAATTTGGTCATTTCTTGAAAATTACCTCCTGAAAAACGTATTTCTAAAATAAATGTTAATTGTTCTCTAAACGTTATTAAACTTAGTGAGAAGATGTAACTTCCTGACTATCGCCTTTTGTAATTTTCTGACAATCTTGTGCCCAAATTATATTTACCCCAGATCTCATAAAATCATTTAACTTTTAATAAACATATTTATCGATAGGTTAGTTCAGCCCAGTTGAGGGGCGATTTGAAATTTGTCGTGTCTGTCTGTGATTGTAAAAGATTCTCAGCTCTAAGTGCTGAAGAAAAGAGATTTATGAAATTTTAAATTATCGACTGAGTATGTATTTTGAAATGAAGATAATATGACGATAACTTTAGGTTGACACGAGTGTATCTGTTTAATTCAATTAATGTTTCATCCTAGGTACTTTCTAAAGTAAGAATGTAAAATTAACTATTTTCATTAATGAATCTGCAATTTGTTATGGCTGTCCCTACTGTATGTATGAAGCGAATTATTAATTATATATTTCTATCTCCATATAATGCTTAAGGTTAAAAATATTATATTTATTTATATTATAATATTATATTTGATAAAAGTTTAAAAAATGTTTGTAAAATTGAATTTATAATTAATAATATATCCTACCCATTATTTCGTCAGCACTAATTGTTTAATGTCTTCGTTAAAAATTCCCTGAACAAATGTTTAAAGAAATCGTTAGTTAGGTGATTAATTATTATAAAAGTATTTCGGCCAGGAGCCAAAATGAAGTTTAATACGTAACACCTAGATCTAGGTGTTAGAAAACCTTGCAACTAACTAACTTGGCTAACATTGACGGCTCTATCCTAACCCCTAACCTAACCTTTACCGTATTGTCTTCGATCTAATAATTCCGACTGTAATGCTCCCTCCAATGGTTGTGCCGATTGCTCAAATTTATTGCTTAACCTTTATTATTCAATTTGAATTATAAATAAATTTGCGCACACAAAGGCTGCTCAGTGGAGACTTACTTTAACGGGACAGAGTCTCGCTTGGCACGGGTGCCCCTTGCTAGTGGGGGCTGGGTGCTCCAAGTCCCATTGCTTTCATTTCAAATCGGCCTCTAAAAAACTGTAAAATTTTCTAGTTTAATTTACCCGTGGATGACGTAATGCAAGCATAAACAATTCGCCTACCTAAAACAGGTTAGCCTACTATTTGTAAGTGACGAAATTCATTACTTTCATCTGTTCATTTTTCTTCTCAGGCGGCCGTTTTAGTTTCAAAAACATTAACTTTAAAATAAATTTATAGGTTAAAAATGAAAAAACAAGACTTTTCTACTTTAATTTGTTAAGATTTATTACCAACAACATTGCGTTTGGATATTCGAGCTTCTTAACTGATAAGTTTAGAATTTTAGGGGTCTCTATTGACGGTTTTGTAAAAAAAATAGAGGGGTGTAGAGTTTTGATATTTGATAATAATAATAATGACTGTAGATTTTCAGAAATTAAATTTTTAATTAAAGTAATTTTCACGGTTATATGCATGGCACAAAAAATACAAGTAAAATCATCAAATTGTACGGAATAAAAAATATGTTTAAAAATTCAGCATTCTTCGAATACCAGTAAAATTAGGAATTAGTAAAGATTTGTAAAGAGACGGAACTGTTTGTAGGTTTACAAGCATCATCATTAACAAATAAATACATAAAACTCAATAGTGTTTTCGCAACTTTTTTTTTTAAATCCATTTAAGTCCCATTCCAGTGTCTTAATATATTATGTATTTTTATTATAAAGGGCAATGTTGAATATCTTTTAAGGGAAACTCTCTTCCCCGTGCTTTTTTTCAACGAGCCCTTACTTATCTAAATCCTATCTATCGGATATGTTTTGAAGACAATCAATAAAAAGTAAGCGACCAGATCGGTTGGGTTCTGCACATAGGTTTCGGCGTAATGGTTTTGCTTTCAGCTAATTGTGAATAGGTTAAAAAGGTAATTCACAGTGTTGAGACCTAAGAGTATGTATGGATCATAGTTCCATGGTAAGACTTAGCCCGTACGTTGTGGTGCGATGCACGGATTTAGTTACTACATATTATGAAGGGGGCTTGATGGCGCTGCGCGCGATGCCGGACTCGGAACTTGGTGGAAGGTAATTAAGGTGTTAAGACCTAAGAGGTAAGACTTAGCCCTTACGGTGTGGTGCGGTGCACGGATTTAGTTACCACATATTATGAAGGTGACTTGAAAGCTCGACTCGCGACGCCTGTTTCGGAACTTGGCCTGTGACAGATTCGATAGGATAGAAAGATAATTCACAGTATTAAGACCTAAAAGGTAAAACTTTTCCCTTAGTAGTGCGGCGCACGGATTTAGTTACCACATATTATAAAGGTGACTTGAAAGCGCGACGCGCGACGCCTGTCTCGAAACTTGGCTTGCGACGGATTCGACTATCAAGATTTGTATTTAACATTATTTTCATATTAGTCTTTTGATATTTTAAGTCGATTATCAAAATCATTCCGCTAGTAAGGTTAAAACACCGATTTTTCTTTGAAAATATTTTTTTAAAACCTTGTTTTAAATGTAAAAATGTACATAAAACAATCAATTGGAAGGAGTAAACCCTTTGAAAAGGTTGAAACAATTTTTGACGTTCAGGGAATTCGACTCCCTTTTTAATTAAAATATCAATTTCAAAAGTCTTTAGGTAATGTAGATAGATTTACTAAATGAATTCGTCCATTTGTTTGTGTAAAGGGGTGTCGCGATATATTAGAATAAAGAGGGTCGTGATAATATTTGTAAAATATTGTATTTTCTTAAATAACTTAATCAAAGGTTTTAAAATTCGATAAGCGCGTACCGCTTACCAAACTGAAACACAATAAATAAGTGAAGACACATATTTGGATACAGCTGTGTTCAATGTATCATAACACTTTTTGGGTCGTATGAACATGTACGGTATCGGAAAAGAATATATTTGACCAAACGGGCAAAGGAATCCTTAAACATTACTATCCTTCAGAACAAAAATATAATAATAATGCATAGGTAACCTTTTAAAAACATATTTATTGCAAAGTCTATTAAAAATGTATACCTATTTTTAAATTAATTATTTTTCAAGTGTATGAGTAAGCACATATCATCATTAATATCATTTAGGTAACGGGGAACTATCATTAACTTTGTATTTGATTCAATCATATAATAATCTCATATGCATATTTGTATATAATATATATTTTTATAAATATCTCTATAAAGCATTGGGCGGAAAAATGAGGCATTTTTCAGATATAATGTTTATATCCATAAAAAAAATTATCACAAAAATGCATTTAATATCACGCAGCTTAAAGTATATTAATTAATTTAGCATTTATGCCAAAAAAAATTCTCCTTTACATGTTTAATAATTTGTTATTAATATTTTAATTATTTCTGGAGCATTTCATATTCAGGTACATCTCGTACCAATACATTGTTTTCTTTCTAAGTCTGTGTACATTTTTGAGTGATTGCTTATGTAAAATAAATTATTTGTTATTTGCATAACGTTTGCATCTTACCAAACATTATGTTTAGTGTATAAGAATTGTGGTCAAAAGACATATTTTACTCTCTGTGTGTATTAAAGTAATGTAAATTTTGCGAAAAGGGAGAGATTAAACATGAAATATTGATTCATTTAAGATACTATCATCTCAAACCCATAGAATATAATCAATTCAATTTTTATAAGTGGCATCGGTGGTTTCGATAGTATTTAAAATAATTGATAAAATAGACATACCTACTGTCATAAATCTAAGCTCTCTTGATGATTACAATGATATTTTATGTTATTATTAAGTGCTCAACAAGTACTTCGGAATGTTTGCTAAGTGTTCCGACACGATGTAAAATCACCAGTACAAGATGCTCCATGTACCCATTTACCCAATTATAGTGGCAAACCTTATAAATCAACATGATTGATGATGGATAAATGTTAAAATTATTTAAAATTGTATCTACTTAAACATACATTGAATTAACGGTAGTTCTGTACGTTTGGTTAGTCTCGTGATATTTTGATTTGATCATCGGTTCACTCCACCCCCTCCCCCCCCCCCCCCCCAAACTCCCTCCAACCTCCCGATTGTAGAAAAACCTCGCAATGAAATCAATCAACTTGATGGTGCATAATATTAAAAAGATTTCATATTATTTTGATCATGAAATGTTGAAATGTTTTGGTTTGGTATAATAATGTTTGCGGGCTCCGATTCGAAAGATTGATTCGTTAATTCCTTGTGAATTACGACGATTTGGAAATGAACATCATCAAAAGCTTCGCGAATTTGATTTTCAATGTCCTTGTTTGCCTCATCTAATGGTAAGTTGTCAGCAAGAAAAATAAACTAATAATTCCGAGAAATTCTTCAGAATGCACAGTCTCCTTTATGTGAATAATAGCGTTGACGATCACAATAATTTCAAAAATATTTTATCCAATCAAACATTTTATTTTACTTTAAAATAATTACAAACCTAATTCAGAACTCTAATTGGTTTTATCACCTTGTCTATCTGAGTGCTTTTTTGAATTCCAATATTTCAAAATACCAGATTGGTTTTGCATTCCACATCAATAAAAATAATTTAGGAGGTACAATATTAAAAGGAATGTATACAATCTTTCCTAATAACAAAAAAAAAATAATTTCATTAACATTTTTTTACACAGTGGTTTAAAAATCTTGTAATAAACTATTCCTTCCAAAGTTATCCCCTCACCCTGATTTAAATGCCTTTTCATCAACATTAGTGTTCTTTATAGGGTGCAATATTTAAAAAAATATTGTTTTCACTCACCCTTACAGAAACGGAGGTTCAGGATTTTTTCAGCAATACTTTGTTAGCCTCTCAAATTTTTAAAACCAGAACGCGAAACTGGTCGATAAATGTGGAGGGCATTGGTTCCTTCCACATCGATAACTTCAGTCATTGCAACATCAATAAAAGTATATTTGATTAAAATTATGTAAATTATAAATAATCTGTCCATAATGTTCCATATTTTATCCCTTTACATTGTTTGAAATCATTGCAAAAATCCGATCTCAACTCTACCAACAGATGAAATGTTAACCCAATATGCCTAGAAGCAAAAAACACATGGATATTCCTACGATGTAATTGGTTAGTTTCCTAACTGCTTTAACGTAACAAACCTACCAAAATCGTGAGCAATGCTACTACTGTCCCCTGATATTGGTCGAGTTTCATCTACGATGATACATTGTATTATAAAGATGTTAAATTGTTGTATGATAATAATATTTAATGAAAATGTGTAATTAGGTATTTAAAGAACATGGTACATGTACATTAAACATAAATTGTCTTCTTCTCGATTGTTCCAAAAAGATTCAAAATCCACTTAATCTGATTCATTTTAATTTTAAGAAAAACATTTATAATAAACCTAAGTATTTAGATTAGGACAAATGGTGTCAAAATAATCTTTGTTGTGCAATTAATATTAATACCTATATCATTCCTTCAACAGTAAACTCGATGGAATAGTAATTTGAAGAAAATTTGGTGTTTGAAAATTGTAGTAATAGTGTAGCGTAATATGCAAACTTGCCAATGTAAATCCGGAGATGTTTTGGGGTCACATAACCCTGTCTGATACATCTGGATGTAAACAATGTATAAAATGCGTTGAGACAAATAAAGAACGAAAAAACCATAAATAAGTGTTTTATTTTACCTACCAATAATTTTATAATTTTCCAAGAAGAACTGGAATGGTAAGAATCAAAATTAATATCACTTCCTTTGCAACACATTATTTTCATTCAAAGTCAAAGAAACTCGTACATAATCATCAATCAACCGCGAAGCGTATAAAACTGGGTCGCCAAAATTTCTCAAAATTATAAGCTTTTTTACATTTTCTTTGATTAGGGTGTGTGTCAATTTTGTGTGGATTTACTTTCAACGCAGAATTATTTTAGCACTCGGCGCTTTTCTTGCGGTTTGCTTTTTTTAAATTTCTAAAAAATTTAGAATAATATTATTTGGAAATTGATTTTCCGACTAACCAAAATCAACAGCATTCGATCTTGATTCGATTGAAACATTTCGTCTGCAATGCTTTCTGACGTATTTTCGCGGATGTATATAGTAATTCACAACCCACGCCGTTTCCATTTGAAAATTCAAATCAATTTCGCCTACTAATTAAATATTGTTTGGAAACTGATGTTCAGAATGAAAATAAGCAAACATTTTTTATCGCTTTGACATTTTAAGGATATAAAAAAATTTATCGCTTAGGGCGCTTTCTGAAGTGCTCACAAAAACGGCACTACGAGATTATCATAATATTTTTACTATTATTCTCATAACCTAATCCGTTTTGGTTTTAATAAATGCTAAACCATTTCGCAACTAAATATTGTTTACGTGAATGACAAAAAATAACAACATTACTTTCACGCCTGCGGTGCTTTCTTAGAGGTCTTGTTGGATAGAATAATGTATTCCCCACTATTCTACCCTCACACCAAACTCCAATAGGTGGCGTAATCTCACTGACTGGGAAAAAATATTCGAACTTGAGGCCCAAAAATAAATTTTAATATTAGCATCCAAATGGCTTTTTAGAGTTCCGTGGTCGAAAAATTTCGGGAACTCCTGCTATAAACTAACGACATGAGCTTTTTTAAGACAAGTTCTTTTTTTCAACAACGTACCTATTTTACATGTGGTTCAGTTTATGTTTTCTTTATTTTTTTCCTGGAAAATAAAGATTAAAGTATTCGGAAAAAATACTTTCCGAATCCTGGGCTATGTTATCCCTTAGGATTCCCTCTTGTTTCAGATCCTAGATAATACAGCGAATTTCAAAGTCCGGGAAATAAAAACATTACTGAGTCGCAGAAGTTGTGCTGAAAATCTTACCTTTTCTATGATAAGTATATACCAACCTTGTAATAATAATAATAATATTTTGATGATTTGTATGGGGTCGTCTTTGGAAAAAACCACCTCTAGGGTAGGACCTACCGATGAAAAGAATAACTTATTACAATTTGGGCGGCGGTTAGGCCGCCCCGGGAACCATTTAGTGGATAACCAACACCTATGTCATAGGACGTTCGTTGACTTAGCAGGGTTGCCCGGCTTCATGGGGTGAGGTTTGTCCGGGTCTTGCGGGTGCGTCTGCCCGCCAGCTGCATGACAGGTCGGGAGAGAATGGTTGAGGGAGTCCCTTTGACTTCTCTAGCCGTACTCTTTTGGAACATCGCCCTGCGCCGTGGGAAGTTTGGATTCCGTCACTCCTGGACACACTGATCCCCAGATTCCTACCCACCTCTCATACCGTGTTCCTTCCCAGAACCTCCTCTCCTTCCCCAAAGATGGCATAGACCCTGAGGGGAATTATTTTCCTAAGGGCCTCCTGTGTTGGATTAATGTAAAAAAATATATTAATTCGTTGATTAATTGACAAAATTACAATATTTAGTTTAAATACATTAAATCCCTTCCAATTCGCAGGATTAAAGTAATAAATCCTGTTTAAAAGTAATATATGTTTATATGAATTATCACAAGAGTCGCAAAAGATTAGTAAAATGATAACTCCAGTGTGGGGACTGTCGTCAAACTTCAAGGAAGAGGTGGTAAGAAATAAGATAAGAAGGAGAAAAGGTAAGAAAAGAAAGACAAAAGAGAAAAAAGTGGGCTATGGTATCCCCATTGGAGTAAGTAGGTTGTGGGAGAGTAAAAAATGTGGGTAGAACCTGGTAGTTCAGATCTTGTCATTAAATACTGATCAATAATGACGGTCTTTCTTAATTATGCGGCCTCCAGATCTGATGTCAAAGATCTTAACTTTTCGGCAACGAAGGTCATCATATCGGTATTTACGGTACACACGGCTTTACATGCGCCCCAGGGAGTTCCATGACAGTTGAACCCTTGACAGAGGACCCTGACATACTTACGTGCGATATACGCTTTGGAAAAATACGATGTACCTACTTAACTAACTAACCATCACGCCGTTTCCACGCAGGGCTAAGCAGAGAGGACGGACCGCCAAAAAACTCGTTCACATTCATACATCGTCTCATACAAACTCTTTGCACTCGACTCAAGTATCTGGTTCACTTGATCGTGCCATGTCTTCCTCGGGCGTCCTCGACTTCTACCACCATTCACATTTACGTCATATATTCTTCTTACACTAGGTACTACTTTCTTAGTTCATTCGCTTTTACATGCACAAGCCATCTAAGGGTCCCTTTCTTAATTTTACTCTTCATGCTTACATCAGCCTTGCATTCTTCGCGGATCTCCACATATCTCACACTATCGTACATGGTTTTACCACACATACGCCTCAGGGATCTCATTTCAACAGCATTCAGTTTACTTTCATCCTTCCTTTGCCAGTTGCATGCCTCACTGCCAT
Source organism: Limnephilus marmoratus (assembly GCA_917880885.1). Taxonomy (NCBI): domain Eukaryota; kingdom Metazoa; phylum Arthropoda; class Insecta; order Trichoptera; family Limnephilidae; genus Limnephilus; species Limnephilus marmoratus. The sequence continues at coordinate 35,200,021 of OU862920.1, read as the reverse complement.
ACATCAGGGTAGTTACCAGGACTCCATTGTGGACTGCTAGTTTCGCTTCTCTTGACAGTTTTTTTATTAGCGCCAACTACATTCAGACCTCCATTAATGGAGTTACCTGCATTTACCCTTCTTCCTATTATCTATCAGCCTTCCCATCTCTCGTAAACATACTACCCAGATACAAAAACACTCTTACCTACTTACACAAAATATAACTAAGTGTTCCCGATAGGTGTGCCAAAGTGGAAAATATGTTTTCGTTCAAACGATTCTAAGAAAAACTACTTGTCTGTGTTGATTTTTCAGCGTATATAACAACAAAGTCATTTAGCACCAGACCGAGAACCTTAGGACAAATAATAATCCCTAAACTTAACACAACAACAGCCCAACATCATTACACATACTCAGCCATAAAATCCTTTAACGAACTCCCTAAAGAAATACAATCCGAAAGGAATTATGAAATTTTTAAACAAAAACTTAAAAAACATTTTACCATTAACTAGTTTTAGATATGTATTACGATGTGCCAACTTATATTTTCCACTGTGAACCAAAATGCCAACTAATATTTTTTCTATGTATAACAACTGTCAAGTATGTATAGTACTGTCAATCTGATAGTGCTCCCTCCCTAAACACGAGAATTTCTCAATTAGGGAGGTATTGTTACTACCAATATTATATATTATCTAAGTACGAAAAATCGACATGTAAATAAATTCGTTTGACATCCATACCAACTAATTATTAAATGTATTTTTAAGTCAATATATTTTTTTAAATAGGTAAGTAGGGTAAACTGGGGACGATTGAAACAAGTTATGATTGAAACATCTCAATTTACTCGAAAACTATAATACCTAAGAGTGTGATACAACACTCGAAACTTTATCAGGTCTGTTGGGAGGTTTCTACAAAAGCGCACTAGCCGGCGAGTTACTAAATCGTGCGTAGGGGACATTATTGGATTTCGCACTAAAAAGTAAATATTTACGACATTTTTGTTTATATTATAACTCATTTTACTCTCGCAGCTTGACGAAATGTTTTATTACATTCTCTTCTTTATCTATTTTAGAGTATTTATAAAGCATTTGCGTGGCGTTAATATCTATTTATCAGGGTTATTTTTGACTTTGAAGTAGAAAATGCAGCGTGGGGATGTTTGAAACAACTTGTGTGGGGATGATTGCAACGTTTCAATCATAACCATGTTTCAATCGTCCACACCGAGAGAAAATTTTAAAGTTAAAATGAAAAAAGGTCAGAAATTCAAATCATTAAGTCTTCACACTAGACGTACTTCTCTGATCTTGAATATATATATTTTTTACATGTATACCGCACAAGAGTCCCAACTGCTCCCGTCTGGAACCAGTGGGACTATGGCATCCCCATATGTCAGAAATTCAAATCATTAAGAATTCCCACTAGGTGTACTTCTGTGATCTTGAATATAGTATATATTTTTTTACATGTTTTTGGCACGAGAGTCCCAACTGCTCCCGTGTGGAGCCAGTGGGACTATGGCATCCCCAATTGGGATATGTTTGGGGCTGAAGGTAATGGGGAAGGGAAGGAGATGGGGAAGAGGAAGGTGGGGAAGTACCTGGCTATTCAGATCTCGTCACCAAACACGGCTAACGCCATTTCAAGCAACGTTTCAATTCTGAATGGTGGTCTTATACCAGGGCGATACTGAGAGTATCTTCCACTCTGGAACGTGCCGCAAATATACTATGTATTATTTTAAATTAATAAATTGTGAAATAACACAAATTAATCCAATAAAATTTATTTGCCATGCCGGGACTCGATCCCGCGACCTTCGAAGTGCTAGTCAAGAGCCTTACCGCTGGACTACGCCGAATATGGATGGAACTTTTTGAAAAATGGAGTATGGCACAAGCAACAAGTTTAAATTGCCATAATGTTGTTGAATTCTTCAACAATTTAGCGAACGAGAACATCTATAACATAGATGAGATCGGTGTCACAACTGTTCAAAAACCTAAACGGGTTGTAGCCAGGAGAGGAACTCGGCAAGTAGGTGTCGAACGAGGAACTCTCGTAACTGTCTGTAGCAGCAAATGTAATTGGCAACTCAATTCCGCCGATGCTCAAATTCCCACGTGTCAATTAAGCCATTTCTTAAAAGATGGTCCGATTGGTAGTACCGGTACCGCAAACATATCTTGCTGGATGCAAGAAGAAAATTTTACCAAATTTCTGATTCATTTTCAAAGCCATACCATTCCGTCTGTAGACCACAAAGTTCTTTTACAACTTGATAATCATTCATCGCGGTCGAATCCTATGAAATCAAAAAAAAAAAATTGTAAAATCAATATTCTTCAAACCATTCCAAAATGAATAGGCTAGAGAAAACTACATCTAACGACTCTGAAGAAGAAACCACAAATACGAGTAAGATGACCAAATGTATAGGAAAAGGTGCAATGGAATCCGACGAAAATCTGAAAAAATCATCCTTCACATTGATAAAAAAAAAGTGCTTCGTAGTCTCGCCACTCTTGTCTAATTTAGAATTCCGTATGTTTCACTTCTACCGCATGTGAATTGCATACTCAGATTTTTCTTTTATTTGAATAGATATCTACTATTTACTTGTTTAATAGAGTTTAATGCCCCTCAACCGATTATTTAAAGTTTTTTGGTCTAAAATATTGCCCTATTTTGTATAATGATGTCACATCGCAAACCACAAATTCAATTATTTTCTATTTTTTCGACTTCCTAATTGTTGAATTTTACACAGAAAAAATGCTCTCAATTCAGAGCTAAATTCTACATTGTTATGATTGAAACAGTGTGATGGTTGAAACAAGCACTTTTGTATGAAAGCAAAAAACTTATTTTTTATAATGTTCTATCCTGCTCCACGATAATATCGCAGTAAAACTATGTTGATTATGCCAAATACTCATATTTAGTATAATTAAGAGCTCTAAAACACAAATAATAAAAAATATATTTAAAGTTGTTTTATTTCAAGACATTTATGTTTGTAGTTTTTAAAATACTTGTAATATTTTTAATCACTATTCATGATCTCATTGAGTACTGTTATAATAATGAAAATGCTGAACATTGATTAACATTACTCCAATTATTCCAAAGATATTTAGAGTGTTTCAATTATCCCCACATACTGTTTCAATCGTCCACACTATGGGGATAATTGAAACAGATTTCCCCATCGTCTTTAAGTGGTTATTGTAGCTTACCTGTACGAGTTGTAGCCATCCAATAAATTTAATTTGATAACTAGATAGATCATAGAACATCTAGTATAAACATCTTATCCATAAATACAAACGAAATATTACTACAAATAGTTAAAGTAAAAGTGTTTCAACCATCCCCACTCTACCCTAATGCACAAAGAAATTGTAATTTTATAATAACTATTAATTCTACTGCATTCAGAGCTCTTCTGTCATTTCAATGCGTTATTAGGGTTGATCAATATACAGTCTCGTTTCTCAATTTTAAAAACTAATAGGTAAACGAATGCTATAATTTCAAAAAATTTAAAATATAGTATTCGGTCTTCTGCCAATATTCTCATTAGCCAATCCGTCTTATCCGAACATTTTAAGCATTCCCATGTTACGAATTTTTTTTAACTCTCTCATCATTACAAGCGGAAAATGTTGTTTGGGGACCTCACGCTTTGGACTACTAACCAATAATCAGTCATCACTCCTAATGTTCAGAACCCAAAACCCTTATTGAAGGGAAATTTCTATAGCCCCGCTGTGATTTGCATTTAGGATGAAACGGTAATGACGATTACTGCAACTGCGACGCATCAACTCATTGACCGCTTTGATTATGATGTCACTTTTGAAGGCCCCTGTTGGTTGAGATTTGAAACGGAAATTACGCTACGTTGTGACCTCACTTTTCAAGTATTGTTTGAGATTGTTTTGGTAAAGTTTCGCTTCTACCGCGTGTAAACTGCATTTTCATTTTGCTAATTTCTATCACTTTCAACTTGACAAAGGCATTTAACCCTTCTAATAATAAGAAAATAATTTTCTGTCAACTTTTGCCTATCAAGGTTTGCGCGCAAAATTCCTGGTTCTTCCCATGCATTTTAAATGTTCCTATTTATTATTTTTTTTAACGCTTTTGCAAAAACAAAAATTGTTCTAAAATCTAGATAAAATAATCTTTCCGGTGTGTTTATTATTTTTTCTAAATATTAAAATTTTAATATTGGAAATTTAAATTGGCTAAAAAATGCATACCTGCGAATATTCGAATTAAAGTAATTAAAATAGAATAAAATTTAAAATATAGACTCCTTTTCTAAATAAAATTTGTAATAAAACTGTCACCTCACTTTTTATCACTTTCATATAATTTTATTTTAAAATTAAACGTGTGATACGTCACAAATTGGCGAAAAATTAAACGGTCACTTTTGATCGGGTTTGTAAAATATCTGAAAAACCTTGCTCATATAATTCTAAGACAATGAGAAGCATTGTTTCATTCCGTTTCTAACATAAAAGAAATCACTAATATTCGCATGACAGGAAGAGAGATATCTAACTTTTAATAATGCACTGTCGCACTGGGACAATCTGGGTCTCCTGTTATTATTACGGCATATGATGCTTTGGGACAACTTGGGTCTCCTGTAATTAGACGGGTTAAAAATCTGGAAAATGCCTGAAACTGCGTTTAATTAACTCTAGAACTCGGATTTGCTCTGAATGAAGGTGACTTGTTCAAAATTGTGTTTGTTTGGCAAATTCCGATGAGCGTTAAAGGATTTATGTTTAATTTTATGTTTTGAACAGAATATTATTTTAATTGTCATTCTAACAATTGGAAATAATTTGTTGTAAATTCAGACTATCCGTGATATTTCAAGGGTATGCCCTGGTAATCTGTAAAATATTAAATAAAGGTATTAATTAATCTTGTAATGGATAATAATCTTATTTGAGGTGAAACCAATCTAGATTGGTTGAATCTGTAATCCATTATCTATACATTGTGTTAATATTATAAAAGAGCATGGTTTAACGCAATGCTCAATATCGCTTGGTGATACAAATGAAGAACTTTTTCTTTGTGCCAAACCCGTTTACTTGCAATTCCTCAGCTTCGGATGGATCGCAGTGCGACTCCCACATTCCCAAGAGTTTAATACACTGGCAAGTAAAATACTACGTTGAGTAGAGGGGTGTGATTATTCGTGCTGGAAGTGATTTGGTGATTATGCATCTTTTTACGCAATTGTTAACTGTCCTTGTTTCTTTGCCGTTTGTATATGAGGCCGAGCACGGCAGCGGCCTACCGGTAGAGATGGTGGTGTCTGAAGTGGGCTATCACTGTCACTGCGATCACGGAGACCAAAAGGAACCGGTTCATTTTGCGGTTGGTTTTGGAACCAGTTCTTGATAGCGGTAGAGAAGAGTTCCTTGAGATTCAATTTGAGGCATTTTTATAGACAAGAAATACCGAAGATTCGCGTTAATTTTTTTCAACACAGTTTTTAAAAGAACCGGTTCCTCGATAGAATAAAGCTCCCTGGAGAAGACCAATGTCAATGTCAACATGTTTGCGCGAATATCATTAGCAATTGGATTGATGGAAGTTCAATATTCAATATTTTCGTCCTAGTTGATTTGTAGGCGTCCGCAGAAATAGTACCTAGAGACTGTGATAAATTTTGATATTACTTTCCATAATATATTTATAATACCGCGATAAAATGCGATATTATACATAAAACAAATAATAAAACTGATTTCCAAAGGGATCGATAGACAGGCAATTGAATAAACTATTACTTGTCTATTCGCTCAATCAAAATACCCATCATTCCCCCATCAATGGGTAGTCGCAAGTGTCAATCGCGTGAATTCACTTCCTTAGCAATTGTCAACCGCACCAATGATGTAAATTGACAATTGACATTTATTGATCCGTATCTTTCCGGGGCGCAACATCGAGCGATCCGGTGACCACAAAGTCGCCGGGACAGTGTAACCGCGACGGGAAAGTCGGCCATCTCTACCCACCGGTAATGTCTTAAGTCTTAAGTCAGTTATTTTCTTAATCCCGCTCGCGCAGGTAGTGTCGCTGAAAGAAAGTTACGAAACGAATTGAAAGAATTTCTATCATTTCCTTACTAGAGGTCTGTTCTAGCCTAATTAATTAATCCAGAACAATCAACGACGTGAAAATTGAAAGCCAATTCTATCAAAGTAATAATATTTGAAGTTTTTTAAAATAAATATAATGAAAGTTTTGAAGTAGGTGTTTCGCTTAGATTTTGTTTCGCTCATCAATAGCGGAGAATCCGTTTAATGGCATTTTAAAAACACGTTTTGGTAAATAATACTGTGCTAAAAATATATTCGGCTTTCTAAAAACACGTGTTTAGTTTTTGATGTGTCTTCGAATCATTTAATTATGATGTTTTAATAACAACAACAACTGTGCCGTGAGGGACTTTTGCACAATTTTGGCTGTTTGCAACCGGGTTTTAAAAGGTTAGTGTGAAATAATATTTTACTTTTTTTATGATGACTATGATGATAACCTTTTCCATTCATTTGCTAGACGGCAAATCACGTAAATAATATAAAAAAATATACCTACAACCTTATCAATTTATATTTCAATGCGTATTGCAACTCTACTTGCATTTTATACAATGTTTCGTTGAACCTGCCTCCGATAGATAAGGTAATATAACATCAGATTAGGGTATTCAACATCAATCAGGGCGCTACATATTTCTGTCATGATTTGTGAATTATATCTGAATTGCAGAACTATGTAGGTAGGTACCATGTAAATTTGCACATCGACGCACCCTGCGTGACGAATGCTGAAGGTAGATACATATGTATATTTTTTTATATTTATTTATTTATATAAAGGAACATAAACAGTCTTAATAACATGATATACATAAGAGGATGACAAAAAACAGACCAATTATTAATGTTCACAGATAGGTATTTAGAAACAAAAGTAACTGAATGTAAACTAGAATATTTAAGAAAAGAAAAAAAACAGGACAAAGCAGCAATAAAAAAATTATTATTATATAGGTGTAGATTCAACAAGTGATAAACCTAAATTTAAAAACGCAACAATAAAATAAATGTGATTATAACTATTCTTAAATAGGCTGCGAAATAGGTATTTGGATTGGGACGGGTAAGGGAAGGACAGGGATAAGGAAAAGTTGCCATGCTGGTAATTTAAAAATATTATGTACAATTAATATAATATAATTTGATCATCTGGGTACCTACCTAGGTACTACATATTTTCGCAAAATCCCTAACTTCAGCATTTACAATAAATCTTGTGTGTGTCAAAATGAAATTGCCACAATATAATGGTCACTAGAAGTTATACAGAGCCTGCAACAACAGTGTATTAATAGTGAACCATAACAAAATACCAAATAAATCTTTCATAGTGCCAAATCGATTAAGTTCGTTGCTTGATGCTTTTACTATTTAAATCAAGTTTTAACGTCGTTAGCTCATTGTCTGTCGAAGTTGAATGTTCGATTTAGTAAATTGGATTTCGTAAACATGGCAATTTTGTTGCAAATTGATCGCTTTAACGATAAAAACTATTTCAAAGCTCGCCAAACCAGATCTCATTATTGTCCCAGGCCTCGGTCGTATTCTAACGCACATACAGTTTATTAAGTTGTACACCAGTGTAGGTACCTACTTTACCTACCAGTGTACCTACCTGCAGTGTGTTTACATCGTTATACAATTATGTTAATAATAATGCATGCATTATGTTGTTTTCCACAAATCAATAAGTAAATCGTATATAATGATGATAAACAATTTGAAAACAAATTCGACCACTAGAAAACAAACAAGTGTCTTCTTTGGTCGTTGCAAGATGCTAAAATAATAATAAACATTGTTTCTATGTTGCTTCAAAAAATATATTAAAAACTTGCGGCAAAATAAAATAAAAAATCACTTATGTGCAGTTCACATGCGGTAGAAGTGCAACATTCAGAAAACAAGAGATGAGTGTGGGTAGGCTACGAAGCATCGCATCACAAAGAGGAGACCGAATACCAAGTTTATTTGATTCTCTCGCAAGCTAAATCCTGTAGATGAATATGTTTGGATGAATATGTTTGTCACCGAATTTCAAATCACAAGCTGCTAAAAGAGTTTTTACTTCAATAAATAATATCTTATCTTTGAAGAGCAAACCAGCGATTCAAATAATACACAGTAGGTAGGTATACTTTTTACAGTGAATAAAAACATTTTTGAAATGAAAACTTCTTTAGCACCGTTTTGATTTGAAACTCGATGGTACGAAAAATAGCGACACTAAAAGAGACAAACACGTACATCTGCAGGATTTAGCCTGTGAGAGAATAAGAAAGTGTAATCGGTCTCCTCTTTGTGCGGTGCTTTGTCTACCTTATTTTTCTGAAGGCTTCTCTTCTACCGCGTATGAATCGCACAATTGCTCTGTTTTTTTTTCATTTTGTTTCTTTTAAATTATTCGACGTAATTTTATCAATTATCTTGAATAATTAATTTCTATTGAAGTGCGTCCTGCTCACCCGTAATGACCAATCGAGTTAAAAAATTTACAATTTATCAATCATTTATTGCACGCAGGAATTAACGCATTTTTATGATGAATTTCCTACGTAATTAGGTAGGTACCTACTCGCAAAATGTTAATAATCGATGCAATTCGAAGACAATCATTTGAAGACACAATTTTAAATACTCGAACAAGTCCTGCGGTTATCCAAGACAATGGGTAGAAGTTTTGTATTGAAAACACAAAATCAATAATATAACAGATTTTGTATAAACTCACTTATAGCAACAAAGACGGAAGATGGGGCTCAGTCATAAACACCTCAAGTCTAGTTAAAAAAATCAGAGTGTGTAATTCACACGTGGTAGAAGTGAAACTAGAAAGTCGCTAGATATGGCTTTCTTTTCTTTGCCTGTTTATTTTAAAGTGGTTTGCAAATTCGATATTAATTTCACAAAAATAAAAATGTTTGATACGATTTTAGATTTTCACGGCCAAAAGTATTTTTGTTATTAGTTTTTGGGATATTATACCGTGTTGCGCTAGCTCCTTCTTTAGCCAACGTTTCGGACACTGTAACGCTGTCCGAAACGTTGGCTAAAGAAGGAGGTAGCGCAACACGGTATAATATCCGAAAAACTAATAACAAAAATAAAAATGTTTTTTTTTTTGATTTCGTAGTTTTCGGACCTCCGTTCGCTTGATGTCTGTCTCTCTGGACGCTGAGACTTGTCAGGCGCCTTTCCCATTGCCAAATCGCGATATTACCGCATTATATTAGAACCGAGTATTTGTGCAGAACTAAGTTGTGACTCATTTCGGTTTCATCCGAATTTCAAATCTCTAACGGCGCTAAAGAAGTTTTACTTCAATAATATACATACCTGCTGGTATTCTACAATTAATTATTAGGTGGACATCAATAAATCTGTAAAAAAAATTGTTCCATATGTTTCAACTTGAAGAACGTGCGAAATGAAGAAGAGGTTTAGCCAAAATTTACGAAACGAAACGGGAGCATTCAACTCATTGTCCCATTTTCCTTTTCAATTAAGATAGTTCTTAGTCATTAATGTCATTTTGACTCTTCTACTCATATTTTCGGAGGCGTCTACTAATATATACAGGAATTCCAAAAACTGAAAAAATCGGACTAATATCTATGAGAACCAAAGTGCGTACGAATTTCTACAGCTCAAACTGCTGACTAATATCTATCAAAACCAAAGTGCCTACAAATATCTACAGCTCAAACTGCTGACTAATTTCTATGAGAACCAAAGTGTTGACGAATATCTACAGAACTGACAGAGGTTGGATTTGCAATTATGTATAGCATATTGGAATAACCTTATATTGCGTATGCAATTTAAAAAACTCAATTTATGTATGTACGTATGTAAAAATCCCTAATATCGGACTATTTGACAAATTTAGCTGAATATTAAGAATTTGGTTTTTTGTTTTAACAGCTTTTTTTATTTCGAGTGCTTCTAAATTATTTAGTCTGTTACCATGACCATTTCTGTGCCAGTTATGTTAGGTTAGGTTTGGTTGTGGACGTTGTGGTACCATGTATTTCGAAATAAATAAACATCTTTGTATTATGACCTCCATGTTTGTTCAATAAATTATTGCCCTCGTAAACAGCAAAATACGTAATATTATACAAAGACTTCATGTACGTACTTTAAACGTTTAAGCCTTTACGTAATTAGTAATTACTTAATTGAAGAAATTTATGCTTTTCCGTACAACCTCTTGCTCAGCTGCCCTCTGTAGATTTTAGTCCAACCTACGCTCTGTAGATACTAGTTCAACCTACGCTCTGTAGATATTAGTCAACACTGGGACCGTCATAGATATTCGTCCGACCTTAGCTCTTTAGATATTAGTCAACACTCTGAAGTTCGTCGATATTAGTCCAACATATGAGCTGTAGATATTCGTCCGACATACAGGCTGTAGATATTAGTATCTGGAGTTATATTTTTACCCGTAATATAACAACTGCGACCACCAAACAGCGATTTGCGTACTTACAATCTCTTCTTAGCCTTTGCAAACATAAATATTGCATGTTTTATGATCTCATTTTTAAACAGTCCATAAATAAACACATCGCTAAGTGATTAGATGCAATTTCATCATTTAGAGATACCAGATAATGCATAAGAAAAGACAAAAAAAAAAGTTATCGTGATTGATGTTTGAGGTAAGTACTCAGTTCAGTGGACATCATATAGATCTGTGTCCGAACCGTTGACTAAACTAGTTCCAGCGAGAGATTGTACGTTGTGTCATCGATATAGTATTTTTGTCTCTTTCGTTTTGATTACAAGGCGAGTGAGAAGGAAGAGCACGATCATCGATGACGTGTATGCGAACTCCCACTGAGACTAGTATAAATTAGGAGGAAGCCCCAAGGTTGCCCCAAAAATCAATCACTGTAATATTTTTGGCTATGAAAAACTCATAATTTAATTTACAAAATTGTAATTGTGTCATTATGTAAAAAAACTGTTTTTTTACAGAGCCTTATACCCCGATACACAGGATGATAAATGACATATTTGACTTACAAGTGATTTCTGACATTGGAAGTAAAAAATATTTTACGTATTTTTTTCAAACTCGAACAAAAAATTTCTTCCAAATATCGTCACTGGTCACTCAGCCGAGTAACCGCCCAACCCTTCACCCAGACCCTAACTTTCCAATGCCTACTGATATTTTTATGCTTTTAGAAAAAAATGTCAAAGCAGTCCAAAATTTCATTTACATTAAATTTTATATTCCAAAGAATATCAGTAATCACCAGTAAAATTAAGTCAAGAACGTCCCTCAACACTCGTATTATAATATACCTACTAGCAGACGTGGCGACACGTTGCTGAGGATAACGAAACACAACGCCATCTACTGACGACGACATTACCCAACCTTTATAAAAACGCAATCTGTTCATTTGCATACATATCAAATCCATACCGCCAGCTTGCCAGCCCGCTCCCTTTATATATTATTATTAATTTCAATCAATTTACACAAAATCTTGCAAAATTATATACCTTCCTCATATCATGTACCTTCATATACCTTCCTCGAATCACTCTAATCTATTGGTGAAAACCGCATGAACATTCGTTGCGTAGTGTAAAAGATCTAAGCGTACAGACAGCGGGAGCGACTTTGCTTTATACTATGTAAAGATTGAATTAGCTATAACCTTAGACATCTGTGGCCATAACCGTGCTTAGTTCCATTGAGCCATAATAATTATAGATAACCAAATAAATCAGAACACTATTGAAAAGCGATACGCCTAAAGTTCTGAAAAGTGATGAAAAACTAAGTTACTTAAGGGCCCGCCACCCGGATTTGTACCGATTTATTACATATTTCTCTTCATACTCATATTTTACTCTTAAAAAAATATATGTCATTCTTGAAGATAATATCTAGACTTTGCCCGCGCCGAAACGCAAATTATATAAAATTCCCTCGATAGAAAAAAATCGCAAAGTATGCTCCAATAATTATTATTAACACTTTTGTTTCAGTTATTTTACAAGTTATATGTATGAAAAAATTCACAGTGTTTCTTTAAATGCTTTTTAAGATAATGCCGGCGAGATTTTTGCTTTATTTTAAACGAGTCGTGTTTTATTAAACATTTTTGCAATTTTCGCATCGATTTTGTCGCTGTAAATGTTAGCGCTCTCCTCTAACATTCGTAATTTCGTATCTCTCCATCTTCTTCTTTTCGGGCCCGGTTGCAGAGCCTTAAGGTTTTAAGCAAAACTAAAAATTATCACTCAACCGTGTTCATGTTCGTGTTCATGTCTTTGTATCTTGAACTACAATAAGGCAATGAGTTCACCCACTATCTCAATTTGTAGTCCGTGTAAAGCAAGCCCAGCGCGGAGCGGCTAAGCCGAGTGCGGTGTTCGCTCTGCGCCGCGTTCAAGGTTGGAGTCTCTCGTTCTGCCTCTGATTACCAACTTTCACGTTCAAGATCTGCTCGTATCGCGATCACCAATCACCGCGAAGATAACCGTCTTCTAATGCATTCAGATTACCACTACTAATAAACATTGATCGGATAGAAATCAATGAGCGAGACTTCCTCGCTGACCGGTTATAATCATATTTTAGTGTTTTGCATGTTTTGTATTGTAGGTAGGAACCTACTTTATGAATTATTTTCAATAAATGTGTGTAAATGTTTAATATTTGTTAATATTTATAACCTTTGTGATAGTATAAACGTTAATTAAACACTGTAACGTTGTAAGTATCACATTATTTACACTATTAAATTTAAATGAAACAATGTTACTTTGTTTGAACCACTTATATATTTGTTTAAAGCCGACCGGTTTCGGAACGACCATTCCTTTTTCAGTGCAAACGTATACGTATAATTTTGTATATTAATAATTTTTCAGTTCAATTGTTGCAAAAATCTACCTTCTAATATTAAACCAGCTTTTTATAGAATAAATAATATCGGTAATTTTTTAAGAAACGCTAAAGATAAAGACCATAAATTGACTAATTCCGGAATATATAAACTCAAATGCAATGATTGTCCCTCATTTTATATTGGAAAAACAACTCGTAATTTTGAAATCAAAATCAAAGAACATTTAAGGTGTCTTAATAATAATATTTTTTTTGAGTTCGCTAACCATATCATTGAAAATAAATAATAAATAATCACAAAGGAAAAAAGTTATCTAAGCATTTTTCCTTTGTGATTAATATGTAGAATATTTATAGCCATATTTTTTTCAAAACTATGGTTATTTTCAATGATAACCATAGTGTTCTTTTTTTTCAAAACTATGGTTATCGTTGAAAATAACCATAGTTTTGAAAAAAATACGGCGATATTTTTTGTTTGTTGATAATAGATTTTAAGATAAATATTCTACATATTAATCACAAATAATATGTAGAATATTTATCTTAAAATCTATTATCAACAAACAAAAAATATCGCCGTATTTTTTTCAAAACTATGGTTATTTTCAACGATAACCATAGTTTTGAAAAAAAAGAACACTATCGTTATCAAATTATGGTTAACAAACAAAAAATATTATCTTTCAGCCCAATCATGGATATGTTCCCCTACCCACCCACTCTTCATTAATACCTAGTAACGGCTCAACCCCAACCACAATCCTTAGTAATAATACATTTTTTCCCATCCACTATTTTGTACCTGTCAAATCAGTATACGTTTGCCCTGAAGAAGAAAAGGTCATCCCGAAACCGGTCGGCTTTAATCAAATATACAAGTGGTTCAAACAAGGTAACATTGTTTCATTTATCTATAATTCAAAAGTATACTGTTAAATTTGTTTAACTGCCCTAATGAACACACTTTTTTGATGAAATTGGTTGATGTTTTCATTAAAAGAGACGCTCACAAATTTAATGTTTCAATGAATGAAATAAGAACAGCTGCCCTGGAAAACGGAACCCATTGACAATTTGGGAGGCGAATATGGGTACCGCCGCCCCGGAAATCATCTTTGGATAACCAACACCTCTGCCATTGGTTACCCCAAGCGATTTACTACGTTTAGTGAATTAGCAGGGGTGCCCGGCTTCAACGGGTGAAGTCTGTTAGTGATGGATGAGTTTAATACTAGATCGGAAGAGACCGGTTTTGGGAGACCCTATGACCTCTCCATACGTCCGTCATTCCTGGAGACACTGACTCATAGATTACTACCCACTCTTAACAACTTTAACACGGGACTTCCTCTCTTTCATTTCATCCAAAATGTCATTCACATAGCATGCCCAGAGATGACACAGGCCCTGAGGAAAATTATTTTCAACAGGCTTTCCTGAGTGGGTTAATGTTAAAATATTTATAAATATTTCTTCTTCTTCTTGTGCTCTGTCCGTTCAACGGACGTTGGCTATCATGTTGGCTATGCGGACTTTGTTTACTGCCGCCCTGAACAGCTCCACGGTAGACTGGCCAAACCACTGTCTCAGGTTTTTCAGCCATGAGGTTCTCCTTCTTCCAGGGCCCCGTCTTCCGGCAATCTTTCCCTGCATTATGAGATGCAGGATCTCATACTTCTCTCGATGTCTCATCACACGTCCAAGATATTGAAGTTTTCGGATTTTTATAGTTTTAATTACTTTCTTTTCTTTATTCATCCGAACCATAACATTTTCATTTGTAACCCTGTCCATCCAGCTTATTTTGAGTATTCTTCTGTAGATCCAAATCTCCAATGCCTCAAGTCGCCTAATTAGTTCTTCAGTAAGCGTCTTCCATGCTTCCATTCCATAAAATAGTATCGAAAACACGTAGCATCTGACCATTCGCATTCGTAATCCAAGGTTGAGATCATGACTGCAGAACATTTTTTTCATGCGGATAAAGGTTGCACGAGCTTGCTCAATGCAGCATTTGATTTCAACTGAAGGATCCCATCTATCATTTACATTGCAGCCCAAGTATACAATACTCCTGTACCTTTTCTAGTTTTGTTCCAGCAATATAAAGATTTTCATCCAATGCGTTATTTTTGCTTACGAGCATGTATTTTGTTTTATTTATATTCAGTTCTAGCAAAAAATTCTCACAAGTCTTCACTACTTGATTCAGCAAAAGTTGTAAATTTATAAATATGATTCCGTGATATGTTTTTTTTTTCTGAAACAATAACGTTCTGCCTACCTAAATAAATATTATGAGAATTATGAATGCGTATTGTTTATTTAAGTTTTGTTCAGTTATAATAAGCAGCGCCAGTAATAACAGTCTATACTTGAGCTAGTAATTTCATACCAGCAATTTAAACTCTTAATTGATTTATTTTAATGAAATTGTGTTCCCAAAAGTCATTATTTATAAATCGTCCAATTTTTCCAACTTGTAACCTTGTTGACATTTTGTTAGCAGAACTCCGCAGTACTGCGTGTCTCCTGTATTAAAAAATGTCTTGAATAATAGGCCGGGTCCTCCCCGATAATATTGGTAAATTGGTACCGAAACTGTGCCACCCTGTGTCAGTTCGTTCCGCCTAAAGAATCCCCCCGATCGCGACAATTCTGATATTTCATTAAAACAAAGCAAACCACAACAACAGATCGAAACTTTTATGATGAAGGATTACTAGAATTGATTAACATGGTTAGCTTATTTATGCAGTGGGATCTTTTGTAGCACGTTTTCTCCCGTTTTCTCTGCCAACAAGGAAAGTTCTTGCTTAGCGTATTTATGGTTGTTTCTAAAAAGAAAACATCATTAATTTAATCTTCATAATCTTGAAATCAACTTCTCAATCTAGTATGCGCTTTCAATAGGGAGATTTTGTGATTTGTTCTGAAGTGTATGACAAGGTAATGGGTAAGCAAACTAAAAACGAAACACAATTCCAATTCTCAATTAATTATTGAAGAGAAGATTAAATCTCACTGTTGTTGCATAGTTTTCACCCGACCACCGAATTTATTTCTAACTAGCTGACCCGGCTACGCGTTGCTGTAGCTAATAAAACACAACGTCATCTACTTGATGGTTGTCCAACCTTTATAACCACCGCCGTCTTTGAGTTTATCACAAAGAGACAGACAGATGCCGCGGAGGACTTTAATTTATAATACGTAGAGATGGTGTGAAGGATTATAATAATGTGCATGAAATACTTGGGGTAACTAACGTATTAAGGATTAATACTGTATCCGTCTAAATAACTTTTCAATTACCGCAATGTACGTGACCATTTTTTAGAAGATAGAATGGGTATAGTAAGCTATTCGTTAACGATAGATATATGCCTCCGCGGACTTTTTTGTAGATCTATAAATAAGGAATATCTCACCATGCATTGTTTTGTTATATCCCAAAAGGATTAAGCAGCGTTTTCGATGAAAGCTACCAGGCGGCTCGACTTTTTCCGACACTTCTAACAATTATCGTTGTGTTTCAACCAATTTACACAAATCCTTAACAAATTACATACCTAAATCTTCCTCACAAAACACTCTATCTATTGGTGAAAACCGCACGAAAATCCGTTCAGTAGTTTTCGAGTTTATCGCGAACAGACAGACAGACAGATGACGCGGAGGACTTTAATTTTTAATATGTAGAGATAGAGTTGTAGAGAAGATAGAGATAGAGATGAAACCCAAAAAAAAAGGTTGAACTATTGTTATTATAATTTTTGTCACATTGATATTGCGAAGTTCCATTCATGGTGAAAATGTGTTGCTAGTTACGGTTTTTATTGCTTTACATAAGAGTTGCTGATTAGAGTTTTCAAATCCAGTAACATTTTCTCATTTTTGAAGTGAAAACTATTTTAGCACCGTTGTCATTTGAAACTTGATGAAATGAAACGAGCGACACTAAAAACACTAAAGACAAACACGTACAATTTTGAAGCTTGGTAACAATATTATAATAAATAAACCCTACAATTATCCCACTCCTGATAACCCTGCATTCGTCTCATTCTCCCAAAGTTTAGTTTTCTGAAGGCTTCACTTTTTCTGCGTGTGAACTGCACACCTGTTTTATTTATTAAGGATTATTATAAATTTTAAATTTGCCAATATTACAAAAACTTTTTTTTTATATGAATTATTTATTTTTGTTCACGGTATTAAAAAATAAAAGTGTGCAATTCGCGCGTGGTAGACGTGAAACCTTCAGAAAACTGAATAGACGAGAGTGGGGTGACTACGAAGCACCGCACAAAGTGGAGACTGATAGGCTACTGCACAAATAGGAGACCGATTATATTATCTCTTATCTCGCAGATGTATGTGTTTGTCTATTTTTAGTGTCGCTTTTTTCGTTTCATCGAGTTTCAAATCACAAAAGTACCAAAGAAGTTTTCACTTCAAAAAGGAATTACAGCAAGTTATGGAAGAGAACGATTCGTTTTTAAAACTTACTGAAAAGGTAATAAAATAACATTATAATTATTTTAGGAAGATTGATAAAAAAATATTGTAAAAAAACATGATAACTCTCACTGACAGGACTCTCTACCTACATTTAATAGTCATTTAAGATCAATCATATTTGGTTTTCATAAATCCAAGTAAAAAGTATGATCGTAAAAACTGCATAGAAATTGATTTCTGGGCTTTCTAGCGCTTGCATATCATTCTCAAGCTACTCACAAGCGCTTGAATAACAATTTTTGGTGGAAATTTAGTATTTTATTAATTCCCGCGAATCCCGCACATCGAAAATTGCTAAAATCCCACGGGATTATGCGAGATTGCAAACCCTAACTCTGATTTCTGCTGTTAGTTAAGATTCTAATAAAAATGTAAAAATAAGTTAAATATTTTCAGAAATATTATTTTAATTCGTAACTTTTGATAGTTGTATGGCACTTAATTAAAAAGTTATTGTATCGCTATAAACACACAATTAAAAACACATAATTAAAAAGTTATTGTATAGCTATTTAAACAGTTAACACACAGTGTCTTGTAACGGTTATAAACCATTAGCAAATGTCTGGATTACGGTTTTGGCTCGCAATCTATGGAAGATAATTAGTGTGAAATTGCAAAGGAATTAAATAGATACTCAGTTTACCAATTAATTAATCATTGATTCCTATTATAAAAAACATTACTTTTTATAAAAAAATAAGATTTGTAAAGTGAAACTTTTATAGCCTCGCTAGTGATTAGGATTTCGGATGAAACGGAAATGACGATACCTGCACTTACGACCCATCAACTCTGCTCATTGGCCGCTTTGATTATGGTGTCACTTTAAAGGCTCCTATTGGTTGAGATATGAAACGGAAATTACGATAGGTCTGCGCTTATTGGTCGCTTTGATTATGACCTCGCTTTTCAAGTTGAGATTGTTTTGGTAAAGTTTCGCTTCTACCGCGTCTAAAACTGCATTCGATTTTTTTTTCAACACGAGAAGAATTGCGACAAAATGATTACTAGAACCTATCAGTCATTTAACTTATAACGATGCTGTTACCAATGATTATTTACTTTCAAATGGTTTCAGGTTATATTAGCAGTTGTTTATCTCCGCCATATTTATATGATCTAAATCTAAAACTCAACTTTTTCACTTTTTCATTGCTTCACGTGGGATTTTGCACATGATGCCTTTTTAATTAATTTAATATTGTTTATGAAATAATTTAAAACTTGATAATAAAACAAACACAACTTTGGCAAACAGTATTGCCGTAGCTACCGCCGTACAGCCGTATCAATGATACGGGACCCCTGGGCTACAGAGGCCCCTAACGTGTGTATGAAAAAATTAGTATAATGTTATCCACAATGTCACTTAATCACGTTCTTCCCGGAAAAAACATATAAAAAAACTGCCATTCGTGCCTATATAATTTTCACTTCAGAAATGACAAAACTAAAAAAAAGCATTCTCTTTTTTCCCTTGAGCGTGCGCCCAAAAGTTGGCAACATCCTTTTTTTTACATGAGCTCCACACACGAGGCCCTGAAAAAAATAATTTCCCTCAGGGCCTATGTCATCTTTGGGGATGCTGTGTGGAGGGGTTTTTTTCAAGGAAAGGGAGGAGAGGAGAGTTATGGTAAGGAAAAGGGTTTAAGGGGTGGGTAGGAATCTGGGGTTCAGTGTATCCCGGTCATCCGCCTCCAGGACCCAGACAAACCTCACCCCATGAAACCGGGCACCCCTGCTAAATCACCAAACGCAGCGAACCACTTGGGGTGACCTAAGACAGAGGTGTTGGTTATCCAATAAGGGTTCCCGGGGCGGCGGTACCCATTCCCGCCTCCCAAATTGAATCTAAATCATCTACCTACATCGGTTATTGCGGGATCCGCAATAACCGAATAACCGATATGCAATGACAAACCAGGGAGAGCAATATTTTATTACATTATGTTTTATTTCATTCCGGTTCCAACGTTATTTATTAGATTGTAATACAACACAATCTTGTTCTTCTGATTATTTATTGATTAATTAGTTTGATTTGTGAAAAGAATGAGTGAGAGGAAAAGAGATTATCCCAGTGGATCTATGAAAAGGGAAGAGGTTATAAAAAAAAAATGCCCAAAATTTCTTCAGTTTTTCAGCAATCAGCTTCTGTGAGTGATTTAGATTGCAATGGTAAGTACTACCTATTTGTCTACCAGTAGCGAAGGGTGATTTTTTTTTAAAATCACAATGGCAACCTTCAATAGATGAAAATACCTGATCAGGTATTGTAGAGAGCAATTATAAGGGCTTCAACTAATTTTGATACGGGGCCCCTCCAAGGCACGCTACGCCACTGCTCTTAGGCTTAGAATGATAATTAAGTAACTAATATATATCATCATGAATGACCGGTCGATCTATGTCCGCCATTATGATTTGCTTCGCATTTTTGCATAATTATTTCCTTTTTATTTGCCGTTGTGTCGAGTAAACATCAACCGCAGAAATCAATTGTAGGCATAAAAACTGCGTGGGCGCGACACGAGCACGCGACTTTAGGTCGCATGGGATATTTCTGATATATAGTAGATGTTTATAGTTATGAGAGATTTATATTAATTTGCTTGTTTGCTTTTCTGCTTAGGTATACACATCTTCTCATAGGTTCGTTATCCCACAGATACCAAGTTGGGAAGATATTAATGGAGGTTGAGTGTTGAGTCCCATTATAAATCTATATATATATATATATATAAATCTCGTGCCATGGTGTTTGTGATCACACTTCTCCGAAACGGCTCGACCAATAAAATCCGCTTACAAAATTTTCTATGTAAAGGTAGTTATGAGAATCGGTAGTAAGGGAACGTACCCATACTACGTGACACTTTTAGGGGGGGGGGGGGGTCTTCAAAATGTCACGCTCCATACAAATGAGTGGCAGATTGCTTAGGATTTTGGTCACCGGGGGGGGGGGGGGGGGGGGTTAAAAATTGCAAAAAGTTGGTCACGTAGTTTGGGTACGTTCCCTAAAGTATATTTCATACTGCTATGTGATTAGGGTGTCCCTATCCACATTTTTTTTCTAAATTTTAAAAAAATTTTTTTTTTTTGCAAAAATACCAAATTTATACCTTCCTACCCCCAACACCCCAATTTCCACTTTACATTTAACGTTTAAGAGATCTGCATTAAGAAAATGCATTGAATTGAGAAAATGAGTGATTGGTGTTTTTTTTGTTTTTATCGGCGGTCATCGTCTACAGCGCTCTATTACTCTTTCTGTCATAGATCCCTACCCCACACACTTACAAAACATTCGTTTTTTTTATTTAACAACCGAAATATTCACTACAATATAATATGGCAGAACAATGTTTGTCGGGTCAGCTAGTATTATATGAATTATATTGTTACCTATTTGACTATTAATTCTTCTGCGATCTTAGCTGATGTACGCATCTCCAAATACATAATTAACATGTTGCACGCTCATCGTCAGAAATGTTTCGCACCTACCTATCTAATGTATTTTTTTAAGTGAAACTTCTTTAGCAAAAAAAAAGAAACACATACATCTATAGGATGTATCCTACAAGATAATGAGAATGAAACCTTACCGCATTTGCCGCTTTGATTATGAGGTAACTTTCCAACGCTCCTATTGTTTGAGATTGTGTGGTGAAGGTTTCACTTCTACCGCGTGTGAACTACACTCATTTACTTTACTTACACTTTTAGATTTTTTGAAGATTTTGTAAAAAATCAAGCAAAAATCTAGCAAAATCAATCTAGCAAAAATCCTAGAGTTCCCAACCCTGATATATTGAGAAGTTAAAAATTCCATATAATTTCTCATCATCTGATGCTCCGGTTATCTATCAAGAGTAATTCCAATTTTGTTTCATTGTTTTTATTATAGCTCTAGACCTGTAATAAAAACAATGAATATTGATGTTTTCATTCGTGTAAAATAAATTCATTCTGCTATTTTTTTACTGTCCGCTTATCCCTAATAGAAAAACTTTGGTAAATTTAGTTAAATATTTTATGATTTCAACGTCCAATGAAACGTCCAATTTTATTGTCCAAAAAAACGTTTTGTAAAAACAATAAATTAGTCGAAATTATTTTTCATGAGCATTTTTGTCTAATATACTATCACAAAACTCTTTGAAATGATAAGAACTGTTACATTATTATGTTATCATAAATTTACAATTTTTCCTCTATATTTCCGTGTATTGGCCAAGAACTCAGATGTGATGTAGGGAATTTCAAAGATAAAAAACTACCAATTTCTTATAAACAACAACACGACAAATCCATTTTGGTAGACATGCACACCCATCGCAACCGCGACCTAAACGCCATAGTCGAGTCTGTGATTGATGAGGAAGAAGGTGCGCGATGAAGAGAGGGGCGAGGCTCGGGAAAGAGAAAGAAAGCGACGTGAATATTACGAAGTTGCCCAAACCAGGCGGGTACTACAGATGTCAATAACGGTTATTTTCCAATACTTGTATTAACGAATACCACCTCAACCCGGTAACATAATATCATACCTGTTATTATTTAGTATTATAAAATTTAAAGTTTTAAATCTTTCGTGTTCAATGAATCAACAACCGTTCCTATTACCTACAAACGTTATTGATAAAAGTACTTACCTACCTACCGATATTTTCATTAATCATTCGTGTCTATCTTTTCCATAAAAAATATACACTCACTTAATAATCTATATTTATAAAAATCTCTTTTCACGGTGAATGTGGTCGCACTCTTCCGAAACGGTTCGACCGATTTTTATGATTTTTTTTATCCAGAACAGACGAACGGACTGATTTTTATGAATTTTTTTTATCCATAACAGACGGGCGGTGTGAATTTGATTTGTATGCAATTTAACAGATGGTGGTGTGAGTTAATTTATCGTGGTTATAATAGTTGGGTAACCATCCAGTAGATGGTGTTGTCACAGCAACGCGTGGCCGGGTCAGCTAGTAGTTTATAAAAAAACACTAGATACAAATAATAAACTGTCGTAAATTTTCATAATAATATCCGCAGATCTACTTACACACGAGGAACACTAAAATAAACAATTTCTAATCGTTCAAAATAACGTTTTAAACATCGTAATCGCAGTCCCAACGTAAACGAAATATAAATAACAGCCTGCGATTAGAATACTGGGATTTAACTAATATTTGAAGATAAATGTTATCAATACCTGTTAGCGTTATTTAGTAACATCTCTTGCGGGTACCCTAGTATCTACTCGGCGAGTAAGAAATGAAAGTAGGCTATGACTATGCCCGGCGGTTTCTAATTCCGAGTTCCGAGCCCGCGCTGCGGGGCCTACTGCCTACTGCCTACAACTGCACAGTGTCTACTACTGCCGGCTGCTGCAGGCTGCCAGTACTCGCAGTTTGCTGCTTGCTGCTGGTGTCCGCTCTTCGCTGATGCTTGCCGCTACCTGCTGGTGGCTTCAATCTGCGGATGGCGGAAGTTGCGTCAAATAAAAACAGTTTGTTTTTTGTATTAATCCATCGCGTGAATCACTTGGTAATCCACCAAGTGCACCTATCCGCGACATTTCAAAGTAGGAATAATGCTGTTCTTTGTTTTAATAATCATCGTCGTACGGTATTGTTCTGTCGCTAAGAGCCCCTCTGTAATATGTCAAATCTAATCACTGAATGTTTGTATGAATGTATGCTTGTTACTCTTTCACGCAAAAACTACTGAATGTATTTTAATGAAACTTTACAATAACATAGCTCAACGTCAGAATAACGAGCTCTGGCGTTAATTAAAAATTGCAATAGGTGACACGCGAGCTGTTTGAAAACTGAATGTACCGGGAATGAATGTATGGAATGCAGGAGGGGGAGAGGAACCTGAGAGGGGGGGTTCGCCGGATGGGGAAAGGGGTGGGGTGGAGTGGGGAGAGGAAAGGTGAAGGAATCGAAGTGGGATCGCGAGAGGGGAAGGGGAGGCGGAAGGGGAACGGGATGAATGGGAAAAGAAACAATTTCTATATTAAGTGGCATAGCAACGCGTGCCGTTAACCAGCTAGTCATCCATAAAGCAAATAGCTTTACAGCAAAAGTAAGGAGTTTAAAAAAGTAAGACTATATTTGATTGAGTTGTAAACAACACGACACACTAACTTTGTGCAAACTTTTGTGAAAACGTTGTGCAAACTTTTGTGAAAATTTGTGCAAACTTTTGTGAAATGTTGTGCAAACTTTTGACCATTTATATATACAAATATATATATATGCCAATTTTGTACTTAGGTCGATAATTTAGCTATGTAACCAAAAACACCAAAAAAATATTATAAATTTTGATAGACACCATTAAAAACAAAATATCAAACAGAAAAAAGTGTCTTTACGAAGAACCAAAGGGTAAAAAAAACGAACAATCATTCAAAAACGTAATTATTATATCCTTGTTCACTACTTTTTTTATGGAAGTTTTTCAAATCATTCTTGTTCAATAGGTACAATAAAATACAATTGTCCATATTTGTGTCGTTAAATTAAATAGTGCACCTGCGATTATAAATAAATTTACCTAGTACCTAAGGTTTTCTTTATTGGATTGGCAGCATATATTTGATCTCTGCTTTTGTCTTGCTTTTTTTAAGGCCCGTAATTAGAATTAAAATATTATAATTTAAGTTTTTATTTACACAGCCCTGAGGAAGTTTCAGGCTGAACCCAATCGGATTGGTTTTTATGTGTATGTTTATATAGGGAGGTACCTACGCAATAAAGTATTTTTTATTCAAATTATGAAATATAAGGAGGTGATAATTGGGCAGATTAATTAAGCATGAGACTTCTGATTTAATATTTTCATTTAGTTAGGTATGTATGTATGCAGGCCAGTAGCGTAGTAACCTTTGAAAATGGAATGTTATAGAAAAGTTCTCGGGGGCCTCTTATAGTTACTAATTCTGATAGTTCTTTAATAGTTACTAATTTTGATAGTTCTGATAGATCTTTAAAAAAAAAAAAAAAATACAAGTTAAATTTTCTCCGGAGCCGATCCTAACTTTGTCGCTCCACCTCTGGAATAAGAAATGTAGGTAATTCATTGTATAGTACAATTGTACAGTTTGGTAGGCGGGAGTGGATACTGCAGCCCCGGGAACCTTTATTGGATAACCAACACCTCTGCCTTAGGTCACCCCAAGTGATTCGCTACGTTTGGTGATGCCCGGATTCACGGGGTGAGGTTTGTCTAGGTCTTGGCGGCGGATGACCAGGACACACTAAACCCCAGATCCCTACCCACCCTCTTAAACCCTCTTCCTTCCCAGATCTCTCCTTAATTTCCTTAAAAAACCCTCCACACAGCACCCCTAAAGATGACACAGGTCCTGAGGGATATTAATTTACTCAGGGCCTCCTGTGTGGAGCTCATGTAAAAAAAAATCGAGTGCAGTTTACACGCGGTAGAAGCGAAACTTTATACCAAAACAATCTCAACCAATGCTTGAAAAGTGACCACTGAGCGCAGACCTCGCGTCATTTCCGTTTCATATCTCAACCAATAGGAGCCTTTAAAAGTTACATCATTATCAAAGCGGCCGTTGACCGCAGTTGGTGCGTCGCAGGTGCAGTCATCGTCATTTCCGTTTCATCTCATCACAGCGGTGTTATAGAAGTATCGCTTCAAAAAAAAATTACAATATCATACTTAAGTAATCATACAAAAAATATTTTATTTCATCACTAATTAAGTGCTTAACTTGCACATTTTCGAAATTAGTTAATCAGAGTAAATGCAGGAGCAGCTCACATTTCTCTTCAGCGCGGCGTGTTGTTGAAATAAGATTGTTGAATTGTTTTCTTTTTCGCGAACAATGCAAAGAAATAAATTCTTATCTTGGTGTTGGATTCGCAGAACATAATCGATAAACGCCGTTTGCTTTCATCGGTGAAGGAGGGCGAAATCGGAGTATTTCAAAACAAATCGAATAATCGAAGACATTAAAATGCACATTGGTTATATAAACGTGAATTAATTAGTTGATAGACCTATTCGAATAAAAAATATTTTGAAAATTTTATTGTTAATTGCATTCATAACTGTATTTGCAAAAATATTACTATTGCTAAACAATATTAAATCTACGCCATTAAGAACGAAATGTAGAATTTCGTTTCTGGAAAAACGAGTTTTTGAAGTATAACTTCATTACGCACGCTCGACTTGGGGAGTAAGCTGGCGAATGCGTGACGAGGCGAACAATAGTTGAGAGGGAGATATAAGTAAGTGAAGATAGAAAGATAGCGAGTTACGTTTCGTATATTACTGTAGGGGCAAGAGAGAGAGGTGCGAGCACACATTTTCTTTCTCTCACAGCCAGTTTGTTTCGTATATCTAAGACACAGTGCAGGCCTATTGTCTGTATCACACTGTAGGAGCAAGAGAGAGCATTACGCGCGGACATTTTCTTTCTCTCTTCCTATCATATAGATGGAGCTAAAGAAGTTTTACTTCAGTTGTGTGGTCTAAAGCACACTCGTTTTTTTCAAAAACAAAATACATATTGCACATCAACATCCGTTCCCGATGTATCTGTTTGAGAAACATGTGCGTATTATGTAAAGTAAATATTTAGGAAATACTAAATACTTGAGTGTCCTAATATGAGTATCTAAATATTTACCGTTTTGCGTATTTTGATTAGCAGTAATTTAAAAGACTGGAAAATGTTTCTATCATATTTATTGTCGGACATATTTGAACACATTCATTCCTACACAAGAATTATCTTAAAATTCGATTCGCGAATGTATTGGTTTATTATATAACCTGCTGAAGTCCCCGGCGATGCCCGGGCTTTACACAGAGATTTCGAAATCAAATGTAGACAGTGACCTTCCTTTGCATACAAATCAAATCCACACCGCCTGCTTGCCAGCCCGCTCGTCCACCACATACAGACATACTCTCTTATATTATATATTTCAACTAATTTACACAAAACCTTCACAAATTATATATCTAAACCTTCCTATCACTCTATCTATTGGTGAAAACCGCATGAAAATCCGTTCAGTGATTTTTGAGTTGATGACAGACAGACGCGGAAGCGGAGGACTTTAATTTATAATATGTAGAGATATTGAATTGGAATTAATCGTAGAGAAGATAATACTAACTCTTCAGTGAAAAGTTAATCAGAAAAAGACACGAAAAATAAAAATAAATACATGCGTGTGGTTCACACGCGGTAGAAGTGAAACCTTCGGAAAACCAAAGTTTGTCTACTTAAGTGAAGGCTACGGAAGCACCGCACAAAGAGGAGACCGATATTATCGCTTTTTCGAATCATCGAGTTTCAAATCACAACGGTACTAAAGAAGCTTTCACTTCAAAAAGTAACGGTCGCAACTGAGAATCGAACCCAGAACCTTTGACTTACCGGGACAACACTACTAATTATTATTTTCTCCCTCTCTCTCTCTCTCTCTCTGTCTCATATTTCAATTTAAAAATTATCAACATTATCCTCAATTATTTCCCAAATTTTTGGCTGCTATCTTTTAGTAAATATATTCCGATATTTATTTATATTATGTGACATTTGTTTACATTTCTTTAAACTTAGAACTATTATTCAATTTATTGTAATGCCTTATTGCATATTAATCCATCTATTTTGAAAATTAACTTAGGGAACGTACCCATACTACGTGACCTCTTCGGGGGGGGGGGTCTTCAAAATGTCACGCTTGGTACAAATGAGCGGCGGTTTGCTTAGGATTTTGGTCACCGGGGGGGGGGGGGTTAAAAATTGCCAAAAATTGGTCACGTAGTATGGGTACGTTCCCTTATATGTCCCAGACAAGTATACTCGTGGAAGGTCCCATACCCTTTTTTATGCTCCAAAAGCGAGGACTTCTGCCTATCAGAACGCGCCAGTCAACAGAGCGACTGAACTGCTCAACGAGTCTGCATTGACCATTGACATTTTTAACGTAACCTACAGGCAGTTTAACAATTATCTTTTAACGTATGTCACAAAGTAGTGAAACTGACCTTTTTATGTGTTTTGCTATACTTTTTGTATAATTTGTAATCTTCTCCATAATGTATTGGTGAATAACCGTTTTACGGAGAACATGAAAAAATAAATAAATAAATAAATACATAAATAAATTACACATTTTTTAAGTAAAACTTCTTTACGCACGCTTGACTTAGGGAGTAAGCTGGTGAATGCGTGACGAGAGCGTTACGAAAAGCGAGGCGAACGATAGTTGTTTGCTTCGTATATTACTGTAGGGGCAAGAGAGAGAGGTGCCCACATTTTCTTTCTCTCTTCTTATCATATAGATTGAGCTAATGAAGTTTTACTTCAGTCGTGTGGTCTAAAGCAAACTCGTTTTTTTATTAATTTTCTTTATCTTTTTCGATTTCACGATTCATTAAAGACTTGTCAATTTTCAATGATTAAATATTATAATGAGTTTTATGCTTCAAGAAGTTATTCCCATAGGTAAATTTTTTTTTTTTTTTATAAATGCGTTTTTTGGCTTATCCGTTGAAAAGAAACAAGTTCTTCCCAAGATTGGTGAAAGTCCGTTAACTGTTTGGTTTGCAGTCAATAAATCAACCGATTAAGTAAAAATTCCATTCCAAATGCCAAAACTGCATGTTGCATGCTTACTTAAGGCATTTTATTTGCACTTACAATTATTACGCAACGGATAATTAGCATGTGAATCGGATTTAACCACAACAACTTAAAGACGGACTTACTTATATATGTGTGTAATACGAAGCTTCGTAGGTATGCAGAATAAATAATATGTGATTAAATATAAAACAAGTTTTTCAGAAACACTTAAATTTCTGCTGACCTATCGAGAAACTGGAGAAGCTGAGAATATGAGCTCATAGCGACAGTCCCACGTTGTTTAGTATACAAGTATTTGTAGGTAGTCACCAAATGGTTTGTCGGTACGTTGATGAAGAGTTCGGTCATAAAATAATATATTATGTTCAGTGGAAAATAATTAAATGAGTAACTTTATTAAGGCAATGCTCTTATTATAATATTTGAATGGCATTTCTGAATAATAATAAAATATATACATTGTAAAACAATATTGCAATGGTGCAAGCGTATCTACAAATGGACGGCGTTTATAAGAAAAGGAGCCGTACGCGATTAAAAAACTGGAAATTGATATAAAACTCTTGCTTCTTCTTTTCCTTGTACCCTTTATCGGAGGTTGACTACAACCAGGACAATCTGCAAGCTTCAGTAAAGAAGTACTCCATAACAGCAGAACGGTACTGAATGAAAGCGATTAGGGGCCGTTCAAGTATTACACACACATCCACACACACACACGCTCACCCTCACACATACAAACACTCACACACACCCCCCTCCTTCAATAATTTACTAACTTAATTTAGGTAAAATGTATAATTTATCGCATAAAAACGTAAGTATATAACAGCGACATGTCATTGGTACCAATTATTATGTTAAATTCTATAACTTTGGAACTATTTTCTACTATGTAATTATGAACTGTTTGTTTTTGCAAAATAAAATAAATAAATAAATAACGCACTTAGGGGGGGGGGTCTCGTGAAACATTACTGTGCGTTACCAGGGGGGGGGAAGGGGGAGGGGTTCGAAAAACGCGTTACGCAATATGTTTTTCTTTATTTATATAAAAAAACTAGGGAATTAAGATCTTCCAAGTTGGCAACCATTTTCTTCTCAAAATCTCTTGTTTTATTTATTACCGCAAGCGCGATTAAAACAAGAAAAAAGGTATTAAGCGATTTTCCAGTACTTTGCGCAACTTAATTGTGACTTTCAGGTAAAAATTCTCACTTGGGCGTTACGTAACGTTTAGTGGGGGGGGAGGAGAGTACAGAAAAACTTTACGGTGCATTACATGGGGGGAGGGGGGGGGGGGGGGTAAAAAATCTTTAAAAACTGCTTTACAGAACTGAATAAGTTTTTTTTTTTTTTTTACATGAGCTCCACACAGGAGGCCCTGAGGAAAACAATTTCCCCCAGGGCCTATGTCATCTTTGGGGATGCTGTGTGGAGGGTTTTTTTAAGGAAAGGAAGGAGAGGAGAGTTCTGGGAAGGAAAAGGGTTTAAGGGGTGGGTAGGAATCTGGGGTTCAGTGTGTCTTGGTCATCCGCCTCCAAGACCTAGACAAACCTCACCCCATGAACCCGGGCACCCCTGCTAAACCACCAAACGTAGCGAACCACTTGGGGTGACCTATGGCAGAGGTGTTGGTTATCCAATAAAGGTTCCCGGGGCGGCGGTACTCATTCCCGCCTCCCAAATTGTAAAGCTCAAGTTATAGCCTGAGAGCGAGAAGAACCGACCCTAGGCAATGAGTTGGGGCAGTACAAGGAAGAATTATCTTATCGTATTGTCAATACCATATCTTATATTATCGCCCTGCTGAAAAACTACCATTGTCAGATGTTTTTAATTATTTCCCAATCTCATCTCACTGCCCTCGGCCCTCCCTTCAGTGTCACAACATACCCCATAACTGGCATCGGGCAATATACATTATTGAAAAAAATACACTACAAAATTAGCATTATTTATTCCATTAAATAGCACATGTTTCCAGTGCTTATTTTTCGGGTTTTTGTGCTTATAATGCAGCATTGATTACGCTGCCCAGACTCGAGAGGTAAACCCTCTTTAATCTTTATTCTTCTCTTCACCACTAGAATTTTGCAAACATGCTGTATGAAACACGTTAGACCCCATAAGACGAATTAGATTCACACAGGAAGATCGGAAGTTTCCTTCATCCTACGACATCCATCGAAGCCAGAGTTAAAAAATGCTCAATGCTCAAATGCTAGCGTACTGTACAGAAGCCCTACTAACCTTGTAAAATTCGTAAAAACGGTAGAATTTGGTAGTCACCTCTGGTCTGGAGTCCCAAAATACCTGAAAAAACGAGTGTGCTTTAAACCACACAACTGAAGTAAAACTTCTTTAGATCCATCTACACGTAGGAAGAGAGAAAGAAAATGTGCGCGCGCACTGTTCTCTCTTGCTCCTATAGTGTTATACAGATAATAAGCCTGCACTGTTTCTTATATATACGAAACGTAACTGGCTATGAGAGAAAGAGAGAAAGAAAATGTATGCTCGCACCTCTCTCTCTTGTAATATATGAAAAGTAAATCTCTCTTTTTCTATCTTCACTAACTTATATCTCCCTCTCAACTACCGTTCGCTTAGCTTTTCGTAACGCTTTCATCACGCATTCACCAGCTTACTCCCCAAGCCAAGCGTGCGTAAAGAAGTTTTACTTCAAAAAACCCTCGACTCTTTGCAGAAACGTGCGGTTCGATTGATTGATTCTCCCATCATAACAAACGGATTGCAACTTTTAGAGCACAGGCGTCTGTCGGGTGGGAATTGGGAATGCTATCCGACTTTTGTCTGTATTTAAATAGAAGATACTCTGAGGAACTAGCGTCATTGATCCTCTCGGCACCGGTGTATAGTCCGGAAACACGGTTGTCATTTGTCACATGAGAATGGGTTGTTTCTACGACTCATTCTTAAGACCAATATCTCGGCTGTGGAATGATATATACTCTATTACATTATGTTCGTTATTATCTATTACATTATACCATATATATGTTGTATAATATTTCAGACCATGCGCGATGACTGATTTCGAGCGCATTCAGCGCTCCTGCCTGAAGCGCGGGGAGCTGTGGGAGGACCCGGACTTCCCGGCCACGCAGGCCTCCGTCTTCTACCACCAGACACCGCCCTTTCAGTTCGAATGGAAGAGACCTAAGGTAAGAAGAAACCAGATCAATTGAATACCTTACAAAACTATTTCAGATTTTTTTTTATTTATTAAATTACAGAATATATTTAGTACAAAAATTTGAGTAGACCCACAAAGCTGTCATATGGCAGCTTGTCTGCAGGTTCTAACAATTTAAACATTCTTAATATAATATCTAAGAAAATATTTGTAAATACATTTATATTTTTAAGGAAACATTAGAATAGATCACATAGTAATATTAGATAATTTAAGTTACAACTATTAATATATACGATATTTCAATATACCTGCCTAATAACAAGATATGTAGGCAGCTATATTAAGATATTCAAAGATACATGGAGTTTTCGTTCATTAACCATAGTTTTATCATTTTAGGACTTAGTCTCTCATTTTTTTCAAATTTTATGTTTTTATTGATTTTATTGAAAATCACTGGTATTAGATATTCAAGAGTACGGCTTCCATATTTATTTAATATTCGAGGAGTTTTTAGGCCCTTTCCTTCTCTAAATCTTGTGGTATGTTTGTGTACAAGTAGGTGTTTGTAAGGGCTTTCCCCCATATTATCCATAATTGTAGTGAACCAGTGGAGACCTTTTATTGTAAGTAGGCTCTCTGAGCCATACAGTAGTTTTAAGTTATGTCTCTGTTTGTAAATATTTGTTGTGATTATTTTTTTTATTATGGCAGTTTGTAAATTTTCAATATATTTAATGTAAGTAGTGCTTGCATATCCCCAAGTTCGAATACCATATCTAAGATTAATTAATTTAAGACGAGAATTAACAAATGCCGATTTAATTTGAAAATCCTAGTTCATTTTGATGCTCCCAAGGCTAACCAAATGGTTTTATTTGAAAGTAGTTATACTTTTTAACTAGCATTTCAAAGCTTCTGCCAAGACGTGACTGATGCATATTATGGAGTGACCCGATAGTTGATCCCCAAGATTTGACCCCCTGAAATTATAGTTATTATTTTTTTTATTTTAGAGCAAGTTGACCGCAAATCAGAGATAACAATAATAAAGATAATAATAATAATAAGACACTTAGTCAGAACTATTAGTCATAATAGACCTGATATAGTTTTACATGACAAAATTTAAAAAATAACTTACATCATTGATGTAGCTATTCCAAATTCCTGTAATATTTTAAAAAACTGTTTCTGAAAAAATTAGAAAATACACAGATTTAGGAAATGAGATTAAAAGAATTTGGCACTCTCAGACTATAAAAATATTACCATTTGTTATTTCGGCTACTGACATTATACCTAGGTCTCTGATTCAAAATTTAGGCACATTAGATTTGTCAAAGAATTTATATATAAAAATGCAAAAATCGGTCATTTTAAATACATGTAGGATTACAAAAGATTTTTTAAATATTTGTATTGAGGGATCAGTAGAATTTATAGGTTCAATTAGGAATTCCACAGAGCCGAACCCTCTGATATGAAAATATCTGGAGTCGGTGAATTATTTTCCCATTTGGTCTCTGGTAGGTTGACATGTTGTTTTTGTATTATTTTGTATTTATAATACTTATATAGTGCAATTGCATAGCGTGGATTGACGAGATGATCATTTGAGGAAGCGTGTGAAAGGGTTTAGTTTTTCCTGTGGGGAAAATTTAACCCGGACATTTAAATCTGGTGTGTAATTATGCCAATTATGAACTTTCCACTTATGATACTGAATGACAAAGTGTAACATTATATATGAAAAAGGGGGGGGGGGAGGAGAAACATAGGAATAGGATTAAGAGGCAAAGGTTGGGAATGTACAGGGAATGAAATATCTTTTTGAGTCATGTTGCTTAGTGAGTTTTCGTTTTTTTTCACGTAAGTTAAAAATGTCAATGTGGTAATAATTTAAGTTAAATGAGTGTGTGTAAATAAATGAGTTTTGTTTGGAGTTGGTCTTGCAAAGAAGGGAGATTAAAAATAAGCGACTCTCTGTCTGTTGCGATTTGGAACATGGAATGTTAGGCGTTGAAGATTATAAAATTATTATTGTTTTGCGCATTATTTACCAATTTCAAACCTAACACCAACTTCAAAAATTAATTAATTAATAATAAGTTAGTACTTGTCTATGAATACTAAATTATTTTATTACATTTTATGTACTTATACCTTGGTATATATAGTATATAGACGAGTAGTTTTTTTGTACTTTTGTTTTTCTCCGCACATCCTTTCGGTGACACAGTTATGTTTTGTATAAGTAGGTACGCCGCATTTTCCCTAAACCGACTGACGTATTGTATATAAGTGTGCCGGGGAGCCAAAAGATCTGTTGGGGGATTAATAATATCTTGGAATCATATTATGGTCAGTCTATGTTGTATCAATTCAAAATCGGTTCCAATTTTGAAATTTAACATTTTTATATATTTCTTTTTAAAATGGGTAGGTATTTTGCTTGCCTTCAGTTCCAATTTTGAAAATGATACAAACATTCAAAGTACATCATTGATGAGATCATTGATCAGCATTACACAGGACGAACAGACAACAGAAATTAGTATGATAAAGTGATTTTTGGTCATGGAAATACCAATTGTGTCTTATAATTTTCCTATCACCGTATTAATTTGAAATGGTGGCTTTACACTCTTGACGAGTGAAATTCCGAAATAATGATAAAAAAATACTAATATTAATTTGTGTTCACAATAATCTACGAACTTATTCCCACTTCACGCAAGTTTAACTTCAAAATGAATTAAGTAGGTACACAAAATACCAGTTTAAGAATAGAACTGCGCAGTGGAACCAAGCGGTTTAGGTAGGTTCTAGAAGGTAGCAGTTTTTGTACCTAACCGACCCGCGACCACTTTATTCAGGAATCGGCAGTCGCAGTCGGCGCGCTTGCCCTTGCATCGCTCCAAAACGTTGGATACTGCCAAGGTCAACGACATTTTTTGACAAAAAAATATTCTTAAAAGTGTCATCGATATGACGACTACAAAACTGGTCGATGCCTCGACTTGCGTGCATTACGTACTTGCAATGGCCGATTCACAGTCGAAAAAAGTCTAAATTATTTTAACTTTTAAGAGAAAACAACTTTTGAAAACAACAACAAAAAAACAATTTTTAATCTCCACCATTTTTCAACATTAGCAAACTCATCTAGAAGAGTAAATGATAGTAAGTTCCCAGTTCCGATTGGGTATTTTGCAGCACTTGATTCACAAATTACTTTTTTTTATTTTTGAATACCGCACAAAAGTTTTGACAACTGTAAAGCGAATTCACGAAAATTCCCAATTTTAGAGTATTTGAATCACACATAACGTTAAACCTAGCTATCTCTCATTTATGTTAAATGATGTGGAAATTGTTAACCATAATTATAATAAAAATAATGATTTATTCTGTGCTACATGCATGATTTGCTGTACATTATTCAATACTCTAAACATTTTATACCCTCTGACCATTGAACCAAATATGTCGACTATTATAATAAGGTAGATTGTGCGGAAGTGGATATTTTCGTCGATAATTTATACGGATTCAGAAAAAAACATTCTGCTATTACTCAAAAATATGAAACAATTAGTTGTTGAGGTAATTACTTATGTATCACTTGTGTCTGTCTCACTTTATGTCCCTTGCCTATTTTTGTTTTATATTCCGAGGGTGTTTTTTGTATAATTTTATGTGGATATTATATTTCCTGAATAAGTTTTTGTAATTATTAATAATTATAACTGTTTGTATATTAACTAGATATTTTCAACTGGTTGTTCTCACATAAGTGTGAACACCTGTAAGAATCAAGTAGACATTCATTATAAATTATTACAAAGATTCAAGGCGCTTAGAGAAATTGCAATGCTCTGAAAGAAACAAAGCGTGAAACAGGATGAGGGAATATTTCTAAAGAGTTGTTGCTTGTACCCATCTACATACTTATATGCAGGAGATAAAACTTTATCCATTTATCACAATATTACATATTACATATTACAATATGAACACCTCTTTTTGTTTGTCTGAGCTAGGAATCTCGCACTGTACGAATAATATTAAAAAAGGTAAATCAACAGCCTGAGTCCATGCACTTATACAACGCTCTTAAGGTGATTGTTCACCAAATACTCAGTTTTTTGGTGATTAATATTTAGTTTTGTATATAATGGTTCCTATTCACTATTCCTGTTCGCTTATTTTGCCTATGTGACTGCTTTTTCACGTTTGGTAGTATTGTAGGGGTCTACGGGACGTCACGGTGTGGTTTGTGAGAGAAATGCAAGAAAATTATTACTTTTTTAAGTGAAAACTTCTTTAGCACCGTTGTGAATTGAAACTCAATAAAAGGATAAAGCGACACTAAAAAGATACAAACACATACATCTATAGGATTTAGGTCTCTTCTTTATGCGATGCTTCGTAATAATTGGTCTCCTTCTGGGCGGTGCTTCGTAGCGTCCCCACTCTTCTCTACTTTATTTTTTCTGAAGGTTTCACTTCTATCACGTATGAACTGCACACTTGTATTTTTTTCCTTGGAAGAAACAGACCTAGATTATGTATCTCATCTTTCGTCTCACCATTATTTAATGTGTATGAAATGGCAGTATTATTGTGATAAGGAACGTATGTTTATTACCTCTTTTGTGCTGTCACAGTACCGTTATTGTGGGACTTCATGGTAATACTAAAAATTCGCTGGAATATAAACGATCCACTTGAGAATATTTTGGAAAATTATTTAATTTATTAAGAATTAATTATATCAAACAATAATAGATCTTTGCCCAATGTACATACTCATCTCACCCTTTATTTTGTTTTTAAAAACGACTAGTTTCATTCGGACATTTTGGGTCCTCTTGTGGCTTTAACCCAAAAAAGTAGTGAATCTACACCAAGATAAAAGTTTAATATTATTTATATTTATTCCCTGTTCAACCTCGAAATACTTAGGTACGAGTAGGTGTGTGCCTTTCGTAAGTTTTAAATTTAAATCAATGTGTTCAAGCATTTTTCTATTTTCTATACATACAAGCTGGTCCCCGGCATGCGTTGCAATGTCATTCAGAGAAATAAATTGATTCTCCCCTGCATATGCTTTCCCGTGCCTCCCGTTCTCTTCCACTTTCACCGCACTTCCCTCCCTCGTCTCTTCCCTCTCCGCGAACCCCACTTCCTCCGTTCCCCTTCCCTCAGCCTTTCCTCCCAGCCGCTAAAATATGTAAAATACACACATTTTCATTTATACACATTTCTTCTGATGTATGAGCTAAATTATTGTAAAGTTTCATTAAAATCCATTCAGCAGTGTTTGCGTGAAAGAGTAAAAACACACATACGTCCATACAGACCTTCGCGTTTATAAAATAAAATAATAAGATTTTATTTATCCTTTGGAAGGGACATACCTTCACGGTTTGTCTCATTTTCGACTGTTGACATACAAAATGTATGAGGAAAAGAATTATCTTCATAATTATTTTTCCAATGTTTTTATAGCTATTCTGATATTCGAGGCGGGGACAAATCCAAAAAATCACAGATCTAAAAATCGATCCAGCCGTTCTCGAGTTATAAATGGTATAACTAACCCGACTTTGTTTTATAGTATATTAAGATATTCTCTATACCAAATGATAAAACTTTAAGTTAGTCATGGTATCAGACGAAGAATGGTTTTGAATGTCTCATCTTACATTATTTCGGTGTGTCAAAGGAAATAGGAGCTGAGTCGAAATGCATACAGTGATTATCAACTCACCTCCCTGTTCTTTTTGTCTACTGATTTAATGTTACAATTTATGAGTTATTTCATAAATGTATGTGCATAAAGTACACCATGAATTTATGTTTTCGCTGCTTTAGCTCACATTTCACGCGCTATTATAGCTTTATGGACACGCAAGAGCGTGACGGTACATCTGTAGAACATGTAATAGCTTGTTCTTGTCATTCTATTCTTATGTTGTGTGATAAGTGCTGCCTAGAACTGTTTTTAGATTTACAGAGCATTTACAAGTATTCTGTTTCATTTGGAGGATAAAATTAATGAAATTGTAAATAGAGATATGTGAACAATGGACATCGCAATGTATTCCATTTACTAGAGTTATTATGTAATGTAAAATCGATTCCATTTACTAGAGTTATTACATTAAGGTACACTATCAATAACGTCCAGGTGAAAGATCATTATTGAAAACACGAAAAATTGGTTGAAATTGAGTCAGCAGCGTTTACTGACCAGATCTGTTACTTAACCAGGATTTTTCCCAACCTTCATTTGGTCCATCTCTTTCCTTTACCAATTCTTATCACTTTCATAAAATATCTCAATTGGGGTAGTCATGGTCTAACTGACTTTGGACAGTTGTGATCAGTTGGCACCCTTGTGTGGGATTAACATTTAAAACAAGTATAAATTAGGTAATGTTTTGTTGCGAGTAGGTACCCATTAGAAAAAATATCATTGAAAAGATGAGCACTTAGTTTTGCTTAAAATATATCAAAGGTATAATATATTTTATAAAACCATTTTATTCTTTTGATTAATGAAAATTGCTTTCAGTTTTATTCCAATACGCCGTGTGAAAAGGTCTAGATCATAATCTAGACCAGGTACACAGGTCTACAACAAAAATGCTGTCTGGATGTTTTCAACTGATTTCCTATGTATTTGGGTGTTCTGAAAACTAGAAAAATACTCAAAAAATTCCAGAACGTCAGGTTATTTTGCAAAACGGTATACATATATATACAGATATAGATAGTATATACAATAGTGAGCTCTGGAAATAAACATTTCATTGCTAAACCATTCATCCGATTGCGATGAAACTTTGGGGATGTGATGTGGAGATGCCCGCGGTAGTTTTTGTATACAATTTGAGCTCTGGCATCATGAAATTACGAAAAATTAATTAATTAAATAAAAATGAATCGCAGAAATGAATGTACGCGCATAATTTTTGAACGTCTGCACCAAATTGGATAATTCTTTTTTCGTGTTCGTTATTGTCAAGACAAGGTTTGTATAAAACTACTGGTGAGCTCTGGCATTTTGAAATTTGTATAAAAAATTGCAATAGGTGGCACGCGAGCTGTGAAGACTGAATGTACTGGGACTAAATGTATGGAATGTGGGAGGGGGGAGGGGAACTCGGGTAGGGGGTTCGAGGGAGGGAGTGAGAGGAACTAGGGATCGGGGAGGGTAACCTGAATTTTTAGGCAATAACAAAGACCCTAACTACGAACAAATCGTTAAAAGCATTTCAAGCTTTAGGTTGCCTAATGAGTTTAAAAGTACATTGTCTTCATTCCCACCTCGACTACTTTCCAAAAAATTTAGGATATGTGAGTGAAGAGCAAGGTGAACCATTTCACCAAGATATTAAGGAGATGGAAAAAAGATACCAGGGAAGATGGAGCATCTCAATGATTGCAGACTACTGTTGGACGCTTCAGAGAAACCTTCCTGAGCCTTCCTACAAGCGAAAATGTACCAAAAGGAGTCTCACAGGGAAAAAGAAATGTGTTTAGTGCATACTAATCAATGTATTTTAGATAATAAAAAAAAGTTTTGTTACGTAATTATAATTTTTTTTTTTAAATTTGGTCTTTTATCTTTTATTTTAAGATGATAACTTGTTTAACATAGATACCTACATTGTCAAAAAACGTGACGTTCTGTGACAAAATGATTTTCGGATTCAGCACACCCAAAAACATAAGAATTACGCAAAAAAACCAAAACAGCTCTCAATTTTTATTTATTTGTAGACCTGTGTTATTATTCCAGGTCTAGACATTAAGTCGAGATTACAATCATTAATTTTGTTTTGATTTGTGACCGCGAGTCTCTTCAAGACCTGTTCACTCCTTCTTCTCTTCAAAAAAACCTTCCACACACCATCCACAAAGATGATAGGGCCTTCTGTGTGAATTAATATTATAAAATAACTCCCGTAAGTACCGCCCTGGTGTAAGACCAACATTCCGAATGGAAACGTTGCTTTAAATGGCTTTAGTCATGTTTGGTGAACAGATCTGAATAGCCAGGTATTTCCCCCACCTTCCTCTTCCCCGTCTTCTTGTCCTCCCCAATATCTTTAGCCTCACAGCGTACCCCAATTGGTGATGCCATAGTCTCGCTGGCTCCAGACGGGAGCATTGACAACATTAACATTGACCCTTGTTGGATATTCACATTAAAAAATTAACGAAAAATATGGAGTGAAAAGTTGTCCTAATGTTTTTTTTAACTAACTATAACTAAGATACGTTTAGTAAATTTTACAAAAAAAAATAATCAGTTCACACGAGGTAGAAGTGAAACTAGGAGGTTGCTTTCTTTTGCCTGTTTATTAAAAATTGGTTTGAAGATTTGATTTTTTTTTTTTTTTTGGATTTGGCGCTGAGTCAGGCGCTTTAAACCGCTGCGCTATCGGAGGCTCGCATGAATTTACTACATTATATTGGAACCGAGGACCGTCAAATAATAAATTTTATTGACGCACTTCCGTTTCATCCGAAGTTCAAATCACAACGAGGCTAACTAGGCTAGACTTCGAAAATATTTTATAAATGTACTTGACAAGGCGCCTGGTACGTACACATCGCTGTGTTGAACATTTAAAATTTACTAGTCAATTAATATTGTAATAATGCTTTTCTTATTTACGTCAAGTGCGCTTAGGCAATCAATGTTTCACTCGCTGGTAATTTAAAGTTTTATGGTGGATTCAATCAGATATATAATCAGGTTCTCATTAAAATTTTATTCGATACTCCATCACAAATTAGGTCCGCACCATTGAGTCCGTTCCGGAGATACTCTTCCTGACTTCCCATAAATTAGTGAGTAATCTTTTCTAGCAAACATATTGTGTTTCTCAATAATCTCCCATCGTACACTTTTGTACAGGGTTGTGTGGAGGGTTTTTTAAGGAAAGGGAGGAGAGAAATTTCTGGAAAGGAAAAAGTTGTTGGGGTAGGTAGGAATCTAGAATCCCTCCCACTGCCGTGCATGGTCGAGAGAGTCCGGATGGAGAGGTCTAGATGTGTTCCTCAAACAGGCTCTCCCAACCGGCCAACCACGCAGTACTTAGGGTGACCTGTGGCACGTGTATTGGTTATCCATAATAAATTTTGGTTTGATTTGGAAGGCGGGTAGATTGTAGAATTGTTAAATGGTTAAGAGTTTAGAGTAGTCGATCCGATTAATTATTAGCCACCCATGGAACAAGTTAAGGTCTCGCTTACTAGTCAATGTACTAGGTGAAAAATGTGGATAAATAAAGTCTTTGTGCGAAAGGAATTTGTAGTTTTTCCTTACTCATTTTTACTTCATCTATGCTTACTTGGTTCGTATTAAAAGAAAAACAAACGATGTATTAATAGATCATTACATTATTATTGAAGTGTAGGTACTTTCCTAGGACCTGTAAAGGT
The DNA here is from genome assembly GCA_917880885.1 of Limnephilus marmoratus. Taxonomy (NCBI): domain Eukaryota; kingdom Metazoa; phylum Arthropoda; class Insecta; order Trichoptera; family Limnephilidae; genus Limnephilus; species Limnephilus marmoratus. The sequence goes on along the minus strand of OU862920.1, from coordinate 35,159,168 downwards.
TTTTTAGAGGTTTAATTTTCAGCCGGATATAAAAGTATGATGATAAACCGACCGTTAAATGACTGATCCAGCTTTACTGATCAAGCGATTGATCCTTCGTCTAATTGGGATTGTAGAACCATTGAGGACGCAGAACAGAGTAAAATTTTTAATCAACACGCTTTTTCCAAAATATGGTTTTCTCTTCCGACATTTCGGTTGGATTTCATATTCTTAACCCGTTTAATCATAGGAGACCATATTTGTCCCAATGCACATAGGTCTCATTTAAAACGCTGTAACTCCCTTACTATCATAGTTAGAAATATGTTCTAATCGGTGTTAGAAAGAAAAAACACCACGCTTTATATTCCAATCTAAAAATTAGCCACCAAAAAAGTAAAATGTACACTTTTATCTACACAAAAAATTTGAATCGCAAATTGAAAAAAAAAATTGAAACTAAGGGAATTTTTTATATTTTTTTTTTAAATAGCAAAAAAGTGAGGTTACAATATGTATTTGTTGCACAATTGTCTAATAAAATATGTATGTGTTTTTATTTTTTTTAATTATCAGTAACTTTGGTTAGAAAAAACGTAAGGTGAACCATTTTGAAAATTTTTATGTTTGTATGCAAAATTTTTATAATAACAAAATATGTTTATATCGAATTCTACGTATAATGTGAAAGCGTATTTCATCACCTTTCTAAAACTGATTTTGGTTTTTGAATGTGCTCAGAAATATTCCAAATATTTGCACTTTATTGTAAAGCGAAAATATTTTGACCAAAAAAATGCCATATTTTTGAAGGTTTAATGTATGCTGTATGCAGTTATATGTAAAAGTGTCCCTCTTTCTTGAACAATACTCGGATTACGCATTATCACAACCGAATCAGTAATATAAAAAATAATGCAGAAAAACTTATACACCAAATTATTACGGAGAAGATTACAAAATATAAGATTAAAAAAAAGTCCAAGGGGGCAGTTTCACTATGTTGAGACGTATGTCAAAAGATAGTTACTGAACTCTCTGTAGGTAACATTGAAGATGTCAATGCTCAATGCAGAATCGTTAAGCAGTTGAATTGCTCTGTTTAATGAGGCATTCTGAAAGGAAGAAGTTCTCGCTTTCGTGCGTGGGATCTCCCACGAGTATACGCGTTAGGGTCATATAGGTTACTCTCCTTCAACATAGGTGGATTCAGTACAGTACCGGAGATCAGCTTAAAAAATGTTTCCTCAAAAATATTTTTCGGCGGGCTTCTAAGGTATTAAGATCGAGCATTCCTGTTATGAACAACGATGGATACAGGAATGGGTAGTATGTATATTCCCTCATATACAGGTAACGCATAACCCATTTGGTACTCTTTCTATTTCTAGGATATGGTTTTGTTCAGAGGGGGGCCAAATAATGGAGCTGTATTCCAGGATGCTGCCGACAAGTGCTTCATATGTTCTTCGTATTGCAATTGCAATATTAAATTTATTCGCAATATATATGTTCTGGGTACCTAGCAGGAAATTTCAAAATGTCACACTAATGTACCGAACCGTTATCCTTCCCGTTGTTATTTTATAGCAAATTTAATATGTTATATTTGATTTATGGCGATTATTCGAATATTGCTTTCCTCATAGTATTTGGGGACGTATGACTAATCAACTGAACTAACGATATATTTGTATTTATTTTACTAATAAAAACTTTATATTCGTACATAAAAAAGAGAAAGCATGGAAATGAGTTCATTGCCAGGTGGCAATTGCCTATATATAATTATATTGCAATTGCCTCTAATTAAATTCAAACAAAATTCATATTATTGTTGCTATTGCCGCAATATAAGTACATTCCAATTTAGCTAGAGAAATTAACCTATTACTTTTGATTTCGTGCATAAATCCAGTGCAAATTAGGGATGTGTAGGTTCAGCTGGAGTGGGCTCTTAAACTCGGGTTCTTAGCGCGAAGCGGATCTAACTCCTACTCCCTTTTCAAATCGAGTTCGAGTTCCGGCTCCGAGGTTTGGCAAGGATGGAATCCGAGCGTCTCGGTTCGAGCCATTCGCGAATCGGGAGCAGGTTGGGCGTTCGAATTATTTTGCGGGCTCGGGCTCCGAGGTTCGAACCCTTGCTTCTCGGTGCGAGACATTCACGAGTCGGGAGTGGCTCCCGGGTCCTGCTCCGGGAGAGTCCCGGACTCGTATTTACAAAACCTATACCGATTCAGTCGCGGTAACGACAATTTACATTTTATATATACCTCTATATTGGTTATTTTTTATCACATTGCAAAAACAAAAATTGTTCTAAAATCTAGATTAAATAATCTTTCTGATGTGTATATTAGAAATTAATAATTTTATTTCTTAACATTTAAATTTTAATATTATTCCCATATATTGTAAATACACCTCTATATTGATAATTTTTTATCACTTTGCAAAAACAAAAATTGTTCTAAAATCTAGATAAAATAATCTTTCCAATGTGTATATTAGAAATTAATAATTTTATTTCTAAATATTTAAATCTTGACATTGAAAATTTAAAGCGACTGAAACGCGGTAGGGATTGTAAATACGCGTCCATGAGGCCTCCGGCAAAATGCAGAACTTACCCATCTCTAGTGCAAATCCTATTATTCTGGTTGTAATAAGCAAGGGTTCCTGATGAGGACCAAAATCATTAGCATTTTCATATTTTGTGTTAGTTTCGAAAAATATTTATTCTCCATAGTTGTTTCACAGTTCACTGGTCGCAAAAGCGGTTCAACGCCTCCTGACGGAATTGGCATAAGGTAGTAAAGTTGACAACATCTAGAATAGCGCAAAGCAGTCGTGACGTTCTGATTTTCAAATTGACTTTAAAAGTTTTTTTGTTTTGCCGTGGGTAATCAGGAGTGACAGAAATGTCTCAACATAAATTGAACGGTTTAACTGCTGTATCTATGAACTGATTTTATTTTTCTACAAGCTCATGACAGTCGATGCTTAATGGAATTAAATAGCTAGTAAAAAGTTTAACTAAATGACGTTAAAGCTTAAAGCTCGATAGTTAAGACTTTATAATGTGTCCGCTTACCGAATCCGGTAAACAACGGGGCGTTTAGAATTTGTAAATTAAAAATAATCCATAAACTAAACATAAAAGCGGTATTCCTTTTTTGAATACCGTGAATTTTTTGATTTTTTTGAATATTCGTGAATACCGCACACAGTGAGGTCATGGCATGTTCAGTTGGAGTATGTTGTGAGACTGAAGGTAGTGAGGACGGGAAGGAGACCGGAAGAGGAAGGGAAAGTACCTGTCTATTCGGATCTAGTCACCAAACACGGCTAAAGCCATTTCAAGCAAAGTTTGAATTCTGAATGATGGTCTTACACCAGGGCGATACTGAGAGTATTTTTAACTCTGGATCTGGAACGTGCAGTAAATATACCTTGTATTATTTTTAAATGATTAAATTGTTAAATAACACAAATCAATGAAATAAAATTCACCAGCGCACAAATCATCTTTAAAAATCCTGGATATCAACCCGCGACTTTTGGATCGCCAGTCAAGAAAGTACAAAGACCAAGCAAATTTATGGTAATAAGAGATTTTCACATTTTGTCAGGTTATTCGAAGCCCGGAAATGTTTGTCTTTCTTTAAAAAAACATTAAGAGTCTTCATGGTACAGCACGCGCCAAACTTTAATACCAACCTGACGTTGATTCATAAATCGTCGCAGTAGGCGAGTTTAAGGTCAGAAAAGTGGCATATCTCCTCACCGATGCCTTTCTCTGTCGCACGTATATTTTACGCATCTTTCTCTTCCGTTTACGGTCATTGTAAAGTCACGTACCTACCTTGCATGCGCGAGAATGAATCGTATCAAGTTTAGAACGGCATTAAAGTTTGGCGTGTACTACTGTACATTTTCACTTACCCCGATAATAACTTTAACGAATGGAGTTTAAAAGAGACAACCAACGAAGAAAGTTTTAAATAAACTAATCAACCAGTCTTAAAATAATTAGGTTATTATTATTACTTCCTTTATTACGTGCTTAACAACTGCTAATTGGGATTATTTACTACACACCCATTAGTATTAACTAACCATAAGTTGTAATGGTATTATATTAAACTTATTGTTATTTTATTGACGATATTAGAATAAAATATTAGCTTTCTATGAAGAAAACGTAAATATTTTCTGATGTTCAAATAAAACCAAAACTTCAACAGTTGTTTTCATTGAAAACTTCCAGGAACAGTATTTTGAACTTGTAAATAAAGTCCTAAAATATTAGTTTGTAGGAGTAATTTCTGTGAAAGATTCGTTTACCTAGCAAGAGTGCAGGAACGTATTTATAAAATCAGAGTGTGCAATTCACACGCGCTAGAAGTGAAGCCTTCAAAAAACTAAAGTAGACAAGAGTGGAGAAGCTACGAAATTCCGCACAAATAGGAGACCAATTATTCTATCCCATTATCGCAGACTAAATCCTATTGATATACGTGTTTGTCTCTTTTTAGTGTCGCTTTTTCCCTTTATCGAGATTAAAATCACAACGATGCTAAAGAAGTTCTCACAAGTGTGCAGTTCGCACGCGATAGAAGTGAAACCTTCGTAAAACTAAAGTAGACAAGAGTGGGGAGGCTACGAAGCACCACACAGAAAGGAGACCGGTTATTCTGTCTTATTCTTTTGCAGAATAAGTCCTATAGATGTGTGTTTGTCTCTTTTTAGTGTCGCTTTTTCATTTCATCGACTTTAAATTCGCAACAATCAGAGTGTGCAATTCACATTCGGTAGAAGTGAAACCTTCAGCAAACTAAAGTAGACAAGAGTGGGGAGGCTAAGAAGCACCGCACAAAGAGGAGACTGGTTATTGTATCTCATTCTCTTGTGAGATAAATCCTATAGATTTCTGTTTGACTCTTTTTAGTGTAGCTTTTTTGTTTCGTAGAATTTCAAATCACAGTTATTTCAATGTTGTCCACGGCATTCCTTTTAATTATAATAATCTTGCACAATTAATTAACATCACCTCACCTTTTTATCCATTGATATTTCTACATACATACATTCAATCTAAATAAACTATTTAGAAAAATAATTAATTAACATATTATTTATCTATCGCAAATGTTAAATGTCGTGTTACAGACAAGTAATCTGTTTGCATAAACTGGTCGCACATACCAGCGGATAGAAAAACTGTCTCTGAACTACATAGTAAACTACTGTTAACCATCGCCATCGGCTAATCTCTAGACCATAGGTTCCCAACGTGGGCGATAACGCCCCCTTGGGGGGGCGTTTCAGACCCTCAGGGGGCGGTATAAGGCAAAGAGAAAATTGGGGGGGCGTTTCAGACTTTCAGGGGGGCGGTAGGAGACCCAGAGAAACCCATAGCTAGTTTACTAGCACATATCGAAGAAGTCGAAGACAAGACAAGGACAAGACTAAAATATTACAAACACCGCACATGATGATGATGAGCGAAACCTATATTATCGAAGAAATTAACCAAAATGAAATAAAATTTCAAGGCTATTCGACAATAAGATATTAGCAGGCGTACTGGTAGAGTTATCATATTAATTGATTAATTCAAAACAATATCTCTTACAAAGTCACAATAAATGCGGTACTACATAAAAAATAATACCTGGATACTGGCTATTGAAATTCAAAAGGATTTTAAGCGGGGAGCCTATGCAGCTATTTATCATTCCCCAAATCAAAATGATACAAAATTCTTAAATTTTTTTGAAGAATGGTGCCGTAAGCAAATAAAAAATAGAAGAGATATGATAAAATCATCTGTGGAGATTTTAATATTGACATGATGAAAACCAATACAAAAAGCACAACATTACAAAGCATCATAAATTGCCTAGGTTGGAAGCAACTTGTCAAAAAATATACAAGAATATGAAAAAACTCTGAAACCATGATTGATTTGGTAATTTCAAATGTATTTTATGTCGAAGTATTATAAGCCACTATAATAGTCCAAAGCCTCAGGGAACACGAAGTATAATGAACAGGAATTAAAAGAACTAAAATAAGGATAAATTATGTAATTATGCATTACAAAACAAAAAGCGGATCTGCGATAAACAAGGAAATTTAGACGGAAAAGCCGATGAACTAGTAGGACATCTGAAAACAGTAGTAAATGAACTAATGCCTATAACTAATCTACATATATATATATATAAAAATGAATCCCTGTTTCTCTTGGTCTATGGCGTGACGACTTTACCAATTTCATTCATCTTTTTTAAAAAGATTTCTTATACTTTGTAGAAGGTTCTCACGGAAAGAAAGATTAAGAAAATTGAATAATTTAAGAAAACTTAACTTTGCACGTTTGACAGTTCGCACGTTTGGTGAAATTGAATTTAGCAGATAGCTGTTTTTTTGGACCAAAAATAAAGTTTATAGATATATTTTTCTTATTATTCGAAGGATTAAACCAGTTTTCAGAATGTAAAATTCCATTTGACAAAATTTTCCTGCTCCTCGGGCGGCCGAAACCCACGCTATGCCGCTGATTAGACATAAGAGTAAACATTTTATAACTAACTATGTTATGACTAAATAAAATGTACAATAAAAATCCCATCTTGCTTCATCCCATCCCATTGCGCCACCCCCCCCCCCCCCCGTTAATATATAATATAATCGTGACAATTGCCGTTTCAGATTTACGAGTTGTTGGGGGGCGTTGGGAAAAAATAAATTCTGAAAGGGGGCGGTGGGCAAAAAAAGGTTGGGAATCTATGCTCTAGACTCACCGACCAGCCGCTGGACTCAAACTGGATACAGCCTAGAGTCCTAGAACAGGTGACAGTAGGAGGCGGTCACCATCCCGAGACAAGGTAAGATCCCACCTCGAGCGGTATCTCTTCATCATACATCTCGGGAAGGAACGAATACCTAATGCCTACTTACGAAGAAATATGGCTCACTCCTTTTAGTATCGTATTGCAGTTTTGATTGCAAATTCTAAAAAGTTTTAATTCAAATTGAATAGAAAAACAACTCGTAATTTTGAAATCAGAATCAAAGAACATTTAAGGTGTCTTAATAATAATATTTTTTCTGAGTTCGCTAACCATATCATTGAAAATAACCATAGTTTTGAAAAAAATACAGGGATAAATATTCTTCATATTAATCATAAAGGAAAACGTTTAGATAACTTAGAAGCCTTGGAAATTAAAAAAAAATCCCTTAAAAATAATTAATCTATTATCAACAAACAAAAAATATTGTCTTATAGCCCATTCATGGATTTGTTCCCCTACCCATCCACTCTACACTAATACCTACCCACCCACTCTACATTAATAACTAGCAACGGCTCCACCCCTACCATAATAAAACATTGTTCCCATCCATATTTCGAAACCGTCAAATTAGTATACGCTTGCCCTGAAGAAGGATAGGTCGTTCCCAAACCGGTCGGATTTACTCATTATATAAGTGGTTCAAACAAAGTTAGATTGTTTCATTTATCAAAAAAGTTTATTTATAACGATTAACTTTTTAAAGTAAAACTTCTTTACGCACGCTTGACTTGGGGAGTAAGCTGGTGAATGCGTGACGAGAGCGTTATGAAAAGCGAGGCGAACGGTAGTTGAGAGGGAGATATAAGTTAGTGAAGATAGAAAGAGAGAGAGAGTTACGTTTCGTATATTACTGTAGGGGCAAGAGAGAGAGGTGCGACCACACATTTTCTTTCTCTCTTTCTCTCATAGCCAGTTACGTTACACAGTGCAGGCCTATTGTCTGTATCACACTGTAGGAACAAGAGAGAGCAGTGCGCGCGCATTTTCTTTCTATTTCTCTCTTCCTATCATATAGAATTATAGATGGATCTAAATAAGTTTTACTTCAGTTGTGTGGTCTAAAACACAATCGTTTTTTTTTCAATTATTTCTGGCTTTCACCCTTCAAGGATGTTCTAGGCCATCATTTAAAATTACAGAGAAAGGAAAGGTGAATTTAAATGTGCAAATTTCAGAATTATATGAAAGATTGGAGTTGAGTTCAGAGTTAGAAGAGATGAGATGTTGAATGGAGGGGAGGCAATTTTTGATGACGCTTGATAGAAGAGAGGATATTTATTTAGAGAGGGACAACCAAAAAATATGTGATCTAAAGTTCCCACATCTAGACCACAGAACGTGCAATCTGGGGAGTCAAGCACGTGAATTTTAAAAAGGTGAGAAGGAACGGAACGATGTCCGATTCTCATTCGAATAAGTAAGGAAATTTATTTTTTGAAAAAATGGGAGGATTTTTGAAACCACGATTTTGATGGGATAGTCCTTTTTATTGAGGCGTTAAAGGATTAACTTATTGAAGTTAAAACCTAACTGTAATATTAATTTAATCATTAACGAAAAATGATTAAAAAAACTTAATGAAAATACAATAAGCCTCCGTAACTTTACAAATCATCCCAAAGATGGCAGCGTTGAAAAAAATAACAGGTACTGAAAAACAATTCTTAAAAATTTATATATGAGATAGATAAAAATTACCGAATTTTCCTCTCGAGTCCGCTTTTGTTACTCGAGGAAGCAACAGTTCAAAAATCGAGCTCCGAACAGTGCATCGCGTTTCGAACAGTTTATTTTCTAATCATTATTCGCGTCATCTGGTTCTTTTGTTTCCTTCCATTCTCATAGTAATTCGTTCCATCAGTTTCCAAACAAAAACAATTTTCATGGTGACAAAATATTGAGCTGTCAGCTTTCAAAGCAGTGTTGTGTTTTTTCATTTTTTTTTTACCAAATCCAAGCCTGCAGACCCCCGTTTACACACTGACCTTCCACAGTCTACCTTTCTCACTATTGACCTACGCATAAGACCCTGGATTCGATGTCTACACTCCACCAACAACTTGCCGCCGTGGGTGCTACAGAAGCACAACTTGAAGAATTTTTGGCAAAAAAATCTAAGGTAACGAGGTCCAGACGCTCAACTGCTCTATACCTAAAGCACTTCGGAAGTGAAGAAGATGTCTCCGACTACTCTTTGAAAACAACAACAACTCCCACCCTCACTACGTCTTTGACCTCCGTCTCCCCTTCCACCTTGACTTCTGCCCCTTTTTCAACAGCTCCCACCTCTTCGACAACCACCTCCAGCTCAACATCAACCGCTCCATCCTCTTCCGTAAACTCATTACCCCCGCTATGGGTGACTCCAGCTCACAAGAAACGAAGGGCGTGCGCTTCTCCTCCTCCGTCCACCGAAGTTATAAAAACCTCAAATCGTTTCTCCGCCCTCGCTACAGACGATGAAATTGCACCACCGCCACTTCTAAATTCCGTGTCTGACTCCACCGCAAATATAACCGATGCCACAAAAACGAGGCCTATTAAGATCCCTCCAATTTTTATAAAATCGGAAAAAAATTGGAGCCTCCTGGAAAAGCGCCTCTTGAACGCTGGGGTTAATATAATTAACGCAAAGGCCATTCCAACAGGGGTGGTTCTAAATACTGGCGACTCCACCAGCTTCAGGCTGGCTACAAAGATGCTCCAGGAGGACACAACCCCCTTCCATACATTTCAGCTTGCAGAAGAAAAATTAACCAAGGCGGTTCTGCGAGGGATTCCGACGACAATTAGCGAAGAAGAGGTCCGCCTGGAACTTCTAGATCTCAACCTCCCAGTTAATTCTGTAACTCGGATGAGATCCGGGCCAGACAGGAAAAACATTCCACTAGTCCTTGTACAACTGGATCATGGTGAGGCGGGACAAAAAATTTTCTCCCTCACTTCCCTCTTTCACCTCAAGATAAGAGTCGAGTATCTTAATAAAAAAACAGCCCCCTCTCAGTGTCACCGCTGCCAGAATTTTGGACACTCTTCAATGATGTGCCACCTGCCTCCCCGCTGCGTCAAGTGCGCGGGTGATCATTTCACGCAGGAATGCAAGAAGCAGAGAGAAGATGGTCCCGCCACCTGCGCAAACTGTTCTGGAGCCCATCCGGCAAATTATAAGGAATGTCCGAAAAGACCATCTCCACAACCCATCTTGCAAACCGTACGTAATGCCACTTTCACCTCGCATAGCACAAATCCCTCCTTATCATACGCGCAGGCCACTGCCCAAACCCCACTAACGTCCACATCCCCCTCAGCTCCCTCAACGTCAACCTCCCACACACCTCCTTCCACCCCCTTCAACATTTTTGAATTCAAAAATTTCAATTTCTCCAAGGTTGGCGATCTTCTTTCCGACCTCATCCCCAAATTTCAGTCTGCCACCTCACCGGCAGACTACATATCTATCATTTTCTCCGCCGCCCCTCAGATTTTTTCACTTTTTTCAGTGTAAATGGCTAGCTCTACTACCATGCCATCCATGCTACGTATGGCATTTTGGAATGCTAATGGTCTCTTAAAAAATATACATGAATTACGTATTTTTGCAAATACACAGGCTCTTGACGTTTTACTTATTAATGAAACTCACCTCAACCCATCACAAATGCCAAAACTTTCAAACTATACATTATATAGAAACGACCGCCAAAACACGAGAGGTGGGGGCACTGCTATTTTCGTTAAATCGAAAATCGCCCACAAATATAACATTACACCCACATTGTCGTCTATTGAATCAACCTCAATCACAATACATACAAAACATTCAGGCCCATTAAGAATAAACTCCATCTATCACCGTCCGCAAGATAAGCTTGATCCAAAAGACCTCGATACTCTTCTCGATAGCCACACTCCTACTATTCTCGCTGGGGACTTTAACTCAAAGCACCCCAATTGGAATAGTAGGATTACTAACTCCAATGGGCGTATCTTACAAAAGTATGCTAGCGCACATCCTGAACTCTTCATCGCGGGCCCAATTGCACCCACACACTTCCCGAACAGCGGGGCTAGACCCGATGTTCTCGACATTGCACTCCTCCACAAATTACCCTGGGTCTACAGTATCGAAACCATAAATGACCTAAGCTCAGATCATAATCCAGTTTTGCTCACTCTTAATCGACTTTCCACTCCAATGGCACCGCGCAAATCTATAAAAACTGATTGGACGTATTTCACTCACAGAGTTGGGGAAAAAACAACCATCCCTCAAAATATTTCTGACGGCCCCGAACTAGACAAGGCAGTTGACGACTTTGCCGATATAATCACATCTTCCATCACCGATGCCTCTAAAACTCTTCCTGAACGTTCCGCCCTTAATCTCAAAAGTGACCTCCCAATCGACATCCAGGAATTAATCTCTACAAAAAACAATCTTCGCCGACACTGGCACAGAAACCGAAATCCCTCAGTCAAAAAAACTATCAATAGAATTCAAGCACTTATTAGAAAGAAACTTTCCGAGCTTTCACACTCCTCCTGGAACAAAAAAATTCAAAATATAAATCCACAGGATGGCTCCCTATGGAAATTATGCAAATCTCTCCAAACTACCCCATCCCCAAACCATCCCATTCATACCGAAAACGGCCTCATATTTGACGATCAAGGTAAATCGGAGGCGTTTGCCGATAATCTTGAATTTCAATTTAGCCCCAGCTCCAAGCACGCTGACCCAGTCCATATAGCAAATGTCAACCATCAAATAGACATAATTTTCGACTCCCTTCCCGGAACAAATGTACATTTCACCACCCCATCAGAAGTCCGAAGGGCCATAAAACACCGCAGCAACAAAAAAGCTCCTGGTCCAGATGGCATAACAAACTTTGCCCTTAAAGCCCTCCCCCCTAAAAGCATTCTCGCCATTGTGAGCCTCATAAATTCCGCACTCAGACTGCGTTATTTTCCCAAAAGTTGGAAACACGCGCACGTCATTCTCATCCCAAAACCTGGGAAGGACCCGAAATTCTGTGAGAACCATCGTCCCATCAGTCTTCTCTCAAATGTTGGTAAAATATTCGAACAAATTCTCCTTACTCGGCTCTTAAAGCACATTCACGAGGTGAAAACCCTCCCTGATGAACAACATGGCTTCAGATCTCAACACTCAACCCTTCATCAACTACTCAGAGTTTCCGAACTGATTCTAGGCGGCTTCAACTCCCAACGGTCCACTGGCGCCATTTTCCTGGACATAGCCAAAGCCTTCGACAAAGTGTGGTCGAACGGACTGCTTCTCAAATTGCACAACATTGACATCGATCCCCAACTCCTCGGTATCTTAAAATCATTTCTTCGGCACCGGACTTTTCAAGTAAAGATCCGAGATGCACTCTCAACTCCCAGATTCATGACAGCAGGCGTCCCGCAAGGGTCCCTGCTTTCCCCCACCCTCTTCAATATCTACATACACGATATACCACTCACGGAGAACCAACATTCGTATAAAGCCTTGTACGCTGACGACACCGCCATTATGGTTCGATACAGTTCTCCCAGGATGATCACACTTCGCTTACAACACAACATAAACATACTCCAAGACTTTTATAACAAATGGCGTATAGACGTGAACCCTTCCAAGAGCGCTGCTATTTTCTTCTCGCGAAGAAAGGTTCGCAGCACTCCTAAAGGTCACGTTTCCATGTACGGCCAAGCAATACCCTGGCAAAACAACGTTAAATACCTTGGAGTCACACTCGATAAAAAACTCACATGGCACACACACATCAAACATACAATTAAAAAAACCAAAAACGCTGCCGCATCCCTTTACCCGCTTTTAAATTATAATAGTCAAACGTCACTACAGAACAAAATTCTTATTTACAAATCAAAATTGCGACCCATCATGACTTACGCCGCCCCAATTTGGGCCACAAGCAATACTAAGAGTCTAGAAACCTTCCAAAATGTCTTGCTTAGAAGATTCACCAAAAGCCCTTGGTTCGTCCGAAATAGCATTATTAATTCAGGCACGAAAATTCCTCCACTTAAAAAACACATAATAGATCTAGCCAAAACATTTTTCTCCAAACTTGCTTCAAATTCAAACCCAAGCATCTCATGTCTCGGGCAATCAAGTCCCGAAGACAATCTCCTCCACCGCCTGCCCATTTCCATCCTTCATCCACCTTGATGCGCGGGCTATAATAAAATTTACCTTTGTTCTCTTATATAAAAGATAAATAAATAATTATATATATTTATTATGGTATACATATTTGTTGCATATGAATACATACATGCATGGGTGTATGTAAAAATGTCTGTATGTGTGTGTTTATCTATACAAAATGTATACCACTCACAGATAAACAAACCATCAAAAAAAATTATTAATGTCCTTCATCTTGCCCAAGGTAGCCCGAACATCGGGCAAAAAAAAAATCCATCAGGTGACATTACTACAGTTTGCAAGACAAAGGGGTTAATTTCTCCCTGTAACTTGCCAAAAACCAATATATAATAAAATTACCGAATTTAATTATTATGATTTTTTTAATTAATTTAACCTTTTAAAGGCTCATTTATAACCAAATAACAATTTGGTGTCGGAGCACTGTCTTGCTTCAATAAAATTAAAGAAACATCTTATAAGTTTTACTGTTTTCTTGTAGGTTTATGGCTTTCAAAATATGCCCCCAAACTGAGTGTGAGCAAGGGTATTTTGGCCTCATATCCAAAATTGGTTAAGTAATTAAAGTTTTTTTTATGAAAAAGGTAATGGAACTGTTTCTCTTATGTGATTTTTTTTTCAAAAATTCACCCGCCCCCCTCTTACCAAAGGGCTTGGTTATATTTGCTGAGTGCCTTTTGAATCTTACATAGGTCCACCCCTATATTAGATCCCCATAATACCAGCCACAAGATAACTTGAGGATCTGGATTCGAGCCCTAGTTGCGACCGTTATCTTTTTATTCTCTATCCTTTTTATCTTTGAGAGTTGTTAACATTATTTTCAGTGATTCAATGACAAAACATTAATTTCTCTCTGGAATTGTTTTCTTCGGGACTAACGGTTGTGATATTTAGTTCCACTTGATCAAAATCCTCCGATTCTATGAGCTCCCTAAAGACTTATCCAATTAGACTATCCGGTTTGAAGGAAATATGTGGAAAGAGATCGACATATTAGACATTGCTCGGGAAGGATGATCGGACGGCCGAGCTTATCGACGTATTGGCTTCATCTGTGAAAACGCAGGTCTGTAGGCATTAAAATGGTAATTCGCTAATGGTCACTTGCATCGTCATTCCGGTGGCTTCATCGTCTGAAGAGTGGTTAACCACTCGGAACCCATAAGCTTGTTTTCATGATAATATAACATTACCAGATATATGTTTGACTTATGAGGCATACCTGACTTATTAACAGAAACATTACCTGTTACTATTATCTTTCCCTGATTCTATTTTCTACTCTCCCCACAAGCATTTAATCATAGAATGATTCTTTGGAGATTGGGCGTATTTGATCAATCCTCCAACTGTGGCAACAATACAATTTTGAAAGGTGTAACTTTTTTAAATATACAACATTAAGCAATGATTATAAAAAATAATGTTTGATCTGTCTAATAAGTTTCTTAATCTTTACTGAAACATAAAACGACCACCACCTTGAACCGGAAACGGAACGTAAAACAAATTTGCATAAAAAAGAAACGCTAAACAGTAGTGTCCGACCGAAACAGGATTTTCTACCGAAACCGAAACTGAATCTTCGGTATCTATCTCAGTTTCGGCCGAAACCGAAACCGAAAATTTTTTAGACATGTTAAAAATCTATTTTTTACTGAAATTTGGCTTAATTTTACACTTATTAACAGACAGTTAACACCTGTTAAATGAAATAAAAAATAAATAAAAATAACAATTGAAGTATGTGAATAAAACAATGATTTTACTGCTATATAACATACAAAAATTAACAAAACTTGTTAACTACTTTTTGGAACATAGATTGTGAATAATCAACACTTACATTATAAAGGAAGGACCTCATTAATTGAGTATTTTACTTTAAATTGCGTTTACAATCACAACATTCTTTGACTAAATTTAACGTTTATTGAGTACTTTTAATTACAGTTAGTAGTGTATGCTTACCTAATTAATAACTAGTAATTAATCATCAGTCTCAACAAAGAAAGGCAAATACCGTTCTTATGATAAATTAATCAGTCTCAACAAAGTTACTATAATTAGTTTGTATTATCTATCCAAAGTATTTGTCCAATAAAAAGCTGCTTCCTTGGAACTCTAGTGGGCGGAGCAGAAAGATACTTAAGATCGCTTTTCTCGGGATAGGAAACGGACTGCTGTTCATTGGAATTTGATATTGACAAATATATATTGCAATAATGGCTCCGCTAGGTAAGACTGATGATGATGGCAAGTGACACACGAGCCACGAACTCATCCGAAGTCAGCCGAACGACGCGCGATAATTCACAAACGCAGATTTTCGGTGCGGCGGTTCGGCAGATTTTCTGCCGAAACCGAAACTGATGCCGAAACTAGATTTTTTTGCCGAACCTTGCTGAAACCGAAACCGAAACCGAACCTTGGGTCGGTCACTACTAAACAGTCGACTTAAGGAGGTATTCTATTTTTTTTTCTTCTTATTTGATAGTTACAGTTTGTCAAATAAGAGTAGAAAATATATGAGGGCGCCACTGTTGATCAAATGGCAATACTAAACACATAACTCATGGTGTTAAAGTAAAGCTGTGTAACCTACATTTTATAAAAAATTAAAAAGGCATAATAGTGAAAAAAATATTTTTTCATTGCAGTATAGATACCCGCCGATCTCAAAATTAGAATTGCATATAGGTATATTATTATTATACCTTTGCTATTTTGTGTTAACATAATGAAGAATAACTATAATGTAATAAAATATAAAGCACACTTTAGAAATTGCTCACATTTATTTAATACTAGATAAAGAACCTAGAGTTTTCTGGGCTTTAGATCATGTTTCTAATTTTAGATCTGAATATATTTAACTCATTCAGATCTAAAAGTAGTGTAACTAAACTCTCCATTAGTGATTCTTCCTTTCTATCTATTGTTAAATTCAAATTTATGTTAAATTAAATTAAAGCAAATCGCTTTATAAATCACCTTTTAATCAAATTTATGTCATGAAGAAAAAATGTTTTTTAAAATTTGGTTTACTGTGTTCTATACATTCAGTGTAATTGCACTTCAAAAAAAACATTTGACAGTCAAATTGGTGTTGCCAGTCTACAAATTTAGTAGTTCAAGTTTTTATATTTTCTACTCTTATTTGACAGACTATAGTTTAGACATTCAAGAATACCTCCTTAAGAGCGTTTAACCAGCCAGCGGACGAAAATCCACATTTCGTCGAAAGTCGTTCTTCCGATCGTGCAGGGCGGTTACAATGAGAAAGATTAATTATTCTCCGTACCAGCTTTTTTAAATTATAACTCAATATCGAATTTATTTCAATCCAAATTAGCTTTAATTTATACCTTCATCCAAAAATGCTGAAAGGCGTGATGATAAAACTATTAAAATAGTGTACTTTTTGTAGTTATTTTTTGATTATAAGTATTTATCATTTTTCAATAATGTCTAAATTTAATAAGAATGTTAAAAAATCTGAAATATATTAGTTTGTAAGTGCGCAAATAAATACACAAATGGACCAATTTTCGTCAAGAAACACATGTACGTACATATTTTTTAATGATTTTATTGAAACTAAAATTAAAATTCTAATACATAACTCTGCTAGATAATGTATTGATTTATTTTACTGCATGATTACATTATTTGAAATGGGTGTGGTATAATACAAAAACTTTTTTGAAAATTTAACAAATCTGCCAACGACCTACGGAATAACCTTATTATACTAAAAATTTAAAAAAATTCTAAAAATTTATTACATAACTTCACTAGATAAAAGAACAATTTTTCGAAATCCATTTATAATTTTTTGTGGAAAAGAGTCAATACGTCTAAAAACTTTTTTGAAAATGATGTATTTCCGGCTTTCTCTGGTAATGCCCTCTTAAATGGATTTTCCAAAATTCGAATTATTTTAAAAGTTATAGCCATTTTAGTTAGACCGGTTTATACGAAATCTAACTCGAATCTAAATAGAGCAAAACTTTAACCGCGCTTTTCTCAAAACAACTTTTTTCGAAACGTGTGCCACTAAATCTCATGTTCTAATGGACCGATTTTCTTGAAATTTGGCATGAATTTTCTTTATATATCCCTTTACGGTAGAAACCAACAAAAATTAAAAAAATATATATTTTTATTAATTTTAAAAATTTCGGAAAGCTAAAAAATAAATGAAAAAATCTTCTTTTTTTTTTGAGTAACCGCCATTTAGCGAGGAATTTTTTTTCTCATTTTTCTTGGTTCCTACCACAATTAAATTGGTTCTGATAAAGAATCTAATTTTTTTTTAATTGAAGAATGACCATAAGGATTGGAATCGTGACAAGATGGACACGCTCTTTTTCTTCCCTCTCTACTTTAACAGCGTGTAACTTTTTATTGACCGTCAAAAAACGCCCGAAAATTGGGCTTCTAGACTAGAATACCCCCTTAAAACAGGACTTCCAACTTCCAACAATTCAGTCAACATCCCATTTACAACTCACTATCAATCGCTAACAGCGCATTAAAATCATGTCGTGATTTATTTGGTAAGAGAATAATAATAATATTATTTGGTTTTTAAAATGCCACAAATTGCAATTTTGCTAAAATATTCTACTCTCTGCCACTAAAAAAGCCCCCTTCTGCCACTGATTATAACGCGAGATAGTAAAGTGGCGTATACTTAAAGAAGTACCTACATTAGTAGGTACTTTTTTACACAAGCTTTTTCACGGTCTAAGTAATTAATGGTAGTGCATCTAAATCACCGTATAAAACGTGTTGTGAATAAAGAGTCGTTGATTGCGGGCGGGCGATTGCGGCTTCTGTGGTATTTATGCCAATACGGTGGACTCTTTCCCCTGTTCTGTTCTATGACCGCGTGTGAAGTCGCGGGCAGATCTGTTATTGTCTGGCACGCATCACAACAATAACTCATTAGTACTACGCTATAAATATGGGTCTTGGCTGATAGACGATTTCATAAGTACGAAAGGCATGTATTTATTTCACTATTAAAAACGCATTTGAACACCGCAAATTAAAAGAAAATTTAGGCTTTTATTTATGAACCCATCAAATACTTATTTAAGATTTTAAAATACATTATTGTTCTTGAAAATAGACAATTCAAAATGACAAAAGAAAATGTGTGTTATCATTGCATTCTAAAATGATGGACACTGTAATGCTGTCCGAAACGCTGGCTAAAGAAGGAGGTATCGCAATATGGCATAATACCCCAAAAATAAATCTCCTTATTACTTTTGGGGTGAAAATCTTAAATCATATCAAAAGAAGATTTTGAACAATAAGTAATTATTATTATTATTATTAAGCAAACAGACAAGAGTTAGGTGCTCTTTTTTTGAAGTTGAACTTCTTTACGCACGCTTGACTTGGGGAGTAAGCTGGTGAATGCGTGACGAGAGCGTTTCGAAAAGTGAGATCGGGCGAGGCGAACGGTCGGGTCTTTACGCACGCTTGACTTGGGGAGTAAGCTGGTGAATGCGTGACGAGAGCGTTATGAAAAGTGTGATCGGGCGAGGCGAACAGAAGTTGAGAGGGAGATATAAGTTAGTGAAGTTTTATTTCAGTCGTGTGGTCTAAAGCACACTCGTTTTCTTACATTATCTCCACACAAGAGGCCTTGAGGAAAATAATATCCCTTGGGCCCATGTCATCTTAGGGGATGCTGTGTGAAGAGTCTTTTTACGGAAAGGAAGGAGAGAAAGTTCTGAAGGAAGTTGGGAAGAAAAAAGTTACGAGGTGTAGGTAGGAATCGGGGGGGGTCAGTGTGTCCAGGAGAGATAGACGGTAAATCCTTCAACTACGATGCAAGAGTACAGCTGGAGAGGTCAACATGCCAAACCAGCCTCTCTCGATCCGGCCCGCCACGCAGTAGATGGTCAGATGCATCCGTCGCCAAGACCCGAAAAATCTCACTCCATGAACCTAGGAACCCCTGCTAAGTCACCAAACGTAGCGAATAACCTCTAGTAAGGAGTAACTTAAAAAAAAAAAAAATCTAAACAATTACATCCTTTTTATAGTGAATATTAACCTTTTTGTTTGTAAATTCTCAATGTTTTTAGGTATTATTCCGTTATTTAAAAAAAAATCACACGCGGTAGAAGTGAAACTAGAAAGTCGCTTTCTTTTCTTTTGCTTGTTTTTTTAAAGTGGTTTGAAGATGGATATTGATTTCACAAAATAAAAATGTATTTTTTGGATTTCGTAGGATTCGAACTCCCGTTTGCTTGATGTCTGTCTCTCTGGCCGCTGAGACTTGTCAGGCACCTTGCACACTACGCTATGGAAGGCACGATTTTATTTGCGATTTTACCGCATTGTATTAGAACTGAGTATTAGTGTAGAACTGAGTTGTGACGCATTTCCGTTTCACCCGAATTTCAAGTCACTAACGACCCTAAAGAAGTTTCACTTCAAAAATAACTAAGTATTTATGAAGCACAATTCAAAACTGAAAATTAAGTCTGTTTTGGAATTAATCCGTTTTGAATATACGAACCTATCAAAAGATTTGTTTTACAGTTCAAAACCTTTAATACTTGGTAGAAAAACTCTAATTTGGGGGTCTCATATAAATATGCGCAGGTACAGCTATAAATACTTGTATAGATATCAATTGAAAAAGCACGATGCACAAATTACAAACTGTGTAACATCTGTATTATTATATTACATCTCCCCGCAGAAACTGTAGATAATAAAAATAATAACGTTCGTAGTTATGTAGGCATATCGTTAATTTACTAGATACGTCTATTAAGTCCCGAGTAATCCACGTTAAATCGGCAGTCAGCAGGCAGCTGGCATGCAGGCTACGCTACAGGCGGCGACCGAGCCTACCGCACCTAGGTACAGAAGATTTACCGTATCGTCTCAGTTTCTAGAACATGATCGGGGATCAGTTGATCCGCCGTTGTTTAAACTCCACGGTATCGTGTTGGTATGATTGTACGATATCACGAACACTCTGTGAATTCTGCGAATTATGCAAAGGAGTAAGTTCATTCATCGCTCGTTTGTGTCTAGTTTAAGGCCAGAGCTTTCATTGAAATATGTATGCCATGAAATCGATTGGTATTAATTTCAGTGGATAATTATCGTTAATACGTCGAATTAAACCGAAATTTGGGAAGCGGGTGTGGATACCGCCGCCCCGGGAATCATTTATTGGATAACATTCTTGGGGTGAGGTTTGTCTTTGGCGTCTGCCGACTTTCTGCATGGCGAGCCGGATAGTGAGAGATTGGTTGAAGAAGTTCATTTTCTTCAGGTCGACTCTGCAGCAGGACATTCTCGACCCATCGCCATTCACCGCTTTAGGAGAGGTGTATTCATACTTCTGTCACTCTGGACCCACTGACCTCCAGATTCCTACATACTCTTCACACCTGTTCCCTTCCCAGATCTTTCTCTCCTTCCTTTCTTTTAAAAGTCCCTTCACCCAGCATCCCCAAAGATGACATAGGCCCTTGGTAAATTATTTTCTTCTGGGTCTCCTGTATGGAGTTATTGTAAAAAAAAAATTGTAATAGATCCTAGAATTATACTCAGAACTTAATAAACATTAAAATACTGATGAAGACAATATAAGCGAAACTCAATCGAAAATCTGGAAACAGAAAAATCAGAAAAACATATTGACACCTCTGGGACTCGAACCCAGGACCTCTTGTGGGCGGGTTGTGGGTTCGAGTCCCAGAGGTGTCAATATGTTTTTTCTGATTTTTCTGTTTCCAGATTTTTGATTGAGTTTCGCTTATATTGTCTCCATGTATTTAAATATTACAATTCGAGGTTTTACTCATAAAGTTAAAATAAAAAATTTAAATACTGACTTGAGTTTGATTGTCAAAGTTTATATTATTTTTAAAATAAATGGCCAAACCAAATAATATCAGATGATGAAATTTTAAAGTAATATTATCCATTCCTTACAAATTTTCTTGGTTTTCAAAATGATTATTAAAGGTTTCAGATGCTTGTGTGGTGATGTAGGCATATTGAAAATCTTAATTAAACTTCTAAACAAAGTTTTAGGGACTAATTCTTAAAATAATTTGAGATTTTCACGGCCAAAACTATGATAGTGGTTTATTTATTATGCTGCGCTGCCTCCTTCTTTAGCTAACGTTTCGGAAAGCGTTACAGTGTCCATCGTCATTGTAGTAATTGTACATTGCAATTGACACTGATCGCTGTCCTAAACGTAAGCTAAAGAAGAAGGTAGTGCAACACGTCATAATACCCTACAAATAAATTACAAAAATGACTGATTCATTAAAAAAATTATGTGATTTACAACTGCTCATTTACTTGTGTAAAGAAACATCAATTTACATAAATAACTTCTACAAATTTAACATACGTAATCTGCATGATTTATACACGCATTAAAAAAGAGTGGGGGCTTTCGTAAAGCTTTTTATGACACTGCAATCATCGTTACCTTGGCGAATCATTGTAATAGCAAGCGATGATTAAGTGCCTGGCGATGTCTGCATATGCGTAATAATGCGGGGATCAACAGCTTAGAGGTACAATCATTTATAATGTGTTGTGAACTTGAAGCGACGAAGCACTGTTGTTGGTGTTCAAATTACGCAATTCTGAACGCCTGTCCATGTCCATATTATTACGCCTTTTACCATCCTCGACGCTCCTAATCTGAATAATGTATCAATGAAATAATAATAATAATAAATGATAATCACTCAGGTATAGGAAGTTTTGAGATGGGATGCTAGTGGGTGTGTGGCTTGCACAATAATTACACATTACGCAAACGGAATAAAATGTTGATAAAACTAATGAATATTACTATCATATCAGTCTTGTAAATGTAAAGTCTGGAACTAACGATATGGCATCAATGCACATTTTTTTGTTTTCCTGCCAGAGAGGTCAAAAAGTTTCCATTTATATAACTTTTTACAAAAGTTGAAAATAAAGTGACGCCACTAGGGTACCACATTCTAAGCTCATAATGCACATGGTTTTGTGTGTGAATTATAGGTAAGTTTCTTAAAATGTTATGAGAGGAAAATAATAAGGCAATATCTACAAGAAAACACAACACCAGCTTTATTCATGTTCTTCTTTCCCGTGTCCTTAATCCACTTATGCTTAATGCTTCTTTTAAAGTCGGTTATTTTTTAAGAGGGAGGATATCAAATCTTCTTTTTCTTCCTTGCGCTGTCCCAACTCATTGCCTAGGTAGGCTGTTGGAATCGGCTCTTCTCGTTCTCAGGTTGTAATTTCTCCTGTTCTGGGTAGCGCCTTCTTCCAGGCCGTTTTTCTGAAGAATTTTGGCGCATTGAGTCATCCAGGAGTTCTTCGGTCTTCCTCTGGATGACTGTCGATGAAGCTCCATAGACATTGCCTGCCTCACTGTGTGGTCCGATGGTCTCCGTCTTATGTGTCCATACCATCTCAACTGTCGTTCCTCCAGCTTACTATTTATGTCTGTGACACCCAGGCTGCCACGAATGCGTGAACTTTTGATCTTATCTTTTAGTGATACTCCTGCCGACCATAGGAGTTGCCTAGAGTAGGAGTTATACATAGTCCAGCATTCGGAGCCATACATTATTGCGGGTCTTACAATAGTCTGGTATATCTTTCCTTTACGTTTTATAGGCATTTTGGAGTCACACAATATTCCTGTTACGGATCGGAATTTAATCCATCCCACACCTATTCTATGGATAACATCCACTGCACATCCTCCGTCTCTGTGGATTAGTGAGCCCAGATACTTAAATGAATCACATTTGACTAATGTTACTCCATCAAATGTTTGTAGAGAAATATTTCTATAAAATTATTGCACATATAGTAAAGAAGAATCTGTGTAAACCAGCAAAACATTTCATTCTTTGTCTTTGCTGTCATGAAACATCCTCTTTATCCTATATTTCATTACATCAGAGCTCAAGAATGAAATATTTTGCTAATTCCTCTTTATTATGTGTGCGATAATAAATGTCGTGAATGTGATAATAAATGTCACTATTCCTGCAAGAAATATATTTTTTACTCAATGTTTAGCACATATATTATTTATTTAAACTGTAACATACTACACGTGAACGCATCATTGTTTGAAAACCGCTGAGTACTGCTGTAGTTGACATTAAAAAAGTTCTACGTTTAAAAAGTTTTAAGAAAACAATTATCCGAACACTTCCCACCATTCCTGCTACATCTCTCACGTAAAACTTGCCAATTTCTTCTTACCATTGATTAAACCTCAATTATTGAGGGTTCATAGTCCCAGTTCGTGGAACTCATGGAATTCAATTCATGGGATTCTAATTCATGCATGGAATCACATAATAAAATATTTTCATGGTGCATCTTGGGAACACCAATAATAAAAGGAAAAAACAACCAACAACAATAAAAAGCAAAACAACCAACCAACGGTTGCCTGCGAGCTTCTTGGTAATACTACATCGGCGTTAAAATGCTCGTATTTGCAGTGGAGGTGTGCTACCCTCGTCAGTACCACGTACCAAAGGCGTTTATTGCGGGGGGTGTTTCAATTCCCCTCCTTACCCGTTGAACTCTGTATTGCGTAGGTAAAAAGATGATAGTACTCGTAGATTACATTCCTGGAAAATACAACCATATTATTTGCACCACCTCTTTTATCAACGTGATGTAAACGCTGTAGCTACGCCCTTGCCAAGTACAGACGTGCCGGGACCGTTACCTAAATTGCTGCAGGTGGCCCAGATAACATAATATCGTGATGAGGACGAGAAATGATCTATGCGATGCAGTTCAGCGTATACATTATACACACACAGCGCTGTCACTCAGACAATTCGTACCGGTTCTCGCTAACCTGTTATTAGATTTGTTCATCGGTCAGGAACCTATCCACAGTATCCGCGGGCTTTCGCAGATTGAAAAAAAAAGATTAAACTTTTTTGCTTTTAGAGAGGTCGGAATTGGTTGAATATTCATTAAATCTGTTTCATTTCTACCTTACCATAAGGAGCGATGGAGAATACCTTATCTACTGGCGAGTGGCGATCTCCTGCTATCTCCCTTCAGTTTGTTTTAAGTCTCCACTAAGCCATTTAACCATCTACATTTAGGTCTGTCTAGTTCGTCCTGCAGGCTTATCACAGAGAAATCTCATTGATGATTGCTTCCAATTGATGCTTCCAATTGATGTTTCCAATTGTTGCTTTCCAAAAATTATATCTTCCCGTCATAATTACAGTTTTATAAAACATTAACATTTTGCAAACAGTAATTTGGGAAACTCGTGGTTGTACTTTTCCTCGAAACACCATTTTATTGTATGGCTCCAAAGTTTGGTTATATATCCAAATTCAAAGTTCGTCATGTTTGACAGTTCTAATTGGACAGTTCTTGGTCCATTTCAGCTTTTGAAAAGTTTGATAATTAGTATTAAAATATCGATGATGCTTTTATCCCAAATGGCTCTTCACAATTTGAAACAAAAGCTGGAATCGGCCGATAGTTTCATAGTCATCAAATGTGATGGATTTTGAAATACTCCAGTTTATTATGAACGCTTTTGATTTAATATCGTTATCCTCCCGGAGAAAATCAACATAGGACTTAAAATACACGCGTGAACAAAATAAATTCATCAATAACCAAGTTGGCAAGTCGATCGGTCTCTCGCTTTTGGTGCCGTTGACGGATGTCACAAACGGAACAACGCGTCAACGGAACAGCACAACACAAAGTGATGTCATGGCGCGGTTACGGAACGGTTTTTTATTCCAGGTGAAGCAATCGCCGTAGATGGCGTTGGCCCGTGAACCATGAGCTTGATGATGCCTGGAATCTATCTAGATTCCATCCCGAGGTGCAAGACTGACTGGGCCGCTTTACGCAACGTGTGCGCTTTACACTGTACCGGTCCGCTATTGTAAAAGTATCTCGGCGCAGCATTACTTTAACCATAAAGACCTGAAGGAATATTGCGTTAAGAAGCTGTACGTTGTTTCAAAGTCTCGTCTTATTTTAAATCCTTCTTTGGAACTAATGCTAATTGATGGTGCTTAGACTCAACCTTTCTAGATTCTGCCATAATTACTTGGGAAGCATTCTAGAACAGTGATTTCTATTATTTAATCATGACAATCATATTTCAAATATATTACATTTATTCAATTCTTCCGACGAAAACAAAAGAAGAAGTTTTCTCTTATTTTATAAGTAATGGCTGTCCAACCATTATTTTTTCCATGGGTCCAAGAGATTAGTTTTAGTTTGAAGAGGTTGGAAAGGTATTTAATTTTAAAACTGTTCTGTTTTTTAGTCGAAAGTAAACGTAGAAAAAAACAATGAAAACATTTGGCTAGCTTTATTACGCGATTTACTATCACTGTCGTAGGCCATTGTTGATTTTCACAATGTAGGTTGGCAAAAATCTTGAAAGTACTCATTGAAACAATGGTGAACTTTTTATGTAGTTTTCACTTTTTTGTCAGCAAGAAGTTAAGTTGTTTGGGGTTAGAGTGATAAAACGAATGATCTTATTCTTTCATTCATCTAAAAAAATTCTTAGGTGTCGATTATTAATTTTTTTTAGTTGTTTTCTTTAACGTTTTCAGTTTTTAGATGGATTAGTAGATAAAGTCCATGTGTAATGCTTAAGAGCGTTTAACCAGCCAGCGGACGAAAATCCACATTTTGTCGAAAGTTGTTCTTTCGATCGTGCAGGGCGGTTACAATGAGAAAGATTAATTATTCTCCGTACCAGCTTTTTTAAATTATACCTCAATATCGAATTTATTTCAATCCAAATTAGCTTTAATTTATACCTTCATCCAAAAATGCTGAAAGGCGTGATGATTAAACTATTAAAATAGTGTACTTTTTGTAGTTATTTTTTGATTATAAGTATTTATCATTTTTCAATAATATCTAAATTTAATAAGAATGTTAAAAAAATCTGAAATATATTAGTTTGTAAGTGCGCAAATAAATACACAAATGGACCAATTTTCGTCAAGAAACATATGTACGTACATATTTTTTAATGATTTTATTGAAACTAAAATTAAAATTCTAATATATAACTCTGCTAGATAATGTATTGATTTATTTTACTGTATGATTACATTATTTTAAATGGGTGTGGTATAATACAAAAACTTTTTTGAAAATTTAACAAATCTGCCAACGACCTATGGAATAACCTTATTATACTAAAAATTTAAAAAAATTCTAAAAATTTATTACATAACTTCACTAGATAAAAGAACAATCTTTCGAAATCCATTTATAATTTTTTGTGGAAAAGAGTCAATACGTCTAAAAACTTTTTTGAAAATGACGTATTTCCGGCTTTCTCTGGTAATGCCCTCTTAACCTGAATTTAAAAAAGTGAACATGTTTTGTTAAAATCTTTAATAGGTATTATATTAGCGATGGCACTGATAAATCATATTGATAAATCATATTCATACATTTTAGTGATGCTTAGGCCACCTTAAGTGGTTCGCTACGTTTGGTGGCTTCATTTGGTCAGTTTGTCCGGGCCTTGACAGCGGATTGACTTGGGTAGGCCGAATCGGTAGAGACTGATTGAGGGAGACATATCTCAGTGGGAGGATTGGATTCATAAGTTCGTCACTCCTTGGCACCCTAACCCCCAGATTCTTACCCCTCGTACCTCCTTCTTTTCCTAAAAAGTCCCTCCACACCGCGTCCCCAAAAATTACGAAGGGCATTAAGGGAATTATTTTCCTAGGGGTCTTTTATGTGGAGCTGTTGTTAAAAAATACTAAATACGGAATTCTTTATTTTAACTGATTAGACTGAAACAATGTTTAACCTTTCGCTCAAAGTTACAAAACAACGACAAACATGTAAATAAATTGCACGTGTTTCCATTTCGGCAATGCGATAGATCATAAAATTTTCTGGAATATCAGAAAAGATGACGAACACGCACCTTTCCACAAATGATCACCTAGTCAATCCACGTTATGCACTGTATAAGTATAATAAATACAAAATAATACAAGAAGATCATGTCAAAGAGACCAAACGGGAAAATAATTCACTCCAGATATTTTCATATCAGAGGGTTCGGCTCGGCGGAACTCCTAATTGGACAAATAATTCCTACTGATCCCTCAATATAAATATTTTAAAAATTTTTGTATACGTACATGAATTTAAAATGACTGACTTTTGCATTTTTATATATAAATTCTTTGACAAATCTAATATGCCTAAACCGTGAATTAATGGCAGGTATAATGGCAGTAGCCGAAATAACAAATGGTAATATTTTTATAGTCTGAAAATGAAAACTTCTTTTATCTCATTTCCTAAATCTGTATATTTTCAGAAACAGATTTTTGAATATTACTAGAATTTGGAATAGCTACATCAATGATATACTTAAGTTATTTTTTTATTTTTATTTTTTGTAAAACTTTATCAGGGGTCCTAGCATGGTCGATCGATATAAGTTTTATCGAAAATGTCGGTAACTTGTCATCGCTCCTGAGAACGACTGCAGGTCGCTAACGAACAAACAAAAGTTCACAACGACTAAGGGTTCCTAATTTTTTTTTTTTTGACATGAACTGTTATTTGTTCGTTAGCGACGAACAGTCGTGCTCAGGAGCGAGAAGTTACCGACATTTTCGATAAAACCTGTATCGATCGACCATGCTAGGGAGCCAGGTCTATTACTAAAACGATTATTTATTTAACAACTATTATTTTACCGTGCCTTGTTGTTACAAATAGCAGTTACAAGAGATAGAATAAAATAGATAGATAGAATGCTTCTCGATTAACAATAATTGGCCGGATCAGCCTTACTCCCGTTTCCGAACACGTCATGGTTAGTGAAAAGGCCTGCACTATAACCTCAGATTGTTTATTCTTCAATACAATATTAATGTACATTTTGAATAAGGATGAAGGAACTGGATGTTACAGAAATTGCAATGCGCACGTGCTTCTGATCGGCTTGTTCCTGTATCGACTTGCTATCGTACATTGCCTTTGCGGACACTCCGTTAGTTTACGGCTATTCGGCCGCTATGGCTTCGTACAAATACAGAATATAAAGCAGGCGGAGGAACGGTGGCTAAACTACAAAAAATATCAACACATGTTTTAATTTTTATTGGAATAACTTTTCAAGATGTTACCCATCATCATCAGAAGATAATACTAAAAAAAGAGATTGTGCAATTCACACACGGGAGAAGATAAACCTTCAGAAAACTAAAGTAGATAATAAAGGGGGAGCTACAAAGCACCGCGCAAAAAGAGGAGCCCGATTAAACTATCTCATTCTATGTAATCCTATAGATGTATGTTTTTGTCTCTTTTTTTCGTTTCATCGAGTTTCAAATCAAAGGAAATTTTTACTTCAAAAATCTTAACCAAATATGAAAAAGAACAAGACACAGAAAAATAAAAAGATAAAGACAAATATATCGCAACTGTCAATCGAACCCAGGATCTCTTGTCAAGGACTCGGAGACAAATAGCCAACTCGGCAACTCGGCAACCAACTCGGCAACTTATTATTTTTAAGTCGATCTCATATTTCAAATTTAGAATTAACATTATTATCTTCGACTAATTTTTCCCTGATTTTTACTGCTATCTTTATAAATAATCACAGTTCTAACGAATTTATTTGTAACCCAGACATGTCTGATTTTATTTATGTCACAACCTATTGACTTTTTCTAATTGTAAATGAATATTCAGTTATTATATTATATTTTTCAAACATTATTATTTTAAGTTGGGACTGTTACCTTTTTTTATTTTCCTGTGTTTTTTTTGATTTTCGTTTAGATTAATTAGTATTATCTTCTTCCTCATTGACTTCTTGTTTTATTTGTTCCGTGGGCTTCATCGTCGACTGATTCCGGAAGACTTCTTTGTTGCTGGTGATAAATTGTGCAATTTTTTTTTTTTACTTCATTACGCCATGCCTCTAATCCTGCTACTGCTTTCCGGTTTTACCATCTGCTGAATAGTTTGCTTTTCTAGAAATCTTCATAACGACATTAGACCCATTTCAGACCTGGTAAAAATAAACTATTCCAAAAATGTTGTAGCTTTGTACTAAACGCTTAAACAATTTATTTTGCGGTGAAAACTTCTTTAGCACCGTTATGATTTGAAATTCGAAGGAACAAAAAATAGCGACACTAAAAACAGACAAAAACTACATCTATAGGATTTAGCCTGCGAGAGAATGATATAGCATAAAATATTTATTTATTTCTCGGATTCCAATATAATACGATAAATCCACAGTCCAATGCAAGTCACCTTTGATCTAGTGCAGTGGTCTTCAATCTTTTTGAGCTGGCGTACTCTTGTCTCTTACTACAAATTTGTTGTTCCCCGTATCCTCTATCTATCTTTTTAACGTATAATGAAAGACGTGTTTCATTTGTAATTTTTAATACTCTGATTATATATGAATGTAGCAATCTAGTCACACAAACACAATTAAGTAACGCAATTTTATACAGAGTGTAATACAACTTCAGGCAATTTAGCCTGTGATTCTACATGCGTGCCACGTTATTGCGTACCCCCAATTTGGCTTCGCGTACCACAGGTTGAAAACCACTGGTCTAGTGGTATAAAGCGCTTGATGAATCTCAGCGGGCAGAGATTCAGTGGACCAAGAATCAAATACAAAAAAAAATAAGTGTTTTAATTTTTGTAAAATCAATATCCAATCTTCAAACCATTCCAAAATGAACAGGCAAAAGAAAATATTAAAGAAAGCGAAGAAAACACAAAACCTAATAAGATGACCAAATGTATAGGAAAAGGCACTGGAATTCGACGACAAAAATAAGGATAAAATTATCCTTCACATTGATAAAAAAGTGCTTCGTAGTCTCCCCAATCTTGTCTACTTTAGTTTTCTAAAGGTTTCACTTCCACCGCGTATGAATAGCACACTCTGATTGTTTATCATCTCGGCAATTTAACCGTTGGTTCACAGCAGCTGATTTGATTATGAATATGATTTGAGATTTGATTTGATTATATGTTACAAAGAGAATTAATTATTATGCTGGAGAAGCTAACCATAGTGATCAAAGTGGACAGACAGGATAACTGATTAGAAAAGTAGTATCCAATAACTTTAGGAATGTCGTGAGTGGATACTCACCCAATAGTGTACTCATATTGATTGATAATGATCTTTTCCATCCATGTTTATTCACTTGGCCGATTCTTGGCAGGTTTCATACATTCGTATCCGATAGTTCTCTTTCGTGGTTAGACCAATTCTGACTGACCTCTTCTCTTCCCATCCAACGACGCCATCCGATGATTGAATTCCAACAACGGTCATCCGTTAGCCGTGCCACATGCCCAGCATAGTTTCACCTGCCGATTGTGACAGTAATGTCAGCTACCTTTGGCATTGGCTCCAAACCAATCACTAGTATTTCTATCTGGCAAGGAGACATTGTTATTTGTTTTATCGCTGTGTGTTCTCAAGAGTCCGTACGCACTGCAAATATTTATATTACCACTACGAATCCTATTGGAGAAGTTAAGAAATGTTCTTGTTATAGGGAACATTAAAAAATGTTTCAAAAACGTGCGAAACGTCTTTTTTCCGAAATCCTTGTTTTCTTTTTCTTGATTACTTGTACTCGCTTGTTTATAAGTGTGCTGATGGAGATTAGAAGGAGGTAGGTAATCAAGTACTTGGATATTCAGATTTGGTTATTAAACGTGACTAAAGCCTTATAAAGCAACGTTTTGATTCTGAATAGAGATCTTTCACCAGGATAGATCTTAATTAATGGTATTAAACTATTGATTCTCTTATTAACCATATTATAATAGTGCCATTTGCTAATGTCTAAAGAATTGGTGTAATAAAATACTAAAAGGGAAAGGTGGAATTAAAATCCAATCACTTCCAATTAATATGTACGAAGTGAAATCGGTTGAATTTCTTTGATTATATTGACTACTATGACAAATTTTCACCCGGAAATAATCCGGAACAAATTATTAAAATAATGCAATTAGACGGTTTATTTATTTATTTTGGCACTATACCCACATAGCCACCCTTTTAAGCGGTGCTGACAAATGACGGACACGAGACGGGGCAGTGCGGGGTCGCTGTCCCAAACCAATATGGCCCGGACCCCGGCGCCTGATATGGACTCCGCTCGCCGTATAAGGTCGCCCCGGGCCTCGACGACATTACTCTTTGCTTTTGTTACGAAGCTTGGATTGTTATAAATATTGCATAGCATGTGTTGCATATTAAATTTAAATAAATTATTTAAAATATTACCTCATTGAAACTGAAATTTGACGTATTATCGTATTTAAGTAAAACAAACATTTATTTTTTAAACCCACCCACGGCATAAGACCCAAAGTCAGTGTACTAGGGTAACCCCAATCGGGGTATGCTGTGCGGCTGAGGGGTTTGAAAGATGAAGGAGACGGTGAAGGGAAAGATTGGGAAGTAACAGATTATTTTTAACCTTTTCCTAAATACGGTTAAATAAAGGTCAAGCAACCAATAATTAAGAATGTTGAACTATCGCCATATTTTTTTAGAGTAAATGTTCCTATTGAAGTTATTAAACAGACAGTTTAAGCTAGAAAGAAATTGTGTCTTTTATGGAATAAAACTTATTCAGTGGTACCTCCTTAAAAAAACGAAGTTTTGGTACTGCTAATGTAAATTTGTTTTAAATCACAATAATGCTACTCTTCTCTGAAAGAAGAAATAGTTAGCGAAAGTTGCGTAATAATATTAAGTAATTTGCACTAATATATATCTAACGGCATCAATATTATAGTTTTATTAAAAGCAAAAGAAATACAAGTATGCAGTTCACACGCGGTAGAAGTGAAACCCACAGAAAACTAAAGAAGACAAGAGTGAGGAGGCTACGACGCACCGCACAAAGAGGAGACCGATTATTCTATCTCAATCTCTCGCAGGCTAAATCCTATAGATGTGCATCCTATGTTTGTGCTTGTCTCTTTTTCGTCTCATCGAGTTTCAAATCACAACGGTTAAAGAAGTTTTCACTTCAAAAATCTTTCGCAAATGTATCAAATAAATAAGCCAAACTTTCGAATAAGCGTTTAGAAGTACAATAATTAGCGATCCAAAATCGAAAACAGCTTTGTACAGTAAACGTTTTTTTGATGTTGTGAAATTACTTACAAAAACTCACAAAATAATCGAATTCGCTCGCTCTTTGCCCAATTTACTGAGCTATCGTTGCAAATCCTCTCGTCATAGCTATTTTAAAACAGGCATTTCCCAAAAACGTAATGTTCAGCCGATGAGTAAGCATTGCTTCCCAAGGCTCTAGCCGTATTAACACATAGTAGGATGTGCAACACAATGTCGCCTCGAACGCAAACCATTAGATAGTTTTACTTACCGAAGGCGGTGACTCCCATGCATATGTGTGGTAAACGAAACCTAATGATTAAAATTAATCATTTGCCTCTCAAATTGCATTAATTTAAATAATCTGTAGAAATTTAAAACAAATAATACATTTTTTCTATTACTAGTTTTACTACCGACTCGTATAAGATTTATCGACATCTTTTTTCTTGTCGATGAGTTGCGAAGCATTTTTAACAAACGACGATGTCTTGTCGTGCAATGCAATCAGTTTCTTTGATCTATAAAATAAAACAGAAAAGTTGTGTGCATGAAATGCACACAACTTTTTGCTGATTTATAATCAGCATTGTGTTTATCTATACTAAGTTGCAGTGCGTTTCCCCTTTCGGTCCTGTATCGGTTTTCGTTTAAGGCCATATTCTAATCTAGAAAAAAAAACATATTTCGATAGTTCAGATATTCAAGAATATCTCCTTAAAAGGATTTTTCGAAATTCAAATTATTTTAAAAGTTGTAGCCATTTTAGTGTCGTGGCAATTCCACCGGCTTAAACGGAATCTAATTAGAATCAAAATGGAAAAAGCTGTAAATAAATAAATAGGCGGTTAACAGGCTCTGACTACAACCTAAGGTGGAAATCGTGAAAAGATGGACACGTTCTTTTTTTCTCCTCTACTTCAACAACGTGTAACTTCGTGAAATACATATTTTTTTAATTGTTTTTGGGAATTCTTAAAATATAAATAAATGAATTATAAAAAAATGTATAGTTAAAATATTCTTCTTTTTTTATCAACCGTCAAAAAATGCCCGAAATTATCCGAAATACCCCCGTCGGCCGTCGAGATTATCGACGGACGAAGATTAAACCTCCAGACACCACAAATATTAAGTTCGTAGCAGTAATCTTGCATTGAGACTATAAGCATTTTGTTTTCATCATCTAGTCTTTCTAAGCCACTAACGATAAAAGAACATTATCGTTTCATTCCATCCTTTTTTAATCTTTTCGCCCATACAAATAACATCAACGCAGCTCACGTTAGAATCGAAACCTGCGATACGTGTTTAACCGTTCACACGTTTTGTATCGCCACGCTTACGTTCGCACAAAATGGCATGACAATTGAGATGACAAAGAATCAATAACTTTTTTTATATTTTGGCATTCTGATTGTCACGTGTTGTGCTTGGCGTAACTACGTTAGGCTAACAATAAACAATTACGTATTTTTATGGCTTGATACCACTAAGGAAGATCAGCATGGATACAGGATACATATGATAATTTATGCCTAAGTTACCCGAATGCACATTATAAAATATGGAGTGTATTATTAATGGTGCGGTATGACTCATTTTAAGCCTTCCAGGAAGGCACTATATATATTTTTAATTTAATTGAAAAATGCTGTTTTCACAAACACGTATTTAAATTGAAGTACGAGATACTTCGATGTTTAAAATTTATGAGAATATAGCGATGGTAGTTTTTTTTTTGACGTTCATTATCACAATTTATTTTTTTTCTTTTTTTCACGTTATGTGTTTGCTTTAGTTATATGTTGAATTTGAAAGTTATTGCCAAGTTGTATACATTTTTAGTGTTACACTATCACTATCATTATCACAGTAAGCACAAAATGTAGCTTGTGTCGTGATGGAAGACTTAACCAGTTAATGAATATTGCTGTCACATTTTATCAATAATATTAGACCGAATCTTGTGATGTAATTCAGTGCCCTCCTTACATACAATATCTTAATTTTATGTTGTCAATACACAATAAAACCTATTATTATTTAAGCCTTCCAGCCATAAAAAGGCAACAACCGCCATTGTTAATTATACTTCTAAAGCTCTGTTGATACGTTTTATTTTATGACATTAATTTACGACAAAATCCATACTTTTTTTTTGTTGTGGAAAGCGAGTGCAATTCCATATAAACCATTATCACCGTCTTAGAACTGCAAAGCAGTTATTTATGTTATTCCACGATCTCAGCTGCAGAGTTAAAATATTTTTCACCGTTCAGGGGTGTCCCAGTAAAACAGTAGCTGTAAAAAACTAGTTTTGCTTTGGCTCGTCCGCTTGATTTATCAGTTTTACCATCCGGCGAACAAATAACAGCCGATTGCTTTTTAGCATACTAGCATACTGATTCCCTCCGAGGCACAAACATATTAGTTATTTAAATAGATGTGCGTTTCTCAATCAGCACCACTCCTACTCGCACAAACACTTCAAATACCTCGGCTCTTCTACCAATCAAAGTAATTACTATCGGCATCTTGCCATATAGGAATTAATACGTTTTGTAGGCGTTTGTGATCCCGAGGCAATTAACATAATATTATTGAAAGGAACGTAAAACCGAAGCGAATGAATTATATTTGGTACGAAAGTATCGGTTCTATGAAATTTCTGTTCTGGTGATTGTAGTGAAAGTAGTAAAATAAGTTTAGAAAATAATACGCG
This sequence comes from Limnephilus marmoratus, assembly GCA_917880885.1. Taxonomy (NCBI): domain Eukaryota; kingdom Metazoa; phylum Arthropoda; class Insecta; order Trichoptera; family Limnephilidae; genus Limnephilus; species Limnephilus marmoratus. The sequence continues at coordinate 35,124,168 of OU862920.1, read as the reverse complement.
TGTTTGATAAAGCATGAACTTTTATGTCTAATTAAAAATTATCGTGTGCGTTCAGATTAGCCCGTCGGTCAATTTATTTTGTACTTTATAAAATATACTTTCATCTGTGCGTTTGTATACTTTAGATTTTAATTAAGATGAAGGTCGAACACCTGTTGTATTGACAAAGAAGTAAGAACTTGATATCCAATCTTGAGCAAGTTGTTAGGCGAGTGTCATACCCACTTACATTATTGTACCCATTATCATTCCATTAATATCGACCATCTCGTTAATGTATTAATAGTAAAATATACTCGATATTAAGGGACATACTTGACTTACTTAACAAGTAAATCCTAACATTATTTGGAATAAAAATTGTTTATTAAATTTTGGCCTCTTTTTAGTGTTACTCGAGTTTCAAATCACAGCAGTTCCAAAGAAGTTTTCGCTTCAATGTCATTCGCTACATGTCATCACTAATCACTCAGCCGAGTAACCGCCTTACAATATGCTAATTTTTATAGTTTTAAGTTGGAAAAATTGAAAATGTCACCGGAGACCAAAATTTCATTCACATTTCTTACTCCGAATAATGTTTGGAATCACTGGTTAGTAAGTCAAGTTCGTTCCTTACAACCTTGTAAAAGTACGCAATAACTTATTTCATGTGTGAGTTTTCTTTATTATTAAAATGCTGTTAAATGTTTAAACTCTAGAGAGCAGAGACTAAATTTATTCTGATTTATCCAAGTGGTTTTTTTACAAATTAGGTACCTGTTTTAAAATAACAAGCAAGTCAGAGAAATCGTTATAATCATATATGCATCCTTTGTAGTATTAAATTAATATCCGTATAATCGGCATCTCAATATTTTGCATATATTCCAAATCGTGGAATAATAATAAATAAACAATATTTGTAATTTTTTTATCTTCGGTCACACGGGAAATTAATGACTCCCTCACAATACTAGGATCTTAATTATAAATTTAATAGTAGGTATATTAAATTTAATTCATTTGTTATCGCCGTCATGATCAAAACTTCTTCCATACTCTGCTTATCATGAAAATTCCCCGTGAATGAATCGAAGAAAGCGGCGATACGCTCGTGACACGAGCAGCGGACAGCGGGCAGCGGGCATGGGCACGGGCAGACCCGGCGACCTTCGCGGCCCCGGCCAGTGTCGCAGGACTCGCCTACGCGGTGCTGCTCGCTGCCCACCATCCAATATCGCCTTGCCGAGGCAGTCCTACGTCCTCCGAGCCACAACCAGTTATTGCGAATTCCTCGCTCGACTGCTGAAAGTGAAAATCTACCCGAATTACATAATAACCATCTTTTTTAGTGACCTCTCCCTATTTTATATAATCATCAACTTGTTCTAGTGATCTCTTCTCCCATGGACTCTAGACCGGAACAATTCGTAGAAACTTTACTCGTACCGGTCATGCAAACCTTTGTCTACCATTTCTTTCATAAATATTTCCCAGGAATAATAGGTATTGACATTGAATAGGCCACTTGCATCACATTTTTTTAAAAAAAAATCCGGTTTAGGCAAATATTCTAAGACATTCTGTTTTTTTTTTTTTTTTTTAATCGTATTTTTGAAACCCTGGGGATTTTTTGAAAATTTCAATCCGAAAAATCAGACCATTTTTTATAAACCGGAAAGACGGGACATAATTTTATAGGTGTGAAAAAACGATAATTACATAGCCGAAAATCATTTAAAAAAAAAAGAACGTTTTCCACACGAATGGCACAGGAGAATAACGAGGCATACCAAAAATATTACATCTCATAAATATTTTTTTCCTTGATCCATCTTATTGATCATAAATCATTATAATGTACAGCGTCTATATTACTAAATTCAATGTAATATACTTGAACTTGTAAATTGTAATAATAATAAGAATATTATAAAATTTTATTTTGTTAAAATCAGCACCATAATCATTATACCTCTAAAACATGTACCGACATCCTCTTCACGTTCTGAAGAGAACCCCGTACCCATTAATTGTACGGGGTTCTCTTCAGAACATCTGTCAAAAAATCAAACCAAATGATAAGTTCGCAGAGAACAAACATTAAATCTAGTGAACGAATTCAAAAATTCGCCTGAAATCAAAGTGATGCCATATAAAAAAATAAATCAGTGTGGAATTTTATAAAATTAATAGGAACATTTTCGCCGACGGGACATTTTCATGTAGTGACGTCACGAGCCCAAATAATGGATTTATTTATTTAAAAAAAAAAAAACTGTACATTTCTAAAAAATTTTACTTACATTTTCGTAATCTTAGTAAAAAACTCTATCCACACGATTTTTTCCAAGTCGTTATGAAGTCCATGCAAGTGGCCTATTGAATGCACCTTGTTATGATGTTACCGATATAATATTAATTGCATACTTATACCATTATAATATCAATTGCATACTTACATATTGGACAAATACGAATTAAGGCGACAATATATCATTGGAGAAGAAGATAATACTAGTAAATCTAAACGAAACATGAAAGAGACTTCACACAGAAAAATAAAATGATTACGGCGCAATGGGAATCGAACCCAGAATTTCTTGTCTTAATAATTTATTTTTATGCCATTTTACGGAAACCTTCTGCACCAACAAGGGAAAAACCAAAAATCCAGTGCTAAAAACCTTGTATACCCACTTTCTTTTTTTTTTTTACAGTGAATACCGCACAAGAATCTCAACTGCTCCCGTCTGGAGCCAGTGAGACTATGGCATCCCCAATTGGGGTATGTTGTGAGGCTGAAGGTAGTGGGGAGGGGAAGGAGGTGGGGAAGAGGAAGGTTGGGAAGTACCTGGCTATTCAGATCTGGTCACTAAACACGGCTAAAGCCATTTTCAAGCAACGTTTCAATTCTGAATGGTGGTCTTACACCAGGGCGATACTAATAGTATCTTCCACTCTGGAACATGCCGCAAATATACTATATATTATTTTAAATGAATTAATTGTGAAATAACACAAATTAATCAAATAAAATTTATTTGCGCATGCCGGGTTCGAACCCGCGACCTCCGGAATGTGAGTCAAGAGTCTTAGCCACTGGACTACGGAGGTCGTCTGTAGGTTTCGAAAAATATTCTTCGAATTGATCATCATGATGACGGGCCGCTTTTCCCATGGGCAAATTCAGATTCAGATAGAATCTGTAAATACATAACAGTTTTGGTTTGTTTATATATGTATGGTAAAACTATGTAGCCTTCACCTTTTGTCAAATATACAAGGTGTTAAGGGACGTACTTGACTTACTTTAACCAGTGACTCCTGACATTATTTGGAGTAAAAAATGTAAATGAAATTTTGGTCTCTGGTGACTTTTTTGACGATTTTTTTTTTTTTCAAAAATTTTTTCTTCAAAATCAAACAAAAAAAAATTTCTTACGCATGTCCTCACTGGTCGCTCAGTCGGGTGTCCGACGAACTCATTACCCCACCTCCAAATGTTCAACAACTACCATTTTTTTATGTTTTTGTAGAAAAAAAAACAAAAAACATCAAAAATGTCACCGGAGACCAAAATTTCATTTACATTTTTTACTCCAAATAATGTCAGGAATCACTGGTTAAAGTAAGTCAAGTACGTCCCTTAACACCCTGTATAGTTACAATCTATAATAATATGTTGAATTAATTAATATTTTTCATTTTCGCAGGAACACAGTAATAGACCAATTTTTGTGCACGACTGCCCGCCACAGTTCGATGTCCAAACAGGAAAAATGGGTAAGATCTCATTTCACCTTCACGCACTAATTGAGCGAAGCGATATTTCAAGAAAGCGATATATACAATCTATAAATTATGTACTTTACATCTTCCTTTTGTAATTATTTTGAGTAATGGACGATACAATGCTAATAAGACTTATGTTATACCAGTAAAATACAAAATTAAATACTTAAGGAAACTGAAAAGTAATTACTTATATTATGGTAGTTATAAATTATACGAAAGTGTGGATGAGAATTTTCATTACGAAAATTCTCAATCACAGTAGCATGTGCTTCTTATATTTTTTAATAAATTTAATAATTTTTGTTAACTATGTATTTGCGTGCTTGCGTATCAAAGTTTAAAATTATTTAAATACTTACGAAGAAACAAATGTGGTATTCATTGTGATTAAAATACAAGTAGAAGAGTAAAATGAGAATTTATGTTAGGAAATTGTTCAGTCACAGTCGCTTGATATTTTGTTTAATGTAACTGTATTTACGACTATTTGTTTGCGTGCGCCAATCACGGTATATTACTTGAACAATATCACAACTATGGTTTTCATAATGACGAGTAAAACAGCGATCGCTCCAGTGAATTTTCCATGTATGTACGTATTATAATTTCAAAATTATCATAAAATGCCATTGCGCTGACCGATATATTGTATCAGTTGTAAAAATTACTTCCTTCACCTAATCAGTGAAAGTGTAGTGTTTCTTTTGCGATTCACGGAGGTGCCTTGATACTAACAATAATTGCCGTTTGTTTGCCGATAAGTTGTGGGTTCGATTACGCTTGAATTACGAACTAACCCTGAATACTTACTATGATTTGGTTTCCATAATATAGAGTTGGCCTGTATGTACCAAACTTTAAATATATTTTTCGATAATATTTAATTTTTAACAGTTTATTTGTTTTTTTACGTACATTTTGATTCGCATTACAAAATTTTGTCATATAACCTTTTTTGATGTTTATTCAATTGAACATGGTTTGGGTCCTGTCAAATAATACCCACAAACATTTTCACATGGACTTCATTGAGCAATGGAATTGTTACGGTGATGCGGTTATAGTTTTGTAAATGTCATTAACTTTGCCGAGAGAGTGATAACATGATATGATGTGATTTCTAAAACATTTTGTGATTCAACAATTTTGTGAACAAAACTAAAAAGTGATCTTCGTAACTGTCAAGATTTTGTCATGCGACATCAAAATTGCGTCACATATTTTAACATCCATATATTTTTGGTTTGAATGGTGTGTTTGGCTGCAAAGTCGTAATCATTTAAAATGAAAGTTTTCGAGATGAGATAATACGGTAGGTATGCAGAACTCTCTACGAAAAGTATTCGCTGGGCGCGGCCGGTTACGGAAACCATTAAACATTCCGGCATAACAATTTCACGTGTTGTGTTGTTACCACCGAATCCGTGCCGAAGAGGAAACTTTCAAAAAATGAGTAATAACACCGGCAGGTGGCTCGATTTACGATTAAATTATTTATATAAGTTTTATCGAGTAGGTATCGCGGTGTTAGTGGTCACACCCGCTCGAGGCTGGTTGCCGTGCTAGCCAATATCTTGATAAAACATTTCAAATAAAATATCTAAGAATTATAATTGACACATCACATCAAACATATCACAAATAAACCCATGAAAATAATACACATTTTCCTGAACATACAAACTAAAAGAAATGAAAACAATATATTTTGAACTTTGTCAATCATCCACAATAGAATATTGAGTCATTGTTTGGGGGAGAGCAACATCCTCAGTTATCGGTTTGGGAGGCGTCTATGGGTACCGTCGCATAGGGAACCATTTATTGAATAACAAACACTTCCGCCATAGGTCAGACAAATGGTTCGCTACGTTTGGTGACTTAGAAGGAGTGCCCAAGTTCATGGGGTGAGGTTCCTTCTGAGAGGTGTATTACAAATTAGCGGGATTTTTAAGTAAAACTTCTTTACGCACGCTTGACTTGGGGAGTAAGCTGGCGAATGCGTGACTAGAACGTTACAAAAAGCGAGGCGAACGGTAGTTGAGAGGAAGATAGAAAGTTAGTGAAGATAGAAAGAGAGAGAGTTACGCTTCGTATATTACTGTAGGGGAAGGAGAGAGAGGTGCGAGAACTCATTTTCTTTCTCTCTTTCTCTCATAGCTATTTACGTTGCAGGCCTGTTGTCTGTATCACACTGTAGGAGCAAGTGAGAGCAGTGCGCGCGCACATTTTCTTTCTCTCTTCCTATCATATAGATGGAGCAGAAGTTTTACTTCAGTTGTGTGGTCTAAAGTAAACTCGTTATTTTCGTCGGCAATTGAAAGTTGAACAATTATTAATATATTTTTATTGTTCTTCGCTTCGTCCGTGTTCGGTCGGAGTATAAAAGGCATTCAAAATTAAATGACACTTTTCTTACCCCGTACAAAAGAAATGTTTTTTCTAAATATCAAATTCTTTTTAAATTATGGACGTTTCGAGTAAAAATGTTTCGATAAGTTTTTTTTTGTTAAAATTTTCTTGTTTGATATTAATATTTTATTTTTTAGACATAGCAATGTTTATTTCAAGTACCTACAAACATCTCAGATATATTTTTTTTTTTTTTTTTTTACTTTGAATTTCTTTTTACGACAACTTAAAAATTAAGAAATTCATAATATATTGAACATTTGAAATACCTCGGAAGTATTCCAAATATCACCGTATAAAGATATGTTACAAGTTACAACGGTGGTCTCAGTAACAGGAATGTGGTCGTGATTATTATTTTTTAAATAATCAATATTATTAACATTTCAATCAATATTTATAACATTAAATGTGTAAGCTTGAACTAATTGAAACAATCAAGTGCCCACTCATGTACCTACTCGTCCGCAGTACTAAAATATACATTTTACTTGTGAATCTTATGAATGTGTTGTATATGAAGAGATTTTTAAAACATTTTTGCTGAAACACACTACCTACCTATAGGTACATACATTTTTTTAAATCATTTAACATGTCACTACCGGACTTAACAGTGATTTCAACCTTGTTTTATGAAAATCGTTTTTATTGTTGTTTATTTATTTTATTTATTAATTTTGTTTTAGTAATTTGTACATTTAAGTTTACAAATTTCTAATTAATTATTCATATTGCAAACTAAATTTTATGTAATTTTATGTAGCTCCTACAATTAATACGTCTTGAACTTTCCAATTGGTGTGGACTTCAAAGTCTCTGGTAGCTTGTTATACAACTTCATCCCCTTGTACAGCAAACTGTTCTGATTGCTGTACAGCCTGATTTCTTTGCATGTTCTTGTGTTATGTCTGTGAATGTCCTTGTTGAATACAATTTTATTTGAAAAGTATTTTGGTAAAATGTTGCTAATTATTTTATGTATAAATATCATCGTATTCAAGGTCAGCATCTGTTTCACGGTTAGCCAATTCAGTTCCTTTAACATTTTGTTTACTTTTGAAAATCTATTCCGCCGTAATATTATTCTCATTGCCCTGTTTTGGAGAATTTGAAACTTATTTTGTTCTCGTTCGTTACATAGGAAAAGGATAGTTGAGCAATAGTTAAAATGTGGAGCAATAATCGAATTGTAGATAGTGATTGCAGTTTTACTAGATAGTTTTGGCCGTAAAATACAAATACAATACAAATTTGTAAAATACAACTCAAACGTAATGAGTGTAATGACGTAATATATAATTTTTTGGCAGTTAATTTGATATATCAAAAATTCGTGGCGTAACCTGAAAATTAATACTTTTACCTACAGCTATTTGCATACACCAAGAGATTTTCTTTACACCAAGAGATTTTTTGTGTTATAGTTAATATTTTAGCTATCTTTTAAGGAGGCGTGGAAAGAGAATCTCCCGGTAACAATCGTATAGGAGGTCTTAAAATTTTACAACCGCTTTCATGTCACAGAAATATGATATACTACAAAGCGAATGGACTCGACATCTCGATAATCATCACACAACTTGTAATTTTGAGTGCCTGTAAAGTTGCACTACTGTACCTGCTTTCGCTGTGACTTTTTGGACTTACAACCCATATTCGTTTAATTAGAATAAATCATATTGTAACAATTATTATAAGCAATAATTTTCAGCTTGAAACACTCATTTTACATTGAAAAATCTTCCGAGAAAAGATGCCAACGGGACTTGAACCAAATTGAATTATTTGGCGGGTATTTGATAAGCCGCCATAGCTCAGTGGTCAGAGCATCCGACCGGCAATCAGAAGGACACGGGTTCAAGTCCCGTTGGCGGCAAGTATCTTTTCTCGGAAGATTTTTCAATGTAAATGAGTGTTTCAGGCTGACAATTATTGCTTATAATAATTGTTACCCTTTGTGCTATGCATAAAAATCTTGTCTAAACTTTAGTTTATAAATTAACAAAATAATAATTAAATCATATTGGTTTGAATACCACTTTATAGGACATAGGTAATCAATAAAGTGGTATTAAATTTAAGTTATTTTATTCTAATTATATGTATGTTTACTCACTCAACAAAAGTGATTGCTACACGTGAAAATTTTGATATCATTTTGTCATATAAGTATGAATTTCCATTTTGATGTATTTAATGCATGACTTGTACCTATTCTTTTATTCTTTAAACGAGGTGATAACCAGAATTCTGACATTTTTAACTCTTTAACTTTAGCATTGTACTTGTGTGTTGTAATTTCGTGTCTGAACTTATTTAAAATCACAATCTGTTGAGCCAAACTCGTTATTTTTACCGTTATTGTAAGTGACCTACATCATTTCACTAGTCGCAACTCTTCTTCCATTATTGATAAAAATTATTAATTGAAAGATCAATTTATTAGTATAATCTAAATGATATACAATGAATTAAAAGAAAGTTAAGCTATTGGGAATATTTCTATCACTAAGTTGCGTATGGAGGTAGGTACATAAAAAAGTATTTTATGTAGGTAGGTATAATTAATTTTCAAAATAACATCTGACAAGTGTTTAGTATTCTTTGAGTGTAATGTATATTAAACTATTACAAACTTTGTTATTTAATTCGCTAACCTAACTTTGTTTACGTGCAATCGTTCTTTTTTTTACAATAGCTTCACACGGGAGGCCCTGAAGAAAATAATTTCTGTCAGGGCCTACGTCATCTTAGTGGATGCATGTGGAGGGTTTTTTTAAAGAAAGGAAGGAGAGGAAGTTCAGGGAAGGAAGTAGGTATGAGAGGTGGTTAGGAATTTGGAGGTCAGCGTGTTAAGGACGGACATATGAATCCATCCAATCAACTGCGTGCAAGGCGATTGGTCGAGGGATACTGTCTCAACCAGTCTCTCTCGATCCGGCCCGCCACCCAGCAGGTGGGCAGACGGATCATAAACCCGAACACCCCTGCTAAGTCACCAAACGTAGCGAATCACATGGATTGATCTGTAGTATAGGTTTTGGTTGTCCAATAAATGGTTCCCGGAGCAGCGGTACCCATACCCGCATCCCAAAATGGATATGTTGTACATGTTGTAGATTTGAGCTGTTATAAAAGCTTAATGAAAACATGTTTTTTAAATGTACGATGAACTTTATTTTTTATGTGAAATATAATAATATAAAATACCCACATCTCCTAGTTAATAATATTTAAACCAGCCAGAGGTTATAAAATAATAATAATAATAATAATACGAACATTAAATAGATTTTCTACTTAATAAAAATAATAGTCAATTACGTAAAACTGGTATGCGTCTAGTTTGTTGGTCGTAATATGAATTGATGATGACAACAAATAAACTGAAAAAATATACTTAATCAGATAGTTATTTTATAAAATTTGGAGATTTAAATTTCCACTTTTATTTTTTTATGAATGCGGAATGTTCACTTGGCAATTGAAGCTATCTTTTGAATGCGTATTTTGAATAATAAGTTGCCCGGAAATCAAGTTTCGTGGGAATAACGGAATAACTAGATATTCCTAACGATGCGTTGTTTTCACGAAAGTGTTCATAATTTTGGAGCGAAAACTTTTTAGAATTTTTTAGATAGATATGAAACTCAATGAAACGAAAAAGCGGCACCAAAAAGAGACAAACACATACATCTATAGGATTTAGCCTGCGAGAGAATGAGATAGACGAATCGGTCTCATCTTTGTGCGATGCTTTGTGTAGCCTCCCCACTCTTGTCTACTTTAGTTTTTTGAAGATTTCACTTCTACCGCATGTAAACTGCACACAATTTTTTGTACATTTAAGTTTAAAAATTACCAATTACATAATATTATTATATTTTATATGCCTGTTTCTTAAAATATATTTAGATTTCTTAAATATTGTGGTTTTTGTGGTTTCCAGCAGCGCATTATAATATTTCAATCCAATTTAACAATCCTATATTTATTAAGTGTGTATTTATTCGTGTGATATTGGTAATTGGAGGGTGGCATAGTAATGTAAACACGAGTTGATTGAACAAATTTCTAATAGTGAAATCTTTCATGATTGTTTGTTTGTCTTTTTGGATATCCTTGCTGCGTTTAAAGGTCTCATTGTTGTTTTCAGATGTTTACTCTTTTAATGATTTTATTATTGTTTTTGTATTTCATTTCGTTCTTGGCGAATTTGTATGTTTCTTGTTATTTGTTTGCTGTTTCTTGTTGTTTTGTTTTTTTGCTGTTTCTTGTTGTCTTTTGCTGTTTCTTGCGTGAGTAAAGTGACTGTCGAGCCGTCGCTCGTTTCAGGTGACCGCTGGTTCGTGTCGTGTCTCGGTGTGCTGTACCTCAGCAAGGGATTGTTCTACCGCGTTGTGCCGGCTGACCAGCGCTTCGAGGAGTCGTACTGCGGCGTGTTCCGCTTCCGTCTGTGGTGGTGCGGCGAGTGGCTCGAGGTGCTGGTGGACGACAGACTTCCCACCGTCAACGGGAAGCTGGCCTTCCTGCACTGCGCCAACTCGGATCAGTTCTGGCCGGGACTGCTGGAGAAGGCCTACGCCAAGTAAGGGAGTGTTATTTGTTAGGAACGTGCCTAGTACCCCTACTATTAAACGTACTATTGTATTCCTCATACTCAACCTTCGTGATCACCTAGCATTTCCACTGTTATAATTAATCATTCTGGAAACACGACTTTATTTTCTCAACTTTCAAAATGATCTTTCGTTGTCTTTTTTTCAGTACACAATGCAGGCATGATATTATATTATGTGTAGTCTTAATGAAGACAATATTAGCGAAACTCGATCGAAAATCTGAAACAGAAAAATCAGAAAAATATACGGTCACATCTGGGACCTCAGCAAAGGATTATTCTACCGCGTGGTGCCGGCCGTCTAGCGCTTCAAGGAGTCGATTTGCGACGTGTTCCATATGTGACCGTACCCTTTTCTTATTTTTCTGTTTCAGATTTTTAATCGAGTTTCGCTATTATTGTATTCATTATTTAAATATTACAATATGAGGTTTTACTCGTTAAGTTAAAAATAAAAATAAATAAAAAAGTAACATCAAATACCTAAGTATTTCGTCGTGGATGGTAACATAAGATCCCAACTGTTATCGTACCAGCAGGTTTTAATACCTGTAGGAAAATTCATCATCCCAGAAGTCCAGCATTTGTAATTTTGTAATGCTGTGACCAACATCTATAATTTAAGAGCTTGTATTTATTATTTATGTAACGTCATTGGTATTTATTCCATTATGTTGTCGTGAAACGTAAGTTTGTGTTGTAGATTGCACGGGTCCTACGAGGCCCTGAAGTACGGTACCCTGCTGGACGGGCTGGCGGACCTCACCGGGGGCATCACGGAGAGCATAGTCCTCAAACCAGATCCGCCAATCACAACCAAGTTCCTCAAAAACCTGTTAGATATGACCAGCATCATCACGTGCACTGTACAGAATCCGACACAAACGGTAAGCCTGTGAAATCGTGCGTGTATCCTATATTAACTACGTATTTGCTGGAACGAACTCTATTTGTTTAGCGTCTGCAGATTATGCCTGGTAGCTTAGAAAGCATTTACAAAAATCCCACAGGCATACTACCAACTTCGTGAAATTTCTTTAGGATATAAATCGACAGTGGTTGAGAAAGGATCACGAGGAAAAACATTTTTTATTGAGAAATGGGAAAAGCGACTTGAAAAAGGAAAGGCTGACAATAGTACTCACATTATATTACAGGTTGGAACATAGATTTTAAATGTATTGTATTTTTTTCCAACAAAATAAATGTAGCGATTATTAGTATTTTTGTTAGTCAATAATTCTTAAGACTCAAACTTTTTTAAATATTTTGACCGACAGGTGACATCCTCACGACATTCTGTAGAGTTGAATGATGTTTTGATACCTGTTGGTAGGTATATGAGGCAATGTATTTAAAAACCGAGTTTCGTTGTTATGATTTGCTCAATGAAGCTTAATTAATAATTAAGTAGGTATTAGTAGAATATATACACCATACACATTTTTAATTTCTAAAACCCTCAAGCAGAAAGAAGAACAGGTGTGGAAGGGAATAACATCATGAATGAATGTGGACCAAAAAAATGTGTGTGCAAGGTCAGAGTTTTGTTGCCTCTGTGTCTGCCTGGAATGCATATAATCAAAATGAAAACAAGACAGTTGTTAGTGAAAGACGTATTTATTTAATAGTATTACGAGGAAATGAATCATCACTAGACAGAAAGTAATTTAAATGCTTTATTTGTCGCCAAGAAACTCACAGCCTGGAAAAGGCGCCATTCTTCCATTGTCATATTATGCAAGGATTAGCTGAAGTATGAGGAGGGACGTGGATTGATTGATTAATTATTGGTTTATTCCTGTGAGGGAAATTTTAATGCTTACTATGAGAATCATCCGGGTTCTCTTACTAAGTCTTTCTGTCAGGAAAATAATCTTCTTATATTTTGAATTATTTGATCATAATTATATTTTGTTGACTAATCTGTTACAGGTTCGAACTCCGCCGGAAAAACTAGCAAATGGAATACAACATGGCTGTAATTACAGACTTTATGCTGTGGAAAGGGTGAGTTAGAAAATATTATATAAAATATTGTGAGTACAAAACATCCGATTTTTTTTTTTAAATTATGGGTGAGCGACAAAATTTTTACTATCCGACATGAATATTAACAAAATATCGTGATTTTTTTAAAATTTACAATAATTAGATTAGAAATTTTCATGGTGATATAAATCCCTTTTTGATGCTAAAAACAACTAACTTCGGACACAACAGTGTCTTATCCATTTCAATTAAACATCTTAATTATAAATACAGATAAAAAAAATTACATTTGCACACTAAGATATTGTGTTTAAATGAAAAAATATTAGAATGATTATGTTCTGAAATATCAATAAATGGTTATAATATTATCTTGAATTCCAAACCTAAAAGGGGGTTTTCAGATGTATGTATATACTTGTGCGCGTAGTGCAGTGATGCAAAACCTACATATTTAGTGGACAGGATGCATTACCTGTTTTTCATACCTACGTGGGCCGCTTGGAGAATAAGAGTGGTACAAAATGTGCCACAAGAGACGAGCTCTCTGGTCGCTGGTTGTAAACCACTGTTGAAGTGGAAGGTGTTGTTTCTGTAGAAATTTTAGTTCAATATTTCTTAAGTTCCTCAATATGTTTGAAAAATTAATTAGTATAAAATGAAGTTGGTTAGTTAACAGTAAAGACCTTCTCGAAAATGTAATAAGTGGGTAACCGATGTGAGCGTCGCAACCGATGCAACCGCTCGATGCACTACTATTCATTCATCCTGCCTACTGGGCTGTCAACTACCTCTATTATAATTTATTGTTATTTTTAATCTACTTGTTACATTGACCGTCCTTTTGAATTTTGACATAAAATCATGGGCAGTCAAATAGACCACCCTAGCCAGTGACCCTAGTACTTTAGTACTTTAGTGAGAGGATGAAGGTTAAATTGATACCTTTATTATTATGTTCTAGGTTGAAGCATTTTCAGGGGACACATCTTGTTTGGTAAAATTCCGCAACCCCCTCGGGCCGGGCGAAGAGTATGTGGGTCCATGGTCACTCTCCGGTTCAACTGAATGGGACAACGTCTCCCCGGAGGAAAAGACTAGAATTGGGCTGAATTATTTGGCCGACGGGGAGTTCTTTATGCCCTTCACAGAGTTCATCAAGACCTTTACACACCTAGAAGTAGTTCACTTGGATAAGGACACCAGCCGAGACGAACCGTCACTAAAGGGAAAGAACACTTGGCAGCTTAAACTGTATCAAGGTGCTTGGAGAAAGGGAGTTTCTGCAGGGGGGTGCAGAAATAATTCAGGTTTATTACTTCTTTTTTTGATTCCTTATTTGTAAGACTGTACCGCGTATACCACAGAGGAGAGAAGGGAGAGGAATAAGCACAGGGGCAACCAGGCCAGTGCGACTCTGACAACCTAAGAATGCTAGTGGGCTTAAACAATGAAGTGCATATGTTACGTTTAAACGATAAAATACAGTGTGCAAGTTTGTATAAAACAAGGGATGGCATTGTTTTCATTTTTTACTTATTTTTATTTTATTTATTTTCATTTTTTACTGTTAGTTTATGGTAAGATAGCTTTCTGAGAACAACGATTGGCTGCTGTCAAATTTATGCGATTTAGTCAATAAGGGGTCGTCCATTAATCACGTGATGCTCGAAAGGGGGGGGGGGTTCGGAAAAAATCACGAAATATCACGACGGGGGGGAGGGTATAATGAGATATCACGTGTATTTATTTTTCGTGATAATATTCTGAAAATTTCAAAATTCTTGCATTAAAAAAAAAACACGTGATTTCGGGGGGGGGGGGTTAGTCTAAAACCTCACCACATATCACCAGGGGGGGGGGTTAAAAAGTTGCTAAAAAAACATCACGTGATTAATGGACGACCCCTAAACACGAAAGGGTCCAAATAACGGCTTGAAATAGATGTTAGCTGGAGAGAAACAATTCTCTGCAAGATTTTGTTCCATTAACGGCAGAATTGAAAGGTTCCATATGATCCAGCAATGTTATGCGAAGAAAGATGCTTTAGAACTCACAGTATTGGTTTGTCAGATGGAACCTTGTTATTCCAAAGGGGTCGAATCTCCGTATTATTATTATTCACTGCTAGTTGACAATTTATTGTCATAAAAAAAAAAAAAAACAAACTTTAAAACTCATTTTAGTTTCAAGTGTACAACTAGATAGTAGCCTAGTTTGTAAAATATTGTTTTATAGATAAAATCTTGATTCTTTCCTTTACATCACAACTAGTTTTATTTAGCGTTTTTAATATTCCCACAGTGACGGCATAAAAAAGCATAAAACGCAGGTTTTTTATCACATTTACTTCATCACTTTCTAACCGAAGAAATAATAGTGAGACAAACGACGTAAAATCGATTTACAATAATAACCAATCAAAATATTTTATTAAATATAAATAATCAATCAAACGCCGCTTCCCCCAAAAAAGAAATGCAATCATTATCATAAATCTCCCTCACTCCTTTTGAAGAAATTTGCCATTGCTGTGGGAATTTTAAAAGTAGTCTTTTGAAGTTGAAATTATGTATAATTTTTTTTTTAATTAGCGCCATCTCTTAGGAAATATTTGTAAGACCACTTCCGCTCCCTTCTTTCCTCCGCGGACTACAATCAGATGCCATTTCAGTCCATCTCTTTTTTAGATAATAAGTGATCTTCCTGGTGGCTTTTTTCCACATCTATTTTCCGACAATGATATGGAAATTGCAGCAAAAAAATGTATTTATAAATACATGTATAATAGAATTATCACCATCTCTCTCTCTTTCTAAAGTTCGTTCCACCTGTTTTTTTCTTTGCATTCCATAGTATCAAGGGTGTAAATAAAGATAATACAAGTAAGGATAATAACATATATTCTTCTACATCCAGGATAGCTTCATCCTTGCTTTATTTCTCAATCAGTTGAGATTAACGACAATTTATTTATCTTTTCAGATACATTCCACATTAACCCACAGATTCAACTGACTCTTACCGAAGTGGAAGAGGTGGTAATTTCCCTAAACCAGCACAGCATAATGGAGCCAAAAGTGATTGGCTTCAGTGCCTATACTTTACCAAACAACTGGTCAGAAACTATTCAAAAGCCTTACTTCAAGAAAAACAAGTCCGTGGCAAACTCGCAATACACAAATAGTCGACAAGTGAGCCATCGATGCCAACTGGATGATGGTTCCTATGTTATTTTGCCTACCACATTTGAGCCTGGTGAAGAATCAGGATTCACGTTGAGGGTATACTCAATGGAAGCTTTAAAACTAAGACTTTTGGATATCAACCCGCTGGTGTTAAAATCAGCTGTGATCAAAGCGCCATCTCTGCTGGACACAAAAAGCTTCTTGCAGTATGAAGCAGTCTTCTTGCAGTTGGCAGATGAACACCGGACTGTAAATGCTTTTGAATTACAAGAACTCCTGGATGCGTGTTTGCCAAATGACTACATTAAAAGTTGTGCATCAATAGAAGTTTGCCGACAAGTTGTCCTCGCGTTAGATGTATCCTTTTAAAGAATTTTCATTATAATTATTTTTTAGAATAGTGACAAAGATCTACCCTCCCATTATCCTTTTTTATGTTGACGATGATATCTAAATCTATTATTATAATTAAGTAACTAAACTAACTGAACAGACAAAATAGAAAGTCACACAATTCTATCTCGGCACACCTTCCTTGCTTCATTCACATTCATATATCGCCTCATTCATACTCTTACGATATTCTTCTTCATAACATGACCCGACTCAAGTATTTGGTTCACTTGAGCCATGTCTTTTTCGAGCTTCCCCGATTTCTTCTACCATAAACTTTCTGATTATAACTAACAGCAATTATCATTTGGAACCAGCACCACATCTAAGGGAACGTACCCATACTACGTGACACGTTTAGGGGGGGGGGTCTTCAAAATGTCACGCTCCATACAAATGAGCGGCGGGTTGCTTAGGATTTTGGTCACCGGGGGGGGGGGGGGGGGGGAGTTAAAAATTGCAAAAAGTTGGTCATGTAGTATGGGTACGTTCCCTAAAGTGATATCTTCCGAATTTTAAATATGTTTTTTTTATTGTTCTTTAATCATTGCATATTATAGTTACATAATTGTGGATTTTCGACCACCAAGCTAGACTGATGCCCGTGTTATGGTGGTCATTTTCGAAAATGAATTTTCAGTGCAAACATTGTGTATGTGTGATCCGGTCTGCTTGTTATAATTTTGATAATTCAGTAAATGACTAAACTAATGGACCTTACAACTACTGCAAGAAAAATCATTTAATATGTTTGAAAATGTAATTCTTTCATTTATCTTTATAGACAGATTTGGGTTCTCCGGTCTAAGGAATTCTGTAAATAGCATCACAGCCATTTGGAAAATGAATTATTATTTATGATGGTGTTAAGGCTACAAGTCAGACTGTGGGATCACCTATTTCTACCATTACATATATTTAGCATCATCATTAACTAAATGAAAACAGTAGAGTGATCTATTCAGTCTACTGTCCATCAGTTACTTTAGTTAAATCACACCGAATAAACGTGTTGTGCCAGCCAGTATTAGTTATGTTTACTCAGGCACTGATAGTTTGCCATTATTTAGTATAATTTAATGTTTCATAGAAGATTTTGAATTTGAAACTATTGTTTACGTACATTACCTTAACCTACTAATACAGAGTACAGGAAGTGGTAGACTGAAGTTTGTGGATTTCAAAGACCTGATGTGCAGCCTAAAGCACTGGCAGACGGCATTCAAGAACCACACCAAGGAGAAGACGGGGGTACTGCGGGCCGAGAGGTTGAGAGACGCCATCTTGGAACTCGGCTACCAAGTCAGCATCGATGTTCTTTCCACACTTATTCTGCGATACATGAGAAAAGATGGGACTCTGAGGTTCGGAGACTTTGTGCTGGCAATTCTGCACCTCCATGTGGCTTTTGGTAAGTGTGTTTACATAATCGAGTTATTAATGTTCTTCATTGCATCTTTGTGAATTCACTCTAAGGACACTATTAAAAATTATTATCAAGCCAACTAACTAAATATTATGTAATTATGTATATATTAAGCGCCAAACTTAAATGCTGACCTGTACTTGATACGATTCATTATCATACAGGTATTGTCACTTTACTGACTTTACAATGACCGTAAGCGAAAGAAAAAGATGCGTAAAATAAATTTGCAATAGAGAAAGGTGTGGGCGGGAAGATGGGACCGCCTTTCTCAACTCCAGCACATAACGCATCCCGGTTTTTGGACCTTAAACTCGCCTATTGTGACGATTTCTGTATCAATGTCAGGTCAGCTTTAAGTTGTGACGCTTACTATGCATACATACACTCAGTATGTAATTGTAGGCACAAATAATCAGTGTGAGAATATGCTTATAAATTAATATAGATTTTAAAAGAAAATATACAATTGTATGACATATCGGGAATGGTGTGAAAATATTGATAAAAGCACATTCCATGCAAACAGACCAATGAAAATATTGATAAAAGCACATTCCATGCAAACAGACCAATGAAAATATTGATAAAAGCACATTCCATGCCAACAGACAAATGAAAATATTGATAAAAGAACATTCCATGCAAACAGACCAATGAAAATATTGATAAAAGCACATTCCATGCAAACAGGCAAATGAAAATATTTATAAAAGCACATTCCATGTCAACAGACAAATGAAAATATTGATAAAAGCACATTCCATGTCAACAGATAAATGAAAATATTGATAAAAGCACATTCCATGTCAACAGACCAATGAAAATATTGATAAAAGTTCCAATGAAAATAAATGCCTTATGATAATAACTGGCTTCATTAGCAGCTTTATTGTCACAAGGAAATTCCTACAATAAGCATGTCATCTCGCACCTTTCTAAAATATAATATGTTATCATCTGTCTGTAAATAGATATCAAACAAAGTTTGAAATCACTACATTTAAAATTATGGTAATATTTATACTATTTTTTCTTATTCACAGCCATGTTCCAGTCAAAAGATCCCCTGCAAAGTGGAAGCATAAAGTTATCTTTATCAGAGGCAAGTTTTTGTCCATTATTTCATTTGGATAAACTTAATTTATTTCTCAAAATGTAGCTTTTTTATTTAAGAAGGTAATCCCCTAAAAGACCACTACGACCCTACCACATAATAAATGAAGATGTTTATTTTAATAATTGGCCAATGACAGGTAATAAAAGTGGTAGCCATTGTAATAACCAAAGGACTGCTATTGATCAGAAGTGCAAATGCAGAAATGCAGCTTCACAGTTTTTCCATAAGAATTTTGTTGAGCAATGATATCTCTGTTGTTTTCCTATAAATCCCCATTTAGAAAAAGTCACCAGCCCTGAAACGCAGTTTTGACTTATCATAATTTGAATGCAATCATTTCTCTGGTGTGTTCCTACACATCCGCATTTAGAAAAAGCCAGCAGCCTTGAAACGTGGTTTTGACTTATAATTATTTGAATGTTACAGATAAACTCTTATTTACTTGGGTGCCCTTAAACTTTATCCATGTACGAGTATTATGTAGGTTGATAAAACATTAAAACGAGCATTATCAAAATTAGAAAAGCATACAAATATAATTTTACCTTTATTTCCTAACTTGTGATATCTGATAAATGTCTTTTGGGGTTGATAATTTTTGTCTGAAGGGTGAACGTATGATTTAAAAAATATATATATCTGAAACGTATCTCTACGTATTATAAATTAAAGTCCTTCGACGCGTCTGACTGTCCGTCTGTTCTCGATAAACTCAAAAACTAATGAACTGATTTTCATGCGGTTTTCACCAATAGATAGAGTGATTCATGAGGAAGGTTTAGGTAAATATTTTTCAAGTTTTTGTGTAAATTGGTTGAAATATATAATATATAAAGGGAGCGGGCTAGGCTTGTTCAAAAAGTATCGATATTTTTAATTCAATATATCGATATTTTTAGCCGATATATTTTGATCTGATATATCGATACAAAATATCCAATATCGAAAATTGTATCAAAAACGATATTTTTTTAAATTTATGTATTTAAAGTTACTAGAATCCAAAACCGTATAGGAATGAACGGAAAAAGTAACTGTATTGGGTCATGACATCTGGCGGTTGAAATTTTAACTATTAATAGCTTACAAATCTATTGTCTTTGCATTAGTATTTGTGATCACTAATACTATCTCATGTGTGGTAGGTACGTACATAGAAATGTATGCTATTTTTCGCCATTTTTTTATAAGCCACTCGTATGTGTTGGTTCCCAATTGTCTATGATTATTAACTAAACCTTGTTCCAAACATGAAGTCCTTTTTGACAGATTAATACGCCAATAGAATGTTACTGAGACGCATACATTCTTTGTATGCATCTCAGTTTACATTTATGTTAGAAGACAGCTTTTTAGTTTTTGTAATTATTATCTAATAAAAATGAATAATGATAAAAATATCTTCATTTTATTGAGATTTTTGTACATTAAAAAAGCACATTGTGTGTAAAAATTACTATTGATAATATTGAGCTGAATACACTATTATTTTAAAAAGGCAAAATCTCTTGAAAATTTGACCGATATATCGATATTTTTTCCTCGATATATCGATGTCAATATTGATATTTTAATAAATATCGATACATCGATATTTTTTTTCACTTTCGACATCCCTAGAGCGGGCTGGCAAGCGGGCGGTGAGGATTTGATTTGTAGGTGATTTTGAAGGTTGGGTAACCAACCAGTAGATGGCGTTGCGTTTCGTTAGCCACAGCAATGCGTGTCCGGGTCAGCTAGTGATAAATATTTAAAAAATTACAATTTCTTCTACCTATCAACAAAATTCTAACATGATTTTTTGTTTTTGTTTCAGTGGCTGAAGTCAGCATTGATGTGCTGAACATGACCCGAAGTCATATATGTACGTGACCTGAAGTCAGCCTTGATGTTTTTTTAACGGGACCTGAAGTCAGTGTTAATGTCCTGAAACGGATTTGAAATCTTGAATGGTGCCTTAAATATAAATTCGAAAGATTTTGAGATTCAAATTAAAATGACGTTTGTATGAAATACATGACTCTTAATTCATAGCTACAAACTTAATGTCATCCATTTGTGGCTAGCATATAAAGTGATCTTAGTGTAATTGAACATGTTTTAAAACATCTCAGTGTGATACTTGGTAATATAGACTTTATTAAAATTAAGAATGTTATTGCTGCTGTTAGCGCAAACTGACAAATTAATATTGTTAATTTTATTTCCCCAATAAAGTCACATGACATCAATACCATTCTTTGTATAGCACATCGTTACTCCCAAACACCAAATCTAGAAAAAATTTCCGCTATCCTCAGCTCTTAACCCTCTTAGGGCCAGTTGTTTTACCGATATTCAAAAGTCAAAATGTAATCGAAGGACCAATCAATGCCATTTTGTTTGTTTTTTTATTACCTTTGTGTGGTTCCTTCTAAACGCCGATTCTAGACTTGGATCATCTTTAAAGCAAATTTTGATCAGTTGACAAACAAATTGGCCACGAGGTTATGCTTTTAAGATGACAATGTTACATTTCGTCGCCTTAGTTCTTAATTGTCCAAACGACCATTTGAAAATTTGACAGGAGGTGAAGGTTTTCTTTCATTATTTCAATGAAAAATTATGATAGGTGTTTAAGATAAAGCTATTTCCGTAAAGGCAAAGGTTTGATTAGTTTAAATAATTCTTAATTAAGTGATTAACTATCCCTTTTTACACTTTATTTTTAGTTTTAAAGTGGAGATTGAACTAAAACTAAAATGGTCGTTTGGACAATTAAGAACTGAGGCGACGATTTGAATATCGGTGAAACAACTGGCCCTTAGTCCCAGAGCTTGGATCTATGGTCGCACCTAGAGAGAGCTAAACGCCTCACAGTGCCAATCTATCACACCAAACTTTGATGCATCACATACAAGTCAATGGCATAAGAAACACTGTAACAAAACAATGAAAATACATAAGAGGAACCTATTTTCATGCAAATTAATTAATTTTGTAAAACATTATCCTTATATATTTCGCTTTTGTTAAGTATTGCCAAGACCGAAAGGTTGAAAATTTTGACTGGCTGTAGAGCCAGTTTCCTAGGAAACAACTTAACACCTAAATGGTCTCCTGTTGCCTTTCTCCATATATCTTCTTGTCCAAGGATGTACCTATTATCTGCCTGAGCGTGTGGTAGCTCACTTCTCAGATTTAAATGATTGTTAGAGGAATTTCCTTGCAACCAGGTCGGTCTATTGCATAATCTACAAAAATAATGGTTAATTTAAAATAAAACAATAACTTTGTAATTCCACTTTTATTTTTATACTTTATGCCGACCGGGTTTCGCTACAACCGTAGCTTCATCAGGGCAGTATAATACTCTACTAACATTAGGTTACATTTGTGTTATAATATATAATTTACCAAAAATGGACTCGTCAAGTGGAGGAAGAAGAAGGAGGCATAGATGGAGATCTCCATAACATTCTATGGAGCCCTTGGAGCGGGCTAACACTTATGTGCATAAGAAACGGCAAATATGACTCTCACCCAACTTCATTTACAAAATCCCAAATTATGTACCTAAGGCTCCTAGGACATACCAATCAATAAAATACCTCTTGATCCAGTGTTCTGTGACCCCGCTGAAGCTATACCAGGAAATTTCTCATTTTTATATTAGGTCCTTACATATGAAATTGGTGTTTTGCCGTACTGGTATCTTTAATCTCAAATATCTTCTCTTTGGTTAGGAATTCCAAATTCAAATTTATACAGCTATTTACTCATGTATTTGTGTTTCGAAAATTATAATTCATTTGTTTTTTCCTTAATTCTTTTTTTCTTTGCGTCACTTAGTTTACAAAATGGAAAACTTGAAATATCGCGTTATTTACGCGTACGAGTTCCACCGTGGCACCAGTGCTGCAGAAAGGCTGTGTATGGCGATGGTGCCGCAAAAGAAAACAAAGTGCGTTTTTGGTTCCAACATTTCCAACAAATTTCGACCTGCAGAACAAGCCCCGTGGACGGCCGGAGACCAAACTTGATAATGAAGAATTGAAGGCTATTGTGGAAGCGGATCCATCGCAAACCACGTCCGAGTTAGCTGCAAACTGCGGTGTTAGTGATAAAACTGTTTTAATCCACTTGAATCACATTGGGAAGGTGAAAAAGCTTTAAAGGTGGGTACCTCACGAATTGAGTGAAGCAAATCAACAAACGCGCGTTAGAACGCTAGACCACACACTGTACAACAGACGGCTACCAAATTAAAGGAGCTTCAATTGGAATGTCTAAAACATCCACCGTACTCTCCGGACCTTGCCCCAACAGATTACCATTTTTTTCGAAATTTGGATAACTTCTTGCAAGGGAAAAAATTCAACTCCGATAGGGCAGTCCAAACCGCCTTCAAAGATTTTATTGATTCCCGTCCGAATGGTTTTTTTAGTAAAGGGATCGATGAACTACCTATGAGATGACAAAAGTGCATAGATAGCAATGGTACATACTTTGATCAAATAAATATATTATATTTTAAAAAAAATCGACTTTTATGTTCCTCCTATACAAAACGCCTATTTCATATGTAAGGACCTAATATTTTACATGAACGATGGATCTTTAGGTTCTTCAGACTAATGTTGTGCTCATTATTGAATCTATGGAGCTTTATTTATCATCATGTTTTTTACGAACTGATTCAGTCGGGAAATTAAGAGATTTCAAATAAAAGACTTCAAATAAAATAAATATTACACTTTATTATCATAATAATGTACATATTACAAGATAATAAATACATACATACAATATGAATTTAGGACCTGCGAAAAAAATTTCATCAAAATATTGAAATAGTTTTACAAATTTAAGTTTTACAGATATATTTTTCAAATTTAATCAATATGTAGTTACAATATTCACTTGCTTAGAATACATAAATATATATTATATACAGCGTAAAATTACGATCACTCAGAATGTGTGGATTACATCTGTAAATGAAGGAGTCATTATTAAATGTCACACTCTGAAAAGATCCGCATTAATCTAGCTACACAATGTTGATAGCGAAACATGTAAGTTGATTCGCCTTTTAAACGTTTAACACATAGTTAAATAACATTAATAATAAAAACTATTGTTTAAATGGAATGACTGCAAATTTGCAAACAGGAATGATATGGTGACTTCATTCTTCTGGTATTACACTGGGATGTTTTGTATACTATGAGATGAAATCAAATACATTATATATAGTTTCATATAATACATAACATATATATATTATATAATATGGTGGTATCGGGAGATCACTCATTCTTCATCGAGATGGGTTTGGTGAGGGTCATGGAATAGAAGTCTAATATTGTGCAAACATCAGAATAGCGCTACAAATATAAATCTTTTCTTTGAATTACATGAAAACTCCCATGCAGAAGCATCTACAGAAAGATAATTCATTTAATTCACTTATTTATCGTATTCACAGCACTTTTGATGATGACACAATTTCACTAAATTAACGACACGGGAAATTATTTTAAGAACATTGAGACTGATGAAAACATTAATGTACTGTAAACAGTTAACACCTATTAAACACCCATTATAATTTATATTTGAATATTGTAGACATGATCTTTTAAATTAAAAAAATTGACACTGATTCTATTGAGTTTTCTGACTCTTTTGACAAGATTTAAAAAGCATTCATTCAACACAAGGAAGAAAAATCAGCATTGGGTTTGTGTGAGTGCATGATTTAACTTGAGGATTTCCAAACTTTTCGGGATCAAGATTTCCTACAAAACTGGGAAACACAAAATGATTAATGTGCGGAAGAAGAGTATGAATATTTCGCGCTATTCATTGGAAACCACTGAAAAAACATGAAGCAGAAAGAGACGGCTTCATTTTTATTAAACATTTTATTGTACTCATTGAAGTCTAAAGGAAATCGGAAACTTGCAGGTTTTAGGTAGCTAAAAGGTTTAGATCAGGATTTCTCATGTTATTGTTATAGTGGGTAGAAACTGAATAGTTCGCGCTATTCGTTAGAAATGGTTTGAGAAAACTTATGAAACCACAGTTTTCACAATTTTTTTTACCCTTTTGAATCTGTGGGAAACCATTCAAAGATGCATACATACAACATGAAGAAGAAAGAGACACAAAGATTTATGCTAAGCTTAATCTCTGGTGAGCTAAGGGAAATTGGCCCATGTATAGTGCATGCATATGAGCCAATGTGCAGATTCCATTCTGTTTTTTAATAAATCAAAATCTTTGAGCCCGTGAAAAACCATCCAGATACTTTACCATTATGGTTTAGCATAGGGATTCCCAATCTGTTTTAGCTCATGTCTCCCTTCGTCCTTGAAGTGCTTTCCAATAGTCCTCACTAAGGTGAGAAAATAGATTTTATTAAGACTCCACCATTGATTTCGCTAATGTAATGATTTGAGCAAAGCCATCTACTCTAAAAATTGTTTGAAGCAGATCAACCAAGTTTAAAATTCATACAAATTATGTGAAAATTTGTTTAAATAACTCAAGTGTTGAACCTGGGCCAAAATTTTATTTATATTTTTTACTTCAAATAATGTCAGAAATTAAGTGAAGTACGAGCCTTAACAGCCTTTGTGCAAGGAAAAAAAATTACATCAGCAATATCCCAGAAAATATTATAAAAAATGGGAAATCAAAAATCACCGTAAATAGAAAAGGATGTAGTAGAGCGAGTGCAATATTACTTCACTTGTTTGTACTTTATCAAAATGCTTCTGTTATGAATTAATTATTATTGTATTAAAAACAATGTTAAAAGATGAGGTGTCAATTATTTAAAAAAATATATTGAATAACACATTGTTTTTAATTTAGAGAGAGGGTGGCTATTCTCTGGGAATATATTCCTTTTTCCCCTTAAAAGTAAATTTATGTGCCATGAGTTCTGAAAAATTTACGGACATCTTTGTTAAATTATTTTGATTTTAATGTACTTAATAATTTTATTGTGTGTAGAGTGTGTGAGTGTTGAATTTGGCAACTGTGGAATTGTTATGGCTAAATCTTAAGGTATAAAATGTAATATAAAAAATGTTCTTTATGCTTTTGATTTGATTTGAGTTGGTTTTAGAGTTCAAATAAGAAGAAAGTAGCACGTTAGCAAATTTAAATAATTAGAATTCAAAGCATTCAGACTTTACCTCTTAAATACCATAATATAACAAAAGAGATTAAAAATACAAATAAAACTTACTTAATGATATTTATCCCATATTATTATGGTGTTAAAATTGAATTTGTGTGTCATCTGGCTCCATTTAGTTTTAAACCCAATGAAAATTAAAATTATATCCTCAATTAGTTTGAAATTATAAAAATAAATAAGTGTTCGATTTTAATCATAAACATTCTCAATACTTATCTTCGAATACTTTTTGGCAATCAACTTTATGCGCTTCTTTAAAAAAATAAATTTATCAGTTCAAAATCTAAGAATTGTTATTCACTTTTAATAAGAATACAGAGTAGCATTACATACTTTCATTTGCTACTAACCTTTATTTTACAAACGATCCTTAAAATTTACAATAATTATTGGATCCACTCCTCTTAACAAACAATATGTAAAAACTAAGTTTAATGGCAAGAATTTAATTTAATTACAAAAAGTTGGATGAGAAACCAGTGATTAGGAAAAAACATATGGTTACTGTAAATTTGTTATTTGGTTATCTTTAAAATATTATTTGACCAAAATAGTTAACTTCACTTGACTTGAATTTGATATTTTAAATTCCTTGCAAACAACAAATCATATTTCAATCAACTGGCTCACAGTAAACAAATAATAATACAATAATTAATTGAACTTTATTAAAATTACGTTCCCTTATTTCGAAATGTACAAATCATTTATCACATAACTTGAAAATGAGATTCATATAAGTATTAAACCTAAAATATAGTATTAATGTTTGAAATTGAAAATTCTAAATAAGCACCATCTTAAAATAATAATTTTCGAGATCAAAATTTCATATTGAAATATAGTAAATCTTAAATGAAGTGTTAAATAAAATTATTTGTCGACATATTTGCTTACATTAGTCCCCGCACATTTTTAAAATATTATAATTGCCAAAATTGTTAATGGTATTTCTCTTTGAGATTCTAAATTAATTAATATTAGATATTAAATGAAGCTACTTGTGGCAAATAAGTCCTACAATTAGGGAAGTGGGACTTCGATTTAGAGAATCTAAGTGGCACAACCTTTCTATTAATTTGACGAGTCTGAATGAGTAATTTTTCATAACTTTGTTAGTGCTGCGTGGGAATTGAATTCCGCTAATAATGTACCGCATAATAATGTACTCACCAATTAGGTTATGACGTCCCATCAACTTTGAAACTCTACTTTACAAAAAAAAATTGTTTCAAATTTCTTGTCAACTGCCCCCAACCACTAATATAAATTACATAGTCATTATTACTTCTCCAGTTTGTAAGTAAGAAATTAATAATTATTGTTATTTAATTTTAATTGGGAAGTAATGATTCTTAAGGTGATACTTAAAAGATTTCATAATCTGCTCCTTCATAGATGGATCTGGTTTAATTGTTTTAGGAGAAAACACTTTTTTGCAAGTTATGCTTTAAAACATTAAGATGAATTAACTATTTGCGCCCGAACATAAGCAATATGAATCGTTCAAGAAAGAAGTACAATTACAATACTGGATTGATTCACAAATTTAATACTGTATTTGTAAGAATACAATATTGTATCGGTGAAAAGCTTTTCTTGAAAGAATTGTTTTTGCGGACAAAACTGTTTATTCTTATTTATATTGCGTGTTTACTATAACCTGCAGAAAGAGTTTAGTTCCTAAAATAATTAACCCGTCTGCTTGGTTCTATATATTCGCACCTCACAATCCACAAGCCTCAGTTTCGCACATAAATACCGAAACCGTCACTTTGGATCGAGATTGTAAAATACAAGAAGACAATAAGAAGCATTA
The DNA here is from genome assembly GCA_917880885.1 of Limnephilus marmoratus. NCBI lineage: Eukaryota > Metazoa > Arthropoda > Insecta > Trichoptera > Limnephilidae > Limnephilus > Limnephilus marmoratus. Next base: position 35,096,219 of record OU862920.1, on the reverse strand, counting down.
TTTCGTTCTCTTTCTGGTTAAAAGAAAAATACATATGTTTGCATGAGAGGAAGAGAGATATATAGCTTTTAAAATGTAAGGTCGCTCGGGACGTTTTTGGTCTTATGAAAGTATAACGCGATTACGTTTTTTGGGATGTATTTATTCCTAAACAAGCAGACGGGTTAAACTATCACCATCTGTAAAAGACTAGATTTGTAATTCTTTTAAATATCACCTAAAGGCTTTGTAAGCAAATATGTAGTTTACTTTTGAGAAGAAAATTAAAAATGATTTCTGTGATATATATAACGATCGTCAAGTTGATTAGTCAGACATCTCAAAGTACTAAGTTTTGAAATAATGAGGAAAGCAATAATCGAGTTCTTCCCGTTAATTAAATATTATTTACAAGTGTCTGTGTTTTATATAGTAAATTTGCTACAAAATAACACCAGGAGGCATATTGGTCCGGTAATTAGTTTGACATTTTGAAATATCTTATTAGAGACCCAGAAAACATTGACGTTTTGTTTAATTCAAAACAAGCCTTTCTGCGTTAAAATTGATTTGGTTGGGTTTATGAGTAATCTGAGTACTGTACCAGATAGAGTAAACGTTTGCATGTAACTGCAAACTCAACTCAAATATAGATTTTTCAGAGATGTGTGACTAATCAACTGGACGATCGATATATTCCAATCTTCTAAATCCAAGATGTAGAATAAAAAGTGGATACTTCTTAAAAAATAATAAAAAGTTAACATAAATTCTCGCCAAGTCCTTTCCTAATATTTTAATATTTTGCAGGCTTCAACTCGTCAAGTCTACTCACAACACAATAAGAATAATATATTAATATTTCAAATATTTTTTTATAGGAACTACTGAAAATTAAAGTAGGTAAAAATAAAAATTTATCTAATTTTAGTAATCTCTTCTTTGAATAAATGTAAAATGAATCAGTAGATTCTCAAAACCACGCAGTCAGTAAAAAAATAATTTCCATTCATAATATCAAGAGTAAGAAAAGATAAGAAAATGAAAAAAAAATTTATAATACGAAATTGCACAAAATTGAATTGGCTTTATTTAATCATTTTAGTATATTAAAGTATTTAAAATATTACTTGATTATTTCTATGGTGGGAGGACTTCTTACGTATAAGTCCATTTTTGGTCATTTTGAGATAAGTATCAAAACATGCTCATGTGTGTATTATATTCTATCCTACTAATAACATGAGCTAATAATAATTTTATTAACTTGGTTTTTGCTCTCCCATAAAGTTTTCTTTTTGTACTTAAATAAGCGAAAGTGGGTACGCTGTACAAACTGACATGTTTCATTCCTGAGGATATTTTAAAAATTATTTACTTAATACTGGCACAATCAACTTTACGGTACGGAATATCCACTTGGAGACACTCTTGCTTTAAACTACATGTGATCAGTACAAAATTCTATGGTTAAATTACTATTTCAAAAACAATTTTTTTCACAGAGACAAAACATGTCATTGTTGTATCGGAATTTAACTATCTTACAAAATATTGATTCAGCATATATCTGACTCTGTATATAAGAGGAAAGTGGAACATGAACGTAATAATAGGTTCACAGTGAATGAAGTAATGCTTGTTCCAAATATAACAATAAATATGGATAGCTAAACCTGGAATATCTTGTACCCAAAATATTTAACATGTTACCAAGCAATATAAAAAATTGCAATTCACCAAATAGATTCAGATACACGCTGAAAACACGGTTACTAAGTAGAAATGTTTTATATTAAGTCATGTTAATAGTGACAGTAATATATTAATAATGACAATAAGTAATAATATTTATATATACATGTTTACATTGTAATTGAACGTTAACATCCATAATTGTAAACATTGTAAATGAACTTTATCATCCTGTTGACAAACCGCTTTTTGCGGTGTAACAGGATTGTATTTTAAAAAACAATATTTTTTAAATTTTTTTTAAAGTCCTTCCACCATAGATTTTTTTATCGCACTTACTGATCAATTACTGTACTAAAAATTTAAGAATTTAATCAATAAAAAAACTATTATAGATCGGTGGTAATAAAGTACACTTCTGAAATGGTCTGATCCTTCGGCCGGGAGAAAAGGCAAAAAAATTATGAAAAGAAAGTGAGATAAAAGTGTTGACAATTTCTAATTAAGTAGATCCATAAAGAATACATCTTTCATAAAGACTGCTGTTATATTAAGACCTAATCTGATAATATCCGTTTACCTTATGATCAGTCAACTCGTTAATAGAATAGAGTTCATGATCTTAATGTGAGAAAAGTTGGCTATAACAGCTGTTAATCATTGGTCATTCAACTAATTGGTTGGTTAAAGTTGAACATGGATATTCATATTCATATTATATAACAAAATAAATCTACAAGTTACCAAATAGTGGAGAGCAAAAATGATGAATATTTTAATATTATTACAAAGAACCGGAATGCAATTGAAGTGTTCGATATATAACATATTCTGGATTACCATTATATTTCACAGATCATAATATCTTTCAACCAAAATCTTGACTAGAATCATGCCGAAGAAGACCATCTCTATTAGAAGACGTACAAAAGACCTTAACGCATACATAAATCCTCTTTCATACAAAGTGTATGACATATATGTACCTATAGCTGGAATAGCATTACAACGATAATTGTTTAAATGTGACACTCAATTATGGTTGTCATCATAAAGTTCTCCAGACTCCGCCATTGCATTCAAGCGTGCCTCAGGCTCTTGTAGCGGTCCTTCTCGTGGTGATCGTACGGACCCTCTCTCTCAAATGTGGCGAGCTCCATTCCTGCAAATGCGGTCAAAAACAATTTTACAACAAACAAAAACTAATAAGTACACAATTCCGATTAAAAACGCTGAGATGTTCGTTCACAAGAAAAGTTCATTTTATGAGACTTGGTTAACACTCTTCTTAAAGTGCTAAATTACTCTCTGGTGCCAGACTCTGAGTTACCCTGTACACTTAAATTGTAACAACAATAATGCTTTTTTACGCCAAAAATAATAATACAAACTCTCAACAGTAGTTATTAACCCCTCAATGTAAAATGTTCGCTATTCGGAACAACTCACACAGGTCTCGTAGAAATTGTTGTCTCCCTTACCATCATGGTTAGAAATATGATCTGAACGGTGTTAGAAAGAGAAAACACCACGCTTTATATTCAAATCTACACACAATAATTAAATGTAAACCTTTATCAAACCAAAGTTGGCGACCCCAATTTGAAAAAAAAATTATGAAACTTTGGGAATTTTTTACTAACTACTTTTACATGAAATGACAAAAAGTGAATTGACAATAACATTTGCCTGATAAAATATGTGTGTGTTATTTGTTATCGTTATTAATTGAAATTTCTTATTACATACAAATTTATTTGACTTTGACTTATATCGTCCATGCCACCACACATGAAAAAATGCTTTTTTATTATTTTTCCAGTTTGGTGGTACGCATTGTTTGGCAAAATATCATAAATAAGAAATATCATTTGTCCTTACGAGTAACATAGGGAACGTACCCATACTACGTGACCAACTTTTTGCAATTTTTAACCCCCCCCCCCCCTCCCCCCGGGGACCAAAATCCTAAGCAACCCGCCGCTCATTTGTATGGAGCGTGACATTTTGAAGACCCCCCCCCCCCCCTAAACGTGTCACGTAGTATGGGTATGTTCCCATACATGTCTAATTCCATTTGAGTAAAAATTGCTTAGTTGCAATTAGTCGTAAGGGACAATATGTACAATATGACATATCAAACCAAAGCATTCTTTCGATTTTACTAAAAATTTTCTATAATTATATGTCGGAAGCCACAATATTTGTGTTTATTGTTTGTGAAGTCACGCTGTTTTTTCGCTGTCCTACGTGTTACGACATAATTACGGTTGTATGAACGATATACTCACTATAGAAATAATTTTTTTCAATTGTTTCTGAAAAATAAACAAGTAACGCCAACAAACAAAGTTTTGCGAATGTTAATACGTAATGTGTTAATAAATAAATAAGAAAAACAAATCGCTTGAAAAGTTTTCGCCAATGTTTAAACATAAAATACAGTGAAACTCGTCTTTAAAGATTTCAGGTGACTGGTAAAATGGCCTAAGTGTAAATACTGAGAAAATAGGAACCTTATGTGATGGTTTTACTGTATATTATATTGATATTGTTATTTACTAGATTACGAAATACATTGCGCCACAACAACATTATTGAACAGTGTTAAGTCATAAAATCAAATGTGAGATAATTTTAAGACAAGAATAATATATAATAAGCTTTTGTGTATTATTACATGTACTTACGACAAGATATAGTCCTGTAATAGAGGATTTCATATAGGATCATTATTAACCAAGCAAAATCAGAGTCAGTAATGAATGCAAAGAGATGGGTGATTGGTGTTGGTACCTTGCTGGGTCAGCACCGGGGTGGTCAGCAGGTAGGTCCAAGTGGAATCGTGGCGAGAGATACCGGTCTCCATGTGGACGCGGGATAGCTGCTCGGACACGTGGCGGGCAAGGGCGCGGCACTTGTCCAGATTGATGCGATTTCCAGACACCCTGTAATTGGAATATAGCATGTTAATATGTAACATGCAATAAAATCGTGGATTATGTAGGAGATAGATTTATGTTAACCTCTCAGGCTAATTTGCTCAATTTTGCGAACAGTTCGTACAGGTCTCATAGAAATCATTGTGTCTCCCTTACTGCCATGTTGAGAAATATGTTAGAAAGGTAAAACATCACGCTTTGTATATAAAACTAGAAGTTAAGAATGGCACGGAAGAATTAAAATGTTCACCTCTACGAAACCAAAGTTTCCGACCACTATTTGAGAAACATTTATGAAACCTCACGAATTTTTATACAAAACCACATAAATTTGGTGATAATAATATTTATAACACATACATAACAAAATATGCAGGTGTGTGTTTTTTGGACAACAGTAATTTTAGTTAGAAAAAACGCAAGTGAGTCGGTTTTAAAACTGTTTTATGTTTGCATTAAGAATTTAAATATTTCAAAAAACAGATGTTTATTTCTAATAATAAAATTTGAAAGTTTTTTTCAACACCTTTCCAAAACAGATTGTAGTTTTAAGATACTTTGAGAAATATTCCATTTATTTGGATTTTACTGCAAAACGGAATTATTCCAACCTTCCGACAGAATATGCTAGAGGCCTGAGTAGGTGGCTAGATCTGAATATTCATGTAGGTACTTTCAAACCTACCTCCTGCCCCCTCTCTTTCCCCACATCAATAAGCCTTACCAATTTTCCCTAAAAGGGGATATCATAAATCCACTGGATAAAGGCAATTTGGGGTTGAACCAGTATCAAGTTACAAAACTTACGATTACAATACATTTGATTCAATGCCTTTTGGGGAGTCAACCAACATAGAGGTCTCATGTTTTAAAATATAATTTACCACATGGTGCAGTTTACAAATCTTCATTACTGACGGCACATTGTTGAAGGGATTGGTCAAAATAAACCTCTACTCATTAACAAACAAGACACCTAAAACACAATGAAATGTCATAAAGTTTTAGGTGAAATGTCAAAGTCATTGTTAAAAAGGATACAGTATATTTCTGCTAATAAATAATCCATAAAATGGTCTCTTGCTTGGATGGCATAGGATGTTCATTGTCAAATTATGATCACAAGAGTTCGATCACACTTGAACTTCTTCTACATCTTGTATTCGACATGTGGAATGATTCGCCGGCCTTTGTATTTCCTGCCTCCTACAACATGGGTCTCTGCAAGACCCAGGTTCGTTTCTTCCTTTCTTCAAAAAGACTCCATATAAAATAAGGGACATTACTAAAGTGCTATCATAATGAGAATGTACCTGGTAGAGGCTGCCTGGTTGATGAAGTGCAGATCGCGGCAGGTGACGCTGAAGCATGGCACGGCAGGCTGAGTGGAGGCAGCGGCGGCGGCCAGCGCCGAGCGGTAGCGAGCGTGGTTGCTGCCTGGCTCCATGCATCGCTCCAGCGGGGGCAGCTGCTGGGCCACATTGCCACACCGGCCCCACTGAAAACATCAATCAATCATGTAATCATTATAAATGGACCGTTGGGGCAGGTGCTCAGCCAAGTGTATTGGAAATTTCAACCATTCAAATTATAAAGAGTTAAGAATAGAGGCAACTTCTGGGCCGTATTGCTACACTAGTTCCACTGGAAACATCAAACAATAGCATTAAGTCGATATAAGATTCATCTTACAATAACAAGGTTCCATCTGACACAGCAGCGGTATGACATAAAAATCCAAAGTATAACTCCAAATTCAATTTAGAAATCATGAAAAAATGTTGAAATTTGAAATATACTTTATTATGTTTAAATTAGAATATTTTAATTTCAAACAAGAAAAAAGTTGAAAAAAAATGCATATATTTTTACTCCAAATGTTGAAAAATGATAGAGAATGCGAAATGTTGTAAACAAATTGCTCTTATTTGGGGAATTCGCAAGAAAACTGTCACCTCACCTTTTATCTCATTTATACAATAAAAAAATTATTGTTATGATTCCCAGAGAATAACCAAAAATCTTCAACATTTTGGATTCATTGTTAGAGCAATATAAACTTAACATTTACCTGCACATGCATAAGGCATTTAAGTTACTGAAAAACATCACTTCCTGAAATTCTTGTTCACAATATGTCAGAAATAACAAAACTTTTTCAAGACGGGAACCACACACGTCAATTAACCAAATAGCAATGTTGCATGCTCTTTACTTACATTTATAAATCATAAGTGGTATCCCCAGAATCGCTTGTGAAACACAGAATAATTCTCCAACAGAAAATAAATGATGCCTCATCATTGAAATTGGAAATTGAGGCAACTTCTCTTCAGATAAGTTTTTTTTTTTTCTCACATCTACCGGATCTGCCCTGATGATGAACACTGCAACGATGTCCGAAACGTAGGCTAAAGAAGGAGGTAGCGCAACACGGCATAACACCCCAAAAACAAATAACGAAAACAACTTCTCTTCATTTTTCAGCTTTATTTTTTTATCTCCGCAGATAGATTGTCAATTTACTAATACACATAATAACTAAATTACTTTCTGAACTTTGAGACTAAGGATGGGTTGTTTCAAAAAATTTGAACAGTTCATTAAATATTTGCAGTTATTTGTCGCATTCTGTGAAAGTTCTGTGATTATTTCAGTTTTATGAAGCAAATGGTCTGTAATGATATATTAACAAAACATGAATAGAACTTACACAAATATTTGATAAATTGTTAAAATTTTTTGAAACAACCTATCCTAAGTATTATTCATTTTCCAATTGAATAACATTTTTTTAAGTATTGTACAAACATACTTTAGAGCCCAAAATCCCTTGAGAATGTGACCATTCTGAATCTTCATCATAAAGGCATGGTCGCGTTCAACGGAATATAACAATGTGCCGCAAGGTATGTTGTCATTCAAAAAGTTAAGTTGGTTTAGGGGCGTTGTTTGTTTGTTTTTTTTTCTTCAATTTTCTTAAACATTCTTAAATGGAACCACATAAAACTAGATACATAGATATTTTAAGTAGTATAGAAAATAGTCTTACAGTCTTCTTCAGGCGAGAGATGGGCGTCATGTTCAGGGCCCCCACAATGGCCATGAGTGAGTTGAAGTTGCCGAGGTTGAAACACTCGCGGGCGCACAGCACCCAGTGCTCCAGTACACGAGCACGCTGCTTGGTTTTCTGGGCCTGAAAGTCATCAGTACTAATTTCATTATTACTTATCGAATCGAACAGTAATGGGGTAGCGTCTGCGTGGTTGAATTTCAGAACCCGGCTTCGAGTCTGATGCTACGCCATACGCGCCGCGTTACAAATAACATCCGTGTTCGTGGAATTTCGAAATAAGCTACTTTTGGTAATTCGGTTTCAAATCCAAGAAATCGTCAATAGATGGCGTTACTTCCGTTATCAGGTCGCATGGGGATAAGTATACTTATACCCCCTAGCTACGAATTAGTGAATTTGTAGTATCTCTCCGGATATAGAAAGATCGACGGTAGTACTTAATTATACCACGCGGTTATATATTACATGAAGGCTATATATATTATGAAGGCTATATATTACATAAAGGCTATATATATCAAGAATTTGTCATTAGATGGCGCTACTTCCGTTAGCAGGTCGCATGGGGACGTGCCCGCCCAGGTATAAGTACTACGAGTTAGTGAATTGTAGTATCTCTTCGGACATGGAAAGATTGACGGTAGTACTTAACTATACTCGGCTATATATTACATATGATGTCATTACATACTTTTTCCCGGTGACTATCTATCACTAGATGACAGTGGATCAGAGGAATGAACTATTTTTGGAACCAGTTCCTATTGGATTTATAAAATGGTCACCAACACTAACTGGGCGAAGCCGAACAAAAAGCTGCCCGCAGGGCCTACCAGTGAAAACCTGCAGAGCGAGTTTTTGAATTCTAGTCCTAATTAATATACAATCTAATTAATACTACTTCCAATTAATACTAATTCTGACGAAACTGACAATAATTATAACTTACTTCACTTTGTTTTGATAACCATTTATATAAGAGCGCCATTACCAAACTATGCTTTCTTTTGAATGTACTTCCCTATTAAAGCTTTTCATTCATAATGGTGATAAATATGTACGTGAATCAACATTTCTTTCTCCATAGAACATCTATCAAACTATGTCCCGGTTCATGCAAAACTCAACAATCCTGAAATGCAGTTTTGAAAGTTGGGATATGAAGGTAAAATCAGATGTTTATCTTTTTAAAGTTAATATAATTTAGGTGCCTTTAAAGATTTATCTACCGATAAACTTGAAAACACACAAATAGGAGTTTATCTCCAACATTGAGGAGTCGGTCGTGCTCTGGAGACCTTTTTTTTAAATGGCTGAACTTTCCGAATGGTGCTCCGGAGAACCGTCCTAATACCATCCATTCTGGAATTTTTTGCCGTGCAATTTTAACCTTTATGTTTTAAAAATTGTAAAGAGGACAAAATCAGAATCACTTGTGCTATAAACACTGTCAATTTTACTTTTTATTTCATGAATGTAGCCTCTACGACCACTCACCAAATAAATTGTCTATGAATATCAAAATTCATTTTCATAGAACAGCTTTGCTAAAAGGAAAATATTTGAGTTATAAAGTCGTTTAAAAATGTATTATAATTATTTCTTTAAGAACATGTCGATTGATTTTTTCGTGTAGAGTATGTACTCAGGTTTATGTAGAAATAATAAACCAATTTATTTATTCCTACAAATGTTTTTTTTTGACAGTTGTCTCCCAAATGGGAGTTTTGTTTTTTAGATAAAGTTTGCTAATCTGGAAAAATATATTGCCATTTAAACATGAATATATTTTAATAAGACATATAATTAAACAGAAAACAATTGAAAAAAAATTAAAATAGTAGTTTTAGTCCTATTTTTGAGCAAAACTTTTCAAGGTAATTTTCGTGCGGTTCTGCGTATTTTCATCTGGCAGACGAATGTTCACTAAAAATTTTCTTATCCGGCTCTCCACAGGTTAAAAGACATACTGTTAGTTTTAAAACATCAAAGAAAAGCATCACGTAATGTTTTAAAGTCTCATTTTTGTTTTTTGCCCGAAAGGCTATCAGCATGCAAGCATGTTCATGTGTACTCCTAAAGATAGAATTTTAGATGAAACAAAAGGTCAAGGTTAGGTTTGTAATAATGTTACATATAGAGGTAGATGTTTCTCTCCATATTTGCTTGTGTTCTGTTATCAAAGAGAATGAAAACCAAAGAAAAGTAGTTGTTTTTGACAGGTTGATGGTTGGTGGAAAGATAAAGGTTAAGGTTACTTTTTTTTAAATTTATTTATTTATTTAACGCCCAATGGGCTTTTACATTTTGGTAGTACAAATGATTCATGACAGATTATTTAAAATATACAGAATAATAAAAATAAAATTTGATTAAAAAGCACACAAGTCATAAAAATACAAAAATACAGCGGATTTCATAGGTTTTCAGAAAAACAGATAGGTTTAGGAATAGTTTTGGAATAATAAGTTTTTTAAAAGATCAACAAATTTCGCCAAGTTACGGTGGAATAAGGGATGTAAATTGAGTACATCAAACAGAAGAGACATTTTATTTATTTTTCATATTAACTCCGTACAAGAGGCCCTGGGGTTTGTTTCCGGAAATTTATCATCTGTAAGACTTTTTAAAGAGTTGAAGAAAGTCTTGAAGAGACCCAAGTTGTAGGAGGGAGAAAATATGAAAACTGGTAAATCATTTTAGTCGAGCAATTGTGCAAAAGAAAGACTTATTCTCATATGGCAAAAACCAACCATTTGAAAATGAAAGGTGTGTTTTGATGTATCGGTGCACCTTCTTTTGAAATAATGGTAAAACAGCATGCCCATTTAACAGTTTAAAACTGTTATCCAAAAATGATGTGTACTGAAAAAAAAGAAGTTGTATGTACTGCAAACTGGCAACAATACCTTAAGTATGTCAGACACAACCAAGTAGCTCAGACGGTTGAACCAATCAGCATAGGCCTCCAGGTTCTTGGTTTTCTTGGGCTCATGCAGTCCCTCCTTGCTGCTGGAGGGCTGAATGAAGGACTGGATGAACTCCTCCGGACCAACGAAGGACAGCCGGTGCAGCTCGATGAGGGTCAGCTGTCTGGCCAGCGCCAGAGGCACCAGCCCAGTGGACAGAATGTCCATCTGAAACATGAAGTGTGTTATATTTAGTGATGGGGTGCTACCCAACCTTCCCCTCTCCCTTCAGTTTTACAAAATACCCCGGTTGGGGATATCAAATTCGCTCTGAACCCGGACAATCCAGTTAGGGACCCAAACTGAACTAAATCAAATAATGGTTGAGTAAATGTTTAAAGTTGTTTTCATAATTCAAAATTAATTAAATAATTGCTATTTTGGCTTAATAAACTGGGAAATTACACAATTATTTATCAAAAATATTCGAGTGTAGTTCAAAGAAACGAAACTTTACTAAAACAAACTCAACCAATACTTGAATAGTGAGGTCCAGAACAGACCAGCGTAATGTCCATTTCATATCTCAACCAATAGGAGCCTTTAAAAGTGACATCATAATCAAAGCGGTCAACGAGCGCAGTTGTGCATTGCAGGAGCTGTAATCGTCATTTCCGTTTCATCCGAAATCCAAATCATAGCGGGGCTGTAGAAGTTTCACTTCAATACCTAATGGGGATTTGGGGTTAACACATAAAAACATTATTGTCTGTAGTAGAATCCAAAATGTAACAAATTGATAATCCTTTTGTAAGCTCATTTTTCCAATTTTCTAAAATAATGTATTTTTTCACTTCTTCTGGAAATTTTGTTAAATCTACAGCAGCTTTATTTCATTATTCATTTTGTTCAAATAAATTTCATAATTTTCTGGGAATTTTAAAAAGCTGAAAGGGCGTAAACAAATTTCGAAAAATCTGCTTGGGTGAGCTTTCCGAAAAGGAAGTGTAGAAAATTGGCAAAATCCATATCATCATTACATAGTATAAAATGAAATCGCTCAAAATGTATGTGCGCGTTAATCTTTTAAACTACGCAACGGATTTTCATATGGTTTTCACCAATAGATAGAGAGATTGAAGAGGAATGTTTATATGTATAATACATGTAAATTATATTAGAGAAAAGCCGAGAAATTCAAAGAAAACATATTTTTGTGCGATTTAAAACGGCTGGCGGGCTGTACTGTAGTCACTTTTTAAATTCGTTCTACGGAAGAAATTGGAAAATAGATGTCCTAGAGTAAGTAGGTATTTGATTTGAATTATTTTATTTGATGAAATTGCTCAAAATGTACGTGCGCATAGATCTTTTAAACTACGTAACGGATACTCATGCGGTTTTCACCAATAAGAGGAAGGTTTATATGTATAAAAACATGCTTATTATAGTAGAGAAAAGTCGAGAAATTCAAATATTCAATTCAGGCAGCGGGAAGCGGGTAGCTGGTAAGCGGGGGTGTGGATTTTATAAAGGTTGGGTAATGGCGTTGTGTTTCGTTAGCCACAGCAACGTGTGGCCGGGCCTGCTAGTTCTTAATATAATAAAAAAACAAAATCCAAGTTCCATAGAATAAATTGATGCACCAACAACTCAATCAGAGAATGAAACCTTATTATCCGCTTGCTGAGAATTGGTTTGTACTATGTCCACAAAAATTCGTAGTAGGAAAACAAGGTTTGAAGTTAAATTTTTTTTATTTTTGTTCCCTGTATTTCAAACTAATTGTTACAAATATTAAAAAAAACAAGGGTTAATCTGCCTACAAGTAGAAGAACAGCATTTTTGGTTAGTGCTGGTTTATACAAAAAAATTATACAGTGGAGATGGATCACACCAACAGTAAATTAATCCCATAGCACAGTTTATAATAAAATATATGGAATAATCAAAAGTTTTATAAATAAAAAAATAATTCTTCATTAGAAATTAGAAACTTAAATATGTTCATATGAATTACAATACAATAAAAAGGTAACACCCTTTTTCTTTCCTTGTAGGTACTATTAAAAATAAAATATTGCTAAACAAAATATATATTTCCTATAAATAAGAACAACAAAACATAACAATTTATTTTTTGTAAAAAAAGGCTTATAAAATGCTTTATGAAGAGATGGCGTAATGATATTGCTTGTGCCACATTAATTGGAGACGATGGAAATAAGTAAGCACTTTTGGCTGAAGCATTCTTTCTTCTCGTTTTTTCAACCTTTCAACCAGAAAATTAACTTCCAAATTTGATTAATTGTTCATATTCTGTGAAACAACTTGCCCTTACAGACTTTTGGTGATCATCAAATTTTTGTTTATAAATAATAAACAAGAAATTGTGCGTTTTTCATGGTGGACATTTTAATCGCAGAATAATTAAAAGCCTCTGCCGGATTTATTGGATAACATACACCTCTGCCATAGGTCACCCCAAGTGGTTCGCTACGTTTGGTGACTTAGCAGGGGTGCCCCGGTTCATGCGGGTGAGGTTCGTCCAGGTCTTGGCAGCCGATGCGTCCACTCACCTCCTGCGTGGTGGGCAGGATCGAGAGAGACTGGTTGAGGGAAGTATTTCATCCTCTCCAGCCAGAATCTCTCGATCTATCGCCTTGCACCGCAGTTGGAGGGATGGATTCATACGTCCTTCACTCCTGGACACATTGACCCCCAGTTTCCTACCCACCCCTCATCTATTTCCTTCCCAAAACTTTCTCTCCTTCCTTTCCTTAAAACAACCCTACACACAGCATCTCCTAAGATGGCATAGGCCCAGAGGGAAATTATTTTCCTCAGAGCCTCCTGTGTGAAACCAATGTAAAAAAATATAATATATATATTATCGTTAGTTTTATAAGACAATTTGTCTATTGGTTGTACTTCTTTATTGGTAATGACAAAACAAATCATGTGTTGCTCTGTTAACAAAGAAACTATATTTGAAGTTTATTTGTCGATCTTAAAAACATTATAACACTTTAACAACTTATTTCTCTGATATCTTGATTAATTGAATGTCTGCTACATAGCTAGTCATAAACAATAATCATAATATTTTTTTACACTAACCTACCTACGTTACAGTCAGGCGAACTGTCATAACAGAGATAAAAAAAGTAAAATAAATCTAATATTAGAAGCCATAGTGAAATAATAAAGAGTGCAGAACATAGCCAGAGTTCTACCACACGTGCTCACGTGTATTTATTTATTAAAAAAGTGATTCCGCTACCCAAATCCATAATTCATAGTTGATAATCTCAAGTGTCAAATCAAAAAAATATCTATCTAAATTATACTTGTGGCTATATAAATCTCAAGTCATATACAATAACTAAGTGAATCCCAATAACAGTGATTCTAGATTTATTGTGTAAAAAACAAAAAAAAACAATCTGATAAGTGAAAAAATATACATTTCGGTGACATTAAGATCGGTACAGAACAATTCGCATGCACATCTACAGAACATTACAGTATATATTGTGAATAAACGGCGATACAGATACCCAGACAGATGGTCCAGTGGTCATCGTAGTGGACTCTAGGTTCTGTTAACCACAGTTCGAAACCGAGTGAATCCGAACAATTTTTGTTATTTTCTTCTTTTATTATTAAATTGGTATTAATCATTTTATTAATATAATTTGAAAAAACAATAGCACCATCTATCTACAAAACTAATCATATTTCTAAACTCGAATAATATAAAATGAGTAGACACCGGAAACCAGCGACATCTTGTGACGCAGAGGAGAATGACGCACCTTTAAACAAGACTGCTTCCAAACAAAAGACCAAGGACACCCAACAGAATACAAATACAAGTGATGTATCAAAATCTAATGAAGAAAATAATTCCCTCTATGAGCGCCTTACGAAACACTTTGATGCAAAAATTACAGAAATAAAAACAATGTTTACGGATGAAATAAATGACCTGAAGAGAAGCAGCGAGTTCATCTGCAACCAATACGAAGATCTGATCACAAGATTCAAAAAAATGGAGGATCTTCACAAAGAAACAACATTTCTTCGTGAAGAGAACGAAAATAAAAATATTAGAATCTCTTCTCTAGAATGTCGTCTAGCACAATTAGAGCAGGAAAAACTCTTTGACAGCTTAGAAATGGCGGGTGTAAAGTTGCAGCCGGGAGAACCACCTGTGGAAGCGGTAATTCGGGTAGCCAGCTCCCTGGGAATGCCCCTGCTTCAGCAGGACCTGCGAATGGTGACCTCAACACAGGACCGGAGACACAATACCCCGGACAAACTCCGTGCTGCCTTCCACAGCCTGAAAACTAGGGACACCTTTTTAACACTCAAAAACGCGGCTAAGACATTAAGTTCAAACTCTCCCATATACATTAGTGAAGTGCTCACACCATACTACAAAGAATTACTATGGAAAACAAAGCAATCAGCAAAAGACAAAAACTTTCAATTCGTATGGTTTAAAAACGGCAAACTACTAATCCGGAAGGGACCAGGGGAAAAAATTATACAAATAAAACATGAAAATGATTTTAAAAAAATGATGTAACTAATTAAGGTCATTCAGACATCTTAAGAACACTATCCTGATTTACATAACATCATGGCTGATCTACTCTCAATTAATTTGAATAGCTCTCACCAACATCATACAACAAATGACACAAAACTATGTGATTCTATCTTTAACATTCCAGGCTCCCTTACATTACTTAACCAAAATATAAGATCATTTAATCATAACTATGACGAACTTGACATACTCTTACATAACTTTAAAACAGATTTTAAAATAATAATCCTAACGGAATGTTGGATATCAACCGCTTTTACAACAAAACATAAAAAGAATTATACTGCGTATCACACATTAAAAAATAAAAATCAAAATGATGGGATTGTTGTGTACATACATGATAGTCTTAACGCATCTGTTTCAGAAATTGACTTGATAAATACTAACTGCCTACAAATAATCATTGACTCAGATATGTGTATTCTCGCCCTATACCGATCACCATCCACACATAACATTACACCATTTATATTAGCTTTGGATACTCACCTAAAAAAACTCACTTCATACAAAAACATCATCATAGCTGGTGATCTAAACATAAACATACTTCCTAATGGCCACCCTCAAAATATTGATTACCAACTGATGCTTCTGGAACATGGCATTATAAGCATTATTAACACTCCTACCAGAATAAGCAAAGACTCAGAATCATGTATAGATCACTTTATGGTTAAATCAAAAAGTCAAATATGTAGTACAGTATACGAATCCACAATCACAGATCACTACACAATCATGATAGGCCTAACTTTGCCAACAAGGAACTCAACTTTCAATAATAACACTGCAAAAAAAATAATTGATTACGTTAAAATAAATCAATGTTTAGAAAAAAAAACGTGGGAAAATCTCACCAAATTTAACTCGGCAGAAGAGGCCTGGAATTTCTTTTTAACATATTTACAAACTCTCATTACACAAAATACTAAAACGATATACATACCTATTCCACACCGCAAAGTAAGACTTAAAAAATGGATTACCCAAAGCATCATAAATAGCATTAAAAAAAGGGACAAAATACACAAACAAGTCAAACTGAACCCATATGATACTTCGCTTTATTTCTTCTACAAAAGGTACAGAAACATCTGTTCTCTAACAATACGTAAAGCCAAAGAATTATACTATCGTAACAAACTGATAACATCAAACTATGACCCTAAAAGCGTATGGTCAATTTTGAGGGAAAGTTCACATTCACAGAAGAAAAAAGATGATACCATAAAAAATCTACTCATTGATGATGAAGAACTCCACTTCCACGACAATCCTACACGCATCCTCAATCACATCAACAAACACTACACAAATATTGGAGTTAGCCTAGCTGAAAATATCAAAACTACGCAGCCTCCCCAAGATATTCAGGAACCTCAAAACAATACATCTAACATCAATAATGAACATTTTTATAGACACTTCAAATTACGAAATATTACACTAGAAGATACCAATAAAATAATTCATTCACTAAAGAATAATAATACTACGGGTTCTGATGGTATAGACTCTAAAACTATCTTAACTCTAAGCCAACAACTACTTATACCACTCACATATTTAATTAATCGTAGTATAAAAGAAGGAATTTTTCCTAGCTTATTAAAAAAAGGCCTTATTATTCCAATTTTCAAATCAGGACAAAAAAACAATGTTAACAACTACAGACCCATTACGCTACTAAATACCATTCCGAAAATTCTGGAAAAAACGATTAAAAAACAGCTTCAGCACTATCTAGAAACAAAACAAATACTCTCGGTGAACCAACATGGCTTCAGGAAAAACAAGAGCACAGAACATGCAATAGCTACTGTAACAGACTTCATTACACATAATTTAGACGCTAAGAAAAAAGTTATTTCAATTTACTTAGATCTTTGTAAAGCCTTCGACACAATCTCACACGAAAAACTTTTCAAGAAGTTACAAAACATGGGCATTAATGGAGTAGAACTCAATTTAATTAAAAGCTTCATGTCTGACAGAACGCAACAAGTAAAAATTGGCAACAAGACAAGTGAACCACTTTTAATTACTTACGGAGTCCCACAGGGGAGTGTACTTGGCCCTTTACTATTCCTCATATATATAAACGAACTGTGCGATATTGAAATTGAAGGTAAAATCGTGACCTTCGCCGACGATACAGTTCTTCTCTGTCAAGCAGCCACATGGAAAGATGTATTCATAACAGCCGAAAAAAGTTTATCAATTGTCAAAAAATGGCTAAACAGTAATACTCTTACCATTAATACAATCAAAACCAAATATATCACACATAGTATTACACAAAGAGGTCAACCTCCACCAAACCTAGACTTGCTTATACATGACTGTACTTCATCCAACTGCCGATGCGAACTTATAGAAAGGGTAAAACAAACAAAATACCTGGGGGTAATTATTGATTCACACTTACGCTGGACTGAACACATTACTTTCATCACAAATAAACTCAAACGAGTCATGCACCTATTAAAGTACATTAAAAATATCTTCCCACTTACGATACTAAGATCAATTTATTTTGCACTTTGTCAATCCATTGCCACATATGGAATACTAGCTTGGGGAAGTGCGACAAACATAGCAATTGACCCAATTCAAAAAATACAAAAAGCAATAATTAAACTCATCCTGCAAGTACCATTTCAAACAGATTCTAGCGAAATCTATAAAACATTAGAAGTCATGTCAATCAGACAACTTTATGCCAAATCTGTTATACTCCACCTACTCCAAAACAAACTGCATATTCCCATTCAACCAAAAACCATAATAAAAACCAGGTCCACAACAAATAAAATACTAAACATACCGATAACACACACCACACATGGACAAAGACACTTTGAGTATTATGCTACCAAACTTTTTAATTGTATGCCCACTACTTTGAAACAAATACTATCTGCTAATACATCTACAAATATTCACAAAAAAACATATCACTGCCTGGATTAAAAATCAAGATATTAACTTTATAGAAAACATTATAATTCCCAACCAAACATAACAAAACTACCAAAATTATAAAATGAAATAAACTAAATAATTAAATAGTTTTCAAGTATTCACCAACTATACATAGACTTACAACTTGTATATGTGTGTATTGTAATGTATGTATATATATATCTATATGTATATATGCATGTACGTGTATGTATACGTATGTATGTGTATGTTTATGCATATACATATTTTTCTTATTTTTTCAAATATATATATATATCTTAATATTATCTATCTTAAAGTTTAAAAAAAAAAATTAAAAACTATCTACTACAACACATAAATACTTGTCACACTTAATCACAAACACGTAAACACCTCAGCACAGGTTCTCCTAGTGAGGTGTTCACGAAACATACAAAATTACCCATCCACAGTTTCACCTTCTCAAACCTACCTTACACCCAACATAATTAAATTTCAAAATATATTATGTAAAAATGTTTTCAAAATATATTATGTAAAAATTAAAAGAAATAGGTAAATACTGTAATATATAGAAATAAATAAAAAAAAAAAAATTAAAAAAAATATTCTATATTATTATATCTATTATATTATACTGTATATCTATTCCCTATATATTCCCGTCATTTACCACTTAATCCTATCCCTATGTTCCTCCTCCCCCCCCCAACTTTTTATGTTTTGTATCTAAACAATAAAACTAAGAAAATACCCTTACACTGTCACACTTTGTTATTAATTATTATCAGTGGAAAGTTCATAATTGGCATAATTATCATATTATTATTGTATTATTTTGTAATCTCTGATTTGCTATCAACTTTCCCTAAAATAAATAAAATAAAAATAAAAAAAAATAATCTGTTTGTATGTCACCATGACAACACATCAATGAATGACATTTGAAAAGTAATTACTTTTCAAATGTCATTCATTATTCGAACACGAAGGAATCCCTATGCATTTCTAGGTAGGTATTCCTTTACATATATTATTGTACTAAATATTATGTTATTAAAGGAGATTTAATACATAAAATGTTAGCACCAAGTTAAATGCCAATTCAAATGTTTTGAGAGTTCATAAGTTTATATACAGTGAATGTGTATAGCTGTTGCGCGTGCAGATAATGGAAAGCGTTGAGTTTTGGTTTATACTATGTCCACAAAATGAAGCATTTCTATTGGCTAGATTGGATATAGGCAACTCCAATCCTTATATTTTGTAATTACTGTAGAGATAGAATAAAAAGTGATGTTCAAAATGCAAGTTCCCAACGAAAATGTATTTTTTTATGTATGGACATGGTAGATAAAAATATAACTAATTTTACTGCATACGCAGCTTAAAAAAAAAACAAAAATTAACATAGTACAAACCGTTCCTCGGCAAGCGTTATGTAAAAACATTAAATATGAAACATATCAAATCCTTTGAAATGTTGTGTTATTAAAATGGAAAATAAAAAACAGACTCATGAAAAAGGCTTTTAGATGGCTACGTTTTCTGCGAAATGCAGATGCTTGTTTATTTTGCAGAAAAAATCTGGAAATTGTGAGCAGAATGTTTGAATTTGCTCAGATTTCAACCACTACATAAAAAAAGCAATGTTTGTCAGGCGGACTGGATGGGATAGAGAGGGAAATGGAAGAAATTTAGTTATAATATGGAAAGAGAAGTCTTATTTATGTTGTTAAGGTGGTAACTTTTTTATTCCAACAGAACACTGGGGATGTATTACTTTGTATTTAAGATTAATAAAAACAATACCTTACCATTAATATATTTTACGTACAACGATTTTGAAACTTTATAACTCGTTTTCAACTATAAAGATAGCGGTAAGCACCATATTTTATTTTTCTAGACAATGATTTAACTTCGGGAGTGAGACATGGACACCCAATCTATCTATCTATCTATATAAATAAAAATGAATCGCCGAAATGTATGTACGCGCATAACTTCCGAACGACTGCACCAAATTGGATAATTCTTTTTATTGTGTGTTCGTTATCATCAGGACAAGGTTTGTATCAAACTACTGGTAAGCTCGATTATGAAATTTAAATTAAAAAATTGCAATAGGTGGAACGCGAGCTGTTTCCAAATTTAATGTACCGGGACTGTATGGAATGCGGGAGTTAGGAGGGGGGAGGGGGGTTCGCGGGACGGGGGAAGGGGGAGAGTGGAGTGGGGAGAGGAAAGGTGGAGGAGTCGGTGTGAACGCAAGAGGGGAAAGGGACGCGGGAGAGGAAGGGGTGGAGGAAGGGGAACGGGACGAATGGGAAAGGACACGCAGGGAGAAACAATTTCTTTATTAAATGGCATAGCAACGCATGCCGGGAACCAGCTAGTTTTAAATATTTGTAACACGTTTTTCAGAATGAATTAAAATGAACGCGGCGGAAAGGTCGAATCTCCAGGCCTGCTAGGGTGAATTCGAGCGTACGTTTGGCCAATACGCCTTGCCGCGGGCGCATATTTGTTTACACGCTTTCTTTACTTACGTCGTTAAGATTCTCACATTATTTGTCTTCTTCTTCTTTTCTTTGATAGGGCAAATTCGACAGTAGGGTCCGTTCATTACATGGGTTGCGAGTCGCAATTTGTATACACGGCTTCTTTACTTACGTCGCTAAGATTCTGAATATATTTTAGGGTATATTGTCGTCTTAATTGGTTTTTAATATTTAGTTCTCACATTTCATATTTTTATTTATTTTCAATGCTTAAATCACAATCCCTTTAGGTTTTAAAAATTACCTATTTTAATTGAGAAAAAGGTATTTTCTTAATTTTAGGTTTAATCTATGTATTAACCTGACCGAATTAGCAGGGGGAGATAACATTTTACCTGGGTGAGTTGGTCCACGCTGGAGACGGGTTGTATGTCCGCCAGGGACTCCTCGTAGCGCTCCAGCGAGGTCAGCCGGTCCAGCAGCTTCTGCAGCAGTACGGACACTTCGTCGCGGATAGTGGCCATGTCTTCGGCGGCGCAACTAGAACAATGGTTAAAACAATACTAAGGACGGGTTGATTCACATAATTTGAACAATTTATCAAATAATTTCTCACTGAAATTCAATTTCTGTGAAATTCGTATCCTAATCTTATATTTCCAGGTTCTGTGAAACAACCGGCCCGTGATGAAATAATAACAGCACTTGAATATTAAGTTTGAAATTTAATGAATTGCAAATTATATCTATTTTTACGAAATACTTTTGCTGATTAGCGTTGTCCACACATCGCACGGCGAGCATTGGAGGCAGAAGGAACAAAGGAATACATAATTTGCAGTCAAAATGGCGGCTTTGAAATCAAGTATGACTATAAAAATAAATTCGGCCCTCACCATTAAAGTCTAACTATTGCGCCAGGAATCTGAACGAAGGTATTAATCAAAGCCATTATGAAGTTTTTTTCTTATGTTTTTCTCAGTTCTTATGTTCTTTTTAAATCAAAATTATAATATCAGCTATGCGAGTAAAACTTTAAAACCATAAATTTAAGCCTTTGCAAGTTAATTACTACTCTGCCCAAAACCGTTTATATAAAAATGAATTAATTATTGCTACGAAACCAACAGGGTGGTTTAACCATTGTTAAAAACTTTGTGCAGAGCGCATAGAAACTGTCTCTTTCACCCCTCGAATTATACGGCAATGAATTTGTGTGAAAAAATTAAAAAGAACAGGATATTCAGCTCATGCCACACTGAATTATTGTTTCCAGCCAAACAAGGTGGAAAAATAAAAACTGAGAGTCACCGTTAAAATTACGTAAAAAAGAACTAACGAGGCGTCTAATTTCAAGGGGTTGGCGTACAGTAACCTAAGACTGACTTCGGAAAAATAAATGAAAAATATTAAATACTTTTTATAGTGAAAAAAATATACACGATCATACTTTTTTTAAATAGGACGAATAAGGCGTAGACACTTAAAACTGACAAGAAGGATATGTAATAGAAATATTAAAGTAGTTTACGATAATAGTGAACCTTCATACCGTTGAGAGATGGCATGAAAAATTGAAAATAAAACAAACAAACGAAGTCTCCAAATTCAAGAATTTGGGAACACTGACCTAACATCGACACGCCTACAAGGAAAGGGATGATATGGATCTCGTTGTATTTTGTTTTATTGTTTCGAACCATTGAGTGACGAAGTAAAAAATGAGGAAAAAATTACGTAAAATAGAACAAACGAGGCGTCTAATTTCAATGTTGGCGAACGGTGACCTAAAACTAGAAACGAAGAAAAAAATCTGCAGATTAAAAAATTAAAACACAGACATAACATAAAGACAACAGAGACGTCTAATAAGGGGATTGGCATACAATAGATAACCAAAAAACTGACTGCAAAGATGTGATGTGGATGAGAAATATTAAATGTATTTTAAATCTTCAAAGCAAAGTGATAGGGTTGCATAATAACACAAGACAATCAAAGTAAGTAAAACAGGACAAGCAAGAATTTAATTTTAAAGGAAATGGCACAGTACCTTAAAAACTGAGGAGGTACAAGAAAATGATTTAAACTTATTTGATATATTTTCATACCTATCGTTAAATAATGGAGATGAATGATTAAAACATACAGTTTGCCAAAATAAATTATTAAATTGCAATTCAATGGGTGACAAATCAGTAGGTATTGTAAAAGTAAATTATTTAGTAGACCCTTACCGTTGAGTGATGGAGCGCAGTAGAGCCATAACGCGATCATCGCGGAAGTCATACGGGAAGCTGCGCGTCCACTCGCCCAGCAGCCGGATCAGGGACGTCATCTCCGAGAGGAGGGCCTCTCCAGCGGCCGTCCCGGGCACAGTGACCTAGTGAATAAAATAACACAATAATGCAGACTCCTAATCGTAGCTATTTTCAAAACAAACTATCGCTCTTCGCCCGCTCAAAATAACGTAAAAAAACGCATTTGCGGCAGTCATTTCGCCAAATATTGTCACAATTTATTATGTAACGCTACCGCTGTGTAAGGCTTAGGCGTTTGAAATCTCGTCTAATTTAATTTGACGTCGTCACAAATCGACATTAGTGCCAATTGAAAGTTTTCACATTTGAACTTTCCCAGATAACCACAGATTTGATCCGTCAATAGTTTGTCAACATTCAGAAAACTTAACCAAAGCTGAAGGGCCGAGATTCGGCAGTTAAGAGGGCATTACCAGAGAAAACCAGAAATATGTCATTTTCAAATCAGATTTTAGACGTATTGACTCTTTTCCACAAAAAATTATAAATGGATTTCGAAAGATTGTTCTTTTATCTAGCATTCGCATGTAATAAATTTTGAGAATATTTTTTAATTTTTAGTATAATAAGGTTATTCCATAGGTCGTTGGCAGATTTGTCAAATTTTCAAAAAAGATTTTGTATTATACCACACCCATTTCAAATAATATAATCATGCAGTAAAATAAATCAATACATTATCTAGCAAACGCATGTTCAAGAATTTTAATTTTAGTTTCAATAAAATCATTAAAAAATATGTACGTACATGTGTTTCTTGACGAAAATTGGTCCATTTGTGTATTTATTTGCGCACTTACAAACTAATATATTTCAGATTTTTTTAACATTCTTATTAAATTTAGACATTATTGAAAAATGATAAATACTTATAATCAAAAAATAATTACAAAAAGTACATTATTTTAATAGTTTTATCATCACGCCTTTCAGCATTTTTGGATGAAGGTATAAATTAAAGCTAATTTGGATTGAAATAAATTCGATATTGAGTTATAATTTTAAAAAAGCTGGTACGGAGAATAATTAATCTTTCTCATTGTAACCGCCCTGCACGATCGAACACTTTCGACGAAATGTGGATTTTCGTCTGCTGGCTTGTTAAACGCTCTTAACGGGGACCTTTCGAAATGACGCTAAAGTCGATTTGGAGACGGCATCGAATATGACGGGGGTTTACGCCACTAGGCTAAGAAGAGTGGTACACAAAATATATCGAAAACAATACAAGTAATATAATGGAACGCTGCACGTAATTGTATAGATAATACATAAATATATTCAGAGATCATTTTATGCAGATAAAAAGTTAATAATTTGCCATGACTACGCCCTGATGAAAACAAAGTTGCGTCGAAACAGATGTGGGATTTCATATAAATATAATAAAGTACACAAAGTTAGTTTCTCATTTTGCATATTAATAAGGTACCATCATAAAGTTAATACGTAATTTCAAAAATAAATGAATATTCCAACTCTGCGATTTGTACTTTCAGACTATCACGGGCAGAGTTGGCAGTTTTTAATATTAATACTTCACTCACACAGCAAAATGTTGCGCAGATTTATCAGTACCTTGATATGCAATTCATTCGCCACGAGTTCTCATTGCATTACAGAAAAGGTTATTCAGTTGAAAAATCACCCTACGTCACGTGCAGCTCGATAGAACCAAGTATGATGACTTACATAAAGTCGTTATAGAGCAGTGGTTCCCAACCTTTTTCTGACCCGGGACCACTTGTACGTTTATTTTTTTCGACACGGACCACAAGCAGTGGGCATAGCGAGGGGGGCGGCCCCGGGTGCCACCCGACATTTCACCTTCCAAGAGCACAATTCTCTAGCCATCCCCCCCCCCCCCCCCCGAAAGGATGGACCAATTTTTTATGTGATCAGTGGCGTAGGCTAGCATGGGTGGCACCCGGGACGTATACCACAACGGAGGGGCATAATGGGATAGGGTGGGACGGGTTCTAGCAGAATATTTACCACAACGGAAGGGTAGAACGGGGTAGGATGGGGTGGGGCGAAAAGGAATGCCGTAATGGTCACTGACCACAAGGTACAATAATGATAAACTGAATATTGTTCCGATTTTTTTAGGCACCGCCCGCGCGCTGGCTCGCTTAAAGCTAAGTCACAAGGTTCTTTCATTTCGTGATTTCATTCCGCCTATTTCCCTCGAAATGAACCATGTGAACACGAAAGTGAAGAGAGACAGTGCCGAAGGAAGCATTCCAATAATGTTGGAACATTTTCACTCGCAACCGGAATTTAACATCACGTGACGCGAATGAAGTGTGTGAACACTCAGTGAACAGTCTTTCACTCGCGAATTAGTCGGCCGAGAATGTTCTGGCGTGAGGACGAGTAGCCGGAGCGGCTTAGACGTCAAAATGCTCCGTTTAGTTCGCTTTTCAAAATAAATCCTACACGTCTCATGGAAATCGTTGTTTCTCCCTTACTATCATAGTAAAAAATATGATCTAAACGGTATTGGAAAGAGAAAATAATGCTCTAAATATTAAATATAACAATTAACCACAAAATAATACGAATGTACACTTTTATAGAACCAAAGTTTCTGATCGAACTTGAAAAAAAAATTTTGAAACATTGTGAATTTTTTATGAATTATTTTTATATGAAACGACAAAAAAGTGAGGTAACAGAAACGTTTATAATTTATTTGTTTAACAAAATAAGCGTGTGTTTTTATTTTTTTTGTTACCAGTAATTTTAGTTAGAATAAACGCAAGGAGAGTCATTTTTTTAACTTTTAAAAGTTTACATTAAAAATTATTCTATTTAAAAAATTACGTGGTTATTTCTAATAATAAATTTTGGAAGCATATTTCATCACCTTTCCAAAACGGTTTTTAGTTTTTGAGTTTTTGGATACGTTAATAAATATTCCATTTATTTCGACGACTTCCAAATGAATTCCAATGCGCGCAGCGACTACACTCGACGACTTCGTAGCGAGAATGTCGAGTGAACTCTTCTTTCGAAGGAACCGTCTGAAAACGCGGTGAAACGAGAATGGAACATTTTATCGAGTAAACCTTCATCCGAGTGAACCGTGTGACTTCAGCCTAATGACTCGCGGACCATTTCTAGCCTCTCACGGACCACTAGTGGTCCGCGGACCACTTTTTGGTAAACCCTGTTATAGAGGAACCTTCAAAATGATAGAATAGTAATAAATTAACGCACAAACCAAGACGAGCTTCTTGCTTACATTTTTAAGCGACTTAGAATAAAGCATTTGAACAGATATTTTATACCTAAAATAAGAAAATGCATTTTTTCTTCAATAGGAACGCACGTTAATTTAAAGTAACAACTTAAGTATATCCTTTTTTTAGCAAGTTACGTCGCTATATTATATGAAAATGGGGGATTTGATATTATTCTTTATTTATTTTTATAAAACTTAACAAAGATAAAACGGATCTGTAGAAAAATTGATTGATGTATAAATTAACCACTTGAGCGACAGCGCGATTTAAAACTTTTTCCTCCGATTGCCCGTGATTTTTTGGAGATCATTTAGAATATTTTAAGCCGACATTAAAAAAAATCATACCACCGAATTTTAATACGGAGACAAACAAACTGATTATAGTTCTATGGTGACCGGCCAACTCAGAATGAAACCAACTCAGCACTACCTCAGAAAGGCCATTAAGAGTGATGATATAAACAAATTTTAAAAATGGTTAAATGGGTTAAGTTAGGTTAGGGTTACCGGCTATTTAAAAATTATTTTTTCCATAGCTTTTAATGAACTTTCTGAGGTGGTTCTGAGTTGGTTTCTGTCTTTCGTATACCAATGGAGCGACTAAAGTAAAAACATGGACCGCTTTTTTTTTAAACAGTTTTAAAGCGAGGATCGATGAAAAAGAAGAAAAATAAAACGGTGCTAATCGTCTATTACTTACTACTAACTTCTACTTTAATGCAACTAAGGTAATCAACTGCTGCGAGGTTAGTTGCACTCAACCGCAGACACCGTCAAGCCAAAAAGGAGAATTCGTGGAAATTTCAATTACTGGCTATGTTGTGACTTAGTTCTGGATTCTGGTACCTGGTCGCGTTTCCTCGGACCCAGCCAGCCCCGAGCCATGACAACTCTGAAATTCTGTTCTATTGAGATCGCGTACAATACCGTAATTCAATATTTGTAACAGAACGTAGCTCTCATATATCAAGTATATTTCTACAGGTATTATAATATTATATAGACTTAGTTATTTATAATCTTATGAAAAAAGTGTCTAATTTTTTTCACATTTGTAAAACTGTCATGTTACTATGGAGACTATGCTCTCATGGCTTGACCTATTTCAGCATTCCCAATGTGAATGTTGAGTAGGCGAACGATATGGTGAAATAGGCCAAGTCATGGGAGTATAACGATCGTTTGAGACCGGCATTTAGTATCCAGTTAATTTTCACATAGACATTAGAAAGATAGCTAAAATATTTTAATAATAATATTTATTATAACACATGAAACCAAAATATCAGCTGTACACAAACAAAAGCAGCAAAAATCACACGCAAATAATACAAGTTATTCAACCAGACCAAGATCGCTAAATTTGCAAATGTTCCAATGCCTACGCTTTATCAATGTCTAGTGAAGTGGGTAAAATAAATCTACGTACATAAATGAAAATAAAATAAACGCTCGGGTTGACGGCACTGAAACTGAACCGAAATAAATTAACAGATAAAATGCTAAATCGTTAAATGATTTTTGAAAACTTTTGTTTGCAGAGGTTTATACCACTGCACACATAAATAAATATTGTTTTATTTAGAAATTTATTGAGCTATTAACATTTTGTTTTGCTTATTACAAATTTCTTCGTCGAGTGCCGACTAACTTGGCTATCAACTGACCAAAAAGTATTCTCGTTTCGGTCGAGTATAGAACATTAGTGAACGGCGTATTGGAAGATGGACGGGCTGCAACGCAATAAAATAAACAAGCTAATTAAGCTGAGTGCAATGGATATTTTAGAAGAGAGAAGAGGTGGAAGAAGAAATTAGTGAGATGTAATCTCAGTATTTAGTGGTATGAAACAATACAAAAATGGATTAATACTAGGAGCTATAAAATCTATCCTTAAGAGCGTTTAATATAAGTATTTATCATTTTTCAATAATGTCTATATTTAATAAGAATGTTAAAAAAATCTGAAATATATTAGTTTGTAAGTGCGCAAATAAATACACAAATGGACCAATTTTCGTCAAGAAACACATGTACGTACATATTTTTTAATGATTTTATTGAAACTAAAATTAAAATTCTAAAACATACGTTTGCTATATAATGTATTGATTTATTTTACTACATGATTATATTATTTGAAATGGGTGTGGTATAATACAAAATCTTTTTTGAAAATTTAACAAATCTGCCAACGACCTATGGTATAACCTTATTAACTAAAAATAAAAATAAAATCTCAAAATTTATTACATGCGAATGCTAGATAAAAGAACAATCTTTCGAAATCCATTTATAATTTTTTGTGGAAAAGAGTCAATAGGTCTAAAATCTGATTTTAAAATGGCATATTTCTGGTTTTCTCTGGAAGATCACGCAGCTAATGAACTCTACTAAAACAATGGATTCGGACTTGTTTAGTGGTTGAGCCAGTGAGCAGTGAAACCTGGTGGGGGGCGCTACTCACCCGAAATAATAGAGCAAAATCGAATGACTCGACTAAACCACTGACTATATTTCCGCTGTTAGACGTTGTTCGGACACATTTAGCTACTAAATAACTCGCCATTTGATTAAATTACAAGCATAGTCTGAACCAACTTTACCAAACGATCCGATGTCGAGATATAAAATCTGTTAAAACTCGTCATTTTTTAGTTATAACTTTTCGATAAGTTATAACTTATAAGTAAGTGTAAAGCGGCTAAACTGAAATAAATGAACATTCCACGGTGATGCTTTCGGATTATGTGTATGGTTGGTGAAAGTTGTGAGGTAAAGACTCTCAAAAAGTAATTTAGTACGCCTTGTCAAAAGTTTAAGTATTCAAGAATTACCGTTTTAAATGTGCCGAAGAAGAACAAGCTTTCCGGGGGTAAAGTATATTAACTTTGGGACGAAATAGTACAAGCATAAAAGATACATTATTATCATTACTGAATTCATTCGAAATATAAAAACATATTAACAAAGACGTGGCGCCTTTGAATATGCTGTACCCACTGCAAAACTAGGCTGTCCCAAGGGCATATTAGTTTTATAGCTCCAAAAATGTATAATTTACTATGTACAACCATTAAAGAGAACACATGTCAAAATCTTCAGTCTTATAAAAAATATACAAAAACTTGGCTAAAAAATACTGAAATAGATATTTCTTTCTTATAAGTTTTAAAAAACCCATTAATTATATCTACCATTAGACAGCTTTTAGAGTACACAATATATTATAATGTTTGCTTTTTTTGTCGTTTAATTGCACTTGTAAAACTTTCACAAATGCGATAATAACAGTGCAGACTGTTATTATGTTGTAGTTTTTAATAGCAATTATTCAGTCACTATTTATTATACTAAATTTATATGTATTTTAATTTATTAATTTATGTATATACTTAAAATCTTCACTTTAACCAAAGAAATAAAAACAAAAATCAATATTATACCCACGCACAGGCATTGCCTTTGTGGGAATTTTTTACATACATTTATTGTATTAAGTTTTTTATATACTTTACTTTTTTATGTATCTTTTATATGTATTGTATCAAAAAATTTCAATAAAAAAAATAAATAAATAAAAATATTAAGGTATCTACGTAAAATGTGTTATTATTCAATTGTTAAACCGCCAAAACCCTCGATGTTTATTACTGTTGTTACCTATGTGGTTTCAATGAATACAGATCAGACGTACCTGATGTACGATGTCGCCATTTTTACTCCAAGCATAGGTATTGTAAGTTCGATCGATCGTGATTCGATCATACAACATTTTTAGTGATTATGACTTTTTCTATGAAAAAACATTTTTTATTTTCTTTTACGCACAAACTATCTTATAGAATCACCTTTCGAAGTCACTACACTTTACTTTCGGACACCGTGGTGTATACTATACCTAAAATACGAGTACCTACCCAGTAGGTAAAACGCGATATCCTTATTATTAAAAAATATTAACATTGCCAGTTATTTGCGGATTGAATAGGATATATTTACGGTGAACGGGAGGGAGGGGGGGGGGAAGCCAGTGGCGTGGCGATTGTTGACGCGTTGCCCACGAATGGAAGCAATAGGATGTTCCGTTCATGCAAGCTTTATAGAACTTTGTTGGAACAAAATTATTTACCTAAGAGGAGTAATATAACAGTTTCTATGCTTTTACTCATTGAGCACATCTATATTATGTAACTATGTAGCTTAATTTTATTAAAAAATCATTATTTATGAATAAAAATAAACCTAATTAATTAATTGATAAGTTTATTTAAGGGCCCGCAACCCGGATTTGTACCGATTTATTACATATTTCCTTAAATACGGTAAGTTTTAAAGCTCTTAAAAAAATATATGTTATTCTTGAAGATAATATCTAGACTTTGCCCGCGCCGAAACGCAAATTATATAAAACTAGCTGATCCCGGCATGCGTTGCTATGCCATTTAATAAAGAAATTGTTTTTCTCTTTATGTCCTTTCCCATTCTTCGCGTCCCCCTTCTGCCCCCCCCTTCCTCTCCCGCGTCCCCTTCCCCTCTCGCGTTCCCACTTCGCCTCCTCCACCTTCCCTCTCCCCACTCCACTCCCCCCCTTCCTCCGTCCCACGAGTCCCCCTCCCGAGTTTCCCTCCCCCTTCCCCTTCCCCCCTCACGCGTTCCATACATTCATTTCCGATACATTCAGCTTACAAACAGCTCGCGTGCCACCTATTGCAATTTTTTTATACAAATTTCATAATGCCAGAGCTCACCAGTAGTTTTATACAAACCTTGTCCTGACAATAACGAACACAGAAAAAAAAGAATTATCCAATTTGGTGCAGTCGTTCGGAAGTTATGCGCGTACATACATTTCGGCGATTCATTTTTATTTATATAGATAGATAGATAGAAGAAGAAGATAGAAGATAGAAGATAGATTCCCTCGATAGAAAAAAATCGCAAAGTATGCTCCAAAAATTATTATTAACTGCACGTTTGTTTCAGTTATTTTACAAGTTATATGTATGAAAAAATTCACAGTGTTTCTTTAAATGCTGTTTAAGATAATGCCCGCGAGAATTTTGTTCTATTTTAAAAGAGTCGTGTTTTATTAAACATTTTTGCAATTTTCGCATCGATTTTGTCGCTGTAAATGTTAGCGCTCTCCTCTAACATTCGTAATTTAGTATCTCTCCATCTTCTTCTTTTCGGGCCCGGTTGCAGAGCCTTAACATGTTATTATATAATTTTAATATATAATAAAAAATCTAAATAATATAGAGTCACATTAGGAATATTTCCCAGAGCGGCAGTACGTTCTTGAAATTAATTTAGCCATCTTTAGCGGCTAAATCTGTACATCCAGGTTTGTACGATCCTTCCTTCTCAGAACCTACCCTAAAGTACAAAAACTGGCTCCGGGTAATTTGGACCCATACTATGGAACATAATTATGGAAAGTTATGTAATTGTGTAGAAGTACGTTTAATTTTCTATGCATAACGTAGGTATGTCGATTATCAAAAAAATATAAACCATTTTGTTGTTGTCGTTCTTATTTCTTTATTTAAAAAAAAATACAAATATTCCCGGGTTACGAATAACGTAACAATATTTCTAAATCTCCTACTACCACAACACAAAGTCAAAAAGGTTGCATGTATCGTGGTGGAGGGCTTAGCTGGTCGAGAAATTGAGCTCAAAATCTGACCGATCTAAAAGTGAAAAAGTCGTAGCACCCCCTTTGTTGTCTAGGGATCGCGGACAGGTGCTACGCAAGTGCAGAGAATGCAAAATAATTTCATCCCCAGCATATTTCCTTCAGCTAAACCCTATAATATTTCATTGCATATCGATGTAAACTTTCTTTTGCAGTATAAAAATAATAAAAAAATACAGTATATCTCGAGTTCTTTTGAAACGGCACTCCAGTACCTGATGATTGAGGAACTAATTTGTGAACAGGAGAGAACTGAAGATTATCTAATCTTTCAGAGAGGAACGCGGGGTATCATTATTCACGTTATAAATAAATATGCTTGTTAGTTTTCTTCCTTGCATTCAGTAATGACGGAAAAATATTTTTGTTATATTGAAAAACAAATAACTTAGTTTACACCACTATATAATTAACAATATCGACATGTTTCAATAACAATGTTAGCTTCATCAGGACAAGTTGTTAAAAACGTTAAAGTTGTTGTACTGATGAAGATAACACTGTTATTTAAACATGTCGGTATTGCTAACTATATAGTGGTGTAAACTGAATTATTTGTTTTTAATTATATCAATAATGATGCCACAAGGTTGTTATGAAAATAATTAATATTTTATAACTAATTACGAATAGGTAGGTACTACGAATACTAATTTCGTCATTGTCTATGGTTTTTTCTGAAAAACCATATATCAAGGCAACAAGTAGAGAGAAGAGATTTCCCTTTTGGCGACTTCACTTTCCGCCGAATCCTAGTTGGGCTCGCACTTCGATGGAACGTCTCTCTGCCGTGTTTAACTTTTAATAATGAGTCGAGCGTGTCGATTGATATTTTACAAATTAGTTGAAGATAATATTATTAATTCTGAACTTCAAACATGAGGTCGTCAAAATGACTTAAAATAAGTAGGTCCCAATGGCCGAGTTGGTTTGCCCCAGTAAGACAAGGGATCCTGGTTTGATTCCACTTGCGATCGTTATCTTTCTGTGTTTTGTTCTTTTTCACTTATCGTTTAGATTTATTAGTATTATGCATCCTCGGACAGCAAAATGACATACATTTTTAAATCCAATAATATCTACTCAGGTATCGCTGGTAAGAATCCTTCGGGTATGTGCAGACAGTACAAGATCATGTACATCGCAATCTAACAACGTAGTCTCAGAGTAGTGAAATATAATATAAGTTCCGCGAGTAGGTATATACAGCACAGGTTCTTGTAAGGTGTCAG
The DNA here is from genome assembly GCA_917880885.1 of Limnephilus marmoratus. Lineage (NCBI taxonomy): Eukaryota > Metazoa > Arthropoda > Insecta > Trichoptera > Limnephilidae > Limnephilus > Limnephilus marmoratus. The sequence goes on along the minus strand of OU862920.1, from coordinate 35,063,037 downwards.
AAAAATAAATCTTTTGTACCTAATTTAAGCGTGGAAATTCTTAAAACAAAGGTTACTGAGAGGAGATTCCGTCAATCGCAAGATAACAACTTTTTTCGAAGGAAGCAAGTACTTTGAGTTGTGACATAACAATAACACCGTAAAGCACCACTTTTATTAAATCTGTACATGACAGACAAACAGGTTTCGCTTATTTTAAGCTTCGTCAGGGCTTACACAGGTACCAACTAGAATATCAATATGATATAATATAAGCCCTGACGAATTTGTGATATGCGAATGTATTGTATCAATAAAATTGTTGTATCAAAAAGTGTCCTATTCATTTAATATACAACCTCTATAAGTTAAGACAACGGGTTCGTGGGATGACTGAACAGCTATTTTGTAAGTTTGGCGCGTTCTGAACTTTTACAATGAATAGTTAATTTTGCCGAATACCGGTATTAGACAAAGTAAATAATTTTGCGGAATGATGGACGAAGCGATGCGACGCAGCAGTCCACTGTAACTGGGAACAAGTCTCCCAGGTTAGCAAACTAATTAAAATTTGACGAGGAGCGCCGCTATCTCTCGCTGTTCAATCCTCGGCTGACGGGATTTAACTCGCCATAGACAAAAGCATTAATTCGGTTGGATATTTTCAGATTTCAAGAGGACATAACAAAGTTAACATGGTTTAATGGCCGTGCAGAGATCTGATTGTTAAGCTTTAACCATCCAAATTAATTTCTTCGAAACGAGAACATTTTAAATGTTTGGAAATTCGTTAACACCTGTAACGTTAGTCTTTTCCAAAAATATATAATAATATCAATACAGGCTGTTTGGTGATTCCAACATAATATTTTCACTGTGCATGATTAATTAATTGGTGTAAAGGAGAGAGGGTTAATTTAGGTTGGGAGTTTCGCGACGCTATTGAAAAAGTCGCATTGTCTTTCGAAAGTATATATTTATTTTAATTATCGGTCTCTTCGTTTCTAGACACCGTGCTGGCCGACCTGGATAGGCTGTTTGTTTGTTTCCTACAATAAGGGTATCTTCAAGACCCATGCTCACTCCTTCCTCTCCTCGAAAAACCCCTCACACATCATCCCCAAAGATAACATGCCCCCTGTGTGGAGATAAGGTAAAAAAATACTGGAGAAGGAGTATTGGAAGCAAAAGATATGAATTGTTGTTGGAGGAAAGGCTTCGTGGAGTAAAATCTAAACTTACCAAAATAAATTTTAAAAAAAGTCTAGAATACTTCAAATTAGATGCATTAAATAAACTTCGTGGCAAAAAAAGATTGTTTTCAAAATTATAAATATCAAGACTCCATTTCTTGGCCAAAATCAAAAACAATACCAATCACCGTCTGTTAAGTAACCCAGATTATACTTTCCGTAAATAACAACTTTACGCAGATATTTTCCATAAATAATAAATAACAAGCAACCTCATCTACAAAAAACATACCAATAATTAGTATTGACATGTTTTTTTTGTAGATTTCGTTGGTTGACTTTAAGCCCTCGATACAACATTCACTTTAGTGGCAAGATAATTGACATATTAGAGATAGCCTCAAGAACTTTCCTAAATTTCTCGAATCTCTTGTAATATCTTTCTTTCTTTATCTATCTTTCTTTTCTCCTTTTATTTAGAAAACCTTAATCATTGTACTGTTTTCACTTGATCCACACTTCATTGCCTCTTATATCTACATATTGGTTATTGGAAGGTTTGTATTTGTTATTTAAGTTTTTTGTAGATTTTATGTAAAAACCCTCTGTCTGTTGTGTACACATTATAAATAAATAAAAAATAGTATGCTTTAGACCACACGACAAGTAAAACTTCACTAACTTATATCTCCCTCTCATCTTTCGTTCGCCTCGCCCGATCACACTTTCATAACGCTCTCTTCACGCATTCACCAGCTTACTCCCCAAGTCAAGCGTGCGTAAAGGCCCGACCGTTCGCCTCGCCCGATCACATTTTTCGTAACACTCTCGTCACGCATTCACCAGCTTACTCCCCAAGTCTAGAGTGCGTAAAGAAGTTTTACTTCAAAAAACATGGTGAGCATGCGGAGGAAGTGAACTAGAAGTTAACCTTCAGAAAATTAAAGTAGACAAGAGAAGGGAGACTATGAAACACCGCAGAAAGAGGAGATCGATATGCACAAAGAAAAAACCGATTATACTATCTCATTCTCTCGCAAGCTAAATCCTATACTATAGGTATAGATGAATGTGTTTGTCCCCTTTTAATGTCGCTATTTTTCGTTTCATCGAGTTTCAAATCACAACTGTACAAAAGAAGTTTTCACTTGAAAAATAGCTTAATATACTCTCAGAACAGATCCAGTGATAAGCCACTAAACGGACACTAAAAATAAATTAATATTATACATTCTTGATAGATCTTAATAGCTAAGTTTTCCTATTATATCTCCTTTACATCCAATCTTACCGGTACCCACTCAAAATATACTAATGTTTGGATACCATAACTTAAGTGGCTCAGAAATTGGAACTGAAATCGATAGTCTCGAGTGGACAACAAGAATAAATACACAAAACAATGAAATATACGAGAGGTTATAATTAAATAATATCATACGAAAGAGGGTCGCGAAAAATTCAATTACGAGAATAACTGCCACGAACCAAAATAAGACATCACACCGAAGCGCCAAAGCCTCGTAACTTATTATTGTTAACATCGCAGTAAAGAAAGACGGCTGTAAGTAGTAAGCATTACTTCAGCTATGCGGGCAAATACACTTTACGCGCAATAAAAAAAAAGAAACCGGAGAGCGCATCTGGCACTAAAAACAGTTAATTTAATTTTATGACAAAAAGCGCATTGTTGTAGAACGTAAACCGGCAGTAAAGCATCTCCACGTACTGGCATAAGGGTAAAACGTACTAAGTGTGTAGGCCAGTGGGGGTGAAGCCGCGCAGAGTGGAATGTTACGTAAAGGAATGGTAAACGGGTTATGTCGTGTAATATGACATGTGTCTTTTACGTGTTACTCTCTCGAAATCTGGTGAGGCTTAAGAGCGTTTAACCAGCCAGCCGACGAAAATCCACATTTCGTCGAAAGTTGTTCTTCCGATCGTGCAGGGCGGTTCCAATGAGAAAGATTGATTATTCTCCGTACCAGCTTTTTTAAATTATAACTCAATATCGAATTTATTTCAATCCAAATTAGCTTTAATTTATACCTTCATTCAAAAATGCTGAAAGGCGTGATGATAAAACTATTAAAATAGTGTACTTTTTGTGGTTATTTTTGGATTATAAGTATTTATCATTTTTCAATAATGTGTAAATTTAATAAGAATGTTAAAAAAATCTGAAATATATTAGTTTGTAATTGCGCAAATAAATACACAAATGGACCAATTTTCGTCAAGAAACACATGTACGTACATATTTTTTAATGATTTTATTGAAACTAAAATTAAAATTCTAATACATAACTTTGCTAGATAATGTATTGATTTATTTTACTGCATGATTACATTATTTTAAATGGGTGTGGTATAATACAAAAACTTTTTTGAAAATGTAATAAATCTGCCAACGACCTATGGAATAACCTTATTATACTAAAAATTAAAAAAAATCTAAAAATTTATTACATAACTATGCTAGATTAAAGAACAATCTTTCGAAATCCATTTATAATTTTTTGTGGAAAAGAGTCAATACGTCTAAAAACTTTTTTGAAAATGACGTATTTCCGGCTTTCTCTGGTAATGCCCTCTTAAACTATTTTACCAAAGTTCGCGGTTACACGGATCAACATGAAAAAGATCTAAAAGCCGTGTACTACTTAACTAATTTCACATTATTGCCAGTTTTTAAAAGAAATTAAGTCGAATTGTAATTGAATCACGATTTATTAAAAAAAAGAGTGTGCAATTCACAGGCTGTAGAAGTGAAACTAGAAAGTCGCTAGATGTAGCTTTCTTTTGCCTGTTTATTTTAACGTGGTTTGAAGATTGGATATTGATTTACAAAAATAAAAATGTTTTTTTTTTGATTTCGTAGGATTCGAACCTCCGTCCGCTGAATGTCTCTGGCCGCTGAGGTTTGCGACGCACTATACCGCTGCGCTATGGGACGCGCGCGGCGAGCCGCGAATTTACCGTATTATATTCCGTAACAAAACAAAGCGGCGAATGAGCGCAGACCTACCGTCGTTTCCGTTTTATATCTCAACCAATAGCAGCCTTGAGCGCAGTTTAATGCTTCGCAGGTGCCGTAGTGCATTATTTCCGTTTCATCCGAATTACAAATCACTCTAACGGGGCTAAAGAAGTTTCACTTCAAAAATATCAAAGCGTGCAATTCACACACGGTTGAAGTGAAAACTTCAGAAAACTAAAATAGACAAGAGTGGGGAGGTTACGAAGATCCGCAAAAAGAGGGGACCGATAGGCTACGAAGCACCGCACAAAGAGGAAACCGATTAGTCCATCTCATTATCTCTTAGGCTACATCCTATAGATATATTTTTCGTTTCATCGAGTTTCAAATCACAACGATGCTAAAGAAGTTTTCACTTTAAAAACCTAACCTAATATAATATTCAAAATTTAGGTGCGGCCACAATTCTGTAAAGTTTCTGAATTTTTATAATATTCAACAAACATTGCCAACATTTTTTTAAAATGCCAATTAAAGCAGCACATTAAAAAACGTGATTTTTTATAAATGGTGGAGGTTTATAATAATAATAATAATTGGATAATTTATAGACCGCCGTTTTAGTGAAAAATCACCTCAAGGGCGCTGTACAATTTATTAAGAATTCTTATTCCATCTAATTTTACTATTTACAAATGGATACAGAAACATACTTACCTGGGAGGTCACTTCCAATAAACACACTTTAATTAGAAAGTTTATGCTTGGAGAAGGAGGACGCGGAGGACGTTATATTTAAAACACTGGACATTGCACGGTTTTACATTTGCTACCCCTATCACTATTAGTATTACATTTATGAAAAGCTTAATGCTTCTAGTTTAACTCAAAGTGTTTTCTTTATACAAGCTTAATATCGGTCTTTTCTACAAAGCCGCCATCGTTTTATGTAACATTAGTAAAACAAATACTATAAGCCGATAATCCATCAAATAATGCTTGTCGAACCACTTTTATAGAGCATGTTATCTCCAAAAAGTGTAACGTCATGATGTGAACTGTTCAATCTTTAGAATAAAGCAGACAATCTTTTTGGGTATCTTCCTAGACTAGAGTAAGTAAAACTGTCGAAGGGTGAGTTCTGACGACATATAATTTTCACTCTGTGTGCATCAATACATGTATCGAAAACTTATAGGTACTTTTAATTTACAAATAGGAATATAATAATGTGTATATATTTAACTTATCGCCAACTATTCCGCCTACCGAGATACTGCAGTGCTACGGAAATGTTCTTGGAGGGACGAGTACATACTTTCCGTGCACTTCTCCGCCACCGCATGGGAAGTTTATGGCGCAGACTGCGCCATTCGAAGAATGCGATCATCACCGCCATGACTGCCTGGATGGAATCTCCCCTGATGACCCTCTGGAGACGGGAGAAATACCCTCCGTAAACGGCTATTTACATTCATTTTAGTGTTTGATACAAACATAATTTTTTTTGCTCAGTTTCATTTTTCATGCTTTTTCGTTTATTTTATTTAATTTATGTGATGTTATTCAATTTTTACCTTAACTTATTATTTATCTTTTTTTGTTATTTTACATTATGGAATGTATTGCATTGCACTTCCCCTTCATACATTCTGGAATAAACTTATATTATTATAATTATTATTATTAACATAAAAAGGTTTCATTAAAATAACTATCTGCGTAATTAACTTACAAATGCACAATCCGTAGTTAAATCAGTAATCATAGAATTAGTGCATTCCGTGGTGAGATGGTATAATTTGTATTTCATTCAAAATGTCGAATATTTTCGTGTTAGCATTTCATCGATTGAGGCATACAGACACTTCGCGGCGTGCATCCGAAATGTACATCCAAGGTTCCTCAATAGTTCCGTGGCATGTATAAGTAATTTATGTCTCGGGTTCTAGGTGGAATGGGACGATATTATCGCAAAATGAACATTAGAATGGACGTTAGAGCAAGTCTGTAGGGAGTGTGGAAAATTAGGTAACAGGTAGTTAAATTCAAGATAGTTAAATTTTGTCATCTTCTTTATTACAAAGTATAAAATGAACTCGCTCTCACTGTATGTGCGCTTAGATCTTTTAAACTACGCAACGGATTTTCATGCGGTTTTCACCAATAGATAGAGTGATTCATGGGGAAGGTTTTTAAGAATACAATTTGTCAAGGTTTTGTGTAAATTGGTTGAAATACATAATATATCTGGCCAAGTGGCAGCGGACAGCGGGCTGACAAATGGATGGTGTGGAATTGATTTAACAGATGGCGTTGGTTATAAAAGTTTCGTTATACACAGCAACGTGTCGCCGGGTCTGCTAGTTGTCGTATAAAACCTCACATAATGTGATACACCGTCATATTAAAGAGGCAACAATTACCACAAACAAAATATTAATTAAATTGGATTAACAAAATCAAACCACAACGAAAAAAAGTACACAACGTTGCGGGGTTAATTACAATTTATTTAAACAAATAACAAAATTGTACGTGTGCACAGCAGTACGACGTGGCGATTTTCAGTCTCTTTCAAAACGCGGGAGTAGCAATTACCAAAAAAGAAACAAACAGCAAATACACAGATACAACAGCAAAGACATATCATTTTAGAGGGGGGATTATATTTCATTATAGATTATATTTCATCACAACATTAAACTTTGGTTTATTTTGGGAAAGGAAAAGTGTTTAAGATCTGTGGAATCCAGGAAGCAACTACTATCTAGGATTTAAGAAATGTTGTATTTTATTTTTTTCCAGCCGTTTAAAAGTTTACGTATTTATGAAGGACCAAAAACGTACGAATGAAATTAAAAACAAAATGTTATACCCGCGAAGATCTTCAAAGAATTTAGACGAGCATAAAACATACAAAATGTTGAATGCTTTGTTATATTTTTTCCCTAAGACTTAGGGTACATATCACAGCTTAAATATTGGACAAGTATACATTTCTAATTGAAATACTTAATAATTATTATTTCCTTTTACAGGATTTTAAACCGTGAATCTGGGTTCACAGAAAGACCTTATAATTGTGCGATGGACGTCATCAAAATGCATTTTATATTTATGATATAGAATATTAACTGTGCAGGTTTGAAGCATATGCACTAAAGAACTCGCGAAATGGCAGACTGTTAGCCTCAGTCGGAAGGTTGTATTCATCCGGAAAATTTCTATGACGCAAGATTGCGGAAAAGTTCATATTGCGGAAAAGTTCATATTTCAGCAGACTCCGCGCACGAACTTACAGTGAAAATATACTCGATAATTTGTCTTCATTACTGGAAGTATGAAATTATTTCTGAAAAACATAAGTTAAAATTCTAAAATGAATTTATTCTATCCTGTCATGTTTAAAAATATTTTCTGATGGATCGTTGTTAAGTGGTCCAGACGAGTTTTTTTTTCAATGCGTTTTTTTCAAAGATAAAATTTATTTTCATTCACAAAACTTTTGTTACTTGTAAAGAAAGGTACATTTGAACAAAAAAAAATCGAGTGCATTTTACACGAGGTAGAAGCGAAACTTTACCAAAACAATCTCAACCAATACAATGAGCCTTTGACATCATAATCAAAGCGACCAATGAGCACAGACCTCGCATCATTTCTGTTTCATATATCAAACAATGAGCCTTTGACATCATAATCAAAGCGGCCGATGAGCGCCGTTGATGCGTCGCACGTGTACTAATCGTCATTTCCGTTTCATCCGAAATCCAAATGACAGCGGTGTTATGAAAGTTTTACTTCAAAAACGTTTTGCATTTTATTTCAGTTATTTTCCATGGAGTATTCAAACGATGGGACGAAAGCAAAATTTTAAGCTGAAAAAGTTATTTTAGCTTCGAAATTCACATGTCACGTTTTACGCAAGTGCGATTTTTTTGTGTGTAGGTACCTACATTTCATTTCGACAGCAATCCGAAAGTCGTGGATTCCAATCCCGGCGTGCATTTTACAATTTATTCATTAAAAATAATATGTAGTATATTTATAGCACGTTCCAGAACACTCTCACTATCGTCCCTTTGTAAGACCACCATTTAGAATTGAAACGTTATTTTTTTTTATTTTTTTATTTTTTTATTTCATTATTTTCATATTACATTTGGTAATAATAGTGAGTTAGTGTTATTTGAAATGGCTTTAGCCGTGTTTGGTGAGCAGGTACGAATAGCCACGTAATTTCCCACTTTCTTTTTTTCCCCTCCTTCCCTTGCCCTCCCCACTACATTCAGCCTCACAACACATCCAAACTGTGAATGTCATAGTCTCACTTTAACAAAAAAAAATCAGAGTGTGCAATTCACACGCGGTAGAAGCGAAACCTTCAGAAAACTAAAGTAGACAAGAATGGGGAGGCTACGAAATCACAACGGTGCTCAAGAAGTTTTCACTTCAAAAGTTTAATAGAAAGGGAGAGAAATCTAAACCTTTTGATAAGTTGGTATTATTAATATTAATGCGATCGAACGAAAAATATCTTTTACGGCATATCTAAAATTTGAAACCATATTTCAATATAGAATTTCACCTTCTTATAATGTGATTAATTGACACGGCATATAATCACGCCGGATGAATAGGTCAAAATGTGATGAATACATTATAAAGTTACTCATTACTAAAACGCGGCACAGCGAGGTAGTCAAAATGTCAAATATGTCATTTCTCATCAATTCATACAGCTTAATAATTTATGTTAAAGGGGTGTTTCCCATTTTTAAAGTACCTACGTAAATACAAGTGACGTGCCCGAACTTTTTCCAACATTAGAAAAAAAATTGGAGTGTGAAAAAATGTGCACTTCACACGCGGTAAAAGTGAAACCTTTAGAAAACTAAAGTAGACAAGAGTGGGCAGGCTAAGACTGATTAGTCTACTTCATGATCTCGCAGGCTAAATCCTATAGATGTATGTGTTCGTCTCTTTTTAGTGTCGCTATTTTTCATTTCATCGAGTTTCAAATTATAACGGTGCTACAGAAGTTTTCACTTCAAAAATTGACTTTTATGTGCAAAAAGGTGTCCATTTTCTTACTAACCTATTTTTTTGCATTTTGTTTTTTCCTGTTAAGCATTTGCATACTGCTTACTAACAACGTATGCAAGGACACTGGAGGTCTAGATTCGTTCAAAATAAATAAAAGTAGCTTCGTTTAACAAAAAAATTAGAATCTTGTGAGACTAGAAGGAGTAACCATCTGTTACTCATACCAGGGCGGGTAAGAGGTGGATAACCTCCACTGTCCATTTTTTTTAAATTATGTTTTCAGTTTATTCATTCAAAATGAATGAATTACAAAAAAATACAAGTGCACAGTTCACACGCGGTATAAGTGAAAAAACAACCTTCAGAAAACTAAATTAGAAAATAGTGAGGAGGCTACGAAACAAAGAGGAGACGGTTTTTCTATTTCATTCTCTCGCAGGCTAAATCCTAGAGATGTGTGTTTTTACTCTTTTTCGCCTTTTCGTTTCATCAAGTTTCAATTTACAACAGTGGTAAACAAGTTTTCACTACAAAAATGCTTTCGGATATAAAGCTACCAAACTGAAAACATTTTCTTCTGGCAAATGATTCTACGCGGAACGCCAGGAAAAAATGGTTTACGACAATATAGTAAATTAATTGTATATAAAATTAATTACATTCGCAATGAATTTCTGATATAACAATACCTTCCTAGCCTCGTTTATATCGCTCTGAAAAAAAAATACAACCATAACATAAAGTGAACATCAAAATTTTGAAGTCAATTCGAGGAATCGTCATGGGATTAATTGGATGAATCGTAGATGCTTTTGAAATGTAACCTTAAAAAATAAATTCTGTTACTTTACCTGTAACACTTTATCTGTAACACAACACTGCAGTGTTTCATTTAATAAAGTTGCATCACAAAGCAACGATTATCTAAAATCAAATAAAAATTTCGCACGGAAAACAATTAGTATATATTTAATAACCGATTTCATTAAAGAAAGACTTCGCAAAAAATACGAAATGGTAGATATTATTATATTAACCTTAATAGTTTTAATTGTGTTGTTTAAGGGACATACTCGACTTACCTTAACCAGTGACTCCTAGCATTATTTGGAGTAAATTTTAGTCACCGGTGACTTTTTCATTTTTTTTCCAACCGAAAAAACAACAAAAAAAAAATTCGCATGTCGACACTGGTCATCCAACCGATTTTTTAAACTGATTTTCTTTAATGTTTTTGTTGAACAAAATTACAGAAACGTCACCGGAGATTAAAATTAAATTCAACTTTTTACTCCAAATAATGTCAGGAATCACTGGTTAAAGTAAATCAAGTGTCTACGTAATACCACTTATAAGTCACCTTGTACGATAATATTTGTGCTTAAATGTCCATGCAATAATTAGATTTAAACAATTTGTAACAATCCTCCACTATTTCTTTATCTTTTACCCTCGACAAGTATTACAGTATTCAAAAGTTCGCTATTACCTAAATAGGCATTCTACATTATAAAGGAATACCGCTAAATGCTCTGCCGTGACATTCTCTATTCTCATAAGTAACGCTTGTAACAACAGAAAGAGAGGCTACAACAGAACTGAATCATGAACTGCCAAATCGGATTCTAGTTCGTATTACACTTTCTTATACGCAAGTAACAGATGAAGAAGTTAAAACGGAGTTCTCAGCAACAATAACATAACCATGACGTGTTCAATCAGTATCTAAAGAAGTACATGTTATTATGCCTTATCGCTGATAGCTTCATTGAAGAATGACTCTTTTTCTCATAAGCGACGCGTATAACAAAAAAGCTTCAGAGCGGCAAAACCATAACCACGGTCCATCAAGTCGGTATCAAAAGGCTCATTGATAACTCAACCCTTTTTTCGTCGTTTATGGCTGCTAGAATATATCAAATAATCATGGTATGTTAAATCGGCATCTAAAGGCATATCCCTGAGAGCTCCGTTCTAACTTCTATATTTTTCTGATAAAGACTCACGTAACGGAAAAACACATTACGACAGAGCTCGAAACATGATATTTCAGACTGTCCGCCAAATGGATGTGTAAAGTCATACCGCTGATAAATCCGTTTAAACATGCCTTTTTTTCTCCTACAACAAACTCTCGTACAAGGATCATAACGACGGATCATAACACCTTGACTCCTTAGAATAAAAAGATTATAAAGACGCATAAATGATACGATAATAAGCTCTAAAGTAACTCCTTCCAGAAGAGCGATTCTGTATCATTTGTGGATACGAATTCGACTCCAATCCTGTCAAATTTGTGTGATTGTCTATGGCTTGCAATTGCTTTTTCAACTAGTTTAAAACACAAAGTGTTGTAAATACACGTGATTATTTATTCATGTAATGCTCGGTTAAAGTGGTTTAGCATAGATTTGACATTTGAGAAGTTTCGTTCAATGTAAATACGCATGAATTACTTAGTTTTCCCAAATTAAAAACCTATTTAAGGCGAAGCTATTGAGGTAGTAGGAATACATGCACAGAATAATTGAATATTTGGAGACGAAATACATTAATTATTCCACTAACCTCCGCACTATTAGAGGTGGATTATGAGAATTACACTTCATTTCAAAAATTACTATTAGAAACAACTATTTACGTGCACAAAATAGGTTATTAATTTGGGTCAACTAAGTAATTCATTTTTTTAGATTGAAACGAAACTTCGCAAATGTCAAATCCATGCTATACAACTTTAAACGTATATTAAATTAATAAATAATCAAGTATGCTTACGATTTCGTATTTTAAACCAGTTGAAAAAGCAATTCCAAGCCATAGACAATCACATAAATTTGACAGGCGATTTCGTATAAAATCGATTCCGTATCCACAAAAGATACAGAATCGCATGGCAGAGCCCATTACCGCATAAAAATGTGGAATCTAATGGAACATTGTTTTTCTAAACAAAGACGCTTCAAAAGTCAATATCTCCCAGGACTTCACCCTGTCGGCATATAACAGACACGCATATAATAGGAATAGGTCTCACAACGGTATGACTTGACACTGTCCTTCTAATCGGTATCTACCTGTCCGGCGGAGGTGTGTCGTTTGCACAGCATGGCGAGGAGCTCGTGCGGTCGCACGTACAGCCGGCTGCAGAGAAGGAAGGCGAACAGGAAGCCGCGGTCAGCGCCGGGGCGCAGCAGGTCGACCAGCGCCTCGAGGGTGCCGCTCACCAACTGCCCGTCGCGGTACTCCAGCTCGGACACGACCATCGAGCCGGCGCCAGAAGACGACATCTGCAACAATGACAACAATTAGCACACATGTACACGAGCCTATTAAATTATTTTTGTTATTGTTTCCGACTTGGCTTTTATTTTTAAATTTGTTAATGGTATTATAGACAGCCCTGATTTACTCAGCTTAATTACATTTCATATTGTTCCTATTATAACAACCAGAATATTTTTTTTTTAAATTGCAATAAAACCAGAACTCAGTTATTTAAATACTTGCTTGTACCTATATTGCATGCAGTTGGCAATACTTTCTCAGAAATAGAAGATGTGTTCAACTGAACGGAATAAAGTTGCAAGAAGGTTATAATAACAGACCTCATAAATAAAAAAAATACTAATGTAACCATATATAATTATGGGTTCCATTTCGTAATTTCTACAGCTAATTTTACTTCTTGATGACTATTCCATTAAATTATTATATTATATGTTCGAAAACATAATATGGGCGTACTATATTAAAAAAAATGATAAAATAAGGTTTTTCTTTTTAATTTTTAACTTTATGAGTTAAACCTAAAATTCCAATATTTGAGGTTTGAAGACAATATTAGCGCATTGGGTGACTCCAGATACTAATATCTACAGCCTGTATGTCGTACGAATATCTACAGCTCATATGTTGAACTAATATCTACGAACTTCAGAGTGTTGACTAATATCTACAGAGCTAAGGTCGGACGAATATCTATGACGGTCCCAGTGTTGACTAATATCTACAGAGCGTAGGTTGAACTAATATCTACAGAGCGTAGGTTGGACTAAACAGCTAAATGTGTCCAATAGTCCGATATTAGGGATTTTTACATACATACTTACATAAATTAAGTTTTTTAAACTGCATATGCAATATTACGTTATTCCAATATACTATACATAATTGCAAATCCAACCTCTGCCAGTGCTGTAGATATTCGTCAACACTTTGGTTCTCATATAATATATTAGTCAGCAGTTTGAGCTGTAGATATTCGTCAACACTTTGGTTCTCATAGATATTAGTTCGATTTATTCAGTTTTTGGAATTCCTGTAGATATTAGTAGACGCCTCCCATCGGGTTAGTGCAGTGGCCCGGAAAACTGAAGGTTCTGGGTTCGAGTCCCCGAGGTGCCAATAATTTTTTCTGATTTTTCGGTTTCCAGACTTTGGATTGAGTTTTGCTAATATTGTCTTAATTTAATTAAATATAAAATAAGGGTTCGCATGACATTAAATTTAGTCATTGGAAGTGTTTTAATTGAAGAGTAAATGCGCAGTTTTAAGTTTAAGGGCATAAATCATTGCACAAGTAAACAAGTCTTATGGAAAAAATTGGAGTTTCGTAGTATTTATGTATACGTACTTACGAGTAATACTCGTACGTAATTAGCTAATTAGTAATGTAGTTATGTACCCATTTAATAAAATTTACAATCCAAGAAAGGGCATTTTCCAAGAAATGTCGTATGCTTCTAAAAATGAAACCATCATATTATTACATTTTACGTTTGTGTCTTTAGAAAACAATGTAATATTTTTATAAGAATTTGTGGAAATATTTTTATAAGAATTGTGAAAATGGTGAGTCCTAACGTCATGATATTAAAATATTTTTCAACTCATAACGTTACTTGCATTATCATTAACTATGAAGCTTAGAGATAACGTTTGTTCCATTTAAGTTCAATTAAAAAATCATACTTTCGTAGCAGAGTCATAAAAATTGTCAGTTAAAGAAGGGGTGGTTAAAAGATTATTGAAATAAAGGTTAGGAATTTGCGTTCGAACCCTGGATAACTTTCTGTTGGTAATTAAAATATAAATATAAAAAATATATACATCAGAATGAACTTGACAATAGAATGCTTTTAGATGGTTACGCAATAGTCTTTCGGTTATTTTATCCGCAAAGTTTTTAGAGCCCCGGCCTAGGGCAATAATCATCGGGGTCATTAGTTAGTATTGAAGTGCGCTCAGTATCGCTTACAAAGCGAGGCGCCATGTAGGTGGTATTTAGCCGCGGGGAGAGGAACCGATTATCCAATCAATACATTCTAACAGGGAGTATATGAGATGATCTGGTTGGGGGTGAATTTATTGAGATTCGGACGAGAAGTGGTTCCATCTTCTACACTTTTGTTCCATATTCCAAACCTTCGATTCCATCCTCCGCACATTGTTTTTCCATCTTCCATACAATGTAGTACCATTGTCTATTGTACTATTTGATGCCATCTTTCACACATTGTTATACCATTATCTATAATATTTGATTCCATCTTCAGCACTTCAATCCATCTACCACACTTAAGAGTTCATCTTCCTCGACACATTAATTTTCCATCATCTATAATTCTGTTCCATCTTTCACTTTGAGGTTCCATTTACCATGCTGTTTTATTCCTCATTGACGCATTGTTAGTCCTTTTTCCACGTCTTAGTTCCATGCTGTTTTATTCCTCATTGACACATTGTTAGTCCTTTTTCCAAGTCTTAGTTCCATGCTGTTTTATTCCTCAATGACACATTTTTAGACCTTTTTCCACTTTTTAGTTCCATGCAGTTTTATTCCTCATGGACAAATCGTACAAATCGAACAAATCGTTAGTCCTTTTTTCAAGTCTTGGTTCCATACTGTTTTATTCCTCTTTGACACATTGTTAGTTCTTTTTCCACGTCTTAGATCCATCTTCCATACTATTTGATTCCAGCTTCTACAATTTTTGCTTTTTTTTTTTTTTTTTTTACAGTGAATACCGCACAAGAATCTCAACTGCTCCCGTCTGGAGCCAGTGAGACTATGGCATCCCCAATTGGGGTATGTTGTGAGGCTGAAGGTAGTGGGGAGGGGAAGGAGGTGGAGAAGAGGAAGGTTTGGAAGTACCTGGCTATTCAGATCTGGTCACTAAACACGGCTAAAGCCATTTTCAAGCAACGTTTCAATTCTGAATGGTGGTCTTACACCAGGGCGATACTGATTGTATCTTCCACTCTGGAACATGCCGCAAATATACTATATATTATTTTAAAAGAATTAATTTTTTTTTTTTTTTTTTACAGTGAATACCGCACAAGAGTCTCAACTGCTCCCGTCTGGAGCCAGTGAGACTATGTCATCCCCAATTGGGGTATGTTGTGAGGCTGAAGGTAGTGGGGAGGGGAAGGAGGTGGGGAAGAGGAAGGTTGGGAAGTACCTGGCTATTCAGATCTGGTCACTAAACACGGCTAAAGCCATTTTCAAGCAACGTTTCAATTCTGAATGGTGGTCTTACACCAGGGCGATACTAATAGTATCTTCCACTCTGGAGCATGCCGCAAATATACTATATATTATTTTAAATGAATTAATTGTGAAATAACACAAATTAATCAAATAAAATTTATTTGCGCATGCCGGGTTCGAACCCGCGACCTCCGGAATGTGAGTCAAGAGTCTTAGCCACTGGACTACGGAGGTCGTCAAATTGCTTGTAAAATACGAGTACTATTTCCGTTTTGTCCATAAAACCGAAGAAGGAGAGTTATTTCTTCATATTTAATGTTACATTCTACATCTTCTTACCCTTGTTCTATTCGGAGTTGGGACCCATTGCATCGACAAGGCGTCTTCAGGCGTCCTTGTCCTGTACTATTTCAGCGACCTCCGTCCTCAGCTAATTTAATGGAGACTTAATGTCATTATATCATGTACTAGCTGAACTCCCCGGCCCTACACTAGTTTTTCAACTAACTTTTGACAGCGACGTTCCTCGTGTTGTCAGAGTTCAAAATTTCATCCATATCGGAATAAAACTATAGATTTCTATGAAAAAAAACGATAAAATAAAAAAAAATTAAATTCGTTTGCAGTTTACTCGCGGTAAAAGCGAAACTCAACCAACACTTGAAAAGTGAGGTCATAATCAAAACGACCAATGAGCGCAGACCTAGCGTAATTTCCGTTTCATATCTCAATCAATAGGAGCCTTTAAAAGTGACATCATGATTAAAGCGGCCAATGAACGCAGTTTACGCGTCGCAGGTGCAGTAATCGCCATTTCCGTTTCATCCAAAATCCAAATCACAGTGGGGCTATAGAAGTTTCACTTCAAAAAATAATGTGTACATAGCCGAAGACCCGGAGTTGTCTGGATTTTATACAAAGTTTTTCAAAAAGAGATGAAGTCAGACGTTTTCCTGTAACTTTGAGCGTCAAGCGGGCAAAATTTCATCAAGTATTATCAAAATTGGGGTAGTTTTTCGAAAACTCATATAGACAGTGACCTTTTCCTTTTTTTCAAGATCAATTGGCAAAATTTCATCAATCTCAACCGCAAATCCAATTTGGGAGGCGGGAATGGGTACCGCCGCCCCGGGAACCTTTATTGGATAACCAACATCTCTGCCATAGGTCGCCCCAAGTGGTTCGCTACGTTTGGTGATTTAGCAGGGGTGCCCGGGTACATGGGGTGAGGTTTGTCTAGGTCCTGGAGGCGGATGACCAGAACATACTGAACCCCAGATTTCTACCCACCCCTTAAACCCTTTTCCTTCCCAGAACTCTCCTCTCCTTCCTTTCCTTAAACATAACCCTCCACACAGCATCCACAAAGATGACATAGGCCCTGAGGGAAATTATTTTCCTCAGGGCCTCCTGTGTGGAGCTCATGTAAAAAAAAAATCCACGCTGCCACTCCGCCCGCCACAAACAGACGATCATCTTTATATATTAGAAGAAGATATCTACTTATATATGTTATATTAGTGATTAAATGAAATATTCATAAATAATTTGCTGAAATGCACGAGTTTGTGGACTCCATGTTCTAATGTATAAAGCTAATTGTCTGTTTCAGGCTTTGTGGGTTTGTAGCGGTTCAGGTTCATCCATAAGAGTAATAGTAATCAGCTAATGTGTTTTAGTTTTATCACAGCTACCTATGTGATGTTATGCAGATTGTCCGTACTGCATCTATATTTATCCATTTAAACTTCTAATACTGTTAAACTAACGTACTGTAACCCATTCAATGTAAAATTCCACATAAAATCCCAATAGGGCGATAATATAATAAATACACAAATAATTCATTGTTATCAAGTTTAATTTGTAGAACTCCATTTTAATTTTAATTTTTTTATTTTATAATCAATAATATTATTATTAAATTAATAAAAACAGTTTATTTTTAAACAAGTTCTGCTGTGTAATTATTGTTACGCGTGACAGCTGTTTCGCCTTTAATGCCTTCAGAAGGCGAAACAGCTGTCACGCGTAACAATAATTACACAGCAGAACTTGTTTAAAAATAAACTGTTTTTATTAATTTAATAATAATATTATTGATTATAAAATAAAAAAATTAAAATTACATAAATAATGTTGTTGAAACACCTTTTAATAAAGCCAGCTTATGAATAGTAATATAGTTATTAATATAATAAGTATTACCGTTATTTATTTTTGGGGTGTTATGCCGTGTTGCGCTACGTCCTTCTTTAGCCAACGTTTCGGACGGCGTTACAGTGTACATCATCAGGGCAGAATTTGTCATCACACATCTGCCCTGATGGTGGACACCGTAACGCTGTCTAAAGAAAGAAAATGTTGTCTAAAGAAAGAGGTAGCGCTACATGGCATAACACCCCAAAAGTAAAAAACGATAACTAGGTACAATATCGTTTTTATTTTTGGGGTATTATAAGGGTGTCACTCTACCTCCTCCTTTAGCCAACGTTTCAAATAGCGTTATATGGATACTGAAAAACTGCCGAAACGTTGGATAAAAAATGAGTTAGCGCAACACGGCGTAAGGCGTAATTCGCACGAGACTTTAAAAAGCGCCGCGTTAAAACTCGGCGTTGGCGCTTTTATAACGTTCTCGATATGATTGTTCATACGAATGCTTAAAAATCACTCTTGTTTCGTTTTTCGCATCAGTAAGGCGTGGAAATGGTTTCTACAAAATTAATAGCAAAAGCGATTTGTGCTGCTAGAAGACGAAAAAGAAAACAAAAGGCATTCTGGGTTCATCCTCTGAATGAACTGAGATACTTAAAAGGGCAGTTTGTGACACTGTACGAAGAATTGAGGCAATTCCCCGATATTTTTTTTAGTTATTTTCGAATGTCTATTACAACATTTGACGAACTGTTGATGATGGTGGGGCCTCAAATAACACTTCAAGATACCAACATGCGTTTGGCGATACCACCTGTACAACGACTAGCTAAATAAAACAATAATTACAAAAAAAATATAATTATTAAAAACTTAGGTAGGTATTAAATTTAACAATCATCTGGAGATAAGTAAAATTCTTCTAGTGAACTTATTTGGTCAGTGGGCTCTGAACAGTTATTGAACTTGATTCGTCAGTGTTGGATGGATACGGGCAAATATTTGGGTTGAAAGTGGTAAAAAAGCTTTCTGCGGAGTGTGGCGTAGAACTTGGTGCAGTTGAATTAGCGGGGCGATACCGAAGATTCTCTAGAATCCTAATTACTTTAGATGGATGTACAGAATTATCGTATGAAGATTGATGCACCGGCGCTGTTTTACCGCTCGTGTGAATAATAATACGAAGTTTCATATGATCGATTCCCTTTAACGCCCAACGCCCAGCGCTCAAAATGCAACACTGCTCGATAAAAAATCGTCGCGTTTTAGAAGCGCTGACGTATGAAAATATACTTGGAAATGCATTCGTTCTATTTGAACGCTTTTTTAACGGACGTTAAAAAAGCTCCCGTGAGAATGAGGCCTAAAACCCAAAAATTAATAACGATAATAGTTTTGGCCGTGTAAATCTAAAACCATATCATTAGGTGCAATGATTTACAATTCAACAGCATCCCAAATAAACATAATTTGGCATTTCGGGCATCGGTCAGTTTATCTGGCGTTAACTCACAATAGAGATCATAGTCCACTAACCGAGACTTTAATCCATTTGTTCAACATTAACGTTCCATTAAATAATTGTTTAGCTTTAGAACTTAAATAATATATTAGATATACATGGTGTCCGGGGGTAAAGCTCATTAACTTCGAGAGGTGATTCTACATAACGGTCGGAGTAAAAAAGATTAACAACCCGAAATTCCAACATTTTTTTCCCTTACAAAAAGACGCACCTACTAAAAATCCTTAGTGTGAGTTATGATCTTACTTTCCGAGAGCCTACCGGGCACGGCTGTGGCAACATTGCATGGTTATTATAATGTTTTAAGCTCACTTGAAGTGAAATGTCACAAAACTGCGCTATATAAATACTACGTTATTATTATTGTGATTGGCCTGTATCGTAACAGCGGAAAATAATAAAGCTGGCCGCACACGCCGATCTAATTTTATCTTTTTACCATAAAACAACCCCTAAAAGTTGGAATTTCGAAGAAAGTGATTTATCTTTTTTACTTATAATACCACGTAGAATCACCTCCCGAAGTAAATGTACTTAACCGCAGGACACCCTGAATTTAAATTACTTTTCACAACTGTAACGCGTAAAGAAATGTCTGTATTCAAGAAAGTTGCGATCCAATTCTATCGAACTCATTTTGGTTACTATCTCTACATATTACAAATTTAAGTCCTTCGGCGCCGTCGCTATCCGTCTGTTTATATATAAAGTTTTTTTCGTTATTTGTTTTTGGGGTGTTATGCCGCATTGCGCTACCTCCTTCTTTAGCCAACGTTTCGGACAGCGTTGCAGTGTCCATCATCAGGGCAGATCCGGTAGATGTGTAATTTTTTAGTGGTGAAATGTGTGCTTATTTACTAGGAAGAGATACCGTGTCGCCAGCTACACTAACTTTCACCGGTACAAAATAACCGTGACAAGTAGTGTCTATATATAGTGATTCATGAGGAAGATTTAGGTATATAACTTATCAAGGTTTTGTGTAAATTGGTTAAAATATATAATATGTAACGGAGAATGTTTGCATATGATGGACGAGCTGGCTGGCAAGCGGACGGTGTGGATTTGATTTGTATGCAAAGAAAGGTCAATGTCTACATTTAATTTCGAAAACTCTGTGTAAAGCCCGAGCATCGCCGGGGACTTCAATTGGTTAATTACTAAATTGATGTGAGGCGTTTCACATCAAAACGCTACCACAATATATTGTTGGCGTCAACAGTGCTAATATAATTAGGGATGGCTAGCGGTATTTGATTTGTAAATAGATGTACACATATTACATATATTACAGAGATGATACGTCGGTAGGTACTCTACGATTCATTAATTAAAGCAAGCCGCATAAACCAATTCCCCCTGAATAACAAAGTGCATGTGGAATCTATTGTTATAACGTTCATTGTTCATTACCAAACAAACGTGTTTAAGTATATACAAACTTGGTATGATTTTAGATTTTCACGGCCAAAAGTATTTTCGTTATTTATTTTTGTGCCTTGTTGCGCTTCCTCCTTCTTTAGCCAACGTTTCGGACAGCGTTACAGTGTCCATAATCAGGAATCTTTAACGTTAATAATTAAAAGTGTATTAAAAAATACACTTACAAGACCACACAACTGCTCGTAAATGCTCCATCTACATGATAGGAAGAGAGAAAGAAAATAAGCGCACGCACTGCTCTCTCTTGCTCCTACAGTATGATACAGATAATAGGACTGCAGTGTGTAATGTAACTGGCAATGAGAGAAAGAAAATGTGTGCTCGCACCTCTCTCTCTTGCCCCTACAGTAATATACGAAGCGTAACTCTCCTCTTTCTATCTTCACTGACTTATATCTCCCTCTCAACTACCGTTCGCCTCGCTTTTCGTAACGCTCTCGTCACGCATTCACCTGCTTACTCCCCAACCCAAGTCAAGCGTGCGTAAAGAAGTTTTACTTCAAAAAATAAAATTAAGGTGAACATTTTCATTACTACATATCATAACTTCTTGAGAAAATACGATAATGATGCATGTGTTCCTAGTGAAATTAGGTACTACGTCCGTTAACACAGCCTCGGAGGAAAAGTAAACATATTTTCCGCATGACCTATTGCAAGTTTCAGTACGAAAAGAACTCTATTAAATTTAACTATTCATGTAAGGTTAAATTATACATATTTTCTGTTAAGTGGTTTATTGAAGTGAAAACTTCTTTTGCACAAGTTGTGATTTGAAACTCGATGAAACGAAAAAGCGATGCTAAAAAGAGACAAACACATCCATTTATAGGATTTAGCCTGCGAGAAATCGGCCTCCTCTTTGTGCGATGCTTCATAGCCTCCCCACTCTTGTCTACTTTGGTTTTCTGAAGGTTTCACTTCACAAGGAACTGCACACGTGTTGTTGAAGTGAAAACTTCTTTTGCACGAGTTGTGATTTGAAACTTGATGAAACGAAAAACTGATAATAAAAAGAGACAAAAACAAACATTTATAGGATTTAGCCTGCGACAGAATGAGATAGAATGGTCGGTCTCCTCTTTGTGCGGTGCTTTGTAACCTTCCCACTCTTGTCTATTTTAGTTTTCTGAAGGTTTCACTACAACCGCGTGTGAACTGCACACGTGTTGTTGAAGTGAAAACTTCTTTAGCACCGTTGTGACTTGAAACTAAATGAAATGAAAAATAGCGACACTAAAAAGAGACAGATACATACATCTGTAGATAGAATAATTGGTGTCCTCTTTGTGCGGTGCTTCGTAGAATAAAATGTTAAACAATTTTTAAACTTGGCAACAATATTATAATAAACCCTACAATTATCCTACTCCTGATATCTACATTAGTATCATTCTCTCGAAGTTTAGTTTTCTGAATTTTTCACTTCTACCGCATGCGAATTGTACACAAGTTGGTTTTTTAAAATGTTTTGTTTAAATATGAACTTTTCTGTAAAAAAAATAAATAAATATCACTTTTTCAGTATTAGGGCAATGATTTAAATAAATGTGATACTAATAAGCGAAAAACGCAATCAATTTAAGTTTTAAGAGCGTTTAACCAGCCAGCGCCCGAAAATCCACATTTCGTCGAAAGTTGTTCTTACGATCGTGCAAGGTGTTTACAATCAGAAAGATTCATTATTTCACCGTACCATCTTTTTAAAATTATAACTCAATATCGATTTTATTTCATTCCAAATTTGCTTTAATTTATACCTACATACAAAAATGCTGAAAGGCGTCATGAGAAAACTACTAAAATAATGTACTTTTTGTAATTATTTTTTGATTATAAGTATTTATCATTTTTCAATAATGCCTAAGTTAAATAAGAATGTTAAAATAATCTGAAATATATTAGTTTGTAAGTGCGCAAATAAATACACAAACGGACCAATTTTCGTCAAGAAATACATGTAAGTATATATTTTTAATGATTTTATTTAAACTTAAATTAAAATTCTAAAACATGCGATACTTATATAATGCATTGATTTATTTTACCGCATGATTTGAAATGGGTGTGGTATAAAACAAAATCTTTTTTGAAAATTTAACAAATCTGCCAATGACCTATGGTATAACCTTCTTATACTAAAAAATAAGCATTTTTTTTTCAAAATTTAAAACATGCGAATGCTAGATAAAAGAACAATCTTCCGAAATCCATTTATATTTTTTTGTGGAAAAGAGTCAATATGTCTAAAATCTGATTTAAAAATGACATACTTCTGGTTTTCTCTGGTAATTTCCCGCTTCTAAATCAATGCGTGATATTAAAAATGACATTTCGGAAAACTATTTTACTTCATATTTTTGCATATCCATGTAAGATAATTTAAATCATCAAGATTATGGACAGATGTAACCTTTTAAAACGAAATTTCATTCATGAACTTCGAAAATTTCCCACGAGGATAACGAAAGCATTTTGTTTATAAGTTGCTCCTCTTACAAAGACACAGCTATTATTTCCGAGCTTACGTGGTCGCTCACCGATATATTGGTGATCTATGGAAGCGTCGCTGACACAATAAGCATTTATTTGAGGTGAGCATTAATTTCCAGCTACGGGGTAAGCCTGGTTTACCCTGGGTGTAATCACTCGAGGACAAAGACCATATAATACGGACTCACCGCAACTAATCCAATAGGACTAGCTCGGGTCAACATGCAAATACGTGGATCTAAGTCTTCACACTTGCCGATTGTGGTTCCCCACACGTGTGAATGTAAACCTGTGAATGGCATTAGAACACTATTGCTGAATGTAATACTGTTAAGACTAAACATAGTGGTTGTATTGACTATAGTCAATATATATATATATATAGTGGTTTAAACAAAGTGATTTGATTTTCATTATATTATAATGATGCCAATAAGTATGTTTGCTTAGTTTGAAAAAGTAACTGATAAGACTGATTATAATAGTACTAGATGTACCCGGCGTTGCTCAAGGTTATGAATGGTTTGGAGTCCTTAAAGATTTAAGAATATCAGTACTAGTGTAGGATGAAAACTGGATACATTTTTAAGGATGAAATAATATTATTGTAAAGAATTTAAAAACTGTGTTCCTCGGGCGCCCTCAACTTCTTCTCCATTACCTTCTCACACTCACATATTCTCCTGACACTAATTGCTCCGATCATTACATCCGCCACATTTTACCACACATAAGTATTTGATTCATCTGAGGCGTTCCTGATTTCTTCAACCATTCACTTCTACGTCACACATTCTCCCTTTATCCCTTTCTTCGTTTATCACACACGACTAATTTTACCAAACATAAGTAATCGTTTCACTTGACCATGCCATGTATTCATCGGGCGTCCCCGACTTCTTCTACCGTTCAAACCACTCTCTAAACACTCCTACCATTAATAGGAACAAACTTTGAAAAATTTTTCGCAGAGTTTTTCAAAATCAGATAAAGACAGTAATTTTAGAAACTTTGGTGTGCAAAATTTCATCCAAAAGTATAAAAATACTACCTTAACTGGATGGGAAAAGAGGAAGGGATGATATTTTTCTAAATCTCATGTAGACAATGACTTTTCTCTTATTTTGAAAGTCAAGTGTGCAAATATCATCTAACTCGGAATAAAACTATAGATTTGTATGCAATCAAATCCACGCCGCCAGCCAGCCACAAACCCATAAAGCCAAAAACAATCAGCATTATATATTAGAAGAAGAAGAAGGTTGGCGAATTGATTAAGCCCTACCTATTGACAGGAATGCGGAAAAAAAGCATGCGGGGGCCTAATGCGGCTCACTTTTTCAACAAGATAAAACAAATCTGTTTCACACTTTTTATGCATAAGATAAACCTAAACGTAGGTATACAAATTCATTTTCGGGTTCTTAAGGATTAGATTTCCCTGTGCACTGGATCTTCCTACATCGGTGAAACTATAGTACACATTATATACACAATTTGGAAGCCGATGACGCGAATATAAGTAACTTTAAACATTACAGTTCTAAAAGATTCGATCTTCCTAAATATAGCCCGCAGCACACTCGCACAAACAATTTATCTCCTATCAACTGTATAATGCGTTGATAGACTTTTACGTCTCATGTTTAGCAAAAGTGACAGAAAAATGAGAATCTTTAGATATGAAGCACCTAGAAGCTACATAAGAAATTTTCTCATAGAAATGTGGGTTCTAAAAGATAAGATCTTAATAAATTGGTGAGAAAACCCATACGCACAAAATTTTGTTAACGCGTTAAAGTAAGGCATTACGAGAATTTCACGTGTCATGTGTCGCAAAAGTGACGCAGCAAGATGAGAACTTTCAGATAATACGATACGTACATGCGACATAGTATGAGAAACAAAGCCCGCAAAGCAAGGAACCTACCCGTTACAGCACCGTATAATGGCATTAAATAGGGTTGATTTAAACTTTCCGGCATCATTAAGCGTGTAACCCCGTGGAAAGTTCCAGACTTTTCAGTGTGAGGAAGCCGCAGCCTGAACGCTGTTAGCGGGAACAAAAGATTGCCACGTGGAATATTGTGACAATACTCACGCCACAACAATGTCACGTCATCCGGTGTTGGATATTGGTGCATTCAATGCTGAATTCTGCGTCAATGGATAACGTTTGAATAACTCCGAACACACTTCAACAACAAAAGATAGGAAATTGTGCATGCAAATATATACAGTACGCAATTGGCTTTCACGTTCATATTATCTATGTACATATTCTATACCACGAGATGTGTCGGGATTTTCTAATCTACATAGTAGTATAGTTTTTTTGTGTGTTTAGTTTGCTGAACTCAATAGGTAGGTAATCTATTTATTTTCTAGTGGTCACTATATTTTTATTCTCCGATATTTCCAGGTTCTTCAGGGTTTAATTTAGTTTTTATCGCTTTCCTTAATAAATAAAAAATCTCCCTATAATACAAGAGACGTAGAGGTTTAGGTATAAAATATAAAACAAAAAGCAGTTTGGGAAACGTACAAATCACTGAGACCAAAGGAACCACCAACAAATTAACCACCTCGTTTTTGTGGAGATTATCGATAATATATTATGGTAGAAAGCAGTCACTTTGTGGGTTGACATTTGACAACTGAAAAAAAACAATAACTTTATATGTAATGTATAAATCATGGTTACAAACAAAGTTTTTGTTTTATTTCAGTTAATAGATTTATAATAGAGACTTTTCCAGGGACGGAATATAAATATTGAGACTAAATATAGAAAGGCAAAGAGTTTTGGAAGTGGCCTCTGCCTAATTCAAAGTAAACTGATTTCGCCAAATTGCAACCCTGAGGATTAACTAAACAAAATATTATTCTAATTTTTGATTTGTGGACGCAATTTGATGACAACAAGAAGATACATCGAATTTAGATTTTTTTTTGCTTTGTGAATTTGTGGATCATATTAAAAACCTATTCACACCATATTCTTAAACTTTCGGTTTTCTCTTTGTAAACATACCTGATCACTGTATTTTTTAAATTTTTGTATCTTGTTTATATTTTTTTATTTCATGTCTGTATATTTTATATTTATTCTCCTGTTAAAGTTTTACTAGCTATGTTTATGTAAAAGCACTTTGGGCGTAAAATAAAATAAATTAATTACGATTAGGAACGTTCATAACGTTGGTACATTTATTCACTTGGGACACTGTCAAACATCAACAATGCGTGAATTTCTAAGAGAAGATGATATCAATAATGCCACACTTTTTTTTAAATAATAATGCGTCAAACATAAAATTTAGTATAACAAGTTCTTTGGAGTTCGTTCATAAATTATCAAAATTAGATTTCAATTGAATGTAACAAAGTTAGTCTGCAAAACGTTTCAGTTGCATTGGATTTCTGGAACGAAGAAGCGACTGCCACGAGGCGACGTGACGTGCGACGCCGACGCCCAGCCTGCCACCCGTATGGATATAGGGATCTGTGGAATGAACGTCGCTGCACGGCGCAGGCGGTGTGCATAATCAGGCGTCTCTGTTAATTCAATACCGGTTATTCGGTGTTTCGTGTAATGAATACTGATTAGTATAGGATTGATTCAAAATCAATTGCCTATGATTTCTGAAATTCCAATTATTAATTGAAAATTTAAAAACTCAACGATTCAACTTCAAAAATATATACATATTGCTGATGTTTCTCGCTAGGAAAATCCTGATGAGTTACAAAACTCATTTTAGGACGGGAGAAACTTACAACTTATAAGTGGAAGGTATTAAGTAAAATTTTAAATGGGTATTTTCATCACAAATATAAGTTTCACATAAAGTAACCATAAAAATAAAAGACGGGTTAAGTAGAACAAACAAAATAAATAAATAAAGAAACAAACATGAAAATAAATAAAGAAACAAATAAGGAAATAAATAAAGAAACAAATAAGGAATATAAATATGGATGATCACAAATAAAGAAAAAGAGAGAAGTAAGAAACAAGATAGAACAAAACATGACAAGAAAATTATATATTTTCATTTTTAAATGTACCTTCCAAATATTATTTTAAAGCATTACTTTATTTCCTTAATTGAAATCAACCATTAAATATTTTGCGAATTTGCGGCTACATCACGTTTTTAGTTTGAAATTATAAATCTGAAAAGTTTCATCGGAGCGAAATGAAAATGCGCATTTTTGTTTAATAAAATCGCTCCGTGGAATGAATTTATTCGTGCGACATCGTTCATTATTTTTATGCGAAAAACTTATTGGTTTAACTTTCCTGCATTGACCGCAAATAAATTGTACATTTTTATCATTATTTATTGCCTGAGCGTAGCGAACTGCTGTTTCACCACGACTATTTGAGTTTTTTTTAAATTATTTATTAACCAAGATAATATTACAATAACAATAATAATATTTAGCTAAATTATGTAGCGCCGTTTTCGTGAAAAATCACCTGAAGGGCGCTGGGCACAATATATACAATGTACATTTTTTTGGTACAACCACCTCACTAGGCTGAGCCTGTTCCGAGGTGACATCTAATATATTTTTCTGATTTTTCTGTATCCAGATTTTCGATTGAGTTTGGCTAATATTGTCTTCATTTAATTAAATATTATAATTTGAAATTTTACTCATAAAGTTAAAAAAAAAAAAAAAAAATTTCATTTGATTATTATGTTCGTAAATAGTTCGTGCGAAGATGTAACTTTTAGGAAGGGTTGTTTCAAAAAAATTTGATGGATTCATCAAATATTTGAAGTTAATTTTCACGTTCTGTGTAAGTTCTATTCGAGTTTTGTTATTTTATCATTATAGGCCAGTTGTTCCATAAAACTGAAATAATAACATAACTTAAGAGCGTTTAACCTGCCAGCGATTGAAAATCCACATTTCGTCGAAAGTTGTTCTTAAGATCGTGCAGGGCGGTTACAACGAGAAAGATTAATCATTCTCTGTACCAGCTTTTTTAAATTATAACTCAAAATCGAATTTATTTCAATTCAAATTAGCTTTAATTTATACCTTCATCCAAAAATGCTGAAAGACGTGATGATAAAACTATTAAAATAATGTACTTTTTGTAGTTATTTTTTTATTATAAGTATTTATCATTTTTCAATAATGTCTAAATTTAATAAGAATGTTAAAAAAATCTGAAATATATTAATTTGTAAGTACGCAAATAAATACACAAATGGACCAATTTTCGTCAAGAAACACATGTACGTACATATTTTTTAATGATTTTATTGAAACTAAAATTAAAATTCTAAAACATGCGTTTGCTAGATAATGTATTGATTTATTTTACTGCATGATTATATTATTTAAAATGGGTGTGGTATAATACAAAATCTTTTTTGAAAATTTAACAAATCTGCCAATGACCTATGGAATAACCTTATTATACTAAAAATTAAAAAAAAATCTCACAATTTATTACATGCGAATGCTAGATAAAAGAACAATCTTTCGAAATCCATTTATAATTTTTTGTGGAAAAGAGTCAATACGTCTAAAATCTGATTTGAAAATGACATATTTCTGGTTTTCTCTGGTAATACCCTCTTAAACAGAACTTACACAGAATGTAAAAAATAACTTCAAATATTTGATTTTTTTTTAACGACCCGTCATTAGAGTATTGAAGTTCGCACTCTTGATGTAAGGGAGTATACCCGACCACTCGTATTACAAACGTATTTCCGTAGACTAGAAGTTTAAACGTTGTATGTAGGTGCACATTTTCGTAACCTACTTGTAGAGCGTCATAAGGACATCACGTTTCACGAACATACATGATTGCAAGATCTACAAATGTCTGGAAAATTCCTGTAAAGAAAATGAAATAATGGGAATGGCTGGAGAAAAGAGATTTGATGGTAGAACGAGGAGAAATATAAGTAAAATCGATTTATTGTTTATACCGCAGACACTTCTCCATCCATCTGCGGGCGCTTGGCGGTGCCTATTCCCCGATTAGATTTGCCAGCAAACTACCACTCGGTGACCGGAATACAAACCTCGCGCGACTAACGGGGTGGAATGCGCCAGTTTCCAGCCCAGCTCTATCTGAATTCAATTTGGACTAAATCGGTTGGATATTTTGGTTAGATTTGGGTCACTTCGTGTAGCGTGTAAATGTTTTGATGAAGGGTTTTTTTTATATACATTCATGTATAAAATATAAGCATCGGTATTTGGAACTTCACGTAATCAATCTGGAAACAGAATTGGGTTACATAGTTAGTTTGCCATAGCATTCCACCAGCCACTAACCGTAACAGACCATGAATTAGACACTGGCTCTGGGCAAAAGAATTTTTGTGTGGTCATTGTACAAACATCGTAAGTAGGTGCTTTGCCATTATGGGCTCCGGACAAAAGATTTTTGAAGTGAAACTTCTTTAGTGCCGTTAGTGATTTGAAATTCGAATGAAACGGAAATGAGTCACGAAAATTTATTATTTGGGTCTTCGGTTCTAACACAGTGCGGTAAATACGCGTGTCGACACGGGCCTTGGATAGCTCAGTGGGCAAGGCGTTTGACAAGTCTCAACGGCCAGAGACAGACATCAAGCGAACGGAGGTTCGCTTGATGTCTAATCAATCGAAAAAGGTTCGAATCCTACGAAATCCAAAAAAATAAACATTTTGAAGTGAAACTTCTTTAGCGCCGTTAGTGATTTGAAATTCGGATGAAACGGAAATGCGTCATAACTCAGATCTACACAAATACTCGGTTCCAATAAAAAGCGGTAAATTCGCGCTTCGGCGCGTGCCTTCGAAAGCGCAGTGGGCGAGGTGTCTGACAAGTCTCAGCGGCCAGAGAGACAGACATCAAGCGAACGGAGGTTCGAATCCCACGAAATAGAAAAAAATAAATTATTTTATGAAATCAATATTCAACATCCAACCACTTTAAAAAAACAGGCAAAAGAAAGCGACATCTAGCGACTTTATAGATTCATTTCTACCGCGTGTGAATTACACACTATGATTTTTTTTATAAAGTGGGTATCAAATCACAGCCCCCAATGTTCCCATAAAAGTTGACGTAATCATGTGTAAATTAAGTTTGCAATTGTGCACGTTATAGATATGATTTAAATGCTTTTATTTGCCACCTATCATAATGAACTCTACTTTTCATTTAAAAGTGTTATGTTATTAATACTTTTAAAATACAAAAAAACTTTAACGACAGCAAGAAAATGAATTTCAATTCGAATGGGATGTAAAACATCGGAAAAATCATTTAGATTCACTGCAATTTGTTTAACCTTATTGGGTTGAGTCGATGGCTAAAAGTATCGTTTTCTATCGATATTCCGCAAGTGGAAACTCGTTAAGTGGAAACTGTTAAGAAATCGTTGGAAATCATTAAGTGAGGCACTCGTTAAGTGGAAACCCTGACGGCTTTTATTATTATGAAATTCCCCGATTTCCTCTGGATTTTGACACTAGCGCAAATATTTAAAAAAAAAATTAATATCGACCATTCGCTTTTCGGTTTGTTTTACTTTTTTGATAACTTATTTCTTATAGAATTCAGGACCCTCCAAAAATCGTTAAAATTGACTGGTTTGAACGTCAGCATCAGACGTTCAGTATAGAAACTAAACAAAGTATTTTTGAAGTGAAATTTTTTCCCCTTTGTGCGGTGCTAAGTATCCTATCGGTCTCCTCTTTGTGCGGTGCTTCGTAGCCTATCGGTCTCCTCTTTGCGTGGTGCTTCGTAACCTGGCGGTCTCCTCTTTGTACGGTGCTTCGAAGTCTTTCGGATTCCTCTTTCTGCGGTGCTTCATAGGCCCCCTATGGTCTACTTTAGTTTTCTAAAGTTTTCACTTCTGTCGCCTGTGAATTGCACACCTTGCATTTTTTTAAACAGCAAAACATACAGACTTAGAGTAATATACAGGGTGTTAAGGGACGTACTTGACTTACTTTAACCAGTGATTCCTGACATTATTTGGAGTAAAAAGTGTAAATGAAATTTTGGTCTCTGGTGACTTTTTTTGACGGCTTTTTTTTTTCAAAAAATTTTTTCTTCAAATTCAAACAAAAAAAATTTCTTCCGCATGTCGTCACTGGTCACTCAGCTGGGTGTCCGACGAACCCCTTACCCCGCCTCCAACTGTTCAACAACTACAATTTTTTTATGTTTTTGTAGAAAATAAAAAAACATCAAAAATGTCACCGGAGACCAAAATTACATTAACATTTTTTACTCCAAATAATGTCAGGAATCACTGGTTAAAGTAAGTCAAGTACGTCCCTTAACACCCTGTATAGTAAATAGTAAAATAATCTTAAAAATCGGTTCATATTTGGCGGAGATTTTGATTTTTATGATTTTATTTTGGTGTTATCAACTTGGGGCGCAGTTGTCCCTTTCGCTTAATATTCGGGTGGTATAAGCCACAGTGAGAGCAACAGTTTGGTAAAATACCTATTCTTCAAATTTCAACAAAATACTATGTAAAATTGGATCTTTCGGTTAGTAGATAGTAGGTAGGTACCACTAAATGAGAATGCAAACATACTATATAACTGAGCTTTATATTATAATCACATTTGGTGAATAATCATTGCCGCCCGCATCCCAGGAGGAGATCTAATTCTAGGGCTTGTAGTAAATAATGTACTGCTTGCGCCATCCATTGGGTCCCCGTGGAATGAAATGCAATCGGCCAGGTATAATTCAACGCCCTCCCCTGAGCGGCGTGTCTGTTATTTCTTAGCGTACAGTGAAAAACACGAGGGAACAACGAGGAATAACAATCTCCAATTAGAAAACAGACGAGAAAGCTTTATACGTGTCAAATGATTAAAATAGTAATAAATTCAATAAAAAGTATATGTACATATCTATATAAAAGTATATACATATATTATATATTATTCTAAATAACTGACATGTACCCAACCTTGCTCGGGGTTGCTAAAGAACTAATAGTAAAAGGTTTGGAGTAAAGTTTTGAGGTTCTGAATTCTAATAAACAGAGTGTATTACAAGTTGGTAATAAAAATAACGCTGGCTTTCCCGACTTCTTTTACCATTTACTTCCATTCCAGTCTTATATTCTCCTTACACTCATTTCTTCCTTCATTGGTTGTGCCTGTTCAAACCAACTGAGCGTTCCTTTCATAATATAATTCCTTTTATAATCCTATCCGTTATGTTTACAAGAAATTTACAGACCTACATATTATCACGGTTGTACACAATTTTACCACGCACACGCCTTACTTTACCACACAAGTATTTAATTCCCTTGACAGTGCCTTGTCTTCCTCGGGTGACTCCGATTTTTTCTACCATTCGCTTTCAATATCTATCTCCGTTAAGTTTAGATCAGCCTTACAAATACTTCCCGGATCTTCACATCTACAACACGGTAAAAAAGGTTGTAAATGGTCTTACCATGTAAACGCCTGAGGGATCTCATTTCTACAGAATACAATCTACTTTCACCCTTCCCCTGCGAGTTCCATGCCTCACTTCCATCGGTTTTGATATTAGCACTTTATTGCGTTGCTTGCTTCGCTCTTTCGGACAACCGCGTTCAGTTCTCCAATCGAGTTTTCTGCATTTACCGTTCAATATCATTATCAAATTTTCTACAGGTCGCGTAGAAATCGTTATCTCCCTTACTATAATAGTGAGAAATATGACATAAAAGGTGTTAGAAAGAGAAAACACCACGCTTTATATTCAAATCTGAAATTAACCGTAAATGAAGTAAAATATACCCAATTATGGAACCCAAGTTTCGGATACCAATTTGAAAAAATATTATGGAAATTTTAATATTTTTTTACATGAAACGACTAAAAAGTGAAGTGACAATAACGTTTATAATATCTCACCTCTCTTTTTAGTCGATTCTAAAAAAGTGAGTTTTTACATGAAACGACTAAAAAGTGGGGTGACAGTAACGTTTATAATATTTACATTTGTCTAATGAAATGAGTATGAATTTTTATTTTTTTCGATATGATAATTTTAGTTGGTAAAACGTAAAGGAAGCCATTTCAAAAACTTTTTTATGTTTCCTGAAAATTTTTTATACTTCGGTTTTTAGGTTTCAGATATGTTCAGAAATATTCCGTTTATTTGGATTTAACTGCAAAGTGGAAATAAATTTCAAATAAAATAATAACTCTGACAAAATATGGTGGTTGTCTGAGAGGTTTTAAGAAGATAAAAAAGAGGTCCTCAAAAAAAAAATTTTTTTGACAAAATTTAACTACGAGCTGAACATAACAAATGACATCGTAGCAAGGAGCTCGAAATTTAAACGTGTTTTGACTAAAGTTGAATGGTGTTCCAATTTTGTCCCAGTAGGTACGTTTCGTCTTTTTAATGCAATATTTACATTTTGTGGCCTCCAGTGTCCTCGGAGGTCAAAATGAAGTATACCATGATATTGTTGTTAAAAAAACTACATTATATTTACTTTAATTATTCTGTCCCTTAACTTCATTCCAGTGCTGAGATTATGAAATAACGGTACAGTGTAATTATGAAACATACATATAAACATCAGTAAAAATGACGCAATTCGATTTAGACGGATTGTAAGTGTGGTTCAAAAAGGTACAAAATATTGTTCACATATCAGTGCCAATCAATCATACAGGTTAATGATATCAGATTTCGATTTCAATGAGACAATGAATATGTAGACAGGAGGTTTTGTGTTGAATGCGTCCGTGTAATTCTGTTTATTTGTAGAATTCTCAAACAAATTTTAAAGCAAACTTGCCAATTCCAGCCCACATAGTTGTTTAGAAAATGAATATTCAAATGATATTGACGTATTTAATGTTACAAATCTTATGTTTAAAAAATACTTTAAAAAAAAAGAAAGTGACAATTTGAATTAATTATTAGGTTTTTTTTAAATTTTATCTAATTGTAACGACCGTAATGTACGAAATTATTTTTTGGATCTAACCCTTGCGTAAAAAATTGTAAACATTTTCCGAAGGTACCCAATGTTTCTGATTGTTGATAGCCAAGGTGGAAACGAGCGTGCAATACTAAAAATTGATATCATAAATACAGGATGTTATGGGACGTACTTGACTTACTTTAACCAGTGATTCCTGACATTATTTGGAGTAAAAAATGTAAATGAAATTTTTGTCTCAAAATTTTATAATGATGACAACTAAACAACATATAATATAGTATAATACGTTAACAATTATAATAAGCTTAAAAATAACGTACTCCCTAATTATGCGTAAACTCATATTATGTACCGTGAAAATGTTCACAATTATCCAATGAGAAATTGCCGAGTTTTAAGGCTTCCAAACACTAAACTTTGGTGCACACAAAACAGCGTGTTTTATAAAGGATAAAAACTTTATAATAACCTACCAAAAGCCTTTAAGAAAGCCACAAGTCTCAACACTTTTCGTGGGATATATGCTATATATAAACATTTAAAACATTAAATAGTAAAATGAGGAAATCTATAATTCGTTTCTCAGTTTAAATTATACATGTATAAATTAATCAAATTCAAATGTAAACTATTGATTTCCCTAAAATAAATATGTGAAAAAATAAATTTTGATTTAAATATTTATTTATTTATTTAAATAATTAATTTTAATGTATTTATTAAGCTGTTTTTTTGAAGTGAGACTTCTTTAGCCCCATTGTGGTTTGAAATTTGGATGAAACGGAAATGTCGCATTTGATTATGACCTCATTTGTCAAGGCTCCTATTGGTTGAAAATGTGTAGGCGAAGGTTTCAATTCAATTTTTTTTCAAAGATTTTGTTTTTAAATTAGTTTTTCTACTAGTAACTAAATAAATAGGTAGAATTCGTTAATATTTTATTTGTTAGAATTCGTTCACCGGCGGAAATGTACATGCAAGTTCATAAAGTAGAAAACATATTATTGTGATTTTAAAAATAAAATACATAAAAATTCGAGGACTATTTTCAGTGATTTTTTTTTACGTTAATTCCACGCAGGAGGCCCTGAGGAAAATAATTTCCCTCAGGGCCTATGTCATCTGGGATGCTGTGTGGAGGGTCTTTTTGAGGAGAGGAAGGAATGAACATTGGTCTTGAAGAGACCCATGTTGTAGGAAGGAGGAAACACAGATGCCGGCAAATCATTCCACAGCCGAGCTGAACGAGTACAACACAAGAACGAGTCTAAGAAACGACCCGTTCTCATGTGGCAAATGTCAACCGTGTACAAATGTTGGGCACGCGTTTGGCGTGAGTGTAATCCGCAAATCAGAAAATATTTTTCGAAAAGCAAAGTTATTGGAATAAACTATCTGGTACCAATGCCTCGTATTCAAGGAAAAAAAGCAATAGGTTTCAGTAGATATGTTACTGTAAAAGTCCGAACTACGGTAAATCCTAAGATTTACCAACTCTTAGTGGTAAAAGTCCAAACCGTTCTATAATCATCGTTCACCAACCTAACCTAACCTAACCTAACCCAACATGTACTAAATTCTAATGGTAAAAGCCCGAAAAAATCGTTTATAATATTTAAATAAGAAACGATTTTTTCGGGCTTTTACTATTAGAATTTAGAACATGTTAGATTAGGTTGGTGAACTATGATTATAGAACGGTTCGGACTTTTACCATTAAGAGTTGGTAAATCTTAGGATTTACCAATATTCGGGCTTTACGGTAACAGATATAAGTAAAAAAAA
Organism: Limnephilus marmoratus; assembly: GCA_917880885.1. Lineage (NCBI taxonomy): Eukaryota > Metazoa > Arthropoda > Insecta > Trichoptera > Limnephilidae > Limnephilus > Limnephilus marmoratus. Next base: position 35,026,976 of record OU862920.1, on the reverse strand, counting down.
AATCTAGTGTAAATAAATCTCTTTATTTCATTGAATAAGAAGATAAGACTAAAAACCTAAACGAAAATATAAAAGAGAACAATATACAGAAAAACAGAAAAAGATTCGGCCATTGCCACCTTCCATCAAACCATCATATTTGTCAATCTCATATTTCAAATTTTGAGAATTGACAATATTATAGATAAATGAAACAAAGTTAGTTTGTTTGAACCAATTGTATATTTGTTTAAAGCTGACCGTTCCTTCCTCAGGGCAAACGTATATATCCTGAGGAAGGAACGGTCGTTCCGAAACCGGTCAGCTTTAAACAAATATGCAAGTGGTTCAAACACAGTAAGATTGTTTCATTTATCTATAATAGCTAACCACAAAGTTAATTTTAAAAGTTTAAAAAAGATTAACCCCGTTTTTAAATGTTTAAGTCAAAAGATATTAAAAAAATATTTAGTACCAAGCGCCAAAAAACACCGAACAGAATATCAATAGAAGCGAAAACTATACCGATTTTAAAGAAAACCTCTCATTTTCTAGATCCTAGAAAGGCCAATGAAACTGATCGTCTATTCAAGAAACACTTTCAAAATTTAAAAAGGTTTAGGTAATCAATTATTTCAGCCTAAGTAAAAACAAAGATTCAAGCTTTCTTCGGGCACACTGACTTGCCCACAATATAAATATATTTACATTAAGACCAAAGAATGATAAATTAGCTACCAGTGACGTTGATTAGAATGAAAAAAGGCAGATGAGGTCTTGCATAATAACGTTATTGTAATAATTGTGTTTTAGTATATTAGAATAATTATTGGAATCTACGTTAATAACAACAACGTAGTGATTTGGCGTAGTTTATTAAACATATTGTCACCATGAATGCTGTTTTCTGCTAGGAAATTAATAATTTATTACCTTCTTGATTGTATTTTTAAAAGTTGTCTAAGCTGTCTTTTCTAGTTGTCTATTTACAACGCAGAAACTACCAACAGTTGATTGGGGTTGCTCGGGAGTTCAGGGTGTTTCGAAAGGAAACTCAATACTCAATCAGCCAGAAGGAAGCCGGCCGTCAGTACAGGGGGTTCGGAGAATGCAGGAGAGCAAGTTGCTTCAAAGGGTGCACTTTGTAGAGGCGAATCATCGCACTGTTGCCGATTCCAGTGTTAAAGTAAACCAACTTTTGAACTTGTTGTTTGACGCAATCTTTCCTTGAGAATTTTAATGGCTGCAACCAAAACTAGTAGTAACTCGAGGGCTTTGAGTTTCAACACTCTTTAACTAATTAAACAAAGTATGTTAACGAAGTACGTAACAAACAAAAAAACGAGTGTGCTTTAGACCACACAACTGAAGAAAAACTTCTGATCCATCTATATGATAGGAAGAGAGAAAGAAAATGTGCGCGCGCACTGCTCTCACTTGCTCCTACAGTGTGATACAGACAATAGGCCTGCATTGTGTAACGTAATTGGCTATGAGAGAAAGAAAATGTGTGCTCGCACCTCTCTCTCTTACCCCTACAGTAATAAACGAAGCGTTCGCGTCACTTTTCGTAACGCTCTCGTCACGCATTCGTTCACCAGCTTACTCCCCAAGTCAAGCGTGCGTAAAGAAGTGTTACATTGTCTATTATAATATTATACTGTCTATGCCGTTACATTGTCTATTATAAGATTCCGGTCGGAAGAACTCTCTCCCTTACCGACAGCTGGCAAGACAACAGGTCAAATGTTCAATCGTGTATCGCCATATTAAGAATACATATTAATCTGATTAATCTGGACTTGTTATTTAATAAAAACCCGAGTCACAGAAGAACATGGTGTCAGAAGTGTTGTGATATAACTATTTGTCGAAATTACCTACATAATAGTGTCAAAAAATAGTGATTGCCAACGGAGACGAAAATACGTTCGAATAATGGCGGAAACACGTGAAAACTCCGGTACGAAATTAATGAATACCTTCATACCTACAGAATGGACGTCGTGGATTCAAAGTTTTGAAATATATTTAATGGCTACAGGAGCAGATCAAGAGGCAGAACACAAAAAGATTGCAAAATTACTGTACAATATGGGAAGAACTGGGTTACAAATTTACAATTCGTTTAACGTTGATATTATTAAGTCAATCACGTATAAAGAAGTTGTGGACCTGTTTAATAATCATTGTGTGCCGAAGAAAAATCTAACAATGGAAAGACACATTTTCTTTAATACGAAACAGAGTGAACACATGTCCATGGAAGACTTCATAGCGGAATTAAATAATAAAAGTCACAACTGTGAATTTGGCAATTTACGCTCGTCACTGGTATTAAATATATTTATTTCGAACATGGGAATAATTTCGGTTTAGGGGCGAAATTCCTAGAAAATCAAACTAATTATTTTTATACTAATTTGGGGTCGGGGAATCCGAATCTGAAAGAATTAGGCGGGGGCAAGCAATATTAACTGAATTAAACGACTTTAAAATTTTTTATACACTCATAGGAAAAATAGCCATTTTGGAAGCATTTTGTTTCCTAGAAAATCAAACTAGTCATTTTTATACTAACTATGGGCCGGGGAATCCGAATCTGAAAGAATTAGGCGGCGACAAGCAATAATAACTGAATTAAACGACTTTAAAATTTTCTATACACACACACCACACACATGAAAATAGACAACATTCTGACACACGAGGTACGAAAACCATAGAAAAAACAACATAGATATTTTTACCACACAAAATTAAGTGTTGCCATTAAACAATAATATCATCGAACATACCTTATAAATCGAACAAGTTTATTTCGTCCGTTGTATCCCTGTCAAACTCGTCTAATGTCTCCAAAGGTTCCTGGCGAATACGCGGGTCATATAAGAGCCCATAGGTTTGTGTAACATGGTTTGTGCCCCTTTGTACCGCCTGCTCGCGTCAATTTAAAAAAAAACAGCCTACGTTTTCAAGTAGTTTAGCGGCTACGCTAGGTTTGTGTAACATGGTTTGTGCCCCTTTATACCGCCTGCTCGCGTCAATTTAAAAAAACAGCCTACGTTTTCAAGTAGTTTAGCGGCTACGCTAGGTTTGTGTAACATGGTTTGTGCCCCTTTATACCGCCTGCTCGCGTCAATTTAAAAAAACAGCCTACGTTTTCAAGTAGTTTAGCGGCTACGCTGGGTTTGTGTAACATGGTTTGTGCCCCTTTATACCGCCTGCTCGCGTCAATTTAAAAAAACAGCCTACGTTTTCAAGTAGTTTAGCGGCTACGCTAGGTTTGTGTAACATGGTTTGTGCCCCTTTATACCGCCTGCTCGCGTCAATTAAAAAAAACAGCCTACGTTTTCAAGTAGTTTAGCGGCTACGCTAGGTTTGTGTAACATGGTTTGTGCCCCTTTATACCGCCTGCTCGCGTCAATTTAAAAAAACAGCCTACGTTTTCAAGTAGTTTAGCGGCTACGCTAGGTTTGTGTAACATGGTTTGTGCCCCTTTATACCGCCTGCTCGCGTCAATTTTAAAAAACATCCCTGTTTTCAAATAGTTTAGCGGCTACGCTAGGTTTGTGTAACATGGTTTGTGATACAAAAGTGAGCAAAATTTATAAAAAATAAGTACTTAAAATATAAACATGTTATTTTACGTTATTGATATTAGTGGCAACACTTAATTTTGTGTGGTAAAAACATCTATGTTATCTTGTTTTCTATGATTTTGTACTGCGTGTGTCAGAACCAGCTTCCGAAATGAATATTTTCATGTGTGTGTATAGAAAATTTTAAAGTCGTTTAATTCAGTAAATATTGCTTGCCGCCGCCTAATTCTTTCAGATTCGGATTCCCCGGCCCATAGTTAGTATAAAAATAACTAGTTTGATTTTCTAGGAAACAAAATGCTTCCAAAATGGCTATTTTTCCTATGAGTGTATAAAAAATTTTAAAGTCGTTTAATTCAGTTAATATTGCTTGCCCCCGCCTAATTCTTTCAGATTCGGATTCCCCGACCCCAAATTAGTATAAAAATAATTAGTTTGATTTTCTAGGAATTTCGCCCCTAAACCGAAATTTAGCCCGAACATGCATTCAAGACACAATAGCATTAAAGAAAAATTATTACAAACGGATAAAATAACTCTGGACCAAGCCGTAGATATCGCGAAGACTATGGTGATTTCACAGAAGGATGCCGTACTATTGAGTGCTGAAGTACATGCCGTCGCAACCAGCAGTCATCACTTCGAAAGGCGAGGGAGGCCTTCAAGTCCATCTCTCCATCGTCAGCCGAGCAGTCAGTCGCCAAGGGGCAGAGAGCAGTACCACAGTCAACCACACGTCAGGTCACCGACGCAGAGGAGAAATACGTCCCCCAGCAACAAAATATGTCAAAGATGTGGTCAGATACACCGTCATTCATGTCCAGCGACGAAAGTTAAGTGTAACACTTGTCATAAAATAGGTCACTTCAGTCGTTATTGTTTTAAAAATAAATCAGTCGTCTCACATGTCAGTCAGACAAATAAAAATAAATATTCTAATGAAGTTTATAATATAGAATCAGTCAAAATGTCACAAAACAATAGAAAACAAAATGTCAATTCTCTACTGTCAGTATGGAATTTTAATTTAAAAATTAACGATAAAAATGTCACTTGTATTCTTGATACTGGAGCAATGGTGAATGTCATGTCTTATAATACTTTTAAGAATTTAAAAATATCCGATAATACTATCAATAATTACTGTCAAAAATTAGAGTCATTTTCTGGTAATAATATTCCTGTAAAAGGACATTGTATTTTATCTTGTCAATATAATGAAAATGAAATTTCAAATATAGATTTTGTAATAACACCCATGAACTGTCATACAATAATAGGTCTCCAAACATGTCAAGATCTGTGTCTAATACAAAGAGTATGTACCACTGCCAATGTCAATAATAATTATGTAAAAAATATGCTAAAAGTGTATAATGATGTTTTTCAGGTCCATGGATGCCTGCCTCACAAATGTCACATCACCGTCGACCAAAACGCGATGCCTAAAATCAACGCCAGCAGACGCGTCCCGTGCAAACTACACACACGTCTAAAGGAGGAACTGGACCGCATGGAGGAGTTGATGGTTGTTCGAAAGGTCACAAAACCAACGTCATGGGTCAATTCAATGGTAATTGTTGAAAAACCTAATAAAAGTTTAAGAATTTGTTTAGATCCTAGAAATTTAAATCAAGCTATTAAACGCTCACATTTTCAATTTCCTACATTAGAAGAACTCAGATACAAACTGAACGGAGCCAATGTTTTTTCTAATTTAGATGCAAATTCAGGTTTTTGGATGCTGAAATTAGATGAAGAAAGCATAGATCTTTGTACTTTCCAAACTCCATTTGGGAGATATCAATTTTTACGTTTGCCATATGGTATAAACTCAGCACCAGAAATATTTTTTAGGGTCATGACAGAAATATTTTCAGACATAGAAGGAGTCCTAATATTTGTCGACGATTTTCTTGTTTTTGGAGAAAATGAGGAAATTCACAATCAACGTCTAGAAAAAGTTTTTCAGCGTGCTAGAGAAGTCAATTTAAAATTTAACGTTGATAAATGTCATTTTAGTCAGTCAGAAATAAAATTTTTAGGTCACATTTTTAATAATAAAGGAATCAAGCCAGATAATGCCAAAATTAAAGCCATTAAAGAAATGCCTAAACCTAGTTGTGTCAAAGATTTACAAAGATTCTTAGGAATGGTCAATTATCTAGGCTCTTTTATAAAAAATTTATCGATAGAATCAGAAATTTTTAGGAACCTTTTAAAAAAGGATTCGGTCTGGTCATGGGATGCGAACCATGATCTAGCATTCAAACGTCTACAAAATATTATTTGTACTGCGCCAGTCTTAGCTCACTATGACATGAACAAGCCGATAGTTCTGTCAGTTGATGCTAGCCAGTCAGCGGTCGGAGCGGTAATTATGCAAGAAAATAAACCGTTAGCTTTTGGTTCTAAATCGCTTACGCAATGTCAGCAGAATTACGCGCAGATTGAAAAAGAATTATATGCGATTCTTTTTGGTTGCGAAAAATTTCACCAATACTTGTACGGACAGCTTGTGCAGGTTGAAACGGATCATAAACCGTTAGTCAGTCTCTTTAAAAAATCACTTTCGGATGTACCAATACGATTACAACGAATGATGATGTCGTTACAAAAATATAACCTCAATGTCATCTATGTACCAGGCAAATATATGTATGTAGCAGACGCGTTATCTCGTGCACCCTTGCCAGAGACAGAGATAACGGAAGTAGAAAAAGAACTGCAGGTACATGTTAATTTACTGATTTCGAGTCTAGCAGTTTCCGACAATAAATTACAGGAAATAAAAGTAGCTACAGAACAAGATTTTACTTTAGGAATTTTAAAGAAATATTATGTAAATGGCTGGCCCGCAACAAAAAATAAATGTGAACCGTCAACAAAACCTTACTGGAACATGCAAGGTGAAATTCATGTCGTCAATGACTTAGTTTTCAAAGGTTCTAGTCTTGTCATCCCAAATATATTACGTCCTGTCATGCTTAACAAAATACATGAAAGTCACCAAGGCATATCAAAATCAAAATATTTGGCTAGAAACATAATATACTGGCCAAATATGAATTCGGATATTCAAAATAAAGTGGATCAATGTAATATTTGCAATAAATTTAAACCAAACAATAGAAAGGAACCACTTATTCCATATTCTATAGCTTCATTTCCTTGGGAAAGGGTAGGTGTAGATTTGCTTCAATTTAATAATACCATTTATTTAGTCGTCATGGATTATTATTCTAAATATATAGAAATAGTCTCTTTACATTCAGGTTATACAGCTAACCTTGTCGTCACGCATTTAAAAGCGATATTTGCTCGTCATGGGATACCATTACAACTTGTCAGCGATAATGGTCCTCCATTCACTTCAGCTATATTTAAAAATTTCATATATGAGTGGGACATAGAACATACTACAACTAGTCCTAACTTTCCGCAGAGCAACGGTCAAGCTGAAAGTGGAGTTAAAATTGTAAAGAATATATTAAAAAAAATGTCACGAATCAAAAACTGATATATATATATTGCATTGTTACATTATCGAAATACTCCAAAAGATAATTTACCGTCACCGTCACAACTTCTTATGTCAAGACAACTTAGAGTAAATATTCCAATTAAGTCAAGTCAATTAAAACCTAGAACAGTTAGTTTCCAAAAATACCAACAGGGGATGAGGAAAAATCAAAATAAAATGGAAAAATCGTACAACTCTCATACGAAGGAGTTACCACCATTGAAAACTGGTGATCCAATTTTATTCAAAAAGACTCCTCGAAGTCATTGGATTCCAGCAACTGTTGTTGAATTATTAACTAACTGCCCGCGTTCATATGTAATTAAAACTTTAGATGGTGCAACATACCGCAGAAATAGGAAACATCTCATGTTAGATAAATCTAGATTAAGTCAAAATAATTTAAGATATAATGTAAAACCCTATGAAAGTATTTTAACACAAAATGGCGATGATGACATCGAACAACTACCAACTTCGTCCAATGCTCCAGATAAAAATTTGGTCCCGGTGTCTGCGACAAGTGATACAGGCATCCGACACCAAACAAAGTCTGGAAGACAAATAAATAAACCAAAAAGGTTTACATTTTCTGAATTTGATTGAAAATTTTTATGTCTATAAGTTATATTATTTTTCTTTTTACAGTGTTAAATTAACTTCAAAAAGCTTTTAAATATTAAATACTAGCGAGTACCCGAAATGCGTTGAAATAACATTCAAAGAAAGAAAGCGTTTTAATTCTGCTTATTGAAGTGCTTTTGGATACAAAATAATTATTGAAGTGAAACTGCTTTAGCCCCGCTGTCACTTGGATTTCGGATGAAACGGAAATGACGATTAAGGCTCCTATTGGTTGAGATATGAAACGGAAATTACGCGAGGTCTACGCCCATTGGTCGCTTTGATTATGACCTCACTTTTCAAGTATAGGTTGAGATTGTTTTGGTAAAGTTTGGCTTCTACCGCGTGTAAACTGCACTCGATTTTTTTTTCCGAAACGTGAGCTGGCCGCATGCAGGAGTCCGTGTGAGAAATACGAATTTTCCAAATTTTTCCCCTGCTTTCCCTACCACTACCTCGAACATCCCTCAATCGTTTCCCTTCCCTCTCCTGAATACTCCTCATATACATACCATACCTCCTTCCCTCTCTGCTGCCAAACAATATGAAATGAACACACTTAACCAAGACTCACCTAAATTTTCTAAATTTAGGTAATTATTCCTGTCCCCTTTAGCTGCAATTTGGATTTATTTATTTCACGGGTACTCGGTTCCAATATAATACGATAAATCCAAGGTCCCACGCAAGTCTCCTTTATTCTAGAGGTATAAAGCGCCTGACGAACCTTAGAGGCCAGACATTCAGCGGACCAAGGATCTAATCTTACGAAATTATTTATTTTTTTTTTTTGTAAAATCAACATCCGATCTTCAAATCACTTCAAAATGAACAGGCAAAGAAAACACAAAAGAAAGCGACTCCGAAGAAGAAAACACAAATACTAATAAGATGACCAAATGTATAGGAAAAGGTGCACTGGAATTCGACAGCAAAAATATGGAAAAAATCATCCTTTACATTAACAAAAAAAGTGCTTCGTAATCTCCCCACTCTCATCTACTTTAATTTTTTGAAGGTTTCACTTCAACCGCGTGTGAATTGCACACTCTGATTTTTTTTTCTCAACTCCAGTTTATATAATAACATATTTTTTCTCAATAACTATTAACTGGCCGTTAAATACAATTGAATTGATAAAATAATAGCTACCACCATTAACGAACGAACGGATTAATTAAAATGTAACAAACAAAATTAATTATTTTCATGAATCATTTAGGTTACAAATTCATGATAGATTGCAAAACATTAGTCTTTCATTAGTGGTACTGCGAAATAATAATTTATTAGCGAAAGTCCATTACAGGAAATTTGTTGCGTTTCATCAAAATATATAAACATATCGACCACCATAACACGGACTTGTGGCTATGGTGGTCGAAAAATCCACAAATTGTGTAACCATCAAAGCAATGAATAATTTTTTTTTAAATATTCATGCGGTAATGATTATTAGGTTCCTGCCTAGTTAATGGTTACGTGAATTTCCGTCATTGGTGCGATTGACAATATTGCTAAAGTAGATAGTTTACAGAGGCTACTGAAGCGATTGACTATTGCGACATTCCGTTGACGGGGGAATGATAGTTATTTTGGAACAATTGCAATAGACAATCTATAAGCCTTTCATTGCAGAATGAGATTTTGTTTAACTTACCATTGAATTACGTCTTAATTGTTCAGAGTTATGGAAAGTAATGTCAAAATTTGTTAGGCAGGTGCTGTTTCTGCTGATGTCCATAAATAAACAGCGGCGAACATATTGACGTGTCGATTTTGATGTCCCGTCAATCGCACTTCAATTACAATAGTCAACCGCATTGACACATGACGATTTGACATTGACTGTCTCAAGGACGCTTGAAACGGGATGCAAGTTTATCCAAACAACAACAAAAACTAATTCGGATTTATTCGGATGTGATTAGGTTCTAAAATGTAGATTAGCGAGGATTCGTAGAGGGCATATAAAATCTAATATAACGCTCTCTTGATTATTATTATTTGAATACAAGTAGGTTCTTAAAAATAGGGTTTTTAAAGAACATATTAAAAGAAAGTGAAAAATAAAAGATCCTCTGGCCGAGGGTGGACACAAGAACGGGCATTTTTTTCCTGAACGAATTCCTACTGGTTTCAGATAGTAGGGAGACTTGTACGATATTAAGATTGTATTTTTTACATTTTGTTGATGATTTCGCCTATTTTGTGGGTGGGGTAGCGGCGTAAGAATCAATTTAGTTATTGAAGCTGAGTCTTCACTTCGACGCATAAAAAGAGTACAAATAATTAAATAACTGATTGCACGTACCAAAGATATTGAAATATAAGGAGATATGCAATGATGTCCGCCCGACTGTCGGCGGAACTACGGTATAATGGTCCTAGTTTGAATACGAAATTTAGTTGATTTTTCGAAGGTGTGCAGTAGCATTGGTTAACAATATAGTTTGAACACGGAAAGATTTCGTTCATTTAGTTGATTTTTTGAAGGTGTGCAGTAGTATTGGTTAAACATATCGGCAACACCAGGAAGCACAGTCCCACCCAGTAAAAATTGCCGATAGCCCATCTCCTTATATTTCAATATTAACCGAATATTTTTAATTTGTAACAAGAAAAAAAAACAACTTCGGTCTCTATTACAAAATCTACTACACGTGTGAGGTAGTTTAATCAGTTACCCGCTTGCACCACCAGTTTCCGAACACCCTGTTTATTGCACAAGGCAACAGGGGATGGGTTTCGGAGAAGTTTGTGACGGAGGAAATGTATATTAAGAAGCAATTAACAACAGTGGGTTCGAAGCGTTTATTTTTTAATGAAGCTGCTTTCAGAACCCGGATTAACCCTTCGTAAATCCACATATCATCGAGACATCGACATCACAATTAGGGGCATGATCAGCGGGTATTTTCTCCAGAGGGTTCGCCATAATTTGCAAAAAAACTAACAAATACTTTCTCACAGCGTCCTAACTGCGTCATGTTTTAATTTTAAAAAATACCCACGAGACTCATTCCACTTCTTTATATCCTTACATAAATGTGACAAAGGATGTCTGTTAGGTTACCGACAGCGACAACGCACGTCCGAATGTAGAATAAAGTACAGTGATAGTCCCTGATTAGGTTGAGAATCCAGACACAAATACAAAAGTAAAAATTCGTGATCGTGTTAGGTTATTTAAAATTAAAATTCCTTGAAAGGTTTAATTAAAATATACAAAATTTTGGCGTACATCAAAACAATAATAAAGCTTTTTATATCATGATGAAAGAAGGGTAATTTCTTGGGTATTGAGTATGTAACAATTTCTAGACATTTTTGTTTTGAAGAGTTTTAATTTTCAATGTTCATTTGTTACTTTAATTTTTAATTTTAATTTTGGTTCGACACGTCCGTGTCATTAACGAGCAAACTTAAAACTAACTTAAAAATTCTAAACAAGTACAAAAATTAATTAGGCGGGGGTAGTGGGAGGGGGGATTTTGGTGAAGAACGGTAAGAGGAGTCAAAAATAACATGGAAAAATCGTAAGTAAAGATGATTTACATGGTGCTATTATTTTATTAACTAAATTAATATTCGATTTATTTTTTTGTTCATTTCTAAAGTTTCTAAAGCGCACAAATTAAAATAAGAATTTAAATTGCAATGTTTAAACTTAGTTTTTTCTTTTTTGAAGCTATGACCTGCCTTTATTAGATGGTTAGCAAAGTCGGAGTAGTTATTATTTCGTAAACGTTCTCTCCCTCCACCAAAATCCCCCCTCCCGCTACCCCCGCCTAATTAATTTTTGTACTTGTATAGAATTTTTAAGTTACTTTTAAGTTTGCTCGTGAATGACACGGACGTGTCGCAAAAAAAAATTGTAACAAATTTACATTTAAAATTAAAACTCTTCAAAACAAAAATGTCGAAACTTAGGTATAATACGTATGAAAAATGTTACAATATTATTTAGTAAAATGTTTCTAATAAAACAGAATGAGTAATGAGAATGTACCGGAATATAAATTATAATAGTATTCACTACTTTGTCTCTGATATTGAAGAATCTGAAACCTTTACCACTGGCTTTAATTAAAGATATATCAAAACATACCATGCTTTAACATTGGGATATCTTATAGATGGGAGAGTCACTCTGACTGATAAACTCTAATTGTTTGTACATAAGATTTTTTTGAGTTTCTTGTTCAAACTTCATATAGAACCACGCGAAAAAGCTAACTTCTGCTATTCCCTTAAAAAAATATTACTCCTAGCACAGAACAGAAATTAACGAACGATGTCACAATTTTTTCTACGTTTTATTTAGCCAAAAGCCATGTTTTGATAAAGCGCCGCTTACTTACTGGTGCAACGACGATATGCAAAACATGAATTGGAAATATTTAAATGAATGTTAGAAGTAATATCTCTGGTAGCAATTTGTTGACATTGGAACTAGCATAGACCGTATGTACTGGAAGAAGTTTATTAGAGTTGGAAAAGGCGGGGTTTGAAGCAAATAGAAAACTCGTTACCTTGCGAAAGTTCTGTTGAGAGTTGTGGGCGAGATCGCAATATTTCCTTTCGGTGAAAATGCGGGTTTAGACCTTACTCATTACAGTGCCACATTGCCAAATTTAATGGAAGGAAATTATGTGGCAAAAATATACAAGATGAAATAAAGTCATAAAAAAACAAAATATAGTCATAAATAATGATTCGAGAATTTCACGGGCAAAGTATCATCGTGATTTTTTTTACACATTTGTCGTGTTGCACTACCTCCGTCTTTATCCAACGCAACGTTTTGGACACCATTACAGTGACCAGGACATGTCTATTGTAATAAAAAGTATATCATGACTTAATGTGTCAAAGGGTTTTTGAAGATCCACTAATATAGATAAAATAAAATTTCCATCATCAAAGCTGCCCCTAAATTTACCGATGCAATTTATTGCCAAAAAGTGTGTTCGATTTTTTCCTAAAACTATACTGTTTTTTTTAACCTTAGGTTTTGTATTCCTAAGAATGATTTAACAGAAAATTACAATTACAAGTTCGTTTTGAAATGAGAACCCTGAAGCATTTGTGATAAAACAATGAATGACGGTATGAAATCCATGTCTCTCTTCCTGGTGAAAAAAGATTAAAAAGAAGCGCTACGCTACGATCGCGATGGTTCAGACATGTAAAACTGTTGATCGGAGAAAGGAGGGCCAGGAGAATACGATACGAGAAAGCTAATGGTAAAAGTCCCAAGGAAAACTTGATGCAATCAAATTGATCAAATTTTTGGGTCGGGCAAATCGAATGTCTATGGCAAACCGTATAATAAATCGAGGATTATGTGTCATCGAGACTCAGAATGACAGAAGAGTAGGTATATTGTATGAGGTGATGTTTGAGTGTCAAAGAAGCACGGAGGTTATGCCAATACAAAGTTCTGAGGTGGTTCATCTGCCTACCCTTCGAGGAAACGGGACGACGGTTAGTTAGTTACGTAAAATTCCACGAGGTAATATTTTTCGGCCAAGCCTGAAATTTGGAGGGAATGTTCCGGGAACGATGGATTTACTGTTTTTGTGTGAGCCGAAATACACGTGCGGTGGTCGGGGGGCGAATGGGGGGAAGTGCATTGATCTGCCAAATGTTTTCGGGTCATTGGAAGCTGCGGGGGAAACAAGGGAGAATTTTTTTGCAATTACAAAAACGTTGGTGCACTGAATTAGGAAAGAATTAATTGAGGCACAAGTCGAGTATTCTCTTCAGTTTAGATAGATATGAGTGCATAATATGAACATAGGTAGATAATAAAACAAATTCAACGGTTAACAACAAATGATATTCATTTAAAAAAATACCTATGTAATATTTCTCAATGATTTGGCGAAGGGAGAAAGAAATTTAGGTTAATACATCTTTTTACAATTGTGTGTATTTTTTTATGTATTTTTGCAAACTGTGTAATACAAAATCAGGCGTTTTTAGTGTAAAAATTTGGTTGCCTAGAAATAATTTAGATGCTTCAATTAAATAGTTAATAGAACACATCTTGGCCTTTGGAATTTTTTTGACGAGTAAGTCTTCATATAAACTTATCATCTTCATATAAGAATAAAGCATCGGGACTATCTTGAAAGCAAAATCTCCTACCTGAGAAACCCTTTGTGGTCATGGTTTTTTTAATAATGTGGTAAATTAAGTACTTTATAAAATAATCGTAAACCGTGTAAATATTTGGGCCGATAAATACGCTTTTGGCAATGATTTTTTTCTTGCATAGATGAAATTAGGCGGTTTGTTTGCGGGATTTTCAACCTTATAGCAACCGACGAGTGTTATTGTTAGCGGCCCGATTCCGAATGTTACACTATGTGATTGCATCGCCTTAATTCGAAAAGTATGTTGTTTAATTTATTCTATTCTATTCTGTACAGCTGATACTAAACACAGTGTGAAGGCTGTGTGACTGATGTACAATAGTTTATACTGATACTAAACACAGTTTGAAGGCTGTGTGACTGATGTACAATAGTTTATACTGATACTAAACACAGTGTGAAGGCTGTGTGACTGATGTACAATAGTTTATAGTGATACTAAACACAGTGTGAAGGCTGTGTGACTGATGTACAATAGTTTATAGTGATACTAAACACAGTGTGAAGGCTGTGTGACTGATGTACAATAGTTTATACTGATACTAAACACAGTGTGAAGGCTGTGTGACTGATGTACAATAGTTTATACTGATACTAAACACAGTGTGAAGGCCATTACAAGCTTTGTACCTACTTCCTTTTAAAAAATATGCATAATTAAATTTAAAAATAGGAGAATCCTCCCTCCTTCCAATTCTTTTGAAAGCCTTGTTTAGTTGTATGGAAGTTCTTCGTTGTAATTATGTGTTAATTTTAAAGGCTAGAAATTAAGTTCATCCAACTGACGGTCAGACGGAAAGCAAATTGAAGAAGAAGTCGAAAAAATATGCAAAACGAGAATACTTCATACTTGAGTTGTTCAGCAGGCTGATGCTTGCCTCGGTGGTAGCTAATAAAGGTTGCATAAGAGGAAGATAGAATGATAAAGTGTTTTTATCAGAAATAAAATTACGTCATGACGCGGAACATGAAATTTTTAATAAATCAAAAAATGTCAAAGCACAAATAAAATTAATCAAAAGTGTCATGAAAACGGCGCGCAACACTCTTAACAAACATGTCATAATAATCATGCATCGTTTCACAAATTGTAGCAATACTGTTGTGCAGCATGAAAACAGGATATATTCCTAAAAAAATTGGTATTCAATATGAGGTAAGCCATGTTTTTCCGTTTGTGTAGTTGACCTAGTTGACCGGAGAACATGCGGTGTATTTGTTTGCGGAAAAGGTAGAATACGCGCTACTAGTATAAACAGAAACTAACGCATTATGTATTATTATTATACGCAATATTTGCCTTCCTTACTGTAGTCGCGTTGGCATTGACTGATTTAAATAATATGAATTATTTCTACACGCATCCGGTAAACACAATCAACCAACAGCTAATATTATTAATTAACTAATGAACCATCTAAATTTACACTTTCTTTAAAGATGACCCAGAAAATTAAAAAATACAGCAATACATTTTTTTCCAAAGAATTGCATGTTTGTATGTATAATTATTTTACGATTTACATTTTCGGTAACAGTGATTGAATAAGTATACGTTTTTTAAGCTATATTTTCTATGCTAAAAGACAATTAAATTATATGGAAAATTCACAATAAAGCTAACCACAATCTATAATATTTTTACAAAATTTTTACAATTGTCGTTGATAAAAATGTAGAATCAACTCAAATCAAACTATCAAAATTCCCAAAATGGATTAATTCCCACTTAAAATAACTACATAAAAAATAAACTAAAACTATAAGGAAAGCAACGACAACTCTGTTTACAAAAAATCAAAAATTCAAGGCTTTAAGAGACCACCTGACTTACCAGTAATTCCTGAAATTATGTGGAGTAAGAATGTTTATGAAATTTCGAGCTCCGGTGACATTTTTTGTTATTTTTGAAGTGAAAAATTTTTTAGGACCGTTGTGATTTGAAACTTGTTGAAACGAAAAAGTGACACTAAAAAGAGACAAACTCACATTATAGGATTTAGCCTGCGAGAGAATGAGATAGAATAATCGATCTCACTTCACTTCTACCGCGTGTGAAATGCACACTTGTATTTTTTTTTAAATACATATTTTTTCAAAAACAAACAACGTAAAATTCTTTCACATGTCGTCAGTGGTCAGTCAGTCTGGTAAACTGAAGTATCTACATAGAATTCTTAAAATTTTTGGATGAAATTTTGGTTTTGATTTATTAAATAAGAGAAAAATAATCTTTTAGACGCGTGGTCTAACCGTTCGCGGAACTACACATATAACATAGATAGGTACTCTTACAAAACATTTTTTTCGTAAAAAATCAGAGTGCGTAATTCACACGTGGTGGAAGTGAAACCTTCAGAAAACAAAAGTAGACAGGAGTGGGGAGGCTTCGAAGCATCCAAAGAGGAGACCTATCTCGCAGAGATAGAAGAGAGATGGAGAACAAAGAGGAGAGATTGTCTCACAGGCTAAATCCTATAAATGTATGTGTTTCTTTCTTTTCAGTTTCGCTATTTTTCGTATCATCGAGATTCAAATCACAGCGATGCTAAAGAAATTTTAACTTCAAAAGATTTTGAACAACTATTCGTAACTTGTACGCTTTTACCGCTTTTGCCACAGCTTTAGGAGTGTTAGAAATGGATTTTTAAATCTCTCCGAGATTCTATTCCTTGCTAAGGTTAGTAAATAAATAAGTTTATTAATGCTCAGCTCGGGGGCGGAGGGGGGCGAGGGAAGCTGCGGCCAGGCTAAGTTCGCCCATTGGTCGAAGCGGGCTGCACAGATTCTTCTCCAGACAGTTTGTACCCGGAGTTGGAGGTACGCAGGGGAATCGCTGTAATTAATTGCGAAGGGTTGGAACATACTATGCGCTAACTGAATTAACCCTTGCATATTGATTCACTTTGTGTTATGTACACGTGCTCCCACTCAGACGGTAGACTGTAAAGTTGACTCACGATCTTACAAACGAGGGCGTTTCTAATAAGGGCGGGTAAAGACGTTTATCAAAGGCTACTACTCTACGTGACCAAATATCTGTTGAGTGTTTTTCGTTTCCCTATCTCCAAGGCATGGTTGTGTTTGGTTGCTTCGAGTCATTTTAAGGAGAGCTACAATAAATATCTATATATATAAAAATCTAAAAATGTCTGTATGTCCGCTAAGCGTTGCTAAACCATTCATCCGATTGCGTTGAAACTTTGGGGATTTGGTCTGTGCATGCCCGCGATGGTTCCTTTATGTATATAATAGTGAGTTCTGGCATTATGAAATTTGTATAAAAAAATTGCAATATGTGGCGCGCGAGTTGTTTGAAAACTGAAGATATCGGAACTGAATGGAAGGAATACGGGAGGGGGGAGGGAACTTGGGAGGGGGGTTCGCGGGACGGGGGAAGCGTGAGATGGGAGTGAGGAGAGGGAAGGCGGGGAAGGCGGAGTGGGAGCGCGAGAGGGGAATGGGCCGCGGAAGAAGAAGGGGAGGCGGAAAGGAATGGGACGATTGGGAAAGGACACGCAGAGAGAAACAATTTCTTCATTGAGTGGCATAGCTACGCATGCCGGGAAGTCGCTAGTAAACTATAAAATTCTTCATCATGGTGTAGTTATTTAAATTATGGCAGAAATACGAACTGCCATAAAAAAATACTTCGTTAAAAATAAGTTGAAGAAAAGTAGTAGATAAAGAGTGGTATTAGGGTTCATATGTAATACGTACATTACAATTATTTTGATTGCTTGGGCAGCAGACCAACTATTTTCCAAAATACAAAAAATGGATTGTAGGAACCTAAATAAGAAAAAAAAACAGTTATTTTAGAAAACATTATTAAGTTATTAGCAATGTGCTTTCCAGACAACCTTTAATTTTTTTTTTGCTCCAAATTTTTATTCAAATAATTGACTGATTCCTGTTTTAACTCAACCATTTGACATTTTATCTGTCAGTAAACTTGTTTGTTTCGTTCCGGTTCCGGTTCAAATAATTGATCGATTATCGCGAAGTTCTGTTTTAACTCAACCATTTGGCATTTGTCTGTCAGTATTTTTTTTGTTACATTCCGGTTCCGATTCAAGTTGGTTACCTTTTTAATTGGCCAACAAAGATTATTTTTGAAATTTAAAAAAGGCCTTGTTTATTAATTAAGTAGGTGGGTATTAGTACTATTTCAAGTTTTAACGATTTCGAAGGAAATTTTTGTTCTGATTTAAAGTAAAAGAAAATTATAAATATAATTTTTTGGCGCGAGTTCTACTTCTGTTCACAGAAGTAGTAGTGTAGGTAGAACATTTATACAACTATCGCCACTATCACTCTCTTTGAATAATGTCCCCCTCTGCCAACAGCCAATTGGAAAATACAGATCTATATTCCACAAGCCACAAAACGAATAAAGCACCGTTGTCGATTTCCAGTTGACCATCCGATCCCGGGTGGCCACATCAAAGGGGAAGTGGTATCCTAGAGATACAAAGTTATTCGTTGTGTTATATTGCCTATACTCAAATATCTATTTATGGAAAACGAAGAAAGGGATTTTGGCCTTCTGGAAGACTATATTAATTTATGCGGAATATTACAATATCGTCCCCGTTCAGGTAAAAGACATCAAAACAGAAGCACAGTTTTAAGACTTTTAAATTAGAAGCATGAAGAATGAGTTAATGATGAATGTAAGTAAGTCTAAAGTCATGGTGTTTGAAAGAGAGAGTACGAAAACAGTATGCAATATAGTTGTGAATGATGAATACTTGGAGCAGGTGGATGAGTTTGTTTATTTGGGAAGTATGTTTACGAGAGATGGGAAGGCTGATAGAGATATTGAAAGAAGGGTGAATGCAGGTAACTCTATTAATGGAGGACTGAACGCCGTTGGCAGCAACAAAAAACTGTCCAAAGACGCGAAACTAGCCGTCCATAATGGAGTACTGGTACCTACCCTGATGTATGGCAGTGAGGCATGGAACTGGCAGAGGAAGGATGAAAGTAGACTGAACGCTGTAGAAATGAGATCCCTGAGGCGTATGTGTGGTAAAACCATGTATGATCGTGTGAGAAATGTGGAAATTCGCAAAAAATGCAAGGCTGATGTAAGCGTGATGAGTAAGATCAAAAAGGAGCGCTCCGATGGTTTTGGCATGTAGAACGAATGAACGAGGAAAGGAGTGTAAGGAGAATATATGACGCAAATGTGAATGGTAGAAGAAGTCGAGGACGCCCAAGAAAGACATGGCACGACCAAGTGAATCAGATACTTGAGTCGGGCCATGTCAAGAGTCAGAATAATAGAAGAGAATGTATGAGACGTTGTATGAATGTAAACGAGGCAAGGAATGTGTGCCAAGACCGGGATGTTTGGCGGTCCGTCCTCTCTGCCTACCCCTGCGGGGAAACGGCGTGATGGTTAGTTAGTTAAATTAGAAGTACTTTTATTGGCATGCTTTTAAACATCATAAAAATACACTAGTATATAAATTGCGGGTAGGTAGATAAAACTTACACCTGTAGGTACATTATAATGATCTCTAATAACAAATAGATTAGATTTCAGATTCTTATCGTAATTTAAATGCGGTACCCATTTCAAAATAGTTTCTAAGATTTGTCACTTTGGTCAGAAATGGTATGATGAAAGTGTACACTTGTGAAAAGACTGAAAAGACCTAAGATGTAGAAGACTGGAAAGAAAGAGGCCGGAAAATCATTCCATAGTCAAGTGGTTTAAAATGTAGGATCGGCTATAACTCGCACTCACCGGGGGACCCATTATTAATTTATCTGTTGGCATTGTTACGTCATCGTTATTATTTTATTGTGTTCGGCGGTAAAATAACTCGTATTGCAAAGCAACCAATCGAGTTTACTTTGTAATTAAATAACTCTTAACCCAGAAGCGTTCGGTGAATACAAAAGCTCCATGGTGTCTATTTCAAGCCAATTACAGTCACTAAAAGGACGCCCTTGCTGTGGTTGGCTAGAAAAATATTCCGGCTGCATTTTCCTCTTACTATGGCGAAGGGCTGTAGAGTTATTTTCTCAATTTTTTTTCTCATTTTTCAATAATTTATAACATTGCAAAAAACTGATTGGATTGAAGTTAAGTGAGCATTTCAAAGCTTCTTAAATTATATTGAAAATAAGGTTGCGAGTTTAAAATAACTGATTTGACCTATAACCGAGACAGACCGAAAGAGAAAAAGCTGTGCAAATATTCACGACGGCAAAGTTTTTCTGCATTAGAACACGTGTCTGGATTGATCTGGGTTGTCCCAAGCGTCATTTCCTCTGCTAGCTAAGTCTTTTATCATTGTACAAGCAACATCTTCCGCTTTATGAAGGTAATACGAGATTTTTTAGAATTTTCAGATTATTCCTTTGGTTTATTTAGTTTGGCTTTATTTAAAATAATAAATTGCACATAATTAATAGTGAAGCATATTGAACCATGTTATTAAACCGAAAAAAGGTAATAATTATTTTTTACTGATTTGGTTAATTAGTTAAAGGGAGTTCTATAGATTAAGAAAATTAAAAGCTACATTTACACTGATGAGTACTGTTGTTGTGAGAGGGTGTACCAATAACGCTGTGAAGGACAAACATAACTCACGTTAAATAGTCCCCCTATCAGTTAAGGGCTTGATGAAAACTATGACCATCCTAAACGGGAGAATCTAATAAACCATTAGAAAAAAAAATGAGTGTGCTTTAGACCACACGACTGAACTTCACTAAATTATATAGGTTATTTTTATTTTTTTTTATTAGACGGAAATTTTTCCATTTTAAAATTTCAGATTTTTTCGTTATTTTCGATAACGAGTGATGAAGTTACTGGTGACATAATTGGTTTCAGCTTTCTTCAGTTCAAGCTTAATTTTTATCAGGGTTACAGCAAACAAGAAAGAGCATTATATTTATAAATACATTAAAATGAAGTGCGATAGTTCACTTACATAAAAAAACTATCAGACCTAAAATCGTATCAAACTATCAGACGTTTATCTCACTTTTTTATCGTACATCGTTTAAATACGAGTAAATCGATATATTACCCTTCCACTTTATAATTACGAGATAGAATATGGGATACTTTAGGTCAGTCTTATGAATAAAGTATTACGAAAACTGAAACCGCCTTAAAACTACTAGAAGAAAATATAAGCTCAAAGCAGAATTCAAAGCTGCTGCTCTCTGCCGCTATTTCTGGGATGAGAAGGTTCATTATTTAACTTCTTTTTAGATATGTTTTATCCGATTTAAAATCAAACATCATGCAAACATACTCTCGCCGTTCAGACAGAAATAAATATGATCATAATGATCATAATTTGTAAAATTCATATTAGTCAATCATCATTCTGTTGATCTGGAATGATTGATTAGTTTTTTTTTTTACAAAAAATGAGGTTTTTGTCGTTACTGTTCAATTGGTCTTCATTAGCAACTCGCGGTTGTTTATGATTTTTTTTATTAAATGTCTTAATTATAATATACTTTCGTTCATTTGACAAGTTGATGTTAAACAAAGAAAAATCTTTTCAAACGTCCAACAGCTTTTTCATCTCAGAACAACAGCAATAAATTAAATACCAATGATATATTAATGACATAATTTAAGATTAACGCGGTCTACACAAAGTTAACAGTATTTAATTATCATCACTCTTGGCTCTACAACCCCTGGTGGGTCTTGGCCTCGTCAAGAGTCTTCCTCCACTCATCTCGGTTTTGTGCCAGCTATATCCAGTTTAGAAGCTCCAAGCTAGATATATCTTTGAGGACGTTGTCGCTCCATCTTAATCTTAGCCTTCCCAGGCTCCTGCGGCCTACCGGTCTTGAGTTCGGCAGGGTCTTTGGTGCTTGATGCTCGGTCATTCTCTCCACATGACCCAGCCACCGAAGTCCACCCAGTTTCATAAATGTTGTGACGTTTAGCTCCTTAAACAGAGTACAGAGCTCATTGTTGTAACGTCTGCGCCAAAATCCATTTTCTACAACCGATCCGAAGATACGCCTCAAAATTTTCCTGTCAAAAACGTCCAGTGCTCGCTCATTCCTCTTAGTTAAAGCTGGGTCCACACATGTTCTTTTGTCCGTTCCGTTCCTCCGTTCCGTACCTCCGTTCCGTATCAAAAACTCTGGACGCAAGTAAAAATAGCCCGTACCTCCGTAACGTCGCTGCGATCATCGGCATCCGCGTGTTCATTCCAGCGACAGAGAGAACGACCCGCGCATGCCGCGATCGCGTCCAGACTGGCGCATCCGCGCATACCCGTATCGTATCGCCTTTGAACGGGCCGAATAAACCGACTCCCGATGGATCGGGGCATACCTCTACCCGTATCGTACCTCCGTAACACCGTACCGTTCCGAACGGGCGTCCAAACTAGCGTTCTTGATCGGGACGCTGATACGGAACGGAGGAACGGAACGGACAATAGAACATGTGTGGACCCAGCTTAATACCCACGTATCAGCTGCGTATGCGAGCGCTGGTCTAATAAAGGTTTTGTACACTAATATCTATTTAATTATATTATAAACTAATACTTCGGGTAGAGAATCCGAACTCTCCAAATAAAGCGGGAACCTTCAAAACTTAGAAGGCTAATTGCGTACACATTATAGTCAACAAATTTCTAAGTAAATAATATATTTATGATGACATGTGATTTGCGTTGGCGTCAGATAACAGGCTAGCAGGAGTGAGCAGGTGTGACACGGCCACGTTAATGAACGGGAAGGAATGGGGATGAACGGGAGGGCGTAGTGTGAATATGATGGGTTGACATAAGGAAATTATACCCTATAACGTGGCGACGGCGATGGGTGTTACCTGCGATCGATATGCTCCCAGCGATGAGTTCTTTGATCACATCCATCAGCCTGCAGGCAAATTACACCACTGAATAGTTCACAAATAGATTGCGAATGGATTGCGACCCATTGTGTTCGAACAAACCTCCCCCGGATGAATACAAACCGTTGCCCATTGAGTGAATTAAGTCGATTATGGGATAGATAAACTGTTGAAATGAATTGAAACCATTTTCAAAACTAAACTGAGAGCAATATTTATTTATTTTGTGTTATAATTTAAAAAAAAACATGTTGTTAATTACCCTACTAAAAGGAGAGGAAAATTTATTCTAATCAGAGCTTTATTTATGAAAGCGCTTCAATACAGTCACTTGTGGTCTGAAGCCTCGAAATCTCATAATGTATGAAGAAGAGGGAGGTCTGTTTGATAAATTTTCCTATCTTAACAAACGGATTGCAATCTTTAGAGCACAGGAGACATGGGGAAATGCTGTCCGTTTTCTTTTGTATTTCAATGGAAGATGGCTCCGAGGACCAAGCGTCATTGAACCCTTCGGCAGATGTTCGGGAAACACGTCAAATGCTCACCAACATTTGTTCACGTTAAAAATACATATGTCACATGATAACAACGTTCTTGAGTTCAACAACTGTGCTGAACGATTTGAGGATCTCTATGAGAACACGGGTTTCTTCAAGAACAAAGTTCAATAACTCCTCTTTTCTAAAAGACCTACACAGAGCATCCCCACAGATGACATAAGTACAGAGGAAAATTATTTTCCACAGAGCCTCCTAATACGTGTAGTTAATGCTTTTTATGAAGTAAATTGCGCTCTTATCGCAGCTTGCGAAATATACATAATTGATACATGAACCCTTGACAAAACAGAAAACCGCGTTCAAACAACTTCTCGTACGTCGTAGTGTACATTTCCCTTGATTACCAGCTGAAGTTTTCCTTTTATACTCTCAATTATACTCATTATAAATGTCCAAAGTACTTACGAACAGCAGTCTTGGATGGCGGATGGTGCTAAAAAAATCCTTTTCTGTGGACATTTTTTTCCTGACCCTTATGTTAATTATGCGGTCTGTCCAGAGAATTCCTAGTACGCGACAATACAGACATCAAATGCATATTTCTATTATGTGTACGGCTCTAATTCATTTACGAGGGACGAGAAAAGGTACTATTTTTGATTATTGGCAAAGAGAGTTAGATATTTTAACGCAAAAAAAAAACATTTTTGAACATAAATACGTTCATTGTGATGGACGGAGCTTAGAAAAATATTAATTTAATTTTAAAAATAAATAAAGACGTCATAGACGTTTTGGTAGGTATTATCAATATATCTCTAACGAAGTGTGTTAAAATGCTGAGAAAAGCCAGCTAGCAAAACAAGCTTTAATAAAATAGCCAGAAATGTTACCCAATCGCGGAATTTCTTATAACCAAAGAATATTACGTCTTCGATAAGCAACCAAAGTACTGATAATAATATTATGCAGGGAGCAGGGTGCAGCTTTGCAACAGAAAATTTGCTCAGTTGTGTAAATTGACCTTCGCGCGGTAGTTACAGCTGTGCATAACGAAACACATTAAGGAAAAACCCGTGGCTGTTCCGTTCCTCGGTAATGTGAATGCACAGTCGAGTTGCTCTTGTTTGAAGCAATTAGCAATCCACCCAGATAATGACCAAGCCGCGCCGATTAGAAACATATACACATGCATAAGATGGAGGTCAGGGCTAGCACAGCCAAGCACATATTAACAAACTTGTCAACACGGGAAATAAAGCCGCAATAGCCGAACAGACTGACAGGGCGCGCGAACTGAATTTGCGGCCGTCGCGTCGGCGTCGCGTCGTTCGACGTTAGCCCACGGTTACTGAACCGCGCGGTTTCGTTCGAATGTCAGTCCGGATAATCTCCATTATTAAACTAAAATCGCTCGGTAGATGCCAACGTGTGTAAGCTCATTAATTTATGTGAGAAAAGGGTAACGGCTTAGTATATCGATAAATACAGGAGAAAGTAATCAGAAAAATTAAGCTTTGATAGTCGAACAGGCTAACCCACATGCATTTTTTTTTTTTTTACAGTGAATACCGCACAAGAATCTCAACTGCTCCCATCTGGAGCCAGTGAGACTATGGCATCCCCAATTGGGGTATGTTGTGAGGCTGAAGGTTGCGGGGGGGGGGGGGAAGGAGGTGGGGAAGAGGAAGGTTGGGAAGTACCTGGCTATTCAGATCTGGTCACTAAACACGGCTAAAGCCATTTTCAAGCAACGTTTCAATTCTGAATGGTGGTCTTACACCAGGGCGATACTGATAGTATCTTTCACTCTGGAACATGCCGCAAATATACTATATATTATTTTAAATGAATTAATTGTGAAATAACACAAATTAATCAAATAAAATTTATTTGCGCATGCCGGGTTCGAACCCGCGACCTCCGGAATGTGAGTCAAGAGTCTTAGCCACTGGACTACGGAGGTCGTCTAGGAAAAGATCACATCAATTGTTAACATATAATTAAATAATAATGTGAGAAAGAAAACAAAAATAGTCGAACCATCTTACATAGCTAATGAGGGTGGGTAAACCCATTCAAGCAATAAATTCAACCAACAAAATGAAAAAGTTACAGGAAACAAAAAAATCTCACAAATTTGTAAAACAAATTGAAAACCTTGAAGTGTACACGAAAATTATTATTTTGTTTTTAAAAATTTCGTTGTAAAATATTGCAATTCTATTTATAATTATAATTGATTTGAGAATTATTTTTTTTGTTTTAAAATAAGTAATCAAAAAAATTGTACTTACGCATAAATTTAGTTTTAGTGTTAAAAATGCCTTAATTAGCAAAAAATACTTCGCGATGTTGTACTTTGAAGACTATTTCTTTTGGAAACCATTGAAAAGTAACATTATCAATGTGGTTTGAAAGGTTTTACCAAAACATAGCCAATATGAATAAGGTCACCGTTGGGCGAATTATTTGTAATAATGGAAGAATAAGCCGAGAAATATTGCTGAAGTGAATTAGGCGAATCCCACACGTTCATTCGTGTGATTCATTGTGATTCGTCAATTTTTTATCAAATATCGTGATACTTATTGACGTATAGGCTAGCGAATTGATTAACTAACTAGATTCTTGAATTCCATTACGGGAAACCAGGGATAAATATTGATGAGTAGGCCACACGTCTAAAAATAATCGATATTTGAATCTAGAAATCCAGTGATCCGTCAATAAGCCAGTTCAATATATATGACTTTATTGGATAAATATTGACAGATCACAATAAATATTGAAAGTGTAGGATATCGCTATCTCTAAATAGTGCTGGATCATGATAAATATTGAACGTGTAATTTTGTAATTTGTGTAAGGCCTAAGGCTGGGATTACACTCGTAAATTTTTTCCTGTAAATCGCTCTTGTAAGCGATTTATGGCCAAATTACCAATGTAAACGACACCAAAAGCCACTTAACGTAATTTATAGCAAGTTACAGAACTTATTCTTTCGGAAGTTTTTTGACAGGTCTAATCGCGCCCGCGCGAATTTCCAGCCTTCTTACAGCTTATAAAATCAGTTTGATAAGCTAAGATACTTCCGCAAGAAATAGTTCCGAAATGCGCCGCGCACCGTTGCGAAATGTCAAAAATTAAAAGACAATTGTTTTCATAGGATTTTTTTCTTACAAAACTAGTATTTATTTCCACTTATTTAAGTTTTCTGGAAAATGAGCATCCTTCTATTCAATTATCGGTCCAATCCTTTCCAACTTAATGTTTTTGTTTTTAACATTTACGTATTTGAAATTTTGAATTCGAAGTCGGTTGCTGTCAGCAGATGTCAGGTAGCTGTCATTCGGATGAAACGAAATTAATTTCCGCCTTTGATGGCACAAAAGTGTGTGGAGAATTGTTTAATTAAAGCCACAATCTATTTCAATACTTTATTTGGGCCTTTTCGTCTTTATTGACAAAATCGCGTAAATTTGACAGTAGCAGGTCGTTGTTGACAGGAAGCCATCTTACTGCAAATAAATTTACAGATGTAAACGGTCGCATGAGCATTTACACAGGTCGAACTTCCGAACAACTTCCGTGATCATTAATTACCAAAAGTCGGATGCATATGTGAACGCTCCTGTGAGTGACCTGTCAAAATCTTATGTAATCCGTAAATTTTAATTACGAGTGTAACCCCCGCCTAAGGCTGACTCACTTATACTTTTTTGTACATATCAAGCAAGTATATACGTGTATAAAGGGATTCGAAAACTCGGAAAGTAAAACCACGATTATTGTGGAACCAGACTAACTTACATATTTATGAAAACGGTCACGGCTTGGGGCATTATTTGTAAATACGGAAACGAACAATACGAGAAATAAAGCTCCAGCAATTTAACCGGACTGATTAATGTGCATGTTATATGTATATTTATATAAAAGAGGTCACACGCTAAGCACGTATTGTAAATACGGGATCGGATCATCCGGTAAATGAAACTGCAGTTATCGAACAAGAAGGATTCGCGTACATTTGAAATAGAAAGTCGCTAAAAACATATTTTAAAGATATGAATAAATACTCCGGAAAATAACCGATAATCATTAAAGCAGACAGGTTCGGCTCGGAGTTAAAAATGAGTTAAACATGTTAACTACATCTTGGAATTTTTTTTTGTCAATAATCAACATGTATATTATAAAGGAAGGACCTAATTAATGGAGCATTTTAATTTTATTTGCGTTTACAATCACAACATTCTTATTATACATGTGAAATGAAGTAAAAAACAATAATTGTATGTGAAAAAATAAATATTTATTTTTTTGATATTGCTGCTATACAAAAATTAACAAACATGTTAACTACTTCTTTGAACAAAAAATTTGTCAACAATCAACACTTACATTATAAAGGAAGGACCTCATTAATTGAGTATTTTAACCGGCCGGCAAAATCAGCTGATAATGGCGAGTGACACACGAGCCACGAACTCATCAGAAGTCAGCCAAACGACGCGCGATAGTTCACGAACGCAGTTTCGGTGCGGCCGAAGGTTCGGCAGGTTGTCTACCGAAACCGAACTGATGTCGAAACTAGATTTTTTTGCCGAAACCGAACATTCAGTCGGTCAATGGTTTGCATTATTTACATCACATTATTAGTAAAAATCTGAGTAATAAATAAAAGTTGACACTTTGCTTATACAGCGAAAGAGAGTAGTTTATTTTTTATTGTATAAACTAGAAATTTCTTATCAAATTTGGAAGATTTCCAAGGTATTTTAAACATGCTACACATAACTGTTTTTGAAGATGTCGTACAAACTTATAACAACAGTCTCTTTCGCAGAAAAGTAAAAGATTTTTTATTTATTAATTAATAAGAATTCAAATCAGAGCTTGTACAGTCTTTATTCAATGCGTAACTAAAACACTGTTTAACTATTAAGAAGTGTTTTTTTATTAGTAAGGCTGAAATGTGTACCTATTGATTAACAATATATTATCTGGGTACAGAGCCATCAGAAGAACGAACGAGCCATTTTATTTTTACACGCTTATACCAAGAATATGTACAATAAAATGACCTCCCTGCATTTTTTAAAATTTTTATGGCTTTATGGAGATTCATTTTTTTTTCTGCAGGAAGTGGTTAGTTCAAATAAATCAAAATTATAAAACATAAATTCAAAGGCTACAATAATCTGCATAAAGTGATTAAGTAATTATTCATTTTCCAATACAAAATATTATCTGAAATGTTTCTGATTAAACCGAGCTAAATACTTTCATCGTTTTTTCGTTGTAATTGTTTACATCTAAGAAAGCGTTTTGTCACGCTTGCTGTAAGTCAACACTCGTTAAAACTACGCGCAAATGTTTGGCGTAGAGCAAGCGCACTACGCTCTACGCCAACAGTAAACAGCGATACGGTGAGCGATTGCTATAAATAACTTCTACAGTGTTACCTTCCTTAAGAGCAAAATTTTACAATTTCTCGTTTAATGATTTAAAAAATGCAATTACAGTTTAAAATAGATATATTGATCCAGAATATTCGAGTATAAATGGATGCAAAGGTTTTGAAACTTGACAAATACTATGTTTAGTTAATATAGCTACTGTTCAATTTAGTTAAAAACTGAGAGATCGCTGAGGAATCATCGGCGTTTTTTAAACGAGTGCAATCTTTCTAATATTGGTTGATTTTTAATAAAAAATAACTTTAATTACCGGTTATAAAACAACTTCTAGAAAAACGCATATTGCAGTGTAATACTGACGTCAGAAGAGATAGACTTGCCCTAACATGAAATCGGGGTATCATTTCGACGATTTGGAGACAAACCTAACCGTATTTTTGGCACCATGAGGGTTCGTGAATGTTTTGAATAATCCAAGACATCAGTCGTACGTTGAACTTCGAAGAGCGCACATTAAAATAACCAGATCCAGCGCAGAAAAGTACATTGGCAACGGTTTGCAATACAGTCCATTTTGGGACTTTCTGAACAGGATCGGACTGTTCGTAAAAAAGGTTAAAAACTGCCTTCAAATCAGATTGTACAGTAAGGTGGTCCAGGCCTGCATAGTAAATTTTATTTTTTCAAATATAGATGTAGCCACCCATTTTATTTGTTACACCTATCATTCCTATTATGTGTAAAAAATTTCAGCCCCCAATATTATATACAAGGGGGTGCTCATCGAGTTAGAAGTTTCTCACAAAAGTTCTGAATTTTAAGTAAAACACGTAATTTAAGGTTTATTAATATTACAAGTATTTTAGCCAAATAAGTATAAAACGTATTTAAATTTTAACAAAATTTGGTAACAAAGCAATAATTAACATAATATTAGTCGCAATCTTTCAAAAACATGTTTGTCAACTCCTTTTTGAATGTTTCAGTAGAAACGATTTTTCTGTTTTGTTCAACGATGTGTAGTAAAAATTGCTTTTGTTACTCATTCTTAGTGAGTATCGTGTTGTATGTAATCTTCAAATAGTTTAACACCTCTCTCCGATGTATCATTAACAACACGCAAATTTTTGACTCAGCTTTTGCCTTGAAGGTAATCAACATTGATAATCCAAGTCTCAGGATTTAATTACAAGAAAGAGTCCTTGACATCAAGAACTAAGAGCGTTTTCAACGTTGTTTGTATTGCAAAAGCTTCTAATGTAACCTCTGAGGCAAGCTTAGCAGAATCACCTCGTACTGAACGATTACTGCCATAAGAATTTATTTTTTGAACAATGGCCTGTTTCTCAGCGTCAGGCAGCTTCTCAGTAAATACGGTAAATGCGACTAGTTCATCTGACAAATACCATAAGTGACGCTCTAAGACACCCCTAGCTGCTACACTGATTTCGGAATCAATGAATTCGTACAATTTTAAGCTATTCCAAAGTATTAAGTTATTTACAGGTGCATCTGCTGCCAAAGACGCTTCGATTCAAACTTTAGTGTAGATGATAACTTACAAATCGAACAATTTGTTTTTCTTCTCTCCTGATTAGTTTAAATCTTGTTACGATCAAGCGCACTGGTAACGTATTGTGTAAATATGTCACTTGTAGACAACTCAACGCACTACAAACTCATCTTTGGACTTATCCTCTAATATGCTAGCATTATTTGAAGTGCTACTGAAGCTGCACTCAAGTTCTAACTCTTGTCTCGACACCACCGAAGATGAAGCATTACTTTCAGCAGCCATTTCTTTCAATTCTTCAGATCTTTGTTTCCATTTTAGAGAACTTTCTTTGACTTTTTCTAGTTTCTTGTCAATTGAGGTCATAATCATCTTACGTTCTCATCTTTGATCGATGCTTGCATGGGCAATATCAAAAAGTGTGTCTAGTTCTTTTTTAAACAAATACTCTCCTTTTCTTTGTGCTTCAGAATTTCTTCCTCTATTTTTATTATATAGCAGCCAGTTCTTAAAAAACTTAATCAGTTTTTCAATGCAGTGATTTTGTTATCTGGTCGGAATACTAGATTTGCTCCATACTTTTATAAGTTCTTGAATAAGTACAAGCGCGGAATCTTTCACATTTTTGGAATCATTTAATATGTAGTGATAACGGAGTAAAACTTGCCGAAGAGTAGGATGTTGGTTAAGCCTTAACAATGGCTCAATATTTCGAACCCCAAGTAGAAAAATTTCGTATTTTTTTCGAGTAGATGAACACATTTTACTACACTGATTCACTTCACAGTCTACTAAATAAGTTTCAAATACTGTTCAAATGTGTCTATAAAACTCTTTAGTAGTTTATTTTAATATTTATTTAATAGTTTAACACACGAAACTGGCCTGTAGCAAAAAGTAAAAATTAAGCATTTTACACAAAAAATTCAAAAACAACACTCGATTGAGCACCCCTTTCTACTTGAGCTATCTCGCTGAAATTTTACTATGTTATTTCTATGAATACGTGTAACAAATTCACGGGGTGGCCAAATGAAAAATAATGAAAAAAAATTTTTGGACCACCTTATTGTACAGAGACGCTAAAAATGAGAAAGATGGGAAAAATCTTACACATTTGTAAAAATATTTAACCAAATAGAGATAGTGTAACAAAATATTCAGTTTTGGAAACAAGCCCGAATTTTGTTCACCAAATTTAGGATTTGTAGTTAAGTTTTTTAAGCAGCTAGCAATTTTCGCGGAATTCTAAAAAGAACAAAAATTAATGATTTCTTTTTAATAAGCGAGATGCCCGTGAGATTCATTTATTGACACCCGCGCCACTTTCTCTACTCTGTACAACTTGGTGTGATTTCCTCGCCCTTGTAGGCAGTTCTGTTTTTTCCTCACTTTGTGAGTTTCGTAAGTGGTACTTACTGCAGTACGGAATCATTAGAAACTTCACATAAAACAGAAAATATGTTTTGTTTTTCATATGGGATTTAAAGAATTTGCGGTTTTAATTATGTAAGAAGCAGAATATAAAAACAAAAATGAACTAAAACAAATAAATTCATTTTTAAATACATTTGAATTTCGATTTTGTTTTCACGAATGAATCAAAGCAAATCTTGGAAGTGGAAATTAACCCATTTCTCTGTCGATGAAAATGCGTTCTAACAATTTTTGATGTTACTCACACACACACACATACGCACACTCACTCACACACACGCATTTCTCTGAAATTGGCTATTAGATGGCGAATTACGTCGAAAATTTAAAATAAATGTAATATAGTAAAAAGCTTTGTTTTTACGGGTTGGTTTCTTAACATATTTAACTTTGTCTTGAAGAAGAGGCAGAGGAAGAAAAAAAGAAATAATTTACATTTGTGGGTGGGAAATACAAATGTTGAGCAAAGTGCATACAAAAAAAACGAGTGTGCTTTAGACCACACAATTGAGGTAAAATTTCTGCTCCATCTATATGATAGGAAGAGAGAAAGAAAATGTGCTCTCCTGCTCCTTGCTCTCATGCTCTCTTGCTTCTACAGTGTGATACAGACAATAGGCCTGCACTGTGTCTTAGATACACGAAACATAACTGGCTACGAGAAAAAGAGAGAAAGAAAATGTGTGCTCGCACCTCTCTCTCTTTCCCCTACAGTAATATACGAAGCGTAACTCTCTCTCTTTCTATCTTCACTAACTTATATCTCCCGCTCATCACGCATTCGCCAGCTTACTCCACAAGTAAGCGTGCGTACAGAAGTTTTACTTCAAAAATAGTGTGGACGATTTTGTTTCATTCGGTATAAAGACATAATGCAACCGTTTTCAATGGTAATCAAAGCGACGAATTTCCAGCAGACAGCATCATTGTTGAATGGAAGTTCTAAATACGCCATTATATAGAACTTAAAAGTGCATGAGAGCTGCATTGGTTTCAACCTCCTGCGAATAATTTAAGAGTCGAGTTGAAACGCGGCGCATGCAGAACCCTGATCGGGGTGAGATATGCATAATAAAAAAGTTAACCCATGGGAACCGGAGCATATTGAGCGCTAACCGACTATTACCTTTTACATTGAATCGATACAATTCTAACGAGGGTTAGTTAAATACTAGCGCAGACTCGTGAAAATCACGAGATATTATAATTATAGGATTTTTGAAGCAATTATAAAAAAATATATTTGCCTCAGGATCCATCGCCTTTCAATTTTGCATTTCGAACATTAAGCAAACTTGAAAAATTACAACATCTATCCAATGACGTTATAAAAATATATAATTACTAGCTTTTGCCCCCTCCCACCCTTCCTCTTCACCCCCCCCCCCTCTCCGCCCCCTCCATACCTGTTACACTCATTTGTTCAAACAGCTCGCGTGCCACCTATTGCAATTTTTTATACAAATATAATAATGCCAGAGCTCTGAGCTATAGCCTATATATTATTCTGATGCATTAGCTATATTATTAATATGAGAGTATGAAATGTATCAGGAGCATCTCCTATCCTTTTCCTATATTCCTCTTCCTCTACCCTTCCCATAACCCAAAATAAATTTTAAGATAATAAAACTCCTTTGCCAATTAACTTTAACATAAGAAACTTCTGTGGCTTGACTTTCAGTTCACTTTATATTGTGTACAGGGTGTCCGGGGGTAAAGTGCATTAACTTCGGCAGGTGATTCTACATGATGGCAGGAGTAAAAAAAAAACTAACAACTTTTTCTGAAATTCCAACATTTTTTTCCCATACAAAAAGACATACCTACTAAAATCCTTAGTGTGAGGTACGATCTTACTTGCTGAGAGCCTGCCTGGCGCCCGACTCGGTTGTGATTGGCCCGTATCGTAACAGCGGAAAATAATAAATCTGGCTGCACACGCCGGACTAATTTTATCTTTTTACCTTAATGGCAAAACTACCCCTAAAAGTTGGAATTTCGAAAAAAGTTATTTATCTTTTTTACTTGTACTATAATGTAGAATCACCACACTAAGTTAATGCACTTTACCCCCGGACACCCTGTATTATCACTGTAATTATGTAAAAGCTGTTTGTTTCTTACAAATAAATAAATAAATAATTATTGTAAAGTTTTTTCGTGAAAGAGTAACAAACATACATACATCCATAACAACTTCGCCTTTATAAAATTAGTAGGATAGGATAGGATATTCGTACTAATCAAAACAAAAAAAATGTAGCACCGCTTATGAAAAGGATAGCCATTCAAATAACATCTAAATGAACGGTACGCTAAAGTATGTCCATTGGACCTAGTTCAGTATAACCACAAGCGTTATCTTTGAAACGTTTCTTCACTCTATAGATTCCTTTGAGCTTATGTTAAACATTGAAAAAAATACGTATTTCGACAAAAAAATATATTAATTCGTAAAAATGTTTTGGTATGTACCCACTTTACCCTCTTTTCTTATAAGGGCTGGGACGTTTCTTCACTCTATAGATTCCTTTGAGCTTATGTTAAACATTGAAAAAAATACGTATTTCGACAAAAAAAATATTAATTCGTAAAATATTTTTGGTATGTACCCACTTTACCCTCTTTTCTTATCAGGCTCGATCTAACCCCACAAATCCTGAAAACACTGGATGTTTTAATCCAACGTCGAGAATGTCTCGGCCATAAAACAAAAATCTACATATATATTTTACAAATAAAGCACGTTTCAAACGATATTTGCATTATTTCAGAATTTTAGTAATAGAAATTTCCCTGTTATATTCTATGTATAGTGTTGTGGCGGTGATCGTCCATGTGTGCCGGATATATTGCCTGTGGCTATTTTTCGGTGAGTGAGTATTATATATGTGTGTGGGTGTGGTTGTGTGTGTATGTGTGTGTTTGTGTGGATGTATTGATCCGAAGTCTATATTAGGAGATGTTGCAGGTAATATTATTATGTATGTAAACGTAATTAAATTAATTATATTTTAACTCTAAATAGAAATACACTAAGCTACTTTCCCTAGCTTACTGTGGGTGACCAACAGGATATTTCTTCCCTCTGGGATTGCATCCTGGGACTTGTGCGGAAGTTGCTTTACGGTTTTCTGAGCACATGTCCAAACCATACAAACGACCATACAGACAGCCGGGGGACGATACCAAAAACATATAGGATAAATTATATCGATCTACTTCATATATATGCCCTGACGAAGTCGTGCTTGATAAAAATGGAAATGATGTACACAATGACAGTGTTTCATTTCAAATGCATTTGAAGGCTACCTCGCAAATAGGGATTGCAATCCCGCAGCTAATTCAATCCCGCGGGATTGATATGCGGGATTGCTCAATCCCGCGCGGATCCCGCGGGATCCCGCATCTTTGAAATAATGTTATAAGTTTTAAAATCAAATTGAAACTACAGATTTTATAAGTTATAAGATAAAATTGAAACTACAGATTTTTGGGTAAAAATCAACTTTTATTTAACATTTCTTACATTAAGCAACAGAAATTAATTCTTTTGTATTAATTAAGTTTTCTATTATCTAAGTAATTAGTAATCTGTTTTCTTAGATTCATCTTTAAATAATTGGCATAATTTAATAGTTTTGTTTAATTTTACACTTACTCCTAACAACTTTATATTTTTAATTCAGTCTTATTCATATAATGACTAATAAACAAATCACAACTTTCTCTTAGATGCTACTATTATTACTATAATCTGTACTACCATCCTTTTCCAACATAAACTTCACACTCCAAATGCAACCACAATTAAAGTAAAACCAGGGCCTCCACACAAAAAAACATTAAACATACCGATAACTCATACCTCATACGGGCAAAGAAACTTTAAGTACTACGCAACCAAACTATATAACCATGCCCACCACACTGAAGCAACTACTAACTACAAAGACATTCACAAAAAATACATCAAAGACTGGATCAAACAACAAGGCATTCAATTTACTCAAAACATTATAACACATAACCAAACACAAACATTAAAAAAAAATATAACAAAACATTGTTTTGAGACAAAAAATAATACCACAATATTATTCTTAACAGTGGCGTGTGGTCCGTAGAAAAATATACCTACCTATTTATCAAAACTATTATTTATCTTAAACATAATCTACATACTATGAACAGCTGTATATATAGATCCTAACTGCAACTAATCTTTAATTTATGTATTGGATACTGCCGCCATGGGTTGACCGTTGACCCACAGTGCCCTTCTTGACAATATCAAGGAGGATACGGTGGTTCTACTTATGTCGACAGAATAACATTTATTCCCACAGATGGTAACACTGCGCTCGTGCGACTCTCGATTTACGCGAAAGTTTTAGCGCCAAATTTTTAACTTGCGGGATCCGCGGATCCGCGTTTTGAAGGTGCGGGATTGCGGGATTAATAAAAGCTGCGGGATCCCGCGGGATTGCGGGATCCCGCTTTGCGGGATTGCAATCCCTACTCGCAAAAGACCCATCGACTGTTTGTTGCGCAACAGTTGTAAAGTCTACACCCCATCCCCATTGTAATGTAACAGGACGCCAGTAGCAATGCGGGTAATCGCGTGACATTTTGCACCTAAAATCCACTAGATTTATTAATCAGAAAGCAAACACAGTCATTTCCAAATACAGTTGGGTTTGACCAATGGACTGACCACGTTTACTAATTAACATTGTATCCTCAATACAAATATCAAGCGTTCACACCACAAAATATATACACGCTTACACGCTTCCCAACAAATTCGATAACAGGTAAAAACAAGCATTAAACCATTGCAGTTTCGATAATAAAGCACAGTATTTAATGAAAATTAATATGTTACACGAGAAATTTTATGTAACTGGTAAGATTCTATGAAAGCATAATATTACAAGTGAATTCAGCAACAACCCAAAAACAAACATTAAAATTTATTGTGTATTTTGATCAGATTTATTTAGCTTACCTACTAAAAATAAGTTGAAATATTATCTGAATAACATATCAGTAGAACTAGGTTTATTCTGTAGCAGTGTCCGAGATTTCAACATTACATTTATGTGTAGTTTTTATAATTGAAAGAAAAAACTGAAATGGAATTGTCATATTTTTGACGGCCAAACGGATATTTAAAAGGTACAAAGATAGTGACAACCTAGAAATGCTGCAACCAAAATAGCTGAAATTTTGCAGGAAGATAAATAAATAAGAAAATCAGAGTGTGCAATTCTCACGCGATAGACGTGAAACTAAAGTCGGTAGATGTCGCTTTCTTTTCTTTTGCCTGTTTATTTTAAAGTGGTTTGAAGATTGGATTTGACAAAAATAAAAATGTTTATTTTTTTTGGATTTCATAGGATTTGAACCTCCGTTCGCTGGATATCCGTCTCTCTGGCCGCTGACACTTGTCAAGCGCCTTACCCGCTGCGCTACGGGAGGCTCGCATTATATTAGAACCGACGACCCGCCAAATAATAAATTTTAGTGACGCTCTTTCGTTTCATCCCAGTTTCAAATCACTAAAGGGGCTAAAGAAGTTTCACATCAAAAAATTATTGTACAACGAATTAATTACGCCATTCTTAACAGCTGGGAAGATAATTATTGCAAAAAAATATTAAAGCTATTTAAAGAGCAATTATATATATATCTAGTATTTCGGAAATTTCATTTAACAGCACCATTCCTCTTGTCATGCTATGCCGTGTTAGAACGTCTGTTCTGCCATATGGTATTTTGAACGACGACTACGTCTGTTAAGTTTTGAGGCACGTATAAACCATAGCATTCCAAGAGGAACGGGCTATCAATTCAGTTATGAATTATGTTAAAACGAGGAATTGCAAGATTTGCATAACGTCTAGTTTCTAGGCTAAATCTATTTTATGCCTCAAGTAAGTCTATGTGGTGCATGAACTTCGGATATGTTTCATGCTATCCTGTAGATTATTTAGAATTTTTATTTCTTTTATATTATAATATATTATTCAATAATATTATTATTGTTCAATTTATAAAAACAGTTTGTTTATAGGTTAACAAGTTCTGCTATGTTATTATTATTACGCGTTACAGCTGTTCGCCTTCTGAAAGCCTTATAAAACTGTCAAACTGAAAGTTTGACAACTGACAATTTCGCCTTCTGAAATCCTATTCTTTGCTTTCAGAGGGCGAAACAGTTGTCACACGTAATAATAATTACATTGCAGATCTTGTTTACAAACAAACTGTTTTAATAAATTAAATAATAATATTACTGAATATGTTTTTTTTTACATTAACTCCACACAGGAGGCCTTGAGGAAAATAATTTCCCTCGGGGCCTATGTCATCTGGAATGCTGTGTGGAGGGTCTTTTTAAGGAGAGGAAGGAATGAACATTGGTTTTGAAGAGACCCATGTTGTAAGAAGGAGGAAACACAGAGGCTGGCAAATCATTCCACAGCCGCGCTGTTGAACACGAGAACGAGTCGAAGAAGCCACCTGTTCTCATGTGACAAATGTCAACCGTGTACAAATGTTGGGCACGTGTTTCCCGACTATGCACCGGTGGAGAGGGGATCAATGACGCTAATTCGTCGGAGCATCGTCCATTGTAATACCGGTAGAACAAGGATAGCATTCCCACCCGACGCCTACGCTCTAAGGATTGCAATCCGTCTGTTAAGATGGCAGAATCTATCAAAGGGACCGCCTGTTTCTGCACAGAGTCGAGCGTATTTTTCAGGTATTTTGGAGCTCCAGAACAGAGGAGGCTGCCAAATTCAACCGTGGGGGGCACTTGTGATTTGTACAGGGTTAGCAGTTGTGTAGCACTATTAAAGAATCTGCGGGCCCTGTAGAGTACGCCCAGTTTTTGAGAGGCTAACTTTACTCTGGTTTCGATGGAGCCCCCATATCTGAGCTGGTCACTTGTTACACCAAGCATATCAATGGTGGGCCTGTTCGGAAAATTGCTTCCGTTGAAGGAAACTAGATTTTCATTTCGATCCCTTCTATTATATTCATTTCGATCCCGATCATTAGACGTAATCAGACAAGATTGGGTCTTTGAAACATTAAATTCAACGAGATTATTTTTACCCCAAGAGAAAACACTCTCGAGATAACCGTCCATTCTTTGCACACGTAAAAAAATTAAAATTAAAATCAAGTTCAACAAATTAAACTTGATAACCATAAATAGATTCATTAGAAGTTCATTGGAGTGATTTCACTGATAAATTTTCTCAACGTTATATTTTTCAACATTCAATTTCTGTATTTTCTTCTCTGATAGTATAAATCTAATTAGTGAAACACGCGACAGGATACAAAAATAAAAAAGCGTAGGCATGCAGCGCCTTACGTAAAATATAAACATTAACAAAGCACCCAGAAGACACAAATTGCACCTGGAAATGGATTGCTTTTCTCGAAAATAGTTTTATTAATTCATTTTCATGTGGTAATTTTTTTTAAATCTTGTGTGCACCTGCTGGTACAATGTATATATATAAGGGTGGGGAAATTCAATAATTTAAATATTTGTACTAAAAAGCGTCACTTTTGGTGAAATTAAATAAGTAATGAGCGTACATGTCCCCAAAGTAGAATTGAAACTAAAAGCCATGTTTCCTTTTCGCCGACTGTAACATGTATACGTAGGAAGCCAATAAAACTCCAGTAAGTGTAAATCTCTCCACGTGTAATCCCGCCCGAATGTAATTCTGGCAGCTGTACTAATTGTAACGTCAAAATTCACGCCTGTGTAATTTTGTCATGTAACCATGGAAACGATAATAATATTTGCAGGTCTATCCGGGGAAACCTAAAATATGTGTGTCAAAGCACATTAGTGAAAAGCAATAAGGAAATATAATTCTCAAAAATTAAAGGTGATTTGTTATTTCAATATTTGTTTTTTTTTTTCAATTATATACGTTATAAAAGCAGCATTGCGGACATTGTCTGTGCACTTAGTAGATGCCTCGCATCTTTACGTTTGCTTTATAGTTGTTATTTTATTTTTTAAGAAAAAGGTGATCTTAAGTAGAGGAGTTGTAAAAGGTAAAAAGCACAAAAGCCAAGAGCAGAGAAAAAGTCTAAAAATAACCCTTCAAAATAAAATATAAAATAGCCCATTCTAAAGTGCACATATCCTACGGCATAACTCGCGTTCAACAGTGCGGAAAGGATATGAACCCTCTTCGGAAGATCAACTTTTGAAATGTAAAAAAAATCAACCCGCAGTTAATTTGAAGTTTTTTTTAAATTTAATACATCTATTTTCAATTTTCGGCCGGATAGTTACCAATTTCAGAGAAATGTATGTCAGCACCACAAAATATGACAGAATGCGTCTACAATGACGAGTTTATCAGCCGAGTTTCAGCTCAATCGGATATCGTGATGTGGTTTAATTTCCACTTCCAAAATTTGCATTCTTTCATTTATCTACTAAAACAAAAAAATTTCATAAGAAGCAATTACTTTGTGGTTTGTATTTGTTATTTTATATATCGACCGGTTTCGCTTCGACCAAGCTTCCTCAGGATATAATAATAACTAAACATTAAGACAGAGTTATCAGTTACATATAAGTTGAGCGACAGAGGGAGAAAAAATGTGACAAAAGAACATAGTTAGACAGAGACAAAGCTAGACAGAGACAAAATTATTTAAAAACAAACACAGCAACGCAATGTCTTTTCTACACATAATATTGCAATTGTAATATTATGTGTAGAAAACTACCGCAATGTTCGGAGAGTAAAAAGATCTTTCAAGTTCGTTATGGCATCATAAAATTTTCTAGATTATATCGAAGCTCCAAAAGGTGACTAGAAAATTCAACAGTAGGACACTCTTGAAGCAGGCACTATATATAATTCATTACGCTCAACTTGTGAGACAACTGAACAACGTGAACTCTGGATGCAATTGATCAATTGTTTCTTAGCTGATTACACCGAGTTACACTGAAGATGTCAATGTTTGCTTATTGGTTCTTACCATACAACAATTATCATTTGTATAATGTCTAAAAGAGACAAAAAGCTACCCAATAATAATTCTGATGTTTGATTTGTTCTAACCGTTACGGAAATGCAGAACTTTAGAAAACTAATGTAGACAAGAGTGGGAGGCTACGAAGCACCGCACAAAGAGGAGACCGATTATTCTATCTCATTCTCTCGCAGCTAAATCGAATAGATGTACGCGTTTGTCTCTTTTCAGTGTTGCTTTTTCGTTTCAACAAGTTTCAAATCACAATGGTGCTAAAGATTTCACTTCGAAAACATCAAGTAAACACAAGTAATCAAAAACAGAAGGGATATAAGCATACCAAACTTTAAAAAAATAGATTCACGTCGTCAAGTTAACACTGCACGTAAATTACAAAGTTTAATGAGAAGAATTTTAATGGAAATTTGTACAAAAATGTAAAAAAAATGATCTGTTAAGTTTCGAAACAATATCATTTTATTTCTATTATTATCATTAGTTAACGTAGTAATGTTATTCTTTATTTCGAATTTCGACCTCTTTTAATATTTAATAAGGCAAACTCTGGCAGTTCGTTCTTCCCTAGTGCACACCACAAAGAGATAATTAAATATCATTTGTACAGAAAGGCCTTTTTTTTTTAAAACTTGCAGACTATTTCTACGAGGCTTGTACTGCAACGTATCTACCTTCGCAGTACAAAATATAGTTTTTCAACAGTGGGAAATTTTTGTTAATAATTTACTCCAAGTAATAAATTTGCTCCAAGATGCTGCGCATTTTACATCAACTCAAGTCAGGCCAGGACACTGAATCAAATCGACATCTTAATTTCTATGAGATCCTGCACTTTTTGGAAATTTTTTGAAATGAAACCTTTTTTAACAGCATTGTAATTTGAAACTCGATGAATCAGAAGCGAGCGATAAAAAGAGACAGACACATCTATAGGATTTTCTGCGCGAGACAGAGATATTTATTTACTTCACGGGTACTCGGTTCCAATATACTACGTTAAATCCACGGTCCTACGCAAGTCTCATTTAGTCTAGCGGTATAAAGTGCCTGACGAAGCGGCTAGAGTCGCTAGACAGTCAGTGGACCAAAGGTAAAATCCTATGAAATCAAAAAAAAAAAAAAATTGTAATTTTAATATCGTATCTTCAAACCACTCCAAAATGAATAGGCAAAAGAAAACACAAAAGAAAGCTACATCTAGCGACTCCGAAGAAGAAAAAAATACTAATAAGATGACCAAATGTATAGGAAAAGTTGCACTGGAATTCGACCACAAAAATATGGAAAAAAATCATCCTTCACATTGATAAAAAAACGAGTGTGCTTTAGACTTTAGACCACACGACTGAAGTAAAACTTCACTAACTTATATCTCCCTCTCAACATTCGCCCGACCGTTCGCCTCGCCGAATCAAACTTTTCACAACGCTCTCGTCACGCATTCGCCAGCTTACTCCCCAAGTCAAGCGTGCGTAAAGGCCTATCGTTCGCCTCGCTCGGTCACACTTTTCGTAACGCTCTAGTCACGCATTCATTAGCTTACTCCCCAAGTCAAGCGTGCGTAAAGAAGTTTTACTTCAAAAAAAGTGCTTGGTAGTCTCCTCACCCTTGTATACTTTAGTTTTCTAAAGGTTTCACTTCTACAGCGTGTGAATTGCGCACTCTGATTATTTTTTTTTTCATATTGAAGGATCTCGTAGAAGTTATTATGCCGATTTGATTCCGTGTACCGGCCTGGTGTGAGGTAGCTTTAGGAAAACCAACATGTGCCGTCGGAGGCAATACATTCCACGTGAATAATTAAATGCTAAATGGAATCGCATCATATCACGACGTAATGAAATTCACGTGTGCTATGAATTGGCGCACTTCAAGAATTCAAGCTCAGGAGTATAAGATCTATGAATTATACAACATATATTAATAACACAATACACCTTAGTATAACAAAGTAATATACGGGATCCAATTACGTATAATGTGTAGCTTTAAAACCAAGTTTCGAACGAGTTGCAGTTTCTTATTGAATCTTATCGAATAATACAGAGGATAATAATTGAGGAATCAACCACGGCAACGCTTTACTGATGACAGTATATGTAGATAGTGCCACTTATATTCTAAAAGCAAAATATGCAAAACTTTGGTGATTGGCCTATAGTTTTTTTTACCATTCTTGAAGGTGGGAGGTACACACCCGGATTTTCAAGAGGGATAGTGCACTGGATTAGAGAAAGAAAATACTTGAAAGAAAATAAACAGCTGAGGCTTTGTGTGCACATCGTTTGATAAGGATTGAGGTTATTTTATCAAGACAAGCACCTGTCAATATCAATTTTTTTTAAAACGAGGATTTATTAAAGTTTATTTTTTTTTAAATTTAATTTATTTATGAAAATAATTTATAAAAACGCAGGTACACGTACGAAAAAAACAGATTATGTGATGCAAGATATGCAATAAAAAACCATTATCAAATCCAAAAAATAAGTTATCGTTTGTTTTTGACGAAACAAAATATGTTATTATTACATTTGGTGTTAGTACGAAAACAATAGATTATTCAAATAAACAATAAATTACTATATCTAAAAAATAAGATATCGTTTGTGACGAAATAATATATGGTTGATCCTATTAGATCGTTTACTTAGTAAACCATTACTCTAGAAGTCGGTCTTCCAAAAAATCTCTTCACCCATATTTAAATGTGACGAAAATGTTTAAGGCTTATTGAGATGTGTACTGTCGATAATATTATCCCTGTGGAGTTCGATTAATATCTTAACACGTTGGACTCCGAAAATCTGTGTTTTAAATACCCCTACATTGTAACCTTTTATACTCGAAGAAGGTTGAAAATTTGGTTTAAAAGAAAGGATTAGGAAAAAAACATTATGTTTGTTTTCAATAAATATTATTGGCTTAAATATCATGTTTTATTTGCTTTCTCATTTTATTGTTGTAAAATATAAGGCATTATATAAAATACGTGTCACACCTATTTCGTTTATTTAAATAAACATTACTGAAAACATGTGAATAGTCATTTGATCCTTGTTTTATTTTGCCTTCCACAAGAAGCTTAAGGCAAAACGAGCCATTTTAAAAATCACAAAAAAAATTGATGGCAAAAGTGCGCATTTGCAACATTTTAACCAAATTCTCAATTACAATAAAAACTTACTTTTGGAAGCCTAACAGACAACACCTAAGGGTTTATATA
This sequence comes from Limnephilus marmoratus, assembly GCA_917880885.1. Taxonomy (NCBI): domain Eukaryota; kingdom Metazoa; phylum Arthropoda; class Insecta; order Trichoptera; family Limnephilidae; genus Limnephilus; species Limnephilus marmoratus. Next base: position 34,983,055 of record OU862920.1, on the reverse strand, counting down.
AATTTGTTTAAAACGAGAAAATTGGTCTTATTTTTGTACTCCTGAATAATTTTGAAATTAACAGTTGGTGCCTTTTGCCATTTTACTACCGACTTTCCAACCTAATCCTTATAATTTTTCTTTTTTTATGGGGATAAAAAATGATCTCCATAAAGCATATACTCCTATTCCAGGTAAGATATTATATTATCCACAATTTATTATGGACGGAAAGACAACATCAGGTGCTGCAAGCAGAAATGCATTTCAGACATGTTACAGATTCTTAAATCTGAGAAAATTCAAGTCTCGGAAATTCAGGCCAAAAGATCAGTCGAGTTCAGCAGTGACAGACATGATTTCTCGGCACGTTTATACAGACTCTTCACAAGTTACAAGTTTAATATTATTGAAATTTGGACATACTCTTATTCCCATTTTGGCAATGCTAGAAAAATTACATTTACTATTACTTGTATTGTGTTATTGGCAGTGTTGCCAACGGTTATACCAGCTCTCCACCAGATTCACCCTTTAAATCCACCAGAAAACCACTAAAAATATAGTACTACACTCACACCGGCTAAATTTTCCACTAAAATAAAGTTTAAGGGCCCGCAACCCGGATTTCTACCGATTTATTACATATTTCCCTTAAACACGGTAAGTTTTAAAGCTCTTAAGAAAATGAATGTTATTCTTGAAGATAATATCTAGACTTTGCCCGCGCCGAAACGCAAATTATATAAATTTCCCTCGATAGAAAAAATCGCAAAGTATGCTCTAAAAATTATTATACATACGTTTGTTTCAGTTATTTTACAAGTTATATGTATATATGAAAAAATTCACAGTGTTTCTTTAAATGCTTTTTAAGATAATGCCCTTGAGATTTTTGCTCTATTTTAAACGAGTCGTGTTTTATTAAACATTTTCGCAATTTTCGCATCGATTTTGTCGCTGTAAATGTTAGCGCTCTCCTCTAACATTCGTAATTTCGTATCTCTCCATCTTCTTCTTTTCGGGCCCGGTTGCAGAGCCTTAATGAAAGAAAATAAGTTTAGAAATAATTATTGTTTCCTTTATTATTACAAAAATAATAATTAATAACGAACATACCAATTGTAGGTAAATCAACATAAAAATTATTCAATAACGACAAATTCTAAATTAAGTCGTCTTCTTAAGACGAATCACTTTTTGACTGCACCATAATCGTCAGTTTCAGATTGATATGACTCTTTGGTACCGATTTGATTTACAACGGCTACTGGAATTTCAGAATAATTGCAGGATTTACCTTCCAACCTCAAACCTCAGCGTACTTTCAATATAGCAGTTAAAAGATTTAACTTCCTTCTATTCCCCTGTTTGTTTTTTATTATATTCATACTACTAAATAGTCCCTCAACATCCCCATGTACAAAGATACGGCGCATCTTTTTAGTAGATCGGTGCTGCCTACACAGTAAAGGTAAATTCCATTTAAAATTAAAGAAAGTAGAATGAAGAAGTATGTACAAGATTAAACATATAAGTGGCTTAGTGGCTGAGTGATTTTAGTTTTAGTAATGAAACAAAAATTTTCGAATCCACTAAAAAATCCACCAGCCACTAAAAGAAATATTTCGCCACTAAATGGAGTATGAAAACCACCAGTTTTAGTGGAAAATCCACTAAGTTGGCAAACTTATTGGGTTCCACGACAAAACAGGAAAGTGAAGTATAGCAAAAAAAGCTTAAGAAAAGCGAAAAAAGGAACAAACAAACCTAACCTAACTATTTACTTTTATCATTTTCAGTTTTGATGCTGTTATGTTTTATGCAGTTCCCTATTTTTTACGTACATAAAATATGCACAAACAAAACAGCTGTAATTAAAACTAGAGGAAGCAACACAATCCGCCCTCACCAAAATCGTCTAAAAGCTTTGGAGTTTGGGAACTGAAAAGAAACATTATAAATCGAAAACAATTGTAATTTTCTGAAGTCAAAAATTTAATATTAAAATGTGTACCCTTCTTCTCCCGCCTCCTGACGTATACGCTTTTTTTAAACAAGACAAACATTACCGGGTTACGAATAACCCGACAATATTTGAAAATCTCCTACTACCACCACAGTAAGCGAAAAATACATCAACGTATACGTCATTACTATAAGTGTCGTGATTTATTAAGTTAAGTCATTTCATTTATGTTACTAGCAGACCCGGCCACACGTTGCTGTGGCTAACGAAACACAACGCAATTACCCAACCTTTATAAAATCCACATCACCCGCTTGCCAGCTGCCCGTTACCCGCTGCCTGAATTAAATATTTGAATTTCTCGGCTTTTCTCTACTATAATAAGCATGTATTATACATATAAACCTTGCTCTCGAATCACACTATCTATTGGTGAAAACTGCATGAAAATCCGTTGCGCAGCTTAAAAGATCTATGCGCACATACATTTTGAGCGACTTCATTTTATACTATGTAATGATAATGATGAAGGAGAAACAACTTCAGAGACAGAGACTATGCAAAGAGAGCGCTTGCTAGGCCTGCTATGGACAAAGGCCGCTGAAGTATGGCTGGTTAGAGACGTCAGGAGATTCCTTCTCGAGGCGAGTCCTGGGATGAATAAGGAGAAGAAGATGAGATTTATCTTAACTATGCAGTAGAAATCTAGATCTGTTTTCTTGAATCAATTTAATGTGGATAAATAAAATGGATATAGCGGACTTTGATACTCACTTCGAGATTTGTATGGAATATAGAGGCTTTTGAAACTCAACTGACCAGATGGGCGTGTTTCTACCTCCGTCATCTTGGCAAAATAACTGCTCGTGATTGGTTGAATTCCGATATAGCGGGTTTTGATAGTAACTTCTTGAATGATATAGCGGGTTTTGTTTCTCACTCGCAGTTTTAACACGGTTTTTGGTCGTGACTCAATTTTAGATTAGTCTTGTTCCTCGCAAAAATGTGAACAAGATGTCATACTCGGATCATTTTGTCAAAAAATTGGATATAGCGGATTTTGAAATTATAGGACTCAATTAAAATAAGTCATGTAGGTATTCATTTATATAGTTGGAAGGGTGAAAATTAAATATTTATAGTTGAACTCGAACCAGCAGAAATATGATTTGACATTTGTTCTTGTTTTTAGAGTTAACGGAATCTAAACAATGTGTAAAAATAGTGACGTCTTTAATAAATTGTCTGAACTGAAAACGGCAGCCCTACATAATTCTAATGACCAACTTTTCCAAATAGAACAATCTGGAAACTTTTCATAGGCATACGGTATTTTGTAAGCCAGAAGTAAAAAAACTGAGAAGTGTAAAAATTGCACAAGTCCAGATAGAAGTATCGCATGACATAAGGTTTAAATTATGAACTAAAAATTATGGCAACCCTGTATAATTTAATATGCAACTTCACTAGACAGAACGATCTCGCGACACTATTCAAGAAGGCGCCCTCTACGATCTAACTTGTTTCCGAACCTACAAAGGAAAATCTTTGTTGGATTTCGAGTAAAAGCTTTCTAGTGTAAGTCGGGTCGAAGGAGCGCCGAGTAATGAGTCCAGGATGGCAAAAGTCAACATGGAGTCGCATTAGAATTGTGTCGGATCCAACTTTAAGTGGATCCAATTCCGATACCTAATGGATCTCTGTTCAAATGAGGAACGGGAATGAGCCAAACAACAACCGCCCAGTGCTAAGCCACGGTAGTTTGCATTGTTTCTGATGAGTTCCACGATAAATATTAAACAGAAGCAATATAATATTCACGTCAGATAGAACTATGCAGTATCAAATACACAAACCATTATGTCTGATCGCAAGGTAGATTAAACTAGTTTTGTGATAATTGATTCATCCAAAAAATCATAAATTTTGGGCCAGATCAGAAACAGATTTTCCAGCTTTTCACACATCTCTACATTTTATAAATTAAAGTCCTCCGCCGCGTCCGTCTCTCTGTTCGCGATAAACTCAAAAACTACTGAACGGATTTTCATGCGGTTTTCACCAATAGATTTAGGGTTTTGGTAGGTATATAATTTGTCAAGGTTTTGTGTAAATTGGTTGAAATATATAATTAAAGGAGAATGTCTGTATGTGGTGGACGAAGGGGCAGGTGTGGATTTGATTTGTATGCAAATTAACAGATGACGGTGTGAGTTAAAAAGTTGGGTAACCGTTCAGCTGATGGCCGGGTCAGCTAGTATCTACTAAAAACAATTGGAGTGCAGTTTACACGCGGTAAAAGCGAAACTTTACCAAAACAATCTAAAGCAATACTTGAAAAGTGAGGTCATAATCAAAGCGACCAATGAGCGTAGACCAGCGTAATTTCCGTTTCATATTTCAACCAATAGGAGCCTTTAAAAGTGACATCATAATCAACGCGGTCAATGAACGCAGTTGATGCGTCGCAGGTGCAGTTTCATCTTGAAACCCAAATCATAGCGGGGCTGTTGAAGTTTCACTTCAAAAACATAAGTTTTGAAAACTCTCGTAAATTTCAAAATCCTTCTCTACACGCCACTGGCATAATACTTCGAAGTTTAGTAAAAGATATTTATTTAACCCAAAACACGTGGAAATTTTACATAATGCAAAAATATAATAAATATCAGTTGATGCAATAAATACTTTTCATGTTACTTTGTTGTTAAATTATAGTAGAAGTTTGCACAAAGCAGTTAAACACGTGTATAATTTTATTAATTTATCTTTCAACTCCCGTTAAATGTACTTTGAACAAAATTTGTAAATTTTTTGGAGTATATTCATAAAAATAAACGAGAAAAAACAAGTGTGCAGTCACACGCGGTAGAAGTGAAACCTTCATAAATCTAAAACAGACAAGAGTTGGGAGACTACGAATCACCGCACAAAAAGACCAATAATTCTATCTCATTCTCTCGCAGGCTAAATCCTATAGATGAATGTGTTTGTCTCTTTTTAGTGTAGTTTTTCGTTTCATCGATTTTAAAATCACAATGGTGCCTAAAAAGTTTTCACCTCAAAAATACTATCTGCACCAACGAACGTTCTTTTACACATCCTGAGTTAAACAATTAATATATTCATAGATTAATAATTTTGAAAAGACTATAAATTTTGTTACTTTTGAAATATTAAATAAATTATTTAAGTCAAAACAGACTGTTTACTGTATACCTGTAACTAATAAGTTCGTTAGTGATATACCGATATAATAATCAACGCCTTCACATTGTACACATATAAGTGAACGGTGTCCGGAAACTCCCAGCACAAACGGAAAACTGGAGAATCTCTATCACAATTGGAGCCGGTGTTGTGGTATAACTTTTTGAAGTGATTTGAAATTGTGTGATTTGAAACTCGATGAAACGAAAAATAGCGGCATTAAAAAGAGACAAACACATAGATCTGTAGAATTTAGCCTGCGAGATAATGAGTTAGAATAAACGGTCTCCTATTTATGTAATGCTTCATAAATAATCGGTGCTTCGTTGTCTCCCCACTCTTGCCCACTTTAATACGCTGAAGGTTTCACTTGTACCGCGACTGAACTTCACACCCTGTTTTTTAAAGTGAAACTTCCTTAGCCCCGTTAGCGATTCGAATTCTGCACCTGCGAAGCATTATACTCCTATCAAGGCTCCTATTGGTTGAGTTATAAAACGGAAACGACGCGAAGTCTGCGCTCATTGGCCTGCTCACTGCGCTTTGTTTATGACCTCACTTTTAAAGGCTCCTTGTTCTTCATAGTTTGAGATTGTTTTCGTAAAGTTTCGCTACTACCGCGTGTGAATTACACACCCCGTTTTTTTATTTTTTATTTTATCTTTCGTTTTCGAGTAAATCGAGAAAAAATCGGTTGCTAGGGGTTAATACAAGTTGTTTAATGTCTTTTAAAACATATATTTTAGTAGGCTAAGTTTTATAACTGATTAGATGACAAAATATAAAAATAAAAAAAAATTGCTCAGATTAAAAAACGTGTTTTTTTGTTTGGTTTTGACACCGCGAGTAAGGGTAACTCTGCAATGTACTTGGTATGAGATGGTCTTGGCATTAGAGTGAACCAACCCGCTCCTTTACCTGACCCTTTCGGCATCTGTTCGTGTAAATAGTCGGGTCACTATTTGCATAACAAGACAGTACCGCTTCAAACGGAACTGTTTCCCAGTTCTTGGCACCAACCAAGAAAAGAAGGGGGGAGGAAGAAACAGGTAGAAAACTGTACAAGTATAGCATCAGCAATTTGAGAGTCATTATTGGATAATCAATTCCAAGTGGTTCGCTACGTTTGCTGACTTAGCAGGGGTGCCCAGGTTCATGGAGTGAGGTTTTTCTGGGTTTTTGAGGCGGATGTGTCTACCCACCAGCGTGACAAGCCAGATCGTGTCGATCGTGAGAGACTGATTGAGGGAGATCTCGTGACCTCTCAAGCAAAACTCTTTAGGAACATCGCCTTACCCTGCAGTGGGGGGATGGATTACGTTACGTCGGTCACTCCTGGACCCACTGACCCCCCGATTCTAACCCACCGTTCATACCTTATCCTTCCCAGAACTTCCTCTCCTTTAAAAGTCCCTCCACACAGCATCCCCAAAAATGACATAGGCCCTGAATTGTAAAAAAATAATCAGAATGTGTAATTCACACACGGTAATAGTGAAACTAGAAAGTCGCTAGATGTCGCTTTCTTTTCTTTTGCATGTTTTTTAAAGTGGTTTGAAGTTTGGATATTGATTTCACAAAATAAACTTATTTTTTTTGGATTTCGTAGGATTTGAATCCCGTTCGCTGGATGTCTGTCTCTCTGGCCGCTGCGTCTTGCGCTATGGAAGGCACGCGCCGAGGTGCGAATTTACAGCATTATATTAGAACCGAGTATTGGATAGAACTGAGTTGTGACGCATTTCCGTTTCACCCGAATTTCAAGTCACTAACGGTGCTAAAGATGTTTCACTTCAAAAATCTAATCAAAGTCTTGATCTTTCTTTGGAAAGTTTCGTCAACTATGTCTTTGGTAGTCGTGTCCACAAGCCCCGCTCTATTACAAGAGATTATTGGCTTACTTAGACAATACAGGAATGATTATTATCACCATTCCGATCGGACGCTCACTCACTGGGTGGTCTATTAAATTGTGTGATCGGGTAAGACGATCACAACCACTTGTTGACATTTTCATTAAGATTATCAATGGTCTCCACGAAAGCTTAGAAGCCATTTAGAAAAGTTCGTTAGCCTAACGTTTGACGTTTAACGCCTCCTGACGTTTCGGACAGATCTCACTGTCCAACTTCAAAGGCCTTATGTCTTGAGTTTTGTCTCAAACATCGGTTCAGAAATCGAAACCTAAGTCAGTGCATATCAATTATTATTATGTCTAGGACGGAGTACACGGCTTGAAAGTGATTTGACAGGGGTCAATACGGGGGAGGATAAAAAATATAATAATGCGTTAATGTTCTTAAATATTAAATACGCCAATCAATTTTTTGTAATTTCCTATTTCGATTTTTGGATTTCATACCGCTTTCGAAAAATAAAAAAAAATGAATAAATATTAATATGTTGTGATATTTGTTAACAACGCGCATTGGATTTTTTTTTTGTTTCACACAATACGGAATAAACCGTTTTTATAGTGTAATTTTGGAAATTGAAATTTTTTGCGAACACCCCATAGCCATGGCCATACTATATATTCTTCAACTGCAAAATTAAAAAAAAAAACAATTGTTTTGAAAAATTATCGCTGCACGTCGTCACTTATGAAGAGGCCTTGTTATGTTCTAAATTTTGAAAATGCCAAAAAGCCGATTTTACAAAGTCGGATACCACCTTTCTCGGCTACGAAAATTTCAATCGGAAACTGAAAGCTGATCTCACTTGTAAAAGGAATGCCATAAAAGCATTCAGCACTCAAAAACGGCCCAGCACATCCCTGTGAAATCTGATCAACTCAAGCAATATTACACGTGAATTTCAGTAAAATCCAGATGGGTAGTTTGGAAAATGAATAGGGTCCTCAAACTTTGATATTTCGAATTCTCTGAAATGCATACCAACTTGTTTCATAAAAGGTGCAGTTTGAAAAATAAAACCTGTGAAGGCATTTTCAAACGTTTCACCTAAAATTCCAGTACATACTTTTCATTCAGAACTTAAAAGCTTACTTTTTTTTTTTTTTTTTTTTTTATTTAATTAAAATTAAATTCGATAACTAAATTAAATAATTAAATTTCTAAAAATTAAAATGGAGTTCTACGAATTAAACACAAAAACAAATAATATATTTAAAGCTTACAGTCAAAGAAGTTTTTGAACAACGCGTTCAGATTTTGCAAATAAATTATTCGTGATATTTCTTTCGTTAGCAGATTACACAGTAGGTATTTTTGAGTGCTGACGGTTATGCAGAAATTGCAGGTTACCCTACCTTATAATTTCTTGGGATTTGATGTAATCCTGTAGAAGTGGTACCATATAGCAATATTACAGTGCCATAACAGCTGGAACAAATCCAATTAGTGCTTGATTCCCTCATCTAACTTGTTAAATCCAGTCTGCTTCAAAATGAATCCAAAGATAAATATATGTATGATATTACATGATGAATGGTCTATTTTTCATGAGAACCTGCTGTACCATGTATGTGCTGCATTGATTCGAATTAGATCCTGATTACATTATCCCTTTTGTTGAAGGGTGCCTGTTTTCAAACTAACCTTATAGTATAATATGTAAGATATTATACTCACGATAAACCCTTTCACACATATACCACGTCGCCTTATCCTTGGCGGGTCGGGGACCCGGCAGCGCACGGTGCTCACGGGGCTGACCGAGGAAGAACGGATCGTCTTCGTCTCCCACTCCTTGATATTGAAGAAGTCACCAATGCTCCGGAATACAGCGCATGTGGAGCACACCTTAAAAGAGGGGAACTACAGAAGCCAAGGTATTTGACAGAAGTGTGAATAGTCAAAAGCATGTGGAAATCAGTGTATATGTGTGTACAATATACAGTATTAATACGTCGAACAGCCGTTAACTTAACACCGTGCAACCCTATGACAGTGGCTCAGGAACCTTCGGCTATCGAGTGTCGCACAGGTGTCTAAACCATTCACAGTCTCAGTCAGAATTTTCCCCCGAGCGAATTGATATTCCGTAACATCAAATTATTGAGCAGCGACCATTTTCACAACCCAGTTTTTCACGGCAACTATAAACGCTAACAAAAATAAAAAGTTTTTTTACGTGTGAGAGCAAAGAACTCTTAAGAAGGGAATAAAAAAATGCAATCTTTTTGAACCGGTGTTTGTGGTGTTTTAATGTACACGGTCAATCAATTGCGTGGGGGGAGGGCATTTACAACCCTTTACGATGGGTTCAAGGCTCGACTAGGTAGCACTAAAAAGGGTAGAAAATTCTCCTCTAGTACAATTATTTGCTACACTTTTGTAGATGGTTCATCAAACAACCACACTGCAAAATACAGAACGGTGTTTTTAACGGGTATATTTTCAACCATATTTATAATCCAACGGATCCAAGCATCCATTTACTTAATTTCTAAAGAAGTTTTGAATATAAACACATTTGGTCGGTGTGTGACATTACAATATTCAGACGGTAATTTATTAGTATTTTTACATTTAAATGATTAATTAAACCCTCGCCCGGAATAATGTCGTATCCAATTTTGAGTTATTGATGGAATAATGTTGGGCACATTTAAGGTAGGGATTATGGTACTGAAAATTTTTTTAAGCCTGTGGCAGCATTTTAGAGTTTGGTTTGTGGAAGAACGTTGTATAATGCCATTTATCGAAATCACGGAGCATGGCTTAATTCATGGGAATATATGGAGAAAACGAACGTCTTGTAGCTTCAACTAGAAAGACTCAAAGCCAAGAATGCAGGAAAGTAGAATTTGTCCGTAAAAAATATTATTAAGCCTGCTTTTTAGCCATTGAAACAGTGGAATAATGTTGTAAGTTGATCTCAAGACAATATATCGAACGTAAATGGTTTCATTAAAATACATTTTTTTTAAGCAAAAATACAATGACATGTCAGAGAGCTGCATGCTGTCGTATGGTATGAAGAGAAAAAAAAATATTTTGTGGAGTAACGTTGTGTGTGATATTTTTACATACAACATTTTTCCACAAATTCAGCATAAATTCTAGTAATAAACTCTAATTCTTTCTAGACGACTTTTCATTTAAATCTCACGTTTTACGTATTTTAAATATTGAATATTATGCAACATAACTGGTTTTGTTTTTTCAATTTTTCTCGAAACAAGAATATTGTCGGATAAAACATTGTTTTCGGGCTAGGACTCAATTCTTCAATATTTTTGATCAACTCAACCTTCTCCCATCTATTGCGTTTTAACAATTTATTACAAATTAATTTTTTATTGCAAAACTCCATTTTTTAAAACAAGCTCCTCTCTCCACGTAAAAAAGTGAACACAAAAACTAATTGAAATATTTTACAGTTGGAATTATTTATCGGGGGGTGTATTAATTTTTACTTCCATTTTATTACAAAAACGTGAAAATTGTTTGTAGCTTGCACTGCTTCACGGGAGTAATGGCAAAATTGAAAAATAAACGAACTAAAGTATTTTTCAACACTCTAGTTTTCAATAGTATTAGAGGAAAAAATCTCGTATTTCGTATTTCCTCTTCAGATATATATTGTTAGCTTTTCAGGTGTAGATATATTTCTGAACTTGAAACCCTGAGCGTTCTCGGAAAGCAGCAAGGAAAAATTAATCAACTGTTTTGCATATTTTTTAATTAGTTTTACTTCAATTTTATGCTTTTTAAGTACGAATTAATATACATTTTTTTAGAGGAAATTATATTTTACTCCTTTGCCATTTAATTATTGTTGAATTGTTTATTGTCTTTCCAAAATGTAGCTTACTAATAAACATGTCTTTAATTTTCTGCTAATGATAAATAACCATTAACGTGTTGTTAATAATTAATTGATGTAAGAGGTACGATTTTAAACATGTAAGTTTCGGTAGCGGTCAGTAGTGTTAGACTGTTGAGTAAACGTGAAACCAATTTTTTTAAACCTTAAAAAAACGCGTAACTACGGGTATGGGCACAGCCGCCCGGGGAACCATTCATTGGATAACCAGAACCTCTTCCACAGGTCACCCCGAGTGGTTCGCTACGTTTGTTGATTTAGCAGGAGGTCCCGGGTTCATGGGGTGAGGTTTGTCTGGATCTTGGCGGTGGATGCGTCTGCCCACCAGCTGCATGGCAGGCCGAATTGAAAGAGAATGATTGAGGTAGCCCCTTTGACTTCTCCATTCTTACACTCTCGAAACATCGCCTTGCACCGCAGTGGGAGGGATGGATACAAACGACCGTCAGTCCTGGACACACTGACCCCTAAGATTCCTACCCACTCCCTTTACTCTTTTCCTTCCCAGAACTCCCTCTTCTTCCTCTCGTAAAAAGACCCTCCAAACAGAATCCCCAAAGGTGACATAGGCCCTGTGGAGAATTATTGCCTCCTTTGTGGAGCTAATGTAAAAAAATCAGAGTGTGCAATTCACACCCAGTAGAAGTGAAACTATAAAGTCGCTAGATGTTTTGGTTTTGGTAGGTTTCGAACCTTCGTTCCCTGGATGTCTCTCTGGGCACTAAGAGTTGGGCGCTTCAAACCGCAGCGCTATTGGAGGCCCGCGCGTAGTTTTGAATTTATCGCATTATATTTCAATTTGGGAGGCGCGAAAGGGTACCGCCTCCCCGGGAACCTTTATTGGATAACCAACACCTGTGCCATAGATCACCCCGAATGGTTCGCTACGTTTGGTGATTTAGCAGGGGTGCCCGGGTTCATGGGGTGAGGTTTGTCTAGGTCTTGGAGTTGGATGACCAAGACACACTGAACCCCATATTTCTAACCAGTCCTTAAACCCTTTTCCTTCCCAGAAACTCCTCTCCTTCCTTTCTTAAAAAACCCTCCATACAGCATCCCTAAGGATGACATTATTATTAAGAAATTATTTTTCTCAGGGCCTCCTATGTGGAGCTTATGTAAAAAATAAAATACATTAGAACCGAGAACCGTATCATCCGAATTTCAAATCGCTAATAGGACAAAACAAGTTTCACTTCAAAAAAAAAAAACCAATAGAAACGCGAAATTTTAAAATAACTTTCGCAACGTCTTACGCTTACTGCTACGAATGCCAGTCGTAAAGGTTTTCGCCCGAAACTCGGATGCTGGCCATTGCTAGAGAAGGCTTTCGGTAGAGTAGAGAACAGATGCAGTTTAATACTTAATTTAATCATGGTACATGACTGCCTTTTTAAATACATTGATATCAATGCGATATATATTATGCGATTTAAATATGAGGATTTATTTTTTCTATTTACCTTATTTTTATTTATTATTTATTAATTTTCGGGAAATCGACAGCTTACATTTATTTCAGTTTGTACATAGTATTAAATAGCCAAAATAAAACCAATTATGGATTTCCTCCTTGTGACTTTACTTCTACTGAGACAGCATAATAAGTTACATTACACGGTTTCAAGTAAAATATAAACCGTAACCTTCGGGAGTCTCATAATCGCGACTTATTTCCACAACAGGATGTCGACCACCATGGGTTTATTTATCTTAAGTGTGTAGGTACCTTATTTTCTTCCTTTTTTATAACATCTCTGAGGCGGTAATTCATCTTATAAATATTATCAAACATCGCTTATCGGTTTGCCCGGCGGCGACCCGGGGAAAATATAACAAGCCATTGATATTATTTCGTAAATATTAGTTGAACATGTTATCGGTAAGTCTGTGTGCAATCGATTCAAGTTAAAGTTATTTTACTTTCATGCAGTAAGGTAATTTAGAAAAGGTTAAGCTAAAGCAAAGACGGTAGTATTTCAAAATTCGCTGTAAAGCGTTTAAAAACTATGGCATCCCAATCGGTGTATGTTGTTGAGGTAGTGGGTATGAGAAGGAGATGGGGTATAGGAAGGTGGGAAAGTACCTGGCTATTCTCTATTTGGAAGGCGGATATGGGTACCACCGCCCGGAAACCATTTATTGGAAAACCAACACCTCTGCCATAGGTCACCCCAAGTGGTTCGCTACGTTTGGAGACTCCCGCATGGTGGGCAGGATCGAGAGAGACTGGTTGAGAGAAGTCTTATCCTCCAGCCGGAATCGATCGACCCAGCGCCTTGCACGGCGGTTGGAGGGATGGACTTATACGTCCGCCACTCCTGGACACACTGATCCTCAGATCACCCCTCATACCTATTTTCTTCCCCGAACTTCCTTTCCTTAAAAAATACCTTCCACACAACATCCCCTAAGATCACACAGGCCCCGAGGGAAATTATTTTCCTCAGGACCTCCTGTGTGGAGCTATGTAATGTAAAAAAATATGTATATTCAGATCTGGTCACCAAATACGTAATAAAGTAATAAAGTCATTCCAGAAAAATTTCAATTCTGAACGATGGTCTTACACCGGGGCGATATTTGAGAGTCTTCCACTATGGTAGTATCAAAAGAACCGTTTATTGTAATATTATGTTTAAAATAGAATAAAAAATAAAATAAGAGAAACGAATTCACAGATCAAAATTATAAATTTGAAAACTTATAAGTTTTAATTAAATCGAGTTATGTTGTTTTCCCTTGTTTATAAACGAACTGTCAAGTGTCAAACTCGAAGGTGTAAAACAAAGACAAAGTAAGGAGCTTGTGTTGCCATAGCAATGAAAAGTTTTAATTTCAATTCAATACATTTCTAGAATATTACGGCGAGCTATCCCAAGGTTGGTAGAAAATGTATGGAGCAGCCTTTAAGAATTGGTAGTTGATTTTCGTTCTCTTTAATATTATTTATTTGAAATACCGTTATTTCATTTTCATTGTTTTATTTAAATGTAAGGTTTCAACTTCATATTTTTATTTAATCTGTATTAGTACATTTTTTAATATATTTATTATGTGTCTCTATGGTCTGTACGATATCTCTATGGAGGTAAAATAATAATAATAATAAAAATAGGTACCTACTTAGTACAAGAATTATTTCGACAATTTTGCTCATTGCCCGCAAATTTGTTCACTTGCAACGCTGCAATATAAAAATTCTAATTATCAATAATTTTATATCAATCTAAGTTATACGGAAATTTATTAAACCTAACCTATCCTTTCCTAGCGATAAAACCTAACCTAACCCAACAAAAATATTTTTTTCATTCAAACTTTCTAGATTGGATAAGGCCGTTAAAAAAAACAAATTGAATAGATTACAATGCATTCCTAGCTTTAGGTTAAAGGTTAAAATAGGTAAAACCTTTAGGTTAAAGAAGTGAATATTAAGATAGGAAACTAAGGCTAGGTTAAGATTAAGTAAGGAAAATCTTAAGTCTGGGAACGCTTAAGTTAGATTAAGCTAAAAGTGTGTAGATTAATTGTTAGGTTAAGTTTATATTAAATTAAGCTGATGTTCGATGAAGCTTACGATATGCTCTTATGTATAGGTTAAGCTGAAGTTCAGCGTAATGGATAGGTTAAACTGAATTTCAGTGAAGCTTAAGATAGGTTAGGCTGAAGTTATGTGAAACAGAGCGCTAAACTGAAGTTCAGTGAAACTTAGGGGGTATTCTAGAAAAGAAAATGATATTTTTTATTATTTCGATATTTTAGATATTCAAGAATATCTCCTTAAAAGGATTTTTTTAAATTAGAATTATTTTTAAAGTAATAGCCATTTTAGTTGACCGGTTTAGACGGAATCTAAATAAAGCAAAACTTTAAGCGCGTTTTCCTCAAAACCACTTTTTGAAAATTCGAATTTTTTTATTCATATTTCTTGGTTCCTACCATAATGACAATTGTACTGATAAAGAATGTACCTTTTTTTTATTTTTCAGATAACCAAATGGAAATGTGACGAGATGGACACTCTCTTTTTTCATATATTTTTTTAAGAGTATACTTAAAATATTAATTGTTTTTTTATCGACTGTCAAAAAACGCCCGAAATGCGGGCTTCTAAACTAGAATACCCCCTTAAGATAGGTTAGGCTGAAGTCTAGTGAAATGAACAGGCTGAAATTGAAGTTCTGTGAAACTCAAGAAAGGTTATGTTGAAGTTCAGTGTAACGGTACGTTACACTGAACTTCAATGAAGCTTAAGACATCATGTTAAGCTGAAGTTCAGTAAAACGGATGGGTTAAACTGAAGTTCAGTGAGATTTAAGATAGTTAAGGTAGAATCAGTTGATGTTTAAGAAGGAAATTCTTAAACATCAACTAGCTTTAAAAAAAGGGTTCTTTTAAAGGTTCTTACCTGCGTAGGCTCGTCAGTCTCGCTGGGCAGCGCAGGCACGGAGGCGGACGGGGCACCGCCGCCGTTCATGCCGCCGGGACGCCGTGCCCCTCCCTTGGCGCCGGGGGGCGACTGCGAAGACTGCTGAGTCTGCTGCTGAGTTCCTCCCTGCAACACAACACACAACAAGAAGGATATTAGAAACATGTTTGATAGTAGACTGACATTTATATTCATATTGAGATGGCTTATAGCATTTAGCATGGGTCCTAGCGGGGTCGATCGATAAGGATTGATAATATAATAATAATTCGGTAACTTCTCATCGTTCCCTAGGACAACTGCAGATCTCTAACGTACAAACAACGTCGAATATATTACGAACAGACACTTACAACCTCATTAAAAAAAAAACACTCAAAGACCTTTAAATAGTGTTTTTGTTCCACACCGTGTAAATATTATACATTTAATTTTGGTAAATTTATACAAAGCCGGGACCAGCTCATTTTGGTCAAAAATAAATAAATATATACCCCAGTAGATAGGTAATAATTAGATGTAATTAATTCCGTGAGCGGAAATTGAAAATAATGTATATTTAGGAGAAATATTCCGACTAAGGCCACAAAGATGCTGGTAAACTCTTATGTCGTATCACGACTGGACTATTGCAATGGCATATATGCAAATCTCCCTAAAATTTACACTGACAGACTTCAGTCAGTTTTCAATGCTGCAGCAAGACTGATAACCGGCGTTTCCAAATATTCTCACATTTCCCAACATCTGCGTAACCTTCATTGGCTTAAGTGTCCTGAGAGAATCCAATTCAAACTCTGCTGGATGGTTTTTAAAGCAACACACGACATGGCGCCGCCTTACCTGTCGGAACTGTGCATTCAAAACGATGTCAATACCAGACAAGCAACCCTTCGATCAGCATCTTCAACAGCCATAGGTAGACTCTCAGTACCTACGCGCAATCCCAACACCAATTTCGGAGACCGGGCTTTTGCAGTGGCAGGCCCAACAGCTTGGAACAAACTCCCTTCATATTTGCGAAATATCGACAGCATATCTGAGTTCAGAGCAAAGCTAAAAACTCATCTTTTCAAATTGTCATACCCAGAAAAATAACTTCATTTCTTCAGTAGTTTGTCATTACACAGTCCATAATTTACTTAGATGGTTTTTAAATATTTTTCATAACTCACACTGACAGCACGGGCAGAAATCATAACAATATACGTTTGTTAATATAAATATGTGTTCGTAAATGTAAATATGTATAATAGTCATAAATAATTTTTTTTAAGCCATATAATAATACGTAATTAATAATACGATTAGAGTAGTTTTGTACTCGATTATAAAAATAAGTATAGTTTTAAGTCACTAGTCATGTAGGTCTTAGTTGTAAGTCATTACATTAGTTACCAATCTTAGTAAAAAGCCACCTGTAATATACATGTATAGATTAAATGTGTAAATGAATTGTAAAGCGCCCTTGAGGTGATTTTCTCACGAAAATGGCGCTATAGAAATCATCCAACAATTATTATTATTATTAATTATCGTCAATTTCTTAAAATTTAAAAATACGAAAATGTCATTTTTCAATGACTTCCATGTTGTTATCTTTACTTTAAAAAACAGCCTACGTTTTTAAATGGTTTGTCTGGCTACGCAGGGTTTGTCTAGCGGGCTTGTGAATATTATCTTAACTATAAAAAACAGCCTACGTTTTTAAATGGTTTGACTGGCTTCGCAGGGTTTGTTTAGCGGGCTTGTGTGACAGATCGGCCGCGCCATGTCAGTTTCGAAGACGCGAAGTGAATTTTGATTTTACGCAATTGAAATTTAAAATGCATCATTTTCCGCCTACCCCAATGAAAAAAGTTTCCGAAATACGTAATTCTAACAATTATTCAACTTCTGCAAAGTGTTTTTTCGTGAAAAAGTGCATATTACCGCTTTTGCACTTTGAAAAATGACATTTTCGTATTTTTAAATTTAAGAAATAAACGATAATATAATTTTTTTTCAATTTCCGCTCACGGAATTGATTACATCTAATTATTACCTATCTACTGGGGTAAAAAAATATTTTTTTAGTGTAAAATGAGCTGGTCCCGGTTTTGTATAAAATTAATTTAATTTTTTAGAAGGTTGCTAATAACAAAACGAAATTTTTCTGTTGGCCACACTGGACTTCGGTGGATCCGCGATCGTGCTGTCCGCCATGGATAAAATAAAAATAACAGTTTTGACCTACCATATTTTACGCGCCATTCATATAATATTTTTGTTCCGTATTTCGCATTAAAATTGATTATAATATAAATGATTTTTTCTATGAATAACAGTATTCAAAATATACACAGCTGAAAATTCTGAAAAATCTTCAATTGAGCCGCATGCGGCCCGCAGGTTTGGCATGCCTGGTCAATCAAGAGACTGGTTGAGGAAGGCCTTTGATTTCTCCAGCCGGACCCTCTCGACCAATCACCTTCGACCGCAGTTGAAGGGATGGATTCTTACGTCCTTTATCCTGGAAACACTGACCCCTAGATTCCTACCCACCCCTCATATCTTTTCCTTCCTAGAACTTCATCTTCTCCTTTCCATAAAAAATCTCCACACAGCATCTCCCTAAAATGGCAAAGGGAAATTATTTTACTGAGAAAAAATAAAAATGTATATTACGCAATATACTGAAGTTATACTCAAAGTGATCAAAAATAGGAAATAAAAACTAGAGATGGTTGTACAATGATTAATCTTATTAATGTCGCTTTTGCTGCGGATCCAATCGATCAACGCCGGGAATCGTAAATACTTAATACATAAAAGCCAATCTTTTAGCAAAATTCATTAAATTAAATCCGTTAATCTTACATTGGATCTCCTCGGAGACTGTGACGGGAGCGAGTCCTCCATCGGCAACACACAACACTTTAACCAACTGCACATGATTTTAAAAATCTAAAACAACACAGATCAATAAACTTTCTTCGGGATGAACAGAAAAAATATGAAGTAAAAAGAAACTTATTATTATAAATATGTTCCCATATTACGAGATTAACGCTCTCAAAGTTAAAATTTAACGTTTTTACTAAATTTAAACCGCTATTTTTAAATGTTCAACCAATGCCTTAGTATTTAAGTTTTGGCTTGGTACAAATCTGGCTAAAACAAGACTAAAACATGAAATAAAAAAAGGGTTAAGTTCTTACTTCGACTTTATTTAAACATTATCCCCTTTACTAATAAACGTATTATAAATTTTACACAACTGATGAATAGCCGTTCACTATACATTCGTAGTTTAGAAACGATTATTAATAAAGCTGTAATGTTTAGCTTTGTAAGTAGTATGCAAGCGTAATGAATAAGATTGAAAAGGATGCTAAGATTTTTTAGGCACGTGGAGCGAATGATCGAAGACAGGAATGAGAAAACATTTGACGCGAATGTAAATGGTTGAAGAAGTCGGGGATGCCCTAGGAAGACATGACACAAGCAAGTAAACCAAATTCTTGAGTCGGGCTATGTCAAATTCAGAATAAAGAAAGAAAAATAAATAAAAGAAGTTAGAATAAAAGAAGACAAGGAAATAAAAGAAGTCAGAATAAAGAAATAAAATAATAAAAAGAAAGAGACGATGTAGGAATGTAAATGAAGGAAGAAGGGTGTTCCAAGACCGATTTGTTTAGCGTTCCGTTCTCCCTGCCTACCCCAACGGGGAATCGTCTTGGCCGATTTTATTAAAAAATATGATAGAGGTTTTACGAGTTTAGAACCGGTTTCGAATTAAACCCAAGTTTTAATTTTGTCAAGAAAGATTTATAATACCAATAATTGGGAGGTAGATAAATTTTACAATACATGCAATTGTTTTGGTTACGAATGAGGGAAGAGAGAAGATATTTGGATCAATTATATGAATTTGGTGAAACTGAAAAAAAATGCAATTTTTCCCGTGTCTGAGACTTCAAAAGTTGTCTGTTTACAGATTGAGTGTCTGTATCTTTGTCTCGGATGACGACCTAAGCAATATCTCTCATGCCAGTTCCAAACCAGAGGCTTCAACATCAGCTTCTTGGAATGAACCGCCGATAACACGATTCTCACACAAATGAATCAGTGAAGTCAAGGCTCAACTCGATTGATAAAAATAATGAAATATAATAAAATAAACTGTAATATGAAATGAAATTTAATATTAAGTGTAGTCATGTTTGTGTTGATGTCTTGAGATTTGAGTGTGGAGGGTTGTGATGAACGTATGTCTAAATGTACACAAGAGACAGCGTGTTTGAACGAGACGTATAAAAGCGCGTATCTGCTTCGCATCTCGAATTACCTTCCCACCAGTAACTTCCTACCACTAGTGTGTCAATAAACAGTGCTATTATTCTACTAACACCGAATTATTGCATTCCCCCCATTTATAAATTAACTTGGTTGATCCTGCAAAATCATCACAGTTGATAAGTTAGTTATAAAATTGGTTCCACCACTGCTAAAAGACAAGAAAATCTGGCATAAAGAATTTGACCCAGGTAAACACTCGTCATAATTGTAACTATTTTTTCCGTCTTCAATAAAAATAAAAAAAAACAAAGAAGTCTTATTGAAGAAATTCAAATAAATACCCAGAGAAAACTTTAACATCGCATAAAAATCAAAAGATTAAATTTGCAAATAAAACATTGTTCAATAATCCGTTATACAAACACTCTGGAATAGAGCAAAAGAATTTCACAAAAACTTGGGCTTTAAAAAGTTTAAAGTTTAAAGAAGCCTCGAAAAGTAGAAGTTCGGCCGCGGAAATCCGCTGCATTGAACGCAATGCAAGAAGCACTGACGAGTGACGAAGCTGAGGAGAATCGCTTCGATACGCGAAAGCACCAACGCAACGTCTCGAGTCCACACTTCAACTGCCCCGAGTGACATTTAGGAAAAATTCATTCCAGCTTAAACTGTTTTGTTTACTTAATAAAAACGTGGTGGGTTGATAAAGCCCGTATTACTTGGAGCTAGTTTATTTGCATATCGCTTTTGCATCGGAATTTTGAACAGAAAATTATGCAATACTGCAAAAATGTAAAGGTAAACGATTTATAATATTTTTTTTATTGGAATAACTTTTGAACGTTGTACCCATCAATGTAATATATCATTAAAGAAGAAGGTAATACTAATAAATGTAAACGAAACATAAAACAGAAATATATACGCAGAAAAAAAAACGGTCGCTGGGACTCGAACCCAAAATCTCTTGTCTTAGCGAGACAGCGCCTTAACCAACTCGGCCATTGGGACCTATTTTTCTGTCATTTTTTGTCAATCTCGTGTTTCAAATTCAGAAATAACAATATTTTCCTCGAATAATAAAATCTGATATGTTTACCGGAGACTTTATAGAGGTTTATAGGTTACAAATAAATTGATTAAAGAACTTTGAAATCAATTAAAAAAATAGCTGCCAAAAAATGTTTCTTTTTGGGATTTTAGAAAAAAATATCATAATGAAGTCATTTTTAATTTATTTTTTTGACGAAAAAATTTGCTATAGCGGTATAAAATGCGCCATTTTTGATTTTCATCCAAAACGACATGTTGTTTTTTGTTTATCTTACCAACAAGTAGCCTTTTCTTCGTCATAATGACGTAGCCAGATAGAATCTTTTCGAAATGTGCTATGTTAATTTAGATAATTTTTAACATTCATTAAAATGACTGAAAGTAAAGGAATTATACATTTTTGGTAAGACGATTAGAACAAAAAAAAAACGAGTGCACTTTACACGCTGTAGAATCGAAATTTTACCAAAACGATCTCAACCAATACTTGAAAAGTTAGGTCATAATCAAAGCGACCGTAATTTACGTTTTATATCTCAACCAATCTTTAAAAGTGACATTATAATCGAAGCGGCCAATGAGCGCAGTTGGCGCGTCGTAGGTGCACTAATCGTTATTTTCGTTTCATACGAAATTCAAATCACAGCCGTGCTATAGAAGTTTTACTACAAAAATCAACGCTAAATCTTCCGCACATTTAACAATTATTTTTAACATTTAAAATGCCAAATTTCAGTTCGAATATTCGAATGTGCCACGTAAAAAGGGCTGCGTG
Source organism: Limnephilus marmoratus (assembly GCA_917880885.1). NCBI lineage: Eukaryota > Metazoa > Arthropoda > Insecta > Trichoptera > Limnephilidae > Limnephilus > Limnephilus marmoratus. The sequence goes on along the minus strand of OU862920.1, from coordinate 34,961,563 downwards.
GAAATATGCTGAATACCGTTGCAATGTCGCCAAGGAATTGGATCACAAGGAACAATGTATCAAAAATATAAATAAATCGCAGAAGCTCTGATAACAATACATGGCTACGCGGCGGCTTTTCTTTGAAAATAAAGCCTGGAAATAATATTTATGTGTAAAGAAAGTTCAATTAGGTAGATACGAGAAGTCAAATCATAACATCTTGAACATCACTCCAATAATTATACGTAATAGTCTTTTTTTATTTCTACGTGAAACAATGTTTCGTTATTGTGTTTTATGTTATCAGTTATCACATTGTTGTCGACTATCGCACTTTGCGAAAACGTTGGTAACGCAGTTCTGCTGTGAATCTTTATCAACGAAGAATTTATTTAAATCGCAGCTTTTCCCATAACGAAACTTACGAGGAAATTGAATGACAATGGAGATACATTCGCTTGTAGGTTTCACCCGATGAAACTCGAGCAAAGTGCACAATCTATTCGTCTATTGGATAAATATATGGAATGATGTTATGCAACGTGAAAAGATGGGTAATGCTCTGACGAGGCCAGAACCTGCTTTGAAAATGGACATTGCCGAAGAATTCTGAATAGTATATTTATACTGATATAACGAATATTTTTTAGGAGGATTTGGTATATTTTAAATAAGATATGGATTAAAGTTTTATTATTGACTATTGTCTGTGTTGAGAATGTGACTTCATACCGAAAATCTACGATTAAATCAAGCGGCCACCGTATTTTATTATTATTTTTAAATTCCCTTTGCTGCTTCAGTAAGCAAGAAGTATAAATTGGTACCTACCATAAAGCACACCAATTAAAATTTGAGGGTTTCAGACAATTTTTCAAGGTTTATCAATTTCAAACTATCCACCCCATATAAATTAAGTTAATTTAATGAAGATACTTGATTTAAGGGAAGTCCCTTAAATTAAATATTTTAACTTGCAGAAAAACCACGAGCGACTTGGTTCTTTACAATTTACAAATCAGGAATGAATAAATGGATGCATCTGACTTAACAAAGCTGAAAATGTTCGAAAATTTTATCGATGTACCTAGTTGTTGTTGAAATTCCGTCGGAAACCTTGGTTTCACAAAGGTGTACATTTTAATTATTTTGTAGTTAACTTTTACATTTTAATGTACAGCGTGGTGTTTTCTTTCTCTAACACTGTTAGATCATATTTTTGATCATGATAATAAAGGGAGAGACAACGATTTTCTAGAGTCCTACATGAGTTGTTCCGAAGAGCGAAAAAATTAGCCTGAGGGTTTAAAAAAATTCGAGTGCAGTGGACACGCGTTAGAAGCGAAACTTTACCACAACAATCTGAACCAATACTTGAAAAGTGAGGTCATAATCAAAGCGACCAATGAGAGCAGACCAGCGTAATTTCCGTTTCATATCTCAACCAATAGGAGCCTTTAAAAGTGGCATCATAACCAAATATAATAATATCTTTAATAATATACTATCTTTCTGAGCAATAAAACACAAATTAAAAGAATGGAAATAATTCAAAACAGAGGCATGAGATCTATATTGTGCTGTAGCAGATATACCAGGATAAAAACCATGCAACGTCAACTCAATATATTAAGTGTGTGGCAAAGATTAGTTTTTAATACCCTAGTTTTTATTTATAAGTTAAAAAATAAAATGTTACCAGATTACATGTTGAATAATGTTAGAATCAACAGTACAGTTCATTGTTATCCTACGAGAAACTGCAATGATTTTAAGCTTTACTAAAACAAATTTATCGGGAACACAAAATAATATTTATTATAAAGGTTTTAAAATGTTCAATGAACTCCCTGTAAATGTTAAGGAGGCTAAAAGTCTTGCAGTTTTTCGTGGATTATGTCTTAAAGTTGTAAAGTCCAAATTTTAGTCAGTAGGTAGTAAATAATATTGTAGTAGTCATAGAAAAGAAAACATTAGATATAAGATGTCAAATTTTATATCTACATAAAATACACAATAATTTTTTTTTTAAAAGCGGTCGATGAGCGCAGTTGATGCATCGCAGGTGCAGTAAACGTCATTTCCGTGTCATCCGAAATCCAAATCATAGCAGATATATTATAGAAGTTTCACCTCAAAAAAATAATAAAAGTGATAAGCAAAAAAAAATTCAACTTATAAAACTAAACAATTCTACAATACTACATAAATTAACTAAGTAACTTTTATAATCAGTAACTACATTGCACTTCAAGCCATCACACATATTCCTGTCTAATGTATTCGTTTGGATCCATCCAGGAGTTCAGAAATCTCATGCCTGCGGAACTTTATGCTTCCATTCGCTTTAAACGTCGGAATGTCCCGTATTCTCGAGTTATTAAAGTGAGTGAGGTGTCCATTATAAATTTATACCACTTGGAAGGTGCTGCACACAAGTGGGTAGTAAGTTTGTGTTATAGTTTATAGTGCTGAAATAGTTTTCTATAACCGTAAAAGTCTTTTCAGATACTATCTTTATTGTACTTTCAACGAAAAACTGAACACTTTTGTTAAGGTTCTTAAGTCATCCGTTGCGGGTTAAACGAATATTGCAAAAAAAATCAACTTATTTTTAACGGTAAACCTCGGAAATTAAAAAGTACTAAGGGAAAGTTTTTTGGCACCAGGAAATTTGGGTAATTTTTTCTGTTATGAATTTCAACGCCAACGCAACGATTTTTGCTTATATCGTCATTACCATCCTGAGCTAAGGAGCTTTAGAAGTAAATTTAGGAAACAGAAAAAAATAAAGCGTAATTTTTTGTACATTGTTTTTCAAAAAGAAATAATGTTGAAACTCGGGCGAAAGGTAAAATAGTAATTCACAGATTAACTTCTCAGGCTAATTTGTTTGCTTTGCGGAACAACTCACATACGTCCCTTGGAAATCGTCATGTCTACTTTCATGGTTAGAAATATGATCTAAACGGTGTTGGAAAGAGAAACCTTCACGCTTTATATTCAAATCCAAAAGTTAACTGGAAAATAATTAAAATGTGTAACTAACTAACTAACCATCACGCCGTTTCCCCGCCGAGGTAGGCAGAGAGGACGGACCGCCAAACATCCCGGTCTTGGCACACATTCATTGCCTCGTTACAACGTCTCATACATTCTCTTCTATTATTCTGACTCAAGTATCAGATTCACTTGGTCGTGCCATGTCTTTCTTGGGCGTCCTTGACTTCTTCTACCATTCACATTTGCGTCATATATTCTCCTTACACTTCTTTCCTCGTTCATTCGCTAATGTGTACCTTTAAGAAACCAAAGATTCCGGCGGCCATTCGAAAAAAAAGGTGAACTTTTGGAAATTTTTCAAAATTATTAAAAATTTAATTATTACTAAAAAGTGAGTTGACGATAACGTCTGCAATACATTTGCCTAATGAAACATATGTGTGTTTTAATGTTTTAAATCGATAATATTAGTTAGAAAAAAAGTAAGGTGAGCCATTTTTAAAACTTTTTTATTTTTGCATAAAAAAAGTATATTTGAAAAATCATCAGTTTTTTTTTCGAATTATAAAATTTGAAAACGTTTTTCATCACTTTACCTTCCGACAAAATAGGCCCGAGACGAGAGAGAGGGGTTAAAATCTTCGTGGTTGATTTTTTTTACATTATCTAGCTCTGTACAGCAGGCCCTGAGAAAAAAAGCCATCAAGGCCCGTGTCATCTTAAGGAATGTCATGTGGATGGTATTTTAGGGAAAGGAAGGCGAGGTTGTTTTCGGAAGGAAAGAGGTACGACGGGTGGGTAAGAATTCGGGGCAGTGTGTCCAGGAGTGACGTATGAATCCGTCCCTCCCACAGCGATACAAGGCGATCGATCGAGTGAGTCCGGCTGGAGAGTTGAAAGTGAGGTCTGCCTCAACCAGGTCAACCACGCCATGTAGTAGGGGGCAAACGCATTTGCAGCCGACCTAGAGAAACCTCACCCCCATGAACCCGGGGACCCCTGCTAAGTCACCAAACGTAGGTTATCCAATAAATGCTTCCCGGTGCGGTGGTACCTACCCGTACCGGCATCCCAAATTAACCCGTAATAAACTGAATTTACTTGAATTGGTATAAGTAAAAAGTCTAACCTAGAGCGTGGTTTTACCTAGGTATATCACGGAATGCTGACGAAGTAGAATTTACTTCTATTTTGATGTCGCGAATTTATAATTTCCTCGATCTTTCCTTCTGTTCAATGCCGAATTTATCGAAAACAAAACAACCAAAAACAACATTACAATAATCAGACGGATACGGTCGAAATGCACAGAAAAAAAAGCATGTCAACAGTTGTGCATTAAGATGAAGTTATACGTGAAATCCTATTTTGATTAATCTTTACGACGAATTGGCTTACAGTATAAACATAAAAAATATGCTACGGATAAATCGAAGCTTTTACTAGCTTTTCTATTTATTGCAATTACAATAAAATTATTATTTACGTAACAAAAAAACATAAGCGTAAACCACCAAAAAATTGACTTAACTATAACTAATAGAAACAATTTTTTTTAAATACCCCTCTATTTCTAAGACTATTTTGAGGTTTTGTATGTTCTAACTTTTATTCGTTCTTATAATATTATGCACAAAATAAATAAAAACTACTTTTTCGCTTACTAGCCTCGTGCAAATAAGACGCTCGATTTTAAAATTTTGCACGCATGAGATTCGAAATATTTCTAGCGTTTATATTCCTCTTTATGTTTGCGGCCTCCGTGGCCGAGGCGTCGCGGGATCGAATCCCGGCGTGCACAAATAAATTCTATTTGATTAATTTGTTTTAATTCACAACTAATTCATTTAAAATAAAATATAGTATATTTTCGGCACGTTGCAGAGCACGCAGAGCGGAAATACTCTCAGTATCGTCTTGGTGTAAGACCACCATTCAGAATCGAAACAATGCGTTGCTTGAAATGGCTTTAGTGTTTGATGACCAGATATCATTGGCCAGGTATTTTATAACCTTCTTCTTCCCCATCTCTTTCCCCTCTCCACTACCGTTAGCCTCACAACCTACCCCAATTGGTAATGCCATAGCCTCACTGGCTCCAGACGGGAGCAGCTGGGACTCTTGTGAGGTATTCACATAAAAAAATCGTACCCAAAACAAAAACACTAATATATTTTTACAGAATATGCTACTTTCTTCTCGAAATAGCTACAAATTAGTGTTATAATATTATTTCCCGTAATTCGCTTACTCAGCTGTTTTCAAAAATTGATTACTAACGAAAAATTTGGTATGGTTTTTAAACAATAAAAGTGGTTAAAACTAAGTGCCAGTTGATTAGTTATTATTAATGTACATACATATTTTAATTCTGTTAAAATATTTCATGAAAAATAGCGTTGACTGAAAGCAACATAACTGCAAATAAATGAAGGTAGGTGCCCACATGAAATTGTGAAAATATCGTTTTCCAAAAGAGGAAACGCAGGACATGTCCATGCAAACATAATCCCGTATTTCAACCTTGGATTTTGACACTATTAGATATCGACAGCTTCATATTTTACATTTTTATAAGTTACTTCTTATAGGAGCTGGGTTGGGTTGAGTTTGGGCCCCGAAAGCCGAAGGTCCTGGGTTCGTGTCCCAGAGGTGCCAATATATTTTTCTGATTTTTCTGTTTCCAGATTTTCGATTGAGTTTCGCTAATATTGTCTTCATTTAACAAAGCCTATTTAGTTTCAATTCAATGAAGGCCCCTTTGGTGCTTCTCTCTCTGTCTGTAATTTCCAGCTTTGTCGGGACGACCCTTTTCTTCTTTTTCCCTTTCTTCCCCGTCGAGAGTCTTTTTACTGAATATCCTATTCTGCACAGCTAGCCTTGACTGTGGGATCGATTCCAGCCGTACAGTAAAATGATTTTTAGAAAAATTTGCATAGGAATCAAACAGTCACACTACACATTATCTTGTTAAATTATCTTTAAAAGAAATGTAATAGAGCCATGGCGGTATCAGAAGACAAAGTCATTATTAAGTAAACAATTAAGGAAATTCAGCAGCATCCAGAAGATTAAGCAACGAAGAAATGAAAAAGTTGATAAAAGAAGAGTTGATAATTAGGTATCTGGTACGTATGTGTACCTATTTACGAGTATCGTGATTTCGCCATAGACCAAAACGGGCAAATTAAATTGGAAAACAAAAAAAAAACAACACAAAAATACACCGAAAACGCCTACGAACTCCAAGAAGCGCCTTTTAATGGAAAGGTTAATTAAAATAATTTTGGATTTGAAGCAGCTACATGAATCAAATGAAGTAATATAAAAGAATGTGAGAGGCTTCCAAATACAATATTTTACTTCGGCCACATTCAGATCTATTCAAATAATACTACGGTGTGGAGTCTTTAGAAGTTAGTACGAATCTCTAAGAAGTATTTGGAATGGTAGCCATTGTTGTCACGGCACAAATGGACCCATTTAGAAAAGTTTTTGCTGGTAATAAAAGGGTTCTTCCATCGAATTTCGAAAAAACGATTATGTTGTTGTGAATTTTGAATATTAAGCCACTTCGCGTCATCCGATCGAGCTGAAGCTCATTGTCGATGACATTCTGCCAACTTTGGTGGCACTCGAGTACACACACATTTTACTGAAATCGGATGACATTGCATTTAAAAATTTACAGCAGTTAATATACGAAATAAATGTCGGTACCGTCCAATTAGGATTCGCCGTAGGGTTAGAGGTGCTAGTCAGTGCCTGGACATGGTTCAATCCTCAGTGAAACCAAAACAAACAAAAAAATCGAGTGAAGTTCACACGCGGTAGAAGCGAAACTTCACAAAAACAATCTCAACCAATAGGAGCCTTGAAAAGTGACATTATAATCAAAGCGGCCAATGAGCGCAGTTTGACGCTTCGTAGGTACTGTAGGTACGTAGGCACCACGGACATATGAATATATCGATGTCTATGGTAGGCACTCAAGAAGTTTCACAAGTTCCTAGGAAGAAATATTCAATCATCAACCAAACCAAAAAATAAAAATGTTTGATATTGGCTAATAGCGGACCCAAGAGATGGTGCAACTAGGTCGAAAATTTAAAATAGATATATTGTAATTTTGTGTGTTTTGTATTTTATGTGTTGATTTTTTCATTCCCAACAAAGGGAACGTACCCATACTACGTGACCAACTTTTTGCCATTTTTAACCCCCCCCCCCCCCCCCCCCCGGTGACCAAAAACCTATGGACGCCACCGCTCATTTGTACCAAGCGTGACATTTTGAAGACCCCCCCCCTAGATGGGTCACGTAGTATGGGTACGTTCCCTAACCAGCATTCCTGTGTGCAAGCAGCGCCGTAAAGCAGCCACTCCCAGAGAAGCTGACTCTAGCCCAGACCTTAACTCTTGGATGGAAAAGGTAAAAATAAGAATGCATCTATTCTGAAGGAAGCCCGTGCGAATACTGAACAAAAAAAGAACAGGGCGTTTTGTAAAGCAAAGAAAGGATTGAACAAGAGAACAGGGCACGTTTGAAGAAAAATTTAAGTGGTGTTGTAATTTGGCCAATTAATCAATCCTACACCGTAAAGCGCTTTCAACACATCTAAGTGATTTTTGTCTGTTTTTAATTTTATCTAATTAGGTACGCTTTTCGCATTAATATTAGGTCCAGTTGTTTCGCACAAATTCACGTGTGACAAAAGTATGAAATGGCCAACCTACGTCATTTTTGAAGTGAAAACATCTTTAGCATCGTCGTGATTTGAAAATCGATGAAACGAAAAAGCGACACTAAACAGAGACAAACACATACATCTATAGGATTTAGCCAGCGAGAGAATGAGTATAATCAGTCTCCCATTTTTTGTGATGCTTCGTATTCTATCGGTCTCCTCTTTGTGCGGTGCTTCGTAGCCTCCCCACTTTTGTCTACTTTACTTTTCTGAAGATTTCACTTCTACCGTATGTGAGCTGCACACAGTATATTTGTATTTTTAGTTAGTTATGTAAATACGAATGTTAGAGGGAGCGTGCTAATATTTAAAAAAAAAAAACGATAATAATTAAGCGAAAATCGTGAAAATATTTAAGAAAACGCGACTCATTTAAAAATCTCTCGACAAATAATGTCTTAAGTAGCATTTAAAGAAACATTGTGATCAGTGTGATGACCAGAGTACCTAGCATGGTCGATCGATATAGGTTTTATCGAAAATGTCGGTAACTTGTCATGGCTCCCGAGCATGACTGTAGGCAGCTAACGAACAAATAATAGTTCACGTCAAATTAAATAGGAACCCTTAGTCGTTGTGAACTGTTATTTGTTCGTTAGCTACCTGCAGTCATGCTCGGGAGCGATGACAAGTTACCGACATTCTCGATAAAACCTATGTCGATCGACCATGCTAGGTACCCAGAACATGTTAAATAACAGTAGAAAGTGTGTTTTATAAATTTCGGAACTTATTTTGCGATTTTAATCAAACGAGGAAATTTCAAATATTTACCGTTTCGGCTCAGCAAATCTTGTGTATAAAAATCTCGTGTCACGGTGTTCGTGGTCGCACTCCTCCGAAACGCCTTGACCGAATTTTATGAATTTTTTATATATATTTGGTAGGTATGAGAATAGGGTTTAAAGTATATTTCATACCGTTAGGTGATTAGGGTATCCCTATCCAGAAAAAAAAATTCAATTTTTTGACAATTTTGTTTTCAATTTTTTTTTTATTTGGTATCAAAAAATTCATATAACTCCAAATTTTAAACCTCCTACCTCCACCCTAACATTTTTAAAACAAATTTAATCATCTTTCGTATTTCAAACAGAAGAATGACAGATGGCGCCACGTCCGCCTCATCGAACTTTCATCCACACATGCGCAAGATATTCACGAGAAGGGTCGCGTCATTTTGATATTTCATTCGGCATCATGTTCTCCGGTGGGCAAACCATCGAGCTTATTTGTGTTCGCTAAAGACGGACTGATAAAAAACGTCGTACACTCAATTGCTCTTCGAAATTCATATTCATTTTCTTTCTTTCATTTTCCTACTTTAGTTGGTGTTTTTTGCTTTTATCGGCGCGGTCATCGTCTACAGCGCTCCATTCCTCTTTCTGTCATAGATCCCATCCCCACACATTCACAATAGCTTCGTTATTTTTTATGTAACAACCGAAATATTCACTAGAAATAATTTATATGGCAGATCAACGTTTGTCGGGTCAGCTTGTGTATAGATATTATCTTAAAAAATATTTTTTTAAGAACTTAAAACTCATAGTGCGCAAGGAAAATACGTTATCAATCAGAAAAATCGGAATGCTAAAAAAGTTCTAATTCTGAGTGTCACGCTATCGCCTTCAGTGCGATACATATTACATCTCCAACAATGTAACTGTGTGACTAATTAAAATCAGGGTTTTCTGAGATGAAAGCATTCCTCGACGCACTCATTAGCTAATAATTAGCAGAGATGAATACATTACACGGGTAATGCCGTAATGATTTTTATCGCGGGTTTCTGTGGCGATATGAAATTTAATCACCCCGTGTTAGCAGACCCCGTCATAATAATGTTATGAATATTCAGAACCGCCGAGATTAAAATACAAGCACTCGGATAGTGCGGGACTTGACACAAATACTAGGCCATCGCGTCCGGGAATAAAGTCGGGAGGCACAACTGAGTTTTTTTTACAAATAGTTGCTTGAAAGCCTCTAAACTCGTCGTTTTGTAAATTATTGAACAACGTCGAAGTGACTTTATTTTTGCGATTTTTCAGCACAGAGTTTTTGTGGCAAATTTTTTAAAGTTTCACAATTGCGTTTGATTAAAATTTTATAACATTGAATAAGAAGATAACAATAATAATCTAAGCAGAAATATGAAAGAGAACAAAACACAGAAAAATAGAAAAAGATAATGGTCGCAACTGGGACTCGAATCCAGAACCTCTCGTCTGAGAAAAATTGAAGATAATATTGTTAATTCTAAAATTTTAAATATGAGATGAACTAATATGACGGTTTGACAGAAGATGGCAATGGCGTAATTGGTAAACGCACACGTCCCGGTTACACGAGAGGTTCTGGTTTTGAGTCCCAGTTGCGACCATTATCTTTTTCTATTTTTTTGTGTCTTGTTTTCTTTCATATTTTCGTTTAGATTATTATTGTTACCTTCTTCTATGATATATTACATTGACGGGAATAATCTTCAAAAGTTATAAAAATACAGTTTTTCTTAAAAAAAAGTTGAAAATTTTATAAAATCGAATTCTGTCTAAAATAGTAATCTCCAAACATTTTTGGTAGAAAAAAAATATGTATCAAAATGTCATACATTATGTATGAATCTCACAAAAAGGACTTGTATTTGATTTTTTATTGTTGATTTTTTAGATATTTCTAGATCCGGGAAATCAATTAATTATTCGGATATTCATTAACCCTTTTAGATCACAAAAAAAAATAATTTTTAAGTTTAACAATATTATAATCACGAGGAAAAAACGGAAAGATTTGTACGTATTTCAAATCAGCCACCGTAAAATATCTGCGAATTTAGAGTAGTTCTGTGTCGTTCGATCATTTTCACGAACCACTGGCGAAATGATCGAGTCAAAAGGATTCGAACTTCAATCGATCGATCGATACCAAAGATATTGAAATATATCGATACAATGTTACAAGGCATTGTTCAAATTTGAATAATGCCTATGAACAAAATTATTCGAAAGAACATGTTCATCTTACCGAGAGATTTGCTAACCACGCCCTTCCACAAGAAATAAAAAAAAATCCGAACGTATTCATACCGATCAACCTTCTCCAAAATTAATAGGAAAAGAAAGCGGTTCCATATCGGTCTCTGGTAACAGAAACAGTAATTACCGACTATTTCATTCTCGAGGACCGGGATCGAGACGCCCAGGCTTGATTTTATATAATAATATATATTTGTGGTGTACCTGCGAGCCTATGGTCGTCGCTCGCAATGCCGATCATAGGAGCTGGGTTGACAGCTGATCGATCGAATCGAATGATCAAATCTTTTTTACCATAGGGACTCGATCAATCGTAGATGGCTCGTGATCTAATCAATCGCGATCGGCCCAGGTCTAATTATTTGACTAAATGTTTTTTTGTTGAGAAATGCAAAATAAAGTGTGTACATAAAATATTCATCTACTGCAGAGACGCTGCCAAGTCTGGATGTTGTGACTGTTGAGGTTGATGAACTGTAGAGATTCGCCAGTTAGGGTTATTACCGACATAAAACAAAGGAAGATCAGTTTACGATCCTCATATTATTCCCCCTCCAAAATGTTAACTGAAATTCAGCATTTCTTCTAAATCAATTTTCATGAGTTTTATACCTGAATAACATCAAAGCATAAATAGGTACTTTCAACATAAAAATCAAGACACATTCCCATTAATTTTGCTAGATATACTCTATTAATTTATTTACGTTTCTGTTGATACCTTTCCACTCAAAAATGTTTTTCGAAAAAATACATATCCACTTTTCCATGCGTCCAAAAAGGAATAATTTAGAAATACTTCTTCGGGAAAATTGTATATTTGAACGAGTACCTAAGTACTATTATAATCTTCGTACGATCAAATTAGTTTTGTAATACAACATAAGTTTGATCAAAACCAAAAACTGATTAAATATTATTTGAAAAGTTTATCGCTGCGTGATGAAGCCTTTCTTCTTGTTTTTTCGGTAAATTATAAACGTAATATTATTTGAAAATGTTGCATCCACTAGCGAAGTTTCTACTGTACTAGGCCTTATGAAGTCGCTCCGGCGAATCCATTAATTCAATGCGCACCTTCTAGTGCATTTATTGTAGTGAAATATTAAGAGCAATCAAGTTTGCTCACTTATCACACTTTAGCTAGAAAAACATCACGGATACGGTGAGAAAACAAACTTTCCGCTTCTCCCGGAAAACTATCTAGTGTGGATGCAGCCTGCGAAGCAGGCCAACGGATTCAGAGACCTCCAAATTTAAAGGGGATAATGATTTTTTTAACATCGAGAGAAGGTCGAAAGTGAGCATTCTCACACAATGGTTAGGGCCATGTCTTCGAAATGAAATTAAGGGATGCAGGCACCAATAGAAGAAGGCATCAATTGATATAACATTGGGATTCGTCTGCGAATTAATTTGAAGTTTTATACAAAAGGTTAATAGTAATCAAAAAGTGACAGAACTACGGCAATAGCGTAGTCAACAGTGAAATTTAATGTAATGTAAGGATTCTTACTTACCTTTTTTTACTCTGCACGTTTTGGTTAGAATCGATATTTTGACACTGGAATATCATTACCACTGCACGAGTTTCCGTAATTAAACTGATTGGCACAATAGGCCACTTGCATCACATTTTTTTAAATTTGTTTCCGGTTTAGGAAAATATTCTAAGACATTCTGCATTATTTTTTTTTTTAAATCGTATTTTTGAAACCCTGGGGATTTTTTGAAAATTTCAATCCGAAAAATCAGATCATTTTTTATAAACCGGAAAGACGGGACATAATTTTTTATAGGTGAGAAAAAACAATAATTACATAGCCGAAAATCATTTAAAAAAAAAAGGACGTTTTCCACACGAATGGCACAGAAGAATAACGAGGCATACCAAAAATATTACATCTCATAAATATTTTTTTCCTTGATCCATCTTATTGATCATAAATCATTATAATGTACAACGTCTATATTAATAAATCCAATGTAATATACTAGTACTTGTAAATTATAATAATAATAAGAATATTATAAAATTTGATTTTGATAAAATCAGCACCATAACCATTATACCTCTAAAAGACGCACCGACATCTAAATTGTACGGGGTTCTCTTCACAACATCTGTCAAAAATTCAAACCAAATGATAAGTTCGCAGAGAACAAACAATAAATCTAGTGAACGAATTCAAAAATTCACCTGAAATCAAAGTGATGCCATATAAAAAAAAAAAAATCAGTGTGGAATTTTACCAAATTAATAGGAACATTTTCGGAGACGGGACATTTTCATGTAGTGACGTCACGAGCCCAAATAATGGATTTATTTATTTAAAAATAAAAAAAACTGTACATTTCTACAAAATTTTACTAACATTTTCGTAATCTTAGTAAAAAGATCTATCCACACGATTTTTTCCAAGTCGTTATGAAATCCATGCAAGTGGCCTATTGTTACAAGGTCACTCAGGTATGTATTCCAACACTGTCAGAATGGGATTGGTAATTGTTAGGTTGGGTGGAGGATTGAGAGAACACGTGTTAAAGGGAGATGCATATAGTTGCGTCGACAGTTCATAATGGAAAAATAAAGGTAGTTTTTTTTTGTATTTCTTGAACATTAACTACGAGTATGTAACAATTTCTAAACATTTTGTTTTGAAAAGTTTTATTTTCTGTGTACATTTGGGTGGGTTTCTTCATTTACCGAGAATGCTAAATGCAATGCTAATTGTAAAAGAAAACGTATAGAAATTTTTAAATTTCGATCGTTTACTTTTACAATTAGCATTGCATTTAGCATTCTCGGTAAATGAAGAAACCCACCCGTGTTTTCTTCTACTACCGGTTTCGACAAATCCCTATCACTAGCAAACTCAAAACTAACTTAAAAATTCTAATAAACAATTTTTTTTATTTATTTAATAAAATAAAAGCACTCTGTAAATCACCCTTATAATGTAGACATTCCCATGTAATGTAGACTACTCCCACCGTTCTTCCCCTCCCCAAAATCACCCCTTCCACTTCCCCCACCTAATCAAATATAATCATTCTTGTACTTCTATAGAATTTCTAAGTTTGCTAGAGAATGACATGGATGTGTCAAAACCGGTAGCAGAAAAAATTTAAAAAATTTAAGTAAAAAATGTACATAGAAAATAAAATGTTTCAAACCAAAATGTAAATATTTATTTATTAATCAACGGTATAAATACACCATAAACAATAATTGCGTGTTAAATGTAGCATTTCCGCGTAATTTATCGAACTTTCCAGTTTTATCCGTACTTAAAAATAGAAATAAATTACAAGTTGGGGAGATTTTTTTTTTACAAAAAAAAGTTTTTTATTTAAAATATTAACCAGAATGTAAAATCATTATTTGACCTTCATCGATTACCGTACTATGCTCTTGCTCATATCGGGATAGTAGGGTAAAAGGAAAATAATATTATAACACCAAAGAAAATTGTGCGGTACCTATGATTTTTTTCACTACTGATTTTTACAAATATATACATCTTGTTTATTTAGCATTGATTATATTGACAAATCGGTCACTGCTCAGCTATACAATCAGGATTTCTCACGGATTGTCGTTGGTTTTCGGCAGTGCACTAATATAATACACATAACATAATTTATAAATAATTAAAATTAAATATATAAAACATGAAAATGATTATAATTGTATTCCACTGAACTAAATCTATCTCTGTGTATATAGACGTTTGTAATAAAAGAGGTCGCCTGTTATGACACAGGTATCAAACGTGAGCACCCCATTGTATCATTTCCCGTCATTTCCTACTTCCGGTCCGCGAATATTCTACTTGTTTCCTTTTACCCAGTTAGTGGAAGTGACTTCCAGTTATCCGATTTTCATCCGGTTTTAAAATGCTGGTTTGGTTGCCATTTTTTAAATAAAGTAAGATGACCAAACTATTTTATGTAAAAATTTTTATAGGTTAAAAAAAATTTCATTTGGTGCATTTTATTTTTTGTATATTTTATTGCGCTGATTGTGTTGTTGACTTAAATAACAAATTGTAGATTTGTACTAAGTGCGAGACAGGTAAGGGAACATAAAAGGATTGTAAAAGAAATGTTAAGGTCCCTTTTCATTTATTTTATACTTACTTCTATTTTCTATCTATTATTATAATTACCAAAATGTAATTATTAATGCCTGTAGTGTTAGTTTTTATTTATTTCCCCTCTATATTTATTCTACTAGAAATTTTCAGCAGTTAAACATTCTGCAAACGTCAAGTCGTACGCGTTAATATTTATAATTTGGTATAAAATAAATCATCAGGCATAACTTGAAAACAATCCACAATTTTCTAAACGTCTTGGGCTCGATGCATAAAGGCTGGTGAACAAATGAAGTTTTGTGGTTGGGAATTGGATTTAAGAGCAAAATTTTAAGAAGGGAGTTAAAGATATTGAAGAGTTTGGAAATAATTTACGAAATTACGAAGATTTATTCGAAGAAGTTTTGTTGTAGGTCGCCCATCCTAATTTCTCGATTTTAAAATTTTCCAATTTCAATTAAGATTTTTATAAAAATATCTAACAAAAAAAATCCAGATGAAATGAAATGTTTTCCATTGAAAAACTTCATTGAAATGCTTGGAGTATCTCCGATCGACTCAAGTACCGAAGCTCCATAGAAGGATATGTCCGTGTAAATCGGCTTCAAAGAAACTGGGCGTCTTGTTAGGGCTAACAGATTCTTCATTAGTGAGCAGATGCTAACCACGTGAAAACTTTAAACAGTCCAACAATGGGAATTGGGAGTCTCCTCTGGGCTGGAGCTACGAAATAATTGATAAAACTTGACTCTGTGCAATCGAGTAGTGGCGGCTAGTTCATAAGAGCTCCCGAGCGCCGCACAACCCACAAAAATTGAAGATACGAAACGCGGTTCGGTTATAAATTATTATAATATTTTCTCAAGATCTCGTACAGTAGGTAGGTAGGTACCTATTATACGTGCTATCTGAGCGACGAGAGCCGGCCCTTGCGCCCATCTTCATAGCAGTTCGTTTTCGATAGCGTTCCAGAATCTTACTATTTTGTTAGCAAATCCCGTGAACAGTCGGAAGCGTTGGTATATACGATTATTTGCAAATTTCACGAAAGCGCGAACGCCGCTCTGAATTTTACCCCCACATCGAAAGGAGCGGTTCGTACAGTGGTGTGTTAAACGAGAACGCTTATATGTAATGTTTTTGTCCACATTTTGTCTTCAATTTAACATCAGAGCTACTATTTTCAACGAATGTTCCGCGAGGTCTTCTCTTCAAGTCAAAGCATGTCACTATATTATAATGATAATGAGTGATTAGCTGATTAATTGTCAACAGGCGGGCATAACTCCGATCCAAAATGTTACCCGAATCATTATGTAATATCATAAATCATAAGTCCACTTTGGTTTGTTTATGGTCCCCGGCTATTACATCCACCAATAGGAATCTTTTATTTGTTGTTGCATTTCTCGGGTTTATTTTCGTTTGATATTTATATTTCCGAAGCAATAACTACGAATATGAATTTTGGGAATTCGCGTTCGAATGAAAATTGGGAAAACAGGACCCGTAATTGGAACAAAAGTACAAGTGAGAAACTTCCTTTGGTTGTTATTTCAGTGTCCCTACAGTATTTTTTGAAATGTATTGTTGAAATTGTATTTTAAACTGTGTCGTGAGTATATGTTTCCGTTTTAACGAAACGGAGAATAGAACTTTTTTTAAGTACCTAGGTATGTACCTTTCCTAAATTTATTGTCTAACTTAATGACTCTGGTGAACCCCCACATATTTTGACCACCGGCCGCCACTGCAATCGAGGGGGTCTCTGATTAATAATCCGTTGTTAACAGCCAGTTTTCCATCTCTATTGCGTAGACGAAATGTTGTGCAGGTATTTCAATGGAATCGAAGAAGTTAGCAGCTAGATTCCCTGTGCACTGATGCATGCACGAGAAACTCGGCGGACAAAGTTATGGCAGGTCGTGAGAACGGATAGTTTCTATGACTCGTTTTGTGTAAGTCGGTACGGGTATGGAATGATCTACCGGCATCTGATGTCCTCTTTCACAAATATAAGACCCGCATTAATAAATCCCTTCATACAGCCCCTACCCTTACCCACCTCACAACGCTGGCCAATCAGTACCAAGTACAGACAGTGGCACTCTTGTGAGACATTTTTATTTGAATTTTATTTTAGTAATTTGTACATTTAAGTTTACAAATTTCTAATTGATTACAATATTTCATATTGTAGTTTTTTTTTAATTATAATATTTTAAATTCACAAAATTTTTGAAATCACAAAATTTTTTGTTTTTGTTTTATGTAGCTCCTACAATCCATCTTGAACTTTTCAATTGGTGAGGACTTAAGAGTTTCTGGTAGTGTGTTATATAACTTAATTCCTTTGTACAGCAGACATAACATAAAATAAAAATAACGAAAGATGAATCACAGTATAAACCTAATCTTCCGTAGGCAGACATTCACGCGCGTCGTTTGCAGTTCAGAATGTAAAACGGTTCACAATAAAAGCCCAGCATTTAATAAAGACAAATGGCCAACTAGGAAGGTTCAGAACACAAGCCAAGGTAATATCCCTCTACATCTTTCCTCTCCCTACCCTCCACTACCCACCCCTTTCAACAGAGAAATAAAAGGACGTCTTACAATCTCGGAGAACAGAGGTTCATCACAATGAGACTTAACCCCGGACTGGGAAGCGATCGAACATCGGCGTGTAAAAATAATATAAACGTTCTATTTTTTTGTTAGCTAATTGAGGCGTATCAAATGATCAAAGCTGAGCTTATTAGATTGATAAATAAAATATAGGGTTTCCGTTTTCACCCTTATTTTCAACACGAGAGACGATAATTTTATGTCTCTTACTCCAAAATCCCTACTGCCAGGAGCAAGTGACGTCCGTTTTGTGGGAATTTTGAGAGGTAAATAGGGGAGTAAAAACTGAAAAGAGCGGAAAACCGCACCTAAAATATTTAACGCACTAATAACGACATCAAAAGATCTAGTACAATTACTCATTTTGCATTCGGTGTCCAAAAATAGATATCCGAAAAGGGGTGAAATTTCTTTTAAGAACGTACATACCACCATTAAATTTTTATGTAAATAAAATTTTAATAGCCAAAAGATCAAATATTTTTATACATAATAAGACATCACTATAATAACTCTATTTTTTTTTTGCTTACTCTATAATACTTACATTGATTTTAGATATTTTAAAATTATGTATTTACACACTTTTCATATTCCTTCCTACATATGCTTTTTATTTTCTTTTATCTCTTTCATACTCTTTTTATATTATTTTCTAATCATTTTCATTCTTTATTTTCTTTAATACTGTTTTTAATTTTTAATTCTTTAATGTTATTTTATAATCTTTTATATTCCCTTGCATTATTTCTTATTTAAAATTTTAATGCACTACATGTAAAATCGTGCTTATGTATCGTATGCACTATAAATCGACCACCATAACACGGGCGTGTGCCCAGCATGGTGGTCGCAAAATCTACGAATTGTTTAACCATCTAAGAAATGATGTTTGTTTTCCAAAAAATCAAGAAGAAAAATAATTCCGAATAATTAAAAAAAAAATGGTTTGCACATCGTTGTGAGCAGTCTTGACTGTTAGTGTGGAGTCACCTAACTTCAAGTAATTTATTTAAAACATGTTTTATTTATTTATATTTATTTTTGCAAAAACAGCATAAAACCAGTACATAAACACATTTAAAGTTAAATTCAGTAAAAGCATATTTTCTACTTCACGCTTAAACTCGTTGTAAGTAAGATGTTTGGAAAATATCCCCATTTCCTGCGAGGCAGTTAAGAGGGTATTATCAGAAAAACCAGAAATATGTCATTTTTAAATCAGATTTTAGACGTATTGACTCTTTTCCACAAAAAAATTATAAATGTATTTCGAAAGATTGCTCTTTTATTTGTTAAATTTTCAAAAAAGATTTTGTATTATAGCACACCCATTTCAAATCATCATGCAGTAAAATAAATCAATACATTATCTGGATATCGCTTGTTTTAGAATTTTAATTTTAGTATAAAAAAATCATTAAAAAATATATACGTACATATGTTTCTTGACGAAAATTGGTCCGTTTGTGTATTTATTTGCGCACTTGCAAACTAATATATTTCAGATTTTTTTAACATTCTTATTTAACTTAGACATTATGGAAAAATGATAGATACTTATAATCAAAAAATAATTACAGAAAGTACATTATTTTAATAGTTTAATCATCACGCCGGCTGGATGTAGCACAGATGTATAAATTAAAGCAAATTTGGAATGAAATAAAATGAGTTATAATTTTTAAAAGCTGGTACGGAGAATAATTAATCTTTCTCATTGTAACCGCCCTGCACGATCGTAAGAACAACTTTCGACGAAATGTGGAATTTCAGCCGCTGGCTGGTTTAACGCTCTTAATTAACTAAGTGAGTCTGGCCATTCATCATTGGTAAGTTAGTTCTGCACCTGGTAAGAATCAGAAGCCTGTGTTGGCGAGCTCGCTTGAAATTACCCGGGACATTTCAGCCAGAATATCAGATACCGATATAAAACCATTGAGAAGCTTATAAGTTATTAGCCATCAGCAGTAATGCGACATCTAATGTTGTTGATACCTTGTGGCGGTTACTCCCTAGGGGGATAATGAGAGTATCTTTAATTCTGGTATGGGGTGCAAGTACGAGTATAAGCACACTAAATTTTAATTCAATAAAATTCTACAGTATAGGATTCCAGAAATCGACCTTACGTTGCTTTGCCTGGGTGCTTAGCGCACGGCCACGAGAACATACGAATGAAATTGTTGTTAGGTACATTACTTTTAAAACTATCTTTGAATTTGAATGTGCAAAAAGATGAATTTTATTAGTTGCAGAAAACTTGACAAATAAATTACGTCTTCTCCAATCCTCGCAGAGAACAGAACGAAGCATAAATCATCTGCAAATTTTATCAAACACAAAGCAGCAATTCAGAAGTGTTGGAAAATTACCTCAATAAATAAAATAAATCGACGCAACAAAGGAGGAGAAGCCACATTCGTTTTGCATAAAATATATTATCATCGTCTGCTATCAAAGGGTATAATATCCAGTTCAGTTGATGGTCTTCCCACTGCAAGGAATATTTTACAAATTTAATAATGTAGTTTGCTTTTGTAGCAATCATAATAATGGCACGTGTATAAAATTTTATGCACTCTCGTCGAGATTGTTTTTAATTACGTGTACCTACCATAGACGTTGTGTTTTTATTTTTTTTAGTGAGCTCTCTGTTTGTGCTTTGTAATTGTAGGTTTAAAATATACTGCGCAGTGAACATTAATTATGTTGGGGGTGAATCAAAGTATGCATATATTATTTATTTGTGTACAGCCAAATAATTTGGTTAGGTGTTAAAAGAGCCAAAATTGTATAGTAACTTTAGTACACGTCAAAGTTACCTGCCAGAACACGGTACGATTATGTGAAAAAAAAAACGCGTACTACGACGATTTCTGATCAACGTCAGGCCGGTCTTGTTGTTAATGCCGCCAATACTATACAATGACTTAGAAATTTGTCAACAGTCATTGTCAAGTCTTATGCATAAGTACTTGATACTTCAATTGGGTTTTTGATTTCCAGAGCAGCAGGGCTTCGTGAAGTAATGTTGGATATAGGTATACTAATAAGTAATAAGTTAACATGATCATATTTCAATTAGTAAAAATGTGGTGTTTTGCGCAATGATGGTTTTCTCTAAGGTATGTTTGTGCGGTGAAATCCCAAAAAAGGTAAGAAAATAAGAAAAACCGATATTATAATTTTATCACACCATAAACTGCCCCTATAAAGAAGGGAGACGATTAAATATCCACCATAAACGGCGATTATATATGGCGCATAAATATTTGTATTTAATTATGTTCATTTCTTTTTTCTTTTTTTTTGCATTGTTTTTTGTCTATTTTTAGTTATTTTTCCTAAATATGTATTATGATTTGAAACT
The DNA here is from genome assembly GCA_917880885.1 of Limnephilus marmoratus. Classification (NCBI taxonomy): domain Eukaryota; kingdom Metazoa; phylum Arthropoda; class Insecta; order Trichoptera; family Limnephilidae; genus Limnephilus; species Limnephilus marmoratus. The sequence goes on along the minus strand of OU862920.1, from coordinate 34,940,692 downwards.
CGATGAAACGAAAAAGTGACAAACACGTACATCAGTAGGATTTAGCCTGCGAGAGAGATATAGAAAAATCGGTCTCCTCTTTGTGCGGCGCTTCGTAGCCTTCCCACACTTGTCTACTTTAGTTTTCTGAAGGTTTAACTTCTACCGAGTGGGAACTACACACTTGTACTTTTTTATTATAAACCGCGCGCCAATCAAATTCCGTTTAAAAAATTCCACTTTTCCGAAATAAGTGGCGGTTGGGTAGCAATTTTTATGTTTCGTGTGACTGCTGATTTTTTTTTATGTAAAAATAAATATTTCTTCATTCTCGTATTAAAATCATTTTTTATTAATACGACATTATATCCTTACCCACAGACGTTTTAATTATTCGCCGAATTGTATTTTGTTGGTAGGTCGCTTATATCCGGAGATAAAGGGTGGGGAAACTAACTTTTCACACGCGTTGTTCAATTATACTAGTTGAATTAATTCAATTATACTAATCAAACATAATATAAAAGTAGAGAAAAAACTTGCAGTTTCAGGTTATCGGAAAAAGCAGTGCAATTATAACAATCCTACTTAGTACCTACCTAATATTATTTATAGTACAGAAGTAAATAACTTTGAGCATAGAGACAAAGGATTATAAACATAGATATCTAAGGATCGATTTCCCCGCTCTGATGGAGCCAATATAGCCGGTAGCTTAGATCCTGCAATCTTCACTAAGACAGTAAACGAGAAAGCTTATGTTGAAAATGGGAGCATGAGAAATACGAAGATTCGTAGTACTCGAAAGCGCGCGCTTAGAATGAGGGGAAACAAAGTAAAAACATTAATAATTCATCAATGGGAAATAGAAAACTTTCCGCCTTGAAAATTAAAAGGATGCCTTTTGAGCATCGCAACTTTTACAAACAGAATGCAACAGGGCGTGCCCAACGGACTTAAACCAGGTGAGATGGCAGCACTCGTCAATAAAAGCTAGTGAATGTAGTTGAGCACCTTTTGACAGTTACTCACCAAAGTTCACACACACATCGACTCACTCAAACGACTGTCAACTAAAAACTGCGCATCCAAAATGGCCGAAACTTTGGTGAGTAACTGTCAAAAGATGCCCAAATACTTTCACTAGCTTTTATTGATTAGTGCTGCCATCTTCATGTTCAGGTCGGAAACTTTTCAGACCACCCTCGTATTTAAAAAGAATTGTCACTTGGTCAAATTGAATAAATCCTTATTTGAAATACACAAAAAAAAAATAAGAATACGGTTTATATTATGTATACATTTCAGAAGAAATTTTGATTTTGATTTATTAAACGAGAGAAAATTAGAAACATACGTTTTAAGGCGCAAGGTCTGCTGTTCACAGTAATAGCATTTAGGTATTTAAAATTTTTTTGGGAAGACCATTTTAGAATAGATTATTTGGAATACTGCAAACACTTATCTTCATTTTATTTGCAGGTATCAATTGAATTCTCAACCGCCAACCCTTTACTGAATCTCCCTCAGGGATGATTTAACGAATTACATTAGAATCGAAGAAGTGCAACTAACACTGATTTTCTTTTGAGCAATCATTTCCTTGTAGCTATCCCCTTGTGGCAAAGTCGTTGGAGAAAGCCATCGTCATTACTAGATTCAGATAAAGGACGGAGAAAATGATTTACGGTGAAACTAGGTTAGTAATAGTGAGTAGAACGATCTGAAGGAAACTATTTTTGGTTTGAAATAAATAATCATGGAATTGTTGTGAACAGTTGAATCTTGTGCGAGGAGTATTTTGCACTCGTGACTTTAAAAACACCCGTATGAATATAAAACAAGAAAGAATATTGGAGTTTCGTTTTTAACAATAATTGGTGCATTATTTGGATAAGATTTATATTATACGAGCTGAAATTACCAGCGCTTGGGTTTTGCGCAGAATTTGTCGAAATTGGACGTAGACAATACGACACTACATTCGATGCATAGGACGCTCCGGTCCTACATGCGCCATTATTTCATCCAATTTCAGAGAAATGCATTTGTTTTTTTTTTACATTAACTACACACAGGACGCCCTAAAGAAAATAATCCCTCACGGCCTATGTCATCTTTGGGTATATTGTGTGGGGGTCTTTTTAGAAAGGAAGAAGGTGAAATTCTGAGAAAGAAAAAAGTATGAGGGGTGGGTAGGTGTCTGGGTGTCAATGTATCCAGGAGTGACAGACGAATGAATCCATCCCTCCCACTATGATGGATCGCCGGCTGGAGAGGTCTAGGTTAGGCCTACCTCAACTAGTCTCCGAGTTCGGCCCGCCACGGAGTATGTATAACGTATTTCTAGATAAACCTCACCCCATGAACCCGGGTACCCCTGCTAAGTCACAAAACGACGTGACCTGTGACAGGGAAGTTGGTTATCAAAAAATGGTTCCTGGGGCAGCGGTACCGTAAGTGTGCGTTAGTGCCTGTTGAGAGAATGCATTGTCATCGACGTCGATTCGAAGTGGATGAATTTAACAAGATTTGAATTCATTAAGATTAATATATACGTGAAATCCTACTTAGATACTATTTTGATTAATCTTTACCGTATGAACATAAAAAATATGCTACGGATAAATTGAAGCTTTAACTACTTTATCTATGTATTGGAATTACAATAAAATTATTATTTACGTAACAAAAAATATAAGCGTAAACCACAAAAAAAATGTTTTCTCATGACTTAACTATGACGTAAAGTAACAATTTTTAAAAAATACCCCTTTACGGCTAAGACTATTTTTGACTTTATCTATATTCTAACTTTTTTTCGTTCTTATAAAATTATGCACAAAATAAATAAAAACCACTTTTTCGCTTACTAGCCTCGTGCAAAAAGACGCTCGATTTTAAAATTTTGCAGGCATGAGATTCGAAATATTTCTAACGTTTATATTCCTCTTAATGAAAACAAAATCGAAATTCAAAATTATTTAAAAACAAGCCTTCTTTTCAAGCGGCAATTGTTTTGGAGTACATCAAAAACTGATTAAAGACGGGTTATTTCAATAAATTTGAAGAATTCGTCAAATTTTATAAGTTAATTTTTATGTTCTGTGTAAGTTCTACTCAAATTATGTTATTATAACATTGAAGACCAGTTGCTTCATAAAACTGAAATAATCAAATAACTTGAATTGAACTTTCACAGAACGTGGAAATTAACTCGATGAATTATTAAAAAATTTTAAAACAACCCATCCTAAGTTTTAACTTCTTCTATTTTTCTAACTTCCTGAGCTACCGTGTTTTTAAATGGAGTATTACGAGTATAACGTTATATTGGAGAAGGCAACAAAAATAAATGTGATATAACGAGAAGCAGCGCATGTCAGAAAGCAAAACTAACCTGTTAAAAACGTCAAACAAAGAGCTAGTTTGTAACGTCACAAAGTTATGCACTGAAACAACATTATCGAATCTCCGTCTTCGAAGTTTCCTGGGATTACATAATCATATTCAGTATTTGTATTGTATTGTAAATAAAACTATGTTTATTGTTGTATATGGAAGTGTAATTTTATTTTTATGTATGGAAGCGCAATTGACTAGTGCGTACACGTTTAATTAACTTTATACGAGAATAATAAATATATTCTAACCTATGGAGAGGATGAAACATTCACTATGAACATGAAATTTAAATATACGTATATTTTTTTGTTTACACTAAATATTAATTTGTATGTTCTTCACAATACAAGGTTCTTGTATTTTGCGAGGGAACTTCACACAATTATATATAGGTATAATCATGCGATAAAACACAAGGAACAACCATTAAAATTATAATGTTTCTAACCAATTTCGTTACATAAAGACGTTTTTTCTGATGTTTATGTGAGATAGATGATGTGAGCGCAGGATTTAAAAATATGAAACAAAGATAAACAATGACATCTTTGATGATAGTTTCCTCGCTTGGGTTGAGGTGGTTTTGCTGAGATCCCGTCCACCCAACTTGTATACTAAACTCTATGGTGGTTGAACAGCTGTTTTCACACAAAACTTAAACACAAATTTGAGGCCAAAATACCCACCAACTTGAATAATAATTTTTTTAATCAACAGGTGAAGCAAATATCTGGTACGGATGTGTGCTATTAATTTATTTCTATTATAAAATATAGGTCTTGGGCAATTATTTGCGAAAATAATAATTTTTTTAAAATTGCCCTTCTTACTATGTACATATAACGCAATATAAATAATTAACAAAAATTATTGAAAAAGCATTTTCATGGGGTTAAATTTTATTTACAAAGGACCTATTTACATTGGAACACAAATTTGTCGGACATATTTTTTAAATGCCTAAAAACGCTTTGTGATGGCGATGTTTTATTTTATATTTTATTATATTTACATTGTAAGTTGGAAAAGGTTAATTTTGCAAGCAAGCCATTAAAATGTGAAATACCAATTCTTTAATGGCCTGTATTTTATAATTTAAAATACAGATAGATAAAATAGCATATATCCGTACTAGATATTTGCTACAACATTTGGTTAACAAAATAATTATTCAGTCTGGCAGGGTTATTTGGCCTCAAATCCAAATTTATTTTTTTTGTTTAAAGAAGCTACGCAACCGTTCCTCTTAATTAATCCTGATCTGCAGATTTACTTAGGAAATGCATTTACTATACTTTGAATGATTTCATTTAAGAGTAGATATATTATTTCAACTGCAAACAGAAAAACAGTGAGCTGTAGCATAAAGTATAAATCGTAATATAGAAATAAACAGTGCAAAACCGCGAGGAGTGGTGGGGCCTTATTCACCAAGGGAATTGGAACGGGGGAAGAAACGACTAAAAAGAAGCAGAAAAACTTTCGAACAGTTACTGTGGCATCGTGAAATTGGCACAGATCTTTCAGACCGTAATTTCAAGTTAAAGACAGGCATTTCAACTCGACGTCGCCATCGCAAAATTAAAGCGGATCTTTAAAATCAAGACAGAAAAATGTTGGCACATAAGGTAAAATGAAGCAACATTAATATAAGATAAACGTAATAGGATTACTAAGGGAGTATAAAATAAAAGAAACCGCGTAGCAATCAACACTGCAAAAGCTTAATGAATTAAATGTGGATCTTCTTAGCAAATCAAATTAAGAAACATATTTAAACTCGTAAGAAAACAGGATATCCATTACGTAAATTATCTAAATGCCGACAATCCTACTTTATAATATTGACAAAAATTACAGCTTTGATTTGTCAAAGGGTCAAAAGCGCTCGCAAATGCTCTCGGACTAGTTGCTATGTTTCCACGATATCGGACTCCAAGGACCAACGGGAATATTGATAGCTACCCTACTATCGGCGACTCATTTCTCAGTTACAGTCTCTGCTCACCGCTAGTCGCAGTCCAGTCACTAAGAGAAGTGTTGACGAAGTGGCGGTAGAGGAAATTGCCGATATTCATAGATTGCGTTCGACGGACGTGGTCAAGACTTCCAGCAACCTGGGTTTTGAAAGCTAATTTCCTTAATGTTCGAGTCAAGTTCAAGGGCAATGAAAGTCTGATATAAGCAACGTTCGAATGGTTAACTTTGTATTTGAGGATATCGGGAGACTGAAGTATTTGCATGTACTCGTATATTTTCAAGGAAGCTTGATTTTGTAACTTAGTTAACATTGGAGTTTTCTAGTAAAGAAGGGGATTCGAGTTGAACCGCATTAAAATATTTAATTCTGAATGCCATACAACTATCTAACTGTATGTGCAACCATTTCAAAAGGGAATATTTTCTAAGATAATTTATTTACGGATCGAGTTGAAATTCCAAGTGTAAATTCCAAGTGTAGGGCAAAGTCTCTTCCATACGCTTCACTGCTTAAGACGAGAATATACCCTAAAATATATTCAGAATCTTAACGACGTAAGTAAAGAAGCCGTGGATACAAATTGCAACTCGCGACCCGTGTATTGGACGGACCTACTATCGAATTTGTCCAAAAGAAGAAGAAGACGAATAATGTATGAATCTTAACGACGTAAGTGAAAAAAGCGTGTAAACAAATATACGCCGCGGCACGCAGGGATGCAAGGTTTTTAAAAATATCGATATATATCGAAGTAAGTCGATATTGATATATCGGTCTAGTAGGCCGATATATCGATATTTCTTCTTTTTTAAAAAGCTTATAGAAATCCAGTGCAATTGTAGTTATATCAAACGTTTATCGATTATGTACATACATTTTCATATGAATAATCACATAATTTGGATAGGTATATAAAATGTGTTTTATAAATTTATTTAAAACAAATTAATTCCAGTTTTATGTACCAGCTACCGAATTCAAAAATAACATTGCATTTGACAGTCTGCTTCCTTGTAGCGGTTTCTGTTTTGAGTTAAGGTGGCTCCTGCCTTAGAAAAAAGACTTCAGAAGGAACAGTTGTTGCCACAATTGGCAGATGACTCATTGCCACTTTAAAAAGATTTGGATATAAACCATGCATGTCTTGCCGTGTTTCAAGAAAGTTTTCTTTTAGAGTATTTACAAGAGCAGAAAGATGTAACGTAAGCTCGTCGTCGCCGTCAGTTTTTTTTTATTTGCGTGTGAGCCAAAGATTTATGGTGCTTTCACCTACCACAGATTATAGTAAAGAACAGAATCAATTTTTTTAGGCACTATAGCATTTTACCCGATTTGTGGGTATTTTAATTTGGGCGGGTTTTTCGATATATTGAGTTTTTCGATATTGATATATCGATATCGGCGTATCTTCGATATCGATAAATATCGATATTTTTAGGGGTCGATATATCGATATTTATCGGTTTTCCGATATATCGTTGCATCCCTAGGCACGGCGTATTGTACGAACGTACAGTCGAATTCACCCTAACAGGCCTGGAGATTCGACCTTTCTGCCGCGTTCATTTAAATTAATTCTGAAGAACGTGTTACAAATATTTAAAATGTGTCTACATGTTGTCCTCACGAAGTTATTAATTCATAGTCTAGAAAAATAAAATCTGGTGCATACCGCTAACTTTATAGTTGAAAAACGGGTTAAAAAGTTATAAAATCGTTGAAGATAAATATTTTAATGGTAAGGGACTGTTTTTATTAATCTAAAATGTAAATAACTCGCATTTCTTGTGCGACATGAAAATAAAGTTGTTATAGTTACGAATTCGCCGGAAATTATTAAAATGTGAGCCTTCATGAAAACATCTTCAACACAGCATGCAAAATGATCACACAGGCCTTGGGGAAAATTATTTTCCTAATGGTCTCCTGTACGGAGATGACGTTAAAGAAATAAGGATAGAGATGATCAACTTTAAAAAGCTTTCAAAAAGTTATCTATGAATGTAGTAAATCTGTAGAAATCCATCGGATTTACAACTTCCATGTAGCGCTTCCAGGAACAAGCCTCCGCAAGATAATTAGTAAACATTTGAGTTTCCATGCCAAATGGAGACAATAGCAGAAAACCGATTTTCTATGGTAATAAAATTCTAATTCCTTCCATTCCTCAAAAGATCTTCCCCTGAGGGAAATTATTTTTCCCAGGGCCTAAAAAAGAGGGTTAAACCGCACCGTCGCCCCGGGAACCAAAAAGACCCCCTAAAAAGCATCCAAAAGGTTTAATGGAGGCTTATCCCTGAGGGATTTTTTCTGTAAAGCTAACTTTAAAAAAAGTACGCCTTGAATTCGATGGTTTTAAGCACAATGCCAATTGAAATTAAAATGCGATTTGTGTTATAAGGTACATAATACCACTAAAAAGCTGAAATTCGTTAATCTGAATTAACAAATACTCTCTGGCATCATAAGATTTTCACATACTCGTGTGTGTGTTAGTAACTGATATGTGTGAAAAACGCCAAAGTTATTAAAATACGTAGAAGAGATAAATATTGAAACAGAAAAATGTGTAGGTACCCATTATATGACCACAGTTAAAGGGGAAAAACTACACGTGTCACTCGACCTTTGAACAAAAGAAAGTACAGTACCTTTACAAAATTGAACATTTATAAAGCTCCATTCACAAAAGGAGTGTTTTTGAGCGAAATGCAATTTTCGCCAAACTGATTTTGTATGGAGTGTGACGGGCGCGACGCGACGTATAGAATAAAATCACAGCGTGGCGATTTTACCGGGCGTTTTGCTAAATACTAAAAGCTTTACAGATTAATGTTTGCTGAAGTATGGAACTTCCGCTTCAAAAACTGTCAAAAATTGTTAATTTCATCTTTGTTCAACGGTTTATATTTGTATGTTCACCACGTTAAATCCTCTTGGGCGACAATTTTGACGATGTTCGCTTCTACGTATATTTGATTTAAGTTATATATTTAATGAAATGTTTATGGAAATAAAACATCCCAAACCCACGATAAAACGTTCATCTCTTCAGTTACAGAATGCTTGCATACATACGTTTTATTTATTTATAAAATCCATGATATTTAATTAGAACATTTAGAGAGTAGATACTGCTAGGGGGCTGCCTTTTTCATGGTGACCAATGGAATATAATTACTTTGTTTGAAGTCTAATGTAAACATATGGATTTAGTACATAATGATGCTGAAAATTGGAAAAATTACAATAGAAAGTAGAAAACAGAAAGAAGAAAAAGACGTGCGTAAGGATTAGATTATAAAAATATGCATAACTTTTTTATATGTGTGCATGCACATATAAAAAAAACATCAAAAATGTCACCGGAGAACAAAACTTAATTTTTATTTTTTACTCCAAATATAATCAGGAATTACTGGTTAAAGTAAATTAAGTACGTCCCTTAACACCCTGTGTAGGGGGACTCCAGATACTAATATCTATAGCCTGTATGTCGGACGAATATCTACAGCTCATATGTTGAACTACGAACTTCAGAGTGTTGACTAATATCTACAGAGCTAAGGTCGGACGAATATCTATGACGGTCCCAGTGTTGACTAATACCTACAGAGCGTAGGTTGAACTAATATCTACAGAGCGTAGGTTGGACTAATCAGCTGAATGTGTCCAATAGTCCGATATTAGGAATTTTTACATGCATACTTACATAAATTAAGTTTTTTAAACTGCATACGTAATATTACGTTATTCCAATATGCTATACATAATTGCAAATCCAACCTCTGCCAGTGCTGTTGATATATTCGTCAACACTTTGGTTCACATAGATATTAGTCAGCAGTTTGAGCTGTAGATATTCGTCAACACTTTGGTTCTCATAGATATTAGTCAACAGTTTGAGCTGTAGATATTCATCAACACTTTGGTTCTCATAGATATTAGTTCGATTTTTTCAGTTTTTGGAATTCCTGTAGATATTAGTAGACGCCTCCGTGTAGAGGTACACACGTCCATGCAAACTTATGTATACTTACACATATTAACAACATATATACACCTCTATATTACTACGAGAAACAGGCTACTTAAAATATCACATTCGCCCTTAAAAAAAGTGTTTAGTTTTATCAATCTACGTATTATTTGTTAATGTTATCAATTTATGGATCTATGTATTATTTTTAATTTTAATTAATTCTTAATGTTATCAATTTATGTATCTTTTAAATCAAATAAAACATGGCAGCCAAGAGAGCTCTTGCAGCAAGAAGTTAGAAGTAAAATCTTCGTGCGAAGTATTCCGCCTCCCGTGAACAAGGCTCAAGACTTGAAGGAGTCGGGGCGCGATTCCCGTCGCGGGGCTAATGTGTTTTCAAGCGCACGAGTTCACGTGCTCGTAGGTAGTAGGCACGCGTCAAGTTCTATTGACGAGACGAGGAAAAGGAACGGGGAAGAAAGTATTAATTGGAACAAAATAAAGAGGAAGATTCTTTCAAATCAGAGACTTGAATAAAGAAGTATATAGCCAGATAAGTTTTAAGATTTTCACGGCCAGCCGTATCTGCCGGATCTACCGGATCTGCCGGATCTGCCCTGATGATGGACACTGCAACGATGTCCGAAACGTTTGCTAAAGAAGGAGGTAGCGCAACACGGCACAACACCCCAAAAACATATAACGAAAAAGTATGTAGCCGTTTGGATACAACGTCGATTTTAAAATACTTATTTTTACTTATTAAACAATTGAAAAATACGTGTTTAATAAATATTTAATAAATATATATTTCCAGGTATGTTAAATATGGCGTCATTCCATTTTTTTCACAGATAAATGCTTGTATACCTATGTACAATAATACCAATATTTTTTGTTTTTTACATTAGCTCAACCCCGGAGACCTTGAGGAAAAAATTCACACAGGGTCTATGTCATCTTTGGTGATGCTGCGTGGAGGGTATTTTTTAGCTAAAGGAAGGAGAGGAAGTTCTGGTAAGGAAAAACTATGAGGGATGGGTAGGAATTTGAAGGTCAATGTGTCCAGGAGTGACGGACTTATGAATCCATCCCTCCCACTGCGGAGTAAGGCGATGGGTCGAGGGAGACCGGCTGGTAGTGGGTGGGCAAAGGCATTCGCCACCAATACCTACACAAATCTCACCCGATGAACCCTGACACCCCTGATACCCACCTGGTGGTGGATATCCAATAAATAGTTCCCGGGGCGGCGGTACCCGTATTCGTCTCCAAAATTGCATCGCATTACATCAGCTAGACTTCCGTATGCACAATATGCCAACTTATATATTGATTTTTGGAAATAATAATAAAAATTAAGATTTTTCATGGTACCTACGTATTTCCATTTGGAATGTCATATAATGTTCTAAATTGCTTTGTACTTTGATGCAAGACAAAAAATCTAAATGGCTTAAGTTTGTTTATCGTAATGACCATTTAATTCAAGTTGTGGCATTTTCAGTGGGCATTCTAGGGTAGGAACTACCGTTAATAATAGAAACAATAATTTTAGAAGGGTACTACCAATTAAAGTACTTCAAACAAAACATGGCACCAAACATGTCTTTAAAAGTAATGGAAATGACATTTCAACATTGCGAGCTGTAAAAAGAAGTTCTAGGTGCCTCCACATAGAAATGGTGGGTAAAGGTGTTACATGACTCCACTGCTCAACTCAAAGAGTTTTTGCTGGTTCAAACGCAGATTTCTGCTTTGTATATAACATTAAGCCCATCGTCCCTCTGGGCCGGTAGCGCTACTGAATAGATGAAAAAATTGCACAGAAAAGTCTCACAATGGCTGCGCTGCAAACCTTAGTGAACTTTACTTTTCTGCGCAGAGTCTCCGATTTTGTCGATTCGGTACCGATTCTGACCGGGTTAAGAGGTTAGTTTTTTTTACTTGAGACTAAGTCTAAGTTCGGAGATCAACTTTACTGAAGGACGCCTCTTGAATCAGTGAGAGTGTTTGATGAATCACGAAAAGCTTCAAAGGTAGTGGTAGGATGCTTAGTCGGCTATATCCTAAATAAAATAATTCCAACAAATATTACATACACTTTAAATTGTCAAATTCTATAAGGGAAAATAAGAAATCTTTATGGTAAACTTGGTGGGCGCGGTTCGGAAGTACGGAATTTGAGAATCAAAACAAAGGGTCGTAGGACTAGCGTTGATGTAGCACAAGAGCATTGATGGCCTCCGCAGTCGGGTAAGAATCTCGACTAGCAATCCAGAGATGGCGGGTTCAAGTCCCGGCGTGCGCAAGTAAGTTTTATATAATTCATGTGTGTCATTGAACAAGATATTCATTAAAAAATATTTAAAAGTTATTTCCGATAAGTTCCATAGTGGAAGAAACTCTCATTAGGCCCCGGTGTAAGACCGCCATCCAGTATGGAAAAGTTGCTTGAAATGACCATATGATGATGACCAGATCTCCCGGTACTTCCCCACAACCATCAGCCTCACAACAAATCCCAATTTTGGATGCCATAGTCTCACTGGCTCCAGACGGTTGAGAACAGTGCATTATTCATTATTATTAAAATTAATATACAAAATAGATATAGAAGAAAATCGAATGCAGTTCACACGCGGTAGAAGTGAAACTTACACTCACACAATCTCAACCAATAGGAGCCTTGAAAAATGAGCTCATAATCAAAGCGGCCAATGCGCGCAGCTTGAGAGAGGGTGACGCTTCGTATATACTGTAAGTAGGTAAAGTTTCATTCTTTCTCATTCTCTCGCAGGATAATTCCTATTTGTATGTGTTTGTCTTTTTTTAGTACCGCTCGTTTCCGTTTCATCGAGTTTCAAATCATAACGGTGCTAAAGAAGTTTTCACTTCAAAAAACCCAACCCAGTGGTTCAAAATGTTCAAATAACCTTCCTGCTTTTCTGGACGCTTTAAAAAACACGCAATAATTTCGAGAAGATGAAAAGTTCTTCGTATTGAAACTTTGATCACGAGGCGTCCGCGTCCTAAGAAAAAATATCTTAAAACTGAGTCTCGATGAACTCGCGAAAAGATGAAACTTATTAAACTTGCATAAATTACAAACAAAGTACGAAATAAGTTATCATTAAAAAGGCAAGGCTCGCGACCGTGTTTTTTCGAACAGAAGTTAATATTATTCTTATGTATCTTTCCAAACGGTTCAAAGGAATTTCTCCCTTTGAATGGAAAACTCTAAGAAGAGAATCAACTTCAACACTTAATTTCGAAATACCTAATATCTTACTAAAATAATTACGATTATCACTTGGATGTAAAAGAACACGGTGTAATATTGTATAATGAATGTAAAAGAACATGATGTAATATAGGTTTTACACTTTCGAGTCCAAATATAATTAAATTTCAACGAGAACAAATAATTTTCTCTTACATCACGTATAGCTACGCGATTCAATAAAATATTCATTTTTAATAATGTATATATTTGCCGGCCTCCGTGGATATCTTTAAGACACGGGCTCACTCCTTCTTCTCCACAAAAAGACCCTCCATACGGCATTCTCAAAGACGACGTAGACCCTCTGGAACATTATATATTATGTAACTTTTATTGTAGGTACATCTACCGTATTCAACGTTTTTTTAATGATAATATTATTATAATATGTTTTTCATATCAACCAGTATCATTGAGATGTATTCCCACATTTACTGAGATTTATTCAAAGTCTATTTCATATAATTCAATACTTCCTATATTATAAACCAAATTGATTGTGACAAAGGGCCCGCAACCCGGATTTGTACCGATTTATTACATATTTCGCTTAAACACGGTAAGTTTTAAAGCTCTTAAAATATATGTTATTCTTGAAGATAATATCTAGACTTTGCCCGCGCCGAAACGCAAATTATAAAAAATTATCTCGATAGAAAAAAATCGCCAAGTATGCTTCAAAAATTATTATCAACACGTTTGTTTCAGTTATTTTATAAGTTATATGTATGAAAAAAATCACAGTGTTTCTTTAAATGCTGTTTAAGATAATGCCCGCGAGATTTTTGCTCTATTTAAAACGAGTCGTGTTTTATTAAACATTTTCGCATCGATTTTGTCGCTGTAAATGTTAGCGCTCTCCTCTAACATTCGTAATTTCGTATCTCTCCATCTCCTTCTTTTCGGGCTCGGTTGCAGAGCCTTAAAAATAACTTCTGTGTATCGTCTTATTTTCATTATTCGCGTTTTAAGATCTGCTCTTCAGATGACATACTTTTACTAACCCATCTTGTAATGTGTTCCCTAAACTATGCAATTTCTATATTCACAGCGGATTCGATAAATAAAATATTGGTAGGTATCCAGTGTATCTATATGTTGCACTGCGTTAATATAAATGTTGTTTACTTCACAATTTCACAAAAAAAAAAACTAACTGATATTAAGATCTGAATATAAAATCCCCCAGGTTCCCCATCTTCATCTTTCCCCTCCTCACTACCTTCAACCTAACAACATACTCCAATCGAGGATGCCATAGCCTCCAGATGGTTGAGAGCACTTGGGAGAACTTACGTGAGATAGGATTCACGATAAAAAAAAGAGTGTGCAATTCACAAGCGGTAGAAGTGAAACCTTCATAAAACTAAAGTTGACAAGACTAGGGAGGCTAAGAAGCTAACGAAGCACCGCACAAAGAGGAGACCGATTATTCGATCTCATTCTCTCGCATGCTAAATCCTATAGATGTATGTGTTTGTCTCTTTTTAGTGTCGCTATTGTAAGTTTCATCGAGTTTCAAATCACAACGGTGCTAGAGAAGTTTTCACTGCAATAAAAACGGAAATGAAAAATTTATACCTACCTAATACATCATGCAGCAAAGGCGTATTTAATATAAAATTTAAAATGCAAACTGATCTAGATGCATTATCTGAATGGTCGTTGGCAAACAAATTAGATTTTAATACAAAGAAATGTGTCACAATGTCCTTCACTCGTTGAAAAAACATTATAGTTTACGATTATAAAATAAAAGGCGAAACGTTATCACGTGTAAAACCCGTAAAGGATCTCGGTGTCGTCTTTGATCCCGAACTGACATTCTCTTGCCATATATCGCAGCTCACTCAGTCTTGCTACAAACTTCTTGGGTTCATCATTAGGACTTGTAAGCAGTTTGATAACCAAGAAGCTATGCTAGCGTTATTTAAAGGCATACTGAGAAGCAAGTTGGAGTACGCAAGCGATGTTTGGGCACCGTACCACCAGAAGTACATTGATATGTTAGAGCAAATCCAGAAGAAATTCCTCAGGTATGTTTATATGCGGAAGCATGGAACCTATCCAAGGTTCATGCACCATATTGACTTACTTGAGGAAACTGATTCTGTGAGTCTAGAAACTAGACGGAAAGCAAGTCTTGCTATTTTGTCTTTCAAAATTTGGAACAATTTCATCGATAGCCCATTTCTCTTGGGATGCTATGATTTATATGTACCAGACCACTACAGCCGAAGTCGACATCATGACTTATTTAAAGTACCGAACGGCAGAACAGACGTCTTGGCAAAGCATAGCATGACGAGGGGAGTGGTGCTGTTAAATGAAATTGCAAACCATTTGGATGTAAGTGACTGTTCTTTATATGCCTTAAAAATATTATTGAAGAGTCACTTGCTTAAATGCTGATAGGGTAACTAAATTGAACTGTAATTGGAATTATTCTGTTGTACAATAATAATAAAAAAAAAAATAATAATAATAAAAAATAAAATAAATAAAAATAAGGAATTTTAAAACATTTTGTTGAAAAAACTACATAAAACGGAAAAAAGGTTGCGAAGTCGCTGGTAGTTTTCGTAATTTATATAAATCAACATAATATCATTCGGCGTTGGAGAGCGCCTTGTATTAATGAATTACTTACGCAATTACTTATTTGAACGTTACGAGGAACCTGGTTCAATGAAAATGGTCCAGTGATGCTAATGGAAAGCGAAACAGCAGACGGGAGGAGACGGGATTACCTATTCTTTGGATTCACCGCCACACTTCTGGAGTGCAAAATGGTACCATTTTCCATTTCACTAAGTCCCTAGCAGCCCATACCCCCGCTGTAAATACATCCCCGCCTTCATTTAATCAAGCGCGTAATACATCGTTATACCGGAAGCACTTTCGCACGTTTTATGGATTAATAACTCAAGAGTTTTCCATATTATAGGTACATACAATAATGGAATCATTCCGATGGAAATCTAATACCTTGCATTATACGAGTATCCAATCAATTAGTTAGCCACACAGAAAGCACTCACTGCTCGACATCCCATAAAAAGACAAAGCGCCCAGCCCAAATAAATGCGGGGACCGCTTACCAAATCTAGACACATACACATGTAGGTTCTCAATATAAAGATAGCAATAGTTGAAAAATATTATATTTTAATAATTCTCGACAGAAGTATGAGATTAATCAAATTGATGAGATAAACGGAATTCTGTAAGGTTCGGAAGCTCACTTCGTAGAGACTTTCTGAGTTCGCGTTGAGACCGTCACGTCGGTCGGGACCATATCTTTTGATTTTACGTCTTCTTCTGTTTCATATTTTCATTAGGAATTATTGATATTATTTTTAATCATTAGTGAAGTGTAAAGCTTTAATACGTTAGTCCTATTTTTTAATGATATTGATGATAAAGGAAAGATATAAGTACAAACCATGCGAGTACCCTTTTACGGCGCCCAGGTCATTTATGTGTTCCTTTGTATTCATTATTCAAATGTGCAATATTGGGTACACGTTTTACCTTAACAAAAATTAATTACATAACTAGCTAAAAAGTAAAGGTACGTATGTCAAATTTATATATTTACTAGCAGATCCGGCCACACATTGCTGTGGCTAACGAAACACAACGCCATTACCCAACCTTTATAAAATCCACACCACCCGCTTGCCCGCTGCCTGAATTGAATATTTGAATTTCTTGGCTTTTCTCTACTATAATAACCGTGTATTATACATATAAACCTTCCTCTTGAATCATTCTATCTATTGGTGAAAACCGCATGAAAATCCGTTGCGTAGTTTAAAAGATCAATGCGCACATACATTTTGAGCGACTTCATTTTATAACAATTATTATTACGAGCG
This sequence comes from Limnephilus marmoratus, assembly GCA_917880885.1. NCBI lineage: Eukaryota > Metazoa > Arthropoda > Insecta > Trichoptera > Limnephilidae > Limnephilus > Limnephilus marmoratus. Next base: position 34,924,178 of record OU862920.1, on the reverse strand, counting down.
ATCGCCACTAATTATACAATGTTTGCAATGCAACACTGGATATTTGAAAAGGGAAAATCAAATACCTACTTACTCTAGGACATCTATTTTCCAATTTCTTCCGTAGAACGAATTTCAAAAGTGACTATAGTACGGCCCGCCAGCAGTTTTAAATCGCACAAAAATATGTTTTCTTTGAATTTCTCGACTTTTCTCCATTATAATTTACATGTATTATACATATAAACATTCCTCTTCAATCACTCTATCTATTGGTGAAAACCGTATGAAAATCCGTTGCGTAGTTTAAAAGATAAACGCGCACATACATTTTTAGCGACTTCATTTTATACTATGTTATGATTATGATAATGATGATGATGATGATGATGATAATGATGATGACGGACAAAAATGAATGTAAAACTGTCAGTAAAAGGGATATTGATATTCAAGAATGATGCTTCCCCATGATCCGAAATAAGAATAATTGAGTGGTAGATATGAAAATCTACTGCGTAATATAGTATTTTAAAAAGTAAGTTTTGAAAATGAACAACTTTTTTAAAGAAGTTTACATTATTCATATCCCCACGGGACTGCAATTCACTTCGCGGATATTTCTGCATCTTCCGTTCCGGGATAGCGATGCAACACTGGCCCCATTGTTCAGGAATTCTGACATATTTCACACAAAACAATTGATTTAACTTTTGAATTGGTAGAACTGCGTTGGAGCCAATTTTATGTTAACATCGGGCGGAAGTTTTCATAAGACATTAAATAGTTATTTCGTATTTACTGTTACGCTTAGTAGCTAAACTTCAGTCCGCATTAAAATCTCCATCTTTTTCATTTTATCATCCTTAAGTCTTAAGTTGGTAAGCATAAAATATATTTATGGCGTGAAAGTGTGTCGGGCATATAATGCAAATAGTACTATACAGGGTGTTAAGGGACGTACTTGACTTACTTTAACCAGTGATTCCTGACATTATTTGGAGTAAAAAATGTAAATAAAATTTTGGTCTCCGGTGATTTTTTTTGACGACTTTTTTTTTTCAAAAAATTTTTTTTCAAAATCAATCAAAAAAAATTTCATCCGCATTTCGTCACTGGTCACTCAGCCGGGTGTCCGACGAACCCCTTACCCCGCCTCCAACTGTTCAACAACTACCATTTTTTTTGTTTTTGTAGAAAAAAAAAAATCAAAAATGTCACCGGAGACCAAAATTGCATTTACATTTTTTACTCCAAATAATGTCAGGAACACTGGTTAAAGTAAGTCAAGTACGTCCCTTAACACCCTGTATATATATCTATTTGCACAGAAGTGTATACTATACAGATATAGAGAACGACAAATAAGATAAATCTTTCCGTTTTACCTAATTTTCATGTTGCAGACAACTGACTTTAGCTCTCAAGCAATTTATTTCAAACTTCATCTCTTCAAAGTTTCCATAAGGAAAAAAATCAATAATTGAACAATATTATTAGTGACCGACCGAAGGTTCGATTTCGGTTTCGGTTTCGGCAAGTTTCGGCAAAAAAATCTAGTTTCGGCATTAGACATATTAAAAATCGATTGTTTACTGTTATTTGGCTTATTTTTACACTTATTCAGACAGTTAACACGTGTTAAATTAAATAAATAAAAAACCAATAAGTATGTGAAAAAAAAATTATGTTCATCATCATCACTATTGGCTCTACAACCCCTGGTGGGTCTTGGCCTCCTCAAGAGTCTTCCTCCAAAAAATTATGTTACTTCTATAAAATTTGGGAGGCGTAAATGGGTACCGCCGCCTCGAGAACCTTTATTGGATAACCAACACCTCTGCCATAGGTCACCCCAAGTGGTTCGCTACATTTGGTGATTTAGCCCGGGTGCCCGGGTTCATTGGGTGAGGTTTGTCTAGGTCTAGGAGGCGGATGACCAGGACACACTGAACCCCAGATTTCTACCCACCCCTTAAACCCTTTTATCTTCGGTGTAAAGTCATGTTTCGATCGGACACAATAAATTATACTTTAAAAATATGAGTATCCATAGCAAACAAGCTTTATTAAAATGATAATTCTAAAACTGGTTATCAATAATTCTCTCCACTAGTAACTTGCAACAAAGGATATTTCATTTAGCATTCGCGAAAATTATTTCAGAGTTACGTGAGTATTTATTATTTGGTTGTAATAAGCCGGAACGACTGCACGTAATAATTATGTGCAAATTAATAAAGCCAACACCGAGTTACACTGACAGACGACCGGAGATTAAACAAACTTCTCGAATCAAAGCTTTTACAAACAGGGAAAAGGGTTTTTCACTTTATTATGAATTGTGTGTTTGCTTTTACATTTGTTTTAATCCTGTGTCATGCAGGCTTTGTTGCACGCTTGAAATCTGAATTTCGCATCGCATTTTTCGCTTTAAATTGATAAACTATAAAATATGACAGGTTTTCTAGGCAGAAAAATTTACGAGATAAAGTTCGTAGTGAACAGGATGTCACATTAATTCGTTGTCCAATAATTTGCACATGGCGTACATTAAAAAAAAATCGAGTGCGATTTACACGCGGTAGACGCGAAACTATGCCACAACAATCTCAATCAATACTTGAAAAGTGAAGTCACAAACAAAGCGACTAATGAGCGCAGACCTAGCGTGATTTCCGTTTAATATCTCAACTAATTTTAGCTTTTAAAAGTGACATTATAGTTAAAGCAGCCAATGAACGCAGTTGATGCGTTGCAGGTGCAGTAATGGTCATTTTCGTTTCATCCGAAATCCAAATCACAGCGGGGCATAGAAGTTTCACTTCAAAAACAAAATTATTTTTAAAAGAATCCGAACTGTCCTGGAAACCTAACATTTTTTTTCTAAACCAAAGGATTGATTGATGATTTTTAACATTCTAATTATTTTTTCTACATATTTTTACTTATTCATTTATTGTCGAAAATCTCTACTTAGCATTACTCTCCAATTTTTGTGTAAATGTGCATACTATTTTTTTCATCAATTATAGTGTACCGTTACCATTTTTAAGAATAATCAGACAAAACTCGAGAACATTTCGCTACTAACTGGATAATTAAATTAGTTCACTAAACGTATTATTAATATGTATCTTTAATTTGGGAGGCGGGAATGGGTACCGCCGCCCCAGGAACCTTTATTGGATAACCAACACCTCTGACATAGGTCACCCCAAGTGGTTCGATACGTTTGGTGATTTAGCAAGGGTGCCCAGGTTCATGGGGTGAGGTTTGTCTAGGTCTTGAGCTGAACTCCAGATTCCTACCCACCCCTTAAATCCTTTTCCTTCCCAGAACTCTCCTCTCCTTCCTTTCCTTAAAAACCCTCCACACAGCATCCCAAGAGATGACATAGGTCCTGTGGGAAATTATTTTCCTGTGTGGAGCTCATGTAAAAAATCATTGTTTTATAATTTCAATAAAAAGATAAAATTAAAATTATATCTGAAAAAAAATATGGCGGAGTTAAAACGGAAACTGTAAGATTTAACTGCGCCGATGGCAGCCACCGTAGTCTCTGATTTGGCGCACCGTTGTCCAAATGGATTAATTCGCATCTTTTTGTCATCCGAGAGCCTTTTGTCATCCACGTTTGAACAGAGATCTCCTTAAATATGTTTCCAGAAATGCCGCTCATTGGCGACTCTCGCCCATCAAAAGCTGCAGCTCTCTTCAGATCTCATCATTCGTTTTCCCGACCAAGGACGCCATTCGATAGTTAGTCGTGAAACAAGACCCACACATCAATTTAGATTGGAAATTCTAATTATAATGTCAAATGACGTAGTAATATTAAACGACTGTTTGTGAAGAGTCAACTTTCCCCCATTTCCGCAATGCAATCACCCCTCTTCCACCTCAAATATTTCCAATATACTCGTATATTGTGGTCCCATAGAAATTCAACTGAAATTATGCCTTTCCGGTCCCAAAACACTGAGACCATGATATTTTTGCCCCAAATTGTGGTTATCAATTTTTTGACAAATGGAGAATTGGTATGAAGCCACTTTGACGAGTGTTTTTTTTTCAGGCGTGTAATGAGTCACTCCCATCTCCAGTCACAATAGGGCTCAGAAATACTCACCTTTTTTTCTTGTAGGTGTTATTCCTTCCGTGAGTAAAAAGCGGATCACAGCACTTGGCGGTATTTTTTACCGACATCTTTCACGCAACTGGACACTACAATGTGAGTTTACGTACTAAAATGTTCATGCGATGCTCGTTCTGCTCAGGAGACTCCCCTCTACCACTCAGTATTGCCAACCCTCAAAAAACTAAAAACCACCGCCCGTTATACACTTACTTTCTGAACATGCTAAGCATATAAATGCACAGATTTACAAGCTAAATAATTGTGAATGCAAAATGTCGTCAAAAGAGTTACCCACAGACAAACAGACTATTGTGTTTTCTGTGTATCTGCAATATTTACAGAACGACGCACGCACCTGACCACATTGATATTGCATGTTTATATCTATAGGTGTGTAAGAAAGATTTGTTCAGATGTGGTTACAAAACAGCAGATCCCATTTCAAGCAAGTATTCGATTCTTAATGGTGGATTCTCACCAGGACGATACTGAGATTATCTAACACTCCGGGCATGTTAGAAATAATATACGTATGTGTTAAACTTGACATAAAATATGGGTAACTTAAGAATATTTTATGTTTTAATGAAAACAAATAACTTTGTAAACACTACTAAATTATTAATATTAACGACATGTCTCAAAAAGTTTTCTTCATCAGGATAAAGATTAATATATCGACGAAGAAAACTTTATTTTTGAAACATGTCGAGAATATTAATAATATAGTGGTGTTTACAAATTTATTTGTTTTCATTAAATCAATAATGACGGCACAAAGTGCACTTGCAAAATTTGAAGAAGTAATATTTTATATTATTTGAAGAAAGGAATTCTCGTGGAAATCTTTTCTGAAAACCCGTAAGGATTCTTCAAATCTCTTAAAGGTTGCACGAACTTAGACGACAGAAGTTTGAATTTTCAGATTAAAAGAATTCCATATATTTGATCTATATTGTGCTTCTGAAAATGCAATTATTTTGCAATGTATTTTGATTTTTGACGTGTTTGGTATTAAAACAATTATTCAACAGAAACATTAAAGATCTTTATAAAAAAACGAAATGAATTACTTGCCATTCATAGTTCTTTTTGTTCCTCTCTAGTTACAATTTAATTTCTCAGAATTTTGGTAATGCATCATCAAAGTTGGGTTGAATCAAATTACGGCGTTCAAATTTAAAAAAAAACGAGTAAGAAGGTTGTTTAATGTTTATAGGTGCCAGCACGGTGCATTCAAAGCTTCATTTCAGGGAAAACTTTTAACAAACTCAAGTTGAACGAATGCTGAAACTTGGTATAAATGTCCACGAAATTAAAACGAAAGATGTCCCAGCAGAAATTGCGACCTGAAAATAATTATTAATAATAACAATGAAATCAAGATTTAAATTTTATTTTTATTCGAGTTCCTTTATCCCACAAACATAATTAAGTAAGCGTTGCGCAGTTTGTGACTGAACTTGACAAGGAATAAACTTTTTCGTTCAGGCTCAGATGTCGCGGGTTCGAAACACAGCGATTAAATAATTACATTTTACATCTCTTACCAAAGTGTCAGATACTTGCAGTATCTTCATTCAGAATGGATGAGTTGCTCGAAATGGCTTTAGTCTGGTTAATGGCCAGATCTGAAGAGCCATGTAGTTCCCAATCTTTCTCTTCGAAAACTACTACCCCTCCCCACCGTTTTCAACCTTACAACAAACCAAATTTTGATTCACTAGCACCGGGCAGTTGAGAATCATGTGCGATATTCATTTTTTGTGAAAATGCGATATTCATTTTCACAAAAAAATCTTTAGAAAACCTAGTAACTGGAATTTTCCATAAAATATTTTACAGAAGTACGGTAGGAAAAAGATTACGATTTTTTGTAATCCTATGTGCACACCCACCAATGCAATACATGTTTTTTTAAAGAGCTTATTAAAATTTGTACGTACATCATATAATTTTTTTTTATAATTTGTTTATTTTTTTATCAATAACAAGCCAAAACAATGTTAAATCTCACTCAGCACATCAACAAACTGTTTTCATAAAGCCTTATTAACTAAGAAACGTCATGTTTCAAGGAATTAATCGGGTGTGTAAATGGCAAATATTTTAGACAGAAAAAATGTTTGTTAATTCTCGGATAACAAAGTTGGAGAACTATAATCCAACATAAAAAATCAGAGAAGAATAAAGAAGACAAGAGTGAGGAGACCACGAAGCACCGCACAAAGAGGAGACTGATTATATTATCTCAGGCTAAATCCTTTAGATATATGTGTTTGGCTATTTTCGTTTCATCGAGTTTCAAATCACAAACGGTGCGAAAGAAGTTTCAGTTCAAAATCTTTTTTTTTAAATCTGTTTGTAAAAGTTACTAAATATAGATGGGTATCTGATATATCTGATTTAAAATAATTTTAAAATCAAACAATGCACCTTTGTGCAAATCATCTTGTATGAGGTTTACCCGGTAAAAACACATCAAAAAAGTTATGTATTGCAATTTATTAAATTATTATTAAATTTTAGTAAAAGTAATCACTTTGTTTGATATACCCTTGGTTCGATTATTGGTGATATACTGCCCTGGAAAAGCATTCTATAACAAATTACAATGAAAAAATTCTACGATTCCAATTAATAAAACTGTTTGATGTTTAATGATGTTTACTTCAAATATTAACTATAATTAAATACCGTGATGATTTCCCCTATAGAAAAGGGCACCAAAAGGAGAATAATAATATTTTCTTCTTCGAACTTTGCAAAATAACTTTGTGGTATCATTTTTCATATAATGAATAAAAAATCACTTTGTTTAAACCACTATTTTTAAAACAAATCAACATGTTTCGACAACAATGTTGTCTTCATCAGGATATGTTACTATAATCAATTATATATTACTATAATTATTATAGTAACATATCCTGATGAAGACAACATTGTTGTCGAAACATGTTGATTTGTTTTAAAAATAGTGGTTTAAACAAAGTGATTTTTTATTCATTATATGAAATAATATTTTCTGTTAAGTTACGGGCTTGGGTAAGATTAGCATAATGCTAACACTATCTGACGTTATTATTACGCTACAGTCTGTACGGTTGAAATTTAAAAAACCGACTGCGAGTACAACTGTGTCGCCGCACCAAACGCAAAACCGTTTTCATACGTGGAGTTTATTACAAACTACTTTTGTAATAGAACCGAAATAAAGCAATGCCAAAAGATAACGCCACAGCTAGCGAGAGGAACGTCACCTGGCAGGCGTAAATACTATTGTATATGACGTCCTTGCCTGTCGCGGTTGCTTTGTGCCGGTGACTAGCAGTCACTGGATTCGAGGAACCCGCTATTTATTATAATCTTAACGGATTTATAAAATAGTCACCAACACTTAAATTGGGCAAAGCCGAACCAAAAGCCGTTCGCAGGGCCTAAACCAAAAACCTGCGGGGCGGGTTTTTTAACAGCTAGTAAAAGTATGTTACTCGACATCAATCTAGCGTAGCAAGTAGGGGAAATCAATAAAATGTAACATGTTCTTATGGCGCCGCATCCGCGCTCAAAAAAAGAAGATAGAGAGATATGTAAGTACGAATGTTAGAGGAGCGCGCTAATATTTAAAGCGATAAAAACGATGCGAAAATGGTTAATAAAACACGACTCGTTTAAAATAGGGCAAAAATGTTATTGAAGTTATCGTAAGCATTATTTAAAGAAACATAATGATTTTTTTCACAACTATAACTTTTAAAGTAACTGAAACAAACGTGTTTACAATAATTTTCGGAGCATCCTTTGTGATTTTTTTCTATCGAGGGAATTTTATATAATTAGCGTTTCGGCGTAGAATGCGTCTAGATATTATCTTGAAAAATAAAACATATTTTTTTAAGAGCTTAAAAACTTCAAATGTTTAAGGTAGAGATATGTAAGACATCGGTAGAAATTCGGGTAGCGGCGGCTTAATAACTATAATTTTAAAGTAAGTGACTAAATACAATGCAGAACAGAAATAGATCACTTCTAAAGGAATTTCAATGATTTTTATTATTAATAACAATTTCAGACTCAAGAGTAGCTTATAGCAGTAGGAGTTAGTCTTAAAATAACAACGGTAACAAACACTTATGATTTATCGCAAATACCGAACAAATCCAGGAGAGAAAAGTTTGCCGCGAATCACATCAGGAAGTTCCGATTTATACACGAGTAGGTAGCGGGAAAACAAATTCAATGCGCGGAGCGTAAGGAAAGTTCAGTGTAAATAATCGCTCATCGAGACAAAGTTCTAACGAAGCTCACGGTAAACTAATACAATGTATAGGTGAATAGGATCGATATTTTATTGTCTTGGGGGTTAATTTAGTAACAATGTTCATCTTCTTTTTTTTATGGTGGGGGGTAAGCGCCCTGTGGATATCAACAATCGCGGTGGGGAATTGACCACAGGTTCGATGGTCTGCACCGCAACGCGTTGTGATGAAAACCGCTAATGAAATCGCCGCAAAGAAAAGCCAGACTGTCTCTCGGTGGAGTCTTGTAAGAGATGGGCATTTCCCATGTTGGCCGATTGCCACTCAGAGAGGCTCCTCCGATTGCCTCTCACTACAGAAGATATCTCCTATCTTCTGGGGTGAGAGGCAATCGGAGGAGCCTCTCTCATTCTATCCAGAATGATTATTGGGACTTAAAGCGATAATGTTTATTATATGAGTCGTTCAATTTCTATATCCGCTACATCAACTTTAACGGATTCGGAGAAAACCGCAAAAAACTGTCACATCTCTATCGCAAATAAAAAATTACAGTTTTTCTTTTTATGTAATGAATTGGAGTAATATTCATTCGAAAAGTGTTCATTTTTCAATGTATGTTTAGAAATATTTAAGTAATTTGGATAAATAAAATGGATATAGGGGATTTTGATACTCACCTCGTGATTTATATGGGATATAGAGGCTTGTGAAACATTAACCTGAGGGGCGTATTTCTGCACCCGCCATCTTGGCAAAATAACTGCTCGTGATTGGTTGAATTCCGATATAGCGGGTTTTGATAGTAACTTCTTGAATGATATAGCGGGTTTTGTTTCTCACTCGCAGTTTTAACATGGTTTTTGGTCATGATAAAGGGAGGTTTTGAAACTCAATTTGAGGTTAGTCTTGTTTCTCGCAAAAATGTGAACAAGATGACATACTCAGATCATTTTGTCAAAAAATCGTGTATAGCGGATATTGAAATTATAGGACTCATATTATTTTTATACACTGTGCATGGAATGAAAGGAAGCGCGTGAGTATGTGAGTGTAACATAATATATACTAAAACAATATGATGTTCTGCTAGTCTGTGTCCAGCACTACTTTTGTTTTACAGCTGCTTCGTCTGTTGAGGCCATTTTCAAACTCTGGTCATGCTATGTAATATAAGACTTGCTTAAGTGAACCTAAGCCCTGTTGTTTCGCAGAAATTCCAGAAATTCACCTATGACTTTGTCATCAAATGTACATTCAGTGCTTTTTGTTTTTTTTGTTGTTGTTTATATTTGTATGAAAGATTCCCGCTAAACTCCAATTCTATGTGCGTTTCAGCTAACTGTAAAATTGTAATATAGGGGGGGTCAAGTTCTACCAATATCAATTCTAAGATTTAAATTATTATGAAAAAAAGATTTAAAAAACACTTCGAGCTTACCAACATCATAGTTGTCCTCTTCGGCTGATCACAATTTACTTAAGAGCTGAAACGGACTTAGTATCGGTATTAACGGGCCTTTCAACTGCCAAAACAAAAATGACGCTAACGGCCATTTGATGACAATGTCATATTTGAATTTCTGTTACCTAAACAACCCAACCTTAGTTACCCCGCACCCTTTGCCCGTTGTAATGGGTAGTTATTAATGGTTTTGGTAAAATAAGTAGGTAAACCTTTATTTGATGACATGCTCGCTATTAAAATTTAAATTTTCACTGATACTAGCTATCTATTTGATAATGGCGGCTTCATCATGATTCTTATATTATGTCTGTAAATACAACATTTAATTTCCCAAGTTGCTCATTAGTTTTCTATCTTCAGTAGTTTCTGTAAATGAATTAGATTATTATTTAGTGTGTGGGTCTGATCATTATTTGAAAAATGTAATTATGTGGAATACGACTGTAAGTCCGAAATATATGCACAACAACAGAATATCTATTACACACCTTCAAATACAAATTCCTGAATTCGAAATTTAAGCGAAGAATGGTCACACTTTGGATCACGAAACACGCCGACATCTCATTTCTTGTGCTCTCCTTTATTCTACGGACACAACACATAAAAAATCTGTTTGGCTGTTGCCCATAATAATAATTTATGACAACATTATGTTTGCATAATTTAGACATGCTCTTATAGAAAGCAATCTAGTTTTAAATTAGGTGTCTAGGCAGTTTACCGCACAATTAATTGATGTGCTTTAAGAAGCAATAAACTACAAACATTATTATTCATGTTTTTAAGCCCTTTGAAGTGATAGCACGTACATGTAGGTACTAAAATCCTTACTAACAATGTATATATTTACAATAATATTTGGATAACTTGTATAGCGCCGTTTTTGTGAAAAGTCACTTAAAGGGCGCTATGTACACAGGTTGTTGAGGGACGTACTTGACTTTAACCAGTGAGTCCTGACATTATTTGGAGTAAAAAATGAATATGAAATTTCGGTCTCCGGCGACATTTTTTAATTTAATTTTTTTAAAGTAGATGATGTGCCAAATATATCATAAGAATCGTGTATAAAATATGCAAGGTATGAAAAGAAAACTCGATACGATACGATTGCACCACCCCAAGCCAGGACCACTCATGTCCCGGTGCGACCCATAAATAATCCAGTAATGATTTGTTAGGAATCGGGATGAAGATTGGAGTTTAATCGACCGATACACATGGAGATCTAATAATTAAATGTTAATTTCGGATGGGCAGAAATGAAGCAATTGATTGAGCGGAGTATTTACTTCTTTCTGTCTTTCTTCTGCTTGCCAACTCTTTTTGGTTCTTCCTGGTTCATCTGGTCTCTTCTTTTTTTTAAATTAGCTCCACATAGGAGGCACTGAGGAAAACAATTTCCCTTTTCTTTGGAGATGCTGAGTGAAGAGTTTATTAAGAGGAGGAAGGAGAGGAAGATCTGCGAAGGAAAAATATACGAGAAATCAGGGGTCAGTGTATCCGGGAGAGACGGAGGTTTTAATTCATCCCCCCGGCTTCCTAAAGACGACGGATTGCAAGGTTTTTAAAAATATCGATATATATCGAATTAAGTCGATATATATCGATATATATATCGAATTAAGTCGATATTTCTTCTTTTTATAGAAAGCTTATAGAAATCCAATGTAGTTTTAGTTATATCAAACTTTTATCGATAATATAGGTATGTATATTATTTTTTATACTTGGATACCTATGTGAATAATCACAAAATTTGGATGTATTTTTTTCATAAATTTATTAAAAAAAATTAATTCCAGTTTTTTGTACCAGCTATCGAACTTAAAAATAGTAGCTTTGACAGACTGCTTCTTTGAATTCGTTCAGCAGGAACACTTATTGCCACAACTGGTAGATGACTCATTACCACTTTAAAAAAGATTGGGATGTACACCTTGCATCTCTTGCCATGTTTCATGAATGTTTACTTTTAGAGTATTTACAGAAGCAGAAAGATATTACGTAAGTTCACGTCACCGTCAATTTTTTTCTTTTTATTTGCGTGTGATACAAGATTTATGGTGCTCTCACCTACCACAGATTAGAAGATGGAACATAATCATTTTTTTAGACAGTCAGTGTTGCCAGTAATAGAATTGTACCCGATTTTGTGGGTACTTTAATTTGGGCGGGTTTTTCGATATTGATGTATCGATATCGGCGTATCGTCGATATATCGACCCCTAAAAATATCGATATTTATCGGTTTTCCGATATATCGTTGCATCCCTAACTGAGACAGTCCTGCTGGAAAGGTAAAAAGGTCTCCCTCAATAAGTCATATAGTAGTCCTCACATAGTAGTTGGACAGACGCATCCGCCAAGACTTAGACAATCCGCACCCCATGAACTCCCGGTAGGTGACTAAACTAGCGAACAACTTGGGGTGTTGGTTGTCCAACCTCTCTTTTTTTTCTCGCCCCTTCTTCCCTCGTCCTGTGTTATTAAATATTCTTACTTCTTACCGCTACTTCTCGTCTCTTTTAGTCTCATTTAGCTCTTCTTAGCTCTTTATGCCACTTATTGCATCTTCTCGACACTTCTAGGCTCGTCTTGTTTCTTCTAGTCTCTTTATGGGAAAAAAATGATTTTATCATAAATTAAACACCTCGCAGAAAGCGTTACGTAGAGATGTGTGTAAGGCCGGAAGATGTTAAGTAATAAAGTAAAGCGTCACGCCATGCCAACTGCGTTACTTCCTGCCCTAATGGAGGCTTAGCTGAAAGGAAAATGCACCTTCCTTTTCTTAAATAATAAATAAATGTAAGAGCGGACGCCGCACAAAGTGTTCACAGTTTGAATTCCAAATGGGATTGCTTAAGCCTTGGTCACACAGAGCGATTACAAGGCTGCCACCTTGCGGCGGCGAGTGATCTCCGCTTGCAACCGCGAGGAGACAGTCACGCGTAGCTACCTAAACTGCGAAGGTAGTAACATGGTAGCAATACAAAAATACACGTAACAAACAACAACAAAAAATTGTGAAGTTTACACGCGAAAAAGTGAAACCTTCAGGAAACTATAGTAGACAACAGTGGGGAGGCTACAACGCACAAAGACGAGACTGATAAGGCTACGAAGCACCGCACAAGATTATTATTACACAACCGCAAGAGACCAATTATTTTATCTCATTCTCTCGCAGGCTAAATTGATCATTGGTTCTCAAACTTATTTTGCCCACCGCCCACTTTGAGAATATATTTTGTCTAGCACCCCAAAATTTAATTTTTTTTTTTTAATTGTTTATTCCAGATCTTGGGGAGGGTGGTGCAGTCCCACGAGTTATACATTTATAATATGTTATATAAATATATTGCAAGATGAAAGAAAAAATATTTACATGATGAAAGGAAATAAATAAAAGAAAATAATAATAGGTATCTATATAATACAAAAATGAAGAAATGAAATGCTGCCATCACAAGAATGGAATGTTGCCATCACAAGAGTGCTTTCGCTCGAGGCCAATCGCGTTCTGAAGTTGGTGATCCGTTTTTTTTATTAGTGTTCGGAATCTTTTTACTTACCATTTGCTGCGAATCTGACACAGCTATTGTCACGACTATACTTGCCACAACTAGTTATTGGGAGGGGGGGGGGGTGAGGAGAGGAAGGAATGTCCCGGAAGCGTATATATATCCCTAACGCGGCTCAGTCGCTAGAGTGACTCAACCGCGTTAGGGATTGGAAGGCGTAAATCGCCTTACAAACACTACCGCATTTCAGTCGCGCTAGTGACTGAACCGCGTTAGGGATTGTTATGCATAAATCACCTTACAAAAGCTATACCGATTCAGTCACCTACGCGCTTCGTTGCTCTATCAGTTTCTGTGAGGGCGACGACCGTAATTATAGAGAGGTTAGCAGAGAGAATGGACAGCGTTTTTTTAGTTTTTTGCCTCTCTGCTTACCCTTCTATAATTACGGTCGTCACCCTCAATTAAAAAAAAACCCGCGTTTTTTTAAACTTAAAATAAATTTTCAATGTAAAAAAAATGCTAACTAAAAAAACGCTGTCCATCCTCTCTGCTAACCTCTCTATAATTACGGTCGTCGCCCTCACAGAAACGATAGAGCAACGAAGCGCGTAGGTGAATGAATCGGTATAGCTTTTGTAAGGTGATTTATGCATAACAATCCCTAACGCGGTTCAGTCACTAGCGCGACTGAAATGCGGTAGTGTTTGTAAAGCGATTTACGCCTTCCAATCCCTAAAGCGGCTCAGTCGCTAGAGTGACTCAACCGCGTTAGGGATTGGAAATACGCGTCCCGGAATCAATAATTTGATTAAAAATATATTCAATTATTGTTATGCAAGTTAAAAAGTTTCGGGTTGCTACCTTCTTGTGTTCATGATATAGTGTCAGTCCTTAATAATAATAATACACATTAGATTATTAGTATACGGTAAGCGTGTTTTTTTGTCTTTTTAGACCATATTTTTTTACCTGTCACGCCCTCACTGTGCCATCTCAACGCTACCTCTGTGCCATCTCCATGCCTCCTAATTTTGTCTGGGTCATCTACCGCCCCCCTGAAAGTCCCAAACGCCCGCAGGGGGGCGTTATCGCCCACGTTGAGAACCTATGCTATAGATGTATGTGTTTGTCTCTTTTTAGTGTCAAATCACAACGGTGTTAAAGAAGTTTTCACTTAAAATCAGCGACTATAGATTAGCTATTTGAGTTAACACTAGAGCTTATTATAAGATTTCGTTGAGACAAATAAATACATTTTATTGTTAGAGATGTGCGGTATTATTTTATTACAACTAAACGAGTTCTCTTTAAAACTTTGAAATGCTTAAGACACCCGTAAACGAAATAAAAAGATTTTCTAAAACACTTTGGGAAACATTAGGTTTTGATTCGATAATAAATATGTTTACTTCTACTGGAGGCTTCACGCGTCGAAAACCACATTTGAAATATTATGGACGCATTTATGCCAAAAACATACTAATTTATCTATTCAAACATAGAAATGTTTTTGACAATGTCTAAATTGTTCGTGATACGAGAACCAAAGGGCAAAATCCCTTACTTATCCCTTTCGCCAAAACAACGTTTGGTCAAAGAAACTTCAGGTACTTTGCAACAAAACTTTATAATACACTTCCACCGACCATTAGACAGCACACTAATTACGTAAAATACAAATCAGATACCAAGTCTTGGATCACTAGCAAAACATATATTAACAATATTTTTAGAATCCCCTAATGCTTGCTTTCCCATTGGTACGATGCTGATTGTCCTTGTTCTTTTACTTTAAATGTAAATATTACATTGTTGTTGTTATCCTTATTTTTGTTTTAAAATACCTACTTATACTAAAATGCGCCTGCTCTCAACACAAGAATTCCTAGTGAGACAGGCACAGCACAATCACCTTCGTAACTTAATAAATAAAGATTATAATAAAATAAAAATAAATAATTTATTTAAGGACTTTTGTGAGTGGATATTTGTCCTAAAAACTAACTAACTAACCATCACGCTGTTTCCCCGCAGGGGTAGGCAGAGAGGACCGACCGCCAAACAACTCGATCTTGGCACACACTCCTTGCCTCGTTCACATATCGTCTCATACATGCTCTTATATTATTCCGACTCTTCACATGGCTCGACTCAAGTATCTGATTCACTTGGTCGTGCCATGTCTTCCTCGGGCGTCCCCGACTTCTTCTTACATTCACATTTGCGTCATATATTCTCCTTACACTCCTTTCCTCGTTCATTCGCTCTACATGTCCAAACCATCTGATCATCTTAATCTTACTCATCACGATTACATCAGCCTTGCATTCTTCGCGGATCTCCACATTTCTCACACGATCGTACATGGTTTTACCACACATAACGCCTCAGGGATCTCATTTCTACATGCCTCACTGCCATACATCAGGGTAGGTACCAGCACTCCATTATGGTCGGCTAACTTCGCTTCTTTGGAAAGTTTTAGTTGGCGCCAACGGCGTTCAGTTCTCCATTAAGAGGAAATACTAGCTGCGCTTTTCTATACAAACGTATTCCCCGTTTATCTCTCTGGATTTTGACCCTAGAGCAAAATTTTTTTTTACATAATATAGATATTGACCACTAGCGTGTCGGTACGTTTTGTTTTTTTTGATAATTTACTTCTCATAGAAGTTACGACCTTCCAAAAATGAATAAAATTGCCTAATTTAAACGCCGTCAAAAAACGTTCAGTATACAAACTAAACAATGTATTTTGAAAAAAAGCAAAACGTACCGACATAGAATATTTTCTTTTAATACAGTTAGTGAAAAAAAATTTTTAAATCCGTCCAGTTTTGGAGAAGAAAAATGGGGAATACAAAACATCGATTTCGAAGATTTTATTTAGGTATTTTCGGCCCGACGTGCAGGTGTCCCTTTCGCTCATTTCTCCTGAGGGGGGCCGGGGAACGTGGGTTTTGACAAATACATACATATAATGCGAAGTAGTGATGTAAAGAATTTTATCGGTAGACTAGTGTTGTCCTTGCCCGAGTAATCGATATTTTTTATTCGTTTTTTTTCTGTTTAGTGACTCATCGCGGTATACCAATACTGACCGAGCTTTCATACTAAAATTGTGCAAAATTAAATTTTTTTATGTCAAGTACTATAATAAATTTTCAATTTGGGAGGCGTTTTAGGTACCATCGCCCCGGGAACCATTTATTGGATAACCAACACCCCCGCCACTTGGTCACCGCAAGTGGTCCTCTATGTTTGGTGACAGAGCCTGGGTTCCCGGGTTCACGGATGAGGTCTGCATGGGTTTTGGTGGCGGATAATTTTGTCCACTTACTGCGTGGCGGGCCGGATTGGGAGAAACTGGAAGAGGAAGATCTTTTGATCTCTGCAGCTGGACTCTCCACCATCATTTCATACTTTTACCTACCTTTTCCCTACCCAAAACTTCCTTTCCTTCCTTATCCTAAAAATACCCTCCACACAGCTTCTCCAATGATGTCCAACAACTTCTCCAACAAAGTCCCTGAGCGATTATTTTTCCTCGGTGCCTCCAATGTGAGGTTTATGTTTTTAAAAAAAATCTGTTTCAAATTTTTAGTTGAGAGTCGCTTACATTGCCTTCAGTGATTAATTGAAATTTTTTGTTTGTAAACACTTTATTGTACAAAATTTTTTACCACTATACAATGAATTTTAAACAATTTATGATTTAGATCTTTCTCTCGCCGGTAAATTTCTTGATATGCGACCGTCAATTGTTTCTGGTAAAAGGCATTGGTGGTAGAAGTTTTTCTAACAGTGGTTCAATTTTTTGCCAGATTGAATCGTCCCTTTCAATTTTTTCATACGGCAAACCTTTAGGACTCCACACGACAAAATAACAGTATTTACGACGAGTAATGTGTAACTGGCCTTGTACTTGGTAGAAGTAATTGTGATTCCGTTTTAATGTTGAAGCATTGTCTTCAATTTTACAGTTATCAATTTTTTTTGTTCAAATCCTTCTTCTGGTGACATATTTACTATACTATATGGGCATTTCACTTCAATTATAGAATCCTTGCCAAAAAGGCCATCCGGACTTGCCGCTAAAAAGTTTTTGTTTTCATCGATAAATAGTCCACAGGCGAATACCTCTAATTTTGTTTCTTTTGTAAATTGCTCAATTGCTTGGTTTTCATTTTCTTTCCCATAATTTGTGGCCATATTTCCTTTAAATGGCGAGTACAGTAGCGAGTTTAATACTCTCGCAACTGAAGTTTTTGGCCGTAGCTTACATATTTTTGTCCAAAGTTAGAAGCTGTAAGCCGCTTACGCCTTTCAATTGTCCACAAATTATTATTGCTTTGGCCCACCGTATTCCTTTCGAGTTCATCCTTATTCGATGGAGATAATTCTTTGAAAAATTCCTCTTTATCGTTTCAAATAATTCAGCTGGCATATCTGGATCTAATTCCAATTGACCATAATTTTCATCAGGCCCTGCAACTTTTTTTCTCTTTTCTGTCGTGTTTTCGTAATACCTTAGTTTTATTTTTCGACACCTCTGTATTGTCTCCTTCGAACGTCGTTTTCTTTCAATAAAATGCTTCGTGTAGTTGCCAGGACTGTGGCCTTGGATTTTTTTTGTATTCGTGAATGGGTTGTCATTTCACTATTCCACGAAGTTACTGCTATAGAAGCTCAACTGCTGAAGTTATCCCATTTTTGTAAAATTTGCTCTTTTTCCGCCTATAAATTTGGCTATAACGTTGTTGAATTGCTCCACAGTGTTATTTGTCACGTTAATAATAAGACTTTCTGCATTTGCTATTAGAGACGACAATAATTGTTGAATATCAGTCCTGTTCCACAATCTTGAAGATCGCTTACTAAATTTGGATCATTAGTATACTTCTCCGACTTGCAATAGTATGACGAACATTTTGTATGATCACCAAAAACATGGTTTGCGGCATTTTTTTGTCCATTTTCAGATTTTTTACTTTATCACTTTGTGCCGTGTTTTCTTGCTCTTTTCTGTAATTTACTGCTCAAACTATAGCTTTTCTCATACGTAAAACGTTTGCTTCAACCTTTTTCCTTATGTGAACTGGTACAAAGCCTTTAGCGTTGTTGGTTTTTTTTCTAAGTGCTTTTATTTTATTGCAAAAATTGCGAAGTAAGTGATTTTTGCACTTTTTTTTGTACTATGAAGTTGGGCCTGAAGCCTTGGGTTGAAGTTTCGCTAATATTGTCTTCATGTAATTAAATATTACAATTTAAGGTTTTATAAAGTTGAAAATAAAAATAAAAAGTTTTGAAGTTTAAAAAAATTATATATTTGTTTCCTTTATTTCAAACTGACTGTAATAAATATTTAAAAAAAATGTGTAGGTAAATCTATCTATAGGTAAAAGACCAACATTTTTGATTGAATTTTGAACGAACTAACACATCCTTTTTTGTATTTACTGCTTAAAGAAACTCAAAAATACAGGAGTACAAATCAAACCTCAGCAAGCGATATATCTAACATTTTAAACATTATTATTTACAAACATGTCAACTCACACGTATGATACACACAACACAATAAATCCATTTAGATTTAATTGTCTAATAAAATATGTAAGTGCTTTTATCTTTTTCGTTATCGTAATTTTAATTAGAAAAAAACTTAAGGTGGGCTATTTTTAAACCTTTTTTATCTCTACATATTATAAAGTAAAGTCCCCCGCGCCGTCTTTCTGTCTGTCTGTCTGTCTGTCTGTCTGTTCGCGATAAACTCAAAAACTACTGAACGGATTTTCATGCGGTTTTCACCAATAGATAGAGTGTTTCGTGAGGAAGGTTTACGTATGTAATTTGTCAAGGATTTGTGTAAATTGGTTGAAACATAACGATAATTGTTAGAAGTGTCGGAAAAATTCCAGCCGCCTGGTAGCTTTCATCGAAAACGCTGCCTAATCCTTTTGGGATATAACAAAACAACGCTTGGTGGGATATTCCTCTTTTATAGATCTACAAAAAAGTCCGCGATGGCATATATCTATCTTTTACTATACGCATTCTATCTTCTTATCTTATTATTCTTATCAATTGCATTTTAGATATAATGTGTATAGTAAGCTATCCGTAAAAGATAGATAGCCTTCGCGGACTTTTTTGTAGATCTATAAAAGAGGAATATCCCACAATTAATTGTTTTGTTATATCCAGGGCTGGGCAGTATTTGAAATACTTGTAATTGAAATACGTATTTGAAATACAAATACGTATTTTGTATTTGTATTTCAATTACTTCCTAAAAATGTATTTTGTAATTGGTATTTCAATTACATGGGGCTGAGGTATTTTGTAATTTGTATTTCAAATACTTATGGCTTCAAAATACATTTTCAAATACATTTAGCGATCTTAATAATGATAATGAAAAATAAACTGACATAGATAATACGTAGACTAAAAACGCTAGAATCCAGAGCTATATGTTATGTGTGTTAATATTTAGAGTTGGCAACACGTCCTGTGCTATAATAGCACTGTTATTGTACATTTTCTATCATATTTGTATCATATTATGTAATGCTTGTCATTGCTTTGTATTGTACATTTTTGTGTCATAGTATTAGATCAAGCACTATAGGAATAATTTGACTGAATACTAAACTATTTTTAAGTTAATTACAGTAGAGCGCACTTGAAGTGAAATAACTAGTGTCCGACCGAAACAGGATTTTCTACCGAAAACGAAACCGAATATTCGATATCTTTCTCAGTTTCGGCCGAAACCGAAACCGAAACTTTTTTAGACATGTTAAAAATCTATTGTTTACTGAAATTCGGCTTATTTTTTACACTTTTATTCACTATAAAG
Source organism: Limnephilus marmoratus (assembly GCA_917880885.1). NCBI lineage: Eukaryota > Metazoa > Arthropoda > Insecta > Trichoptera > Limnephilidae > Limnephilus > Limnephilus marmoratus. Next base: position 34,903,933 of record OU862920.1, on the reverse strand, counting down.
TAAGGACCTCATAAATTGAGTACTATAATTTTAATTGCGTTTACAATCACAACATTTTTTTACATTAACTCCACATGAGAGACCCAGAGAAAAATAATTTCCCTCAGGGCGTATGTCATCTTTGAAGATGCTGTATGGAGGGTCTTTTTGGGGAGAGGAAGGAGGGAGGAAACATAGAGGCCGGGTTCCACAGCCGAGCTGTTGAACTCAAGAATGAGTCATAGAAACGACCCGTTCTCATGTGACTATATAGTATATTTCGGATAGCGCCGTGTACGGAGACTAGCATTAAAAAGTAGTATGTATATCAACAGGGTACTTGTGGTTTCGTCACAATTACGAAGATTGTAAGTATCTCCATGAACGGAGGGCCTTACACCAAGCACATCAAAGGAGGGACTATTCAGAAGATCGCTTCCGTTGAAGGAGATTAGATTTTAATTTTTATTTACACTTGTTAAATAAAATTAAAATTAGAATGAAATAAATAAAAATAATTGAAGTTTGTGATTACATAAACTCACAATACAAGCACGCCGGACCGGCCAGCGAACTCAGTTGATGATGGTGGATGACACACGAGCCACGAACTCACCGAAAGTCAGTCAAACGGCACGCGATAATTCACAAATGCAGAGTTTCGGTGCGGCCGAAGGTTCGGCAGATTTTCTGCCGAAACCGAAACTGATGCCGAAACTAGATTTTTTTACCGAACCTTGACGAAACCGAAACCGAACCTTCGGTCGGTCACTAGAAATAAAACAAAATAGCGCTATACAAATGTCGTGTTATAATAATAATATATTATTATTATATTACCTAACACCTGAGTCCTTTACCACAAATTTTACAAGTGAAGCGGAGATGAGATGTGTCTTTTGAGCAATATGATTGGTCAATTTTTGCACGTCTCTGTTTCACTCTGCTCAACATTGCTTCTATTTAAACGCACCCTTAGATAAGGGCATTTATGACAATTTATTGCAACCAAAGGTTCTACCAAAACCAAATGTATTTTGTATTTTGTAATTTGTATTTTGTATTTGAAAGAAAAAAATGGTTAAAATACTGTATTTTGTATTTTGTATTTCAAATACATGACTTGAAAGTATTTTGTATTTCGTATTTTAAATACATGCGAAAAAGTATTTTGTAATTTGTATTTCAATTACAGCAAAGCATGTATTTTGCCCAGCCCTGGTTATATCCCAAAAGGATTGTGCAGCGTTTTCGATGAAAGCTACCAGGCGGCTGGACTTATTTCCGACACTTCTAACAATTATCGTTATGTTTCAACCAATTTACACAAATCATTGACAAATTGCATACTTAAACCTTCCTCACGAAATACTCTGTATATTGGTGAAAACCGCAGGAAAATCCGTTCAGTAGTTTTCGAGTTTATCGCGAATAGACAGACAGATGGCGCGGGGGACTTTATAATATGTAGAGATAGAGATAATCGGTCAAAAATACATTTTTGTTGCATATGCATTTTTGAGTTTTTTTTTTAATAAGATAGGTAAGTGCCAAATTATATGAGTAGAAATTTAAGTTTTGTGGTATCATCATCATTACATAGTATAAAATGAAGTCGCTCAAAATGTATGTGCGCATAAATCTTTTAAACTACGCAACAGATTTTCATGCGGTTTTCACCAATAGATAGAGTGATTTAAGAGGAAGGTTTATGTGTATAATGAATGCTTATTATAGTAGAGAAAAGCCAAGAAATTCAAATATTCAATTTAGGCAAAGGGCAGCGCGCAGCTATGTTTATTTCGAATTATAAAATTTGAAAGCGTATTTCATCATCTTTCAAAAACAGTTTTTAGTTTTCGGATGCGTTCACAAATATTAAAGTTATTTGGAATTTATTGGAAAGCGGAAATATTTTGACTTTTCGAAAAACAGGCCCGAGGCCTGAGAGGTTAATACTAATTTTCAATAATAACTAATGTATCATAGAGAATAATCATATGTATGTATATAATAATTCGATGTAGTTGGTTTGACTGCATATTTATAAACGCAAATACAGTGAAAACTTTAAAACTACTAACCTACATAGAGTTCTAGTAAAATAATTCGTAATTTGTCGGTAATAAGCGTGAACAGAAGACATTGTTACAATACCTATCGACGATATTTATAAATAACCGACAATAGCAGACCTCGTGCGTTTAAAAATAATGGGCCCTTTTTCTGTCACACCGCAAGGCCGATTCAAAAACTTCATTAGCGACGAAATAAGTCGAAACATGCTTTATCTAAACAGAATATTGGATATGGCGGTATGAGGCGAAAGACGGTAGGCATGAGACGCAAAGGGGGCGAGAGGGTGTACAAGCCAAACACTCACGTGGTCTCACCAACACATCGATAGCTAGATCTTTTTTGAGCGCGGTGCGATAGCGAGAATTTTTTAAAATACCTACCGTCGAGATTTCTCACCGGTGCTATTACCTCTTAATAGAGTTGCCCGCATTTACCCTTCTTTCGATATCTCTGTCGGCCCTTCCATCTCTCGTAAACATACTTCCGAAGTACACAAACTCATCCACCTGATATTATAAAATGTGTTTTAAAAATGATTTAGCGAAAAATTCTAGTTTAAAATGGCGGCCTTGTAACTTTTGCTTAAGACAAATTGCCTTCGCAACTGTAATACGTACAGTGTACAACCCGTTAATTCGGTTAACTGGCCACTTATCCATAAATCCATAAATTTTTAATTTCTAGCTTAAAATGGCTGACATGTTTCCTTTGCCTAAGACAAATTGCCTTCGCATCTGTAAATGTACACCCCGTTAACTTGGTTCACGAACTATTTCCACTAATCCTTAATTCCATAATATTTAAACAGCTAATTTTGGCGTCATGATTTTCCCCAGCATTTTCGGTGAAGAAATTCTAGGTCAACGCAACAACTTTCAGCAACATTATTTCCGTCAATAACTTATCACACCAGAGACAGCTCAGCTATAAAAGCGCCAGCGTTATTTGGCTTAGCTGAGTCTGACACTAGCATTGAAATATCATCAGAATTATAAAAAAATAAGATTCAAGAGGATAATTTTGAAATTGGGCCGAAGTCAGGTAGTAAAGCTTGTAATTTATGAACTCTAGCAACCATCACAACGCAGCGCGCAGTAATTAAATCACTCATTGGCAAACAAGAAAGACAGTATTTTCACACGAAAAATCTTTACTCTGCTATAATCGAGACCTAGGAAAGCATATCTACTGATAAGACTTTTCTACAGAAAGCAAATCCTTAGTAAGGATAAGCTTTATTTTAATAAGTCTCAACGCCTCCATCCGAAGAGAAAAAATAAGGAAAGCGCTTATTTATACAAGAAGAAAACCTGAAAAAGAACTCTAAAAATATCATTAATATAAGCAAATTTGTGAGAAATTTATCGGTTACCTCGATTAAAATCCGTTCAAAAGATTTTCGAGGAAAGTAAACACATTTTTACCATGGCACTTTCAGTCTGGATTTCCAACAAACAAAATAAAAGAGAACCGAATCCATTTCACAGAATGATCCACTATTGGCGGATCGAATTAGAATTCCATGGAAGGAATATCGGATAGGAGAATTAGCGGACCTCATAAACAAACAAAGAGTGGGCTTCCGCTTTCGAATCTTTAAAAAAAATAATAATAAAGGTGCATTTGGTCTCCCCAAATTAATGCAGAGCACGAACGCATTAATTAAAGTATGCATTTAGAAAATTTGAGAGCAAAATTCCCCCATATACATAAACTGTACATACACATAAGTGTACGCATATGTGTATATCTTCTTATATATAAAAATGATGTATATCTATGTGTATATCTTCTAATCTATAATATAAAAATGAATCGCTAAATGTGTGGTAAGCGCAAATCTCGAGATCAGCTGAACCGATTTCGCTAATTCTTTTTTTAGAATATTCCTTGAAGTACGATGATGGTTCTTACGGAGAGAAAAATTAAGAAAATTGCGCAGAAAATTGGATAATTTCAGAAAACTTAACGATTATCGCACGTTTGACAGTTCGCGTGTTAGAGAATGACATTTTGCATAACAATGATTGTTAAATCAGGATTCTATTTTTGAAAATCTTTAAGTTGATAAATTTATTTAAAGTAGGTACTCCCCTAATAGTTAAGAATCGAATCAAGAATTTTAGAAATTACCTATGTTAGGTACCAAATTTAATATACGTGAAAAATGGAAATTTGAATAAAAAATGTAAAAGGTGGCACGCGGGCTGTTTAAAAACTCCAACAACACATAAATGTACTGGGATTGAATATATGGAACGCGGGAGGATGGTTGGCGGGACGAGGGAGCTGGAAAGGGAAGAGGGAAAGCGAGGAAGGTGGAAGGGGAACGCGGAAGAGGAAGGGGACGTGTGAGGGAGGAGGGAACTCGGGAGGGAGGTTCGCGGGACGGGGGAAGGAGGAAGGGGGGGGAGTGGAGTGGGGAGAGGGAAGGTGGAGTTGACGGAGTGGGAACGCGAGAGGGGAAGAGGACGCAGGAGAAGAAGGGGAGGCGGAAGGGGAACGGGACGAATGGGAAAGGACACTCAGGGAGCAACGCATGCCGGGACCAGCTAGTTAATAATAATAGTCTATTCCAGAATATACGCAGGGGTAGTGTAATGCAATACATTCCATATTTCAAAATAACAAAAGAAAGACAAATAATAAGGTGAGGTATTCTCAATTTGGGAGGTGGGTATGGGTACCGCTGCTTCGGGAACTATTTATTGGATACAACCCCCAAGTGGTTCGCTACGACCCACCTGCTGCGTGGTGGGCAGGATCAAGGGAGACTGGTTGAGGGAGGTCTTTTACCTTTCCATCCAGAATCTCTGGACCCATTACATTGCACCGCAGTTGGAGGAATGGATTCATACGCCTGTCACTCCTAGACACACAGACCCCCTGATTCCTACCCACCCTTCATACCTATTTCCTTCCCTGAACTTCCTCTCTTTCTTTACCTAAAAAAAATTCGAGTGCAGTTAACGCGGTAGAAGCGAAACTTTACCAAAACAATCTCAAGCAATGAAGAACCAAGGAGCCTTGAAAAGTGAGGTGATAATCAAAGCGGCCAATGAGCGCAGACTTAGCGTCATTTCCGTTTTATATCTAAACCAATAAGAGCCTTGATAGGAGTTTGATGTTTTGCAGGTGCTGTAATGCGTCATTTCCGTTTCAAACGATTTCCAAATCACAACGGGGCTATAGAAGTTTCGCCTCAAAAAAAACCTCCACACAGCATCCCCTAAGATGACGAAGGCCCTGAGGGAAATTATTTCATCTGAGCCTCCAACAACACATAAATAAAATAAAAATGAATAAGCAAGAAAAACATGAGCAACGAAACTGAAAAAATATTAAACACTAAAATGAATATTGGATCCGGGCGGATATTTTTGGAGTTGTCACTTTTGATGTAAATTAATATCGCTGTACGGCTGCCCATTAAATGGCGAGTTTCAAACAAGAGTTACTGAATTGTTCGCTTTAACATGTTAACTAAATTATGTAATGGAAAATGGCTGAATACAAGCGATGCATGCATTCAACAAAACCCAGCAAAACTGAAATTAATAATTAAACTCCAGAGTAGAAAATTAAAAATATGCGCAGAGGTATTAATAATATATTCATTGCCGTCAACGTAGAAGCTACAATTTTATGAGTCTTGGTGTTATTCAAAGATATTGAAATATAAATAGATGTGCTATCTGCTGTTTTTACTATGTGGGTCTGCGCTTCCGGGTGTCGCCGATATTGTTTACCAATTAACAAATAAACTAAAAGAACAAATAATTAACAAATAAACCAAACGAACGTTAAACTAAATGAACGAATTCTTTCCTTATTCAAAATATATTGTTAACCAATATTAATGCACAATTTCAAAAAATCAACGAAATGAACAAATTCTTTTTGTATGAAAACTACGCTAATTAGCGCGTACTCCGGCGACAGTTGCGCGGACACCATAGCATATCTCTTCGGTATTTGAATATCTTTGGTGTTATTGTATACTAGCAGACCCGGCCACAAGTTGCTGTAGCTAACGAAACACAACGCCATTGCCCAATCTTTATAAAATCCACACCACCCGCTTGCCAGCTGCCCTCTGCCTGAATTGAATATTTGAATTTATCGGCTTTTCTCTACAATTAACTCGCCACTAATTATACAATGTTTGCAATGCAACACTGGATATTTGAAAAGGGAAAATCAAAAACCTACTTACTCTAGGACATCTATTTTCCAATTTCTTCCGTAGAACAAATTTCAAAAGTGACTATAGTACGGCCTTCCAGCCGTTTTAAATCGCACAAAAATATGTTTTCTTTGAATTTCTCGGCTTTTCTCTAATATCATTTACATGTATTATACATATAAACATTCCTCTTCAATCACTCTATCTATTGGTGAAAACCGTATGAAAATCCGTTGCGTAGGTTAAAAGATTAACGCGCACATACATTTTGAGCATATTTCATTTTATACTATGTAATGATGATAGTTATTATATATACACAAAGCGTGGGTTCCTAGCCAAAGAGTTTGTGTAAAGTAGTGCCATGGAGAAGTCGTATTCACGTCATCACGAAGCATTGGAAACGTTCTAATTCATACGTCCTAACTTGCTTCTTATAATAATGATGAGTGACGGTGACCATTCGACGGCCTACGTGGTCAAGGGGTAAGGCTCTCTGCTCCTAATCCCAAGGTCGCGGGATCGAATCTCGGCATGGGAAAATAAACTTTATTACTTCACAATTAATTCAGTTAAAATAATATATAGTATATTTGCACCACGTTCCAGAGTGGAATATATTGTCAGTATCGCCCTGGTGTAAGACCACCATTCAGCATTCAGAATACAGCGACGCGTCGCTTGAAATGGCTTTAATCGTGTTTGGTGATTAGATCCGAATCCCCATATTCCCTCCCCAATACCTTCAGCTTCATACATACCCTAATTGGGGATGCCATAGTCTCACTGGCTCCAAAAGGGAGCAGCTGCCACATAATTTTTTTTTTTAATTCTTGTAATAAACTGTATTAACTGTATCGTGCTGTTGTGGGCTAACTGTAAAGATTACAGTTACCCCACACCAGCTCGATGGGGTTAAATTCGCAGTGGTATTATGACGCAATATCGTGTTCGGTAATAGTGGATAAAACTGTCATTACCAGAGGAAAAACTTTAAGGCGTGTTTAATACATTTTTATTGTCGGTTGTGTCGATGCGGTTAACATTAAACGGTGGTAACGTCTATTTGACCACCTTTCAAAATCGAAACGTTGCTTGAAATGGCTTTAGCCATGTTTTGGTTACCAGAACCGAATAAACAAGTACTTCTCCACCTTTCTCTTCCTCATCTCCTTCCCTTCTCTACTACCTCCAGCTTCACAAAATACAGCAGTTACAGGGATAAAACTCAGAAAAGACAAATTATGTTTTTTTTCCCAAAGATTTGAATTAATTTCATGTGTTGGTATAGGAAAGTAAAAACGTCAATTAATTTAACGTATTTGCATTCAATTCACGCGCGGTAGAAGTGAAACCTTCAGAAAACCAATGTAGACAAGCGTGGGGAGGTCATGAAGCACCGCACAAATAGGATACCGATTATACTATTTAATTCTCTTGCAGACTAAATCCTGTTGACGTGTGTGTTTGTGTAGGTCTCTTTTTGGAGTCTCTATTTTTCGAATTTCAAATCACAACGGTGCTAAAGAAGTTTTCTATTCAAAAATGCTTACACAACGGGTCTTAGTAATAGCGATGTTACACGGTTCAATCAAATTGCTTCAATTTGGTTGAACGGCGCAGAATGGAATGGGTGTGTTGAATCCTGAAGAAGAAAACTATTCGATTCACATTGCTGAGGGAGGATGTCTTCCTATCAGGCCCCCTAGCATGGTCGATCGATATAGGTTTTATCGAAAATGTCGGTATCCCCGGGACAAAAAACAAAAAACACCGGGAATCCCCGATTCAAGCGCCAACAACTAGGGTTCCTTCTTCCACCGTAGGAATTCACTGGCAAAAATCGAGTTCCCCACCAACTAGCAACTGAGACCGAGGTTGACTTTTTAATTATTCCGCATCATGTTTGCTGTCGCGTCCGTCTAACTTTATAATGAGTAATGAAGTTTCAATTAAAATACAGAAACATATTGTTGTTTGAGCAAAAATTGCATGACAAACACATAAATACACACACGCGAGTGAACACACAGTGTTAGTTCACTGTGACTAATTACAAAGTTGAAGATAACTTTTAAAGAGAAACTCAATTTATTTACAAGCGTGAAAACTTAAATAAGTGACAGTTGAAATGAGTAAAGTGGTTATAAAAGAAAACGGCTTAATTGATCAAAGCTTATTTGGCGATAATAATAGATTTACGACTAAGTGAGAGCGTTAAGTTCCTTAGCCTTAGACTGAGGTTTTGTTGGATTTTTCAATTTGTTGGATAAATAGAGTAAAATTATATATTAAATGAAAAAAGACGCTTTGTAATACACCACTTTTTTACTTGGAATTAACAAAGTCAGCAAACCGGGTTTCGCTTATCTCATATAAGACGTCGTCGCGTCGATTTTTTGATTTTCTCTCCACCGATGAAATAGTGTTATAAAACTCAATTCAAAAAGTGCCCTAACCAAATTTAAAGGAAAACATAACCTTACTGACGAACACACCTACATTACTTAAATATACACCTATAAATACTTTAATACCTGAAAACCTCAAATCTACTAAAATAAAACTTTTGGCGAGAAAAACCATAAATTGCGACCAATTATAGAATGCCCTTCCGAATAAAATCTAAAATAACACGAAGATAAACAAGTTTAACAAGTAGGAAAACGAGGAAATCGTAGTCAACAAACATGATGATAATAATTCAACGAAAATGAAGATGATGAAATCAACAAACATGAAGATGATGAAATCAACAAACATGAAAATGAGGAAATAAGAGTTAGGACGACTGAATAAACTACTATACCTACTTTGTATTTAAATAATCGTTAAAATAAAACAAAAAAGCAGAAGCAGAATCCATTACAAGGAATCTACGTATCAAACCTTATGAATTCGGGTTTATATATCAGAGATGACTTCGTCACGAATATACTTATCTTTGAGTTAAAATGCCAGAATTGAAATTAATGATGCGTACATAAAATTATCAATCTGTCACGGTTGAATGAATTTGAATTTTCGCAGAATCGATCGAAATCTTCACATGAATTAAATTTTATGGTATATTTAAAAAACGAAGGTCATTCTGAATCTTATCGTGTGACACCTTTGGTAAAAGTCGTTAAAAACGTGAGATTTCATTTATTGAGAATGGAACATAATGGACAATCGATATTATTGATCCGACCTGTATAACAGTAATGTATAACAATTAATCAAATGCCAATCTGATACCATAAACACAAGTTTCGGTGAGAGAATCTGAAAAGAGATTCTGGTAATTTAGTATAGTATAATGGATTGAAGTGAGTTAAGATGGTCAGAGCTAGTGAAATAAGATTAGGTTAGGTTTGGTCAGTTCTGGAACAGTGTGTTTAGTTAGAGTCATAAAGATTTTATTATTTAAATAATTTTAAAGTCTAAATGAATTCTTTTGCAAAGCGGATATGGGTACCGCAGCCCAGGAATCATTTATTGGATAACCAACACCCCTGCCATAGGTCACCTTAAGTGGTTCGCAACGTTTTATAACTTAGCCGGGTTCATGGGTGAGGATTGTCCATTTCTTAGCATGCTAAGTGGGCATGATCAGGTTGAGGGAGGTCTTTTATCCCCTCCAGCCAGAATCTCTCGACCTCGTACGATTCGTACGTCCGCCACTCCTGGACGCACTGACCACCAGATTCCTGCCCACCCCTCATATCTATTTCCTTCCCAGAGCTACCTCTGATCCCTTTCCTAGTTCCTAAAAAAAAGGCCATAACCTAATCTAACGGCACCTACTTAACAAAGTTATTTCATCACTTTTAATGACGATTCAAAGGAGTGATGGAGTTGCACATTTTTGAGTTGTCCGGTCACCCTCAAATCATAACATCTACCGAAGGTAAGGTTTGGTCAGGGTAGTGAAGTAAGAATAGATTAGATAAGAATATACAGATTGGGTACACTCCGGTCTTGTAAAGTAAGTATTAGTTAGGTTTGATCAGTTCTAGCAAAGTTTTGTTAGGTCAGGTTTGGTATTCTCCAGTAACAATCAATCTACGAACGAAAAATTACTCGCCGTCGCGATGAACTTTGTCGAATGTTTCATTTTTACTTCGTACTTCAATGTATTCTTCAATGTCAAACGGTTGAAGAGATGATTATATTGGCAGCTGTGAATATTCTCTATGTTCCTGATGTTTTTGAGATTTCCATGGTGTGAATTTTAAATGTCAAACAGTTGATAATATTCGAAATGGCTGGGAGTTCAGGATATATTACAAGCAACCACTCTAATTAGTGAGTTCAGATCACGAGCTAACGAGTGGTAAGTTTTGCGATGTCTTTGCGGATATAAGGATGTCTTTGCGAGTACGAAAGTGTGCGCGGGAAAATAATAATACTAGATTTTGACAGTCAATGCGTAGAACCTTCATTATACTTTTTGCACCCGTGTTCTCGAATTGTAATATTATGTAAAAACTTCATACTTCTTCTGGCGCTAATCTTAATTATACCTAAATATGTGTGTTAATAAGTCACCAGCTTTAGGTTAAAATCTATATGTCTTAGTCATAAGTCACTAGCTATAAGTCTTAGATGTAAGTCACTAGTTATAATTGTAAATCTTAGTTGTAAGCCAGTAATATAAGTAGCTATAAGTCTTAGATGTAAGTCACTAGTTGTAATTGTAAATCTTAGTTATAAGCCAGTAATATTAATTCTTTTATATATTTATTTGTACAGCGCCCTTGAGGTGATTTTCCACGAAAACGGCGCTATATAAATTAGTCAATTATTATTATTATTATTATTATTATACGAAAACAACTCACCACTCGCTATTCGGTATCGACTGGTTCGACCCACTCGTTGTTTGTGTGGAATGACTTTTGACGTTTGGCGTCTAAGTATGTACCTTCGACGAGACTCGAGAATAACCAAGTCGACCGATGTAAGTCTTTTCGACGGCGATTGCGAGCGACCTGAGAATAGCGGCTATAATAACTAGTGCCTTGTAGTTAGCTTTGGTCAGGTCCGGTGAAGAGGGTTTTTGTCAGGTCTAGTGAGGTGAGAAAAAGTTCGTTATAGCCTATTCCAGTGAAGTAATTTTAGGTTTTGGTCAGATCCGGTGAAGTGGGATCGGAAAAAGTTTGACTCGGTCAAGTGAAGAGGGGTTTTTCACGGTCTAGTAAGGTGAGAAAATGTTACTTGTAGCCAATTCTAGTGAAGTAATTTTAGGTTTTGGTCAGGTCCGGTGAAGAGGGATCGGAAAAAGTTTGGGATCGACCAAGTAAAGAGGTGTTTCGTCAGGTCTAGTGAAGTGAGACTAGGTGAGAGTAAGTTTAGGTCAGGTTTGGTCAGATCTATTAATGTCAGATTAGGTTACATTTGGTCAGATCTTATGAAGAGAGGTCAGGAAAAGTTTGGCCAGGTAGCGAAGAGGGGCTTTATCTAATTTACTGAAGTAAGTATATCCTTCGTTTGTTCAGGTCTAGAAATGACATTACGTAAGGTGTGGATCCAGTGAAATTAGGTAAAGTAGAGATTTTTTTTTATTTTATTTTCTTTATTAGGAACATTTACAGGTTTATAACTTTACATGCATTAAAAAATCACAAATTACAATAATTAGGTTATAAACCCAATAACGAATGTTCACATCATGCACCAATAATAATTAAAAAGTCTATAATTATAAAGTTTTTTTTTTGTTTAGCTTAATAATATATAGTTAGGAACTAGATATGTCTAGGGATAACCTAGCTATACTGTCTAGTACATAAAGATAAAGATACAGACAAGATAAGATAAGATAAAAAACAGAGTAGAAAAATAACTAAATGTATAAACATATATTATAATAATAATGAAAATTGAAAAACACCAGACGTAATGTCGAAAGCGTTATATGTAAATATATATATAAAAATATAAGGAAAAGAAAAATAAAAGGGAAATGAAAGTAAAATATTAAAATAAAGTGTTCCAGTTTTATGTTAGATTGAATAAGTATTTTTAAATAAGATAATTACAAAATAAATTTAAAACAAAATTAAAAACACCGGACGTGTTTAAAAGTGTAAGGTGGAAAAGTAATATATAAATGTACACATACATACACATATATACATTCTTTTAAACTTTCAGTATAAAAATACATAAAAAAATTCAATACAAAGAATACGTAAGAAATTACGGTATCAATTTCGTTACAATGAATTAAGTTATTTGTTAATTGATGGGTAATTATAAGGCTCCATTAAGTATTTGTCTAAAAGTGCTTAAAGTGCAAGAAAAAATATCGGTATCAATACATTTTTTGTTATAAAGATTGCATGTTCTTAATAGGAAAGAATTTTGCCTGAGACTGGTTGAAGCACTTTCGATATGAAACAATGACTTGTCTCTAGTTTTCTTACTCGGGATTCTAATATTAATTGATGACAAAAGAGCTGGACAGTCAATATGACCACTCAAGACTTTGTATAAGTAAGTCATATCCGCGATGTCTCTCCTACTTCTTAGAGTTTTAAGTCCATAGTGTTTTATAGAGCTGTCTATGTCATAATGACGCACATGTCTCTTAAAGTTCAAGTGATGTACAAATTTTCTTTGTACAGCTTCTATGCGCTTTGTGTGTATATTATACAGCGGATTCCATACAGGAGAAGCATATTCAAGATGACTACGAACGTAGGAGTAATATAATATTTTGAGGGTATGGATATTGGTGAACTCTTTTCCAATACGGAATAAAAATCCTAACATGCTCATGGATTTCTTAACAATAGTATCCACATGTGCCTTAAAAGAAAGTTTATTGTCAATAAGAACACCGAGGTCTCGAATTTGATTGATTTTTTTAAGTGCTTGACTGTTTGTAATATGATAATCATGTTCGATTGTTTTTTGTTTTTTTGTAAAGGTAATAACGTAACATTTGTCGCTATTCAAGTGGAGATAGTTGGCAGTGCAATAAATATTAAGTCTATTAAGATCTTCTTGAAGTTTATAGCAGTCAAAAATAGAGTTGATAGAAATAAATATTTTCATGTCATCAGCAAAGAGCAAAACTTTAGAGTGCTTAAAGCATTTTACAATGTCATTGATAAATATAGTGAAAAGCAATGGTCCCAGATGAGACCCTTGTGGGACACCTGAAGGTACATTGATAATTTCAGAATTAAAACCATTCACTGCTATTATCTGGGAACGTTTGTCAAGATAGGAGACTAGCCATCGGTACAAATCACCATGTATTCCTAAAGCTAATAGTTTTGACAAGAGTAGACTATGGTCGATTCTGTCAAATGCCTTGGAGAAATCTGTATACACTGCGTCAACTTGGATTCGTTTATCCATTGATTTAGAAATAAATTCAGTAAATACAGCAAGATTGGATACAGTTGATCTTTTTTTCATAAAGCCATGTTGATTCTCAGTTATTACAGATTGAACACAGTCATAAAGTTGCTCATGAACAATTTTTTCAAGGATCTTACTAAAAATAGGTAATTTTGAAATTGGACGATAGTTCTTAGCGTCGTTTTTAGACCCAGATTTGAATACTGGCGTAATGAGCGCACATTTCCATTGGTCTGGAAAGACGCCTTCTTTCAAAGATAATTGAAAAAGCAGTACTAGAGGTATCGATATTTCTTTGACGCACATTTTTATAAAATGAGATGGTATTTTATCGAAACCTTCGCCCAATGACCAAGAGATGTTATTAATTATTTTTTCTATTTTTTCCTTGGAAACTGAAATAGAACAAATGTTTATACCATTGTTTGCTTGGGGAATATTAGTTGATGTTTTGGGAGTTACATTATAATTATAAGTAGAGGCGAAGTGTTTCGAAAACATGTTACATATATCTAAAGGATTGTTAGCAGTTGTATTCTCTAGTTTCATAGTATTGGGTAACCCTGAACTATTTCTTTTACTTTTAACATAAGACCAGAAATTCTTTGGGTCATGAGATATTTTGAGTTCAGCATTTGTTATAAATTGTCTATGACATTCATTAGACATTTTTTTTTGTCTCGTTCGCAGAACACAGAATTCTTGATAATCCAAAGGATTAGACCATTTTTTCCACTTTTTAAATACCTTGTATTTTTCCTTAGTTAATTTTATTAAAGCCGGGCTATACCAGTAAGGATATGAGTTATTGACCTGAACTTTTTTAGATGGAACGTAAATTTGAATAATTTCATGTAAAATATCATAAAAACGGTTAATAGCTTTATTGGTAGATAAGTTTAAAAATTCTACATCCCAATCGACATTGCTGAGGATATTGTTTATGATTTCGTAATTAGCTTTTTTAAAGAGATTAATGGTTCTAGTGTTATTTACCATGGGTATGTCTAACTCTATATTCATATTAATAGTGATTGAATTGTGATGTTTACATTCAGGTATTAGATGTTGAGAGGTGTGTGCTACGATAACAGGAAAAGAACTAAAAACAAGATCTAAAAATTTGTGCCTGTTGTTCGGAAAAGTACAATATTGTGAAAGATCAGTAAAACACAGAGTGTCAGAGATTTTGGAAATTATTTCTGAGTGGTGACTATTTATTATTTTCATACTATTTTCGTTACTAATAGACCAGTCTATTTGAGGTAGATTAAAATCTCCCGCTATAAGAAAATTATCATCGTGATGAAGAGCCCGAAGATCACAAAGTGTGTCCATAAATTCATAAACGTTACGTGTGTGATTGACTCCAGGTGGAATATAAACACAACACAAATTGATCCTTTTAGAATTTTTAGTTATAAGAGTCACCCACAGGTCCTCAGCTGTCGATTGCCAATCTTTCCGCTCTACAACTGTCAGGTGTTTCTTAAACGCAATAATCACACCCCCTCCTCTTTTATTATCTATACGATCTCTTCTAAATACTACATAACGATTATCAAATAATTCCTCAGCGGCAATGCTTTCCACAAGCCATGATTCAGTTATCATAATGATATCATAATCATTATTAGTCATATTTAAGTAGAATATATTGGTTTTGGAACGCAGTCCGGTTACATTTTGATAATAAATATTAAACATTATATAAGGGTAAAAAACAAAGCAGAGAAGTGAGTTCTAGAAAATCAACTAACTTGTGGAAGTAATCAGGTGAGAGAAACCAGGGAGTTATGATCACGGATCCACACCACGCGCGCAGAGTTGTCATCTTTACGTACTAGGATGCGACCATTACGTATCCATACGTATTTATGATTAGTTTCCTTGGCTTTTATCATTGTAGCTGCGTGCAGGACTTTATTAGCGGGGGAGAGGTGTTCGCTGACGTAAATTGGTGACTTCGCGCCGTCGATGCCAAGGTGTTCCGAGTTTAGTTTATTCATTTTGTTTTTTTTGTTATAATTGGCAACTGCAGCCAGGACTTCATTCTTTATTCTCACGCTTGGGAGCTTTACTATTATTGACTTGGGTCGGTTGGATTCAGGTTTGACCTTAGGGACCCGATGAAGGTTAAGTATTTCAGACTCAGCAATCGGGCGGGAAATTACGGTACCAAGTTGTTTGACAATAGATACCAAGTTCTCAGATCTATTCTCAGGTACACACTGAATTTCAAGGTTATTCTCCCTGGCTAACTGTTCCATATGCGATACGCGCGTGTTAAGATCACGCATTTCTGCGTGAAGCTTGGTGTTTTCTGCTTGCAGATTCTCACCCCATGTAGAACATTAAAACATAAGATAAGATTAGGATTAGTCTGATTTGGTGATGTGAGAACAGGTAAGATTAGGTCAAGTTATGTGGCGTTGAGGGGTCTTTAAAATGTCTTTAGATCTGCGAAAAATCAACAAAATGGATTGGAGGAACAAGAAATGAGGAGACAAAATATGTCTAAATGAAGCGACTTACCACGCAATAAAGTCCACTGGCGCTCGTCCTACCGGAAGAGGGCCCGGGCTGCGGGGCGGGCGGCGGGGGCGGGGGCGTCCTGCGGTGACACCCGCTGCAGGAGGCCACGTCGTTCAGCTTGCTGGCATAATAATACATTGCCATGCAAGCACAACTGGAGTAGGTTTGGAGTGTGATCGTTGGAGAGATGGGGCCGGGGGCGCTAGCGCCTCCTAGCCAAGAGCGTCCGCAGTCGCTTGGAAGAGTTTTCAATCGCCTGAAAAGAAAACATATCTCGATTAGCCTTGATATTACAGCATAAATACACTTGTGTGCCCAAATTCAAATGCGTTTTTCCATTCGAGCGGAGCTACCCAAATTCAGATAAAATAATTTTCGTAAATTAAAATAAATTACAATTTTAACTTTTTTTATAAAGAGTAAAAATATGGGTTGGATTAATCTATGTATAAAAAATTAAATTATCTACGCATATGAGATGTCCATTCATCGCTAAACCATTCAGCCGATTGCGATGGAACTATGGGGATTTGATGTGCGCATGCCCAAGATGGTTTCTATATACAACAGGCATCATGAAATTATGCGTTGCTAACCGTTCATCCGATTGCGACGAAACTTTGGGGATTTGAAGTGTGCATGCCCGCGATGGTTCCTATATATATAAAAGTGAGTTCTGGCATTATGAAATTGGTATAAAAAATTGCAATAGGTGGCACGCAAGCTGTTTGAAAACTGAATGTACCGGGACTGGATGAATGGAATACGGGAGTGGGGAGGGGAACTCGGGAGGGGGATTCGCGGGACGGGGGAAACGGGAGAGGGGAGAGAGGAAAGGGAATGCGGAGAAGGCAGTGTAGGAACGCTGAGGGGAAGGGGACGAGGGAGAGGGAGAATGGGAAAGGACATTTCTTTATTAAGAGCGTTTAACCAGCCAGCGGACGAAAATCCACATTTCGTCGAAAGTTGTTCTTCCGATCGTGCAGGGCGGTTACAATGAGAAAGATTAATTATTCTCCATACCGGCTTTTTTTAAATTATAACTCAATATCAAATTTATTTCAATCAAATTAGCTTTAATTTATACCTTCATCCAAAAATGCTGAAAGGCGTGATGATAAAACTATTAAAATAATGTACTTTTCCAAATTATTTTTTGATTATAAGTAATAATAAATATATTTTTTAAATATTTATATTGAGGGATCAGTAGGATTTATAGGTTCAATTAGAAATGCCACAGAGCCGAACCCTCTGATATGAAAATATCTGGAGTCGGTGAATTATATTCCCATTTGGTCTCTAGTAGGTTGACATGTTGTTCTTGTATTGTTTTGTATTTATAATACTTATATAGTGCAATTGCATAGCGTGGGTTGACTATTTGGGGAAGTGTGTGAAAGGGTTTAGTTTTCCTTCTTTTTTTCCTTTTTTTTTTTTTTTTTGGGGAAAATTTAACCCGGACATTTAAATCTGGTGCATAATAATAATTTTTTTTTTTTTTGGGGAAAATTTAACCCGGACATTTAAATCTGGTGCGTTTAAAAATAATATTTATTTCGCATAAAATTATACAATGAAACATATGTGGAAACTTTGACTAGCCAACTAGGAATGGATCCTGTTTTAGGCCAGTCAAATTGACAAATTTAGTTCATATCATAATTTCATATTACATTGATAAATTATATAAACATATTATTTATTGAATGAAACAAGTGTTACGATTAAATTCCTCGTAGAAGCTTTAGTTAATAACTACAATTTTGAACTCATAAAAAAAGAATAAGCGAAGAGAAAAAAACAATGTCTTAAAGTACAGATTTAGTATCGAATGCTTGTTTAACAATAGATAAATGTTTGGACATGTGAATCGCATGCAAAAATTGAGAATCGAGACCAGCTTCAAGTGTGATGACAAAATCCATATTATAATTAAAGTGGATGTTTAAACATGATTACAAAAAATAATTATAATTAACGTGAGTGACGTATCCCTCAACTTTAGGAGCGGGTAAAGAAACTCAAAAAGAATGTGACTCGAAAAGGATGCGGCAAATGAATAAAAACAATTTGTATATAAATATGTCTTAAGTTAATGTATAAATAGTGACATGAGAAAGTGGTAGATAACCAATTGTATTTATTTCCCTTTCCTTGCTTCATTTTTTCATCCTACTAAGATATTTTCCCTTAGAGCACTTAATATAAAATAAAACCGGTAAAGTAAATAAAATCCAGATGGTAATAATAAAAAGAAAGATCACCGCAGGAGATGAATGTAGAACAATGGGAAGGGTATTGATAAAATAGTAGACAATTATGTTCTGAAGTGATAAGTACGTGTTTTTGTAATATTACGTTAAGTACGTAATTTTGTATAATTTTGTACGTATTATGTACAAATTATAATTTACGTAATTTTGTATAATAAAAAGAAAGATCTCCGCAGGAATTAAATGTAGAAAAAAATGGGAAGGGTATTGATAAAAGAATAGACAATTGTGTTCTGCAATGATGTAATGAATGGAACTATGAGTGAGTGTTTTTTTTAATTTTGTTTATTTTTTTATTTTCTTATATATTTTTAATTTTGTTTTATTTTATCTGATGAGACTAACTATTGGTCAACATATCTTCGCTTTTGATCCTCCCTAAATCAAGGAGCCAGTCGTTGATCAATTTGCGCAAAACATTTGCACTTTTAGTTTTCCAATCATTAGGAATGATATTAAATAATTTAGGTCCTAAGTACGAAAATTGCCGTTGGCCGAGGGACGTCGTGATTTTTATTGGGACTATTGGATTGTTCCTCGAAAGTCGAGAGTCGTGAAGATGGTCAATGGACGGGAAGTGTTGACGTTGTTTTTGAACATGTAATAAAATCTTTCTAATATACAATTGTCTAACATCAAATACTTTTAATTCCGTGAATAATGCATCACTGGGGTACCTGAATGGTTTTTTAAGTATTTATCATTTTTCAATAATGTCTTAATTTAATAAGAATGTTAAAAAAATCTGAAATATATTAGTTTGTAAGTGCGCAAATAAATACACAAATGGACCAATTTTCGTCAAGAAACATATGTACGTACATATTTTTTAATGATTTTATTGACTAAAATTAAAATTCTAAAACATGCGTTTGCTAGATAATGTATTGATTTATTTTACTGCATGATTTTATTATTTGAAATGAGTGTGGTATAATACAAAATCTTTTTGGAAAATTTTACAAATCTGCCAACGACCTATGGAATAACCTTATTATACTAAAAATTAAAAAAAATTCTCAAAATTTATTACATGCGAATGCTAGATAAAATAACAATCTTTCGAAATGCATTTATAATTTTTTGAGGAAAAGAGTCAATACGTCTAAAATCTGATTTGAAAACGACATATTTCTGGTTTTCTCTGGTAATGCCCTCTTAAGTAGCATGGCAACGCATGCCGGGAACTCGCTAGTTTGCTATAAACCGCAGTGTGCAGTATATCTTTCTGCATATCTTTCCGCGTTAATATACGAATGCATCATATTAATCCAATCGACGGGCCGAATCGAAAACCGAACACTCAAACGCCCGGGTGGCTAACAGACAAGTCAAATTCAGGAAAGCTGCTGGCACAACGAAGTGGTAGCAGACGTTCTGATAATGAAGAGCAATAAGAACTAACTCGCACTTGATTAATGTATTATGAATTATTTAATAATACGCGCATACACACACATACAAACACTCACACACACCCCTCTTCTTCAATAATTTACTAACTTAATTTAGGAAAAATGTATAGGTAATTTACCACATAAAAACATAAATATATAACAGCGACATGTCATTGGTACCAATTATTGGGTTAAATTCTATAACTTTGGAACTATTTTCTACTATGTAATTATGTACTGTTTTTTTCTGCAAAATAAAATAAATAAATAAATAACGTCTACCACAATAATTTTCCAAGAGACCGGCCCAAGTCTGTAATCATCTCCCTACCAAAAAAAAATGAGTGGAAATGTGAAGATTCTTGCCAAAAAACACTAAAAAGTAAGCCTTATAAGCTAAGTTCAAAAGTTGGCTGTGGTCATGGAGAAGTTTGGCGGGTTCTTTGCCAACATTTTATAAAGACTGGGTCATCCCAAAAAAGAAAATCTCTAATAGTATGACCAGCTGCTTTTAATAATCCTATTCTCAATTTCTGATCTAAATAAAGTTGCAAAGATATCTAGCTACGGAACTTTTCGATGTTGATATTTCACTTTGATTTATTTACGCCTCGCAAGATGTCTTCGTTAGAGAAAGATACGTAACAAACCTATTATTAGATATATATTTGATTGACATAACACATCGGTTACTAAATAAATTATCATAGCTTTGTAACGATTGTTAGCTTTATTATCATTAAATTTCACATCAACAAATTCACCATCAAAGGTCTGGCACGTGTATGAAAAAAATCTGCAGAAATATGTTATTCACATGGTGGGATACGTTTTACGATACGATACGTTTTTTTAACAATAGCTCCACACAGGAGGCCCTGAGGAGTAAAAATACCTCAGGGCTTTGTTATCTTTGGGGATAGAAGTATGAATCCACACCACACGCTGCAATGCAAGCCGATGGGTCGAGAGAGTACGGACAGAGAGGCCTAGATTATGTCTGCCTCAAGGAGTCTCTCCTAATCCGGACCGCCACGCAGTGGGTGAGGAAACGCAATTCGCCACCAAGCCCTAGACAAACCTCACTCCAAGAACCCGTGCTCCCCTACTAAATCACCAAACGTAGAGAACCACTTGCGGTGACCTATGGCAGGGGTTTTGGTTATTCAATTTTGGTTATCCAGTTTCCGGGGCGGCCTCTAAATAACCAAATTGAGAACAGAAATACTTAAAATAATTAAACAAACGCTAAATTAATGTCAACAGTTTTTATTTGTACACTTGTAACCATCGGATTCGAAACATATTGATATTTAATTGACCAACATTTTTTCGATTTCCACTTTTGGATGCAAATTCACTTGTAACCAAAAACTGCTTCAATATAATAGAGATTTAAATAATTTTTTTGTTTATATAATCGACGTGATTATACAAACATGTAAATTAACGTCATTATTTCATGTCGATTAACTAATTGTTTTTGTGTTTTATTCGTAGGACTCCATTTATTTATTTTTAATTTATTTAAAGTAAATCAAATTTAATAATATTATCATTAAGTTCTGCAAGTGTTTAGTTGTTTTATTACAAGGACAGCAGATTCAATGTTCAAGTCCATTTTCAAACTGCGATAAGGCCATGTTTAGATGACTTATTTATACATATAAGCCTATTTACCTCCACCCAATTTTATTTTTATGGAACCTAACATTATTTATTACCGGTTAAAACGATTTACTGAGAAACTAATTGTGTCTATAGATTCTATATTCTGTGGGGTACTTTGAAATATGCTTTCCCAACATTAATGTTTTCTAAATCTTATTTATACGAAAAAATATTTTTTTTTGTTTGTCCCGTACGCGTTCTTACACCAGTCATCCGATTGCGATGAAACTTTGGTATTTGTTGTGCGGACGCCCGCAAAGATTTATGAAAGTGAACTCTGGCGTTTTGAAATTTGTACAAAAAATTTATAGTAGGTGGTGTGCGAGTTGTTCGAAACACGTATGTATTTCAGATAGTTTAGCGGCAGGGAGGGAAGGCGTGCGGAGGAAGGGAATCCGGGATTAGGGAGAGGAATTAAGGAGAGAGAGAGGGAGGGGGGGTAAGGCGGGTAAAGTGAAAGGTAACGCGGGAGGGAAGGGGACGCGGGAGGGAAATGGGGGCGGGAACGGAACCGCATGTGAAAGGACACGCAGAAGAGGGGTGACGGAGAGGTGGGTGACGAGGGAGAGATTTGCTAAGCAGACAAAAAATCCGCGATTCTCACCCAGATAACTGTATGTGGCCTGCTCACGCGTCTACTCGTGTACGCACCAGACGGAAAACAAAAAATATTCCATCCAAAACCAGGTCAAAAAATATCCAAAAGAACGTCAATAAACAGAATTAAAACAGTAACACGTTATTTCTGAGAGTGACATTGCAACGCATGCCGGGGACTATCTAGTACTACATGCTGTGGTGCAATGTCTTCTTCTTCAGCCGATCGTTGAGGAGTTAATAGTTACAATCGATGTCTGTTCCAGAATCAAGAGGTTGACAAGCCTGGCTGGTGGTATCCTAAGAAAGAAGAAGAATATTCCAAGTGCGTGCCCCACATATCAATGCGGTCTGTCCTGTTTTCTATCCCCGAGTTGCCACGTCCAAATGGGAACTTTGCAGGACCTTCTGACATTCGGGAAGCAAATACCGGCCTACTTTTATACAAACTTCGAAAAATTATTGGCTGTTCAATCTCGAAAAATAAGCGAAAACAAATTACGACAACAGCACCACAGCTTAGAGTTAAAATACGAGTGCTTGCAAAATTCTGCAATATTGCGAATCGTGAAATTCGGCTAGGGATATTTCATCAAATACAACGTAGCGATGTTAACTGACATTTATTCGTTCTGACATGATTTTAAATCAAACAAAAACAGGGATTGTTTGGTTCGTCGAGGCTATTTTTGGATAAGATTTATCACCGTAGATTCAGCTACTGGTATCGTGTTTCTGTATTATTAGAAATAGAAATATTGCGGGTATGAAACAGAAAGACACTCAAAGCGTATTGTGATATTTAAACATCTTTTTCTTTCTGGAATTTCAAAGTCATAATATTAAATGATATTTGGCTGATTTATAAAACGCCGTTTTCGTGAAAAATCACGTCAAGGGCGTTGCATGTGTAAATTATACGCAGCTCACAACGTACTTTCCATCATGATTTCTATCATTTTATAAAGAATAACTATCAAACATTAAGAAACCATATTTTTCAATTGCTAAACAGAAATTACATTCGTGACTTGTGCGTCTTAAGCCGCGTCTCCTGCGGCAATATTATCATAAACATTGTACAAATTTTTTTTGTGCAAACATGATGCATTAGGGCAGGGCCACAACGTTTAGATTTTCCGTAGCCGATAGAAAACAAAAAACGTTGTGGCCCCGACTCGTTTTAGTTTTTATCCGATGTTTTGAAAACATTTTGTCGCTGAATACCCGAAATAAAAATAAATACACATATCTATTGTTGGTAAGACCAATAGGGCGAAGGAGCCTGGGAAGGCCAAGACTAAGATGGAGCGACAACGTCCTCAAAGACATATCTATCTTGGAGCTTCCAAACTGGAGAGAGCTGGCACAAAACCGAGATGAGTGGAGGAAGACTCTTGAGGAGGCCAAGACCCACCAGGGGTTGTAGAGCCAATAGTGATGATGATCTACTGTTTACTGTCTACTGTTGGTCTCACAGTCTCACTTACTACAAACTAGTTATATTATAATTAGTAATAATATTATGTTAATATGTTTACACTGTAATTGAACAAAAAATATAATTAAACATTAACATCATGTTGACAAACAACTTAATTGCGGTTTAAAGGGATTGTACTTTGAAAAACGATAAAAAACAAACTCTACGAATACCAACTCTTTGCCTACTTTATTTATAAAATAATAAAACATTTGTTTGACAATATATTGTTACATATTCATACATCTTATTATTTGTATTTCATTGATTCTCTTCGGTAACTCGCGGAATGCAGCTGGTTTTCAGTAATGTATTTGAATATTTGTATTCGATTTTGCTTACGTAAAGTCCGGTCTTTTTTTCATTTTTGTACGCTTCTACAATAAGGCAACGCCCCTTTTGCAATGTTTATGGTAATTTGTAAGCAAATGTTCATGTTTTCGGTCGGAGAAGACCCTGCTTAAAGTTATCTTTAATATTTCATTATAATTTAATAAAACAGGGGTCAGGTTATCCATCCCCGTGGAATATAAATATATATTTATATAGATGCCAAGTAAATGTTAGAACGAAACTAAATTATATTAAAAACTGAGAGATATCATCAATCAAACTGACTATTCCGTTTCGCAACACTTTCACATAAACATTATAAGATTAACTGAATAAATAAATAAATTGTTTGTATTTAAGACATGTTTTACATTCTCTCGCTTTGTAATAATTTGGCTTACAACTATTGTTTTATTGTGATGTGAAAAATAAATACAGCATATTACATCATTTAGAAGTGAAGACTTCTTTGGCACCGTTATGATTTGAAACTCGATGAAACGGAAGCCAGCGACACTAAAAAGAGACAACATACATCTATAGGATTTAGCCTGCGAGATAATGATGTAGCATAAAATATTTTTTTTTATTTCACGGGTACTCGGTTCCAATATAATAGGGTAAATCCATGGTCCCACGCAAGTTTGATTTGGTCTAGTGGTGCAAAGCGCCTGACCAAGTGTTGAATCGTACGAAATTCAAAAAAAATATTAGTGTAAAATTAATATACAATCTTCAAATCACTCCAAAATGAACAGGCAAAGAAAACACAAAAGAAATCGACCTCTAGAGACTGCGAGGAAGAAAACACAAATACTAGTATACCCGTGTGAATTGTGAGCTCTGATTTTTTTTTTAAATATACCCAAATAACTAAAAATTACACCTAAAGGTGTTAATTCGGGCGCATTTACGAGTAGCTCCATTTAGGTTCCAGTCCTCCATCGCGCGAGAGCCCAGTCTCTCCAGCCATCGCATCGCCATCGATCTGTTCCGAAGGTGTGTTGAAACGACTATAATTTATTCCCTATCGGGGACACGCACGTCGGACGTTTTTCAGTCGGATACCCATTTAGCCGAAATCCTATTCACACAGCTCCGCCGAAACAATGGAAGATTTATCGGAAGGTTTGAATCATTTGTTCGAATGGATATCGTCCAATCAAAGAGTTACAGGGAAAGCCGCGTTTGACAAGAGCTTTATATGCCGAAGAAAATTGTGGAAAAAAATGGCCATTGTGATTTTTCAGTCAAACGGTTTTTTTACGACCTAACAGAGCGGAAAAATTATCGGAAAACGCAGATGAACCCGAATTGTACGTAAATGAATTGAAAATTGTCAGAGTGCAAAATATTAAATATTTAAAAAACATGTATTTTCGAAATTAGTAACTTCGGTCCTAGGTATTTATTTGAATCCCTGACATATTTCTTCACTATTTTGAAAATGCAGTCATTTTTTAAATTTTCTATTAACCGCACTTTCTAATAACCGGCACGTCGGTTTTGTATTTAACTTTGATAATGTTGATGGTTTAATATAACGATAATAATATTTTCTATGGCTTAATCAATCTAATCAAATAAATTGGCATAAATTGTGACAAACGGCTGACGATACCGTTTAAAAGTTTAAAAATAGGGGGAAGCTGCATTTGATACGATCCAGAGTGTTTGATATTTTTTTTATTTTTTTTTTATTAGTGACTATTTAATTACAGGTTTGATGAGAATTACAAGATATGATAATGCATATAAATATTTCATCTGTTTGTTCTTAGTCCTCCTCACTAGGTGGTCCTGTGCTGAGGCGGACTGGTAGATTTCTTTGATTTTCCGTTATTTAGTTTCTATGATGTTTTTAATATATTCTCTAGTATGTCTGCATTAATTTCTTTCACCCATGTTTTGATTTTTTCCTTAAACTTATTTATCTTTTCTATCTTTATCAAACTTGGAGGAAGGATGTTGTAAAGTTTCGTTGCCAGATATATGTGGTTTCTAAGAATCGCCTCACCAAAGACCACCTTTCGGAATCGAAACGGTACTTGAAATGGTTTTAACCGTGGTCAGCAGATCATATAGTCGGGTACTTCCTACTTTCCATCACGCCCATTCCCCCCCCCCCCCCCCTTACTCCCTTCATCCTCAAAACATATTACCAATGTTGGATGCCATTGTCCTTCCCAATCCAGTCTGACTTAAAAAAGGTGCAATAAAACTAGTTTATTCTAATAAAGTGACAAAAAGAAAACGCAGTGAAAGAATAGATTAGGTCAGGTTATAAATAAGGTTAAGTTAGGATGGGTCCAACGACATAATAGTTTTCTTCAATCCATTTCTTTCTAAATATTGTTAGTGATCACAATTGCTATCACCAACAGCCTTCCATTTAGACAGACGTCACTCATTGCACATGTTGCCTAGTATATTGCTCTAGAGCAGCGTTTTTCAACCTTTTTCATGGCACGACCCCCTTATTATGTAAAAAATATTTCGCGACCCCAAATTTTTTTCTAATATTTTTCAAAATTCCTGACAATTTCCAATTTCTCTGACAGACCGCTAAATTTTCGGACATATCAGGGAAATTGCTGTCAAACTAATTCGCCAAACGTCTCCAAGGAATAGTAGGTAGAGCTATCGCCCATTCGTACAACGTACAGGCCGGGCCGATGCCGACTCAAGATTGAGACGAGCGAGGCCGCGCCGTGCCGACGAATGTGGTTAAAGAGCGTGGTGTGACCCTGTCAATCGGCATTCGGTGTCATATGCGCGCGTTTGTTTTGTGTTGAACTCACGTATTTGAATTTATTTAAGTGACTTGATCAAAAATGAATAAAAAATGGATAAATTTATAAAAAGATCAACACAACCGTCAACTTCTAGTTGTAGTGAGAGTACTGAAACGAAACCAAAGAAAAAACGCCTGTATGACGACAACTATTTAAAATTCGAATTTACTAATATTTTACTTTGGACCCCCTGCGACCCCCTTGTAGAGGCTTCGCGACCCCCCAGGGGGTCGCGACCCACAGGTTGAAAAACACTGCTCTAGAGAACTCAAATTAAATATAATAATAATAATACAAATAATTTATTTCTTGTTTTACAGTAGTTGGTAGTTACAATATTACAATAAACTCAAATTCGATTTGTATTAGTAAGTTAGCATCAAATTAAATATAACGTGTAAAAAACGTCAATAAATCAAATAAAAATTATAGCCTGTAATAGCTGACAAATAAGAAAATCGCTCTATATTAATATCTTTATATTCAACCGTTAGCGGACGAGTTCAAGTGCGAATTTATAAGAGATATCCGTATTCATAACGCTAAATGGATAATTCGAAAATAATGACTGACTCTGAATAGAAAACGGCGTTGATGGGCGGAGCATTGGCGTGTCATGAATTTTTTTATCTCGATTGTATGATTTTCCGGAAAACGATTTTTCTAGAAATTTTATACTTTATTTGTGCGGACACTATTCTTTACCGTACTTATTATTTAGAAGTTAGATCAGATCATAATATGATTATAAATGTTTGTAATTACAAAATACGAGAAATAACGTACAATGATGAAAACTTCCTTTTTCTTAATCTAAATTATAAAACTAATGTTTATTAAATTTTTATACGAAAAACTCTCTTTCTTTAACTTTTGAAGGTTATTCCCATCAATGTAATACATCATTGAAGAAGACGATAACAATAATAAACGAAAATGTGAAAGCGAATAAGATACAGAAAAACAGAAAAAGGTAATGGTCGCAACTGGGACTCGAACCCCGAACCTCGTCTCGTCTAGAATTGGTAAGTACTTTTCAATGGTTCCATGACAACTCAGAGTCATGCAATTTCTACACCCCTTTGAAAAGCATTAAAAGTTGTGAAAAAAAAAACTGAATAATAGCCCTTAACCTAACCTTACATAACCTATTTAATAATACCTAACCAATTTTTTAAATATTTTTTATCACTTTTAATGACTTTTCAGAGGTGTTGAAGTTGCATGTTTCAGAGTTGTACGCTCACTTTTTTCAATACTGCCTTCGCCCCGTTTTATAATTTACTTTTATAATTTACTTTCAGCGCTCTTGAGGCGATTTTTCGCAAAAACAGCGCTATATAAGTTGTCCAAATTTATTATTATTATTATTACTTTAACGATTTCTCCGTAATCTTAATATATAAAAATAAATGTTTCTTTGTTTGTCATTTACGCGGTACCTAAACCATTCCTCCAATTGCGATGAAACTTCGGTGATGTGACATGAGCATGCCCACGAAGGTTTCTATATATATAATTCCTACACCTTCATTCGATTGCGCTGTAACTTTGGTGAGTTGTTATGCGCACACCCACGAATATTTCTATATACACATCGATATAGTGAGATGTGGCGTCAAGAAATTTGAATAAAATTTACATGTACGCACGGGAAAGAACACACAGGTTTATGTGGTCATGATTTATTCGTGTTAGCACTAGACGAAAAAAATAAAATATTCTATATTCAAAAGGGATCTAATGGAATTAAAACACAAACACTTTTCTTTGTATTATATTTCTTTATAAAGTTACCTTCCATTTGATTGTATTTTTTCCATTTAAAAATAATTAATTTAAAAATCCATAGAAAAATTGTTAACAATGTCGTAAGTCACTTGAAGAAACTTTAAAAAACCAATTGAAAACTATTGACAAAATAAATAAAAGACACTATGTTAGACCAGTTATAGTACCTACATAGGAAAAGGCTAGTCACAAAGCGGAGAAGGTTGGAAGCGCGGGTCTATGAAGCGAGTTGGTTCTAGGAGAAGTTGCGAGAAGTCGGTGTCACAGTCACCCCGCAACAAGAAAATTCTACTTCTTTTTTTAATGAAACACGTAGATAATATACTTCATTTGGATATACTGACCATGTACATAATAATACTAATAATGTACTAGTAGGTTCTGTGAACAGTAGACCTTCCAAAAAGTGTGTTCCTAATTTTATCTTATTTGTAAATGAAAACCCAAATTTCCCCTGAAAGATACTTGAATATAAAAAAATGAAGTTAAATAAAAATACAGAGCGTGCGATTCACACGCGGTAGTAGTGAAAAATTCAGAAAACGAATGTAGGCAAGAGTGGATAGGCTACGGAGCACCGTACAAAGAGGAGACCGATAAGCTACGAAGCACCAAAGATGTTTTCTTTTCGCGGCGCTATTTTTCGTTTCATCGAGTTTCAATTCACAACGGTGCTAAAGAAGTTTTCAATTCAAAAAACGGTGTCCTATTCACACGCGGTACAAGTGAAACCTTGAGAAAACTTAAGTAGACAAGAGTGGGGAGGCTACGAAGCACAAAGAGGAGACCGATTTATCGTATTATGTTTGGACCGAGTACCCGTGAAAAAAATAAATATTTTATTGCTAACACATTCTCTAGCTGGCTAAATCCTATAGATGTGTGTGTCTATGTATCTTCTTAGTATCGCTGTTTTGCCTTTCATCGAGTTTCAAATCGCAACGGTGCTAAAGAAGTTTTCACTTTGAAAATTTGGGTTAATATTTTTAAAACGTGTATGTACGTTTGTTAGGAATAACTTTACTGTTACAATGACTATCATATACGCAGACTATTTATTTATACATTTCAATAGTTATCAGTAATGTTGGCCTCTCCGGGTGACTTACCCGTGCTGAGGCCATCATTTTATAAAAAATAATAAAAACATAGGTATATATGTACATCATATAAATATTTAAAGTTATGTGTGTAGGTTTAGGGTATGTTTTATTATTATATGTTATTAAATTTGGGTTATATTGTCTTTTTTGTTCTTTAATCCATTGTGTAATTTTATGTCTGAATTTATTTTTGTTTTCCTCAATTTTATTTTCAAGTGTCAAGACTGCTGAATGCTTTTATAGCATGGTATTTATAGTGTCTTTGTTTAAAGCTTGTATTTACCATCGGAGTTTTTATGTTTTCTTTCTCCGCTTGTCTAACTGGTCTGTTAGTGATATTTTGTGTTTGATGAAATTTGTTTTTTTGGTCAAAAATGTAGTATAGTAGTGTTTTAACGTATAATTGATATGTATAATCTAGTACGTCACAACTGTTGAATATTTGGTCTGTGT
The DNA here is from genome assembly GCA_917880885.1 of Limnephilus marmoratus. Classification (NCBI taxonomy): domain Eukaryota; kingdom Metazoa; phylum Arthropoda; class Insecta; order Trichoptera; family Limnephilidae; genus Limnephilus; species Limnephilus marmoratus. The sequence continues at coordinate 34,873,896 of OU862920.1, read as the reverse complement.
CAGTCAGTCTATGTTTTTTAAGTATTACCTTTAAGATCGTTTCTAAGCGACTTCTATGTAATGATAGCCAAGTTTGTTGCTCCTCCCCAAGCATTTATTCCATATTCTATTATTGATTGACGAAGTGCAAAATACATTGTTTTCATTTGTTTTATTTTATTATGTTTAGGAATATGTTTATTGTTTTGAGGAGTTTATTTGTGATTTGTTTGATGTGATGTGTCCATCTAAGGTTATGGTCAATTACGATTCCAAGATACTTTATTTTTTCTATTTTTTCTAGAGGAGCGCAAACACAGATGTTGGTGTTTAAACGTTGGTGTATTTTTATGGAGTTTGTGTTGATTTTGGGCTGCCCCGTGCGATTTATATTGTACGTTGTGAATTTTGTTATTGATATACTTAGTGTAAGTATGTTTGAGTCTAGTCATGTTTTCATTCGCGTGATTCCTAAATTCTATAAAAAAACTGTAAAATGAAACAAGCAACAATTGTTTACTACATTTATTTGCAAAGGGTTTAAACTGTGTAATGTGTTTGAATAAACAAGTAATGTGTTTAAATAAATGCCAGTGACCAATTGGGATTAGTAGTCCGGGAAGTCCGTCCCGGCCGCCGTTAAATCACGTTATTCGTAAAGCGCATAAGCTCGTAGGGAAAGCCGACAGGGTGGAGCCTCATATTAGTTACCCTCAACAAGGGGAGCTTACTGAAGTTTAATATGTATTTTTCAATGTTGGTTTACGGCACAAAAAATTTTAAAATCTTTTTGTGATATTCGCAAAATTTTCTCTTCACCGCACATAATGAAAGAAGTAGCGACCTTCAGATAATATCGTTACTATGTCAAATTTTGAAGTTAAAACTTCTTTAGCACAGTTGTGATTTGAAATTCGATGAAACGGAAGCGAGCGACACTAAAAAGGGAAACATATACATTTTGACGACATTTGATGAGACTACGATTTGCCTCTGAGAAAATGATATAGCAATTTATTTTTTCTTTATTTCACGATTACTCGGCACCAATGCAATACGACAAATCCACGGTCCCATGCAAGCCTCCTTTAGTCTAGCGGAATAAAGCGCCTGACGAACCATTAATAAAATTAAAAAAAACGTTAATATTCATTAAAACACAAATAGTTTTTTTTTTCAGAAAGTTATTACTGAACTTTGACACCTAACCCCTAACTAGTGGCGGCTAGGTGTACTAGGGCGTTATTACTAAAAAAAAGGCATTACGGATTTTGTCGTAGGCAAAAATTTTTTTTTCAAAAATCGGCTTTTGTATGAAGATTTTTCAGGAAATCCGTGCGGCGCACGGCGAAACTGAAACTTCCTAAAATTTTTCATACAAAAAGCTTATTTTCAAAAAAAAAAAAAAATTTTTTTTCGGCTACAACAACATCAATAATGCCATTTTTGGTAATATCAGCATTCAAGCACACCCAAAAGTCACGAGCCGCCACTGCCCCTAACCAATAAATAAAGCAATATTATAATTATTTTTTTTGCAAGTACTAATAATAGTATTTGTTTCCATCTAACGTTCTTATTTCAGTTCAAAGAATATGCTTTCCGAAGCTTTATTAATTAAATAGATGCAATTTGCTAATAAGGGAGGGAAAACCTCATTAAAATAACACAATTCAATATTATGTTGGTTGAATAGATACTTTGGTGGGGTGTTTTAGATATCGGGTATGAAGGTTATCGGGTCGGAAAACCGGTTACACTGTTACACAGTTTCCAGGTAGAACATAATATATATCTAGTATCCGCTGGGGTGATTTATTGTGAATTTGTTCAAGTAAAAGGCTTTCTAGTAAATCAAACTCGGGTACGAATTATCAAAATAAATTCGCTTTCAAATCTTGAGATTAATGCTACTTAGTGTCACACTTAGTGTTAAAAGCGCCAGCGTTTTTTGGCTTGGCCTATTTCAGCAATCGCTCGCCGTACATTTCCAATAGGAAATGAACATGGGAAATGAATGAATGATGGTGCTGAATGCGGTTCCGACGACCAACTAGCGGACCGTAAGCTTCACCTCAAAACAAGAGACCCACAAAGAAACGCAAAAGAGTGGAAGATTAACAGAAGGCATTTCAAAAGCTCTTAATAAGATAAAATTAATAAAACCGTGCCCGAAAATGCAGATGTTATTGAACTATGGGAGTATCCCAAAAATGCTATTTTGAAATCAGCGGAAGAGATCCAAACTCAACAAAATACAAATAACATTCGCAAAATATGGAAATCTGATAGAAAATGGCAAACTATTCAATCTAGAAAGGAGATGAAAAGTAAAGATTTAAGCACCCAACTCAAGAAATCACAATTTCGCCTATTTGCAAACTTATTCAAAAACATTGCAGACAAAAAATAACTGGGAAGAAATAGAAAATCTCGCGCACACATTAACGACCAAGGATTTCTTCAAAAAGGTTAAATTACTCGCAAGCGATTTTAAGTAAGACGTGGATTATACAAGATAAAGATGGTAACCCTATTCACGAAATAGAGAAAGTTGCTGATAGGTGGAGATCATTTTGTAAAGATTTAAACCAAAGAGAAGATGAAACTGACCCTGACCATGATTTTGATTTTGAGCTCAGCATCCTTTGAAGTGAAATCTAAGCAGCCGTACACATATTGGGATCACCAAAATACATTAAATATGCTATCTACATATGGCAACACGGAAAATTGCCATAAAAAGAAAGAAGGAAAATAGCCATGTTAAACATAGAAATGCCGGAACTATAGTCATTCTCCTCAACTCATACGCCAGTAAGATAATGTACGAAACAATAATGTAACATAATAAACGAAAGTCTTGGAAGTTACTTAAAATGGCAAATACCTTGTGAACAGGTAGGGTAGAGGAACTCGAGAACAAATACTCAAAAACCCTTCAACTTATTGAGAAATATCGGGAGTTCAACTTGACGATATTGCTATGCTTCATTGACTACTCCAAAGCATTTGACTGTGTGCAGTGGAACCATCTACGGGAAGTACTTAAGGAGATGGGAGTTCCTACATCATTAGAAACCTGTACGCCAAAGGACATATTGACCCGAATGGCACATTGTTCCCCTCTTGTGAGGTAACACATAAAAAAGTTATTTTCGTTTCATCGTATTCATTGTGTTGCTTCTTTGGTGTTATTTTTCCGAAGTTGAATAAATAATAAAATATTAAAACAGTAGTTAATACATCATTTAATTATGAAGAATTTAGTGACAAGATGCATTTTTTTTCATATTACGCAACCTTGATTGTAATTATAGGTCCTACATCACAAGATTATTACAATTGTTCAACAAATTCCATGCTTTCATCAAGGGTGGTTTTTGAAGTGAAAACTTCTTTAACACCATTGTGATTTAAAACTCGATGAAACGAAAAAGCGACACTAAAAAGGGACAAATGCATACAAGATAATGAGATAGAATAATCGGTCTCCCCTTTGTGCGGTGCTTCGTAGCCTCCCCACTCTTGTCTACTTTAGTTTTCTGAAGGTTTCACTTCTACCGCGTGCGAACTGCATACTTGCATTTTTTTTTAAGTAAAACTTATTTACGCACGCTTGAGTTTGGGAGTAAGCTGGTGAATGCGTGACGAGAGCGTCATGAAAAGTGTGATCAGGCGAGGCGAACGGAAGTTGACAGGGAGATATAGTGAAGTTTTACTTCAGTCGTGTGGTCTAAAGCACACTCGTTTTTTTTTGTTTTCTGTGAATGTTGCACAAGAGTCCCAACATCTCCCAACCGTCTGAAGCCAGTGAGATGGCATTCCCAATTGGGGTATAATGTGTTTTAAATATACTATTTATAGTTTTTTGTAAATGAACCAATAATAATTTAATAAAATTTACTTGCGCACGCACCTACGGATTTATGACCACGGCCGTCAAGTTAAGTAGCGATGATGTTAAGAACTGTAAAATTATGTATTTTGTATCCGATCTGAAGACGACGGCACGATTGTTCGGAAACGTGTTGGTAAACAAACAAAGAAAGTGATATAAAACAAACTCAGATTTCATAATACAATCGATTTGTAAAGATGATTTATTTGTTTTTATGACTTTTCTGTCCAGTCTGTTTGACCCAAATGTTCGTGGCGCCGAAGTGATGGCGCTAACGAGTTAATCAACAATCAACCAGTGAGCCAACCCGTGACGGTTGGGAATGAGAAGGGAACAGGGAACTGGGAGCAGGATGGTGCAGGAACTGGCTGCAGGCCAACTGCCTCCCCCCTCCCCCCGGGACCAGGCTAATCTGCCCGGGGGCGCATCGATCCGATTGCACTTCGGAGCTTCGGACCCCTAAACCAGAAATCGTGCTCATGTTTTTCTTTTATATTTTTCCAAATTTCATCGATACATTCACAATCGTGAAATATTTCTGATTTTGAGGGGGCGTTACATAATCTGCAGCTAGTTATAACCTCTATATATACACACAGATCGAATTGCACTCTTGAAGCATAAACGTGATCGTCCTTTTCAGTATCCTTTTTTTAATCGATAGTTACACAAGGCGGTATAGTTGTCTAGAAATTTAAAATCGTTTTTGATGCTGAAGATTTTCCTAAATACGCCTGTCCAGAATGAATAGTGGTAAGTAAGTGCGAAGCATAATATGAAATCACCATTTTCGATTAATCTTTAAAACTAATCTGTTTATATTATGTAAGCACTGCACAAAGAGGAGGCCGATAGGCTACGAAGCACTGCATAAAAAGGACACCGATCAGTCTATCTCATTCTCCCGCAGGCTAAATTCTTTAGATTAATGTGTTTGTCTCTTTTTAGAGTCGCTTGTTTTCATTTCATCGCGTTTCAAATCACAACGGTGTCAAAGAGGTTTTCACTTCATAAATGTATTTTAGTTAGAAATGTACAAACGCATGTAAGAAATCACTTTATAAATATAAAATTTTATGGCTAAGATTATCAGAGACAGTTTACCTTGATTAATTTTTTTCTCTCTTACAATTTACATTTACTTCGTTTGACAAGCGATTTTTATACCTATTGACTGTATTCTTGGTGACATACATACGACACTAAGAAGATAAACATTTTTGGCTTGTGCATTCCTCTTAAAGAATTTATAAAAAGTATGGCAGGCGAGCGCAGCTGAGACGTAGATGCGCGAGTAGCCGAGAAGTTGTGGGAAGGAAACACGTAAAAAGAAGCAAGTACTAAAGGAGAGAAGCCCTATCTGACCATAATCAATTTTACGAGAAGAGGAAGAAGCTGTTGATGACTATTTAACCGGTAATGATCAATAAATTCATTTAAAACTCACGTACAAAAAATTAAAAGGCAGTTTTTCAAAACCTACTTACTTAATGATATCAAGAAACCAATTTGCTGATTGTGCTCAGATTTGTAACATAACGTTATAAACCGCTTTTTAAAGCAGGTAGAATTCGGTCCAAACCACTGAAGAAGAAGATAAAAATAATAATCTAAAGAAAATATGAAAGCGACCAAGACACAGAAAAATAGAAAAAGACAATGGTCGCAACCGGGACTCGAACCCAGACCTCTCGTCTAACCGGGACGTGCGCGTTATTCAATTTCGCTATTGCCACCTTCTGTCAAACCGTCATATTTGTCAATCTCATATTTCAAATTTTAGAATTAACATATCATCTGGAACTAATTCTTTTTCCACAACACATTGAAATTGGTTATAATCTTCAAAAGTTATAAAAAGAGAGTTTTTCTCATAAAAAATTAACATTTATACTTTGTTTTAAACACGGATAAGGGTAAAAAAGGTGGAAAAATTGAAAATAATGTGAAGCATGCTGTCGTTTTGTGAAAAAATACATAGTACGGTAAAATAGTACGGTAAAATAAATAGTACGGTAGAATCTGCTACCAACGATCACGAAACTCATAAATAGGGCTTTCTGAAGAACTGTGGCTATTAAGGGGTAAATATTTTCTGCGCACGGTTGTAAACAAATATACGAAACCGTACATGACGGTACAAATATTTTTTCTGCAAAATACATACCTACACGTTCTTAATGGTAAAATGAATGTTTACAAAATTAGAAAAAGAGAAATTTAATGGTGTAGCAATTATTAAATCCTCATCTCCAAAATAGTAACCTAGACAACAAAACCGAAGTTTGTTTAGATGATCTCCCAATATTTACCAATTTGAGACAGCGTTGTATAATCTTTGACACGTTTGAAAGCTCTCTCTTATTTACACAAATTCAGTCGTGCCACGGACCACTGCAGCATCATCTCGTCGTGCTTTTCGTTAATCCTTTTACAAATAGTTCATTAAAAAGCTTAGAAAACTTATGATATTTCAGAATTCGGTGCGTTGCATAATAAGTGGATCGGTTAGAAGAATTTTTCTTACATAAGTAGATTCATTGGTTCATCTTTTGTAGTCAGATACTTTCAGCCAGAGCTTCAGTTTTTTTTTTTTTACATTAACTCCACACAGGAGGCCCTGAGGAAAATAATTTCCCTCAGGCCTATGTATCTGGGATGCTGTGAGGAGGGTCTTTTTGAGGAGAGGAAGGAATGAACATTGGACTTGAAGATACCCATGTTGTAGGAAGGAGGAAACACAGAGGCCGGCAAATCATTCCACAGCCGAGCTTTTGAACACAAGAACGAGCCGAAGAAACGACCCATTCTCAAATGTCAACCGTGTACAAATGTTGGGCACGCGTTTAGCGTGTTTCCCGACTATGCACTGGTGCCGAAGGGATCAATGACGCTAGTTCCTCGGAGCGTCTTCCATTATGATACCGGTAGAACAAGGATAGCATTCCCACCCTGTGAGTTCTAAAGATTGCAATCCATATGTTAAGATGGGAGAATCTATTAAGCCCGTTTCTGCACAGAGTCGAGTGCATTTTTCAGGTATTTTGGAGCTCCAGGCTAGAGGTGGCTGCCAAATTCAACCGTGGGGCGCACTTACGATTTGTACAGGGTTAGCAGTTGTGTACTATTAAAGTATCTAGGAGGTTAACTTTTTTGGGAGGCTAACTTTACTCTGGCTTCGATGGAGCCCCCATACCTGAGCTGGTGCTTTCCCCTGTAATTTATTTGAGAGATTTATTTATAGTTTAATAAAAAAACGCATTGTTTTGCGAAACAGTGGCCGATTGCTTATTGCAAAAATCGTATTGAATTTTAAAAATATTTTTTTTCGGGGATATTTTTTGAAAAGCAATTGTTATTTCAAATTTCAAAAAAGGACCAATGTAAATTTAAATCAAATTATCTAATAAAATTTAAATCAAATTATCCAATTAAGGCTTTCACCGAAATCGCCCGAGGACACCAGCGCCAATTATCATGTTCAGCGGTAATCATTCAAACATTGTTATGTGTGGAATTTTAACATTAGTGAAATTGACCAATAATTTTACATGCTCTTCTCTTTCACTCTGTATGAAAATCGATTTGATTGTTAAAATCTTAACAATGACACGTGATTTCATTATATGAAACAATCTTCAAACTTTCCCAATCTCTAAAGTAGATCAAGGAAGTTGGAAACTCCGCCGTGACTTATAGATGTGTCCACCAGTGAAGAAAACTAGCTCCGCTAATTTCATTTTCGAATAAATTCATTTTATGTGACGGCTTGCCTGCTTTCGTTTCCTTTCCATATAATATTAAGGCCGTTAGTGATAGCGAGAGCGCCTGATTTCGAACATTCTCCACCGTCTCCTAGAATTGACGGGTCACGGTTTTACGAAATATTTATGGTCTTGAATTTAATGGTTTAATAATTTTTTTAAGCTTCTTTGGTTGGTCATTTATTTTGTTAAGATCTCAAGAATATTTCTGGGTGTAAAATTTACATTGACAAAAAACTTGAGACTTTGGCGTGACGTCATTTCTTTGGATTTTTGTCGTACTTGAAACCTACGTCATAAAGTGAATTTATTTAAATTTAACACGCCAGAGAAGATATTTTGGATATTTTTTTAGAAATATGTATACACGGTAAATATTTATACTTTTTTTTCAATATACATGGGAACCCGCTAGTAACAACAATAGGTGCCATATAAAAATATCACATTTAATGTGAAAACATACGGGAAAATGGTTCGATGACAATTCAGAATCATGCAATTACAACAGCCCTTAAAAAAAGTCATTAAAAGATACGAATAAAAAAATTGTAAAATAAACCGTAACTTAACCTAACGTAAACTATTTAAAAAAGGCGTCATCATTTTTAATGAATTTTCCTTCCTCCTTTTTAAAGGAGTTGCCCGGTCACCGGGAAAATAACTGTATAGCACACTACTGCAAAAAAGTGACATCTGCGCCATATTCACACAAAACATTATTTTGATTCGAGGCCAAAATACCCCAAACAAAATAATAATTTTTATAATCAAAAGTAATTAGATGTTGAATCGGGATATGTGCGTAGACATCCAAATTTAATAGACGAGAAGATACAGATGAGGGGTAAAACCAAACTATGGGGGGAAGAAGAGGGGAAAGATGACTGTGATTCGTTAAAAAATCAATCTGACAGTGTATAGGCATCTCGCATTATAATATCACCATTTAATTCTTAAAATCAAAATCTGCTTTTGAATGAATAGACCTTTTTACATGGGAGCGCGAATTGCTCGCCACGTTATTAACATATTTGCAAAGTTCAAATACGGCAAAGTAAAGTTCGCCACTTTTCACAGACGAATATTTTGTTGCCGTAATTAGTTAAGACACTTTTACAAATGTTTCATAATTTACTTACCCCTGTAACCAGCGACGAGCACACTTGAGAACCGCCCACATTATTATGATCACTCATTCGTTATGATCGACATATTTTAGGGTATAATGTATAGCATAAGCTACCATTTTTGCCAAATTATTTCGTAAAATGCACAATGAGAGCTCGGCGCTGGTCCGAACAAGAATGATGACGTCACATTTTTTTAGATTCAAGCGAGGCTCTCGTAAGCCCAGCCGGTTCCATGGAACCGGTATGGGGAGGGGGAAATAATACGCTTTTATCACTTAGGGCAGGTCTATATATATTCATATGTCTATGGATATGTGCTATTTTATATATTATTGTTTTAAATGATGATGTAGGGTAATTAAAGAATTCAATTTCGCTTCATTTTGGAGATAACCATGCAATTTTTTATGAGTTAAATATAATAAATTTATTTTAATATCTTGCCTAAGCTACTATGTCGCGGGACTCAAATTAAAAAAATTAAGATTTGTATGAAAAAAAAGTTGGTGCGAATGTACAAAATAAAATATTGTGACAAGGTTTAGTGTATTCGATTCTCCTTTTAAGCAGAAAGGCGTATGAAGACAGCTGATGCAATCAGCGTGAGCAGACTTCATACGCTTTTCCTGCGTACATCCTCTCGTTAGCTATCCATTAAATGAGAAAGCTATATAAATCCTCCCAACCCTTCCCCAAACCCCTTCCGTTCCCCCCGGAATACCATCACACCTCCGAGCCTGGCCATTCGAGAGGGTTGTACTAGACATATGACAGAGGTGGAGCAGACGCCCAATGCACTGGGTAGCTGCCCGGGGATACAAAGATTCTGATTGATATTTTGAAAATAAGTAGATAATGAAGAACCTATAAACATTGTGGACTTTTTTATACATTTGTCAAGCAATGAGAAAACTGAATGTTTCTTTATCTGATGCCTATACCATTGGAAATAGGCTATCATCGGGCCAATCTTGCTTAATCTTAATCAACTCGTATCAATCAAATAGATTTGAATGCACTAGCTGCGGCATCATCCTCTTTTACACCGTTCAAGTTCTTCAGTCGAAATTCCAAATAAGAAAACATCATGGTAACAGAAGAATTCCACCGTTAGTTGAATTCCACAGTCGTCTGTAAATTTGTTTGTACGTTCCCTTTCCGTTTCAAGATAGCGGCCGTTTTAATGGTTCAGAAAAAAATATTCTTTCAAAAGTGGCATCGTCGTGCTCATTTGGACTTTCTTATTCGCATTTTTCAATATTATCATACTTACCGGCCTACAAAAATAATTATCATTGTGAAGGTTAATAGGACAAATTGAGTAATTCATTGTATGGAATTAAAAAAAATGTTACATAAAAGATAGTGTCCGACCGAAACAGGACTTTCCACCGAAACCGAAACCGAATCTTCGGTGTCTGTCTCAGTTTCGGCCGAAACTGAAACCGAAACCGAAACTTTTTTAGACATGTTAAAAATCGATTGTTTACTGTTATTTGGCTTATTTCTTATTCAGACAGTTGGCACGTGTTAAATTAAATAAATAAATGAAAACAATAATTGAAGTATGTGAAAAAATTATATATTTTTATATTAATTCTATAAAACAAACGAAATTTATAAAAAATAACAATAACTACTTCTTGGAATAAAAAATTGTCAATAATCAACACTAACATTACAAAGGAAGGACCTCATTAATTGAATATTTTGCTGATGATGGCGGGTGGCATACGAGCCACGAACTCACCCGAAGTCAGCCGAACGAGAAGTTCCAAGAAGTATTTAACATGTTTTGTTATTTTTTTATAAATTTTGTTTGTAGAAGTAATACAAAAAAAAATATATTTTTACATACTTCAATTTTTGTTTTTTTAAATTTATTTAATTTAAAACCTGTTAACTGTCTGTATAAAAAATAAGCCGAATAACAGTAAACAATCGATTTTTAACATGTCTAAAAAAGTTTCGGTTTCGGCAGAAAATCCGCCGAAACCAAACCTTCGGTCGGTCACTAATAAAATACATAGTTTATATTAATCAGGTATGTATTACTTTCTGAAAAATCAGATGATTTCAGAGAAAATTTTGATTCATTAAATATCGAAAAATTAGAAACACACTATTTTTTGACGCAATCTGTGCTTTAGGCCAGAACAATTTATCCTGAATATTTGGTTGACCATTTTCTCCGACATATTGTGGCGGCGATAGCGATGGGTGAGTACGGCTCTGCGCCGTATTAAAGCTGTAAAGTCATGCACCTTTCGCCCGACCCGCAAACATATGCGACGCGCTCTTAACCTTCTTCTTGGTGTTATACTCCCTTCTGAATAATCAGTTTATCGATTACGATTTTTGTCCATGATTCTAAGAGGTTCGTGACAAAATTTTGGCGATATCTTGTAAATGTTAAATACCGTCTATTACCCTGATTCACCTACCCTCGTTGCCACAATATGAATATTATGTATCCTCCCAATCAAATTAAGAAACATTCTGATTCTTGACTGATTCCTTAAACTTGAAAGACGAAAATCTGATAAGGACTATATGACTACCAAACTACCAAGACAGGTCGTTATTACTCTTATCACATTTTTATTCTATCTTAAATACCTATTTAGATAATTTAGGAAGCGGGTTAAACCATTTATTAGATAACCAACACCCCTGCCATAGGTCCCCCAAAGTGAACGCACGGTTTGGTGACTTGCAAGAGTGCGCCGGTTCACGGGGTGAGGTTTGCCAAGGTATTGACGGCAGATGCTTTTGCCCATCTACTGCATGGCAGGCCTGATCGGAAGAGACTGGTTTAAGGAAACCTTTTAACCTCTCCAGCCGGACTCTCTTGACCCACGACCTTGCACCGCAGAGGGAGGGTTGGATTTATACGTCGGTCTCTCCGGGACATATTGATATCCGGATTCCTACCACCCCTCATACCTTTTCCCAACCAGAACTTCCTTTCCCTAAAAAGACCCTCTACACAGTATCCCCAAAGAAGATACTGTGAGCGGAGCTAATGTATTTGGAAAACGAAATTCTGTGAAGTTCAATGTACTCAGTACACGATACGTTTATTTTCTAAATCAGCGGTTCCCGGACGGTTCCGCTACAGATACCGAGAACCGCAATGCAATACCTACGTTTTTGAAGCCGCGTCGTGAACTAAACCTACATCTGGTTGTATAAACCACTACCCCCGTGGTCACGTTGAATAATATCAAAAGTGACACCTTGGCGCAGTGGTAGCGCGTTTGCCCGGAAAGCGAGAAGTCCTGGGTTCGATTCTCAATATCTCTTTCTGATTTTTCTATTTTTTATTGAGTTTCGCTTTTGTTTTCTTAATTTAATGAAATATAACAATATGAGGTTTTACTCATAAAGTTAAAATAAAAATAAATAAATAAATATAAAAAATAAGAACCAACGAGTTATATTTATTTAAACAAGATAACAAACTTCAACAACGGTTTCCAATTCTATTTTCTAAAGAAGCAGATGCTTTGTGACTTAACGTTTTAATTTTAATTAAAACAGTGACTACGTAAAACAGAACAAAGAGAGCAAAGGTATTGTTCAAGTTTTTAATTAGTCAATAGTATCTATTAACTTTAAAGTATTATTAACAAATATTAAGTACGTGTGCAGTTCACCGCAGTAGAAGTGAAACCTTCAGAAATCTAAAGTAGACAAGAGTGGGGAGGCTACGAAGCACCACACAAAGAGGAGACCAATTATTCTATATAATTCTCTCGCAGAATAAATCCTATAGATGCATGTGTTTGTCTTTTTTTAGTGATTCGCTTTCGTTTCATCGAGTTTCAATAGGAGAGGAGGAAAGAGGAAAAAACGCACAAGGAGGAGACCGATTTTTCTATCTCATTCTCCCGCAGGCTAAATCCTATAAATGTATGTGTTTGTTTTTTTTTTAGTGTCGCTTTTTCGTTTCATCGAGTTTCAAATAAAAACGGTGCTAAAGAAGTTTTTACTTTAAAAAATAATCATTACTCTCAAATAAACGAGTTTTTAATAGATCCCCCTTGCTCAACAAAGTACATCACTAAAGGGGAGTTTTGACATTTTTCAGTTATTATCAATGAATAGATAAATCAATAGAAGTGTGCTGTGGGCGTGTCTGCATACTCGAAGTAAGTTGTTTTTTTTCCTTATCTGGTGAAATTGAACATACATACTTTCTTGAACAGAAAAGGATGTTAGTGGTGTGTTTGAGGCTAAGGAGTCGTAAGATATTGTGTAAATTAGTGTTATCAGTTTTCCATCTCATCTGTAAGATCACGCTTCTTGGGATTATCTCTTCAGTTGGCTAGGCCAACGATCGAATTTCTGGATACTACTGATTTTACAAAATACAAAAGGGTTTTGGGAAACACGTTCCTTTGTATGTAATGTTTTGAACATAAATTAGCCCCCTAGAATTACAAGCTTATTTCATAACTAACTAACTAACCATCACGCCATTTCCCCGCAGGGGCAGACACAGAGGACGGAACGTCAAACAACTCTATCTTGCCTCGATCTTGCCAAGTTTCCTGAATTATAAAATGACCAATGTCAACATCGGTCTTTTTCGGGTGGATATTATTTACTTATGGAAATATTGTTTGTGACGTATGTCGGAATTAAACTTCTAGAAATATTATATTCTTATGAATTAACAAAAGCTGTATGGAAACAACTCATTACACACCTCAGCTCAGGTGCGCTTTGATTCTATTCTTATTCTATATTCTTATTCTATAAGAATAGAATCAAAGCGCACCTGAGCTGAGGTGTGTAATGAGTTGTTTCCATACAGCTTTTGTTAATTCATATAAATAACTAACTAAACATCCGACCGTTTATCCGCATGGATAAGAAGAGAGAACGGACATACATTCCTTACTTCAGTCACATTCATACTTCGTGTCATATATACCCTTCTATTATTCTGACTATTAACATGACCCGACTGAAGTATTTGGTTCTTCTACTATTAACATTCGCATCATGCATTCTCCTACACTCTCTACGTACAATGTACATGCCCAAACCATCTAAGCGTCACTTTCTTAATATTACTCATTTATCTTGCATTCGTAAGCATTTCCACATTTTCAACACGGTCATTTTTAGTTTTACCACACATTCATCTCGGGATTCGAATTTCTCCAAACTTCTTTCATCGTTCCTCTGCCAGTTCAATGATATAAACTAGGGGTTTGGAAATTTTGACTTCAATTACCAAATGTTTACAATTTGGGAGGCGGGCATGAGTACCGCCGCCCCGGAAACCTTTATTGGATAACCAACACCTCTGCCATAGGTCACCCCAAGTGGTTCGCTACGTTTGGTGGTTTAACAGGGGTGCTCGGGTTCATGGGGTGAAGTTTGTCTAGGTCTTGTAGGCGGATAACCAGGCCACACTGAAACCCAAATTCCTACAAACACTTTACACCCCTTTCCTTCCCAGAACTCTCCTCTCCTTACTTTCCTTTAAAAACTCTCCACACAGCATCCCCAAAGATGATACCCTTGAGGGAAATTATTTTCCTCAGGGCCTCCTGTGTGGAGCTCATGTAAAAAAAAAACATTAAAAATTTTAGAAATAAGAACATGTGTTGATAGTGAGTTAAATATTAACGGCCACCTCATAAATTTTAATTTCTTTAATACGTTAGTAATCCTCTACTGGATAAAAGTAAGGAGCGTAATAATTGTTATTATTTAAATAAAAATGGTGCCATAGAGGTGCACATTACAATTAGTGAAGATAATAATAATTGATAAATACATGATCACAACAATCTGAATGACAACAAAATAAACTAAACAGATTTTTGTTAGCTTGTTTACAATTAAATCAATTTTACGGTATAAAACTCAAGAATTATATCCGCAAGCTCAAATCGTGCAGAAACAGGAAATGCTTACGTTTCAAAGATTACCAACAGAGGAGAAGCGTCCCAAATTCGGCTCGACCTTACCGACACCGCGCCGAGGAAAGTGATAGTAACCCCTCGCTTATCTCATTTATCTTTAAAAAACAAACAAGTATCTTTTCAAAAACTCACCCGGATATTATCCTGGACGACAATCCGGTGCACGGGTGGGCTGCACAAAATAGTTCACATTCAAGTTTCAGTTGTTACCGATGAAAAGGTTAGTTTCGGATTCCGTGTACACAATAACAAGTCGAAGTGGGGCGAGTCGGCGTCCGTAGCTCGGGGGTAACGGGGCGACACTGGCTGTGCTGACTGGTGGCTGGCGAGGGCGAGCGTAGGTGGGGCGCATGCGCAGAGCCGGGGGCGCCGCGCCGCCAAACACGAACGCCGGGACGCCCCCAGAAGGGGATGAAAGAGGAATTCACGGTCACCGCGGAGCTTGCGAACCGAATATCCGAGAGATTGACAGTTCCTGTATTGCGGAAGTCCCCAAAAGATGCTGGGTACATTTTGTTAAAATATATTTCAACTGTCGCCTAGTGGGAGGCTGCGCTGCGAAAACCTGAAAGAGAGCCGCTCGGAAAAGTTTCCTTGTGTTTTGAGAATCCGAGAACTTTGACGTTGTCGAAGAAAATACAGGAAGCAAAGGGATATCCATTATGCCTGTTAAGTTAATAATTACGAAAGTCTCTGAACGATGCACGGCTCATTCTATTTTATTATTTTACAGACTTAAAGAGAGCCTTCGCCGCGTCTCGGAAATGTGCGCTTGGCTAAATTACTGTTTTTACGCTCTGAATAATGTAATGAAAATGTACAGGATGTAAAGGAGCTTACATTATTCCATATATTCAAAAGATTTCATATTATATTTGTGCAGTGCCGCAGAGCTCTTACTTCGCGGCTTTGAGCTTCGAAGGCAAAGATTAACAATTTCAGTACTGCGGAAAAGGCGAAAGTATCCGTAATCCCGGGCACGTACTTTTGTTTTATAATCACTCCCAGCCGCCCAACTGAAAACAGGGCGATGTAACGGTTGCTTGCAATCGCAACGATTAAGAACCAGGATACGGTCTGAAAACACTTAACGCAATTTTGTATTTTTACCATAACCGTGACAGTTCTTGATAGACATTAGAAATTTAGAAAAATGCTGTTGAGAATTATTCTAAATTCAACGTAAGTAATTACGACCATTAAAGCATTATAAGCTTTTGGGACAAAATTGTTTTTGAAGTGAAACTTCTTCAGCACCGTTTGTGATTTGAAATTCGGATGAAACGGAAATGCGTCACACATTTATTTGGCGGTCGTCGGTTCTAATATAAAGCGGTAAATGCGCACCTCGGCGCGTGCCTCCAATACCGCAGTGGGCAGGGCGCCTGACAAGTCTAAGCGGCCAGCGAGAGACATGAAGCGAACGAAGGTTCAAATGTTATGAAATCAAAAAAAAATTTTGTGAAATCAAAATCCAATTTTCGACCACTTTAAATAAACAAGCAAAAAGTTTCACTTCTACCGCGTGTGAATTACACACTATGTTTTTTTTTTATACATTAGTTAACATTTTACAGTATGATTGAATAATGTAGGCCTCACTGGGTGGCTCACCCGTGCTGAGGTCCGTACTTAAGTATCAAAAAATTTTAATTGATTTTTTCAAAGACAAACAATGAAGTTAAAAATTATTTTGCAAAATCGGTCGTTTGATTCAAAAAACACAAATTATGGAATACCGTGGTGAGATTTATAACTAACAAAAAAAGAGAAGTATTGATAAACGGAGAAGCTTTTAAAACAAGTGTTCGAAATGAAATATTTGGGAGATTTACAGGACTCCAAACTCACTTTTTCAAAACACAAACATAAATCATTAAATAAAACTTCTTCAAATTTTGCAAATTCACTTTGTGGCACCATTTTATTAATGAAATAATTAAAAACACTTTGTTTTTACCACGATAATCTTTATTTAAAAGTCAACATATTTCAAAAACGATGTTCTCTTCATCAGGACATTTAATGTACTAAAACTAAATGATCAAAAATAGAAAGACAGGCGTGGGTAGAAAATGGAAGTAGTGAGGGAGGAGAGAGGTGGAAAGGAGAGGTGCTTAGAAGATCAACAAGGGGGAGGGGAGGGGGGGAGAGAGGTGGAAAGGGGGTGCTTAGAAGAACGTAGACAAAAAATTACAATGGAAATATGTTTAAGACATGGTTATTAACAAAATTAATTTGATTGTTAATAATATTCAAATTTCTATTGATAATTTTCCTAATTTCTAATATTTCTAAAAGATCTAAGTGAAAACCACTAACGTTAGTGTGTAAAATTTTAAAAACAATATTTTTTATCAAATGAATGGTTAATAATTATTTAAAAACCATAAATAAAGCGGTAGGGTGGATAATACTGACATGACGCCTCAAAATAGTGTAATATTCCTTTTTCAAATACGTAATTATGGGTTACGTCCCTACAAATTAAGTGGGTAAATAACAATATTATTGTCTTCTTCTGTCACGTGGTATGAAAGTATAATGTATATATACGAGTGTTACAGACGGATACGAGAATCTCGCGAGCATCAGTCCAGAACGACTCCTCCACAAATTTAGTTTTTCCGCGGTCGGAAAATATTCTGTGCAATTAATAATAAGTAATTTATGAAGTTAATGGCACCAACGTAAAAAAGTCGGTCATATTTAGGTTGATATTTATTTTGTATCGTCCGTTGACAATACTTCCCTACTTTGCCAGTTTTAATACCCGATTTTGCCCGAGATCAAACAATCTTGTGTGGTAATAATTCGTTCTTCTGGAAAAATAAATTAAAGAATGCGAAAAAAATACAGTCCTAGTCCATTATTTTAACACCTGAATGTAAATTTTAAAAATATACATTACACCAAAACAATTTGAATCGGAAAGAGCTATGCAAATTCAATAATAACACACGGATCCTGAGATTTTTACTGCTTGGATATCACATAAACAGAATTTTTTTTCCTTTTTTTCCCAATTTTTACGTTTGATAAATACAATATTATGAAATCATACGAGTAATGGGAACTCACTAAGGCGCAGCCTGTGCGTGGGTAATTTAGTTGTATTCATTTTTATAGTACCTAGAAAGAACAAATACTGGGCTAATATAGCAAAAACATAATTAAAATTGGTCTAAACAGTTTGTACTAAAATATACAATAGTGTAATAATAAGAAAACAATAGTGAAATAATAAGTGTAAGTGTAGTAATAAGTGCATAGTTTGTGAGAAACCTATAGTGATTTAAATTAAATAAATAAAGTTTCAACATCTGTATTTTTAAACCATAATTTTGAGTATTGAGATAGTGTAGTAATCACTTGAATCTTTTTTGGTAAAAAATAGAAAGTACGAACACCTATAAAATTGCTTTGAGTTTGCATTTGTTTGTAATTCGTTTGGGGGTGTAAATAGGTTTATTATTTCTAATATTGATTCTGTTTTATTTTTTTTCGAATTTGCTTTTGTTTATGTTTAGGTACACATTTCATAGTTAGCAGTATAAATAGTTTATGGAGACTGAAAAGTTAAGATTCTTCGTATAATGCATATATATATATATGTATATATAACAGGAAAACTTGTTTCATATGCAGATGATACTGCAATTATATTCCAAGCAAATTCATGGAATGAACTTGAAACAACTGCTAATCATGATATTAATATCTTGAAAGAATGGTTTGACGAAAATTTATTAACATTAAACATTGAAAAAACCTATTATATACCTTTTAGTATAAATAACAAAAAATCTCCCCCTATCGCCATAAATATTAAAATTCATTCAAAAAAATGTGCCACTAAAATATTAGCATGCCAAAATAATGACTGTCTATTCATAGCAAATAAAAAAGAAATAAAATATTTGGGTGTAATAATAGATAGTAACCTTAAGTGGAAGACTCAAATTACCAATACTATAAATAGATTAAGAAAACTTATATACATATTTATTAATTTAAGAAATATACTTAACTTAAAAATTCTTAAAAATATATATACTATGCTCTAGCCCATTCGATAATACAATACGGTATCGTTGCATGGGGAGGAGCTTACAAAACCTCAATTTTACCGTTGGAAATTACTCAAAGATTAATAATCAAAATTATTACTAAGAAACCATCAGATTATTCAACCTCTCAACTTTTTCAAGACTTTCAAGTCCCACCTCTAAGAAATACATATATAAAAATACACAAAGACTATTCTAAGAAGTCGCACCACGCCATGGTCCGCGTTGAGAGCAATAGGCAAAACACAGTGGGTCGCTTGTGTACGCCATTAATGCATACCAGTTTTGCACAACACTACTACACGTACAATGGAGTGGTGTGGTTTAATCAACTAGCAATAGAGCTGAGATTAGAACCTTACTACAATAAATTCAAAAATAAATTAAACAATAATATCTTAAATAATTTAGCCACTTAGAACCGCATTAACCTTAAATTAACAATACTTTTTCAAAAATTTATTTTATATAATAATTTTTTTTATTTTTTATATTATTTTTTTTTTTTTTTTACACATTTGATTTATGTGAGTACGTAAATATAATGTATGTGTTATAATTTTTAATTTTAATTAATTTAATTTTTTTAATTAAAAAAATATATATATATATTTTCTCTTCCCTTTACACACGAGTAGTTACACTCTTGTAAAGGTTATATATTATATACATATATATATATATGCAATGTAAAAAAAAAAGTGATTTATAATACCTACCTTTACCTTTATAAGTGCTTAATTTTGGAACATGAGGTAAAATAATATAATTTAAGGCAAGAGAAAGTATAATTTCAGTTCTAGGCGCAAAGACCACTCCACACTCCCCATCGCTAAACACATTTCTTTAGAGTGCACGCATTACGCCTCCGGAACTGCCCTTCTGATTTACCGCCCACTCCCCACAAATGCCTCCTTTAAAGCTAAATCAAAAAGGATTATTTTTATTCCCATCAATTTAAAGCTTATCATTTTATTATGTGATTTTCTTCTCCATTCCAATTACACTTGAAGACAATTCCATTATTATAGTTAATTTCTTAATTTAAGTAAAATAAGACAATGTTACTTTGTTTGAACCACATTTAAACCACGTAAACATTTGCCCTGAGGAAGGAACGGTCGTTCCGAAACCGGTCGGCTTTAAACAAATATACAAGTGGTTCAAACAAAGTAACATTATTTCATTTATCTATAACGGATAACCACAAAGTTATAGCTACATTCAAAATCGTATCTTAATTTAAGTTTTTATTTTCTACTTTTGTTGTTATTTATCAATCGAAAACATTGATAAAAACCACAAGTCGTTTTCATGATTTGATATTTACACGTCAAATTTTTTATTATTAATTTTTGGACAGCATAACGCATAAAGTTGTCAAAATGTTATTTATTGAAAGTTAAACAGTAATATCATTATTATAATGATATTAATATACATGACAACAGTAAAATGGATTATTAATAATTCATGTAAGGTTTTTTTTTACATTAACTCCACACAGGGGGCCCGGAGGAAAATAACTTCCCTCAGTCATCTTTGAAGATGATGTGTGGAGGGTCTTTTTGAGGAAAGGAAGGAGTGAACACGGGTTTTGAAGAGACCTACACATGTTGTAGGAGGGAGGAAACACAGAGGCCGGCAAATCGTTCCACAGCCGAGCCGTTGAACTCAAGAATGAGTCATAGGAACGACCCGTTCTCATGTGACTAATGTCAACCGTGTACAAATTTTGGGCGCGTGTTTGGCGTGTTTCCCGACTATGCACCGGTGCCGAGGGGATCAATGACGCTAGTTCCTCGGAGCATCTACCATTGTAATACCGGTAGAACAAGGACAACATTCCCACCTGACGCCTGTGCTCTAAAGATAGCAGTCCGTCTGTTAAGATGGGAGAGGTATTCCGTACTCGAAGTAAAAAAATAAGTATGGAATTTTGGCCTCTGATGATCAACGATGTATATATAATATATAAATATATATAAATAAAACGAGGATAATAATATGATAAATATACAACGTGTCCGGAAACACGTAGTACAAGCGGGAAACTGGTGAATCTACATCACGTAGAGAACCAAAAAAACTTATTTTTTTCGATCTAAGCATTTCGATTTTAATATTATTTTTTGTCTATTTTCCATTTTTTCGGCAACTAAAGGATTAAAAAAAATTTTGAGCCCGGTTTACCCTTCGTTGCATTTTATAAGACATTACACAGCTGAAATCAACCCCCTAGTGAAAATTTTTTTCAAATTTAACCTAAAAAATTCCAACTTCGGATCCGATTTAATCGAAAACGAAAGCTCAAATCAAAAAAAATTAAACCACAAAATCGACTCCAAATGTGATGTGGATTCTCCAGTTTCCCGCTTGTACTACGAGTTTCCGGACACCTTGTATAAATATTAGGTCCATACACATGAAAGTGGCTTTTTGTATGGAAGGAACATAAAGTCGATTTTTTTTAATATAATTATTTAATCAAAGTATGTACCATTGCTATCTACGCACTTTTGCCATCTCATAGGTAGTTCATCGATCCCTTTACTAAAAAAACCATTCGGACGGGAATCAATAAAATCTTTGAAGGCGGTTTGGACTGCCCCATCGGAGTTGAATTTTTTCCCTTGCAAGAAGTTATCCAAATTTCGAAAAAAATGGTAATCTGTTGGGGAAAGGTCCGGAGAGTACGGTGGACGTCTTAGATATTCCAATTGAAGCTCCTCTAATTTGGTAACCATCTGTTGTGCAGTGTGTGGTCTAGCGTTCTAACGCGCGTTTGTTGATTTGCTTCACTCAATTCGTGAGGTACCCACCTTTCAAGCTTTTTCACCTTCCCAATTTGCTTCAAGTGGATTTAAACAGTTTTATCATTAACACCGCAGCCTGCAGCTAACCTTCAATAGCCTTCAATTCTTCATTATTAACTTTGGTCTCCGGCCGTCCAGGAGGCTTGTTCTGCAGGTCGAAATTTCCAGAACGAAAACGTTGAAACCAAAAACGCACTGTGTTTTCTTTTGCGGCACCGTCGCTATACACATCATTAATCCTTCGAGCCGTTTCTGCAGCACTGGTGCCACGGTGGAACTCGTACTCGTAAATAACGCGATATTTCAAGTGTTCCATTTTGTAAACTAAGTGACGCAAAGAAAAAAACAATTAAGGAAAAAACAAATGAATTATAATTTTCGAAACACCAATACACGAGTAAATAGTTGTATAAATTTGAATTTGGAATTCCTAACCAAAGAGAAGATATTTGAGATCAAAATTGCCAGTACGGCAAAACGCCAAAATCATATGTAAGGACCCAATATAACGATGATAATATTTATTTGTTTATTTCACGAAAAAGGGGTACATCTTTTAGTATTATTTTACACAGTATTTAAATTAGGAAAATTAGATAGGGATCGTGGGAAGATATGAAGGTAGATCAGATGGATGGAGGGTAAAATATATGGGTATTATGATTGAAATATATTGCAGATGTAAGGTTCCATAGCGTTATTTTTTTGAAAGTAAGGAGTCAGGATTCAGTATTTAGGTTGTCAGAAGATTGAAAATTTTAGGGACAAGGTGGATGAATTGTTTTTGATGACCTGCCATTTTGTTGTACCAACATTTTCAAGAGTCATAAGTAGAGACACTGATTCATCGCATTAACGATATATTCGCGAATTAAAGCGATAAATGGTGTTTTTAGCGATAAAAACGTTTAAACGCGAAATAGCAGCGATTTTTACTACAAAACTCAACAAATTGGTAAATGTATTAGAAGGGTCAAAATATCCATACGCTCATTTGCTTTGGGAGGACTTGGTGTCCCTAAGCCTTTCTTTACAAAAATTAAGTGATGGTGTTTTCCCTGCCAAAACCTTAAAGGCTGTGCAGGAGGTAAAGAACCGGGTTGTCTTAACCCAAATAAAAACTCAAATAAGAGAGAGTTGTCAGAAGAGTTCTGTGAAACTGGCATCTCATATGCTGAACCGTCAAGACAACAGCACTAATCAATTTCTTGAGCACGCAGGTAAAATGTTCAATCCTGCAATTGTAAGTCAGAATGTCCAGCGATCAGACGCTATTCTTTTAGCAAGTAAAAGTAGGTTTGCTCCAAGGTTTAAATCTGTTGATGACAGTAAATTCCTGGAAGGTAACAGGTATTTTCAAAGACAGCTTGTAGAGCAAGTGAGGGATGGAGTCACTGTAGACATAATTCAGCTACTCTTAGCTGTAAAAATTGTTCACAGAGAATTTGCTGAGGCAGCTCTGATGACTGTGTGGGCCCCTGTGAATAGTGTTGACGCAGAAAGATTTTTTAGTTGCTATAATCTTGTATTGACAGATCGTAGAACGAACATGACACTCTCTACCAATAATAAAATAGTCTCTAAATCTCTAGTTTCAACCAATAATAAAATAAACATGTTTCAAGTGATTTTGCCAATTTAATTGTTTTTCCCCTCTTGCCGACTCCCATTCCTTGACGTTATCCTATTTAGCTATAAACGCTATGAAAACGCAAAATTAAAGCTATAAAAGCTATTTTTTCAATAATTAATGCTACATTTCTTAAAAATTAAAGCTATGAATCAGTGTCTCTAGTCATAAAAAACTTGAAGGTTTCAAGAGTCGTAAGAAACTAATGTGTACTGCGTGCTAAATTATTTAAGACATTATTGTTTAATATATTTTTAAATTTAATGTAGTGAGGATCTAATCTCAGTTCTGTCGCTAGTTGATTAAACCACACCACTCCATTGTTTGTGCAGTAGTAGTACGCAAAACTGGTATGCATTAATGGGGTGCATAAGCGACCCACTGTGTTTTGTATATTGCTCTCGACATTTACCATGGCACGGTGTGATTTCTTAGAATGATCTTAGGATATTTGAAGCAGCGTACTTTTTTATATATATATTTTTAGAGGTGGGACTTGAAAGTCTTGAAAAGGTTGAGAAGTTGAGTAATCTGATTGTTTTTTAGTTATTATTTTGATTTTAGTCTCCGAGTAATTTCCAGTGGCAGAATTGAGGTTTGGAATGCTCCTCAACCCCCCTTTTGTTTTCAATAAAAAAACATTTTTAAAATCTGTAATCTGTAGGTAATTGGATTTATTGCCGGAGTGAGGGGTCGGTCGGATACTCAGCTGACGACATATGAAAGAATTTTTGCTTGTTTGTCTTCGAAAATAAATAATAAAAATCATCAAAAATGTCACCGGAAACCAAATTCCAAATGGTGTTAGGAATAACTGATTAAAGTAAGTAAGGTAAAGTAAGTAATTAAAGTAAGGAATACTTCTCTTAACACCCTATATGTAAAAAATAGAGTAGATAATAAAAATAAGGGAGATGAATCATAACCGTTAACCGTTTTACGGAGAACATGAAAAAATTCAAATAAAACATTATTAGTAAAGCTTCGTTAAGACAGCCCACACAAAGCACATCACACATATGCATTAGCAAACATATAATTAAGCCGTCAAAAGGACAAAATAAAGTGAGAAAAAACATTTTTATCAGTGTATTTATTTTAATTTTAAACTTTATGAGTAAAATCTCAAATCGTAATATTTAATTAAAATAAGACAATATTAGCGACACGCAATCGAAAATCTGAAAACAGAAAAATCAGAAAAACATATGCGTAGTAAAGATGGTCGTAGGTCTCGTAGTCTGGGCGAAGTCGACGCTTACTAAACCGTTCGCAAAAAAAAAAAAGTACTTACTGTACTACTGCATTTCGCATCAACGCACAACTGCGCCCAGTTTTTGTTTCCTACTACCACCAAGTGAATAACGTTCATTATGGGCATATTACATGTTTCAATTCTGTCTCGCAATTAGGTTGTAGATACCAAATTGCACCGTGTAAACAAGACATTGAATGTTTCCATGTCATTGCGCGTCATCTTTCCACCGCA
Source organism: Limnephilus marmoratus (assembly GCA_917880885.1). NCBI lineage: Eukaryota > Metazoa > Arthropoda > Insecta > Trichoptera > Limnephilidae > Limnephilus > Limnephilus marmoratus. Next base: position 34,849,169 of record OU862920.1, on the reverse strand, counting down.
TTGAAAATATTCAACTTGTTTATTATTTTCAATGCGATTGGTTCTGTTGTCCTTCGTGCGCATGCGCGAATGCGGCGTTGCATGCGTGCGCAGCACTGTGCGCGCGTATTGAATTGTCAAACTGTGACTGTTTATTTTGTAGTGAGTTGTCAACATAGAAAATGGTTTTTAAATGGAGGGAAGAGCATACGCCTCTGTTCTTAGAGCACTTTAAGAACTATCCAAGTCTGTGGAACATTAAATCAGAGGGATATAATTCCCGCGCGCACGACCTGTTTCGAAGACATTCTAAACTCTGTGACAGCAATGTGATTGTATGGTCCACTTCTGTCAAGTGCGTCTAAACAGCACACCCTTTCAATTATACGCCGTTCTACCAAATCTCATCAATGTGGTTGATGTGTGTAATATCGCCATTAGTTCCGCGGCTTAAATAGTTTTTGGATTATGGTCGTAGCTCTTCAAACGTCGATACGATTTCATTTCATCATAGATTTTGAAGAGATGTGATTTTTAAACACCAACAGAATCACTGATTTTAATCTAAATGTAGTACGGCTGGGATGCTTGTATTCCCACCACATTTTATTGACGATCAAATAGACAGCCAGTGCCAATTACTGCTAATTATTAACTAACCGACTATTTCTTCATTAGTATTTAATTACTCAGTCCATTGGATTAACTTAGATTGATGTATTTTTCGCCTAGACCACCCGGTTTTACGTTATCGTGTGCAATTTCTAACATTTATTTAACTATTTATTATTCGTAATTTTTTTTATATATTTACATAATTCATACTGACAGCTCGGCCATATAATAACCATATGTGTTTTTAAATGTAAATATGTATATTAGTCGTAAATAACTAATTTTAAGTCCTTAAGCAAGTAAAGCAATAGTGAACACGGTTATAAAAATAAGTATAGTTTTAAGTCACTAGTTATATAAGTCTTAGTTTTTGTAAGTCACTGGTAATATTATCAATCTTAGTTGCAAGTGAGACTATGGCATCCCCAATTGGGGTTTGTTGTGAGGCTGAAGGTAGTGGGGAGGGAGGGAGGTAGGGAAGAGAAAGGTAGGGAAGTACCTGGCTATTCAGATCTGGTCACCAAACACGGCAAATGCCATTTCAGGCAACGTTTCAATTCTGAATGGTGGTCTTACACCAGGGCGATACTGATAGTATCTTCCACTCTGGAACGTGCCGCAAATATACATATATATTATTTTAAATGAATAAATTGTGAAATACACAAATTAATCAAATAAAATTTATATGCAACGCCGGGATTCGATCCCGCGACCTTCGGAATGCGAGTCAAGCGCCTTACCGCTGCACTACGCCGACCGTCAATATAAATAGGTTAAATTGTTTAAATGAATTTGTAAAGCGCCCTTTTGGTGATTTTCTCACGAAAATGGCGTTATAGATCATCTAAAAATTATTATTATATATTGGTATTTTTGAAATTTGGCCCATTTCGGGTTTTGAACAGTCATTAAGAATAACAGAATTACCGTTGTGTTGAATGACTGATCAATAGTCATTAAAATTTGACGGGGTTGACACAATCAAACTTAAGCCATTCTACTCAGATTTAAAGAAGTATACATGAACCTTAAATAGTCCAGAAAAAAGACGTTCCCTGTGTATTCCATACGAAAATTTTTGCAACAGAAATACTAAAACGCAAAGTATCTAATAAATTAAAAATACCTAAACGTCATTAGTATTGGTACTAATCATTAATAACCCACCCAGCACATAATTGATTGACACAAATAAATAATTACTCAAATAGTAAAATTCTACAACGCTGCGACAAAGCAAGGGCATGTAAATTATTATCTCTACTATCTGAACTTGAAATCAGTGCCAGCTTACAGGAAACATTACCAAAAAGTGTTTCCACCTTGAGTAGGCGCTGTCACATCATTTGACGTGAGAATAATGTTAGTCTGACACGCGATTACACACAATTACAGTCCCACAAGTACTAAATTCTATGTTCACTAACCAATGAAAGCCACTAATATTGTGGGCAAAGCTATTTGTCAGAAAAACTCAATATTTGTAGAGTTCCGAATGTTTTTAGAAAAAGCCTACACTCCTGATGTCTTTTCCAATTTATGTGAAGTTTACCACCACACCACCAATTAATAAATACACAAATGGACCAATTTTCGTCAAGAAACATGTACGTACATATTTTTTAATGATTTTATTGAAACTAAAATTAAAATTCTAAAACATGCGTTTGCTAGATAATGTATTGATTTATTTATTTTATTTATTTATCTCGCAAAAGCATTTGATACGGTCTCACATCCATTACTACTAAAAAAAACTGCAGCAGATTGGAATAACTGAAGTAGCCTACACATGGTTTGAAAACTATCTATCAAACCGAACACAACAAACTCTCATCCAATCTGATAAAATACATATAAGCAATAAATTATCTGTGTCCTGTGGTGTACCCCAAGGTAGCATACTAGGACCAATTTTATTTCTTATATACATTAACTCACTATGTGCCATGAATATTGGTGGAAAAATATTATCATTTGCTGATGACACGGTCTTAATATTCGAAGATGAAACATGGCAATCAGTTATTAACAAAACTAATAATGCTTTAATAAAAGTAAAGCATTGGCTTGACACAAACCTCCTCACACTTAACATCGACAAAACACAATATATGACATTTTCCATACGCAAATACAATATACCCAACAACTGTCCTAAACCAATCATCCACTCGTGTCAACTCAATTTAGAAAATCCAGTAACCACATCTAATATTAATTGTACGTGTTCGACCCTCAAATCATCAAATGTAGTTAAATATTTGGGAATAATCATAGACAACCAACTACGTTGGGAAGCTCACATCGATAACACATTACAAAAACTTCGTAAACTCTGCCATATTTTCTGCTCCCTTAGGTCTATCTTAGATTTACAAACTCTAAGAAGCGTATACGCATAGCAACATACGGTATAGTGGGATGGGGTGGTTGTGCTGAATCCATTATTAGACCAATTATTTTAGTTCAAAAACTAATTCTGAGAATTATATTTAAATGTCAACCTACCCACCCTTCAAATGAACTCTTTGCAAAAATCAGAGTCTTAGATATTCGACAGCTATTTACTAAGATAAGCATATGTTATATATGCCAAAATAATCTACTGGTGGCCCTACAACATCAAGCACACACACGCTTCTTAGCAAACCTGGGTTGCGTGGTCCCTAAAACTCACACTTCTTTCGCTCAACGACAATTCTGGTATATCGCTCCTAAAATGTATAATGCTTTGAGTGTCGATATAAAGTCACATAATTCTAAATCTCTCTTTAAATCCCGTATCAATCTTTGGATATTTGAAAAGGGAAGAGATTTCTTCAAACAACACATGAGAGCTTAATATTACAATAAAAAACAAATAATATTAATATTAATTAAAAAAATATTGCAAATTTAATTAATCAATTACTTTAACTTAATATTGCATTTTAAAAAAATCAAACAAAAAATTACTTTCTCTAACACTCTTTCCAATTTCTTTCATAGAACGAATATCAAAAATGACTACAAACGTGTACTCTCGTGCAGAAGATTACTTACCAAATTTTATTTCTATTTTTATTTCAAGAAGAATAATGCTCACCAATGTTTATTTCATCTTCTTTAAATTTTCTTTATTTCTTAAATAACTTGCAATTGTTATATTTTTATCTGTTTTTAGTTTTATTTATCCCTAAATATGTTATTTTGTTCTTTTCTCTTCTTGTATTTTATTATCTGTTTATATAAAATTATATTACATGTATGACTACCACAACACGGACAATAGCCTAGTATGGTAGTCAAAAATGGCCAAAAATGTAACATTTAATCATTTATGAAATAATAAAAAAAAAAATTTTTAAAAAAAATTTTACTGCATGATTATATTATTTGAAATGGGTGTGGACTGTGGTATAAATACAAAATCTTTTTTGAAAATTCAACAAATCTGCCATACTAAATATTAAAAAATATATTAAATATACAATATACTAAATATTAAAAAAAATTCTTAAAATTTATTACATGCGAATGCTAGATAAAAGAACAATCTTTCGAAATCCATTTATAATTTTTTGTGGAAAAGAGTCAATACGTCTAAGATCTGATTTGAAAATGACATATTTCTGGTTTACTCTGGTAATGGTAATGTTAAGTTTGGGTCTTCCAACGCTCCTTCGTCAACCAGTTGACGTTATTAACCACTCGGACCCATAAGCTTGTTATCACGATAATTTAACATTACCATACACATGTATTTATTCACGCCTTGAAGGCTTTATAATATCACGTTATTATACATACACTAGCAGACCCGGCCACACGTTGCTGTGGCTAACGAAACACAACGCCATTACCCAATCTTTATAAAATCCACACCACCAGCTTGCCAGCTGCCCGCTGCCCGCTGCTTGAATTGAATATTTGAATTTCTCGGCTTTTCTCTACTATAATAAGCATGTTTTATACATATAAACTAATTAACCCGCCACTAATTTATACAATGCTTGCAATGCAACACTGGATATTTGAAAAGGGAAAATCAAATACCTACTTACTCTAAGACATCTATTTTCCAATTTCTTCCGTAGAACGAATTTTAAAAGTGACTATAGTACGGCCCGCCAGCCGTTTTAAATCGCACAAAAATATGTTTTCTTTGAATTTCTCGGCTTTTCTCTAATATAATTTACATGTATTATACATATAAACATTCCTCTTCAATCACTTTATCTATTGGTGAAAACCGTCTGAAAATCCGTTGCGTTGTTTAAAAGATTAACGCGCACATACATTTTGAGCGACTTCATTTTATACTATGTAATGATAAGTTATTCAGGAGTATAACAATCAGTGGCGGCTCGTGACTTTTGGGTGTGCTAATATTAAAAAATGGCATTATGGATGTTGTCATATGCAAATTTTTGTTTTTTTTTCAAAAATCGGTTTTTTGTATAAAGATTGTTCAGGAAATCGATGCGGCACACCGCCACACTGAAATTTCCTGAAATTTTTCATACATAAAACTGATTTTCAAAAAAAAAAAATTTTTTTTTCGGCTACTATAACATCAATAATGCCATTTTTTTTTAATATCAGCACTCTAGCACACCCAAAAGTCACGAGCCGCCACTGATAACAATAAGCATATAGTAAATAGGTACATGGCCGGATTAACCGTGTCGGAGTCCCTAGTCTCGGGCCCCTTTACAGTTGCCTATACTACATTATCCTAGATGGCGCCAATTTAATTATTTTAGGATAAAACACTTTTTGCAAATGACGACCGGCGTAGTGCAGCGGTAAGGCGCTTGACTAGCATTCCGAAAGTCGCGGGATCGAATCCCGGCGTGGCAAATATATTTTATGTGATTAATTTGTGTATTTCGCAATTTATTCATTTAAAATAATATATAATATATTTGCGGCACGTTCCAGAGTGGAAGATACGCTCAGTATCGCCCTGGTGTAAGACCATCATTCAGAATTGAAACGTTGCTTAAAATGGCTTCTGCCGTGTTTGATGACCAGATCTGAATAGCCAGGTACTTCCCCAACTTCCTCTTCCCTATCTCCTTCTCCACCCCACTACCTTCAGCCTCACAACATACCCCAATTGGGGATGCCATAGTCCCACTGGCTCCAGACGGGAGCAGTCGGGATGTGCGGTGTTCATGTAAAAAAAAATGCTTTAAAATATTAAGATTATTTCATTAGATAAACCTCAAACCTTAAAAGAAAGGCTAACAAATACAATATTGGATTAAATCACCGTGACTTTTGACAATTTTTTTTGACAAATATGTACTACTATAGACCAACATATATTATGTTCCATTTATCGCTACTCGTCATGGCAGTAAATACATGTATTTAACTATTTAACGCAAATAAACAAATAATTTACGCTACTAGACAACAAATGGCAGTGAATGCGTAAATTTAATACAAATTATTACTTATCGCTTTTGTTCAACAGAGGGCAATAGGTATCAACACCAATTACTTTTTAATAATCGAGGACAAGGGTAATAAAACATCTAAACCAAAAAATGTGGACCCATTTACAAAATCCAGTTAGACCCCACTATCTCCAAATCAACGGGAGGAGGATCTTCATATTCGGAATATAAAGAAGAAAAGGAGGATGTTTACTATGATCAGGGCTGGGCAAAATACAAGCTTTGCTGTAATTGAAATACAAATTACAAAATACTTTTTCGCATGTATTTAAAATACGAAATACAAAATACTTTCAAGTCGTGTATTTGAAATACAAAATACAAAATACAGTATTTTAACCATTTTTTTCTTTCAAATACAAAATACAAATTACAAAATACAAAATACATTTGGTTTTGGTAGAACCTTTGGTTGCAATAAATTGTCGTAAATGCCCTTATCTAAGGGTGCCTTTCCATAGAAGCAATGTTGAGCAGAGTGAAACAGAGGCGTGCAAAAATTGACCAATCATATTGCTCAAAAGACACATCTCATCTCCGCTTCACTTGTAAAATTTGTAGTAAAGGACTCAGGTGTTAGATAATATAATATAATAATAATATATAACACGACATTTGTATAGCGCAGTTTTGTGTTATTTCTAGTGACCGACCGAAGGTTCGGTTTCGGTTTCGGCAAGGTTCGGTAAAAAAATCTAGTTTCGGCATCAGTTTCGGTTTCGGCAGAAAATCTGCCGAACCTTCGGCCGCACCGAAACTCTGCATTCGTGAATTATCGCGTGCCGTTTGACTGACTTCGGGTGAGTTTGTGGCTCGTGTGTCATACACCATCATCAACTGAGTTCGGCGGCCGGTCCGGCGTGCTTGTATTGTGAGTTTATGTGATCACAAACTTCAATTATTTTTATTTATTTCATTTAACAAGTGTAAATAAAATAAAAATCTAGTCTCCTTCAACGGAAGCAATCTTCCGAACAGTTCCTCCTTTGATGTGCTTGGTGTAAGGCCCTCCGTTCATGGAGACACTTACAATCTACGTAATTGTGACGAAACCACAAGTACCCTGCTGCCTTACAACTTTTTAATGCTAGTCTCCGTACACGGCGCTATCCGAAATATACTGAACTTGATCATTTTTCACGTGCAGCCGTGGAGTTAACACGCTGTCAAGCGATGTCATATGACTTTTTTTCCAATATCAATCCATGCCATCTCCACTAAATCCTTTCTTACGTATTCTGGTAAAGTATAGTTATATAAACATGCATTTTTTCCACTTCCAGAACAAATCTATCATTACTTTCATGTTCCGACATCATTTCTGTCAAACGTCAAATGAATAAGTATCAGACACAAATGATGCGACGCGTCGCGTGCGATCAGCACTGTCGGTATCGTGATACTGATTAGAAACCGACAGCCACCGCGTAGCGCCGTGAACGGGCACCAGCAAAATCGTACGGGGGGTACTTACGATCGGCGCGAATGATACGCGCACGAAGATCAAGTATCTTGTAAGTATCTTCGTGAACGGAGGCAGTAACTCTAAGTGACCAGCTCAGGTATGGGGGCTCCATCGAAGCCAGAGTTTTAGACTCTCAGAACCTGGGCGTACTGTACAGAGTGTACAGGACCCGCAGATACTTTAATAGTACATAACTGCTAACACTGTACAAATCGCAACTGCGCCCCACTACTGAATTTGGCAGCCACCTCTGGTCTGGAGCCCCAAAATACCTTAAAAAAAAACCCTCGACTCTGTGCAGAAACCGGTGGTCCAATTGATAGATTCTCCTAACACAAACGGATTGCGATCTTTAGAGCATAGGCGTCAGGTGGGAATCTGTCCTTGTTCTACCGGTAATACAATGGAAGATACTCTGAGGAAATAGCGCCATTGATCCCCTCGGCACCAATGCGTAGTCGGGGAACATGCGCTCAACATATGTACACGGCTGACATTAGTCACATGAGAACGGGTCGTTTCTATACTCATTCTTGAGTTCAACAGCTCGGCTGTGGAACGTTTTGCCAGGCTCTATGTTTCCTCCCTCCTACAACATGGGTCTCTTCAAGACCATTTACTCCTTCCTCTCCCCAAAAAGACCCTCCATACAGCATCTTCAAAGATGACATACGCCCTGAGGGAAATTATTTTCCTCGGGGCCTCTCATGTGGAGTTAATGCAAAAAAATATTGTGATTGTAAACTCAATTAAAATTATAATATTCAATTTATGAGGTCCTTACTTTATAGTGAATACAATTGTAAAAAATAAGCCGAATTTCAGTAAACAATAGATTAGTGTCGGTTTCGGTTTCGGCCGAAACTGAGACAGATATCGAATATTCGGTTTCGTTTTCGGTAGAAAATCCTGTTTCGGTCGGACACTAGTTATTTCACTTCAAGTGCGCTTTACTTTTTTTTTTTTTTTTACTTTTTATTAAGAAAGAAAGACAAACATTCCCGGGTTACGGATAACCCAACAATGTTTGAAAATCTCCTACTACCACCACAGAAAGCCGAAAATGTTGCTTGTGTTGTGATGGAGGACTTAGCCAGCCGAGGAATCGAACACGCGACGCTCGGGTGGGACCCAAGCGCTATGCCCACTCAACCACCGACCAGCATTGATATATATACATAGATGACTAATGACCGCGCCAAAGCGTTGCCACCGTACATATGTCCAAAAGCAGATGCTCAGCTAATGTCAGTTTAGTGCTCACTGAGACGCCGACCAAGTTCAACCGGACGGTACGCGATCAAAACTATCTTTAAAATGGGTAAATGCGTCGTGAAGAAGTGCAATTCAAGGTCAGAAAAACATAATAAATCAAGCGGAATTACTTTCCACGCGTAACTTTATTGTTACATATTCACGGACGTATATAAGGGGGGGGTTTTGGGGGTCCGGACCCCCCCCATTCATATCCATCTTACTTGTCCAACAGAAAAAAATTACATGAACCGCGCCTAAAATAGACGCTCTAAAAACTTTTATCCTGCTTTTATTTTTATTCCCAGAAACTTTTGTAAACATTTGTATTGCAGTGAGTATAAAATATTTGACAAATGGTAATTTCAGTGTATATGCGAAATGTATCTATGTGTCATAAAATAATTTCGCCTTTTAACATAAAGAAATACAATTATATTTAACAACTAGCTGGTGCCCGCGATTTTGTTCGCGTAGACTTAATTTTGAGTTGAAAATTCTTATTCTTAACATAACTTTTTAGTTTATGAACCGATTGGAATGAAACATAAATTAAAATGTTACGGGAAGCTTGTCACAACACATCACTGAAAACCGTATATAAAAAAGATCTGGCGGTGCAACTTGATTCCGAAGAATTTTTTAATTAGTTAGCAATAAAACGTAAAAGACTAAATTTATTATTTTAAAGTTTCAACTTTGTTACTTTTGAATAAATATTGCAATACTTACATACATTTAACTTTTTATTTAAAGGCGCCTACTTAGAGTAACCTAAGTCATATATTATAGATTACCCGCGACTATACTTGCGTGTTATAGTCTTAGCAGTGGCGTAGCGTGGGTTTCGGCCGCCCGGGCAGAGGAAAATTTTGCCTCCCCCCCCCCCCTCGCTAACTTCTACAGGTACTTCTTCCTATTAGGTATCCTATTTTTTATGCCGATTTTTATAATCCCATGTGCCGTAATAATATCATGCTTATGAATTCTACTACAAATTTATATATTTATATATAAATGCTCTCAGGAACCAAGAATGGTATGCTTGTGATAGAATTTCGCATCTTCATCACGCATACGCATGAAATGCAACTCAATTGCAAAGCTTCACTCGGTACACGATGAATCGGCGACTTATTGTTGTATTGAAAACACAAAACTGGTTTAAAAACTAAATTTGCGGTGTACCAAAACTACACTCAGAACATGAAAATGGTTTTTCTGTGATTCTAGCAGCACTTATTTTGTGAACACAAAACTGGTTAATTAAATCTGTATGCGGTGAATTAAAACTCAACTCAGAACATGAAAATGGTTTTTCTTTGATTCCGCCGGCACTTACATTCTGAACACAAAACTGATTTTAATTAAATCTGTATGTAGTGAATTAAAACTACAATCAGAACATGAAAATGTTTTTTACTTTAATTCCGCCGGCACTTACATTCTGAACATAAAAATGGTTTTAATTAAATCTGTATGTGGTTAATTAAAACTACACTCAGAACATCGGGACAGAGGAAAATTTCGCCGCCGCCTTATTTGGGTACTTAAAGCGGAGGGGGGGAGGGGGGGTGTATGCGGAAATTTATTTACGACCTACTTATATGCGAGCCGGATTTTTTTTAATAATCATATTTTAAGAGTATTCTTTCAAGGAAAATCACGTTTTTAAATTCTACTCCAAAATTGATGGATTGATACTGCGTTAGGGTACGAACAGGTACAAAGCGGGTTTCGGTTTTCTGATTAGTCGGCGCATGGGCGGCCGACTGGCGCAGGCATGCTGACAAGAATGTTTGTATGTCAACGTATCAGACCGAACATAGTGAAGGCAGGTTCAGATTTGTGTACGCGCGAGGCGGCGCCGATAAGCTTTACCGGAATGAATTCTTAATTCCTGCTCGCCGGTGACGCCGGTCAGAATCTGATATCAAAATGAGCGACCTGTTAATTGACGCTGTTTTCAATCAATCGCCAATCTGGTATAAAATAAATACATTCCATAGCACCAAAAATGTTATTGACAAGTGATGGCATGAAATCAACAAGATTAAATTTTGAAATAACCTCAAATGTCACAAGTGAATTCCTTTCAGGCACGTACTTAACATATTATCATGTTCCCCTGAGGTTTTTTTCATATTTAAAGATACCAATTACCAAATACAATTGTTTTATTCCTTAATTTTAAGAAAGGATTCTCCAAGAGTAAATAATCATCGTCTACGAACTCAACATTTCGTAAAAACTGACAGCTGCTGTCAAGCTACCGCGCAGGTAGCGCAAGTTTTTATCCGCGTTCTGTTTGTCCACATCTCAGCGTCAACAGCCGCCGGTGGAACAGGGCACTGAACGCCGTTAATCTGAAAACCGAAACCCGCTTTGTACCTGATCGTACACTTAGAGTTTCCAAATAATAGTTACAAACGCAACAATCAATTTCTCAGAATTTTACAGCATTATGTGTATCTCAAATGTAAAACTTCACTCGATGCACGATGAATATGCAACAATTTTTTTTAAATTTATCGTTGTATTCTGAACACAAAACCAGTTTGTGTGCGGTGAATTAAAACTACACTCAGAACATAAAAATGGTTTTTCTTTGATTCTGGCATTAAATAAATAGTCTGCAACTAGAATTTTATAACTGCACATCAAATAACAGAATGTTTTCCTTCAAAATGTGTTAGCAAATGAATTCACCTGGAATTTTACATTTTGTACTGGTTTAAATTAAATCTGTACCTGGCGAATTAAAACTACATTCAAACATGAAAATGGTTTTGCTTTGATTCTGGCAGCACATACATAGTCTGCAAATAGAATAATATAACTGAACTTCAAATAGGAGGATGTTTTTGTTCGAAATATGTCAACAGATGAATCCACAACTGGAAATTACATTTTCAACACAAAATTGGTTTGAATTAAGTCTGTATGCGGCGAATTGAAAGTACACTCAGAACATGAAAATGGTTTTTCTTTAATTCTGGCAGCACAAATATAGAGTCTGCAACTAGAATTTTATAACTGAATTTCATTCATTTATTATTTTTAACTGAATTTTATAACTGAGATTCATCTGCTGACACAATTCAAAGGAAAACTGATTTAACCCTTCAAATAATAAGTATTACTCTCACAATATGCGTACGGTTTTCCTACGAATTGTGAAATTCACAGTTTAAAAAAATATAAATATTGATATTTTTAATAAATAATAAAAAAAAGAGTTGGATTCGTAAACGAAAGTATCGTAGAACATTTTCAAATGATGATTTGAAATGGTATAATTTTTTCTAAGATAATAATATAATTTTTTGTGAAAATTTGCCTCCCCCCTTAAAAGTGCCGCCCTCCCCCCCCCCCCCACGCTTCACCACTGAGTCGCAGGCAATGTTTAATTTGTAAATGATAGATTTAATTGGCGTTAGAGCTCTGTTTTTTTTTTTTACTTTAGGGACCCCCCCCTTGTCAAAGCTATAGCTACGTCCGTGTACATATTCATATTTACTTAAAAAGCACAGAAATTGAAATAAAATGTCAAATTCCATAATATAGGTTCAGTGTTGCCACTAAAAAGTCATTTTGGTTTTCCCATATTAATGGGAGAATACATCATTTATGTAATAAGTGACTATGGAGGTAACCTTTGATTTTAAATTTTTCGTGTATTTCACATTTTTAGAAAACTGAAATTTGCGTGCACTAGTCCCTTGATGAATATATTTAACTTTGGTTAAGTAAATTTTAATATTGTATTATAATATTTATTTTATGTTACATAATTTTATAATTATATTAATTGCTGATGTAAACTGTCATGGCTTATTCAGTGTCAAATAATTTCGCACCGCGCGAAGAAATGTACTCGAGCCTACTTAAAAAAAAATTCTTGTCATTTAAAATTTAATTTAATGGTTGTTTTGTTTATTTACACCAGTGATTCCCAAGTGGGGCGATATCGCACCACTGATTGGGACGTTGATGAGCTTCCCCTTGCAAATGTAATAAAACTTTCACATTAAAAAAAATTTCGCCTGCGGCGCTTTTTCTATGCGTATTGTCTCGCATTTCATAATGAAGGGGGGAGGGGCGTTAAAAAGAATACTATACTTGGATAGTGCGCAGTGAGCCAGATAAGGCTAAGAACCTCTGATATACACTGTACATTAGTATATAAACGTTTGAATAGATATGGATACAGCATGCATTTTATGTTTTGTAAACCCCCCCCCCCCCCGAATGTTTTTTCTGTGTGCGCCACTGTTCTCCGCATAGGTTTCAGATACTGTTAGTTTTGTAATGTCTATTAGTAAAATACAAAATATTTAAACAAAAAATGTCTTAATTATTTCATTAGTTATGCTTAGTTTTAGTCATATAATAAAAAAACACATATTTAAAATAATTTAAATTAGTTAATCTTATTACAAACTAACGTTAAAAAACCCCTCTATTTTATTGCATATTTTGGGTAAAATTTCATAAGTATGCAACACTACCGCGCCATCACAGGTTTGGGTTTCTGTCTTTATCTAATCCTGGCGGCGGTGTTATTCTCGTGACTTGTGTAAGTGAGACAAGTGTATTTTTGTTAAAATGTTTCGTGTTACGTCGGCGCGGTTTTAGAATGGTTACGCTTTTTTTGAAGCGCGGTAATGAAGTTTGCTTCTCTATTTATTATACCTCAATGCCGACCAGTGTATTTAACTTAAAAATAATCTAGTATTCAGTCAACTTATTCCTATAGTGCTTGATCTAATACTATGACACAAAAAAGTACAATACAAAGCAATGACAAGCATTATATAATATGATACAAATATGATAGAAAATGTACAATAACAGTGCTTTTATAGCACAGGACGTGTTGCCAACTCTAAATATTAACATACATAACATATAGCTCTGATTCTAGCGTTTTTAGTCTACGTATTATCTATGTCATTTTATTTTTCATTATCATTATTAATATCGCTAAATGTATTTGAAAATGTATTTTGAAACCATAAGTATTTGAAATACAAATTACAAAATACTTCAGCCCCAGGTAATTGAAATACCAATTACAAAATACATTTATAGGAAGTAATTGAAATACAAATACAAAATACGTATTTGTATTTCAAATAGGTATTTCAATTACATGTATTTCAAATACTGCCCAGCCCTGACTATGATAGAGGAATACGAGGTAAATAATGATCTCAAAAAGTCAAGAATTACAATAAATAATATGAAAACAATAATAAGAGAGAGGAAAGGAAAAATTAATCTAAAAGGAAAATTTAAATTAGGGGTGAATCAACTTTTCGACATTATTGTCCATGTAGTGGCCGAAAATAATTAAATGAATGGCGAAATAAATATATTGCGACCACTAATAAAAAAATTTACTCCAAATACTGTTGAAGTAAAAAATATAATGCAGCAAACAAAGTCGCTTCGCACAAACATGAAGGAAAAAAGTGGAGAATTTAAAATCCAATCGTATTTCACTAAAATTTATAATAAAATCGAAAAAATTAAAATTATTACCGCCACAGGATATCACACATCATAGCATCAACAGCAGAACTTCACAGGAAGAAAATAAAAATACGTATTTTTGAAAAAAAACGGGGCCATCAAATAAGAAGACATTTGGAAAACAAATTAAGATGTTGATTATTCCAAATATATATATATACCCAGGAACAACCCTCGACTAGTACATGGCAAACATTATCAAGGAAAGTATTAATTTAAATAAAAATGACCTTCAAAAAGGCAAAAATGAGAAATTCTTTAAAAAGTTTTAAAACAACCTATAAAATCGGCCTTCGAACCTATAGAATCAACCTTCGGCAACGAGCCCATGCAAAAGTCATGAATTTTTAAAATTTAGAGAAATCTTACCAGAAAATGCACAAAGTGACATAGAAAAAATTACAGTTGGCTCCAATCAACTATTCTAAGAATAAATAACAAAAACAGGATACATGAATTTAAGCTCAACCCGTAAAATAATTCCGAATTTAATAAAATAATTAAAATAAAATCGAAAAGAACGACTTGCAAATCATGATGACAAAAAATATGTTGGGCTGTGCGTGCATTGATAAGAATTTAACATTTAAACAGCATATGCAAGATATTAACGATAAAATCTCCCCCTTAATTAACGTATTTAGTCGGTTACCATATCTGCAAAGAAATGTAAAAAAAGTTTATAATAAAGTTTGATACATTCACAATTAAATTAATTGATTAAAATCTGGGGAAAAGCATAATACATAAATAAACTACAGGTAATACAAAACAGCGTAACCAAAAAAAACTATTTCACCACAGATCCAGAACATCCATGCATCTAGCATGTATACATGGAAACAAAACTGTTACCATTAAGAAAAAAATATGAATACATTATATATCCTTTATATACAAAATAAATAATTAACGAACACAGAATTCATCAAAACGTCCCAAGAACACACACACATTACACGATAACATATATATATACACCATATATATACTAAAAGTGGTATGCAATCCATTGGTTGCGAGGGGGTCTATTTAGAAAACTGCCTTCCAAAAGACAAATGACGAACAATAAAATTTGAGATTTAAAAAAATATATTCATTTTCATTCATAATCGACAAAATAATGAAAGTGAATAATATCGTATTGTAATGTAAACACTATCTACCGGCATCATAAACTCTGTGGGATTATTGTCATTTTCTGAGTAACGTGACTAACATCATAAATTCAAAACAAAGTTATGAATTCCGGAGAGAAATTGCAACTATGCAACATTATTATATTATCATGAAATTATTAACTCTGCGGCTGGTCGACGAACTAACAAATAAACTGACCATTTATCAACCCTGGACTGGAAAATTACGTGAATTCAATTAAAAATTAACGAAAATGTTTTATTTACATGTTTTTTCTGTATAGGTACTTTAAGAGAGTTTGAAATTTATAAAACCAATTTAGAAGCAGTACCTAGTTATTTTTTTCATATTATCGAAATTAGTTTTTCGGTGATCCTCTAGCAGCGATTTATTATGCAATAATAAAAACTTCTGTGTAATACGCAATAATAAATACACCTATTTAAGATGCAATAAAAAAATTGTTATTAAAATTTTCGGTAATTAATTAATAAGCTGGATGGATAGAGTTACGAATGAAGATGATATGGTTCGGATGAATAAAGAAAAATAAGTTATTAAAACTATAAAAATCCGAAAACTTCAATATCTTGGACATGTGATGAGACTTCCAGAGAAGTATGAGATCTTGCATCTCGAAAGATTTCCAGAAGACGGGGCCCTGGAAGAAGGAGAACCTCATGGCTGAAAAACCTTAGGCGGTGGTTTGGCCTATTACCGTAGAGCTGTTCCGGGCCGCAGCAAACAAAGTCCGCGTAGCCAACGTCCATTGAACGGACAAAGCACAAGAAGAAGAAAAAAGGTTAACCCCCTTACTATTTACGTGTTTTAAACGTAACACAACTGATAACCAATCATTATTGATTCGTACCCCTTGATTTACGGGTATTTAACCAATCATTATTTTTTTTTTTTTTTTTAATTTTTTTTTTTTATTTATTTTAGCATATAAAATATAATATACATTTAGATAATGTAGTAATTTGGGTACATGTTCATTTTAAAATACGTTAATACCACTCTTCCATGGAAGCATTAGCTTGTGTCTGGAAGAGTAGTGTACATTTTTAATGCTATATTTAAGTTCTTAAATTACAATGTGAATGTAAAAAACAATAAGTTGTAAGTTCTGTGATATGTAATTAGTTGCTAAATTATTGATTGGTACATGGATGTTACTAAACCATGTAAAGCTTAAAACAGTTAATTATAAAAGCCTCGATGATACAGGGCGAGTTTACAAGCTACTATCTGGGAAATTCACTATCTGTTAGTAAACTCGCTCAGTGTCATCGTGTTACTTGCTAACAGATTGTTGACAATCTACGAAAAAAGTTGAAAGGTCGTCAACTTTACTCGCTACTCGCTTGCTCGTGATTGGTTTATTTATGTTTTTCAAGATGGCTGCCAATTAACAGCTGATTTCGACTGTCAAACATCACAGAATTAGTTCACGCAGGGGTCGTTATTCTTGTTACTGGCGCTAGCAGCGACCTCAGATTCCTACGCTACCAAGCGAGCGGACAGTTTTGTGTATCATCATGACAATCTCACTCGCCGATTCACCTGCTTTTAAACTTTGTAGATAGTAGTTTGTAAACTCGCCCTGTTTCATCTAGGCTTAAGGGAGTGAAAAATGACTCTGTTTGAAAAAGGTAATATACATACAAAAAGTTGAAGTTTTAAAATTATTTTCGGGTATACAGAAACCAAAATCTTCTAGTAAAACAGTTACGTGAATAGGGTAGTTTATAACGTAGATAGGAACTTAACCTGTGTAAGGAAGTGGGAGAAAGAGAGAATTAATGATTATCTTCAAATGCTCTCAGAGAGACCTTGACTTAGGTACGAGTAGCTATGTACCTACAACAACAACCAAGATACCGGGGATGATAAATCGTGACCAGCGGGTTATTTGAGTCCGGCATACCTCACTTGATCATCAATTTCCGATTGTAAATTATAATGTAGGACTAAACAGAAAATTAACAAAACAGAACATAGGTATAAAGAACGCATAATTAACAAAAAAGAACATTAAAATGATATAATGACAATCAAATTGATGCAAAAAACATATATTACCTAACCTAGTTTAGTTAGGCTAGTTTTTTTTTCAACACTGCACTTTTTCAACGGTGTTCTTTATTGTCACTGTTCTGCGTAGTCCAGTTATCATTTAGAGTTATTAATTATGTTTATCTCTGTTTTAACATTTAATTATCTCTGAATACAATTTTTTTTTAATTACACTTTATGTTTTTAGGAATCGTATACCAGATACGTTTCTAGGGCTGGGGCTTCCAACTTCTTTTAAAAGCCAATAACACGACGCGATAGTACCGCGACCCTAAATAAGAGGGGGGAGGGGGTGCTGCAATTTTCCCTAATCCTGGGGATTTTTTCCTCGGTTTAATGATATTTGTAGGTGTAAAGAAAACAAGTTTATATCCGGAGTTTATTATAATTAACGTAAATATGAATATCCGCGCACAGTGAGAAACGGTATCCCCAATTGGGATGTTGTTAGGCTGAAGGTAGAAATAAATTGTGAAACAACACAAATTAATCATTTAAAATTTATTTGCGCACGCCAGGATTTGAACCCGTGACCTCCGGAGTCTTGCCCATTGACCATGGAGGCCGACGATCGATCAGGACAAACACGGATTAAAAATGAATATTATTACCTACCTACCATAAAATATTTGCTTTTACTTTTTCAGGTGGCGGGATGGCGCGGCGACCCCGCAGAAAACCCTTCGCGACCGCATTTGGGTAGGTAGCCTAGAATTGCAGTACTTAATCGGAAATCATGATAACATTATCTCACTTATATACACATGTACAAAACAAGGTATACAATAATTATGTTTACACCTGCCTCTTGGACTGTCAACCAGCGCCAGCGTGGGCTTTCACTTGTAACAGGTTCATGTAATTACGGACACGCGAATGCCGCACAAAATAATAGTTCCCACAGAGATGCGGGCTCTATAGCAAATAGACTCAAAGCAGTACGCGCTAAATTCACCAAACGGAGGTCGTGGGTCCAACCTAACCAAACATCACACAGGCCAAAATAGTTAATTAATTCCAAACTGCACTTTTTGTGGTACGTAGCAGTAGTTCCCACCTTTTCATACTTTACCATTTCTCTAAAATGTACTTTTATTTATTTATACTGGGTTTTTACAGGTAGCTAGCTAGCTCTCACTAGCTCTTTCTTTAGCTCCACCCAAGAGGCTCTGAGAAATAAAATACCTCTCTAGGCCAATGTCATCTTTGGGGATGCTGAGAAAGGAAGAGGAATTTCTGGAAAGGAAAGGGTATTAAGAATCGGTAGGAATCGGGGGGTCAGTGTATCCAGGAGTGACGGACGTATGAATCCATCCCTCCCCATGCGGTTCTAGGCGATGTTCTGAGAGAGCACGGCTGGAGAAGTCAAAGGGACTCCCTCAACCATTCTCTCCTGATCCGGGCCACCGCCAAGACTCGGACAAACCTCATCCCATGAATCCGGGCACCCCTTCTAATCAGAGAAACTATATAATCGCGTACAAATCTAAATAAAGATTTAAAAACAAATAAATATAAAATTATAAAAATACATGAAATTTCCCCCAAATGATAAAAAAAAAACAAAGAGAGGCAAGAGACAAGAGAAAAGAACATTTTTTTTCTGAATCCATATAGATTATCGACGAAAATATCTACTTCAGCACTCTATCTTATTACATAGTAGACAACCCTACCTACCCCTTATTGTTTTAACTCGATCGTTTTACATTTTGTCTGTCTGTATATTTATTTGTTCGTTCCGTTTCCGTTTGAAAAGTGAAATCATCATGTTTATTGGACTTTCTTATTCGCATTTCAATATTTTCCTACCTACCCGAAGAAAGTTTGAAAAAAGAATAATTTTCAAAGAGGTAGTTACGTTTATTTGGACAAATAGTACAATTTCTCTTTTAAAATTTTACATAAAATATATAGGCATTTAAGTATCTACCTACGTACAAGCCTTGTGAAAATTGCGTATTGATTTTTTAAATAAGATATAATTAGAAACATGCTTTTTGGAAGCGGGACCTACTGTTCACAAAACTACTGGAAATATTACAAAAATAATATTCCATACCCCCTAACAACCAAGCGCTTGCTTCGTGTGGGAATCGCTGTTATTTTGCATCGGTATGACGAATAATTTCTAAATACATCAAACTACAATGAAAGCATTAAGTAACAAAAACAAACATTAAGTTTCAGGAAAATTTAAATATTATTGAAGGGAAAACTTCTTTAGCACTTAAAACCTTTATGTTCCAACGAAATTATTTATATTGTTGAATGACAGATGGCGCTATCTCCGCCTTATAGAACTTTCATTCACGCATGCGCAAACGTGAAGCTTCATGTCATTATGTACGTTACTTTAATGGAATACGTTGAATTGAGAAAATAAATGGTTGATGTTTTTTTTTATTTTTATCGGCGGCCATCATCTACAGCGCTCCATTCCTCCTTTTTGTCATAGATCCCGTCCCCAAACACTTACAATACATTCGTTATGTTTTATTTAACTACCAAAATATTCACTAGAAATAATTTATATGGCAGAACAACGTTTACCGGGTCATATAGTAATAAATAAATATGACCACATTTTATTATAATGTAGTCCAAACTTCGAGGGAATTTTCAAATAGTAATTCGAAATAATATTATTTTGTTGATTGTAAATTCGCTGCCTTACAGATTTAATGTGGATTGAGTGTTTGAATGGTTTATTGCAGCTCGAAACGGCAGGCAGGTACCTACCCGCTTCACCGACTTTCAACTGTGTGACAAAAAGCGTTGACGAAGAATCCGAGGACCGTGAAATTGTGACACCGGCATTCGACCGTACAAAAATTACCTACACAAAGTAAACGGTAACTTTTACATCATGTATTTTAAAATGAAAATGTTGACAGCTGAATGAAAAAACGGAGAAAAAGAGCCGCAATTGTAGCCGCTAGTATTAATCTGCGGCGGCCATAGAATAAGAATGTTAACTTTAACTAATGATATAAAAATCTGTCCAATCGGGCCTTAAACTATTTCAAATAAAAACTGTGTCTCATCATTATGAAATTTTCAGTTCGATAAAACGGACTTCATATACCTACGATGTTAGAAAAGTGTAAGAGAGACAGACCGCTTGCTAAATGCTACAGGCTAGAGTCAATGCAAGTCAGTGGTGACATTTGTTTCCATTCAAATCCAAACGGAAAGCACTTCTAGTGTGTTTATCTGTTCAGTGGCGGTGCGGCGGCCAACTCACATTTCGAATAAAACTGATGTTTAGAAAGGGCTTCATGATCATCCACAACATTTCATTTCAAATCTAGAAATGTGTGAGAACATTACGAAGCGAAAGTGAATCGTATAAAAAGACGTGGCACGATCAAGTGAATACTTGAATCAGTTCACGGCTAGAATGAGAATAACAAAAGAATATGTATGAGACGATGTATGAATGCGAATGAAGCTAGAAATGTGTACCTCTAATATTATACACCATGGCGGGTAAGTTTAACACATATTTTGATCTAAATTACGTTGAACATATTGTACAATGCATATTGTATGTTAGATTTTTAGTACCCGAATTGGTTTACGTACTTCCCGAAATAGCTTCTGAATATCCCTGTTCGAAGTACACAAGCGGTATTTCCGTGATTAAAGTGTACCGCACCGTGCAGAATGCCCGGTCACCAAATAGCATCACAGGTGTTTATATAGGTGTGCAGAATGTAACTCTATGGTTAATATGGGTATGTGTACGTAGAGTAAGAGTCACCGCTGTAATTCCAGATTCTAGAAGCTAGACGCTTAGCCAACTGGTTCAAATTAGGGAGTTCGGGCATCGATCGCCGATATTTTGGGTGTTTGGGGAGAATACTAAATAAACACATTCTGGACATTGTGAGTTCGACCGGGGGTAGAGGACGAAACTTTACAGATTCTGTGTAGGTCAGACATAATCTCGGCGTTGGAAATTCCGCTGGTGCATTTTGTATCCGTTTTTAGAGCGATGCAAATATTATAAATGCATTTTCTGTTTGGAATATGACGATATTTTCGCTAGTGGTCATTTGCAAGCAAATTTGAGATAAAACTCATACCTACATTATATATTGGAGAGAGTACTGTAATAGACTTCATCCTTTTAAGGGCTGAGATTGTGTTTTTTATTGATATAATATACACATGATTAAGAGAAATATTTTGTTAATACTTTGTTTAAAGTAAATTCCAATAAATTAAATTCAAATTCACGTTTATGCATTCACCCTTTCTGTAACTTTTAGAGAAACGTTTTACTGTTAAGATGGTATAACCAGAAAAAACCGGAAATTTGTCATTTTTAAATGAAATTTTAGACGTATCGACTCTTTTTCGAAAAATTGTTATTTTATCTAGTAAACGCATGTTTTAAATTTTGAGGTATGTATGTTTTTATGTATGTTTTTTTATGTACGTTTTTTGTTTATTTTTAGTATAATAAGGTTATACCACAGGTCGTTGGCAGATTTGTTAAATTTTCAAACGAAAAATCTTATTTTCCAAGACATATTTCATACCATGTAATCATACATTATTGTAAATCAATATGTTATCTAGTAAACGCACGTTTCAAAATTTTAATTTTAGTTCAAATAAAATCATTAAAAAAAAATATCCGAACACTTATTTACGACGAAATTTCTCTATTTTATCTATCTATGTACGGTCTTACAAAGTAATAAGACAATTTGTCTATTGGTTGAACTTCTTTATTGGTAATGACTAGACATCGGATTATATGCATTTGCATATAACTCTTTAATTACGACGTTAATGCATATTTCAGCCTTTTTTCCCAAATCGTGCATATTTCGTTTAATAGCGGGAGATATCATCTACGTATAGGGAGCTAGGTGACGATGACGCGTAGGGCACCAGCGCGGTGGCTGACGTGAAAGCTGGCCAAGCCTTGCAAACTTTTTATCCAAATTTACGACACATTACCTGCTTAGCTCACGGGTTTCATCGCCTTGCAGAAGAGATACGGCAAGAGTATGGGAATGTTAATAAATTGATTTCCTCTACAAAAAAAGTGTTTATAAAAGCACCGTCGCGTGTGCAGTCTTATAAAGAGCAATTGCCTAATCTAGCATTGCCGCCAGAACCCATAATTACTCGATGGGGTACTTGGCTAAAGGCAGTATTATTCTATGCTGAAAATTTTGAGGCCGTAAAACAAGTAGTTGGGCAATTTGACAGTTCTGAGGCCATTGCCATTCATTCAAGCAAGCTAGTATTTGAAGACGCATCCATTAAACAGAATATCGCCCTCATCTCAACACATTTCCACAAGTTACCAGATGCCAAAAAAAAATTGGAAACAAAAAACCTTCCTCTATTTAAAGCAATAGAAATACTGGAAACAATGATCGAACTCGCCAAACGCCCTTCCTAATGCAATATCAGAAAAGATTCGTAGAAAGTTAGACTCTACTTTGCTTAAAAACCCGAATCTTGAAGACATGAAGAACACTATGCCTACATCAACGGCACAGGTCATACCCTGCCTAAACAGGTACCTCCAGAAATGGCGCCAAATTTTAAATTTTGTCCAATGACGTCAGTTGACGTAGAGAAGTCGTTTTCGGCGTACAAATTAATACTGGGTGACAAACGTCACAAATTTGAGCTCGAAAATTTGAAAAAATACTTAGTTGTATATTATCACAAAAACTATGCATAATTTTAAGAATATTTCGCTGTTTTTGTACGGTCTTTAATTAAAATATATGAAAACATAAATGGTTTTTGATTTTGTATTGTGCATATTTTGGGCAAATCAAGAGTTTTTAGTGCATATTTCGGCCTTTTTTAGTGCATATTTGCATGCATATTTTGGCACTTTGTTAGTGCATATAATCCGATGTCTAGTAATGACAAAACAAATCATGTGTTGCTCTGTTAACAAAGAAACTACATTTGAAGTTTATTTGTCGATCTTAAAAACATTATAACACTTTAACAACTTATTTTTCTGATATCTTAATTAATTGAATGTCTGCTACATAGCTAGTCAAAAACAATAATCATAATCTGTTTGTATGTCACCATGACAACACATCAATGAATGACATTTGAAAAGTAATTCATTATTCGAACATGAAGGAATCCCTATGCATTTCTAGGTAGGTATTCCTTTACATATTTAAGTTTATTTTTAATCATATTTTGCTAAGGCATTATGGAAAAATGATAAATACTTTTGATCAAAAAACAATTACAAAAATGACATAATTTTAATAGTTTTATCTTCACGCCTTTCAGCATTTTTAGATGTAGGTATAAATTAAAGCAAATTTGGAATGAAATAAAATCGATATGGAGATAAAATTTTAAAAAGCTGGTACGGAAAATAATTAATCTTTCTCATTGAACCGCCCTGTACGATCGTAAGAACATCTTTCGACGAATTGTGGATTTTCGGCCGCTGGCTGGTTAAAGGCCCTCAAATTACGATTGAAGAGCACTATGAACTTCTTTTAAAATGTGAATAAAATTGCTACATAGGTATTTATAATATAGATTTAAAAAACCTTTTGGTTCGGATCTCGTGGCGGATTAATCACCAGTGCTACCAATACATACCCATATCCTTAAAATTAGAGTAGAAAATACTTCACAGATATATAAAACAATGCATTGAGAGTGTATATTTTTAAAATTTATATGTACATTATAACTTATCCCTTATACTTATGTGGTACCATTGCTACATTAGCAACCATTTCAGCGAACCTTGCACCGTATTCGGGGCGTTCTGGCAATCAAATTAACAGGGTGATTTTTTAACTGTTTTTTTTTAATAGAACACTACTTTTGGGCGGCGCGCGTACAGCTATTTTTCAATGAAGTGAAATTAGTTATCGAAAAGTGAATGAAAAATGCAACACTGCACTTTTCCGATAATTGAAAACTAGCATGATTCGTAGTTTATTATTGATGATCGAGTACCTACATACACATTTGTGAGTTAATTTTCAAATCACAGGATATGCCACTAGCCGCAGGTCTAATAAATGTTCGATTATAGGTTTTTTGGACCCAGCAGCGGTCATACAAAAGACAGCTATCAGCGATAGATAAGATTCTGCTAATGTACCTTATTTTGTTTTTTTTATGTAAAATACAGTAAAATTACAAAATAAGTAAAAAATACATAGTAGAGTGGTTTGTTCACAGTCCTCCTCACTAGATATTGTTCCGAGGCGGAATGTATGTTGTTTTATGAGTGTTGATCTTGATTTCCTCAACTTCTAGTTTGTTGATTTTAACAAAATAAACAATAAATAAAATAAAAAGTGTTATGTTTGTTGTCTGTATGCTGCGTTGGGGTTACTTCAAAAATTTTAATGATTTCCTCATCTTCATGATTACTTAGCCATAATTTAATGTCTTTTTTAAACTTTTGTGTCTCCATGGTGTTCTTAATTTCAATTGGAAGGGCATCATATAATTTTGTAGCATGGAAATTATGGTTTTTCTGGCCAAAAGATGTACTTAATTTCGGGATGTTCAGTAGTTTTGAGTATTTCGTCCTTGCAGTGTAGGTGTGTTGGTCAGCAAGGTACTCATATTTTTCTTTAAATTTGAGTAGTGCATTTTTTAAATACATAGTTTAATAATGCTGAATACATTAAAGTTTTTAAAAATTTCTTTTGATGGAGTTCTTTAGGCAGTTCTTACGGCATCTCTTACTGTTGCATGCAATATTTAAAAGAAGATACAATTATTCATCTCTTGTAGCAAAATTAAATTTCTATATATGTGTTTCCTGCTAATTTATCTGACGTGTTTGATATTTGTAAACATTAATAGAACCACACGTGACATGTCAGCTACTTCCATCGAAGAAATTCAAGTGATAAATACCGACGTCATTTCGATCTGCAGGGTTTCTCTGTTTCCCGGAGGCAGGAAATTACCTCCCTCTTGCACAGACCTGGGTCGCTGGACTCAAGAAAATACTCGAGGCGTAACAACTATAGTTCGAGCATCAGAGGAATGGCAGCATTTGCAACATTAAAATATGAAATACGAATCAACATTGTTTACGTCTTTTATAAACATGGTGTCCGAAAACTACAAATGGGAAACGTCACATTTGGAGTCGATATTATTTATTTCGAGTAAATAGTGTTGGAGGTTTATTAGGTCAATTTGAAATAAATGGATCGCTTCCTCGTTAGTGGATTAATACCAGATGTTTAATATCTTTTGAAATGCGTCAAAAGTTGAAAAAGTTTTTTTGATGCTTTGGTGGCCGAAAAAAAAGGGAAAAACATTGATAAATGCTCCAAATCAAAAATAAAGTTTTTCAATTTCTCTTCGTGATGTAGATTCGCCAGTTTTCCGCTTGTCTGTGAGTTTCCGGACACCGTGTATACAGAATTATTTTATTTTCACGGTGGAATAAAATTTAAAAAACGAGTGTACTTTAGACCACACGACTGAAGTAAAACTTCACTAACTTATATCTCCCTCTCAACTTCCGTTCGCCCCGCCCGACCGTTCGCCTCGTCCGATCACACTTTTCATAACGCTCTCGTCACGCATTCACCAGCTTACACCCCAAGTCAAGCGTAGGAGTAGTAGTTTTACTTGAAAAAACTTACAAGTGGATCAATCTGTAAAAACTCAGGGATGATCAAGGTGGGCCTTGGTCTAAAAACAAACTATCTTGTATTAAATAAAGAGGTACATATAAATGTAGGGGGGAAGGATTTAATGCATGTTAAAAAATTTATCTTATTTAGTTGAGAAAAATGGCAGATCAGAGTCGGCATTCCGAATTTCTTCCGATTTATAAAATATTTTCCTTGAACGCTTTATGTTTTTAAGTAAATTAGAGTGTGTAATTCTCATGCGATAGAAATGGAACTAGAAAGTCACTTTCTTTTCTTTTGTCTGTTTATTTTAAAGTGGTTTGAAGATTGAATATTGATTTACTAAAATAAAAATGTTGTTTTTTTTTTAGATTTCGTAGGATTCGAACCTCCGTTCGCTAAATTTCTTTGGCCGCTGAGATTTGCGACGCACTATATCGCTGCGCTATGGGTCGCGCGAGGCGAGGTGCGAATTTACCGTACTATATTTCGACGACCCGTAAAAAAACAAAGCGGCCAATGAGGGCAGACCTATCATCGTTTTCGTTTTACATTTCAACCAATAGTGCTTCGCAGGTGCCGTAGGGCGTCATTTCCGTTTCGTCACTTTGAATTTCAAATCACTCTAACGGGGCTAAAGAAAGAACAACCTTTTTTTTGTTATTTAACATGTTACGTGTCTGCAAAAAATGTGTTTCTTTAAATGTTACTCAAGACATTTGCCGAGAGATTTTTGCTCTGTTTTAAACGAGTCATGTTTCTTTTAAATATTTTCACAATTTTCGTTTAATTATTATCGTTTCTTTACATTAGAACACTCCATCTAACATTCGTATTTACATATCTCTATTGTTCATACTCTATATTAATGACATGGTGAAAATATTTTCAAAATGCAAAGTACGACTATTTGCCGATGATACACTAATATACTTAATTGGAGATAACGATGAAGAACTAATAAATATTTTAAATAATGAGCTAAACAATGTATGAAGATGGCTAAAAATTAATAAGCTTAAATTAAATACAACAAAAAAAAACAAAATGTATGGTGATCGGATACAAGAAGACATCCAGTGAAAGCAAAATTAAAAATGATGGTGAAATTATTGAAAATGTTACTGAAATGAAATATTTAGGAGTTATATTAGACTCCAAACGAACATTCAACAAGCATGCTGAATATACACAAAAGAAAATTGGGAAAAAAAAAAATTTTTTGGGAAGAATTCGGCCAAAACTATCTAGTAAAACTGCAATCACTATCTACAATTTGATTATTGCTCCACATTTTAACTATTGCTCAACTATCCTTTTCCTATGTAACGAACGAGAACAAAATAAGTTTCAAATTCTCCAAAACAGGGCAATGAGAATAATATTACGGCGGAATAGATTTTCAAAAGTAAACAAAATGTTAAAGGAACTGAATTGGCTAACCGTGAAACAGATACTGACCTTAAATACGATGATATTTATACATAAAATAATTAGCAACATTTTACCAAAATACTTTTCAAATAAAATTGTATTCAACAAGGACATTCACAGACATAACACAAGAACATGCAAAGAAATCAGGCTTCAAAAAAAGGATAAGGCGAATACGCAGAACAGTTTTCTGTACAAGGGGATGAAGTTGTATAACAAGCTACCAGAGACTTCGAAGTCCACACCAATTGGAAAGTTCAAGACGTATTGTAGGAGCTACATAAAATTTAGTTTGCAATATGAAATATTATTATTAATTAGAAATTTGTAAACTTAAATGTACAAATTACTAAAATAAAATTAATAAATAAATAAATCTCCCTTTCAAACCAATTTCTTATTCTTTTTAACGCTTACCATGGAGCTTTGCGTTGCGTTTAATGCAAAGAATTTCAAAAATTATTAAAATTAATTCAATATATTTGATTAGGTAATTCTTCATCCGGTTCAACAAACCTTAATAAAGTTCGTTGAAGTACAAACGAAAAGAAATGCTCCTGAAATTCAATTACTTTCAATGGAAATTTAATTTGGCCAGTGGTGTGCCTGTGCCCGGGGGTACTCGGCTAAGTAAGAACATTGATTTCACCGTTAACTTCAATAATGGCTAACGTGAAATGAATTCGTTAACTCGCCTTATCCGGCATTACCTACAACTTACATTATTATCTATCTGAACATCCCCAAGAACCACCCCAATACTAGCGCGGATATTATGAATACAGGACCTTTTAAATAGTAGACTTGTAATGGAAAACTATCAATTATGATAAGTTTGCTTTTATCTTTAAGATGAAGCCATACTAAATAATGCAAAATCATACAAAATCACATGTTTTTGTTTTGAAAATTTGATAGCTTAGAAGTATCATAGATGCTTCAATTAAATACTGTGTGTAGAACATATCTTGGCCCTTAAAAATATCGGTCATTTTTTTAATAAGTCTTTTAATAAGCCCTTAAAAAAAATTATAAGGTCTATAAAAAACACTTTCAAGTCCAAACTCTCCTATTTATAAACCCCTTTTCGGATTTCGTTTTATTGTATAATGTGGCAAATTTAGAATCTTTTATAATAATCGCAAAAAAATTGATATTTACGCCCGAACTTTACAAAGTAAAATAAAATACGCATTTTCTCGTTGTTATTTTTGACATCAATCAATACGGCCCGCACTCTATGAATTTGGATTCTTGAAGTGACCCTTATGGCTTGGGCACAAGAACCATGCACTGGGCAACACCTTTTTCATTTCAGTGACGCCCCAACCGGCGCCGGAGACAGTCGTGTTACTCCGCGTCGCTTAGTTTCGTGAAATCAATTTTAAATTTCAGTTTTCGTACAATAAACAATGCTTAAAACAGGAATTTATATTTTTTACAGGCCTTTACGAAATCAACCTGTAAAAAAAATTCTCAAATATCTTTTCCAACCTTTCCAAAAGCTTTTTCTCAAGTATTTTTAAATTCCTCCCATAAAGGGCGGGAATTCCGATTTCGATTTTTTCCTAAACTATTGGATCGCCTTAAAATCAAAAAAAAAATGTTATCTACTACTAGCTGGTTCCCGGGATGCGTTGCTATGCTATTTAATAAAGAAATTGTTTCTCCCTGCGTGTCCTTTCCCATTCGTACCGTTCCCCTTTCGCCTCCCCTTTTTTTCTCCCGTTCCACTCTCCCCACTCCACTCCCCCCCTTCCCCCGTCCCGCGAACCCCCCTCCCGAGTTTTCCTTCCCAGAACTTTCACTCCTTCCTTTTCCTGAAAAAGCCCTCCTCACATTATCGCCAAAGATGACACAGGGCCTGAGCGATTTTTTTCCTACGAGCCTACTGAAGGGAGCTACTGTAAAAAAAATACAAGTGTGCAGTCAATTCCAAAAGGCTTGGCTAATATGCCATACTCCACCGCGGATGCAGTCGCTTGTACCGCTCCAGTCGTGAAAACCACACCCCAGTGAATTAAAAGTGCCTTTCTACCGTGCTTGTTCGCGCCACATCATACCAACCCAGTGCTTGAACATCAGTGCTTAAACATTCGTGCCCTCAGTTATCAGTGCTTTAAACATTCGTGCCCTCAGTTATCCTCGTGTTTCCCCCATTCTATACCATCATGTCCTCCCCCCTTCTCCAAACCTCCGATGAATATCAACGCCTTACCCTCGAGATCCAGTCCTTCTTCGAAAACCACCCCGACCCCAACAACTTGTCCCCTGAAGAGATTGATCATGTCTGCTCCCTGGCCTACCGCAGAGTTCATGGTTCCCCTCCCAACTCCCCCAGCAACTCACCCCAACCCGATTCAAGTATCATCACCCCAACCAGCAACCCCCTTATCACCCCCCTAGCCGCCCCCCAAACCGACCGCCCTCTCCCTGCCGCCCAATCCGACCTGGCCCTCACCGACCCCAATACTGACCACCCTCCCAACACCGCCCACCACATCTTCGCCCCCCAAATCGTCAGAGCCCCCATCGTCCCCCATTCCGACAGCGCCCCCATCGCCATCCAAACCGAACGCGCCCCCATCGCTCCTCAAACCGTCCGCCCCCCCATACCTTCCCAAACGATATACCCCCTTACCTCTCACCCGCCAACCACCCCCCAAACCAACCGCTTAATCCAAATCTCTTCTCTATTACCCAAACTACTCTCCCCACTATCTCTTCCCACCACCCTCGCCAAGGACAACGCAATCCCCACGCCACAACGTGCCTCCCCCCGATCTGCCACTACCCCACTAAATTCCCCCATCTCCCAAAGTCCCCTTACCCTTCCCCCCGTCCCTCAAATAGTGGTATCCACCCAGTTCTTCCCTCGCCCTGCAGTGAAAAAGAAACCAAACACCAACCACCTCCTCCGAAATAATCGCCCCCCATATTGCAGCCATATCCTTTGCAACTAAAAATTAACAAAAACAAAACAAATCTCACTTTCTACAACCATAAATAACTCAGTTGAAGGAGAAAGGGGCCTAAATTGGCCCGGTGCTCCATAAGCCCGTCATACAAAAATCAAAAATCAAGTGTGCAGTTCACACGCGGTGGAAATGAAAACTTCAAAAAAAAGTAGACAAGAGTGGGGAGACTACGAAGCACCGCACAAACAGGACTGATTATATATCTCATTCTCTCGCAGGCTAAACCCTAATAGATGTATGTACTTCTCTCTTTTAATGTCTCTATGTTTCGTTTCTTCGATTTTCAAATCACAACGGTGCTAAAGAAGTTTTCACTTCAAAAAAAGGAACTATCTTTCGTTTCACAACGCCATATGAGCTATAATATTCTATTATGAGCTATTTACCATGACGGCCGGCGTAGTCTAGCGGTAAGGCTTTTGACTCGCAATCCGAAGGTCGCTGGATCGAATCCCGGCGTGGCGAATAAATTTCGTGTGATTAATTTGCGTTATTTCACGATTAATTCATTTAAAATAATACATAGTACGAGTACATTTGCGGCACGTTCCAGAGTAAAAGATACTCTAAGTATCGCCCTGGTGTAAGACCACCATTCAAAATTGAATCGTTGCTTGAAATGGCTTTAGCCGTGTTTGGTTACCAGATCTGAATAGCCAGATACTTCCCTACCTTCCTCTTCTCCACCTCCTTCCCTTCTCCACTACCTTTAGCCTTACAACATACCCCAATTGGGGATGCAATAAACTCACTGGCTTCAGACGGGAGCAGCGGGGACTCTTTTAAGGTATTCATATTAAAAAAAAAGTTAGGCACCCACGAAATCTTAATAATAAGATTTCGTGGGTTCAAAATAAGGGTCGACCGAGACATGTTTTTCGTTCTCGGCCGAGACCGAGAATAAATTAAAATCTCGACCGAGACCGAGAATAGAT
Organism: Limnephilus marmoratus; assembly: GCA_917880885.1. Classification (NCBI taxonomy): domain Eukaryota; kingdom Metazoa; phylum Arthropoda; class Insecta; order Trichoptera; family Limnephilidae; genus Limnephilus; species Limnephilus marmoratus. The sequence continues at coordinate 34,817,663 of OU862920.1, read as the reverse complement.
AAATTGAGAAAAAAAAATTAAAATGCGCTATTTTGGCATAATATAGTATATTTAAGAATGTAATAATAATTTGTTTTAAGGCGCCGCATCCGCGCTCAAAAAGAAGAAGATGGAGAAATTTGTAATTAGGAATGTTAGAGGAGCGCGCTAATATTTAAAGCGATAAAATCGAAAATATTTAATAAAACACGACATCATTTAAAGAAACATTGTGAATTTTTTTCACAATTATAACTTGTAAAATAACTGAAGCAAACCTTTATAAAATAATTTTTGGAGCATACTTTGCGATTTTTTTTCTATCGAGGGAATTGCAAATAATTTGCGTTTCGGCGTGGAAGGCGTCTAGATATTATCATTATGGTTATAAGTAAAACCCGCCTCGCTGCCAGCCGACCAATCACAATCGACAGCTCTCTCACGCACTGACACCAAGTCACAAATGTGAACGCGTGCGGTAGATTTGAATCCCATTATCCTATACCGTACCTACTTACAACGGTCTCGGTTATGGCCGAGAATCTCGGCGATTTTTCGCCGAGAACCGAGACAGAGTTCTCGGTAGAATTTGTAGCCGAGAATTCCGAGACCGAGACCGAGATCTCGGTCGACCCTTAGTTCAAAACAGATCAATAAAAATAATATTGAAACTCGGACAAAGCCTTGTAATAAAGCAAGCTTTCAATGAAATTAGTGTTTAATCCATCTCGGTGGATTTTCCTTTTTTCAATTCTCTAAACTCTAAACACTCGAGCTAATGGGAAGACACTTGTTTTCGAATTCAGATAGAATATAACGAATCCGTTCACAATGAATCATCAGAGGCCATTAGTGAGGTAGGCCGAAATAAGTATGTATTTAAGCCTCACAAGACTTAACCGGATTACGATCAATTCACCATAAAGGAAACTTACTGGCATAATTTACATTAGTCCCCGCCGTTGCCCTAGCTTTACACAGAGTTTTTGAAATGAAAACTTCTTTATTTATTTGTTGTGAAAAACAGTTAACATGTATATCCAATTACATTTCACAATTTTTAGTTAATAGTGTAAAACATTAATTATATAGGTACATTAATAATGACAGGTGCTAAAGAATACCTTTATTTCGCTCTTGAAATGATTGTAGTTCGATCGAAAAATGTCAATTTCAGAAGAAAGGTTTAATAGTGAGGTCATTCTCCCCAGAGGCATAACCATTGGTAGGTTGGTCCTGCCTCTAGGAAAAGTAAAAAGTCTGTGTTGCCTTGCTCTGGTGAAGTTATCGGGGACATAAAGTGAAATCCTTTCCAGGACATCAGGATTACAAATGTGCCCGTTTAGCACCGTTGTGATTTGAAACTCGATGAAACGGAAACGAGCGAAACTAAAAAGAGACAAACACATACATGTATAGGATTTAGCCTGCGAGAGAATAAGACAGCAATAAATTACTCGTATTTATTTATTGCACGGGTACTCATTTCCAATATAATACGATAAATCCACGGTCTCACGTGAGTCTCCTTTAGTCCACTGGTACAAAGCGCCGGAAGAACCTTAGCGGTCAGACATTCAACCGACCAAAGATCAAATCTTATAAAATCCAAAAAAAAACATTTTCATTTTTGTAAAATCAATATAAAATCTTCAAACCACTCCAGAAATGAACAGGCAAAGATATCACAAAAGAAAGTGGATATCAAAAAAAACACAAATATTTATAAGATTATTAACCCTAGAGTAGTCGCGCCTTTCCGTGAAACGTGAGTGCTCGCGTAGGGAGCATTTCTCTTTGTGGCAAGTGCTCTACCAACTGAGCTAAGGTGTCGATATCTACGACTGTTCGACCAAGAACTACCAACATTATCTTCATTTTCTTAACGCACATATTATTGGCTGTTATCTTTATATATGATTGCAAGATTCACAACGGTGTTGATAAAGTTAAAAGTGACCGAATTTGATATATATATTTGTCAGTTGGTAGAACACTTGCCATGTAAGCAAAGGGTCCTGGGTTCGAGTCCCAGAGGTGCCAATATCTTATTCTGATTTTTCTGTCTCCACATTTTTCGATTGAGTTTCGCTAATATTGTCTTCATTTAATTAAATATTATAATTTAAGTTTTTAATCATAAAGTCAAAAATTAAAAATAAATATTTTTTTTACTCTGCACCGAGAATTTTGAATGCCAACGGCGCTCTTCCCTTTGCTGTTGGTTTATATAATTTCTTTGGAGAGGGGTGGTCATGAACATTTTATTAAGCGGAATGTAGCACAAAAATAAGGTTGATAAGTACTGATTTAGTGAAAAAAAGAGACGATTCCCACGATACGCCGGAAAATCCTTTAATTGGTCGGCCGGCGTTATTTGTGCTTATAATCCGATAGGCGTGCTTCAGGCTGATCTCGTTCGACGGCGCGCGGTGCGCCAGGAGAGTCTGCTCCGCACTGTACTATAAACACTATATACCTACCATCTGTATTCTGTACCGTGAGTACTCTAGAACTGAGTAAGTACTAGGTAGCAATTTGAGCTGAAACACTTGTGCCGATAAACTACCTCTTTGCAGGCACGTCCCGGTAGATTAGTATAAACAAACTATAACATTGCAATCTTTGTTTGTAATTACCGATCATAATATTATGTTATGCTTAGCAAGGCGGCATATTTAAAGTACTTATCTACTTATAAGGAATAATTAAAGAGCGAGATAAAGGTAGATAATATGGAGAAGATTGTCAATAGTCACACGGGAATATATCGTCGCCTTACTTATACACAACAAAACCATGCATAGAACTTTGGTAAAGATTTCTTTCAGAGTTATTAGATACTAGCAGACCCGGCCACACGTTGCTGTGGCTAACGAAACACAACGCCATTACCCAAACTTTATAAAATCCACACAACCCGCTTGCCAGCTGCCCGCTGCCTGAATTGAATATTTGAATTTATCGGCTTTTGTCTACTATAATAAGCATGTATTATAACTCGCCACTAATTATACAATGCTTGCAATGCAACACTGGATATTTGAAAAGGGAAAATCAAATACCTACTTACTCTAGATTTTCCATTTTCTTCCGTAGAACGAATTTCAAAAGTGACTATAGTACGGCCCGCCAGCCGTTTTAAATCGCACAAAAATATGTTTTCTTTGAATTTCTCGACTTTTCTCTAATATCATTTACATGTATTATACATATAAACATTCCACTATCTATTGGTGAAAACCGTATGAAAATCCGTTGCGTAGTTTAAAAGATCTATGCGCACATACGTTTTGAGCGACTTCATTTTATACTATGTAATGATGATGATGATAACGATAATATTTTTAAATAATTCGGCATTAAATTGCAAGAATAGTGCATAAGTGATAATCTATAAAATATGTTTGTTTTTAAATAAACGTATAATTCATAGAACAACGGAACGGTGACACCGTCAAGTAGCATAGGTATAATGTTATATTTTACCTACGCATCAAAAATCCAGATAAATAATTTAACGATCGGTTTTGTTAAAAAGGTAAATTTTGTTTAATTTTATTTGTATTGTAGACGTTTTACTTAAACTTAGAAATGTTTGAAAAATCCAATAAGTTGCCTACTTTTTAAGAACAAACTGAATTTATATAATAGTTAGACACACTCTGAACGCACGCAGTAGAAAAAAAAAGACATGGCTTAAATAATAATAATATAAGTTTATTCCAGAATGTATGCAGGGGAAGTGCAATGCAATACATTCCATAATGTAAAATAACAAAAAAAGATAAATAATAAGTTAAGGTAAAAAGTAAATAACAACACATAAATTAAATAAAATAAACGAATAAGCATGAAAAATGAAACTGAGAAAAACAAAAAAAAATTATGTATGTAAACACTAAAAGAATGTAAATAGCCGTTTACGGAGGGTATTTCATCGTCTCCCGTCTCCAGAGGGTCATCAGGGGAGATTCCATCCAGGCGGTCATGGCGGTGATGATCGCATTCTTCGAATGGCGCAGTCTGCGCCATAAACTTCCCATGCGGTGGCGGAGAAGTGCACGGAAAGTATGAACTCGTCCCTCCAGGAACATTTCCGTAGCACTGCAGTATCTCGGTAGGCGGAAAAGTTGGCGATAAGCGTTATTGTAAGCAACCTTTAACTTATGCCATTGGGTTGCAGTGTAGTCAACCCACAGTTCTGATGTGTACAACGAGGTACAGAAAGCGTTGAACAGTATTATTTTTACTTTGGGGCTGCAGGAGTAAAAACGTCTTGACAGCATACCCGCTCTAACTGATATTGCTCTTCTCTGCCTTTCCATGTCCTCGATATCCTTAAGGTCGTCTGTGATGACATGTCCCTTAAGTGTCCATGTAAATAAGCCTTTGCTAAGGAAAAGCTAAAAGAAAACATTTTACCTATTGGTTTTACCAAATTTTTTTTAAAATTTTTTTTTTCTAATAATTAAACTCTTTTTAAACTTATGTTTATACCGTTAGTTCATAGTATGTATATACAGGACGTAGTCACTTTACCTAGTGATTCCTGAAATTATTAGAAGTAGAAAACGTAAATGAAATTTCGGTCTCCGATGACTTTTTCTTCAACAATTTTTTTATAAAAATCAAACAAAAATAATTCTTCTACATGTCAGCCGAGTAACCACCCAAACCCTCATTCCGACCCTTACCCTCCAATAACTACTGATTTTTTCATGTTTTCATTTGAAAATAAAAACATGTTACAACAGACCAAAATTTCATTTTTTATTCCAAAAAATGTTAGGAATCACTGGTTAAACTAGGTCAAGTAGGTCCCTTTATAAATATCCTATTGTTATGTAAAGGTCCCATGGGCGTACATATGCAAATAAATAAATAATCAGATGACATCCTGTCAACTCCGCAGGCACTAATGGCGTAGTACAACTACTAAACCAAAACCTCTACCGTAACGAGATGATTGTGCAACAACCGAATAAGATCACAGTTGCTTTAATTGTTGCGTTTTGCGTTGGCGAAAGCGACTGACACAAATGAGAGCTGGTTTCAAAATGTAATTAGGAAATACTACAACAATAACAGCAATTTCTAACTCATGTATAGCATTACAGACTCTTCACTACTTTCAACTACTAATTATCTTCATCATCAGCGCTGGAGCACGAGTCGAATATGGCACAGAGTCCTAATTTGGGAGTCCCAATTTGTGAAGCGGGTGTGGGTACCGCTGCCGTCCCGAGAACCATTTATTGGATAACAAACAATCCTGCCAGAGGTCATCCCAAGTAGCTCACTACGTTTGGTGATTTAGCAGAGATGCCCGGGTTCATGGGGTGAGGTTGGTCTAAGTCTCGGTGGCGGATGCGTTCGCTCACCTATTGCATGGCGGGCCGAATCGGGAGAGACTGGTTGAGCGAGACTTTTTGGACTCCAGATACTAATATCTACAGCCTGTATGTCGGACGAATATCTACAGCTCATATGTTGAACTAATATCTACGAACTTCAGAGTGTTGACTAATATCAACAGAGCTAAGGTCGGACGAATATCTATGACGGTCCCAGTGTTGACTAATATCTACAGAGCGTAGGTTGAACTAATATCTACAGAGCGTAGGTTGGACTAATCAGCTAAATGTGTCCAATAGTCCGATATTAGGGATTTTTAAATACATAAATTAAGTTTTTTAAACGGCGTACGCAATATAACGTTATTCCAATATGCTTTACATAATTGCAAATCCAACCTCTGCCAGTTCTGTAGATATTCGTCAACACTTTGGTTCTCATAGATATTAATCAGCAGTTTGAGCTGTAGATATTCGTCAACACTTTGGTTCTCATAGATATTAGTCAACAGATTGAGCTGTAGATATTCGTCAACACTTTGGTTCTCATAGATATTAGTTCGATTTTTTCAGTTTTTGGAATTCTTGTAGATATTAGTAGACGCCTCCGACTTTTTGATCTCTCCAGACGGACTCTCTCGACCCATTGCCTTGTACCGCAGTCGAAGAAATGTATTCATACGTCTGTCACTCCTTGACACATTGACCCCCAAATTCTTACCCGCCCCTCGTACCTTTTTTCTTCCCAGATCTTCAAAAAGATGATATTTGGTCTAAGGGAAATCGTTTTCCTCGGGGCCTACTATGTGGAGGTAAGGTAAATAATCATTCTGTTAATTTTCAGGCTTACGTCTATTTGCGACGTGGCAAGAATTACGAGGTTTCAACATTAAAGTTGGTGAAACGCAAGCAGGCGTAATGTATTTCCTCTTGGCTTAGTTCACTCTGAGGCCTATCTTCTAGCTTTCCCAACCGCAATGAACGCTACCGTTATTACTGCTAAAAATAAAGAACGGGAGATTCATTCCCAAGCTTTCCGGGCGGGGGTTTGTTGTTACGTCACTAATACACTCATATTTATATTGAAAGACTCTTCTTTCAGTACCGCTAAAATACTTTGTTTACTGATAGAAGTTAAGACTCTGCAACCGGGTTCGAAAAGAAGAAGATGGAGAGATACGAAATTACGAATGTTAGAGGAGAGCGCTAACATTTACAGCGACAAAATCGATGCGAAAATTGCGAAAATGTTTAATAAAACACGACTCGTTTAAAATAGAGCAAAAATCTCTCAGGCATTATCTTAAACAGCATTTAAAGAAACACTGTGAATTTTTTCATACATATAACTTGTAAAATAACTGAAACAAACGTGTTTATAATAATTTTTGGAGCATATATTGCGATTTTTTTTCTATCGAGGGAATTTTATATAATTTGCGTTTCGGCGCGGGCAAAGTCTAGATATTATCTTCAAGAATAACATATATTTTTTTAAGAGCTTTAAAACTTACCGTGTTTAAAGGAAATATGTAATAAATCGGTGGAAATCCGGGTTGCGGGCCCTTAAGGTTGGTGCTCTCACAAGCGTATGGAACTATTCGTAAATTAGACATTTTACGTATTCCGGTAATACCTTATACCGACTTGCCGGAGTGCGGATTCTATCCAATGCTTCAGGAAAAATTCGGGATCTAACCGCTAACAATAACAGTCCTTATCTAGATGGCGATAAGGTTTAAATTTCCGTTTAACACCAACCGCCTGTTTTGATTAATTCAAGAAAAAACTTCCCCAACAAGCGTGTTTTATTTTATTTGCGAAACTCAGGCACAAATATTTAATGTTTTACGATTATTTTCTAAAGAATTTAATTTTCCACATTATACAATTACACTATAACCGAAAAGGGGTTCATAAGTAGGAGATTTTGAACTTTAAAGCATTTTTTATAAGCCTGATACTTTCTTTTATTCTGAGCTTATAAAAGGACAATTAATAAAAAAATACTCGATTATTTCTGTTCTCAATAGTTAATTAAAGAATCTTACTAATATCATTAAAGCGAAAGTTTGTATTTATGTGTGTGTGTTTGTTACTCATTCACGCAAAAACTACTGAATGGATTTTAATGAAACTTTACAATAATACAGCTCACACAACAGAATAACATACAGATAGGCTATAATTTATAAAGCTAGCTTGGAATGGGACGCGGGAGGGGAACGTGGACACACAGGAAAGGGAACGTACCCATACTACGTGACACGTTTAGGGGTGGGGGGGGGGGTCTTCAAAATGTCACGCTCCATACAAATGAGCGGCGGGTTGCTTAGGATTTTGGTCACCGGGGGGGGGGGGGGTTAAAAATTGCAAAAAGTTGGTCACGTAGTATGGGTACGTTCCCAAAGGTGATTCAGGGGGAAACAATGTATTTCTTTGAATATGGCATTGCAACGCATGCCGGGAACCAGCTAGTCTAAACTATTTCCAAGCGATCTTATTTTTAAACCAAAATCACGAAACATTAGAAGTGCATCGCCTAGAGGAGGGGCTCCGCGACTTTTTGCCCGCAAACTTATATTTGGATTGGAGGCCAAAATGCTCAAATGACCACAATGAATAAAGAAAAATGTAAATAAAAGGAGTAGCAAATATCTAGCACGGATCTGTGCTACTATATTTATTTCTGTTTCTTATAATTATTGGCTTATCACGATTTTAGGTGAACGAAAATTATTTTTAAAAATTACTTGTCCTACGTACTGTGTAAATAATACTTTGCTATTTATATGGCGCCACGGAAAATGACCCCAATGGCGAAATGTATAATTTTATTAAATAAATACAATAATTACCAATAAGCATTATGATTGGCATAAATTTAAATAACAAACGACCGATTAAAGTAGGCACACAAATTTACCGTAGATAAATATAAAAAAAAAATTTAATTATAAATTTTATATTTTCATAGTAGATTGGGATTTTTTTTTATAATTACTAGTCAAAGTCAAAAAATGTCAAAGTTTTCTCTAAAGTAGTGAAAAAATTAATTAAATGAAAAAATTTAACTGTTTGAACCACTTATATATTTGAGTAAAGCCGACCGGTTTCGGAACGACCATAAATTGACTAATTCCGGAATATATAAACTCTAATGTAATGATTGTCCCTCATTTTATATTGGTAAAACAACTCGTAATTTTGAAATCAGAAACAAAGAACATTTAAGTTGTGTTAATAATAATCATTTTTCTGAGTTCGCTAACCATATCATTGTAAATAATCATAGTTTTGAAAAAAATACGGGGATAAATATTCTTCATATTAATCAAAAAGGAAAAAGTTTAGGTAACTTAGAAGCCTTGGAAATAAATAAAAAATCCCTTAAAAATAATTAATCTATTATCAACAAACAAAAAATATTGTCTTATAGCCAAATCATGGATATGTTCCCCTACCCACCCACTCTTCATTAATACCTAGCAACGGCTCCACCCCTACCATAATAATACATTGTTCCCATCCATATTTCGAAACTGTCAAATTAGTATACGCTTGCCCTGAAGAAGGAACGGTCGTTCCGAAATCGGTCGGCTTTACTCAAATATATAAGTGGTTCAAACAAAGTAAAATTGTTTCATTTATCTATAATGGATAACCACAAAGTTATAGCTACATTCAAAAGTATAAAAAAAAATAATTATTCAATGGCCTGCATTTTATAATATAAAGTAGCAAATATCAGTACTAGATATTAGCTACACTTTTGATTAAAAAATAAAGCACTGTACAAAATATGAAGTATTTAAGTTTTGTATGAAAAGGGCCGCGCAACCGTTCCTCAACCGGCTGGAAACCAAATTTTAAATATTTTACTTCCTAATACTCTACAAGGCACTCACCGTGGATTTGTCGTGCTTGGACGCGTTTTGTCTGTAACCACCGAACATTGTTCTTGTCGCAACTAATATTATGTTATGCGACAGTTCTAAGACTACATAAGAAACAATTTGCTTACCAGATTTTCTGAAGATTGTTAAAATGAAATAACTCAAGACTGCGAAAGCAGTATCACAGGCAATATAGGCATACCACCGACAGCTATGTTGTAACTTCTCAGTATTTCTGACTAACGACGCATATAAGAGAAAAATAAGTAGTAGCAGGACTATCAGTGGTATGAAAATATGTACAACTGTTCTTAACGCGTTCTCCAAAATCTCTGAATAAAATGGGCAAAGTGAAGGCGATTTAAAGAAATAATTATCAATTTTTTATAAGAACAATTCTCCTTTTATAACTTTTGAAGATTATTTTCATCAATACAATACATCATAAAAGAAGAATATAACAATAAGTAATCTAAACGAAAATATGAAAGAGAACAAGACACAACAAAAAGATGGGACTCGAACCCAGAACCAGAGGAGAGGTTCTATTTTTATTTCTGATATTATATATCTATGCCTGTATTATCTTATATTGTATATTCCAATTTAACTCTTATTTAATTCAAGTTTATTATGTTGACTTGTCTTCATGTATATATTTTTTAATATCAGTACTTGTAATAACGTACTCTCTGTATAGGGTTGCCATCTCTAAAATTTGGCAACCAAGACAAGAAAACCCCGGATTTTAGAGCCCAGAACCGGGATATGTCAACAGGTTTTTTTAAACATAGTCAGTGTAATAAAAAACAGTTTAAAATGTCAAAAATCACCTTTTTATTTATTTTTAGACCTTAAAATTAAATTTAGTCATCTTTTATCATAATTTTAAATGTACCTAACAAAACAGAATCTTATTACAGTTTGTTACAAATTGTTTTAATAATCAATCAGATTTTTTTTATTCTTAAAATAAAACCCAAATTATTAATATGTTCTGTTATGAAAACAAAACCTTATTTAAATATTAAACATAACCAAATTCAATTAAATTTTTAAACAAAAATCTTAAAACTACTGAGACCATTTTAGTATTCAGTCTTACAATTAAATTCAGTCTTCTTAAATCTTAAGCAACAAAACTGAACCTTTTCAAAGTTTAGACATGCTGTAATGTAAGTCACATTATTAATTTTTTTAAACATAAAATAACCAAAAACTATGCTCAGTTATGATTTTAGATTTTCACGGCCAAAAATTTTATGGTTATTTCAACCATAAAAATATACCATACCATACCATAAAAATATTTATATCTATTAGTTCAACAGCTACATTGTAAATTTATATTACGTAATAAAAACAGTCATAACTTTAACTACAAAATTTAAAAGAAATTTTTGCACTCATAAGTATATTATTTGATTATCTAGCTATTAAAGCTTTTTCCACAGCCTCTTGCCTTTTTTACTTTTCAGTTAATTTTTTTGTTTTTATCACTCTTTCCTATAGGTTTTAGAATATCTTCCCTTTTCAAAAGGAATTTGTAAAAATCAACGCAGCTGTATTCTTATAAAATGAATTTAATTTAATTATTGACGAAATTGTTTCAACGCTTAGCATTTTTTTTTCTTTTATCCATTGTTGTGTAATTAATGAGAATATTCACTCCATGTTGGCATTATGAGCCGAAATGCAAAAAAAGGACTGTGCAATTTTCATCAATTCTGAATATAAATTCGCATTTGTTGTTTTAAAAAATTGTACTCAATGTACTCAGTGTGTGCCAAGACCGAGTTGTTTGGCGGTCCGTCCTCTCTGCCTACCCCTGCGGGGAAACGGCGTGATGGTTAGTTAGTTAGTTAGTTACTCAAAGTTGATTTGAATTTAAAAGCTTACCTTGTTCAGGTAGGTTTTGGCTAAAAGCATTTAAATTCACCCACTCGTCAATGAATTTTGCGTCGTCAATATCTATATTCTTATCTTTTAAATAAAGCACAGTGTCTTCAATAAAACATCCAGTCAAATTTCTCAAATTGTTTTAACGGTTTCATCCAATCTTCAATGTACATTTGGTTTCCTTGTAGAAATCATGCGTGCATTTTTTAAACTCTTGTTTCGTGTTTTTTTGGCCCAAGACTTAAAATTTTTAAACCCGGACTACAAATGAAACCCCGCCCGGACGCTCCCCGGACGCCCTCTAAACTAGGACAAATCCGGGGAAACCCGGACGGATGGCAACCCTATCTCTGTACCTACTCGCATTTTACAACGGCACTACTCGAAAATTCAAACACGAGAAATGTTTTTCTCTTTTGAATTGGGTAGTTTCGTTAAAAAGAAATTTATATATAATATATTAGTTTTAAGAACCATATGTTTTACTGTAAATCTGTATACGTATGTATTTTTTTGATAAAAAAATAAAAAAATGGTCTTTGATTATTTTTTTTGTATTTTTCTGTGTCTCGTTCTCTTTCATATTTTCATTTAGATTATTATTGTTATCTTCTTCTTCAATGATATATCACATCGATGGGAATAACCTTCAAAAGTTATAAAAAGTGAATTGTTCTAATAAAAAAAATGAATATTCATTTAGACTTCTATAAAAAGGTCAATATATGTTTCATATAAATAAAATCGGTTATATTTATCCGAGATGCTATCTAGGTTTCAAAAAATATGGAAAAATTAATCGAATATTGTAAATTCTAAAAATTTTAAAATATGAGATTGACAATTATGATGGTTTGAAGGTGGCAATGACTGAATTGGTAAAAGCGCACTTCCCGGTGAGACGAGAGGTTCTGGGTACGACCATAATCTTTTTCCATTTTTCTGTGTCTTGTTCTCTTTCGTTTAGATTATTATTGTTATCTTCTTCTTTAAATAACTATCGGTAGGTATTCGACAAACATTTTGCAGGTAAACCTTCTCACTTTCTTCACGAACTGTGAAATCCCGAAAGCAATTTTTAATTCCAGAAGCGATACAGCTGTCCCTAGATAACCTTAAAAATTATTGCCAATTTTTTATACACATATTCCCACACTAATAGAAGGTTGCATTTGTTAATAATCTAATAGATATAGTGTCACTATGTTGTAGGCACATATCTACCTATCTCTATAATATTCTTTTCGGTGTGTTTTAATAGAATTGTTACAGTTACAAAAGCTGGCTGCCTGCCCGAATGACAGCCGAGCGATTTGGTCGCTTGCGGGCTCAATAGGTCGCAATTTCTGCAAATCCAGTCTGCCACCTCTTACCAGACCTGAAGGCTCACTAGCAAACACCGTCACCGAAAAGGCTAATTTTTTAGGCAAAATGTTTGCGGAAAACACGACCCTCGATGATCAAGGTGCTGTCCCACCGTCGCGTCGCGTCGGTTCCTCACTGAGGTTTTTACATGAAAAAGCCGAGGATCTAGCATCACTATGTACTCTAGATGTTAAAAAAGCTAGCGGGTTTGGTAGAATACCTGCCCTGGGATTGCGGAGGTGGGCTGCAGAAATAGCTCCAACTTCGTCCGCAGATATAGGGTCAGCAATCGCAAGTGCACCTCACTGTTGAATTTGGCAACCACCTCTCTTGATCTGGAACCCTAAAATACCTGAAAAACGCTTGACTCTGTGCATAAACTGGCGGTCCGTTGATTGGTCCCATCATTGATCCCTTCGGCACCGATGCACAGTCACAAACACGCCAAACACGCGCCCAACATATGTACACGGTTGAGATTTGTCACATAAGAACGGGTCGCTTCTACGACTCGTTATTGAGTTCAACAGCTCGGCTGTCGAATGATTTTCCAGCGTCTGTATTTCCTCCCTCCTACAACAGGGGTCCCATTCAAGACCGTGTTCACTCCTTCCTCTCCTCAAAAAGACCCTCCATTCAGCATCTCCAAAGATGACACGCCTTGAGGGAAATTATTTTCCTCGGGGTCTCCTGTGTGGAGTTTATTTAAAAAAAAAAAAAAAGTTGTCCGTTCCGCAACGTTGACAAAGGCTGCCAATTGTTCACACATTGTTAGGAACAAATAGAAGACAGATGGTAACTAGAGATGGGTAAGTCCTGCATTTTGCCGGAGGCCTCCGAGGCGTGCTTCCTTTTAAAAGTACTCGAGTTCTACGAGCAGACCCCGGGTCCGAGTTCTTTGGTGCGGACTCAGTCCTGGGTGCTGTTGCGGCTACCGGAACCCGCACAAAATCTCGAATCCGGACAAGAACTCGAGAATTGCGTGGTTCGGACAGTGAACACGGGGATGCCGCGCCGGTGGAGTGGAGACATTCGAGTTCCGGCTCCAAGAATCCGAGTTCCGGATTTGGGTCCGAGCCCTGGACCGAGTTCTCTGGGATTAGTCGATTTGAAAAAGGAGTAGGAGTAGGAATCCGCTTCCCGCAAAGAACCCGGGTTCAAGAGTCCATTCCAGCTGAACCGACACATAGCTAGTGGTAACGTGATGAATTACCTACTGATAAACGATGCCTACGGGCTGCTTGTTCTGTTCTACAGACCACCTGACAAACTTAAAGATTTATTCCGGCGATACAGAAACTCAGTGCTGGTACCCATCTAGGGTGCTGGAGATGTGTAAGAGGTGCTTATGGATACTTGAGGCGGTAAGGACGAGCGCGAGCGGTAAACTAGTTCCAGCGAGAGACCGTACGTGACTTTTTCGTTCCAGTATCTTTTCGTTTTCAATCAAGACGCTTGAGAAGGAAGAGGACGAACGTCGATGACACCCGTGCGAGCTCTCGCTGGGACTAGTTGAGACGTTGATCGCTCTCCGTACGATCAGATAACTCTGGCTATAATTTACTCTCAGGAAGTAACAATGTAGATTGAGGGGTCTCTCATTTTATTTCAAATACATGGTTAAGCAGCTTCGCTTTTTAATTATCAACTTTTGACTATCTTTCCGTAAAGACTTGTGTTAAGCTGTAAACTTATATAAAAATCAAAATATGTTTGCTTCTGTCTATGTATATGAGATGTCTATACGTTGCTAAAGGGGGAGGGGAATTCGGGAGGGGGGTTCGCGGGACGGGGGATGCGGGAGAGGGGAGTGGGGAGAGGGAAAGCGGAGTGGGAACGCGAGAGGGGAAGCGGACGCGGATGAGGAAGGGGAGGCGGAAGTGGAACGGGACGAATGGGAAAGGACACGCAGAGAGGAACAATTTATTTTTTAAGTGGCATAGCAATGCATGCCGGGAATACGCTAGTAAATCAATAAAAGCATGAATATGGAATGCCAGTTGACATCTGATGTTTAGTTCGATTTACATAACTGTCCGGGGTCACCACACTTGACGTGGTGACCCCGTCAAGTGCTTATTTAAGAAGTGAAAACTTCTTTAGCAACGTTGTGATTTGAAACTCGATTAAACGAAAAATAGCGACACTAAAAAAGACAAACACATACATCTTTAGGATTTAGCCTGCGAGAGAGTGGTCTCCTCTTTGGGCGGTGCTTCGTAGCCTATCGGCCTCCTCTTGGTGGTGCTTCGTAGCCTTGTCTACTTTAGTTTTCTGATGGTTTCACATCTACCGCGTGTGAATTGCACACTCTGTTTCTTTATTATTATTTTGTTATAAATATAATTCACATAGATATATTTAAAAATAATTAAATTGACATTTAAAGACTTTTCTCTCCGGAAGTTTACCAGAAATGTGAAAATAACATGCCCGGAGTCACCTCATTCTGTTAAGCATTATTAGATATTATTTATTATGATAATATAATACAAAATTATTGCATAACATTTATAATAAATTGCTCCTAACGAGTTTAACAAAAATTAATTTCGGGAAGGGCAACATTTTACAACTAAAAGAAAATTATTTTCACATAAGAATATTAATTTAAAGGGTAGTTCAATGAACAGTACATAGATACATATAGGTACAAGAGTTACAAAAAAAGACAGCTAAATTCGTCACTGCGCTCAAAAAGAAGAAGATGGAGAGATATGTAATTGCGAATGTTAGAGGAGCGATAAAATCGATGAAAATGTTTAATAAAACACGACTCGCTTAAAATAGAGCAAAAATCTTGTGGAAGGCGTCTAAAGTATCATTTAAAGAAACTCAGTGAATCTGTTCACAACTATAACTTGTAAAAAGCTAGGTTATCCCTCGACAGCTTATCTAGTTCCTAACTATATAATATTAAGTAAAAAAAAATCTTAATAATTATCGATCTTTTAATTATTGTCGGTAATATTTTGGTTTGATTTTGAAGAAAAAAATTTTGAAAACATAAGACATCCAAAAAGTCACCTGAGATCAATATTTTTAATTACATTTTTTACTCCAACTAATGTCAGGCATTACATCAATGTAAATAAAGTCAAGTACGTCCCTCTTTAGACCCCAGCCTTTCAAATCCAAAGATGGTTATGAGTTATGAGTAACCCAAAAAGTTACTCAAAGAACTTCTACCTTGAACTGGTGCATCGGTACGTAAAATGCACTTTACGTACCGATGCATTTTATGCACTTTAGGTACCGTTTTCCGCATTACTTATACATATGATTGAAATTTCTGTTATTAGTTATATTATTGAAAATATTCAAAACGTTTCTTTAAATGCTACTTCAGACATTTCCCACGAGATT
Organism: Limnephilus marmoratus; assembly: GCA_917880885.1. Classification (NCBI taxonomy): domain Eukaryota; kingdom Metazoa; phylum Arthropoda; class Insecta; order Trichoptera; family Limnephilidae; genus Limnephilus; species Limnephilus marmoratus. Next base: position 34,801,801 of record OU862920.1, on the reverse strand, counting down.
TTTGCTCTATTTTAAACGAGTCGTGTTTTATTAAACATTTTCACAATTTTCACTTAATTATGATCGTTTTTAATATTAACGCGCTCCCTCTAACAACCGTATTTACATATATCCCATAGACACTTCTTCTATTTAAACGCTTACACCGGGCCTTAATCTAAATCTTAATTTTGCGTGTAAAATGTTTTCTGCTTCCCTCATTCTTTGATCGGGTGTAAGAATGAAAAATGCTGTTATTGCCTGGTATTTATAAAACTGCGGTTTTCGTATGAAAAAGCTGAGGATTCGGCATCGGGAAGTACTCCATGTTTTACGAGGGCTTGATGTTAATAAAGCTAGTGGGCCTGACGGAATACCTGCCCTGGTACTGCAGAGGTGCGCTGCAGAAATAGCTCCAATTTTGACGAAGCTCTTTAAATTGTCCCTGAAGACTGGCTCTGTGCCCTCTGGTTGGAAAAAAGCGGTTATCCATCCTATTCCAAAGAAGGGTGACCGCTCCAACCCGGCCAACTACCGCCCCATAGCGATCACATCAGTTCTGTCTAAGGTGATGGAACGTGTGATCAACGACAAACTGCTCACATACCTCGAGAAGAACAAAATTATTAACGACCGTCAATACGGATTCCGGCGGAACCGCTCGTGCGGTGATCTTCTCGCGTATGTGACGCATGTTTGGGGGCGATGCCTGGAACGTTTCGGTGAGACCCAAACGGTTGCACTGGACATCTCCAAGGCCTTTGACCGGGTTTGGCACCGAGGACTTGTCAACAAACTGCATTCTTACGGACTTCCCGCATCCTTGTGTATGTGGATTGCCGACTTCTTGAGGGAGAGGTCGATTCAGACGGTAGTCGATGGTTTCACTTCTTCCTCACACTCGATAAATGCTGGCGTCCCGCAGGGATCGGTTCTGTCTCCGACTTTGTTTTTGTTGCACATCAACGACCTTTTGTCATGTGCACCAATTCACTGTTACGCGGATGACAGTACAGTTCATGATAGCTTTTTGTTTGACAAGCCCCCAAAGGGCTCACAAACTCCAACAGCTCGTAGGGCTTTGAAGCAAAGAATGGACGGTTACCTCGAGAGTGTTTTCTCTTGGGGTAAAAATAATCTCGTTGAATTTAATGTTTCAAAGACCCAATCTTGTCTGATTACGTCTAAAAGGGATCGAAATGAAAATCTAGTCTCTTTCAACGGAAGCAATCTTCCGAACAGGCCCTCCATTGATATGCTTGGTGTAACCCTAAGTGACCAGCTCAGGTATGGGGGCTCCATCGAAGCCAGAGTAAAGTTAGCCTCCCAAAAACTGGGCGTACTGTACAGGGCCCGCAGATACTTTAATAGTACACAACTGCTAACCTTGTACAAATCACAAGTACGCCCCACGGTTGAATTTGGCAGCCATCTCTGGTCTGGAGCTCCAAAATACCTGAAAAATACCCTCGACTCTGTGCAGAAACGGGCGGTCCGTTTGATAGATTCTCCCATCTTAACAGACGGATTGCAATCTTTAGAGCACAGGCGTCGGGTGGGAATGCTATCCTTGTTCTACCGGTATTACCATGGAAGATGCTCTGAAGAACTAGCATCATTGATCCCTTCGGCACCGGTGCATAGTCGGGAAACACGCCAAACGCGTGCCCAACATTTGTACACGGTTGACATTTGTCACATGAGAACGGGTCGTTTCTTCGACTCGTTCTTGTGTTCAACAGCTCGGCTGTGGAATGATTTGCCGGCCTCTGTGTTTCCTCCTTCCTACAACATGGGTCTCTTCAAGACCAATGTTCATTCCTTCCTCTCCTCAAAAAGACTCTCCACACAGCATCCCAGATGACATAGGCCCTGAGGGAAATTATTTTCCTCAGGGCCTCCTGTGTGGAGTTAATGTAAAAAAAAAAAAAAAAAAAAAAAAAAAAAAAAAAAAAAAAAAAAAAAAAAAAAAAAAAAAAAAAAAAAAAAAAAAAAAAAAAAATCAATCAGTCGAGTAACCGCCGGACCCTTACCCCGACCCTACCTGTTCAATACCTACTGAATGTTTTTATGTTTTAATTTGAAAAAAAGGTTGTAGCTATCAATCTTCTTCTTTGATATTAAAATAATATTTTATTAAAATTATAAATAATTTCTAACCACATCACAAGTGATGGCTTCCTATAAAAATTTATATGTAATTGTCTAAATACTAAAACTTTATCGTCGGGTCACTGGTCATTCCACACTGCCTCTCATTAAACTAAATACCGAATCATTTTGATCATGTTATAAAACTAGGTGAAAAAGAGGCCCTTGGTGTAAGCTGCCATCGAATCTTGCGACAGCTACCATAATGGCACGAACAACGCAAATTAAATAAAATTAGAGAAATCAATGAAATGATTGGTCAAATAGTCAAGCCTCAATCAAGTAAAACTAAAGGAGGTAGCGCAACACGGCATAACACCCCAAAAACAAATAATAAAAAAACAAGTAAAACTAAAGTTTTAGGTGAAAAAACGGCATCAGTTCTGTAAAAAATTAATGCAAATGAAAACGATTACGAAAAACTTTAATCAAAATGCCGGTGATCATGGAGATGAAGAAAAATTATCAAAATTCTGAACATAATTGCATAATATACTTCAAATCAAATTTCAACACATGGTCACCCTGCGTGTTTACATCGCAATGTTTTAGTGTCCTTCAGATTAATTTTTATGACTTTATGTCCGGGTTAAATCTTCCCCACAGGAAAAACTAAACCCTTCCACACACTTTTCCACAAATAATCATCTAGTCAATCCATGCTATGCATGTGCACTTTATAAGTATAATAAATACAAAATAAATACAAGAACAACATGTCAACCTACCAGAGACCAAATAGGAAAATAATTCACCGACTCCACATATTTATCAGAGGGTTCGGCTCGGTAGAACTCCTAGCTGGATCGATAAATCCTACTGATCCCTCAATATAAATATTTAAAAAATCTTTCGTAACCCTACATGTATTTAAAATGACTTTTTTTTTAAAATGAATTTTGCTTTTTTATATATAAATTCTTTGACAAGCCTAAATTTTGAATAGCGAGCTAGGTATAATGCCAGTAGCTGAAATAACAAATTGTAATATTTTTTAGTCCGAATCCAAATTCTTTACAGGTGTAGATATTTTTGAAATATCCTGATTGGACAATATTGTTTTAAAAATCTATTCAACAGTTTGACATCTATCAGAATTTTTAAATCTGGTAACCCTATTTACGGTTACATCGCGAATACTCTAGCGAGATCTCGACGCTCCGTGACTCGCTACGTGGTGGCTCGATTACGTAAGCAAAACTAATTATTGAAGATGATAATTAAGTCCAGGATTCCGGCGCGCCGTCAATAGTAATAATTGCAGTTGATATTTCGCCGTAAGAATGAATACGACGTACGACGTAAGACGTAACACACTGGAGGAGGAGACGAGAAACGTTTATTTAAAACATAAACTATTCATTTACAAGTTTTACAACTCATGCACATATTGAAAGATTTTGGTTTCTAGTTTCACAAAATTAAATTATAAACAAAAACCATATTTTTATGCTCCTTAAAACTGAATCTTTGCGTACAGGCTTAAATTGAGCTGGAGTAACAACTTTCTTACAAATATAATAATAATGGAGGGATAATGTGGGAGGCGGGAACGGGAACCATTTATTGGATAACCAACACCCCTGCCATTGGTTACCCCAAATGGTTTGCCACGATTTATGTCTTAGCAGAAGTGCCCGGATTCACGGGGTGGGGTTTGTCCAGGTCTTGGCGGTCGATTGGCGATTGCCCACCTTCTGCGTGTCGGTTCGGATCGAGAGACCGGTTGCGGGAGATCTTTTGACCCATCCAGCCGGATTCTCTCGACCCATCGCCTTACACCGCAGTGGGAGGGAATTATATGAAATAAACATGAATTCATGCTTATTCGTACGGACATTGACTCCCACTACCCACTGACAAATCAAATTTCGTCACAAGCAAATTTGAATAAGACCATTGTCATGTATCCGTTATGTTGATAGTAGTCAAAATGTCAGCTGTCACATATGCTGACAGTTGGTAGGTCTGTTGTGTGACTTGACGAATAACCTTGAACCTGTAAGGAATCTCAATAAACGACGAATAAGTAAATTGTCTTTCTTTATTATCAATAAACCGCAGACATACAAACTACTTCTCGATTGTGCAAAAACAAAGAAAGCATTGACTGATTGATATGAGTCGAAAGGACAGGAACGGAAGAAGGGAGAAGTGCGGGGTGGAGCCACAGGTCCTACGAGTTCTTATGGCAAGGACATTGAAGACCAGATGGGAGGTCGGTAAGTGGAGATCGAGACAGGAATGGCGGTGGAACACCAAGCACGCGTTCCCCGCCCAGCATAATGCCATGAATGAAGAAGTTACAATAGAGTTCAAGAAAGTGATTTGCGAGATCCTTGTTCCTCCGTCCGGCGGCGTAAAGCTAGGCATGAGTCGAAGAAAGTGCGGCGACCAGACGCAGCAAGTGGCCAAATTTGCGAAGGCAATAGTGCAGATAGGGGACTTGGTAGGGGGCTCGGCTAGGACGACCTCAGCGTTGAACTCCAAAAGATGCCATCGAGGACCTCGGTCTTACTAAGGCCCCCGCAGAACACGAAGGTACTCGTAGTTACAGTGAATAATTAACATTGTCGATGTGACCAATGGTGAAGCAAACCTGCAACATATGACAACTAGTTAAGATGTAGATATAAGTAAATCTGAGTATAATTAAGATTATGTATTGACTTGGCCAAACCTCATTATTTAAAGAGATCTCTATAATTAAATTCATCCCCCTTATCCCAACTCAAGCGACCCAAATTGGTGAGAAGGCCGAGTGGAGAAAGTACAGAGGTATGTGTTTCATAACGCTGATGGATTTCATACGTAGGTATTTGTGTTCCAATTTACCATGCAGATCGGAGGAATCCAGAAGTTGGACTTCCGCACATTAAGTGTAGGTACTTACCTATACGGTGGACTAAGTCAAGTACCGCTATATCGCCAGTCTATCAACAACCATCGAAACAAATCGTAACGTGACATTTCGCTCGACGTTGAAATGTAATTTTCTATCAATCGGAAGCGTGTAATGTGAAGTATTATATCGCCGTCTTTACCGAATGCTTCGTGTGAACCGCTTCATCCTATCGTGACTCAAACTATATCGTGGTTATAATAACCGAACAATCTTATCATACGCCTTGGATATACGTATGACCGCCGCCGAATGAAGATCAAGCTACGAGACACAACAGTGAGTATTGCTTAATTGTGTATACCGGATCTTGTTTGGTGATTGGGCATAATTCTTATCGAAATCCATAAGCGTTTCATTTAGTAAGGAGTAGCCGCAAGGTTATTCTAAACCCCCGTGCCATCGAGCACGATTCCGTATGTATAAAACATACTTTACCATACTTTACCAAACTTTACCATACTTTATCATACTTTACTCCACTTTACCATACTTTACCTTACTTTACCATACTTTACTATACTGTACCATACATTACTACATTTTACATATTTACCATATTTCATACTTTACACATAATGTATATTTTTTTTACATCTTCCATTGATTTGATATATTTTGCAAGTCTGTCTAAATATTCGTCAATAATTATTTCTGAGCTAGTTTCCGGAACAGTGCAGATTGTTACACCACCCACATAACCTTTTCCTTCCCAGAAATTCCTTCTTCCTTTCCCTAAAAAGACCCTCCACACTGCGTCCCCAAAGATGACAGGCCCTGAAGGGTTTTTTGAAGAGAAAACTTTTTTAACACTGTTGTGATTTGAAACTTAATGAAACGAAAGAGCGACACTTAAAAGAGACAAACACATACATCTATAGGATTTAGACTGCGAGAGAATGATAGAAGAATTGGCCTCCTCTTCGTGCGGTTCTTCGTAACCTCTCCATTCTTCTCTACTAAATTTTTCGGAAGGTTTTATTTCTACCACGTGTGAACTGCACACTAATGTTAAAATTACCAGTTCTGGTTCCAGTGTGCCTACCCGATTTACTTACACCAGCACCTTCATAATTGGCAGACACAAACATATCGAAGCACTTGCTTGATCTTCTGTTATATATCAATTAGTATAAGAACAGACAACGACAAACAGACATACAAACAGACATCTGTAATCATAAGTATGACCTTGTTTTAAATGTATACTACCTATAATTATTATTTTTTATAAATGTAGTACTGCGTCAGCTACCTACTTTTTTTTTTTTTTTTTTTTTTTAATGGCTCTTCACCCCTAAAGAGTGTTCTGGCCAGTGTCAAGTGAATGCTTTTGTGAGTGTAATTTTGTGAGTGTAATTTTTGGTTAATATTAACTAATTTCGTTTTAATAACAAGAACCTATCTACATTATATAATAATACTTTACAAATAATAATAATAATAATACGCAAAATTATTACAATAAGAGATGATTTTAATTAAACATAACAAGGAAATTAAAAGATATGCTGACACAATTTATTGTGCGTAAAAAATAAAATAAATAAATAAATACATGAAACTTAACTTACAGTTACAAATTGATGCTGTTAATATTCAGGAAATTAGCCAAGACTTTATACACGCGTTTGTTCACAGAAGATAACAGGCATGCAATGTTGTAGGGAGGCAATATGCCCGAACTGATTAGGTGAGGGATGAAATTTTTGTATGAATTATTTATAGGACAACTGAAAAAAATATGATTGAGATCCTCTTCACCAAGACGACATTCACACATCGCAGAATTCTTAATATGAATTTTTGTCAGGTGAACATTGTGGCAGCAATGTCCTATCCGCATGCGGCAAATGGAGGATGTTGAGAATTTGTTAAAAGAAAGTCTGGAAAACCACGGTTTTGAAGGAATCGTTGGCTGAATTGTGAAAAAGCTATATCCTTTTGATTGACTAGATTCTTCCCAATGATTCTGCCATGTGGAAATCATGTTTTCCTTTAATTTTACGAGAATGTCATCGGTGTTTAAAAAATTATATAAAATATCCCCCGAAATAATGGCATCTTTCGCCAATGAATCGGCCTTTTCATTTCCAGGGATACCGCAGTGACTAGGTATCCAAGCCAAGACGATTTCTTTGCCAGAGTCGGTTAATTTATGAATTAAAGTGCGAATTCCAACACAGAAATCGTCTTCTGGGTAATGGAAAGGGGAAGAGTTTAATTTTTGAAGTGCACTCAGGGAATCGGAGAGAATTAAGAAATTTCCAATGTGAACATCGTCAATGTATTTGAGGGATTCAAAAATGGCTATACATTCAGCAGTGAAAACGGAAGCCTCTTTTGGAAGTTTAATTTTTCTATCGACTTGATCTGATGGGCAGTGGAATGCCGCTCCCACATGGTTTGATAAGGGAGACTTGGAACCATCTGTGTAAATAATTTTCCAGTTGGAATATTCCGAATTTAAAATTTGGATAAGTTTTCTTGGAGCATCGTGATTGTTAATTATACCGAGAGAAAAAAGAATATTTGGTTTACACAAATGAATACGAAAGGAGTTGGCATATAAAGGAAGTCTGTCTGATGGATTTAAGAGGGGTTTATACGAACAGTACGTATGGAGGCTTTTAACAAGAAGAGGGATTGATTTGTTCCTCCAATATGGAAGTGATTTCACTTGAGCAGTGAGTGCAGTAATTTTGTCTTTCAGTGGGTGATTAGAGAGTCTTAAACATTTAAATAAAAACTTGTCAGCCAAGAACTGTCTTCTGAAATGAAGAGGAGCCTCCACAGCCTCCACTTGTAAAGCGTTAATTGGGGAAGAACGCATTGCTCCGATAATCAATCTTAAACTTTGAAATTGAATACGGTCCAACCTTGCGAGGTTCTTTTTAGAAGTGGGTTCAATGAGAAATGACGCGTAATCCAAATGACTCCTAACATATGCGTTATAAAAAAGTTTTTGGGTGAATGGATGACTTCCCCACCAGACCCGTGAAACGGCACGTAAAGTGTTGAGGCCAGCTTGACATTTGTTAATGATTAAATTAACATACGGGTTCCATGTTAACTTAGAGTCTAAAATTACCCCAAGGAATCTTATTTGTACCTGCATAGGGAGAATCGAATTATTTATTTGGACTGTTACACGCGGAGTAGCACGTTTTCTGGAAAAGACGATAACATTGCTTTTGGACGGAGAAATTTCTAAGCCGTGATTTTTTAACCAGGTGTCAAGGTTTTTCATGCAAATGTTAATCGCATCCTCCAGAATAGAAATAATTCGTCCTGAAATATATATAAAAAGATCATCCGCATACTGAAGTATTTTACAAGATGGATGCATACTCCGATGCAGGTCAAAGGTATAAATATTAAAAAGGATAGGACTAAGGACGGAGCCCTGAGGCAAACCCTTGTTTACTATTCTTTCCAGTGGAGGAGAATCCAGCACCTGGATTTGAATTTTCCTGGTAAGAAGGAGGTTAATTATAAAACTGGAAAGCTTACGAGGGATGCCAATTTTTAATAATTTATTAAATAAAACATCTAATAAAACATTGTCAAAAGCTCCGCACACATCAAGGCAAACACCGACAAGGAATTCATTATCGGCCAGGGCCAACTGGATATCAGAAGTCAGGATGGACACACTTTCGATCGTACTTTTTCTTTTTCGAAAGCCAAACTGAGAGCTGGGAAGAATTTTCTCATTTTCTACATACCAGTCTAGACGTCTTTTAATCATATGTTCAGCTATTTTAACTAAGGAAGATGACAGAGCTATAGGTCTGTAAGAAAGTCCAGAGTTAGGGTCTTTCTGGGGTTTCAGAATGGGAACAATTATTTGAGTTTTCCAGGATGATGGAATTTTGCCGGAGTCAAAGATCAGATTTATAATTGAAAGAAAATAATTTAGTGTGGTAACGTCGCAGTTTTTAATAAAGCTATAAGGAATTCCATCTACACCAGCGGATGAGTCTGTGAGATCGTTTAAGACCTCCCTAAGTTCCGTTAAATTGAAGTGGGTGTCCATCCAACCCCGTGTTTTAAATGAGTATGTGAATTCTGTTTCATTAAAATTACTTGCAGTTTGAGGAGCTAGTTTATCGGCAAAATCCTTCACCCACTCTGAAGTGAGTGGTCGAGTCACCGTTGGGATGTGAGAACCCTTAAACCTGCGAATTGAATTCCAAACAACTGAAAGAGGAACTTCGGGAGATAATGATGAGCAAAATTTTTTCCAGCCTTGACGTTTTTTGTTTTTTAGAAGACGTTTGGTCTTAGCTTCAATTTGTTTATACTGAAGGAAGTTCTCCATATTCATATTTGTTGAATAAATTTTCGCATATTTTTTCCTCATATCTACTGCGTCTGAGCATTCAATATCCCACCAAGGAGCTGGGGGAGGTTTCCCTTTGTTACGTGTCGTTTTAATGGGTATAAATTTTTCTGCAGCCGTAATGACTGCAGACACAAATAAATCGTAACATTCCGCAACATTTTCTGTAGTTGGAGAGGGCAGATTTTGCACAGAGAACTTTGTATGATTTGAATAGTCATTCCAGTTGGCTCTGGCAGTTAAGAACCTTGGTTTTCGACTACTGCACTTGACATTTTTGTTGGAATGATAAATATTTGAGTATTCAATGAGGATGGGGTAATGATCACTCCCATGAGGGTCATCCAAAACCTTCCATAACAGGGATGCAGCTATGTTGGAATTGCAAATAGTAAGATCAACCATGCTGGGTCGCTGACCAGGCACCTGAAGACGAGTAGGAGAACCATCATTGATAATACAAAAGTCTAGTTCATCTAGTAGATCAACAATATCTCTGCCCATTCTGTCACAATTGTGAGCTCCCCATAATCCGTGATGGGCATTGAAATCTCCCAGAACAAGGGAAGGAGTAGTGACATTGGATAACATAGCTTTCAGGATTGATTTAGAAGGTTTATTAGATGGTGATATATACAAAGAAATTATTGTTGTGTCAAAAACCTTTGCGGCCGTCACTTGAAAAGGACAACCAATTGGTTTTACATCTACAGGGGAGAAGGGTAATGATTTTTTAATGAAAAGAGCGGAGCCGCCCTTTCCATCTTGACGGTCGTCTCGAAGACAGTGGTATCCCCTGACTCTGAAATCAGAATCCGGTTCCAGCCACGTCTCCGAGATGGCAGCCACTGCAATTGAGTTTGAGTGTAATGTGTTTAAAAATTCTTCAGTCTTATTTCTAAGACTATGACAATTCCACTGAAGAATCCTCATCAGAGGAGCCATTTCTAGTTGAGTTGATAATATTAGTAATTTGTTTAGCAACGTGGGACGGTATTTGAATGTTGTTTTTATTTAAAGTTTGTAAAATATGTAAAAATGAGGTGATTAGTGTAGAGTTAAGGTCTATATTATAATTTTGTTCTTTAGTAGATGACTTTAGGTTAGAATTGAAATTTGAACTGGAAGGAAGTTGTCCATTAGGGAACCACAGAAGGGATTCGTGATTAGCATTATTTTTTTTTGTTAGAACTCTAGGTTTCACGACCCTTTCAACAGTTTTTCTAAATGAAGAAGAAGAAGGTTGAGAAGGGGTGGATTTTTTAGAATTTTTGGAAGTTACTTCAGAATAAGATGGAATGGATTTGTTAAACATTCTTGATGCTTCCGCATAAGAGATGCTCTTCTCGGCCATTGTGTGTTTAATATTGCGCTGCCTTGACAGTTCAGGGCAAGTTTTGCTGATGGACATGTGGGTTCCGGAGCAGTTTAAACATTTATAATTTTCCTCTGTTTTATCACAGGAATCGCCACTATGGGACAAACTGCACTTGAAGCAACGGGGTTCTGATCTGCAGAGGTTCTTTGTGTGTCCAAATCTGCAGCACTTGTAGCACTGCACAGTTGGGAACACATAGAGCTCTACTGGTAGAGAGACGTTAAACATAGTAACATTTTGTGGAAGGTCTTTGCTGTCAAATGTTAGGACAACGGATTGGGAGGGTCTCCATTCTACAGAGTTTCCCGTATTAAACCTGTAATTTAGACGACGCGCTTTTAAAACTTTTCCGAAACCTTGAGGAACAGTAATGTTTTCCAGGATGTCCTCTATCGACCAGTGCGGTGGGATCCCTTTGGTGACACCTAGCTTTGTAACCTGATATGTAGGTATGAAAACGTTGTACGAGTTTTTTTTGGCAACATCAGATTTTACAAAGCTATTGGCCTCAGCCGCTGTCTTGAATTCAACAGAAAGACGGTTACGCCCAACCGATTTTACTCCATTCCAGACAGGGTGGATTTTATTTTTAAACATAAAATGTCCAAAGTCCACATCGTATAAATTTGATTGTTTTTCATCCTTTGAAATTTTAGTCACGTGTGTAATGTAAGGTGGTCTATCAAGATTATTATACAGACGTGACATTTGTGAAGGAGTATTGTTTACTAGTGGGGCGGGTGTGGTGGAATGGCTTGCTGGACTTAGATTTGAAATTGAGGAAGAAGTGGACGGAATTACATCCTGTAAAACAGAATTATTTGGAAGGGAGTCGTTTTGCGTGGAGGGTGTTTTTCGATGTATCTGTTCAAAATCGGTTGCATTTCTATTATCTGCTGGTTTAGCAATTTTTCTTTTTTTTGACGTAATCGTTACGAAGTCCGAAGCCTCCGGAATATTAACCGCGATCAATTTTTTTGTAACACCCGAGGATTCAGATAGCAAACCATCATCTGGGGGATCAGGTGGTTTTTCTTGATCCATTTTCGAATAAATCTACAGCACACAAATCAAAAAAAAAAATCTTACCTTAACTGCTCCGAAGAACCAATTATATAACACAAATACTTACAGTGAAAATAAATATACAAGTAAAAACTATATTACACTAATTTACAATACTATTTTAAAACTATTATCTATATAAAATGATTAATTTTGTAAAGAGGAATGAAATGACACTGGCACAGTTAGACGGTAGCCTTTGTTTTTTTCAGCTACCTACTTAATCTGTAATTAAGTGCGTGATTTCTGTACCGCACACGTATTCACATTGATATTATTTATAATCTTACGGCCTTAGCATTCCGCGAAGTCATCGATATATTTTAATAATCGAAACTGATATATATCCAAAAAAAAATTTGATACAAAAATTAACACCATTTGAGTAGCCATGGCGAGAATGCATCGCGATTTCTCTTTTTTATGTGGCGCCCTTTGCATTGCTTTACGTCTGGATACTGGAAACTTGGTAATGGCTAATGGCTAATCTTAAGCGAATATAAAAATATTGATAACACGAAGAAAAACCTAGGCCTTTTGAATTTATTTACCAAAGGAATGGAAAAATCAGTGAAAAATGGATCAATGGTTAACTAGATTGGACTTGGGGGAAAGCTCTCAATATTTTTTGTTGAATCCTACTTTCAAAATGCAATATACCTACCTACCTAACTACTTAAATGTAAAATATCCAAAAAATGTATTCACCGGAAGAGTTCGATTTAAGAAGAGACATTCATTTTTTCCTTTAAAAAAAAAACAAACTAAAAAAACCTATATATATTAGTATATTAGGTAATTTAAATTGTACAATTTGGCAGTTGTATTTCCAAAACAACTGTCTTTTTTTATAAAAAAAGGACACACAGGATTTGATTTTGATCGACGGGTTTTCATTTCGACGGTCCCGAAGATCGAAGTCGTATGTGCGATTTCATAATTCTGCTGCTGCGAGCTGTAGTTTCGTTTCTGCTTTATTGTTGTTTTTGAGATTAAGAAAAATAGTTGTCTTGATATTTTGAATTTCATTTCAGTTGATTAAGAAATCCGAAAATACGGACTTTGAAATCAAATAAATAAGCCAAAAAAGATTTTCATTTTTTAGCAGACTAATCTGCTAAAAATGTTGTTCTTCGGGACCGTCGTCGCGTCGATTTAATTATGTGCACTGATCTACTGCAGTTTTCTATACATGGCATTGATGACAAAGATCAGCATTAAAAATGCACATTTTGTAGTTGGCTAACCCAAGAAATGCTATAAATGTTTCATATTATTTTTCTTTCGTATTTATGAAGTGAAAACTTCTTTAGCACCGTTGTGTTTTGAAATTCGATGAAACGAAAAATAGCGACACTAAAAACAGACAAACACCTACAAACATTGTAACGCAGTAAAACATTGGTCAAGAGAAGTCTATGAAGACATGACTCAATGGTCTTTGACCGCAACCAGAGACAAGATTAAAAATGGCAGTTCCGAGATTTGATTGACGGAGATCGGATCGAATTCCTCGTTGAGGAGCAGGAGGATGACTTCTCGAGATGCGAATTATCATCACCATGGTTTTAGATAAAACAGTTTAGATAAATAATACCCTGTTTCGCAGGAGTATGGCGCCCATTTTTAACCAATAAGTCATTAACAATATTTACCTCTGAGAAATCTTGACAAGCGTCGATTTTGCCGACAGTAATTTTAGCCTACACTAAAACATGATAAGGGAAATTAAAGAACTCTTCGAGCTTGAAAACCATGCCCTGAATTCAAAGTAGAGTCTTAATTTAAAGTAGAATCGCGTATTTTTGTATAATAATTATCTACAATAAACCAAACCTTTGTTACATTTCATACCAACTTTCATTTCTAGTATTACGAGATTTCAATATCATGTTCCTTTAAGCATTGTACATGAGCAAATATACATCAAGTAAATCCGTAACAACATCTATAGGATTTAGCCAGCGAGAGAATGAGATAGTAAAATCGGTCTCCTTTTTTTTGTGGTGCTTCGTAGCCTATCGGTCTCCACGTTGCGCGGTCCTCCCCAGTCTTGTCTACTTTAGTTTAGTGAAGGTTTCACTTCTACCGCGTGAACTGCACTCTATTTTTTTAATAAATCGGTAAATTCTAAACGGATACCTTGTTAGGAAAATGTATAAGATTTCCAATTAAAAAAAGTTCATAGACCGTAAGGTTTTGTGAGTTCTATATTACAATAATAATATAAAGATATTACAATAATAATAATAGAAATACCTAGTAAGTAGGATATTTTAGATAAAATGTTCAAAAATGCCTTTGCGGTTTTTTTTAATATTTCACAGAATTTAAAAGATTATTGAGGATTTTCGTCATAGGAAATCTTTCCTAAATACCCGTATAGAATTTACAGCTATAATTTTAATTTAATATTATTATTAGTAGTAGATTACAAAGTGATGTATTGAGCCGTTTTTTTTTTGCTAAACCGTAAAGTTTCATTACGAAGTTACAAAAACATTTTGTTCAAATGTTTTGTTTCACCTTAACTCAACATTCTTGTCTTTGTTTATAGTATCTAAGTAGCCGCCATCTGTGATTATTATTTATATTAACAAAGTCATTTTTTTTAAGTACATCTATTTGAATTTCACTTCCGTTTTCTTGATTGAACAAATACACAAACAAGTGAGAAAATTTCGATGACAATGCGTTCTATCCAATTTTGGTGGCACACACACGCAGACAAACGCATTTATTTGAAATTCGATGACATTACAGCAATTACTAGTAATACAGGAAATAAACGTCTAACCGGGATTTGGGTCAGTGGTTGACACCGGTAGGTTCAATCCTCTTTTAGTAAAACAAAAAAAAGCTAAATAAATAAAACTCTAGATCATAAAACATCTCTAAAGCAGAGTGTTCGTTTATTTTATAAATTTATGTTAAATTCATCATTATTTTACAGAAAAATATAAATGCACATAATACCTACCTTCCAATTATTATTATTTATTTAATAAGGCACACATATGTAGATGTATTTTATTTACTTATTTATAGTGTCCGACCGAACTTTCGGTTTCGGCCTAGTTTCGGCCTAAAAACGATTTTCGGCTTAGTTTCGGTTTCGGCCGCCATCCACCCGAAACTGAAACTGAATTCGGGAGGTTTCGTTCTGCGATCGGACATGTTCGGTGCGCAATATGACCAAAGTTCAGAAGAAATTATTTTGTTCTTAAGATGAAAGCTCTTCATTTAGTTTGAGAGAAAACGCTCATTTTTTCATACATCAAGTATAATTTCCATTAAAAATATTTAGTTATTGTAGGTTGGTAGGTCCTTTTAATTTTAATTGCATTATTGTAGTTCATTAAAAAGAGTAATATTTGCATTAAAAATATTTTGTTATTGTAGGTAGGAGGTACTTTTTAATTTTAATTATATTGTAGTTTATTAAAAAGAGTGTCATACAATATAACCATCTTAGAAGAAATTATTTGGTTAAGTGGATAAATACAAAGAAAATGCTATTTTAAAAAATATAAAAAGAGTATTTTTTTGTTTAGTGTACCTAAACAAATTAGGTTTACAAAAAGTAATTTTGTTTTCTGCTTTTTATTTTATGTTATTTGTTAATAATGTTCAAATAGGTAATACCTACTATTTCTTTTTTTTAATATTATTTACGAAGCGATTTACATAAAAGCATAAATAATTTATTTGAAATAAGAAGTGATAATTATGTTACGTTTATTTTTAGTTCAAATAACAGACTGAATGATTAATATATTTAAAAATAAAGGCTGATTGATAAGATTGACTTTTTTTTCCACGAAAACATGACCTTATATGGAAGTTTCGGTTTCGGTTTCGGTTTCGGCCGAACCTGAGACCGAAGCCGAAACTGAGTTTCGGTTCCGGTTTCGGCCGTGTAAACTAGTTTCGATCGGACACTACTTATTTATATAATTAAGTTTTTATTTCAGCAGGAATGGGAGGATAGTGCAATCCCAGTCTGCCATATTACATAAACAACCAAATATTATAATATAACACAGAGTTAATTAAAAATCTAAAAGAAAAACGTGATTACTTATTAGGTAGGTACCTAATTAAAACATAAAATGAATATAAAATTCTTACGTAAATTAAGCATATAATTAAAATTAAATTACTTAAACAGAATTAAGCATAAAATAATACATCTATATGTGGTTCTACAAATTAAACAACGGCCAGGATAAGTAATTCAAGTAATATTTTCTTAGATATTTAATGATGCATCTTGTTATTCAAGTTATCTGCTAAACACGCCATTCTAATGAGCCTCATCGAATCCTTCACCTGTCAATTATTTACTTCAGCCGTAAACATTGGGTTTGGCACCATGTCATATCGCCAGCCTGACCAACCTCGCTTTCGGTGTAATGAGCAGCTTGCACGATGTTTATTTTTAGTTTATTTTTCGGTTCAAGATTTCTATGAACTTCAATACTGTTTATGGCGTAGGTTCTCAAAGTTGGCGACAACGCCCCCTTTTGGGCGTTTGTCCCTGAGTGATATAACCCCAGTTAGTGATATAATCGTGATATAAGTGATATAATAACAGAACTTACACAGAATGTGAAAATTTACTTTTAAAAATTGGTGAATTGTTAAAAACTTTTGTAACAGCCCGTTCTTAATCGATAAGTTGTTATAGTTGTCCGTATAATTTACAATGTGTCATTTTTTATATTTAATTTATTCATACAAACAAAGAAAAAAAAAACTGTTTTTTGTTTGTCACTAGAATTTTCTTTTGCTGACGAAAAACGAATTTGTATCACTAATTAAGAGGAATATAAACGCTAGAAATATTTCGATTATCATGCCTTCAAAGTTTAAGATCGAGCGTCTTATTTGCATAAGTAAGCGAAAAAGTTGTTTTTATTTGTTTGTGCATAATTTTATATCAATGAAAAAATATTAGAACATACAAAACCTCAAAAATAGAGTCTTAGCCATAAAGGGTTTGATTTTTTGTTATGTAAATAATAAGTTTATTGTAATTCCAATACATAGAAAAGCTAGTAAAGGCTTCAATTTGTCCATAGCATATTTTTTATGCTTATGCTGTAAACCGATTCGTCGTAAAGATTAATCTAAACAGGATTTCACGTATAACTTCATCTTAATGCATCTTTGTGGGTACTGCGTTCGACTAACGTTCGACTCAAATATTACGTAAATGAAATTGCTTTATAAATTCATTAAATATGGATCTAGGTATATCTGCAAGATCGTATAAGTAGATTAGTTTGAGATTTCGATAAAACTAAACTAAAATCGTCAAATTAACCGACAAAAATATCCCTATATATAAGAAAAAGACGCATTTTCATAATATGTACGCGCTGTAGTAAATAAAAAATGCGTGCAAGATGCCCGTAGCGATAATTTATTAAAAGCACCATCTTAATTATTCACGTATTATTAATCTCAACTTATTGACCGCCATAACGTGACGTCTGCCATGGTCCGGCCGCGGAGAGCCCCGCTGTAACGTCTCTTTCCAGCACGTGCATCGTTTACGAGAAAGAGGGAGAAGTTATAACGGATCTATGAATGGTGTCACTGTATATACTCTTGGACCAATAGAAATATTTGCATCACTGTCATTATTAATCAATTATTTTTGGGCAGAGGCCAAATACATAAAAAAAAATATATACTTAAGACAATTTGGTGAAGTTTTCTGTGTTGATTAAAATTTTATCATCAACATTAATATCCAGCTTTAGGAAATTTGAGGAATTTTGCCTCAAGGACGCTCTGTTTTCTTCCATATTAGTCGTTGGTCGTTGGATGGTCGCTGAGAGAGCTGTGTTGTTTCGAGACGGACGGAGAGGTTCAAACGGAGCTATCAGCGATAAGCCTTTGTATACCGAGGCCAAATAAATAAAGCTGTGGAATTATTTATTTTTAATGATGTTTTTTAATATATGTATAACGAAGGCACTGTTTTTGCATTTAAAATTTACAGTTAAAACACCAGAAGGTTTTCAAACTCGAAATTATTTGGTAATCATTAATTTTATAATAAATAATTTTATTTAAATTAATAATTTTTATAAAGTTCATATTTTGCGGGTTAAATCTTCCCCACACGAAAAACTAAACCCTTTCACACACTTTTCCACAAATGATCATCTAGTCAATTTACGCTATGCAAGTGCACTATATAAGTATTTTAAATACAAAATAATACTAGAACAACATGTCAACCTACTAGAGACCAAGTACGAAAATAATTCACCGACTCCAAAAATTTTCATATCAGAGGGTTCGGCTCGGTGGAACTCCTAATTGGACCTATAAATGCTACTTATCCATCAATATAAATATTTAAAAAAATCTTTTGTAATCCTACATGCATTTAAAATGACTGATTTTTGCATTTTTATATATAAATTCTTCGACAAATCTAATATGCCTAAATTTTGAATGAGAGCTATGTATAATGCCAGTAGCCGAAAAAACAAATGGAAATATTT
Organism: Limnephilus marmoratus; assembly: GCA_917880885.1. Lineage (NCBI taxonomy): Eukaryota > Metazoa > Arthropoda > Insecta > Trichoptera > Limnephilidae > Limnephilus > Limnephilus marmoratus. Next base: position 34,783,457 of record OU862920.1, on the reverse strand, counting down.
TTATAGTCTGAGAATGCCAAATTCTTTTAATCTCATTTCCTAAATCTGTATATTTTCTTATTTTTCAGAAACATATTTTTGATTAAATTATAAAATATTTAAATATTTTATTGAGAGTGAAAAAATTTTATAAACTTTTCTCAAGTTTTTGCTGAAAACAAAATTTTGGATTAGCAAAAAGTAACACAAAAACCAAAAAAAATTAAATTAAATAGAATTTACAAAACTAGATTTTCAGCGGAAACCGTTGCTAAGAAAGTAATGTCATCTTTTAATATACGGAATATGTAGGTATGTATACGTATATCGCAAGTATATATGAGTTCTGTAATCAGATCTTCCATGGTTCGACCTTCCATAATCATGTTTTATTAAGCTAAGCAGTAAAAATAATTATAAAATTACTAAAGGCGCCGTGTCCCCGCTCAAAAAGAAAAAGATGGAGAGATTTGGAATTACGAATATTGAAGAGAGCCCGCTAATAGTTACAACGGTAAAATTGAAGCGAAAATTGGGAAAATGTAATAAAACACGACTCGTTTAAAATAGAACAAAAATCTCTTGGGGGCTGTCTAAAACAGCATTTAATGAAACACTGCAAATTTTTTCATACATTTAACTTGTAAAATGTAACAAACAAACTGAAACAAATGTGTTTGTAATAATTTTCGGAGCATACTTTTACGATTTTTTTCTATCGAGATAATTTCATATAATTTTCGTTTCGGCGTGGGAAATGTATAGATATTATCTTCAAAAATAACTTTTTTTTTTAAGAGCTTAAAAACGTCAAATGTTTAAGAAAGATATGTAAGCAATCAGTAGAAATTCGGGTAGCGGCGGCTAAAAGATTACAAGCATTACGCACGAAGAGTATATTTATCTAATTATTTACAAAATCTATATAAATAAAAGAACATGTTCGTACTACGTGTGTGCCCTGTAGATTTAAAACTACCAATTCGACCGATGTTGCTGAAAGTTTCAAAGAATGTTCTAATTAGCACCGAGTGTTTATAGGGTGGTTCAAATGATGGAAGACTTGCGCACTATTTCTACATTGGAATGAGATACGTAGTCGAATTTAAGTTGACATAAAGTTTTTTTTTTAAATAACAACGTGGAACTTCGTGATACTTAACGCGTGGTGAATGGTATAAATAGTCGGGAACGCCCGAGGAAGATATGAGTACAATAATTATTTGCAGTAAACATCAGGCTTACGTGATGAACGAAGAAAGTAGTGTAAGGGGAATGTATTACGTTGAACAGAATGGTTGAAAAACTCCGGGACGCCCGAAGACGACGTGACACATGAAGTAATTCGAATATTTATGTGTGGTAAAATGTGGCGTCTGGGTTGAATGAAGAAAGGGGTGTAAGGAGAATGAATGACGTGGAAGTCAATGGTAGAATAAGTGAAGAATGTTCGAGGAAGCATGGCACGACCAGGTGAAACAAATATTTAATAATAATGTTATTTTCACCTTAAAATTACACCCAGTTTTTAGGCACACGAGAATTCATAAATTCAACACTTTGCCCAAACTATTCATAACCCTGGAGCAACGCTGGGTATACACGGTTGAGAAAGTCCATACCAAAACTTTTTTTTGAAGTGAAACATCTATAGCCCCGCTGTGATTTGTAATTCGGATGAAACGGAAATGACGCTTACAGCACCTGCGAGGCATCAAACTCCTATCAAGGCACCTATTGGTTGAGACATAAAACGGAAAGTGACGCTATGTCTGCGCTCATTGGCCGCTTTGATTATGACCTCCTGTGCCATTCGTGTGGAAAACGTTTTTTTTTTCAAAATGATTTTCGGCTATGTAATTATCGTTTTTTCGCACCCATTAAATTATGTCCCGCCTTTCCGGTTTATGAAAAAATGGTCTGATTTTTCGGATTGAAATTTTCAAAAAATCGCCAGGGGCTCAAAAATACGATTAAAAAAATACAGAATGTCTTAGAATATTTGCCTAAACCGATTTTTTTTTAATTGCATCAGCAAGTGGCCTATTCAGAATGGAAACGTTGCTTGAAATGGCACTAGCCATGTTCAGCGACCAGCTCTAAATAACTACGTACTTCCCAACCTTCACCATTCTCATCTCCTCTTCCTATATGCTTCATTCAGCCTCACTACATATTGTTATCTATTCACACTGGTAGTTAAAACTTATGTGCGGTATTCAAACAAAAACTAAAAAACTAATTATCGAACTCGAAATAAACAAAATGAATTACAACGCATGTTCTCTAACGATCATTTACATGCTGTTTTAGATGGTGTGTACTTTTAATAATCACACAGTTTCTCCTAGTGGGTAGGCAGATGGTTCCATTCATTATTTCTGACCCAACGTACAAACAATGCTTCTTTCATATCCATCGCCTCCTGACACACTTTCGGTTATTTCGGTATTTTACGAACGTGCCCTCATTCAGTCCATTACCTACAGTAGGCCGAAAACTCAACATCTCTCTCAACAATCTCAACATCTACCATCTATGCACAGCCACATTATTACTCATCTCATTACACTCATTTTCATTATCATTCATTACCTACTGGTGAATAGGTACACAATATTAACAAATCATTGCTTTTTTTACATTAGCCCTGAACGAGGCCCTGAGGAAAATAATTCCCCTTAGGGCCTGTGTCATCTTTGGAGATGCTGTGTGGAGGGATTTTTGAGAAAGGAAGGATAGGAAGTTCTGGGAAGGAAAAGGATATTACTTAAAGGGGTGGGTATGAGGTTGGGTGTCCAGGAGTGACGGATGTATGAATCCATCCCTCCCACTGCGGTGCAAGGCGATGTTCCGAGAGAGTTCGGCTGGTAAGGTCAAAGGGACTCCCTCAACCATTCTCTCCCGGTCTGCTATGCGTCTGATACGGTCTGCTATGCAGCTGTTGGGTAGAACCGGACAAACCTCACCCCATGAAACTGGGAACCCCTGCTAAGTTACCATACGTAGTGAAACACTTAGAGGTGTTGGTTATCCAATAAATGGTTCCCGGGACGGCGGTTTTTAAATAATGCTTAGATATAAATCTTCCAAATATAAAAGATAATGTCCATCAGTGGCGGGCAGGCAAACGATTTGTATACAAATCTATAGTTTAATTACGAAATTAATGAAATTGCATGCTCGACAAAACAAAAGGAAGGTGATTACCTGCATGAGATTTCAAAAAAAACCACCTGCATCTCCATTTTTCAAATCAATCAAATCAGTGGTTGGATTCTTCTTGGTGAAATTTCCAACATTTATTCAAAATAAGAGGAAAATTACTTCAACATCTGACATCGAAAAACTCTACGTAAACCCGGGCAACGCCGGGGACCTCAATTAGTCTTACTATAAAAGAACCTAATTAATCTAATTATTAATTTTATGAGCGTATTTTTTTTTTGTAATCAATTAACATACAAATTAAATGTAATTATTAACTAATTAATATAGTACGTGCAATTATTATTAATTTCCACAAACACAGACAGCAAACCAAAACTAATCAACCCTTAGTTTTAACCACTTTTATTATATAAAAAACAGGTTTCGTAAGCAATGCTTACTTCTTCAGGGTTAACTTAAAATTAAATTTCAAAAATAGACTTAGAGATATACGAGTATATGGATGGACATAAATTACAACGGGGACAAATTTAACGAAGGGTTATTTAAAAAGATTCTTTATTATTGATAAGTAATATTTAAAATCTTCTTCATCCCATTTCTAATATTTCAAGTTTATCTAAAATCTAAATAGGTAGTACAGTAAAAGCTTTATTCCATTATTATAATTAAAAGTATGGTTCGTCTCCAAAAAATTATTAGCTAAATTCGAAAAAATATTACTGTTTAAACACCTCATATGCCTCTTTATCCTATTTTCAAATATCGAAAAGTTTTACCTATGTGAAAACATCCACAATTTCTACAATTTAGTTCATAGACTTTCTAAAATTTTTAAGTGCTTATCTAAGCCCTCATGCTGCCCATGCTGGTAGGATTGCATTTGGTTATAGAATTTTTCAATCACAATATTTTCCTCAATTATTTCTCCTCGTGATCTTTTTGTACGTCTGCTTATATTTTTTGTTTAGATTGTTTTCAGTTAATTTAGGGTTATACCAATTATTAATTGCAATTGTTTTTATTTTATTTTCTTTTATTAATTCTTTAATTTAAGGCCTGGTAGTACCCTCTCAAAACGAGAGATACGAGTATGTAATAACGATTTTTAGGGGGAGCTTGCTAATATTAAAAACGTTAATATTTAAGCGAAAATTGTGAAAATGTTTAATAGAACACAACTCATTTAAAATAGAGCAAAAATCTAGTGGTGAATGTCTAAAAAGCATTTACAAAAACACTGCGAATTTTTTAATGCATGTATCTTGTAAAATAACTGAGAAAAGGGGGTTTATGATCATTTTTTAGTATATTTGGGCCGTAGTTTCTCTGTCAGTTACGCGCCTTACTCTCACTGTTATTTATATTTATTCATCACAATGAGAATCAAAATTTCATTATGAACTGATAGTAAATAGGTAATGAAGCCCTCTGAGCGTAAAATAAAAGAAATAAATAAACAATTAAATAAATTAATGTTTAAATAAAAAAAATCATTTGCCATACATTTGGTTTGTAATTGTGTAATTTCTACTGTTTAAGAAATTCTAAAAATTATAGTACTTCATTAAAATTAAATAGTCATAAATACATTGAAAATTCATATGTCAAATACCTATTGGTTTATAAATGTGTAAATTCTAAGTATGCAATTGTAAATGTTCTCTAAAATGGCCTGGAAAGAATCTCCTACTTGTGATCTCACTAAGGAAACCACCCATTCACTCTGAATGCAATTATTAATGTTCTCCAAAATGACCTTGAAAAAAAATCATATCTTTGCAATTCTTTCAAAGACATTAAGAAACCATCCCTTCGTTCAGAATACAATTTTTAATGTTCTCAAAAGTTGTCTTGACAGCAGCAAATTTCTGTGATATCTTGAACGAAACCATTCCTTTGTTAAGAATATTATGAACTAAATATACAATTTGGCTATCCTGAAACGGGTATCCTTCCCAGTTGGACAGACAAAGTATCATTTTGTAATGTTTTGTAATATATATGCATACATAAATAAATAAAATCATAACAACAACATATTTTCGTACATAAAGTCCTTATTGCGGTAACCGGTTGTGTATTTAGTCTATAGCATTTCAGTGAAGGTGTATTAGATTTATTAGATTATGTTTTGTATGGTGTGTATGAAATGTATATTGTATTTGTATGTATTCTTGTATATTTCATAGAAGACCAGGTAGCTTTTGTTTTTCAATCATATTCAAAGCATATACTTACCATTTCAGTCCAATGATTTTATTTTAGCAATCTAGAACTGAAATGGTATAGGCTTTTTAGATGATTTTGCACAAACAAAAGTAAGGTACTCTAGTATGATATAATCGTCACTATATACGAGTATGAACTGGGAACTGGTCCAGGCAACCCTTTCACAAATCAAATCGATTGTTGATAAAAAATAACGGTTGTTTACCGAAATAATTGTATGTTATTTTTTAAGATTAAAACTACTATTATGTAATGATATTACTTTTCTTACTTTTGTACTCTATTATATGTTTATTTATAAAAGGCAGTATAGCCGTTTATGTATTTAAAATTAAAAAAATAATTTATATACTAGTAGACAAAGTAAAACACATTTATAAAAAAATGTTCATAATTAACAATTACTAATTTTCAAAGACACGTTTAAAATTGTGAGTACCCTGAATGGAAGTATGAGAAACACTCTCAGTATCTATCTGGTGAAAGACAAATGGAAAAATTGAAATTGTTTTAACCGTAATTTGGTGACAAGATATGAACAGCCAGGTACTTCCCAATCTTCCTCTTCTCTCTGCCTCCTTTCTTTTTCCATTCCCTCCAGATAGACAAAATAAGAAAATTATTGATGCCTTCTGACAGTAGGTATTCACATTTAATATACCTACATATAAGTTCCAATTTTTAAAATAACTTCAATTTGATTTTTTTACATTAGCTCTACACAGGAGGCCCTGGGGAAAATAATTTCCGTCAGGGCCATGTCATCTTAGGGGATGCTGTGTGGGGTCTTTTTAAGGAAAGGAAGGATAGGAAGTTCTGGAAAGGAAAAGGGTATTAATTAAAGGGGTGGGTATGAATTTGAGGGTTAGTGTGTCCAGGAGTGGCGGATGAATAAATCCATACCTCCCACTGTGGTGCAAGGCAGTTATTCGAAGGAAGTTCTGGGAAGGAAAAAGGTACGAGAGGTGGGTAGGAATCCGGGGGTCATTGTGTTCAGGAGTGACGAACGTATGAATAAACTCCTCCCCTGCTGTGCAAGGCGATGTGTCGAGAAATTCCGGCTGAAAAAATCAAAAGGTCCCAACCAATCTCACCCGATCCGGCCCGCCACGCAGTAGGTGGGCAAATGCATCCACCGCCAAGACCTAGCCAAACTCACCCCATGAACCAAGGCACCAAACGTTGCGAACCACTGGGGGTGACCTATCTCATACCCACCTCCCAAATCGAATGAAATAATTTGATTGATACTTTTGCAACGTTTAGCCTGTTTAGTGCGATATTGAATCGGTAGATTTGGATTTGAATGTTCGATGTTCTATTCAGTTCTGTGAAAAGTGGTAAGTAGGTACTATGTATATATTTTTTATTTATTAGTAGGATGCGGGCAGAAGCAAAAGCATAATGTTTATAAACAAGTAAAACAGATCATAATAAAACACTGCAATAAAGTAATCTGAATCAGCTGTATTTTATATTTATGATCGTAAGCGCGTTGCAGCTAATAGTTGTACTGGTCCGAGCACAGGTAGGTACATCGCTTTGGCGTACGTTTGGAAAGCGCGGAGAAAGTTGAGACAATAAAATAAATAATTAACGTAGAGTATCGTAAAACAGCAAATACAGTAGAGATATGTTCTGTTTTACGTTATGCTTTCAAAATTTTCAGATATTCAAAGTTTTCGTTCATGTTTTCTCGTTAATTTTTTAAAGGAACTTGATTTTAAAAACAATCAATACAATATTTAGGTTCGTATAAATGTTTTGTGCAAAAATTATTGCAAATTTATACAGTACAACTGAGTTATTCTTGGTGTTCTTCTTACCTGATTCGCAAAAGTCAGTTTGTTTATAAATAACAGGTAGGTTGCTGTCTCCGTTCCGCACGCAAAGTTGTCATACTTTAATTTATAAACAATATAACACATCACAGATCAGCAATTTAAATGCACAAGGCTGTTAAAATCACCACTGGCCGTATAAAACATTATTTCTTGGTTAACTTCAGTGGTTCAGTCCCACCTGGAAAGGTGTTTGGCGAAGAAGGTAATACTGCTTGCACAAAATGCTAAGTTATTCGGCGCGTACTTATAGATTTATATATGAAATATGTTCCGAAATGTATCACTTAACACTGGTATTGTTCACTAGATTCATGTGGAACATTTTAACACTTGGAAACAGTTATTTGTTAAACATTTTAGTCGATTTTGTGGTAATCTGACACTTCTTATAAATATTACAGCCCGCGCGAGTCCCATCTCCTACCTGCAAACCAATTGTGCTCGAGAAAACATAGCGATTATACCTACCGATTTGTATACATCACGAACATTCCATAGATGTATGCGTTCGTAGAATGGTAATCTATAGAAGGTGACATTATGTTTATATTTTGCGGCGCCTGCAAATTGCTGACAATAGTGATAATCAATATCAATACATCATAATATATAAAACAAAGTCGGGTTATTTACACCATTTATAACTCGAGAACGGCTGAACCGATTTTCATGATCTTTCATTTGTTGGATTTGTCTCCGCCCCAAATAGCAAAATAGTTATTAAAACATTTTAAAAAATTACGACAAAAACTTATGAAGAAACTTCTTTCCCTCATCCATTTTGTATGGAACGAATTATCATCTTTTGGAAGAGCTGCAGGAATATTGTGATAAATATAATATTAAGTAGGTAGTGAGTGAATTCAAAAAATTCTAAAACGTCAAATGTCAATGCGCTGATTGTTTTGCTTTTGTTCTGAAACATATAATGCCTCTTTCTTATACACTCGTCGAAACAGTCGAAAATGGGACAAACGGTGAACGTACGTCTGCACCCCTCCAAAGGAAAAATACAATCTATCTGTAGAGCTATATATCTTGGTATATCTATATAAATAAAAATGAATCGCCTAAATCTATGTACGCGCATAACTTCCGAACGACTTACTTATTTTATTCAAACTTTGGGGATTTGATTTGTGCATGCCCGCGAAGGTTTCTATATATACTGGTAAGCTCTGGCTTTATGGAATTTAAAAAAAATTTGCGATTGGTGGCACGCGAGCTGTTTGAAAACTGAATGTACCGAGACTGAATGAATGGTATGCGGGAAGGGGAAAGGGAACCCGTGAGGGGGGAGGGGAACTCGGGAGGGGGTTCGCGGGACGGGGGAAGCGGGCGAGGGGAGTGGGGAGGGAAGGCGGAGTGGCAACGCGAGGGGGAAAGAGGACGCGGGAAAGGAAGAGGAGGTGGAAGGGGAACAGGACGAACGGGAAAGGACGTACAGGGAGAAACAATTTATTTTTTTAAGTGGCATAGCAACGCATACCGGGAACTCTCTGTAATAATATAAAAGGAGCGACCGATCGATTTGATTTGTATGCAAATAAACAGATGGTCATGTGAGTTAAAAGGTTGGGTAACCATACAGTAGACGGCGTTGTGTTTTGTTAGCGCTAGAAAATGGCTTTAGCCGTGTTTAGTGACCAGATCTGAATAGCCAGGTACTTCCCAACCTTCCTCTTCCCCACCTCCTTCCCCTCCCCACTACCTTCAGCCTCACAACATACCCCAATTGGGGATGCCATAGTCTCACTGGCTCCAGACGGGAGCAGTTGAGATTCTTGTGCGGTTTTCACTGTAAAAAAAAAAAAAAAAAAAAAGTGTATATTATTAAAGAAAGTCCAAAAAACGTTCGACTCGCAAAACCGCAGAAACTGGTCCCGGTAGATCACTATCCACCCTCCAGGATGACAGTTCCCGTTTTTACCTAAAGGGCGTGCTTTTGAAGATATAAGGGCTGAAAGTTTCGCCCTCTTGAAATTTCTAGTACAGTCTTCCGAAAAGTTCTAGAAGGTTTGATAGAGCTGTGGAATATTCGGGAATAGGGAATCGGGAGTATCATTGTGGAACATTCCAGAACACACTCGAATGTTGTTCTAAGCGAAGCCGGGAAACCTAGTTAGTAAGAAAATAATTCATGCAGTTCATGATTTTGTGTTCTGTGAAGCGTAGGAAACTAAGGTCGCTGCTAGCGCCAGTAACAAGAATAACGACCCCTGCGTGACCTAATTCTTCAGATATTTGACAGTCGAAAACAGCTGTTTATCGGAAGCCATGTTGGAAACATAAATAAACCAATCACGAGCAAGCGCAGCAAGCGTGTAGGCGAGTTAAGTTGACGACCTTTCAACTTTTTTCATAGATTGTCAACAATCTGCTAGTTAGCAAGTAACACGATGACACAGGGCGAGTTTACAAGCTACTATCTGGGAAATTCACTATCTGTTAACCATTCGGAGTCTGAAATTGTTTGAAAACAAAATATCCATTTTCTTGCAATTTTCTGTCAAATCAACAAAGGTAGATATTTATTTTATTACAATAATTTGAATTAAATTTATGAAGCGTTTATTAACAACGTCATATATTTTTGTTCACAATCATCTTCTGCAATTTATGACCTAAGACCTTTCAGTACTTTTTTAGATCTTCGGTGAAATCGTTTTAAATTTTTAATTTATTATTATTATTTCAACTAAATATGTTTGCATTGCACAAGACACAAAAGAAGTACGATTTCCTCAAAGATATTATTGGTATTCCAATATTATATGAATGTCCTCAACGTTAGGAGTTTACCTGTGTTGTGGAGTAGGTACTTTGTGCTAGAGTTGGTCGATTAATTTTATGGGAAGAATTAAATTCATAATATCACAGGCATAAAACATATACATAGATCGAAAAAGATTATCACATTTTTTAGTGTAATTCATCTAAAACACAATTGGAATCCTTGAATTCATTTTTGAAACATAATATGTATATTGATATGATTAGTCTAACAGTGATACTTAAAATAATTCAAAATCTACTCTTTCATAATGGCGATAGTTTAATTATTTTACAAAAATACACTTTTTGCAAGTTACTCATTAAAATACTAAAGTTGAATTAATTGTTTGCGTCCGTATGGACGTAAAATGAAAATGAATAAGTAGTTTTGTCCATCAAAAAATCTTTAAAAAGTCTAACAATTACAATATTCTGTAGGTGAAACAATCCAATTCTGAACTTTTCTATTAGCGTAACATAGGGCCGTAGCTAGGGGGGGGGGCATTATGGGGCAATGCCCTACCTTAAAATATCTGTGCCCTACCTTAAGAAATACCATCGACTATGATAATATACTAGTAAACTGTTTGTTCATAGTTTGACATGATTGAAAAAAAAATACTACCTATTAGTGTAGTGTAGCGACATCTAATTAAACAGCTTCGAATTAACCAAGGAATCATACCATACTAATTCTTTATTCTGCCCATAGATGGCATTGAAGTACATGGTGGGAGGCTGTGCGCGTATTGCAATCAATGAGTAGTATGGTTTTACTACGAATTACCAATTACGAATTTTGACGAACGGTTTGAAATAAAAGTTTTAACTCCACTCGAAATATTTGAATCTTCGAAATGCGTCAGCAGATTAAGGGGCCGTTGAAGTATTACGTAATGCACTTGGGAGGGGGGTCTTGTGAAACGTTACTGTGCTTTACCGGGGGAAGGGGGGGGGGGGTTTGAACAACGCGTTACGTAACATGTTTTTCATTATTTAGGTAAAAAACTAGGGAATTAAAATATTCCAAGTTGGCAACCCTTTTCGTTCTCGAAGTCTCTTGTTTTATTTATTACCGCAAACGCGATTAAAACAAGAAAAAGGGTATTTTCCAGTACTTTGTGCAACTTTATTGTGACTTTCAGGTAAAAATTGTCACTTGGGCGTTACGTAACGCTTAGGGGGGGGGGGGGGAGGGTACAGAAAAATGTTACGGCGCGTTACATGGGGGTGGGGAGGTGGGGCCAAAAATCTTCAAAAATTGCGTTACGTAATACTTAACGCTCCCTAATCCGCTCCAGGAAATTTGACAGATCATTCGGAACATGAAACTGGTTTTAACCTGAGAGTTAATCTGCACGCAAGTCCTCAGCTTTAGCTAAAATACTACACCCAGAACAAGAAAATGGTTTTCCTCTTTTGTACTTGGAACACACGGATGATTTGACGATCCATTGGAACACATGATGATTCATGAAACTTTCTTAAAATTGTCGCGCATCGCCCACGGAAATCTTTCTCGATCGTTCTCACAAAAATTAGTCATAAACAATCCAAGCACAAAACAAAATTCAACCCGTGTTGCCAAGATGACATGATTATACATTCATTTAAAGAAAGGGGATTCCCCAGGTTTGTCATAGAATAAGTAATGATAAATTCCGTGTACATTTCAGTCGGTCTGAATCGTAGGTGCAACAAAAATACGAAACGAAATGGTTAAAATTTTTACAGATATTATTATTTTTTATTGTGAAATTTTCTCGCCCCTTAAAAGTGCCGCCCGGGGTGCCCCCCCCCCCCACCCCCCACCGATCAGATCAAGTTACATTTTTACTTGCGCCCCTACCTGTAATTACCGCTCTCCTATCTTAAATTCAACTCCGGCTACGGCCCTGGCGTAACATGGATATGTGAATAATATGCTATATAAAACTTCAGAATAAATTTATATGAGTAGCTCGCTAGATCTTAACATAATTTTGATAGATTTTTTAAAACATATTCCTGAAACCACTGAACTAAAAAAAGAGTTAAGTACTTAAATATTACCACACGTAATTTTTACTCTTTGTAACATTGCAAGTTACTCTCACATCTTTATCTATGGCAATGCTTTACGATATGTCAAATTTGAGATTTGCCAAATCGTTTTTTTTTAATCTTTGTACGAAATACTACGGAACAAAACATTATCATTGATTGGTTTATTTATGCATATCGGGACTAATACATTTATGTGCATATCATTACCGAAGGTGTAGATGTATTGCAATGTATTATTAGGACATTTAGATATTTCATTGAGGATAAATGGCCAGAATTACTGGACGCGGTTAAAATGCTCAAATTATTCAGGGTGGCCACAGACCTGGAATACCTGGAAAACCTGGAATTATCAGGGAATTTTACCGAACCTGGAATTATCAGGGAAATGTCAGGGAATTTCAAAATTTTTTTAGAATATCAGGGAATTCCAAAAATAAAACTATAGTTATTTTTGCAATTTGTGAAATCCCAAAGTTGTTTTATTGCGGTATTTTAAATAGGTACATAATACAATCCTTATATATACTATACATACATTTAAATGACACATCTATACCAAATCAATCACATATCCTCGCAATTTAATTTTAAATGCCTTTATGCTCTCTTCCAATTTTATTTCTTCTGGTAATTCTCCAAATATCTTCAATGTTCCGTACATTAATGACATTTGACTCTGTGTTTTTTCCTGAAGGGGAGTCTTCATTTCTTTTCCTCATCTCATGTTGTTGCTTTGTAGTTTATCAATTCTTCTTAGGAATTCAATAGACGTATGGCCATTGATTATTTTGTAGATTATCAATATAGTATTGAAGTAAATAATTTGTTTAAATGACAAGATATTTAACTCCTTCAACATTTTCTTGACTGAAGTGTACCTATTTTTCTTCAATATAGTTCTCATAGCTCTGTTTTGTAGAATTGTCATTTGTTTCATTAATCCGTCGTTGGCTAAGAATAGAATGCTGCCAAAGTAATTTATGTGTGGTACAATTATTGCGTTGTACACATTTTTACTGGAGACTATGTCAAGAAATCTTCTTATTCTTCCGAACAGCGAATTTTTTTTGGCAATCTTTTTAATAATTGGTTTTGTATTTCAAGTGAAAGTCAATTTGGAGTCAATTATTACTCCCAAATATTTAATTTCAAATACTTCTTTCAAAATTTCACCGTCCATCAATATGTCTTTTTTGTTTGCGTTACTCGTTTTCCAATGTTCATAGATTTAGTTTTGTTTACATTCAATTTTACTTTATTTTTCTTCAACCATATTGATATATTATGTAGGTCTTCATTTAAACGATTTATTATGAGTTCATAATATTATCCTACTATATATATCAATGCGTCGTCCGCCATACTTTTACCATATCATTAATGTACATTATAAAAAGAATAGGTCCGAGAACAGACCCTTGGGATACTCCCAATGTAATCTTCATTGGTTCGGAGATTGTCTCACCCACTTTTGTGGTTTGATATCAATTAGTTAAATAATCCGAACCGTTTCAATGCCTTTCCTTTTATTCCATTTTTAGATAGTTTTTTAATGATTAGATCTCTTTCTATCGTTTCAAAAGCTTGAAAAAGTCTTCAGGCGAAATATCATAAATTTGTAACAAGTGTATTTTGTTTTTAATAGATTATTGTGATGCAAAGAAATAATAAATGCTATAGATGACGGAATTCCCTTTATTATTTATCTAACGAATGATATCCCCTTATATCAAATTAAACATATCAGGGAAAAATGTAGAAACTGCCCTGGAAAACCTGGAATTATCAGGGAATTTTGAAATCCGTTTTTTGTGGCCACCCTGTTATTAAACACTTTGTATCAATGAGAAAACTTTTACATATGCCAAAGTTTGAATTCATTGTAAAAACGGTCACCCTCGTTAAATTCCGAGAGTGCGCAGAATGGACACAGACGCATTTCAACCACCAACTACTGACTTTCGAAAGTACGAATAATTTTAATAGGAAAAATTAAAGCTTGTAAACTAACATGCTGAAACATTTCGGGGCTTTTTAGGTTCATGGAATAAAATCATTCTCATCTGACCGTTGGGAATGACCTGACCCAAAACCGTTCTGTTTGAATTGATGTCTAATACTCCTGAAATTCATGCTGGGACTTTTGCATTCCGACACTCCCAAAAATTCGTTTTCCGAAAGCAATTTCATAATCGTTTGGAAAGAATGATTGGTTTTAACTAAATGAGATTGAATACTTTCACACCTTGACGTCACATTAGAATGGTTATCCCACAAATTGCGAGAAAGAAAAAACACATTATCGAAATTTGCTATTATTTTGCAAGAGAAAAGTGAAAAAAAAAACTGCAAGGAAATTAGGGTTAATTTATACGAAAATCACATAATTATTTGGTACAAGTATTAAAATTCATAATTAACTCTTACCCTGGCTTCCTTGCCCTACTGAACCCATGTTGAGTTTAATCCGCGACTCCCGAACTATTTGCCACAGCGACCCCCCCCCCCTGCGAACCCCAAGTCGAGGTTCAAACATGTCAGCTAGAGTACATCTCAACCTTTGGGTGGGTCCAACGGGGCCATAATGCCACTTTTTTACTGGACTAGAGCGAATGAATGCATCACCCAAAGCCATTAATACGAAGCAAAGCGTGCATCTAGAAAGAACTTCTACAATGGATTGTCAAACTTCTGTGTGAACCATACATGAAAGAAAGGATGAAACGGGAGGATACCTAATGAACCGCAGTTGAAAATCTCTGATATCTAAGCACCACTTGTACATCATCCTCATCCCGAAGAAGTCCTAAATGGCAATAAAAGGAAAACTTGTTTTGTATGCGGTCCTGGCAAGAGTGCCCATTCAGATCGTCCATTTTATATCAAGTTTGCATCACATAGATGCACACAGAGTATGTAGAATCTGCTTCAATAAGTGAAAAAAATATTATCAAATTTACCCGTTGTAATTTTTGTCATTTATATTTTTGAGTAACTTCGTAAGCACCATTGTGATTTGAAACTCGATGAAACGGAAACGAGCGACACTAAAACGAGACAAATAGATAGGGGAGCAGGGGGGAATTGGAGCCTACTAAGGAAAAAGTTCAATAAAAGGCAAATTTATAGATACTTTAGGAACTTTTTTTAAAAAACTAAATCCTTACTTATTTGACTATCATTTAATCACAGTGTCAACGTTACATTATTAGGCATTTGGCCACAGATAAACTTTTTTCAAAAAAACAGAATCGCTCCCATTACCCGACTTTGCGGGAAATGAGAGCCTATAAATTCCCATATTTGTAATGGGAGCTACTTAGTACTAGTCTAATAAGCTCTTACTTACTGCCTAATAAGCTCTGATTACCCGAATACCACCATCTTGAAATTGAATAAAATGATATCCTCAATCTAGCTTGTAATGAAATTATATGCACAGATACTCAAAATTGATAACATTAGCTGTAAAATGAAACAGGTTTGATTGTAATAAACATATAACTTCACACTTACCTGGCCGCTGAAATTTTGTGTTTTTTATAAGCGCGGGGAAAAAAATCGTCGGCAAGCGTCCGTGGTCACATAATGCGTGGCACTGGCGAGCCTAGCGCGGCAGGGGAACACGGGCGCAGCGTGATGAAGGCGCTCGAGTGGCAACCGAGTGAATACGAGCTATAGTTTTGTCTCTAGCCGCACCGCTCCCATTACCCGCTGGCTTCCCATTAGCCCCTGCTCCCCTACATCTAAACGATTAAGCCTGCAAGAGAATGAGAGAGCAATAATACAATAAATCCACAGTTCCACGCAAGTCTATTTTAGTGTAGTAACCTTACTTACACACTTACATCAGCCGTACATTCTTTACGGATCTCCACATTGTTGGAATATTTGATGGCCCTATGCTGGCAACACCGACTGTTCCGTTTCCGTATTTTTTTGCTTTTTCTTCTGTTTGAATTAGAGTCAACTAGAGTATTGTTTACCTTAGAATAAATCCATCTGTACCGTGCACTTGCGTTTAATTACTTACAAACCAACACACGATCATACATGTTTGTTAAAAGGGTCAGGGTTAAAAGTCAGGGATCTCATTTCTATAGCATTCGGTCTACTTCCTCTGCCATTTCCAAACATTAGGTTAGGTACCACTGCCAGCGTTGTTTCTTTGGGCAGTGAATTTTATGTAAGCGCCAACCGCGTTCAGTACTCCATTATAGAGTTATCTACATATTTACCCATCTTTCAATATCTCTATAACAATAATTACGAATGCAAATAATTATTCTCACAGCAAAGGTTGTAAGAAGTGATGTAGATCCTAAATAAACTTTTTTGTAATCGACCTAAAACTAAAACTTCAATAATAAAGCACGTAATAATTGTGATGAAAAAGAATTTCTATCAATTTTATTATTATACCTACTGGCGTAGACCCGTGAAAAATAAAATGGAATAGTCATAGAGTCATATAAATAATTTGTATTATTCTGAAATAAAACCAACAAAATGCTTTTACGGCATTTTCTACAAACCTTGGGAGAAGGGTTTGATTCGATTTGATTGTTTCCGCAATCGGCTTGTTGCCATCCCAACACGATATACATTATGGAAAATGTCAGCAGCTGGACGTATTTTGCACATACCAATGTAAATTTATGTGTTGCTATAAAATTTAGTTTTCCAAGTTAAATTATTTCAGATCATTTCAAAATACATACTCCAATACATTTCAAAACAAGATTACAATTCATACATTGACAAAACAAGATGAATAAAAAATGTAAATATTTAATTAGAAATACAAAATCTACAAAACAATTCATTTCAGGACATTAAATTTGTAAAAAATCATCCAAAACAGACGCCAAAATGTGCATCGCAAACGTAAAATTTGAATTAACGCCTCCGTCTCCTCAGCTTGACGCGCTTGGAGCCTGGACTCCTGCAGGGACAGGGGCAGAGACACCTGGATTTCCTTCGTCTCCTTTTTTTGCAGGATCTTTTCCTTCTGCGCCTCCTGCAGGATCTCTTCCTTATGGACCTTCTGGAAGATCTCTTCCTGCGTCTTCTGCAGGATCTCTTCCTTCTGCGCCTACTGCACGATCTCTTCCTGCGCCTTCTGCGCAATCTCTTCCTGTGCCTTCTACACCGATCTTCAAGCGCAGACGTGGATGGGAATGCCTCTCCGTCTCCGTCTCCATCTCCATCTCCTTTCTCAAACACCTCCACCTCACACCACATGTCGGAAAATAAGTAAGTGCTAATAACAGGAATGGGTTTTCCTGCAATTGGTTATTATGGAAACAAATAAAAACTTTTAGCATAAAAAAAATCGAATATCACAACAAATTTGGAAGTGCTTCTTTCTTGGATTAAATGTATTGAATGTTCTAAAAACCTAAATATTTTGTTTTTTGTTATTGTTTGGAAAGCTTTATTTAAATTTTTTTTTTCACTTTACATCTTTTCAGAGGATATGTACCTTACCCAACCAGGCAAATGTAATCACATTCTCTAAATTGTAGAAAACCACTACATTACATTGTATTTAGCAGTGGCGTCGGTGACTTTTTGTATAAGGCATGCTGAAGTATATAGGTACCTAATATCTAATATAAAAATCTGTAGACCAGCCCATGAACAAGATGCGATTACTAAAAAAAATAGTATGTCAAATTAGCTCTATAAATCCAGTATATAACGTCTTTGTATAAATCCTTTATGTGTCACATCAATTATTATAGTTCTAATGTCAAATTAATTAAATAAATATTCAATAGATATTCAGTAATTAAAAATTCAAGCCAAACTGTCAAAATGGGCACGCAAACAAATCTCTAATACATATTGAATTAATCTATGCGTTTTGGTTGTGCTATTCTATGCCTTTGCTTAATAAAGTCGTTTTTTTGCGCGTTGAATGCTCTTAAGAATGCTCCTATCGAATGCGTATCCGGCTTCAAACGAAACTAGGCACGCAGAACTAAAGCGCATGCGCAAATATCTAACTTTTTCTAACATTGTGGATAAGGAATGAATCAGAAAATCCAAGCTGTTCCTGAATCCTGTTGCTGGTGTTGGTGAGTTTACGTGACATTCGACACACGAGCATCGAGAATGGTATTATATATGTATTTCGGCATGGTCCGCGCATTGCGTTTTGTTGTTTTTGGCCTCTGAGGTTGGGTCGGTGTCATTAAATTGCAGTATCTACTGCTGTTTACGGATAGAAAAAATAAGCCCTTAGTTTTTTTTAAATTTGGTAAAAATAAATAGTATTTATTCATTTGTATTCCTCAATATCCTCTCTGGATTCTATCTGACAAAAGTGTAAATTTATTTGAATTCAACAAAGATACCTCTAGCCTCTAGCGCGTCGATTTTGATAAGTTACTTTTTATAGCTTTGCTATCTTTGATAAGTTACTTCTTATAGGAATTAAAATCCTCCAAAAATCGTTATAATTACCTGGTTTGATCGCCATCAATAGATTTTCAATATATAAACTAGACAATGCATTTTTTTAAAAGCAAAATTAACGAACATATTACATTTTTTTCTAATATAATTAGTAAAAAAATCTTAAAAATCGCGTCACTTTTGGAAAAAAATGTGGAAAACAGTGACTGCAACAGTTTGGTAAAATACATATTATTAAAATTTCTCAGCGATCGTATTTCCTCTAAATGTAGCGTCGTCATGCGCATCTCTGCTTACGGCAATGGATTTTGAAATAGTTACTCAACTGTCTCCGCGACAAAATTCACTTGTGTGTTCATGGCCTTCTTCTTATAGAGTAGGTCTTCAATTTGTCTATACTTATTTATGAAAATTGTTAAGGAAAGCAAAAAAAAAAAGAAAGTGTAATGTTGTGAACTTCTTTTACATATATTTTTTAAATAAACTAGACATATTTACCTTTACGAGAGTTAAAAACTTGTGTGTAAAGGGTAGATGTATAGATGGAGACTCTGTATCCACAAAAGATACAGAATCGCTCATCTGCACAAGATTTTGAAATTATCGTTTTATGGAGTTATAATATTGTATTGGAACCGAATACCCATGAAATAAATAAATATTTTATTGTTATCTCATTATCTCGCAGGCTAAATCCCAAAGATCATAGGTTCTCGGTTCCCAACACCTGTAGGTGGGCGATAACTCCCCTTTGTGGGCGTTTGAGACTTTCAAGGGGTCAGTAGAAGACCCAGAGAAAATTATGGGGCGTTGAGATGCACAGTGAGGGCGTGGGCAGGTTAAAAAGAATATGGTCTAAAAAAATAAAAAAACCCGCTAATCACATACTAATATGTATTGTAATCATTTTTATCATGTATGTATATATATTATTATCATCTTACGTGTTTTAAAAATATTCTCAAAGTGGGCGGTGGACAAAATAAGGTTGAGAACCTCTGCAATACAGATGTATGCGTTTGTATCCTTTTAGTGTTGCTCGTTTCCTTTTCATCAAGTTTCAAATCACGACGGTGCTAAAGAAGCTTTCACTTCAGAAACTGCAACGAAAATAGGGTTAGTTTGTAATAAAATTACACAACTAATATTTGGTACGGTTTAGTATCTAATGCAAAATTTGATTTTGCAAGCTTTGAAATTCATAATTAACTCTTAACTTAAAATAATTAACTCCTACTGAACATGTGTTGATTTTTGTTTCATCTGCTACTCCCGGACTATTTGCTACAGCGACCTCCCCCCGTGAGAACCTTCCCTAAGTCGAGGTTCAAACTTGCCAGCGAGTACATCTCAACCCCTGGGTGGGTCCAACGTGGACACAAGGCCAGTTATGCTACTTTTTTTATTTGACTGAGCGAATGAATGCATCACCCAAAGTCATTAACATGAAGCAAATCGTGCATCTGGAAAGAAATTCTTCAATGTGAAACTTCTGTATGAACCATACATGAAAGAAAGGATGAAACACGGAAGGATACCTAATGAATTGCAGTTGAAAATCTCTGATATCCTTAAAGTGTAATCCACAGTGCCATGCAAGTCTACTTTAGTGTAGTAGTATAAAGCGTCTGACAAATCTCTGAAATCAGACATTCAACGACAACTAGCGACTCCGAAGAAGAAAACAGAAATACTAATGAGATAACCATATATGTATAAGAAAAGGTGTGCTGGAATTCAACGATAAAATGTGGAAAAAAATCATCCTTCACATTGATAAAAAAAGTGTTTCATAGTCTCCCTACTCTTGTCGACTTTGATTTTCTGAAAGTTTCACTTCTACCGTGTGAGAATTGCACTGATTTTTTCCACAACTTTTATTATTTTTCCCTATGGACATTCTTTATAGTATAAGAACATGTAAAAGTGAATCAAACACTTGAGTCGGGCCACGTCAAGAGTCAGAATAATAGAAGGGTATGTATGAATGTGAATGAGACAAAGAGTGTGTGCCAAAATGAGTTATTTGGCGGTCCGTCCTCTCTGCCTAACCCTGCGGTAGACAGCGTGAGGTTAGTTAGTTAGTTAGTAACATTTAATTGACTTTCTTTTTATGTTCCTAGCATATATAGCAAACTTCTATATCTCGCTTTGATTACAATGTCACTTTTAAAGGCACCTTTTGGTTGAGATATGAAACGGAAATTACTTATTATTGGTTGAGATTGTTTTACAAAATTTTCGCTTCTACTGCATGTAAACTGCACTCGATTTTTTTTCTTCTAATTTTGTCATTGATGATGAAAATAAATTTTTGGTTCTTGTATTTTGTTTGTTACTATTTTTCCCGATTAACATAAATAACTAACTACATAATATCAACAATATGAGCTACGCAAATGATATGGTGCTGATGGCACCGTCAATAAGGGGATTACGAATCCTCCTGAAGATCTGTGAAGAATTCGCAAACGAAATCAACATGATCTATAATGCGAAAAAAAACAGCACTGTTGAAAAAATATATATAAAATATTCTCCCACCTTTTTGAACGGCGAACTCCTAAAAACAGTAGAATAGGACATATCATCAACAATAAATTAACAGATTACGAAGATATTGACAGGCAGAGGCGCGTACTGAGCATAAAATGCGACATGTTCAGTAGAAGATTTCGTCTATGCAGTCCACGGATAAAAGCACTAGCCTTCTGCACCACCCTGTACACATGCGAGCTTTGGGCAACCTTCAAAAAAAGAACCATGGAAAGGCTTCGGGTGCAATACAACAATGCTTACCGTTTTAGTTTGGACTCCCCAGGCACTGCAGTGTCTCCTCAATGTTTACAGAAGGGCGAGTTCTAGGATTGAAAGCTCTATTAAGAACCAGGATTGCAGGACTGAGGGGAAGGATAAACCACTCCAGAAATATTCTCATAATAGAATCCCGTTTGACTTTAGGATCGAGCTTAGACACTGGTTTCCATAATCTCAGAACCGATGGACTAATAAGAGCCCAATTAAAGTTTTTTTTTCTCTCTTTTTATTGTTTATGAAGACTTTTTATCTGATCTGATGATGCCTACTTATTTATTTATTTTAATTTTATTTTCTTCTTATTACCATATTTTATAATTTTTTTTTTTTTTTTTTTTTTTTTTTTAATTATTTTTTAGCATATAAAATATAATGTACATTTAGATGATGTATTAATTTGCTTACATGTTCATATTCAAATATGTTAATACCACTCTTCCATGGAAGCGTTAGCTTGTGTCTGGAAGAGTAGTGTACATTTTTTAATGCTATATTTAAGTTCTTAAATTACAATGTGAATGTAAAAAACAATAAGTTGTAAGTTCGGTGATATGTAATTATAAGTATTTATCTACTATCAAAACAATTTTACTGTTTGGATAATGTGTCCAGAATTATTGTAATTAGTTTCTAAAAACAATACAAAATTTAACTTATTTGAAGAATGGAGTATCACTTGGAAACTGAGTTATAAGTAGATTAGATTAGTCGGAAACTGTTTTTTTTTTTTGAGATTATCTTTAAAATATTTTTTTACAGTGTTTATTAATTGGATTTTATCATGAATTTTTCTAATTTCATCCGGTAATCGGTTGAAAATAAGTCTTCCTTGATAAGTATAATAATTTTGTGCAAAGGAAGTGTTTAATTTTGGGCATGAAAAAATATATTTATGTCTAGTACGGTTTTCAGTTATAAATTGATATTTTTCTTTTTCTTTTATAATTTGAATCAATGCATTTCTATTGTATAGATCTTTGAAAGATGGTACTTGAAATTCCTTAAATAATTGATCCGTTGGGTAGTCAGAAGGTTTTTTTAATATGATTTTAATTATTAGCCTCTGCACAACTTCAATTGGGGAAAGATTAGTTTTGTATGCGGATCCCCAGCTAATGATAGCATATTGTAAAGTTGATTGAACCAAAGCGTAATATATTAGATATAAGTTTTTTACAGATAAAAAATTTCTGATTCTTAAAAATATATAAATCAATTTTCTAATTTTTTTTACAACTTGACAAATTTGTTCCTTCCATTTCAAATTTTTATCGATAATGACTCCTAAATATTTGATTGTGTTTGTTGTTTTTAATATTGTGCAGTTTTGGATACAATAATTTTTACTATGTGTTTTGGAATTATCATGGATGATGATGTCAATGTTTTTAGGGGTATCATTTTTGTGTATTGCAAATGGAATTACAAATGTTTTATCACCATTTAGTGATAGTAAATTTACGTCGAAGAAATTCTTTAAAATATTTATGTCTTCGGTGGCTTTAAATGTTACTTTTTCCCAAGTTTTATCGCTAATTATTAGTACCGTATCATCGGCGTATGAAGTAATTTGGCCATGTAGTGGTTGAAAAAAAATGTCATTAACATATATGGTGAAAAGGATTGGTCCGATTACTGTACCTTGAGGGATTCCAAAGTCTGATATTTCTTTATCGCTATTAATCTGATTTATTTTTACGACTTGCGGTCGATTTTTTAGGTAGTTCGAAATCCATTTAATTGCATTGTCTTTTATACCTATATTGTTTAGTTTTTTTAGTAGAATCTCATGGGATATACTATCAAAAGCTTTTCTGAGATCAATAAATATACCGGCACATTTTTCTCCTTTATCCAATGATTCATTGATGTATGAGGTTACATTAGCAATAGCATCTTGTGTGCTGAGTGACTTTATAAAACCAAATTGGTTTTGGTGAAGAATTTTATTACTTTCTAGGAAACCGACCAATTGGTTTTTCACAATTTTTTCAAAAATCTTTCCAATATCTATGTGTTTTATGTACGTACTTCACTATATAGGATGTGTGGGATTGCACTCACCTCCCCACATTCTGGATTAAAGACCTTTATTATTATTATTATTACAAACAAATGAAATTACACCTTAAGTGAATACCTCACATAAATGAAACACCCATTATTGTATTTTAATTTGTATATTTGTGTTTTTTCTATTTGTATAAACACTAAAATATTCTTCTTTGTATAAACATTATATTATTACATGGTTTGAAAACTATCTAACAAACCGAACACAACAAACTCTCATCCAATCTGACAAAATACATATAAGCAATAAATTATCTGTGTCAAATGGTGTACCCCAAGGCAGCATACTAGGACCAATTTTATTTCTTATATAAGTTAACTCACTATGTGCCATGAATATTGGAGGAAAGATATTATCATTTGCTGATGACACGGTTCTAATATTCGAAAATGAAACATGGCAATCAGTTATTAACAAAACTAATAATGGTCTAATAAAAGAAAAGTATTGGCTTGACACTAACCTCCTCACGGCTTAGGTTTTTGGTCACCGGGGGGGGGTGGGGGTTAAAAATTGCAAAAAGTTGGTCACGTAGTATGGGTACGTTCCCTTATACCTTTTGACCACCCTACTGTAGCACCCCCCACACATAAAGTGTGGGTGGTGCTATACTGCGCTCCTCCGTGCAGGAAAGTCTCACAGTAAATTTTGCTGTAAACCGTTATCTTACTTTCGGTCTTTACTTTTCTGCACGGCGCGCCACTTCAGGTCGCGCCGCGGCGGTCTGAAGTGGCGCGGGGCACGGTGGCTCCGAACTCTACGTGTGCGGACTGCGGGGTGCTTATGTTCCATATTCTATGGGAGAAAAAACATGCGGATAGTAGTACAACATAAAAAATAAATCATTTTCATTGAAAAGTAAGCTAGCCAATACAAATTGACTCCCTTAAAATGAGCATTATTTAAATTGACGCGCACCGCCCCGACGACCCGGACAATTTTTTTTGCGCTACCAGGAGCATATAAAACCGAGTAGGTATTTTAGTACCGGCGACATCTAATTAATTTAATATGAAGCTTTTTGCTAACCGCGGATCCTCACCTTTCGGCGAAATGTTTTGGCTAATGCCCAACAGATGGTTCCTTCCGGATGTTGAGAAAACATTGACCTTTTGTACAAATAAATAAATTCGGGAGGGGGGTTCGCGGGACGGACACAACACGCAAGTATGTTTCTGCGTATAAATAAAAATATAATAGTATAATATTTTTTAATAATATAATGATCATCTTCCATTATTCAAATTAAAATATAGTGACGTCACCCTATCCCCAACAATTTTAGAAGGGATCGGCATCCTTAAAAGTCATTCCAATCTCCCAGCCCATACTGTCAATAATATGTTCAATGACATTATTTCTTCTAAATGGCCCAACACTTCTCTTTTATTTACTGATGGCTCCAAATCTCCAGACTCCTAACTGTGGTATAGGTATTAACGTTTACCACGATAATTCTAATGAAAGAATATTTTATTCAATTTCAAACCAATTTACAATATTTTCTGCCGAGTGCATTGCAATAATTGAATATCTCAAATATATAATAAAAAATAATTTTGAACATTCTCTTGTTCTTTCTGTCTCTCTCAGTTCCCTCCAAAAACTTAAATCCAGTCCTCTTCTTCATCCTGATGATCACTTTGTATGTCTTATTCGAGTACTGATATCCTCCATTCAAAGCTCTGGAAAAACTGTCACTCTGATTTGGATTCCTGGACATGTTGGCATAGTGGGTAACGATATTGCTGATTCCTTGGCAAAACAAGGAGCGTCTAACCCTACCGTTACCCTCGTAAACCATATTCCCCTATCTGATTTTTTTTTTCCATCATCAAAGATAGATCCCGCAATGTTTGGACAGAGTATTGGAACATTGCTAGTCAATCCAAGGGTGCCCGCTATGCCTCAATACAAAGGACTATCCCATCAAAACCGTGGTTTCAAAAATTCCCCCATTTTTCCAAAAAAGAAATTTCCTTATTCGAATGAGAATCGGACATTGTTCCGTTCCTTCTCACCTTTTTAAAATTCATGTGCTTGACTCCCCAGATTGTACGTTCTGTGGTCTAGATGTGGGAACTTTAGATCACATATTTTTTGATTGTCCCTCTCTAAATAAATATCCTCTCTTCTATCAAGATTTATCCAAAATTGCCTCTCCTCCATTCAACATCTCATCTCTTCTAAGTCTGAACTCCACTCCAATCTTCCATAAAATTCTGAAATTTGCACATTGAAATAAAATTAATATATAAATTCACCTTTCCTTTCTCTGTATAGTCTGTCAAGTCAAAATATAGTAGAAAATATAAAAACTTGAACTACTAAATTTGTAGACTGGCAACACCAATTTAACTGTCAAATATTTTTTTGAAGTGCAATGACACTGAATGTGCAAAACACAGTAAACCACATTTTAAAAAACATTTTTCTTCATGACATAAAATTGATTAAAAGGTGATTTATAAAGCGATTTGCTTTAATTTAATTTCACATAAATTTGAATTTAACGATAGATAGAAATGAAGAATCACTAATGGTGAGTTTAGTAACACTACTTTTAGATCTGAACGAACTAACTAACTAACTATCACGCCGTTTCCCCGCAGGGGTAGGCAGAGAGGACGGACCGCCAAACATCCCGGTCTTGGCGCACATTCCTTGCCTGGTTTACATTCATACAATGTCTCATACATTCTCTTCTATTATTCTGACTCTTGACATGGCCCGACTCAAGTATCTGATTCACTTGGTCGTGCCATAGATCTGAATGAGTTAATATATTCAGATCTAAAATTAGAGACATGATCTAAAGCTCAGGCAACGCTAGGTACTTTATCTAGTATTAAATAAATGTGAGCAATTTCTAAACTGTGCTTTATATTTCATTACGTTATAGTTATTCTTCATTATATTAACACAAAATTTTTAATTTTTTATAAAAATGTAGGTTACACTGCTTTACTTAAACACCATGGGTTATGTGTTTAGTATTGCCATTTGATCAACAGTGGCGCCCTCATATATCTTCTACTCTTTTTTGACATACTATAATTATAAATGATGGCCTAGAACACCCTTGAATGGTGAAAGCCAGAAATAATTAGAAAAAAATATTTTTTATATTTTTTATTAAGGTAATGTTCTTTATATAAATAGAACGGCGTCATTTGCGCTCCGTCCCTAATGGGAAGTCCGAGCCTTTGTCTTCTTTATGACAGGTTTCAAGAATTGTTTTTTTTCAAACGTAAATATGTATTTATCTATTTAGAAATTGTGCGGACAAAATTATTTGGACGTTACATCAATGATGAAACCTCGTTATAACAGCATACTATTGTACGAAAACAAGCCCGAATTAAAATATCATTTCATAATTATTGCTCATTTTAACTGTGACCTCGCTATTTCCGTGATCGTTATAACCAAGTTTGATGCAATTGTGAAGAAAAAGAATTTCTCACAATTTTATTATTATACTTACTGGCGCAGACCCGTGAAAAATAACGGGATAGTTGTATAAATAATTTATATTGTTCGGAAATAAAACCAACAAAGTTTTTTTGACTTTTACAGCATTTTATATGAACCCTGGGTCAAGGGTTTGATTTGATTGTTTTAACAATCGGCATGTTGCCATCCCAACACAATATAATATTATGGAAAATGTCAGAAGCTGGACGAATTTTGCTCATATCAATGTAAATTCATATGTTTTTAGTTTTCCATGTTGAGTTAAATATATTATTATTTTAACAAAACAAGTTGAATAAAAAATGTAAATATTTATTCAGAATTACAAAATCGACAAAAGCATATTATACGAGCAAATCATTTGCAGGACATTAAATTTGAAAAAAAAATTCAAAACAGACGCCAAAATTTCCATCGTAAGATAAAATTTTGAAGTGTTCAAAATACAATTAACCGATCTCCCTCTTCTTCGGTGAAAATGGCGGTGCCGGGACCCGCGCAGGCGCAGGGGTAGAAACTCTTGGATTTCCTTCGTCTCCTTTTTTTGCCTTGACGCGCCCGGTGCCGGGACCCGCGCAGGCACAGGGGCAGAAACACTTGGATTTCCTTCGTCTTCTTTTTTTGCAGGTTCTCTTCCTTATGGACCTTCTGCGTCTTTTGCAAGATCGCTTCCTTCTGGGCCTTCTGCACGATCTCTTCCTACGTCTTTTGCACGATCTCTTTCTGCGTCTTTTGCACGATCTCTTCCTGGGTCTTCTACAGCCATCTTCAGGCTCAAACGTGGATGGGAATACCTCTCCGTCTTCATTCTCATGCACCTGTACTTCATACCACATCACGGAAAATAAGTGCTAATAACAGGAACGGGGTTTCCTGGAATTGGTTATTATGTAAACAAGGAAAAGAAATACTTTTAGCATAAAAAAAAACAGAAAATCACAACAAATTTGGAAGAGCTTCTTTCTTGAATTGAATCTATTGAATGTTCCAAAAACATAAATATTTTGTTTTTTGTTTTCGTTTGGAAAGATTTTTTAAAATTACCATTTTAATTAAAGTGCAGCTTTGTAATCTCTTGTCAACGGTTTTATAGTACCTACCGAGAATGTAAATAATATTTAATAATTATAATCTATCTCTTCTATCTATCCATATATCTATATATATCGTGTCAGGGTGTTTGTGGTCGTACTCCTCCGAAACGGCTCGGCCGATTTTTATGTTTTTTTATGTACATTTGGCAGGTATGAGAATAGGTCGTAAAGTATATTTCATACCGCTAGGTGATTAGGGTGTCCCTATCCATATGTATATATAAATTTAGGTTCCGTATGTTTGCGTTCGCAAATCTTGAACGTAATCGATGTATTTCGATGGAAAGTAATCGATGGATTGACTCAATTTTTTTACAGAACGTTGCCTTTTAGCAGAAGAGTGTTTCTATGTACACTCATACACTGGTGAGCTCTGTCGTTATGAAATTTGTATAAAAAAATTGCACCAGGTGGCGAGCGAGTCGTTTGAAAAATGTGTATTTCATGTATTTTAGAGGTAGGGAGGGCAGGCGGGAGGGGGAGGGGAAACTGGGAGGGGCGGACGGGAATGAAGGGGGAAGATTCGCGGGAAGAAGGAAGGCGGAAAAAGTGGAAAGCGGGTGGGGAGTGGAGTTCGCAGGTTGTGAGGGGGGCGGGGGGTGGAAGCGGAAAAGGGGAGGGGGAAAGGCGAGGAAGTAGAGGGGGAACGCGGGAGGGGAAGAGGAGGCGGAAGGGGAACGGGGACGAATTGGAAAGAACACACAGGGAGAAACAATAGTAGCATTGCCACTCATGCCGGGTTCAGCTGGTAATATTTATAAGCAGTAAGCAACTTTATCTAACATTTTTAATAATTGTCGAAAATTGAGGGCGCTGCGATCGTGGCTACGCTAAAATAACTCATGTAAATGCAAATGGGAATGCAACTTCGTTGTGTGTTTTATTTAAATAAAAAAAAATAATAAAAAAAATGAATCTAAGTAAAAGCGCAATGAATTTCGTCGGTATACGCACAATTAGGCCCGTGAAACGTTTTTGGCCAAAATGAGTTATGTATTTACACCATTCGATTTCGATTTTGTTTCTATCCTTCATGCATCAATATATATCAAATATATATTTTATTTGGTTTCGTAAATAATTCGACATAAAAAATCCCACTTTTCCATGATTTTAGAGACAATTTTGACAATTATTTGCGAGGTATGGTAACTCATTAAAAATATTTTTTACTCTACTAGCTCTATAAATATTGTGACGAAATATAAAATTATTAAATAAAAATGATAAATTTTTAAAAAACATTTTATAATCAATTTGGGAGGCGGGAATGGGTACCGCCACCCCGGGAACCTTTATTGGATAACCAACACCTCTGCCATAGGTCACCCCAAGTGGTTCGTCACGTTTGGTGATTTAGCAAAAGTGCCCGGGGTGAGGTTTGTCTAGGTCTTGGAGGCGGATGACCAGGGCACACTGAACCCCAGATTCCTACCCACCCCTCAAACCCTTTTACTTCCCCCAACTCTCCTCCCCTCCCATTCCCTAAAAAAACCCTCCATACAGCATCCCCAAAGATGACATAGGCCCTGAGGGAAATTATTTTCCTCAAGGCCTCCTGTGTGGAGCTCATGTAAAAATAAAATAATTTAATAAATTTTACGCATACATTCCAATCACAAATCACTACAAGGTTTATAATATAAATTTGTCACACATAAAAAAATTCAAAGAAATATAATACTCGTAGATCATTTTATGATTTGTTTTCTAATATAGTAACTAGAAGTAGGTAGAAACAAATTATTTTTTTAATAATTATAATTAACTCAAAAATGTCAAATGTTACTGACGTTTCGTATTAAACTCAACAAATCAAAGGATTTCTCTTTCATTTTTTCATCTGACAAAAGGAAATTCAATTAAAAAGGGAACCCCAAAATATTGGGGTTCCCTTTTTAATGAAGTATTAAGGAGAACCGAGGGTAGGGCGGGAGGAGATGGACTAATTCTACGGACACACTTGCTCATTAGAAGCCAAAGAGCATGCTACCTAGTAGCATGTGTGTCAGTGGCGTTGCTAGTAATGAGCATGCTCACAAATCAACAACCATTTGATTAATGAGCATGCTCATTGGATTATCGGGTGGAAGGGGAAGCATGTGTGAACAGGCTAGCTTGTGAGCATGCTCATTTTAATCCGATCTCAGTTCGCATCTGCGCATTCTTTGCAAAAATGTCAAAATAGCCCGCAATAGTTAATTATTTAAAAATAATCTACTAATCGCTCCACAACATCAAGCACACACCCGCTTTTCATCAAACCTGGGTTGCGTGATCCCAAAAACTAAAACCTCATTCGCTCAACGACAATTCTGGTTCATCGCTCCTAAAATATATAATGCTTTGAGTAGGTACTGACATAAAGTCAAGTAATTCGAATTCTCTTTTTATAACACGTATACAACATTGGATTTTCGAAAGTGGACGAGCGTACTTTAAAGAATTCCTGAGTTCTTAACACTACATTTTAATTATTATTTTGCATTTCAAAATTGTAATTTCCATTTTTCTTTCTATTTTTCTTTAAAATGTTATTTTTTTTCTCTTAATTTTTTCACAAAATTTTATTTATTTTTTAATTTTAATTTATTTACTTTTACGTTTTAATTTATATATTTGTATAGAACACTTGAGTTCTTAACATTTAATCTTTATTATTAATTTTTGTGTTTCAAATTTTGAATTATCATTTTTATTTCTACTTTTCTTTAAAATATGATCTTTTTTTCTCTTTATTTTTCACTTACTTTTAAATATTTAATAATTTTTATTTAGTATATTTAATCATCTGTTTTAATAAAATAGTATTTGTAATAATTTAAATAAATATTAAATATACGACTACCATAACACGGGCATGAGCCCAGTGGGGTGTCCAAAAAAAAAACAAATATCTGTAACTAATAAAAAAAATTATGAAAAAAAAAAATATAAGGGAATCAAGAATATATTTGGAACACAAGGTCACTAAAATACCCACAATAAATTTCCGAAATCCCCTAAAGCTCCTTTACCTCGAAAATGAAACCACATTCTATTGAAATTCGCATTTATTTTTTAATATTTAGTCATTTTCGGGACATTTTGGACCCAAAACAAACGTTTTATTTTTTTACATCAGAAGATTCTTAAATAATTGCATTGCAAGCAGTTATATTATTTTGTTTAGTTCTGAATGAAATTGACTCTATTTGACATGAGCATGCTCATTAAATAGCATGTGTGTTCAAATGTTGGCTTTGAGCACGTTCATTCAGGAAAAAGCACAAAACAAGCCGGCTCATTATTGAGCAAATGTGTACAGTTGAGTATTTTTGACGGGAGCTTACTCATTAATGAGCAATCTCATAAGCCGGCTTGTGTGAGCGAGTGTGTTAGCACCTTAATTCAGTCGTTCAATTGAGCCGGTTCCCTGAACCGGATCTTCTCATTGAATGAGACCTAGGGAAGCGGCTCGTTCAACTGCCGTTTTCCCCGTCTCTATGACAAAGTAACCGAAACAGGCAACGACGTAACATGTATTTTATAACAACTTCGTCGAAAAATGCTCGTATTCGCATGAACTTATGGTACCAATTGTGCTGAAAAGAGAGAAAATTTAAGAAAATGTTTAACAATTTTGATATATTTTGTCTTCATAATCCCATCAATTGGGTCATATTTTTCCCGTTGGTGAAGATGCTAAAACTTTTCGCCGAAAAGGTGAGGTTCTTCGGCCAGTTAGAAGTTATTTTAAAATAAGCTAAATGGCGATTACTTAGAAATTTGTATGGGTACCGCCACCCTGGGAACCATTTATTGGATGACCAACACCTCTGCCATAGGACACCCTAAGTGGTTCGCTACGTTTGGTGACTTAGCAGCGGTGCCCGGGTTCATGGGGTGAGGCTTGTCGGGGTCTTAGCGGCGGATGTGTCTGCCCACCAGCTGCATGGCAGGCCGGATCGAGAGAGAATGGTTGAGGGAGTCCTTTGAACTTCTTCGGAATATCGGCTTGCACCGCAGTGGGAGGGATGGATCCATACATCCGTCACTCCTGGATACCCTGACCCCCAGATTCCTACCACCACTCATACCCTTTTCCTTCTCAGAACTTCCTCTCCTTCCTTTCCTAAAAAAACCCTCCGCACAGCATCCCCAAAGATGACACAGGCCCAGAGGGGAAATATTTTTCTCCGGACCTCCTGTATGGAGATAATGTAAAAAAAAAGTATTTTCGAAATTTTATCCACCCCAATTTGGACGGCACACATTATCAAGAAATTATAAATTTTCTTTTCCTCGAACCATTCCATGGACCTGTTTAGAAGTCGGTGATATGCTTTCAACATTTTTGGTGTATTAATATTGCATGTTTTTTCTTGCCCTAAATACTGATCGAAGGCCTCTTCGGAAAATTATGAAAATGACGACGAAACGACGACGAAATAACGACGAAAATCAACGAAATAAATTTTTTTCACTCATTTCGGAGGAAGAGTTTAACAGTTTGGTGTGACAGAGTAATTTGATAATACTCTTGTGCTTTTTTCGTGTACAGTCTTATCATTTCAAATACCGTTGTTAGCACAAATATATTAGGTTTACCGATTCCAGATTTCGTGTTTTTTATCAGTCATAGTTCATAGTTATCACTATCAGGGGGTATGTCAGTATATATTATAGATCTTGAATGCTTATAGCGTTCGTTCGATTTATGACACGATTTATTTATTAATAAAGTCCGATTTTACTATCCGGTACTCGAACCTAACAGATAGGTTAGCTTTCTACATAATTGCGATATTTATTTGAATTATACGAGTACGTTATCCTGTGGATAATCTATCAAGATGGTGGTGAAATACCCCTTCAGAGTTGTTATCATGATTAGTTGTGTCTGTCATCAAAACGCATTTGAAGTCACAATTGTAGTCACAAACAAATCACAATTATTGTATAGGTACTACTGAAAATAGAACAAAAAAAATAATAAATAAACTGCATAGCTCTGCTTTGACTTATTTGATTTCTTTATTGTACTATTCGCAATCTACTATTTTTCGATCTTGCGTTGTGGAGTATGTTGTTTTTGTGATGTTACTCTCACTTAGATGTTCTTTGTGTTAAAAAATAATAAATTTTTAAAAACCCAGCTGGGCTTAAAATTCAAAATAAATAAATTAATTGCCTACATTGTACGTGCAGTGTAAGTGTATGCTTCGCTGGTACCTTGAGCTAAAGCAATTCGTAAAAAACCTCTAGATCAGGGATGGCGAACCAATGGCACGCGTGCCATTAATGGCACGCGACACAATATTTTGGGCACGTCACTGATCAGTGATCACAAAATTTATTATGCACTACGAAAAAATGTATGAATTGATGGGACGTCATTTGATAAACTGAATTTGTCCCCATTCGATTAGTTAGTAATTGATGAATTTGAAATGCAGCTGATTGATTTCCAGTTTAGTGCAATATGAATTCAAAAATTTGTTGAAACAAGGAGAGAGATAGAATTAATTGAAACAGAAAGATTGACAGGTAATATAAATGAAAATACTAATAACAAAATTTTCGAAGCATGGAATGCTGTTACCAGACACATTTAATTGTTTGAAGAAGCTGGCTCATGCTATTTTAACAATATTTTTATCAACCTATGCCTGCGATTCATTATTTTCAGAGATGAATAACGTTAAAGAGTCGTATTTACCGTTCAGCATGCATTCTGCAAAAAGTAACATCTTACAACCCTAACATATGTTATTTGTCATCTAACCTGCAACAGAAGTCACACTAATTTTACTTTAATTTAAATTACGCGTATAATGCTAAATGTTCACATTTTTTTCGAAATAAAGAGTTTTTAATTGATAGTAAGTATTTATTACTATTTTTTTTCCAATATTCACAAAGTCAAAATTATTTGATGGCACGTCTATGACCTCATTAAACATTTCTTTGGAAAAATGGCACGTTGATACGTAAAGGCTCGCCATCCCTGCTCTAGATGTTCGGAGAGCATGCTTCGTTGGCGGTGATGAGATATGCATACCCTTACCTAGTTGTATGATAATCTGTCATCATAAGATCTGAATCAGTGTTATTGTTCTGCTTATCTTTAGCCTATTATTCATCAAATGCTGCATTCATGGCACCCTGTCAGATGATTATATTAAGCAATTATTTACAATGAACTATGCGCATCTACTTATACATTTATTTTGCAATGTGTTTTCTATACTATACTTTCGATGGGGTCTCAGAGGAGGTTTTGTGATAAGCAGGTCGTCGAATGATTTTGAAATCCACCTTAGAAGAAGAAAATTATAAAATACTTGGGTAGTAATCATTCGCCATTGTGGGTGAAATATTAATTGCTGAGATGTTTAAATTTTTAAACGGCAATTGTTACATGATGGGGATGACGCAGATGGTGGTATGAATAAAATAATGAATCATTTAAAAACATTTATTTGATAAAGTATTATCATAGATAATAGTCACAAATTATAAGACTTTAAAGTGTGATTTGTTTGCTTAATTATATATAATACATATATATTAATATATACCCATTCGTAACGATGGAAATGCGATAGACTGGCCAGTGGAAACATCTGCAACCAACAGTGACACGGTGGGGAAGATTCCCCGGCTGAGACTTCTCGACTGGCCAGGGTCATTACACTCTTGCGGTCCGTATAGCGAACAGTTTATATAAAATTAGTATATTTCTCATCTATAAAATTAGTTAGTTTATCACCTCCAAAATTCTCGTACACGGGATATATAACTAAACATAATCGAATGGCATCGTTAAAAATATTATGCGTTCACTGAAACAAAACACGCAAATGAAAAGTGCACCTGATACTGAAATGACGTGTGGCGGCTATGCGCTCGGTGAGTGGCTATATAATGTAGGCATAATAAAAAAATTATATAAATATTACGAAGTAAGTATATCGCATTGCTTGCAAATAATGTCGCCGATGTTATTAAGTTTACGATGTAGTGTAAATGTAATGCCGTCCTTATTCGTTGGATACGGTTCTGGTCTCTTGCACGAGGTAGACCTGGGATCCGGGCACGTTGGAGGAGGTGACGAAGGTGCGGTGCTTGGCGCGGATGAGGGTCAGGTTGCTCTCGGCATTGTCGGCGCGGTCCTCGGCGGCCTCCAGCTCGCGCTGGAAGCGACGCACGCGGGTCACGTTCTGCTGGGATGTTCCCTCCTGGGGCACACAAATACACATGTTACATTAGTTCAATCATATCACACCACATATATACCATATACAAATATCATATCCAAACGGCTAACGCACCTGTTCTTGCAGCTGTCGTTTGTAAATGTTCACTTTCTGTGTGGTCTTGTCCAGGGAGTCTTGAAGCAGAGAGATGTTCTTCTGGTCCTCTTCGCACTGGATGAGCACCTCCTTGACGGTGCGCTCCTTCTTGCGCAGGATCTTGATTGTCTCGGCGTGCCTCCTCTTCTCCTCGTCAAGTTCAAGTTCGAGATCACGCATGCGTGCCTCCAGTTTGCTGATGATGCGCTTTCCTCCAACGATGGCGTTGGCCTCGACTTCCTCCAGACGGACGGCGAGGTTCTACAAAACAGGTATCATTAGTTTTGCTGATTTTATTATCATTCATGTAGTCCATCTGAAATTACCGACTACATTAAATTATAAACACTACAAGAGTTTGTTATTACCTTGACTTCAATCTCTAGAGACTTCTTGATGGTTTCAATCTTGACAATCCTCTCCTGTTCCTCGTGCAGAATCTCGACGGTGTGC
Source organism: Limnephilus marmoratus (assembly GCA_917880885.1). Lineage (NCBI taxonomy): Eukaryota > Metazoa > Arthropoda > Insecta > Trichoptera > Limnephilidae > Limnephilus > Limnephilus marmoratus. The sequence goes on along the minus strand of OU862920.1, from coordinate 34,747,732 downwards.
TTGAGTTCGACCTTTGGAACAATACACATTTTGAGTAAATGGCAAATATGAATATAAGTCCTCAAATCTCGCGCAATGCATTATAATATGTTACAAGAAATTATCGCATCAATGACTTTACCTGGACGCGTTGGTATCTCTCGTCGCTGATTCTCAATTCCTTTGTGATTTCATCGTAATCTCCAGCGATGGTGGAAAGCTCTTGTTCAAGCTTGGACTTGATGCTGGCCAGATTTACGTTGACAACGGTAAGTTCATTGATGCGAGTTACAGACTCCTCGTACTGAATCTCAACTGCCTTTTTGGAGCGGAGTGCCTGTGAACAGAGTTCATTATTAGTGTTATGAAATCGAACAGAGTGATCTTATTTTGGTTTCTTAATTATTATGAATGTAATTAAGTAATAAAATTAAGAGCGGTAACTTACTGATTCGTAGTTTCCGCGGACCTCCTCAATCTCTCCAGTGAGGGACTGAAGGCGACGCTGGGCAATTCCGTACTGGTCGAGGGTAACTTGCAACTGGCGCTGAACTTCGTCGTAGTGGGCTTGAATCTCAGTGAGCTGAAAAAAGTAGCATTTAAAAATGAAACGACAATTTTAAAAATCCTAACACCCATTACCTACTTAACCTACTACCTACTATAGTTCAACAAATTGAACATACATTTTGTAAAATTTAACTTTCTCCATCCATGAATAAGAAGAAAACAATTAGAGTTAGCTCTTCAAAAATGTGAATGTGAAACAGTGGCATGCAGTCAAGAAAAGATGTGCGTACAGTAAATAACAAACTGACAAACAAAAAACTAATTATTGATCAAAGGGCGGATATTTTGCCATGAATTTGTGATTATTTTTTATATTACAATCGTTCTGCATTGATAATTTTGTTTAAGACACAATTATTGTGAAAATCTCCTACTACCATCACATTAAGATAGAAATGTTGCTTTTTATCGTGATGGTGAATTGAACCGCCGAGGAATTCAATTCAGGATGCCTTGGTGGGACAAGACGCCATGCCAACTCAGCCACTGACCGGACAATAATTGTTTCCATATGAGGAATTTACACTTTTTGGTAAGAATATAAAATGAGCATTTAAAAATATTCAATGCACAATTCATACTCGCACTTGAAAACTAAGGCTTACTTTTGGTCATAGATCAATTCATGTCACTAATATCACCGAATTGAATCTTAATAACTATCTGTGTATATTTGTTTTGTACCTGCAGAGATTGCTTCTTGATGGTCTTTTGCAAGTCAATGTTGGTCTTGTTGGCGACATCCAGGGACATTTCTAATTCGGTGATATGAATCTGCATCTTCTTCTTGATCCTGATGACTTCGGTCTTCAACCTTGTCTCGGCCTCGACGACGCGAGCGCTGAGCTGCTCGATCTCAATGCTGGTCTGTTTGCTGAGGAAGGGAAATCAAATGGGTCAGTTTTGCAATGCCGAAGTTACTTAAATTCAGAATCCTCTAAAAGACTTAGTTCCTTTAGCAATAATGACCAGCTTTGTGTTGAAACATGTGTAAAGAATTTAGAAAAGTTTAATGAAGTTCTTAAAAACTTTTCGTAGTTACTCAAAACTTACCGGCTTTGTACGGAACAGGTGTAAAGAATTAAGAAAAGTTTAATGAAGATTTTTAATAACTAATCTTAGATATTTCTGTTTTTTATTCAGTCTGGATTCAGGTGGATAAGGTAGAAGTAGTTAAACGGTAACATAAGAAGAAAAACTTTCTGGGTTAAAAAATCGTCAATCAATAAATCTTGTCATATTATTTTTAATTTTTTATTTATTTTATAGGAAGTACAAGTAACTATAGGTTTGAAAACTTCAGTTTAAAAGTTAACACATCAATTTTTACTATAATAATAGTTCATTTACCACACCAAGTTTAACAATTTATTGTGATGTAAATATATTTTTATGTCGGGTTGTTAATTTCAATTTATTTCTATATACGTAAACAACATGATTATTAACATAGGAAACTATGAGATTTAGAACTTAACAAACAATATTAATAATGAAACGTAAACCGTCAACCGAGATTAATAACGGAAATATGTGCGATAGGGATATTTTAATATGCGGTAGGGATATTTTAATAACCTTGTATCCATAAAATAATTTGTGCTTTTATTATCAAATGTCTGAAGATCGCATTTCAAACAAGTGAGGGGTTCCAAAAAGCTTTCATCCAAATTGGTAGTGGTTTTTGTTTCCAGCATCTTGGTATACATTCGGGCATTATGGGCAGCCATTTTTTGCTGGCTTTCAAAACTCTTAATTTTCATAGCGTCCATTTCTGTAGCTTCAGAAATGTTCTTCAAACTGCGCGTTACGAGTGTATCCGCGATGCTCTTAGCAGATTTTCCACGCAACATTTTTGCTGTGTTTCTAAATTCCGCATCCTCACTGAACGATGAAACGATAGGTTGCTGCATTCTTAGAAGATGCTCGTTTCTTCTGTCTTCGTCAAAAGCTTCTAGATTCCTCTTGTAAATCCTCCTTTTGGTTCGTGAAACCGCACTCTCGGTCGCGATGTGCTTGGTAACGTTCGCCGCGGACGCCGCCTTCGAGACTGAGAAGGCCGACCGCCGGAGAACTTGGTACTGGGTGTTGGACGCGCTGCTCTTGGCGTGCTCGGCGGCTTCCCGAGCCAGCCGCCCCAGGTCGTGCTCGCTGTAGCATCGCACGCGGTTCCCGGGCCTGTAGGCGGGCAGCGCGCGCTCGTTATTCCAAGGCAGATGCGGCGGCTCAGCGCGATGTCCCCTTTCTCTGGCGTTCAAATAATCTATCATCGGTTGGTAATAGTTTATTCCATATCCGTAATTGTCCTCATATACTGCGGTTGCTGGCCTCTCCCACCTCTTGTACGGTCTAATGATGTGTGACATTTTGTTGTACTATTGTACAACTCATTCAGATGGCAATTCAATCGGCACCTCGAAGCAATCAAGGTTAACCCGCCAATCTCAACTACGGCTCCCACCCCCAAAACGTTTCTTTAGTAGTTTTTGGTCAATCTTGCCGTGCCAACTTTACGATAAATTTAATACATTAATCAATCCCTGTCGATTTGTTGGCTATATTCTATTTACGGCCCAGTTTAGCTAGATATAAATAATTTCTTGGACGTCGGAGCTGCAATGTGCTAATACTTAACACATAATCGAATCGTAACCTCGATGGCTCATTTCACTGCTGCATACCAACGTTCAATTGCAGTTGCTCATGCAATTCAAGTTGTTCGTTACAATGTTGCAGTGTTACTTTAGTCTAGTCAGATGTTCCTTAATGACGAGTTGATGAGACGAAATCACTATCATATGTACTATGAGTGTTTACATTGAGATGATGAGAAATTAAAGATTATTTATCAGTCTAAAACATTTACAAAAAGTGGTGATCGCGTGCGAGTTTGCTCATTAAGGTTAATAAATTGGTCCAGAGGAACCGTGTAAAATTAATATGTTTTTTTAATTGACCAGAGTGAAATATTTATATTTGTACAAAACGTTTACTTCAAGCATAAGGTGTTTTGAAACCGAGCCAAGAAATAAGACAATGGTTGTGTTGTGCATATATATTTCAGATCGATTCTATTTATATTCAACGCTACGATTGATTTGTGAGGTGTACGCTCACTATTATTAACAGTGCCAGTGAAGTGCTTTGTCGTCCGAATCTCCATTATTATTTTGTGATAGTTCTGAACAGTCCGTATTAGTGGGTGAGTACAACTTTTTTGCTGTTTTAAAGATTTGATGCATTTTTGTCAATGTTAAAATATTAATGTGGTGATAGATTGTCAAGTCACATAATAAAATTGATGTCCTTAAAAAAATCGTGCCGATGACATCATTGTCGATATCTTTCGACAAGTCACCCTGGCGAGTGGGTGATACTTGCGAAAAACATGTATTACGTAAGGAATTTCACGCGATGACCAATAATAGCTTTTCAATTAAATTGTTGTCTTGACTATCGTTTGCCAAAGGCACTTTGAGAACATATTATGACTACGAAAATAATATTATTTATTTTCGCCCTAATTAAAATATTGGTTCAACGACATCGTTGATAGTCGCTCCCAATTCACGAGACTCTCGTGAGACTACGTGGCCGGTGCACGTCATCCGAAAAGATATCTGTTCCTAAGCTATGACGTAGCTGTGGCTTTAAAATCAAAGTTGTAAAATAGAGACTTACCGGATGGCTTCAATTTCCTCGTCCTTCTCTTGCAGACGACGCTCAGCCTCGTGGCGGAACTGGCCGAGCTCGGCAGCCAGCCTCTGGGCACGCTGTTCCTCGGCCTTGCGACCCTGACAAAAGTAAACAAAGAAGATTAATATTATTCCAACAATAAGATAGTTATAAAAAGATTGGTTTACTGATAAAAAAAAACTTGTGGTAATGCCCAATGCTTTTGATCTCGATCGCGCGGAAGGTGTTTTTTTTTTTAAATATTTGTCACAATAGTTATTTTGTTTTTGGTTTTCATAATAAATATCCATGACAAATGAACTGGATCCACTAATGGATGTATGCACTAATATGAACCATTTGTTAATCAACTCAAAAAGATAATTTTGAAAGATTTTAGTTTAACTTCAGTGGGTTGCTGAGCTTTGAGATAAACATTCAATTTCAGTGAAATTTCAAAATTTATGGCTCAGTACCAAGCTTATTACTCATTGGCAGAATCTAAAAGAGAAATTTAATGATAGCAACGTGAATCACGGAGTGTTTCGGCAAGGAGTATAGATTCGGTCCAATAAAAATAAGTGGTACACATTCTTGAGTATGGATATTTGTTTGAAAAATCTTTCTGCTTCCATTATAAAGTCAGTAAGTAGTTCTATAATAGAGAACTGAGCTTGCATATATTTGACCCCCGCAATGGCACTCAGTCGCAAACATGTTTAATGTTAATGGTATAAATGAATGAACTCACGGCTTCAGCCTCCTTGTATGCGGCGGTCAGCTCTTCGCGCTCGTTCTCCAGGCGACGGAGTTCCAACTCCAGCTCGTGCATGCGACGGGTGAGATCGGTCAGCTGGTTGCGGGCGTCATGAAGTTCATCTGAAATTATAAACAAGGTATGATTGTTAGTTATCATATTAAATTCATCAGATTATTATACTGAAAACTCATTCCTTGTCAAGTTAAAATTGTTTGAATTTTGTTGTTCATAATGCATTTGAAAAATAAAGTACTCAACTATCTCCTGGTGATTGGCAATATATGCAACATTTAGTCTCAAATTAGTATCCTTATTTTGAATAACAAAGAAATAATAAAAAAAAACATAAAGCTTTTCTTGGAACAGTAGACTTCCTTACGAAAATAGCTTTGAATCCTAATTTAAACTTAAAATTTACTAAGCATGAAAATGCTGCAAGAGCTCATAATTTCCACTTACCACCAATCTTCTTGTTCTCCCTAGCAAGAGTATCCTTCTGCTCCCTGGTCTTGTCCAGCTCGTGGGTGATGCGCTGGATTTCAGTAACCTTGATGCGCAGATCCCTCTGGGACTGCTCATAGATCAGTACGGTCTCGTCCAGCCTGGTCTTGATCTCGATGTTGATGCGCTCGAGCTGTTCGGTGCGCTTCTGGAGCTCCCGAGCGGTGCTGTTTGCCTTCTCCAAGTCGATGATGAGGACCTCGACCTAAACACAGGGAAGTATGTTTAGTGGCATGTTTGTAGTGGCTAAATTAAATAATATGATACATTTTCATCAATACCCATGTGGTAGATGGTCTGTCGCTCTCACTCCCCCGAATACCGAGCGAGAGGGACAACTATACCTCAGGCAGATAATTCTTTAAAAAAACATCAAAATCGAGGTTTTTTATTCCCCATTGTTTTCCTCCAAAAAAAGGACTTTTAAGATTTTTTTACTAACTGTATTAGCTTTGCTTTTGCTTTTTCTAAAAATAGATATTTTGTAAACGGGACATCTGTTGATGGCATTTAAACCAGGCCATTTTAATGATTTTTTTAGGGTAGAACTAACTAAAGAATTAACTTATATATATTAAAACGTACCGACACGCTAATGGTTGATGTCTATATTATATTAAAAAAATATTTGCAATAATGTCAAAATCCTGAAAGAAAACTGGGGAGTACGTGTTTATGGACAAAACACCACCCGGTTTTTTCTTAAGATTTAAGAATCATGTTTTAATGGTACCGAATACTAAGTGATTTTATTTTTTCTATACTATTCTGTTGTATGTTTTTTCTTTTCCCTGTTTTTTTCCTTGATCTGTTGAATCAAAAGTTTAGGTAAAGATTATGAACAAAAAGTCCTAAGTACATTAAAATTATTTGATATCTCACCTCGGATTGCAGGCGAGACTTCTGCTTCTCAATGTTGTTGATCTTGATGATCAGAGTCTCGATCTGCTCCTCCTGTTCCTGGATGCGGCAAGAGTACTTGCGGCGGATCTCCTCGATCTCCTCGGCTCTGGCGGCGGCTTCAGTCTCGTACTTGGACCTCCACTGCAGGGCCTCGCCGTTAGACTTGACCAGCTGCCTCTCGAGGTCCAGCCGAGCCTCAGACTCTTCCTCGAGCTGCACGCGCACGGACTCGAGTTCGATCTCAACCTGTGGAAATCACAATATTTTTAACACCATTGCAAAAAATATCATTGGTTAATAATTTAACCACTGAAAAGACTGGCATTGAAGTAAGTTGCCATACTTTTTTGGGCAATCAAGAAAAAACAAATATTCAGAAAAAATTTCAATGAAAAAGCTGTTACGAAAATTAATGGCATTGATTAGAGAATGAATGTGTCATTTTTGAATTATGACAACGTGCAAATCTAAAATGAAGTAATAATGCCACGATTGCTAAGACTATTGAATGAACTGCTGCAGGTATTCAATAGTCTAACTGTTAGACTCCATGAAAAAAAAAATTGTCATAGAGTCCAACAGTTACATAGTAGTAAATGTGTGTTTTTACCTGGTGGAGGGACGCCTCCAAGATGGAGCGGCGACGCTCGTCATCTTCAAGACGCCTGCGGGCATCTTCCAACTGGCCGGCGATCTGGCTCCTCAGGTAGATGACATTCTCGATGTTGACCTGTGAAGTCAATTGTGATAGTCAGAGTGCTTTTTAAAAAAACATGGGGGTTGATCAGGAAGTTTATATCTGAATAATATGCAAATATTGCTGTCGAAGTTGGGAATAATTTCGGTTTACGGAAGGTCTTCCAAAATAATTTATTTTTATTTTTTTATACTAATTATGGGCCGGAAAATCCAAAACTGAAAGAATTTTTTTTCGGAAAGCAATATTAACAAAGTTACACGACTTTAAAATTTTCTATAGGCACACATGAAAATCGACATATTGGAAGTATTATGACAGTTTAAAGTCATAGATAAACTAGAAAAATGTTTTACCACACAAAATTAAATGTTACCATGCAATAATATCATCAAACATACCTTATAAATCGACGAAGTATGAAAATTCGTAGTCTTAAAAATGCGTAACCTAACCTAACGCTAGGTTTGTGTAACATGGTTTGTGCCCCTTTATACCGCCTGCTCGCGTCCCTAACCTAACCTAACCTAACCTAACGCTAGGTTTGTGTAACATGGTTTGTGCCCCTTTATACCGCCTGCTCGCGTCACGGCAAAAAAACATCCCTGTTTTCAAGTAGTTTAGCGGCTACGCTAGGTTTGTGTAACATGGTTTGTGCCCCTTTATACCGCCTGCTCGCGTCACGGCAAAAAACATCCCTGTTTTCAAGTAGTTTAGCGGCTACGCTAGGTTTGTGTAACATGGTTTGTGCCCCTTTATACCGCCTGCTCGCGTCAATTTAAAAAAACAGCCTACGTTTTCAAGTAGTTTAACGGCTACGCTAGGTTTGTGTCACATGGTTTGTGCCCCTTTATACCGCCTGCTCGCGTCAATTTAAAAAAATATCCCTGTTTTCAAATAGTTTAGCGTTTACGCCAAAAGTGAGTAAAATTTATAAAAAATAATTACTTAAGTTAGTTATTGATATGGCAACACTTAATTTTATGTGGCTGTTTCTATGACTTTAAACTGTCATAATACTTCCAATATGTCGATTTTCATGTATGCGTATAGAAAATTTTAAAGTCGTGTAACTTTGTTAATATTGCTTTCCGAAAAAAAATTCTTTCGGATTCGGATTCTCCAGCCAATAGTTAGTATAAAAAAAAAAAGTTTTATTATTTTGGAAGACCTTCCGTAAACCGAAATTAAGCCCGAAGTTGAAAGTTGAAAATAATAAATTGCGGATAGGATTGACTATTGCCGTATTTTCAAATTGAGTAAAAGTATAACTAATAACAAACAATCTTTTGGAAATATTTGCAGATAAATCGCGTCTGCTTTGAAAACCAAAATTTAAAAAATGCATTACGTGATCTGTGAACTAAATAAGTGATAAGTCATAATTGTTCTATGAATTAAATAAGTGACAAGTCATCGATGAATTCCTATTAATAATATTTGAAAAAGGGTCAATGGATTACATTTTATTGGCTGCTGACCGTATTTGATTTGCGCCAACATACTATGTATAGATAAATACCCAGGAGGTGAATCACCGGCTATCAGAAAATGTTATTCTCTTGGCCAGGAACTAACGTCTCGTATAATCGAGGGAAGGCATATAGTTCAAATAGTTCTTAGTTAAAAGTTAGAAGGCAAATAGTTCTACCAGAAACCAGTGGTGTCAGTATCAGTAATGAAAAGAGACGAGAAAAATAAATTACCTTCAAGTCCTGGACTTCCTTGACCAGTTCGATGTTCTCCTGGGACAGACGAGTCTTGTGGGAGGTGATGTCAACGATGGTGCGGTTGAGTTCCTCGATCTTGATGTGAAGTTCGTTGACGGTGATCTCCAGGCGTTCCACATGCTTGATGCTGATCAGGCGCTCCTTGGTCACGCTCTCCACCTGAGCCAACAGCTCGTACACCTCAGCCTGGAACTTGGCCTTCTCCTTGTCGCTCCTGGAAATAGCTTGGGTTTAGTGTCTTGCCGAGGATCGCAACCTGCCTGCTTACTATAGTAGTGTTACTGAAAAGTTCTTTGTCATAAATTAGTATATTAAAAAAACACTTATTTATGAAAAAACAAAGATTTTTATACTTCATCTTTAATTGTTCTATTTCGCGAGACTCGAAAAGTGACTACTTTATGGTATAGATTAGGTCTACTTTACCAACTACAACTGTGATCTTTTTTTTAACAAATATATTCCGCATATAATTCCGTATATATACAAAAGGTTATGTTAAGTAGTGTGTTTGTAAATCTACTAATACTAGAACTTTTCAGTATACAACATCATGGTCCCAATTGTAATAATGTACGAATTTATAGTTGTTCCAGTCAAACTCTCAATATCCGCCAGTGGTGTTTTGGAAGTCCTACGGTGGAAATCAGGTAAGATTTCTAAGATTTCTTTATCTCAGACTTGTACTATTGGACTTACAAATAATTTACGAAATCCGAAGTTTAAAATGTGGAAATAAATTACTTTAAAACTCAACATTATTTTTAATAAGCTTTTTGGATGTAACCTAGTAAACTGTAGTTGCTTCTTCGTATATGTACTAGCATTTTTAAAACATGCCTATTATTTTCTTGATATTCTAACCGTTTAACGTATGGTGTTCCATTTCAATTGTATTTATATTTTACTTGGAATATTATTATTTTTTATATGAAAACATAATATTATCTTAGGTACCACATAATAGCAAAATTATCGTATCATTCGCAATGCAAAGACATAGTATGTAACTTAGCAAATAATCATTTACAAATGCTGAAACCAAATAATAAAAAAAAACATGTCACAAAATTATTTTCACAGCAATGTTATTAATTGTCGTGAGTCAATCGCTCTTCAGAAAAAAAAACATCGCACATAAACACAGGGAAAATATCATGTTATATAAATATTATAATTTTCGCATCGCATCATATTATAACATCGCATTTAAAAATATGTGCATGCATATAAAATTTAACAATCAATCGCTAGTCATATTTAAAATTTTGATTTTTTGGTCATATTTTATGTTTTTTGAGACTAAAAAATATTATTAATTGATATTTTTTTTGAGGTAGTAAATTGCTTTTCATTTTTGAAATAAATTTAAAATTTTGTCGTTGTATGTTCCATGCTACAATGAATTATTAATTTATCGTATGTGCGTTTTTGGAAAGCACTGCCGTGTAAAACTAACTTAAATTCGAAGTCTTAATAATACTTTCTTACTTACTACACCAGTAACTAGCGGAGTCGAAAATTTAACAATTTTGTGTTATAGCAGAACGTGATTTGGGAAAACCAACTTATGTAACTATGGTTCCATTTGAAAAATTATAGCGATTTTACATGAATTCATTGTTCAAGTTTCAAGTTCACTAGTTCTTGGGGGTGTTTGGTTTGACTCCTGATGCTAACCTGGCCTTCGCCTTGGAGAGGACATCAATCTGTTCCTGGAAGTCGACGACGATCTCCTGGTGCTTCTTCTTCAGCAGATGGGCTGTCTCCTCGGACTCGAGGTGCACATCCTCAAGCAGCTTGCGAAGTTTTCCCAACTCGGTGTCGCGCTTCCTGTTAATCTCGAACTGCAAACATTCAAAGGACAACCACGTTAGCTGGAAAAGACTTTAAACACAATCTACTTTATGATCGCCTTTCACATGCCCTTACACTAATTGAATATTATTATTATGATGGTTTGTTTTTATGAATAATATAATTTTTATATGTTTTAGAAATATTGATGAAGTTTACTGGCGCCTATTCTGTAACGGATAAAATTTTATCTGATTTTTATTGCAATCTATTTCGTTGTTTGTTTTGAAATATTGTTTTGAAGATATTCAACATGTCCGTAAAGGGACGTCTACATTCAGCACACATTAAATATCAAAATTATTTTTTGAGTCTAAATAGTTTCAAGTAAGAGTAAAATTATATATATATATATATTTAGATTTAAAGTAATTTCTACGGTGAAAACATTTACGGAAAGAGAGAATGTCGCGTTAGATATCATAATAAATAAAAACAGCAATTATAATAAAATAGTAAATTAGTGTTGGTCTGCTCCAAAACTGCAATATCTGCGTACCAAATCGTCAAAGCTGTGAAAAAATATGATTATCGCAATTCCATCAGCAAATAACAATACATTTTCAGAAACAGTATATATTCGCATTACATCGCATGTCAGATAGTAAATATTCCAATTTGTTTAATAAAAACCATTCATTTCCGGAATTAAAAAAAAAACATTACTAAGTATTATCAAAAAATTATAAATTTTGATTATTATCGTTTTGACGGAGAATACCATTTATTTAAATTTTCATACTTGGTTTGTAAAATATATTACCTTTAATTTAAAAAAATAAAAAATCGTGCTGTCAGTCGACTGACATATTATGTTTGAGGAAGAAATAATTTTAATACATAAAAATAATGGTCTTCTTATTTTAACTTAAATTAAATTATAAATATGTGCTTTACCTGTTTCCACATCCTTCAAAAATGAGAGCATGAATTTATGAATGAATGCATATTAATTAATAAAAATGTTTTTTAAAATAAAAATAAAATATTGTGGATTAAAATTGTAATCTAACATTATATAATTTATATTTCAAATAATTTCTATAAATTTCTGTTTCAGTTGAAAATGCTTAAAACATTTTTGCAGAAGACACTTTAAAAACCAAAATTAGTGTAATCAAATTGTTGATTATGTCAATTTTCAAAATCAGAACCAACTGAAAAAAATCATCAGGATTTTAAGTTTTATAATTTAATGGAAGTATGATTTGATTGATTGATTCAAGTGACAATGAATTGGGATGATCGTGAATGATGGAAGGATAAGAGATGTTGAGTGGTGTTTACCTGGCTTTCGGCACCACCCTCAGCTTCTTCAAGGCGTTCCGACAACTGGATCACTTGGACGCTGAGGTCGGCTTTTTCCCTTTCGATCTAAAAGAACAACACAGATTTATGAGAAAGAATTCAGTAAAAAAAACATTTTTCTCAAACAAAGCTCAATATTTCAGAAGCTGCACTCTTCCCTTGTTAAATATTATGTTGCACATTTACAACATCCTTTTAGCATTATTGAAGCGTTACATAAATTTGTATTGAGCCATTCATCATCTGCAGAAATAAATACTGTTAATAGGAAAACCAATCTATGAGTTCCTATATATATTTTTGCAGATGCAAAGTACTCTGTATTTTCTTAGTAATTATATCCGCCAGATGTCACTACTTGTGAAATGATTTTCGACCGGGATGGTCCAGTAAATAATATTGCATGATTATAATCGTGTTATAATTCCCCACCAGTTTGTAACAAATTCGTATTTTAATAGTTAAAACTTTCTGGGATCAATATGAAGTCCTTAACAAATCGTCAATAAGAAAAGAAAGTTATTCGTATTTTAAGATATCCCATGCAAATAATCAAAAAGCCACTATCTAATGGACACGCGTGTATCCAATAATATCATTGAAGACTAATAAATTTATAATTTTTAAATTCCAACGAAAGTGTAAACATTCACAAAATTCATAAATTACTTGAAACGCTAAGTTTGAAGCAACTAAATTATTACTCATAAGTTGAAATCACCGGCTCTGCGAAATCAATGTTGAAATTAATAAGAAAATTTTAACGGAATAACATGTTACAAATGGCGCTAGAAAGCAATTTTCCTCAGATTAAAAAATAATGAAATAACTTAGAAATAACTTGTAATAAATTATTAAGAAAATTTTAACGGAATAACGTGTTATAGATGGCGCTAGAAAGCAATTTTCCCCAGATGAAAAAAATAATGAAATAACTTGTAATAAATTATTAAGAAAATTTTAACGGAATAACGTGTTATAGATGGCGCTGGTAAGCAATTTTCCTCAGATTAAAAAAAATAATGAAATAACTCAAAATAACTTTGAAATCATATCAAGCTCGGTTGTCAAAGTATCTGTTAAAGTTAGCAAATAAAAATGGGGTTACAAAGCTTATCCGTTTTACAAAAAACATTTTTCATAGTATTAGCAGAACTGACCGGTCATCAAACTGATTTTTTCCGCTGAAGCTTTCTGCAGAAATGCGGTGATAGATATAATACGTAGGTATATTATGACTAATTTTACATAGAACCAGATTTAATTAATTGTAATAAAATGGTGGAAAAGCACGGTGGGTAAGCACCACATTTCCAGTATTGAGTCATACGTGTACATGAACATAGTGTACATCTTTATATTTATAACCCGCCAGGTATTATTAACGTCCCTTGTCATAACCGGGTCTGGCAGGCTTCCGGCCGCTGCAGGTCCAGAGAGGTAAGTCATTGGAACTCAAATAGACGGAATATTCTAGGCGGCCGGACTTAATTGTTTGTGTCGAATTTCCCCAGTTATTCAACACGCAAGGTCACTTGGCGCACATTCAACTAGCGGAGGCAGCTTTCCCGAAATGGAACAGCTGAATCAGTGGAACGGCTGAACCACTGAAACTGTGGATTTTGCTCACGCCTTCCCACGCACTCCACGCGCCGACTTGCGCAATCCTGACAATGGTACTACCCAGAAATAAAGTGAAATAGATGTGCATTTAAAATTAACCAAAAGAATTCTATCCGAAATATTTTTGAAAAAGAAATGTGGATTGATTTGATACCTCTAAAGGATTTATGATATAAAACGACGAAATTCCTTGTTACGTTTTCCAAATATCGCACGCTTGTGGTTATAATTTTGATGAATACTCAAAAATTTAACCAAGATTCTTGAAAACCCCAATTTATTTTTAAGTGAAGTAAATGTTATTGTTAGACGTCATTGAAGTAAAATGAAGTTAAGGCCCACTTCTAGGATACAAAGATAGTCCTTAGTATTGTTTATCGACCTTGTAATCGATTTCAGAATATTTTTAAAAGTAGATCTTCACTGTTGTCCGTCAGTCATTGCGTAACTTGAAATCCTCAAAATAAATACTTAAAAGTCATGTGCCTTGAAAACCGCTTTCAAAAAAATATGTTTTAACTCCAATGATGATTCATAATATTTTGTTGTGATTATGTGATGATGTTTTATGGAAAACAATCAGGTAATATGTATAAATGGATTTATTAAGTGAAAAATACAAACATGCCAAGTAATTTCAACAAAACAATTAAAAACAGTTTTATTCATGGTTTTAGTCACAGCATCAAAAACAAAAATAGCAAAAACATATGTTAACCCCTTCCTAATCATATTTCAATGGTGGAAAAGAATTGTTGAAAAGTTGAAAAAAAAAAATGAAAATATCGAAAATCATAAAAATCTTTATAATCATGAAAATTTGAACGGTGTAGCAAACATTATGATTATGCAAATGGTACATATTAAATTAATATTAAATTTAATGGTACCTGAGAGGGTTGAGTGAAATTTCTTGAATTGGTGATTCATAAGCCCGATAAACATTTTATGAAAAACTATAAAATTAATTTTAAAGATATTCAAAACATGTTAAAGATTAAGCATGTTATCAAAAATGCATTGACAGCTGTCTGAACACATTTTCGCTTAAATGTCACCAAAACGTAAAAAAACCTATTTCCACAAATATAGCGTGAATTGTAAAACTAATAAATTTTGAATTTTTCATTAGAAGAATTGTTGAGAAAAGATCGGTTATTGCATTTATTTGCAATAATCGGTGAGAAGTTGTTGTTGGAGAAAAGGCAGAATTGGCTGGAAGTTATGTGATTTGATCAGGTTCGGCTGACGCGCGGCGACCAAGGATCGCCGAGCGAACTCGCTGTGACCAGCGGCCGCGGGCGGCCAGAAATAGCGCGCGGAAGATATACGGTTTCACCATCGCCACTTCCCGAATGAGGATTTGGTTGGCTATATTTATATCTATTTACATTTGCACATTCCACTCGCTACGAAATATAACCACCGAGAACTTTTTTAGTTTTAGTAACGGCAAACTGCTTTAATATATGTTATTAATGAGGGAAAAACATATTTGGGTTATAGAAGGGACAGTAAGAAGTTTGTAAATTATAAGGTTTTCAACTTAAGCAATTAAATAGTCTGCAAATATTTCGTTTTAAGCACAATTTAGAATGGTTTTCCTTAAGCATAATTTTTTCGTTGTTTTAATTGTTAGCCGATCTTTCGAAAGTGGGGCGAAGCGATATGTTTTAACTTAGAAGTAGAACTTATCATATAAGCACAATAATCCTTTGTTCTTCGTTGTTACAATTCACACTTCACAAGCAACTTAGGTAGAGCGATCCACGCTTAGGCAAAGTTCGAGTTTCGCGTTGACAGCTCGGACTTAGTTAGTAGCGAAAAGCTGAGTTCACACTCGTTAGACGCTGGCGAAGGTGTTCTTACCCTCTGGCGCAACTCCCTTTCGGATTCCAGATCGTCATGAAGCAGACGAATCTTGTCCTGAAAAAGAAAACATGGATATCTTATATTCGGGGTGCACCACACACAGGGTATTATATATGTATACGACACACTTCACAAAGCACTTGTCACGTTAGGGAATAGGGCGCACCTCCAATCTGGAGAGCGCGCTCAGGTCGGCGCTGTATTCGATGCTGACGTCGGCGCTCCCGCCTCCCGTCGAGCGGTACGAGTACTTGGAGGTCTTGGCTACTGCTGAGGACGACATGATGTGGACTGCGCCGCTCCGCTCACAACAGAATGCCGGTCTCGGCTCGACTGAGCGCCGCGACGGCCGCGCTGTCGGCGCCAGGCTTCTCTGCGTGCGCATGCGCGTCTATTCTAGGCGGCTATTCCAGCCGCGGCTATCGGGTTACCCGCCCGCCTTTTATAGGCAGGGTCCTCGCAGGTGCTCCAGCGCACCTGGCCTGGAGGCTAGCTCTTCCTACCACTTCCCTCCGCCACCCATCCAAACTCAAGCAGCCTCCTCCATCACGACATCAGGAAGTTCTTCCTTTCTCAGCGGTCCACCCCTTTGCCAAATACTTTACTCCGCTAACTCATGAAAACATCCTTTACCAATAATTTTCTGGTTTCTGTTTTACTTAAACCATCTTCATACCTTAATTTTAATTATTAGATTGGTCTATATGGCTATTTGATCTAAATTGTCACTGCTCAACATACGAGGAACCTGTTTGGTCTTTATACAATGTTAATATATTTTGTCTGCAGACACATCACTCTTTCGTTGTATTTAATCATCATGTCATCAATTTTCGTCCATGGAATGAATGTACCGTTTTATTTTGACAATATTTCTTTGTTATAAACAATATTATCGAATCAAATACGTCTATATTACGACAAATTTCTAACATTGTAACACAACGGGGCAAATGCGGAAGGAGCCATGCTTGACTTTGTAAACGTTGGTTTGTTTATCGATAATTGCTTAGGTACCATGGAAAACAAAGGAGTAGTTGCGTAAAACTACAATGATAGTTGCATACCACTAGCCCGATTAATGGAAGCACTGTTCACTACACAAAGTTGAAACTTTAAAACCTAATAGGAAAATATTCAGTCTATCGGATTTAGCCGTATTTTACAAGACAAATTTCCAATTATTTGAGGCTTCTTAAAAATGTCCCAATTTGATATACGGCGAGAAAGGACACGTTGTATTGGTTGGTTTTAAAGTGGTGGTGCAAGAGAGGTGGAAAAACAATGCATGGCTTGGAAACCCTGTGAAGGTGAACATCGAAAGAAGTCAAGATAAATAGGTAGGTATGTAAACAGATAAGATGAGGTTGGAAGTCCCAGGAATACGAACCTATCAAGTGAATCAAATACTTGAATGGAGTGAAGCAACGAGTGAATGCCAGGTATTCGTTTGCGGCATGTACCGTTTCAAATTGTCTGCCCTGGGGAGAAATGCATGATGGGGAGGTATATAACACTATTACAAAATAAAAATGTTTTTTTAAGGACGCTGTGTAGAGTTTTTTTTTTGCAAAGGAAGGAGATGACGTTCTATGAAGGAAAAGATATGAGGGGTGGGTAGAAATCTGGGGTCAATGTGTCCAAAAGTAACGGACGTATAAATCCACCCATCCAACTGCTGTGCAAGGCGATATATCACGCCCTGCTAATTCACCAAAAGTATGGAACCACTAGGGCAGAGGTGTTGGTTATCCAATAAATGGTTCCCGGTGCTGCGGTACGAATACCCGCCTTCCAAATTAAAAGATATTAAAGTTTAAAAAAATTGATTTAACAAATATATATCAACAAAAGATAACAATAATTACATTAGTAACTTTATCGTGGAAATTGTGAAAACTGTCAAAACTGGACCCGCTTCGTTAAAAAGGAATCCACATA
The DNA here is from genome assembly GCA_917880885.1 of Limnephilus marmoratus. Classification (NCBI taxonomy): domain Eukaryota; kingdom Metazoa; phylum Arthropoda; class Insecta; order Trichoptera; family Limnephilidae; genus Limnephilus; species Limnephilus marmoratus. The sequence goes on along the minus strand of OU862920.1, from coordinate 34,730,316 downwards.
ATAAAAAAAATCTTCCATATTGTGACAGTAAATCATAAAACCGCCCCTTTGTTATCAAATGAAATTACCACAAACATACATTTTGGCCACAAACAGTGGTTCCAGCTTAAACGTTCCTGCTTGAATTATACATAATCATAGTTACATTGAATTGCACTCTTTGAAGTTCATTATGTTAGAGGTTTGCCGTCACCAGCTTAATAGGCCACTTGCGTCACATTTAAAAAAAAATTCCGGTTTAGGCAAATATTCTAAGACATTCTCTATTTTTTTTTAATAGTATTTTTGAAACCCTGGTGATTTTATGAAAATTTCAATCCGAAAAATCAGACCTATTTTTATAAACCGGAAAGACGGGACATAATTTTGTAGGTGTGAAAAAACGATAATTATCCGAAAATCATTTAAAAAAAAGAACGTTTTCCACACGAATGGCACAGGAGAATAACGAGGCAAATCAAAAATATTACATCTCATAAATATTTTTTCCTTGATCCATCTTATTGACCATAAATTATTACAATGTACGACGTATATATTACTAAATCCAATGTAATATACTTGTACTTGTAAATTATAATAATAATAAGAATATTATAAAATTTGATTTTGTTGAAATCAGCACCATAACCATTATACCTATAAAACACGTACCGAGATCTAAAATGTACGGGGTTCTTTTCATAACATCTGTCAAAAAGTCAAACAAAATGATAAGTTCGCAGAGAACAAACATTAAATCCAGTGAACGTTAAATGTCAAATTAAAAAATTCGCCTGAAATCAAAGTGATGCCATGTAAAAAAAATAAATCAGTGTGGAATTTTACAAAATTAATAGGAACATTTTCGGAGACGGGACATTTTCATGTAGTGACGTCACGAGCCCAAATAATGGATTTATTTATTTAAAAATAAAAAACTGTACATTTCTAAAAAAATTTACACTTTCGTAGTCTTAGTCAAAAGATCTATCCACACGATTTTTCCAAGTCGTTATGAAATCCATGCAAGTGGCCTATTATTAAAATTTAATCTCTTGTCAAATATTACGAGTCTTCCGAAGCGACATCAGAATGGAACACCATGTACAGGACCGACCTGCCAATGATTCTGCCGGTGAGAAACGTGAATTTTGACGTCGTTATATTTTACATCTTTGGGAAGGAAATTCTTTTGATTCTCGAAGGAATCCTTCAGAAGTCATCTTTAATCTTACTAATATTATAAATGCGAAAGTTTGTATTGTACATTTGTTACTCTTTTACGCAAAACCTACTTAATGGATTTTAATGAAACTTTACAATAATATAGCTCATACATCAGAATAACATATACAAGCTCTGGCATTATGAAATTTGTAGAAAAAAATTGCAATAGGTGGCATGCGAGCTGGTTGATAACTGAATGTACCGGGAATGAAAGTATGGAATGCGGGAGGGGGGAGGGGAAATCGGAAGGGGGGGGATAGGCGAATACGGGAGGGGAAAGGGTAACCTGGGAGGAGGAAGGAGAACTCGGGAGGGGGATTCGCGAGACGCGGGAAGGGGGGGAGTGGAGTGGGGAGAGGGAAGGTGGAGGAATCGGAGTGGGAACGCGAGGGGAAGGGGAGGCGGAAGGGACACGCAGGGAGAAACAATTTATTTATTAAATGGCATAGCAACGCATGCCGGGAACCAGCTAGTAATAAAATAAATATTATTAGGTGGAATTTTTGTAATAGGTATTATAGTAGGTAATTTAGTACCACCGTCTTACAAAAAAAATGTAACCCTTATTAAACAATAATTATAATTTTCTTTGTGGCTAATAAAAAAGTACCTACGCAATTTATACATTTCCTTAGAGAATACTCACCAAAAAAAATGCAGAGTGTGCAACACGCAGTAGAAGTGAAACCTTCAGAAAACAAAAGTAGACAAGAGGCTATGGAGCACTTTCAAATCACAACGGTGCTAAAAAAGTTTTCACTTCGAAATGGCGATTACTGCACCTGCGACGCATCAACTGAGCTCATTGACCGCTTTGATTATGATGTCACTTTTAAAGGCTCCTATTGGTTGAGATGTGAAACGGAAATTACGCTGGTCTGCGCTCATTGGTCGCTTTGATTACGACCTCATTTTTCAAGTATTGGTTGAGATTGTTTGGTAAAGTTTCGCTTCAATCGCGTGTAAGCTGCATTCGAAGTTTTTTTATTATTCAACCTGTACATGGACGAACTCACCGACAGGCTAAACAATGCAGGGGTAGGCTGCCAAATTGGAGGACAGTTTCTGAACAACATCAGTTATGCGGACGACATGGTATTGATGGCACCATTCATAAGGGGCCTACGAATTCTTTTAAAGATCTGCGAAGAGTTTGCTGAAGAAACAAACATGCAATACAACCCCACTAAAACGGCTCTACTGGTCGTAAGATATGGACAAGGACCAAAAAATATTCCTCCAGCTACCCTGATTGGTGTGAACCTGCAGGTGACTGAAGGAACTAAATACCTTGGACACATAATCACCAGTAATCTGATGGACGATGACGACATCGATAGGCAAAGAAGAGCTCTCAGTGTAAAAGCAAACATGCTCAGTAGAAGATTCCTCCTTTGCAGTACTGCTGTAAAAAGGACGCTCTTCCTTTCCTTCTGCGCAACACTGTATACATCTGAACTCTGGGCAAACTACAAGAAGAGTAGTATAGAAAGACTTCGAGTTCAGTATAACAACGCCTTCCGCATAATGTTTGGTCTCCCCAGATATTGCAGCGCTTCCCGGATGTTCACGGAGGGGCGAGTTCCTGGCTTTGCAGCCCTTATTAGATCCAGGGTGGCAGGAATGAGGGAAAGGATAAGCAGCTCTGGAAACATCCTCGTCATGGAAGCCCGCATCAGTCCATCATCCAGTATTGATGCACACTGGAGAAAAATACTGGCTCCTTACGTGCTCACAGAATCCTGAAAGCTTAATATTATTATTTCTTTTGTTTTCCATTTACTACTATTAGCTTATTATCTTTTTTTGTTTCGTGTACATTCATATCCAACTTCTTTTTCTTTTTTTTCCTTTCAAATACTTTGTACATGTATGTTTATATTATACCCTTATGGCATGTGTGGGATTGCACTCTCCTCCCCACATACTGGAATAAACACTTATTTATTTATTTTTATTTTATGGATAAAACTATTTATTCGTAGATTAAATGAAATAATGTTATTTTGTTTGAACCACTTGTATATTTTTGGTTTTACGCTCCACAGATCGCACAACTTCCCAAAAAGGAAATTAATAGTTAAGTCGTCAAAGTGGTAAAATAAAGTATAGGTATGAAATCATTTAGTGTGTGTATCGCAGGCTTCTGAGAGTCTGGACTCAGATATTAGTATATTTTTCTATAATTCTACAATATCGTATGTTTGGGTACCGCCCCGAAACACGGCCACTGATACGCAAATAATTTTTGGTTATTATTATGCCTAATCAAAATGGATGTTACGATTCTCTGAGTAATCCATATAACTCATTGCTCCGCATACAAAACACAGAGTTTAGTATCTTGGCAAGGTATTGGTGAATGACTCAGTGGAGTGTTCTCTCCGTTAGCTCCAGGGATAGAAGCAAGTCGTAGGATTTACATACATTCCATTTTCCAAGTCACATATTATCCTTGAAATAACGATGAAAATATCAACATCCTATCGACCTTCGCACGGTTTGATGATCAGTTTTATTGCCCCGTAGTCGAGTGACCAGCTGTGGTGAAGTAACTTACGTAATTCTTTTTTTATTGATGTGAAAACTTCTTTAGCACCGTTGTGATTTAAAACTCGATCCAACGAAAAAGCGCCACTAAAAAGAGAAAAATACGAACATCATAGGATTTAGCCTGCGAGTGGATGAGATAGACTAATCGGTCTTCTCTTTGTGCGGTGCTTCGTCGGCTTCTCACTCTTGTCTACTTTAGTTTTCTGAAGGTTATTTTATTCATTAGTTTATTATTAGGATTGAAAGCTACGCACGGTGAAAGATACTCTCAGTATCGCCCTGATGAAAGACCACCGTTCCGAATTGAAACGCGCTGCTTGATATTTATTTATCCGTGATTTTAGGTTTTTACGGCCAAAAGTATTTTCATTATTTGTTTTTGGGGTGTTATGCCGTGTTGCGCTACCACCTCCTTTAGCCAACGTTTCGGACAGCGTTACAGTGCCCATCATCAGGGCAGATGTGTAAAATTTACACGTCTGTAAATGTAATGTAAACTGGTTGAAACGTTGACTAAAGGAGGAGGTAGCGCAACACGGCATAACACCCCAAAAACAAATAACGAAAATTGACCATGTTTGAATGGCTAGGTATATCCCCGCCATCTTCATCTCCCCACTTCCGTCATCCCCACAACATACCTCAATTGGGATTACCATATTCCCACTCTCTCCAGACGGTTGGGTTTTATATACTTACGTATTTTATTTATTTATTTATTAGTTTACATATTGTATATAGGAAAAAAAATGTCTCACTATTCACTCGTTCTAGGGCCACTAAAAAGAGTTCTAGGGCCACATTGTACATGGTGTTCAAATAATGTAAGCATTGATTTATTAAGTACCTTTTTATAATATTTGCATTTATTGCATCTGTGAACATTTTAATTTTATGTTTTTAATAATATTAATTTAAATAATTAAAAAAAGTTTATTTAAAAAAAAGTTTTGCTTTGTAGTTATTATTAAGTGTAACAGCTTTACCGCCGTCCGTAGGTATTATCAAACCGTCCGCTAGTCTGATAAATAATTAACAATCGTTGAACAACACATTGGAAAGGCGAAGCAGCTGTTCACAATAATAATAATTACATAACAGAACTTGTAGATAAATAAACTATACTTTTTGAAGGGAAACTTCTATAGCCCCGCTATGATTTGGATTTCGGATGAAATGGAAATAACGATTACTGCACCTACGACGCACCAACTCCGCTGAATTGACCGCATCTATTTTGACTTCACTTTTAAAGGCACTTGGTTGAGTTATGAAACGGATATAACACTGGTCTGCGCTCATTGGTAGCTTTGATTATGCCCTCACTTTTCAAGTATTGGTTGAGGTTGTTTTGGTAAAGTTTCGCTTTTACTAAACTGTAAACTGCATTTTTTTTTATAAAATCAATAATCATATTATTAAGTTATAAAAAAACTTAAAAACAAATACTAAAGATGAATAGAAAGAAAGAGCGTGTATCTCTGTTCAGTTTTGTTTCAATAGCATCCTTGTGCGGTATTCTCATAAAAAAATACAGGTAGATATGAAGATTGTCCAAGAATTAAAGACCTTTTTTATTTAAAAGCCAGGAAAAAGAATGTGTCATTTTAAGAACACTCCCCTTCCATTTTTCGACATTGTCTCTGTTACGATCGATACACTTGGTGAGCCGTGGCACAAGGTTTCTGATTCCCTTGTCTTAAAGCTCTGCCGCCAAAAATGTTCTCACCTCTTCCTCCGTGTCCTCGTAGGTTTCCAAATATTTTCCGGCCAAATACTGTTTCAGTTGAAGAAAAAGATAGAAATCATGCGATCGAATGCCTTTTTGATTCCGGGATTAGGTAGCGTATGAGTATCTTATTTTTAGATATACTAATCCAACCAAACCAAATATTTTTCTGACCCTGTGCTACACTTCGACTACAGCAAATACAATATATTTATCAACAATTGGCATCTACTGTTGATAAATCACTGAAATAATAATTCCACTTCTGACCACAAGCAAATCGAAAAGCATATTAAAATCTTATTTGTAAAAACCTAAATGTGGAAACTTTTTGAAGTGAAAACTTCTTTAGCACCGTTGTGATTTGAAATTAAATGAAACGGAAAAGAGCGACACTTAAAAGAAACACACACATACATCTATAGGATTTAGTCTACAAGAGAATGGGATAGAATGAAACCTTATTTACCTACGTCGTGCTTTGTCAAGCAGTCTTTTATACAGATAAAACAACGTTATAAATCCGCCGGAAGACAAAACATAATCGTCGTAAAAAGCATCGAAAGTTTTACATTCTGTAGGGTTCTCCGTTGATTTTTTTAACGTTTGGCATTATTTTTGAATATTAGAAACAATTAATTTAACTATTTACCTAACCGAGGTACTGTGTACAACGATTCAAGTGCGCGTATTGGCCGCTTTGATTATGAGCCTTGTCAAGGCCCCTATTGGTTAAGATTGTGTGGGTTAAGATTTCACTTCTAGCGCATGTGAACTGCACTCGATTTTTTTTATTGAAAAAATACACGTACCTGAATATTTTACTCAATTAAACGTGCCAACTAAAATAAAATATAAAATTCTTATTTTGGAAAAGATTGAAATAAAACAGATTTCAGAGAGTTTTCTGAATATAACGTTCGGCTTGGTTAGAGTTTGAACTCATTCACAATTTAGGAAACAATAAAACATAATTAATCATAATGGGACATGCTTTAGTTTAGCAGATTATTTTGTCTACCACCTTCTCCCGGCCATAACATGGTAATTAGGCCTCAACATTTTGGCAACCGAACCGTCCTTTCATAGGACGTTGCACATTAATTTTATTTCGTAATAATTATTAGATATCATCGTAATCATTAGCGTGAATATGCGCGGTATTTATGGACCTTTAATGTCTGGGTTTTGATTACTTTTTTAATGAGATTGCGCTGAACGGTTCAAAACAGGATGATTAAAAATGAAAAAAACGGGGACCCTAAGCTACTCAAATATGAACCCAAGGGATATTTCTTCCATAATAAAATAATAGGAGTTTTTCCCTGATACTCCAGTGGTTCAATTATGAGAAAATGGCGTTAAACCTGTTTTACCAGATTCCACACTTTCTTCTCAGTAATCTTTGCAAAAATAACCATAAACCATTTTTCTCATTTTATTCATAATTAACACACAAACATTCAACTTTTCTAAACCAGAGGAAATACCCTGCTTATGGTATATGGCAAGGCGTGGAAAATACTGGATATATTTAAAAATATTTATTTTTTAAATGGTGATTATGAATTATTTACAGCTTTGCTTCCATCTTTTTTTCAAATGACGTTATTGGTAGAGGGCTTATACAAACATGCTCATCGAGAAAGCTCCTATCTTCTTCCGAATTAAACGTTAAATCTCGTGACTGGACACTTGCATTACTGTTAATGATTGACGTTAACATAATTATTTAACGATTCGAATAATATAGAAGCAACTGCAGCAGCTGCCAACTTCCTCCACATAATAATATCCCTGATGTTCTGAGGGGGCCCCAACATTATTTTGTAAAAGTTTATTATTCAGAATTATTATTTTTAGCTACTCTTTATAAAGGTAAATATCTAAATATCCATGTATTTCCCAATACAACGCTTTAACATCCGCTTTTCGGACTAACAATAATAATTCCCAATAGTGTATGCAATTATATTGACGGTTCTGTTTTGAGCTAAGTTGATGGTTTTCAGCTACGGTGTAAATCACAATTATAAAAGTGGTGTGAATCGTTTTACATAATAACGAGGCAGTGGCGGACTAAGGGGGGGGGGGGGGGGCGGCCCGCCCCGGGCCCCCAAACGCCTCCATGTTCCCTTGATCAAATCCTAAATAAGCCTAAGGCACCAGAACACTGTAAAAAAAAATTAGAATTTTTTCCATTTTTGAAAGATGCACTTGTTGAGAATGCTCTCACCATTTTTTTAAAAGAAATTCGAAAAATTGACGGAGATACAACATTTTATGTGAAACCGTTTGAAACAGTTTTGAATTATCCTTCAGAAAAACTTTGAATGGGTATTTCTCGAAACTTTTTAACACGTTTTTCAATCTGGTTGACAACGTATTAAACAAACTAAACATCCGATTTACATTCACCAATTCTTAAACTGTTTGAAAATCCAGTGTCTACGGCACCATGTTAATTTCAATATCTAAAACAAAGATAAAAATGGCGGACCAGTGAATTTTATTTATTTTTTTTATGGTAAATTTTCATCGTTCATGAAAATAAAAATAAATAGAAGGGGGGCCCTTTATAAAACAATCCCTACGTGATGTCATAGTCAAAGCCGGAGTAAACATATCGGGGCCCCTTTACCATAGGGGCCCCTAGCCGATGCGTGGCCCCTAGGCAGTGGCCACTGCTTTGTGGACACTGCTTTGTGGACAGGGCCCCTAGGCAAAGCACGTCTTGGGGCCTCTTTACCCTAGGGACCTCTACCCGATGCGGGGCCCCAAGGCTTTCAAAGGCAGAGGCCCTATACTGCCTTATGGACAAAAGGGCCTGCTAGGACCGGCTTAAACTTGTTGGGACCCCTTTACACTAGGGGCCCCTACCCGATGTGGGGCATAAGACGTGTAGGCAACTGCCTATCGATAATACGTACATGACTATAGTGACTGGATTTTCGAAGATAGTGGCCTACACTGCCTGGCAGGGCCTTAAACAATTTGGGGCCCCTAGGCAATGCACGTCTCGGGGCCCTTTATCATAGGGGCTCCTAGCCGATGTGTGGCCCCTAGGCAGTAGCCTACACTGATTTGTGCACAATACGGCCCTGCCAGGGCGGGCTTAAACATGTCGGGGCCCCTAGGCAGTGCACGTTTCCAGGGCCCCTTACCCCTAGGGGCTCCTACTGGATGCGGGGCACCTAGGCAGTTGCCTACACGTCTTATGGACAACACGGCACTGGCTATGTTACTTGATTTTCAAAGGCAATGGCCTACACTGCCTTATGGACAATCGGGCCCTGCCGGGGCCGACTTAAACATGTCGGGGCCCCTAGGCAATGCTCGTCCCGGGCCCCTTTACCCTAGGGCAGTAGGAAGAGTCAAAAATTACAATTTACAAAATTTCAAAGTTTTAAAGAACCACAAATTTTTTTCATATAAATAAATTTTTAGGGGGGGGGGGGGGAGGCTGGATAATTTTACTGTGGTAAAGGGGGCGATTCCTTCAATACGTAATACTGGTATACATGATTTTTAAATCTAGAAAATGTAGTTTTTCTAATATGTTGTCAACCATGTTGAAAAACGTAGTTTTGAGAAAAACGCGTTCAAAGTTTTGCTGAAGGATAATTCAACATACACACTGTTTAAACGGTTTAATTTAAAATGGTGTATCTCCGTTAATTTTTCTAATTTCCGTAAAAAGGTTTATGATAACATTATCAACAGATGCATCTTTTAAAAAGGAAAAAAAAAAAAAATTTACAGTGCCCTAGTATCTTAAAGCCTTGTTTAGGTTTGGATCAAGGGAACATGGAGGTGCTTGGAGGACCCCAGGGCCAGAGGCCCGTGTGAACTGAATAGAAATCTTGTAAAATTACATCAACTTTTACTAGGGGGGGGGCCTCATTCAGCTTTGCCGCCCCGGGCCTCTGACGGGCTTAGTCCGCCACTGTAACGAGGTTCACACACTAGAAGGAGGTATTTAATTTTTTTTATTTATTTATTTACTTTTTTATACTCCCATGGGGCTTTTATATTGGGTATATAATAATAATTATAATAATAAATGTTTATTCCAGTGTGTGGGGAGGAGAGTGCAATAATATTTGATTTTTTTTTTACATAGGTGTTGGTAATAAAAAATAATTTCTTACATTACAGTGGTTTAAATTGGATAAAATTAAAAGAAAAAAAACTGAAATTACCAAAAATAATACGTTAACATAAAAAAATGTTTAGGTGTGTTATAAACATTACCAAATACGATATCGTTTATGTATTTGTTTTCTAAACTGTCTAAACGTAGTTAACTCTGGCGAGGTAATTTGTTTGTGAATGGTGAGATTGATATCCTTACGCCTGTAATTTACAATTTAAAAAAAAGGAAGCATAGGTCGCTTCGCCGATTTTATCAACTGTGCGTATTTTCAAGGTATTTAATAAAAAAAGGTGTAGTTAATTTTTGTAAGGGGATACTTAATATAAAATTAATAAATCGTAGAAAATTTAAATATTAATTTTATGGTGAGGTGATTAAATGATAGAATTATATTCTAATTGGCTACGAACCAATGACACCAATAAAATTTTCGTGACTGAAAATAAATTAAGGTTTTTAATGATTCTCAGTAAAAATTCTAATGTTTTCATACTATAGTTTGTGATTTACGTGGGAAGTAAGATTTTAGAAATATGCTATAAATTTGTACAGTGCCCTTGAGATGATTTTTCACAAAAACGGCGCTATACAATTCATCCATATTTGTTATTTATGTTGTCCTGTACCTAGATAATTAATCAAAAAGGTATTGCTCGTGGCTATGTAGATAACCACTCACCTTTGTGAATAAAATCAGCCTCCAAATCGTACCTTCCCTTAACTTTTAACTTTCAGAAGTTTTTAAAAAAATAATTTGAGACGGGCATGGGTACCTGCACACCGTATGGGCAAGGGAATCTCTGTGTGATAGGCCGGATCGGGAGAGATTGTTTAAGCGTTGAGATAGACCTATTGACCTCTTAAGCAGGTCTCTCTCGGGACATCGCCTAGCACTGCAGTGGGAGGGATGGATTCATGTCTACGTCCGTTACTCCTGCACTCCTAGTCACCCCTCACACATTTTTCCATCCCAGAACTTCCTCTCCTTCGAGGGGAATGATTTTCCTCAGGAACATCTGTGTGGAACTAATGTAAAGAAAAACACGGCTCGACTTGGTTTTAGCTAAAGGTATGTTTGTTCACCATCACCGAGATAATTTTATATTTGTTCAATTTTATGTTTCTCAATGGCTGCAAAATTTACAAATATTGAGAAATACAACTACATGTACATTTTTGGTTATATACCCCCACACACAGGCAACGCATAAGTGGTTTGACATTGCTTGCTTTCGTATTAGGGTTACACATATATTAATATATGTTTATATATATATGTCAAAAAAATGCATGTACCATCGAATGTAAGTAAGTATGTAAGATTTGGGGAAAATAATAGAGAGTTTAAAAAAAATCATTGCAAAAATCAACTGCTGGTAAAGGAAAATATCGAATGATAGCTTGGCAAGTGTAGTTGCAATGTCGCTATACCCGATACCCGTCAGTCACTCAATTCCTACTATTTGACGGCTAATTTCTTCTTCAATGCAATGCCAATGAAACTCCAGCTAAGCAGGAATCAATGTCAATACTCGGGAGCAGCAACTCACAGGTGGCAGTGTAATGCAAATTACTCGACCCCATGAACCGCAGCAAATATCAAATGAAATTCACTTTCAGCTAGCGATGTCAAGAAGCCCGAGACGCGCCCCACCATACCCAGGAAGTATGTGGCTCCTTGCCAATTAGGTTTATCTATTTGTCGGAGTCTTCTCTCTGCGCTTCCCACTCGGCGACAAACTCCCCCAGCGGGAAGACTCCACAGGGAATCCTCTAGAACAACTAGCCTTTTCTCTCTAGCCATAACTTTGTATTTATTGTTTTAAACATTTATTCGCAGCAGCATTCCTGAAATCGTACGTTAAAACTATCGTGGAAATGAGAGCGGTGTTTACGTTCTAATAATTTGATAGTGCTATTGAAATTAATGGTTATTGTTTATGGAGCGGGCAGGAATTTTAACGTAATATTAAAATATATATTTTTCATAATCAATCTTTTAGAATATGAGAATAATAGAAATGACCGGTCAGTGGCTGAGTTGGCATCGTGTTTGGACCCATCCAGGCATCGCGTATTCGATTCCTCGGCTGGCTAAGTCCTGCATCACGATACGAGCAACATTTTCCGCTTAGTATGGTGGTAGTAGGAGATTTTAAAATATTGTTGGGTTATTAGTAACTCGGGATTATTTGTCTTTCTTTAAAAAAAATGTGTGACTGTAAATATCCTTAAATAATTATTATAAGCGAGGTGGTTGTGGTTAGCTTCCGTATACAAAAATCTTATCTTTTCGTTCTTATTGCTTTAACTTATCATTTGTTTTTCTGGAAAACTGTTAAAAAGAGAAATAAAATTTCGGTAGACCAGTGATATCTAAGTAAGTACCTACGTGATTTTTTCCAATTTCTGATGTTTTCATTTATTAAGTTTATTAAAAATTATTGTTTTTTAAACAAACGATATATTTTTTTATTCCGAACGATAAATAATATTCCACTTTAATAATTAGGTACTGTCATTTATGAAAACATCGGAAATTGATCAAATAAATCACGGGACTTCCCAGATGTGGTTCACGTGCCTTTACATTTCAAGATCTACCGGAACTAAATATTTAAATATTAATACCGAAAAACGTGCATAAAAAAATTTACTCAATTGATGAAAAACATTTAATTTATTTAAGGGGATAAGTCTTTAATTCTAACTTGGAAACAGGATAATTTTAAAACGACCATAATAAGATCGCTGAAACCAATACAAATAAGTTTTAGGCGTGTTTAGTGTATCCGAAGAAAGGAAAATTTCCATTACTTTGGGTGAAGTGAAATCGCTTCAAGTTATTGTAATTCTTTCTTTACCAGATTACTTAAGCATTTTTATTGGCTGGATAGGTTCTACGAGCCAAAATGTCGTAAGTGCATTGTCGACATACGTTTTCTTTCGTGACTTCACCCAGAAATTTAAACACACTACAAAACGATAAACCGATCATTATTCCGCATTCGCTTCACATAATATTAAAGTGATTTATTTGAGTACCATTATTCATAATATGAATTATGTATTATTTTTCGAAAACCAGAATGCGATAATTTCATAATGTAAATAATATGAAGAGAGCATTCCACATGTGCCTATTCCCAAGACGAAGACTAATAGATGGGTGTTATTTTTTTGGTAATTTGGAGATTTGGCTGAAAAGACATAAACACTGTCGGCCAATATTATTGCGATTTGCGATCCACACACCAACTGGCTGCCCGAAATACCCACTTCCTCCCAGTGGTCTACAGTTTACAATGTGCGAGTAATTTAAAACTATTAAAATTCCGTGCAAAAATGTATAGAAAGAAAGAAAGTAAAGAACATAAATAATAATGTATCACATAATGTCACGAGAAAATCACATTTTGGAAATAGTGTGACATAAAATTTTTATCCATATTTATTATTTATGGTCGTGTTAAAATATAAATTAAATATGGAGATCAGGATAGGTTAGGCTAGTAAGCGAATTGTATAGGTTAAGAAAGGTATTCTTGGATGGTTTGCGCATGTAAATCGACTGCACAAAGAAAGGATTTTAAGGAGAATATTATATGACGCGGAAGTGAATGGCGGAAGAAGTCGGGGACGCCCGAGCACAACGTGGCCCGATAAAATACAAAATACTCATGTAGGATAGTAACAAAATACTCGTGTAGGACCATATCAAGAGTTAGAATAATGAAAGAGTATGAAAAAGAATATGTATTGATGTGAATGAAGCGACAGAGTCGTGTGGCGGTCTGTCCTCTCTGCTTTCCCCTGCGGTGAGATGGCGTAACTATTTTGCGGTTTAAATTTGTAAACCAAATAAAAAGCTTCATTGTGATGGTCGTTGTTTTGGTTTTTACACAAATTAGTACACAAAAAAAAAACTATTTTAATTTTTTAAATGTATTTATTTGCATTAATAGATATATACTATAACCGTATAAAATATTGATCTAAGATCACATATTACAAAATCTAAAAGCGTGATGCACTGAAGGTGAGCATAGGTTTAAAAATGTAAAAAAAAAATTATATACTTCAGTGTAGAAACTTCCAAGGATATAGGCGTAAAAAAGGTTTAAAAAATAAACCGTACTCCAAAATTCAGTTGTAACTAGTGAAATAAATAACAGATTTCACATCTCGCAACTGCTATCCACCGATATTTGGATTTGTATGTTATTTGTGTTCAGAGTGCCTAAACACGAGTTTTCTGAATAAACGTAATGACGAAGTGGATTATCCAAAGATACTTTACATGGAAGTGGTTTATAAGAAAATAAAACTTAATTAATTATTCTGCAATTTGGGACAGGATTTCACTCCTTGCGGAGGTTTATTTTAGTCTTTTTGAATTTAAAAATTTTAATCTCACTATATTATATAGCAAGGAGTTAGTTTATGGTTTCATGCTCGGCTAACACGGCGTAAAATTTTTTAGATTGTGAAACAATTAGCCTTATTATTTATTATTATTATCAGAGGAATGGTTGCGTCTTTTGGAGATTGGAAACCCTGATCCAATTAGGCGCGTTCAACGCTAGTCGAATGGCTTTGTTTTGCAGGGTTTGTTGTTTATTTCAGTGGTGTGAGCTGCGTGTCCCCAAACGAGCGTATGTGAAGCCCGGCAATATTGTTATTTTATTTAATTTATTATGTGTAAATGGCATCTACAGCGGTCAATTAATAGCTCCGCTACACAAAGCCGACGAATCAACACCTTCATCAAGGAGAATTTTTGTTTAGTAGAAAAAACATGGAAGTAAATTAGCGTTCAGATTTAGTCTATGTGTATAATATTTAAAACTTTTCTCAACCATGATAAACTTAATGGCCGTATTTGACGACAGAAAGTATAATATCATTTTAATGTACTCGTAGTAGGCAAAGGTTCCACGACAACTCAGAATCAACTAAACTCAATACCTCTTTGAAAAGTCATTAAAACCTCTGAACAAAAGAAAAAAAATTAAAAATAGCCCATAACCTAACATTATTATGAATATATTTTTCATCAATTTTAATATTTCAAAGGAGGTGTTGAGTTGAATACATTCTGAGTTGTCCGGGTACCGTATGCAAGCCCCTTACTTCAGACATATTAACGATTTGGGGATGTATAATATTATTCGATGCTCATTCCGCTTCGAAAAACACAAACTTCGGAAATATCCCATATTTTCATTAGCAGCACCCACTTTAATATCCCTTAAGCCTCGGAGCTATCCTAAATCCCAAGTCAGGTGCAGGAATATCAAAACTGCGGAGAATCCTCATGTTTCCCCTTTGCGACGCCTAAGAGCCCTCGCCTGGGGCAAATCAAAATGTAGAGCACTCGAACATCCCATGTCTCAGGTAAATAAATCGTTGCGATGAAAATTAAATGTCCTTTTTATGTGAACATGGCACTAGAGTCCAAAATGCTCGCAACCATTTGGAGCAATTAGGACTATGAAATCCACAATCGTGGTATATTGTGAGGTTGAAGGTTCTGGGGAAGGAAAAGAAACGGGGAGGAGGAAAGTTGGAGTGTACCTGGTCATCAAACACGGATAAAGCCATGTCAAGCAACGTTTCTATTCTGAATAGTGGTCTTGTACCAGGGCGATATTCCGAGTATTTTCCACTCTGTGACCATGGCTCGGCGTACGAAAACTACAGAGAAATAAATATAGGGTAAGTGGGTGACATGGCACTCGCGAGATTTCCGCATAATCACGGAGTATTTTCCGCCGAGCAGGAGAATTCATTCCACGGCGTGGGCCGCCCGACCGCCCAACCCGGAGATCTAAATATATTTCCGGGCGGAGGTGAGATGATTAATCTCAGTGACTCAGTGGCGGTGCAAATACTCGGTATAGGCCGACGAAAAATCTCACGACGGGAAATTATTTCACCTCATTACGCCAGTATACCACTTCGATGTGCACCTACACGTATTCATGCGTACGTAATTATGTAAGATTCCATGACAATAGGCCACTTGCATCACATTTTTTTAATTTTTTTTCCGGATTAGGCAAATATTCTAAGACATTCTGTATTTTTTTTTTTTTTTAATCGTATTTTTGAAACCCTGGGGATTTTTTGAAAATTTCAATCCGAAAAATCAGACCATTTTTTAAAACCGGAAAGACGGGACATAATTTTATAGGTGTGAAAAAACGATAATTACATAGCCGAAAATAATTTTAAAAAAAAATAACGTTTTCCACACGAATGGCACAGCAGAATAACGAGGCATACCAAAAATATTACATCTCATAAATATTTTTTTCCTTGATCCATCTTATTGATCATAAATCATTATAATGTACAGCGTCTATATTACTAAATTCAATGTAATATACTTGAACTTGTAAATTGTAATAATATTAAGAATATTATAAAATTTTATTTTGTTAAAATCAGCACCATAATCATTATACCTCTAAAACATGTACCGACATCCTCTTCACGTTCTGAAGAGAACCCCGTACCCATTAATTGTACGGGGTTCTCTTCAGAACATCTGTCAAAAAATCAAACCAAATGATAAGTTCGCAGAGAACAAACAATAAATCTAGTGAACGAATTCAAAAATTCGCCTGAAATCAAAGTGATGCCATATAAAAAAATTAATCAGTGTGGAATTTTATAAAATTAATAGGAACATTTTCGGCGACGGGACATTTTCATGTAGTGACGTCACGAGCCCAAATAATGGATTTATTTATTTAAAAATAAAAAAAACTGTACATTTCTAAAATTTTTTACTAACATTTTCGTAATCTTAGTAAAAAACTCTATCCACACGATTTTTTCCAAGTCGTTATGAAGTCCATGCAAGTGGCCTATTGATTCCCCGACAGTTGCCCTCCGGCATACTTACGTATAATATGCAGTTTGATACTAATACCACCTTATGAGAAATATTTTTGAGGTCGATTTTAGGTTTGAAAATAGTAAATAAAGCAAAAAACATCTTCTTCTTCTTCAATCCATCGAAGCCAGAGTAAAGTTAGCCTCCCAAAAACTGGGCGTATTGTACAGGGCCCGCAGATACTAGTTCACAACTGATGTAGCCTGTACAAATCACAAGTGCGCCCCACGGTTGAATTTGGCAGCCACCTCTGGTCTGGAGTTCCAAAATACCTGAAAAATGCCCTCGACTCTATGTCTAAGAATGTATAATTTATGTGTCGAATATGTCTAATTTGAAATTTATAAATCGTAAAATTTTTTGCTACACACGTTTGATTTTCTTAAATGAATTTGTTAGGACCGGGTTCACAATACAGAATTGTATTCTAGCAAGCTGCGTACTGGCGACTAATATACGATTTTTATAACTTTCATCGAATCGAAGTCTTTGACGGTTTTGATAATAAATCCCAGTCTTCATGCCTTTGTTGGTTATTTCTTGTAAGTGATTTATAAAATTTAATTGGATGTCAAACATAACTCCAAAATCCCTGATTTCGTAAACTTTTTATAAGTCTTTGGTTTCTATTGTGTATTTGAATGTTAATGTTTAAATTTTTTGGATATTGAGGAATAAGTTGTTAGCAATACACCAATTGTGTAATTTGTCGATGTGTTACTACAAGATTAAGCAGTCGCTTGTATTTGAAAATTCATAGTGTAATTTGATGTCATAGGCAAAAAGCTATTACATCGTCGAAACAAGTTATGATATCTTTTATGAACATAAAGAAAATAATACGGCCCGAGATTAAGGTAAACCACACGACCAACCAATAGTTGCTTAAAATAATTTACATTTGGAATGTTTAATTTTATCAAATAAGATTCTGTAAGACAAATAACCAATCCAACAACTTGCCACTCAGTCCTAATGCATACAGTTCACTAAGTAATAATTTATTGGTTATTTTGTCGAAATCTTTTGAAAATTTTTTTTTTTTAAATCTCCTAAAGTCTGTGTATATTCTGTCAAAGTCTTGGGGAATGTCGCGATGCTGAACAAAATGAGGGACAGGTGGGAAAATGTATAAAAAATATTGGTAACTAGTTATAGATAAAGCTATTTCATGCAACGTTTCTGTTTTAAATGGTAGTGTCTCTTGGAGAGAATATTTTGATGATGAAAAAGGTACAAACATACCATAGTATTATTATTTTAATAATACATGTTAATTAACCATACTAACACCAAATATATGATTTAATTTAATTGAACGAAATAATATGATTTCGTTTACACTATTTTATTTTTTTATTATCACTGACCGGTTTCGACCTTCCTTAATTAAAATACATACCAACATATAATTACAAAATCATGAGTGACCACATGTATTATATTATTAAGTGCTGAAGGAGTATATTATCTACGATGGGGCTTTAATAATAGACTCAATTAATAAGGCAAGTAAATAACCTCTGGGTCCGAAGTAATTCAGAAATAATTCCGAAGGAATTCACCGCTCTGCTACATAGGACGTCAAGTATACAGGCATACTTCCGAAAGCTCCTTTGTAAACCGTTTATCTTTCTCATAAAGTGTCTTTTCAGCGGCTATACTTACCTACAAAATTTAAGCTAAGATTTTTTTTTAAATTTGATATCATCACTCGTTTCGTGGTTTTGTTTATCGTCAGCATTTTTATTAATTTTTTGGATAGGTCATTAATTTGAAAGCAAAATGATGGCAATTATGACACAAATAAACATATTTTTTATTTTCTGAGACGAATTTTCTAGTTTTTCAGACATTTGGTTATTAGAAAGTTTCAACCTCCTTGAACTATCTTTCACAATATTTTTTCTAATTTATGTAGTCTGCAGAATTGCCAGCAGTTCAAAGGCAGACACGTCACATTAACTATTCACACGCTCCATATATTTGACTTCCTGGGTGGAATATTAAATTATTTAATAATGTCATCGTCAGATTTCAAAACAATCAGTCGGCGTGTTTCAGAAAAGGGTTCGACTAACTAACCGGAGAAGCACTAATTTTGCCACTTTTATTATGGACAACACCTGATTTTATGTAGGTATTTACTGTATATTATGTTTGAAATCTTAAGATGACGATTTGGATACACTTAGGAACCTATAAATCTAGTGTTCTTCAGTGATCTGAACGCTAAATGATCGTTTCAAAACGTACCTGGTTGTCATACATACTATTCTTATCGAAGCGCCCTACGTAAAGCTCAGTGCTTGTGTTGACAAATGAGTCGGGTTTCGAGCCAGCCATTCAATTTTTCTGCTGTCTAAGTCTTTCTGTCTTTCTTTGTAAAAAAATAATCTGTTACTTTTCAGAAACCTGTTAGTTATTCATCATCGCATTGTAAGTAATAACGTATAATTACATTTATAATGAATTGTTGTCATTTTCAACAATTCCCTAAAAAATTTAGTAACTATCTGGTAAGGGAACAATATTCAGAATCTAAACGATGCCGACTTTATTCCATCAACCTTTCCAACATTCCAACATTTTTCAAATGAATGGAGACACCAAGAAGGCATTTATTTATGAAACATGATAACGAAAATAATGGATAATAAGGAACCCCAGTCTTTTTTATATATTTTTATCAATAGTGACCTTTTAACTTAAATACCAGTATATTTTTGTTGTTATAGTTAGTTTTAATTTTTGGATTCTCTCGAAATCACACCAAATCTGTGGTTGTCTGTGTGACGTCACCACACCACAAAAGTTTTATTTCAACAGGCACTGTATTTTGTATAGTGGTGTCGATAGTAGACATTTTTTTCTTAAGTTTAACCGCTTTTAATATTGAAAAACACCAAGTAAAATATCAGCATCTCATCACTGTGCATTATTATACCCCATAAAGCAAAAATACAATCGTGAACGCATACAATTTATCAATATTCCAAAATCTGCATTCCTATGGAAAAAATACATCGTTCTACGTCTTCACAATATACTAATCATAATAATAGAATCGAATAATATAGACCTGAAACTGAGAATACTCCTCATCAAGACCTATGTATGGAGTATCTTGATGTACGGCTGCGAAACATGGTGCCTATCCGAAAGAGATAAACGGAGACTCGAGGCTTTTGAGATGTGGTCCTATAGAAGACTACTAGGAATTTCCTGGAAAGACCACATCACAAATGAGGAGGTTCTCAAAAGAATCGAAGGAGGAAGGCACCTGCTCAGGACCTTGTCCGAAAGGCGCGCAAGATGGATCGGCCATGCAATAAGACAAGAAGGCCTCTTGCACGCCATAATGGAGGGTATGACCGAGGGGACAAACGCTAGGGGACGCCCACGCCGAGAGTACCTGGAGGACCTGCTGGTGGACGTGCGCTGCTTATCATATGCAGACTTCAAAAGAGCCGCACAAGACAGGGAAGAGTAGAAGAAACGAATAGATGAAATTGCTGCAAACCAATCCCAGGATTGAAACCAGAGAGAGAGAATAATATGTTTATTAAAATACCTTGATGCTGAAATAACTTCGAAAATACAGTCGATTTTATTGTAAATAAAATGTCAAATATAACATAGGGATGCAAAAATACTATATAGGTATGCGAAGAAGAAAATTAAAATAATAAAACATGACTGCATCGCCTTATTATCAGATTACATCTAGTTGTCTTATACAATGAAGCTTTTTTTAAGACCAGCGAAAAGCGTATTGTTTTGATACCAACATTTATTTAAATAAAAATAAAACTTAATTACAGCGACTCATCTTTTGGGTCAAGCTTCGAAGTCATCATTCTGCCATTTCGAGTGACTCAAGCAATGAATCCAGTAAAAAAACATGGAAGGTTGCCTATTTTTTTTTTTGTATGGCCTACTTAAGTCAACCCTGAGTAATCTATGAAGGAAAATAGTGATATTTGCAGAAATATTTCGTGAAATTTATTGTTTGTGTTTGTACGCAAGCACTCATTTAGCACCGTTGACTATCAACATGAAGATAATGTCGTCGATAATTATCGCAAAAGTTGGCAAAGTTTTTTTTTTCAATAAAATGATTTGTTGTGATATTGATTAAACTATGATTAAACCCTTTTTTAATGAAAGGTACATAGCAAGAACACCTTATTTACTAGTTACTTCTCAAAACAAGTCTCCGCGATGATTATAAATTTTGGTCAAACCGCTTTTAAAAATAAAGTGAGGGATTTGTGGTGTTTTTTTATAATAATAATAATGGTATTTATTCCAGAATGTGGGGAGGTAAGTGCAATCCCACATATCTCATAGAGTTAAAGTACATTTAAACTTGGCTTCATTTTATGATGAAAAATAAGTGGGAAAAAGTTTCAAACTTTTATGTTGATGATAAAATCGTTAATGATGAAAATAATAAGCCTTAAGACGGTTGGTTTTAATGAATTTGAACAATTCATCAAATTTTAAATGGTATAATTACAGAACTTGAATAGAACTTAAGAGGAGCTTGAAAATTAAATTCGAGATTTGATAAATTGTTCAAATTCTTTGAAACATCCGTCCATAATGTATGTAAATATAAACTCTTCACCTGTTATCTATTATTGTGATATATTATTGTGACATGGATGAAAAATCAGATTATTAAATAAATGCAATGTAAAGATATTTTTTATAAAATTACATTGTGATTCTATCAGAAAATATGAAATTAAACGATTAAAAAATAAATTCACGAGTTCTGTTAATTATGTGCACCTTCTCAACTTAAATGTTTTTAACGATGCGATTTATTTATGTCAAAACTCTGCGTTGAAGATAATGTATTGCCAACAGAACTTCCAACAAAACTAATTTAGAAGAAATAATATTAAAAAAATAAGCATTTTCAGATATGTTTGAAAAACTTGAATTCCATTATAATGGCATGTTTTATTGTTATTATTACGCCCTTAGGATTCTTAATTTAATAAGTTTTAATTCATTAAAATAGAATATTAAAATTAGGTTACTTAATGGGATATACAATTCAATTTATATTGGCATATAGCAAGCAATGAAATTTAAAAAAGTAAGATACGCACAAAATGTATTTATAGACAGAAACCTACAACAAATAAGAAGAGAGATTTAAAGGTATTTTTATACCTGTCTAAGGTAAACAGAGAAGTCAAAATTAAGAGAAAAAGTAAGATTAATCAAAATTAACATAAAAAGGTGGACCAGATTATATATAATAATTTTAGCGAAACAAAATATTCTCCGTTACATTTTTTATTAAATTTTAGTACGGATTAAAAGAAAATAACCGGGTCCAAATTTATTTCCTAGCCTATATGGCTATTGGACTGCGGAATGAAAAAAATAGTTTGTTTTAGACTACTAAACAAAGAAAAACTCTGAAAGTCTCGTGATTTTGTTAAGTCAGAATTAAAGTTTTTAAAGTCGGATGGATTGAAAGGATACAAATAAATTTGTAAATAACCCAATGAAGAAGAAAATGACTAATAATCGAAACGAAAATATGAAAGAGAATAAGACACAGAAAAATAAAAAGATAATGTTGTAACCTAGGTAGTGTTATACTCGTCTATAATATCCAAGACACTATCTATGTAACCAACACTTGTTTCCGATGAAAAAGGTAGCTATGAAATAATGTGAAAAAATAGTCGAAGATAATATTGTTAAGGGCCATTATCCAGCCAGCGGCTGAGAATTCATATTTCGTAGAAAGGTGTTCTTACGACTGTACAGGGCGGTTCCAATGAGAAAGATTAATTATTCTCTGAACCAGCTAAATAATAACTCAATATCGATTTTATTTCATTCAAAATTTGCTTTAATTTATACCTACATTCAAAAATGTTGAAAGGTGTGATGATAAAACCATTAAAATATGTGCTTTATGTAATTATTTTTTGATCCGAAGTTATTATAACTTTTCAATAATGTCTAAGCAAAATAATAATGAAATTTTCCTTAAAAATATTATTAGTGTGTAAAACTGTAAAAAAATACACAAAATGAAGTATTTTTATCAAAAAAAGTGTTCGTATATTTTTTTAATTAAACTGAAATTAAAATTCCCAGATAATTTATTGATTTATTTTACTGCGTGCTTATGTGATTTGAAATGTATATATGTAATAATTTTTTTTAATAATTTAAAATTTAACAAATCCGCCAACAACCTACGGTAAAACCTTATTGCACTAAAAATAAACCCATTTTCTCAAAATTTAAAACATAGCTTTACTAGATAAAAGAACAGTTTTTCGAAATAAAAAAAAAACACCTAAAGAAATAAACATAATAATCCACTCAGTGACAAATACAGAAAACCACAAATGCAATATATTATGTATTAAACATAGAAAGCAAGACCGAAATTAAGTACCCGGAAAAACAATAGTCTAGCGTTTAAAATTGTTCCTACACATAAATATTCTGAACAACAGAGTAAGGAAACTAACATATATATTTAGATGTTTAAGAGATATTTTAAACGAAAAATAACTTAGATCCACATACTTCGCTTTGTGTCAATCAATTATACAATGTAGCATTATGGGATGGGGTGGTACATATACATATCAAACACAAATAATTTATATATCACAAAAACTAATAATAAAAACAATTAAAATAAACCCTACTCATATTCACCGGAACCTTCATTCAAACAGTTTAAAGTTAGAAAATTAAGTGCATTATTTTTTTATCATGCAACATTACAAATTTATAAAGATAATATTCAAAATAAAGTTACACCTTTTAAAAATAACAGAAATCTTGGACAAACATCTATACTGCCTACTCCAAAATGAAGAAAAAAACAATAGGACAGTTAAATCCTAAATATCTCGGAGTTAAATTTTTCAATTCACTACCTGATAAAATCAGAAACTTAAATAGTAATATAAAACCAATTTAAAACTCAGTTTACAAATTATATCGAAAATTTGAACTGAATAAAAAAAAATAATTAAAACAATATAATAACATCAACCCCTGCTTATTTATGGGGTAAATCAAATACATATATTAGGTAATTTAATTATTGTATAAAATTTATTATGATTTATGTATCTTTTTGTGAATAAAATAAAATATCAATTTATAATTTTTTGTGGAAAAGAATCAATACGTCTAAAATTTGATTTAAAAATGACATATATCCGGTTTGTCTGGTTATTCCCTCTTAATTCTGAAATTTGAAATATGAGGTTGACAAAAATGTCGTATAATTAAGAGGTCTCAGTAGCCGAGTTGGTAAGACGTTTGTCCCGAGTTCAGGGTTCGTCGCCTTTTTATTTTTCTGTGTCGTGTTTGCGTTATTTTCTTCTGCGATACATTACATTGATGTGAATAATCTTCAAAAGTTATAAAAAGAGAGTTATTCTAATAAAAATTGTAAATAAGCTTTCAATTGCTAATTATTCACATAAAACAAAACATATAACTTTTATACAAAGTTTGTAAGAACTTAAATTTATTCTCTATCTGATTAAACGTGAAACAATGTTCGGGATAAGTGGCATACAAAAAATAATAAGGCCAAAAGACATAAAGATAGAGTATTGTGTGTAATTGCCTTATTAAATAGTCATTAGTTAAGTGAGTAGTCAATGAATTATTTGAAAGCGTGCAGTTAGCAGGACGTATCTCTTGGACTAATCATGGCCAAAGGCCAAGAAGTCCAGATTACGGATCTGGTAAAGACCACAGTCAGATAACTATTTCGGTACCATTACAAAACAACTATCAATAGGTAATTGAACCGAAAACAATGGACAATCCGAGAAAATTCTGGCACGCCAATTATCATTCTTAGCATATTTTTTAACTGTAAATATCTACATAATGTAGTGTAATAACCTACGTGCTGAAAAGCGATAATTTTTAAGTTTAGGTACATGCACATAATTTTAAAGAGAAAACGTTTGAATTTGTGTTTCCGAAAATTTCAGAAAACTTTTTCAAACTAGTTTGGAACACCCGCCCGCAGACCTCTCTTACCCCGCAAATGGCCGCAGATACTGGGTGATACAATTTAAAAATGTTTTTGAAGTGAATATTCTTTAGCACCGTTGTAATTTCAAACTCGATGAAACGAAAAATAGCGTCACTATAAAGAGATAAACACATTCATGTATAGGATTTAGCCCGCGAGAGAATGAGATAGTATAATCGGTCTCCTCTTTGTGCGGTGTTTCGTAGCCTATCGGTCTACTTTAGTTTTATGAAGGATTCTTGGGAATTGCACAATCTGATTTTAATGATTTTTTTTTTCATTCTTCAGCTTCTTATCTAAAAACAGTATTAAATGTAATGTATGATTTGACATTTTCTCGGCCAAAAGTATTCGTATTATCGCGATTTATTTTTGGGATATTTTCCTGTGTTGCGCTTCCTCCTTCTTCAGCCAATGTTTCGGACAGCGTCGCATATTTGCCTTAATCATGGACACTGTAAGGTTGTCCGCAACAAGACAAACTGCGAGCATATTATTATTTAATTATTTTTTATCCATTCGGTACACTACTAAACAAGCCAGGGTCTATGATTTACCAATACCTTCTTAAATTTAATTAACAAAGATTTATCATATTTAAGATAGGTACTAGATATCTATTGAAATTCAGAGATTCGGTGCACTCAGCGGCCAGCGGGTTTGGAAAACAATTTTTCCTAAAATGTGTATTCAGCGACTTATAATCAGAGATATTGACTAGTTGAACGATAGGCACCTACGTCTTACACTCATTTTACCTGATCAAACAGATCTTCCAAAGGTACACGGAGAAACTATGGAATTTGAGAAGTTGGCCTGCGCCCGTATTGGAGATTTGTGGAAATTCCTCGCAAAGCAGAAATAGCCGACGGGTGGTATAGGTGAGACCAGACCCCTTCCTTTCGGACATACAGTCCATACCCAAGCCGGCCCGTATAGCCACCTGAAGTGTGAAACTGAATACTGCGATGTGGTTCCTGCTCACTATTATTAGAAGCGAATATGCACAGTTTTCTTGCTGTTTTCAACGCAGTGCTTACGAGGTGTTGGCGGTGGGGAAGAGCGAGGCGTGAGGAGAGCGGCTAGGGAGAACGGAGAGTAACGGCTCACGCCCCGCACTTCACACCGACTCCTTGGGCTACTACTGGCTAGTGCCGGAATCTGCACATCACCCGAGACGGGGGGCGAAGCAGCGCTAATTATCAATTAGCAGCAAGCCGATGCATACCTTCACCTATCATTACATCTAACCGACATCTAAATCACTTGCACCTTGCACCCACATAGTTATTAGGTTTTAGAGTTTTATTACACGCATAACTTTCTGTATTTAGGTACAAGTTTCGAACTTTAGAGTTTTATTATATCAATTATATGTGTCAAAGTAAGTCATCTGATATCCGCAATTCGTCATTGGTCATTGGTATTGAGGAACTATCGAGCCTTGCCTTTTCAGAAAATTCCAATAGAATTAACTTCATTTGTATATAAATCTACTTTGTCGTTGGGTTCAAAATTTTACAGAATTTTTACAGAAACACGAAAGTTGGATCTACTGAAAGATTTTCAGGAATTTAAATGATAATAATGTATTATGCATGATATACATGAAGTGTCGATTTAAGATAGAATTTAAGGTACATAGTTTCTGTATTTATTTATGTTATTTATTAATGCTTTGGAGGCTTGTGCACGCATAACATTAAGTTCATAGTAGGTACATGACATAAAAGATAGTAGTAATAGTAGTAGATAAAGTAGGAAGGAAGATATAATATAAGTGTGTAGATTCATTATCACAGAAAGTTTGTATATTAAGAGGAAAACCGGTCGCCGAGAAATTTGAACAAAAGGTATTTTACCAAGCTGTTGCTGTCACTGTCGCTTTTACTCCTTAGAATATGAGCGAAAGGGACTACTGCACCTCAGGCTGATAATCTAAATAAAATCATCAAAATCGAAGTTTTGTTCTCCTCATTTATTCCTCCAAAACTTGACCGATTTTTTTTACTAAATTGTTATAAGAAAATATTCTATGTCTATTGTACGTTTTGCTTTTATAAGAATACTGAACGTCTGCTGATGGCGTTCAAATCAGACAATTTTAACGATTTTTGGAGGGTCCAAATGCTGGTAATCTATATATATATATATTATATTAAAAATATTTGCAGTATTGTCAAAATCCAGAGAGGAAATTGGGGAATACGTTGGTATGGACAAAGCGCCGCCCATTTTCCTCCTAATAGCACAACAGAAGTGGGAAGGTAAGTACTATGAAAGTAGTTACCGAGCAATGGGTAGTAATTTTGACATTTTTATAATAAAAATAAACGTGAACAGTTCGTAGGAAAGCATGCTTGTAATTAGCAAAACTTTATTGAACTAGTTCCAATGAGAGGTCGTACTTTAGACATCGTTCTAGAATCTTCTCTCTTTTTCGTTTTCAAACAAGACGCACAAAAAAGAAGAGGACGGACATCGGTATCGTCCGTCTGGCTAAATTAAAACAAAGTAAAATGATTTGCCTAATAATATTTTTAAAGTTTTAAATTAATTTTATGTTGCTGTTCCTCAGTAGCATTTTTCTTATTTACTTTACCAGTTTTACATTACTTCATGTTTTAATATTTTTTTGTATCATTGAAGTAAAAACTTTTTAATCACCATTGTGATTTGAAACGTGATAAAAAGAAAAATAACGATACTGAAAAGAGACAAACACATACATCTACAGGATTTAGCCTGCAAGAGAATACGTTAGTATAATCAGTCTCCTCTTTCTGCGGTGCTTCGTAGCCTTTCGGTAACCTCTTTATGCGGTGCTTCGTTGTCTCCCCATTCTTGTCTACTTTAGTTTTCTGAAGGTTTCACTTCTAATACGCGAATTCAATAAGTGATATTCGAAAGTTAAAATAAATTCTCAGATTAAATATTTTATTGTTTAGCACCGTTGTGATTTGAAACTCGATGAAACGGAAACGAGTGAAACTAAAAAGAGACAAACACATACATCTATTGGATTTAGCCTGCGAGAGAATGAGATAAATTTATTGGTGTCCTCTTTATGCGGTGTTCGTAGCCCGTCAGCCTCTTCGTTGTGTAGTGCTTCGTAGAATAAACTGTAAAATATTTTTTTAACTTGGAAACAATATTATAATAAATAAACCCTGCAATTATCCTCCTCCTGATACTCTGCATTCGTCTCATTCTCTCGCAGTTTAGTTTTCTGAAGATTTCCGCGTGTGAACGAATAAACTCAGATTTTTTTTTAAATACTCGTAGCCATCTCTTAAATTTATTTATAAATCCACTTTTTTGATAATTATACATCTTGAATACTCTTTGATTATTTTGTGCTAATTTATGAAAGTTTTTAATATGACATACATAAATGCAATGATTACCTAAAATATAATAAAATTATTTATTTTTTTGTAATTGTTTTCTGTGATTCTAAAATCGAATTAATTATTATTTTTTAATTGATAAAATAAAGTTTAGACAATATTTTTATGCATAGCACAAAGGGTAACAATTATTATAAGCAATAATTATCAGCCTGAAACACTCATCTACATTGAAAAATCTTCCGAGAAAAGATACTTCTTGCCGCCAACGGGACTTGAACCCGTGTCCTTCTGATTGCCGGTCAGCTGCTCTTGACCACTGAGCTATGGCGGCTTATCTAATACCCGCCAAATAATTCATTATATACTAGTGTTTCATTCAACAATTACTGCTTATTATATTTTTTCCACCTGAAAACAACCAACCTTATTTTTGCGAGAGAGACATTGTTAGTGCTAAATCCCTCGCTAGGTGGCGTCGAGACAAATTATGTCTACATTTATTGGGGGAATACTTAAACTTGTCAAATATTAATTATTATTTTTTAATTGATAAACTAAAGTTTAAATCATCATTCACTGATTTTTTGCCTATAAGTACCTATTTGTCCATACTTGTTTGTTTATTCTTATATTTGTTAATATACATTATACGATTAGCCTGATGAAGAAACCATTGCTTTAAAACACGTCGATTATTTTGATAAAATAGTGGTTGGTATAAACAAAGATATTTGTTTTTATTTAATTAAAATGGCGTCGCAAAGTGAATTTTCGATATATATATAATTGAAGAAGTCAATATTTTTAGCCGATTCTTTCCCTTGTCGTATTTAAAGCTTACATTTTAAGAACTGACTAGCCTTGTACATTTTATCTTTAATTTTGGGGAATGGTAAATGCAAAAAACCAAAAAATTCATGCAGTGGCTCAAAAAAAATGATATAACGAAAATAGTCGGAATTTTCCACTGGATATTTTCTTCTGGTCTCTTGTGATATGCGCTAAACGTCGTAATATCGTCCGCATGTCATAGAAAGCATGCAGTCAACCCAGTAGATGACAGCTAGTACCCAAATAGCCTTGAAAACCATGTAAATACCTGCCAAAATACAATAGTCAAGACAAAATAGACGTTCCAGTTTGCATTAATTCCGCACAAGCTGAATTTTTGTACACATCTTTAATACGTCATTGCTATGATCTTTAAAATGCTATGTCAAAAGTCCCCATCGATCTGGCGTGAGCATTGTTTTTAATCCGAGGTCAAAGGTCACATATTTTTGTTTTTTGCATATTTGTATCTCTGAAAGGGGGAGAGCTACCGAAAAAATTGATGAGAAGAGTTTGTAGTTCAGGAAAATTTTCTACAAAAAAGGTATCTAAAAGTACTTTTTGAAGTAAAACTTCTTTACGAACGCTTGATTTGGGGAGTAAGCTGGTGAATGCGTGACGAGAGCGTTACGAAAAGTGTGATCAGGCGAGGCGAACAGTCGGGCCTTTACGCATGCTTGACTTGGGGAATAAGCTGGTGAATACGTGACGAGGCGTTATGAAAAGTGTGATCAGGTGAGGCGAACGGTCGGGCCTTTACGCATGCTTGACTTGGGGAATAAGCTGGTGATTATGTGACGAGAGCGTTAAGAAAAGTGTGATCAGGCGAGGCGAACGGTCGGGCCTTTACGCACGCTTGACTTGGGGAGTAAGCTGGTGAATGCGTGACGAGAGCGTTACGAAAAGTGTGATCAGGCGAGGCGAACGGTCGGGCCTTTACGCATGCTTGACTTGGAGAATAAGCTGGTGAAACCCGTGACGAGAGCGTTATGAAAAGTGTGATCGGGCGAGGCAAACGGTCGAGCGAGGCGAACGGAAGTTGAGAGGGAGATATAAGTTAGTGAAGTTTTACTTCAGTCGTGTGGTCTAAAGCACACTCGTTTTCTTTTCTCGTAGGTATACGTATCCATCCATAATTTATGTTACACGAGTGTCTGGATAAGCACCTTGTTTAAATTCCTATTTTGGTTTTGTGATGCAATGTGTATTCTTGTTGTTGTACTACATAGATTTGCATGTTTTCTTTATACTAATTATCGCTCTTTGTATATTTTTCTTCCGTGTTGTAAGTGAACTTTATACTTTTGTTTTATCTTATAATACATATGTAAATTGTATTACCTTCCATTTATCATAAATTATAACTAACTTAACATAACTTCATCTCTTTATGTTGTAAATCTTATTGTAATTCCTCCAACTTGTTATCAGGTTTACACTTTTCAATACTACTAACTTACCTACTTATCTCATACACTGTAAATCCGAATATATTACATGTTACCAGGTTAATTCCGTAAATCCGAATATAATAATTGCTACCTGGTTACTTTTTCAATTTTTTTTTTCTATTTTTCATTTTTTTTGCTTTGTAATTATGTAATGAATAATATGAACAAAACCTGTCAATTTGTCTGTCCTGGAACAGGAAACTTTCCTAGTTGGACAAGCAAAGCTTCCTAATATGTAATTTGTACTTTCTTTTATATCTATATATTTAATAAATAAATATATATTTACTCCTTACATACGAATTAATAAACTCATCGGGTTTGTCCATGTAGCAAGAAAAAAATCGAAAATCATAATGTAAAACCTTGTCTCGTCGAATATGTGTTGTCATAGAAGTAACATCATAATCACATTTCGTTAGCTTTAATCTTCGCCTTGATATAACAAAACAAGTGTAAGAAGAATATACGACCCGAAAGTAAATGGTAGAAGAAGTCGGGGACGCCCGAGGAAGACATGGCACCATCAAGTGAATCAGAAACGAAAAGTCAGAATAATAGAAGAGAATGATGAGACGATGTATGAATGTGAGTGAGGCAAAGAGTGTGTGCCAAGACCGAGTTGTTTGGCGGTCCGTCCTCTCTGCCTACCCCTGCGGGGAAACGGCGTGATGGTCAGTTAGTTAGTTTCAGAAAAATAAAAATGTAACGGTCGCAACTGGGAATCGAACCATGGATCTCTCTCTTACCGGGATTACCGCCTTAACCAACTCGGCCATTCGATTCCCATTTGCGACCTTTACCTTTTTATTTTTGAAGTGAAACTTCTATTGCCCCGTTGTGATTTGGAATTCTGATGAAACGGAAAGGACGCGTAACGGCATCTGCGAAGTATCACACTACTATCAAGGTTCTTATTAGTCGACCTCACTTTTCAAGGCTCCTTGGTTCTTCATGTTTGAGATTGTTTTGATAAAGTTTACACTCGAATTTTTTTAAAGTGAAAACTTCTTTAGCACCGTTGTGATTTGAAACTCGATGAAACTGAAATAAGCGACACTAAAAAGAGACAAACTCATACATCTATAGGATTTAGCCTGCGAGAGAATGAGATAGACAAATCGGTGTCCTGTTTGTGCGGTTCTTCTTATGGGGTGCTTCATAGAATAAAATGTAAAACAATTTATAAATTTGGTAACAATACTATTAAACTATATAATATTAGTAAACCCTACAAATATCCAACTCCTGATACTCTGCATTCGTCTCATTCTCTCGAAGTTTAGTTTTATGAAGGTTTCAAGCACTGGAACTGCACATATGATTTTCTTTTTGTTTCTAGTTCTTTTTAATATTTCGTTTAAATTTATTATTATTATCTTCTTCTTGAATGATATTTTCATAAATTATTAAATTACTATTATTGTGTTGGAGTTTGGTCCTAACAAAACTATCTTTATGTTTTTATACATTTTTAACTTGTGTTTACAACTTCTTGGATCACAACATGCATGTATAAGTATTTTGTTCGGTGATATTGTTTTACATTAATCTGTTTACGAGAAAGTAAAAAAAGAAGTGCCACTGTAAGTAAAAGTTGCTTAAAATGACATTAACCGTGGTGATTGGCCAGATGTAAAAAGGCAGGTACTTCCAAAACTTCCTCATTTCCATCTTCTTCATCTCCCCACAGCAATTCGTTTTGTAAGTTGTTCCGTTTCCAATTAGATAATAGGTATATAAACCTTCCTTTATTTCTAACCAAGAAAATAATTTAATTATTTACTTGCACATTAAATCAGCATGGACTGTTCTCTCAGCACCGTGCAATGTCCTAGTCAGAGAAAACCATTCAGAATCAAAACAACAAATAAAATACTTGTAATGGTTTAAGCTATGTTAAGTTATCATATATTAATAGACTTGTACTTTCCAAAATGTTTCGTGCAATTTGAATTTATGTGTAGTATTACATTTAAAACGAACATACCTCTGCATAGGTTTGGAATTCCCGCACCATTTCAAATGCCGCGGGGTTGCGGGATAGAAAATAGAAATCCTGCGGGATCCTCCATTGAAATTATGCCAATATTTCATAACATTTTTTGTTATTTGGCATCAATTATCTTTGGTAGCTAGTATGTAATAAAAACAGACGTAGGATGTCATTAAATAGGATTTTTCCTTTAATACAAGTAATTTTCTAAAATTAATGAAAGATAACATAATATAATAAGTACTCAAAGAAGACTTCGATAAAAACAAATTCGAGTGGAGTTTACGCGCGGTAGAAGCGAAACCTTACCAAAACAATGTGAACCAATGAAGAACCTAGGAGCCTTTAAAAGTGAGAACATAATTAAAGCGGCCAATGAGCGCAGACCAGCGTCATTTCCGTTTTATATATCAACCAATAGGAGCCTTGTTAAGAGTTTGATGCTTTGCAGGTGCTGTATGCGTCATTTCTGTTTCATCCTTATTCCAAATCACAACGGGGCTATAGAAGTTTCATTTCAAAAGGTCGAAGTAAACAAAGGCTGTGGAGAGTCTTGTCACCCGCAGCGATAAAAACTACAAAAGCCCGCAGCGGAAAAAACTATCTCAGCTTCCACACTACTTGGTGGGACTGTCGTCAAGAAGGTGAGTGCTTACTGAGGATACCTCTGATACATCCGTTCTCAAAAAAGAAGACATCCCTTTCTTCAAAATCGATTCGTAGTCTTGAAATTTCCGAGATTTACCCTCTCTTTCTAACATCAAGTTCAGTTTCTTTTTCATTGAATGAGCAGGAAATTAGCAAAGATGGACCACCGCTTATTCATATGAAAAGCTCGTTTTTTAATTTTTTTCAATCCCGCAAATCCCGCTATGAAATATTGCTAAAATTCTCCGGGATCGTAGGATCCTCGATTGCGGGATTGAAAACCCTACATCTGTACTACTTGACTCTTAAAAAATCTGTTTCATCTAAATCTCTTAATTTGCAGGCACGCAACAGATTGGGAAATTCTATCGTGAACTGATGAAACATGTTTACCTACGTGATATTTAAATCTCGACATCTCCGCTGGCAACGTAAAGCAGAAGTAAATCGTTTGGCCCAGTCTACATACTTAACTACTCCGAAAACTCAGAAATTCCTCAATTGAAAATAGCCACCTTACGTAAGAATGTATCTTTCTTTAACTCGGATTGGCTCGATTTAACTGACAAACATCGAATTCCACGCAATTAATTTTATTCTAAATTAATTTATTTTAATTTTTTAGAAAGACAAACACGTCCAGATTACGAAAAACCTGGCAATGTTGGTAAAACTCCTATTACTATCACTATAAGCGGAAGATTTTACTTGTGCGATGATGATGCGACGATGATCACGACTTTGAGGAACCCCGATGATTTTGTCAACTCGGCCACCGTCCTCATCATTGTTACCACTTCTACTGTTCCTCTTGTTAAACTTGTGTTTCTTTTCTTTTACGATAGCTCCACACTGGAGGTCCTGAGGAATACAAATGCCCTTGGGGCCTATCAGCTCATCTGTGGGGATGTGGAGGATCTTTTCGGGAAAGGAAAGAGAGGAAGTTCTGGTAAGAAAAAAGGTATCAGAGGTGGATAGGAATCTGTACCCGAGAGTTACGGACGTATACCTATCACCGCGGTGCAAGGCGATGGAACGATAAAGTTCGGCTGGAGAGGTCTAGGTTAGGTCTCCCTAAACCAGTTTCTCCCGATCCGACCCTTGACGCTGTTGGCGTGCAAATGCATTCGCCACCAAGACCTAGACAAACCTCATACCATGAACCCGGGCACCCTGCTATGTCATCAAACGTAGCAAACCACTTGGAGTGACCTATGGCAGGGATGATGGTCATCCAATAAATGGTTCCCGGGCGGCGGAACCGCCTCCCAAATTGATATTGTTAGTAATTCTCGTACCTATAAGCGAGCATTTATCTTAGTTTTCAGAATATTCCGGGGAATTTTCTATCGTATTAGAATTAAGAAATATTATCTTGGACGAGAACGCTAATATTTCATTTTTATTTTAACTTTATGAGTAAAACCTCAAATTGTAATATTTAATTAAACGAAGACAATATAAGCGAAAGTCAGTCGAAAATCTGAGAACAGAAAAATCAGAAAAAGATATTGACACCGCTGGGACTTATTGACTTTGCCCGGAAAGCAAGAGGTCCTGGGTTCATGTCCCAGCGGTGTCAATATCTTTTTCTGATTTTTCTGTTCTCAGATTTTCGACTGACTTTCGCTTATATTGTCTTCGTTTAATTAGCTAATATTTCAGTTTGGACATATTAACAGAAAGCAAAACTGCTGTTATGATTTGGATTATTACATCTGACAGATGATGCTCGCAGTGTAAGACAGTGCAATGAGGAAGGGATGGACATCTAAAACAACGGCGCGCATGAATGTGAGGGGGGAGGGGAAGATTTAAGGGTTTGAACTTCACTCATCGTCTCCAGTATTACGTAGGAAAAAAGAGAGTAGTACTCGTAGATTTAATTCCTGGAAAATATAACAATATTATTTGCACTATTACTATTACCAATGTAATATAAATAATAAATTGTGGTAAGTAGAGGTACCAATTTTTTTTCCACCCCTCCCACTTTCTCCCTTGCTATCCCCCCCAGGATCGACCCATTCCTTAGGGTTAAACCTCCCCTCCGTGCGACGGGGACTTGTAAAAAAATAATTTTAGTCTTTTTTAAATGTATCCTAACAGTATTTTATTGTTGTTGGAATTTTTACTTGCGCATTGGTAAAATATAATAGAATATATTTACAAGCCTGGTTGAGGGAGGCCTTTTGAACTTTCCAGCGGGACTCTCTCGACCCATCGCCTTGCACCGCAGTTGGAGGGATGGATTCATATGTCCGTCACTCCTAGACACACTGATTCAGATTCTTACCAGCCGAGGGGCTTCATACCCTTTTTTGTTAAGGGACGTACTTGACTTACTTTAACCAGTGATTCCTGACTTTATTTGGATTACAAAATGTAAATGAAATTTTGGTCTCCGGTGACAATTTTGATGTTTTTTTTTTCTTCAAAAACATAAAAAAAATGGTATAAGTTGAACAGTTGGAAGCGGGGTTAGGGGTTGTTCGGTTACTCGGCTAAGTGACCAGTGATGACATGGTAAGATTTTTTTGGTTTGATTTTGACGACAACATTTAAAAATAAAGTCATTAAAAAAGTCACCGGAGATTAAAATTTCATTTACATTTTTTACTCCAAATAATGTCAGGAATCACTGGTTAAAGTAAGTCAAGTACGACCCTTAACACCCTGTAGAATACCAGGTACAACTTGTATTGTTTTTCTTCTTTTTAAAAATCTTCCCTTTCATATTTTTATTCTACACCTCACGAGAAAATTACAATGTTATTTTTTGTTTTACTAGTTGGTAACACTTGTGAATAATTGAATGTACGTGTATATACTTACTTTTATAAATTAAGCTTTGTTTTATTTACTATTTAAATACAATTTTAATAAAAAAAAATTAATGGTTACATCCTTTTGCATATAGTTGTTTACTATCTAAAATAATTTATTCAGTTCTATTTACGTACTGTAACCAAATGCAATTCGATGTAAAAGCCCAACAGGGCGTTAGTAAAATAATGAATAAAAATTATTAGATGTTAAAAACACCGAAAATTTCATTATCTATCTGCATATTATGTCTAGATCTAGAGGTAAACAGCACTCTATCCTAAGCAGCTTTGTCAAGGAAATCACTTTGCAAAAGGAAGTCTACCTGCTTACCCATGTTGATTGTCGTAAATACTGCAAGTAAAAACGAATCTTCAGCCGAAACACGCTTAGCTGGAGAAAGTAAGTAAAATGGGTGTCACACGAAATAATTATTCATAACAATAAAGAAGCAATAATGGCCATCTTTAATTTTTTCGGTCAATGTAATCCACACATTGAACGTCTAAGCCCAAATCCATAAATGTGCCACCAAGTCTAGGGACCTTAATCCGCTAGAACCGTAAATAAATTAATGGGATCATAAATCAAAGGAAATTATTTCCTACGAATGAACGCTCTTGGCGACCCCGAAATATTTTTTTGAAAAATTAAAAACTTTTTTTTTTTATAGTAGATTTACGAAATAAAACAAAGCGCTTCTTCGTTACGTCATCCATCGACGTTTGGTGTAAACAGGGTTGTAGTGATTTCGAGAATTCGGATGTCAAATGTTGAAACCTAGAAACGGTTATATTTTTAAATAACATGTTTCACTATTATACAGTTATTAGGTTGTAATGCGTACAATGCCGTTGAAAAATGCATAAAAGTGAGGTTAAATAATAATGTACGCCACGCTTATATATGTTTTTGGCCTTCTTGAACATTTTCTATTAAAGAACTTCCTATGGTTTGAATTTAGAAAGCCGAGCTGTTTAAGGATCGTCATGACTCACCTGTAGTGAATACTTGCCACACTACACCAGCATCGTTCCCGATCGATTATGAAATATTCACCAGTTCTAAATGGACTTATTTTTCACATGCCAATATTAATATTGGTTTTTTCGGTATTACGGTTTAAAATTGTATGCCAAAATCAATTGTCGGATTCCGTCCAAAAAGAAAAATAATATAATACGCACCACACAAGATTTGGAAAAAGTTAGGGTATGTCCATTAAAAAAAACAAATAAATACGGGCACCGTGGAAATTATTTTTTTTATTTTTATTTTATTTTAGTTTATTTAGGAAGTATACAGTTTTACAAAAAAAATAATTGAATATAAAATATAAAACATGATATAAACCAGTTAAGTTCCATTTATAATATTTATAAAAGCTAGAAATTAATTAAAAGTATTAAAGTACATAGTGTGTGTGAAAAATGATTAACAAGAGAATACTAAACAAAAGAGAAGTAATATTTTTAACTTAGGTACATAGTAAGGTTAATTTGATTTTAAACGATTTAAGGGTACAGTGGAAAATGTCAATATCGCTTAAGGCATTATATGATTTTCAGATACGCCCGAGCAAG